>OY282497.1:38843261-43843261 GCA_958295605.1 Ajuga chamaepitys | reverse complement strand
TCTAGATTTCGACTTAAATCGGAGGTTTGCATAATTCCAAATTTCGATATCACCATTGATTTCGAGATTTTCTCTAGATTTCGGCCGGTGGTAGGAGAATTGAAATCTGAATTATGTGTGTGTATATATATATGTGTGTGTGTATCTATGTATTTGTGTTTTTGTGTGTATGTGTATATATATAAAATTGATTGGTAATGAAGAAGAAGGGGAAAGTGGGGTTGGGGAGGGGGAGGGGGTTATAAATTATTTTTTAATTTTTTTTACCATTCTAGTTAGTGATTAACAAAAATAAACACAAAAAAATAAAAATAAAACGAGTGCCACATAAGCAAATAACAACCAGCTCATAAGTGATCGGTTGTGCAACCTGCTACATCTGGTCACAGGACTTTTTTATCAACAAAATTTAAGTTACAAGATATTTTTACATATTGATAAAATTACTGGGTAATTTAATAAATATGTAATAATTACAGGACATTTTTATTAATTTTCCCTAATTTGTAACCCTAAACCGGGGGAAAGAAAAAGGATGACCTGTGAACAGTTCACGGGTAGGGCAGATCGGGAGGACGAAATGACTATAGACCGTACTTGAGTGAAAATTTGAAGTCCATGTTTTAAATGAGGAGAGTGCACAGTAAGAATTATTGTGCACCTGATGCTCATAAGTGTCACTCTTTTATAATTGTGCTCAATTAGATAAGAGATTGAAGCAAATTCCATGTTAAAAAAATTAAATGCGAATCTTTCTATTAATTAGTATTTTTACTGTGCGATGTACGAAAGTCTACTAATAGAATAATATATAAACTAAACAAAATATCATATGTTTTATTATTTAAAAATGTGAACATTGTATACTTGATTAAATAATTATTTCAAAATCTTGAGTTATATATAGTAAAATCTTAAACAACAAATATTCATTTCTCCCGTACAATTTTTGAATTGAATATATATTAAATAAATAAATTATTGTTATGGTCTAAAATTAAAATAGATATTAAATATAAAAATGAAAATACCTATTCTAAAATTATTTTTTAATTCAAACATAGCTTTAGTCAGTTGGTATCCTTCTTAACCTACTTGAATAACCACAAATAGTTTTCTTAATTACATATGTCAAGAAAAACACAAATAACATAAACCTTATTTAACTATAAGATAAGATAATAATAAAATAAGTTGAATAATTTATATAAAATATATATTTCTATTAAATCATCACATATTCTTTATTGTTAAAAATAGTCGGCTTGTTTGCTTTTATATAATTTATCATGTTTTTGCTTATATTAGTGTATATATGTTTATGCTTGTATATATATGTAAGAAAAAACATATTAAAAAATAAAACAATTTGATCAAGTCCAATATAAATAGTCTAATCCAAAAAAAAAAAAAAAAAAAAAACAACTTAAAGAAGGTGGTAAAAAGGGTGAGGGATTTGATTTATTATATTTAAAGATAGATTATAAACCAAAAAAAAAAATCTTGATAGCATTTTAAAAAATGAAAAGGGTTGTTGACAAATAAACAAATTAACAAAATGCTCACAATGGACCAACTTGTCTTTAGTGACATATAACTGAATAAACCCCTTGAAAACGTCCAACTCACAATTGGACGGGAAAATAATATTTTTTTACATATGTGGCTCTATTTTATTTTATTATACACACATATTTATATGTATATTTAGTGTATATATATATAGATTAATTTATAAATAAACTAAGATAGAATTAAAGGTAAATACAGTTACTATTTAATTTATTAATGAATTAATTATGTTAAAAGTAATAATTTGTTAAATAATTTATTAGAAAAATTATTAAACTAGTTCTTATTTGTATCATAAACATGGTACCAATAAACATTCACAATCTGTACTCATTTTGTGAGGAGTGTGTTGGAGTTAACATACTCATCAATCGGGTCAGAATAGGGTAAAAAAACAGGTCAGAAATGCAGCTGAAATGGAAAGAAGCAAAACTGTCAAGTTGACAGTTATTACAAAATTATGCAACGGTTCTGTGAAAACTGTTGTCAAAGGTAGTTCAGCAGATTCAGTTTTGAGCTATGCAGTTTGAATTCGTTTTTGGTCAATTCTCAACTGTTTTTGGATCTGAGCTTATATATGATCTTGTAATTCAATATTCTCTCCGTAATCCATATCTAGAAAGTGAAAGATAGCTTATAGAGAGGGAAACATTTGGTTAGAGAATAATGTTGATACTTGAGAGTGTTTGTTATCTTTTGCTGAAGCAATTGCAGCAGAAGGTGTTCTTCTTGTATCTGTTCTTGTTCAATAAAGGAAAGCTAGAAGCCCTCCATGGACGTAGGTCAATTGGCCGAACCACATAAACCATTGTGTCATTTTTCAAGGACAAGATAATGGCAGAATGTGCCTTATCCAATAATTCTGCCTTCTCAGCAGCTCCAATCTTATCCGAGAGGCCATTCAAACCCTTCAAAGCACCAACTAACCCCTGCTGCACCAGAGCTCTCAAATTTACTTGCCAAAGCCAAAATCATTCTTATCGTTGAACTTTTCAACATCATACTTCATTGCCGCCATTGCTTTCTTCACTGGTTCGTTTCCAGAAATGTATCACTTCTTGTTTTCCTACAGACGACGCCAATTGTTGTGGGAAAAACAATCAAGAATAATTCTCAAGCACTTGGCATGCAACTCCTCAGGGAGATTTCAAAAGAAAAGACAGCAGAAGCTGTCTGGAACAAACTTGAAGAGCTCTACAAGAACAAAACAATGGTGAACCGTTTGTATATCAAACAAAAACTTCATTCCTTCAGGATTCAAGAAGGTAAAGCCATGGATGACCAATTGGAGGAGTTTAATAAATATCTTGATGATCTTGAGGGGGTTGAAGCCAAAATTGAAGATGAAGACAAAGCTATTTTGCTACTAAATGCACTACCAAAATATTTTGAACATCTTAAAGATGCTATGTTGTATGGGAGAGAGACTAAAATCTCTCTAGATGAAGTACAGACTGCATTAAGGGCAAAAAGAACTGCAAAAGTCAACAGATAGAAGGATGGATTCTCAAGCAGAAGGATTACACATCAAACCTGGAAGGTTTCAGAAATTCAAGAGAGCTTCAACAACAAGTGATCAAAGTAAGAAGCCACAGCAGTCCAAACCCAAGAATAATGAAGGGAAGGAGACCAGGAAGTGTTTCCATTGTAAAAGGCCTGGCCACCTTAAGAAAAATTGCCATGATTTCAAAAGGAAACAAGCAGAAAAGTCACAGAAATCCAACACAACAGACCTGGCACAAGGTGAGGAAGATGCTGATGTCCTAAATGTTGTTGAGGGAAGAACATAAGATAGGTGGATCATAGATTCGGGATGTAGTTTCCATATGTGCCCTAATATTGAATGGTTTCAAAATCTGAAGGCTCACAAACATGGTTCAGCTATGCTGGGAGATGATCATGCATGTCAAATTGAAGGAGTTGGGGAAATAAGACTAAAAATGCATGATGACTCTGTGAAGGTGTTGACTGATGTTAGATACATTCCTCTTCTTAAGAGGAACCTCATAAGCCTTGGAACATTGGAGAACAAAGGGTGCAATTTCAAATCTAAGAATGGACATCTGTATGTATACAAGAATTCAAATCTGGTGATGAAAGGTGTAAGGAAATCCAGTCTTTACTATCTTCTAGCAGAAACTGTGACTGGGGATGTCAATAATGCTGCTCCTGATGATTCAAGAATGTGGCACAAAAGGCTTGGACACATGAGTGAAACAGGCATGAATGAACTGCTCAAACATGGTGTCATTGATCACAAATGAAGTTTCAAGATACATAACTGTGAGACTTGTATCATGGCAAAGAGCAAGAAACTCCCATACCATACAGGTGAACACACCTCTAAACACCCTCTAGATTATGCACACTCTGATCTATGGGGACCCTCCAAGGTAGAAACACTAGGTGGAGGGAAATATTTCTTGAGTATAATAGATGATTATTCTAGAAAACTGTGGATTTTTATTCTGAAGAATAAGTCTGATGCTTTTAATAAATTCAAAGAATGGTGTAAAGAAGTTGAGCTGGAAAAGGGATCAACATTAAAATGTCTAAGGACAGATAATGGACTGGAATTTTTATCTGAGCAATTTCAAACATTCTGCAAGTTGAAAGGCATTAAAAGGCATAAGATTGTTCCTGCTCATCCTCAACAAAATGGTGTGCTGAGAGGATGAACATAACTATCCTGGAAAGAATCGGATGTATGTTGATTGAGTCTGGAATGCACAAGAAATTCTTGGGGGGGGGGGGGGGGGAAGCAGTTGCAACAGCAGCATACTTAATCAACAGAAGTCCATCTACACCAAATCAGTATATCACTCCAGAACAAATGTGGAGTGGAAATCCACCAGTGTACTCACATTTGAAACCATTTGGATGTATGGCATATTCTCATGTCAAACAGGATAAACTTGATGCAAGGGCATTGAAATATGTAATGCTGGGATATCCACAAGGTGTAAAGGGGTATAGGAAGCTGGGATGAACAAGGTCATTATAAGCAGGGATGTGATGTTCTGTGAAGAACAAATGCCAATGAAAGTTGGATTTAATGCCCCACTGGAGATGACTGTGAAAAACAATGATGCACATCTCAAGGTGGAGTATGCTGATACTGATGAAGATACAGAATCAAACCAAGAACAAGGTGATAATCATTTAAGTCAATATCAACTGGTTAGAGACAGAAAAAGGAGAATTGTGAAGCCATCCACAAGATATGGCAGTGGTTATCTCACTGCATATGCTTTAAGTGTTGCTGAGGAGACAGAATATTCTGAGCCAAGAAACTACAAAGAAGCTGTTAATAGTAATGACAAAGAAAGCTGGATTATTGCAATGCAGGAAGAAATGGATTCATTAGAGAAGAATGGGACATGGATATTAGTTGATAAACCAGCTGGACACAAGCTCATCACCTGTAAATGGATTTTCAAGAAGAAAATTGAATTCAGTGGAACAGAAAAGGTCAGATTTAAAGCAAGACTGGTTGCTAGGGGTTTCACTCAAAGAGAGGGGGTAGATTATAATAAAATCTTCTCTCCTGTGGTGAAGCATTGTTCCATAAGGATGGTTTTGGCAGTAGTTGCTCAAATGGACTTGGAATTAGAGCAGTTGGATGTCAAAACTGCATTTCTCCATGGTGAGCTTAAGTAGACAATACTGACGTATCAGCCTGAAGGTTTTGTGATGCCAGGAAATGAAAACAAGGCATGTTTGCTTAAGAAATCATTGTATGGCCTTAAACAAAGTTCTAAGCAGTGGTATATCAAGTTTGATGAGTGTATGAGAAGGATAGATTACACAAAATCTAAGTATGACAACTGTGTTTTTATGAGAAGATCAGGAAATGAAATTCTGAGTTTTTTTATTACTGTATGTAGATGATATGCTTGTAGCAAGCAAGTATCGATCTAAGATAGAGAAGCTTAAGTCAGATTTACAAGAAGAATTTGAAATGAAACAGCTTGGAGAAGCAAGGAGGATACCAGAATGGATATTTGCAGGGATAGAAGGAAGGGGCTATTGTGGCTTGAACAACAGAGTTATGTGAATAAATTCCTCACTAAGTTCAAGATGAATGAAGCTAGGCCAGTGACTATTCCATTAGCTCAGCATTTCAAACTTCCAGAACCACAGAAGCCCAAGAATGAAGAAGAAGAGTTTGAAATGTCCAAAGTTCCCTATTCAAATGATGTGGGCAGCATAATGTATTTGATGGTATGTTCTAGACCTGATATATCTCATGCAGTTAGTGTTGTATCAAGATACATGTCTAATCCTGGAAAGCAGCACTGGGAGGCACTTAAATGGGTAATGAGGTATTTGAAGGGTACTGCAAACAGAGGAATCATGTTTAAGAAAGTTGATGATTTACAGGATGTCTTTAAGAGGCTATGTAGATTCAGATTATGCAGCCAATCTGGATAATAGAAAATCACAATCTGGATATGTTTTTACATTTTTTGGTGCAGCCATTAGTTGGAGGTCCATGTTGCAATCAGTGGTGGCATTAAGCACTACAGAAGCAGAATATATGGCTATGACTGAGGCTGTGAAGGAGGCTGTGTGGTTAAAAGGTATGATTTCTGAGTTTGGGATGAAACAACAGTCTATAACAGTAATGTGTGAAACAACAGTCTATAATAGTAAAGCATCAGGTCTACCATGAGAGATCAAAATATATTGATGTTAAGCATCATTATGTCAGAAATATAATTGAAAAAGGGGATGTAAATGTGAAGAAGGTAAGCACAAAAGAGAATGCTGTTGATATGCTTACAAAGGCTTTGCCATCAGACAAATTTACTTACTGCTTGGATTTTATCCAAGTGGTTCAATGCTGTTGAAACATTATACTACAGGTGCATGTCCAGTTTTGGACATGAGATGAGGAATTCTATGCTTTAGTTTAAAGTTCAAGAAATTGATGATCAAGATGGGATTTATTCGTATGTTAGTCAGGTGGAGATTTGTGAGGAGTGTGTTGGACTTAACATACTCATCAATTGGGTCAGAATAGGGTAAAAAACGGGTCAGAAATGCAGCTGAAATGGAAAGAAGCAAAACTGTCAAGTTAACAGTTATAACAGAATTATGCAACGGTTCTGTGAAAACCGTTGTCAAAGGCAATTCAACAGATTCCGTTTTGAGTTGTGCAGTTGGAAATTCGTTTTTGGTCAATTCTCAACTGTTGGCAGGCTGGAGGGTGGGGGGAGGGGGGATTGAAAACCTCTTTCTTGTTTGTTAGAAGTGGTCGGGCCAAATCATCACAAAAGTCTTTTTTCTTCTTTCTATATGATAATTCTTTCCAAGGAAAATTGTATGAAAAAGGGACAATGGATCATAACTGGAACAACGAGAACTCGAGTGCTCCCATCAGCTAAATCGACCCGTTCACTCCCTCCGGGTGTGTGTGCATACACTCACATTACGAATACCCATTTTTGTTTGCCAAAGTCTCCTATACATTAGGTGCATGAATCTTAGATCTGTGTAATTCAGGTTAAATGATGTATCTATAAAAATGTATAAATGACGAATCTATGAAAATGTATCAATATTTATACTAAAAGGTATTACTTGTTCTGAAGAAATGTACTGTCGTTTAGCCTAAATATTAATATTTTGTTAACATGATTAGGGATAGTTCGGTACATTATACTGAAATCTTTAGTTCATACTAAACATCGTACTAAAAATTTCGATAAATAAAAAATTGATACCGATACCGTACAATAGTTCAGTACACCAAATTTTGATATACCGGAATTAAAGTACAATATTAGTACTATTGAAATATGCCGAACAAAACTCAATCTGGAGAACTAGCTCATTTGTTATTCTAACAAAACTTGATACTTTCACTTTGCGAAACCAAAAAATAAATAAATCAATAAATCAAACACTATTACACATATAAATATACGCATCCAAGCAAATATTGAAAAACTATCCCTCCCTCTGAAAATATGACAACAAATTAACAATGGAATTAGACATATACAACATTATGAAAGAAAAAATGTTAAATTTAATTGTTCATTCGAAAATACAATAAGAATTATGAACACATATTCATATTTTAGTGATGAGCATTCGCCGACACCTTCAAACACCAAAATCATTGAAAACTCTAGCACCTCAACTGTCTATGTGGTCTCCTAGAAAGATGAGATCTGGAACTATAGATGTCTCCGAGGGAGGCGAGACTTGTAGCTGAGGAAGCAAGGGAGACCTCCGACGACAAGTAAGTAAGGAAGGGGCAACAATGGATTAAGTGTTGCCGAGTACGAGTAGAGAGAGGAAATGCAGTAGGAGACTAAGAGAAGAAAAAGAGGAGAGACACCCTAAATCTGAAACCTGAGAGAGAATTGAAGGAGAAAAAAGTGTTTGCTAACTTTCCTTGGAATTTGACAATATGGGCTCGAGGGTACCTGGGCCTTTACTTGGGCTAACAAACAAAATAATTGGACCTTTTACCTAATTTTAGTATAGGCACATAAAATTTCTGCTAATCAAATAGTCAATCGGATATTTTCAAGTGTCAAAATCTTTGTTTCATGGGAATCAAGATAAAATCTTGCCCAATATGGAAGTGAATTACCAATGTTATGGTAATAAAATCAAATCATATCATATCTTTCTATGAGAGACAATGATATTACCAAATCAAATCAAATCACATTCTTCCTATTGAAGGAAAGAGATGTCATCAAATCATGAATGACAAAATCAAATCGCGTCATTATATGGCAAGAGATTCCATCCTACACCTATATAAAGGGCCATTTTCTTCATTTCAATACATACCACAACAGAAGTTGGAGAATTTAGAGAAATGACAAATTCTCTCCATCATTCAAGGTGTCCTTCGAAGGCATTCAAAGGAGTTCTTCCAAGAAATCCACCAGAAACAATGTTCGATCTGTCGACATTTTTAAAGTCACACATCCATCAAATCTAACAACGTTTCTCATATCAAATGCGTTCATCGGGGGAGGTCTCCAAAGTGTAACATTCCCTTTGAATTGAGGTTAGAGAAGTTAAATACAAGTGCGGAGAAGATCTAACTATTAGCTCCTCCGTAATATATCCTAAAGTCAATTGAAGAGAAGAATAAGAGGAAGAAATAGAAATTATATTACACAAGTTGTTGATTTAATCAATAGATTATATTTGTACATCTTGTTCATGTTTATTAAATATAATACACAAAATTAATCTTGTTACAAATTTGGCACGCCCAGTGGGACAATCTCTACTTCTCATCCCTTCTCTTTGAAGAAGAGTTTGAAGCCCCAAGGAAGAACTCTCTATACGGTATTTCAATGAGTCATGAAGTTGTTACTCCAAATAGAAAACATGTGGGGGCATCTGATGGTGGTACGCTCGATATCCCAAGTCAAATTCTATTCAAGGGGCAAAGCATCTGGAAAGCTAATTGCCAACCGAAGTTCCAAATCAAACGATGATCCTTGATACGAGCTTAAACTGTCTACAATACTCCTTGATACGAGCTTAAACTATCTACAAATGTTCATTGATAAACTGTTTACAATGTTCCCGGATACAAGCCTAAACTATCTAAAGTGCTCCTTGATTTGAGCCTAAACTGTGTATAATGCTCCCTGATACGAGCAAAACTTTCTAAAGTCCCAAAAATCGAATAATGCTCCTTGATATGAGCCTAAACTCTCTATAATGCTCCTCGATACGATCCTAAATTGTCTACAATGCTCCTAGATACAAGTTAGAATTATTTAAGTCCCTCAAATCAAATTCAAATCAAGACTTTTTGGCATGAGTTTAAAAGGTCTACAAACCAAATCCAAATCTGGGCTCCTTGACACGAGTTTAAAAGGTTTGCAAATCAAATTTTAATCAAAGGTCCTTAACACGAGTTAAAAAGGTCTACAAATCAAGTCCAAATGAAGGCTCCTCGACAAAAATTTAAAATGTCTACAAATCATATCCAATTAAGGGATCCTTGACACGAGTTTAAAAGATCTATAAATTCGAGTCAAGGCTCCTTGACACGAGTTTAAAAGGTATACAAGTAAAAAATCAATTGAAGAATTCCTTGATACTAGTATAAACTATCTATCAAACATAAATCCAAACTAAAGCTCCTTGATACAAGTATAAACTATCTACAAATCCAAATCCAAGTTTAAGACTCCTAGATATGAGAAGACATTATCTATCAAATCAAAATCCTAATCAAAGAACTCCTTGATACGAGAAAAAGACTATCTACAAATATAAATCCAAATTCGAATCTACATGAAGACTCCTTGATATGAGTATAAACTATCCATGTGTTTTGAAGAATGTCTGGAAATGATTTCGAGACTCATTCACACCAACGTATGTTGTCTGTGAACAAGTCACGAAGGGGCATTTGTAGGCACATAAAATTTGTGCCCAATCAAACAGCCAATCAGATATTGTCATGTGCCTAAATCTTTGTTTTCATGGCAATCAAGATAAAATTTTACCTAATATGGAAGTAAATTACCAATATTATGGTATTCAAATTAAATCATATCATATATTCCTATTAAAGACAAGGATACCACTAAATCAAATCGTATTCTTTTATTGAAGGAAGGAGATGTCATTAAATCATGAATGACCAATCAAATCGCGTCATTATATGACAAGAGATCTCATCTTATGTCTATATAAAGGGTCATCTTCTTCATTTCAATACACACCACAACATAAGTTGGAGAATCAGAGCAGAACCGAATTCTCTCCATCACTCAAGGTGTCCTTCGAAGAAATCCACCATAAACGGCGTTCGATCTGAGATCAAGGTGTCAAGCCCCTTTGATCGGCGTTTTTCAAGTCACAAACGTTCTTCGCAGTCTCAACAACGTTTTCCCCATATCAAAGGCGTTCATCGTGGAAAGTCTTCAAAGTGCAACATTCAATTCCAAACTGAGCTATCAAGCCTTCGGATTGATGTTAGAGAAGTCAAATCCAAATGCATAAAACATCCCACTATTAACTCGTCCATCAAATTCCAAATTCAACCGAAGAGAAACATCAGCGAATGATATTGAGATTGTACAACACAAATTATTGATTCAATCAATAAATTATATTTGTTCATCTTGTTCGTGTTTATTTAATTTACTACACGAAATTAATTTTATTACACCCACCATTTACTAGAATTGTACCCCAATAGTCCAATATAATCGGTATTTTGGTATATAATTTAAAATTTCATATACCAATACTGTACCGAAAATTTGGTGTACCAAACTCTTTTTCGATAATCTTTCAGTACGGTAAGTGCGGTATTTTGGTATTTTCCCCACCCCTAAGCATGATACCTTTCTTAGAATAAGAAATACCTTTCAGCATAAACGATAATACAAATTCTTTAAAATGTATCCATCGCCTGGATTACACCGGTCACCAGTGTACATAAGACCTACTCTTTTTGTTTGAAAAAAATAGTTAACTATGATGAGTTTAAAAATATAAATGAAGTAATACAGTTTTAGAAATCTACTTATAGAAACATACTTTATTATTATATAACCAAACATTGCCTCCATTTCTTTTCTTTTATGTAATGTAGTTTTAATTTTGAATAAGATAATTATGAAATTGGGGGAATGGGCAAATAAACCATTAACTAAATTTTCTCTCCCTTTAAATCCCTTAGATTTCCCCCTATTTCTATTATATCATAAGTACAATTTACGTGCACTTAATGCACGAATGTAGGATCTTTGCACTCCTCTTACCCTACCCCGCTTGAGAGTTCACAGATCATTGCTTTCAAGTTAAATTTTCAATTAAAGAATAAATATAAACGGATTAGACAAAATGCAAAAGCAAATTGTGGCCCAGTGGTGTGATCACGGGTGGGAATACACCCATAATGTAGAGGTTTGATGTTTAAGACTTCGTGGCCTATCTCTTATTATAATTGTTTTGAGATTTATTTATTAATACACCCATTTATTATTAATTAATAGTAATTAGTATGTAAATACAAAATAATTAATTATAGTACTTAATTTTTTAGTTCTGAACTTGTTGTCCATCTGTGCCTATAGCGTAACACTAGCATAATACTAATGCGATGATTATATATTTGTACTATTTGCAATAAACTAATATAATTATATATTTATATATTCATATAAGGGTGAAACAGTATCAAATATTTTTAATTGAAATTTGTCCGGAATTTATATATCAATTAAATATAATAAAAATAATATTAGAAGCCATAATCGTATTAGTTCTTTAGGTGTAATAGGTGGTAAACTTTATTCTTGCAATGTATATAAATAAGAAAGAATTAGTTTAATATTTTGTACTTAGCATAATTTTTCTTTTCACAAAAACCAAACAAACTAATTCATTCAACAAGATCACTTCAACGAGTATATGTAAGTTTTCTACTATAAATTATATATATAACAATTTTTTTTTTCTAATATCAATTTTTTAGAAAAAAATGATTCAAACAATCCAAAATTAAGATACAAAAAAACTAAAGTAAGAAAATCTTATAAAAAAAGTAAATAACTTTTTTTCCTTCTAAAACATATTATTTTGAAATTATCTGGCATTTTTATACAAATTGTTTTGAAATCATATATATCATGATAATAAAAAAAAATAGTTTACACTTAGAAATTAATATTTTAATCAAATATATGCATAGTGGATGTCAAATCAAAGACTGTGAAAAGAAGATTAATTTATTATTATTGTTTTATGAAATTTGGAGTTGAAACGAAAAAGTTATAAAACTTTTATATCTAATGGGAAGAGTAACAAAATAATTCTTATTGGTTGCTAATAATTTTCTTTTGAATAAGAGAATCTTATTACTCAAAAGCTTTGACGTACAAGATTTTCAACCCAAAAGCAAGATATCTGACTCAACCCAAACAAGGCGGATTGACAGAAGTAAAGAAAAATGCGCCAAACAATGTGTATAACCATTACAATCTCTAGACATATGAGAAATTATGTAAAAGTCACGTTCATGCATGAGCATCTTAATCTCATCCACAATAACTCCACAATAATTCAAAGAACTCACTTTCTCCGTGATTGCATGCACATTAAGCAAGGAATCTGTAAAGTCGCGCACCTTCATAGTAAAAAAAATCATAGGAAATCGGAGATCGGAGCCGCATAAGGCTTGGAAAACCAGGAGGACCCATCTCAAAACAGAGATCGGATGCCGCACAAGGTGTGGAAAGATGCACAAAGGTAGGGAAAAACTCACAAAGTCAAACTTGAGGAGAGGAAATTAGACAAAAAAAAAAAAAAAAAAAAAAAGAAAAAATTAAAATAAATAATTAATAACGTGTTAGAAGTATTCTTCGATCCTCCTATGATTGGAGGATATGGGAAGAAGGAGGAAGATATCTAAACTTTTAGGGGATTGAGAGGATGGAGAAAGAAGGAGGCTAGAGTTTTGCGGAGATAAGTAGCAATGTTTTATAGGTTGCTAATAACTAACTCTCATGATTTGAGATAAATTAAAGCCCCATTACCCTTTTCCATGTTTCTTCCTTTTTTACAAAAAGAAAAAATAAAATAGAAGAGCATGCATGTGCTTTTAGCATAACTTTCTCATCCCGTCGTGCAATGCACAGTTTCAATTATATTTATTTGTAAAAATAAAATAAAACAAATGATATAATAAATTGAATAACTTATTTTTTGTTCAATTAAGAATATTAAAATTTCAAATAACTTTATTTTATTAATAAAAAAATATTTAATTTTTTTTTCCATATTCATTAGAAATAGTTCAACTAATTCAAATATAATAATCAACCAACAAACAATTGATTATTTTAAATTTAATAGATTATATTAAAATATTCAATACCGGTATCGGATTTACTATGAAAAGAGTAGTTAATTTTTATCTGTTGCAAGAAAAAAATAAATTAAAAAAAAAACAATATTTGTGCCTTCAGAATGTTACAAAAAATCAAAACATTTGAGAGAGTGCGCGTTAAAATAAACGTAGTACATCTCTATATATTTTTCATCCCTTACATGGGCACATGTGTTCCTCCACCATTTGTTTTTTTGTCCATTATAAAGAATTAAAATATTGTGTCCGATTTTAAAAACTTAATAATTATTGGTTTTACTATTTAACCAAGCACAACTGGAAATAATCAGTGTAAATTCAAAGAGTTAGGCGCCAGCATAAAGAAAATTCAAGACGAATCCTCCAAAACTAAAGCAGGTAAAATAAGTTGTAACCACAAAAAGGTTCTTATGGTCAGAAAATTCTCATACAACTTTTTTGCTTAAGGATACAAATCATTTCACAATTGAGTATTGTGGACAAAAGACTAAGTTACATCAACATTACATTGTCTACATAGTACTGAAATGAACAACAAGAAAGGAACACAAAACTATTGCATTATTTAGAAATTGCGACCAAAACGACAAAGAGCAACTGCAGATATAGGACAGAGAAAGAAGAGGGAAGTGATGACCTTTACTGGCATAAATAGGGTTATAATTCCTGATTGATTTATATTGATTATGTATTGACTAATTGACACAAACATTGATCATATATAAATAAGAGTAGGTCTTGTGTGCACCCAACACACAATAAGCTAATTGTACACTCTCCACTTTAATTTCGGAATCAGATATATATTTAATGCCTCGTTTGGTTTACAAATCAGAGGTGGTGGCCTGATGGTTGGAAATTTTCCTGTGTGCGCTGAGGTCTTGAGTTCAACCCTCACCAAGCGTGCATCGTTTGAAAATTTTTCTTTTGATTCAGTAGACTAATATATATATATGTGTGTGTGTGTGTGTGTGCATTCAAATTAACAAACATATGGTGTGGTCTAATGATCATGGTTGTGCCCACTACAAGAAAATGCGTAAATAGTGGCGAATTTTTAGCTGCAAAATTCATATTCGTCGCTAAAATTATAAACAGTGGCAAAATTTATCCATAAGTCGCTAACTTTAGCGACGTTTGAAAATACTTTGTCGCTATGTTTACTTCGCAACGAAAACCTACATTTCGTCGCTAATTTAGCGATGAAAATACACTATTCGCAGCAAACTTAGCGGCAAATATATTATACTTTATCGCAAAACATGTGTTTTTAAAAAATATATAGTTAAATCTAATTTTCTATTTATTATATATCAAATAGCGGCAAAATATGTATTTTTTCCGCTAACATTTAGCGACATATCACTTGAAAGTCGTCGCAAATCACTAAAATATCGAATTTAATAATAAAATTATTTTCTTAGTAATTTAAATTATAGTAATTTTAGTGTGAAGCCGACAAAAGAAAAAATATTTGCGGCGAAATTTATCCATACGCCGCTAACTTTAGTGATGTTTGGAAATATTTTGTCGCTATTTTTACTTCACGACGAAAACCTACATTTCGTCGCTAATTTAGCAATGAAAATACACTATTCGCAGCAAACTTAGCGGCAAATATATTATACTTTGTCGCAAAACATGTGTTTTTAAAAAAATATATAGTTAAATCTAATTTTCTATTTATTATATATCAAATAGCGGCAAAATATGTTTTTTGGGCGCTAACATTTAGCGACATATCACTCGAAAGTCGTCGCAAATCACTAAATTATCGAAATTAATAATAAAATTATTTTCTTAGTAATTTAAATTATAATAATTTTAGTGTGAAGCCGACAAAAGAAAAAATATTTGCGGCGAAATTTATCCATACGCCGCTATTTATCCATACAAAATTAATAAGAAAAAATATTTGCGGCGAAAAAACATGTGTTGTCGCTATTTATCCGTACGAGAATTTATAGCTTTAGCAACGTTTGGAAATACTTTGTCGCTATTTTTACTTCGTGACGAAAATCTACATTTTGTCGCTAATTTAGCGATGACAATACACTATTCGCAGCAAACTTAGCGGCAAAATATGTATTTTTGCCGCTAGTATATCACTTGAAAGTCGTCGCAAATCACTAAATATCAAAATTAATAAATAAATTTATTTTCATAGTAATTTAAATTATAATAATTTTAGTGTGAAGCCGTAAAACTTTAAATTATCAATGATATTTTAAAATTCTAAATTTATTTTAAAACGTGATTTATTGTATAAATTATTTTATATATATTAAAATACACATTGTTTAATTATTAATAAAAAACATGAAATGAATCAATAGTTTATTTGATGACAAAGTACAACTGTTAATCGTATTGTTGTAGTTGATCTTGGATTTATCGATAAAATTGCACAAGATATCATTATCTTTGACCACATGCTTAAAATATTTCGAAAAATTTGATAATTATTTATAATATCTTGTAACTTTACCAAGTGTTATATGTACATATAGTCATTTTTCTTATACTAATAGGTAACACATCATTACAGGGCTAGGTACAGAGCAGGTCCAATGTTTCAAAGTTTATGGCAATTTGGTCTGTCCAATCGGGCCCAGCCCGTCTAGGCAACGACATATTTCGGACCGAGCTTATTCCCCTGTAATATACTAAGTTTATTGGGTTGGTCTGTGGGTCGTCACGTATTTGATACTTAAATATATGAATTTGATTTTGATAATAAATATTTCCAAATATCTATAATTCTAGAGAACGACATATGTAGCCGGTTACACAAAGAGGACTCCTAATCTTGTCCGAATAATAATTATTTCATTATATAAGGGGTGTTTGAGAATTGTGGTAACATTGCTTAAAATCAAAGGTAGGCAGTGTTTGAGAATAAAAGTGATTTTAGTTAAATGTAAAAGTTATGTTTGATATTTAAGCAGCTTTTAGCTTTTGAACTAAAATCACTTTATTAAAACAAAAGTTGTTTTGTCCAAACACTCCAAAACAGCTTATGTCAAATTATAAGCTGAAAAGCACTTGAGAAAAAATAATTGTAAACAATCTAAAAATCCTAATCCTATAAAATAATACTATATAATATATATATAAAGTCAAAAAAGGATTTGTTAGCTGTAATACGTACGCCTCCTTCTTTAAAGGATCTTTCTACTCAAATATTTAGATTTTATAATACACTCAAATTAGCGACCTTTTTGAAAGATTTCCACGCAAACTTTTCTCCATTTGAGATTTGATTTTAAGCGCGATACCTGCGCGAAAAATCCTGATCAGAAGCACATCTAATTTATCTCCCTTTCAAAACCCTATATACCTCTACGTTCTGTATTAGCGAAGAACAGTTGTACGGGAGCGAAGAACAGCGAAAAGGAAAGACGCGAGCGGTTCGATCTTAGAATTTTTTTTGAAAACCTAAGGTACATATATCATGTCTCGTTTGTCATTTCTAAATATAGATATGCCGCCTAAGAGAATGGAAAGCCAACCATCGCTAGATGATGTCGTTGATGAGGAGATGGATAATGCAGTTCATTCTAATGGTTTGTCCACTGTTTCGTTTTTGTATTAGTTTATCTTTAAGATTCCAACTTAGATTGTATGCTGACCTATATATGTGGTATCATGTTCCTAGGAGAAATTGACAGTAGGCCAGGACATAATGCACTGTTGAGGCGCTTGGTAAAAGAAAAAGGAAAGTTACCCATCACCTTTCGCAAATGTGATGGTCGGCCAATTGGAGATTATGCACCCATGTTTACAACTAAACTAGGACTTGTTGTCAAAATATTTGCCCCCCTACAGATAAGACGGTGGGAAAAGGTAACTGAGGAACAAAAGATACCTATGTTTGATCGATTACAGGTTAGTTAAATAATTTAGCAATTTTTTTTTTTTATTATTGTAAATATTATCATTTTTGTTTAGTACGATACTGGTTGTCTAGTCTGATTGGCACTTCTTTAGTTTAAAATGTAATTGAAACCTTTATTATGATTAATTAGTTGAGCAGAATAAAAAAGAAAGTCTCAGATTGTGGAACCGTTTGTAACCTAGTTGTAATATATATACTATGATAATCATATGTTTGAGTTAGAGTCTCCCACATATTTTATACTCTTTCTGTCTCACAAAGATGATTTACATTTCAATTTTTCACCATTTCAGAATATATTCATCTTTTTACCATTCAAAATATATTAGTACTCATTTTGATATATGAAACTTCATCTGTAACAATCTCTTTTGTAGAATTTTTTCGATGTGGACGTGGGCACATGCAGGACTTGATTCAGTTAGGAAAGAAATAGATATATGGATGGGAAAAATATACAGTGAAAATAGGACAAAGATGCACAATAAGTACAAGAAACTGTTGCATTTACCTTGGGAGATGCGAATAGAGAAAATACCCAAGAAATTTCATGGAAGCGAAGAAGATTGGATATATTTGTGCACTTTATTCGAAGATGAAAAGTTTAAGGTACTGTTTGAATTTCCATGTAATTTAATTGCATATTTTGTCTCTGAGGGGGTTGAAGTATGTATATAATAGTGCTGCATGTAGAAATATGGATTAGAAAGTCTGAGTTGTAATTCCACTTGCTTTTTCAGATAAATAGATAGATTCTAGTTTACCAATTGCATATAGGATTTAGCATATTATGAGGAAGAAAAAAAAATCAAATTTCATTATTTAATTTTTTGTCTTGTAGGATGTCTCCAAAAAGAATGCTGATAATCGAGCTTCATTGAAAATCAATCACCGTGGAGGCTCAAAGTCATTTGTGCGCTTTAGTTATGAAGTTGTAAGTGTATATTACCTTTCCTTCTTTACACTGCAAAGGATCAAGTAATAATTATTGTGTTATTTTGTTCTACTTTACAAGGGAGAAGGGCCAACACGAGTTAATCGTATTGACCTGTACAAAAAAACACACTGGACTGAGAAAAATGGATGGGCTGAGGGTGCTGAAGCAATATATGTATGTAACTTGTAGCACTTTAATTATATATATATTTTATTAAGGTATTCTTTTGTTGTTAGCTAACTCTCTCGGTATATATATACTTTGTAGAACAAATTGGTGCAACGTTTTAATGAGATGAAAGAAGCATTCTCTTGTAGCATGACTGATGATGAGAACCTACTGCCAGATGACATAGAGATCTCTGAACTAGTTTGTGATGAAGTTCTAGGAAAGAGGTCCGGATACATAACGGGACTTGGTCATGGACCTAAGCCTATACCAGCTTCTTGTGATGATAGTTCTCGAAGGGTAGCCAATGCTAAACTTAGAAAGGAGCTTCAATCTACTCAAGGTGAACTAGAAAGCACTCGAGCCTCCTTGCAATCAGCACAAGAAGATATCAAAAGCCTTAAGGAAAACATGGAGGCATATCAAACAATGACAATGCAGATATTTCAGAAAATAGCCCCAAATGAACTTCAGTCTCTGCTGAGTGCGATGTCGTCATCTACCCTGCCACTTTAGTGTTAAAGTAAGTCTACTCACTTTTATTTTTGAAGCATATTGCGCTTTATCTCGGTGCCCCCTCTTTCATTCTTGAAGTGTCTTATGACACTTGAACGTATATATGAGTATGAAAATTATTATCTGTTGATGGACGATGATTATGGGAGAATAACGAAATGATGTTATAGATTATTTCATATTATTGTATTTAGTCTAGACCTTTGAAAATAGATTCTAGTGAGATTTCGGGTTTTCTAAGTTTTACATAAGTTTTAAGCAAAAATGATAGATCTTGATGGTATGAGGGGCTCTATTAATTTTGTTTGTGAAATTTCTTGTTTGTATTTGATACTAAAGTTTATATTTGTTTTGGCATCGAGTCACACAACATTTGAAATACATCCAAGATTGATGCAAAGTTTTATTGTAGTGCAATGTTATTTTTGTGGTATTATTTTTGACATATTGATGATAGTAAATGTAGTTTATTGTTTTATGTAGCTTGTTTTTACTATGATATGCAACAAAATTTAAATGGATACATGATGTAATGATTTTTTTTCCTTCAGGTTCATGTGGTCGATGAAGGAGCTTGAATGACGAACGATTTCATTTTTTTTTTTTTTTTTATTATGTTTTTAGAACAAACTTTATGTTTAAGTACTTGAAACACTACTCGTGGTACCGGATTTTTTGACAATTTGAATTGTTATTTTGATTATATTTATTTTAGGATGGTTTTATATATGATTCAAGAGTATATCATTTTAGCTAATTCTTCGAAATAGCAAGGAGGCTCGATAATGTGTTGCAAATTTTCGTAGCTAATATTTTTTAATATTTTTTATTAATTTTGTTAATTAACGACAAAATTTTACATTTTCGCCTCAAACTTAGCTACAAAAGATAATTTCGCAGCTAATAATTAGTGATGAACTTTTACATTTTCGCCGCAATATTAGCGACGAAATATAATTTTCACGGATATTATATTTATTTTATTATTTCACAATTTTATTAATTAGTGACAAATGTCTAAAGTTCGCCGCACATTTAGCTACGAAATATAATTTTGCACCTATTAATTAGAGATGAATTTTTACGTTTTCGCCGCAAAATTTGCGATGAAATATAGTTTTCGCAGCTAATATATTTATTATTATTATTTTATAATTTTATTAATTAGCGACAAACGTGTAAATTTTTGCCGCACACTTGGCTTCGAAAAATAATTTTGCAGCTAATAATTAGCGACGAAATATAATTTTTGCGGCTAATATATTTATTATTATTATAATATAATTTTATTAATTAGCGACAAAATATTGTAATTGCACCACAAAATTGGCGGCGAAATAATATATTTGCAGCTAATATATATATATATTTTTATTATTTATAATAAATATTATCAGCGACAAAACTTATTTTTTTTGCCGTTAATATTTGCGGCGATGTACTAACTTTCATCGCAAACGAAGTTAGTGACAATGAAATAGCGCGAATCTGGCGGCAAAATTTTTTGGTCTCTAACTAGATTTAGCGACGAAATCCAACTGGTTTGCAACGAAAATTTTCGCCGCTAAAAATACGTTTTCTTGTAGTGGCCATTGATTTTTAGAGGTCCCAAGTTCGATCCTATTCCAATGCAGTTTAAAAAAATATATATATTTTACTAATGTTTATTTTATATAATTCAAACCCTGCTATTTTTCTACAATAGTGTGCTTTAATCAACATAATATATACTATTAGGAAACATAATATATATTATTAGACAACTTAATATATATGTTTATTTTATATAATTCAAACACTGCTATTTTTCACAATAATGTGTTTTAATCAACATAATATATACTATTAGGAAACATAATATATATTATTAGGCAACATAATATATACTATTGGACAACATAATATATTATTAAAAAAATATACTCGTAACTATAATCTTATACTACTAGGTAACATAATATATAATATTACGCAACCTAATATATACTATTAGACACATAATATATATTATTGGACAGCATAATATATTATTAAAAAAAATATACACGTAATTATAAACTGATACTATTACGCAACATAATATCTTATTTAATAAATAATAATTAATTATATAAATGTAATTAAGTAATAAAGGAAGGGGGTAAAACAACCTGTACAAAGTAAAGGGGTAAAACAACAAGGGAGTAGGCTTGGCGTGAGCGGGAGTCGAACCACTGACCTTCACGTTGAATCATTTCAAGGCACAAGCAGTGTCGTTGTGCCATTTGCTACTATTCACTACAACAAAAACGCTGATAGACAACGGTTTTGTTCGTTGTCTATGACAGGAGTGGGGTGTTGTTGAATCCAGTGTTGTCTTTGCCCAAGGTAAAAGACAACGGTTGTAAATCGTTGTATTTCCAACTAAAGACAACGGGTTCTCCGTCGTTCTACATCGTTAAGATCCATTGTCTTTTAGTTATACCACAACGTTCTGGCAACAGTTTAGGGCGTTGTCTTTCTTCTTATATACAACGGTTACAAAGCGTTGTTTGTCCTAGTAGTCAAAGACAACAATGAATTTAACTATAATTATTCTTTGTCAAAGACAACAATTTAAACCCGTTGTCTTTTACAGTCATAGACATCTGCTTTTTACGTTGTCTTTACCTATACTTTATTTTTTGTACAATTATTAGATTATAAGCAATAGTAAAGAAAAAAATCAACACATAATTTAACGAAAAAGTAAAACTAATAAACAATTGAACAATGTCCATAATTTTCGGGTTTGACATTCCAATAAAAGTTAAATATTAAAACTTGTGCAACACACAGGTTAATTAATCACATTCTTCTTTGCAACATTAACTCCTTCTTTAGTTGATCTCTCAACACTCTCTGCAGCAGCTTATTCGATGTGATTCGGAGAAATTTCGGAACGATCTTCACCAAGCTCACCTGCCCAACCCAGAAAAATAAAAAAAAAATGTAAAAATACGATATTGGTGAAAAACATCCACAGTTTGGTAAACTGGTGAATAATATTTCCATCTGCCAAGAAGGGAAATGTAATTTGGGTAAACAATAAAACATAACTGATTCATGAATGATTGTTGGATACCTTGATAAGCGAGAAACAATTGAAAGAAAAGTTTTCCATGACAATGGAACAACTACATTTTTTTCCTGTTCCAGGAACGACTATAATTTTATCTGGAGCGGCTTCTACTACTTGGCTGCACGAAGAATTCAGAGTGTAATGCCAGAATTTTCAACTACAAATATGCAGGATCTATGAAATAATGCATACTTGTAGTTATCGTGACTATGAACATTTCTTCGATCCTGCACAATTTACATATTTGTTGTTTAAAGGAAGAAGGGCCATGTGTTACCTACTTGTATAAGGGAAATCTTCGTCCTTTCGTACAATAAGATCCTGAATCCAATTGATGTTAGAACTCTCAAAGAAAAAAAAAACATGGCATGTAATAAAGATACATTACATGACTATTTGAGTAAAAATTGCCTTTGCTTCTAATACACGTATGTCAGTTGCAATTTCTTTAGGTGCAAAGTTGTCAAAAATTTATACAACTATGAATCCTGCAAGTACAATTGCTAAGTATATGATAATTGCAGTTACTGTCATGGGCATGTCAATGGTAATAATGTCACCTTTGCAAAATTGCAAGTCAAATGTTGCTCAGATAATAATTTTTTGACGTAGGAGATAAATAGAATAATCATCATCATAAGTACAAAGCACAGATGCAACTTGATTACAAATAATTTAAGACTGACATTAAGACAGTCATACATCAGATTTATCTTTCTATTATGACATAGCAATTAGTTAACCATAATTAATCCTAAATCTGGAAACGTGTAGTAGAAGTCTTCGTTTATGCAGTAAGCCCCTGTATCTTGAGGTGCCAGAATTATAAAGTATTCAATATAAAGGGTTTCTGCACCATTTTATTATGAGAAATCTAGATAATTCAAAGCATACATTACTTTTGCCCCTAATACCAATGACGGAAATAGAAACTTAGAGGGTGTTTGGCTGAGCTTATAAGTTCCTAAAAATATCTTATAAGCTGTTTAGGAGCTTATAAGCTCTTGCAAAGTGTTTGGCAAAATAAGATGTTTAGGAGCTTATAAGATCAAAAAATAAGCTCTAAGAGCTTATAAGATCTAAAAAAAATAAGTTGCTTTATCCCAACTTATTTCCATCTTAATTTTTAAGATCTTAATTATTACACTCAAATTTCACACACATTTCACACACTTACACACACTACACACTCTACACACACTTCACACATTTCACACACTACACACACTTCACACACTACACACATTTCACACACTACACACAATTCACACACTACACACACAACACACACTTCACACACTACACACATTTCACACACTATTTACACTTCACACACTACATACATTTCACACATTAATCAAAATGTGCGTTTAATATTATTTTTTAAATTAGACCCCAAATTTATAGTTAAATCACTATATTCAATTGCAAACTTATAAGCTCTTTTATCCAAACACTTTGTTAACTTATAAGCTCCTTAAAAATGACATCTTATAAGCTCTTGAAACAACTTATAAGATGTTGGAGCTTATAAGATGTTTAAAATAAGCTTAGCCAAACACCCTCTTAATCGAGCGGGGACCATTTACAGACGGATTTAGGAGTTCGTCTTATGGGGTTATTTTTTTTTTCTCTAACTATCCTCTAACGTTATATGTGGCAAATGTGTACCAAATAGGGGTAAATTGTGGGTAGGCTGATCAAATTCTTTTATATAGGCTCTAAACTTAAAATATTTAATAAATTATATTAAAATAATATTTTAAAAAAAAAAAATCAAAGGGGAGCTACCGGTGTGCGCTCCCTAAATATGTCTATGAACCTCAACATTGTCAGCTCTGTAAATAAAACTATATAGGTACTTATAATTTAAATAAGATTAATAAAAGTTACAAAAAGAAAAATAATGAAGATATAATGTTTCTATGCTCATTATATTTTCTAACATGTTTATTTATATCTCTTATACATAACAATACATCCATTTAATTGAAGTTAAACAATATAATTTTTTATTTTATTTAATTAAGTTGTATTAAAATCAACAAAAATATACATTTATAATAGCAACATCATGACGGGGCCAGGGGACCAATACCTCCCATGTCCCCAATGTACGTCCGTCTATGCCTAATATCCTTGGACCTTGACGTTCCATGAGACGCCCAAAATTCATACATTTTGTCTCTGATATGTACTAAAAAAACAATTGATCAAATGATCACGAGGAAGAATATGTAGGTCTTCTCCAAAAAGCATCAATGAATATAAGGTATCATCACATCAAGAAAAATAAGCCCCTGGTTTCATCATTTCTCATTATCACGTCACAATTACAGGTTCAGATATTTTAGATGAATTCCTAATAGCCTGATTAAATTATATAAATAACTTTAATATGATTACGTGTATAGATTCTGGAAACCATAGAGAAACTCATAAATATATGCAGTCCTAGTTTCTTCTTTTATGCCTCTGTCACCAGTAATTGAGGTGAATTATCAAACCTTAGGAAATTCTAGCTGCCCATTAGAATAATTACCATTGCATAGATTCTCGCAAGGTTCTAAAAGTTGCGAGGCGCTAGTTAGGCGGTGGACTGGGGCCTAGCGACTAATCGGGGTCTGGGCGGGACTAATCGGGGCATAGACGTAATTAGACGGGGAGGAATCGAAAAATAAACGTAGGCGGTCAATGGGAGCCTAGTGCCTAGACGGGGATTAATTGGAGTTAGTCGGGGATTTTTAGAACAGAGGATTCTCGCAACAATAGAGAAACTCATAAATATATGCAATCCTAGTTTCAGATTTACTATGGACAATTGATGTGTGCATTCATTGAAGTTATCTAAGACAACATAAGTCTAAGGGAGAATTACGAAATCGTCGCCTCACTATTAGCATTTTTTCACTTCGGCAGATAAACTATTAACATTGACTAAAACGACGCCCACCTATTTGAATATGACTAGTCGAAAGCTATCGGACAGAATACCGCCAAAATTCCGTCCCAAAAGGTGTTTTTGCAAAACCGGGTGTGCAATGGATTTGGGCGGTATTATGGTCGGCAACTTTCGAGTAGTAATATTCAAATAGGTTGGCGGCGATTTAGTCAATGTTAAAAGTTTATATGCCGAGGTGAAAAAGTGTTAATAGTTGGGCGGTCATTTTGTAATTATCCCTAAGTCTAATATATATGAACAAAGACCCATGCTCAGACAGACATGTAAAGCATACGCATGCATAATACATACTTGGATCACACTTATCCCACTCCTGATTTCTAATAAAACATCTAGTACTAATCAAGAAACAACTCTTCCTACTCCCGAACTCTAATCAAACATCTAGTACCAATCAAGAAATAAACTTTTCCTGCTACTGATCTCTAATCAAACATTTAGTACCAATCAAGAAATAAAGATGCAGTTGCCTGATAATCATGCCAAATCGTTTTTTTTTTTCTTCCTGATGCAAATTAACAAAGAAGAAGACTGATAAAAATACCAACAAGAAAACTCATCTATTACCAATCAAGAAACAGAAAGAAACTTATTCCTACACACAAAATTTCATTAATTCCAACACAAACAATTTCACCTAACAAGTTCAAAATTAGGGGCACAAGGTTAAGAAATTGAAAAATTAGGGAACATGTAGTTCAGACTGAATTAACAGTGAAGACAAGGAAAAGTGATGAAGACAAGAGGCGTTACGGCGAGTGGAAAGCAGTGACGGCACGGCGAGTGTGAGCACGGTGGATGAGGAGCAGTGATGTGTCTTTATTATTTCATATTTTATATGCATATTCTGCAATAATTAGTATATTTTTATATTTTAACTGGACTAATTAATTCTCTTTGGTTGTAGGAAGAAATATTTGAGCTTAAGGAGAAATTGGGTTTAAAGTGGTTATTTGGGATCAAATTATGGAGAATTGGGCCAGGACGGGCCAAGATACAAGATGGGCTGAATGGAGACTGAAAGATGGGCTTAGATATCAAGATCATATTAAAGTGGGCCTGATAAGAGTTTTATTTAATAAAAACTCTTATTCTTTTATTGTAATTAATTACTTATAGGGATGGGCACATTTTTATTTTACCGACCTAACCGAAATCGGTAATTCAGTACGTACTGAACAGAACATTTAGTTTTTTATTTTTTAAAATTTTGGTATTCGGTTCGGTTCGGTAAAAACCGAACGGTAATTCGATTTTTACCGAAAACCGAATAGAGACAACTAATAGGTATATATTGTATTTATATTGGACATTTATATTCTTGGGCTTTAATAATACGGGCCCATTAGATTAAATAATTGGCCCAAACCAAATTTTATAAGTCTCATGCAACAGGAAGGAAATGAAATGAAGTTACATAACTTAGATTTTTCTAGGTTAAACGGGAAAAAAAAAGGGGAAAATGATTAGAATTTCGGCTGAAAATTGCAAATTTTTTTAGAAGAAAAAAATCCGATTTTTTACCGAAAATCGAAATGAAAAACATATTTCGGTTTTTACCGAACCGAAATATATTAATTCGGTGGATTATACGAAATTTCGATTCGGTTTATCGAAATTTCGGTTCGGTTCGATTTTACCGAATGCCCACCCCTAATTACTTAGATATTACTCCCTCCGTTCTATATTAATTGATGTTTTAGGATGAAAGAGAAGAATTAAGGCTGAAATACTTTGAAAAATATACCATCAAGTAAAGATTTGACCAAATCAAAATATCATTAATAGATTAAAAAGTAGAGATATTTTAGGATTCTGCCAGGGTGAAATTTGGTAGAATTGACGAAAAATATGTAAAACGTTAATTAATTGGAAAAGGAAAGAACGTCTTAAAACGTCAATTAATATGGAACAGAGGAAGTATTTAGATATTTCCTTTTTAGAGATAAGATGGGATATTATTAAAAATTTGATTAGGTGTAGGAATAAGAATTAAAAAATTCTTAACGTGAATAAAAGAGGGAGACGCCAGACCATAAAAAAACCCCAATACGCGTTCTCTCTCTCCTACCCAGTACAAGTCACCAGTATTTTCCTTTTCGTTTTATTTTTATTCCTTCAATACAATTGGTAGACGAAGTTTCATGAAGAATATCAATTCCAGCATGCGTGGCGAAGGTTCTTATTCTGATTCAAGGGCTTTAATTTTGATTATGTTATTGTGAGGCGTTGTATTTTATTGTTTTTGTTTATTTCAAGTGCTTATGAATTCAATCTTATTTGTATGGAATTTATTTATGATATTGAATTGACGACTCAGTTGATTATTTAAATTCTAATTGCTATTCAATCGTTCTTGATCCGTAATTGTCAAGAACAATTGAACCCTAGTAGCTATAGGTTAAATTGTCGTGCTATCATAATTAATTTAACCTAATCGAAGAGGGAGCGGCGTATCGGTGTGGGAGCGTTGTTCATCGGCCAAGAGGCTGGTGATATGCGTGTGTTCCTTGAGATTTGGAATTTTGTTGTTGTTATGTGGGTGTAACAATACCGTATAAATTAGTGTTACTGGAAAAGTTATCTTTGATTGTGAAAACTAAAAATCCTTTGCCCTTTTTATTTCTCTTATTATTTTGTTTTAAGTGAGGGAACGTACTATATATTGATTCAATATAATTTGATTATATTACCGTTTATTTCATAAAAGTTACATTACTATAAAGATATATATAAGTTTAGCTGAATATTTTTATTGATTTTTTTAATAATTATATTACTCAATCCCAGCTGTAAGTACAAGTTATGATTAAAGATAATATTTGAGATATGTTAAAATGAAAAATACAACTAAAAGTTATATGGGAAATGTCATTCTAATAGATTTGTCATTTTGCTAATTGATTTCAACGACCACACAAATTCAAAAGCGTCAATTACGTTAATTCAAAAAAAAAAAAAGTTAAATATAGATATATATAGTAAAATTACATCTAATTTTTAATCGTGAAGAAATTTGAGCATCAATTACTTAGTTGCAACCCAATTCAGTCCGGTTTGAAGTGAGTTATTTTTAAAGTGAGTCGTCACCGACACGACCCACAAGAAAAATCCATGCATCAGGTTTGTATTTTTATTTTGTGTTTTCCATTGTGTCGTCATATATTACACAAACTTTTTAGTGACACTACATTACTGTGGCTATTCACTATTTAATTAGCATAAATATCCGAGAATTTATTGTTAGTGTTTTATTATTTTCTCTTCAGTAATGCTCAAATCTTTATATTGGGAGTAATTAAACAAAAAATTTCACTAAAATTCAAGTTTACCTTAATTAATATATATATATATATATATATATATATATATTTACAACTGAATTCATAAATATAAATTTAATAGCACTATTTTTAAAATAAAATCAAATAGAAAAATTATGAATATTATGTTAAAGTTGATATCCTCGTATTATTTTATTAGTAGTTTAAAGCATTAGAATTTTAATATTAAGAAATAACTTATGTACTATTTTCCTATAGGTGTAAGGGTATATTGTACAATTGCAAGTTTTCCTTTAATTATAGGCTATTATTAATTGAAATCATGAAGAAACGGGTCAGAAAAACATTGTTTAAATTGTTGTCTTTCGATATAAATTTCGCTAATACACAACGTCTTTTGAAAGCGTTGTCAAAAATGTTGTCTATCGGTGCAAAAATAAGGTGAAAGACAACTGTCATAAACAACTGTTGTCTATTATCTCCAGACCGTTGTGTATATATCCGCTGTTTTCGCTATTATACAATGGTAAAAAAACTGTTGCAAAAAGCGTTGTGTATCAGCGTAAAAACTTGGACACAGGCAACACTTCGAAAAAAATGATGTAAAATGCATGAGGACCATTGTCTACTACCCCGTTTGCTATTAAACACAACGGCTTTCTCAAAACCTGTTGTTGAAGACTAAAAGACAACATAACAACCATGAAAGCACTGTGTTTCAAGTGTTGTTAATTGGCATATTTGTTGTACTGATTACTAATCCTAACGTCGTCTTTATATATATATATATATATATATATATATATTTAATTTCGAAATTAAAAAGGAAAGTGTACAATAAGCTGATTATGTGTTGGGTGCATACAAATTTTTGTCATAAAATAATGTGAAAAGTAATAAATGAGCGAGGCTCTTGAAAGATGCCCATCGAAATATCAACATACGGAACTCACAAAGATATTATACTGATAGCCAAGTCGATGTCAAGGTGAATTTATAAATTAATTTGGCTATCCTAATTTGGCTAATTGTTGTAATAAAATATATGGTAAATATACATGACTAATTGGAAGATGTATATCCAAATTATAGTAACATATATTTTAATTGTCGTTAGATTGAGAACTGATTTTAAAGGACTAAATAATTGTCATTAGATTGAGAGCTGATTTTAGGCGACTGTATGATAGTAACTTTGACGAGGATTACAGTCAAAATTACCACAAAATATATTTTATAATTAGACGAATGCTTAGAAAGACAATAACATTTTTTTCTAGAATTAACAAGGTGTTTTGGGCGGGAAAATGACTAAATTTCTATTCCTAGACGGTTTTGTTATTATATTAGTAAGAGTAATGTAGAGATAACATGTAAGAGTCTCTGCTTTAGTAATAAAGAAGGATTTTTTAAGTTATTTTAGTTTTTAAAATTTATATTTTATTTATTGTTTTTATTTGTTTCATTTGTTAATTTTTTTTGTTCCATTAACTATTACCATCATTATTTTTAATTTTTAATACATATATTTTTTAAAAAATAATAATATTGTAATTATATCAATGTTCTAAAAGTCAGTAGGCGTTAGTCGTTCGGTTCACTGCGGCCTAGGCGGCACCACCTTACACGAATAATTTAATTATTTAATAAATTAATAATACAGAAAAAAATATTTAAAATAATAAAATAAACATCACCTTCAAATTTTAAAATAATTTACAGTAGGTGGAGGAAAAATTACTAAATTAGAGGTGTGAGAAGAAATTAAAATTTTAAAGGGCTCACCTAAAATCAACCACACTAACAAGGTAAAAAAAAAAAAAAATTACAAAAAAATTAAAAAAAAAAATTAGAAAAAAATGGGCAATTAGGCAGATTAGTAGCCACCTAATATAGGGACCGAGTTTTTTGGTCAATTTTAGGTTAATCAGCTTGGTCTAGGCGAGCCTAGGCCAAGTTTTAGAATACTGAACTATATCGCTAGATATAGCGTATATTATTTAACTAAAATGTATAACTTTAAATGCTTAATAGTATTAATTATTTTAGGAAGAAGTATTAATCTATTTTTTCTCTAATTTTGTCGAAAACTACAATATTAAAAAATAACTACAAGTAATTATTTATAAACAAGTATACCTTTTAATTAAACAATCAAAACTATTTGTGATATTATTGTTACTAGTTTAACAGTTACCTATTTATTTAAAAAAAAAAGGAATGTTATATATATATATATATATATATATATATATATATATATATATATATATATATTAACTAAAAGGCATAACTTTGAATGTTTAATAATTCTAATTGGTTAAGGAAAGAAATATTAATCCCTTGTTTAAAAAAAAAAAAACCCTAGCCTCCTCTTCCTTCATCTCCTGTAAGTTTAAATATTCTCCTCTTTCTTTCCTATACTTCAATCATAGGAGGATGGGGGAATACTTCTAATATATTATTGGTTATTTATTTAATTTATTTTGTTTCGCCTTATTTTGTGTTTGTTTTTTCATCTCCTCAAGTCTGACTTTGTGAGATTTCTCCACGCTTTAGTGCATCTTTTTACGTCTTGTGCGACCTTCGATCTCCAGTCTCCTATGAATCTTTCGGTTTTAAAGGTTTTTGTGATTGACAAGCGTCCTAGACGAAATTTAATAGAGATTGATTATCTTAATTCAGAGTCGATGGAAGTTGTTCGTACTTTTTCTGATTCGTTGCTTGTTGTGCATGCAGTCATGAGGCATGAATCAGGTTTTGCTGCTATTGGACTTCTTGTGGATGATGTTTAGCGTATACTTTTGACGGATTATTTAATGTAATTGCTCATAGGCTTGCGCGTTTTTTCTTTTCTTAAGCCGATCTAATTGTGTGGACAGGTCTTGGTTTTTCTTATTGTGTTGAGAGTCTTGTAATGGATATTGATTAATGAGATTTTGGATTTAAAAAAAAATGGTTTAGGAAGAAATATTAATCTATTTTTGTGCTAACTTTGTTGGGAAGCATATATAGAATTGAAAACTAAAATTGATATCTACGGGTAATACTACTAGAATAATATATATATATATATATATATATATATATATATGCACTTTTTAGTTAAACCGTCTATATTATATGTAACAACAAACTACGTCAAAAGATAAAATAATTAAAATAATAAATAAAACTAAAATGTATAATAATTAAGAAAACAAAAAAATTGGAACAAATAGGAAGTAAAATAAATAAAAAATAAAAAACAAAGAAACTTAATTAGTTATAATTAATTAAATGACCAGTAATTTAAAATAATTAAACCAATGAAATATTAATTTGTAGCTACTAATACTGAGTATTGTTATGAATTACTCTTCGAGGAAGATTTCTACGAATAAGAAGTGTTAAGGCATATGCTCGGTTTTGCTACATGCTCTGCTCCCAAAATGCAGAGAATACTTGCGGGGGCAGATCCGGGTTGGTTGGTCCGGAAAGTCATGGGAGAGGCGGGGACCTCCGAAAGAAACGGAGGACTTCATTCAGTGACCCCGCGATTGCCCTCTGAACGCGGCGGCATTGGTTGAGACTTTCTTTTGTTAGGAATCGATCCTCCGCGCTGGGAATGAAATGACGAACTTGTAGCCGGTCTCCTGTTGAAGCACATATTAACACACCCAATCCACATTCACAAGCTTCTAAGTAGCCCTTCCCTATACAACTATTTGTTTCCGAGGACGATCCCGATGCGGCCACTACACAAGTGCCGCCCATGTAATATGGGACACGAAAAAGTCAGCTATGATAAAGGAGCGTAAAGTCGGCCATTTTACATGTCAATTTTGCTATATATTTTGTTATCCCTTCTACCCACTATCTCAAATCCATGAAATAAAAAAAAAAAAAAAAAAAAAAAAAAAAAAAACACCGAGACGGGCAACTTACAGATGAAGGAAATGAATCAGTAAATAGTTGAACCAAACTACAAATCAAGCATGTAACACTAATGCTTGCAACTTATTCTTCGATACCTACAATAAATATGATTACCAAATAAATCAAATGAGTTAAAGAAGTGACTTTGGTTTTCTTACTTTGTTAGCTGGCAGCGTGACAAATGTGCAGCAAATACAGCCCTAATGCGAGATGCAATCCTGAACGACGACCGAATTTATTGTTCTTTAGGTCGAAAGACCAGAAGATGTTAGGATTACAATTTATACGGAGCCAAATCAAGGAAGTAAAAATAGATACAAAGTAGCAAACCTGATAAATTATGTTTTGATGGCGGTTGCGCAGTAATGGAACGCTCATGGGTCTATAAAAATGCCCTAAAACCTGAATTGAAGAGAGAGAAGAAGAGGGTTGCAATTCTAGGATCCTGATGAGGGTAATGTTGTATTTTTACTTCATTATACAACATAATCTTGGTTGTTATACACCCTACCAAATAAACGACTAAAATAGTACTGCCTCCATATACAGCCTACCAAATGAGTGTCTGCTCATGTTATACAACCTAAATAGGATAAGCTATCTAATGATATCTAATACTCCTTCATCTTGTATGGTCTATCAAACGAGCTCTAAGTGTATGACTCAATACACTGTCATTACCAAAAATAAAAAAAGGTTGCAACTTGCAACATCGAAATTCGCATTTAACTATAACTAAACAATTTTTTAGGTCCACTCGGTTAGGGAGATCCGAGTATACAAGAAAGATTTTGTGTATTTGATGCACATAATTATTGCGTTATATTATTTCTTTTAGTGACATTCTTTTATTGTCACAAAAGATCACTTTTAGTGACTTTTTTTTGGTAATTGTCTTAAAAAAATATCTTTTGCGACGTTTTTTTAAATAGTTTAAAAGATCTTTTTTAGTGACGTTTTCTTTATTTGTCTCAAAATATATTTTGTGGTAACGCATAAATTATATTGCCTCAATATTATATATTACAATACCTGATAGTACCTTTAATAACAGAACAACATAATTAGAGAGAGAACAATAACCAACACACAAGTGAATCTTCAATAACAATTTGCATGTAAATGACGATTGTTCTGAACTTAATCCATCTAAAAACAAAGCAATTTCATTCAAAATACAATACAATTACCCATTTGCATATGTGATTCAGTAGGAATGAATAAATCGTAAGCTAGCAACTCGTCAACAAAAGGCTAATAAAACGACAATTATTATTATAAAATATTTTCTATCCTCAGGTCGAGCTCACAAGAACGAAAAAATGGCCTGTCCCGATCCTGTAATCAAGGGAGAGCAATACCAAATTAGAACTCAAGCAATAATGATGCCTTATTATGTAACATGAATTACTAAAAAAGGGTCAGTCTGTTAGCAATCACAAGTTTTGTAAAGGGCAAAACATGATTTTAGTAAAAAATTAAGCACAATGGCGACTAACATCCATGTAAATGCCATAATATCAATAAATCATGATGCACATATAAATATGGTATCAAACTAAGTCGGAAGAAAACACAAAAAAAATAATACAGCCTAGAAGATTCGAACTGCATAACGTAGAAATTTGCACCTCAAATCCAGAAAACAAGGCACACATGTTTTCTCAGCAAGATTCTTCACATTCAAACAACCACAAGTCTGTGATGAGAAGCCCCAAATCAAGAATTTCAAGAAACCAACAAAAATAACAAACGAGAAATCGTCTTCGATCTCCAATCCTAATGATCCCAAATTTCTCCCTAACGTAGATACTCCATGGCTTATTTATTTGAGCAATATAGTTATGAATCCCATTCAAAACAAGACAAACAAGTGTGTTGGTTTATTAACATCATGTGCTCAAAGATGTAAAACTTCTAAATATAATAAATACGTACCACAAGAACTATCTTTCTAGGGATGGATCCAGTTACTTGCTTAAGCCTCAATATCATCCCTATATATGAAGAAATATTTTATTAATAACACAAAAAAAATGAAATATTTGATAAAATAAAATAAAAATAAATTATTTAACTTACTCATCTTCCTCATTCATATCATCCTCATATTCCGCCCCTAGGAGTCGACGAAACAACATTTCATGCTTTGCTAATATTTTCTCCCTTCTTTTTCCCTTGTTAATCTCATCTTCTAGTTTCTCCTTCAATTCCTCATTTTCAGCTTGAGATTGTCTCAACTTTTCTTTGAGTTCGTTGATGGCTGAATGTGTAGCTGAGATTGTTCGAGTAGGTTTAGGACCATACCCCAACCCTTTAATACAGCCGGACCTTGTTCCCAACACTTCATCGCATATATCATCGATATTAAATGGAATGCCTTCTTCAGTGTACTTTCTCAATAACATTTGTATATGCTCCTATAATATTAAAAGAACTAAGTTTGCAATCAACATTGAAATATAATCATGAGCTAATGATTAAGTCATTTTTCTTACATAGTTTTCCTTCGCCTCGGGAGAAGTCTATTTCCCGGTAGCTGCAATGAAGTGAGTGTGATAATAGAAAGTGATTCTATCACACTCTTCGCCATTATTTAATGTTTTGCTCTATAAAACACATTGCACAATCCATTATTTCTTCTTGCACAAAAAAAATATAGAAGCTAAGCAGTTAGAGTACATACTAGCTCATGTCGAACAACCACAAATGCCCTTGTCCCTTGGTTGTGTGGAGTCTTCATTTGTAATCTACTCTCGGCAGCTTTCTTGCACTTCTCCTACAATAATTGCTAAGAATTAAGGCTCATGTAAATATATATTAGTTTCAATTTTTTTTTCAGTTATAGAAAGTTAAAAGAAATTCATACTTGAACATGTGGTTTGGACCAGTAATCACACAAGTCACTCCATTGTTGCTCAGTTACTTTCTCTGGTCGACTTTCACGGCCAAATTTCTTGTAGTGATTGTGTAACTTGTATCTTCGATTTCTGAACCGGGTGGCTAGAAGCCAATTCACAGTTTCTGTAACTCTTGGTTCCTCACCCAAACCTGGAACATTCAATATCATCTAAAGGGATATTGTGACGTTTTAAGGGAAAACATCACAAAATGTAATAAAGTAATTTTAAAATTAAAAGAAAATGATTTTGAGACGTTTTAAGGGAAAACGTCACAAAATGTGATAAAGTAATTCTAAAATTAAAAGAAATGATATTGTGACGTTTTAAGGGAAAACATCACAAAATGTAATAAAGTAATTCTAAAATTAAAAGAAAATGATTTTGAGACGTTTTAAGGGAAAACGTCACAAAATGTAATAAAGTAATTGTAAAATTAAAAAGAAAATGATATTGTGATGTTTTAGGGGAAAACGTCACAAAATGTGTTATAAGTAATTCTAAAATTAAAAGAAAATGATATTGTGACGTTTTGAGACGTTTAAGAAAAATGTCACTAATATACACCATTTTGAGACGTATTTAGAAAAAGGTCACAAATAATGTCTCATTTTGAGACGTTTCTAAGAAAACGTCACTAATATATATCCTTTTGAGACGTTCTTGAGAAATGTCACAAAATAATGTAACATTTTGAGACGTTTAAGAAAAACGTCACTAATATACACCATTTTGAGACGTATTTACAAAAAGGTCACAGAATAATGTCTCATTTTGAGACGTTTCTAAGAAAACGTCACATATAGTATACCATTTAGAGACGTTTTAAAAGAAATGTCACACAATAATTTACTTGGGACAATATATGCAAAATGTTCCAAAAAGCAACCTATTTGAGACGATTTCAAAATCGTCCCAAAATAAATCGTCCCTAATTCCCTTATTTGTTGTAGTGAGAGGCACTTGTCACAACAATTTTGGAGGCTAAAATTATACGAATTCGTGGCAATTGTGTTTCGTGGCAATTGAGCATCGTGACAAGTTTATATCATGGCAAGGTTAAAATTATGGTAAGTTACAAGAAAGACAAATTATACTATAGTTACAAAGATGACAAAATTATAGTAAAAGGTACAAAAATTGGCTATTTACATCCATTTTCACTATTTCAATTGTAAAGTGTAAACCTAACAAACTTGTATTTTTTAATGATATTTTATAAACCAATTAATTTAAAATATCGAAAAATTATTAAGATAAAAAGGTAAATAAAAGTAAATAATTTTAATCTTCTGAAAAATTTCAATCCGTCCAAAAAATTATTATTTTTGAAATTATCACATTTTAATTATATATATATATATATGTGTGTGTGTGTGTGTGTTTTTCAAAATCAAAATATATCATTTTCTTAAGAAAATTAAAATATATCATTAACATCCTAAAAAGATATGTTACAGTTGAAAATAGTAAAAAATTAATATTTTAATTATAATATATCGAAGATGGTCAAAAGAGGAATAATTTGATATATTCCTTATTAAAATCGAGTTGAGACTAAAAAGTTATGATACCTTAAAAATTTTGAAGGCACAAGATAAAAAAAGAAAAGATAAAAGATAAAAGAAAAAAAAATGGTTGGAGGAGAACCCAAAAAAAAAGGTGGATGAGACACGTGTCTCCCTCTTTTTTAGAGGTTCTCCACGTATTTAGTAGTAGTTTTAAAAAACAAAAATTCGGCAAAAAATTGTGGGAGCAACACGTGTTTATCCCTGTTTTCATGTAACCTTAATTTAGTATTAAAGGTTGATTCACAAAAATTTAAACTACGTCTAAAAAAACGAGGGTAGTATATCTTTTAAAAGGAAGCAATTTTGTTCTAAATCACCGTTATTGTATTTTTTTTATATATACATTTTATTTATTTAACTTTGAATTTTTACATATTTCATTATGTTGTACTTTTATTTCCATACAATTTGTTGATAATGATTTAATTGATATGCTTCTGGATTTGTTTTTTTCTTTGTTGCTCTTTATCATTGTTATATTTTGCATATTTAATTTTTTATTTTACAATAAAAATAAAAAAAAAATTAGTATATATGGAATGCAAAATATAATTACAGACAAACTGAAATATAAAGGGTAAAAAAGTTGTAAAAACCAAAATAAATATATAAAAACTATTTTTATATTTCAACAAAAATTGAAACTAACATAAAAATAGAATAATTTTATATTCTTTTCATTTCATAAAAGTATAGGAAATTATAATTTATAAAATAAAATTCTAATTTCATAAACACAGAATTATAAATATAAAGGGATACATAAAAAGTTAAAGTAATAAAGTTATAAAAATAAAAATAGAAAATGGAAACAAAAAAAAAAATATGTTTATAGTTCATTTTTTTTAAAATTAACATAAAACATATTTGTTTATATCTTGCCCATTTTATAGAAAAATTACAAAATTCTTATTACACACAAACATAATTATAAATATAAAAGGACACATACAAGCAAACGTAACAAAGTTCTAAAAAATAAAATAAAAATGATAAAACATATATATTTAATTTTTAATAAAATTGAAATTGAAATTCTGGAAAACAAAAAATATAAATGAAAAGGAAAAACACTCAGAAATTTATGAGAAAGACTAACCTAAAAACAAATATTTGAACTACTATTGTACTTTATATTTTTATATTATTTAAGTTTATAGTTTTAATATTTTGTTTATTCTATAAAATGTAAAATATCAATATTATAAAAAGTACTTTATATTTTTATATTTATCACAAATATTTCAACACATGTTTTAATATTTCACATATTTTAAATTTTAACTTTTCATGATTGATATTTGAAATATAAATATAAATAATAAAAATAAAGAAAGCAGAAAATAGAAAATACATGATTTATAGAAAAAAAAAAAAGAATTGCAGAAAAAAAATTATTGAAAATAAAAAAATATTTTCCTAAAAATATCTTCACATATTTTATATGTATTTAAAATTTTTAATTCTTTTTTTAATACTTTTTCTTTTTATTTTTTGTAAATATTGAAAATAGATGGTAAAATAATACTCCTTCCGTCCTGGCCTAATTTGCACACCTGTTCCGGCGCGTATATTAAGAAAAAAAATTATTTTTTGTTAGTTGACTTTTTTAAAGGTGGAGATTGAGGATGAAGATTTTGAGGGTGGAGATTGTGAGAAAAAATTTCTTTTTAAGGGTGTGCAAATTAGTGTGAGACGGATCGAAAAGGAAAGTGTGCAAATTAAGATGGGATGGAGGGAGTAATATGTTAAATAAAAAGAATAAAACTATGTTAATTACTTCCCTGTAGGGGCTAAAACGAAATATAAGCTCGAAAATTAATTTCAAAACTTAATATGCGAAAAAAGTAAATAGTCTTTGAAATTCTGAGCTTAGAAAGATAAAGAAAAACTAAATATTTTGTAAAGGTTTGCTTGGCGGGGCCAAATTTGGGAAAACATAGACAATTTTTTATAGAGATCCTAGGGGTAAAAAATAGGACATGCCTTATCTTTAGTGGGCGAAAAGTAATTTATTGATTAAAAAAAGTGTGTGAAATGAGAAAGTTAGGCAATGTTTGGTTGGGGTTGGGGTGGCTAGGCTGGAAGAAGTGACTGGAGTTAGTGGCTGGAGGTGTTAGAGAGTGATGTTTGGTTGGGTGGATGGGTTTGTGGTTGGAGTGCGATATTTGATTATTAATTATAAAATGTGATGTGATATGTGTTAGAGGTAGTTATTAATGATTGAGAGAATGATTAAAGTAGTGTTGAGATTTATCATTGATGTCCCCCACTAGTTTTGGAGTTTTGGCCCCAACTTAGGTTACGGGGTCGTTCCTAATACCTCAACTTGGTCAAACCAACCCAAAGAAACATGAGATTTGATTGGCCCAACTAATGAGAGGATGAGCCAATTCCAACCAAACATGCTCTTACTGAAAGCACTGAAAATTGAGGCAAAGAACATAGACATGACACTAATCCACCAAAGCTTCCAATATTCAGTTCAGCTGTTTCCTTGCCTTATATATTGGTGTTAAATCAATATTGACAAATCCTAATTTCAAGATCTCACACTTATTATCCCCCAATCAAATTACACTCAACTCTTTTATCCCCAAATTCATTTCTCACAACCTTTCTAGTGCTTTCTGGCCTTCCCATCTTTATATTTTATTTGCCTTGGGACAGTTTTTGCAATAGGAACTTTCATATGTGATAGTGATGTTTATATAATTACCAACCCTCAATTTTCTTTTTCTTTCATTTCCATATTGGCAGCTTAGCTGCCCAATTTTGTGGCACTGGAACACAAAAATCTAAACTTGATTTCCGGACCAACAATTTTACCAAATTTTGTTAGAGGAAACTTTCATTTATTTTATACTCATTTCGATTCAAAAAACATAGCCTCCTTAATTATAAGAATCTCTCTATTAAATATACATGGAAATTGTTTGTCATCCTAATTAAAGGATGTACGTATAACTGACAATTTCAATAAATCATTTAATGAGAGTATAATACAAAAATAAGCATTTAATCATACTTAATATAAAAGTAGAATCGTCTATAAATAAAAATTATAGTATTTTCCCGCCTAAATGACCTTCTAATTCTGTGGTTAGCAATATAAAATATTTGGGATTATTCTGTATCAAGTTAGTTCCTGATTTTATGTGATTAATTCCCTTTTTTTAGGGATTTTATTTCATGCTTTCTATACATTTATTATAATGCCATATTAACAATATATGTCCGGCGTGTGATTTGGCAAATTAGAAAAATGTACTAGAATTGTGCCACTATTAGTGTGAGTTATTCTGGTACAAAATACTGATAACATAATTCCTGCTATCCATTGAAAGAGGAGGCCGAGAATTACGCAAAAAATACGTGTTCATCGTCAATTTTTTGCGAATTCTACTTTAATTTTTAACTCACTTTTTCTCTGTCGGTCTCACCTTCATTCTCGCGTCTCTCTCAATAAAGGTTAAGAAGAAAGATGTCGTTTGACATTCTTTGAGAATCAGGTCTGGTACCTGTTCTAATTTATGTAGCTGATTGGCTCTGCTTTTCTTCTTCAAAGAGGATTCTCACTATTTGTTAGTTTTAATTTCCCCTAACAGTTTCCCCCTTTTCTTCCTTTTATTTGTATGCGAATCTCACATACACCAATTTTAACCATCCGCGGATGACCGAAGATTGACTAAACTGCACAAGGCGGCTTCTAAGACTGGGCGTTGTTGCAACGTTCTCCACTGTTCTTCTATTTTTTAAAACTAAAAAAGAAAATAAAACCTATTGTTGTCCATGGTTGTGATGGATGTTTGTTGTCCGATGTCAATCATTTTCCTTGGTCATAGGTTGTGATAAATTTTATTTTGCCTACAGAATAGTAAGGCTTGCAAGATGGAGGGCTACAACAAGCAGTGTAATTTAATATTTGGACTTCTATGTTCATGTTCGAGCATTGGATGGCAAATTATTGGGTTTAATTGTGAACTTCGCTTGGGTATTTTTTTTTCAAAGTCTTTTGTTTGTTTGTTTTTTCCCCATTTTGTTGTTTGTATTTTCAATTACAGTCAATCATCTGTGAAATAGCCTTGCTATTCTCTTAAAGTGTGGCTAATAATTAATAATAATTATATTTTAATGGATGTGTAATTCTCATTAATCCTTGTGTTTCTTTGCTTAGCTGTAATGAGAATGGCGCTTCAAACCTAAAGAGTGACCTCAATCTGGAAGAATTAGGCTACATTTCAATATATATGGACAATGCAGTTTGCAGTATCAACTTCATATATAAAGAGAAGGAAAAACAAGGCACTTGCTATCAACATGGATATGACTTAGAGACTGGTATGATGATTAGCAGCAGATTCAAATTTCACGCCATCTTCATGCTACTAGAACATGATGTATTTATTTGGAGTCTCCAAAGTGTAGCTAATGTTCGTTCATGGGGGTGAAAATGTTAAAATTAAGCATTCACATGGTAAGTTAAATTAAAACTGTGAGATGGTTTTTCGTTGTGTGTGAGTTTCTGAATTAATGTTAAATGAGAATTTAACACTAAATGAAAAAAATTCGTTTATGATGGTTTCATTTTTCTTGAAAGGTGTTTATGATGGTTTCATTGATTTAACATATTTTGATGATTTTGTATTATTATATAGTTGTGAAAAAACAACCTTAGAATTGGATTTTCAATTTTGATATGAATACCCTATAACGTTAAATTTTTTCGCTGATTTTCCATCTGTATATTAAGTTGTTTAGAATATCATAAATCTTTTGCTTCTGCAGGAGCTTATGAAAAATCACGTTCTAAACAAATTTAAATGTAAGGTTGAGTGATGACAAAATAAATATTAACATTTTACAATTGCATTTGAGATTATTGAATAAGGATCGAGACCCTCTATAGTTAGCTATGCGTTGGTTCTATGAAGATCATGCATCGTGCGATTCGAGTGTTTGTTTCAATACCTTCAATTTTTTGCACATGAGGTATATCTTATGCATGAGCTGATAATTTGAACAATTTTTAGAAATTACCCAGTGATTTTCTTTTGAATTTGATCTCTTTTCAGCATAACTTTTTCTGTCATCATCACTAATGGTTAATAATGACATCTCATTTTGGAACCTGTATGTGCAGTCAGTGGCGGAGCCAGAAATTTAAAGTTGGAGAGCAAGATCAAATTTTATTTTGATATTTTAATTGTTAAAGTAGGACAAAAAAAGTAGCCGAGAGTGTAAATTGTAAGAGTATAAATATTTGCATATATATAGTGGTATTGTAGCAAAGTTGAGGGGGGACGGCTTTTCCTCTGTGTGCAGTTCAGGGATACTGTATGTGTATATATAGTCAAAAGAAACAACTGGCCTGCTTGATTTTTTAATATAATACTCAATTGCACCTCTGATATGGATTTTAAAATTATGACTTGTGAATTATGAGAGATTGTTTCATGGCCTTTTGATGGAGTACTGAACATATGTATCTCATTTGTCCCTTTTTATCGTTTAAAATCATAATATTTGTTTCACTCAAATAAGGATATTTTAAGTCTTCAAACATTATTGTCCTACTATCGCTCTGCAATTGAAAGTTCTACATAATGGTAAAATTAGAACATTACGGAGGGGTTGGTGCTGGTCCCTTAGAAAATCAGATTTTAATACTGAGCTAATTGAAACGATATGTGGTAAACTCTTATGGTGATAGAGGGTGGAGGAATTCTTCTTCCAAAAAATCTGCAACAATAGTTAATGCAACTACAAGAGGGACTCGGTGGAGGTTTCAATGTATTTAGATATAAATTCAGAGGGACAAGAAAAGAAGAATCACCACCACTATTTATTTACATGTGCAATTGTGCATACATATTTCATGTTTGTATGCAGTCTCATATTAACTTTATGAAATTTTGTGCAAGTAATGTATATATTAGTAATGTCACCATTCGATATAAATAATTTTTTTTATTAATTTAATGAATTTCAACTCTCCAAATATTATCGATTCTCACTTACATAATTTATTTTATTTTCTAATTTAACAAATTTAAGCGTATGAGACTTAATTCTTTTCTCAGAATAAAAGAACGAGATATTGATTTTTAAACCTAACTCTTATTATGGGATGATTCTTTTCTTCTTCTAAAATTGGACTATTATTATGAAATTGGATAAATATTTATACAGTTTTTTTAATATCATGTTCATAATTATAAAAACATATTATTGGGCGTATATAATTAATAAATTTTTATCATATACCGACTTTTATTTTGATTATATTTTTTGTCATAATATTAAATAACTTTTTCATTCTGATCAAATATTCTACCTTATTTGTAAGCCGTGCACCGCACGGGGACCTTTATAGTATATTCTTAACAAGAAAAGGAGACTATTTATTTTACATATCTAAATTTGAAAAAATGAAAAAAGACTATCGTTTCGAAGAGGAGGGAGTGTTTGACAAAATTTGGAAGCTAAGTGAATATATTTCAAATTTGATATCAAATTCAAAGAAGTTAATGTAATTTTTATTCCTTGTATATCATAATCCATTGATATATTATTGTATGCTGCTATAACTATAAAAGTTCTTGATAAAATAAAATTTACCACACTAGGAAATCTTGAATAGGATATAATTAAGCTTATCAAAACCTCCGTTCTAAAAATCCCCGACTAACTCCGATTAATCCTGCTTAGGCGCTAGATTCTCATTGATCGCCTACGTTTATTTTCTGATTCCTCCCTCCTAACTACGTCTATGCCCCGATTAGTCCCACTTAAACCCCGATTAATCGTTAGATCCCAGTTTACCGCCTAATTAGCGCCTAACGACTTTTACAACCTTGATCAAAACTAGAGAGTTACATGGATGACACACCATAGTTATGACATTGAATAAGAAATGACACAAGAAATGGGTGTTCGAGGGGTTCACTTAGGAGAAGAAAGGTAGATAAATGAAGATTTTTCTTTCTTTAATTGGGATTCTTTATTTCAGTTTTACCGTGTTCCACTGAGAAATCAATTCCCTACATTGAAAGAATCCCAAATAATAAATAAAATATACCATAGTCTTTATACTTAATATTTCATTAATCATCTTTTTATTTTAGTAGTGATATTTAAAATTATTGAGTAAAGATTTAGTAGTTTGGCCAGAAGATTCGCTTTAGTTTTATTGTATAATTGTTTCGTTTAGTAGTAACATATTTTTATTTTATTAATTTTATAGAAACAATATTATTTTTTAATTTATTTTGAAATTGATATACATTATTGTAGATAAGCTTGGAATTAAACTTTTTTGCTCCGTCACTACTGGCGTGAGTGGTTTGTTGTATATAAATATGCGTGTGTGTAAGGGAGAGCATACACGAGCCAGCTAATCCTTGTCATTGGCGAAACCGCACATGGCGGCGAATTCCCCATTCCAGAAACCTTCCGGAGGAGGTTGGAAATCTGCCATTTTCATCATTTGTATGTCAAAATCTCTCTTTTTTATTTTTTCTTTTCTCTCATCTTTATGTAATTAATGCAATCATATTTACATTAATTCTTAAATTAGTTGTGGAGGTGGCGGAGAGATTTGCCTACTATGGCGTCGCCGGTAACCTGTTCATGTACCTGACCAAGGTGCTGGGGCAGCCCACCGCCAGCGCCGCCAAGAATGTCAACACGTGGCAAGGCGTCGCCGCCATCTTCCCAGTGGTCGGCGGTTTCCTCGCGGACTCCTATGTCGGCCGCTTGAAGACTGTTATAATTGCATCCGTCATTTACCTCATCGTAATGTCCCGATATCCCTTGTTTTTTTTCTCTCACGATTCAATGTACGGTTGACCCCCTTTATTTCTTGCAACACTTTTTCAACAATTTTTCATCATTTCATTCAAAGTCAAAAAAATATATTAAAAGGTTTCTCCAAATATTGAGAATAAGAATTACTATTTTTATTTAATGCTCCCTCCGTCCCAGCTAAATTTGCACACTTTCCATCTTCGTCCGTCCCAGCTAAATTTGCACGCCATTAAAAAGGAAAGTTATAATACAATCTACACCCTCAAAATTTTCACCTTCAATCTCCACCCTTAATTCACCTTTGAAAAGTCAACAAAATCCCAAAAAATAACTTTTCTTAATACTTGTACCAATCCTCTCAATACAAGAATAGCCGGGACGGAGGTAGTAACATATATTTAAATAGTGGAACCAATCCAACAGTAATTCAAGATGTTAACAACTTAAAATTACTTTTCTCCCAAAATTTTTCGTCAAAAAAATTGTTAGTTTTTCAATTTCATCCCATAATTATTAAAGAAATTATTTATATTTAAAGTAATTTTCGCCGCGGTCAGAAAAGCGCACGTGATTATCACGTGAAATCACTTTTATTCCGTAACTTTCTACAAGTTGAATTTTTTCGTCTCACAAAAATATCAGCGCCGATGTCCCGTGATTTAAAATTGGTGGAAGTTGATGTCACGTGTATTTTTTCGACTGATTTCCACCTCGACAAATGAAATTACTCCAAATACAAGCAATTTTTTTTATAATAATGTGCGCAATTAAAAAAGTAACAACTCTTAGAACAAAAATTTAATGAATGAAAAATTATAGGACGAGAAATAACTTTAACCCACAGTTCAACCGTCTCGATTTTTAGCAAGATGAAAACCACACTTACTGCCTTACCGGCCTTCTATTGGTTATCGTCTGCATATAGCTAAAAAAATGATATAAATAAAATTATTTCGGATCTTTATCTCAATTATGGTGTCACGATGTCTTAATGACAGTCGGAATTTAAGTTTTAAAAATTGGATCAAAAGAATGTGATATAATGTGTAGAACAGAGTTAGAATATCATAATTGAATCGAGGATTTGAATTTGAAAAAAAATCATAGTCCTAGAAACATTTGGATTTTATAATTTTATTTCTAAAAGAAAGAAATAACCTTTCAACTAAATTCAATTTTTTTAATTACAAGTTAGGAAGTAGGAGGGAAAATTGATCCAGACCGACCTCCTCACTACTAGAGACCTTTTACCAGTTATGAGTTCAAATGTTCAATATTTAGTTGAATTTGCCGTTCGTCTTTTATATGGATGGTGACATGTCATAGATATAAAAATGCAATAGAATAATGCACATTAAAATGAAAATTAATTTCCAATTGTAAATCAAAGTTGCACCTACTTTACTTTTTCAAGTAATTTCCTTTTTGTAATGACGAAGGCTTTAATATCTCTTGTCTGCTCAAAATGAGAACATCAATTCTTTTTCTGTGCTTTTTTCGTAATATCTTATTTATTTGTTAATCTTGACTACTTAGATCTCAGGGGGTGTTTGATTTATGTCAGTGGATCAGGGAAATTCTGTTTCTATAATCTTTAATTAAGAAAAAAATGGTAATTTGAAGATGTCACACCAATGCTGAAAAAAAATGTATAATTATAATATCATTTTCTAGATAGATGTTTTAGTAATGAGGATATTTGTAAATGATATGTTTATTTGTAGATTTTTTCGTCCTAGCATGATCTAATTCAAATAATTTTATTAATTATTATCTAAATACTTAAACGTTTATCACCATGTTCCACTTAATTCATAAATAGCCAGTGAGATATTGAGGGGGTTTATTGAATTGAAAATATTATACAGATTAAATATTTGATATTCAAAATCTGCGCATCTGATTTATTTGATTCACAGGGACTGATATTGCTGACGGTAGCAGTATCTACAGTTCCTCTCCATCTTCGGCATACAGTTTTCTTCATAGCACTTTACATCATCTCCATCGGCGAAGGCGGGCACAAACCATGTGTCCAAACTTTTGCTGCAGACCAATTTGACGAAAATATCCCTAAAGAGAAAGCGGCGAAGAGCTCTTTCTTCAACTGGTGGTACGTCGGTATCGTCGCCGGGGCCACGTCGGCCTTGTTGGTAGTGATCTATGTGGAGGATTATGTGGGTTGGGGTTGGGGCTTTGGGATGTTGGCGGTGGCTGTGGCCGCTGCGCTTCTCGTGTTTTTGGCTGGATGTGGGACCTACCGCCGTCAGGCTCCAATGGGGAGCCCCTTCACCAGGATAGCGCAAGTGGTGGTCGCCGCCGTTAAGAAGCGCCGGTTGTCGGAGAGGGAGGGGCGTGGCGTCTGTGTTGAAGATGATGGCGTCAACATGGATGGTGCACGTGCTGGCGCTCAACCTTTGGCTCGTACTAGCCGCTTCGGGTATGTCTCCGTTTACTTTTTGTTTGTTTATTATTATTTTTTTTTTGTTTTTATAATTTACATTCTTAATTTGCTATGTGAAACTGAATTTCAATTTTCTTTTAAGTAATCACAGCATCATATTTGACAAGAACAGAGAAGATCTAGTCATGTTTGAGTGGGAAGTAATAATTTTCTTTTTTAGGATGAATAATAAAATTATTGTAAGCACATCTATCGAATAGATTACAATTAAACGTAAGGACATTTGAATTGGGTTATGGAGCATATACCGTACACATTCGAAATATGTATAATTATTGAATAATAAAAGTAATAATTAGATTAATTGGGTGGATGATCACACGTCACCTCACACCCCCAGTTAAATTGGAGTATATAGTGATAGTATCACATGCTTCGTATTTTAAAAAATTGCCTTTTAACCTCATCAAATATTCTCTATGGCCCTGTTTGTTTATGGCTGTGGGTCGCTGGAGTAGTATAAGCTGTGGGGAATATAGTGGAATATGGAGGTTAGAGTAAATAAGTGAGTGTTTGTTTATGTTGGTTGGAGATTGGGTTGTGGGGTGATTATAATATAAAAGTGTTAAAGTTGATTTGATGTGTGTAAGAGTTAGTTAGTGAATAATTAATTATTGATTAAAGTGTGTATTGGGAATGATATTTGTTTGGTAATGTATGCAAGAGTTAATTAATGATTTGATGATGTTTGGAGATTGTGGGCAATTTATTGCCCACAACAGATGAACAAACACACAATGAATTGGGCTCAATTTACAACCGATTGGCCCAACCCTAAACAAACATGGCCTATATTTTACCGTTACATCTCATGTGAAGAGATGATATGTAGCCTTTTCTATTAAAAAATTAAGAAGAAGATATTTTTCCAACTCATGTGTTTGTTTGGGTTTCCGTCCCTTCATTGAGATGACACAATTCAAAATAAACACATTCATTAACTTTCCAAATCAACAATAATTCAGCATTCTCAAATCTTAAATAAATACACTCATTTCAATTTGTAAGAAAATTTGGAGTTGCATTTGAATGGAATTAGGGGTGAAAAAAAATCGAAAATTTTCATATTTTTGGTATACCGAAAAAAGTTCGGTATTTTCGATATATACCGGTATACCAAATTTTTTTCGGTATTTTAGTAGTTCGATATTTCGGTATACCAAATTCCTAACGGTATATCATAAATTTTCGCTATACCGAAATACCAAAATTAACGGTATGGATCGATATATACCGATACCAATACAAAATTCGGTATACAAAAAATTTGGTATAATATCGGTATTTACTGATATCGTACCGAATTTTTGGTATGCCGAATTTCAATATATCGAAAATTTCGATACGATAACGGTATGAATTTTTGGCATACACAAAGATAACGGTATGAGCAATTCAGTATGATACAACGTACCGAATCATCCCTAAATGGAATGTTTCGATGGATTTGAAATTCAAAGTCTCAAAGGTGTTGTTTGGATTATCATGAATTTTGAAATCAACCACTTTCATTTTGATCTATTTTTTAAGGATTCAAGTGCATTCAAGGTCTCTATCTTTAGTGGATGTAAAATTCATTGATTCTAAATTCATGCATATCAATTTTTTTCATTCAAACACAATCTTATAAATATATTTTGTGTCGATATTCATCATATGTAATGAAGATACAATTTTCATCAATAAATATTTACACGACTTAGTTTATCCTATTGGTTGACTTATTCAATAAAATCTAAGTAAGTTACTAAATTAAATTTTTAAAAACTATACTTAAACTTAAAAAATAATATTAATTTTTAGAATAGAACTTTTATTTTGAAAAAGATTTTTGTAAGAACAACGTGGCTCCTATTATGTTCGTAGACCGGCTAGGCCGGGGCCCACCCACAACCAATTGAATAATTTGCGTAGTTCAGGTCCGTTTTCTTTTTTCCCAGTACCAGATAGGTCTCCTATTATAGAATAGGATCTCAGACCATGAATCATTAAAATCATGAACAGAAATAATGTACAAAATATGTGCCCTAATTCTTTGCGTTAAAGTCATTCATTTATAAGTTGAAAAGTGATGCACGATTTGAAATACATTTATTTTATTAAAAAAATATTTTATTTTTATTTATAATTTAAATTTAATAAATATGATTCAACGCACAATAGATATTCAATTATAAAATCAAGGTAAAAGCTTATATGAGATCGTCACACGGTGTGACGGGAAAAAAATATTATTTTTTATGGTAAAAGTATCACGTTTATCTGTAAAAGTATCACGTTTTTGGAACAAAAGAAAGTATCATTTTTTTCCGCAAAAGTATTACCTTTATCGGTAAAAGTATCACTTTTATCTGTAAAAGTATTACTATTTCTTGTAAAAGTATCAATTTTTTCTATAAAAGTGTATTCCGTCACGTGTGACCGTCACACACAAGACTCACTCTAAAATTAATAACGAACCAATAAAACATAGCTTATTTTAATTAATATTAAAATATTCAATATTATTAACGAAATTATTTTTTAGAAATGATAATTGATTTTATTGTAAGTAAAAATAAATAAACCATAAAAATATTATTCACGTTTTTAAAATGATGATATATATTTAAAAAGAATGAGAGAGAGAGAGTTTAAAAAACAAAACGTGTCTCTAAATTTTTCCATCTCATAAGTGGGGCGTGCTGCATCCATTAATTTTTTTTTTCTTCATTAAAATAAATTATTATCTCTAATTTTAAAAATTGAAAAATGGTTGATTTTTACTATTTCTAAAATATTATATTAGTAAAGATAAAACTATATGAATTTGTTTATACAATAAATTAAAGTTTTCAAAAATAAATTAAATTTAGTATTTTTCTATACATATATGTAATAAAATTAATATAGAATAATTTTTTTTATAAAAAAATGTTTAATTAATTCTTTTGTGCAATCAAATTCAATATAAATAATTGAACTCATGCTACCAACACATATTCAACCTAAAAATTGGCAAGCAATTGTTTTTTTTCAAAAATTTTCTTTTGAAATATGCGATATAGATGTCAAAATAAGGACGATAAGATATACTTCCTCCGTCTCATCCTAACTTGCACACTTTTTTTTTTCGGTTCGTCCCACACTAATTTGCACATCCTTAAAAATGACATTTTTCTTACAATCTTCACATTTGAAAAAGTCAAATAAAAAGCAAAAAAACAGCTTTTCTTAATATACGCATCGGAACAAGTGTGCAGGACGGAGGGCGTATTACTTTACTCTATTATACATGAAAATGAAAATGTAACAGAAATCATTTAATGTTTTGAATGTTTTTTTATATATATATAATAAATCAATCTATGTTATCTGAGATATTACTTTACTTTAATCTATTATACAGAAAAATAAAAATGTAACAGAAAATTACTTGTGCAATAACTTTTGGAATTTTTTATATATATAATAATCAATCATAAGCTATATGCTATAAAAAAAATTATATAGTATATTGTTAAAAAAATTAAATTTGGAACTAATGTTTTAAATGAGTTTACTCTACACACACATATATATATATTATATATATTAGTAATTGATATATAATTTATTAAACTATCTATTAGCAGGTAAAATGAACGGGAGAATATCTATGTTATCCTCTTATAGACGGTTCTCCTTTATTATATAGTAAGATTTTTTTTTTTATGAACGAATATCTTAAAGTCGGTTAATATATATATATATATATATATATATATATATATATTTATTAGTAACTGATATATAATCGATTAAACTATTTATTAGCAGGTAAAATGAGCGGGATAATATCTATGTTATTCTCTTATAGACGATTCTTCTTTATTATATAGTAAGATTATATTTTTTATGGACAAGTATCAAAGCCGGTTATTAACGAAAGATGTTCCATAAATATGCATTTTTCTAACTTATTTGTGTTTACGTGTTTGAAGACAATGCAATTGATATTTGAGTACTTATCTTGTACATACAGTGCATCCATCTTAATCCATGTAATTTGGACTATGAACAAATTTTATGAGAATGTATTAGTGTTTATATTTAAATGTATTATTATACTAGAACGAATAATACATTTTAGTATAAATAATGATACCTTACTCAAAATGAACAATACATTATATATAAATAGTGATACCTTACCCAAATTGTACCCTGGTATATAGGGTACTTTACCTTAATTTAATCTCTAGAATAGTTATATATTAATATATGTATATCTATATGTGTATATATATATATACTTGTATTTAATTTTATATATGTCTATAAGCATATAAGCTCATTTGTTCATTTATAAAGAGTTAATTACGTAAAAATTCACGAACTTTTAGTCAATTATCGTTTGCAACATGACATTTTAATTGTAACATAGAAATGCATCACTTTTATAATTTTTTTAATTCAATGCACCCGAGTAAGTTTTCGACACCAATTGCTGACATGAAGCGAGAAACTGAGATTTTGACCCACCCAATTACATACGTGTAATTGCACAAATTCTTTTTAACCCCTAATTAAATAAAAACGATATTATTTTAACACTAGCCCTAATAGTTAAATGTTATTGTTTTCATTTAATTTGGGTTTATAAATATCATATAATTATACATCTGTAATTGCGATAGTCAAAATTCTGATTGCGGGTTTCACGTTAGCAATTGGAACAAATTTTTGTTTGGGTGCATCAAATTGAAGAAATCATAAAGGTGGTGAATTTCTATGTTATATTTAAAAAGTCATGCTGCAAATGATAATTGACCAAAATATCGTGAATTTACATGTAATTAACCAATTTATAAAAGATAAAGTAAGTTTTTATGTACACCAATTACACGAATTTTATATGCGGACAAATTAGGTTGCAGGTGAATCTACAGAATGTGTAGTTTTTTCATGAAAAATATTAAGGTTTATATACAAACATATTACATGTTTTGAAAAGATATATGGAGTGTGTTTACTTAAGGTTGTGGAGTGCTGAATCAAACTTTGCTGAGAGAATTAATAAATGTGTTTTATTGAAATTTGATCCTCTAAATCTACTGATGTCAACCTAAAACAAACACACCCGTAGTGATGTTTGTTGTGAAAGGTATTACATATTTCGATGAAATACCATAAAAAAATATTACACCTTAAGTTAAATTTTTACACCTTAATTTACGGAACCGTAAATTAAAAAATATAATAAACCTTAAGTTGTGCAACCGTAAATTAAAAAATATAATAAAATTTAAGTTACTTAACCGTAAATTTAAAAAATGTAATAAATTTCAAAGTATTACTGAAAAGTTATGAGAAATAACTAATTCAAAACTACAAATAACTATAAAAAGTATAAATAAACTCAAAAAATTATAATAATATCCAGAAATTATATTTAAATATGTAGCATCCTTCATTAAATCATGTAATACATTTGACCATAAACACAAATACATTTTGGTATAATTAATATTTTTTTTTATCACAATAAGTTATACATCTCAAAATAAATACAAGTTTAATCCATAATCTCTTTCATTATTAAATATTTCATCAAATAATAATAATAATAATAATACATTTCAATGTTAATATTAATCGATCTTTGATCAAACCATATCATTTAAGAATAAACAACAATAACTATCATCAAAATACTAACACTTTTTTGCATAAATATAAATACATTTCAATATATATAAATACTAATACATAGCAACATATAACATAATATATTTCATCGCAAATAGTAATAATATCCTTCATTAAAACATACAATATCGTACAAAACAAAGACTAATATATTTTCCATCATAAAAAAATTAGAACACAATCCACTTATTTGCATGTAACACAAATCGACCATCATATATATGGCATTTCGTCCCAAGGTAAAATAATGATTTAATACGAAATTGTTTAGTTAAATAATGTTTGAACCAATATAAAATAAATAATTGAAGTATAATTTAAATGATAAGATCGCATTGTTTCAAATGTGTTTTTAAGTACATACACTCTTGAGCAATATGAATAGAGAAGTCAACTACCGTAACCTTATCTAATGCAATATATTTGTTCTTTTGACAAGTTGAGATACGGCTGTCATTTCAAAAAATATATTACTATGTTGGGAAGTAACTGTATTAATATTATTCATTGTTATTCCATGCCAATTCTTCTTCTTCTTTTAGCGACAGTATGCATATTGCGTATGGATATTATGAATTTATGAGCACTTGCTTAACACATGAGCAGCTACGTGCTCCCTGGATGTGCAAACCGATACACACACATATCATATATGGTATTTTTCAAGTGTACCACAAAATTCGTCATATTGTGATCTATGTTCTTCAATAGAAGTCCAGTTCTATATTATTTGAGTTATTTGTTTCAGTTTACCTATTTATTCAACTTTGCTTTGGGGGGAGGGCTGTTGGTTTGAGATTTTCTCAACTTTTACACTGTTATTATATAATTTTGCCTCAAATTCTCCTCACTTGTAGAGTTGTACTAGCCATAAAATATTATTATTGTCTTTCATGATATTCATCGCATGTTCTCATGAGATCTATTATTCAAATTTGTGTTCCATCGTGTATTTTAAAATAACCATGTCATGTACATTTGTTGAGATTATTAACGAACACATAATGTGTATCATTAAAGGATCGCAATCTATGATGTAGGCTTTTAATTTTGAAATGTAATGCATAGTGTAACGCCGAAAATGTAATGGATTATTAAGTCGCTAATTATGTTGTCAGATTTCTAGAGAAAGCAACAATTATAGATGGAAAGGATGCATCAAGCGAGAAAAGGGACCCCTGGAGGCTCTGCTCCGTCAACCAAGTCGAAGAAACAAAACTCGTCTTCCAACTTATTCCAATCTGGTTCAGTTGCCTCATGTTCGCCGTTGTCATCGCCCAACACGGCACCTACTTCACCAAACAAGGCTCCACCTTGAACAGATCCATCACCCCCACATTCCAAATTCCAGCAGCGTCCTTCCAAGTCCTTACTGGCCTCACAATCCTCACCACCGTCCTGCTCTACGAGCGGCTCCTCGTCCCCTTCGCCCGCCACCTCACTGGCCACCCCTCCGGCATAACGATCCTACAACGGATTGGGATTGGGCTAACCCTATCCATCATAACAATGGTGATGGCGGGATCGGTGGAGTTGAAGAGAACCCACATCGCGAACAAGAATGGGCTTCTGGATAGCCCAAAATCAGTGGTCCCGATGGCTGCTTGGTGGTTGATCCCGCAATATATGTTGGTAGGGGTTTCCGATGTGTTCACTATCGTGGGATTGCAGGAACTGTTCTACGACCAGATGCCAGTGCCGATGAGGAGTGTTGGGGCGGCAGCATATATTACCGTGACTGGAGTGGGAAGCTTTTTGAGCAGTGCTTTGATATCTGTTGTGCAGGGGATTAGCTCCAGAGCTGGGGAGGAATGGCTTGGGGACAACATTCATAGGGCGAAACTTGAGTATTTTTATTGGGTATTGGCAGTAATGAGTGCTGTGAATTTGTGTGTGTATGTTTGTGTTGCAAAGAGGTTTGTGTATAAGAGGAGTGAGCATGATCAACAAGGTTAATATGAAAGAATATCACATGGAGAAGGAATTATGTTACTAAGTACATGTATCCTGTAGGAAAAATATTAATTATGTGAGCTAAATGTCATAATGATACTCTACAGGAAATTCTTATCTACTAGCCAAGTGTTACTCAATTGGAAAAATCCACCATTCATTTGACGGGTGAACGTATATTAATTGGACTCTCGATATCTATTCCTTTTGTTTTTGAGTAATAGAAAGCTCCTCAAATGAGATTTGATACTTAAATAGAATCCAACCAATTTTATTGTGGCTCTATTAACATAGGATGATCAGCCTGGATACGTACAATGAATCCTTCTTAATTCCTTATCTACTTTTTTTTTGCCAATGAACGATAGTTTCATTAATATCAAACTAAAAAGAGATTACATTTGAAGCCAACTGGCCAGTCTCCCCTCTTTACATTCGGATAAATCTAAGAGGGGATCTTCGAGCACCATTCCTTAAAGTATGGGTTCTCGATAGAAATCAAAGCAAGGTTACACGAATTACCAATTCTATCACTACAAATAAATCCAAAGAAACAAAGATTGAAAATATTACATAAAAAATGATGTCCTTGGCTATTATCTATGAATTCACATCCAGAGATTCTCGAGACTGAGCATGGGGATCAATATCCCTAGCATCAATCATTATGTGTATTTTCTTCCAACAATTTTTTAAGGCTGAAATTTTGGCATATCGGATGGGCTTGGAGGTACAACTCTACTAGACTCGAAATGGCGTCCCTAGAGATGACATGAATAATATTACCCTCACCATCTTGCACAATGCCCCCAAAGCCACACTTTGAATCTGCAAAGAAGACGACACTAATGAAGCATAAAAAACATCCTACTGATTCCATCCAAGGCGATTCAATACCTTGTGAGTTCTTGTTCATATTTGAGTGAAGAGAGGGAAGTGTTCTTCTTTCAGAATTATCCTTGAACTCTTGCCACTCCTTCACCGCTCCTTGCACAATGTCTCTCTCACAAACCTATTGATTATTAAAGAGCCTAAGATTTCTTGTTTTCCAAAGCCATCAAAGAAGGTAGGTCGTGAGTTGAATTCTATAAGAGAAACATGTTATATTACTCGCCCCAGAGATTGATTGCCACCAGTAAAAAATAAGGGTGGAGGGAGAGGAGTTATCACCCAACTGTTGTACACGTGCCAAATTCCAAACTGTTCGGGCTCTCAAACATTGAGAGAATAGGTGCTCGATCGACTTTTTTGTGTGTAAAAAAATTGCACAAATTGGGTCAAATGAGATGCCCTTTGAGATTAGTTAAACATTTATAGGAATGATATTCATATAACAAATGTTAGGAAATTTATGTTTAGTTTTGATGATGACAAAACCACAATATAAAGTAGGAACTAGTACGCCCACAAGTTCTATAATCTTTGTAATAGATAGCTAGTTCTACTTAGGTAGAAGTAAAAAAAAAAACATACAATGAAGACATAAAAGCTACAAAAAGCAAGAAATCCAAGTAAGCAGTAAGGAATAAGAGACTGCAGTGAGCATGTAGCATGGTCGCTTATGTTTTCGTAGCATACAACATTGCTTGCTGTAAGGAAGTTCCAACCAGCAAGCAAGCAACAATTATGTCAGAAGTAAACAAATCAAAGTCAAAGTTAAGATTCAAATCTTGTACTGCCTATCCAATAACATGGGAACACATAGCTTGACGAAAAACAAAAGTAACACCGCAAACACTGACATCAAGCCACTACCATTCTAACCTAATAATCTCTGCAGAAAGGACAAGCAGCTCTAAAGTCATACGAAGAGCCTTAAATGTGAACGAGAATATATCTCACACTCTTCAACGAGAAGAAATTCCAACAACTATAAATAGAAGGAGATGGAGGATGAGCAAAGACTGCCGATTTGTTGAGCAACTGAAATTACTTCGCATCAAACACTAGTGCTTTCTAATTTAAAGCTTCAAAATCACTCTGATAATCTTACAAGTGGTTGTGTTAAGTATACTAGAGCAAATAGCAAGCATACAACAAAGCATTCAAGTGAAGATTCAAGATACAACAAAATTTTCAAGTCAAGCTAGTTCTTAAGTTTTGCCCCGGTCCTAATCCTTCTCCTCAAGGAAGCTTGCCAATATCTCAACTGATATTCAAGTTTAGTGGCAGCTAACATAAGTTGAAGAAAAACTTTCATTAAACCAATATAACGAGCATTTTGTAAACGGAGTCGTTGTTTGAATCCGAATTCAAAGTAGACTGAGTGTTTTGAGGAACATGTGTATATTAGAGGAGTAGCCTTCCGAGGATAGGTAAAAGTAAACTACTGTAAGGAGCTAAGTTGGACTTAGACTTCGCCATAACTAAGTTTGTACTATGTGAACAACCTAGTGAATTTTCCCTGTGTGAGGGAAGAGTGGACGTAGAAGGATTACCCTCACCTTCGAATTTTCCCTATCTACTTTTTTATTGCTTTTAATGACTGATGTTGGCATACTACATACGCACTGCATTGATTTGTAAGAAAACAAATTTTCATTATTATGCTGCATAAAACTCTACCTGAGTATTACTTACTATTAGAGCTGGCAAAATTGACCCGGTCCGACGGGCTGGGCTTGAAAATTAGAGGCCCGAAAAAATTCGGGCCTATTTAGCCCGGCCTGATCGGACTTTTTAGTTTTGGGCTTTGGGACGGGCTGGCCCGAAATCAAATTTTTAACATTTTGTTCTTCTGTAAATCTTCAATTGGGATTTGGGTGAAAAGTGAAAACTGAAAAACGAGAAGTGAAATTCTTAGAAAGTAGAAACCCTTTGGCCTTTTCTCTCTCTCTCTCTCTCGTCTCGCAGGCTCGCAGTCGCAGCTCTCGTTCCCGCTGCGGCGCTGCCCCTCCCCTCGCCGCTGCATTGCCCCGCCGCCCTGCCGTGTTCGCAGGTCGCAGCCCCTGGCCCTCTGCTGCTCGCTGGTTGGTCGTTGCTGCTCGCCCGCCTGCCGGTCGCTCGCTGCTGCTCGCCGCCGGTCGCTGCTGCTCGCCGCCGCTTGCCGCTGCTCCCACAGAATTAATTCAGCATATGAGGTAAGCATGGGAATCGATCAAAATATGTGTGGTGTGATCCGTGTGATAATTGTCAATTGTTCTTTTTGTTGTGATGTTCTTTAATCTTTATAGCATTGCCATTGTTCTTGTTAGACTAGAATTAGAATGAGGTTTTGCTTGTATTGCAATTTGACCGGCGTAGGCGTAGCCGCGTATAGCCATCGGAATCGAGTAGTTGATTCGTGAAATTCATGAATACTAGTTAAGGTGTATTGGTGTTTATTTGAATAATTTTACATCAAATGAATTTCTAATATAGTATCTACTTGGAACATGAGAAGCACAATATCATATAAACACATTAGTTTATATAATATAAAGGCTTATGAAGGCTTTCAATAAACGTGGTATTATTATATGCTAAATCAAATATGTAATAAGTTCTTATAGCATTTTATCTAACAATTTTAAATTTCTAATTATCTTTAAAGTGTTGTATGAAAGTAACTTTACTTGAGTTATTAAGAAGAGATATTGTTGCTTGTGATTCTGTAAATATTTAAAGTATTATTGACGTCGATTAATTGAGATACTATTGCCTTATTGCGGCTTGTCAAATATTGTTTACAAAATGCAATTTATTACCTTATTTTTTTTTGTATATGTACAATGACAATGAAATTGTTACCTAGCTTATTTTCAAATTAGCAAGAACGAAAGGAATTGAAGCCAACTTAGTGAGTATTGATGAAGAATTGGAAATGCTCGATGATGACTTTGTAATGTTTGAATCTCCACCTTCCGCCACCCCTAGTGATAAGAGTACTGCAGGTACTAGTACTACTTCTTCTTCTACTGGAGGTGTAAAGCGTAAGACTAGGATTAATAAGGGACATATAAAGATTAAGACTAGTGCTGAAAATGTTGTAGATGATGGTAATGCTATGATAAGGGTGGCAAGTCTGTGGTGTGGCAATATTTTGAAAAACTTAAGGAGTTGGTTAATGGGGCAGAAAAGTGTAGATGCAAGGGGTGTGGTAAACTACTTAGTTGTGCATCTACTGGGGGTACGACTCATCTCAAACGCCATTCTGAAAAATGTGTTAAACTTCCCCGTTACCATAATGTGGGGGACATGCTAGGTAACCAAGTTGCAAGCACAAAAAAATGGACATTTGATAGTAAGGCCTATCGAGATGCACTTGCTAAAAGTATAATTTTGCATGATCTTCCATTTAGTTATGCTGAATATGAAGAGGTTTGTGAGGTGAACAAAATATTGAATCCCGAATTTAAACCTGATTCTCGAAATACTGCCAAAAGTGATTGTTGGAATGTCTACTTAAGTGAAAAAGCAAAGCTAAAGGGTGAAATAGCTTTAATTCCTGGTAGAATTTTTTTGACTTCTGATGTATGTACTGCAATAACTGTACAAGGTTATATGACTCTCATAGCTCATTATGTTGATAATGATTTTAAGTTGAATAGCAAATTACTTGCATTTGTCGAGTTGAATTGTCAACATACGGGTGTCGAACTAGCTGGTAAGGCTTATGGAGTGCTGAAAGAGTGGGGGATAGACTCCAATTTTTTTTTCTCTCACCTTGGATAATGCATATTCTAACGATGTCATGCAAAAAGTTTTGAAAGAAAGAATTAATTTGCAAAATGGTCTGATAGGTAAAGGTGAATTTTTTCCTGTGAGGTGTTGTGCACATATTTTAAATCTTATTGTTCATGACGGGTTGAAAGAGATGGGTTCATCGTTGCATAAGATTAGGGAAAGTGTTAAGTATGTGAAGGCTACGGAGGGGAGATTAAGATAATTTAAAAAATGTGTTGAAGAAGTGCACTTGAGTGATGTTGGTGGTGGTTTCTTGAGATTGGACGTGGCAACTAGATGGAATTCTACTTATATGATGCTTGAAAGTGCGATTAAGTATCGTCGTGCATTCGCTAGCTTGAGTTTCAATGATAATAAATACCCACATTGTCCTACAAGTGAAGAGTGGGAAAGAGCGAAGAAGATAAGAGATTTTTTGGCTCCATTTTACCACATCACCAATTTGATATCTGGGTCATCTTATCCTACATCCAACTTATATTTCATGCAAATTGCAAGCATAGAAATTAAGTTGAATGAATATTTGACTAGTGAGGATGTGAAACTCAAAGATATGGCAGTCAAGATGAAAGTCAAATTTGATAAGTATTGGAGTGAATATTCTATCATTCTTGCACTTGGATGTGTTCTCGACCCGAAGGCAGAGTTGAACTTCTTGAGATTTTGCTATAAAAAGCTTTATCCTCTTGAGCATGAAGAAAAGGTGAATATGGTAAAGGATGCCTTGTATAAGCTCTTTGGTGAATATGGGGCTTCATCAAACTCATCTCAAGCTAACTCATCAAGAGATCTTCAACATTCAAGGAAAAGTGGAGCAAACTCTCCATTTATGCCATCTATACTTGAAGTAAGTTGAGGGAACATTTTTTAGCTTTCTCTAAATTTATTTTATTTTTTATATATAACTTATGATATTGTTGATGTTTATAGTGATTAGTCATTAGTGATTAGTATAATTTACATGGAATGTTGTAACAAGGTGGATAAATAGTTGATTGATGTTGTTTGTGATTATCTGATTGTAGGAGTATCATCAACAAATAATACAAATGTCCTCAATGTGGAAAAGTCACAACTTGATGTATACTTGGATGAAGCATGTGCAGTTGGAACTGATGAAGATGTGCTTGTTTATTGGAAGGTGAATAGGCATCCGTTTCCTCAATTGGCAATCATGGCTTGTGATGTTCTAAGTATTCCAATCACAACAGTTGCTTCCGAATCCTCATTTAGCATTGGCGGTCGCATTTTACACAAGTATAGAAGTTATTTACTTGGGAAAAATGTGCAAGCCCTCATTTGTACTCGAAATTGGTTGCACGGTTTCACAGAAGTTGGACCCTCTGGTAATATTAATTTAAAATTTTCCATACCTTCTATTCAGTATTTGTTTTCTTAGCTAGTGACTTTCTTATTATTTGTCTTACAGATATGCCGGAAGTGGAGGAGATAAGATTTTCAAATCAAGATTCCAATGTTCTTGATGAGGACTTGACCGAGGAGTAGGGCAAGTAAAGAGATTACTGATTAGGGTTGACAAGTTATTAAAATGGTAGTTCATCTTTATTATTTTTACTAAGAATGTACCAATCATATTTGTTACGGAATGCATCCTTTGTTGGAATGTCTAGGTATGTTAATTGTTATGGACCTTATGGTGGGTGTTGTGTTGAACATGTTCCTTGTAAGAATATTTACACCACTTTTTGTCTTAAACTATGTGGGTTTATTTATTCTAATTTTCTATGTATAATTATAAGCATCGGAAGAATTATTGTGGAACATGTACATGTTGAATTTCCACAAATTAATGATGAATAGTGATTTGGAGTATCCGAGTATGGAGGATACAAATATTGGTGGCTTGATAAAATATAACATACAAATAAATTAATAAATTAGGCAATTTCAACATTTTTAATGGGTTATCTACCACTAAGTTAATAGTTATTAGTCATCAACGAAAACATATTACATATATAAATAAAACGTAAAAAAAAATTTGGAGGGGCCATTTTTGCCCGAAGCCCGATAGGCCCGAGGTGTGTTGGGCTGGGCCTAGCATTTGTAGGCCCGATTTAAATTGGGCCCGACCGGGCCGTCGGAATTGCCAGCTCTACTTATTATAAGTAGTTTAAGATTAGTCTTTTGTGTGCCTACTGCCTTAAGGTTACTTATTGTACAAGCGTTGTTGTAAGAACCAGTTTCTTATAGTAACGAGCAAAAATCTACTCAAAGTATTTGAAAAATAAAAACCGAGTTATATGTTTATTCATCGCTCCCCCACTCTCTAAACCTCTACCACGTAGGACCAACAATAACGCCAAAGGAAGTATTTATTTTTCTCTTTGATTTTCAGCCCCACGATGTATGCCACATATCAAAAAGAAATTTTGGATCCCTGCTATTCTCCCCACAATTTGAAATCATGAGGAACTTGTGTTGCATACTTACTTTATAAGCAGAACTTATAGTGTACCTTCCACTTCGATGAAGTTCCAAATAAGTCTGTCATGAAACCCAATGACAATACTAGCAATTTTGATGATTGTTGACCGCACTGTCGCGATGCGGTAAAATTAATTAAACCTAGCTACCCTTCTAGCTCGTAGAAGTGGTAAGTAGGGTCGATCCCACAGGGAGCAGGAAGACTCTTAATGTTTAAGTAAGTCCTACTACTAGCAACATATATAAATATATAAATAATGGGGGTTTAGGAATTGATGTATATTAACTAAGGAATTAAAACAGAAATTAAGCAAATTAGTTATGAATTGTTCTACTTATAAAATAACGAATCCCAGCCCTTAATCTTATCTCCCCCTAGTTATTACTACCCTGTGATAGATGCAATTATTAACTAATTTTAACCTTTAAAATTCCTACCCCGAGATTAGCAACAAGCTCTGCCAACCTCGTTACCCCTTATGTTTAACTAACCAAAACAAGCTCTTTGGTTAGTCTATCCAGTTGAGTGACCTCAGAATAAGCTCTCTGGATCTCATTAACCGGACGCCTAGAGTACTAGGATAACGGGATAGACACGGTGTGGACCTCGTAAGCTCGGACCCATTCAGACCGAGCTATATACTACCCTAGCAATATCACTTGTTATTCGCTACTAAGTGGCTATAGGTTCGTAACAATTACGGATTACGATTATAACCTAGCGTTACTTATGCAATTATAATCCTAGGTGATCAATCTAGCATATAAACACACAAGCATTGAAGGATAAACAAATAGTATAACAACGTTTCAAGGAATCAACTGATTAATAACCACTGTAAATATCACAAGATAGTAAAACTAGGGTTCGACTCGACTAAGGACTGAAATAACCTACTAGCCGCTCATGGCGGTGACAAAAGACAAATTTAACTGAAAATACATAATTAAAAGAATTAAGGACTAGAAAACCCGAGTACTGCCGATCTTGATTGCTCGTCCCCTTCGGAATCTCCCAATCTTGCTCTCTCGTAATGTCCAAGTCCCTTATTTCCGAGCATAAGGGTCCCTTTTTATAGAGGAAGTCAATTTGGGTTGATTTTGGGCTTTAAAACGGAATTCCTGTGGCCCAAGGATTAATTAGCCGCCTTAACGGGCCGCGACCGCGCTCATGGGCCGCGTCCGCTCTTGGTCCAGCAGCACGCCGCGGCCGCGCAAGTATGCCTCGGCCGTGCAACTTGTCCAAAACTTTTCCCCGATTCCTTTAGTTTGACCGCGGCCGCGCAACTGTGCCGCGGTCGCGGTGCTCTGTTCTCATTTTCCGGCGTTTTTTCATCCTTTTGACATCCGAACTTCACTCCCTCGTTGTGCATCCGGCCGAATACGAATACTTAGCCTTAAATCGCCTATTTAGCTCAAAACAAAAAGCACAAACGTCAACTAGTCCAAAGATATCAAAATTAGCTAAATACTTTCCATTATACACGCAAACATCACAATTCATCACTCTAACAGACTTAAAGAGCATAAATAAATGCGTGTACCAATTGTATTAGCATCAGACACGTGAAAATGTTGAACGAGCAAGCACTTCGTTCAATGCGGTACCTTATGAATTCATAAGTTCTCCAACCCAGTGAATGTTGAACTTATCGGGATCTCGAGGCACGGGCCTGAAATTCAAAGCACTTGGTAGCATGGGGACTCACCATATTTTAATCTACTTTCTATCCTCCACTTGGTATCTAACTCCCATTTGAAGCACATATTTGGCCCCCAACCAACGTCACTAAAGCCAAGACGAGTTATTCTTTGGTTTCTCGGAGAAAAGATTATCATCTGGAAAATATTTCCACTTGAGAACTTTACTCATGAGCAAATTTGGTTTTGTGATGACTCTCCATAATTGCTTAGCAAGCAGTGCATCATTAAAGGATTTAAGATGAATAAATCCCAACCCACCTAACTCTTTAGGAGTAGCAATACATTTCCATCGTTTCTTGTGTATTTTGTGCGCGTCACCCTCCTTCAACCCCACCAAAATTGAGTTATTTCACGATAAATATCATCTGAAATACCCTCCGAGAGCTTAAAGCATGACATTTCATGAACCGATAGTACATCTAGGACGACTATAATGAACACTCCTGTACCCTCATGGCTGAGAAATTTTTTCTTCCACTTGCAAACACGACCTCTAACTACTTTCACGACATGCTGAAAAATCTCCTTCTTAGATCTACCAATAATCAATAGAAGCCCTAGATATCTCGAACTTCTCATTTATGTCACTCCGTTCGATATAGAACATATATCTTACCTCCGTCCAAGTGGTGTACTTTTGCTAAAGTAGACCGATGATTTTTCCAAATTGACTGCTTGCCCATAAATGACACAATATTGAGCAAGTAGCTCTTAAAGACACCTTGCCTGCATCATATTAGCTTCACAAAAGATTAGAGAGTCCTCATAAAAAAAGAGATGGGCAATTATCGGTCCTCTCTTGCTCACTCTCATGCCACTAAGGGTGTTCTTGGAACAAGTTTGGTTGATAAGGAAATAAAAGGCTTTAGATATGATTAGGAAGAGGTATGGAGAGATTGGATCTCCTTACCTAGTTACGCTTGTGAGAAGGATAAAACCTTTAGCTTGACCATTAATCAAAATAGAAAATGAGGTGGCTTGAATGCAAAGAAAGACCCATTGGATGAAACTTTAGGCAAATCCCAACTTTTTCGTCATAAGACAAACAAATTTCTATTCAAATCGATCGTATGCTTTGCCCATATTGAGTTTTATGGTCATGAAATAATTTCTTCCGACCCTATGGATTTTCAGGAAATGGATACACTCTTGGGCCACAACCACGTTGTCGAGAATTTGACGACCTGGAACAAAGGCGACTTGGTTTAAATTAATACAATTATCAAGGTATGGCTTGATTCGGTCAACTAAGATTTTTGAAATAATTTTATGGACTACATTACAAAGACTAATAGGTCTATAATGTGACATGGACGAAGGGTTTTAGGTTTATAGGATAAGAGTGATAAATGCATGGTTGATGTTTTTGAGGATTTCCCCTTTTGAAAATAAGTTCTTTACAACAGCACAAATATGATCTTGACTTGAAGGCAAAAAGATTTAGAAAAAGAAGGGAGTAATACCATCGTGCCCCGAGGGTATATTAGGATTCATTTCGAAGAGAGCTTTTTGTATTTCTGCAACCTCGACAGGACTTCAAAGGTCCATTTCATCGGAGATCGATCTTGGGAAACCCTCAAGGCAACCTCTCTCAATGTTTGACATAGACGTAGTGAACAACTACTTGTAGAAACCACACTGCTTTTTCCTCAGGGTCCCTATTTATCTAAACGATACCATATTTTCTGATTAGCCTCTCAATGCAATTAATTTTCCTCATTTCTTGAGTGACATCATGGAAAGATTATGTATTTATGTATTTTTTTTAAGCTGCTGTATCCTTGAGTTTTGTCTCCAGAAGAGTTCTTCTTGCTAATAGCATTTATGCCGTCTGCTTTGATCTTTTTCCAATCATTCCAATCTCGATCATTTCCTTTATCTGCAATCTTATCCGGCACCAACTTTGTTTCGTGAAGTAGTTTTGCCGAATTGGTGTTTGCTTATTTTTTCCACTTCAGGATTTCAATACGGCATTCTCTAATCTTGGCTAGGCTTTGGAAAATCGGGGTGCCTAGATGTTGTCTCTTCCAAACGTCGTTCGCAATTGATAGCTCTAATCTCTATCGACTAAACTGTATTATACGGTGTAATAGCAGCTAATGGCAAGCCATGTCTCCACAAGGATTACTGGAGATGACCTAACTAAAGTACTAAAGTGATCCTAGTACTCAAATATCTAGGCGAATCAAATGAATGATTGATTTGGTAGTTATCCTACTTACTAAGTATCTCGACCCTACGATAATAGCAAGAGAATAACTGAATTACTAATTTATCAACTAACAACGATTAATTGACTAACAATGATTTATCAATTAATAAAGACTATCTTAGGATTTAGATTTGAAAATTAATTAACGTACGACCATAGACAACCGCACATGTAAGTGCGTATATATAACTGTAGTTGCCATGTCTTATTGTTATGGGACTTCGCGATTATGGGTCTTAAACCTCCTTTGAAGTGCCTAAGGTGTGGATTATAAACATTAGACAACCATCCCAGTTGAAGTGTCTATAACTTCTAAAGGAACCTAGAAAATACCCCCACAATATAACTTACCCTTTCGGTTTCTCAGTATAGATTATGTTGTGTGTTGTTTGGCCACCAATATGCATACCTTTCAGTCCTATTTTGGGTATGTAATTCTAGAGTGTTAGGCTAGGTGATCAGTGTATCCTAGCATCAATAATTCTCAACACATCGAATAACAATAAGAACACACAATTATAGCATATATAAAAACATCCACATTTGTAATTAAAACTTACTTTCTAGCCCTAAGATATAACACAACTACTCCATGGAAGAATAAATAAAACTTAGAAAGTTTATAAATAACATCATTGTTCAATAAGAAATAAAAACTAAACTATAAACAAGAGTCAGAATACTACAATCACCAAGGATCCAATGAGGAGAGCTAAAGAACCTGCCAAGACGTTCTTCAATAAATCCCTCATTTTCCCTACAATTTGCCCAAGTGAACTTACACCCCTCAAAGGGAATCTATCCCCATACCCATGGAAGCAATGAATTTTCGGAAGTTCTGGAAAGTACCCTTTCATCTTATTCTTTCGCCGCTTTTCTCCAACCCATCCACAATGTCATTAAAGACCCCCGCAATGCACCACATGTTCCCCCATTTACGTTTTTCGAAGATAAAAAACCCCATTGTTGAGCCCAGATAGAGGCCTTAGTACTTGCATACACAAAAATGATCCACCCCAATCCGTATGGTCAATTCTTCCACCTTAACCTCCACATAAAGACTATAACCCACAATACTCGTAACTTTAACTCTATCAGACCAACAAACTAATATCCCTTCACTTCTACCACAAGGATTGACATGATATCACATGTTTCTAAAGTTTAATTTCTTGCAAATAGTTTGAACAAACAATCTTTTTTTTATTTTGTTTCACAAAGGATGGAAATATCCAGGAAATGGCATCGAAGATACACCTTGAATTTGGGAATGTAAAGGGTTCTCCCAATCCTCTACAAGTTCATGAACTTATCTTCCTAGTTCACTTTGGGGCCATTTCGAGCTGGCTACCTCCACCGTAGTATCCATCGGGCTACAATTCTGAATCCATTTTGTTCTTTTTGTGTTGATTTCAGCATTCGTTATCTCTCCATCATCCACTTCAATCAGATGAAGCTTTTTTCTTATTCCCACACATTGCAAATTTTTCTTAAGGAGGCAAGGGCATGTGGTTATCAATCTTTGGATAAGGCTGACAGTTGGGTTTGTGGTTTTCCTGAAGGGTTTCCTGGATTTCGAAGGGACAATTTGTCCTTTGTGGGTAATGATATTGGAGATATCAGTAAGTGGTGTTGTAAATCCCACAAACTTTGACTTGTTGTACATTTCCTGTAGCCATTTGCTGAACAAGAGAAATTAGATTAGCAATTTAATTTTCAAGAGTAGAAACACCTACCTCATTCACTCTTCTACAAGACGTGTCTTGTCTAAACCCGAATTGTTGAGAGTTGGCGGCCATAGTGGTAATCAAATCTCTTGCCTCACGAGGAGTTTTGTTCACGATAGCACCTCTACTAGCAACATCCATCATTCTTCTCTCCATGGGGAGAAGTCCTTCATTAAAGGATTGTATAAGAAGTTTCTCAGAGATACCATGTTGAGGACAACTTGCCGACAATTGCTTAAACTTTTTCCAATACTCATGAAGAGTTTCCGAATCCTTTTGCTTAATTCCACAGATTTCCCTCCTAATACTTGCTCTTGAATCAGGGAAAAATTTGTCAAGGAACAACCTAACCATTTCCGTCCAAGTTGTTATAGAACCAGGAGGCAAGAAAAACAACCAATCTTTTGTTTTGTCTACTAGAGAGAATGGGAACGCTCGTAATTTGATTTGATCTTCAGTAACTCCTTGCGGCTTCATGCTTGAACATACCATATGGAATTCCTTCAAATGTTTGTGAGGATCCTCATTCTCCAGACCATGGCATCTAGGAAGCAAATGAATCAACCCTGATTTCAATTCAAAATCACCTTCCAAAGCTGGAAATTGAATGCAAAGAGGTTGTTGGTTGATTTTTGGTGGTGCAACCAATTCCCTCAAAGTTTTCTCTTCATTGGCCATTTTTGGCTCCTTTTCAGAATCACTTGAAGAATCAGTCAATGATACTGTTGAATTCAATCCAGAAGATGAAGCTAACAAAGCTTGTTTGGTCAATCTAGCTTCTTTCCTCAATCGTTTTCTTTCTTTTCAATTTTAGGATCGTACGGAGTTTACTTGTACTAGAAGAAGTAAACATCAAAAGAAACAAAGAACATAAAAATAAAAATAAAGAAACAAAACAAATAAATCTACTTGACACCAATCCCCGACAACGGCATCAGAAATTTGATGGGTGTCGAAACCAATAAATACAAATAGTAGGCGCTGGACAGCCCATTTAATTCTTTATATATATATATATATACTTGGGTAGGTCGAAAATATATGAATCTTTGCTTTATTGAGGTTGTTTCTTCCTTTCCTTTTGAGGGTTTTCTTTCTTCAATCAATAGGAGTCTCATCTCGACCGGGTTGCCGACTTAAAAAATACTTTTTTTAGGAAAATACTATTTACTATTTATAGTACTAAGGGTTGATTTTAGTTGGCAACCTGAACTATACAAGTGTTTACACTTTACAAAACCTAAACATTTTATTTTTCCGATTGGAACCTATATAATGCAAATTGTTACACTTTGCAACTCCGGCCATATTTTCCAGTTATATAGGCTATGTGCCCCTCACATGACCATTTTTCTACTTTTTCATTTTATTTTAATCACTTAATGTTATATTATACATTTTTGAATATTTTCATTCATTTTATAATTTTAAATTAATTTATTAACAATATTAAAATTATATAAAATTCTAAATAATTTTATATAAACAAATAAGAAATATAAAAATAAAATATAAATTCAAAAAATCATTTTGAAAATTCTAGAATTCATTTAAAATTCAGAAAAATATAAACAAAATATTTCAAAAAAATATTTAAAATTTTAGGTTTCTTTGTAAATGAATTTTAGAATTTAAAATAATTTTTAAATCATAACCAAAATTATCCCTCATGGACCTGCATCATCATTTCAAGCTTCTGTAATGTGTTGCATAGAAAATTAATGGAGGTAAATTCTACAGAAACACTCTTCGCAACCTTAATTTTTTTTTTTAAGCTTCCTGATAGGCTCAACGAACTTAAGCTTTGATTACCATCAAACATCTCCACATCCATGGTGTTGTTGATTAGCAAAGAGGAAGCAACGGTGGCGGTGTCGACGTCGACGTCGGCGGTGGTAGAGGGAGTGGGCGTAACCGGAAGCTTGGGTGCGGCAAGAGCAGCCTCTCGGGTGGCGAGCTTTGCAGCTTCCTTCTTATCGTAAATGGGCTCCGCCAGCTCTCCTTATCACCCACAGTCTCTTCTCCCTATTCGATTTCATTGATTTCACCATCGTTTCCACCTTCTTTTCCTTAAATTTTCTTCCGTCAATTTTAGGGTTCTACTTTCAAATTCTTAAAATTCTAAAAATTAAAGAAATTGAAGAATTCTGGAATCCTGGCTTCGATGCGGCTTCAAATCCACCTTCGATTTTCTCCTTCGTACACAAATTTTAGAAATTGAAGAATTAAAAATTTTTCGATTTCTTTTTATTTTCTGACTTTTTTAATTTTCAAAATTTATATGAAATTATTTTTATTATTTTAATAATTTATTTTAAACTATCATATAAAATGAAAATTTATGTTTTTATTTTTTATTTCCTGGAATTCTTTTTTTAATTTTATTTTTTATTTATTTTCTAAATTTTCTATTTTTTATGTTATTCTTTTTTTTTTTGATTAGTGCCACGTGTTACCATCTTATTAAATTTTTTTGGCATGTGCTGAACACATAATCTATATATAACGAAAAATATATAGCGAATATTGCAAAGTATAAAAAGTCATGTAATACATATTGTGATCGAAAAATATAGTTGGTTTAAATTGCAAGTGTATTCTGCATTTCGAAACTTAACCCTACTATTAATTAAGTTCAAGTACTTTATTCGAGAGACTACACCTTAGCACGTTTTAAAATTAACCGGCGGGGCAAATTTGTCATTCCCAGGTACGTTCGGTTTCGGTGTTCCCTTAAATCAGCCCGTTTTAAAACGCATCTCCTCCAAAACTTCGTCCCTAGATTGATTACTCTCGACTCCAAGCCAGGAAAATCTCTCCCTAATGGAAAACGACGTCGAAACACCGGCGGACTACAAACTCTGCGGTTACCTCTTCGCAGTTCTCACAGTTCCTCCCGATGCCTCTATTACCCTCAATTCCATTTGCCGCTTCTCTGGCGACTCCCCGAACGTTTGCTTCATGGCGCAAAACGACGCCCTGTTGACCCCCATTGGCAAATCAGAGGAGCTTGATTCCAAAGCGACGCTGTCTACGAGGAAGAGGTGGAGCAGAATGGGGATGGTACACGGATCAATCAGCGTGGTGCACCAATTGCACGCCCTCGTTACGCACAAATGCTTGAAAATTTTGGCTCGGATTGTGAGTACTTCGCAGCGGGAGAGCGGATTTGAGGGTGGAAGTAGGGAAATTAGGGCTGTAGTGTTAGTGGATGTATACTTACCGATGGCTTTGTGGTCTGGATGGCAGTTCCCGCGGTCGACCTCCATTGCTGCCGCGCTTTTCAAACACTTGAGGTGCGCTCTCTAACGGATATGTTTGCCTTTTATTTTACGCTTCATTTGTTGAAGTTTGCTCCTTTTGGTCTTCCGGTTGCTGCATTGTTATGGTTGATCAAGTTGTCTTTTTATTTCTTTTGCTACGGTAGTAGTTATGTATTTTGAGACTTTGATTGGGTTCTGCTATCACAAGCTTGCAATCGTAGATGAAATTCTGTGGTTAACAATGTGTTGATTACTTCAGTTCGATCTACCTTAAGTGAAGAGTTCCAAGTTGGCCCTTGGAATCTTGCTTGAGCGAGTTTTCGGGCATCTAGGAAGCTTCTAAAGCACCATTGGAAGGCGTCTTTCAATACTTGTTAAGATAAACACCTGAGTTTAGATAGTGGAATTCTTTCAGGGGAAGCGCGGCAGTCATGGTTCGTCAAAGATTATTACGAAGGGAGGTGGTTGTGTAGAATATTCATATACGTCATATTATGGTCAGTGTCAACTCATTGTGCTGTGTCTTGTCCATTTTGAACTGAACCATTCGGCAACTAGTTAATTGCTATGCACTTATGGAAACCAATGGAAACCAAACCAATTAATAGCAACTACTTTGTCATTGCATTTGTAACACCCCCAAAAAAACCACCGAAACCTTTATGGAAGTTCCAGCTACACTTTTTGATTATGGACTTTTACGTAATAAAATAAATAGTAATTCTCAAATACTTCCTTTCAAGAAAAAGGAACAAGAAAAAGGGGAAGACACTTCAAATACTTCATAATCTTTTGGGCAATACTCACATATGTTTGTACATGTTTTAAATTTAGAAGCAATTATCTTTTCTTTTTATCAGGTATGTTTGTTTAAATGAAAAACAAGGATAAGAGAGACATAGTTTTCCCTAGTTTTAATGGGTCTTTCTAGCCAAAGATTATAAGGATTAGATGTTTTTTAGCCACTTTACAACCCTAGATGTATTTTAGCCACTTCTCTGCTAAAAAAGACGCCAATACCCTTAATGAATGAATATTTGGTTTTAGATACAGTTATATACATCTCAAAGGTGATCACCCTTTGAAATGAACACTCCCCTCGAGATGAATGCTCATGTTGAGGGTGATTTGAGATCTCGAAGTTACATCTCGAGATAAATGAGATGAAGTTTCATCATTAGGGTTGAAATGTTGAAGGTTAATATCGAATGTCATCACTTTCGGTATATATACACATCATCTGAAGGTTATCACCTTCGAGATGAACTTTCAAATCGAGGTTCATCTCCTTCGAGATGCATATAATATTTATGTAGTTAGTGATCACTTTCGAGATGAATTTTCATCTCGAGGGTGATGACTTTGGAGATGAACTTTCATCTTGAGGATGATCACCCTCGAGGCGGAAGTTCATCTCACCTTCGAAATGAATATCCTTCTTTTGAGATTCACACTCATTAAGGGTATTATTGGTATTTTAGAAGAAGTGGCTAAATCTATTCTTATAAAGTGGCCAAATAATATTTTCTCTTATTCCATTTGGCTATTTATCGAGCATGGCAAGAGATATAAGCTGCATCCTAATTCATGCTTATTGCTACTGTTATTATTTCTTCCTTTATATCCTTCCTGATTTACCTTTTAACTGTGAAGTAAGAATCAAGGTCGAACATATTAAATAGATGCTGGAACTCCCAACAAATTTTTTGGATTCGAGGCCTTTTACTTGCTGCTGATTATGATGTACTTCTATTATTGTTGCTGCAGCTGCGACTGGCAGGCTAGAAGTTGGAAGCTAAAATCTAGTGGGTTGGAGCATGAAACTAATTATAGCATTTGGAATGTAACAGACTGTCATGTTCTTGGCTGCAAACGAAATTGTAGTGCACCTGGTCCTAAGAGAAAGAAACTTTTTGAGCTCCAGGAAATTTTTAAAAGTCTACCCTCTGTGCTGAAAAAGGTAGACTGTAATGGCTCAAGAGTAACACCAGCCGACTCATCCCAATCTGGTATCTGGGTTCTGTCAGATGATGTTTTAATTAACATTTTAACAGCCTTAAGACCTATTGATCTTGCTAAGATTTCTTTGACATGCCATCATTTAAGGTATTTGGCACCATTCATCATGCCATGTATGAGACTTAAACTTTATCCGCATCAGCAGGCTGCAGTTGAGTGGATGTTAGAGCGTGAGAAGGAATCTAATGTCTTTCAACATCCCCTGTATATGGCTTTCAGAACTGAAGATGGATTTGATTTCAATATAAATATGGTCTCTGGTGAAATTGTTGCCGATTCAGTTCCTACAATTAGGGATTTTCGTGGGGGAATGTTTTGTGATGAACCTGGACTGGGTAAGACTATCACTGCTCTATCACTTATTCTGAAGACACAAGGAACCTTGGCAGAACCTCCAGATGCAGAACAAGTGATATCGTGTGTCCATAATGGGAATCACAGGTGTGGCTATTATGAAGTCAGTGCGGACAATTCAACCGGGGGTTATGTGTCAAATTGCAATAAAATTGGGAGTCAGAAAGCTCGCAGGGGGCAATTATCCCTTGATGAAGTTACCCCAATGAAAAATTATCTTGGTAATGCACCAAATTCTCCACGGTGTCTTGGTTCTGCTAAGAAAATGCTGGGATCCACTGATTTGAGTTTTAACAAACAAATTGAAGCGTATACATCCACTTGCTCACAACTTGGAACTACCTCTACAGGCTGCAATAGAAGCTGGAGCTACGTAAAGAGAAATCTTTTGGAGGCGTATGAGCAACCATCATTTAATTCCAAGGAGGTCTCAAGAAAAAGGAAGCAGGCGGACAAAAGGGCTGCGAGAAACCAAGCTGGTCTCTCTCGGAGGACAAAGTTCACTAAGAGGGATAAGAAGATAGCGACAGATGGTATTGAATATAATGAAACTTGGGTGCAGTGTGATGCTTGTAGCAAGTGGCGGAAGGTTGCAGATGGACAAGCAGCAAATATTTCAAAAGCATGGTTTTGTAGCATGAACAGTGACTCCGCGCACCAGAGTTGTAATGTGCCAGAAGAATCCTGGGATTATAGGGAGCCTATTACATACCTACCAGGGTTTCATGACAAAGGATCCCCTGGAGGCCAGGAGGAGAACGTTTTGTTTTTTATTAGTGTGCTAAAGGAACACTATATATTGATCACTTCTGAGACAAAGAAAGCCCTGACTTGGCTAGCTAAACTACCACTAAATAAGCTTGCAGAAATGGAAACAACTGGATTAGTAAGCCCTATTGTTGGAACTTCACTATTTGATACTAGAGTTGCTCGTGATTATCACAAGATATTTCAATCATTTGGCCTTATAAAAGAGGTAGACAAGGATGCTCTGAGGTGGCACTATCCTAGAAGTCTTGTGAACTTGACCTTCGATTTGGATGCCCTTAGGATTGCTCTTTGTGAGCCATTGGACTCCGTCAGGTTTTATCTGTCTGGCGCAACTTTGATTGTTCTCCCTTCAACTCTTGTTGATCACTGGAAAACTCAGATAGAAAGACATGTCAGACCAGGTCAGTTAAGAGTTTTTATATGGGGTGATCAGAAGAAAAAGCCTTCTGCTCACAGCTTGGCATGGGATTACGACGTTGTAATAACTACCTTTAATCGTTTGAGTGCTGAATGGGGTCCTCGTAAAAGAAGTGTACTAATGCAGGTTCACTGGCTTAGAATCATGCTGGATGAGGGGCATACTCTTGGCTCAAGTCTCAATTTGACAAATAAATTGCAAATGGCTGTGTCTTTGATTGCCACTAACCGCTGGCTGTTGACAGGTACTCCAACTCCCAACACACCTAACAGTCAGCTATCTTATCTTCAACCGATGCTAAAGTTCCTCAAAGAAGAGACATATGGGCAACATAAAAAATCATGGGAAGCAGGTATCCTTAGGCCATTTGAGGCAGAGATGGAAGAGGGCAGGTCACGTTTGCTGCAGTTACTTAACAGATGCATGATTAGTGCTAGGAAAACAGATTTGAAGGCTATACCACCTTGCATAAAGAGAGTGACATTTGTGGACTTCTCTGAAGAGCACTCAAAAAGTTACAATGAGTTGGTAGAAACAGTGCGACGTAATATTCTAATGGCAGACTGGAATGATTCATCTCATGTTGAGAGTTTATTGAACCCAAAACAATGGAAATTTCGGGCTGCTACCATTAAAAATGTAAGGCTATCCTGCTGCGTTGCTGGACATGTCAGAGTAACAGATGCTGGCCAAGATATTCAAGAAGCTATGGATATCTTAGTAGAGAAAGGTCTGGATCCTATGTCACGGGAGTACCATAAGATAAAGTATGCTCTCTCGTATGGGGGAAATTGCATGATGTAAGATGGTTTTTAATTTCAAGTTTTGTTGATTTCACCCTGTTCTAGAAGTATACTGATTATTGCTTGTGTATTTGTTGTTAGGTGTGCAGAATGGTGCCGTTTACCTGTCATTACACCTTGTAGGCACCTTTTATGCCTTGTATGTGTTGCTTTGGACTGTGAAAGATGTCCATTTCCTGGCTGTGGTTACTCATATGAAATGCAGACTCCAGAGGAATTGGCTCGTCCAGAGAATCCTAACCCAAAATGGCCTGTTCCAAAGGATCTTATTGAGTTGCAACCTTCATATAAACAGGTTTGTTAAGTTGTTGTTTTATTTTTGAACAATTCGCCGTTACCTATTTTTTTACTCTCCGTGTCTTCAGAATACACATTTCTCTTCTTCTAGTAAGCCGACTTTTCAATATTGGTGAGGAATACCACTGTGATACATATAAAGTTAAACAGCTCACTAAAAAAAGGTTAAATGCTACAACCCACGCTGCAACTGCCTATACCTACTGAATCTTGTAGAATTAATTTGAATTTTTGCCTATGATATCAGGCGATCTTTTCCTACTTTACTTTAATTCCTTTTCTTCTCCTCTTTGACTGGTTCTGAAGATAAATCTCTCTTATCTGTAAAAAGGTTACTGATTAACATTTTAGCCAATATGCAGCCCTCATTTTGTTCATAGATAGATTTGAAGTTTCACTAATGGTTGCTTCAAGTGACTAAGTGCTGTGAAATTTCACTTTACATAAGTGAGGACCTCCTGTGAATTGAATTTGTGCCTTCCTTTTAATGAATAAAGAGAATAATTGTAGCTGTGGTACTATGGTCTGTGTGGTTACAGAGTAATGAGAGGATTTTTTACAATAAGGAGGAGACATTTGAGGAAGTCTGGTATAGGATTCAATTCCGAGTAGCTCTATGGTCATCGAGTCATAGGTTGTTTAAGGATTTCTTGGTGTCAGATTTAAGGAGCTGGAGTATTGCTATGTAGATTAGGCTTGTGAACTGTTCACTGTTTGTAATTGTGGAGGGATTAAAAAAAAAAAAGAATAAAGAGAATAATATCTGTTCAGTGGACTGAACTTATTCTTCAGCACTTATTTGGGTCATATATTTGAATAATCTAATAATTGTTATGTATGTGTCTGTTTTATATATTAATCCCTTGGTCGTGATGTTCTGATACAGCCCTTTGTTTATTGCAGGACGACTGGAATCCTGACTGGCAGTCAACATCTAGCAGTAAAGTTACATATCTAGTTTACCAGTTGAAGGAATTGAAAAATGGTAATTTAAAGAGTGGAGGCTCTACTGAGAAGAGAGAGGATATGTCTAAGGAAATTAAGTTCTCTTATGTGTCACTATATCAAAGAGCTTTTAGAAATGGTTTGAGCCAGACTGGTTTGGAGAAAGTTATTATTTTCTCACAGTTTCTTGAACATATCCATATCATTGAACAACAGGTAACTTTTGGTCAAACATATACGTGTCGCTCATGGTGTTTTTCTTCAATTCATGAAATAATTTTCTTTAAAATATTTTTCCAGTTACGTATTGCGGAAATCCAGTTTGTTGGAATGTATAGTCCGATGCACTCTGGTAACAAGGTAGGTTCTCATTTGCTGTTATTACCTGTGAATGTTTGGGCAGCTTAGTTTTGACGTTGCTTGTTTGTTCACCTTGGTATTCAGATGAAATCTCTGGCAACTTTCAAGCACGATCCAAATTGTATGGCTCTCTTAATGGACGGAAGTGCAGCATTAGGTCTTGATTTAAGCTTTGTGACTCATGTCTATCTGATGGAACCTATATGGGATAGAAGGTATTATATAGAATTTGTATGTCTTGACAGTAGCTCTACTCTTTTCCATATTAAAATCATTATCTATCTGAATTCTCACTAATGATTCACTAGCAATCCTGATGGTTTTTCTTCCTATATTAACTTGGTCTGATGAGGTTAGTATCTCCTGGTCTATCTCTACATTATATTGTATTGACTGGATTCTATTGCTATAATATATGACAGTATGGAGGAACAGGTTATCAGTCGTGCTCATCGGATGGGTGCCACACGCCCTATTCATGTGGAAACACTGGCAATGAATGGCACAATTGAAGAGCAAATGCTGAAATTTTTACAGGTAGTGTGTTCCTTCCTTTATTCTGAATGACTAGGCACTTTAGTGTCCTATTCGCTATTGCAAGACAGGATATCTTTCTAATTGTTCATCTCCAATTTAGTGAGGGACATCTGGTTAACATCTGAAAGATGGAATAAACAGGTGTTTTACCTTTTATCTGCTTCACCTTATTTTCTAGAAGCAGACAGATCTTCTTGATCACTCTTAAATAGATTACAACAATCATAACTTTGTGTACCCCATTTCTGCATGTATGATTTTGCCTTTGATCGTCTGGCACTCAAGAAATTCTTGACCTACTGTAAGAAGAAAATGTAGTAGGTCATAGTTGAGCCGTACTTTTAAAATTGACAGTAATGATTGAAGGTCAAATACCTGGACCTCCAAAGATGTGAATAATGTGTTTGATCAAGAATTATTGATTCAGAATGCTGCCCATGAACAAAAGCAATGTGAATTGGAGAATTCGGATACCTTGTTGTAGCTGACAGTTAATTTTGCCGTCAGTCACCGTATTTGTCTGTCAATATGGAAAAGACGTGTGCTTCTAGATAAGCTTAAGGGGTAATCTTTTGCCTGTTTCATCATCTATATATTGAACTCGAAGAAGATAATTTGTTATGTAGAAGAAAAGAAGAATTCTGGTATTATGTGGGAGAATACAAATTATCTTGGTATGATGGCTATACGTTTTCTGTTACGGCATTAGGATAAACTAGGTCATCAATTGTGTCTATGCTTGAAACAATTGGCAGTAATACAGATTGCTCGCCAGAATTGTTTTGGGAGCTGCACAGTTGTGGAAAGCGTTAATGCTACCTCACATGGGTAATGCCCAAGTGTATTGTTGCGAGCCTTTATGGTGATATGGCAATGCACTAGTTCACTTTTGTCTGATGCTGACATCTTCATCATATGCACTTCCAAGTGGCATTTTATATGTGCAGTGCTTGAAAAATGCCTTTTAATGCCAATCATTTGTGAAATTGACGTCAACTGAAAATGTGCACATGACTAGGATGGCGAGCAATGCAGAAAGCTGTTGAAGGAAGAGGTTGGTACCAATGATTCTCATGTTGAGGGGGCAAGATCTCTTCGTACATTACATGATTTTGCAGAGAGCAATTACTTGGCTCACCTTGGCTTTGTTCGAACTAATTCCAAGATCTAAAAGGTGCGTAATTTTGCATACATATTTTTATATCTGTCATGCTTTTTGGTCTTTGATTCCCCTCAGCTTTTAAAAATTTATGGTCGGGGTATCTTTCTCTACTCATGATGTATGGATCACGAAATAATGTTGTGTCTTGGTTTGAACTGTATTAACGATAAAGGTTAAAACCAAGAGTGGAGAAAACATACTTGAAACCAAGAGTGGAGAAAACATACTTGCATAACGAGTGCCGGGGGGAAGAGTACATTGAACTTAATAGAATACCATCCCTGAGTGGCTGTTGTCTAACCAAATCAATTAGTCATGCAAAGATTTATTATTATTATTGTTGTCGTCGTTATGATTATTATTATTGCATTAATTCTTGTTTGAGACACATGACATCGTTGTTGCATGACAGTAAAATTTTAATATGTGAAAACTGATATAGGGCATTCTTTCCCCACTGACACAGGCTGTTCAGGTTCTCTCGAAGGACTTAAATCATATGCTCATAACCAGGAGTGAGAGTGAACTCTTGGTTAAATTTATAGTAAATAGCATTGGCTTCTTATGTTTTTCTAACCTCTTGTTAAAAACATTTAAGGAAAAGCCTCGGTGGTGTACGGAAAGCTGTCTCGTGTTTTCCTGATGGTAAAGATTGCTTCTTTAATTTTGTATATATGCTAACTTTTTGTTGCTGGAATGCAATCTCTGTTGTGATGAGGTCGTCCTTTCCTGCAATTATCAATAAGTGTAAAACCACAAAGGATGTTTGACTAAGCTTATAAGCTCCTCAAAACACTCCTCAAAACATCTTAAGATGTTTTAGAGGAGCTTATAAATTCTTCTAATGTGTTTGACAAAATAAGATGTTATGCAATTTATAAAAATATAAAAATAAGCTCTTATGGCTTATAAGCTCCAAAAAAAAAAAAAAAATAAGCTCCTCTATTTCATCTTACCTTATTTTTTAAAATCTTGTAAGTTACATTCAAATTTCACAAACTTCATACACATACACACGTTTTACACAGTACACATACTGCACACGTTTCGCACACTACACACACCAGACACACTTTACACATCCTTCACACAGTTCACACGCTACACACAGTTCATACACTATACATGCTACACAAAGTTCACACACTACACATGCTATACACACCATACACATTTCACACACCCCACACACCCCACACACCCACACACACTATACACTACACACACTCCATACACTAAACACACTTTACACATTACACACACTACACACGCTTCACATACTAAATATTTCACAAACTACACACTACGAACTACGCACACTACACACACTTCACACACTACACACATTTCATTCACTACACTAACTACACACTCATATTCCACACACTACACACTCTACACACACTACATACATGCAGTGTTCTAAAAAATGGGCTAGGCGGCCACAACCCGACCCGATTTTTAGCTATTCGGTCGTTTTCGGTGCTGGGCGCATTTGGCGCCGCCGAGGCCGATTAGGCGGCGCCTAACCCGCCTAGGTGCCTAGCCAATTTTATTTTATTTTATTTTATTTATTTTAAGTTTTATATATATATATATATATATATATATATATATATATATATATAACTTTTTTTTTTTTTTTAATCACTTAATTGATTTGGATGACATATTTTGATTTTTGACTTATGGGCTAATGCTTCACGTATTGCTTTATTCAGTTTGAATTTTGCAGTATTCTTTGTTTTTTGTACATGTAAATATTGCACTATCTTTGATTATGTTAGCTAACAAACAAAATATAGTTTGTTTAAGATAGATTGCTATTATTTTCAAATTTTTTATATATTATTTACTTATTGAATATTTATAAATAATTAAATTATTCGTCTAAGGTGGTGCCGCCTAGGCCCCGTCTAGGCGCTGCCTAGGCGCTCTAGGCGCTAGGCCCCAGTCGACCGACCGACTAGCGACTAGCAATTTTTAGAACATTGCACACATGTCAGACACTACACACTACATACATTTCACACACTAGATCCACTTCATCCACTAAACACACTGCACACGCTACACACCACCCACATTTCACACATTACACACATTTCACACATTACACACATTTCACACACTACACACATTCACACACCGCACACTACACACATTTTACACATTTCACACAATGCTCACATTTAACACGCTACTCACACTACACACATTTCACACGCTACACACTATACGCGTTTCGCACACTGCACACATTTCACACATTACACACGCAACACATTTCACACACTACACATACTGCATACACTACACACATTTCAGACACTACGCACACTACACACATTTCACATACTGCACACGCTACACACATTTCACATACTGCACACGCTACACACATTTCACATACTACGTACACTTAACATGCTACACACATTTCACACACTACGCACACTGCACACACTATACACACTTCACATACTACACACATTTCACTAACTACACACACTACATACATTTCACACACTACACACGTTTCACACACTACACACATTTCACATACTACACACATTCTACATATTATACACATTCCACACACTACACATATTTCACAAACTACATACATTACACACACTACACATTACACAAATTATACATACTTTACATATTTCACACACTTTATATTTTTCATACACTACACACTTCATAGCTAAATCACTTTATTCAATTGCAAAGTGACAAGGTCTTATATTCAAATACTTATTAACTTATTAGCTCCTTAGAAATTATATCGCATAAATTCTTTGAACAACTTATAAGATGTTTGAAATAAGTTTAGCCAAACATCCTCTAAGGATAATATTTGCTAAATCTTAGTTAGGTTTATTTGTTATCCATTTCGAGTGGACAAATGTTGGACTTGCAATGAAGATATCAAGTTAAAATCATCCCAACTCCATAAGCCTATTTTGGTCCAATAATAAGCTGTTAATTTTTATTTTTTTTTACATTGCTGGTCATTATTTATATATAACATGGTTGGTTCACTTGATCCACTAGACTGTATTTGACCCTCTAATTTCTTTCGATACATACATATATATATATGTTTGTATTCGCTTTCAAAAAAATTCGCTTTAGAAAAATATTTTAAAAAAATTGTGGCTTTAGCAAAAAATTTACGATTCTTCCAATCTTACTCTAAACAACCTACTTAATTTAGTTGATTGGTATGAAGACATATGGTGGGAATGGAATGGATATTTATTTGTTCATCTCTGCTTTTATGATTGATATGAATTTGTGATAATAGTCATTAGAAAATGTATTCCCATATCCATGAATTAATATTCCTTCTGTCTCATTATATTAGTTATTCCTAACAATTTAGAATGAATTATTATTATTATTATTATTATTATTATTATTATTATTATTATTATTATTATTATTATTATTATTATTATTATTATTATTATTATTATTATTATTATTATTATTATTATTATTATTATTATTATTGTTGTTGTTGTTATTGTTATTGTTATTATTATTATTAATTGATTAATTAGTTATTATTATTATTATTATTATTATTATTATTATTATTATTATTATTATTATTATTATTATTATTATTATTTTTATTATCAATATTCTTAATAATTCTCCCATTTGCACGATTTGAAATGTATTTGTTTTATTAGAAAAACTATTTAATTCATTTTTATTTATAGTCAAACTACAAATAGTTCAACCTATTATAGATTTCAATCTAAGCCAAACAATCAACAAACGAACCATTGCTAAATTATTTTTATATCAAGATATTCGATATGAGTATCAACTTAAATATTTTAGGCAACGATGATTGATTTTTATATGTTGTAAGTAAAACAGAAAGTTGTTTGTCTCTTTAAAATGTTGGAAATTTTTATTAGAACAAGGAATGTAAATTTGTGACAAATAAAAAGAAAAGATGATTATCTTTGTGAAATGGAAGAAATATAGATAGCAATTATTGTCATGCTCGCGCATGATAAAGTCCCGCGGTAAAGGAAAAAAATAAGTTCTTTTTCTAAATATTAAATAAAAATATTATTTCTTTCACAGGAAACTACTAATCTCGATAAAAAAAAATTGGCTGGATATCGGTTATTTATGTATAGGCACCCATTACAAATTTGGATAAAAGTTTTAGACCCCTCCGAAGTATGAGTCATTTAGCAACTTACTATATTATATTTTAAAGTTAGTCTTTTATCATAGCAAGTTCATGGATTTTGGCAACTCGTATAATTGACCAGGCTCATCACCATTTGTATTTTTTTTCCCCCCAGTTATTTTCTACTTTATATTTCAAAAAATATAAAAATAATTTAACAAAGGAAAAAATAAAATCAAATAAAAAACCCATTTCCACACCTCCCACCCCATCTCACCCATCCACCCCTACCCCAACCTCGGGTTATTTATTTTTATTTTTATTTTTTCAGTTTTAATTCAATACCACTCCATCCCTCACCCACCCTCGCCCTCCTGGTCAATCTATTTTCCAATTTTTTTTAATTTTTTTCCCCTTTATGCCCTTACCCACCCATAACCCACCACCATCTACTCCCCTCTTGGTTCAATCTTCTTTGATTTGTTTTTCTATTTTTTCAGTTTTTAAGTGGTTTCACACATGCAACCCACACCTCTGGAAAAAAAAAAAAAAAAAATTAAACAAAAAACTAAAAAAAATTAGCCTGGGGAAATGGGGCATGAGGACGGTTAAAGAGAGCTAGAAAAAAATTTGGTCGGGGATGGGGTGTGTTTAAATCTTATTTTTTATTTTAAGAAAATTATTTTTTTATAATTTTATAGACTATTTTATATTTTTTAGATTATATAAATTAGGAAAAAAGTTGAAATATTAAAATTAACAGGCATTTACCTGTCATGTGACATTTTCATCAATTTTTTTAACGATCGGCCAAAATATACTGGGCCAAAAGGGCCTATAGGCCAACGACGATTTTTTTCCACATAAATTATAAGAAAACAAATGTATTTTCACATACTTTTATACTATTTTTACTATGACTTTATGCCCATAAAGTACGTGAAAATACCAGTGATAAGTGAGTCTCTTGCATCTTTTTCCACAGGTTGCTTTGCCCTTAATAGTTCGTGCATTTCGGCGAGAATGGTGCATGTAAGAGCTAAGTTGCCAAATTCATGGAGTTGATATGCTAAATGACAATGTTGAAACATAATCCTTCTAAAACATATTGAGTTGCCAAAATCCATGAAGTTTGTATGATAAATGACGAACTTTAAAACACAATACAATAAGCAGCTAAATAACTTATACTTGAGAGGGGTTAAAAAAAAATCACCTTGTAGATTTCGTGTATTTTCATATATCTCTTTATCTATACTTTTTTATTATGGATGGACATATATCACCGTGCAGATTAAAAAGACAGCCATAATGCGTTGATTGTGGTGCAACATATTATATCATAATGATTCATTTGAATTCATAGGATGTAATTATGTATTTTTTGGGAGCTAACTATCTATTCTTTTATGTTCAAGGCTATGTATGAATTATGGAATGAAAAATGTAAATTCGGTGGCTAAAGTTCGGCAACAGTAGCCGGCAGATGACGCATAATGCTAAAGTTGTCAAACTGTAATATTAATTAAGCTATATTTATACTAAAAATACTTCAATCAAATTTAGAAAGGAAATAGGCGAAAAAATATGTTTTTGCTATTCCCAATTAATCATTATTAATTAGTTAATGGATTGACTTCTTGCTCTTTTGGTCATTGTTGTTATTCTTAATTAATTAATTACTAGTTAGTCACTGTATTTCTAATTTAATCTTAATAATATATTTTTATAATTTATAATTACTTCAATTAATCGTCATTAATTAATTAATTAATTTGTTAATAATAATGGTAGTAAGAATAAATTATAATAATATAGTATTAATATTAGTTTGGTATTTTATTTAGATAATTGGATATTTTATTCATTATTATTTCTTGAGCATACCAATCATTGACATTGTCATAAGTATATTATTTCTTTCCCATCTTCATTCCAAGTCTAAATTAATTTCATTCATTATTATTATATTTATGTATACCAATCACGTCGTTAAGGTTGTGAAAACCTTAGTATGGTTGTGTTTTGGTTTTTAACATTTTGTTGTCTTTTCATTTTCAATAAATGTAAGTGTGGTCGGACATGTTATATTTGTGGATATATCTATGATATTTAGAGGGTATTTTGTTAAATGTTTACCTACATAAAAATATTTTTAAGATGTTAAGGAGCTTATAAGCTCTATACAAATATTTGGTAAAATAAGATGTGTTTTGGTTTTTAACATTTTGTTGTCTTTTCATTTTCAATAAATGTAAGTGTGATCGGACATGTTATATTTGTGGATATATCCATGATATTTAGAGGGTATTTTGCTAAATGTCTACGTTCATAAAAATATTTTATAAGATGTTAAGGCTCTTATAAGCTCTATACAAATATTTGGTAAAATAAGATGTTAACAACTTATAAGACAAAAAAATAAGTTTTAAGCACTTATAAGCTCCAAAAGACGAAAAAGAAAAAAAAAAAAAAAAGAGTAACTAGTACCACTTGTCCATTTTATTCCTTTAAGATCTTATAGACCAAACTCAAATTACACAATTCACACAATTTACTCACTTCACTACACACACTTCACGCACAACACACTTTTCACACACGATACACACACCTACACACTTCACATTAGACACACATGCACACACACGACACACATATTCACACTTCACACACAACAAACAATTCACATACACTACAAATAATTTAAACACACTGTTATGAAATGATGATCACAAATAATAACAAACGATAAACGAGAAGAATCGACAAAGCCAAAACAAAGACACCAAATTTAACGTGGTTCGCTAACAACTCGTTTGCTACGTCCACGACCAAACAAGAGGAAACAATCAATATATTAAAGAGTGCTACAACATAGGACAAAGACAAGCTTGACCCTAGGTCAACTATCAAACTCTTCATCCTAACAAATGAAGACAAACTCGAGTATCAATCAATTGATACTCGACCAAAACAAACTCTCCACACTCTTTGCACCAAACGACTCTAAACCCGAAAATAGAGTCCCAAAATCAAATTGGCAACCTAAACTGACAAATACCAAGTACTCAACAAATAACAATTCTAGAAAATCCTAAACTGACAACCTCTCTCTTGTCTGTCTAATCAAATCAACCAATTGACCAATACATATTCCAAAGGCCATAGGACTATTTATAAGCCCCCAAACCTATTCACAATCAAATCCTAAAGACAATAGAACTATTTAAGCCCCTAAACCTAATTCTAGACACAAAAGGAATCTAACTGGGACTAAACTCGCGTTGGCCCATCTTCTGCGCCGCTGGGCCTGCTGTGGCCGTGGCCGCGACCACACGCCACTCCCGCGCCCACTTCAAATGATGCGACCACGTCCAACAACCGATGCGACTGCATTCGACCAATGACACGACCGTATCAATACCTGACGCGACTTAATCTGCCGCGTCGCCTTCCAGCTTCAATTTGACGCGACCGTGTCGCCTTCCGATGCAGTCGCGTTGCTTTCCAATGCTTCCAGATTTGCTTCAAATTATTCTTCCACCTTGACAAGAACGTCGACCCAAACCAAACCAAATTGAAGGCTAGGTCCACGGTCAAATGAGAGGAACCAATCAAATTCAAAAGAGTGCTTACAACATAGGACGAAGACAAACTTGATCCTAGGTCAACTATCCAACTCTTCATCCTAACAAACGGAGACAAACTCGAGTATCAATCAATTGATACTCGACCAGAAAACCAAACTCTCCACACTCTATGACCAAACGACTCTAAACTCGAAAATAGAGTCCCAAAACCAAATTAGATATTCTAGACCAAAAGAGTACCAAGTACTCAACAAATACCAATTCTAGAATATCCCAAATTGACAACCTCTCTCTTGTCCTAACAAATCAACGACTGATCAAATCAACAAATTCAATCAATACAATCAAATTCAGTCTCAATGATTAATCAACCAATTAACCAATACAATTCAATCAATTTGACCAATACCAAATTCCAAAGGCTATAGGACTATTTAAGCCCCCCAAACCTAATCCAAAACACAAAAGGAATCCAACTGGGCCTAAACTCGCGTTGTCCCATCTTCTGCGCCGCTAGGCCTACCGCAGCCGCGACCATACGCCACGCCCGCGCCCACTTCAAATGACACGACCGCGTCCAACAACCGACGCGACCGCTTTCAACCAATGACGCGACCGCGTCAATACCTGACGCGACCGCATCGCCTTCCAGCTTGTTGCTTTCCAATGCTTCCAGATTTGCTTCAAATTCTTCTTCCACCTTGACATGAACGTCGACCTAAACCGAACCAGATTCAAGCCACAAATTCCTAATACACACTACATACACCTCACAAACTAAACATGCTTCACATACACTACACTGACACTATATATAATTTAAGCATGCTACACAGACTTCACACTCTACACACACTCACACATATACCCACACTTCACACTCTATGTACACATACTTCACACACACTTTACATATACCAGTACAAACTTCTATCCTTTGTTCTAAAAATCTCCGTCTACATCCGACTGTATCCCATCTAGGCACTAAACAATTATTGGCCATCTATGTATTTTACTCGACTCCTCCCGGCCTAGCTCCCAGACCTGATTAGCCCTGCCTAAACCCCAATAAGCGCAAAACTCCAGTTTACCGCTCGACTAGCGCCTTGCGTTTTTTAGAACATTACTTCTTTCTAATACATCATACACAGAGTTGAGTATATTATATTTTGATAATCCTGGCTTAATACAAGTTTTCCTAGAAGTGCAATGACCGGGGCGGGAGCGGGAAACTCAAATAGGCAGGCCTCCCTTGTTTTACCTCGTCCAGATGGGGAGGTTTGACCTATTCCAATTTTCAATCCCCAAATAAGAACAATATATATATTAAAAATGAAACAAAAGATACTTCTGTATATATTTATTTAATGTAAATGTATAGATAAAACTGTCTTATTAATGTTTTTCATGAGACGAGAATTACTTTTATATAAAAAATGTTATCTTTGAGGTAACAAAGTGTTACTTGAGTGTAATCTTTGTGCAAAAGAAATGTTTTTTTTTTAAAAAGTAGTCCCTTCGTCCCGGCCTAACTTGTCTAGGTTGACCGGGCACGGAGCTTAAGAAAAAGCAGTTGGCTGAGTGAAAATGCTGACCTTTTTTGCTTTTTGGACTTTTTTAAGTGGAGAGATTAGTGTGTTAACACTTCCCTCCACTTTTATTAATCTTAAAATTAATTTCCTGTTCAAAAAAGGCATAAAACCTGGAAATATTTAAAAAACAGAAAAAAACATTACTAAAGAAAAGCCACAAAAAACAGCATTTGGACCTGAAATTTTCGATGGGAATTTTTCCCACTGAAATCAAATTTTTACCTCCCCCCCATAAACTAACAGTGGAATTCCACCAAAAAATTTCAAACTTAAAATTAAACAGGCTGCCTAATTCAGCTATAAATACCAGCATTGAATGCTGCTAACAGTTCATCAAACAGAAATTACAGCATTGTTACACCAAAAAAATGGGAGGGAACAAAAAAGGCAAAAATACTACTCCGTCAGATCGACTTCAGATTGTACAACGTCTTCTCAGAAACAGCCGTAGTGGCAAGATAAACGATGGGATCACTCTAGAAGTCGCTACATCATCCGGAGTTTCCGTCCGGACGGTCCGTTCCATTTGGCAAACTGCGAGGAAACAATTTTCAGAGGGGCTGCCCATTTCTTTTCCGTAGGTGAGGCCAAGATCACCTTCATCACAACTCTTAAAGTTGGATGAAGAAGCCATTACAACCATCCCTTTCTCAAAAAGAGGCACTGTAAAGAGATTAGCTTAGGAACTTGAGGTTAGTAAATCACAAGTTGGAAGATGGATAAAGGCTGACAGCCTCAAAGCACACACAAATGAAATTAAACCAGCTTTGACTGATGCAAATAAGTTTCAAAGAATCAAATACAGCCTCAGTTATTTAGATAAAGATATTATCAACAACAACATCAGCTTTGGAAGCATGCACAATATCATCCATATCGACGAAAAATGGTTCTACATGTAACGAGCAAGTGAAAGGGCTTACAAATTGCCAACTGAAGGTGATCACTGCCGTGCTTGTAAGAGTAAGCGATTTATTCCGAAAGTAATGTTTATGGCTGTAGTTGCAATACCGCATTATACAGCCGAAGGGAGCTGCTGTTTGATGGGAAAAAAGGCATTTTCCAATTCACACAGCAAGTTCCAGCCATCAGAAATTCAGCAAATAGACCAAGGGGTGTCATGGTTACAAAACCAATAGAGTCCATAAACAAATAAGTCATAAAAAACTGCCTTTCACAACAGGTAAATGCACACAATATCAGAAAATTATTCATCATTTATTGAGTGTGTGTCTCCTAAAATAGCCTTTTTGTTTATTTTTAACATGTGGGCTAATTTGGTGACATTACTAACACATTTGATGGTGAATTGTTTGCTGTTTTATTTCATCACATGGCTAAACTAGATACTACCAGCTATAAAGGCAAAATGGCTAAGAAATGCAAGCAAGCAAATCATCATTCAACAAGATAATGCGAAGCCGCATTTGCTAAACATAGATGCAGATTTCAGGAGAGCTGCAACCGAAGATGGGTTTGACATCAATCTTGTATGTCAACCCCCAAACTCCCCCGACACCAATGTGTTAGATTTAGGGTACTTTAGGGTAATTCAATCATTGTAGATTGAAACCCGCAGCTACAATGTTGATGACTTGGTTGCAAATGTTCTTCAATCTTTTGAAGAACTTGAGCCTCCAAAGTTAAACAACAATTTCATCACACTTCAGACTTGCTTGACAGAAATTCTCAAGGTGAAAGGAGGAAACAATTACAAGTTGTCTCACATTGGGAAAGCAGCTTTATCAAGAATGGATTCACTACCGCAAATAATTCAAGTTGACGAGCAATTAATGAGGGAGACGATTGAGTTTCTAATTGCAAATGAAGATGCAATAGAAGATGATGAAATTGAGACCATTCTAAGTGACTTGGGGTATATGTAAAGTAGGTTTAGTAGTCCAAAAACATTTTGGTAAATTGTTTACAGTGTAAACACATTTGATGTGGTCATTTTGCTTAAACTGTAAACAGTTGATAATATTGGAAGCATTAAAATTATGGAAATAAGTTTTTTTTTTCTTTTTTTTTTCTTTTTTTAAGTGTTCCTTCAGAAAAAATTCATCATAGGTAATCATAGCTAGGGCCCTAAAAAAATTGAATGGCAGCATTAGCTGAAACAAAACTGACCAATTCAAGCCACCACTTCAAAATTTTATGTCAAAACATCAATCACACTCAATGTTAACACAAAATTGCCTCATAAAAAAACTGTTGGGCAGCCTCTCCAAAACACATCACTTTCTATGTATATATTTTTTTTTTCTTGGTTTAGGTTCCCTCAGGAAATTTTCATCATTGGGACCATGTTGAAAATCACAAAATTGAATGGCAACAATAACATAATCAATAAATAATCATGTAATGCTACTGCATCCAATAACCTTGCCCAAGCAACAAAAAAAAAAAATCAATTACAGCACATAATTGCAACATCAGAAAGTCTGCCACAGACTTCAAATTGCATCAAGATTCAATTATTTTTTTCCTACGATGTCCCTCAGAAAGATTTCATCATTGGGACTATTATAGGCGACCAAAAATTGAATGGCAACATAAACATATTCAAAACCAAACATGTGAAGCTACTACATCCAATTAACATATGAAAAACTGACCAATTCAAGCCACTAATCAGTATAGCAAAAAACAGTCAGAATTGTGGCTTTTATATGCACGCAAATTGCACTAAAAAATCAGATGATTAGCACACGTGCCCAAACATCAGGAACTGCAAACATAACACAAATAACACCAAAAAATCAGATAATTGGCACACAGGCCTAGAAAATATCATCAATATAATCAATGGCTCCAAAATTATCCAATTTAAAGGCCCACACACCCAAATATCAATTCCATATCACAAATTGCAGCAAAGATCATATAATCTACACACACGGCCCCAGAAAATATCAAGAACGTATTCAATGGCTCCAGAATAAGCAAGATAATAGGCCCATCCGCCCAACATATTTATCAAGAAAACGAATGGCATAGCAAGCAAGATAAGTGGCACACATGCCCTAATACTCAGATCCAACGACATAAAAACCAGCAAAACAACCAACAAATCAAACATGCAAGAAGATTTGGGCCATAAAACTTAAACCTTCACACTGAGGGGACCCATATTGCCAAAATCCAGTAGAAGAACCGGAATAGCTGATCAGGATCGTTCAAGATCGGAGATCTGCAGGGGGATCCCTCAATCCCAGATGGGAGAGCATTCCCGGGCGCAACGAGCTCACTTTCGGGAACGAAGGAATCCTCAGAATCCCATACGAACCCCTCCGCTGACTCGGAAGACTCTAGATCCAAAAGATTCCCCTCTTCCATCGCTACATATTAGATTTAAGATCCAGCAAACATCCAGAAGCAAAAAAGGCAACGACGGGACAGAAAAACACCTTAATCACATAGATCGAGCAGTGATCTACAAAGCCGAACATATTTAGTATAGATGAGAGGGAAGCTGTGGATTCGGGGGATTAAGAGATGGAATCAATTTTAGAGTTTCTTGAGAGAGAGAGGGGGGATCGAAGAGGCAGAGAGAGAGAGAGAGGGGTCAGAGTGATTTGTGTGAGGGAGTGATTTAGGGTTAGTTGGTGGGGTGGGGTAATGGGCTGGGTCATTATAATTAGTGTTAATGATAGGTTAGGTTAATTAAATTAATAACATTAGTTTAATAGGGTTGATAATTTAATGGCATTCTGGTAATAAAAAGGAAAAGTAGGGATAACAAATATTGACTTTTTTTCCATTTATGGGCTGATAGGTTAAGGTGGGACAAACCGAAATGGCAAGTAGGCAGGTTAAGCTGGGACGGAGGAAGTAACATTTTTGTGTGTTAAAAGTATTTTTATTTTTTTGACTCAAAAAATAATATTATTTTATGAAAAACTAACTCTCGTCTTACACAAGTCTGAAGAGTTGTCCACTTTAATAAAAAATAAGATGATGTATATATACACAAATATTATTGTGAAAATCCAACATTAGAAAAATAATTGGTCACTATATGGCTTAAAACAATTTTGAATCATAATTAATATACTTGTCAAGGTGTTCAAACTTGATTGGGTATTCTATAATCCGTAGTGGGCACCTTTACAAATAAAACATTTATAATTCATTTTTTATAAAGTAATTGCTCTTTATTCGCACAGTAACTAATGCGTCCTGCAATATTTGAATTCTACATTGACTCCATAGTCTCCACCAAACCTTCCCTTCTCTCTCCTCTAAAGAATTCGGAGTACTCGTTGACAAGATGATCAAAGAAGAAGAGGAAAAGAATATTTTATAGATTCATTCGTCTCTTATTAATCCGGATACAGAACTTTCGATACTCATAGTTTTTCACTTAATTGCAACTATGTAAAACATCTAAATCTATTTGTTTACCCCAATTAACCTTTCGATTTTTGATTTGTTGGAGCCTTGTGTTGGCTAGGATTCGAATCGAACAGGCCAATGGAGAATCGATGATTGTGGCGCACTTGTGCGCATACCCAAAGGGATCTAACACAAAGCTCATTTGTCGAACGCTTGGTAACCTCCTCTGAACAAATAGAATGAATTTTCGTCGCAATTGTTGACTTGTATTGAATTAGCAACAATGACCTTCTTTTCAATGTTTCTCCCTGTTGTATCACATTTCAATTGTCTATTTTGTATCTTTTTGAAATTTCCGTTGGTTCATATCGGATTGCCATTTCCCGTCTTTTCCTCGGACAACACCTACAGAAGCCCTAATAAACTTTGGATCTGCTAAAAATGATATTTGGTGTCATTTTCTTTCTTTATTTGCATTGATTTTTTTATGTTACTTGTTTCCCTAGTTTGTTATGCGTTGATTGTTTTTAATATATATATATATATATATATATATATATATATATATTGTTTTATTTTAATGCTTGAAGTGAACCGGTTATAGATGAACATTATATACTTGGGTCTTCTAATTTCATCTGTTTTTATCAATTTCCTCATTTATATTTTCTATATTCTTAGGCCTTGTTATGGTTCCATTATTTATGTTTTGTGAACATATAAGGACCCTTTAGTGATTTAATGGCCGAAAATTTTGGTGGATTAAAAAAATGCACATCATTCTGCGCCTTTTTTTTTTTTTTTTTTCCGCTTTATGTTTGTTTGCTTGTATGTTTCTTTGTTTGTTCTTTTAAGGGGGTTCAGGATTTAGAAATGGATTCACCAAATTATTTTTGACATTGTATGGGTAGGATAATGATGCACATAATGGTGTAGGACTAGAGTGTCTTGGAATCACTTGCTAGGTTATCCTTACTTAAAAAATTATACAACCTTGGCGAACTCGTGTGTTTGGATAATTTTGTGTATATGGCAGTCTTATCCCTCAACGTCTAGTTGTATTTGAAGTTCCAAGTGTTGCAGAAAGTTATTTATTGCAAACTTTCTTCATTTTGTATCAAGAGTGGACAAACAATTTTAAGTATTTTAGCTTCTTATGTCAGCATGTTATTGACCCTTAGTTTAATTATTTGGAAAAAACGTGCCATGTCAGCAATGTGATTACATTTGAATATTACTTCAGTACTTGTACTAGTTGTTGCATTGTTGGAAACGCCCAACTGCGATTGGGATATAAAGTATTTGGCGTGCTTATCCATAGATTAAGTTAGAATTATCCAACATTAATTGACAAAATAAAGACTAACATAAAGTGCAAACCTACAAGATCTCCACATAGAGAGATTGTGTCTCATCCAACAATAATTGACAATATAAAGACTAACATCAAGTGCAAACTATATGATCTCTACATAAAGAGATTGTGTAAGAATCCTAAAAAAACAATTGACAAAATAAAACCTAACATCAAGTGCAAACCTACATGATCTCCACATAAAGGGATTAAACACGCTACTAAAAGGAGGAGGGCTAAAGAAATGAATAAGCGGTAACAAAAGCAATGTAAAAACAGTAAAACTATGTCCACTTCACAATCGCCATTGACTTATTGCCACCATCCTTCATTGCCATAACCATTGCTTTGATCTAGGAAAAAGAGGAGGGGAGGTTTGTTGGAACAAAAAAGAAAAACAAAGGAATAAAAAATATTTTTCTTCTTTTTATTTTCTTTCAGGTAAGGGAGAGAGGAAGGAATTTCGGTTGGCCATTTCTATTCACACCACAAAAATCTATCTTCACACCACTTTTTACATTGCGCACTACATTTAAGTTACAAAAAATAATTATTTCTTTGCACACCTCAATCCTTGCCCTAAAAAACTTAACTCTAAAATTAATTGAATGTATTATTTTTCGTCTAAAAAAATTCATTTAATCTAGGAAAAAAAGACTCAACCCAAGTACACATTTGGATATCTTCGTTCAAAATAATAGATAGGCAATTTTGATTCCCACACCATTTTAATTCTTCGTGGTTTTGTATCTTAGGCTTTGGTTTTGTATCTTTGTTAAAAATTAATTCATGATTTATGGATTTTTTCAATGGTTATCGCTTATGCTTTTTGTTTCACCATTATCGCATCTATTTCAGCTCTAGCCAACCGAATTTCCTACTTTTATCAACAACTAAGAGCCGAACTATTCTTATGTTTATTTTTTTCCAGGCACATCGGTTCTTGTATATGTGTAAAATGGATGAATATATATTTCCTCTATTAGTTGTCCAACTAAACCTATATAACAAACCTTTGAATCCACAAAATGCTCATGCAGCTTGTCGGTTGTTAAGGGTTAAATGCAACGTATTATTTCGGCAATTATCGGCACCATATTTTGGTGCTTAATGGCCATTCTTTTGCAGAATTATTCTATTGGCATATGCCGAATCGCAACATCTATTTAATGTCCCCACTATTACGACTTGAAGCACTCTAGAGATGCTAATATCATATAGATAGATATTGGATTTGTAGTTACATGTGAGTATATACGATGTGGTATCTCTATTGTTAATTAATTGGTTCTCAATCTCACATGTATTTGGCCATGGTGTAGCTTGAATGGTACCTGTATACATCTATCCAGGATTAATACCCACTATACGAGATTTCATTCTATCATAGTGGACAATTTATGGTTGTTTTCTGCCAAAGCTGAAAATAAAAAAACGTGAATTTATTGTGGAAGCTTAGCAACTTGGATATAAGTCTCTATGATGGAATATTTTTCAAAATACTAGAGATTGAGTCCATAAAATACAAATGCAATGTCCCTAATCAATTACCATAGGATGACGTGAATCATTTTTAGACACAACTAGTCTGTTGTAAAGTTCAAATAGTGATTTATATAATTATTTTATTTTGAGCAGACGATATTTAACGCCTCACTTGCAACCTAACTATAAACCAGCCCATCTTTGTTCTTCCATGTCCTAACCTGCTAACGGCGGCAATCATGCCAAGTGGGATAACCTTAGCACTTACCGTAGGTATCAAGTTTTCACGTGAATCAAATGTTGTTCTTTTAGTAGTAGTAGTATTGAACACGTCTTGGTAGTCTGCGTCTAACTAATTGTTTATCAGCCTAAAAATACTACTCTTTGTCAACTCCTACAAATAACATGATGCAAGGACAAAATTAGCTATGAGCCAGACCTTCTTGAGCAACCATAAGTTTATTTTTTGGTAAGCAACGATCGAACAAGCTGGCATAAGTTGACATAATAATGAGTAAATGTGCAAGAACCCTAAAAATAAAAATTAGTTTGAGTTTCTGAAAATTCAAAATTTGATGTATTTTTCTATAACTACATTTTCATCCGTGCTATGCACGGGTAGTTTAATTTGAAAGTATAAAATCGACATGTTTCGATCAATCAGTCCATCAATCTTTTATTCTCTAATCAATGTTCTTCCTCATTTCATGTCATAATTTTAATCTTTCTAAAAAAAAGTAACATTAGTCCTTAATTTTTAGAAACTATCTAAATTTTAATTATATATACATATATATATATATATATATATATGCATTATGGATCTCAAATGGAATATCATGAGAAAAGCATTAATTTGGTATTATTCTCATAAAAAATAGAGTTGAGACGAAAAGTTATATGACTTTTTAATTATATGGAGAAAAGTAAAACAAAAAATGAAAAACAAAAAAAGAAAAACTAAAAGAAAAAGAAAAACAAAAAAATTTGATTGGTAGTTAGAATGAGGAGTTGAGAAAAAAGAGGAATGAATCTCATAATCACGTTTGAAGTGTAGTTTTGATATTTTAATTACTAGTTTGATTTAAATTTATTAATATGGAAAAACCACAAGTAGGCACATCTACATATGATGTCCTGCTTCTATATTAAGTAGGGATATCTATTTCAGATATCTATGAATATATATATATATATATATATATATATATATATTATAGACATTTTTGGGTATGTATATTTAGTATTGTAGTTTTATACACTTCCATATAAATGGCAGATCATTGAGGTATCTATTGTAAAAGATTATCCTCATTCATGATTCTCAATCTTAATGTAAAATATTGTACAACGCATAACTTTAAACAATTACTTGACAGTTATCTTAATGCCTACTTTTTCACCTTCGCTTTAGAAAAATAAGAATATAGGTACTAAGTTCTAAAACATATGATTGCTCCATAGAGTTGTCTTTTGTGTGTAACTTTCTTATTATCCTGGAATAAATGACATCTTTCTGCTACACTACACAATTATTGATTCACACAACCTACCACTTTGGTTAGTCACTGAAAATGAGTCATACTTAACAAAAAATTTATTGTTGATTTCCATTTGATCATCATGCCTTCAGGTCATCTTGTTGCTGCAATGATGATTTAGTGGCTGGGAAGATGAAAATGCCTTGAAAAAACACTAAGGATTATATAAAAAATAAAATAAACTAGAAAGAAATGTAGTAAAATGAAAACAATACATGCCCACTCTCTTTGCATGACTTTATGTTATAGCCAAATCCACCATATTTGCCTCACTTAATCACCCCACATTTTCTCTTGAAGTTATGTGGATATTTTCCCTTCTAAGGAGGATTTGTGCTTGTTTGTTTGTTTTTCTTTGCCTCTCGAGTAGCCTTCTTAAAAGTGGTGGTTGTATGGGCTCATTATCCATTTTGACTTAAAATCAGAACTTGTCATTATACTAATTTCATACTCGAAGCTCTTAAAAGGTGTTCCCTTGTAAAAATTCACGTACATAACTTTATGGACGGCCCTTAATGGATATTATAGTGGCAAATGTATGCCCACAAGTTACCCAATCAAGCCTCATAACCTACTTGTACATGAATGATTATAATGATGAGCCACAATTTTTAAGGTCAATGTGTAACCTCAAATTACAGCTTTCCACATGAACTTGTTTGCCATCTCGTACTTTCCTCAATGTGCGCATTCAACTTGTCAAAGATCTCTAGGCATATTATATCTCCTTTACGCCTCATCGTTTTCCCCCTCATCAATGTCATGGCTTTGATCCTTATATTGTTAATAACCATTTACTGGATTATCTCTACATTTTTTATAACATTATCGACACTCAACGATGCTACTGGAGAGTGGAGAACACATAACACTTGATCTAATCTTGGAAATGTGATCTACTCCATCTCTATTTGTGAGAGATGTGTTTATACATTGTGATTATTTTCCTTCATTTTATTCACATGTTGATCGAGCTCATATTTATTGGTTGGTATAACAACCAACCAAAATAGAGATCTTACTTGCTTGTCCTTTATTTCATTCGATATATATATGTGTGTGTATGTATGTGTGTGTGTGTGCACATGTGTGACACACACAAAATCAATTATATGGAGAAAGGTACAATTAATCCAATACAAACATAAGACCCTATGACCAAAACTAAGTATTTTGTCAATTAAGAAAACACCTACATATATAATAAATTAATGAAAATACACATATAGTAGGATACTTTACCTTCACTTGATCAGGAATGAATGTCCATCTTTCTCAAAGGATTGATGCTTGACCAATATCTTTCTACAAGTTCCCTAAAAAGCATTGTCACGTCATATATATATATATATATATATATATATATATATATATATATATATGTGTGTGTGTAACACCTATCAAACCTTGAAGGACCATTTGGATAATCTTTTAGAGCCATTAATTATATCATAGAACCAAGATTAGTCCTAAGTTCCTCAGGGTAATCCATAATTTGGAGTACTACTTAGCAACATCACCATCAAGTGACTGGAGGGCTGGTGTGGAAGCAGAAGCACTCGCAGGAGCGGTCATCACCATCAAGTGACTGGAGGGCATATGTTTTTATTCTATATGCCTCTACAATATTAATTGTGACATGATATTTTTTGAAGTACTGCTTAGCAACATCACCATCAAGTGACTGGAGGCCATATGCTTTTATTCTATATGCCTCTGCAATACTAATTGTGACATGATATTTTTTTGCTACAAGAGCTTTCAATTCATCATCTGTAATTTTTAGGTGATTTATCAAGTCCTCCATTGCTTTACTAGCCAACCAATTGGTACTTATAAATTTTTATTTACGTTAATTTATCGGCAGGTGTATGATGAATGTCAAAATGATCGCTTTTTACTTACATTTAACGTTCATATTCTATTGTAATTTGCGTTCATTTTATATATTTAGGTCCACTATCGTGTAAAAATATATTTTCAGGTTGATTTTCCTTATTTATACGATTTGATGCATTTTTGAATTTTTTTAGTTGTATTTGTAGGTTAGGATATCCAGAGATCAAAAAGTTATTTCACATTTGTCGTCCATTCTGGGATGCATTTTGAGATACAAATAGGATTTATTTAGGCGTAGACCTTGGTCAAACTGAAGTTTGCTGGGTCACAAAAAAAAAATTGTTAAGGAATCGGGAAGAGGAAATAAGAGAAAGAGGTTTGAATTGTTGTTGGAAGATGAAGACGCATGATGACGTAGAGAGAAGCAACAAACCAATGCAATACCTTAATCGATACCGATATTGACACCGAATCAAGCCCCATCATCCTTGCCCTTCAATATCGGACCAGTCCGGTATTAGGATAGGTATCCAACTACGCACGTGCTTTGTTTTTCATCTCGGTGCATTGTAGTTCCATTTTAAGATAATATCTTCTTAGTTCAATGTTGGAATCCGGTGATTCAAAATTTTACAAAAAGCTAACTTCAAGATCTATAACTTTGTAGAAGAAGTAAAAAAAGCCAATTCCCAGCCAATTTTCCCAAAATTACTGAGAAGTCTGACCACGTTACTTTTCAGCATTTCGACCCGACTTAAACTTAAACCCGATAACTTTTTTTTATTCTTCTATAATTTTGCCTTTACTTAAGGGCCATTTCAGTTGTTTACTCTTGTATTTTCACTTATATAGGGTTTGGTTTCTATAGATACCCATCCCTAGAGGTGGCAATTCGGGAGGCCCTGCCTAACTCGGGCCAACACTCTAATTTGGGCCGGGTCGGGTCGAGCCAAAATCTGATTGGGCATAAAATTAGTCGGTCTGACACGACCTATTATCCTATCGTACACTAAGATTATCAGCCCGACCCGTGGTCCGTCGGGCTTTTGGCCCATCGAGCCGGTCCAGTCTGGCCAAATAGTACTTCGAGCCAAGATTTTATTGCCAAACCTATCTAACATATCAGGCCTCCTAGGCTAGCCCATCGGGCAGATCGATTTTGCCATCTTTACCCATCACCCTCTCATTTATAAGATTTTTAAGCTCTACTTTGTCTTTCAATTCATAGCGAGAGCTATATTATTAGTTTTAGTTCTTTAGCTATGGGTTTCTTCCCTCTTTAACAAAGAAGATAATTTGGAGTCAATGCTTAGAAAATACTCAAATATTTGTAAAGCCCATTAACATTATTGCATTCTTCAAGGATTTAACTATTATTAAGCATTATATATCCCTACTTCTCTTATTTTCGATATATGCTTAATTCTTGCTTAATATTGTGGATTTTTGCTTGTTCTTTGATGATTAGTGTGTAGTCTCCTTGTTTTCGAGGTTAGAAAGTAGCCTAACTCTCGATTGATGTACTATTATTCAATTTCATGTGAATGATTGACAAACCGGAGGTTTGAATTTAACTAATATGTAAGTATTACTAGGGATATTACGTATTAGACCATATATCCAACCTCATATTGTTGGTTGATGATTATATTACGGGATTCCTAGATGAGCAAGATATTAGAGTGTACGGCTAACTGTTAGACTTTTTACATTAGTTTTAAGCTCTTCATAATGTATGGGAGACCTAAGGTAAATCCTACATCACGTAGAAGGGTCAGGGCTTGGTAGCCTCTTGTTAGGACAAACAAGATTACCTTGTGCTCACGTGTGTAATCCATTCCCCTATCTCGGTCTATAATATGGGGAACAATGGTGAATTCGAGTTATACGTAATAAGACTAATTGAACCCGAGGTCGATTTTCACGATGATATTTATATGTTAGTATTCTTCATAGGATATTGGCATGGTCTTCTTTCTCTAGGTTGGAATCGGTTAACCTTTGGATTAATCTAACCACGACAGTAACCTTGTGGGGGGTTTGATTGGTAGGATTGTATCCCTACTGCACGCTAGTTGGTGTATTACAATGTGCCCTCTATTAATCTCCACAACGAATTGTCTAATTTTCTTTAACACATTAACCCCCTATTTGCTTGTGTGAAACTGGACCTTGGAAAATTCTTCTCCATTGTTAATTTTACCTTTATGTATTGTGTCTATGATACTCTTGTCTTACAACACACACAATCATCGATTTGCTAAACTTGTGTCGTCGGAATGACTTAGCTAGATTTCACAGAGAGATCCACATGGATACGATATATAATGGTTGTATGCTTGCAACTGGGAGAACATACTATTTGCATAAAATAGAAATAATTTCCACAAGTTCAGTATAGCCGTCAAATAAAATTTTCACTTTGTAATTGTTCAGGTTTCCAACTTTTGAACAATATATAAGCCAGGAGCATTTATCCATGCACTTTACTTTACATTAATCATGTTACGAAATATATTTGATATATTTTCGTAAATTATTGTCTTTGTCATTTTACCTAATGTAGTATTGGATAATCTTGTATTTTTTTGTATTAAAATTAGTGTAGTTATATTTAGTTAAATTTTATTTAGTTAATTATTGTTTAATTAATTTACGATAACTAACGAAATCTTTTCTAGATATGTTTGGCTTTGATTCCTTGTTTTGTAGGGATATGACCGCACTGTCGAGATGCAGTAAAATTAGTTAAACCTAGCTACCCTTCTAGCTTGTAGAAGTGATAAGTAGGGTCAATCTCACATGGAGCAGGAAGATTTGTAATGCTTATATAAAACCTAATACTTAGCAATTTATGAATATTTATATATGTAAAAGTAATTGGGGGGGGGGGGGGGGGAGGGGAGTTTAGTTGATTTTCAATTAACTAACAAACTGGAATAGAAATTAAACAATTACTTATAAAAACGTTCAACTTATGAATTAACGAATCCCAACCCTTAATCTTATCTCCCCCTAGTTTTTACTACCCTATGATAGATGCAATTGTTAGCCAATTGTTAACCTTAAAACTCCTACCCCGAGATAAGCAACAAGCTCTGCTAACCTCGTTATCCCTTATATTTAACTAACCAAAACAAGCTCTTTGGTTAGTCTATCTAATTGAGTGATCTCAGAACAAGCTCTCTGGATCACATAAACCGGACGCCTAGAGTACTAGGATAATGGAATAGACACGGTGTGGACTTCACAAGCTCGGATCCATACAGACCGAGCTATATACTACCCTAACGATATCACTCGCTATTCGCTAGTAAGTGGCTATAGGTTCGTAACAATTACGGATTACGATTATAACCTAGCGTTACTTATGCAATTAATATCCTAGGTGATCAATCTAGCACATAAACATATAAAGCCTTGAAGGATAAGTAAATAATATAACAACGTTCCAAAGTATTCAATCGATTAACAATCACCGTAAATATCACAAAATACTAACAACTAGGGTTCGATTCGATTAAGAACTGAAATAACCTACTAGCCGCTCATGGCGGTGACAATAGACAAATAGAAATAAAAATACATAATTTAAATAACTAAGGAATGAAAAACCCGAATGCTCCCGATCTCGATTCTTCGTCTTCTTCAGCCTCCTCTCAATTTCTCTCTTTCGTGATGTCCAAAAGTCCCTATTTCAGAGCAAATAGGTCCCTTTTTATAGAAGAAGTCAAGTTGGGTTGATTTTGGGCTTAAAATCAGAAATCTTGTGCCCAAGGATTTAATACACGTTTATTTGGGCCGCGACCGCACCCGCTCTTGGTCCAGCAACACGCCGCGGCCGCGGCACATTCACTTCTCCAGCGATTGTGACTTGTTTTCGTCAGTTTGACCGCAGCCGCGCACTTAGGTCGTGGTCGCGGTGCTCTGTTACGTGTTTTCTTGCGTTTTTCCTCCATTTAACATCCCAAACTTTGTTCCTTCGTTGTACATCCGGCCGAGTATAAACACTTAGCCTTAAATCACCTATTTAGCTCAAAACGAAACCACAAGCGTCAAATGATCCAAAGACATCAAAACAAACCAAACACAATGCATTATGCACTCAATCATCAGAAATCATCACTTTAACAGACTTAAAGTGCATAAATAAACGCGTGTACCAAAATCCCCCAAACTTAACCCTTTGTTCCTCCCGAACAAATCTAAAACAAATAACCAATCAAGACACGGGTTTTAAGGCACTTTAAGTGGCAATCACAAGTTTCAGAAGAGTTTTTAAAAAGCACAACAACATGACATAAATGAGCATACTCGACTGAGCAACTTCAACTACTCTCGACACTTATGTTTTTCAACAATTGATCCTCACCGGAATTGTATATCACTCTTCCCTCAAGTGTTTAAAGTATACAAAGTATTTCATTCGCACTAGCTTATATGCAACGACCACCATATGCTTGCCAATTATTTAAGTCGGATTTAGTGCTCAACATGCGTGGCAAAGAATAAAAAGGTCTTTTATTCGGTTGTAATGTAGGCTTAGGTAGGGCAGGATAAATTCTGGATAAAAGTGACTAACAAGTGGATTAACCGAGCTATTCCTAACTCAACCACCCCTAAAAAATGATCACTCACACCTCACTCTCCAAATCTCAGTAAATCACTCTAAAGGTGACTTCTTCTCCCCGCGAAAGTTCTTTTTTCAAGTGCTTTGCTTTCCTCACTATTTTTTTTTACTTTCTCTTTTTTTTTTCTTGGGTACCACATTTTCTGGGACTACCCGGATTTCTTCTTTTCTTTCTCCTTATTTTTTTTTTTCAGCACTTTTTTTTTCTTTACTCCCCTCCTCAACCCACACTGCATGTATACTCGACTCATTTCTTCCTTACTGTTGCATTGTACAAATCAAAGATTCTAAAAGTTTAGCACATAGGAGGGTAAACCTTCTCGATTCATCTATCACCAATTCCCTTTTCATCTTTTAGTTTATCCCCTTTTTCAGCCCATAGTAACCTCGAATACATCCCCGACTACCTCTCCTTCCGCCTCCCTCTTAACTAGATTATTCCACTAAGGTGAAAGGCCAAATTGAAAGATGTTCAGCTTGTAATGTTCGGTTCACAAATAATAGGCTCACGGCTCAAATGGGCTAACTAAAGGAGATTTCTTTTTCAATAATTTGGTCAAAAAGGGTAATTATTCTGAGGCTTTCAAACTATGCTAAAATAGAAAGAACTACCTAAGATCATTTCCTAAGCCACAACACATATCGACTTATTCACGACAGACATGCAAGGTAAGTTCTAGAGTTTATTTTCATATAACCAATGAAAATCACACCAAAAGAAGTTATACAAGTTACTCCAAGAATGGAAGTACAATATAGGCTCAAATTCCTCACAGAGTAATTATTGATCAATGTTTCAATTCACAACTCAATTTCGTCTCCATTACTCGTCATGCTCTATCATATGCTATTTTAAACAATTTTTAATAAAAAATCATCATTAACTCATTGCCAACTTGTTATCACCTTAATGCGTACATCTTCTTTCTCAACAACATAAATCAGGTTTTCTTTCCTTTTCTAGACTCGATCTAGACTCAACAAAAATAAAAACAATAAAACATAAGACTCCACAAAACAAAATAATAAAACAGATACCTGCGGCTCACAGGCCCCAACACACTATCAATGGTACACAGGCCTAACATCAATGCATAATAAAATAAAATTAAAAACGGACAACAAACTAGAAACGCTGCCAAGTCGCCCTACTTCACACCCGCCTCCCCCAAACTTGGTTGAAAACCAAAGTTGGAGGGAAGAAAGAGTGGTGCGGCTTGGTACGTACTTACAGTGCTCTACTGAGGCGACAACGGAGGTGGATGACCCCCTTGTCCCCAAAAGGACTGCATATACTGCCCCTGAGCTGCTTGCTGCCTCTGCCATTCCTGCTGTTGCTCCTGCCATTTCTGCATTTGTGTCCAGCGGTCGTCCTCTACCTGCCATCGGCTCTCTACTGTATGATGCCATGCAGTCTCACGGTCTTGGCTGGCTTGGAAAGCTGCCATGATCTCCTGATGGCCCGATTGGGCCTCTCCTCTATAAAGGGCTAAGTCGTCCCTGAGTGAGGCAACGAGCCCTTCCATATGTTCCTGAAATTCCCACTGTGACTGTATGGTGGCAGCGGACCTCTTTGTCTTATGCCGGCGGTGACTGCTTCCTTCAGTTGGGTCTTCTTGCCCTTGAGTGGTGTCATCATCCGGCTGCTGTATAGCTTGGACTCGACCCACTTGGTACCGCTGCAAGTCAGTGTCGTCGGGCTGTCGAGATTCAGCCAAGTGAGCTGGGGATGCCAAAGCTAAGTTCCGAGTATTGGAGATACTCGTCACCTCAGTGAGCCTAGGTTACGGTAGGCGGAGGAATGGTCCCACATTTTGTATGACATATGGGACTGTCTTGTTGGACGGCATTCGGGCCACCCCTTCTTTGTAGCCCAAGGGTACCACTCGCATCTTCTCTTAATCCTCCCAAGTGAGAAGGAACTGCGTGGTCACTGATGAAGTCAATCACCGGAATGCCACAATCAACTGCAACTCATTGTGTCGGGCGGCCCCTGTTTCTTTCCTCACAAAAATAGTAAGGCTGATGAGCTTCTGAATATACCGGATCACGGGGCTGCGAATCCAAGAGTTCTTCGAGTTCTTGGCAAAAAAGGATTGGGTGGCAACAAGGCCTGGGGCAACTGTGAGTTGCCCCCAGAAAGCGTTCACATCAAAAGTAGCGGAACAAGAGGGAACCTCGGCATATGGCATCTTATAAATCTTGGATAGTTCTTCCATGGTCTTGGTGAAAGACTGTCCCCCTAGTTGAAATGTGATGATTCTGGGCACATTCCCACACTTGTTGGGATCCATGATGATCTCGAGAGTGCTCAAAAATTCGAGGGTCAACCCCTTGTATGTCAGCTGGGATTGTATGACCCCCCGAAGCCCGGCGGAATCCAAAAGGGAGATCACATTATCATATATCCCCATGTCCTTGAGGAGCTGGTCTCGACCGTACCGAGTAGCCATAATCGATCGGTTGTACAGTTTCTTGAACTGCTCTTTGTGAGAGTCCTTTGTCAATACAAAGCCGAAGTGTCGGCTGTCAATGGTGTCAGGCGGTAACACTGGAGCTGGGGCTTCAATAGGTGGCTCTTCGACCATTGGTTGCTTGCCCTTGGCCTGTCTACAACTAGGATGGGGAGGCATGATAATAGGTACCAAATGAGTTTAGTCGAGGAAAATTCAAATTTGCGTTTCGCGCCCAAATTGACTTGCCCAAAAACGTGGTGAAAATCCGAAAGTAATCGGACTAGTTCGTGTTTAGAGGTGTGTGTGTGTGTGTGTGTGAATAAGTGCAGAATTAGAGTGATTTTGGGTGGAAGAGTGATTGTGTGTGTGCAAAGTTGGTGTTTTTCGCGAGAGGGAGAAGGAAAAAGTGAGAGAAGTAAACCTGGCCGTGGCCAGGGTTTTTATTTTGCTGCTCAACAGGCCGCTGCCGTGCAGCTGAGCTGCGGTCTCGCTCGATTCAATTGCCGCAGTCGCGCAACTTGGCCGCGGTCGCGCAAAATGTCCAGCGATTATGGTGTTTTCTGGAGCAGTTTGGCCGCACAATTCGCGGCCGCGGGCCCTGTTTCGAACCTTATGGCATTCCTGGTCCTGTGAACTTCATGAAAGACAAGAAAAACATGAAATAAAGTAGCTCCACTATAGAAAATATAAAAAGAATAAAAGACAAAAACAACCGTAAACTCGGGTTGCCTCCTGACAAGCGCTGTTGGTTAACGTCGTTGGCTCGACGGATGCACTGCTCAGATTGGAGGAGGGTCTTCGACCTGAGTTAACTCTTCGGGAACTTGCCAGAAATTCTCGAAGTATGGCTTAAGTAGATGGCCATTAACCTTAAACACTTTCCCCGTTTTCTCACTTTTTATTTCGACTGCACCATGGGGAAAAACATTAGCAATAATAAATGGACCAATCCACCTAGAACGTAACTTACCGGGAAACAATTTTAACCGCGAATGGTATAAGAGCACTTTTTCTCCCACAACAAAATTCTTCCGCGTGATGCGAGAACCGTGGAACACTTTTGTCTTGTCTTTGTAAATTAGTGCATTCTCAAACGCCTCATTCCGTATTTCCTCGAGCTCTTGAAGTTGCAATTTCCGGTGTGTGCCAGTTGTGTCAAAGTCCATGTTGCACCTTTTTATGGCCCAATAGGTCCTATGCTCAAGTTCGACCGGCAAATGGCAGGGCTTCTCGTAGACTAGTCGGTAGGCGGACATGCCGATGGGAGTTTTGTACGCCGTTCGGTACGCCCACAGTGCATCATCAAGGCGTAAACTCCAATCTTTCCTATTGGGTTGCACGGTTTTCTCTAGAATGGTTTTTATTTCACAGTTGGATGTTTCCGCTTGACCACTCGTCTGGGGGTGGTATACTGTGGAAACTTTGTGTAAAACACAATACTTCCTTAGCAATGCCTCAATGGTTCGATTGCAGAAGTGCGTCCCCCTGTCGCTGATTATGGCTTTTGGAACTCCAAACCTAGAAAAAATGTTAGCCTTCACAAACGCTGCAACAACCTTAGAATCGTTAGTCCGGGTGGCTTTAGCCTCCACCCATTTGGAAACATAATCGACAGCTAATAGGATGTATGTGTTTCCAGAAGAAGACGGGAAGGGTCCATAAAGTCCATGCCCCAAGTATCAAATGTTTCACAAATCATGATTGGGTTTTGAGGCATTTCATTCCTCAGGGAGTTGTTCCCGGTTCTTTGACAATTATCACAGGTTTTAAAAAACAGGTATGCATCCCTAAATAATGAAGGCCAATAAAACCCGCTATCTAGAACCTTATGTGCAGTCCTCCTAGACCCAAAGTGTCCCCCACAAGTGTATGTATGATAAAAAGATAAAATGGAATGATGTTCTTCTTCAGGCACACAACGTCTAATTACTTGATCCGCACAATGTTTCCATAGATATGGATCATCCCAAACAAAGTATTTAGCATCACTTTTAAGTTTATCTTTCCTTGCTTTAGTATAGTCAGCGCGCAAATAACGAGATGCAAGAAAATTAACTAAGTCAGCGTAGCATGGTGTATTGGGAACTGTTGTGGGGTAAGGGATATGTGTAACCTCAAGTAATTGTTCATCGGGAAATTCTGCTCGCAGTGGTTGTACATTCTCTTGTAGGTATAAACGACTCAGGTGGTCAGCCACCGAATTCTCAGCTCCCTTCTTGTCTCGGATTTCTATATCGAACTCTTGTAGGAGGAGGATCCACCGTATTAGCCTCGGTTTTGCCTCCTTCTTTGATAGTAAATATCTAAGAGCTGCATGATCAGAATAGAAAATGATTTTAGTGCCCAATAAATACGAACGAAATTTCTCTAAAGCAAAAACAATTGCTAAAAGCTCTTTCTCCGTCGTGGTGTAGTTCGACTGGGCTGGGTTCAGTGTTCGGGAAGCGTAATAAATCACGTGTGACACTTTCCCCATCTATTGTCCCAACACCACCCCTATCGCGTGGTCGCTTGCATCACACATGATTTCAAATGGGAGATCCCAATTCGGCGGTTGAATGATGGGCGGTGTGATAAGTGCTTCTTTTAGTTGGTTAAGGCAGCCTTACACTCATCGGTCCTTGATGAACCTCCTATAAAAACCTGCATGGCCAAGGAAAGAGCGAATCTCCCGCACACTGGCGGGGTAAGGCAAAGAAGTAATAATATCAATCTTCGACTTATCAACTTCTATACCCCTAGATGATACAATATGACCCAAAACTATCCCTTGTTCGACCATAAAATGACATTTCTCCCAGTTCAAAACAAGGTTAGTGTCGACACACCTTTTCAAAATAAGTACTAGATTTTCAAGGCTTTTGTCAAACGTTTCCCCGTACACACTTCTATTATGTGACCCACATACTCAGAAAATATACTTACTATACAACGTTGGAATGTCGCTGGGGCATTGCACAACCCGAATGGCATTCTTCTCCAAGCAAACCTCCCAAAGGGGCACGTGAACGTGTTTTTTCTTGATCCTCTGGCGCTATAGCGATTTGAAAGTATCCTGAAAAACCATCTAGAAAACAGTAAAATGAATGCCCTGCTAATCTTTCTAGCATTTGATTAGTAAACGGAAAGGAAAATGGTCCTTTCGAGTCATTGCATTCAACTTGCGATAGTCAATGCAAACTCGCCACCCAGTTTGTAACCGAGTAGGGACCAACTCACCCTCTTTGTTTTCTACGACTGTTACCCCAGATTTCTTCGGCACTACCTGTGTGGAGCTGATGTGCTTACTGTCGGAGATTGGATAGATGATGCCTACGTTCAATAGCTTAATTACCTCTTTTTTTACCACTTCCATAATTGACGGATTCAATTGCCTTTGTGGTTCTCTGCTCGGTTTGGAGTCTTCTTCAAGGATTATCCTGTGCGTACACAGCGAGGGGTTGATCCCCTGTATATCGGCTATTGTCCATCCAATTGCTCTCTTATGTTCTTTTAGAACTTCTATCAATGCTGCTTCTTGTTGTGGGGTCAGTCTCGATGAAATGATAACAGGCAGGGTGCCACTCTTTCCCAAATAAGCGTATTTCAGATGCTCGGGCAAGGACTTGAGTTCTAATTTAGGTGCTTCGACTGTAGAGGGAAGTAGCTTTTGATCAGTTTCCGGTAAATCAATGAATTTTTGCTCATACCTTGGTTTGGCGGTTCGTAGGGATTGGAGGGACGCTATGAGCTCGACCAACTCTTTATTGGCCTTCCAAAGTTCAAAGGTGTCCTTCTCCAAGTCCTGCGTGAGCACAATTTCCAAGGGTTCCCTGCATGTCAACTGAAAAACCTCCTCTACGAGAGGGTCAATTACGCTTACAGAAAAAACATAATTCACATCCTCCAGGTGTCTCATGGCATCGTAAATATTAAACTTAACAAGTTGCCCAGCAAATTCCATAGTTAAAGTCCCCTCACTGACATCAATTTTTGTTTGAGTGGTATTTAAGAACGGCCTCCCTAACAAAATTGGAGGAGGTGTAGGGGAATCTCCTTGCATATCTAGGACATAAAAGTTAGCGAGAAATACCAGTTCACCTACTTCAACTAAGACATCTTCAATTAGACCATCGGGGTATGTGTTACTACGGTTTGCTGATTGAATTACTATCCTAGTTTCTTTCAGTGGTCCTAGGTTTAATGCATGAAATATTTCTCTTGGCATTACATTAATGGAAGCTCCTAGGTCTAGCATGGCACGTTCAATGTTTGTGCTTTCTATTCTACATGGAATGACGAACATACCTGGGTCCTTACATTTAGGTGGAATCTTCTTTTGGAAGATTGCTGAGACGTTTTCTCCCATCAGGACCTTTTCCTCCCCCGTAAGTTTACGCTTGTTGGTACATAGCTCTTTTAAAAACTTAGCATATCTGGGGATTTGCTTGATAGCATCAATCAGAGGAATGTTGATGTCAACCTTGTGAAACACGTCCAAAATCTCCTTTTCTTTGTCGGGTTGTGCAGTTCAGATCATACGACTGGGAAAAGGGAGTGGTTGAGACGGAATTGATGCAGAATCCGTGATTTTTGCCTGAACAGGGGCCGCGGTCGCGCTACTTGTACAACATCTTCAGTCTCAGGCTCGTCGAGCAGGTCGCGGCCGCGCAAGTCAGCCGCGGCTCGGTCTTTTTCAGCTTCGTCCGGATTTTCATTTTTACCATCGTCTAAGGTTTGTCCGGGCTTCTTAAGCTCTCCAAGCTGATTTCCACTCCTTAATTTGATGGCACTGACATTCCTTGGATTTATTTCTGGTTGTGCTGGTAGTTTGCCCCTCTGCATATTCTCTAGTCGACTTATAGCAGTTGCCATCTGGCTCATCTGTGTCTCAAGATTCTTGATGATTGATGTTGCATCCTTATGAAATTGCACCGTATTTGTTGCTAAAGTCTTCACAATATCAGCCAAGGATGAGTCAGGTGCTTGTTCGGCTGGCTGCTTCGTGTAATACATACCTCTCGGTGGTGGAGGTATGTTTTGCCCACTTGATTGGCCTTGCTGATTACCATAGCTCAAATTTGGATGATCCCTCCATCCTGAGTTATAGGACTGAGAGTAGGGGTCATACTTCCGGCCTTGGAAGTTTCCAGTTCCGACAGCATTTTGGCATGTGCTTCGAGCTTATTTCCTAGAACTTCGCAATCATCAGTTGTGTGATCCGTGGTATCATATATCGGCAAGGTCGGATATTTGAACTTCCCCCCATAATGGCTTTCTGAACCATTTTAGTTAGCTGATCAATCTTCACATCCATTTGAGAATCGTTTACCTCTCTCACTATCTGCGTAGAAGCATCCCTGGTCCCATACTGTTGAGTCTTAGCAGCCATTTTCGAAATGAGTGCTCTAGCAGCTGTCGGGGTCTTGTCACATAGGTCTCCCCCACTGGCAGGGTCTAACATGTTCCTATTCGACTGCGTCAGCTCTTCATAAAAGTATTGGATGAGTAGTTGTTCTGTGATCTGATGTTGTGGGCATCTGGCCACCAGTTTTTCAAAGCGTTCCCAATACTCATGCAAGGTTTCTCTGGGCAGTTGTATCGCTCCAATGATTTCTTTCCGGATGTTCGTGGCCTTAGATGCAAGAAAGTACTTCTCCAAGAACTAGGCCTCCATTTCCTCCCAAGTTTTTATAGATGCTGAGGGCAGGTAATATAGCCAATCTTTGGCCATATCCTTCAGAGAAAAGGGAAATGCACGCAGCTTTATCTGTTCTTCTGTGACTTTAGTAGGCTTCATGCTCGAACATACAATATGGAACTCCTTCAGATGCTTGTGCGGGTCTTCTCCTGCTAACCCATGGAAAGAAGGCAACAAATGGATTAACCCTGAGTGGAGTTCAAAGGTAGTGTCCTCCCCTAGGTTAGGGAAGGTGATGCAGAGAGGCTGGTGAGTGGCACTAGTGTTAGCCAATTCCTTCATAGTTCTTTCAGCTGCCATTGATTCTAGCTCAGATCCAGAATCAGAATAATTTTCGGTTGCGAACGACAGAGCTTCGAACTTCTCTAGAGTTTCTCTTGCGTGTCTTCTCAGAATACGGTCTCTACGAGTTATTTCTGGATCGAAAAGAAATTCTTTATTCTGGTATGAACGAGTGATCATTCACTGCTAAAACAAAAATAGATTGCGTGAATTCAAGTTATCAAAAGTATATATCCAAAAGTAAAAAGTATTTATACCAAATATGAACCTAGTAAAACTAAACACTTAAAATCTTGCATTACTCCCCGGCAACGGCGCCAAAATTTGACCGCACTGTCACGGTGCAGTAAAATTAATTAAACCTAGCTACCCTTCTAGCTTGTAGAAGTGATAAGTAGGGTCGATCCCACATGGAGCAGGAAGATTTATAATACTTATATAAAACCTAATACTTAGCAATTTATGAATATTTATATATGTAAAAGTAATGGGGGGGGGGGGGGGTTTAGTTGATTTTCAATTAACTAACAAACTGGAATAGAAATTAAACAATTACTTATGAAAACGTTCTACTTATGAATTAACGAATCCCAGCCCTTAATCTTATTTCCCCCTAGTTATTACTACCCTGTGATAGATGCATTGTTAACCAATTTTAACCTTAAAACTCCTACCCCGAGATTAGCAACAAGCTCTGCTGACCTCGTTATCCCTTATATTTAACTAACCAAAACAAGCTCTTTGGTTAGTCTATCCAATTGAGTGATCTCAGAACAAGCTCTCTGGATCACATAAACCGGACGCCTAGAGTACTAGGATAACAGAATAGACACGGTGTGGACCTCGTAAGCTCGGATCCATACAGACCGAGCTATATACTACCCTAACGATATCACTCGCTATTCGCTACTAAGTGGCTATAGGTTCGTAACAATTTCGGATTACGATTATAACCTAGCGTTACTTATGCAATTAATATCCTAGGTGATCAATCTAGCACATAAACACATAAAGCCTTGAAGGATAAGTAAATAGTATAACAACATTCCAAAGTATTCAATCGATTAACAATCACCGTAAATATCACAAAATACTAACAGCTAGGGTTCGACTCGATTAAGAACTGAAATAACCTACTAATTGCTCATGGCGGTGACAATAGACAAATTAAAATGAAAATACATAATTTAAATAACTAAGGAATGAAAAACCCGAATGCTCCCGATCTCGATTCTTCGTCTTCTTCAGCCTCCTCTCAATTTCGCTCTGTCGTGATGTCCAAAAGTCCCTATTTCAGAGCAAACAGGTCCCCTTTTATAGAAGAAGTCAAGTTGGGTTGATTTTGGGCTCAAAATCGGAAATCTTGTGGCCCAAGGATTTAATACTCTTTATTTGGGCCACGACCGCGCCCGCTCTTGGTCCAGCAACACGCTGCGGCCGCGCCACTTCTCCAGCGTTTGTGACTTGTTTTCGTCAGTTTGACCGCAGCCGTGCACTTAGGTCGCGTTCACAGTGCTCTGTTCCGTGTTTTCTTGCATTTTTCCTCCATTTGACATCCCGGACTTCGTTCCTTCGTTGTACATCCGGCCGAGTATAAACACTTAGCCTTAAATCACCTATTTAGCTTAAAACGAAACCACAAGCGTTAAATGATCCAAAGACATCAAAACAAACCAAACACAATCCATTATACACGCAAACATCACAAATCATCACTTTAACAGACTTAAAGAGCATAAATAAACGCGTGTACCTGGGTACGAATAAGGAAAGACAAAGTGAAACATGTGCATAAACAAGAAAGAAGATCTTGGAGTTAAAGTTTGTGAATTGGTGACGAACCTGATGAAAGAGAATTTGATCCATACCTTAAATACCAGATCCTATCGAGTGAAGAAGATTACCCAACCGGATCAGGATCTTTCAAGAATATCTCTAAAGATCTTGCAAAATTCCATACCAGGATGTTTAATCGTCTAACACAACGTGCTGATGAAGGAATCAAGATTCACAAGGATCTAGTTCAAGATACATATGAGATTTACTTTCCATATTCAATGAGAATCAAAGAGAGTTGAAGGACAAAAAGGAAGGTAGATTTATATTAGATTCATACATACTTGAGCCTCAAGTATTGAGAGTCTGTATGTACCGGAGTGTTTCATAATATTCGACACATTTGAGAGAGCATGAGCATTAAAGTCAAAATACTCAGAGCTTTCATTTTATTTTTTTTACGTATACTTTGTTGTAATTATCGCTCTACTGGGAGGTAGGGGCACTAACGAGTCAGGAGACTTGGTGACCACAAGAGGGACTTCAAGTGCAAAATTTATTCAAGGGATTGGGTGGTCAGATTAGTTATTAGAAGATGTGATAGAGTTTTGGTTATTAGAATATGAGGGAATCCTAGTTCATAGAGATTCGAGGGATCAAGTCCAAACTTGTTATAGTAATGAAATCCTGAGGTGGAGAAAGGATTATCTTCCTTATACTTCTAAGCAGTTGCTTCCGCTGATTTTTTTTTTTTTTTTTTAATACATTCGTATTGTTTTACTTTTAATGTTCTTACATTTGTCTAGAACATCTCACACAGCATAATCTAATATTTGTCAAGTCCAAACTTGTATCATTGTAAGCGCGCAACACTTGTTATGGTAATGAAGATCTGAGGTGGAGAAGGGATTCTCTTCCTTATACTTTTAAACAGTTGCTTCCGCTGATTATTCTATTTTTTCAATACCTTCGTATTGTTTTACTTTTAATGTTCTTACATCTGGTCTAGAACATCTCACACTGCGCACTCTAATATTTGGTATAACCGTATAATTTATGTTCTATTATCTTGTGTGAACATCGAGCAAGACTTACTTGGATACCAACTTTTGTCAAAATCTCCATCTTTTTCTGGCAAACTCCAACTTATAGATATTGAGAATGCCATAAGTTTTAACAATATCATATAAAATATTAATGAATTAGTAGAGTGGCCCCAACAAAAACACACATTTCAGTGACAACTTGTGTATGCACAGAATCAATTTTAGCTTCACTCTCGGAAGAGTAAGACACATCAACGCTCTTCAATTCCATCAAATATTTAATCGTAGTTACTTCAAAAGAGATATTATTTTCATCTTATTGGTTATTAGTTACTTTATCAACTAACTGGCAGTGTAGGAATTTTCGAATTTCCCTAGGACCCTCTTGGTTGTCATAATTCAATATACACATTGATTAATTCTATACATGCATCTATTAATTTAAATACAACACATATGTGTTTTAGAGTTGACCTGGGAATCGTGCGCACAACGATTCGATGTTAGACTCCAGAATTGACCTTGTGGACTGTATCCCTGCTCGATTCTCAATGCCGGATGGACGATGAGCTTTGAGAAATCCCAAGTGTGGGAACTAACACTGCCGTCGCCGCACTTTCACTCTCTCTTTTCTGCTCTGAGATTTTTTACGTTAGACTATTCTTTTTCACAGATTGAGAGTTATGTATTTAATACATAATAACTGAGTGTGGGTCTGGCCTGGTAGTTTAATTCCCTACTGTGCTGGGAGCCTGATGGGCTAGTCCAGGGATCAAATACAAGAAATAAAGATGGGTCTAACTATGAATTAATTCTTCTATGTTCAACCCATAACATAATTAATTCATTCCACTAAAGAATTAATACTAACTTACCCCTTTATTTCCAAATTGAGTCGGGGCTTGAATTAGACATAATTAATCCCTGTATTTAAGATATCGAATATTCATTAATTAATTAAAGTCTTTGACAACTTAAATTAATTAATTGCTTATTAATTCCTTAAGTAGTACCACTCAACTTCGTTATTGTACCTGAACTTAATCGACCTACAGGGTTTAGTACAATAAACCTTTTGAGCTCCTTAAGGGGATATCATCGTCCTAAACGGATACGGTTACCTAAACACAAATTACCAGTTATCATATGCAAGCTGCTATCACCCAAGATACAGAGTATAAGAGTTAGCACTTAACTCTCACTCATAGTAAATCAAAGTGACACAGATACATGCACACATAATTGTAATCTTATTAAGGGTTTAGATTACAATAAGTCACCGAGATCTCTTATCCTTCACTAAGGTCAGGCAGAAGAACTTATCTCACCGTGATCCTATCAATACGTAAAGACGTACCAGTATAAGTAAATAGTCAAGATAAACTATTCATACTTGATACTGTAGCCTATACCAACAACTCGTCCTCAAGTTGTCTCACCTGTGATATATATTTTATATCTCATTGAGTTTAACCAATCATATGATCTTCTATGATCTAGAACACACCATATGATCTACTTATAGAGAGAGATATAGGGATATATATAGTGATTAGCGTAAACAAAATCAGATAGGGATTAATAGTGAATAACTGGAAACATTGTATATAAAAGGTCTTGCTTTCAGTATACAAATCCAACAATCTCCCACTTATACTAGAGCAAAATTTTAGTATACCAGGTGTCTAACTATCTAGCTATTACATTCTCCCACTTATACTGAAAGTTTACTAAGTGGGTGGCATCAATTGCAGCCCTAGTCCCTGAACATGCTTGTCGTAGACTTTCTGCGGTAAGCTCTTTGTGAATGGGTCAGCCAAATTCTCTGTCGTACAAATTTTTTCTATCCGTACATCTTCTCGTTTTATGATTTCTCGTATTTTGTGGTACTTTCTCTCTATGTGTTTAGTCGCCTTGTGGGTCCTGGGTTCCTTTGAGTTTGCCACTGCACCTGAGTTATCACAATAGATTGTGATACTCTTAGGCAAATTAGGTACCACGCCTAGATCCACGAGGTAGTTCCGAAGCCATACTGTCTCCTTAGCAGCCTCTGAAGCAGCCACATATTTGGCTTCCATAGTGGAGTCCGCAATGCATCTCTGCTTTGCACTCCCCCATGAAACGGCTCCTCCTCCCAAGGTAAACACATAGCCCGAGGTAGATATTTTATCATCCCGGTCAGCCTAGAAATCCGAATCCGTATAACCCAAGGGATTTAGATCTTTTCTCATCTCTAGTCCTCTTGAGGTACTTGACTACATGTTTTACCGCAGTCCAATGTGCATGTCCAGGGTTAGACTGATATCTTGCCACTATGTCAACTGCATAGCAGATATCGGGTCTCGTGCATAGCATGACATATATAAGACTACCCACTGCGGAGCATAGGGTACCTGTCTCATTTGCTCTTTCTCCTTAGGTGTCTTAAGACACATCTCCTTAGAAAGTGGAACGCCATGTCTGAAAGGTAGCAATCCTTTCTTGGCGGTTTGCATGCTAAAACGAGTGATCACAGTATCAATATAGGCCGCTTGGGATAAGCTCAACATCCTCTTCTTGTTATCTCGTATAACTTTGATCCCAAGAATGTAAGCTGCCTCTCCTAAGTCCTTCATTTGGATAACCATATCTTTATGTCTGATAATACTTCGACGTTGTTGCCAACTAGGAGAATATCATCTACATAAAGTGCAAGAAATACTTTATCTCCGTTGACATTTAAGCGACACACACAACTCTCGTTTTCATTTTGAGTAAATCCATAGGATTTAATCACCTCGTCAAAACCTAAGTTCCATGACCTGGAAGCTTGCTTGAGTCCATAAATGGACTTCTTGAGCTTCCATACTAGATGCTCTTCGCCTTCCCTCACATAACCCTCTGGTTGCTGCATATAGATGTCCCTACCTTCTTCAAGGTAACCGTTTAAGAAAGCGGTTTTGACATCCATCTGCCAAACCTTAAGGTTTAAGTGAGTTGCTATGGTGAGAAGGATCCAAATGGACTTGAGCATTGCCACCGGCAAAAAAGTTTCATCGTAGTCTTTACCCTCGATCTGGGTATACCCTTTCGCCACTAGCCTAGCCTTATAGGCCGTGACCTCTCCATCCCCTCCTCTCTTTCTCTTGTATACCCACTTACTGCCTATAGCTTTACAACCATCTGGCAGTACAACCTTCTCATATACATCCATAGCAGTTTTAGATACAAATTCAGAATCCATAGCGAGATGCCATTCTTTCGCATCTACGTCACTTACTGCCTCGGCGTATGTCCAAGGATCTAGATCAGCATGTCCGTCTCCCGGGATCAAATCCGAAGATTCTCCCATAAACATGTATCGATCAGGTTAACGAACAACCCTCCCACTATGTTGAGGCTGTGTAGGCATTATGTCAATAGGTTATGCAGTACTTGGTATTATTGCCTCTTGCACTTGTGGCTGTGGAAGTGGAATCGTATTGGCATTCCCTTCGAGTTCTTGAAGGGAAATGTCTGTTCTGGACTTGTGATTAATCATATAGTCCTCTTCTAAGAATCGGGCGTTAGTGCTAATAACGACCTTCTGATCCTTAGGACTATAGAAGTAACCACCATTCGTTCCCTTTGGATACCTTATAAACAATCTCACCTCTGACCTAGATTCCAACTTGTCAGCATCCTTGTTCAACACGTGTGCTGGACTGCCCCAAATCTTTATATGGTTCAAGCTAGGCTTGCGCCCAGACCATAGCTCGACAGGGGTCTTGCGCACCGACTTGGATGGTACCAGGTTTAACAGATAAGAAGCTGTTTCTAAGGCATATACCCAGAACGAAATGGGCAAAGATGCATAACTCATCATAGATCTAATCATCTCAAGTAGAGTTCGATTTCTTCTCTCTACTTCACCATTCTGTTGAGGAGTACCCAGTGTAGTCAATTGGGATGTAATCCCAACCTCTGACAAGTACTGTTGGAACTCGTTGCTGAGTTATTTGCCACCGCGATCAGACACAATGACTTGATACTTTTCCCTAACTTCTTCTCCACTTCTGCCGGAAATTCCTTGAATTTCTCAAAGCATTCAGACTTGCAGCGAAGTAGGTAAATGTATTCGTATCTTGAGTAATCGTAAATGAAAGTGACGAAATACTCATACCCTCCATGAGCTTGAGTGGACCTCGGTCCACACAAGTTAGAATGGATCAGCTCTAACACCTCATTGGCCCTACTCCCCTTTTCCTTAAAAGGTCTTGTTGACATCTTTCCTTCTATACAGGATTCGCAGACTCGAGTCTCAACTGGTTGGAATGAATCCAACACCCCATCAAATACTATTCTTTGGATCTTGTTTAGACTGTTGTGACCTAATCTTAGGTGCCAAAGATGTGTTTGATCGTCCTGAGAAGATAACTTTCTTTTCTTTAGGTTTGATGAAGTGGATGCAACTAAGTTTTGTGTATTATGCAGACAAGTTATAGTATAAAGAGAATTGCTCAAAACACTAGTGCAGATAACTACATCATTTCTCATGATAGAAACATTACTACCAAAAATAACGGAATATCCATCACAATAAAGTTTCGACACTGGAATCAAATTCTGCCGAAATTCCAGCACAGACAAAACATCTCTTAAAACTAAAACAGTGTCATTAAAGCATAAAGAAAAATCTTCAACTGCAACTGCTGCGACCCTTGCTGCATTGCCCATGGAGATATTGATCTCACCATCCCTAAGCTGCCTTGTCGGCTGAAAGCCTGCAAGGTGTAACAAATATGATCAGTCGCACCCGTATCTAGTACCCACGAATGAGTAGAAACAAAGGCCAAACATGTTTCAGTTACTAAAGCTAATGGCGTACCTTGGTCCTTTGCCTTTAGCATCGGACAATCTTTCTTCTAATGCCCAATCTTACCGCACTTGAAGCACTTTCCCTTGGGCTTCTTTACTCCACCACTAGGGCCTGCTACTTTACTCCCACTATTTGTTTTGGCCTTTTTGCCTCTTTTTCTTGTTTCCACATTTCGGTGGAACAGTGGGCCCATTGGCAGTGACCAAAGCTTGTGCACCCTTTCCCATAACCCCTTCTGCTGTAACTAGGTCATTGAGTAACTCATTAAGAGTACGGTCTTTCTTGGCCATAACAACATTGAGACAGAAGTTCTCAAAGGATTTGGGAAGTGTGTTGAGAATGATATCGACCTTGGCGTCGCCATCGATGCCTCCTCCTATCAAGTCAAGCTTGTCCATGAGGTTAATCATGTGCATGACATGATTGTGCACTGAGCTGCCCTCGGTCATCCGACTTTCCATGATTTGTCACATTAAGTCAAACCGAGCAACTCTGTCCGTCTCCTCATATACCTCTTGAAGGTTCAGCATGATGCCAGCGGCATCGTCCATGGCCTGATGCTGGAGCTGCAAAGTAGATGACATAGTGTTCATAATGTAGCATCTAGCCACATTATTAGACTTATGCCATCTATCATGCTTTTCCCGCTCCTCATCAGTGGACTGATCAGTAAGGGGATCTGCACGAGGAGTAACTAGCATAGTGTTCCTCAGCGATAAGAATATACTCCAGATTACGTTTCCATTCTTTATAGTTAGGATCGGTTAAAGGGTGTTGTGCGAGAATATTGATGACAAATGACAAAGACATATATGAAAAATATATGAACAATAAACATATAAGAACACAATCACATATAATTTGAAACAACAATATTGTAACCTTTTGATAAAACAATATTGATAGAATCCTCCAATAGCCCAAAAGGTTCTACATATAAGCCACGCGGGTGGACGTTTATATGTAAACCTCTCGGCCAGTCTAAAACACCTAGTCATTTAATTTCAATCAATGTCAACCTATCCTTTTGACAATGAAATTAATAATTGGACCTTTAAACTAGACCATATTGTTATTAAGAAGGGACTCCTCGGGGAGTTGTACTTAAAATAATATCTAAGCAATGACCATAACCTAACCTTTGTAAAAAAATTCTTGGAATTGACACACTTACGCGGACCATGTCGCTTCCAACTTATTTAACCTTTGTTATCCAATTTAATTCCATTTTTCTAGAAAACTTGTGAAAATTATACATGTAAGCCACGCATGTGGATGTTTACGCGTGTAACTCCCACTTTTCTTTTGGAATTAAAAGATTTATTTAGAAGTCTCAGGTGGCAAACTTATGAATAATAAATATTAGCAAGCCACGCGTGTGGACGTTTACTAATATTATTATTCACTTTGCCTTTAAACCGGTTGTGGAGGTCTTTGAATATTTTAAATGAAATAAGAAAAAAAGGTCGGGTTTTGCTTAGTCTTTTACTTCAAAAGGTTTGTCCATGCAACAATACGTAACCCTAAGCATAAATAAAACTAAACTCAACAAGTAAAGCATGCTTGGATAATTTAAATATGCTAATAATACGCGATGTTCCTAGCATGATAGTCTAAGCGCAATTAATAAATCACGTAGATATATTTGACATAATAATAAATATTAAACATCCATCGAGCGAAAACAAAAGGATAAAAAATAAATAAAATTCGTTCTTCGTGGCTCAACATGGAAAAAATAATAAATCCTAAATTATTACATAATTTAGAAAATACAGGTCTTCAAGCTTTTGGGCCTTCACGTCGGGCCTCGCGTACTCGAGTAGAGACCAAGCTAAAACAAAACATCGGGCTAAAGACAAGCTGCATGGGCGGATGGACTGTCGGGCCGAAACTCTAGGGCCCGAACACGGCAACAATCTGCTAGAGTTTGCAAATCCTAGCCGCCGCTACCCCTCCAACAGCAACTTGCTTCTGCCGAGCGCTGGGGTCTGCTGCCGCAAAGCGCCGGGGCTGCTGCCACCGAGGTCCGGGGCCTGCTGCAGCCGGATGCCGGCTGCCTGTTGCCGGGTTCTTCGTATTTTTCGTGTTCTTCGTTTTCGATCCTCGATTTTACAGATTTTTCAACAAAAATACAAGCAAAAACGAACCTATTCTAACCACAGATTTTCTCGTGGTGAATTACAATCACAACGTCAACAAACATGGCGTACCAATAAAAAAATGAGCCACGAAGAATGACAATAAAATAAACACACATATAATCAATAATTGAATTATATCTGACAGAGCCAAGAAACCTGATCCAAACTCTGATACCAATTGTAGGAATTTTCGAATTTTCCTAGGACCTTCTTGATTGTCATAATTCAATATACACATTGATTAATTCTAAACATGCATCTATTAATTTAAATACAACACGTAGGTATTTTAGAGTTGACCTGAGAATCGTGCGCACAACGATTCGATGTTAGACTCCAGAATTGACGTTTTAGACTGTATCCCTGCTCGATTCTCAACGCCGGATGGACGACGAACTTTGAGAAATCCCAAGTGGGGGAACCAACACTGCCATCGCCGCTCTTTCACTCTCTCTTTTCTGCTCTGTGATTTTTTACGTTAGACTGTTCTTTTTCACAGACTGAGAGTTATGTATTTAATACATAATAACTGTGTGTGGGCCTGGCCTGGTAGTTTAATTCCCTACTGAGCTAGGAGCCTGATGGTCCAGTCTAGGGATCAAATATAAGAAATAAAGATGGGCCTAACTATGAATTGATTCTTCTATGTTCAGCCTAGAACATAATTAATTCATAAATAGTAATTTATTCCACTAAAGAATTAATACTGACTTACCCCTTTATTCGCGAATTCAGTCGGGGCTTGAATTAGACTTAATCCCATATTTAAGATATCGAGTATCCATTAATTAATTAAAGTCTCTGACAGTTTAAATTAATTAATTACTTATTAATTCCTTAAGTAGTACATTCAACTTCATTATTGTACCTAAACTTAATCGACCTGCAGGGTTTAGTACAATAAACTTTTTGAGCTCTTTAAGGAGATATCATCATCCTAAACGGATACGGTTACTTAAACATAAATTACCAGTTATCATATCCAAGCTGCTGTCACCCAAGATACAGAGTATAAAGAGTTTGCACTTAACTCTCACCCATAGTAAATCAAAGTGACACACAGACATGCACACATAACTGTAATCTTATTAAGGGTTTAGATTACAATAAGGCACTGAGATCTCTTGTTCTTCACTAAGGTCACGCAGAAGAACTTATCTCACCGTGATCCTATCAATACGTAAAGACGTACCAGTATAAGTAAATAGTCAAGATAAACTATTCATACTTGATACTGCATCCTATACCAACAACTTGTCCTCAAGTTGTCTCAGCTGTGATATATATTTTATATCTCATTGAGTTTAACCAATCATATGATCTTCTGTGATCTACAACACATCATATGATCTACTTATAGAGAGAGATATAGGGACATATATAGTGATTAGTGTAAGCAAAATCAGATAGGAGATTAATAGTGAATAACTGAAAACATTGTATATAAAAGGTCTTACTTTCAGTGTACAAATCCAACACTTGGATACCAACTTTTTCCAAAATCTCTATCTTTTCTGGCAAACTCCAATTTATAGATATTGAGAATGCCATAAGTTTTAACAATATCATATAAAATATTAATGAATGAGTAGAGTGGCCCCAACAAAAATATACATTTCAGTGACAACTTGTGTATGCACAGGATCAATTTCAGCTTAACTCTTGAAAGAGTAAGGCACATCAACGCTCTTCAATTCCATCAAATATTTAATCGTAGTTACTTCAAAAGAGAGATTATTTTCATCTTATTGGTTATTAGTTACTATATCAACTAATTGGTGTGGCCGCACTCAATTAATTATCATCATTACCTTAATTTTCACTAAAATTCCACTCATCATTTTCAATTTATCCTATTTTGCTTTGCAGTATATATAGTTATGTATACAAGACGGTTTGTATTTGTATTTTTGTTTTGTTTATCAACATCACTGGAGACAACATTATATCTAAGTATCTAACTCAGTAGAAATAATCAACAAGTTTTTTTAGATGAGGTATTTGTTCACAAATTTTCACCCAAAACATAGGGCCGAAGGAATAATTATATAAATAGTTCATAAACAAATAAAAGCTAAGACTGTATATGTTCATGGAATACGTACATTTGCATATATGTGTATTTAGATACACAAGAGTGTAGGGTTCAGTTTAGTTTATTTTAGTTTAGTTTATTTTACTAAATTAAACTAAACTAAACCCTAAACCCTGAACGCATGTAACAAAAATGTTAAGAGTTGAATATGGACTACGTTTTACAACTGAAAACAATAGATTTAAGAGAAAAAGGAACATTCTATGAAGCCTGAAAGAATGAAGGAGATCATGAACCATCTACTGCCCTTATTTCCTCGCAGTTCTACGCTTTTTTTTTTTTTTTTTTTTTTCTTTTAACTGGACTTTAATTTATAATCTAAATATTTTATAATTATTAATTGATGTAACTCGCCCACGTGGCACATCAGCTCAAAAGGTCTATTAACGTTGTTGATATTAGAAGTCTTGTACTGATAGTTACAATTCTTTCAGGCCTCGATTGATTAACTTTATCTTTTGGGCTTCAATTAATACATGACCTATCTTTCAAGGTTTGGACTAATAAAAGTTACATGAAATTTAGTAGCGTAATCTCACGTAAGCCATTCAAGATAAAGTTACACAGAAAAGATAACTTTGTGGAAGGCCCGTATTTTCAGAACCTAGTATCACTATTTTTAATCTTCAAAAGTAAGGGTTGAGGTGCAACATCTTAACAAGTGCTTAATTATTTACATGTGTATAATATATTATTATTATTATTATTATTATTATTATTATTATTATTATTATTATAATAATAATATCAGCAGTGATGATATTTCATGCAATTAAACATTTGCTGTACCTGTAAGAAATATTGTGCTCTTGATTATAGAAAATTTGAACCGATAAGATAACGGATAAGTAGTGGTTGAAATTTTTATATGTTGTACAATATTTTTATATTTAAACATTAAGATTGTGAATCAGGAGTGAGGATAATTTCTTACATTAAATACTCCAATAATTGTCCTTTTTATGGAAGTGTATTTTATACAAATATATTTAAATATATATGCACCGATATTTTGAAATATATATCATTGAAAAAATACGCCAAATATTGAATTTTAGAAAAAGTCAGACAAACATTGAATTTTGGCAAAAATTTGGCTGCATAAGATGCACCATAGTGTTATTGTACACCTTGTGGGGTCCACCGGTTCAGCCCCAAAAATTTGCGCGGTTCGGACCGGTTCAGACGGCAAATTATTATTATATTAATATTTTTCCGCGCGCACATGTTATATACTTAGTGGCCTGTTTGTTGAGCAGTAAAAGCAAGTGGTTTGGTGGTATTTAATGTAGTCTTAAATATCTCAACCTTGAGGTCAAGGGTTCAATTCTGTTTGCATCTTTTTTACTTCTTCCTTTAGTTTTTTTCCTTTTCCTTCTTCTTTCTTTCGTTTTTGTCCTTTAATTTTTTTATCTTTTAACCTGTGAGTCTGGAAAAAATTATAAATTGTATTATTAAGTTTTTTTATAACGCAACAATAATTGTATTGTAAGTTCGAAACATAAATATTGTACAATATACAAGAAAAATTAATCTAACCAAACATATACTGTCATACATCATAATATACACCGTATCGAAATATTAAATATACTGTGAGTATTGTAAGTTGGAAAAAATAAATTCGCAGTATAAAACAAAAATTAACTAAAATAACGTATACTGTCAGGCATCATAACGTATACTGTATCGAAATATTAAATATACTGTGAGTATTGTAAGTTGGAAAAAACAAATATTTCGTAGTACAAAACAAAACTTAACTAAAACAACGTATACTCTCATGCAACATAACGTATAATACATCGAAATATTAAATATACTGTTAGGCATCATAACATATAGGGTAATTTTAGAGTACAACCATTCTATCAATAGAATCATACTTTTAACTTACTATAGCAGGTAAAACAAGTAATATTTATTTATTTATTTATTTAGTAAAGTGGGCCCATTAATGCCTTCTCTCTCTCCCTTTGTAGGCTGACAATTTTTTTCCTTTCTTTTATTTTCTTTTTTCTTTTTCTTAATGCTTTTTTAGATTATCTATCCTTTGGTCCCAAAAAATCATCTAACTTTTCTTTTTATATTTTGATTTTAACGTCACTTCCCCTAAGCTTGTTTTCTTTTAAAATGTAAACAACCCGACCTAGGGGGACATAAACTAATAACGAAAAGAATAATGTAAAATTACTAGTCCTAATTGAAATTCTTTGTATAATTATTTAGTGAATAATTATGTGTATGTTGAAAATATAGTAAAAATATGAAAAAACTATATATAATAGGGTTGATTATAAAAAAAATCATGACCTTTGGTCCAATTTTCAATTGCAACATGAGTTTTAAAATTTATTAGTGTTGGTCACCAACGATAATTTTTTTTCAATTACAATATCGACTAATTTTTTTGACATCTGTTTGTATCGTCATCACCATCATTAAATGCGCTTGGACAAGACCTTTAGTTACCCTCGATCAATTTCACAATTCGTCAATTTCACAGTCATTAATTTGGAGTCGAAGGAATGACATAATAACTTCAATCACCTATTAACGGCAATGAAAATGACGGATTGTGAAATTGATTGATGGTAAATGAAGGCTTTGTCTAGACATAACTAACGGTGGTGATGACGACACAATTAGGTGTATAAAAATCTAGTCGATGTTGTAATTGAAAAACATTTATAGTTGGTGATCAACATTGATAAGTTTTAAAAGCCATGTTGTAATTGAAAATTGAACTAAAAGTCATAATTGTTTTGGCAATTAACCCTATATAATAAGAGAAAATTATTTATAGTCCCTTTGAAAAATAATAATACAAAATACCTAGAAGTAAGTATAAATATAAATTTATGGAATATAAGTGACACATTTTTATTCGTTGAGCCAATTCTTTTTAAAAAAAGCACTGGCAATTCTAAATTTTATATTATTAAAAATGATTCTCATTTAAAATATGTCAAAATTCGTTTTTATTTAAAATTAACGTACTTATTCTTTGAATTATGATCTCTGTTCATTTAGTCCACGAGCGCAAGTTGAACCAACCTACACGTGACTGATAATTTTTTCTAAGTTGTCTAATAACAAAATAAAATTAAGGAAAGTAAAAAGAAACCAAAAATTTAGGAAGATTTTCAGAAAATACAGAAAAAAAAAAGAAGAATTCCAAAAATTACTGGAGGAAACAAAAAAATCTAGGAAAACGAAGATTTCGAAAAGCCAAAAAAAATCAAGAATAAAAAAAAAAAAACTTATAGGAAATATATAAATTTTTGGAAAAAAATAAAATTCCCAAAAGATAGAAAAAATTCAACAAATTTTTTTTTCAAGAAATACAAAGAAAGGAAAATTTCAGGGAATAAGAAGAAATTAAATTCCTGTAAAGAGGAAAAATTCAAAATGATCTTTTGAATTTAACAAATTTGATTTACGCTAATATCTTTTGTACCATTTATATCTGCACACACACACACACACACACACACATATATATATATATATATATATATATATATATATATATATAATCAGGTTGAAAGTGTAATAGTTAGAGTTTGATGACCACATTAGCAAGTTGTAGGTAACTTCAATTAAGGGCCAAGATTAAAACAAGGAGATCAAGTGGTTATTTTCTAGAGTTGTATTAATGTAATGGTTGTATAGTAGAAGGACCCTAACATATATTATGCTCGAAATTTGAATATACTACTGGTGAAAAATAAAAAGGAACAACGTATACTGTCATGCAACATAACGTATACTACATCGAAATATTAAATATACTGTCAGACTTTATAACATATACTATGCTCGGAATTTGAATATACTGTTGGTGAAAAATAAGTATACTACATCGAAATATTAAATATACTGTCAGGCTTTATAACATATACTATGCTCGGAATTTGAATATATTGTTTCACTTTATAACATATACTATGCTCGGAATTTGAATATACTATTGGTGAAAAATAAGTATACTACATCGAAATATTAAATATACTGTCAGGCAATTTGAATATACTGTTGGTGAAAAATAAGTATACTACATCGAAATATTAAATATACTGTCAGGCTTTATAACATACACTATGCTCGAAATTTGAATATACTGTTGGTGAAAAATAAAAAAGGTGTTGTTAAGATTCGAACCCACGCACTAAAGGATACAATGTCGCACTTTTACCAACTAAACCAGCGCCTGTTTTGTGATTTCAAATACACCTTAATATATATATATATCACGCGGGCGAAAATCATAAATAGGTCCCACAAGGTGTACAATAACACTAATGTGCATTTTATGCACATGAGTGTCACTCTTGAATTTTTTGGTACTTGCATACCCATCTTTTCTCCAAAAAAATTCTTGCATATCTAAGCTTTCCCTATCGGTATGTAGTTTTCTTCATTGAATGTCAATAAATTCTAGAATCAATATCGAAGACTATCCCAAATTTTGAGTTTTCAAAATTCAAAATTACATTTAATTCTGGGTACTTTCACAATTTCCATCCTTATCAACAAAAAAACAAATTACTGTGCATCTGTGCATCTTAACAATGTAGCCTGCCAGCTTTCTTTAATTTATTCAAATGTTAATAAATTCAAGATCAAGCTTAATTCAACACTACCTTCACAGAAATACCACCAAAAATTTAAAAACTTATTTTGAAGAATATGAATATATATTTTGACGTAGCAGAGTGTGCACCATGTTACTTAAATAATGTAAAGCTGAAGGGGCAAACAGTGTATAACCTTAGGCTAGTCTAAAGGCCAAAGAATCCAATATACTAATTTTAAAAGAAGATCCTACCTAATATTTAAATAAATTTAATCCAAAGTAAAATAGTAAAGAAATGTGATTGCTTCTTCTGTAATTCAGAAATCAAGTTGGGGAAAATCCTCAAGATTCTGAATCATATCTGGCGATCTGTTGATATCTTTGAGTATCTCTCTATGTTCCTACATAGTACATACCTCTATTCTCTTCATATATCTCCACATAACATCACACCACACCACCCCACCCCACCATTGCATTCTCCATCTCTCTAATTGTTGATACAATGAAAGGAGGAGGATTAGCAGCAGAAACTCAGTTCCATGTTTTGGCTGTTGACGATAGCATTATCGACAGGAAGTTGATCGAGAGGCTTCTCAAGACTTCTTCATATCAAGTGACTGCTGTGGATTCTGGAGTCAAGGCTCTTGAATTCTTGGGATTGCTCGACGATCAAGATGAAAATATAGACGCAAACACCAGGCATCATCATGTAAGATTAATGTTTCATCTGTTTCATTAGTCCACACTACGTATTTAAATAAACCAACATATAGCTCATCATATGTCATCTGCAGGAAGTGGAAATCAATTTGATCATCACAGATTACAGCATGCCTGCAATAACCGGCTACGATCTTCTCAGAAAAATCAAGGAATCAAGAATGTTTAAGGACATCCCAGTGGTAATAATGTCATCCGAAAATGTGCCATCAAGAATCAACAGCTGCTTAGAACATGGAGCTGAAGAGTTCTTCTTGAAGCCGGTTCGACAATCGGATGTTAATAAACTGAGGCCACATTTGATGAAAGCTGGCAAAAATATGAACAAAAGAAAGCCTGAGGAAGAATGCCTTTCACCCGATCGAACAAGAACAAGATTCAATGATGACTTGGAATTACTACAATAAATTTTATTCAAATTTTGAATCCATTTTATTTAGGCTATACAAATTAATGTTTTTAGGTTCGTTAGAAGTCAATTATATAGCTTTCCGTCTTCTCTGTAAATATTTTTTCAGAAAAGGCACTTCTTATTCATGGTTGACCACTAATTTTTATAACTTTTCATGTCCTTAAATTTATTACGGGTATGCATCATTTTTGGAAGATTTAAGCAATTTCACAAGTCTTTAAAATTTAAGTGATTTTTGGGGAGCATTATTTAGAATTAAGTATATTGAAAGTTTGACATGATCTCTTGGGGTTCGGGCACTTGTAGCTTGTTACATATTTACAATCTTTTTTGGTGTTGGGGGGATCACGTCTTAATCCCATAGTTAAGGGTGATGTTCTTAAAATATGTGCAATTAGTTTTGTTTCAAAATATACATATTTGTACCATGTCCTCACTCTTCATCCCCATACTTAAGGGCGGTGGTCTTAAAGAAAAAAAAAAAAGTGTATAATCACATTTAGTAGATATGTAGGCAAATCCGAATTTCCCTAGTTGAAATTGAAGTTGACAAAGCACTATTTTTCTTCTTTTTCAGTTATTTTAATTTTCTTGTTCTTTTGGTGTGTAAGTGGGAGGGGTGGTTAGAGAAGATAATTGATGAGGAAGAGGGGAAGAAACGTTGTACCTAAACTACCAAAAATTATATTATTAGAAAAAGTAAAGCAAATCTGAACAAAATCTCAATTATTGATACGGTGTAGACCTTTAATAATATTGAAATTATTTAAAGATTAACTACCAATTTTCCCAACGGTCCAGGCTAGAGAATTATTTTTAAATTGATAAATAAATAGAAAGATATTAATGATAAATTATTTATGAAGACGGTAATAAAATTTTAACATTAATGCTTGATTTCGGTAAAAAAAAGACGCACCTTTTTTAGTGTCCTTTGAAATTATAGTTAACATTTAAATTTAAATTTAAATGTTGTCTAAATAGTTATTAATTATATTTACAATTTTAAGTAGATGTTGATCGAAAAAAAGTTAAGTTTAACATTTTTTTATAGTAGGCCAGAATCTAGCCAAAATAGCAAATCCCTTTTCCCAATACCTTCCTCATCCATTTCAAACGACCAACTTTTTGCAACTTGAATAGTCTTGTGTTTGGCATTCGATTATTTTGTGAGAGTTGTCGATGAACAACATTATAACTTCCGCTGTATCGGATAAAAGCTTATTTAGAAGGTCAATATATTTGATATTTTTAAAGGTTATAAATTTATTTGAACTTAAAAAAAAAAAAAAAAGATGAATCTTGTAAGTATAAAAAACTCTAACCAATTAGTCTATTGATATCTCCACCCAATGTATGTCACTTTTCATTTCTTTAATGAGGGTTTTTTCCTACCTGAGACGTTCCCAACGATACCGTGCATCTTTTCCGGCCAATTACTTGGCCTTTTTCCACTAATTTATTTTGGGCTATTCGGCTGTTATTGTCTTTATCCAAGTTCTGCTACGTTGTTTTCATGTTTCTCCACCGATTTTTTCTAGTTTCCCTCTCGTCCATCATGGGTCCTTCCGTTGTTTCTCTCCATCGTGAGTTTTTTATATTCGTCTTGTGGTTTTGGTGATTTGCTTGAGGGGTTTGTAATCGTAATAATTCTTAAGGGCGAAGTTCTCCTTGGTTTGCCACGTGGTTCGTCTACTCTACATATTGCATTTTTTTTCTATATACAGTTGTTTGTTGGTTTCTCCCTTGGGTGCTAGGAGCTTGGCTTCAAATTTGCACTGGTCTGGGCCTTTGCTGCATCTGGGTTTTATAATCTGGATTGGAAGAGTGTTGTAGGATGATTCCATATTGTATTCTCGAGGAGTAATGATGTTGATGGAGCAAAGACTAAGAAAATTCAGTCCCTCCTAGATGACTAAGTTGGATAGGAATATATGTCGGCTTAGAACATGCACCCGACTACTACTTTGTACGTACACAATATTAAGTTTGGGGTTTGGTTTCATTAGAATCTAATTCTTTAAATAAGTTTTAATAATTAGTTTTTTGCCTTTTTGTCTTTTTGTGTCCTTATGATTTTATTCTTATTTAGACCTTTATGCAAGCAGTCGTAGGGCTTGGGCTACTCATTTGAGTCATTGGATCTTCAGAATTTTGTGATCCTAGCTCTTGTGCAAGCAGTCATGGGGCAAGGGATACAGTTTTAGAGTGGACTTTAAATTGTTGGTTTATTGTGGTTTTGGATCCTAACCAGGTAGTTTGAAGTCTTGTGGTTTTGTGATCAATGGATCTCTTGGAGCTTCTATGGTTAGCGTCCATTTCCAAGAAGTCATTGGCGTGAAGGTGCTTTGATACATCAACATGTAGATTGGCGCATTTCTTGATCTCTATGGCTTCTTTGATCTTCGTGCAAGCAATTATGGTTTTGGGGTGTTTTAGTTCAGTTGATTTCATCTAAAGAATCTGCAATAGCCATTATTGTTGAGTTTTCTTGGGCTTTCATTCGTCCGATACTGCAATGGGTTGTTGTTTTTCTTTTTGTTCTCATTTTCTCCTTTGGGACATAGCAGAATGTTTTGGGTTTCAGTATTGCATTGATGTCTGATCAAACCATATTTTACGTGATTTTTAGGCATATATTCATAGCTAAAATTGTGCAAACATACGTAAAGAAGTACTTCCTAACATTTGTTTAATATGTTTGACATATTTCACTTGTTTATTGATTTTGTAGTGATTTCAGTACAAAATAGTGTATATTTGGACTAATGGTGAAATCCCGGTCCAAGTCGAGTAAAATGAAGGCTTGGGTGGAAGAAGACAAGTAATTAGGCTAAAAGAAGATATTGGGATCAACCTAAAATGGAGTTGGATTGACCTACAAGTGAAAGGTGAAAAAATAATAAAGGGTAGGAGCATTTACATGGCCGGGCAAGAACTTGCCTGGTCGAAAAAAACGTGTCGGCGATATATTTGATACAGTGGTGGGGCAATTGCATGGCTGGGCAGAAATCTTGCCCGACCGAGCAAATTGTCGAAGATAGATGTTCTCATTAGCTATTGTAGTGTCACACCCACCCTAGTAAAAACTTATTTTATACTAATTTTTAGCCTTACAAAACCTGTACATCTCTTTCTTTCTTTCTTTTTTTTTTTTTTTTTTTCCAAAATTAACAATTTAGAATACTCTTTCAAGACCAAAATATCACCTACATATATTTACATAGATTCAGATTGAGTACAAAGGTGTCACACTCCATTCAACACCATATTTACAGAAATATACATATTAAAGTTCCCTAATTTAAACATGCCCAAAAAGATTATTAGAACACTAGCAAAAACATAGTGAGTCCAAGGTTTAGCGCCACAGGTCGTCATTCATATACACGGGGCTTCAAAACTTGCAAAAGCTCCAACAGCATGCCAGATCAGCCATCAAACTCCTGCGTAGTCAAACTCACCTACAATGCAAGAACTACGTGAGCTAAAGCTCAGTAAGCAGAAATCATGCATGAGAAATGCACAACTAATGGATGCAAGATATAAAACCATTTCTTTCAACTCTTTTCTCAAAAGAAAACCTTTTTGGAGGGAATTGGCTCCCTTCACTGGCACAACCACACCTGAATATCACTCATTGGCCCTACTCGTGACTACCAAGGGTCCCTTCTCCCCCCTTATAGTCCACCCGAGATATCTGTGATGGTTGGTACGACCAAGTGGCTATCCTCCCGAGACCACCAGGGGTCCGCCTCTTACCTGCCCCCGCAGTCCACCGGGAAGTCTACCTCTTCCCGTACCCCTCATTACAATGGTGCTGAAGTGGGAACCTCTTCCGCGTGCACACCCGTCACCGGAAGCATCCCGAGAGACACCATATATACATCATAGAGACTCTCAAAGTACCAGTGGTGACCAACCCCAAAACATTTCCAACTCCCAAAATCATGAAATTTTGATTTTCTTCTTGTACACATGCAACACATTGCAGATGCTAATGCTCATGATTGATGCACATCAGTTTATTTTTAGCAACAGAACCAAAACACTTTATACAAAGATATATAACAACATATATAACAATCAATTATCACAAATAATAAACACAAATACTATGTTCAAGCATTGTAGTTGTAGATGGATTTTTACTTACCTCTTTCCCAATAGCAATTATTTGGAGTTTCCTACCCGTACACCACTGTGGTTAATCTTCCAAAAGAGCTCTCATAGCTTCCATACACTTTTATACAATCTGGGAGTTCTATTTCCTTTATTTAGTTTGTTGGTTTTGTTTTAGTTGATAAGATGGACTCTTATCTTATTAAAGGAAGTGTCACCGCCTTTCATATTTCTTAATCCGAATAAGTTCTATTATTATTATTATTATTATTATTATTATTATTATTATTATTATTATTATTATTATTATTATTATTATTATTATTATTATTATTATTATTATTATTATTATTATTATTATTATTATTATTATTATTATTATTATTATTATTATTATTATTATTATTATTATTCCGTCAATGACACACTTTACACATCTAGCACTCCCACGTACTACCTAGTGGGTTTCATATTTTGAACTAATCACACGCAGGCTTATGTTATTTAGCTTTTCCCAATATTTTAGACTAGGGGGTTCTTGACTACCAAAGTAAACATCTCCAAATTAGTCGCAAAAATATAAGATAACGTAATAAATATAACAAATTAATTACTATAAAACTATCACGCAAATAGCACATAAAAATATGGAATGCATGAAATGCAGAAATTATATTGGCCAGTGAGTTGTGAGAGGCTCGGGTATTACATCCTCCCCTCCTTATAAAAATTTCGTCCCCGAAATTTACTTACTTGAAGAGTTCAGGATATTTGGCTCTCATTTCATCCTCTCTTTCCCAAGTGGCTTCTTCGACTAATTGATTTCTCCATAGCACTTTGACTAACGGAATTTCTTTGTTCCTGAGTCATTTTACTTCCCTTAGTAAAATTTGAAACTGGTACTTCCTCATATCCCAAGCCTGCTTGTGGTTCTACAGGTTCACTGTTCAGGACATGACACGGATTTGCAATATACTTCCTTAATACCGACACATGGAACACATTGTATATTTGAGACATTGATGCTGGCAAATCGAGTCTATAGGCAACATCACCAACTTTCTTAATAATAGGAAACGGACCAATGTATCTCGGACTAAGTTTTCCTTTCTTACCAAACCGTATTATTCCCTTCATTGGTGCAACTTTCAAGAACACTAGATCTCCCACTGCAAACTCAAGTGCTCTCCTTCTCTTATCTGCATAGCTTTTCTGGCGACTCTGAGCCGTTTTCATTCTTTCCCGAATCTGTGACACAGCTTCTGACATTTCCTGTATTACACTTGGACCTAGAAGTCTTCTTTCGCCAACCTCATCCCAATGTATCGGAGATCGACACTTCCTACCATATAGTGCTTCATAAGGGGCCATTCCTATAGTAGATTGATAACTGTTGTTGTAGGAAAATTCTATCAAAGGTAGAAATTTGCTCCATTGACCCTGGAAATCTAACACGCGCTCTAAGCATATCCTCTAATGTTTGTATCGTTCTTTCTGATTGTCCATCAGTTTGTGGATGATATGCAGTACTGAAAGACAACTGTGTTCCCAGTGCCTTGTGTAAACTCTTCCAGAAGGTAGACAGGAATCTTGAGTCTCTATCTGAAACAATGGATAATGGTACTCCGTGAAGTCTAACTATTTCCTGTATATATATCTGAGCATAACGATCCATGGAGTAAGTTGTACAGACTGGGAGAAAATGAGCCGATTTCGTGAGTCTGTCCACAATTACCCAGATAGCATCATGACCTTTTACAATTTTCGGCAATCCCACCACAAAATCCATTGTAATGTTCTCCCATTTCCATTCTGGAATCAGTAAGGGTTGTAAAGTTCCTGCCGGTCTTTGGTGTTCTGCTTTTACCTGTTGACAAGTCAAGCACTGTTCTACACACTGAGCAATATCTTTCTTCATACCTGGCCACCAATACTACACTTTTAAATCTCGATACATTTTCGTAGCTCCTGGATGTACTGAATATGGTGTCGAATGTGCCTCTGCCATAATATCCCTACGAATGCTATCTACATTTGGGATACATAACCGGTTTTTGAATCTCAAGACATCATTCTCTGACAACTGAAAGTCTGATGGCATCCCTGAAGCGACATCCTCCTTTACTTTAGCTAAATACCCATCTACATTCTGCCCTTGCTTAATTCTATCAAGTAGGGTAGGCTGAAGGGTTAGAGCTGCTAGTCTTGCCTCTACTATTCCCAGTTGAACAATCTCAACATTCATTCTTTGCAAGTCTAGTAACTCTGGTTTCTGAATCAAAGCCATCAATGTAGTATCTTGGGACGATTTTCTGCTTAAGGCATCAGCTACGACATTTGCTTTACCAGGATGATAGTTGATAACACAGTCGTAATCCTTCACGAGTTCTAACCATCTTCTCTGTCTCATATTCAGCTCTTTCTGTGTGTAAAAGTAATTTAAGACTCTTGTGATCTATGTAGATCTCACACCGTTCTCCATATAGATAGTGTCTCCAAAGTTTAGTTCAAATACTACTGCTGCAAGCTCCAAGTCATGAGTAGGGTAGTTCTTCTCATACTCCTTCAACTGTCTGGTTGCATATGCTATTACTTTGTCATTCTGCGTTAACACACACCCTAAACCGTTCTTCGAAGCATCACTGTATACCACAAAGCTCCTGATAAAGCGCAATCCGGTAACCACGAAATTTAACGATAATCTACGCAAACAGAATGTAAAAACACAAGACTTTACGTGGTTCGATCCGGAGATCTACGTCCACGGGCAGAAAATCACTCTTGCCGAGGTGTTTCTTTCACTAAAATTTTGAGTTTACAGGTAGCAATCCACAATACAGAGTGCGAACCCTAATTCCGAGTTCTTTTTCCCTATTTATACTCAGCTCTTCCTAAACCCTAACTGAACCCTAACAAACTTCCTATATTCACGCCTACTTCCAGCTGCATGGCGGTTGGGAACGAATCTTCAGCCTTGATTCGCGGAACAAACTGCCTGTTGGGCCAGCGCGTGTTCCTGGGCCTGGGCCTACGCGTGCTGGGCCTTCACGTGCTTGTTGGGCCTACGCGTGTTGGGCCGGTCAGTGGGCTCAAGTATGGACCCGACCCGAAGTGACCGGGTTATCCCTATCACCTCCAGTCCCCGTTGGTATTGAAAGGATCGGCGCTGAGGTTAACCTTTTCTTTAGTTCTTGAAAACTCTGCTCACAAGCTTCTGTCCACTTGAATGTTACACTCTTTCTAGTCAACTGCGTTAAGGGAGATGCAATTTTCGAGAACCCTTCTACAAACCTGCGGTGGTACCCAGCTAACCCGAGAAAACTATGTACCTCTGAAGGGTTTGTAGGTTGTGGCCAATTGTTAATTACTTCGACTTTACTTGGATCAACTGAAATTCCTTCTCCTGACACAACATGCCCTGGAAATATTACTTGATCCAACCAGATCTCACATTTCTTGAACTTAGCATACAACTGTTTCTCCTTTAGAATGTCTAAAACCTTTCTCAAATGCACATCATGCTCTGCTTCATTCTTGGAGTAGATCAGGATGTCCTCAATAAACACGATAACAAACTTATCCAAAAAGTCTTTGAATACCCGATTCATCATATCCATGAAAGCTGCTGGGGCATTTGTCAAACCGAATGGCATTACCAAAAATTCAAAGTGCCCGTATCTTGTACTGAATGCCCTTTTTGGGATATCTTCCTCTTTAATTTTCAGTTGATGATAACCTGAACGCAAGTCAATCTTGGAGAATATGGCAGCTCCCTGGAGTTGATCAAACAAATCATCAATCCTGGGTAAGGGGTATTTGTTCTTGATCGTAACCTTGTTCAGTTCTCTGTAATCTATGCACATCCTCATAGTACCATCTTTCTTCTTGACAAACAAAACAGGTGCACCCCATGGCGAAAAGCTAGGTCTAATGAAGCCTTTGTCCAGTAAATCTTTCAATTGAATCTTCAATTCTTTCAACTCTGTTGGCGCCATTCTGTATGGTGACTTCGATATAGGAGCAGTCCCTGGATATATGTCAATTACAAACTCTATCTCTCTGTCTGGGGGTAATCCTGGGAGTTCGTCTGGAAATACTTCAGGATATTCTTGCACTACTGCTACCTCTTCAACAGTCGGACAGTGTTTCTCTTCCATACTCATAACACTTACTAGGTAACCTTCACAACCTCTTTCCAATAACCGTTGCGCTTTTACCGCTGATATCGTGTGATATTTGAACCTTTTTCGTACTCCAATAAAGATGAAAGAGGTGTCACCAGGCGGTTGAAATGTGATTGCCTTGTTCTGACAATCTATTGTAGCACCGTATTTCGATAACCAGTCCATTCCCAAAATCACATCATAATCGTACATATCTAGTATGATCAGATCGGCATAAAGTTCTCTTCCTTCAATAGAGATAACACATGCTCGCAGAATCTGGTTAGTTTGTTTTGACTCTCCGGAGGGGATCAGTACATTGTAACTAATGTCTACTATATCAGCTTTCCTACCCAGCCTCTTCACATACTCAGTGGATGCAAATGAATGTGTAGCTCCAGAATCAAATAATACAAATGCAATCGTATCACAAATGGGAACTTTACCTGTTACTACAGATGTATTTACTTCTGCTTCCTCCGTGGTCATGGTAAAGACTCTAGCTGGCGTCTTCTTTTGTGTTGTTGGATTTTGGTTCTCTAGACAAACCGTGGAAAGGTGTCCTGCTTTTCCACATTTAAAACAAGTCCGGTACTCTGCAAAGCACTTTCCACTATGCGAACCTCCACATGTGGGACATGTAGGTTGTGTAACTGGTGGTTTTCCTTGTTCACCCTTTTGGCGCTTGTTCTGATCCCATGATTGCTGTCCTGGTTTTGGTTGCGAACCCAGCCTTGGACTTTGCACTTTTAGCGGCCTTTTCTTTCCATCTCCTACAAAACGAGGCCCTTATCTTTGTATAAACTGGCGCCTAACCTCCTGAGCACGCTTAATTTTCATTTCTGCTTGTTCGGCTTTCAATGCTCGTTTAGCAACTTGTGGATAAGTTACTCCATGTATACCAGCCATACACACATCCCTATATAGCTCTGGCCTCAGACCTTCTAGGAATCTCTCTACTTTTAACGCATCAGTACTAACCATGTGCTCCGCAAACCTAGAGAGTTGCTCGAATTTAGCGATGTAGTCTGTGACATCCATCGCCCCTTGCCTCAACTGTATGAACTCGTTCATTTTCATTACTCGAACTGGGGCAGTGAAATACTTGTTTCTAAAAAGTTCTTTGAATCTATCCCATGTCATTGTCGCCACATCCTCAATAGTTTTCATTGTGTCCCACCAGTGTCCCGCACTTCCACGTAACATGAACGATGCACACAGTACCTTTTCCCCCTCAGGGACTTTACCATACAAAAACATGTTCTCTATAGTTCTAAGTCAATCCTCTGCATCAGTGGGATCCGTTGCACTCTCAAATGTTGGTGGGTTAAGCTTTCTAAACCTCTCTCCGATAACTTCTAAGTATTCAGCTCGAGGTTGTGGTTGATTCACGCCATTTCCTGGTTGTCCACCCACACCCCTTTGTTGGATAAGTTGTTGAATTTGTTGCGACTGTTGTTCTACTAATCCTGTCAACCGAGCCACAATCGCTTCCAGGCCAACACCTACTACTGGTGCATTTTGTTCATGTTCGATATTTCCTTCAACACCTTCTTCTCTAATGATCTCCATGATTTCTTTCTAATTTTATTGTCCCTCTGTCACAGGCCAATATGATTCATGAAATAATGAATGCAAATTAAGAAAAGTAAAACATACTGGCATGTCTGCGCTTCAGAAGTTCTGAGCTCATGTATATGAACTGTCTACAGGGCACAAACCGGGCTCTGATACCACTCTGTCACACCCACCCTCGTAAAAACTTATTTTATACTAATTTTTAGCCTTACAAAACCTGTATCTCTTTTTTTTTTTTTTTTTTTCCAAAATTAACAATTTAGAATACTCTTTCAAGACCAAAATATCACCTACATATATTTACATAGATTCAGATCGAGTATAAAGGTGTCACACTCCATTCAACACCATATTTACAGAAATATACATATTAAAGTTCCCTAATTTAAACATGCCCAAAAAGATTATTAGAACACTAGCAAAAACATAGTGAGTCCAAGGTTTAGCGCCACAGGTCGTTATTCATATACACGGGGCTTCAAAACTTGCAAAAGCTCCAACAGCATGCCAGATCAGCCATCAAACTCCTGCGTAGTCAAACTCACCTACAATACAAGAACTACGTGAGCTAAAGCTCAATGATGCACGTTGATTATGAATGTAATTGGGTCGATGTATGGTACTATTTTATAGGAATTATGTGCGTAAATGGTTAGAAATTGTATGAAATATGATATAAGTGACCAATTGATGTACTTGACTTGTTTTAAGGTATTTTGAGCATTTTTAGGCTAAAAAGTTATGATTTACGACTACCGGACAAGAAAACAAGTTGAAACGGAGTAAAAATCGGCCCAAAGTAGTGAAAATCAGTGAGAACCGGCCCGAACCGTCCAAGAACCGGTCCAAACTGGTCCGAATCGTCCAAGAACCGGTCCAAACCAATCCAAACCGGCCTGAACCGGTTCAGGAGCAAAACGGAGCAAGAACCGACGCTGCCGTGTCACATAAGCAACACGGCCGTGTCGAAAATGGTCTGCAACGCTCAAATTGGCTCTGGAATATAACACGGTCGTGTCACAAAGCAACACGGCCGTGTCAAATTGTTGCTGGAAATAGGAGTTTTGCAAAGCGACACGGCCGTGTCATTTGAGCAACACGGCCGTGTCAAAAGGCTCGTCGATTGTTAAAATCCTGTTTTAATTGAGGATTTGATTTCCTAATTCAATTGGGATTATCTAACTCTATAAAAAGGATTCAAGTGCTTCTTAAAACAACACAACACACATATTATTCGAGTTTGAGGCACGAGACGACTTGGACGACAATGAAGATTCGATCAACGGGACGATTTACTCGGGTTTAGCAAATTTTTCCTAGTTTAATTCTTTAGAATGTTTTGTCTTAAATATTGTATTGAATTGAGCCTAGGCATGAGTAGCTAAGCTATTCGTGTCCTAGGATTAGAAAGTAGGAATTATTTATGACAATGTTTTGGTTTATGTTTTAACTTATTGAATTCCGTTCTTTTATGTGTTTATCTTTATATCCGTTTTAACAACTAAATTTGGACTGGCCATCTAGGTTTAGTAATTTCGTTTAACAAATCCGCTTCGAGAGAAGGGGCTTGTTATTAGACGTACGATATAGAGCGCAGTTGTCTATGACTGTGTAGGCATAGGTTTATAAATTGTTTGGAGTTTCTAGGATTAATTGACTCGAGAGGGTAATTGTCTTAGTTAATCAACGATCTAATTACTTCGAGAGGAGAGTTAGGTTAATATTGCGTTGCTTAATAAACATTAGATCGGTTAAAATCAATAAGTTAATTCTAATCATCATTGGAATAAATATTCTGAAATCGATACCCTAGGATGCTGTTTTCCCTTGATTGTTAATTATTCGTGGTTTTCAAGTTTGAATTTAGAGTTAATTAAGTATTTTAATCAGTAAAATCAATCTTTCCTGAATTAGTGTCTAGTTAGGATATTCCTAGAACATTGAGGTATCAAACTACCTAAAGACCCTATTCCTTGTGGGATCGACCTTGACAATAGTACTACACCTACATCCATACACTTGCGGAACACTAGGTTAGAAATCGACGTGTCAAGTTTTTGGCGTCGTTGCCGGGGAATAGGATTTAGTGCTTAGTTTTTATCTTGAAAAGTAGGAGGAAACTAGACTAGATTTTATTTGTTTTTCGTAATTCTCATTTTAATTTTCGTTTTTTTTTTTTTTTTGTTAATTTTTGTGTTACACGGTATTTGCTGTTTTTGGTGTTATCAGGCATCGCATGCACACCAGATCAAAAGAAAAAGAGACTCTTCTTCCTTTTGATCCAGAGATTGAAGCGACAGCTCGTAGACACCGCACTAGAAGGTCTGAGATGGAGAACCCACCGCAGCGACCGAATGATGAAGCATTAAACAGAGTGCTAACAGCATTAGCACGATTGGACGATCGAGTCACTAACATACAGTAGCAGATACCTGTACAGCAGCAACAGTTGCCACAACAGCACGGACAGATTCCAATAGAGCCAGATGCAGGAGAAGAAGACGATACGCTCATTAGTGATTGTTTAAGGCCAAATCCTAATCAACAGTTAGGAGGAGTACGACTCCCACCTCTGAACGCCAATAGTTTCGAGCTGAAGCCTACACTGATCAACATAGTGCAGCAGAATTAGTATGGAGGAAGTGCATTGGAGGATCCAAACGCTCACCTGATAAAGTTCCGAAGACTGGCGGACACAATCAAAATAAACCATGTGCCACACGAGCAGGTTAAGCTGAGATTGTTTCCTTTTTCGTTGAAGGATAGAGCCCTCCAATGGTTCAATTCCTTGGAAGATATCACCAGCTGGGAAGAGTTGAGCACTTCATTTCTATTGAAGTATTTTCCACCGAGCAAGATGCTCGACTTGCAGAATCAAATTAATCAGTTCAAACAGCTGGATCAGGAGCCATTTGGAGAAGCTTGGGAGCGATTCCGGGATCTTATCCGGAGTTGCCCTCAACATGGGTTTACAAAAAAGCAGCAGATATGTAAGTTTTATAATGGCGTACTCGCTCCGACCAGAAACAAAGTGGACGCAGCTGCAGGTGGTAGCTTGATGGAGACATCAGTAAAGACAGCATTCTCGATTTTGGATGCTATGGCTAGAACAAGTTATCAGTGGCCAAACGAGAGAAACCAGCCACGGAGGGTGGTGAATGTTATGGAAGTGGAGACGGTCAGCAATGAGCCGCTGGACAAACTCACATCACAGCTGACAGCCCTGACGAGTCAAGTCAATATGCTAACTAGTCTGACGTTGGCACAACAGACAGGGGGTCAAGAAGAAGCTGAAGAGGTAAATTTTCTAAACCAAAGGAACTTCAACAATTTCCAAAACAACCAGCCTAGGTACAATCTGTTCCCACAAAATCGGAATCACCAAAACTTCTCATATGGGAATTCCAAGAACACACTCAATCCACCACCTGGGTTTGCTGTTTCAAACGGTATGATACATGACGGTAAGAAGCCATCACAAGAAGAGATTGCCCAATCACAGTTTGAAAAGTATGATGAGAAGTTAGCTCAATTGGAGAAGAAAGTAGAAGGGAAATTTATTGAGCTAAACAAGCATATAACTGGGCAAGGAGCAGACATCAAGAGGCTAGAGAATAGGATGGTGCAGACTCAGGCAAGTATTGGGGAGTTGTCTTCCAATATGAGCCAGTTGATCAAGATTGTCGGGGCCCAACACAAGCAGGGCCAATATCCGAGTGATACAGTGGTGAACCCAAGAGAGCAATGCCAAGCCATTTAGTTGAGGAGTGGTACTAAGTACGAGGGACCCTAGTTGCCGGTTGATGAAGATAAAGTGTTGGAGAAAGAGCAAATGGAAGAGAAGCACGAGCAATCGGGCAAGAAGAAAGCAGTAAAGCAAAGCGAAGGACAGGAAATCAAAGCAGACATCCACCTTATGTCCTGGCTGTCCCATTCCCACAAGCCTTAAGGAAGAAGAAGATTGAGGAGCAGTTCGCGAAGTTCTTGGATGTGCTGAAGAGGATCCAAATTAACATCCCCTTTGTTGAAGCACTGCAGCAGATGCCGAACTACGCTAAATTCTTGAAGGAAGTGATCTCAAAGAAGAAGTGGGAAGAATACGAGACAGTCAACTTGACTGAAGAGTGCAGTGCTGTGATCCAAAGGAAGCTACCGCTCAAGCGAAAAGATCCAGGTAGCTTTACTATTGCATGTCAAATAGGTACTGTTACATTTGATAAGGCACTGTGTGATCTAGGGGCTAGTATTAACTTGATGCCACTATCTATTTTTGAGAAATTGAATCCAGGTACTTTAAAACCCACTACAATTTCTTTACAAATGGTTGATCGGTCTATGACTTGGCCAAAAGGGATTGTAGAGGATGTTTTGTTAAAAGTTGGGAAGTTTATAATACCTGTGGATTTTGTGGTTTTAGATATGGTAGAAGATAAAGATGTCCCTTTAATTTTAGGTCGCCCGTTTCTAGCAACGAGAAAAGCATTAATAGATGTCCAAAAAGGAGAGTTGACATTAAGGGTAGATAAAGAGCAAGTTACTTTTTCAATCTATAAAGCTCTACAACATCATGATAGGGAGGAAGATTCTCAATTAGAAACATGTAGTTTTGTTCAGTCAATTGAAGCTGCATTTTGTAGGAAACTAACCTCCCCAAATGATAGTGATCCCCTTGAAACATGCATTACCAATTCTGTTTATAATGTTAATCTCCATGACCCTACTGACCTTGGTCTTGCCGAAAGTGTTAGTGCGTTGAATGCCTTGCAGGATGCTCCTAAGGAGAGTTCGACTCAAGAAAACATAAACAAGAAAGCGGTTGAAGAAGAGCAAAAAGGGGGCGATGGATGCCCGGAGCTGAAACCATTGCCTGATCATCTGCGGTACACATTTCTAGATAATGAGCATAAATATCCGGTAATAATCTCCTCTTCCCTTACTGATGTTGAAACTGATAAGTTGTTGCGTGTATTGAGGAAGTATAAATCTGCTATAGGATGGTCAATAGCTGACTTGAAAGGAATTAGTCCTACGATTTGCATGCATAAAATTCTGATGGAGGATGAGTATAAACCCTCTGTTCAAAACCAACGTAGGCTTAACCCAATGATGCAAGAAGTAGTTAGGAAAGAAGTACTTAAGTGGTTAGACGCTGGGATCGTTTTTCCTATTTCTGATAGTAAGTGGGTAAGTCCAACACAGGTTGTGCCAAAGAAGGGGGGGACGACTGTAGTTAAGGGTGATCTTGATGAGGTCATAGCCACTAGGGTAATCACGGGCTGGCGTGTATGTATAGACTATAGGAAACTTAATGCAGCCACTCGTAAAGACCATTTTCCCCTTCCCTTTCTAGATCAAATGCTTGATAGGTTAGCAGGATACGAGTATTATTGTTTTCTCGATGGTTATTTGGGGTACAATCAGATTGTAATTGCCCCGGAGGATCAAGAAAAAACTGCTTTTGTGTGTCCTTATGGTGTCTTTGCTTTTCGTAGAATGCCATTTGGGCTTTGTAATGCTCCTGCTACTTTTCAAAGGTGTATGATGGCAATCTTTGGGGGTTTGATAGAAAATATAATGGAGGTTTTTATGGATGATTTCTCTGTGTTCGGTTCGTCTTTCGATAACTGTCTAGATAACTTAGCTCAGGTGCTTAACAGGTGTGAAGAAACTAATCTGGTCCTTAACTGGGAAAAGTGTCATTTCATGGTAAAAGATGGGATAGTCTTAGGATATAAAATTTCCGCACAAGGATTAGAAGTCGATAGGGCTAAGGTAGTGGCAATAGAGAAATTACCACCTCCTACGAATGAAAAATGGGTTAGAAGCTTTTTAGGACATGCGGGGTTTTATAGAAGGTTCATAAAGGATGTTTCTAAGATTGCTAAACCTTTATCTCGTTTGTTAGAAAAAGATACTCCTTTTGTTTTCGATGATGCATGCATACAGGCTTTTGAGACGCTAAAGAAGGCATTGATCACTGCTCCAATACTGATTACACCTGACTGGTCGCAACCACTCGAGGTTATGTGTGATGCGAGCAACATGGCGGTGGGAGTTACATTGGGTCAAAAGCGGGAGAAGATTTTTCGGGTCATATACTATGCCAGCAAAACTCTCGACCCCGCTCAAGCAAACTATACCTCTACAGAAAAAGAATTGTTAGCTGTTGTTTATGCTTGTGATAAATTTCGTTCATATCTTGTACTCCCTCCGTCCCAGCTAAACTTGCACACTTTCCATTTTCGTCCGTCCCAGCTAAACTTGCACACTCTTAAAAAGGAAAGTTATAATACAATCTACACCCTCAAAATCTCCACCCTCAATCTCCACCCTTAATTCATCTTTGAAAAGTCAACAAAATCCAAAAAAAGCAACTTTTCTTAATACTTGTGCCAATCCTCCCAGTGCAAGAATAGCAGGGACGGAGGTAGTACAAGCTAAAACAATAGTTTATACTGATCATACTGCTCTTAAGTATTTGTTTGCTAAACAGGATTCCAAGCCAAGGCTAATTATATGGATACTGCTTCTACAAGAGTTCGACTTGGAGATCAAAGATAGGAAGGGCTGCGAAAATGTGGTAGCTGACCACTTGTCTCGCATTGAGAATGAAGCGGATGCAAAGGGTCAACAAACAGCCATTAGCGATATCTTTCCAGACGAGCACGTGATGGTGGAGAATGGGCCATGGTATAGTGACATCGCCAATTTTATAGCGAGTGGGATCGTTCCGGACTTCCCTCATCATAAGAAGAAGAAATTTTTCCATGATGTGAAGTTCTACATATGGGATGATCCCTATCTCTATAGGAGGTGTGCGGATACAATCATTAGACGGTGTGTGCCTCAAGAGGAAGTGAAAGATATCATAACACATTGTCACCATCCCCAATTGGGAGAATTTTTGCATCAGCACGAACAGCGGCGAAGGTGCTTCAAAGTGGCTTCTATTGGCCAACAATCCACAAAGACTGTCATGCGTTCATTCTGCAATGTGATAAGTGCCAAAGGACCGGAGGAATCACACGGAAGCACGAGATGCCTCTTACCACAATTCTTGAGGTTGAGTTGTTCGATGTATGGGGGATAGATTTTATGGGACCCTTTCCATCTTCAAATGGGTTCCAATACATCTTGGTGGCTGTGGAGTATGTTTCGAGATGGGTGGAAGCTGTTCCGACCCAAACAAACGATGCCAAGGTGGTACTCAAATTCCTTCAAAAGAACATCTTGACAAGGTATGGCACTCCAAGAGCCTTGATTAGTGATGGGGGCTCCCATTTTTGTAATAGATGGATGGTTGCATTATTGGCTAAGTATGGGGTAAAACATCGGGTGACCACTCCGTATCATCCTCAAGCCAATGGCCAAGTGGAACTAGAAAACCGAGAAATCAAGCAAATACTGGAGAAGTCGGTAAATGGGAACCGGAAAGATTGGGCGATGAAGTTAGATGATGCGCTTTGGGCATATAGGACGGCATATAAAACTCCATTGGGGTTGTCTCCGTATCAATTAGTGTTTGGGAAGGCATGTCATCTACCGGTGGAATTGGAGCATAGAGCGTATTGGGCAGTCAAGAAGCTGAATTTCGACTTCGAAGCTGCTGGAATAGAGCGACTCTTAAAGCTCAATGAATTGGAGGAGTTTAGACAACAAGCATTCGAAAACTCCAGCTTGTACAAAGAACGGGTCAAGAAGTTCCACGACCGAATGATCACGAATCGCATATTCAAAGCCGGCGAACAAGTCCTCTTGTTCAACTCTCGTCTACGACTTTTTCCGGGCAAGCTGAAATCTCGATGGTCCGGGCCATTCACAATCAAAACTGTCCGAGTATCGGGTGTAGTGGAGCTGTTGAATCAAGACGGGAGCACATTTTTCGTGAATGGACAACGCATAAAGAAATACTACGAGTCCGACCAAATTCAAACCGTACATGAAGTGCGGTTGAAAGAAGCAAAGTAGAGTCAAAGGTCGTCAAGCTTGAGACGTAAAACAAAGCGCTTGTCGGGAGGCAACCCGATATTTAGTTTTTTTCATTGTCTTTAAATTATTTTAGTTTTTGGTAATTTTATGTCTTTATTTCGTTTTTGCATTGTTAGGATTCAATATGGACGAGTAGCGCAAGAAACGGGGGTCGAAAAGACGGAAAAAATGCACGTGGAAAGAAATCAGAGCAACACGGCCGTGTCACTTGTTCAACACGGCCGTGTCAAAACTGGCGTCAAAAGGGAAAAATCCACTGGAAAGCAACATGGCCGCGTCACTAGATGACACGGCCGCGTCAGGCTCAGCTCAAAATCAACACGGCCGCGTCTCACAAATGACACGGCCGTGTCACCTTGCTTAAACACGGTCGTGTCAAAAACACCTCAGAAAATCCGTTTTTTGTTCCACTCCAACACGGCCGTGTCGCGTGCTTAACACGGCCGTGTCAAAAGAGGGCTCAAACAGTCAAAACAAACTGGAATGCAACACAGCCGTGTCACATAATGAACACGGCCGTGTCAAAAGCGCCCCAGAAATACAGGATTGGTTCAAACTCAACACGGCCGTGTCACCTTTCCACAGACTCAAAAACGCGAATTCAGGTTTAAATTCACCCTCTTCTTTTCTCTTTCGCTGCGCACGAAGAACACTAAACTTCACACACATTCCACCAATTCACACACAAACACACTCAAATTCACCCACAATTCAACTCAAACACAATCACACACTCTAATTCACTCACTACCTCCACCAAAGTCGAAAATTTTGACCCACTTCCAAGGACCTAGGGCACATTCCGAATTGGGTTTTCTCCAACTAAATTTCTCCGGTAAGTGATGCCCTTATTAGTTTGTTTCCCATTCAATTTTGATGCTTAATTCGTATTGGGGATGAATTAATTTCATGATTTAAGTGAGTATTGTAGTGCCTATGTGTTAAATAATGCAATTTGGGTATGAACTTGTGCGAGCAGTGAATGGAGTTACTTAATGAGTATAAATTGTTGTGATTGTTGTTAAGATTAGATGAAAATGTTTTGGTTAGCATGGAACGAGCACCCCGAGATTGAAATTCATGTGTTGGACTCATTGAGGCATATTATCAAACATGTTATGTGCATGGTTTATATTGATGTTATGTCACTTTATTTCTATTTCTTATAGCAATTCTACATGATGTACGACTTAATGGAATTACGATGCATGCTCCAGTTGCTAAAATTCGAAGTTTCATTATTTAACGATCTCCCAAGTGAAGTGGGTAGGAGTTGAGCATAGGATAGGGGGTATATAACGCATAAATGGCTCGGGTGTCACTAGTCTATGAATATCTTGTTATATTCGTTGGCATAATTCATTTTGGTCTATGATTGTGCTAAACTAAGGATTATGTCACTATTGATTTGTGTGATGTTGAGTGTGTGCACAGGATTCTAAAAAATGGCACCACCGAAAGGACAATCTAGTCATAGCAGAGGCAAGCAAGTCATGGTTGAAGACACCCCGGCTGTCAACCCAAATGACAGTCAGACCCTTCTCGGGTTCTCTTTGACGGAGGTGGAACATAAGGCTCGGTTTGAGGAGCTTAGGCATCGCACTGTCATTCCCACACGGTTTGGCAGTGATAACTTGACTCGGGCCATGGGCATTCATGACAATGTCCGTACTTTGCTCAACCGAGTCGGGCTACTTCAGCTCATGAGGACGCAGCAGACATATAAACGGATCACCCTCGAGTTCTTGAGCACATTCCACATTATTGCAGCCAGCGCTTTTCGCTCCACCCGTCCGGATGGAATTACATTCCAATTGATGGGGAAAGCTCGAAAATTGACTTACGATGAGCTGGACAGGATATATGGCTTCCCGAATTTTGCAAAAGTGACTCCACCGGAGGTATTTGACCCGCACTCTTTTTGGGCATTGTTGACGGCTGCACCACCAATTGTAGCAGCTCAACCGTATATCTCCAAGGCAGCCAAAGCTTCATGGATTCGTAATCCAGTCATTCGGTATATACAGAAGTTGCTGGCCTACACTCTTTTTGCTCGGCGTGAAGTGGGAGCTGTGAGGCAGAGTGAATTGCATATGTTGTGGAACATTTTGCATGGGTATAAGGTGGACTACACACGGATATTGATGGAGCACCTGGAAAATGTCATCCGGAAATAAAAGGACAGCATTATGATTGGAGGATTGATCACTCCAATTGCAGCTACGTTTGATGACATCGACTTAACGGATATGGAGCCGGTGAGAGGTGAAGTCCAATTTACATGGGACTTGCTTGAATTGATGCAAGTGGTGGTCCTCGGTGAGGATGGGGCTGTCCCGTATGTTTACCAAAATGTTGGGCCCTACCTTCGTCTACCATATGAGTTAGGGACAGCGGTTACCGGAGTCCATGATACAACGAATTTGTCGCTATCCACTGAAGACCATCTCCAGCATTCCCAACCACCGACCTCCGAGGTGTTCCAGTCTAGGCTACCCGCTGAGCAAAGTAGCCACACTCCGAGACAACCCCGGAAGAAACGAGCATCTTCGACAGTTGCTTCACCATCGGAGTTCAATGACGATATGGTGGGCATTATTAACTCCTTACGGGATGATGTTCGTCTCCACACTGAGTCGATGCAGACATTCCAAACATCGATGGAGAGGCACCGCACGGAGGTCCGAGGATCACTTCAAACTATTCACTCCGAATTACATGCTCAACGGGGAGTACTCAACACACTGCTGCAAAGAAGTGATGAAGACCGTTTGTGGAGACAGCAGCAACAGAGTCAATGGGAGGCAATGTCACAATTTTGGAGCCACTATGGGTTCCAGCCTCCGCCTCCGCCTCAGTGATTTGTAAGTTAGCACCAAGGCGTACCAGTTTTTCCTCCAAACGTTGGCTTCTAGCCAAGTTTGGGGGAGGGGGTGAACTGTGGACGTCTTGGCCGCTATGTTTATTGTTTTGCTGCTATTTTTTTTCCTTTATGGTCACATTGGTTATTTGGTTGTGCAATCGAGCATGTGAGTGATGGATTGTTTGGTTAATTGTTGGTCGAACTTGTACTTGAGTTGATTGGGTCTGTGAGCCCTTTGCTTGATTGATACTTTCATTTTGGGGTCTGTGTGCCCAAGTAATTGTTAAAATTGGTGTTGATGGAGGTGTGCACTCAAGTTTTTTTTTGTTTTTATTTGTCCATAATTGAGTTTTAGGAGTTCTGTTTGTTTTTTTTTTTAGTTAGAGTCAAAAGGAAAAAAATGCAAACCCAAGGAGTAATTGTTGCAAATTTAGGGAAAAGATGGATGGTAAAGTGTTAATGATGATACGATTTTACGCATGAATTTGAAAATTGACACAAGAGTTGAGCATGATAGGCAATTTGAAACAAAATTGAGTTAAACTAAGAACGTTGATCAAAATGACCCGTGTGAGAAATTGAGCCTAAAAAATGACTTCTATTTATGAAGTGCTATATTTTCTTTCGGTGTGAGTTTGATTGGATATATGTCTTGGTTTCTAGAATTTGCCTTGAGACTGCGTTGAGAATAGGTCAAAAGTGTAATGTGACTTAGGAAGTGATATAGGCAATTTTTGTTTTGTACCCAATTATTGAGCCTTGGACTAACCTTTTTACCCGGATTTTTTGTGCAAAAATGTCCCTAGTTAGCCCACTTGAGCCTTATAAGCCTTATTTATTCATAACCTAACACTGTCAGCCGAAACCTTTTGATTTAACTCTTTTGGCCTTAATTGGATTAATCAAGTTAGAGGGAGGAGAATTGGAAGGAAATTGGGTGAACAATTTGAGGGAAGGCATGGGAAGTAGGATATTTTCGAAAAAATGAAGGAAATAAGAGAAAAGTGATAGGTGAAATCCAAGAAAAAATAACCTCTCCTAGTGAGAAGAAAAAAAAAAGAAAAAAAAGAAAAAAAGAGGAAGTTTGTTAATTTTAGTATTCTTGAGGAGAGGCTAGGATATAAATAATTGAATGTGAATTTGAATAGGAAAATCGGGTAGTCCCAAGATGTGGTACCCGCAGAAATGGAAATCACTTGAGTTTTACGGGCTTTTGGAAGGTGAAGAAATCACCTTAAGGGGTGAATTGCTGAGACGGGAAGAGTGAGATTGAGTGTTTGTATTGAGGGGTAGTGGGGTTATATATATATATAACTTGATTAGTCCAATACATAGTCACTTGTATCCAAATATGTCCCACCTTGCCTTAAACCAACACTACAACCAAATATAAGTCGTAATTGATTCTTTGTCACTTATATCAATGTACTGAATTCGATGTAGACAATTGGCAAGCCTATGGTAAAACCGAGCGTATAGTCCAATTTGAGTGAAATTTCAAATTCTAGCCATAAACACTTGAGAGATGAGAGAAACACTTACCTGGTGAGGATCAAAAGTTTTGAAAGTTTAAGTCTCGAAAGTAGTAGATTTTTGCACTATCGCACATGCTCGTTTATACTACGGTGTCTAGGCTTTTGAAAAAAATCATTCTGAAACTAATTCATCATCCAATCGCCCTAAGTACATGAATTAATGTGTTCGGGACGAACAACAGTTTAAGTTTGGGGGATTTTGATGCACGTTGATTATGCATGTAATTAGGTCGATGTATGGTACTATTTTATAGGAATTATGTGCCTAAATGGTTAGAAATTGTATGAAATATGATATAAGTGACCAATTGACGTACTCGACTTGTTTTAAGGTATTTTGAGCATTTTCAGGCTAAAAAGTTGTGATTTACGACTACCGGACAAGAAAACAAGTTGAAACGGAGTAAAAATCGGTCCAAAGTAGTGAAAATCAGTAAGAACCGGCCCGAACCGTCCAAGAACCGGTCCAAACCGGTCCGAATCGTCCAAGAACCGATCCAAACCGGTCCAAATCGGCCTGAACCGGTCCAGGAGCAAAACGGAGCAAGAACCGATGCGGCCGTATCACATAAGCAACACGACCGTGTCAAAAGTGGTCTGCAACGCTCAAATTGGCTCTGGAATAGAACACGGCCGTGTCACAAAACAACACGGCCGTGTCAAATTGTTGCTGGAAATAGGAGTTTTGCAAAGCGACACGGCCGTGTCATTTGAGCAACACGGCCGTGTCAAAAGGCTCGTCGATTGTTAAAATCCTGTTTTAATTGAGGATTTGATTTCCTAATTCAATTGGGATTATCCAACTCTATAAAAAGGATTCAAGTGCTTCTTAAAACAACACAACACACATATTATTCGAGTTTGAGGCACGAGACGACTTGGATGACAACGAAGATTCGATCAACGGGACGATTTACTCGGGTTTAGCAAATTTTTCCTAGTTTAATTCTTTAGAATGTTTTGTCTTAAATATTATATTGAATTGAGCCTAGGCATGAGTAGCTAAGCTATTCGTGTCCAAGGGTTAGAAAGTAGGAATTATTTATGACAATGTTTTGATTTATGTTTTAACTTATTGAATTCCGTTCTTTTATGTGTTTATCTTTATATCCGTTTTAACAACTAAATTTGGACTGGCCATCTAGGTTTAGTAATTTCGTTTAACAAATCCGCTTCGAGAGAAGGGGTTTGTCATTAGACGTACGATATAGAGCGCAGTTGTCTATGACTGTGTAGGCATAGGTTTATGAACTGTTTGGAGTTTCTAGGATTAATTGACTCGAGAAGGTAATTGTCTTAGTTAATCAATGATCTAATTACTTCGAGAGGAGAGTTAGGTTAATATTGCGCCGCTTCATAAACATTAGATCGGTTAAAATCAATAAGTTAATTCTAATCATCATTGGAATAAATATTCTGAAATCGATACCCTAGGATGTTGTTTTCCCTTGATTGTTAATTATTCGTGGTTTTCAAGTTTGAATTTAGAGTTAAGTAAGTATTTTAATCAGTAAAATCAATCTTTCCTGAATTAGTGTCTAGTTAGGATATTTCTAGAACATTGAGGTATCAAACTACCTAAAGACCCTATTCCTTGTGGGGTCGACCTTGACAATAGTACTACACCTACATCCGTACACTTGTGGAACACTAGGTTAGAAACCGACGTGTCACTCAGTAAGCAGAAATCATGCATGAGAAATGCACAACTAATGGATGCAAGATATAAAACCATTTCTTTCAACTCTTTTCTCAAAAGAAAACCTTTTTGAAGGGAATTGGCTCCCTTCACTGGCACAACCACACCTGAATATCACTCATTGGCCCTACTCGTGACTACCAAGGGTCCCTCCTCCCCCCATATAGTCCACCCGAGATATCTGTGATGGTTGGTACGACCAAGTGGCTATCCTCCCGAGACTACCAGGGGGTCCGCCTCTTACCTGCCCCCGCAGTCCACCGGGAAGTCTACCTCTTCCCGTACCCCTCATCACAATGGTGCTGAAGTGGGAACCTCTTCCGCGTGCACACCCGTCACCGGAAGCATCCCGAGAGACACCATATATACATCATAGAGACTCTCAAAGTACTAGTGGTGACCAACCCCAAAACATTTCCAACTCCCAAAATCATGAAATTTTGACTTTCTTCTTGTACACATGCAACACATTGCAGATGCTAATGCTCATGATTGATGCACATCAGTTTGTTTTTAGCAACCGAACCAAAACACTTTATACGAAGATATACAACATATATAACAATCAATTATCACAAATAATAAACACAAATACTATGTTCAAGCATTGTAGTTGTAGATGGATTTCTACTTACCTCTTTCCCAATAGCAATTATTTGGAGTTTCCTACCCGTACACCACTGTGGTTAATCTTCCAAAAGAGCTCTCATAGCTTCCATACACTTTTATACAATCTGGGAGTTCTATTTCCTTTATTTAGTTTGTTGGTTTTGTTTTAGTTGATAAGATGGACTCTTATCTTATTAAAGGAAGTGTCACCGCCTTTCATATTTCTTAATCCGAAGAAGTTCTATTATTATTATTATTATTATTATTATTATTATTATTATTATTATTATTATTATTATTATTATTATTATTATTATTATTATTATTATTATTATTATTATTATTATTATTATTATTATTATTATTATTATTATTATTATTATTATTATTATTATTATTATTATTATTATTATTATTATTATTATTATTATTATTATTATTATTATTCCGTCAATGACACACTTTACACATCTAGCACTCCCACTACTACCTAGTGGATTTCATATTTTGAACTAATCACACGCAGGGTTATGTTATTTAGCTTTTCCCAATATTTTAGACTAGGGGGGTTCTTGACTACCAAAGTAAACATCTCCAAATTAGTTCGCAAAAATACAAAATAACGTAATAAATATAACAAATTAATTACTATAAAACTATCACGCAAATAGCACATAAAAATATGGAATGCATGAAATGCAGAAATTATATTGGCCAGTGAGTTGTGAGAGGCTCGGGTATTACATGTAGCAATTTGAATTAAATGAATTCAACTTTGGACGAGGAAGACGAACAAAATACAAACCTGCGACGGGTCGCACGAAATTGGGTAACATAACCAATACCAATGTGCTGCCTGGAGCGGTACCAGGGGGCAGGGTTGGGTACCTGTCCCAATGCAGCTGTGGTATATAGCAGTGTTTGTGGGACTGGACCTGTGACCGAACTGGACAAGCCAGTGGTTCAAGGTTCGACTGGTTCAACCACCGGTTCAACCGGTCAAAGGCAACTTGTTGACTTTTGGATTTCAATAATTGTTTATGTATAATACAATCTAATTTGATGTTAGAGTTTAACTTAAAAAAAAAAAGAAAATTCAACGTATATCAATATCAATTAATCCAAAGATACTTTTAACTCTAATTTTTTAATAACATTCAAGTGCCAAATTTAAAATTAGATGGAAAAAATAAGGGAAAATCCCATTTTTTTACTTAATACAAGTCCAAACACAACTTTTTTTTTTTTAAATGAATATAATGTCGGTTCAACAGGTCCGACGGTTTGGCGGTCGAACTGGTTTTCAACGGTTTTATAGTATTCCCGGTTATTTAATGTTATCGGACCGTTCCAAGCCCAGTTCCAGGTCGAACCGGTCTGGTCCCACAAACAATGGTATATAGGTTGTGGTAGTTATGTCGTTTTGCACGTTGCCTCCGTTTTTCTTCGTTTTGACCGTCTTCCTCTCGGTTTTCATCTTGATCTCATCACGACTTTTATTCGGGACTCGTAGATTTTTGTGCTTTAGAAAGCGGGCCGGAATGAAAGGATTTTTGCAAATAGCTTCGTTGAATCTCCAAATTTTCCTAATCCTCAAAATACAATTCAAAAATACACACACAAAAAAAAAAAAAAAAAAAAAAGTGCATCATATCAAGAAAGGAAAATCGATCAAAAAACACACGTTTATGGAAAAATGCACTTAAACGTATCAGAGGAACGTAGTTCTCAACAAAATATGAACATAAAATGCATGAGAAAAATGTTCATTTGACAGCTCATCAATTAGAAGATACAAAGAGATATATTTTATTTTGATAGTTTATTATTATAATGTAAAATTTACTAAGTTTCCTTGTGGTTTTGAAATCTTACACAAAACACCCCTGGGCTTTTTTTATTGCGTCAGACCCTTTCGTGGTTTCAACATTTCTACTCGAAACCCCTATATTTGTCAAGTAAACCGAGATTGGGGACACGCGTTAGGGGCGGCAATTTCCGACACGACACGAACAACCCGACACGACCGAACCCGAATTTTGAGGGTTAGGGTCGACACGAACCCGATTCGGGTCAGAAATGGGTCAAACCCGACCGACACGAAAAAAATATAGGTCGGGTCGGGTCAACCTGCGGGTCAACCCGCAACCCGTTTTTTTTTTTTTTAAAAAAAAGGAAAAGAAAACTTAAAACTAAAGTCACAGATTCACTCCTCCAGTCCTCCGCCCTCGTCTCTCTCTCACTGTGTCACAACACAAACCCTTTCTCAGATTCACAGACACAATTCACAAACCCTTTCTCCGCCCTCGATCTGCGGCTGCATCTCCTCCGCGACTTCGCCGCCACAACTCCGTCCTCCGCAACTTCGCCGCCACAACTCCGTCGTCAGTCATCACACTCCGTCGTGAGTTTATTATTTTCTTTTGATTTTCAGACACATTAAATTAAAAAATAATACTAAAATATACATTTCTGATAATAATATTATAATGAATGTATGAGCTTTCACTTTTCACCAGATTCTGAGAAATTTAGGCAACTCATCGTTTTATTCTGCTCCGTGTCTACAATTCGTTAACTTCTAGAAACGTCCGTGTTGATGTTCTCCGAAATCAGCTCAACTTCGCTTTGAGATCTTCAATTTTTCTTCCAGTGAGTTTGCCGAGTTTTTTCTCACATTTTTATGCAATTTTTTTATTTTTTTTCAATAAAAAATTGTCGCACAGACATGATCACATGCTGGTGAGGTAGGGGTGGGGTGGGGGTGGGGGTGGGAGGGAGGGGGTGATGTTTACAGATGAAAACGATGGAATTTTGTTGAATGATCGTGTAATTTTTGTATTCTCTTCTGGATAAGAGATTATAAGCTTGTAGGTTATTTTTTGATTAATTAATGATTGAAGAACTCTGTTCGTCAATGCTTGTGCTTGTGCTGCTGTAAGGTATGATTCATTTGGAAAATTAAGAAATTTCTAATGTTGCTAGAACTATGATCAGTGTCGGCCAACTTATTGCTCATATATGAGATGAGATGTATCATAAGAATAGTTTAAGAAATTTGTCAGCTTTACATCTGGGCAATACATGGTGACTTAATGTTTGGATTACATCCATACAATCAATGAAGGGAATAAGATTCATTTCACCATTTCTCTTCGTTTTCTACTTTGTTATAGCAGCTCCCCTTTAGATTTACTAATTTCGTGAATTTGATCTACTATTCTACTTTGAACCAAGGCATATTGTTAAGTTGATATGGGATCAATCCATTATGTTCAAGTTTATATTAGATTTATATGAGTTTATTTTAAGAATCAGAATATAAATATATAATATTGAATTAGACAAATTATATTAAGTTGATTTGATTATGCTAGAAAGATTTTATCATAACCTTTTTTCCTCTGTTTTCTTTTTCTTTATTGAAGTTAGATATGGATGCAAGTGCCTCAAATCCACTTGATGTTGATGAAAATAATGATAGCATGGAGGAGATGGAACTCGACGATTCACAATCTTCCCAGATTAATGATGGAGCAGGGAACCCGGCCCAAGCACCTCGGACCTCGAAGAAGCGAACTTCTATGGTTTGGAAGTATTTTGAAATACTTAAAGGAAAGATCCAAATGAGCCGTTGAAATGTGCATGCAAAAAATGCGGAAAAACGTACAATGCTTCTGGTCGATGTGGCACAGGTAACTTAAAAAGGCACATTCCAGTTTGTCCTAAAATCATAAATAAGGACATAGGGCAGATGATTCTTGGTAATCAAAAAGGTATGGTGGCTAGAAATCCAAACTTCTCTTATGATAAATTTAGGGAATTGCTAGTTCAAGCAGTTATTCGACATGATTTGCCATTTTCTTTCGTGGAATATGAAGGTATTAGAGAAGTTTTAAGCTACTTGGAACCACAAGTTGGACATATCTCTAGGAACACATGTAGGGCAGACATAAAAAAGATGCACAATTGTGGAATTGAAAGACTTAGTAATGAATTGAGAGAGTGTCCTAGTCGCATATGTCTAACTTCCGATGCATGGAGTTCTATTGTGACTGATGGTTATGTGAGTCTGACTGCACATTACATTGATCGAAATTGGGTGTTACATAAGAAAATTTTAGCCTTTTCTTATATGCCACCTCCTCACAATGGGGTTTGTTTTGCTGAAAAAAATTTCAGTTTGGCTAGTTCTTGGGGTATTGAAAAGAAGTTATTTGCTATCACATTGGATAATGCTTCTGTGAATGATGCTTGTGTTCAAATTCTTAAAAATCAACTTAAGTTAACAAATTCATTGGTGCATGAGGGAGTTTTGTTTCATGTTAGGTGTTGTGCACACATTTTGAATTTGATAGTGCAAGATGGGTTGAAGGAGATTGATTGTGCTATTGCTAAAGTAAGAGAATGTGTCAAATATATCAAGGGTTCTCAAGTTAGAAAGCAAAGGTTCACCAAGTGTGTAGAGCAAACATCTCTTGATAGTAAGAAAGCATTGGTTCAAGATGTTCCCACTAGGTGGAATTCAACATATAAGATGCTTTCTAGTGCTCTTTATTATCGCTTCGCTTTTTGTCACTTGCAATTGAGTGATTCAAACTTTCAAAGTTGTCCATCAGTTGAAGAGTGGGAAAAGGTTCAAAAGATTTGTGACTTTCTTGAGATTTTCTACAAAGCAACTAATGCCTTCTCAGGGTCAAAGTATCCAACATCAAACTTGTATTTTCCTCAAGTGTTTCTGATTCAGCTTAAGTTAGTTAATGAATGCAAGAGTCAAGATGGTTTTATGAAGAAAATGGCTGAACAAATGTTTGTGAAGTTCAATAAATATTGGTGTGATTTCAATCTGTTGTTGGCTATTGCGGTGGTATTTGATCCTCGATATAAGTTTCAGTTTCTTGAGTTCAGCTATAATAAGCTATATGGGGCTGGTTCTAAAGAATTGAAAAAAATCAGAGATACACTTTTTGCTCTCTTTGCTGAATATATGACATTTTCCCAAGCATCTAGTTCATCCCCTTCATCTTCTAGAGGTACTAACAATATGCAGACTTTTGGAGAAGTGCAACAACTGACAGATCCTCTTCAGGTATAAACACAATGCTCTTTGTTTGACTGAAATATTATTTTCACGTTATAATATGTTACTTATTATTTCTCTTTGTTGATTGATAGGAGTTTGACAATTTTGATAGTTTTGAGTTTGATGTTAGTAGAGACAAGAGCCAGCTGGAAATTTATTTAGATGAGCCAAGAACAAATAGGGCCATAACTCTTGATGTGCTTGTTTATTGGAAAGATCATGAATATCGTTATCCGGATTTGAGTAGACTTGCTAGGGATATTCTTTGTGTTCCCGTATCAACTGTTGCTTCGGAGTCCGCTTTTAGCCTTGGTGGTAGGATTCTTGATCAATATCGTAGTTCATTGTCACCCGAGATTGTTGAAGCATTGATTTGCACTAGGGATTGGCTATTTGGAGAGAAAGGTATTTTACTAAATTGTTACTAATATTTGCCTAACTTGTTCACAACCTATTGATTAAAATTATAACTTTTTACTATTTTTTGTAGAAACCTCAACATCCATCATCAATGAAGTGATTCAAGACATTATGCATTTGGATGTCAATGACACAAGAGAAACTAGAGAAGGAAGTGCAGTAGATTCCAATTCAAATGTGGTAAGTTTTTACTAATATTTTTTATTTATATTTTATTGATAATAAAATGTTTCTTGGATAAATTACAATTTTGTGAGTTTTGATTGATTTATATTACAAATTGTTTAACTGGTTTTTTTTTTTTTTTCTGCAGGTATCAACAGACGCATGAAGATTATGATGGATTGTGTTATTTTTTTAGCAACTTTGTGCAATTTTAGTTGGTCTTGGATTGACAGTTGACAAGAGTAGAGTAGATAGTGTGTGAACTATTTTCTCCTTTGCAGTTGTTAGAATTAAATTCTATTTTGGAGGTTGGTTTTTTGTGATGAAAATAGACGCAGATTTAAATTCTATTATGGAGTTTTAACAAATTCGGGTTGAAAAACAGGTTGGCGGGTTGACCCGCAACCGAATAGGTCGGGTTCGGGTTGCAGGTCTCGACCTGTTTTCATATTCGGGTCGGGTTCGGGTTAGCTAATTTTTTGTAATAAGCAGGTCTCAACCCGACCCGCCAACCCGCAACCCGACCTGTTTGCCACCCCTAGTACCAACATGTTTTCAAGACCGTACTCCACTTAGGACAGACAGCCACATTTCCTAACATTTTTAATCCTGTACGAACAAACTTGATCACAGCCTATGCTGAATTTGTTGAAAATTGGTTTGAAATTTTGAATTTTGACCAAAAATTTATTAATTTAATTATTTTAATTTATTTGTTAAAAATAAAAATAAGTTGTAAATTCATAATCTACGTTTTGAGTTAGATGAATTTAATGTATTAATATGCTCAAAATCAATTTCGGGTGAATGAGATATTAATTGTCAAAGGTTGCAACTTAAATTTGGAAAATTTAATATTTTATAAAGAAAAATATGAGAACTTGTCCCACATAGAAAAGTTGGAGTAAATGGATACTCCTTATTTAGTAGAGCACTTGATAAGGAATTATTAAGTGTGTTCCTCTATGATGGACCTCATGGTGGATTCTAGTGGGAGTTTAGCCTTTGGCTAAATGGACACCATCCGAGCCCGGGCCCACATGTCGCTTTAGAGGCGCACTTTGCACGCGTCGTCGCGAGGAGCTGGGGGAACCTAAAGTTTTGGCCAGATGGTCCAGAAGGGTGGCTCGCAGGTTCGTGACGGTTCGAGTTGGGTGCGGTGATGTAGCACGCCAACGTGGATCGGGACAGGAACGAATCGGGTTGGATCGACCCGTCGCGAACTGTCACGCACCGGGCCCGCACCGGGTCGGTCCGACCTACCACTAGGTCCGGCGGGTTCGAACGCATATCTACCAGTTCGAGTCCAGTCAAAGGGTGCCACCAAAGGTCAAGAGGTGCCTTTCCAGAAAGGCACTGGAAAGGCACCACAACTCCTCTATTCAGAGTTCAAAGTATTCAAGTTATATTCAGAGTTCAAAGTATTCCAATTTTGCATTAGTTGTGCATTCCTCTATTCAGAGTTCAAAGTATTCCAATTCTGCATTAGTTGTGCATTCCAATTCTGCATTAGTTGTGTCAGAAAGTTCCAAATATCCGATAGCCAGCCGCCTCCACAAATATCCGATAGCCAGCCAGCCGCCTCCAGTTTGCATTTCATTCACTAGAAAATTCACTTCACCAGAAAATTCACAAATATCCGATAGCCAGCCGCCTCCAGTTTGCATTTCATTCACTAGAAAATTCACTTTACCAGAAAATTCACAAGTTATATTCATTAGTTGTGTCAGAAAGTCCCAAATATCCGAGTATATCCGATATTCAGAGTTCAAAGTATTCTAATTCTGCATTAGTTGTGTCAGAAAGTTCCAAATATTCGAGTATATCCGAGTACGTTCGAAAGTTCCAAATATCCGAGTATATCCGAGTACGTTCGCCGATAACTTCCGATTCAAAGTATTCAAGTTATATTCAGAGTTCAAAGTATTCCAATTCTGCATTAGTTGTGTCAGAAAGTTCCAAATATCCGAGTACGTTCGCCGATAACTTCCGATTCGTAGTGCAACGATTTGAAGTTTTAAAGTCGTTAGCCGATAACTTCCGATTCGTAGTGCAACGATCTGAAGTTTTAAAGTCGTTGTATTTTGGAGGCGATTGCTTTTATACGTATTGCATCTGTGTACGTGACAATTTCGTCTTACGAATATAGAGTCAAACTCTAGCCTCAACTTTGTTTGCATTAAATACATTTTCGTCTATACACCTCTTCTACCGATATCTAACAGAATTTGGATGATTATTCATTTTAAAATTTCACTTCGTCTCAGATCAAGTGCATATATAGATTATAATTTTTTTTACGATAAATCAAAATAATCGTAATTTTGTGATTGTTATCCTATCCGTTGTAGCGTTTCTTTTTTTAAACGGGGCACATCGAGGCACAAAGCAATAAAACCACATAATAAAATAATGACAACTTTATACACGAGTATACATTTTTCTTATACATATAATATACACACATAAATAATCAGGAATGATCATAATAAAATAATCACTAATGATCATGTAATAAGTTACAGTACTGTTTTTTCTTTAAAAGTACAAAAGAGGGAGAAATTTTTTTGTCTGAACGATGGCTCTTAGATTAATATTTATTCTTTCGTTAAGATTAATATTTGTCATTATTAACAACCAATGATGCATTTACAGTTAGTCAATAACGATATCATTGCATAGGGTACATTAAGTTTTAACTAGTGTATCCATGCTGCTTCATCCATATAATAATCTCATATACGGTTTAAAAGGTTATTGCCAGATCCATATAGGTGCCTATTTGACAATTGTAGAAGCTATACATGTAACATAAAGTAGTTAAAGGAACAAAGAAACTCATTAACCTTATGTCCATGTCTCAAAACATTCCATATAAGAAATCACAAGCTGTGATTTTACCAGTCTAAGAACAGAAGAGTAATCTAGCTGAATGATTGTTAAACCTCAACAGTACCAAACTAGGATTTGTCAAGCTCAACTTATCTTATCTACCAAAACTTTCCAGTATTCATCTAGAAGCATAAGCATGTTGAGAACCTGGGACTGGAAGTATCAACAGCTTTTCACAAGGCCTTTAAGCCTCTGGTTCTCCTTCTTAAGCTGTCAAAATTTTGAAAAAAACAGTAAATATTTCGTAATGCCCTTTTGGAAAAACGCATGAAATTTGTAAGCCTCACCTCGTCCACTGTTGTCATAAGCTCTTCAACAGCTTTTTGGAGTGATGAAATTGTTCTTGATGTAATATCCTCGTAAGCTGACTCCACTTCTTCCACTGAATTGGGGTCAAAGAAAATCCCCTCTAGAATGAAGAGCTGTTCAATTAGCTGCACATCTTCTTGGGTCATTCTTTCGCCCAACTGGATTAATGAAGAAAAACTGTTTAGACACTATTTTCCAAAGTCACGGCTCAAGATTCAGAATGTGACAGATCCTACCTTTTGTAGTATTCTCTCAGCCGAATTGTTGTTGGTCGAAGCCGCAGCTCCCAAACTGCTGGAGACTTCCTCTTCCTTAAGAGTGGTAAATGGCAGTGCCTTTATGTGCTTTGCTCTGTGCTCAAGGATTAGAAATAAAATGAGGGTGTATGTCGACAATTAACGATAGGTTTGCAGGTTTTATTCCTTAGTAATTATGAACATACATCGTACACCTTTCAAAAAAAAAAAAAACATACATCACACAATTCAATGCGAAACACATATCAGATTATATTCACTTGATACAAATATAAACATGCCAGCACACCGGAAAAATATAAAAAAGGGAAAAGACACGGAATATACCACCAACAGATCAAGCAAACACAAACAGTAAAAAAAATAGCAATACATATCATGTTAACGATTAAGAAAAATAAATAAAAAACAAAAGAATTCATAACGTTTGAGAGAATAGGGGTTGGAGAAGACTTTGGAATTAAAGCAAAACTGTATTTTGTAAAATTAAAAATTTAGTTGGAGTCTTGAAGATACTTTTTCTGCCAACAATTACCAAATTATTTGAATAGCTTCTACATGTGCCAAGCAACAATTTTAAAAAAATGCCTGTGATATTAATATAATATACAAAATTCACTCCTCATGGTCATTCTGAAAACTGCAATATTGACAACTAAAGATATATTAAGTCAAAAGAATGGCATGCATATTAATAAATACAAGAAAACATGGATAGAGGGGCATTGCGTACCTTGCACCAAACCGGAGAGTGGATGTCAAAAGAATGGCATGCATATCAATAAATACAAGAAAACATGGATAGAGGGGCATTGCGTACCTTGCACCAAACCGGAGAGTGGACAGGCTCTCTGATGCATTTGAGGGACTAGGTGAGCAGCAACACAGTAGAGCAGTCTGGGAGTTCCCTCCCTGAAAGAATACTGGGGAACTTTATCCGTCTTATCAGTCAAACTGTTAGCAATAACATGAGGTTAACATGAAGAACTAACAAGAGCATCCTGCAGGATTCGCGTGAGTTTGGAATCACGATATGGTATGTGGGCTCCCCTCCCTTGTGAACTCAATGCGTTTATTACATTGCCAAGTGCTGACAATGATTTGTTGATGGTTTTGGCTTCTTCAAGGGCTTTGCCTTCTGCTCCAGTTCTCTCTGCTTTCTCAGACCCCGCCAAGTCCACAAGAATCAACTTTCCAGATCTGTCAAATGTTCCAAGTATGTTATGAACTCACACGATTTATTGAGTTTGGTAAGAGATTACCTCTTTTCCTTCTTTGATTCCTGCTGAATCTTAAATATGTATATGCAGTGACTTCTGCTACTGGCTATATTCATTTCTAGAAATGTTAAATTTACAAACTTACTACAAAGTAGATGTCTGTGAAATCAAGAGACCTGTGGATATAGGACTGTAAAGATAAGGATACGAGTTTCTCCCACAGCTCTATTTGCTATTCCAGACTGCAAAATGATAACAAAATCATCTGTAAAACAACAATGAGAAAGATCGTTGCGAGTCGGAGGAAATTTTATCTTACAGAAAGACTTTGCAACGCCTCTGCAGAGTCTGAGATGGAAATCTGGAAAGTAGAAATCAAGCATTTGAAATATAAATGGAGTAGACTCGAAGGAATATAAATATCAGCACATCAAATTTGAAGCAGCTTTTTTATTTTTATTTTTTAATTGGAAGAATTTTGCCACACTATATACTCAGGAGGAGGAAGGCTGGAAAGACCACAACCTCTGTAACTCCATTCACATATATGCCCCGCACCTTGTTCTCCTTTATCTGTAAATTGTCTTTTGACAGATCCAAAAGGTCCCTGAGCAATTAAAAGTACCCATTAACTAAGAATAAATGCTCATTTCCCCAATATAGTCAATATTCAACTTCATGATGGCATGTACTGAAATTCTCATGATTTCTTCAGTAATCCAGACCTTACTCTCTCCATGTATATTTCTACCTGTAAGCAAAATCCAGAAAAAGGTGAGTAGTTCATGAGTCATATTACCTGGAAAAATGAAGTTCTAACAATTAGGATTATATACCATTGATAGTTTGACTGTGTACTTAATTGAATCATCTGAAAGTTTAATAGCGCAGAAAAGTCCATCTACTACTCTTGGTAGTAAGCCTTTGTGTTTCTCATGGCACTCTATTATGCTTGGTCCCTGGGGGGGAAGATAAACTTAAGGAATGACAACAGAAGCAAGTACTGCATATAACAATATTAGATCTGTAGTATAATGTGATTATTACCTGCATACTGTAAGTCTTCCCAGCTCCTGTCTGGAAAGACATAATAAGCAAAGGACGGTTTATGAGATGGGTAAAATAGCATCAAGATACTGATAAGGCTAGTGAAAGAGGAGAGGTATAAACAGTTAAAATGAACAATAGCTTGTTCATGATGAACAGAAGGTGGAAGGGAAAGATTGGAGTAACAGGCAAACAAAGCACATTACACTTTTAGCTTTACTAAGGATGTAACAGCTGCTGATTAAGATGAATTATAGCTACTAATCTCGAGTGAAGTCCAGTGGATGTTGTCTTTGTGATGGCTGAATTGGCAAGTTCTATAGACTATTTTTGGTCACTTGAGATTTAGTTCAGACACAAGGTTGAAACGATAGACTCTGAGGTCTCAGGTTCCAGCCTTAATGCTGTTACTTATTCCACGTTTCTAGATACATCTAGATCAGTATTGACAACTTATTATATCTAGCCTATATGTACCCACACTCATTAACAAAATATACCTGTCCGTATGTAATAATTGCCCCATTCAAGCCAGTAAGAACAGCTGTTCCATATGAATTACGCCAAAGAATTCAGAAGCGATCTGTAGACCATGTTCTAGATGAAGAATGAATACCAAGAGGTGAGAAACTCTTCTAATATTACCTTCCACAATAGGCAAAGCTAGGAACTGGTATATTTCAGATTGCTCTGATCCTTGAAAGAAAACTCTGTCGAAGTGGAACTCTATTTCCTCTTCCTTTTCGTCCTACACCATCAGTTTAAACATCAAACACTCTTAACCATTTTTCTCTTTTGGAATATTTCTAATTTTAAAAAATATATTATTATGCTATCTGTCAACCAAAGTACATCCAGACTAATTCTGATAATCTAATTAGTGATAAGTGACATGCATACATAGCCATAGCACCATATTTATTGTAATAAAATCATACAGCAGCATTACAGATGACTGGCTTTATTGTAACACAAAACAGTAAAATTAGTATAAAAATGAATCTGATTAAAGTTTTAGGCAAAAGAACGATAATGAGTTTTCTAAGTTCGTGTAGATGTGAGATTTTCTAACTTCATTGTTTATTGTGCAGCTCATACGCACTGTTGACATAGATAATGCTCGTGCATCATGGAATTGCGCCCGAGAGAGTGAGAATTACCTCACTAATTTAGAAATTTAAGAGGCAACACAGTTAATAAGTGATCTACCTTGAATACGAAGGTTTCAGCATCAATACCACTAATGCTGACGGAATCACCATGATCAGACCTTTCCTTCAAATTCAGAGGTCTAAAGAGCGCGCAGACTCTTATGTTCGGCATTTGTTCCCTTCCTTCTGCAGATCACAGCTTCAGATTGATAGATACCGACTTTGATGGCTATCAGCTTGTTTCTTTTTTTTTGGATTAGAGTGATAGAGAGAGGAAAAATCCGGAGAGACGAGAGAATAGAGAGAGCAGTAATAAATAACAGCATATTATTAGGAAAGGAAATTCCCTCCTAAAAGGGTGGATAATCAAATATTGGAGAAAAATATTGGAATTACAAATAGTTCGTTTGTTTATGAATTGAATGGGCATGAAAATTTAGAAATTTAATTTTAATTGCATAAATTATAGATATAATGTGGTAAAATTGATAAGATGTTATCAAATGTGTTGAGATAATTAGCTTTACTTTGCAGTGTCACCAAGTCTACTAAGACTTCTTTTGTCACTAATCTATTAACATTGCTCTTTTGATGGTAGAACTCTTTTAGCTTAAGTTGCATGGACACATGCAAAAGCTGGCAGCTTGTGTTTAGCCATTTTTGGCAAGTCTTTGTGTAGTTTGTCTTGTTTTGACATCTTCTAGGGCAAACACTCTAAGTCATATATATAGTATGTATTAGGGATTGTAAGTTTAGTTTTTCTCCTTATCTGCGCAGCCATAAGCTGTAAAACTGAGTTCATGAAATAGATATAAAGTTTTTGCAAATTTCTCTTATGTCTTTAAAATGATGAATGTATTTGGGTTCATCTGTTACATGTTTGCTTGAAGAATTCTTCATGGTACCAGAGCCATAGTTCCAAACTATGACTTCAAGCACGAATCGATTGAGAAATACAGCAGCAGAGTGGCCAAGGCTTGGATCTGGAGCAGCAACTCCAACTTTCATGGCTATTGAAATAGCTTCTTCCACAAATTTTTCAGAAAATGATCCCCTCAACCTACATGGATCCGATCACCCAGGTATGAGCCTGGTTTCTTCTAAGTTAACTGGGAATAATTATTTGCCATGGAGCAGATCTGTTCAGATTGCTCTTCTAGCTAAAAATAAACTGGGGTTCATAACTGGTAACATAGAGATACCTGTTGATGCTAAGTTAAAAGAACAATGGGAAAGGGTGGATGGTATGGTACGAGCATGGATTATTAACTCTCTTGTTAAAGACATTTCTGAAACCTTCTTGTATGCTGAATCTGCCAAGAGTTTGTGGGAAACTCTAGCAAGTAGATTTGGTGATAGTAATGCCCCTCAACTGTTTCAAATACAAAGAGACATTTGCAATCTTTCTCAAGGGAATCAATCAATGGCAGTTTACTACAACCACCTGCACAGGCTTTGGAATGAAATTTCTCTCTTAAAGCCTATACCAATTTGCACATGTAATGCTGCAAAGCAGTGGGAGGAGTTTGAGATGTCAGAAAAACTGATTCAATTCCTCATGGGATTGAATGACTCATATGATCAGGTGAGAAGCCAAATTCTAATGATGGACCCATTGCCAAGTATAGATAAAGCATATTCAATGGTATTGAGAATTGAAAAGCAGAGAAATATCCATGTTGGACCAACTGAGAATGCTGATCACAGTGCCATGGCTGTAAAATATACAAACAATGGAAGAGCTTTTTCAGGAAGAGGTGCTTCCCATGGTTCAAACACAAGGGAGGGGGGGCCACTTAGCAGGCGGAGGAAGAGGTAGTCCAAGACTCAGTAAAGAGGAAAAGGCAAAACTCCAGTGTGATCATTGTGGTATCCATGGGCATGTGATAGCAGACTGTTTTAAGTTGAAGGGTTACCCTGATTGGTATTATATACCTAAAGAACAGAGAAATTATGCAAATGCAGCAGGTGATGGTTTGGGAAGTGAGAATCAAGGTGAGAGCATCACACAATCTGCAGGAAGCCCTAGTGACATCTCTGCTCTTATACAGAAAGAAGTGGCAAAAATTCTTGCCTCTCAGTCAATTTCTAGAGGAAATTCAGAAGGTCCCAAAGGCAATTCACAAGACCACTCTTGTATTGGAAGCTCTCATTTTGCTTTCACTTTAATTGAAGGGATTGATGATGATGCTTGGATCATTGACACAGGTGCACGTAGGCACATGTGCAATGATCAAACTCTTATGACAAATCTAACACCTCTCAACCAAACTGCCATGATCACTTTGCCAGATGAAGCTGAAAAACAAGTTACACATTATGGAGATGTGATTTTGTCAGATAAACTGACCTTGAAGGAGGTATTTCTAGTGCCCAGTTTTACCTGTAACTTGTTGTCCATCTCACAGCTTACTCTGAACCAAGGTTCTAAAAGTCGCTAAGCGCTAATTAGGCGGTGGATTGGGGCCTAGCGACTAATCGGGATTTGGGCGGGATTAATCGGGGCATAGACGTAGTTAGGCGGAGAGGAATCGAAAAATAAACGTAGGCGGTCAATGGGAGCCTAGCGCCTAGACGGGGATTAATCGGAGCTAGTCGGGGATTTTTAGAACAGAGCTCTGAACAGTGGAGCTCAAGCTACTTTTGATCAAGATTCATGCATTGTGAAGCTAGGAAATAATGGAGATGTACTGCTCACTGGTCATTTAGTTGGAAAACTTTATGTAGCTAAGCCAAGACGCTCCAAAGAAGCAGCTGCTGCCTATGCCATCAGTGCTCCTCACTACATCAAAAAATTTCACAACTGGCACAGGAGACTTGGTCATGCATCCCCAAGCACCTTACAGCATCTATACTTCCTCAAACATATGTGTACTCCTCCAGTCATTGAAGAGCACAAGAGCTGTGAAATCTGCCACACAACTAAACAGACTAGACTTAGTTTTCCAGTCAGCTCTAGTCAGAGTTCAAGAGTGCTGGAATTACTTCATGTGGACATCTGGGGTCCATATTCTCAACCTAGTATCACTGAGACATCCTATTTTCTGACAGTGGTTGATGATTATAGCAGAATGACATGGGTAAACCTGATGGCAAGCAAGAAGCAAGCTCTGTCATCTCTTCAACAGTTTGTGAATATGATTACCAGACAATTGGAGATGGAAGTGAAGGCAATAAGGACAGATAATGGAGCAGAGTTCATGAGCAGGGATTGCCAAGATTTCTTTTCCAGCAAAGGCATTATTCATCAGAGAACCTGTGTTTACACTCCACAACAGAATGGAGTAGTGGAGAGAAAACACAGGCATCTCCTTGAGATGGCTAGAGCTCTCATGAAGGAGTCTTCAGCACCACACTATTTGTGGCCATATTCAATTCTCATAGCTGCACATATAATAAACAGATTTCCCACCAGAGTCTTAAACTGGCAGGTCCCTTATGAAATCATGTTTACCAAAGTGGCATCTTATGGGAACATGAAGCCATTTGGATGTTTGGCTTATGCTACTGACACAGAGCCACACAAGACCAAATTTGAGGAAAGAAGAGTAAAGTATATATTCATAGGATATGTTCCTCATCAGAAGGGATATAGGTTATACAACATTGGAAAACAGAAAGTGATTACTTCTAGAGATGTTATTTTCCTTGAATCAATGTATCCCTTTGCCAATGCTAATAGCAAAACATCCACTGCTGAACCTACTCTACTATTTCCTTTCTTTCAGCATGATGAACCAGAACCAAATCACAATTCATTTTCTGATAACACTTCATTTGAAGATATCTTGCCATCTGCACCAGAATCCTTGAATCAGCCTATACAAACTGATAATGTTCCACTCACTCCTCAACCTCCTGTTAGGAGAAGTGGAAGAGTTGTTCATCAACCAGCTCATCTGAAAGATTATGTTCAAGCTTCCACCAGCTCCTCATCCTTATCTGATCCACTCACATACTTCCATGCCCCACCAATACATGCTGCTTTTCACACTTGCCATCTTACTATACCTGAACCCAGCAGCTTCAAGGAAGCAAACAGATAACCAGAGTGGGTTGATGCTATGCAACAAGAGCTGAAGGCTCTGGAATAGAATAACACCTGGGAAGTTACCTCATTGCCAGCTGGAAAAAGAGCCATTAGCAGCAAATGGGTCTACAAGGTGAAACTAAATGCAGATGGATTTGTTGAGAGATATAAAGCCAGATTAGTGGCAAAGGGATATAACCAGATCCTTGGGGAAGACTATGATGACAGCTTCTCCCCTGTAGCCAAGCCTGTGACAGTAAGATTCTTAATTGCCTTGGCCACCATCGAAAGTTGGGAATTGCATCATGTTGATGTCAATAATGCTTTTTTGCATGGTTATCTAGACAAGGAGGTTTATCTTAAACCACCTGATGGTTACACCGGGGCTGGGCCTAATCAAGTATGCAAACTTCAGAAAAGTTTGTATGGCTTGAAACAAGCCTCTAGACAATGGAATACAGAATTTTGCACTACACTTTATCACTTTTGGTTTTGAGCAGTCTTCACATGATCATTGTCTATTTATTATGACAAAACATGAGGATTTTATGGTTGTTTTAGTTTATGTGGATGATGTCCTCATTACTGGGAATAATGGAGTTCTCATTGATAATCTTAAGCAGTTTCTGGACAGAGCCTTCACCATCAAGGATCTAGGAATGGCCAGCTACTTTCTAGGAATGGAGCTGATCAAGAATGATGATGGCACCTTCCTGTCTCAGAGGAAATATATCCTTGATATCCTCACTGATGCAGGTTTGGATAACTGCAAACCAGTCTCTACTCCTTTACCATATAATCAGAAATTGAGTAACTCAGAAGAATCTCTTCTTTCAGATCCTGAAGCCTACAGACGTTTAATTGGGAGGCTCCTGTACCTAAATTTAACCAGACCAGACTTAACTTTTGCTACACAACAACTCAGTAAATTTGTCAGTTCACCAAATCTCTCCCATTGGAATGCTGCAATGCATCTCCTTAAATACCTAAAAGGTACTGCCAACCTTGGCCTTTTCTATTCCACTTCTAGTGACCTCATCATTCGAGGCTTTTGTGATTCGGACTGGGGGACTTGTTTAGACACCAGAAAATCAATCACCGGGTACTGCGTGTTCTTGGGAGCCTGCCTCATCTCATGTTAAGCAAGGAAACAAACCACAGTTTCTAGAAGCTCTGCTGAGGCAGAGTACAGAGCCATGGCCTCTGCCACTTGTGAACTTGTTTGGATTGATTACATTTCTACTGACTTACACACCAACATTCCCAAACCAATTACTCTTTCTTGTGACAATCGTGCAGCCATACACATTACTGAGAATCCAGTGTTCCATGAATGAACTAAGCATCTGGATATTGACTGTCATGTTGTGCGAAACAAGTTCAAAGAAGGATTCCTAAATCTTCATCCCGTCTCCTCCAAAGGTCAACTTGCGGATATTCTAACAAAACAGCTCTCTCCTGGCGCATTTCACTCACTCTTGTCCAAGCTGGGATTGCAATTCAGTACAACTCCAGCTTGAGGAGGGGATGTAGAGATAATTAGCTTTACTTTGCAGTATCACCAAGTCTACTAAGACTTCTTTTGTCACTAATCTATATTATCAACTTTAACATTACTCTTTTAATGATAGAACTCTTTTAGCTTAAGCTACATGGACACATGCAAAAGCTGGCAGCTTGTGTTTAGCCATTTTTGGCAAGTCTTTATGTAGTTTGTCTTGTTTTGACATCTTCTAGGGCAAACACTCTAAGTCATACATATAGTATGTATTAGGGATTGTAAGTTTAGTTTTTCTCCTTATCTGCGCAGCCATAAGCTGTAAAACTGAGTTCATGAAATAGATATAAAGTTTTTGCAGATTTCTCTTATGTCTTTAAAATGATGAATGTATTTGGGTTCATCTGTTACATGTTTGCTTAAAGAATTCTTCAAAATCATCATTAAAAAGTGATCGAAATATATTAAAAATTTAGATAATAATTAATTAAATTATCACGTTCCCCATCCGGATAGGGAAATCCATAAACAAACATGCCCCTGACTTGAACTAAATGATCAAATTAGCATCGGAATTATTTATAGCTCAATTGGTTAAGCACCTTGTAACCGAAACCAAATCCCACCGACCCCATCCTTACCAGAATTTGTACTCAAAACAAAAAAAATATAATCCAATAAGCAGTTCTTCGATTAGCACTGAACTGATAATGCACATTTTAAACTAGAGGTTCAAACTGTCGGTTGCGGTTCAAAATCGGTGGCTCGAAAAACCGACACCTTTCACACTAATATCAAACTGTATATATTATGGTTTCGATTCTGATTTTTAACCAAAAACTCAAGGATTCAGTTTGAACGCCAGTTTCATTATTTTTCTTTCTTTATTTTAATAATTTCATATGTTTTTTATCGTTGGAATCGTCGGTTTTGCTTTTGAACCGTCAGTTCCATCCTAACACGCATCAAATCTCGATCATCCGTATCAAATGATCATATTTAATCTAGGCCGTATGCATAATAGAATTAAAGAAAATAAATAAACCAATTATTAAAACCGGCGATTCAACCGCCAGTTTCTAATTTGTAATATAGTGGAATATAAACCGAACCGTAGATAAATGGTGTTTAATTTTGAAATGAAATTGGATCAACGGTTAACCAAAATGTTTGTCACCAATTACGATTCTGTTTCAATTTTTATAAACTGGATGAGCACCAATGTTCTGAGCTTCGGCTAAAAAAAGGGGGGCCTATTTCTTAAATAGTCGGGCAAAGTTTCCAAAAAGAACAATTCTTCGTTTTTCTTCAAGTTTCAAATTCGACTTTCGGAAAAAAATTAGAAATCAAAAATTTCGGGCGCAAGCACAAATTTTCTCCAAGAACACCGTTCTTCACTAATTTTCTCACACTTCTTCCAGGTGCTAACTATCATCTCGAATCCAAATGTTAGAGCTCATAAGAAATTTAAATAAGCGAAATTAAGCTCAACTATTTTTATTGAAAGCAAATTAAAAGAGAGCTTGGGATGCCTCCAAAGTGCGCTTCTTTACATCACTAGCTTGACCCAAATTTCCGAACAATCAAGGGGGTTTAAAAACGGTTTCTTTCCCCTTTCCAGTTTTCAAGTTCCCATTCAAACCGATTAATTTTCTTTCATTCAACTTTTCTTCCTTCTTTTGAGAAGTTTTAAATTTCTTGAAGTCCTCCTCATTTGCCGATAATACTTTGGGCTTGTGAGGGATTTTATGACCGGCATGAACACTAGGATGTTAGTTCTTTTTCATTTAAAATTTAAGGACTTCATCCTTAGTGTTAAGCACCATGCAGACACCCTTCACATCGATGAGTGATCCCGCACTAGCAAGAAATGGTCTCCCTAGTATTATTGGGAATGTGAGTCCCCGTTCAACATCCAACACAATGAAGTCGGTCGAAAATTTCGACCTCTCTACTTCTACTATGATATAACTTGCCACTCCATTAGGCTTTGCTTCCCAAGAGTCGGCAAACTTAAGAGACATTGAAATAGAGGTCAAATTCACTAGTCCAAGCTTTTCAAAATCTTTTCGGCTCATGATGTTGACACTCGCCCCGAGGTCACACAAGGCACTCTTAAAAACTCTTTCCCCAATTTTGTAAGAGATAGCAAAGCATCTCGGGTCTCCAGGCTTTGGAGTGAGCACTTCCTCTTCCACAATTTCATTCTCATTTAAATTGGGAAGGGTCTCAAAGCTTGGAGCTCTACACTTTTCGGTGAAAACTCTTTCAAGCTTCCCGAAAAGGAGGGAATGCTTTCCCTATCTTATTCACTAGAAATTGTGGTGCCCTTTAAAGGCACCTTGGAGAAAAAAAAATCGAGTTTCTCTTCATTCTCAATTTCATTTGTTCCATTTAACATCATCACGTCCCCCAAAGGATTTTCAAGAGAGGTGGGAAGGGTGGTGGCAAAGATGTCTCTTTGATGCCCTCAAGGCTCCCATTTTGTTCTTCATTTTCCTTCTCTAAAATTCCCTTTTCTTTTTCCGCTTCTCTCCACTCCTCTACTATTCCAAGCATATCCCCTTCTTCCTCCGCCAATTCTCCCTCACTCTCTTCTTTCTCCCCCACAAACTTGAGGTCCTCATTGGGTTTGAGTTTCGTCTTATATTCGGGTTGGCCCGAGAGCCTTCCCGCTTGCCTAGATGAACTAGTAGGTTGGTTTAGAAGGAATTGTTCTATCATTTTCATGAGGGACTCGAGTTTAGCGTCCATATCCTCCCTATCCTTTTTGTCTTGAGCCCTAAGCTCCTCTATGTCCATTTCAGAATCGTTTCTTCTAGGATAGTTTTGGTTTCCATTTTGTGGTGGAAAACCGGGAGGGTTTTTGGATAAAGACTAATCTTGGTTTTGATATTATAGCTTTTGGGGTGGGTTTAAAGAGTTTTGAGCATTAGCGTAAGAGAACGCCGGATTATGCCTCCATCCCGAGTTATAAGTGTTGGAATAAGGGTCCCACTCGCCTTTTCTAGCCCTCTCTAACAATTGAACATTTCCACTTGAGCTACAATCAAACACTCATTAGCCGAGTGGCCTTCAATTCCACATATTTCACACGAATTTGAATTTAAGGATTGGGGATGGGTAGAGGTAGTGATTATGGATTTCATAGTATCAACCTTTTTTGTGAGAACCTCAAGTTTAGATGCTATCAAATCCAAAGTATCTACCTGATGCATTCCTTGAACTCTTCTCGGAGCACTTCAAGATGCATTAGGATTTCCACGTGGCTGATTCCACTAGTTATGGTTTGTAGACATGACTTCGATGAGTTCAAATGCTTCTCCAATTCTCTTGTTCATCAAGCATCCTCCCGAGGCAGCATCAATAGCACTCCTATCGTGATAAGAGATCCATCATAGAAGATGTCAAGAAGCATCCATCTTTCAAGCCCATGGTGGGGACACATCCTCAATCCTTCTTTGAAACGCTCCCAAGCTTCCAAAAGTGATTCATCTTGTTCTTGGGCAATTGTTGTGATTTGGTGGTGCAATTGAGCCATCTCGCTTGGAGGAAAGAAATTTTGTAGGAATTTCGCCCAAAGATCCTCCCAAGACGTGATAGAATCCGTCGGTTGAGAATTTAGCCAGACGGTGGCTCTATCCATTAAGAAGAAGGGAAAGAGTCGTAGCTTGATTACTTCTGGAGGGATGCCATTCATCTTCAAGGTATAAAAAATTTGCAAGAAAGTGGATACATAAAGGTGGAGATCCTCGTTATGTTGCCTTCCGAAATGATTTGCTTGAATGATTTGCAGGAGGCCCTGCTTCAATTCGAACGAGTTCGCTTGGACTCGTGCCTGGACAATGTTTGAGTATGTTGCGTGGTTATTTAGGGCCATGTAGTCCCGCAAAGCCCGACGAGGAACGACCTTCTCGACTTCCTCTTGTGGTTCAGGTACTCCATGTTCACTTCTTCGTTCACGTGTACCCTTTCATTCATGTTCAATCGCATAACTCCTCTTCTAAAAGTCCGATCGATTTCAGGGTCGGGATTAATATGTGTAGTTTCCACACTTCTTGTCCATCTCAAGCAAGATTGGTACCTTAAAAGAGAAATTGGTCAGGAAACTTAACAAAAAATAAAACAATACACAAATTAAATGCTAAATCTCACAGAAATTAAATGACTCGGCTAATTACACGAGAAAATAATCTTCCCCGGCAATGGTGCTATGAACTTGTCTTAAAAACGTCATCAAAACGATTAAATTAGGAAAGGGTAAATCGATCTACGTGGAGGACTTTCATGTGAATTATCCGAGTCATAGGTCTATAAGTTTAGCTAATTGAAATTTGAGGATTGATTAAGACTAAAATCACAATAAACAATAAAGAAGGTAAATGATGGAAAGAGTTCCCCGAAACTTGGTTTCGCCCAAGAAATTAAAGCCAATGTTCGAATAATGATTGTCAAGATGAAATAAAGCTTAACTCGGTTGAAATACTGCCCAACTAACGTTCCAATTAGGCAATACTTCCAGAATATGGTTGAGGTGTCGTATTCGTGAGTAAACAAGGTTCTATGTAGACTACCTACATGGATAATCAATCATAATTTAACCCTAGGTCCCGAAATTCCTGTTACGTGAGACTAGAAGAAGATAGCCGACTTCGCCTATGCTAAAGACCGGCGTAGGGGTGCAAAACTTACACACATGACTAAAATTAATTTCTTCTATCCCAACCGACGCCCCTAGACTTTACTCCCCCTCTCATAGAGCTTCTCCTTCATATGTTTTTCTTCTACCAATTAGGTCTCAATTAATCTAATTTTCTGGAATTAATTCCCACTAACCATTCTAAGGCATAGTAATTAATTGCTACACTTAATCAAGATCTAGCCGGTAAACTTCGAAAGGGTAGCTTTCCCAGGGAGTTTCCGGTTAGGTTCCCTAGTCTAGGGGCCGACTATCATCTCTCAATTGCACACCAATCGAAATAATTCTAAGCCAACAAAAGTCGAGCGACCGTAATGCAAGCGTGGGGACTTAGTCTCAATTTCGATTGGAACTCACTACAAATTAACCAAACTCTAACCTTAAGTTACCAAACCTAAATCAACTCAACAATTAATAAATCAAATATCAGCCCCGAAGCTCAAGCTAATCCCTTGCTTCGGAAAACAATAAGAACTACTCACGATCCATCAATAAAATCCCAACAAATAACATCATCAAGCAATAATGACAAATATATAGAAATAGAGAGAGAAAGAGATAACAAATGCTTAGTGATGATAATATTCGGGAAATCTTTGATAAATTTTCAAGGTCGTCACCCCCTTGAAATATTGTCACAAGTTTCCAACAAAACCCTAGTTCTTCTCTTCAGGAGGGAAGTACCCTAGAAGAAAATGCTAAAAATTCTAATTGATGGTTTAAAGCAAAGGCAAAAGTTGTTAAATAAGAGAGGGAGGGGGTATTTATAGACTCCCCAACGCTCCTCATACAAAATGACATAAAAATCTGCGTACAGGGCCCTTTAGTAAGGGTATGACAGTAAAATTACAAGTAAAAATGCAAGGGGTCATAAGTTGTTGAGTCGAGCCCCTCATATGAGCTCGACTCGGCCTTCTCGTGAAATCTGAGAAAAATCCGTGTGGAATCAGCTCTCGGACTAGACACGAAAGTTGTAGATCTTTGTCTTGTTGTCGCGTGGAATCTTGAATTGTAATTCGAACAAAGAATTTATAGCTGAAATACGAACATGACGCGCTCGACCGGGGGCATACCAGCCCGAATACCGACCGAAGCAGGCCGGTACCCAACCGGCTGCCGACCGGTACCGGAGCGAGTGAGCAAACACTGGACTAACTACCAGACCAACTTCTTGCCGATACCCGGTCTAGCTGAGACGTTCTTTCACCCGTCGCCCACATGTTGAGCGTGCAACGTGTCTCCTTCGTGCGCCGTCTTCTTCCGTCGTTGTTTTGGACCATTTTTTCTCTTGTCTTCTCAACCCGATTCCTTCACGATTTTTTTTTACAACTCGATGATCTTCGAGTTGGGCTTTGATGGGTCCAATTTGGATCTATTTGGTCCTCGTTTTGCGGGTTGAAATGGGGGATTGCGTGCATATGATCTTCTTTCTTTTTCGATTTTTTTTTAACCTTCAAAATACAACTCAAAAACACCCAAAGTGCATTAAATCATATCAAAAAGGAAATAAAGCCCGGGAATACAATAAAACACGAAATCACACTTAAATATGATAAATACTCGCAATTCTCATAAAATATAAATGTGAAATATGCAAGAAAAATAAGAATTTTCACGCTCATCAGTAGTCGTGCTTTTGTATTCAATACAACTTTGTGGATTCTCTCTTTATGTCATTATTATACTTTACTAGATATGTGCCCATGTAGTAGAAGGCAAACAATATATTTCATTAAATTAAGCGTATTTAAAAAATGAAGAGGTGATGGTAGAAAGAAAATAAGTATAAAATACAAAGAACTAAGAAATCAAATAAATTAGAAACTATGAATTTTAAAATATCTCTGTGCATGCAATATTATATGTACTTAGATATATAACAAATTATAGAGAATATTTTAAGTGAATTGTAGAACCCTTGGATGATTCAATCCATTAAAATACCCAAATGATTATAATATTTCAACCCCACAAGAATAATATTAAGGTGAAAGCGAAATGATAAGTGGTATGAATTAGAAAATCAAATATATATTTTTTTTATCTTTTAGCAGATTAAATAATTATTGTATTTTTGGCTAAATCCATTATAAATAACTAAATCCCCACTACTTATTCAAATCCAACAAAATACCCAAGAAAATATTTTTTAAAAATATTGATTTCCATATTCAAGCATAAATTTTTATTACCTATATATAATATGAGTGTTAAATTAAAGCTCTCGAATATATTAATTTAATATATTACTCAATGAAAATGAAATAAAAACCAAAATATTTTTGTTTTAAAAATTTATAAGATGAAAAAACGAAAGAAGGGAGTTAATGCACTTTAGCAGTTAGCACTAAAATTGTCTAGTTCCACACTAAGTCACTAACGTCCTTTGTTCTATTTTTCTTATCTTATTAGTGTTTTTTGCAATATGACATTGTTTCGTTTAGTAGAAATTTATGGGTAACAAGTAATTATCCTAACATTTCTAGGGTTTACTTTGCTAGAGATTCTTTTTCCGGGTTATCTTGGTAACCCGGGATAGCTCGTCAAAATTCGAAATAAGTATGAGTGTAGGGACATAAACTTTGTGTCAAATCAAATAGTCAATTGGATATTATCAAGTGTCCAAATCTTTATTTTTTGGCAATCAAGATAAATTCTTGCCAATATGGAAGAGAATTACCAAGACTTAGGTAATAAAATCAAATTAGATCATATCTTCATATTAAAGAAATGAGGTGTCATCAAATCATGAATGACTAATCAAATCATGTCATTCTATGGAAAGAGTCTCATGCTACACTTATATAAAAGGACATCTTATTCATTCCAAGACACCCAAAAAATATACCACAAGTCAAGAAGTTGAGAAGAAATTCAAGATGTGAAAATTCTCAATCATTAGGGGTGAGCATTCGGTCGGTTCGGTTGAAAACCGAACCGAACCGAAGAAAACCGAATTAGCTAAAATTGAATGACCGAATCGAACCGAAATGCATGCCTAAACCGAACCTAACCGAACCAAATTTTTTCGGTTCGGCTCGGTTCGGTTATCCGTTTTGGTTCTCTTTTCCTGGGCCTTCAATTTTGGGCTTTTCAACAAAAAAAAAAAATCCAACAAACATAAAATATGATATAAATTATCTAACATGATAAGTACCATAAATCCGAAAGCAATCATAACGATCTTAATGGTGTCCACAGAATAAAACTAAAACAACCCGAAAATAAAGCAATCGTATTAAAATCCAAAACCTTAGCACAATTCAGAATAAGTCAAATAAACTATACAAATATGATAACATGATCCTAATTAAAAGCTTGAGTGATGCTAATTGTAGAATCCTCATAACCGGCTCAGCAACTCTGCAAATATAAAAAGAAAGATTAGTAACATACTTGGTGAATCTTCAAGTCGCATAAAAATAATTAGCCCTCTATATAAGCATATGCACATCTGTATGTCTTCAATACCGGGACCCACAAGCCACAAAATTAAGATCTCAAAGTTGGTAGTATGGAGCATGAAGAAAGCTCAAATAAATTGATACAAAGATTGTACTTCACAAATTTGGTTTCTGCAAGTTATGGACCCCTTTTCTGCATATATTAATTAGTTATAATATTGGCAACCATAAGGTGAGTGCTAAAACTAAATCCAACAGTGCCATCACTTTGGCAAACATATTATAATATTATATCAGAAGTGGAGCCATCACTTCGGCAAATCAAAACAAACTGATTCATAAATTAAAACTGATTGCAATGAAAACTTCATAAATTAACAAACTCAGATGCAACCTGGCAAATGCATACAGATAATTATATTTCGTTTGGAGCCAAGCTAATTCATAAAGAATACAAAATTGAGCAGAATCCCCAGATCATTTTCAAAATAATTAGATACTAAATAATTGTAAAAACTAAAAGACAAGCATATAATCTTGGAAGTCAGTATGTCGTACTATAAAAGAAAAACGTATAATCTTAGGTTAGATATATCACCTATTCACTTAATTGTCCATCAAGTGTCCACCGTATTCTCGCCCACGTCACTAATAACGATTTTGTCAAAACCTACAAAATAATTAAAAGACACACAAACATTTAGATAAAAGAGTATTGAACAATTTAAAATTTGAGCTCTAACTAAAATAGATATTTGACTACCTTCTTCTATCTTTTGAACATCTTCAATGGTTTCTTCAAGTGACTTGATTCTTTTTTATGTCCGCAACCAATCTTGGGCACATATGAGAGCTTCCACAATCTTAGGAGATAAAGAACTCCTAAAAGGATCGAGAACTCTTCCACCGGTGCTAAAGGCCGATTCCAATGCTACGGTAGAGATGGGAATTGCTAAGACATCTCGAGCAAGTAATGAAAGGATAGGAAACCTATTTTGATTAAGTTCCCACCACTTCAATATATCAAAATCATCTTTCTCCACCACAAGAACACTTTCTTTTAAGTAGACATCCAAGTCACATTTGCTTTCCACCTCTCCACTCTCTATTTTATGTTGCTTGAATTTGTCCCCTAAAAAAAATCTACTTTTCTTTTTCGACGGTTCTTGTTGAGAAGATTGACTAGAACATTGGTTTTGCTCTTGTGTTGACATACCAATTTGAGGTTGGTGAGCCAACTTGTACACTTCAAACAACTCATTTAGCGCTTCCCTGATGCTCTTTGCCATAATTGAACCCTCTACTTCTCCATATTCCACCCCAATGGCATAATCTATGAACTCCAACTTATATCGGGGGTCAAGAATAACCGCAACAAAAATGAGCTTGTTCATCTTTCTATGATCCCCCCAATATTTGTCATATTTAGCCTTCATTCTTTCACCCATTGCTTTCACATTTTCATCCCCACTCTCTATCCATTCTTTTAAGAAGCAATGAACCGTACTGATCTCATGATAGAACTCATTCGAGGTGACATACAACGAACCCGAGATCCTCATTGTGAGCTCATAAAAGATTGACAAGATATCAACCATCCTCCTAACATTTTCCCAATCTTCAATTGTCGGCACCCCATCACTAAGCTCAGCCTTAAAATATGGATCTTTAAGGTCATACCTATCAAATGCCCTCTCAAACTTTTGTGCAACATCTAACATTAGATAGGTGGAGTTCCACCTTGTCGAAACATCTAAGCACAATAAAACTTTTACTTCCTATACCTTCATCTTCACAACACTCTGTAAACCCTGCCAACCTAGACGGAGATTGTCTCACCCATCTAACTGCTTCTCGAACCCTCTTTATTGATGGGTTGATTTCCTTTAACCCGTCAACTACTATCAAGTTAATAATATGAGCAATGCACCTCATATGAAGATATTTTCCCTTTGCAAAAACACATCCCCTAGCCGTGAACTTGGCTTTCAAATAGACAACACAAGTGTCATTTGAGCTAGCATTATCAACCGTAACAGAAAACACCCTCGCAATTCCCCATTCACGCAAACAACCATCTATTGCCCTTCCTAGTTCTTTACCCCTGTGACTATCAATAGAACAAAAATTTATGATCTTTTTGTTCAATTTCCAATCACTGTCAATATAATGTGCAGTGATGCACATATAATTGATCCTTTGCAATGAAGTCCAGGTATCTGTAGTAATACAAACACTTTGACTTGACCTTTTAAACCAAGTTTGTAATTTTTTCTTTTCATCAAGAAACATTTGATAGCAATCTCGTGAGATAGACCAACGAGATGGAATCTTAAATAATGGTTGTGCAGCAGCCATAAAAGTGACAAATCCATCTCCCTCCACAAATTTGAATGGAAGTTCATCAACAATTATCATGTAAACTAACTTTGACCTAACGTTTAATTGATCAAATGACCAGCTTTTAAGACTACCCGCCCCCTCTCCTAATGGTTGCAAAGACAATTGTGCTTGTTTTGTGCCTAAGTTAAGTGGATACTTTTTGCAAGTAAGCATGTGACCCTTCAAATTGGTAGTGCCATTTATCTTGGGATCAGAAAAGTATACCGCACCACAATAGTTGCACTTTGCTTTTTTCCTACCATCAGCTTCATCTGTGAAACGGGTGACGTGATCCCATGCATCAGACCTCTTTTCCATAGGCTTCTTTTCAATAGGCTTCTTTTCCATGGTCTTTGTTTGCGTTGGCTTCTTTCCCACGGTCTTCTTTTGGTTTATTTTCTTTCTCTTTCCTTTAGTCGTGCTTGCTGCCGTCATCTTATGACTCTTATCTTCTGATTCTAGTTCTGGAGGAAGAAGCATTGATGGTGCTTCTTCAATGATTTTATCTTCTTGTGATTGTGACACTGACACACTATTATCAACCTGAAATGGAAAAAAAGATCAATTATTAAAAGAACTATTCGTTAATCACATAATTATTTTTCACTCATAATTACATCCAGTTGCTCCCATATCCAATTGATAATTAACATCCTTGCTTTATCTATTACAATAAAGTCCTCCAAAAAATTAGTGGGCATATGGCAGGTAAACATTCCAAATTATATTATAATATTACCTTCTAAAGTATTAGATAGATTGATTTCATAATTTGGTCTCTAAATTAATAGTTTAAATTGGTAGGGATGAATGAATGATCTTTTAATAGCTTTATTCATTTTGTATCATTTCATAATTATAATACTGACTTCCTCAACTATTTGAAACACCATTAACTTTAATGGAGAACGAGTTTGCTAGAATTGGATGTTTTATAAAGGAAGACAGCGTCAATACTCCAGGTGCCATGAATCCATGATAATGTTTTGTCCCATAAGATTTGATAAACTAAATATTGATAGTACAGATTATCATCCACCGATCGTTTCTCTATTTCTTTAAATGAATGGTTTCTTCCTAAACATAATTTACGTCCCTTCTCTAATGACTGTAAGTATAAAATGACACAGAAATTTGCAAGTAAGAAAGGACAAAACAGCAAAATTTGAATTGATAGCTGCAAACAGCAAAATTATAGTTGTGCTTAATCACTCTAGAATAATGGTCAAAGACTCAAAATACACAATGCGCAAAAAATTGTTGCACGCACAGCACTACAGCAGACATTTTTTAAGACCCTGTGATTGGTTGCTTACTAGAGTAATTATTTCAAGTGAATATCTTTTGGAAGTGAAAACATCAGATAAGAAGCTTACCTCCATCTCCATTGAACATGAGAAAAGGGAATGGCCGAATGGAATGGCAGTCTGGGGCGTGAGCGTCAGCAACGAGCAAGACAGCAAGAGGGACGGCTGGGGCGTGAGCGTGAGCGCCTGCGCCTGCGCCTGGTAGAGCCCACGAGGAGTGAGCAACGGCCAACGAGCAGGACTGCAGGAGGGACGGCTGCCGGCTGGGGCGCGAGCACGGCGGAGATCCGGAGAAGACGATGGGATGGGAATTTGGGAAACCAAATTATCATTTACTGCTTACTAGTTACTAGGGTTAAAATGTTAAAAAGTTCTCTTTTTTAGTCTATATTATGTTAAAAATAAAATAAGAAGAATATCTATATATTGTTCTTATTATAAATATACTGAAATTGTAAAGTAGGTAAAGGTATTCGGTTCGGTTCGGCTAACCGAACTTTTTTAAAACTCCAACCAAACCGAACCGAGAAGCAATTCGGTTTTAAAAAATAATAGCCAAACCGAACCGATGAATAATGTATAACCGAACCGACCCGAACCGATTTAGTCGGTTCGGTTTTTTTGTTCCGGTTTGATTTTGCTCACTCCTATCAATCATTCAAGATCGGCGTCAAGGAGGATAAAAAGGCATTCGTGGAGAAGATCAAGATATCAAGTCCTCCATCAAATCTTGAAGTCAACACGAAGAGAATAATCAGAGGAAGAAATAGAGATTGTAGCACAAATTCTCAATTCTATCAATAAATTATATTTATACAAAATTTATTTTGTTACAAATTTTGGCTCACCCGGTGGGACAATCTCTACTTCTCATCTCTTCTCTCTGAATTCGAGTTTAAATTCCCAAGGAAGAGCTCTCAATCTTCCATCAATGACATGTTTCGAAGAGCCATGACGTCGTCGCTCCAAACCAAAAACATGTGGGGGAAAAGCTTCTTCCGAAACTCCAAGTGAAGAAAACTAAAGTCTACAATACTCCTTGATATGAGCCTAAATTATCTACAATGCTCCTTAATATGATCTTAAACTGTCTACAATATTCCTAGATGTGAGCCAAAACTATAGGCTCTTTGATATGAGTTTAAAAAGTGTATAAATCAAGTTCAAATCAAGGCTCTTTGACACGAGTTTAAAAGGTCTACAAATCAAGTTCAAATGAAGGCTCCTTTACTCGAGTTTAAAAGGTCTACAAAGCATATCCAAATAAAGACTCGTTGACTCGAGTTTAAAAGATCTACAAATTCAAATCAAAGATCCTTGACACGAGGTTAAAAGGTCTACAAGTTAAAAATAAAATCATGTCATCCTATTGAAGGAAGGAGGTAATATCAAATCATGAATAACCAATCATATCACAATCATTCTATGGTAAGAGATCCCATGCTACACTTATATAAAGGTTCATCTTATTCATTCTAATACACACAAAAAAATATACCATAAATCAAGAAGTTCAAGATGTGAAATTCTCAACCATTCAAGATCGGCGTCAAGGCGGCTACAAAGGCATTCTTCGAGGAAAAGATCAAGATATCAAGTCCTCCATCAAATCTTGAAGTCAGCTTGAAGAGAAGAATCAGTTGAAGAAAAAGAGATTGTAACACAAGTTCTCAATCCTATCAATAAATTATATTTGTACAAATTTTATTCTATTACAGTAAGATACTTATTACTCAGTGGCTCCTTGGATAGTTATCCAGTACTCAGAAAAAGGCTTGAGAAAACCCATTTTTCCAAACCCTCCCCCCGCCCCCATTAATAAAATGAACTATTTCTTTATTTATTTCCTTATTAGGGGGGTTGGTACACCTGTTCGTACACACACTTTAGGATGCTTTAAATGTCAATTTAGTGATGTTTTTTGTGCAAATTCATGTGTACTTCGTGCATTTAATTCTCATTGGGCAAAATAATGCGTTCGGTTCATTTTTGTGTTAAAACAAATGCAAATGGATCGAAAAAGAGCATCAAAAGATCGCAGAGTCGATGGATCGATCAAAGCAACAAAGGACAAGGCTAAAGGAAGATCTCGGCCAAGACAGGTTACAAATCTCGGCCTAGATAACCTTTCCAGGGAAAACTTGAAGTTTTGAAGAGTTGAATATCTCGGCCGAGACGGGCAATGCATCTCGGCTGAGATGATTTTCCAGGGAAAAGCTAGATTTTCAAGAGATCAAGATCTCGGCCGAGATGAGCCAAACCCTAACAAAGCCCCGATTTCCCATTTTCACGTCTCGGCCGAGATACAATTGCATCTCGGCCGAGATCAGCCTTCGAGCCACAAAACATAAAACCCTTGTTGCTTCGTCTCGGCCGAGACACACTTGAATCTCGGCCGAGATTAGTCACCCTGTTTTAAAATTGTGAATGCGATTTTGCCTAAAACTCAAGTGACAGTTCTTCCCTTATATACATAAGTTCCATTTCGAATTTGACCTACTTTGGGGACATATTTCCAGCCATTTTTCTAGCCACCAAAGCCACCAAGGAGGGATATTGGGCGAGAGATTGAAGGATCATCTTCTCCAATTGACATCTTTGGTTTCATCCATCTTAGTATCACATTTTCTTGCTTTTCTACTTATTTTCTGTTTGTTTTAGCTTCCATAGGTGAGTAGCACCCTTATTTCTACCCTTGATCAAATGTAAAACTTTAAGTGACAATGTTTACATGATTATTGCTACTTGATGTTACCTCTTGATTGAAATTTCAAGTGTTCTACACTATTTACTGTTATTGACTCATATTTGTATGTTTTTTCTTGGTTTGATCACCCTCTAGGAAGTGTATGAATATGTTGCTAGAATTGAAAATTACTATCCGTAATTGTAGGATTTTCGATTCCCCTAGTAGCAAACAACGAGTGATGTCGTTGGTGATAGTGTAGAGTTCGACCTCTAAACCCGAGCTTTATCTTGGAGCTTTTATCATTTGATTGTCAAATTGAAGAGAGCTTATTCGACATTTTGGTTTAATTGGATAGGGTTAGTCGAAGAGCATCTTTCGATTAGCTAGAATTAAGAGATAACACGGTTGTTGGAGCTTGTTAGTAATCGTGAAATAGGACTTGAAATGCTTTCAATTGGGCATCAACAATAGTTGTGTAATTCATTGGAACTAAAGGGATACTAGATCAATAGTAGATACCTTAATCATATTTTAAAAACCTAATAAATCAATCCACTTATCTTGTCATCTTTTGTTAATTGAATCTTAGAGTTTGTTTGATCATTAGTTTAATAGTCGTTCTTGGTAATCGCTAGTAGTTTACAGTTGGATAATCACAATCAAACCCCTCTCCCCCCCTTTTCCTATTGTTTTGTTACTTATTTACTTTTCCTATTTCAAGGTCCTTAGTGTTTGATACGTATTTAGTATTATTCCTCCGTTCCCTGTGGGTTTGACCCGCACTTACCAAGTTACCTTGTAAGGTGAGAAGTCCGGAAACTATAAAAATATAATTAATTTGGTAACGGTTCAACGACTCGTTGCTACCAGGGATGCACATGACAATACGGTTTGAAAAGTCTAGAAATGTACCGAAGTTCGGTACTCCCCAAATGTTGTAATCAAAATCAAACCAGCATCTACACATATCCTTACCGACCCGTCCTAAAATTCAGAATAGTTCGGTATAGTATTTCACATCTAACAAATCTAGTGGAATGGTTTGGTCATATAAATTTGGTTATTTGGAGATTATTTGAGCTTTTTATACTTAAAACTAAAATAAAATTTAACATACTTATATCAAAGTTGAAACTGAAATAAAAATTAAAATTGCACTGATCCACTAATGAATATTTCACATCCAAACTAAATGAATATAACACCTACTATTTTTTTTCTTCTTAGTTTCTATGCTATGGTATTTATTTATTTATTTATTTTATTAAAATTTAAATTAAATATATTGGATAGAGGATAATTATTTGTATAAAGTTATAATATGTTTCTTATATAATTTATTTTAATCTCGTCATTCAGTTCAGGACGGTTTAAACAAGCTCAAAATAGTTCACGACACAAATATCTACCAAATATTCATAACCATACCATAATTTTTTTGGCTTAGTTCGGATTGGAAAAAGTTAATAATCGACGAATTTCTTTTCAGTTTAGAATGCTTTCAGTTCGGTAAATTTGGGATCCATGCACACCCGTACTCCTAGTAATCCTAGGACTTGCTTCAGCCTTGTAGTCGACAAAGCAACTACTCAATTTGTGAGGATGAAGACCGCAAGTTTTACCATTGCCGACGAGGGAAATGTCATTGGAAAGGGAACAAGAGCACCAACAAAATCTCAGCTTCTCACGAGTAACTGTCAATAGTGAGAACTGTGATCCCGTAGAGGTCAAACTTCTCGATCAATGGCTGATGAGGATAGCATAACAAATCTACCTGAATCGAACAGCTAAACCCAAACCCTAAAAAACATTAAGATATTATAAGAAAGAATAGATTGGGAATTCAAATTTCTTTAGGAAAAATGAATTACCTCTCTAGTCTCGCTTCGGCTGTTGACTGTCACGACTTTAATACATATGAAGGGTATTTTTCTCTTTGTTGGAGAAAGTTTTACGAAAAATCGAGTTGCTAAGTAAATGTTGTTACGTTTCTATTACAAGTTGGGAGGGGGGAACAATGGGTGTGTTTACTTATGGTTGGGGAATACTGAGTCAAATCTGGCTGAAGGAGTTAGAGTGACACTCATGTGCATAAGATGCACATTAGTGTTATTGTACACCTTGTGGGGCCCACTTATGATTTTAGCGCGCGTGATATATATATATATTAAGGTATGTTTGGAATCATAAAATAGGCGCTGACTTAGTTGGCAAAGGCGCGGCATTGTACCCTTTAGTGCGCGGGTTCGAATCTTAACAGCACCTTTTTATTTTTCACCAACAGTATATTCAAATTCCGGGCATAGTATATTTTATAAAGTCTGAGAGTATATGAACACCACATTTTTATTTTTCACCAGCAGTATATTCAAATTTCGAGCATAGTATATGTTATGATGTCTAACAGTATATTTAATATTTCAATGTAGTATACGTAAATATTTATTTTTTCCAACTTACAATACTCACAGTATATTTAATATTTCGATACAGTATACGTATGATGCCTGACAGTATACGTTGTTTTAGTTAATTTTTGTTTTATACTGCGAATTTTTTTTTTTCCAACTTACAATACTCACAGTATATTTAACATTTCGATATAGTATACGTTGTGATGTCTGATAGTATATGTTGTTTTAGTTCATTTTTGTTTCATACTGCGAAATATATTTTTTTTCAGTATATTTAATATTTCGATACAGTATACGTTATGATGCCTGACAGTATACGTTGTTTTAGTTAATTTTTGTTTTATACTGCGAAATATTTTTTTTTCCAACTTACAATACTCACAGTATATTTAATATTTCGATATGGTGTATATTATGATGTATGACAGTATAGGTTTGGTTAAATTAATTTTTCTTGTATATTGTACAATATAAGGCCAAAAAAATGAAGGAAGAAGGAAAAAAGATGCAAACAGAAAAGGAAAAGGCAAAAAACATGAAGGAAGAAGGAAAAAAGATGCAAACAAAATTAAACCCTTGACCTCAAGGTTGAGATATTTAAGACTATATTAAATACCACCAGACCACTTGGTTTTAGTGTTCAACAAACAGGCCATTAAATATATAAACACGCGCGCGCATAAAAATTAATATAATAATAATTGGCCGGTTCAGAGCGATTTTTTAGGTTGAACCGGTGGGGCCTACAAGGTGTACAATAACACTATGGTGCATCTTATGCACCGAAGTTTTTGCCAATGAATTAATGAGTGTGCTTTATCGGGATTTGGACGCTAAATCTATTGAGCCAAGTTTAAGTAAATGCACCCAATGATTTTTGGAGAGTTATTAATTGAGGTTGTTAGTATAAATACGGGCGGTTATTCTGTTAATCAACATTCTAAATGTAATTACCCATTTTCAACCAATGAAATATCTCTTTTTCCTTCTCTAAATTCTCTTGAACATTGGTCCATAACTATTTTGTATCCAGAGCATCACGATCCTCATCCAAGGTTAAGAGCAATGTCAATAAGATGGAAAGTCTAGAGCAGCAGGTAGCTGAGTTGATAGAAACTCTGGCAGTTTTCGCGTAGGGGCAATCCGCATTGATTCGAAGCCAATCAGAGATGAAGCTTAATCAATTGGAGATGAAGAAGCATATGGAAGGGTTGTTTGATTCATTACGGGCCTAGATCGTGGAATTGGGCAAAGGAATGGGAAATGTCAAGGGAAAAGAAGTGTTGAGTGCAGCAACCAATGGCCACTCGACTTCGGTGGTCAAAAGTCGAGAGGATACAAGTATTCTCCCTCCGGCCTCCTATAATAAATAATAAGATATCGGATATGCAACTCAGTCACAGAATAATAAATTAAATAGAGATAATCCTTGGGGTTACATTAGGTAGTGTAATAGGTGGTTTACATTTACTCATATGCCTGATTAAGAGAAAATCTTAACTACGACCATGTATATGGAAGGAATAGCGGAGAACTGGTATATGGATTATATGGAAGGAAATGAGAATACGTGGGATAAATATGTTGAAATGAATATGTGTAGGTTTCAGAATTTGACTGGTAATAATGTGATTGGTGAATCAAGGCCCACGATCCGTTCCCAACCGCCATGCAGCGGGAAACAGGCGTAATAATAGGGAATTAGTTAGGGTTCAGTTAGGGTTTAGGAAGGTTTAGTATAAATATGAGAAAAGAACTCTGAATTAGGGCATTCTGTATTCTGAATTACTACGTGTAACCTCAAAGTTCGAGTAAAAGAAACACCTCGGCAAGTGTTATTTTCTGCCCGTGGACGTAGATCTCCGGATCGAACCACGTAAATCTTGTGTGTTTTCATATTGCTTACGAAGGTTTTTGTTAAGTTTCTTGGATATCGGATTGCGCATTATCAATTGGCGCCGTCTGTGGGAACCGTAAACAATTTCTGACGTTAACAGTGCATTCAAATATCATGGTGATGACTCGACTAAATCAATCTCGCTACGGTGATCAATCCAACCAAGATCCACCCGTGGATCAAGTTTTGCCGCCGAGGCAGTCGCCGACAAGAGGTGCGTCTCATCATCAGGGCAACCAAGGCCCGGTTGTGAATCCAGACAACCAGTTCTTGCCTCCGCCCCCACAAGACATGCAAAACCCTAATCCCGCTGCTGCCCAGCCACCGGTTAACATTCAAATCACTCCAGAATTGCTCCAGGCTTTCCTACAAGAGCATGCTCATGTTCTTCAAGACTGGGCGGCTAATCGCCTACACCCCGCGGGGACTGCCGGACATGATGCCAATCCCGCGGTGCCTCCACATCGTCAGCACTCGCGTGATCAACAAGACCCGGGGCATCGCGGGCGTCAGGATCGGCGACGGGAACGACCTGGTTCTTCCGAGGACCATGGGAGTTCTAACGAATCACGACAGCGCAACGATGAACCTACCGATATGGATCGCCGCCGTCCGCTCAACGCGGCTAAGAGAGTTCGTTATTCCAATCCTCATACTCTAGATCTTCAAGAGTATGAGCGAGTTCAACGCAATGTCGAACTGGACAGAATCCTGGGCCTTGATGCCAATGGAGATATCATCACACCGTTCTCCCAAGAAATCATGGCCACCTCCCTTCCCGAAGGGTTCAAACGGCCGGCCATACCACCTTGCGACGGCACCGGAGATCCAGCCAATTTTCTTGGAGCTTTCAGGCATAACATGCTTAGCCGCGATCACACTACATCCCTCCATTACTGTAAGATTTTCCCTGAGTACCTTCAGGATGAAGCTCGGGTTTGGTTTGATTCTCTCCCACGCAACAGCGTATCTTCTTTTAGAGAACTCGCCGAACACTTTTGGGCGCGTTTCGAAGCACGTGCGAAGCCCATGGCCACCCTGGCCGACCTCATGAATATGGAACAGCGGGACGGTGAAACCGTTACCCAATTTCTTGACCGCTTTACAGCGGAGAGCCTCAAGGTGGGAAATTGCTCAGATGACGTAGTCATCAACGCATTCATGAATGGACTCCGTCCTGGACCACTTTACACCGAGTTGGTTCGAAACCCACCGGTCACAACCCGAGCACTGTTCAAAACGATGTGCAGATATGCTAAAGCCGAGGAGCAGACTCGCCGGAAACGTGAGAAACATGCTAGCAAGCGGCAGTCCGACAGGGCACAAGCTGGGCCTAGCACGCGACCGAGTGCATTTTCCTGCCTGAACCCGGGGCGTTCAGAATCCCGAGGTGATATTCCACAATTTACTCCGTTGACAAAGTCACGAGCCGAAATCCTTTCTGTTCACAAGAACGATCTACGGCCTTGTCCGCGGATGACAGCTCCGCCTGAAAAGAGGAACCGTGGAAAGTGGTGTGCGTACCACCGAGATCATGGGCACGAGACAGAGGAGTGCCGAGAGCTCAGCAAGGAAATTGAGGAGTGTCTAAGGAAAGGACTCTTGCGACAATACATTGCGCGGACCGATGACAGACCTCGGACAAGCCAGAGTGGGGGTTCGTCTCATAACCGCGGAGGTTATCATGATCGGGGCGCACAACAGAATCGGCCGCCGTGGCAGAATAATCGGCCGGGACCCAACAATAATGCACGGCAAGACTCTGGCAATCGCCAACAGCCTCGTTTTCTGCCACCACCTCCTCCTCCGGGAGGACCCGGAGACAATGCACCCACTCACGTAATAAACGTGATATATGGGGCCCTTCCCACCGTGGCTTCACGAAATGCCTTGAAGGCAGAGGCTCGCCGTCCTCCTCCCGAGGAGCCACGTCATAAGCGCCTCCATCAATCCGAAACTGTTAGTTTCACAGATAGGGACCCTGTTCCAGAAATAACACCTCATACTGATGTCATTGTCATCGACATGACTGTGGCCAATATTACAATGAAGCGGGTCTTTGTGGACAATGGAGCCGCAGTGAGTGTTATATTCGCCGACTGTTTCCAAAATATGGGAATTCCTCGGGAACAACTTCGGCCGGCCCCCGGGCCATTGCAGACTTTCACTCAGGGTGAAGTCCAACCAGAAGGTGTCATCACTCTCCCGGCGTCTCTGGGGACCTATCCGGCAATAAAAACTATTTTCGTGGATTTCTATGTGGTGAACTCCCCGTCACCATACAACATGATCTTGGGTCGGGACTGACTTACTCCCGCCAAAGCCATATGCTCCACGTACCACCTCGCTCTAAAATTCCCCACCTCGCATGGCGAGGTGGCTATCCGCGGTAGTCAGCGGGTTTCAAAGGAGTGTATGTACGTGGCACTCAAAAAGACTGTCAAAGTTCCTCCCAAACAGCAGCTTCAAGTAGCATCATCGGCTCTTGAACCTCGGGTATGTACCTCATTGGGGGATACCACCGTCCAGGTACCGCTTGATCCGTCCAAGCCAGAACAGACTGTAACTGTTGGTGCCGTGGATGTGCCATGGTTGCACCAGGCCATCATTCAGACCTTGCGAGAGCATTCCGATGTCTTTGCATGGTCCCCTTTGGATATGCCCGGGGTCTCTCCCGACATAATAACCCACAAGCTGAACATCGATCCCAGTGTAAAGCCTATACAACAAAAGCAAAGGAAATTCGCTCCGGAGCGAAATGCAGCAATTAGAATCGAGGTGCAACAACTATTGGATGCGGACATCTTATTCGAAGTGTATTACCCCTCTTGGCTATCCAATCCGGTGATGGTGATAAAGTCCAGCGGGGCATGGCGGATGTGTGTCGACTTCTCCGACCTCGATAAACATTGTCCGAAGGACTGTTATCCCCTACCTTCCATTGACCAAAAGGCCGAAGCCATTACTGGGTACGTGGCACTCTGTTTCTTAGATCTGTATAAGGGATACCACCAGATCTTTATGGATCCGCAGGATGCCCTCAAGACAGCATTCATCACTGCTTTCGGGTGTTTTGCTTTTAAGAAAATGCCCTTCGGGCTCAAGAACGCTGGAGCCACATATCAACGTCTCATGGACCGTGTTTTCCACGACCAGATTGGCCGCAACGTCGAGGTTTACGTTGATGATCTTGTTATAAAGAGTACCTCCCATTCTTCATGTGTGCAAAACATTGCCGAAACGTTGCGCACCCTGCGGCGTTACACTTAATCCAGCAAAATGCACTTTCGGCGTTGGCTCCGGCAAGTTCCTTGGTTATATGGTTTCACAACACAGTCTTCAGGCTAATCCAGCCAAACTTCGGGATGTTTTCGATCTGCAGCCACCGAAGACGTTCAGAGACGTTCAGCGCCTCACGGGCGGTTTGGCGGCCTTGAATCGCTTTCTATCCAAAGCGGCAGAGCGCCAACTCCCATTCTTCAAAATCTTGCGACAATCGAAGTCCTTTGAATGGACTCCGGAGTGCACCGAGGCTTTCGAAGCTTTGAAACGTCATATACAGCAGCTGCCTACTTTGTCAGTTCCTCTCTCCGGAGAGCCGCTTTACTTATATTTGGCTTCCGCCGAGGAAGCTATTAGTGCAGCACTTGTACGAGAAGTCAATGGCGTTCAGCATCCCGTGTATTTTGCAAGCCGAGTACTCCACGGAGCGGAGACACGATATTCCATGCTGGAAAAAACCGTGTTGGCCCTTGTTATGGCGGCTCGGCGTCTGCGGCCATACTTCCAAGGACGTGAAGTACGAGTTCTGACCAATCATCCTATCCGTCAGATTCTTGTCAAACCCGAGGTGTCTGGGCGCCTCGCCAAGTGGGCTGTCGAGTTAGGCGAATATGATATTCAATATCTTCCCCGCCGAGCTATCAAGGGTCAAGCACTCGCCGACTATCTGGCTGAAGCCCCGGGGGATAATCATGAGTCTTCTGCAGATAATGGTACCCATCATCCTGCTACCTTCGTATCCCCACCTCGCAAGTGGCAGTTATATGTGGATGGTGCATCCACAACTCGAGGAAGTGGTGCCGGGGTGCTCCTCATTGACCCTAAGGGAGTTGAGGTTAAGTACGTCATCCGATTCAAATTTAAGGTGACCAATAATGAAGCGGAGTACGAGGCGGTTCTCGCCGGGCTCCGGCTCGCTCAATCCTTAGCCGTTCGCCATCTTGAGCTCTTCACGGACTCCGAGGTCGTGTCTAAGCAAATCCAGGGAACTTATATCGCCAAGGATGAAACAATGATCAGGTATCGTGCTCTAACACTCAAGCTTATGTCAACTCTTGATACAGTTGTTATCCAGAAAATACCACGTGCTCAGAATGCAAGAGCAGATGCGCTCAGCAAATTAGCCTCCGCGGTCCGAACTAATATATCTCCGGATATCATGGTCGAAGACTTATCTCATCCAGCAATTCATGAGGCCACAGTTTCGGTACTGACCGATAGTGATCCGAATTGGATGACTCCTATCATTCAATATCTCCGAGATGGAATTCTGCCTACTGAGATGCTGCGAGCTCGGCAAGTTGTCCTCAAAGCCCCCAAATACTCCTTTCATGATGGAGTCTTGTACCGACGGTCATACCTACAACCGAGTCTCCGGTGTCTCGCTCCTGCCGAAGCTACTCAAGTTCTACGGGAGGTTCACGAAGGGGCCTGTGCCAGCCATATTGGCTCCCGGACATTGGCCAAGAAAGTTCTTCGCTGGGGATATTATTGGCCAACTTTGTTCAACGATGCCCACGACTTAGTGACCAAATGCAGCAAGTGTCAGCTGCACTCCCGTGTGAAGCATCTGCCGCAGACCGAGCTCACTGGAATCCAGAGTGCGTGGCCGTTTATTCAATGGGGAATCGACATTGTCGGCCCATTCCCAGTTGCTCCGGGGGGATTGAAATTCCTGGTCGTTGCCGTAGATTACTTCACTAAGTGGGTCGAAGTCGAACCCCTTACGGCAATTACTGGTCAAAATATCTTGAAGTTTGTATGGCGCAATATCGTATGTCGCTTCGGCATCCCGAGCACTATTATCTCGGACAATGGTAAACAATTTGCCAACGATCCCTTTCGGTCATGGTGCGAAGAGCTTCACATCAAACAAATTTTCACCTCGGTTGCTCACCCTCAAGCCAACGGTCAGGTTGAAGTCACCAATCGTACACTGCTCACGGGTATAAAGAAACGCCTGGATAATGCCAAAGGTCTCTGGGCTGAAAACCTTCCGCAAGTCCTATGGGCTTATCGCACGACACCGCATACCTCTACCGGGGAGACTCCTTACAGCCTTACTTATGGTTCCGAAGCCGTTATTCCTGCGGAAATCATCACATTGGTTCCAGAGGATAATGACGAGGCTCTCCGAGCGAATTTGGATGAGCTTGAAAATCGTCGTGACCAATCATTCATTCAACAGGCCAAGTGTAAACAACGTGCAGCCCAGTATCATCACCTCCGGGTCCGGGGCACTCAGTTCAATGTCGGGGACCTAGTGCTTCGGCTCAATTCAGCCAGCAAAGCTGCCCCCAAAGGGAAATTACATGCTTCTTGGGAGGGTCCCTACCGCCGTTGCCGCGCACGATTCCGGCTCCTATCAGTTAGAGCATCTCGATGGGACCTCGATTCCCCGAAGCTGGCATGTTACCAACTTGAGGCGCTTCTATCTGTGAATGCCAAATCACAAGTACCATCTTATCTTTATGCTCATTGTACGTTTCTTTTATGCTTGTTATCTCTTTTTGTATTCTTTAATTTGCTCCGGCACTTATCATTGAATAAAAATTCTTTGTTTATGCATCTTGCTGTGTTCTCTTTTACGTTACGGGGACGCCCTAACGCATTCATAAAATTATTATTCGTCTCCGGACAATTAACTCTCTCTCTCGATCCGTCCGAGGAGATTCACATTCCGTCCCCGGACTCATATCACTTTCTCGCCTGTTTAACCGGAGAAGTGGTTACTCCCGCCTGATCCGTCCGGGGAGAATTTACTCCCGCCTGATCTATCCGGGGAGATTTGCATTGGAGTTATTCGAATTGTGTTCCCGAACACCTAACTAAAACAGTTAATAACTGATTGTTTTCCTTAACACATTTGTACACATCAAACGTTTTATTATCTTCCAAATGATACAACACCAAAATGTTTTTTACATAAAACTTCAAAAAAAAAAAAAAAAAAAAAAGATAAGCCATTATCTACGGCCCCCGAGCCAATATTCAGCGCTCCGGCGTTGAGGCCTGCTCCTAGATCTGCGCTGTGTCCTCCGGGATCTTGTAGATCCTCGACCTCGGGCTCCGACTCTTTCCCCTCCGCGGGCTCCCCGACGCCGTGGACTTGTCCTTGGCGCTTGTCAGGGAATTTCGTCCCTTGTATGAGCGCGGCTACTTGGCTGCGGAGCAGACCTCGGAGTTTGGGCCCACTGCACAGGGTCCCACTCCTCCGGAGCCATCACTTCAATTTCTCTGGCCAGCTCCTCGACTACTTCTTCGGCGACCACAGCGGGCTCTTCTTCAATCGTGGTCACTGGAGCTGGCTCTCGGATAACAATGCCTTTGCTCTTTCCAGCGGGTTTCTTTTTATCCTTCCGGGGAGCTTTTGGAGTACCTTGGCTCTGGCTTGAACTCGCAATGAATTCCTCGGCAGAAGGCCTCCACCTGCCTCGGCCCTTCAGTCCTTCGTACATGCTGAGAAGCAACTCCAAAACTTCTCGCTTTCTTACAAGCTCTGAGGACTCCGCTGGGTTATTTGCCACAAGCGCCGAGATTTCGCCCTGAATCTCTACGACCCGCTCCTCCACTTCCTCAAAGGTAAGAAGGCCGAACTCCGACAGTATCCGGTCGTATTCCCTTTGATGAACGAGGACACGACTCATTTCAGCAGCTTTAGCCCGGTACTTCAGTTCGAAATCTTTGGCTCTTTCTTCGGCTTCAACCGCTTTCCTCTCTGCCGAGGCCACCTGCTTTTCTAGCTTTGGCACTACGTGCATTTGCAGGTTGTTCTTTTCTTCGCGGAACCACTCAAGTGATCGCATGAGTTTCTTTATTGTTTCGTGCAATTCCGCGGTATTCTAAACAGAAAGAAGAGTCAACCAGATCGATCAATCTCAAGTATGTAAAGAGTTGGAGTTCAGTTCGAAAACAAACATAAATTGATCATTCAAGCAAAAGGAAGACGAAGTGTCTGAGAAACAAAAATTATATTCAACAAAATGGAAGTACAATATCCAGGATTCAGTACAATGTTTGCATATACTCCTATTATCTACAACTTTAAATTTGTCGGGGAACGACTGACCTCCCGCTCGGTCCCCTCAATATCCTCGGGCAACACCTCTCGCCGGCCCTCTGACACTTCGGCTTCTTCCTCCTCATTCGCTGCGACAGCTTCGTCCGCAGCTATGGCATCGACCTCCATCCGAGGGGGGGGGTTCTTTGTTTCGGGGCTCGGAGACCAGCTCACCCCGGCGGAACGCCATGAACTCTTGGTCCTGGTCCACCTCACAGTTGGCGATCTCCGCGGCCGTCAGAAGTTGTTTCTTCTCCCCTAGAGCCTTCAGCAGGGGCCACTCCGGCAGATTCGCTAGAGCTGCGTAGTAGGCCTTTTCCACCCCGGCCACTGCCTCAAAGTCGTACCCGAATTCTGGACGATATACATCCACATTCGGGTAGACCTCCTTAACCTGCTCCAGCAGCGCAGATCGCGTGGCCTGGTCCCCTATCGCCACAAAGTCCGTCTGGAAGTCCAGGAACGTGCTGGTTTGGAACAGTTTGTCGGCGAATGCCTTCAGCATCGCTCCTTGCCCTTCGACTACGGCAGCTTCCCGAGCCTCCATCTCTGCCCGCAGCCGCAGTACTTCACCTCGGAGGACATTGGTCTCTGCCTCCACTCCGCGCAGACGCGCAACCTCATTTTCGACCAAGGCAACCCTCTTGCGTGCCTCGGTCAGGTCTTGGGTTAATCGGTCGTTGCGCGCCCGAAGCTCCCTAGCCACTTCGGCCAGCTCCTCCTTGCCTTCCTTCTCGCTCTTACGACCGAGGTCCAGGATACCTCGCGCCAAGCGCAGAAGTTCTTCGGCGTCCGCGCCTTCCAACCCCAGCAGACCAGGGGTCACTCGTTCCACCTGGATAATTACACAAGACATGACACCGAACTCAGCATTAATAATAAACACTTCGTGTGCGTAAAGATTATGAGCAGCGTTTCAAATTTACCTCCGTGCTCTCCCCTACTCGGGGTCTTTTGGATGGTGCCAGCAGAGTCCCGGTAGGCTCCGGCCTCCTCTTCGTTCCGGGAATTGACCCCGCCGGCATAACTCGTTCTTCCGACCCCGCAGACGGTCGTGGACTAAGCACCGTCTTCTTCCGAGAAGACACCTCAGTAGATTTACCTTTCTTCTTGGCCGCTGCAGCCGCCGCGGGGCTTCCGGCTGGTTCTTTTCCGAAGCGTCCCACTGCATATAAAGGTTATAGTTAGTCCTATGCAAAACAACAGTTGTAAAAAGCAAGATAGAAGAACTCCTACCCTCTTCGGCAGCCGCATCGCCCGAATAATACGGGCTCAGTCCTGCCCCCTCCAGTTCTTCCTCGGTACAGAGGGTTTTGAAAGTCCCCACTGACCGGAATACATGTATGACTTCGGCCTCCGGGTTCTCCACCGGAGCGGTATCAAGTACCTCATCCCTCCTCCACTTCGGGAGAGCTACTTTGTTCTTAACAAATATAAATCTCTCCTTCCATCCCTCTACCTTACTTGGGTTTTGAACCTTGAACCCACCTCGGGCTCGGGGACTGAAGGAGTACCACCCCTTGGATTTCCCGAAGGCTTTTAATTGGTAGAAAAACCTAAAAAGCTCTACGGTCGGTTCTATCCCGGCATTCTTGCATACTACGGTGAATCCCACTACTTGCCTCACCGCGTTCGGCGCTAGTTGGCTCAAGGCAATACCGTAGTATTTCAGCAACTGGATCACAATGTCCCACAGGGGCAGTCTCAAGCCTATTCTAAGGGGATCTATATACACACTAATAAACCCCTGCGGCGGACAGCAGGCCCTATCATCGGGATTCGGTATTATATACTCTAAGTTAAATGGAAAGTAAAATGAAGGGATTTCTCTCTCAATCTGCACTCGCGTCATCCGTAACGCTACAGAGGCCACCTCAAAATCCTCCTCCGCGCATTGATAAAAAGCGACCATCATAACGTTGCTTTCCAGGCCGTCGGCCCTGTCTACGGTCCTAATCTCATTCCTTTCCGGAATGAGATATCGAAGGGGGGGGACATCTAACGGGGCACTCGTAGTCCCTACTTCTTGAATAGAGGCAGAAGATGAAGAAGAAGGCATACTTACTTGGGTAGAGTTTGAGAAGTTTGGATTTGAGATGAATCACAAGCACAGAATTCCCCTCTTTTTCCCGCTTTCTAAACTGGTAAATCGCAATGAAGAAGATGAAGAGTTACTGTGCAATTATTCCAAATATATACGCAAAAAACCAACGGCTCTGATACAGCCTATTCAAATTCAGTGATGGAGATTTAGACGTGCACTTCACGCGCTTTACAGTTCCCAAGGCGCGTGGGGAACAGGTTTATTGGAAATCGCAGAGCGTGTCACTTCACATCCCTCTCTCTCATGATGGCGCCGCCAATCACATCAACCTCACCCTTCGTCAGGAAGATTTAAACTGCACTCCGGTGCTCCCTTTACCTCGGCCATACTACCACACTCCGGCGCTCCCTTCATTGTGGCCAGACTACTACACTCCGGTGTACCCTTCACCTCGGCCAGGTCATTATGTACTTCCGACACGTTTCTTGCTTTTGGGAGACTCGGTATCTCGCTATCTGTCCCGTGCACTTCGGCCTAGTTCGGTTCCGCTTCCGCAGACTGCGCCGCGGAGTCCCTGGGACGCGGATAGACTTAGTCATCCACAAACACTTCGGCGCGCCCGCGACCACGGCCCCTCTTGCTTATGGTTCCACCCCGGTAACAACCGAAGCTCCTTCCTCGCTTCGGCTGGGGGGGGGCATCTGATAGGGATGGCCCGATCACTTCGGGTCGGGTTAATACCTGAGCCCACTGACCGGCCCAGCACACGTAGGCCCAGCTGGTCCAGAAACACGCGTAGGCCCAGCAGGTCCAGAAACACGCGTCGGCCCAACGGGTGGTTTGTTCCGCGAATCAAGGCCCACGATCCGTTCCCAACCGCCATGCAGCGGGAAACAGGCGTAATAATAGGGAATTAGTTAGGGTTCAGTTAGGGTTTAGGAAGGTTTAGTATAAATATGAGAAAAGAACTCTGAATTAGGGTTCGCATTCTGTATTCTGAATTACTACGTGTAAACTCAAAGTTCGAGTAAAAGAAACACCTCGGCAAGTGTTATTTTCTGCCCGTGGACGTAGATCTCCGGATCGAACCACGTAAATCTTGTGTGTTTTCATATTGCTTACGAAGGTTTTTGTTAAGTTTCTTGGATATCGGATTGCGCATTATCAAATAGTTTTGTGAGTGGCTTGTTGAGATAGGCCAGATGGTAGAATTGTTGAGCCCTATGGACCTGCCACATGCTATGCAATTAGCATTATATGCTTCAATTTGACAATAAGAGCATTAAGTCATAAGATGCTCTGCCCCTACCCTGACTTGGAAATCAAATCAGATATATAGCAATAGCAATAGCATAGCAAGAAACAAGGCAGCAGTAAATTAAGGGCCCAAGTATCGTCTCCTAAAGAAGTTGACACCAGAAGACTAGAAACAAGGAGAAAGAAAAACTTATATTTTAATTACGATGAGGTATACCATGTGGGGCACTAGTGCAAAAGGTTATTTGTGATCATTGGAGTTGGAGAGGATGAATAGAATAGTGAGGGTGGTGATAGAAGAAGTGGATCAACAGGATGAGGAGCTTCAAATCTCTGTACATTCCTTGGTTGGGCATTTAGTTGTTGATACTATCAAGTTGATTGGAAGTGTGGGAAAACACATGATATCTGTCTTGGTTGACACTGGGAGTACGCATAGCTTTCTTGATCTTGGCACAGCAAGAAGATTGGGGTGTACTATGGAATTCACTCAGCCAATTATAGTTCCTGTAGCTGATGGGAGGAAAATTAACTATGAGGCTAAGTGTTCTCGTTTCGAATGGGAGGTGAATACCTGCAAATTTACAGCTCCAATGAGACTCTTGAAGCTAAGGGGTGTGACATGGTCATTGGCATTAATCTGATGAGGCAGCTATGGCCTATGACATTTGATTAATGATCAACATAGGATCATGTTCAAGAAGGACTGCAAAGAAAGTTAGTTGCACGAAGTAACTATAGAGATATCACTCCAAATGATTCTAGAAAGTAAATTAAAAGGTTGTTACATAAAGGAAAGGAAAATTTTATGGGTGTTTTTGCTCTATTGCTGCAGTTGAACCTCATAAAACTTATAAGAGCCATGAATTACTCCTGATATTGAAGGAGTATCAGGTGATTTTTTATGCACCAAAGGGGTTACCTCCCGAAAGAAGCCATCACCAGATAATTGTTATTAAACCAGGACAAGGTCCTATCAAATATCAGCCTTATAGATACCCTTATTTTCAGAAGGATGGAAATAGAGAAGATAATCCAAGAGATTTTGCAAACGGGGATGATACATAAGAGCACCACTCCCTTCTCTTCTCTAGTACTTTTGATGAAGAAGGTTGGGACATGGAGATTTTTTATTGACTAAGAAAGTTAAACTCCATAACTATTAGGGACAGTTTTCCTATCCCATTGGTGGATGACTTATTGGATGAACTGGGGGCTTTAAATTTATTTTCCAAGATGATCTTTGGGTTGGATACCACCAGGTCAGGGTTCACCTTGCCGATACAGAGAAAACAACATTTGTCAGTCTCTGGTCTATATGAATTTAGAGTAATTCCATTTGGATTACTAATACCCCAGCAACTTTTTAGACACCGATGAACCAGGTGTTTCACTCACTTCTGAGGAGGTCAGTTAGCATTCTTTGTTGGTATATTAATATACAACGCCAATATGGAGGAGCATTTAGAGCATCTAAGAGAAGTTTTCAATATACTAAAGAAGAATCAATTATGTGCCAAATCATCAAAGTCTGTATTTGGCTAAATAGGTAGTATTATAGATAAAGGGAACAAGAAATGTGGAGACCACATGTTGGTCACTCACAAGGGTCAAACGAAAATCCTTTCCATGCCACAAGTCGGCAGATAAAGGTATCCAGAATAAACTAAAAATGGCTAATTAAAATAAAGCAATTACAAGACAAAGCCAATTTAGTGTAAATAAAACTGGAAATGACCGGTTCGGTTGGAGAGGAGAACCAAATTAGAACTGTCGCCGAGCAAACTGCAGAGGTCGAGCTCCCAATCATTTTGCTCTATGTCATGAAACCCGAGCGTGGGGGATTAGCAACGCTCCTCACATCGGTGTGAGTCTAAAAGTCCCTCTGAGGATTTCAATGCCTTAGCTCAGAGCCGTAAGATCTGTAATTATGGCCCAACAACAAATCCCAAGACGTGTACAAATCTCCAAAACTAACCTAATAAAGTCCAGCTGAACAAATCAAAATCTCGAAGAAGCAGTAGAAAATCCTACTAAAAACAATGGAGGGACTGCCTCCAAACAAAACTCGGGATTGCCGAGTCAAAGCCTTGGTGCTAAAAATAATGGAGGGACTGCCTCCAAACAAAACCCGGGATTGCCGAGCCAAAGCACCAAATCCAAAATCCAAATAAAAGGTTTCGATAATTGAAAAAGAAGAGCCACGTAAAGATTACTGCAGCCTAGGCACGACTTATTTGACAACCCAGCAACAGTACCAACATGTGAACTCAATGAACAATTACGCTGGCTGAAATTTCTCACCATAGAACAAAATCCCAGCAGCAATATCAAAGTAAAGCAACCAAAGTGCCTTTGAGTATGAATAAACGCAAGCCTCTCGTGGGAGACGTTAATCCATAATAATGAAACCCCCAAGTGAACTGTCTCCACTAACAATCAACGGTCCCAGCAGCAAACTCCCATGGTCAATTCATAATCAACAATCAGCAGGCCCAAATAATATCTTAAGTTAAACCACGAAGCAAACTGAAATAATAGCAGAAATACTAGAATGGTCCAGCAAAGGCTGCGAAAATAGGCCCTAATAGAAAAGCCAGCAGCAAGGAAGGACGATCCTGGGCAAGAGGTCTGCGCCACTCCAGAATCCGGCGAAATCGAGGGAGCTGGGCCGCCGTCGAGAAAGGCTAGAAGTCGCGAATGAAGCTGGAGCTAGTCAAACCAGATGTGAACGGCTCGATGCAGCGCCGCAAGAGGTCCGCCGCTGGCTGAGCAGGGTGGTGAGTCGAATCGCTGGTGAGTCGGGCTCAGGAGGGGGTTGCGACTGAGTCGCGCAACAGATCTCGAACAAGCGCAGAGGCGTACCATCAGTCGCCTGCAAACGATGATGAGTCGCAGAGAAGCAACCTGGAGGCGCGATGAAGAAGCGCGATGTGGTGGATCTGAGACTTCCAATAGCTAGACTCAGAGAAACGTCGCGAAGAAGAAGGGCTTGAAAATCCTTGAGGTGCTTCAATGGCAGCAGACGTGCCTTGAGTCAAACAGATCTGGACAACATGAGCCGTGAGCCTCCGAGGCTGAGGCTCGCGAAATCAGCACCTCCCGCGAGAAGATGACCCAGTGACACAACTCCTTCACGGATCTGCAATGGATTCCTGAAATCGCCCAAAAAGCTTCGAACCCAGAAGGCAGAGGTATGAAACGCGAGAGACTTCGAGCTTTCTGATGCCAGAAGAAGGACGCCATCAATGGCGCCTGCTTTAAGCGTGAATCCGGAGCTAGACACGAACAAAACCGGTTCATAAAACAATGGAGCTCCGGTCAAAGACGGGCCCTTAGAACAGATCCACATTTAAAAAATAAAGGGCCACCTAGAAGAACAGATTATAACGAGGATACGTGAACAAAAAACCCCAATAATCCGGATGAAGAAAAACTGGGAAGAAACAGTTCTTCGAATAGAAAAATAAAAACGAGGAAAAGAACTAAAAACTAACAGGATAAGAAAACGAGAAACAAGAAACAAGAAAAGTGAGATAAGAATAATCAAAGGTTGGCCGGCGACTGCCGGCAGCCGCCGGCCAAGGAGGAGGGAGACAAGTTAGTGCTTTAGTTTTTAGAGAGAGGAGAGGTGTAGAAAAGATGTTGAAGGAAAAAGTCTGTATTTGGCAGAATTATATGGAGTATCTAGGCAATATAATATCAACGAAAAGTCACTGTAGACCCATCAAAGATTCAAGCCATGGTTGCTTTGGACACAGCTTACAAATGTAAGGCCCTAAGGGCGTTTCTTGGTCTAACTAGATACCATAGAAAAATTTATCAAGAGCTATGGAGTTATAACTAGGCTACTGACTGCGTTGACCAAGAAAGGGAGGTTTCAATGGAATGATGACGTTGAAGCAGCCTTCCTAGCACTAGAAAGGGCAATGGTGGAGGCCACTGTGTTGCAGTTTCTAGATTTCTCTAAGGCATTTGTAGTAGAGATTGATGCTTGCTATGAAGGGGTGGGAGTTATGCCCATGCAAGAAGCTCATCTTATACCCTATCTCGGTAAAGCCCCAGTCCTAGAAATATGGGACTTTCAATCTATGCAAATGATTTTAAGGCAATCCTAATGGATGTGGATAAGTGGAGGCCTTATTTATAAATGATTCTCTCATCATAAGAATAGGCCAATACAACCTGAAATACTTATTACATAATATTTCTACTCCCTTGCAGCACAAATACATGTCTAAACTAATGGGATATGACTACATAATAGAGTATAGAAAGGGGAGTGAGAATAAAGCAGTTGATGCTTTATCCAGAGCCCATTCTGTAGAGGCAGAGTGTACTAACTACTATTACACTTCTCAAGCCAGTGTGAGTGGAAGAAGTTGCTTTGAGCTATAAGGGAGATGAGTTTCTCAAGAAACTATCACAGAAAGGATTACAATACCATATAACATGTCCATCTTTGTGTACAAAGATGGACTGCTAAGGCAAAAAAAGAAGTTATATATGGGCACAACTAAGGGGACGAGAAATGACATTGTGCAACATTTTCATAAATCTTCTCATGGGCGTCGTTAATGGGAAGCTGCTACTTTACAAAGGCTGAAAGTCGTTTTTGATGGCCACACATGAAGAGGGATGTGCATTAAGTGGTGTATGCTGTCAATCATGCAAACATGAAAATTTTGGATTACCTAGATTGCTACAACCACTTGTCCCTGAATACATTTGGTCTCACATCACAATGGATTTCATTGAGAAGTTCCCTTTATCCAAAGGCAAAGACACAATATGGGTGATTCTTGACAGGATGACTAAGTATGGTCACTTCATTTCCCTTAGCCATCGTTATAGTGCTTCACCGCTAGCTAGAGTCTTTCTGGATATTGTATATAAGGTACATGGGTTGCCATTTGCCAATGTGAATTGTATCAGATCGTGATAGGATCTTCACCTGTCAATGCTGGTAGCAATTGTTTAAGAGCCTGAGGGTTCAATAGCATATGAGCACAGCTTATCACGTCTAGACTAATGGGCAGAGTGAAAGGGTAAATCAATGCGCAGAGAGCTAGCTAAGATGTATGTGCAGAACTAATCCCAAGAAGTGGGTGGAGTGGTTACCTATGGTAAAGTTCTGGTACAACACAAACTTCCACAAATTAGTAGCAATGACACCATTTGAAGCTTTATATGGATATATATCAATCCCGCTAGCTTTTGGATTTTTCGTGGAACAAGCAGTAGAAGGAGTGACGGTGACCTTGAGGGAAAGGCATGCAATGCAACAGAAATTAAAGGAGTTGTTGGTAAGGGCCCAAGATGGGATGAAAAAGGCAGTTTATAAACAGAGGAAGTTAAGGGAATTTATAATGGGGAAGTTGTTGTATCTCAAGCTCAAGTTGTACAAGCAGAAAACCTTACACAACAGCAGACTTTGGAAACTTAACCCAAAATATACAGGATCATTTGAGGTATTGGCCAAAGTGGGATAAGCAGCTTGTGGTCTTAAGTTGCCAGCAGATGCTATGATCCACCCGTTGTTCATGTTTCTTTGCTCAAGAAACATATTGAGGGGAAGAATATCACACTAGTGTTTCCTGATTGTGATGTTGATGGTAAGGCAGTACTGCAGCCTTGGTTATAATGGCTAAACGCCTGGTGAGAAGCAATAATAAACCTATCTCACAAGTGTTGGTAAGGTGGCTCATCTGCCTGACTCCAAAGCCACCATGGAGGACTATGATGCCATAATCTCCAAATTTCCTTACTTGGAGTCTTTGAGGTCAAGGCTCCGCAAGGGGGAAGTATTGTCACAAATGCAATACATGGGAGGGGTACTTATGTCTTTGCTGGAGAAAGCATTACAACTAATAGAATTGCTAAATAAATGGTGTTAAGTATTGTAAGTTGGGATGGGGAAACGTTGACGTTTGGGGTGTAGTTAGTATGAATACAGCCGGTTATCCTGTCAATTGGCATTCTGAAAGTAATCAACCATTTTCTATCATTTTTCCGGCTCGAAGTTATCTCCCATAACATCGACCAACAACTGTGTAAATCACAGATTTTTGCAATTAAATTAGCTGCCGAAAAATTTGGTGGAGCAACAGAAACAGCCGATGTGTGAAAATATGACAAAATGTTTATGTATTATGAACAGATATTTTTTTGATGAATTTCTACCAGGAGCATTTCAGTAGAAATTCTTTTTATCTCAACATACAATCTCAATATGTAAACTTAAAATATAGATAAAAATAATATGTATCCATCAGTTATATCATAGAGTCAACACTGAAATTTTTTTAAAAAAAGTTCAGTATTCCACTCTGTTATCTTGATGAATTGGATAGTGAAAGTATCACACACCAAACTGCCCAAGGCTTGGAAATACTATTTTGTCCGAAGCCCGGGCAGACTAGTTTGTCAATGAAGCGCATAGTCAGCCTTAACAGGCTACTAGTGATTGGCCTAAAGTTTATGTGGCACATATTTGTCTCGTTTAATAAATTCTAAATATTATAACAGAAGATCTTCAATATTGTAATTTTACTTAAATTGAGTTTTAGAAGTTAAGTGTTAAAATTGTAATTTGTTAGACTTGATCAAAATTTAAAATTAAGCAGATTTTAAACCCCATTCGTTAGATGTCAAAATGGTCCGGTCCTGAGGGCCTGCACTGATCCAACCCTAAAAATACAAGCATTGAGCCTTAGTTCCATAGATCCTTATAGCTTCATGGTTTTTAGCTCGGTCCTCATGCCTACTAGGGCTTGGGCCGGTCTAGGGTAGGTTGGCTCTAAGAGGTCATATATTTTTATTTTTATATTTTATATATATTTATTATATATTCCTTCTGTCCCAACTGAACTTGCCTACTTGTCATTTCGGTCTGTTCCACCTTAACCTATCAGCCCATAAATGACAAATTTCTCACACAATCTCCAAACTCAAAATCTCCATCTTTGAAAAAGTCAAAAGATTTCACAAAATCTATTTTTTCTTAATCTTCGTGCCCGATCAACCTAGGTAAATTAAGCCAGGGCGGAGTGAGTATATATTATTTATATACTTTCATATAATTACATAATAAATTCAGGCTTTTGTTTAAAGAAACAAGTTGATAGCTGCCTTTAGAGGAGAATAAAATGTTGCAACCGACGGTGAAACAATGAAAAATGTAATTATTTGTTAGATATTATTATCACCGATAGGTAATCGTTTTTACTAATGTTTTAAAGAAATCATACTTGGCTACATAAATTTTGTTATTTTTATCATGTTAATATTTAGGAACCGGGATGCTTATATTTTGAAATGTTTTAGTTATCCCCTTTTACTGAAACCTAAAAATGTCGGAGTTTAGTGTTTGAGACCAAAAAAAAAGAAAAAAATGGAAAAAATGGCTATGAGCCTATAGGACTTGGCCCTCGCTCTCCATTTTTAATGCTCATATAACACAAGGGCTTGGGTCGAGTAGGGTCGGACCGACCCTTACCGACATCTCTACTAAATGTATTGAGGTTTAGAATTTACAACTATTACTGGTTTCCACCTTCCGGTTACTAGGATTTTGATGGCTTAAGGTGTAAAATAAAAAATCAAAATTCACCAAACATCATGCACCTTACAGAAATATAGCATCATCCAGTACAGCCAATTAACGGCGTTGAAAAGTAGAATCCAACTTAGTAATTCACACAAATTCATCATTGATATTCGGCAGCCAAGTGCAATATGCCATAACTTTAGGTGAGTGAAAAATGAAGTTCTAAAGGACAGCATGAATTAGAGTTACATATTCGGTAAAAATTCATTAGAGCTGTAATTTACAACACCAAACAGATTGATCTATCCACTGTTACCACAAATTTAAAAAGAACGAACTGTATACAGATTTAGTCTACTGATGGCCTTGACCGTGTGGAGGGGGTCCAGGAGGTAGAGGGGGATGCATCCCAGATGGAAGGTTAAAATTCGATTGCATTCCAGGAGCATTTGGATTTCCAGACTGCTGCAAAGGATAGTAAAAGATCAGAAACAATCAGGTCTCACGAAATACCTAGACGAATGCCCTCAAATGATTAACAGAGATAATAGAAGGTTTTCCAGAGCTCAAGGCTGGAACAAGGGAATAGGGTTTATGGATTGGAGAATTTGGCAAGATTTAAAACCAACAACCAAATCTACTCCACTTGTTTGACTAGAAACTCAAATTAACCAAAGCTTTACTTTATGCGTTTTAACTCCATCCTCCTCCCTTTCACACGCTTCACAGTCACACTGTCACTCACATAATCACACGTGCATCCACACACATATATACATGATTATTCCATGGTTATTCACTAAGAATGGATTTGAGATTCTTGCACAAATCCATTCAAAATCCAGATGGACTTTTAAATAAGTGAATTTTGAAAACTTTCTAAATTATAATCCTTCATATAAAATCCATTGAGATTCCAAATCCCTCAATCCAAACAAAACCTAGAGATTTTCATTGATAAGCAAAAGATGCAATTTAGAATAGTCGAATATAAAAATGCCCAATCAGATTTCAAAACAAAGGCTGCTAGAGCAACTTGCCAGGCGCTTGACTTTCAATTAACAATTCATCGGATGCTGAATTCAGTATGACATTCTAAAGCAGCCTATAGGTACATCAACTGTGTATTAATATGAAACAGTGGCAGGGGTGGCTGCCACCAACCCAACCGAACCCCCGCCCCCCAAACCCCCCAACCAAACATCTTCAATATATATAATTAACACATTTATTTATAATATATAATTACATCCTCCCACCCCGCAGCTTAAAGAAAAAACAAAAAATCGACATCCTGTGTTTGCTCCTGACATGAAATGCAACTCCTAAGTTTTTTTCTCTGAAGCATTTTGTATCAATTCACAAATTTCATGGGAATGAATTTAAGTTATTGCCAATGAAAGATGGCACAAGTAAAATAACATTAATTTATCAATTTAACAAATTTATCTATATCTTGCAACACTTCTAATCTCATTCCAAAAGTAGATAACTAATAATTATATTCCAACATAGATTTACTGAACAAATCAATAGCCAAGTCCCATGGTAAGGTATTCTCAACAATCAAATCTCAATGGAGTTTGAGAAGATGAAATGATAAAGGCAGTTCAAGTGGATTACGACTCCATTATTTTAACATCAATATATAGGTCACAGGAAACCATCAACAATCCGAAGAACGATAAACTGTCTTAGTTCCAAGAGTGACAAACCAATGAAAAAATATTCCAATCTACAAAGGTGTCCAAAAAAGGAACCACAAAATATTTGTATCTTTTTCATGGCATCAAACCTTCCCAGGCCTAGTCAGAGCCAAGAATCAATATGAAGGTGGTTATAGGTTTCCTTTCCCCAAATAGAGGAACCACAGATCCAATTTATTCAAGGAAAAGCATAAAATGCTTGAACCAAATATTGTGGATGCAACAATTTGTGTCCTAATACAGTATAATCTTTAACTTTAATGTTATCAGACGCCCTACAATGACCACTGCTTCCACCAACAAAGAAATCAAGCTATGAACAAAAATACTATTTGAAGCAGGAGCACATACAGTACCTCCGATAACACTCCTGAAAATGAGCTCAACACATTATCCATGTTCTCTTCTAACATCAACCACACTACAAGCAGATGATTGGATTTGAAGTCTAAGAAACTGCACTCACATTTCAACTTTAGTTACCACTACATTAATTTGATGTTTACCAGATTACAAGTTAACTTTCTTAACACTCTCCTTTTAAACGAAAAAATCCATTTGAACCCCCACAGACTTAAGTTGTTATACTTAATCTACATTACACTATTCTGACTGAAATAATGATTGAGGGCAGTACTGTGGATATGAAAAAAGGGAACTTCTCAAATGTACTAAAAAAAAGATCAAAGGGAGATTGGTATCAGAAATATTCCAATCCCACTAATTAGTGTGACATAACTAAACAGGTCACTCAGAAATGTGTGAGTTAATTTTCCGGCTATAACTTAAGCACCAAGATCATCAATCTATCAACACATGCAACAAAATATAAGGTGCACAATATCCCATAGAAAATGATATTGGGTCACTAGATTTTAACACACAAATTATGCCACAATATTTAAAAACTTTATTTGCAGTGTAGCACAGCTGTAAATTTTCGCACCTGGTAAGGATTCATTCCTGGCATCATTGGCATCTGCCCAGCTTGTGGCCTGTTGAAGGCTCCCCCAGGTTGATACATTTGATTACCGCCTGGAGGCATATTGCCAGGTGGACCAGATCCAGAAGGCATGGGATTCATCGGCATAAAGTGGCCTTGAGGCATTGGAGGAACCATTTGATTCATGCCACCCTGTATCCCCTAAATGGGAAAAAGAACGACCAACATAGACCGTTAGAAAATAGAACATAGTAAAAAAGGAGATTAAAACATAGTAAAGTAAGAGATTCATTTTCTTACCATTGGACCAGGCATTTGTCCCGGATTTGAATTCTGCATTGAAGAGAGTGGCATAGATCCTGGCATTGAAGAAGGCAAATTGCCAGACGTATTAAGCGATTGAAGATGGGGAGGCGGACGAGCTAAATGAGGATGTGGCAACAAAGGTAAATGTGAAGGAGGTTGCATCTGAGCCATATTTGGTGGTGGCAATGGCATCGAGGACATTTGCTGAGGTAGTGATTGGTGCTGTTGGACAGATGGAGAATGCTGTTGATAAGGCTGTTGTTTGCCCGCCAGGAGAGATGGATGCGGACCCGGTGGTAGAGGCGGCGGCCCTGAAACTGACATAGGTGGCTTCTGCTCTCCTTGAGCAGAATCATGAGACTGGATAGCTAGAGGCATTGCAGCTCCAATCCCTGGGATTGTCCCTTCATTTCGAGCCAACCCAGGTCCAAATGGTCCAGGTGTTGTTGGGGGCTCGGACATCTGGAAAGGAACAGAAACACGGCCTCCAACTGCAGTGTTCTGCTCACCAAAACCTGCAAAGAAAAAAAATAGTTGTTCGGTGAAAACATTTAGTATGGAGAAACAAAGCAGCATCTCAAAACGTATGCTCCCGAAATGCAGGAGAAAGAGAAAAGATAAGGCTATACTCTACAAAGTTTAAGTCTATCTCGAATAGCTTAGACGTAACGTAAGTTACTAATAATGAAAGAATAATACCACATTGTGTGTGCACATAAAATCTGAAACATCATAAAACATGCATATGAAGAAACAAGTTCTTAAATAACAAAATTGAGTTAGTGGCACACCAAATGTTTATAATATGATACTATAGATCTGTATAATCAAAACTATTAAAACCTCCACAATGAGCAGATACGGAAGCAGTATCATAAAAATAACTCGAGCATTGAATTAGTGAAAACCTTGATTATGTCCCATGTTTAACTTATCACGAGCTGAATCCCCAGGCCTATTTCTGCACCAAAATTTTGTTGCATGATCATTTCCACCACTGCACAACAATAAATTCGTCAATTGATAGATTATTCATCTCAGAGCTTGTATCCACTGCAGAAAAGTTTAATCTATTGCATTTAAAGCATGATTGGTATGAAGGAATAGGGTGGAAATGGAATTGTTATTTACTTGTCTATTCCCATTCTTATGATTGGTATGAATTTATGATGGGAATACTCATTACCAAGGATTTGCTACTCCCGTATTCAAGGGATTAGTCATTTCTCCCACCCCCATGGTGGCGGTGGTATTATTACTACTACTATTACTAGATCCGGATCCTCTACATTTACCAATTGGTAAATTTTGTCAATTTCAAAAGATCCTAGCCACTGAAAACATCCAGGCACCACAATTTGCCACGTCATTCTAAAACAAACAAAATGTATCAGTTCCACTGATTTTCATCTCCATCCCTTTCCTGCTCTCCTTTTTTTTCTCTCCCAAAAAATTGAGATATATCCCCCTTGGATTTGGATCCCCTTCAGCCTTCCATCCAGATTCCAGGTAGAATTACTTCTTGGGAATTCCAAAACCAACTCAATTTCAGTGATGATGCAGATTATCATCTCAAATTTTAAAAGTATCATCATCTAAAATTTTAAAAGGAAACATGGACACATACACAAGTAATTATGCCTGTTTTCAGGCAAAAGAGCCGAAACCAAATTTCAAAAGTCAGCATTAAGAGTAGCTGCTTATTTTGAACAAGCTTTCATTCTGGAGTTTTTGTTTGATGTTGTGAATGGTGCGTGTCGGAGTCAGAGCCTCACAATTTCAGTTTCTTCCCTTTACGAGCTTGATTTCTGTTACTCTGTATTGAAGGGGATATATTGTTTTTGTTTATTAAAAAAAAACAAAGGGAGAGAGAGAACCACAGAGGGAGACGAAGAGGGGAAGAATCTCGCTGAAGTAGAAAATACTGTTTATTAAGACCAATGACGTGGCAAATTGTGGTGCCTGGATATTTTCAATGGCTAGGATCTTTTGAAATTGACGAAATTTACCGATTGATAAATGGAGAGGATCCGTTATAAGATGGTTAGAATGATCGCAACAGTTATAGAAGTCTCATAACGTAGATTATAGAAATTGTCAATTAAACATTATCCAATATTTTCTCATTATAAGGTTGTCACTTTGTGAAATATGGATAGGAAAACGTTGTATTTGGATGGAAGGATTTGATGATGGATTTGGAATTCATAGTCTCAAATTCATTGATGTTGTTCGGATTACCATGGATTTGAAAATCCATGATTTCATTTTGAGCTACTCTTTGAAGGATTTGAGTGGATTTCAAATCCCCTCTATCTTGACTGGATTTCAAATCCATTAGTTCTAAATCCATGCATTTCAAATCCCTCCATCCAAAAACAACCTAAAAGCACAAGATGTTCAAAGTTCAGTCATGCAGGATTGTGGCCATCATCATTCTGAAGTATTCAATGTAGGCTAAACACCATAGAGTTACAGAAATATCCTTTTGTAGTAACTTAAACAATGTAAACTAGAAGAAGACTTGAAAAGGTACACAACCACACTCGCACATACACATATATATAATCACCTCTTTACCATATATAACATGTACAGTAAAAAATTGATGACAAACAAAATTCAGAGAGAAAACTAGCTGCTATTTTGGAATTAGATATATGATATAGCTGTACCTGCAAAGAAGGTATCCAATAGGATGCCAGGCAAGGTCCCATACACTATTATCATGTGCATTCTGTATCTCGACCTGGGGAGTCTCATGCCTGTGCATAAAAAGTTAAATACTGATGAGCAACAACTGCAGGGCAATTGTATTGCCAACTTCCACACTAACGGACAAAATATGTGTCTGTTACAGAGAAATTGGTCACAATAAGTATTAATACCTCAAATAGAAGCAAATGGAACACAACAATATTCCTATTTCTCCAAATAGATCAACAGAACAGGCAAACGGGAACATCACTATCTCAATTTTTATTTGTCAATTTCAAATATCGAACAGTTTATTTCAGAAAAGATTATATTGCAATGTTGGTTGGTGCAGGGACAGCACAATTTCAAATAATAAAGGCATATCCAAGATTTAGATTTAATGTTTAAAATACATAGATATAGGGCAAATCCACTACACTAGAGGAGGAACAGGGAGGAAGTCGTGGAAAATGATTTTCAGGAACCGTTATAAATTACACATTTTCATTTTCTCTTATTGATCCTGATGCAGTCGGGGTCCGCAGAACTGTGAAAGAGAACAAAAGCTATCTTGATTGCATCATAAGAATTGGACATATCTTTGATTTTTTTTTTATTTTTTTATTTATAAGAAAGAATGACATATCTTTGATTATTAGAAGATAAAAGATCTATATTTCCAAAGGAGCCCACATTGTCAAAGTGATAGGCTTGGTAGGTGTATGTAAACATATCTAGAATCATGCACACAAAATTTTTTAACTTCGAAAATGAGAAATAAATGAAAGATATAACAAGAGTGCAGAGATTTTACCCAACCAGCCAATGCATAATTGATCCGTCAAAACTCCCGCTAACAAAATACTCCTCATGAAATGGGTGCCAAGCCAATGCTATAACAGTGAATACGAATGCAGGGTAAGTACCACAAAAATATAATAAGGCACCCCAAAAAAATATCATGCATATAAAAATGTAACAAAATAAACATAAAAAGGAAAGGCATACAAAACCCCTAAAAAAGGGTTGCATATATATGAGCCTGCCAATACAACCATGAACTAAAGCTTTAATCTCCAAGCACAAAATTTATTAGCCTCAGGAAGGTTTCAGCCTAATAAGACGCATATATCAACACTCACTTCAAATATCAAATAGCACAAGTGTAACAACTTAGAATCTGCAAGCACAAGTTCTCTTTTACTTATCAAGTTTTACATAATCATCAACGGGTAAAACTATCCTCTGTCTGAGAAGAAGCATATCATTGCACTCTAGGAGGTGAATATTAATTTAAACAATTGCACATCTCCAATTCGTTTAGTAATCTCAATCCCCGTATTAAGTCGAATAATCGCTTCAAAAGTCTTTGGCACAGACAAAAAGCCATAGTTTAGATGCATTCTCCAGTTACATGCGTTCTCCAATAAAGTGAAGATCTTTCAGGAGATAAGAACTTCCATACCAGTGACATCCTTCCGATGTCCACGAAAAGATTCAAGCTCCTTCATAGCCCGTATATCATAAAGCTGAAAAGGGAGAAACAAGAATTAATTACCATTTAGAGATTTCTAATTCAAACTCTTCCAACCCCTACATCATCATGTTTAAGAGAGAGCAATGAGAAGCAAGGACCAGCAGAACCCTTGGAAGAAAAAAAAATGACAGGCGCACCTTGATAATTTGATCCTTTGAAGCTGTTAAAACCCAGTTACCATTTTGATTCCATTTCACACAAAGAACTGTATTCTTGTGGCCGTGACTGCAAAGCCACAATTCTTATGCAATTACATTCTGATAACAAGATAAACTAGAGTCATGACATGATGCTAAAGGAAAGACGGTGGTGTTTGCTCACAATGAACATAACTCTCTCTCTGACTTGGCATCCCAGAGTTTGACAAGGTTGTCTTTTCCACCTATTAAAAGCCCATTCAAAAGCATTTATGTCATGTATCTCACAAGCTGAGAGTTTTCCACTGTTAGAACTAATATAGCACGCACCAGAAACCAACAATGACTTGGATGGATGCCAGTCAACACACTTTACATCCCAACCATGGCCTGCCTGAGTTCAAAGGAAGAAGAAAAAATCTTAGGTTATACAACGCACCATTCTCATTGTATATGAATTTATTTATCTGATTGACAGATTAAGAACCAATGCACATCACATGGAGGGGCCAAGGCAATTATATGAACAGACAAGTCACCAACAGTTCTCAGAGTGCGGTCATGAACAGCAAAACTAGTCAAATTCCGAAGGGAAAAGAAATGGTTATACAACACACCCATTATCAACGTATATGAATCTATTTACTGATTGACAGATTAAGAACACATGACGCAAGGACAACTATATAAACAGACAAGTCACCTATAGTTCTCATATGCTGTCATGGACACCAAAGCTAGTCAAATTCAGAAGAGAAGATAATCACGCAAAGGAAACTGCTAGATTTATTGTAAAAGAAAATTATTACATTTGACTTCTTTAACTGAGGGCTACTGATAACTAAATGACTATACTGAGCATTTGGTAGGAGCAATAGGTAGAACTGGGGCTATGAACTAATATCTAGATGAAAAGCAATTAGCCAGTTCACCAGGATAAACATTTGTGCAAATATAAGGATCCAACTTTCAATATAATAATTACATCGTATAAACAGAGTTGCATCAAATGACCATAGAAAGGTCCCTGAACAGGTACGATACAAGGCAGGAAGAACAAACTTAATTAGCTCGTGAGAAAGCTAGACTTTACATACAAGGCAGCAATCCTGCTTCTACCTCAGTCGTCAGAGATTTCTAAGATCATGATCAAATGAAATGTAAGAGTATTCAATGAATTGAAAAGATTTTACTTGTATTGACTTTGTTTCTAGGTAGTTTGGTAATATGATGGTAACTCAACCAATCAGAAGTAATTGGTCTTTTTTTTTTCAGGAGGAAGTCTCTATTTTCCTGGTGCAGATTCAAACTAGAATGATATTGGCTTACTCAAAATCACTAGCATTTGCCTTTTTTCTCATTTGAGCGTACACATCACCAATGATACTAGGAGTAAAAAATTTAATCAAATTAAGTTACAGTGTTCTTAAACAAATCAAATATCTTGATGACATTACCAGATAATGAGCGCTCCTCCTGGCACCTGGCAAAGTCCCACACTTTAACGGTAGTGTCATCAGAACAGGAACAGAACTTCAAATCTGTCCTGCAGAAACTGGTGAGCAGGTTACAGAAAAAAGTTAGAAGGGTTCTCACATGGACGAAACAGATTCATGCTCTCATGTATAGAAAATAGGTTGTTATTGAATTTTCATTTACAAATTCAGCCACCCATAATTCTTCATGATAAAGGAATTAATCAGAACTCAGAAGCAGCAAGAATTACCAAGAAAATACCATCACTAGAGAAGATGGATTACAGGCAAGAAATACCCAGAGGCCGAGGGGGTGGGGGGTGGGGATTATATAACTAGCTTTGAGCATGATATCATACCTTAAGCCACGAATTGATTCTTTATGCGCAGATTTATTAGCTTTCACATTGTTCATGTTATTTTGCCAGTACCTGCAAACAGGTATAATCAATCTGCCACCCAAATTAATTAGGAAAAACGTTGATTTAATTGCCAAATCATGAAATTACTTTATGGCTCCACCATCATCCCCTGTGACCATCCAGTTCTCATTATAACTCCATACCATTGATCTGACTGCTTGCTCATGAGCCTGAATGTTTAAGAAATATTATCATGCATCTCCCTTGTCCCCTATAATTCTTGACAACATAAAGTCATAAAGTAGCTATATACATTGTAATACCTGTAGTATCATTTCAAAATTAAAAGACTGGCCATTCCACAGTGTGAATTCTCCGCTTTGAGACCCAGTAATAAGTCGCCTCCCGCTAGGAGTCCACTGAAAACAAATTTGGAATTTGAATCACCAATAAGTTACACCAGAGGTGAAGAGACCTTCTATTATCAAAACGTAGGGTCCTAAGACATAGGTTTCATATCAAAACAAAGCAACAGAAACTGGAACAATATAGAACTCTGGATGTATCACATATTACTGAAGGCATAGATTATTATTATCATAAGTGCCACCAAGTAAAACATATTTATTCGTGCCAAAAATAACACTTGGTGGCTAGCAAGCAGTGAACTTATCTATCCCAGAATTCTTTAAACGACCACAATCTTTTCGGCTAAACTACACTCACCAAAATGTTGGCACATATCAATTGAACAGTTCTAACTCTACATAAATGATGCACCAAAAGAAAAAAAAAAATGTGTCCTTGACCCAGATGACCCCACACATCGCAGAAATGCATACAGGACGTCAGATCTGAGCCAAGCAATCACTTCAAATAGAGGCTCACCTGTTAATGACAAAGCATGTATATCTTATCTGACGGATGAAAGAATCAAAAATTTTGCAACCATAACATCTAATGTTTCTCCTGGTCCTTCAATTCGGCCCCCTATGAAGTCTCATCTCTAAAGGTACGACCTTGTTACCTTCACTTTCCATCCCAATGGAAGTCAGATGGAACTACATCAAAAAGATGTCTAAGGTGCTTTCCTTTGTTTTCATCTTAAAATCTAAATTTTAGGTTCCAAATACCAAATCCAGTCAGCTTCCTTATTTGACCACTAACATTGAACCCAAACCACGGAACCTTATTTTCTTAAAACAAAAAGATACTCAAGAAATAATAAAACCGGCATTCCTCCAGCAGGGATGAAATCACCAAATATTTATAGAGGTAAGTTTGTCAAATGTACCCTAGAACCAAGTTGTTAAACTTACTTTTTAACTAGAATTGTTGGAGGGTCCATAATATTGGATAGTAAATTCCAGTCATAGCATTGTAAGATTTACAAACCTTGTAATATTCCTTTATAACCTTTATATATCTATATATATTATATATATATATATATATGTATGTGTTCATTCAAGGCCATTTTTATTCTTCATTAACAATCATCTATTTCTTTACATTCGGAAATTACATTTGAATAATAAACTTTTGATATGTTGATACATTAATAAATTAGGATTATGAATACATTTTAACAAAGCATTCAAATATGATAAACAGCAATTTTTTAATTCTCATAGACAATATTATAATTAACAAAAAATTTAAGTTCAAGAAGAAGTGGGAGAAAATCATAGTGAATCAAATGAGAAGAGCAAACAAGAAAAATGAATTTTCTTTTTTATTTAAGGGAAGGAAAATACTATTACTTTTTCATGATTGGCATTGCAATTATAACTTTAAGGTTGGGAAAAATTATAATCTTCAACTTAATTGGGACTCTTTACATGTTATAATTTTCCCTAAGACTTAGAAATCTCAGTTTTGAGTCGGGATTGGTTATTAAATCAACATTTTATCATTTTGAACTGAAAAAGATAATCAAATTTTGGAATTAGTAAGATCACTCATAAAATCGTAAAGTTGTGAAGTTAACTAAAGATTTTACTACTATTCTATCATTTCTCTACTTTATAGTTTATACACGAGTTAACTCGTTTGGCAAGAAAAAAAAGTATAATCGTGGGATCGTACGAGTTGACTTGCATTTTTGACAACATAGCCACTAATATCAAAGTAAAGATAAGACAAGATTGAGAGTGTAAGGACAAACAAATTAGAGGTAAGCATGAAGAGATAGACACTGGTCCCACAGAATAGTAAGAGATGAAGTTTTCCTCAACTCACCAAAACTCGATTGATTGAACATCTATTTTTGTTTAATGATGTATGTACAAACTTTGCTGCAAAACTAGTGGATGGGTTATCTAAGTAGGCGACAGTAGGCAGCATCTGCAACCAACAATGAACCAAGAACGAAATTTAGAGTAGCACCAGCAATTGGTCCGGGGGCAATAAGAAAATCTGATAAACTGATGGACAACAAAATGTATCGATATAAAGAAGATGGGGCTCTGAGATACATCAACAGCTGCTGCTGGGGTAGGTTGCAATACAGTCCTATCCCTTGAATCTCGCTGGAACATGCGAAGCTGCCAAAGAACATTCCAAATGAGCTATATTGAGATAGACAAAGTTGCAAACTAAAAGTGCACAATTAAACAGAAAATGCACATCCCACTCAGTAGAACTGGATGATAACAACTAAACATTGATATCCTAGACCAACAAGACAGATCTGGCACGTGTCTCTATCACAGTACTGTATATCATGACAGGTAATAGCACTCCATCATACAAAGAAAATCACATAATAGCCAACTCACTGACCAACAGGTAGCATGCCAGATTTAATCCTCAAATTCCTACATGATACATCAATTATATCTGTCCTAGAACAACCAGAACGCCTCGGTCATTCACTTCTACCTTTTGGATATACATAACAACCAGACCAGACAACAGACTCACACCAAAATAATCAAGAGCTTTATTCCAGTGCCTTACTCATGGCGTTGAAATGAAAATAACATCATATTTCCAGACAGGTATCAAGCTGTAGGCACTTGAAGCCTCTATGGTCATTCCTTCATGCTCTATCCCCCTCTTCCAAAAAAGGGACAGACAACAATGAAGACTGCATGCTTGACCTTTTTGGATAAAGGATCAATAAAGACTGAGCTTCTGTGGTATAAGTTACCAATAAATAAATCAAAATATATATGTCGAAGTAAGAAGTGTCAAACAGACTCATTCCAACTTATATAGACAACCAAAAGCTGTTTTTGTTACCAACAGTAGATCATGCATGTGTAAACATTCCAAAGCATATACCCTTATAACGACATCTAAAGATACATCACCTGCATATATCGTACAACGGTGCTTGTGTAGTCCACTGCCCGCCTTTGTCCAATTTTTCGCATTCTTTTTGCAGCAAAATTGTCAGCATGAGCTGCAACATTTGATAATCAGAATAAGTTATTATAACAACAATAAGAAAGCTTACTAATGGCCAATTATATTCCTCATGCCATAAGCAACTTCACAAAGACATGATTTGTTATTTACAGTTTCACTCTCCACCAAGTAGGTCCAGGTTTTCTGGTATTATCTCAGTGAATAATAGAACTTGCTTCTTCACAATTAAGTCTTAATGGCAAATGGGCACATATTTATCTGGCACGGTAGGAATTAGTCTAATCAGGTATTTGTGGGATTCTATTCAATAAATGTAAGGAGAAAAACATCAGGATATTGTCTGTTCTGATTCCATCAGGATCTGTTTCATATAAATATGGTAGAAGATTCAAAGTACCAAATTCTCGCTCTTAATGCAGTTCAAATTATGATCCAAATGACACACATCGTGACGAAATTGAGAGCTTCTTCGATACAAAATCCTGGTTGTTGAAAGAGATGGGGCATGTGTTGGGCACAGTTTTCCAAGTATCCAGTAAGTGTATAGTTCTGCTTATACACCCAAGTCATAGTTAGAATTGTGTTTGTTGTCTCAAGCATGCCTGTCAGACAGGGACATCACCATAAGAATTCACAATGACCTGATACATTTGTCATCAACCCTGTCCCCTCATTAGATGATTCAGATATCTATTAACCTCAATATTTCGATGAATTTGGTTCGCAAAATTGCAATAGGTCTTCCTTGTAAGAAGATTTATGAAATATCAATCACGCAATAAAGGAAAACCCATGAGATCAAGTCAAGGCACAGTGAAAATCCAACCATCAGTTGCTGCTTTGTAGGCATGTAGCCACTTCTTTTGCCATGAAATTTAAATTCAGACTGTCATTTACTGAAGTAAGCACGCAATACGAATATAACAGATTAAAACAGCAAATTCTCGCAAATAAACTTTAACTCATCCGACGACTAACGGCGCAAACGTTTAAGCAATGAATGAAAAGGTCAATAATATACCTCCTGGCCTTTTCAGATATTACAGAACCACATAGATAGCCAGAGAGAGATAAGAGAACTAAAGAAATGCATTTCTAACCATCATAAGGCGGCTGCCCGGGGAAAGGGGGTTGAGCAGGTTGGTGCTGCTGCGGGTGGTGAAACTCAGGCGGCGGAGGATTAAGATTAGAGGAGGAAGCAGAGGGCTGCCGCATTAATTGAGGAGGAGGTGGGCCCGGCGGAGGGTGTGGGCCCCTAGGGAAGTCATGTGGCTGTTGCTGGTGCATGAACTGATGGGAATTTGGGTGCTGAGGTGGTGGAGGCAATGGGGGGCCCGGCGGCGGGCGCTGGTGGTGCTGAGGATCTCCATACATCATTGGATAACAATGGTGGAGTAAGCGGGAAAGAGGGGGTTGAGGGTTGGGGGGTTTGGGATGTGCTGCTGTCTTAGGGTTTTAAGGTTTTCTCTGTTGGGGACTTATTACAGATTTGATTTGATTAGGCTGAATTGACACTACATAAAATCTCTTCAAACCAAAATTACATTTCACACATTAAAGTTATGGATTTGGATGCATGGCGATTGGTGCATTAAGAGAGAAATACAAATACAATTTGGGGTCCGCATATTCATATTTATTGATATATTGTATGACGGCAATTATTATCATCTCAAAAAAAAATTTAGACACCACATTTATATTTTAAACAGAAATAATCTTGAATTGTGTTTGGATGGATGAATTAGGAAAGCAAATAATTTGATTTTCAATTCTTTGCATTTGAAAATCCACTCATTCAACTTAAGACGGATTTGTGTTATGAGTTTATAAATTCATTGTCAAATTCATTTTATGTGTTTGGATAAAATACTAAATGAATGGATTTGTAAATTCAGATTTTTAAATCAACCCAAATAGGAATGCAAGATTTGAGATTCACCATTTTACCTTATATTTTGGTGGATTTCAAATCATTTGACAAAGGTGGTCATTTACAAATCTCTCTCTACTCACACCTCTCTCCCCCTCCCCCCCTCCCCCGCTCTCTCCCTATCGGCTCTCCCTCTCTTTCTCCAATGAAATGCTCCCAATATTTTTTATTATTTTTTCTTTTATCTCCAGTTAAATGCTCTCAATAATTTTTTGGGATATAAAATATGTAAAATGTATATATGTGTGTGTGTATGTATATATATAATTGGAAAAAAAAATTGTTCGATTAATATAGATGTAGATAAATATTATTTTATTTAATAAAAAATATAAAATTGTGAGTTTAAACTTTAAATAAAATAAGTGAATTTTACAAATGTTGTATCAGTTTTGCCAAACTATGAATTTGAAAATTTTGGATTTATAAATCATTTCACAAATTCACCATAAATCCAAACAAGGGATTTCAAGTTCATGGATTCAAATCTAAGGATTTTGAAATCTATTCATTTTAAATCCCTTGGCAAATCAAATATCTCCATCCAAATAAGGTCTAATGGGAAGTTTAAATTCAAAATGAATGGATTTGAATTGTTTAAACTTTTTCTTTTTCAGTTCTTCTTAACATTTTTGAAAGAATGATGATAATAAAAGTGAGTGCAGTGTGTGTGTAGTATATGTGAAGTGTGTGTGAAGTGTGTGAAGCGTGTGAAGCGTGTGAAGTGTGTGTAATGCGTGTGAAGTGTGAATAGTATGTGTGTGAAGTGTGTGTGCGTGTGGTATATGTAATGTGTAGTATTTAGTGTGTGAAATGCGTGTGATAATGTGTCTATATATGCATGAGAGGTATGATGAATTTATAAATGACTAGGTTATTGGATGGATTTGAAATTCATCCAAAATGAACTAGAAATTTATGAGGGATTTAAAATCCCTTGATTTTTTTTTTTTTTTTTTTTTTTTTTTTTTGCCAAACAAGTTGGGTTGATTTGATGATGTATTTCCAAATCAACCCCTCAAATCTCTCTATCCAAATGGACCCTTAAGTTATTTGACTAACTTAACTTATGCTATATATATATATATATATATATATATATATATATATATAAAATCACCCCTTTTTCTTCATTGCCACTCCATAAAAATTACAAATGAATTGGGAAAAAATGTCTACAGGATTGAAGAAAAAAACAAAGATTTCGTATTACAAAGCAACAACATTCATTCTCCAAACCAAAAAATATAATTGGAAAAATTGGTAAAAATATCTCATAAGTTTGTCGTATTTAAGAAAATATACCTTAAGTTTGACACTTTTTAAAAATGTCTTATAACTTACAAAAAATTGATAAAAATATCTTGCCACCGTTTATAACCAGTAACTCATCCGATGACAGGGTGAGGTGGATAAAATACGGTGATGTGGCATCCTAATGGACACGATTTTCACCAAGTTTTCTTATTTCTTAAATAACAGTGTCTACTTGACAACTAATCACTAAATAGGAGGGAAACTTACTTATTTTCCCCCCAATTCTAACAAAATGTGTAAACCTGATAAAATTGGCAAAAATGTTGGGGCTTCTCCATTCTCATCTAGTTTGCGAAGGAGGCAGGTGTCTGCAGAGCTGGTGAACCGGCGAGGATGTCATACTCGAACTCATTAGTGGCTTCTTTTCTATTGTGCGATTGTGGCCTAAGAGCAGTCATTCAAACCTCTAAGAGAAAATCAAGGGCCGAAGGTTCTATGGCTGCCGAAATTGGAACGTAAGTTTTGTTCCTTTCTAATCCTAAAAATTGATATGTCAGTGGTATGGGATGTTTGAATTCCGGTTATGACTTGTCTATTACTCAGTTTTTTGTTAAAAAAAAAATCACAAAGAGGAGGCCGCCTTTTTTTTTTTCTTGAGTGGATCGACCCTCAAATTGTTGGGTTGAGTTCAGCTGCGGTAGAGTTGCATACAGAGTTGAAGGAGCTATCCCAGAAGTTGGACGCTTTGCAGTTGAAATTGGACAAGATTGGAACAAAAATGAAGTTAATCAAATTAATCTTGACTCTCTGTTTTGTGATCCTATATTTGATCCATTTATGTATGTAAGGGTCTGATTCAGATTGATCTAATATTATGTTGTAATTTGTTATGTGATGCCCATTGAATTGCACTGCTTTTGTAAAATATGTAGATGCAATTCATGTCATTTTATGTGATGTTATCCTTTGTTTAATGAAATTGGTTTGCTTAAAGTTCACCAATTTAGATTGGACCCATATAGTTTTTATTTTGTTCACATGAATCTGAGGTGAAAGTTAGTTGATGAAATAAAGCATATCACTATGTTATTCTGTTAAGAAACAGTGTCAAATTGCAAACTGGATTGACGGTTTGTAGTTACTCGTTATTATGCTACTGTTAATTTGGTTTGAAATAGAGCAAATTACACTTTGTTAATTAACAAAATAATATTTTGGCATAAACAGAGAAATTTTGTCCCAATTTTGTTATAATCTGTCAATAAACATGTCTTATACTCTGTCAAAAAATGAGCAATTTTATCCCAATTTAGTTCACATAAAGGGGGTACATAAATTGTTAGAACATGTGCTCATAATCATGTGTCAATTCATAAGGTAACTAGGAAAATACCATTTTTGGTCTTGTAACTTAGGACCGGTCCAGAAAAATTCATGTATGTGTTGAATTATCAATTTTAGTCCTGTGTGTTAGGATCGTGTCCAATTTGAGGATATTTTTTGCCGGAAATTGTAAAATTGACCAGAATTTGTCACTTGCACTAGACGTGCTCACAAAAGTAGGGCTACGTTACTCAATGGACCGCAATGGACCCCCAAAAAATCAATGCACTCTCCACGTCTACTCCATATTCGAAGTCCAAGCGCTCTCCCCACTAGAAAGACCTATATTATTGGCTCATGAGACACCTTTTGTCCATGTGAAGAAACTGATGTGGTTGATCAAGATCCATAATCTGAGTGTGGTGATCATAGTTGCGGATATTGGCCCGAATGTGAAGAAGGCATTGAAGATGGCGTAGGAGGTGAATGCGAGTGGCTCGTTATTTTTTTTATTTTAAATGATGTGGCAAGTCAGCAACAATTGATCGGAAAGCCCAATAATTTGTGAACATGTGCAGTGCACCTGACAAATTCCGACCAATTTTATAATTTCCGACAAAATTTATCCTCAAATTGGACCTGATCCTAACATACAGGACTAAAAAATTGGACTCCCGGGGAGGCAACACGGACGGACTCCAAAGAGCAAGGCCCAGTATCAAGAACATTATGTATCTCCCTAATGTCCCTTCTCAACACCCGTGAGGACTCTTTCTTCAATGGTAAACTCTCGAAGCCTTCGTTACAGCCTTCTGGAGGAGCCAGTCTTTCAGCTTGGAAGCCGCCCCGGACACGGGTGCAGAGTTCCTTATTAATTGAATGAGCTGAGATCTTCTAACATAGAGGACAAAAATTGATAATTCAAAACATATCAGACTTTTTCTGGATCGGTCCTAAGTTACAGGACCAAAAATGGATTTTCCCCTAAGGTAACTTAACAAAAATATGTTACAAAGACTAAACACAAAGTTGTTTAAGCATTAATCATTCCATAAAATAAGTTCACAAAAGGTATCTAACCATGGCTAATTTACAATCATCATCAAACATAATTAGAACATATTTCATCATAAAAAATATCGTTTGCACTAACAATAATAAAAACCATTGTCCAAAGACAATCAAAATGCCAATATTATTGGGCATGCAATGTCTTAGATTCTACACAAAAACAGGTTGATCCAACCCGTATCTGAACAACATTCACATTGGTCTACATCCATCTAGAAATTCATATCTAAATGGAAGACCACTACCAGCAGCTAGTTGCTTCATGGTTGAAAGGTGGATGCTCTCTGTTTATCCTGGTTCATCCTCCCAGCTTTGATACTCCATGTGAGGAACCTCACTGACCCATCTTTGAAACCAGCATGAGGTGATCCAGCAACAGTTTCACGCATATTACGCGTAGGTGACAGTTTAGTCGGCACAACTGATTTGCCACCCGCATCTTCCACCGAGTTGTTGCCACATACATCCTAATTCAGAAATCAGAATAAGCGAAAAGGGATAAACTAGATTGTACATTTCACATAAATTGTGCAAATAAGCTTATGAGTTAGAAACACCCACTTCCTAGTTTTACCATTCTGTCAAATTCAACATTGATTTGAGTAAGCTGGCTCATTAGTTGTTCATGTGTTCCCTCCATACGAAAACCGCATTAATATTACCTCTACATCCACATTTTGATCATCATCATTGAAAATTTCCTCAAGAACACCCTCGTCCTCACAAACGCATAAATCCTCCGTCTATCACTCTTCACAAACCTCACAATCCTATTCTCCAAGATGGCATGGGTGTCTATCATGTCTCTAAACTCCTTTTTCATACTAAACACCATCGTTCAAAGAAGATTCGGGCTCCGTCTTTAATTCGGTCTCCAAATTGGAGCTATCTCATTTGGATTTTCATCTTCTGACTCATGAATACTCCTAAAGTTGTCCTCATCAACACACAATCCTCTTCCCCGATGCCACCATTCGAGACATCTTCTAATTCCTCACCATCATCCCCCTCATTTGCACACCCCCCTGCCTATTACACATCATTGTCTACGAACCTTTCAAAGTCCACATCATCCTACACTTTCTTACCCTGTTCTTCAAACTTAGCCACTATTCCTACACTCACTGTCATCCCGCTCTTCCTCGTCTAGTTCTACTGGTCTCTTTCCCCTCTTTACAGCTTCCTTTTTTAGGCTACTGGTAAGAGTGTCATTTCGTTCACTACCAAATTAATATACCCAAACTCTCAACTCTACTAAGTATACTGGTAAGTCGGGCCGAATCCATAGGGAACGGAGGAATAGTATTGTTTTGGGTAATCAAACAACTAGGAATTTGAAATAGAATTAGAAACAAACAAGCAAAAGCAATAAAGGTTGTTGTGGGGGGGGGGGGGGGGATTTGTGATTACCAACTAATCGACTACTGACAATAAATAAAACCAACAAATAAACTAGAAAGCAAATAATACTAAGATTCAAATAACAAGCGATCAAAGGACAATTTAAATTGATTTTCGGTTTTTCAAATATATAAAAGGATCCACCCTTGATCTCGTTTCCCTTCGGTTTAATTGATTTACACGACTATTGTTCATGCCAATCAATTACAATTCAAGTCCCTATCTCATGACTATTAACAAGCTCTAATAGCCTTATTGTCTCCTAACCCTAGCTAGCCAAAACAAGCTCTTCGACTAACCCTATTTGATTTAATCCAACCTTCGAACAAGCTCTCTCCAGCTCGATAACCAAACGATAGAAGCACCAAGACAACGAGATAGATAAGATATAAAACTCACAAGCTCAGTTTTAGAGGTCAAACTTTATACTATCACCAATGAATTAATCATTGTTTGCTACATATGAATCGAAGACCCTACAATTATGGATAGTGATCCCGATTTCTAGCAATACATTTATAAGCTTCCTAAAGGGTGATCAATCCTAAATTCAACTCATAAATATAAGTCAATAACAATAAATAGTATAAAATACTTGAATACACAATTAAAAAGTAACATCAACCATAATAATCACATAAATAATATCAACTCGAAGTTCCACATTTGATCAAGGGTAGAAATTAGGGTGCTACTCACCCATATTAACTATTACAAGCAGAAAATTGATTAAAATTCGAAGAAACATAATATTAAGATAAAAGAACCCAAAAATGGTGATTGGAGAAAATGATCTTCAATCCTCTTGCCCAATCCTTCTTGTTGGTGAAATGGAGGCTGGAAATGGATGATAAAATGACCCAAGATAGGTTAAAATTCGAATGGGAGGATATATATATAGAGAGAGAAGAAGTTGCTAGTTGGATTTTAAGCCAAAAACACGTTTGCAGTTTAAAACAGAGGGCCAGACCTCAGCCGAGACACAGGTTGACCTCGGCCGAGGCGAAGCTGATAGGGTTTCATCTTAAGGCTGGCCTTGGCCGAGGCTGTAAAAAGGGGATTTTCTGGGTTTAGGGTTCAGGGATCACCTCGGCCGAGATCAGTGCTCGTCTCGATCGAGGCCTTAAAAACTTGAAATCCTTCATTTTTCCCCTAGAGGGTTGCCACGGCCGAGATCAGTGCTTGTCTTGGCCTAGGCCTTGAACTCTGTTTTTCTTCCCAAATCCCCTGGATGAATGCCTCGGCCGAGATTTGGGTTTATCTTGGCCGAGTGTATCTCTCAACTCTCAAGTGTATCAAGAGGATAGTGTATGCGCTCACATTGGAATGCATGAATCGCCTACCATAGGCTTAATTGCCAATCATCTAAATTAGAATGTGTACTCAACATGTATGACAAAGAATAAATAAGGTCTTTACAAGGGTTGTAATGTTGGCTCGGGGTAAGGTGGGACAATTTTTGGGCAAAAGTGACTATAAAACGGACTAAATGAGTTAGCTACTCTCATCTACCCCCTCAAACAATAATCACTCTACCTCACTCTCTCACTTCCCAATCACATCGATCCTTAGATTTGATTTATTTACCTCAACCCAACCTACAACTTCCTTGTTCCTAATTCTCACTCGGAGTGTGCTTTTTATGACTTTTAAAACTTTGAGAATGCATGAATGATGATAAAATGCCCCAAGATAGGTTAAAATTCGAGTGGGAGGATATATATATAGAGGAGAAGTTGCTAGTTGGATTTTAAGCCAAAAACGTGTTTGCAGTTTAAAATAGAGGGTCAGACCTCGACCGAGACACAGTTTGACCTCGGCCGAGGCAAAGCTGATAGGGTTACATCTTAAGGCTGGCCTCGGCCGAGGCATGTATTCGTCTTGGCCGAGGCGGTAAAAAGGGGTTTTTCTGGGTTTAGGGTTCAGAGATCACCTCGACCGATATCAGTGCTCGTCTCGATCGAGGCCTTGAAAACTTGAAATCCTTCATTTTTTCCCTGGAGGGTTGCCACGGCCGAGATCAGTGCTTGTCTTTGCCGAGGTGCTCCTTCAGCCTTGTCCTCTGTTTACTTCGTTCGATCCGTCAACTTTGCGATCTCTAATGCTCATTTTTTGTCTAATTGTACTTGTTTTGACATGGAAACGACCTGAACACGTTAATCTGCTTAATAAGAAATAAGTGCCCAAAATACACGTGAATATGCACACAATTATAACTAAAATGACACTTAAATCAACCTAAAGTGCATGCACGATCACATGTACCAAATCCCCCAAACTTAAAATTTTGTTCGTCCTGAACAAATAAAGAAAAAGAAGAAAGGACACATGTTAGGGCAGATTTAAGTGGCAAATTGGTTTCAGAAGATTTTCTCAAAAGTTAGGCAATCATGGTAATAATGAGCATATGTGATAGACTAATTCGACTACTTTCAAGACTTGACATTCTCGACTTGAGATCCTCACCGGGTGAGTGTATCTCTCTACTCTCGAGTGTATCATGTGGATAGTGTATGCGCTCACATTGAAATGCATGAATCGCATACCATAGGCTTAATTGCCAATTATCTAAATTAGAACATGTACTCAACATGTGTGACAAAGAATAAAAAAGGTCTTTACAAGGGTTGTAATGTTGGCTTGGGGTAAGGTGGGACAATTTTTGGGCATAAGTGACTATAAAATGGACTAGATAAGTTAGCTACTCTCATCTACCCCTCAAACAATAATCACTCTACCTCACTCTCTCACTTCCCAATCACATCGATCCTTAGATTCAATTTATTTGCCTCAACCCAACCTACAACTCCCTTGTTCTTAATTCTCACTTGGAGTGTGCTTTTTATGACTTTTAAAACTTTGAGAATGTTGATCAAAGATCATTATACTCTTCACTAGCCTCTCCAAACCTAAACAACTAGCAAGATATACAAACAACTTTTTTTCTTATTTTAAGATTTTTCAACTTTTTTCGATTTTTTTACTCGAGTCCTTTTTTTTACTAATAAATATTTACAAACATTGGAGAGGCTAATGTTCTCAACTCTTGCCTATTTTACATAATTTTTCTTCACCCTTCAATGATTCCTCTATTCTACCCAATTTTCCAACCCGACTACCTTCCAACCACCTTCCTCATACTCAATTAGTCCATTTAAGTTCTAAGGCTAATGGAAAGAGATTTGGCTTATAGAATTGATTATCAAATAAAAAGCTAAAAGCACAACGGGCTAACTAGAGGCAAATTCTTTTAAATATATGGTGAAAAGGAAACATTTTCAAGTTTTTTAAATAGGCTTAAATCAAGAAAATCCTAAGATCACTTTCAAGGTCACACGATGTACCAACTTATTCAATATAAAGATTCAGGGCAAGTTCTGGAGACGAATACATGCATTCAATGAAGTTTCACACTGAAAGAAGATTTGAATTACTCCTAATATGGGAGTATCTTTTTAAGGCTTAAAAGCTTACTTTGGCAAAAATTTGATCACAAGTTTTGAATGCAAGCTTAATTTTGCTTCAAAAGCCTACCTGCTCTACCATGGCCCATTTTCAAAATTTTTGACCAAAAAATTTCATCATTAACCATTGCCACATTTCTCATTCCAATCAACTTTTTTTTTTCAAGCGGCCAAATCCGTACACCTACCACCCCTTCCTCAAACTTGGTTGAAAACCAAGGTTTGTGGAAAGAAGGGGTACGGATTGGTGCTTAACGAACTGGTCAATCAGTAAACAACATCTTACAAATTGTCCAATAAAGTTGTACAAGCAAAAGTCACAAAAAGGCACACACGCTGTGAATCCAAAGTATAAGCAAATCAGAAGGGGCACACAGGCTTAAATATTCAACAGGCAATAAAATATAGAAAGGAAGCATGAGAGATAAGAAAACCGAAGCGGCCAAGAATATCATACCCCCCACTCTCTCCCCAAACTTAGTTGAAAACTAAGTTTTTTAAGAAGAGGAAGGATATTCTTGGTGCTACTACTCACAAAGATTTGGAGGGCCATGAAGATCGAGAGCTTTGGCCACCAAAACATGCTCGAATGTTGTTGAGTGCATCGAGGATCTTGTTTTGATTCACCTTGATCTCCTTGATATCCGCCTTGATCTCCCCGATATCTGTCTCCACTGTGCTCAATCTCTTATCCACCTGTTGTCGAAATTTTGTATGGATACTGGTCTTTTTCTTGAATGACGGCTACTCGTACCCTTGCCTGTGGGGCCAGCCCCTTCTACAGCAGGTTCTGACACCTGGCCTCTTTGATACTTCCAAAACTCAAGGGCACTTGGTTCTTCGAAGTTGCCCGATATGCCTCTAAGCTCAAGGCCAGGATTTTTGTGGATCTGAGGTCTCTGATGTGGGTGAGGTCTGGGTTGGGAAGGCGTAGCATTGGCCCTATGTTTTGGATCATGTAGGGGACGGAGACTCCATCTTCCTGGCCCAAAGCAGCAATCCTCATGTTGGCTAAATCCTCCCAACCCAGAAGGAATGACTCTGATACAGCCTTGAAGTCAGTCAATGGAACTCCAAAGTGCTCGAAAATGGGTGTGATAAGAGCCCCGTTGAAGACCGGATCGTTCTGCTTTGGCTCTTTCTTTCTTTTCGTTGTCAACTCCTTCACCGTCCTCTCAAAAGACTCGATAAGAACCTCCGAGTATCTCCTATCGATCCTGTTGAGGATAGACCATAGGATATTAAGCTCAGACATCCTTGCTACCCCCGTCTCTTTCCTCCCAAACAGTGTCAATGCCAGGAGCTTTTGCAAGACTTTTACGACTGGATTTCTAATCCAGCTCGTTTTTTAGCTCTTCGAATCAAAAGCTTGCGGCTCAATCAAGCCGGGAGCAACAATTATTTGCCCCCAGAATCGACCGACATCGAACTCGTCTATCTTCTCTATGTCTGTGGTGGAGGGGTCTTCCTTGAACCCATAAATCCGCCTCAACTCTGATATCGTGAGTGTCTTCTTTTCGTTCGTCAAATGGAACGAAATGTTGTGGGTTCCGTTTCCATATTTTTTGGAGTTGGCTCGGACCGAGAGCGTGCTGAAGAACTCAGGACAAATCTTTGATAGGTGGGCCGTGGAGTGAACAGTCTAATGAGGCCCGACGCTCTTAGAATTTCGTCTATATCGTCCTTGATCCCCATGGCAGTTAAGCACTCGACTTTGAAGTAGTGAGTGGCAGCTATCTGACGTTTCAATAATCTAGCAAATCTGTTTTGGTGATCCGGGTCCTCCAATACTATGTTGAAGTGCCGGCTATCTGGCCCTGTGGACATTGGAACCTCTGGGATTCCAATATCTGGTTTGTCGGGGATGGGGTCCCGAATCACTAATTTGCCCTTGCCCTTGCTTATACTTGTTGTGCCTTTGCTTGAGGTGGCACTTTTGCCAGTAGGTTTCTTAGATGTCTTCTTGGATGGTTTCATTTGGCCTACAAAGAACAATCACACACATTTAAATTCCTGAGTTTGACAAAACTAATCAATAATTGTGCACTAGTGTCAAACTTCATCACCAATTAACATATCAAGTTCAATTGAAAAAAATCCAATAAAAATCAAGTTCATTATGTCAATTACTTGCATTCAATCAAGAAGTACCTAACAAATGAACTTACAAAATGGATAATTCAATCAACTTGACATAATTTTGCACATATGTCAAACATTTTAAATTGCTATCTTATTGCAACTAAAATCGATCAATACTCAACAAAAATAGGTCAAATTGTTTTCATTATAAAACAAGAGTCTAAAATTGTCTAGTTTTCACCACAATTTCAACTAATCGACCTAATAATTGAGTATGTCAATCAAAGCAAACTATAAAAGAATAACAATAGTGAAATGCATGCCATGTGTTCGGTGATATGCCACAACCAATTTCACCTCCAAATTTAAAGCTTCTCACCCTAATCATCATCCCACATCAACCAACATCTAAATACTAGAGCTATCACAACAATTTGAATCTTAGAATGCACAAAACAAATCAACATTGGCAAAAAAATCACAACACTAGGCTCGTGTATAACCTAGATCAATGTAGTAGCTATTCTATACATAATTCATCCCCAATCTAACAACAAAGTCCATAATAAGCAATAAAAGACTAAGGGATAGGGACAACTATACTTACTGGTCGAATTTAATCGAAAATTTTGAATTTTGCTTTTTCGCGCCCTTTTCTGACCCGACTCCAAATTCGCTCCAAATCCGAAATTACTCGGATAGAAGTGTGTGTGGTGATGTGGGTGAGTGATTGTGTGAGATTGAGTGACTTTGATTGAGCAAAAATGGTGGATTTGAGTGTGTGTGTATGTGCTGCTGCGCAAATTTGCGAAGAGGGGGAAGAAAATGCCCTACCTCGCCCACGTTAGGTATATATACCTGGTGAATCGCCGTGGTCGTGGTACGTGTCCTCCTGCACCACGGGCGTGGCGTGGACCTGTCGCGGTCGTGGCATTTCTTCCAGTGGGTTTGAAGGATTTTGAGCATATTTGGCCTCGGGCGTGGTTTGGGAACACCACGGGTGAGGCTCGTCTTCGCCACGGTCGAGGTCTTGTCTTGCCTCGGCCGTGGCATTTTGTCCACTAACCTTGGCATTTTCAGCTCCTTATGCCACGGCTGTGTCGTGTACTCGCCGCGGGCGAGGTATGATATCCACCACGAGCGCGGCCCATCTCACCACGGTCGTGGTATTTCGTCCAGTGGACTTGGTGGATTTTTAGCTCCTTATGCCACGACCATGTCATGGAAAGGCCTCGGGCCAGGCATGACTTCCGGCTCGGGCTCGGCATGGAAATTCCATGGCCGAGGTAGATTATCCAGAATGGCATCACATTTTTCTTCGTTGGAAGCCCTCGGGCGAGGCGTATTTGACCTCGGCCATGGTGATTTCTCCAGTGTAATAACTCCATTTTGGACTCCTTCACCCCTATTTCACACTATCTCTTTGAATGGCCTGTTTGATACCTACACACATTAAAAAAAAAACAATTAAAAACACTACAATGATAATAAAACTACTACTAAACTACGAATTCAAAAGACAAGAAAACAAGTAACCGCCGGGTTGCTCCCGACAAGTGCTTTTGTTTAACGTCGTTGGCTCGACGGATGCTCTTTCCCTCAGCGTTGATTCCACGGTGGTTTCCATATTGGTCCGAACCAGTTCAAGCACTTCACTTCATGCAGCCTCTCACCTTCCTCTTTATGATATTTCAAGAATGAAATGTTCGACTTATTCCTGCACCTTATCTCGAATTCTTCCTCGACAGGAGGGTCAACAATATCATGAGGAGAAATAGGGTGGGAATCTTTGGGACACCGCTTAGCATAAAAAATGTTAAATTGCACGGTTCTTCCATCAAACTCCATTGTGAGTGTGCCTCCATGAACGTCTATCTTAGTTCCGAAGGTGTTTAGAAACGGCCTCCCCAATAAGATAGGCGTAGAGATTGATGAATCCCCTTGCATCTACAAAACGTAGAAATCAGCCGGAAACACTAAGTTATCAACTTCACCTAGCACGTCTTCAGTCACTCCATCGGGGTATGAAACGCTTCGATGGGCTAGTTGAATGACTACTTGTGTTTCCTTGAGTGGCCCCAATTTCAAGGATATAAAAATAGAATGAGGCATAACATTGATTGATGCTCCTAAGTCTAGTATAACATTTTCAATTTTTCGGTTATTTATTTTGCAAGGAATTACAAACATATCGGGATCCTTGCATTTTTTTGGAAGCTGCTTTTGAAAAATGGTTGATACGCTTTCACTCATGAACATTTTTTCATTCCCTTGAAGCCTCCTCTTATTGCTACATAGGTCTTTCAAGAATTTGGCATACCATGGGATCTACTTCACGGCTTCAATCAGAGGAATGTTGATTTCTACTTTCCTGAACACCTCAAGAAGCTCCCGGTCTTTACTTCTATCTGCCACTTGAAGTTGATTTTGCAAACACTAAAAAAAAATCCATCCTATAAGCTAAAAAGTATTTGACAAAATTAATTTCAAACACCTTCTTACCCATTTGGACTTCTTTGTTTAAAACAAAACATATGCTTTTTCAATCCCCAAATCACGTATTTGGAGTTATTTCTTGCTACATTCAGATATCTACAACATGTGTTTTAGCCACTATCTAAATACACATATTTACACACACACCCTCACATATATTTGTGTAAATCTATGGAGGACAAGGTACATAATGTAGATCTTCAAGTGTAATATCTCAAAGACCTGTATTTTGAGGGTGTTTACAATTACTTCTATTTTTTTAGAAGTGACTAACATAAGTAGTTATATTATAATAAGTAATAATTTATAGCTTGCAATGTAGCACCTCATTTTTTCTAAAATTTATACACTCTTTTGGTAAAAAAACTTAAATTTCCAATTGTAATTTATAAATAAAATAAAATAAATATACCCTTTAACTTAGCAGAAGCGTAAATAACTTGTACATAAAAGTTAGAAATAGTATTTTGTCCAAAAAATAAAAATAACTTGATTCTCACACTAAAACTTTCGTTTAAAAATAAACACATAAGACTAGACTTTTTGATTCATTCCCAAACAACTAACAACATGTCCAAATCAATTATTTACAGAACTCTACTTTCGTAATAGAATACTTGAAAAAGAAACACTAAAAGATAAGTAGACCAAAAATCTTGACTTTACTTGCTTCCACCACCTCATACCAATACCAAGCTCCAAGTAACTTGTAGAAGCTGAAATGTAAATGGGATGAGCAAGCCACAGGCTCAGTAGGGATAAGTTTGTCGACCCTTAATACAATAGGTATAATAATTAATTATTGTATACAACACATTGTAAATAGATGTTGACCAACATAGAAAATCTTTTGCCTATTGACTAGCATAGCACAACACACAACATATCATAGTTTATAACATATTGCCTATAGCCTATGGAATGTTGTGCTTGAGACATTAACATAACATGTAATGCTATAAAGTAGACAAACAACCCATAGTTTAGAATCCCCACCTTGGAATAAACAAGAGGGTATTGTAGATGCAGAAGTCCTATAGTCCCTAGCCTTTGCTTGCCTGGTCACCTTGTCATAGCAAATATAATCGCTTTAGCGAAGATAGCTTGTGAAAATAATAATAATAATAATAATAATAATAATAATAATAATAATAATAATAATAATAATAATAATAATAATAATAATAATAATAATAATAATAATAATAATAATAATAAAGAAAAAAATACAAATCTTAGGGCTCAAGATAATAAATTTGGGTTCGAAAGATTGATCCAAAAAAATATGAATTTTGATAATTGTATTGGAAATCGAGACACAAAATTGTAGAATAAAAAACACAACCGATGAAGTTCGTGAAAAACTGATAATAGATGCCACAGTACTGCACATTACATGTACCCACACAACCATACATACATACACAATCCATTGATTTTATCATTCTGTTAAATTCATATGCTATATATATGTGTGTGCGTGTGTTTGTGTATGTGTGTATATTATTAAACACCAAACAATATACTAACGTAATCATATTATTAAACACATGTTTTCGTTTGACTTGATTTGTTAGACGCACACACGGGGACGTGGATACATATAATATACACTCACACTTCTGTATATATATATATACACACACATAACCTCTAGATACAATAATTTAAAAATAAACTTGTTCAACAAGAACATAGATGGTGACAACAGGTGATTGACCGAAAACGAATTGAAGAATCTTAAAGGAGAACAAAAAGAGACTTAAATAATAAGAGATGTAATTGTACGGCAATTTCTGAAAATTTGCGGAAGGCTAAAAAAATGCTGGCTAAACAAGTTACCCTATATATATAGAGGAAATATGTATTAGGGTTTGAAAAGGAGTCCTAATTTGTCTAAGAATTAATAGAATTATGGGTTCTAATAAATAGATATGGCCTAAAGGGCTTGAGTATGGTATAATGAAATATATACTTGAAAGAAAATAAAATAAGCTATAAATATTCTTTTGGCCCTTTTAAAAAATATAATAAATTATAAGTAGAAGATAGATAAATAAATAGAATAGTACTTAATTTATACGGGTATTACATACTACCCTCTTTAGAAAAATTTCGTCCTCGAAATTACTTACTAACCTTGGTAGAGTGAGAACAATCATGCATTCCCTCATGAAGCTTGTCCTCTCTTTTCCGGTTCTTTCTGTTTGCAGAGTAGACATTTGGAAGCATCATGTCCAGGTTGTTTGCACCTATAACACTTACCTTATCCTTGTAGGCATTCTCCACGATGATTACGCTCACAAGACATACATAGTGGCTTTCCGGTTGGAGCGCTTGAACTATTGTTCCTCTCGGTCCTTATTTACTTACTACCATTACCATTTCCATTTTGATTTTGATCTTTCCATTTCCACTTTCCTGAACCCTTAGCTTGTTTTCTACTCTGAAAATTCAAATCTTGACTTGTAGCAATCTTCTGTGCCCGGGTTAACTTCTAAGCGTACGTTAGGTCATCACGTCCAACCATAATTTCGTGTATATTCGGTCGTAAGCCCTTTTAAAATTTACCCGCCTTCTTCAAACCGATGTCAACTAGATGTATTGCAAATCAATCTAACTGGTTAAACCTTCTTTCGTATGCTATCACGATTATCTCCTCTAGGTCAAACTTAGAAACTCATTTTCCTTTTGATCACAATATGATTTAGTGTAGTACTTCTCCATCACTAATTCTTTGAAACCATTCCAAGTTAGAGTTGCACATTCTTCAACAGGTCTTCCCATCCAATGACCAACCCACCAGTGGTTTGCATCCTCAACAAGTTGATATTCAACATAAATAACCCTCTGAGCATCAGTACATCCTAGCAACATAAATGTGCGTTCGAGTGATCGTAGCCAATCCTCAACAAATGTAAGGTCTCCCCTTCCATTAAATTGTGGTGGAGCATAACTGCGAAATAGCTTCATCATCTGAGCTTGATTGTTCCCTTGGTGCTAAGCATTTTGAAAGGCATTCATGAAGTTTTTGAGCATGTTATATCTGGCATTACCAGCAACAGCTTGAGCCTGTTGTGGGACAGAAAGAACATGTGTGAAACAAATAAGATATTTATTAATTATTTTAATATTTATACTTATAAAAATACATTATTTAATCATTTTTATATGTGTTACCCCAACTCGTAACAATTAATTCACCACATATAAACATAAATAATTTGACTCTTGAGATTATATTTTATATTAAATATTTAATTTTATAATATTAAATATGGGTATCAAACTGCGGATGAGATCACCTATTCTGAATGGTATTACACCTTTTGTTCCAGTTCCATCAATACATTTCATGTATACAAGTGACATCATAAATAGACACATGATAAATGTTGGCAGAATTAGTAGAAGAGATAGAACACTATTTAGAATATATGATATAATTTGGTCAAATTGAATATCATAAAATAAAATTAAAAAAAAAAAGAAATTTGACGTATTATACTTGTTTTTCATTTTATTTTTTGTATTTTGCAATTTTATTAGAGTAACAAAACGAAAAAAGTTGTTACAATTGAAAAGTGTACCAAATATCCCGTAACTTTACCTATTTGCATAAAATATCCTCTGGCTTTTACTTGCAAAATGTCCTGTGACTTGCAAAAAGTTGCCCACTTATCCTTCAACCTGTTACATTCGATAAAGTAACCGGTCAACAACCTAGGTGGCATTTTTTTCACATGTGGCAACATATTTTTTATTTTTTAATGTTTTAACTAATTGGTGACATGTGACATATATTAAAAACAACAAAATAAAAATATGTCCCTGGCTGCACTCGCTTCTTCTCGTGGTCATCGTCAAACATTCGCCATTAATAGATCATAAGTTGAATGCCAACTAGGAAGATAAAAAAAAAAAAAAAAGAATCTGCAGAAATCGACAATCAAACTACACGTTCATTTCCGACATAGAGAAAACCTCTAAGAGAATCATACGCTGTTAAGCGGGGCCGGCGAGGGTAGATGCCAATTAGCCATAGCGGCTCTGTTGGCGGTAGAACCACCAACATCGGAGGTGCATGTATCTCAAGAAAGTGATGGTATTTGTGGAATTCATTCTCATTGAGTGAGGATACGACAATTGATGTCTGAGATGCAGGTTGATGAAATTGGGAATTCAAATTCAAATCACCCCAAATCCTGACCTCTGACACCACATATGTCATTTCTCCTCAAATTTTTAAAGCTACCCTCGTTTTCGACCCAATTACCTCTAATCTAACTCTAATTGTTATATAATCGCAGATTTTGATGGTATCGTTGTCATCCGAAAGAGCAACCGACGATTCTAGGGCATCCTTATTCAAAATAGTGCCATTTTAGGACCCTAGGTCAGTGGCAGTCCAATGACGGCCACGGGTATCCGGCGTGACTTTGACTTGAATTAGTAGGTGCTTGGAGGAGATTCTGGCGTTCTTGATCGATAGAGTGTTGCCCCTAACAACTCTGTAGATGCGTTTGAGCCTGTACTCAAAAGCCTGACCTAACAACGAGCCCTTTTCCATGATGATTTTTAACATCGGTCGTCTTCTCCGACAATCCTTTTCCATGACCCAACAACACCGATCGCCTTCTCCGACAACCCTCGATGTTCTCTGTATCATTATTTCGATTTGGTATTGGGTTATCGTGTAGGTTTGACTAGCCAAATGTCACAAACGAGTTAATACATTAAAAAAATTATCGCTACATCGGACAAAAATACCACCTAAGCTACCAACCTGTTGCTTTAACGAATATAATTGGTCGAAGGATAAAGCGCAACTTTTTGTAAGTTACAAGATATTTTACGCATGTGTAAAAGGTATAAGACATTTTATGCACATACGTAAAGTTATAGGATATGGTGCAATTTTCCTAACAGCTGGAATTTCGGCTGCCTCTTTTTTGGGAAAGGAGGTAGTTTTCCTTATTCCTTCTTTTTTTCTTTTCTATGAGTTTTTACATTTTTAGGTTTGTATTAAAAATATGATTTCTTTTAAGGTGACACATGCACAATTCCTAAAATGTAGAAATGCTCGTTTTATAAAAAATATATAATTTTATAACCAAGAAGGTATTTGTCAAAGGAAATAAGTTTTAATTAACACATAAAGCTTAATAAGATACTCCCTCCGTTCCGGCTTAACCTGCCTAGGTTGACCGGGCATGGGGATTAAGAAAAAACAGATTTTGTGGAATCTTTGACTTTTTTAAAGGTGGAGATTGAGAATGGAGATTTTGAGGGTGGAGATTGTGAGAGAAATTTACTATTTATGGGGCTGACAGGTTAAGGTGGGACAAACTAAAATGGCAAGTAGGCAAGTTAAGCTGGGACAGAGGTAGTACAATATTTTCATACAAAGTAAAATGTCCTTGGTACAAGGTGAGAAATCCTACTCGACACTTATTCCTCCTACGAAGCCATGAAAATCTTGGGACGCGATCACCTACTACAAATAGTCTCAATTTCCTATTTTAATATTATCAACATGTGAAATATTTTCAGAATGACATTACGGAGACATCATTAATAAACACATGTTACAAGTTGATAATGTTGGAATATGAATAAGTAATCAAATCCTGAAACGTAAGATTTAACTAAAAGTAGGTCCTACACAACTTGCTAATAAAAAAAATAAAAATATATAATTTACCTTCTACAGCAGGTAAAAAAGTAGTTACATTTTAATACACTAATTGTATCTTAGAATTACCCAGTCATTCATTTAATTTATCTCTTTCACACAATCCAATCCAAAGAGCCTATGATTATTATCTTTTATTTTTCTTTCGAGATATTACAACACAAAACTGAAAGAAGTTAGTCTAATGCAGTCCGTAATATTAGATGATTTATGTATTTTAATGTGTTGATTCATTCCAATTACCACATGCAAGAGAAGTGGATAAATAAATATTGAAGGAAACAAAATAAAAGACACAACAGAAAAACCATAAAAAACAGTCCATATCCCAAAAGCATATCCTTCCCCGCGTTGTCTGCCTCTGCGTGTTTTCCAATACTCCTCATAACTGAAAGGGACAGCAACATTTTCAACTTTCAAAAAAGTTCACCTCCCATCTTGTAATCATTTTATCTCTCTAGAATTTCTTCGAATCCACGCCTTCATTCTCAGCTCCATCTACCGTCCCCAAAAGCCCCTACACAATTCGATGGCCGATTGCAAAAATCAAGGTATTGAGTCCTTTGATGAAAGCCAGAAAGCCAGCAGTTTGCCGTCGTATTTCAATCGGTCGGTGACTCTCAATTCTTCATCGCCCTTGTCGGCGGAAATTCCCAGTAAGCCCCTGTACAACCTCTACAGTACCCCGGCTTTCCAGCGCGCCGGCTCAATTAAGAGCCTCTACAGCTCTCCGTTTGGATCAATGGTCTCCGCCGGTAATTCACTGAAGGGCAAGGTCAGGAAATTATGCTCAATTTTCGAATCTCCCAAACAGCCCTCAACACCCCCAGCTTCCCCGTCGCCGGCACGTGTAAAACCCTCGAAACTGTTGCTAACACCATCCGAATCATCGAATTTCATTTCCAAGGGTATCCCTTCCCCGGTACCCGATTTTCCCTTCAGACTGCCCGGCACCGAGGACAGAGTTGTGATTTACTTCACCAGCCTCAGAGGAATCAGGAAAACATTTCAGGACTGCCATAGTATACGCATGATTTTCCGTGGGCTTCGCGTAAATCTTGATGAGAGAGACATCTCCATGGACATAGCATACAAGAAAGAATTGCAGAGAGTGCTTGGGGAAACCAACATCAGCTTACCGCAGGTCTTCATCAAGGGGAAATACATTGGAGGAGCCGATGTAATAAAGCAATTGCTCGAAGCCGGTGAGCTAGCGTGGCTGATCAAGGGTTTGCCTTTGCCGCCTGCAAAGCCTTGTGACGCGTGTGATGACGTAAGGTTCTTCCCGTGCACGAATTGCAATGGGAGTCGAAAGGTGTTTGATGAAGACGAGGAACAGGCGAAGAGGTGCACAGAGTGCAACGAAAACGGGCTAGTACGTTGTCCCCTCTGCTCCTCGTAAATAAGCCAATATGAGTGAATTTTTAATTCATATTAGGAAAAAGAAGGAATGTGTGTTTTTTCTTTTTTTAATAATGCTAGAGATAGCTTGTCATATTATGAAGCGTGATAATTCTTGATTATCTGAAGCTGAGGGAATCAGCTATTGTATATAAATGTAGATTGTCTAATCAATTAAGGTGAACATGGGTTGTTCGCCTTTGTTGTTGGTGTCGTAAAGCTCACTGGTTATGTTTGGGTAGCCATGGTGCTGAGGTATGTACTTATGATGTTAATATGCTGCTTATTTTGCAGCAGCGTATGATGGAATTGATGATAACTATGTTGCATTTGTTAATAATGTTGATGACTTGATAGAGGACCTCTCTTTTGTTCACCTTGTCATCCACTGGCAGGTTGTTGTGAAAGTATTTAGTAAAGAACTTTCTTTTAGATTTTGGAACTATTTTATGTGAAGTGCCAAAACAATGATGTTTCGTGTGCGTGTCTGTGGTTGGAACTCAGGTCAACATTCTTTGGCTAATTATGAAATAAAAACAAGCCCATAAATTAGAATCATTTAGGTTTCATAGGGAACCCTTACTACAGACTCCCGTCAAACATTAGACTTTGGGGCTGCTTTTCCTGTTTGTCGTTAAACCCATGATTGGTTAGCTGCTATTTGCATTCCTTGTAATGTTTAGAAGTGTTGTAGAAAGGACTGTAAATTGTGAGACAGTTAAGAAGAAAACTGCTAGTTCGTCTGCCAAAAAATTTGAGGTAGGAGGGAGCTGTAGCAGCTCAATTTTCTCAACATCTGAATCATCTACTAATTGTGAACTAGGGCCGGAGATGCAATCTCAGAATAAAACTATTGTCGGCTTAATAGAAGGCACCTCATTTTGAGCCTTTGAGATATTAAAATCATGAGGCTGGTTGAACTTGGAATTGAAGCCTGATGAGGAAAATGAGTTAGTATTGCTGCAGTTTATGTGTCAATTCATTATGCTATGAAGTTGGTGATGCAACAAAAGGGGGTGGGGTAGTTTAAATTTTGAAGTTTGTTTTGAATTTAGTATAATATTCTGTTCTAGGTTCAGAATCGTTAGTTGTTGGATTTTCTTACAATTATTATGCAATAACAGATGTGGAGGCAGTGGGCCTACATTTGAATAGTACTATGTTATCTGAAATGCAATTGGTAACAGCTGTTGTCCTACATTATGAATTGTAGTTAGCCGTTGGTCCTGGTTGATGTATACAGCACCATTTTCAACAGTCTTTTAATTGATCAACTGATGATTTCTCTCCCATTTATGACCACAATGTTATTAAGAGGATTCATTATTTCGTTGTACTTTGTACTTTGCATCCATGTATTGTGGGAGGAGGGAATAGAATAGGAAGGTAATGATATTGGTGGCATTGTTGCAAGAGCAGAAATATGATAATTGGTTCTAGCAAAGAGAACAGCATGGAGGAATCATGGGGGTGAGAAAATTACTAATATGATGGTTCCCTACATTAAGTCTTGTCCTTATGACCTTCTCAATTATGTTAATTAGCAAAGTGATATAGATGTGTGTGTGAAAGCAACAGGTATGTTCTTAAGTTCAAGGCAGAACAGGTGTGTTTAGTAGCTGATCTTGTCCACTAAATTTAGAAGTCAAGTGTAAATCTTATTGTATCAGAGAATCGTAAGATGCTCAATATTTGGATAGCTTACATACAACATCAGACACTTTGATCAGTGTTTGGATAACAAATCAGAGTCGGCTCTCTGAAGAGAGTGATGCTCAAGCATTATTATACTCTAATAATAATAATATCAGGCTATATTGAAATTAAATTTGATAGAGTAAACCTAGTTATTTGCTTTATGGTTTCTGTTTGAATCTTGATCCTCGTTTATTAAGCAGACATGCAGGGTTCCAAACATTAAATGGTGCTTGCTGCACTGCACGTCTGCACATGCATCACTATTATGAGTTTGATATCGCATTCATCAAACTCATTGCCCACTCCTTTTATTATCAAACTGCATCAACCGCTTCTAAAGATAATCTTAAATATTATAAACCCCAACAAAACAAAAAGTTGAGGAACAAACCCACAAAAATTATAGAAGCTAAAAAAGAAAATTAAATAGCAAGTAAAAAGATGAAAGATTTTTTTTTAAATTTGTATTCCATCTCACAAAAATAGACAGTGGGGTATTAAGATAATAAACAACCATTTACCTGCTACAAAGAGAGACTTCATTTAATGTTTAATCAAAGCCAATTCACCCAAAAGAAAAAGTCTCATGTTTAGATAAGCTTCTTTTAAGATTTTGTATTAGATGCTTAGACAAGTTATAAATATGGAGGCCCAACCATGAATTTTGAATAGATATGATAAGGTATTTCTTAGTAGTGAAATGTAGATTTAGCAAAAACTCGGGTGCATATGATGCACAATAGTGCTTAATGTACATTCGGGTCCAAAATAGCGCGCGGGTCGCGCGTGACCCGCAATTTTTTTTTTTTTTTTTTGTGTTCTTACAGTAGACTTATTATGTTCTTGTAGTATAGTAATTTTGTGATTAAAGTAGACTTATCGTGTTCTTGCAGTATAATTATTTTGTGTTTAGAGTAGATTTACTTTGTTCTAACAGTAGACTTATTTTGTTATTGTAGCAGATCTTTTTAAAAAAAAAGGGCGCGATCCGCGAGTGGACCTGGTCCGCGGACGCGATTTTTCTATAAACCATATTTCAGCAATTTTTTCGAGTTCATATGTTAAATTGTAGTGATGTACACATGCACACAAGTGTTACTCTAGTGGATAATCTCTACATTTGTATCTCAACTACCAGCTATCGAGTTAACTTGCTTAAGTTTCGTTTTTCTTCTACTTTCCACCATTTTTTAGTTGGTTTAGAAAATTCTTTTGGCATCTTTTAGTTATTTATATTATTTTTAAATTTTGAACAAAACTTTTAGATGGAACGCAAGTTACGAAATTTATTTGTTAGTTCCAGCCATAAAGGCTAAGACCTCAAATATAAAATATTAGCAATTGTTTTATTTATGTATAATTGTTATTCTTTTGCAAATCCATTTTTAGGTTAAAACTCAGTAATAATTACTACCTTCGTCTCGATTAAATTTGTAGGATTGATCGGGCATAAATGTTAAGAAATATCAGATTTTGCTTTTGCTTTGATTTGTTTAAAGGTGGAGATTGAGGGTTGAGTTTTGAGGGTAAAGATTGTGGGAATCAGTTTCTATTTTAGGAATATACAAAGTTAAGTGGGACGGACCAATAAGATAAGTGTGTAAATTTAACCAGGACGGAGGGAGTATTAAGTTCATTATTAATATTACAATTTATTGTAGAAAATTATTTTTATTTGCTCATATCTTTAAAATTAAGGACACTTCAATTTTACTAATAAAGAAACGTCTAATTGATCATTTGCATAATTCTTTTTAAATGTCCAAATAGCATTTTTTTTTTTACTGAATAATTGTGTTTACTATAATAAAATATTCAAAGAAGCTAAATTAAATGCCATGTTGCATTGTATATATAATTTAATATTAAGTAAGTTATATATATTTAAATAATTTATCGTGCACCATTATCAAAATCTCGACTCCATCACTAAATTCTATTATTAATTTTTTTAATTACAACATTCATTTTATTATATGACACCAAATTCTAATGCCATCACATTTTGTATGAACATGTGTTTAGCTATGTTAGACTTTACAATATTGTTGTTATAACTAGTAAATCTCCCGTGTGATGCACGGTTATGAAATGTTTTATAGATCATAAATGCATGACATTAATAATGGATGGACTAAGAATTAGAAAATAGTCGAATTATGATTTAATTTATTTAGAGATACGTAAATGAACATAAACCCCAACATCAACACATGTAATAATCAGAATTGAAATATAATCCTTAACGAATAACTAAATATATAAAATGTATAGACCATCTGTAGTCGCTCAAGACTTATGAAACATGGACACCTGGAATGTTGAGGGTGTAAAATACTTAAATCTAATGGAATCACCTTGCCGAATATTTGAGACGTCGATAAAATGAGACCAAACCGTCTACAATGTAGTAAAAAATTTCATGGAGGATCACTCGAACATCATGCGACATACCCTGTGACATATCAAGCTTGAATTGTATAGGAACTCCCTTAGAAAAGTTTAAGTAGAACTCTTCAGTAACAACCTACATTTACAGATAAGAAAACAGTGAAAACCGATAGACAAAAATTATTAGATTAAATAAATAAAAAAAATAGTTTTTATTTTTTTATTACAATACACTTCACATGCTTCTTCGTGTTGTATACCACATATAACTCCAGGAGGATAAGTCGATATGGATCTCACTTAACAAAATATCCATCGAGGACTTCAACGAATACATACATACCCAATTTTGATCCTATTTTATCTGTATGCGTGTATTATTTGATAAACACAGATTGTAAAATACCCGGACATAATAGTTTGAGAATTTGCTATAATCGATTCAAATATGATAGTTATATTATCATCTGATTTGTTTGATTTGCTTAATTAACTCGTTTGATAAATGTTAAAGAGTTTGACTGATAAACCCGACGTTAGGAGTACGGCGGATGTTTATAGGTAGAAAGTTCGTCATTTTTCCCTCAATTTTTTACCAAGTAATTTTGCATGTTTTGAACTCTCCCAAAATAAATGGCAGAATTTTGCATTTTCATTTATAGGTAATATGTAATTGGAAGTATACAAATGAAAAAAAATAAAAATTATTAAGATGTATGATTTGAACTCTCGCAAAATAAATGTCACCAACATATATAGTTAGAATTTGGTCGAATATCGTTACAAATCTTACTTACTAATGATTGAAGATTTTCCTTCAATATGGGAGTAGATTTTTACAGATTATGGCGAGTCACTTTTATATGATTGGAGACTTTTCCTAAATAAGACCAAGTAATTATTGACAGAATATCATTACAAATATGTCTAATATATGATTGGAGTATATCATTGCAAATATTACTAATATATGATTGGGATTTTCCTTAAATATAAGAGTAATTTTTGGCAGTTTATGACCAGTTTTGGCATAATATAATTTAAATGTAGCTAATATATGATTGGAGATTTTTCCCTCATTTTAAAAGATTTTACCATAAATTTAATATTTCTAGATTTAGCAATAGCGTTTGGGCGGGAAAACTAATTATTTCTACTTATAAAGGGTTCCCCTTTATTATTAAGTAAGATTGGGCAGCAACCAAAATTGTCTCATCTCGATTGATGGTTCAGCTAATCGGATCGGTCGAACTGGCAAGGTAACAAGAAAACTACTAATCACTTTTTTTGAGGGGTAAAATTGACATATATTACATCTATCAGGATAAATAATCACCTAAAAATAATCTAGCAAATTTAATATTTTAATTTTAAATAAAAATGATCAAAACTCAATATCAACTTTGAGGATACGCGCGAGGTTAAAATGGTTATTGTTGTGGGTTTAACAAACAATTGGATCAATACAAGCAAACAAAAAACAATGAAACAAAAACAGAAATAAAATGACTCCAAGTTTACGTGGTTCGGCCCAAGAATGACCTACGTCCACGGAGGGTATTTCAGCTCTCTATTATCTTCCCAGAAAAGTTACAAGATGAAGAACGCTACTGAAACAACTCAATAGCAACAAAAATGAAAAACACTCAAAGAATGATAATCACTCTTCTATCCAAGTGTATTCCCTATCTATCCTCTCTCACTCCTCTATATCGTGTGTTACAGACTGAAAATGAGAGATACATCATCATATATGAATTCAGAAAGGAAAACCAGTTGAAACCAATCTAAAAACGCGTCCAAAACTGATTCAGGAAATCTGTTGCTGCCAACGGCCTTTCACAACGGTTTTGACTAAAACCGTTGCGAATGTCAGTTATAACTGCCATATGGCAGTTTCTTCTTTCTTCAGCTTTTAGCTCATTTCTGATCCGGTTTTCTGATCCGTTTGTGACCCGGATTATGAGTATATCAGTCCTCAATCCTCACAAATCTCCACCTGACTTATATACGAATAAACTCCACCTTAAAACAACCAATCTTGAAATATCAAACATGAAAAACCCCTCAACCATGTTCAAACTTGAACATGTTCCTGCAATATTGCTCTCCTTAGTTGCATTGGACCACTTGGATTAAATCCAAGCAATAACTGAACTTGTATGTTGGTAAAGCTTTGGTAAGCATATCAGCTGCATTCTCCTTCGTGCTTACCTTCTTCACATTCACATCTCCCTTCTCAATAATATCTCTTACATAATGATGCTTTACATCAATATGCTTTGATCTTTCATGAAAAACTTGATGCTTTACTAGATGAAGAGCACTCTGGGAGTCACACATCACTGTTACAGATTGCTGCTTTATTCCAAACTCAAAAATCATACCTCTTAACCACACTGCCTCCTTTACAGCTTCAGTCATTGCCATATACTCTGCTTCTGTAGTGCTTAATGCCACCACTGACTGTAACATGGACCTCCAACTGATAGCTGCACCAAACAATGTGAATACATAACCAGATTGAGACTTCCTGCTATCCAAATTTGCTGCATAGTCTGAATCTACATAGCCTTTCACAGCATCCTGCAAACCATCAACTTTCCTGAACATAATTCCTCTAGCTGCAGACCCTCTCAAATACCTCATAATCCATTTGAGTGCTTCCCAGTGTTGCTTTCCAGGATTGGACATATATCTGGAAACAACACTAACTGCATGAGATATGTCAGGCCTAGAACACACCATTAGGTACATTATGCTGCCAACAACATTTGAATAAGGGACCTTTGACATCTCCTGTTCTTCCTCTTCAGTTCTGGGCTTCTGTGATTCTGTTAGCTTGAAATGCTGTGCTAAAGGGACTGTTACTGGCCTTGCTTCATTCATTTTGAATTTGTTAAGAATCTTCTCAACATAACTTCTCTGCTCAAGCCACAACAATCCTCTTCTTCTATCTCTGCATATGTCCATACCCAAGATCCTTCTTGCTTCTCCAAGCTGCTTCATTTCAAACTCTTTCTGTAAATCTGTTTTGAGCCTTTCTATTTCAGATTGATATCTGCTTGCTACAAGCATATCATCCACATACAACAGTAAGAAACTTAAAATTTCATCCCCAGATTTCCTCATGAAAACACAATTGTCATACTTTGATTTTGTATATCCAATCTTTTTCATACACTCATCAAACTTTATATACCATTGTCTGGAGCTTTGCTTAAGACCATATAAAGACTTTTTGAGTAGACAAGCCTTGTTTGCACTTTCTGGCATTTCAAAACCCTCTGGTTGGTGCATGAAAATAGTCTCCTTAAGCTCACCATGTAGAAATGCAGTTTTGACGTCCAATTGCTCCAACTCTAAGTCCATCTGTGCAACCATTGCTAGAAGCATTCTTATGGAACAATGTTTCACTACAGGGGAAAAGATCTCATTGTAGTCTATTCCTTCCTTTTGAGTGAAACCTCTGGCAACCAATCTGGCTTTAAACCTTATCCTTTCTGTTCCACTAAATTCTATTTTCTTCTTGAAGATCCCTTTACAGCTAACAAGTTTATGTCCAGCAGGTTTATCCACCAGTATCCATGTCCCATTTCTTTCCAAAGAGTCCATTTCTTCTTGCATGGCAATGATCCAGCTTTCTCTGTCACTACTGCTAACAGCTTCTCTGTAGTTTCTTGGCTCAGAATATTCTGTTTCTTCTGCAACACTTAAGGCATATGCAGTGAGGTAATCACTGCCATATCTGGAGGAAGGTTTTATAACCCTCCTTTCTCTGTCTCTCACCAATTGGTATTGATTCTTTTCAGAGTCAATTTCTTCTTGGATTGATTCTGTGTCTTCATCAGTTTCTGACTTTCCATCTATGTCATCCTGCTCCACCTTGAGCTGTGTACCTGTATTCTTTACTGTCACTTCCAGTGGAGCACTTGGTTTTGGTTTCATTGGCATTTGCTCTTCACAGAACTTCACATCTCTGCTTATGATCACTTTGTTCATCCCAGATTCTAAACACCATAGTCTGTATCCCTTTACTCCTTGTGGATACCCCAACATTATACACTTCAATGCTCTTGCCTCCAATTTGTCTTGTTTGACATGAGAATAGGCAAGACATCCAAAAGGTCTCAAGTGTGAACATTCTGGTGGGTTTCCACTCCATTTCTGATATGGAGTTACATACTGGTTTGGAGTGGATGGACTTCTGTTTATCAGGTATGCTGCAGTAACAACAGCTTCTCCCCAGAATCTTTTTGGCATTCCAGACTCTATTAACATGCATCTGATCCTTTCCAAAATTGTTCTGGTCATCCTCTCAGCTACTCCATTTTGTTGAGGATGAGCAGGGACAATTTTGTGTCTCTTTATGCCCCTTTCTTTGCAGAATTTCTGGAATTCTTCAGATAGGAATTCTAAACCATTGTCTGTCCTTAGGCACTTCAGTGTTGACTCTTTCTCCATCTCAACTTCTTTACACCATTCTTGGAATTTATTAAAAACATCAGACTTATTCTTTAGTATGTAAATCCATAGCTTTCTTGAATAATCATCTATGATGCTTAAGAAATATCTTCCACCCCCCATTGTTTCTACCTTTGAAGGCCCCCAAAGATCAGAATGAACATAGTCAAGGGGGTGTTGTGAAGTGTGTTTACCTTTGGGGTATGGCAACTTCTTGCTCTTTGCTAGAATGCAGATCTCACAATTCTGTACTTGGAACCTCCCTTTGTGATTGATGATCCCTTGTTTCAGCAGCTCATTCATGCCTGTTTCACTCATATGGCCAAGTCTTTTGTGCCACAAATGGGAATCTTCAACAGCAACATTATTTACATCTCCTATCAGAGTTTCTGCAATCAAATAGTAGAGGCTTGCTTTCTTGATGCCTTTCATCACCAATTTTGAACCCTTATACACAAATAATTGCCCTTGCATTGATTTGAAGTTACATCCTTTGTTTTCTAAAGTCCCAAGACTGATGAGGTTTCTCTTCAGCATGGGGATATATCTTACATTGGACAGGATTTTAACCGAACCATCATGCATCTTGAGCTTGACATCACCAATGCCTTCAATCTGACATGCATGATCATCTCCTAGCATTACTGAGCCCTGTTTGTGTATCTTGAGGCTGTGAAACCAACTAGCATTAGGACACATGTGGAAGCTGCATCCTGAGTCCAGAATCCACTTGGTTTCTGTCCTTCCTTCAACAATGTTCAAGACATCAGCATCTTCTTCTCCTTGTGCCAAATCTGCTGTATTTGGTTTGCTTGAACCTTCTGCCTTCTTTCTTTTGAATTCAAAACAGTTCTTTTTTAGGTGACCTGGCTTCTTGCAATGGAAACACTTTCTGGTTTCCTTTCCTCCAACACCTTTTGGCTTTGACTGCTGCGGTTGTTTTCCCACACCATTTGCTGTTGAAGGTTTCTTGAATTTGTGAAACTGTCCTGGTTTTATATGTAGCCCTTCTGCTTGAGAGTCATTCTTTCCATCAGATGAGCTTTGCAATTCCTTTGCCTTCAGAGCAGTCTGAACCTCTTCCAGGGATATTTTTGTTTCCCTTCCATACATCATGGCATCTTTGAGATGCTCATAATACTTTGGTAATGCATTGAGCAATAGGATGGCTTTGTCTTCATCTTCAATCTTGGCATCAACACCTTCAAGGTCATCAAGATACTTGTTGAACTCCTCCAGTTGGTCATCTATAGCCTTATCTTCTGGATCTTGAATGAGTACAGCTTCTGTTTTAGATACAAACGATTCACCATGGTCTTCTTTTTGTAAAGTTCCTCAAGCTTGTTCTAGACAGCCTCTGCTGTCAATTCTTTGGACACTTCACGCAAGACTTTATCTCCCAGGGACAGGATAATGGCAGAATGTGCCTTATCCAACAAATCTGCTTTTTCACTGGCCCCAATTTTATCAGAGAAGCCATCAATGCCCTTGAGAGCCCCTGCAAGACCCTGCTGAACGAGGAGAGCCTTCATCTTCAGCTGCCACAGACCAAAATCATTTTTGCCATTGAATTTCTCAACGTCGTACTTCATTGCTGCCATTGTCAACTCCTTGATCCGCTCCAGTTCGCAATCTTCCCACAGACGGCGCCAATTGTTGTGGGTTTAACAAACAATTGGATCAATACAAGCAAACAAAAAACAATGAAACAAAAACAGAAATAAAATGACTCCAAGTTTACGTGGTTCGGCCCAAGAATGACCTACGTCCACGGAGGGTATTTCAGCTCTCTATTATCTTCCCAGAAAAGTTACAAGATGAAGAACGCTACTGAAACAACTCAATAGCAACAAAAATGAAAAACACTCAAAGAATGTTCACTCTTCTATCCAAGTGTATTCCCTATCTATCCTCTCTCACTCCTCTATATCGTGTGTTACAGACTGAAAATGAGAGATACATCATCATATATGAATTCAGAAAGGAAAACCAGTTGAAACCAATCTAAAAACGCGTCCAAAACTGATTCAGGAAGTCTGTTGCTGCCAACGGCCTTTCACAACGGTTTTGACTAAAACCGTTGCGAATGTCAATTATAACTGCCATATGGCAGTTTCTTCTTTCTTCAGCTTTTAGCTCATTTCTGATCCGGTTTTCTGATCCGTTTGTGACCCGGATTATGAGTATATCAGTCCTCAATCCTCACAGTTATAATTGACTAATTTGTTAAACCTCTATAAACTCATAAAGAGAAAGTAAATAAAAATTTATAATTGAAAAGAAAAAAAAGAAAAAAAAAAGGAAATGACGAGGTTTTACGGTTCTCGCGTTCCTGGTTTTCCTACCTAGAATCTTAAAATAGTTTTATGGATTATTCTAGAATGGGCTAATCATAGGTCCCAGATTTAATCGGTTAAACCGGCTAATTTGACACGATTCTGACAACACTGGTTCACAGTAAATATATATTTTATTCATTTACGTCAAAAACGTGTCACAAGACCAGCTGTTTGACACAGACTACCACTAGATTCCGCAGCAAACTAGGCATTTCCGATGGACAATCAAATGATTACCTAGGAGAATTCTTCCTGTATGAATGGCTGTGTGTGCAGGTGAAACAAGCGGCGCAAAGACTAAAAGAAAAGTTTTAATTGAAGATGATTTCTCGATAACATTCTCACTCCTATAACTAGAGGTGGTAAAATTGGTCCGGTCCAACGAATTGACTTAATTGACTCGATGTTTTAGATGGGCCGGGTCATAAAAATGTAGGCCCGAAGTACTATTTGACTCGATCGGACTTACTCGATGGGCCAAAAGTCCGACGAACCACGAGCCAGCCCGAAAATCTAAGTATATTATAGAGGAATACCTCAGGCCGGACCGACTAATTTTGGGCACAACCTGGGCTGAAATATGGCGATGGCGTAACGGGCCCGGCCGTCTGAATTGCCACCTCTACCTAAAACTGTCTTTTTATAGATACTAGATGTTTATCCGTGTGATATACGAGATTAATTCTTTTTCTTTAATAATAATAATAATAATAATAATCAACCTACATATTATTTGAGAATATAAAATCGATAGTTGATTTTTATTTTTGTCCAATTATCTTTCTTCCTCCTTATATATCATTTTCTACATGTGATTTTATTATCTAATACCTTCCATTACCACAAATTAAAATTATCGGTTAACTTTCATATATTTTGACTATGCGATTTTTTATATTTTTACTTTTAATATCTTTCATTATCACACATTGAAACTACCAATTATATTTTCATAAATTTCATTAAATTAGTTATTTGAATGCATGATCTGATGCTAAATATTTTAAGTAAAATTTTAAATGCAAACATGAAATTTAATTAATTTCTCTCCTTATTATTTCAGTATTGCATTGCACAAGTTGTGATAATCACAAATGCATATAAGGACAAAATAATGTCAAATATTATGAATAATTATCGTTTGAAAAAATATATATTAAATAACATAATATTAGTATAAGATGTCGCAAACTTATTAGTTACTTAAGTTTATTAGCGGTAAACTATATTATCATGTCATATTAAAAAAAAAATTGACTTATTATTTTCATAGGTAATGTAATTTTAGTTTTCACGAAATAGAACAAAAATATTAAGCAAACTAATCCAATCAACAAATCACTTTAACAAATATATTTAAACTTTTTTCTATTGTAAAGTGTAAACCTAACAAATTTGTATTTTTTATGAATTTCTTAAACTAAATAATTTAAATTATCCAAAAATTATTAAGATAAAAAGGTAAATTAAAGTAAATAATTTTAATCTTCTAAAAAAATTTAATTCGTTCAAAAATAGTATTTTTGAAATTATATCACATTGTAATTTTATATAAAAATGAAATCAAAATATATCGTTATCATCCTAAAAGGTATTTTATACTTTAACATCAATATTTTAATTATAATATATGCATTATGGATGTTAAATCGAAGATCGTTAAAAGATAAATAATTTTGATATATTTCTTATGGTAAAATGAGTTGAGACGAAAAAGTTATAAGACCTTAAAATTTTGAAGAGTTTAGATAAAAAAAATAAAAAATAAAAAATAAAAGAAAAGAAAAGAAAATTGATTCGAAAAGAACCCACAAAAGAAGGTGGATGAGAGACATGTCTCCCCCTTTTTGTCTCACCCTTTTTAGTGGCTTTCTTTTTAATATATATTAGAGATAAATAAAGAGAAAATAGCAGAATTTATGAGGAGAAGACACGTGTTTTCCTCTACTTTCTTGTAACCTTCTTTTAATATTAAAGGTAGATGAGAAAGAGAAAACCATCTACGAAGTAACTGTCCTCTAATCCCTTCTCTCACGTGCGTTTCACATGTCTACTTATATTTTTTTTTGTAAAACGCACTTCTAATATTCTCACTTGTAGAATAACACGACTTTTATAAACTAGAATGAAGAGTACAACTAATACTGAAAATTAAAATAAAACTTGAATCCATGACAATTACTCACCTCCACGAAAGCTAGCTTGCCCTCAAGCTAGTAGTAGCTATGGAAAATGATCTACAATGTATAGATATTCTTCCCAAGTGGATTCTTCTTAAGGAAGATGAGCCCACTGAATGAAGAGTTGTGTGCTTGGCTTATTCTCCTTTTTAACAAGTCGTCTTGCTAGGATAGCAATAGGCTGTAGTATGGTCTTTCCTTCCGAGTCTGTAGCAATGCAGTTGTCACTCTATCTGCCGACTTTACACTTTTCTTCAGTAACGAGATGTAAAAAACAGGGTGAATTTTCGATGTTAGGGGAAGACATAACTCACAAGCTACGACTCCGACTGGTTTGATGATTTAGAACGGTCCCGCGTATCTGAGTGACAGCTTCCAGGCTTGTTTAAGTTGCAAAGAATGTTTCCGTAGGGTTTGAGCTTCAAGTAAACCCAATCTCTCACTTCAAAGTGCTTGTCTGCTGCCGCTTTCTTACGATCCTGAGCTTTCTGTAATAAGATCTTCAAGCGTGCTTTGAATTTCCTGCTTCTGCTGGAGGGTGGCTTCCACCTCAACGATCGAAGGTTCTAGTTAAGAATAGATGGCTAGTGGAGTAGGTTTATAACCATAGAGTGCCTGAAAAGGTGTCAAGACACCAAAATTCAGCAAGAGGCAACCAGATGGACTAATGGTTGGGACTAGAACTAGTCATGCACTCTGACCATCAGTTTGTGGGTGATATGTTGTGCTTAGATGTTGTTGAACTCCTAGTGCTTTAAAAAGTTGAGTCCAAATTTGGCTTGTAAACATCCGGTCCCTGTCAGAAGTTATACTAGAAGGCAACCCATGCAATTTATATATGTTGGCAATGAATATATGTGATAATTGTGAAGCAGTATAAGGGTGGTGTAAAGCAATAAAGTGTGCATATTTCGTGTACCTATCTACTGTTACCCATATGGAGTCTTTCCCTTTGGATATAGGTTGCCATTTGATAAAATCCATGGTTATATGTTGCCAAGCTTGTGTTGGAACTGTCAAAGGCTGTAACAAACCCCCTCAGCTGACATTGATGACAAGATAGGACATGCTGCTAAATTTTTGCCCTCATCGGCCACCAAAAAGTTGCATATATCCGTTGGTATGTTGCATTTGTTAGATTATATGTTAGCATTTATGTAATTTAGTGGAGGTCATTTTAGTGGAGGTTACTTTTCCTCCTTTTGCTTTTTGACCCTATATAAAGGGTCCCTTATGTCCTTTATTTTACATACTCAATGCATACAAATTGATCAAAAGTTTCCCTCTTGTGCTTTGTATATCCATGGATTATATAAAATCTAATATGGTATCAGATCAATAGTTTCCCTCTTATCCTTTAACCAGGTTTTATTGCTTCCGCTTCTCTTGAAATTGTTTTATTTTCTCTGTTTGGTTGTTTGTGATGGCAGGGGGTGATGATTCATTGCAGCCTATTGGGGTTCGTCTTGATGGAAAAAAATTTGGGTATTGGAGTTATGTTATGATAAATTTCTTGAAAGGAAAAGGATTGTGGGATTATGTTTCTGGAAAGGCAGTATGTCCTAAATCTGATGATGAGAAATATGATGAACTATTTCGTATTTGGGAGACAAATAATTCGAAAATTATTATTTGGGTTAATAACTCTGTTGAACAAAAAATTGGGGTCCAACTAGCTAAATTTAAAACTGCAAGAGAGGTTTGGGATTATTTGTCAAGATTGTTTGTGCAGAATAATTTTGCTTTAAATATCAGTTGCAGTTGGAAATTCGGGCATTAGTTCAAAATGATTTTGGGATTCAGGATTAGTTTTGTGCTATGACAACTCATTGGGATCGGTTAGCCTTGACATAATCTGTTGAATTGCAAGCATGTACTGCTTATGTGAAGTGTAGGGATGAAGACCGACTTGTTCAACTTTTGATGGGTCTTCATTCAGAATTTGATAATTGTCGATCGGGGATTTTGCACCGAAAGCTCTGCCATCTGTTGAAGATGTGGTCAATGAACTCATGGCCGAAGAAACTTGTTTGAAGACTCTAAAGGGGGTACATATTGCCTCTAGTTCAGTTTTGGCAGTTTCCTCATCTGCCACTGTTCTTGTTGCTTCCACAAATCCGCACAAGACTTCTGTTGTTGGAAATTGTAATTATTGCAAGCAACCAGGCCACTGGAAGAATCAATGTCCCGAGCTGCGAAAAGGGTCCGGTTGGAAGACCCAACAGTCGGGGCAAGGTTGGAAACCTCCACATTTGAGACCGCAAGGACAAAAACCCACACAACCATACCATGGTGGGCAGCAGAAGCAGTACTTTGGGGGACAGTCCACATCAACTCCAGCTGCCTTGGTGCCTTCTACGGATCATCTTGGCTCTACTGTGAGTGCAGATTCTGTAGCCTATTACTTTAATGCGTTTAGCAAATTAGATCTCAAGAGCTTATTTTAGATTGTTTGGTTAGATAAATTAATCAAAGAGCTTATTTTTGTTAATTAAAATTAAGGGACAATTCGAATCAACAGAGCTTATTGTTGATTTAGGGGTAGAAGTTCTAGGATTGATTCAAGAGTAATATCATTAATTACAAGACTTAATTAAGCTTGGAGGATAACTAGATTAGGGGCTGAGATCTTTTATATATTTGAGTTAAATCACTTTTCTTGTTTATTATTAATTCATCTTTTAGATTAATAGTTTATTTAGTAAAATCAAATCAAACCACCCCCCTCCCCTTTTATGTTCTTGTTCGTTTCAATTAATCAATACGTAAATCACGAATAATCGGACTGCTTCTTGTGGGATTGACCCTTACTTACCACTTCTACAAATTAGAAGATGGTAGTTAAGGATATAAATTTTTCCGTGCCTCGACAACACAGTCAAATTTTGACACCGTTGCCGGATAACAGTGAAAGATTAATTGTGTTTTTAGTGTTAATTATTAGTAATTAATTTTGAGCAATTACATTATTGGTCTTCAGATTTTTTAGATTAATTATTGAATTTTGAGGTTACTTATCCTGCCAGTAAGCAATCGTGATTGTTTTCCTTTCCCGTAAACAATTGTTTTAGAAGCAGGTGTCACACTGGGTGACCCAATGTGACCCCAAATAGTCAATTTTTTGCTCTGGTCTGTTAGTTTAGTTTGTGTTTTTTTATTAGTATTTTTTTATCTCAAACTCTTCTTATAAATCTACCTTAAGCTTCTTTATTTCAGTGTGACTTTTGCTTGCCACAAGCATGTCATCTACATACAGCAACAGGAAACTCAATATCTCCTTTCCAACTCTCTTAATAAACGCACAGTTGTTATAACTGGATTTCACATACCTTATCTTCTTCATATGCCTATCAAACTTGATATACCACTATTTTGAGCTTTGTTTGAGCTCATACAATGATTTTATGAGCAATCATGCCTTTTCATTTCCAGGTAATATAAAACCCTCTGGTTGAAAAATGAATATGGTCTCTTTCAAATCACCATGCAAGAAAGCTATTTTGACATCTAATTGTTCCAGTTCCAAATCCATTTGAGCAACCATAGCTAGGAGAATCCTTATTGAGCAATGTTTGGCTACAGGAGAAAAGATTTCATTGTAGTCTATTCCTTCCTTTTATGTAAAACCTCTGGCAACTAATCTTGCCTTATATCTCACCTTTTTAGTACCTGCAAACTCAACTTTCCATTTAAATCTATTTGCAACTGATTAACTTCTGATGAGCTGGTTTATCAACCAATATCCAAGTTCCGTTCCTTTCTAAAGAACCTAGTTCTTCCCTTATAGCAATCATCCAATGATTCCTATCGTTGCTCTATAATGCTTCTTTGTAGTTCTTTGGTTCAAAAAACTCAGTCTCTTCTGCAATGTTCAATGCATAAGCAGTGAGATATTCTTCACCATATCTGTTTGAAGGCTTTACAATTCTTTTTTCTCTCTCTGACTAGTTGATAATTTCTGATATGATTAGCTTCAGACTGAACATCTCCATGTTCTTCAGTTCCATCAATTTCAGAGTTTGATTCTTCTTCATCCTGATCTAGCTCCACCTTAACATTTGACTGACTTTTCAGTGTTTGTGACCATCTCATGGATTTTATCATCCTTAAATGGCATCTAATATTCACAAAAGACCACATCTTTGCTCACTATCACTTTGTTCATTCCTGATTCAAAACACCAGAGCCCATATCCTTTTACACCATGCTGATAACCCAACATTACACATTTCAGAGCTCTAGCTTCCGGCATGTCTTGCTTGTGATGAGCATATGTCATACATCCAAATGGTCTAAGATGTGTATACCCTGGTGCATACCCATTCCATCTTTCTTCTGGAGTTTTGAGTTCATTAGCATTTGATATTAATCAGATAAGTTGTTGTTGATGCAGCTTCCCCCCAAATGTTTTTTTGCAATCTTGAGCTCAATAACATGCACCCGAACCTTTCCAGTATGGTCCTATTCATTCTTTCAGCAACCAAATTCTGCTGAGGATTACATGGGACAGTCTTATGTCTTTTAATCCCCTTTTGCCTGCAGAATTGTTGAAATTCTTCTGACAAGAATTCCAATCCATTGTTTGTCCAAAGATACTTCGGTGTGGTGCTCTTTTCAACTTCAACCTCCTCACACCACTCTTGAAACTTCCCAAAAGCATTTGACTTATTTTTTAAAATGTATATCCACAATTTTCTTGAAAAATCATCAATGATACTCAAGAAAAAATTGCCACCTCCGAGTGTTTCTACTCTTGTAAGACCCCACTGATCTGAGTGTAGAGCTTTTGAAGTGTGCTTACCAACAAGATGGAATTTATTCTTGCTTTTACCAAGTATGCAATGCTTATATGTTTGTAACTAAAATTCTTGATCAGACTCTGTTTTAACAATTCATTTAAGCCTGCTTCACTTATATGTCCATCCTATTGTGCCATTTTATGAACTCATCGTTCATAGCAGTGTCAACATTTCCAACTAAAGTTTCTGCCATAAGATAGTACAAGCTGGATTTTCTAAGTCCTTTCATTACTACCTTATCTTCTTTCATAACATACAGGAAACCTTTACCAGATTTGAAATTATATCCTTTATTCTATAATGTTCCTAAACTGATTAAGTTCCTCTTAAGTTGGGGAATGTACCTTACCTCAGTGAGCACTTTAACAGATCTATCATGAATTATGATCTTGATGCATCTAATGCCTTCCACAGGTCACATTTGGTCATTTTCTAACATCACTGATCCAGCTGCTTCACTCTTGAATTCAACAAACCAATTGTAGGGGGGACACATATGGAAACTGCAGCCAGAGTCCAAGATCCATTTATCCTATTGTTTCCCACCTGTCACATTAAGCACATTAGTTTCTTCCTCATCTTCAGCAACATCTGTTGTGTTCATCTTCTCATTCTTTGCCAATTGCTTTTTCTTCCATTCAAACAATTTTTCTTGAAATGTCCTACCTTTTTGCAATGGTAACATCTCCTTGTTTCTTTCTCATCAGTTCCTTTTGGTTTATTCTAGAATTGTTTCATGCTTTGATCACTAGTTGATGCCTTCTTTGCCTTGAAGAATTTTGCCCTTTTGACATTTAAACCTTCACCATTAGTATCATTCCTAGAGCCATTTTATTTTTGCATTGACTCAGCCCTAAGAGCAGTTTGAACCTCTACAAGACTGATCTTAGACTCCCTGCCATGTAACATGGCATCCGCTCAAAACTGCTTGGTAAAGAGTTTAGAAGAATTATGGCTTTATCCTCATCTTTAATCTTAGCTTCAACTCCTTCCAAATCATCTAAATATTTGTTAAGTTCATCAAGTTGATCATCCATACCTTTCTCCTCAGAAATCTTGAAAGAGTTTAAATTCTGTTTGATGTAAAATCGATTCACCATGGTTTTTTTCTTGTACAACACTTCAAGCTTCTCCCAAATTGCTTGAGATGTCTTCTCCTTTGAAACCTCCCTCAAAATCTTGTTACCAAGTGAAAGAATTACGGCTGAATGTGTTTTTTCCATCAGCTCATTCTTCTGGGATTCCTCCATCTTTTCTGGAAAACTCTTCGTGCTTTTCAACACAACAGATAACCCTTGCTGCACAAGCAGTGCCTTCATTTTTATCTGCCAAAGTCCAAAGCCATTTCTTCCTGTGAACTTCTATGTCTTGATCTTCATTGCAACCATGGTGGATTCTTTCTGGTTCGTTTTTCTCTTCTGCGCTTCTCACATACGACGCCAATTGTTAGATAATCAAACATTACGAACCTCTCCAAGAATCACTCAGGGGGGTGTTTGATTTAGGCTTAAGTGGGCTGGGGAAAATCCTGTCTTGGAAATCCTAGGATTTAAAAATAAAGGTAAATAGTAAAGATGTATGTTTGTTTTGAGATTGCATAGGATAGGATTGTACTGTAGATGTCAAATCAATGCTGGAAAATAGAGATATGTATTTGATTGTATATAGAATAGGTGTAGGTATATTTTATAGGATAGGATTGTGTTGGATGGAAATATTATAAGTTTAAATCTTAAAACAAACGGGGATTGAGTATTTTAACATCCAAAATATGTTCATGCTAAGTTCTAAGCAAACATACCCTCAATCTCTCAACCAATTTGCAAGTAAAGTAACAAGACAATGTTTACGTGGTTCGATCCAATAAAATCTACATCCACGGAGTTGGCTAGGTTATTTTATTGTTGATTCAGATGTATACAACAAGATCAGGAAACATATGCAATCACAACATATGCAAAGCAATCAAAACATACACTCAAGAACATACGAAACAAGCTCTAATCTTCTAATGTAATTCTCCCTCTGATCTTTTTGTTTCTAACACTCTATATGTACTTGATGATGTGTGTGAGAATCCCTCTTTAATTAGCTTAAGAAGATACAAGAAAACTGGATGAAAACCGCTTAAGAAAATAGCTCAGATTAACTTGTTCTGGAAGTGTCAAAGACAACAGTTCTACAACCGTTCAATAAGCGCTGTTTATACGATTATAACTAACTTTTTGTTGTCTTTTACAGCAGCTTAAATCAATCCCTTTCTTCTTCAAATTGCATTCTTAATTGTTTTCCTTTCCATTTTCAACCACTAATAGAGTGTACAAGTCAATTATACTTACAGTATCTTGGTACCATATCTTGTCTATCAAACACAAATATATGATACAAATCACTCCTTATCCACCGTACACATCTCAACCATAACTATCTTATAACATCTTAACCTACCTACCAAACTAGTCCTTAAATTCCAAGTTTTCAATTTTGAACCTAGACATTTTCCATTTGTATCACTTTTAGTTCCACTTTTTTCATCACTTTTAATCCCAATGTTTAAATTTTGGGAATAAAAGTGATGAAAAAAACTTGAGACTATAAATGAAAAATATGGGACCAAAGAAGTTTCGACCCTACTCCTGCGGGGCTAAAAACGATATGCTCAATAAAGATCAAAAAATTAAAATAACAAATCTATAATCCCATTTTTAAGAATTTGGTGTCGCTTAACTTGAAACATTTTTCAGTTTAGCATCAAACTACAATGCATGATTTTTATTTTTTTCTTTGCATCATAAATATATCTTCTTCTTTTTTGGCTTGAAATATTATATTAGAATTACCTTGCAATTTATACTAAAGTTCAAAGTTATATCATTCAATTGACTGATTGTCTTCCTTGTTTTACTCCATGTGATTTTTTAAGGAGACTCCATATATTATATTTAATTAGCATATATTTTTCAAAACGTTTAATGTCAAATATATATTTAAGCAAAATAAATCTTATGAAAATTTAACAATAATACAAATTGATAATATATAACTAAGTAATTGATGGATGGATTTATTAATTCCTTGTAATTGTAATAAATACATACCAATAAGATGGTAAATTGCATATTTATCCCTTATATGTAATTGTATGGTAGAAGAGTTTTTTTTTTATTATATTATTTTATAAGAAACAACCTATACTTTTAAAGGTAGGAAGATGAGCAAGAGAAAACCGTCTAACAAGCTAACAGTCCCCAAATTTCTTCTTTCACGTGCGTTTCACATGTCTACTTATCCTTATTATAAAATGCACTTCTAATATTCTCACTTGTACAATAACACGACTTTTACAAAGTAGAATGAAGAGTACAACTAATACTGAAATTAAAAATAAAACTTGAATTCATGACAAAACGAGTCTTTCCTCCCTTCAATATTTGATTCCCCAATTATCATCTCTGAATTTTATTTTTTTCCTAAACCATCTTCACTGACTCTTAGAAAGGTGAAAATAATTTTTTTAAACATGTTTCAAATATAACAAATTCACTAATGTTACTGAAAATCTCAATTCTGTGTTAAATAAATAAATAAAGAGGTCAGTACTAACGCAGACTCAGATAAAGTATTGGCACACCATTAACTATTAAGAGGCCGTTTTGACACCACTGCAACATATTAAGGGCATCACCTAATACATTGAGAGAATAGATCAACCAAAAAAGGCTCATTTACAAACATAATAAATACCAACTATACATACTTTTCTTCTTAGATTAGATTCACTTTTGGAGAAGTTAACAATTCTTTTGCATGCTAGCTAGCTATTGACTATTGAGTGAGAGGGACGCATTCGAGCTCAATCTCCAACACCCCCCGTTCAACGTTCTGCAACTTAATTGCGATATCTTGTTTGACCCTCCCGTCTTCAAAGGTGATCACACCATCCTTCACCAGTGTGTTCTCCTCTTTGCTTGCTTTCCAGTTTCCCAGATGCATTGGCTCACTAACTGTCGACCCCTCTGAAGCTTTTGCTGCAGACAGCAGCGGTTGGATGTCGATCTCTGCACTCCCCATGAAATCGTCTGTAGAGAACGTATCCTTGTCGTATACTAGCTGCCAAACCACCATCCCAAAATTAGATTTGTGTTTATTTCCAGATGTGATTGACTTTTAAGCATTACCAATTTCAGAGGAGGAATATCTTCTGGAATTGACAACATTAGCCTTTCGTTCCAAACTGGGTTCAGGTTATTCTTTATGACTCGTGTCTTCATCGACTGCACCATGAACCAAGACGTACTATTAGATTCAATCACAAGTGAATATGAAAACAACAAGTATGACTCTTACTTGATTTCCCAGTGAGAGGATGACATACGGGTCGCTAGAAACCATATCCCGGATAGCTAGATCAGTGCCTCTCACAATATTAACATTAATCAATCCTACAAATTCAACCATACCTGCCTATAAAATGTAACAACAGATGGTTACAAATATACGTACTTTGACATAAAGATGAAAATAAAGTGAAGATGAAGTTTGCATTTTGTACCAGTGAATTGCTTTTCTTTGTGGTCTTGTGCTGTTCGGATCTTCTCCAGCTATAACGAAATGCATTCCCTAGGCCTTGAATGCGCGTTGTACCTTGTTTCTTGTAGTGTTTTTTATCAGTAGTTGCAGGTTGAGAAGAACAACTTGAAGAACGGGAATGGGAGGATGATGAAGATGATGTCGGAAAGGGGCAACACATCATTAAATCATTGTTCGTAAACTCTTGAAGCTCATACTTTCTCCTGAGCATCCAAAAAATTTAATTCAGAAAATACAGACAAATTGTGGGGTAAAAGAAGAATTATAGAGAAGGTTTTATAATACTTTATGAAATCAGCACGCTCATCAGTTGATGAATCTGGTTTCGGTTTCTGAAAATCGGTTGGCAAGTTGGCTTCGTATTTGAAGTTTACTGCATTGTTTCCTCCCATTTCGATTAAGGCATCAACTTGCTCATCAATCCACTCATCAAGCTTCACAGATAGAACCTGAAACATAAAAATGAAAGGTATGAAACTTCAGTGAATATACCAGCATATGGTAAAATGACATTGGGCGAATTAGTATGAATTTCCCACCTTTGTTATATGCACACCAAGGCTTCTATGTACACCAGAGCACTTTATGCATATGAACGCCCCGATGGTCAAAGATCTGGTCACCACAGACTGAAATATAAGTTGTAATGTTGGCGGGAAATAAGCATCAAGCTTAAGGGGTAACAGAAAGGAACTCATAGGACAAAATCAGTTGCCAAATCTGATTTCATAATTGGAATGAGAAAAGAACTTAAATAGCTCGAATGAATTTCAGCAGACTTGAGATAAAGTGGTAACTGAAAACATCCTGTCTGTAAATCTACAGATAGTATCAAAACATGCATAGCACGTAATGGAATTTCCTACTTGTATAACTTAAAAGCTTTAAAGAACGCTATAAAGTTATAAATGTGAGACTTACACCCATTTTGGATCTGGGCTCCCACAATCGGCGCAAAAATTATTGCCAGCTTCGGATAACAGACTCTCCAGTCTCTTTCGGGGATCTGTTACGGAAGCAATAGTATAAATAAAATTACACAAGTAACATTGACATGTATCATATAAGTGGGGCACAAGTTGGGCATCAGTAATATCTGAAGATGCTACAGCAATTGTGCAATTTGAGGGATGTAATTGTAAATGATAGTATCGTAAGATTAGACATACATTTACAGTTCTGATCTGAATGCGCACCGAGTGTCAGATTTGAAGGAATATTTTTTTCTCTCACAATGGAACAGGCTTTAGGTTCAGAATAAATATTCATCCAAGATCCGTTTATTGAAACTACTCCAGCAAAAATAATACACGACTTCTCTAGTCAATGTTGTGTTGTTTACATTGCTATTATAGAACAAGAAGTTAATCCACAGGAAGAAGGGATCATAGAACTGACAAGACGATCCTCCTATGTAGGATGAAAAGATTGAAAAAAATTTAATACATCTATTCAACCGCACCATACATCAACAAGAATCAAGGAAAGAACCTAGTTTAGACAATAGCATAATGTGTCTGAAGATTCTAGAAATTGACCATGCAACAGCAGCAAGACATTTCAGATAAGTATGTAGCACCAGAGTCTCCTATTTTCTGTCTCTCTCGAGGAAGATTATTACATCTTCTACAGTTAGTTTCTCTAGTGTTGAGACAATTCCAAAAAGTGAGCTTTTGGCAGGGCATTTGGTTCTTTAGATGCTCAAAAGACAATAAACTTTTGTATTTCCTACCTCAAAAATTTAATGCTTATGTAGCATTCATTAATTTAAGAATGATACAATGAACGTCTCAAGCGTTTCACAGAACAACAAGTGGATACGAGTTGGAGTCGCACTTGTGGACAACAAGTTCAGAAAATTAAAAAGATACTTACTGGAAGAAGGATCTTCTGATTTCTTTGGGCTTTCATCCCAGCCTGAGGAGGTTTCCAGTTGTAGGAGGTCAAGGAGACAAGAACCTGTTTCAATGATGCATTATATATGGCATGCTCTGTATGAATCAACCAAAATAAAAGAAATCTGAACAACACATTGAGTATTCAGATGCAATTTAGTTATTCAAAGATAGTATAGAAAGCAAAGCCATACAAACGTTTAGACAAAAGCAATTGGTCTATTTCATGCTACACACAGAGATGTATACTGAGTAGATAATTTACACATTCACACACACCCACATCATCATGTATTGGTGTAAATTAGGCAGACACCCGGTGTATATCTCCAGGTATAGTATCTCAAAGACCAAGACAACTTCTCATGTACTTTCAAAGGCTTTGGAGAGATTAAATGAATCAATTCGAAGTTATAGGCTGGTAATCATGCAAGAATATTATATTAATTTCTATAAGCACCAAAGTAAACAATCATTTATAAGCAACAAACTACTTCATAATTAACATTAAGCAAAATTACAGTTAGCTTACAATTTTGCATCCACTCATATTCTAAGCTCCTACGTAAGAACCAACAATCTCCAGACAGCTGCTTTCACCAAAATAATATATTTTTTCTAAAAAAGGAGAGAGAGTTACCTGTCAAATGAGGCTCCGTTTCCCCATCGTCTTGTTCAACAGACATTTCGACCTCAGAAATTTCAGACCCAAATCACGATACAGAACTATAATCTCAAAGAGACCATTTTATCACTTCTCATCTGCATTTATCCAAGACACCCACATAAAAAAAAAAACAAAAAATAATTAAAATATTTACATCATTCACATAAAAAAATCCAACAAACAAAGAGGCTAAAACAAGATTCAAAAGCACAGGAGAATAAGGGGCAATGATGAGAGGGTGGGATGTGAAATGAGGTTGGTGACAAAAATAAATTGTGATTGAATCATTGGAAACTTGCACACACGTTCACCTCAAGTAGTTGCATGGATTTAAATTATATATGGGCCAATCAATTTATGCAGATGAGAATTATATGAAGAATTTCTGGATACGCACAAATAATAAATAAATAAATAAAAATCTGCGGATTAATACTTAGATTTGGGTTTTGGGAATTCTGAAAGCAATTCCTTTTGTTTTATTTGTTTAAATTCTCACATTGATGACAAAACAAAAAAAGTCAAGGGTTAGGCATTGACAAAAAAGGTAGTCGAAAGGAAGCTTTTTGGTGGATGGCCATTGTTGGAACTAAAATGTCTTTTGTGCCTCCCGCGCACTTCCAGCGCGTGTTTTATATATTTCATTGTTTTGTGGGTATATTTCTGTATCGATTTTCTTGTCCGAACAACTACCTCATTATTTTATTTCGTTAATTCCTAAGAATAATAATATAATTTGCACCAAACCACAAAATCTAATCATACAATCACAATCTTTACGCTACTATCTAACTAAAGCTTCACCCAATTTTTTTGCCTCTTCTTTTAAAGAGTATTTTATCTCTTTTTAAATATAATATCGAAGGATTATTCCTTTCTTTTTAAGTCTCTATCTTTGTGCTTAATAAATTATTACTATTAGTTAATATCACAATTTGGCCAAACAAGAACTATTATACATAAAAAAATATATATATTAACAAGCCTTATTTATTCAATATTTTCATATATATATTATTTTATGTATTGATGATGAATAACTAGCAAGCAAAATCAAAAGTTTTTGTTTACGGTAATTTAATATTTCTTCTTTGTAATATACATGTAGAATAGTTTTTTTATACACCAGATAGCGTGGATGGATCCACATTTTTTGTCCAATTTTTTATGAAAAATATTAATGTTTATACTAATAAATATCTACTTGTTATGAAAAACAACATTAGTACTTGTTTTGATAAAATACAATCATAAAATAATACAACTTAACTCTAACTTGAGATATTCAATAAATTGATTATTAACAATTTATCAGAAATGAGCTGAAAATTATGTCCTTTCTAATAATTTATTAGTAATTTAGCATTAAGTTGTACTCTCGCTCTAATTTGCTTATTTTCCTTTTCGATTTGTCCCAATTTAATTTGTTAGCCCATAAATGACAAATTTCTCTCACAATCTTCACCCTCAAAATCTCCATCTTTGTAAAAGTCAAAGATTCCACAAAATCTGTTTTTTCTTAACCTCCGTGCTCGGCCAAGGTAGGCAAATTGGGCCGGGACAGAGGGAGTATTAGTTTTAAAACTATATTTCATCATAGTACTCAAACATCAAAACATACGCTAATTTCACTTTCTTACGGACAAATAATACATTTCATCATAAACAATAATACATTTTCATGAAAAATTGTGCGTAAATTACGAGTGAAATACTCTTGATCAAAATATGTAATATTTTATAAAAACAAATACTACTACAATTTAAAAAAAAAAAAAATACCTTTCAGCACAAATATTGATACATAGCTCGTATATTGGGTGTCTAGTTATAGAAAATGCGAATTTGGGTACTATATTATACAGTACATTAGAAGTGATAGGAAACCAAAAGTTTGGCACATCGCGATCACTTAACAGTGTTGAAGTCGGCAACTATCCATTCCATTTCCACCCATTCTATTTCATTATTAGTATTCAAATTTCAAAAACCCTCTTCATAGGACACTGTTATATTATATATATATAAAATCAAAATTAGCCCCTTTTTCTGTTTTTAAAAAAATACGCCTGCCTACTAGATGGACGAGACGGATTATTTCAATTATAGATTTAATATATTTTTAACATGTAATGTGGTAAAGTTTTATAAAAACATTGTCAAATTATATTCAAAAACTGATTAAATAGTTACATAATAATTGATAAAATTATTTCAATTAGATCGTCTAATCCATATTTGGACAGACAAATTTCTAAATAAATATATCCTAATTATTTATGTGCACGATGATCTAATGGTTCAACTTTTTCTTTTCTGATTTTTGAAGAACATATAAAGTTTTTGTTTTCTTATTCATTTTTTACATATAACGCGTTAAATTCTATCGCATTACATAAAAATTCAAAAATAAGCTTTGTGTTTGTATAGTTATTTGGGTTAGGTTTTATGTTTTATTGTAAGTTGTATTATCGAATTGATTTTGAGTTGCCGACTGATATAATAAAGTAAAATTTGAGAAAATTTCGTTGGAAGACCCAGTTTTAAGAAATATGTCAATATATGATCTCATTTTTGGAAGTTTTCAGTTCAGACCTCGATTGTTAAACTTTGGGCTTACATTATGAATTTTAGTTTTATTTTAGGACTTACATCTTAAAAAACAAATGTTATTTAATGTAGCGATGATTCGCTACAATGTGTCAAATATTTCAACTTATATGTACCAAAAAATTTGGTAAATGAAAATTCTATATTCATATTGTTCCGAAAATTTTGATGTTTAGAATTTCGGTATATCCATAAAGTTGTTATTCAATACATATACCTAATTACCAAATATATATGCAAAAATCTCAGTATATATATGAAATGTCGAATCTATTAATACAACATTTTGGATATATATTGAAATTCCAATTTTTTTTTTTTTCATTATACAGATGCAACCAGTAGTTGTATACCAAATTTTGGTAATAGTAAAATTTTCGAATATGTATAGAATTTGGTTTCATGAAAATTTTAAGATGATATATATTTACAAAATTTATATACCGTATTAAACCACTTCTTCACAGATTGATTTTCAAAAAATAAAAACAAAACAGAAGTCCTAGAGTTAAAATAAAATTCATGCAAGATATAGGCTCCAAAAGGAGAATAAGTAAAAATCAGGGACTGAATTAAGAACTTTCAAAATTTAAATCTTATATTAGCAGATTTTTTTTAAAAATTGGATCTTCGAGCAACATTTTCCAATAAAACTTTGTCAATAAATTTTATTAATTTATTAAAACATACTCTATGAGTATTCAATTTGTTTATTTTATTTTATTTAATCTTAATTTCGTTTTTTAAATATACGTATATTGCACGACAAGCATTCTTGTTTCCATAAACTTAGGCAATTAAGTGCAAAGGATGGCAATGATTGGATGTGGGGTTGGATTGGTATTGGTCATATCGTCCTTGCTCAACTTTTTATTTGGAGTATTCCAGAATGGGACCAATAGGGAATGAGGTCACTCTTACAACCACTTTCACCATTATTATTAATAGAGGAAATGGGTTCCTTTGCCCATGTCATAATAAAAAATCTCTATTTTACTTATTTAACTTGAAACTTGATAGAATGCCCTTTTATCAAGTGAACTACCAATTTTGCCCTTAGGTAAGAAAAAAAAATCATTTCAATTCAGATTTTATAAATTAATTTTAGTTAAGTCCAAACAAAATTTTAATATCAGATTTTAGTCCTAATTAATTTTCACAATTTAATAAATTGACCCGCTAAAATTAAACAATCATGCAAGATCCGATCCGTCGATTAAAATGGTATCAGAGCCCTAGATTTATTTAAAGAAATCATGAATTATATTTATTATGTTACGTACTATCCTAACGGAGGAGACGTACGAGTAAATATGAATCCGAACGAAAGTTCGAGAGAAAATACTCGACAGGAATACTTGAGTGAGGACTCAAGTAATCAAGAATATTTTCATATTTTGGAAAGACAGAAACAGGATTTCTTTGGAGAATTTATCCGAAGATGTGAACGGACTCTTGAAAGAACTAAGAGACTCAACCACGAGTTACGACAGCCTTTCAAGATGCTAAACGATGATGAAACGAGAGAGGAAATCAGACGAAAGACCCTTAAACAGGAAATTCCTGTTGAAGGGAATGCAGCTGATCTCATCCATTTCACCAGCATCCAAGGAAGATTTCCTACCAAGGAAATCTGGAGAAGGCATCCAAATCAGTCCCCATCGGATATCCAGAAACCTCATCTACATTTCTGGAAAAAATCATGAAGGGACCGAATTGGGAAGAAGTAAGCGGAGAAAAATCTAAGATTATAGATCTTAGAGAAATCCAGAGGACGGTTCAAAGCAATGGAGAGACCATCCTCGACCAACAGAAGGAAATCCTTGAAACACTCAAGGAGGTTCAAAGGAGATTGACCATCTTGGAAACAAAACCAAGTATGGCCAGGAGAAGAGAAGGTTCCCCATCTTTCGGTACAGAACCCCTATTGCATCAAAAGGGGAAAACTACCGAAGTAAAGAGAGAACTGACGGATACAGAAAAGATGATTGCTTTTCTAAACCGGAAGAATCTATCCTAATGGATAGAATAAATCTAGAGGATTTACACGACCTTGCACAGTCCTTTGCAGGATTGGGTCTTGTAGATCTAAAAATGCAAGAAAATGTATCTACGGGACAACAACAGATTCCCGGAAATACACCACAGAATCCAACAAATGTGGCAGAAAGCGAGGGATCCCATGACCCTCCAACAGGCGGAAATATACCACCAACGGGAAATTTCTCTACTGGTGCTTATATCTTTCCCGCAGAAACAAGAAAGAGATCCCCAAGGCCAAACTTAATGCAATCGCCTTATGGGAGATCTCAGTTGGAGCCAATACATCCATGCGGAGTAGTTCTCAACTTGGATATATTAGACTTCAAGAACCGAGAACTACTCATAGATGAGTGGGCAGGAGCAATGAAGATTGCAGCTGGTACGCTAGAGCTGGATAAAGAAAACTTTATCTCACTTCTGAAGATAAGTTTGGAAGGATCTGTGAAAATTGCCTGGGAAGCTACTAATCTTGAGATAGTAGAAAATGTCTGGGCTGGCGAAGCTTTACCAGAGATCGTCGACAAGATGGCTCAAGTGCTTAAAGTAGGATTCGTTGGAGTAGGCTACTTTGAAGGAGCTGAAGACGATAAGGCCAGACGATACAGGCAAGCACTTCATAGCCTGGAGTTACGTGATATTTGTCACGTAGATGAGTTCATCAAACTCTTTACAGAGTACAGATGGAAATCAAAGATCGAGGAACGAGACGCCATTCCATTATTCTTTGCCAAGATCCCCAGTCCATGGAGAGAAATGTTGATTAAAAAATATCAGCCACCTCTAGAGAACAGATTGGATACCGTGGCAAGAAGGATGTCGTTCCTCAAAATCAAGCTTGCTGAGTGGTGCTATCGAGCGGCGCTCCATAAGAATTACAAGAGGCTAAGAGGAATAAACATAAATGTTCCTCTATGCTGTGTTGAAAACGATATTCCTACTATTGTGGGAGGTTAACCATTTAGGCAAAAGAAGATGAAAAAGAGAAATCATCCTTATGCCAGAGGAGATGGTAACCAGAAATCTAGGACTTCATGGAGACCTAGAAAGTTTTGGTCCAAACAAAAGGCCCGTAGTTACAAAACAGGGCAGAGGTCAGGACCAAGCCGGAGTAGAAGTTCTTCCTCAGGCTCGAATCAAATGAGCATGGGAAGATCATCTTCGACAAGGAAAACTTTCAGAAGGGCTCATACAAGAGCTAATGAAAGTTTCAAAGATTGCAATTGTTGGACATGTGGTGCAAAAGGCCACATTTCAACAGACTGTCCAGACAATCAAAGACGAGGAATCAGAAAGTTTGAAGCAACTCCAGAAATGGAAGAGGCGGTATACTTTCAGGATCTGATTCAAGTATATCAGTTTGAAGGAATTCCTTCAGATGAAAGCATATACGAAGAAGAAGATTATAGCGAGGATGAGTCTTCAGAATCAGAATCAGACTGAAGAAGAGGACGTCTTCCGACAGGAGACGCAAGAAGATCTCTCCGGGTTCTTCTCACAAATGTCAATTTCTCATAAGACGCTTATGAAAATTAAGAGAGAAGACCCAAAACTCCAAATCTATGATGGATTTGCAGTTGGGAGATTGGACAAGACTTTGGGACATTTCCTAAAGAAGAGAAAGCATCACATCATTTACAAAGTCACAACTGGGGAAATTGCAATTCCCATGGAATTGACAAGTAATGTGATGGAGATGCAGCTAGTTCCGATGAGAGAAATCAGAGAGGAACTAAGCAGAATGAATAGAGAGATTGCTCAGAAGATGCAATGGATCCATATCAGAGCCATTAGAATTTTGATCAAATCAACATTCAAAGAAGGAATTGATTCTCCGATTGATATTGCTATCTTCGACAAGAGAATCAAGAACTTGCGAGATGCAAGTCTGGGAGGAATCTCAGGAAATCTATATGCCGGGAAATTGGTATCTTACATTTATCCAAGGATTGCCTATAACTTGGCAGATCGCGATTTTAATAGAGTTCTAACCCTTCATCAAGATTTCAAGAACAAGGAGTTGATGAAAGAAGGGAATAGACCATACTCTATTACCTATAGTATTTCGTATGCACTGTCCAATACCCACCATTCAGAATTGTTTGTGGGAAAGGAGTTCATCGAAATACCAGATATCTTCGAGCAGGTGGCACATGCAATCCGTCCGGAGATCATGGAGTTACCACCAATCCATGAGATGGATATGCGGATCGAGGATCAACCTATTATGACTAGAGCTACAAGTCAAAGGTTCGAACCAAGAAGAGTTTCTTTTCATGATAGTAGAATCATGAGTCGGAGATGGGAAAAGAGACCTATCTCACAAGAGAATCGAGCCAGAAAAATTCACAACTAAAGGTGAATTAAAATGTCCAGAGGGATGGAGAGAAGTGGAGATAGTATTCGATATCACTCAAAAGGATAACATGTTTCCTTGTGACGTCTTATATTATCTACAACAACCTTCATTGGGAAGATTTGAAGGACTTCTCCAGCTAGGAGAAAACGAGTTGATAATCCAAGGAATAGCAGGACGAGAAAATGGGCGTCTTATTCTTGGATTGGAATTTCTCGAGGGGCACAAACCTTGGGAACGACAGCCAGATAGGGTGGTCTTTACAGTGGCTCATAGAAAATATCAGGTTCTATGAAGAAAGAGGCCCGCTATTAATGGCTACTAGTCCATTCTCAATATACATCTCTATTGGGATGTTATATGAAAAATATCGAGCAGAATATTTCGCGGCCTACATTGACTCAGGCGCAGGAATATGCACAGCGAAGCCAGAAATCTTTCCTACAGGAGTAGGAGAGGATCTACCAGCTATTGCAGGAAGAGATTTCTCTAAGAGAGTTCTTATCCTCAAACGAGGAATTAAGCAAGCGGAAATCATGATTGGCGGAGCCGGAGATACCCCATGGTACAAAGTCAAGACTCCACCAATTTATTTCCATGATACAGAGGCAGATATTCTGTTAGGAAACAATTTTGTACAGACATTCAAGCGATTTACACAAGAAAATGAAACAAGAAAGCTTATTTTCACAACCCTATGTGATCATAAGATTATTGTTCAGAGATTAAGGGAGGCATTTCATCGAAAAATGCCCATTAATTTTCGCAGCAAGCGTGGTGATGAAGGAAAACTAAGTCACCCAAAAATGAAGGATCAGCGAAGATATGGAGATGCACTCCTTCAATATCGAGCTGAAACATTAGGAGGAGATAAGGATGAGAGAATGTCAAAGGAGATAATCCAATTCCTCAAGGTGTCTATGGAAGCAAGTCCACAACTTGATATCACCATTGAAGAACAAATATCTTTGGAAGATGTCAAGAAGAGGATAAAGAGGAATTTCAATGAAGATCCTCTAGCATGGTGGAACAAAAATGAACTCAAGGCAACTTTGAAGGTGAAAATCGGAAAGGAAAATGAGTTTGTTCGGTACAAACCAATCCTTATGAATTAGGAAGATCGGGAGGATATGCAGAAAATACTTAAGGAACATCTGAACCTTAAGTTGATTTCAGAAGGAATCTCTCCATACAGTAGCCCAGGATTTCTGGTGAGAAACCATGGAGAAATGAAGAGAGGAAAGCCAAGATTGGTGATCAATTACAAAGGGATCAACAATATTTTGGAATTCGACGGATATTATATCCCAAGTAGAGAAACTTGGTAAACTGCATCAAGAATGCAAAGGTATTCTCTAAATTTGATTGTAAATCTGGTTTCTATCAGATTAAGATGGAAGAGGCCAGCAAGAAGTATACGGCGTTTTCCACACCACAAGGACATTATATCTGGAACGTAATGCCAATGGGATTAGCAAATGCCCCCCAGATATATCAAAGGAAGATGGATAATCTGTTTAAGGATTATTTTAAATTCATGTTCGTATATGTCGATGATATACTCATTGCTTCAAGGAATATGAAGGAACACATCAAACATCTGGAGATCTTTTCAGAAGTTTGTCATAAGGAAGGATTAGTGCTATCAGAAAAGAAAGCAGTAATCGCCACTAGACAGCGAGTTCCTTGGGATCGAGATCGATGAGTCTGGAATCATACTTCAAAAACATATAGTAGAGAAGGTGCAAGGATTTCCAGAAGACCTCAAAGACAAGAAGCAACTTCAAAGTTTTCTTGGAGTTGTCAATTTTGCCGGGATGTTTATTAAAAATCTGGCAAAATACAGGAAGGTGTTTAGCCCATTGTTAAAGAAAGATGCAGATTTCAAATGGGGAAAAGAACACCAAGAATCAGTATTACAACTTAAAGAGATCTGTAAAGATCTTCCAAAGCTTGCAATACCGAATGATGATGAAGAATTGATACTCTATACAGATGCCAGTGATCATTGGTGGGCAGCAGTATTAACCAAAGCTACCCCTAATGGAGAAGTGCCATGCCGATACTGCAGCGATCTTTTTGCAGAAAAAAAAGCAGCAAGATGGCACATCAACGAGAAAGAATTCTTTGCAGTGCAAAAGGCCTTCAGAAAATGGCCGTTATTCCTACTGCCTAAGAAATTCATCCTTAAAATTGACAACACAAGTGTCAAAGCTTTCTTAACAAAAAAGATTGAATCTAAACCTGAGAAAGCTAGATTACTTAGATGGCAAGCTGATTGTCAATATTTTGATTATGAAGTTGTCATTATAAAGTCTCATGAAGATGTTCTTGCAGACTTTCTAACGAGAGATGGAGTCCAGTGAAGCCAACTCCATCCTAACAGGATACAGGCATCTCCAGGAACGTTTGGAGGAGCTTGATAAGAGGATCAACGACTTGGATATTCAAGCCAAAGTCGCGGGTCGAGTACAACAGGAGGACTTGTCAAAAGTCCAAAGCGCGTTGAAGGCTACCAAACTTGCAAGTAATTGCCTTTGGGACAGCCTGATTATTCCTATCCGACGGGAAACTTTTTCAGGAAAGCAAAAAGTCGAGTTTCGAGAACGGGCCTCTAACCCGGTCGCCACAGATTCAAGTACTGTGAGCACGAGTTCTAAGTTGGATCCCTACACGGATCTAGCTAAAGAAACAATTGAGCAAACGGAGGATACTCCTCCTGATGTCTCAAGCCAACCCATCACCTTGGGGGTAAAAGAGGGAGAGATCAATCTTAGGTCAATGGCTGGTACCTCTAAGATTGATATTAACGATCTTAAAGTTTCTCCGTTTCAGGTTTATCAAAGAACATGGGAGAAAATTCTTACAGGGGCTGGAGTTAACCTAGCAAAATGCCAGATTGATCGATCTGGTAAATATCCGAGAATGTGGACGAACCCAGGAGCCAGTCCACAAGAAGTAAAAGAATGGTATGATTTTGGAGCTCTAGCTTCGGTTCATACCGTGGCACCAAGTTTCCCGGAAATCTCAAAACTTCCGGGATGGATATTCAATGCTGTGTTCGAGACATGGGAAAACAACAATCATCTCGAACGAGGAGATATTCTGGAGCTGAAGTTTATATCAGCAGCTCCGGAACCATACAAGAACGGGTCTTACCCAGCTTTTCATTTTATTAAGCTACAAAGACCTGATCCCAGACAGGCAAACAAAAACATGTCTGCCCCAAATCACAAGATCCCCCTAGTATCAACCTTCACGGAGGATGATATTACTACACGGAGAGCTTGGGGCATATGGGTTTGTCTCATGGAAATGAGAAATATCAAAGGAAGTTTCAAAGTCTTCCACAAGACGGCGAATGGATCACTTTTGATCAATACCATGACATCCAAAACCTCTCCATATGCAGATAATATCTTTGAACAAAAGAGAGAGATGTTATGGAAGAACGAGCTGCCGGCAAGTTCAGAAACCGCCAGAAAGTATTGCAATATGGCGCATAATGAACGGTGGACGAGTCGGATTTGCCCCAGGTGCCCAGAACAGGAAAAGGCACTATTCGGGCAAGCGTTCCCTGTCATCAATGACAAAGGGAAGAGAAACGAGAAAGAACCATCGAGAAAGCAAAAGATGCCAAGGGGACCACCCAGAAAAAAATAATAAAGGGGTCTCCGACAAGCAGCGATGGGTTGAGTCACGAGAATTGCATCCACCCAAAACGACAAAAGGTGGAGGCATTCACAGCAGAATAATTAAAGTCTGCATGTGAGGCAAGGGTCCACAACATGTGAACCATGTGAAGGAGGGACCACATGCATGTGATCCAGATAAGAAGATGCATCCAGAAAATTTGAGAGACCAATCAAAAGTTTACAACTGGACGCAATAATTCAAGGATAGGGGTTTCAAACCTCTATAAATACAGGGTAGAAGGAAGCAGAAGGCATCGACCATTCCCCTCTGTTTTCTTACAACAATAAAAATTGTAATAGCTAGTTTCCAGTTTTTCTATTATAGTTTCTTCGAGTGTATGTGTGAGGAGAGCATAGCTACCATGAGTAGCTAAACAAGTCGTCTCCTCCCAAAAGGAGATGTACTAATGTAATAATAAGTTCATGATTTCTTAACAAAAGTTGGGCTTTTGTTCATCATCTTCCAAAAGTTTTATTTCTGTTCATTAACCAAGAAGAATACTGTACGCCTCGAGGTAGGAAACGAAACGAGGTTGTGCTGGTTGCTGTTGAAGGAGTCTACGTCTGGAACCATCGGTTGCGATCGAGTGGTTGGGCTGTGAGGAGCAGTTCGTAAAATCCGGTGGATACGACCCGACGACAATTCGGTCAAAAAGGTACAAAACTTGGTTTATGTTTCAAGAATTTAATTGACGGAAGCATGATGGGCCTGATATGGTCGTAATGGACTATTTCCATATTAATACTAAAGATTAATTTTGCATGAGAAAATTAATTTTACGGTTAATTTATAATTAAGAAAATATGGGACGAAAATTTATTTGGACAAAACCAAAAGGATAAGAATATAAGGACTGAATTGAAATAAAAGTATGCTCGCTCGTTTTAAGAAAAATCAAAATAATGAAGAGCATTTTTATTAAAAGAACAAAAGGGCAATTTGGTCATTTCGGGGCATATTATCAGGAAAAAAGTCAACTAAGTAAAAAAGAGGGTTAGTACCCTCTGACAGGGGTACTATACCTTGTCTCCCTTATTAATAACTCACCACAATCCAACATACCAATAAAATATTCATTTATTTGTTATTCACATATATAATTTAATTTACAATTTAATTCTAATATTTTTATAATTTATCAATAACCCAATACAACAACATTTTAATAAATATTAATTTCTTTTATCTACAAACATAATCTATTTCCAATCAAGCCAATGTTTTTTAGCTACGGTTTAATTGCATATTATTTTAAGAGGTTTTCTAATATATTTCAAGAAAAAAAATTAATATTTTGATTCCGCAATTACAATAAGATGATTTTTTTACCTACTAACACAATAACTCCATTAAAATTGCAATAGTTGAAATACGAAATTTTAAAAAAATGAATTAAGCTACAAATACATGTCTGAAATACTACATTTCCAAGAAAGCAGTAAGGAAATAGAAATATTAGCGAGCGTGCAGTAAGGAAGATCCAACCAGCAAGCAAACACCAGTCATGTCAACAGTGTCAAAGGTCAAAAGTCAGATGTTCGATATTAAAAAATATAGTCAGTAGATATAAGATTCAAATCTTGTACTGACTATCCAATCACATGGTAATACGTTACCTGACCAAAAATAAAAACAACACTAGACACTGCATGAGAGCATGAGAGACCTGCAGAACCAATTCGTGAATGAAGCATGAATTGAGAGAGAATGGATGGAGGAACTTGTCCGCAAATTCAATAGCTATGTAAATGGACAAGTAACAGGCTCTGCATCTGGAGTGAAAGATAAGCTGAAAGAGCATAAGCAAAGACTACTATCCTTGAAAGAAGAAATCACCCTATTGCATCATGAGAAAGCAAATGATATAACAATATTGGACAATATCCAGAGGATGCTAGAGGTGTATATTGGGATGAATATTGATGATGTCAAAAAGGGTGAAGAGGAGCCGAGGATAAGATATGCTAAACAACAATAAAAAGAACAACAAGAATAATTCTTTGCTGGACAATGAAGACAGGAGTAGGAGCCCAAAAAAGGATAAGAAAGTGGAAAACTCGCGAACAATGAGCTTTTGAAAGATCCATGCATGTGTCTAGGAATGGTTATTGATCATCACAACAACTTACCATCTCAAGACCAAGAAAACGTGATGTCACTCCAAATCTTTCAATACTTTTGAAGTATCAAGATTGGCTGCTAACTCTCTTCGCAGGATTTTAGAGGATCTTCGTACATATCAAATAACAACAAAGAGAAACCCTTCACAAGAGGAGATTCATAAATGGAGAATGACTGGAATTCTCAGATATTTTGAGTACCTACTCGATAGAAGAAAATATAGAGATATCGAAGGGACTAGTAGAGATAAGCTGCAAGCATACTCAAAGGATCTATAGGCCAGTTACTTCCTTTCTAGATTAAGCTCGGTAGAGCGAAGTGGAATCACTACAAGATTTCTCCTTATGATGAATGGTGACTGATGGAAGATCTAACACCAGATGTGTAGCACAGTTACAGAAACTTCGAACGGATAATGTATAATGAATAGTGGAGGTAGACTAAGAATAATCCTGACGGATCCAGGAAGAGTAGGGATATGAAAGAGGAAGATAGAGCAAGAGAAAGAGGCAAAAACATGCCAAAGTAGCAGTCCAACAAACGTCACTGGAGAGAAAGACCAACTGTTGTGAGATGAAATTATGTATACCTCTTAGTGCGCTCATAATGTTGCATCAACCTAATGCATATATGTACCTTTTGATGATTAACTATTTTTGGACTAATAGTTTGTTTTTGTGTGACTTTAAGTATTGTAATTGCTTAGAGTTTTGTCATCATAAAAAATGGAGAACTGTAGGAAGTTTATGTTTAGTTTTGATGATGACAAAACATCAATATAAGGTAGGAACTAGTGCCCCTATGATTTCTATAATCATTGTAATAGATAAGAGATAATATTAATCAGGCTAAGTCACAACAAGCATGCAACAAAGACATCAAGGCTACATGCAGCAAAGAAGTCCAAGGAAGCAGTAAGGAAAGAGAAACTGCAGCGAGCGTGCAGCAAGGTTGCTAATGCTACTCTAGCATACAACATTGCTTGCAGCAAGGAAGATCTAACCAGTAAGCACGCAACAATCATGTCAACAATGTCGAAGGTCAAAGATAAAAAGTTAGATGTTCGATGTTAAAAAATATAGCCAGTAGAGACAAGATTCAAATCTTGCACTGACTATTTCATCACGTGGGGACACGTTACCTGACAAAAAAAAAAGCAACACTGGACACTGACATCAAACCGCCACCACTCTGATCTAATCTCTGCAGAAATGACAAGTGGCTCTAAAGTTGTACGAGGAGCATTAAATATTAACGGGAATATTTTCTCACTCTTAAATGACAAAATATCCCAACTGCTATAAATAGAAGGAGATGGATGATGAAGCAAAGATTGTCGAATTATTGAGCAACTGAAATTACTTCGCACCAATCACTAAAACATTCTTATTAAAAGCTTCAACGCATACAACACTCTGATATTCTTTCAAGTGTTTGTGCAAAGTATATAAAAGCAAATAGCAAGCAAGCAACATAAGCATTCAAGTGAAGATTCAAGCTACTTCCATATTCTTGATGAACGTGAAAATACTCGTTCCTTTCGTATTATCCATGGTCATATTATTGTGTGAATTGCGAGTTTCTATCATGTTTAAGTGAAAATTCATGTTTTAGTGTATTTTCGATTGAATTTCATTTTTTATATGATTTGATGCATTTTTTGGTATCTTTAAGTAATCTTTTTCATGGTTAGGAAAATAAGGGAGATCAAGAAGGTCGATTTCATCTATTTCCTCATGCCGGCCCACAAACTGAGTCCCAAATGGGCTCCACTTGGGCTCGGGTCAGGCCCAACTTGAAGTTCGTCAAGTCATAGACAAAATTCTTGAATGAATCGAGTTGAGAAAATGAGTGGAAAAAAGTTAGGAGGTCAATTGCACGCATTTTCTCATTCCGACCCACAAATTGAGGCCCAAAAAAGCCCTAATTAGACCCTACCAAAACCTGACTCAAAGATCATCGAGTCATAAATAAAAGTCATGAAGAAGTCGTACCGAGAAAATAGGAGAAAAAGGTCCGAAATGACAACGGAAGAAGAGGCGTGCGACGGAAGCACACGGCACGCCCGACACCCGAAATCGATCGCAATGGGCACTACTGGTCCGGTACCAGAGGGGGCTGGTACTAGGCTGGAGCAAAAAGGGCAGAATGAAATTTCTGGATCCGGCCCTCACGGGTCTGGTAGCCAGTCCGGTTTTATCTCAGTCGAGCGTCATAATTTCGTATTTTGGCCATAAAATCTTCGTTCTAAGTCGGATTCCAGTGATTCAAGTTACCACGTGAAGTCAAGACAAAGATATAAAATCTTTCCGCTCAAATCAAGCGCTGACTTTGGAAGGAGTTTGTCTAGAATTTCCAAGAAGGACGAATCAAGCGAAGCACTCCCTTTTTGTAATTTTACCCTATTACCCTTTATAAGGGTCTAATTTTTGGAGATTTTGTCAAGAGAAGGGTAGAAAAGTTTCTCCCATATTTGAACCCTCTTACTCCCATTTGAGACACAACTTTTCATTTGTAAAATTTCATATTTCAAATACTCTCCCTCTGGAATCTTTTCTCCCTTTTCTATCTAGAACTAGGGTTCCTCATCTTGTAACAAGAACTCCACCTAGGGTTCTTGACACTTGCGAAGAATTTGGGGCTTTTGCTACAAAAAGTCGTGGAAGTCGGTTACTACAAGAAATTGAAGATTTCCTCCTTATTAACTACAAGACTAAGCATTTTCTTCCTTTTTATTTATTTATTCCATTGTATTGATTGCTCCCTATCTATTCTTGTATTAAATGCTTGGGTGCTTGTATTTATTTGTTGTTGGAATGATATTAATGACTTGTGAATAATTACTTATGGTTTCTAGGGTTGGGATATGGCTATGTTTTCTTGTTGATTAATTGATTAATTCTTGGGGATTTTTTTATTAGAATCGATATTATGGAATTGTATGGTTATATCGTAGGCATCGGAAATCTAGAGTATATTGGTTCTCTTCGATTGGCCGATGGAGGCTGACGAGAGAACCTGAATCACATATGTCGATCTCGATGGATGTCTTAAGGCCTCGCTCCTTAGGAAAAAATCACTTGGGGTGAGGACTAATGGATTATTAGATGCTTAATAGTTTTCTTGCCTTGACTTAGTAAATCCATTTTTGGTCTTTAGTAATTGAGATTAAGGTAAATTGTTTGGTAATTGATTAATTTGTTCATCACTCTTGTTTGCCAACTTGGAGTTCTAATTTGGTAACATGACCTTCCATTACAACCCACAAATCAATTAGTAATTACTAAATTGTAACCCTAGGTTTAAGGTGAAACGTATGCCTTAGGAACCCATAGTTCTTGAGTACTTTTTAGTCATTTAGTTGTTTAATTGATGCATGATTAGTGATTAATTAATTCCCTAACATTTCTGATTTAGCCTAACTTAGTTGATCAATTAAACTTGAGTGTGTTAGATGAGAACTCCCCTCTGTAGTTCGACAATCTTTTGTACTACCCCTGGCACAAGTCGTACGCTTACGGTTTGAGAAGAGTATCCTAATCATGTCGATTTAGAGAATTTTTCGAGACAAGTTCAGTTCTCAAGTCAAGATAGCTCTCAAGCTTTGATTTGGTCCTAATCCTTCTCAAACAAGGAAGCTTGCCCACATCTCAACTGATATTCAAGTTCAGCGGCAATTGCCAGAAGTTGAAGAAAAACTTTCATTAAACCAATCTCATGAGCAGTTTTTGAACGAGGAGTCATCGTTTGAATCCGGAATTCAAAGCAGACTAGGTATCATGAGGAACGCGTGTATAGTAGAGGAGTAGCATTCCGAGGATAGACAAAAATTATTGTAAGGAGCTAAGTTGGACTCAGACTTTGACATAGCTAAGTTTGTACTGTGTGAACAACTTAGTGATTTTTCCCTGTGTGAGGGAAGAGTGGACGTAGAAGGATACCTCCACCTTTGAACCACTACACCTGTTTAGGACATGGGTAGCTAGATGGTTAATAGTCCCACAAAATGTGGGTGTGACTTGGTCACCAAGGGTTGACAATGTTCACTCTAAACCACTTTCCACATTTCATGCTCCAGCCTTTCTCATGACTAATTACGTGGTTGAACAGGTCTATTCGAGCTCCATTTTACCTGCATTACTTACTACTAGTTTGACTAATTTGATTTAATAAAAAACTTATGTGTATAAAAGGCAAAATGAAAATAAAATGGGATTTTTATTAAGAGTTTGACATGTAAACTTCTTCTTTTTGTGTTTTGCCACGGTTGTTATTCAATATATACAAATCAACAATCCTAATTTCAATAATAATCTAGACGTGAAGTCTATTTGGATTTAGTTAAATGTCACTAAAGTCCAATCGGAACCTATAGGAATTGTGAATTGCAGATAGATCCATATTTAGGGTTAATTACCAAAAGCAACCTATATTATGAGCATTTTTTACTTTTGCAACTCCAACTTTTTATATTTCCCGATGACAACCTATATTACGTGTCCTTTGGCATCCTTCGCCTATATATTCCGGCACATAAATGACCAATAATATGCCGACACCAATAAAAATAAAAAATATAAAAAATATAAAAATATTTCCAGAAAAGAAAAGTTTAATTTTACATTCTAAAATTTTAAAATAAAAATATTAGAAAATTAAAGAAAAAAGAAAAAAATCGAAGATCTGGAGAAATAGTGGTGAAGATGATGGCCTCCATGGCATTCATCCACAGATTATCATTCATGGCTTCCAAAATCCATTATAAACTTGATCTCCCTCCCTCTCTTATACGCAGTCATGCTGCTCCTCTTCTTCCTCCTCTCCGGCCACTCCGCCGCAGAGCGATGCGACCTTGAAGACAGAGCTGCTGTAACAGCATTCAAAAATAACTTCTCAAACCCTGACCCTTTCCCCTCGTGGAACCTCATCTCCTATTGTTGCCGCTGGTACGACATAACCTGCAACGACACCACCGGCTACGTCATCGGCCTTGACATCTCCTCCGTCAACAATCTCGCTGGCGTTATCCCCTCCTCCCTCGTCGATTTAAACCACCTCCAAAACCTCTGCCTCCACAAAACCCTCAACCTCATCGTCCCAATCCTGCCGTCAATCACCAGGTCATCTTGTGAATCTCGAGGTCAATGTAGTTGGAAGGGAGGAGGGAAATGGCAGCGTCCAAAGCTACGTCGCTCAAGATAGAGTCGGGATTTGATTCTTCACAAAAAGAAATTTGTACTTTCTTTCTTCATTATCTTCACAACCATCTCTTCAGATCTCTTCAAATTTTCTTTCTTTTTTTCTTCTATTTTTTATATTTTGATTCTTGAACAGTGAAGATGATAAGAAATTGAAGGAGATTCTTTTTGGGGATTTTGGAAACCTAGCAAAAGAATTGAGCAATTTAAAGTGGTGAAGAAAAGGGGGGGGGGGGGTGTTCTCAAAATTACCGTTGGAGAGGAGGGGTCTTGTTTCAGTAGCACAAATGTCAATTTTGCCCTTAAATTCCCTCACATGCGAGTCATGTGAAGTGAGTTTCGGCGAGTTTTTGAAAATTTCCGGCAAATTTTACTGAGTCACCAACTCCGTGAACTTGGGATGGTAAATGGCGAAGTTTAAAACATGATATAGCAAAATGCTAAATGACCTAAACTTGGGGTGGGTTTTGATTTTTTACCCTTTGCCTGCATTATCAATCGTTTTATGTTGAAATTTGTTATCTTATGTATGATGACGTGTGTGCTCGTTTTTTTAACAAAAGTGAGTGATTCTAGGTTAGAAGTTCTTGAGGATGAAGTCCGCAAATGAAATGAGCGAAAAATGGGTGAAAACGACGAAGTCGCAAAGTTAGAAGGCAATGCACTTCACTCTCCCGGGTGAAGTGATGTCAGCGGGTCTAAAGGGAGCAGTCCAATATAATTGAGCCACCCGGATGAGATGCCCGAATTCAGCACCAAGTCCAGTGAGTTTCACCCGGACCGAGTGACGTGTTGGGCATTCGTGAGTTATTTAATTTTGAGCCTAACTTGACCTATTGTCGTCCCAACTTATGCAAACCTATAAAAAGAGATTTTAGAGGTTGGAAAACCATAAGTTTTTATAATATACAAGTTTTAAGCCCTTGGAGTAGGAAGCAAGCAACAAAGAAGAGATGATCAGAGAAAGAACCAGAGTCGAGAGAATTCACGATTCCTGATTTATTACTTTGTTGTTTTTGTGATTGGAACTCGATGTTTGCTTATGAATATTGTGTTTTGTTGATTACAAACACGAGTGCCTAATTCCTTATGTATATATTCTAGGGCTAAAAAGTAGATTGCAATGGCTTTGTGATTTTATTATTTGGTTATTTTAAACATTCGTTCGATGTTTTAATCTGTGAGTTTATTTTATTTATGAATTTGATAATCTGGTCAATTATTAGATTCTATCAAACTTAATAAAGCGACAAACAAGAGGGGAAATTCATTAATAGGGTTAAACACATAACGTAGATATTCAATAATAACCGAGAGGTTTGAGGTATTTACGTAGGCAATCGATCTTGTGTGCTTTTAGGAGGTACATATATAATAATTAGTTGGAGACGATAATTATTTATATGTAATCTACGTGTTCTTCACGTCTGAGAGGAGGTTTAAATAGTTGTATGATTGCCTAATAAAAACCAGAGGCCTAAAAGTCTAAATACCCAGCGTAATTAATTATAAGGGAATTGTAGTTGAAATCGAACCCTATGATATATCTCTCAAACTGATTTTATCTTTAAGTGTTTGTCTTCTATTGCGAGTTAGTTAATTCATAGTTTAAAATCCAGTTCAAAACCAAAACGTTTACCTTTATGTGTCTAGATAGAGTTGGTCTATTACGATTGGGGTACTTAAATTGGCTTAGTGATCCTATTATGTGGGATTGACGTTGATGACTGCTAGCTATAGCAACGTCGTATACTTGCGGTTATAGAATTTAGTGAGTCAAATATTAGCAAAACATATGACATCAATTCTAGGAGAGAAGATCATATGACATTAATTATAGGAGAGGCGTTTGTTGAACCCTATCAATATGCATACTATATAGTTGATAGTGTAGATTATAAAAATATGAAGCAGAACAACTAATAAAAGCATTACTTTCTTATAAATAACACATGAGCTAAGAGCTTCTCTTTTCCATCTTATAACCATTTTCGTCAAAATAAAAATTCTAGGAATAATTAAATTGATTGAACGCAATTCTCAGCTCAATTTCTAAGGCGTTCGTTTTTTTTTTTTTTTTTATTATTATTTTTGTTTTCTTCATTTGATTAGATAATCACGTTTCCATCCTCCAAATAATAAGTTGGAATTTACACTTTTGACAATATGTATTATTAGATCACTTCTCCTAATCACATTCCAATGAAAATTTAGCAAACTAAATTGTTTAAAATTTTATTTAATCAAAATTTATTTTTTATAAAATTGGACAGGTGTATAATTATACTAAGTATGGTTCAGGGAGATTATAATATGTTGATTACAATATTTGGTGGCACAACTATATATGTTGGATGCTCAATGCAAGAATATATTACATCATTGGCAATGGTTGTTGTATATTTAATATTACATATAATAGGTGTCACATTAGAGTTTGTGTCATGTATTTCATGCATTTGCATTTTCATCATATATTATAATAAAGTAAATAGATATTATATGTATTAGAGAGGTAGAGAGAAATGAATAAAATTAAATTGAAGTGTCGGAGGTATAGATGTGATCTATATAGTATGAGTAATATGTGCAAGAATGAATAGGTGAAAATTCATTATAACCTTTCATAAAGAGGCATGTCTGTGCTTTGGAAGTGTCTACTCGAAATAACCCTAAAATATATATATATATATATATATATATATATATATATATATATATATATAAATACCATATGAGATTAAACAAACGAAGTGAAGTGGAAAAAGAATTAAATCTTCCATGCATACTTGATATCTATCTATTGCTTCATATTCAGTAGTGATTCTTGCTCCATGTAATTCGAGGGAGTGCAACTTTCGATTTACAAGTAAATAGGCTTTGTATCCTGGAAGGTGAATTAATCTAAACTATTTGAACTTTTGTTGGAAGAATCTATACCTTTAAAAACACCATCTTAAGTGATGTGCCTTATACAAGCTCATACTCATCACCTACTTTCTATTAGTGTTTTTAATATACAACAATGTCAAGAAAAAGAGTATAAGTAACTTAGAAATTATAGGTGCATGGGCAAGAAACCAGAAGGCCGAAAAAGATAAATTAATATATAAATTGTAAGTGTTTTCTAGGAAGAGTGAGTATTATTACTATAAAGGGTTGACCCAACAGGCACACACAAAAATTCGTTTCCTCATACCACTGCACGAGAAAATAAAAGAACAAGGAAGATTATGTGCATTTCCAAAAAATAGGAAGAATGAAATCGAAGAACAAGAAGATACGAGATCAAAAGCAAATGGCCAACATAACCACGAAACAGTAACCAAGAAAAAAAAAATTGATGCAGCAAATTTTTTTAGAAAAAATGGTAAAATAGAGAAACCAGAGAAACAACAAGAGGAACAAAAGCAACATAAAGGAAAGACAAAGGAAAATCTTCAAACACGACAGCACAAAAGAAGCCAGATAAATAAAAGGATGGATAAAGGAAAACCAAAGACGATTCACCAGCAGAAAAAAACTATAAAAGAACAAGGGAAAAAGAGAAACTAAAAAGATGCTATACGAAAATTGTATTGTAAACCAATGAAAGTGATAACAAACCTAATACATTATCAGAATAAGAAATGATACTAAGTTAGCCTAAAAAATCATGCAGGAGAGTGTCTAAGTTCTTCACCAATAATTTAAGGTGGGCCGAAAATATTTATACCCTCCTATCGTGACTTCTGTTTATTTTAATTTATCTAAGTTAGTTACTATTACTTATGTCTTGCGTGAAACAATTTTGTGTGACTGTTATTTTCTTCCTTTTAGAGTTTGTATTTTTGGAATCATTCAAGAACCTAAAATTTAGTTCATGCAGGCATTACTTATATTTTTTTCGTTTTTATTGAGTTTGTTATTTTAGAATTATATAAAAATCTATAATTCAGAAGTGCAATTGACGGTACAACATTTCATTTTTCACAACAATCACGGATTTTAGATCAAGGCAGTAGAATATATTTTTTCAAAGAATCTTACGCACAATATATTAAAAAAATTGACCAATAGCAAAGTTGAGAAAATAGAGATCACGTAAAGCGTACGTGTCCGTTGCTAGTGTATATATATATATATATATATATATATATATATATATATATATATATATATATACGTGTGTGTGTGTGTGGTGTGTATAATGGTGTTATCTACAATAAATTATGAAATAGGTTCTATTCATATTTTAAAGAAAATTCGTATAAGTTAACTTAATTAAGAACTTTTATCTCCCCAAAAAACCTTAATTATCAACTTTCAGTGTCACGTGCATAGTGACGATAAGAAATTCTAAAAAATTATTTTAACTGTCCTATCTAAAACTTTGAGTGATTATTATAGTTTCATTATTGAGTTTTAGATATATTTATTTATGCTTGATACTGATATTATAAGAAAACGAATCATTAATTTGAACATAATATGACCAGTAGTTTATTAGTTTTTCATTTCCTCGTGATGAGCAATATAACAATCGATTTAATTAGCCGACTTTAACTGAATTTTTATATGGGCTACCACCCTACCAAACGAAAGATATGTTATATTATACCACCTAAATATGTTAAACTATCTAATGATAGTTACTACCCACTTATCTTATGCACCCTACTAAATGCACTCATTTATGTACGTGCCCTACTAAATAAGCTCATTATGTACTGCACCGGTGCAGTTTTTGGAAGCCACCGCATCAGATCCCCTTCCGTGTGCGAGATAAAGACAGAAAGGGAGACTAGTTCTCCACATATGTCAATGGAACTTTCAAGGCATGCTTGCTTTAGGGGCTTTTTCACCAAATAATAATGATAATAATTAAAAATAAAAAAAAAAATAGAAGAAATCTGGTGAAATTTGTAGACCTTATACTATAAATTAGCTAGGGAAGAAAAGTCAACTTCATCACTGGAGCAGAGGCGAAGTCCTTACTCTCCATAGCTAAGTACCCAGCGCTGAAGCGTCTCGGCTCAGGAAAATTCGGTCAGCTCTGAAGGTCTCAGAGCTAAAGAATTGAATGTCATCCCGTGCAATCTGACTCCTCAGCCTTGGAACCCTGAAGTCAAGGCTGATGCCTTAAACTAATCCTTGGAGTGGTGAAGATCGGGAAAGCTGGTCAGTTTAACCTCGTAAGAGCAATAAGGGAAGAAGGTCAGTGCCTCTCTCTGAGTTCATAAATTACTAATAAGATAGCTTCTCCTCTCTATTGCAAGATGATTGTTTTAACTTGGGGACCAAGATAAGTGTCCCCTCAATCCTGACAAAAGTACATACAACTGTTGTTCCTTCTGACGAAAAGTATTGTACCTTCTGATGGCGCCGCCAGGTACAGAGGGACGAGTGTCGCGATAACATTGGGTGAGTACAAATGATTTCCTTGCCTTTTGCCATAACATTGGGTGAGTCGAAATGACTTCCTTGCCCTTTGCCATAATAATCCGTAAGTATAGATAATCTTTCATTTCAAAGATAAAAAAGCTACACACTCTCTCAACTAATTCACTTTTTCATTATTTTTGCTCCCTTTCTTCATGAATTGTAAACTGAATTGAGTGTCGGAGGATCTTCTCGGAGCAACCCCGTCTCTGTTTTGCAGGACAAGTGCTACAGGAGGGGTGAACCGATCTGATCCTTTAATCAACTTCAAACACTTTCATAAGAATTCTCTCATTTTGTGCTCATCCAAGCACTGTTGAGGATTGTCTCCACACAGTCTCCATCAAAATCTATAACCAAGCACACCCAATTCATCGAGAAACTTCTATTATATATTGAGAGAGGGCATCAAAAACTTCATTTAACCTGTCTAGGTTAAATCTTCCTATTAGACAAATAAAAAGACATGAAAGCATCAGACCAACAATACAACTATTTTAAATTAAAAACGGCCATGAACACGTGAACCTTTTGTATAATTATCAAAGTCTAACGAGTGCATGAGTAAACCAAGTCTGCATATCAAGAAAATTGCAGTCAGGCTCAAAAAGTTCCACATACAGATCAATATTATTTAAGCCCCAAGTTTGAAATGTCAGCCCAGCCCATCACCCTTCTGGACTTCTGTTGGGCGACAGCGCTCATTTATCACTTGCAATTTAACAAGTAGGCATCCCATCCTTGAAGCCGGTATTCCCTAGCTGCATCTGCAGGGTTCCCTGCCTTTATAATTCCACGTCCAACGATAATCACATCACTGCCCCTTTCCGAAATCACCTGAAACCCATAACATTTTTAATCACCAACAAAAAACATCATTTATAGTTTCAAACAAATGCATTGAATACTCAAGTATATCCCACAGTTAATATATTCATACTAAGGCTGTTTGGTACAAACACTTGCAGCTTTGCAATACAGGAAGCTGATTGCATATTTTCTAAGAGCAACAGGTCTCTAGTATCATAAACTAATTTAACTACTTACAAATAGTCATTGTACCAGTCAGAAAATAGAACTCTCTTTGGCTCAGACACGAGTAAATCAGCAACAATTTTAATTACACAGGATAATGGCTTTTCAAGGGTTGTGGAATCTCAAAGAATGTTAATAGAAGTCGGGAAGCAGTAGAGAGAAGATGACAAACAAGAAGTCAGTGAAGACTGGACAAAAACATTAAGAAAGTTGTAATGATCTTCAAGATTACAAGTCCACTGATAGGCCAAGATATCTCGAAGTCCTCATCCAACCAGGTTCTTTTTTTCTTTTTAATTTTAATATTAGGTAGAACATGCTTTTTACATTATTCTCAGCACTTACGGTTAAAACTTAAGAAAAATGATCCAGGTCGCAAAATCTTCATTAGAAATATTTCCAAAATAGCTCATTTTTTCTAATGCTCTTTAGTGCAGCTTATACCAGAAAGAGTGGCATGTCATAAACCAAATGATACTTACCGAATTTGGAGTGTTGTATTGCTGACCCAGTGCATCTCCACCTTTCACCATTTGAACCCCTGGGGTTGCATGAATAAGAGCCGGATTTCCTGGTCCACCAGGCCATGAAGCTGGATTGACAGATATGAAGCCAATAACAAAATCTGGATGATCGTCTGCAATTTTCACTGCAGCAGCCGTGTAATCACCCTTGGCAAGGTTACCGGAGGAACTCATTTCAGCGAGCAGCAAGAGACCTCTGCCGCGTGGTAAACCCTATAACATCATAAAAATCGCATTACATTTGAATTAATTAATAGCATCTGATGACCAAACTGAAGCCCCCTCCTACAAAAGGGAAGAAAAAAGAGAACCAAATACAGACCTTCAATTTTAGGCCGTCAACAATCGCCGGACCTGAAATTATATGAGCATTTACTATATCTGCCCAGTCCAATATACGGAATATACCTCTGCACAAACCAAGTGATATTTTTTGTTGAGAAAATCAGAAAAATCTTAACAGCAATGAATGAACTTCTTACCCTTCATATTGCATGGTGACTGTGTTACCAATGTCAGCAAACTTACGATCCTCAAAGATTAAGAAATTATGTTTATCTGCGATCTTCAGAAAGTTAAGCACAATTAGTTACTCTCAAATATCAATAATATATATATATATATATATATATATAGCCACTAGGAGAACCTCATTTAAAATTTTCACTAAAGCAGAGGTAGCAGTAGTTTCTAGGCATAATAAAAAAAGGAAATAAATCCTAAGAAACTAATTATCCTCCAAAAAGGAGAAAGGACAAAGGAGAAGAAGGGAAAAAGTGAAAATCAGACAACCTTTCTTCTGATATGCTTGCATGATTACATATTTTGCACTGAAAATGACTGCTCGAAGAACTATATAGGTTGCACAATTCATGGGATATAACATATATATATTTATATGATAAAAGGAAACGAAAAAGAGCTATAAGAAAGAACTGCGATTGTTAACTTGCGCTACCACTAAAAAAGATTGTACACATAATAAGCAATATAAAGTATAGGTATTCACAAAGCAGGTTTTTGCCTCAAGAAAACACAATCAAAAAGTTGAAATTAACAAAAATTCAACCAGGTCATGTATGCAAGGGTGAGTGAAGACAGGTGCATCATACTCCTTTCCAGGTGTACCAAGATTCGCTATAAGGTAAATGAATTTCCAAAACATTGGACCATTTAGAGGAGTTTGGAGTCAGGGAGCTTCAAGAGAACTGCGACAGCTCCTACAATGGTGTGCATAGTGCAAGAGACGTCTAAACATCATACAAGAGATAGCAGCAACATGCATTCCATGAATCTCTTTATGCTTATATTCTCTCTACTTTTGACAGGTAAAAGAAAGGAACGTTGAGAGGGGAGGCATCCCACACCCTTTCAGATGATTTAATTACAGCAGACAACAACCCTTATGATCAACGGAAAATGCTCCAATGCCTTAACACGAACAACAAAAATAAAACTCTACATTTAGCAATGAAAGATAATCCAATTATTGTCGAGAGGCGAAGAATCCATGTCCCAGTCCATGTGGATAATTTGATCTTTTAAGATAGAAACCCCTATGGTAAATGCTCCACCACCTTTATCATGAACAAAATTCCCTTTCCTAAGTGTATCTACCAGATATAACAGTCGTAACTCATATCTAATAATATTCTAATGGTGGAAATAACATTAGAAAACAGTGGTATACCGAGCGAAGTTTAGATCCAAAGTCAGGCGTGAAATCAGGCAATATATCGACATGGGTTTTTAACATGCAGATCTCAGGTCCAACCTGCAGAAACATTCAAGCAAAAAGTGAGTCAGACCATGGGCAGGATTATCAATGCTAGCATATTATCCATTTAGCATCTAGGGCATCATAAAATATGATCCAAAATGATAATATTTGGCAAAAATACAATAGCATCACAAATGAATGCAGTCCACATTACAGTCATCAAACTTGATACAGTTTATATTTTCTCAAAGCCCTTGCAAGCCTCTATAAGCAAGTATTGAAATAATGATGAGCTCCATAATAGCTTCACACCATCGAATATCAACAGTTTCCAGAATACACAAGATGTTAAATTGCACACAGCAAGAGTATGGAATACATGTAACAGCAGATCAATTAATTAGCCACGATTTGCACTCTCAGTTGACAGGACTGCACAACAGAAGGAACAGCAAATCTAGATAGAAACTTCCACATGAAGCCAATCTCTTACTGTATCACCAGTGCAAACTAAGAATCTTCAGGGTTCTTACTAGTCCAACTTAAGAAGCCAGAATTTACCATGTGATTGCACTTGAAACAGACTTTACAGACAGTTGACAAACATGAGTGAGTAGAGCTGAACCGTATCAGACAACGAAAGAGAAAACTACAATACATTTTTTCATTCCTCACCTTGTCTGCAATGTCAAGCAGCTCCGCCGCTGTAGCAACATCAGCAGCCAAACACAAGTTAGATTCTTTCTGCACCATAATCTCAAACAACCTTTTCCCCGTCGGATTCTGTATCATCTTAGCCCTCTCTTGATATGGAAGCCTGACTCTTAACTTCTTGTCAGCTGTTGCTGCCGAAGGAACTGCCACCTTTCGGTTTTCCTCCAAGAACTTCATTACCATCTTCTCTGTGTCCTCTGAGACTCTTCCCTTCTCCTTCAATATCCTCACCATTTCAGTCAGCTTCACCATCGAGTGAAGTGTGATCCCATTTTGTGCCAAATTTTCCCGCCCTCCTTGTTCCCTTTCCCAAATTATTAGTAAGAAAATAACTTTATAAGAAAACCCATCTGAATACAAGGTTTGAGCATGAAAATGGAACGCACTTTCATGAGGATGGTAATACACAAATTTACAAATATAAAGGTGGAAAACTAAAGACTGCATTCATAACATCCATTTTCATATAAAAAAATAATCAAACTGACAAGAGGTTAGCAAAATAATAACCAAGGCAGAATAGTCTCATGCATAAAAGCAAAGGGTAATATCCAACAATTGCACAAGCATGTACCATTGCCTAAGGGCGGCCAAAAAGATGAGCGAATCGCATCACGTCATTCAAAGCACATTATTTGGCATACTTAGTGATAGGATAGCTTCTGGCACACCAGAGCTACACTAAGTTGCAGAAAGTATCAGATACTATGATGCAGCAATATATAATTTTATGTAAATAGTAAACATTTCTATCTCTAATCTATGCACCTATGTAGCGCAAGAATGAAAAATACAATACAGCAGAATTAGAGCAGTGAGACCCATCCGATATTTACTTCCATAAAAGTGTAGGGAAATCTAATCACACTCTAGTCACTTTGATAGTGTGACCAATTCAATGTGTCAACCGTCTGATGCAGGAATGAAGATATCACAAAGTAAAAGTCTTATGATCAAACAATCGGTCACAGGTATAAATGAGAGTAAAAATGGAACATCATTACTAATATTGGTTTTTTTCCGCCTCACAACACTGATACAAACCTTACTTGCACTGACGTTTAAACTAGATAAACATTTGTGAGACAGCTTTTTAACAAAAGCAGAAAGTAAAACGGAGTGCAGCTCTAGACAATCCTTTAGTCACATATATTTACCTGTCAATCATAACAACGGCGTCCGTGACCTTCAGCCCAGCGGCACGGAGCGGTGCGGCCGTCTCAAGAACTGATGCACCGCTAGTAACAAGATCCTCAACAATAAGACATATTTGATTTTGCTCAAAGGCTCCCTCAATAGCCTTAGCGGTACCGTAGTCCTTGACCTCCTTCCGGCGCATGAGCATAGGAATGTTAGAGGACACAGAAATGCAGGTGGCAATGGGGAGTGCGGTGTAAGGAACACCGCATATGACGTCGTAGCGGGCGGAGGAAGGGACGGTGGCGACGATGGTCTGGGAGATTTGTCGGAGTAAGGAAGGGTATGAGACAATGAGACGGAGGTCGATATAGATTGGGGAGGAGATACCGGATTTCAGCTTAAAGTTTCCGAACTTGACGGCGGCGATATCATGGAGCTGCAGAATCAGCGACTCCATCGTTGGCTGTGACGGCTGTGGAGATGACATTGTAACTTTAGCGTGAGTGTGAGTGTGAGAGTGGAGGGTTTACCGTGACAATGACCGGAAATTTGTTTGATTCCTTCTCTAGTTTTGGGTTTATAATAAGTGTTCTCAGGGTTAAAAATGTCATGTAAATCTTTTCTCTCAGTTTATTTGTTACGTTCCCTTCTAAATTAAGCTTGTGTTTCTTTAAAACTAAACTCAACTTTCTAGCGGTGCTAAACTTAACTAAGAAAGTTAATCAGATTTATTTTTATCGAGAAAAACTATAAGCAAATGCGTAAATTTAATTTTAAATTATTATAACATTTGGTTCATAATGTTAATTTATTGATTTAATTATGTCAAAATTCACGAATTTTTTTTATCAATTATTTTGCAATATGAATTTTTAATAATAACACAAAAATAAATCACTTTTATCATCTTTTAATAAGATGCACCGAACAAATTTTTTACTTCAATTCCTCAAGTAGAGTTCAAAATTAAAATTTTGAATAGTCAAAAGCAAACGATTTCTGAATCTCTAACTAAATGAAAATAATAGCGTTTTGACACAAAAAATTGCATTCATCTAATCAGGAATTAAAAATAATTCGTACAATTATACGTATATAATTGGGCATGTCATAATCCCAATTTTGAATTTCTCATACCAGTTAAAGTCCAAAACTTGCTCAATTATATTTAGTTGAGAAAACTATTAAGATTGTGCATTTCTTTAAAATTCATTGTTATAAATGATAATTGACCAAATGATTGTGGGTCTTCCTATAATTAACCCTAATTAGATAAGAACCCGTGTGATGCACGGGCTTGAATTTGTGTTTTGATCTCTTGCCCTGGTTTGTCATATGTACGCAGTGTTTCCCAATGCTTGAGAAAAAACACTTTTGATTTAAAAAAAAAATATATATATATATATATATATATATATTTAAGGGCATGTTTGGTTGAGGTTGGCCCAACTTCTCATCAGTTTGGCCAACCCAACCTCATGTTTCTTTGGATTGGTTTGGCTAAGCCGGGGTATTAGAGTTTGGTTGGGGGACATCAATCACAAATCAAAACACCAGCCACTAATTCCAGCCACTTCCCCCAGTCCATCCACCCCAGCCCCAACCAAACATTGCCTAAGTAAGTATTCTTAAATACCTGTTTTTACTTGAACAATAATATAAATAGCTTATTTTAAGAGAAGCTGGAAGTAGGTTGTCATATATTTGTTTGTGCTTTTTTATATTCTTAAAAATACGAAAATCACTTATTTTTTCAAACAATACAACTTCTACTTTTTATAATAATCACTTATTATTGCAAACCTTTAACTTTATGTCCGTAAATAAAATATTTGCATGGTAATCTAAACCATCTATATACTGAAAATCATTTGATTGCACATAAACAAATTTTTGATGTAGCACTTAAAATAGGTTTGATGTATACGCCATACTTCAACATTTGGATTTTAACAAATGATCATGAGTTCTTAACATTTTTTTGTTTTCCTGGAAAGTTTCTTTATCATGTTTTATCCTGGAAAGAGTAGCACAAAATCAAATCCACTGCATATAATGTAACAAACATAAGAGATCAACAATTTAAAACTAATTTTCTCCATATGATGAGAATAGCGCCCGCCCTACCATTTTCTTGTGAACAAAAAAAAGAAAGTGTCAATTGTTTTCAACCATTGACAGTTTCAAGATGTTGGGATTTGTGCCTTGAATCTAATTGGGTTAGAATTGACGTTCGTATCGAGGTGGAGGATTGAATTTGGTATTGTTGGAATTGGGTCGCGTTGGAAGACGCGGCCGCGACCACCGACCATATGTGACAAGAAATTGAAGATTCGCGCTGGAAAGACGTCTCGGCCGAGACGTACGAGAGATCTCGGCCGAGACGACGAGTCAGCGTTTTGGCGAAATTTGCTGCTGGAGGCTTGTCTCGGCCGAGACGAGTTGGGCTCGGCCGAGACACTTTTATAGGGGAGTTCCATCTCGGCCGAGATGAGTTAATCTCGGCCGAGATCAGTTAGGCGGACAGTTTTCTGGGCCTACACGGATTAGGCCCATCTGGATTCCTTTCTTGTATAGAATTAGGTTTTGGGGGCTTATATATAGGTCCTATTGAAGTCCTTTAACACAGAGAGATTAGAGAGTCTTAGAATTGTTTAGCTTTGAATTTGGCTTGATTGTTCAAGCGTTGGAATTTGTTTGGGTCGAGTATCAATTGATAGATACTCGACTATTGGTCTTTGTTTGACTCTCGTTTGAATTGATTTGGGATCCTTCCCTTTTGGCCGTGGACGTAGCTAACAAGTTGTTAGTGAACCACGTTAATTCTTTATGTCGATTTTATTGTTTCTTGCACGCTTATTATTTGCTTTGTTCGTTTCGTTTGTACGCTTATTTCCCAATAACTGGTATCAGAGCTTGGTTCGAGTTTCCGCTGCGTTCGTGGGAAATATGGCTCCGATGACCTTGCAAATTGAGAAATTCACCGGGAGAGATAGTTTTAGTCTATGGCAGATTAAAATGAAGGCCTTGTTGAAACAACAAGGATTGTGGGCGCCGCTGATGCCAAAGAAGGACAAAGGCAAGGGCAAGGCGGGCGATGAGGAAGAGGCCGGGGTCTCGGCATCTGCCGAGATGGCCGCTTTGGACGAAAGAGCGCACTCAACAATCATGTTGTGTCTCGCTGACGACATCATCACTGAGGTAGCAGAGGAAGAAACTGCACTGGGGTTGTGGTCGAAGTTGGAGAGTTTGTACATGACGAAGTCGCTCACCAATAAGTTGCTTTTGAAGCAACGTTTGTTCGGACTGCGTATGAGTGAAGGTCAGTCTCTTCGCGATCACTTAGATCAACTTAATAAAATCTTATTAGAATTGCGTAATATTGATGTGAAATTGGAAGATGAGGATATTGCGTTGATCTTGTTGGTTTCTCTACCACCATCGTATGAGAACTTTGTGCAGTCGTTTGTTGTTGGAAAGGACTCTGTGTCTCTAGAAGAAGTGAGGTCGTCGCTGCATTCTAGAGAGTTGCGCCATCAGGCAAAGTGGTTTGTCTGGAGAAACGGGTGCAACCTTAGCAGTTGGCAATAATCGAGGTTCGGGAAATCCGGGGAGGAGGTTCAAGAAGAATTCCGGCCCCAAAGGTCCTAAACCAGGAGACATCTGCAACTATTGTAAGGAGAAAGGGCATTGGAAGTATGCTTGTCCATTGTTGAAGGAGAAGTAGGAAGGCACTGCTGATTCTGTTGTGGAGATTGAAGCAGACTCTGATGGAGATGATGCTCTGATCCCTGAGAAACAGACAGGTAAATCTGATTCTTGGGTTCTTGACTCGGGGGCGTCGTACCACATATGTCCGCGCAAAGAGTGGTTCACAACCTACAAGCAGGAGGAAGGTGGCAATATTTCATTGGCCAATGGTTCCAAATGCAAGGCGGTTGGGATAGGCTCAATTAAGGTGAGGACGCATGATGGTAGACTGCGTACATTGAACGATGTCAGACATGTTCCACTCATGACGAGAAATTTGATTTCACTAAGTCGATTAGACAACAGGGGTTTCAATTTCAAAGGTGAAGGTGGAGTTTTGAACGTCTACAAAGGTTCGAATGTAGTTCTGAAGGGCATCAAGAAGGGAACTTTGTATTTGATGCAAGGTTCTACTTTGGTTCGGTCTGCTGCTGTTCGAAGTTGTTAGTGTCCCATTGTTTGGGACAAAATTGGTACTTAAGGCGCATCTGGTACATTGGGTACAACTGGCGCAAAATTGAGTTTGTTTTTTGTTTGAATTTTGTGAGGAGGTTTTATTTGAGGTGGAGCTTCCTCTGAAGAAGCTACATCGTTTGGGGATTCAAGGCAAGGTGGAGATTGTTGGGATTTGTGCCTTGAATCTAATTGGATTAGAATTGACGTTCGTATCGAGGTGGAGGATTGAATTTGGTATTGTTGGAATTGGGTCGCGTTGGAAGACGCGGCCGCGACGAGTGGTCGCGGCCGCGACCATATGTGACAAGAAATTGAAGATTCGCGCTGGAAAGACGTCTCGGCCGAGACGTACGAGAGATCTCGGCCGAGACGACGAGTCAGCGTTTTGGCGAAATTGCTGCTGGAGGCTTGTCTCGGCCGAGACGAGTTGGGCTCGGCCGAGACACGTTTATAGGGGAGTTCCATCTCGGCCGAGATCAGTTAGGCGGACAGTTTTCTGGGCCTACACGGATTAGGCCCATCTGGATTCCTTTCTTGTATAGAATTAGGTTTTGGGGGCTTATATATAGGTCCTATTGAAGTCCTTTGACACAGAGAGATTAGAGAGTCTTAGAATTGTTTAGCTTTGAATTTGGCTTGATTGTTCAAGCGTTGGAATTTGTTTGGGTCGAGTATCAATTGATAGATACTCGACTATTGGTCTTTGTTTGACTCTCGTTTGAATTGATTTGGGATCCTTCCCTTTTGGCCGTGGACGTAGCTAACAAGTTGTTAGTGAACCACGTTAATTCTTTGTGTCGATTTTATTGTTTCTTGCAAGCTTATTATTTGCTTTGTTCGTTTCGCTTGTACGCTTATTTCCCAACACAAGCTTATATCGAGATGCTCGAATTATTGAAAATGAAGTCCCTGTATTTCATTCTGCCAAATTAAGCCCTGGTTCTGCTCTCCCAAAAATGTATTCTCCAAACCTGTTCATGGAAATATAAAATTGAGACACCACACAGATCTTCAAAAAGGCAAATCAAAGAGTAAAGTTTGGAAAGAACAACCATACATACTCAATGGAAAAACAGGACAGGGAATTACCAATAATGGAACACACAAATCTATATACAAAGTTTTCTCTAAAGAACGGACCTATTCAAAAGGAAAACCTGCTGATCAAAATCACAACTCTTCTCCAGCAACTTATCCTGTCAACACAAAATTCCGAAAACACCCTGGACATTTGGTGACAGGGCATGTATCAACTCTTCTCCGGTTGTTCAAAAAAAATTAAGATTTCCGACTCGCCAAACATATTGAACCACAAAAAAGAAAAGAAGGAAGATTACCACGTAAATTATAATCCACAAAGTATCATAAAGTGAACATCTTGTTGCATACCCCTTTATATGATTCCTTTCACCCAAAAAATTCATTAATTCTGCAAAACTAACAAATTCAAATGGACACAAACATTATATAATCCAAAAGAAAAGTAGTAGGATTATCACTTTAACTGGGCGACTTACATTATACAAAGGCAGAAGACCAATTGGTGTTGGAGAAGAAACTTTTGATATGTTTCTTATGGACTCCTCATATTAGTTGACCCTACTAACCTTGATCTTGTGGAAAATGTTAGTGCTCTTGATGCTTTGTAGGAAGCTCAACTTATGAGGATATAAGTAAGAAAGTTGCCGAGGAAGTACCAAAAGGGGGTGATGGATGCCCAGACCTTAAGCCATTACTAGATCATCTACGGTATGATTTTTTTTTATCATGAAAGAAGATATCCGGTAATAATTTCTTCCTCTTTAATTGGGTCTGAAACTGAAAAAATTGTTGCGAGTTTTGAGAAGGTATAAATCAGCGATAGGTTGGTCAATTGCTGATTTAAAGGGAATTAGTCCCATGATATGCATGCACAAAATTCTAATGGAGGATGAGTATTCACTTGCTACTTTTCAGTGATGCATGATGACGATATTTTGGGGTTTGATTGAGAACATTATGGAGGTCTTTATGGATGACTTTTTTTATCTTTGGGTCATCTTTTGATCATTGCTTAGACAAGTAAGCTCAGGTTTTGCAAAGGCGTGAAGACACCAATCTAGTCTTAAATTGGAAAAAGTGTCATTTCATGTTGAGGGATGACATAGTCCTTGGTCATAAGATTTCATCTACGGGGCTAGAAGTAGATAGAGTTAAGGTAGTCATCATAGAGAGATTTCCACCTCCAATGAATGAAAAAGGGGTTAGAAGTTTTCTAGGACATGCAGGATTCTATAGAAGGTTCATAAAAGTTTTTTTTAGAATTTCTAAACCTTTATCTCGTTTACTAGAAAAACATATTACTTTTGTGTTCGATGATTCTTGTGTGTAAGCATTTGAGACCTTGGAAAGAGCATTGGTGACGGCCCCAATATTGATCACACCGGATTGGTCTCAACCATTTGAGATAATGTGTGATGCGAGCGACGTGACTGTGGGGGCTGTTTTGGGCCAAAAGAGAGAAAAGATCTTTCGAGTCATCTACTATGCTAGCAAAACACTTGATTCAGCCCAAACAAATTACACTATAGAAGGAGTTGCTAGATATTGTTTATGCGTGTGACAAATTCAGAGCATATCTAATACAGGCAAAGACAATAGTATATACTGACCACTCAGCCCTTCGGTATTTGTTTGCCCAGTAGGACTCAAAACCAAAACTGATAAGATGGATAATGTTGCTGCAAGAATTCTACTTGGAGATTCAAGATAGAACGGGATGTGAAAATATGGTTGCTGATTATCTGTCTAGAATTGAGAATGAAGCAGATGCAAAGGGACAACAGAAGGCAATTAATGACACATTTTCGGATGAGCATGTGTTAGTTGGGAAAGATGCTCCTTGGTATGCCAACATTATGAATGATATGGTGGGTGGAATTCCGTGGGACCTACCGCCTCATAAAAAGAAAATTTTCCATCATGATGTCAAGTTCTACATATGGGACAACCCCTACCTATACAGATGATGTGCAGACACTATTATCCGAACGTGAGTCCCTTATACTGAAGTAAGGGACATAATCACACAGTGTCACTCATCCCCAAGTGGGGGATATTTCGCATCAGCAAGAACAGCCGCAAAAGGTGCTCCAAAGTGGTTTTTATTGGCCAACGATCCACAAAGATTGCCATGAATTCATCCTGCAGTGTGACCGTTGCCAAAGAACAGGAGGAGTATCACGAAAGCACGAGATGCCCCCTCACCACGATCATTGAAGTTGAATTATTTGATGTGTGGGGCATAGACTTCATGGGACATTTTCCATCTTCGAATAGGCTCCAATATATCTTGGTAACTATAGAACATGTGTCACGATAGGTGGAGGCTGTTCCGACTCAAACAAATGATGCCAAGGTAGTACTGAAATTCCTCCAAAAGAACATTCTTATTAGGTACGGGACTCTGAGAGTCTTAATAAGCGATGGGGGTCACACTTTTGCAACAAGTGGCTAATTGCATTATTAGCCAAATATGGAATGAAGCACCAAGTCACGACTCCGTATTATCCTCAAGCCAATGGTTAAGTGGAGTTGGCCAATCGGGAAATCAAGCAAAATCTTGAGAAACCAGTGAATGAGAATAGAAAGGATTGAGCGATGAAGTTAGATGATGCACTATGGGTATATAGGACAACCTACAAGACTCATTTGGGACTTTCGCCGTATTAGCTCGTCTTTGGGAAAGCATGTCATCTGCCGGTGGAATTGGAACATCGAGCCTATTGGACCATTAGAGAAGTTAAATTTTAACTTTGAGGTTGCTGGGAAAGAGCGAATTCTTAAGCACGACGAACTGGATGAATTTAGGAATCAAGCTTTCGAGAACTCTAGTTTGTACAAAGAGCGAGTCAAACGGTATCATGACCATATGATAAGGAATCGAAGATTTAAAGCCGACGAACAAGTTTTATTGATCAATTCTCGACTGAGATTATTTCCAGGAAAGCTGAAGTCAAGATGGCAGGTCCATTCACTATCAAGAACGTTCGAGCAGCCGGAGTAGTAGAGTTGATGAACATAGACGGGAGCGCTTTTCTCGTCAATGGACAAAGTATCAAGAAATAGTACAGGTTGGATCAAATTCAACCGTGCATGAAGTGTGGTTGAAAGAGCTCAACTGAACCAAAAAGGCTGTCCAGCTTGAGACATAAAACGAAGCTCTTGTCAGGAGGTAACCCGATGTTTACCATTTTCGTTATTTTTTTGTTATTTTTGCTATGTTTATTTACTTTATATGTTAATTGTATTTTTTAGTATTTTTGTGATTTTAGGGACCAACATTGACGAACCAAGAGCAAAAGAACGTGATAGTAAGAAGTAGGGGTCGAAAAGATGAAAAACTAGCAGGCAAGCTATGCGACCGCTCCACAAAGGGACGTGGTCGCGTAAAAAATGGTTAGCAAAGCAATTCTATTCTGCACAAAGCAATGCGGTCGCGCCACAGAGGGACGCGGTCACGTCAAAATCATCCAGGAAAGCTGATTTAGCACTGACCTAGGCAACACAGTTGCGTCACCACTTGACGCGGTCATCCAGTTCAACCCAGAACTGCATGCGAGAAAGGTCCGACGCAATCTCGTCCAGCACACGACGCAGTTGCGTCAGTTCGAGAAACAGGGTTAAAACGGCCGCGTCAGGTTCAAATTGGTCACTCCTCTTCTTTTCACTTTCTTGCGCGAAACACACACAAGCACAATTTTCTTCACTTAATCAAATACTCACACACCACCACCCACAAAACACATTCACACACCTATATCCTCCATTCCACCGATTCAATTTGGGTTAGACGTACCCAATTCGGGCGAAGTAGGCACACTCTCAAATTTTAAATTTCGACTAAATATCTCCGGTAAGACTTGCAACCCGAACTTTTATGCATTATACTTCATAGTTATGCTTGATTATTGTTAAGTTTGCTAGTATTTGAAATTGTGGATAGTTCTAGTTAGGAGTTCATCAATTTGGGCACTTGTAGTGCCATATTTTATGAATGCTTGCTTGGGTTGTTTAATTTAGATGAAATTGGTGTGAATTGAGCATGAATTTAGGTAAGGTGATGTTGGGAATAGGGATGCAAACGAACCGAATCGAAGCGAATATTAAGAGATTCGATTCGAATTCGTGAAATTTAGCTTCGATTCGAATTCGATTCGATTCGAATTCGATTCGATTCGTAGATCGAATTTCAAATCCGATTCGAATTCGATTCAATTTTTCTTTTTGAATATATTCGATTCGATTCGTGATTCGTAAATTCAAAATTTTTTAAAAAAAATATTGTTATTTAGTAAATATTCGATTCGAAATCAAATTTTTCTAGATTCGGAATTAGAAACCATATGTTTTACTAAGGAAATTTGTATATATTTACTATTAAATACTACCTCCGTCCCAGCTTAACCTGCCTACTTGCCATTTTAGTTTGTCCCACCTTAACCTGCCTACCCCATAAATAGCAAATTTCTCTCACAATCTCCACCCTCAAAATCTTCATTCCCAATCTCCACCTTTAAAAAAGTCAAAGATTCCACAAAATCTGCTTTTTCTTAATCCCCGTGCCCGGTCAACCTAGGCAGGTTAAGCCGGGACGGAGGGAGTATATTTTTATTTATTATAATTATATTATATATTTAATAAATTATTTATATATACATATCGAATCGAATCATCGAATTTCACGAATCGAATACATATATATCCGAATTCGATTCGAAATATAAACGAATATAAAATATGATTTGAATTCGAATTCGAATTCGAATTTTACCGAATCGAATAATCCTAAACGAATCCGAATCACGAATCGAATCTGTATAATTTGATTTGACTTGCATCCCTAGTTGGGAATGGGTGGATAGCAACATTATTATGATTAACATGTTATGTGCATAGGTTGAATATAACTTTAACTTGATTGTATGATCCTCTTAGGCCTTATGCGTGTAATAAGATGATGAGTTACCAACATATTCAGTGTTAGACGTTCATAGGAGTCGAATTAAACGATAGTTTGATCTAATTAGACTATATGCATAGTCTAGGGGGTGAAAGTTGAGTTACAAGTTGCTAGGTGTTGCTTAAGTGATGCGTATGTTATATAAAGATGATTGAACTAGTCTTCAAAAACCAAATTCGTTTTAGAGCAAAACCTTAAATTGAGATTTGATTGCAAATTGTGTTCAAAGAACGAAATTTAGTTATTTAAGTTAGTTTATGATTTATAGAATTTAGTTTTTTAAGTTAGTTTATGATTTATAGATTATCATTGGTTGTTGAAGTTGGGTTATGTTTTGTGTATATAGGTTCACTAAGATGGCTTCACGAAAAGCTAGCACTAGCAAGGGCAAGGGGAAGCCAAAGATGGTTGAAGAAGCTCATATTTCGGATCTAGAAAGGGTAATGCTAGAACCAAATGATAGTCGACTCCTATTCCGGTTTTTATTAGAGAGAGTTGAGCATCGAAAAAGATTTGAAATGCTTCGTCGATGCATAATTATGCCCACTCGATTCTCAAGTAATAAGCTAACGAAGGCTACGGGGATACATGATAATGTACGAGCATTGCTCACAGTTGTAGGATTGGAGGAATTCACGAAAGTTGATGAACATACAAAAGGCTTATAATATAATTTTTTAAGCACTTTTGAAATAATAGTAGCCGGCCAACCTGAGCAGAAGCAACCGGACAAAATCACTTTTTAGTTGATGGGTGAGCAACATGAGTTGACATTTGAGAAGATTAATGAGATCTTCGATTTCCCGGCACCGACTGAAAGTGATCTGCCAGAGGTGTTTAACCCGAATGATTTTTGGGTGCGGTTGACTGTAGCTCCTTTGATAGTGCCTCCTCATGCTTATATCTCGAACAATGCAAAGGCTTCATGGATTCAGAACTCGGCGATAAGGTCTTCCAGAAGATGTTGGCACGCACACTCTTTGCCAGAAAGGAGACGGGCGCAATAAGACAGAAGGAACTCCACATGATGTGGAACGTACTCCATAACCGCAAATTTGATAATGCGGTACTTTTGGCAGAACAATTTGTAAATGTCATAAAAAAGCAAAAGGACAACATCTCAATCGGAGGTATTATAACATCGATCGCTGACCACTGTGGTGCTCTACTTGACGATTTTGTACCGATGAAGGGAGAAATATATTTCACATGGGAGCTACTAGAGAGTATGCAGGTGGTTGTTCTCGGAGAGGATCGAAAGGTTCCATACGTGTTCCAAAATGTGGGGTCCTATTTCCGACTCCCTGATCCTGAGGCTACCGCAGTCATAAGCCTTTAAGATACTGACAACCTTGCCATGTCTTTTAAAGAGCATTTGGTAAATTCCCAAAGGCCCGATGCCCCGGTATTTCAGTCGAACCAAACAGCTAAAGGAAGCAGTCACGGTCCTCATCCATCGAGGAAAAAGAGAGCAGCCACTGTTGTTGCATCATCTTCGGAGAGAAATGAAGACATTGATGGGATGATCACTTCCTTTCAAGCTGAAGTCACTGCCCTTAGTACTCGCTTTGAGAGGCATCGGACAGAGAGTCGAGGAGCGATGCAAGAGATTAACCCCTTATTGAACACGCTCATAGCACAAGGAAATGAAGCCCGAGCTTTGAGATAGCAACTAGATGTCCGTTGGGATGCACTGGCTCAATTTTGGAGCCAACACGGGTTCCAACCACCACTTGAGTACCAAGACGTAGGGATGTAATCAAACCAAACTGTTCGCGAGCTATTCGGGTTTCGGCTCGAAAAAATATTCGTTCGGGATCGTTCGCTGGCCTAAACGAACCGAGCCCGAGCCCAATTTCGAGCTCGACAAAATTTTCGAGCCGAACTCGAGCGTGCAAGTATTTGGTTCGTAAGCTCGCGAGCCTGTTCGCGAACTCAGGCTCGCGAGCCGAGCTTACGAGCTAGCTCGCGAGCCAGCTCGAATATATATGTATTTATATATTTATTTCAAAAATATATGTGTTCAATGGGATTTAAACTCTAGAACATTTAAAATAAGGCAAAGGTCTTATACTACTAGGCCAACTATGACTTTTAGTAAATGTTTTCATTTAAAAACTGAGCTTAGTCTATAAACGAGTTTTGTTTTAGTGACTCTCGAACTTTATTATAGGTTTCACGAACCCGACCTCGAACTATGTTATCGAGCTTTTTCGAACCGAGCTCGAACTTAAGTTTGCTTATTATGTTATCGAGCTTTTGCCGAATCGAACTCGAACTATTCGCGAGCTTGGTAATTATATAACGAACCGAACTCGAACACACTTTTATAAGTTCGAGCCGAACTCGAACCGAACTCGAGCCCACTAAAAATCAAACGAGCCGAACTCGAGCCTGGTACTGTTCGGCTTGGTTCGGCTCGTTTACATTCCCACAACTTGGCCTTTGACCAAGTATGGGGGAGGGGGTGAATAGTGGGACGACTTGGTGGCTATTTACATTTTTGTTGCATATTATTTGCTTTGTCTCTTTTACTTGTTTAGTTATTTGATTTGTGCTTTGATGAGCCTGTGTGCTTGTTGCTTATTGATATGTCTATAGTGGAGTCATTGGGTCTGTGAGCCCATTTGTGTTCTTTTAATTGGTGGTCATGTTGGTCGTAGTAGTTTTATGTTTATTTATTTATTTTTGTTATTGGAGTCTAGAAGTAATAAACCTGAGTACGAGTCGGTTGAGTTATGGAAAAAAGAGAAATTATAGACGATGATGTGTTGATGATGAGGCGATTTTGAATATAACATTGACAAATTAGAACATAGTAGAGCATGAGAGGTAATTTGAGACAAAATTGAGCTTGAACTTAGAATGTTTGATCAGAATGAACCTTGTGAGAATTTGAGCCTAGTTGTACTCTTATTTTTGGAGTAATATGATTTCTTTCGGTGTGAATTTTGATTTATATGTGTATTAGTGTCTAGAACTTGGCTTGAGTCTTTACTATGAATATGTCAAATATGTGTTGTGAGTATTGTGACTTAGGAAATGATCTTAGGCAGTCCTTGTGTTTAGCCTATTTTAAGCCTTGAAAAGTTGCCTTTGTACCAAAAGTTCACAAATTTACCTCTAGTTAGCTCATTTGAGCTCAATAGCCTATTATTTCATAGCTCGACATTACAAGCCGAAAACCTTTCGATTTAAGCCTTTAGTCTTAACTGGACTAATTAAGTAAGAGGAAGGAGGATTGGAAGGTAGTTGGGAGAAAAATCTTGGGAGAAAAAGGAAAACTAGTGGATACTCAAAAGATGAAGGAAAAAACAAAATGATAGGTGAAAAGACGAGAAGAATAACCTCTCCTAGTTCGAAAAGAAAAAAAAAAAAAAAAAAGAGAAAACAAAGAAAAGAAAAAAGTAAAAGAAAAAAAAAGGTTTGTTGCATATAAGTTGTTTAGTATTTTTTAGGAGAGGCTAGGAAATAAAGTGATTAATTGATTAATTTGAATATAAAAGTCAGGTAGTCTCAAGATGTGGTACCCATATAAAAGAAACGCACTTAAGTTGTAAGGACTTTTGAAGGTGAAGAAGTCACTTTGCGGGGTGATTTGCTGAAATTTGAAGAGTGAGATTGATAATTCTATTGAGGGGTAGTCAGGCTAGGATAACTTGATTAGTCCAAAAGTAGTATCTTTTATCCAAATATATCCCACCTTACCTTAAGCCCACATTACAACAAAAAGGAAAGACCTTTTTGATCATTTTTCACACATATCGAGTTCGAGGTCTAGTTTAGATGATTGACAAGTATACGGTAGACTTTGCATATAGTTCAATTTGAGTGGAAATATGTTTTAACCTAAACACTTGAGAGATGAGCAAAACACTTATCCAGTGAGGATTGAATAATTCGAAAGTTCAAAGTCTCGAAAGTAGTTGACTTTTGTGTTACCACTTATGCTCAATTACACTGCGTTGCTTGGCTTTTTGAGAAAATCAATCTGAAACTTGATTCCTCATCTAATTGTCCTAAACAGATGAGGTCTTATTCTATGTCCCGAACAACAATTTAAGTTTGGGGGATTTTGATACATGTTGTGTATGCATGCATTTAGGTCGATTTAAGCGTTTATTTTGTAAATTTTGCATGTATAATTGGTCGAGAATCGTTTTTGGACTATTTGACGTGTATTGACTTGTTTTGTAGAGTTTTAGTGGTTTCAGGCTAAAAAGGAGATTTTATGAAGGATGCATAAAGAAACAAGTCGAAGAAGGGACAATATGGGCCATATTGGGCCAAAAGTCAAGTCCAAAATCGTTGACGAATCAACGCGACCACGCCAAGAATGGACGTGACCGCGTAAAAAAGAGGCTGGAACGTGCAAAGTGACGCGACCGGGCTAAGAGGCAGTGCGGACGTGCCAAAAGAATGTTAGTTAATGCGTTTGAAGCTGTGAGGCTCAACGCGACAGCATCACTTCCTCCGCGGTCGCGCCGAAAGATGTCCCTAAACGAATCCGGAGTTTAATGGGATTTTTATCCTAATTTCTTGAGGATTTCAACCCCAACTTATAAATAGAGGTCTATGCTGGCGTTTTCAAGTATCACATCATAAGTTCTCATACTTTTACGCACATTGGAGTAGAGGGGTGAGAGCAAGGATTGACGAGCAAGACAAGACGAAGATCGAAGAGTCGACTACTCGGGTTTAATTATTTCTTGCTTAGTTTTTAATTTCTTTACGATGTATTCTTTGAATTATTGTATTGGTTTGATACTAGTAGGGGTGAGCAAAATTCGGTTCGGTAACCAAACCGAAATTATTTAGTGAAACCGAAAACCAAATCGAATTAAAAAGTTAAACCAAAAGCCATACTGATATTTCAAAATACGAACTTCAACCGAGCCGGATTTATTCGGTTTGGTAATCGGTTGATCCAAAATAATTCTCTCAAGATTTTTTTCATAATTCATTACTAAAAGAAAAAGTTATATAAATGGTCAATCATCTACATAAACTCATCAACCACAATATTCAAATTTCACACTTCCATAACAAAAGTTCAAGATAAAATTTAAACTATTTACCTTTTAAGTCTAATATATATATATATATATATATATATATATATATATAATACTAAAAACATATATATCAGAAAATAAAAGAAAAATGGAATTTTATGTATATATATATATATAATATTAAAAAATAAAACATTATAAATTTTGGATCGGTTTCGGTTATTTTGGTTAAAAAATAACCTAAACCGATCCAAACCGATTATCCAAAATTTCTAAAAAACTGAACCAAATTTTAAAAAACTGATCCAAATAGATAATTTCGATTTGGATCAGACGGTTAATTCGCTTTTAGCCGAATTTTGCTCACCCCTAGATACTAGGCATGAGTAGCTAAACTACTCGCGTCATAGGATTAGAGAGTAGAGTTTTACAACAATGTTGAATTGATTATTTCATTTATAGACTTCAGGTTTTGGTTACTATCGATGTGTTTTTTTCTTATTTTATAACTGGGCATAATTTGATCAATTAGTCTTAGTTTAATCGTTTAACAATTCCGCTTCGAGAGAAGGAAGTTGTTAATAGACGTACGGCATATAACGTAGTTGTCTATGACTGCGTAGGCAAGGGGTAAGAGGTTATTAGGAGTTGTTAGGATCAATTGACTCGAGAGAGTAATTATTCTAGTCAATCTTCGACTTAGTCACTTCGAGAGAAGGGTTAAGTTAATTAAGTGTCGCCTAATAGATAGTAAAACCGAGTTAAAAGTTTATAAGTTAGAGATTAATCATCATCAGCGTAATTCCTGAAATCGAAATTCTAGGATACATTCTCTTTGATTGGAAATTAACTTTTATTAATTAATTTGCTTATTAGTTTATATGAAATTTAGTTTATTAATTAATCAGTCATTCACAAATTCCAGTATCTAGTTAGGATAGTCCTAGATAATTGGGTATCAAACGGTCGATCTTAACTTACACTATATACACCTACATTGGTATTTTGCGGTATTTTAGGGAGGATTAGAGCTTGTCAATTTGACGAGGTGGCTGGAGAAGTTGTGCTTGCTTGTTCTTCAAAATCTCCTTGTGTTCCTTATGGTTTTACATAACCCATTTAGTAATGTCATTTACATGCGCCATTGAGATAGCCTATTTGGTATTTTGGAGTAGTGCTTCAATATTTTCTTCAGAAGTTACATTTCCATCTGTAGTCTTTCTTGTCTCTATGTTGAGAGTCATTTGACATTTCCCTTATAGATTACAATTTCATTTAATCTATATTGTCTCCAATAAGGTAAGAACAAATTCATATCAATTGTTTCTTTTAGGTATCAGAATATTCTTTTATTTCTTTCCACTATGCGTTGTTTCCTTACATCCACCTTCAACCGATCATAGGATTGCTAACATATTGCACACTTTATCCACGTTAAATTGTCTAATCATCAGTTAGCTATGTGCAAACTGAGGAGTTATGTATTTTACAAACTCGGTCTTTAGTTCAAAATATCTATTTTTTAATGATTCTTTTATCTCAAATTCTGATATCAAATACCTCACGATAATTTCATTTTGAGTACCTATTATGCCATAACATCTTCATAGATTGTTATAGATACAAATTTGGACCTTGTTTCCTTTGTAAATACGCAAATGCAAAGTTAATTGTTTTTTCTCTTCCTAATTAAGTAGTCACTTAGATGAGTATAACACTTCTATCTTGATTTTTTAACCAATGTGAGCATCTAAATGTAATAATGTGAATGCACTCTATGGTCTAGAGTTACTTAAGTTGGGCAATGTAAGTCCATCAGACAATTTCTCATATCTCTAAAATAAGATATCAGTAGAGATATATTCTAATCATATTACAATGTTGCATTTCTAATCCTTTGGAACTTATTACCAATTCGTTATAACGTCCATTGTGGGAGAGCATGTCTCATCATAGTCAATTCCAACGTGTTTTGAGAAAACCTTATACCTAAAGTGAAACTTTGTACCTGAAGACTTTATTTTTCTCACTACCTATATTATTCGATAACATCATGTTTTATGATTCCTTGAGCAACAATATATATCATGAATGTATGGAATGTATGTCCTTCAACTCATACGTACTCCATAATCTATTCAGATTTCATTGTTAACTAGAGTCATAACAAAAGAACATTGTTCGATTTTTCAAGTTTTATGATTCCTTAGGCAACAATATATAATCAATGTGTGGAATGTATTTCCTTCAACTCATACGTACTACATAATCTATTTCGATTTCTTTGATATCAAGACTCATAACAAACTTCGGAGCATCATCCAGTAATGATTTATGGACATAAGTATAATTAGAGATAATCTCATTGGAGTTATATTTCGTTGATGATTAAATCAAGTTGTGTCATACCTGCCATGTTCTTCCTTTGTGACACATCGTATTTAAGTAACATTTTTTAGTATCCTCATTCTTTTTTCATGCATTTCCTAAGAGTTTGATTTATTATAGGCTAAGATTTTCTATACAAAAAGCCCAGTCCATAATTTATTAAAACCTTAATTCTTTTTTATTTAAAGGGCGAATTGTATAATTTTATTCGAAGGTCCAAATGTTAATTAGGAGATTAAATTATATATGAACCCCAACTTTAATTATAATAAATAAGTTGAATGCCTTTATATATGATTATATGAGTCAAATTATTATGTCAAGCACAATCCCTAAGTAGTAGTAGTAGTAGTGGTGGTAGTGGTAGTAGTGGCAGTCGTGGTAGTCATAGTAGTAGTAGTAGCAGTAGGAGGAGCAGCAGCAGCGGCAACGGTGGCGGTAGCGGTAGCGGGGGTAGCAATGGTAGCGGCCGCAGCAGCAGCAGCAGTAGTAGTAGTAGTAGTAGTAGTAAGAAAATTATTCACAACAACAGTAACACAGTAAGCTAGATTTGGCTTGTTTATTCTTATCACTCAAAACACATTATGGAAGAGGAACAATTTTTGCTCTAAAATCAAGGCTAAAATATAGTCAATTTCATCCCATAACTCAAGAAGTCAACCTTGTAAAATCTATACAACAATCAGTGTGAATCACAACAATGCACACAGAAAAATTTCAGACAAAGCACAAAGGTATTAAAAGAAAAAAAGGAAAAAATATTCCTATCTTAATCAAACAGGCCGAATACTTTCTAGCCATATTGCTGCCACTTCTTTGTTTCTCCAATCAGTTAGCAATGAAAGCACGTATACACATTGCAATTTCCATCCAACAAATATACCTTTGCTTCTATTTCCAATGTATGGTCAATTCACCCTTATTTCCAACGAATCACTGATGTCTCACTCCTCATGTAGATTTTCGGTGGTCGTGGTCGCTAATCGTAGGAGCCGTGTAAGAGGCCCATGTCGGAGCACCCTCTCTGTCAATTTGCTATGACATTCTTCAAATGGTGTTTCAAGCGGCATTGCGTTGCTTTTCATTGTTTGTTGAAAATTGTCGCCCTACAATCCCTTTCTTGATCAGTGGTCCTGTGTATGGGCGCACTAGCAAAAAATAAAATATGGGAGAGGAATGAGAAAAAGAGCGTGTGTGTTGTTGGAATGGAGAGGAAATTAGAATTTGATATCCCAACTTATCTCTTAATTCCTTAATTTTTAATTATTTTCAAAATATATCCCTAGATTTGCAAAGTTTAGTGTTTTGTCTTTATTTTCTAAGAAATAATATAATCAGCATAACCCTTCAAGCCCTCTCAATATATATATACACACACATATACACATATAGCATTTGGTATATCTTTAAAAACTTCAAGCGTTAATGTTTTATTTATATTATATAAAATTTTAATGCCAAAATTTTCCACATTTTTTATTATAGTTCCATAAAATTACATAAATTATTTCAAATATTATATAATTTATATGTTAGGAAATTTATGTATAGTTTTGATGATGACAAAACCTTGATGTAAGGTAGGAACAAGTGTCCCTAACATTCTGTAATCTTTGTAATAGATAGGGTTATTTCTACATAGGTAGAAGTCACAGTACGAAGCTACTGAAAAATCATCCAACAACATACAACACGAAATTCGTTCTCGGAAGTATGGTACATAAGTTGTAAGGTGAATACAGCACAAGGCTTGCGCTTAAAAAGCATACATCAAAGTTTGTTGTAAGGAGATCCACTACTTGATCAAATCAGGATCGTACAACTACCATGTCAGTGGAGATATATTCAAGCCAAAGTAAAAAATTACAAGGTTAATGAATTTAGATTGAACAGTTTGAATAATAACACCTTAGATCGGCAATAAGGCAATATATATGCCCCAAATAGACTAAGATAATAGGCCAAAATTAGGCCTAAAAAGCGTAAAACCAAACCTAACCAACTTAATAGACGCGATTGCATTGAATAGTCGCGGTCACATTCCGACACAAACACCGATGCCTAAAGTAAACACCGTTTGTCGCGGCCGCGTCGAGTCTCCAACTAGTGCCAAATGACTTAACCAGCACGCTTTCGTCGCCGCCGTGTTCATCCGTCGCCGCCGCGTCCCAGACGAGTCCATAAAACATAACAGACTTCAAGGCATTTACAGATCAAACCTCCACCTTGACAACAGACATGATTCAGAATAGACGAGGTTCAAGGCACTATTCCAACAGTTAATATTTGGCTCAATTTTTTATTTTTTTTAATTTTGTTAATCCCGCACTAGCTGTTGGAAAAAAACACGAAGTTGGATAACTCAAGTGGCGAAAACGACCACTACCTAGACATGTGGTCTTGGGTTCGAGTCATCTTGGAGGGGAAGGGAAGGATTTTTTTTTCTTTCTTAGATTAAGAGTTTTTTAAAAAATTTGTGATATTCATTAAATTTCTATTAGTGTAAAAGTAACCATGATGCGTCGGAGTTCAGCTTTAGGCATTTCGTCGGTGGCGCCTTCCAAGCCACTTTTGCCGCTACAACCTGCTGATGTACTAGGGGCAATTTTGCATTCTGAAAATCGTCGGTGGCGCCTTCCAAGCCACTTTTGCCGCTACAACCTGCTGATGTACTAGAGGCAATTTTGCATTCTGAAAATCGTAAACGTGCTAAATAGCTAGAGATGCTGTCCGAATTTGGTCCACGTTCTTTCCTTGGAAAATTAGTTGATTTCGTGAGAACCAAATGAACTAACCATGTATTGCAAACATTGACTGAAAATCTTCTCCTCATTTTGACTAATACGAGTCAACCAATCCCCCATATTGCCTCGTCCCTTTACAATTGACACATCATACCGAAGGATACATGAAGACCACGGACAATCATGCAATACATGGATAACCGTTTCTTCTCCTTCCCCACACCTTTTACATATTGGTCAACGTCTACTTTCTTACAAATTAGGTTGTTATTCACCAGTCCAAATTTAGTTACTCTTTAAAAACACCGCTCCAAAGCGTTACACTTACTTTTGAGCTTTTATTTTAAATAAGTTAAACAGAGGATTTGTACATAACATCTTCTGTTTATGTTTAATTTGATTTGGGCCAAAATTAACTTCTATGCTCTAATTAACTTCTCAAAAATAAATTTAAATCAAGTCACGATACTTTGTCATGAAAATTTAAAAAGTTCAGGTTAAGCTTTTGATTTAATATATTACCAAAATTAATATCACATAACCTCAAAACATATCAATTATTAGTAAAAGTATAAATAAAACTGAATATATGAAAAATCTCTCTAAATTTAATCAGATAAAATTAATGAAATAACAAAAATATATATTATAAATTTTTGGATGCAACTATGGCATGTGCTCTTAGAAGAACCAACTGCTGTGCTGTGCTCAAATTTAATACAACCACACCATTTTACACAAGATCTCACGCCTAACAGATTACTCCGGATTTTTTTTCTTTAATAACCATCAGGAGGTAAAAGGTCCAAACAACCTCAAAAAACACAATGCCACGGCAAATCATCCCGATGAAAACAAGAACAACTAGAATAAAAAAAGACCTAGCTAGACCATGAGCAACAGAATTTGCCGATCGTTTGACCCATCTAACAGAAACACTAGAAAAATGAGAGCATAAATTATAGATATCAGCAATAACATTGCCAAAATATGTGAAATCATCTTCAGATTTGCTAAGTGCGTGGAATAGCTTCACGGAATCCCTCTCTAGGATCACCTTTTTCCACCTCCATGCTCAGCACCAACTCAATCGCTTCCGGCATCGCTATCGCCTCGCCCACGTCAATCGGGTATTCTTCATCAATCTGAATTGCATAGCACTGCACCACTTTACCCCCTTCATTGCGAATCACGCCTCCCAATCCCGTTCCGGAGGTAAAAGGTGATTAAATAAGATGAATCGTGACAAGTTAAAAAAATACCAGGAATGAGTGGATTATAAAAAGATATGAAAAGAAACACACACAAAATAAAGACAGCCGACAAATATATATTACGAGGTAGAATGTCACAGAATTCATCATTTCCCTTGAAGGTTATACAGAACATTTCTTCAATAAAACACCACCGTTTGAAATCAGAATGCAAAAACAAAATCAAACATAAGTAGGAAAAAGTACAAAAGAAACAAGCACAATTTCCAAATGCGAGGAGAAGTACAATTTCGAAAAGCACACCACAGCTCAGCTGGTTGCAGATGTCTTGGCAGCAAGCTGAGTAAGAGCTCGTTTATGATATGTATGACGAAGCTTCTTGTATTTCTGTACAAAGGTTGAAAGATCAATTTCTCTATCAAGAAGTTGCCTGTGCAAGGTCTCAGATTCCTCATCCGCTGTATTCATTGCATCTGAAATCAGAAAGTAGTTTTAATGCACAAAGAACCATTTACTCATTGATGAAACATGAAGAAAAAATGAAATTGTTCCAGTGAGATACGTGATCAAGTTATTGGGGGTCAAAAGTAGCCCGGTGTGGAAAAGGTGCATTAGGTAAAGTAAAACTCATGAATCTGAATATATACCTTGAAGTCGATTGAGTAGCGATGAGGGAGAATAATATTTTAGTGTCTCTTCTTTTTTCCTCTCTAAATCAAGCAATTTTTCTTGAGCAGTAGCCAACTCAGTAGTTCGGATAATTCTGCACTGGAAAACAAACAAAGTATACAGAAAAAGATTGTCACACTTGCAACTCGGAAGTCAAGATTCAACAGGAAAGACCTATTCCATACAGTCTAGCACACGAACTCACCTGATTCCTTAGCTCCATTATACTTGGCTCTTTTTCGAGATTTTCTCCTGCACTCAACATAATTAACTTTGTTTAAGTTTGATAATGTTTTCATAACTGATGTGAAAATGAAGACAACAGAAAAAACTTACTAGCAAGCTGCAGAGTTTCGTTCCTGAGCTCATCTCTAACCTAATGGAGTCATACACATAATGGAGGTGTGAGGAAATAATTGCAAACCCTTAGCTTGCTAATAAGACTACCTTAACAATAGATCTATCAGGTGAATTTTGGATTAATTTACTTAGCAAAATATGTAAAAGATCGAGTCAAAAGAGGGCGGGTAACTACCTTAACACACTAAGCATGAAAAAACACATAACAGCGTGGAATGTTGAGAGGCTAGACGGTTGATGCGTCAAGCTCAGTCAGATAAGAGAAATCAGACAAGAATATATTCACAAAATTAAGCAAAACGATCAAATTTAATTGGATTAGCTCTAAACCAGCTGCCTGCCAAAGAAGCTTCATGAAGAGACCTATCTTTAGAAGCTACATTAATTCATTGAATGCAAATACAGAAAACTGTAACAGTATTATACTTTTCACGTATCAGTCAAGGTGATAAAATGCACGGGTGCAAAGTTTATGCCTTGATTTAGAACTTCAAATTCAGATACTCATACCACATACTTCTTCTAGTTTATATAATTTGGCAGTATTCAACTGTTCCTTTTAGATAATTTCAAATCCGGGCAAAAAATAAAACAACAGATAACACAAGAAATTTGGGATCAGAAATCGACTCGAACTGCAACTTACCCTGATTTGAGTTTTTACAGGCTCCAATGAATATAATAGATTCTGATAAGCATCCTTGTCAGATAGAAGCTTCCTCAGCTCATCAACGCTAACAACATGAAGCAGAAAAGATGATGAGAATCTGTTACTTATCTCAATGTTCTTCTCCACAGAGGAATAGATGAGGAAGATGATTTAATAAAGACTTTTATATGCATTTTCTCCAGGACAAACAGAAACAGCAACTATAAGCCAGTAATTGCAATGTGAATAAACATTCCTCAGTCTCAAGTGCAAAAAATGTTATCTCACCAGCTTACAAGGGAACATTATGAAGAACAATTACAGATCCTTCAAGAATAAATTATGAAGAACTACAAGATAGATTGCTCACCTCTTATCTTTCAACATAGCAATGATGCCTGCTGCCTCTGCTGGAGAGACATTTGATAATGAGTTTGCTCGATCTGACGGTCTTGATATGCCAAAGCTACTAGCCGTGCTGGCTCCAGGAGTTGTGGGGCGTGAAGAACTTGGTGAACTCAAAACGGAAGGTGGGTACCATGAGTCTGTCGACATATCTTGTGGGCGTGGCTGAGGTTGCTGCTCCTGAGAGCCCCTGCAGGAAACCAAAATCAAAACAAGAAAATTATACCTCCTTAAATGGCAGCAACAGATTGAAATCCACAATAATGAAGTATGTTAGATAGAAAATCAAGTCAGAAAGAGCATTATGCCATAGGTCTACTGCATTCAACATAAAGGAAATCAATAAAAGAGCAGATGACAGTGCTCTACTGCAGAGAGCAGTGAGCTTTTCACTTCATCCCGTAGATTACACTCCTTACATTCAATGATAATATGGGTAAAAAACAGTCGTGTTTGTGTGCGTGTTAGGGGGGAAATGAGAAACCATCACACGAGAAATGAGGAAAACAAACCATGTTACAAATGCATTCATGGGAAACAGAACATAAATTTAAAAAAAATTGGATAAGAAGAAGTACAAAGAAAAATGCAATCGCTAATGACCCATAACATTCATAGACATCGGTGGCCCAAAACATCACAGTAGGTCGTCTCTGCCAACCAATGGAAGCAATCACCATAGAATTCAATGTTGTGTTATGAGCACTGGATTAGCAGGATAAGTGGTTGGGGGGGGGGGGTGGAATTACTGACCAGGTGCCCATGAGAAATTGCAGAATCAATTTCACGCAATGCAACATAAGCAGACATGAGCAAATAGAAAACTTCTTCATACAAGTAACTAGAAATCAAGCACGATTAGCATGAATGTAGCCATCTTTCACCATAAAATGCAAAGAAAATTTACAATGAATTCATGCTACGAGAAAGGAGATTAAGAAATGTCTGGTTACCAGAAATTCTTGAACATGTCTTTGATGAAGCCTCGGTCGTAGATCAGCCTATGGAAAAGTAATCGCGAAGCAATCGCAATTCCAAACCCTAATAAACAATCGATGTGTCAGAAGGAATTACAAATACATATTATGGCTCCCTCAGATCAGATTTTGGTTGATATTTGTATATTGTATTTCTTTACTTTTTCTTTTCACCTCAACAATTCTAACTTTAGAGTGTGAGATTTCTGCCTTCACCACTTTCATCGTTCCTTCTGTTAATTGCATTTCATCCTTCAAAACACCCAATATGCATTTCACCCTCGGTCTACAAGAACTTAATTTTTTGGTTTATTATTATTAATTAATAATTTGATAGTGGCTAAATTTTATTTTAGCCACTACTGTAAAAAGTGTAGTTTTAGCCCCCCTTTGAAGTAAGTCTTATTTTAGCCATTTATGTTCGATATACCCTCTTTAATATTTGAAACAGAAGTTTAAGTTACAGTTTTGAATATTTTGGTTATTTCCACTTTGATAATTATTGCAGTTCCAGAGAGGGTAAGTCAATATGCACCGTTATTTCCTCTAAATACATTTCAAAAGATGTGCTTGTTCATTTTGGCAGAACAAATATAAGCATGTTTGGTAACGATAGCCGAACATGTTTGAAGTGTTCGGATAGTAGGATCGGAAAATGGGCGGGGTGTGGCAGGAGTAATCCCCATCCCTGCCCCCGGGAGCAGGGCTAGAATCTCCCCATCCCAAACCCCAGAGACCGTCCCCGAATTTTTATTATACAATTCAATTCAATAAAAAATGTACAGAATTCAAATTGTTACTGCACCATTAATTCAATTCAGATTGCAAGTAAAATAAGGAATAAGATTCAGTATATATATAAGAAATCACCAAAGTAAAAGTAATCACAATATATATATGTAAGATGCAATCACAGTAGGCAGAAGAACAATACAAAGAATCACACATATATTATATGTATATAGATTATCACATATATCTAACAAAATTAAAACTAATCAAAATGGCTTTTTCTCTTTGTGATTAGTAGCTAAACCTTATCTCCTGTTACTACAATAGGAAATGTTAATCAAAAGGAAAAGCTCTACAACGAACTAATATATTACCTGTGTGTCTATATAGAGAGGGGGTTGTGGGTTGAGGAAGAGAGATAATCTAATGGTGGATCAGTGGATATATATCACATAGAATTTCTTTTTTTTTTTTTTTGAGGAAACACTATATCACATAGAATTAAGAAAACAATATATAAACATAGATTTGAAGAAAAAAAAAAAATTTGAGTACCTGGGTGGGATTCGAAGCAGAGCAGGGCTGGTGGTCACCGGATGGTGAGCGGTGGCTGCCGGCTGGCCGCAGTGACGCTGGTGAAAGGCAAGCTGCAAGAGAGACGGAGGGAGAGGAAAATTGAGAAGGGAACGGATGAGTCTACGGAAATAAGTAGACAAAGTAGTTAGGGTGTATATTTTTTTATTATTTTTATCATGAAATATGAAATATTTTCTTAAAATTAATTTTTTTTTCCATTATCATCTAATCGAAATTACAAATATCATTGATAGCTATCACAAAATAAAATTTAAATGTTAGCTATCATTTCGGACCATTTTAAAAATTTTGGCATATTATCTTATTCCTTTTTTATCTATAATCGAGTGTTAATATTAAAACTTTAGTTACCGTCTTCACAAATAATTTTTCTTTAATAATATTTAATACATAAAGTAACCACTTAGTTATGTATAAATGTAGAATTAAATAACTAGAGAAGTTATTATCCCATATTGGAATTTTCCTTAAATTCAACTATATATATAAAACTCATCATTAAAGGCATATCAAGTATGCTTGTGAGGGAGTCCAATTGAAAGCTCACACGCGTTTGGCCCGGCCACTTCACGCCTCGGGCTTGGGCCTTGGACTTTGGGAATGTCTCGACCGAGGCCCAATTATTTTTTGGAAGCCCAAAATAATTGGGCTTGTCGGATGAGCTTCAGAAGCGCAGTAGTGGGTGGGTTTGAATTTAAAATTCAAACCTGTAACATCCATAACTCTGATTAAGGAGGGATTACATAACTCTAATTAAGGAGGGAGTTATGTCAGTAATGGGCTGATCAAGGAGAGAGTTATGTGGGTTGTTACTTATCCTGTAACAGTCAATATAATAATTGAAATAATGATATCAAATTCGGTGGGAGTTATGTGGGTTGTTACTCAGCCTGTAACAGTCAATATAATGACTGAAATAATGATATCAAATTCGGTTGTTCCCCAGGAAGGACTATAAAAGGATGTCTCCTGCATGCATACAACACAACATAATTCACCTGAAATAACATACTCATTCCTCTGCATAAAGCTCCAGTTTAGACGAACGTCCTTAGTTCGCCGGTATCTTTTCTGTTAGTGGTGCTACTTCAGAAAAGGACGAAATCGTTTTATCTTTGGGGTCAAATACTTCAGCCCGTGAGCACTAGCCGGGAAGTATTTTATCCTAAGGACAGTGGCCTTCCACAACTCCATTTAAAATATTGTTCCAATTTCTTCTTTTCTGATTTTATTTTCTAGAATACAATCCCATTGTAATAACAATCTTAGGACAAAATTTCTTTATTGAATTTCTGGAAAATGGCGATTGAAACGAACACTCCTACTGTTAGCCCTGTCAATGCTCCAGTAAGGACAATTCCGAATCCTCCTGCTAATACTGTGGAGAAACCTGAAATGTTTTCTCTAGTGAGAACTTTAAGAGATGACAGCAGAAGATGTTGTTCTACATTACGACTCTCGAATTTGTTTCATTTTTTAAAGAAGATCCTCCAACTACCCCAGCTGAGGATGATACTGATCAGCAAAGGCGAATGGCCTTTGATTTTTGGACACATGGTGACTATTTGTGTCAGAATTATGTTCTGAACGGACTAGTTGATTTGTTGTATAATGTTTATGCCGAAATCAAGTCGACAAAGGACCTTTGGGAAGCTCTGGAGAAGAAATACAAGATATACGATGCAGGAACAAAGAAATTTGTGGTGGCTCGATTTCTTGATTTCAAGATGGTGGACAACCACTCGGTTGTGGAGCAAGCTCAAGAGCTTCAGCTCATTGTTCATGATGCTTCACCCGAAGAAATGAAGCTTACGGTGTCATTCGTGGTGGCAAGCTTGATCGGGAAGCTGCCTCCGGGGTGAGGTGACTTCAAGAATTACTTGAAGCACAAGCGAAAGAAGATGACAGTCAAAGATTTGATCCTTAAGCTACGAATTGAAGAAGACAACCGGAAGAACGAGTCCAGGTATAGGGCTCAGATTGATGCAAAGGCGAACCTGTTGGAAATGAGATCTTCTAGTAATAAGAGAAAACGCCCAACCGATAATAACAATCGGGGAAACAATGAGTTGAACAACAATGACAAGGGAAAGCAACCTGCAAACGCTACAAAGTTTGCAGGAAATTGTTATAATTGTGGTAAACCAAGCCACATGGCAAAGAATTGCCGTCTGCTTAAGAAGAAGAAGAAGAAGAAGAAGAAGGTGAATGCCAATGTTGTTGAGCAAGATGAATTGGACCTCACTGTTGTAATCTTCGAGGCCAATATAGTGGACAATCCAAAAGAGTGGTTTGTCAACACAGGAGCCTCTTGTCATATCTTTTCTGACAGGGAGGTTTTTTCCAGCTACAAGGCTTCATTAGGGATGAAGCTACACATGGGAAACCAAGCCTCGTTTGAGGTGGCTGGAGTGGGCAATGTGGTTCTTAAGCTAACTTCAGGCAAAGAGCTCACTCTGAAGGATGTGCTGCATGTCCCAGACATCCGGAAAACTTGGTTTCTGGATCTTTGCTAGTGAAGCATGGGTTTCGACTGATCTTTGAAGCCGACAAGTCCATATTGAGCAAACAAGGAGTTTTCACTGGGAAGGACTTTGTAGTTAATGGTTTATTCAAAATGAATGTAATGGCTAAATGCCTAGTGAATAACGTAACTTCCGCTATGAATGCAAAATCATCTACTTCTTCTTACTTGCTTGAGTGTTCCTCTTTATGACATTCTAGATTAGAACATGTAAATCTTAACGCTATAAAACGTTTAGTAAATTTTGATTTGCTAAAACTGAATGAAGTAAAATCACATGAAAAATGTGAAGTATGTGTTGAAGCAAAAATGACCAAATTACCTTTTCATTCAGTAGAAAGGAGCACAACACCTCTAGAATTAATGCACACTGATGTGTGTGACTTGAAATTTGTGCAGACTAGAGTTGGGAAAAAGTTCTTTATAACTTTTATAGATGATTGCACAAGATATTATATTTATCTTCTAAGAAGTAAAGATGAACCAATAGAAGTTTTTAAAACTAGAAAGCTGAAGCTGAAAATCAACTAGGCACCTGAATTAAAATAATCCGAAGAGATCGAGGTGGTGAGTATGTAGCTCCGTTTGAGGAGTTGTGCTCTCAAAGTGGCATAATTTATCAAACTACAACATCTTACTCTCCTCAATCAAATGATGTTGCAGAACGCAAGAATCGTACTCTTAAAGAGATGATGAATGCGTTGTTGATTAGTTCAGGGTTACCCTAGAACATATGGGGGGGAAGCTGTACTTACAGCAAACTATATTTTGAATAAGATTCCACTAAAAAGAGTAGACAAAACTCCTTACGAGTTGTGGAAAAGACGCAAATCGTCATACAAATACCTCAAAGTGTGGGGGTGTTTGGCGAAAGTTGAGGTGTCATTACCTAAATAAGTTAGAATTGACCCTAAAACGGTTTATTGTATATTTGTTAGGTATGCACTCAACAACAGTGTTTATCGGCTTCAGATCCATAAGTCTGAAATTCCAGATATGACTGTGGGTACAATTATAGAATCAAGGAACGCAGTGTTCTTTGAAAATATCTTTCCATGTAGAGAAAGAGTGTTAGAAAGCTCGAATCAAGGAATTACTTTTGAGAGAGGAAGTAGTTCTAATTTAAAAAGAGCTGTTGAAGCTACTAGTAGTTCTCAGACCTTAGAAGAGGAGGAAACGAGACGTAGCAAAAGAGGTAAAACTTCTAAGTCATTCGGTCCTTATTTTATCATATATATGCTAGATGATAAACTGAAGTCAATCAAAGAAGCTCTGTCTAGTCCAGATGCTCCATTCTGGAAGGAAGCAATCAACAGTGAAATTGAATCTATCATGCAAAACCACACGTGGAAGTTAACCGACCTTCTACAGGGTCGTAAACCTTTAGGATGCAAGTGGATCCTAAAGAGGAAGTATAAAGTTGATGGTTCAATAGATAAATATAAAGCTCGTTTGGTAGCCAAAGGCTTCAAACAGAAAGAAGGTGATGACTTCTTTGATACTTACTCCCCTGTGACCAGGATCACATCTATTCGAGTGCTTCTCTCGATTGCTGCAAGACACAATCATGAGATTCACCAAATTGATGTGAAGAGTGCGCTCTTAAATGGCGAGTTGGAGGAGGAGATCTATATGAATCAACTAGAAGGGTTTGTAGTACCTGGACAAGAAGAGAAGGTATGCAGAGTAGTAAGGTCCTTACATGGTCTCAAACAAGCGCCAAAACAGTGCCACTTGAAATTTGACACCACCATGTTGTCAAATGGTTTCAGAAACAACGAATGTGATAAATGTGTGTACGTAAAAGGTACATTAGAAGCATATGTCATAGTATGTCTATACGTAGACGATATGTTAATCATGGGAAGTAGTCATGATATTATCATGGATATTAAGAGAATGTTGAAAATAAATTTTGGCATGAAGGATATGGGCTTGGCTGATGTGATTCTAGGAATCAAAATCATTAGGACATTAGAGGGAATTGTTCTAACTCAATCTCACTATGTAGAGAAAGTACTTAGAAAATTCAATGCCTTTGATGATCCACCTACCAAGACTCCACTTAGAACTTAATGTTCATCTGAAGAAGAACATGGGTGAACCTGTAGCTCAAGTGGAATATACAAAAGTGGTAGGGAGTCTTATGTACATAACAAATTGTACTAGCTCAGATCTTGCATGTTCTGTTAACAAAATGAGCAGGTTTACAAGTAATCCAAGTTAAGAACATTGGAGAGCTTTGACAAGGATTCCGAGATACTTAAAGTATACTCTGAATCATGGGTCACATTACACGAGATATTCTCCAGTAATTGAAGGGTACAATGATGCAAATTGGATTTCGGGCACGAAAGACTCTTTTTCCATAAGTGGATTTGTTTTCACTTTTGGAGGTGAAGCAGTGTCGTGAAAATCGACAAAACAAACGTGTATAGCCAGATCCACCATGAAATCGGAATTCATCGTTTTGGATAAAGTTGGTGAGGAAGCAGAATGGCTTCGTAACTTTTTAGAAGATATTCCATGTTGGAGTAAGTCAGTACCGGCTATTATGGTTCATTGTGACTGTCAAGCCACAATAGGAAGAGCACTAAATAATATGTATAACAATAATTCTAGGCACATACGCCGTAGACATAACACCGTGAGACAATTGATCTCTAGTGGGGTTATCACAATAGATTATATAAAGTCTAAGGATAACTTAGCGGATCCGTTGACCAAAGGTTTAAACCGAGATCAGTTGGTCAAATTGCGAGAGGGAATGAGAGTAAAACCCACCAACTAAAGAATGATCAAAATGGATACCCAACCATGATGAGAGGAGATCCCACAAACTTGGTTCAATGGGAAAACTAAGTTTTGAAAGTTCAGGAGAAGCACTTGGAAGAATATGTCTTCAAATTTTCACCCTAGAATGCAAGATAAGTGCGTAAGATCTGTAACGGTGGTAGAGGATAAGTCTTATGACTTTTTATGGCTTCGAAATACCTCAAGGAAGGTAGAGTAGTACAGGATACTCGATAAAGAATTCACCTATATAAGTGTGAAGTAAAGAGCCGCTTCAAATGAAACACTTATGAATCCAAAGAAGGTCCACAGCCTAAACAGACCAAAACGTGAGAACAAGGACGTTTTGGTAAGTATTGTGTAAACACTGTTGACTAGGTGCACACTAAGGGGGATTGATTCAAGGATTAAATATCTACCAAACTGTCGGTATATCTGATAGTGGATTGCTATGGAAGGTTCAAAGACACAAACTATCATTCCTTAGGCAGTACTAATCAATAAGAGTCTAGACTAGAGATTGCATTCATGCATGCATTAAGTTTCACTCATGTGGGGGATTGTTAGAATTAATAATAAATTAAAGTGTGGATATGGTACTTTAGTGCTATAATTAAGTGGTCGGAAGTTTAATTTTGTAGGAATTAAAATTCACGCGATTAATCTATGCACGGAGTAGATAATCGTAGGTTTTTTAATTTCTCAAAATCGAATTTTGGTGAGTGAGAAATTAATACATAAAGTAACCACTTAGTTATATATTAATGTAGGATTAAATAACTAGAGAAGTCATTATCCCACATTGGAATTCTCCTTAAATTCAACTATATATATAAAAGTTCATTATTAAAGGCATATCAAGTATGCTTGTGAGGGAGTCCAATTGGAAGTCAACACGCGCGCGCTGACTCGGCCACCCCACGCCACGCCACGGCTCGGGCTTGGGCTTGGACCTTGGACTTTGGGTCTGCCTCGGTCGAGGCCCAATTATCTTTTTGGAAGCCCAAAATAATTGAGCTTGCCGGATGAGCTTCAGAAGCCAAACAGTTGATGAGTTCATCCACAGTAAATGAGCTGATTAAGGAGGGAGTTATGTGGGCTGTTACTCAGCATGTAACAGTCAATATAATGACTAAAATAATGATATTAAATTCGGTTGTTCCCTAGAAAGACCTATAAAAGGTTGTATCCTGCACGCATACAACACAACATAATTCACCTGAAATAGCATACTCATTCCTCTGCATAAAGCTCTAGTTTAGACGAACGTCCTTAGTTCACCGGTGTCGTTTCTGATAGTGGTGCTACTTCAGAAAAGGACGAAATCGTTTTATCTTTGGGGTCAAATACTTCAGCCCGTGAGCACTAGCTGGGAAGTATTTTGTCCTAAGGACAGTCGCCTTCCACAACTCTATTTAAAATACTGTTCCAGTTTCTTCTTTTCTAATTTTATTTTCTAGAATACAATCCCATTGTAATAACAGATATCATGGTTAAAAGGTATCACTAATTATATTTAAAGGTATCACCTGTTACCTTACCTAAAATATGTGATACCTTTCAGCATAATTCGTTACGCCCATCCTGAATTGCATCGTGCAATTGGTGCACATGAGACCTTGCCTTTTCTTTTTACTTTTCTCCTTCAATTTAAGAGTTTTATAATTTTATTTTTTATTTCAACTCCATTTTTCATAAAAGAAGATACTATAATTAAACTTTTTCCACAATCTTCGATTTGACATTCATCATGCATATATATGATTAAAATATTAACTATTAAGTGTAAAAATACCTATTTTTTATTAGGCTTAATAACGTAAAAATACAAGACCTTTTGGTCAATTAACATATACTACACGAACTTTCAATTTGAAAATATAAACACACTACCTTTCACTTTTTTACAATATAGTACACACAAGCTAATTTTGGGCTCCAATTATTGATGTGGAGCACAAAACTGAAATTTGGACCATATTTTCTAACGTGGAATTATAAATATTTTTTTTCTTTCATTTAAGCCCCATATTTTGTTAAAGGACAACATGATAATGGAGATTGTGTGTGGATCCTTTTCCTCACCGATGGATGATTCTTCTCCGCTAATTAATTTTCTTATACAACGGATCTCTCTTATTATCTGTTCTAATAGTCATAATGAATTTTCTTATAAGGAATTTTCTCCCAAGTTTATTGATGGCGTTGCGAATGAAATGCATCCCTACAACTCGGGAAATAGAGTCACAATAATCGACCTCTTTGGCGATGTCATAGTGCTCAATTAGATTAGACAGATTCTGTAATAGACCGCAATTAAAAAAACGAAAAGAAAAGAAAGAAATACATAAGAAAAGTTCACGTATTTGTCCTCTATTAAGGAAGAGTCTGGGAAAAAATGGCGAATACCTTTATGAGGTTCTTATTCTTTTGTACATTCAAAAGGATTAGATAAAAACTTCACCAAATTGATTAGGATTATTTAAAAGAAAAAGTTGAAATCCACATCAGAAAATATGGCCCACAATTTCAGTATCAGGCTCCAAGCATTGAAGCCCAAAATTAGCCCGCGTGTACTAGATTGTAAAAAAATAAAAGGTGGTGTATTTATATATTAAAATTGAAATGTCGTGTCGTATATGTTAGTTGACCAAAAGATCGTGTATTTTTACGTTATTAAGCCTTTTGATTATTATGATATATTTTAGTTTTTAAATATTTTGTATAAAATGCCAGATAATTCCAAAATATTGTTATTTTGGAAGGATACACTTTTTTTTACTTTAGTTTTTCCTTTCTGTATCTTAATAATTTTGGATTGTTTGAATCATTTTTTTCTAAAGAAAATTTGATATTAGAAAAACACAAATTTGTTATGTTTACAATTTATAGTAGAAAAAATTAGATATATTAGTTAAAATAATTTGTTGAATGAATTAGAATGGTTTTTATTGTTTGTGAAAAAAATAATTATGCTAACTACAAAAATATTAAACTAATTATGTCTTTATTTAAATACGTTACAATAATACAATTTATAACCCACTTTGCTTAATGAACTAATACAATTGCGGTTTCTCATGCTAATATTATTATATTTAATTTAATATATGAATTCCGGATAAATATTTATTAAAAACATTTGATACTTTTTCACACTTATATAAACATATAATTATATTGGTCTATCACAAATATTATAAATATATAATCAATGCATAAAAACAGTGTCATGCTATATTTTCGATCTCGTGCATCGCACGTTTGGACAACTAGTAACTATATATATCGGGTCTTTACAGAGCTGGGAATGTAATTCCCGTATCCGACTAGCTACAATTATCGGGGAATAAATTATCCCATCCCCACGGTTGAAAACTATAGGAGAATTCCCGCAAATTCGATGAAGATCTCCATGGGGAATGGAGATTTTCCACTCCACTGCCAAACCTATCAACTAGTATGATCGAACACTTCATTTTTTTCATGTTTCATGTGTTCTAAGATGTATATAGACGCTAATAGTCACCCCTCTAAATATTGCTGCAATAAATCTTACTATATAATAAAATAGAACTCTCTATAAAAAGAAATCAAACATATTTTCCCATCCATTTCAATTTCTAAATTTAATAGGTTTAAATAATAATTCATAACTAACATAATAAAATATTTGTATGTGTGTATATATATGTGTATATATATATATTGCAAAAAATTGTTAATATATGGTAAAAAAATTCTAAAATTAGTTCCAAATTTAATATTTTTGGCTATTCGTTATATACAAAAATTATATGTGATATTGATTTATTTTATAATAAAATAAAATAAATGAAAACGTAAATAATTTCTAGTTGTTCTTCCCTTTTTAATGTTAAAAAACAAATTAATTTTTTTCATTACCTCTAGTTTGACATCTACACTTTATATTTAATAAGTTATATTAAAAAAATGCATTTGTTTATCGGCTATTTAGGAAATTATTTGTGTAATATGAGTTGAATTATTTGATTGAATCTGATAAACAAATAAAAATTAAGTAAATATTAAGATTTTTTTTTTTTTTATGAATACTTATTAACTAATCTTTTTAAAATATTAGTTATTTCTTTTTATATTTTTTAAAGTTTATTTTTATTTTATGAAAAAATTCATATATGTATCTTTCCTACAATCCTTTAACTTTCAGAAACATTAAGAACTAATTATTTTTCAGTTTCTAGATTCAGATATAATGTTTTGATTTTTCCAACATCCTAAAGGCATTAATAACTTTTTTTGATCTATTTATTTTATTTGCAATAGATAATTAGCAAACATATTTCTTAGTATTTAGTTGATACTGATATTGAATATTTTGATATAATATATTAAATATAAAATAAATAATTATTTTTTGGTTGATTATTGTGCTTAAATTTGAATATTTATTGTGAGTTGAACTATTTACATATATGAGTTGCAAATTAAAAAAAATAAAATTTATTAATGAATTAAAAGTTATTATATAATTTAGTATTCTTTTATTCAATAAAAAATAAATTATTAAATTATTGTTTCGATTATTTAACTTTAATTTTTCTTACGAATAAATATGTTTTCAATCGTGCATCACACGACGGTGAATTCTAGTATTTACAATAGTTTCTTCTATTTCTTTCCCTTTCCTCTCAATATAAAATTTAGGTTTTGTCATTCAGTAACATTTCCTCATTGTTTCTAGGGTAAAAGACGATATCACAGATCATTTTTCTTCATTGAACAATCACCATTGGGAAATCACTTTGTCAAGTGTCATTGTGTCAAATTAGTTGACAAAATTTACAATTGAAAACAAATTTAAGTATCAAGTTTGGACAACCACCTGACAATTAATTAAAGATGTTTGTAAAGTTTGTATGCAAGACTACATCAATTTCCCGTTCTATCATTGGATTTGCATAAATTAGGGTGCTTGAATTAGTTTGTGTAGATTGCCTATGCTCGAGGGCAAAAAGAACACATTCATTTTTCCTAGTAGATTAATATAAATTAATGAAAAAAACATCAACAAGTGACTTTGCACCAAAAAGTTAAGCTATTTACCAATTCTTTTGTTTTTGTCCATGGGCGTCTGGTATAATGATGTATACACTGAAAGGAGTAAGATATAAGTTTCTAATCTGACATCTATAAATTTAATCCATGCCATCCAACCAAAAAGGAACCCTTAATTAATGTATTAGTGTCTGTATTGATATGTCATGTGAAGTTGCACCTATTTACTTGGAGAATCGTATTTTTACTAGAAATTTGATCAAACTCTCAGAAGTTGGATCCATCATTGTTGCACTAGGATTTGAATCTAATGATTCCACTCGATTGTCGATACTTCTAAAATCAATATCTTGAAGAGGTGGATATTGTTAACATAGAGTGGCACATAAACTTGTAACATTGCTCCAACATTTATTAAACAAATAAAAATTGATGCTTCTAAATTATGTCTAAAGAGAGCAATTGTTGAAATCACAAATTCTTTAAATAATTCAAAAGAGAATCAACCTATTAAGTAAGCAAGATCAAATGACATATTATCAACAATACACATTATGAACATGACAATTTTGAAGTTAAATTTCATCATTTTTTAACTAGCTAAGCTAACCTTTATGAAACCTTTTTGAAATTTCAGCATGGTGCATTCTGCGATGGATTTGTCCTTACATGTAGTAGTTGGCTTTGCATAACTGGCATGTTGGAGGATCTCTTCCTGTCCTTTCAAGAGATGTATCAGACCATCAGACAATAATAAGGTTTTTCAACATTAGCATCACAATTTCAGGAGCACATCAACAATCAACTAATATACTGTATGAAATGTAGAGTTGCTCCAATCTTCTTGACAAGATTAGACAAAGAAAATGAGATTCTGAGGCAAAGGACCGAGTAAGTTGAGGATTTTGCAAAAGGTATAATGCAAATAGATTTAACTGCTATTAGAAAAGTGCAACTCATGAAACTTTCAGAGCTGCAAGATCAGCAACGTCTTTGACGAAGATGCATGTTGATGAAATTAAAGATGCACTTCTGAAGATTTACTTGGACATATCTCAGATGGATTTTGATGCACTAATTTATACTCTAGTATACCGCAAGTGTATGGTTCTAAAGTAGCTAGTGGCAGACAAGATCGATCCACATAGACTGTATTATGTAAGTGTAATATCCTAATTATAATACCTCTACTCTATCTAGACTTTCGAATAAAATGATGACTTTTGTATTTTCTAAACCTAATTTCATATAAATAACTAAATAATGAAGTATTGTTTGGGAAACAAGTAATCAAATATTAAGGTAAACTCATATGGATAAAGATGTATTCTAGGGCATAGATTTCAATTATGAACTCCTATGTAAGATTAACCTAAAACTCTAGACTTTTAAACCAATTATGTTGTTTAGTAAACGACACTTATGTTGACTAACCATCCTCTCGAAGCGGCTAGACTGTTGATTAATTAGGACTACTCACCCTCTCGAGTCGACCAATCCTAAAGATTTCCAAAAGTCCCTACACTAATGTTTACGTAATTATCTCAATCCTCTCGGATAATATTGACAACTACGCTATGTGTTGTATATCTATTAATGAGACCCTTCTTGAAGCCTAATCATTGAATGTGTAGATATTATTTAAGTGATCAGTTTAAACATATTATTGAAATTAAACAAACACATAGATAAACGAACATAAATTGGAATCTAGAATCAAAGATAAAAATCAAAACATAGTCATTCCCAATCTACTTTCTAACCCTAGAACGCAATAAGTGTTTAGCTACTCACAATCAAAGTTAAAACCCAAATATATTCATAGACAAAAATATTTGGAATAATTAACTAAAGACAAGAAATAGTAAAACCCGAATCTTGCTCTCTGATTGTCGTCTCGTCACTTCCTTGCTCTTCGATCTTGCTTCCAAGTGCTTTTTCGATGATAATTGTGTTTTATTTTCGGCCTTGTAGGCTTGTATTCATAATTTGGGGAAGATTAGGGATGGAACAAACTTGAAAAAGGCCAAAACGCATAAAACTACTAATTCCACCGTCCAATTCGACTCACCTGAGTTGGGCAACTCGGCCGAGTTGCTTAGGGCCTAGGCGAGTTAGGGCTCACAGCCTTAAACCACGTTATGCCTTCAATTCAGCCTCGACTGAGTTGCCAAATGGCCTCGGTCGAGTTGACTCGTTCTGCCCAAACTCCAATTCTTCTTCGTTTCTTCCAACTACCTTGCTCGTTTTTCATCCAGACTTCGTCCAAACGGACTTTTTACCCTTTTTATACCTGATTATCACTAAACAAGCACAAACACGTCATCTAGCTCAAGATAATGAATTTAAGCATATTTCGACTAGATACATGTGCAAATGATACCAAATATGTCCCTAAATTGACCTTAAAAATGCATGTATAAATGACGTGAATCATATTTGATGTAGTCAATTTCGATTTTATCTTTGGATACGACTTGCATAATCCTATTATATGCTGCAACTTTCTAATTGTTGTACTTGGAGACACTTTATGAGAAAATTTAATGCTTCACTTGAGTTGGTAGCTCTCATTGGAAAAGGAAAAATAAGATAACTGATTCTATGAGGAACGAGTTTTTGTCGATTGTATGAAGATTTTGTTCATGCTGCAAATGTAAATCTAGGTAACTAATCAAATTCAATGACCCATCCCCCAACCCCCCAAAAATTCCCTAATACACACATTGAAGATTATATAGGAAGTATATAAGCTTAGTGGAAGTGAAATGTTTTTCCATCTTCAGAGCATGCCAATCATTTTACTTTATGCATCATCAATAGTTCTTTGTTAGTTATGTTTCTGCACGATTTCTTTTAAGCAAAAAAAGAGCTTTCTTGAAACCCTGACTTCTGGAATTGCAAGAAATTTTGGATTTAGACAACAAAGAAGAAGATATTATAGAATTGAGAGCTCGACGAGCTCATTTTTAAATAGGGAAATATGTTTCCTATTCAATAATAGAAATGGGCAACACAATTGGAAATAAGAGCTGACTCAATATTTATACAAATGACCTAAAAATAACTGCCATTCTTCTAGAAGTTGATAACGTGGCAGTAGTAATATTACTATACTCTACACTCCCCCTCCATCTCAAGTTGGGCATGGGATATGATAAGCATGCTTAACTTGGACAAGAGAAAGTGAAGGCATGGTGAAGCAAAGAGCTTGGTAAGGAGATCTATGAGCTGATCTTGAGATGTTGTGTGAACTAGGGTGATGAACACGTCTTTGTACTTATACGAACAACATTATAGTCAACTTTGATATGCTTCGTGTGTTCGTGGAAGACAGGGTTGACAACTATATGGAGCGCTGCTTGATTATCACAACAAAGAGGGATCGGCAAAGGAATCGTGAGCTTGAGATCATGACAAACAAACGAGACCCATTCCAATTCGCTCACAATGGTGCTCAACGTACGATACTCAGCCTCGACAGATGACTTAGCAACAGTTACTTGTTTCTTGCTTTTCCAAGAAATGAGGGAATATCCGAGAAACATGCCATAACCCATAACGGAATTCCTGGTATCCTTACACGATGCCCAATCGACATCACTGTACGCCTTCAACTCAAATTTAGGAGCCCTAGAGTAGAATAAGCCCAGTGTAGGTGTGCTTTTCAAATAGCGAAGGATATGATGAGCTGCATCTAGATGATTAGACCAAGGGGCACTCATAAACTGACTTAACTGTTGAACTGAAAATGTCAAGTCTGGCCTGGTGAAATTGAGATATAACAGCCGGCCAATGAGCCTCCTATATTGATCAGGATCTTTCAAAAGAGTACCTTGATGGGCCTGAAGATGTAAACCTTGTGACAAGGGTGTGGCAGCAAGTTTACAAGTCGTGAACCTTGTATCTTCTAAGAGATCAGAGATATATTTTTGCTGAGATAAGAAGGTGCCAGCCTCTGTTCTGGAGAGGTGCATACCCAGAAAATATTTAGTGATTACAAGGTCTTTGATTGTGAAGAGAGTATCCAAATTTAACTTGATCTTGGTTATCAAGGACAGGTTGGTACTAGTGACCAAAAGGTCATCCACGTATACTAATACAACTAGAAAATCAGAGGTAGTGGTAAGAGTAAACAAACAGTGATCATGTATTTTTATGTTGAATTCCATGTTCCACTCCCGAGATGCCTTTTTAAGGCCATATAAACTACGCTTGAGCTAAAAAACCCGTCCAAGAAGGGCTTTAGTATATCCCTGAGGTGGGTGCATGTATATTTAACCTTGTAGAAATGCATTATTTACATCAAGATGATGTATGGGCCAATCTTTCATCGTAGCCACAACAATGAACAAACGAACAGTGACAACCTTCGCCATAGGTGAGAAGCACTCATTAAAATCTAGATCAAGAATTTGGTTATAACCTTTTGCCATGAGCCGAGCTTTTAATCATTCAATAGATCCACCGGGTTTTAACTTGGTCTTGTAAATCTATTCACAACCGATAGGGGATTTGTTTGGATGTAAAGGGACCAACTCCCATGTATCATTTTTCTTTAAAGCCTCTAACTCCCTGTTCATTGCTTATACTCAACATTGCTGCCCACTAGCAACCTTATAAGATGTAGGCTTTTTGATACTAGAGACCTTGGTGAAAAAGGAAGCATATGCTCTAGTATAGATGAGGGGATTTGATATAGGATATGGTTGAATAAAAGAAGTGGCTAGGGAAGAGGTAATATCAGTATTAGGAACAACAGTGGCATGATTGACTACATAATCAGTTAACCACGCAGGAGGCTGTCGAATTTTGTGAGGTCTGGGAGGGACATGAGGTATTTCTGTGGGAGGTGATGGTGGATTAGATTGAGGTGAATCTGGGGTAATAGAAAGCAGATCAGGAATTGGAACCACTGGGAGAGGGACATTATCAGAAGAGGGTGGCAAAGAGGTAAATGGAAATTCGATCGCAAAGAACTTAACATCTCTAGACACCAAAATTTATTAAATGTCTAGATTGAATAGTTTATACCCTTTCTGTCTAGGAGAGAAACCCAGGAATATACATTTATGTGTATGAGAGTGAAATTAGATTTGTGAGGTTGGATGTTGGCAGCATAAACAAGACATCTAAATGGTTTAAGAGAATGTAAATCTGGAGGTTTAGAATAAAGAATCTCAGATGGGGATTTCCAGTATAGAAGAGGAGTAGGCAATTGATTAGTGATGTGGGCTGCCATAAGGACTGAAAAGGGCCACAGAACCATATGGGCAGAGGATTGGAACATAAGGGATCTAGAAACCTCAAGAAGATGTCGATGTTCACGTTCGACCACCCCGTTTTGCTGAGGTGTGTATGTGCAAGTTTTGTGATGAATGATGCCAAGATTAGAGAATATGGATTGCCATTCTTTACTCACAAATGTCGTTGTCGGTCACTACGTTTTGACAGCCTTATTGAATTGAGTGGAATCATTTTTATGAAGGACTGAAGGATGGTGGCAGTATGAGTCTTATGGGCCATAAAATATATCCGGGTGGCCCTACTATGATCATCCACGATGGTTAAGAAGAAAGGAGTATTAATGAGGATGGTTCTTTACACAATCTCCATATATCCACATGTAACAATTCAAAGGTGGACAAAGTTTGAATGGAAGATGTAGAGAAGGAAAATCTATGTTATTTAGCTTTGAAACAAGCATCACACTTCTTTATTGATTGAATGGCAGCTTCAATACATAAGCTTTTAAGGAAATCAATATGATGCAGTGTTTCAATGAGGCTGACCCAAAGCATGATGCCACATGTCCAAAGTATGAGTATTGGAAAGTAAATGTGTACATGAAGAAAAAGTAAGAGCTGGAGCAGGAGGTAGAGGATCAAGGATGTAAAGTTTATCAACAAGCTTTCTTGTTGCAACAGTGTGATCATCCTGTAGGTCCTGTATGAGACATTGAGAAGGAGTAAACACACACTTTAGTTTGAAAGTGGCATTGAGCTGGGGAATAGAAAATAGATTATATTTAAATGATGGAATGTATAGAACATCAGTAAGGACCACATTTTTATGAATAGGAACACTACCTGAATGAGTGATAAGTTTGCTTGGCAGTGGCAGGGGTGGGCAAGAGTTTAAGATGAAACATAAGGTGTGGATTAGTGCATATGTGTCTGCGAGCGCCCATGTCTAGAATCCAAGAGTCTACACTTATATGATCAACTAATGAGAAAGCTTTGTGGATAGAAGTGGTGATACCTGCAGAGTGAACAAAGTGTACAAAATCCACTTCCTCATCAGCTTCGTATTTCATTCTGATAGATTTCTAGCTAAAAAAATTTGAGAGTTCCTTGTGAATCATTAAAGATACGTCCTGCACAGTAGCATATTTAGGCACCATCTCTTTGGGAGTATCGCTCGAGGTATCTGAGAAATTTGCATATGCAGAATTATCCCGTCGAGCCTTGGCCCAATCAGGAACTCCATGGAGCTTAAAGCATTGGCAGATCTCGTGGCCAGGGCGATGACAATATTCACAGATGAGCTTAGCTTTTTCTTCTTTAGTTCGACGTGTGGAATTATGCCCTCGACCAGAGCTACCTCTGCTAGAACCAGATCGTCCTCCTCGCATTCCCCTGCCATAGTCTTGTTTAGCAAGGAGAGCAGTTGATTCAACAATCTCCGGATATGAAGCATTAACAGCTCGTTGCTTTTCAATTTTGAGTAACATGGAATAGGTCTTGTTGAGATCAGGAAACAATTTCATAACTAGAATCCGAGAGCGAATTGGATCATAAATCTCACTCACTCCTATCAGAAATTGCATGACCTTATCTTCATTAGCATCCTCAACCACTGATTTACTAATCGGACAACCACAAAGTTTGAGCCGTTTAACATTAGCATAGTAATCCCAGAGTCGTTTCAATTTTGAGTAATAAGTTTGAATACTATTGGTGCCTTGCGAAGCGTTGCTAATGTCTCGTTAATTGATAAATCAACGGACTGTTAGATTCACTGAATCGTTGAGATATCTCATCCCATAGTTGTTTGGCACTATCAACATACATGAAGTCTTCAATAGTGTCCTTAGCTAGAGATTTAAGGATCCAAGAAGTTACCATAAAATCAGCTTTCTGACATTGTTCATAGGTTGAATCGTCCTCTGCCAGAGCTAGAATTTTCCCATTGATAAAGCCTAACTTCGATTTGGAGCCTAGGACAATTATCATCAACTTCTTCCAGGAGGGGAAGTTTCGACCGGTGAGAGGATTGCTGACGAGAAATTTACTCGGATGATCAGAATTTTGGAGCTGATACGAATCTGAGGATTGTAAATGAGGATTTGCAGTACATGTATTGGCGTTAAACGCAGCCGCCGATGATAATGGTGGCAAGGCATTAGATCGCAGAGAAGGATTCACCATGGAGGCAAAATGAAGCTGGATCGGAAACTAAGCGAATGATACCATGTAGAATTGAGAGTTCGATGAGCTTTTTTTAAGAGAGGGAAATATGTTTCTTATTCAATAATAGAAATGGGCAATACAACTGGAAGTAAGAGCATACTCAGTATTTATACAAATGACCAAAAAATAACTGCCATTCTTCTAGAAGTTGATGACGTGGCAATAATAATATTGCTACACTCTACACATAATGGAGATGCCTGAAACTCTAGAACCCAACTGGTCATCATAGCTAAGTGTGGCTATTAGAAGCTTGAAGTTGGAAACATCTTTATGAGATGACAGAGGTTCAAGATGCCAATGAATTTGGAGGCAAGATTAGTTCAGAATCTCCTGAAAATGGCTCCTTGGGTAATGATAATTCATTATGCAGTTTGACTCATGAATACATGAAGATTGAACCTGCTAGTGCACTCAAAGAACAGATATACGAGACATAATTTGAAATTGAAGGTGGAGATACTGTAAAAGGGACTGCAGTTGTTCCTAGGCCAGTTGCCAAGTCCGATGGTGATGCTTCACATAAGAATGACCAGGATGCTTTTATAGGTTTTGGACTCCAGCAGGACAAGCATGAAACTGAGCTTTGTCTTTGTACTGAGCTTGAAGGATCTGGGTGTAGAACAGGAGGAAAAATCACTTGTTTCTTCTGCTAATGACAAGTTAACAACATAACTCGTAGAATTTGTGCAAGGTGAAAGAGTTGATAGTCTGGTTGTTGATCAGGAAGAGAACATTTCAGTTTCAGCTGCTGATACTCTGTAACACCCGTAAAATTGTATTATTATTAAAACTAAATTGAGCTCCATATTATATTTAAGGTCCAATAATATTTTTAAAATTGTTTTATGGTTTGTGGTTAGAGCCCATGATCTAGAATCAAAGCTCAAGCCCGTGATTTTTACTTAGGGAACAAGAAAACACTTTCATAGTTCAATTAGGAGTCCTGAAACCCTAGGAATATAATATATATATAAGAGTAGGTCTTGGGTGCGTTTATTGTGCACTCCTCAATTTAATTTGAAAATTAGATATATATTAAGGGTTGCGTTTGAATATCATATAATTGTTGGTGGCCTAGTGGTTGGAGTGTTGTTGCGCGGTGCTGAGGTCTCAAGTTCGAGCCTCAGCAGCGGCGCAACATTTTTTTTTTCTTTTGATTCAAATTATATATATATATATATATATATATATATATATATATTAAGACATGTTTGTTAGCACATAAGGGGCACTAGCCTAGGTGGTAGAATCTCAAATTGCCTTATATTAGGGCATGGGTTCGAACCTAGCCTTAGTGTGCACAAAAACTTTTTTTTTTTTTCTTTTGATTCAAATTCTTAATATATATATGTATATATGTATATATATATATATAAAGGCATGTTTGTTAACACATAAGAGGTATTAGCCTAGGTGGTAAAATTTTAAATTGTTATTTATTAGGGCATGGGTTCAAATCCTATCTTCTTCAATTTTTTTCTATATATGTGCATGTATTATTATTAGTATTAATACATTGCACTGCATTTTATATTATAATATTAGGTGGTGGCTTGGTGGATAAACACTTGCTTGCACTTGTAGTGACTTGTGTTCAAACCCTACTAAGTACTTTTTTTATTAGTTTAGACAATGTAATATATTATTTAGAAAAATTATATATTATTAAAAAAAAAAGTTATATATTATTCAAAAAAAAAAAATGTGTATACCTGTAACGTAGCATATACTATCACGCAATATAACATAGACTATTAAACAACATAATATATTATCAAAAAATTATACATGTAACTATATATTATTCAAAAGAAAATGTGTATACCTGTAACATAGCATATACTATAACGCAATATAACATATACTATTGAACAACATAAAAAGAGGTAACTATATATTATTTAAAAAAAAAATGTGTATACCTGTAACATAGCATATACTATCATGCAATATAACATATACTATCACGCAATATAACATATACTATTGAATAACATAAAAAGAGGTAAAAACAGAGCAAAAGCAGGGTTCGAACCTGCGCGCGGATGCGGCTCGAACCTAACCTCCGCGCCCTCACCACTACACCACATGTTATTATTGTAAATTTATCCAAACAAGGCCCTTATATCTATCTTTAATTCAAAATTAAATAGGAGAGTGTACAATAAGCCTATTGTGTGTTGGGTGCACACAAGTTTTTGCCTATATATAAATGGGATTAACTCATAAATCAAAATCACAACCCAAATCATCTGATGTTTCTCAAATTTTTCATCCATATTATTCTAGAGATCCACTTTCATCACTTTTCATCCTAAGAGACAGGTAGTCTTTTTAAAAATTTCGTTCCCCTATCTAGAAAATTAAAAAAATTAAGAAATTTTAGTATATTCTGTATCTCTATTTCAATGTTGTTCTGTAAAAAATTTAAATCCATTCAACATATATTTTGTTCTATATGATTTTTCTATTGCTTAGGCGCATGATTTGAAATATTCTATTTTCTAGTTTGCAGAATTCGAAACATGTATTTATACTTCTTCCTAAATTATGATTTTTGGATATGTTGATTATAAACATGTCATCTATCATACTTTCAAATTTCAAAGAGATCCACCTGAGGTTTTTCTACTACTGCACAGAATTTTCAGTTGCAACATATTCGGTTTTAAAAATTCAAAACCCATAGTTACGCTTCTTGAAAAACTCTGAAACTTTAGTATAATACTTCCACATAAGTTTTTTTGCTACACTAAATTTTTAAAGTTTAATTCCTTACCTTTTATGAAAAATAAATTATTTATTCGCTGCTACGTAGCAAATACATTCCTATGGAATATTGGCTTAGACATTACCATCACAATCATGACATTTAAAATAGACAAACTTAGTCTATAGAATAGAAAATAACCCCCCTTGAAAATGGATGAAACTGATGCATGTTCCTATTTTCCATAGCCTTCGCTAGTCTTGTTCTCCTTTTCACGTAGTCATGCATTAACCTTTCTTGGTCATCAATATATGTATGCGGGGATTTATAAATTTGGAGGAAATTAAGAATTTAGGGCTTGGTAGAGACTTTACGAAATTTTGAGAGAAATAGTGAATTTATTGGTATTCATCCCGCAGTAGTAAAATAAATAATTTATATTTCATAAAAAGTAAGGAATAAAACTTTAATTTTTTTTTTTTTACCGTAGTAAATAAACTTACGTTGAAGTATCATACTAAAATTTTAGAATTTTTCACGAATTGTAATTATGGATTTTGAATTTTTAAATCCGTATTTGAAACTGAAAATTCTTCGAAGCGGTAGAACAACCTTAATAATTCGAAAACTAAGAGGTGGACCTCTTTGAAATTTTAAAGTATGATAGAAGACATATTTTTTATTAACATATCCAAAAATCATAATTTTTGAAGAAGTATAAATATATGTTTTGGATTTTGTAAATCAGAAAACATAATATTTCAAATCATGCGCTGAAGTAATATAAAAATCATATAAAATAAATATATGCTGAGTGGACTTGATATCTTTATAGACCATCATTGAATTAGAGATACAAAACATACTAAAATTTTGTAATTTTTAATTTTCTAGATAAGGGAATGAAATTTTTAAAAAGAATACCTGTCTCTTGGGAGTAAAAGTGATTGAAAATGAAAGTGACACAATAAAAATCTCTAGAGTAATATGGATGGAAATTTTGAGAAAGATCAGATGATATGCAAAACATACTAAAATTTTGTAATTTTTCAAATTTTCTAGATAGAGGAACGAAAATTTTAAAAATAATACTTGTCGCTTGGGAGTAAAAGTGATTGAAGATGAAAGTGGCACAATAAAAATCTCTAGAATAATATGGATGACAATTTTGAGAAATAATAAGATGATTTGGGTTGTGAATTTGATTTATGAGGTAATCACACACACACACACATATATATATATTTATATATATTATATTCTTAGGGTTTCAAGATTCCTAATTGAACTATGAAAATATTTTCTTGTTCCCTAAGTAAAATACATGGATTTGAGTTTTAATTCTAGAACATAGGCTCTAACTATAAACCACAAAACCATCTTAAAATTATAACTAGAGCTTAAAATAATATGCAAATCAATTTAGTAATAATAATACTATTCTTCGAGGGTTACATACTCCTACCACTGATCATGCTAAATAAAGTTCTGGACTTGAGAGTGACTTGCACTCTGCAATTAATGATAGCAAAATGATGAGGGATATAACAGAAGGTGAGCCGAATCTTGTTGTATGTAGTTTGGAAGTCTCCAAAAATGTGATGGAAAGATCAAAATAGGTAGGAGGGGAACCATGTTTGCACCTCCAAGAACGACCCAAATTTGAAGTGTAATTTCCAAGACTCCCAGAAATTCTTTTATGTCCCAATAAACCCCAGATAGCTGACGCATCAAAGAAGACTTTATTTGGTGGAAGGAGGTTATCTTAGCAAATGGTTGTGATAGATGTAGCAGCCACCAAGCCACAAATATTGACAATTTTAGCTACAATTGTTCCTAGAAACTGAAGAGCAATCTTAACCACGATACAATTACATGATCGTTTTAACCCTTTGAGTTAGTTTTCCCCTGCCTTTGTTTTAATCATGATCTAATATGCGTAACTCGAGATATGATAAAAATACTAGAGGTGTGTTGGGATGGACCCACAAGTACACTACTTTCACTTGGAGATTTCTACAAAAAAATTGTATGAATTGGGAAATTGTCAACAACAAATTACGCATATATGAATGAATGATTCATTCTCAAGATCTTGTCCAATTATTTCGTTTTAAGTTTATCTATTAATTGTTTAGTAAATTTTATTATAAAAAAGAAAGAAGACTACTTTGTAGACTCTAATATTGATAAAACAAAATTAAAGCTTATAGTAGGCCACAATTTTATTGAACTTTAAAAACTTTTAATGTATATATTTTTACGTTCCAGCCCACCACATTAGAAAATTCTAGATTTGCCCCTGCCTCTTGTTGTGCATGTAAATGTATTAGCCATTTACGAAAATAGACAAGCCAAGAAGTGGTGGATAAAGTTCGACAGCTGAATGGTGTTGTAGTGGATGAGGTGAAAATGGAATGCAATAATGATTGTTCCTTTGGGTTATATTTTTTTTCATTTATCCGATGTTTATTCTTGAATTAAAAAGGCCTTAGTTGATCCAAGTTGGCATCAGGCTATGGAGGAGGCAAGCCGATTATACTTTGGTAAGCATAACATTGAGAGTGTTGAATGTCTTAGAGCCATTGCACAATTTGCTTGAGGATTTCTTCGAAGATCTTCTCTGTGGACCAGCTGCCACAAATGTACTTTTGATATGTCTTAGATTTCTATTTCTATGGTTATATTGTTTGGCTTCTCCAATTTGGAATCCACTTATAATTTTCTTGAGTTCACTTTCTAGTCGGATCTACTCAAAAGAAATCTTGCAATCATATTCTAAACTTCCTGCTTTTGGATATCTTGCCTTTTCTTTGCTTTTCATTTACAATTATCTTGACTTTTTCATTAACTCGATTAGTGTTTGAGAATTGCAGTATATAGTTTCGAGTGAACACTATCATAGAAAATTCCATACAGTTTGCTTTTCCTAGGTTCTTGGCAGACATGTGAAAACTGAAAAATCTCACAATAGCTTTCAGTAGGAAGATGGGCTGCTTCACACGGCCTGCGGTACACCAAATTTTGTAGCACTTGCCGAAGGATCAAGTTCTCTTTTTTCTGTTTTTAAGGAAACTTATTTATCATTCCCAAATCAGGTGCTTACTGATAAAGGCTATGATGACACTTCATCAGATATATGGTCTTGTGGGGATATTCTCTTTGTGCTCATGGTTGGATACTTGAATTTCAATGAGTCCAACATAGTTACATTATATAGGAGCATTTTTTTCTTCTTCATGAAGCTAAATTCTCTTTATTTTTGTGTTCAGACGCAACATCCAAACAGAATAGTGCGAGTCCTGACCCTTTAACAAACTCATACATACATACATACATACATACATACATACATACATACATACATATCTTGTTAGATAGTTGCTTCTAGCCTTGGTATATAAAGCTCATTTGATTACTAGCAGAAGTATAACCTCCATCTATAATGAGATTATGGCCTGTTATAAATCCTGCATCATCACTTGCCAGAAATAGAACCCCTTGTGCAACATCCTCCATTCTGCCTCCTCTCCCCTTCAACAAACTCCCTTTCTCACCCACTATCCTGCTAACATCTTCCTCCTTCAGCTTTTCATTCCCCAACAACCTTCTGTACGCGCTCACCAACATCTCCGATGGCACCCCATGTGGCGATACGCAGTTCACTCGAATCCTGTGCACTCCTAGCTCACACGCACTCGTCCTAGCAAGTCCCAGAATTGCCTCCTTCGACAATGTGTAGGCATGGGATGCCAGGCCTCCCATGATGGCTGCTGAACTCGACGAACATATGATGGACCCTGCGGTTTTCCCCTTGATCATCGCGCGTGCAGCGTGTTTGATCCCGTGCACTACCCCGTTCAAGTTTATAGCAAGGAGAGCCGTTAGATGGTCCATTTGGAGGGTTGTGATGCTCCCTTCTGGACCGGAGACTCCCGCATTGTTGAACATGACATCTAAACGTCCTTTCCAGTCGATGGCTAGCTGGATCGCTCTTTCAATGTCTTGCTCGACTGATACATCACAGTTTATGTATCGCCCTCCGACTGCTTTTGCTAGTTTTATGCCTTGCTCATCTAGTATGTCGGCTACGACTACGTGGGCCCCGTTTTCGGCAAACAGTTTGGCCGTGGCTGCTCCAATCCCTCTTGCTCCACCAGTTATTACTGCTACTTTTCCTAGTAATCTTCTATTGTAGCAAAATGAGAATTTGAAAACATCAGAAAATTAAAAGACTAAAAGCAATTGTACCAACCTTTGGTGAGTGTTGTTGCTTGTGCCACCATTTGAATCCATTGTATTTGTATGAGTTTTGTGCAACAATTCTTGCAGCATATATATAGATGTCTAATTCTTGTAGGAAAGTGGTTGGATGTTAGTTTCTGCACACTCTTTTCATTCACACAACTAATCTCTATGTGCAAAGATTGTTGCTATATTATAGACTAAACTAATTAACATATTACTCTCATCTCTCTCTCTCTCTCTCCAACCACATTGTGTTCTAAAAGATTTGAGAAACAAAATGAGGTACGTGACAAAGACAGCTCGTAAACTCAACCACGTACAGATACATGCACTGAAACAAGTTTTGTAGTCGTTTCAACGTAAATCTACTCAATTAATCATCCTCAACATTTGTGAATCCCACATTGCAGTCATCATCATCATCATCTCCAAAACCTCTAATTTTTTGGGGGAAAAAAACAAAAAAAGTAAAGTTCCGTAATTGAACCCGACAGAATACAATCGCAATGCCAAGCCAATATAACATTATAGGGGGAAAAAAGGAAAAAAATCCAGAAAATACTGAGGCTAAAAAATGAAGAAATTGTATCCTCAATCAAACAGAGTGGGTCAATGGCATCTCAGGTTCCCTGGAGGAGCCATTCCTAGTGGATTGGCGGCGGGAGACCTGGTGGTCGACGACGTTGGCACCGTCTCTAAGGCAGTGCTTGAGGCAGGAGTAGACAAAGATGATGAGCCAGAAGAGCCAGGGGCAGCCGATGAGGACGAGGGCGGCGATGGGGTACCACGGCTTCGAGAGGTCGGGGAGGAAGACGTAGAAAACAAGGAAAATGCCGCCGGCGATGAGACAAAGGGAGAAGACTGTAAAGATTATCGGTATTCGGAGATCACTTTCCTTTTCATCCTCCATTGATTTTGGACCTTATACCCCCCTCTCTCGTTCTTTTAATTTCTTCGATTTGGTCGTTTGATCTACCTGTTTGGTGATGATTTGAAGCTGTTGTTTGTCGCCTCACATTCAATCTCTCTGTACCCCTAGGAAGAAAATGGTTAATTACGGGGTTGCCAGTTTCAGGCAACCAGAAAGATGAGAAGATGGGGTTACAGATTCAAAGAATGAGAGGCCTCCCAAACCGTGTGTGGTAGTTTATGATCCTTAATGCAAAAACTTCAACTCTGTAATAACAGAAAATAGTAAAATGTATATTTCAAAAAATATATTCTATTTTTTATTGTTTTATTAAGAGAAGTTATACAAAAGTATAATACTTTTAGTTTTTATTTTTCCAAAATTAAAGTAAAACATACTAATCGATTCATTCTACGTACTGAAAACAAATTGAGTCGAATAAAAATAAGTTCTAGCTCTCACCTATTTTTTTTTTTAAAATATAAGTGTTCGAGCCAATTTATTTGAGTTCTCATAGATTTGACTCAACTCGAGTTGAGTTTGGATCATTCTAAAAAGCTTAAGCTCATGAGCGGTTTAAAATCGCCAATTATATATATAACAAAATGTAGTTTGAATTCAACTCATTGGACCAATGAAATAGAATTAAGCCTAGTTAAATAATCATTAAAATTAAACATATATATAAGAATGTGAGTTTATTTCACACTTGAACATTTTGTAAACACCACAAGCAAGTTAAAAAAAAGGGACTCATTATCCCTTGTCTAGGACAAGTTGGGGGTTGGGATTCAAAAGGGACTCATTATCCCTTGTCTCCTTTTAGGTATATGTTGAGGGATAGTTTTAATCATCCACTGACATTTATTTAAAAAAAAAATCAATGAAAATCAATTCCTCTTAATCCAACTAAAGAGTCAAAATTATAGGCTGCCCCATTCCATCTTCTTCTTCTTCTTCAAAAAAAAAGGACGGCGTGTACACACTGTTCCGATGGCAACCGATAGACGACGCCTGGCTCCGACGCCGATGTGACCACATCCACCGGAGGGGACGCCTTCTCAGTCTTCGAGCATTACAGGTATTTGGAGACACCTAAACCAATGTACCTAGAATCTCACTCCACGTTAAGCAGATAAAACTAACAAGATTAATTGGGCTAAGCTAATTGGGACAAGAAACTGAATACCTCAAAATTCCAGCAAAGAAAACAACTACCCACATCAAGATATTAAAATATTATACATCACCAGAAATGAATTTGGTAAACAAAGTACAACATGATTACAAATCCAAATATTTTATAGCAGAACTCAGATGTCGTTTTTCTGGACGGCAACGCAACCCTACAACGGAGCCCGGATTCCTTCAGTGCTAGTCGGGCCGTTGTGGTGGAGATTTTGGGTTGCAGTAGATGAAGAAATAGATCTGATTTACTTTCGAATGTGTTTTGCCCGTTTATACGAGACTAGGATAGGGTAATTTGACGACACAGCTGTGCTATAGTAACAAGGATTTCTAATATCCCTCCTCTTTAGGAGGGATATGAATCACTCCTGTTGTCCTGGATATCCTAGATTTTACCCGAACCAGGGTATAATCCGAGAATAACTCGAGTGACCGAACCCACAAAGTAGATAGTGGATTAGGGGTAATAAATTTGTCCTAACACAAAGGAGACGAGCCTAAATGCTATAAACAGAATACAGAGGGAGACCAACCCAGATGCGTCTTTAACATAATACGCTTAATCGAGCGCTTTCAGTTGGGAACAGGTAGTCGGAGTCCCTTCTCCAGAATCAACGGCTTAAAAGGATGATTGATTCGGCAAAATGTGCAAAAACATTTATTGTAATTATTTGGGCTGTGCTTTTTCTGTGTTCCGCTCAAGTTCTGGCCAAGTCTCGTGTTCCAATCTCCGTAAGTACCCCAAATATGTAATTTTATAAAGAATCAATGAGAAACCTAACTTTTATATGTTTGCCCATTAATAGGATAATGAGATTCGACAGAAGAAAAACGATTGTTATGCAGACATTGAGAGGTATTTGTTTCTCAATTTTGTTCATGGGTGATTAGGGTTTTACCCCAATTCTACCTTATTTAATTCTTGATTTGAGGTTGAAGTGGATTGTGGGGTCAGCAATGCAAATCTTCAGCTGTAGCTAAGGAGAATTGCGCTTTACGATGCTTGTCTCCTGTTTATTATGAGCTCATCTACGAGAGTGATCCAGTGAGGGCTTTTTCATCTATTAATGATATCTTATGTAGCAAATCACAAAATTGTTCACAGACTATGTAAAATTTTACGCTTCTTTGTTTCTGGTTGGTGATAAGTGTGTGTATTTTGAAATTGTGTAGTTGGAAGGTGAGAAAGACTTCACCAGGAATTCAGAGTACAAGTACTGCATGCACAGGTACAACAGCTATGTTGTATACTGGTCAATGCTCCGTTGCTAAAAGTTCTCGTTTGACGTCCACATAATTTATGCTGGAAATTGTGGCTGAAATTATGCTGAATTTTGGTTTGATTATGGCTAACTTCTCTTGAGAAATGCAACTGGTGCTTTTGATCCAGTTGTAAAGTACTCAGAGCTCATAGATTGTCCTTTTCTTGTATTGTTTTGTATCCAATGTTAAGGTTGATTAACTCATCATATAAACGGGGATGCTCGGTCATGCTTAAATCAGTCTTGGAGTTTATTAACTTTTAACAACCAGACTAACAAGATTATTGAATATACTTTTGATGTTTTTCCTTGAAGACATGTAGTGTATGTATACCTTTAGGTACAGGAAAACTAGTGATCTATATATCCTACTAATCGGTTGTCTGGACTATAGCTTCCTGATATTCTTTTTGTCCTATAGATCTCATGGAAAGTCGCCATATTATTCAGTGAAACTTAAATGCATTGAAAGTAATAATTATGAGAATGATGAATATTTTGGTTTTATTAGATGTATTCGTATTCTTGATGATGCTGGATAAACTTGCATCATTTATACAACTTTTCCTTGGGAGAGCATTCCTAGGACGTAATGTAATTGTGAATGAGAATAGTGAATGCATGTCATAGCTGGAGTTGCTTCTGATAAACTCAATTCAAAATACAGATGTTTTGCTATCTAAAATAAATTAGGAAGAATGCAGTCTAGGTCAGTTGGGCAGATAGAGCATGGATATTGCGCGTAGCTTAAAATTTGTAAAGTACTATAATTCATTTCTTGAATTCCTCGCTCTATGATTTTTCTTTGTGTTTTTTGGTTTTATCGTCTCTGCAGTATTAACTTGTAACACAGACAAAAGCTATTCTTCATTGAATAGCTAATGCTGTGAGTAAAAGTCATTGACATGTGTGACTTACAATGGCAGGGTATCTCTTGGAGAAAGCTTAGATGGTATTAGAGGATCCTTCGACCACTAATACATGATCGATGTTGGGGCATTCGCAGAAGCGGTTGTGTGCAAGACGGCATTTCAGATCAATTCTGTTTAATTGGTTTAATGTTTTGTGCTGTGCTACAGAGAGTCATGTTATTTGTTAAGCAGATTTGGCACTCTGCTCCTGTTGTTCCAAGTCTTCCTCAAAAGTTTGACCCCGATGATAAGTTGAAAAACGTATAAATACAATTGCTAGGTTTGATTTGATATATCTATATATAGATATTGCTTAAAATGATTAATTTTTATTTTAAAGAAAATTGAAGAGCTTCAACCCTTAAAAACTATCACTTATCGCATTTCTTTTGTTTGGAATATAACTACTTTTGGTAAATTTTGAATCCTAAACTTTGTTAAAAATAATAGTAGTATATATTTACTTTAGTTACTCTATGCTTATACTACTGAAATCACCAAAAAATAGTATTAATACTTTTCTCACCAACTGTAGTCGTTAAATTTGGCATCTAAATTTAGAATAAACTTTTAGGTTTTTGATTTTTTAAAAATTAATCTAATTTATTTGTTTGAAATATTTAATTTCACAGTTTAGTTATATATTATTTAATAAATCAAATAAAAAATAAGTTTTATAGTGTAAACTGATTATTTGTAGCAAGTTGTAAAATTAATAAATTAATGAAAAAATAAAAGTTTGTATATTTTCGAGTAGGGAGTACTGAGTAGGGACTTTTATGGTCTCATTATGGGAGGACAAAGGAAACCAACAACGTTAGTAGTTAGACATTTATTAATAACAACTTCAATATGAACAAGCAAAAAATCTCGCAGTTCGATACATATATTTGTTGGGCTGAGAACTTATCTACTCAATTCGATATCGTTTGTTAAAAATTTATTTAAAATATATATGAGTAAATATATTAAACAAATTTGAACATAATTTTACATTAAACTAACTCGATAACTAAAAAATATATAAACAAATATAAAATTGTCAAATTACTCGAGTTCAACTTGTCCACGGCTCAATAAAGTTTGCTCAAGCTCGATTTAGTTAATAATAAACAAACTCAAACGTAATATTGAAAGCTCATAATATTGCAGATAAACTTAAACAATAATATGTTCGGCTGCACTCGACTTATTTACAGTCATGCACTATCAAGTAAAGCGGATAACCCGGCTTATAATAAAAAATGGTCTTCCTCATGTTTGACTTAATTTATTAAAGAAAGAAAATTCAGATTTTGAAAATTTAAATTTGAAAGAAATTTGATTTTCCCCTCTTTCTTCCTCCTATGTATTCTCTCCTTTATCTTCTCTTCTTATTTTCTCTCATTTTTTCTCTCAACTCTCCATTTATCTTCTTCTTTTCTTTCATAACTCCATAATCATTCATGTTCAGATTATTTTTGCAGGTGTGTGTTTGTTCTTATTTTCTTTCATAGTATACTTTATTTTGTTTCTCAATCTATAAACATTATGTTTTTTTAGGATTTAAGGTTGTGATTTTATACTTATGTGATAGTTTTCTTTTCCATTCTTCAAATTGTGCTAACAACCTGGTAGATTTGTATTGAAAATGACAGAGTTGTTTAAAACAACATGGTTGTTTTGTGTTTAAACAACCGGGTTGTTAAATTACTGGAGTTGTTTTTTAATCAAGGGTTAATTTCAAAAAGCAACCTGAACTTTATGGGTTTTTATACTTTGCAACCTAAAGAATTTATTTTTTCCAATTGGAACCTGTGTTACGCGATTTGAGACGAATTACAACCCCGGCCATAGTTTCAGGCTATATAGGCCATGTGACTGACACATGACCTATTTTTAGTGTATTTTCATTATTTAAAAATTCTAAATACATGTATTTGTTAATTTTATTTTTGATTTCTTTTATTCTTCTTTGTCATCTTCCTCCTCGCGATTTTGAGCATTCGGGATTGCAGGTTTTGCTGGGCCTTTTTCTCTGTTGGGGCTTTTCGAAGATCTTTTGTGCTTGATTTTGTTCAATTCGTGTTTGAAGCCTGAAGCTTTGGGCACTATTCCACTGATTTTGGTCGCCTCGTTCGTTGTAAGTTGGTGCTTTTGAGTCTTATTTCTGCCTTCTTCTTCGTCTGTTCCTGAAGAAGCCATTGATGAGTCACTGAGTCAATCTAGCGAACTCGTTGAGTCTGTCTCCGAGTTTCAGATCTGCAGAACAGGATCTGTGCCCCCTCCATCAGACACTTCTTGATCTCCATGGTGGCCTTCTTTTTGAGTCCGCCGCCCAGTCACCATGGCGGCGACCTTCACGGCGGCCCTGTTCTCATTGCGATTGGACTCGCTGAGTTTGTCCCCGGGTTTAGTTCTGCAGACATGGACCTGGGGAAGTTCTTTTTTTGGAGAAGGATGGGGCTTCAGATCTTCGTCTCGAGTCGCGATTCGTAGGTTTGGGCCTCATAATCTCAAGCCCGACGGTGATTCGGTGTGGTTGAAGGGCTTCCCCTTCAAGCTTTGCAGATCCGCCATGGAAGGGACCCAAGCCTACAAAGATGATGGTTCCTCTTTTTCTGAGTTGAGACACGGATATTGGTGATGATGGTGCATCCCATTGCACTTTCGAATTTAGAATAAAAGAAATCAAAAATAAAATTAACAAATACATGTATTTAGAATTTTTAAATAATGAAAATACACTAAAAATAGGTCATGTCCAGTCACATGGCCTATATAGCCTGAAAATATGGCCGCAGTTGCAATTCGTCTCAAATCGCGTAATACAGGTTCCAATCGGAAAAAATAAATTCTTTAGGTTGCAAAGTATAAAAACCCGTAAAGTTCAGGTTACTTTTTGAAATTAACCCTTTAATCAAATAACCTAGTTGTTTACACAACTCGATAAACAACTCGGTTGTTTAATATGTGAAAACATGTGTTGCCTAAAAAAAAATGCTATTTTTGATTGTTTGGAATAAGTAAGATTATTCTTGATAAATAATACTTTTAGGGCTCGTTTGGTTTGAAGGATTAGTCGGGATTAGATTAATTATCCCAAGTTAACCTTTGTTTGGTTTCAAAGTTAAAAGCCCTGTCTAGATTGTTGGCCCGGGTATATTCCTTCACATTTTCTCATTTCCTGTGACAATTTGTCACCCCAAATTGGTGATGATTGATTTTCAGCCAATTTCCCACTTCATTTTGCTACATGAATTAAACTATCACATGAACCAAACAATATGATAAATAAACCATAGTTAATCTTGAAGGTCTAAACCATCAAACCAAATATTCATATTAATTATTGTGAATAGTACAATCCTAAGTAATCCTATCCTGGTGGATCTATACCCGTTTTCCATCTCAATTCCCCCATGTGCTAAAAAGAAAAGAGTAACATAAAAATAAACAATTTTCGCTTATTTGGATTATTATCACAAGTTTCCTTTGATAAATTCCAGACTATGAGCGTAGAAGCATCTGCGTGCAGAAAGCCCCAGTCGTAAATTGAATTTGATAAAATAAAGACCCCAACAGAAGGGTTTTGAAGGCGAATAATGTCTGCATCTAACTCATCCGATCTTTTCAAGCAGGTATTTTCATTGATTATGCACTCATGCCCTAGTTTTTCCTTTCTGTTTGCTCATGAAATATTGGTGGGAGTGACAGGTGAGAAGCCATGAGGTTGCTTTAGCAGAGCTCAAAACTCTTTCTTCCTCCCGGGTACGTGTTTCTATCAAATTCTAATTTCTTTATACTCAGCAATACTTTGCTTGCTCTGTTGTAGTTTCGGATCTTCCATTAACTTCTCACTTTTAAGAAAGATAAAACTGGGCTGGACGGATCACTTGTTTCCAGATGAAATAATTTTCCCCTTTTCCATGTTCCAATTCTTTCGAAAGCATTTGGATGTTAAAGTGCGGTAGAGGTAGCAGCACTCGTGGAATCAAGAAACCAATGTTTTGCAACAGTAGGAAGTCGATGGTTTCTAACCTAGAGCTGGATCCCGTACTTTGTTCTGAAAATCAGAGGGGTGACAATAATAAGTTTTATTTCAAGTGTCCATTGTCTATCTTAATTGCTTACATGTTGAATAACAAAATCAGGCTATATTGGTGCAACTGTAACCGTTAACTTCCTTGAACTCCTTGCCATCTGCTTGTTGGGAATTTAACCCACCCACAACCACGATATGACTAGATAAGCGGATAAAGAAAACAATTAAATCAAGCACAAAACACAGCGATTTGATTACCCAGTTTGTTACGATGTGTAACTACGTTTGGGGGCGATACCAAACCAGGATATCCACTAGAATGATGAATTTTAGGAATACAATAAGCAATGAAGCTAACCACTATTTATAATAGCTCATTGGGCCGCAAAAACGACCGCAACTTGAGGCCCACGCAGAACTGTTCGCGCAACAGATCTCGGCCGAGATGAAACCCCTATATAAAAGTGTTTCGGCCGAGACTCCCTATCTCGGCCAAGAATGGTCCAACGCTATAAAACTGTCTCGGCCGAGACTGCCCGTCTTGGCCGCGCCCGCTCTCCAGAAGCAATTCCTTGCGTGATCTGCCTCCGCGTCTCGGCCGAGATCCCTCACTTGTCTCGGCCGAGATGACTCCCTAGCAAGAGACTCCCCTGCTTCGTCCATCTTGCCTCGGCCGAGGTGCTTCCGCTCGTGTTTTGGGTTCCACACTCAACACTGCTAGCCATGGAGAGAGGTGATCTCTGAGTTCTATAATCACATGTTATTTTTCTTAGGATAGTAAGTTTGAGTTCTGATCCTACTTGGTTTTGACTCTATTATTCCCAGCTCTGAATTCTGATTGCTGCATCTAATGTTCGATATTGTTATCAACATTTCTTTGTCAACCCACAATAGTTTCTCAGTCATAGCTTTTGCCTGCTGAATGTTCGTAAGTTGTAAAAGTGGTATTGCACCGAACGATTCAGTCCAGCCTGATTTCTTGTGATCAATCACGTCATGTGGAGGAAATCTGAGATTATTCCACATATGTAGGCCTGATGACATAGCATAAAAGTGCAAGTTACTCTCTCTCCATTTTGTGTGTGTAATTGTTGAATGGGGTTATCTGCCCTCTCTCCCTCGTATTTGCCATGTAAGCTCTTTGGAGATAGTTATGAAGTGGGACTGAAACTGCTTTCTCCTAGCATCTTGTTGCATAATTGTAACAAATAACCATGTTTATGATATATTGTTTTCCGTACAGCCTGTTTATCAGAGGAATGGGAATATATTTTTCCGTACTACTATTCAGAAAGCAACTGCATTCGAACAGAGTAAAGTTCATCATTAAGCGTAATCATTGTTCTTTTTCTTTGCTAAGTTTGTCGAGTACTAAGATTTTTTGTCCTTTTATTATTGGGCAGAACAATTGGATGCTGCAAAAGCTAACACGCAGAAACTGACTTGATCTTGATGTCATGGAATCAACTTGAGATGAAGGAAAGAGGATGTAGAATAGATATTTGAATCAGCACAAAAGTTTTCTTTGCGCATTTGCGTCTCTAAGTATGATTTAGACTATAGTCCTGATAAAATTCCAGTAGCTGGTGGTCAATTTAGTTATGCATAGTCTGTTGAGTACCATGTTTTATTCTTCCCGTTAAATAATTGTTGGGCCCGTGCCTCACTACAGGCAGGGGAGACCTGGATGAACGGCTATGGGTCTTCTTTTTCCTTTCACCTACTCCATCGCCAAACTCTTGATGGGCCACATTGTTATTTATCATATAGGCAGTATTTGAATATCATTTCTACTAATCATCCAATCAAACTACATATTCACTTTTCATGATTTGTTTGTAAATAGAGATAAAATATACAAAAACAGAAATAGAGTTTAAGTATATCTGTAGTAGTTTATTCAACAGCAATCTGAACTTAAACAGTTTTCGGGAAAGCAAAGTTTTCTGAAATAAAGAAACACCTTAATTACATGTAAAACTACAGCACCAAATTGACAAATTAAAAAAGCTATTTCCTTGAGATTCTGTACGGTTCTTATTGAGCACAAGTATTAAGTAATCAATCATAATAGGAGGCAGAGAAATTGAAGGTCTCTAAGCTCTCTGCACACCTTGTTGAAATGCCACGACAGCAAGGGTCACGAGCGATGCATACACTGAAGTGGGTACTTTCTGCACTACCTTACCAACACCTGGCACGTTCTCAGTCGTCCTTTTCGTCAGCATTGCCACAGTTGGAGCAACAGCCAGGGTGATGATCAATCCCTGACTAACTGTGATGAATATGTCTTTTGTCATGCGTCGGATGAATGTCACAAATTCTTCGTGATTCAATTCCCCATCAATATTTAAATCACATTCCTGTACGAGAGAGAGAAGAGAGGAGTAAGTTGCATAGAAGTTCAGGATCTAAAGATAGGTTAATTATCGGTTTAGGGCTTGAGGGAAAATGTTCTGAAGGATACTTGTCGTAATGATAAATGGCTTGTCTCGCCATGGAAGGCCAAAACTGAACGCCACAAGAGTAGTGGTTTCTTCATTCATCTGTCGCTCTCCCACACACACACAAAGATATACATTCCATAGTTTAAGGTTTTTGTGTAAGAAATTACGTTCCTTTCGTTCTGCTTCATAATCAGGAAAGTACAAGTTTCCTTCAGCATCACTTCTCCCACAACAAAGATCTCAGATCTGGTAACAAGGATATTATTTCCAAGGTGTAGCAATCCTCCATTTTCTTGTTCAAATTTCAAGCCCCAAACAATATGTCAAAGTCCCATTTCAACCAAACAAGGCCAAAATGTTCTTCAGACCAGATCAAAGAGTTGTGTTTGTGTGTGTGTGTGTGTTTTCTCTCCTTTAAGACAATATTAATGTTGGTGCCCAAATTTGGAAACACCAAGAATAATATCAGCAATAAGGTCAGATCTTGCCACAAAAATAACAAACAAAGAACTCAGAAATATGGTGAGCAGAAGAGGAAAGATTAAAACCACCACCACCAGCAAGACAGAAACAAAAGTAAATTATTGCTAAGCAGATCACGAATATGTTGAAGAGAAGAGACAGGCTAGGTAACTTTCGACGCAGTTGCAGGCGGGGAGTCAAAAAAAGTGAAGAAGAAAAAGATTTCAGCTGCATTGGATTTCAAGGGGGATTCACCCTGTTAAAGGTTTCTATGGGTTTAAAATTATGGGCCTATATTGATTGTTTCCAGTCATTCAGATCTTAAATTACTAACATTCAGGCCTTGGATAGATAGTTGACCTATCTTTCTAGCCATGGACTGATTTTCTCTTACCCAAACAAGTGTAAAAAAGGTGTCTTGCTATATGTTTAGAGTGTGGAGAACTTTCATTTTCACCTCATAATATCTTTATCACGACATTTAGGCGTGTAAGTAAAGGAAATTGTGTTACATACGCGCATGAGATTCCGCATTTGCTCTTTTGTAGGTGGATCAAAATGAGGACCAGGCAAACGCTTATTAAGATCACTACAAAAGAAACATTGTTCAAGATTATCTGGAAAGTGGATGAAAGATAAAATCGATATGAAGGTGAAGCTTCTCACTTGTATACCAGCAGAACAGCAATATAGAGCTCTTCAAATGTTAACGTAGCCTTTCCAGTGTCATCCTTCACACGCTCATAAACTTTGTCACTAATCAGCCGTATCTGTCTGTCTTTCCATTCCTTTCCTGCACAAGATAGTCGATCATCTAATCGCGTCATAAACGGGACCTCAAAAGCAGATTCTAATGATCTCTCCTAAAAGAAATAAGTTGCATCGTGACTTTATCCTAGCTGAAATTCAAGATACACTCAACCATAGTTGATAATGTTGACATAGAACAAAATACAATTTCTCCAATCAATCAGATGTTCATAATATTAAAAAACAAATGGACCTGGAAATTCACAATTCATGTGGCTTTAAGATTAGAACCTCCAGAAATATCTCAGCCCAATACTCGAATTAGTAATAAGAGCCAATTGGAACTCAAGTAAGATTTGAACATATGCTTATGGCTTCTTCGAAGTAAAAGCACGATCAATTAGAAGCTCATATTACATCCTACCAAATAACGTCTTTCATGTGCAAAATCTCAACTCCTGGCATCAATTCAATATAATCCAGTAATCTTTGCTCAACCATACAGTAAACTTTCAGCCCCAATTCGAAGCAATTATGAATTATGTTATCTGTTGATAATTGGATACAAGGCATTAAACCATAAATCCAGTTTGTAGGAAAAAGAATGTTGTAATTATGTTGAAATATACACACAGATCACTTTTAAAGTTTCAACTGCCAACTTATCCATATGGCACACAGAGAGTACCTCAAAACATGTTCTTTTATGCATAAAATAAATTAGATATAAGGAAACAACATGTCTAAAATTTGATTCATTGCCATTAAGCTTAGCAATCGATGGGAATAATTAATTGAAAGGTGAAAAAATCCCATAAAAGATATCCCCCTGCATAACCAGAAGAACAAAAAGACAATTATTTGAATTCTCTCACACAAAACATGATAGTTGATTCTACACCAGTAATATTTCTTGAATCTGGTGCATAATAGAGAAAATAAAATAAAAATAGTATCGGTACCTTGAATTTTTTCAAGAATTTGGCCCATGGCTTTGGAGGTGTGAGAAAATGCTCAACGAGTCGAGCTTCAAACAGTAATACGAAGGAAGTGATTGGATTTATCTGATTTGGCGGAGAAAACGTACGTTTAGGATCTACTCCACGTGAGATCTGGGCGATCACATTTCCGAGGAGGGATCAAGAATTTAAAGAAAAAGAAAAAAAGTAATGTCTATTCGTCTGGTTGGTTTTATTTGAAGGAAACGCAAATCAAAGTCAGGGGCGACAGCGACTGCGGAATTTCTTACTCTTTTTACCAAGTCAAATAACTGTCATGGCTGGGGGAAATAAAATTTTATTAAATATACTATACTTTTCAAGCTCGAATTCAATTAAATAGTACCTAATACGAATATTAAGAAAAAGTAAATTTTTGAAAGGTGGAGATTGAGGGTGAAAATTTTGAGAGTAGAAATTTCTTTTTTAAGGGTGTGCAAAGTTAAGTGGGACGAAGCGAAAATGAAAGTATGTAAATTTAAGTAGAGTAATAAACCAAGTTCAAATTGTATGCAAAAGAAAAAAAAAATTGCAATGTAACTAAGAGGGTGTTTGCAACATAATTAAAATCATTTTTGAAAAGTACTTTCTATAATATCATGTTTGATCCCTACAACTTTTGAAGAGTAATTCAAAGCTGCTTTTGAGAATAAAGAAAACTCAGATTTTAAAGGTCATCTTATTTACCAAACGCTAGTAAATTCTTTTTACTGCTAAAATTAATTTAAATCACTTTTCTAAAAGCACATTTATTTGCAAACACACTCTTAATATATATATATACACCTATTATAAAAACATAGTAGTAAATGTTTTGTTTTGCTGAATTTTTATTGTGCCTATTATATCCTTAAGGGGTGTTTTTCCCCATTTTCTGGCCTTGCTTTTTGCTTTTCACTTTACAAAAGCTATTAGTTGGTGTTTGAGAAGACCAACTTCTACTTAAAAAAAGTAGAATCAACCCACAATCCATAAGCTAAAATTTGATGCTTTCACAAAACTTTTTCTTTTTGATAAAGTTTTTCTTTTATTCTACTAAACTCGAAACTCCAAATTCACTCATCAAACAAATAAAGGGAAAACATACAAAAAAGATTTCTACCAGGCACGATCGACTCAACTTTATTAATAATACAAGTTCAAATCAAATATTAAAATCATGCAAAAAAAATATAATGACTTCAATTTGGAATCATCGAAATTGTATTTAAAATTAATTTCTAAGATAATAAATCAGAAAATATGTTAGAATATTGTATTTTGCTGGATATTAATATATTTTAAGAAAAAAATCACTAACTTTGTTTGTTTTTAGGAACTTTAAAAAAAAGAATACGTACACAAACAATAGAAATAAGAACTTAATTAGAGATCCTAAGTCATTAATGATGTAACTTATTTTTAACTATAGTTAGAGTCAAAATTAAAGATTTTAAGTTGAATGTTAAAGTCAGGAACATTAATTATTTTGTTGATATATCTTATATAAGATAATCTTAAATCAAATAATCAATTAAATTTATAATAAAATAAATAGCTACATTAATATAATATTATATTTAATAAAAAGTTTAAGTGCAGTGTAAATAAGAAAAGAAAGAAGCCATGGTTAACCATGAATCCATAGTTGGATGAACTTAGACCGCATTCTGATCACTCGCTTTTCGAACACTTCATATAATCAAGCTACGTTCATTAACAAAATCAAACTAAAAAAAATCAGAATTTCTCGTATAAATTTTTGTTAATGAATTTGTGTAACTCCAAGTGCTTAGATTTGAGCAGCTACATTTGAAGTGTGCAATAATAAAAGAAAATAGTGCTTCAAAAATGAATGGAGAAGAAAGAAGCAAACAAATTAAGGTCTTGCATGCACCTTCTTCTTCTTGTTGACATGACAATGGCAATCACTAGTTGTGCTTCTCCCACACCCAAACTTCCTCTTCACCTCTCTCCACATGCTGCCCTTCTTCTTTTTCTTCCCTCCCTCCATCTCTCTCCTCATCACATCACATTCTCTCTCTAGCTCCATCACCTTACTCCCCATCTTCTCTATCTCCGACCTCACGTCATCCTCCTCCTCCACCTCCTTCGGAATCGCCTCTCGTATCTTTAACTGCGTAACAAACAGCACCTGCACTACCACCCTCACAGGCAGCCTCTCGTTCCGTGCAGCATGTTCGCACGCCTCACTCGACAGCTTATTACAATCCAGAACCCTGCACACATTCTCCTTCTCTGTCTCCGTCAAATGCTTATGCTTGTCTAAGTAAATATCAATCGCCTTGTATATCCCATCCGACCTTCTCTGTGTCCCTTCCGACAGCGCAACCGCCATCTCAGCAACCGCTACAAATGTACTCGTCTTCAAATCTATGTCACACGAGATCTCTGCTAAGAATTCATCCACCAGCTCTGCAACCAAATGTAGCGCACGAATGTCCGGATTAGAATAGTTGCAGAAATTCTTTAAAATCCTCGTCAAACACTCCGTATCATACTTCTCATCGTGAGCGTATCCTTGTGCAGGTATTAGCAGATCCTTAACAGATGCTTGTTCTAACTGCTTCCCGATTCTGAGTTCTAGCCCGTTTTTGCATTCTGCACTAGCGTTAATCGCGATCGCGGATTGCAGCATTTCACACAGAAATGTGCAGGGGAGAATGTTTCTCTCATTAGGCATTAGTTGCACCAAAGCTTCAACTATCTCCCTCTGATAATTCCTCGTGTTGAATGACATTTCTTCGCCTGATTTACCGCACGAGAATATCCATGTTTTCGCGTATTGAATCAGATTTGCTGATATGTATTCCTGCGGCACGCTGCGCTGAATCATGGTGTGGATTATAGGTGCATAAGTCCTGAGTGAAAGAGAAGTTAAATCTTCTGGTTTCCAATGAATATCGAAAAGCTTCCTCCTAGCATTAGGCTTGTAGAAATCATCATCACTACCTTCATCGTCATCATCATCATCAGAGTTGAGATTCATATTCCTGATAGGTTCTCCAAGTAAACGGGGATTATCCAAGGCCTTGATGGTAATGGATTCGGTGCAGTAATTGACGAGACCAAGCTGGCTTGCTTGATCAAAGACAAGCTCAGAGGTTTTGAGTGCTTTGATGGAGTTGTTCCAGCTTGGAATAATCTGCTGCTGGAAATACAAGAGGGCCTTGTCTAGGAGATTGTTACGACAATGTCGTTCGGTCATTCCTAGGTAATCTGCAACGCATGCAACACGAACTACGTTCTCCGTTGAAAGGTTGATTTCGAGGCCATGACAGAATCTTGCAATTATCTCCATGGAATCTTGATCAGCAGGGATATCGCGGAGAAGAAGCGATAGATCCCCTTGAGGGTTCTTCTGCAGTAGCTTTGATACTTTCGCTGATTTTGCGGCAAGAAGTTCCTGAAGAATTAGCAGTTTTTAAATGTACAACTCTTTTTTCCTAATCTAGGAATAATTGAAGCAACAACCATAAATCTAGTCTCTAAAAGAAGCAGGAAAAGCAAAAGTAGGCAAGCGTTAGTTGTACCTTGTCAAGGCCGTAAAGTGATCCGCAAACATTGAGCTGGAGCTCTGATGTTAACTTGGACCTTGGCCTCCTGAAGGAATAACACAATTAATTGCTAATTTCTTTTTCCAAGATTGAAGAAAGTTGATGAATAGAACATCAAATTCATATCAATTATGCAATAGAAATCAAATAGCTAGACAACAACAACTACGACGAAGCTACTTACATAATATCGGTCGGGGTTATGAAAAAACAGCTTGTTGTGAAGGTAGAAGAGAGAGAACTGATTTTTAAAGAGTGTTCTGAATAAGTGGAATTAGCCGTTATTCTGTTGAGATATCTTAGCACTTTCAAATTGGATTCTTTCTGTTACACACAAACACCCTTTCTTTCAAAATCTCACACCTATTTTTTTTATCATTTTATTGAAAATATACTACATACGAGCAACTGAAAATTCTCGAAAGGAATTTATGAATCCCACAAACTGCAACTAAATTTAATTATTAACTACTCCTACAAAAATTCTACAAATTAAACCCTTTCAAATTTCGGAAATCTTATTATTTTCCATTTTCATTTGAATTGAATTATAGTGTATTAGATAAATACTTATACTCCATCCGTTCATAAATAAATATCATTTTAAACTTTCAGGTGAAATTTAAGAGATTATAAAATGGACAACAACACTTCTCCAATTTTCTCCCCATTAATTTTTTTATTACTATAAATTTCTCCATCTTTTCTTCATACCTTATTTATATAATATTATATGATTTGTATGAAAGTTTCCTTAAATAGCAAAGGACCATATTGAAAGAAATAAGTAAAATTTGTTAGAATGATACTCTTTTATGAAAAAGTAATTATTCTTAGAATGATACTCCATCCGTCCCACCTTATCTTGCACATTTTCCTTAAACAACCGTCTCACCTTATCTTGAATAGCCTAAAGAAGGAAAATTATAACATAATCTCCACCCCCAGAATCTCCACCTTTTGAAAAGTCAACAAATAAAAAAACAAAGAAAATTCTTAAAACTCGTGTTGACCTCCCTGTGCAAAATAAGTCGGGACGAAGGGAATAGTTTATGAAGCGAGGGAGTATGTACTAATTTATGTTTAAAATAGGAAGGTTGAAGTTGACGAGGATATAAATGTAAGCATTGGGCCAGTACAGATTGTTGATTTCCATTTACTATTCTCCACATAATGTCTCTTCGGCCATCAAAACTAAGTTTTACCAATTGTCACAACAACTATTAAAACTAACCGACATCAATAGAGCTGCTCTACAACATATCAACCATATTTTATAACCATTTGTGGATCTTGAAAAATAGTTTTTTCTTTAATAGAACATATACTCCTATGTCCCAAAATATTTGTCATTTTAACAAATAAATTTTATAACGAATTAATTGTCGCGTTAGAAATCCATGATATAATTTTTCACCATTCTTCCAAAACTGCCATATTACTAACGAGTCATGCAAATGAAAAAAGGTTATCAACAATTAGTCATTAATCTTAAATAAGGTATGTCAGATTTTATAAGATTCCTTAATATGTACACAATGTTCTAAAATACTCCCTCCGTCCCGGCTTGACTTTCCTACTTTAATCGGGCACGAAGATTAAGAAAAAATAGATTTTGTGAAATTTTTGACTTTTTTAAAGGTGGAGATTTTGAGGATGAAAATTGTCAGAGAAATTTGTCATTTATTGACTGAAAAGTTAAGTTGGGACAAACCGCAAAAAAAAGTTAGAGCGAAACGGAGGTAGTAATAATTATTCTGGAAGGGAGGAAGTAAATATTTTGCTACATATTGTTGGGTATTTTATTTGTGAATATGATATAATAACGTGAAGTTGATAAAATATGAGATCCCCTAAGCGATATGATTGTCGGTTTGAGCAAAAGACTGAGAGTTGGGGGTTGACAACTTCTGTTCCTAAAACTTCTTAGGTTTCTTCTCCCATAATATATTATATTCACCCATTTTTTTGTCAATCCCATTCATTCACTCTATCAAAACACTATTTTTGTACCCACATGTATGATTAAATTTACAATCTTGATCTACCTACCTGAGCGATGGACTGTTGAATCTCTTACAACCAATTGTTAATCCAACTATTACATGTTTGAAATTTGAACCGAGAAAAAAACAAAAACAGAAAAAAAAAAAAAAAAGACGAAGAAAGATGAAAAGAACACCTAATATCAAAACTGCATGAGAGTAGGGAAATGAAGAGAATATAGAGCTAATGGCAATTGGTGATAGAGACTAACTAATAGCAGCAATCAGTCATGACAGCGATTCTCGATCAATGGCTGGCTGAGATCTAGCGTCTAATTGGAGCTTAAGCGGGGTTCAAGAGGAATTAAGAAGAATATGGGAAAAGACAGGGAGTTTTAGAACAAACCGGATTATGATTAAATTTATTTTTGTGATTTTAGTTGTATATAACTATGCCGGAGTAGATAAGCTAAATTCTGGAATTTAATGATGGTTATTTGTAGTTTAACATGTCCTTTGAAATGGATCTACATTCATCTGTTCCTTAATTCTTACATGGTTTATGTACAATCATCCCTATTCCGTGGTATTTGATTTAGAAGCCACTATTCTAATATCTAAAAACACCATAGGAAACAGCTACTTCCTCTACTTACAATAACTTAGAAATATACGCCTACACCTCAGTAATTACGCCTAGCATATTGCACAAATTTAACAATATCTTCACATCATAATCCAATATACAAGGTCACATTCTCCTTGTGGAAAAAACCGTTCCAAAATGCCGAGTCCGGCTATCCCACACTCGAAATCTGCCCCCGATATCACCAGTCCCCATTCACCCCCCATCGTCCAGCCATCCACCAAGTCCTTTGTATCATCTCGATCCGAAGGCTCACCTTTAACTTCCTGGTCCAAGAAATTTGGTGGTTTTATCACTGGAAAACAGAAGAATTACAACCTAACCGCAGAGAGACTCCAGGAATTCAACAGAAGAAATGCAGTGACCGAAGGAAAATATAGTCACAGCAGCCCTTATTACAAGGGTTTAACAGACTTCACTCTTGTTATCAACAGAGAGAAACAATCGGGGTCGAGTCCGGGGAGAGAAAGCCGTGCAACGAGCTATGCCACCTCCAGTTCCAGGTCCAGTTTCGCTGTCAGGGTTCAAGAATGGGGTTCTTCTTGCTTTACATCAAAAAACAATGAAAAGGGTTCTCACTCACCTTGGACGAAAAGCACTGGTGACAATCGGTTCACAACTTCATCATCGAGAGTAGAAGTCACAAAAATCAGGACCAAGACAATGAAAAATGATTCTGAATCTGAGAAGAAAAAACATACCGTTCAATTCACAAAGAGTGACGATACCGTGACTTCACAAACAATAGAGAAGCCATTGAGGGAGAGATATTCTGAATCGCCATCTATGCTACCGGTACCACCACTAAGTGCATCACCGCCAGAATCATTACCATATCCACTGCCGGAGATAACACCGCCCACTGCACAAGTATTGATCTCACCGCCGCCACCAACATCACCACCGCCACCTCAGATTCCAGCTGCTGGAGTTGTATATAAGAATAAAGAGACAGGAACAACAAAAAATGAAACTATATACGTCTGGGCAGATAGATATAGGCCCAAGTGGTTGCATGATTTTCTTTGCAATAAGGAGAAAGCACTTTGGCTAAAGGACATCGTGAGGAGTTGGAATGATACAGCAGAAGAATGTGGCCACTTCATATTTGAAGGGAACCCAGGGGTGGGAAAGAGAACCATGATTTGGGCTTTGCTTAGAGAAGCTTTTGGCCCGGACAAAGTACAGGTATGCTTAAAACTACCGTCAATTTGCCAGACATCTGAAACAGACATAACTCAATATTGATAACCTAGTGGCAAAGGGCATGCATGCCAAGATATTCTAATTGAACTCAGTTGCAAATAATGAGATTAAACAATCAAAGAATCAACACAGCCAATGTCATATGCTTTTGGTCATCTGATCTCCTTTATCTTTTATTCACAGGCAAGAGAAGAGAGCAAGACGTTCTACTTGAAGGTAAATTCCATATTAAACTATTGCAACTCGCTGCATACAGTATTTCAGTGATATTCTTTCAGCTACTTGAGCACACATCACAACTCTACAGCATCTCGATATATAAGTGCTGCAACTTGGTGTCTTTTTAGCCACGGATGATTTCCCTTATCTTTTAGTCTCATTTATTGGGTCAAACTCTTAACAATACTACCAAATCTAAACTTATAAAAGGGTCGGAATCATAGACGGACCTCCACTCGTTCACTTAGTAAGAGAGGCATCAAAATTAGCCTGACTATCAACATTGACATCACATTGTTCATCACAGGGAGAAGCTGTGGGTAGTATCCTTGTAAATTTAATGGTGTCTTCACAACATGTTGAAGTAAACCTTTCTGAACTCAAAGGCTATGAGAAGCACATTATCGTTGAACTTATCAAAGAGAAAAGTCAGATAATCTCCAATCCAGCTCTGAAGTGTACTCAAGAAAACTGTAGAGGTACCACATACCTCCACTAGGAATTCTTTGCTTCCAAGTATGGACCAATGATATATCATGCAATGTAACCCCATGCAGCTATTATTCTATACGAGGCTGATAAGCTGTCCACCGATGCCCTCTCATACATCAAGTGGATGCTAGAGAAGTTTAAAGGGTGTAACAAGGTCTTTTTCTGCTGCAGTGATGCCAAAAAGCTCCAACCCATGATACCAATGTGCAGATATGTTCAACTCAATCAACCTTCTGTTGAAGAGGTAACAGCCTAATGCACTTAAAATTTCAGGTAATTGCAAATTAGGATGCTACCTATAGGGATCTGGCATATTAAGGACACTATAGTTACAAACCAGCAATTCAGTAAAATATATGAAACATTTTGCCTGTTATGACAAACTGTGCCTGAATGTCCTAAGTCTGAATATATGCATAAATTGATATCCTAATTTGCCAGTGAAAATACATGGTGATGCATATACGGCACATGCGATCAATTTCAGCCCAGTTGGGACATTCAGCCTGATTTTTTACTCAATGCAGAACACTTTCAACATATTTTTCTAATTTGCCTGAAAATTGTGTACTTGATTTGTCAGACCCCTATGCTTAGTGACCTAAAAGTGCAATTTTCCCTATAATTTGATACTGACTCATTCTCAAACCATTTAGCTGACTTCAGATTTCTCTTTCATCTCCGCGATTCCATGGCTTTCATAGATTCTCGAAGTTTTGATGTTTATAGCAAAACAAGAAGGGATAGAGCTACCTTATCAGTTGGCACATAAAATTGCTAACTACTCCAAGAATAATTTGAGACAAGCCATCCGCTCATTTGAAGCTACTTGGCACTTCAAGTATGTCAGCAGTGTCATCAAAATTATATCTATATTGCAAGTCATACTTTAGTGTTATCATTCTACAAGGCTACAGTTTGGCTAACAATTCTTTTCCGATACATTGTATATACAATGAAGTGGCTGCAACGCTTCTTTAACCGAAGACCAAGATATCAAAACTGGATGGGAAGATAAAATAGCAAATATTGCTAGAAACGTGCTAGAAGAGCAAAGCCCAAAGCAGTAAGTACAATTAGTTACTCATACCAGAAACTCATTCAGCTGTTGGACATTCAATCTAACAGTACAGCTCCATCTACTACCTAATAGGCTTTACAATATAAGAGGAGAGCTTCAAAATCTTATAGAGCACAATGTAGCTCCAGAGTTCATATTCCAAGTAAGAACACTCTACTTTTACATTTACTATGAAGAATTATAATCCACTAATGAATTTTGTTTTATGCAGAGTCTAAAGGAAGAACTAAAAAGGATTCTGCCTGAGCAGTTACAGCCGCAATTCGACCAACTATATGTCGAATATCAGGTAAACACCTTCACAGGTCAAGTTATTTCTAAGTCTTACTATATATCATTCTTGACAACAGTGTTATTGCTTAATGACTAGCCTTTTTGTTCTACTACAGAAAAATCATGCTGGTAAGAAGTACTCATCCTCTGCACAACAACAGGAGGAGCTTGGTAAAAGACTAAATGATCAAAGAAAGAACGTACAACAATTCATGAGGATTGAAGGTAGGATAGGTATCCATCACATGAATAGGGTGACATGAAAAGACTTTGGTACTTCTAAAGACATTACAGCTTACTGAATAAAGATAATGCTAACACATACAAACATATCATAAGATTTTCATATTTCGAGAAAGATATGGAAACATCCTTTAGAATTTTTTATTATGTTACAGCATAAGGAATAAAGGCAATACTTTAAACACACAAAAGGCATTCCAATGTTTTCATATTTTGAGAAAAATATGAATAAAATCCTTCAGAATATATATTAAGTAGATCCGTCCCAATCTGTCACAAGGGTTTTAGAGAAATAACTAAAAGAGATTAGAAAAACATTATATTATACGTCAGACAGAAATCAGTTATCAAGGGCCAAAAAGCAGTTAGAATAATGTGTATAATACTATCAATTGTAGTAATCTTTAATACTTTATACCTTAAAGAAAAAATGTTTCCTGGGGATATTGCCATTAGTAAGTGAGAGGTTCCTTCAAGAGCGCAGAGGGAGGATCCATCCTGTATTCTCTATGCTAAGAAGGACTTCAAACCATACGTTTCTAACCTAAGCACCATAAGTGATCATCGAATACTAAGTATAAAACACAATCTCCTCATTTTCATAACTACATAAGCTCTTATGTATTTTGTTATCCCTATCTCTTCATCTAGATAGATTACAAGCCACTCCACTTTTATATATGTAAAAGATAAGAAACATAGAATGGTCTAAATTCTAAAGTGACATCACTAAACTTCTCAAACATAGAATTTTCTGTAACACTGAGAAGCTGATGCCCTCAACAATACAATAATAACTACATTAACAGAAAACTAAGCCTTTATCCTACTATGTGACTTTGCTATTCGGATCATATCTCGCCATCATTTTTGGTCTAAGCATATGTTCTTGTTCATATCTAAGTACGACATGCTTTTTCAATAGTTACTTTCCAAGTCGTTTATTTCAGACTTTGAGTATGACAGATTAAGAAGTCATTAACTCAATTAAAAGCGGTTAAGAAGTCAATAACTCAAATAAAAGCGGAAGGGGAAGAACCCATGGATGAAACATCAAAACCGAACTCCATAGACCATATTTATGAGAAAACTACTCCCTCCATCCCAGCTAATTTTGCACATATAAAGGGGCACGTATATTAAGAATAAATTATTTTTTGTTTTTTAGTTGACTTTTTCAAAGGTGAAAATTGAGGATGGAGATTGTGAGAGAAATTTCCTTTTTAAGGGTGTGCAAAATTGTGTGGGACGGACCAAAAGGGAAAGTGTGCAAAATTAGGTGGGACGGAGGTAGTACATGAGGGTCATCCAAGAAGCAATAGTTGGAGAGACTGCTGTTTTTGCAAAAGTTCCTCAAAGGTCTCAAACTCTTAAAAGAGACATTAGTAACGCAATAGAAAAGGTTCCATACATGTTTTATTTCACTATTAGGATACAAATGGTGCTACCGTGTTACTTTATAGTAAATCCAGCTTAGGAAATTCATCCATAAAGACTTCCCGCAATAAGGATGGTCAGAAAAACTACCTTCCTACTTCAAGCCGCAAGTTAGCCATTGCTTAGTTACATTGGCAACGGAAATGCATTTATTCCAAGGTTATACAAGTTTGCCATCATAGCAATAGTTTCATACAAAACAATTAGTAAATTTGATCAATATTCAAGAATCAGAAATATAATAATTTTTGCTTTATGTTGGTCAAGTTTCAAGCCTTACTGGTTCCAGCATTTTCTTCTTCATCTCACAAATATAAATAATCATTGTTTGATGATTATTCCTCATTACAGTCTCTTTATTCTGTGTGCAGAGTTTATAGCAAGATTTATGAGTTGGTACAAGGGCATTGCTATAAAGAACAAGGAGGTTTGACCAGATCAAATCAGTGGATACCAGTTGATGATTTGGTTATCATCTCTAATGCAATATCTTCAAGGTTAAAAACACGTGTTTGTTATGTGTAATATTCCGTTATAAAATAAGACAGGAAACTAATAATACCTTAAATTTAAAAAAGTTGTATGCATCACAAGCATGTATCATGTATACTATATTCAGGATAGATTCCTATGTCATATAGCATATTATATCTCCTTCAAATTCTACTTTTTTCTTCTGTAAGTACCAGGCTCTATAGAACTGAAGTTCTGTCTACTTTACAAAAGTGGTTGCCAGCCATGTTGATCTCAAATGCAAGACAAGGCGCATGGTATTTAAAAATCATATAAAATCTTTTACACCCTTTAGGAGTTAACCACTATCCACTCTCAGAGCTAAAAATTTTACACATTCCATCAGAACATAAAATATTGGAACATGTAAAGTCAAAAGTGTCTGACTTGGCACATAACTCGCATAGCTTTCACTGCAATAGATTTTTGGGTAATAACTAGTAACATACACACACATATATATATAAATCTTTGAATTGCACAGCACTTGTCTGTCTAAGCAACAAAGGATTATAAAAGAATGTTACTATTTTGGAAATTCCACCTACCTCAAAAATTATTCAAGAGTAGACAAACAGACATACACCTTCTATCCCTTCAGCTGAGGACCACTGTAAAGTACTGTAATTCTAGCCCCAAAACTAGAAACATGATCTAACTATACACCAGTATACTCGCAAAACTTGGTGCTGGAAAAGTATCTCTTTAGAGCTCATAAAATGTATAACAAGTCAATCAAATTCAATTCCACAACAAGCTCGCATATAAGAAGGAAATTCAAAAGCAGAAAGTGAAGGGAGCAGAAAATAGAGCATTATGTAGTACATAAAAACATTAGTTTCCATAACATTACATTAGTTTTCTTATACAACTAAACAAAAACATGCTATTATCATACTTTAGGAGCATGGTGGATATGAATGAGCTATAATCAATGCAGTGACCTCCAAAAGATATATATAAATGTAGAATTAAGTCATCAACACCTTGTTGACACGTAAATTGAAATGCTATGTTATATCTATATTGAGTTTTGATATGCTGCACAACTACGGTGAGCAACTCGTAAGCACCTGCTCATGTGCCAAAGATGTAGCATATTTTAAAAATCTACTAAATAAGCAGGTATTCACAATGGTGTTCACCGTAGTTGTGTAGCATATTAAAGCTTTATATATATATAATATATATTATGAATCAATTTCAAGAAAATAATAGAGTAAATAAAATTAGGTGCAGCAGTCGGATTAAATTATCTTAAACACCATATGCTCTTGAAATGTCTACTGATGAGCGCTCAAGTAATCAGACAACCAATTATAGCTCAAAAAATCGAAAAAGGATTGTTCATTCATGTTCAACATTAGCAATTGCGTAATAGTTATGTACCAAAAGCATATCAAACTAGATTACTGAATCTACTACCAGAAACCGGATGAGAATTTTACCCAACAGTAGCAAACCAAGCAGCAATTGTTAAATGCGTTCAGGAACACTTAAAACAGGATCACGAGATTTTATAGTGATGAATAAATTAATCTCGTAACAGACTAAAAGTATATGCTGAGTCAACCACTGGAGGATCTGCACAGCGGTCCCAGATGTAGATCACGTTAATGGACGTTCACCGCAAAGTGGTTCGACCTGATCAACACCCTAAGTGTTCGGTTACTTGGTCTGCATGGAATCACAGTCTCCATCACAGAGACCGAAGCCATATGTTCCGGCGGCGGTAATTGATTGCTTGCCGCAGCGAGTTTCGTGACATTTCCTTCCACACTTGTGACTTCTTTCTCAGAGGAAGAGGAAACTACACAGTCTCAACACCAGTCAGGATTTACAAGGGGAAGATGACAGTGACCACAGGTCACCTCTTCCCGCCGGCGGCAAAAGAGGAGCTATTTCCGGAACTAACTAAAACTATGTGCTACCCGATCCCATCCCATATATTAAGCCCAATATCGGTCCAACTGACTAAAGCCCAAGCTACATTCAAATTTAATCGCCTTTTTCCTCTCCCCTCTTTTTTCCCTCTCTCCCTTTTTCTTTTTGTGTTTTTTTTTACTGTTACCATCGTATCATATCATATTTAGTATAGAGTAACAGTTATTTAACACGTGGATTCCGAAAAATCGCTGAAATATAGTTTACAGAAAATTAGCGTCCGCGAACCGGGTCCACGCGCGGGTTGCGTCCTATTCTTTTACAAAATTCTACTGCAAGAACAAAACAAGTCTACTCTAAACACAAAATCACTGCAAGAACACGATAAATCTACTCTAAACACAAAATTACTATATTACAAGAACATAATAAGTTTATTGTAAGAACACAATAAGTCTACTGTAAGAACACAAAAAAAAATAAAAAAATGCCGGTCACGTGTAACCCGCGCGCAAATTTGGACCCGAATGTACATTAAAAACTATTGTACATCATATGCATCCAAATTTTTACAAAAACAAAATCGTTCCAAATAAAAAACTTGGACATTTTCTCATCCAATATATATTTCTAATTTTAGTACTGATAGAGATGACCCGGTTACTTCGGGCCGGGTTAATCCTGAGCCCATTCACCAGTTCAGCGAACACGCCAGCAAGCGCGAAGGCCCAGGCCCAACAGGCCCAGCAACACGCATTCGGCACGCATTCGGTCCAGCGAATCAAATCTGTTCCATGAATCATGGCCCATGATCTTTTCCCAATTGCCGGAAGCGAGTGCATCCAATCATCAGGGTAATCAAAACCCTCCACCCCCCCAAGATCAGCAAGACCCTAATATTGCTGTGGCTCAGCCACCGGTGAACATTCAAATCACCCCAGAACTGCTCCAAGATTTCTTGCAGGAGCATGCGCATGTCCTACAAGATTGGGCAGTTAATCGCCTACGCCCAGCGGGGCCTGCCGCAGAACCTGTTAGCCATAATGATAATCCTGAGGTGCCTCTACCTCGCCCGCGCGGACAGCAGGAACCGGGCTATCGCGGGCGTCAGGATCGACGACGGGAACGACCTGGTTCTTCCGAGGACCTTGGGAGTTCAAACGGATCACGACCTCGCAATGAGGAACCAATTGATGTGGACCGCCGTCGCCCACTTCATGCTGCTAAAAAAGCTCGCTACGCTGACTCTCATGCTCAGGATCTCCAAGAGTATGAGCGGGTTCAACGCAACGTTGAACTGGATAGGATCCTAGGCCTTGATGCCAATGGAGAGATTATCACGCCGTTCTCCTCCAAAATCATGGCCATCACCCTTCCCGAAGGGTTCAAGCGGCCAGCTATATCACCTTACAACGGCACGGGAGATCCGGCCAATTTTCTTGGCGCTTTTAGGCACAGTATGCTTAGTCATGATAACATCACATCCCTTCAGTACTGTAGGATTTTCCCGGAGTACTTACAGGATGAAGCTCGGATCTGGTTTGATTCTCTCCCACGAGACAGCATATCCTCATTCAGAGAACTCGCCGAGCACTTCTGGGCAAGGTTCGAAGCCCGAGCAAAACCCATGGCCACTCTGGCCGACGTTATGAGTATGGAACAACGGGACGGTGAAACCGTTACTCAATTTCTGGACCGTTTCACAGCGGTAAGTCTCAAGGTGGGAAATTGCCCCGACGATGTGGCCATCAACGCCTTCATGAATGGACTCCGCCCTGGGGCACTCCACACCGAGTTAGCTCGGAACACCCCGGTCACAACTCGAGCACTGTTCAAAACAGTGTGCAAATTTGCTAAGGCCGAGGAACAGACACGGCAGAAGCGTGAGAAGCACGCAATCAAGCGACAGGCCGACAAGGCACAACCTGGTCCTAGTACACGAACTAGCGCATTTTCACGCTTGACACCGGGGCATTCAGAATCCCGAAGTGCAATTCCGCAATTAACTCCACTGACGAAGTCACGGGCTGAAATTCTTTCACTCCACAAAAACGACTTCCGACCTTGTCCGCGGATGACAGCGCCTCCTGAAAAGAGGAACCGTGGAAAGTGGTGCGCATACCACCGAGATCACGGACATGAGACAGAGGAGTGCCGAGAACTCGGCAAGGAGATTGAGGAATGCCTCAAGAAAGGGCTTTTGCGGCAATACGTTGCGCGAACCGGAGACCAACCTCGGGCAAACCACAATGGGGGCTCGTCTCAGCACCGCGGAGGTTACAATGATCGAGATAATCAACAAAATCGGCCACATTGGCAGAATAATCGGCAGGGGCCCAGTAACTACATGCGACAAGATTCTGGCAATCGTCAGCCGTCACGTCTTCCACTTCCACCTCCTCCTCCGGGGGGACCCGGGGACAACGCACCCCCTCACGTGATAAACGTGATACATGGAGCCCTACCCACCGGGGCTTCACGACATGCCTTAAAGGCAGAGGCTCGACGTCCTCCTCCCGAGGAGCCACGTCACAAACGCCTCCATCAGTCCGAGACTATCAGCTTCACGGATAGGGATCCAGTTCCAGAGATAACTCCCCACACTGACGCTATTGTCATCGATATGACTGTAGCTAATATAACAGTACGGCGGGTCTTTGTGGACAACGGTGCCGCGGTAAGCATCATATTTGCGGACTGTTTCGAGAGGATGGGAATCTCCCGAGACCAACTTCGACCGGCCCCCGGGCCATTACAGACATTCACTCAGGGTGAAGTCCGGCCGGAAGGTATCATTACTCTCCCAGCGTCTTTGGGGACTTATCCGAAGATAAAAACTATCTTCGTGGACTTTTATGTGGTGAATTCTCCCTCACCATATAACATGATATTGGGCCGAGACTGGCTCACCCCGGCAAAAGCCATATGCTCCACGTATCACCTCGCGCTAAAGTTCCCCACTTCGCATGGTGAAGTGACCATCCGTGGCAGTCAACGGGTCTCAAAAGAGTGCATGTATGTGGCGCTCAAGAAGACTGCTAAGGTTTCTCCCAAACAGCAGCTTCAAGTAACATCACAGGTTCTGGAACCCCGGGACCGTACCCCATTGGGGGATGTCACTGCTCAAATCCCGCTAGATCCGTCTAAGCCGGAGCAGACAGTAACAGTAGGGGCCGTGGACGTGCCGTGGCTACATCAGGCCATTATCCAGACCCTGCGAGAATATTCCGATGTTTTCGCATGGTCTCCTCTGGACATGCCCGGAGTCTCTCCCGAGGTGATTACCCATAAGCTGAATATCGATCCCAGTGTCAAGCCAATCCAACAGAAGCAGAGGAAATTCGCTCCGGAGCGAAATGAAGCCATTCGAATTGAGGTGAAGCAACTCCTAGATGCGGACATCTTGTTTGAGGTATTCTACCCCTCCTGGTTGTCCAATCCAGTAATGGTAACAAAAAGCGGTGGGGCGTGGCGGATGTGCGTCGATTTTTCCGATCTTAATAAGCACTGTCCCAAGGACTGCTATCCTCTGCCCTCCATCGACCAAAAGGCCGAAGCCATTACGGGGCACGTGGCACTTTGTTTCTTGGACCTGTACAAAGGCTATCATCAGATCTTTATGGATCCACAGGATGCTATCAAAACGGCGTTTATCACTGCCTTTGGATGCTACGCTTTCAAAAAACTGCCCTTCGGGCTCAAGAATGCTGGGGCCACCTATCAGCGCCTAATGGACTTTGTCTTCCACGACCAGATAGGTCGCAATGTTGAGGTTTACGTCGATGACTTGGTCATCAAAAGCTCCTCCCATCCTTCATGTGTGCAGGATATCGCCGAAACATTGCGCACCCTGCGGCGCTATAACTTGCGACTCAATCCGGCAAAATGCACTTTCGGTGTTGGCTCCGGGAAGTTCCTCGGATACATGGTTTCACAAAACGGCTTGCAAGCCAATCCAGCTAAACTCCGTGATGTATTAGATTTGCAGCCCCCAAAAACATTCAGGGAAGTTCAACGCCTTACAGGTGGCCTAGCGGCTTTAAACAGATTTTTATCGAAAGCAGCGGAGCGTCAGCTCCCATTCTTCAAGATCCTGAGGCAAGCGAAGTCCTTTGAGTGGACTCCAGAGTGCACCGAGGCTTTTGAAGCTTTGAAACTGCATATACAGCAGCTGCCTACTTTGTCAGTTCCTCTCCCCGGAGAGCCACTATACTTATATCTGGCATCCGCCGAAGAAGCTGTCAGCGCCGTTCTTGTGCGCGAAGTAGAGGGGGTTCAACATCCCGTGTATTTTGCAAGCCGGGTGCTCCATGGGGCCGAGACTCGATATTCCGAGCTTGAAAAGACTGCCTTAGCCCTCGTTATGGCAGCTCGGCGTCTTCGGCCATACTTCCAGGGGCGTGAGATACGAGTCTTGACCAATCATCCTATACGCCAGATCCTTGTAAAACCCGAAGTGTCTGGGCGCCTCGCCAAATGGGCAATTGAGTTGGGCGAATATGACATCCAATTTCTCCGCCGCCGAGCAATTAAGGGTCAAGCACTTGCCGACTTCCTAGCCGAAGCCCCGGCAGACAATCATGAATCCCCCGTAGACAATGATACACAGCACCACGCCACACTCGCTCCCTCGCCCCGGAAGTGGCAACTTTTCGTAGATGGAGCGTCTACAGTCCGAGGAAGTGGCGCTGGACTACTTCTCATCAACCCCGAGGAGGTTGAAGTTAGATATGTCATCAGATACAAATTCAAGGTGACTAACAACGAAGCGGAACACGAGGCAGTTCTCGCCGGGCTCCGGCTCGCACAATCCTTAGGTGTTCGTCACCTAGAACTCTTCACGGACTCCGAAGTCGTTTCCAAGCAAATTCAGGGGACTTATGTCGCCAAAGAAGAAACTATGGTCAGGTACCGCGCTCTAGCACTCAAACTCATATCAACTTTTGATGCAGTTATTATCCAGAAAATCCCGCGAGCCCAGAATTCTAGGGCAGACGCACTCAGCAAGTTGGCCTCCGCGGTCCAAACTAATATATCCCCGGATATCAAGGTCGAAGACCTCACCCATCCAGCAATTCATGAGGCTACAATTTCGGTGCTAACCGACAGTAACCCAAGCTGGATGACTCCGATCATTCGTTATCTTCAAGATGGTGTTCTGCCCACTGACAAGCTACGAGCTCGACAAATTGTACTCAAAGCCCCTAAATACTCCCTTCATAATGGGGTTCTGTATCGACAATCATACCTACAACCGAGCCTCCGGTGCCTCGCCCCTGCCGAGGCCATTCAAGTTCTACGAGAGGTTCATGAGGGGGCCTGTGCAAGCCATATCGGTTCCCGAACTCTAGCAAAAAAAGTTCTCCGTTGGGGATACTATTGGCCTACCCTATTCAACGATGCTCACGACTTAGTGACTAGATGCAGCAAGTGTCAGCTACACTCCAGGGTAAAGCATTTGCCGCAGACTGAACTCACTGGAATCCAAGGTGCATGGCCGTTCATTCAGTGGGGTATCGATATTGTAGGTCCATTCCCCGTTGCTCCGGGAGGATTGAAATTCCTGGTTGTCGCCGTGGACTACTTCACTAAGTGGGTCGAAGCTGAACCACTTACGGCTATCACCGGACAGAATATTTTGAAATTTGTCTGGCGCAATATCGTTTGCCGCTTCGGCATTCCAAGCACTATTATCTCGGACAACGGTAAACAGTTTGCCAACGATCCATTCCGTTCATGGTGTCAAGAACTCCACGTCAAACAAATTTTCACTTCGGTTGCCCACCCTCAAGCGAACGGGCAGGTTGAGGTCACCAACCGGACCCTTCTCACGGGAATAAAGAAGCGACTGGATAGTGCCAAAGGTCTCTGGGCTGAAAACCTGCCACAGGTCTTATGGGCTATTCGTACGACACCGCATACCTCCACCGGGGAGACTCCCTACAGCCTTACCTACGGATCCGAAGCCGTTATTCCCGCTGAAATCAGTGTGCCGAGTCCTCGCCTACTCACATTAGTTCCGGATAATAATGACGAGGCACTTCGCGCAAATTTGGATGAGCTTGAGAATCGTCGGGAACAAGCGTTCGTTCAACAGGCTAAGTGCAAACAGCGAGCTGCCCAGTACTACAACCTCCGGGTCCGAGGCACTCAGTTCAATGTCGGGGACTTAGTTCTTCGGCTCAACTCGGCCAGCAAAGCCGTCCCCGAGGGCAAATTACATGCTTCTTGGGAAGGCCCCTACCGAGTCGTTGCCACGCACGACTCCGGCTCTTATCAACTTGAACATCTCAACGGGACCCCGATCCCCCGAAGTTGGCACGTCACAAATTTGAGACGCTTCTATCTGTGAAAGCCACACCACAAGTACTATCTTTCCTTTGATTTCTTTTTCAGTTATTATTTCCTTTTGTACTTTTGAAGTTTGCTCCGGCACTTATTACTGAATAAAACATCTCGGTTTATGCATCTCGTTGTATTTTTCTTTACGGTACGGGGACGCCCTAACACTAAAATATGATCGTTGTTAGTCTCCGGACCATCACAACTATCCCTCGATTCGTCCGAGGAGATTCACATTTAGTCTCCGGACTCGTATTACTTTCTCGTCTGATTAATCGGAGAAGTGTTTACTCCTGCCTGATCCGTCCGGGGAGTAACCTATTCATATTGTGTTTCCGAACACCTATTTAAAATAGTTAACAAGTTCTCTACTATGTTCCCGAATACCCGATTAAAATGATTCGTAACGAGTTACTTTCATTACACCAACTTGTACACATTACAACAGTTATCATCTTTCGAATATTACATATCAAACGGTTTTTTGCATAAAACTTTAAAAAAAAAAAAATATATATATAAACAAAAACATATAACAACAAGGCAACAGATAAACCTACTGTCTATGGCCCCCGAGCCAATACTGCGCGCTCCGACGCTGGGACCCGTTCCCCGGTCTGTGCTGAGTCCTCCGGGATCTTGAAGGTCTTTGACCTCGGGCTCCGGCTCTATTACCCTCTTGGGCTCTAGCTCGGTCATCCCTTTGTGGTTCCCTTCGCCGAGGACTTCCTCTAGGCGCTGGCCTAGGAGCTTGACCTCTGGTCCGTTCTCTGCTGGTTCGTTGTGACGTGGACCTCGGGGTTTGAGCCCATTGCTCCGGGTCCCACTCCTCCGGGACCATCGCCTCAATCTCTTGAGTCAGCTCATCGACTACCTGTGCGGCAATCGTCACGGGCTCCTCTTCAGCTATAGTCACCGGAGTTGGCTCTCGGATGACTATGCCTTTGCTCTGCTCAGAGGGCTTTTTCTTGCCTTTGGTCTTCTTTTCCTTCCGAGGAGCTTTTTGCGTACTTCGGTCCTGGCTTGTGCTCGCAATAAACTCTTCAGCAATGGGCCTCCGCCTGATTCGGCCCTTTAGCCCTTCGTACATACTAAGCAGCAATTCCAAGACTTCTCTTTTTCTCACCAGCTCCGCGGACTCGACCGAGCTCCTCGACATCAACGCCGCGATGTCACTCTGAATTTCAACAGTCCGCTCTTCTACTTCTTCAAAAGTTAGAAGACCGAACTCGGACAAAATCCGTTCATATTCCTTATGGTGAACGCGAACGCGGCTCATCTCGGCAGCTGTGGTTCGATACTTCATCTCGAAGTCTTTGGCCCTCTCATTGGCCTCGACCACCTTCTCCTCTGCCGAGGCTATCTGCTTCTTCAGCTTCGGCACTACTTGCATTTCCAGACGGTTCTTCTCTCCGCGGAACCACTCAAGTGATTTCATTAACTTCTTTATTGTCTCGTGCAGCTCCGCGGTGTTCTAGACAGTTAGTAAGAATCAAACAGAATTACTCTCAAACATATAAGAGTTGAATACAGTTCGACAACAGACAATGGATTACGTAAACGAGCAGAATGCAAGGGTCCGAAAAGAGGAAATTGTATTTCACATTGCCAAAGTACAATGGGTCAATTACATCATTCCTATCATTTCTACAAATTTACAAATTTAAATTTGCGGGGATCTACTGACCTCCCGCTCAATTGCCTCAGTTTCCTCGGGCAACTCTTCTTGATGGCCCTCAGGCACTTCGGCATTTCCCCCTTCGGCTGCTACGACGGCCTCGGTTTCAGCGGGGACCTCGGCTTCCATCGGTGGGAGGGGCTCGGTGTTTTGGGGGGCTGGGACCAGTTCACCCCTGCAGAAGGCCAGGAATTCAGCGTCCTGGTCCACTTCGCAGTTCGCGACTTCTGCGGCAGTTAGGAGATGTCTTTTCTCCCCGAGTGCGTTCACCAACGGCCACTCCGGCAGCTCCGTCAGAAAGGCGTAGTAGGCCTTTTCCACCTCGGCCGCTGCCTCAGGGTCATACCCAAATTCGGGACGATTAATGTCCACATCCGGGTATGCCTCCTTCACCTCCTCCAGCACCATGGCTCGGGTAGCCTTATCCCCGATTGCCACAAACCTCGTCTGGAAGTCGAGGAAGGTTGTGGTCTTGAACAACTTCTCGGCGAAGCTCCTCAGCAGAGCTCCCTGCCCCCCAACCACGGCTGCTTCCCTCGCCTCCATCTTCGCTCGCAGCTGCATCAGCTCGCCCCGGAGACCATGGTTTTCCGTCTCTACTTCGCGCAGACGCGCGATCTCAGACTCAACCGAGGCAGCCCTCTTGCGTGCCTGGGTCAAGTCATATGACAGCTTGTCATTTTTAGCGCGTAGCTCCCGCGCCGTCGCGGCTAGCCCTTCTTTGGCCTCTATTTCGCCCTTCAGGCCGACCTCAATTATCCCTTTGGCCAGCCGAAGAATCTTCTCGGCATCTGTGCTGTCAAACCCCAGCATACTGGGGATCACCTGCTCTCCCTGGAAAAGTTAAACACAACGCGGCACACGGATTAGACCTCGGTTATACCCCTCGCGTAAATTCGCATAATGAGCAACGTTTTTAAGTGTTACCTGTGAGCTCTCCCCAGTCCGGGGCCTCTTGGATGGGGCCTGTGGCGTCCCAGTAGGCTCCGGCCTCTTCTTTGACAACGCCGGAGACCCCGCCAACGGCACTCTTTCCTCCGACCCAGCCGACGGTCGCGAACTGGTTGGTATCTTCCCCCGGGAAGATACTTCCGCGGCCTTCCCTTTCTTCGTGGCCGCCTCAGTCTTAGCGGGGCTCCGATGCCGGTTGCTTTCCGAAGCGTCCCACTGCAAATATATCAATGGTTAATTCTGCGCCAAACAGTAAGCTTAAATAACAGGACACAAGAACTCCTACCCTCTTCGGCATCTCCATTTCCCGAATAATATGGGCTAAGCCCAGCCTTCTCCAGTTCCTCCTCGGAACAAAGGGTTTGGAAAGTCCCCACTTGCAGGAATATGTGCCTCGTCTCGGGCCCCGGATTCTCCACAGGAGCGGAATCCTGCACCTCGTCACTCCTCCACTTCGGGAGGGCTATTTTATTCCTAACAAATATAAACCTCTCCTTCCACCCCTCTACTTTGCTCGGGTTTTGGACCTTGAACCCTCCGCGGGCTCGAGGACTAAAGGAGTACCACCCCTTAGACTTCCCGAAGTTCTTAAGCTGGTAAAAAAACCTAAACAGTTCTGCCGTTGGTTCTATTCCGGCCTGTTTACTAACGACGGTGAACCCTACCAACTGCCTCACCGCGTTCGGCGCTAACTGGCAAAGAGCAATGCCGTAGTATCTTAATAACTCTACGACTATGCCCCACAAGGGCAACCTTAATCCTACTCTAAGGGGGTCAATATATACGGTCATAAACCCTTGCGGTGGGCAACAGGCCCTATCCTCGGGGGTCGGAATTATGTACTCAAGGTCGAAAGGAAGATAAAATGATGGGAGTTCTCTCTCAATCTGCCCCCGCGACATCCGTAACCCTATGGAGGATACCTCAAGATCCACCGCCGGGCATGCATAAAACGACACCATCATGGTATTACACTCTAAACCATCCACTCTGTTTATGGTTCTAATTACATCCTTCTCCGGAAGGATATATGATGGGGGGGGGGGGATATCTAACGGATTATCCGAATCTCCCACTACTTTGACCGACGCCGAAGAGGGGGCAGAAGATGAAGCAGATGAAAAGGATGACATACTTACTTGATTTGAATTCGAAAGGATGGATTCGAGAAATTTTTGATCTCTGATGAATCACACACGCAAAGTTCCTCTTTTTCCCGCTTTCTATAACAGATGAATCACAATGGAGAAGATGAAAAGTTACTGTGCAGTTATTCCTTATATAAATGCAAAAAACCGACGGCTCTGATGCAGCCTATTCAAATTCAGCGCTGAGGATTCATGCGTACTCTCCACGCGCTTTACAGTTACCGAGGCGCGTGGGGAACAGCTGTCTTGGAACTCGCAGAGCATGTCACTTCACGTCTCTCTCTCTCATTATGGCGCCGCCAGTCGCATCAGCCTCACCCTTCTTCAGGAAGATTCAAGACCCACTCCGGTGTGCCTTTCACCTCGGCCATACTGCCACACTCCGGTGCCCCAAGCATTTCGGCCAAACTACTCACTCCGGTGTACTTTCCACCTCGGCCAGACTGTAATACACTTACAACGCGTTTTTTGCTTCTGGGAAATTCGATATCTCATTATAAGTCCCAAACACTTCGGCCCAAAGGCACTGGGTCCATTGACTGCCCCGCAAGGTTCCAGGGACGCGGACACACTCCGTCATGCACGAATACTTCGGCCTGCCAGTGACCCCGGTCTTCTTCCCTACAGTTCCATCCCGGTGACAACCGAAGCTCCTACCTCGCTTCGGCTGGGGGGGGGGGCATCTGATAGAGATGACCCGGTTACTTCGGGCCGGGTTAATCCTGAGCCCATTCACCAGTTCAGCGAACACGCCAGCAAGCGCGAAGGCCCAGGCCCAACAGGCCCAGCAACACGCATTCGGCACGCATTCGGTCCAGCGAATCAAATCTGTTCCATGAATCATGGCCCATGATCTTTTCCCAACTGCCATGCAGATTTGGTGGGCAAGATTGTAGGGATTTAGTTAGGGTTTGGGTTTAGTAGTATAAATAGATGAAAAGAACTCTGAATTGGGGTTCGGATTTTTGCTGTAACATGCACTGTAAACTCAACTTTTGAGTGAAGGAAACACCTCGGCGATTGCCGTTTTCTCCCCGTGGACGTAGATCTCCGGATCGAACCACGTAAATTCTGTGTTTTTATATTTTCTGCGTTAATTTAGGTTAGATTGTGTGGTTACCGGATTGCGCATTATCAAGTACATACCAACTTTTGTTATGTTTTATGTTCTATCACGTTTTCCATCAAGATTTCCGCAGTATTGGAATGGAAAAACACACTATTTGTCCTTAATCTTTGCCTAAATTTTAGGAAGTCGATCGAGGAAAGATATATTATTGATACAAATTATATATGACACATACTATCTCCATTCTTTTTAGTTGTCATTCTAGCCTTTTTATAAAAATTGAGGGACTTAAGAAGTTGACAAATTAACTCTCAACTAATTTCCTTAAGTCCATTAATTTTTTAATCATTTCTATATATTGTTAACACTTTCCATAACTATAGGGTTAGTATTGTAAAAAAAATGGTAAACAAGTTAGGATGATAACTATTTACAAACAAAACAAATAAGCTAGAATGACAACTAAAAAAAAAACCGGAGGTAGTATTATATGTACAAGATATATATGGTATAGATTTTAAAGTTCAAGTTCATTCCCTTTTATATACGCTCTTTATTTGCAATTTAAGAAGAAAAACAAATCTTCATAATTTAAGAAGGTTACACAATTTATCTAATAAATAAAAAAAAAAGGATATACAAAATTCATAGTTACCATTATCCCCTAAAGTAGCACACATACAGAAAAATTTATTTTTGCTGTCCAAAATCAGTCGAATATGCGTTATTCTATGACAAAGCAGAGTAAAAAATGGAATCAGAAAATTTCCGTAGTTACAAAATTATCCCCTAAAATAGCATAAATATAGACAAATTTGTTTAATCTACCCAAAATATGTCCAAAATAAACATAAATTATCCTCCTATTTTTTGCAAAAATGTATCCCAAATCAGTTTAAATTATCCTCTGATTTTTGCAACCAATTACTCACAAAAATTATTTAAGGTAGCTTTCTTATTTCAACATATGAGGTTTATGCATCTAAATCCGCAATAGCATCTGATATACACATTTCAAATATATTTATTTTATAGAAAATTTAAAATAAATAATGGAGTAAAAATAAATTGAATAATTTTTTTTAAATAAAGAATATTACATTATCTAATAATTTTTTATTTCATCAACAAAAAATGATCTAATTTATTTTTATTTACAATTCATGTTCAATATAAATAGTTCAACCCACAATAAAAGTTCAAATCTAGGCACAATAGTCAACCAACAAACACAATTGCTTATTTCAAAGTTAATATATTATATCAATATATTCAATATCGGTGTTAGATTAAATACTAATAAGATGATTAATTTTTATCTATTGTAAGAAAAAAAATGAATTAAAAAAAAGTATTCATATCTTAAATAAATGAATATTAATATTTCACAACTTACTTATATTTGAATTTTAAATAATTTAATGTGGTTTTTTCTTTCATTAACAAACATATACATTTTCATCACTTATTATAGGTAGTATACAACATCTACTATATTATACCCATTTAATTACATAAACTCTTATCACATATTTATCTTAAATTTGTAAATCGTGCATCGCACGAGGATAATACTAGTACCTGTTAAAAAAACTTACTTATCTTTATTACTCAATTAGTAGAAACAAAACATTACGAAAAAGTAACCCTCAAGTCACCACGTGTTACATATACATGGATCTAAGTTTATTTAACAGCTCGACTCTATTGGTCGGACTTTAAAATCTCGGCATCGGCCCTGACAATTTAGGGACCCCTGAACAACAACAAAAAATGGAGTCCCTTGACTAAAAAAAGAAAAGTGTACACATAATACAAGCATAAATGTAAAGATTTGAAACTTGTCATTTAAATTTTTAAAGAATTACAATAGTAAAATGTATACGAAAAAATGTACAAATATTCATTTATCATTCTTTATAATCATATTGTAGTTAATATGAAAAATCTGCACTAATTATCGTTGTTAATTTGATTCTTACTTAAAAATATTATCAAGTTGCTTCACTGTCCGACCACATCTACAATGTTGAAAAAGTAAACTACCTTGAAACAATAAGAAATATATACTTCATACCTAAAAAAATTTGAGCCAACAAGTACAATGTTGGGCTATGTACATTAAGAAAAATAAAGAATATACTAATATATATACACACACACTACATACTTAGAAAAATTGGGCCCCCTAAAATTTTAGACCCTGGGTCGTCGCCCTTTCAGCACGAGCTAAGAGCCGCCCCTGAATCTCGCTTAAGTGAAAAAAAGAAATCGCATCCACCAACAAGCGTGCGAGTGAATTTTTTAGAAAAAGTAATGTTATTCCGATAGGCTTAAAATTTCATGGATTTTTTTTAATAATGTATTTATGTTTGTTAGAGTTGTGATTTTTTTATTAAAATTTTTTAGTTTAATTTTTATTTAAAAATATCTATTTTAAATTATTAAAAACCTAGTCAGTCCATTAACTGATAGGTCCGTTCTTCCCTTATTCTTCTCCCACTAACTAACGTTAATAAATCATGTCTCCTCTATTATTTAAGAGTGGGCGAGATAAAGAAGATAGGATACAGAGAATAAAAATTGTTACTGTATTTATATTTTAATAGTATACCAAGCAGTAGAGAGAGTTAGTATTCCGGTGCCTTTTCAGTGCAGAAGGGTTCCGAGACAGAGAGTTTTCTGAGCTGTTTTATCCTGGGGACGACGGGGCTGGATACTGCTTGCACAATTTGGGCAGAGCCGCGAATCGTCTTAAAGAGAGCGACCTAGTACGCGACTCAGCCCAAAAATATCTGGTAATTTTGTTCTTGATTCTATTGTGCACCAACAATTTTAAGACAATTTTTTTCTGCCATGAACACCGAAATTGATTCCGTCACCGTTGATCTCAACAAACCCTTTCGTTTTGAGGGTCTCCATTTCAAAACATGGAGACAGAAAATGTTATTTTTTCTCACCACAAAAAAAGTCTCATCCGTTCTCACCTCTGAAAAATCCACTTTACCCAATTTCCCGGATAAACCTTCTGATGAACAAATTAAGCAACAAGCAGCATGGGTGGAAACTGATTTCTTGTGCAAGAATTTTATTCTGTATGGTTTGGCTGATGATTTGTATGATTACTACTCCACTAAAGAGTCTGCCAAAGATGTCTGGGATGCGCTCCAGAAGAAGTATGACATTGAGGAGGCTGGAGCAAAGAAATACGCGGTGAGCCGATATCTCAAGTACCAAATGACTGATGACAAATCCGTGGAGGTACAATCTCATGAACTACAAAAAATTGCTCATGAGATCATCTCAGAAGGTATGGCTTTAGATGAACAATTTCAAGTTGCTGTTTTAATTGATAAATTACCCCTAGTTGGAAAGATTTCAAAAATGTTCTCAGGCACAAAACCAAAGAATTTTCCCTGGAAAGTCTGATAACCCGCATTTGTATTGAGGAAGAAGCCCGAAAACAAGATCAGAAGGAAGAAATTCTTGTTGTGTCTAACAACAAAAATATTCAGAAATACTCCACCTCCACTGTTCTAAAACCAAAACCCAAAAATATGAAGAGTCAAAATTAAAATCAAAATCGTCGTAATTTTCAGAACCGGAATGCTCCTCAGTTTCAGAATAGGAATAATCAACGCCTCTGATAGGTATGGCCCAGTAACTTCGGGTCAGATCAGCCCGACCCGGAGCAACTGAGCCCAGAAGAACGAGCCCAGCAACCAAGCCGGCCCAGAAGTGCGCACGAGCCTGGAACAGCCCAGTCGCGGCATATTTGGAAAGTGAGATCCCCACGATCTCCTTCCAACTCCCATGCAGATTTGGTGGGCGCAATTGTAGGGATTTAGTTAGGGTTTGAATTGAGTAATATAAATAGTAGAATTGTACTCAAATTGAGGGTTCGCACTTTGTACTCCTAAACTGGAACGTGTAAGATTGAAAGGAAGATAGTGAAAAACACCCCGACAGGTGATTATTTACGCCCGTGGACGTAGATCTCCGGATCGAACCATGTATATCTTGTGTTCTTTAATTTTCTTGCATTGGGTAACGTTGTGAATCGGGCTTTACTTCGAGTTTCTTGGATTTCCGGATTCCGCCATTATCAATTGGCGCCGTCTGTGGGAAACGATTCGAAAGACAACCCTAGTATACTTCAGCGTCGTAACAATCCGTATGGTGAATACTCGTCGATTTGCAAATCCTACCCGGTCCCGTCGCAATCCTCCTGTGGACCAGAATCCACCACCCCGTCAACAGAATCAAGATCCGCCCGCGGAACACGCCAACATGCAGAATCACCCCCCTGCCAATGATCCGGCGCAAGTTAATCCGCCACCTGCCCCTGAGTTATCGCAGGTGCAACAAGCCTTTCTTTAGGAGCACGCCACCCTATTCCAAGAATGGAATAATCGGCGCGCCCACTCCGGTGAGCGTGCCAACAATGGCGTCGACCAGGGTGTGAGAAATTCGTCCCGCGATTTATCACGTGAATTGGATGAAGATCCACCTCATCGAGCGAGGCTTGATCGTCGTCGAAAGAGGACAGCCTCTCCAGCGGATAACCACAGCTCTAATGGGTCGAGGCCCCGTTACACCCACGAAGGCGTGAATCGCCGCAGACCTGTAGACGCCCCAAAGCGTGCTCGCTTAGACAAGTCCCGTGTGCTGGATCCCCTGGAACAAGAACAAGCCTAATTTGCTGCGGAGCTTGACAAAGTGTTAGGTCTCGATGCTGACGGGGAGATCATCACCCCGTTCTCCGAGGAGATTCTTGCTACCCCACTCCCCGAGGGGTTCAAGCTTCCCCCCGTGTCCGTCTACAACGGCACCGGAGATCCCAGTAATTTTCTGAACGCCTTCAAGTACGCTAAGTTCAACCGCAATTGTACACCTCACCATTTGTGTAAGGTGTTCCCTGAGTATCTTCAGGATGAAGTTAGACTTTGGTTCGATTCTTTAACCCGGGGCAGCGTCACCTCTTTTCAGGATCTCGCCGAGCAGTTTTGGGTGCATTTTCATACGTGAGCAAAACCCATGGCCACCTTGGCCGATCTCATGAATATGGAACAACGGGATGCGGAAACTGTTACCCAATTTCTTGATCGCTTCACGGCAGAGAGCCTTAAGGTGGGAAGCCGGTCTGATGATGTTATCATCAACGCTTTTATGAATGGCCTTCGCCCCGGACCGCTTTACACCGAGCTTATCCGAAATCCTCCTACTACGACCCGGGCTCTGTTCAGCATTGTATGCAGGTTCGCCAAGGCTGAGGAGCAAACTCGCCGTAAACGCGAGAAGCATACCAGCAAGCGACAATCAGATAAAACGCAAGCCGGGACTAGTACCCGGCCTAGTGCCTTCTCTCGTCTAAGCAGTGGACGTTTGGAACCTCGCGGAGATATCCCTCAACTCACTCCGCTTACAAAATCGAGAACAAAAATTCTTTCTGTTCACAAGAACGACCTACGACCGCGCCCGCGGATGACTGCTCTGGCAGAAAAGCGTAACCGTGACAAGTGGTGTGCGTACCACCATGATCATGGACATGAAACCGAGGAATGCCGAGAACTTGGAAAAGGAATTGAAGACTGTTTAAAGAGGAGTTTCTTACGGCAATATGTCGCTCGGACCGAGGACAGATTTCGGTCAAACCAAAATGGAGGCTGGCAACAAAGCCGCGGAGGCTACAATGATCGAGGTCCGCGACAAAATAGGCCTCAGTGGCAGAATAACAGGCCTGGATACAACAACTATACGCGGCAAGACCAGGGAAGCCGTCAACAACCCCAGTTGCTGCCGCAACCGCCTCCTCATGGAGGAACTGGAGACAATCCGCCCACTCACGTCATAAATGTGATCTATGGGGCCATTCCAACCGGGGCTTCCCGAAGTGCCTTGAAGGCGGAAGCGCGCAGGCCTCCTCCCGAGGAGTCGCGCCACAAACGCTTCCACCAATCTGAAATCGTAAGTTTCACCGATGAAGACCCTGTTCCCGAGCTCACCCCCCATACTGATGCCATCGTAATCGACATGGCCGTAGCTAATGTTACGATAAAACGGGTTTTTGTTGACAACGGAGCCGCAGTTAGCGTCATATTCGCCGACTGTTTTAAAAAAATGGGCATTCCTCGTGAACAACTCCGACCGGCCCACGGGCTGTTACAGACCTTCACCTAGGGTAAGGTTCGACCTGAAGGAGTCATCAACCTTCCTGCTTCGCTCGGAACTTATCCAGCAATAAAAACCATCTTCGTTGATTTTTATGTGGTCAATTCCCCATCTCCATACAACATAATTTTAGGTCGAGACTGGCTCACCCCGCCGAGGGCCGTTTGCTCCACATACCACCTCGCACTGAAGTTCCCAACACCCCATGGCGAGGTGGCTATCCGTGGCAACCAGCGGGTCTCTAAAGAGTGCGTATGTAGCACTTAAAAAGACAACAAAGGTTCCCCCCAAGCCTCAGTTTCAAGTAGCCAACTCGGCTCCCACCTCGGATTCGTCTGCATCACTCGGAGACAACACTGTTAAGGTGCCGCTCGACCCGACTAAGCCAGAGCAGACTGTTACAGTCGGCACTGTAGAGACACCATCGTTACATAATGCCATCATCTAGACCTTGCGAGAATATTCTGAAGTTTTCGCGTGGTCTCCCTTGGATATGCCGGGGGTCTCTCCGGACTTCATTACTCACAAGTTGAACATTGATCCCAGCGTGAAGCCCATACAACAAAAACGGATGAAATTTGCTTCGGAGAGGAACACAGCCATCCGAACCGAAGTACAACAGCTCCTAGATGCAGATATCCTGTTTGAAGTACACTATCCTTCCTGGCTTTCTAATCCCTTGATGGTGACGAAGTTCAGCGGGGCATGGAGAATGTGATCGATTTCTCTGACCTCAATCAGCACTGCCCAAAGGATTGTTATCCTCTGCCCTCCATCGACCAAAAAGCCGAGGCCATTACTGGGCACAAGGCACTTTGCTTTTTGGATTTATACAAGGGATACCATCAAATTCATATAGATCGCCGTGATGCTCTCAAAACGGCCTTTATCACTGACTTCGGGTGCTTTGCCTTCAAGAAAATGCTTTTGGGCTCAAGAATGCAGGAGCCACTTACCAACGTCTTATGGACCACGTCTTTCGAGATCAAATCGGTCGAAATGTTGAGGTATATGTTGACAACCTTGTTATTAAAAGTTCCTCTCATACTACATGTGTACAAGATATTGCTGAAACGTTAAGCACGTTGCGACGTTATAATCTTCGCCTCAATCTAGCAAAATATACCTTCGACGTTGGCTCAGGAAAGTTTCTGGGATATGTGGTCTCACAGCACGGTCTCCAGGCCAATCCGGCCAAGATTAGAGATGTATTGAATTTGCAGCCGCCGAAGACGGTGAAGGAGGTTCAGCGCCTTACCGGTGGTCTTGCGGCCTTAAATCGTTTTCTGTCTAAGGCCGCGGAGCGTCAGCTTCCATTCTTTAAAATTTTGCGTCAGGCAAAGAAATTCGAGTGGACTCCGCAGTGCACCGAGGCCTTTGAGGCTTTAAAGCAACACATCAAGCAGTTGCCCACTATGTCCGCGCCTGTCCCCTAAGAGCCCCTTTATGTATATTTAGCATCTGTCGAGGAAGCAATTAGCGCGGCCCTCGTCCGCGAGGATCATGGGAGTCAGCAACCCGTGTATTTCGTGAGCCGAGCACTCCAAGGGGCGGAAACCCGGTACTCTGTGGTAGAAAAAACAGTATTGGCTCTCGTCATGGCGGCCCGCCGTCTGCGCCCTTATTTCCAAGGACGTGACATCAGGGTTCTCACTAATCACCCCATTCGCCAAATTCTCGTTAAGCCCGATGTGTCAGGGCGCCTGGCTAAGTGGGCCATCGAACTAGGGGAATATGATATTCAATTTTTACCTCGCCGAGCCATCAAAGGTCAAGCCCTCGCGGATTTTTTGGTCGAGACACCATTTGTTGACCCCGGTTCGACTGCATATGACACTAATCCTAACCACGCCGATCTCGAAGCCTGCAAGTGGCAATTATACGTGGATGGTGCCTCTGCGACCCGAGGCAGTGGCGCCGGGGTCCTTCTCATTGGCCCCGATGGTGTTAAAATCAAATATGTCTTGCGATTTAAGTTCAAGGTGACTAACAATGAAGCGGAATATGAGGCAGTTCTTGCTGGGCTCCGGCTCGCTCAGTCCTTTGCAGCCTCACATCTCCAGCTTTTCACGGACTCCGAGGTGGTCTCTAGTCAAATTAATGGCACCTATGCAGCCAAAGATGGCACGTTGAAAATGTACCTCGCTTTGACACTTAAGCTCTTGTCAACTTTTGCTTCGGTCGATATCTAGCAGGTGCCTCGCAAAGAAAATGTTCAAGCTGATGCCCTTAGCAAAATGTCCTCCGCGGTCCCTACTAAAATGTCTCCGGACATCATCGTCGAAGATGCAATTCATCCTTCCATTCATGAGGCCACAGTTTCCGTATTGACTGAGAACAGTCCCAATTGGATGACTCCGATCGTCCGTTATCTCCGGGATAGTACGCTGCCAGGTGATAAATTACAAGCTTAGCAGATTGTTCTTAAGGCACCTAAGTATGCACTCCACGATGGGATCTTGTACCGTCAGTCATACTTACAACCGAGTCTTCGTTGCCTTGACCTTGTACAGGCTGACCATGTTCTCCGCGAATTTCACAAGGGGGCCTGTGCTAGCCATATTGGCTCGCGGACGTTGGCCAAGAAAGTTCTTCGGTGGGGATACTACTGGCCCACGTTGTTTAATGATGCCCATAACTTAGTGACAAAGTGCGACAAGTATCAGCGATACTCTCGAGTGAAGCATTTACCACAAACTGAGCTCACTGGCATACAAAGTGCCTGGCCATTTATCCAGTGGGGAATTGATATTGTGGGCCCGTTTCCAGTCGCCCCCGGAGGACTAAAATTCCTTGTGGTTGCCGTTGATTACTTCACCAAATGGGTTGAAGCTGAGCCCCTCACTGCTATCACCGGTCAGAACATCTTGAAGTTTGTGTGGCGAAACATCATATGCCGCTTCAGCATCCCGAGCGCCATTATCTCAGACAATGGCAAACAGTTCGCCAATGACCCCTTTCGATCCTGGTGCGAGAAGTTGCACATCAAACAAATCTTCACCTCGGTCGCTCATCCTCAAGCCAATGGTCAGGTCGAAGTCACCAATCGCACACTGCTTACTGGATTAAAGAAACGCTTAGATCAAGCTAAAGGTCTCTGGGCCGAGTATCTTCCGCAGGTTCTTTGGGCCTACCGTACCATGCCACACACATCAACCGGGGAAATCCCATACAGCCTCACCTACGGCTCCGAGGCTGTCATTCTTGCAGAGGTAGGGGTACCCAGTCCCCGCCTTGTTACCCTAGATCCCGAGGCTAACAATGATGCACTCCGTGCTAACTTGGATGAGCTCGAACACCGCCGCGATCAGTCTTTCATTCAATAAGCTAAATGTAAGCAATGCGCAACTCAGTATCACAACCTCCGGGTTAAGGGTACTCAATTTAAAGTCGGAGACCTAGTACTCCGGCTAAACTCTGCCAGCAAAGCTGCCCCCGAGGGCAAACTGCATGCCGCCTGGGAAGGGCCTTACCGCGTCATTGCCGCGCATGCCTCCGGGAGCTATCAATTAGCACATTTGGATGGTACGTCGATTCCTCGAACATGGCATGTTACTAATCTACGGCGCTTTTATCTATGATTACAAATGGCCAAGTATCTTTTTTACCTTTACATTCCTTTTTTATGAATCTCTTTGTATTTATCAATTGTTCCGACAATTACTTTGAATAAAGTTTTCACTTTACGAATCTTGTTGCACTTTTCTCTGCGCTGCGGGGATGCCCTAGCCTAGACTCATTATTGTCTGTCTCTGGACACATTGATCTCTCGCCTGATCCGCCCGGAGAGATCAACATTTAGTCCCCGGACCTATATTCCCTCTCGTCCGTTTAACTGGAGAGGCCATTCACTCTCGCCCGATCCGTCCGGAGAAATCATTAACTCTTGCCTGATCCGTCCGGAGAGAATTTCTGCCTTGTTTCTCTACCAGGCCTTATTTACATATTGTACTCCCGAGTACTAAATACCTCATTATTTTTGTAATTACATGTCAAAATAATTTGAAGCAATTGCAATTGCATCAGGATCAAACATTAATCACTCTTATTTAACAATACTTGTCAAAATCAAAACATTTTCGCTAATTTGCTTCCCCAAAAAGCGTTCTTTGCATATATGCATACATTACTACAACACCTAAGCCTTATCTTCGGCCTCCGAGCCAATACTCTGCGCTTCGGTGTTGGGACCCGTCCGGGGAGCTTCTTCGTGTCCTCCGGGATCTGGAGGCTCCTCGGCTTTGAGCTCCTGTTCCTCCCCTGCCTTAACCTCCTCTACGCCGAGGACTCACTCTTGGCATTGGCCTAGGAACGTCGCTTCTCACTCTACCGCGAGGACTCGGTTGAGGCGCTGGTCTCGGAGTATTAGCCCATTCCGCGGGATCCCATTCCGCAAGGTCCATCACTTCGATCTCCTCGGCTAGCTTCTCAACTTCCTCCTCCGCTACAGCTACTGGGGCCTCCCCCACAACGGCCACTGGGGTCGGCTCTTGGATTACGATCCCTTTGCCTTTCCCCGCCGCCCTCTTTTTACTCCTTCGTAGAGCCTTCGTGATCTCCTGGCCCTGACTGGAGCTTGTAATATATTCTTCTGCCGTGTGACGCCACCTACCACGGCCTCTCAGGCCCTCGTACATATTAAGGAGTAAATCCAGTACTTCCCGCTTTCTTACAAGCTCGGAGGAGTCTGCGTGGCCGGTTGTCATCAGCACCGAAATGTCGCCTTGAATCTCGATTATCCGCTCTTCGACCTCCTCAAAGGTTAGCAGGCCGTACTCCGTCAGTATTCGCTCGTACTCCCTTTGGTGGATGATGATGCAGTCTAGTTCGACGACCGTCTACAAGTATTTCAGCTCTCGGTCTCTCGCCTTTTCCATAGCTTTGGCCCTTGCCTCCTCGGCCTCCTTGGCCCTTCTCTCCGCTATGGCCACCCTCCTCTCCAACCGAGGAACCACTTGTTTTTGCAGATTATCCTTCTCTCCGCGGAACCAATCTAACGACTGCATGAGTCTCTTTATTATATTGTGCAGCTCCTCGGTATTCTCCTGATTGCAGCACCCAATCAGTACTACAGAACGCACTCAATCATGACAAGGCAGTAACTTGACAGATATTGACAACAATCAACTTCATATTCACAAAAAAAAAAAAAAAAAAAAAAAAAAAACAGGAGCATACATTGGCTGAGTTCATTACAACAGAATTACAAGTTGTCCCTATCATCTACTATATGAACAACTCATCAAAATTGCGGGGAACGACTGACCTCCCCCTCTTGGCCTCCTTCCGCTTTCTCCGGCACCTCCACATCGACCTCGTGCTCTCCCTCCGGCAGCTCTTGGATCACCCCCTCGTCACCTCTCGCTGCCTCCGCGGTGATCTCCATGCGCGGAGGTGGATCCTTGTCTCGGGGCTCCGAGATGAGTTCCCCGCGGCGAAAGGCCAAGAACTCTTCATCTTGGTCCGCATCGCAGGCAGCGATCTCCTCGGCGCTCAAGATCTTTTTCTTCTCTACCAATGCCTTCACCAAGGGCCACTCCGGGACACGGGCCAATGCATTGTAATATGCCACTTCCACGGAACCCACGGCGTTGAAATTGTATCCGAACTCTGGACGATAGACATCCACGTTCGGATAAATTTCCTTGACTTTCTCCAGCAGCACCGATCGTGTGGCCGTGTCCCCGACCGCGACAAAGCTGGTCTGATAGTCGAGGAAGGTGCTCGTTTGCAACAGCTTTTCGGCGAATGCCTTCAGCACCGCCTCCTGGCCGTCCACTACAGCCGCCTCCTTGGCCTTCATCTCCGCCCGCAGTTCCGCTGTTTCGCCGCGGAGAGCCCCGGCCTCTGCCTCCACCTCCCGCAACCGCGCCACTTCCTTCTCCACTAAGGCGGCTCTCTTGCGCGCCTCGGACAGATCATGAGTTAACATGTCATTATGAGCACGCAGCTCCCTCATTACCTCGGCTAGCCCTTCCTTGGCCTCTCTCTCACTCCTTCGGCCGAGATCCATGATCCCCTGCGCCAGCCGCAAGAGCTCCTCGGCATCCGACCCTTCCAGGCCCAACACGCTTGTGGGCCCCTGCCCCTTAAAACACAATACCAAGAAACAAACATCAGAAAAAAAAAAAAAAAAAAAACAAAGCTTCAACCGCAGTTTTTCACTCCGGCAAAGGGTTGTACATGCTTTACCTCGGGGATCAGCTCCGTGCGCAGTCTTTTGGCCACTCCCGGAGGAGTCACAGATGGTTCCGACCTCCTCTTTGATCTCGGGGTCGCCCCCGCTTCCACAACATCCTCCTCCGTCCCTGCAGACGGCCTCGAACTGGGCGACACCCTACTTCTAGGGACTACTTCGGTCGCAGCTCCCTTCTTCTTTGCCGCCGCGGGCACCGCGGGGCTTCCCGTAGACTCCTTTCCGAAGCGTCCCACTGCAAAAGAGATTTGTGGTTAATCCTGTGCCAGTTATTGTACGTTACGCAATTTTAAAAGTTCCTACCCTCCTCGGCAGCCCCGGCTTCCGACTCCTGCCCCCGGGTGGAAACGCCCTCTGCTCCGCCCGAGTAATACGGGCTTAACCCTGCCTCCTCCAGCTCCTCCTCGGTGCAGAGGGTCTTGAATGTACCTACAGTACGGAATGGTCTTACTACCTCCGGCTCCGACTCCTCCACCAGGGCATTATCTAATACCTCCTCCCTCCTCCACCTCGAGAGAACCACGCCAGTCTTCACATAAATAAATTTCTCCTTCCAACCCTCCATCTTGCTCGGGTTTTGCACCTTAAACCCACCTCGGGCTCTGGGGCTAAAAGAGTACCACCCCTTTGATTTCCCGAAGGCCTTCAATTGGAAGAAAAACCTAAATAACTCTACGTTTGGTTCTACCCAGGCATTTTTACATACCACTGTAAACTCGACAACTTGCCTCACGACATTGGGTGCTAATTGGCTCAGGGCGATGTTGTAATATCTCAGCAACTGTACAACGAAGTCCCAAAGGGGGAATCTAATCCCTATTTTCAGATGGTCTATATACACACTTATGAAGCCCCTCGGCGGACAACAAGCTCGGTCACTAGGCTCCGGCACTATGTATTCTAAATTAAAAGGGAAGAAAAAGGTTGGAATCAGGATTTCTATTTACATCCGCGTCATTCGCAGTGCCTCCATGGACACCTCAAAATCCTCCTCCAGACACTCGCTAAATCCTACGGCCCGGGTGCCGGATTTCATACCGTCTACCCTATATACCATCCTATTCACTCTTCTTTCTGGAATGATAAAGCGTATGGGTGGTACATTTAACGGGGTTTCATCGGTCCCTACCTCCCTAATTGAAGATGAAAAGGATGAGGAAGACATACTTACTTGGTTTTGATTTGAGATGGTTCACAAATGCACAAATGAATCTCCTTTTTTCCCGCTCTCTGTATCTTGCAAATCGCAAATGAGAAAGATGAAGTTTACTGTGCAAACATTCTCTATATATACTCCTGCATCAACGGCTCAGATCTGGCCTTTTCAAATTTCGCGTCCCAGATTCATGCGTGATGGTCACGCGCGTTACAGTTACCAAGGCGCGTGGGAGACACGCTTCTTGGAATTCTCAAACGCGTCACTTCACATCCCTTTTCCTAATGATGGCGCCGCCAATCACATCAACCTCATTCTTCCCCAGGAAGTTTTGGGTTTCGCTCCGGTGTTCCCTTCACCTCGGGCAAATTCCAGTTCGATCTCGCTAAACCTTATTACCCCGAGGGTACTCTAGTTCAGCCCCGGTCAACCCCCTCACCCCGGGGATACTTCAGTACGGCTCAAGTCGATCCCAGGACCTCGGGGCACTTCAGTTTGGTCAAGTTTGGTCCTCACGGAGCCCATCACTCCGGGAATACATCATCTCGGCTCCGGTCGATCCTCGGACCCCAGGGGATACTTCGGCTCGACAAAGACAGCATCCCTCCTTGCTCGCCACGTCATTGCATCGCTCAACATCGGCACGTGTTACACCTTGCCCTACTTATAACCGCAGCTCCTACCTCGCTCCGGCTGGTGGGGGGGCATCTGATAGGTATGGCCCAGTAACTTCGGGTCGGATCAGCCCGACCCGGAGCAACTGAGCCCAGAAGAACGAGCCCAGCAACCAAGCCGGTCCAGAAGCGCGCACGAGCCTGGAACAGCCCAGTCGCGGCATATTTGAAAAGTGAGATCCCCACGATCTCCTTCCAACTCCCATGCAGATTTGGTGGGCACAATTGTAGGGATTTAGTTAGGGTTTGAATTGAGTAATATAAATAGTAGAATTGTACTCAAATTGAGGGTTCGCACTTTGTACTCCTAAACTGGAACGTGTAAGATTGAAAGGAAGATAGTGAAAAACACCCCGGTAGGTGATTATTTATGCCCGTGGACGTAGATCTCCGAATCGAACCACGTATATCTTGTGTTCTTTAATTTTCTTGCATTGGGTAACGTTGTGAATCGGGCTTTACTTCGAGTTTCTTGGATTACCGGATTCCGCCATTATCAGCCTCCCTTCAAGAAACGGACCCCCAGTAAGAAAAGATGTGGTCCATACGGGAGTCCCAATGGGAGAATTCAAATGTTGGAATTGTGACAAAACTGGCCATATGGCTAGGAATTGTCGTAATGGGACTCAACGTGTGACAACACAGGCTAATCTTATTGAGGAGCCATTTATTGTCATGCTTACTGAAATCCATTTAATTGGAGGATCCGAAGGGTGGTGTAGACACGGGTGCTTCTCGCGATGTCTGCTTTGATCGAACTATGTTCAAATCTTATTTTGAAACCGAGGATAAAAATGTACTTTTGAGTGATTCTCACACTACTATTGTTGCCGGGAATAGTGAGGTGGAGTTGAAGTTTACCTCTGGAAAGACCCTGATTCTCAAAGATGTTCTCCATACTCCAGAGATGAGGAAGGATCATGTTTCGGGCTACCTTCTCAACAAGGCTGGGTTTACTCAGACTATAGGGGCTGATGTTTATACTTTAGCGAAAAATAATATTTTTGTTGATCTGCTATGCTAATGATGGGATGTTTAAGTTGAATGTTGACGTGAATAAAGTTTCTCCTTCTGTTTATATCTGATCTTTTAATACTTGACATTCTAGATTATTTCATGTCAACAAACGTATTATTAAAAATATGAGTAATTTAGGCCTATTTCCGGAATTGTCTGTAAATGATTTTGAAAAATGTGAATTTTGCAATCAAGCAAAAATTACTAAAACTCCTCATAAATCAGTAATACAAAAGGAAATTGAGCCACTTGATTTAATTCATTATGATATATGTGAGTTTGATGGTGTGTTGACTAGAAATGGAAAATGATATTTTATTACACTTATTGATGGTTGCTCTGATTATACTTATGTTTATCTCATAAAACATAAGAGTGAAGCATTTGATATGTTTAAATTATTTGTCACTGAAATTGAAAATCAATGCAATAGGAAAGTGAAAAGACTGTGTAGTGATAGAGGCACTGAGTATGATTTTTGATATGTTTATTGAGTTTTTTAAATTACATGGTATTATTCATGAAAAAACGGCACCTTATAAACCTGAAATGAATGGAAAAGCTAAAAGAAAAAATAGGACTTTGACTGAGTCTGTTGCTGCTATTTTGTTAAATTCTGGTGCTGCTTCTTATTGGTGGGGAGAGATTTTATTGACTGCATGTTATGTGTTGAACTGTGTTCCCAAATAAAAAAATAATGTTTCTCCATATGAAATTTTCAAAGGCAGAAATCCAAATTTATCGTTTTTTTAAAAATTTAGGGTTGTTTGGCTTATGTAAGAATTCTTGATCCAAAAAGGAAAAAAACTTGCTAGTAGAGCTAATAAATGTGTATTTATTGGCTATGCTGTGAACAGTAAAGCATATAGATTTTTTTATTTGAATTCTCATACTATTATTGAATCGAATGATGCTGATTTTTATGAAGATAAATTCCCTTTTATATGAAGGAATAGTGGGGGCTCGACTTCTAGTAATAATCCAATCACTAGAATAAGTGAACCTCATATGGAATTGGAATCTGAACCCAGAAAGAGTAAACGTGCTAGAATTGCAAAAGATTATGGTTCTAATTATTATGTTTTTACTGTTGAACAAGACCCACAAAATATACAAGAAGTCTTGTCCTATGTAGATGCTGAATTTTGGCAAGAAGTTATAAATTATGGAATGGAATCACTTGCTTTTAATAAGACTTGGGATTTAGTTGATTTACCTTCTGGCTGCAAAACTATAGGATGTAAATGGATATTGAAAAGGAAATTGAAATCTGATGGTACATTTGATAAATACAAAGCTCGCCTAGTTGCTAAAGGATTTAAACAAAAAGAGAATATTGATTTTTTTGATACTTTTTCGCCTGTTAGTCGAATTACATCAATTCGTATTTTATTTGCACTTGCTTATATTCATGATCTTGTTGTGCATCAAATGGATGTGAAAACTGCATTTTTAAATGGTGAATTGATTGAAGAAATTTATATGGATCAGCCTGAGGGTTTTGTAATTTCTGAGCAAGCAAATAACGTGTGTAAATTGAATAGATCTCTTTATGGATTAAATCAGGCTCCAATGCAGTGGCATGAAAAAATTGATAATCTTGTTATCTCACATGATTTTAAAGTGAATGAGAGTGATAAGTGCATTTATTATAAATCAGAGAATGAGCTTTGCATTATTAGATGTCTTTATGTGAATGATTTGCTTATATTTGGTTCTAATATTCATGTGGTTAACAATGTGAATTCCTTGTTATGTGCAAATTTCGATATTAGGATAACTAGGTCTGTAAAAGGAATTTGCTTTGATCAGTCACATTACATCGAGAAAGTTTTGAAAAAGTATAATTTTTTTTATTGTAAACCTGCATGTACACCATATGATCCTAGTGTAAAATTGTTTAAAAATACTGGTGATAGTGTAAGACTATCTGAGTATGCGAGCATAATTGGTAGCTTACGCTATGTAACTGATTGCACTAGACTAGATATTGCATATGTTGTGGGATTGCTATGTAGATTTACAAGTAGACCGAGTATTGAACATTAATATGCTATTGAGAGAGTTATGAGATATTTGAAAAGAACTGTGAACTTTGGTTTACACTATGAGAAGTTTCCCGCTATCCTAGAAGGATATAGCAATGCCGACTGGAATACTCTTTCAGATGACTCCAAGGCAACCAGTGACTATATATTTAATATAGCTGGTGGGGATGTCTCTTCAAAGTCAAAGAAACAGACTATTTTGACTCAGTCCACTATGGACTCTGAGATGATAGCACTGGCCACAACTAGTGAAGAAGCAGGATGGTTAAGAACTCTGCTATGTGATACTCCCTTATGGGAAAGACCGATTCCAGCTGTATTGATCCATGGCAATAGTACCGCGGCTATTGCAAAAGTTCAGAACCATTATTATAACGGCAAAAGACGACAAATACGTCGTAAGCACAATACTGTTAGAGGATACCTCTCTACAGGGGCTGTTATAGTGGATCATATACGTACTGATGAAAATTTAGCTAATCTTTTGACTAAATGATTAGCACGAGAGAAAGTTATGGAGAACCTCGAAAGGAATGAGACTTTTGCCCTTAAATTGATTGATGAGTTACATACGATAGTAAATAGACTGGAGATCCCAAGAAATAGGTTCAATGGGTAATAACAAGTCAGTAATATGTGTGGATCATGCTAATTTTATAATTTTGGAATCCTTTCGAGTATTGTTGTGTTGAAGCATGATATCCTGAAGCGATATAATTAAGGTTGAGTTTATATTTTTAACTTTTAATGGGTTCTATATATCCAGTTGGATTGAGGTACCTAGCTACAGGAGTACTCTTGATAGATCTACCTATGTGAATATGAAAGTGAGGCCGCTTCCTATGAGATTGTGGGCAAAATCTCTAGAGCATTCACTATACCGGGATACATGTGTATGGCCGTAAAAGCACGGGCTTTTGGACTACTTCCTGGTAGAGTTGTGTGTGGGATGTTGTTAGAGATAAAGTTCAAAACTACGAGTTACTCTAGTTAATTTAAATCATCTACACTATGTAAAGGTTCAAGTTGATCAACACCTTTGCTTATGCACAACTTTATAATATTGCTTGATGAAAATGTTTTGGAAAAATATTTTGAAAAAATTCAAGTGGGGATTGTTAGAGTTGTGAATTTTTTATTAAAATCTTTTAGCTTAATTTTTATTTAAAAATATCTCTTTTCAATTATTAAAGACCTAGCCAGTCCATTAACTGATAGGTCCGTTCTTCCCTTATTCTTCTCCCACTAACTAACATTAATAAAATCTGTCTCCTCCATTATTTAAGAGTGGGCGAGATAGAGAACATAGGATACAGAGAATACAAAACTCTTTTCGTATTTTATATTTTAATAGTATACCAAACAGTAGAGGGAGTTAGTATTCCGGTGTTTTTCCAGTGCAAAAGGGTTCCGAGACAGAGAGTTTTCTGGATTGTTTTATCCTGGGGACGACGGGCTGAATACTGCTTGCACAATTTGGGTAGAGCCGTGAATCATTTTAAAGAGAGCGACCTAGTACGCGACTCAACCCAAAAATATCCGGTAATTTTGTTCTTGATTTTATTGTGCACCAACAATGTTACTATCAAGTTTCATAATTAAAATATCAATCTTTTTATATAAAATTTAATTTCACATGTAAGTTACACATAATTTGAATAAGTTAAATTAACAATTAAAAAAATTAGTACAAACCAAAAAATTATAATTTTAAGAAGTTTTTACCAAATTGACCAAAATAAAAAAGTGTACTCTATATAAAATGTGACGGAAAAAACTTGTGTGCATAAGGTGCACAATAGGCTTATTGTGCATCATAATATTGTATGAGCAAATCAATCACACTGTATCAGTCAGTCAATCAACCATACTGTATGAGTAAATCAACCATACTGATAGTGGGTATATATATTGTATGAGTAAATCATTCATACTGTAGATTAAATCAATCATACCTTAAGTGCACGAAAAATACTGTATAAATGGTGCATCATAGCACTATTGTGAACATGAACCCAAGCCCCACTCTAACATAACTGATAATGCGCAATCCGGTAATCACACAATTGAACAGTAATCAACAAGAACAGAATGTAAAAACACAGAATTTACGTGGTTCGATCCGGAGATCTACGTCCACGGGCAGAAAACGACAATCGCCGGAGTGTTTCTTTTACTAGAATGTTGAGTTTACACGGAGTAATTTAGAATACGGAATTCGAACCCTTAATCAGAGTTCTTTCCTCCTATTTATACTATCAAATCAAAACCCTAATTGACCCTGCTGGGCCTACGCGTGTTGGGCCGGTCGGTGGGCTCAGGCATTAACCCGACCCGAGCTGATCCCGTTATCCCTATCGGATGCCCCCCCCCCAGCCGGAGCGAGGTAGGAGCTTCGGTTGTCACCGGGGTGGAAGAAGGACCGGGGTCGCTGGCGGACCAAAGTGTTTACGGAGGACCGAGTTTAGCCGCGTCGCTGGGACTCTGCGGAGTAGTTAGCGGACGCAGTGCCGAGCTAGGCCGAGGTGCACGGGGCATATAGTGAGACACCGAACTTCTCAAAAGCGAAGAACGCGACGTGACAACGTGGCCGAGGTGGAGGGTACACCGGGGTGATTATTCTGGCCAAAACGGAGAGGACACCGGAGTGTAGTAGTTTAACCGAGGTGGAGCTGAGGTGTCTCCCCGGGGGAAGATGCCATCCAGTGCGAGACCCATCGTTGGGCCAAGGAACGGGAAGTGGCGGCGGAGACCGGTGTGTAGGAGGCTTTCTACACAGCTTTAACACATCTGCCGGAGTGGCCGAAGTTCGTGACATTCGAGGGCCCGCGGAGGGGAGAGAGCCGGAGCTCAAGGCCGAGGAATAACAGAATCCCGTAGGACCCGGAGGAGGTCCGGGAATAGATCTCAACGCCGGAGCGCCGAACACTAGCTCGGAGGCCGCAGATAATTGTAAAGAAAGACTTCCCCGGACGGATCGGGTTAATAGGTGTTCGGAAATACTATATGGTCGGAACCAATTAAAATCTCCCCGGACGGATCGAGGGAGAGAATGATATGAGTCCGGAGACAAAATGTGAATCTCCCCGGACGGATCGGGGGAGAAAATAATATGAGTCCGGAGACAAATGAGTCCGGAGACAAAATGTGACTCTCCCCGGACGGATCGGGGGAGAAAATGATATGAGTCCGGAGACAAAATGTGACTCTCCCCGGACGGATCGGGGGAGTGATTTAGTTGTCCGGAGAATCGTCCGGAGACGAGATGCAAATCTCCCCGGACGGATCGGGGGAGAGAATTGATTGTCCGAAGACGGAGGTTTAATTGTCCGGAGACGAGACGCGAATAACCTCTTCAATTGGTGTTCTGGAAATGATTATGACACGGCCGTGTTCTAAGGCTGACACGGCCGCGTTTCTGTTGAACCAAAAATTGGTTCCTAAGCACGATTTTGACACGGCCGTGTCGTTTGTGTGACACGGCCGTGTTGCAATCCAGTGTGGTTTCTCGTTTTGAGAAACTTATTGACGCGGCCGTGTCGTTTGTGTGACACGGCCGTGTTGTTGTTTGAACCAAAAACTTACATGGCGGTGATGATGCCGAGGCAGCGGAGGGCGGCCTGGCAGCGGCGGTGATGATGCCGAGACGGCGGAGGGCGGCCTGGCGGCGGCGGTTATGATGCCGAGACGGCGGAGGGCGGCCTGGCGGCGGCGGTTAGGATGCCGAGACGGCGGAGGGCGGCCTGGCGGCTGCCTTGTCGTTCCCACAGACGGCGCCATTTGATAATGCGCAATCCGGTTATCACACAATTGAACAGTAATCAACAAGAACAGAATGTAAAAACACAGAATTTACGTGGTTCGATCCGGAGATCTACGTCCACGGGCAGAAAACGGCAATCGCCGGAGTGTTTCTTTTGCTAGAATGTTGAGTTTACACGGAGTAATTTAGAATACGGAATTCGAACCCTTAATCAGAGTTCTTTCCTCCTATTTATACTATCAAATCAAAACCCTAATTGACCCTGCTGGGCCTACGCGTGTTGGGCCGGTCGGTGGGCTCAGGCATTAACCCGACCCGAGCTGATCCCGTTATCCCTATCAATAACCATTATAATTATTTTCTGGGCGAAGAAAGTAATATGTGAATTAGGATTAAAAAATAAAAAAAAAGCTCACATTTTATGTAAAATTGAGAAAAAATTACAAATCTCGTAATACAAAAGAACTAAAATATACAGACTCCCGCTTATTATCATATATTACAAGAGAGTCGAGCTAAAGAATTCCAACTCCAATCCACACTATAAAAATTATCAGTATCAATCCCCATATAAAATAAAATATTTCTTATAAAAATGATCTATACCCCCCTCTCATGAAACAATAGTGAATATATTCACACGTCCTCTTGATTTCCATAGTTCATTACTTGGCCTTTTCTCTTAAATCTCCGGTGACGGTGGTCGAACTTCAGCCGTCCCGTCTCCTTAAACTGTTGTCTCTCCACCGGATCAATAACACATTCCGGTAGTGCCACAGGGTACCTAACCGTATCATAACAATAGGAGTAGTACATGTGTTTTGACCTAAATCTTTTCATTGCCAATTTTTGTTTAGGGGTAATAGTAGCAAAATTTGCATTGGCTAGTTGATCATCTCTCTCGGCGCAACTGGCCGGGCCCACGACCTCTTCCAAAGGGTCGGTGGCGCAGCCGTGGAGGACGAGGTCGGTGAACTCGGCCACGAATGGGGCATACTTGTAATTTGTTTTGTATTTGCCACCGGAAGTAGCCCAATCTGAGGCATCCCAAATAGTGGCATATAATCCCATAGGCTTAGATGGGAAATCAGCTCCCATTGCATCGTTTCTTACTATCTCTCGAATTGGGATATTGTCGATGTAAAATCTGCAAATGTTCACAATATTAAAGGATTATATAAGAGAACATTAAATTAAAGAATTTTATTGAAACATGATTCTCATTTCAAGACGGGGATGGAGTAGGTAATATAAATTTGTGTCAAACACTAAAACAAAAGAAAATAAAAGTAAAAGACTAAAAACAAAGAATTTGTGCGATTTATATGAAAAACTTGTGGTGTGGACGAGGCAATATGAGGAATAAAAAAAAAAAGATTAATTTGTGGTTTAGTACAAGAATTAATATTTGATGTTATTATAGGATGCTTAAAAGTCCAAAAGGACATTAATTATGATAATTACTTTGATGAAATAGGTTAAGCAGGGAATAAAGGCATATCATAATGAGTTTTACCAACTAATTTTGCTGCTATAAGCTTGACAAGGACAACACCTATCTTCATAACATTATTCCTAACCATATTTAACCACAAAGACTTTTTCATAAATCCAACTTTTTTATTTGCCAATCAAATTGTGACCTTTGCATGTGACTTATTCTCTATATTTGCTCTTCATCCTTATCCCCCGTCTTTTTCTACGCACATGTGAACTCCATAAAGTATCAGCCACTATTCACATCTCTCTTTTATAACGCTTCGTCTAACTTTGGTTATATTCCGTCTACACACTAAATTATCCTTAATCATCTATGTTTTTCCTTAGACTCCTCCTCATTTAGACTTGATTACTCCGTCTAAATTAATATTAGACATTAGACCATAGTCTATCATTGAACTAGTGCGGAATGTATTTTAGAACATTGATTCACTCACACCATGTAGGACTAAATTTACACACATGACACATATTTTGTTTGGCCTTGTATAAATGTCTTAATTTTCATGTATTTCATTTATATATGCTAAGGTATTTTGTCCATAAGGTGTGTACTAATAAATTGTCCATATACTGCTTAAATCATACTCATTCGGTTTCATAAAAAAAATATGTTTGATGAAGGCAAAAATCTCCAAAATTCATCAATTCGCACTTTCACAAATTAATTTGTAAAATTATTATTATTATTATTATTATTATTATTATTATTATTATTATTATTATTTAACTTGAACTAACAAAAAAAAAATGATTTTTGAATAGAGTTCTTACTTTAGAAACAAAATATATATATTTTTTTCTTTGAAAAAAAAGAACTCATGTTAGAAGACAAATGGAGGAATATTTTTGCAGTGATTGGTGATTTTTCCTTCCAATTAAACATTGAGGGCCTGCTTGATTGCAAATCATCAATGACAATCATAATGAATATGAATGCGGGGTGAATCATATTATGAATAAAATGGGGGAATTGTTAATGAAAGAGGGTAATGATTAACTTATTTATTATGTATTAAGCATCATAAATGAAAATGAGTGATTCCATACTCCTAAATTCCAACGAAGTTAGCCCTGAGATGAAAGAAATGTTATGTTATTGTGTGTGGACGAAGCAACGTATGTTTTGAAATGGTCAAATTTGAGGCACAGCCGCAATTGACAATTGTAAAGTACAAGACGGAGCTGCATAAAGTTGAAAAGATAGTGTAAAATACTTACATAATATTTCGTGTGGTCCATAGTATGCTGTAAGTGTGGTACTCTTTAGAAGGGTCAAACCACAGGTAATATCTCTCTTCCCTCCCTCTATGCGTGCTTCCGTTTCCATACATATTTGTCTGAAACCTCCATGCTTTCCCTTTTATGTTTCCCAGAAACTCAAAATCCAATTCGTCGTGCGTTTTCTGAAATACTTGTTGATTTGTAGTCTGCAACAATCATATGTATACGTTAATTTGATCATCGTGTTTGTGAGAAATGATTAATTTTACGTACATAAAAGGCGACGACGATGCCTGCAGTGTAATCTGATGGCAGCTTGATTTTAGCACTGAAGAAGCCGTGGTTGTAAAGGTCTGAAGATTTGAAGCCTGAACCTGTAATAATAATATTTAAAATAAGAACATCACAAATGAAATAATCCTTTTGTGGCTAAAAAGGAATAAGATTACATGCCTGTGTATTGGTTGAGATGAAGATTAACGGAGTGATCGTCGAGGGAGTGGATGATATTGGGTTGGCCGAAGAGAGGGCTGAAGCCTTTGTTGAATGGAATAGTTGATATGTTGAAGGCGGCTGCAGCAGCATCACACAATAATACTAGCACATGAAGAAGAACAAACAAATATTTGAGCTTATCCATAATTAAGCTACCTCCTTTGTTTTCTGCTATTTGTATCTTTATTTATATAAATAATACCGAGAGAGAGAGAGAGAGAAGGATGAATTGTATAATCCAGTGGACATTATAATCGGGGGCATTTTTGGAATGACATCATCAATCATTCACTATTCAGATTCTTCTATCCCGTTTCTCTTTTTAATATAATTTAAAAATATCATGGCAAATATATAAACAGCGTGTTGTGTTGTGTTGTGTTGTGTGGACTCGGTAAACACATGGATGCCAAATAGGTCCGTTTCTAGGTTTATGGGTTGGGTGAGGATATGACCACTATATATTTTCTATTAACCCAATTACACGGGATTAACTGTTTGCTTAACACTCCTAACTCGAATACAACATATTTACTCATACTAAATTAAATTAGACCTAGTATGACCTGGTTTTTTTTTTTTTTTTCTTTCAAAAAAACCTAAAGAATTAGCTAAGTTTTATAGATGAGTGGATAAAATGATTTATGTTTGTCGAGGGACATCATTTTTATAAGCCCACCGTTCCACATAAACAGTGGATTCCATCATAATTTAATTAATTTCATTCAATTGAAAATGATAAACAAATTAAGGAAACTAGATAAATTATTAGAATATGTTTGTGTATTATAAAAAAGAAAAAAATGAAATTAATTAAATTATGATAAACTCCACTGCATATGTGGCGTGCTACATATAGTGGACATATGATCAATTCTGTTATGCTTGTTACTAAGCCCTTTATATAATATAACTGTGTAAATTAACTTAGAAATAAATATAAGTTGGTTTTAGAAATAGAAAAGAAGCAAATTGTCAGACTGACCAAAGCTCAATCCTACCGATTTGCATTTAGTGTTAGTTGGGTTCAACTCTATTTCGGCCTGAACCTAAAAGAGGTCAAACATATATAACTCAACTATATTCAAGTTCAGTCCGCTACGTTCTGTATATGAGGTTGTGTTTCAAATATCACAAAATGAAAGTTAATGAACTTAATTTCCTATGAAAGGTATAATTAATTACCCTCTAAGTTCATCCCTACAAATAATATCGTACTTGTATTTCAATATGTTACATATATATTGTGGGTTTACATTTCGTTTTGAAGTATTTAAATAGTAGTACATTTTTAATGATGTGTTAGACTGTCATCATCCGTTTATATTTATTTTCAACTTCTTTCTACTTTATTTTGTGTCGACTTCATTTAACCTGTTTAAGTCCTAACTAAACGCTCGACCCAAGTTTAGAGTTCTATTAACAAGTACTTCCTTTAAAGAAAATGGCAATTAGTGATCATAAAAAAATGACTTAAAGCAATAGCCGTTGGAAAAAGAGAACCCTTTACTCCACCTAATAATTAATTATATGAATGGAAAAAAATAACATGGTTTTATTGGGGTGATGGGTTAGTTCATCTAAACCAATATTTATTTAAATTAATTAATGGTGTGACTGGTTTGTATATTAAAACTGTTGCCTATGAATGATCGATGATGGGTCTGACTTTTGAATGAACAAGCTGTCCACGTGGCTAGATCCTACTCAATGCAACTGCTTAGATTTTAAGGTTTATTTATATGTGTAATGAAAAATAATACAATTCTGTTTTGACCAAAAATTGGTGACGATGATGATAAGGGCCTTTGTGAAATAATATTGGACAGTTGTCATGCAAAATTGCATGAGTTGCCATAATATTGATGTTTTGTTTATATGTGTTACTTAGGTGACGTGACAATTCATCACTATTCACTTCCACAATTCTGAGTGTTTCGAAATTATAACCAGACAGGTTTTCTATATTCTTTGACATTTTCTTCGCAACCAAATTGCTCATTTTTAATGAATAATAATCATAATTGGCCTCACAGATACTCCTAACTTTTGAGTTTATGCCTCTCATTTTTTCTAACTGTTTCCAAAAATTAAAATATATTTATAGCTTTCTGGTTATTGGGAGATTGATTTCTTATTTTCTACTTCCACCAATCCTAAATACTTATTATTTAGAAGAAATTATTTGGGAGAAAAAATTATAGGAGAAGAGAGAAAGATGAGGTTTAGTTATGAAGATCACATACTTTAAATGACCGTCTGCTTTTATTTTTTTTCTAGGACAGGAAACGTAACATTGTAACAGGCACAGAGGATCCCAAGAGCTTATTCAACTCCCCCACACCAATACGTGACAAGGATTTATTTATTAAATGTCACAATAAACATATATTTATAGAGTTAGGAAAAATAGAACGGGAGATTGTATTGGCGTGTATTTACCCACTCCTATATATTTTTTTTTTTTCTAACAAATTGTAACAAGATAAGTATTTTAGGATAGAAGGGAGTATATATTAGTTAGTATTTTTTAAAAATATATTTGTGAATAGTATTTTTCAAACAGATATAGTTTCCCAAACATACAGCTTATTTAGAATATCAATATAACCCTAATATTTTTTTAAAGGAAATAATTATGGTGTGCAACATGTGTATTTATTCAACTCTTATCTTGTATTAGTAGTATCCCCGTGTGATGCACGATTTCTAAGTGTAAATAAATAAATTAATATTTTTTTATATTTTAATATAATTTTAATATAATTAATATATGAAAAATTATATGTTAAGAAAAAAGAGTGCAGTGAAAAGTATTAAAGACTAAAATATATATTCGTATGGATATTTATTTTTCTTAATGTATGAAAATCTCTAGCATCCTTCCATATAAGTCATGTTGATGATTGAGGCTGAAATTGCAATATGCTGTTGACAAGAAATATATTTGTAATGTTAAAAATTTAGTTCCCGTCTTCATAAATAAATTTTCATTAATAATTTTAAATAAATTATTAATTTTCATTAATAATTAATAATGTTATAATTTTTTATAAGAAATATGTTTTTTTCGGCTTGGGCCGAATCAACCCAAATAACTTTTTATCCTATTTATTTTAGGTTAATATATTGCCAATAATTTTGTTTTATATTGGGGTTGAATTTTATATACCAAAAATTATGATTTTCAAAATTAATAATAGATTTTGGGGAAGAAAATTTAAAGTTACTAATTTCGACGAATTTTGTTATTATTAAGTATAGATTTCGGCCAATTATATTCGGCATCTATATCGCAGCATGAGGTGCGCATAAGATTTCCCATTCATCGGATAATTCGTTCGACGCTTAAAATCTCCCCTTTTTTTTTTTTTTTTTTTTTCTCCTTTCAGAAAAATTAAATGGCTGATATATACATATGGATATGTAAAACTAATACCATTACAACATAAAAGTCTTTTATATGACATTTTTCTAGACCACAAATTGTACTCGCTAATAATAAGTTATTTATAATCACTTGAAATTACTTTTAGAAACAACTAGTTCTTACAAAAAAATATTTGACACCACTTTTATCATCACTAATATATTATTTGCGTTTGAGGTTATTGAGACGATAATAAAATTGTGACAAATACTCATTATTTGAGACCACTTTCTGTTATTTCAAAATACCATTTTTTTAGTGCCACTATAATATTATTTTTCTTCTAGAATAAGAAAGTTATGGAATAATAGAATGAACACATAAGTCCTCAATCAATTTTTCTTTCTTCTTTCAAGTTCGTACAATTATTTAGGTATAATATTGAAAAATTGTAGAAAAATAAAAATTAAAAAACAAATATTTATAATTAACTATTTCACAAAACTTAAAACTACGACGAAAAAGATAAAGATGGTACACGCTACAGAAAAGAAAGAAGAGCAAACATGAGAAATTAAGAAATATTTTATATTCGTAAATGTCAACATACATCAATCAAAACAAGCGAGTACTACTTTTCTGCATATTGCTTCTCCACTTCACAAATTAATATCACACAATATAAGGATCATATATTAATATATGTATGTGTTAATTAATAATATATATATGGTGTGTGGTAGTTATTTTAAAATACTAGTAGATGAAATATCATATTGAAATTTTGATAATTAAAATATCAATATTCTAAAAGATGTTAAGTGTTAGTTATTTTTTTTCCTCCTAATCTAAGAACAAAGAAAAAACTCTCCCCTCTACCACTTGAGTTATCCAAGTTCGTCTCAAGTGCTAGTTGAAAAGTAAACTAAGCACTAGTATATGAAGTCGAAAAAACTAAAACCCGAGAATAGTCTAATGCTTTAACAAAGCTTAGTCAGAATTAAGTGGGTAGATATTTTGTAGAATGGTGCAAAATATACGTTCATAAACCAATTATGAAATTATTATATATAGATGGGACTAAAAACATAAAAAACAAATTACATAGAGCAGAGTCCATGATATCAACCAATTATATCATTTTTTCGAAAATTACAATCTTTTATTATTCTCTTTTTTTTTTTTTTCCTTTCTGAAGGGCCGTGGACTTTTGTATATCTGATTAAGTTGTTTTTTTTTTTTTTTTTTTTTTTTTTTTAAATAATTTCATTTCATAAAAGCTGGAATCAGCCAGCACTGAATGACAGAAAATTTGGTGGCTCAAGCCACGTACATGAGTCTAAACGCCTAGATTTTGCATAATGGGTAAGGTTATGCGCAACATAATTCTCCGACCTATGAATCCAAAATACAACTCTGTTGGCGAAAGAAGAAAGAAGCGATCGAATATCTAAAAGAACAGGTAGACAGATTAAATTACAATCAGCAAGACCCAAGGATGCAAGGACAGCCGTGCTGGAATCGCCAAGAAAGCAGACTTCAGTCAGATTTAACGACACAGCCAAGTGGATAGCCTCACGAAGTGCAAGAAACTCCGCCAATTCCGGATGATCAAAACCTTCAAACTTTCGTACAGATCCTTGCAAAAAAATTCCCGAGACTGACTCCATATAAATGCCCGAGGTAATAAATCCATATGCCACTGAAACAGCACCATCGAAGAAGATTTTAGTAACATTGCATGGGGCCGGCTGGGCCAGAGGACCAAACTCGTCTAGAGAATGTCGTTCAGTCTTCCCAACTGCATCATGGAATTCGGAAAGAGATTTTGCAGCAATTCGTACAATCATAAGTGGATTCCAATCAACATGAGAGAAAATAATAGAGTTTCTATGAAACAAAATTAAATTTGCAATTAAGTTGTGTTTGTAGTTGCTTGATTTAAGTAATTATGTTTTTTGTTTCCTCAAAAAATACTATCGATTTCAGATGTTTGTAGATTGTGTTGCATAAAAGAATCACTTTAAAATTAAAATTCAATTCTTACTTGTTTCAAACTGATTCTGAACTTTATTTCTACTTTTTGTTCATTAAAATCACTTTCATTTCAAACACTATTTACTTTCTACTTTAAAGTAGCTTTTGAATAATTTTTAAAAAATACAAGCAATCGTAAGATTATATAATTGAGGATTTAATTTGAATTGGCATATTAATAAAAGATAAAATAGAATTTATGTTCCATTTTGGAGAAAATCGTATGTGCAAGTTGATATGATATGTTGGTGAAAGACAGCTGTTGTTGCAATGTAATAAATAGTCCCGTGGCTTTTACAAACAATTTGAAAGGTGATGTCTTGTTGTCATTTCATCAAAACTGAGATGTTCAAGTGGTTACACCAACTTAACAACTCACCCTTAAATAACTACTACATCCTCCCTCAAAAATCATTGCCTTCTTTCTTATACCTCATTAACATTAGGGTTAATTGTAGCAATCCCATCAAATTATCGATGTTTTTCATATAAATCACTAAATTTTTTATTGTGATACAGTTATTCAAAAACGCTGATAGTTTGGTAATTAACTCCTAAAATTATTAGCTAAACAATTATGCCATGGCCCGTCTATTTTTTTATTTTAAAATAATTATGCCAAACTTGATACATAAGCAAAATAATTAATTGTGTTGTGTCGTTGGATTTGTCTGTAGAAGAATCTGCTAGTTGGCTGGTCGCTTTCTCCGCCGTTTTTAGCTAATTTTGGGGCTTATTTAATTGGGAATATATATATCAAAATACGGGTCGGGCCGAGGGCCTACTTTCGAAGGAATACAGCAACACCACATTATGTGCCATTCTTTACTTAGGATTGTGTATATTCACTAAATTAAATAAATAAAATGGGAACAAGCTTACAAAAAGGCAACTCCAAAACACAAAATTACGAGATATTTGGTGCTACACGCCACACAGGTTCTTGGTTACTGCTCCCACCATTTCAATTTAATTGATTTTAGGAAAATATGAAAAAATAATTTTTTTTTTTAAAGATATCTCAGGTGATTTTCTTTCTCTCTCACATCAAGTTTGAAAAGTAAAAAATATTTTAAAATTTACATAGAGATAAAATTGAGAGAAATAATAAAAAGTAGCTAAAAGATCAATTGATTCAGAAAATCATTAAGAAGTTGGAAGATCAAGTTAAAAAAAAAAAACCAAGGCAGTACTAACTAAAAAAATAACAAATCACAAGATATATCCTAATATTAACTATATCACTAAATTGATAGTATATACTCCCTCCATTTTAAAATAAATTATGTTTTAACTTCTTAATGATTTTTCAAATTAATTGATGTTTTAGGTATTTTTTCACCATTTCTCTTAATTTTGCCCCTATATAAATCTAAAAATATCTTTGAGTTTTTAACCTCCCACTCATATTTAATTTCATCAAATCTTATCACCACAAAATTTAGGGATGTATTTAGCAATATATTTATTTCTTAATTCTTCTAATTCTTTCTAAAACATCATATATTTTCAAACTGAGGGAGTACTATCAAGCCCAGACCTTGATCGTCGAGTTGCATCACCAGATTAATTTATAGGTTAGGTCAGAGTTTCGAACCTCACTTCCTTCCACCCTCCACTAAAAAAAAAATACATATATATATATACACACACACGATCAAACTAAAGATGCAATTACACTCAATCCGGGGGCATATATATATACACACATCAAACTAAAGATGCAATAAGGCCCAGTTAGGAGCGATCAAGGTGGTGCCATCGCACCGAATCCTGACCGGCAAGGGCTCCATATATATATATATTTTTTATTTTTTCCAAACATAAAACTTACCGCCACAATTTATACATCAATTTCACCGAGAATGACAAGTTATAGCAGTAGTTACGTGGATGGAAATCATCTTTGTTTAAATTAGGGTACAAGTTTGAACAGGGTAGTGCAAGCTCCTTATAATTTTTTTTTATATTAATATTAGCTTTAGTTTTAGTTTTCAGAATTTGTTTAGAAATATTAGTTTTAGTTAGTCAAAGTTAATTTTTTCTTGAATTATTTTTCTGTTATTTATATAAGAACATTAATAAGAATGAAGCAAAAAAAGTTAAGAATTGGGTAGGGTAATTATAAGCAAATATATGATTAATAAAATATAAAATATTATTTAAAATAAGTGAGTATATTTGGTGATGGTGTAGGACCAAAATGTAGAATTAATTTGCGAGAGAATGTAGTGTTTCCATAGAGGCATTAACCAATTCCTATCAGTAAGAAAGTGGTAGGCCCAATAAAATCAAACCCAAATGCCCTTATAGTAGTGCACCGTCCCATATTATTTTTGCTTATTTTATGGTATGGGGCCTTTCAAGTTGAGGGGATAATATTTATGATAAGGACATACATATATATACACGTATGCATGCACACCAGCCTATCGGACTAATTCCAAAACAATGCCACCATATATTGACAACGTCTTATTATTTATAATAACATCCTAATAATATATCCCATTATAATGTATTTAAAATTCCAAATTTGTTAAAAAAATTAACTCACTAATATTGAACTTTAATACAATTGCAAGTGTACGATATAACTATAGACAACAGTGAGCAGTGTCAATTCCATAAAGACTGCATCATTAAATCAATTAAATATCACAATTTTAACAGTTCAACTCTATCTAAACTCTGCAAGTGGAAAAGTTGGGTTATAACCAAGAATGTAAGACAATTAACTAAGAAACTTGAATAAAATACAATAACTTTTAGAAGAACTATGACTCTAACTCAAAAGAGACTAAAAAAAACCAACTCAAAAAAAAATTAAACTAAACTACCCAACACGATACAAATTGACTAAGCAATTAACAAGTTCAAAAATAGCAAAAATATCAAAATTATAAAAAATTGCCACTCTACCCCCTCTTCGAGACTTGGTCGAAGAACAAGTTTTGCGAGAAAGAATGGTAAGCATGGGTGACACTTACATCAAAGTTGGGTAAGAGTTCAAAGAGATAAAACCTAAAATATTGAAAAGGACTTCGTGAATTTATGGATTGGGTATCTTGTCCTTCGGGCAAGCTGCATTTGTCCTCACACAATTTCTTTCACCTTTTCCCTCTCAGTCGGGTCTTGTCAATTGGCCCTGTCGAGCCTCTTCCCTCAGATTCTAGTGCTCAATTTTTTTGCCCTTCGAACTTATTCGACTGCACACTTACTTCACAACCATGTTAGTTCACTTAAAATAAAATAAAAAAATAAAAAAATAAACAAAAGTAAAAAGAAATAAAATATAATAATCGTGGGGTTACCTCCTGACAAGCGTTGAGTTTTAAGTTTTCAGCCATACGCTATTTTCTTACTTCAACCTATGTCTAAACAATTAACATTAGGAGAATTACCCTTCTTTAGAAACTTAGACCTTTTGTCATTTCTCACCACAAATTTGGCATTATTTCCCACCGTATAGATGACACAACATTTATTAATATTGTTTAACCCGTACCTTTTATGTATAGGAAAAATTACCTTCTCGTCATAATACGAAAACTTTGCCATTTCGGAACATCTATCAACGCTTGGCTAGTCACCAAGAAATATCGGCTTAAGATGAAAGAGACATCAATATTCCCTTGCATATCGACAACTACGAAATCACTAGGAAACTCAAATTGCGAAACCTTAACAAACACATCCTCTACTACTCCATATGACCTTAGTAAAGATCCATCGGCCAACTGAATAGTAGTAAATACTTATTTTATAGTTCCTGGTCCTAATTGCATATATGTTCTCAGAGGCATCAAGTTTATGATTGATCCTAAAACACATAACACATTATCAAAATTAAAACTATCTATTTAGCAAGGGATAGAAAAATTCCCTGGATCATTCACTTTTTGTGCTCTTCTCAGTTGAATAATCGTGTTGTTGCTATTTTTAAGACTTGCTCCTTTTTGTACATTTTCCTCTTTCTTTCCGTGCACCTTCTTCTTCTCCTTCCGTGCAATACTATTTTGTTTCACCATGTGGATACGACTATTTGGCTTTCCGCATTGTGTTTTGCTTCTATGTAGCACTGCATTCCTTCATTGACTCAATCGCTTCAAACTCCTAAACTTTTTCTTCTCTTCAAGATCTTCCTTTAAGATCTTATCACAGTTGGGATTGTCCTGAAACAATTCATCATAAGAAATTTTAAGTGAAAATTTCTTTTTATAAATTGCTTCAGGAAAGGAAGAGGAGGAACGTATTTAGGAGGGGGAGTGTATTGAGGAATGTCAGAGTTAGAATTAGATTTTAACTTCTCAGCCCCTGTCTTCGTCAACTCATGATCATGCATCCCTTTTGACATTGTAGTCTATTAGAGTGTAAATAGTAAATAGAAAACTAATTCTTATAGGTAATCCATAGTTAGCTCAGCTAAAGCTGATAAGAGTTAAGTAAGTTAGTTAATGCTAACTTAATACAAGTATAAATACCCCCTTACACATTGAATAATACAACACAATTTTATATTTTAACATGGTATCTCAGCCTACTCTTTTTCTCTCTCTAACCATTTCTCTCTGAAATTAAAACTGAATTCTGTTTCGCCTCCATTCCTCTTTCTCTTTAATGGCGAATTCCTGTCAATTCCGTTGCGTTACCGGTTCTTCCTACGGTGACTCTGAAATTGGATCGCATGAATTTTTCTTTCTGGAAAATTTAAATACTTTCAACAGTTCGAGCACATGGTTTCGACGATTTCTTATTTTGCACGAGTCCAGTTCCTGCTCAATTCCTTCATGAATCTACTGCTTTTTCTGATGCGTCTGCTATTGCAGCTCAGATTCCACCGAAAATGGCTCTGTTGGAGAAGGTTGTTAATCTAGAATATGTTGTCTATATGCGCAGAGATCAACTTCTTTTCAGCTGGTTGGTTCAGTCTCTTACTGAATCGATGATGGGGGTACATCAGTCAGTGTAAGACTTCCTCAGAAATTTGGCAAGTTTTTTATTCTTTGTTTCAGTCTAATTCTAGGGAAAGAACTATGCATCTGCGTTCTCTTCTTCAGAATACCAAGAAAGGAGGTTTTAGTATTGATGAGTACATGTTAAAGATGAGGGGTATTTTTGATAGTCTTTTGGCATCAGGACAAAAGATTACCGAGGATAAGCTTGTCTCTTATATTTTAGTTGGCTTAGGTTCTGAATTTGAGTCTGTGGTTGTTAATTTGAGTTTAAAAAATGAGCCACTGACCGTGCATGAAGTGCAATATGTTCTTCATACACATGAAATGCACTTTCATCAAATGGCTTCTTCTGGAGTACCTTCAGCTCATGTTGTTACTACTGGTAATGTCCCTCGAAAGGGTGGTTTTCCTTAAGGTCGAGGAGATGGGTCAAATCACAGAGGGGGTTTTAATCAAGGACGAGGCAGGGGCAAGAATAAGCCTATTTGTCGGATCTGTGGTAAAAATAATCATATTGCTTCTAAATGCTTCAAACGGTATGATTAAAAATATCCTGGGGTAAATCTTGGTTCTGCACAAGCACATCTTGTTGTTCAGAATACAACTGTTTGGGGTCAATCTTCTGCTACTCAAGATTTTGGCATTGAGAATTCTGATCCCAACTGGTACGTTGATAACGGGCCATGAACCACATCACGAAAAATTTGCAAAATCTTGGAGCTCAAAGTGCTTATCATGGCCAAGACAAGGTCACTGTAGGTAATGGCTCTAGACTTCAGATTTCTCATCTTGGAACTATTGTTTTACCTTCTACTGTTGGTTCTAAACGTCTAATTCTGAAAAACGTGTTGTGTGTTCCTGATATAACTAAAAATCTTTTATGTATTTCTAAGTTTAGTTTAGATAATGAAGTGTTTGTTGAATTGCATCGTTTTTTCTTGTTTTGTCAAGGACAAGGTAACTAACAAGATCCTCCTGATGGGTTCCCTTAAAAACGGTCTCTATCAGATGGATCTTGATCACTTGAATGGATCTTGATCTTGTTTCTGTATTTTCCTCTAAACAACATACTTCTTCTTGTAATGTTCCTGTTTTGTCTCAAACTTTGAAAAACAATTCTACTTATAATAGTTCTGGTTCTCAAATCTTACTTAGTGATAAGAGTGATGTTGATTTGTGGCATAGTCGTTTGGGTCATCCTTGTACTGCTACACTGTATCACACATTGAAATAAATGAATAAGAGTGCAACTACTAGGAGTCTTTATTTTTTAGTTCATGTAAGCTTGGTAAATTACATAGTATTTCTTTCCCTTCTGTTGACACTAAATGATGTTTCAATGAGCATTGATAAACTCCTGATCTATCACCTGCAGCCTTGGCAATGATGCTGCAATTGTGAGTCTGCTTCTTAGAAACCTCTTCTTTGCGTAAATTTTATGGGTCAAAGTGTTTTTCATTGACTATTTCAATCAGATAAAATCTTTTGCATTGTGATATCTTTTTTAATAGTCTTAATCCTTCTTGTTTAATTACTACAAAATTTTATGTTCGAAAGCATAACTTTGGTTGTTTCTTTAATTAAGACAACAAGACCCTTGCTATTTTGGTTACTCCGGGAATAATATCAGATTTCAATTGTTTTTACGTTTTATTTCCTAGGTGTGTGTTATTTGCATACATCATATTCCTACCGATCTTCTAACTAAACCTGGGATAATTGATTTAGATATGAGAGGTAATTGTTTGCATCACTATTTTATGTTATCACTTGAATTTTTGTTCTTCCCATGTTAATAGTTGGTTACTGACAACATGATTTTATATTTTTTTAGTTCAAATTATTTCAAATGCACATGAGTGTGAATGTGCAAGCGACCCTCTAGGTTAATAATTGATATATTGAAATCAATTTTGCAACTTTCATTCCCCAATTATGGTTTTAGGTGTACATGTGGTTTTCATATAAGTTGCATCAAACTCAACATTCAAAGCAAATCTATGAAGTGCTATGCTACTTTTATTTCATTCTTTTTCTTTGAAAACCAAGATTTGAAGATAAAACGGTGGATGCTCTTCATAATCATGAAGGGATCAATGATAAATGGATTCAAAATTATTTTAATATATGGAAATATCTATTTGTAAGAATATTTTATTTAGTTATTACTCGTTGTTTTTTTAATGGATTGGCTACTGAAGAGGAAAACTTACTGCCCAGAGTAGTGACACAATTTGGGTGAGAAGTTGAGTTGTTGTAGACATAGTTTTTTACATGAATATAACTTCTTATCAATTGTTATATCTCAGGATGTGCTTCCCACTCTGGAAGACTTAGCTTTAGGAAAGAAATAGATAGAACCATAGCAGAAAAGGTGTGCAGATGGTATCAATCTCTGCCGCCTCCACGACCAGTTTATTTTTGAAGGAGATTTGGTATTTTTTGGTTAATAACATGCTTATTTCCTCATTAAAACTTGGGAGATGGTTTATGCACCAGGTGTGAACAGGGGCAGGTCCAAGATTTGGTAATAGATGGGCTACAATGTAAAAGTTCAAATGCATTAATGTTAAAAGAAGTTGCGTCTTATTATACGTAAAAAATAGTAGCAAGATCTACAAAAAATATAATTTATCATTGAAAATTTACTAGATTAACTTGAAAAGTGAAATAGTTGGACATGATTATTGGTTTGAGATATTTATTGGTAGGATAGAGATAAGAATGTGAAAAGACTAATGATATGGGGTGGGCTTAGTCAAATATAACAACTACGTCAATAAAATTCATACTACACAAAATGCAGTTCTATCAATTTTAAATGCATTTCTATAAATTTTGTTCCCAAATGGAGCCCCGTATTTACCTATAGTAGATCTACCCATGAGGGTGAAGTACTATTTACTAACTCCTAATGGAAATAAAAATAAAATAATTTATGTGTGAATATGTATAAATTTTAATATATTGCATTCCCATCTTTATAAGTGCAAACTTAGAACAATAATTCTTTTGATCGAAAAATGTAAGTTTTAAAAATAGTAAATATCAAATCCACTGAGATTAGAACAAAGTACTTCATCCAGATGAAAATAAAACAAAATATAAACCCATGCATTGCATGGGCTATTATCTAGTAGAGAAAAAGTTAGTCGTGTAGCTTTCACAAGCACCTTATAACCCAATACTTTATCATAATTTGAACTTGTAAATTCCTAAAATAGTAATAGACACCCTAAACGAAACAAAAAAATGATGTTTCACTAAAATTGTCACCAATTGAAAATCCCTTGTTTCTTGTTGTAATTCAATCTTATTATGTTTCATTGAGCAATGACTTTTCAATACTTACACAGTTTGTAATAAAATAACAATAATAAAGAACCAATTACTGAGTTTAAACTCTCTCAACCTTAGAAATAATGAATTTTTGTTTTAAGAAATAAATACTCAATGATGACCACATACAACACAAGAAAACAACTTGGAAACAAAAGACTTGGAGTTTGGTGGTGCATCCATTTCTGGTACACAAATGGTGGATTCATCTGCACCACTCTGCCTAGCTTTCTCACATTCATCCATGAATTTCTTGAACGCCTTCTTCACATACTCTGCACCATCGGACACCCTCATTTTCTCGACCGAAAAACCATCCTTCTGGTGATCACCGCATAAAGCTGCAGCCATCTGCACTAACTCCTCTTGGAAGTCCCCCAGTTTTGCCTCCTCTTTTGCCTCTGCCTCACGCAGTTTTACTGGCTCTGCTAGAGTTTCTATCATCATGCACATTGTAAGCTTTTATTAGTTTACTAACTTATATATTGCGATTAATGTGTGATATTACTCGTAGATACTATATTTGATATATCGTGATTATCGTTTAATGTTGTTGAAAGACACGTACTATTTGCAGGCACAAAGTTTTTCAACACAACCTATTTCACTTAGAAAAAAAAAAAAAACAACACTGTTGTTGAAAGAACAAAAGTATCTTGTGGTGAAAGAACAATTAGAATCACGCTGGAGAGATTTCTTTACTTTTCAATTTTATTTTTAGAGTATTTTATGAAGAAGGTAAAATTGGAGTTACATGGAGGAATATTTAGAAATTTATGGACTACGAGTATGTACATAGAATAAATTAATATTTTTCTATCATCATGGCCCGTAAAATTGTTCACCTAACCTATAAAAAGATTCCCAACATGTGATATTATCAATTGGAAAAAGAACAAAATTAGAAAGTCAAAACATTGAGGGCTCTAAACTATGTTATAAAAATTAAGAAGAAATGAAAAAAGGTTAGCGCTTGGTTGTTTTAGGCCCAATTTATACATTACCTGGGCAGTCAGTCCGTGGGCTTGTTCTATTTATGACGATATCAAAAGATCCGGCCCATGCATCGCGCTCTGTTAAAAATTCCTTGAGATCGAAAATCTTTTTAACAGTTGCAGGTACGGAAGAGTGTTCGAATTCTGATGTTGGATATGGTCCAGAAGGCCCATGTAACACTGTATGTATAAAACACCACCATCAAATTATATAAAGTGACTATGTATAATATTTTTTTTTTATGTTTTACTTTTAGTTCAATACATTTGGGCCCATTAATCAAGCTCCAATTGCTAAAGTAAATGGCAATTGTTATTTTTTGGGGCACTACGTTATCTTGATTGATTTTTCTTCCATTAGGTATATGGTATTTTTCTTTAGTTATAGAATTCTCGCTTAGGTAACTCGTGAATAAAAGAGACTTAAATTAATACATAACGGCGATGTTGTTTGGATATTTTCTATTGGCCATTTTCTATGTATGTGAGACTCGTGCTAAAAAATCTAAATTTAGGCTCCATGTTAGTAAAATTGTAACTTGAAATAGGCCTAGACACATAAAAATAATAAAATAAAATAAAACTAAAAATGTTGTGTACGTGCACGTCACGCTTTAAAGTTTATGTTAATAAATCAGAATTAACCAAAAATTATGATTTTCTGTATAGTTAAATCAATACTATAACATGATTACAAAGCAAGACTTACCAGTTCCTTTCTCAATCCATGGTGATACCAAGATGGCAGGAACTCTAACTCCCAACCGATCAAACCGAAACTTGTAAGGGTCGGGGCCGACAATCCCATCAGGGCTGGGAACTCCGGTGATCGGAGTTGGTACATGGTCGAAAAATCCACCATGTTCGTCATAAATGATAAGAAAAAGCATTTGATTCCATTGAGGACTAGACCTCAATGCTTCATAGACCTCCTTGACAAATTTCTGGCCTTCAAAGACATCGTGAGAGGGATGATCATCGTTTCCAGGCAATATTTTTAAATCAAAATATCGTTGTTCTATCACCACGTAATTTGGTAACTTTCCCTCCTTGCAGTGCCTCTTGAAATTTAGGTCAAATTCATGGAAATTAAATATGTATTTAAGTTTTCTCAAGTTCCTGCCAAAAATAAAATATAATTTGTAAATAATTAATCTTTCAGTCACGCCAAGAAATAATATATGATAGAGTATGACATTCCTATGCACATGAGATAATTAATCAATACTCCCTCTGTTTCATAATAAGAGTCCAGTTTAAAAAATAAATTTCTTGTTTTATTAGTTTAAGTAAAAATTAAAATTATTAATCACAAACATTAGCTATGATTGAATAAATCAAATAAAAAGTCTTGTGAGTGAGTCTTGATATTTTTGGGGAGTTGTATCTCTATCATTCATATACATACATACATATATATATATATATATATATGTATATATAAAATAAAAAAATCCTCCTATAATAGTAACCTGAGAATTTTTCCGCCTAAATCTCTTTCCTATAATTGAAAAATATTATTTTTACTATAAAATATTTTATTTGGAGATAAATCAACATATATTTGCCTAAAATGTATTTAGGCACCATTATATGAAATCAATAGTAACTCCCTCACAATCAGCTTAATTTGTCCAAGTCAATAAAATGAGACACTCGTGCAACCTTTCAAAGAAGATCCAAACGCATATCTCACAGAATCTGAACACAATCAATTTATTTTTTAATTGAAATCAACATAAATCAAGTCGTTGATCCATTCAAATTTTGTGTCTACTTTTAAAGTTTATTCTTCTTTAAATAATTTTATTTGTTGTGAGGATTAAGAGATTAAAAGTAACTGAGGGAGAAGGGAGGCAAAATCACCATTTATTGGAGTAACAGAGAGAGAGACCTTGTGGCAGAATGTATGAAAGAGTGTGTGTGCGTGTGTGTGTGTGTGTGTGTGAGAGAGAGAGAGAGAGAGAGAGAGAGAGAGAGACGAAAATTGTGTGAGAGATGGAGCAAAAATGTGGGGAAAGGAGCGGGGTGGGTGGGATGAAGTTTTTCGGCAAAAGCAAAATTACTATTGTTTTGTTCTAATTTATATATATTATGTTTATTGTACCTATTCTTCTTCTATTCTATTTTATTTTCACTTAATGTGTCCTTTAGTTTGTGTGGTATCAATTATGTGTATAAAAAATTTATGGTCAAGTATACTTATACCTAGCAAGAGAAAACAAATAAATAAAGAATTAAATCAAAACAAAAAAATAGATTTAGTATGGTCTTATTAATATTTAATATCAGTTTGAATTTTATTTCATTCTTTTTCTTATTAATTTTTTTAAACATATAAAAATAAAAAAAAATATTTAGTAAATATTAAATATTTTCTGTTTATAATTTCAACAATTTATTTCTTTTATTTAAAAAAATAATCTAAGTTTTTGAAATAAAGATAAATTAGTCATCTGACATCATATTGTATATGTTAAAATAAAATGTTAGATTAAAGACAAATCATTATTTGTTGGCCAATTATATGTTAATTTTAGTGTATTTTTGCTACAAATAAAAATAATAGAATTGAAAGGTAGTTTTATTGGTACTTACTGAAAGCTTTTGAAAATTTCTTGAACATTATATCAGAAAAAATAAAAATTTTAGATACTTTGAATAAATATAAACCTTTTTAATAAAATTATAAATATACATATTTCTACAATCATCCTTTGTACAAGATGACGAACATGACCTCCATGCAAGTATGCTAGAGATATTTATACATAAGAAAAATAAATATGAATATTCTATAACTTACTCAAATTTATATATTTTATATTTTTAAGACTTTTCATTCACTCTTCTTTCATTAACATATAACTTTTCATCTCTTATTATATATTGGTTGTAATATTTTATTACATTCAAATTATATGAATATATAAATTTTTTATTATTTATCCATTTACATTTTCAAACTGTGCATCGCACGGGAATACTACTAGTATTGACAATAAAATTAAATATATATATATATATATATATATATGTGTGTATATATTTTTCAAACAAGACTTTCATTATAGAATGGAGAGAGTAAAACACAAGATTGAGTGTAAAATCGATGATATCATGCATTTTCCCTTGTACTTGTCATATTAATTCAAGTATGATTATTTAGAGAATTTATTTCAAGAAATTTCATTAATCATATACTTCGTCCGTCCAATAAAAAGAATATTATTTCAAAAGTTAATTACTCACTCGATTAAAATAAGAACATAATAATTTCACAAATAATTTACGGTGGTGAAATAAACACATTGTATAAGTGCTTTTTAAATTTAAAGTTACCAAAGAAATATATACCTATGAAACAAGATTATTATTATTATTATTATTATTATTATTATTATTATTATTATTATTATATATATATATATATATATATTTTTTTTTTTTGCGTGAATATTAAATAATCATAAAATAGAAGTAATAAAGATGATTGAATATTACTTGTAGAATAGTGTGGGCGGAGGGTACTGATAGTATATGCCAAAGGTACGACCCGCTTCATGCAACGACTCAAATATAGTCTTCTGCGGGTACCCTTCAATCAAATGCTTTCTGTCGTTACTAGTAGCCCCGTACGACGTCGCCGAATGTACAAATAGCCGATTCGGCTGCGTGGAAGCCGGCACCGCCGCGAACCACCGATCACAGACGGCAAACTCCGATACGAGCTCCTTGTAAACGGGTATGGACTCGGGTTTGAACCCGTTCATCACCGTAGTCGACATACCAGTTTGCTTCCTTTCAGCATTCTGAGCGAAGCCTTGCATGGTGGGCCGCACCGCCAATTCTGGGCTCCATTCCACTCCGAATATTTGTTCATATATTTCCTGGATTGAGTGCCCCGGGTCCGGGTCCACGTAGACCGACCCGTCACCGAAGAAAATTCGGCTGGAGTCCGACAAAGGGTTTGATTCGGATCCAGTGACGCCATTGATTTCTGGGTTTAGGGTTTTCATCCAACCCAGCATGTGATCAAAGGAGCGGTTTTCTTGGACTAGAATTACTACTGTTTTGATTGGGGAAGCCATTATTTGCTTCTCTCTAGATCCCTCTAGTTAACTAGTGGATGAAGGAAGCTTGATTTGAAAATGGTTTGTGGTAGTTGGGAACTTCGCTTATAAGCTTGCTAATTGGAAAGACTTTCGGTGCCATTATTACTACCCGTATTTTCTCTATATACATTCACTGTTCTGTTAACTTATCTAAATAAGTATAATATATCGTGCTTTGTTACACCAATTTACGAACATCTATTTGTGGTGTTCGAAGCCGAATTGTTTGTAACTCAATTGGTAGAACATCTTGTAAATGAAGTCAGTGGTAGGGTTCAACTCTCACCAATCCTACCCCAATTAAGAATTGTTCTTGTTTATGATATGAACCAGTAACTATAGTTAAAAGATGTCAATTCAAGAATTAAATCTTTAATTTTAAAACACTTTTATATATATGAAACTATATATCAGTTGTAAAAAAAAAAAATGATATTGTTTTATTAGGGTACGAGAAATATTAAAATTGTTAAGGTTATCTCCAATAAAAGATTTATAGCATGGAGAGATGGGAATAGGATCTTCATAGCATATGCTCACGTGAAAACAACGAAAACATAGTATTTACGTTTCCACAACATGCAGTTTTGTTTCCCTACTTCCATTTCTTGTATTTTATCGTTTTTGGTTTCACACTATTTCTTAATTTTAATTTATTATTGGTTTTGAAGAGGTGAAAAAATAAATACAACAAAAGTGAAATACAAGGGATCGGAGCTAGTATATAAAAGTAGCATGAAATAAACAAAAGTATTTAAAACTTGGGTTTCCTGAAGGTGAATTCGAATTGGAGATAATTGGTGTAGCTAGTTACAGCTTTTGGCGGCAAGTATGTCATTACTATACAACAAATGAAAGCATTCGATTTCATCTTCTATATATGCCAAACTAGTATGGGTTTATATTTGTATCATATTTGCGTATTGATTGATGTATGTTATTTTTTTCTTAAATAAGAGAATGATTTTCTCCCACATGAAAGTGTGAGTGTGTGTGTATGTTTTATAACTAAAATTATCATTCCCTAATTACTTCTAAAAAGTATATATTTGCAGAGTTTTAGATAAAGTGTGGTAATCCAATTATTTCTTGTACGCCATAACTGCTCTTTTTGTGCAATATTCTATCTTAGAGTGCATAAGTGGAATACCCAAGTTTTTGCTAATTTTAGGTAGTCATAATATTAAATGAACGGGTATCAAAGTTGCTGTATCCTTTTAACCCAAACACAATTTAGTCTCCCGTGGCAATTGGAGATAGTGATAGACGGTTGCTTCAATTGGTTTGGTTGCTTCTAAAGATTGGTTAGTATTTATATTGCAGTTGTGGGATGATGGGCTTCATTTTACTACAACTACGTCTCCTTTCTTTTTTTACTTCCTTAGCCTTATATAATCTTTATTTACTTGCCACCCATGTTAATTTTCTTTTATGATTTGCTTTGAAATGATTGAGATCACCTACTATGTTCAAAATCACAATTAGGATCTAATCTTGTTTATATTTGGTGGTGAAAGCAAATATAGAAATAAAAAGAGAAAGTGCAACCAAATAATAAAGCATAATGCAAGAAAGTGATGGTAGTCACGTAGTGCCACAAGCCAAGCAGGAAAACAGTTTCCGTGCAAACGATTTTGAATGATGCTCTTCCCCTGCCTCTTTCTTATTAGGCTGATTTGCAGTCTGGCACACAATGTGGGACCCATCGGCTCCGTTTTTGCGTGCAGTGTCACAGTCTTCCAAGAACTTCTGATACGCACCTCCCACATAATCAACCGCTTCTCCTACTTTCATATCTTTCACTATCTTCTCTGCGAATTCGTCGCCTCCTCTGGCATGTTCCCCTTTCAGTACTGCGCACATCTGCACCAACTCTTCTTGAAAATCCGTCAGCGGCGCGTCTTCCTTCGCCTCCGTCTCCCTCATTTTCCCCGGTTCAGCCAATGTAACTGCACACATATACGTATTAGTGTGTATGAGAGAGATGTCAACATGGCCAGAAGCAACACTCTTGAACAATAGGCCCATCCCACATTTTAAACGGGCTGGGCAGTAGAAATTTTAGCTCAAAATATCATCACGCCAGACTGCTAAGTGCTAAATCTTAGTTTATTTTATAAGATGGATTGAACTAGACTCACCATTCTTGGCCCAGCCCACATATGGCATTGGCCTGGTGGGTTTAGGCTGGGCGGGTAACCCGAATTGCCATCTATCCTAATGTGGGATATAATATAACAATGTGTATTTTAAAATTTACCAGGGCAATCTGTTCTTGGACTTGTCCTGTTTATGACACACTCGAATGTGCCTGCCCATGCATCACGCTTCGTCAAGAAGTTCTTCAGATTGAAAAGCTTCTTAACAGTTGCTGGAATTGAAGAATGTTCGTATTCTGATGTAGGATAAGGTCCAGATGGTCCATGTACCACTGCATTTACATGAACAATTTATTACCATTCTACATAACAAATTGTTGCAAAAACTAGTCCTACAACAATTGGTCGTTTAAACAATGCAGGAACCTTACACCAAGATGGTCGAATTACCTGTTCCAGGCTCGATCCATGGGGATATTAACAACGCAGGAACCCTTACACCAAGACGGTCGAATTTGAATTTATGTGGTTCAGGACTAACAATGTCATCTGGACTAGGAACACCAGCTACAGGCGTTGGCACGTGATCGTAGAATCCGCCATGCTCGTCGTATATAACCACAAATAAGATCTCGTTCCACTGTGGACTTGATCTTAGTGCTTCATACACTTCTTTAATGAATTTTTGTCCTTCTGATACATCATGAGGCGGGTGATCATCGTTTCCTGGGACCAGTTTTGTCTCGAAGTATCTTTGTTCGATTACTACGTAGTTCGGTAGCTTTCCCGCCTTGCAGTGCCTCTTGAAGTGGAGATCAAACTGGTGGAAATTGTCTATGTACTTCAATTTTCTCAGATTTCTGTTATTACATTGCAGTATCAAGAATAATTAAACTATAGTGCAAAGTTTAGAAGTCTCGATATGTTAAACAATAGAAAAGTAAAAGCCATCAGTTAGTCATGATTGGTGGCTTTGAACATTATCCCCAAAAAAACAAAAAAATGTACTCCATATTAGAAAAGCAATTGGTGGGCTTGCGCTTTGACATAAGATCTAATTAATCTTCCACCTAATTAAATAAAATAAAGGTGATTATGCATAATCATTGGTGGCATTGTATTGGTAATGATGAAAATGACATATTTTAAAATTTAAATTATTGTAAAGGCAAAAAAGGTGAAGTTTTAGCTTAATTAAAACATCTTTATCAAAGCCAGTTGTCTCATATTCCAATAATTAACTAATGGAACTGGCCAGATTATAATAAGCAATTTTTAAACAATAGTTTTGAACCTACTCAATAAGATATTACAGGTACAGAAACTCTAATTAGCTGGTATACTAAAATTTAATTGCAAATAATGCAAGCACTAATGACCATAAGCAAATTATATGAGCATTAATAACAAATTCTGATGCAAAGACTGAAGCTTTTGAAGAGATTACTTGCTTAATCTATCTAAAAACTGAAGAAATAAACAATATAAACTCACCTGAAAAAGAGTGTTGAAGGAGGGTACTGATGATAAATCCCGAACGAAAAACCGCCCTCCTCAACCGACTCGAAAATCGTCTTCTGTGGATACCCTTGGACGAGCATTTTGGTGTCATTGGCAATTGCACCGTAGGATGTTGCAGAGTGTATAAAGAGCCTGTTTGGCTGTGTCAAAGTAGGAGCCGAAGAGAACCATCGATCACAAACTGCGAATTCCGATATCAGCTCTTTGAAAACAGGCAACTGTTCGGGCTTAAACCCATTCATCACTACATTAGCCATGCCCCTCTGTATGCTTTCTGCTTGCTGAGCAAAGCCTTCCATTGTAGGAGGAGTGGAAGAGGCCGAGTTTTCATCCCATGGAACACTGTAGATTTGCTCGTACGTTGCTTCGAATGAGTGGCCAGGATCAGGCTCAACATTGCCTGATTGGTGGCCGAAATGGACTCGGGCTGAGCTGAGGTCGGATGTGGATAACGTGTTTGATTCTTGTCCAGTTACACCGTCGATTTCAGGGTTGATGGACTTCATCCATCCTAGCATGTGATCGAAGGATCGGTTTTCTTGGACTAAGACAACAACTGTCTTGATGGGATATTCTGTAGACATTTTTCTTGATTGATGGTTTTTTGGTTTGGTATTGATGATAAAGATGAAGAAATTGGAAAGACAAGAGGAGGGGTTGGAAAATAAAGAGTTGAATGGGAATGGCAAGCGTGATCCTTTCGGACTTATTCATAGAGATGTGATTCTTAATTTAATTAATAATATAGTGAATATATTCATAATTTAGCATAAGAAATGTATGCAGTGGACGTCTGTAGCAGATGCGCAGCCATGATAATTTGAATTAAAATATTTTAAAAAATGATACAAGTTGCTATGAGGGAAAAAAAGGACGCTGTTTCCTTAATTAACTACTTAATCTAGAATAAAATATTGAGACAATAGTTAGTAGTACTTTCAAATAATGAAGTAGTTTGGAACAGTGATCCATAGGACTTCCGTTTTGTTGTGTTCTAAAATTGTTGATCCTGAAAACAAGGATTCCTTTGATGCTGACTCAGATTATGAGTTCTGGAGAATTAGAATTCAGGGCAGAAATGAGCAACATACCGCTGCTGTAGAGATTCCCAATTCGGAAATAACGTGAATGAACGAATATGAAATTCAGTCATTTACAAGAATAGACAATATATGTGATTGCACATCAGTTAGTCTCTGATTTTGTTTAAACAGTAACTAGGTTTTGAATACACGTCATATCCAAAAACATATATGTTACAACTCATGCAAGAAATTCATATATCAACAACCTTACAGGCACAAGCCTCCAAACAACCTCGTATAATTGTTAGCCTAACACCATTCATTCAGATTCTGCAACCAATCATATGTTTTCACAGCTTCTGCTTCAACTACAATCTAAAGCCTCATGGGACTTGTTTTTTGGTGATTATCATAATCTTAATACTTTCCCACATTTTCAACCTCAAAACTTCATCTAAAATCATTTCTCGTCTCAAACAATACCCACTTCTAACCCCAACTATTTTTTTACTTTTTACTCTCTAATTTTAATCTATTTAAGACTCCATTTACCTTGACAAATAAGAGTAGGTATTAAATCTAGATCAATGAGGTACTCCATATGATAAAATATAAATTGTTATCCACCTTCAATGAGTACTATAACATATAATATCAGGATAAGGATATTAATTATCCTTGTCCACCTTTTACTATATGTTATCCTAAGTATTGATCAAATTTTCTAGGCGGTGGCCTCCATTATTATCTAAGATATTATCCATTTTATCACATGTCAGAAGGATAACCCGACTTTTTATTTCCAACAAGGTAAACATTAGATGAAGCTAGATAAAATGTCTATCATCCTAAGTTATCTACCAAAGTAAAGGGAGCCTAAGAAAAAAATACAATCATAAGGAACCACTTTGTGATTGTAGCTTTTTGGGGATTAAGAGGGTGTTTGGCTGAGCTTATAAGCTCCTAAACACCTTAGCTTATAAGCTCCTAAAAACATCTTATAAGATGTTTAGTAGCTTATAAGCTCTTGCAAAGTGTTTGGCAACTTTAGGAGCTTATAACAAGAAAATAAGTTCTAAGAGCTTATAAGATCTAAAAAAAATAAGTTGCTACACCCAATCTTATTTTCATCTTACTTTTTAAGATCTTAATTATTACACTCAAATTTCACACACAATTCACACAACACACTATACACAATTCACACACTTCACACACTACATACATTTCACACACTAATAAAAATGAGTGTTTAATATTAACTTTTAAATTAAATCCTAAATTTATTGCTAAATTACTATATTTATTTGCACGCTTATAAGCTCTTTTATCCAAACACTTTGTTAACTTATAAACTCCTTAAAAATTATATCTTATAAGCTCTTGAAACAATTTATAAGATGTTAGAACTTATAAGATGCTTAAAATAAGTTTAGCCAAACATCCAGCATAATCTCAGAAAGATGGAACCAAATCAACCACATTTATTAGAAGATAATTGTTATTCCATCACCTCCTCCAATGTCAAAGTGCAAAAAACCGATCCATTAATTTATTTGAACTGAATATGCGAGAATTGATTTTTTCTGAATTCAGTTGAAGATGGATAAATTAATGGGAACTTATAAAATATGAGCTTTATGTTAAACCTATTTTTAGAATCAGCACAATTCAGTTTTCAAGAAAGAAGAAAGCACATAAATATAAAAAAGCTTCACACAAGGAGTAATAATAATATAACAATGTAGCAACAATGCTTTCTGTTAATATATGAATAATAACAATAATAGTTTTTCAAATTTTGGTATAATGTTGAAATTTCTTGTATTCCATTGCTACTCTGGTTTGAACTCGAAAAATGCCGACACTAAAATTCAGCATTGATCTCCCTACAGCAGAAACTCAACTGAATATGGCAAACGGAGAACAAGTTCAGACCACTAAACTCCATCATTCTCCACAAGAACATCATATTCAGTTGGAGAGAGTAGAATTCTTGCCTTTATCATTCACTGTGAACATGAATCCGCCGCTAGAAACAGACCTTTTCATTGAAGACCCAATACCCCTCCATCGCTGATCGTTTTCGAGCTGCATATGCTCGTCAATTTCTTCTAATTTCAGAATATCAGAGATCAAAAGCTGCCGTTGGGAAGAAAATTCGCCTAAAGAGACCGATCTTCTGTGCTGCTCATGATTCGTATCACCATCTTCATCAATTACCACCATCTGTTCGTGGAAATTCCTTTCCTGATCATCCACCACCAGAACCAAGTCATCAGGCCGCTGAATTTCGTACGAATTCGCGCTGACAACCGGTGGTGTTTGAGAATTAGAATTAGCCGCCATTGGAGGCGAAGGATGAGCTATAGTTACAACATTTGCTCTGCACAACGGACAATTCGACTGAGATCTAAGCCACGTATCAATACAAGGAAGATGAAAAGCATGGCTGCACTTAGGGAGAAGCCTAACGGACTCATTTTCCTGAAACTCACTCAAGCAAACAGCACAATCAGTTCCATCAATCAATCCATCGCCTTTTGTGTACTTGCACACAGTGATCGTCTTAATAACCGCATCATCTAACCCAGTTTGAACAACTTGCCACTGATCCTGAGAGGATTCGTCGCGATTCTCCGCAGATTCCGGACCTGTCCGGTGTTGATTCCTTCTCCGGCAGTACTTGGTGACGATTGTATAGTAACTTACTAGAAGAAAAGCACTGGCGAGGACGCCGATGATGGCGATGATGAGCGGCGAGAACGGTGCGGCGGAATCTTCATCGGACGGCGGCGGTGGAGGGAAGATTAGGTAGCAGAATTGGGGGCAGTATATGCTGCAAATCCCTTGCGAACAATCTCTGTAATTGTCGTAAGGTGCCCAGGGATTTGGATTCCCAACAGAGCTCATATTCTGGAACTGTATATGATTGCTTAGATTTGCAGCATAGTTCAGCACTGTATCTGTATTATGAGAATCTGGGTTTGGAGACTGTGAACAACTCAAGAGAGGAAGAGAGCTTTGAAGTGAAGGAAACTAAAGTAAAAGAGAGTATAAAAGTTGAAGTTGATCTTTTTTCTCTTTTTCTCCCCAACAAATTCCTTTGTTTTTTTAAGAATCTATACTTACCTTTTTTTATTCCAATCCAGATGAGATAACAATTTATTCACCTTTTCATGAATATGTAGAAATTGACCACTATATCAAATTTTGAAATTTATCATCATCTTTTTCCACATCAAAACCATACAGTTGATAAACATGAAAAAAAAAATTAAACCACAAGGAAGTTGGGTGATAAGTAGTTGTTTATTTATTTTCTATATTATATCAAGCCTCTTCATTTTTCACCAACCCCACCTCAATCTTAAAAACACATTGTTTCCTTTTAATTTCACAATTCCGCACACTCCATATATTAATCAACATATCATTTTTTTTAAAGAGCATTATATCTTTCTAAATTAGGAGATCATTCATAAACTTAATCTTATACTATGCTACAACACATAATAAATATATTTTACGCCATAAAACTCTAAAATCCTTGTAAAAGAATTCAAATTATGTATGTGTTGTAATCTAAGGTAGAGAATAGGCCTCATCAACTTTTGTTTCTTTATAGTGGCTTTACTTTAAAACCTTACTTTATGTGGACTAGAATATCTTAAAGAGGGCTTGTGATTGAATGTAGCAGTATCTGAAAGCAACATATTTTGGAAGCAATGTACCTATTAAAATTGGCCCTTATTGTGAAAGATGTTTGTTGACCAAAGATAGAGTACACTGGTTGAGCTGTAAGGACAATTACTTAATTGGTATCCACATTAAAGTCCAAAATAGTTTATGAGTGTATCACACTTAAATGTTCCTTAAAGGAAGGAAAGACTTAGGAAGAGGGAGATAGGGGGAGAGTTTATTAGAGGTTGAAAACACCAATGTTTGGTTGGATTGAGTCGACCCAAATCTTATTGAGACGACAGTCTAGCTCATTCTCCTAAAATATATTAAGATTTCTAGGTCAGTGATTTACTAGCCATCTGGCCGGCCCCCATGATATTCCAAACTAAAACTTAAATAGTAACCCGACTCATATCAATAAATAATTGGGGGTTGTATAGGACCAAAAAAAAGCCAATTTCTTGATTGGAGTGGTCAGAAGCAGGTGGAATCTCAATTAAAAGAAGGGGGATTTTGCCTGGCAGGTTAGGTTACAAAGAAATACTTCCCTCACCTCATAGCAAAACCCTACTTCACAAGATCGTCGCTATTTGTTGAGTACACCTATTATAACTTCTTCTAGACAAATATACTCTTCTGATAAATAAAAAAACATCTCATTTTTTTATTATTTGTTCAAATGGACATAGCCGAACATTTAACAAATATTCGACCAACACTATTGAAGTGTTAGCTCGATATTGAAAATGTCCTAAACTTGTATAAATTAATATGAACATTATAATTAAATTTTTATAAATATAAAGAAGTTATATTATCTTAATCATTTTAAAAATATCCAACTCCAACTAAAATCAATTGAACCTAAAATTTAATTAGTTAGAAATGCAATGACATTTAGAATTATACTACCTCCTTCCCGCTCTAACTTTCCCACTTTCTTTTTCGATTTGTCCTAACTTAACTTTTCAACCCATAAATGACAAATTTCTCTCACAATCTCCACCTTTAAAAAAGGTCAAGATTCCACAAAATCTGTTTTTCCTTAACCTCCGTGCTCGATCAAAGTAGGAAAGTTAAACCGAGACGGAGGGAGTATGAAATAGGAATACAAAATCACAAAATAAACATGATTTTTTAAAAGACTGTTAACTCATATTAAAAATTGTAAGGTTTAGATGTCTTAATTTTTATAAGATTTTAGTTATATCAAATTATTAATTAAATCATTTCACGTTCCATGTTGATCGAACACTTTAGCCTCAATCGGATGAAGAAGTATTCTACCGATGTCGATCGAACATCTAAAAAATGTTCAATTATACTAGTCAAACAAATATATATATAAGAATTAAAATCTTTGTGTCATAGAGTATATCTTTGTCCAGAAATATGAGAAGAGGTACTGAGCCAAAACATGGGCGCATTGCCCATTTTATCAAGATAATCCTTTAACAAGGTCAAAAATGAGCATACCAAAATACAAAACCTGTTTAAATTTATAAGCCTACGTACAACATACAAATCATAAAATGCGATGAATCACAAATAATGGACTGTACAATTAGATTGTTACAACACGACAGACTGAAAATTGAGATGCACACTACTTATTCTCAACTATGTAGCAAAACTGTTCCAAGAAAGAATGAAGAATGGCTATAAACACTGCACCTACAAAACGGCAAGAAATCATGCTTTACTCTTCCTCTTTTCATCGAGGGCCTGTTCAAAAGCATAACTGAATTACAAGGCCAAACTACAAAACCAGTTTCAAATATCAAGGTCACGTGGACAAACAGAACAAGTTTTACTACGCTACGTGCACATTGGCTCTGGGAAATGTTAGTTTGGTATTAATGATTCAGCTGAGGGAACTTAAAACCACATCTAGCGATATAATTATTTTCAGTTAGGGACTGAATAAGGAAATGGGTTTTAGTACAACAAAGTAGCCAATAACTTTTTTGTAGTGAATTATATGGATTTTGAACTAATGACGCACACTTCCAAATGGTCAAACTATTCGCTGGGCGCTTCGTATTAAAATTCTGGTATTGGGTGCACTTCTCTATAGTTGATGTTATATTTGTATGAGAACTCAGACCCACCGTTTAGATTTAGGATTATTTACGCTACAGATGTTAGTGATCTTGGAGGAATTTGGGATTGTAATTACTCATCCGCTGGATGCCTTACGTAGAATTCATCATTCTCTAATCCCCAGAAAAGCCTAAAGTATTTGGATTTCAGATATCTGCCATTGGGGCAGCTTATCGATAGCCCTTGGAATCTGATGCCACTCAACAGAGCTAAAAAAGGCACGATTATCGTGGTCTTCCGACAGGATGGGAACATATCGGAAAACTGGAAGTGTCACCAGTGATGTCAGTTTTCGTTTAGTTTTGTTGGCATTCCTGCAGCATCCCATGTTCCCTTAGTAGTTAGCTATATCACCAATTAGGTTGCTTTAAATGAGGAATCTTTTACTGGTTTTAGGATGGCATTTCTCAAACGAGAACTGGCTGTTCTAATTATAACAGTGCATTGATTAATATTGACAGGAATAACTAAAGAAAGGGAACATGTGAAAGAAAGAAAAAGAACACCTTGTTAAAGTTCATCAGAAACTATATCAAATACTCCCTCCGTCCCGAATGAACTTGCACTGGCAAGTGGGCACACATATTTAGAAAAAGTTGTTTTTTGGGTTATTTTGACTTTTCAAATCTATCTTTTTGCTTGATTTGGTAAATAAAGGTGTATTGTGTGGTAGAATTTGTGAGATTTGTTTCCTTTTTAAGAAAGTGTGCACGCTTGGGATGGACCGAAATAGAAAGTGTGCAAGTTCATTCGGGACGGAGGAAGTATGCAAAAATGAGTAGTTTAGTACCTTACTCTGGAAGAGTCTCATTGTCAGCACAACCATATCTCGCATTCTACATGAAAAACAAGAAAGCAAATAGTTAGCCATGTCACCGAACACTTCAAGCAGACTTTCATTTCCATGTATGTTTTCCTTTAATCCATGTAAACAGATATCAACACAAATGACTTTCCATCTAATTGGTAAAAGATACTCCAGGAGGAAGTAAAAAGGGTAGCATCTTCTTGTGAGAGGCAATATACATCCCGTATCCATATTGGCATGATAAAGAATATCGTGAAAGAGAGAATAGTGAAAAGAAAATGAGGATTACAGAGTGTAGGGCATTACCGTATGTCATTACTTGTGCTAAACGGAAATGACGAACCATTTGAACATGTCAGGACAAACTGTGCTGAGAGACCACTTGGTATTTTGATCTGGAAGTTTAGGTGATATTAAACATAGGAAAAGAAAAAAAATTGATGTTCAACCTTAGTACCATTGTGATAAAATCTAATAGAAGTGAATACTTTTAAGAATGTGGGCCTCTTCTAATGATTGAAAAGCAAATACAGGGGAGTATGGGGGTGTTTACTCTCACATTAGCCACAAAAGTATTTAAGGTAGAAGTGCAGTAAATGTTGGAAAGAGAATGTACTCTCCTAAGCTTATTCTAAGGTACAGCTGAGCTTCTAAAGTATTGTTAGGTAGACATTAAGGTCAGTACTTGCCAATTCCCTACTCTATATCTTTGACAAATTTGTAGGCCATTCAATTTTATATAATTAAAACAAATAGAAATTCTTGAAAAGATCTTTTTAATTTCAAGTTCTTTATTGACAGATACTGCAAATGCATGTTCTATTATGTTAAATGCAAAAGTGAACGAGCAAAAACATTGCAAACCGGTGCAAAATTTAGAGGGAAGGGTATGGATGTGAGTATTCGACAATACTGTATTAACTTTGTACCGAAAAATACTTTAGTCGCTTACTTGCACCATAATAATAAACATTAGGGACATATTTGACACTTTCACCCACAACTGATCCTGTATTTAGAACTAAAAATACTTTAGCATCTTATTTAAGCCTTAGAGAAAGGAAACATGAAAGTCACATTTGATGCTTTTCCTTTGATAAAAGTGTCCCCTAGTGATCTTCCCCCACCCTCAGTATATACACATAAGAATTCTTCTGCCAGTGCTGTAGATTGTTTTATACAAGCATAATCAGATCTGGGTTCGACATAACTTTTTGACTGATTTGGTAAAAATTAAAGAATAGTGGGGAAAGTGTATTTGAAACAAATAAAGGAAGGAAATACAAACCAGTAATGCCGATTACTGAACCCTGAATAGAGGAATTCTACTGGCTAATAACTAGAAATAAATTAACTTCCACATGAAATGCAACTATTACTCGATTTTTTACTGTTACAGTAAACTTTAAGTAGTTATACTTCAGACAACTGAAAGGTAATAGCATACCGACAAGTCTTTTGAGTATTTCTCTGAAATTACAGTGTCCTGTTTTCGCCCATCCTTGATCTGAAAGCCTGATCGCCTCAGGTATAGAGTTGCTGGCTCCCAGTTCTCAGAGGAATCTAACTGTCAGATGGTCGAGGAAATTGAAGATAAGAAAAATTTTCCAGAAACTCTGAATACAACAAGTATCATTAACAAATAATGACATAACAAACAAATTCTTGACTGAACGGTGTATTAGAAAGTTGCACTGCATATAAAAAATTACAGAATGTTGTCTAGGATTTAAGAGAAGAAGCGTATTTCCAAACTAGTTCAGTAAGTTATGTTGGATAATCTCTGGATGTGAAAGATATGCACTTTGAAGAAATCAGGGTACTATCATATCATATAAAGGAGAAATAACAAACACTAAATTGTTATCAATTTATGGTTGGGTTTTAGACAATTGATGGTTTTATGTCAAAATGCCACAGAAGAATGATAAATGAACCAATAAGAGGAGACGAATTATTGTTGCCAAATACTACGTTATTTGTTTTGCCACGTGCATCATTTCAGCTTATTTTAACTCTAATGGAATTTTATTATGATCAGAAATTGCTGGCTTATTCTCAGTTGTGCCCCTGAATAAGCCAAATTTAATATTAGCATTCCAATTAAAGGAGCCAAAGATTGCAAAAGAAAAGAATAACGAAAGGCGGAGAGAATCATACGTGTATGTAGACTTTGATTGGTTGCAGCAAAAACTAGCAAAATATAATTAAGAGAAGGAAATAGATGAACATGTTTTATGAGAGGAAACACTTCACTCATAAATGGAAGACCCAGTTCAATTTCAACTTCACTACGCACACAATTAAAATAAGGTTGCAAAAGGAAAGACAATTGACTAGTTTTCTTCACAAACATTTTCACACAGTTAAGATTTGGGAAAGATAAAATAAGAACAGGCAGAAACTTCCATAGCATAAAACGTGGAATTCGACCAGGATATTCTTGAGTTCTCACAGATATTAAAAACAATACTTGACTTATAGATCTTCGAAGCAACTATATTGCAAATCCCTCAAGCCCTCAAGTAGTAAACTGTAATCTCTTTGTAACAATTAACTCAGTCATTACGCTCGGGAAACTTTAGCATTCAAGGTAAAAATCAACCAAATATTAACAAACAACATGCCTGAGTTCATGAAGCACAAATTTACAGGACATATGAAGAACATGTTTGAAATAGCTCTTAAGATGATGTTAATAAGCGAGTTTCTGTTGGTAATGAAGAAATCTCACTACGTACAAGAATCAGGAGACTAAATGTTGCCACGCCTTTATAGATATAGGTATCGATTTCCTCCTGCATATCTTCATCTGCATTGTCATGCAAACTCGTCATAAACATAAGTAAAGCGAACAATTATCCCAAGATCTATCACTGAATATTCTAAAGGAAGCATGCCTTTCTCTAAAACGAATCAGATGTATGCTAACACAAAGTGACAATTAAGCTTTGATATCATTCGGCTTATTCCCCCCTCCCCCCCCCCCCCTCTCTTTTTGAATTGCTTTTCCTGTTCCAAGTGGAAGGAGAAAATTGCGTTTTTGAAACTACAGAAAACGCAAGATGTCAAACAATCACATAGTAGTACTGGAATACAATATCCAGAAATTAGCATGCATAAAAAAGTAGAAAAATCAAGCTGTGGATTACGAAACAAAAAAAGAATTCCCGATAACCGGTACACGAGAACAAGATCATGTCGCTTGCATCTAGCTTGCAAACAACCCCGCTAGATAAAGTTGACATGTATGATATCAAATAACTTTGTAATTGAAAATCCTTATGTGCTGTACCACAAAGAAGTGCCATATCCTTTTCCCATTAGAGGGTGAAAATGATTTAGTCAAATACACCTAATGTGTACGAAGTAGTTCCAAAAATGTGACACACGGATGAACCTCATAAGTACCTAAAAACGCTGCTTAAATAATTAAATAATGTCTATGGTTACGATATATATATCCTCTATATGATTCCATTGTGGCCAACTTCATCTCAAGGTTCCATGCATAGCATGTAGCGATGATGGGTTTGCAGTGCAAATGGAACCAGTCACTATGATGCAATCAAGAAGCAGGGTAGGCAACACCGACTGAAGTCATACAAAATAAAAAACAAAAAACAAAAGAAAAACAAAGAAAAACAGAAAAAGCTAAAATCTGGGTACATTAATTTGGGAGGCAGAAAACAGATTAGGGAAAACCATAAGCTAGATAGAGGAAGAGATGAGCCCAAACTTATGGAACCAAGGAAACAAAGAGGACATAGGGTTCATGGTTAGCCAAAGAAAGATGGTCTTCAATAAAAACACTGAAATAGAAAAGGATATCTGGTGTTGGGATCCTGTGAACCATGCATGGATTATGTCTTTGCAACTTAACTTATGTTGCATAGCTCATCAAAGTTCCAACTTCTTGTTATAGAACCAGATACAAAGCACACAAGTAAACAGGAATGCCAAGTATTATAAAGAACTTAAAGTTTCCAACCATTGTATATAGAAACCATAAAAGAGAAATCTATTACAGAGGAAAATGAAATTATCGCCACCGGAGTTATGTGTCTTTGAAATTTCAAGCACTAAAGTGAATCGTAATTCAACGCAATCCCACTCACCACAAGTGATCTTGTTGTTATCATTGGCGAATATTCTGACAAGATCACCCTGAAAATGATGAAATTTGATACGGAATTAGAAATATGATGATAATATCAGTTGGTCGTGTGACAACAGGAATAACAATAAATTGAAATAATTGATCAAGAAACAGATATCAACATAATCAAGCTATCTGGTCTCTTTTCGTGTTTTCACCAATCCTTGTTGACTTCAACTACATACGATTTGAGATAGTGCTTAATGAGCCAAACAAAAAAAATAAAAGGAAGCAAAATTAAATCACCTGTCTTCCTTGTTCATCCATTGGTATACACTCGACAGCAATAAGTTTATCAACGTCATCAGCTGTCACTACATAATCTGGATTGGTAGCTCCTGAAACAAAAACAGAATGAGCGTACAATATATTTCATGAAATGTACAATAGATTCATCAAACAAAAAGGCAACACAACAAAGAAATATTTTCAAGTAAAAGATTGACGGTTCAAAGTAAAATTCATATCACTTGCCTTCAATATACTGCCGTGTGCCATCTGGATAATGACGAACCCACTTGTATTCCAGAAGGAGATGGCATGTTAAAGATACAGCTTATCAGTACAAAGGACACCTATGAAACTATAGAACATCGAGTTCAAATAACTTTCCTCATACCTGAAACATGCAGAGAGATGTTCCTCGTACAGGAAATCCACAACCCAAGAGCTTGTATCCTGGTTTAGCATCCCCAATAATTTGAAAGCCTTCTATTCCAGGACCATCTTCTGCAGTAGATCATTCATTGTAACTGATACACTAAATGATTTGCTACTCCATCACAAGATATTAGTCATATTACCTTCTGAATCAAAAGAATCAACTCTATCATCTTGCATCATCGGAGGATTGGAAAATTGATCAGCACCTTTTTGCTCAGATCCTAATGGAAACCCATTTCTTTCGGTCATAATGTCCATCATATGGCTTGCATTATCTCCCTGATTTATTAGTGGCCTGTATCAAAAGTGCATAGATATCATGAAGGAATCTGATATTGAGATGCGGATTGTATTTTCCAGCTTCTACTATTGAAACTGAAAGTAATAAACGCGTAGAAATTATAGCGGACTGCTAAAATAACACGTGCAACTTGTCAGAGCTATGTCATACCTAAATTTCCCCTGCTCGTCTTAATTTGACATTGAACTTAAAATGCTATATCTATCACATTCTTAGCATCAGGAGGTGATTATATTTGAGAAATCTTAGTGGTGACAGGTCAGCCACCTGGAGGACCTCCAAAGAACTCTCTCATGGAATTATAACTTCTTTTGTCACACAATGTGCATACATAATTTTTAATGCTCATGCAACAATGTAACATCATGAGTTGCCCTCTTTCAAGTGCTATCATTTATCACGGCAAACGAAATCACCTCATGATGTGGTTTGATTAGTAGCAGTATCTTACTTCGACCAACAATATTAGCAAAAAGGGGTTTTCCTGGGAAGTGATTAAACCTAGAAGTATTTTCGAGATCTAATGCAATTAATCTACTTCAATGTTGTCGCTGAATGTGATTCTATTCAGATAAAATGGAACGCTGTATGCAGTTGTAAACATCATTAACCAATTATAATAACATTATCTTAACAAACCAAATCTTCATCTTAATAGTACTCTGTCTGAGACCAAAAAAGTAACAAAAATGGTATAATATAAACATGTGGGGAAATACAAGTTCAATTGAGCGCAAGTAAATCAGCTTCCAGGCCTATAAAAAAGCAACATGCAGATGCAGGTGGCTCTGAAAAGGTCATGTATCCATCCTTATAGAAGTACAGAGAAATACCCGAGCCAAAAGACCAATAAGTTCTAATAAAAGCGATGATGGAGAGAATATTAGGAACTTCACTTAAACAGCATATCACAGAAGAATACATGGTTTATACTTAAAGTGGAAGAAGCTATTAGGCATTCAAGGGTATAAAATATGTTTGTGTTATCTAACAAACGAAAATAAGGAGTTCGGAGAATAGGCTAGAACAATTGTAGTGCCATCACAATGCAAAAGTATTATTATGCATAAACAATGGTTTATCTGTATAAACTAATTACGATGCACACAAATACCTTAATAAATGAATGTTGATGGTGGAAATATTCATTTTGACCATTTGGTAGCAAATGTGTGATTAGTCCATGAAACAGAAACTTGTATTGAAAATCATACTTCTTTCGCAGCTGTAGACTGACAAGGCACTGTTTGAGCAACTTTCAAGTACATCTCGCTACAAATAACACAACGCTCCACACACTTCAATATTTTAGTTCATAGATATAACATATAGAACATGGTGCTTCACTTTTCTTTTTGGAACCCATCAATATACCTTCCAAACTTTATTTTCATTTTTTTAATCTAGGTCATGAATTACTTCTCGCTCATACGTCCCTCCAAACTATTAGAATGATAAGATATAATAGAAAGTTCTTCACTCTCCAATTCTGGCGCTACCCTTGCAAAGTTGCCCAAAGGCAGGATTCTTTAAAAGGTTTTACAAAGTTCCAATACTTAGAGAGCTCAATACGTGATGCAACTGTGTCTACAGAGATCTTCAAAGACACTAGTCAAGTTATTGTAATATAATGGCGTCAATACATTTAACTTTTTCAATAACTACGAAAATTTGGAACAATCATGAGAACGCCAAAATTTCAAGCCAACCTATTAGTGGTGGGCATTCCTCTTTGAAAACTGTCACTATCTGGTCGGTGACGCATCTCAACACTCTGCATCAAACTGTTAGCTTGTCTAGGATCATTGTCTTGCACATATCTTGATGCATCAGCTGGTTCCATATTTCTCCCATCAACATAACGGCTATAGTGAGAATTTCCTTGGACACCCTACAGAAGCGAAGTAATAGATTAACAATATTAATTTCAACAAATAAAAATGCTACACTATGTCAGTGGACGGATAACTGCTAACTGTACTTCACAGAACATTAAATTGCATCCACAAGTGAAAGCCATCTTATCAGTGCAAATGGCTGGAACAAACGGTAGACAGTAAAGTTGCTGCAATTACCATAGAACTGCTAGCGAGTTGGCTACCCCCACGATTTAAGCTTGGAATTTCTTTGTCAATATAACCATTTCTGGAACTATTTCCAATCATGGAATTCAACTCTGCAAGCCTGGCCTGCATTTAAGTCATTCCTTATTAGCTTTATTGACAATGTGATGCTCAAATGCAATTCTAACAGCTAATGAAGGTCCAAAAAAAAGAGATCTTTAGTAGCTATTTTCCCTGTGCAGTCTAGCAGTACTACACGTTACCGACAATGAACAGATGAAGCATGTTTGTCAGTTAATAGTCATAAGCTACTATTGACTTTTAGCATCGAAAAATAGTTTAATGATGAAGCAAACACTACAAAAACCAAAACTGATCAACTGTTCTTAATGAACAGGGTCACCAATCATGAGGAACACTATCCAAATGCAGAGAGAAGTGTGTAATTCAAGTAAACATAATCTTAGATGTGTCATATTGACACCTAAAATATTAACTAAAGCTGATAACATTTATTCTCCTGCCTGAACTCACAGTTTAGAAGGCATTTTTGTCCAGCTAAGACACTGAATAAGAAAATATATTACACCCGAAGAGAAGCGTTATCCCATATTACAGATAAAATTAAATATCTAAATATAAATGACAAGGCGAGCCATATAAGAAAAAAATACTGAATAGCAGCTACAGATCTTAATAATAAATACACGTTGGCAGAATGAAAACAATCTAAAGATGATATAGTCTTACATGTGAAGTTCTTATCTTGAACTGCAGCTGATCATGTAAGTGCTGCATAAAATTAGAAGAGCATAAATGTTATAGCAAACAACTGGCATGGGCATAATTGAAGAAGTTCCACACCAGTTGAAGGGTTGAAGTCATTAAAAAAAAACAATAATTGCAGCGGAAAGCAGACAATGGGGAACTTATTGACTGCTTATTCACCACAAACTAGTGTACAGAAATAGTATTACATTATGGCAACATGTTTGGTTTCAGTGAAACAGATACCACATTCAAGCAAATATTATCCTAGTTATGTCAGCATCCACACCAAATGCCAGAAATTCTCCCAGAGCAGAAACTTTTTTACTTGTTCAAATTAAAAGTTATTGACAAGCATAGTGTACAGTATCCAATATGAAATTTTAGCTCTCACCCCTTTCACTGATGACTTTAAACAAATACGATCAGTGAAGACTTCAAACAAATACAATATAACATCAAAATTTCACTCTTAGTCCAAAAGAAGAGGTAAGGAAAAGCATGAGGTCCACTGGAACAAGAACCCAAGTGATAACATGAATTTCAGAAAAAATAAATGAACTCGGGTACTCTGTCAAAATAGAAGTGAGATAGTTGGAGACCTATCTAAATATAGATGTCTTTTTAGGACAAATAAACTTAATCGCTTGTACTTAAGAATTTCTTAAGGTACAAAAGGGGAAATGTAAAAGAAAACATTTCCTCCAGATACTACCACAGAACAGACTTGTAGAAAACGAAATAAGGTTTTCAAGAACTATACACTTAAATTAAAATTAGATTAGCTATTTTCATCCTTCCACACCTCCAACTTTGGTTTCAGTTCCATTCTGTGTACTCCTTGGCAGAGCTCTTTTCATCACACCCACTCATCTTCGCTTTAGATGTTCCACCACATCAGGCCAGTAACTAAAAACAAAAATGACCACTAATTCTCTTACTAACAATATTAAAAATTCTATCATCATTGGTAACATAGAGCAAAGATCTTGTCGGGGTTGTTTCAATCATCTGCATGAATGCATTGTGTCACTGGGACCATTTATAATTAGCAGACAATTTATTCGAAAAGACCTACCCAAGAAGATAGCCACGAATAGATACTTCTCAGATCGTTTTTAAAGGTGGAAAAGAGAAAACATAAAGTTAACAATAAGAAGACACTAGAATATAGTGATGCAGTCCCAAGAATGAGGTATGCAGCTCTCCATAAAAAGCAGCTGAATAGAAACCTCATGGACCATATAAACCATACAACTAACGTAAAAGATAGTATTGGTACCCATATATATAGAATGACAATATACAACTCATGTAAATAATCTGAGGCAACATCTGCATATGTAACTATAAAAATATTATAAATTTCACACCTTGATGCTGTTGGTTAGGGCAGAGGCATTGGTCACGTGAGGCAAAGCACCATATTCAGCCAATATCATTAGCATATTCGACGTAAAGATACGTTTCTCGTCCTCCACAACCTGGGTCCCATGTCAATACTTATTTAAAAAACATGAAAAGGGAATGTGGGAGAATAGAGGAGGATGACCAATGAAACGAGGACAGTGCAGTACTACCATATCTTTATATGTAGAACAATCTATTTTTTTTTTTTTTTTAATAAAGAGTCACAAACCATACCAAAAGCAAAATCAAACTAAAAATTCATTGAGCGATTGATGGAATCTTTTGAGAACAGAAACAGAAGGACTGAGAAGAATAATGCATGCGAGTCAATAAATAGAACACATTTTTTATTTGCCAAAGCCTGGGACATAGGTAGACACCTAAGAGTCTGGCGTATTGAAGTGGATAACTTTTGGATGTAGAGGGTGAGATACTAAACTTGAGAAGATTCTCAAGAAATTCAACTTATAAAAACTTCACCAGAAATGCAAAAAGGCAATACTGGAGCGAATTATCTAAACTCATTCCTGTATTCACACAGAACTGAGACATAACTCCGATACTCATGTAAGTATGTGCTGATATTCTCCCCGACCCCAATGCATAGAGGAGAAGAACAAAATTGAACTTATCCCCTCCTCAGTAAAAGTATAAGGCACAAGATCAGTAAGGACCTGAAAAACACATACCCTTCATGACTCATCACTTAAGGAACAAGAGCTGATCATAATCCTTATATTTCAACTTCCATTGCAATTTATCATAACGGGTATAATGCCTTTACATGTAGGTCCATAAAAAATTAAGTGTCCAGAACCACTTTGTTCTAGAGTATATAAATGAATGTGTAGCATACACCTTTCCATATGCTTTAATAGTAAAGTAAAGAGATATGGAGAAAGGGAACATTTCACAAATAATGGGAAAAGATACAAATTAGCCCCTCAATTAGATTGCATACTATTCTTTTGTCCAAATAGACCCTTAAACTTTTAAAATTGATTAAATAAGCCTCTAGACTAATTACTCAGGGACCCAATTAGACCCTATACTATTGATTTGTCCTAATTGACCCTTGAACTTTTAAAATGAATCAAATGAACCCCTGAACTTCTAAATATGAGAGCAAATAGGACCCTCCTAAATAGTAGAATAATTTTATAAACTGGAAAGATAACTAACCTTTCTAAAAATTAATAAAATTAGATCAAAAAATACATCGAAAAAAGTTAATAAAATTAACAAATAAAATTTAAAATTTATGTAATATGTTAAAAATAAAAAAGTTGTTAAGGCTTGGGGATTTATTATGTTATTTTATAGTTTTTAATTTTTTTTAATTCCTTACTAATTTAATAATTTGAGGTCTTGGGATTTTCTAGATCTATTAAATGATTTTTAAATTTTACTTCTTCACTTTTAAACTATACAACAACCTAAAAGTTTTATTTTGATAATTTTTAATTTATTTCATTATAATTATAATTTATGAAATCCTTTTAGATTTATTTAACAATTTTAATATTTAAAAATGTCCTATTGTTTCATAATTAGAAGTTCAGGGGCTAGTCTATATGTACAAAACATAGTTTTGGAACCAATTTGAACCCGATTTACTAATTCAAGGGCTAATGCACATTTCCGACAAACAAATCATATAGCTTTCCATTCTAGGCACTAAATTTAAAAGGTCAATAGGAGTAATAGCAAAGCATTACTTAATGATTGATCTATACATGACTCCCCTATGTTTCAACTGAGTCTTTGTAATATAACCAAAGGCTAAAATAGTCCCACAGTTGCTATGCAGTATAACAGAAATCTAGAAAACACAGGATGATTGGTTGTTTGCTTAAGTACATTGTTTTTATATTCAATGATGGAAACAATTTGATGTGATGCGAGCCAATGATAAGTAGGTTAATGAGAAATACAATATACAGACTTATTTACATAAACATTTGAGATGAATGATCTGATTATGAATAACCCCATAATATTCTTCCATATCTTCAGTCATTTAAATGAAATACCACAAAAATTAGATGTAGATTGTATGGATTAAGATTTCAGAGTGAGCATGTAACATAACCACTTTAAGAGCTTAAATGATAAACATAGCTGCAAGGCACAAGCACAGAGTTTAGAGTGAAAATGTGTTAGGATCTAGAGCACCTTTTATGTATTTTCCAGCTGAAGGCAATAGCATAATCAAATGATTCTAATAACATAAACCTAAAACTCACTCTTGATATGAACTTTATCCCTGCATTAAAATTCAAGGCTACCTTAAAGTATAGAAACCCTGCATCAAAGGGGCTCTCCTGTCCCAGTTATCCTAGATTTCAATTAATTAGACTATCATACAAGTCACACATACAAGGATAAAAAATGTCTCAGACAGCTGTAGCTAACTATATTCTATTTAGATACAAACGTAGGAAGAGGTAGTTAGCATTAGTAAAAGAACACCAGACAAAAGAATAGTGGCAGAGCATCCACTACCTAGGCCATTGGTCTTGGGTTCGAGTCAGTAGTCACCTTGGGGGAAGGGGAGGGTTTTTCTTTGTTCTTAGATTAGGAGAAAAAAATTATAAAAAAATTATATATATATATACATAAATTAAAATTAAAAAACAAAAAAAAAAAAAAGAACGCAAGACAAAAGTAGGATTCAGACAAATTTTTACCTTTAATTCATTAAGCAAGTTCAAGTTTACTTCAAGATCTCCTTTCCTTTGCGCCAACTCGTTTGATGCCGAAGTTATAACTTCAGTTTGCTTTTCATCAAGAGCCTATAACGAAAGTAACTTATTTCACATATTAGGCTATGCTACAACAGATGAAATGGTAAAGTAGACAACTCGAAGTTCTATAGTAATAAATGAAAGTAATTAGAGAGGATTTAAATATACAAACCATCCGTAACTCTGAGAACTTCCTCTCAAGCGAATATTTCTCATTTAACATCTGTGATTCCTACAATCATATACAATAATCTAAGGCTTTTGAAAAAGGTAGGGTAGTATTCATCCATTATTCATTAAAATTTAGAAGCATAGATCTTACTTTAATACTAGCAAGAGCAATTTGTTCCCTAAGATACATAATTTCCTTCTCCTGAGCTCTTTTCCGTGAATAAAGTTCCTGCAGAGAATTTCATTTTCATGAGAAACTTTAGAAAAATACAAATGCCTATCTTTTAAGCAAATACCGGTACCATGATTTCTTGGTCTTGTGAGTTAACAGAAGTTTCTTTTCCCTTCACATTTTTTGGTGTTTCAGAAGTGTACCTACCAACAAATGAATTGGGTTATAAGAAGTACTGCACAAACCATTATCCTACTTCCTTACAAAACGTTTGAATACCTGTTAGCAGAATCCAAGCTTTGCTCCCGTGTCCCAGAATCATAGTTGTGGCCATTAGCGGAGCTATCAGCAGAAGACATTGCCTCGTAGGTAGCAGTTGCCAAAACACAAAAGTTCAGTATGTTCAAATCAGCACACTCCAAAGAAGATCATCCATTCAGTTCCTCTCCCTATCCTTGATACACTGCGCCTTTCGTGAGATTTGTTTGAGGTGCCCAACCAATCAGAACAACTTACTTGGGATATGATTTGTTTGTGTGTACCCAAGCTAATACCATGAAGCTGGTAGCCAAGAATCACAAGGGAGTTACACTTTCATTTATAGGTTCCAAGTGAGTACCGCTAACTAGCAATCTTTGAAGCAGAAAAATATTATTTTCCCACATCGTAAGTTTTTCCACCTACTGGATATAAAACAAATTTTAACGTGGATTTCATATTTATTCACAGAATATACACCAAAACACGACTCAAATGCCCTAGATTTGCCATCACAAAGGATGTTTTTAACCTTATGAAATTCCTTAACAATGTATATGCATGTACCAGAAACAACAGAAAAGAATGAATAGCCACGAAATATTTTGGGTCAGAGAAAATCCTGTCTCAATGATTACCCAAGTTCAGGCATCCCACAGTTCAGAAAGTTTTAAACAATGTACGCAGCAACAAAGAATACTAAATCAATAGGTTGATGAATAAAATCTGCTATTATGCAGTATCCAACTTTAGCGAGAAAGTTTCCAGAGATCTAATAATGCAGATTTCACTAACAAAATAAACTGTCAGATTAAGTTAAAAGACAAACATTGAAGCAGACTAGAACATCAAAATTCACTTGAAAACTAACAATGTCGAAACATTCCTTGACCAAGATTTTCAGCTTTACATAGTTATACTATTCTTCACATGCTAGAGTCTTCATGAATTCAAGGGTTAATGAAGTAGTATTCTCACTTGCTTCTTCATAATGAGAAGTCGACCAGTATTTACAACTTCGTGCACTCCACATAATTTCATAGGCAGAAAAAGTAGATGAAAAATAAAAAACCAACAATTACCACCTGATTATAAGATTTTTGTTTATGAATCACAACTCAATTCATAATATAACAAAGTCAAGAACCGAATCAAGTCACAAGATAATAAAAATTGCCAAGCACTATCCATGTCGAAAGTATGGATGAGGGATTGAAGTCCAAGAAGACAGAAAAAGACCATACAGAAGATAAGCTCAAGGAGAACTCAAACATCCAGGTGCATAACACAAAAATATTCATGAACACAAAAATTAACCAACTAAAATCAAAATCTGAAATTTGAATTGACTTCTACCCCACATTAGAAACATCAAATCCATGAAGCCTTTTTAAGTACAAAAAAATACAAGTAATCAAGCAAGAAATTGAGATCAAAGTGACTGAAAACACAAAAGAAACCCCGACAAGATGACAACTTGAGCAAGAAACAAGATTCACTCAAGCACAACAAAGTGAAAGCACCACTACCGAGTAGAAAACAATAAATGAAATTTAAATTGTGCATAAAGTACAATAAATGAAATTCCAAACATGATGAATGACATGCAATCAAGAACTCAAGAAAAGACCAACATAATTTACATGTTCTAAGAAAATAAAGCAATCAACAAGAAAAAAGAAAGGGTTCCTTTACCTCTGCGAAGCCTATGATTGAAAACCTCAACAATTCACAGCCACAATCAAATCAAAGGAAAAAGGTCTCGCGAGAAGAAATTCGAGTTTTAACAACATTGGTGTCTGAAAAGTCAGATGGCGGAGTCGTTGGAGCCTTTATTTCCCCTCCTGATTGTTCCCAGCAACCGCAACGCAGTATTTACTTTTATGCAGACAGACATATAATAATATATTACAGTCGAATCCGAGCAATTCAATGTGAAAAGTCGGTGTGAAAGCATGGCAGTAATTTCGTTCCAACGATAAGATTTTACGAAATCCAAATCTAGTACTTAATATAGAAACAATTAATATATACCTAATCCATGGAGATTCTACTCACCACACCATGATTACTATAAGACAATTTTTTTGGACCTTATTAACAGATAGATAATTCAGGTCAATCAAAGATTCTACCGTCTTAAAAGTAAATAAATAAAGGGTTAATGGCATAAAGAATTATGATCTTCTGTACATTTTGCATTTTAATCACAAACCTTGTAATTTTTGCAATTCAAATCATCCAACAATTTTCTAGCAAATTTTAGGTGATGTGTACGCGGTGAGCAATGCCACGTAGGATGCCATGTGGATTATGCATAAATTTTAATATTTTCATCTTTTAAAGTTTGAAGAGTTAAATTAAAAAAAAAAAAACGCAAGAAATAAGAAATTAAATTTAAAAATTAGAAACCATATTTGGGAAACACATTTGTACACGCATATGCGTCTGATTTGCAAGAACCCGTCATTTACAAATTACAACGCTCTGAAATCAAGAATCCTAGTTTTGACGAAAAAAAAATCCTAGATTTCTTAGGAAAATGTGTAAGCAAGTCAACAAATGTATTGCATTGCGTGCAACCTATGTGTTTACTAAATGTATGACACGTGGGGAAAAAAGATAGAAAAAAATATATATTTGTTTGCACACATGTCTCGAATCCAATTGAATGCAGACAATATTGATATGGGTATGGAAGAATTTCTCCACCTAACAAGGTGTCTCCATTTGTCTTGCAACATCAATCAAACTAATCAAGTAAGTAAGCAACAATTTTATTTCACCATGGTCTTAAATGAATATTAATAGATTTTAGGATAATGAGCATGTGTGTTGAATTCAACGGTTCGTAATTTGTAGGTTTTTTTCGTTTTATCTAAGCTAGGGCTCATCATTTGGGGACTTAGTAAATGGAAGGAGTTTCTATTTATTGTGTAACTTGTCTTACAAGAATGTTGATAAAACGACCATGACTTATTAGAATGTTTCCTAATGTGCTTTTATTTTGTAATAAAGAAAAATAACTATATGCTGACCCACATGCATCCTACATGGCATTGCCCACCGGTTCCGGCATACACATCGCCTAAAATTTCTCTGAAAATTGTTGCATACTTTGAATTGCAAAAATTAGAGCGGTGATGTTTAAAATTGCAAAAATTAAAAAGTCGAGATTAAAATGCAAAATGTGCAAAATGTCGTGATTTTTAATGTAATTAACCCATAAATAAATAAAATAGAAATCATGCTACTGTACCAAAACCGCAACTCACTAGTTATGTTTATTTATGGATTTTCCCACTCAAATGAAAACAGGGAACATACTGATAAAATTAATAATAATATCAATTGTTATCTAACTTTTATGATATACTTTGATTATATTTTAAGTATGATTTGACAATATTTTATAAATTTTATCACATTATATCTCAAAACAAAAACACTATATTTGAAACTCATTTAAACTAAAAACTTTCACGGACATCTTTGTCACACGCTCCTACATCCATAAAGTTTAACTTAAAGTTACTACTATTGAGGTTGTTTGGTTTAATGCTTTCACTATTAGCCTAATACAAGTACCAATAAATATGTTCTTGTTCCTCCTTAATGAAAAAAGAAAGATGCTTTCTTATCCATTTAGAAAGTAAGTTAAGATAATTTTCCTATACATTAAGTTAGTTATTCACAATTGGAAAAATATGCAAAACTAATCTCATGCTTGGGTTCAAGTGCAAATATGACCTTAAAGTATTTATGTCAATCTTGAAGCTAATGTTTGGGTTTTTAGAAAATAACTCTAAAGTATTTACCAATTGCACATATTATTTTGAAGTATTATTTTTTGTAAAAGAAAATTATTGATATTTTTTACACTTACAACATATTTATTTTATACGTTTTCTTTTACAATTAGTTATTTCTTTTATCTGTTAAATGTTATTGATCCCAAGTGGTAGTGGTTTAGAAGGGGGTTGAATAAACATCTAACTATATTGAATTTATCTTTTTCAAAACGTGAGCAGTGAGTTGTTCTCTGTCGTAGGAAGTTGGTTCTTACAGCAGAGCTTACAACAGTAAGTTCCAACAAAATAGTAAGCTTACAACAAGTTGTTCTTTTGGCTTACAACAAGCAATGCTCAAAGAGAGTTTTGTGCAGCGAAAATACGTTAAAGTGTTTTTTTAATACAATGTAGTAAGTAAGATGTATGTTACAGTAGCAGTAAATAAGATATGAAAATACACTACAAATTTATAGTAATTCGAAGGTGGAGATAATCATTCTACATCCACTCTTCCTCACACGAAAAAAATTCACTAGGTTTTTCGCACAATATAATCTTAGCTACAACCGATGTCCAAATCCAACTTGGCACCTTACAGTATCGGAAGGCTACTCTTATACTATACAAGTTCCTCAAAACTAAAGCTAGTCTAATTTGAATCCCTGATTCAACAGAAGACTCTCTGTTAAAAACCACTAGTTAAAGAAGGTTTATCAAAGTGTTTTCTTCAACTCAAAGTTACCTCTAAACTTGTAGACCAGTTAGAGATGTGGGCAAGCTTTCTTGGTGAGAAGGACTAGGATAGAGATTGAACTTTCTCAGAGCTAGCTTGATTTGACTTCGGGAGTCTGTTGCAGTTTGAGAACTTTGCTTGAGTAATAGTTGAGATGTTGCATTGGTGCTACTTTGTCGTTTCTCTTCGCCCACACTTTTCTGAATGATTGAGAGTAATGGATGTTTTGAAAGCTCATAAGTTGATAGCTCGAAAATGGTAAGTTGAAGTAATGTTTCAGTACTTTTCCCGTCCTTAGTGTCCTTCTATTTATTATTGTTTCATAGTTGTTGAAGAGATAAGGAGATTCATATTAACATTTAATGCTCATCGTATGACTTCTAGCCGTTGTTGTCCGTTAGCCAAGAGCTAGTTAGAGTAGGTGCGGCTCCTTTGTTAGTGTTGCAGAGTTGCTTTTACTTTTTTCAGGGCACGTGTCATCACGATATTGTATAGTCAATACAAGAATTACTTCTTGTCTTCACTGGCTATTTTTTCTAATCTTATAATTGTTGACTTTGTCTTGAGGTCTTCTCTGCTGACAAGATTGTTGTGTGTCATTGCTACATGATCATGCTTCCATCTAGTAGTGGATATCCTACACTAGACTTTGTTGTACTCTACAAAAGTGTAAGCTTTATTGGTGAACATTGAAATTATCATTTTTCTCATACATTTCAAGTTCATATTTTGTTGAGAATTATGATGGTTTGATATATTTAAGTACATTTTTGTGTAAAAGTATGATTTCGAGTCGATATCTATTTCGATATGATTTGATGCATTTTTTAGTATTTGAGTTCTGTTTTGAAGGATAGGAAAATATGAAGAATCAAAGAAGCCATTTGCTCACATCCGTCCATTCCGAGCCGCATTATGAGGCCCAAATGGACAGTAAAAGAGCTCGCCTAGCCGAACTTGAAGGTCTTCGAGTCTCGAACTGTAACGACCCAATTTTCATAAAATCTATTTGAAGACATTTCAAAAAACCAAATAATCCTATCAATGAAAATCCTTCTTTTAAATAAAGAAATAATTTACAAATCAAGTCGTTAGAAATTTTTTGAGCATAGATAATTTCATAACAAGTATACAAAATAGTCATTTTTTCCACACAAGCAAAACAAAAATCATAACATCCAATTTCATAAATCTTAATTTTTGTAGCAGCGGTAGATAAAAGAAACAATTTTCTATCTAATTACTAACTAAAAATCTCCATAAATTTCAAAAGCAGGGTCATAATGATCAAAGTATAAGCACTTTTCAAATAATCTCAATCAACTTCTAAGACAATTTATAATCCAGGAATAAACACAAGAAAGATAATTAAATAATTCAATTAAACATAAATATCCCTACAAGAGTTCATATGTTTGACCGCCCGCCTCGACTCCCATCACACAACTCTAAGTCAACCTGAAAAAGTTAATTGTGTGGGGGTAAGCTACCACTAGCCTCTTACAAGTCCTTAATAAAAATACATGATTGAAACATAAACATGAACAATCGTTAACTTACACGTAACATACGTGTGCACATGTTGCCCCGGATCACACCAACATAACATATATGTGCACAGGTTGCCCCAGATCACACCAACATAGCATATGTGTGCACATGTTGCCCCGGACCACACCAACTTATAGGGATTGATCAATCAAACATATAAATGCAACTAAGGTCTTGCATTTCTTAAACATATAAATGCAACTTAGATCTTGCATTTCATAAAATAACAATTATAACACGTAAATGAAACAAGCATATACAATTAATAAGGCAAGTAAGAACCCCCACCTGAATTGAGATGCAATTGTCCTACGTTTGTAGCATTCTCTAGTCTCGTTCTCCTTCTTACTTAGGAATGCATGATCCTTTATTGATCATAAATTAATATTTGGGATATAGAAATTTAGGATTTAGGGTTTGGTAGAAGATTTAGGAAATTTTGAAAATAGATTTGAAGGAAATAGAGAACTTCTAAGAATACGCAGCAAATAAATAATTTATTTTTCATAAATGGTAAGAGATAAAACTTTGAAAATTTTACAGTAGGAAAACAACTTAAGTGAAGTATCATACTAAAGTTACATAATTTTAAATAAGGTTAACTATGAGTTTTGAATTTTTAAATCCGAATATTGTGAAACTGTAAATTCTGCTTAGCAGTAGAAAACTTTAATAAATCGAAAACTATTGGATGGATCACTTTGAAATTTTATAGAATGATAGAAGACACGTATATATAATATATATCCAAAAATAATACTTTTTTAAGATGTATAAATATAGTTTTTGAATTTGTCAAATCAGAAAAGTGAATATTTCAGATCATGTGGACGTAATAGAAAAATTATATAAAATAAAATATAAGTTTGATGGATTTGAAACTTTATAATATAAATAACATACTTGGAACAACATATTAAAAAATAATAAGATCTTAAAACTTTTAACTATATATTACGAATTTTCAAGATAGAAAAACTGAATATTTAAAATCTGGATCAGCGGAGATAGAAAATTAATATAAAATAAAATACAACTCATATAGGGTTAAAAAATTTACTGTAATTTTAAAACAAGTCATGTAACTTACTAAAAAGTCATCGAAAAACAATATGTATAGATATGATTTTCGAATTTTATAAAAAAGATACCTGAAAATAGAGTGAAAGAGGAAAACGAGGTTCGGACGATGATGGCGGCTCTCGGAAGGACATCTAGGGCTTATGCACGAAATTTTTAATAAAAATAGATGATTTGGATTGTGATTTTAATTTATGACATGAAACCCTTATTTATAGATTATATTGCTAGGGTTTTAGGACTCCTAATTAGACTAGGAAAATGTTTTCTTGTTCCCAAAGTAAAAATCATGTGCTAGTTTGGGCTTGACTAATGCATTGGGCTAGTATCCAAAAATCTCATAACATGGAATATATTTTTAGCCATAACTTAAAATAATTTCCATAGTTTACGAAAAATAAATAATTCTCATTGGACAAAAATAGATATTGAAACATAATAATAATTAAATAATTTACGGGGTGTTACATGAACAAAAGTCGTGAAGAAGTCGGGTCGAGAAAAATATAAAGAGGTTAAAACAAAGGAAAACAGAGACGACGCGCATGACGGAGGACGGGAAGTCCCGGTGTTTGAGCGTCGGGTAGCACAACGAGTACCACTGCCAGTATCGCTCCCAATACTATAACGATATTTCCTTCTGGACTCGGGTACTGCGGCGTGTCCCACACCGGTATTGTGTGGTCTGAATCCAAACACCCTTGTTTTTCGTTCGACCCATCATAATTCTATAATTTAGCCATAACTTATTCGTCTAAAGTCGGACTCTAGCGATTCAAGTTACTATAGATAGCTAAAACGAAGATCTACAACTTTGTAGTTCAAGTCGAGAGCAGGTCTTGGACAGATAATTCCCATAATTACTGAGGCATCAGAATTATGTGCATTCGAAAAGTTCAACTCAACTTAAATTAAATTCAAGCACTCTTTTTTAGTCTTTTATATTTTTACCCTCACTTAAAAGGGTATTTCATCTATTTTTATGTCTTTTAAGCCATGTGAAGTTTGGGGTCTATAAATAGTCATTCTCCTCTCGTTTGTAGGAGGTGTGCAACTAGAAGTTAGCTTTAATAGTATTTTCAAATGTTAGTTTAGGGTTTCCTCTTTCTTTAAAGGAGAAAACCATATTTTGGTGTAGAAGCTTGGAGATAGGTCAAGGGCTTGTGACAAACTTCAAGATTATTGAAGTCTTTCAAGAGTTTTACTATCATTAGCATTCTCTATCACCCTTCCTCTTTAATTTCAATTTGTTTGCTTATTCTTGCTTAATGATGTTATCTCCCATTTATGCTTTGATGATTTGTGAGTAGTCTTCTTTTTTCTAGAAGCTAGGGAGTAGCCCAAGCTTCGGGTTGATGAATCGTTGATTGATTATTTGATTTGTTGTGGGTTGTGATGACCTAAGGTTAAAGTTTAATTAATATGTAATGATTTATAGGGATTTACGCGTTAACTAATATGCTTGACCGTAGATTATCTTTCGATGACCTAACAGACATAATCCTTGGTTGTGCATTACCGATAGGACATTTTGACCTCTAGGCTCGAAGTTTCTTCTCGTTCAAGGCTTGGTGAGCGATTAGTATTGGAGGATTATGTTAATTGAAACCTTAATGATGTGGTGGAGACCCACTAGGAGAAAATACATTGGGAAGGGGAGTACAGTTTGGAGAATGCTTGTTGTGATGGGCAAAATCATCTTGTCCTAATGTGTAGTGATTACACCCCCATATCGGTCTTTAATGTGGGATAATTGGTATAGGATTTTGTAGCCTTACGTAACGTAGACCCTCCGGACCCAAGGCCGACTCTTAATTCTTAATTTGTGATGGTAGTCGTCAAAGGACCTCGTTTATGTTGAGAATAATTTGAAGCATAATTTATTCATATAATTACAAAGTACTTGTACAAGTATGCAAAGAATATAAATAGAGAGAAAACCCAATGTGGGACAAAGAGATTACAACACAAGAATACTATATACAATAATATTCCCTAATACACCCCCTTAAGATGGTGGTCGGTTGGCAACACCAATCTTGTCCATGAGGAGAGTTAGCCGATTTCTTAAAAGTGGTTTGGTAAGTGCATCAGCAAGTTGGTTAGAGGATGAGACATGAGAAACACGAAGTTGAGAGGTTTTGACCAAATCTCGAACAAAAGTGATAGTCGATTGCAATATGTTTCAAGCGGGAGCAAACTACAGGATTGGAGCAGACATAGGTGGCCCTTATGTTATCATTGTACAAAGTCGGGCATGAAGATAAGAGGACACTAAGCTCATCCAAAATAGAATGAGTCCACTGTGACTCAGCTGCAGCTGCAACAATAGCCCGATATTCAGCCTCAATGGATGAGCGGGCGACATAACGCTATTTTCTGGAGCTCCAAGATACAGGGTTGGAACCAAGAAAGACAGCAAAGGCCCCAGTGGAGGTGCAATCATCACAATTATCGGCCCAATCAGCACCAGAGAAGTAATGTAGAGAGATGGGCGAGTCTCGATGTAGTTGAAGACCAAAGTGGTGAGTCCCATTAAGGTAAGAGAGTAAACATTTCACAACACCCCAATGAGTGACATTGGGAGCATGCAAAAACTGAGATAACTTGTTGACAACAAATGCAATGTCAGGTCGAGTGAGAGATAAATATTGCAAACCATCAAGGTCCTGATGATAGGTAGTCGAATCAGAAGGTTCACACCCATCAGCAAGGGAAATAAAGGATCTTGGTGTAAGGGGGTTTGGACTGGATTAGTGTCAAGCATGTTGTGCTTGGAGAGAAGATCAATGATATACTTCCATTGAGAGAGAAAATAGGCCGAGGATGATCGAAGAACTTCAATACCAAGGAAGTGTGAAAGTGGTCCGAGATCCTTAACTGAAAACTTGGAAGATAAGTCAGCAACAAACCGAGCAAGAAAGGAGTCATCATTACCTGTGAGAATAAGGTCATCAACATACACTAAAAAATAAGCAGTAACATTTTGATGTTTGTAGACAATATGGATTCATCTGGTTTCGTGCAAACGAAGCCGAATGAGACCAGAAATTCACGAAGAGCATTGTACCATGTGCGAGGAGCTTGTTTCAATCCATAAATGGACTAGTACAACTTGCATACATAAGAGGGATATTTTTTGTCGGAGAAGCTAGGGGGCGGAGCCAAGTAAACTGCATTAGGAAGTTTGCCATGTAAAAAGGCATTATTAACATCAAATTGGCGTAAGGGTCAGTTACGAGATATAGCAAGACTGAGGACAAGTTGAACAATTGTTGGTTTGATAATAGAACTGAATATTTCGAAATAATCAATGTCAGGGCATTGATGAAACCCCTTGGAAACTAGTCGGGCTTTGAACTTGTCAACAGTGCCATCTGGTTTACGCTTGATTCGAAATACCCACTTGAAACCAACCATATTTTGTGACGCAACAGGAGGGACAAGATCCCACATGCCATTTTTTAGTAAGGCAGTAAACTCATAAGACATGGCAGTACGCCATCGGGAATCAAAGAAGGCATGTGATACAGTTGATGGATCAATGTCAGTAGAAAGGGAAGATGTGAGACCGTAACACCCCGATTTCTAGAATATTTGTAATCATTCTTTTGATAGAAAAATTTAAGTTTCCAATCACAATTTATAAATAAAAAAAAAATCCACCCTCTAACTAAGCGGAAGTGTAAATAACTTGAATACAAAGGTTAGGAATAGTATTTGGTTTCAAAATATATAAAAAAAAAAATGATTTACCATACTAACTTTCAATAAATAAATAAAATAAACTAGACTAGACTTCCTAAATCATTCAAAAGAATCAAAATAACCCAAAAATTCAAGTATTTTCAAAACTCTACTTTTCCTAATAAAGTTCTTGGAATAAATAACAGAAAAATACTAGAAGATAAGCAGACCCAAAAAGTTTGACTTTTCTTGCATCCACCACCTCGTACCATCACCAAACTCCAATTGACCTGTAGACACTGAAATGTAATTGGGGTGAGCAAGCCACAAGTTCAGTGGGGATAAGTTTTTCGACTCTAAATACTATAGGTGCAATAATAATGAAAGCATACAACACACTGTAAATGGATGTTGATCAACATAGAAAACCTTTTGCCTGTTGACTAGCTTAGCACAGCACATAGCATAACATATAGCCTGTTGCCTATAGCCTATGGAATGTTGCACTTAGACATCAAAATAACATATACAACATTTAAAGTTGACAAACAACCCAATAGTTTAGAAATAGTCCCCACCTGGAATAAGAAAAAAGTGCAATGTAGATGCAAAAGTCCTACAGTCCTTAGCCTTTGCTTGCCTCGTCACCTTGTCATAGCAGATATGAACGTTTTAGGAAACATAGTTTTAAAATACAATTGTATGTAAAATAATAATAAATATAAATATTAGGGCTCAAAAGAATAAATTTGGAGTTGGAAGACTGATTTAGAAAAGTATATGAATTTTCTGAATTAACTGGAAATTGAGACACCATTGTAGAACTGATAACATCCCTCAGGACTATATACAGATATACCTCAAACACATTAATATTATATACACACACGCACTTGTACCCAAACATATATGAATACATGTTATAAACACAAACCAACATTCATACATACACATTGCACATCCATATCACTTACAACACATCAACTGAAATCTCTTTTCTTTTATTTGAAACCCCTGAAAGCATAATTCACACCCTCCAATCAATTTCAATACTCACACACCCACCTACATATTATCTTATATATATATATAAATATATATATATATATATATATATTATATTTAATATTAAGATTGTGCATATACCTTAATCCCACAAAACTTTTATAAATTAAATACATATATGTATACTCCACACAGTCAAATACCCATGTACATAAGGTAGAATCAACACCGTACATTTTTTTAATCACTATGCTTATTTTAGTAAACTCATGCATTTTGCTCAACGCTCAACAGTTCAATAGTTACATACTTATATTTACAAGAACTGTCATACCTAGTCTATACACACACCCCACATTATATATATATATATATATATACATGCGCCACATATATACATATATATAAAGTTTGACAATATATATATATACACATGATTACCACTTTATTAAAAGCACATATATCTATAATCATGTATAGAAGAGATTGACTTTAACAATTAATACAAACTGGGAATGACAATACTGAGAGGAGAATGAGAGAAGAAAAGGATCGTACCTTGATTCTGAAAATTTCGAAGAAAAGAGGCTGAGTGGAGAAGTTATATGTATCGGTGGTTATTAATAGGGTTTTAAAAGGGAGTCCTAATCAGTCTAGGAATAAATAAAATTCTGATGGGTTTTAATAATTGGACAGGGTCTGATGGGCTTGAAAATTAAATTGGCTAGAAAGGTTCTTTTGGCCCAAAAAATAAAATTTTAAGTAGAAAATAATCAAATAAATAAAATAGTACTAAATTTATACGGGTATTACAGAGACAATACCTTGGGTTGTTTTGGAGATGTTGTTACGAGAACGTGTCTTCACATGGTGACGAGCCGGTGGCGGTGGTGAAGAAGCCGATCGGTGAGGCGAGATCGTAGGCAAGGGTGTAGAGGCCAGTGGAACGATGGTTAAGGAGACGTTATGGACTGGTGGAGGTGTGGGTATGGAATGTGATGGTGTAGGAACCGATGAGATAGGAGAGGAAGAAGGCTGTACGGAGAAGGGAAAGATGGTTTCAACAAACTCAACATGTCGTGAGGTAAAAAGTCTATTGGAAGAGCGATCTAGACACAGATAAGCACTCTGTGTAAGGGATTATCCCATAAAGACATAGACGAGATCGGCCACTGAGCTTCTGAGTACCATAAGGGCGAAGCCATGGATAGCATTGACACCCAAAGACACGAAACTTGAGAAGATTTGGTGGATGGGTAGAGATTTTCATAAGAGGAGACCATAGATAGGTCAACTTTGAGAAGATGGTTTATGATATAGGTGGTTATTGCGTGGCTCAAGGCCAGTATATGAGAGGCATAGATGCGAGATGCAACATAGCAAGACCAATGTCAACAATGTGACGATGACGGCGCTCGACTGCACCATTATGTTCGGGTGTATGAGGTAGTGTGGTAAGGTGAGTAATACCATGAGTGGCAAGTAAGGAACCTAAAGCTAAGAATTTCCACCCCCTTCCCCCGTCCCGTTATCAAAGTAAAGTGTTCTGATCTTGGTTTTCAGAAAATTTTCCACCTAGGCTTTGATGGCGATAAATGTGGATAGGACATCAGATTTACACTTGATAGGATATAACCAGACATATTTTGTGAAATGATCAATGAAATAACATAATATTTAAATCCACTAATCGACAAAACAGGTGATGTGCATACTTCAGAATAAAATAATTCCAAAGGTGCAGACGAATTTAAAGAGGATTCAACAAAAGGTAGTTTAGGACTCTTAACACATTTGCATGAATCACAACTAAAATCACGAGGTTTATGAAATGGTAAACTATGCTTAGATAAAACAAAATTTATAATTTTTGTAGAGGGGTGTCCAAGTCGAGCATACCAAATAGACTGATACTGGCTAGCCGAAGATAAGACGGGGAGAGGAAGAGTGGTACGTGCAGAAAATGATAATGGTGTGGTACCCAGGGACATTTTGCTCGTTGCTACCCCACTCTTCAGTCTCATGCCCCTCAGCCACAACAGCCCCGTCAAGCATATTCTATGCCATCTGCTCACACGACAACCTCTCTTCTCGCCTCCTTAGACTGGATCCTTAACTCGGGTGCCTCACATCAAGTTGCCACCACTTGGCTAGTCTATCATTGCACTCCCCCTATGATGGCGGTGACGTGATAGTAACGGTTTATGCATTACATGTATTGGCACTCTGACCTTCACTGATTTGCATTCACTTGATTTTTCGAATGCGTTGCTTGTGCCTTCCATGTCCAAGAACTTAATTTTAGTCTCTCAATTATGCAAATTGAATAACGTGGTTGTTGTGTTCTCTAATTCTGAATTTCAGGTGAAGGACTGTCATACGAGGGGCGTTCTCCTTCGGGGACCTCGCATTAATGGGCTGTTCGTCGTCCATCCGGTGTTAAGGATCGAGCAAGGATACAGTGCAGAAGGTCAATCCTGGAGTCTAACATCGAATCGTTATGCACATGATTCTCAGGTCAACTCTAAAATACCAATGTGTTGTATTTAAATTAATAGATGCATATTTAGGACTAATCAATGTGCATATTGAATTATGACAACCAAGAAGGTCCTAGGAAAATTCGGTAATTCCTACAATCTAGGGTAAGTGTATGAATGCAAAGTCGAGAATTCTTACTTTGAGCCCCCTTGACAAGTAAGATGATGATAGGGTCAAGCTAGTGACCTAAAGAAGCGCACTTGGGAGGCATCCCAAGCAACTTTTATCGCTTTCTTAGGAGTTTGTAGGGGTTGAGGATCTCCCCCCCTCCCCCAATGGGTTAGTCCTCTTTTACCCTTACCTTTTATTACTTTGATTGAGTAGAACAAAGATTTATGCTTTGAATGGTTGATGTGGAAATGTGAGTAATCATGAGCTCTTCGATTGATGAACCTTTGGGAAATGATGATCATGACATGCATGGGATGAATGTTTCTTGAATATAAATAGTGCATGGTTGTGAGGCAGACGGTCCAGTCCAAGATTGCGTGTTCAGTCGAAAATTTTGCACCGGGTTGGTGGAGGCAGAAACTTTAGCATGTTTCTGTTTTTGGGAGGCTGGTCACTGTTGATAGCCTACATGAAAGGCCGTAATAGTTTGAGAAGAAATAAAATCAGAGTGCGAAAGAAACTGAGCTTCAGTGCTCAAAAGCTTTTCATGCAATTCGTCGAACATCATAGAGGTGTCGCAAGCTTGAATAGCATTGAACAATTCTTTATACGAGTTGTCAAGGCCATTTAAGACTTTAAGGGTCAAATCTTCAGCATCAGTCAACACGCTGATAAGATAAAGCTCATCAACGGTACTTTTGATATCAAGCATGAATTCTGTAATTGAGCACGCCACCTTGACGAGATTGTGGAGGCGGTTTTTCAGAGCAAGAATTTTTCCCTGGGAGGCTTTATTGTAAGTGTTAGCAAGGATATCTTATGGCTTCTAAGATGTTGTTGTAGCAGCAGTGAACGGTGTGAGGGGTGGTTCGATAGAGCCGATGATGGCGCTGAGTAATAAGTGATCATGGCAAACCCAGTGTGTATACCCGGGTTAGGCATGGTCGTTGTGCTATTGGCAGCAGTTATGGTATGTTGTAAATAGGTATTTGATCCATCAAGGAAGCGGAAGAGATCATAGCCAACAATAAGAGTAAGAAATTGAAAACTCCAAGCCGAATAATTCGAGGAATTCAATTTGAGGGGCATTTGGGCAAAAGTGTTAAACGCAACCAGTGGGGAACCACTAGTTTGGGCTGAGGCGGTGGTGAGAATAGTAGGTGCATTGAGGACAGTGGGACTATTTGGTTCGGTGATGGTGAGATGAGGAAGCGAAGATGAGGTAGGAGGGGAAGTGTGCAGCGCGAAGAAAAAAATTGAAAAGTGGAGAAGATTTGATAAAATATGGCCAAATCTTGAAAACAAAAGAAAGAGAATTTGATCGTGAGGATCAGGATGAGGCGTTAGCCTTATAATGCTTTTGATACCATGTTTAGAATAATTTGAAGCATATTTTATTCATGTAATTACAAAGTAATTTTACAAGTATGCAAAGAATACAAATAGAGAGAAAACTCAATGTGGGACAAAAAGATTACAACAGAAGAATAGTATATACAACAATATGCCCTAATAGTTTATTCATCTATCTCTAGGGGGAATAGGAACACTTTAATTCCCTTCCCATAATTACATCCAATTGGGACGCCGGTTGGTTGTGAATTCAATTACGATTAACTCACAATAACGTCATGTAATTATCTTTAATATATCAATCTTTCTTTGTTTAGGTGAAACCAAAACTTCGGGGATTTCTTCCACTGGCTGATTTACTTTTATTGTTTTCATGATATTAGAGAATACAATTAAATCACTTATTGAATTACTAAAATTTCATCCAATAGATGGCTTAGTTAGTATACATGGTACACATGTTCATGTATGCATTTTAGGTCAAATTAAGTATCGTTTTAATGACATTTGCATGCATATTTGACCGTGTATTGTTCATATTTATATTATTGTACCATTTAATGTATTTGAGCTCATTTTAGGACAATACAGGCAATATAGGATCAAAAACAAGTCTCGAAGAAGTCCGGAACGAAGAACAAGCCAAGGATGAAACAAGGAAGGAAGAGTTTCGAGCGAGAAGTCGTGCCCGCGACTTGTGGTCACGACCGAGACCAATCCAGCAAACCTAGCCAAAAATTCCAAGTCACATTTCGCGGCCGTGAACAGCAAGTCCGCAAACCAAACAACTCCTTAAGCTAAATCAATAGTCGTGGCTGCGATCCGATACCCTATTTTTAATCCTGAAACATGTTTTTGGCCATTTTTCAGCCCAACACTTTCTTCTCTCTATATATAAGGTCAATTTCGAATTTGACCTAACCAAGCACCCATTTCTCACACATATTCAGCCACCATTCACTATTGGAAGCAAGGAATTGGAAGAGGGTTGAAGATCAAGATCATCAACTCAATCTTTTGGTTCATTCTATATTATTTTCATGTCTTCTTTGATTTTCACTTATCTTATCTTTGTAATAGTTGATATGAGTGGCTAGCACTCTAATTTCAACCCTTGATCATTAGTTGAACCTTGGATTTAGAATGTTTATGTAATTTTTACGGTTTTTAACCGATTGGATTATGTTTTGGAATGTTTTATGTTATTTGGGATTGTTGATTCATACTTATGAATTGAATTATGATTTGATCACCCATTTGGATATTTGTTTGTGTGTTGCTTGAATTGGGTTTGTAATCCGTAATTGTTATGCATCTGATTCCCATGTAGTGAACAATTGATTTATTCCATTGGGGATAACATAGAGTTCAACCACTAAAACCGAGCTTGTGAGTTTTATGTCGTATCTACTCCGTTGTCTTGATTCTCAATGCATCTGACTATTGATTCTTAGAGAGCTTGTTCTAGGAATTGATAAGTTGAGTAGGATCATTGAAGAACTTGTTTTGATTAATTATACTTAAGAGACAACAAGATTAATAGAGCTTGTTATTAATCTTGGAGTAGGGATTCTAAGGCTAAATCAATCGGGTAGTAACATCAATTATATAGATTATCCTGGCCAAGGGGGGTACTCGATTAAGGGTTGAATCCTTTTATCATTTATAAAACAAAAAAATAATTCTCTTTTCTTTGTTTACTTGAATTGTTAATTTGCAAGTACTTATAGAGTAATTGTTATTTGAGTTGCTTAATATAAATTTAAGTGTTAATTATGATTCCATCAAAATCCCTCCCCCCCCCCCCCCCACTTCTTTATTATTTACTAGCTTATTTATATTGTATTGCTTGATCATAATACTTTAATACATAAATCAAAATTGTTCGACCGTTCCTCGTGGGATCGACCCTTATTTACCACTCTACTAGTAAGAGTAGTAGATCAAGGATATATATGTATATATATATATATTAATTTGGTAAGGCGAACGACGCGCTTCCTACCAAATTTTGGCGTCGTTTCCGGGGAACGGTGTTAGAACTATTTTGTTTTTAGTGTTAAACAGTATTTTTATTACTTTAGTTGAGTGTTTTTGTTACTTTTGTTGTTTTAATAATCACTTGCTATGGTTTTAGCCTTGATACAGTGGATGTTCACACGTGCTCAAGGGCACAAGGAGCTATTTTTTGAACCCGATATAGTTCTTCGAGAACGAGTTTTGAGGAGGCAAGTAAGAGCAGCTGAGCAATTTTGTGGAGAATTTGAAGGATTAAATCTTGAATCCGAAGAAGAACTGAGAGAAGAAATGGAGAATGAAAGGGCACCTGAGAAGACCATGAAGGAGCTAGCAAACACGTGGGTCACACACCAACCCCGATGTATTACCTTCCCCGAGTTTGAAGAGGACACAATTTTCAAATTAAAGGCAGGTCTTATACACTTGCTACCATCTTTTCACGGTCTTTTGGGAGAAGACCCACATAAGCATCTCAAGGAGTTTCATATTGTATGTTCAAGTATGAAGCCTACAAAGGTGACGGAGGAGCAAATAAAGTTAAGGGTATTCCCCTTTTCTTTAAAAGATCTAGCCAAAGATTGGCTATACTACCTCCCACCAGCTTCAATTACAACGTGGGAACAAATGGAGAGACAATTCCTTGAGAAGTCTTTTCGGCCTCTCGGGCTACAAATATTCGGAAGCAAATCAGCAGTATTTGGCAATGCCAAGGAGAGACACTATATGAATATTGGGAAATGCTTAATAAGTTAGTTACTAGTTGCCCACAGCACCAGATCACTGATCAGCTTCTTATACAGTACTTCTATTAAGGCATGTCCTTGACCGACCGGAACATGATCGACTTGTAAAGTGGAGGAGTATTGGTTGACAAGACTCCAACAGCTGCTCGTTCGTTATTTTCCAAGATGACTGCAAAAACCCAATAATTTGAGTGTCGTGAGCCAACAAGGATGGTTAGGGAGGTACATGATTCGACCATTGATGACAAATTGGAGCAGCTTCTAACTTGGTAAAAAAGGTGGCCTCGGGCAATACTCAAGCCCCTAGGCCATGTAGGATTTGTCAAACCACCGCGCATAATATCGACACATGCCCAATCTTGGATGAAGAGATCGAAGCTCACGCAAACACCATTAGCAACTTCAACGGGGGAAGGAGGTACGACCCTTACTCTCAAAGTTACAATCCTGGGTGGAGAGGTCATCCAAACGTTCGGTATGGAAACCAAGGTGGCCAACAAAGTGACCAAAGCCAAGGTCGAGTTCCTCAACCGAGAGGGATGTACCAACAACAATAATCGACTGAATTGTCGTCCGGTCCATCATTAGAAGACATTGTAAAGAACCAAGTAACCAACACAGTTTAGTTTCAGAAGGAAACTCAATCGAGCATCAAGAACCTTGAAACACAAGTGAGCCAACTTGCAACAGTCGTGAGCCGACTTGAAAGTGCAAACGGTGGCAAACTGTTGGCTCAGTCGAAAATCAACCTCAGAAATGTCAGTGCCATCACCCTCAGAAGCGGAGTGATGCTTGGAGAGCTTAACAAGCTCGGGCATCCTTTGGAGGATAAAATTCAGGGGGAAATTGAAGGAAAAACTGAAATAGAGGGTTGTTTCGAAGAGGAGGTCGCGCCCGCGACCAAGAGGTCTCAAAATAAACTTTGGTTGAGAAGAGGCCCACTTCCAGCTACGCTTAGTTCATCGCGACCGCGGCCCCTGCTGCCCAGAAATTTGAAGTTTCATCTCCTATCCTGACTCAATGACTCCCGTTTCCAACCTGAGTCGCAAGAGCAGTGGATAAGAACAAAGATAAGGAGATGCTAGAAGTGTTTCGGAAGGTGGAGATAAACATCCCCTTGATTGATGTCGTTAAGCAAATCCCGAGGTATGCTAAGTTCCTCAAGGACTTGTGCACTAACAAGAGGAAGCTAAAGGGCAATGAAAAAGTGATCATGGGAGATAATGTCTCTGCTATATTCCAAAAGAAGATCCCTCCAAAGTGTAAAGATCCCGGAATACTCGCAATCCCATGCAAGATAGGTAACTTTAAGATTGAACGTCCAATGCTCGACTTAGGAGCTTCAATTAACGTTATGCCATGCTCAATTTTTCATTCTTTGAATTTGGGGCCATTCAAGGAAACACGAGTCATCATTTAACTAGCCGATCAAAATACTTCATACCCCGATGGAGTGATTGAAGACGTGCTATTTGAAGTTGATAACGTAGTGTTTCCAGCTGATTTCTATGTTTTGGAGATGCAAGGCGATTAATCAATCTCCACGTCTATCTTATTAGGGAGGCCATTTCTAAACACCTCCCGAACTAAGATAGACGTTCGTGAAGGCACACTCATGACGGAGTTTGATGGAAGAACCGTGCAATTTGATATTTTTTATGCCAAGCAGTTTCTCGAAGATTTCCATCCTATTTTTCCTCATGATGTTGTTAACCCTCCTATTGAGAAAGAATGTGAGATAAGGTGCAAGAATAAGCCGAACATTTCCACATCTTTGAGGCATCATAAAGAGGAAGGTGAGAAGCTACATGAAGTAAAGTCCTTGAACTGGTTCGGGCCAATATGGAAACCACCTTGGAACAAACGCTAAAGAGAAAGAGCTTCAGTCGAGCTAACGACGTTAAACAAAGGCGCTTGTCGGGAGACAACCCGATGTTTACTGTTTTCGTGTGTTCAATTTCGTAGTTTAGATTGTTTACTTATATATTTAGATATTATCTTATTGTTTTCTTTTAGTGTGCAAGGATTATGATGACGAGAAACCGACCAAACCATGAAATTCAAAGAGATAGCACCAAATGGGGGTGACAAAGCCAAAAGCCATTGTGAGTTGGAGCACCAATTCGTACCCTTCCTTTCTCACAAACTTTGGTTTTTCAACCAAGTTTGGGGGAAGGGGGTGTAGGTGTATGTGTTGGCCACTTGCGAGCTTAATTTTAGTATGCTACTCTATTACCTTTTGGGATTGATTAGACTTGGATTGGATTTGGTATCTTTGTATGGATTAGTCTTTTGCATTGTTAATTTGAGTCAATAAGAAACAATCGATATTGTTGATTTATTGATTGCCTTTTGTAGAGTACCAATTCGTACCCCTTTCTTTCTCAGAAACTTTGTTTTTCAACCAAGTTTGGGAAAGAGGGTGGTAGGTGTATGTATTGGCCGCTCTCGATATTGTCTTGATTATGGATAGTGATGGGGATTGATAATTGGCGAATAATTAATGATGAAGCGAATTTTTTCAATTAATTTTGAAAAATGGCACATGATAGAGCATGATAAGCAAATGAGATGAAATTGAGCTTGTAACTAAAACTTTTGATCAAGACTTTTACCTTGCGAGTTTTTTTAGCCTTGATCATACTCCCATTTTTAGAGTAATCCATACTCTCTTCCGGTGTGTATTTCATTGATTGCATGTGATTGTCTCTAGAACTTGCCTTGATTCTCTATTTTGAATAAGTCGGTACAATGTGACTTAGAAAATGATTTTAGACCATTCTTGATTTTGACCTTATTTGTAAACTTAAAAATGTTATACCTTTTCACCAAAACTTGGAAAATTGCCCCTAGTTAGCCCTTTGAGCTTTTAGCTTCTTGTTTGATAGCCCAACTCTACAAGTCGAGTACCATTCAATTTAGCCTTTGACCCTAAAATTTGGGATTAAAAGGGTAAAATTATTGGGAATATTGAAGGGTGAAGAGAATTGAAACAATAGGCAAAAAATTAGGAAAACTAGTCTCCCCTAGTTTGTGAATAGTTTACACACACAAAAAAAAAAAAAAAAAAAAAAGATAAATTCGAAAATCAGGAAAGGGAAGAAAAAGCCGGATGTATATATTTAGTTCATTGCTTTTGATTGTGAGAGACTAGTAACATAAATGTTTTTTGACCAATGTTCTCAAAGTTGGAAAATTCAAAAGAAAACACATCCAAGGGAGAAATTGAAAAAGAAACATTTAGGTTGTGAATTTGTAGTAGGGTGAATAAATCAATTTCGGGATTGGTTTACTAGGGAAGTGAGAGAGTGAGGAAAGAGTGAATGTTGTTTGAGTGGTGAATTAGAGTAGCTAACTCAATTAGTCCAAGAATTGGTCATTTTTGCCCATATTTATCCCACCTTACCTCAAGCCAACATTACAACAAAAAAAGAAGAAGATATTTTTTATCCTTTTCACACGTGTCGAGTACAAATTCGAATTTAGAAGATTGGCAAGCATATGGTAGTCGTTGCATGCATTTCAATGTGAGCGAAAAATACTACCTATTTGATACACTTGAGAGTCGAGAAATACACTCACCCGGTGAGGATCTTTAGTTGAGGGTTTTCAAGTCTAAAAAAGAAGTTGAAATTACTATATCATATATGCTTACCTTATCATGATTGCCTTGCTTTTGAAAACTTCGTCTAAAACTGAATTCGCCACTTAAATCTTCCCTAACATGTGTCCTTTTTCTTCTTTTTCTTTGCTTCAATTTGTTCAGGACGAACATAGGTTTAAATTCGGGGAAATTTGGTACATGTGTTCATCCATGCATTTTAGGTCGAATTAAGTGTCGTTTTAATGACATTTGCATGCATATTTGACCGTGTATTGTTCATATTTGTATTATTGGACCATTTAATGTGTTTGAGCTCGTTTCAGGATAATACAGGCAATATAGGACCAAAAACAAGTCTCGAAGAAGTTGGAACGAAGAACGAGCCAATGATGAAACAAGGGGGGAAGGTTTTCGAGCAAGAAGTCGCGCCCGCGACTTGTGGTTGTGAACGCGACCAATCTAGCAAAACTAGCCAAAAATCCAAGTCACGGTTCAGGACCGCGACCGCTGTTCACAGCCACAACTCATATTCGCGGCTGCGATCCGATACCCTGTTTTTAATCTTGAAACACGTTTTTTACCATTTTTCAGCCCAACACTTTCTCCTCTATATATGTAAGGTCAATCTCAAATTTTACCTAACCAAGCACCCATTTCTCACACATATTCAGCCACCATTCACTATTGGAAGCAAGAAATTGGAAGAGGGTTGAATATCATGATCATCAACTCAATCGTTTGGTTCATTCTATCTTATTTTCATGTCTTCTTTGATTTTCACTTGTTTTATCTTTGTACTAGTTGATATGAGTGGCTAGCACTCTAATTTCAACCCTGGATCATTAGTTGAACCTTGTATTTAGGATGTTTATGTAATTTTTATGGTTATTAACCGATTGGATTATGTTTTGGAATGTTCTATATTATTTGGGATTGTTGATCCACACTTATGAATTAAATTGTGGTTTGATCACCCATTTGGATATTAGTTTGTGTGTTGCTAGAATTGGGTTTGTAATCTGTAATTGTTATGAATCCGATTCCCATGTAGCGAACAATGAATTTATTCTATCGGGGATAACATAGAGTTCGACCACTAAAATCGAGCTTGTGAGTTTTATGTCGTATCTACATCGTTGTCTTGATTCTCAATGCACTTGACTATTGATTCTTAGAGAGCTTGTTCTAGGAATTGATAAGTTGAGTAGGATTAATTAAAGAGCTTGTTTTGATTAACTATACTTAAGAGAAAACAAGGTTAATAACGCTTGTTATTAATCTTGGAGTAGGGATTCTAAGGCTAAATCAATTGGGTAGTAACATCAATTATATAGATTATCCTGGCCAAGGGGATACTCGATCAAGGGTTGAATCCTTTTATCATTTATAAAACCAAAAAATATTCTCTTATCTTTATTTACTTGAATTGTTAATTTGCTAAGTACTTTTAGAGTAATTGTTATTTGAGTTGCTTAATATAAATTTAGGTGTTAGTTGTGATTCCATCAAAACTCTCTCTCCCCCCCCCCTACTTCTTTTTTGTTTACTAGCTTATTTATATTGTATTGCTTGATCATAATAGTTTAATACATAAAGCAAAATTGTTCGACCGCTCTTCGTGGGATCGACCCTTATTTACCACTCTACTAATTAGAGTAGTAGATCAAGGATGTATATACATACATACATACATATATATATTTATGTATAAATTTGGTAAGGCGAACGACGCGCTTCCTACCAGCACACGGAGAATCCTCCATGTGGAGACAATAACTCTTTACACTACCTCTATCACGAGTTGTACGCTTGTGACTTGGAAAAGAGTTATATTCATATCGAGTTAGAGCAATATTTTCCGACAAGTTTTTTTATTATGTGTGCTCCTTATAGCTTTTGTACCATACTTCCTACATTAGACCTCGTGTTATATGTTGCCTAATGATTTTTTTGTAGCTTCGTGATGTGACTTCTGCCTACATAGAGCTAGCCCTACGTTTGGGGGCACTACTTCCTACCTTACACCAAGGTTTTGGCATCATCAAACTATACATAAATTTCCTAAAAAATGTTTAAATTTAATTTTTTCTTAAAAACTCTAATTTGAAACTAAATTAATTATAATGAAAGCTTATTGTTCATTTAGCTTGTTGCGAAAATCTCTCTAAATCATCAGGATTAGAATGACTTTCTCAAACCGCAAGCGTACGACTTGTGACAGAGGTAGTATAAAAAGTTTGTCGAACCACATAGAGGATTATTCAGTGAGAACCGGCTTAAGCACTTTTGCGTAAGTTAGGCCAAAGGAAAATAGGAGTGGTAATTAAGCTAAACAACATATATGCGAAAGAATGTAAACAATGAGGGAACCAATCAATGGGAGATATTCCCGAGGTTAAGTTTCACACAAGCTAGGAAAGTAAATCAAGCAAATACGAGCTGACAATGGAATGGACAATGAAGGAAGGTCATGCTACCAAACTAGAAATCCACGTGGGCAAACAAGAGAAATCACAAAGTTAACCAATTATAATAAAATTCACCTTAATTCCTATTACTAAAGACCGATAATGGAACTAATAAAGACAATGTAGTTAAACTAACCCGTCAATCCCCACCCAAGAAATCTTGCATAAGCAGCGAGGCCGTAAGACATTGTACGAGATCGACCTATATGATTCAGGTCCCCTCATTATCCCCCATGGGGCCCATAAGAGAGGACCAATATACTAACTACTCTGAAGGTATAGGACATACAAACTCATATTGTCAATTCTATTCACCAATCAAACTCACATCAACATATATTATACTAAACTTCACAATCCTAGTGTTAGGTTACTCCCTAACCCGGGAAATAAGGAAATTACTCACAAATAATCAAAGCATAAACAAGAATCAACAACATCAAGCAAGAAAACAATAAAAATTGAAAATAAAGAGAAGGCATAAGAAAATGCTCAATGATTTGAAGAATCCTTGTAGAACTTCAATAATCTTGACAGGTGTCACAAACCCTTGAATAATCTCCAAGTTATCCTCCAAAGATGGATTCCTACATCAAGAGGAAGAGAAAACCCTAACTCTAAGCTAATTAAATCTTAAAATCAAAGAACTAGAGAGAAAACTAAGACAAAAGTGACGAAAAGTGCAAGAGAAGTCATGACAAATGAGAGGAGAACGAGTATTTATAATACCCCAACCCTGCAGAAAATAACCCTTTAGTAAGGGTATAAGGGTAATTTAACTACTACACTGCTTGATCCCTTAAGTTATTGAGTCGGACCCCTTGAACGCATTTGTCTCGACTTTCTCGGAAATTATGGAACTGCCTCGTCCAGAATTAGCTTCCAACATCAACAAAAGAGTTGTAGCTCTCCATCTAGGATAAACATGGAAACTTGAATCACCTCGGGCAGATGTCGAATGAGGAAGTTATGCCTAAAAAATGCACGGACGTTGCAAACCTAAGATCGACCGAATCGTCTGGCGAATATCGCACCCGTAGGGTGTGGTACTGCGGCTGTATGAAGTTTCTATGGGGCATAATCCAGTCAGTATCATGGCTGGTATGGGCCTCTTTTCCCCAGTGTTCGATCGCCAGGCATGCCGTGCTTTCTCGTCGCGTGACATCTTTGTGCATCGCCGTTTCGATAATTTTTTACTCATTACTTGGCCTAAATTCTTCAGGAATTCTATTTGTGACTTGATGATCTACGAGTTGGGCCCGACTTGATTCTAATTTGGGCCTGTTTAAGCCTCGGTATGTAGGTAGGAGCGAGGAAACGACTGCAATTGAACTTCCTTGGCTCTCGGGTTTTCCTCTCCTTCAAAACACGACTAAAAAACACCCAAGAGTGCCTCAAATCATATCTAAAAGGAATTTCAACCTAAAAATGCAATAAAACAGGAAATTGCACTTAAATGTGGTAAACACTCACATTTTGTACTAGAAAATGAACGTAGACGATGCAAGAAAAATGAGTATTTCGACGTTCATCATTTATAGTTCATGTTGGATAAGTTCTCATTGTGATTTTTATCTAATGAAGTAAACAAGAAAAATGCACAAGCAAAATATTAATATGCACAAAGAATGTCCAGTTCGTAATAAGTTACACGATTCACTTAGGACTAAGGCAATATATACGTCAATCAATGAATTTAAATTGTATGGTCAAATCATAATTTACAATTCACGTTGACCTATTCAACACACCGTATATGTATCCACAATTCCATTACCAAGTCAAAGATAAACCTCAATGAAATTGAGACGATTTTATCGAAATATATTGCCAAAAATTTATTCACTGATCGCGGACTAATCTTATTACGGATTAAATAACAAAATCGAATCTTTCTATTTTTAGCAATTTAAACACTCAATTTAAGTATGTCTACTATCTATGGACACATGCAAGCTCATAAAGAATTAATGAAAAGAAGAACTCATAAACTTATTCCAAAATTGTCAAAAATAAAAACAAAGTTACTTGAGGGCATCTAAGTGTAAATAAACAAGGGCACCTATACTATCAAACATTTTCTCCTACTTACCTTAATTAGAGTAAATAAGGCATGTCTAGTACATCCATATTTTTAATATGACCCTAAAAAATACCAACAGATAAACCCTTTGTAAAGGAGTCAGCAAGATCAACTGCAGAAGCAATCTTGCACACCGTCACATCTCCTCTTTAAACAATATCCCTTATGAGATGATACTTTTGCTCAATGCACTTCCTACTTTGATGTATTCTAGGCTCTTTCACACTTGCCACGGCTCCACTATTATCACAAAATAAAGGAATATTTTGTGACACATAACAAACTACCTCTAGGATCCGCAAAAAGTTCTTAAGACGTACAACTTCTTTGGATGCGTCACAAAGTACCACATACTCAGCTTCCATAGTGGAATCAACAATACATGAGCATTTCATGCTCCTCCAAACAACAACACCACCACCAAGTATGAATATTGTCCCTGACGTAGACTTTCGCGAGTCTCTATAAGGTTGAAAATCAATTCAGTATATGCCACAGGTACTAAATCTAGGGATGGCAATTTCGACCTCACCCATCCTGACCTGTCCTGACCTGAGGCATATGGGTCACAGGGCCGGACGGGATGGGCATGGGTCATGCCCTCGCCCCGCCATGCCTCGCTCCGCCTTGCCCCACAGTAATATGTACATATATATATGATGTTATTCACATAAATGAATCAATTTAATATATAGTATTTAATAATCATTGCAACATTTATAATAATAACATGTATCAAATGATACCAAATAGAAGACAACATACAACGTAAAAATCATTAATTAAGTTTAGACACATAAAAAATATTACAAAATAGGATTATAAATGTATTTTAAACATTTACTATTTTTTTATAGTTTACGATGACTCTTTGAAATAATATTTGTATAGAATGTATTAAGTCAACATTTATTTTAAATTATGGTTACTAAATTTTATTTATTTTTCAAAAATAATGGGTCGACCTGCCTCGACATGTGACCCGCAGCGGGTCGTCAGACGGGCATGGATATTTAAGTACCCGCCCCGACCTGCCCCATTGCCATCCCTAACTAAATCTGACGATGAATAGACCAACATATAATATATAATTTTGCAAAGATACTTGAGAGTTGAGAATATGTTTAACAGCAATCCAGTATTTTTGCCCTAGGTTCGATTGATATTTACTGACTATTCCAACATCATAACAGATATCTGATCGAGTACATATCATAGCATACATGAGACTTCCTAATGCCTAAGCGTAAGGAATCTGTTTCATGTACTTCACTTCATCAGAAGTCTTAGGTGATTGCTCCCGTCACAAGTGGATTCTATATCTGAAATGTGTTTGCCCTTCCTTAGAATTTTGAACAGCAAGTATCACCAATATCTTGTCAATGTTCGAACCTTAGGACAAGGCCATCCTTCTATTTTGCCCTATCTTCTAAAATATGGATTTCCGAAACATAGTTTGCTTCTCCCAAGTCCTTCATATCAAACCTGTTGCAAAAACAAGTATTTTGCTGATAACATTCCCACATGATTTCCAGTCAATAGGATGTCATCCATATACAACATGAGACAAACTACACTTTTAGCTTCTGTCTTTTAATAAACACAAGACTCATCTAGACGCTTGGTTTAGTCCATCAATTGACCTTTTTAGCTTGTAGTTTTTATGCTCTTGGTCCTTTTGGATAAAACTATCTGGTTGCATCATGTAGGTGCTCTCGTCAAGATTTCCATTAAGGAAAGTAGTCTTGTCATCCACTTGCCACATCTCATAGTCGAAATGTGCTGCAATGGATAAGGGAATCCGAATAGACTTAAGCATAGCTACCGGTGAGAAAGTTTTTTCGTAATCGATCCCTTCTCTCTGGATATAATCTTTTTGCAACCAATCTTGCTTTCCAGGTCTCTACCATTCTATTATTCTATTTCTCTTGTAAACCCATTTGCTTCTAATATGTGTTACCTTGTCAGGTTTGTTTACAAGATCCCCGACAAAGTTAATGTACATGGAATTTATTTTTGAATCTATAGCACCCCTCAATGATCAACGTATTTATCTTCCATAGCCTTGTAGAATCTTCCTCTTGTTCAACAAAGACCGCCTCAAGAGACTCTCTGTAAAAACAAGTCTAGAAGGTGGTCGAATGACCCTCCTTGCATGTCTAGTCACTATAGGTTCATTTACAATATGAGTTTGTTATCATTCATCATGTTTCTCAATGTCCATCTCATCACCTAGGGGTGATTGAACATTAGGGGTATGATTTTTTCAGGTGTTGATTCTCCCATAGACATTCTTGGTGGTGTCCCCATATGTCTCCCAATGGGTTCAACAACAGATGGTATAGACGTGAATTCATTCTAAACAGGTTCAATACGGATCTTTGGAGCAGATGATCCAATAATTCTTTCATTTATCTCCTCCAAAAGAACCTTATTCTTGAATTTGTGTTCTTCTATACTAGTATCGTACCCACGCGATGCACGGGAAGATCTTTAACATGATATTGTTAAACGTGTTTGTACGACAATTTACGTTTTTATCGTTCTTAATTGTGATGTAAGCGGTGAATTAAAGTATCATATAACTAAATGTAATCTACCATGATCCGAAAAAATATTAGAATAATAAAAATACGCATAAACTACTCATCTACATAAATAAATATTAAAATGTAACATATATCAACAAAAACCACAATAGCATCTACAAATTTTGAAAGACCTCCTTATACACAACATTGGTGGTAGTTTTTCTTTCTGGATCTTTGTCATCACACACCAAAATCTTCAAACCTTTTCTATTCGTGACGCGAGATACGACAACATATAACTGACCATGACTGAAAACAGGCTTTTACAAGAACAAACCAACATGGTTAAGTAATTGTCCTTGACTCTTGTTTATTGTCATGGCATAAGAAATAATAAACGAAAATTGACGCCTCTGAAATCGGAAAGGCATCCTCTTATCCGAAGGAGTCACAGAAAGACGGGGGATGAGGACCCTTACACCAGCATTATCCCCTGATATAACCTTTGCCTCGACCATGTGACCACCAAGTTTTGTAATTACTAATCGAGTACCATTGCACAATCCTTGTGAGTGATCTATATTTCGCAACAACATCACTGGCGTTCCAATTTTAATCTTTAGCTCATGATTAGGTACTCCCAGAACATTTTATCAAATTCAGAAACTCTGGAGTGTGAAGATCATTCAAAAGATCAACATTCGCATCGGATTTACACGGAGTATCCGAGCTCAAGTACGTTCTACCCTCCGAAGTGTTTTTAGAAGTCATGTACTCGTTAATAGAATCAACAACACTTAGAGTAGGTGCCAATATGGCTCTGCCATGTAGATAAGAAGTGTCATTACCTGCTTTACCAAAATTTGGATACGTACTCTCAACAATCGTTGCAACAGGATTTTCACCTCTTTCTAGAATAATGTCTTCAGGAATGTCAATTTCCACTTCTCCATCATTCGGTCCACCAATAACACCGTCTCCAATACTTGCTATCCATTCCGAAAACTTTCTCAGCTCTTGACCCTAAGTATCATCAGGAAGATTTTGCAAATGCATGTTCTTTGTCAAACGTAATACCTTAAAATGACGCCACAAATATGAAGAATTAAAAGTCGTGTACATTATATCCTGTCTTGTTCCTTTAGGTACTATAGGTAGAATCTGTCTAAAATCTCCTCCCAACACAACACTCTTCCCACCAAACGGAGCCTCTTCTTTAGTGATGTCACGAAGCAACTTATCAAGAGTTTCAAAATAATTCTTGTGCATCATTGGAGCCTTGCCCCAAATAATCAATTTAGACATCCCTATCATCTCAGCGAAAGGACTTCCTAACGTCATGCTGGATGAAGAATCCTCATGAACATTGAGTGGAATTTTAAAACGCGAGTGTGCAGTCCTTCCACCAGGTAAAAGTAGTGATGCAATGCCACTTGATGCAACATTTAAAACTATTTCACCTCTAGACCTCAAAGCAGCAGACAGTGTCCTCCAAACAAAAGTTTTACACATCCCACCATATCTATATACAAAGAAAGCCCCACTATTACCATTGTCTAAAGAGTCCATAACAGACGAATACACAAACCGCTGTTCATCGGTCATATTGGCCAACAGTTTATCGCGCTCAACACCTAAAGCCTCGTGATCATACATAAGTTCATCAGCAACGAACCGATTTCCAGATCCTGGTTGGTTCGAGAAATCCACAAACAGGCATCTGATCATAATCTGAAAGACTCTTTCCACTACTCCGTAACATTTTCTCTATCTCCACTAGAGTAAGATTCTTTATTTCTTCATCAGTCATCGTCAAAGTTACAAATAAACAAACAATTTTTTTTAATTAATAATTAAAATATATATTTACTTAAAATATTGTAATCAATTCATACCTTGATTCTTTCTTTGAATATGCTGTCCGTACAAAATGTCATCGGATAGATGCGTCCAACATTGTTTCCAAATTGAGTTAGAAAACAGAAGTGTGACAAACAACACTCTCAAGTGCTGAGCAGAGGCCCAATGGATGGCCTCCTCAATAGCATCTATGTATTATCTATCATCCTCCAATAATCCCCTAGCATAGCAAGCATCTCGATATGTTTCATACTGAACAATGCCAACTTTTTTTATATCAGCATAGCATTTGCAGCCCTTCATAATGTTCAAAAGACATCTAAAGTAATAGGGGTCACCACATCCAGGTGGTACATAATGAAGTCCACCAATCGCTTTACCCTTTTCTCTTTTGACCCACTCTTTATCCTTCTGCTTCCACACAAATTTCTGAGGAAACTCAGCATAGGTAAGATTATTTGCCTCATGATATTTCTTATTTGCCTCAAACCATCCCAAAAATATGCTTTGACTAACACTCTGTCGATCTAGAATATTTTCCAAGTGATCACCTTGAGAAAAGACCACAGATTGTTGATTTTCAAGATGAAAACTCAGGCGCTCGACAAGAGGGTATCGATATTGAATTTCAAAACCAAAGATCCTCCAAGTAGCTTCACAGGGGGATGTGTAACGACAATCATAGTACATACTAATCTCGTATACATTGTTTCCATTAGCATTGTCCAGCACTCACCTTATAAAATCCAGTTGTAACACGATCATGACCTTTGTTTATGTACTTAAACAAATACTTTATACTCCGAGACTGATTACACCACTCAACATTTATATGCACTCCATACTTTAGAAGAAGATATCTATTGTGGGGCACTACATATCCGTTATTCAAAGGGACACCACTTTTCATAATTGTCCTCCCATCATCTATGCGCCTATACACCGGATAACCATCATCATCAATAACACTCAATTCAACAAACCTCTTCGGAAAGTGCTTCGTAAATTTGCCGTCCTCATCCATACATGGAGAATTGGGACGCGCTAATCCGCACGGACCATGAATCATAAATTCATGCACCGATAAGTAGTACTTGGGGTCAACTTTTTCATCTGGTATTTCAGCAGATATTATTCGATCAATGTCTGACCCATTTGGATACTTATCTTCTTTTGCAAGGAAAAGAAGGATATGAGCATGTGGAAGGCCACGTTTCTGAAATTCAATGGTATATACAACTGCAAATAATTTGTACAAAATTTAAGCTTAAATATTTTTTATTAATATTCTATTTGCAATAAGATTAATCACTTATTTAAAATACATGCAATAACACTGCAAAAAAATTCCTTGCACCGTAGCTCATTAATCAGAGCATCAATTTTAATATTGAATACTCTAACAACAATATCAGGACGATCTTCCGGTCTCAGATTTCTTGGTGCAAGAAATCTAACAATTTCTGGCCACTTTGGATTATACGTGAAGGTAATAAACAAATTCGGATAATCCGCCCATCTACAAATAGCCATCGCGTCCTGATAACTCTGAATCATATACCGTGGTCCACCAGTGTAAGATGACGGTAAAACAATCCTCATACCCATATAAGTAATATCAGTCTCTCCTCGTAAAAGAGCATCACTAAGACCACTATACAAGTCTACCCGCAAGACTTTCTGATTAAGCCTTATGAACAACAGTCGTATAGATTCAATGATTGTATAAAGATCAACCACAATTTGTTGCGTTATTCTTCGACTGTACAGAACAGTTGCCCTTTCGTTCGGCCTCTCTTGCAAACGGAAAGCAGCAAACTCTCGCATGCTGACCTTTTTTCGACCACCACCGACTGATTCCCGACCAGAAGCAAATGGTATGTTCTCGTTGTATCCATCTTCACCATAAGGAAACAAAAGGGGATATTGCAAACTAAGATAAGACGAATGCATCTCATTAATGCGTTTCAATGATCCACTACGTGTTTCAACAATTATATCACGATCTCCTAGTGCACGATCTAGGTCACCAACCACCAATGCTGCTACTTCTGAAACAACTGGCAAATTATACCTCCTCCGATCGGTTGTCCTATCATTCACCAGCTTAATTCTGACATCAACACGTCCTTCAGCCACTATCTTTTGAGCAGCCATCCTAAACGATTTTACCAGGACATTGTGTTGATCAAGCATGGTCAAATCCGTAACTAACTCGGTATGAAGAGCTTATCTTTCCATTATTTTTCTAACAAAGTAAAATTAATGATGCGCTTCAGTTACAGATAATATTATAATATCTATATTAATGAAAAAAAAAATTAATGTGATATAATTTTAATTAAAAATATAAATTGTGTAATGCATTATATTATTACCTCACTGCATTGATTCTATTTGTAATCTCATTATCAGTATCGTATATATACAGCTGCGCAAATTTGGGAGTTGATCCCTCAGATGGAAGGAGACTTCCAATTAGATGATAATTCTGACCATGTAACTGAAACACAGGAGGTCCACCGCCTGTGTTCATGCTCGAATCTATTTTACCTCCCATTGAGGTGAATGAGAACATGTTATTGTAAGTCCTTATATTTTCTAAATACTGCTTGCCTTTTGCACTCTCGTCAGCAAGTAGTTCAATTAAAAGTTGTGGAGGACGTGAAAGTAATGGAAGTTGAATCTTTCCTTTCATACAACAAAGACTGTAGACGGGATAAACAGACTTTGGGAATGATGTCAACGCTCTTCGTACAAAAAACAAGCATCGCAATGACTACAACTATAAGTAGTGTCACCAAAGTCCATGTAGTCTAATCACATAGAATAAACAATCCATATTAAATTCAAAATACATAACACCTAAAATAATTAAAAAAAAAATTAATACAAAAAAGTACAAAAAATGAAGAGTTCGTTGTTTTTTATACTTACAACAGAAGAATTATTAATATGTGCCTTCCTTATACCAGCCGCTTCTATAATGAATCAGTAATAATAATGATGAATAAATTTTTATTTTCCTTGGTGTACATTTCAATAATATGTAACAAACTACACATTCAAAATGAATAAATTCAAAATTCTTACGTCTCCGTGGTGGTTTCCTGATTGTGACTGGATGGCTATTAGATGACGATGGAATAGATGAATCAACAGTAGGATTAATGACAGTTGGTACAGTTCTCATGCTTGTATCATTAACATTATTGTCAATGTTCCCTAATTTCATCAATTTAGAAAAAATAAAATAAATATATGTCACTATAGATATTCTTCAATATAATTTTAAGAAATACAACTAAATAAGTATTTGGATAAATATGTACCCCTCGTTGAATACGATGTTGCGATTTGAGAATTGAGAGGTACTCGTTCATTCGCCTCATTGCAACTTGTTAAATAGACTTTTTGATTATCTGCAGTAGAGTTGGTAATAATTTCCGAAACACTCTTGGCTTCAATAGTGGAGGACCTTTTTACACCAGGTTGATTCCATCTTGTGACTTCAAAATTTAGAGACATATTCGATTACAACTCAGTGTAACACAAATGAAAAGGTCTAAAAAAATGAATATATTATATTATAGTATATAGTTATAGTTATATATATATATATATATGTGAGCATAAAATAAAATATTACCACTAGTGATATTTAAAAGTGGATTCCTCTGAAATGGATATGTAACAATGCTAGAACTGACAACTTCACTATATACATTAACCTTGGTGAATTTTGAAGATTGTCCGCTAGTATTTGTATTGCACGGAGTTGAATTTTCTAATATATTAATCAAAATTATTCAAATTATTAAATAATCAAGCAAAATAAACACAAGTTAAAAAGACATACACGATTAAAAAACAAAAAAAATATAATCCAACACAAGTTCAAGCCCAACAAATATTACTATTCAATTATTGTCTCAACAGATATTTATAGATATGATATACCTTAAAAAATGAATATTTTAGTATGTCAAATAATAATTTTCCGCAAGTATTAATAAATTATTTTAAAGCCCAACAAATATTACTATTTAATTATTGTCTCAACTTAAAAAAATAATAATAATAATAATAATTTCTTAGCAATTTGAAAAAATGAGGATCAACTTAAAAAAAATTAAAATAACAAAACTATAATTAATTTAAATGTATATATAGAAAAAAATTATCAAACAATTATAACCTAATATATTACACTAATGCAAGCCCACTAATAAATTATCACAATTATTATAATTCAGACATCATTAAGCCCAATTTATGCAGCCCAAATAACATTTTTTTTTTAAATAAAATTCTGTTGGGCCCAGATAATGGGCTAAAATAATATTAGCCCAATATATATCCAATTGAACTGGGCCCAAAAAATTTAGTTGAGCCCAACATCATAGCTTATTACAACAGCCCACTAATTGGGTTGTTTTGCCCTAATCGGATTCCACCACCCCCCCCCCCCCCCATTTTGAATCATTTCCAGAGTGTTCCACACTCTTCCACAGTTTCATTTGCACCGCTTCATTTTCACTCTCTACTTTCTCTCTCTACGCTAATGTATGCCTACCAAGACTCCTCTCCCATTTCTCTCTGTAACTCGTCAATATTCAACCCCATATCCCGACTAAATCCCTAAATCTATCTATCTTAGATTCAAAACAGATTGGTAAACACAGCTGAAATCGTTTGAAATGACGATTTTTTTACTTTTATTTTATTTTCAAGGGTTTGGAAACCAAGTTCCAACTGTGCATCGGCTTTTTTCTTATATGCTAAGACTTTTTCTGATTCAAATGAAGCATGCAGTGCATTTATCGTTGTTTTCTAGGTTTTGGATTTGAGATTTAGTCGGGAAAAAGATCTGATGATGAAGGGGTTTACTTCAAAATTTCATAAACATATGACAAATACCCTTTTCTGAGGACAACTGAGGAAATCTGACTCTGTTTACCCTTCGAAATGAATGAAATTTTATTTTTCTGATATTCAAGGGTTGGGATCCAAAAATCACTTACAGATCTGAATTTTTTAATAACATCCGAACCCTATTTATTAGTGAAATGTATCATGCAGTGTTTTAGTGGTGTATTTTTTCCGATTTTAACAAAATATTCGAGAAGGATATGAGCTTTCTTCTAAATAGCTTATTCTTATGGATTAAACACTCTTCTGAGTTAATTTTTTTGCAGATCTGCTATACTCAGTCACAAACTAAAGGTGAGACTGATATTTTCTGTCCTTTTATCTTTAATATCATAATTATGATATATATACATTGATTATTCACTGTTGTTTTTTATTAATTTTTTTGTTCAACATATATATATTTTGTCTAGATCTGTACATGCAATTAGATGTTAGATCTTTTAACTGATTTCTTTTGAAAGCTTAAATTTTTCAAACAGTAACTAACGAATATGTTTTTGTTACTTATATGAAATGCATTTTACTTACTTAGTAGGAACATAAACTTAATATTTCGATCAATTAGTAGTCATGCAATTATTTAATTCAATAAAAAATTGGTTACTATATGCAGAAAAATACACTAACTTAGTTGAAAATTCATTACTTTATTTAGTAATATATCAATCAGCTTATATATTTCTACTCTATTTATAAACATGTAATGATAAATTGAAAATTTTTAACTTCTAAAATATTATTTATTCCTGAACATGTTATCAACACAAACGTCAAAATGGATTTGATTCCTAAGTGAATAAAAAATTTGACTCAATTAGTAATAGCTTATAATTTCATCAAAGTAAATGTAACACAACACTATTTTCACATGGTTTAAACCATTTAGATATTTATTAATTCATCTTATGCTAATTGAATAATGTTCAATATTGAGAGGTTAATCATCCGTTGAAATCTGTTCACATATGTAATCCATTATTACTTCAATCATGATATTAATACATGATTTGAGTATGTCATTTTCAACTTAAAACAATATGACCCACATTCTTAACATTGTACCTGGAATGAGCTGATCCTCATTTTAAATGTGTATATACTTTTATATAAAAGTTATGAATTATCATACACTGAATTCTATATTTTATTTTTAATTGACTCATTTTTTGTTTACGTGTTTCTTGGGAGATCATCACATGATCGACATAAGACAAAAATTGAATATGACGTAGTTGATCCAAGAGGAACTTAATCCGGCTTAAAATGTAAGTATTGACATCTTACAATTAAGTAATCTTTTCACATTACAACATTAGTATTACTCTCACATTGTGATTATGTGTCCAAAGACTGATTCTACATGTTCACGCATATAATGGAATTTATTCATTTTAGCTTTAAAAAAGTGATTTTCAAGAATTAAAAACTTTTTATATATATAAGATTTCATATATAAGTATATTATAGACTCAAATATGCTAAATCAATATTCTAATATATACAAATATTAGTTTATGCAGTAAATACAATCATATATACAAAATTACCTAATGTTTATTTTTTGTAGTGTATGCAGATATGAAGTCAATCTATTCTAAGTAGCCATCTACAGGAAGAATCTTGAATTGGATCAAGAAAAAAGATCCAAATTATACACAAAGATAAGTGCATAACTGAAATTCCCTTTTATAACTAATTTGCATCTATTGTCTTTAATAGTAAACTACGGGTTGAATCAGTTCAAAAAAAAAAAAAAAACATAGTCCCATTTATATAAACTCAAAAACATATTTGAATGTGATTTAAGTAACAAAACAAACATACCATTTCTAGCATGCTTTTTTCTATTGTTGTGGATACCCTGAGCTTCACCATATGGATAGACCAAACTGATTTTGATATAACTCTGATTTTTGTGTTCACACTTAATGAATCTGCAAAAAGCACACACCAACATATCATTTAAATAGTAATATATGTAAACTATTTGACATTACAATCAAAGATGTTAATTTCTTTTCCCATAGTTGATGTATATAGTTATATAACAACATTATTTAATCAAATAGTTATATGAAACGTCAAAAAAGAACTAATTTATGTTATCCAATAGTTGCATCATATATTTACTTTTAACCTCAACATGTAATGTGTCATATTACTATGCACTGATATACATATTTTAACAATAGGGCAAATCCAATCAACAACAATGTGTCACAGATAGATATAAACCTTGCTTATGGAAACCTGCAAATATATAGTTTATTGGAAATTGAATTTAGATTTCATAACTTGAATGCATCAAACAAATTTTTGTTGTAACATATTGGATTTCTTCCATACCTTATAACATGATTTATTATTGATATATAATAGTCCTTTAAATAATTGCAGGTAAAAAATATTCATTCAATAGAAGAAGTGAATATCATGGACATCAAAGCAGATGAAATGACATAATCCCTTATGCAGGAGCAAATAAGATAAGTATTCAGTTATTCCTCTCTGAATCATATGTGAATGAAATATAAAAACCTTATGGCCTGAATATAAATGAACATACCTTCTTCTCGTTGAACAGGTGTAGATTGAGTTTACAGATTGTAGAACACAAATTTGTGCGTCCTAGGTTTTATAGGTATAGTAATAAAGCCCAGGTCCATTAAATTGGTAATTTATAAGTTTGGTTGTCACATATATTAATAAAGATTTTTTAGGAGATCAGTTACAGAAATATAATCCAATAGTTGCAATATATAGGAATATATCTTTTCAAATATATTATCATATATTTACAAAGATATGAATATATATTTTACATATTTAATACAGATTTGATAATAAATACTTGCCTATAATATTCATTATTTTGTCACAAATATCATTCTCGAAATCAAAGATATAAAAAATATATATTTTCCCAAAATATTCACTATTGAAATATTACATCCTCAAAATTTAAGAGATACTATAATATCTTAAATGAAATTTACATTTGACTATTATTTTAATATATCACCTGATTTCATATAAAGTTAATTATTTCTTACAGTTTTCTATGGACAAAAAATAGTTACCAAACCACTATCTATATAATAAAAATATTTCATATTTACTTATTGTTCTAAATATGCTCTGAAGTCTATATTATATAGTTCACTTTTATATTTTTTTATTAAAAATAATCATAAATACAACATTTACATTTACTTTTTTTCACCAAATATAATGTTTTTTTAATTCTTTTAATTGCAATCGTATGTGTATATTCTTTGAGTCTCAGATAAATACAATGCAATATGTTACCAAATACAATTTTCTTTATTCTTTTAATTACATCAGTTTCTAATTTAGTTTAATCTATTAGATATTTTATATAAATAATTATTTGCCTTTAGTTAACATTACTTTGCTTATCACTTAATTTCAATTGATTTTATTGTCCCATAATAATGTTTTTTAAAGTTACATTAAATCAACAAATTGCAGCTATTGGATTATAAAGGACCAACTAACATAAAACTCAAACTTAGTCTTTATTATAGCGAAGAGAAAGTAGAGACAATATTATGATATTATAATGCCATAACACATAAAAATAAAAATAAATTGAAAACATAGAATCTCCTAATGAATGAAAACCCTAAAGGAAAGATCCATGAAATTATCACCCCTAGGAGGTTGTTTCTCCAATGTTACATCATCACCAAGACGAATCATACACTCATCCATAATATCCTTGCACCCAGTTATGTAGCAGATTTCCTCTCTCTCGACTTCATCTGGTTCCATTCCTTCATTCCACTCTTTGTTGCCCCTTATAAGTGTCACTCTGTAGTTGATTATGTGGCCCCATCTAAGAAAATGGTGCCTAAACTGTTCAGCAACTTTCTGAAATTCAAAATAGTTTCAAAAGTGAGAAAGAAAACATATGATCGTAATAATTTTGTTGTAGAAATTAAATACCAATCTTTCACGTCGAACATCTCTGTGTTTCACATCTATTGTAAAGCTCGGATACTGCACATTGTTAATGACCAGAACAGATACATTGGAACTCATCCTCCTCCTTTGATATCGTACACTACGTTTTAATCAAATCAATTTGAACTCAACCGTGTTACTCAGATGTGATAGGATACGGAACCTTTATATAGAGCAAAATCCTAAACCCTATAATGTTAATTAGGATTCGGATATAATATATTTATTTGTGATATGCTGGATATGGTATCCTTAATTACTTAAATATATTTTTAATTCTTTAGATTTTGTATATAATATCTCTTTATACTAACTTTTTGAAATCTATCAAATTTATAAATATGTATCAGTATTTAATCAACACTTTATATATTTCTATAATGAAGTTTTTTAAGTACATGTTGTGATAGTTATATGTAAAACAATAATTATAAAAGAATTCTTTATAACTATGCAATTTCACATATAAAGTACAATATTTTTTACTTTTTTTAAAAAAAAAACTGTTTTAACTTTAATAGTTCTTGTTTAAAATGAACATATAATATTTTACTTAGTCAAAAGAATCTTATATTGTTTTATTGTTTTTCTGTTCTTTTTTGTTTTCTCAATTTTTTGATTCGTTGATTTCTGTATACTATAGATCATTATGTCGAATAATTTTTCACTATTCAAGAATAAATTGCACATGTATAACCATAACCATATTGTTTTTATAAAATAGATCACTTTCATAGACTAAATACGTTAGTCTAATGGATACACATAGACTTGTTTTGAAACAAAAGCATAGGTACAGAATAATACGCAGTAGCAATATTAAACGATCAGTAAACGTAGACACATAAAGTTAGGGATTCTTTCGGCTCCAATTCTAGTGTAAACTTCCTTCCCACACATATTTCATTATCTTTAAAAAACCAGTATAAGTCAGTTAATTGAGCCTTGTCCCAGCCATCACCAACAATTGGGACTTTCCAGTATTGAATGCCACGAAATATTAGAGCTTCGCCTTTAAGAAGGTGTCCCTACTTGATAAACTTGATTCTGAACTCATTAGGAATAACCTATAAGATAATTGGTTTGATTGTAAATAAAATTGAAGTCATGATCAAATTCGATTACATGTGACAAATAAACTTTAAATATGAGTCTTTTAATTCTACATATACCAGTTTTTTAGTCTTCACAATTTCTTCATTGACTTCAACATCAAATGATGGATTATCAACATCATCTATAATTATTGTCTCAACTTCTTACGACCTGCAATTCAAAGAACAGTTAAATAAAACAGTATATTCTGAAAACAATGTAGTTATGACTCCATACATTGAAAATATTAACTCACCCTTGAACCATTTTAGCTACCGTATAGTAGTATATAAACTGCATTTTGATTTCACTCTAATTTTTTTACTGTATAATATTATGAGACCGTGTCCCATCTATATATACTCTCTGTCACATTACTTTTTTATTAGGGTTTGGGTTTTTTTATTTTTTATTAGTTTGATATTTTCCACATTATGGATAACTCAAATCATTAAAAAGCTTATTTTCGTTATTCTGAATTATATGATAAATATATATTCAAGTATCTAGACACTACTTTAATGTATTGTAATAAAAACATTTCCATTATCTATGTAAATCATTACTTTACATAGATATCCAATCTTTATTTTATTAAAATCCAAACCATACCTTAAATAAATATTGTTTGACACTACAGTTTTTTTAGTGATTCTTTGTAACATTATACTGGATACGTATAAAATTTATCATGTTAAAATTGAAAATTATAATTATTCTTACTATGTATACTCTAAATTAATTTCACATATATAAGTATATTATAGATTCAAATATACTAAATCAATGTTCTAATACATACAAATATTGATTTAGTCAGTAACTACAATCATATATACAAAATTACTCACTTTTTTTTTCTTTAATGTATGTAGCAACGGAGTCAGAATCAGATGGTTCATAAAAAAATATGAAGTCAATTTGTTCTAAGCAGCTATATACATGCAGAATATTGAAATGTTTCAAGAAAAAAGCTTCAAAATACACTCAGAGATTAGTTCATAACTGAAATTTATACATTTTATTTTTATTTTTTTAACATTATATTGTATAAGTATAAAAATTATCATGTTAAAATTGAAATTTATAACTATTCTTACTAAGACTACTCTAAATTGATTTCATGGACTACTCAGTGTTCAAATACTTAATTGATAAATTTATAAAATATTATTTTATGTAGTTAAGGATTACCTTAATAGTATAAGTTTCTTTATCTATATAAATAACTTAACATGTTATAGTATATTTTTCAAATAATACCAAATCATGTGCTATTAATACAACCTTTCCTGTTTAAGGTGATAATTTTGATTGTATTAGGAAATTATTGTTCCACATACTTATTGATTGTCTTGACTGACTGTTTTACCTGATTGTAATGATTGCTTTGAACTTATTGATTGTTTTGAACTTATATTTTACTGTTTTTTATTTTTATTTTTATAAACAATAACATAGACTCAATGTTGTATATGTATGTGGTCATGTTTGGAATTCATATCATATTATTTCATCTATTTCAATCAATATGTATGTGGCCACTTAGGAGATTTATATCACAATTTCAGAAAATATATATTTTTTTGAATATTATATAATTGACTTTTAGGTATATATAGAAGATTTAGATGATAAAAAACTTCATAAACACCATGATAGACAATAGGTAAACCAAAATTAGATTTCCATCACAAATCAACCAAAATGGAACATAGGAAAACAATATCCAAAAGTGAGAGAAATAAAATAACATATGTCTTAGAAAAGAACATAAACCAAAATGATTGTCTCAGCCAACTCTTCAATCATTTTCTTGCTTGATTACTTTACGGGTTGTTGGGTTCTTATCAAGCTCATCGAGTAACTTATGTTTTGTCTTCAAGCCTGGTTCAACCCCAAATTCTTCAACCTTTCCCTTTCCTTTTGCTAGATTGTTCTCAACAGTAGTAGCCTTATCTGACGTTTCATCTTTGTCCTCAACTTGTTCAAATTTTTTCTCAGGAGTTGTTACCTCATCATCTGATGAATTATCACCATCCTTTATATCCTTGCGTCCAAGCTTTGATATCAAATCAGACTCCTGTTTACATAAATTTAATTAGAATTGTATATTTTTTTATTATTTTAATTGATTAGAGTGAACATGCAGAATCTTAAGATATATGTAACCTGAGACTCAACATAAGCCGAACAGAATCTTGCTATTAACTCTTGGTCATCAGAAACCTTAGTAACATAATATGTTACCTTACCACCCCGAGACTTATCGGTCTTTTTGGACACCTTGAACAGGACAGTCATATCCCCAAGTTTGTTGACAAAATAATCCAAAACACCAGGCTCAGCATCCTTCATAACAATTAAAACAGTTGGAAATCACAATAGCCCTTCAAACAAAACAAAATAACTTTAAATATACTTACATCCTCCTTTTTCAGTTATTGTGCAGTTTTCCCAAATATGACCTGACCCTCAGTATCCCAAACTATGAATAAGGCATTGTAGGTTTCATCAATTACTCTAACCTCGAACATAAACCTATTAACCAAAAAATCATTACCATTATGAAATACTGGTTTGTTTGATATCTTATGCTAATTGAACTGTAATAATTGTACTTTCAAACCTGAAATTTTGATTCTCTTCCACTTCACCACATTGTCTGCATATCCACTTCCCATCATCTTGAGCCAACTTACGATGACACGTCAAACATGCCATATACCAAACATTTTTTGGATTTTCAATCTTAGCAATAGTGCAATAAACCCAAAACGAACCATCCTAAAATATCAAATACACAAGTTTTTCAATGTATATAAACTACCTCTCCTTCACATATTTCTTTAAGGTTCCTCACAACAGCACATGCGGAACTAAACTCGCTAGCCGGGGATGCACCAGACCCAGACGATTGAGATATCGTAACCGGCCTCGAGACTTTCGATGATTCAGCAATCCTGAAAACAAACAGTTATAACGTATTTTTTAAATAAGATATTTATTTGAACTAACTTTATGTTTCATCAAGTATAATGAAAATAACTTACTTTTTTTTTTTAACTCAGAAATTTCCCAAACGTCAGCATCACAAACATTTGAATACAGTTATAAGTGTTAGACACTTTAACTGAGTCTGCATCAAATATAAGAGGTATTTCTTAGCATTTTTTACTATTATCTTAACAAAAACCAAAACATATTTCATATTTAAACTCCAACTCTGATTTTTTTCTAACTAACCTTTGAAAACCTTTGGTCGACAGAATTGCATAACCACAACAACGGGATCCAAAGTAGGTGAATTATAGAAGTAATATCTGCTGAACATACTCCTCCCACAAAGTAATTGTTAACCTGCGTTCACAATACAAAAACAAATTTATTTGATTTGCTTACATAAAATAATTATTAAGTAAATAAAAAAATTGCTATTTTACTAATATAAAACTTATCATTAACCTCAAGTCCTCGATCTCAATTTCCATAAGCAGTTTCGAACCAAATTCTTTCGTTTGCATTGTTTAAGGTGCATGCATTTCAACCAACCGGCCTATCACATCTTTTTTTCCAATAAACAATAAAATAACAAATGAGTATAATATCACATCTTTTTTCCTATAAACAATAAAACAACACATGATTATATTAATTTAGCTGCAATATTAGAGAAAAACAGATAATATATTATAGACTTAAATCTTACCAAACAATAGAGTCTCATCAGAGTCTTTGAGTTTTGAAATCCAGTCAAATGGCTTAAAGATGAACTTGTTGTTTGGGAATGATAGATCACGAATAGCCTTGATCTCAGCTTTTGCATAAAACGAAAACTTTAGTCGATGCGCAACAGTTTTGTACCGCAACTCATCCTTAGAGACCATAAAATCACTAATTATATACAATTTCCCTTCTTCAACTTGTTGACGAACAGTATCAATATGTGGTGCTCTAGCAGAACTTCTGATAGTCGAACCCTGTAAAATAAAATCAATGTTTTTAGTCAACAGCTACTTAACAATTCTATTGAAACATATATCTGTTGAAATCTTCGAATAATAAACAACATATTTTTATTCTAATTGAGCCTTCACTATTCTTTGAATGAACAATGACACAGAAGCAAAGTTCCCCTATTGTTATTGCTGACCAGAAGTTGTTCATGCACTATAATCGCGGAGGATGAAGAAATTGTGTCTAAACAATGCTAAATGTTAAATTATTGATGTATATTAGTTTCTAAATGATATGTATCAGGCTATAACGGATGCAAATCGACGGTAAACAAATACAGTAAAAAAAGAGAAGAAACCATAAATTAGGATGTATGTTTAGGAGTCATTACCTCAATATCCCTGGAGACACACTCGAAACTCTGAATCTGTTCAGGATTTCGGTAAACGGGTATATTATACGCCCTCACCAGCCTTAGCTTTAGATCCCAATCATGCCTTTTAGCATGAACATCCTTAATTTTGCAAAAACAGGAGGCATTTCGTTTCCAAGATCTAATTTTCGTGAAAAAAACAATATGACTACTCCAATAAAGAATGCATAATTTAAATACCAAAAAATTAGGGTTTAGATGATTGATAGAATTCCTAAAAATCAGCCAACAAAATTAAATTATAGATATGATTCAACTTTTTTATATGTAAAGATAAGAACAAATGTCAATTAATAAAAAATTTGTTTTGATTTATTTTGGAACTTATACACATTTCTGATTTTTAAATAACAACTTTCTACTTTATTTATGGGATCACAATCTTTTCCCATAAAATTTGCAACAGAAATGCATTATTTTTCACTGAGTCTTTTACCTAGATTAGAAAGTACAAATGGGCGGGAAAAATACATTATTTCCAATTCGAGCAAAAGTTCATTTTGTTATTAGATATATATAGATAATTGTCCTCTAAGAAAGTTCCATTTGTGCTTACGAATACCTTCTTATCTTAGTACTATAGAAATAGTACCCTCTTGTTCCTTTAGAATATCCTACAAACACATAATAATTTTGATTCCATCTTTTCTGTCTTACACTTCAGCACATGCGCTGGGCAACCCATGTTCGAATATGTCTTATGTTAGAATTATACCCCTTCCACGACTCCAAGAGTGTCTTAGGTACGGACCCAGAAGGAACCATGTTTAAGTCGTATATTGTTGTTTATAGTGCATATCCCCAAAAGTGAGTTTTGAGAGTATAGAAGCTAAGAATAGACCTGACCATGTCCAACAAGGTCTTGTTTCTCCTTTCCTAAAAATAATATTTTGTCATGGGGTCCTTGGTGCACTCAATTGGGATAAAACCCCATTCTCTGTCATGTATGTCCTAAAGTCATTGGATACATACTACCTACATCGATATAATCGAAGTGTTATTACCTAATTATTTCTCCACTTCCAATTCTTAATTCCTTGAATTTCTCAAGTGTCTCATATTTATGGATCATTAGATAAACATATCTTGAGTAATCATATGTGAATGTGATGAAATGCTCATATCCACCTCTAGCTGGAACATTTGATGGTCCACGCACATCAGATTGCACTAATTCTAAAACTTATTTGACCCTAAATCCCTTAAATTTAAAGGGCCTCTTAGTCATTTTACCATTTAAAAAAGATTTACATACAAGCACGGATTCCACCTTCAAGTTATTCAAAAGACCATCCTTCAATAGTCTTTGAATCTTATTAAGATGAATATGACCAATTCTCAATTGCCATATACAAGGTTTATTAGAAGGAGGAAATTTTATGAGTTTAGTTATGTGATGCAATGAGCTATTATTTGGTTTTAAGATATACAAATCATTATCCAAATGCCCCTTAAATACAATTGCTTTTTATAAGCAATATCAATTGTCATTAATGAAAAATAAACATAATACCTTGTTTGAATAATTGAGTAATATAAATTGAATATCTAGTAATATCTGGGACATGATAACAATCACTTAAAACCAAGTGTATCTTATTTGAAAAGTAAAGATAAACAAGTCCGACAACTTCTGTAGAAACCACATCTCCTGCGCCAACCCTCAGAGTATGTCCTTCTTTATTAAGTTGCCGAGTTACTTGGAACCCTTATAGAGTATTGCAAACATGGTTGGTGGCTCCAGAGTCTACTATAGAATTAACCACTAAATACGACTTACTAAAGGATAACTCACCCTTTGCTTGCTTCTAAGCTATGAGAAACGGGTAATTTCTTTTCCAATGACCGTTCTCTCCACAACCAAAGCACTTCCCCTTTCGTTTCCCATCCAAACCAATATCAGCCCCTAAAGTCTCATCCACGTTAAACAATCCGATCAAATTGAGCATATGACCTCTAATGGGCATCACACGCTTCATACACTCATTGATAATGGCTTTAATAGAAGCCTGACGTGCTTGACATCCTTGATGAGCTAACATATCATGAAGGCTACCCATGATTTTAGCGGATGCAACACGTTTGAGATATATAAAACCCAAAAGTGTAGAATTGAGTCATACCATCGGCATGAATCCACTTCTCATGAGCCTCAAGTTCCTCAATTTTAGATTCGCCAGTTACTACTTTCCAATCAACATAGTTATCTCCCACTAATTGATTTGTAGTCAATATCACAAACAATATGCTAGCAGACATTTTTCTGAATATTAAATTATATTAATATTAGACTGTTCTTATAGTACCATATTTTATCTAGGAATGTCAACAACTAGGGTAGAGTACGTGTGTGCATTCCCCATGCTCTACCCGCATATAAAATTCCCTTCCTAAACCCAACCATATTACCTTATATTTTGCCTTGGACAGGGTACATGTAATATCCTATGGGTATGTAGATACCCTTGGGCAAACAAGTTACCTGCTATATTATTATTTTCTATTGGAAATAAAAAACACTTAAATGATTTCATTCATAATACAAATTAATACAAAATGTAACATTTTTTTCCTTTTATCACTACAATAAGAAAGATCTTTTGTGATACATTTTCTGAGACCACAATTGTAGTCACTAATAATAAGTTATATGTGACTACTTGTTGTCACAAAACTCTCTATAAATTATTTGATACCATTTTTAGAGTACTTTTAGAGACAACTAGTTGTTACAAAAAATATTTGAGACAACTTTTGTCGTCTCAAATATATTACTTTCGTCCAAGTTATTGAGATGACTAATTAGTGGCGATAGGTTGTCTCTTATAATAAGGTTGTGACAAATACTCATTATTTGAGACTATTTGCTGTCTCAAAAGATCATTTTTCTTGTAGTGTATTTTTTGTTTTTATTTTTGAACATTTAAAGTAGCGGAGCTTGAAAAGTAAAAATGTATACAAAATGTAAAATATATATATATATATATATATTGCAATAAATAATAATAATAATAATAATAATAATAATAATAATAATAATAATAATAATAATAATAAAATAATAATAATATATACGCATATCCGATATGTGGGTAGGGTCGTTGGATTGAGTAGGCGGGCATAAAACTAAACGCATTCCCTACCCCTACCTTAATATATAATTGGCGGATACGGGCGATGCCCAACTCAAATATCCTAAACTTCGAGTTGTGTCCTAATGATTTATCTACGAGTAACCCTATCATACGGGTAAAACTGACATACCTAGTTTTATTGTATCATTTTGTCTATGTAATGGGATGTTAAGCGTGTCTTGTTTGTGTCGCACTATTTTTTTGTGCCAAAAGTTATCACCCATACCTAAAAAGTTATTAGTATTATAAAAATATTTTTGTATACAAATAAAAAAAATTAATAGCGAAAACTTAAATAGCAAAAACTTTTAAAAAAATCTAACAATTAATTTCAGGCCAAAATACCAATTATATCAACAACAAAAAAGTTAAATAGAGTTATCAAAGATTAATTTGATGTCAATCTTGCATAACTATTTAATGGATTGTATCTTTACCACCAATAAATGAGCATACATTTTAATTAATAACAAAATATACATAAAAGAGATAAACAAAAAAAGGGGTCATTTTAATTAATATATCAATGAATGATCGTGTTTGACAAAAATTGAAGATATCCATAACAAATATATAGTAAGTCAAAAAATATTTAATAGGTATCGAATCTATGTTATTAAATACCCGAAAAAATAACATGTGAAAGAGAAAAGATAAAATGAAGATAGTTTAAAGAGAAAAGAAAAGATGAAGATAATTTTTGAGACTTTATGTACAAATTCTTTACCACACTTTATCCTACCACATGTGGTTGAAGTGTGAACCCCAAAAAATATTTCAACCATCAATTTAATATAAATCAAACTTATTGATAACATATTAATTATGAAAAAAAATTATAGCAGGTACTTGCCCAAGTAAATACGTATCCATGACAAATCGAGAGAAAGTAGAAAATAGGCTCTTTGTTAATTTTATATTTTATTTTCCTATATTCAATATAATTACGGAAAGGGGATTAATTTGCTTTTTATTTATTTTATTTATCAGAAACGGAATTGGGACGAAAAATGTTATAGATTTTATAAATTTTGGGTGAAAAACAAAAACTGCAACAAAATAATTTGGACAAAAATGTCATAACTGTTCAAATTTATTATTTTTAAAGGCACCTCCTAAATTTTTAACTGTTCAAATTTAACATATGCTCTTTGATTTTGTTGATACGCAAATTTCGTATCCAATTAAAATGCACCACGTAATAAAATATATGTTGAACATCAATTTTATATTGATTAGTTTTAAAATTAAGAATTGGGTAAATAAAATTTCTAAGTTAAATAGTCAATTTAATTGGTGATTTACTATATATTTTATTGGCCAATGGGAAGCCGCCACGTGTCAAGATGATGCAGATATTACTAAATTAAATTAAATTAATTTAGTAATTATCCAAGAAGATGAGGATAAACATCAAGTCATGTTGGACCAATCAGAATGCTCCATGTGTCAAGTTGTTGCAGTAATTATTAAATTAAATGCAATTAATTTAATAATTATCTTATTAATTATCTTATGGATAATGATATTATGAAGGACCAATCATATCGCTCCGTTCAGACTCAAGCCCATTAGGGTTTTCTCCATCCTATCACTATAAATAGAGCCTCATTCTCTACCAAAAATCACAACAACACAAGTCAAGAATCAAGTGAAGAATTCCGGTACAAAGGAATTTCAACGTTCTTCAGTGTTCTTCGACGATCTTCGAGAAAATCGACAACAAGACAAGCTTAAGAAAGGTGGTACAAAATCAATCTTGAGCTTAAGGCGGTACAAAGCCAAAATCCAGTGTTACAAAGCTAATCCGGTATTACAATACGACATTACGAAGCCAATCTTGAGATTTTTTCAAGGCGTTACAAAGCCAATCTCAAGATTTTCAACGTATGATCCGAGATCAAGATGCTAAGCCCCTACGGTCGACGTTTCAAGTCAAAACTTCGAAGGTGTTCTTCGTCGTTCGTCAAGATCTTCGAAGATGTTATTTGCATATTGAATCAAAACTATTGTTTAATTCAAAATCAAGCTCACAAACATTTGAATTAAGGTTACTCAAGTCAAAGTCCAAAACAGGGGGAAAATCAAGGTCAACTCCGACATCAATCAATCGAAGATAAGAATCAGAGGAGAACTAGAGATAAGATCCACAAAATTGTAAATTTACTCATTTGATCCGAATATTGAATTTTGTACATCTTTTTCGTGTTTATACATTTTATACACGAAATTTGTTATTACACATATGCTCTTTGATTTTGTAAACTAAAGTTTAAAAAAATAATAGAAAACTACAATAGTCTTACATTTTTAATAGTTTTAAATAATCTAATCAGAGTTTTTCCCCATTATATAGTTTATACATTTACTACTTAGAACCGTATTAGACATAACTCAACATGATTATAACTATAGTAAATACACAAGTTCACATTGTTAGACATTTATATTATTTACCATTGCTAAATCATGACTCATCAAATAGGTCAATTTACTGCTAAATCTTCTGGCCAATTAAACACTTTCAGCACAATCTAAGACTAAAAAAGTTGTCAAATACAATTTTGAAGAAAAAACATTAAATTAAAAGTAGAATTTTGTTTACACAAAACTGAGTCAAGTATGTAATATAGATCTTAAATTAAAGATCCTGAAGAGATTGTTATTTTGATATGTTATTTAATAGAAACGAAAATGTTCTAAGCGTCTAAAATTTTCGGTGAAATAGCAAAAAATGAAAAAGAAGAGAAAAATCCAAAGAATCTAATTTGTTAAGAGGCCCGCTACTAAACAGACGCCAACTCCCGACGTGTAGCGCATTCAGAGCACATCCAAATTTTCGTGCCATTACTAAAAAACATTCCCCTTGTGCATGTACCATTTTTTTTCCCTTTATATACAACATGATAGTTTGGGTGGGAGAATGACAATTTTGTAAATATTTCCAATTATTCATTTTTCTTATTTTCTAAAAGTGATGGGCTCTGATTATCCTACTTTTATATAGATTATAGAATTATAGATATAGATTCCACCATTGTAGCAAAATTCAGCGGAATTTTTATTAATTTGCGATGAATATGCGAACTAACAGAAGGATGTATAAATTACATTTTTTCGTGCTAATTTCAATATCTCGCGAGTATGACGTTTTTTATCACGAGAAAAGTTGTATATTTCAACGAATCATGTTTTTGTATGGTGAGTCACAGTCTATTGTTAATGTTGACCAGAGTTGAATTTTTTATTTATACAATGATACAATCCCAATTCCGAATTCGAAGTTCTGCAGCATAAAACTTAGAAAAAATGGTATAAATGCCCAGTATGTTTCCTCTACTTAAAAACTAAGACACTAAGTATATTACTTTTCAAAAATGTCTTCTAACTTATAGAAAATTGGTGAAAGTGTCCGGTGATCAGCTATAGGCTATTAACCAGCCGGTCACCTGTGAGCTGTCTTTTACTTTCGGGAAAATTGGTATAAATGCCCAATACGTTTTTCCTATTTAAAAACTAAGACACTAAATATACCACTTTCACAAATATCTTCTAACTTACCAAAAATTGGTGAAAATCCCACGTGACCGGCTATAGATTGTGACATAATCGGTCATTGATGAGGTGGAGCTCTTTTTCTGACGTGACATTACTTTTTTATTTTTTTGTTTTTTCTGCTGACTCACTTGTTAGGGTGGAAAAAATTCAAATATAATATAAACTATAAAATTGTATTTATAAAAATTATAATCCCCAAATAATTGTTTAAATTTTAGAAAGAAAAAAAATTATTTGTGAAATTTATTTCAAAATTTATAAAATTCATTTAAAAAATTTAAAATTAAAAAATTTATTTCCAAAAAATCATTTTAAAAATTATAAGTTCATTTTAAATTAAAAAATTAGAAATTTATTTCTCAAAATTATTTTAAAAATTAAAAAATTATTTGAAACTAAAAAAATTATTTTTGATATTTTTTTAAAATTCTATAATTTATTTAAAAATCAGAAAAAAAAAATATGAAATTTATTTTAAAATTTCTAAAATTCATATAATATTTTCAAACTTCTTTTCTACTTTTCTCATGTTATTATTGTTTTATTTTAAATTATGAATTAGAATAATTATATGAAATATTAATAAATAAATTTTAAATTAATCTTTTAAAAAATAAAAATAAAATTGTTAATTCTTCTTCCCTAGTTCCAACATACTAAACCCTAATATTTATGGATGTCCTACAATCTGACAAAGACACCAACATGGAAGACGATGAAGAAGCGTACAATGCTTCGGCCAGCCCAGTCCAGCCATCCACCCACTAACTTATCAGAACCTGACCAATCACCCGATTCTTCGCCTATTCGCCCCCTCCCTACCGAACCCTATTATAAATAAAAATTTCCACCCTAGCAAGTGAAACAACAGAAAAAAATAAAATAAACGAAAAATTAATGCCACGTCAGAAAAAGAGCTTCACCTCATCAATGACCGATTGTGTCACGGTCTATAGCCGGTCACATGACATTTTCACCAATTTTTGGTAAGTTAGAAGACATTTTTAAAAGTAGTATACTCAGTGTCCTAGTTTTTAAATAGGAGAAACATACTGGACATTTATACCAATTTTCCCAAAAGTAAAAAGACAACTCATAGGTGACCAGCTCGTTAACAGTCTATAGTGGGTCACGGGGCGCATTCACCAATTTTTGGTAAGTTAGAAGGCATTTTTTAAAAGTAGCATACTTAGTGTCCTAATTTTTAAATAGGAGAAACATATTGGGCATTTATACCAAATTTTCCTAAGACTTAAGAGAACTAAGATTCTCTTCCAAAGGTCCAATTCCAATTCTAATATATCAAATTTCCATGAACAAAATTCACTCACATATCTCAACCATAATTTTCATTATTTTCCTTTTGAAATTTGAAATCAAAGATTGCTTTGCCATTAATAACGAGTATTCCACAAAAAAATATATGTCTCCTCCTGTTGTGTTGTTGGTGAATCGCGACTTAGTTCAAGTCTGTGATTGCAAGTTTACAAGAAAAATATTCTCTATTAATTTGTATGTTTCAACTTCAAGAAAGTCAAATATCTTAATGTTACATGAAGATCAATTTCAACAAAGAAGCATGCAAACAAGTCATACTGTTGAATAGAGACATGGAACAGGGCTCAGGCAGAGGAAAACGGCTGCAGTTGCTGAACCGGGTCCCAACTTGCCTGAACCGGTAGTTGGGACAAAAACTGTTACAAAACAGTTTTTTAAACTGAAGAAGCAGAGCCACGCAAAGCTTGACTTTCCTAAATCCGTTTTTTAGTATCTTTTCTGTTATAACTTCAAAATGGTATGCTGAATAGAGAGAGGTCTTCATAACACATGTTTTCAGCTTGAGATTGAGAGATTAGAGAGTATTACACTTGAATTTAGGGTTTGTTTCCAAGTTGAGTTAGAATTTGGGGTTTTCTCAAATCCGAAGTGTAATCTATAAATCTTTTAATTGTTTAGTGGATTGAAGAACTCTGATTCTTCCGTGGACGTAGATCACAAGGATCGAACCACGTAAAAGGCATTTGTGTTGTTTTCTTGCTTATTCTGTTATTTCAAATTCGAAGTGTGGGTGTGTTTGTGTTGTTGTGATCAAGGGTGTGTTTGGTTCTGGATTTCTTGGGTTGGATTAACAACTAGCGCCGTCTGTGGGAAGTGGAGAATCCAGAATGGCATCCATGAAACTTGATGTAGACAAATTCACCGGGAAGAATGACTTCAGGCTATGGAAAGTAAAGATGCAAGCAATTCTCACACAACATGGCTTACAGCTTGCACTGAAATCAGAAGAAGATTGGCCTGCTACTCTAAAGGATGATGTAGTCAAGAAGGCTGAGATTCTGAAGAGGGCTCACTCTGCAATTATTCTATGCCTCGGTGATAAACCATTGAGAGAAGTCTCAAAGACCAAAACTGCAATTGAAGCTTGGAAGAAAATGGAAGATTTATATTAGGTAAAATCTGTTTCTAACAAACTGTATATGAAACAAAAACTCCTTGGTTTTAGAATGATTGATGATAAGAGTTTAAATGAGCAGTTAGATGAGTTCATGAGACTGGTTGATGAACTTGAGAAATCTGTTTGGTAGAAGGGATAAACTTAGTTTTGATGAAATAGAAGTTGCAATGAAAACTAAAATCCTGCAAACTTATAGTGATAAGAAATCACAACCATATGGAGAAGGCTTAAATGTTAAGTTTAAAAGGGGAAATCAGTTCAAGAAGGGACAAACAAATAAGCCTAAAGATGGAAATCAACAGAAAGAAAACTCCAAGAAACAAGGATCTGAATGGGTGGAGAGAAGAAAATGCTACACTTGTAAGCAAATTGGGCATCTAAAGAAAGATTGTCCTGAGAAGAAGGCCAAGAAAACCAGTAAAGATGCTGATGTGGTTGTTGCTGAAGAAGGATATGAATCTGCTGAAGTGTTGACTATATCTGATGGTAAAATCAACAATGAATGGGTACCTGATTCTGGATGTTCATTTCATATGTGTCCAAATAGGTCTTGGTTCATAACTTTTGAATAAACAAATGGTGGCTCAGTACTTCTAGGTAATGACCAAAGCTGTAAGGTACAAGGTGTAGGATCTCTCAAGATTCTGATGTTTGATGGGGTTGAAAGGATCATATCTAAGGTAAGATATGTTCCTCAGTTAAAGAGAAATCTGATTTCTCTTGGAACATTAAATGCAATTGGATGTGAATTCGATACAAAAGCTGGATTCATATATGTTACAAAGGATGGGAAAACTGTCATGAAGGGAAAGAAATCCAATGGTTTATATATATTGTGTGGCACCCCTGTTACTGGTTCAGCAAGTAGTGTGATGAGCAGCAATGATGTCTTGTTATGGCATAAGAGGCTTGGACATTGTGGACAGAAAGGACTAGAAGAACTGTCAAAGAAACAAGTGTTTGGAAATCTGCTATATTAAAACTTGAATTATGTGAACATTGTGTACTTGGAAAGTCAAATAAACACTCTTATGGGACAGGACTTCATAATACTAAGGAGGCATTGGATTATGTACATGTTGATGTGTGGGGGCCATCAAGAGTAGAAACTCATGGAGGTGGTAGATATTTCTTATCTCTGATCGATGACTACTGCAGGAAGCTCTGGGTTTTCATTCTCAAGCAGAAGAATGAAGCATTTACAAAATTCAAGGATTAGTTATTGGAAACAGAAAATAAAAGAGGAAAGAAACTGAAGCATTTGAGAACAGACAATAGGCTGGAATTCTTAAATGAAGAGTTCAATGAATTCTGTAGAACTAAAGGGATCACTAGACATAAAACAGTGCCCCTGAACCCTCAACAAAATGGACTGGTGGAAAGGATGAACAGGACCCTGCTGGAAAGGGTCAGAAGTATGCTAATTGATGCCAAACTTCCAAAGGTGTTTTAGGGAGAAGTTGTGAATACAGCAAGTTACTTGATAAACAAAACTCCATCATATGCAATTAAGTTCAATACTCCTGATGAATTGTGGTATGGTGGGCTTTCAGATTACAATGAGTTAAAATTCTTTGGATGTTTAGCATTTGCTCATTAGAAACAAGACAAACTGGATCCAAGGGCTGTCAGATGTGTGTTTATAGGTTACCCAAAAGGTGTAAAGGGATATAAAATGTGGTGTTTGGAACCTAATCATCAAAGAGTCATTATAAGTAGAGATGTTACTTTTAATGAAGGAATTATGGGTTATAAATATACTGGAAATCAACAAGACTTAAATGGTGATATCTCCTTACCCAGCACATCAGTTGAGGTGGAGATTCCAAAGGAAGATCAAGATCAGAATGTGGAATTGCATGAAGAGAAAACAGACCAACAGGGAACTGAGGCTCACATAGACTAGCATGAGTTAAGTGACTATCATCTAGCAAGAGATAGAACCAGAAGGACAAACATACATCCACCTAAAAGATTTGGTCATGCAGATGTAATCTCCTATGCACTGAGCATTGCAGAGAATCTTGAGTTTCAAGAACCACAGTCTTACAAAGAGGTTGTCTCTAGTAAAGATGCAGATAAGTGGATTCTGGCTATGACTGAGGAACTACAGTCATTATATAAGAATAAAACCTGGGTTTTGGTTGACAGACCAAAGAATCAGAAGATAATTAGCTCCAAATGAATATTCAAAAGTGATAGGTGTGGCCCAGTCACTTCGGGTCGGGTTAATACCTCGGCCCACTAACCGGCCCAGACGGTCCAGAAGTACGCGTCCCAGATAATGTGGCGCATCCCAACTTGTGGCTTGTTCCGCGATTCAAGGCCCACGATCCATTCCCAACCGCCACGCAGCGGAAAATAGGCGCGACAATAGGGAGTTAGTTAGGGTTTAGTAGGGGATAGTATAAATATGAGGAAAGAACTCTGAATTAGGGTTCGCATTCTGTATTCTGAAATTATTACGTGTAAACTCAAAGAGATAGTGAAAGAAACACCTCGGCAGGTGCTATTTTGTGCCCGTGGACGTAGATCTCCGGATCGAACCACGTATATCTTGCGTTTTTCCATATTTCTTGCATAAGTTTTCGTTAAGTTTCTTGGATATCAGATTGTGCTTTATCAATTGGCGCCGTCTGTGGGAAACGAGAAGCACGTGATTGTGATATTGACGTCGTATTTGGTATACTATGGTGACTACTCGCTTAAATCAATCTCGCCAAGGTGATCAGATCAACCAGGATCCACCCGTGGATCAAGTTTTGCCGCCGAGGCAATCGCCGATGCGAGGTACGTCTCATCATCAGGGCAACCAAGGCCCGGTTATGAATCTAGACAACCAGTTCTTACCTCTGCCCCCACAAGACATGCAAAACCCTAATCCCGCTGCCGCCTGGCCACCGGTCAATATTCAAATAACTCCAGAATTACTCCAGGCTTTCCTACAAGAGCATGCTCATATTCTTCAAGACTGGGTGGCCAATCGCCCGAATCCCGATGGACCTGCCGGACATACTACCACTCCCGCGGTGCATCCACATCGTCAGCACTCGCATGATCGACAAGACCCGGTGCACCGCGGGCATCAGGATCGGCGACGGGAACGACCTGGTTCTCCCGAGGACCATGGGAGTTCTAATGGGTCAAGACAGCGCAACGACGAACCTGCAGATGTCGATCGCCGCCGTCCACTTAACGCGGCTAAAAGAGTTCGTTATGCCAATCCACATACTCTAGATCTCCAAGAGTATGAGCGAGTCCAACGCAATGTCGAGCTAGACAGAATCCTGGGCCTTGATGCCAATGGGGACATTATCACACCGTTCTCTCAAGAAATCATGGCCACCTCCCTTCCCGAAGGGTTCAAAAGGCCTGCCATATCACCTTACGACGGCACAGGAGATCCGGCCAATTTTCTTGGAGCTTTCAGGCACAACATGCTCAGCCGCGATCATACTACCTCTCTTCACTACTGTAAGATTTTTCCCGAGTATCTTCAGGACGAGGCTCGGGTTTGGTTTGATTCTCTCCCTCGTAATAGCATATCCTCTTTTAGAGAACTTGCCGAACACTTTTGGGCGCGTTTTGAAGCACGTGCCAAGCCCATGGCCACTTTGGCCGATCTTATGAATATGGAACAACGGGATGGCGAAACCGTTACTCAATTCCTTGATCGCTTTACGACGGAGAGTCTTAAGGTAGGAAGCTGTTCGGATGATGTTATCATCAATGCATTCATGAATGGTCTCCGTCCTGGACCACTCTACACCGAGTTGGTTCGTAATCCACCGGTCACAACCCGAGCACTATTTAATACTGTGTGCAGATATGCCAAGGCCGAGGAACAAACTCGCCGGAAGCGTGAGAAACATGCTAGTAAGCGGCAGTCCGATAGGGCACAGGCTGGGCCTAGCACACAACCTAGTGCTTTTTCTCGTCTGAATCAGGGGCGTTCAGACTCTCGAGGGGATATTCCACAATTCACCCCGCTGACAAAATCGCGAGCTGAAATTCTTTCTGTTCACAAGAACGATTTACGGCCCTGTCCGCGGATGACTGCTCCGCCTGAGAAGAGGAACCGAGGAAAGTGGTGTGCGTACCACCGAGATCATGGGCACGAGACAGAGGAGTGCCGAGAGCTCAGCAAGGAAATTGAGGAGTGCTTAAGGAAAGGTCTCTTGCGATAATATATTGCGCGGACCGATGACAAGCCTCGGACAAGTCAGAATGGGGGTTCGTCTCATAACCGCGGAGGTTATCATGACCGGGGTACACAACAGAATCGGCCGCCGTGGCAGAATAATCGGCCGGGGTCTAGCAATTATGCACGGCAAGACTCTGGCAATCGCCAACAACCTCGTTTTCTGCCACCACCTCCTCCTCCGGGAGGACCCGGAGACAATGCACCCACTCACGTAATAAACGTGATATATGGGGCCCTCCCCACCGAGGCTTCGCGAAATGCCTTGAAGGCAGAGGCTCGCCGTCCTCCTCCTGAGGAGCCACGTCATAAGCGCCTCCATCAATCCGAAACTGTTAGTTTCACAGATAGAGACCCGGTTCCAGAGATAACACCCCATACTGATGCCATCGTCATCGACATGGTTGTAGCCAATGTTACGATAAAGCGAGTCTTTGTAGATAATGGAGCCGCAGTGAGTGTTATATTCGCTGACTGTTTCCAAAAAGTGGGAATTCCTCGGGAGCAACTTCGGCCGGCCCCCGGGCCACTGCAGACTTTCACCCAGGGAGAAGTTCAGCCAGAAGGTGTCATCACTCTCCCGGCGTCTCTGGGCACTTATCCGGCGATAAAAACCGTTTTTCTGGATTTTTACGTGGTTAACTCCCCGTCACCGTACAATATGATCTTGGGTCGGGATTGGCTTACTCCTGCAAAAGCCATATGCTCCACATACCACCTCGCGCTAAAATTCCCCACCTCACACGGCGAAGTGGCTATCCGCGGTAGTCAGCGGGTTTCTAAGGAGTGCATGTACGTCGCACTCAAAAAGACAACCAAGGTTCCTCCCAAACAACAGCTTCAGGTGGCATCATCGGCTCTCGAAACTCATGTATGTACCTCATTGGGGGACACCACTGTCCAGGTGCCGCTTGATCCGTCCAAGCCTGAACAAACTGTAACTGTCGGTGCCGTGGATGTGCCGTGGTTGCATCATGCCATCATCCAGACTTTGCGAGAATATTCCAATGTCTTCGCATGGTCCCCTTTGGATATGCCCGGGGTCTCTCCCGATGTAATAACCCACAAGCTGAACATCGATCCCAGCGTAAAGCCTATACAGCAAAAGCAAAGGAAGTTCGCTCCGGAGCGAAATGCAGCAATTCGAATCGAGGTGCAACAACTCTTGGATGCGGACATCTTGTTCGAAGTGTATTACCCTTCTTGGCTATCCAATCCAGTGATGGTGAAAAAGTCCAGTGGGGCATGGCGAATGTGTGTCGATTTCTCCAATCTCAATAAACATTATCCGAAGGACTGTTATCCTCTACCTTCCATCGACCAAAAGGCCGAAGCCATTACTGGGTACGTGGCACTTTGTTTCTTAGACCTGTATAAGGGATACCATCAGATCTTCATGGATCCTCGGGATGCCCTCAAAACGGCATTTATCACTGCTTTTGGGTGTTTTGCTTTTAAGAAAATGCCCTTCGGGCACAAGAACGCTGGAGCCACATATCAACGTCTCATGGATCGCGTTTTTCGCGATCAAATTGGCCGCAACGTCGAGGTTTACGTTGATGATCTGGTTATAAAAAGTACCTCCCATTCTTCATGCGTGCAAGACATTGTTGAAACATTGCGTACTCTGCGGCGTTACAATTTGCGACTTAATCCGGCAAAATGCACTTTCGGCGTTGGCTCCAGAAAGTTTCTGGGTTATGTGGTTTCACAACATGGTCTTCAGGCCAATCCAGCCAAGCTTCGGGATGTTTTAGATCTGCAACCACCGAAGACGTTCAGAGACTTTCAACGCCTCACGGGTGGTTTGGCGGCCTTAAATCGCTTTTTATCTAAAGCGGCAGAGCGCCAACTCCCATTCTTCAAAATTTTGAGACAGGCGAAGTCATTTGAGTGGACTCCGGAGTGCACTGAGGCATTCGAGGCTTTGAAGCATCATATTCAACAATTGCCCACTTTGTCAGTTCCTCTCTCCGGAGAGCCTCTCTATATGTATTTGGCTTCCGCCGAGGAAGCTATTAGCGCCGCACTCATGCGAGAAGTCAATTGTGTTCAACATCCCGTGTATTTCGCAAGCCGAGTACTTCACGGGGCGGAGACACGGTACTCCATGCTGGAAAAAACCGTGCTGGCCCTTGTTATGGCGGCTCGGCGTCTGCGGCCATACTTCCAAGGGCGCGAAATACGAGTTCTGACCAATCATCCTATCCGTCAGATTCTTGTCAAGCCCGAGGTGTCAGGGCGCCTCGCCAAGTGGGCTGTCGAATTAGGCGAATATGATATTCAATTTCTTCCCCGCCGAGCTATCAAGGGTCAAGCACTTGCAGACTTTTTGGCTGAAACCCCGGGGGATAATCATGAATCTTCTGCAGACAATGGTACCCATCATCCTGCTACCCTCGTACCCCCACCTCGCAAGTGGCAATTATATGTGGATGGTGCATCCACAACTCGGGGAAGTGGTGCCGGGGTGCTTCTCATTGACCCCGAGGGAGTTGAAGTTAAGTACGTCATCCGATTCAAATTTAAGGTGACCAATAATGAAGCAGAATACGAGGCAGTTCTCGCCGGGCTCCGGCTCGCTCAATCCTTAGCTATTTGCCATCTTGAGCTCTTCACGGACTCCGAGGTCGTGTCCAAGCAAATCCAGGGAACTTATGTCGCCAAGGATGAAACGATGATCAGGTATCGTGCTTTAACACTCAAACTTATGTCAACTTTTGATACGATTGTTATCCAGAAAATACCACGCACTCAGAATGCAAGAGCAGATGCGCTCAGCAAATTAGCCTCCGCGGTCCGAACTAATATATCTCCGGATATTAAAGTCGAAGATTTATTTCATCCGGCAATTCATGAGGCAACGGTTTCGGTATTGACCGATAGTGATCCGAATTGGATGACTCCTATCGTTCAGTATCTCCGAGATGGAACTCTGCCTAGTGATAAGCTGCGAGCTCGGCAGGTAGCCCTTAAAGCCCCCAAATACTCCTTTCATGATGGAGTCTTGTATCGACGGTCGTACCTACAACCGAATCTCCGATGCCTTGCTCCTGCCGAGGCTAATCAAGTTCTTCGGGAGGTTCACGAAGGGGCCTGTGCCAGTCATATCGGTTCACGGACGTTGGCCAAGAAAATTCTTCGATGGGGGTATTATTGGCCAACCTTATTTAATGATGCCCACGATTTGGTAACCAAGTGCTGCAAGTGTCAACTGCACTCCCGCGTGAAGCATCTGCCGCAAACCGAGCTCACTGGAATTCAGAGTGCGTGGCCATTTATTTAATGGGGAATCGACATTGTCGGCCCGTTCCCAGCCGCTCCGGGGGGATTGAAATTCCTGGCCGTCGCCGTAGATTACTTCACTAAGTGGGTCGAAGCCGAACCTCTTACTGCCATCACTGGTCAAAATATCTTGAAGTTCGTCTGGCGAAATATTGTATGTCACTTTGGCATACCAAGCACTATTATATCGGATAATGGCAAACAGTTTGCCAACGATCCCTTCCGGTCATGGTGCGAGGAGCTCCATATCAAACAAATTTTCACCTCGGTTGCTCACCCCCAGGCCAATGGTCAGGTTGAAGTCACTAATCGTACGCTGCTTGCGGGTATAAAGAAACGCTTAGATAATGCTAAAGGTCTTTGGGCCGAAAATCTTCCGCAAGTTCTATGGGCTTATCGTACAACGCCACATACCTCTACCGGGGAGACCCCCTACAGCCTTACTTATGGCTCCGAAGCTGTTATTCCGGCGGAAATCAGCGTACCAAGCCCCCGCCTCGTAACATTGATTCCCGAGGATAATGACGAAGTTCTCCGTGCAAATTTGGATGAGCTTGAATATCGTCGTGATCAATCATTCATCCAGCAGGCCAGGTGTAAACAACGTGCAGCCCAGTATCATCACCTCCGGGTTCGAGGCACTCAATTCAATGTTGGGGACCTAGTACTTCGACTCAATTCAGCTAGCAAAGCTGCCCCCGAGGGGAAATTACATGCTTCTTGGGAAGGTCCCTATCGTATCGTTGCCGCACACGATTCCAGATCTTACCAGTTAGAGCATCTCGATGGAACCTCAATTCCCCGAAGCTGGCATGTTACCAACTTGAGGCGCTTCTATCTGTGAATGCCAAATGACAAGTATCATCTTATCTTTATGCTCATTGTACACTTCTTTTACGTTGTTATCTCTCTTTGTATTCTTTAATTCGCTCCGGTACTCATCATTGAATAAAATACTCTTTGTTTATGCATCCTGCTGTGTTCTCTTCTACATTACGGGGACGCCCTAATGCAGTCGTATTATTATTATCTAGTCTCTGGACAGTTAAATCTCTCTCTCGGTCCGTCCGAGGAGATTCACGTTTCGTCCGCTGACTCATATCATTCTCTCGCCTGCTTAACCGGAAAGATTTTACTCCTGCCCGATCCGTCCGGGGAGATTTTACTCCCGCCTGATCCGTCCGGGGAGATTTAAATTGGCGCTGTCCATATCGTGTTCCCGAACACCCGTTAAAACAATTATTACTTCTGGTTAAGTAACTCGTTGTTTTCCTTAACACAACTATGCACATTAAACGGTTTGTTACATTTTCTCGATTCACGCCAAAAGGTTTTTTACATAAGACTTCAAAAAAAAAAAAAAACGAACAAACAATTATCTACGGCCCCCGAGCCAGTATTCAGCGCTCCGGCGTTGAGGCCTATTCCTAGACCTACGCTGTGTCCTCCGGGATCTTGTCGTTCCTCGGCCTTGGGCTCCGGCTCTTTCCCCTCCGCGGGCTTCCCGACGCCGTGGACTTGTTCTTGGCGCTTGTCTGGGAGCTTCGTCTCTTGTACGAGCACGGCTACTTGGCTGCGGGGTAGACCTCGGGGTTTGGGCCCATTGCACAGGGTCCCATTCCTCCGGGGCCATCAGTTCGATTTCTTTGGCCAGCTCCTCGACTACCTCTTCGGCGACAACAACGGGCTCTTCTACAATCGTAGTCACTGGAACTGGCTCTCGGATAATAACTCCTTTGTTCTTTCCAGCTGGCTTCTTTTTACCCTTCCGGGGGGTTTTCGAGGCACCTTGGCTCCGGCTAGAACTCGCAATGTATTCCTCGGCAGAGGGCCGCCACCTGCCACGGCCTTTCAATCCTTCGTACATGTTGAGGAGTAATTCCAACACCTCTCGCTTTCTTACAAGCTCCGAGGACTCGGCTGGGTCATTTGCCATAAGTGCTGAGATTTCGCCCTGAATCTCTACGACCCGCTCCTCCACTTCCTCAAAAGTCAGTAGGCCGAACTCAGACAGTATCCGGTCATACTCCCTTTGATGAACGAGGACACGGCTCATTTCAGCAGCTTTAGCCCGGTATTTCAGTTCGTGGTCCCTGGCTCTTTCCTCGGCCTCCTCCGCCCTCTTCTCCGCAACGGCCACCCGCTTTTCTAGCCTTGGCACTACGTGCATTTGCAGGTTATTCTTCTCTCCACGGAACCACTCTAGTGATCGCATGAGCTTCTTTATCGTTTCGTGCAATTCCGCGGTATTCTGAGCAGACAAAAGAATCAACGAGAAAGATCAATCTCAAACATACAATAAGCGGGAGTTCAGTTCAAAAACAAAACTTATATTCAACAAAATCGAAGTACATTATCTAGGGTCCAGTACAAAGGTTTTACATCTACTCCTATTATCTATTACATTAAATTTGAGGGGAACGACTGACCTCCTCCTCGGTCCCCTCGGCCTCTTCGGGCACCTCCTCCAGTCGGCCCTCAGCCGTTCCTGCCTCTTCCACTACGGCAACAGCAGCAACTTCTATACGCTGGGGGGGGGGGGAGGGGGTGGCTCTTTGTTTCGGAGTCCAGAGGTGAACTCACCGCGACGGAATGCCAGGAATTCCTGGTCTTGGTCCGCATCGCAGCTCGCAACCTCCTCAGCCCTTAATATCACCTTCTTCTCCGCCAGAGCTTTTACGAGGGGCCACTCCGGGAGGTGTGTTAGAGCTTTGTAGTAGGCCTCCTCCACTCCGGCCACAGCGTTGTAGTCATACCCGAACTCTGGACGGTATACGTCCACATTCGGGTAGACTTCTTTGATTTGCTCCAGTAACAACGAGCGCGTAGCCGTGTCCCCGATAGCGACAAAATCCGTCTGAAAGTCCAGGAATGTGGTCGTCTAGAGTAATTTTTCGGCAAATGCTTTCAGCATTGCCTCCTGGCCCTCGACAATCGCCGCTTCCTGGGCCTTCATTTCTGCCCGCAGCTGGGCCGTTTCTCCACGAAGGGCTCCGGCCTCCGCATCCACCTCGCGCAGACGCGCTACTTCAGCCTCTGCCAAAACCGCTCTCTTCCGCGCTTCGGTCAAATCCTGAGTTAGCCTGTCATTGCGCGCGCGAAGATCCCTTACCACCGCGGCCAGCTCTTCTTTGGCCTCTATCTCATTCTTCCGGCCAATCTCCATGATTCCCCGAGCTAGCCGCAGAAGTTCCTCGGCATCCGCACCCTCCAACCCCAGCAGACCGGGGGCCACTTGCTCCTTCAGAATATCACACAAGACAGGAAACAGATCTCAGTATTGATAGTACACACTTCGTTTGCGTAAAAATAATGAACAACATTTCAGATTTACCTCAACGCTTTCCCCTGTTCGGAGTCTTTTGGATGGTGCCGGAGGTGTCCCAGTAGGTTCTGACCTCCTCTTCGCTCCGGGGGTTGACCCCGCAGCCACAACTCGTTCTTCCGGCCCCACAGAAGGTCGTGGACTGGGTGACATCTTCCCCCGGGGAGACACCTCAGTAGTTTTGCCCTTCTTCTTGGCCGCTGCGGCCAGAGCGGGGCCTCCTGCTGGCTCTTTTCCGAAGCGTCCCACTGCATACCGAATTTGAAGTTAGTCCTGTACAAGGCAACAGTTTGTAAAAGGCAAAATATGAGAACTCCTACCCTCCTCGGCAACTGCGTCGCCCGAATAATACGGGCTCAGTCCGGCCCCCTCCAGTTCCTCCTCAGTACAGAGGGTCTTGAAGGTCCCTACTGACCGAAATGCGTGTACAACCTCGGCCTCTGGATTCTCCACCGGGGCAGTATCCAGTACCTCATCCCTCCTCCACCTCGGGAGAGCTACTTCGGTTTTCACAAACATAAACCTCTCCTTCCATCCCTCCACCTTACTTGGGTTTTGCACCTTGAACCCACCTCGGGCTCGGGGACTGAAGGAGTACCACCCCTTGGATTTACCGAAGGCTTTTAGTTGGTAAAAAAACCTAAATAGCTCTACGGTTGGTTCTACCCCGGCATTCTTGCACACTACGGTGAATCCGACTACTTGTCTAACTGCATTTGGCGCTAGTTGACTTAGGGCAATGTTATAATATTTCAGTAATTGGACCACTATGTCCCACAGAGGCAGTCTCAAACCTATTCTCAGGGGGTCTATATACACACTAATGAAACCCTGCGGCGGGCAACAGGCCCTATCACCGGGGTCCGGTACTATATATTCTAAGTTAAATGGAAGGTAAAATGAGGGGATTTCTCTCTCAATCTGCGCCCGTGCCATCCGCAGCGCTATTGTGGACACCTCGAAATCATCTTCCATACACTTGTAAAAATCGACCATCTTGGTGTTGGTTTCCCTGCCGTCGGCCCGATCAACAGTCCTAATCTCGTTCCTCTCTGGAAAAATGAATCGTAGAGGTGGCACGTCTAATGGAGCGCTCTTAGTCCCTACTTCTTGAACAGAAGAAGAAGATGAAGAAGAAGGCATACTTACTTGGTTTGAGTTTGAGAAGTTTTGATTTGAGATGAATCACAGGCGCGCAGAATTCTCCTTTTTTCCCGCTTTCTAAAACTGGCAAATTGCAATGAAGAAGATGAAGTGTACTGTGCCATTATTCCAAATATATACTCAAAGAACCAACGGCTCAGATACGGCTTATTCAAATTCCGCGATTGAGATATGGACGTGCTAGTCACGCGCCTCACAGTTCCCAAGGCGCATGGGAACAAGTTCATGGGAAATCGCAGAGCGTGTCACTTCACATCCCTCTCCCTCATGATGGCGCCGCCAATCACATCAACCCCATCCTTGCCCAGGAAGATTTGGCAGACACTCCGGTGCTCCCATCACCTCGGTCAGACAACTACACTCCGGTGCTCCCTTCACCTCGGCCAGATTATTATCTTCTTCCGTTACAGTTTCTTGCTTTTGGGGGACTCGTTATCTCGCTATCACCCCGGTGTAGTTCGGCCTAGTTCGATTCAGCTTCCACGGACTACGTTGCGGAATACCTTAGACGCGGAACAGTCTTGGCCATCCAAAAATACTTCGGCTCGCCAGCGACCACGGCTCATCTTCCCTACAGCTCCACCCCGGTTACAACCGAAGCTCCTTCCTCGCTCCGGCTGGGGGGGGGGGGGCATCTGATAGGTGTGGCCCAGTCACTTCGGGTCGGGTTAATACCTCGGCCCACTAACCGGCCCAGAAGGTCCAGAAGTACGCGTCCCAGATAATGTGGCGCATCCCAACTTGTGGCTTGTTCCGCGATTCAAGGCCCACGATTCGTTCCCAACCGCCACGCAGCGGAAAATAGGCGCGACAATAGGGAGTTAGTTAGGGTTTAGTAGGGGATAGTATAAATATGAGGAAAGAACTCTGAATTAGGGTTCGCATTCTGTATTCTGAAATTATTACGTGTAAACTCAAAGAGATAGTGAAAGAAACACCTCGGCAGGTGCTATTTTGTGCCCGTGGACGTAGATCTCCGGATCGAACCACGTATATCTTGCGTTTTTCCATATTTCTTGCATAAGTTTTCGTTAAGTTTCTTGGATATCAGATTGCGCTTTATCAAAAAGGAAGCTGGAAGTTGCTGGAACTCAGAAACTCAGATATAAATCCAGATTAGTAGATAGAGGATTCACTCAAAGAGAAGGAATTGATTTCAATGAGGTTTCCTCACCATTTGTGAAGCACTGTTCCATCAGGTTATTATTAGCAAAAGTGGCTCAAGAAGATTTAGAATTATAGCAGCTTGTTGTTAAAACAACATTTTTGAATGGTGATTTGGTGGAGACAATATACATGCAGCAGCCTGGGGGTTTTATTGCCTCTGGAGATGAAAACAAAGTATTCCATCTCAAGAAGTCATTATATGGGCTCAAATAGAGTCCAAGACAATGGAATCAAAGATTTAACAGATTCATGCTAGATATTGGTTTTGAAAGATGCAAGTATGATCATTGTGTATATCTGGAAAAGCAAGGAACTGATATATTAACATATCTTCTACTTTATGTAGATGATATGTTAATTGAAAGCAAAAGCAAAACCAGAATAGAGTTTGTAAAGAGGAAGCTGAGCTCAGAATTTGAGATGAAAGATCTAGGCAATGCACAAAAAATTCTGGGAATGGATATATTGAGGGACATATCAGCTAAGAAGTTAGTGTTGTCTCAAAGAGATTATCTGATGAAGGTGCTCAGGAAGTATAATATGAATGAGGCAAAATTTGTTGTTGTGCCAATTGGACATCAGTTTAAACTCTCAAAGGATCAAGAGCCTAAGACTTCAGAGGACAGAAGCTACATGCTAAAGGCTCCATATGCAAGTGGTGTGGGAAGTCTTATGTATGCAATGATTTGCAGCAGACCTGACTTAGCACACAGTATTTCTATGGTAAGTAGGTTCATGGAAAATCCAGAAGAAGTTCATTGGGAGGCTTTGAAGTATGTATTAAGATATGTCAAAGGATCAGTGAGCTTATGCTTGGTATTTGAGCATACAGAAGACAAAGTGGACCCTTTGAAAGGTTTTGTTGATGCAGATTTTGCAGGTAACATTGATACAAGGAAGTCAATAACTGGGTATGTCTTTACACTATATGGTACTGCAATAAGCTGGAAAGTTGTTCAACAGTCCATGGTTGCTCTTTCTGCAACTGAGGCAGAACATATTGCCTTGTCAGAAGCTGTGAAAGAGGCAATATGGTTAAAAGGCATTCTCAGGGATTTTGGTATACATCAAAAGAGAGTGGATATATTCTGTGACAATCAGAGTGCTTGACATCTAGCAAAACATCAGGTTTTCCACGAACGTTCAAAACATATAGATGTTAAGTTACACTTTGTTAGAGATATTGTGGAAAAGGGTGTAATTGTGGTAAATAAGATAGCATCTAAGGATAATGCAGCAGATATTTTCACCAAAGTATTACCAGGTGGGAAGTTGAGGTTGTGTACAAGCTTGTACAGATTGAATAATGAACAACAACTTGTTTTTGAAGAGTGTGATGAATTCTTTGTTTTAATTGAGGTGGAGATTTGTTACATGAAGATCAATTTCAACAAAGAAGCATGCAAACAAGTCATACTGTTGAATAGAGACATGGAACCTGGCTCAGGCAGAGGAAAACCGGCTGAAGTTGCTGAACCGGGTCCCAACTTGCCTGAACCGGCAGTTGGGACAAAAACTGTTACAAAATAGTTTTTTAAACTGAAGAAGCAGAACCACGCAAAGCTTGACTTTCCTAAATCCGTTTTTTAGTTTCTTTTCTGTTATAACTTCAAAATGGTATGCTGAATAGAGAGAGGTCTTCATAACACATGTTTTCAGCTTGAGATTGAGAGATTAGAGAGTATTACACTTGAATTTAGGGTTTGTTTCCAAGTTGAGTTAGAATTTGGGGTTTTCTCAAATCCGAAGTGCAATCTGTAAATCTTTCGATTGTTTAGTGGATTGAAGAACTCTGATTCTTTCATGGATGTAGATCACAAGGATCGAACCACGTAAAAGGCGTTTGTGTTGTTTTCTTGCTTATTCTGTTATTTCAAATTCGAACTGTGGGTGTGTTTGTGTTGTTGTGATAAATGGTGTGTTTGGTTCTGGATTTCTTGGGTTGGATTAACACTTAATATATGAGGTATGAAATTTGATCATAAATCTATATATCTAATATACATTCTTTGAAAGTAATTTGCAGAGCCATTATTTTTAAGAAATTTTTTTTCTTTTCTTTTGTATCATGCATACCATGTGCTCGATGTTTTGTTTGTATGAATTATGAAATTAGTTTCTCTATTTTTTTTCCTTATTTTGCTGATTATTTATCAGTTAGTCAATTTAACTAATTATGTTATCCACTAAGAATCACTTATTAGTTATCAAATAAGCACAAACGATTTATACTTGTAAATGACTTTAATTTAGTTTATGAATAAATAAGATAATTTTGTGCAGTTTGTTTATTTAGAGTTTATTTAAAGCTATTCTTGCTTTGAGGTTGAGGTTTGTCAGATTTAGTAATGAAAATTAGTGTGATATTGTGTTTGCTTTAACAATGTTAAAGTCTATAACAACATGCTTCTTTTTCGCCAAATTTACATTTATTTATTTAATTTTGTGTTTTTATATTTTTGATTTGCTATCAAATATCTATTCAAGATGCCACGACAAAAGGATCAATATTGGGAGTATGCCGTAAGTGAAGGTGATAGAGTTCATTGAAGCATATGCCAAGCTACATTTAGATGAGGCATTACGAGGATCAAATATCATCTAGCTAACATTGCATGTAATGATGTGAGACCATGCACAACAGTTAGTGATGAGATATGTGAAATAGCAAAAGCGGTTGTTGAAACAATTGGAGCAGGGAGTAAAAGAAAGCACCACATGTCTAGTGTAGCTGAAAAACGAAATTTAGCAGCTACACAATATTCAAAAAAGAAAGGATCTCTAAAGCAAAAAACACTGTTTTCAATAACTCGCAATAATGATTTGGTTGAGGCAGTGCTTATTAATAATGTTCCCTTCAAAGTTTTAAGGAGTGAAAAATTCATCAAAGCTTGTGTGAAAATTGCAGACCATGGTCCTAGATATATGCCTCCAAGTAGTGAGAAAGCTAGAAAAAAGGTGTTAGCTAAATTAAAAGAAGTAGCTAATGAGTATGTTAACTCTGTGAGGTCAACATGGGCTAAAAGTGGTTGCACGTTGATGTATGATACATGGAATGATGGACGAAAAAGACCTCACATTAACTTGCTTGTAGCTAGTCCAAAAGGGTGGTCTTTTTTAAATCGGTATGCACAGTGGAATCCAGGAAAATAGCTGATTACATATGCAAATTCATTTTGACTGGAGTTGAAGAAATAAGACCAACTAATGTGGTGCAATTTATTTCCGCTAACGCCTCTAACTATACTGTTGTTGGATATATGATTCAAAATAAGTATCATCACATTATGAAGACTTCATGTGCAACACATTGTTTTAATAATGTTAATTCTAATAACAAAATCTTTTATATATTTAGTTTTAATAAGCACGTATGTGTGCATTTACCTCTTTTATACATAGGCCATGGCATAAGACATAATAAGTTAGTTGGTTTTTAATTAATGTTATCTGTAGTGATGAGTAGATGGTGAGACTATTATGAATAAGATGTAATAACAATTAGATATGTAGTAGACTTACAGATAGTCTTGAATGGCATCAACCAAATCATGTGAACCCTAAGAGGGTGTTAGTGTTGGAACAGAGAAGAAACTAGAAACGATTCTAGTAGTATGGAATTGAAGGTGATTCCTCTTCTGAAGAAACCTTGGATGTTCAACAGCTCTATGCTTTGTAATAATTTTCATCTAATGAGAAAAATATTTTAACTCAAGATATCAGGGTATATCCGAGTAAAAGTTTGGAAACTTTAGCATCACCGGTCAGAAGTTGATAATTCAAGTCTTCTCTATGGACAATAAATTAAGGCTTAAATTAGAGTCTAGTATCTTCTTGTTAAGAGGGAGCATCTAAAAATCGATCATGCCCATTGGGGTGGTTCGAATTTGGGGATGCAGCTCATTATAGTGATTATAAGTGGCTAAAAGCTGCTAGTTAGTCAATTACATATTCTTAGTTAAGAATTGGATTCTAAACATAAGAAGAATATGATGAAAAATAGAAGATACTAATAGTGATTATTAGAAGAACGTCTCCCTACAAAGATAAACATGTCATTTTGGGAAACAAAAATTTTGAGCAAATACAGTGTAGTGTGTTTGGCTCAACACATGCACTGAAACTAATTAGAAATACACTTAATCATACCAATCCATAGTGTATTTTGTTAGTTCTTGACATACCTACAAAATGAGTTGACAATGAGAGTTAGGCATGTAGAAGTATTCATAAGTGTGGTAGTAGATACCTGAACACTTTTTGAGAAGCACCTAATAGTGCACACTCAACTTGAATGACTGCAAAAGCTAGACGATGTCAAACTCGTTAATTATTTCCTTTACTTCGGGCAAAAGAATTTAAGGAAACATATGACAGAACTACAAATTTCGGGGACATTTTTGTCTATTTCATAGGATTAAAAAGATGAACACAGGAATTTATGTCATAATTGATAACTTAGGCATTTATCACTGCAAATTAGATTTGCAACAAGCCAAAGTTGATGACTGGGCTTGATCTCTTGCAATTCAGAATTACACGTTGACCTAAAGTTTTCATGTCTGTTATCCTTAATAATCTAAAAATACGAATTTTGGTTTTAGTTGGAGTTCTTCTAAGATCTGGACTAACTTGAGACAACGAGAGATTGATTGGTTGATGAACATTAAGACAATATTGTAGATGGACATGACGAGACTGTTTCGTGTTGTTGGATGAAGTCATATCATATGTGATTAATTAGGATAATTTTTCCATTGTGATTAATCCATTGTAATGTTTTATGATTTAATGACATAATGGTCGATCATGGAGCCTAATCTCCAAGTACATATGAGGATTGCTCACATGAATTAATCAATTTCATTTGATTCTCTAAAAGTCCAGACGTTGGAGTGTTTAACAACGATCAAATGAATAGGGCATAAGTGCTCTTAGACTAATTATAGGGGTGAAATCATCGATCATTTAACATAATCAATGTAATGAAGTTGGACATTTTCAAGCAACTATTCATTCTTCACACACGTTTTTTACAAAAATGTGTGGTAAAGAGGGGGGGGGGGGAAGAAAGATGTTGCTAGATAATAATTTAGGTTCATGATGGTGGGTATGAGTCAACTAGTTTATTTCATTAGAAAGGACGTTGATGGTGACCCATACCTTGGAACGGGTATTCATTGACCTTGAAAATGGAATTTATTGAATCATGGTACTCATTGAACTAGTAACATATATATCTCGTAACATGTGGACTTATAGATAGTCAGGCATGAACAAATAAATGTTAAAGGGGTCAATGAGGATCCTAGGAATCAATTATTTAGGCGAGTAACATTTTTCAATTAAGTTTGGAAAGTTAAATCCTCTATAAAGGAAATGTATCTTTAATGGATACTCTGCCAGTTCAAAGGTTATACGTCCAAAGATGAACAATTGATAAGTTTGTTATTGTAGTAGAATCACAAAACATAGTATTTTGGAGATATTTCTTTGGAATGTTCAATGAAGATCCGTATCCAAATGAACCACAAATAGTTCAAAGGATATAATGAAACAAGATTCCAGTGGAGATCGACTTTCGTTGATTACATGATCTATTTGAATCTTCCATTGGAACAATGTTGGGAAATGCATGCTTGAATCTATGAGATTGCAAGGCATGTTTGAGTTTAACTATGGATCTCCAGAGTTTCTGTATCATCCTTGGATGGATAAAGCAAAGAAATAGTTGTCTAGTTAGTGTAGTTTAAACCAGGTCTGGGAACTGGGTGATAATGTTGGATACAGAGAGATTGCAGACAAACGGTTCTCAAGAGACTGTTGAAATTTTTAGAGGAATGATCTCAAATTGGTTAGAAAGTTACACTTAGAGTGTAAAGCTTATATTTTAGATATTTCCTATCAATTGTGATCTTACCACGTTCGTCCTTAGTTAACTAACTTAGATTTAGATTTACATTTGGGGTGGTTGAGAGACTGTATTTCTTAGTGGAGAATGACCAATAAACAAATTGGTCTAACCAAGGAGCTTTATGGTCAAAGGCCAAGAAATTAAGGTTGTGGCCTAGTACAGTTGTCAAATCAGTGGTATATGAGATTTTATGAAAGTATTAATCTCATGCTACTTCATCATGATGAGCGGATACCATTGAGAGTTATCACACCACGAGGAAACTTGCAATCTAAATTTTTCCAATGAGCAAAAACATTGAGTATTATCACCATTGATAGATGGTTTATCTTACGACACGGAGTTTAAGGACATGGATAGCGCTACTTACGGGATATGTGAAAGTTCCAAGGGATCATCTAGATGACTACTTGTGATTGTATAAGCATCGCTTGTAAAATTCTTAGAGTGATTCCATGTGGACGCTCATGCATCCACTAATACTCTTATTGGCTATAGATTAAGTTTTGAAGCCACTTAATGTGTCCAATAAATTCTAAAGAGAAGTTTTTGATATCCATAGTACAATATTCTAGTACTGCTAAGAGCTGCAAATAGCTCTGAGATGTGTGTGCTTTAGTGTAGGCTATGACATGGGCTAGTAATTAAGCATTTATTGAATCCTTATAGAAGTGTATGAGTATACTTGGAAGGTTTCTTGTGATGTCTAGGACGCATTGTATCATTCCCCTAAGCAGGGGAAGTATGATTTAGTTGGAATAATACATAACCTGATACTCAGTGTGGTGATATAGATCAGAGAATGTGTCTAAGTAGTTTCTTGCAAAGTGGCAAGATCATCTCGAGGAGATGAGAGTATTGGGTGGTTATATAGATTTCCACAATCAGAGCAAAGCCTGGAGCTTCTGCCTATACAGTGCGAAGATGTTTTGGTTGAGTAATTTTGGAGTGATAAGCAGTTCAGTGAGGGCATTGGCAACTCACAGTTCATAGATAGACGTAGCTTATGAGAGACTCTAAACACTATTCAAGTACATAATAATTTGACTCTATCTGGGATATTGTTACATAGTGCGAGGTAATTATGATACTTATGTACACTTATGAATTGACGGTTCATTCAAAAAGTATGTCAGACAAGTTAAGAATTTATTGACTTTATGAAACAAGCAATCGCCTCTAATGTCGAGTTACATGGAAAATGGGACTAGTATAGAATTCATTTAGTTAATTCTATGAGTGTCACCTAAGTACGCTAAGATAAGATCAAGGTTTATGTGATCGAATTGGATAACTGGTTACCCAATTATAACTTGTTGCATAGCCAGATGTGAGTTTTATTGAGTTAGACGTTAACTTGAGGACATCTAAGGAGAAAACTCAGGTTAGGTGTTGAAAAACACTTAGACCAAGATCTGTACAATGTGTTAAGAGAATGACATACACTTCCTCTAGGGAAATGACACATAGTAATACACATTTCATACCGCGTGTGCTTGTGACAAAAAATGGATAATGAAAAATGATTCCATCTTCTCTCATTATGTAAGATCCAGAGGATTGGATTACCTCATAGTATATCCTTAAGATTGTTTCTTGTGTCTTTAGTCTTCACTTCAGTGTTGCTACTTTAGCATGTTCCCAATAACCATGAAATAATTAGGCTATGCAAGACATTTCTAGGAAAACAACTAAATGAAGGATTAGATGTATAAGGAAAAAGGTAGACCATTATTGCCGTCACAATTTAGAGATTCATTGACGCCAATTATATTTCAGGAACATAATAGTGAATGTAAAACAAAGTGATGAATCTGGTATGCTTCATCAAAGTTGAAGGGACAATGAGGTATACTGATTCTTGGCATTGGGTTATGAGTCTGGGATATAGCGAGTTCATAGTCCTTAAATTCTTTATGTCGAGCTATTATACACCTTAACCAATGTATAGTTCTACGCTCTTGAGATACTCGCGGGTCACACGATCCATTTGTCAGTATGATCTCCGTGAGTTAGAAAGATCACGAAGGGTTAGGTCTCAGCCCTCATGGGCAAGTTGGATGTTAGTTTGACATGGGCCATTGGCCCGGTTGTCCAAGGTCGCCCAAGTGGGTTGACCCATTAATGGAGTGGGTAATTATGGGAGGCCTATCTCCCATAATATAGACCCACTTCCCCTACTTCCTTTTATCACTAAGTGTACCCGGTACACAATACAATGAAGAAGAGAACAATTTCTCATTAGCGTGAGAAACAAACTGAGAGAAACAAAAACCCAAGCGTGTTTTTCTTCAAGTCAGAGATAGCTCTTGGGTCGTAGATAGCGGTGGAATTCCGCTTGCGATTTTCACCCCTACCAAAGAGTATGAATCATCGAGGATAGACTGTGGTTTGCTTCGTATACGATCCGGGGATCCATTCCGCTGCAAATCAAGGTATCCTAACTAATTCCAACAGTTAGATATCCGTTGAGGGTTTTTGCCCTTATGATTATGAATAACAATATTTGGAAATATTAGAAGTTCACATAAAAACAATAATACATTCATAGAAGAATTAGACGATCGACAAGTTTATATTACAACTTAGTAAGGAAAGTACATATCACTAACTTCACCTAGAGGTGAAAATTTGGACGGTTTGGCCCGGCTGGTTCAGTCCATCTAGTTAATACCCTATATCAGGCCGAAACTGAATGAACCTAATTCAGTCATCCTCCTAAATTATACTACTCCGTCTGTCCCGAATGAACTTGCACACTTTCCATTTCATCCGTTCCAAGCAAACTTGCACACTTCTTAATAAGGAAATTTATAACACAATCTCCACCCTCAAAATCTCTACTCTCAATCCACCTTTGAAAAGTCAACAAAATCACAAAATGTAACTTTTCTTAATATGTATGCTCACTTGCTTATGCAAGTTCATTCGGGATGGAGGGAGTATAATTTGAAGGCCAGACCACGACCAATTGGACCATTGGTCCATCGGGTTGGGCCTATTGATATTTCGAGCAAGATTCATATACCCCAATTTGTCTAAAATGTCGGACAAATCAGGCAGATTTTGACACCTCTAACTTTACCTCATCAATAATAATAGTTTGAAAGACTTCTATATTAAAAACTACTTTGCTTATTATCTTTGTTATATTTTTTTTTCAAAAAATAAAAAATCTATGTTTAAATAAATACTCCCTCCGTCACACTCTAAGTTTTCTACTTTCCTTTTTCGTACGTTCCAACTGAACTTTCCACCCCAAAAATGGCAAAAAAAGTCAAACATTAAAATCCCCACTTTTTCACTTTTATTACATAATTGCCATAATGAAAACACCTTTTAAATCACTAACCCACACTTTACTAAACTAAATCTGACCCACTAATTAATCCCAAAACCCCCAACCCAAATCTGGTTCCCCAGCCCAGCCCAAACCTCACCTTACCCAATCCCATAAACAGCCAACCCTCTAATTATTTTGGCTATTCGTCTCTCTCTCTAGCATGACATATTCTCTCTTTACAAACCCTAATTCTCACCCCGCCGCTGCTCCCTCTCACCACTACCCACTCCTCCTCTCACCCAGATCTGGAACAGATCTGGATTTTCCACCACTTTACCACCACATATTGTTTTTGAATCGCAAGATTTGAAAATTTGGGGATGGAGTTTGAATCCTCTGAATCCGAAGAGGGTTTCGTCTTCGACTCCGAAGAGTCCTTCGTCCCTGAAATAGATCTTGAGGAAGTGGATCCAGGAGCTCTCCCAACTAGGATTGAGGCGTCGGAGTCCACTTCGGAGGGCTTACGAACTCCGGAAATACGAAGATTCATCTTCGAAATGTTGGCCATTTGGATTCCTGCGCTTAAAAGGTTATGTATTTCGATTGGCCTTGATTTCGTCCCTTTTCTGTCATTTTAACTTAAGATCTGTGAGATCTTAACATGCGTGATGATTTGTGATGTTTCTGTCGATTTTAATCTGTTTTGGTGCATTTATGAGAATATGGGGGATTACAGAATTTCTGAAATTTTTATTCCGGTTGCTGAAATGATGAATTATTTGGGTTGTTTCTGTTGGTTTTTTTTTATTTATGTTGATGAAATGTTGTGTTACTGTGGGCACACTGATGCATGATGCAAACCCTAGTTCAATTATTTGGGCCATTTCTGTTGGGCCTCTGTTCTTATTTGATGAACCCTTTGCTGAAAATTACTGATGCGTTTCTGTGGGCACACTGATGCATGTTGCTGAAATGTTGATTTTTTCGGGATTTTGTGTTAGATCTCTGTTCTTATTTGCTGAGATGTTGTTGAGATTAGCTGATGCTTTTCTATGGGCAAACTGTTGGGTTCTGCATGTTACTGAAATCTTGAAATTTTCTGCTAGGTTCATGATTCAAATTAAAATTGTTGGGTTGATTTTCTGTCCATTTAATTGGCACAGGATTGCAATTAGAATCTGATTGGGTTCTGATTGAAACTGATAGGATTCTGATTGCAATTAGAAATTTACTGCCGGTGGCTTTTTCAAAATGATGCGTGTGTGCAGTTCTTCTGATTGATTTATTGCCGCCCAGTTTATTTTATCATCTTCTTGTGTTGTATGGTGGCAATTCAAAATGATGTTAAGGAATTTCCTCAGCTGAACTTGTAGCTGCCCAACACTGTCTGTTCTATCAGCTCCAAACTTAGGTTTGGGCTGATTATGTTAAGCTCAGGATAGCTTGAACTATTCTAAATGGGGTGGTTCAAAGCTGCCACCTTGACTTAGTTGATACCAGCTTAATCCCAATGATGAAATCTTTCTGAGGGAAGAAAAATAAAACAATCTAAAAATATTTTTTATAAAAAGACCGATTTTCTTATTGTTTGCAGTTTAAGCAAAATGAACACTTCACATGTGTTTACACTGCAAACAATAGAACAAAAAATACTATCTTTTCTAAACTGTTTTACAAGTATCCTAAATCTGACATAATCCCTTCAATGTCATATTGTTCTGTTGCTTCCTCGTTTGCAATTAGAAACTCTATAGTGTCACGCACAAGCTGTTCTTCAACTTCTATAACCGGTGGCAGATTTTCTGTCCTTGCTAAGGCTGCCTTCCCTATGTGAGGCAGCTTATAGTTGCTCCCACCCTTCACCTTCATGATTTCCACTAAACATGTTTGCAAACTCAGAAAAATTTTGTTTAGCTTTTCATGCTCTAATTCTTCAAAGGAACGAAGAACATTTGACACCAAATCGTCGACATTGTAGCTTCTAGTTTCTACTTGCAAGCTTTGTATAGCTCTGAAATAACCCAAATCCAAAACATTTCTGTCCGGAGAATTAGGTGGTTGGCACATTAGTCTAATATCGAAACCATCAGCTGTAGCAACCCTCCTAAAATCAGCATCTAAGTTGCTCAAATGTGGTCTTGCATTGTCTTGTTGATTTATGATTTGCTTACTTACATTTGCTGGCCATTTTGCTTTAATAGCGGGAATGATCTGTTTTATTGATGGCATATGATTAAAAAAAAAAAAAGTAAAATTGAACTGAAATTAGTGTTAGTAATGTCACCAAATCAGCCCAAATGTTTTTTAGACATCCGGGCGGTTTTAGGAGACTTACTTACACCATTAACTAAGTGATGATCATGTTCTAATAGTTAATGACTTACCTTGTCCAAAAGACAGTTTTTAATCACTTCTTTGTTGATTGAGTCGATCGGTTTTGTAACCATCGTACCTCTTGATCTGTTTGCACTATTTCTTAAGGCTGCCTCTTGTGTTGTGAAAGGGAAAATGCCTATTTTCCCATAAAAAAAGTACCTCTCATTCATCCGTGTATAGTGGCCTTGCCACGGCACACATAAACATAACCTTCGGGATGAACCGCTTACTCTTGCATGCTTTATATGGGTCCACTTCGGATGCTAGTTTGTATGCCCTTTCTGATGCCCTTTGCATATAGAACCACTTCTCATCTATGTGGATAACGTTGTGCATGCTAGCAAAGCTGATTTTGTTGTTGATGTCTTGTTGCAAATATGACAACTGTACTTCAGCCTATGCATTTTGTTCCGTTAATGCGGGTTTGATTGCATTTGTATGAGCCTTTATTCTCCCAGATTTGACCCATCTTTCCACTTTAGATTTACTTACATCTAGCTCTTTGGCTAACCGTCTAATCGTGCCTCTCTTGTTGTAAGGTATAGCCTTCATGGCTTCTTCATCCAAATTATGAACATGAGATGAAGGTGGTCGGGGTCTTACCTCGGGAAATGAAATTGGATGCCCCTCTGAAATATGCTTTTTTGCAGCCTGCCATATCAGCCAAACTGTCCGAGAAGTGACTCCAAATGATGAAGCGATCTCTTCACTAACGTCGTTTTTCAGCACACCGTTAGTGTTGTTTAGGAGAAGGCGTTGAGCAATATACAATCGCTCCGATGGAGACAAGTTTTTCCCCTTTTTTGTTGCCTTTCATGATGTAAACTCAGTTTCTGAAATCTGTTATAAATTCTTGGTGAAACTGCATTTATTTATAGAGTTTTTAGGCTGTAAATTCAGTTTTGAGTTGGAAAATTTTGAATGTATCCCTCCAAATGTAAGAGAGGGAACTTAGAATTTTTCAGATTCTTTGTGGGAATTTCCCACTGTTTTGGTTCAGTTTTCCCATATTGGACATGTAATTTAGTGATAAATTAGCAAATCTGTAATATCTTCAGGAATTTTTACATAGTTTACTGTTTTTGTATTTTTTGAATTAGTGATTTTGATTAGAAAGATGATTATATTCATCCTTATGTTAATATTAAGGCTGAAAAAAAAAAGTCAACAAAAGTGGCTAGTCAACTGCTTTTTCTTAAGCTCCGTGCCCGGTCAAAGTAGGAAACTTAGACCGAAACGGAGGGAGTATCTTTAATCAATTGCTATTTGCCACATACAAAATAGCGTGTCTTACCGAAAGACCAATGTGAGAAAGTGATTTACATTAACTTTTGTTATTGCCATGATATAGGCCACAATCGGAAGGAACTCCCTTATCTATATATATATATAAAAGCAAAATGGAGGGCATTCATGTAATTTTGGCTTTCCCTCCAAAAATTTTAGACAGAAATTGGTAACTTTTTCTTATTTTTGGTAAGTTCATAACTTTCTTTTACTTTTCTAAAATACAAATAACATTTCATTTTTAATTCGATTTTTACGCGTAACATACCAAATTATTTATCTTTTCACGACATTCGATTCGACATCCATATCACATATATTATGAGATATTTGATTTGAATAAACAAATTGTTTGTGGGTTAATTATTTGTGCTAGAATTAATATTTATTGTGAATTGGACTATGATATTTTGGTTTTAATTGCAACTAAAATTAGTAAAATAATTTCTTTATAAAAAAATTTGAGTATTTTTTTTTTATAAAAATACAACTAATCAATTTATTTTATTTGACATGAACTTTTCAATATTTTTTTTATTTAAGTCAGGGAGAAAAAACAATTGTTTAAATAATGAAAATCCTACTTTATCAAATCAAAGAAAACAACAATATCTATTTTATAATCAACTTATTAAATCATCAATTTTGCTAAAGTATCTTCTTATCACGACTTTGAGCATATATATAATTATGTATTAAAATAATTACTGAAATTATTTTCAATTACCTATTTATATTTTTAATAACGAGTATTTTGTAAAAATACTCTTTTAAGAAAATCTACTCTTTGTAGCCTAAATTTTGACTTTTATTACATTTGGCAATCTTTTTAATTTTTTACTTTTACTAGAACTTCAATTATATGTTTTTACACTTTATAAGCTAAATAATACTTGGTCGCACCAATTAACATCAAATGTCTTTTTTACTCTTAACAATCTAAATAAATTTGTTCGCAATAATCAATTTTTATCTTCAAATAAATAAACTATTTATAAGAAGACTATAACATTTATATAAATAATTTACAGTACCAAATAAAATACGGAAATATTCAAATATTTTGAAGAAATCAAAGACTTTAATTTGTTGTTCGAATCATTAAATAAATTTTGAATTTTATTTTATAAGAATAAGATTTTATTAAACAAATATTATTTTAGTATGTTTGAAATCACCAAATGAAATGTTAAAAGTCGCAAATGAAAATTCAACGTTATAAAGAAAAAATTAAATATTTATAGTTAGAACTTGAAAATTTATTTAGATCAAGTAAAAGTTAAATATAAAATAAAAGCATGGACATAATGAGAAAAGTATTAAACTTTACAGTACATATGATCCAAATAAAATAACATTGTTCCTTTTATTATATATTTTATGGTTATTTTTAATTATTTATAGTTAGAATTTAAAAGTTATTTTATAAATTAAAACAAATCTATATATATATATATATATATATACATACATATAAGTCACAGTAGGTGACACTTTCCAGCCTAAAATTTTAGACTGTGATTGGTAAGTTGTTGTCACATTTGGTACGAAGCAAAATTTATTTACTTTCTAAAGTTGCAAATATTTTTTTTCATTTCTAATCTATTTATTATGTATACTATATCAAATTAATCATCTTTTGACGATGTTTGATTTGACATCCATATGATATATATAATAATAAGATATTCTATTTAAAATATTATATATTTTGTTTGTTGATTATTTACGTAAGATTTCAGTGTTTAATTTGTGTTGTACAAAAAATATAGTATGGTTTAAAATACAATTAAAATTCATTCAAATAATTCTCTTTACCCAATTATTTTATTTGATTATTTCATTAAAGCCAAAACTAATCAGTTTATTTTATCTGACATGAATTGTCTCAAGTTAATATTTGATTTATAATCAGCTTATTGAATTATTGAATTTGTTAATGGTTATTTGATATAATAATTATTTATGTTGATAAAATCACAAAAATATGATTTTCTCTCATATATATAACTATATATATGATAATTAATCTTAGATATTTTTTTTTTATTTTAGATATATTAATGTTATTTTTCTATAAATAATTACAATTTAAAACTTATACTATGATATTATTGCAACTAAACTTCTTTTAAATAAGCAAAATTAACCAACTAGAACTATATATTTTTTAGACTTTGAACCTAAACAATACCGAGTTACATTAACCAATCTCAATTATGCCTTCTTTTCTTTTCTCTTTTCACATTTTGCAACCTAAGCAATTTTTTATTTTTTTTTTATTTTTTTGCGTTTAACCAATGTATATCTTTAAATGAATCTACTATTGACAATATAAATTTATAATTTACTTGAAACTTTTGGACATATATATGAAAGTATTAAGAAATATTGGAGCACTCATATGTTTTATTTTGTTGTTCCAACTATTGAATTATTTTGTTATTCAAACTATTGAATAACTTTTGAATTTTATTTTGTTAATTTGTTATTCTTTGTATATCGAAAATACTAAGTAAAGTACTAAAACTTGCAAATAAGATTTTTTAAAAGGAGATAATTATAGTTAGAATTTAAAACTTTATCTAGATAACTTTAAATATTTAAAGTAAAGAAAAATAAATTTCTTATAATATTATCCAGTTTATTTTATTTAATAATATGAGTTGATAGTTAGATATTTATGTTTGTTTTAACATTCATAATTAATTAAGATATTATGTACATAGGTGAAGAATGACGCAGACACACTAAATGTGTGTTTGGATTTCAAAGATAAGAAATGATCATTTTGAAAAAGATATATTTTTTTTATATTGAATATTTATCTTAATTCTAATATATATATAGAGTAAGTTATATTAAATTCATATGACGTCCGAGAAACTTATATTTTACATTACCTATAATTTTATTTATGTCTTATCTTATATTTTAAAAAATATATATTTTATTATTATAGAATGATGACATATTTAAATATTAGATTATATTATACTCCCTCCGTCCCGGTCTAAGTTTCCTACTTTGACCGGGCACGGAGCTTAAGAAAAAGCAGTTGACCACCTCATTTTGTTGACTTTTCTAATTTTCAGCATTTAATTAAGAGAAGGATTAAGGGAATTAATTTTCTAAACTTTTTCCTAATTCAACAATTAAAAATAAGGGTAAATAAACAGAAAATACCAGATTAAATTTCTGGAAATACTAAACTGTCACAAAAAACATCAGAAAATTACATGTCCCAAATCTGTAAAAATCTGAACAAAAAAAAAGGTGGGAAATTTCCCACCTACAATCCTGAAAATCTAGTTTCCCTCCCCAATATTTTGGAGGGATACATTCAAAATATTTCATCTCTAAAACTGAAATTACACATCAAAGACATCTATAAATAACCTGAAATTTGCATTCAATGCAGTTTACCATCTTATAAACAAAAAATTTCAGATTACAAACCATGAAAGGCACAAAAAATGGGAAGAACCTTTCTCCATCAGAGCGACTGTTTATTGCTCAACGCCTTCTTCTTAACAACACCAACGGTGTGCTGAAAAACGGCATAAGTGAGGAGATCGCATCATCATTTGGAGTCTCGACTCGGACTGTTCGGCACATATGGGAGGCTGCAAAACATCAGATTTCAGAGGGGCAACCAGTTTCCTTTCCCGAGGTAAGACCCCGACCACCTTCATCTAATATTCAATCTTTGGATGAAGAAGCCATGAGGGCAATACCTTACAACAAGAGAGGCACGATTAGACGTCTAGCCAAAGAGTTAGAGGTAAGTAAATCAAAGGTGGGAAGATGGATCAAATCTGGGAGAATAAAGGCACATACAAATGCAATCAAACCTGCATTAACAGATTCGAACAAAATGCATAGGCTGAAGTACAGTTTGTCATACTTGCAACAAGATATCAACAACAAAATCACTTTTGCTAGCATGCCCAATGTTATCCACATAGATGAGAAGTGGTTTTATATGCAAAGGGCATCCGAAAGGGCATACAAACTTGCATCTGAAGTTGATCCATACAGGGCATGTAAAAGTAAAAGATTCATCCCAAAAGTCATGTTTATGTGTGCGGTTGCTAGACCATTGTATACGGAGGAGGGAGATGTAATTTTTGATGGAAAAATAGGCATTTTCCCTTTCACAATACAAGAGGCAGCCATCAGAAATAGTGCAAACAGATCAAGAGGCACGATGGTTACAAAACCGATCGATTCAATTAACAAAGAGGTGATTAAAAGCTGTCTTTTGGATAAGGTAATCCATTTACTATCAGAAATTGTTCATCATTTAGTTACTAGTGTTTGTAAGTCTCCTAAAATCGTCCGAATATTTGTAAAAACATTCAAGGATGATTTGGTGACCTTACGGGCATCTTGTGCAGTTCTTTTTTACTGGCTTTTCATCATTTGGCATAAAAAAATAGATAATTCCAGCAATTAAAGAGAAATGGCCAGCACATGTAAGCAAACAAATCATAATCCAGCAAGACAACGCAAGACCTCATTTGAGTAACTTAGATCCAGATTTTAGAAGGGTGGCTACGTCCGATGGCTTTGATATTAGGCTGATGTGCCAGCCACCAAATTCACCGGACACAAACGTTTTGGACTTGGGTTATTTCAGGGCTATTCAAAGCTTGCAAGTGGAAACCAGAAGCTATAATGTGGACAATTTGGTGGCAAACGTGCTTCGTTCATTTGAAGAACTAGAACATGCAAAGCTAAACAAAATTTTTCTTAGTTTGCAAACTTGTATGGTTGAAATAATGAAAGTTAAGGGTGGAAATGATTACAAGCTGCCTCACATGGGGAAGGCAGCCTTAGCAAGAGTTGAGAATATGCCAACAGTGATAGAAGTGGAAGAGCAGCTTGTTCGGGATACTATTGAGTTTATAATTGCGAACGAAGAAGCAACCGAACACTATGACATTGAAGGTATCATGTCAGATTTGGGCTACATTTAAAAAAGCTTAGGTAGGACACAACTTTTGATTTTATTGTTTGCAGTGTAAACACATGTGAAGTGTTCATTTTGCTTAAACTGCAAACAATAATTAGATGGATAATTTTATAAAAATTTCTTTTGAGCTCTTTTTTTTTTTTTTTTTTTTTTTTTCCCTCAGAACAATTTCATCACAGGGACTAGGACAATACCCACTAGGTTAAGCTGGCAGCTTTGAAGTAGCCCATTTGGACTAGTTCAAGCCACCCGAGCTTAACCTAAGCAACCCAAATCTCATAACAATTTCACATAACACAAGCACATTATAAACTGGGCAGCAAGTTCAATCAGCTAAATACACAATACATCATCTGAAAAAAGCCACCTACAGTGAATAGTGCAGCTATTTATAATGCCTTAATCAGCAAAAATCAGCACAGATTCCAGCAACAACACATATTTCAGAATCCCAAACTCATCACAAATTGCAGAACCTCAAAATCATCCCAAATCATCTGAAAATGAGCCCAATTCATCCCAATTTCAGAATTCAAAAATCATCCCAAATCAATAGAAACAAGCATAAATCAGCACAGATTCCAGCAAAAACACAAATTTCAGAATCCCAGACTCATCACAAATTGCAGAACTTCAAACTCATCCCAAATCATCTGAAAGTGATCCCAATTCATCCCAATTTCAGAATTCAAAAATCATCCCAAATCAACAGAAACAAGCATAAATCAGCACAGATTCCAGCAAAAACACAAATTTCAGAATCCCAGACTCATCACAAATTGCAGAACTTCAAACTCATCCCAAATCATCTGAAAATGATCCCAATTCATCCCAATTTCAGAATTCAAAAATCATCACAAATCAACAGAAACAAGCATAAATCAACACAGATTCCAGCAAAAACACAAATTTCAGAATCCCAGACTCATCACAAATTTGAGAATTCGAAAATCTTCCCAAATCAGCACAGACTCCAGCAACAACACAAATTTCAAAATCATCCCAATTTCAGAATTCGAAAATCATTTGAAACAATTTTAGAAAAGCCCAAATTTTGCAACAACAACTTTTCCAGCCAGTTTTTCCAGATAATCAACAAATTCATGTCCCAAATAACATGCAGCCTCGAATCAAGTCAGTATCACCTAAACTTAAGATTCACAGATCTTAAGTCACAAAAATTCCAGCAAAAATCGAAAGCCAACACCATATATCTTAAGATTCACAGATCTTAAGTGAACAAAAAAAGGAAAAACTAGGGTTCAAAGAACATCACCTTTTAAGCGACGGAATCCAGATCGCCAGAAAATCGAAGATGAATCTACGCATTTCTGGGCTTCGCAAACCCTCCGAAGTGAACGCCGACGCCTCAATCCCAGTTGGGAGAGCACCTGGATCCACTTCGTCCAGATCTGACTCTGGAACAACAGTCTCCTCGGTGTCATAGACAAACCCTTCATCAGAATCGGAGGATTCTAAATCCATCCAAAACAACCCTAACGAAAAGTTGTTAAAAGGTGAAGAAGAGTAGGATTTGTTAGGAGAACCCAGATCTGGACCAGATCCGGGTGAAAGGAGGCAAAATAGAAGTGAGGGAGCGAAGCGGCGCTCTAGAGAAATTAGGGTTCCAGTGAGAGAGAGTGAAGATGAGAGAGAGAGACGACTGCCAGAAATGAAAGGGTGGGGGGGATAATGAGTTGGGTTCTCAATTTTGTGGGCTGGGTTAGTGTGTGGGTTATGGGTTAGTTTAGTTAGTATGTTAGGGTTAGGTTAATTTAGTGTTAGTTTAGTAAATACAAATCAGATTTTTTAATGGCATTTTAGTAATAAAAGTGGAAAAGTAGGGATTTTAATGTTTGACTTTTTTTGCCATTTTTAGGGTGGAAAGTTCAGTTGGGACGTACGAAAAAGGAAAGTAGGAAACTTAGAGTGGGACGGAGGGAGTATTTAGTTTTATTAAAATCATTACTTCTTAACTAAACTTCCGTACATCGCACGGGAATATTACTAGTTTGAAACTTAAAAGTTCAATCTTTAATAAGACGGAGTTAATGACATTCTTAGATGTACAATAATATTTGTAACTTAGTAATAATCATCTTTTGTAAATTTTAATCATATCTATAGATTAAATGGTAAGTAACTATTCAATTATTATGAACAAATAAAAATATATACAAATAGCCAACATAATTAACTATTGTTAATTTAGAATGACACAACCATAGCCGAACAAATTTATATAGTTAGACAATCCGAACCCATAGAATGACTATGTTTTTCAAAAGGGTTAATTACCAAACAAATCACGATCTTTAGTTCAATTTTCAATTGTAACATGATTTTTAAAACTTGATAATTTCTGGCATAACCTTTATTATTTTTTTAATTTTTTAATCTTTTCTTTAAATTTTTTTAATAATTTCCACATGTCTGCTGACGTGGCTGGAACATCCCAGTCAATAGACAAAACGACGTCGTTTTGAGAGCGCCGCTATCCACGTCAGCAATTGAGGGCCGGAGTGGGGCGGAGATGTTGTAATTGAAACAAATTGAAAGGTAATGCCAGAAATTGTCAAGTTTTAAAGATCATATTGTAATTGAAAATTAAATTAAAGGTCGTGATTTGTTTGGTAATTAACCATTTTTAAAAAAACTAAAAAGAATAAGTGGTGTTCCCCTAAAAAACACAATGAGTGGTATAAAATGTTTAAAAAAGGCTACATTATTTTTATCTTATACAAAGAATAAGAGACGGGGAATTTCAGTATTTCTTTTGTCCCATAAAAAGAACTATGTTTCAAACTAAAATCTTATTCCAAAATAAGAGTCATATTTCAAATATTAGTGTCCCGTTTTCTAGTCCAAATAATAAGCTTAATTTTTTTATTCCACTAATTACTTATATATGATTGAATATGTCAAATAAAAAAATAGAAGTTGTCTGAGTAAGAATTAATGATATTTTAAGAGTTGTACCTTCATCAAATTAATAAAAACAAAAATTAGTCTTTTTATAAGACGAGGAGAGTAAATTTCCAACATTTATATGTATTAAACAAAATGTTTTGCCTAATTATAGTATCTATTTGATCATACATTCACTGCAACAAAAAAAAGTCTTTGTATAACACGTTTTGACATCATAATTGTGCTCACTAATAATAAATTATTTGTGACCACTTGTTGTCACAAATCTCTCAACAAATTATTTGAGATAATTTTAATACTACTTTTAGAGACAACTAGTTGTCGCAAAAAAATATTTGAGACACATTTGAGACCACTTTTGTGGTTACAAATATATTGTTTGCGTCCGAGTTATTGAGACGACAATAAAATTGTGACAAATACTCATAAGTTGTGACAAATATTCATTATTTGAGACTACTACACTTAAGATGTGATAAATACTCAATATTTGAGACCACTTTTTATGATCTAAAAGAACATTTTTCTTGCTATGATTTTCTAATACGACCAACAAACCCATTATGTATATATATGCGCTCAATCTTAGTTGAAATTCACATCGTGTCGCACAACTATTCTATTACGCCATGTGTCCAATAGTGAGAATTTTATTAAAAACAAAATCAACCTCTTCTAGTAAAAGAGGATCGCTAAAAAAGGCGGAAAGACACGTGTCACATAGTTAGAATTTCCGCCAAAATTGAAAAAATATTTTATATTAAATTTGACAGTTGTCCAATCAGTACTGGTTTCCGAATTTTTTTTTGAAACTCGCTAAACATCTGTCCCAAATTTTGTAGTTGTAGAGTTTCGAACAATGGACCTTGGGATGGACTATAATTTTTTATAAAAATAATAAAAATTGAATATCAATTACAATTTTAAAACAGAATATAATTTTTCAACACACGATCCCACGTTTACATACCCCGTCTATAGGTTATATACTCATTCATCTTAATTAATAAAAATATAATTAAAAATTACAAAAAAAAAGTTGACGGTAAATACTAAAAGAATATATATTGCACATGCACATAAGATAATAAAAACCAATAACAAATTATTATACTAGAATATATAATACTGACCTAATATTGAAGTTAAATAAATAATATTAATATAATATAATATGATTATTTGATTTATAATTAATCATATTAATAAACTGATACCCACTACTTCACTTCTCACCCACTAAGTAACTGCTCGACATGGGTTAGTGATGTAGTGGATAAATTTAGTAAGTGTTAATACTTCACCTATAAATATAGGTTTCTTCAGCCTCTCCATTTACCTATCTATTACAACCATTCAAATTGCAAAACAAAAAAAAAAAAAAAAATCGAAAAAACAATTCCTGCCAGAAAGATGCCTGCCTTTTTCAGCTTGGTCAAGGATTTGACTCCGAAGACCACACTATGGGTAATGAAGCCTGGTGCGAAGTTACGAAGTACCTGCATTTGGAAATAAAACTGAAGTCACAAGTTTCGAGTACATATTTGAGATAAAGAGGTAATAAAACAATTAACAAGTCGAATTTCCAAACTACTTATCATCTATTGTTATTACTAACCACAATCGTTTTTTATTCTTAATTTCTCTAAGGGGGATAGAGTCCATGCTACTGTCAGAGGGCAAGCCATGATAGCTTTCAAAGGCAAAGCAAAAGAAGGTCATCTCTATGCATTGAAGGATTTTATAGTGACGAAAAATCGGATGAAATACCAGACAACAACTAATGATATGAAGATCATTTTCCTGAGGAAGACAAAAATAGAGGAAGTCTTTGATGAAAATTTTCCAGCAACTTCGTACCAGTTCAAAAAGTTCACTGACCTTATGCCAGGAAAGGAAATATCACAATTCATTCTATTCAGTAAGACTGCTATACTAAATAAATTGTATACTCTGTAACAGTAGCATGAATAAGGCATTTATATCATTTTTAGTACTAGCACATTAAAAACTACATTTTCAGATGTCATCGGCAGAATAGTTTCATGTGAATTGCCTCCCGTGACAGCACCAAGGGGCAAAAGAATGGAGTTTACACTGGAAGACTCCGAGAAAAAAATGCTGAAGTGCACTCTATGGACGAGTACATCGACGAACTCCTACCATTCGTCGAAGCAGAGTCTGAGGAGAGCATAATTGTTATGATAGAGTTTGGACGAGTATCTATTTTTGGAGGTATAAAAACAAATACATTTTTCAATGTCTTTTGCCTAGAGTCGTTTTTACTATTTTATAAATAATTTGTGAATGAAAGTGCAGATCAAATCAGATTTTGCAATACCTACAATGTGACCAAAATAACAGTCAACGGGAAAGATGCTGTATTTGAAGATTTCTACAAAAGGTACATTTTTTAAAACTTTTGTTTGTTATCACATTGACTTCGATAAAAATGTAGTAATGATTATATTTCAATATTATTTTCAGTTTGGTCGACTCTGGAACAGAAAGTGGTGGACTAACAACTATTGCGAGTTGTTCAGCACCTTCCATAGCCGAAGCCTTCAAAAATAGGGAAGCGGATGTCAAAAATTTGGTTGAAATAACAAGAGTTGACACTAAAGGAACATTTTGGGTTGGTGCTACAATCATGCAGATCGACACCCTACGTAAATGGTGTTATTTGGCATGTAACAAGTGCTCTAAGAAGCTGGTAAAGCAGTCTGGAAAATTTCTGTGCATCAAATGTGGAGTGAAGGAAAATCAGGGCCACTATAGGTATTTTTCCTAACGAGCCTTAAGTAGCCTAAGTTTAACAAATATTTTTCAATTTAACAACCAGGTATAAGGTCGAAGTGTTGGTGCATGATGAAAGCGGAGTTGCACAGTTTACGCTTTGGGACAATGAATGCAGAGAGGTAATTGCAAAAACAGTGGGAGATTTGATGAAAGCTCATGTAAGCTTGATTTTTAAAAATACTTCACAGAAAAATAATAGATAAATTTAAATTACTTACCATGTAAGCCTCATCAAACCTTGCATTCAAATAATTGAATTAACAAAATTTATGAAATTATAATTGGTACCTTCACTTTATTTAAAAAATAAATTGAATTTACAAAATTTATGAAATCTAATTGGTAGTTTAAATTTGTAATAATGAAAAATACTAAGAGTAAAACTTTAATACATGTAGAATATGATATAGAAGAAGAAGGAAAAATAATTGGACAATAAAATTTTAACTCTAAATTTTATTATTCTCATATAATATATAAAAAAAATATTTTATTATATATTATTATTATTATTATTGTAATATAAAAAGTTTAAATTCGCATTGCATGGATGGACACCTAATGCTATTAAAGAAAAAATAAAACGTCAAATTAATTGTGCCCACCCATAACTCTCCTTTCTACTTTCTTGACCTATATCCCCTCTCCCTTTCAGTCTATCGCTCTAATTGATTCCCAGTCCTCACTTCGAACAGTACGATACATCTCTTTTGAATGTGTAAGCACCATTTACGACTCGCCGTCGATCTTTCTGCTTCTTCGTTTTCGGTATGACCTGAGCATGAACCGGAGAACAGAAAGAGTTTTCATATCTATCGGCGTTTTCGATTTGACCTGAGCAAGAACTGGAGAACTGAAAGAGTTTTCATATCTATCACCACGCAAATTACAGGAGAGTGAATTCTCCACCGTCTGCTGAAGCAGCAATTTCAGCGGCAAATCGCGTGAAAAGTTGAGACCACTGTCGAATTTTCCAATGAGTTTCGGCGGCCGTATGTTTCTTTTCCTCTAATTTGTGTTTATATTTAATTGCTGTTGTTGCTGGAGTGAGATGACATGTTTCCTCATGGCGGTGGCTTTGTGTAGTAAGCTTGATGGTGCTGGTGGTTCGGTTTTGGGTTGCCGTAAAATGAACTTATTGTAGCAGTAATGTCTCTGTTAAATCATTTCCGTAATTGGAACCGAAAATAAATAAGTTACTTTTGCGTTATCTCTCAATCACTCAATTCAACTAGTTTGAATCCTTATTCATACATCTCTTAAGTTTTTGGCATTGACTTGCTGATTCCGTGAACTAAAGTAATCCAACGGGTGTTGTCAGAGTAAACTGAATTCGGGATTTTCACCATTTTGGCATGACTTCTGTTTTCAAAACCAAAGTTAATAATATTGTAAACTAACATAAAATTCACATAATGGAAATGAACTGTGATCTTCCAACATAGAAATCAGGACTGTTGATTTAGTATTATATGAACTTATACAAGCACTATAGAGAACATTGTATGCTACACTGCAGTGTACTGTGTTCCCTACTGCTCTCATTGAAGCTAGTGATAGTCAATTATGTAATGGTAATTTAGGGTCTTCACTTCCATTTTAAAAAAGATCATCTGTATTCTGACTATATGAACTCTTTATGTTTACACAGTTATTCTTTGGAAGACCATTTCATTTCTAATGCTTTCTTATGTTTATTTTTTATGAATGATCACTTTTATTTTTTCATGCTTGTAGGTGTCAAATCTGACATCACATGTCTGTTGATGACACAAGTTTCAGTTATCTGAAGCATCTCAAGCAGTGGATTATGTACCATGGTTTTCATTCATTTTAGCCTCTGAAATGCTGTTATGTCTTCAATTTCTCCCCTTGTGGCACAGCCAACTTACTTCACTGCCAACACCAAGAAAACACACTGCTCAGAGCCCGAGTATCTTGCATTGCTTATTGATCAAAGCAAAAATATCAAGCATCTCAATCAAATCCACGCATTTGTTATCCGCCATGGTCTTGAGAGCCATTCAGTGTTAAATTTCAAGCTGCAGCGTTCGTACTCTTTACTAGGACATGTTAAAAGCTCTGTGACACTTTTTAACCTCACCCGGAATCCCAATGTTTTCTATTACACTGCCCTAATCCATGGCCATGCCATAAATGGTCTCTACGAACAAGCTCTTAGTTTTTACGCACAAATGCTCACTGAAGAAGTAGAACCTAATGCGTTTACATTGTCAACTATCTTGAAAGCTTGTTGTACACTAGAAACTGGAAAAGTCATCCATTGCCATGCTCATAAATTTGGGTTTGAATCCGATACTTATGTTAGAACTGCCCTTGTTGATGTTTATGCAAGAGGTGGTGATGTTGTCTCGGCTCGTAGGCTTTTTGACACGATGGTTGAGAGAAATTTGGTTTCCTTGACAGCAATGATTACTGGGTATGCGAAGAATGGGGATGTTGATAAGGCGAGAGCGCTATTTGACGGAATGGAGGAGAGGGATGTGGTCAGTTGGAACGTGATGATTGATGGGTATGCTCAACACGGAAGGCCAAATGAGGCCTTGACTCTCTTTAGGCAGATGTTGAAGACTAGGTTGAAGCCTAACGAAGCGACTATGCTAGCAGTTCTTTCTTCCTGTGGTCAAGTAGGAGCCTTAGAATCAGGCCGCTGGATCCATTCTTACCTCGGTTCTAGAGCTCTTTCTATAAATGCTCATGTGGGCTCCGCTTTGATTGACATGTACAGCAAATGTGGAAGTTTAGAGGATGCGAAGAAGGTGTTTGATGGGATCAAAGATAAGGATTCTGTTGTTTACAATGCAATGATTGGGGGATATGCAATACATGGATTTACACAAGACGCGTTGAAGCTGTTCAAGGAAATGTCTCTGGTGGGCCTTCGCCCTACAGATGTAACCTTCATCGGAATCTTAGGTGCTTGTGCACATTCTGGATTGGTCTCCGAGGGCTGGACACTTTTCAACGCGATGAAAGATGAATATTGGATTCAGCCAAAGATAGAGCATTATGGATGCATGGTGAATCTTCTTGGTCGAGCTGGACACTTGGAAGAAGCATATGAGATGGCCAAGAGCACAACTGTAGACGCTGACCCTGTTTTATGGGGAACATTACTTGGTGCATGTAGGCTGCACAAGAACATCGTTCTAGGAGAGAAAATCGCTGAATACCTTCTACAAAACAATCTTGCAAATTCGGGAACTTACGTTCTTCTTTCCAATATATATGCTGCAGCCGGCAATTGGGATGGGGTAGCAAGAATGAGGGCTAAGATGAAACAAAGTGGGGTCCAGAAGGAGCCAGGGTGTAGCTCAGTCGAAGTGAATAATAAAGTGCACGAATTTCTTGCTGGTGATATGAAGCATCCGAAAAGCAAACAAATATACGAAATGTTGGAGAAGATGAACGAGTGCCTCAAGGCTCACGGCTATGCCTCACAGACAGAGGTAGTTTTACATAACATCGGAGAGGCTGAGAAGGAGCGGGCGCTTGAGGTTCACAGTGAGAAGCTCGCACTTGCATTCGGGCTTATTAGTACAAAACCAGGGACTACAATCAAGATTTTCAAAAACCTTCGGGTTTGTCCAGATTGCCATGCGGTAATGAAGCTCATCTCCAAAATCACAGGAAGGAAGATAGTTATGAGAGATCGCAACAGGTTTCATCATTGTGTTGATGGTATGTGTTCCTGTGGTGACTACTGGTAAGCATTTTGTTTCTATTTTTTGGTTACCCTTGTTGTATTTCCTGTAGATTCGTCTCTATTAATTTTTGAATTATCATCAATATGAAAATTGTTGTTTCTGTTGCTTTAGTATCCCATGCGCTTTCTAGGTGCTCTTGCTTTAGAGTAAGCTGTTTGATTAGAAAATTGGAAATTATTAGCTTTTCTGGCCTATATCCTTTTGTACTTATGGTTTTGCCGGTTTTACGTTATGTAGGTTTTAACTTTTAACAAGGCTAAACCGTTTGTGTTACTTGTAAAAAGAAGAATAGGGATTTGTCCTTTGTTTTTAGGATATTTATTTTCATTTGTCGTCTGTTATCTATTATAACTCTAGGATTGACAAGTATCAGAAATTGTAAATTCTATTCTATGAAATTAAAAAGATGAGTTTCGTTGCCAATTTACGTCTCTTGAAAAAATATTTTTGTAATCAAGAGAGAATTTTTGTTCCTGCGAATTTATGTTTTTGTGTGTTTTGGGATATTGAACAATTTATGTGTCTTGGAAAGATATTCTTGAAATCTAGAGATAATTCTTGTTATATTGACAATCTTCAAATTTAATCAGAATCATAAAAGAATCTATCATCTAATGTACAGAAGGAATATTCAAAATCTTAGTAAGCTGATCATATATATATCTCTGTATATCTGGGTTGAAGCTATCAGCACTAATCTCAGGATCAACATCCTGCAACAAAGACACATCATGAGTAACTTGATCTTCAACCTTCACAAAATCCAATCCATCGACAACGCTTTCATGCTCCTTAAATCCCGATGTTAAAAGCTTCATGATCAACAATTCAACGTGTTCCTCCAACGCACCTTTACAAATCACACGATTAAACTCGACAAGAATCTCATTCAATTTACACGGCGCAACCTCCATCAACAACGAACCACACTGCCTGCAAAACCCCACAGCAACCTCAACATTATCCGAGCTAGGGTTCACCAACAGAAACATCAGAACATTGAGCGCCAGAACTTCGTAAACCACTGCTTGATTGATTAATTGGCCCATGAATTGCGATGTTTTCTGCAGTTTCTTCTTGTCTTTGCAGTCGAAAGCCTCTCTGAACTGCACAACCAATCTCTTCACCAGCAGAAACCCTACTTCAGGGAACTTGGAGTTGATTATCGCCACAAGTGAAGCATAAACATCAGTTAATTCTGGAAATTCCAACTGCAATTTCATTATTGCTCGACAAAACAGGCCTCTTTCGAGGATTAGATTCTCCTTCAAAATTTGATCAGCCACAATCTGTACGTTGAAAACGTTGACGATCTCGACCAGTCCGGTGATTCTTTCTTCCATCGCAATCCATATGAGCTTTTGGTACTCGATCATCTCTTCATGTTTCGCCATTGAGGAGCGAGTAGAGCTTGAATACAAAAAAAATCACCACTATGCTGTATTCTTATTTTTCTTTCTTCGTCTTCTTTTGATAAATTTTTTGGTTATATATAGGAAGAGGAAAAGCGATAAAGATGTTCGAGATTTGGTATAATTATAAGTTGAATAGGAAAATAGTTGTGTTTTGATTGGGCAACAAGCAATATTAAATGATGATTAATTAATTAAGATATCTATTGATTGTGTTGAAGAACAAATCAAATAATTCTTGACGCATAATTAATACCTCATATCTGAAATAATAATATTGAGATGATATTTGTTGGCCATTGATTTAGTTACCATTATACTCGATGCCTACAAGTTTTTTTAAATATAATATAAAAAAATGATGTGAATATTAGTATACGTTACATGTTATATTTTGTGGCGGAAGAAAACATTATATTTAAAGGATACAAAATTTATTGAAAAATTTAGTTTAGGGGTATTTATTGAACATGTTTAAAACCCACGGAGAATTTGTTTTATTACGTGGCATAGTACTTAGCCAAATACCTTGGAAATAATTACAATTGACCGACTTGTGGTTTCATATGACTTGTCCAAGAACATATAAATGATTATTTCAAACTTGGGACCAAAGTTTTACTGGTTTTAACTTACGATATTATTATTATTATTATTATTATTATTATTATTATTATTATTATTATTATTATTATTATTATTATTATTATTATTATTATTATTATTATATATACATATATATATAACAACATAATATGAGATTTGTGACTCAAATACTTTTAACAATAATCTTGAATTATTTAATTAAATTAATAAAACAGAGCTTTGAGATTTTAATTGGGCAGAATCCTGTTAAATTAGATTTACTAATTTCTTCACTTAGACTTTTAAGTTCTTCTTCAAGAATTTTTATGTATTCTCTTGTATGAACAATTCTTTCTCTAATAATAAGTTTATGATTATTACAATTGGGAAAGGATAATCAATTGGAGTAAACCCAAGATGTTAACATAATAAACTAGAATATTATTCATAGCTAAAAACTTACATTCGAAAGTCGTCTTCCGTGAGGTATTCGTTTCTCTTATCCAGCCTTACAACCACTAAAAGAACCATTTAATAAAGAAATGATTAAAGCTAGAAATGCAAAGATCAGGTCTTTCTTCGGTGCACTACCAAGAGTCACAACATTCCCTTAAATAGAAAAAGGGAAAGAAAAGACAAAACATAACATGACATCATGACCTACATAATCAAAATATTATTTGATCAACTTTACCTGAGTGGAGAGGCCGGTGTAGTCTTTGACATATGCCTTTTAGGCTTTTCTTTAGTTTCTTGAGCTATATTTCAAATAGATCTTCCCCTTCTGCATAGGGGTCTTGAGCATCTTGCTCCAGCATTTCAGTGTCATCAATATCTTCAACTTTTTCTTTTGAGGTAGAAGAGGTAGACGAACAAGGTGATTCTGTTGTTACTAGAGATATTAAATTCTCTAGTCCTTTGTTTCCAAAAACTTCTTTTCAAGCATTAGTTATGGTATCTTTTTTCATATGTTGAAATAAATCTTTGAGAAGTAATTCATGAGTAGATTTTTCTGAATCCATAACTTTCATAACTTGTCTGGCAGTCTGAATAGAGAGAATTCTTCTTCGATCATAGGCTTTCCCTTCGGCAAATAAATCTTCTTTACCCCACAATTTAATCTGTATCCTCCTTACTAATATAGAGGGGATAAATTTAATTTCTCTTTTTTCTTTTGGTTGGTCTTGAAGTTGATGGGCTAGGATCCAAGGTACATTATAATTAATGGCAAACTGTATAACAACTGGTAAATTTTCAATATAATTATTGGCTTTTTGGAAAAATTTTCAAATACTTTTTACATTTCTTAGATATATAGATACTAGGAGTATCCCCCTTCCCCCCCTCCCCCAATGAAAAGTAAAAGATTTTGAACCAAATTGGGATTGTTTGCGTAGGAGGAATTTAATCCTCCATGAGTGTTTTCTCTGACTATTTTCATAAATAAATACATTATCTCATGCTCCAATATAATCTTGATAATTAAATAAATTAGGCATAGCTTGTTAGCTTTGTAATTGTCTTGCTTGGCTAAGAGACAATCCCCAATTTTCAGGAACTATTATTCTTTTAATAATCATTTTAGAAAAAGCGTAATTCTTATTTGTTCTATTATGGTGTTCAACTTCAACAGACCCGATTTCTATAAGAATTATTTCAAAATATTTTCGGGTCTTTTTTCCAAAGATGGGTAGAAGATTTTACTTAAATAGCTTGAGCTATATGGATTAGAGCTAAATGTTTTAGGTTTTCATCAACAGGGAAACAATTTATATATCCAGAAATGATATAGGGATACTTCAGATCTTCTTTAGATCCATGCTATGCAAATATTGCATCATTTATAATAATGAATATCATACGCTGTCTCATCGTTTTCAAATTCTTGAATATGATTGAACTTTTCAAAATTTATGCCACTTTTAGTGGGTGTTGATTTTGTTCCTTTTTAGGTTGTCTATTCATGGGTTTCTTTGCATTTGCTCGTTGCTTTACTCCCTGCAGAAATTCTTAGCTAAGAGAATCTGGTAACGAATTAGATTTTCCAGCAATATGCTTAATATCAAAATCAAAGCAAGCAAGTATTGACTGCCATCTAGCGAAAATTTGTTTAGAAGCAATTATTTTTACATCTTTTGCTATAATATCTTTTGCAGATTTTCAATCCATTCTTAATAAGAATTTCTTGTTAATTAAATCACTTTCAAATTTAGTGATACACTTAACAATAGAAAGTAATTCTTTCTTTATAGTAGAATAATTCTTTTGAGCATCATTCCAAATTCCTGAAGTATATCTTGATAGAATTTCTCTTGAATCTTTTATCCATTTTTTGCTTTAAAATTCCTCCATATCCAATTTCAGAGGCATTTGTTTCTACTATTTTAAATGCTTCAGGATTAGCAAATTAACTTGTTTCTTAATCTTACGGATCACAAGAGTATGACTACTAGTCCATGACAAATGATTTTTCTTTAACCTTTGAAATAATAATTTACAATTTAGAGCGAGATTTTTATAGAAATCTCCAATATAATTAAGACTTCCAAGAAATCTATGAAGCTAATTAATATCAATATTTTTTCGGAAAATTTATCAGCAAAATATATAGACCTTGCAAATGGGACTATGACCCCATTTTTGACATAATGCCCAAGAAATTTAATCTTGGTTTGGAATATTTTTATCTTTCTTGCACTGACAGCTAGCCCATCCCTTTTAGTGGCTTGTAAAAAGATATTTAAATGTTTAAAATGTTGTTCTATATTTTCAGAATAAACTAGAACATCATCAATATAAACAATAATATAATCCATATAAGGATTAAATATTTCCTTCATTATATTTTGAAATTCCATTGGAGCAATTTTTAATCCGAATGGCATAACATTCCATTCATAATAACCAAATGGTATAGTAAAATCCATTTTATATTTATCTTTTTCTTTTTCAGAGAATTTGATAAAATCTAGATTTTAAATCAAAAGATGAAAATATTTTTTGTTTAAATAATCTGTTAAATAAATCACTTTTATTTGGCAAGTGATGCTTTATCCATTTTAAAACTTTATTTAAAGGTTTATAACTAATAATTAATCTAGGAGCCCCTCTTTCAAGTTCGAAGCATTTTCAACATAAAAAGCTGGACAACTCCAAGGACTATTACTAGGTCTGATAAGATTCTTTTAAAGAAGAGTATCAATTTCTTCTTTACAATATTTTAATAGTCTAGACCCCATTGCAATGGGTCTAGCTCTTGTAAGAATTTTTTCTTCAACAAAGTCACCAGTATAAGGAAGACTGACCATATATCTTTTCCTATCCCAAAAAGCATTAGGTACCTCAGCGCAAATTTCTTTAAGAATTTGTTGAGTAATACCTTTTATTTGGCTTTGAATTCTTTCTAAACTAATCTTTTCTTTAATTGTTTTAAAGATAACTTCATCTTTTAAAGAGTTAACAAAATTTTCTTTATTTTTAAATTTTTTTTATAAAATATTTATGGATTTGGAAGTCGGGACAGAAGTAAAAGAAAAGAACAAATCACGTATTTTACTTTAGTGTATAAACCACTTTTGTCAAATCTTCTAATATGGAACAACATTTGAAAGAATGGTGTTCCTAATATAACCGCAGTAGAAATATTTTTTATAATGATAAAAGATGTATTTAAAATAAATATTTGAATACAAATAGCAACATCAGAAAGTTTGTAATTAACAATAGGGGGCTGCTTATTAGCAGCAGTTATAAACTTAGTAGTTTTACTATAATTTTACGAAGGAATAATTCCCTCACTAATACAATTAACATCAGCTCTTTGTATCAAGGAGTGCTTCAATAGCTATTTTAAATTCCTTGCTAATAATTAATGTTACTTTTGAGTACCACTTTTGTGATTAGATCTTTAAATGAAATTTGATTAATTTCATTGCTTTCTTGAGCAAATGATGTTTCTTTATTTTTATCATTTTCATAGATATCTTCTTCATCAGAAGTAGAATCCATTTCCTAATTTCCTTTAATATTTCTATCTTCTTTTATAGAAAGAACATTTATCTTTTCTTTCAATTTTTTTGTTTCAGCTTTTACTAGATTTGTTTCTCCCTTTAATTCTGAGATAGTAGTCTCATTTTCTATTTGTTTAGTCTTTTCTAGAATTTTACTATAAGAATATAATTTTTCTCATTCTTCAATTTTCTGATTTAGTTTTGTAGTAGACCTTTTAGTTTGAGCATTCATATTGAGATAATGCTCTATTGCTTTTCTTTTCTCTATAGGATCAGAGATCTGATCTATAAGATCAAGAATAATTTTTTCTTCATTTGTTATGACATTAATTTCTAATCTCATAAGATTAACAAGACATGTATCACAATCACAATTTGATTTACATTCTTGATTATCAGATTTAGTTTCTTTATCGGAATCATCTAATGATTCATCAGAAAATTCTTCTGAGCTATTAAAAGCTAAATTAACATACATATCTTTTTTTTTTTTTTTTCTATATTTAGGAAAATTTCGCATAACAATTTTTTTTTTAAAATTATCTCCAATATTAAGATTATTAATTTTTTTTTCTTGGCAAAACATTTATTAGTTTTGTGTCCAATTCTACCACATTTCTAACAAACAGGTTGTTTAGATTCAGTAGGATTGGATTTTGCTTTATAAAAGTTTTTATATTTTTTTTTTCTAGGGAATCTTTTCTTTTCTCCAAAATTCTTATTAAAAAACTTGTTTTTCCTTATAAAAACTTTATTTTCCTTTTAGGATATCGAATTGGTTCAAACTCAATTTGCTCACATAAATTTCCTATAATATTTCTATTCTCTTCTTTTTGAAGATCAAACTGTCTTTTTAACTTGAGGTCATTACATAAAGGACATTCTTTCTGCTACTATTTCAACAGAGATATCTCCATATGTCAGTTTACTCCAATCAATATTATTTGCGGTCGTTTTAGACTTAAGCCTATTTCTAAACACATTTTACAAATAAATTTGGAAGACCAGAAATAAATTGCCTTCCAAAAGTCTGCATTGCAGTCATTTCGTGTTAAAACTTTAGACATAAAAATATCTTTATACCATCTAAAATTTGATAGTGTTGGACAACAAAGATTCATAAGTTGCTCTTGAGACGTATTGAAGCTCATTAGCTCCAATGAAATTAGATAAAATTGAATAAATTAGAGTATTAACAACATCCGGCTCTTCTCGACCAATTATAGGATCAAGTTTTATTTATCTAATAATTTTATTCTTGGAATCTCTTATAAGATAAAAATCCCACCAGCCTTGTAATTGGCCAGTAAAACTAGTAATAAGAGCTTGTGCTATTTGCTTATCATTATTATCTTTTATCTTAGAAGCAAATGAATATATTAACATTTGTTTGATAGTAGTCTTGATCTGATATTCAGATTTACTATCAATATTCCACTCAGGTATAGATTCACCATTAAACTGAGTATATTCTTTCTTTTCTTAAATTTGAAGATCAATAGGAGTAGGCCTATTGTAAAAATGTTTAACAATAAATACTCTATTTAATTTATTAATTTGTATATTGTCTGAAGAGGAAGATCCTTCCCTGATTTCTTCAGTTATAGTAGAAATAGAAGCAACTTTTGAAGGCGTTTAATTAGCTAGTCCATTAAAATCTGATACAGGAAAATGAGATTTTGATCAAATCAATCAGCAAAATAATTTTGCTAATCTTGCATTACATTCTTTGGGAAATCAAATTAATAGGATAGAAGAAATTCTTTCAAAGAACCAATCCAAATTACAATCTAAATTTAAAGATTGGTCCGACACTTTGATGATTAAACCACCTCCTAATCTTCAAAAGGAAAAGTTCCTTCTAAATTCCAGAAAGGATGACGATTTTACACACACACACACACACACATATTGTAGTGCCATTTCAAAATCGGGTCGGCACTATGAAGAATTATTGGACCCGAAATGCTTTTCGGGACGGGCCTCGTCTCCGGTCTCCGGGTTGTGGATGGTCCGCCTCTTGATCGATCAGACCTGCAAAAACCATGCCGGGGATGGCGCGCGGGTCTTTCGTCGCTCAAGTCAGTTCGTGCATATTGTTGGGTCGAATGTGTATTCTAACGGGTATTTTTAGAGAGTGAGTAGACAAGATATATAAGTGTGTAGTGGAAGAAACTTACATAAAGAGGATTGAATGATTTATAGTATCATTTACCTGGGGGAATAACAATAGTTTTGGTGTGACTAGGATTGTTATTGGGCATGGGCCAACAATGGGCCTTCTTTCGTGGGCTTGATGCTTACCAATTATTTGAGTGAGATAGGCCCAAAATGGTGGATTGAGCCTTAACTATGTTTCCTAGGGGGTATAATTCATTATGGCACCACACCCACACACACACACACACACATATATATTCGCATGCTAGAATACTGTGCACACACACGAAAAAAAATGTGCGACGTGTGCAGTGAATGATGTATATAGGGGCCAGAATAATGTAATATTATATATGTGTGTTTTCGTCAAATTTTAATATAACTTAATTAAATAAATAAATAATTAAAACAATTTATTGATATTATCTAAATTGTTAGTATTTTTATAGTTTTATTTATATAGATAACTATTGTCAAGGCTCATGAACATATATAGAAGGGGCACATAACGGTAGTCTTCCTTTTAATTTTTTTATAATAATAGTTTTTAATATAATTTATCCAAGATTAAAAGTTTAGGGCATGATATAAAATAAGTGATTTATAGTCTTCCCAAAATTTGCACATATTAAATTTTTTTTTTACTGCATAACCTTAAGCATAGTTAAAAAAAATTACCTCGTGACAGAACTCCTATATTTATTTATAAATAGTCTCCTTCAACTAAATTTTTGGGCCAGTCACCAAACGTGTGCGACAGCTAATGTGGAGTTTATAAACTTTTCTTTTGTTTATTAAAGCACAAACATACATCACCATTTTATTAAACCAAAACTTTATCACGTACATATCTAAATAGTTGCGAACCTGATCATCCCTCATGGGTGCTATACACATTACGAGAAAAAAATGATTTGTCAGTCACTTGCAAATAATGTGGCAAAATTTTGATATAAATTGTTGTTACTGCAGAATTTGATTATCACTGCATAAATGTAATCGTAATTAGGGGTAAGCAAAATTTGATTTAAATTGAATTAACCGATGGATCTGAACTAAAATTCATTATTTGAATCGATTTTTTTCCAAAAAAAAAAAAAATATTTGGTTGCCGATTTTAGGTTTTAGAATTTTTGGCTAATTCGATTTGGTTCAATTTTATAAAAAAAAAATTACCAAAATAATCGAAATGAATTGAAAATAATCTTTTATTTTTAATATATATATTTTTATGCATATATTAATATATATGAAAATATATTAAGATGGGTCAACTATCAATATAGGACCCGAAACAAAAAAAGTTGTGGATCAATCAATCATTTAAAACTATCAAATAAAGGCTTTAATTTTAATTAATTTAACAAACCTGTAATGAAAAATGTGATGGCCGTTAAATAGCCAAGTAGAAGGACCAAATATTTAGAAATTAAAAAGTCATCAATAGAAATACAAAACAAATTACGTTCTCAATCTTTCTTTTTCCACGTAGCATCTTAGTTTTTCCTTAACAGCGGTTCCCTCTTCCAACATCAAATTTTCCAACTGCTGCTACAACCAAAATTGTTGCTAGAGACAATTAAGACGAAGACGATGCAAGAAATTTCTGCAAATTTGTCGGTCTTATTTGGGGCTTTGTAATCATTGTGCAGATTTACAATTTTATGCAAATTCAATTAAACGTTGTTTCACTCAGTTGAAGAATATCAAATCTCTGCCAAACCCAAAAGAGGAAATTCACAATTGAAAATGTAAAAATACCAGCAACGACCAATCCTTCGTTCACAAGAATTGAATTCAAGTTGAAAAATGAATGATTGACAGTAACCGATGAAGACAACAATCCATATGGGTTGAAAAGAGGAAATTCACACCGAAAATGCAAAATTAATTTTAATGGGCCCTGCTTAGCATATCATAAAGAAATATTTCCTCCGTCGCACCCTATTTTGCACATATGAAGGGATACGTGTATTAAGAAAAATCTATTTATTGCTTTTTAGTTGATTTTTTTAAAGGTGGAAATTGAGAGGGTGAAAATTCTTTTTTTAAGGATGTGCAAATTGATGCGAAACGTACCAATAAGGAAATTGTGTAAATTAATATTTTTGGAAATGTAGATTGTTTGGGTAAAGATGAAGATCCCGACCAGTTCTCCCTCTTTTGGGGCATTCAGTCCGATCCTACCATCTTCTTAATTATTTAAGTTGATGGCAAAACGGCAAACTGGTTTCTTTTTACAGTGTTGGTTAAACGTGGAAGAGGGTTATCGCCCTGGATGTTCTCTTTCCTTTTTTTGATTCCGTATATTATGAGCATCATATTTCTTTAATAAATGGTAATTGCGTGCCGTTTTTTCATTACAGGTTCGTTAAGCTAATCAACTTGATAGTTTTAAATGATTAGAGCCTTGGATTCATAACCTTTTTCATTCAGGTCTTAAATTGATAGTTAGACTCATCTTTCGGGTTTTGCACATATAACTTTAAAGTAAATATTCTTGATGTACATGAATGGTTATTTATATAGGTTTATTTTTTAGTAATGAATAATGAAAAAATCTTGGGAAAAAGCTGTTTCGATTCAATCGAAAATCAAACCAATCAAGTTGTAGTCCGGTTTTTAAAATAATGATTTTTTGGTATCGACTCTCTAATTTGGTTTAGATTTTAATTTTATTAATTATATTCAGTTCGAACACTTAACCCATTATTGCTCACATCTAATGATAAGAGAAACCTAATTTCTTAGGTCTCTGACTACTTTGTATTAACATATTCCAACTTTACAAAGCGTAGGAAAATAAATAACTAACCATATTTCAGCCGAGCTCATAAAGCTAACATAAAAAATTATATTTTAAAGAAGGTCTAATATCTAGGAAAGTAAATAATTTTTTTCTATTATTTTAGTCATTTTTTTTTTAATTTTGTCGATCAATACAAAATTTTGCAAATTAGTTATAGTTTTGGTCAGTTAATCAATTATTAAGAATCTTCATTTCTCAATGATTCAATAAATTATGTTGCGCTTTCTTTTTCAAAGAAAGATGATTTAAGACATTGTAAATGTGTGCAATTTTGTCTAAAATCATATAAATTTTTTATTCGATTAAGATATTAGCCAAAATCACAACTATTTTACAAGATTTTGAAAGATTTGGCTATTAGGCCTTTTCAAGAATTATAAATGAAATTCCAATTAATAATGGAAGATCCACCCTTTAGTGGGCTTTAAAGCATCTAAAAGATACAAAATGGCTTGGATGTGTCCAATTCTGCTTGGGCCTATATTAATTGGTGTACAAATGCCTTACAATGTCTTCTGGGCTAGGGAGCTCAAGTCCATAAGATACAAAATGGGCTTTAATGTGTGAATATATTTTGGTCTATATTAAGGGTAATTCTAAACACAACCACTATTTTACTCTTCACAGCCACTATTTTAAATTAAGTAAATTAAATTATATTAATTTTAAATTTTACATTTTCTTATTTACAACCCCTTATTCTAAATAACCTTCCAACTTTTCTTCTCCTCTTGGTAGCCACCGCTTTATGATTTTCAAGCCTTGACCGAACAAGTATTAAACTTTCTCATGTTTGTTGATTGTTCAAGTTATACGAATGAGACGACAAAATAATTCTTACAGAAAATAAAAATTTCCAATTTAGGAAATTAGAACTTCGAGGCAAATAAATTTTGTGATACAAACCTCAAAAGAATCTAATCATAATTCATCAAAAGATTAAATTTTGTCTGTAAATACTAATAATATTTAACGTTTTGCAGACATTAGATATTTTTAAGATTTATTCATAAAATTTATTTTCGTCAATGCTAAACTAAGTATTTTGCAGCCTAATTCCCTATATTAGAGATTTTTATTTTCTATAATAATTCTTTTGTCATCTCGTTCATACAACTTGAACAATCTGCAAATCAAAATAAGTTTAATATTTGTTCGGTCAATGTTAGAAACTCATAAGCGGTGGTTACAGATTGGAGAAGAAAAATTGGAGGGTTATTTGGTATAATGGGTTGTAAAAAGGAAAAGGGTAAAATATAAAATTTATATGATTTAATTTTACTTAATTAAATAGTGGTTGTGAGTAGTAAAAGAGTGGTTGTGTTTAGAATTACTCCTATATTAATTGGTGTTCAAAAGCCTCTTTGGGCTAGCTAATCCTTTTTTACCATGAGCCCAAGTAGCATACAAGCAGTATCACATATAACCTAAAATTTTCAAGTTATGATTTACTAGTCTTGAGCTTTTTAAACAAAATGGCTTGGATGTGTCCAATTCTATGAGAGAGTGGAGGTGGCCTTCTTGAGGAGAATTCTGTTACGTTTGGGATTTCTAGACCTGTGTTGATCTTATTCTTCGATGTATTTTTTCTCAGTTTCATATCACTACAACAAATAAGGGAATTAGGGACGATTTTGAAATTGTGTCAAATAGGTTGATTTTTGGGACGCTTTGCATATATTAACCCAAATAAATTATTGTGTGACCTTTTTTTAAAAATGTCTCTAAATAGTATACTATCTGTGACGTTTTCTTAGAAATGTCTCAAAATGAGACATTATTTTGTGATTTTTTTCTAAATACGTCTCAAAATGATGTATATTAGTGACGTTTTTCTTAAATGTCTCAAAATGTTAGTATTATTTTGTGATATTTCTCAAGAACGTTTCAAAATGATATATATTAGCGACGTTTTCTTAGAGACGTCTCAAAATGAGACATTATTTTGTGACATTTTATTAGGTACGTCTTAAAATGATATAAATTAGTGACGTTTTTCTAAGAACGTCTCAAAATGATGCATTATTTTGTGACATTTTCTTAGATACATCTCAAAAGGGTGTTTTTTGTGATGTTTTTCCCTAAAATGTCACAATATCATTTTATTTTATTTTAAGAATTACTTATAACAAATTTTGGGACCTTTTTCCCTAAAACGTCAAAGAATAATTTTCTTTTAATTTTAAAATTACTTTTGCACATTTGTGACGTATTCCCTAAAACACCACAATATCATTTTATTTTAATTTTAGAATTACTTATAACACATTTTGTGACGTTTTCCCCTAAAACGTCACAATATCATTATCTTTTAATTTTATAATTATTTACAACACATTTTGTGACGTTTTTCCCTAAAATGTCAATATCATTTTCTTTTAATTCTAAAATTACTTTAGCACATTTTGTGACGTTTTTTCTTAAAACGTCACAATATCATTTTCTTTTAATTTTAAAATTATTTTAGCACATTTTATGACCTTTTTTCCGAAAAGGTCACAATATCATTTTATTTTAATTTTAGAATTATTATAAAAAAATTTGTGACATTTTTTCCTAAAATGTCACAATATCATTTTACTTTATTTTAAAATTATTTTTAGCATAATTTGTGACATTTTCCTAAAAACGTCATAATATTATTTTATTTTAATTTTAGAATTACTTATAACACATTTAGTGAACTTTTTCCTTAAAACGTCACAATATCAGTTTCTTTTAATTTTAAAATTACTTTGAGCACACTTTGCGACGTTTTTCCAAAAACCCTAAAACGGTACAATATAATTTTATTTTAAAATTATTTATAGCACACTTTGTGACCTTTTTTTGCCTAAAATGTCACAATATCATTTAGTTTTAAATTTAAAATTACTATAACACATTTTGTGACCTTTTTTTTTTTTTTTTTTTAAACGTCACGATATCATTTTATTATAATTTTAGAATTACTTATAGCACATTTTGTGACGTTTTTTCCTAAAACGTCACAATATCATTTTCTTTTAATTCTAAAATTACTTTTGCACATTTGTGACGTTTTTCCCTAAAACATCACAATATCATTTTATTTTAATTTTAGAATTACTTATAACACATTTTATGATGTTTTTCCCTAAAACGTAACAATATCATTTTATTTTAATTTTAAAACTATTTATAGCACATTTTGTGACCTTTTTTTTCCCCTAAAATATCACAATATCATTTTATTTTAAATTTAAAATTACTATAACACATTTTGTACGTTTTTTTAACGTCACGATATCATTTAATTTTAATTTTAAAATTATTTATTGCACATTTTGTGACGTTCTTTTCTAAAATGTCACAATATCATTTTAAATTACTATAACACATTTTGTGATATTTTTCCTAAAACGTCACAATATCATTTTATTTTAATTTTAAAATTATTTATAGCATATTTTATGACCTTTTTTCCCCCTAAAATGTCACAATATCATTTAGTTTTAAATTTAAAATTACTATAACACATTTTGTGACCTTTTTTTTTTTTTTTTTTAAACGTCACGATATCATTTTATTATAATTTTAGAATTACTTATAGCACATTTTGTGACGTTTTTTCCTAAAACGTCACAATATCATTTCCTTTTAATTTTAAAATTACTTTTGCACATTTGTGACGTTTTTCCCTAAAACATCACAATATCATTTTATTTTAATTTTAGAATTACTTATAACACATTTTATGATGTTTTTCCCTAAAACGTAACAATATCATTTTATTTTAATTTTAAAAACTATTTATAGCACATTTTGTGACCTTTTTTTTCCCCTAAAATATCACAATATCATTTTATTTTAAATTTAAAATTACTATAACACATTTTGTACGTTTTTTTAACGTCACGATATCATTTAATTTTAATTTTAAAATTATTTATTGCACATTTTGTGACGTTCTTTTCTAAAATGTCACAATATCATTTAAAATTACTATAACACATTTCGTGATATTTTTCCTAAAACGTCACAATATCATTTTATTTTAATTTTAAAATTATTTATAGCATATTTTATGACCTTTTTTCCCCCTAAAATGTCACAATATTATTTTGTTTTAAATTTAAAATTACTATAACACATTTTGTGACGTTTTTCCTAAAATGTTATATATATTTTAATTTTAAAATTATTAATAGCACATTTTTTGACGTTCTTTTCGAAAATGTCACAATATCATTTTGTTTTAATTTAAAAATTATTATAGCACAATTTGTGACCTTTTTTTTTTTTTTTTTTTTTTCTAAAACGTCACAATATCATTTTGTTGTAAATTTAAAATTACTATAACATATTTTTTGGCGTTTTTCCTAAAACATTACAATATCATTTCATTTTAATTTTGAAATTACTTATATCACATTTTGTGACATTTTTCTTAAAATGTTACAATATCATTTTATTTTAATTTAAAAATTAGTATAACTGTGACGTCCCCATCTCAAAGAAACTTATATTTATTAGAAAAATGGGCAACATCACTAAAATCTATAAAAATCCTTGAACTTTAATTTATTTATTTATTTATTTATTTATTTTTTTTGCGCGAAATAATAAATACTCAAAAGATGTTTGTAAGTCATGTTGACACAATCTTAAAACAAGCGGAAGCTCATAATTACTTCAAGATAGATCATCATAACTTTTAAATAGAGGTCGCATAGTTTGAAAAAGTAGTTTAACAAAGTTTAAAGCGGAAGTGCGTAACGAAATCTTCATAGTTTGCCCACATCCATCTTCATTCCTCTTCCACGTTAATACCTGAAAGGAGGGGGTGAGTGTTCGAGAAAAACACTCCGTGGGTTCACTCGGTTGCCCGCTTAGAGGTCATACAAAGAATTGCAATAATGGACAGTTACATAAACAATGCATATACCCTCAACACATAAAACACACCCGAAAACATGATGGACTCTAAATTAAAATAAATATACACATATATACATACTATATAGATACACATAGGAGCACATAGGTGGGGCACGTGTTGCCCCGCTCCAGCAGCATAGCATATTCAGGAGCGACCCGAGGGTGATCTTTCGATCCATAACATGTACAGTGTTACCCGTAGAGCATATCATATACGGTTTTACCCGTAAGCATAATCATATACGGTTTTACCCGTAAGCATAATCGTGTACGGTTTTACCCGTAAAGCATAGCATGTACGGTTTTACCCGTAAAGTTTTTGAAAAGCATAACGTGTATGATTTTACCCGTAAGATTTTTGAAAAGCATAACGTGTACGATTTTACCCGTAAGGTTTTTGAAAAGCATAATGTGTACGGTTTTACCCGTAAGGTTTTTGAAATGCGTAGCATGTACGGTTTTACTCGTAAGGTTTTTGAAAAGCATAGTATGTACGTTTTACCCGTAAAGTTTTTGAAAAGCGTAGCATGTACGGTTTTATCCGTAAGATTTTTTGGAAAAGCATAGCATGTACGGTTTTATCCATAAAGTTTTTGAAAAGCGTAGCATGTACAATTTTATCCGTAAGATTTTTGAAAAGCATAGCATATTCGGGAGCGACTCGAGGATTTGTACGGTGTTACTCGCAGTCTTAACATAGCTAGTACGGTATTACCTGTATACAATATACATAATATGGTTTACCCATGACTTCACATAAATTTCACACAAGTTTCACATAAATTTCACATACTCGTCACATAAACATAGGCGTAAGCAATCATTTATGTAAAAACCATTATAACAATAATTTGCATGAAAAGCAAGTAGACAACATAAAATAGCCACATAGAGTTACCCCACCTAGAAGTGTGCTTCAACTTCTTTTAGTCCTACAATATAGAATACTTGTCTTAGCATAGGTGGGTACTAGGCTTTAAACATAAATTGAAGAATTGGAGCAAAATTTGTAATTTTATAAAAGTTGAGGGACCATTTTGTAATTTCTAGAAAAATAGTGACAAATTTGTATAAAAAGGGCAGTGGCATTTTCATAAATACATGGATTTGTTGACTTCCAAAAAGGCTGATAGAAATTGAAAATAAAAAATTGCATTTTAGCCCTTAAAGAATATCTAATTTTTTCAAAAAAGATGGTACAAGAATTTCTGCAGCAATTTTGACCAAACTTTCCTGATGACTCGGTCATCGGAATTATAATTAAGACACAGCTATGGAAATCTCTCGTCAAGAGCTTTCCAGAATGAGCAACCACAATAGAATCGGAGTTTGGAACAACAAGCTATGGCTCTTTGAAGGTGGTTCGGTTATATAGGTTTCGCCTAAACTTTGACCGGCCATAACCTGAGTTCTAGAGCTCGGATTACAATTCCGAAAACTGTTCCGAAATTCTCTCGCCGAGCACTATCATATTATATAATAAAATATGGGTTTTGATAAAGGGACGAAAAAGAAAATGGGGCAGTAGCTGATCCGACGAGTCTAAAAAGCCGTCGGGTAAGTTTTCCGGCGACTTCGTCGTATTTCGGTGGCTGGGGATGAAACATTTGAGATGGAAAGAAAGGAGACTTACCAGCTATGCTTTGTGGAAGAAGAAAGGAAGTCTTCAAGCTATGTTTTGGTGGGAGGAGGTGATGGAATGAAGACTTCCTCACACCTCTATTTATAGACCTATCAAGCAACCGTGGGAACAAAACCGTGGTATCGGCTGCTAGTTTTGAGCAATAATGTGGGTATAAACCCATGGAATTTAGCCATTGGTTTGGGAAATATTGTGGGCATAAAACCATGGAATTTAGCCATTGGTTTTGGGAAATATTGTGGGCATAAAACCATGGAATTTAGCCATTAGTTTTGGAAAATAATCCTACGGAGAGGGCTTACCATAAAAGGAAGACTTCTCTTATCATTGGGTAATATAGCGTCTAAATATTGTCTAATTAAAATTCTGTATCCCGATCCGTTAAAATATTAATTCATACCATTACTTACAAGGATCAATAATTATGCAAGTGTAAGAAAAATAATTACAACAAGTATAATGCGCACAAAAATAATGCAACTAATATATATTCAAATAAAATAATGCAACTAGAAAATTCGGGTCGTTACAATAACACATTTTGTAACGTTTTTCTAAAAACGCCACAATATTTTTTATATTGATTTTAAAAATTATTTATAGCATATTTTGTGACGTTTTTTCCTAAAATGTTACAATATTATTTTGTTTTAAATTTGAAATTACTATAACATATTTTTTGATGTTTTCCTAAAATATCACAATATCATTTTATTTTAATTTTGAAATATTTATATTACATTTTGTGACATTTTCTCTTAAAATGTCACAATATCATTTTGTTTGAAAATAGCATAGCAGACTTCTCTTTTAAACTCTCCATAAAAACACTATTAAAATAACAAGCTAAATCAGCCCACTTTTATCCCTTAAAAATTCGAATGTATAAACCCTAACCCCCAACTGACCCTCACTTCGTCATCTTCTCCGGCCATTCTCCGGCCGTTCTCCGCTCTTCTCCGCCATTCTCCCTTTCCGATCTGCCGTTTATCTTTGTATTTCACCGATTCCTCGTTCGTTTTCGCCGTGGTACTACCACACTAGCTATTATTGGATTTAATGAGAAGGCATCAGAAGTTGAGACAGCTGCCCAATCGGTGGTTGAAAGAGACGACAACAAATGTGAAGCCATCGGCCGCATCACCATGGGCTTGTACAATTCCTCCCATTCTCTTTCTCTCCATCTCTCTCTCTCTCTCTCTCTCTCTCTCTTTCTCTCTCCTCTTCTCTTTAAATTCGGTCTATATTTTCTAAATATGGAACCTGTCGATGATAGATAGATTTTTATGCACATTAAGGAAAAGGAAAATCCAAATGTCAAGGGCATAGCTGCTGTATGGAACTTACTTCATTGCAAATAATAGTTCTACTTTATGCTTGATAGATTCTGAGAAAGGATTTTGGTTTCTCTCTATATGTGCACGATAGGTTGGAAAAGCTGGTGGAGAGAAGTGGAAATCCTTGAGCGACGCAGTAAGTTCTAGACGACATGAAGTTCTATTTAGTTGGAAAATGTTAATTTGTGTCAACTTTTTTGGGCATTTAACGTGGTAATTTAGTTGTTGGAGAATGTAGTTGGAAGCAAAATATATTTAAATATTAGTTATGAGGAAAAGTTTATATTGCTTGTATATAAGAACAATTATTGGTGCTTTACTTGGTCCCTTTCAACAATTCATCAAATTAGTTCTACAGTAAACTTTCAAAAATGGTATTTAAGAAGGGATTTGAAAGCTTTTCACCGTGTTTGTATCTGTTAGCAGTGGAAGATATGTCACATGTGCATATTTGCCAATAATTTCCTTTGGGTATCAGCTTTTCCATGGGAAAATACGTTTTGATATAATTGGATAAATACAGTCTATTCCTTTTCATTCTTGTAGTAGAATAGGAAATTTTCGATTATAATAAACTATAAGTACAGAATGCTGAATGCTTAAAAAGATCTGCTTGGAAATTTCAAATTGCTTATGGACACAACTGTATCAATTAGTGACTCAATTAGAAGTTTATATAAAAGAACTTCATTGCAGCAAAAGATCATTGCTAAGTTGGACTGTGATACAATTTTTCGAGTTATGCTTTGTAAATGATGCTTTTAATGTGTGCAAGGAATTTCTCATCCCTCATACCTTTTGTTCAACATCAATATAATTTCCATTTCTTGTATAAATAGTTCTGGATCAATAATTAACTAAAAAGTGATTATCTGAGACATCTGAAATTAATTTACCCAAATAATAATAATAATAATAATAATTCACGTAAGCATACTTAACATTGTGAACAAGAAATCATATTTGGTATTGAATGCTTATTTATGCTCCACTAAACAGGTATCTATGTGAACATGGAAAGATGGAAGCCCACAACCATGATATTTATCCTTTATCTGCTGTTGTTAGGAATCCGTTTCAGACTAAAAGTGGAAGAAATCCCAACTGTCAAGTATGTTTGGGAGCTCTACTGCTGCAATCAAATTGCATGTTCTTGATTTGAGCTTGAATCAAGGGGGAGCTAGAATTGTTGATCGATGGCTCGTTGTGCTCAGCATGGGTTCTGGTCAAACAAGAAATATGGTACTTGATAGGTATGCCATTAATGAACATAATATAATTTTGATTTACAAGATGAAATAAATACTAAAGCATAAGCTCATCTATCCATTTTGCTACGTCGTGTGGTAGCAAGAAATGAGTTTTCTTGATAAGTGGGGGAAGAATCGGAGCAAGGCTACTAGTGTGACTAATTATGGTTGCGTGAGTGGCATGTTGGTCAGCTTGATTCTCATGAAGACTGTTGGGCCTTCACTCATGATACTAATATTCATTTTTAGTGTGATTTTTGGTTTAATGTCTGTTATATGAATATCTCATCATGGTGCCTAATGATATAGTTATAATGGAAGTGAGAAGACGTCTCTTTTAACACCATTTACCGTTCTTAACCTTCACTGTGCTGCGGGAATTCTAGCTTGCCTCAATATTGTTTATTATGTTGTTGGTGTTGATGAAAGGCACGACCTCCAATAGGCCACTTGTTTGTTGTCGTATCATATGAAGAAGATAAAGGAGATTCGGGGAGGGAAGCACAAGGATGACTTTGCACACAACGTATTAGCTGAAACTTTTCAGTCGTAAGGTAACCTTCTCACTCTCTATTATTATTAGTGTTAGTATCAATATCATCCTTGTCTTAATTTGAATTTGTAACTCTTTTTTTTCACATGGGTCCAAATTCAGGCGGCCGATTCTGGTGCACAAAAGCTTTTCCAGACGCATTCTTTCAAATATCGTGATGTGCATATAAGGACTTTTTACTTGGTATATTGATACGTGTTAATTATGCATGTGTTTAGGTCGATTTAGGATTATATTTGATGACATTTACATGCATATTTGGTCGAGAGTTGTGTAGATTTGTTATACGTGGATCATTTAACGTGTTTGACTTATTTTTAATATATTTTGAGCATTTCAAGATTAAGAGTCGTGGTTTACAACTATCCGATGAAGGAACAAGTAAAAAGAGAGGAAAAACCATCTTGAACTAGCCTGAACTGGTCTAGAGTGAACCGTCATGACCGTGACACACAAGCTTTGCGACCACGACAAAACATTCGATTTTAAAGAAGTATTCAGCACAAAGCAACGCGACCGTGAGGGATGCCCTGCACGGTGCGGTCGCGACAAAAGGGCGTCAATGCTGAATTCCAGAATGTTGGACGGGACCGCGCAACAGCCTGACTTGGTCGCGCCAATTGTCCTTTCTAAAGCAAATCTAGGTTTTTAATGGGATTCTTATCCTAATCGCTTAAGGATTTCGACCCCAACTTATAAATAGAGGCCAAACTCGAGTTTTCAAGAGGGATCAATCATTATATCATATCATACTTTTACCTTGGAGTAGAAGGCGTGAGAGAGAGAAGACGAAGATCGACGAGCCGATTATCGAGTTTAATTATTCTTCGTTTATTTTCAAAATCTTGACAATGTTTTCATTGAATTCTTGTTTTGAGTTGTTAGTAGACATGAGTAGTGAGTAGAAAATAGGGGTTTATAACAATGTTGATTTAATTATTTAATTTATAGACTCCAGTTTTCATTATCTATTTATGTGTTTGGTTAATCCTTAACTTTATCTGGCCACTTGGGTTTAATTTAATTGTTTAATAGTTTTGCTTCGAGAGAAGGGAATTATTAATAGACGATAACACATAGCGCGATTGTCTATGATTAGAGGTGTCAAAACGGGTCGAGCCCGTTGGGCCAGCCCGTCCCGTTATACATAATAGGTGGGTTGGGTTGGATATTTAGAGGCCTGTTGAAAAGCGGGCCCAAACGGGCCAGCCCATTTGGGCCGCGGGCTAGGCGGGTTGGGGACGGGCCGGGGCGGGCTAGCCCGCTTAAAAAAAAAAAAATTAATGAAATTTAGTACTACTACTAGGGTTCAAATGGGCTAGCCCACTTTAAAAAAATTAAAAATTAATGATGGAGACGGAGAAGAAGAAAATGAAGATGATTTTGATGATGTAATGGTTAATGAACTATAGTATACTTTCCATTTGTGAACTTTTTATTTTTATATGTTGGATTTCGAATTATTGATTATGGATCTATCACCTATGATGAATGTGATGAATGTTTGTGAACACTTTACATTATTTAATAGCTATTATATAATGAAAATGGTTAAAAAGAAAAAGTAAAAAAAAAGTTGGTTGGCCCGCCCAGCCCACAACCCACCGGTGGGTTGGGTTGGGTTGGGATTTGAAGGCCCGCCATATAAAAAGCCCGCCCCGCCCCGCCCTGCCAAATGGTGGGTTAAGGTGGGTTGTGGGCCGGCCCGCCCCGCCAACCTATTTTGACACCTCTATCTATGATCGTGTAGACAAAGGTTAATGGGCTGTTAGGAGTTGTTAAGATTAATTGACTCGAGAGAGTAATGATCTTAATTCATCTACGACTTAGTTGATTCGAGAGAAGGGTTAGGTTAATTAAGTGCCGCCTAATAGATAATAAACTGATTAAAAGTTTATAAATTAACAATTAATCATCATTAGCGTAATTCCTGATCCTACGATACACTCTCGTTGATTGGAATCAGTTTTATTTAGTAATTTAGTTTATTCATACATGCAATTTAGTTTAATAAAATCATTCACCAATTCTAGTGTCTAGTTAGGATAATTCCTAGATAATTAGGGTATCAAACTGCATTAACCTGTTCTCTATGGGTTGACCTTGACTTATCCTATATATACATCTACACCCGTATACTTGCAATAATTAAGGGTTAGAAATAGGCCTGTCAAGTTTTGGGCGCTGTTGCCGGGGAATAGGTTAAGCGTCTTAGTTTTTATCCTGAGTAATAGGAGGATACTAGACTAGATTTTATTTTTCTGCAATTTCGATTTTGTTATTTAATTTTCGTATTACGTGGTATTTCTTTTTGGTGGTGTTTTCAGGTTTCGCATGCAAACCAGATCATAAGGGAAAGAGAATCTTGTGCCTTTAGATCCTGAGATTGAGGCGACTGCCCGTAGACACTGAACGAGAAGAAACCATATGGTCGAGATGGATAACGATCCACATAATCTGAACCAAGAGGAAGCATTGAATCTGATATTGGGGGGCCTTAGCCAATTTGGATGACAGAGTTACTAATCTGCAGCAGCAACAACCACCACAGCAACAGAGACGTGCTCAGATCAGATAAGATGAGTTAGATGAGGACAACACACCCATAAGCGATTGTCTTCGCCCAACGCCAAATCAACAGTTCGGAGGAGTGAAACCACCGCCACTGAATTCTAATAGCTTCGAGCTGAAGCCTGCTCTGATAAATATTGTTCAGTAGAATCAGTTTAGTGGGAGTGCACTAGAAGACACGAATGTGCATCTGAATAAGTTCCGCAGGTTGGCTGAAACGATCAAGATAAATCATGTGTCACACGAGCAAGTAAAAATGAGGTTGTTCCCGTTCTCATTGAAGGACAAAGCACTTCAGTGGCTTAACTCGCTAGATGATGTAACATAATGGAAGGACTTAAACACAAAATTTCTATTGAAATACTTTCCGCCGCGCAAGATGTTAGATTTATAGAATAAGATCAATCAGCATAGGCAGACGGATCAAGAACACTCGACGAAGCTTGGGAGAGATTCCGCGATCTTATCCTGAGTTGTCCCCAGCATGGGTTTTCAACGAAGCAATAAGTGTGTAAGTTTTACAATGGATTACTTGCTCCAGCACGGAACCAGGTAGATGCAGTGGCAGGGGGTAGCTTGATGGAAAAGAACGTCAAGGATGCATTCTCAGTTTTGGATGCAATGGCCAGAACCAACTATCAGTGGTCGAATGAGAGGAATCAGCCAAGAAAAGTGGCTAGTATTGTAGAAGTAGAGCAAAGCGATACTATTACTTCTCAGTTGTTTGCCTTGACTAACCAAGTAAGTCTGCTAACTAGTCTGATGTTAGCACATCATACTGATACCCCAACACAGCTGTCATCGGGACAGGAAGATGTTGAAGAGTTTAACTTCGTAAATCAGAGAAACTTCAATAACTTCTAAAATAATCAGCCGAGGCACAATTAGTATCCACTTAACCAGAGTAACCAAAACTTCTCTTATGGCAACACGAAAAATTCACTTAATCCACCCCCAGGTTTTGCTGTTACGAATGATATGATCCATGATGGCCAAAAGCCGACACAAGAGGAAATAGTACAGTCACAGTTCGCAAAGTATGATGAAAAATTAGCTCAACTGGAGAGAAAGATGGTCGAACGATTTATTGAGCTAAACAAGCAAATGACTAGCCAAGGAGCGGAGATCAAGCAATTTGGAGAGAATATGAAAGAAATATCCAGCAACTTAAGTCAGTTGATAAAGATTATTGGGGCTCAACACAAGCAGGGATAATTTCCCAGCGACACCATCATCAACCCAAGGGAGTACTGTAATGCTATCCATTCAAGGGGCGAGACTGAATAATAGAGTCAGGAGTAAAAAAAAGTTGAAAAGGGGATAGAATAAATCCAAGAGGAGGTGGTCAAATCTGAGTTTGCACCGCCAAAAAGAAAAGAAGTCCCCGAATACATACCTTCCATTCCATTTCCTCTAGCAGCCATTAAAAAGAGGAATGAGCAACTCCGCATCGAACATGCTAAGCGTTTGGAAGAGCGCAAAGCTAAGAAGAAGTTGGCAAAGGAAGAACGGGCAGAGTGGAAGAGATTAGCAAGAGAGAAAGCGGAACAACAAAAGAAAGAAAGTAACAACGACAAAGATAAGAAAATACTACTTTCTTCTTTTAATGATTCATCTGAATTTGATTTACATGATAATATCTCTGCTGACCCAACTCCTTGAGAAAGTTCTAGTACGTTTCATATAGTGCAGGACAGACCTGAGGAAGAAAAGTAAGAAAATGGGGGTCATGAAAGATTTTTCGGTTAGGAATGTCATGAAAGATGATTGTGAGGCAAATGGCTCAAAGACAATGCACGCTGAGAAAGAGGAAACAATGAAGAAATACATGAGTCTCCCGAAGAAAACAAATACTTGCATAAGAAGCGATACCAAAAAGAAAGATCCAGAGAGTTTTTCCATATCATGTTTTATTGGTAGTCAAGTATTAAAAAAATGTGCTGTGTGATTTAGGATCAAGTGTCAACTAAATGCCTCTTAAAATTTATGAACAATTAGGACTAGGGTTAGTCAAGCAAGCCTTTACTACTATCCAATTGACAGATGAATCAATACTAATACCATTGGGAGTAGTAGAGGATGTGCTTATTTGAGTTGAAAATTTTGAATTCCCTAGTAATTTTCTAATTGTTAACATGCAAGGAAATATAGATGTTCTATTCATTTTAGGTCGACCATTCTTGGAAACAATTCAAGTGGTGATAGACATGCCTAAAGGGAAGTTGACACTTCGTATTCAAAACGAAGTAATCATATTTCCCATTTATAATAGGGCGAGCCTAAAAGAAAAGAATAATTGTTGTGTCGTTTATACTACTGTGAAGAGTCCAAACTTGCTAAATAAAATCTTAAATTAATCCCTGAGCAAGTAAAGACAGTTGGTTGGGCTTCGGTTAATAAAGAAACGGGGGTCGTCAGGCTGAAGACGTAAAATTTAGCGCTTGTTGGGAGGCAATCGGATGTTTGCTGTTTTTCGTAATTTTTATTATTTTTATTTATTTTTATGCTTTTATGCGTGTTTCTGTATTTTTGATGTTTTAGGAACCAACATGGACGAGCATAGCAAGAAACGGGGGTCGAAAGATGGAGAAAATCGAGCTAGGCCAAGGTAGAGGAGTCGCGACCGCGAGGTATACCTCTCGCAGCCGCGACAAAAATGGCGTAATAAAGAAAATAATATGTTGAAGCGTCACGACCGCGAGGAACCCTTCTCGCGGCCGTGATATAATTGACCCAGAACTCACAAATTTGAGTTCAACAGAACACGGCCGCGATACCTATCTTGCGCGGTCGCGACAGCGCTCAGTAGTTTAAAAACGGGAAGAACTCAGGTTTTACCATTCTTCCCCTCTCTCATTTCTTTTACGCAAAAAAACACACACACTCACACACCTCACAAATTCTTGCTAAAACACCCACAAATCACTCTCAAACACTCACACACACATACACGAAGATTTAATACTTGCACCACCAATTTTGGAATTGAACGACCGCTTGGACGAACCTAGGGCACCTCCAAATTCGATTTTTTCGACTAAATTCATCCGGTAAGTGAAGCTAACCCGAGCTTTTAATTGTTCTTATCTATTGACTATGCTTATTTATCATCGAACTTAGTTGCAATTTCGAATTTGATGAAGTATTGGTTCATAATTGATTGGTATTGGCACTTGTAGTGCATATTAATTGATGAAATCCAATGGAGATAGTGTTGGTGTTCTTCGAAGCTAAATATGTGGTGTTTTTTTTGTTTGGATTGATTGAATAACAACTGTTATGATCCGCTCAATCTCACACACAAACAACACACAACTTGTATTGAATGAAAACCAACCAAGAAATCGGCCACTTATAACCGAACCAAGAACAGGAAAGAAAAATGATGAACACAAGACTTTTACGTGGTTCGACCAGTATGATCTACATCCACGGAGGTTCTATACACCTCAATTTACTCCACTAATCAATCAATTACAAGAAATATCGAGAAACACCAGAAACCCCAATTCACAGCTTGAATTGAGCAGAAAAACCCTAGCATTCTAATTCTCTTGATTGAGTAATGTTTACAGAGGGAAAGATACGTCAATCAGCTCGCAACTACAAGTGTTTACAATGTATATAAATGCCGGAGCTCGAATCAGGGAGTTGAGGAAGTTGTAACCAATTTTGACCCAAGAACTCAAAACTGCTGCCGCGGGCTTTTTACAACGGTTTCTCATGCAACGGTTTAAAACTGTTGCGAATGGCAGTTATAACAAACTTGGACCCGGTTCCCATTCTAACCTCTTTTCTGAACTGGTTAAAATCCGGTTCTCTGACCCGGTTCCTTGCATTCCAAACCCGGTTCTGGAATCCTCAAAACCTCTACTACATTCCATAAACACTTGATGATATTGAACTATTGTCTACAACAACAGTACTCAATTTAACATGCTTCGGTCATTGAGGAATTTCATCGAACATGTTGTGTGCGTAGGGTGAATGTAGCTTAAACTTGATTTTATGATCTTCTTATGCTTGATAGGTGTAATAAGATGATGAATGGCTTTCATATTGCTTGTTAGATGTTCATATGATTCGTCTTACACGATAGTTTAATCATGTTAAACTATGTGCATAGTCTAGGGGGTAAAAAATTAAGTTAACAATGCTACATGTTGCTTAAGGAGTGTTTGTGTTAAGGATGATTGAACTACTCTTTGACATCTAAAAGTCATCTTGGAGCTTAATTGAAAATGTGTTTTGATCACATATGTTGGTAAATGCATGATAGTTAGTTGTTTAAGTAGTTCATGATTTATCTTACGTATTGGTTGTTGAAGATTAAGGTTGTGTTTTGTGTGTGTAGGTTCACTAAAATGGCACCTAAGGAGGCAAGCAACCCATGGTTGAAGAACCAGAAGCATTGAACCTAAATGACAGGCAAACTTTGTATGGGTTTACACTAGAAAGGGCCGAGCACAAGGCTTAGTTTGAGTAGCTTCACCATCATTCGATTATGGTAACAAAGTTCAGCAATGACAGATTGACTCGGGCGATGGGCATTCATTATAATGTCAGAGCCCTACTGGTCCAGGGAGGTTTACTCAAGTTCATGCAAGCAAAACGAACCTACACGTAACTCACACTGAAGTTTCTGAGTACATTTTCCATCACAGTGGCAAGTGCATTGCATTCTCGCCGACCAGATGGCATTACATTCCAGCTAATGGGCAAGAAATGTTCACTGACTTATGCCCAGCTGGATCAGATTTATGGCTTCCCTAAGGCCACCAGAGAGGACCCACCAGAGCTGTCAATGTGCAAGAGTTTTGGGACCTGTTGGCAACCGCTTCCCCTCTTGTAGAATCCCAAAGGTATGTTGCTAATGCTGCAAAAGCTTCTTGGATTCGTAGTCCTGTAATTCGGTACACCCAGAAGATGTTGGCCCACACTTTGTTTGCACGAAGAGAAATAGGGGCTATGAGACAGGCCGAGTTGTAGATGATCTGGAATATGCTTCATGGGCATAAAGTTGATATTGCCAAGCTACTGATGGAGCATTTCGAGTAATCCGGAAGCAGAAGACATCATGATCGGAGGATTGATCACACCTATAGCCGCAACTTTTGATGATATTGATTTAGATGACTACCGGTTAGGAGTGAGGTCCAGTTCACATGGGATTTGCTGGAAAATATGCAAGTGGTAGTGATGGGAGAAGATGGTCAGGTTCTGTATATTTACCAAAATGTGGGACCCTACCTTCGACTCCCCTTCGAGATAGGAACGATCATAACAAGTGTCAATGATACAAACAATTTTACCCTATCCACTGCCGAACATCTTGAGCTTTCCTAGAGGCTGGACTCTGATGTCTTTTGAATAAGGCAAGTCGCCAAAGGCAGCAGTAGAGCCCCGAGACGACCCAAGAAGAAATGGGCCGCAACAACTGTTGCATCCGCGTCTAAGCAGACTGAGGACGTGAAAGGACTCATCACATCTCTCCGCAGATGATGTACATGTTTGTAAAGATACGGTGCAATCACTTCACACCACTATGGATAGACATCGCACGAAAATTTGGGGAGAAATTCAAAAGATTAATTCCGAGATGCATGACCAGCAAGCAATTTTGAATACACTCCTTGAAAGGAGCAATGAAGAAAGGTCATGGAGACAACAACATCGGACTCAGTGGGAGGCATTGGCTTAATTTTGGAGTCAACATGGGTTCCAACCACCTCCACCACCACAATGATTGTAAGTTAGCACTGAGGTGTACCACTCTTTTTCCTCCAAACATTGGCTTTCAGGCAAGTTTGGGGGGAGGGAGTGTACCGTGGGACGTCTTGGCCGCTATCCGCTATTTAGATTTTGTTGCAGTTTTTTCTATTTTGCATCTTATTGTTTGTTTATTTTGCTCATTTGCTTCTTATTGTTTAGTTGTTTGATTTGCTGTGGGCTGTTGTACTAGTTTATTTGTTTGGTTGATTGTGGGTTTGTGTGCCCACTTGCTTATTCTTGCTGCTTTACTTGGAGTATTGGGTCTGTGTGCCTATTTATTTGTGTCTTTTCGGAGCTGTTGGGTCTGTGAGCCCATTTGTGTTACTTATATGCCATGTTGGGTCGTAGGAGTCTTTAGTTTAATTGTTTTGTTTTAAGTGTCTTAGTAGTTTATTTTAGGATTTATGTTTTTAATTATTAAGAAGAGTCTATAAGAATGATATAAACCTGAGGAGTAGTGGTAATAAGTGATATAAAAAGAAAGAAAAAATAGGGAAAGATGAATGATGAAAAGATTTTGGAAATTGTTGCAAAATTAGCATATAATAGAGCATGAGATGTGATTTGAGACGAAATTGAGTTTGAACCTAGAATATTTGATCAAAACTAACCTTGTGAGAATTTGAGCCTTATTGTACTCCTATTTTCGGTGTAGTATGATTTATTTCGGTGTGAATGTTGATTAAATATGTGTATTAGTCTTTAGACCTTGCCTTGAGTCTTTACTAAGAATGTGTCAAGTATATGTTGTGACTTAGGAAATTATCTTAGGCAGTTTTCGTTTTAAGCCTATTGTTGAGCCATGAAAAGTTTCCCTTTTGCAGTAAAAGTTCACAATTTATCCCTAGTTAGTCCACTTGAGCTTTACACCCTTATTCTTTCATAGCCTGACAATGTAAGCCAAAAACCTTTCGATTTAAAACTTTGGCCTTAACTGGATTAATCAAGTAAGATGGAGGAGGATTTGAAGTTAGTTGGGTAAACATTTTGGGAAGAAAGAGGAAAACTAGTGGATATTCAAAAGATGAAGAAACAGTAAAAATGATTGGTGAAAAACAAGGAAAAATAGCCTTTTGTAATCGAAAAAAAGAGAAAGAAAAAAATATGGAAAAAGAAAAGAAAAAGTTTTGCATATACGTTATTTAGTACTTTTAAGAAGAGGCTAGAAAATAAAGTGCTTCAATTGTTTGAGCTAGCTAGAACAGTCGGGTAGTCCCAAGATGTGATACCCATATAGTTGAAAAGTACTTAAGTTGTAAGGATTGCGGAAGGTGAAGAAGTCATTTCATTTTGGATGATTTGCTGAAATTTGAAGAGTGAGGTTGAGTGATTGTATTGAGGGGTAGTCGGGTTAGGAAGAACTTGATTAGTCCAAACGTAGTCACTTTTATCCAAATATATCCCACCCTCACATTACAACCAAAAGAAAGACCTTTTTGATCCTTTGTCACACATGTCAAGTACGAGGTCTAGTTTAGATGATTGACAATCATATGGTAGACTTTGCACATGGTTCAATTTGAGCGAAAATATGATTTAGCCTAAACACTTGAGAGATGAGTGAAACACTTACCTTGTGAGGATTGGATAATTCAAAAGTTCAAAGTCTCGAAAGTAGTTGGATTTTGCAGTATCGCATATCCTCACTTGTATTATGTTGCTTAGCATTTTGAAAAAAAATCAGTCTGAAAATGAACTCATCATCCAATGGCCCTAAATCATTGCATAATCACTTGTATTTTTGTGTCTTCTGTTTTGTTGTTCGGGACTAACAACAATTTAAGTTTAGGGAGTTTTGATACACGTTAATTATGCATGTATTTAGGTCGATTTAGGATTATATTTGATAACTTTTACATGCATATTTGGTTGAGAGTTGTGTAGATTTGTTATACGTGGACCATTTAACGGTTTGACTTGTTTTAAGGTATTTTGAGCATTTCAGGGTTAAAAGTTATTAAGAAATGAAACACTTACAACACACACAAACAAGCTCAAACCAAGAAAGAATGAAAAACAAACTTGAAATCGGCCAAACAAGAACCAAACACAAAAACAGAACCAAAAATGAAGAACACAAGGTTTTTATGTGGTTCGATCAATGTGATCTACATCCACGGAGGCTCTATACACCTCAATTCACTCCACTAAGCAATCAATTACAAGAAACAATCCAGAAAACTAGAAACCCCAATTCACAAGCCGAATTGAGCTTAAGAACCCTAGCTTTCTAATTCTAATGATTGAGAAGTGTTTACAGAGGGAAAACAACGTGTATCAACTCGGCTCTACTAGTGGATCAAATGTATATAAAGGTCTAAGCTCGAATCAAGAAGTATCAGGAGCTGTAACCAAATCAGTTTCAACTGCTCAAAACTGTTAGACGGACCTTTCACAACGGTTTTACATGCAACGGTTCTAAACCGTTGCATAAGTCTGTTATAACCGCTTTGACTCCAGTTCTTTATTAACCTTCAAAACTTATCTGCCTTGAAACCGGTTCTCCATCCCGGTTCTTCCCATCCTGAACCCGGTTCCTGATTCCTCACAACCTCTACTACAAACTATGACCACTTGATGAAATTGAACTGATATCTACAAATCTCCACCTCAATGAACTCAAGTGTACTTCATCACCTCAAACTGCCTTGTTTGCTCCAGGTTTAACTACATTGTTCAAGCCTTATCAGGCTTGAGCAATGAACCATCTTGCTCCCTGGAACTGCCTTAGTTAGAAAATCAGCTGCATTATCCATGGTATGCACCTTCTTCACTTCGACAGATCCTGCTTCAATCACATCTCTTGCAAAATGAAGTCTAACATCAATATGCTTAGACCTCTCATTAAAGGCTTGATGTTTCACCAAGTGAAGAGCACTCTGATTATCACACTGAATGGTAACACACCCTTGTCTGATTTCTAAGTCTTTGAGAATCCCTTTGAGCCACAGAGCTTCCTTGATTGCCTCAATTAAGGCAATGCATTCTGCCTCAGTTGTGGATAAAGCAACCATAGACTATTGCACACTTTTCCAGCTTACAGCTGTTCCATACAAAGTAAAGACATATCCTGTAACAGATTTTCTTGTATCCAAGTTCCCAGCAAAGTCTGTATCTGCATATCCAACCAGAGGTATAACACCAGCTTCTAGTTTCTGAAACTTTAAACCCACACTGACAGAACCTTTCAGATATCTCAAGACTTGCTCCAAATCTTCCCAATGTGACTCTCCAGGATTTGACATTTACCTGCTTACCAGAGATACACTATAGGCCAAGTCTGGCCTGCTGCATATCATTCCATACATCAAACTGCCAACCCCACTGGCATATGGAATATTCTTCATGTGAATCTCCTCAGCTTCTGTCTTAGGACACTGATCCTTGGACAACTTAGTCTGCAAATTAACTGGAATACTTACTGGCCTTGACTCATGCATGTGAAATCTCTCCACAACCTTCTGCAAATACTGTTTCTGTGAGAGCCATAGTGTTCCAATCTTCCTTCTTCTAATAATGTCCATTCCCAGAATCTTCCTTGCTTCCCCAAGATCCTTCATGTCAAATTCTGAACTCAATCTTCCCTTTAGCTGTTGTATCTTATCCATACTCTTACTGGTAATGAGCATATCATCCACATATAACAACTTAAATACCTGTTCAACTCTTGAACCTTTGTTAAAGTATACACAACTGTCATATAAGCTTCTTATAAATCCTGCATTAATCATGAACTCATTGAACTTCTTATTCCACTGCCTTGGACTCTGCTTCAATCCATAAAGTGATTTCCTGAAAAAACAGACCTTCTCCTCATTTCCTGGAATCACAAAGCCCTCAGGTTGCTTCATGTATATCTTTTCAATTAGATCACCATGCAGGAATGTTGTCTTGACATCTAACTGCTGTAGTTCCATGTCTTCTTGAGTAACCTTTGATAGAAGTAACCTAATAGAGCAATGCTTCACTACTGGAGAAAATACCTCATTATAATCAATACCTTCTCTTTGTGTAAAACCCCTAGCCACCAGCCTTGCCTTGTATCTGATTTTATCAGCCTTTCCAGCCTCCACCTTCTTCTTGTAGATCCACTTTGAGCTGGCTAGCTTCTGCCCCTTTGGTTTGTCTACAAGCTTCCAGGTTTGGTTTCTCTCCAGAGATTCCATTTCCTCCATCATGGCCCCTATCCAGTGTTCACTTTCACTGCAACTTATTGCTTCCTTGAAACTGTTTGGCTCTTGAAACTCCAACTCTTCTGCTACACTTAATGCATAATAGACACTTCCAGCTTGTCCATAGAAATCAGGCCTGTGGATTTGTCTTCTTGGTCTGTCCCTACCAATGCTATAAGTTCTGAGATTTGCAATCTCAGTTTGACCTTCTTCATCTTCTGATGAACTGTCATCTTCTTGTTGAGCTTGAGCATCATTCTCTAGTGATATCTGTTCCTCACTAGGCTCCACCTGAATAGAAATTCTTCCAGATTCCACAGCACCACCAGCTTCCTCTTGACTTCCAGTAGAGTTATATCCCATCACATCCTCATTGAATCTTACATCTCTACTTATCAAGAGCTTCTGATTTCCCTGTTCCAAGCACCATAACATGTAGCCTTTTATGCCCTCAGGATATCCTAGGAATACACATCTCTGTGCTCTTGCATCAAGTTTGTCTTGCCTAATGTGAGCATAGGCCAGACACCCAAACACTCTCAAATCATAGTAGTTTGGTACCTTTCGACTCCAAACTTCTTCTAGAGTCTTAAATCCTAGAGTTGATGATGGTGATCTGTTTATAGAAGGATTTGGGTAATCCAGCATCAATCAGCATACATCTAACTCTCTCAAGCACAGTCCTGTTAAACCTTTCAGCAAACCCATTTTGTTGAGGGTTAAAGGGACAGTTCTGTGCCTTGTGATGTCCTTATCTTCACAAAACCTTGTGAATTCAGTGGATAGATATTCCAAGCCATTATCTGTCCTAAGATGTTTCAATTTCTTCCCTCTTAGATTCTCCACCTGGCTCAACCATGTTTTAAACTTAAGGAATGCATCACTCTTATTTCTTAAGACATATACCCATATTTTTCTACTGTAATCATCAATGATGGACATGAAATACCTTCCTCCTCCATGTGTCTCTGTTCTTGAAGGCCCCCATATATCTGAGTGTACATAATCAAGTGGTTCTTGAGTAGAATGTATCCCTTTAGCATAAGGCAGCTTCTTGGCCTTTCCCAAAGCACATTTGTCACATAAATCCAGTGTTCTATTTCCCATTTCAACAATGATGCCCCTCTTTGATAGCTCCTTCAATCCTTTCTCTCCAATATGACCCAGTCTTTTATGCCACTTCATGACATCTTCTCTACTTATCATAAATTCAACACAACCTAACACAGGGGATCCAATCAGAATAAACAGACCATTGTGTTGCCTTCCTTTGATTACCAGCTTGTTGTGTTTAGTGATATGAAGATAACCATCTACGGACTGACAACCATTTGCCACAAGAGATCTAAGGGATAGGAGGTTTCTTTTCAGTCCAGGAACATACCTTACTTGAGAAATGGTTCTGATGACTCCATCATACATTTTTATCTGAACTGATCCTGTGCCTTTAACTCTGCAGGAGTGATCATTTCCCAATAATACACATCCACCATCTTCTTTCTATAAATCCTTGAACCAGGATTCATTGGGACACATGTGGAATGAACAACCAGTATCAAGAACCCATTCCTTTTCCATCATTGTGTCTGTGATGTTTAAAACTTCTGGGGTGTCTTCTTGATGCTCAGTCACAGCCACTTCTGCCCTCTGATTTTCTTGTTTCTTCTTCTTTTGAGGACAGTCCTTCTTCAAATGTCCAACTTGCTTGCATTTGAAACACTTTCTGGTTTCAACCCAATCTTCCTGTTTCTTTGCATTATGAGTTCCAGATTTGTTGTCTTTCAATCCCTGGAACTTCTTCTTTTGATAGTTCTTTTTGAACTTAATGTTCAAACCTTCTCCAGCCTGTGTTGAGCCCTTTTCTCCCTGATTTTGAAAACACTTTGTCTTCAATGCTGATAGGATAGATTCATAACTAATTTTTCCATCCCTTCCAAACATTAATGCATCCTTGAAGCTTTCCATAGACTTTGGAAAAACATTTAACACCATCAGAGCCTTATCATCATCCTCCAAGTTCACCCCCAGATCTTCTAATTCTTCAATAATTTTGACAAACTCATCAAGTTGATCAGAAATGACCTTATCATCAGTGATTTTGAAAGACATCAATTTCTGCTTCAGAAATAGTTTGTTTGATATAGACTTTGATTGATAGAGTTCTTCCAGTTTTCCCCATGCCTCCATTGCATTTTTACACCTTGATATCTCCCTCAAGGGTTTATCACCCAAACAGACGAATATAAGACTCAAAGCCTTCTTATCCAGTTCTGGAAACTTAGATTTCTCAGCATCAGGCCATTGATCAACAGGAAAAAGTGCAGAGTCTAGCCCATTTTGAATCAATACAACATTCATTTTGATTTTCCAAAGTGAGAAGTCATTTTTACCTGAGAACTTCTCCACATCCATCTTTACACCAGCCATTCTCTCTTCCTCTTTGAATGTGTGTGCAAGCTTCCCACAGACGACACCACTTGTTAAGAAATGAAACACTTACAACACACACAAACAAGCTCAAACCAAGAAAGAATGAAAAACAAACTGGAAATCGGCCAAACAAGAACCGAACACAAAAATAGAAACAAAAATGAAGAACACAAGGTTTTTACGTGGTTCAATCAATGTGATCTGCATCCACGGAGGCTCTATACACATCAATTCACTCCACTAAGCAATCAATTACAAGAAACAATCCAGAAAACTAGAAACCCCAATTCACAAGCCGAATTGAGCTTAAGAACCCTAGCTTTCTAATTCTAATGATTGAGAAGTGTTTACAGAGGGAAAACAACGTGTATCAACTCGTCTCTACTAGTGGATCAAATGTATATAAAGGTCTAAGCTCGAATCAAGAAGTATCAGGAGCTGTAACCAAATCAGTTTCAACTGCTCAAAACTATTAGACGGATCTTTCACAACGGTTTTACATGCAACGGGTCTAAACCTTTGCATAAGTCTGTTATAACCGCTTTGACTCCAGTTCTTTATTAATCTTAAAAAATGATCTGCCTTAAAACCAGTTCTCCAGCCCGATTCTTCCCATCCTGAACCCAGTTCCTGATTCCTCACAACCTCTACTACAAATTATGACCACTTGATGAAATTGAACTGATATCTACAAAAGTCATGGTTTACAACTATTAGACGAAGGACCAAGTAAAAAGAAAGAAAAAACTGGCTTGAACCGGCCTGGAGTGAACCGTCACGATCGCGACACACAAGCTTCGTGGCCGCGACAATACGATCGATTCTAAAGAAGGTTTCAGCACGAAGAAAAGCGACCACGCAGGGTATAGATGGTGTAAGTGGCGGCTCAGGGTGGTGCCAATGTTTCGAGGTGGTTGAGATAGGTGGAGGGAGAGTTGTATCTTGACGTTGATGCTAGCTATGAAAGTCGTAGTAGTCGTTTTGGTGTTGGTTTTGAGTTGAGAAATCATGATGGAGCTGCAAGCAGCGGGTTGTCATCGTATTAGAGATCCGAGCTCGGTGCCGGAAGGGGAGTTGCACGTATTACTAAGTGGAATTGGGTTTTGTGTGGAGTGTGGTTTTGATGCTATTTTGCTTGTTGTGCAAGCAGTCACGAGATAAGAGTCGGACTTTTCGTATGTTAGGTTTCTCGCGAGTGATATTCAGATTGTGTCACAATCTTGTTCTTTTTGTAGTATAGAGCATGGTGTTGCATATGGGCTTCCTCATTTTTTTTTCGGCGGATCCAACTGTATGATTGTGTCATGATTTTCCTACTTGGATAGAGAATTTTTTACATAACGATTTACAATAATTTATAAGATTTCTTTGTCCAAAAAATCATCTTTATATATATTTAACTCTCTAATATGATTTTTTCTTAACAAATTAATATATTAGTAACTTATTTAGTAGATGACCCTAACAAAAGAAACTTATTTAGTAGATAAAAAGAAAAATAATTTAATAAGTAATAGCTTAAAAATAAAGTAACTGCAAAGTGCAAATGCTGTCGTAGAAAGAGAGAGAGAGAGAGAGATGGAAAAAATGACATAGTTTGAAAGGTTGTGGTTCGTGCATATCACCAATGGCTATGTTAGCAGCAACATGAGCTATCGAAATTGAAATATGCTATGCTCGTATCTTAGTTAAACACTAAATCCAACCTCTGTCACCAATCAATTCGAAAAGGTTACAACGTCGGGTTTTCAGACCTTGGTTTCATCTTTTCGGCGACTTCCCTGGCCGCACTAAGGTTAGAATCTTGTGGAAACTTTACATTTTTACCCTGAAATTATTTCTAAATCGACATTTTTCTAATTATGTGGCATTTCTATAAAAATACTCTTTTGTAGTTTGCTTTTGGTGACGGGTTGACTTGAAGGAAACAGGAGCTGGATAATCTTGCAGGATCAATTCTCCACCATCAAAGAATCAAGCACATCCAAAAATTCAAGAAAATGAAGTCAAGATTTCCAAAATAACCTTCAATCACAAAAAAAAAAAAAAAAAAACTAATGAAGAACTGATTGAGATCAAGAGAAAACCAAGAGAATACAGGCCATAAATAGAGGCATGAGGTGATGAAGAAGATCATCGAGTTTTGAGTCTATACATTTTGTGTATTCAGTCAAAAGCTTGTAACTGAACTACTGATGTTCAAACTGTTAGTGAACAGTCGGTAGTTGATAAGACATATTTCAGGAGATTTGTGTCTAGATAGTTCTAGAGAACTAGTTAAGGTTCGGAGAACTTTTGCTGTGCAGGCAGAAGAAATTCCCTGCATCAGGAAAGTCTAACTAGGGGATCACGAGGCCGGGCACGTTGGGAGTAAGTACAGTATAGACTGTGATGTCGTGAATGAGTGCTACATTCTTGGCGAAATTATCTCTAAAGAGAGACAGATCTCAAAAATCATGAGAACCCTACCAGCACGATTTCGAGAAAAATCATGGTGCGAGAATCCTTTATGAAGGTCAAGGAAATGACTTTGGACGACCTTATGGGAAATCTTTGAACATTCGAAATCAACAATGGCTATGATTCAATCAAAGCTAAAGGGATCGCCCTGAAAGCTGAAGTGTCCTAAAAGACGAAAGAAGAATATGGAGATCTAGATACGGTTGGTTTTGCAGATATAATGGCTCTTCTAGCAAAAAACTATGGAAAAACGTTGAAGAAATTCAACATCTCCAAAGGACCTGGAAAGAACTTTCCAAGAAATACCAACAAAAACAAGACTTGAGGCAAGAATATGCCTTCGAAATCAGTGGAAAATAAAAAGGGAAATGACCAATATAGGGAGTGCAAAAGCTTTGGTCATTATCAAGCTGAATGTCCAAACATCCTGAGGAAAAGCAAAGCATACAAAGCTACCTGGAGTGGCTCTGAATCAGATGAGGAAACACAACAGAAGCTGTACAACACACAGGCAATCTGACTCTTTGTAACTCTACAAGAGATTACACCTGTCTGATGGCTTAATCCTCCTAGGAACATGCTGGGAAAAACAAAGGAGAAATCTCAGATTCTGATGATTCCATAGATGAGTCATGCCCCACGACAAAATAATTGTAGGCCATGTATGAAGAAATATCCTCGAGGTCTAACAAGGCTCCTATGATCATAAAATCCCTGGAAGCAAGAGTCAAACTATATGAAAAAGGAGGAGATTCGAGCACCTCCACACAAGCTCAAGACATGTCCATAGTGAAGACAACGCTGCTGGAGAATGAACTAAAACTTGCCAAATGGGTGATCGGTTCCAAATACATCTCAATAAGTTCTTTAGAACTAGAGCTTTTCAATGTGCAATAGGTCATTGAGGAAAAAGAAAAAGAAGTCCATATGCCCAAAAGTGAGCTCTCAAGAGCAATGAGGGGAATTAAAGAGCCACCTGTTAACAACACGAGAAGGTGGTCCACAGATTAATCATCCGGTAAAATAGGTAAAGGTAAAGAGGTAAGAAACTCTGGTGAATTTTCTGGAAATGGTTCCAATCATGAACGAACAGTGTTGGGACACAGGAAAACAAATCATGATGTTCATTCTGACCAGGAACACTCTGGCTCAGACATGCACTCTCGTCAAGAGAACTTTAAATTTGTTCCTACTTGCCACTACTGTAGAGTTAAAGGTCATATTCATCCTAACTGGAATAGGATGCGATATGACTTATACACTAGCAAGGGCACCTTTAAGGCCATATATAAAGTTCACTCAAGATATAGTCAAAAGCCAAATCCTAAAATAAAGGTTGACTTAACTTGGAAAGGTAAGACGCCTAACTTGAGTCATCTTCTTGTTTTTGGATGCAAGTGCTACATCTACAAAGATAGAGAACCTCTTGGTAAGTTCGATTCCAAAAGTTATCTTGGTTTTTTTCTTGGTTATTCTAACAATAGTCGAGCTCATAGGGTACAATCTTCGAACTTAGACAATCATGGAAAGTGTCAACATTGTTTTTGATGACCACGCCAGAACTGTAATTTATCATGAAACCATGGATACTATTTGGATTGACTTAGTACCTCTGAAGTTCCTTTGCCAAAGGATCTGGATGCAGAAAAGACTGAGATCGATGAACAGGTTAAAAATGACTCTGATCTTAGGAGAGATCTACCTGCCAAGATTCAAAATGACCATCCTAGTGATCTAGTCATAGGTCAACTGAATGAAGGTATGAAAACAAGAGGTGACCCTAAACCTAACTACTGACAAATGATGGGGTATTCTTACTTTGCTTTCTATACTTCTATCATCGAACTTAAGAATATTAAGGAAGCTCTAACTAATGAATGCTGGATTAAGGCTATGCAAGAGGAATTGGAACAATTTGAGAGAAATGATTTTTGGGAACTTGTTCCTGGACTAAAAGACTCCAATGTGATAGGAACCAAGTGGATCTTTCGCAACAAATCTGATGAAATTGGTAAAATCACAAGGAATAAGGCTAGGCTAGTTGCCCAAGGATAAACTTAAGTGGAGGGCATTTATTTTGAGGAAAGATTTACACCTGTTGCACGGTTAGAATCTGTTAGGATGTTGCTTTCCATTGCTTGCATTAAAAACTTTTTTCTTTAACAAATGGATGTTAACAGTGCTTTCTTTAATGGTTTCCGAAAAGAAGTTGCATTTTTTTAACAACCCAAAGGGTTTGAGGACCATTTCTTTCATGGACATGTCTACAAGCTTAAAAAGGCTCTGTACAGACTCAAGCAGGCTCCTCGAGCATGGTATGAGAGGCTTGCACAATTCCTTCTTGATCAAGGCTATAAACGTTGCGGGGTTGATAAAACTTTAGTCATACAAAGTACGAACGAAGACATTATCATAGCACAAATCTATGTAGATGATATTATCTTTGGGTCTAATTCCAAAGCTAAGGTCAACGCATTTGTCCATAATATATCCAGAGAATTTGAAATGAGTATGGTAGGAGAGCTCTCTTACTTTTGGGACTACAGGTCAAACAGAGTAAAACTGGAATTTTTGTTCATCAAACTAAATATGCCAAAAACTTGGTTAAAAATTTTGGTCTTGAAGGAGCAAAAAATCTGGATTCTTCGATGGGAACAAATGTTAAGTTGTTCAGAGATCTCTCCGGAATTGCTGTTGAACCTACACTCTATAGAAGCATGATAGGTAGTCTGCTTTACCTAATTTCCAATCGTCTTGATATTTGTTACAGTGTTGATATGTGTGATAGGTATCAAGAAAATGCTAAGGAATCTCATTTGAAAGCTGTTAAGTAATACGTATGAGGAACCTCAAACTTTGGCATTCATTACTCTCATGAGACTAACGCTATTTTGGCAGGATATTGTGATGCAGACTGGGCTGGGGACATTGACGATCTCAAAAGCACCTCAGGAGGATTTTGTTTATAGGCAAAAACCTTGTGTCTTGGCTAAGTAAGAAACAAAACAACATATCCCTCTCAACAGCCGAGGTAGAATACATAGCTGCCAAAAGTTGCAGTGCTCAATTTACTTGGATGAAGCAAATGCTTCTGGACTATGTGATAACACCAGCGCTATAAACATATCCAAAAATCTAGTACATCATTCTAGAACAAAGCACAACGATATTCGATATCACTTTATTCAAGAATTGGTTGAAGAAGGAACAGTATACTCGAACATGTTCCTACACAGGAAGAACTGGTTGACATTTTTATCAAGGCACTTGAATCCAACATATTTTTAACATTAAGGAAGTCTTTAGGAATTTTCACTCCATAATATGTTTCTTTCTGCACATAAATTAAAAAAATTTCATTTAAGGAATTATACATTAGGCCTACTCTCTATGCATGCACATCACCTCTAGATTATGATCCTGAGTACCCATTGATTTGAAATCCAAAAGTAGCTGATGCGATTTCTTGGTTCCATCTAATGACATGTAACCTATTCACTGTTTAGAAAAAGCTACCTTCGGGAAATGATGTAGTGTGTAACCATCCGCGTAAGGAACCAGGGTCTCACGCACAGAAAATGACCAAGTGTGTGAAAGCTAATGACACGCATTGCGCTTTGTGCAATGTTTTTTTCATATGGGTGCAGGCTTGTTTACTTTACTCTTCTAGTTGTACATCAAGTATCATGAAGTAATGGGGCAGCTTTCGGGTGAAAATTTCGATAGCTCTAAGTGATAAATGGTACTTCATTACATCACAAAGTAATGGGGTAGCTTTCAGGCAAAATTCCGATAGCTCTAAGTGAAAAGTGATGTAGGAGCATTACAACAATCATAAAGTAATGGGGTAGCTTCCGGGCAAAAAATTCCGATAACTCTAAGTGAAAAATGATCTACTAGCTCCATAGAGGAATCTAAAAGTAGTGGGGTAGACTTCAGTTGAAAACATTTCTGTTGTTCTTAGTGAAATATGGCCTCTTGCACATATAAAAAACAAAACAAAAAAGGGGGAATTATAAGGTGTTGTTCCTTGGCTGTTCCTTACTAGCTCATATTTTGTTTGGTTACATGATCACCGGAAGAATCGATATCTCCAGCTTAAACCTTGGATATCTAAAAATCATGTGGGGGTAACAGATCATATCTTGAGATTTATTTTACTTGCATCAATAGGCATACTTGCATCTTCCTTAATATTAAGAATATCTCCTTAACACTTATTTTAAGCAAGGTGGTTTAATGTTCCTAAAATCATGGAAGCCCATATATGTTCTAAAATTAACTGAATCTTTTAATATCTCGTATGGACTGTACGAGGATTCAATTTCAAATTTACACTTATCTTATTCTCCCGTACACTCTTCTATTTAATTCGACTTTCGATCTTCTATCAGCCACTATTACTACTCTTCTCTTTTGTTTTTCTAAAAAACATCTAGAGTTGTTTTTGAAATGGGTTGCACGAAGGAGGCAGCCAAACATAAGCCCTCTACCCTGAGGTGACGGTGGTGAAGAAAAGCCCCAAGTTTGCCAAACCGGGCCATCGCATCCATTTGTTGCTGCTGATAAGTCCAACGTTCTCGTGTCTTGTTGTTGCTTCCATTCTTGATCCTGCTCCCATCTGTCATTCTGTTGCTACTGACATGCTTGGTTTTGCACCCATCGGTCATCCTGCTGCTGCCACCATGCCTCATTCTGCTCAATACTATGAGTATAAGTGTTCATGAGCTGGGTCTGAGTATCTGAAACTGAGTCCAGCTCGCCCCTGTACAAGTTCCCATCATCTCGGAGAGAGTTCATTAAGCATTCCAAGTCTTCATAAGTCTCAAAAGTGGACTTAATATTCCGAACAGGCCTTTTCTAGGCTGGCCGAGCAAGACGACTACTTTCTTCAGCTGGTGCAGGCTCGACTGCAGCTCCTTCTTCCGGCTGAGCCAGTACTTGGATTCCTTGAGGAGGGATTCCCATGGCTTAGAACTTTCTTTTCTCGGCTCATCAGGGACTCTAGAAACCGCTAAATGGGTCAAAATAGCTAAGGACCAATGTGTGAGGTCCTCAACTCCTTAAATCTCTGTCAAATATGGTTGGGACAGTCGGAGAAATGGTCCCACATGCTGGATAACATCAGGAACCGTCTTGTTTTCAGGAGTTCGAGGCTTCCTATCTCTACATCCCAAGTGACGATCCTCATACATGCCAAATCATCCCAAGTAAGTAAAGTTGGGCCAGCTTCCGGTTGCACATCTATAAGAGGAATTCTGACATGAACTACAATTGGAGTGATCAGTCCTCCAATAAAGATATTATCCTTTTGACAAAGGACGATGTTCTCAAAGATTTACAACAATTGTGTGATCACATCCCCTTTGTGCTGCGATAGAATATTCCACAGTACTTGCAGCTCGCTAATCCTACTTGCCCCATTTCCCTCCGAGCAAAAATTATCAGAGCCAATATTTTCTGAAGATAACGAACAATCGGGCTCCAAATCCATGACATCTTGCTGCTCTTGCTGTCAAATGGCAGTGGTTGTGCCATCCCCTTTGCCTCTGTCAACGTCTCCCAAAAATAGTTTTCATTGTAAAGAAACTCAGGGGCGTTTTGATTTGAGATGGAAGATCGTAAATCTCTTCAAGATCACTGAGGGTCAGTGTGAACCGATCATTCATCATCTGGAATGTGATGCTCTCTGCTTGCTTGTGACAGTAAGACTTTGGCTCAAGAATCCCCAATGTACTCATAAATTCCATTGTTATTCTCTTGTATGTCTGTTGTGGTTGCATGAACTTAACCATGCCCACACCATTCAACAACTTCCACAGATTGTCATATATACCCATTGCTCGGGTCAATCTATCATCCGTGTATCGAGTGGGTACCACCTTTTGGATGGCTAGCTTGCTCTACCGTGCATCATGTTCTTTCTTCTCTAGTATGTCCCCTAGGTGTCGGCTATCATATGGATCCCAAGCCGGTGGATCTTCAGGAACAGGTCTTGAGCGATCAATTTTTGCTTTCCCTTTCCCTTTTTCTTTGGAGGCATGATTATATCCTATAAATCACACACAATTCATCAACTGAGCAAGCATCAACTTGAATAAAATCTAATTAAGCACATATTGATATTTATAACCAATTGAATGGAGCAACATTATAACATTTTAATGAATTACCTGTGTTCTATCTATTCACATATTACGTAAGCAATTCATACTTACCAATTAACATACCTATGACTCAAACAACTAGTTAATATTCCAATTTTCTCATCATAAGTCCCCTATTTTCCTTGCATACAAGGTGTTTGACAAAATGCCCCAATGAACTTACGATTATAAAATTAACATTGATAAGCAATAATCATACCCCATACTCCTAATCAATCATATCAACAATCAATTATATCAATGGTGTACAGAAAAACAAGTAATTATACAAAAAAACATATATTTAGCACTATAAGTGCTCAATTCAACCTATTCTAGCATTCATGCACAAATACCCCCTAATCCATAAATAAATATGAGAATTGAACATAAAATATGAAGAATAGGTGAGATTTTCTATCCGTGATGTGTTTACTCGATTTGAAATGAAAATTTCATGCCTTTTTCGAAGTTTTCGAATTGTGCCCAAATTCTCCCAAATTTGAGTTGTTGAATGTAATGAAAGATGTAATAGGGTGGGGAATATTTTAGAGTGATAGTGTGTGATTTGAATATGTGATTGTGAGATTGGAAGTAAAGTTTTTTTTTAGTAAGGTTCTTTTGGCGAAAAAGAGAGGATGAAGAATGAGGGTTTTGTAACCCCTGTTCTGTGTTTATATCTATTTCTAAGACGGGCGCGGCCGCATTGGAGAATACGATCACATTATGTCTTAGCTCTACATACCTTATCCACACGAGGTTTTCCGCGGCCGCGTTAGGTGAACGCGGTCGCGTTGCATATGTCGAACATGGCCGTGATAGGAGTACAATGATTCCTTGAGTTGTTATATTATTGGCTGCAGTTTTTTTGTGGCCGCGTTGGCCTCTTTAGTCCAACACTTCAATTATGTTAATACTCTAAAAAATAATAAAAATAATTGAAAACTAAAAAATATGAAATATGGAAAAGTAAATAAAAACAACAAACATCGGGTTGCCTCCCGATAAGTGCTAGGTTTAACGTCTCCAGCCAGACGACCTATTGTATATCAGGAAAGTGAACTTATCGTTTTGAATACTAAATGTTAACTCTCCTTTTGGTACATCAGTAATTGCTTGGCTAGTTTCCAGGAATGGTGGACCTAAGATAAACAAAACTTCAGCATTCCCTTGCATATCGACTATTAAGAATCACTAGGGAACTCAAAATTGGATATTCTGACCTACACATCCTCTATTACTCCAAATGGCATTACGTACAGAACCATCCACCAATTGAATAGTAGTAAAGACTTGTTTTACCGCTCCTAGTCCTAATAGTCCATATGTTTTAAGTGACATTAAATTAATGCTAGATCCTAAGTCTACATTACATTTCTAAACTTATGATTACCAATTGAATATGGGATAGAAAAACTCCCTGGATCATTCACTTTTGTTACTCTTCTTAGTTGTGTGCTTGTGTTGCTACTCTTTTTGGGACTTACTTCTTTTAATTTCTTTAACCCTTTTCCGTTATATGTCTTCGCTACTTTTATATTACAACTAGCTTTTTCATCAGGTGGTTTCAACACCTCCTTCATTACCCTCTCATCACCACTGCCATCTTTAGATTTTTTCTACATCATAGATAATGTAGTAGCACAAACTACAGGATCTAGGTTAGCGAAGAATGTATCATATAAATAGAATTTGAAAGAATAATCGTCAAGAGGAGGTAAAACTTCCTTATCTGAGTTGGTTCAGTCATCCTTCTTCTGCTTAGCTACCTCAAGCTTCTCTAGATTCTTCTTTGCTTCAAGTTCCTCAAAAATCTTAGCGTAATTGGTGCAATTTGGCGCAGTCTTCTTTCTATAGAGTGCTTGAGGAAATGGGCAAGGATGAATATACCTAGGACCTTCCTCAATCGTAATCAATCTTGGCTTTGTAAACCACTTTTTTATCAGCTCGTAATCATCCTCTTGGATATTGTCATCTTTCTCCTCTTGATCTCGTTTGATCACCTAAGCTTCGACTTCCAGTGATTTTGGATTCAGATTTAGTTTCTTCCGGCTCCTTTAGATTTACTATGGTATCACTAGAAAACTGCCCTTTCTGATGTTGGGATCCCAAGGCTTGGGCTATCTGACCCATATGTTTTTGCATTGCTTTCGTATCCGCTCCTATATGTGTTTACATTGCTTTCATCTCTGCTCCCAAACTTACTATATTTTTATTCATCTCCAGAGTATTACTATCCACCTTCTTCTCTAACCTGCTCATCCGTTCATCAAACCTAGCAAATTACGACTGCATTAACTCTTCTTGAGTCGGTTTCCGTCCTTCGTGTATCATTCCATTAGTTACCTCGAATCTTGGTGGCGGTTGGAGAGAATCGTTAGGGTTGCTGTAAGAGAAATTGAATGGATTCTTGCACCCTGTTGGTACTGATTGTACTTTTGCTGATTACCTTGGAAGTTATTGAAGTTTCTTTGGTCAACATAATTCACATCTTTAACTACTTCCTAATTAGGCGGCTGTTGTAAGTTTGACTCGGTATGCTGGGCTAGTGTCACACTTGTCAGCAGGTTTAGCTGATTAGCTATAGCGGCTATTTGAGCTTCCATCTTGTTCACCACTGATTCTGACAGCTCTACCTCTGACAGTTCCATCTCTGACAGTTCCATCTTCGTTCATTCAGCCACTGTCTCGTCTAATATGGTGAAGGCTGCTCTCATTCTCTTTGCTAGAATGAATCCACCTACTGTTGCATCTACTAATACTCTCGCGGGCCCAAGTTGCCTTTATAGAACTTGCAGATCTGCTGATCTTGAGTGAACCTGTGTTGAGGGCAATTCCAGAGAAGATCTCGGAACCACTCCCATGCTTCTCCGAAAGGCTCTCCGTCCATTTGTCTGAACTGAGTTATCTCGAACTGAAGTTCGAGCATTTTACCTGGTGGGAATTATTTTAGTAAGAAACGAATGCTTAGCTCATCCGATGTAGTCACGTCTTCCAGCGAATTAAACCATTTTAGAGCCTTGCCTTTCAATGAAAACGGGAATAACCTTAGCTTACTTGTTCATGTGGCACTTGGTTTACCTTCAGAGTCTCTGATATCCTCTTGAACCTGCCTAGATGAACACTAGGTTCTTTCAATGGCCCTCCCACAAAATTAATACTGCTACGCTATCGAGATAAGTGTTGGCTTTAGCTCAGAGAAGTTGGCCTGAATTGGTGGTGCTTCGGCTCCTCCATATCGCTGATTTGACATGGGATGTAGATAGTCCCTGATTGTTGTCTGATTATCATCTTGTGCGACTGGTGCTAATGTTGGCAACTGATTTTGCTGTTAGTGGATTCACATCAGCCCGCATAGTATTTACCACTCCAAAAAGCTGTTTGACAATGTCTTCCAAGTTCGTGTTTTCAGGTGGTGAGGCCATGTCTTTTTCTTGGTCTTTCTTTATCTGGGTCTGTGGGCAGTCACTTCGATTTTTGGATCAAAAGAGATGAGTTTATCCTTCCCTTTTATAGTGGGTGTGCATACGCTACCTAAGATTCAAAACAAGAAAAAAAAAGTAAATGTGTAGAAAAAGAATATCTAGTATAGTATCGAAATATTTGTCAGAATAAAAGCTAACACAGTTACCAGTCCCCCACAATGGTGCTAAAAACTTGATGCACTAATTCCTAACCTAGTAATCAACAAGTGTATGGTGCTACTGTAGCTAGCGGCAGCAAGGTCGATCCCACAAGGAATGTTTATATATATAGCTTGATATCCTAATCTTAATATCTCTACCCTATCTAGTATGTCGAATAAGTGGATGAATTAATATTTCTAAAACCTAACTTGCATAAATTAACTAATTAATTAAGAATGACTTTGGATGCAAAGAATCAAATAACAAGGGAAACTCAGATGGGTTAAGATGTATTCTAAGGATTCGATTTCAGTTATTAGTTCCTATGCGTGATTACTCTATTTTTCTTGACATCTAAACCAATTCTTATTGTTATTAGGAAGGGCTACTCTTAATTAGCCCTCCTCTCAGATAATGCTAATATGTAGATCAATTAAGAATAGTCACCTTCTCGAGCCAACTATCACATAAAAGACTCCCAATGGTTCCCTAAGCTGATGCCCACGCAAGTCCTTGCTCCTCTTGAACGATTATTGGTACCTACGCTATATGCTCGTATGCCTATTAACAACCCTCTCCTCTCAAACGTTGAGTTATTAAGCAATTAGAATCAATCAATTAGACAGATTAAAGAATTCATAAAATAAGAACAAGGGCATATAGATAATCACATAAGAATTATCTTGAATTAAAAAAAAAGTAATCAAAACATAGTTGGTAAAAAACATACTCTCTAACCATAGAACACAAAGGTGTTTAGCTACACATATCTAGAGTAAAAAACCAATTCAAATCATAGACAAACATGATTGGTAAAATAACTACTAAAAATGAAGTAAATAAAAGCCGAATCTTGATCTTGATCTTCATCTCGTCACTACTTGCTCTTCTATCTCGGCTCCGGAGTGTTCTCCAATTATGATAATATGTTTCTTTAGTCTTGGAAGCCTCTATTTATAAGTTTGGTATCATGTTGTATTGAATTAGGGCAATTTTAGGAGAAAACGCGTGTAACTTAAGTCTAGCCGACCAACGAATGCGGACGCTCTCACCAACGCGGCCGTTCTACTGAAGTAGTCGCATCTGACAACGCAGTCGTATTGACAGTCTAGGGCTGCTAGGCTTATCTAAGCCACGTTTAACGCGGCTTAACTTAACCCAAAACCATGGTCAAAGGTAAATGATTGACTCCCACTTATATGCTCTTTCACACTTTCATGTGGAATCGATGTGGGATGTCGTAACAATCCATCCCCTTCAAACCAGACGTCCACGGACGACACACTCCGGGTGGCAACCCATAAACAAGGCCCAATTCTCGGGTGGAAACCCCCCTCGGGCTCACATCCAGGGTGGCAACCCCTGGGCCCACCATCGGGTAGACCCTTTTCGCAGTCCGCCCGAATTCGGCAGGTCGGACCAAATTTGTTAGAGTTAAGGAGAATTTTTGCAAGAACAATCACCCAACTAAGATATGGGATACGTTTCTCTAAAGGAAGAGAATACAATGAAGGTTGTCCTAATTTTCCAAACGCAAGCGCCAAAATCAATCTTCGTAACTAACTGGTATCCCCTAACATATATAACTACCCCTATTTATAATATCCTACACCACAAAGCCCATAACTGCTAATCTATTACATTACCATAATTACATTACTATTATTATTAATAAGTAAATAAACTAATTCTAGCTGCTGGACCCTTGAACGCCGTCCGCCGTCCCTTGTGCTTGCCCCTTGCCTCACCGGCGATAAAAAATATCTGTAACAACTCCTTTCCCCTTCCAAACAACCTTGTCCTCAAGGCTGAATTGCGGAAACTAGTCCTGCATCTCCCTTTCACAGACCCATGTAGCCTCATCCTCAGGTTTGCCCTTCCATTGCACCAAGAACTCCCGCACCCTATCATCATCGTTCCACACCTAACGGTCCCGAAGCGCCCACTCCAGCTCAAACTCGGGATTTGTTGTCCATAATTCTTTCGGTAAATCTTGTTCAACCGAATGCTGACCAACCACAAGCTTCAATTGTGAAACATGAAATACAGGATGGAGTCGTGACCCAGGCGAAAGCTGGAGACGGTAAGCTACTGCACCCACCCGAGCAATAATCTCAAATGGACCATAAAACTTAGCTGCCAGTTTCTCACTATCACGAAAAAATAGGGACTGTTGGCGACAGGGACGAAGCTTAAGGAAAACCCGTTGACCAAATTGCACATCCTGCAGACGTCTATTAGCTGAATTAACCATCCGCTGTTGCGCTCTAGAAAGATGGCTTTTTAAGTATCTAAGAGCCTCATCCCGGTCACGCAACTCATCTGCCACCGCACGAACACGAATTTCAGTCGAAAAATAGGAGTGGAGCGTGGGAGGTGGTCGGCCATAAACCGCTTCAAACGGAGTAGTACTAATTGACGAATGAAAACTTGTATTATAATAATATTCAACCCACTCCAACCACCTACTCCACTACCGGGGCCGGTCCCAAGCGAAACAGCAGAGATACGTTTCCAGACCACAATTCACTACCTCTGATTGACCATCAGTTTCCAGATGATAAGCGGAACTCATCCGAAGTTTAGTACCCATGGCTTTAAATAGTGCAGTCCAAAACCCACTTAAGAAAATTCATCCACGATCCAAAACAATTGAAGACGGCACACCATGTAATCGCACGATCTCCCGGGCAAAAATAACAACATCTTTGGCAGAGAAAGGATGACGTAATCCCACAAAATGGACATATTTCGTAAGCCGGTCGACCACCACCAAAATGCAATCAAAAGGCCCCAAATGTGGCAATCCCTCAATAAAGTCCATACTTACGTCTTCCTAGAGTCGCGTCAAAACAGGAAGTGGCTGCAAAAGACCAGCCGACGATCAAGTCTCTTATTTATATTTTTGGTAGATAATGCATTCGGCCACAAATTGGGTCACGTCTTTCATCATTCCCGGCCAAAGAAATTGGAAACAAGCCGATGATATGTGCGAAAAGCCCCCGAATGACCACCTTGAGGTGCGGAGTGAAACTCCATTAGAAATCTGGGAATAAATGAAGAAGCCTTAGACAAAACCAACCTGCCACGGAAATATAATATGCCATTTATTAATGAGTAATCCGGATAATTAACAGAGCCCCATTTTAATTCGTGCACTATTTTAGATATCTTAGGATCACGACCGATTTTAGCCTTAATCATACCCCAACCGAGCCATGTTGGAGTTGAAATTCCATGCAATTCAGCTTCATCATAGCAACGAGAAAGAGTGTCCGCTGCCCGATTTGCCACACTCGCTTTATATTCAATCTCAAAGTCATATCCTCACAATTTTGTCACCCAACAGTGTTGCGCAGGTGTCGAAACTGATTGCTGCAAGAGAAAGCGAAGACTGCGTTGATCAGTACGCATGAAAATTTTTGTCCAACCAAATACGGCCGCCAATGTTGTATTGCCAATACCAAAGCCATTAATTCCAGGTCATAAGCCGATTTAGTCAAACTCTGATCACTCAATGCTTTGCTAAAATAAGCAATCGGCCGCCCATTTTACATAAGGACAACCCCAAGCCCCCAACCAGAAGCGTCACACTCGACTACAAAAGTATGAGAAAAATCAGGATTAGCAAGGACTGGAGCTGACATAATTGCGGCTTGCAAAGCTTCAAAGGCCGAATGAGCTGCCTCCGACCATACAAACTGCCCAACACGGTCCTTCCTTAAAAGTTCCGTCAACAGTTTTGCCAATTGACCATATCCTCGAATAAACTTGCGGTAATACCCTATTAATCCCATAAAACCACGAACCCCTTTCACCGACGTTGGAATTGGCTAGTGAAGGATAGCCGACACCTGTCCCGGGTCCATTTGCACCCCCGTAACGGAAATGACAAGGCCTAAATATTTAACTTTGTCTGACCCCACGATCACTTTTTAGGATTAACCACATAGGTCTCTGATTACAGCAAATTCATAACTATCCGAACATGCGAAACATGCTCCGTCCAACTCCGGCTATATACCAAAATGTCATAAAAAACACAAGAACAAACTTACGTAGATAAGGTTGAAATAAATCATTCATGGCCGATTGAAACGTGGCTGGGGCATTGGTTAACCCGAAAGGCATAACTAAGAACTCATAGTGTCCCGAATGAGTTCGAAAGACTATTTTGGGAATATCCTCTGGAGCAATTCAAATTTGATGATAACCCGAGCGTAAATCCAAATTACTGAACCATCGTGCTCCATGCAATTCATCCAACATCTCCTGAATTACGGGAATCAGATACTTGTCTGGAATTATTTGCTTGTTCAACGCGTGATAATCCACACAAAATCGCCAGCTGCCATCTTTCTTCCGAATAAATAACACCGACCTTGAATAAGGACTCGAACTAGGTTGAATAATTCCGGCTTCCAACATTTCACGCTCCAACCGTTCCATCTCATCTTTCGCGGCGTAGTTGTAGCGATATGGTTGAACCGAAACCGGAGAAACACCGGGCTGTAAAGGAATATGGTGATCGACCAGACGGGCAGACGGTAATCCTGTTGGTGGACACAAGACCACTGGATATTCTCTCTCAATTATTTGGCATAAATCCTCACTGGCGTTACTTGGATCCGTTGACATATCACGCTTTGGAAGAATTTCTGCCCCCATTAACTCACCTGAAGATTCTTGAGAACAGACCCACACCAGCCAACATTCATCTATCGTCGTGAGTCTCCTAAATTCGGCTGCTGATAATTCTCGCCGAACTTGGGCAGCTTCTCCAACTAGAGTAACTGGTTGTCCCGTAAAAATAAATCTCATAGTCATCTCCGCCAATTTCGCCCCGAACTTCTCCCAAAGTTGCTAGCCACGAGACACCCAATATCAGGTCCACATTTCCCAATTCCAACACATAACAATCTATCTAAAACACAACTCCTCATATTGTCAAGTTTAACTTAGAGTGTACGCCCTCAATGTAAGCGAGACGCCCATCACCCAATCTCACCGAATATTTACGTTTGGTATCTATCTCAAGCCCAAGTTGCCGAATAAATGATTTAGATATGAAACAATGACTTGTTCCACTATCTACCATCACTAACACATCAGAATCACATACCTGGCCTATTACTTTCAAGGTTTGGAGTCCATCAAATCCCCGAGTAGCTATTCGTGATACTTCCAAATTTTGCAAATGTACACTATCACCCGTGCCATCAGTCTCTATTCCCGACTGCACCGCCTCCTTCCAACTGAAAGTTCGACCTCCTCTGGATCATCGAATGATTTGCAACAATCGATCCGCGCAACGGTGTCCCGGATAATGCTTCTCATCACACTGGAAACAAAGACCGGCTACCCTCTTGGCTGCATAATCTTTCTGAGTGATTTGACAGAATGAATGTCCCCGAGTCTGAGTGACACTCGACCCGGATTGGTTGCTGGACTACGAATGAGAAATTGGTTTATTTCCCGAGGCTGCCCCTACATATCCCGTCCCCTGCGGAAGCTTTTGGGAACCACAAAATGATTGCATACTCCATTGATGTGAATGTGAAAATGAGTTTGAGTAACCGGCGAGGTACGATTAGCACTCACACTCACAGCTGATGTCACATAGCCTCTGACTCCACTTAATTCCCGTTCAATTTCCCTTACAAGATGAATCGCCTCAAACAAGTCTTTTGCATCTCGCGAGCGAATACGAAGATGAATATCATCCCGTAGCCGTGTAGGAATAAACCCAAACAATGATGATCCTCCAATTCCGGAACCTGCACCAATCACGCAATAAACAAATTGACATATTCGCTTACGGTACTTGTCTGTGAAGTATACATTAATGCCTCAAACGAATTCACCATTGGGTCTTGGCCGTACATTCGCAAAATTTCCCTTTTCATTTGATTCCAAGTCACCCCTGGATTTTTAGTTTTTGTCCACTGGTACCAATGCAACACATTGCCCTCCATAGCAATTAATGCCACATCCACTTTTTTTAGTCCTGAGTTCCCTGTATCTGAAAATACTGTTTGGCACGCGCCACCTAGTCTTCCGGGTTACTTCCATCGAGTAGAGGTAAGTTGAATCAGACATCGCTGGTGCATTCTCATGCGGAAGAGAAAATTCAGAAGTATGATCATAATTGGGTACCGTACCCTTCGCTTGACACGCATCGGGGTTAGGGGTTTTGTTCCTCTGGTTGGTCGAGTCTGCTGTCCGACGACCCCCTTCGTTTTCCCCAATTACTTCTATAGCACTACCCACCGGCAATCCCCCGATCGTGAAAGGGTGTAGCCATCATTTGGCTTAATTTTTCCATTTTACCTTGTACTTCATCAATTACGTCAAATTTGTTTAATATCGTTCGTATTTGATCTTCCATATTTGCTCTTATTTATCGTATGTCTTCTCCAGACTTTGTTCAGATGTCCCTTTTTGGCTTATATTTACCTATTTTGTTCCATAACACTCACAAACATGTAAAAATGCTTAATACGAGGAATACTATATATTTCGACCAGTTATACATACAAATGTCATAAAATATCTATATAAAACGACCTAAAATGCATATATACAGAATGTGTATCATGTCCCCACCAAATACCTCCACCAACGCGTTCTTTCGCCGATCACGCGCCACCTATCACGGATGCCATTCCCCTCAACACAATTCCTCCGATCGGGTCTCCATTGATTTCGAGTCTGCGGGACTCATCTGGTCCGTCCTCAGATGAATCACCCCGTCCTCCACCACCAGCGAAGGAGCCCATCTCGAAATCCATTCCAGCCTCCTCCTAAAAAAATAGGACAGTATCTCCGACACCGTCGCTCTGCTCCACCAAGCCCGAATCCGAAGCATCCCTAATTCCTGTTCGTACTCAAGACCCACCAAAAATATCTTCACCAGTTGCCCCTCGAAAGACCAAATATGGGGTGGTCATCTCAGGTCCTAACCGGCATTCTGCTAGGACCAAAACCCCTAATCCAGATTTTGTTCCTCAGGCTAAGAAGTCTACATGTATCCGCAAATCATCTCGATCGGCCAAGGAGAAAGAGACACAACCAGCTCGGTCCAAGGACAAAGGAAAGCAGCCCATGTCTCTTGACCCAGAAAACGAGCCTCTTGAAAAGGTCAAAGCACTCTCGAAGGTGTTCTACTCTCTTCACGCTAAGGACAGGTTTGTCGAATTCAAATGTATGAGCCTTTGGGGTGAAAAGATGCTAGATGTTCGTTCTTTTAAACTATATAATATTCTGTCTCTCATATCTTTTGTTGGCTTGTCTAAAATTGTGTTGGACATCAAAAGATACCATGGGATCATAGTGAATGAGTTTTATGTTAATCTGACCCGATCTATAACTGACCCCACAACTCCTAGATTACAAAAAGTTTTATGCAGAAATGCGGTTTGCAGTTTTTCTCCTGATATCATCAATGCTAATTTGGTTGTTAAATGGCCTAGCACTGGCCTTTATCCCGCAGACCTCACTCTTGAGTGCAACATGCACCACAAAATAGGGATGCGCAAGTGGAACCCTACAGCTAACAAATCGTCTCTCAACCTAAGTCAAGGGGTATTCATCTTTCACGTGTTAACAATCAAACCGATTAACTTTGGAGAGCATGTGTTCCAAACCGTCGTGGAGTTCGTTGGCCGTCCTGAGTCTAGGAAGAATTTACCTTTTCCTAACTTAATATGGAGTATCGTTGAACATCAGGATGTCTTCGTTGACGATAGGCGTGGAGACTTTCTTGATCTTGCCCCGAAATGATTCACTGTATCCTCCTGTACTACCAATATTCATGCACCTGCTCAGGTTCCTCAGCAGGTTGATCCCAGCTCTGTTCTTCGACAACTTGAACAATTCTTCCAGTGTGTATCTCTTTTGTAAGTTTCTAGATATAGCTAGCTGTATTTTGTTTTTGGTGTTTTGATTTTGGACTTCTTGAAGTACTGATTGTACTTCTTTTATAGGTTAATTTTCTTGTTGATCTCTGTGTTGATGATTACTTGTTCTATGATTGTCTGTACTGTGAAGAGACAGGTGATAGTAACTCAATCTTGCAGGAATGTCAGCAGTATTTTTCGAACTAGAATTCCAAGGGTGAGATTGTAACACGTTTTAATTATGTGTTATTTCTTGAAAAATACTCTTTTGTAGTTTGCTTTTGATGGCAGGTTAACTTGATCAAAATAAAAAAAAGGAAAGAGAAGCTGGAGAATCATGCAGAATCGGTTCTCCACCATCAAAGAATCAAGCACATCCTAAATTTAAGGAAGTGAAGTCAAGATTTCCAAAATAGCCTTCAATCACCGAAAAGCTAATGAAGAACTGATTGAGATCAAGAGAAGACCAGGAAAATACAGGCCGTAAAAGAGGCACGAGGTGAAGACCATCAAGTTTTGAGTCTATACATTTTGTGTATTCAGTCAAAAGCTTGTAACTGAACTACTGATGTTCAAACTGTTAGTGAACAACCAGTAGTTAATAGGACATATTTCAGGAGATCTGTGTCTAGATAGTTCGGGAGAAATTTTGTTGTGCAGTTGGAAGGGATTCCCTGCATCAGAAAAGTCCAACTAGGGGACTAGGAGGGCAGGCAGGCTCGGGTTTAGGGCGGTCAAGGCGGTGCGGCCACACCGGGCCCCATTTTTTTTTTTTTTTTGAAATATAAAACTGACTGCAACACTTTATGTTACATAAAATTTCGCCAAAAGATAACAACCAATGGCAGTGGCCATGTGGATGAAAATCATCTTTGTTCGCTTGAGGTCCAAGTTCGATTCATGGCCGATGCAAGTTCTTTATATATTTTTATATTTATATTGGTTTTAGTTTTTACAAATCAGTTGCATTAAATAGTAGTTTAGTTGGTCAAAGCTACATTTTCTTTACTTTTTTTTTTTCCTTCAATTATTTTCTTTTTAGCTAACTCAATTCTCAAATTTTTCTTCATTCTTATTTATATCAAATTGTAATATTTAATTTATATTTAGTTCATTTATTATTTTTTCTCCTCGCTAAAACTACGTAGTCTCTTTTTCCTTTCCTTAAATCTTCATAGTTGACTTCTACTGATAATCACAACTCATTATAAACTTTAATCCCAAAACTTCAATCATTCTCTTCCCGAAAGTTTCTTCTCTTATTATTATCACCAATCTTTTTTCAATCTCTAGTTATCTACAAAGTTTCAAAACTGAAAGTTAGAAAATATACTCCCTCCATCCCGCTCAGATTTTACTCTTTCTTTTTCGATACGTCGCATACCAATTTGCACACCCTTAAAGAGGAAAATTATCTTACAATCTCCACCCATAATCTCCACATTTGAAAAAGTCAATCAAAAAGCAAAAAACATTTTTTCTTAATATACGTATCCAGCCCTACGTGCAAATCTGAATATGATGGAGGTAGTAATAATCTACATGAAAAAATTAATAACACAAGGGCCAAAAAAAAATTTCGCACAAGGCCTCACAAATTATTGGAGCGGCTCTGGAGGCAGGGCATGTTGATAGGGGGAGTATGTACAATATAGACTATTAGGAAAAAGTTCTGAAAATTCGGTAAGTTTTACTTGTAATACTTCTCTAATAATAAGTTTGAGAGGAAGAAGAGATTCTTCCTCGAAATTTTTAAAACATAAACTGTGACTTCTGTTGTCATTGAGTACTTACTTTACAGGAACAAACTTTTACGATTGATACTTATTCCTTTATAAGTCATACTGTTTAACAATATAGCACACGCATACAAACTTTGACATTTCATTATTGTTTGTAATTCCAAAAAAAAGTGCAATTTATGTATGCACGTAATCTGTATTATTATTGATGAAATGGAGCCCTCTAATATGTAGAGAATAATGTGTCTAATTATTGGTGTAGTTCTACTTTATGTCGTTCAAATTCTTTTAATCACCAGACTAATATGATTAGAAGAATATTAAAAGTTGGAATTGTGCAACTCACTGTTCATGATTTCATCGATATTTGATGCTTGTATCACTTCTTTGGCTAGATGAGGCAGAATTGCAGTTAATATTGCTTCACTCTACCAATCTTAAGTATTAAGTAGTTGGAGATTGTTGGGACCCATGGACCCACATTCAACCTTAGGAGTAAGTAAAAAAATAAATGAGAAATAATACGAAAGAAAATCACAAACCACGACACAAGAATTTTTCGTGGGAACTCCAAAACCGAAGAAAAACCACGACCCACAGAAAGAAAAATATCACTATGTGAAACTTTTACAATCACACAGACTTTCTCTCTCCCGACACCAAAAAAACTAACACACTCTGACAAATCTTTAATGACTCACACCTTTCTCCAACTCTCTATACTAGAGCGTAACTCTAAAGAGAATACACGAAAGGAATTTAGATAGAATCATTTACAAAGATTAAAAGTGTATTCTGCAGTTCTCATGCACTCCTGCATACTGCACATTTTGGTGTGTCTTCTGCACTTGAAGAACTTCTCCATTTATAAGCAAATAAGCAACACAAAAGTCAATCTTATTTGCCCATTTTTCCTTCAGCATTAATGAGCATGCATGCTGTAAATCTTGTCTTCAATAATTGTGCACATGGCTTTTGTCATTTTTGTCAAAGTAGGCTTCAGTTCATTTGTCAAATAAAGTGGACTAAAAATCTTCTTTGATTTTGTGGCACCAAACTCAACAAACTCCACCTTGACAAAAATAAAAGAAGATTCATTATCTTCACCGACAATTATGATTCTCAAACCAGAGAACGATCCACCATTGTCTACACCGATAATGATCATTCTCAAATTAGAGAATGATCCACCATTGTCTACACCGACAATCATCATTCTCAAATCAGAGAACGATCCTACTCCACCATATGAGTAGATGACTTAGAAAATATCCACTCCAGGAATTCATAGGCACATGTCGAAAAATCTTGCTGAAATTATGGTGCTACTCCCATATCTTGGCTTTCATGGAAGTTCTTCAGCCATCAACATAACATCCACCACACACCCTGCATTTATGCCAAGCCAATGCCCTGTGTGCAATTTGTGGACCAGCTAACACCAACACATCCTTTTTCATGGCAACCGCTGACATGCCATAAGGATGCGCAACTCCTCCTTAGAGGACATCTTCTTCAGCTATGATGTTAGCATCAGAGCTATTTGCCTTATCAGCTCCACCTTGACCTGGATAATTCCGCTTTGTATGTCCAGTTTGTCTACAGTTCCAGCACACTACATTCTGTTTGGAGTCCTTTTTCCTTCCTTTGCTAACTGCCACCATTGCCGAGTTTTCCGTTGAAGTACGACCGTCACTTGTCAGCCTTCTTTCTTCAGATAGATGTTTCCCGGTGACTTCAGCAAATTCCAATGTTTCCTTTCCATACATCAGGATTGGCTTCATGTGCTCGTATGAATGTGGAAGCGACAAGATGAGACTCAATGCTTTATCCTCATCTTCAATTTTAACTCCAATTGCCTCTAGCTCCGAAATGATGCCATTGAGAGCACTCAGATGATCTGAGATTTTTGTACCGTCATTCATCCGCAATGTGTGGAATTGCTCTTTTAGGTACAACCGATTTGAGATACCCTTAGCTTGGTATAGTGCTTCAAGTTTTTCCCACAACTCCTTGGCGTTTGAAATTCCATGCACGTTTGCAAGGACATTCTTGGCCAAACATAATCGTATTGTGCTTGCAGCACTCAAATCTAACTCCTCCCAATCTTCATCGTCCATGCTAGACTGTATAGAATCTTTAAGCGCCTTGTGTAACCCAGCTTGTATTAGCAGATCTTTGACTTGTATTTGCCACAAGCCAAAATTCATCCTTCCGTCAAATTTCTCCACGTCAAACTTCATTGTCGAAAACTTTGACATTTTTACATACACCCCTAAACTATGAATTGACCGTCTCAAAAAAAATTTCTGATGTGGAGGCTCAGCTTATGCTGCAACCACAGAGCATACTCAGAATTTAGAGACTACGAACCACACCTAGGCTACCCAAACCTAGGCTCTGATACCACTTGTTGGGACCCATGGACCCACATTCAACCTTAGGAGTAAGTAAACAAATAAATGAGAAATAATACGAAAGAAAATCACAAACCACGACACAAGAATTTTACGTGGAAACTCCAAAACCGGAGAAAACCCACGACCCACAGAAAGAAAAATATCACTATGTGAAACTTTTACAATCACACAGACTTTCTCTCTCCCGACACCAAAAAAACTAACACACTCTGACAAATCTTTAATGACTCACACCTTTCTCCAACTCTCTATACTAGAGCGTAACTCTAAAGAGAATACACGAAAGGAATTTAGATAGAATCATTTACAAAGATTAAAAGTGTATTCTGCAGTTCTCATGCACTCCTGCATACTGCACATTTTGGTGTGTCTTCTGCACTTGAAGAACTTCTCCATTTATAAGCAAATAAGCAACACAAAAGTCAATCTTATTTGCCCATTTTTCCTTCAGCATTAATGAGCATGCATGCTGTAAATCTTGTCTTCAACAATTGTGCACATGGCTTTTGTCATTTTTGTCAAAGTAGGCTTCAATTCATTTGTCAAATAAAGTGGACTAAAAATCTTCTTTGATTTTGTGGCACCAAACTCAACAGAGATGACACTTGTAAAAAACAATTCTTTGTTCTTGATATTTTCTAATTTCTAGAATGGGCTGTCGGAGACGTATGACCATTGAAAGAGAATTGAGAGGACGATCAGTTGTTGCAATTGATATACTTTTTCTCCAGACAGCAGATATTATCTAGTCTAAAAGTTGTTGGAGCACAATAGAATTAACAATAAATTACCGGATAGTTTTTGGGTTGAGTCGCGTACTAGGTCACTCTCTTTAAGACGATTCGCGGCTCTGCCCAAATTGTGCAAGCAGTATTCAGCCCCGTCGTTCCCAGGATAAAACAGCCCAGAAACTCTCTGTCTCGGAACCCTTCTGCACCGGAAAGGCACCGGAATACTAACTCCCTCTATTGCTTGGTATACTGATAATAATATAGAATACAGAAGGAATATTGATTCTCTCTATTTCTTCTCTATCTCGCCCACCCTTAAATAATGGAGGAGACAGGTTTTTAACGTTACTTAGTGGGAGAGGAATAAGGGAAGAACGGACCTATCAGTTAATGGACTGACTAGGTCTTTAATAAATTAAAAAGGTATTTTTAAAATTAAACTAAAATATTCTTTTAATAAAAATTCATTATTCTAACAATCCCCCACTTGAATTTTTCAAAGTATTTTTCCAAAACATTTTCATCAAGCAATATTATAAAGTTGTGCATAAGTAAAGGTGTTGATCAACTTGAACCTTTACATACTGTTGATGATTTAGATTTTACTAGAGTAACTCGTAGTTTTGAACTCTATCTCTAACAACATCCCACACACAACTCTACCAGGGAGTAGTCCAAAAGCCCGTGCTTTTACGGCCATACACGTGTATCCCGGTATAGTGAATGCTATAGAGATTTTGCCCACAATCTCATAGGAAGCAGCCTCACTTCCACATTCACATAGGTAGGTCTATCATGAGTACTCCTGTAGCTAGGTACCCCAATCCAACTGGATATATAGAACCTATTAAGAGTTAAAAAATATAAACTCAACCTTAATTATATCGCTTCAGGATATCATGCTTCAACACAACAACACTCGAAAGGATTCCAAAATTATAAAATTAGCATGATTCACGCATATTACTTACAACTTGTTATTACCCACTGAACCTATTTCTTGGGATCTCCAGTCTATAGGTTGGGTTACCATTGTATGTAACTCATCAATCAATCTAAGGGCAAAAGTCCCATTCCTTTCGAGGTTCTGCAAACTTTCTCTCGTGCTAATCCTTTAGTCAAAGGATCAGCTAAATTTTCATCAGTCCGAATATGATCCACTATAACAGCTCCTGTAGAGAGATATTCTCTAACAGTACTGTGCTTACGACGTATTTGTCGTTTTTTGCCGTTATAATAACGGTTCTGAACTTTTGCAATAGCCGCGGTACTATCGCAATGGATCAATACAGCTGGAATCGGTCTTTCCATAAGGGAGTATCACATAGCAGATTTCTGAACCATCCTGCTTCTTCACTAGCTGTAGCTAGTGCTATCATCTCAGACTCCATAGTGGACTGAGCCAAAATAGTCTGTTTCTTTGACTTCCAAGAGACAGCCCCACCAGCTATATTAAATATATAGCCACTGGTTGCCTTTGAGTCATCTGAAAGAGTATTCCAGTCGGCATCGCTATATCCTTCTAGGACAGCGGGAAACTTCTCATAATGTAAACCAAAGTTCATAGTTCTTTTCAAATATCTCATAACTCTCTCAATAGCATGCCAATGTTCAATACTCGGTCTACTTGTAAATCTACATAACAATCCCACAACATATGCAATATCTGGTCTACTGCAATCAGTTACATAGCGTAAACTACCAATTATGCTCGCATATTCAGATTGTCTTACACTATCACCAGTATTTTTAAATAATTTTACACTGGGATCATAAGGTGTGCATGCAGGTTTACAATCAAAATAATTATACTTTTTCAAAACTTTCTCAATGTAATGTGACTGATCTAAGCAAATTCCTTTTACAGACCTAGTTATCCTAATTCCAAGAATAACGTTTACTTCACCAAGATCTTTCATATCGAAATTTGCACATAACATAGATTTCACATTGTTAACCACATGAATATTAGAACCAAATATAAGCAAATCATCCACATAAAGACATATAATAGTGCAAAGCTCATTCTCTGATTTATAATAAATGCACTTATCACTCTCATTCACTTTGAAACCATGTGAGATAACAAGATTATCAAATTTTTCATGCCACTGCATTGGAGCCTGCTTTAATCCATAAAGAGATCTATTCAATTTACACACTTTATTTGCTTGCTCAGAAATTACAAAACCCTCAGACTGATCCATATAAATTTCTTCAATCAATTCACCATTTAAAAAAGCAGTTTTCACATCCATTTGATGCACACAAGATCATGAATAGAAGCAAGTGCAAATAAAATACGAATTGATGTAATTCGACTAACAGGCGAAAAAGTATAAAAAAAATCAATATTCTCTTTTTGTTTAAATCCTTTAGCAACTAGGCGAGCTTTGTATTTATCAACTGTACCATCAGGTTTCAATTTCCTTTTCAATATCCATTTACATCCTATAGTTTTGCAGCCAGGAGGTAAATCAACTAAATCCCAAGTCCTATTAAAAGCAAGTGATTCCATTTCATCATTTATAGCTTCTTGCCAAAACTCAACATCTACAGAGGACAAGGCTTCTTGTATATTTTGTGGGTCTTGTTCAACAGTAAAAACATAATAATCAGAACCATAGTCTTTAGCAATTCTAGCACGTTTACTCTTTCTGGGTTCAGATTCCAATTCCATACGAGGTTCACTTATTCTAGTTATTGGATTATTACTAGAAGTTGAGCCTCCACTATTCCTTGATATAAAAGGGAATTTATCTTCATAAAAAACAGCATCATTTGATTCAATAGTGGTATGAGAATTCAAATCAAAAAATCTATATGCTTTACTGTTCACAACATAGCCAATAAACACACATTCATAAGCTCTACTAGCAAGTTTTTTCCTTTTAGGATCTGGAATTCTAACGTAAGCCAAACAACCCCAAATTTTAAAATAAGATAAATTTGGCTTTCTGCCTTTGAAAATTTCGTATGGAGAGACATTCTTTTTTTAATTTGGGACACGGTTCAATACATAACATGCCGTCAATAAAATCTCTCCCCACCAATAAGAAGCAGCACCAGAATTTAATAAAATAGCAACAACAGACTCAGTCAAAGTCCTATTTTTTCTTTCAGCTTTTCCATGCCATGTAATTTAACAAACTCAATAAACATATCAGAATCATAAACTCAATAAACATATCAGAATCATACTCAGTACCTCTATCACTACGCAGTCTTTTCACTTTCTTATTGCATTGATTTTCAATTTCAGTGATAAATAATTTAAACATATCAAATGCTTCATTCTTATGTTTCATGAGATAAACATAAGTATAATCAGAGCAATCATCAATAAATGTAATAAAATATCGTTTTCCATTTCTAGTCAATACACCATCAAACTCACATATATCAGAATGAATTAAGTCAAGTGGCTCAATTTCCTTTTGTATTACTGATTTATGAGGAGTTTTAGTAATTTTTGCTTGAGTGCAAAATTCACATTTTTCAAAATCATTTACAGACAATTTCGGAATTAAACCTAAATTACACATATTTTTAATTATACGTTTATTGACATGAAATAATCTAGAATGCCAAGTATTAAAAGAACAGATATAAACAGAAGGAGAAATTTTATTCACGTCAACATTCAACTTAAACATCCCATCAGTAGCATAACCCCTACCAACAAAAACATTGTTTTTTGCTAAAGTATAAACATCAGCCCCTATAGTCTAAGTAAACCCAGCCTTGTTGAGAAGGTAGCCCATTCTTCCTCATCTCTGGAGTATGCAAAACATCTTTGAGAATCAGGGTCTTTCCAGAGGTAAACTTCAACTCTACCTCACCAGTTCCGGCAACAATAGTAGTGTGAGAATCACCCAAAAATACATTTTTATCCTCAGTTTCAGAATAAGACTTGAACATAGTTCGATCAAAGCAGACATGGCGAGAAGCACCCGTGTCTACCCACCACCCTTCGGATCCTCCAATTAAATGGATTTCAGTAAGCATGGCAATAAATGTCTCCTCAATAAGATTAGCCTGTGGTGCCACACGTTGAGTCCTATTTCGACAATTCCTAGCCATATGGCCAGGTTTGTCACAATTCCAACATTTAAATTCTCCCACTGGGACTCCCGTATGGACCACATCTTTTCTCACTGGGGGTCCATTTCTTGAAGGGGGGGTTGATTATTCCTATTCTGGAACTAAGGAGCATTCCGGTTCTGAAAATTACGACGATTTTGATTTTGATTTTGATTCTTCATATTTTTGGGTTTTGGTTTTAGAACAGCGGAGGTGGAGTATTTCTGAATATTTTTGTTGTTAGACACAACAAGAATTTCTTCCTTCTGATCTTGTTTCCGGGCTTCTTCCTCAATACGAAGGCGGGTTATCAGACTTTCCAGTGAGAATTCTTTGGTTTTGTGCCTGAGAACATTTTTGAAATCTTTCCAACTAGGGGGTAACTTATCAATTAAAACAACAACTTGAAATTGTTCATCTAAAGCCATACCTTCTGAGATAATCTCATATGCAATTTTTTGTAGTTCATGAGATTGTACCTCCACGGATTTGTCATCAGACATTTGGTACTTGAGATATCGGCTCACCGCGTATTTCTTTGCTCCAGCCTCCTCAGTGTCATATTTCTTCTGGAGTGCATCCCAGACATCTTTTGCAGACTCTTTGGAGAAGTAGTAATCATATAAATCGTCCGCCAACCCATTAAGAATAAAATTCTTGCACAAGAAATCAGTTTCCACCCATGCTGCTTGTTGCTTAATTTGTTCATCAGAAGGTATATGCGGTAAATTGGGTAAAGTGGATTTTTCAGAGGTGAGAACGGATGAGACTTTTCTGGTAGTGAGAAAAAATAACATTTTTTGTCTCCATCTTTTGAAATGGAGACCCTCAAAACGAAAGGGTTTGTTGAGGTCAACGGTGACGGAATCAATTTCGGTGTTCATGGCAGAAAAAGGTCGTCTTAAAATTGTTGGAGCACAATAGAATTAACAATAAATTACGGATAGTTTTTGGGTTGAGTCGCGTACTAGGTCGCTCTCTTTAAGACGATTCGCGGCTCTGCCCAAATTGTGCAAGCAGTATTCAGCCTCGTCGTCCCCAGGATAAAACAACCCAGAAACTCTCTGTCTCGGAACCCTTCTGCACCGGAAAGGCACCGGAATACTAACTCCCTCTATTGCTTGGTATACTGATAATAATATAGAATACAGAAGGAATATTGATTCTCTCTATTTCTTCTCTATCTCGCCCACCTCTATTTCTTCTCTATCTCGCCCACCCTATTTCTTCTCTATCTCGCCCACCCTTAAATAATAGAGGAGACAGGTTTTTAACGTTACTTAGTGGGAGAGGAATAAGGGAAGAACGGACCTATCAGTTAATGGACTGACTAGGTCTTTAATAAATTAAAAAGGTATTTTTAAAATTAAACTAAAATATTCTTTTAATAAAAATTCATTATTCTAACAAAAGTTGAATTGAATATAAATGCCACAAAATGGGATATAATGTGAATTAAGTAGTGAATGTAATGTAAGTTATTAAACCCTAGGATTGACAAGTATCAGAAATTGTAAATTCTATGAAATTAAAAAGATGAGTTTCGTTGCCAATTTACGTCTCTTGAAAAAATATTTTTGTAATCAAGAGAGAATTTTTGTTCCTGCGAATTTATGTTTTTGTGTGTTTTGGGATATTGAACAATTTATGTGTCTTGGAAAGATATTCTTGAAATCTAGAGATAATTCTTGTTATATTGACAATCTTCAAATTTAATCAGAATCATAAAAGAATCTATCATCTAATGTACAGAAGGAATATTCAAAATCTTAGTAAGCTGATCATATATATATCTCTGTATATCTGGGTTGAAGCTATCAACACTAATCTCAGGATCAACATCCTGCAACAAAGACACATCATGAGTAACTTGATCTTCAACCTTCACAAAATCCAATCCATCGACAACGCTTTCATGCTCCTTAAATCCCGATGTTAAAAGCTTCATGATCAACAATTCAACGTGTTCCTCCAACGCACCTTTACAAATCACACGATTAAACTCGACAAGAATCTCATTCAATTTACACGGCGCAACCTCCATCAACAACGAACCACACTGCCTGCAAAACCCCACAGCAACCTCAACATTATCCGAGCTAGGGTTCACCAACAGAAACATCAGAACATTGAGCGCCAGAACTTCGTAAACCACTGCTTGATTGATTAATTGGCCCATGAATTGCGATGTTTTCTGCAGTTTCTTCTTGTCTTTGCAGTCGAAAGCCTCTCTGAACTGCACAACCAATCTCTTCACCAGCAGAAACCCTACTTCAGGGAACTTGGAGTTGATTATCGCCACAAGTGAAGCATAAACATCAGTTAATTCTGGAAATTCCAACTGCAATTTCATTATTGCTCGACAAAACAGGCCTCTTTCGAGGATTAGATTCTCCTTCAAAATTTGATCAGCCACAATCTGTACGTTGAAAACGTTGACGATCTCGACCAGTCCGGTGATTCTTTCTTCCATCGCAATCCATATGAGCTTTTGGTACTCGATCATCTCTTCATGTTTCGCCATTGAGGAGCGAGTAGAGCTTGAATACAAAAAAAATCACCACTATGCTGTATTCTTATTTTTCTTTCTTCGTCTTCTTTTGATAAATTTTTTGGTTATATATAGGAAGAGGAAAAGCGATAAAGATGTTCGAGATTTGGTATAATTATAAGTTGAATAGGAAAATAGTTGTGTTTTGATTGGGCAACAAGCAATATTAAATGATGATTAATTAATTAAGATATCTATTGATTGTGTTGAAGAACAAATCAAATAATTCTTGACGCATAATTAATACCTCATATCTGAAATAATAATATTGAGATGATATTTGTTGGCCATTGATTTAGTTACCATTATACTCGATGCCTACAAGTTTTTTTAAATATAATATAAAAAAATGATGTGAATATTAGTATACGTTACATGTTATATTTTGTGGCGGAAGAAAAAATTATATTTAAAGGCTACAAAATTTATTGAAAAATTTAGTTTAGGGGTATTTATCAAGGAGGGTTCAATTCTGTTTGCATTTTTTTCCTTCTTCCTTCATTTTTTTTTGCCTTTTCCTTTTCTGTTTGCATCTTTTTTCCTTCTTCCTTCAATTTTTTTTGCCTTATATTGTACAATATACAAGAAAAATTAATCTAACCAAACCTATATTGTCATACATCATAATATACACCGTATCGAAATATTAAATATACTGTGAGTATTGTAAGTTGGAAAAAACAAATATATCGCAGTATGAAACAAAAATTAACTAAAACAACATATACTGTCAGGCATCACAACGTATACTGTATCGAAATATTAAATATACTGTGAGTATTGTAAGTTGGAAAAAAAAATTCGCAGTATAAAACAAAAATTAACTAGAATAACGTATACTGTCAGGCATCATAACGTATACTGTATCGAAATATTAAATATACTGTGAGTATTGTAAGTTGGAAAAAAAAATCGCAGTATAAAACAAAAATCAACTAAAACAACGTATACTGTCAGGCATCATAACGTATACTGCATCGAAATATTAAATATACTGTGAGTATTGTAAGTTGGAAAAAATAAATATTTCACAGTATAAAACAAAATTTAACTAAAACAACGTATACTGTCATGCAACATAACGTATACTACATCGAAATATTAAATATACTGTTAGGCTTTATAACATATACTATGCTCGAAATTTGAATATACTGTTGGTGAAAAATAAAAAGGTGGTGTTCATATACTCTCAGACTTTATAACATATACTATGCTCAGAATTTGAATATACTGTTGGTGAAAATAACATATACTATGCTCGGAATTTGAATATACTGTTGGTGAAACTATGCTCGGAATTTGAATATATTGTTTGTGAAAATAACATATACTATGCTCGGAATTTGAATTTACTGTTGGTGAAAAATAAAAAGGCGCTGTTAAGATTCGAACCCGCGCACTGAAGGGTACAATGTCGCACCTTTACCAACTAAGCCAACGCCTGTTTTGTGATTCCAAACACACCTTAATATATATATATCGCGCGCGCAAATATCTTAAGTGGGCCCCACAAGGTGTACAATAACACTAATGTGCATCTTATGCACATGAGTGTCACTCTAATTGCAATTGACCGACTTGTGGTTTCCTATGAAAGTTTATTACTCCTTGATTGTATGAATTTAAGGATGTTGAAGCCCGTCTTCGAACTTTTGAAGTTTGTCACGAGACCGAGTACGATTAGAGGGTGAATCGTCTCAGAGAGAGTGATGAAAATATATTTAGATATTATTATATTTACTAGGAGGGGAGGTCTCATATGCACCAGTTGCACGAAGTCACCCTACAAGAAAAAGGGTCTTTTGAGACCACAAAAAATGGTCTCAAATAATGAGTATTTGTCACAACTTATGAGTATTTGTCAAAACTTTATTGTCGTGTCAATATCTCGGACGCAAATAATATATTTGTGACCACAAAAGTCGTCTCAAATATTTTTTGTAACAAGTAGTTATCTCTAAAAGTAGTCTTAAGATTGTTTCAAATAATTTGTAGAGAGATTTGTGACAACAAGTGGTCACAAATAATTTATTATTAGTGATCAAAATTATGGTGTCAAAAAGCGTTATACAAAAGATCACTTTTGTTGGATCTAAATATATTACTATTTATGCCTAGAGGTATTACATGTGATGAGTAAATGTATTACAATTTATGCTTAAAATTATTACATGTTTTTGGTAAATGTATTGGTATTCCTTTACCCAGAACATGTAATACTTTTAAACATAAATGGTGATACTCATCCCGAATTACACTGTGCAACTGGTGCACATGAGACTTTGTCTTACTAGAACTCCCCTGTCGTGCGATGCAGGACTTGAAGTATATCTATTTATAAAAAGGGAATTAAATTGAATTTATTAAATAAACAATTCTAATGAAAATGAATTCAATTTTATGTATGTTGAACGTCATTGATGCAATATCATCTTATTAAGAAGTTTGCATATCAAATGAATAATTTCTATTATCATTTGGAAATTCTTTGGGATCTTCAAATTTTTAATTTTGTTTAAGAAATTATAATTAGAAAAATAAACTTCAGTTACACTCTGCTATTTGGTGTTGTATCGCCCTCTATTTTAGTATTATAATAATATAAGTTTATTGATATTTAGTTAGACTTAATTAATTAATTTGGGCCAAGTATGTATATAAATACAAGAATTGACTTTTGACCCAGTTTCAAGTCACGATAGCCCGATTAATGATTTTAAGTCCAATTAAAGGTCAATAAATCATATTTTATATGGATTTAAGTTTAAGTTGAAAGTCTCATTAGGACGAAACATATGTTATGCATTTTCAAGTACTTTTCATTTTAATTTCTCAAGCCCAAGTCAAGTCCATGAACATAGCCCCTTTGATATTTTCAAGCTCACTTATATTGGGATTATTATTTCATTATTTTCAAGTCATACCGGACTCCATGTATTTAGTTATTAAATTTTAGACTCAATATTTTGTAGAAGATCAATCATCATATTTTAGTCAATTTGCATTCATATTCATCACATCACACCGCCGCAACCTCCAGTTGGATTTGGAAACCAGTTGGATTTGATTTCCAATAACGAATTCCTCTTTAAAACCGGTAAGATCAAAACAACTCTCTTTTTTAACACACACACACACACACACACACACATATATATATATATGTAACGCCCATGAATTTTCGTCTATTTATTAAACTATTTTGTATGATTTTATTTTTATCATCATTTTATTCAATTGGGCCGACTCTTTTCATGTGATTATTTTTCAAGATTAGAATTTTTCAACCCAAATAGATTTATATTAGCCCAATATATTATTTCAAATCTTATTTCTAAAAAACTATTTATTTTGAAGTTAAATTTTTTTGTTCTAGAATCCATTTATTTAATTCACATAAGCACATTCATATACATCATCTCATCCATTTGCATCATTGACTCAATATTTAGGCCCAATCAATAACTATGGATTCAATTTTAGCCCAAAATCTATAGAGCCCAAATAGAACGGATAGAATTTTAGAATCGGATATTTTCCTGTTTTGTGAGTGAAGGGGTGGCGTGATGGAGTGGAGTGTGGAGGAGTGGCGTCAAGGAGTAGAGGAGTGGGGAGATCATGGGTAGTGGGAGTTAGATTATAAACTGTTAATAAAAATCATATATAAATGTGTAGCCTTAAACTGTGGAACAATTTTTACGCGTTAATTTCAGTTTCATGGCAACCTAAAATTTCTCTACTTCTTCTACTGGTCATCTAGCGAAAATTCCGCCCAAAATTCCTACAACTATATCCAGTAATCAAATCACAATTACACATTTTACTCCAACACCATCCCTTTTCATTGAGTGCTTATTTTCGATCAACACCCAATTTTCTTATCTCACCACCCTCTTTTCCTTTGTCAATCCTTTGTCAATGAAGTTCTATGGAGTGGGTGCGAGTGAAAGAACTGAAGAAGTGGAGAAAATAATTTTATCTCGCGGAATCGGAATGGAGGAATGAGAGGAAGGAAAGGATAATTTGATCTCGCATATAAAGCGATTTAGAACAGAAGAATTGGGGGAGGAAAGGATAATTTGATCTCGTACATGAATGCGGAATTGGAATGGAGGAATGGGAGGAAGGAAAGGATAATTTGAACTGGCATATGAAGGCGGAGTTGGAATCGGAGGAATGGGAGGAAGGAAAGGATAATTTGATCTTGCATATGAAGGCGGAGTTGGAATGGAAAAATCGGAGGAACAAAAGGATAATTTGATAATTTGATCACGCATATGAAGGCGGAGTTGGAATGGAGAAATCGGAGGAACGAAAGGATAATTTGATCTCGCATATGAAGGTGGAATTGGAATGGAGGAATCGGATGAAGGAGAAAGCGGATGAAGGAGAAATCGGAGGAACGAATTAGAATGGAGGAATCGGATGAAGGAGAAATCGGAGGAACGAAAGGATAATTTTTGGAATGGAGGAATCGGATGAAGGAGAAATGGGAGGAACGAATTGGAGGAATCGGATGAAGGAAAGATGAAGATGTTGTGCGCAAGCGTATTTTCTGCAAGTCTCAACTTCAATATATACATATATGTATATATATATATATATATATATATGTATTAATTTTAAAATTATCAATTTTCCTGTGAAACTAACTAGTGCCGAGATTCATTGAAATTGAAAATTCCTATTATAAATCCATATATATTACTCCAATTTCAAGTTCACCCCACTTCGCGTCCATATTCTCAAAAGCCCACAGCTCTTCCTTATTTTAATTACTATTATTATTATTTTCATTAATTAAAAATTTCTTTATATTTTCATAATGATCTACTATCAATAGTATTACGCGGTTGAATGTAGGATTTGAGGAGCGAGAGTAGGTGCCTAATTTTCGGGGAGGGGGGGGGGTTACTGTTTATTGCTTTAATTGTATTTACATGACTGTATACGTGTGCTTTTATTTTCAAGTTATTACTTGCCAATACAAGTAATTATTCAATTTGCTATTTGCCAATACAAGTTTAGCTCATTGTCATTATGTTACTTGCCAATACAAGTTTAGCTATTACCAGCATGCTACTTGCCAATACAAGTTAGCTCTATGTCTCTTGCCAATACAAACGCATCATTAAATTAATTGTTACATTGTGTGTTTTTTTGTTAATATAATTATTACGATAAACTGTGACTCCCACGAGCGGAAGGAAGCTCACCCAACCCATTATTGAACCTCAGGTAGAATTGGAATGAGCAATTGAAGCAGAGGCGGAGCCAGAAAGCATATTATGGTATAAAGTTATAAATAAAATTTTATTTGGAATTAATATTAAATGTGTGCAATATGATGTTTATGATTTAGGATTTACTTTATTTCAAAAGTATGGTGAAGTTTTAGACTTGTAGTATGTTGTAGTTGAAATCTTATGAAATTATGGTACGCAAGGAGTTTAAGGTGATTTATATAATTCATAATTATAATTGAGTACTTAATAAAATTATTATGGTGAATTGATGTGTTAGATTCATCATAATTGGGAAATATTTTAATAAGTTTTTACATGTTCTAGATACGTAACAAATTATTAGTGATTTATACTAGAATGTTAATTTGATTAAGGAGATGTTTAAGATGTGTCAGGTTTGAACAAATTATATTTTCTGTTGTCAATTACTTAATACTATCATCAAAATTCTTAAAGTTTTTAAAATATTTTGTATATTTTCACTATTGATTTTAATATACTTTATTTCGTAAAATATTGTGACATTATAATGATTATGTTAAATTACTCTTTTCGTAATGGCTTGATTTTAAAATATAGTATTTGATTAAATAAATTAAATATCTTGACATGTTTTTGGGGCTTTATAATTACTTAAAAATAGTCCAGAAAATTAGGTTGTTACAATATATATATATATATATATATATATATATATATATGCTCAATTCGCAATTCCTTAAATTCTTAACAGTAGATTTGATTTTTTTACAAAGCATCTACAATTTAAGTTTTAGACGAAGTTGGATAGCTCATGTGGCAGAACATCTACTACCTAGGCCTTTGGTCCTGGGTTCGAGTCACCGTGGGGGAAGGGGAGGGTTTTTTCTTTGTTCTTAGATTAGGAGATTTTTTTTTTTTTTTAAAAAAAGATGAAGTTGGATAGCTCAAGTGGCAGAGTTTTTTTAGAAAAAAGACGAAGTTCGAGTCACCCGGGTTCGAGTCACCGTGGGGGAAGAGAAGGATTTTTTCTTTGTTTATTAGATTAGGAGAATTGTTTTTTAAAAACAGTAGATTTGATTTTGTTGGCGTCGGGGATTAATCCGTAAGTGTGTATGCGGGTGTGTGCTATCATGAGCAGGTGTGATTTGTGTGTGTCTCTGTATGTGGGTCAATGTGTTTTTGGTGTGTACTCAGGTGTGTGTACGTAAGTGTGTATGTATACCTGTGTGTATAAGAGGGTAAAAATTTGTGTGTTTGTATGCATGGTTATTGATAAAGCGCAACCTGATATCCAAGAAACTTAACGGAAATCTACGTAAGCAATATGAAAAAACACAAGATTTACGTGGTTCGATCCGGAGATCTACGTCCACGGGCACAAAATAGCACCTGCCGAGGTGTTTCTTTTACTAGATCTTTGAGTTTACACGTAGTAATTCAGAATACAGAATGCGAACCCTAATTCAGAGTTCTTTCCTCCTATTTATACTAAACCCTACTGAACTCTAACTAACTCCCTATTATCGTGCCTATTTTCCGCTGCATGACGGTTTTGGACGAATCGTGGGCCTTGAATTGCGGAACAAACCCCATATGCGCTATCTGGAGCGCGTACTTCCAGACCTTTTGGGCCAGTTAATGGGCCGGGGCTATGGACCAGTTAGCGGGCCAAATTATTCGGTATTAACCCGACCCGAAGTGACCGGGCCATCCCTATCAGATGCCCCCCCCCCCAGCCGGAGCGAGGAAGGAGCTTCGGTTGTAATCGGAGTGGAGCTGTAGGCCAGATGAGCCGAAGTGTTTTTAGATGACCAAGTCTGTCGCGCGTCGAAGGGACCCCGCGGCGCGGTCTGGGGACGCGAAACCGAACTAGACCGAAGTACATTGAGTTGAGAGCGAGGTACCGAGTTCCCCAAAAGCAAGAAACGGTATCGGAAGTACATAGTGATCTGGCCGAGGTGAAAGGATCACCGGAGTGTAGTGGTCTGGCCGAAATGAAGGGAGCCCCGGAGTGTAGTAGTATGGCCGAGGTGAGGGGAGCACCGGAGTGTAGTTTAAATCTTCCTGGCGAAGAGTGAGGTTGATGTGATTGGCGACGCCATCATGAGAGAGAGGGATGTGAAGTGACACGCTCTGCGATTTCCAATAAACTTGTTCCCCACGCGCCTTGGGAACCGTAAAGCGCGTGAATATCACGTCCAAATCTCAATCACTGAATTTGAATAGGCTGTATCAGAGCCGTTGGTTTTTGTGTATATATTTGGAAAAATGGCACAGTAACCCTTCATCTTCTTCATTGCGATTTGCCAGTTTAGAAAGCGGGAAAAAAAGGGAATTATGTGCTTGTGATTCATCTCAAATCAAAAACCTCTCAAATTCAACCCAAGTAAGTATGCCTTCTTCTTCATCTTCTTCTTCTATTCAAGAGGTAGGGACTAAGAGTGCCCCGTTAGATGTACCACCCCTTCGATATCTTATTCCGGAAAGGAATGAGATTAGGACGGTAGACAGGGCCGACGGCATGGAAACCAACGTTAGGATGGTTGGTTTCTATGAATGATCGGAGGAGGACTTTGAAGTGGCCTCTGTAGCGTTACGTATGACGCGTGTGCAGATTGAGAGAGAAATCCCCTCATTTTACCTTCCATTCAACTTAGAATATATAGTACCGAACCCCAGTGATAGGGCCTGCTGCCCGCCGCAGGGTATTATTAGTGTGTATATAGATCCCCTGAGAATAGGTTTGAGACTGCCCCTGTGGGACATTGTGGTCCAGTTGCTGAAATACTACGGCATTGCCTTAAGCCAACTAGCGCCGAATGCGGTTAGGCAAGTGGTGGGATTTACCGTAGTATGCAAGAACGTCGGGTTAGAACCGACCGTAGAGCTATTTAGGTTTTTTTACCAACTAAAAGCCTTCGGTAAATCCAAGGGGTGGTACTCCTTTAGTCCCCGAGCCCGAGGTGGGTTCAAAGTGCAAAACCCGAGTAAGGTTGAGGGATGGAAGGAGAGGTTTATATTTGTGAAAAACAAAGTAGCTCTCCCGAGGTGGAGGAGGGATGAGGTACTTGATACTGCTCCGGTGGAGAACCCGGAGGCCGAAGTCGTACATATATTCCGGTCAGTGGGGACTTTCAAGACCCTCTGTACTGGGGAGGAACTGGAGGGGGCCGGACTGAGCCCGTATTATTCGGGCGATGCGGTTGCCGAAGAGGGTAGGAGTTCTTCTGTCTTGCTTTTTACAAACTATTACCTTGTATATAACTAACTTTAACTTCTGTGTGCAGTGGGACGCTTCGGAAAAGAGCCGGCTGGAAGCCCCGCGGTGGCTGCGGCGGCCAAAAAGAAAGGGAAAACTGCTGAGGCATCTCCCCGGGGGAAGATGTCACCTGGTGCGAGGCCCAGTGCTGGGTCTGAGGAGCAGGTAGGGGTGGCGAAGCCTACCCCTGTGTCCAAGAAGAGGCCGGAGCCATCCAGGACTCCTCCAACAGCAGCAAAAAGACTCCGCACGGAGGGGAGTATGGAGGTAAGTTCCAGACGTGCTGTCAGTTACTGTTAATGCAAATGCATTGTATGTTTTTCTGTGCTGATCATTGTGTGCTATTATTGGTGGCAGTTGAAGGAGCAGGGGTCCTCAAGTCTGTTGGGGTTGGAGGGGGCCGATGTCGAAGAACTTCTGCGCTTGGCGCGAGGAATCATGGACCTCAGTCATAAGAGCGACAAGGAAGGCAAGGAGGAGCTGGCCGAAGTGGCTAGGGAGCTTCGGGCGCGCAACGACAGGTTAACCCAAGACCTGACCGAGGCGCGTAAGAGGGCTGCCTTTGTCGAAAATGAGGTTGCGCGTCTGCGCGGGGTGGAGGCAGAAACCAATGTCCTCCGAGGGGAAGTATTGCAGCTGTGGGCAGAGATGGAGGCTCGGGAAGCTGCCATGGTCGAAGGTCAAGGAGCGATGCTGAAGGCATTCGCAAAAAAACTGTTCCAAACCAGCACGTTCCTTGACTTCCAGACTGATTTTGTGGCAATAGGGGACCAGGCCACCCGATCTGTGCTGCTGGAGCAGATCAAGGAAGTCTACCCGAGTGTGGACGTATATCGTCCAGAATTTGGGTACGATTTTGACGCAGTGGCCGGGGTGGAGAGGGCCTATTACACAGCATTAGCAAATCTGCCGGAGTGGCCGCTGTTGAAGGCCTTAGTGGAGAAGAAGCAACTTCTGACGGCCGAGGAGATTGCTAATTGTGCGGTGGACCAGGACCAAGAGTTTCTGGCATTCCGCCGGGGTGAAGTGGTCTCCCAGCCCCGAAACAAAGAGCCACCCCCCCGTGTAGAAACTGTCGCTGTTGCCGAAGTGGGAGATGCCGGAACTGCTAAGGGACACCTGGAGGAGGTTCCCGAAGAGGCCGAGGGGACCGAGAGGGAGGTCAGTCGTTCCCCTCAAATTTAATGTAATAGACAATAGGAGTAGATGTAAACTTTGGGTTGAATCATGGATAATGTACCCCGACTTTGTTGAATATAAATCTTGTTTGTGAATTGAATTTCCGCTCATTGTATGCTTGAGATTGATTGTTCCCGTTGATTCTTTTGTTTGTTTAGAATACCGCGGAATTGCACGAGACGATTAAGAAGCTGATGCAATCACTAGAGTGGTTCCTCGGAGAGAAGAACAACCTGCAAATGCACGTGGTGCCAAGGCTAGAAAAGCGAGTGTCCGCTGCAGAAAAGAGAGCGGAGGAAGCCGAAGAAAGAGCCAAAGATTTCGAACTGAAGTACCGGGCTAAAGCTGCGGAAATGAGCCGTGTCCTCGTTCATCAAAGGGAGTATGACCGGATACTGTCCGAGTTCGGCCTTCTGACCTTTGAAGAAGTGGAGGAGCGGGTCGTAGAGATTCAAGGCGAAATCTCGGCGCTTATGGAAAATGACCCAGCGGAGTCCTCAGAGCTTGTAAGAAAGCGAGAGGTTTTGGAGCTGCTTCTCAGCATGTACGAAGGACTGAAGGGCCGAGGCAGGTGGAGGCCTTCTGCCGAGGAATTCATTGCGTGTACAAGCCGGAGCCAAGGTACTTCAAAAGCTCCCCGGAGGGATAAAAAGAAGCCCGCTGGAAAGAGCAAGGGCATTGTGATCCGGGAGCCAGCTCCAGTGACTACAATCGAAGAAGAACCCGCTGTGGTCGCCGAAGAGGTTGTCGAAGAGCTGGCCAGAAATTGAAGTGATGGCTCCGGAGGAATGGGACCCCGTGCAATGGGCCCAAACCCCCAGGTCTACCTCGCAGCCAAGTAGTCGTGCTCGTACAAGAGACGAGGTTCCCAGACAAGCGCCAAGAACAAGTCCACGGCGTCGGGGAGCCCGCGGAGGGGAAAGAGCCGGAGCCCGAGGTCGAGGATCTACAAGATCACGGAGGACACAGCGTAGGTCTAGGAGTAGGCCTCAACGCCGGGGTGCTGAATACTGGCTCGGGGGCCGTAGATAATTGCTTATCTTTTTTTTTTTTTTTTTTTTCGAAGTCTTATGTAAAAAACTTTTTTGGTGTTGTATTATTTGGAAGATAATAAAATCGTTTTGATGTGCACAGATGTGTTAAGGAAAACAACAAGTTATTAACTGTTTTAATTGGGTGTTCGGGAACACAGTATGGATAAATCCAATGCAAATCTCCCCGGACGGATCGGGCTGGAGTAAAATCTCCCCGGACGAATCAGGCGGGAGTAACCACTTCTCCGGTTTAACAGGCGAGAAAGTGATATGAGTTCGGGGACGAAATGTGAATCTCCTCGGACGGACCGAGAGATAGATTTAATTGTCCGGAGACGAATAATAATAATATGAATGCGTTAGGGCGTCCCCGTAACGTAAAAGAGAGCACAGCAAGATGCATAAACAAAGAGTTTTTATTCAATGAAGAGTGCCGGAGCAATTTAAAGAATACAAAGAGAGATAACAACATAAAAGAAACGTGCAATGAGCATAAAGATAAAATGGTACTTGCCATTTGGCATTCACAGATAGAAGCGCCTCAAGTTGGTAACATGCCAGCTTCGAGGAATTTGGGTTCCATCGAGATGCTCTAACTGATAGGATCCGGAATCGTGCGCGGCAACGACGCGGTATGGACCTTCCCAAGAAGCATGTAATTTCCCCTCAGGGGCAACTTTGTTGGCTGAATTGAGTCGAAGTACTAGGTCCCCGACATTGAACTGAGTGCCTCGGACCCGGAGGTGGTGATACTTAGCTGCACGTTGTTTACACCTGGCCTGCTGAATGAACGATTGATCGCGACGATATTCGAGCTCATCCAGATTTGTACGAAGAGCTTCGTCATTATCCTCGGGAATCAGTGTTACGAGGCGGGGACTCGGTACACTGATTTCCGCAGGAATAACGGCTTCGGAGCCATAAGTAAGGCTGTAAGGAGTCTCTCCGGTAGAGGTATGCGGCGTCGTGCGATAAGCCCATAGTACTTGTGGAAGGTTTTCGGCCCAAAGACCTTTAGCACTATCCAGGCGCTTCTTTATACCCGTAAGCAGTGTACGATTAGTGACTTCGACCTGACCATTGGCTTGGGGATGGGCAACCGAGGTGAAAATTTGTCGGATATGGAGCTCCTCGCACCATGTCTGGAAGGGATCATTGGCAAACTGTTTGCCATTATCCGAGATAATAGTGCTCGGTATGCCGAAGCGACATACAATATTTCGCCAAACGAACTTCAAGATATTCTGACCAGTGACTGCAGTAAGAGGTTCTGCTTCTACCCATTTGGTGAAGTAATCCACGGCGACCACCAGAAACTTCAACCCACCCGGAGCGACCGGAAACGGGCCGACAATATCAATTCCCCACTGAATAAATGGCCATGCACTTTGGATTCCAGTGAGCTCAGTTTGAGGCAGGTGTTTCACACGAGAATGTAGTTGACACTTGCTGCATTTGGTCACTAAGTCGTGGGCATCGTTGAACAAAGTTGGCCAATAATATCCCCAGCGGAGAACTTTCTTGGCCAATGTTCGGGAGCCGATATGACTGGCACAAGCCCCTTCGTGAACCTCCCGTAGAACTTGATTAGCCTCGGCAGGAGCGAGGCACCGGAGACTCGGTTGTAGGTACGACCGTCGATACAAGACTCCATCATGAAAGGAGTATTTGGGGACTTTGAGGACTACTTGCCGAGCTCGCAGCTTATCAGTAGGCAGAATTCCATCTCGGAGATACTGAACAATAGGGGTCATCCAATTCGGATCACTATCGGTCAGTACCGAAATCGTTGCCTCATGAATTGCCGGATGAGATAAGTCTTCGACCATGATATCCGGAGATATATTAGTTCGGACTGCGGAGGCCAATTTGCTGAGCGCATCTGCTCTTGCATTCTGAGTACGTGGTATTTTCTGGATAACAACTGTATCAAGAGTTGACATAAGCTTGAGTGTTAAAGCACGATACCTGATCATTGTTTCATCCTTGGCGACATAAGTCCCCTGGATTTGCTTGGACACGACCTCGGAGTCCGTGAAGAGCTCAAGATGGCGAATGGCTAAGGATTGAGCGAGCCGGAGCCCGGCGAGAACAGCCTCGTATTCTGCTTCATTATTAGTCACCTTAAATTTGAATCGGATGACGTACTTAACTTCAACTCCCTCGGGGTCAATGAGGAGCACCCCGGCACCACTTCCTCGAGTCGTGGATGCACCATCCACATATAATTGCCACTTGCGCTGTGGGGATATAAGGGTAGGCGGATGAGGGGGACCGTTGTCTGCAGAAGACTCATGATTATCCCCCGGGGTTTCAGCCAAAAAATCGGCAAGTGCTTGACCCTTGATAGCTCGGCGGGGAAGAAATTGAATATCGTATTCGCCTAATTCGACAGCCCACTTGGCGAGGCGCCCGGACACCTCGGGCTTGACAAGAATCTGACGGATAGGATGATTGGTCAGAACTCGTATTTCGCGTCCTTGGAAGTATGGCCGCAGACGCCGAGCCGCCCTGACAAGAGCTAGCACGGTTTTTTCCAGCATAGAGTATCATGTCTCTGCCCCGTGGAGTACGCGACTTGCAAAATACACGGGATGTTGAACACCATTGACTTCGCGCACAAGTGCGGAGCTAATAGCTTCCTCGGCGGAAGCTAAATACACATAAAGAGGCTCTCCGGAGAGAGGAACTGACAGAGTGGGCAACTGCTGAATATGATGCTTCAAAGCCTCGAAAGCCTCAGTACACTCCGGGGTCCATTCAAATGACTTCGCTTGTCTCAAAATTTTGAAGAATGGGAGTTGGCGCTCTGCCGCTTTAGATAAAAATCGATTTAAGGCTGCCAAACCACCTGTGAGACGTTGAACGTCTCTGAACGTCTTCGGTGGCTGCAGATCCAAAACATCCCGAAGTTTGGCCGGATTAGCCTGAAGACCGTGTTGTGAAACCATATAACCAAGGAACTTGCCGGAGCCGACGCCGAAAGTGCATTTTGCTGGATTAAGTCGCAAATTGTAACGCCGCAGGGTGCGCAACGTTTCGGCAATGTCTTGCACACATGAAGAATGGGAGGTACTCTTTATAATAAGATCATCAACGTAAACCTCGACGTTGCGGCCAATCTGGTCGTGGAAAACGCGGTCCATGAGACGTTGATATGTGGCTCCAGCGTTCTTGAGCCCGAAGGGCATTTTCTTAAAAGCAAAACACCCGAAAGCAGTGATGAATGCTGTCTTGAGGGCGTCCTGCGGATCCATAAAGATCTGGTGGTATCCCTTATACAGATCTAAGAAACAAAGTGCCACGTACCCAGTAATGGCTTCGGCCTTTTGGTCAATGGAAGGTAGAGGATAACAGTCCTTCGGACAATGTTTATTGAGGTCGGAGAAGTCGACACACATCCGCCATGCCCCGCTGGACTTTATCACCATCACTGGATTGGATAGCCAAGAGGGGTAATACACTTCGAGCAAGATGTCCGCATCCAAGAGTTGTTGCACCTCGATCCGAATTGCTGCATTTCGCTCCGGAGCGAACTTCCTTTGCTTTTGCTGTATAGGCTTTACGCTGGGATCGATGTTCAGCTTGTGGGTTATTATATCGGGAGAAACCCCGGGCATATCCAAAGGAGACCATGCGAAGACATCAGAATACTCTCGCAAGGTCTGAATGATGGCCTGGTGTAACCATGGCACATCCACGGCACCAACAGTTACAGTTTGTTCTGGCTTGGATGGATCAAGCGGTACCTGGACGGTGGTATCCCCCAATGAGGTACATACCCGAGGTTCAAGAGCCGATGATGCTACCTGAAGCTGCTGTTTGGGAGGAACTTTGGCAGTCTTTTTGAGTGCCACGTACATGCACTCCTTAGAAACCCGCTGACTACCGCGAATAGCCACTTCGCCATGTGAGGTGGGGAACTTTAGCGCGAGGTGGTATATGGAGCATATGGCTTTAGCAGGAGTAAGCCAATCCCGACCCAAGATCATATTGTACGGTGACGGGGAATTAACCACGTAAAAATCCACGAAAATGGTTTTTATTGCAGGATAGGTCCCAAGAGATGCCGGGAGAGTGATGACACCTTCTGGTTGGACTTCACCTTGAGTGAAAGTCTGCAGTGGCCCGGGGGCCGGCCGAAGTTGTTCCCGAGGAATCCCCATCTTCTGGAAACAGTCAACGAATATAACACTCACTGCGGCTCCGTTGTTCACGAAGACCCGCTTTATTGTGATGTTGGCTACAGTCATGTCGATGACAATAGCGTCAGTATGAGGTGTTATCTCTGGAACCGGGTCCCTATCTGTGAAACTAACAGTCTCGGATTGATGGAGGTGCTTATGACGTGGCTCCTCGGGAGGAGGACGGCGAGCCTCTGCCTTCAAGGCATTTCGTGAAGCTCCGGTGGGGAGGGCCCCATATATCACGTTTATTACGTGAGTGGGTGCATTGTCCCCGGGTCCTCCCGGAGGAGGAGGTGGTGGCAGAAAACGAGGCTGTTGGCGATTGCCAGAGTCTTGTCGTGCATTATTGCTAGGTCCCCGCCGATTATTCTGCCACGGCGGCCGATTTTGTTGTGTGCCCCGGTCATGATAACCTCCGCGGTTATGAGACGAACCCCCATTTTGGCCTGTCCGAGGTTTGTCATCGGTCCGCGCAATGTATTGTCGCAAGAGACCTTTCCTTAAACACTCCTCGATTTCCTTACTGAGCTCTCGGCACTACTCAGTCTCGTGCCCATGATCTCGGTGGTACGCACACCACTTACCACGGTTCCTCTTTTCAGGCGGAGCAGTCATCCGCGGACAAGGCCTTAGATCGTTCTTGTGAACAGAAAGAATTTCAGCTCGTGACTTTGTTAGCGGAGTGAATTGTGGAATATCACCTCGGGATTCTGAACGCCCCGGGTTCAGACGAGAAAAGGCACTAGGTCGTGTGCTAGGCCCAACTTGTGCCCTGTCGGACTGCCGCTTGCTAGCATGTTTCTCACGTTTCCGACGAGTCTGCTCCTCGGCTTTAGCATATCTGCACACCATTTTGAACAGTGCTCGGGTTGTGACTGGTGGATTACGAACCAACTCAGTGTAGAGTGGTCCTGGACGGAGTCCATTCATGAATGCGTTGATGACTACATCATCTGAGCAATTTCCCACCTTGAGACTCTCCGCTGTAAAGCGGTCAAGAAATTGGGTAACGGTTTCACCGTCCCGCTGTTCCATATTCATGAGATCGGCCAGGGTGGCCATGGGCTTCGCACGTGCTTCGAAACGCGCCCAGAAGTGTTCGGCGAGTTCTCTAAAAGAGGACACGCTATTGCGCGGGAGAGAATCAAACCAAACCCGAGCTTCATCCTGAAGGTACTCAGGGAAAATCTTACAGTAATGGAAGGACGTAGTATGATCGCGGCTAAGCATGTTGTGCCTGAAAGCTCCAAGAAAATTGGCTGGATCTCCGGTGCCATCGTAAGGCGGTATGGCAGGCCTTTTGAACCCTTCGGGAAGGGGAGTGGCCATGATTTCTTGAGAGAACAGTGTGATGATATCTCCATTGGCATCAAGACCCAGGATTCTGTCGAGCTCGACATTGCGTTGGACTCGCTCATACTCTTGAAGATCTAGAGTATGAGGGTTGGCATAACGAACTCTTTTGGCCGCGTGGAGTGGACGGCGGCGATCGACATCCGTAGGTTCGTCGTCGCGCTGTCTTGACCCGTTAGAACTCCCATTGTCCTCGGAAGACCCAGGTCGTTCCCGTCGCCGATCCTGGCGCCTGTGGTGCACCGGGTCTTGTCGATCATGCGAGTGCTGACGATGTGGAGGCACCGCGGGATTGACATCATGTCCGGCAGGCCCCTCGGGATTTAGGCGATTGGCCGCCCAGTCTTGAAGAACATGAGCATGCTCTTGTAGGAAGGCCTGGAGTAATTCTGGAGTTATTTGAATATTGACCGGTGGCCGGGCAGCGGCGAGATTAGGGTTTTGCATGTCTTGTGGGGGTGGAGGCAAGAACTGGTTGTCTGGATTCATAACCGGGCCTTGGTTACCCTGATGATGGGACGCGCCTCTTGTCGGCGATTGCCTCGGCGGCAAAACTTGATCCACGGGTGGATCTTGATTGGATTGATCACCGTGGCGAGATTGATTCAGTCAAGTCATCACCATGATATTTGAATGCACTGTTAACGTCAGAAATTACCCTCGTATTCCCACAGACGGCGCCAATTGATAAAGCGCAACCTGATATCCAAGAAACTTAACGGAAATCTACGTAAGCAATATGAAAAAACACAAGATTTACGTGGTTCGATCCGGAGATCTACATCCACGGGCGCAAAATAGCACCTGCCGAGGTGTTTCTTTTACTAGATCTTTGAGTTTACACGTAGTAATTCAGAATACAGAATGCGAACCCTAATTCAGAGTTCTTTCCTCCTATTTATACTAAACCCTACTGAACTCTAACTAACTCCCTATTATCGTGCCTATTTTCCGCTGCATGACGGTTTTGGACGAATCGTGGGCCTTGAATCGCGGAACAAACCCCATATGCGCTATCTGGAGCGCGTACTTCCAGACCTTTTGGGCCAGTTAATGGGCCGGGGCTCTGGACCAATTAGCGGGCCAAAGTATTCGGTATTAACCCGACCCGAAGTGACCGGGTCATCCCTATCAGTTATAGCTACAATTAATTAGAGGAGAGAGATGATAGGTTCTTAATTAATTAAAGCACGTGAGTTTGCTGGTGTAGATTTACTTCTTTTTCATTCAATTATGTTTATGTATTTTGTTATCTACACATGTGAAAGTGGGGTTGGTTCCTTTGATGGGTACCGTATTTGGGAACTAAATTCCCAACTGCAAATTGAGAGTTAATTCCTAAGCTTACTCAGAATTTATGAATCAGTTTTATTCTTTACCAATTTTCGGTGATCAGTTGTGACTCAACCCTCGGATTCCAGTCACCCCCAATTCAAGCCAGTCTTCTTCTATCTTTTAATTCCATTAAAGATAAGTTTTAGTAATAATATAATAAAAACACATGCCTGCACGGAACAAGAATTACGGGCTTAATATTGCATGTCATTCTATCAATTTTATTCAAGTCAATTCAGGTGGGGTTTATAGTTTATTACAATTATTGCTTAATTAATTGTAGTTTATATCTGTTACAAGTTTCAAGTGTGTATTCAATTTATCTAGATATGCAAATTCCGTGAGTACATGGATTACAAGTTACAAGTTACAAGTTTATATTCAATTTATTGAATATAATATTCAAGTTACCAGTTATAACTGCCTATACTTTATGCTTTTAATTTGTATAAATTGTGATCCTCCACTAGTTGAAGGAATCTCACCCCAACCCAATATCGACCCTTTCAGGTTAGCTTGGGCGTGAGGCAGAGGAGTTGAGGCAGAGCCGGGCATATGAAAGTTAATTTTAAGTTGAACTATTATATTTCTATTATTTGAATTTATTTTTGTATATGACTCAAGTAGTTAGGATTTTAAATTTCAAATTTGCTAGGATATTTGAATATTGTTATCTTGGATTTTGCAACTTAAGCATTTAGTTAAATTTCTTTCTTTTTAGACTTAATTGTTGGAGTCATCTAGTGTGTGTGTGTATATATATATATATATATATATATATATATATATATATATTAATTTTTTCTTATAAGTGGCATGTTAGGTTGTGATTATTTAAATTGGAATTAGGGGCATGTCTAGGGATAATTTTACTTATATTATTTAGTTTTAAATTGATTTCCCATGATAACTTATTAGCTAATAAGTGTTTTAATGTGATTAGATGTTATGTTAATTTAGTTCGCTACTCCATGTGATATATGAGTTTAGTTTTGCATATTTAGGGAGTTTAGTAATTCTAACGGCCTGACTAGGAATTATCTTTTATTACTTAAAAAAAAAAAAATTATCATTACTTTTTAAATTAGATTAAATTGTTTTATGAAAATCGGGTCATTACAGATGAATATAGCAGACTGAAAGAGAGCGAATTAGAATCGACGATTTGGATGATAATCAATAAAAAAGTAACATTCATAGTGTACAGAAATAAATTCACGTTATGAGTCAGTTATATAAATGGTAGTAAGCATGTGGTAAGATATAATATTGTTATTGAAAGAACACTGCAACAATTGAAAATGTAATAAGAATCGAGAGAAGAAAATAAATATAAAAAAGAAATTTCTTATCGGACTACTGTATTAAAATAAGCAAGCCTATGCAAAATTATTGGAAAAGAATGAGTCATAAAATAACCAAGATTAATTCAGAGCAAATTATCCATCAAGAAGCAGTTCACCATATCTTCCTCTGATGAAAATGTGTTGATTTCTTGAGTTAAATACTTGATGCATTTAACTTTACTAAATCCTCTGCCCCCATGACCAAAAGACATGCCCTCCATCACCTACTCCGTCTGCAAAAATCACAAGATATAATTGATAAGTCCAATCAAAACATCTGCACTTATTACATTAAAAATATATACATAAAACTACTTTTAATATAATTGACAGACACATCATTTTCTACCAAATATTTTTAAAAACTAAAAATTTAACAAATAGATGTCACCATTGTTTTTTGCAGGTGCATCGGATGATTTTGGAGAAGCCTCGGAAGAAGAAGAACGAATGAATGACAACGTGTGATAATTTTTCGTGGAATAGATAATTATGTACTTATATAAAGTATACATAAGGTTATTCATTTAAGGTCTTTAAAGATTGAAAAGGGAAAATATAATGTATTAAAAAAAACCAGGCTATCAAATATCAATAAGTATGGAAGCAGATCTATTTAAAATATGACATACGTAAAATTAGGGAATCAAAGTCGGTTGATAACATAAAATAAGGAGTGAGTATATAGGAAGACACTATACAATATAGAAAGTAGAGAAACATCAACCTCAAAAGTAGGGAATTAATTAAGAATCTGCCTAAATAATTCCACGGAGATATTCACATATATACCAAATATATTAACGCGTTTTCACAACTCTCAAAATTGATATTCCAAAAATAATGTTTCCAGAAATAACAAAGAGTTTTGGACGGGAAAATTCTAAGATTACTATTATGTGACGGTTTTGTTTTTATATCTAAAAGATTAATTAAGATTTTATATGTGTTGATTTTATCTTTGATTTGTTGGGATATCTTTTGATTTGTTTCTTATTTAGATTAAATTAATTTCTTAAGGTCCAAGTAAATCTATTAGTATAAATAGTTATATTAGATAGTTAATTTTAATATATTGAATAGAAAACGAGCTTTATTCTAAATTTTTCTCTTTTCGAATATTCTTAAAATAAATGAATTTAGAGCTCACGTATTCCCACACTTTGCCTACATCAAAAGTGTATGACTTGTCCATGAATATGTAAATATATGTTTATTTCAAACTTGGGACCCAAGTACAAGGTTTCAATTTGACCTTTTTATTATATTTGTATGCGCACAGGTACTAGAATATTGTTCCTACACATACACGATGGAGTTGACCAGCTTTCATTTTCTTTGTTAAAGACAAACTCGCAACATTTTATTGGACCAACTGACTATCTAATTGGTTGCGGACCTGATCATCCCCATGGGTGCTATACACATGACCAGGAAAAATGTCGCTTGCAAATTAATGTTGCAAAATTTTGATATAGGCTCCGTTTATTTATGGCTGTGAGTGGTTGAAGTACTGTAGATTGTGGAGAATAATGTAAAATTAGGGGTAAATAAATGAGCATTTGTTTATGTTGGTTGCAGATTGAATTGGAATTGATTTATATTATAAAAAGTGGTAAAGATGATTTGATGTGTGTAAGAGGTAGTTAAGGAATGATTCATTATTGATTAAAGTTGTATTGAGAATTGAGTTTGATTGATGATGTGTGTAAGAGTTTGTTAAAAAATGATTGGTTATTAAATGGTTATTAAATAAAGGTGTATTGACAATTTGGTTTGATTTATGATGTGTGTAAGAGGTAGTTAAAGAATAATTGATTATTGATTAAAGTTGTATTGAAAATTGAGTTTAATTAATGATGTATGTAAGAGGATTTGAGACAATATATTATTCTAAACTCATAAACGAATACATGTTGAGTTGGATAAAATCCACAACGAATTGACCCAACTCTAAACAAACACAGTCATAAATTGTTACAGTAAAGTTTGATTGTCACTGCATATTTATAAACATAAACATAAACATAATGTTAATAGAAATCTAATCTCTTTAGGTCTCAGACTATTTTGAATTAACATATCCCAACTTTACAAAGCATATATAGAAAAATAAATATCATATTCAACAGACCTCATAAAGCTAACGTCAACAATTATCTTTTAAAGAAGGCCTAATAGCTTCAGAAAAGTCGAACCTTTTCAGATTTTTATCATTCTAGCTAGTATCTTTTTAATTTTATCAATTAATACAAAGTTTAGTAAATTTCGGCCAACTAGTTAATTATTGGAAATGTTCCTCAATGATTTAATCAATTATGCTACCGCTTGAAATGAAGTCGATTTGGAAATTGTAAATGTGTGCAATTTTATTAGAGTTAAAAAATTTATTCGAAATCACAACTAATTTTGTTCGAATTCAAGAAATTGGTCAAAGTGATAACTATTTTGCAAAATTTTGTCGAAATTGATAAAATTAAAAGAATTAGTTGTAATTTTATTTTATTTTTTACCTATCAGGCCTTTAAAGAATTATAAATGAATATTTGAAGTAAAGAAAGATACTGGTCCGATTAATAATGGAAAATCGACCCCTTAATGGGCTTTAAAGCGTCCAAAAGATACAAAATAGATTTTGATGTGTCCAAATTCTGTTGGGCCTGTACAAATATTGGGCTAGCCAGCTGAAGTTCTTACTACACAAAATGGGCTTTAATGTGTCTGAATATTTTTTGGGCCTATGTTAGTTTACATACAACTGCTTTACAATAGCTTCTGGGTAAGCTAAAGTCCTTTTTTACCATTACCGACAGTGTCTTTCTGGTTTATTGAACTATTCAGCTTTCATAATTTGGTTCTATTAGACCTTAATTTGTTTTTCTTTTAATCAAATCTTCAAAATCAAAGTTTTACTAAGTTTTATTTACAAAGATAACTAATGTGAACCGTTGATGTGGCGATTGGAGCAGCCCAACCAAATTCAACATCACAATATGACTAAATTTAATCGTGTTGAAAACTAGCTAACTCAATTCAATCAAGAATTTTAAAATATGAACTACCTCGAAAGTTGATTCATCAGGTGAAGTTATTCGGTTGAGCCAAAATTCGTATAGACGAGTCCATAAGTTTGGGGGCGGATTAAAATGATGAATGAGTGTAATTTGTTTTAAGTTGTCGTTTTGGGATCCAGACAGTGATCCTCCACTTCCGAAAAGCCACTATTAACTATGTAATATCCCTTCAATTTACAATCATAACTTCTTTTTATCAGCTACTGTATTAGCCTTTTCCTTCGTCAAAGAATAATAAATTAAAAAATAATTAAAGGAACACCAATAGTAAATCATTTTAATTATCATTTAATACTAACTTCCAAATTAGTTTATTATATTTCATTATCCAATAGGAATCACTTGAATTTTAAGCATTTGACCGCGACTTTAATTTATGTATAGTTGTATTATAATCTAATTCTTTCAGAAGTATTAAAAATTGGTGGCATGAGAGATGAAGAATAGAGGATTTGTTTGTTAATTAATTAATTAGCTACTTGTACATGTTAATCTTAATAATAAACAGTTTTGGGATTATTTATATATTACTTTGATTTGGTAAGATAATGAAATAAGTAGACACATTTATCTATTAAAAGTAGAGTAGTTTGAAATGATTGGATTAAATCATGCAGAAATCTAGGCATTTCAATTGATTTTCAAATGATTCCAAAGATAATACTTTATTATTGATTATTTATGTCTCGTTTGTTTGTTCGTTCCATTTATTAATTATGTCAATATTGAGTGTTGATGAATTTTTAACCTCTCGTTTCATGTTAAACCTAAAAAATAATTATAATTAATTAGCACCAACTGATATTTTTATTGAAGTAATTGAGTGGATGCGGTTGAATACTAAAGTTGAAGGGTTTTATAATAATCTGAAAATTCATAATTGTAATCACAAAGACAAAACCTTGGACTTGCTTAAAATCAGCACTAAAGTTGGTAGAACCAATATCTAAATGGACCAATCCTGTCCAACAGAGATGTTAAACTCACCCTAATTTTATGCAGCATCTCCCTATACTTTAATAAAATGATACTACTCCCGTTTTTTTTAGATGTTTTTTAACTTTTGTATTTTATTTATAATTAGATGTTTTTTTTCCACAATTTTTTGATAGCATATTGTTATGGATCCAAAATGTATATATGTTGCATTTTAGAGGTTAATTGTTGACAGGTAAGCAGAGGTGGGTTTAGCATTACTTTTAAGAGAAAAGAATAATATAATGTTTAGGTGAGGTGTCGGGTGGGGACCTCGGATTTTAAGTATGGGATTAGGAGGAAGTTAATAACTTTATTTGAGTCCGTAGACGGCTTCTTATTGGTGGATAGCGACTTCAACTTGAGATTATCAATAAAAACCTATTAATTATATGGCGCAACACGACAAGTTTCTCATAATTTCAAAATGCCAACACATCTCTGCTTTCAAATGTTTGAGACCCTCAATTTTGTTATTAATTAAATATCGTTTCCGAGTATGTATGCAACCATATAATGTGATGGAAATGAGATATGTTCTGATTGAATTAGTTTATAAGGAGAAACTTTGATTTGATGTGCATTCATCTGTCCTTATTTAAATTGAAATTAGTTTTTAGGGCCCAAAGTGAAATTTAGATGGTTGATTTTGATAAAAGGTCGTTCTTAAATATTCAGTACTTGCTAGTATTCATAGTGACTCAACGCTATTTATGTTGGAAAATTGGCAACGTGTACTTGAAAAATGACTTGATAAACAGAACCGGTAAAGTCGAGGCATGAGTTTAACTCGTTGTCCGTAAAACGATATTGTGTCGTATTCAAGTGCTCACAGTCTACGATAATCGTCCCAAGATACAACAACTTTGAACTCTGGGATCACATCACAACAAAACTAACGCTCTCGACAAACTACTCAATACTTAGGACTTTCGTTAGACTCAAACTTCGGGAGGGCTACAAATACAGAGTATAATAATGTAAATCGTAGTGAAGTGCTTTGAAATGCAGAATCTGGGGCCAATTATAGATTTTGAACAATTGTGGCGCCTTTTTGGAAATGTATTTTTTGGCCCTTTGTGGCGTAGGTTCGGGCCCGAACCTGTTCGAGTTCATATACACCCGTTCGTGGGGTTGCACCCACCCGCCGAGCTATACCTGGCCGCGGACTCGCATCCGTCCAGCGAGTGGTGTGCCGGTTTGCTGACCTAACCCGCTCCAAACGCTCACTTGTCGGTTGATCCATCTCCGCGGACCCGATACGACCCCCACCACTCGCTGTGTATGCCACATTACTGCACCAGTTCGCACCGCTTCGAGCCCATCGAGCCACCTATCCAAACCAATTTATTAAAACTATAAAGCTCCTTCAGCTCCTCATGACGACACATATGTGCTCCTCTAAGGCACCCAATGCGACATGTGCGACGTGCGCTTGGGCCCCGGTTCGGATTGGTGCTCTCTACCATAGGCTAAAATACCACTAGAGTCCACCATAGGAGAGCACACTTGATTAATGCTTATCAAAGTACTCTTCTTAATAATGAACTAATTCTGTCATTTTTTTTCCTATGTGGGCCAATTTCCCATATTAATCTCGACTCTTCTATTATTTCCATGTTTAAGTTGCTCACTTTAGCCATTAATTTCTCATTCATCTGAAATTATTTTTGAGAGCATAAACACTAAATTCATCTATTCGAACGTAGTTTATGATTTTGTAACTTAATTCAATTTTTATCCAATGAAATCCAAAGTTAGAATTGCTAAAAGATTGGTCAATGTCAACATTCCAAAGTCAACTTCTAACAATCCCCCACATGAATGACAATTAATGCATGTACATTTAGGCTGATACACAAGAAAGTTCCAACGAACTGTCATTGCATCGAGATAGACATCTTTCAGCTTAAAACCTTCCATGGTAAGATGCTATCGGATTTACTTGTTGCTTAGTGAACACGATGTTTTAAACATGCAACTTTTTGTGCGAACCAATAAGTAACATTTACACACAAACGATTCTGATATCTTTCGATTCTCACATTTTGTCTGTTACAGTCATGGACCATATCTTGGATTCATAAGGGATTAACTTGAAGTGACCACACTTCTTACTTATATAGGTGACCTCCTATTGGGACTTAATCCTGGAATTCTAAAATATTCCACCACATTTTTTGGAGGAGTCATTAAAAGCGCAAGCACTACCCTCACCCACGTGATCAGGATAACACTTGGGCAGCTGCGAGGATATTTACTTAGAATTATCCCAGGTGCACGAATGAACCGTTTATAACTTACTTGTCTCATTGAACCAAGTTCGTGAGATCTCTACTCATCATGATTGAGTTAACCGTTATGCACATTCTTTAGTGTGTGATTTTAACCCATTCCCCTTAGTGTGTTATACAATAGATCTCTAGTAATGCCTTTCACTGCTATTTTTTTATTTGACCTTACATAGTTAATGGCCATTACTACACTTGAGGGAAGTTGTCTGACGATATTATGTCTCCAACGAATGTGTCGAGACTTACCATTGTATATACAACTTTGTGCCTTTTCAAGTTGTCATACTATCATTGTTGGAGGCACTAATTTGATACAACAAGGGATATCTTCTATAAATTCCTAAGCCATTCACCTTCTTTGCCTACCTTTTCAAGTGCAATAAACTCTAATTCCATCATGGAGCGAGCTATGCACTCTAGACTAGTGGATTTCCATGACACTGCTCATCCACCTATAATGAATACGTAAGTATTGGTGGACTTAGAGTCTTTGGTATCAAATATCCAATTTGCATAACTCTATCATTATAACACAGCCGAATATCTTGTGTAACATATGCCATAACTTAAGGTGTGCTTCGAATACCTTAATGGTCATTTTAATGCTATACAGTGATAATCATTGGATTACTTGTGAACCTACTAAGTTTGCTAACTAACTGAGTATGCTATGTCAGAGCAAGTGCAATTACTAGGTACATCGGGTTACCTATCACTCGAGCATACGCTAGCTGGGATCAGGTTCTCCTCGATTTTAGCTAAATATAGATCTACATCCACATGCGCTTAGCCAGAGGAAGATCGAAGACCTCGAATTTCTTGAGTACTTTCTCAACATAGCAAAATTATGTCAATGCAATTCCATAGCGTGTCCTAAATTTTTTTTTATCTCTAGTATGCATTGATGCAAAAGGCGGTCTAAGCGGCACCTCCAACCTGCCTCCGATTATGCCGAATCGGTCCCCTTAGGCGTTTTTGGAGCTAGGTGGCGCCTAGGCGGCTGCTAGGCTGTCCTAGGCATTTTTTATTTGAAAACATCGTCGTTTTTTTAACTTGAGACAGTTGATTAAATTAAAAAGATAATCTTAAAAGTTAAAATCCTCACTCTCCTCATTCTAGCAACAAAAAATGAAACAAAAGTTAAGACCCTTTCCCCCACACTTCAAGTTCCTCTGTCACCCCTTGTTTTCATTCTATCTTGCATAATTAATTAATTATATGAACCTTTGTAGTGAAGTTTGGCCCACTATAAGTATAAACTTATAATTTAGACATGTAAAAATTAATTTTTTTTTTTAAATGAAGAATTCTCTAGGTGCCGCTTCGGCGACGATTAGGAGGCCTAGGCGCTAGGCGGTCCCAAACCGATCTGTCTCCGCTTTCCATCTTCTGCAACCATGCTAGGATGACATCAGCCAAAACCGTTTCCTTCATGTCAAAATAATTTATAAACTTGTTCTCTGTTTTCACGATTATTTTGTGATTGTTTCCATGATCAGTATGTTACCTACATAGAGATAAACAATCACATACTCATCAAGTGTGCCTCTAACGAAAACACATTTGTCACACCCGGTGATTTTAAAGCTATTTGATAGCATTGTTCTATCAAATTTCTCATGTCACTGATTCAGCGCTTGTTTAAGCCCGTATAGTGACTTGACGAGTTTGCATACTTTATGTTCTTTTCAGGGTGTAACAAATCCTCCAGGATGTTCCATGTATTTCTCCTCGATGAACGTGAAAATATTCATTTTTTTCATACATTTAACGTTCATATTTTGTTTGAAATGCGAACGTTTATCATGTTTACATGCAATTTCGTGTTTTATTGCGTTCTTGGGTTAATTCCTTTTTAGTATGATTTTATGCACTTTTGGGTGTTTTTTAGTTATATTTTGAAGGTTAGGAAATTTTGGGAGAAAAAAGAGGCCAAACGCACACACTCTCCCATTTTTGCCTACAAAATGAGGTTAAATGGGCCCTGATTGGGGCCTACAAAAGTCCGACTCAAAGACCATCGAGCCGTGAAAAAAATGTGAATAAGTTGAGTCGAGAAAGTGAGGAGAAGGGTCAAAATGACGAAGAAAGAAAACGACGCGCGACGGGAGTATATGGCGTGGCGGCATCCGAAAACTGAGCAAGGGGAAACAGGCCGGACCGGTACGGGTAGTGGTCCCCTTTGATCCGATAGTAGCCCAGTACTAGGTTAGAGTCCCTTAACCGAGAGCAAAGCTAGATTCAGTACTGGCCCCATTGGGTCCAGTATTGGGTCCAATTTTCGGCCTTTAACGTGCAACCCGCCCATATTTCGATCATAACTTTCTTGTCCAAACTCTGATTCGAGCGATTTTAAGAGGATACACGATGACAAGAAGATTTATAACTTTTATGTTCGGACCAAGAGCTGATCTGGACGTATTTTCCCATACCAGATGAAACTGGCGAGTCGAGCGCGACCGAGGGGCTCGGCTCAACAACTATAGACTCCTTGCATTTCTAAGTGTAATTTTAATACTTTGCCCTTATTAAAAAGGCTTTATGCAGATTTGTTTAGTCTTTTGCTTGAGAAGGATTGGTGATTCTATAAATACCCACTTCTTCTCTCATTTTAAGAACATTTGCTTTATTTTTCACTTACAAGACTTCTCTTAGAAGATTTTAAAAGTTTTATTAGGGGGGGTTCTTGGTGGAAAAGTGTAAGAATATTTAAAGAGAGTGAGAACCTTGAAGATTCACCAAAGATTTTTCAATTATTATCATCACTAAGCATTTCTTATCCACTTCCCTCTCTATTTTTATTTATTTGTAATTATTGCTTAATGATGTTATTTGTTGGGATTTTTATGATAAATCATGAGAAATTATTATTTCCCAAAGAAACGGAGTAACCCAAGCTTCGGGGTCGATGTTTGATTTGTTGATTGTTGATTTGATTTGAGTTTCGTAACTTGGGGTTAGGGTTTGATTAATTTGTGTTAATTTCCAATCAAAGTTAAGGCTAAGTTCATAGGGTTGTATGGTCGCTTGGCTTTTGGTAGCTTAGAATTGTTTTGATTGGTTGTGCAGTTAGGAGAGATATTTGGCCCCCGGGCATGGGATTGCTAAGATTGCTGACTAGATCTTAATTGATTTTATGAATTAATTACTATCTATTAGAGTGTTAGGGTGAGAAATTAATTACTATGCCTTAGAGTGTTAGGGTGAGGAATTGATTCTAGAAATTTAGGATAATCGAGACCCAACTAGTAGAAGGGAGACCTATGGAGGAGAAGCTCTCCCGAGAGGGAGAGTAGTGTCTAGGGGGCGTCGGTAGGGATAGACGAATTGAAGTTTAGTCTTGTGTGTAGATTTTACACCCCTACGCCAGTCTTTAGCGTAGGAGAAGTCGGATTATCTTCTTTAGTTTTACGTAACCGGAATTCTAGGGCCTGGGGGTTAGATTATAATTGTTTATCATTGTAGGTAGTCCACACAGAGCCTTATAAATTCACCAACTCTAGGGGAATACGACACCTCAACCGTATTCTAGAATTATTTCCTAATTGGGACGCTATTTGGGTAGTATTTCGACCGTGATAAACCCTATTTCATCTTGATAATCATTATTCAAACAGCCTTAATTGCTTGGGTGAAACCAAGTTTTGGAAACCTGATTTCCATCATTTTCCTTCTTTATTGTTTATTGTGATTTTAGACCTAATCAATATCAAAATTCCAATTTGCTAAACTTATAGAACCATGACTCGGATAATTCACACAAAAATCCTCCTTGTGCATCGATATTATACTACCTCTTCATATTCCCGTACACTTGCAGGTTAAGAAAACTCTTCTCTAATTTAATCGTTTTTTAGGGATTTTCGAGAAAAGTTCACTCTTCTAATTTTCGGTTTAAGAAAGTTAGTTTCATATCTATTGATGTACCTCAAGATTATGCAATGCTATGATAGCAATGAGTACCCTTATGGACGTAATTCTTGTAACAGATAAATATGTGTCGAAGAAATCATATCCTTCCTTCCGTTTGAACCCCTTAGCTATCAAGCGAGTTTTTTTACTTGTCCATTGATCCATCAGCTTTATATTTCCTTTTAAGGATCCATTTATATCCCAAAAGCTTGCACCATTGTGGGAACTATCTCCCAAGTGTGATTTTGCATGATGAACTAAAATTTGCTATTAACAGAACATCTGACTGGACAATGCTTCTGGGATTTTCCTAGGTTCATTATCTAAATGTCTTGGCTACTTTAGTCCTTTTTTCGCATCTTGGTTCCTCTTCTTCTTGAGGAGGACTTTGCATAGCCTCATAAGTTCCTTCTATCGGAATTTATATCCTTTTGTTCCTTTTTCAGAAAGACGTTCTCAAAGAATATTGCATTCCTTGACTCTATAACCACTCTTTCGTTAATGTCAGGGATTTTCGAATTTTGTACTAGGAATATACATGCACTATTATTGTATGCATATCCATGAAAATGCAAGCAACAGTCTTAGGTCATATCCTTACTTGCTTAGTTTAGGTATTTCAACCTATTTTAGACACCTCCACACTTTAAGGTAACTGTAGGAAGACTTCCTTCCTTTCCATAATTCTTATGGAGTCTTATCCATTTTCTTATGTGGCAATAAATTGAGAATGTGATAGCTGAGAGAATGGCTTCTCCCGCATGTTCTAGGATAGCCCGAAGCTGATCAACATAGCATTCATCATCTCCTTAAGAGTTTTATCCCTGCGTTCATCAACACCATTTGGCTTAGGTGAGTAAAGAGGAATCTTTTGATGAATAATGTCATGTTCCGTGTAAAATTCTTCAAACGGAGCCACATATTCTCCCCTCCTGTCATTTCGAATTATTTTTATTCTTAAGTTAAGTTGATTTTGAACGTCGCTTTTATAACTTTTGAAGGTTTCAAGAGCTTCATCTTTACTACTCAAAAGCTATACATAGCAGTACCTTGTGCAATCATCAATGAAACTAATGAAATACTTTTTTCCACCTATAGTTTGCACATGTTTCATATCATGTATATCAGTATGGATTAACTCAACTAAACTAAACCAAACTAAACTAAACTGAACTAAACTGAACTAAACTAAACTAAACTGAACTAAACTAAACTGAACTAAACTAAACTGAACTAAACTGAACTAAACTAAACTAAACTAAATTAAACTAAACTAAACTAAAATAGAGGTGAAGTACTTCTCTCCACTGAGAGAAATGGTGCTTTGACCATTTTCGCCTCAACACACACTTCACACTTGTGGTGTGAATCAAATTCTATCACTCGAAGTTAATTTAAACTAACAAATTAAATTTTTTAGTTTGTTTAAATTAACATGTCATGATCTATCATGTCATAAAATAGAACACTCAACCATGTAAGAGGGAGTAATAAATTTATTATCGCCCTTAATCTCGCGTTATATAGTCATTACATTCATCGTGAAGAGCCTCTTTTTTGGGTAGCCCTTTCCTACAAATTGACCACTTTTGGTCAGTACAAACTTATGAACTTCGAATACTAGCCTAAATCCAGCTTTATTAATTAGTGAACTAGATACTAAGTTCTTGCTGATGTCTGGAACATGCAGCACATCCACAAGCATCAGCTCTTTCCTCGTCATCTTCAGCAATACTCTTCCCAACCCAACTATGTTGGAAGTTGGGAGTTCCTCTTCTACAGCTCCATATCGGTGATCGGCATATAGCTTGAGAACATTTCTTTGTCTGAACATATATGGCACGTGTTGCATCGGTGTCCACAAACCACTCTCTTGGGTTATCCACCAAATTGGCTTCAAACATAACAATTAGGTGTAGATTAGATAAATCCGAAGGTGCTAATATTTCCTCGGTTAGGTAAGCTTTGCTTCGATTATCCTTCTTCGATTGTTAACAATCTTTAGCCATGTGTCAGGGTTTCTCATAGTTGTAGTAGTTTCCTCTAATCCATTTGCTCTTTGGCTCTTGTTGCTGCTTCTTTCCCGATCTCTTTCTCTTCTTGTTAGTGTTTGACTCAGCTAAGTTTTCCCTTGCCTCCATATTTGACCTTCCGCTCTTGGCTTCGGACTTCCGGTTATCTTCCTTGATCTTCAGTCTCAAGATCAAGTCCTCACGCCCCATTTCCTTGCATTTATGCCTAAGATAATTCTTGAAATCCTTCCATAGAGTGGTAGCTTCTCAATTATAATTGTTACTTGAAATGATTCACTTAGTTGCATTCCTTTAGCATGTATCTCATGCAGGATCAGTTGCAACTCTTGACCTTGATCCAAGATTGTCTTGGAGTCCGTAATCTTGAAGTCCAAGAACCTCCTGACGATGAACTTCTTCATCCCGACATCTTCGCTCTTATACTTTTTCTCTAGTGAGTCCCACAACCTTTTTGCGCTTTTGACATTCACGTAGATATTATAGAGGGAATCATCTAGACCGTAGAAATCATTGTGATTCCACGTGTCTAACTTTGTCCTATTTTGCTCGTCATTCTCATTTCCCTATGGTGGGAGCTTCTTTCTTTAGGAAGCAAACCAGATTGAGGGTCATTAGGCAGAACAACATCTTATGTTGCCACCTCTTGAATTCACTTCCATTGAACTTCATCAGTCTCTCTACGTGAAGAGGTGCTGCTGAAAAACTGTTCGTCGCCATCTCTCAAACACACGGAATATCATCTTATGGTGTTTGAAAATCGGGAAGGTGTACTTGAAAAAAGGCGCAATAAATAGGGTTGGTAAAGTCGAGGCACGAGTTTGAATCGTTGTCCATAAGATGATATTACCCCATATTCTAGCACTCACAGTCTATGGGGTCATCCCTAAGATACAAGGACTTTGAACTTTGGGGTCGCAGCTCAACAAAATCAAAGCTATTGGGAAGCTACTCGATACTCAGGACTTTCTTTAGTCTCAAACTTTGGAAGGGCTACAAATGCAGAATATGATAATATAAGTTGTAGTGAAGTTATTTGAATTATAGAATTTGGGGTTAATTTATAGATTTTGAAGGGTTATGGTGCCTTTTCGAAAAGGTGCCTTTTAGCCCTTAGTGGCACCGGTTCGACGAAGCCCGAAACGGTTCATGGGGTTGCACTTGCCTATCGAGCCACATTGAGTCAGGGACTCGCATATTTCAGCTGGTTCGCTGAGACCCGCTCCTAACGCTCGTAGGTTGGTCCCACCTATCTCCGCGAACCTAGTATGACCCGCAATGACTCACTGTGTGTGCCATGTCACTGCACTTGTCCTGCATCGCTTCGAGCCCATCAAGTCACCTCTCTCGAAAAAATTGTCAAAACTTTAAGGCTCTTCCAGCTTCTCATGACGAGGTGTACATATGCCTCTAAAGCGTTCAATGCGACATGTGCAACCAAGCTCGGGCTTGGTGAACTTGTCGCGAAACTCGCTCTAAACCACTAGGATTAAAAAAACCTTCTCAAATCAGAAGCATACAATTTGTGATAGAGGTAGTATAAAAGATATCAAATCCACGTGGAGGATTATCCATGAGAATCGGTTTATAGACGTTCGATTAAGTTAGGCCAAACATAAATTGAAGATGTAATAAAGCTAATCGAAAGAAAAACAAATAAATATGAACAAGGAGGGAATTGATCAACAAGAAAATATTCTCGAGGCTCATTTTCACACAAGCAAGACGGAATTGATATTTCAAAGATGATTAAGACATTGTTGTGAGTTTTATGTGATTGAATTCCCAAACTAACTGACGTCCCAATTGGATGTGAATTCTAGAAAAGAGGTTGAGGAGCCCCTAATCCCCTAGAATCGGTAAGTAAACAAGATTCTATATAGACTACCTATATGGATAAACAATTATAATCTAAGCCGGGCCCCGAGATTCCAGTTACCTAAGACTAGAATAAGTTAGCTCGACTTCTCCTACGCTAAAATCTGACGTAGGGGTATTAAACTTACGTACGAGACTAAACTAAATTTCGTCCATCCCAACCGACGCCTCTCAAGCACTACTTTCCCTCTCAGTGGAGCTTCTCCTCCACTGCTCTACCTTCTACTAATTGGGTCTCGATTAACCTAATCCTCCGCAATTAATCCTCCAACCCGCGTAGTCTAAGGCGTAATTCTTAATTCCTAGGCTCATTTAGGATCTAGTCGAAACCTTTAATGAGTAGAAATCCCAAGTCTAGGGTCCAACTATCCCTTCTCAAATGCACAACCAACCAAATCAATCCTAAGCTACTGAAAGTCGAGCGACCATAATTCAAGCTTGTGAACTGAGTCATGAATTCAATTGGAAATCATTACAAATTAACTGAAGCCACAACCCTAGGTTACTACAACCCACAACAAATCCAGCAATCAATCAAGTAATCATCAACTCCAAAGCTTAGGCTACTCCCAAGCTTCGGGAAACAAGGAAATCATCAAAGCATAGACAAGATTCAACAACATCAAGCAAGAAAAGCAATAAGAAATGAAATTAAATAGAAGGGATAAAAAATGCTTAATAGATTAGGTAATCCTTGAAGAACTTTGATAATCTTGAGGGGTGTCACAAGCTTGTGAATAATCCCCAAGTTCTCCTCTAAAGATGGCTTCCTCCTTGAAGAAGAGGAAGAAAAACCCTAGCTCAAAGCTTAAGAAATCTGAAAATCTAAAGAGAGGACTAGAAGAATAGTATAGTATAAGTTTTGTACAATGGAGGCCCTCCCAAATGAAAAAGGGGAAAGGGGTATTTATAATACCCCAACCCACACATGTAAAAAGACTAAAAATCTGCAGAAATGCCCCTTTAGTACAGGTAAAAGGGTATAATTACAAAATGGAGTTCTTGACCCTTTAAACTGTTGAGTCGAACCCTTTGACCGTGCTTAATTTAACCTTCTTGGTAATTTTGGAAACTATTCTTCCGGAATCAGCTCTTGACTTGAACTATATGTAGATATTCATCTTGACTTTATGTGGCATCTTGAATCGCTTGAATTGGATTTGGGACAGGGAAGTTATGGTTGAAATACGGAAGGGCTGCGTGTCGAGACTAAAAACTGGACCCAAAGGGGCCGGTACCGGTTCGGGTAAATTCCACTGCACAAAAAATCTGGCCTTGTACAGGGCCAGCAGGATTGAAATCCATCCGCTGCTCGCTCGTCGGGTGTGCCACGTGTTCCCATCACGTACCGTCTTCTTCCATCACCGTTTTGGACCCTTTTATTTCGTTTTCTCGACCCACCCCTTTACGAATTTTGTTCGCGACTCGAGGATCTTCGGGTCAGGCTTTGATAAGATCCGATTCAGTTATGTTTGGGCCTCAATTTGCAGGTTGGAATAGGGAACATGTGCGATTGATCTTTTCTTTCGTTTTTCGTTGTTTTGATCTCTTTCTACTCATCTTCTCCACTCGACTCTTTCACGAACTTGTTTGTGATTTGATGAACTTCAAGTTGGGCCTGATACAGGCTCGAGTGGGTCAGTTTGGGCCTTAGTATGCGAGCCGGAGTGGGAAATTGCGTGCAAATGGCTTCCTTGAGCTTCCGAATTTTTCTAACCGTCAAAATACAACTTAAAAATACTGAAAAGTGCATTAAATCATATCAAAAAGAAAAATCAACCCAAAAATACACTTAGGACATGATAGATGCTCGTAATTCACACAAGAATATGAAAGCCAAATACATGAGAAAAACGTGATAGATACCTGCAATTCACACAAGAATGTGACCGTCAAATATACGAGAAAAACGAGTATTTTCATGTTCATCACTTGGATTTAGCCAAAGACTAAAATACCACTAGGGTCCACCATATGAGGGCACACTTGATTACTTCTTATCAAAGTGCTCCTCTTAATAAGGAGTTCTAATTCTCCCCATTTTCCTATGTGGGACAATTTCTTATATCATTTTCAACTCTTCTATTATTTCCATGTTTCAGTTATTCACTTTAGGCATTAATTTCTCATTCACTCGAAATTGATTTTGAGAACATAAATACACAATCCATCTACTCAAAATGTAGATTATGATTTCACAACTTATTCAATTTTATCCAATAAAATTCAAATTTAAAATTGCTAAAAGATTGATCAACACCAACCTTCCAAAATCATCTTTTCATAATTTATAGTGAATCAGTTGTTTTGACTTATGTGTTCTTACTGTATACGTGTGAATCAATGCTATTCATAGTAAATCAACGGTTTTGGCCTATGTGTTTATAACGTATAAACGCTCTTGTTGCGTTATATCATGCATATTTGCATGAATGCAATGCAAAATTATTACGCACTATAAAAAAATGTTATTTGTGCATATTATTTTATAAAAAAATGTATTACAAATTATTTGAGATAATTTTTAACTTCTTTTAGAGTTAATTAGTTGTTTAAAAAAATATTTAATTTTCACTTGAGACGACTTTCGTCGCTTTAAAATAATATTATTTACGTTTGAATTAGGAAGACGACTAATTAATGACGATATATAATCTCTAATATTTTAATCGTGATAAATTTTTATTATCTCAAAATATCATTTTTCCAATAGTGACATAACTCATGAAAATAAGTCGCCTCCTTTTTCTTTATTTTAAGATATAAGTTTTTCACATGACATAAATTTACGAGGTCAAAACACTACTCCGTGGAGTAGTATAAAATCTCTCGTATTGAAGACATATATATAAATAAATAATTATCAGGACAAACTATTTAATATGCTAATCCTGTCATTCATGCCTCAAAGTCGCTACTCATTTGGTCACTTATATATATATTCCTACAGAGAAACTGTATTATATTGTAAATTATGCAGGATTAAAAAATAATTAATCAACCTGAGGCTGAAAAGCCCACTTTCTATACTTTGTTATAAGAAATTTTTCTGGGCTATTTGACTTTAATTTAAATACTATCAGGTAGTTTTTTTAATTTTAAAATAAGAGAAATCTTAATTTTTCTAGTTTAATAAGAGAAAATAGTAAAAAAATTGTACGGTTGTTTTTTAGTCAACCACATAACGAGAAGAAACTGTAGAATTTCCAATCTGAGGTTTCACTGTAGATACTTAGAAAAAGTGACCCTTTAATTTGTCGCTGAATCTATTATGCCGTTTGCACCCTACGTTTCTTTCATTTTCTTATTCCGAATACAGAAAAGTGCTCAATTTATATTTGTCTGGTGAATCTATTTTCCAGGATTAAATCAATATCCCTTAAGAAACACACATATATAATTTGGTGCGGCAATATAAGTCTCAGCACGTCTGCCACGAATCTAATCTACTTTAAACGGGTTTGAGTAAAGATACGATGGTTTGTGGATTAGATGGGTCAAATCCATCAAATTAAATACAATTAAAAAATGAGTTGAACACGGATGAATCTGTTATAATTAATATATTAATGTACTTATAAATTTAAACAAAAGAATATATTTAATTTTAGTTTTAGTTTAAGGTTCAAATTAAAAAAAAAAAAGAAATAAAGAAATAAAAATATATAAAAAAGTTAAATTTAAAAGAACTTATGAAAGTGAATCGTGGAAATAATTTAGGAGTAAAATCTTAATGGAGACACATCACAGGTAAATTTTGAAGAAATAACTCAAAATTTTGTTGGTTTAAGCCTTAAAAAGGGTGAAATCCAAAACAAATCAATGTTAGAGCATATTAGCTATTATGGGTGGGTTTGCTTAAGGTATCCTTCAGATTTAGGGGACCAAATCCCAATAAAACATACTCATTAACTCTCTCAATTAAATTTGACTCAGTCCTCTTTAACCTTAAACAAACACACTACTTGTCTAATTATTAGAAGATGTTTCATTAAATAGACTGCAATTATCATAATTTTGGTGTCGGGACTGTTATTTCTAAAAAAATATGCCATTCATCTTATAAAAAGAGCTATGTATACATAAACAAATATCTTAAAGTGAGAGTTATGTTTTAAAAAATCAAAGCCTTATTTTCAAGTTAATAATTAAATTTTCAACTAATTTAATATTTTAGTTAGATATGATTGAATAAATCAACTAAATAATTAAAATAAGTTGGTGAGTGTATATTGATAGTTTTTAGAGACTTATACCTTAGAAAGTTAACTAAATTTGAAAATCCTAGTAGGGGATATTTGGTTATAATGTTTTTAGTATTGTTTACGAAAATATATTTGATATGATTTAATAAATGTGATTGATGTTTAAATAGACACTACAAGAAAAAAATGGTATTTATCCATAATATTTTTGCAACTACAAAAGTGGTTAAAAAAATAACCTTTTTGTAACTATTAGTAGTTACATAAAATATTTCATACAATTTTAACTAAATTTGCTACACTATGACAAGCTCTTTTACAACTACTTGTAGTTACAAATACATTGGTAACTACAAAGTAGTTGCAAAAAATAGTTACAAATACATTAGTAACTACAAAGCAGTTGCAAAAAAACTTTTTGCATCTTACTATAAGTGGTTACCCTATAGTAATCACTTGTAAAATGTGGTTACTAAAAATACTTTTGTGACCACTCTGCATTCTCTATAACTACATTTTGTAGTGCAAAAAGTCTTAACTCTAGTAGTGAGATGCGACTAATTATTGAATAATATGTTTGGATATGACATTTCATTAGAATAGTGGTAAAAAATAGGTGATATGACACAAAAATGATCAATTACGATTGAAATGTATAGTATTATATTAGATGAATTGATAGTGATAGAATACAAAATAAATATTTAATTTAAATGTAACGATTGATTTGAAAAAAAAATATGGATAAAAATGATAAAATAAATATGATTTATACATTTAGTATAGAAAAAAATTAAAAAAAAAATGCTTTTAAAAATATAAGGAAACATCACCTTAATTTTCAAACAAGACTATTTTATTATAAAAATACAATTAATTCCTAAATTAAATCGAAATGAAAGCAATTTATAATGTGGAGGGATAAGATGGTGATGTATGATGTAGACAAGATGGATATGATGGCATGAAGGGACTGGTAGATCTTCTGAAGCTAGCAGATTGTATCTAGATCACAGCCCTTGATTATTTTTACATAAAATTCAACTCTTTAAAGAAAGAATGCAGTAGTTGTCAGTCTGCAAGTGACATAATCCCCCTTGTATTTTATTTATATACTCCCTCCGTCCCGGCTTATTTTGCACAGGTGACCGGGCACGGATGTTAAGAAAAAGCAGTTTTTGCTTTTTCTTTGATTTTTTTAAAGGTGGAGATTGAGTGTTGAGATTTTGAGGGTGAAGATTGCGGGAGAAGTTTCCTTTTTTGAAGTGTGCAAAATAAGGTGGGACGGTCGAAAAGGGAAAGTGTGCAAAATAAGCCGAGACGGAGGTAGTATATATTATTTTGTTGCTAAATTTTTTGTTGGGTTTGTGTGTGTCTGAATGAAGTGTAGTTTGAGGAGTGGGGTTGATCAGTTGGTGTCTGGATTTTTATGACTTTGATACGAAAAGTAGAACTGGTATTGGTCAACATAGGTTATGGTGCCCGCAAATTGTGGGGGTGCTGCAGACACTCTTTTTAAGGTTTTGAGAACTGCATGAGCCACCAGATTACAGCTTTATTATGTCTTCAATTACACCTACTACAACTTAGGCTACCTTACCTGCATTTGCCACTATCAGTATCCACCAGTTTTCCGCCTACTTTTATCGGTAGTGTTAGTATTTTGTTCAATGCACGATATTTAGATAAAGAAAATTTTTTCATTTGTTTTGTCAATATATAAAGTGCAGATACTATTTGTAGAATTTCCCCAACATATCAAAGAGTGAGAGTGGAACTTTAATAATTTTTGTTATTTGGTTACTTTTTAAAAAAAAAATATATCACCAAATTTATAAATGGGATCTTTACTTGTAAATATGTGCACCCCTTGTTATAATTATATCAATGTATGATATATAGTATCATGATTGTCGATGTATTAATTCTATATGTGTGATATATTAATGCAATTGTAATGGATAATTGCATGAATCGATTTGCAAAATTTAGCACATTTTCCATTAGTCAAGTAAATTTATATACTATATCAATTTGTTTTACTACTATTTTGTCACTGAGATGTATTTATTGACCACATAAATTGTTGTGAAGAAAAATCAATTTGTATAATAGAATAATAAGACTGCATATATAAAATATGAGTAGGTCTTGGGTGCACCCATCACACAATAAGCTTATTATGTATTTCCCAATTTAATTTTGGAATTACATATATCATAAGGACTGTGTTTGGATGTCACCAAACTGATGGTGACGCAGTGGTATAGTATTGTTGCGCGCACGTTGAGGTCTCGTGTTCGAGCCTCATGCAGCGCGCAACCTTGATTTTTTTTTTATTCTGTAAAACAAATAATATATATATATATATATATATATATATAAAGTCATGTTTGTTATCACATAAGAGACACTAGCTTAGGTGGTAAAATCCTAAATTATTAGATATTAGGGCACGAGTTCGAATCCCATCTTCTCTAAATTTTTATATATGTGCAGTTTTTATATTATTTTAGACAGTGTAATATATTATTTAAAAAAATGTGTATACATGTAACATAACATATACTATTACACAATATAATGTTACATATACTATTACACAATATAACATATACTATTACGCAATATAACATATACTATTAAACAACATAATATATTATTAAAAAATGTACATGTAACTATAACATATACTATTACGCAATATAACATATACTATTGCGCAATATAACATATACTATTGAATAACATAAAAAGAGGTAAAAATAGAGCAAAATCAGGGTTCGAACCCACACGCCTGGACCGCACCTGCACGTGTCTCACCACTGCACCACATGTTATTGTTGTGAATTCATCCAAACAAGGCCCTTATATATATTCTTAATTTCAAATTAAATAGGAGAGTGCACAATGTGCAATTGTGTGTTGGGTGCACATAAGTTTTTACCATAAAATATAACCAATATGACTGAATCAAGTCGAACCAATCTAATTTAATACAAATCGAAGCTCGAATTGATTCATGGACAATTATGAATTTAAAAAGGTTCAAGAGTGCATTCTCAAAGAGTGACTGATGCAACATGAACTTGAGAGAAAGCAAGACAAACCTTTGACTAAAACCACTGTCAAGAGGAAGATTCTCTTTATTCAAGGACATCGTTGTATCATTCCCAATGTGGGATGCCCTCGTAGGCTTACCATCCACTCAGGAATCCTCTTGTAGGTCGCAAGAAGCCAAGAGCTAGATCGGTACCACATGTTGCATTATCTACTCACTCCTAGAGATCCATACACCCAACTCAGGAACTAGATCAATAGTCAATACCATTTGCCTTTCCGGCCCCACTAAAGAATCCTATACTTGACACTGATACACGTCTAATACATCGTGGCTCATGGTCAAGATGGGAAGTTTGCGTTCTAACCTTATGTGGGATACCTTTTTAGACTTACCAACCACGAGGGAATCCTCCCGGATCTAAGAGATTATATCAATACCATCTACATCATCCTCACATCTTTACAGACTCATGATTTCAGAGGGACTTATAATCAATTCTTTTGCATTAGTCGATTGATAGGGATGACCCGATCACTTCGGGTCGGGTTAATACTTTGGCCCATTGACCGGTCCAGAAGGTCCAGAAGCACGCGTCGGCCCAACTTGAAGTTTGTTCCGCAACATAAGGCCCACGATTCGTCTAAAACCGCCATGCAGCGGAAAATAGGCACGACAATAGGGAGTTAGTTAGGGTTTGTTAGGAGATAGTATAAATATGAGGAAAAAACTCTGAATTAGGGTTCGCATTCTGTATTCTGAATTACTACGTGTAAACTCAAAGTTCGAGTGAAAGAAACACCTCGGCAGGTGCTATTTTGTGCCCGTGGACGTAGATCTCCGGATCGAACCACGTAAATCTTGTGTTTTTTCATATTGCTTACAGAGGTTTTCGTTAAGTTTCTTGGATATCAGGTTGCGCATTATCAATTGGCGCCGTCTGTGGGAACCGAACCCACGACCACGGCCCATCTTGCTTTTGGATCCACCCCGGCGACAACCGAAGCTCCTTCCTCGCTCCGGCTGGGGGGGGGGGGGACATCTGATAGGGATGACCCGATCACTTCGGGTCGGGTTAATACTTTGGCCCATTGACCGGTCCAGAAGGTCCAGAAGCACGCGTCGGCCCAACTTGAAGTTTGTTCCGCAACATAAGGCCCACGATTCGTCCAAAACCGCCATGCAGCGGAAAATAGGCACGACAATAGGGAGTTAGTTAGGGTTTGTTAGGAGATAGTATAAATATGAGGAAAAAACTCTGAATTAGGGTTCGCATTCTGTATTCTGAAATTACTACGTGTAAACTCAAAGTTCGAGTGAAAGAAACACCTCGGCAGGTGTTATTTTGTGCCCGTGGACGTAGATCTCCGGATCGAACCACGTAAATCTTGTGTTTTTTCATATTGCTTACAGAGGTTTTCGTTAAGTTTCTTGGATATCAGGTTGCGCATTATCATCGATTAGCTAGTAAAGCAAGTGATTACGTATATCTCTGTATTTGGTTCTAGATTTTTAGTATTTTTTATTTTAATTTTAGTTTAATTTAATTTAATAAGAAGGTAAAAGGTTGAAATTTGGTGTGAATGATGATATTATGCATTGCCAATAATTTATGAACTGATATTAGAATATCTAAAAAAATATTACATACTTATGAAGTGTATTGAGAAATTAGATGTATTTAAAAACATTATGAATAATTTACACAGTACCAACAATTTCATAAAAATTGATAAGGTCTATACCTTAGAGATAGAGAATACAAAATATAAAACATTGTTACTGAAGATAAGGGCCATAAAGCATTAATAGCCACGAGATGACAACAAATATTGTGGTACTGCAATACTAAATTTGTATATTTGTCCTCATTTTCTTGTCCTTAAAATCTATAATATTATTTCTCTTTGTCGTTAGTAGTGCAGTTCATTATTCCTATATATGTCATAAATTACTGTAGAGTGGAAGTACAATACTAACTATTTGTCAAAACACAAATTTAGTGTTATTAGTTGAGATGGCCGAGTTGGTCTAAGGTGCTAGATTAAGGTTCTGGTTCGAAAAGGCGTGGGTTCAAATCACACTCTCAACAATATTTTTTCTAACTATTTAATTTTCTTATTATTACCGTTTTGTTTTTAATTATTAATTTTCTTTGTGTGATCAACATCAATTTTGTACTATTAAATTTTCTTGGCTCTTTTGTTAAAATAATGCAAAATAAAAAATCATTTAACAAAATAAGGTAGCTTTTTAAGCTTTTACCTTTCTATGGCAATTCCATGAACATACATCCATACATATCATTCATTAATGTCATAAAAGACAGTTATGCCCTCCATTATATGAATTCTGATTTTTAGTTCTGAAACATGGATAAAACAGACCTGTTTGAATTTATTGATCAAACAGAAACACAAGAATACTACTCTGCGGATCATTTGATTGAAAGATCCAAAATCCTTGAGTTAGAAAAACATGGTAACCTGACCCTCAAAGAAGGACAGGATATCAAGAAAAAAGGAACCCTAGTAAAATTACTAGACCAAATTACTAGAAAAAATATTCTATACACTGGAAGATTCGTTTGTGAAGTACCCATGAGTATAGAGACAGTAACAGGAAATGTTTCATTAAGTCTGATAGATGAGAAACAGATCCAAGAAAAAATCAGTAGAATAAAATCCACCGATAGGAAAAATATTGCTTATATTCACATAAGCACTATACAAATCTTAATCAGGTCTACTTATTTGAAGGGGATAGATTCTCCAATCAAAATAGTAGTTATTGATAATAGAATCCAACATCCTACAGATAGGATAATTGGAATGATTGAAGGCAACTTAGGATACTCAGTTGTCAAATTTGATGTTTCCTTACAATATGCTAATCCATTAGCTACTAAAAACATTAGTAACTCAATAGGAATAAGCTACCAGTTTAAGAGAAAAGAATTGATGGAAAAGGGTGATATGCCCTTTAGTATAACTTATGCTATTGGATATGCTCTTAGCAACTCACATCATAGCATTGAATATAAATATAAAGATAAAATCTCTATAGATGATCTCTTTAGAGAAACAAGCACAAAATTAAAAGTGTTGAAAGAAACCACACATCTTGAAAAATGTGGAAGCTTAAGATTCAGTACTAACCCACCTAGGTTAATAAAAGAGAAATCAGAAACTGATCTAAAATTGGATCAAATTGATAGACAAGTAGGTAGTATTGAAAAAGGAATCCAATCACTACAAAAAAGAATAGGATAATAGACAATGTCTGTTATTGAAAGAACTGACGACCTAATCAGTCATGTACAAATACTGATTAAAGAATGTCAAGAAATAAACGAAAAATCTAAAGATTACACACAAGTCTTAGATGAACAAAAGAAGAAAATATCAGAAATACAAGATGATATTGCAAATTTACTAAAAATACAACATGAATGTTGTGATGAAATAAAAAGAATAACTAAAAAAGAAACCAGTAAAAGGAATTGGTCAGGCCTAATAAAGCCATTACCACCTCCAAATTCTACTGATTATGATGAATATCAAGATAAAAATATTGATATTTATAAGGATAAACAAACACTTCCTCTAATTAAGAAATGAATCTCTTAGATAAAAAGTTTAAGAAGTTCATGACTATACAAGAAGATGAATATATAGGAAACTATTCCTCATCAGAAGAAACATATGATAAAAATCATATGGAAAAAGAAGAAGTGAGTGGAACTAAGTCTGATGATGAAATGTCAGATCAAGTCATCTCTCCAAGAAATGACCCTGGAGAAAATCCAGCAGCAGATATTTACTTCGGAACATCCGATGGTGAATATTATCCAGGTGAAATGCCACAAATGCCTACCTTTCCAAGATTAAATCCTACCAGAAAGAGTAGTCAAAATAAGAAAAAGAAATTTGGAAAAATACCAACTAAGTATACTCCAAAAGAAGAAAATGATCCAGATAGTGAAATACTGGATATAGACTGCTCAAAAGACCCTAGTACTAATATTGAAAATTGGTCTAAGGTCATGCAACTTATTGTTGTTACAAACAACTTTGAAACAGTTGACGCAGTAGAAACTTTCCTTAACTTTAAAATGAAAGGAAATACAAAGAACTGGTGGAGAACCAGAGCAACACTTTTTAAGGAACATATAAAAGCTGAGGCTAATAGATCAGGACATCCTATGCAAATATATGTCCAACTAATTGAAAAATTGTTAATTAACGAATTTGTTGGTTTAACTGAATTAAATAACATTCAGGCAGTCATAGAAGCTGAAGCCAAAAAAGCAAGATATATAATGGAAAATATAAAAGTATGTGATATATGTTTGTTTAAAAACTTTAGCTGTGAATATGAATACTGGTATTACAAGCTTCCCTTTGAAGAACAAGAAGCTTGGAATGATAGATTCTTTCACAAACTACCACCATTATGGGCTGATAAAGCAACTAATGGATGGAAGAATAAACCAACACACCTTACTGATAATCTGGCAGGAAGGGTGAGATTTATAAAAGAACTTATTGAAGAAGAATGCACTAAAACTGCAATCCAAAAGGAAGTCAAAAGAATGAACAACAAACCTTGTTGTGATCCTGATTTAATTGACATACCTATAAAATGGGGATGTGATCCATTACCTAGGAAAGTCAAACCATATAAAAAATATTTCAAAAAGAAATATAGATATAAAAGATGGAAACCTAAATACCAAAAAAGGAGATTTAGGAAAGAAGAGAGAAAGTCTAAACCAAGGTATAGACGAAAAACAGAAAATAATAAGAAATATTGTCCAAAAGACAAATCTACGTGTAAATGTTGGTTATGCAAAGAAGAAGGTCATTATGCTAATGAATGCCCTAACAAATAAAACCATAAGGTTAATAATAAAAAATTAGAATCAATTTTAAAATTGAATCTAGAACCCATTGAGGATGAAGATTCTTCTGAAGAATCAGAATATGAAATTTCATTTACAGAAGAAGAGGAAGAGTTCACTTCCAATCCTGGAGGTGACTGGGAATTGGATGAGTAATTGGTTTACACAACCATTACCTATAAAAGGATTGGAAAGGTTAAGTAATATAACTAATCCAAACAGCACATATATTAAAATACAAATGAAATTCAAAAGATATCGACATTACCATATTCATGGATATGTAGATACAGGCGCAAGTATTTGTGTTGCAAATAAGTGGATAATACCACAAGAAAAATGGACCAAGGCAATAAATCCTACAAGGGTTCAAATTGCAGATGGATCCATAAAAACATTAGATTTAGTTGCCAGGGAAATAGTATTCACTATAAGTGGAGAACAATTTCTTGTACCAACTATATACCAACAAGAGTCTGGAGTAGATTTAATAATTGGAAACAATTTCTTAAATCTATATGGACCCTTCATACAAGACATAGACCACATTGTTTTACATATTGGTCAAAACAAGGATAGGGTCTACATACCTAAAGTAGTGAAAGCATTTTCTATTGCTTCACCAAACCTAATGACAGACTTATCAAAACCGCGGAAATGTGGTGAGATAATACCAAAAAGAAATATTGCAGAAACTAAAGAAGAAGATTCCTCTGAATTTTTGCAAGAAATGAAAGAATATCAAAAACTCACAAAGATGAAATCAGTAATTGATGACATTCTAAGTGAACTTGATAAAATAACAAGTGACAACCCCTTAGATCCTAAGATTAATAAATCCTTAGACAATAAGGAAACACATGCAGAAATAAGACTCAAAGACCCTAATAAAGTCATAAGAGTCAAACCGATGAATTATACGCCTAGTGATAGGAGTATATTTAGACAACAAATAGAAGAATTACTTAAACTCAAAGTAATTAAAAGAAGTAAAAGTCCTCATAGTTCCCCTGCATTTCTAGTTGAAAAACACTCAGAAAAAAAGCGAGGAAAGAAAAGAATGGTCATAAGCTATAAGGAATTAAATAAACACACATTTGATGATGGATATTTCCTCCCTAAAAAAGAAGAACTCTTTCACATGATAAGAGGAAAAAACTGGTTTAGCACCTTTGACTGTAAATCAGGATTCTGGCAAGTACCATTAAAAGAAGAAAGCAGACCATTAACAGCTTTTAGCTGTCCTAACGGTCAATATGAATGGAACGTAGTACCATTTGGCCTTAAACAAGCCCCTGGTATTTTCCAAAGAAGGATAGACCAAGCATTAGACTTGAAAAATCCACAATCTCCACTAAGCAAATGTTGTACAGTATATGTAGATGATATCATTATCTTCTCAGAAACTGAAAAACAACATTACAAAGAAGTATTTATGCTTCTAGAGAAATGTACTAAGAAAGGAATAATCCTTTCAAAAGAAAAGGCTATAATAGCTCAAAAAGAAATAAAATTCCTAGGATTAGAAATATCCAATGGAAAGATAAAGATGCAAGAACACGTTCTTGTAAAACTCTCTGAATTCCCTAGTGAGATCAGTGACAAAACACAACTCCAAAGATTTTTAGGAATTCTCAACTATCTTGAAGGATACATTAATAATTTAGCAGAAATCAGGAAACCGTTACAAGCTAAATTAAAGAAAGAAGTTCCTTGGAACTGGACGAAAGCTGATACTGATTATGTATCTAAGCTAAAAAAGAAATATAAGGATCTACCAGAACTCTATCATCCTAAAGATGAAGACCTAATGATCTTAGAAACAGATGCATCTAATCTATATTGGGGTGCAGTCTTAAAAGCTAGAGATAGTACCGATCAAGTTGAAAAACTATGTAGATACTCATCTGGTACTTTTCAAGAAGCCGAAACGAGATATCACTCTAATGAGAAAGAAATCTTGGCAATAAAAAGAGGAATTACTAAGTTTAGAATTTACTTATTAAGTAAAAGATTCTTAGTAAGAACTGACAATAAAAATTTTACTTATTTCCTAAGAACTAAAATAACAGGTGATTATAAACAAGGAAGAATGGTCCGTTGGCAACAATGGTTCAATTATTATGACTTTGATGTGGAACACATTGCAGGAACGAAGAACAGTCTGGCAGATTGTCTGACAAGAGAATTCGCACCATGACAAGTGTTGAAATAATGAAAAAAGAGCTTGAACTCATGAAGCTCAAAGAAGAAATCCTCCAGAAGGAGATTGAAATACTAAAAGTTGAAGAAAATTCATTCTTACAGCAAAACGATGAAGTACAGGTTGGCCAGCAAGTTGAACAGTCTGTAAAGACTATCCAGACAAAGTCAATAAAAGAAGAAGATGACAGAAGAACATACAGATATGTAGTTCTTAAAGGCACAGTCTGACTATGAAGCAAAGCTCATCTGGCAACAAGAAGAGCAAAAAAGGAATGGCGTAAAGCAAAGCATTTTGAAACTCAGAAGCCTAAGGCATTCTAGTGAGGCTCTCATCAAAGAAGGCTTTGATTTTGAAGAATGGGTGAACTTACAAAATCAAATCAAAATTCCAAAAGAAGACTATGTAATTACTAATTACTATAATCTTCCAAAATTGATCATATTAGAAACTGCTAATCCTGAATTAGTCAGAAAAACAGTAGAAGCAGGATTAGTATGCCTAATCTATACAGATAGGGAACTTTGTAATCTAAACAGGATGCCAAAGCTCCAGAAATCAGTCTCAAACTTCCAACAGAAGGTTAAGCTTGGGAAAGACAAGAAGGTGTTCCTAAAAATCACCAGTTCAGTACCTGATTGGGAACAAGAAAAAGGAAAGTATATCCCAGGATACACTTTTGTCAAATTAGGAATTTGCAATCCCAAAGTGCCAATTCCCAAAGATGCAAAAATGCCCCAAACTCTCCCCACTGAAGAAGAAACTGTGGCATTAAGAATCCAAGGACTATGTGATGTACAAAATGAAATATTTGAGATCATCACAGAACCCAAAATTAAAGTTAATTACAGCACAGAAAAGGTACTGATGGTTAGCCACTACAACAGGGAATTAAACCCCCATGACAAGCAAATCATCAAAAAATGGTGTAACAAGTTTGATGATGGAAAAATAGATGTGAGCAAGCTTACAAAGAAAAGAATAGAATACCAAAGTGAAAAAATTGGTAGAGAGGAACAGGTTAAGACACCTTTCAAAGAATCAACCAAAGATGCATATGACAGTGACGGATGCAGCAACAAAGAAACACTGCCGACAGAAGAAAATGGAGAAAAATCCACTAACAAAAAGGAAGATTCCCTGTCAGCAGAAGAAGACGAAGTAAGTAATGACTCAGCCACCAGCATCCGCTCCAATCCACTAGATGTGTACTGAATGGTCCCATAAAGAAAGTGATGAAAAAGAAGATCTAAGGGCTCAAACTTAGATCCAAAAATCAACCGTCCAGATGTAGATCTAGGATAGTTGATAGAGCCTGGCAACCTCTATAAAAGGCCTTGTATCTTTCATTTGAAGGGATATCTCTCTTCCCCATCTCCTTTCTTGTAATAGACTTAGCATTGTAATCTTTCAAGTTATAAAAAGTCCTTCGGGACAATTCTCCAGTATCTCTTACAAAGGTTCTTACGAATCAAACATAGTACTCTGGTACTAAAACTCCATCCTGGAGTAAAGAAAAATCCTTTAGGATCACAACCAAGATAAAAGAAGCAGACTAATATCCATTTGATACTTGATCATGAAGGCAGCAGTGACTCTGTTGTTCGTAGTAAGACCCAGGAGGGGCAGTAAGACGAACTGAAGCAGAAGAAGGCTAGTCCGGACAGGATTAAGACGTAGGATCACTCTACTCAAAATCAAGACGGAAGCAAAGTGGACCCATCAACCCACAAGAGAAGGTATAAAACTCTAAACTGGATAAATTTTAGTAAAAATGAGCCATACATCCTTGATGTCTGATAATAATCGAGTCTAGATTATGGATTTGATATATAGCAAAGCTAAATCTTTAGCAAATAATCTACCTATAAGGCCAGACATAGAACATAACTATAACCATTTAGGTTATTTAGTTAAAAATGAACTAGAATCTAATATTCTAGCTAAACTAAAACAACTTGCTGCTATTTATAAGGTAGATCTTGATGAACATCAAAGATTTGCTACTAAAGATAATCACTATAGTGATAATCTCTGGTCAGTAAAAGAAAGATACGAGAAAACCTTAAAAATAGTTGAATCTTTTTCAAAAGAACTAACTAAAATAAACCATGAAGAAAGAGTTTAATGGATCTCTAAAATATCCACCCACTAAAATTAAATAAACCATGAAGAAAGAGTTTAATGGATCTCTAAAATATCCACCCACTAAAATGGTATCAGAGCCTGAACAGTAGATCTGTAACGGCAGAAGACATTCATTAGATGAATAAATCTACAAAACAGGAACAATCTTTGCTTAAATATTATGCTCAGTGTAATCTTGAACAAACTATAGAACTTGAAAAAGAACTTAGGATTGAAAAAGCCCTAGGAAAAATTAAAGTTCTACGAGAAAGAATAAAAGCTAATAATAGATGGCTCATATTTCAAGCAAATAAAATAGTTTGGGAAAAAAGATAACTAAATTAAAAGCCAATAAGAATGACAGTTCTTATCAAAATAATCAATGAATTAACAAGAGAAATAATTCAAGATCAAAACGATCTAGAATATATACTCTTAATGAACTATGGACATAATGATTATGCAAAGATTGGTGGAAAGATTATTACTCGAAACCAAATAATAATAAAATACAAAAACTGCATGAAAGAAAAACAAAAGAAGATAGAAAGCTTGATTGCTTAGAATAAACAAAATATAAAAATTAGAAATATGTTCTTAATAGATTATAAGGACGAAATGGACATTTTTACATGTATGAATGCATGTCATAAGAAAACAACCATATTTTGGTAAAAGGTTGAAAGGTTGCCATATTTTGACAATTGAAAGTTAAAATTACTATATTTTAATTAAAAAGCCAATTTTCTTGTTATTAACATTTTGTCTTTAGTTATTTAATTTTTTTATTATTAATTTTCTTTGTGTGTTCAACATCAAGTTTTTATTATTTAATTTTCTTATTTAAAATTTTCTTTGTATGTCCATATATATCCTGGTCTCAACAATATCATTTATTTTTATTTTCATTCGCATTTTTTTTTTAATTGGTGTGGTTTTTTGTGTATGTGTATGTCAAGCATACTTATTTGCTTGTTTTGATACTTGGGTTGATCTTAAACTTTTATTCTTTTTGATGTGGAGATTTTCGTATTTTTTGGGTGGAGCTTAATAGTCCTTCTAATACTTCTATGTTTTTTTATTTATTTTGATTTATTTTAGTTTCGTCTTGTTTTTTGTTGTTTTTTTTTTCCTCACCTCATGTTTGCTTTTGTAAGATTTCTCCGTGCCTTTACGTGTCTTTTCACGTATTGTGCGGCCTCGGATCGAAGGTCTCTTATGAATCTTTCGACTTGAAGATTGTTGTGAGTGACAAGCGTCCGAGACGAAATTTGATGAAGATTGATGATCTTGATTCAGAGTCGAAGGTAGTTGCTCGTGTTTTTTTTTTTCGATTTGTTGCTTGCTGTGCATGCAATCACGAGGTACGAATCAAGTCTTACTACAATTGACTTCTTGTGGATGATATTTAGCGTAGTTTTTTAAGGATTATTTAATGTAATTGCTTATAGGCTTGCGCGTTTTATATTTTTATTGACCGATCCGATTATGTAGATAGATCATAATTTTTCTTTAATTGAAAATCTTGTAATTGAGATTGATTAATGAGATTTTGATTTTAGAAAATCAAAACGTTTTAACATTTGTAATTTAAAATTCCTTTCTCGATGCAATATAGTATGTCACATTCTTTTACATATATAATAGTCATAAAAGATTATGACAAAGACTTGTGTGAGATTGATCGTGTAGTGATCGGGTGATGGAAAAAAAATTATTTTTTATAGCAAAAATATTACTTTTATTTGTGAAAGTATTATCTTTTTTTTACAAAAAAATAATTATTTTTTGTAGCAAAAATATTATTTTTATCTGTAAAAATATTACTGTAGATAAAATCACTTTTATCTGTAAAAATATCATTTATTCTTGTGAAAATACATGAGATCGTCACAGACAAAACTCATTCAAAAATTATTCATGGAATGCAGCATCTTGTAAGCACTTTTTTTTTGTTTGTTTTTTTGGAACGTTCGGTACATTGTAAAACCACCCATTTTATTCGATTAAAAAAAAAAAACTAATGAATAAAAAACAATTCATGATTTACCCAGTGGCTTGTGAATGAAGCATGTGGTGTGGGGTAGGGGGCACGTGCCAACAAGTGCCGGTCTTTGCGGTCAAATAGAGGTTTGACCGGTTCCAGATGAGGTGAAAGTAACTTGTACCTCGTGGCTAACAGCTATATCTGCAATTGACTTTATAACACCTCACGTGACTCATCCCACGCCCCGCAAACCTTATTTGGTACGTCCCTATCAAACTTATCAAACGCTAGTTGAATGGTGAATTAGGAGCTAAAATTTAATTATGACTTATGAAGAGTATAATTACGCCTAGATGATGAGTTGGGAAAAAACTAAAAACAGCCGATAACAGACTAGCACACGTAGCATTTAATCGAAATTAAACGAAAATTTTATAACAAATATTTTAGTATATATATTTTCGGGGCATTTTTCATCAATAACCAAGTATGAACATCCACTATTTATTTATATATTTATTTAATACACACACTCTTAATCTTCATACAACTTTTGTGATGTGTGGTGAATCACTCACTTAGACAGTATTCAGGTGAATAGAGTAGAATTGACCTATTTTCAGTTGCGTTGGGAGTGACAAAGTGGGTGTGAGGAGTACAATAGCATGAGGCAGATAAAAATGATGTGACGGCTTGATCATTGCATAGAGTTGATAAGTGTCCAGATTACTTGTGGAAGTTGGCAACAAGTAAAACAGTCTGTGTGTGTGTTTCTTTTTGCAGAGGATCCTAGGTTTTAGAGTACCTCATTGTCTATCTTAACTTTATTTGGTTTGTTTTCTATCTTACTTGATCAAATACATTTCTTTAGTTGATAACGATTACTAATTCCAAATAATTGAACATTTATGGATTGATTGTAATAGTAAACATAACTTTCGGTCTTGGATCAATATGAAGGGACCTTTTCCACTTTTAACCCTAATTAATACCGATAAGATACTTTGACTTAATTTACTATTCGATTAATCACTTGAGCTTTTGTGACATTAACAAATTTGACCAGGTACACATCTTCGGGTCAATCTAAGGCTCAATACAAGGGTGTCAATGCCTAATTTAGTATTCGATCTTATATATGAAATGATCTATCTTTTTACTCATAATCAATTATCAGTGAGCTATAACCAATTATCACTGGGCTATAATTTAGTTTATGGAGTAATATTTTGAAGAAATTATAAATAATTACTTTTTTACTAGAAATTCCCATCTTGATTATGCAACATTAACTTTTTACAGGCGACAATCGAAATGTAAATTGACGAATAATATAATTATTTTATTTTATTTATTTATTACTATATACATCGATCAAAGGTAGTACTGAATCATTCATTTATGACCTCTATATTTTCACTTAATATATAGTACATACATAAAATTGGTAAAATATATATAATATTATCCAATCATACGTAATAAGTGTTCAAAACAAATTATAAAATTGAATAATAATTAATATAATTATTGAAATTGGATCGATTATTCTCTCGTTCAAACGAACCAATACATAAGCATAGTAGAAGTAACTTTCTTTTTTATTTGTGGCATTAAAGAAAAATCAATTGTTGAATAATTTAACCCTGACATTTTCAATTATATATATGTTTTGAGACGAACAACACTTAAAAAGAAAAACCTGAATAAACCAACAGAATTTCCTATAGTGTACGCAAAGCTATGAAGTATGGGAAGTAATTATTTTTATTGATAAATAAATTATAAAGTTCCTAAAGATAAAGATTGAATTGAATATCTAATAAATCATTCCACGACAAAGCAAAGCATATATATTAATTATACTCAGGGAATATTAAAAAAAAGCTTGTTGAATAGCTACTTATCAGATCTGATAATTTTATTACAGTGATAAGATAAGAGGAGCATATAGATTACGAAAAATAAAGAAACAAAACAATAGTAGCTTGAATATATATATGATACTTAAAGAAGCATACACATTTTTGTTTATTATTTTTTCTTTACCAGTTAATTAATTTCTGTAATATAATTATACAAATATCTATGCGCGCGCGTGTGTCTGAGTTTAAAAACAAGAAGAAAAGAAAAAAAAAAAATATAATAAGGCAAGGCAACTTTTTTAGCTTAATCACATCATGGGGTTCCAAGTGACATTATATAATAATGTCACCTTTATCTGCCTAAAGATGATTAAACATTTCAAGAATTATACTTTATCACATATGTTTTATTACTAATTAAGTTATAAAGAAATAAACAAGTATAATTAGTTGAAGCAATAAAAAAGTATAATTAATCAATTCACTCACCGTTTAATATATTCAAAATAATCTTTTACTAGATCACTAGAATCCAAGTCCAGTTTTAATCATACTATATCCAATTAAATTGTTAATCTAATATTGACTATGAAATGATCATCCCAACACTAATGATGATGTACAAAAGCAATTTATATGCAGAATAGTATTTTATTTCAAGTTTATTAAACCAACATACGCTATGCGTTTGTGGAATATATATGCACATTGAGCTAAAATCATTTTGGTCCCGTAATTTTATATTCGTATGATTTTGATTAAAAGAAATAAAAAATTCAATTTAATCTCGTAATTTTGGAATTTGTTCATATATATATATTTTTTTTGCCGTCGATGATCAATTTGGTTGATAAAATTGCACGTACCGATTGCGTCACCATTTTTCCAAGTCAATTTTTAAATGCATGGTACAACGAATGACCGACACGTAATTTTCCGGCCAAATTATTGACCAACTGCTAAAAAAGGACTATATACTGACAAATTTTCAAGATACGGGACTAAATAATTTTAATTTTTTATAGATCAAAATTATACGAGTGAAAAGTTATGGAACCAAAAGTTTTAGTCCATACATACACACCTTGTATATGCACCGATATAAACTGTATACATATGATTAATCATGATACGATGGTCTTTTGAGACAATAAAAAATGGTCTAAAATAATGAGTATTTGTCACAATTTTATTAATGGAGACAACATGTCGTCGCTGATTAGTCGTCCCAATAACTAGGATGCGTATAATATATTTGTAATGATAAAAGTGGTCTCAAATATGTCTCAAATATTTTTTTGCAACAACTATTTGTCTCTAAAAGTAGTCTAATAAATGTCTCAAATAATTTGTAGATAATTTTGTGACAACAAGTGGTCACAAATAACTTATTATTAGTGACCACAATTGTGGTCCAAAAAATATTATACAAAAGATCTCTTTTGTTGTAGTGATAATATCAAGGTTGCAGAAGTCGGAAATCGTTAGTCGGGCGGTCTCCAAGCGACTAGCGACTAGGCCGAGTAGTCGCCGACTACTCCCCCCGAGTTTTTTTTTTATTTTTTTTTTTTAATTTTTTTGGCATGACCTATATATAATTATATGTCCAGAAAAATCAGAAAAAGTGGAGAATACTCACAATATAATTATACTAGTCCCATCAATTCAAGCGACTACATACTAACAAAAAATCTAAAATACACATCAAAAGCTCAAAACTAATACATATTAATTACTATTTACTAATTAGCCAAGGAGACTAAAACCACATAAATAAGTAATAATCAGTTTAACCACAAACTACAAAATAGGAAAATACTCAAATAGTCCATAATACATAACATAATAAACCAAATATTGAAATACCCAAGTCATAAACACATTCTTTTTATCCAAAATGACATCAAATTCATATTTCAAAAGTTATGGATTAAATTAGTAATGGTAGCTCCTTCTATCCTTGAAGAGGACCTTGAGACCCAAATACTTTTTTTTTATAAGTTTTCCCCCATTTTTGTGTAGTTTCAGCCCTAATTCTATATGTAATTAGAAAAAAAAAAAACGCAAAAAGGAGGATTTGCCGACTCGGCCGAGTAGAACGACTTCGCCGACTCGGCCGAGTAGTCGGCGATTTTTTGCTCAGGCGATTTTTTTGTGCGATTTTAAACAAATCGGGTCGGTTACCAACCGAGTAGCGACTACTCGGCGACTACTCGGCCGAGTAGTCCAAGTTCTTCAACACTGGATAATATATATTGAGGAAATTTTAATTTATAATTTCCATATAAGAAGTTTACCGCTTAAGGACCCGAAAGATATGTAAACTATCAATTCAGGTTCTGAAAGAAGATTAGTATCAATTTAGGGCTAAAATATACAACCATTACAAGACCTATTTTGAAAATTGCAAACTCATAAAATAAAATTGTCTCTAGTTATAAGCAGAGATAATATACATAAAAATAAAACCTTTCATCACATCTGTTTTTTCTTTTTTTTTTCCTTTTTTTTAATTGTTAATTTTTTTTGTTATATTTAAACTGCAATTTGTTTTAATTTTGAGTCATAAGGTGCCAAAAATTGTTATTTTTTGAATTTTTTTGTAATTTTTTGTTTTGAGTTCATAATTTTAAATTCATGTATACATATTTAACTATGATTTACTTTTTTGTTTATTTAAATATCTTTTTTTTTATAAATTTGTATATTTTAAAAAATAAATTTCAATTAATTATTTGAGATGTATCAAATAATAATAAAAAAATGTAGTGATAAACTTTTATTATATATTTTCCATGTGTATCACTTTGAGATGATTTTATTTTGTGAATTTCGAAATTTTCAAACAGGTCCTGTAAATTGTAATGTTTTAGATTTATGATTCTTTCATTGATAGTTTCAAATCTAACATATCTTTCGGATATTTGACCCATAAAACTAAAATATAATTATTGAGTATATCCAATTTATATCCTAGTTTTCGGATTTTCTTAATATGCCCTATAATATACTAGATTTTACCGAATTTTCAATATTACAAATGAAACCGAGTTGTCCTAAGATTTCACAAGAATTGTTCCACATTGATAGATTGGGGATTTTACATGAGATTGTCCCATATGATTAATAAATTGAATTCACATGTGAGTTGTATAAATTAGGCTTTCAAATGAGATGTGTCTCATAGTGATAATTAGAATATGTAACACCTTTAGACATAATACCTCCTCTATAAGCATACCCCACCATATATACAAATTACTTATATCTTGAATTGATAAGTTAATCAGGTAAGAGATTTAATTATAAGTCTGTTGGATGAACATCTTTTAACACTATAATAAAAGAGATTTTTTGTATAGCATTTTTGGAGGCCACAATTGTGGTCACTAATAATAAGTTACTTTTTTACTACATATCTCAAATCTCTCTACAAATTATTGAAACCATTTTAAGACTGCTTATAAAGACAACTAGTTGTAGTAAAAATGTTTGAGATGCATTGATACCACTTTTATCGTCACAAATATATTATTTGCGTCCGTGTTACTGGGACGACTAATTAGTGACTACTTGTTGTCTCTAATAAGAGGAAATTGCACTTTTGGTCCCACAGGATAAGAGGCAGTTGCATTTTGGTCCCAAAGTTTTCATTTTTGGTCCTACAATCGAAAACTTAGCACTTCTAGTCCCATAATAATTTTCGGTAGCAAATTTAGTCCCACCTTTTTTGCACTTTCAGTCCCACACCGTTAATTATTAACTTTTACAAGCATGTTCTTATCACGTGCTCGTTTAGCTTAGAGTTGAAGCAATTTCCCTCATTATTTGCAAAATTAAATCAGAAAAATTACCCTAAACTCACCTAACCCTAAAGCAAAACACGTTCGTTTATGAAATTGAGCCCGAAATCGATTAGGGTTCATAATTCCATAAAATCTCCAAAATAGCGACCAACCATTGATGCGGTGAGAAGACAAACCAGTTTCTAAGCAAACCTACGAAGCTTCACGCGAGCTTCACGCGATGTTGATCAGAAGGAAATGCAATGTGGGTTTTCCCCCACCCAATTATCGTAATTAAATAACTGTAATCCGACCTCCTTTGTTTAATACTTGTTGCTTTTTAGTGCATTGCACATGGGAGACATAAATGTAGGGTTAGATATGTTCTTTATTATAGACGAAGGGGGCAGTGTGTGGTCCCTCGCGACTTCATTTGTTGGACAATGTGGATTTTTAATAGTTTTTTTGGGTGTTTGTTTAGTATTGTAGTATTTGTCCATTTTCCCTGTTTTTAGTGGGCTATCAATATTAGGTCCTCCACCATAAAGGCTCCCCTGTTTCAGTGTGCATTTTGAGTTTTTCATGAACGACTTTTTCTTGCCTCTTTGAAACTTTAATTTATGTCAATTGTATTCTAAAATAAACTGTTATTAATCACAGGTGGTATCGAGTATTTTTATATGATGAAATTGAAACATGGGAGGATGGTGCTGAAAGATGTCGATAAATTGGTATGGATTGAGGGGACGGTCAGTGCTTTCTATTTCGTTAATAAGAAAAAACTTGATATGCTGTATCTTGAGCGGCTTTATGAACTGTTGGGTTATCTATTGGAGAAAACCTTTTACACGTTGAAGGAGGATGGTGGCTTGAAGAAGGTGGAGTGCGAATTTGACATCTGGATGCTTGTCTTGGGTGCAAAAAATAGGGAGTTCACACTGATCTTGGATGGGAAAAAGACTAGCCTACTTGATCTTAACGAAGAGTGCGAGCGTGAGGTTGTGTGGAATGATGGAGCTGCAAAGGTCAGTGAACAAAGGCCAGCTGATAGGGTAGAAAATGATGTGACTAAGAACGATGGCTGCGGCGTAGAATTGACTTTGGTTCCTTATGTTGGCATAGGAGAAACAGGGACCTAATACTGCTGTGCAGCCTTTTCTCGAACTGTAAAGAAAGATCCAATTGAGTTAGCAGGCACAGATGCAAGTGATGAGGAGTTTGAAGGCAAATGATGAGGAGTTAGATGACACATCTGATAGGAAGCTTTTACAATAGAAAATAGGAAAATTACATAGGCACCTTTCTTCATTGCCCATTACATAAGGAAAATAATGGCATTTTTTACCCACTACTACACTATGCTTCTACTTATATATTTAGAACCCAACAAACTTCACCACAGTTGGTGTCCAAGATAAAATTAGGAGACACACAAGAAGTTTAACTAGTTTCTGCATCTGCATCATTTCATTACCCATCTTCTTTAGGCTTTCAGACATATCCACCACCAGAGTTCCAAGCTCTTCACCTGTCTAATCAGTCTTCTTGACCGCCTCTTTCAGATTATTGTTCTTCTCAATTAGGCTGACAATCCTACACCTCAACTCGAGCTCAGATTCTCCTCTAGCAACTTCGACTTCGTCGGCCCAAACATAGAATTCACAGCCCCCGGCTGGCCAATTGGGGCAGCTGTAAAATAGGCACCCTCGCCTAGTAGGTTTAGACGAAATGTAGGTGCGAGTGCCTTTCCCACAATGGCATATAATATCGGGTTGAGGGTGGGGGTACGACATTTTTTAAGAGGATGGGGATACGACCTTTTTGAAGAGGATGGGGAAGACATCTTTGATTGTGTTGTGTATTTATTTTTCTTCTTTTGGTGTTGTGGGTGAATAATTTGAACATTGTTAATTTGTTGGATATATAAGGTTATTGTTGTAGTTTAGGTTAGCATTTTTTTGCTCCAAAAATTCTAACCAAATTTTGCTAACAGGGTTCGAAACTGGTCTTCAATTGGGACTAAAAGTGTTTTTTTTAATGGGACAAAACGTTCAATAAAATAAAGAGACTGAAAGTGCTTGCAAGTTTAACGACAAACATGACGTTGGGACTAGAAGTGCTAAGTTTTCGATTTATGCGCCCCAAAATGAAAAGATTGCGACCAAAATGCAACTGTCCCGTGTATTGTGGGAACAAAATCGCAATTTTCTCTCTCTAATAATAAAGTTGTGACAAATACCCATAAGTTATGATAAGTACTCATTATTTAAGATCTCTTGTTATTGTCTCAAAAACTATTTTTTTTGGCAATGAAACCCAAATTAGTACTCCCTCCGTCCCGGTTAAAGCTTCCACTTTGACCGGGCACGGATGTTAAGAAAAAACAGTTATTTGACTTTTTTAAAGGTGGAGATTGAGTGGTTGAGATTTTGAGGGTGAGGATTGAGGGATTAGTTTCCTTTTTTGGGCTGGCAACTTTAAGTGGGACGGACCGATAAGGCAAGTAGGAAGCTTTAACCGGGACGGAGGGAGTACATTAGTTCCCACTAATTTTATCTATTCTCGTACTTGAAACAAAAGTTGATCAGTTGAATCACAAACTCTAAACTAATATTGGTTATTTGTTATGGGCGAAGGACAAAGATCTTAATCACAAGAAATGTAATGTTATATATCCCTATCATTACATCTTTTTCTTCAATTTACAAACAATAGAAGCATTAAATGCATATATGCATATGCATTAAATTTTTTAAGAGAATCTTATTACTTAAAGGTCTTGACGTACAAAATTCTCTATTAAAAAAAGGGATATCAAGCTCAACCCAAACCAATTAGCAGAAGTAAAAGAAAAATGCGTCAAATAATGCGCAACATCATTATAATCTCTATACATATGAGAAATTGTGAAAAATCATGCCCACACATGAGCCTTTAAATTTCATCCACAATAACTCCAAAATAATTCAAAGAATCCACTTGCTCCGTGACCACATGTACGACAAACAAGGAATCCATAAAGCCGTTCACCTTCATAACTAAAAAATTTACAGAAAATCGGAGAAGACCATCAGTAAGGCCCATTTGAAAACAGAAATCGAATGCCGCAGAAGGCGTGGAAAGATTCAAAAAGATAGAGAAAAATCTCACAAATGCAAACCTGATGAGCGGAAAACAAAACATAGACGAAACAAAAACAAAGTTAAAATAAATAATCAATAACATGTTAGAATTTTTTAGAAGATATCTAGATTTTCTGAAGATGGAGAGGATGGAGGAAGGTGGCTAGGGTTTTTCTCTTCTATAGTTTTTCGCTCTTTCTAAGCTTGTCTTCTTTTCAATTGTGTCCCGCAAATATAGAAATTGCTCGTATTTAGGTCAATTTCCGAGCCGAGAAGCAAATTAATTGTATTATTGTCACCTTAAACCACTTTCCTTCTCATAATTTTTCGCTTGTTCAATTTTAATCTCAAAAAAATATCAGTGCCGGTTCCATATTAATTAAAACCAGTCGGAAGTTCATGTTACGTGATTTGTCACGTGTATTTTTTCGATCGATTTGCTAATAAGCAGTAAAAATTTATTTAAATAGGAGTAATTTCTTTATTTGTAGGACGAGATTGCAAGAGCAAAAAATTTAAAATGAAAATGAAATGAGTAAAAAATTATGGGAATAAAATTAGTATATTATTTGTGGTGAAGATAAATTTATGTTATTTTTATTTAAAAGAAGCATTTATAATAACCTCGAGTGTCATCTTTGAATATGTTGAATATTATATTAAACAACTTTACATTGTTTAGCTTAAAGTTTTAGGATTTCTGGCTTCCTCTCTCTATGTTCCTTCCTCAACCTTTCCTTTCTCTCCACTCGATTCCCCTTGTTTTTGTATTCGCTCTAGGGTTTCAACGGTTTCTGCTTTGATTATTTTGTTTATTTACTCATCATATATAAATATATTATCAGCCGATTTTTATACTGTTTTTCCTTGGATCGAAATTATTATTTTTGTGGTGTGTTCCTGTTCTTGTAATTGTATATGGCTGGTTTGGACTTAGGTTCAGCTTCCCACTTTGTTTCTCAGCTCCACAGGTCTGACCTTCACCTCCAGCGCCCCCCTGATAATCTCGAAGATGCCAACCAGTTTTCCGGCGACAACACCGACAACTCGCAGCCCGGCGGAGACATGGTGGCGCGTAGACCGCGTGGCCGTCCCCCAGGCTCCAAGAACAAACCCAAACCCCCCGTGATCATTACCCGTGAAAGCGCCAACACACTCCGGGCACACATACTGGAGGTCAGCAGCGGCTGCGACGTCTTCGAGGCCGTCGCCACCTACGCCAGGTCAGAGATATTTTGATTGAATCATCGTAATTGGGTTTATGTAGTATTTACATTATAGAATAATCTAGAACAATCTTTCAGGAAGCGCCAAAGAGGGATTTGTATCCTCAGCGGAACCGGGACTGTTAACAACGTCAGCCTCCGGCAGCCGGCTGCGGCGGGGAGCGTTGTTACTCTCCACGGCCGGTTCGAGATTTTATCTCTATCCGGTTCGTTTCTGCCGCCTCCGGCGCCGCCGGGGGCCACTAGTTTGACGATATATCTTGCCGGCGCGCAAGGGCAGGTGGTAGGTGGGAATGTTGTGGGTGCGTTGATTGCTTCGGGCCCTGTGATCATCATCGCAGCGTCGTTTACCAACGTGGCTTATGAGAGGCTGCCTTTAGATGAGGAGGAGGGGATTCAGATGCAGACTCCGGTGTCTCAGCCACCAAGTGGCGGAGGCGGAGGAAGCCAGTTTCCTGATCCATCTTTGGGGCTTCCTTTCTTGAATTTGCCTCTCAATATGCCCAACGGTCAGCTCCCGATCGACGGTGCATGGACCGGAAACTCCGGTGGTGGCCGCTCGCAGTTCTAGTCTAATTACAAGGTCAGATCATCATCACCATCATCATCATCAGTAGAGACCATCTTCTTCATCATCAACATAAGCCTTTCTTATCATGTAATTAAATTAGGTCATTATTGTTGTTTGTTGTGGTCTCTTGGATAATAGGTTACCTCTCTAGCTTGCTTAATTTGTGATTTAAGAACAAAAAAAGACCAGAAAAAAGAATGAAAAAAGAAATCATCTGGTTTTTTTCTTCATGTGTGGAAGTTTTAGAATAATATTGAGAGATTTAGACTTTGTGAATTTTGTACGAGCCTTTATTCATTGTAACTTGTTTCACATAAAAATTGTCACTTCACAGAATCTTATGCTAAATTTTAATCCATTCTTACATTTTTGGATAAAGTATTACTATATACAAATACATAACAATCTTGCAAGAAAGTGTGTGCTTACAACAATTAATAAATCTTGAGTGGTGATCTAGTGGTGTTATGGAATATCTTATGTAATTGAAAGATCAAATCAATCTCTTAATTTAGTTGCTGCACACTATGTGTATATTATATCAGTAGTCGGCTCTTCTATTTATTAGTCCGAATAATGTATCGAGATCTCATAGAATGCAGCTAATGACTTTATTCACAATTTGCGAGCATTTCCGATATTCTAGTTATAGTCATGGCCAGCAGTAACGACAAGTTGCTAGTTATAATAGGATTTGTATGAGTTAAATTATTAACACATAGATTCCTTTCTCTAACTCCAGCCTTGTTTTGTTGTTTCATTATATAAACTTTAGTTTATTAGCATGAGTTGTCCAAAGTTGTATTCTTAAATTATATAGATGATGAGGAACTTTCTAGAGTATTTTATACGTGGGGTTTCTTTTTGCGTTATCTATTTAGTATATATATGGGATTTTTGCTGCACGAGCTTTATTCTCTAAAACTAATAAGATCACGAAAACCAAAATAATTATAATTAATAGCCTTTACAATTCATATCATATATAATCAGAACTTTTTTATCCTGATAATCACTAATTAATTAATAACATATATATAAGTACGTCTTGTACACAGGTAAGGCTGACAGGAAAACTGGACTTACTTGTTTGAGTTAACACAAGTTTATATATTCTAGTATTACAACTTTTCTTGTAGTTTTACTTTTCCTTTTTAACCAAATTTGATGTTGAAGAGCTCCATAAGTTCTGGGCAAGTTCTACGTTAATTTATATATCAAGTGCAATTGCAACACTGTCACTGAATTTTGAGGTTTCACGAGTTTATGTACTCAATTGTATTTCTTTCAAGTCTACAAATTATTGAAGTAAATTGATCTTGTCTTGATTGACTTGTTGAAAATCTTCATATATTCTGTAATTTTATAGCATATAAGTACATTGAATAGCTAAACTAGTTGTACTTCCGTAGTCCCATAAAAAGAGTTATGTATTAAAAGAAATTATATCAAAATAAAAGTTATGATTGAAAAATCATTGTCTCGATATATATATTATTTTAATTTCACATGTAATATAAGTCGAGTGAATGTGTATTGATGGTTTTTGGAGAGGTACATATTAACTAAAAATAAAAAGTAGTACATATACTTCATCCTTGCTTAGTAAATATTTCATTATTTATTTCTTATGGATATCACTACAAGAGAAAGGGTCTTTCGAGACTACAATAAACGATCTCAAATAATGAGTATATATCACAACTTAAGTGAAATTGTCTCAGACAATGAGTATTTGTCATACCTTATGAGAATTTGTACAACTTTATTGTCGTCGTAACAACTCGAACGCAAATAATATATTTATGACCACAAAAATGGTCTCAATGTGTCTCAATATTTTTTGCAACAGCTAGTTGTCTCTAAAAGTAATCTTAAAATTGTCTCAAATAATTTGTAAAGAGATTTGTGATAACAAGTGATTACAAATAAGTTATTATTAGTGACCATTGACCAAAATTGTGGTGCAAAAAAGTGTTGTACAAAAGACCTCTTTTGTTCTATAGGCTCGTTTCATTTTCCTTTAGGGTTCAAAAAGAAGATTTATACCTGCATTTATTTGTACCTAGAGCATACATACAGATTGATGATAACTTGGCATTTGGCAACTAATCTCAAACTCATGTTCCTATAATATCATATATATCATCTATCTTATGTCCTAATCAAATTGAACCTCGTTCAGTATTGCAAGAAAAGCTTGCCAAGTTTCTTAAATCTAATGTAATATTCTCAATCACTACAAAAAAAATTCATATTAAAGACGGAAATTAGTAACGGATTATATTGGTCACAAAATAAAAACAGAATAGAAATAGATTAGTGACGGAAAGTGGCAAAAAATCATTAGTATCCGATTAGTGACGAATTAGCAATCGAAATTTTGAGACGGACATAATCCGTCTCTCTTCGGTAGGTAATTCGGTCTCTAATTTCATAATAGAGAGGGAAATTCCGTCACTAAATTTAGAGATGGAATAAAATCGGTCTCTAAATTTTAGAGACCAACATTATAGAGACCAACCACTTGGTCTCTAATCCATCACTACTTTAGTTTAGAAACCGATATCATGTAATTAGAGACGAATTTTTCCGTCTCTAATTTGATTTTTTCTAGTAGTGAATATACTAATAGCTAGCTAATGAAATGGAGATCTAGGTCAACCTATGGAGGCCTAGAGCACACAAAACTTAAATGAACATTTAGGACCCGCTTGATTGGGGGTTTAGGAGTAAGGAATGGAAATGAATGATGACTTATTCTCATTTATGATGCTTGGTATATAATAAATAAGTTAATCATTACTCCTTTTTATTAACAATTCCCCCATTTCATTCCTTAATATGATTAATCCCTCATTCATATCCATTGTCATTGCCATTGATGATTTACAACCAAGCGGACCCTTAAAATTTTAAGTGAAAAGTATAACATATTATATCGTATACATTACAGTCACTACAAGAAAAAAGAGTATTTGTCGCTACTCTTTTTGCAACTACAAGAGTGGTTACTAAAAGTAACCCTTTTTGTAACTATTAGTAGTTACAAAAAACATTTCATACAATTTTAACCAAATTTGCTATAAATGATAAGCTCTTTTGCAACTACTTGTAGTTACAAATACATTAGTAACTGTAAAGTAGTTGCAAAAAATAGTTACAAATACATTAGTAACTACAAAGTAGTTGCAAATTTTTATTTTTTTGCATCTTATTATTAGTGCTTTCCTATAGTAACTACATTTAGACATTTAGTTACTAATAATATTTTTATGATCACTCTCCTTTTTTTGTAACTACATTTTATAGTGGCAAAAAACCTTGATTTTTGTAGCGAGTCTCTTCGCTAGCTCCATCTGAAAAAATTCCTGAACATCCTTACGATGGTGAGAGATTGAGGCACGATCCTAAATCTGTAAACACTCAAAACAAGCATCAAATATACAGAGTGAAGGTAAAATTACTTAAACTCAAAAAGATCCAACAATAACAATGGACGGCCTCAAGGCAGCCGAAAAGTCAAGAAAAAGCATTTTTCTCCATATGTTCCAAAGTGTTGCATGAGAGTCCATTCCTTCTTTGTTTAGTTACTTATATCAATTTGTATTTTTTTGGAAGAAATACATTGCAAATATATTGATAAAATATATGATTAGATATCAAGGACTACATTGTCAAATTATATAAGTATCGAAGATAACAAATTTTGTATCTAATCAAAAGTCATCACATGTCAAAATCTTGTAGATAATATTAACTAAAAAAATATTAATTTAATAATTATCCAAAGAGATAATGATAGATATCAAATCATGGTGGACCAATTAAACTTTGTCATCCTAAACCTACGCCTAATAGGATTCTCCACCTTACAACTATAAATAGAGCCTGATTTCCCAATAAAATAACAACACAAAGTTCAAGAAGCAAGTGAAGAATTTCCGAGCGGAGATGAATTCTCTCCAAAGCATTATTCGACATTTGTCAAAGTTCTCCAGCGTTCTTCAAATGAAGCCACTGCAAAGCAATGTTTGATCCGAGATTAAAAATTTCGGTGTTTTTCCGACATTGGTCAAGATCTTCGAGGTCTTTCTTCAAATATTTATTTGAGAATATTGTTTGATTCAAATCAAACTTGCGAGCCTTTGAATTAACGTTATTATAGTCCAAGTTAAGAACCGGAGAATATTAAAGTCAACTCTGAGTTAGAAATCATCAAGTTATTGAATAGAAGAATTAGAGGAGAAATAGAAATTGTAATCACGAATATTTGATTTGAGTCAACAAATTATATGTGTACAATTCTTTCCATTTGCTTAATTGCTGAAAAAAATTGTTACAAATATGGCACGCCCAATCAATACCTCTTATCTTTTGTCTCACCAAATTTCAAGAAAGCCGAAGTGAAGTCCATGGCGTCTATAGAGGAACAAATTGCTAACTTGACAAGAGTTGCTGAAGAGCTAACCAAACATGTTCAAGCGTGAGACACTCTGATCACAAAGTTGAGCAAATAAGATGGTGTTGATACAAGTGACACATTAAAACTGAACCCTAGTATGATCGCATGTGTATGATGTAACTATAGCTAGCAATGAGCGAGATCGATATCATAAGGACTGTGTTACTGTGACAATTTAATATCCTAATCTTAATAGCCGAACTCAATCTAGACTATCGAATATAACTAAATTTGCAAAACAAACAATGAAAAACACTTAAATACTCGGAATAAAAGTCAATAACTTAAGGGAATTAATTAGATTCAAAGATATATTCTAAGATTCGATTTCAGTTGCGACTTCCCCATGTCAGATTATCATAACTATCTGGACCTTCAAACCGAATTTCAGTTTTTATTAAATGATCACAAATATTTTTAATCCTCCTCTTGCAAGATGCTAACTTGTAGGTTACGTATAAATAGTTGTCGTCTCCGACTAACTATTATATATGTAATTCCTAAGGGATCCAAATATCAGTGCCTACACAGATATCTCACTCTTTTCGGATGATATTGAATACATATGCTATATGTCTTAAACCTATTAATAATCCTCCCCTCTCGGGCGTTGAATTATTAAGCTAGATGAATCAAGCAATTAGACAAATTGATAAATTCATAAATATGAACAAATATATAGATAAAAACACAAAAACATGGTTTAGAATAATCAAACAATCAAAACATAAGTTTGTTGAAACCTACTTTCTAACCCTAGAATACAATGGAAAAATTAACTACTCATGTTCATAACCCAATCCATCAAACACCCATGTACAAACATTTGATTGAAAATAATATAAAAACAAGAACTAATAAACCCGAAAATTGCTCGTAATCTTGACCTTCTTTGACTCGTGGCTGAATCGGGCAACTTTGGCTTTCCGGCCGGCCAGCCTTAATACTTCATGAAGATGTCGATTTTGCCCTATTCAACTCGTTCCTTCTCCATACTTTTTCCCAACGAACTTTGGCCCTAAAATATGGAATTTTAACTAAAAAAAGAGCAAAAACGTTATTTGGCTCAACATAATTAATTTAAACATAAAACCACCGAAATCATATGCAAATGCTATCAAAATGATCGTCAATATAGGCCTAAAAGCATGCATACACAAGACGTTTCAAAACCCCCCAAACTTAGACTATTCTTCGTCTTAGAACAACAAAAGTAGACATTAACAAGAACATAAGCTTATGGCGATTAGATGATCAATCTAGTCTTGGACATGATTTTTGAAAATAGACAACGCTAATTATAAGCGTATAGTGAACTAACAATATATCAACTACTCTCGAGACATAACCCTCTAAATGGATGGTCCTAACTAGATAGTATATCTATCGTCTCTTAAGTGTTTAAAATAGGACGTGTGATACACTCAGGCTGGTTGACGTGCACAGTCTATCATATGCTTGTCTATCGTCTAACTTAACTATCATTTGCGACATGTGTAAATATTGAATCAGAAAAGTCTTTCTTTTTCAGTTAGGCTTAAGGACTAGGTGGGAAAAAAATTAGATATAAGTAACTCAAACTTGGACTAAGCAAGTTTATCCTAACTCAACTGCCCCTCGAATGATATTACTCTATATCTCACACTTCATATCTAAGTAAGCTAACTTGTAACTTTTCACCTCATTCATACAATCAACTACACTACATCACCCAAGTTCTTTCAATGTCAATACCAATTTAAATACCACTTTGGGACTACTCAACTACCGTTAATAATGGCACAATTAAGCACTTTTTTCAGTTAACCCCCTTTCTATAAAAACAAACTACATAAAAAATAGCAAATAACATCATGATTTTTTGTTTCTTAACAAAAGTGAAATTACAAGATAAACAACGAAAATGGGTCAATATTACTCGATTTTTTGCCCATGACTACGTATTATCTTCACCAAACTATCCTAACCATCATTTCCGCTCAAAACTCATGCTTCCTCTCAACTCTACCTTCCAATCCATCTCCCTCACACTCAACTAGTACAAGTTAAGGAAAAACATGCCAAAAGGAACGAGTAAAAGCTCGTAATTATTAGCTACGAGAAACAAGACTATAAGGCTCAAAGTGGCTAACTAGGATTATGTAATAATATTCGGTGAAAAAGATATATTTAGGCTCATGAATAGGCTAAAAGAACGAATGTCTAGTATCATTTTCTAAGTTCACAACATGTACTTGATGACTTTAAGCAGACTCGCGGCAAGTTCTTGACATACACTTGGAAAATGACCAACATTGCACACAAGGAGAAAATCAGTATATAACTCAAAGAATGAGAGTTTCAATTAAAGGTTCAAAATCGTCTCTAGCTTATTGTGATCAACATTCAAAATTCATGCTCAATTTTATCTCTATATGCCTGTCATGGTACAATGCGTATCTTAAATATTTAAAAAATTCAACTCATTATAGACACATCTTCGTCATTCAACCCTTTTTTAGCTTTTAAGTTCATAACTTTAAGTACAATTCTAGGTTTAACTTAACTAACTCCTCAATGCGAGCCTCTACCCTCGTGTGGAAGGACTCAACTAGCTCCTCGATGCGAGCCTCCCTCCCCGACGATGACTCGGTTGTCTTCGTGGCTCTCTTGCTTGCCCTCCTAGATTACTGACTGCTCAATTCCTTCAACCTCCATTCGTCTGATCACCTTCTCTGAGCTTTTCTCCTTGTCTAACAACACCGCCTTGATACTTTTGTCGCTCTGCTTCAGTGGGTTGCCGGGACGCCACTATATGCGCAGAGGGTGTAGAGAGGCCAATTTTGTTGGTCATGCAAACCATCAACGAACGTCAACTCGGGCTTAGAGAGTCTTAAGAAAGGCCCTGCATTCTAAATGACTCAGGGACCTTCATGTTAGCCAATGTAACGCTTGGTATTTTTTCGATTATTGCCACCACCACCACCACGACTATCACTACCACCACCAGCACCACCACCACCACTACTACTGCTACTACTACTATACTTTCCCATCCCGCGATGCACGATTTGAAATGTATTTATTTGTAAGAAAAATTAAAGTCAAATAATGGAACAAAATAATTGAATAACATCATTTTTGTTAAATAAAGCGATATTAAATTATCTAATAACTTTTAATTCATTATAAAGAAATATTTATTTATTTATATTTACAACTCACGTATAATGTAAATAGTCCAACTCACAATAAATATTCAAATCTAAGCACAATAATCAACCAACATATAATTGTTTGTTTTATATTTAACATATTATATCAAAATATTCAATTCAGTGTCAAATTAAATACTAAGAAAAGATGCCTGTTTCTTTATCTATTGCAAATAAAGAAATGGTGATTCAAAAATGAAAAATTATTTGTGCCTTTATGATGTTTGAAAGATCAAAACATTTGAGTGAGAGAGAGATAGATATATAGAGCTACAAAAAATAAATCAAATCATTAAATTCTTTCCATCCCTAACATGGGTACACACGTTTCTTCGCTACCTTTTTTTGTTCTTTATAAAGAAAATCAAATATTATCTGTAACTCTAAAAACTGATAAATAGTTAGTTTTTACTATTTTTGAAGAAGTGGAAAAGATAGATATTTAGATTTTTTTTCATAAAATAAAGCTAAAGTTTTGAAACAAAATTTACAAAATTAACTATTATTTTAAAAGGATTAGTTAATAAATATTTATAAAAAAAATATTCTCAAACTTTTTAAACTTTTATTTGTATACTAGACCTAATCAAATAATTCAACTCATATTACATAAACAAATCTAACCTAAATAATTGGCAAACAATTGCACTTTTTTAATATTTTGTCTTAAAAAGATAAAACACTTGTGTCTACCACTTAACCGCGACCTATTATGTATAGAGAACGTTACCTTCTCGTTGTGAATACGAAAAGTTAACTCTCCTTTAGGCACATCTATCAAAGTTTGACTAGTTGACAAGAAGGGTCGGCCTAAGATGTAAGGGACATCAGTGTTCCCTTGCATATCAACAACTAAGAAGTCACTAGGGAATTCAAAATTAGTCACTCTTACCAACATGTCCTCTACTACTCCATATGGTGTTAGTAAAGATCTATCCACCAACTGAATAGTAGTAAAGGCTTATCTCACCGTCCTTAGTCCTAATTGCTTATATGTTTTTAAGGGCATCAAATTTATACTTGATTCTAAATCACACAACACATTTGAAAATTATGACTACCAATAGAGCAAGGGATAGAAAAACTCCCTAGATCAATCGCTTTTCATGATCATCTTGTTTGAGTGTTTGTGTCAGTGCTCCTTTTAGGACTTGCTACTTTATATGCCCATGTGTCCCTTTCCCTTTATACGCCTTTTTCTTTTCCTCTTGTACATAACTATATTTCCCAACAGAGGGATCCGACTCTTCTTTGTTATCCCATCACTTATCAATACTCTCATTGAGTGCGGATTGCAATTCAATGTACCAGTACATCTATACGATCAAGGTAGAAAAATAGCGAATCATATGAGTAAAATTCCAAAGAGTCATTAATAGAAGAAGATATAAATTTCTTTTCTATGCTGGCCCGGGCATTGTTCTTTTGCTTAGTGACCTCAACTTTCTCTAGCTTTTTCTTCCCTTCAAGATCTCCTAAAAGTTCAACACAATTAGTAAAATTAGAAGCAAGTTTTTCTTGTAAAATGCTTGAGGAAAGGGAAGAGGAGGGATGTATTGAGGAGCATCAGATGTAGTAACAAATTTTGTCTTCTCAGCGCTTTTTTTACCAACTCATGACTGTTACTCTTTGACTTTGTTTTTCTCCTCCACTTGCTCCTGCTTTATTGCCCGATCTTTGTCAAATTGACGACATTGCACTCCTCCTTTGGATTAACGATTGTATCACTTGGGAATTGCCCTTTTTGGTGAGAGGACCCTATAGCTCGTGCGATTTGACTAAAGTGAGTCTACATCTCCCTTATGTCGGCCTCATAACTCGCCTTAACATTGTTTGATTTAGCTGTAATACTCTTCATCTTTGCATTGTGACTCACAAGTGCTTTGTTCACTTGTACGCCTAAAGTTCCAATGCTCTTCTCAATCTTTGTAAACTTATCACCATATTTAGCAAACTAAGACTGCATCAGCTCCTCTTGTGTAGGTTCTCTTCCTCCATGGATTATTCCATTGGTGGTTGTAAATATCGGTGGTGGTTGGAGTGAATTATTTGGATTGATGTACAAGAAATTATGATGATTCATCGCACTTTGCTGGTATTGATTGTACTACTGCTGGTTACCTCAGAAGTCGTTGAAATTTCTTTGATTGACATAGTTAGCATCTTCAACTACCTCCTGGATGGTGGCTACTATAGATTGACTCCGTATATTGGGCTACTGTGACACTGGTTGGAAAATTTAACTGATTGGTTATGGCCAAGGATGAAAAAATCGCGAGATTTCGGCGAAATCTCGCGAAAATAGCTCTCCCGAGACGATAATTTGCTGTAATAGGTTTTTGTAGGAAAATCGCGAGATTTTGGCGAGAATCTCGCGCTGCGCGAGATTCTCGCCAAAATCTCGCGAAATATCGCCAGATTTTTTTTTTTTTTTTTTCCTTGTTTCAGCAATTTTTTTTAAAATTTGCCCAATCTTAGTTTCGAACCTGAGACCTCTAGAATGAGGCTCCAAGCTTTAACCACCAGACCAATTCAACATGTTAATATGTCTACATATTATTTATATAACCTATTTAGTAAACTTCTACTTACAATAATATATACCTTATGAAAATGAAAATTAGAAATAATTGGCTATTTTTGGTCCATAATTAGTTATCAAAATGAAAATAATTGGTCCATAATTAATTATCAAAATGAAAATTAAAAATATAAAAACTAAGTATAAAATAATAATTGGACATTTTTATAAATCTTTTGTTTTGTTTATAATTTTAAGATGAATTTATGTATTAAATCTGTTTATAATATTTTTGAAATATTTTGTTAAACTTTCGAATTTTTAATATAATATTTCCATACTAGTAATTAGTAATGTTGTATGAAAAACGTAAAAAAATGTCTTATATTGCGACTCATTGTTTATATTATTTTATATTTATAAATTATTTGTAAATAAATCTATTTCTATCAAATTTAAGATGCCTATATGTATTTGAGTTTGTTATAATAATTGTAAATATATCATGTTAATTTTTAAATTTTTAATATATTTTTTAATATTTTTCAGAAAATTGCACCAATATTCCGATATTAATCGATATCTCATCGATATCTCCGTAAATTGAAATACCGATATCTCCGTGAATACCGATATTTTTATCCTTGGTTATGGCTGCCGTTTAAGTCGCCATTTCTGCTACAAGTTTTTCGGTTGGCTCAGTCTCAGTGATGTTGGCTACTCTCCTTAGCTGATTTATCTTATTTGGCCATTGCCAACTAGCTGTGGACATCTCATCTAGAATAGTGAATGAAACCCTTGTATGCTTTTCCAATATAGATCCACCGATGATGCATCTACGAGGATTCTTGCGGTCCCAAGTAACCCCTTGTAAAATTTTCAAATTTGCTGCTTCTTAGTGAATCCGTGTTAATAGAAACTCTGGAGACGATCACGGAACCTCTCCCATACTTCTTCCAGTGGTTCTCCGTCAACTGTTTGAATTGGGTAATTTCAGTCGGCAATTTGAGCATCTTGCTCGGTAGGAAGTACTTTAATAAAAATCTAATGCTCAACTCTTTTAACTCTTTCCATGTGGTGGAATCTTCCAGTGAGTTAAACCACTGCAATGTTGTATCTCTCAGAGAAAAAGGAAACAACCTCAACTTGACCTGTTCATGTGGTACTCGATTCACCTTTAAGGTCTCTCACACTCTATTAAACTGGCCCAAGTAAACATTAGGGTCTTCTAGTGGCCTCCAACAAACTGGTTATGCCGAACTATAGATATCAAAGTCGGCTTGAGTTTAAAGTTGTTGGCTTGGATTGGTGGCAATTCGACTCCTCCATAGTTCTGATTGGGTGTGTGATGAAGACAATCCCTGATAGGTATTTGATAGCCTTCAACTTCAGCCTGTGGCTGTAGCTGTTGTTGTGGTTGTGATTGTTGCATATTAGTTATTTAAGTTAGGAGAGTAGTCACTACACTGAACAACTGCCTAATAATCTCTTCTTGAGTCGTATTTGCTGGTACTTCGGCCATCTCATTTTCTGGGTTTTTTCTTGTTCCATATCCTCAAGAACCTGCCTCAATTTTTGGGTTGAAAGGGACAAGCTTGTCTTTTCCTCTGGACCAAGTTTGCATACACTACCTAAGACCAAAAACAAAGATCTATAGTAAAACTATAATAAAAACCGACAACAATAAAATGTAATGAATAAATGTCAAGTATAACTTCGACATATTTATCAAAATAAAAATCAAACACAGTTACCAATCCCCGGCAGTGGCGCCAAAAGCTTGACACAATATTTTCTAACCTAGCATTCTGCAAGTGTACGATGCTACCATAGCTAGCAGTGAGCAAGTTCGATCCCACATAGATTCTTCGTATATTCAATTTAATACTCTAATTTTAGTAGATCAACCTTGTTGGTGTATTATGTGTCATCGAACGTATACCAAATTAATATGTGATTTATACTTATCCTAAAACCACTACTCTAGCTAGTAGAGCGGTAAGTAAAGGGTCGATCCCACGAGAAAAGATTGAACGAATCTTGTCATATGTATTAAATAACTTGATTGACAAAAATGTAAAGAAAACAAGAAAATAATAAAGATTGGGGGAGGGGAAGGGGGGGGGGGGCAGTTTGGGTGTTATCAAATATTAACCACTAATGCAATTAAGTAACCAAGGCAAAGATTAACCAAATGTACTTAATAAACTAGCAACTCAATCAAGTAAATAAAAGCAATGAAATGATTTTTGGTTTTAAGATATAAAAAAGAACCCAACCCTTGATCTAGTATCCCCTTAGCCCGGATTAACTATATTATTAATGCTATTTCCCGATAGATTAGTCCTAAAATCCCTACTCCAAGATTAATAACAAGTTCTATTAACCTTGTTGTCTCTTAAGTGTAATTAACCGAAATAAGCTCTTCGATTAATCTACCCAACTTATTGACTCCTAGAATAAGCTCTCTAGTCTTCAATAGTCCAATACATTACAAATTATGAAAATGGAGTAAATACGACATAAAATTCGCAAGCTCGATTTCATTGGTCGTAAATTATGTTGTCCTAGAAGAATGATCTCCTATTTGCTACTTGGGATTAAATTTATAAAAATTACGGATTATGAATTCAATCCTAGCAACACATAAATGAACCTCAAAATGGGTGATCAAACCATAAATCAACTCATAAGTGTGAACCAATAACATCAAACAACATAGAAGATCCCAAAACACAATCTAACATGATAATAACTGTAAAAATTACATAACCATCCTAGCTTAAGGTTCAACAATTGATTAAGGGCTTAATGAAAGAGTGCTAGCCACTCATGGCATCTAATGCAAAGATAAAACTAATAGAAATCATAATGAGAACAAAAACTAGATAGAATGAATCAAAAGATGATGATCCCTTGATCTTCACTTCTCTTCCAGAACCTTGCTCGAATGATGAATATAGGTTGAATATTAGTGGAAGATGCCCTAAATTTGAATTATGGAGCTTATATATATAGAGGTAAGGGGTTTGGGCTGAAAATGGGCCTAAAGTCATGTTTCAGGATGAAAACAGGGTGTCAGATCGCGGTCGTGAAGGTGAGTCACAGCCGCAAACCATGTATACAACTAAAAGCACTTTTTGGCTCGTCGACTTGTTCGTCGCCGCGAACCATTGTTGAATTTTGTGGCTCATTTGCTCGTTGGGTTGGTCGTGACTCGACTTTTGATCTTAATTTACCTGTATTGTTGTGAAACGATTCTAAACACATCAATTTGCCCAATAAAATAATTATGAATAATACACAGTTGAAAATGCATGCAAATGTCATTAAAATGACACTTAATTAGACCTAAAATGCATGCATGGACGCGTGTACCAAATCTCCCCAAACCTAAACCTTCGTTCGTCCCAAACAAATTGAAACAAAGAAAAATAAGAAAAGGACACGAGTTAAGGAAGATTTTAGTGGCGATTCTAGTTTCAGACGGATTTTAGGAAAGCAAGGTAATCATGATAAAATGAGCATATTTGACATAGCAACTTCAACTACTTTTGAGACATGAAACTCTCAACAAATGATCCTCATTGGGTGAGTGTATCTATCATCTCTCAAGTGTATCAAGTAGGTTGAATTTTTCGCTCACATTGAAGTACATGCAACGATTGCCATAGGCTTGCCGATCATATGAATCTGAATTCGTACTTGGCATGTGTGACAAAGAATAAAAAAGGTCTTATTTTTTGTTGTAGTGTAGGCTTGAGGTAAGGTGGGGTAGATATGGGAAAAAGTGACTAATTATTGGACTAATTGAGTTAGCTACTTTCATTGTCTCACTTTTCTAGTAAACCATCCCAAAGTATGATTTCTTCACCCTACAATATGTTTACAAACTTAATGCTTTTCAAACTCTCAATTGGGTATGTTATTTACTCAACTTTTAAGACAACTAACCAAGAAGCACTTAGGAAATCATTAGCTTCTCCCCAACAAAAGCAATGAACTAATTATGTACATCCGACTCTTTTCTTTTCTTTTCTGTTTTCAGATCATTCTTTTTGTTACATAAATGATTACAAGGGATCGAAAAAACACTAGGGGAGGCTAGTCTTTCCTAATTTCTTTACCTATCAACTTGTATTCCTTCCACCCTTCAACATTTTACTCGAGCTACCTTCCAATCCTCTTTCCTCTTACTCAATTAGTCCAACTAAGGCGAAAGGCTGAATCGAAGGGTATTCGGCTTGTAAAGTTGGGCTATCAAATGAAAAGCTAAAAGCTCAAATAGGCTAACCAGGGGCAATTTTCAAGTTTTGGTAAAATGGATACATTTTCAAGCTAAAAAATAGGCTAAAAATCAAGAATTGCCTAAGATAATTTTCTAAGTCACACAATGTACCAACTTTATTCAAAATAGAGAATAAAGCAAGTTCTAGAGACAATCACATGCAATCAATGAAAATCATTCCGAAAGAAAGTAAGAATTACTCCAAAAATGGGAGTAGGATAAAGACTCAATAACTCACAAAGTAAAAGTATTGATCAAAAGTTTTAAGCACAAGCTTAATTTCATCTCATTTGCTTGTCACGCTCTATCATGTGCCATTTTTCAAAATTTTTACAAAAATCGTCTAATCATTAAATATTCGTCAATTAGCAATCCCCATCACTATCCACAACAAGACAATCACTCAAAACTACCAACTTGGTTCTTATTGACTCAAATTAACAATGAAAAATCAACAAATATCCCAAACAACTACAAACTATCAAACCGAATCAACTAAAAATGCAAATAATTCATCAAGGCAAAGATACCAAATCCAAATCTTAATCTAATCAACCCAAAATGAAGTAATAAAGTAGCATATGAAGATGAACTCGCGAGCGGCCAAGACGTCCCACTGCCACCCATTTTCCAAACTTGTTTAAAAACTAAAGTTTGTGGGAAAAAAAGTGGTATGCCTTGGTGCACCAAATCACAGTGGGCTACTGTGGTGGTGGTGGAGACTGAGGGTCGCCGAGGCCCCAATGGGATTGCATTTGTGCCATGAAGATCACCATTTGGGTCCACCAGTTTTCCATTTGGCCCAACAGTTGTCCTCAGTTTCACTCCTAGCAGCGATAGCATCAAGAATCCTCTGATGCTGCTCCTCGATAGAAGTGAGATGGCTATCCACATCCTCTTGAAAATCCCATTGGGATTGGACAGTTGATGTGGGCCTCTTTCTCGATGGTTGGCTCGGTGGGCCACTTCCTCCTTCTTCTTTCTCTGCTCCTTCCTATTGGTACTCGGGTGTTGGACCTCTTCCCACTTGGTATTTCTGTAGCGCAATGTCACTTGGAATGTCACTTGGTTCCCGAGAGGCTGCCATGTGTGCATTGAGGCCATATTCAGGTTCTCGATACTCCGAAGGTTGAGAATCCATATCAACTGAGGGTTAGGCAACCGAAGAAATGAGCCCCTATTTTGAATGACATAGGGTACCGTCTTGTTCTCTCGACTGTGGGTTGCTCCGTCCCTATAATTTAATGTGATGATTCGCATGTTCTCCATATGTCCCAGTTGAGCTGGTATGTGGTGGACACCGGCGGTAAGTCGGTCTGCGGAACGCTGAAATGTTCGGTAATTGGGGTGAGTAGACCCCCTATAAAGATCTGATTCGATAGAGGAGTCACTATCTTTTCGAACTGATCAACGAGAATATCTTCAAAGTGCCTCAGGATGCCTTTCAAGATTGACCACAACATTTCTAACTCATTGACACGGCAGGCTTCTATTTCCCTTCTTCCAAAAAATGTGAGTGCAAGATGCCTTTAGATGTATTTGACCACTGGAGTCCGAATCCATGTCACCTTAGAGGTTTTCGCCAAGAAAATCTAAGGCTCAACAATACCAAGGGTGGTTGTGATTTACCCACAAAAACTTCAGACATCAAAAGCCTTGAGCTATTCTTCATTACTAACAGAGATGTGTTGAGGGAACCCATATATGTCGGCCAATTCCTTCATCTTCAGGGTCTTGGTATTGCCCAACAATTGGAATATGATGCTATAAGGCTTGTTGCCACACCTTGTCGAGTTGGACCGAATCTCGAGAGCAATGAAGAACTCCAAGACAATGCGTTTGTAAGTTGGCTTTGTTTCCAAAAATCCTCGGAGGCCCACTCTGGTCAATAACGTGCTTACATTGTCCAATATGCTACCATACCGGGGTCGTCATGATAGGTCGGTTGTACAACTTGCCAAACTGCTCTCGATGTGCGGGATTCTCCAAAACGATGCCGAGTTCCCGACTATCAACATGATGAGCAATAGGCACCGATACTAGAGGTTGCTCAGCATCGGGTTTAACCTCGGGTGCCTTGCCCTTTACTTTTTGGGAACCTTTTTGGGGAGCCATTTGATGTTCCTACACGCAATTTACACCCAATTCAAAAGTGAAAAAACTCGAATCACTCAAAGTAAAGTATAAATTGCCTAAGAGGTGCCAAATTTAACCCATTAACTAACAAACAAGCAATTTGTATAATATTTGTAATCACATACATTTCAAAATAATATGAAACAATATATCTTTACAAGATTAACAAATAAGCTCAAGAATTAGCCAAATAATTGAAAATGGCTAAACTAGAAAATGCAATTTCAGCGTATATCAAGTATTCTATGAATTGCCCCAGTTAACTTCTAATTCCAAACTCAATTTTCATCTAAAATAACATTCACATATCATCAAAATTCAATTTCACAATCTATCCTAACAATTTCATAGTTCTAATGCAATAATCCAAGCATTCTACCTTATAATCTGCAATAAGCATCCTACCATAAAATCTACAATAAGCATTTTACCATAAAATCACCCCCTAATCCAAGCAATAAATTCAATATTAATCAATAGTGGACTAAAAGGAAGGGATAGCCGCACTTACCGATCGATTTTAGGTGAAGAATTTCAAAGTTGGTAGTTTCGCGCCCTTTTTCACCCGATCAAAATTATGCTCCAAATCCGATTTTAATCAGATGAATGTGTGTGAAATTGAGTGCGTAGTGATGTGTTTGTGTTTTGAAGGAGTTTAATTAGTGAAAATTTGAGAATTTTAGGGGTATGTGCGTGTTCTTGCTCAAGAAATCGAAGAAGGGGGGAGGGGGGAGGGGGAGGAACTGACCTTTAAATCGCGAATTCAGACTTTTAAATGCGTAGAGTGTCGTGGCCGTGACTCGAAGTCGCGGGCGCAACGAATTCCACTAAATTGACATCCCCTTTTTGAAGTTGTGGCTGTGACTCCAAGTCGTGGGCGCGACATGTTGCATGAAAATGAGGCCTCTTCTTGAGTCGCGACCGCGATTGTGGCTCGCGGCTGTGACACGTTTTATGAACTAAATCCCTTGTTTTGGGCTTCATCACCCCCATTTGGTGCTATCTCTTTGCATTTCATGGCTTGATCGGTTTCTTGTCATCATAGTCCCTTCATACTAAAAAAAATAAAATAAGACTACATCTACAAACATGATATAATAAACTAAGAAAATCGAAAGCAAAATAATGATGACCGTCGGGTTAGCTCCCGACAAGCACCTTTGTTTAGCGTTGTTGGCTCGATGGAGGCTCATTGAATTGATCTGGGATCCTCCACTTGCTCTTGATCTACGGGAGTGCATTGGAAATTCTCAAAATATGGCTTAAGGAGGTGCCCGTTCACCTTCAAGATCTTTCCCGTCTTGCCATCCTGAATTTCAACGGCACCATGAGAAAAATCCTTGGTGATTACAAATGGTCCAATCCACCTCGAGCGTAGTTTGCCCCGAAATAACTTAAGTCGGAGTGATAAAGGAGAACTTTCTCCCCGCCTACAAAGTGTTTCCAGGTGATCCTTGCATCATGGAAAGATTTTGCCTTCTCTTTGTAGATCATAGAGTTCTCAAAGGCCTCATCTCGGATCTCTTCAAGCTCTTGCAATTGAAGCTTTCAGTGCAAATCGGCTCCATCGAAATCCATGTTGCATTTTTGGATGGTCCAATACGTTTTGTGTTCGAGTTCAATTGGGAGATGGCATGGCTTTCCATAGATAAGCCGGTAAGGAGACATCCCAACTAGAGTTTTGTAGGCAGTTCTATACGCCCACAAGGCATCATCGAGCCTCAAGCTCCAATCCTTTCGATTTGGTTGCACAGTTTTCTCCAATACCAACTTAACTTCCCTATTTGATGTCTCGAGTTGTTCGTTTGTTTGCGGGTGGTATGGCGTGGAAACCTTGTGCATCATGGCGTACTTCTTAAGCAATGCCTCAATTGCCTGATTGCAAAAATGCATGCCCCGATCGTTAATGATTGCTCTTCGAATTCCAAACCTAGCAAATATGTTGGATTTAACAAAATCTGCAATAACTTTGGAATCATTAGTGCGGGTGGCTTTTGCCTCCACCCACTTAGAAATGTAATCAACGATAAGTAATATATACAAATTACCATAGGATGAAGGAAATGGTTCCATAAAATCCATTCCCTAAACATCAAAGATTTCGCAGACAATAATTGTGTTTTAGGGCATTTGATTGCGTTGAGAGATGCTACCTATCTTTTGGCAATTAGGACATGACTTACTAAATCAAGGTGTGATCATCCTTAAATAGAGATGGCCAAAAGAATCCACTCTCCATCACTTTGTGTGCGGTCCTCTTCGACCCGAAGTGACCACCACATGCATAAGTATGACAAAATGTGAGTATGGAGTGGGACTCCAATTTCGGGACACACCTCCCGATCACTTGATCAGGATAGTGCTTCCAAAGGTAGGGAACATCCTGCCCATAATTGAACTTGTCCAGAAAAACACTCTAAATCATTACAATTCGAACACCTTTGTCAAACCGCAAGCGTACGACTTGTGACAGTGGTAGTATAAAAGATTTTTGAACCACAGAGAAGATACTCTCGTGGAGCACACCAAAGATCTTATCGATTAACTAAGTTAGGCTAATTGGAAATGTAGAGATTGACTAATTACTATTTAAACATAAAATAAAACAACAACTAAATAAAGAGATTGACTAATTACTATTTAAATATAAATCAAACAACAACTAAATAAAAGATACTCTCAACTATAAAGTGGGTTTCTAAGGTATGGTTTCACCTTACCTAGTGTTTATGCCTACTAATCACCGATTACACTAAGGGGTTTTGATGGAAGGTCTTGTTCCAATTCGGGAATCCGAACGAGTAACAAAAGGATTTTTACCAAATTAACCAATTATCACCTAACTTACTCTAATCCCAATCATTATGGACAATAATGGAATTACTAAGAGCTATAGGCGAGTAAATTATGACAATAACTTAGTTAATCCTCAAAATCCTACCCTAAGAGGATCTTGCCTAGGGAGCGAAGCCCTAAAACATCCTACAAGATCAATACATACGATTCGGGTTCTCTCTTCATTCCTCATGGGCCTTCGGGGAGAACCAATATATTCTTGGTTAGCTACGCCTAGAATATAAGTCATACAATTTCGTAGTATCGATTCCAAACACAAACAATCCCCACAATTAAATTAATAATCAACAAAAATCATAAATCCTAGGTTTGGACTACTCCAAACCCTAGAAACCACAAATAATTACTCACAATCCATGAAAATCATCTAACAACCATAAGAAATACAAGACCCAAGCATTCAATGAAGGAGAGATTAAAGAACAATAAATGCAAAGAGAAATAATAAGTATGGGAGAAGAAAGCTTAGTCTTGATTTAGAATGATGACGATGATCTTCAATTCATGCTCGATATTCACTCCAATTCCGAGTCTCTTGCGAAAGCCCTAAAAATCTAATACTCAAGAACCCTAATGGGTTTCTCAAGAATAAAATGAAGAACCCTAGTTCTATCCAAGAGAGAAGGAAGAGAAAACAATCCTAAAGAGAGAGAGTAAATAAAAGTGTAAAAATTGAAAATTGAAAAAATGAAGTGTTGAATGATTTACAAGATGTTTGGAATAAAGGGAGAGGGGGTATTTATACACACCCAATTCCCACACATACAAAGATGAAAAATCTGCTGAAAAGGTCCCTATAAGTAAGGCTAAAATAGTCAAAAACAATTTAGAACACAAGGGATTGTCAGTTGTTCGTTGAATCCCCCCCCCCCTCGAGCACTCAACTCGATCTTCATGCGAATTCTGGGAAGAATTGGCTCATGGTCTAAACATGAAAGTTGTAGGTATTCTTCTTGGCTACACGTGGCCACTTGAACCGCTTGAATCGGAGCTTGGACAAAGAAGTTACGGACAAGACTGCGCGAAATAGGGGAAGACGCGCACGAACTACCGGGACCGCTGCCGGTCTGGCAGTCGGGCCAGTAGGTGGTTCCTGGTTCAATTCTGGACTGACAGCCGGTGGTCTAGCCAGTCTGGTGGGTAGTCCGGCTATTGGTTCGGTTCAGTTTTCAGCTTTGCACCTCCGTCTTCCATCGCCGTTTCGGAGCCATTCCTCTCGTATTCTCGACCCGACCCCTTCACGGCTGTTGTTTGTGACTCGACGAACTTCAATTTGAGGTCTTTTTAGGTCTGATTCGGGTTCATTTGGACCTTGATTTGTGGGCTGAAACGTTGCATATGCGCGATCGACCTCTTCTTCTTTCTTTCTCCAATTTGAGGCATTTTCATCCATTTTCTTGGACCAACTCCATCACGACTTTTACTCATGATTTGATGATCTTCAGTTCAAGCCTAACTCCGACCCATTATGGGCCCATTTGGGCCTTAGGATGCGGGCCGAATTGTGAAAATGGACTTGAATAATCTTCTAAATTCCTTTCAATTTTTCTAACATTCAAAATACGACTCAAAAATACCCAAAAGCGCATCAAATCGTATTAAAAAGGAAAATCAACCCAAAAATACAATAAAGCATGAAATCTCACATGAACATATCAATTACACATAATTCCCTATAAAATATGAACGTGAAAAGTGCAAGAAAACGGTAATTTTTACGTTCATCAATAATACTTGGCATCACTCCTCAATTTGTCCCTTTGTGCCTTGTTGATCCCGGTGGGAAACACTTTTGCAACAAGAAAGTTCACCAAATCGGCATACCAAGGTATCACCGAATCCGAAGCCACAAGTAACTGCTCATCGAGAAAACTTTCCCTCAAGGGTATCTCACTCTCCTCTTGAGTCAGTCGACTCAAATGATCGGCTACCGAGTTCTCTGCCCCCATTTTTTCTTTGATCTGTAGATCAAATTCCTGAAGGAGAAGGATTGATACACATTGTGTTTACATGCATTTAGGTCTATTTACGTATGTATTTTGTAACATTTACATGTATAATTGGTCGAGAATCATTCATATTTGATATATTGGACCGTTTGACATGTATTGACTTATTTTGTAGTGTTTCCATGGTTTTCAGGCTAAAAAGAAGTTTTTACGAGATTACATGAAGAAACAAGTCGAAGAAGGGACAAGATGGGCCAAGTTGCGCCAAAATTGGACGAATTCAAGAGTTTGCAGCAGAAAGTTGGGCATGGTCGCATCGCATCTCGACGTGGTCGTACCAGAAAGTTTCCCCGAAAGTGAAGTTTTCTATCAGCGTGACACACTTCTAGTATTTTGGCCATATTGTGAGATCTACAACTCTGATTGAGGTGCAATTGGTAACGTTAGAAATCTAATTCAAAGGACTACAACTTTGCCTGAAAGAGGCAAAGCCCAAAAATTATCGAAAGACCCTAAAAAATGGCTTAGAAGTCAGGCCTATAAACTCGCCTGGCAATGTTCGCGCCCGGTCCCATCAAAAACTGGTGCGGTCGCGCCAAAATCACTCGTTTTAAGCTTTTTTTGGGTTAGGTTCAACGCGACAACGGTCATACATGCACGTGGCTGCATTTTCTTGTCCTTTTTTTTTATGTCCAAATCCTAATTTCAAGAGGATTTTAGCCCATTATCTCCCAAGATTCGACCCCAACTTATAAAAAGAGGCCCAAGCTTGAGATTTTAGAGGAGAAGATCATAAGGATTTGATGATTTTACATACTTTCAAGTACGAGACTTGGGACCGAGGATCAACGAGTAAGACGCGACGAAGATCAGCGACTCAAGATTCGGGGTTTCCTTCTTTGTTTATTTTATCGTTGAATAATATTTGTCTATGAATTATTGTTTCTGTATGAACATGAGTAGCTAAACACCGTTGTGTTCTAGGGATAGAAAGTAGTATTTTACAATGATGTTTTGATTGTTACTTTTGAATTATAGATTCCAGTTTAATATATTTATCTCTGTGTTTGGTTTCATCCTTATAATTGAATTTAATGTGGCCAATTTAGGTTTAATTTACTTGTTTAATAGACGATAACGCATAGCACGATTGTCTATGATCGTGTGGGCATTGGTTTAGGGGCTGTTAGGAGTTCTTAGGATCAATTGACTCGAGAGAGTAATTATTCTAATCAATCTACGATTTAGTCGCTTCGAGAGAAGGATTAGGTTAAATTAGTGTCATCCAATAAATATAAAACTGGTTTAAAAGTCTATAGTTTTTAGGTTAATCATTCATCAAAGTAATATATGAAATCGACACCCTAGAATACATTCTCTTTGATTGGAAATCAACTCTTGTTATTAATTCATTTAATAGATTATACGCAATATAGTTTAGTAAGAAACAACCCTTTCCAATTCCAGTATCTATTTAGGATAATCCTATATAATTAGGATTTTAGTACCAAGCAAATAAGATCGAAACTTTTCTAAAGCAAAGACTATGGCTAGAAGCTCTTTTTTTTGTTGTGGTACGATTTGCTTGTGCCGATATTAGAGTCCTCGAGGCGCAGTAAATCACATGGGCCGCCTTTCCCTTCCTTTACCCCAAAACTACCCCCAACGCATAGTCACTAGCGTCATACATTATTTCGAACGATAGCTCCCAATCTAGCAGTTGGATGATAGATGGTGATGTAAGTACCTCTTTGAGCTTATCAAAGGCGATCTTGCATTCAGTTGACATCTCAAATTCTACATCCTTTTGCAACAACTTGCATAAACGGGCTGAAATCTTTGAAAAGTCTTTGATAAATCTCCTGTAAAAACCTGCATGACCAAGGAACGAACGAACTTCCCATACAGTTGCGGGGTAAGGCAAGGCAGTTATAAGGTCAACCTTTAGATTTATCAACCTCAATGCCCTTAGATGAAATGATATGTCCCAGAACTATTCCTTGCTCTACCATGAAATGACATTTCTCCCAATTGAGCACAAAATTTGTTTCCACACATCTTTTCAAGATTTTCACAAGGTTTTCAAGACATTTTTCAAAAGATTCACCATAAACGCTGAAATCATCCATGAAAACTTCCATAATGTACCCTACGTAATAGGAAAAAATACTAACCATGCATCTTTGAAAGGTTGCCGGAGCGTTGCATAGCCTGAACGGCATCCTCCTCCATGCAAATGTACCGAATGGACATGTAAATGTAGTCTTCTCTTAATCTTCCGGCGTTATGGCGATTTGGAAGTACCCAGAGATGTCGTCCAAGAAGCAATAAAAGGAATGATCCGCCAATCTTTCGAGCATTTGATCAATGAATGGTAAGGGAAAGTGATCTTTTGGGGTCAGGGCATTTAATTTACGGTAGTCAATGCACATCCTCCACCCGGTTAGCAAACGGGTGGGAAAAAAAAAACCCTTCCTTGTTCTCCACAACCATTACCCCCCGACTTCTTGGGTGCCATTTGGGTTGGGCTCACATGTTGGCTGTCGGAAATGGAATATATGATCCCAACATCTAGCAAATTGATTACTTCTTTCTTGACCACCTCCGTCATAGGTGGATTTAACCTCCTTTGAGGCTCCCGACTCGGCTTTGAATCATCTTTTAGAAGAATTTGGTGCATGCAAAGAGAAGGACTAGTGCCATTGATGTCGGCTATTGTCCAACAAATTGCCTTCTTGTGCTCTTTAGACCTCGATCAAGGATGTTTCTTGATCTGGAGATAACTTAGATGAGATGATTACCGGAAGTGTCTCACTCGCCCCTAAGTAGGCATATTTCAAATGGTCGGGAATTAACTTGAGCTACAGAGTAGGAGCTTCAACCGTAGAAGGTAGCGTCTTTTGATGTGAGTCCGGCAACAAAATAGACTTTTGCTCATATCTTGGTTGAGACGGCTTAGGTGTGCGCAAATGTGTCACTAACTCCACCAACTCATCATTTTTCTCCCAAACCTCTTCTTCACCTTTCTCTAATTGAGTGGTAAGTACAACGTCCATTGGATCCCGATCAATCACATCAAGAGAAAATACGGAATGAACATCCTCAGGAAACCGCATGGCATTAAAAATATTGAATTGCAGGGTTCTTCCATCAAACTCCATCGTGAGTGTACCCTCACGAACGTCTATCTTAGTTTGGAAGGTGTTTAGAGACGGCCTCCCCAATAATATAGGCGTGGAGATTGATGAATCGCCTTGCATATCCAAAACATAAAAATAAGCTAGTTCATCAACTTCAACTAGCACGTCTTCGATTACTCCATCGGGGTATGAAGTGCTTCGATCGGCTAGTTGAATGACGACTCGTGTTTCTTTTAGTTGCCCTAACTTTAAGGTTCGAAAAATAGAAGGAGGTATGACATTGATTAATGCTCCTAAGTCTAGCATAGTACGTTCAATTTTTCGGTTATTTATTTTGCAAAGAATGACAAACATACTGGGATCCTTGCATTTCGGTGGAATCTTATTTTGGAAGATTGCAGATACATTTTCTCCCATGATCACCTTTTCATCTCCCTTTAGCTTCCTTTTGTTGGTACATAAATCCTTGAGGAATTTAGCACACCTCGGGATTTGTTTTACGACATCAATCAAAGGATATTGATCTCCACTTTTTGGAACACTTCCAACATCTCTTTATCCTTGTTCTTATCCACTGCTTATGCTACTCGGCTTGGAAACGGGAGTGGTTAAGTCGGGCTAGAAGGTGAAACTCCAGTTTATTTAACAACAAGGGTCGCGTTTGCGACTAGGAGTCACGGTCGCGATGAACTAAATGAAGCTAGAGGAGGGCCTCCGCATACCCGGCCACGGGCGTGACGAGGAGTCGCGGGCGTGATCGCTTTTTTCGAAGCAACCTTCAATTTCCCATTGAATTCCATCCACCAAAGGATGCCCGGGCTCGTTAGGCTCTCCAAGCATCGCTTCGCTTCTGAGGGTGATGGCACTGACGTTTTTGGGGTTCATTTTTTACTAAGCCGATAATTTTCCACTATTGGTATTTTTAAGTCAGCTCACGGCGGTTGCGAGTTGGCTCACTTATGTTTCAAGATTCTTTATACTTGATTGAGTGTCCTTCTGAAATTGGACTGTGCTGGTTACCAAGCTTCTGACAATATCCTCTAGAGATGAGTTAGACGATGACTCAGAGTTTTGCTTCGGTTGATACATTCCTTGTAGTTGAGGAGCTCGATTTTTGCCTTGATCCCCTTGTTGGCCCCCTTGATTGCCATATCGAAAATTCGAATGATCCCTCCACCCCGGGTTATATGACTGGGAGAAGGAATCATACCTTCTTCTTTGAAAGCTTCCAACGGCATTGGCATGAGCCTCAAGCTCATCCCCAAGTATTTTGCAAGTATCGATAGTGTGATCCATCGTCTCACATATTCAACATGACCTTGGGACTTGATTGCCCCCCGAAGTAACTTTTTTAACCAAGTTAGTCAACTGCTCAATTTATCACCAATGGAAAAATCATTAACTTCCCTCATCATCCTCATTGGCTCACGAAAACCAAACTGTTGAGAATTCGTAGACATCTTCGAGATCAATGCTCGAGGGGCGGTTGGGGTCTCATCTACCAAAGCACTTCCACTCGTCAAATCAATTATATTCCAATCAGACAATGATATACCCTCATAGAAATGCCGAATTGGGAGTTGTTTTGTGATCTGATATTGAGGGCAACTCCCTACGATCTTTTTAAATCTCTCCCAATACTGATATAGTGTTTCCCCTTGCATTTGTCGAGCTCCACTAATTTCTTTCCGGATGTTCGTGGCTCTAGAGGGAGGGAAATACTTCTCTAGAAATTGCATTTCCATTTGCTCCTAAGTGGTAATAGAACCAGGTGGGAGATGATATAGCCAACCTTTGGTTGTGTCTTTCCAAGAAAAGGAGAACGCCCTTCACTTTATTTTCTCTTCGGTCACCTTTATTAGCTTCATACTTGAACACACGATTTGAAATTCCTTGAGATGCTTGTGCGGGTCTTCACCGAAAAGACCGTGAAAGGAAGGCAATAAATGGATGAAGCCGGACCTTAATTCAAAAGTAGTGTCATCTCCCAAGTCGGGAAATGTGATGCATAATGGTTGGTGTGTGACCCTGATATTTGCCAACTCTTTCATTGTTCTTTCGGCTGCCATTTTGATTTTCTCTTCTTTCCGTTCAAAATTAATCTCTTCAGTATCAAGGTGTAGATCTTCAAACTCTCCATTAATTTGCTCAAATGCTCTTGCTCGCCTCCTCAAAATTCGTTCTCGTAGGACTATGTCGGGTTCAAATAATAGGTCTTTGTTCCCTTGAGAACGTGTGGACATCCACTGTATCGAGACAAAAACAATAGCAGGTGATTATAAAAACAACAAATGTAGCAAAAACACTTAATTAGAATAATAGAAATAGTATTTAACACTAAAAGTAAGATAGTTCAGGCACCGTTCCCCGACAACGACACCAAAATTTGGTGTACTACGTGTCGTTGAATGTATACCAAATTAATATATGATTTATACTTATCCTAGAACCACTACTCTAGCTAATAAAGCGGTAAGTACATGGTCGATCCCACGAGGAAGGATTGAACGGATCTTGTCTTATGTATTAAACAACTTGATTGACAAAAACGTAAACGAAACAAGAAAACAATAAAGATGGGGGAATTTTAAGTGATATCAAATAACTAACCACTAATGTAGTTAAGTAACCAAGACAAAGATTAACCAAAACGACTTAATAAACTGCCTCAAGTAAATAAAAGCAATGAAATGATTTTTTTTATTTTAACATATAAAAAAGAATCCAACCCTTGATCTTGTATCCCCTTAGCCCGGATTAACTATGTAATTGATGCTATTACCCGATAAATTAGTCCTATAATTCATACTCCAGGATTAATAACAAAGTCTATTAACCTTGTTGTCCCTTAAGTGTAATTAACCGAAATAAGCTCTTCCATTAATCTATCCAACTTATTGAATCATAGAAAAAGCTCTCTAGTCTTCAATAGTTAAATGCATTATGAATTACGACAACAGAGTAAATACGACATAAAATTCTCAAGCTCGATTTCATTGGTCGCAAACTATGTTGTCCTAGAAGAATGATCTCCTATTTGCTACCTGGGATTAAATCTATAACAATTACGGATTACAAATTCAATCCTAGCAATACACAAATGAACCTCAAAATGGGTGATCAAACCATAAATCTACTCATAAGTGTGAACCAATAACATCAAACTACATAGAAGATCCCAAAACACAATCTAATATGATAATAACCGTAAAAAATATATAACCATCCTAGCTTGAGGTTTAACAATTGATCAAGGGCTGAATAAAAGAGTGTTATCCACTCATGGCAACTAATACAAAGGAAAAACTAATAGAAATCATAATGAGAACAAAAACTAGATAGAATAAACCAAAAGATGATGATCCCTTGATCTTGATCTTCACTTCTCTTCCAAACCTTTGCTCCAATGATGTATGTAGGCTGGATATTAGTGGAAGCTGTCCTAAATTTGAATTATGGACCTTATATATACAGAGGTAACGGGTTTTGGCTGAAAATGGGCCTAAAATCGTGTTTCAGGATGAAATAGGGTGTCGGATCGCAGCCCTGAAGGTGAGTCGCGGCTGCGAACCATTGTTGATGTTTTTAACTCGTTTGCTCATCAGGTTGGTCGCGGGCGTGACTTCCAGTCGCGGTTGCGACGACTTGAATGAAGCATATTCTTCATGAGCCTCTTTTTCATCCTTGGCTTGTTCTTCGTTTCAGACTTCTTCGAGACTCGACTTTTGGTCTTAATTTACCCGTATTGTTATGAAACGAGTCCAAACACATCAATTTGCTCAATAAAATAATTATGAACAATACACAGTCGTAAATGCATGTAAATGTCATTAAAAAGATACTTAATTTTACCTAAAATGCATGCATGAACGCTCATACCACCTATATAGACTCTCGAATTAAGGTGATTTGATTTGTTTTACTATTAACCTAAATAGTAGAAAATAAATAATAGAAGAAATAGATACTTGGAAGGTATCAAGCAAACAATCGCGAAGGATTAAAATCAAGTAAGGGACGTATTCTAAGGTTTTGATTTCAATTATAATCTTCTACGTTTGATTATCCTATTATTCTAGACCTTTAGACCGAATTTTGATGTTTATTAGGCGGCACTACTCTTAATTAGACCTACTCTCGGACCATACTAATGTATAGATTGTGTAAGAATAATTACTCGTTCGGGCTAGTTATCACATATGTAACTCCAAAGGGATCCTAAAATAAATGTATGCACATATATCCTAGTCCTCTCGGACGATTATCGATACCTATGCTATATGCTTGTATGCCTTTTAAAAACCCTCTCCTCTCGGACACCTATTAACAACCCTCTCCTCTCAGACATCAAATTGTTAAGCAAGTAGAATAATCAATTAATCAGACTAAAGAGTTCATAAAATAAGAATGATCATATAGATAAACAGTATGAATGGAGTCTAGAATTAATAAAACAAATCAAAACATAGTTAATTATAACCTACTCTCTAACCCTAGAATACAAGGGATTTAGCTTATCATGTTTATCAATAAAATCAAAAAACATTTATAAACAAATATTCTTGAACAATATATATAAAATAAAGCGATAAAACCCGGAATCTTGGATCTTGATCTCCGTCGCTTCGCGTTCCATGCTCTTCAATCCAAGCCTCCAAGGTGCTTCTAATGATGTATGATGATGAACTGTTGTTTTCCTTGATGTATAGAGTCTTGGGATATTTATTGGAATACATAACTAGGATAAAGAGAGACAAAATCTGAATTGGAATAGGAAAATCTTGCTCAAAATGCGTCATTGACTTGTGGGCCAAGTAATGGGCCGAAAATGCACTAGTTGTCCAACTTAAAAGTCATCCGGTCCAAACTGCGATTTGTGTGAAACACTACCAAAATGACTCTATAAATCGATCTAAATATATGCATACACAACATGTATCAACATGTATCCACTACTACTACTGCTACTACAACTACTACTATACACCTTCTTTTGTCCTGCTATTCTGCAATGGAACACACCTTTTTTTGTCATGCGGTTCTTTGAAGAAAGCAAGATACGTAATATCAAGTTCCTTCTTCCATGTCACAAATCATGTAAAGATTTAATTAATTTGGTTATCATTTTTGTGTAATATTTTTCTTGGAACTTTACCAAATTTTTAAAAAATGCATTTTTTCGACCTAGTTTCCGACGAGTACAAAAAGTGGTCGGCGGTGGCTACGGCAGGGCAAAGGTAATTTGTTGTTAAAGAAAAATTAAGGTTTTGAGTTGGGGAGAGTGGACTATAAGTTAGATTCGGAGTTAGGGGCGGGCATGTAGTTAATGTGGTTAATTAAATTACTTAACTAAAAAGGTGGCTAAAAACATGTAATGGTGAATGGTGGTTAAGAAATGTGATAGCATTTACTATTTGGGTGAAAAGACTAATTTTCTCAAATTTATTTACTACGTTCTTGCAATTTACTTCATTCATCCCATTACAAGCCCATACTTTGAGCCCAAGACTTAAATCCGATGCATAAAAGTGCAAGGGCACATGTCTTGAGCCCAAATAAATTCCAAATTCCACCACCGTGAAATATGAGATTAATCAACAAATTCCAAATCTTATCACAACATTCCTAACCTTAAACATTAGTACATTATGTAATTCACAGTTAATAATACATTCTCAAATACGCAATCAAATACTCATAAAAACATTCTTCTAATGCACAATTAGGCATCTGGAACAGAGGTAAACAAGCTTCCCTTCATCCATTCAGTTTGGTATTTCATGCAAAGTTATCAATATCGTTTTGAGATCTACAACTGGAACGATACATTTCGTATTGGAACATTTCGACATTCCATTTCGGACTATATATATATATATATATATATATATATATATATATATATATACATACATATGTACATATATAATTATATAATATGACTAAACACATTTTAAGATACTGTTATAACTTAATACATTGATTAAATATTATATAATTTTTTTCTAGATCATATGATAATTTGTAAGATTTGTTCACTTATCATTAATGATTTTGATCTCTAAACTTAAGATTACACTAAATCCGAAAGAAAGAAAATTAGACAAATCATCCAAAAAGATCAGTTAGTTGTACTTTATTATAATAATTCAACCTTTCATTTGAATACCCACTTATGTATATAGAAAAAAATTAAAAAAAAAAATACACACAATTTTTTTTTTTTTTCACACAATTCTAGTTATCTCGGCCATCTAGAGAATTTTGGCCATTTCAACATCATTTCGACCGTTCTGGGCCAAAATAACTGATAAATTGGCCAAAACAAAATGATTGTCAAAGCGTTATGTTTTCAGGACCGGAATGTTGGAAATTAGTTTGGAATTTTGGGTTTTAATCCTAGCCTCGACTTTGTCTACATAAAATACAGCTTCGTCTATACACCTCTATTAGCAATATCTAACAGCGTAAGATAAATTTTTCTTTATATTGGAAGATGTCTTCTTATGTTTCTACTCCTTCAATTCCCCTGCTCACGCTGAAAAACCGACAAAATTTGCCGGAAATGATTTTAAGAGATGGAAGCAGAAAATGTCGTTCAACTTGACAACACTCAGTCTTGCTCGTTTCTTGAGAGAAGATCCTCTTACTGTTAAAGTGGGTGATAAAAAGGGGATGAATGCTTTAGAAGCATGGAACCATAGTGATCTCCTGTGTCGCAATTACATTCTGAATAGGCTAGACGACTCACTTTACAATGTCTACTCCATTTTTAAAACCGCAAAAGAGTTGTGGTTATCTTTGGATAAGAAGTACAAAACAGAGGATGCCGGAATGAAGAAATTCATTATTGGACGGTTCCTCGACTTCAAAATGGTAGACTCGAAGGCGGTTATGGACCAAATTCGATAGTTGCAGTTGATCCTCCATGAGATTCATGCCGAAGGTATGCAACTATCTGAATCCTGTCAAGTAGCTGCGTTAATAGAGAAGCTACCGCCCCAGTGGAAGGAGTTCAAGAATTATCTCAAGCACAAACGAAAGGAAAAAGAGCTTGAGAATTTGATCGTGAGACTAAGGATCGAGGAAGACTACCAAATATCTAAAGTCAAGAGCGACGAGAACAGTAGAGAGGAACGAGTAAATTTGCCTGTTCCAAAAGTGGCAAGAAGAGAAACCGCAGTGCTGGCTCTAATAAGAAACAAAAGACCTCAAACAAAAGGTTCAAAGGTAGCTGTTACAATTGTGATAAGCCCGGACACAAGTCGAGTGAATGTCGACAGCCAAAGAAGGCAAATTAAGGCCATATGAATCAAGTCAACCTTGCCGAGTATAAATCCTTACCAGAAGAGATGTCTGAAATAGATCTGTCTGCCGTCGTGTTCGAGGCAAACTTGGTAGATAATTCGAGGGAATGGTGGATTGACACAGGGGCTATCCATCATATCTGTTCAGACAATGAATTATTCTCCACTTACCAAGAGATCAATGGCAAAAAGCTCTTCATGGAAAACTCCGCAACGTCTCCGGTGTTAGGATTGGGGAAAGTTGTGTTAAAGATGACGTCGGGAAAAGAACCAACTCTCGTGGATGTGCTGCATGTCCCAGGCATTTGCAAGAATTTATTCTCCGGTTCTTTGTTGAGTAAGGCAGGATTTAGGCTTGTCTTTGAAGCAAATAATTTTGTACTGACCAAATGTGGTCAATTTATTGGGAAAGGCTATCTCGAAAAGAGTCTTTTTAAGATGAATGTAATGAATGTAAAGCGTGACATTAAGCACAATATCAATATAAGTGAAGTTAATTACTTGCTTGAGTGTTCTAATTTATGGCATGTAGATTAGGACATGTAAATCAAAATACAGTTCGAAATTTAGTGAATTTAGATTTACTTCCTAGAATGTAATTTGATTCACAAAAGTGTGAGGTTTGTGTGGAGGCAAAATTGGCCAAAACAATATTCCATTTAATGGATAGAAGTAATTCACCTCTAGAACTTGTCCATACTGATGTATGTGATTTGAAGTTCATGCAAACTAGAGGTGGTAAGAATTACTTCATAACTTTTATTGATGATTGCACAAGATACTGCTATGTGTATCTTTTGAAAAGCAAAGATGAAGCCATTTAGGCGTTCAAAAATTATAAAAATGAAGTTGAAAATCAACTTAACAAAAGAATAAAAGTGATTCAAAGTGATAGAGGTGGAGAATATGTAGCTCCATTTGAAGAGTTTTGCCGACAAAACAATATTATTCATCAAACTACAGCTCCATACTCACCTCAATCAAATGGGGTTGCAGAAGGCAAAAACCAAACTCTAAAAGAGATGATGAATGCTATGTTGATAAGTTCGGGCTTACCCCAGAACATATGGGGGGAAGCAATCTTTTCTGCCAACAACATTCTCTACAAATTGCCACATAAGAAGAGGGATAAAACTCCGTACAAGTTGTGGAAAGGAAGAAAACCTTCCTACCATTACCTCAAAGTGTGGGGATACCTAGCTAAGGTTGAATTACCTAAGTCAAAACAAGTGAAAATAGGACCTAAAAATGTTGATTGCATTTTCATTGGATATGCGCATAACAGTAGTGCATATCGATTTTTGGTGCACAAATCAGACGTACCTGAAATAAATGTGGGAATGACTATTGAATCAAGAAACATGGTGTTCTTTGAGAACATATTTCCTAAGAAAGAAAGCATAGAAGTAAGTTCTCGTAAAAGAACTTATGAAATTGCAAATGGGTCACCTATTGAGGTTAATGAGGAACCTAAGGTTAATGATGAACCTAGACGCAGTAAAAGGGCCAGAAAGGAGAAGTTCTTTGAACCGGATTTTTTATCATAGATGATGGAGAGTGAACCCAGGACAATACATGAGGCATTGTCCAGTTTAGATGCTCCTCTCTGGAAAGAAGCAATAAACAGTGAAATTGAGTCCATCATGCAAAATCACACGTAGGAGATTGTAGATCTACCACCAGATTGTAAACCTCTTGGATGCAAGTGGATCCTAAAGAGGAAGTATAAGGATGATGGATCAATTGATAAGTGTAAGGCTAGATTGGTAGCCAAAGGGTTCAAACAAAGAAAAGGTTACAACTTTTTTTATACATATTCCCCTGCTACGAGGACCACTTCCATTAGAGTTCTCATTGCTATTGCAGCATTGCATAACCTTGAGATACATCAAATGGATGTGAAGACGGTCTTCCTAAATGGGAAATTGGATGAGGAGATTTATATGGAACAACCTGAAGGGTTTGTTGTGCCTGACAAAGAAAAGAAGGTGTGTAAACTTGTTAGATCATTGTATGGACTCAAACAAGCACCTCTTAAATGACATGAAAAATTCGACAATGTAATGTTTCAAATGATTTCAAAATCAATGAGTGTGACAAATGTGTCTATTAAAGGGCACTCCAGAAGATAAAATGAAATTTTAACATGAAGGACATGGGTCTGGCTGACATCATCCTAGGGATGAAAATCTCTAGAACTCCTGATTGAATTTTCCTATCTCAAGCTCATTACATTGAGAATGTGTTGAAGAAATTTGATGCTTATGACGTACCCCTTGTTAACACTCCTGTAGATGTTAATCTACACTTAGCCAAAAGTAGAGGAGACCCAATGCTCCAATTGGAATATGCAAGAATTATCGGAAGCTTGATGTACTTGACAAATGGTACACGTCATGATATAGCATATTTTGTTAGCAAACTTAGTATATTTACAAGTAATCCTAACAAGGATCACTGGAATGCTCTGATGAGAGTTTTAAGGTATTTAAAACATACCATGAGTCATTGAATTTTTTATACAAGATATCCAGCCCTATTGGAAGGATACACAGATGCAAATTGGATATCTGATACAAAATATTCAAAATCCACCAGTGGTTATGTATTCAATATAAGTGGAAGAGTTGTGGCTTGAAAATCCTCTAAACAAACTTGCATAGCTCGTTCCATAATGGAACCGAAGTTCATTGGATTAGACAAAGCTGGTGAAGAAGCAGAATAGCTTCGAAATTTCCTAGATTATATTCTCGGTTGGTGTAAACCGGTGCCTCCCATGATGATACACTGTGAGAGCATGTTTGCTATAGGGAGGCACAAAGCCACATGTATAATGGTAAGTCTCGACACATACGAAGGAGACACAATACCGTTAGACATTTGATCTCAAGTGGGGCAATCTCCATTGACTACGTAAAGTCAAAAGAAAACATTGCGGATCCATTAACTAAAGGCCTTCGTCGAGATCAAATGTATAGTGCGGTAAAAGGAATGGGTTAAAACCCACACACCAAAGGGTATTCAGAGCGGTAACTCGTCCATGATGATTGAAGGATCCCAAGAACTTGATTCAATGAGACAACTAAGCTTTGAAGCACTCAGTATTGCACTTAAAAATTAAATTTCAAGCTCATTCTCGATTCCGCTCAAGTGTTAATTGTACCTAATGACGTGTGGTGAGGGTAAGCTTAACAGCTTTTAATGATTCCTATACCTTCCTAGTGGGGTATTTCAGGGTACCCTTAATAGGAGATCACCTATGTAACTGTGAAGTTGGGCCGCTTCAAACTGACAAATGTAATATTTTCAGAACACACTTATGAATCCGAGATAAGGTCCACGACCAAAATGGACAACAACGTGAGAACCAAAAGGATATTAGAGTCATCACTTTGTGGTTGTCATTGTAGTAGATTCACACAAAAACTAACCAATTCAAGACATCGTGTTCACTGAGCAGCGAGTAAATCCGATGACATCTCACTAGGGAAGTTTCAAAGCCTGAAGCTACCTATCCTGATGAAAGGACGGCTCGTTGGGACTTTCTTAGGTCTGCATTGCATTAATATCATTCATGTGGGGGATTGTTGGAAATTGGTTTGGAATTTTGGGATTTGACCCAAAATTGACCAATTTAATTATTTAAAAAATGGAAATAAATTGCAAATTCATAATCTACGTTTCGTGTAGATGAATTTAATGTATTAATATGCCCAACAGTAATTTCGGGTGAATGAGATATTAATTATCAAAGTTAGCAACTTATTGGTTCAAAGTTGAAGAGAAATTGTGGGGGAAATATCATTTCCCTTGCCCCACATAGGAAAGTAGGAGTATGTTGATGCTCCTTATTTAGTAAAGCACTGGATAAGGAGTTATCAAGTGTGCTCCACTATGGTGGGCCTTATGATGGATCCTAGTGGGATTTTAGTCTTTGGCTAAATGGACCCGAGGATGGTGCGAAGCACCATCCGAGCTCGTGCCCGAGCCCGAGCCTGCACGACACGTTGTACATGTCGCATTGAGTCGCTTTAGAAGTGCACTTTGCACTTCACACGTACGTGTCGTCGCGAGAAGCCTTAAAGTTTTGGTCAGATGGTCCGGACGGGTGGCTCGCGGGTTCGCGACAGGTACGATGACGTGGCATGCCAACGTGGATCGGGACAGGAACGTACGGGGTCGGGTCGAATCGACCCGTGAGGGACCAGCACGGAACCCGACCCACCAACGACCAACGCGGGTTGGGCGGGTGCGAACTCGGATCCGCGCGAGTCAACCTGCGGATGCTACCACCTAGTGAATTGATGGGTCCAGCTTCAAACCGGTTTGAGTCTAGCCGAAGGGGTGCCACAAAGGGTGAAGTGGTGTCTTTCAAGAAAGGTACCACAACTCCTCAATATATATAAATAGACCCTCCAATATGCATTTGACTTCACTTGAAAATTAACAAAGCAAAATACTTTCAAAAGCATCCCAATTTCGCATTAACTGTGTAAGAAAGTTTCGAATATCTGAGTACATTTGCCGATAACTTCCGATTCGTAGTGCAACGACTGAAGTTTTAAAGTCGTTGTATCTTGGAGGCAATTGCGTTTATACGTATTGCACTTGTGTACGTAACAATTTCTTCTTATGGATATAGAGTCAAACTCTAGCCTCGACTTTATCTGCATAAAATACATCTTCGCCTATACACCTCTATTAGCGATATCTAACGCGGAATGAAATCAATAACTATTATTTCATCATACACTACTGTCGTAAATTGAAACTAAAAATTCATTACCATCCTCACTGTTAGTATGTGAGTTTAAACGTGTTTATATGTGAGGATGTGTGTGTACGAATCTGTAAGTGTAGGTGTGTGTGGTCAACCGTGTTATTGTATGTGTAAATCTGTAAGTAATTGTGTGTGACAGTGTGTGCAAACCAAGGTATATTAGTGAGAGATTAGTGAAGAAGAAGAAGGGAGACGAAAGTACATGGAGAGAGAGGGAGAATGGCTGAAGGGGTAGCTTGTGTTATTTGTATGTTAGTCCTAGCAGAATTAAATAAGAGAGATAAAGTAATGCCACTTCATGTCAATGGAGATGGAACATAGAGAGAAACTGTGAGATGAGTTGGTCTCAAAATAAAAGGACAGAGAGATGTGATATTTTTTTGTCTTTTTCTTATTTTGTTTTGTGAAAATTGAGAGAGAGGGAGAGAACAATTTATTTAATTGGGGTCTGGTGGGTGAGTTGCTTCGTGGAGTATAGGTTAATTTATTATTTTATATTCTTCTCGTTATAAATCACAAAGTGATTCATATATATTGTGTACACTTTAACCCGTTACTTGAAAGTGAGTCAGAAGCCTGAAGCACGACATCGTCAGAAACACGACAGTGCCGGAAGCACGTCAACCAAGAAGCACGACAATAAAAGCACGACAGTGCAAGTAGCACGACAGTGCGGAAGCACGTCAACCAAGAAGCACGACAATGCAAGCACGACACTGCAAGAAGCACGACAGTGCATAAGTACGTCAATCTAAGAAGCACGACAATGCGGAAGCACGTCAATCCGAGCACAACAATGCAAGCACGACAATGCGAGAAGCACGACAGTGCAGAAGCACGTTAATCCGAGAAGCACGAAAGTGCGGAAGCATGTTAATCCAAGCACGACAATGCAAGCACGACAGTGCGGAAGCACGTCAATCTAAGCACGACAATGCAAGCACGACAGTGCGGAAGCACGTCAGACCAAGCACGACAATGCAAGCACGACAATGCAAGAAGTACGACAATGCGGAAGCACGACAGTGCGGAAGCATGTCAGTCCAAGCACGACGATGTTTTTGTAATTTTTTCTATAAATAGGGGTCATATGTTGAATGAAAAGATGAGGATTTCCTCTGAAATCTCTACTTTCCCTTTTGTTCTTGTTCTGTTACGAATATGTTATAATATGTTATCAGCATGAGTTTTGCTTAAGAAGGTAGGAGAAACTAAATTGATATTCTTTTTCCCACTTCTATTCTTCCCTGAAGGAAATAACATGTATTGAAACAAAAAAGTTCAATCCTTGATATTACCTGCAGTAATTATTTGACATCGTGTGTTACTGTTAAACTACACCTTCGAGGTACATCACTTGTTGAAACTTTGAATGATACAGATATAGAACATGTAAACAAAAAGGACGAGGCAAATGGCGCTGATATTCATTTGCCATCACCTTTCTGAGGATCTCAAAAATGAGAATGTACAATTGAAAGGGCATGTGAAATATGGGAAAGACCTAGATAGAGATTCGACCACACCAGAAGTGTGATGCTGCTACAAACGCAATATGAATGACAACAATTAAGGTTGCACGATTATATTTTCCGTTGCCTATTACAACTCAAAGTAGTTATCTCGACTTGCTCTTTGCAGGACAAAGTTATCAGAATATGAAAAGTTAAAGAAATCTTTCTCTACTATATATGTCCTAAATATGGTACTCCAGCAGTAGTATCGAGAAAGACAATTTAAAATGTATCGTCAGTTAATTTATGTCCAGCTGAAAAAAGCTTATGTGTTACTCTTGAGAAATCATGATATACATCCTACATGATATATAGTTGTGCATGAAGCACATGTTAATTCTAGCATATTAATAGGACGATCTAGAGGTCACAAGTATAAATCCACTAGCGGACCTACAAGGGTAGACGTGGTGGTCCTCGTTGATATGAACAAAGTTTTGTGTTTGAATGACTATAACTTTACAGACTCTCACTGAAAGTGATGTGAAGAGTGTATATGCATCACATCTTTTAAGACGGGTAAACGGGCTACCCATGAAAAGATTAGTTGAACCTAACATCCATTTATTTGCATATATTTGTGCTAACATTATTTGCATAACTGCAAGAATGATTGGTTCGCCTGATTGTGATTTTACCACCAATAACGCAACGATTTCATTTACATGTTTTGTACTACATTTTAATTGCTTGATTTATTTATTCGATATATTATCACCTATAGGGATAGTTATATTGTTGTAGAAGATCTTAGTGATATCAGCGCTATCTGAAATGTATGTTACCTGAAGTAACTATATATCTTGGTACCTTGAAATAAAAGTGCATTGTAGAAGTTCGACATATTAAAAACTCAAATAAAATTGATACTAAATGGAGGTGCTACATAAAGCCGAAACACGAAATGAAATTATTCAAAAGTGGAAGGATATGATATTCTCCATTGAGCATGCATGTCGTGAATATGGTACTCTAGTAGTAGTATTTGAAAACGCCTGAAGAAAAATAAATCCAGATCTGTTTTATGTTTATTAAAAAGGAAAGTGATTAAGACTTCTTAAATATAATGGTTTGCGACCTATGAGGTCCCACATAGTGCTTATCGAGCACTTTGAAATTCCAGCAAAGATAGAGGCCAAGAGAGGTTATGTACACATATGCAGATATAGTGATCCTCCTCAAATAACATATGAGTGACCGTGACGGATGTGAATATTCCTGTCAAGATGATTATCCGGTCTTAATAAAAATATCTTATTCAAAGATATTGTGATAAAGACAAGTCATTTCAATAGATTGTACCTCTATCGGATGAAAAGTTCCCGATATTGAGAAATGTAAAGCTTTTAAATTACCTCTCCTGATGACGTATTTTCCTGGGATTAAGATGTTTGTATCAATAATAAAATTATTCTTGTTGAATTATAATGAGGTTATGCTTATTGTGTTTGAAATATATGATCATATATTTACTTCCCTTGGATGTCACATTCCCGAGGTTGAGTTTATCTCCCTTGAATGATATGTTCTCAAGGTCGAGTTAATATTGTCAAGTTAGATTAAGCCGTGAATATTTCTCGAGAATGAATTTGTATATAAACATAAAATATCCATATCATGTCCATTAAGATTATTGATAGCTCTTGGAGTGCAAACATTATATTATTAGATCCAGAAGATCTACTAAATTTCAAACATGTACATCGTAATGCGCATAATTTGGAGATACTGATTAAAAATAGAAGGGGCATCTGTATATCATTATATTGTAAAGATTACAAACAATCCATGAGAAATTTGAAGCAAAAACTTCTGAGGTTGTATTATGTCCAAATTTAGACTTTCGAATCATATATTATTATGCTGGAAGCTAGTGAATCATGATATATTCGGGTTGTGGCATGATCGCCTTGACACCCAAAAAGTAAAAAGGTATGTATGATTGTTAAACATACTAAAGACATTCATTGAAAGCACAAAGAACCTAATGTCCAAAGATTAGTAATGTGTATCATATGTACAAGGAATTAATTGCTAAACTTTCAACCAAAATGGTTGCTTATTATATTTGTAGACAATACACCCAGCAGGTGGGTTATTCGAATACTTTATGGTCCTTGTAGACACATCCTGCAGGTGATCCAAAATATATTACTTCAATGATGAGTTAAATTTTGTTGCTTGATACTATTGATATAAGATGCGAACTCAATAGTATGACTTGAAATTGAGCAGTACTGCATGCATCAACATTAATGAGAATATGCCACACTACTTATGACATCAACTCCAGAAAATGGAGAGTGAAATGTTCAACAATTCGATATTACTAAGATCTTGCAGATATAGCTACAAAATCCTTGTCAGCAAGTGAATTTGAGAAATTACATTGGAATGAGAAGAGTTACGAACTTGCAAGATTGATAATATTATATGCATCAGGGGGAGCGGATTTTGGTGTGATGTACTCTTTTTCCCTTATGCCTGGTTTTTATCCCATTAGGGTTTTTCCAGCTTGAGGTTTTTTAATGAGGCAACTATATGCACCTAACATGTATTAGAATTATGACTCTTTTCCTTTTTGATCGGTTTTGTCCCACTGGGTTTTCCGACTTAAGGTTTTTAACGAGGCATACTTATATTCAAAGTAGTCCTGAAGAATGACCCTTGACAAGAAATGTTTAGAATTAAAACAATCATAAAGGTTGGGCAATAAACAATTTTCTTATGATCGGTTTTTTCCCCCATGATTTTTCCGACTTAAGTTTTGGATGATGAATATCTATTTTGAAGACAAATAGTTCTGCTCTTACTTTTGACCACTTTCTGCCAATATATTTTTCGGGCTTGTAAATTTTACGAGACATTTTCTATATTCATCTAATTGATGAAAAGCAATGATGATAATGTGTCCAAGGGGGAGTGTTATAAATCACAAAGTGATTCATATATATTTTGGACACTTTATCCCGTTACTTGAAAGTGAGTTAGAAGCCTGAAGCACGACATCGCCAGAAGCACGACAGTGCCGGAAGCACGTCAACCAAGAAACACGACAATGCAAGCACGACAGTGTGGAAGCACGTCAACCAAGAAGCACGGCAATGCAAGCACGATAGTGCAAGAAGCACGACAGTGCGTAAGTACGTCAATCTAAGAAGCACGACAATGTAAGCACGACAGTGCGGAAGCACGTCAATCCAAGCACGACAATGCAAGCGCGACAGTGCGGAAGCACGTCAATCCGAGAAGCACGACAGTGCGGAAGCACGATAATGCAAGCACGACAATGCGGAAGCACGTCAGTCCAAGCACGACAGTGCGGAAGCACGTCAGACCAAGCACGCCAATGCGGAAGCACGACAGTGCGGAAGCATGTTAGTCCAAGCACGACGATGATTTGGTAATTTTTTCTATAAATAGGGGTCATATGTTGAATGAAAAGATGAGGATTTCCTCTGGAATCTCTACTTTCCCTTTTGTTCTTGTTCTGTGACGAATATTTCATAACACTTCTTCTTTTCTTCCTTCTGTCTTATCTTGTATGTAAGCTAATTGATTAATATTGAGGTTGGACTATTTATTTACTTACTGGGTATTATAGTTGTAAATTATTTTCCAGATTTCCAAATTGGGGTTTTCTTTAAAATGGTTCATTCGGCCATCAACCTTTCAATTAATTCCAATCCAAATTTTAGTAATTTCTTTTATAATTATTAATAGTTACATAAAATAATGTATTTCCTTTTCTAAGCTTTAATTGAATAGTTCAGAGTCTTAGTTGTATGTCTTCAAGTTGAAATCACTGTCAGTCTGTCACTAGTTGTTATACGTACCAAGTTGTTTATGGTGGGGAGTTGAATTTCAGGAAACGGTGGCGGTGTTATACAGGGAACTGCAAGTGAGGCAGTGTTGGTTGTGCTTTTGGCCGCTCGAGATCAAGTCCTGAGAAGGGTCGGGAAAGATGCAACTAGGAAGCTTGTGGCCTATTGTTCTGATCAAACACATTCTGCTCTACTGAAAGCCTGCAAGGTGGGACTGTACTAGTGTTTGTGTGGGTGTGTGTAGTGAGTACACATAAGATTGTAAACCAATGTGTAGTGAGTACACATAAGATTGTAAACCAACTTTGAATCATCTTAAATCCTGATTCATACGAATAGGCAAATTTTAATGTTCATTAGTACCGCTTCTTACTTTTGCTCTTTGTTGCATATAGGAGGGATTCACCCTGAAAATTGTCGTGTGCTGAAGACTAATTCTTCCTTTGGATATGCACTTTCGCCTGAATCACTCAGTGAAGCAATCTCAAAGGACATAGACTCCGGTCTTATTCCATTCTTCTTGTGTGCTACTGTAAGTCGGCTCAGAAAATGTTTAGAGCTTTTCACCTTGATGTGCTTCCTCTGCTTGATTGCTTATATTATTTCTTCGTCACTTAGTTGAATTGCAATATTATTTTGACCAGCTTAGTTCATTGCAATGGCTAGGTTTATTTAGCTCGCACATATAATGGAGTAATGACCTCCTGTTTTTTCATGTAGGAAAGATAAACACGTCATTGTGGTGTGGATAACTTAAATTAACAGCTCCTGATCTACCGTATATATACTAACTACTCCCATCATGATCTTTTACTATTCAATAACTTGTTTGTTATTAACTATGATTTTTCTCAATGTCCAAGTGAGAATGTTGAAGGAATTTGATGTAGAGGCGTTATTTATTGCTTGAATGATTAAATGTTTTAATAGGTTGGACTACTAGTTTTAAGGCTAACAGAATTCAAACAAAAAAGTCCTTTTTTCCCTTCAATTCCCCTCCAACCAATTCCAGAAACCCCATTACCAGAGTCAAATCCGGCCTGATTTAAAGATATTATTAATGCAGTGAGCTGTTTTAGTCATGCATTATATAAAGTATGTAACATATTTTAACTTCATATATTATTTTTTATTTTATATATACTAAATATTATATTATAACTATTTAATATTAGTATGTGATTATTCTGTGATAACCTTTCTGCATTTTATTAGCTAATTTCGAATGTCATAGGTGGCGAACATAAACACACGTATATGTAAATATATACATATATATGTGGAATGATCTATAATTAAGTTAAATACGTGTCGTCATTATTATTGGTTGATTAATTGATTGATATATCGCAGATTCTAAATATATTCCTTTTAAAATAATGGTGTTATGTTAAACATAATATAATATTGTATTCAATGTTATTTTAGGCGAGGTTATATATTGTTTTTTATATATTGATCAATATATTAAATCATATATTACATAAATTGAACAAATATAATGCTAGCATAAACTTGCTAAAAATATTCAATTAATCGAGAATCATATCCAGAGAATCTTGTTTAAATATCCGCCGAGAATCATAGCAAATACTTATAATAATAGTATGAGAATAAATATACTACCTCCGTCCCGGCTAATCTTGCACTGGGAGGGTTGACACAAGTATTAAGAAAATTTCCTTTTTGGGATTTTGTTGACTTTTCAAAGGTGAATTGAGGGTGGAGATTGTGTTATAAATTTTCTTTTTAAGGGGTGTGCAAGTTCACCTGGGACGAACGAAAATGAAAAGTATGCAAAATTAGACAGGACGGAGGTAGCAATTGTTATCACTGAGAATCTTGCCTAAATATAGAAGAGATATTATGTTTATGCAAAAAAACTGACATAATATCTACCAAAAAGAAAATTGAAACTGCCAAAATAATTTTATAATTTAAATTAAAATCGCAATTCTAGATATAGAAATTGCATTCGGCGGGAAAACTTGGAACCTGCTACTTATAGCCGGTTCTACTTTTGTATTAAGTAGGATTGCCTATTGATGAAAAAGATTAAGAGATAGTTACATGTATGTTCAATCTCCAGGTGGGAGATTGTTGGGATTTGGAGCCTCATTATATATATAAGCTTATGATACTTAGAGCTATGTTTTTATATTATATATAGTCCGCTAATGTACTCGTAACTTTACACTCTCTAGAAGATATTGGAAATACCTGGCTTGGTAGCGCCCCGAGACTCAGTTAATTTTTTAACAAACAGGGTAAACAATTTCATGTGTGTTTTCTTTCTTGCTTTTAGTTTTTCTTTTTCAACTAGTAATGGTTACGTACCAGTGGCGGAACTACTTTGGGATAAGGGGGTACAACTGTACCCCCAAATTTGAATCAAAATTTTATAGTAGCCTTACTTATCAATAAGGTAGAAGATGGTCTAGTGGTTTTTCTGGTAGTTTTGACCAGCCACCAATGTTCAAATCTCTTCCAAAGCATTTGCCTCACTTTTTCAATTTATTTGATATAAAAATGTTACACGAGAGTGGGACCCTGCAGAATTATTGATGGACTAAAATAGGTAATCATTTAATTTATCAACTTATTTATCAAAAACATTTTTGTCAAAAATAATTCAATTTTTTATGCTATAGTAATATTATTTTTGTACCTCTTCCATGTCTTTGAGTTGCTTAATTAGTATTTGTATTTGTTGTGGTGTATTATTTTTCTTGCCCCTGCATATTTATGATTAATAAAAATTTATATTTTGCTCAAAAATGTTAATTTATTAAAAAAATATGATTAAGGTAAATTTATTGTATCCAAAGTCATATCATTCACGGATTTTTCGTTAGATAATTAAATAATAATTTTGTTCTTGCTACAATAAAAGCAAAAAAAGTTTACCACTATTTTCTTACAATAATTTATCATACCCCCATTATAAGAATCCTGAATACGTCATTATCCCGTACGATGCACGATTTGCAAATGTAGTATAAATATGTAATAGAAATTGATATTCGGATATAGTATAACATAATTAAATAGTAAATCAATAAGCAATAAAAAGACGAAAATATTGTATTTGATTTTTCTTTTTCTTTCATTCTGTTTTTTAAGAGATTTGGATGATAAAGTGAAAGGATAAAGTGTTTATACAGGATGGTTTGGTATGGTATACCATACTAAATCATCCATATCGTTACGTATTTTATCGAAAATTTTAGTGTATCGGAAAATCAGAACTGTATTGGTAAATATCGATACTGTATCGACATATTGGTATACCGAATATTATTTGGGTATCGATATGTACCATTACTTACCATATACATGCCGAATTATTTTGGTATATCATTTTATACACCGAAATACCATACTATCATATCAATTTTTTGGTATACTTGTATATGTTGAAATACTAAACTTTTTGTGGTATTTTTATTACAATTAATATTTGTGTAGTGAGGTTGGCTACAATTTCAACTTATATGTGATATGGAATCGCTTGATGCTTATCACTCTACAATTTCAAGTCATATATAGGGTCGAATTTGATACTTAATAGTTTGTAATTTCATGCCATTAGGTATCTTAAATATTTCTTCCTGTGGTGGAACAATTTTTTTTAACAATTAAGGGAGATGTTTAACCTAAAATAGGTGCTGCACACACTACATTTGGGATGAGACTGTTAGAGAGGAAAACACTATATTTTTTAATTAAAAGTAGTGAACCATTAAAACATACACATTAAACAGATTCCTAGTTGATAGCTGACCAAAGTTGATTTTCATGTTAACTAAACTTTTCCAATTTATCTCATCAGAAGGCGAACTTTAGAGTTAAGAACCTACACTATTTGGGTCTGAGGCTAGACAAATATGGTGCTAAATGACCCATACCAGCTGCAAGATTAAGACATATATAATAGATAAAAATAAAATCAGCATCTTCTTTGCTCTAAAGTGATGATATGTTTGTCTTCAAAACTCAAATACAAGAGTGAAGTGTGAACAGGTGGATGAGAGAGAGTTCTTGCACATTCACAACCATGCATATTTAAAATAGGGTTAATTATAGTGTCCCCACTAAACTATCAACATTTTTGTACATAAATCATTAAATTTTTTTTACGGCATCGATATATATAAACTATACGGGTTTGACTGATAAATTACCAAAATTATTTTCATATAATTTTTCTCCCGAATTCCACACGTGAATTGCACATGATAAACTTTTAATATGAATTAACACGTGTACATGAGATCTGTTGTATGTTCACGCGTAATACTCGTGTAACTCTCGTGTATTCTACGTGTCTCTCGTGTAGACAGCATGTCTCGTGCAACTTGTAACGTTTTCATGATATTTATAATCACGTGTAACTTTCGTGTACATATCGTGTATCATATGTGTAACTCTTGTGTAGACATCATATCTCGTGGAACTTGTAATGTGTTCATGATAATTATAATATCGTGTTACTCTCGTGTAAATATTGTGTAGATATTATGTAACTCTCATAAAACTCATGTACATATAATATCTCATGTAACTTGTAATGTGTTCATGATAATTATAATATCGTGCAATTCTCGTGTAAATATCGTGTAACTCTCGTGTACACAAAATATCACATAACCTGTTATTCTAAACGCAGAGCTTTTGGAACATTTAAACACATGGGTGTATACGATGGTAACCGATAGGACACATAATACATACCAACGAAGTAGGAATTGTATACGAAGAGTGGAATCGAACCTTGATTCAACGTGCTGCAAAGTTTGGAAGATGTAAATTGTTTGAGAGTTGTGATGTTAGAGTGGTGGGGAGGGGGAGGGGGGACAAAAGAAGAGTGAAATGGGGTGGGTGAGACTACTTTAATGCAGAGGTAAATTGGAAAGTTCACACAATTGTGGGCATATTATCTGGAAAAAAAAAAAAAAAAAAAAAGTTAAGCGAGTAAAAAAATATGTTACAATGTCCTGACAAGGGTATTGTACCTAGGCGCCCTAATTTCACACTAGGGTCCAGTTGTGGCACCAATACACTTGTTAAATTGACATAAAATTATATTCAAAAATTGATCATAACTCCTCTAAACTTGGCGGAAGTGACACCGAGATGAACCTTCTTGTCAAATGACGAGCCGCTCTTATCTTACATAGATCATATATCATTATGTGCACTATGCCCAATAAGATAGTTAGCGCATTCACCGCTTGTATACAGTTTTACAAAAAGAAATTTTACCTATTACATAATTGTATAAACAAAAATTAAAAAAATAATAATAAATAAAAGAACTTACAGATCGAGCAAAGTACATCTTAAGCAATCCAACCAACATCTCAATACCCGCCTTTAAAGTTTACAATATAGACAACGACATGGACAATATCTCCACATCATTCATCTGAAGTGCTAAAACCTACTTGGTGGTGGGGAAAATAAGTCAATAAATTATATTAAATTATTTTTAAGGCAACTTTTTTGAAAAAATAAATACATTTTTAAGCAGAAGTGCTGGAACTTACCACCACTCCTCGTGGTGAGGCGCATGCTACTATGGAGCAACCAAGACTTATACATGCTACGATGACACATCTTTCATATTACGCGAAAAAGAAAAAAATGTTAGTCACTATTAGCAGGTAGAAGAAACTATCCACAACGAACATTATAACCAAACGCCTCTAAAAAGAATTATTAAAATTAATATTTAATGTTTTAATTAATTTAATTCAAATGACAAATTTAATTATCTTTTGCTCGAGCTTGTGCTTTGGATAGTACATATATACAAAGATGTGTAGCAGTTGCATTAGACATCCAAATGCGTATGTTACAACTGCTATAGTTGGATTGACGCCCAATAAAGCATGGTATATTCACATTGCAAATGTGATAAGATTGATGGTATACGTCATGTAACCATGATCGCCAACAAATTTTTTCATCCGTATCTTAATAAACTAGTTGTCCGCCCGTGCGATGCACGGGTTAAAAATAACTATATGGAATTAGTAATAAATTGTTTATGTATGATAATGAAAAATGAAATGCATCAGTACTAACATAAGTGTCGAGTAACATCAAAGTTGATACCGGTAAAAGTCTTGATGACAAACATAAATGTCTAAACATTTAAACTATGAAGAATGAAAAATGATAATTCTGAAAAGTTTTTGTTTATACAATATTAACAGTTGAGTTTCTATATTTCTTTTATATCATTGGGATCGTTGAACCACTTTGATATCTCTTGACATAACTACATTCATTATCGCTAATTACAAATAGATATGATGCACCGATGATACCTTTTTTTACAATCTTTATTATCTCATTTGACCCTATAGAATCAATATCCATTCATATTTGTGGTAAAGACATCAGTCAATTTTAATTATATACGGAAGCAACATTATATGGATTAAGATAAACAAACCACATCGATGAATTAGATATATAAAATAATATGGCTCCTGACAAATTCACGATTAATAGACCTGGAAAAGACTAAGATAAGGTTCTTCAATATATCGGATACAAATGCAGATAATCTACAAACCATAAATAATTATAGAACAAATTTAGTTAAATATTAGAGTGACTTTTGTATATCAACATTTTATGCATCTAAATTATTAGGTGACTTGACCAAAATGAGATGTTACACACACAACTAATAAGTCAAAGTTACTTCACTAATTCAACAATAATTACTGAACTAAAACCAACATCTTGTTATAACATCAAGAACAAAATATATCAACTTAGGAACCCAAATGGTCTTTATTTGACATGCATACAATTGATTAATCGAAAAAAAAGAATCAAGCTAATAGTGCAAAAAATAAAAAGTAATAATCTAATTTGCAATTTAGTCCACAACCTTCTGTGTCGCCTTCTCATTTGATTGAGCATGTTGATTTTCATATTTTGTTGAAAGATCCAAAAGCTCCATCCAGAAGAAGCATCTGTTTGCAGATTATGTCAATCATTGATGCAAAATAAATATATGTTGTTTGAAATCTAAATCTCAAAAATTTCAATACTATATATACCGCCATTAACAACAAATCTAACTTCTCTTTCATCTGAGGCCGTAAGTGCCCAAATCCAACCCTGCACTACAAAGTCCACTACCGCCATAGCTACTTTCACTCCTTCAATCGATTTGGTTCATAATTCTTCCAAAAGTTAACAAATTGTGGGTACTGTTCGTGGAATTTTCATGAAGGTAAATAAAAAAATTTGCGCTTCACATTCACTCAGGAATAGTAGAATGGGAAAATTCTTCAATGTGACTGTGATTCGGCTCCCTGCAATAAATGGAATTAAACCTGTATGTAAAGTAAAAACAGAGATGTGTTACCAAAACCTTAAAAGTTTATTGATCACTGACATTGTTGATTCCTTAGGTGCTTCAAATTTGAGTGTGAATTGAACTGGAAATCTGCTTCACATTGAAAAGCTTTGCAAATTCTATTTTCCGAAAGAAATCTACAATGTGTTTGCTAGTAGTTTCGAATTTCATCTTGTCTTCAATGACCAAAACATCCTTCAATGGGTACATATTTTTCATGGCATTACCATGAACGGTTGCGTGAATTTTGTCATTCTCTCTATCAAATAAGAATTTGAAACAGGTGACCTGATTGATGTTTTCGAGTGCAGGAAGACGCCAAGATGGCCAGTGAAATTTTTTAAATGATAATTGCGTCTTCTGTTTTTTTTTTTTTTGCGCACAATGATCTGTAATATTTGGATGTGAGAGGAAAGATCACTTTTATATGTGCTCCAGCAACTGCATCCACTATTTAAGCAACGTGGCAGTTAGTATGCGATAATGGTGGACAGCGGTTTAAAATGAAAATATATGATTTATCTATAGTTATCGACAACCGACAATGATAAGAAGGTGTTTCACCGTGGTTGACGTGGAGGAAATATTAATCCCCACTAAATTTACTACTCCCTCCATTCGATATTAATTGACGTTTTAAGATCTTTGTTTCTTTTCATATTAATTGACGTTTTACATTATTTTCACCGATTCTGCCAATTTTTTCCTTACACTCAATCCTAAAAAATCACTACTTTTCAATCTATCAGAGATATTATTATTTGGTCAAAAAAATTCATTCTTAATTCTTCATTGTCATCTTAAAACGTCAATTAATATGGAATGGAGGAAGTGTTTAACTTTGTTATTCGTGTTTACATGTGGTTATTTTACTTATAATTTATGGTTTTCAAACAGAATAGATTAGAATTTGCTCCATATAGTAAGTTCTTGATTATGATATAATATGAATTTTTTATTAATTTCTGAAATTTTTTTTTTAAGAAAAATAATATTTTTTGAGAAATTCGGAAAGAAGCAATTTTCGTGCATTAGGATAAGATGAATGGTTTTCATTATCTAGGTCAAAAGTGAAATTGAAGTGGAAGTTAATTTGAAACTTTTGAATTTTTAGCAGTTTCTGACTGGACAGGTTTGGATAAATCTTTTGAAAGGAGAATGGCCAGACTACACGTGTTACGAATAACATTTAATGCGCGAACTTGAGAAATCTCATAATCGTAGCATAAAGTCGTGGGAATGCCTTCAAATTAATTTAATGCGCTTTTCCTGAGGAGAGGACATGTGGAGAGGTCCGCAAAGAAAGGGCTAAGAGGTGCTAATAACCTGACACCTGTACCTTGCGATTTTACTTTAATAGTAAGTAGGGATGTTGACCAAGAAGAACGAATAAATTAAGTTACATATATATTAATTATTTTAGTTTTCATCGATGTATTTAAAAAATTATAAAAAAAACTTACACAGGTGAACTAAATGCTAGAAATTTTGCCGAAAGGCCTACACCAAAATAAATAATATATATAAAAGAGATTGTAAAATAATACAAGTTTGTAAACATTTATCATAAAAAAATTAGAAAGAATTTAATAGAAAAAAAATTAATAATACCTAATATGCCAGAATTATGCACCAACAGTTCATGTAGCGCATTGTCCATGATACGATGATAAAGTGATAACACAATTCAAATAACTGAATTTGTGTAGTGAGCTTGGGCTACAATTTCAACTTATATGTGATGTGGAATTGCTTGATGCTTACCACTCTACAATTTCAAGTTATATATAAGGTCGAATTTCATACTTAATAGTCTGTAATTTCATGCCATTTGGTACCTTAAATATTTCTTCATGTGGTGGGACAATTTTTTTTAACAATTAAGGGAGATGTTTAACCTAAAATAGGTGCACACGCTACATTTCGGGTGAGCCTGTTAGAGAGGAAAGCACTATATTTTTTAATTAAAAGTAGTGAACCATAAAAAAACATACACATTAACTAGATTCCTATTAGAGGGGAGATTCCTATATCAGCTGAATTGATCCATTTATACATTAATGTATTTCTTTACCAACCCACCATTATTTTAATTTGTTTATATCAGTAGAGTGGAAGATTTATATCACCTAGGATCTCCCCGTACATGGCTAAAAACCCAAATCCTTATTACTTTCATTCGAAAAGTTAAAATGTGGTTGACAGCTGACCAGAGTTGATTTTCATGTTAACTAAACTTTTCCAATTTATCTCATAAGAAGGCGAACTATTAGAGTTAAGAACATACACTATTTGGGTCTGAGGCTAGACAAATATGGTGCTAAATGACCCACACCAGCTGCAAGATTAAGACATATATAATAGATAAAATCAACATCTTCTTTGCTCTAAAGTGATGATATGTTTGTTTTCAAAACTCAAATGCAAGAGTGAAGTGTGAACACTTGGATGAGAGAGAATTCTTGCACATTCATAACCATGTACATTTAAAATAGGTTTAATTGCAGTGTCCCCACTAAACTATCAACATTTTTGCACATAAACCATTAAACTTTTTTTATGGCACCGATACATATAAACTATACGGGTTTGACAGAAAAATCACCAAACTTTTTTTTAGATTATTTTTCTTCCGAATTCCGCACGTGAATTGCACATGATAAACTTTTAATATGAATTAACACGTGTACATGAGATTTGTTGTATGTTCACGTGTAATACTCTTGTAACTCTCGTGTATTCTATGTGTCTCTCGTGTAGACAACATATCTCGTGCAACTTGTAATGTTTTCATGATATTTATAATCACGTGTAACTTTCGTGTACATATCATGTATTATATGTGTAACTCTTGTGCATACATCATATCTCGTGTAACTTGTAATGTGTTCATGATAATTATAATATCGTGTTACTCTCGTGTAAATATCGTAGATATCATGTAACTCTCGTAAAACTCGTGTACACATAATATCTCGTGTAACTTGTAATGTGTTCGTGATAATTATAATATCGTGCAATTCTCGTGTAAATATCGTGTAACTCTCGGTGTACACAAAATATCGTGTAACCTGTTATTCTCAACGTAGAGCTTGTGGAACATTTAAAAACATGGGTGTATACGATGGTAAACGATAGGACACATACTCATACCTGCGAAGTAGGAATTGTATACGAAGAGTGGAATCGAATCCTGATTCAACGTGCTGCAAAGCTTGGAAGATGTAAATTGTTTGAGAGTTGTGATGTTATAGCGGTGAAGGAAGGGACAAAAGAAGGGTGAAATGGGGTGGGTGAGACTACTTTAATGCAGAGGTAAATTAGAAAGTTTACACAACTGTGGGCCCTATGCACACTAGGGTGCAGTTGTGGCATTGTACCTGGGCCCTAATGTCACACTAGGGTGCAGTTGTGGCACCGGTACACTTATTAAATTAACATAAATTTTTATGAAAAAATTGATCATTACTCCTCCAAATTTGGCAGAAGTGACACCGAGATGAACCTTCTTGCCCAAATGACTGATGAACGGAAAAATTACATTTTTCTTGCACTTTTCACGTTCTTATTTTGTAGGGAATTACGTGTAATTGATATGTTCACGTGCGATTACGTGCTTTATTTTATTTTAGGGTTCGTTCTCCTTTTTAATACGATTTGATGCGCTTTTGAGCGTTTTTTAGTCGTATTCTGAAGATTAGGAAATCGGAAGAAATTTAGAAGATTGTTCAAGTCCATTTTTACTCTTTGGCCCGGATCTCAAGGCCCAAATGGGCCTAAAATGGGTCGGGGTGAGGCCCGAACTGAAGATCATCAAGTCACGAGTAAAATTCGTGAAGGAGTCGGGCCGAGAAAATGGATGAAAAGGCCTCAAATTGGAGAAAGAAAGAAGAAGAGGTCGATCGCGCATATGCCACTTTCCAGCCCATAAATCGAAGTCCAAAAAAAACCAAATCAGACCCAACAAGAGCTCAAATCGAAGTTCGTCGAGTCACGAACAAAAGCCGTGAAGGGGTCGGATTGAGAATACGAGAGAAAGAGCTCCGAAACGGCGACGGAAGACGATGATGTAAAGCTGGAAACTGAACCGGACCAACAGCCGGACCACCTACCGGACCGGCTGCCGGACTAGCTGGACCACCGGCTGTCAGTCCAGAATCGAACTAGGAACCACCTGCCGGGCCACCTATCGGCCCGGCTTCCGGACCGACTACGGTACCAGTAGTTCTCGCGCGCGTGCCTTATTTCGTGCAATCTTTACTTTTTGGTCTTAACTTCTTAGTTTGAGCTTCGATTCAAGTGATTCAAGTGGTCACACGTAGCCAAAACGAAGGCCTACAACTTTGATATTTGGACCAAGAGCTAATTCCGAGCCGATGCTTCCCAAAATTTGCATGAAAGTCAAGTTGAGTGCACGAAGGGGGTTTCGACCAATAACTTACAATCCCTTGTGTTGTAAATTACTTTTGACTATTTTACCCTTACTTATAGGGACCTTTTCAGCAGATTTTTCACCTTTGTATATGTGGGGAGTGGGTGTGTATAAATACCCCCTCCTTCTTTATTTCAAAACTTATGAATCATTATCCAATTTTCAGATTTTGAAGAAATCTATTTACTCTCTCTCTCTCTAAACCTTTTTCTCCTCTTTCTCTAGAACTAGGGTTCTTCATTTTCCTTCTAGAATTCACTTGGGTTCTTGAATACTTGAAGAATTTTAGGACTTTTTGGATATTGTGGGTGAAATTTAATTATAAATGAAGATTGAAGATCAACTGGAGCAATTATACTAGATTAAGCTTTCTCATCCTCTCTCATCTCATTCTCATTTAATGCTTAGTCTATGTATTTATTGTGTTCTTGTTGATTTATTCATGATCCATGAGTAGTTATTTGAAGTTTTTAGGGTTGGGTTAGGATTTATGATTCTTGTTGATTGTTAATTTAATTGTGGGGATTGTTTGTGTTTGGAATCGATACTACGAAATTGTATGGTTTATATTCAAGGCATAGCTAACCGAGAATATATTGGTTCTCCTCGAGGGCCCATGAAGGACGAATGGAGAACCCGAATCGTGTGTATTAGTCTTGTAGAATGTTTTAGGGCTTCGCTCCCTAGGCTAGATCCTCTTGGGGTGGGACTTTGAGGATTAATTAGGTTATCTTCATAATTTACTCACCTCTAGGTCTTGGCAATTCCATTATTATTTATAATGATTGGGATTAGAGTAAATTATGTGATAATTGCTTGATTAGGTAAAAACCCTTGTGTTACTCGTTTGGATTCTCAAATTGGAACAAGACCTTCCAACATATCCCCTAGTTTAATTGGTAATCACAAGGTATAGATTCTCGGAAGTAGGTGAAACCATGCCTTAGAAACCCACTTTCTAGTTGAGAGTACCTTTTATTTAGTTGTTGTTTGATTTATGTTTGAATAGTAATTAGTCAATCTCTACATTTCCAATTAGCCTAACTTTGTTAATCGATAGACCTTCGGTGTGCTCCACGAGAGTATCCTCAATATGGTTTGACAATCTTTTATACTACCACTGTCACAAGCCGTACGCTTGCAGTTTGAGAAAGGTGTTCGAATCATAATGATTTAGAGCACTTTTCGGGGCGAGTTCATGGCGCCATTGCTAGGGAGGATTTCCTCCTCGTAGAGCCATTGTAGGGTCAATCATGCGTTAAGATTAGGCTTGTATATATTTGCTTGTTCGTTTTTTCTTTCTTTCTTATATCTAGTTTACATGTTATATTTATTTTAATCTAAAAAAAACATGATGAATAGAGGAAGGGGTAAGTTTCATTATACCGGAGTTACCACTTCTTACTCCGGCTCACCGAGCCCGCAAAATATTGCACGGGAGTAGAAGTCACTCCGGGGATGGTGAACTTAGCCTGAGGAATGAAGTTTCACGGGAAAGAAGATGGGATCCATATGAGCATCTTGAGGAATTTTTGCAAATTTGTGAGTGTGTTAAAACCACCAACGAACTTGTAAATGAATACTCTATCAAGCTCTTTCAATTCACACTTTGAAGGAGCGGCGAAACAATAGTTTCGTGAAGAGTTATTCGATTCCTCATTTCTATGGGAAGAAGTTTCTACATCTTTCTTCATTGATTTTTTCCAGCAAGCAAGAGTGCAAGGATTAGGCATGACATCTCAAGTTTCGAACAACGGAGTGACGAACGTTGGTTTGAAGCTTGGGAAAGACTTCTACATCTTTGTAGATCATGCCCACATCATGGATTTGATGATGCCTTTATTATTAATGTCTTCTATGCTGGTTGACGCCTAATGAGCGTGTTTTTCTTGATATAGCTTCGGGAGGATCTTTCCTTAACAAGGAAGTGGATGAGGCTCGCTCTTGGCTTAAGGAGACAACATCTAATCAATATCAATGGGACAAAGAAGACAAGAAGAAGGAAAAGGCTAAGTCAAGAGGAAAATGCGAAGGTGAATCATTTCTACAAAATAATATGCATCAAGGATTCAAGGTAAGTACCACTCCTCTCTTTTACTCGGGATGTGAGGCTAAGGATATCGTGAACCACTCTTGTGATAGGGAGTCATCTATGTTGTTAGAACCCCATGTTCCGGTGGTTCCTACGGATTTAATTGAGGATAATTCCGACGAAGTTTTCACTAAGAAAAAAATACTTAAATTGGTGAAGACTTTGTCTAGGAAGAGTGATGGAAAAGAAAGGGACTAGCCTTATCATTGGAAAACTTATATAACATATTTAATAACCTTGAGGAAGATGAGATTCTAACTCAAGAGAACTCGTATGTTAACCCCTTAGAAAGTGGTAATGTCGTTTCACTAAGGAGTGGTAAGCCACTTCGAGAACTTGAGCGTAGAATCCCCAAAAGGGTTTCCAACGATAAAGGAAAAGAAAAGGTAACCGAAGAATTAATGGAAGAAATGGATGACCCTCCTACCATGGGAAGTCAACCTTATCCTAATAATGCTCAACCTCGATTACTTTTTCCAAAACGTGAGCAGGCACGTAGAGTTGATCGTTAATTCCAAAATTTTCTTGATGCTATAAACCAATTGACTCTTATGTTGCCCTTCACCGAAACGGTTGCCACCGTCCCCCGATTCAAAAAATTCTTGAACGACATTATCAATAATAAGAAAGAACGGGAGCAATTAGAGAAGGTTTACTTAGCCGAAGGAATTAGTTCCATAATTCAAAACAAAGCCTATGCTAAGCTTAAAGATCCGGGTAGCTTCACTATCGCGTGTTCTATTTATGAAGTGCCAAAAGATAGTGCTTTGCTTGATTTGGGTGCTAGTGTGAGTTTGTCGTCTTCTTCTATTATGCGGTAATTCAAGGATTACAAGCTTAAGGCAACTTCCATATCCCTTCAATTAGCCGATAGGTCAATCAAGAAATCTATGGGAGTTCTTGAGGATATTCCCCTCTGAATCAACGGAATTGATATTCCGGTTGACTTTGTTGTTCTTGACATGGATGAGGACCCCAAAACCCCAATAATTCTTGGTCGACCATTCATGGCCACCGCGGGTGCCATTATCGATGTCAAGGATGGAAGTCTTTCTCTTGAGCTTGGAAATCAAAGAGTTAAATTCAATCTTAAAGGTTACATTGACCAACCCTACCCCAAAGAACAATGTTTGATGATAGATGTGATTCGGGAGGAAATTGGAGAGGTACCGAAGGAGATTCTCGAGAAGATGGCTTGGGAAAGAATACAAGAACACATAGGTTGAGACGATGAGTCTCTCCTGAAAATTGCGTCCGAAAAATATGCAAACCACTCACCAAAGAAGATCCTAACCTTCGAGAGGTAGAACTCGAATCTTTCACTTCATTCATCAGGTATGACTCTTTGGACTCCATTCCTTGGAATGGTGAGAAATTTAAAAAAATGTTTGAAGTGGTTGATGGATTTGAGAGTGAAGTTAAGGATGACAAAAGTGGTCTTGGTGAAGGTTTTGACATAGATTACATTGTGGAATATATTTGCTTTGATGACTTCTTGGTGGATGACTTTTTCTTGCAAACATTTTCCAATTGAAACTTTTTCTCTTGATGCATTAAGCATTGATAAGGGTGAACCCTTCATTTGTGCTTTAGAAAATGATGATGTCTTATTTCGGGAGGACTTTCAAATTAAGAGCATTCTTGATGAAATGAGCATTGATTTGGGTGAACCTTTTACTTGAATTCTAGAAAATGATGATGTCTTGTTTTGGGAAGATTTTCAAACTAAGAACATTCTTGATGCATTGAGCATTGATTTGAGTGAATCCTTTGATTTTACTTTAGAAAATGATGACGTCGTCTTTTGGGAAAATTTTCAAATCTTAGCATTCCTCATTTTCAAAAAGTTTTGGAAGAAACACTCTCCACCCATATGTTGATCTTCAAGTTTGTGGGGGAGACCCCCCCCCCCCCCCCCCCCCCCCGTTTGAGAGTGATATTTTTTTTTCAATAAAAGGTGGAGCCCCTAGACTTGACAACATGTCTTCTAGGCATTTCAATTACATGCCCATTTCTTCATATTTACCACAAGATTCCATGAAAGAAATTTTAGACATTGCCGAGCATGATTTTGTTGGGACGAAAATATTTTCCTCACCAACTAACTTAACTTTCTTTGAAAATGACATAGTTTTAAAAGTTCTTCCAAATTGGAAGGAAAATCTTGTGGTATATTTGGAAGAACCCCTTTCTGCAAAAAGGTATCAAGAGAATTTAAGCATATTGTTAGATTTGTCATATTTCTATTATCTATGCTTAAAATACTCTGTTCTTGTTGAGAAACCTTTTTGCAAGGAGGGAAGGAAGCCAAAGAAACGACCGACAGTGGAGAACATATGGGAAATGATGGGATGGAAACCTAAAGGATCAAGAAAAGCGACTCGTTGGAGATTCGCTCAAGCAGAAGTGTTTGAATGTAAGGACGAAAATTCTTACTTCGAACCACTTGACAAGCAAGATGACGATATGGCCAAGCTAATGACCTTAAAGAAGCGCACTTGGGAGGCATCCCAAGCACCTTTTATTGCATCCTAGGAATATGTAGGGGTTGAGGTTCCTCCCCCTATGGGTTAGTCCTCTCTCTTACCTTTTTATTGCTTTAATTGAGCAGAATAAAGTTTTGTGCTTTTAATAAATGGTTTTGGGATGGAAATGATATATAGAACAAGATTGTTTCTTTGGCATAAATCTGGAGATGATAACCTTTTTTATGTGTTTGATTTGTAAATTCACTCTATACTACTCTTTGTTGAGTTTGTACATTTTTCCACCTCCCTAATAAATTGAGCTTCAGAGGTTCGCCCAAGTTTGTGGGTAGGAGGTACCACTTAGAGTTGTACACGGAATTAGGGGGATGGAAGGATTGTTATTCTTATGTGCTTTTGAGGATGCTCCTCATGTCATATGAAACTTTCTATAATTCTTGATCTATGTCATTCCACCACTTTGTTGTTTATGTTTTAATTGCTTTGTGAATCACACACTTGTGGATTTATTGTTGAGTTGATTTCCTTTGTGATGGATGAGGAAGAAGGAATACAAACTCCGATGTTGTGTTCCAAAATTTTCGAAATCTCTATAAATTGAGTACTTAATACTAGAGGGTTACTTGCCTAAAAATCAAAATGTGATTAATCGGTTGATGAGATTTAAGGGTAGGTGAATATTTAGATATAGTGAGGAGGATTGCATGAGTTCGTAAAATAACTTATCCTGAAGTTATGTTACTTGTGGACATTTCTTCAATCCTAAGATACACACTACACGACTTAGGTCGAACTCGTGAAGAATAAAATGAATTGACTTTAGGTGGTAGAAAAATCAAGGAGATGTAGGAGGAGTTAAAAGCTGGTATAGGTCGCCAGGTCGAGTCCTTGCATTTCATTGTTTGTGATAAATTCTAGTGATAAGTGTATACTCCATTTGATTGAGCTAAATGAAATAAAAAAAATATTCCACGTTGTATGAAATGCAGGTCACACACACTATGCACACACTACACGCGTTTCACACATTTCATACACTATACACATTTTACATATTTCACACACTTTACACGCAATTTACATATTTCACACACTTCAAACACACTATAAACACAATACATGCGTTTTCATACATTTCACACACTATGCACAAACTACATACATTTTACATAATATACACACATTACACGCGCTTCACACATTTCACACAGTATACACACGCTACACACATTTCACACACTACACACATTTCACACACACAATACACACACTACGCGAATTTCACACATTTCACACACTACGCATATTTTACATATTTCACACACCTTACACACATTACACACATTTTATACACCATACACACACTAAACACATTTCAAACGCTATACACACACTACACACATTTCATACACTATGCACATATTTCACATGCTACACACATTTCACACACTACACATATTTCGCACACTATGCACACACACTACACACACACTACACACATTTCACACACTATGCACACACTACACACATTTCACACACTATGCACACACTACACACATTTTACACACTATGCACACACTAAACATATTTGACAAACACTATACATACACTACACATTCTTCACACATTTCACACCTTATACACGCACTATACATGCTACACACATTTTATACACGATACACGCTACACACATTTTACTAACTATAAGCACTTTTTACACATGATACAAATTTTTAACACTATAAACACACTATGCATATTTCACACGTTTCACACACTATACATAAACTCCACAAACAATGTGTGTCTACGTCACGTCAAATGTCTACATTAACTATAACATAAATTAAAGAGAATTTTCTAGCAATTTCTCCCCAAACAATTCTTTCCCCTAAACTAGAAACAAACACATATCACATTTTTCATGCATTCTATATCTAATACATCATCTATCTCAATATAAATCATTTTCAAGATTGTCCCTTGCAACAGATATTTCACAGCCACACGTGAGCAAAATACAACATATTTAATACAAGCTTTGATTGGAAACAATGTAATTCAGAACTTACCAGCAAATGATGTCTCATATTGAATGTCAATCCTCGCTCCATTCAAATAACAGATCATCTACTCATCCAAAAATATTAATTGTCAGAAGTCAATCATTCTTTCAAGTTATTGTTAAAGCAACAATCACAATATATATAACTGAAGGTGATGCTGAGGGTTTTTGGTCAAAGTGTACAAGCCTCTCAAATCACCAGGGGTGACCAAAACCGAACCGAAACCGAAAAACCGATCCAAACCGAGTGATTCGGTTCGGTTCGTTTTCAAATATTAAAATTGATTTATAATTCGTTTCGCTTCGGTTCTTAACCAAAAATAATTCGGTTAACCGAACCGAACCGAATTACTCATATTTAATTATATATTTTCAATTATACATTTATTGTATACTATTTTTCTTGATTGAATTGATATACAGTAGTAATTTCTACATTTAACATACATGAAAATTAAAATTTATCCTTTTATTTTGACTTTTTAATAGAAAAAAATATTATGAAAATCAAGATTTGTTACTAAAAAAAATAAAAAAATAAAAATTGTAAAACTTTAAAACCTAAACTAATAACCGATAACCGAACCGAACCAAACCGAAATTTTTCGTTTCGGTTCGGTTCGGTTCGGTTAAGAAGATGTGTTCGGTACGGTTCGATTTTAAAAATATAGAAAAATTCGGTTTCGGTTCATGTCGGTTCGGTTCGGTTTTCGAATGCTCACCCCTACAAATCACACTATACACAAACTACACATATTGTACACATTTCACACACTATACACTTTGCATATTTCATACATTTCACACAAATACACACACTACACACATTTTAAACACTACACACTATACACACACTACACATATTTTACACATTTCACACTTTACACACATTACACAAACTACACATATTACAAACACTATACACGTATTTAACATATTACACACATTTCACACACTCTACACATTTCAAACACTATACATACATTTCAAACACTATACACATACTTCACACACACTACACAAATTTAACACACTACACGCATTTCAAACACTATACACACATTTCAAACACTATACACAAATTTCACACATACTACACACATTTTAGACATAATGCACCCACTACCCACATTTCACACAGATTACACAAATTTCACACACTACACACATTTCACACACTAGACACACACTACATATATTTCACACACTATGCACTCACTACACACATTTCACACACACAATATACACACAACATGCGTTTCATACATTTTATACACTATACACACACTAAACATATTTTACGAATTTCACACACTTTACACACATTACACACATTTTGGGCACTATACACACATTTCACACCCTATAGATACACTATACACACACTACACGTATTTCACATATTTCATACACTACACACACTACACACATTTTATATATTTCACACTTCGCACACACTACACAAATTTCATACACTATTCAACCACTACACGCATTTCACACACACAATACACACACCACACGTGTTTCACACATTTCATACACTACACCCACTACACACATTTTACATATTTCACACTTTACACACATTTTGCGCACTATACACAAATTTCACACCCTACATAGACACACTATACACGCGCTACACACATTTCACACGCACTACACACATTTCACACACACACAAATTTCACACACTACCCACATTTTACACACTTCACACACACTATACACGCTACACACATTTCACACACTATGCACAAATTTCACACGCACAGCACTCACTTTACGCACTACACACATTTTACATATTTCACACACTTTACACACATTTCACACCCTATAAACTTACTATACACGCTACACACATTTCACACACTATTCATAAATTTCACACGCACAACACTCATTCTACACACTACACACATTTTACGCACTTCACACACACTATACACACATTACACGTGTTTCACACATTTCACACGCTATCACATACTGAACACATTTTACACACTATGCTCACACTACACATATTTCACAATTACACACAATTCACACACACTACACAAATTTCACACAATACACATTTCACATACTATACACACATTTCATGCACTATACACACACTACACAAATTTCGCACACTACACATATTTCACACACTTTGCACACACTACACATATTTCACACACTTTGCACACATATTTCACACACTTTGCACATATTTCATGCATACTACACATATTTCACACACTTTGCACACACATTATGCACACACTACACGCGTTTCGCACATTTCATACACTATACACATTTTAAATATTTCACATACTTTACACACATTTTACATATTTCACACACTTCAAACAAACTAGAAACACAATGCACACGTTCTCATACATTTCATACACTATACACACACAACACACATTTCACACACTATGCACAAACTACACACATTTTACATAATTCACACACACTATACACACACTACACGCGCTTCACACATTTCACACAGTATACACACACTGCACACATTTTACACACATTTCACTCACTACGCACACATTTCACACACACAATACACATACCATGCGCATTTTACACACTATCCACACATTTCACACCTTATACACGCACTATACATGCTACACACATTTTATACACGATACATGCTACACACATTTTACTAACTATACGCACTTTTTACACATGATACAAATTTTTAACACTATAAATACACTACGCATATTTCACACGTTTTACACACTATACATAAAGTCCACAAACAATGTGTGTCTACGTCACGTCAAATGTCTACATTAACTATAACATAAATTAAAGAGAATTTTCTAGGAATTTCTCCCCAAACAATTATTTCCCCTAAACTAGAAACAAACACATATCACATTTTTCATGCATTCCATATCTAATACATCACCTATTTCAATATAAATCATTTTAATGATTGTCCCTTGCAACAGATATTTAACAGCTACACGTGAGCCAAATACAGCAGACTTAATACAAGCTTTGATTGGAAACGATGTAATTCAGAACTTACCAGCAAATGATGTCTCATTGAATGCCAATCCTCGCTCCATTCAAACAACAGATCATCTGCTCATCCAAAAATATTAATTGTCAGAAATCAATCATTCTTTTCAAGTTATTGTTAAAGCAATTATCACAATATAAATAACTGAAGTTGAGGGTGTTTGGTCCAAGTGTACAAGTCTCTCAAATCATACTATACACAAACTACATATATTGTACACATTTCACACACTATACACTTTACATATTTCATACGTTTCACACAAATACACACACTACACATATTTTACACATTTCACATTTTACACACATTACACAAACTACACATATTACAAACACTATACACGTATTTAACATATTACACACATTTCACACACTATACACATTTCAAACACTATACATACATTTCACACACTATACACATTTCACATACTATGCACCCACTACACACATTTCACACACACTACACACATTTTAGACAAATGCACCCACTACACACATTTCAAACACTATACGCACATTTCAAACACTATACACACATTTCACACAGACTACACATATTTCACACACTACACACATTTCACACACTAGACACACACTACACATTTTGCACACACACACATATTTCACACACTATACATTCACTACACACATTTCACACACACAATATACACACAACACGCGTTTCACACATTTTATACATTATACACACTAAACATATTTTACGTATTTCACACACTTTACACACATTACACCCATTTTGGGCGCTATACACACATTTCACACCCTATAGACACACTATACACGCTACACACATTACACACACTATGCACGAATTTCACACGCACAACACTCGTTTCACACACAACACACGCTTCACACATTTTACACACTTCACACTCACTATACACACAGTACACGTGTTTAACAAATTTCACTGTACACATATTGCAGACATAATTTACATATTTAACGCACTTTACACACATTCTACACACTATGCTCACATTACACATATTTCAAGCTCTATTACACACTATACAAATTTCACACACTAGACACATTTCACACACTATACATATATTTCACGCACTATACACATATTTCACACACACTACACAAATTTCACACACTACACACATTTCACACACTTTGCACACACTACACACATTTCTCATACTATGCACACACTACACAAATTTCACACACACAATACACACACGCAATACACATCTCAACAACTACACACATTTCAGACACACAATACACACACTACACGCGTTTCACACATTTTATACACTACACACACTACACACATTTTACATATTTTACACTTTACACACCTTTTGCGCACTATACACATATTTCACACCCTACATAGAAACATTATACACGCTACACACATTTCACACACTATGCACAAATTTCACACGCACTACACACATTTCACACACACTACACAAATTTCACACGCACTTCACACATTTTACACACTTCACACACACTATACACGCTACACACATTTCACACACTATGCACAAATTTCACACGCACAACACTCATCTTACGCACTACACACATTTTACATATTTCACACACTTTACACACATTTAACACCCTATAAACACTATACACGCTACACACATTTCACACACTGTACACAAATTTCACACGCACAACACTCATTTCACACACTATTCACAAATTTCACACGCACAACACTCATTCTACACACTACACACATTTTACGCACTTCACACACACTATACACACATTACACTTGTTTCACACATTTCACAAGCTATCGCATACTGAACACATTTTACACACTATGCTCACACTACACATATTTCATACACAATTACACACAATTCACACACACTATACAAATTTAACACAATACACACATTTCACACACTATACACATATTTCACACACACTACACAAATTTCGCACACTACACATATTTCACACACTTTGCACACACTACACACATCTCACACACATTATGCACACACTACACGCGTTTCACACATTTCATACACTATATACATTTTACATATTTCACATACTTCAAACACACTAGAAACACAATTCACGCGTTCACATACATTTCACACACTATACACACACAACACACAATTCACACACTGCGCACAAACTACACACATTTTACATAATTCACACACACTACACGCGCTTCACACATTTCACATGCACTACACGCGCTACACACATTTCACACACTATGCACAAATTTCACACGCACAACACTCACTTTACGCAGTACACGCATTTCACATATTTCACACACTATGCACAAACTACACACGTTTTACATAATTCACACGCACTATACATACACTACACACGCTTCACACATTTCACACTACACGATGTAATTCAGAAATTTTACCAGCAAATAATGTCTCATATTGAATGCCAATCCTCGCTCCATTCAAACAACAGATTATCCGATCATCCAAAAATATTAATTGTCAGAAATCAATCATTATTTTTAAGTTATTGTTAAAGCAACTATCACAATATATATAACTGAAGTTGATGCTGAGGATGTTTGGTCAAAGTGTACAAGTCTCTCAAATCATACTATACACAAACTGCACATATTGTACACATTTCACACACTATACACTTTACATATTCCATACATTTCACACAAATACACACACTACACACATTTTACCCACTATACACACATTTTAAACACTACACGCTATACACACACTACACATATTTTACACATTTCACACTTTACACACATTACACAAACTACACATATTACAAACACTATACACGTATTTAACATATTACACACATTTCACACACTATACATATTTCAAACACTATACATACATTTCACACACACTACACACATTTCTCACACTACACACATTTCACATACTATGCACCCACTACACACATTTCAAACACTATACACACATTTCACACACACTGCACACATTTCACACACACTACACACATTTTAGACACAATGCACCCACTACACATATTTCACGCACTACACACATTTCAAACACTATACACACATTTCACACAGACTACGCATATTTCACAAACTAGACACACACTACACATATTTCACACACTATGCATTCACTACACACATTTCATACACACAATATACACACAACATGCGTTTCACACATTTTATACATTATACACACACTAAACATCTTTTACGTATTTCACACACTTTACACACATTACAAACATTTTGGACACTATACACACATTTCACACCCTATAGACACACTATACACGCTACACACATGACACACACTATGCACGAATTTCACAAGCACAACACTCATTTCACACACTACACACATTTCACACACTTCACACACATTATACACACTACACGTGTTTCACAAATTTCACAAATCGTACACATATTGCAGACATAATTTACATATTTAACACACTTTTCACACATTTTACACATATTTCAAACACACAATACAAATTTCACACATTAAACACATTTCACACACTAGAAACATTTTACACACTATACATACATTTCACGCACTATACACATATTTCACACACACAACACAAATTTCACACACTACACACATTTCACACACTTTGCACACACTACACACATTTCACACACACACTAAACACATTTCAAACACTAAACACACACTACACACATTTCACACACTATGCACATATTTCACATGCTACACACATTTCACACACTACACATATTTCACACACTATGCACACACTACACATATTTCACACACTATGCACACACTAGACACATTTTACACACTATGTACACACTAGACACATTTGACAAACACTATACACACACTACACGCGCTTCACACATTTCACACACTACACACATTTTACACATTATCCACACATTTTACACCTTATACACGCCCTATACATGCTACACACATTTTATGCACGATACACGGTACACACATTTTACTAACTATACGCACTTTTTACACATGATATAAATTTTTAACACTATAAACACACTACGCATATTTCACACGTTTCACACACTATACATAAACTCCACAAACAATGTGTGTTTACGTCACGTTAAATGTCCACATTAACTATAACGTAAATTAAAGAAAATTTTCTAGCAATTTCTCCTAAACAATTCTTTCCCCTAAACTAAAAACAAACACATATCACATTTTTCATGCATTCTATATCTAATACATCACCTATTTCAATATAAATCATTTTCAAGATTGTCCCTTGCAACAGATATTTCACAGCCACACGTGAGCCAAACACAACAGATTTAATACAAATTTTGATTGGAAACGATGTAATTCAGAACTTACCAGCAAATGATGTCTCATATTGAATGCCAATCCACGCTCCATTCAAACAACAGATCATCTGCTCATCCAAAAATATTAATGGTCAGAAGTCAATCATTCTTTTCAAGTTATTGTTAAAGCAACTATCACAATATATATAACTGAAGTTGATGCTGAGGGTCTTTGGTCAAAGTGTACCAAGTCTCTCAACTCATATTATACACAAACTACACATATTGTACACATTTCACACAGTATACACTTTACATATTTCATACATTTCACACAAATACACACACTACACACATTTTACACGCTATACACACATTTTAAACACTAAACACATTTCACACACTATACACACACTACACATATTTTACACAGTTCACACTTTACATACATTACACAAACTACACATATTACAAACACTATACACGTATTTAACATATTACACACATTTCACACACTATACACATTTCAAACACTATACATACATTTCACACACTATACACATATTTCACACACACTACACACATTTAACATACTACACACTTTTTAAACACGATACACACATTTCACACACACTACACACATTTCACACACACTGCGCATATTTCACACACACTGCACACATTTCACACACACTGCACACACCCACTACACACAATATTCACACCACGCGTTTCACACATTTTATACATTATACACACACTAAACATATTTTACGTATTTCACACTTTACCCACATTACACACATTTTAGGCACTATACACGCATTACACACTATACACGCTACACACATTACACACACTATGCACGAATTTCACACGCACAACACTCATTTCGCACACTACACACATTTCACACACAACATACGCTACACACATTTCACACACTTCACACACACTATACACACATTACACGTGTTTCACACATTTCACACACCGTACACATATTGCAGACATAATTTACATATTTACCACACTTTACACACATTTTACACACTACGCTCACATTACACATATTTCAAACAATATTAAGCATATTTCACACACAATACAAATTTCACGCACTATACACATATTTCACACACATAACACAAATTTCACACACTACACACATTTCACACACTTTGCATACACTACACACATTTCACACACACAATACATACACTAAACGCACTTCACATATTTCATACACTATACACAGACTACGCACATTTTACATATTTCACACTTTGCACACACTACAAAAATTTCATACACTATTCAACAACTACACACATTTTACACACACAATACACACACTACACGCGTTTCACACATTTCATACACTACACAATTTTACATATTTCACACTTTACACACATTTTGCGCACTATACACACATTTCACATCCTACATAGACACACTATACACGCTACATACATTTCACACACTATGCACAAATTTCACACGCACTACACACATTTCACACACTATACAAATTTCACACACTACACACATTTTACACACTTCCCACACACTATACACGCTACACACATTTCACACACTATGCACAAATTTCACACGCACAACACTCAGTTTACGCACTACACGCATTTTACATATTTCACACACTTTACACACATTTCACACCCTATAAACACACTATACATGCTACACATATTTCACACACTATTCACAAATTTCACACGCACAACACTCATTTCATACACTACACTCATTTTACACGCTATGCACCCACTGCACACATTTTACACAGTATGCACACACTAGACACATTTGACAAACACTATACACACACTACACGCGCTTCACACATTCCACACACTACACAGATTTTACACACTATCCACACATTTCACAGTTTATACACGCATTATACATGCTACACACATTTTATACACGATATACGCTACACACATTTTACTAACAATACGCACTTTTTACACATAATATAAATTTTTAACACTATAAACACACTACGCATATTTCACACGTTTCACACATTATACATAAACTCCACAAACAATGTGTGTCTACGTCACGTCAAATGTTCACATTAACTATAACATAAATTAAAGAGAATTTTCTAGCAATTTCTCCCCAAACATTTCTTTCCCCTAAATTAGAAACAAACACACATCACATTTTTCATGTATTCAATATCTAATACATCACCTATTTCAATAAAAAACATTTTCAAGATTGTCCCTTGCAACAGATATTTCACAGCTACACGTGAGCCAAATACAACAGATTTAATAAAAGCTTTGATTGGAAACGATGTAATTCAGAACTTACCAGCAAAAAATGTCTCATATTGAATGTCAATTCTCGCTCAATTCAAACAACAGATCAGCTGATCATCCAAAAATATTCATTGTCAGAAGTCAATAATTCTTTTCAAGTTATTGTTAAAGCAACTATCACAACATATATAATTGAAGTTGATGCTGAGGGTGTTTGGTCAAAGTGTATAAGTCTCTCAAATCATACTATACACAAACTACACATATTGTACACATTTCACACACTATACACTTTACATATTTCATACATTTCACACAAATACCACTACACACATTTTACACATTATACACACATTTTAAACACTACACACATTTCACACACTATACACACACTGCACATATTTTACACATTTCACACTTTACACACATTACACAAACTACACATATTACAAATACTATACACGTATTTAACATAATATACACATTTCACACACTATACACATTTCAAACACTATAAATACATTTCACACACTATACACATATTTCACACACACTACACAAATTTCACACACTACACACATTTCACATAGTATGCACCCACTACACACATTTAACACACTGCACACATTTCACACACACTGCACACATTTCACACATAATGCACCCACTACACACATTTCAAACACTATACACACATTTCACACAGACTGCACATATTTCGCACACTGCACACATTTTGCACACACTACACATATTTCACACACTATGCATTCACTACACACATTTCATACCCACAATATACATACAACACGCGTTTCACACATTTTATACATTATACACACACTTTACACACATTACACACATGCTATACACACATTTCACACCCTATAGACATACTATACACGCTACATACATTACACACACTATGCACGAATTTCACACGCACAACACACAACACACGCAACACACATTTCACACACTATACACACATTTCATGCACTATACACATATTTCACACACACTACACAAATTTCGCACACTACACATATTTCACACTTTGCACACACTACACACATCTCACACACATTATGCACGCACTACACGCGTTTCGCACATTTCATACACTATACACATTTTACATATTTCACACACTTTACACACAGTTTACATATTTCTCACATTTCACACATTGTGCGCAAACTACACACATTTTACATAATTCACACACTATACACACACTACACGCGCTTCACACATTTCACACACTACACACATTTCACACAAATACACACACTACACACATTTTACACGCTATACACATTTTAAACACTAAACACATTTCACACACTATACACACACTGCACATATTTTACACATTTCACACATTACACAAACTACTCATATTTAACATATTATACACATTTCACACACTATACACATTTCAAACACTATACACATATTTCACACACACTACACAAATTTCACACACTACACAAATTTCACATACTATGCACCCACTACACACATTTAACACACTACACACATTTCAAAGACAATACAAACATTTCACACACACTGCACACATTTTAGACACAATGCACCCACTACACACATTTCACACACTGCACACATTTCAAACACTATACACATATTTCACACAGACAACACATATTTTACACACTAGACACACACTACACATTTTGCACACACTACACATATTTCACACACACAATATACACACAACACGCATTTCACACATTTTATACATTATACACACACTAAACATATTTTACGTATTTCACACACTTTATACACATTACACACATTTTGGGCACTATACATACATTTCACACCTGTATAGACACACTATACATGCTACACACATTACACACACTATGCAAAAATTTCACACGCACAACACTCATTTCACACACTACACACGCTACACACATTTCACACACTTCACACACACTATACACACATTACACGTGTTTCACACATTTCACACACCGTACACATATTGCAGACATAATTTACATATTTAACACACTTTTCACACATTTTACACATTATGCTCACATTACACATATTTCAAACACTATTACACATATTTCAAACACTATTACACATATTTCACACACACAATACAATTTCACACAATAGACACATTTCACACACTATACATACATTTCATGCACTATACACATATTTCACACACACTACACAAATTTCACACACTGCCCACATTTCACACACTATGCACACACTACACAAATTTCACACACACAATACACACACACACACAATACACACACTACACGTACTTCACATATTTAATACACTATACACACACTACACACATTTTACATATTTCACAATTTGCACACACTACAAAAATTTCATACACTATTCAAGAACTACACATATTTCACACACACAAGACACACTACATGCGTTTCACACATTTCATACACTACACACACTATACACATTTTACATATTTCACACTTTACACACATTTTGCGCACTATATACACATTTCACACCTACATAGACACACTATACACGCTACACACCTTTCACACACTATACACAAATTTCACACCCTACATAGACACACTATACACACTACATACATTTTACATATTTCACACTTTACACATATTTCACACCCTATAAACACACTATACACATTTTACTCACTATTCACAAATTTCACACGCACAACACTAATTTTACACACTACACACATTTCATACACTATTAACAAATTTCACACGCACAACACTCATTCTACACACTAAACAGAATTTACGCACTTCACACACACTATACACACATTACACGTGTTTCACGCATTTCACACATTATCGCATACTGAACACATTTTACACACTATGCTCACACTACACATATTTCAAACACAATTACACACAATTCACAAACACTATATAAATTTCACATAATACACACATTTCACACACTATACACACATTTCATGCACTATACACATATTTCACACACACTACACAAATTTCACACTACACATATTTCACACACTTTGCACACACTACACACATCTAAAACACATTATGCACACACTACACGCCTTTCGCACATTTCATACACTAAACACATCTTACATATTTCACACACTTTACACACATTTTACATATTTCACACACTTCAAACACACTAGAAACACAATACACGCGTTCTCATACATTTCACACACTGTACACAAACTACACACACTTTACATAATTCACACACACTAGGCACAAACTACACACACTTTACATAATTCACACACACTATACACACACTACACGCGCTTCACACATTTTCTCACAGTATACACACACTGCACACATTTTACACACATTTCGCACACTACGCACACACTACACACATTTCACACACACAATACACATACCATGCGCATTTCACACATTTCACACACTTCACACACTACATACATTTTACATATTTCACACACATTACACACATTTTATACACCATACAGACACTAAACACATTTCAAACACTATACACACACTACACATATTTCACACACTATGCACATATTTCACATGCTACACACATTTCACACACTACACACATTTCACACACTGCACACATTTTACAAACACTATAGACACAATACACGCACTTCACAAATTTCACACACTACACACATTTCACACACTATGCACAAATTTCACAACTTATACACGCACTATACATGCTACACACATTTTATACACGATACACGCTACACACATTTTACTAACTACACGCATTTTTTACACATGATACAAATTTTTAATAAACACACTACGCATATTTCACACCACACATTATACATAAACTCCACAAACAATGTGTGTCTGCGTCACGTCAAATGTCCACATTAACTATAACATAAATTAAAGAAATTTTCTAGCAATTTCTCCCCAAACAATTCTTTCCCCTAAACTAGAAACAAACACATATCACATTTTTCATGCAACATATATCTAATACATCACCTATTTCAATATAAATCATTTTCAAGATTGTCCCTTGCAACAGATATTTCACAGCCACACGCGAGCCAAACACAACAGATTTAATACAAGCTTTGATTGGAAACGATGTAATTCAAAACTTACCAGCAAATGATGTCTCATATCGCATGCCAATCCACGCTCCATTCAAACAACAGATCATCTGATCATCCAAAAATATTCATTGTCAAAAGTCAATCACTCTTTTCAAGTTATTATTAAAGCAACTATCACAATATATATAACTGAAGTTGATGCTGAGGGTCTTTGGTCAAAATATACAAGTCTCTCAAATCATACTATTCACAAACTACACATATTGTACACATTTCACACACTATACACTTTACATATTTCATACATTTCACACAAATACACACACTACACACATTTTACACGCTATACACACATTTTAAACACTACACACATTTCACACAATATACACACACTACACATATTTTACACTTTTCACACTTTACACACATTACACAAACTACACATATTACAAACACTATACACGTATTTAACATATTACACACATTTTACACACTATACACATTTCAAACACTATACATACATTTCACACACTATACATATATTTCACACACACTACACAAATTTCACACACTATACACAATTCACATACTATGCACCCACTACACACATTTAACACACTACACATATTTCAAACACGATACACGCATTTCACACACACTGCACACATTTTAGACACAATGCACCCACTACACACATTTCACACACTGCACACATTTCAAACACTATACACACATTTCACACAGACAACGCAACACTACACATTTTGCACACACTAAACATATTTCACACACTATGCATTCACTACACACATTTCACACACACAATATACACACAACACGCGTTTCACACTTTTTATACATTATACACACACTAAACATATTTTTCGTATTTCACACATTTCACACACATTTTGGGCACTATACACACATTTCACACTCTATAAACACACTATACACACTACACACATTACACACACTGTGCACGAATTTCACACGCACAACACTCATTTCACACACTACACACATTTCACACACAGCACACGCTACACACATTTCACACTTCACACACATTATACACACATTACACTTGTTTTACACATTTCACACACCGTACACATATTGCAGACATAATTTACATATTTCACACTTTACACACATTACACAAACTACACATATTACAAACACTATACACGTATTTAACATATTACACACATTTCACACACTATACACATTTCAAACACTATACATACATTTCACACACTATACACATATTTCACACACTACACAAATTTCACACACTACACAAATTTCACACACTACACACATTTCACATACTATGCACCCACTCCACACATTTAACACACTACACACATTTTAAACACGATACACACATTTCACACACACTGCGCACATTTCACACACTATATAGGGGGATTATTACAAGATTTAGGTTTAGCCTAATTATGGAAAGAAAAATAAAAAATAAAAACCTACAGTTACCACCCCTTGACTTTGATTTTTCACCAATTAATCTGTTATATTTTTTTTTCTATTTTTTATTTGGGGGTGGGTTGGGGGTGGTAAAAGTAAGAAAAATATAAACCTCAATAGATGATTGTAAGGGAGCGTCTGCAATTCCAAAATATAGAAGGGTTTTCTTATGCAAATAGGCCAAACCTCAACGATAATCTTGTGATATACCTTATTAACATAAATTATAGCTATAAGCTGACAGCGAGATGATCAAGAATCTGAACTTTGTCAGTCTAACAAATTTTAATATGACATCAAACAAAATTACCTGTATGGAGCCATCTCCCACACCAGCAGCAATTCTTTTTCCTTCATGATTCCAGGTACACGTGGTTACAGGAACTCGTCCAGGCCTAGAAAGCTTGGGCTTGATAACCTAACAAGGAGACAATCAACCAAAAAAACCATAACTAAATAATAATAAGAAATTTCAATTCCATCACAGTGTGGTTTCCTCGCAAGCAAAAAAAAGAGCCATCTCCCACACCAGCAGCAATTCTTTTTCCTTCACGATTCCAGGTACATGTGGTTACAGGAACTCGTCCAGGCCTAGAAAGCTTGGGCTTGATAACCTAACAAGGAGACAATCAACCAAAAAAAACATAACTAAATAATAATAAGAAATTTCAAATCCATCACAGTGTGGTTTCCTCGCAAGCAAAAAAAAGCAAAACACTACTATGGAAAACAATAAAATTACAAAATAAAAGATAATGACCAAAGGAAGAAGCTAGAGCCAAAATGCAAAACCTACAATGCCCATATTATCAAGCTACTGAGATCTTTCCTAAATTAGCATGTACAAGTCTTCCAATATTTTCCATCCATAAGGATGCAAAAGTCAAAGTCATATATATTCTCTTCCAACAAAAGAATCAGTATAGCAATCACACGATTTAGAGCAAGCATAGTCACTTAACATGTATAACAAGTCTCTCCGACTTTACATTTTCAATAAAAAAACTCAAAAGAAAAGTGGAGAGGAAAAAAATGTATTGAATTAACACATCAAACTCCTATAAATTTGAGCATTATTAGTATAGGAAAGTTCTTTCAAGATCAGAGAAGAACAATGTCTCATCCATTTTGTTTAGCTAGCCATTTCTTAATTACCTCACAACTAATTAGCCTAGAACTCAAATGAGACCCAAGTTTATTGTTGTGGACGGAGTTTATAATTTTTCAACTGCGCGATATATATAAAAAAACAGACCATATATGTGTGCACGTGTGGTTAGTGTTGGGTGTGCAGTATGCTTGTGTGTGCATGTATATAAAAATACACATTCATTTTTTATGGTTACAGAATGACCAGGACAAACCTCTCGTGCAGATTATGCATGCTATTCAGGTGTATCTTACACCAGCGCACAGTTTTTCAAATCAATCCTCAGGTGCAAGAAAAGAGCAGTCCTATACAATCAGAGACGAGAGAACATAAAACACTGACCTGCTTTTGACTAGTGAAGTCGTTTACATCCCATATTCGCACTGAACCATCCTCAGATGACATTAAGATTTTCTCCTTATCCTTAGGATGCCATTCTCCACAACTCAATCCAGATATGTGGCCTTTAGTATTCTTAAGATCCCTGATATACATGTCTCCCTTGACAAACTCACCTAGAGTAAGTCCATCACGGTCATAGATCTGCAACATAGCAGCAAAAATATCAGGCAAGCCTCGAAGTGCTATCAGTAACGTATAACAAAGAACAAGCAGATACTGTAAGATCACCTTAGCCTGGGCTGATCCAGTCACACACAAAAATCGATCTGCTGAAGGACTCCAACTCAAGCAGCGAATTTGATGGCCTTCAAATGGTTCAAGCTGTCTAAATGACTGAAGACGCGCATTCATGCCTTGAAAATCATACATGAGTACTGTATAGTCATAGCTGCCAGATAGTACTCGAGATCCTGTGCGATCCACAGCGAGAGTTGATACCACCTGTCAAGAAGTTCAGTCAAGATCATTCAAATACCAATACAACAAAAATTCTAGTGCCTCATACTCATGGGGTAGGAAAGGACACCTTGTAGCAAAGCCTGTTCCGTCAAAGAATAACAAACAATAGAACAGCTAAAGTATGTTAATGGAGATTAAGATGCAGAAAATAAGAGGTTCATGGCTTTCTATGCAATCATTAGTTTATATGTTTAGTTGTGTGGATGCCCCACCGTGCGGGACAACATTTATGCAATATTTACACACGATACAAAAAACCATAACGTAGTCAAGAAACAACATAATTCACCATGTCAAAGGCTTCCAACATTAGGACTAGACAATGATAGTACAAAATATCCAAAAATATAAGCTGCTAGTACTAGCCTACTATGTAGTAACTAGACAAATATCAAGCTTACTTACAATAGTAAAACGCAAGGGAACAGCAACAAACTACTCAGCTAAATACTTTACCTTGGTATGCCCCTTCAAGACGATCTCGTTGCTTAACGGAATTCTAATATCCATAATCCTCAGCGTCTTCATCTTCTGTCTTCATCAGAATCAGAATCAGTATCTACCTCACCCGGAGGATGCCTGGGTGGCCCAATTATTGGCCCATCATCATCATCATCATCATCATCGTCAACAACATTTTCACCAGGAGGAGTCCGAGGCGGGCCAATTAACGGTTTATCATCCTCATCCGCTTCATCTGTTACCGGAGGCGGCCGAGGAGGCCCAATTGTCACCAGATTATCGTCGTCTGACAGCAATGGAGGTCTTGGAGGCCCAACCAATTTCTCCTCACCGCCATGTTTCTTTGAATTTCTAGGGTTAGAATTGTTGTATCCAGTCTAGAGAGGAGCTAGGCATAGAGGGGAAGGCATTTGTTTTGGTTGAAGTAGTTGCTTTGTCATTGACGTCGGATGAGGCGGCGGTAGTGCTCCGGCGGGTGGCATTGTGGATAAGCTCGAGAGGGGTTTGAGATTTTGATTGTTTACCGAAACTCAAAGGGAACTGAGATCTAATTCCGTCATATATATCAGCTTCATCTCCATCGCCCATCTTATCCCTCTACAGAGGTTTTGTAAAGTGGTGAATTTTGTCCGAACGGAAAAGTTGAATATTTTGATTTGAAAGAAATTTATAGCAGAAAGCTCCACCGCCGCGCCGTGGTAATGATATCGGGTCTCATTACTGGTGGCTTACTTACCAAATTGATTAAAATGGGCCTGAATTCTAAGTCCAATTGAGCATATTTAAGAGAGTGTTTGGCTGAGCTCCTAAAAACATTCAATGGGCCTGAATTCAAGTCCAATTGAGCATATTTAAGAGGGTGTTTGGCTGAGCTTCTAAAAACATCTTATAAGATGTTTAGAAGCTTATAAGCTCTTGCAAAGTATTTAGCAAAATAAGATGTTTAGGAGTTTATAAGACCAAAAAATAAGCTCTAAGAGCTTATAAGATCTAAAAAAAATAAATTGATATACCTCAACTTATTTCCAACTTATTTTTTAAGATCTTAATTAATACACTCAAATTTCACACACACTACACACATTTCACACACTACACACACTTCACACACTAAATTTTAAAAATAATATCAAAAATTACAATGGAAATAAATAAAAACCAATTAAACTACCCCATCCTAAACATGCATTTTAAGTTAATTAGAAATCTAGTATAAATCTCTAATATTTTTTTATTTTTAAAACAAGTAATTATTTAATAAAAATTATTTTCTAGGTATGCACTTAATATAAGAAATCATAAATGAAAATTCAACTACGTGATCAAATCTAACTAAAATTATAATAAATTCCAAATATACTAGCAACCCACAAAATATTTTAACTATCACCTATCATATGTCCAAACTTATGAAATAAAATAAACTTCAAGCAGCATAAACAACATTGTTCAAATATTCAAATTTCAAATCCAAATAAAGTTTAATAGTAACTCAATACCACCATATGCTATCCCGTCTCCGTCTCTCCTTCGATCACACTTTTCATTTTTACCTGATGATCAATAATTGGTTGGGGTGAGCTTCCTTCAACTCGTGGAAATACAGTGTCTAATAATTAAAAATCGTATAGGAGGCATAACATGTAATAAAGTTATAATGATCGAGACATGTAGCCAAGTAACATATCAATTGTATTAATGAGACATGTAGCTAAGTAGGATGTCAAATGTGTTGTAATGAGACATGTAGTCAAGTAGTATGCCAATTATATTGTAATGAAACATGTAGTCAAGTAACATGTCAATTGTATTGTAATGAGATATGTAGCCAAGTAGCCTGCTGATAACAGTAAACACATATATAGTTCAACATATACAATTAATTAAAATAAATTGTATTTAAACACCCACCTGAAATATAAGATGATTGTAATGCAAATGTTCGAATTAGTCGGTAGTCCTAAACTTGAACCTTCGCTCCTCAAATCCTATAATTAATCAAAAGGAAAAATATTAAAATATAATTGATATAAGCCAAATTTTATTTTATAAAATAATTTGAGAAAAAAAAAGAAATTAAAAGTAATGAAAATTGGTGGCGTGGTCATGGCCATTTTGAATAACTAATTTTGCGATGTACGTGTTAGAATTTTAGTGAAAAAATTATTTATGTAAACAATAAATTTACACTTTGCTGAAGGAAAAATACATTAATATGGCTTCATCAAGAGAAACTGATTGAGGGATAAATTAGGTGTTTCATTATATTATTTGTATACATAAAGGAGTACATTGTAATATGGAGCATATAAATCAGACAGGCAATCGAAAAAAATAGAGGAAAGTTACAATTTAAAATTGAGGTAAAAATAGAATTAACTTTATTGTGACAATATAAGAAAATATTGAAAGGAACTTCTATTTTGTATTATGTGGATCACACAGTGCATTAGCTTAACACATTCTTTCCATCACTAAAAGCCTTCTTCAGATCATGTTCTCCGTTTGCACAATTTCGATAACGACACACAGTGAAACATATTTCTACACACAACAATAAAATCAAAGACGTGTTTTGGTAATGATTGGAATCTGACCTATCATAAAATTACACAATCAAAGTCATTCTTTATAGTATGAAATAACAATGGGTAACCGAAATTGAAGAAAGAAAAAGGAGAAAAAATAGCAAACGTTCGATTTACCTTTTAAATCCAAGGGTTGTTGGCGGGACATATATATCACCATCGCCAAAATGTGCAAAGAAACACAGAAGCTAACACAGATAATACACAAACTGTAGGAAGTTTGAATTTTCCTATGTTCATCTTGGATTATCATAATCCACCATACATTGATTAAATCTAAAATGCAACTATTTCTACTTAATACTGCAGCCTATACCAACAACTCGTCCTCAAGTCGTCTCAACTGTGATTTATATTTTATATCTCATTAAGGTTAACCAATCATATGATCCTCTATGATCTACAACACATCATATCATCTACTTATAGTAAAATATATAAGGACATATATATAGTGATTAGTGTAAACAGAATCAGATAGGAGATTAACAGTGAATAACTAGAAACATTGTATACAACATAAAAGTCTTGCTTTCAGTATACAAACCCAACACAAACCCTATATTAAAATAAAACAGGGCTTCCCAAAGATGAAATCTGACAAAAGTTGTAGAGATCGGAATTTCCCTGCACTTTTGAGTTTTCCAGTTTGAAAGGAAGACGAGAAATAGAAACGACCAAAAAAAAAAGCTAAGAGAAAAAAGAAAGATGTTGTGTGAGCGAGAAAACATGTGCGCTCAACGGGATAAAACGGATACCCAGCAACCGCTCCTTCCACTACGTACTTATTTTTTGTTCTAAAAATTAGTCACTACTCATAATCAACCCTTAAACCAATACATCCATATAAATTAGAAATAGTTAAAGAAAAGATAAAATATTTCAGAAATTCTGATATGGTGACAAGTACCCTCAGCGGTCCTCCTTTTATATTAAAGGGGGATTGTTGTTAAAGACAAACTTGGCTAATAAAAATGATATGGATTGAAGTTAAAACATGATTAATTGGGCTTTAAAAAGATTTTTGGCTCTTAGTAATAAATAGGATGGAAATTTAGGGGATGTTTGGTTATGTTTCCATCTCCAATTTTCAGTTTTTAGTGTTTCTAGTGTTGTTTACGAAATTTTCTTTGATATGGTTGATATGATTTGATAAATGTGATTGATGTTTAAATGGATGTGACTAGTTATTGAATAATATGGTTGAATTGGTATTTTATTATAATGGTAGTAAATGGTGGGTCCAACTAAATAATGATGATTGAATATTAGATGAATTGATAGTGATGAGACACAAAATAAATATTTAATTTAAATATAATGATTGATTTGAAAAAAGTATATGGATGAAAATGGTAAAATAAACATGATTTATATGTAAACTGTGGTAAAATGTGAAAAAGATGCTTCTGAAAATATAAACAAACAAGCCCTTAGGTTTCTCCTTCACTACGACGGATCACGCCCCCCTTCTTCATCCTCAAATACGCATAGAATGTGCACTTCATCTTCTCCAATATTTTTCTTTCTTCACGGGATTGGAACTGTAGAGGCAAGGTAACGATGGCGAGGTACTCTTCACCGGATCAAGTAGCGATGAGTTCTCCATTTCTCTTTTCTTCTTCTTTTCTTTAAACTGATGAGAGAACCGGAACGAGAGAGTATTTACATCGGACTCGGACAATCGGTGACACTCGCGACCCATGTACCATCATGGCGGTGCAAATTGATCCGCGCAGCATGGCGGCACAAAGATCAACAACCTCTTCTTCAATTTATTTTTACTGAATTGCTGCTACTTTTACTGGATGGGGGAAGAGAGGCGTCGTATTAGGTTGGATTAGAACTAGTAATTCTCTCGTGCGTTGCAAGATTTATTTACCAATTATTATATATTTGTGTATGTGAGCCAATCTTATATGTCTAATTGACATATTTTTAAATAAATAATATTGGTATGGGCAGTTTCACTCATATCTAGCCCCCTAAGAGAAAGGTAGATCATGCAATTATGTCATATTCAGATTATGTTATTGTGCTTTCATGATATCTATTTTATTTTTGTATAAACATAAAAATAAAAAATAAAAATTTAACGTAATTTTTAACATTTTTATATCGATCTGTATGATTGGATCATGCTTATTGTATTGCGTTTCATCGTGTCATTTTGTCTTTGTATTAATATGTAATATGCGTCATGTTCTTATATGCTATTGTGTCGTGTCAAGAATTTTCAGTCCAACCTAATAATTTTATAAAATTCGATTTAGTATAATATAAGAAATTTACAAATAAAATTACGTAACTTTGTACAATTTTTATTAACTGAAAAAAATGAAATAAAGAAAATTTAGACAAATTCACCAATTCTAGTCAGGCAAACATACAAATAACCAAAGGAGTTCTTAGGAAAAACAAAGGTGTAAAGGAATTTTATACTTCGCAGACTAAAAAGGTTGTTTGGACAAAAAACTCATAAAAGTTTATCATGCGCAAGTCACATGTGAAATTCTGGCGAAAAATGGCTGAAAAATTAAGTTTGGTGGTTCATCGTCAAACCCGTATAGTTTGAATGAGTCGGTGCCAAAAACGTTAAGTGATTCATATGAAAAAAATTGATAGTTTAGTTGGGTTGCTGTAATTAACCCTAAAAAAATAAACTATATAATCTGGTTTTACTTTTTTTCTTTTCAAAATATATTATTCTCTAATAATTTTAAATTTTTTGTTTGAATAAAAATACTTTAAGTATCATTATATATTATAATTAATATGATAAAAGAATTTAAATGTAATTTTTTCGTGGTTTATTATTATATATACAATATGGATGTTACATTGTAGATCCTAAAAAAGAACCAAATTAATATATTTTTTATAAGAATTCGAGTTAAGACGAAAAAATTACATGTATTTAGAATTTTAGGTGGAAAGGCAAATAAAGAAAAGAAAAAAAGAAAATCTGAAATTTTGATTGGTGGAAGGAGTGATTGTGGCTTACACCTAGAAATTCTCTCTCCCTCACGCGCCACTTGACTTCTAGAATTCTTCTCCCTTTTGGACATATACTTTTAGGCAGAAAAATGGCAGAATTGTAAATATTCAAATAGATGGGTAGCAGCGATGATTTGAGTTAAAGGTATGATAATTAAGAATTGTGGGGCTAATAGAATCAATGGTCGCTGGAAAAACTGAAATCAATTATTTGCCATTTCAATTGGTATAAGAAAGGAGGATATTGTACCTTATGTTTTCTGCAGAAAATTCTGGGTGTAAAGAATTATTCTATAAAAAGCTTCAGTATTTATAAAAAACTCTCATTAGCGATTTTTAGATCCACTCCCACTACTCCATGATCTCCCCACTCCTTACTCACGTACTCACGCTAAAAAATAGAATGGGGAAAACTTCCGGATTCTATAATTCTATTTGTTCTTTGTGGGTTCTATAGATTTTCGGCTCAAAGTTTGAGCCCATCAATTGTTAAATGGGCATAGATTATCAAGCCCAATATGAAATTGGATGCAATGAATGTATGTAGATGGACCTATAATAATTAAAATAGATGGGCCTTAATTACAAGAAATGGGTCAGCCAAATTTTAAATGAAATGATGATAAAATAAAATAAAAAATAGTTAAATAAACAGACGGAAAATATCTCGGGCGTTACACAACACCAACAACTCTGATCTACTCTCTTAACTAAAGGACAACATCATTGTTATACCATACAAGAAGTATTAATGTCAACGAATGTCTTCCCTTCAATAAGACAAATCCCCTGCCTATAAATAGTGTTGAGAATGGAGCCTAAATGACGTCTGGAGAGTCAAGGCCGCGATAGGAGGTCGCAGCGAGTTTGACGAAGGCTAAAGTGGTTTCACGTTGGAGAGTTATCTCGGCCGAGACAGTGGAGTCTCGGCCGAGGCAGGATCGTGTTTCGCGGGCGCGAAGGGAGTTCGCGACCGCGGCTCGTCTCGCGAAGGTTTTGTGCTGGAAGGCTAGCGCGACTGAGACTCCCTTATAGAGCTAGTGTGTTCGCGGCCGCGACAGGAGGACGCGGCCGCAACCTGTTGACGCGGACAGATGCGTGCGCTTCAAGTTGAATCCGATTTTGGGGCCCATAGAGCTATTATAAATAGTTGTTTCCTTCATTGCTTCATGTATTCCGAAAATTCATCATACTAGTGCATATCCTGACTTGGTATCGCCCCCAGACGTAGTTACACATCGTAACGAACTAGGTAATCAAATTGTTGTGTTCTTGTGTGTGATTTATTGCTTTTATTTCTTCGATTATCTTGTCATATTCGTGATTGTGAGTGGGTTAAATTTCCAACAACTGGTATCAGAGCATCAGGATAGTTTTCTAGGAGTATTCACGATGAACAAAGGAAAGATTTCGGTGGAGAAGTTCGATGGAACTGATTATGGCTTTTGGAAGATGCAAATTGAAGATTACCTCTACGGTAAGGATTTGCTCCAGCCCCTCAAGAAGAAGCCCGAGAAGATGTCTGCAGAGGAGTGGGAGTTATTAGACAGGAAAGCGATGAGCGCGGTACGTCTGTCATTGTCCAAGGAAGTGGCTTACCATACCACAGGCGCGAGGTCTACACGGGAGATGCTGAAAAACTTGGAGGAGATGTATAAAAAATCATCGACGGCGAACAAAGTCCATCTGATTAGACTGTTGTTTAATCTGAGGATGACGGAGGGAACACCAGTACAGCAGCACCTGAATGAGTTTAACATGCTAACCTCACAGTTGGACTCGGTGGACATAAAGTTTGATGATGAGATTCGGACCCTAATCATGCTATCATCTCTGACAGACAGTTGGGCCTGTACAGTGACAGCCGTTAGCGCTGCAAATGCTAAGCTGAAGTTTGACAAGGTGAGGGATTTGATGACCGGGGAAGAGATTCATAGGAACGAATCAGGATCAGGATCGTCCTCAGGGTCAGCGCTGAATACCGAGAACAAAGGCAGACCGAAGGGAAGGCAGTTTAGGGGGAGGTCGAAATCCAGAGGGAAGAGTCAGATAAAGAAAGACGGAAGTTCTGTGAAGTGCTGGAATTGTGATGAGGTTGGCCACTTCAAATACTAGTGCAAGGCACCGAAGAAGAACAAGAGGGAACAGGCAGACAGCGAACGCAGCCACGGATGAGGATGATGGCGATGCGTTGGTCTTCAGTGTGTACAGTCCCATGGAGTCTTGGGTCTTGGATTCCGCGCGTCATTCCATTCATGCGGTATGTTTCTGGTGATTTTGTACAGGTGTATCTGGCTGATGATGAACCCCTGAAAATCGTGGGGAAGGGAAATGTAAAGGTTGAGACATCAAATGACTCGAAATTGATGTTTAATGGAGTGAGACATATCCCTGGATTAAAGAGAAACTTGCTTTCAGTTGGACAGCTCGACAAGGAAGGTTACGTAGTAACATTTGGTCGTAGCAACTGGAAAATTACCAAAGGGGGCTATGGTGGTAGCTCGGGGTAAGAAGAAAGGAACGATGTACATGACTAGTAATTCGCAGGATTCCCTTGATCTTGCGAATGGTAATGGTGATGTGGATTTGTGGCACTATCGATTGGGCCACATGAGCGAGAAAGGGATGAAGCTGATGTGTTCGAAGGGTAGATTGCCTGGCTTACAAACTGTGGAAGTTGGTATGTGTGAGGAATGTGTCTTCGGGAAACAAAGGCGGAGTTTCTCGAGGAGTGATAAGGCCCTGAAGAAGCAGAAGCTAGAGTTGGTCCATAGCGATCTATGGGGAACAACTCCGGTGGCATCCATTGGAGGATCGTTGTATTACATAACATTCATCGACGATTCAACCCGCAAGGTATGGATTTATTTTTTGAAAAGTAAGTCTAATGCATTTGATGTTTTCAAAAGGTGGAAAGCTTTGGTTGAGACTGAGACGGGGTTGAAGGTGAAGTGCTTACGTTCCGACAATGGAGGTGAATATGGACTCAAGGAGTTCAAGAATTATTGTGCTGAGCATGGGATTCGTACAGAGAGGACTGTACGTGGAATGCCCCAGCAGAATGGTGTGGCCGAGAGGATGAACAGAACATTGAATGAGCGAGCAAGGTGTATGAGACTGAAGAGCGGCTTGCCTCAGTCGTTATGGGCGGATGCAGTGAGCACAGCTGCATTCCTAATCAACCGAGGTCCATTAGTTCCCTTGGATAATCGAATATCCGAGGAGGAGTGGACTGGAAAGGAGGTAAACTTGTCTTACTTACGTATTTTCGGTTGTGTTGCTTATGCTCTTGTTGATTCTGTTGATAGAAACAAGTTAGATGCCAAGTCCGTCAAATATACGTTTATTGGGTATGGAGGTGATGAGTTCGGCTATAGGCTATGGGATGAGCAAAGTCGAAAGGTGATTTCGCAGCCGGGATGTTGTATTTAATGAACAAGTTATGTACAAGGATAGGTTGAAGGACTTGGGCACTAATGCTGCAAAGCCCTGCACTGTCGAGTTAGATGATCTGAACTCGAGTGGGAGTGAGGGGAGTCCGGTCGATGAGGAGGTTCTTGAGGATGAACCAAGAACACCACCACCACCTCAAAGATCAGTTAGAGATCGAAGGCTACCAGATAAGTATTCGCCCTCTAACTTTTACTGATTGTTGACTGATGGTGGTGAACCTAAGAGGTTTGCAGAGGCTGAGCAGGTTAGTGATAGACGAAGGTGGAAGGCTGCCATGGAAGACGAAATGGCGTCTCTTCGTGTGAATGGCACTTGGGAATTGACTGAACTTTCCAAGGGCATGAAGACGTTGCACAGCAAGTGGGTCTACCGAATCAAGAATGAGGCTGATGGTAGCAAGCGCTACAAGGCAAGGTTAGTTGTGAAAGAGTTTGAGCAACAATATGGTATTGACTATACGGATGTGTTTACTCCTATTGTGAACTTGACTACAATTCGCATGGTGTTGAGTATGGTGGTTGCGGAGAACCTATTATTTCATCAGATGGATGTGAAGACCACTTTCCTTCGTGGTGATTTAGTGGAGGAGTTGTACATGGTACAACAGGAGGGGTTCGTGGTAGACGGAAGTGAAAATCGTGTGTGCAAATTGAAGAAGAGCTTGTATGGATTGAAGCAAGCTCTGAAGCAGTGATATATGAAGTTCGATAATTTCATGTTGGAGATTGGTTACCATGGATGCCACGCCGACCATTGCTGCTATTATAAAAGGTTTGACAATATCTTATCCTATTACTATACATTGATGATATGTTGATTGTAGGAGCTAATTCAAGGGAGTTGGAAATGTTGAAGAAGCAATTGTTTGAGAGGTTCTCAATGAAGGATCTTGGAGAAGCGAAACAGATTTTGGGTATGAGAATCGAGAAGAAGGCGGCAAATTTGTTGTATCTTTCGCATGCGGATTATGTCTAGAAGGTCCTGGAAAGGTTTAACATGGAGGATTCAAAGCCGGTTAATGTACCCTTGGGGGGACACTTTAAGCTGTCGAAGAAGGAGGAGCGTACACAAATTGTGAATGTGCCATATGCATCGGCAATTGGGAGTATCATGTATGCCATGGTTTGTACTCGTTCAGATATTGGGCATGCAGTGGGAGTAGTGAGCCGGTTTATGGGTGATCCGGGGAAACAACATTGGGAAGCGGTGAAGTGGATTCTAAGGTATTTGCGAGGTACCATAAATAAGGCCTTGTGTTTTAATGGAAGAAATTCTAAGTTAGTTGGTTTCGTTGATGCAGACCTAGCATCGAATGATCTTGATGGGAGAAAGAGTACAACCGGGTAAGTTTTTACTTATGGTGGTACAGCGATTTCTTGGACATCAAAGTTGCAAAAGGTGGTTGCACTGTCCACCACAGAGGCGGAGTACGTAGCCGTGACGGAGGCGAGTAAGGAGATGGTGTGGTTGCAAAGTTTTTTGGGTGAACTTGGGAAGGAGCATGGAAATAGTGTACTCTACAGTGATAATCATAGTGCAATTTTCTTGGCGAGTAATCATGCATTTCATTCAAAAACGAAGTACGTTAAATTGAAGTATCATTTCATCCGACACCTCTTAGAAAAGAAAGCCTTGCAACTTGTGAAAATTCTCGAGAGTGAGAATCCAGTTGAAATGTTTACTAAGGTTGTAGCCTTAGAGAAATTGAAGTTGTGCATAACTTCAATTGGCCTCGGAACGTGAAGAAGAAGAGGAGATGGTAATACCAAGTGGAAACGGGAAGGAGAAAAGAGGAGGATGTTTGCTTTGAAGGTGTTTTAGTCTCCAAGTGGAAGATTGTTGAGAATAGAGCCTAAATCACGTCTGGAGAGTCAAGACCGCGACAGGAGGTCGCTGCCGTGACTAGTTTGACGAAGGCTGAAGTGGTTTCATGCTGGAGAGTTATCTCGGCCGAGGCAGGATCGTGTTTCGCGAGCGCGAAGGAAGTTTGCGGCCGCGGCTCGTCTCGCGAAGGTTTTGTGCTGGAACGCTGGCGCGGCCGAGACAAGGGAGTCTCGGCCGAGAAAGTTTTATAGAGCAAGTGTGTTCGCGGCTGCGACAGGAGGATGCGGACAGATGCGCGGGCTTCAACCTGAATCCGATTTTGGGCCCATAGAGCTATTATAAATAGTTGTTTCCTTCATTGCTTCATGTATTCCGAAAATTCATCATACTAGTGCATATCTTGGCTTGGTATTGCCCCCAGGTGTAGTTACACATCGTAACGAACTGGGTAATCAAATTGTTGTGTTCTTGTGTGTGATTTATTGCTTTAATTTCTTTGATTATCTTGTCGTATTCGTGATTGTGAGTGGGTTAAATTCCAACAAATAGAGGAGTCCAAAGATCTACAGAAGAACTAACACTTCTCATATACTTACACTGCAACCTCAAATTCTCAAACATCTACAAACATTCACTTTGATAAGCCTTCTTGGTCTCAGAATTTCTCATTAAACCAGCTCATTTTAGAAGTCAACCAAGGAACATCTAGAAACAACTTCCTCTTGAAGAAATTCTTATATACCAAACTTTACCAAGTGAGGTATATGGGAGTCTTAGTTGAATCATGGATTCACAAGACTGAGAGTCCTGTAGAAGGACTAGGAGTAGCTTTCCAAGGATCGATGAAAATTAGCTATTTGTGCCAAGTTGAAACTTAAGCATCGTTGCAGCTAACTTATATTGTGTGAGCAAGATTGGTGACTTTGCACTCTAAATGTGGATAGAGTGGAAGTAGAAGGATTTCCCCACCTCCCAACCACCTTTGTGTGTTCTTACTACTTATATTTATTATTTGCAATTTTACCTTCTCGTTGTAACTAGGTATCTTATTAACTCTTGCACCTTTTGAAAAATTATTCTTAACATTCTGTTGCACAAAACTCATAAGGCATTGTTTGTTGTAAGTTTCTAAAGTACAACTAACTACAAGCTTATTGTTAGAAACTTACTACATTAGTTACTGTTGTAAGAACTAGTATCTTACAATCGAAAATATACATTGCTTATTGTACTCGAAGAAAATTTTAAAAATGCTAGATGTTTATTCAAAACCCCCCTCTCTCCCCCTCTAAACCTCTACAACTTAGTACCGATATGGGTCAATGGTGGGTCCAGCAGCTTTGGAGATGGAGGCTAGAGTTCTAGTCCATTTTCTCTTGTTCATTTCTCTTTTTTTTCGCCTTTACGTGTGTGTCTCAACTTATTTCATTCCATGAAGCTCCCTCTAAACAGATTACTTGGTCTGGTTGATAAAATGTTTTACATTAGTGTTAGCTAAATCAACTATCAGTTTAGGGTTTGTAATGATTGTCGGTTCCCTTTTGGGATGTTGTATTTTTTGTGTTTTAAGTGTTTCATCTCTATTTTGGAGTGCTTGAACCCCCAAATATTTACAGTGTCGCACCAAGAATCAATGGATAGCTTGCAAATGTGTTCTCATATATTTGAAAGGGACTATGGCAGAAGGTTTGTTGTTGAAATCAGCGCCAAGACTATCTTTGAAGTATTTTGTAAATGTAGATTGGGCAGGGTGCCTAGATGTTAGGAGGTCTGCTAGAGGATATGGCGTCTACTTGCGATCAAATATGCTCAAGCTCAAAGAAGCAAGAAGTGGTAACCAGGAGTAGAGCAAAGTTTGAGAGGGCCATTGCAAATGCAAAAACAAAAGTAGTTTGGATCAAAAGTTTTCTAAAAGAATTAGGCTTATCTTTACAGAAGACATATGTTATGTGGAATGATAAAGTTAGTGCAATCTCTTTTGCATTCGATCCAATCTTCCGCTCTCAAACAAAGTATAGAAGTAGATGTACACCACATCTAGTAGTTAGTTCAACAAAAGCAAATTGACATTAGATTTTTATAATCAAAAGATTAGATTGTGGATGTTCTTACTATCAACCATTGTGTAAAAAACTCCCTCTTCATAATCTATGGCTCTAGTTTGGGTTGTATAGATTATTACTCATTTTCTAGTAATTTTTTTGTAACTCTATATTTTAATAGTTAGGTATCAGTTAGGATTTCAAATTAGTTAAGTTAGGTGTTGATCCAATGGCTATAGTTTGAGGGGGTGTATTAGATTATTTATCATTTCTAGTAAATTTCTGTAACTTTTTTATTTGCATGAACAGTTAGTAAGTTAGTTACATTTAGGATTTGAAGTTAGTTAGTTGTTAGGAAGTTATGAGCTTTTGGGTTTCTCAGCCCATGAATGAATTCTCTACAAATTCTGTACCTCTTCTCAAAAGGTGAGTACTATTTTCAAAGCAATTAATTAATGGGAGAAAAGGTGCAGTATCCCTGTCAGAGGGTACTCACCCTCTTTTTTACTTAGTTGACCTTTTTCCTGATAATATGCCCCGAAATGACCAAATTGCCCTTTTGTTCTTTTATTAAAAATGCTCTTTTATTAAAAATGCTCTTCATTATTCTGATTTTTCTTAAAACGAGCGAGCATACTTTTATTTCAATTCAGTCCTTATATTCTTATCCTTTTGGTTTTGTCCAAATAAATTTTTGTCCTATATTTTCTTAATTATAAATTGACCCATAATTAATTTTCTCATGCAAAATTAATCTTTAGTATTAATATGGAAATAGTCCATTACGACCATATTAGGCCCATCATGCTTCCGTCAATTAAATTCTTGAAACATAAATCAAGTTTTGTACCTTTTTGACCGAATTGCCGTCGGGTCGTATCCACCGGATTTTACGAACTGTTCCTCACAGCCCAACCACACGATCACAATCGATGGTTCCAGACGTAGACTCCTTCAACAGCAACCAGCACAGCCTCGTTACGTTTCCTACCTCGAGGCGTACAGTATTTTCTTGATTGATGATCAGAAATAAAGTTTATGGAACACGATGAACAAAAAGCCCAACTTTTATTAAGAAATCATGAACTTATTATTACATTAGTACATCTCCTTTTGGGAGGAGACGACTTGTTTAGCTACTCATGGTAGCTATGCTCTCCTCACACATACACTCGAAGAAACTATAATGGAAAATCTGGAAACTAGCTATTACAATTTTTATTGTTGTAAGAAAACAGAGGGGAATGGTCGATGCCTTCTGCTTCCTTCTACCCTGTATTTATAGAGGTTTGAAACCCCTATCCTTGAATTATTGCGTCCAGTTGTAAGCTTTTGATTCGTCTTTCAAATTTTCTGGATGCATCTTCTTATCTGGATCACATGCATGTGGTCCCTCCTTCACATGGTTCACATGTTGTGGACCCTTGCCTCACATGTAGACTTTAATTATTCTGCTGTGAATGCCTCCACCTTTTGTCGTTTTGGGTGGATGCAATTCTCGTGACTCAACCCATCGCTGCTTGTCGGAAACCCCTTTATTAATTTTTTCTGGGTGGTCCCCTTGGCATCTTTTGCTTTCTCGATGGTTCTTTCTCGTTTCTCTTCCCTTTGTCATTGATGACAGGGAACGCTTGCCCGAGTAGTGCTTTTTCCTGTTCTGGGCACCTGGGGCAAATCCGACTCGTCCACCGTCCATTATGCGCCATATTGCAATACTTTCTGGCGGTTTCTGAACTTGCCGGCAGCTCGTTCTTCCATAACATCTCTCTCTTTTGTTCAAAGATAGTCTCTGCATATGGAGAGGTTTTGGATGTCATGGTATTGATCAAAAGTGATCCATTCGCCGTCTTGTGGAAGACTTTGAAGCTTCCTTTGATCTTTCTCATTTCCATGAGACAAACCCATATGCCCCAAGCTCTCCGTGTAGTAATATCATCCTCCGTGAAGGTTGATACTACGGGGATCTTGTGATATGGGGCAGACATGTTTTTGTTTGCCTGTCTGGGATCAGGTCTTTGTAGCTTTATAAAATGAAAAGCTGGGTAAGACCCGTTCTTGTATGGTTCCGGAGCTGCTGATATAAACTTGAGCTCCAGAATATCTCCTCGTTCGAGATGATTGTTGTTCTCCCATGTCTCGAACACAGCATTGAATATCCATCCCGGAAGTTTTGAGATTTCCGGGAAACTTGGTGCCACGGTATGAACCGAAGCTAGAGCTCCAAAATCATACCATTCTTTTATTTCTTGTGGACTGGCTCCTGGGTTCGTCCACATTCTCGGATATTTACCAGATCGATCAATCTGGCATTTTGCTGGGTTAACTCCAGCCCCTGTAAGAATTTTCTCCCATGTTCTTTCATAAACCAAACGGGGAAACTTTAATATCGTTAATATCAATCTTAGAGGTACCAGCCATTGGCCTAAGATTGATCTCTCCCTCTTTTACCCCAGAGGTGATGGGTTGGCTTGAGACATCAGGAGGAGTATCCTCCGTTTGCTCAATTGTTTCTTTAGCTCGATCCGCGTAGGGATCCAACATAGAACTCGTGCTCACAGTACTTGAATCTGTGGCGACCGAGTTGGAGGCCCGTTCTCGAAACTCGACCTTTTGCTTTCCTGAAAAAGCTTCCCGTCGGATAGGAATAATCAGGCTGTCCCAAAGGCAATTACTTGCAAATTTGGTAGCCTTTAGCGCGCTTTGGACTTTTGACAAGTCCTCCTGTTGTACTCAACCCGCGACTTTGCCTTGAAAATCCAAGTCGTTGATCCTCTTATCAAGCTCCTCCAAACATTCCTGGAGATACCTGTATCCTGTTAGGATGGAGTTGGCTTCACTGGACTCCATCTCTCGTTAGAAAGTCTGCAAGAACATTTTCATGAGACTTTATAATGACAACCTCATAATCAAAATATTGACAATCAGCTTGCCATCTAAGTAATCTAGCTTTCTCAGGTTTAGATTCAATCTTTTTTGTTAAGAAAGCTTTGACACTTGTGTTGTCAATTTTAAGAATGAATTTCTTAGGCAGTAGGAATAACGGCCATTTTCTGAAGGCCTTTCGCACTGTAAAGAATTCTTTCTCATTGATGTGCCATCTTGCTGCTTCGTTTTCTGCAAAGAGACCGCTGCAGTATCGGCATGGCACTTCTCCATTAGGGGTAGCTTTGGTTAATACTGCTGCCCACCAATGATCACTGGCATATGTATAGAGTACCAATTCTTCATCATCACTCGGTATTACAAGCTTTGGAAGATCTTTACAGATCTTTTTAAGCTGTAATACTGATTCTTGGTGTTCTTTTCCCCATTTGAAATCTGCATCTTTCTTTAACAATGGGCTGAACACCTTCCTGTATTTTGCCAGGTTTTTAATAAACATCCTGGCAAAATTGACAACTCCAAGAAAACTTTGAAGTTGCTTCTTGTCTTTGAGGTCTTCTGGAAATCCTTGCACCTTCTCTACTATATGTTTTTGAAGGATGATTCCAGACTCATCGATATCGATCCCAAGGAACTCGATCTGTCTAGTGGCGATTACTGCTTTCTTTTCTGATAGCACTAATCCTTCCTTATGATAAACTTCCGAAAAGATCTCCAGATGTTTGATGTGTTCCTTCATATTCCTTGAAGCAATGAGTATATCATCGACATATACGAACATGAATTTAAAATAATTTTTAAACAGATTATCCATCTTCCTTTGAAATATCTGGGGGGCATTTGCTAATCCCATTGGCATCACGTTCCAGATATAATGTCCTTGTGGTGTGGAAAACGCCGTATACTTCTTGCTGGCCTCTTCCATTTTAATCTGATAGAAACCAGATTTACAATCAAATTTAGAGAATACCTTTGCATCGTTGATGCAGTTCACCAAGTGTTCTCTACTTGGGATATAATATCCGTCGAATTCCAAGATATTGTTGATCCCTTTGTAATTGATCACCAATCTTGGCTTTCCTCTCTTCATTTCTCCATGGTTTCTCACCAGAAATCCTGGGCTACTGTATGGAGAGATTCCTTCTGAAATCAACTTAAGGTCTAGATGTTCCTTAAGTATTTTCTTCATTTGATTCATAAGGATTGGTTTGTACCGAACAAACTCATTTTCTTTTCCGGTTTTCACCTTCAAAGTTGCCTTGAGTTCATTTTTGTTCCACCATGCTAGAGGATCTTCATTGAAATTCCTCTTTATCCTCTTCTTGACATCTTCTAAAGATATTTGTTCTTCAATGGTGATATCAAGTTGTGGACTTGCTTCCATAGACACCTTGAGGAATTGGATTGTCTCTTTTGACATTCTCTCATCCTTATCTCTTCCTAATGTTTCAGCTCGATATTGAAGGAGTGCATCTCCATATCTTCGATGATCCTTCATTTTTGGGTGACTTAGTTTTCCTTCATCACCACGCTTGCTGCGAAAATTAATGGGCATTTTCCGATGAAATGCTTCCCTTAATCTCTGAACAATAATCTTATGATCACATAGGGTTGTGAAAATAAGCTTTCTTGTTTCATTTTCTTGTGTAAACCGCTTGAATGTCTGTAGGAAATTGTTTCCTAACAGAATATCTGCCCCTGTATCATGGAAATAAATTGGTGGAGTCTTGATTTTGTACCATGGGGTATCTCCGGCTCCGCCAATCATGATTGCCGCTTGCTTAATTCCTCGTTTGAGGATAAGAACCCGCTTAGAGAAATCTCTTCCTCCAATAGCTGGTAGATCTTCTCCTACTCCTGTAGGAAAGATTTCTGGCTTGGCTGTGCATATTCCTGCGCCCGAGTCAATGTAGGCCGCGAAATATTCTGCTCGATATTTTTCATATAACATCCCTATAGAGATGTATATTGAGAATGGACTAGTAGCCATTTAATATCGGGCCTCTTTCTTCATAGAACCTGATATTTTCTATGAGCCACTGTAAAAACCACTCTATCTGGCTGTCGTTCCCAAGGTTTGTGCCTCTCGAGAAATTCCAATCCAAGAATAAGACGCCCATTTTCTCGCCCTGCTATTCCTTGGATTATCAACTCGTTTTCTCCTAGCTGGAGAAGTCCTTCAAATCTCCCTAATGAAAATTGTTGTAGATAATATAAGACGTCACAAGGAAACATATTATCCTTTTGAGTGATATCGAATACTATCTCCACTTCTTTCCATCCCTCTGGACATTTTAATTCACCTTTAGTTGTGAATTTTTCTAGCTCCAGATTCTCTTGTGAGATAGGTCTCTTTTCCCAGCTCCGACTCATGATTCTACTATCATGAAAAGAAACCCTTCTTGTTTCGAACCTTTGACTTGTTGCTCTAGTCATAATACGTTGATCCGCGATCCGCATATCCATCTCATGGATTGGTGGCAATTCCATAATCTCCGAACGGACTGCATGTGCCACTTGCTCGAAGATATTTGGTATTTCGATGAACTCCTTTCCCACGAACAATTCTGAATGGTGGGTATTGGACAGTGCATACGAAATACTATAGGTAATAGAGTATGGTCTATTCCCTTCTTTCATCAACTCCTTGTTCTTGAAATCTTGATGAAGGGTTAGAACTCTATTAAAATCGCGATCTGCCAAGTTATAGGCAATCCTTGGATAAATGTAGGATACCAATTTCCCGGCATATAGATTTCCTGAGATTCCTCCCAGACTTGCATCTCGCAAATTCTTGATTCTTTTGTCGAAGATAGCAATATCAATCGGAGAATCAATTCCTTCTTTGAATGTTGATTTGATCAGAATTCTGATGGCTCCGATATGGATCCACTGCATCTTCTGAGCAATCTCTCTATTCATCCTGCTTAGTTCCTCTCTGATCTCTTTCATCGGAACTAGCTGCATCTCCATCACATTACTTGTCAGTTCCATGGGAATTGCAATTTCCCCTGCTGTGACCTTGTAAATGATATGATGCTTTCTCTTCTTTAGGAAATGTCCCAAAGTCTTGTCCAATCTCCCGACTGAAAATCCATCATAAATTTGGAGTTTTGGGTCTTCTCTTTTAATTTTCATAAGAGTCTTATGAGAAATTGACATTTGTGCGAAGAACCCGGAGAGATCTTCTTGCGTCTCCTGTCGGAAGACGTCCTCTTCTTCAGTCTGATTCTGATTCTGAAGACTCATCCTCACTATAATCTTCTTCTTCGTATATGCTTTCATCTGAAGGGATTTCTTCAAACTGATATACTTGAATTAGATCCTGAAAGTATACAGCCTCTTCCATTTCTGGAGTTGCTTCAAACTTTCTGATTCCTGGTCTTTGATTGTCTGGACAGTCTGTTGATATGTGGCCTTTTGCACCACATGTCCAACAATTGCAATCTTTGAAACTTTCATTAGCTCTTGTATGAGCCCTTCTGAAAGTTTTCCTTGTTGAAGATGATCTTCCCATGCTCATTTGATTTGAGCCTGAAGAGGAACTTCTACTCCGGCTTGGTCCTGACCTCTGCCCCGTTTTGTAACTACGGGCCTTTTGTTTGGACCAAAACTTTCTAGGTCTCCATGAAGTCCTAGATTTCTGGTTACCATCTCTTCTGGCATAAGGATGATTTCTCTTTTTCATCTTCTTTTGCCTAAATGGTTGACCTCCCACAATAGTAGGAATATCGTTTTCAACACAGCATAGAGGAACACTTTTGTTTATTCCTCTTAGCCTCTTGTAATTCTTATGGAGCGCCACTTGATAGCACCACTCAGCAAGCTTGATTTTGAGGAACGACATCCTTCTTGCCACGGTATCCAATCTATTCTCTAGAGGTGGCTGATATTCTTTAATCAACATTTCTCTCCATGGACTGGGGATCTTGGCAAAGAATAATGGAATGGCGTCTCGTTCCTCGATTTTTGATTTCCATCTATACTCTGTAAAGAGTTTGATGAACTCATCTACGTGACAAATATCACGTAACTCCAGGCTATGAAGTGCTTGCCTGTATCGTCTGGCCTTATCTTCTTCAGCTCCTTCAAAGTAGCCTACTCCAACGAATCCTACTTTAAGTACTTGAGCCATTTTGTCGACGATCTCTGCTAAGGCTTCGCCAGCCCAGACATTTTCTACTATCTCAAGATTAGTAGCTTCCCAGGCAATTTTCACAGATCCTTCCAAACTTATCTTCAGAAGTGAGATAAAGTTTTCTTTATCCAGCTCTAGCGTACCAGCTGCAATCTTCATTGCTCCTGCCCACTCATCTAGGAGTAATTCTCGGTTCTTGAAGTCTAATGTATCCAGGTTGAGAACTACTCCGTATGGATGTATTGGCTCCAACTGAGATCTCCCATAAGGCGATTGCATTAAGTTTGGCCTTGGGGATCTCTTTCTTGTCTCTGCGGGAAAGATATAAGCACCAGTAGAGAAATCTCCCGTTGGTGGTATATTTCCGCCTGTTGGAGGGTCATGGGATCCCTCGCTTTCTGCCACATTTGTTGGATTCTGTGGTGTATTTCGGGGAATCTGTTGTTGTCCCGTAGATACATTTTCTTGCATTTTTAGATCTACAAGACCCAATCCTGCAAAGGATTGTGCAAGGTCGTGTAAATCCTCTAGATTTATTCTATCCATTAGGATAGACTCTTCCGGTTTAGAAAATCAATCATCTTTTCTGTATCCGTCAGTTCTCTCTTTACTTCGGTAGTTTTCCCCTTTTCATGCAATAGGGGTTCTGTGCCGAAAGATGGGGAACCTTCTCTTCTCCTGGCCATACTTGGCTTTGTTTCCAAGATGGTCAATCTCCTTTGAACCTCCTTGAGTGTTTCAAGGATTTCCTTCTGTTGGTCGAGGATGGTCTCTCCATAACTTTGGACCGTCTTTTGGATTTCTCTAAGATCTGTAATCTTAGTTTTTTCTCCACTTACTTCTTCCCAATTTGGTCCCTTCATGATTTTTTCCAGAAATGTAAATGAGGTTTCTGGATATCCAATGGGGACTGATTGGGACGCCTTCTCCAGATTTCCTTGGTAGGAAATCTTCCTTGGATGCTGGTGAAGTGGATGAGATCAGCTGCATTCCATTCTACAGGAATTTCCTGTTTAAGGGTCTTTCGTCTGATTTCCTCTCTTGTTTCATCATCGTTTGGCATCTTGAAAGGCTGTCGTAACTCGTGGTTGAGTCTCTTAGTTCTTTCAAGATTCCGTTCACGTCTTCGGATAAATTCTCCAAAGAAATCTTGTTTCTGTCTTTCGAAAATATGGAAATATTCTTGATTACTTGAGTCCTCACTCAAGTATTCCTGTGGAGTATTTTCTCTCGAACTTTCGTTCGGATTCATATTTACTCGTATGTCTCCTCCGTTAGGATAGTACGTAACATAATAAATATAATTCATGATTTCTTTAAATAAACCTAGGGCTCTGATACCATTTTAATCTCCGGATCGGATCTTGCATGATAGTTTAATTTAGCGGGTCAATTTATTAAGTTGTGATAATTAATTAGGACTAAAATTTGATTTCAAAATTTTGTTTGGACTCAACTAAAATTTAAATTATAAAATCTGAATTGAAATGAATTTTTTTTTTCTTTTTTTTTTAATACCTAAGGGTAAAATGGGTAGTTCACTTGATAAAAGGGCATTCTATCAAGTTTAAAGTCAAATAAGTAAAATAGAAGTTTTTTATTATGACATGGGCAAAAGACACTATTTCCTCTTAATTAATAGTAGCAAAAAGGCAAGTTATTCTAGACTTGAGTTAGTAATAACGAAGTCTTTTCTTGTAATGTCTGCCAAGCTGCAACCACATGCCTCTCTTCCGTCAGTGGTGCTCCCACTGCAAACCGTAGAACGTACTTGTTTGACAACACCTAAATATTGTTTAGAATATATAACATTAAGGGCTATGTATCAAGCTATAAAATCGACAAAAGAAATAGTAAAAAGAATTTCATACCGTGTGAGACATGAAGAGTTTCCCGGATAAGTTTACAGCATCCAGTAACTCCCGGTTCAATCTATTAGCATATTCTTCATTGTTCTGAGTAGGCAACACACGAAAGCAAACTAAAGAAAAATTCCGAGTGGTGACAACCTGCAAGTTCGTGCAACATAAATAACAGTATTTGCAAGGAATATCATCGAAACATGTAAAGTGACCCTTCTATATATCCCTCGTTGCTACAAGAAATTTTCATATTAAAGATAGAAATTAGTTACAGATAGTATCGATCATTAAATATTTACGAAATTGAAATAGAATAGTGAAAAAAGTGGCATAAAAACTTTTTTATTTTAATAGTGTCTGATTAGTACCAAATTAGCAACCAAATAATAATCCATCTCTATTCTGTAGATAATTTGGTCTCTGATTTCATATTAGATACATATATTCAGTTACTAGATTTAGAGATCAGCATTTTAGAGACCAAACATTTTGTTTCAAATGCATCAGTACTTTAGTTTAGAGATGGATATCATGTGAAATTCGACTCTAATCAGATTTTTTCTTCTAGTGCTTGGTCAGTCAAGTTAATGAAGTGGTAAAATTACCTCAAATCTTGAGTCTTGCTTAACAAGTTCTTCAAATTTCCTGGCCAATTCGATGTGGTTCCTTATGTAAGCCGGCAAGTTTTCCAAACCGTATAGTCTCAACACCATCCACAGTTTCAAAGATCTGCACAGAAACACGATATTAGATTAGATTATAGGACTACAGAGGTGGATTAAAGCTTTGGCAGTGGATTTCGTGCTTGTGCAATGACACACCTGAACCTGCGTCCCAAGGGGATTTGCCAATCTTTGTAATCTACCACTAGGTTGCCTTCAGAAGCCTGAGTAATAGCCATGAAAGATTAGGTCAAATATTCGATAATATATCTCTCAACTATTTTGTGTATCGCTCTCTCCAAGCACAAATGGTATGTACTATATTTTGAATGTGATGATAGTTGTATTTGTGCTCCCCTAACAAATCAAAGAAATTACTACGTACTTTTTTTTTTACTTGTTATTTTTAGAGCAAGTGAACTATTTCAAAATATTTGCCTTCTTAGCAATATTTCACTTTTCTTCCAATAGTAACCTTATCACTGTGGGGGAAAAAATCTCTTATTTTCAACCTACTCGGGGCAGCCTAGCTAATTGAGAGAGAATACTGTTTTAAGGAAATTGGATAGAAAAATAAGGGATTGGAAGAGAGAAATTGATTAGGGGCGTATTTTGTCCACTTCATATAATTCGTAAGTTTCTTATCCAAACTTAAAATATCAAGTTAAAAACACGAAGGAGGTAGAATAACTACGGTTCGGATTTTTGATAGAGTTAAGGTATAGGCTACTCGAACACACCAAAAACACAAGAAAATCTCCCTCAAGAGGGCCACAGATACACGTCTCTGCCACAAGCCTTAGGCTGCAAATTATCTTTTTCTCATAAAAAACTCCAGGGCAAGAAATCCCTCTAGATAAATAAGGTTCACCAAATCAACAAAAGATACTTAAAAGATATGAAAAGATACTTGGCAAAGCCCATGCACAGAGCCCGCCAATAACGTAAAATACGGAAATAAACGAATCCAAAACCAAATAATGAAACTCATAACAATCACTTCTTGCCCGCCTCGAATTTACTAACAACGGTGCTCTATAATTTTTTTACTACGTTTGATATAAAATCTACCACAACACATTACACTAATCATGCCACATAATCATTTATGATGTATTAGTGATATTATATAAACTTGTTGTGTGTAGATTGAAAAATGTAGAAGAAGTAGTAATATTTATCTCATATATCAAAGATCATCAATAAAATAAAATGCTACATGTTAAATCAATAGCCCTGAAAATTTTATCCAGTAAAATCTATTGAGAGGAAAATGTACTTACATTATTTTTAAGATACTCAGGATTTGTTGATAATGACTGGATGAGCGCACTTCTGTCCTGCTTGATAATGGCTTTCATTAACATTTCTCAGATACAAGAAAACAGATAGCAGCAAAAAACTAAATGTCAGTTACTGCAGATCATTATCTATAACTAAAGCTTTATTTGAAGATAACAGTAGTAAAGTTACTTCAAACATTTATTTATGAAAACATTTGCAGCAAAATAATGCATCAGCTCTCCTGTCATGCTTCTCCTTCCAATCAAAAGTTTATAACAATGGCAAAGTCATGAGATAGAAGCTTCAAGAACTAGGGATAGATTAATTTAAGTAAGCAACAGCATAGCATACCTTTACCCAAAGAGGCGAACAATCGAAGTTTGTCAAAAACCACTTGTGTGCATTCATGTTAAATGAATTCACTTCTTCAAGACCGTTAAGGTAGTGGCGATACTCTGGACAGATACAAGCACTTCCAGCATAAGCAGCATCAACATGCAACCACAGTCCATTACTCTGTTTGTTATCATAAAATCATCAAAGCTGCCATTATATATGAGCAAAAGTAAGGATTAGCCATGCAGACAGGTATGTGAGTGCATGTTTATGTGTCTATATGTGTATATACGCACATGATCTGATAGCTAAATAACGATAACAATAACAGAAGAAAGACGAAAAAGCGGTCTTAGGGCTCCATCAATACGTATACTAAATCAAAACTATAGTTTTCTCGCTGCATGAACAATAAAAAATAACGCATCATGAAACTCACATTCGAAATCTTCCCCAGTGCAGGTAAAGGATCCACAGCGGTTGATGATGTGGTACCAACCTACAAACATCAAGGCAAGATATTTGGTTTGCTATATTATTATTCACAATCTAGTAAGGGCATGTTTACTTCTCAAGTACACAATATGGGGCTATCCCATTTGAAGGGATTACCCCTTGGGACTGGTCTATTTGGTCCACCTATAATCCATAATTACATTTGATAGAAGGGCTGACGGAATTTTGCACTCTACTTGCCTTCCAAATTTTATTCTTCAACCCAGGCGTCCTCTTTCTCTCACCATTTCTTTTCTCATATCAACTTCTTTGTCCCTGGCACACCAAGATGCAAAATTGTTGTGTTTATTCAGAACATGCACGGGATTGTGAGGTAGGATTTCGATCGGGCCCGAAAGAACCTGCGCTCAATTTGGCCATACAATTTTAACCAAATTTACTACAATATGTCAAGCTCTTTTGCAACTACTTGTAGTTACAAATACATTAGGAACTACAAAGTAGTTGCAAAAAATAGTTACAAATACATTAGTATTTACAATGTAGTTACAAAAAAACTTATTGCATCTTATTATAAGTGACTACCCTGTATTAACTACTTTTAGATTTGTAGTTACTAATAATATTTTTGTGACTACTCTCCCTTTTTGTAACTACATTTTGTATTGGTAAAAAGCCTTATTTCTAGTAGTGTTAATAGTTATAATAATATTAAAATGCGTGCCTCGTATGAACAGGTGGTACCGAATTCGGGACACGGACTTAGTACTTCATAAAATTTCTTGAACTTTACTCAAGACACTCGAGGTGAGGGGTGTTACTTGTCCTATCATTTTTAGGTGTTTGATTCTTTTATGTGGCTTAATTGTTGTGTTATGAAATGCAAGACTTAAGATGCATTATAAGTTGATTGATCAATCCTATAAGTTGTTGTGATCCGCGAAACCTGTGTACGTGTTATGTTGTGTTCAAGTTAATTTTTATCATATGATATTTCAACTGTATTTTTAATATTGACTCGTATAATCTCCACGAGTTAAAGGAAGCTCACGAGTCTTTTAGGAATATTCAATTTAAATATTTTTCTTTCTTGCTATTATTTTTGAATTTTAAGGTCTCTGGAAGTTGATTAGGATTATTTGATAAGTGCTTACTTTGATACATATGATCGTACTTTTTGCACTCATGGAGATTTTGATCACTTTAGTTGTTTTTAATTAGTTTTTTCTATGCTAGAGAATAATATTTATGTTTAAGTTGGAAGGGTTTTTATTCAATTGTCGGTCTTTATTCTGGTTTTGGCCTTACAATTGATTTATAATTTTCTTTTGTAAGTTCTTTGAAAATTAGGTCATCACAGGGTGGTAAAAGAGCAGGTCTATGTTTCTGCAGACTCATTCATATGTGAAAATTTTATTTTAATTGTACATGTTAGAAATGTATCATATGCTTACGCCACCTCCGCTTCGTCACTTTGCTCCAAAGTACCAAAGTTTATTTATTAATTTTGCAAATTCAATATAATAATGTATAAGTATGGTATATGTAAGACATTTATGACATGCATGCATATGGGTTTGTTGTTATATGAGACTGATTATTTCTACAATTTATGTGGATTATTGTTATTATGAGTTCTATTAGCGTGACTCTTAGGAAGAGAAATACCTATCTAGTATGGTTACGAGAAGATTTCCCATTAACGCATTTTCGTTAGATGTTGTTTTATGTTCGATATAATTTAATATAATTATAATTGCAATTTTTATTATGACTATTATTGTACAAATATGTTGATTAACAACACTGAAAAGACATCCGTTTTGATAATCGATTGTTATCTTTTAGTTTTTAACAACAATTTTCGTAAAAATCGTTATCTATTAGCGCAATAATGTGCTGATAGACAACGGTCATGTGAAGATAGACATCAGTTTTGCTCTATTGTTGTCTATTAACGCATTTTCTCGTTACAAGACAACAATCTTTACAACAATTATGAAAACATTGTCTTTTTGCAAAAAAAATTGCGTAGAAAGACAACACTTATGTCAAGAACAACAACAGTTCTGACTTAATATTGTATATTATCGCAATTTCTCACTAAAAGACAACACTATTTACAACGCTTAAAACGTGTTGTCTATATGCAAGTTATTACAATGAAAAACAACACTTCAGAAAACGGATTTAGGAACCGTTGTCTCTATTCATAAGAAGAAGTTGAAACACAACAGTATTAACAACAGTTTCAGTACCATTGTCTATTTGCATATTCCGTTATCATATTCTATCATTTAGGATATATATAATAATAATCTATAAATTCTGAATAATAATTACTTTTAAAGTGTAAAAGAGCACTCCGACATTCATGTTTGTAAATTTAAAATACTAATGATAATAAAACAATAATAGTAATAATAATAATGTAAAATTTCAATGTTATAAAGTTAAAGTAATTCAAATAAATCAATAAATAAATAAAGTTGCAAGTGAAATCATCTCTGCATTATAAGAAATCAAAGATTAGAAACAATAATATTAATCATATTGTATATACTTGGATGTTATATACTGATTTGGCTAAATATCATTTTAGTGAAAGTTAATAATTAATATTACGTTCAAAATGAAATAGTATTAATTATGAATATTATTAAAATATTGTAAGCTTGTCGGCTAATTCATGAAATTCTAAATTCATTTTGATTTGTTATATCATTTTCCAATAAGTTTTAATATCTGATCGTAAATAAAGCAATAATTTACATGAAGTTTAATTATTTTTCTTCTTTTGAAAACGAAAAACAAAACAAAAAATGAAATAAAAATTTATTGTTTAAATATTTTTTTGGCTTTCCCCGCAATTCGGGCGACTTGGCCCAACCATCGGCCCTAACACACCATATACCGGGTCTGGTTGGGTAGACTCAAAATTCTATCAGGCAAAAAATTATTGAGCCCAATCCAACCCATCCCTTAAAAAAACCCAAGAATTTTGGGTCGGCTCATGGCTCGTCAAACTTTTAGCTCGTCAGATAAATTAGAGTTTATGATTTAAAAAATATTACATATTCCTATAATAATCAAATGTAGTCGTACGACTAAGAAAGAAGACATTTACTTTAAAATAAAGGGAATATATAATTTATCAACCCACTCTATATATTCACGAAATACTTATTTTCCGATTGTCCTTGTGCATCTTCATCTCATAAAATAGTAATTGAAAATTGATTAAAGTACTTAAATTCTCACTACAACAAAAAATACTAATTGCTACCATTATATTAAGACATTGTAAATTCATAACAAAAAGAAAATATAAATTAGCAAAACACTATAGGACATTTATATTAAAGAGTCCTGTTAATTAATTAATAGAGCGAGCTATCTCATTTCCTGTCAGCATAAATGGAGCGAGCTCTGACCTCACCTCTCACCTTAGCGCTGCGCTGATCTTCATCAGTCTCCTCTATCCCACACTCCTCATATCTCCGCCGATCTCCCGTGTCTATCTCTGGACTGCTTCCACTAAGCCCTACACTTGACCAACCTCACCACCATGTCTAACGGATGCCACCACCGCCTCGACCTCGCCGCCACTGTCTCAGCACGCGCCACCACCCATTATCCAACGTTGTTGGTCATTAATTGAGGTAAAATGCCCTAATTTCACTACTAGAAAATTGGCCTATTGAAGGGCAGATCAACTTTAAGGGAGGAGGATCTTCATATAAAGACGAAAAATAGGGCATAATCGTCTAATTTCAAATTCTCAGAACCCTATTTTAGAGTTTTATCAGTTCAATTAATGCACTATATGCATTTTCTTATTAAAATCATCTTTAAGCTGAAGAACCCTAGCTGGAAGAGGTGTTGGAGTGTCCACTTCAAAAGGTAGATTTGCTTGAGGAGTTATGCAAAGAAGCTGATTATCTCCTCAGGTATGTTTCACTTTTATGCTGAGATGAAATTAGCCTTTCTGATTTATTAATGACTTTTATGTTAATGGTATGTCCTTGGATTTTATATGATGATATATTTGTGCAGTTTCTCTTGAATTTAAATATCATCACTGGCAATATGGAATGCCCCTTGTACTAGCTCTCATATTTTTCCAATAACAATGATTTATGTATTGTCTTATCTTGCGGTTCTTGGAAATTTTGTGGAATAATCAACTGAAATATGTCGGTTCGAGAAGCATGCTTGCTTTTCTCGGGAAACTGGATACATTTATTTTACCTTTCTGTGGATGTTTTTTTTTTTTTTTTTTTTACATTAGATGCCAAAAGAAATAAACTGTTCCTTGGTCGATCATTAGCTTTGGTTCGTGTTTGGACATATTCATTGCGGTTCCTTGGATGTGATAGGCGCATTGCTAGAAGTTTCTATATTTTTTTTTCTGTATCTCCTAATTAGAATCCAATAGTAGGTGATTTTTTGTAGAGTTTGATGACTGGTTCTTTTTGGTAGGATTTTATAATGTTATTCTTTAATCCCAAGTTTGGTCTAGTGTAGATTATCTATCTTCTGTCTCTTCATTTTTCTTTCACTTGGTAAAATGTAAGCCTTTTTGGTTACTAATTACATGCCATAGGAAGACTTGCTTGGTAGAAAATTAATGTGGTTACACACATGCACGCAACATGAAAATTGAACAACGTTTTTTAAGCCTTAAAATATACATATATATACACTAATTTGGTTACACACATGCAACACGGAAATTGAAGGATTAGGTCAGCATTCTAAAGAAAATGCAACCCGTTAGATTTTTTATCATTAATATTTATATATTGAGTCTTGTTTTACATAAATGACGATAATGCACTAAACAAGATGATAACTTAATCTTTTATTTTTCATTTTAGTACATGTTTTACATAGATGATACTATTGAGTAATGTTAGTGTCGTAGCTAAAAACTAACTTATTCTTGTCTCTTTTCGTACATTTGACAGATTGTGGCGATAGCTTGATGGAGTTGTACATTCGCATTTGCAGTTAATAATGTCGATAGTTTGTGGCTGGACTTTTTGTTATGTTACTAACAACATTGGAAGTAAAGCCTGCCTTCTAAATTATGTATTAGTACTATTTTAATTTTATGATACATTTTGTACGTGGACAAAGTCCATTTTAGACAAATTACATTAATGAGAGCAATGTTTATATATCTTATTTTGTTAAATTTGGTGATTGTTAATGTTTTCTTCAATTTTGCTTAATTATACCATAAGTGGCTCTTAGTCAGCGAGTATTAGACAATTGGCGTAAAGAGTAATAGAAAGACAATAGAAGACAGCGGACTTAAAAATGTTGTCTTTAATGCAAAATAATTGTTGTTAAATCCAGTGTTGTCTTTGAATAACTACGATAAACAATGGTTTATAACCGTTGTGATTACATGACAAGAAAATGGCTCTTAACCATTGTATATAAGGAGAAAGACAATGCCTTAAACCGTTGCCAGAGCGTTGTGGTATAACTAAAAGACAACGGATCTAAAACGATGCAGGACTGTTGTCTTTGTGTGAAAATACAACGATTTTAAAATGACGCATACCGTTGTCTTTGTTTGGAAATACAACGGTTTAAAATCGTTGTCTTTTACTCTGGATGTAACAACACTGCAGCTCTATCATAGGCAACAGCTAAACACCGTTGTCTATCACCGTTTTTCTTGTAGGGTGTGGTTATGATTAATATTGTTACTATATTATTTTATTTATATTCTCTCCTCTCATCTACTTTCTCGATACGACGTCTTACAAGTACATCCATCCGATGCCGTCATGAAACCAAATTGTAATAGCGGTATCCGTGGGGCGAGAAATAATGCTCATCATGCTTAGAATACTATGAATGTTCCGAACGCTCCAAACATTCCAGTTGTTCCATCTTATGCACCACCGAACCAACAACAATTATTCATAGGTTTGGCTACACTGTTGCAAAGAGCTACCATTACGCCGTCTACAATTGAGGAACAAGTGAAGCTCAGATTATAAACCAATTCAACAATTTCAAGCCACCTACTTTCAATGGGTAAGAGAGACCTTCTACTATATAGAGGAATGGATCTCAACACTTGAAGATTTTTCTGAATACATGGCCTTACTGATGCGTAGAAGGTATCATGTGCGGTGTTTCAACTTAAAGAGGATGACAGAAAGTGGTGTGATAGCCACTGGAGGCTCTAAAGGGAATGAGAATATGAATTTTTTACATGGAATTGGATTCAAGGATCTTGTGATAGGGCAATACTTTCCAAGAGTTTACAAACAATAGATGATATTAGGGATGCTAGAATGAACAGAGCCCGTTGGGTTGACCCTAGCTCATCCGAAAAAACCCAGGTTTAGGTTCACCATATTATCGGCCCGATAAAAGTGGCCCGATATTCTCGAGGCTCTATAAACCCGAAAACCGCTAGGGCTGGCCTGGCTGGCATCCATACTAGTTCTTATGATATAAGTATTTATGTTTTATCTGTACACTCTAATTTTATCAATAATAGAAAGGCTTTTTTATGCTTCATCTTATTTTTAGAAATTTGAAGCACATATCATAAACCTCCCGTACTTGATATTTATGATAGCTTCATCTCAATGGTATGATACCTTCTATGTTAAACTACCTTCTATCTTAAACTACTTTTATCATGTATAAGTATTTATGTTTTATCTGTACACTCTAATTTTATCAATAATAGAAAGGCTTTTTTATGCTTCATCTTATTTTTAGAAATTTGAAGCACATATAAAAAACTGGTTGGACTAAGGTTATGTTCACCATATTGTAGCCCCAATAAAAATGGACAGAAGGCCCGAAGCCCTATAATCCCAAAAACCACTAGGGCTAGCTTGAAACCGCTATGGGCTAACCCGATTGGCATCCCTAGATGATATGAGAGTTCAATGATCTCAAATAAGGAGGAATGATTGTCGTTGATTATGAGCGGAAGTTTAATAATATGAGTCATTTTGCTCCACACGTCAGCACAGAGGATATGAAAGCCCAGAAGTTTATTGATGGACTCCGACCAGAGATCCACCACCTCATTTCCAGCCATGGTTCTATGTTATGTTCAAAAGCTATCATACGAGCTGACACCATTGCAGCTAGCATAAAGCTAGAGAAGTATCAAGCACCCCTGACTGAGCAGTCAAATAAGAGGTAGTGAATGGAACCAAAAGATGGAAGCAACAATAAGAGAGGAAATAATGATGGTCCATCTGGGCCTAGACGAGTTGTGGAGTTTCCCACATATTGCACGTGTAATAAGAAACATAAGGGGGAATGTATGTGAGGGAAGAACCGATGCTATGATTGTCATGAGGAGGGCCATATGATTTCTTACTGTCCTAAGAGGGGTGAAAGATCAAAGAGAAAGGTCACATATCAAGGAATGCGTGGAAGAGCTCATGCATTTGGGATGAGAGGGGCAGAGACAGAGGTTGAAAAGGATCCCGATACTATGTTAGGTATTCGAAAGTTTCTCGAGTGCCGACTTTTGTGTTGTTTGATATTAAAGCATCTCATTCTTTATTTTCTGAAAATTTTCACACGATGATTAAATGCCAAAGTAGAAAAGTCTCAAACCCTCTTAAGATTTCTATACCTTCGGGTAAAGTTATGACGACAGATTCGATAGTAGACGGAGTAGTTATTAAAATGAATGGACATAATCTTTTTGTTGATTTATACATACTCGACATGAATGACTGTGTTATAATATTGGGAATGGGGATTGGTAGACGAAGCGTATATTCAATGTTTAGAGAGAAGAATCACTCCATGATCATCAAAGGATGTTGAGATCAGCTTCCAAGGAGCAATATACAACAAGGAACTGCCTATCATATCCGCGATGAAGGATTAAAGATGTTGATGAAGAAGGGTTTTTTTAGGGTATCTTGTGAGTGTACTACTCTAGAGTTGACAATGGACGATGTGCGCATAGTCAAGGAATACCTTGATGTTTTTTCGGAGAATTTACTAGGAATACCACTGGACAGATAAGTGGAGTTCACCATTGATTTGATGACTAAAGTTGCACCTCTACCAAAAGCTCCCTATAGAATGGTGCCAATAGAACTACAAGAATTGATGGTACAAATTCAAGAGTGGCTGGAGATGGGTTTCGTTTGGCCAAGTGTATCACCATGGGGTGCACCAGATTTATTTGTGAAGAAGAAATATGGATCAATAAGGATGTGCATCGATTAGCCTGAGCTTAATCGCCTCACCATAAAGAACAAGTATCCGCTTCCCCAGAGAGAAGATTTGTTTGACAAGCTAAGAGGATCAGGCATTTTTCTAAGATCAATTTAAGATCTGGATATCATCAACTCAAGATCAAAGGCGGAGATATTCCCAAAATAGCATTCCGAACTAGGTACGGCCATTACTAATTCGTGGTGATATCGTTTGGATTAAGCAATGCACCAACTATTTTCTTGGACTTGATGAACATAATATTTCACCCCTACTTGGATAATTTTTCATTATTTTTATTGGTGACATACTTGTATATTCGAGAGATAGGGATGAACATTAAAAGCAGCTGACAATGGAGACACTTTGCACGGAGAGATTATATGCAAAGTTTAGCACGTGTAAATGAATGGAAGGCATAGACTAGTGCACACGAAGTGCGAATTTTCTTGGGTCAAGATGGATATTATCGGAGTTTTATAGCGGGTTTCCTCTCTGATGACACGAGTGACTAGGAAAGGAGAGAAATTCCTATGGAATGAGATGTGTGAAGAGAGTTTTGAAGAAATCAAGATGAGATTGACTACCACTCCAGTGTTGACTATTCTGGATCTATCAAAGGAATACGTGATTTATAGTGATGCGTCAAAACAAGGTTTTGGATACGTTCTATGCAAAGTGGAAAGGTAGTCGCATACGCGTCTAGATAACTAAAGCCACACGAGCTAAACTACCCCACGCACGACTTGGAGTTAGTTGCGGTCATGCATGCCTTGAAGATATGGAGACACTATCTTTATAGAGGTAAGTGTGAGATCTATATAGACCACAAAAGCCTAAAATACTTGTTCACTCAGAAGGAGTTGAATATGAAACAACAAGATGGTTGGATCTAGTGAAGGATTACGATATTACAATTCATTACCATTCAGAAAAAGCTAATGTGGTAGTTGATGCCCTAAGTCGCAAGACAAGAGGAGACTTGAATTGCATATTGGCAAAAAATGAGAAGCTAGCCAAAGAGCTCGAAAGAATGAATCTTGAAGTAGTCGCATCTCCTAAGACTCTGAACTCTCTCTCAACAGCCTTCATGGTGCAACTGACCTTGAAGGATAGAATCAAGGAGGGGCAAACTCGAGACAAGTTCTGACTGTAGATGCGAGATCTCACTCTTGCGGGGGAAGACAAAGGATTTGAAATATCCGAAGATGGAACATTGTACTATGGAGGAAGGATTTGCGTGCCCAAAGATGTAGAGTTGAGGAAAGTGATCATTGACGAAGCACACTCTGCCCCTTATATCTCTCAACCAAGGAGTAAAAAGATGTACCAAAACTTAAAGAAGACATTTTGGGGGAGTATGAAGAATAATATTATGGAGTATGTGAAAAGATGTATTGCGTGTCAACAAGTGAAGATCAAGCATCAACGACCATTTTGTTTGTTGGAACCACTCGATATCCTACAATGAAAATGAGAGCACATTCCAATGGACTTTGTAGTAGGTCTACCCAAGGACGAAAATATCGGTGATTATGGAGATATCGGTATTTCAATTTAGAGAGATTTCGGTGAAATCTCGATAAATATCGAAATATCGGTGCAACTTTTTTAAAAATACCCGAAAATGTATTAAAACAGATAATTTATCACGATATTTTATAGATTGTTAAAAACCTACTTAAATTCAAATATTTGATCTAAATATTGAGTGAAATTCACATATTTACAACTAGTTGACAAATAATAAACAATAGAAACATTATCAGGCCACACAGATACATTATGAACTCTTATTATCATTAAGAATGTTCAAGTATTTTACAATAATATTCTAATTTATTAAATCTTTGGGTTGCATTAAGATAATTTAGAAATTTTACAACTAAGGATCATGAAATTTCACCGATATTAACCGAAATTTTACAACTAAGGCTACATTAAGAAAATTTTACCGAAATTCACTGAAATTTCACCGATATTAATCGAAATCTCACCGAAATTAATCAAATTTTACCGAAATCATCGATATTAACCAAAATTTCACCCATATTAATCGAAATCTCACCGAAATTAATCGAATTTTACCGAAATTCACCGATATTAACCGAAATTCACCGATATTAACCGAAATTTCACCGATATTAATGGAAATCTCACCGAGATTAATCGAATTTTATCGAAATTCACCGAAATTTTAGTAAATTTTTCACGAAATTACAGCAAATTATACCTGCAGATGGCCCAAATCGAAATTTTTGGAGATATTTTGGAGATTTCGAAGATATATCGGAGATATTCTGACATAAATTTATTACATCCAAATTTCGTTTCGGTATCGCCAAAAAAGAGAGATATCGGAGAGATATCGGTGAATATTGGAGATATTTTAATCCTTGGGTCTACCTCGATAAGAGAAAGGGAACAATGTAATTTGTGATGTGGTTGCCCGTCTCACGAAGTCATCACACTTCATTCCGGTCAAGATGAGTTATTGGGTGAATCAGTACATTTAGATAATGAGGTTGCATGGGATACCCATCATTGTTGTCTCCAACCAAGATACACGTTTCATATCACATTTTTGGAGGAGTTTATATGAAGCAATGGGAACTAAGATGGACTTTAGCACCGCCTACGATCCCCAAGCCGACAGACAATCCGAGAGGATAATTCAGATACTTGAGGATATGTTGAGAGCATGTCTACTTGATATGGGAAATAATTGTGTTATATTACGATGTGAGAAATATAAAATAAACGAGAATAAATGAACACAGATTTTTCGTGGTTCGCTAACAATGTGTTAGCTACGTCCACTGACAGAAGAGAGGAAACGTATATTATGTAATCAGGATGTAGGGTTCACTAACAATGTGTTAGCTACGTCAATGCGTAGTAGGGTCCAAGGCATTCTAGCATATCTCTACCTTGACTTGAATCCTCTCGCAGATTAATAGATGTATCAGATGCACCATAAAAAAAACTCAGACGTACGAGAAACTCCTTGTACACAAATTTGTCCCCAAAGATGGGACAACTAACAACTTGTAACATTTAACAAGTCCAAACAATGTTGGAACTAGTTACTAGGAACCGGCTTGATTAACATATCAACAGTGTTATCTGCCGTCCCAACTTTCTTGACCTTAATCCTCCTCTCACTACTTAGAAAATGATAGCTGACATCAATATGCTTCGTCCTCTCATGATGAACTTGATCCTCGGCCAAACATATTGCACCAAGACTATCACAAAAGACAGATGCATAGTCATGATGTCGAATAAGATTATTGACCAACTAATTGTAGGCTGCAAAGTAATACACAAATCCATACAGTCTGCTTTTGTAGTAGACAAACTAATTGTAGTAGACAAACTGGTTGTAGTAGACAAACTAATTGTAGTAGACAAAAGTAGTTCTGGATGCTTCTGTCAAATCCATATACTCTGCTTTTGTAGTAGACAAACTAATTGTAGGCTGCAAAGTAGTCTTCCAGCTAACAACTACACCAAGAGTGAAAACATACCCGGTCATGGACCTCCTAATGTCCACATCTCTTGCATAATCAAAGTCGCAATATTCTGCAACAAAATGATTTGTATCACCTCCATAAAGGACCAACATCAGATGTACCTCTATAGTACCGAAAAATCATCTTCACTGCTTGCTAATGTTCCTTACTAGGTTGAGCCATGAACTGAACCTACTAACTACACTGATAACGTGTGCAAGATCTAGTCTTCTGCAGACCATAGCATACATCAAACTCCCCACTGCACTAGCATAGGGAACCTCAAGGCGTGTGCTCCTTCCCCTCAATAGATTTGGGAGCAAAAGAAATAGACAAATGAATATCCGCAACATTTGGAGTGTCGATACCTTTAGCTATAGACATACCAAACCTTGATAATATCTTTTGAATATATTCCTTTAGAGAAAGGAAAAGCTTCTTCTGACTTCTATCCCTATGAATCTCCATGCTTAATATCCCTTTGAAACCTTCCATAGATCTTGGTAAAGCATTTAACACCATCAAGGCTCTGTCATCATCTTCCATCGTTACCCCAAGATCTTCCAGTTCATCAAGAAGTTTTGTGAACTCATCTAATTGATCAGAGATATCCTTTTCCTCCACCATTTTGAAAGCCAGTAATCTCTGCTTGAGAAATAGCTTTTTTGATACTGATTTGGATTGATAGAGATCCTCTAGTTTGGTCCAGGCCTCAATAGCATTCACACACCTCGAAACTTCCCTCAAAGGCTTATCACCAAGACACAGAATGATTAGGCTCAATGCTTTCTGGTCTATCTCTGCATATTTGGGTTTCTCAGTCTCTACCCATTCATTTTCTGGTTTGAGAGCACTTACCAACCCATTTTGCACCAGGATGGCCTTCATCTTGATCTTCCATAGGTAGAAATCATTTTTCCCTGAGAATTTATCCTGATCCATCTTCATTCCCGACATCTTTGTCTTCTGCTTGCGTGGGAATACTTCCCACAGATGGCGTCACTTGTTAGGATCAGCTCAATCTCACACAAAACAAAAGTAACAACAGAATTCGGACAAAAAATAAACAAGAAAACGGCGGAACACAAATGAAACAAGAATAGAAATGAAAAATGATGAACTCAGGGATTTTACGTGGTTCGATCAAAGATGATCTACATCCACGGAGGTTCTATGCACCTCAATTCACTCCACTACTCAATCATTACAAGAATTACCCAGAAATCTAGCAAAACCCCAAATCACACTCTGATTTGGAACAGAAACCCTAGATATCTAATTCTCTCAATTGTGTAATGTTTACAGAGGGAAAACTATCTCTATTAGCTCAAAATTACAAGTGATTACAATGTATATAAGTATCGGAGCTCGAATCTGGAAGTTGAGGGAGTTGTAACCAACTTTGACTCAAGTTGTTTCAAACTGCTGCAGCGGGGCTTTCACAACGGTTTATCATGCAACAGAATGAAACCATTGTAACTGACGGTTATAACCACCTCAAACCCAGTTCTCTTTTAACCTCTTTACTGATCTTGGCTAAAACCCGATTTTCTGATCCGGTTCCTTACACATCAAGCCCGGTTTTGGAATCCTCAAAACTTCTACTTTATATCATGAGCCACTTGATAAAATTGAACTAATATCTACACACATTCTACTATGTAATTTGATATAAAGTTTTCATTAATTTGTTTTTCAATTTTATCCATTATAATATATATATATATATATATATATATATATATATATATATATATATGTATATGTATATGAATATGTTGGTCCCAAGTGGTAGAGGTTTAAAGTGGGAGCGAGGGAGGGGGTGGGTACATAACCATCTAACTCGATTTTATCCTCTTCAAATACTTTGAACACAAAATTGTTTCTTAATGCAAGAAACTGGTTCTTGTAGCGATGCTAATATAGTAAGTTTACTTTGGTAGTATGCATAAACCAGACTGACTAGAAGTAACTTACAATATGCAAAGCTCAACGGAGTTTTACGTGCAGCGGAATATACTTAACGTTTTCTTACAAATCTATGCACTAGACAAGTAATATGCCAACAAATATTATAAAAGTAGATACAATATTTATAGCGGTTTGAAGGTAGAGTAATCCTTCTACGTGTGCTATTCCCTCACACAGCGGAAAAAATCACTAAGAGGTTTACACACAGTACAACCTAGCTATTCCGAAGTACAAGTGCAACTTAGCTTCATTAACGAACTGGAACTTGAGGCATCACATGCTCTTTGGAGCCAAGGATATTGCTTCACACAAAGAGCTTTGAGTACCCCAGAAGCGTCATTGCTCATTGCTTTTCGCAGCTGTTGTATTGAGAACTCAGTCGCTTGCAACGTACAATCAAATTTTTCTAACACTTTCTTCATAGTAGCAGTTGTTGGTGACACACAAACTTAGTTCTGCAACTAAAATTGAGCAACCGCAAGTGCACGGTGTCAAGAGTAGTTTTAAGCGAGTACAAGGTCAATCCCACAAGGATTGGTATCGATATCGGAAAAGTGAAGTGACATAAACATTTTAATGGCTAACTAGACGATCAAATGAGTGGTTTTTGGTATTTTAAGAACCAATTCAATTAAACAAGAAATTAAAACTAATATGATGAACTAGAGAACAATTATAGGGATTAAACAATTAATAAGGGTGATCTAGGCTTAGATTTGAATTACGGGCATCTAATCACTACTAATCCAATTCAATTCAACTTTTAACTGAATGCTATGTATTAAGGAACGATCACAAACATATGTAAAACCCCCTCTCGAAGCGAATTACGTGTTGATTGTATAAGATTAATCACCGTCTCCGGTTGATTAATTAAATACAACTCCTAATCGATTCTAAGACCAAAGGTCCCATAACTAGCGCAAACCTCTCGGTTTTATTGCTTAATCATGTTAATTAATGTGATCTTGGATCAAATCTCCCCTCTCAGTTCCAATTTAATCCTCAATAATGTTAAATAAGTGATCAATTCATTCAACAAACATTTATAAACAATTAATCAATCAATAGCATAACACGGAGTTGAATTAATCGGCTAATAATAACTAAACACCCATAATTTACTCTCTAAACCTAGATTAGGAAATTAGCCAACCATAATTATAATAAAAGATAAACACAAATATATAGACATAATCATGTTCATACAAATATTAAATGGAAATGGAAAGATAAAGCGTATTTTAATGTTGATAATTCTTGATCTCCATGTAGAATCCCCAAAAATGCTCTCAGGATTCTCTCTCTCTAAAAAGTGGCTATTGAATGTGTGTTCTATGAAAAACTGAAATTTAGAGCACCTATATACCCAATTGGGGCTTGTTTAGGATCTTGGGCCAAAAAATAAGGTTTTGGGGCTGAAAAGCCCACTTTTCCGGCGTTCGTGCACGGCCCGTGCAGCCCTTGCACGCTCGTGACTGTGCACAACCCCAAAAAACCCAAACTTTCTAGAGGCGTGCACGGTCCGTGCAGGGGCGCACGACCGGCACTTCTTCCTTCAGCGCGCACGGGCCGTGCACGGTCCTGAAGGCTTGCACGGTTGTGACCGTGCACGGCCCAGTTTTGGCCTGTTTCTTCATTCTTTGGGTTTTTTCTTGATTTCTTCGACTCTCTTCTACTCGTCGACTCTTTGTATACCTGTTTTACCTACAAAATGCTAAAAAAAAAAGCTTTTCCGATGAGAGAAAGAAAATACGAATTTTATGACAGACGAGAGCTCTATTCTAAGTGTGTTTTCTTGATTGAAAACCCCGTTTGTCAACCCCTTCAAACTAAACCATTGCTCGTCCCTGAGCAAATAATATCCAAAGAATGATGATTTTATTTTTCAGTTGGAAGAAAACATATAAGTATTATCGGTTTTACTTGGGAATGTATGTCTCAGACTAAGAACACATCCTATCTATGCAACATCACAAGTTAAGGACTTTTTGAATCATCACAATATCCTCACAGACAAGTGTATCACTCAAGCACTCAAGTGTATATAAAAGGGTTGTGTATCGCTCAAGTTGTATACATATACATGCCCTACTATGTGCTTGCCTATTGTCTAATCTCTTCGTCACTTTTGACAACTTATGAGCAAAGAATCAGAAAGGTCTTTTGTTTTGGTTGTAACGTGGGCTTTTTGGACTAGGTGAGATATGTTTGAGTGTAGAGACTTGACTTGGATCGATTGAGTTGCACTCAACTATTCCTCACATAAGTTTTACTCCCACTCCCTTTTCATCATTTCAACACTTCAATGTTTCTTTCACCTTCTCCAAATCACCACAACCAACTCTTGTGCATAAAATGTGAGTTAGCAATATTTTGACTTCTAAGTCAATCAAAGTAAGATCTATTATTGGTTTCTTTTGACCCTTTCTTGGTCCTAAACTATAAACATCCAATCGAAATGAAGTGTAATTTAATTTTTTTTTTCTTTTCTTCCCCACTTTATATTCAACATCGCATTCTCATCATCTTTGTAGTCCTCACTCATATCTACCTTCTAATTTCCTCTTTCAACTCGTTCGATCCAAGTGTGGAAAAAAGGTTTAAAAGACTGATACATCTTATAATTGTTGGCTATCAAGAACAAGGTTACAAGCTCAACTTGGCTTACTGGGGATAATTTGTATAAAAGGGTAGAAATGGATTTTTAGGCTCAAAATGGGTTGAAATACAAGATCGCCTAAAATCATTTTCTATGCTCATAAATATATCTTATAATTTTAAATAGACGCAAGGCAAGTTCTAGAGGTACTATGCACATGATCAACACCACACAAATCAAGGAAAATATTGAACTCCAAAAGTAGGAGTTCCTCATTTTGGCTCAAAAGCTCACTGGCTTATATATTGTGATTTATCATTTGTTCCAAAACAGGTGTGTGCATGTATCACATTTTCGCTCAAAAACCATTTTATATATCATCATTGACAACATTTCCAATACCTCTTAACCTAATATCTTCTCTTCCCTTTTTTTTTTTTTTTTTTAATTTGGCGTAAAGATCAACATACAATTTATTCAAACTATCAACAACTAAAGACAAACATAGCTTAACAAATTAACTAAAAATTAACAGTTCAAAACAAAAACATAATTGCAGTTTGGCAGGACAAACACAAGAAAGACAAGCAACCACCCTCAGAATTTTGCAACATACATCCCCCCTCAAACTATTTTAAACTAAATTCCAAAATGCGTTAAAATAGTTTCAAAAGTAGAGATGTTGCGAATAACTTACAAACTCCCCCTAAGGGGACGGTGGCCTTGGATCATAGTGACCAGCTTGCACGTTTAAATCCTCGAGCTTCTGCAACATTTTTGCCATCTGTCTCTCTTCTTTAGAACTGATCTTCTGGGCTGCCAAGATTTCCGATAAAGCGCCCATGATGGTGGCCTGGCCTGTTGTCAAATTTTGCTAAGTTCTCATCATGTTGGCTTGGTTGGCTATGAGAAGTCGTTGTTGCTCTTTAAGCTCGTTGATGGCCGCCTCCACAACTCTCAATCGTTCCATGACTGTTGGGGATTCCCCGCACTATCGGGAGGAAGACTCCTCCCCTCGCTGTCCAGGAAACCCCTCCTCGATGTTTCGGATCTCCCGATCCTCTTCCATCTGTTCTTCTGTAGGCACTTATCTAGGCAGAAGTTGAGCTCCAGATGGCCCCTTCTGAATCATTTCTGTATGGGCCGGAGTCATCATTAACCAGTTTTCAGGCCTCATCACTATGGTCAAGGTGGCGTTGGGTAGGGGAAATGGTCCACCCTCTCGCTGCTACCACATCCACACTCCCTTCTTGGATAACTTGATGTAATGAGATTGCTTAAGAATTTCTGTTGTTATCCTGGAGTCACCGGTCATCGGTTGATATCTTGACAAGTTGATCTTGAAGTGTCTTGCCAAGGCAGTGATGAAGCCTCCAATTCATATAGCACTTGTTTCATGTGCTATCGAATTGAATTGGCCCATAAGGTGGAGTGCTGATCGGACCTTTTGGGGTGCCATCATGCACCACAACATATACTGTTGTCCCCCCGGAGGCCTCCTGCTTTATTCCTCGCGAACAAGGTGTGCTGCATAATCTTAGCCAAATATCTGAATGTGGGATTTCGAATTAAGGGTCAGCTTTGATCTGCTAGCATTGTAGGTAGGGTGAGATGGTGGGGCATCCGGCTGATAGCTGATTTGGGGCTAGAATTCTTGGGAATTGAAGTCTTCATGCTGTGCAAAGTTGCCAGTGGTCCAAAACCGGAAGATCTCTCCCACTCGTCCCGAGTGCAGCTCTCGGGGCTGGTTCCATAGCCAAAATGTCATGCTCAAGGCTTTCTCACGGTGCATGACAACATTGAGTGTTGAGAAGGACTCCAAGACTAGCTCCTTATAAGTTGGCCAACACCCATAGAGAAAGTAACTCCAATCCATTCGTCGGATTAGAGTTTCTATGTCGTCTCGGATGCCCAACTCATCCATAGTTGATGGGTCGGGATATAGAGTTGGAATAATCCTTCTCTTGACCAACTTGCTCCAACGTTCCCGAACCGTCTCTGATTTCCACATCCGGCCAAAATTGATGCCATACTCATTCGGACTAATTTCCTCGGGTTCACTTTGCTCAACGGGTTCTTGTGTGCCCCGTGAACTCGACTCTCCTAGCCTTGCAACTTTTCTTTTTGGACCCATATTCTATATAAGAAGATGTGACCTACAATCACCCATAATAAGTGAGACAATTTTTCATCAACCCCTTCAAACTAGACTTAAGGCACATGTTAAAAATTAATGCGTTCCTAATTACATATGTCGTCATATCTAGTTTGATCACAATTCAACATTAACAACAAATAGCACACATAACACACAATTCCCACAATAAAGCTTTACATTCTTGAGCAATCAAATGCATTTCATTAGTGCTTCCCTCAAACTAATTTGTAGTATGTGGTTGAGATTAAGAACATGTACAACATATCATACTACAATTTAGTTGGACTCAATTGCATTCAACAACTCCAAGTAAGAAACACATACCCTCAAACTAGTTTGGTGTTGTGCGTTTGAGATAAGACAAATTGTATTGCACTACGATCCCGACTAGCTTGAGGTATGAGAGTTCAATTCTACGGATTATTAATGTGAATGAATGATATTCATGAAGTGTAAAAGGATAAAAAATCATCAATCTATCCAAAATATATATATATATATATCTATATATATCTTGCATCTACACATTCTATACACCTCAATGTTCACGAATTCAATCATTACTACAATTATTTGGAGCATATAATCGGAACAAATCATAAGAATAGGCACCAATTGGCCTTGAATCAACAAAACAAGCACAAAACCCATTGCACATAAGGTGTTTGATAAAATGCTCCAACGTATTTATAATTTCGAATTGAACAATTTCAAATTCTATCTACTCCCTAAACTCAATCATCAACAATATATGTTCAACAAGTCAACACCCACAAAACAACAAGAAATTTGAAATTATATGCATGGTATACAACTAAGCCTTAGTTTGATAAAATTGGCTAAAAATTTTGAATTTAATTGAAATTCAGTGGACATACCTTATGATGTTAGGAAGATTAGGACTTGAATATGTTGATTCTCCAAGGTTTTGCTTCGAATTTGTGTGTGTGTGTGTGTGTGTTTTTGTGTGTTTCACGTATGGGAGAAGAGGGAGAGAATGAGAAAAAGTGTATTTTTCGCGTTTATTACTGGCCCGGTCCAGGTCGTGCACGGTCCGTGCACCCTTGCACGGTCGTGACCGTGCATGAACCAAAAAACAGGCAACTTTCTGGGACGTTGCACGGTCCATGCAACCGTGCACGACCCCCAAATTTGGGGTTTTCACTGTTTTGTTTCACGGGTCGTGCAACACCTGAAATTTAAAATTTTACCCGTTTTTGGAAGCCCTTCTCACCCATTTCGCATCCCAATCACTTTTCTTGTCATTCCTTGCATTTACCTGCCATTATGCAACAACTAAAAGCTTAGAAACACTTTAATTAAATTATCTAACTAATCAAAGTACGAAATTAAAGAAATTGAACTGCCGGATTGCCTCCCGACAAGCGCTAAGTTTAACGTCTTCAGTCGGACGCCTGTTTATCTTGGTTCAATGCGGTTCAACCAAAGACAGTTGGTGAACTTCTCTTTCTTGTTCTTGGCCAAAGTACCTCTTCACTCCTTGGCCATTCACCATAAACGTGCTTCCGTCGGTATTAATTAGCTCGACAACTCCGCTTGGTAGCACTCTCTTGACTGTGAAGGGTCCCGACCATTTTGATTTTAGCTTCTCGGGAAAGAGTTAAAGATGGGAATTGAACAAAAGGACTTGGTCTCCATGACAAAACTCTATTTTGATGATCAATTTGTCATGAAACCTCTTGACTTGCTCCTTGTACACCCTTGAATTCTCAAATGCTTGATTTCGGAACTCATCAAGTTCGTTCAATTGCAACACCCTATTTGCCCCAGCCGATTGAAAGTCAAAATTCAACTTCTTTATCGCCCAATATGCACGATGTTCAAGCTCCAAAGGTAAATTGCATGATTTACAAGTTGATAAGGAGACATACTAAGGGGTGTCTTGTAGGCCATTCTGTATGCCCACAATGCATCATCCAACTTTAAAGCCCAGTTCTTTCGGTTTCTACTTACTGATTTCTCGAGGACTTGTTTGATTTCCCGGTTAGCTAATTCGGCTTAGCCATTCGCTTGAGGGTGACATGGTGTAGTCACCTTATGCTTCACACCCTACCGGTCCAATAAACCATTGAGCCATTTGTTTCAGAAATGCGACCCACCATCACTAAGCAATGCTCTAGGTGCTCCATAACGAGTGATGATATTCTCCACAAGAAATCTTAGCACCACTTTAGAGTAATTGGTCGATGTAGGGATGGCTTCAACCCATCGGGAAACATAATATACCGCCAACAGAATGTATTGATAGCCTTGAGATGATGGGAATGGTCCCATGAAGTCGATTCCCCAAACATCATACAATTCAACTTCAATAGAATTGGCAAGTGGCATTTTCATATCTTTTCGAGATCCCACCGGTTCATTGGCACCGATCACATTGCTTGATGAAGTCGTGGCAATCTTGAAAGATCGTTGGACAATAGAAGCCACTTCGAAGCACCTTAGCTGTCGTTCTGTTAACCGCAAAGTTGCCTCCACTCGGTGAAGAGTGATATTGCTCGATAATCTCTCGACCCTACTCCTCAGACATACACCTCCGGATAATCAAGTCAGCACATCTTCGAAAAAGGTATGGATCATCCCACATATTAAACTTCTTTTGATGTGATGAGAGGTCGGGTGGTGGTGCTCCACAAACTAAGTAGTTCACAATGTTAGCATACCATGGGAGTCGAGCAATCACCATCATGAGGTGTTCATCAGGGAATGTCTCCTTGATCACCTCTTGTTGCCCTTTTTTGTCCACCTCATTCTCAATCCTCGAAAGATGATCGGCTACAACATTCTCACATCCTTTCCGGTCCTTGATTTCCAAGTCGAATTCTTGTAGAAGCAGGATCCATCGGATGAGTCTTGGCTTGGCATCCTTTTTGTCGAAGAGGTACCGGATGGCTGCATGGCTGGTGTACACAATCATTTTTGCGCCCACAAGATAGGCATGAAATTTGTCGAATCCATATACCACCGCTAACATCTCCTTCTCGGTTGTTGTGTAGTTCGACTGAGTCGGGTTAAGGCCTGTACTCACGTAATATATCACTCGGAAGATTTTATCCTTCTTCTGTCCCAAGACTGCCCCGACTGCTCTATCACTCGCATCACACATGAGCTCAAAAGGTTGGTTCCAATCGGGTGATACTAAGACTGGTGCCGAAACCAACGTTTTCTTCAACACCTCGAAGGCCTATAAACAGGAATCATTGAAAACATAAGCAACATCTTTTTCCAAAAGGTGAAACAAAGGCTTAGCAATTTTCGAAAAATCACGAATAAACCTTCGGTAAAAACCGGCATGGCCTAAAAAGCTTCGGATTCCCTTCTCATTGGTTGGTGGTGGTAGTCTTTCATTGGCAACCACCTTGCCTTGGTCTACCTCCAGCCCTGCAGCTGAAACCATGTGCCCTAACACTATACCTTCTCTTACCATGAAGTGGCATTTTTCCCAATTTAATACAAGGTTAGTGTCTTCACAACGCTGCAAGACTAGAGATAAGTTAAACAAGCAATCATCAAATGATGAACCGTAAACAGAAAAATCATCCATGAATACTTCCATCACATTCTCGATCAACCCACTAAAAATAGCCCTCATGCACCGTTGGAAAGTAGCCGGTGCATTACATAAGCCAAAGAGTATTCTCCTAAAAGCAAAAATGCCATATGGGCATACAAAAGCTGTTTTTTCTTGATCCTCTGGGGCAATCATAATTTAATTGTACCCGGAGCACCCATCCAAAAAGCAATAGTAGTCATACCCGGCTAATCTATCTAACATTTGGTCAAGAAATGGAAGGGGAAAATGATTTTTCCTAGTAGCGGCATTCAACTTTCGGTAGTCAATACAAACCCTCCAAGCGGTTATCAACCTAGTGGCTACTTCTTCTAAATCACTCACCTTAACTACCATTATTCCTCCTTTCTTAGGCACTTCTTGGGTAGGACTCACCCACTTGCTATCGGATATAGGAAAGACTATGCCATTATCAACCCATTTCAAAACTTATTTCCTCACCACCTCTTGCATATTTGGATTTAGTCTATGCTAACTTTGCACACTCGGTTTATAGTCCTCTTCCATTAGAATTTTATGCATGCAAATAGCGGGGCTAATCCCCTTAAGATCTGAGATGGACCATCCAATAGCACTCTTGTGATTTTTCAACATTTCAATCAATTCTTTTACATTCTCTCTCATTGAGATATGCAGAAATGATGACCGGAAATTTCTTACCTTCATCGAGGTACTCATACCTCAAGTGGTCAGGAAGAGGTTTCAATTCAATGTTGGGTCCTTCTTCTTCTTTGCCCTTAGACTCCTTTAGCTCGGTTAACCCCTCATCCTCCAATTTTAACCAAGAAACTTCCTCTTTAGGCACCTCCTGCAAAGAATTCAATGCATTAACACTATTAACAATATGAACATTGTTAGCTTCATTGTTAGTACATGCAAATATAGAATCGTGCAAGCGAATTTCTAAAGAGTCAATATCACTAGAAGCTAGGAAATTTCTTGTATCATTGATATCTAGCAAGTCTAAAGCATTACATTCCTCTATAACATTAACCTCATCCACGTTGTGAAACCTCATTGCCTTATAAATTGAAAAAGTAACATTTTCATCATTCACTCATAAGGTGAGTTCTCCCTTTTGAACATCAATGAGAGCTCCACCAGTTGCTAGAAACGGACGGCCCAAAATCTAGGGGACTTCCTTGTCCTCATTCATGTCCAAAACTACAAAATCCACCGGGATTATGAACTCACCTACTTTGATCAACACATCCTCCACTATCCCCTTCGGATAGGTCCTATCTACCATTTGCAAGGCTATAGTGGTAGGTTTTATGGTTCCAATTTCCAATTTATTGAATATAGAAAGTGGCATGAGATTAATGCTTGCCCCAAGATCACATAATGTTTTTTCAAATTTTTTATCCCCAATAATACAAGAAATCGTAAAGCTACCTGGATCCTTCCTCTTTTGAGGGATTCTTCTTTGAATCACTGGGCTACACTCCTCGGTTAAGTTAACCGTCTCATATGCCTCCAACCTCCTCTTCTTCGATATCACCTCCTTCAAAACTGTAGCATAATTAGGCATTTGTTGCAAAGCATCAATAAAAGGAATGTTTATATGCAATTTTTTTAAGGTTTCCAAAAACTTAGCAAATTGATTATCCAAATTTTTCTTTTAATAGTATGTGGAAATGGGAGGGGAGGGACATAAGTAAGAGGAATAGAGTCAGATGTGGAGTTTGGCTTCATGGCCCCTTTTTCACTTGATTCCCCACGATCCTTGGGTTTGGTTTGCTCTCCTAGATGCTCTTTCTCAATCACTTGGTCACCATCCACCGGTAGCTTTGGTCCTTCATACTCCGTTCCGTTTCTTAGCCGAATTGCTTGGCATTGTTCCTTTGGATTCTTCACCGTGTCACTCAGAAACTGCCCCTTTTGGTGTTAGGGGCTAATGGCTTGGGTTAACTGGCTCATTTGCAATTGCAAGCTTTTAATGTCGGCCCCATTCGTCACAATGCTCTTATTGACATCAACTTGAAACTTTGCGAAAGAATTGTCCATTTGTGACATTCTTTCGTCCGTCCTTGAAATGAACTATGTCAAGAGTTCCTTTAAGCTTGGCTCCCTTCCTTCGTTTATTACCCCATTGGTAACGGAGAATCCAGGTGATGGTTGGATTGAATTGTTGGGGTTGCCATAGGAAAGATTTTGATGACCCTTTGGTCCCGATTGGTAGTGACCCGATTGGTGTTGGTTGTGAGTGTAGTTCGAATGTTGGCCTTGCCCCGGATGTGGATATTAGTGTCCCATTTGGTTTCCATAACCCCTTTGATGAATGAAGTTACAATCCTCGGGGTCTTCTTGTGCAACAACGGTCTTTGCACTTTGCTCCACTTGGACCGAAGAGGCGGCTTTGGTTAGTGACTCCAATTATTTTGACAAAGCCGCTATTTTAGTTGATAATGAAGAGCTTGCCTCTTTTTCCACTACACTTGCAACCACCTTTGGTTTGTTCCTTTCGTTTGGCCATTGATATGAATTTGTGGCCATGTCCTCAATAATTGATGTTGCATCTCTCGCCGTTCTTGCCAACAATGAACCACCGGCGGCTGCATCCATGATTCCTCTTGTAGGCCCGAATAATCCGTTATAGAAGTAACAATTTTTCTCCTTATCTTGCAATCCATGTTGGGGGCACTTCCGGAGTAAGTCTTTGAAACGCTCCCATGCCTCCCATAATGGTTCAGCATCGAACTGACTGAATTGTGTGATTTCTCCTCTCAATCTAATGGTCTTACTCGCCGGGAAGTACTTCTGAAGGAACCTCTGATAGAGATCATCCCATGTTCAAAAATCCTTGTTGGCAAGGGAGTTGTACCACAAATTTGCCCTATCTCTCAATGAAAACGAGAAAAGGCAGAGCTTAATTTGATCATGCGGGACTTGGTTGATTTGAATCGTCCCACATACTTCCAAGAATGTTGACAAATGAAAATTCGGGTCTTCACTAGCATGGCCTCCAAACTAGTTATATTGGATGATGTTAATGAGCGCCGACTTTAACTCGAAATTCACTGCATTTACGGGTGCTCTACCCATCCCACCAAAATTTCGCTTTGCTACCGGTCATAGAAAGTCATGAATAGTGTCTTGGGGTGGAGGGTTAAGCACTTGCTCTCTCCAATTCCGGAGAGCATTCACCTCTTCTTGCTGTTTCCGCATCATCTCTATCATTTGATGATAGACGTTTGCTTGATCGGGTAGAATTAGAGTTGCATTCCTCTCAACTTGATTGACAACTCTTGGGTCGTTATCTCCGGCTTCCATGCTTCTTTCTCTATTCCTTCTCCCTTGATTGTGTCCACAAGTTGCTTCAATTTCCGGATCAATAGGTAACAAGCCTTCCAGTCCTTGCGACCTCAAGTACATCAACACCATGCACAACAATCAAAAAGAGATCTCGTAAGCTCAATTACTAACTAATAACAAATAAAATAACTAAACTAAGAACAAAAAGAAAGTGTCTAGAGTATCACTAAATGCCTAGAACAACACTTTCCAGCTATCGTTATCGAATCCCGGACAACGGCGCCAAAAACTTGACACATAAACTTAGTTTTGCAACTAAAATTGAACAACCGCAAGTGCACGGCGTTAATAGTAGTACTAAGCGTGTACAAGGTCCATCCCACGAGGATTGGTATCGATATAGAAAAAGTGAAGTGACATAAACATTTTAATGGCTAACTAGACGATCAAATGAGTGGTCTTTGGTATTTTAAGAACTAATTCAATTAAACAAGAAATTAAAACTAATATGATGAACTAGAGAACAATTATAGGGATTAAGCAATTAATAAGGGTGATCTAGGCTTAGATTTCAATTACGGGCATCTAGTCACTACTAATCCAATTAAATTCAACTTTTAACTGAATGATATGTATTAAGGAATGATCACAAACATATGTAAAACCCCCTCTCGGAGCGAATTACGTGTTGATTGTATAAGATTAATCACCGTCTCCAGTTGATTAATCAAATATAACTCCTAATCTATTCTAAGACCATAGTTCCCACAACTAGCGCAAACCTCTCGGTTTTATGCTTAATCATGTTAATTAATGCGATCTTGGATTAAATCTCCCCTCTCGGTTCTAATTTAATCCTAAATAATGTTAAATAAGTGATCAATTCATTCAAATAAAAATTTATAAACAATTAATCAATCAATAGCATAGCACGGAGTTGAATTAATCGGCTAATAATAACTAAACATCCATAATTTACTCTCTAAACCTAGATTAAGGAAATTAGCCAACCATAAGATAAACACAAATATATAGACATAATCATGTTCAGACAAATATTAAATGGAAATGGAAAGATAAAACCAATTTTAATGTTGATAATTCTTGATCTCCATGTAGAATCCCCAAAGATGCTCTCAAGATTCTCTCTCTCGCGAAGTGGCTATTGAATGTGTTTTTTATGAAAAACTAAAAATTAGGGCATCTATACCTCCAATTGGGGATTTTTTAGGGTCTTGGGCTAAAAAATAAGATTTTGGGGCTGAAAAGCTCACTTTTCCGGCGTTCGTACACGGTTTGTGCAACCCTTGCACGGTAGTGACCATGCACAACCCCAAAAAACCCAAACTTTCTGGAGGCGTGCACGGTCCTGAAGGCTTGCACGGTTGTGACCGTGCACGGCCCAGTTTTGGCCCCTTTTTTCATTCTTCGGGTTTTTTCTTGATTTCTTCGACTCTCTTCTACTCGTCGACTCTTTGTACACCTGTTTTACCTACAAAATGCTCACAAAAAAAGTTTTTCCAACGAGAGAAAGAAAATACGAATTTTATGACAGGCGAGAGCTTAGAATGTAATAAATACACGATAAAACCTCTATTCTAAGCGTGTTTTCATGATTGAAAACCCTGTTTGTCAGTTGGTAGATTCAACTCTTCATAGGATTGCCTGATTCCCACTAAGGTTTTCTCCTCTTTCTTTTGGCTGTTGCTTGTGTTGTATCAGAAAGGTGCCTGAGCCGCTTCTATAAATGGAGTTCTTAAGGAGATGATTCATTACTCCCTCAAATATTCATGTCTTCATCAGAACTGCCAATTGGGGTTTCTAGTGTTGTAGCTGGTGGTTTTTTTTTTATCTCTTCCACATTTGATTTTCCAAGCTGCAACTTCTTTTATTGCTCCATGATACTGTCCAGTAGGCTCACCATTAGTGTGGTCTTCTCATGTTATTGTGTGAACTTAACTAGATGCCTTTCCCCCCAACTGGTTCTAATTGTTGGATAGTAGTTTGAGTAGCAACTCAATTTCTACTCCAGCGTCTTGTTCAGTTTCTTTTGGCTGAGGCACTGCATCTTCTGTTGATCCTGCATCAATATAAGTAGCATATGCTTGCTCGTATTCAAATATCGTTCTGTGACTTGATTAGTTGCTTCATTTTTCAAGCTTGCTTTAGTACAAGTTGCATCAGCATTCCCCTTTGCCACAACCTCTTCTACTTTGTGTTCTGTAACTATAGCCTTAAGCTTTTCTACTATATCCTCCATAGTAGTTGGTGCTTTATCACTTAGCTTGACAGAACCAGCATCACCAACTGGATCATTTTCCACATCCTCAGCCTCCAACAACTTTTGGAAGGGGTATCATTGCAATCTAACAGTTGTTCATCTCCTTGTTGTTCAACTGTCTATGAGTCTGGAGTATCTTCAAGTATGATTACCTTAGCAATAGTGTAAATTGGATCTTCAGCAGGTGGTGTTGCAAATTCAGCAAGGTTTCTGGTTGTGTAAAACTGCTTCTTACTTGCCTGCTGTTGCAAAGTAGTCTCTACATCTTCTACTATTTCTGAGATCCTACTGTGTGTACTCCCTGGTGCCTATACACTTGGTGTGTGAGAGATGGGCACTACTTTGTCTACTGCAATCTCTCCTATAGTAGGTTCATTAATAACAGAGATGGGCACTATTTCAGCATCTGCCTAAGCTACTTATCCTATGTTTTTTGTAGCTTCATGGGCATCCTGAGTGGTTATTTCTGCCTTGTCTACTGTGTCTCTCTTACAGCAGATTCATTGGCAATTCCCTGCCTAGCTCTGAAAATAGGGGTTAGTTGAATTTGATCTTCCTTAGAGCTTTCTGTAGTATCTCCCCATTTCCTCTTCTAGCAGCTCTTCAATGAGCTTATCTTCTTCATGTTGATGGGAAGAAGCAGAGTTTTGGTTGGTGTTAGGAAATGAAACTCTTACAACACACACAAACAAGCTCAAACCAAGAAAGAATGAAAATCAAACAAGAATTCGGCCAAACAGAAACCGAACGCAAAACAGAAACTGAAATGAAAAACACAAGGTTTTTACGTGGTTCGATCAATGTGATCTACATCCACGGAGGCTCTATACACCTCAATTCACTCCTCCAAACAATCAATTACAAGAAATAATCCAGAAAACTAGAAACCCCAATTCACAAGCCGAATTGAGCTTAAGAACCCTAGCTTTCTAATTCTAATGATTGAGAAGTGTTTACAGAGGGAAAATAATGTGTATCAACTCGCAACTACTAGTGGATCCAATGTATATAAAGGTCTAAACTCGAATCAAGAAGCATCAGGAGCTGTAACCAATTCAGTTTCAACTGCACAAAGCTGTTAGACGGACCTTTCACAACGGTTTTACATGCAACGGTCCTAAACCATTGCATAAAGCAGTTATTACCGTTTTGACCCCGGTTCCTTCTTAACCTTCAAAACTGATCCAGTTAAAACCCGGTTCTCTAGCCCGGTTCTTCCCAACCTGAACCCGGTTCCTGATTCCTCACAACCTCTACTACAAACTATGGTCACTTGATGAAATTGAACTTATACCTACAAATCTCCACCTCAATGAACTTAAGTGTACTTTATCACCTCAAACTGCCTTGTTTGTTCCAGATTTAACTACATTGTTCAAGCCTTATCAGGCCTGAGCAATGAACCATCTTGCTCCACGGAACTGCCTTAGTTAGAAAATCAGCTGCCTTATCCATGGTATGCACCTTCTTAACTTCAACAGATCCTGCTTCAATCACATCTCTTGCAAAATGAAGTCTAACATCAATATGCTTAGACCTCTCATGAAAAGCTTGATGTTTCACTAAGTGAAGAGCACTCTGATTATCACACTGAATGGTAACACACCCTTGTCTGACCCCTAGGTCTTTGAGAATTCCTTTGAGCCACAGAGCTTCCTTGATTGCCTCAGTTAAGGCAATGTATTCTGCCTCAGTTGTTGATAAAGCAACCACAGACTGTTGCACACTTTTCCAGCTTACAGCTGTTCCATACAAAGTAAAGACATATCTTGTAACAGATTTCCTTGTATCCAAGTTCCCAGCAAAGTCTGCATCAGCATATCCAACAAGAGGAATAGCACTAGCTTCTTGTTTCTGAAACTTTAAACCTACACTGACTGAGCCTTTCAGATATCTCAAGACTTGCTTCAAAACTTCCCAATGTGTCTCTCCAGGATTTGACATGTACCTGCTTACCAGAGATACACTATAAGCCAAATCTGGTCTGCTGCATATCATTCCATACATCAAACTGCCAACTCCACTGGCATATGGAATATTCTTCATGTGAATCTCCTCAGCTTCTGTCTTAGGGCACTGATCCTTGGACAGCTTGGTCTGACTCATGCATTGCAAGTACTGTTTCTGTGAGAGCCAAAGTGTTCCAGTCTTCCTTCTTCTAATGATGTCCATTCCCAGAATCTTCCTTGCTTCCCCAAGATCCTTCATGATTCTAAACTCAATCTTCCCTTTAGCTGTTGTATCTTATCCATACTCTTACTGGCAATGAGCATATCATCCACATATAACAACAGAAATACTTGTTCAAATCTTGAACCTTTGTTAAAGTATACACAGCTGTCATATAAGCTTCTTATAAAACCTGCATTGATCATGAACTCATTGAACTTCTTATTCCACTGCCTTGGACTCTGCTTCAATCCATAAAGTGATTTCCTGAGAAAACAGGCCTTCTCTTCATTTCCTGGAATCACATAGCCCTCAGGTTGCTTCATGAATATCCTTTCAATTAGATCACCATGCAGGAATGCTGCCTTAACATCTAACTGTTGTAGTTCCATGTCTTCTTGAGTAACCTTTGATAGGAGTAGCCTAATAGAACAATGCTTCACCACTGTAGAAAATACCTCATTATAATCAATGCCTTCTCTTTGTGTAGAGCCCCTAGCCACCAGCCTTGCCTTGTATCTGATTTTATCAGCCTTTCCAGCCTCCACCTTCTTCTTGTAGATCCATTTTGAGCTGACTAGCTTCTGCCCCTTTGGTTTGTCTACAAGCTTCCAGGTTTGGTTCCTCTCCAGAGATCCCATTTCCTCCATCATGGCCCCTATCCAGTGTTCACTTTCACTGCAATTTATTGATTCCTTGAAACTGCTTGGCTCTTGAAACTCCAAGTCTTCTGCTACACTTAATGCATAATAGACACTTCCAGCTTGTCCATAGAAATCAGGCATGTGGATTTGTCTTCTTGGTCTGTCTCTACCAATGCTATAAGTTCTGAGATTTGAAATCTCAGTTTGGCCTTCATCCTCTTCTGATGAACTGTCATCTTCTGGTTGAGCATGAGCATTCTTCTCTGGTGATTTCTGTTCCTCAGTAGGCTCCACCTGAATAGAAATTCTTTCAGATTCCACAGCACCATCAGCTTTTTCTTGACTTCCAGTAGAGTTATATCCCATCACATCCTCATTGAATCTTACATCTCTACTTATCAAGAGCTTCTGGTTTCCTTGTTCCAAGCACCATAACCTGTAGCCTTTTATGCCCTCAGGATATCCTAGGAATACACACCTCTGTGCTCTTGCATCAAGTTTGCCTTGCCTAATGTGAGCATAGGTCAGACAACCAAACACTCTCAAATCATTGTAGTTTGGTACCTTTCCGCTCCAAACTTCTTCTGGAGTCTTAAATCCTAGAGTTGATGATGGTGATCTGTTTATCAAATAGCATGCAGTATTTAGTGTTTCTCCCCAGAAGGATTTGGGTAATCCAGCATCAATCAGCATACATCTAACTCTCTCAAGCACAGTCCTGTTAAATCTTTCAGCAACCCCATGTTGTTGAGGGTTTAATGGGGCAGTTTTGTGCCTTGTGATGCCCTTATCTTCACAAAACCCTGTGAACTCAGTAGATAGATATTCCAAGCCATTATAAGTCCTAAGATGTTTTAATTTCTTCCCTCTTAGATTCTCCACCTGGCTCAACCATGTTTTAAACTTAAGGAATGCATCACTCTTGTTCCTTAAGACATATACCCATATTTTTCTATTGTAATCATCAATGATGGTCATGAAATACCTTCCTCCTCCATGTGTCTCTGTTCTTGAAGGCCCCCTATATATCAGAGTGTACATAATCAAGTGGTTCTTGAGTAGAATGTATCCCTTTAGCATAAGGCAGCTTCTTGGCCTTTCCCAGAACACATTTGTCACAGAACTTAAGTGTTCTATTTCCCATTTCACCAATGATGTCCCTCTTTGATAGCTCCTTCAATCATTTCTCTCCAATATGACCCAGTCTTTTATGCTACTTCATGAGATCTTCTCTACTTATCACAGATTCAGCACAACCTATCACAGGGGATCCAATCAGAATAAACAGGCCATTGTGTTTCCTTCCTTTGATTACCAGCTTGTTGTGTTTAGTGATATGAAGATAACCATCTATGGAGTTGAACTGACAGTCATTTGCCACAAGAGATCCAAGGGATAGGAGGTTTCTTTTCAGGCCAGGAACATACCTCACTTGAGAAATGGTCCTGATGACTACATCATACATTTTTATCTGAACTGAACCTGTGCCTTTAACTCTGCAGGAGTGATCATTTCCTAGTAATACACATCCACCATCTTCTTTCTGTAAATCCTTGAACCAGGATTCATTGGGACACATGTGGAATGAACAACCAGTATCAAGGACCCATTCCTTTTCCATCTTTGTGTCTGTGATGTTTAAAACTTCAGGGGCGTCTTCTTGATGCTCAGTCACAGCCACTTCTGCCCTCTGATTTTCCTGTTTCTTCTTCTTTTGTGGATAGTCCTTCTTCAGATGTCCAGCTTGCTTGCATTTGAAACACTTTCTGGTTTCAACCCAGTCTCCCTATTTCTTTGCATTCTGAGTTCCAGATTTGTTGTCTTTGAATCCCTGGAACTTCTTCTTTTGATAGTTCTTTTTGAACTTAATGTTCAAACCTTCTCTAGCCTGTGCAGAGTCCTTTTCTCCCTGATTTTGAAAACACTTTGTCTTCAATGCTGAGAGGATAGATTCATAACTGATTTTTCCATCCCTTCCAAACATTAATGCATCCTTGAAGCTTTCCATAGACTTTGGAAGAACATTCAACACCATTAGAGCCTTATCATCATCCTCCAAGTTCACCCCCAGATCTTCTAACTCTTCAATCATCTTGACAAACTCATCAAGTTGATCAGAAATGACCTTATCATCAGTGATTTTGAAAGACATCAATTTCTGCTTCAGAAATAGTTTGTTTGATATTGACTTTGATTGATAAAGTTCTTCCAATTTTCTCCATGCTTCCACTGCATTCTTACACCTTGATATCTCCCTCAAGGATTTATCACCCAAACAGAGGAATATAAGACTCAAAGCCTTCTTATCCACTTCTGGAAATTTTGATTTCTCAGCATCAGACCATTGATCAACAGGAAGAAGTGCAGAGTCTAGCCCATTTTGAACCAATACATCATTCATTTTGATTTTCCAAAGTGAGAAGTCATTCTTACCTGAAAACTTCTCCACATCCATCTTCACTCCAGCCATTCTCTCTTCCTCTTTGAATGTGTGTGCAAGTTTCCCACAGACGGTGCCACTTGTTAGGAAATGAAACTCTTACAACACACACAAACAAGCTCAAACTAAGAAAGAATGAAAATCAAACAAGAATTCGGCCAAACAGAAACCGAACGCAAAACAGAAACTGAAATGAAAAACACAAGGTTTTTACGTGGTTCGATCAATGTGATCTACATCCACGGGGGCTCTATACACCTCAATTCACTCCTCCAAACAATCAATTACAAGAAATAATCCAGAAAACTAGAAACCCCAATTCACAAGCCGAATTGAGCTTAAGAACCCTAGCTTTCTAATTCTAATGATTGAGAAGTGTTTACAGAGGGAAAATAATGTGTATCAACTCACAACTACTAGTGGATCCAATGTATATAAAGGTCTAAGCTCGAATCAAGAAGCATCAAGAGCTGTAACCAATTCAGTTTCAACTGCACAAGCTGTTAGACGGACCTTTCACAACGGTTTTACATGCAACGGTCCTAAACCATTGCATAAAGCAGTTATAACCGTTTTGACCCCGGTTCCTTCTTAACCTTCAAAACTGATCCAGTTAAGACCCGATTCTTTAGCCCGGTTCTTCCCAACCTGAACCCGGTTGCTAATTCCTCACAACCTCTACTACAAACTATGGTCACTTGATGAAATTGAACTGATACCTACAGTTGGAAACAAGTCTTAGTTCATCTCCTGCCGCACACGGTTCATCCCTTACTTCACAAGGTTCAACATCTGCTAGTGAAGAGTTTAGGGCCTGCCTACTGAGTTTTCTGCTGAAACCAGCGAATCGCAAATCGAATTCAAAGAATCTGCTACTTCTTCTTCTTGGTTTACAGAAGTAGCATGGGGTGGGTGATACACATTGCGTATACATGCATTTTAGGTTGTTTTAAATAGATATTTTACGATAATTGCATGTATAAATGATCGAACTGTGTAATATTCCTCATATTAACTTGTTTGTGAGTTTTTTTAGAGAAAAATAGGTAAATATATGCCAAAAAGAGCATTTGAAAGAAGTCAGGAGAAGAAACAAGTAAAGAACAAGTGAAAACGGAAGAAAAGGGCCAAGAACCGGTCTGGAAGATAAAAACCGGTCCTGAACTAGAGTTAAATGGGACTAGCCACATTAGCTAGACGTGGCCATGTCAAAAGTGGCTTGGTTAAAGCCCGGGAGCATTGTGAAGTAAGAACGACCGCGTTGGGCAACGCGGCCGCGTCACGGGAAAGGTCGCGTCAGCCGGAATGGTCGCGTCCTTGTGGAGGTGAAACTTGTTTTACACGCATTTTTCTCCTAATTCAATTAGAACTACACCACATCATCCCCAATTATAAAAAGAGGTCTCTAGGTCCAATTTTAATACACAATACACATTCGGAGAGTCTTACAAGCAAGATCGAAGAGCAAGGACGTGACAAAGACGAAGATCGGCGATTGACACTCAGGTTTTTCTAGTCTTTCCTTTGGTTAATTTTTCCAATATTTTTTTCTATGAATATAATTAGATTTTGACTTTTATTATGAGTAGGTAAACATGTTTTGTGTTCTAGGGATAGAAAGTAGATTGTGAATGATTATGTCTTGATTTTATCTTTAATTTTAGACTCCAATTTTATGTTTGTTTATCTATGTGTTTATTTTCTTCACATGATTTATTTAAATTCATCACTTGAATACATCTCACGCTTAGTAATTTTTCTTCGGGAGGAGGGAATTGGTAATAGACATACAATACATAGCGTAGTTGTCGAAAATGTTCAAAAGAAGTGAGATAATTGTGTAGGCATCGCTATAGGGGTTTTGGGAGTCTTTAGGATTGGTCCATTCGGGAGAGTGGGTAGTCCTAATTTATCAACAATTTAATCGCTTCGAGAGAAGGGTTAGATTTATATATGTGTCGTGTAATAACAACATAACTGGTTTAAAAGTCTAGAATTTTTTGTTAATCTTACATAAGAATTCATAATTGAAATCTATACCCTAGAATACAACATTACCCATTTGAGTTTTCCTTATTATTCGATCACTTGTTTTTCAAGCATCTCTTATTAATTAGTTATTTTTATTCTATTAGAATAGTTAACATAAATTTCATACTTAGTTCGAGAGTTTAGATAGAGTAGATATATTAAAATTAGGGTGTTAAGCTTACATAATTAACAGTCTCTATGGATCGACCTTGTCTGCTACTATCTGCTTTAGATCCATACACTTGCAGAACACTAGGGTGTGGTTTTAGTGCATCAGTGGGTTCTAGATAAGAGGTAGGATATAGAAAAAAATAGCATAAGGATCAAAGGTTGATACCTCTTACTCCTGCATTACGTGGACTGACTCACTATCAAGAGATGGTGATCGTGGTGGTGAGGTTGCTGCATCAGGCTCATCAAAGAGTTTCCTGAAAGTGCTGGACTTGAGGTGGGCTTTGACGAGCCTTCTCGGTTTCTTCTGTAAGGGCTCCTCCTCAGCAATGTTCTCTTCATCTTCCTCGTCTCTAATAGTACTAAAAGAAACGATTGATTCCTTTACAGGTTTCATCCGCTTGGATCTCTTCTTGGAAGGGGTTTTAGAATCATTATCTTCTGCTTTCCAACATAAGCGATGGGAGTGTAGGTGACCCTTCTCTCTTCTTCGTCACTTCGCTTGGTACTTCCCTGCGTACGACCCATCCACTTGCCCTTTCCAAGTTCCACACCGTCGGGGATCTCGATGTCGAGATAGTAGAAAACATAGTTGAGCACGATTTTGTAGCTCTTGCGGCCCTTTGTCTTCGTGACCTCCTCCACTAGACGAGTGAAGAGGAACAGTGGCCATTTCATTGATCCCTCTTTCCACGGAGCGATCATTATTCAGAATCTGGGACTGGTGCACTTATTATAACTCTCAGTCCTGCACTCTATACTTTGACTATGTATATCATGTAAAACCTCAAACTCAGGAATGAAAGTGACCTTTGGTGTAGGATTTATGCACATTTACTGGTTGATGGTCACCTGTGAACACCTTCCAGCATTCGAGCATTAAATCTCCAACAAAGATCTCCAGTTGTGTTAGAGTCAATCCTTCCTCCGGCATATAATAGATCTTATAGATTGCTTAAGGAGTGATCTCAATAATACTCCTCCTAATAGTGCATGTGATGTTGGTTGGTTCACCCCTACAGTTATGAGTGATTCTACAATTTTGAGAACCATTCCACCAATTCTTCGGAATATCTAGGTGTGTGGGTACCAAGAAATAAGGTGAGACGATTCGAAGACAATCTCCTCCATGTTATCTCAATTATTTGGGATCCTCTATTCCTCTTGGCCATCGGTATCCGTAGATACTCGAGAGAAGCTAGTCTTCCTTTAATGAAATCAGACTTTTTAGTTGGATTGAATTTGGAAGATGCCATTATTACTTTATTAAAGAAGAGGAAGAACCTTTGAAGATTTGAGTTTGTTAGGATCTTTTAGGGTGTCTTTTCGAAAAGCTATGAGTCTTTTCCTACTTTCTAGGTTTAGGTATATATAACCTGTCACTATAGATAATCGGGGTCGACTCTTGGTTCACTTGACAAGAAATCCGTGTGATTTGAACGGTTTAGATTTCTTGATGGAAAAATGAATCTGAATTAGTGTCTGTAATTTAATGGGTGCATTGGTCAAATAAAAAACATCATAATTACCTCCGTGAAAGGCAACGGTTTAGGTGCAGCAAATAACGTGCACATGAAATGAGGGAAAGACTTGTTTGGATAAGAAAGGAATGTTTCCTGCTTAAAAAACTGAAAAGTTTTTACGGTTCAGCAAACTAAAAGCTATGATGATTTGTTAATGTTGTAGCAAATAGTGGAGTAAGCTTTAAATGTTGTAGAGATTAAATACTGTCAGCTTGTGTATCATAGAAAGGTTACTTGCAGTAAGCTTCAACAAATCACCGTACTTCAGCTTATTGGGTTTCTCCTTATTCTATTTCTTGTTGTAGGCATTATTCATGAATCACCATGTGATGTGTATTGCCATTTTGTTTACCTTACCATCGTTCCTTAATTACAACATTCCCCCTCACTTCAGTAGGGTTACAGTAACCTTTCAGCTGATTATTTTAAAGCTTGGTTTATGCTTCCCACAACAACAAATTTTACCTACAAAGGTTCTCCTACATTTGTAGCATCCCTAATTCAGTATGAAGCATATTGAAACGCAATTCACACAAGGGTTTAGTGAATATATCAAATGACTGCATGTTTGTATGTATCTTTTCAAGCTTGATATCTTTTCTTTCAACATGATTGCAAATGAAATTATGTTTTACCTTTATATGCTTGGTCCTAGAGTAAAGAATTAAATTGTGTGTGATAGCAATCGAAATTGTGTTATCACACATGATAGAAGTTTCTCTTACGAGTATCCCATAGTCCTTCAATTGTTGCATCCACGGTGTTTTCCCACAACAGCGATGTATAATGCTTCTACAGTAGATGTTGCGATAGATTGTTGCTTCTTGCTAAATCATGAAACTAGTCTATTTCCAAGAAATTGACATGTTCCAGTCGTGCTTTTGCATTCAATCTTGCAACCTGCGAAGTTATAATCTAAGTATCCTTTAAGTTCAATCCTCCCATCTCTTGGGTACCACAACCCTACTCTAGTTGTGCCCCTAAAATACCTCAAAATTCTCTTCATTGCTTGTAGGTGAGACTCCTTGGGTACTGCTTGGTATCATGCACAAACTCCTACAATGAATAAGATGTTAGTCTGCTTGCTATGAGACATAGAAGTTAGCCAATAAGTCTTATGTATTGTGTAACATCAACATCCATTCCATCCTCATCTTTACCAAGTACGGTTGAAGTGCTCATAAGAACTCCTACTAAAGTTGAGTTGTCTTCCCCAAAATTCTTGATCACCTCCTTTGTGTACTTCACTTGAGTGATGAAAATGCCATCATGTAAATGTCTTACTTGAAGTCCAAGAAAAAAGCTTAACTCTCCCATCATGCTCATCTCAAACTTGCTTTGCATCAGCTGGGAGTTGACTCAAAAACAATGTCATCAACATAAATTTGGACTAACAATATACTCTTGCCATCCTAAATCTGAAATAAGGTTTTATCCACAACACCTTTCTGGAATCCGCTTTGAACTAGATACTGTGATAGAGTATCATACCAAGCTCGAGGTGTTTGCTTGAGGCCATACAATGCATTCTTCAGCTTGTAGACTTTATCTTCAACTGAACTTTCGAAACCTGGTGGTTGTTCAATATAGACTTCTTCAGCTAGAAGTCCATTCAGGAATGCATTCTTCACATCCATCTGCTATACAGTGAAGTTACTATGTGCAACATAGGCTAGAAAGATTCTTATAGCTTCAAGTCTATCTACAGGGGCAAAGGTTTCATCAAAATCTATGCCTTCCTCCTGATAGTAGCCCATGGAAACTAACCTTTGTTCTTGGTAACAAGCTTTGACTCATCTAGCTATTCTTGAACACCCATTTGGTCCCAACTAAACATTGATGAGGAGGTCTGGTAACCAAATTCAACACTTTATTTCTCTCAAACCCATTGAGCTCCTTTTGCATGGCTTGAACCCAATTAGGATCACTTAGAACTTCCTCAATGGTATTAGGTTTGAGATACAAAGCAGGAGAACATGTCTTCGTAAGGTGCAGATCTCCTAGTCCTTACTCCATTATTTATTCTCCTTATGACCAGTATGGTTGGATGATCCCTTAGCCATCTCATGTCTGACTCTAAGCCTTGATTGACAAAATTTTGTTGAGCAGCCTGCTGAGCTCCTTTTTATGCTGTAGGTTCTGGTATAGTAACCTCTATTGTAGGGTTCGCAATACCTTCAGTAGCTACTTCTTCCTCTACAACAGGCTCTTCTTCAGTAAGAATTTGTTGTTGGAACTCCACCTAAGGAACATGATCCTTATCTTTTTCCAGCCCGATCTTTTCTACCCTTAATGTAATCCCTTCAATTCCTTCTGGGTTACGGTACGGCTCATCAAACACCACGTGTCGTGAGTCTTCCACCACAAGTTTTCTCTTGTTAAACACTCTAAATGACATGCTTACTGAAGAGTATTCTAAAAATACTCCTTCATCAGATTTGGCATCGAAGGCATTTAGATGTTCCTTCCCATTGTCAGCATAAAACATCTACCATGAAAGATATGGAAGTATGATATGTTAGGCATCCTTCCAGTACACAGCTCGTAAGGTGTCTTATCCAGATCTTTGTTGATAAGACATCTATTCCAAGTGCAGCATGCTATGTTTGTTGCCTCTGCCCAGAATCTATTAGGCAGTTGTGCTTCAGCAATCATGGTCCTAGCTAATTCTTTCAATGTTTTTTTTCTCCTTTCCACTACACCATTCTGCTGAGGAGTTTTGACAGCTGAATACTCACGATGAATCCCATTTCTTCTGTAGAAACTCTCTATGAACTTGCTAGTGAATTCAGTACCTCGATCTAATCTGATCTTGACAATGTTGAGGCCTTTTTCATTCTGAATTCGCTTCATATGGTCTAGAAGATTTTTCTGAGTATCTGATGTCTTGGCTAGAAACATAGTCTAAGTATATCTAGTAAGTCATCCACTACTACATGTGAGTGCTTCATCCCACTTAGACTTACTGGTTCAATTAGTCCGAAGAGGACCATATGCAGTAGGTCCAGAAGCTTTTGAGATGACTTTACATGTTTGTCTTTGAAGGACTTCCTGATCTGCTTGCCCTTCAAGCATGCATCACACACACTCTTCTTCCTGTATGCTACATCTGGTGATCTTCTTACTAACCCTTTGCATGACATCTTGTTGATAGTCAGTCAGATGACTCATTCTCTTGTGCCACAACCAGCTGAGTTTAGTAGTGCTTTTATCTATAAAGAAAGAGAGTTGTCCTCCAGTAGCCTCCCAATCAGCTATATAGATGTTACCCTTTCTAATGCGTGTGAGCATTATGTAGTTGGAATTGGCATCTCTTATTAAGAATTTTCCTTGAGTGAGCTCAACAAAGTGTCCATTGTCACAAAATTTGCTTATGCTCAGTAGATCATACTGTAAGCCCTCGACGAAGTATACATCTACTATACTAACTTTGCCTTTAGAGAAAGTTCCAACACCTTTGGTGATGTCGTTAGCATTGTCTTTAAAAGCTACCTTGGGTCCTTTACAGTCTTTGAAATCCATTAAAGACTTCTTGTTGCCTATTATGCCTAGCACATCCACTATCGATGTACCAGATATCACTATGTCCAATAGACAACTTGACCTGCAAAGTAATCAAGTACACTTAGGTACCCATTGCTTAATGGGTCCTTGGGGATTAGTCTTTCTTGCAACACATTTGCAACTGAAACTCTGAGCAGCAAGTTGTTCTTCTGGGCCAGCCTGATTAGTGTACACCTTGAAAGGTTTCTCCCACCCTTGCATGGAAGCCTCTGAGCATTGAGCCTAATTTTCTGCTGGTTGTTCTTAGGATGTTGTAGGGAGTTACTGCACCTAGTAGCCAGAGCTTGACGCATGTTATTACTTCCTACTGCATTTGTGCCTGGTGTGCTTACCGTAATTGACTTTCCTTTGTCAGGTTTACAACCTGACTCCAGTCTAAATTTTCTGGTAGGGATATTTTCCATCCTTCTAGACTTACCTTTACACTGTTTAGGTGTGCATATGTGACTCAAACGTACTTACTAATGGAACATCAATAGAAGTATTATCTGCTTGACAGTTAGGAACTGTGTAAGAGAATCCTATCCTTGTCATGTCAGATAGGTTTCTCTGAACATCCAGTATTTCATCCAAATACCTAGATGATCTACTGAAAGACATGATAATTGGCATCAGCTTCTATTCCTTCTCATCCTAAAGGGCAAGAGACATCTTCAACTTACTTACCTCCTCTCAAAGAAAGCAACAATCAATTACTTCAACTGCAATTTTCTCAACTTGAACTGTAAGCACTGCATTTTCTCCAAAAAACTGCATGTTATCAGCCTTCAGCTCTTCATATGACTGATTGACTGTGTCAAAGTTACCCATAATATGTCTGAATGAAATGAGTAAACTTTCAAAGTCAATATTCTCTAATCTTGAAGAGGTACTGGGAGAATCTACCTCATCAGGATCGTCAATCTCTTTTTTCATGAGCCAAACGAGTGCTTTGTTGTCAGAGTATGAAGAGTCACTGTCGAAGTCTGAATCTTCATATTCTATAGTTTCCCTTGAAGACAATGGAAAAACTTTGATAGGTTCTACTCCAATCAAGAGAGCTTTTAGGTGAGCTTTCTCCTGGATCCTTCTATCCCGTCTTTGCTTGTGAACTTCCTCAAGAGACTTGTGCACTTTGGGATATGGGCAATCCCTGGCAAAGTGACCAGTCTCATGTAGTTGTAAAAAATATCTACAACTTTCTTGCTCATCCTTGGGGGTTCTGAGGGCTTGGTGTAATAAGGCTTGGATGAGTTTCCCTTTGGATGCATCTTCATAAAAGTTGTGAAACATTTCATGAGTAAAGCCATCTCTTCAAGTGCTTGCTCCTCCTAAAAAATAACATGAAGTTGCTGCTTTGGGACAGTGGTAGTCACTGGGACCATCTGGAGTTGCTGTGAGGGGCTGTTTGCTACTTAGGCTGTGGTGATAACAACATTCTGTTCTTTTCACCTTCTCCGATAAATGTCATATTCGAAGGATCTGAGGTCAGAGAAGAGTTCATGAAAGCTCTTGTTATCTAGCTTCTTTGAGCTTCTCATTGGAATAGCCTTCACGTCCCAGTCCGATGTGAGAGCTCGCAGTAGCTTGGTGTTTATCTCCTGTTGAGTGTACTCTTTCCCAGCACACACCAACTCATTCATTATTGTAGCGTATTTCATATCTAAATCATTTAGAGACTCTCAAGGATTAGCCTTGAAGAGCTCAAAGTTCAGGGTTACAGTAGCCATCCTGTTTACTCGATGTAGAGCTGAGCCTACATAGATCTCCCTCAGCAAATCCTAAATTTTCTTGGCAGTCTTGCATGATTTGACTTTAGTGAAGGTTCCCTTGTCCAATGTAGCAAAAAATACATTTTTTGCTAGATTATCCAAGTTTGACATTTTCCTATCATCAGTAGTCCATTCATTACGTGTCGTTTCCACCATGGGAGGAGGTGTAGGTTTTCTATCCACTCACACAACATTGTTGATCTTCATGATTACTGGTCGACCTTCGGTGATGATTGTCCACATTTCATCATGCATAGAGGCCCAGTGTGCTTGCATCCTTATGTCCCAATCCTCATATTCCTCAAAGGAAAACATTGGAGTTTTAATTGAAGAAGTCTCCCTCTTGGTGGCTTTTTGACTCATAAGTCTTTTTCCTTTTTAAAATGTGTTTTTTTTGCTAGAAAACGGTTGGATCTGGTTTAGCTACCAAAGATAATTGATGTGTGAAATCAACTGCTACCACTTGCTGGTCCCAAGTAGAAGAGGTTTAAAGGGGGGTGAATAAACCTCTAACTCGATTTTCTCTTCATCAAATACTTTGAACACAATATTGTTGCTTACTGCAAGAAACTGGTTCTTAGGTAGTAAGCACAAAGTAGACTGATTAGAAATAACTAATAGTAAGCTAAGTTCAAGAGAGTTTTATGTGCAGCCGAATATGCTTAAACGTTTTCTTACAAATCTATGTAGTAGATAAGTAATTTTCCAGCAACAATAATAAAAGTACTATGATAGTAGAGACAATATTTATATTGGCTCGAAGGTAGGGGTTATCCTTCTGCATCCACTCTTCCCTCACACAGTGGGCACCTTCACTAAGAAGTTTACACACAACAACTTAGCTACTTAGAAGTCTAAATCCAACTTAGATCCTTACAATATTTTTTTCCTATCCTCGAAAGGCTACTCCTCTATTCTACACATGTTACTCGGAACATAAGCCAACTTTGAATCCCTTATTCAAACAAAGACTTCCCGTTTAAAAACCTTTCCTTAGATTAGTTTAATGAAAGTTTTTCTTCAACTTCTAGTAGCTGCCTCCAACTTGAATACAATTGAGATGTGGACAAACATCCTGGTTTGAGAAGGATTAGAACCGAAGTGAAGCTTGAGAGCTAGCTTGACTTGAGGATTGTTGCAACTTTTGATCCTTCACTAGGTTGTTTGTTGCTTGCTATCTTGCTCTTGTATAATTTGCATAAGCACTGGTATGATTATCATAGTGTATGGTTTGAAGCTTTGAGTAAGAATGTTGAGTGATTGATACTAAGTAGTTTTGAATGCTTGAGTTTCGGTAGCCTTTACTTTGTTCTTTATCTCCTTCTATTTATAGCAGTTCGAATTTCTTCTCGTTGAAGAGAGAGAAATCATCCTGTTAACATTTAATGCTCCTTTTATGACAAAGAGTCGTTTGTCATTTCTCACAGAAAGTAGGTCAGATTGGTTGTGGCTTGGTGTTAGTATCTAGTGTTGCTTTTACTTTTTGTCAGGTGATGTGTCCCCACGCTAGTTGATCGTCAGTACAATGTTTTAAACTTGTCTCCACTAGATATATATTTGAATTCAAATATCGTAACTTTTGACCTTAACATTGACACTGTTAACACATGTTTGCATGCTGGTTGTACAATCCCTGCTACAAGCAATGTTGTATACGGGATGGACATATGCGACCTTACTACGTGCTCGCTGCACCCTCTTTCCTTGTTGCGATAGCAAACTTGTTGCTTCGAGTAACCTTGATGTCCTTGTTGCTTTTGATAAACCCGTAACCCAGATGTCAAGTAAACCACTATCAAAACGCTTAACCACAATAATCAAACATGCAAGAATATGAGCAACTCAAGAATTTACGTGGTTCGATCCGGAGATCTACGTCCACGGATGAAGGCAATAACCTTCCGAGGTGTTTCACTACTTTTTCTTGAATACCGGAGTATAATCTTACAAGTATTGATTCTAGAATTGAGAATTGGAACCCTAATTTCAACGATAATTTTCCTATTTATACTATACAATAACAACCCTAACAAAAATCCCTACAAATCCGCCAATTATATCTGCATGGCCGTTGGAAAGATCATGGGGATCTTTTCCCAACTTCCCAAGGACGCCGCGTATGGGCTTGGCTGCATTGGGCTTGCGCTCTTGGGCCCCGCGTATGGGCTTGGCTGCGTTGGGCTTGCGCTCTTAGGCCCAATCGACCCGTCTAGCTGGCTAGGCCGACCCGGGGAGATTGGGCCATACCTATCAGATGCCCCCCCACCAGCCGGAGCGAGGTAGGAGTTTCGATTTAAAAAGATACGTCTGTTGGCCGAGGTGCAATTGCTGTAACCGAAGTTGATGCGAAATAGTATCGGAGTCCTGTGAAGTGACCAGATGATACAGACACGGGTGTGTTGGAACCGAGAAATTTGCGGTGTGAAAGAGCCCTCCGGAGTTGGACTGAAAGCTCCTCGGGGTGAAGAGTCAATCCGGAGTCGAACTGAGTTGCCCCCAGGGTGAAAGAGTCAATCCGGAGTCGAATTGAATTGCCCCTGGGGTGAAAGAGTCTACCGGAGTCGACCTGAATTGCCCCCGGGGTGAAAGAGTCAACTGGAGTCGAACTGAGTAGCCCCCAGAGTGAAAATAACACGCCGAGTTGAACCACAAAGCTTCCTGGGGAAGGAATTGGCTTGAGGTGATTGGTCACGTGATCAGCATGCGCGTGGTGCGTGTGAGACACGTGGGTGCGCAACCCAAGGGCGCGTGTAAAGGACGCGCTGATGTTAGCTACTGAATTTGAACAGGCGCGATCTGTGCCGTTGATTCTCTGTATTAGAGGGAAACGGAAGTGACAGTTTCACTTTACTTTTCATTTGCGATCAAAATCTAGCAGGAAGACGAGAAAGAACTCAGCAAATTCCTGGAAATTGCTTCAAGTTTCTGCATTCATCTTCGAATTATCAAGTAAGTATGTCTTCTTCCTCAGAATCTTCTAGTGTTAGGGTGGTGGGAATAGATGAGAGCCCTTGTAATGCTACACCTTTGCGAGTTATCTTCCCAGAGAGGAAAGGAGAGTAGGAAAGTGTATAGGGCTGATTTAAGGGAAATATGGACCCGGGAAGTGAGATTTTCCACCTGCCTAGAAGAGGAGGCAAATCTGGAGATTGCTTCGGTGGTGCCTCGAGTTACCGAGGCCCAAATTGAGGCGATGATCCCATCTTTCTATTTCCCGATAGACTTAGAATACATAATACCGGACCCCATGACAGGGTTTACTGTCCACCGCAGGGGTTCGTCGCAATGTATATAGATCAGCTGAAAGTAGGTTTAAGATTCCCATTGTGGGATTTTGTGGTGGAGTTGTTAGGATATTATGGTATTGCTTTAGGGCAGTTAGTGCCAAATGCCATGAGGCAGATAGTAGGCTTCATGGTAGTATGTAAGACCTCGGGGGTAGACCCCTCTGTAGAGTTATTTAGGTATTTCTACCAGTTGAAATCAATCGGGAAGGGTAAGGGTTGGTGCTCGCTGAACCCTAGGCCGCAAAAAGGGTTCAAGGTGCAGACCCCGAGCAAGGTAGAAAATTGGAAGGTGAAGTTTCTGTATGTAAAGGAGTCGAAACCGATCCCGGGGTGGACGCGGGAAGAAGTTGGAGATGGGGTACCAAAGGGAGTACCTGAGTCGGTCGAGCTGTTTGAGCAGGCGGGGACGCTGAAACAGGTGTTTACCGAGGAGGAGTTGGAGAAGGCCGGGTTGTCCCTGTATTATATGAAGGGGCCAGAGGCAAGGACGTCGCCACCTCAGAGTGAGGGCTCTTCAGCTGGGGCTGAAGTGGAGGGTAGGAATTCTTTTTTGTAATTGATTATGCAGCTGACAATATGGCCTGCTAACATGTTAACTGTTTCTTGCAGTGGGGCGCTTTAAAGCTAGTCTTCAGAAGAAGACGACCGGGAGTCGCAGCAGACCCCTGATCCGGAGAAAGCGGCCACCCCGAAGAGAATGACTCCCGAGGTGGAGAAGGCCTCGGGGAGGAAGTACGGTGAGGTGGCCGAAGAGGTGGCCGCGCGATTGGACACGACTCCGAGGGCGAAGAAGAGGCCGGGACCTATGCTGACGCCGCCCTCTGTTTCAAAGAGGATGCGCACGGATCCCATCTCGAAGGTATTTTATCATATTTTAAGGTTCCAACTTGATGTGCCATGCTTGATAAAATTCCTGCAGGGCCAGACAAGAGTAGCGGGCCACGAGGTGTCCGAGATGGAGGAGGTATGGACCCTGAGCCAAGGGCTAATTGGGTTCGGGCGCCACCTACAGAAGGAGGAGACGGAGGAGCTGGCCGAAGAGCTGAGGAAGCTGCGCGGGGAGTGTGACAAACTCCGCGCCGAAGTGGCTGAGGCCAAGAGTGGATAAGTGACAGCTCGGGGCAAAGCGCTCGAGCTTGAGAAGGAAGCCGCCCGTCTATGGGGCGAAGTGGCAGAAATGGCCCTCGTGCGAGGAGAGTTGGCCGTAGCGCGGGACGAGCTGAAGAAGAAAGCCGAGGGCCAGGGAGCGATGCTGAGGGCCTTCATTGAGAAGTATTCACAAACGGAAACGTTTGTGAACTTTTTGACGAACTTCGTGGCGGTAGGCGACGTAGCCACGCGCTCCGAGGTGTTGGAGGTGGTGAAGGAATCGTACCCGGAGGTGGATGTGTATAAAAAGGAGTTCGGGTATGACTACGCGGTTGTAGGCAACGTTGACGCCGCCTACTACAGCGCCCTGACGCATATGCCGGAGTGGCCACTGGTGGAGGCATTGGCCTAAAAGGGGACCATCTTGACGGCGCAGGATGTGTCAAGCTGTTCGGTGGACCAGGACGAGGAGTTCCTGGGATACCGAATGGCCATGCACGTGCCGGAGCCACGGCAGAGGGCCCCTCCTCCGAGGATAGAGCCCGAGACGTTGGAACTAGCTCCCGAGGAGGGTGGTACTCTACAGTTGGCAGCTAACCCAATCGCAGACCCGGGTGCTACACTTCGGCCCCAGGGGAGGTCAGTGCCCCTCCTAACTCAGGCGAAGACGTAGTATAGGAGCTTATTGTTTGAATATGTATCTGTAAAAAACACTTGATCTGTAGTCATGGTTTTGTCGATGTATAAATGATGACTTGTCGATGTCTGTATGATTGAATACTGAAATCATGCCTTGAGCTCGAACATAATATGTGTTGTGTATTGGTGATGTTATAGTTGTGCTCTATACATCATTTTTGCAGCAGAAGAACACCGGGGACCTTCACGAGGTCATTCAAAAGTTGATGCAGTCAATGAACAGGCTGTAGAGGGAGAGAGATGACCTAAGGATGTCGGTGGTCCCCAAGCTGGAAAAAAGACTTGTCGTTGCGGAGAAGAAGGCAACCGAAGCCGAAAAGGCAAGAACCGAGGCTGCAGAAAAAGCCTTGGATCACCAGCTGAAGTACTTAGCAAAATGCACCGAGGTGGAGCGGCTCTTTGTCCAGCAAAGGGAGTACGAGCGGATCTTGTCGGATTTTGACTTATTAACCTTCGAGGAGGTCGAGGAGCGAACTACTAAAATTCAGAAGGAGATAGCAGTACTGATAGAGGCCGGACACACTGACTCCACGGAGCTGGTTAGGAAGCAGGAAGTGCTAGAGATACTCCTCAGCATGTACGAGGACGTAAAAGGCCGTAGAAGGTGGCGGCGTGCTGCGGAGGAGAATATTGCCAGCTCTATCCAGGGGAAATTCTTGAAAGCTCCTAGGAGGAGGCCAAAGGGCTCGGCGAAAAAACCAACCGGAGTTGTGATCCGAGAGCCGAGCCCGGTAGTAGTCGCAGAGGAGGAAGTCCAAAGACTTTCCGAGGAGATCGAAGTGATGGCCCCCGCGGAGTGGGACCCTGTGGGATGGGTGAACACTCCAGGGCCAGCTCGGCAACCGAGTCCCCGTCGGCGAGGAGGCCGAGGGAGTGGGAGGGCCGGAGTCCAATCCCGGGGCACTTCCAGATCCCAGAGGACGCGGAGGAGCTCTCGGGGTGGGCCTCAGCGCCGGAGTGCTGGGTATTGGTTAGGGAGTGATAGGTAAATAGGTTGTTTCATAGATGTAATGCATTTTTGTAAATAAAATGTATTTTGAAAAAATGATCATGTAGTAACTAGGTCTTTTGCAAATAAGAGAATAGTGATGCATGTGTAGCATGATGCGATGCTCCTTTTAATTGTATGAATACGATGTGATGCAAGTAATGTATTAGCTAGTACTCGGGAGTACAGGATGTAGATAAGCCCTTGTTCGGAAACAAGGCATAAAATCTCCCCGGACGGATCAAGCGGGAGTCAACGTTTGTACGATGACAAAGCTGATAAGATCTCCGGATGAATCAGGCGAGAGGGAATTCATGTCCGGGGACAAAGTTTATGGTCTCTCCGGATGGACCAGGCGAGAGACTAATATGTCCGGAGACAATTAACGATTGACGCAATAAATATTCGTGTAGTTTAGGCCGGGGCGTCCCCGCGGCGCAAAAGAGAAGCAGTGTAGTAAAAACTTTTGTTCATAGTTATTTTCGGAACAATTAAAAAATATAAGAGTAATCTGAAAAAATAAAGTACTGCGGCGTAGAAGTAAAAGTATATACAGAAAACTAAAAGTAAGAATAAGTACTTGACATAGGAAACTATAGATAGAAACGCCGCAGATTGCTGACGTGCCAAGTGCGAGGCATCGGTGTGCCATCCAAATGTTTTAAGTGATAGCTCCCGGAGGCATGAGTGGCAGCGACGCGATAAGGCCCTTCCCAAGTGGCGTACAATTTTCCTTCGGGGGCAGCTTTGCTGACAGAGTTTAGACGAAGCACGAGGTCGCCCACCTGGAATTGTGTTCCTCGGACTCGATTGTTGTGATACCTAGCCGTTCGCTATTTACACTTAGCTTGATGGATGAAAGATTGTTCGCGTCGATTCTCTAGCTCGTCAAGGTTGGTCCGGAGTGCTTCCTCGTTGGCTCTGGGATCAAGGTGCAAAAGCCTGGGGCTCGGAACTCCCACCTCAGCAGGAATGACAGTCTCGGAGCCGTAGGTTAGGCTATAAGGAGTTTCCCCAGTGTAGGAATGTGGCGTCGCGCGATAAGCCCATAGAACTTGCGGAAGATTCTCAGCCCAGAGACCCTTGGCCTGATCCAATCGCTTATTTAGGCCGTCAACAAGAGTGCGGTTTGTGACTTCGACCTGGCCATTAGCTCAGGGGTGAGCTACCGAGGTGAAAGCTTGCTTGATGTGCAACTCCTCGCACCAGGACCGAAAGGGATCATTAGAAAATTGTTTGTCGTTGTCTGATACGATTGTACTTGGCATGCCAAAGCGACATATAATGTGACCCAATATGACTTGCGCATGCTCCCTTGTGAAACTCACGAAGAACATAGAAGCCTTTACCAGGCCAAGACATCGGAGGCTCGACTGCAAGTATGACTGACGGTATAAGACCTCGCCGTGAAGCATATACTTCGGTGCTTTTAAAAGTATCTACCGAGCAAGCAATTTATCTTCGGGGAGGGTGCCATGCTGGAGATACTGGAGGATCGGAGTCATCCAATTGGGATTGGCATCAGTTAACACAGAGACCACCTGTTCATATATTAAAGGCTGGGTAGCTTCTTCTACAATTATGTCCGGAGACACATTTGACGGGACCGCAGAGGCCATTTTACTGAGAGTATCGGCCTTAGTATGTTCTTCGCGGGGGATCTGCTGGACATCAATCGAGGTAAAAGTTAACAAAAGTTTACGAGTTAAAGCCAGATACCTTTTCATTGTATCATCTTTTGCCGCATTTGTGCCCTTGATTTGACTAGAGACCACTTCAGAGTCGGTGTATAACTGGATATGCGAAGCTCCGAAGGTTTGAGCGAGCCGGAGCCCGGCAATGACTGCTTCATATTCAGCCTCGTTGTTCGTCACTTTGAACTTGAAGCGCAGGACATATTTGACTTCGATATCATTAGGACCAATTACCAGGACCCCGGCACCACTGCCTCGGGTGGCAGAAGCACCGTCGACATAGACATGCCATCTGTTGGCTTCAGCTTCCAGGTCAGGTGAAGGTGCAGACTCGGTACTTGTAACTACCCCTTGGTTTTTGAACGGGACCTCGACGAGGAAATCTGCGAGGGCTTGTCCCGTGATGGCTCGGTGGGGTAAAAACTGTATGTCATGTTCCCCCGAGTTCAATAGCCCATTTAGCCAATCGTCCTGATACATCAGGCTTAAGAAGAATCTGGCGAATAGGTTCATTGGTGAGAACCCGCATAGCATGCCCCTGAAAGTAGGGACGTAGGCGGCGTGCTGCCATAACTAGAGCCAAAACTGTGGGTTTCTGCCCCTTGGAGGGCTCGACTAACAAAGTACACGGGTTGTTGACTGTCATGGTCCTCGCGGACAAGGACCGCACTAATGGCTTCATCGGCGGAGGCCAAGTATATATAGAGGGGCTCTCCGGGGAGAGGCACTGACATAGTGGGTAACTGGCTGATATGTTGTTTCAGAGCTTCAAAAGCTTCGCCGCACTGCGAAGTCCACTCGAATTTCTTTTCCTGGCGAAAATTTTTGAAAAAGGGAAGCTGGCGCTCCGCTGCCTTGGATAAAAAGCAATTCAGAGCGGCGAGGCCTCCAGTCAGTCGTTGGACGTCTTTCACGGTCTTCGGCGTCTGAAGATCCAATACATCCCTGATTTTTGTTGGGTTGGCCTGGAGGCCATGCTGAGATACTATGTACCCAAGGAATTTTCCCGATTCAACGCCGAAAGTACACTTAGCCGGATTGAGACGAAGATTATAGCGCCGCAATGTGTTTAATGTCTCGGCAATGTCCTGCACACATGATGTAGGAGAAGGACTCTTAATAACAAGGTCATCGACATATACCTCAACATTGCGGCCTATCTGATCTCGAAAGACGTGGTCCATAAGACGCTGATAGGTGGCTCCGGCATTTTTGAGTCCGAAGGCATCTTCTTGAAAGCGAAGCATCCAAAATCAGTGATGAAGGCCGTTTTGATAGCATCTCGGCGGTCCATATGGACTTGGTGATACCCCTTATACAAAATCCAAGAAGCACAGCACCTTATACCCTGTAATGGCCTCGGCTTTTTGGAGGCGGTAAAGGATAGCAGTCTTTTGGGCAGTGTTTGTTGAGATTAGAAAAATCAACACACATCCTCCAAGCCCCACTGGACTTTGTCACCATTACCGGATTAGAGAGCCAGGATGGATAGTGAACTTCAAATAGGATGTCAGCATCCACGAGCTGTTGAACCTCAGTTCGGATGGCCGCATTTCTCTCTGGAGCAAATTGTCGTCGCTTCTGTTGTATTGGCTTCACATTAGGGTCAATGTTCATCTTGTGAGTGATGAGATCGGGAGATACTCTAGGCATATCTAGGGGAGACCAAGCAAAGACTTCGGGGTACTCCCTTAATGTCTGGATGATGGCATTGTGCAACAAGGGCATGCCCAATGCACCTATTTTGACAGTGTGCTCTGGTTTAGCAGGATCAAGGGGCACTTCGGCGGTGTCATTTCCAAGTGGCTCGGAAGCACCCAGAGCGGGTTCCGGAGTGGCTATTTGAAATTGAGACTTAGGGGGAGCCTTGGTTGTCTTCTTGAGTGCAACATACATGCACTCCTTGGAAATTCTCTGGTTGCCACGGATGACGACCTCTCCATGGGACGTAGGAATCTTCAATGTTAAATGATATGTGGAACAAATGGCCTTGGCTGGGGTGAGCCAGTCCTGACCAAGGATCATGTTGTATGGCGACGAGGAAGATACCACATAAAAATCCACAAAAATAGTTTTTACCGCTAGATATGTACCAAGCGACACAAGGAGGTTGATAATTCCCTCAGGTTGGACCTCTCCCTGAATGAAGGTCTGTAGAGGCCCGGGAGCAAGCCGGAGCTGCTCGCGGGGTATACCCATCTTCTGGAAACAATCAGTAAATATGACACTTACAGCGGCGCCGTTGTCGACAAAAACTCGTTTAATAGTGACATTGGCCACGGCCATGTCAATGACGATGACATCAGTGTGAGGGGTGAGCTCGGGGACAGGATCATCCTCGGTAAAGCTTACTGCTTCAAATCTGTAGAAACGCTTGTGACGTGGCTCCTGGGGAGGAGGCCTGCGCGCTTCGGCTTTAAGGGCACTTGGGGAAGTCCCTGTTGGCATGGCGCCATAGATCACATTTATTATCCCTTGACAATGTGGTTCGGTGGATTGTTACCGGGACCTCCATGAGGCGGTGGAGGTGGCAACAATTGAGGCTGTTGCAGTTGATTTTGTTGACGATTACCCTGGTCTTGCCTTGGGTAATTGTTATACCCCGACCTGTTGTTTTGCCATTGGGGTCTGTTCTGTCCTGGGCCTCTGCCATTGTAACCTCCCCGACCTTGTTGTGTACCTCCATTTTGGTTTGGCTTAGACTTGTCCTCGGTCCGAGCGATGTATTATCGGAGAAAACCTCGTTTCAAAGTCCTCGATTTCTTTACAAAGTTCTCGCCATTCTTCGGTGTCGTGCCCATGGTCGTGATGATACACACACCACTTGTCACAATTGCGCTTCTCTGCCGGAGCAGTCATCCGCGGGCATGGCCGCAAGTCATTTTTGTGAACAGAAAATATTTCTGTCCTTGATTGCGTAAGGGGTGTGAATTGAGGGGGATCACTGCGAGGTTCCAACCTGCCTTTGCCCAAACGACTAAAGGTACTGGTTCGAGTATTAGCTCCGGCTTGGGGTTTGTCTAACTGTTTCTTGGTTGTATACTTCTCCCGCTTACACCGAGTTTTCTCTTCAGCTTTGGCAAACCTGCTTACAGTGCCAAATAGAGCCCGGGTAGTGGTCGAAGGATGTCGCGCGAGCTCGGTGTAAAGCGGTCCGGCTCGGAGGCCGTTCATGAATGCAGTGATGATAACATCATCGGACCGGCCACCTACTTTTAGGCTTTCCGCAGTGAAGCGTTCAAGAAACTGGGAAACGGTCTCCCCATCTCGCTGCTCCAGGTTCATGAGATCTGCCAAAGTGGCCGTAGGCTTTGCTCGTGTATGAAAACGAGCCCAAAATTATTCTGCAAGATCCCGGAAAGAAGTAACGTTGCCGTGCGGCAAAGAATCAAACCAAATTCTGGCCTCGTCTTGAAGGTATTCGGGGAACACTTTGCACAAGTGATGCGGCGTGCAGCTCCGATTGAACATGGCATATTTAAAGGCACTCAGGAAGTTACATGGGTCCCCAGTGCCATTGTAGACTGGTACTGGTGGAAGTTTAAACCCCTCAGGGAGTGGTGTGTCGAGGATCTCCGGGGAGAAAGGGGTGATTATTTTCCCGTCAGCGTCGAGGCCTAACACCTTGTCCAGCTCGGCATCAAATTGAGCCTGTTCCTGTTCCACGGGGTCAAGTAAACGGGATTTCTCCAGGCGAGCTCGCTTCGTCACATCAATTGGTCGGCGCCGGTCAGCGGCGGCTTGGTCAGCACAACGCGGCCTTGAGCCATTAGAACTTCGATCCTCCCCGGGTGACACGAACCGGTGACGGCGGCGATCATGCCTGGCTCTATGGGGCGGATCTTCATTGAATACGCGAGATCGATCTTGGCGAGAATGTCTTGCCACCTGATCAGTGCCATTGTCGGCGCGCCGATGATTCCATTCTTGGAATAAGGCAGCGTGTTCCCGTAAGAACGCTTGTTGTGCCTGTAATAGTTCAGGGGTGGGTTAAGGGTCACCCTGTGCTAGCGCATTGGCAAGCACAAGATGATGTGCATCTATTTGCCCCGCGGGTGGATCCTAGACTTGTTGACGCGGCAACGGGGGATTTTGATCGACGGGAGGATTCCGACGAGATCGAGTTGGATTAGCCGACTGACGAGTAATGACCATGACTGATGTAAGTCGTCTATGGATGATGCTAGGGTTTGCTTCTCGTTCAATTTCCCACAGACGACGCCAATTGATAAAGCCGTAACCTGGATGTCAAGTAAATCACAATCAAAACGCTTAACCACAATAATCAAACATGCAAGAATATGAGCAACACAAGAATTTACGTGGTTCGATCCGGAGATCTACGTCCACGGATGAAGACAATAACCTTCCGAGGTGTTTCACTACTTTTTCTTGAATACCGGAGTACAACCTTACAAGTATTGATTCTAGAATTGAGAATTGGAACCCTAATCTGCACGATAATTTTCCTATTTATACTATACAATAACAACCCTAACAAAAATCCCTACAAATCCGCCAATCATATCTGCATGGTCGTTGGAAAAGATCATGGGGATCTTTTCCCAACTTCCCAAGGACGTCGCGTATGGACTTGGCTGCATTGGGCTTGCGCTCTTGGGCCCCGCGTATGGGCTTGGCTGCGTTGGGCTTGCACTCTTGGGCCCAATCGACCCGTCTAGCGGGCTAGGCCGACCCGGGGAGATTGGGCCATACCTATCAGCTTTCTTGTTGCAACTTCTGCCTAAATAGAACTAGCCATAGCTCTTACAAAAAATTAAAGGGCATTAGTTTCTACCTTATAGTAGGTTTTGCCATCATCAAAACTAAAACATAAATTTTCTAACAATATATATATAATGTATTCTATATCAAACTAATTTTATTACATCTAATTATTGTATTGTTAAGACATTATATATTATTAATTGTAATTACAATAATTCTATGTATCTATTGGTTGTAGATAATTTTAAGATACATGTTAAAGTCACCTTTAAAATTAATTAATTACTTTTGTTTGTTTTATAGAATGTAGAATGAAATAGAAAAAGAAACTTACGAACATAAATGACGTGATAAAATGTGGATATATCCCAAGCAATATCTCTAAAAATCTCCTAATATGTTCATTACCTTCATCGATAATTCTCCTAGGATGATAAGATATTTTAGCAGTCTTTATTTATCCTAGGGACGAAGAATAGAATTCTAGGAAATTATTTAAATAAAGTAACCGAATAAAAGTAACAAACCCATAATTCTATATCTTTTAAATAATTTATATTTATTCTAACTTATTAAATAATTTTTAAATTGATGTTCTTAATTTTTTAAAAGTTTAAATATATTTTTTTATTTTATTTTTGATACAGTTATGCTTATAAAATATTTTCAAAATTTATACTGTTATTTTAATATTTAATTATCATGAATTGAAAAATTCAGGAGCATAGTTGGTCTATTTAAAAACTTCAAGTAGTTATTTAAACGAAACGTAATTCATAGCTTAATTAATTTTAACAGTATAAATTCAGCGGCAAATTACTACGTACATTTTCTCTTTAACCTTTTTTTGTTATTCAACATCGAGATTCCATGATTTGTAGTTGCATAAACTAATTATTAACTTGAATTTGACTACAAACATGTATACACAAACACATATATACATATATATGAATTAATTACGTGAAAATTTGCGATTTTTAAGTGAATTATAATTTATAACATGATTTTTAAATGTAACACAGAAATATATCACCTTTCAATTTTATTTTATTTTCAATTCAGTACACGCAAGTTACATTAGGGCCTCGATTGCTACCGTGGAGCCCAAAATAAGACTTAAAGTTCCACGTGAAATATACATAACAAATTTAATAGTTTTATTTTCAAATCCACGTAAATGAACTGACTTCGTTTTATATATTAAATTAAGAAAAAAAAAAAGATAAATTGAATCTCGATTTGTTCACAAAGCAAGAAAAAAAAAGCAAATGAAATATGAAAAAAAAAAAATTATTAATGGCTAATAGTTACGCTGAATAAAAATAATTAGAAGAATTGAACGTCGAAGAACCCTTATCGTAGTTAAAAGGACAGAAGGAAATTGTAAGTTTAACTTAAAAAAAAACACTATTGAATTTTCTTGTTTTTTGTGCATTCACGATTCCATCAAAAGGATTGTAATCTCAAGTCGCTTTGTATTGACAGATAAAAAGTACGTGATTTTTCTCTCTTTCTTTTATATGTGTACGTGAATATCTTATTGGTTTGAGATTCATCTTTAATGTTGAGAACATACATTCACTACTAGAAATAACGCCTTTTGCCACTACAAAATGTAGTTACCAAAAAAGGAAGAGTAGTCACAAAAATATTTTTAGTAACTACAAATCTAAAAGTAGTTACTATAGGGTAGTCACTTATAATAAATTGCAAAAATGTTTTTTGTAACTACTTTGTAGTTACTAATGCATTTGTAACTATTTTTGCAACTACTCTGTAGTTACTAATGTATTTGTAACGACAAGTAGTTGCAAAAGAGCTTGGCATATTGTAGCAAATTTGGTTAAAATTATATGAATTATTTTATGTAACTACTAATAGTTACAAAAGTGGTTACTTTTAGTAACCACTTTTGTAGTTGCAAAAGACTAGTGACAAATGCCCTCTTGTAGTGATTATTTGATAATTAATAACACGATTTTTTCACAATGACCGGAACAACACAATCCAACTTGCTTGAATTTTGATGAAGACATCACTCCTCATGTTTGATTAGGGTTTAATCGTTCAAGGCCACCATTCTTATTCTTCCAACTTTTGTTTTTCTCGTTGGCCTAAATTTTTCATTTGTTACTAATTAGATACATGTTTTCTTTTAGAGAAGTCTGTGACTTACTTTTAGATTTTTCTTTTTTAATGTTAGATGAAAATGAGTTAGTTCTAATAAAACTATAATAAGAAATCTAATATATTTCACGTAGAGTCCGAAAAATGAACTTTTGGATTCATATCAGCAATTTGGATTATCGAATTGAAAAAAATTATGAGGTGGTTTATTTCTACATTACGCTTAAAATGTCATATTGTAAATTATAATTTGGCTTAATAATGTAAAAATACACGACCTTTTCGCCAGTTAACTGGTACACGTAATTATGCGTGCATAATAGGTTGATTAAATTGTCTAGTTAGTAACATTTGCATGCATAATTAGTCGTGTATTGCTCGTATTGGTATTATTGGACAAATTAATGTTGTTTGACTTGTTTTGAAGCATTAAGGTAAAATTAGACCAAAAAGTCGAACTCGACTTAAACTGGATGCGAGAACAAGTAGCGCATGTCAAAAACCGAGCGAAGATTGATCCAAGTTGCTGGGAATTGGTCTCGGCCGAGCCAGAGGAGCTCGGCCGAGCTGGAAGGTCAGCGAAGATGCAAAAATTGGCTGTTGAAGATTCTCGGCCGAGCCAGAATTTCTCGACCGAGCCACTTTTATATGGAGCTCGGCCGAGCCAGAAATTCTCGGCCGAGACAGGCAATGGCCCAGCCCAAGACGCGCGGATTAATCCTTTTCTGGCCCAAATTGAGCCTAATTCATCCTCGACTATAAATAGGAGATCCAAAAGTCCGAAAAAAGGACTTTTACATTGATTCGAGAGCGCGGACTTGGAAATTCGTAAGAACACGAAGACTCAAGATTCAGCACTCGGGTTTTAGAGTTTTTATAGTTTTAATGTTTTCTTTTTATAGTTTGTTCTTAGCGATCGCTATGATCGGCTAAGCGTTTATTTCCCGTCTTTGACTATGTTGAACCCTAGATTGTTATTTATGTAATTAATTCGGTAATTGCTTAATTTAATTATGTTCTGAGATTACATTGTGTTATTGGATTACTCTATCTTTTATATGTTTGTTATGTGGACTGATCACCCTAGTAATAGGCATATAGCTGTCGCTAGGTCATAAATTCATAATCCGTAATTGTTATGCGTTTGTGCCCAAAAGTAGCAAAAAGTGGTTACTCGCTAGGATAACACAAAGTCGCGGTCACTTGTACCACGTTCGTGAGTACAACACCGTACCTACTCCGTTGCCTTAATTCCCTATGCGTCTAGTTACGATAGTTCTAGCGAGCGTCTCCTAGAACTACTTAATTGGATAGGATTAATTGCTAAGTTCTTAGGATTAATTATATTTAAGGGGTAACAAGGGTTAGCTAAGCGTACCTGTTAATTCCTGGAGTAGGGGTCTCAGAACTAATTAGTTAAGTAGTTGCATTAGTTACATGAATATTTAGGCTAGGGGGATACTGGGTTAAAGGCGGGATACTTTTTATTCACTAGTTAATTCGTCTTTAGTTATTTGCATTAGTAATTAACTCTAATCAAAACTTCCCCCCCTTATTATAGTTATATTATTAGTATTTATATAGAATTGGTTAGTACGATTATTTAGTTAATTCCTGTTCTCTGTGGGATCGACCCTGACTTGCTCTAGCTACTGTTAGGAATAGTTATGAAATAAATCATTTAATTTGACTGCACCCGACAGTGCGGTCAAATTTTGGCGCCGTTGCCGGGGAACGGTTGAAAATAATTAAATTTTAGTATTGACCATTATTTGTTTACGTTTCGTTCTTTATTTTAAATATATAGTTTTTAGTTACTTACGATATACCTTGCATCTTATTACAACAGTGAATGATCACGCGTTCACGTGGTGACAAAGAGCTACACTTTGATCCTGAGATTACTCGAAGAGATCGAGTTTTGAGGAAGAAGGCGAGAGAACATCGAGAGCAAGTCGAAGCTTTACCATACACTACTGAAACCCTGTTTGAGTCAGAAATTGAGCAAGAGGAAATGGCACAAGAAAAGTCCATGAAGGAACTGGCCAACGCTGGGGTCACTCATCAGCCCTTGTGCATTACTTTCCCGACCTTGGGAGAAAACACTACATTCGAACTCAAATCGGGGCTGATCCATCTTTTGCCCTCATTCCATGGCCTTTCCGGTGAGGATCCCCACAAGCACTTAAAGGAGTTTCACACCGTCTGCTCGAGTATGAAGCCCGTCACTGTTACTGAAGAGGCAATCAAGCTGCGAGCCTTCCCCTTTTCTTTAAAGGACTTGGCCAAAGATTGGCTCTACTACTTACCCCCTTCGTCCATTACCACGTGGGTAGAAATGGAGAGACAGTTTTTGGAGAAGTACTTCCCCGCCTCTAGAGCTACGAACCTCCGGAAAGAGATTAGTGGAGCTAGACAACTGCAGGGGGAGAATTTATATGAATATTAGGAACGGTTCAAGAAGCTGGAGACAAGCTGTCCACAACACCAGATCACCGACCAGCTACTTATCCAGTACTTTTATGAAGGGTTGTCAACAGCAGATCGGAATATGATAGACTCAGCTAGTGGTGGAGTTCTAGTTGAGAAGACTCCAAGAGCAGCAAGGGAACTAATATCCAAGATGGCTGCGAATGCACAACAATTTGGGTATAGGGACGCACCACTCAGGCCAGTAAGGGAAATTAATGATTCAGCCATAGAAGACAAATTGGAATCATTGACGACTTTAGTAAGAAAGGTTGCCTCTGAAGGCAAAGCTGCCATCAAGCCGTGTCGTATTTGTGAGACATTGGAGCACTCGACCGACGAGTGCCCGGTTCTAGGGAATGAGTTGGAGGCCCATGCCAACGCTGTAGGCTCGGATAATTTTCGACAAAGGAAGTATGAACCCTACTCCCAATCCTATAATCCGGGGTGGAGGGATCATCCAAATTTGAGGTATGGAAATCAGCCACAGCAGAATCAGCCGCAGCAATCGGGAGAGCCAAACCGCTTTCCGCGGGGTATGTACCAACAAAAACAGGCGGTTGAACAAGCACCCAGCTCCTCGTTAGAGGACATTGTCAAGAATCTGGCCAACAACACATTGCAGTTCCAAAAAGACACCCAGTCGAGCATCAGAACTCTTGAGACTCAAATGAGTCAACTAGCTACCGCGGTGAGTCGATTGGAGAGTGCAAACAGCGGCAAACTACCCGCTCAGCCTGAGATTAATCCAAGGAACGTTAGTACAATTACACTTAGGAGTGGAACGGAGCTTGGAGAGCCTAAGAAGCCCGGGCAAAGTTCAGACGAGGATATTGGCGAAAACGGAGGAAAAACTGAAGAAAATGACGATCAGCAGGTCTCGGCCGAGAAAACCTGTCTCGGCCGAGAAAGTGATGAGGTGGCAGTCGGGCTCGGCCGAGAATCATCTGTCTTGGCCGAGACACAGCTCCAGCGGAAGCAGACTCCTGCGACACCTATTCCAACCCAACCATTGCCATTTCCGAGTCGACTCGCACCTAGAATGAAGGATACCAAGGAAAAAGAGATCTTAGATGTATTCAAGAAAGTCGAGATAAACATCCCGCTAATCGATGCAATCAGACAAATTCCGAGGTATGCAAAATTTCTTAAAGATTTATGCACTAACAAACGCAGGTTGAAGGGGGATGAGAAAATCATAATGGGAGAAAATGTGTCCGCCATCTTCCAGAAGAAGATACCTCCAAAGTGTAAGGACCCAGGTATGTTCGTAATTCCAGTTACAATAAATGATCACATCATAGAACGAGCTATGCTCGATTTAGGTGCATCTATAAACGTCATGCCTCGTTCCATATTTCATGCATTAAAACCCGGACCATTAAAAGAAACTAGGATAGTTATTCAGTTAGCTGATCGTAGTACTTCATATCCCGACGGACTAGTAGAGGATGTTCTAGTGGAAATAGGTGACTTAGTGTTCCCTGCAGACTTTTATGTTTTGGATATGAATGGGGATACATCTACTTCTACGCCTATCTTGTTAGGGAGGCCATTTTTGAATACCTCCCAAACAAAGATAGTCGTCCGTGAGGGAAACCTCACAATGGAGTTTGATGGGAGTATTGTTAAATTTAATATTTACGATGCCATGAAATTCCCGGAGGATGCTCATTCTGTCTTCTCGATTAGTGTCATTGATCCTCTCGTCGAGGAAGTTTTTCATTTGTGCAGGGACCCAACGGAAATATTCTTGACCACACGATTGAAGAATGGACCAGATGAGATTTGGGAAACGTGCAAGGAATTGGTGGAATTAGTGGCAACACTTCAAACACCACAGTTTGTAAGGCAGAAGCGCGATCAGAGATTCATCCCATTACCCGAGTCTAATGCTAAGATGCTCCCATCCACGGTACAAGCCCCTACTCTCGAGCTAAAATCCCTTCTTGAACACCTGAAGTATGCGTATTTGGGGACAAGTGAGACGCTGCCAGTCATCATCTCATCCAAGCTCACGTCATACCAAGAAAGCTCACTGATAGCCGTGCTCAAGGAGCATAAAAAGGCAATTGGGTGGACCATAGCCGACATTGAAGGGATTAGCCCTTCGCTCTGCATGCATAGGATCCACCTTGAAGAAGACGCCAAACCCAGTCGAGAGCCTCAAAGGCGCCTGAATCCGCCGATGATGGAGGTTGTGAAAAAGGAGGTAATCAAGTTGTTAGACGTCGGCATCATCTACCCCATCTCAGACAGTAAGTATGTCAGCCCTACTCAAGTAGTTCCAAAAAAATCGGGGGTCACAGTTGTGGAAAATCAAGCAGGTGAGTTGGTTCCCACCCGTCTCCAGACTGGGTGGCGAGTATGTATGGATTATCGTAAGCTAAATTCTCTGACTCGCAAAGACCATTTCCCTTTACCTTTTATTGATCAAATGCTTGAGCGCTTAGCTGGGCATTCTTTTTATTGCTTTTTAGATGGTTTCTCAGGATATTTTCAGATAGCCATTGCACCAGAGGATCAAGAAAAGACGACATTTACTTGTCCTTTTGAGACATTCGCCTGGCGAAGAATGCCGTTCGGACTTTGCAATGCTCCAGCAACGTTCCAAAGGTGTATGGTAAGTATTTTCTCTGAATACGTAGGTCATATCATAGAGGTATTTATGGATGATTTTAGTGTTTATGGGGAGTCATTTGAAAAGTGCTTAGATAACTTAGTCTTAATCTTGAAAAGATGTGCTGAAACTAACCTTGTATTAAATTGGGAAAAATGTCATTTTATGGTTGAACAAGGGATAGTATTAGGCCACATTGTCTCAGCTAAAGGAATCGAGGTAGATAAATCAAAAATAGATATCATAACTGCTTTGCCTTACCCCGCGAGTGTGCGGGAAGTTCGTTCTTTTCTTGGTCATGCAGGTTTCTATAGGCGATTCATCAAAGATTTCTCCAAGATTTCAGCCCCTTTGTGCAAACTGTTACAGAAGGATGTGGAGTTTGAGATGACGCCTGAGTGCAAAACCGCTTTTGACATGCTAAAAGAAAGGTTGACGACACCACCCATCATACAACCGCCGGATTGGAGTTTGCCATTCGAGATCATGTGCGATGCAAGTGACTATGCGGTCGGAGCTGTGTTGGGACAGCAAAAAGGGAAAGTGACGCATGTTATCTATTATGCATCAAGAACTTTGAACCCAGCCCAAGCAAATTACACCACAACTGAAAAAGAGCTTCTAGCTATTGTTTTTGCTTTGGAAAAATTTCGTTCTTATTTATTGGGTACAAAAATTATTGTTCACTCTGACCATGCAGCACTTAGGTACCTTTTGTCGAAAAAAGAGGCTAAGCCGAGGTTAATACGGTGGATCCTTCTCCTCCAAGAGTTTGATTTGGAGATCAAAGACAAAAAGGGAACCGAGAATTCGTAGCCGACCACTTGAGCCGGTTGACCCTTGAAGAGAACGACCTACCCCTACAGGAGAGCTTTCCCGACGAACAACTGTTCGAGGTAACACAACACGTCGACCCAACACCACCATGGTATGCCGATTTAGTTAATTTCCTTGTTGCCAATGTCTTTCCTAAAGAAATGTCTAAAGCACAGCGAGATAGATTAAGGAGTGAGGCTAAACACTATGTATGGGATGACCCGTATTTGTGGAAACATTGTACTGACCAAATAATTAGGAGATGCGTAATTGAATCTGAATTTCATTCTATCCTATCGTTTTGTCACTCTTATGCATGTGGGGGTCATTTTGGGTCTAAGAGAACGGCACATAAAGTATTAGAGAGTGGATTTTACTGGCCAACTTTGTTTAGAGATGCACATTTATTTTGTAAAACTTGTGATAGCTGTCAAAGAACCGGTAATAATTCCCAAAGGAATGAGATGCCCCAACAACCCATAATGATTTGTGAAATTTTTTATACTTGGGGCATGGACTTTATGGGACCATTTCCTTCATCTTATGGAAATTTGTATATCTTACTTGCTGTAGATTATGTTTCCAAATGGGTGGAGGCCAAGGCCACTCGGACTAACGATTCTCGAGTTGTTGCAGATTTTGTTAAGTCTAACATTTTCTCTAGGTTCGGGATTCCAAAAGCGATCATTAGCGACAGGGGAACGCACTTTTGTAACCGCACTGTAGAGGCCTTGCTGCGAAAATACCATGTTTTGCACAAAGTTTCAACAGCATACCATCCCCAAACAAGTGGACAAGCCGAAACATCCAACCACGAGATCAAATCCATTTTGGAAAAGACGGTACAGCCAAACCGGAAGGATTGGAGCGTGCGACTTGACGATGCTTTATGGGCTTACAGAACGGTGTACAAAACACCCATCGGCATGTCACCATACCGCTTGGTTTATGGGAAACCTTGCCACCTGCCAGTCGAGCTTGAGCACCGCGCCTATTGGGCAATTAAACGGTGTAACATGGATTACGATGAAGCTGGCACTCACCGGAAACTTCAACTGCAAGAACTCGAAGAAATCCGGAAAGAGGCATTTGAGAATGCACTGATATACAAAGAAAAGACGAAAGCCTTCCATGACTCTCGTCTACACAGGAAGACGTTTGTTGTGGGTGACAAAGTGCTTCTCTATCACTCTCGCCTCAAGCTATTTCCCGGTAAGTTGCGTTCCCGTTGGATAGGTCCATTTGTTGTATATAATGTATTTGCTCATGGCGCAGTTGAGATAAGAAGTGAACAAACGGGAAAGATACTCAAAGTCAATGGGCATCGGCTCAAACCGTACTTCGAGTCATTCAAACAGCTGCCCGAAGAAATCATACAACTTGCGGACCCGCCACTCAATTGAACGTCGCATCCGTCGAGCCAACGACGTAAAACAAAGGCGCTTGTCGGAAGGCAACCTGACATTTACCCGTTTTATTTTTCGCATTTCGTTTCTTTAGTATTATTGCTTTTTGTATGGGTTTACTATTATTTGTTTTTGAGTCTTTAGGAACTAGCTGGACCAGAAGGCACCAAACCATAAAATTTAAAGGATAAAGCACGGAACAGGGGGTCAAAAAGATGAAAAATCGTACCAGGTAAGTCTGCTCGGCCGAGCAACATTTTCTCGGCCGAGACTCCACCCGGTCAAAAAACAGGGGAATTTCACTGGACAAAAATCTCGGCCGAGCCACAAAATCTCGGCCGAGCCACTTTTATACAGGTCTCGGCCGAGCCTATTTTCGCGGCCGAGACATTCCTACGACGAAAACAGGGGAATCGGCCCTGGGCACACATCTTAGCCGAGCCACAAAATCTCGGCCGAGCCGCTTTTATACAAGTCTCGGCCGAGCCCCATTTTCTCGGCCGAGACACCCTTACGCTGAAAACAGGGGAATTGGCCCTGGACTCATATCTCGGCCGAGCCTAAACGTCTCGGCCGAGCCTAAACGTCTCGGCCGAGCCTGTTTTATACGCGGCGCGGCCGCGCCGAATTTTCTCGGCCGAGCCGTACGCGATTCCAGTTTTAAAACACGCGAACAGCCCACAAAACCCCCCATTCCCTTCTTCCCCCTTTCAAAAACACACATACCTCACACACTTTCACCCTATAATTCACCTAATACCATGTGTTTCTTCCACTAAAACACTAGAAATCAGCAGCACACACAATTTCACACACCTATCACCGATTAATTTAGAATTTGGTGCGAATTTTTGGACGAGCTAAAAAGGGCGCGAACCGACCTAATTCAAATTTTCCTCGTCTAAACGTGTTTGGTAAGTGAAGCTTCTCTCTACCCCTAATTTTTAGTAGTTAATTTCGTTCCACTATTGAAATTTGGGGGGATTTCGTGATAATTTCTTGTTTATTTTTGAAAATGAGCCCTACTTGATGTTGGTCGAAAGTATATTATGAAGAAGCTTCATTGACATGAATTTGTGGGACTGTGTATGAATTCGGGATGATTATGTTGTGGGTAGATACAATGTAGGTGATTTTGATTACAAGTTCGAGTATCACTGATTGAGACAATTAGTCGAACACCTTATAGACGTTGTTTTGTTATGACAATCCCCTAGTTTTAGACTAATTGTACTCGTGTTTTACGTAATTCCATTCTGATTTTGAGATATAATGGTTCATACTGAGGTGCATTAACTTGATTTGTCATTTAACATGGATTACTTAGTACAATTGATCAGAATTAGTGGCCATTAGAGGTTAATCAATGTGTAGTTGGTGTTTGCAAGACCTTAAATTGAACTCGTGTTTGTTGTGTCATGTGTGTAGGTTATACGAAATGGGTCCCCGAAAAGGTTCCGGATCATCGAGTCGAGGCAAGGGAAAGGGCAAAGAGCCCGTTATGGAGGACCCCATAGTCAATCCTCAAAACTTCCCACCTACTGATAGCAGACACTATGGGTTCGTCCTAGAGAAAGAGGCTCATCAGGCCCGGTTCTCCAAACTGTGCACACGCCCGATTATGCCCACTCGATTTGGCAACGATGACATCCTCCGCCGACTAAGCCTACTGGAGAATGTACACACCCTGCTGAAGAATGCCGGAATATTAGGGTACATGACAGCTCAAGCCACTTATGCCGGCCTCACCCTCGAATTTCTCAGCACTCTAGAGATCACAATTGACCCCGACAAATGTGGAGCCAAACCGGGGCATATTTCCTTCCAATTAAATGGAGAGTCACATGAGATGTCCGTAACCGAGCTCGCTGTACTTTTCGGACAGACTCCCGAACGGCTCGTCGATAGGTGGACACCCAGAGATACATATGAAAACCAACAACGGATAGCCGAATTCGAAGTCAACCAATTCTGGGGGCGGTTGACTTATGCACCAGGCCTCGTTGATCCGCAGCCCTATACGAAGAATGCCAAGACTTCATGGATTCGGAGCCCGGTAGTCCGTTACATTCAAAAACTTCTCGCACTGACTCTTTTTGCGAGAAAAGAAACAGGGGCCTCCCGAATGCAAGAGCTGGAAGCCTTGTTCGCGATCATGACCGGTTGCAAGGTGGATGGGGCTGAAATATTGATCGAGCAGTTCGCACAGGTGGTGAAGCGGAAGGAGCCAATATACATTGGCGGTCTCATAACTCCGATCCCGGCTCAGTTTGGAATTCCCTTGACTGACTTGGCCCCGGTATCCTCTTTATATCAGCTCGACTGGGACGACTTCGAGCACATGCGGATGGTAGTCCGCTCCGTTCCGAGTGGCATAGCTCGAACCCCGACCAACCGAACGATCATGTCCGTGATCCAGACACACGGACCATTCTTGATATTGCCCAATTCTCCGTTGACCTTGGTCAACAGTCTCCAAGACCGGCCGAACTTGGCTTTGGCATCCCCGGCCCACATTGCAGCATCGAGGATACCGGACCCTGATGAGGTCCAGAAATATCATGTGGCTCAGGTAGCCAATATAGAGGAGGACGAGGATACTGAGGCGGCCGAGGAGGCAGAGCCCGGCACAGCCGCTGAAGAAAGCAGTCGGCCATCTCGGCCGAGAAGGAAACGCCCAACTACGTCCATTATGAGCGAGGCAGAATACCGAGAGCATATGGAGGATTTGGTCTCGTCCCTCCAAGAGGATGTCTCTCTCATTCGGGGAGAACTGCAGTCTCGATACCAAATCGAGGATGATCGATGGGCCCAGCAGCAGTCTCGATATCAAATCGAGGATGAGAGATGGGCACAACAGCAGTCGTGGCATCAGCAGCAGCTGGACTGGCAGAGGGCAATAGAGGACCGTTGGAACACGCCACCACCCTATTGGGGTCAAGGCTACCCGCCTCAACCACCACCGCAGTAGGAGCATTGTGAGTAGCACCAATTCGAACCACTCTTGTCCCCTACAACTTTAGGTTTCCACCTAAGTTTGGGGGAGGGGGTGTAAGTGGGTCGGATTGGTTGCATTTCCTCTTGCATTGTCTTTTTGTTAGTTTTTGTGTTGCTAGATAGAAAACTTGAGTCTGCATTCTGTGGTTGATCGTCTGGCCTGTGAGCCAATGTGTGGTTGATCGTCAGGCCTGCGTGCCTTTATCTGCGATAGCTAGTTAGTACATTTTAATTGTTTTTATTTATTGTGTTTTGCATTTGAGTCTAGGATTAAGTCGAACCCTTGATTGTACTTGAGTCGTGTTTTACGTGTTTAAGGACAATTTGGGACATTATTAAGTGTGCAACGAGTTCGTGATGATCATAAAATGTGTTGAATTTGAATTTATGACGTATGATAGAGCATGACATGTAATGAAGATAAAATTGAGCTTGGTCTTGAGACTTGTGATCAATTATAACCCGGTGAGTTTTTGAGCCAAATTTTGTACTCCCATTTTTGGAGTAATATTTACATTCTTTCGGTGTGCATTCATTGGTTATATGTAGTCGACTCTAGAACTTGCCCGGAGTCTCTATCGTGAATATGTCGAACATGCTGTGATGTAGGATATGATATTAGGCGGTTTTTTTATTTTTACCTATTACTCAGCCTTTCAATATCTTCCTTTGCACCAATTAAATTTTCCGTTGGAGCCCATTTGCGCTTTATAGCTTTTTCTTTGATTGCCCTATGTTACAAGCCACATCCTTTTCATATAAATAATTGGCCTATTTGGACTAATAATGAGTATGAGGGAGGAGGATTGGAAGGTAGTTGGGAATTAATTTGGGTAGAGATGGAGAATGTGGAAGGAGAAAGGGGAATGCAAATGATAGGTGAAAGAATCTAGCTTAAACTAACCTCTCTTAAGTCTTATGTTTTTGTGAACCAATTCATCCCACTATTTTCCCCACAAACGTTGGTTTTTAACCAAGTTTGGGGGAGGGGGTGTAAAGTGTGACGTATTGGTCAGTTGGTACTTAAAAAAAAAAAAAAAGAAAGTTGTTGTGAATAAGTGTTTTGTTATTTTTGTCCAAGGAGAGGTTAGGAGGCTAAACAATGCTTATTAATTTGAATTGATGTGAGAAATTGGGTAGTCCCACAAATTGTGGTGCCCGGAAATTAAGCATGAGAAAGTGTTGGGTTATGATAAAGACTTTTGTTGGGTGAAGGAATTTCCTTGCGGGGGAGTTTGCTGAAATTAAAAGAGTGAGGATTGAGTGATTGTTTTGAGGGGTGGTTGAGTAGGAAAAACTCGATTAGTCCAAAGATTAGTCACTTGTTCCCAAATATTTCCCACCTTACCTTAAGCCTACATTACAACCTAAATAAAGACCTTTTTGATCCTATATCACACATGTCAAGTACGAGGTCTGATTTAGATAACGGGCAAGCATATGGTAGGCGTTACATGTAGTCCAATGCGAGTGAATTAACTTTACCTTATACACTTGAGAGAAGAGTGATACACTTAACCCGTAAGGATCACTTGTTGAAAGTATCGAGTCTCGAAAGTAGTCGAAGTTGCTATGTTGGATATGCTCACGTTATCGTATTGTCTTTCTATATTAAAATATGTTCTGAAACTCTGGTTTGCCACTTAAAGTCGCTTTAAACACGTGTCTTTTGTGTTTCTTCTTTGCTTTGTTTTGTTCGGGACGAACAAAGGTTAAGTTTGGGGGATTTTGGTACACGTAATTATGCGTGCATAATAGGTTGATTAAATTGTCTAGTTAGTAACATTTGCATGCATAATTAGTCGTGTATTGCTCGTATTGGTATTATTGGACAAATTAATGTTGTTTGACTTGTTTTGAAGCATTAAGGTGAAATTAGACCAAAAAGTCGAACTCGACTTAAACTGGATGCGAGAACAAGTAGCGCATGTCAAAAACCGAGCGAAGATTGATCCAAGTTGCTGGGAATTGGTCTTGGCCGAGCCAGAGGAGCTCGGCCGAGCTGGAAGGTCAGCGAAGATGCAAAAATTGGCTGTTGAAGATTCTCGGCCGAGCCAGAATTTCTCGACCGAGCCACTTTTATATGGAGCTCGGCCGAGCCAGAAATTCTCGGCCGAGACAGGCAATGGCCCAGCCCAAGACGCGCGGATTAATCCTTTTCTGGCCCAAATTGAGCCTAATTCATCCTCGACTATAAATAGGAGATCCAAAAGTCCGAAAAAAGGACTTTTACATTGATTCGAGAGCGCGGACTTGAAAATTCGGAAGAACACGAAGACTCAAGATTCAGCACTCGGGTTTTAGAGTTTTTATAGTTTTAATGTTTTCTTTTTATAGTTTGTTCTTAGCGATCGCTATGATCGGCTAAGCGTTTATTTCCCGTCTTTGACTATGTTGAACCCTAGATTGTTATTTATGTAATTAATTCGGTAATTGTTTAATTTAATTATGTTCTGAGATTACATTGTGTTATTGGATTACTCTATCTTTTATATGTTTGTTTTGTGGACTGATCACCCTAGTAATAGGCATATAGCTGTCGCTAGGTCATAAATTCATAATCCGTAATTGTTATGCGTTTGTGCCCAAAAGTAGCAAAAAGTGGATACTCGCTAGGATAACACAAAGTCGCGGTCACTTGTACCACGTTCGTGAGTACAACACCGTACCTACTCCGTTGCCTTAATTCCCTATGCGTCTAGTTACGATAGTTCTAGCGAGCGTCTCCTAGAACTACTTAATTGGATAGGATTAATTGCTAAGTTCTTAGGATTAATTATACTTAAGGGGTAACAAGGGTTAGCTAAGCGTACCTGTTAATTCTTGGAGTAGGGGTCTCAGAACTAATTAGTTAAGTAGTTGCATTAGTTACATGAATATTCAGGCTAGGGGGATACTGGGTTAAAGGCGGGATACTTTTTATTCACTAATTAATTCGTCTTTAGTTATTTGCATTAGTAATTAACTCTAATCAAAACTTCCCCCCCTTATTATAGTTATATTATTAGTATTTATATAGAATTGGTTAGTACGATTATTTAGTTAATTCCTGTTCTCTGTGGGATCGACCCTGACTTGCTCTAGCTACTGTTAGGAATAGTTAGGAAATAAATCATTTAATTTGACTGCACCCGACAGTGCGGTCATTAACATATATAGCACGGCCTTTTAATTTTAACGTATAAATATACCACCTTTTATTTATTTTTTACAATTAAATGCATGACGACTAATTTTGGACTCCAATTGCTGATGTGGACTGCGAAACTAAAAATTTAGGTCATATTTTCCGACGTGAAATTATAAATATTTTTCTTTTCTTAAGCCCATATTTTGCTAAAGATGTGACAAAAAAGTTAATAACGGAGATTGGATGTGAATCCTTGTCCTCGCCGACGGACGACTCTTCTAACATAAATGGCTTTAAGTAACATTTTGTTTATAACACTTTTAAAATTTTAACTTTTATGTAACACTTTGGTAACACTTATGAATATGTAACACTTTTGTAAATTGTGCGAATATGTAACACATGCATGTAACACTTTCGATGTAACACTTTATAAATAGTAATACTTCTGATAACACTTTTAAATAAGTAACACTTTCATGTAATACTTTCTAGCTAGGTTTCACTTTCAATTAATAAAATTATATATTTCCTTCTATTCTCAACTAACAAAATATATTTGGATTTATTTTTCTCATGTGAATTTTGAAGAATTAAAATCTTTAAATCACTTATATTTTAGAAATGATTTTTTCTAGAATTTTTTTATATATATGTTAAATCTTAACTATCACAATAGAACATTCGTAACATGAAATGATGAAAATAATCAACTAAAATAATAATTTATTAGAATTCTTGAGAATTTACTTATTGGTTATATAACATAAATTTTATTATGTTTTTGTGTGTGTGTGAGTGTGTAAATATAGATGCATTACATTTTACTAACAACGATAAAGGAGTTTTATAGCTTAAAAATTTAAATACATTTTAGTATAAAATATTGGACTTGAAATATTTTGTCATGTCTTTCATGTTTGTAAGTTTATTTTTCTATTTAATTTTATATTCTATAAAACACAAAGAAAATTAATCAATTACTAATCTTTCAAAGTGTCTTGAAATTATTTACTTATTGCATTTGAAATTAATAATAATGTCTTAATATTTTATAAAATAATTTGATGTAACAAATTAGTGTGATATTGAATTAGTTATAAATATGTGTGTGTGCATGTGTTTGTGTGAGTGGACGAAATTGAAAAAAAAAATTAATTAAAGAGAAGTTTGTATCAAACTAGATAATAGGATATGGTAAATAAAATTAAGTTATATAGGTTGTAATTTGATAAAAAAAATTAATCATGAGAATAGTTTATTGATGTTGAAGCAAAAAATTATGTATACATAGTATGTCGTATAAAATAAAACAATAGAGTTATTATAGCCTAGTAGTATGACATATACAACTAAAGATCATGCAGGTTTTCAACTTGGGTTCGAAACTCAATAGTGACAAATATTCAACATTTTCTGTTTTTAAAAAAAATGTTACATAAAGAATTTAAATGTAACATTTTTTTAGTGTTACCATGAAATGTTACAATTTAAAATTTAATGTAACACTTATGAAAAGTGTTACTAAAGATCATCCAAAGTGTTACTTTGGACTTTAGGTAGCACCGGCAAATGTGTCGTCAATAAAGTGTTACCTAAAATCTATTGTAATACCTTTTTGTATATATGTAATATTTTTTAGGTGTTACATAAGTTCATTTATATTGTAGTTGTCTCCTAATGAATTTTCTTGTATGGTGAATCTATTATTATCTACTCTAATACCCATATACGATGGCGGTGTGAATGAAAGGCATCCACAAGCAACAATTCAGAAAACAGAGTCCAACAATCTACCTCTTATGCGATGTCATAATGCTCAATCAGATCGGACAAATAATGGTTAAATCTAAAATTGATTTCCACTTGTTTATAGGATTCACTTTTAAAAAATTGAATAATGGTACAAGCCATACCTTCTGTAATAGACCGCAATTAAAAAACGAAAAGAAACGAAAGGAATACATAAGAAAAGTTCACGTATTTGTCTTCCATTAAAGAAGAGTCTGGAAAGGAAAATGACGTAAACAATTATGAGATTCTTATAATTCTACTGCACCTTCAAAAGAGTACCAGATTGATTAGGATTAATTTAAAACAAAAAGTCACAATCCATGTCACAAAATAGAGTAGGTCTTGAGTGCACTCAATATACAATAAGCTTATTGTGCACTCCCCAATTTAATTTGGGAATTAGATATATAATAAGGGCTGCGTTTGGATACTTAAAACTCTGGTGGCCCAGCGTTTGGATATATATTAAGGCATGTTTGTTGGCACATAAGAGGCATTATTCTAGGTGGTAAAATCCTAAATTGTTGGTTATTAAGGTACGGGTTTGAATCCCATCTTCTCCAATTTTTTTCTATATATGTGCACTTTTTATATTATTTTAGACAATGTAATATATTATTTAGAAAAATTATATATTATTAAAAAAAATGTGTATACCTGTAACATAACATATACTATTACACAATGTAACATATATTGTTACGCAATATCACATATACTATTAAACAATATAATATATTATTAAAAAATTATACATGTAACTATAATATATACTATTACGCGATATAACATATACTATAACGTAATATAGCATATACTATTGAACAACATAAAAAGAGGTAAAAACAGAGGAACAACGGGGTTCGAAATCGCGCGCGGGCACACCTCAAACCTAACATCCACGCACCTCACCACTACACCACATACTATTGTTGTGAATTTATCCAGACAATGCCCTTATATCTATCTTTAATTACAAATTAAATAGATGAGTGTACAATAAGCCTATTGTGTATTGGGTGTACACAACTTTTTGCCCATAAAATATGGACCAAAATTTCAATTTCGGGCTCAACGTCAGTAATTGGAGCCCGAAATTAGCTTGCGTGTACTAAATTGTAAAAAATTAAAAGGTGATGTATTTATACGTCAAAATTAAAAGGCCGTGTTGTATCTGTTAGTTGACCAAAAAGTCATGTATTTTTACGTTATTAAACCTTATAATTAATTTAAAGATCGTGAAAATTTATGTAATTAATGTATATTTTTTTATGGTACAAAAGAATAAAGTAACGGCAATTAAAGAAATATATGAAAATAAAGATGGATTGAAAGAATTATAATCCCGTTATATGTTTTAAATGCACTGCTTACAGCCTTATTATTAGAGCTGCCATCTTTGCAAATTCACCAACTTACTATCATCGATTTGTTCTCATCCATACTATTCTCATTTATTATGAGACAGCTACCTAGATACATTTCCGCGTGTCTTGCTCCTAATTCTTAGTATTTAATACTCCTTTCCTCTTTTATTTTTACGTTTGGTTTACATTTTTATTTATTTTTAGTGTTTGCCTCACTGCTTCTTCAAAATCCACCTTTGTTTTGTAAATTCTCTTCCCACACAATTCAAACATTTCTAGACTCTTAAAACAAAATTCGAGATCCATCAATCCCTAATGATAACCCATATATGTGCTACGCATTGACTATATACAGTTATATTTCAGGATCTATATCATACTGAGGGAATGTTTGGATAAGGCTTAACCAATTCGTTGTAGATGATTTCAGTCGAAAGTATGTTTATTTCTGAAATGTAGACGATGACTGCTCTATTTATTCCTATCCAAAACCTACTATTCTTTACAAATCTCAACAAAATATAATAATATAACCCTACTAATCCCAATTATTTTTTAATGGTTAAAGTTGAGAGGCGCCGGACATGGTCCCACACCATAAAGCGTGTCAATATATCGTGAGAGTCTTAGCCATCAAGCGAGCATCCATCCTAAAACCAATTGGTAAAAGGAGAAGTAGCTCATTAGCCTTATAAAGGATTCTCTCTTCTAGTATTTTATCAATGTAGAACAACTCACATGTGTACATTTAACATTCAAGTCAATATTCCAACATTAATCTTTACCTACTATTCCCAACAACTTTTTATTGTTACTCACTATCATTATACTTATTGATTCGACATTATAATACATATCATGTCATATTATATCTCAATACAAACCCTATACTATTCAAATGGTCGTAGTCGTAGACATCTGGATATGTCCAGTAAAATATGTTCCGTTCACTTAGTCCAAAAGGAGATGATTTGTACTCTAAGTTTGGGTGATATGCTAGTTAAAAATCTGAAGGAGTTATTATATAAACAGAAACAATCCCTATAACTTTTATTTTATTTTTCTGAAAATGTAGAGGCGCCTAGTCTTTTTCTTTAATCAACGTCAATAGTTTAAAATTGTCACAACTGCTGTAATTAAAGATTTTTTTTACATAAATGATGAATTGTATATATAAATTTTAGTTTCGGTTGTACTGTAAATTTATCCAAAAACCTAAATGCCAAAAATTTACAGTTAAACACACAAACACATAAAAAAAGTGAAAAAGGGTATTAAAAGAAAATGGAATGGTCTCTAGCCCGGTAGGCACCTAACAATATTGATCCGCCTACGACAACGTGAATCACGGCCCTACATTCTCAACTTTGATCCTGGCCCAATGTTACCTAAGACTGTTGTTTAAAAAAATTAACGTCCTAATATAAACTGATGTTAAAAAAGCTATATTTCGTTTTACAAATTGAAGTAAAAAGTTTCATAATCAATAAGATATGATTAAATAAATCAAATAAAAAACTAAAAGAAGCCGCGTGTATACATATTAATATTTTTTGGAGAGTTATACATTTATCAAATCATTAAAAGAAGAATGGTATTTTGAAACAATAAAAGGTGATCTCAAATAATAATATTTATCGCAACCTTATTATTAGAGACAACGAATCTTCACTAATTAATCGTCTCAATAACTTGAGCGCAAATAATATATTTGAGACGGTAAAAGTGCGTTCAAATGTGTCTCAAATATTTTTCGCAACAACTAGATGTCTATAAAAGTAGTATAAAAAAGGTCTCAAGTAATTTTTATGTAATTTTGTGACAACAAATACTCACCAATAATATATTATAAGTGATTACAATTATGATCTCAAAAAATGTATTATAAAAAATGTTTTATGTTGTAGTGAATACATAAATAAACAAAAAAAATTACATTTTTAAACAAGACTCTTATCATGAGAGGGGGAGTATATATCATCATATCTAGGAAGTAAAATGGAAGGTAGCTGAATTAACCATTTCTAATTAAACCACATAATTGGAGAGATCCAGAGAGCAGATATTACTGATAACCAATAATAAATTAAATAAGAAATATATATATATATATATATATATATATATATATATATATATATAAAATACATGTAGAGTGAATTTTGTGTGATGGTCTCGCGTGTGATAGAATACATTTTTACAAGAAACATTGATATTTTTACCCCAAAAAATGATACTTATGCAGATAAAAGTGATATTTTTGCTATAATGATATTTTTATAGATAAAAGTGATATTTTGACGACAATAATAGTTTTTTTTTTTTTTTTTTTTGTTAAAAAGAAGTAATACGTTTACAGATAAACGTGATACTTTTACTACAAAAATAATATTTTTTTTTTCGTCACACCGTGCGACGACCGTGTGACGATCTCATATAAGTTTTTGTCATATATATATATATACACATACTACTTTATTATGCATAAATTAAGTGTAGTATACATTACAAGAAAAATAATTTTTTGAGATAATAAAGTAATATCAAATAATGAGTATTTATCACAACTTTATTGTTAGGGATAACATGTTGTTATTAATTAGTCGTCTCAATAACTCGGGCATAAATAATAAATTTGAGACTGATAAAGATTGTTTCAAATGCGTCTCAAATTTCTTTTGTCACTAACACTACAAGAAATTTCATGTTACAGATAAAAATTAGTAATGAATAATATCTGTCATTAAATAAAGACGAAATAGAATTAAAATAGTGACAAAAATTGGCAAAAAGTCATAAGTATTTGATTAGTGATGAAATAACAACCGTTATTAGAGGCATAAACAGTCTATATTCTGACATTCTGTATCTAAGTTGAACTATAATTTTCACAGTAGAAACAAATTCCATCACTAAATTTTTAAAGACGAAATAGATCGTTATCTAAAAATAGAGACAGGAATATAGGGATCTAGCATTTTGTCTAAGGTACGTCGTTACTTTAATTTAGAGACAGATATAATGAGATTATGGATGAATTTTTCGGTCTTTAATTTGATTTTCTTGTAGTTAGTTGTCTCTAAAAGTAGTTTACAAATTATCTCAAATAATTTGTAGATAGTTCTGTGACAAGTGATCACATATAAATTATTATTAGTGACCATAGTTATATTGTAAGGTGATATCTTTTTTTACAGAAAATTCCTTAATTTATTTCATCGCATTTTAAATATATATCATAATGTGCCCTTGGTGTCGCGGTTGTTGTTTGACGATTCTATAACGATAATTTTAAATTACGGTTACTATTATTTCGCGCGAAAAAATGATAAAGTTAAAAGTAAAATTCCAAGCGCTATAAAATTGAAAATATGGTTAATGTGATTATCCTCATAAAACAAACATAAGGTAAGCGATTTATTCCAGAATCCACCTTTTAGCTTCACATACAATTGATCTGCTAAAATGGAAAAAAAATTTGTACAGAACAACTAAGAGAAAGCTAATACAAATTCAAATTTTTTGATAATATCAAATTAATCTGATATTTTCCACATCTATATAAACCCTGCGTTATATAGCAAATTTACACACATCTCAATTCCCATCCCCGAAATGGCAAGAAAGAAGGTTACCCTAGCCTACATTTCGAATGACTCAGAAAGGAAGGCTTCCTTCAAGAAAAGGAAGAAGGGGCTTATTAAGAAAGTTATGGAGTTAACTACTCTGTGTGGGGTGCAAGCCTGCGTGATAATCTACAGTCCGTACGATGCTGAGCCCGAGGTGTGGCCCTCACTGCTCGATGCCCAAAGAGTGCTGGCCCGTTTCAGGAAGCTGTCGGAGATCGACCAAAGCCGGAAGATGGTGAACCAGGAGAGCTTCACCCGCCAGCGAATCAAGAAGTCTGAGGACCAGCTGCGCCGCTTCCAGAGGGAGAACAAGCGTCGCGAAATGGAGAACTTCATGTTCCAGTGCATCGCCGGCATGTCGTTGGTTGATGAGTTCAGCATCCACGACTCGTCGGACATGGGGTGGGTGGTGCACCAGATCCTCCGTGACATTAGGTCCAAGTTGGAGGAGCCGCCGAAGATGAATGAAATCTGTCATTCTACTCCGTCGTATCCGGTATTGTTATCTTTTGAATTTGAATTAGTATTATTGCAGAAACTATGCTATAATTTGTTTCAACAATGAACAGGTTGCACCTGCTCCGGAGTATGTTGCAGCTGCTCCGGCTTATGTGCCGCTGCCTCCAGAGGCTGCGGTGCCAGAAGTGGCGCCATTGGACGATTTGATGGGCGGCGTGGATGAGCTGGAGGGTTTTCCGTGGAACTTAGTGCAGAGTCTGCTGAGTGGCGGTAGTGATGAGGCTGGGCTTGGTTGGGATGATGGGATGGTGCTACCATATCCCTATTATTTCGACCATTCTAATACTGGAAATCAACCTGGAAATGGAGGGAACTAGTTTCAACAAATGGTTATCGGTTTAACAAAATAAAGTTTGTCTTGGTGTTGTATTCAGTTATTTCTATTTCAGTTGTATGTGTGTCATGCAGTCTACCTATGGCTATTTAGACTTCTTGAACCACATGTTTTATCAATAGTTTAATTTATGTTACTTTGGTTGGTTCATTATTTGAAGGAGTTGTTTATTTTATGTTGTTAACTATTGGTTCTTCGTCCTTTCTTATTTTTAATTCTATTATCTTTTTTAATTTTTTAAGTTTTGTGTGTGTACGGGTCAAGTTATATGTTCCACTTTTGATGTTTCACTCTATATTCCACGCTAAAATTAAAGGACTACATCATGAATCATGAACCTTGAACTCCTGAAACATAAATCGTGAATCGTAAACCGTAAATTCATGGATCATGAATCCATGAAACGTGAAATAAAAATATAATTGAATAACAAAGCTTAAATCTTATATTGTAAAACACCATGAATTAATAATCAGAACATCAAACCATAAATCCTGAACCACCTTGTTTATAAAAAATATATTTAAATGTGGAATATAAGAATAGGAAGAAAAGTGAGAGTAGAATCGGTTGTGCTAGAATCAGCTCTAACCGTAGCAGCTCTTAGCATAGAAGCTTTCTTCGTTTCCGCTCTTGGTCGCTGAGATGCTCAGTTGACTCCTTAACCTTGATAGGAAGATGGCCAAGCACGGGATGAGCCCAAAGCAAAGCAAGCAACAAGGGATGACCGGGCGACTCTTCCTCCAACGCCTGTCTCCAATGCTACACGTTCCGCTGACTTGGAGTTAGCCTTGACCGGGGCCAGCTTACGGGCCAGGCCTCTCTCTGACCTGATAACTAGTAGAACAAGTAATTCCATAAAGAGATAAATGTTGTTATTTGTTTTCTGTACCATCTTGCAGTAAAGAAAAGCTCCTATAGTGACTTGATTCTGCATTTTACCTATTAATACCAAATTCTTTTCTAATTGACTCCTTGAAAAAAGAAAAATATTTAGAACCATATAATGCAAAGTTGATATTTTATTACAATCAATAGTCAAACATTTATAAGTTGATGTGTGTGTGTGTGTGTTGTAAGAGGGCATGCGATGTAGTATTATTTCTCTCATCAGAGTTTCAAAACCCTTTGTTTTCACCAGAGAACTGGATAGCATCTATTCATTAAAATGTAGATCTGCTAAATTACACATATCATGAACTTAAAAAAAAAACAGGGATTTAATTAAACTTGACTAAGTCCTAACTTTTTTATTTGTAAAGACTTAAAATGAATTTTGATCGGAGGCCATTCTTTTCCTTCTTGAAGAATGTAGCCCGACAAATTTGGATGATGATCTCTGGATTTTATTTTAGTCAATTTCTTATAAAATTATAGAGGAAAAAAATAATAATAATAATAATAAAAAAGAAATTTATTTCCTTAGGAAAAAAGTCTTCTTAATACAGTAAAATATGCGTATGTCTTCAACTAATTTTTAAGATAAATAACGTTAGTACTCAATAAAAGATATGGAGAAATAATTGTTGATTTTAAAGTGCTTATTTTGAAGAAAAAAATCATAAAAGATTCTTGATGGGGAAATAGTGCACTTCGGATGTAGTGGAATTGAGTCCACATGCTATTATTTATTATTAATGGCTCGTACTCAAACAAAAAGGTCCATCGTAGGCCTAGTACCAAGGGTGTCCTAAGTGCTGCAAAATTTCCAAGGTAAAAACTTGTATATCCACATTCAATCAAGAAAAAGATGGCTTTAAACATCTTTTCCGTCTCCTCCATAGTAACTATGATATCTTGTTGAATATATCATAATCTTCAACTGGATCAGAACTGACTTTAGCATTGGAGTTCCAGTACTGAAGCCTTTTTCCGGCGTGGTGTTTTTGCAGGTCCAATGGGTTGAGTTCGGACTACACGGAAAAGCAGAAGAGATCAGAGGGCGGATATTTTCGCTGGTATCAATACTTATTTTCAAACTTTTCTACGTGTACGACATGCAGACGTATAACGTGTATACTAATGTTGCCAAAATATCGTATTAAATGTGGTAGAAAATTGGTAGTATGTACTAAAATTAAAGCTTGTATAAAACATGTGAGTATTTAGAAATGATTAACTACTTATGTATCGATTAAATGTATAAAAAAATAAGCCGTTTCATATTTTAAATCTAGCAAAAACATTTGATAGTCACCATCATAAATATATGGTCAAGCTACAATTCTCATTATTTTGAGAAATTTAAATAAGTTCAAATGAATTTCAAACCATTGTTTCTTACATTGTCTTTGTGATCAATGAAGTCATTATATTAATGCTCATTGAAATATGTGGAGAAATATTGTTGATTTTGAAATGTTTATGTCCTAAAAAGCGGCTTTTTTAATAAAAAAAAAATTAAAGTAAAATATGACATATACTTTTAAAGAAAGTTAAAAATATTCAAAAAAGAAAGTAAACGCAATTACATAAATAATAAAATAGTTAGGGCATGTTTACTTAAAGTTGAAGAGTGTTGGGCTAAATCTAGTTAAAAAAATTAATGAGTGTACTCTATCAAAATTTGAGCTCTTAAATTTACTAAGTCAACTCTTAAGTAAACACACCCTTAGTTATCTTTGCCCGTACTTGAGTACAGGAATTTGTCTGTGTGGCATCTGTCTACGTGTGAAAAATGGAAATTTATGTTAGCATTTTGGGTCATTGAAGGATTTTGTTTTTCTTTTTCTTAGAGGTCGTTGTTTAATTTTTTTCGAAAAGTCGTAAAGGATTTTGTTAAGTATAGCATTTAAAGGGAAAAATGAATTTCTAAATTAAAATTAACTAAATCTTGTTTTTGTTAATTTATGTCTAAATTAATTATTTCATCGATTAAAAATAACTTTTTAGGCAAAACCCGAAAATAAAAAAACTAATAAATAGTCTAATTAAAAATTACTTTTTTGTCCAAATTAACTTTCTCATCTATAATATTTGATGGATAATTCTAAACACAATCTTCATTACAAGAAAAATGATCTTTTCAGACCACAAAAAGTGGTCCAACTAATGAGTATTTGTCACAATTTAAGTTAAGTGGTCTCAATAATCAGTATTTGTCACAACTTTATTATCACCTCAATAACTTAGACGCAAATAATATATTTGTGACAACATAAGTGGTCTCAAATGCGTTTCAAATATTTTTTGTAATAACTAGTTGTTTCCATAAGTAGTCTTAAAATGGTTTCAAGTAATTTGTCGAGATATTTATGATAATAAGTGATTAAAAATAATTTATTATTAGTATCTTTTGGAGCACAGGAGTTGGTATGGTTGGTGGTCTCAAAAAATGTTATGTAAAAAGACATTTTTCGTGGTAGTGCTTACTTATACTCAATTCGACCATACACAGTATTAAGTGAAAATAAAAGATAATCACATAATATATACACCTGCAATACCCTCTTCTTTTGATTTACAAGCTCTTTTCAACACCCTTTGTAATGTAGACCCGATTGTCCATGGTTGCATGCAGCAATAACCCAAAAGACTTTGAAAGCAAAATTAGTGTGGTTTAAATAAAACTCATAAACTAATATGCTCCAAAACCACAAATTGACAACTAATTAAGTCTTGATTCAGATGTTGGTAAATAACAATGTTTTTCCTTTTTTATTTTCTGCAATATGTACGTAAAAATATTTAAGTTGTGCAACTTAGTTTGACCGGCGGTAAGTCGAAAATACTCGACTACCCACTTTTATTTGTGTTCACCAATCATGTGTAAATATTTCATTCTCAAATTATGAATAAAATAACTAATTCATCCTGATATATCAACTGGTGGAACATTGATTTATGTCTAGTGCAAATAGTGGAGCGGGACTGGACACTAAGAATATCATCTAGTAAATATCTTACAATTGTGCATCACACGTACTACAAGAAAAAAAATATTTGCCACTACTTTTTTTGTAACTATAAAAGTGGTTACTGAAAATAACCTCTTTTGTAACTCTTTGTAGTTACATATAATATTTCATATAACTTTAATTAAATTTGCTACAATATGAGAAGCTCTTTTGCAACTACTTGTAGTTACAAATACATTAGTAACTATAAAATAGTTGCAAAAAATAGTTACAACACATTAGTAACTGAAAAGTAGTTGTAAAATTTTCTTATGCATCTTTTTATAAGTGGTTATCCTATAGTAACCACATGTAAACATGTGATTACTAAAAATATTTTTTGACCATTCTCTTTTTTTGTAACTTCATTTTGTAATGACAAAAAACCTTGATTCTAGTAGTGAGTGGTGGTGCAGTAGTCTCGTAAATAAGAAAGACGAGGTATAATAAGCAATACATGTGATTTTTATTAATTTGAAATAATAACGGTAAAGCGTAAAATAAAGTTGGGTGTAGAATTACCCATATTTGAATTATGGAAAATTTATTTCATATACAAGCTAACCAATGGAATGGTGGAGATAATAAGTAAGTTTAAGGTCATATTTTGTGAATAGGGTAGGTGAAATCTATTTTAAACAACAATCTGAGAAAATTAAATATTATTTCCTTAATATTTATTAGTAGATAGAATTTGATTATCAGATTGTATCACTGAACTCTGATAGGAAGGTAACATGATTAACATATTAAAAGAAAATTTCCCTCTTAAAAGAAATAGTAAAAGAACATTAATTCTTTGTGGCCTTACCAAATTCTTAAGCTTTCCGAAGCCCTAATTATTTTTGTTTAGAAATATATTGAAGGTCAAACAAATTCTTTTTATATTACTTTTTAGTGAAAATCATATAAGGCCCATTTCCCCTTCTGTACAGAAATAATTAAGAATAATTCTATATAACCAAATTATTTTTGTGTTTGGTGCTATTATATTTAAATAAATATAAGAATCATCTAAATTCTCCATTTGATCCTCACAAACCACACACAACTCATATTATTTTATTTGTTGCTTCTGTAGAGTGATGTACAAACTACGAATCTGAAAAACAAGCACCTTCTCTCAAATCAAACAAAACATATTTATTGTATCAACCAAATATTGATTCTCCATAGACGGGTTTTGGTTGATAAATTCTGATATTCATTTTTACAATGGACCAAATTTAGTTTTTTTTCTTTTTCAAGGTTGTCATTTTCAATTGTAATTCGGTCCTAGAATTCGTAAATGTAATTTTTTTTTCTTTTTCCTTGAGTCCAACCGAATAATAACAAGTCAACGGGGAATCAATTAAACAAGATAACAAAATTTCAGGATATATGAAATGTCGACTTTAAAAAGAAAGAAAATAAAATTTGGAATGCTGAATTTGTGATATTGTTAGTGGGTTTGTCAAGATGAAAGGTGGCTTTAAAATATAAGGGTAACAGTGAAACATTTATGACTTATATTTTTCTAAGTATGAGTCTACGATGGCATACTTTATTTGGGATGTAGTGGCATGTATCACGTTTGATTGGGCACATTCACAGATGGTACATGTAAAAAGGTATTTTAGTTTAAGGGTATAGTAAGGGTAGGATGTGTGGTATAAATTGTAAAAATATATTGGAAATTGTAAAAGGTGTGTTGGAAATTGTAAAAGAAGATATATGTAATAGGGTGTGGATGTGGAGGGAAGGGTCATCCAGTGTAAAGTATAATACAATGCGAACGAACCATGCATTGAGACTGACCCCACGCGATCCCTAGGTACCTATTTTCATTTTATTTTTACTATTATTTATGGATAATTGAGTGGCTTTAACAAAAGGTGTTATTGGCCTAGCGATAAAGTCTTGTTTGGACAATTGCGAGGTTGCAGGTCTGAAACCTATAAAATGAAAATTTCCTTTTAGATTTTACTAATTTTTATCTTTATGTATGAAATGCTACAAATTTCAAAAAGTAGTTGTAAGTCAGTTGGTAAGTTCGCGTGATTGATTTTGGCAGGTCGTGATTTTGAGTCTTGCTAACCTCTAATTTTGATTTATTATTTTTCAAATAAATTTTATTAATACTTTAACTTTTTCTTTATCGTGCAAAATGCACGGATGCTAAGTTTTGTTATTATTATTTTAAAACGTAATGTTGAAATTTTTAATCATATCAACTATAATCATAATAAAAAGAAGTTGCACATTTATTTTATTTTATATTACAATAAATAATATGTACAATATTATGTCTTAAAATTACTTGGAGAATTCTTCCAATTCCACACGGTGTTCAACTTGAGACATATTTTGTATCCACATATTTTTCGTAAGTCGCAATACTCTGCAAACTCCTCCGTGAACAACTATCTTGCCCCAAAAGGTAGATCAGAATTATGCGATCTATTTATAGGGTGTTTGGCTAAACTTATTTTAAACATCTTATAAGTTGTTTCAAGAGCTTATGAGATGCAATTTTTAAGGAGTTTATAAGTTAACGATGTATTTGGATAAAAGAGCTTATAAGCTTGCAATTGAATATAGTGATTTAGATATGAATTTGGAGTCTAATTTAAAAGTTAATAATAAAAACACACTTTGATTAGTGTGTGAAACGTATGTAGTGTGTGAAATGTGTATAGTGTGTGAAATGTGTGTAATGTGTGAAATGTTGTAGTGTGTGTAGTGTGTGAAATATGTGTAGTGTGTGAAGTGTGTGTAGTGTGAAAATTGTGTGTGGATTGTGTGTAATGTGTGTAATGTGTGTAAGTGTGTGATTTGTGTGTGAAATTTGAGGGTAATAATTAAGGTCTTAAAAAATAAGATGGAAATAAGATGGAAATAAGATGGGGTATATCAACTTATTTTTTTAGATCTTATAAGCTCTTAGAGCTTATTTTTGTGTCTTATAAGCTCCTAAATAACTTTTTTTTTGTGTCTTATAAGATGTTTAGGAGCTTATAAGCTCAGCCAAACACCCTCTTAGTTGCGTGACATCTTTGAGGATTTTATTCAAAGTCTCGATGCAATGTCTATGAATTATTGTAGCTTAATCCCAAATAATCATTTTAGACTTCATCAGATTAGTATAAAAAATTTCAAGAATCAAGTGTATAGCAAATCATAATTTAGCAAATTGAACATTTTCCTTGATTTATTCAAAATGATAAGTATAATTATTAATTTCAAAACATTAAGTGCAGTAATTTATAAAAAAAAATGCAAGTATGTTGTAATATAACTTTAAGCAAAAAAAAAAAAAAAAAAGGAACCTGTGATCATTGAAAATTTATAAAATTTCTAACACGTTCAAATAGTCCATTATAAGAAATATATTCATATGGAATAAAAAATTGAATTCCAAAAAAATTCACATAAGTCAAAAAGTTTTTCTTTACTATGAATCTGAAAGTGCAAGTAGCCACAACCTTGAGCTTATATTGTTAACTGAAATCTGCTAATCCGTTCTTCAACGGACTTTTTCTGTTTTATTCTTTAAACAGACTTCACAATTTGGTTTTTAATCCATCGTGACTTATCGCCATCTTCAGCACCATCTAAACAAATAATATCACGATTGTCTAGATCAACATCTTGTATAGTGGTGTCTATAAATATCAAATAACAAATAAAAAATAAAAAATTCAATGATCTGTGAAGCACATTAAAAATTTGAAAAACACAAAGTTCTTTACTAATACATATTGAAGTTAGGTGTTCTTGAAGATAGAAAAAAGGTGCAATTTGACTTGGTGCGTGTTTTTCATACAATAATTTGGATGACCCAGTAAAAACAATCACAAAGAAATTGATTTTACCCTCATACATGAAGAGAACAACATTACCATCAACTAATTCATTTGCATTTGCAAATTTTTTCCATCCAAAAGTGAACAAATACTACTCATCAATGTTCTCAATCAAAACCAACCAAATTTCTCTATCTATATTCTCCAATGCAAAGTAATTTGGAATTTTAACCTCCAAACATTCTGCAATTTTCTTTGGCGTCAACACATACTGAAAAAAAAAATCCAAATAAAAAATAAATATAACCAACAAATTAAATACGTATTAATTAAAAAAGAGAACTTTGTTTAAATCACTGTCAGAATACATATTGTTAATATTATTTTATAGTGCCTCATTTTCAAGAACTTCATGCTGATAAAAAATCACGTTGAATGACCTTATTTTTTGTGGAATATCTACAACGCATCCATCATGATCATGTATATCAACATATAATGTAGATGAGGAAGAATCATATTTGATAAATACGTAATAACCATCTTTCAATGCATTATCGTCTACAAACTGTCTTCAATCTTTACTCAAGTAAATTTTGTCAGCTGCATCTAATATCATTTCCACATCCCGCTTAATATTTTTATTTTTTTCAATAGTGCATTTCTTGTTTAAATTTCCAGGCAAAGCCTCCACAAATCCAGTAGGAAACTCCTACAAAAATTAAAATATTTGAATTAACAATAAAACAATTCATCATTCACAATTATAATGTATAGTCAAAGTTCATGTTATTAATTTCACATACTAGCTTGTTGTAGCAAGAACTATAGGTGAAAACAGTGCAAAAATACTGATAATTCCATAAATCTAAAAAACAAAAACAAACCTACCAATAAACAAAAATCATAAATCTCGTTTCAAAGAAAAAAGATATCATCAAAAGAAAAAAAAAGGAAAAAAAAAAACCCTAAAATTGCACAAACGACATGTACATAAATAATCATACCTAAAAATTATATTCTTACAAATAGTTCTAAACATTTTACCAACATCAACTAATTAATATACACAACTACATCATTTTATTACAATTTTTACCTAAATTGGCAAAATACCAAAAAGATTTACGATTTTGAAAAAAAAAAGAAAAAACTTTTACCTTTGTTCGCACCTGTTGATCTTCGTCAACCATTGATTCATCTAAAGTTCGAAAACAAGTAATATAAATAATAAATATGTTGTTTTATGTCAAAGGTAAGAGAGAGAGAGAGAGAGAGAGAGAGGAAGAGAGATAGCTAATCGGCATTATATATACGAAACAGTAATCAATTGACAGGTGTAAAGCAGAACATGGACAACCCCATGCAAGGGCTGCTACTACATGTCAGTAGCTAGCCCGTCTATAAGTTGGCCTCAATAAAACCTGCACACGGCAAAATCGAGTGGGAAATCCGTGCATAGGAAAAAGAGTACCAATCAAACCAGTCAAGTCATCTGTCGGAAGTAGACAAATGTGTAATCCTGCAGTGCCAGCTGTATGATGTATTCTGGTAGCTGGTGCAACCAAATGTAAGGAACGTGAAGCTTGGAGAGGGAGAGAGAGAGAGAGAGTTGATTTGTTTTCATATATATAATATATATATATATATATATACATATATATATGAAGATTATGTGTTCAAAATGATGTTAATGGATTGGAACTTACATGATATTTAAATAAAATAAAAAAGGAAAAAAATAATTAAAAAAATGAAAACCATTGATTTGATAAGATTTCGAAATGTATAACTTATTTAATAAATAAGAATGTTGTTTTGTTGATTTACAACACATAACCGAAATTAAATATATCTTCCAACCTTTCAATTAAACATTATACGTTACAAATCAATGCTTTATGGAGAAAAATTAATCAAACTAATATTTTTCTTAGTGAATGATTTAATGTCTATTTCTAAAAGTCAATAAAAAGAACGAAAATCTAGGAGCAATTAACAATCAAAATATATAATTATGTCTATCAAGGACTATAGAAAATTTAATATTTTTGCTTAAATAACCATATCAAATTTACTAATAATACAACTGATTGCAATAAAAATTGTAACGCCCCAATCCCATTAACTCGGAATTGAAGTGCTACTAAAATTTTCTTTTCTTTTGATTAAGTAATAAATCAGATAAAGTGCGAAAGCGTGACATAAAATATTTATCGGATAAAAACAGAAATTGTATTGACAATAAAACACTGCCAAAACATATTTACACTAGTGGCTCCAAAGTTTCTAAGAAAATGAAAACACCCGGATTTTGTGGCACATAAACTTATTTATATACATAGAAGAGGCAAAAACATCTTTAAGTTGCGGGTAGAAGAAGGAACCCGATGACCTTTGCTGCAACAGCCCCGCCACCTCGCTCAACTAACCTGAAGATTTGTAATTATGGGCATGAGTATAAACTCAGTGGGAACTTTGTAAGCAGTTATACTAAATGAAGGTGCACAATAATAAATACATCATTGACTTAGGAGTTCATCTTACGACTCAAAAGTCATATTGCTGGACTTAGGGGCCAATCTTACGACTCCCAAGCCCTAATCAAAAGTCAATCTTACGACTTAAGAGGCATCATATCAATAAGCCCGAAGGCAAACATATTTATCAAAGTACAAGTTCAGTAGCATAATGTACTAACAAATAGCCCAGTTACCCACCTTTTATGCTTGTTTTACAGTTAAGTTGTGTACGTCCCAAGTCCCGACTTGCACTACACCTAGCACATGTTGTTTAATTAATCACCATTACTTATCGGGCTTAGTATTTTTTTTTAAAATAATTATGTGTGGTATACTATTCTTTAAGTACAACTATTTTATTACAATCTCTAATGCAAAAGCGGTGTTATTATAAATTATAGCCCTAAATTAAAAGGCCTAATTAACTATTAATTTTAAATTATTAACAACATTTAATAAAATATTTAAAACTAACTAACATGCATCTTAAACAATAACTACTTACACAACCTAATGAAATAACTAAACTTATTAACCTACTTAAATCAAGAAAATAATTAAATTCCTAAATCTATATAAACTATAAAAATAATAAGAAGAAAATTATTAAAGAAGACATACCTCAAAAGATTTTAACACTATACGACAAGTTCCCAAAATACCGATCTGAACGTTGTCGAAAATAAACTAATAAGGACCTTCTAGTTAAAGGAAATACAATATATAATATATATTATTTTACTTGTTTTCCTATGTTTTTCAAAAGAAGTTATTTCACTTCTTTTATAGGTGAATTTGTAGACCTTTTTAGAAAAAAGTTTCGATGTGGGACGTGTTATATGTAAGATTCAATATTAACAGTTTTCATTCATTTAGTCAAATTCGTATTCATAGGTTAAGTTATTTACTAAAATTAGTATATATAGGTTTTTTTTTACTAAAATTAGTATATTTATATTATATTATTATTAGGTTATGTATTTATATACGTATGTTATAAATTTACTAAAAATTAGATGTTAAGTATATTATTATTTTATTATTACATATTCTTATTATGTATTTTATTTAATTATGTTACTATATATAATATATATTATGTTATAAATTAAACATGTTTCTTATTTCTTATGTCTGATGTTAATTTTAGGTTTCTATCATATATTTTTAATTTTCATCCTTTCGGTGCTAGGTGTGCAGTTGACCTGGTACACTGCGGTCACACTTATTTGGCAAAATAAAATCATAAAATCAAATAACTTTGCAATTTAAGCTAAAATAAAATTGATAAAAATATTTTAAAAATGCAAAGAGTGTACTTTATTGCGTTTTAAAAGATTCGGGGTATCATAGTCTCCCCTACTTTTAAAAATTTCGTCCTCGAAATTGTACTTACTTGGTTTAGGATATTTGAATATTTTGCTAAGATCTCATCTTCTCGTTCCCAAGTAGCTTCTTCCTTCCTATGTCGACTCCATTGCACTAGTACTAAGGGAATCTCTCTATTCCTCAAAGTGTGGATTTTTCTTCCTAGGATAGCAATGGGGCTTTCCTCATAAGTGAGATTTTTATTGACCTCCAAATTCTCATGATGAATAACGTGATTTGAATCCGGGACATACTTCCTAAGTACTGAGACATGAAAGACGTTATGGATATTGGTAAGTCCCGGCGGTAGAGCTAACTTATAGGCGACTTCTCCAATTCTATCTAGAATAACAAATGGGCCAATATATCGGGGTTTTAACTTCCCTCTCTTCCCGAAGCGTATTACTCCTTTCATGGGTGCCATTTTGAGAAAAACATTATCACTAGTATTGAAGTGTAGATCCTTCCTTTGCGTATCAACATATAATTTTTGTCGATCCTGGGCAACCTTGATTCTTTCTCGTATCTTAGTTAATACTCCAATGGTTTTTTTGATGATCTCAGGGCCTAAGATCTTTCTTTCTCCAACTTCATCCCAGTAAATCGGCGATCTACATCTTCTCCCGTAGAGTGCTTCGTATGGTGCCATTTTTATAGTTGCATGGTAACTGTTATTATAGGAAAATTCTACTAATGACAAATATGTTTCCCAGTTTCCTCCAAAGTCTAGTACACAAGCTCTAAGCATATCCTCGAGTGTCTGTATTGTTCTTTCTGACTGTCCATCAGTTTGTGGATGATATGATGTGCTGAAGTTGAGCTTTGTTCCAAGGGCCGTTTGTAGACTTCTCCAGAATTTTGAGGTGAAACGTGTATCTTTGTCCGACACTATGGTCACTGGTACTCCGTGTAACCTAACAATCTCGTCTATGTATCGTTGAGCAAGTTGATCGATGTTAAGCGTCATTCTTACTGGAATAAAGTGTGATGTCTTTGTAAGTCTGTCAATGATCACCCGATTTGGCTTCATTATTTTTTGTTGTTCGTGGTAATCCAATAACAAAGTCCACTGCTATGTGTTCCCATTTCCACTCGGGAATCTCTAAAGGGTGTAAGAGTCCTGAAGGTCGCTGGTGTTCTGCCTTAACTTGTTGGCACGTTAAACATCTTTCAACAAATTTCCCTATTGATCGTTTCATATTTCTCCACCAATAGATCTCTTTTAGGTCCTTGAACATTTTCGTCCCTCCTGGATGAGCTGTGTATGGGGTATTGTGAGCTTCTTCAAGAATTTCTTTTCTTACGTCATCATCCTTAGGTACACATAATCTTCCTTTGTATGTTAAAGTCCCATCTGGTGTTACAAAGAACCCCTTGATGGTTCCTGCAATTGCCCGGTCTTTCATCTTAAGGACGAATTTGTCAGTCCTTTGTGCTACCTTTATTCGATCGCTCAAGGTAGGTTGTATGGTTAATGTCGCAATCATAGCAGTAGTATGGCCTAACTTCACAAAATCTAGATTCAATTTAGCAAATTCTATTAATAATAGCTCTTGTTGTGTTGGGAGACTGGCCATATGACTTTCATTTTTCCTACTAAGTGCATCAGCTACAACATTTGCCTTGCCCGGATGATAGTGGATGGTGCAATCATAATCCTTTACTAGCTCCAGCCATCTTCTTTGGCGCATGTTGAGTTCCTTTTGTGTGAAAAAGTACTTTAGACTCTTATGGTCTGTGTAGATTTCACATTTCCCACCATAGAGATAATGACGCCATATCTTTAATGCGTGAATAACAGCAGCTAGTTCTAGGTCATGTGTAGGGTAGTTTAACTCATGGGGTTTCAATTGTCTTGAGGCATAAGCAACGACTTTTCCATGTTGCATCAAAATGCATCCTAGTCCTAACTTTGAGGCATTGGTGTAAATGAAAAATCCTTCTGATTCGTCAGGGATAGTTAGAACTGGCGCGGTTACGAGTCTCTGCTTAAGCTCTTGAAAGTTGTTTTCGCATTCGTCAGTCCAGTGGAACTGGTTGCTCTTCTTTGTCAATTGAGTCAAAGGCCTAGCGATCTTTGAGAAATCTTGAATGAATCTTCTGTAGTAACTTGCTAGACCCAGAAAACTTCGGACCTCGTTCACATTCTTCGGAGCTTTCCAATTCATTACTGCTTCAACTTTGGCGGAATCCACTTCGATTCCACTAGCCGTGATAATATGGCCTAGAAATACAACTCGATCTAGCCAAAATTCACACTTGCTAAATTTAGCATAAAGCTTCTCCTGTCGTAAGGTACCTAGTATAGTTCTAAGATGCTTCTCGTGTTGTTTTTTTATCTCTTGAGTATACTAGAATATCATCAATGAAAACTATGACAAACTGGTCTTGATAAGGATGGAATACCCTATTCATCAAATCCATGAATAATGCGGGCACATTTGTCAATCCAAAAGGCCTTACTATGAACTCATAATGACCATATCGTGTTCGAAAGGCTGTCTTAGAAATATCACATTCTTTGACCTTGAGTTGGTGGTAGCCCGATCTGAGATCGATCTTCGAGAACACGCTAGCTCCCTTCAGTTGGTCAAAAAGATCCTCTATTCTAGGCAAGGGATAATTGTTTTTGATTGTTAAGTGGATGAGTTCCCGATAATCAATGCACATTCTAAGTAATCCATCTTTCTTCTTTACAAACAATACAGGGGCTCCCCATGGAGAGACACTTGGCCTGATGAACTTCTTGTCCAGCAACTCTTGGAGCTGTATTTTTAATTCTTGTAATTCCTTAGGCACCATTCGATAAGGTGCTTTAGATATAGGTGCAGCTCCGGGGACCAAATCTATTGTGAATTCAACCTATCGATCGGGAGGTATTCCAGGCAACTCATCTAGAAATACGTCCACATAATCTCTCACCGTTAGTATATCAGCAGGTGTAACCTCAACAGTAATATTTTCCATGACATTCACAAAGTAGCCTTCACTTCCCTTTTTCCGTAACATTCTTACAGCCTTCATTGCTGACACAATACGCGGTCTGGTATTAGTTTTGGCTCCGTAGAAGGTGAATTTGGATCCTATTGTTCTTTCAAAATCTACTTCACACTCAAAACATCGGATTGTTGCTTTATTCTTTGTCAAGCAATCTATACCTAAAATAACATCAAAACATTTCATCTCTAATACATATAGATCAGCTTCCAGTTCTTGGTTACCTATCAAAAGCTTCACACCAGTCACAATATCATTAGTCCTAATAGTTTCTCCTGAGGGAATACTTACCGGCAACTCTTCTCCATTTGTATTATCTTTCAGACCTAACTTCCTTTTAAAATCTTCGGATATAAAAGAATGTGATGCACCAGTATCAAACAAAATATATGCCGGAAGGTCGAATACAAGTAGCATACTTGCCATGGTTTCATTCTCCTCCGTCAACTCTTCTTGTGCTAGAGCGAAAACACGTGCCTTCCTTGATTTCTTGTCTGGTGCATTAACATTTTGTGGCACCTTGATTTGCGTAGTAGTACACTCCCAATACCTATGTCCTGGTCGATGACACTTATAGCAAACATTCTTTCCCACCAAACATTCTCCATAGTGGTGCTTATTGCAATTAGGACATATCGGAACTATATTTGGTCCTGGTCCTCCCCTTGGGTTTGCCCTCTTCATAATGTGGTTAGTCTTATTCCTATCTCTAAAATCCCATTTTCTTTTCCCGGGTTGCTCTTGAGGTTTCTGGTTGTATTCTAAATTCTGGCTAAGGGATACAATATGTGCTCGTTCAAACGTTTCATGGTACGCAGGCAGTTTCACACCCGACACAATACCTCCGATTTCTGGACGCAAACCTCTCTCAAAACGTCTTGCTTTTTGATTTTCAGTTGATTCCATATGGTCAAAGATTCTTTCAAGCTCAAGAATCCACTCCTCAGCGACCATAGGTCCTTCGCTACCTCTGAATCTTGGTGGCGAAAAACGACGAAATTTCTCTATAATGACATTCGTATTGATACCCTGGTTCTGTGGATTTGGTATATTTTGGTTAGCTGGTATTTTTTGTATGAGTCCCTGCAGAGATTTCAGGAACTCCCGTGCAAAATCTGCTCCTTGTACTTCAACAGCAGGTGGAGGTTGCCTCTCAGCAGTTGGCCCGACAAATGGCTCATTTTCATTTTGCACATGTTTACGTGGCCTTCCTCGTGCTGCCATATTTTGGGAGAAAGAGAAATAACACTTAATTATATGCGTATATACCCTTGCTTAACACACCAAATAATTTATAAGCAAGTCATATACGTAGAAGATATTGGGTTTACAAGTCTATTAACATATACAATAAGTACAATGGTTTTAGTACTCTAACCCTTACAAATAGAAGGTTAGGGCATTGAGTACATACAAAATGTCGATTGGTTTATCATGCTTTTACGAGCAAAAAGATAAGCATGATCAAAAGGATGACTTATATACATTCCTATTAGCAAAAAAGGTACTTACGGTCTAATCATGTACTAAGCATCACTGTACAAAAGCTATCAACTATTACTATATCTATGTACATTCTCTAGGTTTCCAACTATATCAGAACCAATTACTTGGGCCTGCCTGGTTCTCTACTGGTGGGGTACGCATACGACGACCCCTAGTTGGTATGCTCTCACTAGGATTTGACCCTATAGACTCATTAGGTTCACTTTCTTCCGAAGGATCCTCTTCCTCCTCATCTTCCTCTATTATGCCTGCTTCCTCACGCTGCAATCTTTCATATTCGCGATAGAACTCTGCTAATTCTCTAGCACGCCCAGCAAGACGTTCGTTAGCAACAGCCTCTAAACGCTTGCTAGCCGCAACGTCATTATACCGGTCTGCCCTTTGCTTCTGGTTTTCAGCCTCTCTCTCCATTCGATCTGCAGTAGTGAGACACCTTTGTCGGTTCTTGACAGGCGAAGTCCAAAGCGTTTATAATCAATAACTGATTAACTGGTCCAATAATAGAGTCTACCGTAAGCATGTTATCATAAATCCGACGGGCAATGGCTCTAAGGGATGGCAGGATAGTTTCTCTTAGGTGCACTGCTGCCTCATGCTCCTTAATATAGTATCTCTCACATATAGCATTATTGCGGCGTCCATGTAACATGATAATATATTCTTCTATGTTCTGATGTGCTCCCTGCCTAGACCCCTGATAAGTAGATATTGCAGGTGATGGCACATTTCTATCGACAAGTACTCTGCGTCTATATATTACTTGTTTTCTAGCCGTTTGCCTCCTACGAACCATCCTATCATAAAGAAAAAATATGGATCAAAATCTCTAATTTGGTTTCCTAACTGGTGGTAAAATTTCAAGGCCATTTCACAAGTATCATGTTATTTTATGAAATGTAAATTCAAAGTAAAACATTTCCTAATCGTACACACTAATAGCAAAATATACATACCTTGGAGCGAGTGTGGGTCAGCTGGCAAAGTCACGGCTCCCCTCGATTTTTTTTTTATAAAACAAGTATACAAAAAAGTAGTCCGGCTCTGATACCACTCTGTAACGCCCAAATCCCATTAACTCGGAATTGAAGTGCTACTAAATTATTCTTTTCTTTTGATTAAGTAATAAATCAGATAAAGTGCGAAAGCGTGACATAAAATATTTATCGGATAAAAACAGAAATTGTATTGACAATAAAACACTATCAAAACATATTTACACGAGTGGTTCCAAAGTTTCTAAGAAAATGAAAACACCCGGATTTTGTGACACATAAACTTATTTATATACATAGAAGAGGCAAAAACATCTTTAACTTGCGGGTAGAAGAAGGAACCCGGTGACCTTTGCTGTAGCAGCCCCGCCATCTCGCTCAACTAACCTGAAGATTTGTAATTATGGGCATGAGTATAAACTTAGTGGGAACTTTGTAAGCAGGTATACTAAATGAAGGTGCACAATAATAAATACATCATTGACTTAGGAGTCCATCTTACGACTCAAAAGCCATATTGCTGGACTTAGGGGCCAATCTTACGACTCCCAAGCCCTAATCAAAAGTCAATCTTACGACTTAAGAGTTATCATATAAATAAGCCCGAAGGCAAACATATTTATCAAAGTAAAAGTTCAGTAGCATAATGTACATACAAATAGCCAAGTTACCCACATTTTATGCTTGCTTTACAGTAGTTAAGTCATGTACGTCCCAAGTCCCGACCTGCACTACACCTAGCACATGTTGTTTAATTAATCACCATTACTTATCGGGCTTAGTATTTTTAAAAAAAATAATTATGTGTGGTATATTATTCTCTAAGTACAACTATTTTATTACAATCTCTAACGCAAAAGCCGCGTTATTATAAATTATAGCCCTAAATTAAAAGGCCTAATTAACTATTAATTTTAAATTATTAACAACATTTAATAAAATATTTAAAACTAACTAACATGCATCTTAAACAATAACTACTTACACAACCTAAAAGAAATAACTAAACTTATTAATCTACTTAAATCAAGAAAACAATTAAATTCCTAAATCTATATAAACTATAAAAATAATAAGAAGAAAATTATTAAAGAAGACATACCTCAAAAGATTTTAACACTATACGACAAGTTCCCAAAATACGGATCTGAGCGTTGTCGAAAATAAACTAATAAAGACCTCCTAATTAAAGGAAATCCAATATAATATATATATATATATATATATATATATATATATTATTTTACTTGTTTTCTTATGTTTTTCAAAAGAAGTTATTTCACTTCTTTTATAGGTGAATTTGTAGAGTTTTTAGAAAAAGGTTTCGATGTGGGATGTGGTATAGGTAAGATTCAATATTAACAGTTTTCATTCATTTAGTCTAATTCATATTCATAGGTTAAGTTATTTACTAAAATTAGTATATGTAGGTTTTTCTTTTTACTAAAATTAGGATATTTATATTATATTATTATTAGGTTATGTATTTATATACGTATGTTATAAATTTACTAAAAATTAGATGTTAAGTATATTATTATTTATTATTACATATTCTTATTATGTATTTTATTTAGTTATGTTACTATATATAATATATATTATGTTATAAATTAAACATGTTTCTTACTTCTTATGCCCGATGTTAATTTTAGGTTTCTATCATATATTTTTAATTTTCATCCTTTCGGTGCTAGGTGTGCAGTTGACCTGGTACACCGCGGTCACACTTATTTGCCAAAATAAAATCATAAAATCAAATAACTTTGCAATTTAAGTTAAAATAAAATTGATAAAAATATTTTAAAAATGCAAAGTGTGTACTTTATTGCGTATTAAATATTCAGGGTATCACAAAAAATTATTTTAATAAAAAGATGATTAATGGCATATTGAATGTACAAAATAAAAAAATTATCCAACATTAATTATAAACCTATAACTAAAATTAACTTTTGAAGTCAAGTGTTTCGGTGTCAACAACTTTAGTTCTTGAACATCTTTTACATTTGATGTCCCAGAAAAAATAATTACAGAAAATTTAATTCCACTTTTGTTGTTGAAGAGCAAAATATCTCCATCACAAAATCAAAATATTTTGCAAAAGCACTTTCAAATAATAGTTGTTGTCAATAGGTTCAACTGACACTAAGCTAACTTCTCTCTTTATATTCTCGAAACAAAAGTTGTTTGAAATATCAATTTTCAAATGTTCCACAAATTTCTTCAGAAACAACACAGGTTGCATATTTTATGTACATAAGAATAAAAATAAATAAATATATCAAAAATATTAGTTACATAAGTATCATAAATGGAATTATAATAATCTTAGAGATTCAATAATCTACTTTTACCTGATTTGCGAAATTGATTTTTCTGTAAATTTCAAGTAGAATGCCTTTGACCTTACAAATATCTTTTAAAATTCCTCTAGTGTTATGGATGTCAACAAAGAAATTTGATAACGTTTGATCATAGTTGAAAAAAATGAAATCACCATCGTCAAGGGAATTTTCGTCAACCAATTGACTCCAACTTACCGAAATATGTGGTATCATCCGGACAAAATATTATTTCAACATCTCACACAAAATTTCTATTGGTTTGAATAGTACAATTAAAATTTAAATATTGTTGAAAGGAATCCAAAAATTCACTTGGAATCTCCTACAAAATTTACATAAATAGGTGTTAGATCAATTCAACTTAAAAATCTGAAAACTTATTCGAAAAACTAATTGTTAAGTAATACTCCTCCGTCCCGGTTAACTTATCACAGTTGACTGGACACGGATGTTAAGAAAAAATAGATTTTGTGGAATCTTTGACTTTTTTAAAGCTGGAGGTTGAATGTAGATATTTTGAGGGTGGAGATTGTTGTCTTTAATTACCATTTATGAGTGTGACAAGTTAAGTGGGACGGACCGAAATGGAAAGTAAGACAAGTTAACTGGGACGGAGGGAGTATGTAACATACCAGAATCATAGCAAGTGTTTTTTGTGAAAATTTTGAAGAAATCGGAAAGATATCTTATGAATGTTGTGTCAAGACAAATATTTTTGTTACCAAATGCAATAATTAAACTTAAAAAAAAAAAAAAAAAAAAAAAAAAAAAAAAACTCTTTATATAACATCTCGTAAATTATTTAATAATTATTATGTTTAAATATTTATTTTTGTCCAATAGAAATTGTTTATTTTTCGTAAATTATGTCAATTATTTTAAATTATAGCTAAAAGTGTACTTCATGTTATTAGACTTTAAAATATTTAATTTGGATATTAGCCCAATGCATTATTCAAGCCCAATCCAATTATTTTTATTTATGGAACAAGAAAACATGTTCCTAGTCTAATTAGGAGTCCTAAAATCCTAGCAATATAATCTATAAATATGGGATTCATATCATAAATCAAAATCACAACACAAATACCCTGATTGTATCTCAAAATTCATCCATATTATTTTAGGAATTTTTATTGTGCCAGTTTCATCTTTCAATCTCTTCTCCTTCCGATAGACAGGTATTCCATTCAAAATTTTGTTTCCCCATTTAAAAAATTCAAAAAATTATTCAATTTTAGTATGTTGTTTTTGAATATTTCTATGATGTTTCATAAAATTTTCAAGTCATCCAACTTATAATCTATTTAATGATATTTCTATTACTTCTGCGCATGATCTGAAATATTCTATTTTCTATTTTGAAATATTCGAAGAATATAATTTTACTTCTTCAAGAATACTGGTTATTGGATATTTATTTTGTAAACGTATCTTCCATCATACTATAAAATTTAAAAGTGATCCATCTAGTTGTTTTCAAGTTATTAAGGTTTTTCTTCTCCTGTGCGGTATTTACAATTTCAACATATTCGGTTTTAAAAATTTAAAAACCATAGTTCTGCTTCTTCACAAATTATGAAATTTTAGTATGATACTTCCAAGTAAGTTTATTTCCTACTGTAAAATTTTCTAAGTTTTGTCCATTATTTTTTTTTAAATAAATTATTTATTCGTTGTTGCGCCGCAAATCCATTCCTACAAGTTCTCTATTTCTTTAAAATCTATTTTCAAAATTTCCTAAATATTCTACTAAACATTAAATCCTAAATTTTCAAATCCCAAATATTAATTGAAGATCAAGATAGGGTCATGCATGTCTAAGCACGAAGAAGATTGAGACTAGAGAATGCTACAAACATAGGATAGTTGCATCAACATTCCGAGTTGCATCTCAATTCAGGTGGGGGTTTACTTTTTATTATGATTATATGCCTAATAAATTGTATAATTATAACTATTATATTCAAGTTTCAAGTGTATATTCAATTTTATTGGATATACAAATTCACGGTCCACGAGGACATAGGTTACAAGTTTATATTCAATTTAATGAATATAATATTCAAGTTACCAGTTACAAGTTTACGAGTTACGAGTTATACCTCTTTATATTTTGTGCTTTTAATATACTATATGATTATTATAAATTATATCCTCCATGAGCTGAAGGACTATTGAGCCTTCTAGGTTAGCTTGGAGCGAACGGGTGGAGTACGAGGCGGAGCCGAAAGTATATGATAATATCATAATCCTATGATGAAATTTTATTTCTAATAATGCAAGATGATTATTTAATTGAGTGAATGCAACTACTTGTTAACATTATTTAACTATCTAGTTTTGATAAGTGATATTGTTAAGTTATAAGTCAAATACAATCTTTGATATTGATTCGAGATTATTTAAAATATTTTCTATGTTGTGAGTTTAATGAGGAAGCCTACTTGACTAGTTGCATGATCATAAGGAGTTTTATATATTTATCTTCAAGTATATATGGAATAATATTTAAGCTAGCTAGTTCTGTGTGATGTGGGTTATGATAATAAATATTTATTTATAAGTTGGTAATTAATGTATTTCATGGATTATTGATTTCTTTGTTTGTTAGCTTTGAGGAAATTAAAAATATTATTTATTTGTCATACTGTATCGCATGTTATTACGTATTATATTAAGTTTCTGCTGCTACGTATGATTTATACTTGAATTTATTAGGTTAGAGATAAATATGAAATTATGATATAATTATCATGTTTTAAATTAATTTGTTAGAAGCATGTCTAGGAATAATTTTACCTATTTGATTTACATATTAATTAATTTTCTATGGTAATTTTTAGCTAATTTGTAAATGTTTCACATATTTGATTAGAGTTTGTTTATCTATGTTGCTGCTACATGTGGTAATTAGTTTAGTATTTGCATGTTTATGTATTTTCCTTAACGACCTGATTGTATATTGTCTTTTACTTATAAGAAAAAAAAATTCTTACAATTTTATTTATTGCAATTTAATTAGATTAAATTATATTATGAAAATTGGGTCGTTACAGAGTGTTATCAGAGCGAGGTTTACGTTTTCGTAGACTCGTTCATATTTGTAATATTGTTATGTATGAAAAAATACATATGCTTCATGGCCACCCCTGCTTCGTCGCTGAACTCCGAGGTACAATTTAGTTATGCTCATTCTATTTTACATGCATTATATTCATAACTAGTGCGATTTCTAAAATTTTATTCATGACAAGTATGTCACATTAACAAGTTTACATGCCTAAGATATATTATGCCACATTCAAGATACATACATTTACAAGTTCACATGCTTAAGTAATATGTTACCTCTACAAGAAATCTGCTTAACAATAACAGTGAAAAACAATTGTTGATTACGAAAAGTTAACGTTATTGTACATGGCGTTGTGGTACACGGCGTTGTGGTACACCCAACTTACCACAACGTTTTTCTACTGTTGTCGGACATGTAGACCACAATGCTTTGACAACGTATATAAACCGTTGTGTTTTACTTCCACAACAGCCATTACAACACATCTTAATCGTTGTCTTTGACATTTACCATAATGACCTTTACAACGAACATAAACCATTATGTTTTGGTTCTACAATAATGGTTGTTAATAACATATATTAAGCGTTGTCGTTTTGACCTTTACAACAACGGTAACAACAACGTTTCTACTGTTGACTTTGTAATATTTACAACAAAGTTTTGTGGCACCTATTATTAGCCAACATTTTTTCAATTTTCAATTTTTAATATTTTTAATTAATAAGTAATTCAAGAGTAAAATATATCACATAAAAGGACAAAAAAACTAAATAAAATAAAAATTATTTCGATAGTCAAATCATCAAACTTAATATATCTAGTACGTTGTTTTAGAAAAAAGTATCCACAAATATGCTTCCAAAACTAAAGCTAAAGTTGCTAAATTATGGATTGGAAATGCATAAAATATGATATCACGGAAAATCAGATTTTTTTGTTCATCTTTTCCATTTCGGGTTCAACTGTTCTCCATGTCCTTCTTCATGACTGGTTTTTTAATTTCCTCCAACTGAACCAGAAGACCTTGGACCCTCGCTCTGAACCTGTAACATTAAAGAGAATTTTCATAGTTGAATTATGCCAATATCTTACGAATGGATTAAGCAGGCATAAGTGAATAATCCCATGAAAAGAATAATCAATATCCAAGCAAAAAAGTCAAAATACTTTTAACATTTGTAAATGCTTAACCTCCTAATATACTATCCTTGCCGCAATAGTCAAAAGAATCTCAAGCAACTATCTTTTATTTGTTCCTCTTTTTGTGACCTTTTTTTTTTTTTTTTTTTTTCAGTTTCACCATCACTATGTTTGCTTATAACTCTTTGCAACACTACGGCTATAGACCATTATGTTACCTTAGGTTTTTTACTTTTAATTTATCTTATACTTGTGTATGAACGAACATTTATTACATGGTAAGCGCCACGGTTTCCTTAAATGGTTCTGTTAAAAAAAAAAGAAAGATTAAACACAAAGAAGGAAGGGCTGATGTGAAATAGGTTACTATATGTTTAGCAACAAACTCACTCGATTCTCATACACTCTAGAGATCTGCTCTAGGTTGCTCTTCCCATAATTCACCTAGAAGCAAAACCAGGAAACATGAACTTCAGACGGAGAAAGCTAACAAAAGGATAGAGAAACAAAGACAGACAATACTTTAGTCCTTAGATACTCTTCTGCAGCATAAACTGCATTTCTCGCATGGAAATCTTAACCAAATAATTTGTAAAAATTATTCAACATACACATGCAGGGCAAAACATCTCATGCAATAACAAAGAAAATACCTGTCATTTGCATCAGTAAAATCTCGAATACCACTTCCAACTGTCTGTGGCACAAAATCATCTTCGGATATGGACCTTAATACCTACAAGAAAAGACATATATAAGCAAATGTCATTTTTATGATAAAAATAGTTATTGTTTTATGTAAAGTTATCCATAAGACAATCTTACTTAAGTTTTGTCTTATAAATACTAATGCATCCTTCATTTTTGTTCGGGTTTCTTCTAAGTACTTTATTTGCAATTCATTACAATTTCTATTTTATAATAACATTAATAAAATACAAATGATACTATTCTGAAAAGAATACATCCAAATTGCTTACATAATACGAGCATTGCCAATGCTATAATTTTTTTTTCTTTTGAACAACAAATAATAGAGAAAACAACAGTGACTAAAGCAATTGTTGCAGTTCACTGATCTCAGTAGCCACTATAATTTGATTTTGCAAATTAATTGTTGTCTACAATTTCTTATACAACATCGTTGAAGTTTAATCTCTATTCCTGCGACCCCAACCTACCCAAAAACATATTTGCTTCCCCAATCAATACCAACTCGCAAATTTGGGAAATTAAGTGGTAGGATAATAATGAACAAAGCAGATAACGCAAGAATGTATTAGCAATTTCAGACTTTAACATTCTAATTTGTTATTCGACAAAACAAATAGTTAAACAGCAACATGTGATCACATATGCAAGGATCAGGATCCACACTACTTTTTCTTATGTCTATTTTTAAACTTTTGCTTATTCAAGATTGTTAAATGATGGGAAACTGGCTTTATGGAATATTCAGTATTTTCACTTTCTTATGTCAATCTTAATACAAATCGAAGGCATTATTATTTTTTTAAATGAAAATAAAATAAGATGGTCAATTATTAAGCCCAATCAGATGACCAATATAAAGACAAAATAGAAGCATACACACACGAGAAAGGTTGTGATTAAGAATATCGGCTCAATTGTAGAAAAAGAACACAAAAACTTCTTCTTCACCCTAAACTTAAAGAAAATCACCAAATGTAATACAGATCATGACCAAATTTGGCTTTTGCTTTCTAAATTTCACTAATTAATGTGCATCCGTATCCTGAAACCATGAACGAGAATTCAAGTCAAAATACATGATTCAAGTTCTTAAATTTATCAGTCAACACATATAAGCTTGATATTAATATTGTGAATGGATTGGCAAACTAGCAAAGCATATCCAGAAACATACGATCTGACAAACACAAATGCAATTTCAACACACACCGCTTACCATGTAAAACGCCCATTTAGTATAAGGACAGATTTCTTCCCTGCCTTTGATGACAAGGGTAGTCGAAAGCACCGATTCCTAATTGAATACTCTAACGGTAAGGAAGGATCACCATGAAATGTTTTAATGGCTCAAAGAGTATATGATTCATCACTTTTGCTCAGCATTAGCAATACTCCAAAAGGTAGATCCTCGAATGCAATTTTTGGCAAGCAGATAAATGTCAAGAGAACTGATCTATAGAAAATGGCAGACAGTAAATTTAATCAAAAGATGATTCATAAGTAGACACGTCTCATGTGAATGATTTAATGTCTATTTCAAAAGGTCAATAAAAAGAACAAAAATATAGGAGCAATTACTAATCAAAACTTACAATTATGTCTATAAAAAATCATAGAAGATTTGAAATTCTAAGTTAAATGTAATATGCTATGATTATAGTCATAACAAATTTACTAATATAATTCAGGTCGTCTCTTTGATGTGCAAATAATGAGTTATATTTTTTAATTTTTCAAAAATATTATTCACAAATTTATTGTTGAGGAATTTTTAATAACTTAACTAAAAAAAATCTTAAATTAAATAATATATAATTTTATGACATTTATTTAAGCACAAAAAGTTAAAATATATGACTGAAATTTGCTTAAAGTTCTTAAATAATTATTGTAAATTGTGTTGAGCAAAACAACTGCACTTAAGATTGAACATACTACAAAATAATCTTCACGTTAAATTGTTAATGCAAACATTACATATTCAAAACAAAATCAACATTAAGCATTCAATGATGCTTTAAACAATAAATTGGCAGAATCTAAAACTTTACACTTAAATTCAACTCCCGAAGTTATTTCATTTGTGATAAGAAAAGACTCTAAGTTTTCAAAAAGAACAACTGAATCCCGTCATTTACAGCACCAACCTAGAAAGTAACTCCATCCGAATGATATTTGAATGACTTTGTTCAACATCAAATCAATTGTGTTGACAAAATTCTCATCGGATGGTCTGTATAGGTAAACAAATATGCTTAAAACTTAATTAATTTGTTAAATATTAAATAAAATGATTTATAAATTGTATAATTTTTTGTGCAAAGATATAAGGTAAGAGTTTTACCGACCATTTTCGGAGTATGCCCAATATTTTTCATCATACACATTATGTAACAAAGTCTTCTATTTGTTGAATGACTCTCGACAATTAGAGGTGTAAAAATCATATCATTTCTAAGTAAACGATGCAACTATTTTAACTTGCACATTTCTCGTCCAGATTCTACAAAAAGAATACAACCAAAAACTAAATAAAAAGAGATTATACCTTCACTTTTATTTAAATAATATAATCTCCACTTTTATAACATAAATAATAAATATATAGAGTATTACAAAACACATATACTTAACATACGTATGCCTATTGCACCACGTAGCAAAATTGGTGAATTGATGGTCAACCATACAATTACTATTATTTTTTCTTGTATAAGTCTATAACTTTTTACTCGAATAAAATATTTGCAATTATATATATAACATGCTCAAATTAAAATATTATCAACTCATGATATTGATTGTGCTCCGGGAATTAATATATAAATTTAAAAAAAGATCAAAATCGAGCATACATTCAATTTCAACAACGCTGCTTGATAAACTGCATGGATGAATAATATATCACAATCTATAAAACTAAGATTTTCATAGGAAACACGTATCTTGAAGATCTGTTGAAAAATTCCGTTGTGTATAAGGAGTTTTAAAAGGAAATGTGCTTAATGTTTTTAATTGTCGAAAATTAAGATTCTTGATAATAAAGTCAAATATAATGATTTTAATTAATTATATCCATATCTTTGACTATTTAATTTTTTATAGGATGTCTACTTAAATAATTAAAAAAATTAGATGATATAGTTATGGATGATCTAACTACAAAAAAAATATTTAAATTACATTCATGGATTTATACAGATTTGAGATTTTGTATCAAATATTTGATATGTACAAAGACTTGTGAAATGGATAATGACTAAAATTTGTATTACTCTCCTATCAAGAAATAAGTTTTAGTCTATTAAAACATAGAAACAAATATAATAATTGACTATCAAGAAAATCTCCATTAATACAAACACAAATATACTTGTCATAATACCAACATATGTTCAAAATATCGATAATGGAACAATTATTGATAACAAATAAAAAAATAAAGAAAATAAAGAAAAATAAAAAAATAAAAAAATTCAAATAAACACTAAAGACTCAAGCTTTTCTTCATCTATAAGCTTGAAGATGCAAGTACTCCCAGACTTTACATCATTATCTCTAAAGAAGTCCTCAATACCATTCTTCAGCAATATTTTTCCTCCTTCATACTTCAAAGATACTTCCCACCTCTCGTTTTCACACAGAAGATGAACAATCTTGCCTTGTGGGCTAAGACGTTCTAAATGATTTTTCCAGAACTCTTTAGGTACCAACTGAAAGTAACAACTAATTCAATTGCCAATTCAATCATTCATCATAAAAAAACATAAATGATACTAAATATAATTGTTTTTGGATAATGATTTACCATTCTTGAATAACTAATATAGGAAGGATACATTGACTCGTGAACTCTAGCAGACTCCCTGCACCAAAATTATCTTGACTCATAATTGTTCCATCACATTATATACCTTTATCAGTAATCTGTTTTTGTTTCTCTACAAAATGAAAGTAGAAAAAAGTTCAAAAAATAAAATAAAATCAAACACAATATATAAATTCTAAATAATTTTTTTTTAATAAACAATACATGTCAAATGGATTTTATCCTAAAGACGACATTTGATTCCACATTAAAATTTCCTGCTCATTACATATATCAACTTAGATGTCCCAGAAAATAGTATTACAAATAAATTAACTCCAACGTCGTATGAAAAGAGGACAACATCACCATCAACAGATATATTTGAAATTGCAAACTCTTTCACCCATAAGTCAAGTAATACTGATCATCAATCTTTTAAATCATGACCGACCAAGTATCTCTATCTATGTTCTCAAACGAATAATGACCGGGGATTTTAAGTTCAAAGAGATCGACATATTTCTTCGGAATCAACAATTCTATAAAATCAAATACCAGATATTCGAAAAATATTATCAAATAAAGAAACACAAATGATTAATTAAACATTGCAAAAAATTAATTAATTGTAAGATTAGGAATGATTGCTAAGTCATTTTTATCTGATTTTAAAAAAAATGCATCCTCTCTGAAAATAGAATAGAATGACGGTGATTTCTCTTGATAGTTTATCAAACATCCATCATTATCATGGGCATAGACAAATAAGTTACATGTAGTAACATCATATTCAACAGACAAATAATTTCCATCACATATCTCATCCTCGTCTACAAAATGCCTCCAACCTTTAGTCAAATATATTTTCCCATCACAATCAGTTTTTATCTTCATATCAACCTTTATTTTTCTATTGGTTTCAGCTGTGCATTTTTCACTTATTCGATGTCCTAAAGTACTTATAAATGCTACAGGAAAATCTTGCATAAAAAAAAAAAAAAAAAAAATGTTGATGTTAGGATAAAACGTCTGGCCGTACTGTCGAGGCACGTCAAATTAACTACATTTTCTACCTCAATAGCTACTAACTAATAGCAGCGATAAGTAAGAGTTGAATCCCACAAGGAGCAGTTGGATTAATTATGTTTCTTAATATTAATAACTAAAGGATAAAAGTGGGGGGGGGGGGGGGGGGGTGGTTTTGTGATACTAAATTAATCAAATAAACAATTAATAACTAAAGACTCAAAATATTCAATTAAACAAATAATAATCAAAATAATACTAGTTCTCAATTCAGTATCTCTTTATTCGTATACGAATTAATTAACTAATTACACTTGATTATCTATCCCACACCCCTTCAAACCCAGACCGACAACAAGCTCTGTCGGCCCGAATCATCCCTTAATATTAGTTAACTAAGACAAGCTCTTTAGCTAACCCTATTTAATTGAACAACCTAGAACAAACTCTCTAGGTTTAATTCATTAAACGCATTAATAATTAGGATAATAGATCAGACTAGACTCCAAATACATACGCTCGATTCGGATGGCTTAGATTTGTGTTACCCCTAACGAGTTAATCGTTATTGCTACTAGTGATTATAAAATTATAACAATTACGGATTATAATTTTATAATCTAGGATTGATAAATTAATAACCTAATTCAACGGACCCTATCAAATAATCAAGAGATCAATATATCATGTGTCATAAGAACAAGCAACACAAATAAGCAATTGGATAGAAATCAAAATCTAATTACCGATCAATTAATCATAAAATACGAATAGGATTCAACATCCCTTTAAACTAATATAAACTAAATTAGCTATTCATAATCATAGTAATGTCTAACATCCGATAAAAACAAGATATAATTAAAATAAACAGAAATAAAGAAATCAGACGAACTCTTGCCTCTTCTCCCTCACGTAACACTTGTACATTGGGTTCTTGGATGATTTTGATTCACGGTGACTTCTCTTTTATAAGCACCCATGGACCTTTTCTCTCAATCACTTCATATTGAAGCCCATAGTCAACGCCCTCATGGGCTACTTTCAAGTCCACCGTCTTTTGCATTCCATTCAAGACCCAACCACACTTGTGGCCCCAATCTGCTTATTTTAAAGAATTAAATCAAAGGCCCAATAGCGTAAATTAAATAATAGGCCCATTTCGGTTTTGCGTGACTATATTGACGAAACGTCAATTCGGCCCATTACTTCATAGGCTTTCCTCCAACTGGCCAATTTCAGCCCAACTCTTCATTTACTTGTTGATTCAATCCAATTGATTCAAAATTACTGCAAATTCACTACAATTCAACATAAAACACAACTTTGGAGTATTTGACTTTAACGTGCAAATAAGTAAAAAAAAAAATAACAGTGCATAATAAATAAAATGCAATAAAATCACATTCCTATCAATATAAATAATGCACATTTTTCTACTTATCAGCGTCACAAATGTTCTAATAAATTTTACTTTATATGTTTAGAAACTATCACATACCATGGTTTCATAGCACAAACAAAGAGTGAATATTTGATAAAAGTAATGTAAATTAACTAAATCTGCAAAACAAAATTTGGTTAATAGGGGAACTCTAATAAGTAATCGTCCATTATTAAATCAATGCACGCGTAACAAAACAAACATAAATTAAACATATAATAATACTTAAGTTTTCTTCAAAGCTGGAAAAGTGATATTATTAAAAATAATTATTATTACATTCGATGATTGATATAATCCATAAATAAAGTAATGCAAATTAGTAAACTTACAGAAAAATCAAACTTACTATTTTCAAAAGACATCTTTCTTGTATGGACCATTGAATCGGTTAGTGCTTGAATTAGAAAATAGATAGAGTACCTATTGACAAATTTTATTATTAAAACTATTATTACAATATTCAAAGTCAAAAAAATGATTACAAAATTGTGATGTAAAATTTTTATTTAAAATCACGAAATACAAATTACATATAAACGAATGTCATCACGAACTTTTTTGTTAGTTGAAATAAACTCAAGAATTATTTAAAATTCAAACTGCAAAATTAAATTATAACAATGCCAATAAACATACAGCAGAATGAAAAAAACACTTACAGTATTAAAAAAAATTAATATTAAGAAAATTACCTAAAGGGAAATAATAAAGAATAATACAATAATAAAAAGATATTGATGTCAAAATTTTATTTAAATCACATAACATAAATTCTATCCATGAGTTGTTAATAAGACAAGAAAAATCAAATGCAAAATTGAAATACATTACACTTGATTGCTTTGTGCAGGGCACTTTCGATCAATTCTGTCTTCTAAGTAACTTATCTAAGTTCATTCGTTTGTCTAATGATTTTGTAGCCATATACAAAACTTGAACAATAAAAAATTATAGGGTTGATATTGCTATTATAACAAAAAACCGAAGTATGAATCAAAAAATAAAAAGTTGATATAATATATAAAAATACGCACACAAAAACACTAAAAACAAAGAAGAATTATAAAACCCTAAATAAACTCTAACAATATTAGAAAAATATATTACCTTTGTCGAGGTAGTGGGCGATTCAATGTTGAAAAACTGCAAAACACAAAAACATGAACGATAAAATTATTCATCCTGCACGAAATTATTCACCAAATAGACCCTCGCAATATTGCTTTATATATAAACATGAACGAATAAATTAAAAAAAATTAATATTGCTATTATAACAAAAAAAAAAAAAAAAAAAAGAAACGAAGTATGAATCAAAAAATAAAAAAATTGATAAACTAAACTAAAAATAGGCACAGAAAAACTAAAAATAAAGAAGAATTATAAAACCCTAAATAAACTCTAACAATATCATAAAAACATATTACCTGTGCCGAGGAGTGGGCGATTCAATATTGAAAAACTACAAAACACAAAAACGAAACGATAAAATTATTCATCTTACACATAATTATTCACCAACAATATTTCTATTATACATAAAACATGAATGATTAAATTAAAAAAATTAATATTGCTATTGTAACCAAAAAAAAAAAAAATGAAGTATGAATCAAAAAATAAAAAGTTGATATAATAAATAAAAATACGCACACAAAAAACTAAAAATAAAGAAGAATTATAAAACTCTAAATAAACTCTAACAATATCAGATAAACATATTACCTTTCCTGAGGAGTGGGCGATTCAATATTGGAAAACTGAAAACCAATGATGAAAAAATTGCGATTTATCGCCGAGAAATCGGCGATATCGCGAAAAACTGGGAAGTCGATACGAAAACAAGCTGTAATGTATTTTTGTCCAGTTTTCGGTAAGAAATCGCGATATTCTCTCGCGCTGTGCTTAGCTGTAAGCGATATTTTCCTGCAAAAATTCGCGCGATATTCTCTCGCCCTACTTAGCAGGAATTTCAGCAAAATTTTATAGAATTTTAGTCCATACTTGGATTCAAACTTAAGACCTGTTAAATGAAACTCCAAGCTTTAACCATCAGACAAAGTCAACAACTTGTTATGATTACTACCATTTTTAATTAGTGTTACTCTTCAATAAAAAATGTTATAGGTCAATCAAGAAAAAATTTATTGTAAATATTCTCAATGCTTTAACTTACATAATGTCGAAATAATTTTAATAAAGACTTTAATTTTCTTTTATATTTTTAGCCTATTTAAACTTTCACTGTAATTTCTAAATGGTAACTTTAATTAGTGCATAAGGTACAAGTAACAACTTAATATTTTAATGTGAATAATATTTTTCAAGATTTATTTAAAGAAGCTACTATTTAATTGATGTTGATTCAAGATTTTGAAGTTAAAGTTGTATACATGTTTATGTTTTAGAGTAATTGATATAATTTGGCCTTTATTTGAATCATAAATAGATAATAATTTTTAAACCAAAAAAAGAAAATGATAAATCAAACTTTGTTTACAATACATTTTAGATAGAAATATATATCTACCTCAGTTATATAACTAAAAATTCATGTTAAATATTCTAAAAAAAAAAAAAATATAAATCAAACGTATGTATTGCTTCTTATTTACCAACTTGTTTTATGTGCGTGAATTTGACTCAATTTTTAGAGTAAATATTTGAATTTAAGTATGTTTATAACAATCTATAAAATATCGTGATAAATTATCTGTTTTAATACATTTTCCGGCATTTTTAAAAAAATTGCACCGATATTTCGATATCAATCGAGATCTCACCGATATCTCCGTAAATTGAAAGACCGATATCTCCGTAAAAAACCGATATTTTCGTCCTTGCTGAAAATACAAAAACGTGAACGATAAAATTATTCATCCTACACAAAATTATTCACCAAATAGACCCTCACAATATTGCTATTATACATAAAACATGAACGCTTAAATTAAAATAAAAAACAAAAGAGTTTGTCGAAGAAAAAAAAAAATCATGATTGTTTAATAAAACATATTACCTTTGATTGATGAGCGTACTATTTGATGTTGAAAATCTGAAAATCACGCAAACATGAACGAAAAATTTAAATAGATTAAAACTTGGGTGAAAAATCAAGACTCGGACTTTGGAGTATCCATAAAGAATATAAAAAAGTAATATTCGAAGCACAACTATCAGAATCATATACTAAGCAATCAGAATAGGTAGAATGATACATTGCAACTATTTAGCTTCTCTTATAATTTTTATTTTTAAAAATGAAAAATATTGTGATGTTGCAACTAATAAAAAGTTGAATGTTTTCCGATACTGCAACTAACACAAATGATATACATATGAACAAAGACCCAAGTATTAAAAATATGCATAAAAAAATCTCCAAATAATATAGCACCTTTAACCATTCAACAAGTCACCACTTCGCTGCAAAACACAAAAAATATATTAAAGAAAAACAAAGAATGAGACATAAACATTATTAAAATGCGTAAAAAGAAATACTCAAAAAAATTATGGTTGTTCAAAGAATGAGACATAATTGTTCAAAGACATAAACAAAGAATGAGACATAATTGTACAGTAAAACATATTACCTTTGGTTGATGAGCATACTATTCGATGTTGAAAATTTAAATACCAAAAAATTAAAAAATTTAAACAGAGTTTGAACAAAATCAAAAGAAAATGATAAAAGAATACATACAAACCTAGGCTCCAAAAACAGCTCTGCCAGGTGATCACGACTTTCAAATAGAAAAGTTTGAATACCAATTAAGTGATTGATTTTTATTTTCAACAATAGTACAATTAAAGGAAACATGAAAAAAGTTTGGCGAATCCGAAAAACAATCAAAATTTCTTGAATGTGGGACAAAAATATCTGGTAGATGAGAATGAAGATGGAGAAGCAGAGAGAAAAATATACGTATGATTGCAAAAAGTATAGTACATAATTATATTTGATGTATTAGAAAATATTATTGTAAATGGGTTGGGTAGGGTACGGGTATGCCTCCCCCATACCCTACCCTATTTGGTTCGAGTAAGGTTCGGGTAATACTCGTCGGGTAATCGAGTTGCCCGCGGGTAATCGGGTAACCGGTTAGTACCTAAGAAATAAATAAATAATACTTCCTCCGTCCCGAATGAACTTGCACACTTTCCGTTTTCGTCCGTCCCAAATGAACTTGCACACCCTTAAAAAGGAAAGTTATAACACAATCTCCACCCTCAAAATCTTTACCCTCAATCTCCACCCTCAATCAACCTTTGAAAAGTCAACAAAATTTCAAAAAGCAACTTTTTTCTTAATATGTGTGCCGACCCCCCTGTGCAAGTTCCTTCGGGACGGAGGGAGTATATACTATTTATAAATATAATATTTAATATGATATAATAAATCATATATAGCACATATAATAGAAAAATGTAATATTTTATAGCATTTTCTATGTTAAATAACATGTTATAAATAAAATATATTAGATATATTACTAATTATATAATACACAATATATATAAAAAGATATATTTATATAATCAGGTAGGCGGGTAGGATAATCGAGTAGGGTAAACGGGTAATACGCAATACCCCTACCCTACCCGATCACTAAATAATCGGGTTTGGGTAATACCCGACCCTATTGCCCGATTACCCGTCGGATAGAATTACATGCGGGTAAAATTGACATCCTTAAATATTAAATAGGATACATGTAAATGTAGAATGTTTGAAAATTTTAATTAGAAGAAATGAAAGTTAAATCTGTCATTTTATTCACTAGGGATCACCTGTCCCGCAATCCCTGTGCCAAAACCCTGTTCCATATCAAACGACGCCGTTTTACTTTCAATTACAATCGGCTCATTCGGAAAACTTAGATAATTGGATGTACTGATCAGAACTCGGATCCAACCAAGCCTAAAAATTCTGATGTCCCTTCTCAATATTTCAGACAATGTCAAAATCCTTTCTTGCATCTCCACACTCAAATTCCCCAATCTGGAAATTTTCTGCCCTCGTAAATGTAAACCTTCTTTTTTGTTACGATTCTATTGTTGCCGCCCAACGACGGTCATGAATAATATCTATTTTTGGGTGGTTGGATTTTGACGGTAGTTGCTTTCTTTGCGGATTTTCATTTTCGTCTTTTTTTGTTTTGTTTTTGGGCAAATTCTTTGTACTGTAAAATTTAGAACTTGGTTGTGAAAAGGTGCACATAAACTTATTTTATGCCAAGAATTTGTTTGGTTCCGATAGTGAAGTTTATTATTTATCCAACAATTGGCCATTCAAGAATTACCCATAAAACTTTTGTAGATCATAATATCCAATGTGCTAAGTAAAATTTCAGGGTGAGAAGAAAAATAATGGAGATTTTGCGAACTGCAGAATTGAAAAAAAGAAAAAAGGAAAAAAAGGTAGAAGAAGAGAAGAAAGAGACAATTGAGGACGAATCCCGAGCCGTGAGCCCGCGCCGATTCAGCCGATTATAACTGAAAGTAGAACGACATCGTTTGATGTGGGACAGGGTTTTGGGATAGAGATTGCGGGACAGGTGATCCGTGTCCCATTTTATTTGTCAAATTTATTGTTGATAGGATTGTAATGTAATTTAATTAGACGTTTTTATCTCTAATTGGTCGGATACTTAAATGGTAATAATGATTAGTCTTAATTTTCATAATTAACTTATATAATGGACGAACAGGTGAGCGACACGTGTCCTTCCGGTTTGGGCAAGGGATTTTGGACGGGAAAACACAATCCTTGCCAAACGTGGTAAGGATTGTGTTATATATATATGCACGGATGTTGAGTTTTATTATAATTAATTTAAAACATAACATTTAAATTTTTAATAAAATCAATTATACTCATAATAAAAAGAAATAGCATATATATTATATTGAACACTAAAATTATTTTCAAAAAAAAAAAAAAAAGTAAAACTTTACAAATTTCGAAACACTTCTTGGTACACAACATTCTTGGTTGAATTTTAATCAACATTGTCTTCATCAGAACACACTAATATCTTCAGACCTCCACGGTTTGTTACTCTCGATACTACTATGTACAATTGCCCATGGCTGAATACAAGTTTTTTTTAAAAAGAGTCCCACATGTTCCAATGATTGGCATTGGCTTTTGTTGATTGACATTGCATAAGACACAATGATTGGGGACTATCGTCGTTGGAACTTGAATGACAACCTCGGGTCAGATGGGGTCAATGATAGCCTGAGAATGACTACTAAATCACCACAATTAGTTCTAGTTAAAACTTTTCCTTCAAGAACATGTTTCCCCAGCCTAGTCTAAAGCAACCTTGTACCATTGCACAAACCCTTGGAATGATCAATGTTTCTAAGCAACATCACCGATGTTCTAACTTTAAGCTTCAACTCATGATTAGGAACTCCAGAGCACTTCAACGAATTTAAGAATTCAGGAGTGTGAAGATCGACTAACACATCAATATTCGAATCAGACTTGCAAGCGCTATCAGAACTTAAATACGTCTTCTATATTTTTGCATTGAGATCGATCAAGTGTTCATTTATTGAATTAACAACATCGAGGGCTGGAGAGAGAATGACTCTACTCTTCAAAAATGATGGATCGTCGATGATGTCTTGAAATTCGGTAAGTGCTTTCAATAATTGTTTGAATTGGATCCTCATCTCTTTGCAAGAGTATATCATCAGGAATTTGAAATTGAGAACCCCAATCATTTACTTCACCAAGTGTCCCATCACCAACAGACTCCAACCACTTGGAAAACTCTTCCAATTCTATGCGGTGTTCCACACGAGACACGTTTTGTATCCTCATGTTTAATTAATCGTAACACTTTGCAATGATCCCACAAATAAGAAGAATTAATAGTAGCATGCACGACATCTTCTCTTGAACCCTTTGGTATAACAGGGAGAATCTGCCTAAAATCACCTCCGAGAACAACTGTCTTGCCCCCAAAAGGTAAATCAGAATTATGCGATCCACTTAGCTGCATGACATCTTTAAGAGTTTTATCTAACACTTCAATGCAATATATATGAACCATGAGAGCTTCATCTCAAATAATCATTTTAAACTTCATCAAAAGATGCGATAGAGGACTTCCCTGTTTGATGTTGCACGTGGAGTCTTCATTAATGTCCGAAGGGATCAAGAAATGTGAGTGAGCAGTTCTCTGACCTGGTAGAAGTAGAGAAGCTATTCCACTGGATGCAACATTCAAAACAATATCTCCTTTTGATCTCAAAGCTACAGATAAGGTCCTCCACAAGAATGTTTTCCCAGTTCCTCCATAGCCATAAAAAAAGTACATGCCTCCCTTATTGCTACTAACAGAACTCATAATCTCATCATGCACACGAACCTGTTGATCATTCAACTTATTCAAAAGCTCAAGATACTCCTTCCGAAGTTCAACTCTATTGTAACACAATTCATTGAAAAGAATTCTATTGTGAAAAGTAGTAGCAGATTCTGATGAGGAACAGGCATTCCATTGAAGTCTTGCAAAGATTTGCCAAGTGGCAGCAACATTTCTTGAATATCTAGAAGAGCTAATTTCTTGACCTCATCTTCTGACATCACCAACTCTGCAAAGAGGAACCAGTGTTATGTTTTAAATAATTTTAAAGTTATATTTATGAAGGTACTATTATAGACGAAAGAATAAAGTTTATGTGTATCAAATTTAATAAATTTTTATACCTAGGAAATTCAATATTTTTCGTTGTCTGTGCAAAATGTCATCAAATAGGTAGCTCTAAGTCTTTTCCCAAACTATCTCAAGCCTGCTCAAACTCCCCGAAAATAACAGTGTCATAAACAAATTCCTCAACGACTTTTCAGATGCTCAATGACTTGCTTCAATTATCCCGTCTATGTACTCCTTATCGTCGTCTAAAAGACCTCTTGCATAACATGCATTCCGAAAAGTTGGATAAACAACATCTTCATATGTTTGAATAGCTTCGTAAGATTTGCAACCTTTAACAACATTAAGGAGAATTCTCCAGTAATAAGCTTCGCCAGATCCAAGTGGAGTATAGCAAATTCGGCCAACAGCAAACCATTTAGTCCTCTTCACCCATCTCCTTTTATCCCTTTGCCAAACAAATTATTGTGGAAATTGGGCATATGTTAAATCCTTTCCTTCAGGATATGTCTTGTTCGCCTCAAACCAGCCCAAAAACATATTTTCTTTCATAGAAGGTTTGTTCATCAAGGATACCAAATCATCTTCATCAGAAAATATGACGCTCTGCTCGTTCGGTAAGTGGAAACTAAGTCTCTCAACAGGAGGATCTCTAAATTGGATTTCAAACCTAAAATCCTCCATGGAGCCTCACATGGACAGATATATCAACAATCATAGTACATTTGAACTTCTTCAACATCATTTCCAGTGTTCTGATCCTGCACTATTCGATAAAAACCTGCAGCGATACGATCATGCCCTTTGTTCACATACTTAAACAAATACTTGATTGCTCTTGCCTGATTGCACCATTCCACATTCATGTGTGCGCCATATTTCATGAGAAGATAACGATTATGAGGTACAACAAATGTATTGTCAATCTCAACTCCGCTGTTAGTTAATGTCCTTCCATCATTCCTTCTCCTATAAACTGGATAACCATCATCGTCAATAGTAGTTTCCTCCACAAACCTTTTTGGAAAATGTTTTGTGCAAAACCCTTCCTCATTCATGCACGGTGATTCTTTCCTTGCTGCACCACACGGACCATGCATCATGAAATCACGTTGTAACAACAAATTTTGTGAATTGAATTAACAAACACAAAAAATTGTACAAATTAATTCTAATTGGATTGAAATGAGTAACTTTATGGGTAACAATCTCTATTCTTCAATCCTCTGATTCTTTTCTTCGAATATTTTCTTTGAATTTGGAATTTCGGAGTAAAATCTGCTTCTTGATTTCCTCCGCCGCTTTTGTTGTTTTTCAATAACGTTGTCCGAAGGCCGAACAACTTGATTCCGGATTAAACGCTACTTCTCGATGAATTTAATAAAGAACGTCTTCGATTCTTGAAGAACGTCTTCGAATCTTCAAGAACTTTGAGTCTTCTGGATTTCTTGGAGTTCTTCCAATTCTTGAAGCTCTCAACTTGTGTGTTTTAATGAATGAAGAAAGGCTCTTATTTATAGGTGTAGGGGAGAGCTCTTTCCATATTTCATTTTCCATGTGGCGCTATTTGATTGGCCGCCTTTGATTTGATGGGCTTGGCCAGATTTGGTTGGGCTAGGCCTGATTTGGTTGGGCCTGGCTAGACTTGACCTGAATTGATTAGGCTAGGCCTGATTTAGTTGAGCTTGACTTGACTTGGCCCGATTTGGTCGGGTCTTCTTGTTGGATTAGTTTTGACTTGATTGGACCTTTCTTGACTTGATTGGGCAATCTTACTAAAATGTTGGTAGATAATTTATTTTTGCCCAAATTAAATATCAATTATACTATAACTTAGGAATTAATTTAATTAAATTCCCAGGACATGGATAGTATATTTTTATTGATATTTAATTAATTTCCACGTGTCGTCATTTGATTGGACACAAAATTTATTTATCTACAAATGCTCCCTCGCGATATGTTCACGGACGTCGAATTTTGAAGTGAATGGATCGCGAAATAAACTTGAACTTTATACTTCAAATCGCACTTTCTAGAATGGCATACCATTGTGGCTTGAATCATCATCGTGGGTTATTCGTTATTGGGACTTAATTTGGACATGAAGTTATTGCCAACAACTCTCTTTATTTCTTATGTGGTAAAGTAGCCCATGCATCCTTGCAGATTCAAGAAATGTCCACCTGGGAATGGGAGATATCCCTTACCATTTACCTACCAATAATTCCAGCAATATCTAGTCCAATGAGCCCCACATGTGCACTTATTCTCTCACCAATTTAGCTTCAACCCACTTCACTTGATTAAGTCCCATGTGTGTGGGCTGGGCCCATCATATATAATGTTGCATGTTGCTGCATAAACTCTCCCTCATCTTTTTAATTGGGCCTGCACTTTTTCTTTCTTTCAAACAAAAACGTCCCCCGAACCATTTTCCATATTTGGTTCACCGCGTGGCCCACCTTGCAATGCAGCAGCGTGTGAGATTTGCTAATCTTCTTCTTCCTTCCAAAACACACGCAGCTTTTGTAGATATATTCACCACCTTACCTCCTTCATAATTCAGGAAATTATTTTCCCTGGCAAAAGTTCCAAACTTTGGCCACAGAATCTATGACTAAGAGCAGCAAATATTCTCAATAGTCTCATTCTCCAGCAGTACGAAAAGAATTGCAAATTTAACATGGAAATAAATCTTCAGCACTGTAGAAATTTCATTACAAGAGCCCTTTGATTCATGCTTTACATTAACCTTTGCAGGTTCTGCGATTTTGCATTTTCTAGCAAAAAAAATCATTCCAATCTGTTTTTCGGGTTCGGTAGTTATTTGGATCAGGTATATATATATATATTTTTTTTTGCTTTGCCAATTTGTGAACAAAGTAATCCAAAATAACGATGTGGAATTGAGATGAATGTACGAGTTTCACCGCCATTGATTTTTTTTTCGTCTTGCAATTTTGGTCTTGCGATTTGGTCGCCAAAAGCTACACTCTTTTTTTTTTTTTTTTTTTTTTCGGCAACTATTTTTTTTTTTTTTTTACTTAAATGCTTAGTCATTTCTTCATGTCAAGACTACACATTAATTTATAATGGTGTATTTCAAAGATACCACTTCTTCGAATGGAGAGCAATACTTGGTGATTCTTGACGAAAAACATCATCCTTTGGAGGGAGGAACCCACTTAGTGGTAGACGAACCCGTTACTGGCAGTCACTCGAAGTCATGGCCAAAACTGACCAACTCACTCTACATCGGTGAATGGTCCCAAAGCATCACATTTGACAAATCAAAGGCGTGGAGTCTACAAGCTACTCATCATTATCCTACGAAGGCAGTGGATCCGTTGCCAACCTTAGGACGACAGATTATCGATGGCAAGTCAAAATGGGGAGATGCCATAGAATTTTTTGGAGAAATCTGCTACACCAAGAGATATTGGGAGTGGACTAAAGACGTCCTTAGTAGATGCAAGTGCCTGCTCAACGATGCGGAAATTTATAACCCTGTGTACGCGTCTCTTTTCACATATGATTGTAACTCTGAAATCATGAAGGATTTTTGTGAGGCTTGGTGCCCATCGACCAACACGCTGCTTACATCGTTCGGGGAGTTATCAATTTCTCTATGGGACTTGCATACATTATCAGGCCTTCCGATGACCGGATTTCCTTATGACGAGGTCGTACCAACATCAACAGAGCTTATTGGGACTGATAGAGTTGGAAACCTCTGCCTTCCTCGTAGCTGCAAATACCTATTTCACGCATACCATCTTCTTTGCAGAGATGCAAATGGAAGCCAAGTGTCGATCGAGAAGTGGGTGAAGCTTTGGTTCAAGAAAGCTACGAAGCATGGTGAACCTCCCTCGCGCAAAATTTCAGAGAAGAAGAGATCGACGCGTCCCAAGCTAACCCACAATCCGCATGGAGACTTAGGAGAATCCGAGCAGTGGACTTCGATGGAGGAGTCTTTGTCCAAGAAGCTCGACATTGAACGAAAGCAGCGGGAAGAGACGTATTTGGCCGCCTACCTCGCCTGTTGACTTTGCAAGTTTGTCTTTCTAGGTGACGATATTAGCTTGATATGACCAAGCACTTTCAAGATGGCGAGCATGATGGCAGCGGGGAATACAATAGGTCTTGCAGTCCCTGTTCTGACAAGCATTTATTGAGGCCTGAACAAGATTTCGAATCTTGCGAGACCCTCGAGAAGTCGATCAACTTTCCCCGTTCATTTTGTTTATGCTTGGTTGGCGCAATACTTCAAGACTCACTTTTCAATTGGTCCCGGAGTGCGAACACCCGCAATGGTTACTTATTCCGGTGAAGGTGGTGCGAGGCATTTTGACCCCGACGAGGCACGCAAAAGGATCTTTAAAGGAGATTTGGTTTCATGGACATGCAACATGCTAAAAAGTGAAGACTTCTTTTATGTTGATGACACCCGATCAAGGGGGCGTGAGTGGAGATACTTCATAGCTATTCGCTCCAATTACCTTACGTGGCGGCAAGGCGATCGATTCTTTATTGAGCCTTATAGTCCTCATCGTTTTAGTAATCAGTTTGGATACCACCAAGATATTCCCGGATCACTTAAGCATGATATTCGAGAAGCTTCTCTTGAGAAAGGAATTTATTACTGGCGGCTTTGTGTCCTCAACAGATCGATGTCTAAGGCATATCTACCATGCGCACCTCAAAGGACCAAGATTTTCTATACATCTGATTATAAGAAATGGTGGAACCAGCTGCAGGGGAGTTTTCTTGAAGACAACATCGAGCAGCTTGTCAAGTCGAAGCCAGGTGAAGTACTTTCGAAGGGTAAAGAGCACGTTCATGTAAATGCCCCCATTGCCGAGAATGATCGAGATGCCACGCCTACTATTGTCATCCATCCCGAGCAAGATGATACACATTCGATCGAGCTTGTTGAGGTGAGTAAAAGGAAGAGCAATCCCAACTCCTTAGACGAAAGTGATAGCAAGAATGCCGACCGTCATTGGAAGAGACCAAAGAAGGACCTTCATCTTTTGAAGTCGGCTGAAGAATGTACGAGTAATCAACAAGATGCTAAGGATCTTACTGCTAAGGTTTCCTATCTCTTATTTCTTTCATTTTCTGTTGTACCATTCTCTTTATTAAGTCTCTAATGCTGACTTACTACTTGCCAGGCGATTAGGGATGTCTTCGGCTCCGACAATGTGGAAAGCCAAGGGTCTTCAATGGCCAAGTCATCGACTAGAACTCCTTCTCAAAAGGCAACACAAGCAAGGCCTGTTGCAATATCAACACTTGAAGGTGACAAATTCGTCCACGACCGTCAGAGGAAATACCTTCAGGAGATGTGGGATGATCTTCGCGAGAAGGTTTTATTGACTCCTGTTGATTCAATGTCTTCTATGAAGGAAGGAGTTTTCTATGTGCTTAATGAGATGAAGTGCTTCAAGAAATTTGATTTCTCCGGCATAGAGAAACTATTGAGAGGGTTGATTGACAAAGCTGATGAGATCAAATCCACCAAATCCGAGTTGGAGAAAGTTGAAAAAGAGCTCGATCATCTCAAAGAAAGGCAAAAAAGCTTGTCGGAGGCCCTCCATGAGCAAAAGCAATCCCTCTCAGATACTAGAGCTGAAGTCCATGATATTCAAGAAGAGATTCTTGCGATCAACAACACTCCTCCTTTAGATGACGAGGTTGTTGAAGATTTTAAGGCATCGAAGCTCGACTTGGAGGTAGCACGCGAAGAAATGAAGAATCTTAGCCCATTTCCTTAGTTTGTTTGAGCTTTCTTTATTCCTTTGCTTTTTTTTTTTTTTTTTATGTAATGAATATCCAAGACTTTATGATAATAAGAAGGTTGTTTGTGCTTTTCTGTTTGCAATCTCTTTTAGTTTCTTTGCTCTTATTGGCTTTGCACTTCAATCATTCACTTCACTTGTGCTTGAGTTAACCAACTTAGAAAAGAGGAAACACAATTTATGACTGAACTTAGAAAATATCTAAGCTGCCTACGTACCTCTTTTGAGGAGGATCAAGTCAAAACGTAGTTCAATTTGCCACTTTTGTGTTTGATTTTGGGAGGGGGGGGTATTGTGCACAGTTTATACTCATGCGGGCCAGGAGTGACTATTCTTTATCCACTTTAGCCAAAGTGGGGTAAGTTAGCATTTTTACCACATACTTTACCTTTGGTGGTTGCCGTGCATAGTTTATACTCATGCAGGCCAGGAGTTTTTTTTTGTTCTTTCTTTTTTTTTTCTTTTTTTTTTTTTTTTTTTGTTCTTTTTGTTTTTTTTTTTTTTGTTTTTGTTTTGTTTGCATCAGGCTCAAGCATAGAAACGTTTCAAGAACTTCCCATTTATGGGACCAACTCGTACGCCGTCTTCAGATATCAATTTGTAGGCGCCATTTGTGTAGACTTCCTTCACCACATATGGTCCATCCCACCTCGACACGAACTTATTTCCAACCCGATGTGTAGTAACAATGGGTCTTCTCACTGCAAGCACCAAATCACCAACCTGGAAGGAAAGTGACCGTACTTTCTTATTGAATGCTCTAGAAAGACGAGCTTGGTAGCATTCAAGTCTTTGTTGCGCTTCCAACCTTTTCTCATCAAGGGCCTCTAACTCATCAAGGCGTAAGCGCGCATTCTCCTCCTCGGTCAACCCTTCTTGCATAGCTACCTGAAGAGAAGGAATTTGTTTCTCCAAAGGGATCACTACTTCCACACCATACACCAAAGAGTATGGGGTAGCTTGAGTTGGCGTTCTGTAAGTTGTTCGGTAAGCCCAAAGTGCTTCTCCGATCCTTTCGTGCCAATCTCGCTTTGACTTTCCAACGACCTTCTTTAGTAGATTGCACAGTGTCTTGTTAAATGCTTCGGCGAGTCCATTGGCGGCGGCGTTATACATTGATGACTTCCTTTGTTTAAAATCAAACTTCTCACAAAGTTTATCAATCAAGCTATAGCTAAAGGATTTTTCATTGTCAGTGATCATGTAGCGAGGAACTCCATATCGATAGATGATGTTGATGCGGATGAAGTCTGCTACATTTTCTTTCTTTACTTCTTTCAAAGGCACTGCCTCTGCCCATTTGGAAAAGTAATCCGTTGCAGTCAAAATGTACAAGTGACCTGCAGAAGACTTTGTCAAAAGCCCAACTACATCCAAGCCCCAAGCATCAAATGGCCACGAAGCAACAGTCGGATGCAAAGGTTCAGGCGGCTGGTGAATGAGGTTTGCATGGAACTGGCATGCTTGACATTTCTGGGCATAGCCTATGCAGTCTTTTACCATTGTTGGCCAATAGTAACCCATCCTCTTTATTGGAAAATGTAGCTTTGGGCCCGATTGATGGGCGTCGCAGATGCCAGAATGAGCTTCCTCCATGGCTCAAATGGCTTCATCATCGCCTAAACACCTCAAGAAAACTCCATCAAAAGAGCGCCTATATAGTGTGCCCTTAAAATAAATGAAGCGAGGAGCACGGCGTCAGATATCAACCTTTTGCTTTGGATCACTTGGTAACTTCTCATACTTAAGGTAATCAACAAGAGGTTGTCGCCAATCCTCTTTCTCAATCTCAAATACTTCTACAATATGGCTTCCTTCCTCATCGTGGCCTTTATCTTCAAAAATTGGCGGTATGACCCATCTTTGGCATATTGGCACGCAAACTTCACCTTTTGGTATGGCTATTGCGGCTGCAAGTTTTGCTAAAGCATCGGCTTGTTTGTTTTCTTTTCTCGGCACATGTAACATTTCCACATCATCAAGCCAAGCTACAAGCTTTCTGGCGTAATTGAAATATGGAAATAACTCTGGCTTCTTAACCTCGTAATCACCAAGCACTTGATTGATCACCAACTTAGAGTCCCCATACACTTTGAGATGCAAATGCTTTGCGTCAACTGCCATTTCTAGTCCCAGGATGAGCGCTTGGTATTCAGCGACATTGTTGGAGCAATTTTCGGTTAGCGTAAAAGTGTATGGCAACACGTCTCTGTCGGGTGTCACGAACACAACCCCGGCACCAGCCCCTTCTCTATGGGATGCTCCGTCAAAATACATGCTCCATGGAGGAGAGATTTCAATTGCCAACACATCTTCATCTGGTAGATCATCAGATAATTCGCACTCGGCAGGGATGGGGTGATCAGCCAAGAAGTCTGCCAGGACTTGTCCTTTAACCGCCTTTTGAGGGACATATACAATCTCGAATTGTTGCAGCTGGAGGTACCACCTTGCCAGTCTATCAGAAAGAACCGGTCTGGACATGACATACTTAAGCGGATTTGCCTTTGAAACAAGACGAACAGTATGAGCTTGAAAGTAGTGCTTCAGCTTTTGAATTACGAATATGAGAGCCAAAGATATCTTCTCAATGGGTGAATACTTGAGCTCATTTGGTGTCATCATTCTACTCAAGTAGTACAAAGCACTCTCTTTTCCGACATCATTCTCTTGTGCTAGCAAGGCTCCGACTGAACGTTCTTGGGCAGCGATGTAGAGAATCAATGGCCGTCCAGGCATTGGTGCGACTAGCACAGGCGGTTTCATCAAGTAGGCTTTAATACTCTTGAAAGCATTGCTACATGCTTCATCCCATTCGAACGGAGTACCTTTCTTCATGAGGCGGCTAAAAGGCTGACATCGACCAGCTAAGTTTGAAATGAATCTTCGGAGGTAAGCCAACTTTCCTTGCAAACTTTTAAGTTCGTGGATGTTGCGAGGCTCGGGTATCTTTAGAATTGCATCAATCTTCGCCTGCTCTATTTCAATGCCTCGGTGGCGAACAACAAACCCAAGAAACTTTCCCGGACGTAACTCCGAATGCACATTTAAGTGGATTCATCCTTAGTTGATATCTTCGTAGGCGTTCGGAGACTCTTCTTAGGTCACAAAGATGATCTTCTCTATTCTTAGATTTTACCACCAAATCATCCACGTAACACTCCACGTGCTTATGGAGAATGTCATCAAAGATTTTCTGCATTGCCCTTTGGTATGTCGCATCGGCATTCTTCAAACCGAAAGGCATTACCTTATAGCAATATATACCTTTTGGGGTTCGGAATGCTGTGAGTTCTTCATCTTTAGGCGACATACGAATTTGATTATACCCGGATGATCCATCCATGAAGGATAAAGCTTCATGGCCCGTTGTAGCATCAATCATAAGTTCGGCGATAGGCAATGGAAAGTCATCCTTCGGGCATGCTTCGTTTAAGTCTGGGAAGTCGACACAAACTCGTATTTGGCCATTCTTCTTCCTCACTGGGACAATGCTAGAGATCTACGTAGGGTACTTGACTTCACGAATAAACCCTACTTCAATAAGTTTATTCACTTCAACTTCAATCAAGGGGACTAACTCCGGTCGGAATCGACGTTGAGCATGTTTGACAGGTCGTGTCCCCTTTCTTATTGATAACTGATGAACTACCACTTTTGGGTCTAGACCCGGCATCTCTTTGTACGACCATGCAAATACATCCTTGAATTCATGTAGCAGCTCAATGTATTCCTTCTCTTCCTTAGTTGTCAGCAAGGCACTTATGAAGATAGGACGTGGTTCGTCAGTTGTGCCCAAATTAATTTCCTTCAACTCATCAACAGTGGCTTTGATGCCTTCTTCCAGTTCAAGTGGAGCTTCCTCAGCATCTTCCTCTTGTACTAGAACGTCTTCACAAAGAGTTATGTGATTTGATGATGCCACTTGTTCATTTTCTTCAGGACTTCTGAAATCTATGCGCGTTCTTGTCTGTCCGCTCCTCTGTCTCACTCGGACAATTCGCATGGTGTTATTCGTTTCAGTGATAAGCCCTCTCTCAATCAGCAAAGCAATCTGTCTTTGTTGGGTACTTTCAACATTTTGAGAAGTTGTACGGTGGATGCTAGCATTAACAAAGTTTGAGGAAGCCACACTTTCTATATCCTCCTCTTCATTGCCTTGAACACGAGTTAGAATCACAATCTGCATTTTAGCCGTCAAAATGCTTCCACATGATATGGTCAAGGTAGTGCGACGTTTCATTCGAGAGGGAATTGAGCTATGGAGTTTCTGAAAGGGTCCCTTGGTGACTCTCAACCTTCGGCGGCTATTTCTCCTACCCATTTTGTTAAGAAATGAAACACTTACACACACACAAACAAGCTCAAACCAAGAAAGAATGAAAAACCAAACTAGAAATCAGCCAAACACGAACCGAACACACAAACCAGAAACAAAATGAAGAACACAAGGTTTTTACGTGGTTCGATCAATGTGATCTACATCCACGGAGGCTCTATACACCTCAATTCACTCCACTAAGCAATCAATTACAAGAAATAATCCAGAAAACCAGAAACCCCAATTCACAAGACGAATTGAGCTTAAGAACCCTAGCTTTCTAATTCTAATGATTGAGAAGTGTTTACAGAGGGAAAACAACGTGTATCAACTCGTCTCTACTAGTGGATCAAATGTATATAAAGGTCTAAGCTCGAATCAAGAAGTATCAGGAGTTGTAACCAAATCAGTTTCAACTGCTCAAAACTGTTAGACGGACCTTTCACAATGGTTTTACATGCAACGGTTCTAAACCGTTGCATAAGTCTGTTATAACCGCTTTGACTCCGGTTCTTTATTAACCTTCAAAACTGATCTGCCTTAAAACCAGTTCTCCAGCCCGGTTCTTCCCAACCTGAACCCGGTTCCTGATTCCTCACAACCTCTACTACAAACTATGACCACTTGATGAAATTAAACTGATATCTACACATTTGAAGTGGGCCAAGCCTATCAAAGACGGAGACTCGTTTCACCTTCTTCCATGTTCATTAAATGTGTCTTCTGTTGATGAAGCCTCATCTTCCATAATGTAGTTCGTACTGGCTCTCTTAATTGCAATGCGAATAGGACTTCCAAAGACATATCCCAAACCCTTCTTGGCGCTTTTTACAGTATATCCACTTTTCTTCAACATTATTTGAGTTGCATTAAATCCATACTCTGGCTGACTAGGGGCTTCGGGAGTCAATTTTCCTAACTCAGAACTTTCTTGTGGGTCATATCCAGCTTTAACGAGAAGCTTGAAAGCCTTTGGGTCATAACATTTGGTGACTTCAGGTTCAAGCGATCCTCCATGCTCTGTCTTAGCACCTTAAACTGGACGGACGAATCCTTTGGGTGGTGGCAGAGAAGGCTTGCTTGCATCAAGCTTTGTCAAAGGCAGTGCCAAATCCTTTAGCACCTCAATTTCCTCGCGAGGTTGCTTGCCTTTATCACGACTAGCAGTAGGTGTGTCCTTATTTTCTTCGACACGGTCATCTTGAGATTTCTCTTGCACAAGATCTTCCTTGGGTCTCACAATTTTTGCATCTTGAAAATAATACTTAGCATCAGCAAAGTATGATTCCGCCTCGGTGAAAGGCTTAGCATCGCCCACCACTGTCTTCACAGTTCCCTCCTGGCAGTATTTGAAGCATTGATGTAAAGTGGATGGGATTACTCCATTCTCGTGAAGCCATGGACGGTCCAAAAGCATATTGTATGATGTTCTGGCATCAATGACATGGAAGAGTACATTCGAGACCATTTCTCCAATCAACAACTCTAACATGATGGTGCCAAGAGCTCTTTGTCCCTCTTGGTTGAACCCTTGAATCATCAATCGGCTATTCGAGATTTCGTCTATGGAGACCTCCAATTTCTTCAGTATTCGCAAGGGTAAGATGTTAACCCCCGAGCCTCCGTTAATTAAGATTCGATTTATCTTTTGCTCACGGGTATATCCAGCCACGAACAACGATCGGTTGTGGGATTGTGAACCGAGCAACAAATCTTCATCAGTGAAAGTCATCGCTGAGCTGAAGTCATCATTGCTATTGCAAGATTCGATTCCGGACTGACATACTTCATTCTTTTCTCCATCAGTCGTATAACATGAGACGTCATTATCATTGTTAGCAGTGATGAAATTTACAACCGCATCACCTTCTTCCAACAAGATCTTCCCTTGTCGAGCTAACTGCAAAACTTTCTCTTTGAATATGAAGCAGTCTTGGATGGGATGCCCTACTAAGCGATGTTATTTGCAGTACTTCGGATCATCAGTTCGTCCAGCTTCTTCTGGCTGCTTCATTTCTGGCAGTTCGATGAGATTTTCTTTGACCAGATCATCGAATATTCCAGAGACGTCAGAGTCTAAGAATGGGTAAGTCTTTTGTTGCATCTCTTTTAAGGTTGGCCTCTTCTGCCCCCTATCTTGTGAAGTATTCTTTCCTTTGTCGTCCTTGATGTCTTCCATTCTCCAAAACTTAATAGGCATTGCACTAACAACCATTGTCTCTTTGGCTTGCCCTTTGCCGAAGGGTTTTCCTCCTTTCTTAACTTCTTGCTTATCTTTGAACTCACGAGACTCATAAACTGGAGGCCCCTCAACTCCGACTTCAGCCATGCTCAGTTCCATGTCATGAGCTTTGGTTGCTAGCTCTTCAAATGTCCTTGGTCGGATTCCTTGGAGGATGTACCGAAGACCCCATTGCATTCCTTGGATGCACATTTCAATGGCCGAACTTTCAGACAGCCGATCCTTACAGTTGAGACTTAGATTTCTCCATCGATTGATGTAATCGATGACAGACTCATCTTTCCACTGACGAGAATTCGTCAACTCGATCATGCTCACTGTCCTCCTGGTGCTATAGAAGCGGTTGAGGAATTCTTGCTCCATCTGGTCCCAGCTATCTATGGAGTTAGCTTCTAGGTCTATATACCAGTCGAATACATTTCCCTTCAATGAGCGAACAAATTGCTTTGCCAAATGATCACCATAAGTCCCGGCGTCGTTGCATGTTTCGACAAAATGGGCAATATGTGGTTTAGGGTTACCTTTGCCATCAAATTGCTAGAACTTAGGAGGTTGGTAACTTATTGGCATTCTTAGATTGTCGATTCTCTGAGAGTATGGTTTGTTGTAAGTTAGGGATGATTTAGGCGTCCCATCAAACTTGTCTTTGATGGTTCCTAAAATGATCTCTTTCAATTGGTCTACATGGACCAAACCATCAGCGGAGACTTGCAGTTCATTCAAAGATTTCTCCTTCTCAGGTGGTGGATGATGATGCCTTGCAAAATCCCCAGCCTCATCTTGGTCCTCCATAGGTTCTTTTCCAGGAGCGCGACTTGTATCGCCATTATCAGCTTTGCTCATTAGCTTTTCTATCCTAGAGTCTTACTCTTGGACATGTCTCGTAAGGCCTTCAATTGCTTTGGTTAAGCTTAGGAGTTGTTCCTCCAGAGTTGAACTATTTGTCATCATCACCGGAGCAATGTCGGGAGTGGATGAAGAGCTTGATGTGGGGCGAGGAGTGGAACATGTAGAATTGTCCTTTTCATTCTATTGCTATCAACAATGTCTGGCACTGGCTTCTCGATAGCTCCAGGTGAATTGGTTCTCTCTGAAGATGCCAACGATTGTGATTGTCTCGACATACTCCTTGTGACGACGTTGACATTTGCAGTTGGAGAGCTTGTTGCAACGATCTTCGTCAGTGTGATCTTATGAGGTGCCATAACACTATCTTCTGTTGTTTTTGAAGAGAAGAGATGAGAGGTAGAGATGTCCCACTGGGCGTGCCAAATTTGTAACAACAAATTTTGTGAATTGAATTAACAAACACAAAAAATTGTACAAATTAATTCTAATTGGATTGAAATGAGTAACTTTATGGGTAACAATCTCTATTCTTCAATCCTCTGATTCTTCTCTTCGAATATTTTCTTCGAATTTGGAATTTCGGAGTAAAATCCGCTTCTTGATTTCCTCCCCCGCTTTTGTTGTTTTTCAATAACGTTGTCCGAAGGCCGAACAGCTTGATTCCGGAGTAAACGCTACTTCTCGATGAATTTGATGAAGAACGTCTTCGATTCTTGAAGAACGTCTTCGAATCTTCAAGAACTTTGAGTCTTCTAGATTTCTTGGAGTTCTTCCGATTCTTGAAGCTCTCAACTTGTGTGTTTTAATGAATGAAGAAAGGCTCTTATTTATAGGTGTAGGGGAGAACTCTTTCCATATTTCATTTTCCATGTGGCGCTATTTGATTGGCCGCCTTTGATTTGATGGGCTTGGGCCTGATTTGGTTGGGCTATGCCTGATTTGGTTGGGCCTGGCTAGACTTGGCCTGAATTGATTGGACTAGGCCTGATTTAGTTGGGCTTGGCCCGATTTGGTCGGGTCTTCTTGTTAGATTAGGTCCTTTTGACTTGATTGGGCCATCTTACCAAAATGTTGGTAGATAATTTATTTTGGCCCAAATTAAATATCAATTATACTATAACTTAGGAATTAATTTAATTAAATTCCCAAGACATGGATAGTATATTTTTTATTGATATTTAATTAATTTCCACGTGTCGTCATTTGATTGGACACAAAATTTATTTATCTACACACATACTGCAGCATAATACTCTGGATCAACATTTTCATCAGGAATTTTAGCTGAAATGATACGATCAATGTCGCTGCCAGTAGGATCTTTATGTTTCTTGTCTAAGAACAACAATATATGTGCATGTGAAAGCCCTCACTTTTGAAATTCCACAGTATAAATTGCTACAAATAAATAAAATGTTAAAATTGATAATTATGATTAAAACTCTTAATAGAAAAAAATTACAATATTATAGTAAATCAATACCTGCTATAACATTTCCAAATGTTTTTTTTTTTCTTTCGAAGATCATCCATCAGGTTTTCTAACTTGATCTTGAAGACCCTTGAAACGATATCTGGACGATCTTCTGCTTTCAAACCTCTTTCAGAAACAAAGCGTTCAATCTCTGGCCATGTTGAATTGCATGTAAATGTGATGAACAAATCCGGATAACTTGCCCACCTACAAATGGCCATAGCATCTTGATAGTTTTGAATAAAGGAAGATGGCAAAATAATGTGTTTGCCCTGTGTCCGAGCATTGGTCTCGCCGCTCAACAACGCATCCTCAAGTCCTTTATACATCTCGCAATGGAGTTCTTTCTGATGTGTGTAGATATATTTTAGCCTTCCAGACTCTATCAATGTATATGAATCAACAACAAACTACTAGAAAAGTCTTCGAGAAGTAAGAATTGTCGACGCATCATCATCTCTTTCTCGCAAACGATATGAAAAGATTTCTCTAACACTAACTCTCATCCGTCCATTGGGTCATTCCATAATGCAATTAGCGTATGCAATATCTTCTCTATAGTCATCCTCACCATAAGGAAACAATAATGGATATTGCAAAGCCAAATAAGCAGCATTTAATTCATTTATTCACTGCAAGTATCCCGATTGAGTCTCAACAACAATATTACGATTGCCCAATGACACATCAAAATCTCCAACGACCAATGCTGCAACTTCAGATGCAGTAGGAAGATTGTACATCCTGCCATCACGATTCCTCTTTCCATGTAGCTTCAACTTAATGTTAGATTCACCTTCCTGAATCCTTTGACCAACCATTCTAAAGCTTTTCTCTAGAACATTGAGCTCATCAAGCATGCATGTTCTTTAAATCAACAATTATTTTTGCATGCAAGTTGTTTATGTCATCCCTTTGCTTGACTAAGAAAACATCAATTTTTTTTTTATATTATTAAACATTGAGTACCTCCTTATTTAACATATTATTTGATGTAATAAAAAGAAATTGTATTAACATAAAATAAATACCTTACAGCACTGATTCGATTTGTCACTTCATTTGTTGTATTATAAATATATAGTTGAGAAAATTTTGGAAGAGGTCCGATAGGAGGCAATAAACTACCAAATTTTTTGTTTCTCCTAATCTAAGAAAGAAAGAAAAACCCTCCCCTCCCCCCCACGGTGACTCAAACCCAGGACCAAAGGCCTAGGTAGTAGATGCTCTGCCACTTGAGCTGTCCTACTTTGTCAGGCAATAAGCTACCAATCAGATGATAATTTTTGTCCACTCAATTTGAAAATAGGTGGACATGTTCCTATTGTGTCTTTACAACCTTTCCTCCCAAAGATGTAAACAAAAACATACTGTTATATGATCGAATGTCCTCCAAAAAGTGCCTACTTTTGTCATTGTCCCCATGTAGTAGATCATGAAGAACATCAGGTGCTTTTTTGATAGGCGGGAGTCTTACTTTTCCTTGAAGAAAACAAAGCAAATACTTTGGGACCTCATTCACGCGTTTTAAACTAAGCTTCTCGTCATACCAAAAGTGTGCACCACAAGGTTGACACCTATACGATGGATCACCAATGTCCTGATAATCTGCAGCTAAAATAATGATACAAACTTCTTTCAATAAATCATATGTGAATATTTGAAAAGAACAGTTCAATTTGTATAAATAAAAATATATCAAATTTGTACTAACTTTTGTTAAATGTTTCAAGAAAGCATGAATCATCCGGATCAAGTTCAACAATTTCAGGACTTTCATCATTCAACGACAAAAGCTCTTTAAATTTTGGATCATTATTAGCCAATTCTTGAATCTCAATCTCTCCACTTCTTGGCTGCAATGTTTCACAAAATTCTCTTTCCCTTTGTATGGACGGCAAATTATTACTTGAACCATAAGAAGAACCAATCACACTCTCTTTTTCACCTATATTACAATAATAAACAAAATTATAAATATATATTTTTTTATTTAATATAAAAATATAATACTATAAAAAATAAATAATTTACAAATAAAAACATTGGTCAAGACTTCACTAATATCTTTACAGCAAGTGGTCACATTGTCATTTGGACAAAATGACGAAATACTCGGAGTTGTGGATTTGAATCTGGGATCTAAATTTATAATACCTGTTTTAACACAATAAAAGTTCAAAATTATCTAATTAACTAAATAATATTGTTAAAAGAATAAGAGAATATCTCACAATTGTCGATTTCAATTTTGTTGTCATCGTATAAGATTATTGGATTATTTATATCAAAACCTGCATTGAAAATACATATTATATGAATATTTTTTGGTGTATATCTAAATTGTTCGAAACATGTATACATATCTTTAATAAATTATATTTATTAAAATAAAATTAGTTGCCAAGATGATCATATATTTAAATATATACAAATGCAATTTAAATATGGACAAATCAATGTACACCGTACAACATTATTTAATAAAACAATCGTAAACTAAAAATATGCTCACATACCTTGATCACCAACAATGCTAAATAACCTTTTTTCAGAAGTATGTTTCGCCTTATCACAATCTTTAATTGTTTTTCGAGAAGTTCCAACTGTTTTGTAATAGAACATGAAAATAAGAAAGTTCAAGTTGGCAAAACTTAAGAAAAACTAATCGTTTGTAATATCACTTAAAGGGTTGCCAAACAAAGTGCTATGCAGAGACTTGTTAAAAGGTTGTCCAAAGACTCCAAACACATGACGAATCTTTGAACTGGAACTTGATTCGAAATCCCTCGATGCATTAGATGAACATTCTCTAAAAATAAAACATAAATATATTTAGTCATTAATTAAAAATAAATTGTATGAACAATATAAAATTAAAAGCCAAATTATAAATATCTTCAACTATAACTACTAAAATTTGACGTTACATTTGAATAATTCATTATTCGTTTTGATATGCATGATGTAAAAAGTTTTTTTCTTTCTATGTTCATCAATCATATGATTTGTAAAAACATTTGTGTTTTTAACATTATAGAAAACTCTACTTTCGATGTAATTAATGAAATGATGTCTCAATTTTACAGCTATCAAACAAACAAAAAAGTAGACAACATATTTGTTAATATGTCTTCAATATGCGATAGTCTTGTAATATAATAGTTCATAAAAGTATATAGAAATGTATCACAAGTAATTTGCTCAAAGCTAACAAAGTAAATCCATTACGTGCATATTACATTACAACTAAATTCACTATTTTTCTAATCTCAAATATTTTAGCATTTTAATTTGGCAAAAATATTAAAAGTTTATTCTTACCATAACATTATTATAAATAAGAAATAAACGTACAACAACAACATTAGCTGTAACTAACATGATTAACAATAGGATTTACTTAAACAAAAATTAAATACACAAATAATATTCATTATCCAAACATAACACATGTTAAAATGATCATTTTACAGAATTATAACTTTACATTTCATATTTGCAGAAAATTTAAATTAAAAATAAATAAATTTACAACAAAAAATATAAACTAAACAACTTAAAATGCTAATCATAACTCTAGAACAGATTGTATAAACATCAAAACCACATAGCTGCACTATATACAATAAAGTTAAATTGAATCAAGATATAACTTTCAATTCATAAATATCATGTGTAGAGTTATATCAGAAAATTTAGCATTTTAATTTGGCAAAAATATTAAAAGTTTACTCTTACAATAACATTATTATAAATAATAAATAAACATTAAGCAACAACATTAGCTGTAACTAACATGATTAACAATAGTATTTACCTTAAACAAAAATTGAATACACAAATAATACTCATTATCCACGCATAAAACATGTTAAAGAGATTATTTTACAAAATTATAACTTTACATGTCATATTTGCAGAAGATTTAAATTAATATAAATAAATTTACAACTTAAAGTCTAAACTAAACAACTTAAAATGTTAATCATAACTTTATAACAGATTGTATAAACATTTAAGTAAACACAACATAACTATATACAATAAAGTTAAATTGAATAAAGATATAACTTCCAATTATTAAATATCATGTATAGAATTATATCAAACTAATAAGAAAATAAAAAAATAATAAATCTATACAAAATTATAAGCGAACATTAATAACATAACGCAACAATTACAAAATGTTGATAAATTGGACTTACAAAATAAACATGAAACACAATACATTCGGACGAACTAATCTATATATATCATTTTAGAAAGATCAAGTTTAACAAAATTAATAATTATGTTTCAAAAACAAAGTTGATAACAAATATATACATTTGTTCAAGTTATCTACCCTTGTCCCTTTTTTGTTTAGCCTAGCCGAACCTTCAAGTTTCCTCATTCAAATGAATCTTTATATGACAAATATGAATTATACCAAATGCTAAGAAACCAATTTGAATACAATGTAAATATAGTGATTCAAAAGTTAAATAAGGATATTATAACATTCCAATTTAAAAGATTAAATGAAATATCTATGTTTGACTTAACAAAAATGGCCGTATATATTAGGAAAATTAATTCCTTAAAATACGTTTTCATACAAAAAAAAAAAAAAAGAAAAAAAAGAAGATGTTTTTAATTTGGACAAATATTTTCTTCATTCAACTACTACCATAATTATGGTAAAATAAACCAACACATAATTGCTGAAAATTGCATTGATTTCAATTGTAATTAGGTTTAAATGTTATCACATTTTATTCGAAATATATTTATAACAAAGGTATATTTTGATACGAAAATCATTTCTATAAAATGAATTATATTTTGAAAAAATATTTTATAACTTAAACCAAGAAAAAGGAGTCTAACTTATTTTTCTGATTTAATATTTAGATTTATTATATGTTTCTAGGTTGTGTAATTGAATAATTCATATATAAATATGTATATTATTGAAGATATATATATATGTATATTATTGATAAAATATTAATGGTAACATCATTTTTAATTACAGATTTAATCGGAAGAATTGTATCTAGGTATGTCGATATTCTTTTAAATCTTATACAAAATACCATGAGTTACTTTAATAATTAATTTTCGATTTTGGTGATTTTTTTTGTTACAGGTAATGTGTCAGTCTCTAACATCTTTAATGCTTCAAACATGATATATTGGAGTGAGAATGCTGAGATAAAAGAATTCCGAAGCAGGTTTACTTACTTATATTTCTAAAACATATTTTAAGACAACTTTAATAAAAATAATTTTAAATATAATGTGACATTGATTTGATTAATTTTTGTTTCTTATAAAGATTGTCTAACATTTATGGGCCCTCTGTAAGTTCTTTTGCTACCATGTCCTTTGATTCATGTTCACATAATGATGATGATCTAGAGAAGGGTAATGCAAAGATTAAAAAGATTGACGATCTCCTTTTTAGTCCTGAGGTATTAAAAAGAATTATACTCCCTCCGTCCCAAGTTATTTTGCACACCCACTCCATCACGTGGAAGAAGAAAAAAACTATTTTTTGCTTTTTTAGTTGACTTTTTCAAAGGTGGAGATTGAGGGTGCAAATTGTAAGATTTCTTTCCATTTCAGGGGTGTGTAAAATAGGGTGGGACACCCAGAAAAGAAAAGTGTGCAAAATAACTTGGGACGGAGGGAGCATTTTCTAAAGATCATTTTTTTATTATTTATATTTTTTTATGAATAGTTTTGGTTTTAAAAATTTTAAATTATTTTGTTTATATAATCAGGTCGGAACATTTTGGATTTATAGGAAGATTGTTGACATTGAGTGTTATGGTGATTGGTGTTTTGCTTCTTGCAAAAAGTGTTTGCATAAGTTGATTAAGCGTGAAGGGAAATTGTGGTGTATGAATTGCTCACGCTGGGATGCAAGTGGTAATCTAAGGTTGTTATTTGGGCATAGTTTTTTAAAAAGTTAATGTCAATTATTTAAGTATTTTTTATTTAATATAAACTCAACAAATATTGTAGGTACAAAATTAAGGTTTTGGTATTAGATGGAATAAACAATACTTCTTTTATATTATGGGATGATGTTTGTATTGAACTTCTTAGCAAGACAGTTACACAGATGCTTGACTCTTCGAAGGATGTAAGTTTTATTTTTTATAAAGTTCGAAGTTTGAGTAATTCTTATTTAAACAAATATCTAGAATATTATTTTTAAACATAAAAAAGGTTCTCTTTTTTTAGTAATCTTAACTTATAATTTATATTATTTATGTAGTCACCTTTTGATAATTTGCCTGAGGACATTCGGGATCTCAGAGGTCGGGAAATGATATTCAAAGTTAATATTAAAGCTGACCATATTGGATCGATCAGTAGTTCATTCAATGTTGTGAAGGGTATTTTTGATCCGAATGTTGTTGGAAATACTCGACATAGTTATGTACTCAACAAGTATGTACCACTTTTAATATTTATTAATATTAATTTTAAAAAACTACAAAAAATTTATGATTTTAAATATTCTAAAATTATTTTTTATGCAAATTTGATTATGATGTCTGTTTTAGTATTAGATATAGATTTAATTTTTTTTTAAATATAGTTTAAATTATCAGTAAGTATCTTATTGATATCTTCAATAAGATACTTACCGATAAGTAAACTTTTTTCAATCTTAACACCAGACAACAAATCTTCATATTTTTTAAATTTGTAAAGAGTGTGTGGGAAAGTTTCATCTTGTAGTTCTGTAATTTTAGTCGTAGATATGAAAAGAAGTTGTTTTTCAATTTCAGAAGCCTAGAAAGTAAGCTTAGTCTTAGTGATCACAACGTTTTGAATGCCATAAAGTTTTCCCTCGGCAATTTGTTCTTGAAACTCAACACGTTGCCCAGCACGTGCAGTTGCATGTATATGAACACCCTTAACAAAGAATAAGTATTAAAATTAGAAAACACAGTTATTAAAAAATTAATATATAATGATCAACAAAATTAATGATATCCATAATATGATATAAATAGCCACAAACCTTAATAGTACACAATATATATTATTTAAAAATAATAATGATAAATGAATTTCTCTAGAGTTCACAATCTACGAAATGTGATATGTCTTCCAATTTTTTTGCCATCTAATTTTGCCACATAAAATTTCAGGTTATAAAATTGTCTACGATACTAAAATTCCATGACAATTTAAGCAAAATAATAAAAAATAAAATAAATAAAATAAAATGGAATAAGTTCATTTATTAAAATTATCCAACCTTTTAATTTTTTCAGCATGTTAATATTTGTTAATGATATATAAAAATGATTTTTTTTCCAGATATGTTTATAAAGTAAACAAATAGTAATAGTACATTTATTAAAAAAAATTATCAGCAAATACAAAATAGTTCAATGATAATTGGTGGCATAAACTGAAAGTGTTAGTAATACACTTCCACCACATTAAATTATTTTGTGGCAAGTTGAATAGAATTAAATTCATTACTTAGTGTGTTTAGCATCTAATCTAACATCTTAAGTTATATTGGGTTACATAGTGTCATATTATTTTCCATTTAATTAAAAAAATTATTTTCGAACTAAAATATTAATGAAAGTGAAATTCAGCATTTCATACATCAATTTAGATATTATGTTGATATAATTGAAATGACTGTTGGCTAAACTTTATTTCACAATCTTAAAAAATTATGCATGCATAATTTATGATACATCATGATGGTTAAAAATTTCTTGTCAAATACTTTAAGGTTTTTCAACGAATTTTGTTTCTTCTAAAAAACTAATAAACTTAATAGTTTCTTGATAAGATAAGTTATTTGGTACAAAATTTCTTCTATCCATTTAAAAACTTAGTAACATAACTTAAGTGTATGATTAATCATCTTCAATGATACTCTCAAAAGTGAATTCTAATCTATTATGAGAAGGATTAGTTTAGATTAATGCAATTGTGATTGAAATTGAAACAATTGATTTGAAAGACATTGAAATCTGATTTATAATCATTATTGACATTTTTGTGTAACTATCAACATATTGATTTTTGGCGGCTAATAGTTGATCAAATTCGAAGTAATATAAATTAATAACTGATTTTGCATAGGATTTTTCCAACTTCATTTGATGTTCTTCGATACTTATATAAAAATTTGAATCAAACCCTATTACTTTTATTTACTGATTCGACTATCAACTAGAAAGTAATATGCATAACATAAATGTACATGTATATACAAAGTTCAAGCATATGTATATATGTATACATCCTTATAATTTATCCGATTTTAACTATGACTATAAAATGCATTTAACTAATGATACTAAATATTTCTAAATACACATATCAACAAACTACACAAATTACAATATTAATATCTAACTACAATGTCTAATGTATCAGCAAATATCAAATAAACAATAATACAAAATCATTGGTATATAATAAAAATCGACATATATTAACGTTTACGTATGACAAAAAAAATACAACAAACAATTTTTTTAATGTTGTTCGAAAAAAAAATTATTTTACCTCGGAGTCGTGAAATACATATTCAAGATTTATGGGACTATTTTTGGTTTGAAACTGCGGAGACTCACACACATGTACGCATCTCAACTTCATGAACCAATTAGCGTGTTTGCCATGAACATCTTTGATCAAAGTAACAAAAGGAGACATTCTTCTTGCAACTAAAACTCTGATCTAAGCAAAGAATAATATGAAAGATTGATATATTATGAAACAAAAGTTCTTATATGTAATTAGGTTATTTATATATCTATATATATAAACATTAAAAAGATTTGACTAAAATATTTCTCTTAATATAGATTGGTAATTGATTAATATTATCAATCAAAAACTTGTCCAAAAGGCAGAAGATAATTACATTGATACATATTACCAAAATCAATGACTATACATTTTTTTTTTTAAGATAAGTGAAATGTTTCAAAACATTCAACAAATTATTGAAATAGGGTAGGATATAATTTATTAATAATTTCAGAAAATGTCATCTAAATTTAGAAATAGAATATACCTAGATGCATAACATTGAGTGATGCTATTTTTATCAATATTTAATTACAAAATTTAGTCTAAAAATTAGACATAATTTTCAGGTTTAAAGAATTGTGCTTTAAAATTTTACATAAATTACTAATAATATAACAAATATTTTTAAAGCACCACCATTGTAAAAAATTTCATCCATGTTAATAAATGTGTGCAGTAAATGTTGAAAATCCATATTATGTTAATTATTTTAAAACTTAAAAATTCATTTTAAGTGAATACACAAATTTGTGTCTTTTTAACACTTGTCGAAATTTCCAATATATTTGCATATAAGCATATATTAAAAATTCGAACAATATTTGGCTCTTATCCCTAAACTTACTTTAATATATATACTATATATATCTACATAATTGTCATGTCTAACAAATCTATGACATATAGTAGTGAATCAAATAATATATTCTGTGTTGACTTAATATTTAATGAGTGTTGAATTAATTTTGGTTATTTGCTATAATTAAAGAATGTTTACTTTTAATTATAAAAATATCAATCATATTTTCTAAAAAAAATTCTAAACTTAAGGATTGCTGATAAATTGGAATACAATTAATATTAATTAATAGTTGATTGTAATCAATTGTATATATAGAATCTACATACTATTATTTAAATGAATATTAACAATGACTATAAAATCAAATTACATAGATTACTGAATAAATGGATACATTTCGATCAAATTTAGTTTTTCATCAAGAATATAAACATATTAATGCAAAAATAATTAATATCGACATATTGTAATTATTTTTTTAATTTCATATGTATATATTAGATCTACAATATATATATATATATATATATATATATATATATATATATATATTGTAAATTTAGCACGTATAAGCAAAATTCAAACAGTATTTATATCTCATAGATAATAACATTGAATTTTTTTAATACATGTTTCTAAATTTAATTAGAAACTATCATATACATTAAATGTAAGCTCCTTAAACTGAGGCGAAAATCAAACACTAATCCGTAAATCCTTGAATACTTCAGTGAGCGAATCATATCGTGACAATCTCCGAAGCGAACGGCTCGATTCCTTCGACGGATTAAATCAACTCGAAATTCTTCATCACCAGCACGGAAATTATCTGGAGTGATATGTTGCCTCACAAAGTTTCGAGGAATAGTCTACAAATGATCGAAAAATGAAAATAAAAATTAGAAATATGCATTAAAATGTTAGTAAAAATAAAAGATTCACAAAAATTTAACAATTTGTTACAATGTGTCCACGGAAACATTTTGGCAAACGTAAGTCAACAATAAAGTATGGGAATTCGTCATCTTCGATCACAATAGGATTGTTATGACCTCCTGTTAAAAAAATATATCACATGCATTAATAAAATAATAAATATTATAAAAGTACTAAATCAAACTAAATAAACCTTAAAAATATAAATTTCTAATAAAAACTTTCGAAATAAATTAATGAATAACTTTACAAAAGTTTTGAGATATATTGAAATTATATACATAAGAAATTTTAAAAAAAAAAAAAAAAACCCCTTACCATAATCACCACCATTCTGATTTGCCATGATTTAATTTTGTTAATTGAGATTTCACCTTAACTGCTGATGCCTCCCAACTTCTTCAAACGTTATCTAACTCAAAATTCCTCAAATTTATGTTTAATATGTTCAAAATGTGTTTGTCAACTCGATATATAGTGTTATGCAAGTGATTTTTTAATTAAAAAAATGTATCTTCGAACTTACCAAATTAATGTAAGTGGAATTCATCATTTCATCCATTCAAGTGAGAGATATGGTGATTTAATTGAAATGACGCTTGGCTTACATTTTTTCCATAATTTGTTTATCGTGCATGCATACTTCTTGATACAACATGATGGTTAAAATTCTCCAACCTTTAAATTTTTTCAGCAATTTAATATTTGTTACACAAATGGTATATATAATATATATATTTAGAACCAGTACTAAATATAGGAGTTCTTCATCCACGGAACGCCGCTCCTCTAGGGTTTCTCCCTCCAGTGAGCTTTTCTACGCATTTTCGCATGTTTTTCCACCGATTTTCTTCGGGTTTTCTCCTATGTCTCGTTGTGGATATTTGTGCACGTGTTTCTGTGATTTTAGGATTTTTGCGATTGGGAGTTTTGTGAGGACTAGGGTATTGCAAGCTAGGGTTTATATACTGTTGTGTTCGCCTGATTACATCTACACTGTCATGGCTACTCATGATATTAATTCCTTAGCCCAAAAGTGGTCTTCGTTGCAACTTACTGAATCGGAGGCGGAGGAGGTTATTGTTATCCCGACGGAGGAGGTGGACATTGGTGGGTGTTTGTATGGTCGTTTGGTGATGAAAAAGTCGATTGGCCTGAGGGACCTCTGCACGGCAATGCATCATATTTGGCATCTCTCGGGCTCTTTAGACGTGGTATCAGTGGGTCGAGACTTACTTGCATTCAAATTTGGGGAGGTTATGGAGTGTATGCGTGTTTTACGTTCACAACCATGGAACATCAATGGGGCTTTGTTGATTTTGGCACGCCTCAATCCAGACCAAAAACCGGAGACGCTATGCATCACAAAGGTGCCGTTCTGGGTTCAGGTGCATGGCCTAAAGTTTCGACATATGACGGAGGCTACGGGTCGTGCGGTGGGCCGTAAGATTGGGACTGTGTTGGAGCTGCAAACGCCGAAAGTGCTCAGCAAGTATCTTTGCCTGAGCGTTTTGGTGAATGTAATGAAACCGCTTTGTAGAGGTACGTCAGTTTCGTTTCAAGGGGAGAAGGATGTTATTTTGTTTAGGTACGAGAAATTGTCGGAATTTTGTTACAAATGTGGGATGCTTTCACATGTTGAGAGGGAATGTGTGGTGGCTGACGTTGAGGAGTCTTCCGGTGGTGCGACGGCTCATCCGTATGGATCAGCTCGTCTGTATGGATCATGGTTGAGGGCTGACGGTGAGAGTTTATCAACGGTCGGGACGGTCGAGCGGCTATGGAGTATAGAACGTCGGGGGAAGGTCCGTGATGTCGCTGTTGATCAAGAGCCAAGCATGGTCATTCTTACAGCAGCTGGTCGGCCTACTGTTGACGGGAGTGAGAAGGGTTCAGGTGGTGAGCGTGCTCTTCGTATGGATGCATTTGCTGAGAAGGGTGATATGACAGGCGCTATCCCACCAGTTTTGGGTGGTGTACAGGAGATATTGGTGGGGGAGGAGGAGTCCCATGCAGAAGGGAGTGGTTTGCTAGATATGGTTGGAATGGAGGATAGTTTGCATGAGGCCGTAGTGGGGGTGGAGATATTTCATGCAAAAATTGATTTGCATGATAGTTTGCATGAGGCAGTAGTGGGGGTGGATTTATTTCATGCAAAAATGGATGATTTATCACTAAAGTTTGCAAAAGGGAATGATGGTATGGCCTAGGTACCATATGACTCGGCTGCCCGGAGTATCAGTGCAAGTGTGAGATGTGAGAATCCTCAGACCAAGGCCATGAAGAAACGTGGTCGACCGCGTGGTAGTAGGGGGGTGCGACGTATAATGCGGCTGCTTAGGAACGATGTAGTGACGGCGAAATCCAAAAAGCATCTTCATATTGATGACATGGAGGAAGCTGGTGTGGAGAAGAAATTAAATCATGTTACGATGGATGTTGGTCCTGTTTTTGATTCGACAGTGACTGGGGGATTCCAGCACTGCCCATCATCATGAGTTGCATCGCTTGGAATGCACGAGGGCTTGGGAACCAGCGTGCGTTCCGACATCTCCGTCAGCTAGTAGCTGATAAAGATCCTATTGTTCTTTTTATTTGTGAGTCTAAACTTTCTACCGCTTCTTGTAGTAGATTACGTGTTTTGTTACAGTTTTCTGGTATGTTTTGTGTGGATTCGGTTGGCCGTAGTAGTGGTCTTGTGGTGTTTTGGAAGAATGATGTTAGTTTGGATATTTGTTCGTATTCGAAAGGTCATTTGGATTGTCGAATTTCATATTTGGCGTATTCGTGGCGTTTTACTGGTTTTTATGGTAATCCTTATACAAATTTGCGTGTTCAGTCTTGGTTGTTGTTGCGACATCTACATGATATTTTCGAGCTTCGTGATTTACCCTGGCTCATTGGGGGTGATTTTAATGAGATTATGTATGACTCTGAAAAACTGGGTGGTGCTCATCGACCACTATCTCATATGAATGATTTTTGTACTGTGCTTGTTGACATTGGTGTTCAGGATTTGAGTTGTTGTGGGGAAATTTTTACGTGGTATGGTCACCGTTATGATGGCAGTATTATTTTAGAGCGTTTGGATAGATTTGTTGCTTCGCTATCGTGGCGGAATTTATTCCCCATGACATTCGTGAGTAATTTGGACTTTTATGGGTCGGATCATAGGGCCATTTGTCTTACTCTGTGTGGATCAAATTCGATTGTTGTTATAAAGCGACAGCCCCGATTCTTCTTTGAGCACATGTGGTTGTTGGAAGAGGATTGTTTTGGTTCTTTAGTTTGTTGTTGGAATAATTTGCCTCTAGATTTATCCTTTTACCACAAATTGATGAGGGTCCAGTCGTTCCTCCGTAATTGGGCCTTTGATCGTTTTGGGAGACGTAAGTTGGAACTGTAAAAAATAACCAGACAGCTGAATGATGCTTTACGTAATCAATCTAGAGGTATTTCAGGGGCCGATGTGCGAGATTTACATAGAAGAGTAGAGTGTTGCATGCTAAGGATGATATTTATTGGCATCAAAGGGCGAGAACTAACTTGTTGCAATATGGGGATCGGAATACGGGGTTTTTCCATGCCACAGCATCTGCAAGACGTAGGAAAAATTTGATTTCAGGTTTGGTCAATCGACATGGGGATTGGTGTTCGATGATGCCTGCGATGACGGAGATTCTTGTCACTTATTACAGTGAGTTATTTTCATCTTCTAACCCTTTGCCAGAGGATATAGAGTATATTGTAGATGGGATTGTACCCTGTTTCTCGGAGGCTCAGAGTGAATTCATTGCGAGGCCTTTTACACCTGAGGAGGTCCGGAAGGCATTGTTCGATATGCATCCGTCAAAAGCACCGGGTGTTGATGGTTTTACTGCTCTATTCTTTCAGAAGACTTGGTCGTTAACGGGGGATGAACTAGTCCAAACTGTCCTTCATATCTTAAATCATGGGGGAGATTTGGATGCTTGGAATCGTACGTTGGTCACTTTGATCCCGAAAGTGAACGAGCCAAGAACTTTGAAGGATTTTCGACCTATCAGCTTGTGCAATACTATGGCTAAGGTTGTCTCTCGTGTGCTATCGAATAGATTGGGGCCTTATATGGACAAAGCAGTCGACCCCCAACAAAGTGCTTTTATTCCAGGACGATTGATTACTGATAATGTGCTCATTGGATTTGAATGCATGCACTGGATTTGCTCTAATAAGAAGAAACGGTCGGGGTATTGTGCTTTAAAGCTGGATATGAGCAAAGCATACGACATAGTTTAATGGGATTTTTTAGAGGCTTTGCTTACTCGGATGGGATTTGCATCAAGCTTGGTACAACTTATCAGGCGTTGTATGTCATCAGTGTCTTATACTTTTAATCTGAACGGGGAGATTGTTGGTGAAGTTCGGCCGTCTCGTAGACTTAGACACGGTGATCCCCTTTCCCCCCTTCTATTTGGTTTGTGTTCGCAGGGATTATCGGTGTTGTTGAAAAAAGCCCAGGGAGCCGGGTTGCTTAGAGGCGTCAAAATTGCTCCTACGTGTCTTGTTATCTCCCATTTATTTTTTGTAGATGATAGCTTGTTATTTTATCGGGCGACGAGAGAAGATGCGGAGAATGTGCGTGCTTGTCTTCTACGTTATGAGCGCGCCTCAGGACAGATGATTAATTTTGAAAAATCGGCCCTTACATTTAGTCCGAGAGTCCCTTCCGGTGTAGTGACGGAGATTAAATTGCTCATGTCGATTCCGGTTGTCCAGGGACATGATCTTTATTTGGGTCTTCCGACGTTTTCGTTGGCGAATAAGAGATTGCAGTTTCGTTTCTTGAGGGAGCGCCTTTTGAAGAAGCTGAGTAGTTGGAGTATGAAGACGTTCTCACGGGGTGGTAAGGAAGTTTTAACTAAATCGGTTTTACAAGCTATACCTACCTATGTGATGTCTTGTTTCAGAATACCGTCCTCAACTTGTCATCGTTTGGAATAATTATGCACAAAGTTTTGGTGGGGATCAAATTCAAATGGAGGTAGTAGGTGTTGGGCTTCTTGGGCGAAATTATGTCTCCCTAAGGAGGAGGGTGGCCTTGGTTTTCGGGATTTTGAATCCTTCAACAAAGCTTTGCTGGCAAAACAGGTTTGGCGGATGATATCAAACCCAACTTTCCTTGTTGCACGGTTATTTACGGGGCGTTATCATAAGCATTGTGATATTATGGAAGCAGATATTGGCTCTAATCCATCCTTTATTTGGCGATCTATACGTTGGAGTAGGGAGGTGTTAGACAAGGGATTAATATGGCATGTTGGAGAGGGGGATCGGATTGCACCGTTTCGCGATGCTTGGGTTCCTAATTTGGCCTCTGGAAAGATCTCGTCTAGATTGGCTACGTCCGGGGTGAAGGTGTCTTATTTTATTACAAATGGACGTCGATGGGATGAACACAAATTGCAACAAGTTTTTCTCCCTTATGAGATTAATGCTATTAGAAGTATACCACTGATTCAAGAGCCGCGATCCAATAGTAGGTATTGGAAGTTCAAAGAAAATGGTCGGTATTCGGTTAAAAGTGGTTATCGTGTGGAGGTTGGTGGCTTTAACCCGTATCCTTCTTCGGAACAACGAGATTCGGGGTGGTGGAAATTCATGTAGGCACTATCTCTCTCACCTAAGGTAACAGTATTTTTATGGCAGGCTTTATCTAATTATCTTGCTTTCCCTTTAAATTTGAATAATCACCATATTCCTATATCTCCATCTTGCTTGAGTTGTGGATATTCGGTCGGTTCAACTATGCATGGCTTATTCTTTTGTTCTCGTGTTAAATCCTTTTGGAAGGATAGCTGCTTTTGGATCTCCTTGAAGAAGTTGCAATTTATTTATTTTTCGGAGTGTGTAGTTGTCATGTATGAATTATTTGGTGTTGATTTGCTTCGCTTATTTGTCTTGGCGACTTGGGATATGTGGAGGTCTCTGTGTAGTTTTCGACATGGTCAGGATAAGGTGTGGAGAGAACCTTCATGGCCGAATGTTGAGGCACAACTTCAACAGTTTGATAGAGCATTGCAAGGCCTTCGCCCTTTGCAATTAGGTTCGGCGGCAGCATCTCAAGATGTGTGAGAACCACCGCCATTAGGCTCCCTCCGACTTGATGTGGATGCGACTGTCAATGTGGATAAAGGAAAATATGGTGTGGGATTTGTATTACGAGATCATCTCGGTAAGGTGATAATGGCGGTGTCTCACGTTATTGGTAAGCCAATTTCAGTTAAGGCGGCTGAGTTAGAAGCGATGCTGAGTGGTATACGCTTTTGTGTGGAGTGTGGGTATGAGAATTTGCTGATTTATTCGGATTCTTTGCTAGCCGTGCAGGCAGCCACGAGGCAAGCTGAAGTTTTAGATTATTGTGGTTTTTTGGTGGAAGAGATCCGGTCTTCTTTGGATGAGCTTCATTTATTTCATATGCCTAGAGTATGTAATAGAGTTGCTCATAAGTTAGCGAGCTTTTGTTTTTCTTTTGCATCTACTCCTCGGTTGTTTGGAAGGAAGATGAGCTACCTTTGTGGCTTCAGAATCTTGTACTTAAAGACTGGTGTTAAGTAATAAGATTCGTAACTTGCTCAAAATATATATATATATATATATATATATATATATATATTTATTTAGAATGTGAAAAAAATAATAACAATAGATTTATTAAAAATAAATGAATACACATTTGGTGGCCTAAAATGAAAGTATTAGTTATAAACTTGAACCATATTAAATTAAATAGTGGCATAAAATAAAAGTACAATTAAAATAAATTCTCATAGTTAGTGTATTTAGCATCTAATAAAATTTCTAAAATTATATTGGCTTAGATTTTATCAAGATTATTTTATATTTAATTTAAAAACTTCATTTTCGACATCACATATTAATGAAAGTGGAATTCATCATTTTATGCATCAAATGAGTGTTATGGTGATTTATTTGAAAGGATTTTTGGCTATTTTTTTTTCCCATAATCTCTATAAATGATGCATGCACAATTGATGATACATTGTGCATGCAAAAAATTCTTACATTCGTGACATAAAGAATCTTATATCAATACTCAATTTAATACAACTGCTATTAATTTTTTCATTCATCAATTTGAGAGGTACAGTGATGTAATTAAAAATGACTTTAATATGTTTTTTTGTACAAATTATCGAATACTTTGTGCATTTACATTTATTGATACATTATGATAATTAAAAACGATTAAAATATCTCGCAATGAAAATATATTTAAATAATATTCATTTACAATTTAATATATTATTGTTCATAAAAGGTGCTATTTTCATATATGTTTAGAATGTAAAAAAATAATAACAATACATAAAATGAACGCATTAGTAATAAACTTGAACCACATCTACTTAAATAGTGGCAAAAAATAAAAGGACTATAAAAAAAATCTCATAGTTAGTGTATTTGGCATCTAGTCTAATTTCTTAAAATGTATTGGCTTAGATAATGTTTCATTTTTTTATATTTAGTTAAAAATTTAATTTTCGACATCACATATTAATGAAAGTGGAATTCATCATTTCATGCATTAAATTGAGTTTTATGGTGATTTATTTGAAATGATTGTTAGCTAATTTTTTTTCCATAATCTTGATAGATGATGCATGCACAATTGAAGACAACATCATTTCAACGAATAATTCTTACAAAATTATTTTTTAGAATGTCAATTAATTTTTGTCCTTAAATATAATAACAAATTTAAAATATAAAAAGAAAAATAACCATAAATTGCACCATCTTAATTTGTCATAATTTAAACCTATTTATTGTTTTTTTCTTAAATAAATATGATGACCACTACCAAAATGATAATATTTTATTTATTTTTTCAAAATTTAAATTTTATGCATGATATGATAATCAAAGGTAGTGTTTGGAATGGTAAATAGTATATGTATATCTTATTGTTAGAAAAACATTGATAATATTATATCAATCCTACATTTAATACAACTGTTATTAATCATTTCATTCATGCAAAAAAATGAAATTACTAAAATACATATGAAAACAACTCAAAAAAATAATGATTATGAAATATTTTAAAACAAGTGAAGAAAATTCTGTAAATATCCATAACAAACCAAGACAAATTCAGATATTAAAAAAAAAAAAAAAAAAAGACACAATGATCAATGGAAACCTAGCGTTCAATAGAAACCTCGAAAAATCACTTTTCAGCATCTAACAAAACAATTTTCAACATTATACCAGAAGTAAGGTAATTATCATAAATAAACTAAGAAACACCATGCTGAAAATCCACCGATGACCCTCATAACGAATGTCAACACTCCATTTTTTCAAATTAATAGCAAGAAAAACATCAGCACATATGAATTTGTTCAAATCCAAAAACTCATTAGCAAAGTATTTAGGGATACTCTACAAGAAATATTAATGGCATAAAAATTAATTAGAATGTACACATATATGTAGTGTTTAATCTATATATATAAAGACAATGAACAATGATCTACAATTAAATATCAATAATAAAATATTGAATTACAAAAAGAATTGGCATACCAATCTTTTCTTGATGAAGGACGAATTGTTTATATTGATGTAAAACTCTTTAAAATAAAACTCAATTATAGTTCGACCCAAAGAGTTGTCACAACCTTGATCATTATCCAGTACGTATCTGAAGATTTTCAAATAGAATGAAAAAAATATCAATATAATCTTGACGTTATAAACGATTGTTTATAATTTAATTTATAATATTAAACATTTAGGATAAGAAAACTGGAAAAAAAAATGAATAAAAGAAATACCTCAATTGATGTACCAATATCATGTCCAACATCACTTCTACTTCCAACAACTGGAAAACATTTTAAAAAGATTAAATACATAAATTTAAATTGTTAAGATTGGTATGGATAAAAAAATGAGTTTTTGTACTCTTACCATTAGAAGATGAGGATCAACACTATGATAAAAAACTTTTCTTCGCTTACGAAACCTCATCCCTGAACTTCCCTCCTTATATGACAGTCCCTTATAAAAAAATTTAACCTCAAAATTATCACCATTGTAGTGAAAAAATATCAAATCTCCATCAACAACTAAATTGTCAGTGATAAATTCGTCTCAACCCATTTTAATAACCCAAACATTAGGTGAAACACGGGCAGTCACGCTCCATTCTTCTTTCGACATAGATCTAAGAATACATAAAGGAGGCAAATATCAATTCACGACAGCCATAAACTTCGGTGGAATATACTGATTAGATAAAAAAAATGTTAAATTATTAGAAAAATAATATACAAAGTTAAAGCAATCAATTAAGTGAGAATAATTAAATATTTTTAAGTAGTATAACTAAACAATTTAATAAGTAACGTACCAAAACTTCAGAATTGACCTGAAGATCAACTTGAACATAAAACATATGCTCAGGTTTGAGAGAAGGACCAAATATCTTTAAAGCACAATCCTTTAAACCTGTCAATTACAATTTTATTCACAAAATAGATTCAAAGAATAATAAATTAAGTATCAGAACAAATAAACGATACCTAAAAAACTCAATTAAATCTGAATAGATATTTAAAAATTTAAATAAAATACTTACCATTTCAAGTTTCGTTCCTTCTTTGGTTCTTCCAAGCATAATATTTACTTTCACATAACCTTCAGTCAACAAAACAACGAAAGAAAAGCCTGCTCGAATATTGTATCTACACAACAAAATATCACCATTTTGTAGACCAATATCTTGAACCAAATCCTTTATTCGCCTATCAAAAACCCAATTTTCACCGACTTAGCGACTATTAACATGTCAAATACCACCAAAGAAGTCATGTATCATACAACTAGAAGGTAAAACTCCTCCAACAGTTTCCAAATTTTTTAAAGGAATCACCTTAAAAAAGATTATAAAAAAAAAAAATGTTAACATAACGTTAATTATTAAATTGATATATATGTATTTAATTAAAAAAATTGTAAAATAAATTGACATACCATATCATCAACATCCGAGGAATAAACTATCAAGAACTCTTGCTCGTCCGCATAATTTCTACACAAAGGCCCCGACGTATGAATGTAACTCATCGGTGACCTAAAATAAACAATAAAAAGAACTATTAGAGTGCATTACAACTAAAATAAAATTAAGTTCATGATCAAGATGACTATCAATCATAGGTAAAAAAATTGAATACGTATCCCTACAATACAAAATATCAAAAATAAAATAATAAATTGATTTATAGAGGCTAATAAAAAAAAGTATAAAATGTTAAAAAATGATAATTCTATAAACTGTAACAAAATAAGATTTAAATTATGAAAAATAATATAAAAGATTGAAATTAATTTTTATATCTGGGATTAATCAAAAGAAAATACTATTTGACAAACATTGATATATGAAGAATCCTAAACCATATCATGTTAACATATAAATTTCCTCCAAAATAAGCAATTAAAAAATTATCTGGACAATTCAAAAATAAAGGATAAAACTTGAAAAACATAGAATAAATAATAAAAACAATAAAACTGTAAACATGCATATACATACATGTCCATATAAATAAATTGTTTTTTCTATATTCATTATAATATATATTTTATCTACATCATTAAGATCATATACAATTTTAGGATTTCGGAAAAATAAACTAGCCAAAACTGATTTATAGCAGCTTATAAAAAAAGTATAAAATATTAAAACTAATTATACAATTATATAAACTGTAACAAAAAACTTTCATAAATAATATAAAAGATTGAAATTAACTTATATATTACTTGAAAAACATAAAATAAATTGTATACTCCAAATAAGCAAAACAAAAACTATCTTGAAAATTTAAAAAATAAAGGATAAATAATCTCAACATAGAATAAATAAGACCATATACAATTTTAGGGTTTAGTAAAATAAAAATATCCAAAACTAACATATAGCAAATTAAAAAAAAAAAAAAAAAAAGGTATAAAATATTGAAACTAATCATACGATTCTATAAACTGTAATAAAAAACTTTCACAAACTTTCATAAATTATGAAAGTAATGTAAAAGATTCATATATAAAAGAATTCTAAACCATAGTATGTTAACAATGGATTGATACTCCAAATAAGCAAAAGGAAAACAATCTGGACAATTCAGATTATATAAAACCATCTTATGAATATGAAATTGATTGAAATAAATAAAAACAATAAAAATGGAAAACTACATATACAAACGATAAAACATAAAATGATGTGAATAAAAAAACATATATAACAAACTATGTCTCTAAGAAAAATGAAAAAAAAAAAAAAATAGCACAAAACGAAAATTAAAAAGGGTAATAAGATGATTAAAACTAAAAAATTTATATAACAAACTAAAATTGCAAGATTAAAATACAAAATATAGAATTACTAAACCTAAACCTAAAACTGAAGAAAAAAAAACAACAAAATATCAAAAACTGCTTTACAGAAGATCAAAGAGGAAATTTAATACCTTTAATTGCTTATAACCCAATTCGATCACCTGCAGAAATTTGAAAAAAAAAAATCACAAAAAGAAAAAACACAAAACGAAAATTAAAAAGGGCATAAGATGATTAAAACTAAAAAATCTATATAACAAACTCAAACTGAAATCATATTTGCAAGATTAAAATACAAAATATAGGATTACTAAACCTAAACCTAAAACTGAAAATAAAAAAACTAAAACAACAAAACGAATAAACTGGACAAACAATTATTCAAATAACTCGCATATCAAGTTTATAAGAATCATAAATTACCTGATTCAAGATGATGAAGGATGAGATGAGAAAAAAGCGAGAGAAAAATCAATGGAGCCTGCAAAACTGATAGGATATGAATTTTTTGATATTTGAGAGTGTTAATTATTAGGTTTTAATTTTGGTAGATTTGACGAAGATCTTCTAATATCTACGTTATTTATGTTAAAAAACGGATATGGTGACAATTTGTGCTGATAATCTTCCATATTTAAAAATACAATAAATGATGATAGACAATTAAATTAGAATTATTAGGACGTTTCCTTATAAAAATGGACAAAAATGAAGAGAAATAATTATTAACCATAATATCCATAATTATAATAATTAGATTGTGAAGTGGCCGAATAAAAGAGTGACACGTGTCCTTCTCGATTGAGTAATGAAAAATGGGCGGGAAAATGCAAAAATTGCCAATAGTGGCAAGGATTGTGTTGTTGTTGTTATTATTATTATTATTATTATTATTATTATTATTATTATTATTATTATTATTATTATTATTATTATTATTATTATTATTATTATTATTATTATTATTATTATTATTATTATTATTATTATTATTATTATTATTATTATTATTATTATTATTATTATTATTATTATTATTATTATTATTATAATATATATAATATACAGATTTGATATCCTGCGTGACAATTATTAGCGATAAAATGGGCGACATCTATATTACGTCTCCCAGATTCTCTTCTCCGCGCCCCACGTCCTCTCACATTTTTATTTTTTTTAACTTTTTCTGTTACCGTTATTATATTTAACAAAACAGAGACTCCAACAAGATTATGTCTCCCAAATTCTCTCTAACAGAAATAAGACTCCCAGACTCCCACAAGTACAGATTATCATTGTTTACACCGTCGTTGATTTCTCACTGGTAGTTAGACTGCTCCATAACCTCACCGTTTGCTGTCGATATTTTGCATTGGACGTAATACACAGAAATTTAGATTATAACAATTATCTATATTTCCAGCCGACGTGTTCTCCGATTAACAGGTAATCATCTTCCATATTTTTAAGGTATTAATTAGGAGGACGTGATTTTATGGTTCTAAGATAGAAGACGTAAGAATTTATGATCTAATTTTTGTAAACTTCAATTTTTAACAATCATATTAAACCCACAAATTATTTCTACTGCAATTCCAATAACATTCCACATGCCTTAATTAAATATGTTATTATGTTGCGTATGTTTACAGATTATGATACAAAGAATAAAATTATATTTTTTGCAATTTGTAGAAGCTTTTAGGAATGATTCAAGTCTGGTACTTTTATGATAATAATGTTCATAAAGTTATGATATTTTGAGAATGTTCTGTGCTTCCACGTCTATTAGAATTTTGAATGTTATATTTTTTTAATTTGATAGTGATGGAAGAAGATAACAATTCTAATATGCATACTCCACAAGTTGCGGATAAATGTAAGCCAAATGTTGGGATGGAATTTGCTTCAATAGAAGAAGGATATGTTTTCTACAATCGTCAAACGACAAAATGGTACTAATTGGAACGTAAGTATGTTCGTGGAAGGCCATAACCATTCACTCGCAACTCCTTCAAAGGTACATTTTCTACCCTCACATCGTAAAGTATCAGCCGCTAAAAAAGCTTTAACTCAACAATTTTCTGAAGCTAATATACCAACATGTCAACAAATACGATTGTTGGAGATAGATAGTGGTGGATCAGAATTTGTAGGTTGCACTGAAAGAGATATTAGAAACTATAAGAAGCAACTAAGAGAAGAACAAAGAGGCATTGATGCCGAAACAATGATTGAGTTCTTCAAATCTGAAAAAGAGAAGAATACAGCTTTTTTCTTTGACTACGAGACTGACTCAGATAGTAAGCTGATTAGGTGTTTTTGGACAGATCCTTCATCTAGGATGGCATATAGTGTATTTGGTGATGTAGTTGTCTTTGATACAACATATAACACCAACAAATATGGGATGATTTTGGCACCTCTTGTAGGAGTAAACCACCATTATCAGACAATAGTCTTTGGTTGTGCATTTTTAAGTGACGAGAAGACAGAATCTTTTATTTGGTTGTTTAACAAGTGGATGGAAGCCTTTCCAACGGGTGCACCAAGCGTAATTATCACTGATCAAGATCCTGCCATATCCAAGGCTATCACACATGTTTTCCCTAATACAGTTCACCGATTTTGTTTGTGGCATATACTGAATAAATTTCCAGAGAAGATCGATTCTTTGACTTTACGTGACCATTATAGTAATATGAAGAATTCTATTGAGAATTCTTCTTCTCCTGATGAGTTTGAGGAGTCATGGAAAAAGGTTATACAATGTACAAATCTGGAAGATAATGAATGGCTCTCAATGATGTATGAGAAGCGCCATAAGTGGGTCCCAGCTTATTTGAATCATATATTTTGTGCTGGAATGTCAAGTAGTCAAAGATGTGAAAGTTCACATTCATTTTTCAAGAAATACGTCTCAAATAAGAATTCTTTAATGGATTTCATCACGCGCTTCAACAGGGCACTGAGGCACCAACGACACAATGAGTTACATGCTGACCATGTTGATGTCAATGAGCGCCCTAAGTTGAAATCGAATTGGCTGATGGAGAATCAAATGGCCAAATTGTACACAAGGAAAACATGGATGGAGTTTCAAAATGAAATTAGCAAAAGTCATGGCTATTATATACATAAGACATGTGAGGTCCCAGATTCCGTTGTGTACGATGTAGAGTTCGTTGATTATAGTTGTTCATCAAAACCTCGACGGCTTACACATGATAAAGAGAAAGATCTTTTATCGTGCAGTTGCAGGAAATTTGAGTTTGAAGGCATCCCATGTAGACATATGTTGGCTTTCTTTAGGATCAATCAAGTATCTGAACTACCGGATAAGTATATTTTGAAACGATGGACAAAGAATGCAAAAGTTGGAGCAATATCTTTTCTAGGTGATGGAGGCGATAATGAAGATTCCAATCGGTCATTAATGTCACGACACGCAAGCTTATCATACCAAGCTTCTATACTAATAGATGATGCTTCTTTAACTAATGAGGGGACTAATTTCTTACAAGAACAATTTCAGCTTGCTCGCGAGAAAATAAAGGAGATGAATGTTGGAATCAATTTTAGCCATAGATATCAGAAAAAAAGAAGTATGGATGGACCTTCAACGATTAATGATCCACCGCAAGTAAGAGCAAAGGGGTGTGGGAAACGGTTGAAGTCATTCAAGGAGAAGTCAATTGCGAAGACGAGACTATGTCATGGATGTGGACGTCGTGGAGTATCACATGACAAACGAAACTGTCCTAATTTACATGATAAGTATGTATCATATATTTTTCTATTTTTTGTTATTTATAAATATTTTTATCAGTTAGTGTCATTAAGTCTTGTTTGATATGTGAAATGTAATAATTAGATCGACAGTAGAAGAGCTACACCCCAATGATGACGACACAGATGAAGATGATTTTACGTCCTTAGATGGTAAATGACAACTCTTTTATATTCTCTTTTTCATTTTTATCATGTTTTATTCCACTGAATTCTAATTTTTTATTTTATTATTTTTTTTATAATTTTTTTTTTTTTTTTTTTGCAGGGTCTAGCAATATGAGGACTACTGGTGATGAATGAACGTTTGTTGGTGCTGTTCAAGAACAAAAATGCAATTCATTTGGTGCAATATTATTATACTTCAGGGGAACTTGATTAATAACCAAAATTTCTTAGATTACTGATTGCTTCCTTAAGGGCTTGGTTGATTTGTCAAGTACATCCATGGTTTACATTTCCACTTACATTTTATAAAGAAACTATTGTAAGAATAGTGGTTGTTAGAGACTTGGGAGTAATTTATTACCAACTGAAGTACTAATCTCTTCTGCGTTATTCATTGTTCATACGTAGACAAGAATTCTTTGAGGGTGTTTGCATTTGATTTTTCAAAGTGCGTTTCAACTTACTTATAACTTGAGAAAATCTATTTTATAGTGTTTGCAAAGCCAGCTTCTATTTTTAAAAAAAATGCTTCCAAGGTAAAAGTTAAAAGTAGAATTTTAATTTGTCTCTACTTAATGACAATTTTGTAAATAATATGATAATTTTTAAAAGACATAAGTGATTTTATACCAAACATTCCAACTTTTACCTTTTGTTAAAAATAACTTTTTCTCAAACACTACCTACTTTTTACATAAGTGATTTTAGAAAATCTCTAATTCTAATCACTTTTTCAATAGCACAAACAATTGCAAACACCTCTTTGTGAAAAAGTGACTACAAGTATTCTCATATATTAGCACAAAATATTTCCTTCTCAATTTACCATCCCACCTCAATGTGTAATTAAACTATAAAAGTGAGTACATCTCAAGATATGCAGTATCTGGACAATTTATGAGCAAACTCTTGCTTTGCCAAAGTAATTGCATTCGTCTTTTATCGTCTCATCATTACACCTTTACATAGAGATGACAACATCACCATTTTGTTGAATACAAATAACATAATTTAACTTTTGTTGAGGACTAGTGACTGGAGCCAAATCATGCAATTTTTTCCAGCAAATGCCTACATCAAGACAACGTACAGTCAATAGAAAGAACAAATTGGCATTAACATTGGTAAATAAAATAATAAACAAGATACCCTGAAAACATATTTTTAAATTAATGTCAATCGTGAGTTCCAAAACAATAAAAAAAATTCACCAAAATCGTCAATTCAAATAAATATATAACAATTAAAAATCAAAATTAGCAGAAATTTGATTGGAGAATCAAACTTAGGGGAAACTGATCTGAAGGCGCAAGAGAATATAATTACTCAATCAACTGAAACAAGGTCCGTTGGATGAAAGAAGCTTTCTCGGTTGACGGTGGCAGATGTTGCCGATGTAGGATATACCCTGGTCGCTGGAGAGATTTCAACCAATTCATGGATTGATTCACATACATCGCCGACTGCGTATTAGATGTGACTTACATCGCCGACAGTGTGAGACTCGTCAGGTCTACAACAATCTTTTTCTCTTTTTTCCAATTTTTTTTTTTGTTTACTGGGAGAAGAATCGTTTAACGGTAACAGAAAAAGTTAAAAAAAAATAAATATGTGAGAGGACGTGGGGCGCGGAGAAGAGAATCTGGGAGACACGTAATATAGATGTCGCCCATTTTATCGCTAATAATTGTCACGCAGGATATCAAATCTGATATAATATATATATATATATATATATATATATATAGAGAGAGAGAGAGAGAGAGAGAGATAGATAGATAGATAGATTCTACCTCCGTTCCATAATAATTGATGTTCTAACTAGTTTCTTTTTTCCAATTAATTGACGTTTTAAATAGTTTACACAATTTCTACCAATTTTCTCCTTGGACTCAATCGTAATATCTCTATTTTTTAACCTATCAAATCTTTACCCCCTAAAACAGTTATTAGTTGAGGGGTATATTTGTCAAGTTATTTAATTTCTAATGCTTATCTTTCATTCTAAAACATCAATTATTATAAAACGGAGGGAGTACTAATTAGCAAACACATATTAATTAATTCAATAATAAAAAATAAATTCATAATTAAATTAATAATGGAAAAAAGTTAATAATTAATCATAGTTTTATATTTCTTATTGTTGATTTTTTTTTTCAATTTCTTTATATTTTGATTTAATTTTATTGTATTCATTTGTTTCAAGTTTTATTTTTTATTTTCTTGTTGTTGCAGATCTGATATAGTATAATTTGTTTAATCAAGAAGTATAATTTGTTTACCTGGAAAGTATAATTTTGTAATTCTATGATTTTTTTCTTCATTTTTACTGTGTCAGATTTGATGCAGTATAATATGTGCTACCATAGAGTATAACTTGTTTATCGAAATAGTATAATTTGTAATTCTTTAACTTTGCTTGTGTTTTTTTTTTCTTTTTGAGGCGGATTTGGCATGGTATAACTTGTTTTAGTAAAAAAATTATAATTTATTTACGCAAACAGTATAACTTGTAATTCTTTAATAATTTTTTTCTTTCTGTTGTGGTGGACCTAATATTGTAAAATTTAATTTAACAAAACAAGTATAATTTGTAATTCATTAAAAATATTTTTTTATTGTGGCGGATCTGATATAATATAATTTTTTCTAACAGAAAAAATATTATTTATTTACATGAACTGTATAGTTTGTAATTCATTAAATTTTCGTTGTTATCCTTCTGCGGCGGGCCTGATATAGTATAACTTGTTTAACAAAAAAAAAAAAAAAATCTTTAATAGTATAACTGCAAATTAAAAAAATGAAGTAATAAATAAAACAAAAGAAATAATAAAAAATCCAAATAAAAAAGAAGAAGAATGATAATAACTTATCAATTTGTTTTTGTTATTAAACTGAATTTAATGATAATTATTTAGGGCATTTTCGTTTGCGGATTCCCACGTCCGGATGGGGGACGTGGCAATTTAATTCAAATAATTGTATTAACTATTATCTAAATGTTTTTAATACATTTTGATCATATTTAATGATCATTTGATAATATCTTATCATTTTTGCCACATTCTTTTAAAAAAAGAAACATTAGATTTAGAGTTCATGCAATCAAAATTTTTCAGGTCTAGATTTTTTACGCCCACCTTAATCCAAAAACACACATACCCTTAATAGTTATTATTATAAATTAAAACATAAATAAGATAATTGATAAAAATAATTATTCAAATTACAGGTCATTTTATTGTACATAAATAATAACGACAAACAAACCCGTGACCTCGCGTTTGTCACACACCTCACCTCAACATTAGGTCACTACCTATTTTAGTTAAACGAATGCGTCCTTTTTATATATGACATAACACACTAAATAAAAGAACTGTCGCGACACATGAGTCGCGTCGACCGTACACAAAATTCTATAAAACTAGATTTAAACGAATCTTTGGCTTTCCTGTATTAAATGAGGGGAGTGTACATAAGGAACTATGTGCACCAAATGCATCTATGTCTCCTCTAAATTATCCAGAGCGAAAGTAATACCTGTATACACTTATCAACTTTCATGAGTGGAACTATTTAGTATTACCTCCATTTCTTTTAAGTATTTTTTAATAGGACAAGAGAATTCCTTCTTAAGCCGATAGTTCATGCCAAGGAAATTCCAGGACTTAAAGCTTATGGAGAAAGTCAAAGCAACATGAACCGATATTCCTTCATTCGGTTCCATGTATTAAAAGAGGGAGTGCATCAAGTGCATGTAAGTCCTTATCTTTAAATTATCTATAGTGAAAGTTGACTAGAGTGCACTTGTCAACTTTCTTTAACATTGTCCATCTTCTCTGTTATAATTTTAGGTAGTTTTAAAAAAATGTACTCCCTTTATTTCTTTTTAATTGATCTTATAGAAAAAAGTGGAAGAATTAAGAATTCAATGTTTTTTCCAAATATATCCTCAAGTAATCTTTTTTCTCTCTCACATCAATCTGAAGTCTGATTGAAAACTAAGAGATAATTTAGCATTGGCATGAGGGCAAAATTGAGAAAAAATTGTGAAAAATAGCTAAATGACCAATATATAAACGGAAGGAGTAGAAAATAAGCTTATCAACGAGGAAAAAAACCACTAGTTACTGATGTGTTTCCCACCTCAACACCCTATCAACCCATTAACAATTTTTTTATGCTAACTTTTCTTTTTATGCTTTACCTTGTTCTCATGAAGTTAGAGTATCTTGGATTTATTTTTTTTGTTCTAAACTTACTTTGTGAACATGCACAATCAAAAAGTTCATTATTATTCTTTCTTATATTATTTTGACTAGCTGACATTTGTTTATGTCAATAACTTGTTCTTTTTTGACATTATAAGCATCGAGAAATTATTAAATTTATGTTTTTTCTTACTGGTTTTGAGTTCATTTGGATTCAGCAGAAAGAATTTATCAAATTCATGTTTTTTTATGTAGCTATGTTAGTCCAACCTTTATTATTCCAACTCTATTTATATTAATAAGCTCATCACATGGACAATGAAAATTCAATTCATCATAAATAGAAATATATTTCCTATATTTCTTCTTGAATTTATTTTAGTAGAAGATATTTATAGGTAAACTAATAAAATATTTTATATAAGAACCACCCTCTATCAACAATTCAATATATCCTCAATTCAATATATCATAAAAACATAAGTTTTCATATATGAAACTCGAAGATACAATGAAAATGAAAAGCGACAGCCTAATGGTTGTAGAAAGCCACTAGTTCGACTATATCATAGTTTAGCAGACGATTGAGTGTCCCATCCTTTCAAGGAAGGTAATCCAGTAGCAATTTGTGCAAAAGAAAAAAAGCTAACTCACTGATGTGTCCATTCAAAATAGCTATTCAAAAATTATAAATACCAATGAGATCAATCATATAATGAAGAGAACATAATTAATATCCTTCACATGAGTGCAACTTTCAAATTTCTTCCGTATTATTTATTATTTTCAAATAGACGTAGTTATTCTTGCTCAATGTAATTTTAAAGAGGGAAAAATTTTATTTTTAGTCCAGTATGTTAGGTCTTGTTCAGTAAAAGTCCTGTATGTTCAAAAATTTCAATTTTAGTCCTATATATTCTAAAAATTGTCCAATTTAAGGACACTAACCATCACAAACGACCAATTTAGCCGGAATTGGACTAATAAATTTAGGGTTTTTGAGTGCTAATGTTTATGTATTAAGTATTTGTCCAGATAACATGTCAAATTATTAAATTACTTTAGTAAATCGCCCAAAAAAGAAAAGAAAAAGGTAAACCCTAATTTTCGTATCAGGTGCATTTATTTTTATTTTTTATTTATTTTTCTTTCTTTCTTCATCTTTCCCAAATTTATTAGTTACGTGTGTCACACGTGATTAATTGTGGCCAAATTGGCTATTTTTTATGGTCAGTGTCCTTAAATTGGACAATTTTGGAAACATACAAGACTAAAATTGAAATTTTCTAACATGCAGGATTTTTACTGGACAAGGCCTAATATATAGGACTAAAAATAATTTTTTTCCTTTTAAAGAGTGAAACTTTGGAATTACAAGTGAAATAGAAAGGTGATTTTTATGGAAAAGATTAAAAGATTAAAATATTTAATCCATCCAAAATTTAAAGAACCGGAGATTATACCTCTACCGAACAAGAGTTGTTCGGATGACTCTAGCCATAATAATAATCTTCATTCTTAAAATTAAAGTAGCAATATCTAATAGAATGATATCCAATGACGATAATATAAACAGTGATAGACATATTTTATATTTGGATAAGTAGCTAGGATGATATCGAATTCTAAGCAAATACTGACTTAATCATGCTTGTATAACTATAAGGCTTATAGATTTAGGAATTAAATCTTTGTAAACCCATAGATATATAATTATACAACTAGAAGTGTTATACAATTACACGGTACTCAATCCTAATTAGGTGTTTGGAGTTAATTGTATATTGCATCAAGATTTTGTATATTGTAAATTGAAATGTTTTTTTGTTAAATTGTAGGGATAAGCTGCAAATAGACCCCCGAACTATGTATTAATGTAGAAATAGACACCTTAATTATTTTAAGGTACAATCGCACACTTATATTTTTTTAATTAAACAATTTTAAACTTTAACTTTATAATTGAAATAATTGAGCACTTCTGTCAAATTGCCTACTAAAATTGTTACTGACAATGGAGGAGGCCATACTTACACCACTTGTCAGGAGAAGTATGAAATACATAAATATATGTTGTTCTTATTGCTCTCCGTTGTCTTCCTCCATTATTCACTGCGAATATCCATAATTCCAGATTCTAGCTGACCAGCAAAAATCCTAGCCTCATAAACCTACCAGAAATCTGCTTCGACCACCCATCCGATTTCTCAATCATCTCAAGCAAACCCTGCCGAATTGATTCCATGCATTGGGCTACAAACCCGACTGTCATTCTTATGCTTCTCTCACCTACAAACTTGCTCCCGTCAAAACACATATGAACAATTTTACCTGGTATTTTACAGGATGAGTCTTTCAACTGTGCACGTATGAACAATTTTTTAACACGATTATTGATTTTTTAATTGATAAGAAGTGGTTCTAATGATTTTACTTGGTATTTTACAGGATGAGGAAGTCTTTCAACTGTACACGTATGAACAATTTTTTAACACGATTATTGATTTTTTAATTGATAAGAAGTGGTTCTAATGTTTTTTGAGTTGTTAGAAAATGCTGTGGCATTTGCTTCATTAATGGAATCTGTTCTTAAGTGAGACACCAATCAAGAAACTTATGCTTGATATGGAATAGCTTGATATGGAATACCATGATGCTCAATTCCATGATGCAAAATTGAGCTTGTAAATCAATTACATGGTTTTGACAACTGCTCTGGCTAAGGGAGTATGGTTGATTACTTGAAAGTAAATGATTTTTTAGGAGGTTTAAACGGGTGCCTAGGTTTAAACGGGTGCCTCATCCACCCACATCAGTAACAATTAACGTTGTTAGCAGGTAACTTGACGGAAGTGTTTATTGTGTCAATTATAAAGTTAAAGTGTCTAATTGTTTGATATAAAAATTATAAGTGTATAATTGGACCTAAATATAGTTGAAGTGTCTATTTGTACATTAGAATATTATTGAAGAGTCTATTTGTACCTTGTCCCTTAATTGTATATTGCATCAACATTTTGTATATTATAAATGGAAAGCATTGTTTTATCCAAATCTATCCATTAATTAGTGATTAGATGCCTTTTATTATGTGGATTGTTTGTTGTGTATGATTTGATGCAGATTGCAGTTTGGTATCTTAAAAGAATGTGGGAAAGAAAATTTGTATATTTTTGTGTTTTCCATCCGAGGAAAAATAGAAATATGATATGTTGAGAAATTGTCCATTCTACACTGTTTAAGTTGGAAACGATGGTCATACTCTTCTATAATTGATCTTACTTTCTAAGTAATTAAGCTTTTAGCTACTTGTGTGATAATGCGCAATCCGGTAACCACAAAATCTAACGATAATCTACACAAACAAAATATAAAAACACAAGATTTACGTGGTTCGATCCGGAGATCTACGTCCACGGGCAGAAAATCACTCTTGCCGAGGTGTTTCCTTTACTAGAACGTTGAGTTTACAGGTAGTAATTCAGTATACGGAGTGCGAACCCTAATTCAGAGTTCTTTTCACGTATTTATACTTAGCTTTCCTAAACCCTAACTGAACCCTAACAAACTTCCTATATTCACGCCCACTTCCAGCTGCATGGCGGTTGGGAACGAATCTCTAGCCTTGATTCGCGGAACAAACCACTCGCTGGGCCAACGCGCGTTCCTGGGCCTGCCGGGCCTACGCGTGGTGGGCTTTCACGTGCTTGCTGGGCCTACACGTGCTGGGCCGATCAGTGGGCTCTGGTATCAGCCCGACCCGAGGTGATCGGGTTATCCATATCAGATGCCCCCCCCCCCCCCAGCCGAAGCGAGGTAGGAGCTTCGGTTGTCATCGGAGTGGAACCGTAAGCAAGAAGGACCGGGGTCGCTGGCGGGCCGAAGTGTTTACGGATGACTGAACTAGGCCGAAGTGCATAAGACATTTATCGAGATATCGAGTTTCCCAGAAGCAAGAAACGCGTTGGGAGTTTATAACAACCTGGCCGAGGTGGGGGTACACCGGAGTGAGTTGTCTGGCCAAAATGGAGGGAGCACCGGAGTGTGGTAGTATGACCGAGGTGGAGTGTACACCGGGGTGTAGTTTGAATCTTCCTGACGAAGGGTGAGGCTGATGTGATTGGCGGCGCCATCATGAGAGAGAGGGATGTGAAGTGACACGCTCTGCAACTTCCAAGAAACCTGTTCCCCACGCGCCTCGGGACTGTAAAGCGCGTGAAGAGCACGCTTAAATCCCCATCACTGAATTTGAATAGCCTGCATCGAAGCCGTTGGTTTTGTGTATATAATTGTAGTAATTGCACAGTAACCTTTCATCTTCTTCATTGCGATTCATCAGTTTAGAAAGCGGGAAAAAGAGGAAATCTGCATTCGTGATTCATCTCAGATCAAAAACTTCTCAAATCCACCTTCTCAAATTCCACCCAAGTAAGTATGTCTTCCTCTTCGTCTTCTTCATCTTCCGCCTCATCTTCTGGCTCGATTGAAGAATTAGGGACTTCGAATACCCCGTTAGACATCCCCCCCCTATCATATCTCATTCCGGAGAGGAATGAGGTTAGGACCATAGACAGGGTCGACGGCCGGGAATGCAATGTGATGATGGTTGCGTTCTATCCGTGTGCGGAGGAGGGTCGGGAGGTGTCCTCCGTGGCACTACGGATGTCGCGAGAGCAAATTGAGAGGGAGCTCCCGTCATTTTACCTTCCCTTCAACCTCGAGTATATAATCCCTAACCCCGAGGATAGGGCCTGTTGCCCACCGCAGGGGTTTATTAGTGTATATATAGATACCCTTAGAGTAGGTCTGAGACTGCCGCTGTGGGACATTGTCACCCAATTGCTGAAGTATTACGGTATTGCCCTCTGTCAATTAGCGCCGAACGCGGTGAGGCAGGTGGTGGGATTCACCGTGGTCTGTAAACGGGCCGGATTAGAACCAACCGTAGAGCTTTTTAGGTTCTTCTTCCAACTAAAAAACTTCGGGAAGTCCAAGGGGTGGTATTCCTTTAGTCCCCGAGCCCGAGGTGGGTTCAAGGTTCAGAACCTGAGTAAGGTAGAGGGTTGGAAGGAGAGGTTTATATTCATTAGGAATAAAGTAGCTCTGCCGAAGTGGAGGACTGAGGAGGTTCTTGACACCGCTCCTGTTGAGAGCCCGGGGGCCGAAGTGATACACACATTCCGGACAGTGGGGACTTTCAAAACCCTCTGTTCTGAGGAGGAATTGGAGGAGGCAGGGCTGAGTCCGTATTATTCGGGCAATGCGGGGACTGAAGAGGGTAGGAGTTCTTTTTCCTGCTGTTTAAACTATCGTTTTGCGCAGGACTAACCACAACCTTTATATGCAGTGGGACGCTTCGGAAAGGAGCCTGCTGGGAGCCCTGCAGCGTCGGCAGCGGCAAAAAAGAAAGGTAAAGCCACTGAGGTGTCTCCTCGGGGGAAGATGCCACCGAGTGCACGACCATCGGCGGGGTCGGAAGAACGGATGACGCCGGCGGTGTCTCCTCCCGTATCAAAGAAGAGGCCGGAGCCTACTGGGACTCCGCAAGCGCCATCCAAAAGACCCCGGGCAGGGGGGAGCTCGCAGGTAAACTTAAAATGTTGATCGTATTTTATGTGCCCGAAGTATCTGTTATGAAGGTTGCGGATAACCTTATTTGTCGTGTAACTGTCCAGGCTGAACAGGTGGCCCCGAGTCTTCTGGGGTTGGATGGCGCGGATGCTGAAGAACTCCTGCGCCTGGCGCGAGGTATCCTAGACCTCGGCCGTAAGAGCGAGAGGGAGGGAAAGGAGAAGCTGGCCGAGGTGGCCAGGGAACTGCGGGCGCGCAACGACCGGCTGGCCCATGATATGACCGAGGCACGCCAGAGGGCTGCCTTGGTCGAAACCGAGGTCGCGCGTCTGCGCGGGGTGGATGCGGAGAACCACGCTCTCCGAGGTGAACTGTTTCAGCTGCGGGCAGAAATGGAAGCTAAGGACGCTGCTGTAGTCGAGGGGCAGGGAGCATTGCTGAAGGCCTTTGCCGACAAGCTCTTCAAGACCACCACGTTCCTCGACTTCCAGACGGAGTTCGTGGCTATCGGGGACCAGGCCACTCGATCCGCGCTGCTGGAGCAAGTGAAGGCGGTCTACCCGAATGTGGACATATATCGTCCAGAATTCGGGTATGACTTCGACTCAGTGGCCGGAGTGGAGAAGGCCTACTATGCGGCGCTAGCCAATCTGCCGGAGTGGCCCCTGGTGAAAGCTCTCGGGGAGAAAAAGCAACTGCTGACGGCCGCGGAAGTGGCAAACTGTGAGGTGGACCAGGACAAAGAATTCCTGGCATTCTGCCGAGGGGAACTGGTCACCGCTCCCCGGAGCATTGAGCCCCCTCCACGGATGGAGGTCGAAGCCCCAGCTGCGATCGAGGCCGTCGCAGCAACTGAAGAGACTGAAGGGTTGCCCGAAGAGACCGAGGCAGTTGAGCGGGAGGTCAGTCGATCCCCGCAAATTTAATAGTTGTACATTTTTAGGAATGTTAGGAATGATGTATTGATTGAAACAGTTGTACTTTCGAAATGTGAAATACAATTTCTGTTTCTCAGACTCTTGCACTTCTCTTTTTACTTGCATGATCAATTTATGTCTGTTGTCGAACTGAATTCCAACTTGTACATGCTTGATAGTAATCGATCTGGTTGACTCTTATTATCCGTTTAGAACACCGCGGAGCTACACGAAACAATAAAGAAGCTAATGCAATCACTTGAGTGGTTCCGCGGAGAAAAGAATCATCTGCAAATGCACGTAGTGCCAAAGCTGGAGAAGAAGATAGCCTCGGCAGAGAGGAAAGTAGTTGAGGCCGAGGAGAAAGCCAAAGACTTCGAGATGAAATATCGGTCTACCGCTGCCGAGATGAGCCGCGTCCTTGTTCATCAGAGGGAGTATGACCGGATACTCTCGGAGTTCGGTCTTCTGACCTTTGAAGAAGTAGAGGAGCGGGTCGTTGAGATCCAGAGCGAAATCTCGGCGCTGACAGCCACTAACCCCGCGGATGCCTCGGAGCTCGTAAGGAAGCGAGAAGTACTCGAGCTGCTTCTGAGCATGTATGAAGGGCTCAAGGGCCGAGGCAGATGGAGACCCTCTGCCGAGGAGTTTATTGCCAGTACAAGCCAGAGGCAAGGTACCCCGAAAGCGCCTCGGAGGGACAAGAAGACCAAGGACAAGAAGAAACCCTCCGGACAGAGCAAGGGCATAGTTATCCGAGAGCCAGCTCCGGTGACCATAATTGAAGAAGAACCCCCGGCGGTTGCCGAGGAGGTAGTCGAGGAGCTGGCCCGGGAAATAGAAGTGTTGGCTCCGGAGGAGTGGGACCCTGAGCAGTGGGCTCAAACCTCGAGGTCCGCGCCACAACAAAGTAGCCGAGCGCGGACCAGAAACGAAGTCCCTAGGCAAGCGCCCAGGGCAAGTCCTCGGCGTAGGGAAGCTCGAGGGGATGACAGAGCCGGAGCCCGAGGACGAAGAACTTCAGGGTCCCAGAGGACGCAACGGAGATCAAGAAGCAGGCAGCAACACCGGAGCGCCGAGTATTGGCTCGGGGGCCGGAGATAATAGCTTTTCTCCTTTTTGTTGTTTGTGTTTTTGTTTTGTTTTGTTTTTTTATGTTTGAAGTTTATGTAAAAAACTTTATAATGTTTGTAATATTCAAAAGATAATAAAACTGTTGTAGTGTTTACAAACGGGTTTAATGAAAGCAAAAGGTTACGAACTATTTTAATCGGGTGTCCGGGAACACGACAGGAAAAATTGTTAATTGTGTTAATTGAGTGTTCGGGAACACAGTATGGATAAATCCAATCTCCCCGGACGGATCAGGCGGGAGTAAACACTTCTCCGGTTAAACAGACGAGAAAGTGATATGAGTCCGGGGACTAAAATGCGAATCTCCTCGGACGGACCGAGAGAAAGAGTTTTAATTGTCCGGAGACTAGTAATGATAATATGAGTGCGTTAGGGCGTCCCCATAACGTAAAGGATAACACAGCAAGATACGCAAAGAAAGAATTTTTATTCAATGATAAGTGCCGGAACAAACTCAAAAGTACAAAGAGAGATAACAACTATAAAAGAAATTAAAGGTAAGATGGTACTTGAGATGTGGCCTTCACAAATAGAAACGCCTTAAGCTAGTGACGTGCCAGCTTCGGGGAATCGGGGTCCCGTTGAGATGTTCAAGCTGATAGGATCCAGAGTCGTGTGCGGCAACGACTCGGTAGGGACCTTCCCAAGAAGCGTGTAATTTTCCTTCGGGGGCAGCTTTGCTGGCTGAGTTGAGCCGAAGAACTAAGTCCCCGACATTGAATTGAGTGCCTCGGACCCGGAGGTTATGATACCGAGCTGCTCGTTGTTTACATCTGGCCTGTTGGATGAATGATTGGTCACGGCGATCTTCAAGCTCATCCAAATTTGCCCGGAGAGCCTCGTCATTATTCTCTGGAACCAATGTGAGGAGGCGAGGGCTCGGCACACTGATTTCAGCAGGGATAACGGCTTCGGAACCGTAAGTAAGGCTGTAAGGAGTCTCTCCGGTAGAAGTATGCGGTGTTGTGCGATAAGCCCATAGGACTTGTGGAAGATTTTCAGCCCAGAGTCCTTTGGCATTATCCAGGCGCTTCTTTATTCCCGTGAGCAGTGTCCGATTGGTTACTTCAACCTGCCCGTTGGCTTGCGGGTGAGCAACCGAAGTAAAAATCTGTTTGATGTGGAGCTCGTCACACCATGACCGGAATGGATCGTTGGCAAACTGTTTACCATTATCCGAGATGATAGTGCTCGGGATGCCGAAGCGACAAACAATATTATGCCACACAAATTTCAAGATATTCTGACCAGTAATGGCTGTAAGTGGTTCGGCTTCGACCCACTTAGTGAAGTAGTCTATGGCAACAACCAGGAACTTCAATCCTCCCGGAGCAACGGGGAATGGACCAACAATGTCGATACCCCACTGAATAAACGGCCACGCACTCTGGATTCCAGTGAGCTCGGTCTGTGGCAGATGCTTTACACGGGAGTGCAGTTGGCACTTGCTGCACTTGGTCACCAAGTCGTGAGCATCGTTGAACAGGGTCGGCCAATAGTATCCCCAGCGAAGAACTTTCTTGGCTAATGTCCGGGAGCCGATATGACTGGCACAGGCCCCTTCGTGAACCTCCCGCAGAACTTGGGTAGCTTCAGCAGGAGCGAGACACCGGAGACTCGGTTGTAGGTATGACCGCCGGTATAAGACTCCATCATGAAAGGAGTATTTGGGAGCTTTAAGGACAACCTGCCGAGCTCGTAGCTTGTCAGTAGGTAGGACTCCATCTCGGAGATATTGGATGATAGGAGTCATCCAATTCGGGTCACTATTGGCCAGTACCGAAACTGTGGCCTCCTGAATTGCTGGATGAGATAGGTCTTCGACCATGATATCCGGAGATATATTTGTTTGGACCGCGGAGGCCAACTTGCTGAGTGCGTCTGCTCTTGCATTTTGAGCACGCGGTATTTTCTAGATAATAACTGCATCAAAAGTTGACATGAGCTTGAGTGTTAGAGCCCGATACCTGATCATTGTTTCATCCTTGGCGACATAGGTCCCCTGAATTTGTTTGGACACGATCTCGGAGTCTGTGAAGAGTTCAAGATGACGAACGCCCAAGGATTGAGCGAGCCGGAGCCCGGCGAGAACTGCCTCATACTCCGCGAGTTGTGGAGGCTCCATCTGCATATAACTGCCATTTCATTTGTGCGGGTACGTGGGTAGCGGAGTGATGGGTATCCTTGTCTGTCGGAGACTGGGGAACGTCTCCCGGGGTTTCAGCCAGAAAGTCGGCAAGTGCTTGTCCCTTGATTGCTCGTCGGGGAAGATATTGAATATCATATTCGCCTAACTCGACGGCCCACTTTGCGAGGCGCCCAGACACCTCGGGTTTGACAAGAATCTGGCGGATAGGATGGTTGGTCAGAACCCGTATTTCACGTCCTTGGAAATATGGTCGTAAACGCCGAGCTGCCATAATAATTGCCAAAGCGGTTTTTTCTAACACGGAGTACCGTGTCTCTGCTCCGTGGAGAACACGACTTGCGAAGTAGACAGGATGTTGGACCCCATTGACTTCGCGCACAAGTGCAGCACTGATAGCTTCCTCGGAAGAAGCTAAATATAAATAAAGCGGCTCTCCGGGGAGAGGAACTGACAAAGTGGGCAGCTGCTGTATGTGACGCTTCAAAGCCTCGAAGGCATCGGTGCACTCCGGAGTCCACTCAAAGGACTTCGCCTGTCGCAAAATTTTAAAGAATGGAAGCTGGCGCTCTGCCGCCTTAGATAAGAACCGATTTAAAGCCGCTAAACCTCCTGTGAGGCGCTGAACATCCCTGAATGTCTTGGGTGGCTGCAGTTCTAGCACATCCCGAAGTTTGGCCGGGTTGGCCTGCAAACCTTGTTGTGAAACCATATATCCCAGAAACTTGCCGGAGCCGACGCCAAAAGTGCATTTCGCCGGGTTAAGGCGCAAATTGTAGCTGCGTAGGGTGCACAACGTTTCGGCGATATCTTGCACACAAGAAGAATGGGAGATACTCTTTATAACAAGGTCATCCACGTAAACCTCAACGTTGCGGCCAATCTGGCCGTGGAAAGCCCGATCCATGAGGCGCTGGTCTGTGGCTCCGGCGTTCTTGAGCCCGAAGGGCATTTTCTTAAAAGCATAGCACCCAAAAGCAGTGATGAATGCTGTCTTGATGGCATCTTGCGGATCCATAAATATCTAGTGGTATCCCTTGTACAGATCTAAGAAACATAGGGCCTCATACCCAGTGATGGCCTCGGCCTTTTGATCTATGGAAGGTAGGGGATAACAATCCTTCGGACAATGTTTGTTGAGGTCGGAAAAGTCGATGCACATCCGCCATGCCCCACTGGATTTAACCACCATTACTGGATTCGATAACCAGGAGGGGTAATATACCTCGAACAGGATGTCCGCATCCAAGAGTTGTTGTACCTCGATTCGAATTGCGTCATTTCGCTCCGGGGCGAATTTCCTTTGCTTCTGCTGGATAGGCTTTATGCTGGGATCAATGTTCAGCTTGTTTGTTATTATATCGGGAGAGACCCCGGGCATATCCAGAGGAGACCATGCGAAGACATCGGAATACTCTAGCAAGGTCTGAATAATAGCCTGGTGTAGCCATGGCACATCCACGGCTCCTACGGTTACTGTCTGTTCCGGCTTGGACGGATCAAGCGGGACTTGTGCAGTGGCATCCCCCAACGAGGTACATTCCCGAGGTTCCAGAACCGACGTTGCCACCTGAAGCTGCTATTTGGGTGGAACCTTGGCAGTCTTTTTGAGTGCCACATACATACATTCTTTTGAAACCCGCTGACTCCCGCGGATAGCCACTTCGCCATGCGAGATGGGAAACTTTAATGCGAGGTGATACGTGGAGCAAATGGCTCTGGCGGGGGTAAGCCAGTCCCGGCCCAATATCATGTTGTACGGTGACGGGGAATTCACTACATAAAATCCACGAAGATGGTTTTTATCTTCGGATAAGTCCCCAAAGATGCTGGGAGAGTGATGACACCTTCTGGCTGGACTTCACCTTGAGTGAAAGTCTGCAGTGGCCCGGGAGCCGGTCGAAGTTGATCCCGTGAAATACCCATCCGTTGGAAACAGTCAGCAAATATAACACTCACCGCGGCCCCATTATCCACGAAGACCCGCCTTACTGTTATGTTGGCTACAGTCATGTCGATGACAATAGCGTCAGTGTGAGGTGTTATCTCCGGAACCGGGTCCCTATCCGTGAAGCTGACAGTCTCGGATTGATGGAGGCGTTTGTGACGTGGCTCCTCGGGAGGAGGACGTCGAGCCTCTGGCTTCAAGGCGTGTCGCGAGGCTCCGGTGGGAAGGGCCCCATATATCACGTTTATCACGTGAGGAGGCGCGTTATCTCCGGGTCCTCCCGGAGGAGGAAGTGGCGGCGGGCAGCGTGGTTGTTGGCGATTGCCAGAATCTTGTCGTGCATAGTTATTGGGTCCCGGCCGATTATTCTGCCACGGCGGCCGATTTTGTTGTGTGCCGCGGTCATGATATCCGCGGTTATTGGATGACCCCCCATTCTGACCTGTCCGGGGCTTATCATCGGTCCGCGCAATGTATTGGCGCAAGAATCCTTTCCTCAAGCATTCCTCGATTTCCTTGCCGAGTTCTCGGCACTCCTCTGTCTCGTGCCCATGATCGTGGTGGTACGCACACCACTTTCCACGATTCCTCTTCTCAGGAGGCGCAGTCATCCGCGGACAAGGTCGCAGATCGTTCTTGTGGATAGAAAGGATTTCAGCTCGTGACTTCGTCAACGGAGTCAATTGTGGAATATCACTTCGGGATTCTGAACGTCCCGGGGTCAGGCGGGAAAATGCACTAGGTCGAGTACTAGGCCCGGTTTGTGCTTTGTCGGATTGCCGCTTGCTAGCGTGTTTCTCGCGCTTCTGGCGAGTCTGCTCCTCGGCCTTAGCAAATTTGCACACTGTTTTGAACAGTGCTCGGGTTGTGATTGGGGTATTCCGAACTAATTCGGTGTAAAGTGCTCCGGGACGGAGTCCATTCATGAATGCGTTGATGACTACGTCGTCGGGGCAATTTCCCACCTTTAGACTTACCGCTGTGAAGCGGTCAAGAAATTGGGTGACAGTTTCACCGTCCCGCTGTTCCATATTCATGACATCGGCCAGGGTGGCCATGGGCTTCGCCCGTGCTTCGAACCGTGCCCAAAAATGCTCGGCGAGTTCTCTGAAGGAGGATACGCTGTTGCGTGGGAGAGAATCAAACCAAACCCGAGCTTCATACTGTAAGTACTCAGGGAAAATCTTGCAGTACTGGAGGGACGTAATGTTATCATGGCTAAGCATGCTGTGCCTAAAAGCTCCAAGAAAATTGGCCGGATCTCCGGTGCCATTGTAAGGTGGTATGGCTGGCCGTTTGAACCCTTCGGGAAGGGAAGTGGCCATGATTTCCTGGGAGAACGGTGTGATGATATCTCCATTGGCATCAAGACCCAGAATCCTGTCCAGTTCAACATTACGTTGAACTTGCTCATACTCTTGAAGATCTAGAGCATGAGGGTTGGCATGGCGAACTCTCTTAGCCGCATTAAGTGGACGGCGGCGATCCACATCGGTAGGTTCATCATTGCGAGGTCGTGATTCGTTAGAACTCCCATGGTCCTCGGAAGAACCAGGTCGTTCCCGTCGCCGATCCTGTCGTCCGCGGTGCCCCGGGTCCTGTTGATCACGCGAGCGAGGTGGGGGCACCACGGGATTAGCATTATGGCCGGCAGGCCCCGTAGCAGGCCCCGCGGGATGTAGGCGATTAACTGCCCAATCTTGAAGAACATGTGCATGCTCTTGTAGGAAAGCCTGGAGCAGTTCTGGGGTAATTTGAACGTTAACCGGTGGTTGAGCAGCAGCAAGATTAGGGTTTTGCAGGTCTTGAGGGGGTGGAGGGTTTTGATTGCCCTGATGATTAGACGTACTCCCTGCCGGCAATTGCCTCGGCGGCAAAACTTGATCCACGGGTGGATCCTAGTTAGATTGATCACCGTGGCGAGATTGATTCAAACGTGTTGTCACCATGATTCTTGAATGCGATGTAAACGTAAAAAATTGTTGGTTAAAGCGTTCCCACAGACGGCGCCAATTGATAATGCGCAATCCGGTAACCACAAAATCTAACGATAATCTACACAAACAAAATATAAAAACACAAGATTTACGTGGTTCGATCCGGAGATCTACGTCCACGGGCAGAAAATCACTCTTGCCGAGGTGTTTCCTTTACTAGAACGTTGAGTTTACAGGTAGTAATTCAGTATACAGAGTGCGAACCCTAATTCAGAGTTCTTTTCACGTATTTATACTTAGCTTTCCTAAACCCTAACTGAACCCTAACAAACTTCCTATATTCACGCCCACTTCCAGCTGCATGGCGGTTCGGAACGAATCTTCAGCCTTGATTCGCGGAACAAACCACTCGCTGGGCCAACGCGCGTTCCTGGGCCTGTCGGGCCTACGCGTGGTGGGCTTTCACGTGCTTGCTGGGCCTACACGTGCTGGGCCGATCAGTGGGCTCTGGTATCAGCCCGACCCGAGGTGATCGGGTTATCCCTATCATTGTGTTAATGCTAATCAGCAATATGGTGGACGGATTTTCGTGTTGCCTCAGAAATGATGAATGTACGTAATTTTTGGTATTGAGGTTACAAATTGATAATTGAGGTAGTCTTCGGTCGAAGAAAAAACGGGTTGAGACATTTTGTGATTGAATTTATTATCTTTTAGCTATAAGGCTTGCTTTTGGAGATGCTTGTTTGTTGAGTGAACGAGGTGTTATTTAGACTTTAGAGCTACTAATAGCTGTTAAGATTGTTCCTGGTTATATCATATCACTACAAGAAATATCACTAATAGTGACTGATTTTAGTGACGGACAATTTCCGTCACAATCTAATTACGGACTAGTGACGGAATAGTCACGGATAGAGACTACAAGAGTGTTTGATTATTAGCAACGACTTAGTGACGGAATCATGACGGAATTTAGAGACGGAAAAAAATCCGTCATTAAACCGTAATGTTGTGACGGAATTATTCCGTCATTAATCTTGTATCGACGGATTAGTGACGGTATTTTAGCCGTTGCTATTTAGTGACGGAAAATATTCCGTCATTAATCTTGTATTGACGGATTAGTGACGGAATTTTAACCGTTGCTATGTAGTGACGGAAAATATTCCGTCATTAGTCTTGTATTGACGGATTAGTGACGGAATTTTAACCGTTGCTATGTAGTGACGGAAAATATTCCGTCATTAGTCCTGTATTGACGGATTAGTGACGGAATTTTAACCGTTGCTATGTAGTGACGGGAAATATTCCGTCATTAGTCTTGTATTGACGGATTAGTGACGGAATTTTAACCGTTGCTATGTAGTGACGGAAAATATTCCGTCATTACTTAATGTCCATGTAAATGCACTTATTTAGTGACGGAATTTTCGGTCACTAGTTTAGTGACGGAATAGTGACGGAAAATTCCGTCACTATACCCCTAAACGACATCGTTTTGGCCCTAATTAATTAGGAACGGAAATATTTCCGTCACTATACCAAACGACGTCGTTTTAGACCTCCAATGCCTAAAAATATAAAAACGTTACGTGCCAGCTTCGAACCCATGACCTGATGGATATAAGGCAAGTTGCTTACCACTAGGACACTTATTAATTATTGAGAATTGCTTGCTTGGTTTTTACATATTCAGTATTTCCGTCAATTTGTTTTCTTCTCACTTTGCCCCAAATCCCTAATCTCACTCATTTTGCGCGATTGAAAGTTCTTCTTCTTCAACAGGAAAATCCGGCATCTTCTTCAACAGGTGAGCTCGAATTCGAACTCTCAAATTCCAGAATCCGCTTCTCTCTCTTCTTTTTTCTAACATCATTTTACTCGATCTTCTCTCTTCTGCTGCGAACGAGGAAAGCAACCGCTAGGCAACCGCCTTCATCGTTTGATTTTTGCTTCTCATGAGGCTCTCGATATTCTGAGGTATGAGATGATTTGAATTCATGTTTCATCGCTTTGTGGACGAATTCTTCTTGTGTTTTCTCCCGACCATTTGTTTCTTCGCCAGATTGTTTGTGATGCTTCGATTATGGTTTGAATATCTCGATTCATGCTGGGAAATTAGATTTCCTGACTATGTCGAAGCTTATTGTTGTGTTGCCCTACATATTACGAGTTTGTCAGAATACAACCCTATGACACCATATTAATTTTTTATTAGCTTCTTGCTCATCTAGCAGTCATTGCTTTCATTCAGTGTCTGTGGAGCATACAAAGGTTAGAGGTCGTGCTCTTATAACTATGGTCATTGTTCCTAGGACGATGTTATTTCATTTACAAATGACCAAGACCATGCTTAATGTAACTCTCAAAGAGAGAAGCCAGATGTCTTGTGCTTATGTTTGGAGAAAGTATCATTCATCATTACTCTGCCTATCAACTGCTTGCATATGCTTTTATATGCCCTTCAGAATTGTATAATTAGTCTAAAATGTAAAGTAACCATGGTACTGGAAGACGGTGGAAAATGTGGAATAGCCATCAGCAAAAAGCCTAGAGTTACCTTAGGGCGGATATTAAGATTATGTAGCTTGTCAGAAACTAGTTTCTTCTGTCTTGCTTGGAATCATGATTGTGAATGTGGTGATATTATTAATTTTCTGATGTTCATTGGTGGGAACCAATGAATTAAGAAGTGCTTCTGTGATGAGATAAGAAGTCTCTGGAAGAGGATATTTGTCATCTAATTTAGTTAGGGAACCAGGGGTGACTGAATTCTTTTGCACCTGTATATTTTTCAAAAAATCATCAGTGAAGTAATCTTCATCTAGTTCAATATAATCTTTTTGTTTCTTTAGTGCTCAGTTAGCTGTTGGCAGTAGTTACAATTTTTCTGTGGGAACTAATTAATATATGTCCAACAGAAACAAGGAGCTTGTTGTCTGGCATGTAACTCTGACTAAACTTCAACCTACTCTTTAAAACTCAAGCATTATCTTTTTGTGAAGCTATTCTGATTACCTTATCATTTTATTTTCTTTGTCCAGGGAGAAACTGACTGGTACTGACTGGACACTTGTCACCACCAATGATGGGAAAAAATATTACTGCAACACAGTGACGCAGGTTTGAAGCTCCTTGCTGCACTGTTGTTATGTCTTTACTAGTTGAAGTACTTTATTTTGGCATTGTGTTTTGTCATTTTAAACTGATTCATTTGCATTTGATCTTTCATTTCTAGTTTCTTTAGATTATTAATTTTATATAGATGAACCTATGAAATCTCCATAATCTTTCTAATAGTTTGTTGATGGAAATAGTTCACCCATTTCTCTTTATACCTCGTAGAATGTCCTGAACTTTTAGGATTGAGACTATTAGAATGCTGTTACATGCTTGTAAGTCATGATACAATTACAAAGAATGTAGACCCAATATATTGTTTCCTTTCATAGAGGATGTATTATATGAATATGACAAGCTTTGTGACCAACCTACGGAGTAAATGCTTCCACTAATAGTTCCATTCTAGTCTTTTATTTCCAGTTTATTCTTGAACGAAACACCAGCCCTCTTCACACCACCAGATACAGGAGCATCCACCAATTGCAATTTTTTTTGCTCATCTGTAAAAAGTAGAGGCATGCAAACAATAATATAAGTGTCTGAAGTAAAGATGATGTTGTTCCATGATAAAAGATTGTAATACTTATTACGGCACCCAATACAAGAAACCCAACACTTGTTTTCGTAAAGACCTGACTCAAGTATATAGAAATATTGACCTTAAGTAATCAAAAATATCAGTGCAATATCTCCAGACATTGACAGAACCATATTTGCGTAGGCATTCATCGTAGAAGCCGTACACCTGGAAGAAGAGATAATAATTAGTATTTATGAGATGCAATAGCTCAAAACTCCAATAAAACAAAGACTACACCTGCGTTATATGTCGGCTCTCATGGTTTCCCCTTATGAGAGTTATCCTGTCAGGATATCTTACCTGTCAAGGCACTATAAGTTAGTCAATGCTAGGTTTGAGGTCCATATTGTCAAGGAACATGGAATGTTAGATATCTGGGGCCTGTAAATGATCATGTTATCCAGAAATACAAGGAATATTAGACAATAAAACTACTTACTATACAGATAAGTTTGAAAAAGCATTCACCTTTAGAGCAAGTAGAAGCAAAAAAGTTTCAACCGAGTAAAATCCTCTATCAACGAAATCTCCAAGAAACAAGTAATTTGTCTTTGGACAATCACCACCTACTTTAAAATATATTTAATATATGTTGGGAGCTTGGGTTTTAAAAAAAATCAGTATATTGATTTATTATAAACATATTTTTGCAGAAACTTTTTATATGGGATCCTTCACTTGATGGAGTAGTAGAACATCTTTTCTATGCACAAGCACGAGCTTGCTACAGAAGCATGGTGAACAGATTTAAAGACGATTGGGTTAAGAAAAAAAAAAATGCCCGAATGTATGCCTAATGAGATGTGGGAAAAGTGGCTTGAGTATTGGGAGTTACCTGAAGTAATATTGCAGTCCGAGAAGGGTCGCCAAAATAGGATGAGTGAGCCGGCAGGAGAAGGCACAGGTCCTTCATGCCACACAGGAGGGTCTAGATCGTTTATTGAGCATTGGTTAGATATGGTAAGAAAATGAAGTTGTTTTTTCAATTATATCTTAAGAGTAACATTAATTGAACCATATTTTATATAGCTAAATATCGTGTTGTATTGATTTCTTGATAGCAAGCCAGCACAGGACAAACTCCAAATAAATGGACTTTTTACAAGAAGACACATTGCAAAAAAGGAGGGGAAGAATTTGTTGATGGGAAGTCAAAGATGATAGGTGTAAGTTTTATTACCAATATTTATAAATTATTTGAATTTGCTATTTCGAAGTTTTGGATGTTCCTTTCCTTGCCTCCTTTATTATTTGGGATGATAGGTGTTTGTCTAGAATGGTATGGATTTATTGTAGTTTATTGTCGTGTTTATTTGAAGGTGTCATTTTTTGTCTCAATAATTGAGAGATTGTTGAAAGTTAATGTTTGTAATTTTTTTAAACAGGCTAAGGTTATGTCACGTATAGATGTTGCTGAGGAATCTGGTCAGCCAATGACAGATGCTGAGCAATCAGAGGCGTACGTGGAAGAGGCTGGTGGAATTGATGAGAAACAACGTCTATATGGGATGGGGACAGTGGCTCATACACTCATCAAGAGTAAAAGGAGCACCTCAACTTTTGACCAAGATGCAATGCAGAGGCATATGGAGAACCAAGTGGAGCAACAAGTCACTCAACGAGTAGATGCCATGAAAGTTGATATAACAGCTGAGATACGTGCTGAGCTTGAGGCAACATTCGATGCTCGAGTACAATCGACTGTCACACTCATGTTAAAAGAACTTCAATCCAAAGGTTTACTTCCATCATTTGTCCAACCACCCTCCCGAACTTCAGGTCGTGGTGATGATGTTGAGGACGATGCTTATGTTGAAGACGGTGCTTGTGGTGATGATGTTGAGGAGGACGATGCTTGTGGTGATGATGTTGAGGATGACGATGCTTGTGGTGATGATGTTGAGGATGACGCTTGTGGTGATGATTTTGAGGAGGATGATGCTCACTTAGATGATGATTAAACTATGGTTTATGCTTGAACTATATATTTTGATTCTTATTAGACATTTGATGATAAAACTATATTTTATGTTGAACGTTTTGAAACTTTGATAGATTGACATGTCGTTTATCGTATTACATAAGGTTTGCTACGAATTTTATATTTTATTAAGTGTAAATTAATTTTCATAACAGGTTCTACATTAAAGAGAATTATAGAAAGAAAATTAAATAGTATAGTGACGGAATAAAGACGGATTTTTTTTTTGTAACGGAATAATTCCGTTACTAATATAGGCAAGATAGTGACGGAAAATATTCCGTCATTAATTTGTGACGGAAATATTCCGTCATTAATCCTGTAGTGACGGAATTTAGTGACGGAATTTTAGTCGTTGCCATTTAGTGACGGAAATATTCCGTCATAATTTTATGACGGATTTTTTTAGAATTGTGACAGAATTTCCGTCACTAAACTAGTGACGGAATAAAAAATCCGTCATTATCGGTTTAGTGACAAAGGTTTTTGTAACAAAACATTTCCGTCACTAATCCGTCACTATTCATTCATTGTGACGGAATTTTTCAATTTAGTGACGGAAATTTCCGTCGCAATTAATTATTTTTCTTGTAGTGTATCATTCTGAATATGTTTATGGTGGAATATAGTATCACACTAATATATATGAATAGTAGTCATGTGTCTTACATTACATTACATTTCAACGTGTATTTAAATATATACTTATTGTTATAAATAAATTATTGTATATAATAAAATTAATCTAAAATAATAAATATAAAATAAAATATAGATAACTTGATAAAAATATCAACCTATTAACATTTTTTATGCTAAATTTTCTATTTTATGCTTTACCTTTTGGTTTTTTCCTTCAGATTATGATGAAGTCAGAGTGTCTTGAATTGATTTTTGGGTTCTAAACTTAGGTTTTTGAAGAGGTAATATCAACAAGTCCATTGTTATTCTTCTATATTATTTTGACTAACTGACATCTTTTATGCCAATAACTTGTTATGTTTTTCTTTTTTTGGCATTTAGCATCGTGAAATTATTCGATTTATGTTCTTTCTTATTGGTTTTGAGTTCATTTGGATTTAGCAGAAAGAATTTATCAGATTCATGTTTACTGTTTTTATTTTTTTGTGTGGCTATGTTAGTGCAACCTTTATTATTCCAACTCCATTTATACCAATAAGCCCTAAAGATGGACAATGAAAATTCAATTCATCCTAAATAGAATATATTTCCTATATTTCTTCTATAATTTGTTTATAATATTAGAAATTTTATAGGTAAACTAATAAAATATTTTATATAAAAATCACCATCTACCAACAATTCAATTAATCTTAATAGAAATATATTTCCTATATTTTCCATAATTTATTTATAATAGAAGATATTTTATAGTAAACTAATAAAATATTTTATATAAGAATCATTCTCATAATTTAATATTAAAATTTTAGTAGAGAGATGAGCGAAGCAAAAGAAATTAATTAACTAATTTGGACAAAAAATAAATAAAATAAAATTCTTGAATAATTGAAAAATTTAATTTTCCGTAATAGGCGATAAATGAATCCATAGAAATAAGTTGTGTGCTAGTGAGATGAGTAGTGAGGTGGCAAACACATAAGTATATTGTATAACAAAAACCACTTGTTCAATTCACATCACTAATATATATATACACACACTAGAGTAGAGAATCTCATACACAAAATTATTGGGTTGATGGTATATCTAAATTCAATTAATTTATGCTTAAAGAAATAAAATAAGAATAGAAAAAAGAATTCTAATTATTTTTGTGAGAAGTGTGTTCCAGCTGCTACTTCATGGTTCTTGGAGTGGGCGATGAATGCCAGATGAGATTGTCTATTCTATCGTAAATTCCATCTTATATTTCAAGATAATCATTACGGGACATGTGTATTTCATAATATCATTAATTAATACATGACATGTATTAGATGTAATGGAATAAAAGATGAAATACGAGTTAGAATAGACGATCCAATACGATGAATGCCTTCTTAGCTTGTGAGTTGGATCAACCAAAGTAGGCATGTTAGCTAGTCTTAGGCCTTCACCATTCCGGGCCTTGTTATAGGCCTTCACCCTTTTCTGAAACTAATCTATAACTATATAAAAGTAGGACAGTTGAGAATGTTTACTAGATTGCCATTTTTCCACCCAAATTGTCCTGCCTATTTATAATAATAAAAAATATTGTTTCTCCATACAGCTGGATGGTCAGACGTCTTGGGGGAAGCCAACAATTATTTCATGTTCTTTATTTTGTTCTATTTTCAATTTTAAGGTTGTTTACAATCAAAATAGTTGGGCAAGCGTGCCTGTTAAGTTATTCCACTTTCTTTTTCCTCTTTTTGTCTTTTTTCTTACCATCCTCTTTCTTTGGGCAAAGATAGAGCCTCCAATTTTTGTGAGAAGTGTGTTCCAATTTATCATTCCAAAGATAGAGCCATGAAGAATTCTAATTATTTTTCCTCTTTTCTTACCATTCCTCTTTTTCATCTTTTTGTCTTTTTTCTTACCATTCCTCTTTCCAAAGATAGAGCCTCCAATTTATCCTCCTCGTCCTCATCAAGAATTTCATGCAAAGGGGACATATGAACAACAGAGTTAGATTCAAACTTGTGCAAATCATTATCCTAAAAAACAGAACTATCATCATCAGGATAAATAAAAACTTGGAAAATGAGTTTTCATGTACACATATATCTTCCACAGGGTAAAAAATGACCTCCTTATGACCCTCAGCAATACCATCAACCAAGTTTTCAACAGTCTTAATTAGAAGCTTCAACAATCACAATGGAGGCATGAACCACTTGGCGAGGGATAGAGGGAGTGGTGGCAACACCCTTCTCTTTATCAAGAGGGTTGCGAGTTGTATCCTTTCCTGACATATGACCATGTACAACTGCCTCCTCCTCCCTATTCTGTCCAGGGCCACCTAAAACCACCCTCACCCTTGTACTGTCATCTTTAGCAGGTCCTTCACCTGAGTTAACTATAGTAGGACTAGAATTAGCATCATTGGGGTTGGCATTGTTTTTTTCTCTTTCCTTAAGGACCCAATGTTTCTCATGGGGCTTGTTAGGGTGCAAAAACATATCATTACCAGTTCTTAAAGAAATTTTCCTTTTATATTCATCATTGAAACAATCAACAACAGGCTACCCTAAAATGTTTACACAGAGCAGTAGCTTAGGGTCTTATCATAGACCACTCTCTGCGTGATCAGACTCTCTCCACACCCAATGAAAATTTTCGCAGCCCTCATAAGTAGTTAATTGTTTAAAGATTAAAGTAAGTATAAGGAATCGTGCAAGAATTAATTGTTTCAAGATTAAAGTAGGTATAAGGAATTGTGATTGAATGATGGTTATTGGTGGATGATGTTTCAATGGGTTGCGGAAATCTTATAACCAAACCTCGGCTAGATTGAGCTCTTCCTTAATGGGTTGGATCCAACCATAGACAAGTTTTTGATATACCTTTAAAAAAATATCATGTAATTAAGAAATTTTAAAAAGAAATAAAAATCCATTTAAAGGAAAAACTGGTGTTTTTTATGTAGATTTCTTGTCTCATATTGCCTGTTATTCAAAAAGGCATTGGGCATGATATTATTCATGTGATTATTAATTATTCTACCGTTTGGAGAGATTATTGAGTGTGATGTTTAATAAAAAAAAATGAATCTTAAAACTTCAATGGCGTGACTCAGGAGATGGGTATAACAATTTGAAGTTGTATTTTTTTTTTTTTTCTATTATTATTATTAATTTGCTAGCAATTTGGTTGAATTAGGAGATGCTAGACATATTGGTAATAGTACTATAAGTGATAAGTCTGATACTATGCAATTGTTATATAGTTCGGACGATCATCATAAAAAAAATGAGATGATCCAATTTCAACAGTTGTGCTGAGTACCTCCCCTTCTTTTTGGAAAACTATTTGTGTCCTAAGTTTTTTAAAGATTGCGCTATATTAGTACAAACTTGATGGATTGACAACATATATAAATATATTACATCATTAAATTCTTTGATGTTAAAATATGGGGTAATTCTATGGTACCAATACAAATGGGAGAATTTTGGTATTTTATAATGTGTATTGTGTGAACAGTAAATAATACGTCTTCAGATTTGAAATTTTTTAACAACAAACATTAAATGTTTCAATAAATGCATTTTTTACTTTTGTGCTAACATATTTAACAGAAATAACTCTTTCGACTTTTTCCATATGTTTCCATTTATTTGTAGAAATAAGCTTGGTGATGGCGAAACGACTCATCAGCAGAAATTTTCCCTAAACCAGAAATTCCTATCATCATTCATCTAACATGGATAATCAACTCCATTTTTTCAAGTTTCAAGCCTCATAATATACCTTTAATCTCTACCTTTGATTTTCGTCCCAGATTAGCCAGATATTGATAGTTGTTTTTCAAATTTAATGTTCCAGATAGCCTTGCATTGTCTTTGTAATTCGATCCGACTCAATTGTTTACACTCTGATGGTGTATATCTTGTTGCTGGTATTCAAGTTTATGAATTTACAGTATTTTGGCTTTTTCATTCATATCGATTTTACTCACTCTTTATCCCTTTATTTTATATAAATGATTTACCCAATTCCAATTTCGCTGTCTCTTATTATTGTTTTGAGCTAATTTGGTAAACTGATGTTCATCTTGCTAGTTAATGTTTTGATGTCCATGAATAAGCTGGTTATGTTCTGGTTTGGCCGAATTTTATTATTCAAATTTGTCTAGAATATTATTCATTTTTGGCTCGATCTTCCATTCTTGCTTGGATGGTAGTATCTGCTCAAATATTTTTATTGATGTAACCAAATGTTGTCAACTAATCAATGAACTTCAGTAAATGATTGGTTATGGCCAATCATATTTCCTTTAAATTAAGGGACTCTTTTGAATAATTGGATGGACGCTTAGTATTGTTCAAAGATATTCATTGAATTATAACTGTGGTGTTTTTGTAGGCAGGGATTTTAATAATAAACGTACAAGATACATTTTAATTAAGTTAATTCTTTCCCAGTCTTTTATGATGTCGTCTCTTTAGTAATGGAGTCAAACTTAATTCTTCGTGTAATTTAAATTAGTAAGTGTTAATAATTTGTCTTCTTGACACGTCTAGCCCGTTTGAGAAAGTAATTTACTATAAACGGGAAACTTGGCTCATTTAGTTTGAACGAACCAAAAGTTAACCCGATTCGTCTATTTGACACGTCTAGCCCATTCGGAAAAGTAATTTACTATAAACGAGTCAAATAGGCATGTTTAGTTCAAACGAGTCCAACACTTGGTCCGATTCGTCTATTTGACCCATTTAGTTCAAACGAACTAAAAGTTGACCATTTTCGTCTGTTTGACACGTCTAGTCCGTTGGGAAAGTAATTTATTATAAACAGGACAAATAGTCCCATTTGTTCAAACACTTGGCTTGATTCGTCTATTTGGCCCATTTAATTTAAATGAACCACAACTTTACCCAATTCTCATGCTGGACATGTCTAGCCCATTCGGGAAAATAATTTACTATAAACGGATCGAATAGGCCTATTTAGTTCAAACGAGCCCAACACTTGGCCCGATTTGTCTATTTGGCCCATTTAGTTAAAATGAACTCAACTTGATCCGATTCGTATACTTGACACGTCTAATCCGTTCGAGAAAGTAATTTACTATAAACTGGTCAAATAAGCCCATATAGTTTAAACAAACTCGACATTTGGCCCGATTTGTCAATTTAACCCATTTAATTCCAACAAACCTAACACTTGACCCAATTCGTATACTTGACACGTCTAGCTCGTTCGAAAAAAAGAGTTTATTATAAATAGTTCAAATAGTCCCATTTAGATCAAAGGAGCCCAACACTTGGCACGTCTAGCCTATTTGGGAAAGTAGTTTACTATAAACGGATCAAATAGGCCCATTTAGTTCAAACAAGCCCAACACGTGGCCTAATTCATATGTTTGGCCCATACAGCTCAAACGAACCCAAGACTTGACATGTCTAGCCCGTTCGAAAAAGTACTTAATTATGAACGGGTCAAGTAGGTCCATTTAGTTCAAACGAGTCCAACAATTGGCCCGATTCGTCTAATTGGCCCATTTAGTTCAAACGAACCAAAAGTTGACCCGATTCGTCTAGGTGACACGTCTAGCCCGTTCAAGAAAGTAATTTACTATAAACAGGCCAAATAAGCCCATTTAGATCAAACGAGCCCAACACTTGGCCTGATTCATATATTTGGCCCATTTAGTTCACACGAACCCAACACTTGAACCAATTCGTCTACTCAACACATCTAGCTCGTTCGAAAAAATAATTTACTATAAATGGGTCATTGGGCTCATTTAGTTCAAACGAGCCCAACACATAGCCCCATTTAGTTCAAAAGAGCCAAAAGCTAACCCGATTCGTCTATTTGACACGTCTAGCTCATTCGGCAAGTACTTTACTATAAACGGGTCAAGTAGGCACATTTAGTTCAAATGAGCCCAACACTTGACCCGCTTCATCTATTTGACCCATTTAGTTCAAATGAACTAAAAGCTAACCCACTTCGTCTATTTGACACGTCTAGCCCGTTCGAAAAAGTAATTTACTATAAATAGGTCAAGTAGGCCCATTTAGTTTAAACGAGCCCAACACTTGACCCGATTCGTCTATTTGGCTCATATAGTTCAAACAAACTCAACACTTGACCCAATTCGCATACTTGACACGTCTAGTACGTCCGGAAAAGTATTTTATTATAAACAGGTCAAATAGGCCCATTAGATCGAAGGAGAAAACTTATAGCATTAAGTAGGATTTCTTGAAAATGGATCAAGCGAAAATATGGGACTAAAAAGGGATATAATCTAATAAATGATTATGTGGTGTAATGCTTTGACTGACTTACGTTAAGTTGTTTTATGTTTTACCCGAAAAATTTATATTCATGATAATTCAAAGTAGCAATATTGTTACATGTGGTACACGACTCAAATTTAATCAATTATACAATCAATTACATATAAATACTACAATTACAAGTTGAAGGTGATTCATTTTTCCTACTCTATTTTGAAAATTTAAGTTTTAAATTGCAATTATTTTAGAATTAGAGTTTTTTTTTTTTTTTTTTTGCAACTTAGATTTAAATTGTAATTTAAGAAAATATTGTGATTTTTATACAAATATAAAACTTTAGGATTATATTGGAATTTTTTGAAAAGGTTGGTATTTTTTTTTACAAATTTAAAAGTTCTTCTATCTTTTCATAAATTAATGATGTGGCAAATGATATGGCACAAAAATCGAACACGTAAACTCTGGTGAATGAAAAACTTACCGATGATCCGATTTGCAACTACAAGTAAAAATTGTGCTTTGTTTTGCTAAATTTTAAAAATTAGGCTTAAATTAAAATTTCGGAAAAAAGTGGTGATTTTTCCTGCAATTACGTCTATGAAAAATTGGGGTGCAGTAAACGATTTAAAACTATATTTTGTGTTTGAAATATATATGAAACCCAAAATTATAAATATAAAATAGTGGTAATATATATGTGACGAAATAAATTTTTACAAAAAATATTGATACTTTTATTACATTGATACTTTTACAGATAAAGGTGATACTTTTGCTACAAAAAGTGATACTTTTTTTTGTTCAAAAAAGGTGATACTTTTACAGATAAACGTGATACTTTTACCACAAAAAAATGATACTTTTTTCCGTCACACCGTGTGACGACCGTGTGACAGTCACATACAAGTTTTTACCTTAGTTTTTTTTCTTAGTGACTTTTTGAAAGTTATATAGTTCATGCGTCTGAAATTAATTAATCTTTTGAAAAAAAGTGGAAGAATTAAGAATTAGATGTATTATCATGTGTAAGATTTGATAAAAATTAAATATTAGTGGGAGATTGAAAAGTAAGAGATATTTTAGAATTGACATAGGAACATAAAATTTAGAAAAACCGTGAAAATAGCTAAAAAAAATTAATTAATTTAAAAAATCATTAAGAAGTCTAAAGATCAACTAATTTGAAATAGAGGAGTATTTAGTAATTCTAGAAATAGTTTGTAAGTGAACTTATCTTTCGTTTAGTAAAAATGAAATGACCGTAATCTTAGTTTAAATATGGGCCACAAAAAATAACCCAACACATGCAACAATATTAAATTTAATGAAACAAATAAAAAATATTATTGATTTGGAATTTAATGATGCTACGTAAGGAAAATAATTTAAACAAGCAGAAAATATACGAAATCACTGGAAGAAGGCAGTAGCAATTGAGGGCCCGCTTGGTTGCAAATCATCAATGACAATGGTAATAAATATGAATAAGGGGTTAATCATACTGGAATGAAATGTGAAAAATTGTTAATAAAAGGAGGTAATGATTAACATATTTATTATATACCAAACATCATAATGAAAATGAGTCATTATTTATTCTCATTCCTTACTTCTAAACCCTTAATCAAGCGGACCCTAAATTTGTAGCCCGTGTAGTTAGTGTATCTGCGGAACTAAAAACTCGCATAGTTTCCATTTTCCGTTGGCAATTCGATTTTGTTCAGCAATTTTAGAAGTAAAAGCAAACAAAATCAGTAGCAACGCAAGGATTTCAGCTAATATCCTTCAATTTATCAATATTGTAGAATAAGCCGAACTCGACGTCCATCACATATGATAAATATATCTCTCCTTCAAGTTAGGAACTCGGGGGACTTGAAATGGTCCTTCGATTCTTTGTTGATATTCTCTAATGAGATTTTCATGTTATTAGGTCAAAAACTCGGAGGACTTCGCATGTCCTTCGATTCTTTATTGAGATTCCTTATTAAAAATTTCATGTTATCAGGTCAAGAAGTCGGGGGACTTGGGATTGTCCTTCGATTCTTTACTGAGAGTCCTTCGATTCTTTATTGAGAATTTAATGTTATCAGAGCACTCGAGGGACTTGGTATGGTCCTTCGATTCTTTATTGAGAATTTCATTTTATGAAAGAACTTACATATGAAATTCGAGGTACTTGGGCATGGTTCTTCGATTCGTTATTGAAAATCTCATGTTATCAGAGAACTCACATATGAAATTTAATGCGGGGAGTAGAGAATGGTGTTGCACAACTTACGTATGAATTCTTTTAATGCTGAAGAACTCACATATGAAATTCAATGTAGGAATATTAGTGTGGGACAACTTATATGTGAATTCCTTCAATTTATTAATAAAGAAGAAGTCACATATGATTTATTAATGTGGGATAATTTACATTTGAAATTCTCCATAAAGGAGACCCCCATGTAAAATTTCAAAACTCATAGCATGTGGGCAATCTTAAAAAAGAGAGAGTTCACATATGAATCATAAATATGGGATAAATTCATATATGAAATTCTCAATAAGGGAGAACTTCCGAATCTTACATGTCAAGTTCTCTGTAAGATAACTTACTTCCGCATGTTAAGTTTTCAACAAGAAAACTCACTTTGGGTAAAATTTGTTAAATAATATTGGGTGTATGTATGTGCCCTTGTTTCTATATAGTTCCGCCACGGATGAATGAGGGGAAAAAAAAATTAAAATGGTCCCATAAATTTTATTTTTTTAATTTAGATTGGTTGAGATTATTTTAAACATCTTATAAGCTCTAACATCTTATAAGTTGTTTCAAGAGTTTATAAAATGTAATTTTTATGGAGCTTATAAATTAACAAAGTGTTTGGACGAAAGAGCTTATAAGCTTGCAATTGAATATATTGATTTAACTATAAATTTTGGGTCTAATTTAAAGTTAATATTAAACACACATTTTGATTAGTGTGTGAAATGTGTGTAGTGTGTGAAATGTGTGCAGTGTGTGTAGTATGTGAAATGTGTGTAGTATGTGTAAGTGTGAATTGTGTGTGAAATTTGAGTGTAATAATTAAGATATTAAAAAATAAGATGGAAATAAGTTGGGGTATAGCAACTTATTTTTTTTAGATCTTATAAGCTCTTAGAGCTTATTTTTGTGTCTTATAAGCTCCTAAACATCTTTTTTTGCCAAACACTTTCCAAGAGCTTATAAGCTCCTAAAAACATCTTATGATGTTTTTAGGAGCTTATAAGCTCAGCCAAACACCCTCTTAGTCTCATAAGTTATTGTTTTTTTTTGTTTTTTTTTTATTTTTTTTATTTTTTTTTAGTCCCACATCTCTAGTAATTGCTCAATTTTGGTCCAATTTCGACCTAATGTTAACCAGCTGACCGGAAAAGGACACGTGACCTTCACGTGCCGGCGCGATTTTGGAAATTCCGGCCAAAATGGTCCCATAACTTTTTACTTTTTTTGATTTCGTCCAGAAGTTATTGATTTTTCGATTTGGTCTCACATCTCTAGTAATCCCTCAATTTTGGTCTAATTTTGACCCACTGTTGACCAGCTGACTAAAAAAAGGACACGTGACCTTCACGTGCCGGTGCAGTTTTGGAAATTCCGGCGACTTATGACACCTGTAGCCGGACTTCCGATGTGGAATATTTTTATAATTTTTTTATTAAGAGACCACATCAACAAATCATTTATCATGCCAGCTTATAAATATATATATATATATATATATATATATTTGCCTGAATTGAATTAAACTTCAAAATCACAAATGTAAAATAAGAAAATATAAGAATTTGCATCCCCTCTTCTTCTTCTTCTTCTACTACAAGAAAAAAGTCTAACTTTTCTCTTCCAATCTTTTCTATCTGAAAGTCGCGGCTTCAACCCCCCCAAAATTGGAGAATACAAAAGACAAAGAACCATGTCCCAATCTAGCAATAGCTTGCAAAATAGCATTGTGAGCGATTGTGGTTTGAATTCCCCCATTAAAACCTCTTGGAAAGAAGAAAATATTGGGCGTAGGTTCTACGGCTGCTCTAGATACCCAATTTGATTTTTTGGTTCTTGCTTCAATTTTATTAGTTTAGTCAAGGTTGAATTAAATTAATTCAAACATACTACGTCTAATTTTGGCAGAATGAAGGTCATTGTACAAGTTTTAGGTGGATAGATGCATTTCTATATGATAGAAGCAGATACATAATAAGAGGGCTTCTGCGAAGACTTAACGAGAAGAACGCTGAAAATGAGGCCCTGCATAATGCCGCATGAATCTCGAAGAAATTATTTTCCTAACCGAGATAGATAATGAGCTACTCGTTAAAGAAAAAAAAGCGGGTGGAGTTAAAGAACAAGGAGTTGAAAACCATCAACAATGAGTTGATAAAAATATAAGTCGACGGAATTTCCAAAACCGTGCCGATACGTGAAGGTCATGTAACCTTTTCTGGTCAGCTAGTCAACATCGGGTCAAAATTGAATCAAAATTGAGCAATTATTAGAGATGTGAGACTAAATCGAAAAAAAAAACTACTCCCTCCGTCTCGGTTAACTTGTAACAGTTGATCGGGTACCGATGTTAAGAAAAAACAGATTTTGTGGAATCTTTGACTTTTTTAAAGGTGGAGATTGAATGTGAATATTTTGAGGGTGGAGATTGTTGCCTTTAATTGCCATTTATGGGTGTGACAAGTTAAGTGGGACGGACCGAAATGGAAAGTAGGACAAGTTAACCGGGACGGAGGGAGTATTATTTTTTAGACTAAATCCGAAAAAGTAAAAAGTTATGGGAACATTTTGGCTCACTACAACATAAATGGGCTAATGTAACACCCAAAAAGTGTTACATATATACTAAAATATGTTACTATAGACTTTAGGTAACACTTTATTGGTGTTACATTTGCCCGTGCTACCTAAAGCCTAATGTAACACTTTTGATGATCTTTAGTAACACTTTTAATAAGTGTTACATTAGATTTTAAATTGTAACACTTTATGGTAACACTAAAAAATGTTACATATAACCCCCTTTATGTAACACTTTTAATTGAAGAAAAAATTAAAAATTTGTCATTGTTGGGTTTCGAACCCAGGTTGCTAGATTGCAGGAGCTTAAGCGCAAAGTCTTAACCACTAGGCTACAATAACTTTTTTAGTTATTATTTTAAGAAAAACAATATATACACAAGATTTTATTATACCATCAATAAAATACACTCAAAATTAAGTTTTCATCAAACTACAATCTAACTTAATTTTATTTACGTTATTCATATCAATTTGACACAATATTTCCACTATTTTTTTTTTCATTTTCATCCACTCATATATATATTTATATATATATAACTTATTTTATATCACATTAATTTTATACATCTAGTTATTGTATATAAATCTTAAGACATTATCATTAATTTTAATTACCATAATTTTATGTATTAAGACACCTTAATTGTTGTGTTTCATAGATTTTAAATAAAAAAATAAACTTACAAATATGAAGAGACATGACCAAATGTCCCAACACTACAACATAAATGGGCTAATGTAACACCCAAAAAGTGTTACATATATACTAAAATATGTTACTATAGACTTTAGGTAACACTTTATTGGTGTTACATTTGCCGGTGCTACCTAAAGTCTAATGTAACACTTTTGATGATCTTTAGTAACATTTTTAATAAGTGTTACATTAGATTTTAAATTGTAACACTTTATGGTAACACTAAAAAATGTTACATATAACCCCCTTTATGTAACACTTTTAATTGAAAGAAAAAATAAAAAAATTGTCATTGTTGGGTTTAGAACCTAGGTTGCTAGATTGCAGGAGCTTAAGCACAAAGTCTTAACCACTAGGCTACAATAACTTTTTTAGTTATTATTTTAAGAAAAACAATATATACACAAGATTTTATTATACCATCAATAAAATACACCCAAAATTAAGTTTTCATCAAACTACAATCTAACTTAATTTTATTTACGTTATTCATATCAATTTGACACAATATTTTCACTATTTTTTTTTTCATTTTCATCCACTCATATATATATTTATATATATATAACTTATTTTATATCACATTAATTTTATACATCTAGTTATTGTATATAAATCTTAAGACATTATCATTAATTTTAATTACCATAATTTTATGTATTAAGACACCTTAATTGTTGTGTTTCATAGATTTTAAATAAAAAAATAAACTTACAAATATGAAGAGACATGACCAAATGTCCCAAGTCTAGGCTCTCACACTTAAAAAAATGTATTCAAATTCTTAAAGGCTAAAGCTACAAGTCTATTTTGTAATTGTTTAGTAAAAATATAATGTGTGTATATCTATATACATACACACAAATAAGTCACAAATAAAATTTAATTTATTTTTGATAACGAAAAAGTAAATCTTTAGGTGCTCTAATGAATTGTTATTTTTGTAGGTCTGAGTTGATCGCTTTCACCACTTATGTTACAGATATTCTGTTGTGATAATTAAAATGTAACACATTAGACAAATAAAAATTGAAGTCACATAAGAAAAATAATCCACAAATATTTAATTAGTTTAAAATAAAATAAATAATTTTATTATTTACAAGTGTTACTTATTTATAAGTGTTACATAAAAGTGTTACTTATTCAAAAGTGTTGCGTAAAAAGTGTTACTTATTTGAAAGTGTTACCTAAATGTGTTACAATTTAAAAGTGTTACGTTCAAAGCGTTACATATTCTAAAAGTGTTACATGAAAGTGTTACATATTCGCAGATGTTACAAAAGTGTTACATGAAAGTGTTACATATTCCTAAGTATTACAAAAGTGTTACATAAAAGTCAAAATTTTAAAAGTGTTACAAACGAAGTGTTACATAAAGCCATTTATGTTGAAGTGCAAGTCTAGGCTCTCACACTTAAAAAAATGTATTCAAATTCTTAAAGGCTAAAGCTACAAGTCTATTTTGTAATTGTTTAGTAAAAATATAATGTGTGTATATCTATATACATACACACAAATAAGTCACAAATAAAATTTAATTTATTTTTGATAACGAATAAGTAAATCTTTAGGTGCTCTAATGAATTGTTATTTTTATAGGTCTGAGTTGATCGCTTTCACCACTTATGTTACAGATATTGTGTTGTGATAATTAAAATGTAACACATTAGACAAATAAAAATTAAAGTCACATAAGAAAAATAATCCACAAATATTTAATTAGTTTAAAATAAAATAAATAATTTTATTATTTACAAGTGTTACATAAAAGTGTTACTTATTCAAAAGTGTTGCGTAAAAAGTGTTACTTATTTGAAAGTGTTACCTAAATGTGTTACAATTTAAAAGTGTTACGTTCAAAGCGTTACATATTCTAAAAGTGTTACATGAAAGTGTTACATATTCGCAGATGTTACAAAAGTGTTACATGAAAGTGTTACATATTCCTAAGTGTTACAAAAGTGTTACATAAAAGTCAAAATTTTAAAAGTGTTACAAACGAAGTGTTACATAAAGCCATTTATGTTGTAGTGGCTGGAATTTTCGAAACCGCGCCGACACATGAAGATCACATGATCTTTTCCGGTCAGTTGTTCAACATTGGGTCAAAATTGGATCAAAATTGAGTAATTACCAGAGATGTGAGACCAAATCGAAAAAACAATTGTAACTTATGGAACTAAATCCGAAAAAATAAAAATTTATGGTACTATTTTTTACTCGTCCTACTTCTATGCAACGATTGCATTGGTGCAACCACCAATTTTCCAGCCCTTAGATCTTACAAAATGGCATTCTAACCATTCATCAATTTCGGATTATTTAAAAAAATAAAAGGGAGAAAATGACATTTCACTTAAACCCCCCTCCCAATAAATCACAATTTCCAAGGCATCTCATTCTAAATTACTTGTATTAATCACTTTCTCCCTCTCATTCTTCCGTAAACAGTGCATCAAAGTGAAGAAGAGGGATATGGATCCTCTCCGTTTAGGTTAATATAAATTTCGTCAATTTCCTTTCATCCAAGCCCTAAATTAAATCAATGTAACTCAAAACGGCTATGTCATCTACTACACATACAACTTTTTGACCTCCAAATAAGTTTGCAGGTGTTTTTTTTCCTTTTCTATCCCCTCCTCTTTTTTTTTTTTTTTTTTTTTTTTTTTGTGTGTGTGTGTGTTTTTTTTCACCTTGAAGAGTAAATTTATAATAAACCTCTATACCATTGTCAACCAAAAAATAAATTCAAGCAAGCAGGTTTTTGTGGGATTTGAAGTGAAGAAGGAGAAATTTAAAAAAAAAAATTAAAGGAGCAATTTTTTGTGGGATTTGAACTGGAGAAGATGATATTTGAAAAAAAAAAAAAAGAAAAAGAAAAAACCAGAGTAGCAACACTCAGCCATGGTAATAAGATTTTGTGGGATTTGAATTGGAGAAGGAGAAATTTGAAAAAAGAAGAAAAGGAAAAGAAAACCTGCCATGGTAATCTTTCTGAATTTTCCATCATAATTTATTAACTGATGAAGCGAAGTATTTCTTGTTTTCTCTATATTCTCTGTGCACGCTGAACCCCAGACGTAGGAGAGAGAAAAATACAGACGTAAATCTGAAAAGGTAACTTAATATATCCGCTACAAAAACTAAAACTAAACAACAGATCGTAATTATTGCTGAAAAGAATATTGAATTAGAAGAGGTCCCACCATGTAAGTGAAAAGACAAGAATATTTTAAAGGTGTGCAATAACTACACTGCAGATGACCCCAATATTAAATTATTATCGTATAATATTAAAACCCCACAGAGAACTTGCGCGGACTAATAAAACCACACATATGGTAGTATGACACGATTTACCATATCCAAAAGATGTGTATACTACTAATTTCTCCTAAAATCGTTTGCAGTGTCTAAAAGAATCCTAGTTAATGGGTGATCATGATGAGTAATTTGCTGAAAGTGGGTTGTTTGATTCATTGATGGTTGAACTAAGATTCGGGTTGACCAACCTCTTATTGGAAGAGTTGATGCCGACCCTTTAAGAGTTGATGCCGACCCTTTACTTTGCTTTGAATACCGAAAGTAGTTAGTTATTAGAATGAAATAATAAAGTTTTGTCATTAATATATGCATTTTACTTTTACCATTTTTTTTTCAGAAGTAACACACGCTCTCACAAAACCATGACAATTTTAGATAATCAGTTTTAAGTGATGCACACACATTCACATCGAAATCATAATGATTCTATAATAATAATAATAACCATACACACATCGAAATCATTGTGATTCAATTATAATAAACCACACAAGCATTCACATCGAAACTATGGTGATTTTGAATTATTCCTATATAATTTTTTCGGAGATCCTTGATGTGGGACAAAGTCCTATCTATTTCTCTAAGAAATGCATAAATAACACATGCACTCACTCTTTAATGTGGTGGAATTATTTTTTAAAACGTTTATAAACTATGCATGCACTTACTTTTCAGTGTGGGATCAAATTAAGAGTCTTACTTCTATGCAACGGTTGTATTGATACCACTACATGGCATTTCAACCTTGGATAAAAAAAAAAATACTCAATCTACACCGTTGAATTGTTATTTTCTAAAAAAAAAATTAAAAAGGGAGTAATTGTAATTTTATTATTTTTTCTACTTTAACTTTATGCATAACAGTAATTGCATTTTCACACCTTTGAGGTAAAATTTAAAATCATAATTATCATACCTCCTATTTAAAAGAAAGTGGAAAAGACTATGATAATATTGCTATATTTTCAAAGCGCGATAACTTTGAAATTTATACTTCACACTAATCTGCTGAGACCAAATTTCAATTGCAGACTTTTCTCAATTGGTTATTCGTTTATTCAGTCTTTCTCCTTCATCTTTATGTAATCTTTTTGTTTCACAAACTGATATCTGGTTTAAAACATATCAGATCTGTTGAGATGTCAAAAGTTGAAGCTCCCTTTTATATTTTCAAAGCCTGAAATTGGGGATTGTTGCAGAAATGCCAAATTTGTTCACAATAGATATGCTAAATGTCCTTTTTTTTTTCTTTTTCATTTTCAACAGATTGTGCATTGAATTTCTTACCTTTAGATCCTGAAAGAAATGCTTGCTAAGCTAATTAAATTGTTGATGCAATGTTATAAGAAATTAAAAAAGAGACTCAAACTAAAACGCAAATTTAAGATCACCCCACGCCCTTGGCCCTTTCGATGGCCAAAATACTTCCGGTGGAAGAGGGTTGGGTGGCGGTGGCGATTATGTAGGTGGAGGAGGATTGAGTGGTGGTGCTAGATTTGGTGCGGGGGCGGTCTTGGTAGTGGGGGAGGACTAGGAGGAGGAGGAGGTGGTGGTTGATCCGGAGGAGGCTTGGTGGCGGTTCTAAATTTAGAGGTGGTGTTGGTGGTGGTATTGGCGGTGGCGCTAGCGCTGTAGGGGTTTTGAAGGTGGAGGTGGGGGCGGATTGGGGGAGGTGCAGGGGGTGGATTTGGTGGAGAGGTTGGTCGCGGAGTAAGGGACAGATATCCTTGATCAAGAAAATGATAAAACCAAAGAGATAACAAAAACAAAAGGAAGAAGATGATGAGGAGAAAGAAGAAGATAAAAAGAGAGAACTCACAAGAAACGAACACAAAAGTAAAAACAATTAATTACTGTGAAAAAAAAAATTATTGGAAAAGAAAATGAAGAATCCTTACAAAAATTGTAAAAAGACATATGTGCCCCCTGATTACACCTATGCAATCGTTGCACAACAGAATTTTCCTAAAATTAATATTATTTTTTTTTTAAAAAAAATGTAAGTTTCACGGTTCAAGAAATCAACATGCGAATACCACAAAAACATGGCAATTTTGAGTATGATGAAATCAGTTATAGACCTCACCCATTTTCTTTTCGATGCGGGAGAAAGCCCCATTCATTGTTTCTTAGGCTTGAAAATTAGGGCAATTCAACTTAATGTAAGCAATCCAAACTCAAATTCTTAATAATTAAGGAAAAATTCATTTTTAGTCCCGTATATTATTTCTTGTCAAGGAAAAAATTTGTATGTTAGAAAATTTTAATTTTCAATTTGTATGTCCCGAAAATTGTCAATTTAAGGACACTGATCATCGCCGACGTTCAATTTGGCCGGAACTGGACTAATAAATTTGGGATTTTCCGATACTGATGCTTATGTGTCAAGATGACATGCTAAATCATTAAATTTTTTAGTAGTTAGTCCCCCAAAAAGGAAAGGTTACATCCTAATTTTCGTATGAGGTGTATTTTTTTTCTTCCTTTCTTTCTTTATCTTTCCCAAATTTATTAGTCTCGTACATCGCACGTGACTAATTCCGGCCAAATTGGTCGTTGACGATGGTCAGTGTCCTTAAGTTCTATAACTTTTAGAACATACAGAGCTACAATTAAAATTTTCTAACATACAAAATTGTTTCTAAACAAAAATCTAAATATAGGATTAAAATTGAAATTTTCCCGAATAGATCATCTCAACTAGATTCAACTACACCCCCAAAAACGGATAACATCTAGCCAATGACTTCGCATAAAACTTATCATAAAATACTAAAATATAAAATGTAATGTTTGATTTATTTCGATTTGAACAAAGAATTTTGTATATCATCATTAAAATATATTACAGAGATATCTATATTTCCCTCTCTTTGTTGACTTTCTTTTCTTTTCTTATCTATTTTTTTTTTTTTTTTTTTCCTTTCTGATCATGTAGTATCATTTCCCAACCCCAAGTACTCCTGCACATCCACCGGAAAACAAGGGTAGCGCCGCCACGCCCGGCCGTGCAACTTCATTATCTTCACCACCCTCTCCTTCATCGTGGACTGTCCGCCGCCCACATTCAGCAGCACCACCAGCTTCCTCACCGCTCCACACACTACCATCTCCTCCAACACATTTTCCGTTGAGTGAAAACTCGAAATTAACCACAGTATTTTCACCCCAATCTTGGTCGCCGCATTTGAAACATTCAGCATCTTCTTTGCAACAGCAGCAATCCCCAATCCATGTTCGGTGAAAGCCAATCTCCCTTCAGCACATTCACACAGTAACTTTATTAACTGCATGATTTTCTCACTTTTTGACCTCCCCGAATCCGGCAGAAGCTCAATTAACGTGCACACACCTCCAGCTTCAATCGCTTTCAACCTCGATTTCTTCGACGCGTCGATGATCTCAATCAACAGTTGCAGTGCGCATGAACTCGCCTTAGTGCATATCTCATCGGACGCTAGCTCTAACAATGACTTGAAGAAATCAATGCCTTGTTCCTGTACGACGTAGTTCCATTGATAGTCAGCTTTCGACATTTTCTGGAACGTCGAAATCGTGCAGAATCTGGCCTCAGCGCTGCCTCTCTGAAGCATAATCGACATGGAATTCATGCAAGCAGGATTCATCAATAGCTGGAGAATTTGCTCATCTTCATCAGAAACTGGAATTTGATGAAGAACACCTAAGGCCTCTTCACAAGCTCTAAACGCAACGAAATCAGAGTTTTCGACCAAAATATGCTCAATTATCTTTACAAGCACCTCAACTCCTCCTAATTTCTTGAAATCCTCTTTTACCTCTTCTTCCCCTTCTACAATCGACCTCAGTTTTCTCAGACAACGCACCTTGAACGGAGTCGAATCGATCGTGCCGAGAGCCGCCGTTAATTCGTCGTGCCTGGCCGACATCGGCGGTGTAGGAGGCGGACTCCGATCGGCCTGAGAATCGCGCCATGCGTCTATCAATCTTTTGAGGGTGTGATTTGGAGTCATTTCGAAACTCTCGATGCATTGCATTGTTGCAGGGCAGGTTTTCTTCTTGTAGGTGTGAAACCATTTCTCGATGTTTTTCCGATCGTATGTAACTCCTGTGATTACAGTTACAGGATCTTTCATGATCTCCATGGAAATGGGGCACCTGAAATCCATAGAAGGATCTCCAGAGCTTGTCTCCATTTCTGATATTGAAGAGAGGGAAGTATTGTAGAGATCGTCAAGGGTATTTATATAATGAAATTCACAAAATTTCATATATATTAATATATAAATACAACTAAAATTCTATTTGAAATAGTATTTTATATTTTCATTAGTATTTTAGACACGATTTGCGACTGTCAATGCATACATATATATAAAAATATACCAGAAAAAGTCTTGAAAGTGATGTAAGAGATTTGTGGAAGTCTAAAGAAAGATAAGATCAGAGTCAAAGCTCACCTGTAATTGCAAGCTGTGTGTATAAACATGGAAGGGACGGTGAAAGTGTTGGAAGTTGTCTAATAACTAATTTTGAATTTCTAATTTCTTCCCCACTTTTTCATGTATATATGTATTTGCAATCTGATCCCTGTGATTTTCGGAAATAAAATTTTTATAAATTTTGTTATTTACAGTTCTCGTTACTATATTTATCATAGGTTAATGTTAGTGTGTTTCTTAAGCAAATATTTTATTTAAAATTTATAGAAAAAGTCACATTAACGATGAACACATTAGCATGTGTACAAGTAACAGATCATTTTTGTATAACAATATAAGGAACCTACCTTGAATTTTCCTCAAAGTTGCGTTCTTTAGGATTATTTTTGTGATGCGTTTGCCGCAGCTGACATACCTGCTCTCTTACTCACGAGTTTGATAAATCTTAGAAATAATTATACAGATGTTATCTTATTTAATTAAGGGTTAAAAATATATAGTGCCATGTTAGCATAGAACAAAAATTTGGTGTTGAGCTCCTCATTAGCTATTGGAGTTCGAATGGCAAACGTACATCAAGTTGGAAAAATTCTAGACCTAAGGTGGTGTGTTTTTTTTATAATGTTGCATTTGAATGTCATATTTTAGCAGTTGCAAATGATAATTGATTAAAAGATACGACTTTTTTTCATTATTAAATTTATATATTTATATACAAGTACGTTTCTATATATGTTTGTCTTGTGTGTTTTTGTTTAAGACTGGCAATTTTTCAAAAATAATTCATGACCCCATTTTGAGTAATTTTTTAAGGATTATATCAAGTGGATTTCAAATTCATCTACTTTGAATGGATTTGAAACCTATTAATTCTAAATTTTAAATCTATATATACATTTCAAATCTCTCCATCCAAACATAATCTAAAGGAATATGAATGTTTTATATTTATTGGGTTCAAATTTAAACAATTCATATTTTCGGCGTTAAAGATTTAAAATCCACAACTGTAATTCGTTTGGATAATTTCATACAAGAGTGAGTATAATCCATTAGTACAGGCCCCTAATAGAGAAAAAACAATTTTTAGAGGGGCCAAATCTCAAATTTTCCTCAGTATAATACTCAACGGACCGATCGATGCGTTGACTTTAATTAGTATATGGATCAGCAGATGTTTGCCGACGACATTCATATATATAATGAAATAAGTATAAATATTATACTGTATTTTAGACTTTGATGTAGTTTCCCTCTATATTTCTGTGTACTTAGTCATAGCCAACCCTTTCATTAAATAGGAAAGTCAAACGTTAATTGCTTACATAACATCTCTAGACTGCATGTAGAAGATAATTTAATTATCTTGGCTGTTGAGCTGCCTCACCATCATCATGGTTATAGTTATGTATTATATGTACTCTATTTATTTCAGATGAAATCCTCTATATTATATGGTGTTTCAACTCGGATTTTAAAATAGTCCTCACATGCGCATTACATATTTGGCAACATCATCTGGTGTATAATGGCCAAGTAGAAGAATTCATGCTTTCTATCATTAATTAATACTAGTACGTCCCCGTGCGATGCACGGGTAATATTTTAACATAATAACGTTTAATTTAATTGTAATATAAAATTTTATCGATATTGGAGAAGTACATTTAAGTAAAATCATATAATTCGATGACTAAAAAAAAAATTTATCACAAAAAATCAAAAGAATATTTTTGTTCGCGTCATATATAAAACCTAAATAATAGCCAGATAAAACGACGTCATTTTGTAACTATTGGCAAAACAATTAACTGCCACTATAACTTTGAGCATTCTTTTTTGCTGCTACTTGAGTGACAGATGTCTATGGAACAAAAGAAAAGGCGCACATGATTTTTAGTTGTGTACCATACTTTCTCCGTCCCAATTAATTTTGCACATATAAAAAGTACGTATATTAAGAAAAAAGTTTTTTTTTTACTTTTCAGTTGACTTTTTCAAATGTGGAGATTGATGATGGAGAATTTGAGTTGTGAGGATTGTAAAAGAAATTTTCTTTTTTAGGATGTGCAAAATTGTGTGGGACGAAGCAAAAAGGAAAATGTGCAAAATTAGACGGGACGGGGGTAGTATAAAACATCTTAGGTGTATCAAATTTTCAAATTTAACATAACATATAAATAATTTATAAAATAATCACATCACTTGGGGCCTTTGGCTTTTTTATTCATTTGAGCACGACGTAACAACCTTGTTTGTTTTGTACATCTTCATTTATTCTAAGAATTCATTTATGATAATTAGAATGTAATAAAATACAGAGATATATTATGTAATTTAACACAATATATGAAGTATAATTTGAAATGAAACCTTTCAAAGGTCCATTTACCTTATAAACTTTTTGTAATATTATAAACGAAATTACATTGCAACTATATAACGAAATAAAAACAATTAACTTGTAATTAATGTGAAATTACTAATAAAAGAAAATGAAGTAAAAACATTGATTGCACTATCGCCCTTAAACATAAATACAGAAGATGGTAAACAAATTATTTAATTATAATCCAAAACATGTACTATATAAAACAAAATAGCCGCATCTGCCGTTTATTCTATTATTACATTGTAACTAAATAATATATTAAGGGGATAATTGGATTGGGATGTCCCCATCCGGATGTGACATGTGTTATCCTCAACGTATTTTATTTTATGGATGACCCATCCCTCCACATTCACACCCTATTACCTACATCACATTTTACAATTTTCAATATACATTTTACAAATTTCAATACACCTTTTACAATTTCCAATGCACATCATAACCTACTATACCCCTAAACTAAAATACCTTTTTGGATGTTTCGTCCATGTATGTGCCCCATCGAACGTGGTACATGCCACTACATCCCAATCCAATTATCCCTTAAATCATCATATACAAACTATTCATATTTAGTCTAGGCCCGATTGGTTGGGTGATTACTATCCCATGTTTTCCCAATTCACAGGCTAAATCAGATGTTGGGTAAGGGTTGTCTTCAGGTAGTTAGTAAGGCGTTGAATACTGTTATTTGGGCGGAATCTGCCCATGAGATTTTTAGGTTTTTATGATCTATCTTCTAATTCAAAATACAAATATAATTAATAATTATTATAAGCCGAAATTAAAATGTTAACTATGATTTTGGAAGCACTCTAAGCAAATTGACATTCTTTTTGTTCTTTTTTTAATCAGTAATCAATGACGGACCCAAAAATTTAGTCAAGGGGCGATTATCTATAGACGGATTTATGAATACTTTAAGGTTATGTGACAATTTTTCACCAAATATGCGGCAAATTCTGAGTAAGCTAGAAATCAAATTCTTTTATATTACACTCTAAAATAAAATACTGAATAATTTTCATTAAAAAAATAATAATTTTGAAAATCTATAAGGGAGGACTATTGTTGCACTCCACCTAAATATATACACGAGCTTCAATACTAAACTCTATAAATAAAATTAGAAAGTACCAAAAATTTAGATAAGATCAATAAATTCATTAAATTACAAAAAGAAAAAAAAATATAATCAAGATATTATGTTTCAATATTTATTATACTATCATAAATCTTTATCTTTATTGCTTATACATAATAATATATCTATTTAATTTAAATTATATTAAAATCGAATAAAACATACATATATAATACTACCTCCGTCCCAGCTATTCTTGCACTGGGAGAGTTGGCACAAGTATTAAGAAAAGTTGCTTTTTGGGATTTTGTTGACTTTTCAAAGGTGAATTAAAGGTGGAGATTGAGGGTGGAGATTTTGAGGGTGTAGATTGTATTATAACTTTCCTTTTTAAGGGGTGTGCAAGTTTAGCTGGGACGGACGAAAATGGAAAGTGTGCAAGTTTAGCTGGGACGGAGGGAGTAACACATTTTGACGGGGTTTGGAGGACTCAGTGCCCCCTTGATCCCATCACAGGTCTATCACTACCGTAATCGAGCGTTAATTTTAAAAACTTAATTATCGTATTTTTTTCATTAGTAATTTTTAATACATTTATAAAAAAATTAATTTAAAAAGAAAATCCGTCTAGGCAAATTCTCCCCGGACAGTATTATGGTAAGGCATTTGTTTGGATATCTCTACCCATGATTTCTCTACCATTACCACAAATAATTCAATTGGTTTCCTTAATAAGTGATGATGAGCTAACTACACTCCTAAAAATACAAAATTTCACAAACATACCCTTCAAACCTTGAGCAAAATTGGGGGTTCATTCGCATATAGCAGCAGGAGTTTTCCACCGTCTTAAAAAACGAATGTGATTCCACAAAGGAGTAACCATGAACGACTGAAAGAAGCGATCGATCGTAGGATGCATTGAGTTTGTGAGTCCAGGTTCTCTTCTAAGATTTTCGAAAATTCTTTGCAAGTAATTTGTTCTAATTGCTCGCCACAAACATGATAGTAATCAATTGTTCGAAATTTCTTTGGAGTAATTATGTACTTAAGATCGTCGGATCTGTTCTCTCTTTTGATATTTGACATTTGGTTCAAACATGAGTGCTCGATCTTCGATTTTCGAGTGCGATTTTACCCCTATTGAGAACGTAGTTGATGGAATTTGTGAATTAACAAAAACCGCATGTATGGTTTTTTTTTTTTAAAAAAAAAATTTTGTTCTCATTTTGGTGTTTCTTGCCAAGCTCCCAAACCCTATCATTCCTCAATCTCGTGGGTAAAAATGGATTGGAAGATGATGTTTCAGTAACAAAATTACTGTCAATCGTGAATTTGTTAGTTCTGATATTACATAGATCTTTCAGATCTCCAGAGTTACCCCATCAGTTCAACTTCCTCTAAGTTCTTCGTCTTTTGATGATCCAGTTTTTTCGCTATGTTACTTTTTTTTATTTATTTACATGCCAACTAAACGATGATTACCAATCTTATGTGTAAATCGATTTTAATGTACTCTTTTTTTATTTCAACTTTGAAAAAAATGTAGATCTTGTGTGGATTAAAACGAAACTTGTCGATTTTGACCCAGGCCATTTTAATCGAGCTATTTTTTTATTGCCCCGTAATTTAAAAAATTTTGTGGATTTTGAAGATTCATTTAATCTGTGGTTTAATAGTACTACAGATTTGTGTTTCTCCTCTAGAAGCTCATTTTTTTCCAAGAAACTGTAAAATCTCATCTATGATATCCCTAATTTTCATTAAATCGAAGAACATGCAGAAGGTTCGCAATCATTTGAATTACTTGTGTTTGGATTTTTGCCTCTGTTTCCTATATGCAGATGGAGATGATGCTGGTTACCGCTGCTGAAAGATGCAGGTAATATTTTTGGACTAATATTGTACTATCGAAAAAAATAGAATTTTACACTGTTAAAAATAAAAATCAGATTTCCTGTACATATAATGGCGATCTGTAATTTTCAAGATAACCCCAACAATTTTTGCTACCTGTTTACATGCAAGAATAAATACATCTCAAAATAAAAACACCAACTTGGTGAATTAGTATCTGCCCTTGTAGTTCAATAAAATTTATTCTATTTCCGTGCTTAAATTGATGCTTCTCTGATATTGAGCAGTTGATATTGTGCTTATCTTCTTTGCTCACTCTTCTGTTGATCAGCTGCACAATAATTAGATGCTGTAAAGACAGTATAGTGCATTTTTTCTCAGATTAAGATTGTCTAAACATAAGAGCAGCTAATTTTTTCTCAGAATTAAAACACCAACCTGACTAATCAATATATGTTGTACTAAACTGAAATTTATTCTGTTTTTGTGCTTAATTGTGTAATATTCTTCAGCTAATTTAATGGTTTAGTTCTTTGATCATTCTTCTACTGAGCAGTTGAACATGAATTTAGGGTTGTAAAACATGAGATTGAGTGGTGTTTAAACATGAGAACATGAGATTGAGAGTTTTCTGAACATGAGAACATCAGTATATCACAATAGTTTTTCTGTTTTAACTATTATATGCTTTAATCAATATTTTCGAATTTAAATATGTAAAGCATATCTATTTAACTGATGGCTTTTGCAAAATTAGTTATAAGAAACATCAAAGCTCTGTGTTTAGTCATTGGAAAACAAATTGTGTTCTCACATAACACAATTATGTAATAGAAATTTGGACATTATTACACTGATGCAACTATAAAGTTATGAAATAAAGATGGAAGTGTAAATATTTTAATCCCGAATACTAATTCTGTTTATTTTATGTGTTTTTTTATTGCGAGATATACGAATAACTGGGTTGAATAGACATAAATGCCGGGAAGATGACAGGTAAACTGTCCACACCTATCAAAAAAGGTGAGAGTTGATTTGAGTTTAATAATTATTCGAAATTAAAGGTGAGAGATCTTCCTGTGTCACAGATCTGTTTCACAAATAGAGAGAGAATTTATCAACTGTCCTTTTTAGTGTCAATATAAACATATTAATTAATGACTGTATCCTAATCAAATAATTTTAGTTGCAGGGAAGAGCAATTCAATCTGCAATAGAACAACTCCTGGAACAATCAACTTCAAATTGCAGATTCGAATAATACGCTGTAAAAGTATTAAAATCCTATGATCAAAACATACTGAATAGTGTATCAATTAAACAATTGGAAATATATATATGTGTGTGTGTGCGCGCGTGCAAAATATAATGATGCAGATATTACATCATGTTTCATTTAATCTCTAAATGTAATTGATCTTCAAATATAATACGAACTTACAATGGTGAAAGGATGAGAGGGGCTGCTTGCTTGCTACGATGAGAACGGTGATTTGTTGCTTTGTTGCTCTAGTATTTAAAGAGAAAATGCCAGGGCTAAATTTGGCTGTCAAGATCCCTTTAATTCTGGAAAAAAAAATATTTAGATATTTGTATGAGAAATTAATTGACCAATTGCATAAATTTATGTAGACAAATTGATTCACTATATTAGAAATTGATATTTGTCAGCTTTGAAAATATAGAGAATATCTCAACAATTCTATATCACCTTTGAAAATAGAGAGAATATCTCAACAATAAACAGATTATGCTGAAATATGCTGAAATAGCGGAAACTTACCAAAATAAACAGATTTTTTAGGAGTATATGCTGAGATTATGTTTGAACTATAATATGCTGAAATAGGGGAAACTTACCAAAATAAACAGATTTTTTAGGAGCATACAATGTGTTATCAGATTTATTCGGATCCCTCACATTTTCTGCACAATTTATTTCCGAAAATGGTATGTACAAATGGGCGGGAAAACACCAATTTTCCAATTATGGTATAAATTCATTTTGTTTTTATATATATATAGATATGACACGATGTTAAAAGCAATGGAATATCTAATAGAACACTGTATATAATAGAGGATCTTATTTGATTTATGTAGGTTATAAATCAGATATCAAATGCCCACTTAATTAGTACTCCCTCCGTTCCACTTAAATTTGTATATTTTTCTTTTCGGTCCGTCTCACTTAACATTGCACATCTTTAAAAAGTAAATTTTACTCACAATCTCCACCCTCAATCTCCACCTTTGAAAAAGTAAAAAATTCCCCAATTTTTTTTTTTCTTAACATCCGTCTGATAAGCGCGCAAAATTAAGTAAAACGAAGGGAGTATTTCTTTTTAAAGTTAGGGTGCTCCAGGTACATGACATGTACTAGAGTAAGTAATATACTTGATAGGAAATGCCTTTTAAGTAAATAATTAATAGAAAAATAATAAATAACATATTTTAGGAGAACAATTCATTAAATATCTTTTAGACAAACAAGTAATACTACAAAGTAACTAAAGCAATGTTTAGTTGGGACTGGGGTGACTGGGCTGAAGAAAGTGTCTGGAATTAATGGTTGGGGGTGTTAGAGAGTGATATTTGATTAGGTGACTGGGGTTGTGGTTGGAGTGTAATATTTAATTATCAATTGTAAAATATGATGTGATATATGTAAGAGATATTTATTAATGATTGGGAGAACTATTAAAATAGTATTGGGATTTGTGATTAATGTCCTTCCACCAAACCTTTCCCCAATTTGGCCACACCAACCCAAAAAATATGAGGTTGAATTGGCCCCATTGATGAGTGATAAAGCGCAATCCGTTATCACAAGAATATTCACGAAAAATACCAAACAAGAAAATAACCAAGCAGTAAGACACAAGGTTTACGTGGTTCGATCCGGAGATCTACGTCCACGGGAAAATGATGTCCCTACCGGGCTCCTTTTCTTTCTCTTCCTTTGTTTTTGTTTACAAGCGTTATTTTCTTTGATCAAAGTTCCAACCCCTTTTCTTTCTCTAATTCTACTATTTATATCATACAAATTACAGCCCTAACTATATTCCTACAATTAAGGCCACGAAACTTGCCTTCGTGATTGAGAGGAAATCGTGGGTCAGATCTTCCATCCCTCTTGCACTGCCATTGCAACCTAATTATTAAATCTGTCTTTGGGTCAATTCTTGGGCTTCCAACTATAAACAACTTGGGCCGGGCCTTAGGCAACTTGGGCCAACTTGGGCCTTACCTACCAGATGCCCCTCCCCCAAAGAAGCCGAAGCAGAAGGATTCGGCTTTGTAAAGTAGATAAGGTAAGCGATGAGTGCTGCGAGTAGAAAACCAGATTCCAGGAGTAATGGGATTAGAATGAGAAAGAAGACAAAAACACCAGTGTCCTTGAGAAAGACTTGGGAAAGAGTGAGAAACCCGGGGTCACGCACCCAGAGTCGAGAAAAGTAAGCCCCGAGGTCCTTCAACCGGGGTTGAGAAAAAGTAAACCCCGAGGTCCTTCAACCGGGGTTGAGAAAAAGTAAACCCCGAGGTCCTTCAACCGGGGTTGAGAAGAAGTAAACCCCGAGGTCCTCCAACCAAGGTTGAGAAGCTTCTTCAACACGAGTGATGAACACAACTGAGGCGCGTGACTGACAGTTGTACACAGTATTCGAGTAAGCGCGTGTGAAACGGCGCATATTGCTAGTTTCGAGGCGCGTGTGTGGCACGTGAAGATCAGAACCGTTGATTTTAAACCATCGAATCTTTACCGTTGCTGAATGTATAAGAAAAGGAGGGAAATCGAAACCCTTCACCTTCTTCTCCTGCAGTTATCTGAATCGCGCATCAGAGAAATCCGCCATTGTGCCAACTTGTGACGATAGAATATCTCTCACCAACCAACCAAAGAAAACAAGTAAGTATGTCTATCTCATCTTCGTCTTCATCTAGGGTGGAGGAGGTAGGCAAAAAAGGGGTGCCTTTTAGAGCACCTCCTATCCGAGTGATCTTCCCCGTAAACAGCGAAAGTAGACAAATCCATCGAGGTGATCTTAGTGAAATAAGAGTGGAGGCAGTAAGTTTTCCCCGGTGTGAGGAGGAAGTAGAGGGGTTCGAGGTGGCAGGGGTAAGGCCCACTGTAACTGAGACTCAAATTAGGCGATGGGTGCCAATTTTTTTCTTACCCTTTGACTTGGAATTTATTATTCCCGAAGATAAGGACAAAGCCTGTTGCCCTCCCAAAGGATTCATATCCGTGTACTTAGATCAACTGGCCGTAGGATTGAGGTTTCCTCTGTGGGATTTTTTAATGAAATTGTTGGATTATTATGGAATAGCTTTAGGACAGTTAGGGCCCAATGCTGTAAGGCAGGTGGTAGGTTTTTTAGTGGAGTGTAGTAAGGGGGGATTGGTGCCTAGTATTAGTTTATTTAGGCATTTCTTTCAATTGAAAAAGATGGGGAAAAATAAAGGTTGGTATTACCTTAACCCCAGGCCTGGAAAAAGATTTAAGGTTAAGAATCCGAGTAAAATTGAAGGATGGAGAGGGAAGTTTATTTATGTTAGGCAGGCAACAGTGCTGCCAAAGTGGCAAATGTTAGAGGTAGTAGATAGTGCCCCTGCAGGGGAACCTAGGGGTGTGGACGTTTTGAAGAGAGCCGGTGTACTGGAGTCCAGATTTCCGGAAGAAGTCCTAAACAAAGCTGGGTTGAGCCCGTATTATTCCAGATGGGCTGCTGGGACTTCGGATTCCCACGAGAAAGGTACCCCAACCGAGACTGATTCTGACAGGACACCGAGCATATCTGAGGGGGAGAGAACGAAAACCAGGGCAGAAGTAGAGGGTAGGACTGTTATTCCTGTATATATTATGTAAAATAAACTTGTCAATTCTCTGAACACATGGCTTGTCATGTGCAGTGGGTAAGTTCAAGAGTGCCGCTAGGAAGAGTACAGAAGCCAGCTCCGGGGGACGAGATGATAGGTCTAAAACCCCGGAGCTACAAAGAACAGCAGCTGGAGGTAGCCACGGAGTTGACCCCGAGGACAACATTCCACTCTCAGGGTTGACGCCGAGTACCAAGAGGAGGATCACCTCTCCAACAACACCATCGCCTCCCAAAAAGGCGCATATGACCCCGGCTCACGAGGTATCATCGTAAATAGTGTTATTATACCTCGCATACGCCCATCATAATAGTGAGGCAATGCAGGGGCAAGGAGCGGAGATAACGGCGGCCGGAGCCGAGCTTGAGAAACTGCTGGAGCCAATCTGCGGACTAGTGGGAAGATTGGAGAAAGAATCTGCCCAAGACAAAGTAGCCGAGCTGGAGGCCGAGGTTGCCAAATTACGAGCCGGATTCGCGGAGGCTCAGAAGAGTGCTAAAGCAGCCCGAGACAGGGCAGTACTTGCCGAGAGAGAAGCAGCCAGGCTACGTGAACAGGCCGTCGAGGTTGCTGTGTTGAGGGGTGACCTAATCGCAACGCGGGAAGAGCTGAACAAGGCGATAGTGGGCCAGGGAGCAGTACTAGAAACTTTCGCCGAAAAATTGATGCAAACAGAGACATTCTTGAAGTTTCTGAGCACGTTCGTGGCTGCAGGTGACACAGCTACAAAAAGCGAGCTGTTGGAAACCGTATATGATAAATACCCGGAGGTCAATGTTTATGATGAAGACTTCGGGTATAACTATGATGCAGTAGGGAACGAAGATGGTGCATATTTTGAAGCGTTGATGAAAGCTCGGAAGTGGCCATTGATCGAGGCCTTAGCTAAGAAGAACACACTCCTAACTCCCGAAATCATTAAACGGTGTAATGAAGACCAGGATAAGGACTTCTTGGGTTTTCGCAACGGTTTTTATGTACGGGAGTTAAGGAACCGAGCTCCTATTCCCCGTAAAGAAGCTGTTAGGCCTTCCGTCATGATCGAAGGCCCTAGCAAGGCAGCAGAGGTAGCGAGTGACGTTGTAGAGGCCTCGGGTGGAAAAGAAACCAACCCTACCCCCGGAGAGGTCAGTGACCTTCCAACTCATGACCAGAATGTAGGGTAGATGATCTGTAAAAAGGATTCCGTTGTATTTTCTTGCTTTGTAATGAACAACTTTGTATTTTCGGAGAAATAAACAATGTTGAAACATTTTTATGGATATCAAATGTTGCTATATTCTTATTCAGAACAATGTACATGTATTCGTAAGGTCTAAAAACTGAGGTGTCTCCTTTGCCAGGAAAATATTGAAAACCCATATGAAGTAATAAAGCAACTTCAATCATCAATAGTTTGGCTACAGAAAGACCGAGATATGTTGATGTTGCATGAAGTCCCACGGTTGTCAAGGAATTTATCGTTAGTAGAAAAGAGATGCTTAGAAGCGGAGAGCTCATGGAAAGAATCTGCACAACAAATGAGGCAGTACAAAGCGCAGTGTGTGTTAAAAGATCTGGAGTTGGAGCAACTCCGTATAAACCAACAAGAGTGTGAGCATTTGCTTGTTGACGGCGGACGATTATCAATTCAAGAGATTCGAGCCCGGAGAACAGAAATCCGGGGAGACGTCCAGCAGCGGAGCGAGCAAGGTGATGCCAATAATCCTGAAGTCATAAGGAACCGGTTGGTATTAGGATTTCTGGTAGAGCTGCAAAAGAAGGTGGAGGCCAGGAACGAAGCTTTAAAAATTGCAGGGCAAGAAGAACAGGAACACAGCCGCAAGAAAAAGCGTCGGGGCAAGAAAACAAAGACCGATATCCAAGAGAAGATGTTGTCGGCGGACCAAACTGTAGGTGCCGGGAAGACCAATAACATGCCCGAAGTGACATCGAGTGTGCCCCAAGAACCGGAAGAAACACGCGTGGTGGAGCCGGAGGCCAGTGGATCAACAGTTGTAGCTTTGGCCAAGGAGATTGATGAGATGCCTGTTGAGGAGTGGGATGCTGTAGAATGGGCGAACACTCCGGGGAGGGAACGGAGAATAAACCCAATGCCTCGGAAGACACCAGAGCCTCCTCGTCAGAAAACCGGGGAAGACATAACTAAAACCCCCGAGGTGATGGATCCATTAGCGCCACTAGAATGGGGCCATGCAGAATGGATCAATATGTCAGGGCCAAGGAGAAGATCCGGACATACTGCAGATGACCGGGGTCCTCAAGGGACAAGTTATAGGTATGGAACCGGAGTCCGTAACCGAAGCGAAGTAAAGCGTCGTCGGAACGCGCAAGAAGCATCCCGGAGGACTAGGAATGTTCGATCAGAGACAAGGCGACGCGGTTTCGCGTACTGGTTCGAAGAGGGCTCCGAGCAATGTCCGTAGATAGTAGCACAGCTAATACCCAACCAAAGTTAATGTAGTGAAAAAGTAATTAGTCTGTTGTAACTTATACATGACTAGTTAAAAAATGTTGCTTGTTTATTCTTTTTTTTTTTTTTTGAAAGACAAAGACACTTAAATAGATTATCAAGATTGTGTAAAGAAAATGAGTTGAAGTCCGGAGACAAATCAATAGCGCCTTGTACTCTCTGATCGAATGAGATAGAATTTGAATAGAACCCTGAGGTTTAAATATGTAACTTCAACCGAGTTTAGGAATTGAGTAATGGAGTCCGGAGACATGTATTATATGCGACGGATCGAAAATAAGTGTTCGGAAACATGTAATATAAAGATATCGGGGCGTCCCCACGGTATCACAAACACGTAATAACCAGACCAGAATAGTATGATTAACCGAGCAAACTTATCATAATAGAAACAAATTATGCAAGAGATAGGAAATCGAAGTAAAACTAACAGTGTTTAGAGAAAAAACTTTCAAAGATTAGTAACATGCCAAGTCCGAGGTACTGGGGTACCATCAACACGTGCAAGCTGATAACTCCCAAGGGGGTGAACAGTGACCACACGATATGGTCCTTCCCATGCTGCATGGAGCTTGCCTTCGGGCTGGGCCTTACTGGCGGAGTTGCGCCGGAGCACAAGATCACCAACCTTAAACTGTGTATACCGAACTCGAGCATTATAATACCTCGCTGTCTGCTGTTTATTTTTGGCTTGTCTGATAAGAGCTTGTTCTCGGCGATATTCTACTTCGTTAAGGTTGGTACGGAGAGCATCCTCGTTCTGTTCTGGATTGAAATTTAGCACCCTAGGACTGGCTACACCGATCTCCGCCGGGATGACGGCTTCGGAGCCGTAGGTTAGGCTAAAAGGAGTTTCACCAGTAGCAGAATGTGGTGTAGTGCGATAAGCCCATAATACCTGAGGGAGTTCATTAGCCCAAAGTCCTTTAGATTCACCTAGGCGTTTCTTAATGCCTTCAACAAGTGTTCGGTTTGTCACCTCAACTTGGCCGTTAGCCTAGGGGTGGGCCACCGAAGTGAATGCCTGTTTAATATGTAACTCCTCGCACCAAGAACGGAAAGGGTCATTCGCGAACTGTTTCCCATTGTCAGAAACAATGGTGCTAGGAATACCGAATCGGCAGACAATGTTCTTCCAAACGAAATTAAGAATTTTCCTTCCAGTAATGGTAGTGAGTGGTTCAGCCTCGACCCACTTGGTAAAGTAATCCACCGCGACCACTAAGAATTTAAGACCACCTGGAGCTAAAGGGAAAGGGCCCACGATGTCTATGCCCCATTGAATAAAAGGCCATGCACTCTGTATGCCTGTCAGTTCAGTTTGAGGTAAGTGTTTAATCCGTGAATGCCGCTGACAATTCTCGCATTTTGACACTAGCTCATGCGCATCATTAAAAAGAGTAGGCCAATAATATCCCCATCGGAGTGCTTTTTTAGCAAGAGTCCGGGAACCAATATGGTTTGCGCATGAGCCTTCATGTAATTCCTTGAGGATGTAATGAGCCTGAACCGGGCCAAGGCACTGAAGACTGGGCTGAAGATAAGATTGCCTGTACAAAACTCCGTCATGTAAAGTGTATTTTGGTGCTTTCAAGATCACCTGTCGGGCTTGTAACTTGTCATCGGGTAGGGTTCCATCCTGTAAATATTGGATAATGGGTGTCATCCAAGTAATTTGGGAATCAGTGATTACCGAGACAGGCTGTTCGTGGATTGACTGATGAGACATCTCTTCTACAAGTACATCAGAAGGTATACTTGAGGGAGCCGCGGAGGCCAGTTTGCTAAGAGCGTCAGCTTTTGTGTTCTCTTCTCGGGGAATCTTGTGAATGTGGGCAGAGGCAAATGTGTGTAGGAGACTTTGAGCTAAAGCCATATACCGTTTCATGGTTTCCTCCTTTGCTATATATAAGCCATTGATCTGACTGGAAACCACCTCGGAATCAGTGTATAGTCGAATATGTGCAGCTCCTAAAGTCTTTGCAAGACGAAGACCCGCAAGAATCGCTTCATATTCAGCTTCATTATTCGTGACTTTGAAGTTGAAGCGCAAAACATACTTGACTTCAACATTGTCAGGTCCAGTGATGATGACCCCGGCACCACTTCCCCGTGTAGCGGAGGCACCGTCTACATGAACATGCCATCGTTCGGTTTCAACACTGGGATCAGTAGGGGAAATGTGTTCAGGATGTGAGTTGGAGTCCGGACACTCATAAGTAGCTTCGGCTAGAAAATCAGCCAGGGCTTGGCCTTTAATAGCGTGACGAGGAAGAAATTGAATGTCGTGCTCTCCCAACTCTATTGCCCATTTGACAAGTCGACCTGAATGATCAGGCTTACTCAGGATTTGACGGATTGGTAGGTTTGTAAGAACGTTAATAACATGTCCCTGAAAATAGGGACGGAGGCGGCGGGCCGCCATAACCAATGCCAACATGGTCTTTTCGATGACTGAGTATCGGATTTCTGCTCCTTGTAAAGCCCGGCTGGCAAAATATACAACCTTCTGAGTCCCGTGGTCATCACGGACAAGAGCCGCGCTGATGGCTTCATCAGAGGTGGACAAATATAGATACAGGGGTTCTCCAGCAATCGGGGCAGAAATAATGGGAAGTTGACGGATGTGCTGCTTTAAGGCCGTCAAAGCTTCCTCACATTGGGGAGTCCACTCGAATTTCTTAACCTGTCGTAACACCTTAAAGAAAGGAAGTTGCCGTTCAGCCGCTTTAGATAGGAACCTGTTTAACGCGGCTAATCGTCCAGTAAGGCGTTGAACATCCTTTTCTTTCTGAGGTGTTTTGAGATCGAGGATATCCCTAATTTTGGAGGGGTTAGCTTGTAGTCCCTGAGGAGAGACCATGTATCCTAAAAACTTGCCTGAACCGACCCCGAAGGTGCATTTCGCTGGATTTAAGCGAAGATTATGGCGTCGAAGTACTTCCAGTGTTTCAGCAATATCTCGAACACATGCATCAAAAGTTCGACTCTTGATGACTAGATCATCGACATAGACCTCCACATTTCGACCAACTTGGTTCTGAAAGACATGGTCCATCAACCTTTGATAAGTGGCTCCGGCATTCTTGAGCCCGAAGGGCATCTTTTTGTATGCGAAGATTCCGAAGTCTGTTATAAATGCTGTCTTGATCGCATCATTCTTATCCATGTGAATTTGGTGGTATCCCTTATATAAGTCCAAGAAACAGAGCGCGGGATGTCCAGTAATGGCTTCAGCCTTCTGGTCGATAGAAGGTAACGGATAACAATCCTTCGGACAATATTTATTCAGATCAGTAAAATCCACGCACATTCTCCACGTATTATCAAACTTCAGGACTAGAACAGGATTTGCCAACCAGGTCGGATAATGGACTTCGAAAAGGATATCTGCCTTTACCAATGCTTCAACTTCTGTGCGAATAGCAGCTTTTCTGTCGGAAGCAAATTGTCTGCGCTTCTGCTGTACTGGTTTGACTGCGGGGTCAATGTTCAATCTGTGAGTAATCAAATCTGGTGAGACACCGGGCATGTCTAAAGGTGACCAGGCACAGACCTCGGAGTATTCTCGCAATACTTGAACGATGGCACTGTGAAGTAGGGGTAAATGTATAGCACCGACCTTAACAGTTCGCTCGGGCACATTTGGATCAAGAGGGACTTCTACTACCTCATCACCAAGAGGTTGAATTGGTATTGATTCAAGCCCGGGGGTATCTATTTGAAACTGTGGTTGAACCGTCTGTGTAGTTCGTGGTTTGAGTGCAACAAGCATACATTGCTTAGCCATCTTCTGATCGCCACGGATGGCTATGGTTCCGTAAGGTGAAGGACATTTCATCATTAAATGAAATGTGGAACATATGGCTTGGGCAGGAGTAAGCCAGTCCCGTCCAAGAATCATATTATAAGGAGACGTAGATGACACCACATAAAAGTCGACAAAAATTGTTTTGATTGCAGGATGAGTACCTACCGAGGCTGCTAGATTAATAATCCCTTCTGCGCAAACTTCCCCTTGTGTAAATGTCTGCAAAGGTCCTGGAGCAGGCCGAAGAAAATCTCGAGATATGCCCATTTTTTGGAAACAATCTGAGAAAATAACACTTACAGCTGCACCATTATCAACGTACACCCATTTGATTATGATATTCGCCAAAGTCATATCAATGATTATAGCATCAGTGTGAGGTGTGCGTTCGGGTACGGGGTCGTCCTCAGTAAAACTTACTGTCTCAGTATTGTGGAAACGTTTGTGACGGGGTTCCTCGGGAGGAGGTCTGCGAGCTTCTGCAATAAGAGCTTTGCGGGACACTCCTGCTGGCTGTGTACCATAAATCATATGGATAACACTATTAACAACACGAGCTGAGGGATTGGTCCCTTCTTCTTGGGGAGGAGGAGCCGGCAATAAGCGAGGTTGTTGCTGTTGAGCACTGCATCTGCTTCCCTGATCTTGTTTTGGGTAATGGTTATTCCCGGATCGGTTATTCGGCTATTGTGAACGACCTTGTTGGAAGCTACGATTGTTATTGCCAGCTCAGTTCTGGTGTTGGTTTCCACCTCGGTGCTGTTGTCTATTGTCTGATTGAGCAACATATTGACGAAAATACCCCTGCTTTATACACTCTTTGATTTCTTTGTTGAGTTCTCGGCATTCTTCAGTATCATGCCCGTGGTCATAATGGTATTCACACCACTTGGTGCGGTTTCGTTTGTCAGCCGGGGCTGTCATACGAGGACAAGGTTTTAGATCAGCCTTGTGGATGGCATGTATTTCGGTTCGGGACCGATTTAAAGGTGTTAGTTGGGGCAGATCGTGACGAGTATCGGGTCGACCTCCGCCCAGTCGGTTGAAGGCACTGGTACGGGTATTAGACCCAGATGGTCCTTTATCTGATTGTCTCTTGGCAATAGATTTTTCCCTCTTACGCCGGGTCTGCTCGTCTGCCTTAGCAAACCGCCCAACTACATGATAAAGAGCTCGGGTAGTGACGGGAGTATTACGGACTAGCTCGGTGTATAGTGGTCCGGCCCGTAATCCGTTCATGAAAGCTGTGACAATGATGTTATCTGGCTGATTGCCTACCTTCAAACTTTCAGTCGTAAAACGTTCCAGGAATTGAGAGATGGTTTCTCCTTCTTTTTGTTCCACGTTCATCAAGTCGGCCAAAGTGGACATAGGCTTTGCACGTGCTTCAAAACGTGCCCAAAAGTGTTCAGCAAGTTCTCGGAAAGAGGATATGCTATTGCGGGGAAGAGAGTCAAACCAAACTCGTGCCTCATCCTGGAGGTACTCAGGGAAGATCTTGCAATAGTGAAGAGATGCGGTGTGATCTCGACTGAGCATGTTATGCTTAAAAGCCCCAAGAAAATTGGCCGGATCTCCAGTGCCATCATAAGGTGGGATGGCGGGCCTTTTGAACCCTTCAGGAAGAGGCGTAGCCAGAATTTCTTGGGAGAATGGGGTGATAATGTCTCCATTGGCGTCAAGGCCTAAAATTCTGTCTAATTCAGCATTTCGCTGTACTCTCTCATACTCATGAAGATCTGGAGTATAGGGATCGGCATAACGAGCTTTCTTAGTCGCGTTAAGCGGACGGCGACGATCAACATCGACAAGTTCGTCATTGCGCTGTTTCGATCCGTTAGAACTCCCATGGTCCTCGGGAGGACCGGGTCATTCTCGTCGGCGATCCTGTCTCTCATGGTGCACTGGATTTTGTTGGTTGGGCAGATTCTGACGAGGAGGTTGCACTACGGGGTTGATGTTATGTCCAGCAGGGCCATCAGGGTTTAATCGGTTGGCTGCCCAGTCTTGGAGAACATGAGCATGTTCTTGTAGGAAGGCCTGGAGTAGTTCCGGAGTCATCTGGATATTAATCTGTGGTTGTGTAGTAGCAGGACCAGGATTTTGTATATCTTGTGGAGGTAGAGGTAAGAATCCGTCACCTGGATTCACAGCCGGGTCTTGGTTGCCCTGGTGGTGAGATGCATCCCGTATTATCGATTGCCTCGGTGGTAAGGTTTGATCCACGAGTGGATCTTGATTGACTTGATCACCTTGGCGAGAGTGAGTCAAGCGAGTAGTTACCATGGTTTCAAGTACAATATCAATATTAAAAATCCAGTCGTCTCTACGTTTCCCACAGACGGCGCCAATTGATAAAGCGCAATCCGTTATCACAAGAATATTCACGAAAAATACCAAACAAGAAAATAACCAAGTAGTAAGACACAAGGTTTACGTGGTTCGATCCGGAGATCTACGTCCACGGGAAAATGATGTCCCTACCGGGCTCCTTTTCTTTCTCTTCCTTTGTTTTTGTTTACAAGTGTTCTTTTCTTTGATCAAAGTTCCAACCCCTTTTCTTTCTCTAATTCTACTATTTATATCATACAAATCACAGCCCTAACTATATTCCTACAATTAAGGCCACGAAACTTGCCTTCGTGATTGAGAGGAAATCGTGGGTCAGATCTTCCATCCCTCTTGCGCTGCCATTGCAACCTAATTATCAAATCTGTCTTTGGGCCAATTCTTGGGCTTCCAACTATAAACAATTTGGGCCGGGCCTTAGGCAACTTGGGCCAACTTGGGCCTTACCTACCAATGAGAGTGTAAAAGAATTTAATTTTGGGAGTTTTGTCAAAAATATATTGTTATTTAATTATTTATTTTATGTGCAGAAAATAGGAATTATGGATAACGATTGCAAAAGATATGGGAAGATATGGAAGATTTGGAAGAAGATTACAATCTTATCCAGAGATATGTTACTTGGAGAGAAAGCTGTGAACCCCGCTATTTATTAACCGGAGTCGTTCATTAAGTGTGCATCGAATACGTGATTATAGTTCAGAGAAATAGATCAGTATCTTAGTATTCGACAGCGTTATTTTTATTGAGTTAAGAATTGATTTTCAGTGTGTTATAACATAGTCTTCGAGTTGTAATAGTTTGTTAGTTTTAGTGTGTCAAGTAGAAGTATCTTCGGGAGAAGCTACTTCAAGGCGGGCTCGGGAGAGTTCGTCCGACCTTCGGTGGTGTGCCGTGTCAGTGTCGAAGAAGTCGACGGGAGTCGCCGGGCGTTGTTGATGATACAATAGGTTAGGTATAGAAGAGTGAGGTCTTCTTGTAAAACATAGCCTATTTGGCAATATTATCAATAACATAAAGTCCGAGGGGTCTGAGGGATTCAGCCCCGCGTTTATATTGTGGTGTGATTTGTTCTGTTTACAGTTTCGTTTGTGAATGTTATAACATTCACTGTAGTCATTTGTTGCTACACGGAGTGATGAATCTGATGAGGAGGAAGAAATATCTGACGGAGACAAAGATTACTCAAGCAACCTTGCCGCGTTAACCACATCACATGCATGCCTGATAGGCAGCGTTCACACAGAAAACACAAGCTTAACTGATGCATCAGGTATGTTACAACATGATTTACCAAATTTTTGTGAATCTGATGAAGAGACAGGACCAACCATAGAAGAGATGCAACAAATGTACAAAAAGTTGTCAGTCGAGTGCATTCGCGGGAGCAAAGCAATTAAAAAACTCGAAGGACAACTTCGTGACTCGCAAGCGGAGACTGAAAAGATTCGAAAAGCTGAGGTAGTGTTACAACACACACTAGCCGACAAAGAAAAGGAAGTATCTTCCTTACGGGCGGAACTTCAGAAGAGTCAGGATGACCTGAAAAAATGCAGGGAGTGCTTAATGACAAAGAACCAGACCATCGAAAGATTGAACTCAGAGTTAGAACAATCGAAGCAGGTTTTTAAACGTTTAAACTCTGGTAAGGCTTCTCTAACTGAACTCATAAGTCTAGGAAAGAATCATGGGGATGTAACAGGTCTTGGATATGCAGGGGAGTCATCTAATGCTGATCAGTCTGTTTTTGTGCAGTCTGATGAAAATGTTATAACACATGTTGATCACGGAATATTTGCAGAGAAATCTGGAAATAATCTTAGATATCCACGTCCTACTGGACAGTATAAAAATTACCAGCATACTGCAAGAAGAAAAGGTGGTCGACCAAATAGAATGTTACAACATTCTGAGCAGGGTTTCGAAAATAGTCCCCCATTCATTCCCATTTGTCATTATTGTGGTATACCTGGACATCTTCGCCCTAATTGTTATAAAATGAAAGCTGACTATTTGTATACCTTTTCAGGTTGGAACTACAGAGGTCGTCCTCGAAGCACACGACGAAGAAAGGTGGATGTGGGACCAGCACAACATTCGAAGACACGCCAAGTTTGGGTTCCCAAAAGTCACGGTTGTTTCAATACCATGTTTTCTTTGAATGTTTCTATTATGGGGGCTTGGTACTTTGATAGTGGGTGCTCTAGGCACATGACTGGAAATAGGTCATTAACATAGAACCGATAGTCAATGAATTTGTTACTTTTGGTGATGGGGTTAGAAGTAGAGTAATTGGGAAGGGTACACTTAATTTAAGCGGATTCCCTAGATTGCAAGATGTTTTGTTAGTTGAAAACTTGAAAACTAATCTCATTAGCATTAGTCATTTATGTGATCAAGGTCTGCATGTTAAATTCACCAAAGACCAGTGCTTAGTTTATGATGATGAGGATAAATGTGTCTTAACCGGTGATAGATCTGCTAATCTTCTTTACATGTTAAAACATGAACATAAGAGCTACAAAGAGGCAGAGTGTATAGCCACCGGGAGCTGTTGCGCGCAACCTGTAAGGATGAATCAAAAGTTGTCAGTCTAGGGTGTTGAGGTAAGTGTTCCCAATATATTCTGTGATAATACTAGTGCTAATACCTTTACCAAAAGTCTGGTCCTACACTCTCGAATAAAGCACATGGATATTAGACACCGTCATTTTCGGGAACTAATAGAAGAAGGAACCACTATCATGAATCATAGTCCAACTGGAGATCAATTAGCGGATATTTATTTTAAGGCCCTGGATTTCAGAGATTTGTCACACTCAAAAAGTCAATAGGTCTTTACTTTTAAAAAAGAAAAAAAAGAAAAAAAAGAAAAAAAAACGAAAAAAAAAAAATTCTATGTTATAACATGCATCTAGGATCTGCACTAGACATTTTTTATACATCCTCGTGTCATATGCCACATATGAAGGAGCAAGTTTAAAGGGTTGTTTGGCTTAAAACTTAACATTTCTTTTCGACTAACTGGCACACTCATTCCCCTCTTGTCGGAAAGGGCTACGATCATGAAATGATGTTGAGAGCAGCTATCGATCACAAAAATTGAAAAGAGCAACTAACACAGAAAGTGATTGATCTGTGAAAGCCACCGACCACAAAAATAAAATGTTTGATTTCTTAATGCTTTCTTTCTTAATTGTTGATCAAGGGGTTATAAGAAGAAACCAAGAGCTCGTCGCACCGGGTTTTCCTAGTGCGGTTTTGGCTCGTGGGGTTTGCGAGCTACTCCACGAGAGAGTAAAAGAAGTCGGAGGAATAAGGCACCTTTATTATAATATTTATTAGCCCGTCTTCTCAAATTGTGTCAGTAATGTCTTGATGTGAAATTTTGTCTAGTTCTTTGCCAAATGCTCTGCTTGCCACAGATTGTGGGGCACTAATTACACGAGTCAATTTATATTATTGCATTAGGCATCTTTTGCATGACTTGATCGGTGTGTGCAAATTCTCATTTTTATATCCATGGTGCCTATGTTTAATCCGTAAAATTAGATCGTGGACATGTGTTTAATTTTTATTTTTTGGTTCCATTATTCTAATCCCTAGATCAGGTGGTTAATATCTTGTGGGCTAAAGTAAAGAGTGGTTTGAACTTCAACCCATATCCCCTTCAAAAATCGAGGACCATTGTCATATCTCACTACATTATCTCATATCTCTCTATAAACCCTAGTCGTCAGAATCATCCACTTATCTCGCACCATGGCTAACGATGAATCCACATCGAGGAAGTGCAAACATACAGTATCTCCCATGATCGGCACAAAGTTCTATCTCTGTCATTTAAAAATGTCATCCCGGTCACATCATGGTGTTCCAAATATATGTTTCCATGTCTTTGTTTTATGTTTTGGTTAGCATTTTATGTCAAAAAAAGGGGGAGAATAAATTGTTGGGAGTTGATTATTTCTGAATTCTGGAAGTGGGATTCCACTTCTATGGCTCGTCCGAAAATGTTATAACATTTACTTCCGAGACATCATTCTGAAAAATGTTATAACATTCACTTCCGAGATATCATTCAGAGGTTCTTCCTTTTATCCTTCATGGTATTTGTTAGTTTTTTTTTTCGAGTTTCTATGCTTCTGTGCAGGGGGAGATTTGTGTCAACAATCATCTGTGTAGGGGGAGTCCATCTTCTTGATTGATTTAGGATGATTATTCTGCATAGATATATTGTTTGTTGGCTCTTGTGTTTGAGTTGTGCAGTTGAGGGGGAGATTATACAGCTTAGGGGAGTGGCTTTTGAAAAGGGAAGTGTCCTGATTTTATTTCTGCACTATTTCTGATTATGTTGGTTTTTGACAAAAATGCCCAAAAAGGGGGAGATTGTAAAAGAATTTAATTTTGGGAGTTTTGTCAAAAATATATTGTTATTTAATTATTTATTTTATGTGCAGAAAATAGGAATTATGGATAAGGATTGCAAAAGATATGGGAAGATATGGAAGATTTGGAAGAAGATTACAATCTTATCCAGAGATATGTTACTTGGAGAGAAAGCTGTGAACCCCGCTATTTATTAACCGGAGTCGTTCATTAAGTGTGCATCGAATACGTGATTATAGTTCAGAGAAACAGATCAGTATCTTAGTATTCGACAGCGTTATTTTTATTGAGTTAAGAATTGATTTTCAGTGTGTTATAACATAGTCTTCGAGTTGTAATAGTTTGTTAGTTTTAGTGTGTCAAGTAGAAGTATCTTCGGGAGAAGCTACTTCAAGGCGGGCTCGGGAGAGTTCGTCCGACCTTCGGTGGTGTGCCGTGTCAGTGTCGAAGAAGTCGACGGGAGTCGCCGGGCGTTGTTGATGATACAATAGGTTAGGTATAGAAGAGTGAGGTCTTCTTGTAAAACATAGCCTATTTGGCAATATTATCAATAACATAAAGTCCGAGTGGTCTGAGGGATTCAGCCCCGCGTTTATATTGTGGTGTGATTTGTTCTGTTTACAGTTTCGTTTGTGAATGTTATAACATTCACTGTAGTTCTCAGAATTTCAGAGAGGTTAGGTGAACCCCAGCCAAACATGCCCATTAATACATTGGAGGATAAAGAGTAATAGTCCGCTTAAGTAAAGAAGCAATTTCAAGTTTCTATTCGAGATTCTAACCCGAGCAAGCGCGAAGTCATGAATTATTCAGGGTTGTTAATAAGTTACTGTTATTATGGAAGTTATTTTTTGTGTACGAATAAGTTAGTGCTATTGGACGGGGAAAAAAATTTTGATTTGGTTTCATATATTTTTAATTTTTTTTTATTTGATCTCATATTTAATTACTTTTCTACTTTAGTCCCCTACCTTTATAAATTGTTAATTTTGATCAACTTATTGAAAAAGGCCACGTGCGTTCCATGTACAGGGACGATCAGGGAATTCCAACTACTTATGACGCGTAGCAGGGAAAAAAGTTGATTTATTCCCATAACTTTTTAACTTTTCTGATTTGGTCTCATATTTAACTATTTTTTCAATTTAGTCTCAATTTCTCAATTTTGAACCAGTTTTGACCAACTCACCGAAAAATGCCACGTGTCTCCCGCGTGTCAGTGCAATCAGGGAGTTCCGAAGACTTATGCCACGTGGCGCCGCATTTGTGAGGTGACTTTTGGTTTATTTTATTTTATGCATCAATTTACCTCACGTTAGAAAGTTTCCACCTCAACAAATCATTGAATAAAATAAACAACAAGAACCAATAATATGTGTTACAAAACAAAAGCAAAAATTAAATCAACAAACCCTAAAAGAATTGAGAATTATTTCTCTTCGACGACTACTACATCACTACTCTAATTCCTCTCCGACAAGAATCGCACAAGCTCCCACACGCAAGAGACGCATGGCAACAACAGACCAAAAGAAAAAGAAAATATGATAACGAGAAGTGTTGATGCAGCGGGTGTTGGGTTTCACTGGCTTGATTGTTGCGCCATTGTAGCTGCACCCCTGAATGGGCCGATCTGGGGAGCGGCAAGAGGGGGCATGTGGACAGTGGTGTTGCGCCTCTAGGTCATGTCGCGTGTCACTCTTGCCCCTGCCACCTTGATGCGTGTTGCTACAATGATTTGCCGCGGGAGGAGAGCACCGCCCGTGTGAGGTCGGAAGGGGAGGAGATCGAATTGGCAGCCGGTTCTGGAGCTTCTTCGAAGTGAAAGTGAGAAGAGAAACATTTTTTAAGGTTTGTTTGATTTAATTTTTCCTTTTGTTTTGTAACATAGATTTTGAGTTTTTGTTGTTTATTTTATTAAATAATTTGTTAAGGTAAAAAATGTATGACCTGGGGTGTAAATTGATGTATAAAAAGAAAAAAACAAAAGTCTCCTCACAAATGTGGCGCCACGTAGCATAAGTCGTCGGAACTTCCTGATCGGCGTCGGCACGTGGGAAGCACATGGCCTTTTCTAGTGAGTTGGTCAAAATTAGGTTAAAATTGGTCCAAAATTGAGCAATAGATAGACTTACAAGACCAGAAAAGTTAAAAAGTTATGAGAACAAATCAATTTTTTTCCTCGCCACGTAGCATAAGTAGCCGGAATTCTCAAATCGGCGGGGGCATGTGAGAGACACGTGACCTTTTCCGATGAGTTAGTCAAAATTGATCCAAAATTAAGCAATTGGTAGAATTATGAGACCTAATTTAAGAAATAATCAAATATGAGACCAAATAAAAAAAGGTTAAAAATTATTGGACCAATTCAACTTTTTTTTCCCGCTATTGAATAACTCAAATCAACTAATAAATAAAGTCGTACAATAAAAAAATTATAGTTTGACGAAGTTGGATAGCTCAAGTGGTAGAGCATTTACTACCTAAGCTTTTGATTTTAGGTTCGAGGCCCGTAAAGGAAGGGGAGGAATTTTTCTTTGTTCATAGATTAGGAGGAAAAAAAAATTAAAAACCTTATAGTTTTAGAAGATTATAACTCTATCTAATTGACAAAAAGATGTACTCGTAAGAAAAGTAACTTGTTTTTTAAACAGAGGGAGTAGGATTTTTCATGTATTCAGCGCTACTCAGATTATTATAAAGTATAATTGAAAAAATAATTCAACTTAACCCAGATTACACTACTAGAATTAAAGTTTTCTGTCATTACAAAATACAGTTACAAGAATGGAAAAGTGGTCACAAAAATATTTTTAGTAATTAATATCTAAATGTAGTTACTATAGGGTAGCCACTTATAGTAAGATGCAAAAAGTGTTTTTGCAACTACTTTCTAGTTACTAATGTATTTGTAACTATTTTTTGCAATTACTTTGTAGTTACTAATGTATATGTAACTACAAGTAGTTGCAAAAGAGCTTGTCATATTATAGGAAATTTGATTAAAATTGTATGAAATATTTTACGTAACTACTAATAGTTACAAAAATGATTATTTCTAGTAACCACTTTTGTAGTTACAAAAAAAGTAACGACAGATATTCTTTTTTCTTGTAGTGCTAGTGTTGGAAATATTATAAATTTCGGACTCGGCATAAATAATTAGAGGTCGAAATTGGTTCTCGTACACGTCAAATTGATAAAATCTAAAGGTAATGTTTTACCTCCATTTTTCCTTTTTAGTTCTTATTTTAGTTTATAATTAAAAAATATATAAACACCTTACAATACCTAAAAGAATAACAAAAAATACCGAAGATAGTATATTTCTTACTACTTTTCGAAAATAAAAGAAGAAAGAAAAAAGAAAATTTATAAGTACTAATTAATTGAAATATCCTGAATTTTCATATATCTAAACCTTGAACGAAATATGTCCAGCTCACATTCCGTTTAATCATTCAAGTGTTAATGTTTTAATGATTAATTTTAAGTTGAGCATTTAATTATTTAATAGTTTGGGAAATTTTTTTATCAATTATATTTGGAAAATGATATATAGAATTTAACCAATTTTTCAATTAATATCAAAATTATCACTTACTACTATTCACGTCACTTTCTTTTTCTCTTGTCTCTACATTTTCTCTCTCCTCTCTCCTCTCTCCTCTCTCCTCTCTCCTCTATATATTTTCTCTTTCCTCTCACCCCTCTCCTCCTATTTTATTTTTCAGAAGATATTTTTTTTCTCCCTCTTCTCCATTCTTTCTCTCTCTTCTCCATTTCAAAATTTCACCATTTTCTCTTAAGATCTATGACATATTTGGGGATTTTTTCGATTTCGTTGTTTTGTTTCCCGTTCTCTCTGTCTCTTTAATGGAAGATTTATCCAGCCGGCGACGAGATATATAATGGCACAATATATATTTTTTATGGCACGAAGTGTATTAGTCATGACACGAGTAGTAATATAATATTCTGACGTCGTGCCGCTGCCCCCTAATATCTAGCAATTATTTATTCTCACGTCGTGGCAAGATATATCATGGCATGAGATATATTTTTTATGGCACGAAGTGTATTAGTCATAACACGAGTACGCAATATCATTCCTACATGGCACCGATCGTGCTATGTTGAAGAAAAAAATAGAAGTTTGAAAATGACAATGACGCCTCTGTAAAATGAAGAGAGGAGAGAGAGAAAAAACTGAAAATGAAGTCTGCAAAAAAGAAAGGAGAAGAGAGAAGGGAAAAATATACAAATAATTAAAGAGAAGAGAAAATTGAAAGCTAAGGAAAATATGGGTTTGCAGAGGGGTGTACGAGTAGGGTGTGAGTGGAATGAGCACAAAAAGATAAAAAGTGATAGATTTAATATATTTTTGCAAAGTTAATATATTTTATATGTTTATTAGATAAAGTGATGAATATTGGGGTTATAAAAAGTGATAGATTTAATATATTTTTGCAAAGTTAATATATTTTATATGTTTATTAGATAAAGTGATGGATTTTGGGGTTTTTAGTTTAATTTGCCTCAACATTTGTAGGGGCTTTCCGTTGATGTCGGGTTAGACTTTTACTTGCATATGGCTTTATTTTTCAGCCATGATCTGACCTTATTTCAGTCTCACATGGATGACATAGCATCTATGAAATTTAATTTAATTTGACTGAAAATTAAAATAATCATGTGGCTGTTTTTGACCATGACATCACTGGCAAATTATTTTGGAAACTCGATACCTTTTCTAATACACTTTTTTTTTTTTATTTAACCTTGTCCAAATTATAATCTAAGCACATCGTTGTGACTTGATATTCACTATTAAAAATGCATCACGATCCACAAATTAGCAGAATTTCCCATACAATTCGTATCCTGAAAATTGCGAGTAGATCTTCAGGTATAGCATCTTAAATATCATGTTTTATATTTCTTTAATGGTAGTTCTCAAGTATTTTGATACAATGCATAAATTCAGTGGATATATATGTGCTGATGTGATTCATGCATGTGAATTTTTTTTTTCTTCAAATGTTTGAGGTTGGAAATGTAGTTGGGCTTCCCAACCCCATTATATTTCGCCTTCCCTTTTTTAAAAGTACTAGATGTCCACCCATACGATGTACGAATTAGATATATGTTTAAATATAATTTTAAAATGGTTAAAAAATGAAATTGATTGGTATACATTACGTAGAAATACATTCTAATATAATATTAAGAAGTAACAATAAATGAACTTAAAAATAATATATTTTTATTTTTATTTTATAAAATATTATATATGTTTATTTGTACCTTCATAAAAGGGTTTAATTAATTATGTATTAAAATCCAACATATTTATCAATATCAAGTAAATAACTCAACCCTAACATATTGTAATCTCTATTTTTAATAATAATTTTATTGTAATATATACAATAATGATGTTAAATTTAAATTGTAAATTATAATATAGGAAACGATTAGAAATTTAAATAATATTTTTTATTTAAAATTTTAATTTAAATTAAAAAAATGTGTCAAAGACCTCAGTCTATATTTGATTATATGGAGGCAAAATTACATGGACTTTACAACTTTCAATAGCATTTCTAAACTAACATTAGTAAGTGCTCATAAATAATTATATTAATAGAATGGTAATGAGTAGATTTCACTAAAAAATTCACTTAGTGAAATCTATACAAAAGAATGTAAAAGAATAACCAATATATACAGTGAAGATTGCAAAATAACAAACCAACCACTTAAAAATTTGAGCTACAAAATTTTCAGGAAGTCTACAACACTTATATGCACATGTCTTAATCTGTATAGAGATTGTCAATTACATGACTAAAAAAATTATTATCACAATAAACTTACTGAAAGAGTCATGAAACTAATAAGAATAAAATTTAAATTCAAATTGTGGACCGTCATTAACCTACAATCTTAAGTAGTGAATCTTAAACTGAAAAAACAAAGTTAAATATTTTGACCAGACCTCGACGCATAAACTTCTTAATCTTACATAGAACAACATAAAAACATATTAAAGTAAAAGAAAAGACCAACAGAATTCATTTTTCTTTTTGTTCTATCTATTCCTTCCTCCGAGAGCACTTGCAAACTCATCCATTAGAGACCTCTTTTTAACTGATTCATTGTGGTCATCTTCCCATATTTCTTCCCCCTTTCAGCATCAACAGTATCATCACCTTCATCTCATTTAATCTTTGTAACTTGCAACTTGTTTCTGCCCCCTAGAACGCACAACAAAAAAAATCAAACTCCACAATGATGCATAAATAACTTGAAGCTAATTTTTGACATGAAGAAATATTATTTACAACAAAGATGAGTGCATCATCGACTTCGTCAAGTACTTTGAAGGTATTTGGAAGAGTTAAATTCTAAAAGATACACCATATGCTCTTGGCAGTCAATGAGATACATGGTGCTTACAGTGTATGCAACATGTTCTCAGAGAAATTACTACTGCAGCAGCAAATGGGTCCATTTGCAGCCTATTATCTACTGCATACTTCTTTATAGACACGTTTTGATACAATTGCCCAACCATTTTAAGCGTCTCAAAGCATGTTGTCATCCATCGGCCTTTAGGTAAAATTCATTTGAAAATTATGTTTGTAACCAAATTATCAAGATAAAATTGTATGAGAATCCAGTAAAATGTAATATTAAAACTCAAATTAGAAGATTGATTGCAGCGAACCACTTACAAACCACGTTATTAAAAATAATAACTGTGTGAAATTACAACACCTTTCAAATATAAAAACACCAGGAAAGAATCCTCCTTTACTATTAAAGGAGAATCGCCGCCAGCTGTCGCCAGTAGGTGCGTTTAAACAGCTGAAAAATAGCTGCCTATATTTCTGACGCGTGTCATTTCAAATTTCTGTTTCACTCTGCGCAAATAAGATTTACATTTTATTTATTCCTAATTATAAGGACGGTTAACCACATCCCCATATCACGTTCAACAATACACTGTAGCTGTAATTACAATTAAAAAATAGTAATTGTTATGTACAATTAAACAAAACTTAAAATCTTAATTATTATACATCAAATATCAAATCAAATATCAAAATAAATAACATCTGCAAATAAATAACACCTAACATAGCAATTGTAATTACAGCCAAATAAATTTAAAAAAAATATTAAAATAAATAAATAATAGGTAATAAATAATTACAATTTACAATTACAATTAATAGTTACAAATTGGTTTCCCTATAAAATAGGTTGTTAACCTCCTTCATATATCACGTTCTCCGCTCATTATCTTTTTCCACCACCTGTGATCGGAATTTACAGATTCAAAGTTTTTGGAACAGAAACCAAAATTGAATATCACACACTATCACATTATAACTGCCACGTTTTGGTAGTCACGTTTTGGTAGTGGTAGCAATTTCTATAATAACTGCATCTTATAACTCCTATAAGAATGTCCATTTTCATCCGACATCAAGTCACTTACCTCTGTAATTCTTCTTGCATTCAACTTCTGATCACAGACAACAAAAAATGTCTCAGCTTCTCAGTTTGGTTCGAGATGTTAATCCTTCAAGCTCGCTTTGGGCCATGCGCTTGCGTGTTGTTCGTGCCTACCAAGTTCCATCGTTCGGAAACGCCAATGACCTGTCCAGTTTTGAAGTCATTTTTCACGATAAAGAAAATGACCGCATTCATGCAACGATAAAAGCGTCGGCGCTGAAAAACTTGAACGCATTGCCAGTTGAAGGTCGCATTTATGCAGTGAAAGATTTTTTGGTGGCAGAGAATCGTATGAAGTTCAAGACGACCACAACCGCAATGAAAATCATATTTCTGAGAAAGACAAAAATTGAAGAGGTTTTTGATGAAACATTTCCAAGCTCGATGTTTGTTTTCAAGTCATTCAAGGATCTAGAAGATGTTGATGAAGCAGGGCAGTTCGAACTATTTGGTAAAAATAATTCTATGCTTTTCCACATTAAGAATAATATATTTTATTATATATTCATCTAACACTTTTTTGTGACAGATGTAATTGGAAAGCTAAAGACCTGTCATATTAGCCCAACACAGACTGCTAGGGGAAAAAGGATTGAATTCGAGATACAAGATTTAGAGTACACTTTCAAACGAATTAGGCTGTGTTTTATTTTTATTTTTTGCCCTGTTATAAATGTGTTACTCATCATTTTTTGTGTGTCAGTGAAACTGAACTTTCTTGCACTCTTTGGGACGACTATGTTGACTCGCTTTTGCCATATATAAATAAAGAGTCTGCTGGAAATGTTGTTGTCATCATTCAATTCGGCCGCATGTCTGTTTTTGGAGGTTGCTTTTTTTTTAAAAAATCAAATGAATCTTAACAGCATGCTTCATTTCAATTTATCATTCCAATTAGTATTACCGCTTTGAAAAACATTTCTTTTTAGGTCAAATCAAATTTTCCAACACATATAACGCAACTAAGGTCGTCATTAATGGAGATATCCAAGAGATTCTGGATTTCACTATGAAGTAATATTTCCTCTTTTCACTAAGATCAAAATATACTGCTACAACTACAACTCTTCCTAGATTTCATGAAAGCAACTACTTTCTAGGTTAGAGGCTGATGGGATGTATGGTTCTGCTATCAAGATGTTTGAGGACAGTTCTATGATTGCTTTGGTTGATGCTTTCAGTAGTGGGAAAGCTATTGTAAAAGATATTGCTCAACTTATTGCGTGTACTCAGGTTTAACAATTACACTACCTTCTGGATAATGTTATTCTTATTTACAATGCCTAAGTTTTTATTTTGTTATTTAGGGTGGTGTTTTTTGGCTTCCTGCTACCATAGCAGAGGTCGAGGTTCTTGCAAATTGGTTCTATCTTGCTTGCAAATACTGCTCCAAGAAACTAACAGCAGTTAATGGTGTGTACTATTGTAGCAATTGTGTGAGGACTGAGAGGGATGGAAGCTGTAGGTAATTCCCTACTGTTTTGTAAAACTTAATTTTTTTAATGTATCCAGTGCTCTTACTTATTAGTTATTTATTATTAATTATTAATTGTTAATTGTTAATTTTTAATGCTATTTATCAAATTTCTTTTTGTACAGGTACAAAGTGGAGGTCAGTGTCCATGATAACAGTGGCTATGCGAGATTAACATTGTGGGATAAGGAGTGCATTGAAATGGTGGGACGGACTGCGGCTCAAGTTAAACAGGATAATGTATGTAGAAATAGTTTAGATTAGCTGTCTTCAACACTATTTTTTAGTAATTTTATACTAATAACTCATTTGTTTTATGTTGCAGGAGGAGGCTTTTGACTATGTTCCGACAGAGGTCGAAGATGCATTGACTAACAAGTTTGCTTTGTTCAAGGTTCAAGTGAGGGATGGGGATAACCTTCGTGAGAGTGTTGCATATAGTGTTTCTAAAATGACTGCTGACAACAAAATACTTGCAATTTACAATGAAAAATATGTTGCTGCCAATGATGAGGTAAAAAACTTTATTTTAACAGAAATAATTCATTTTTCATGTTATATTAAAAATTTATGCATGAATAAATAATATTTGTTTGTGGCAGGGTCCCAAAATCTGTGGTTTTATTGAAGACATTGCTGCTGATACAACAGATGTTGCACCAACTGAAAGTGAAGTTGATGTTGTGGTTAATAATGAAAATGACAATGATAATATGGTTGTAAATCTGGGGGAAAATGATAACAACTCTGCTGGTGGAAAGAAGCGTAAAAGGGTGATTAAAAAGGAGAAGTGACGTTGGCTGATGATTTACTGTTTTTCTGTTATTCACTGGATTGGAAATCCTACTACTTTTTATATTATCTAATTATCTAATTTAGGTGTTTCTACTATGTTTTACTAGGTTGGACTGCTGCTTAGTCAATTTCTTAAGTATTTTGTTTCCCTGTTTGACTATTTTCATAGGTTATAATGTAATGTACGTTTTCCATTTCCTATATGAAATGTTACATTGTGTTTACATCATCAATTCATTTCATGTGATGTTGATTTCTACTATTTTATGAATAGCAAGTAAAAAAAAAAAACATAACTAATCTTAAGTTTATATTTTACTTTGTTTATATAAGTTGTTTTTCATAACACTATCATTAAAACTAAAATTCACTTATACTAATAATAAAAAATCAATTTAAAAAATAAACATAAATCGATACAGTATTGAACTTATCTGTTTTCCTCAGTTTTCATTAAAAGCGCTTTTTTTGTATTTCATGCTCTTCCATGACTGCCTTCTTCAATTGTTGTCAGAACCTACAACAGTAGTATTTAATTAATCATAAAAAAAAATCAAGTATACTAATAATTTTACTGTATATAATCACATGAATGTAAACAATCAAAACAAATTTTAAGGTTTAAAATAATGTTAATAATTGTAATTGTAATTATATTATTGTTTTCAAATAAAGTGAACAATTAATCATAGCTTTTTTCTGCATGCTTACTTAATATTAAGAAACTCAAATAAAAGGCCAAAGCAACATTTAAACAAAAACTAATTTTTTTACACATTTATATTAACAGAAATTATATTAACAAAATATATATACATAAAGTTAAGATAATAAACTTATAAAGTTCCACACTTTATGTTCTTTTTTTTTTTTTTTTACTGAAATCATTTAAATTATAATGTTATCTATCTGTAAAATTTGTTATGATCTTTCTAGATATCCATATAATTATATATTTTTTAAGAAAGAACAAATGTTAACAGATTTTCCAAACTATGTTGGTTTCAAAATATGTTGTATCCTATAATTTCGAATTAAACATAACCATACATGAATAATCATAATAAAAGGTGACAAAATATCTTTCCTATATGAAATGCTACACTCTGTTTATATCATCAATTCATTGCATGTGATGTTGATTTCTACTATTTTATGAATAGAAAGTACAAAAAAAAAAAAAAAAAAAAAAGCATAACTAATCTTAAGTTTATATTTTGCTTTGTTTATATAAGTTGTTTTTCATAACACTATCATTAAAACTAAAATTCACTTATACTAATAATAAAAAATCAATTTAAAAAATACACATAAATCGATACAGTATTGAACTTATCTGTTTTCCTCAGTTTTCATTAAAAGCGCTTTTTTTGTATTTCATGCTCTTCCATGACCCCCTTCTTCAATTGTTGTCAGAACCTACAACAGTAGTATTTAATTAATCATAAAAAAAAAATTCAAGTATACTAATAATTTTATGATTAATAATCATATCAATGTAAACAATCAAAACAAATTTTAAGGTATGAATTAATGTTAATTATTGTAATTGTAATTATATTATTGTTTTCAAATAAAGTGAACAATTAATCATAGCTTTTTTCTGCAGGCCAAATCAACATGAAAATATTAATGACTTATCTTACAAATATATATTAACAGAAATTATATTAACAAAATATATATACATAATGTTTAGATAATAAACTAATCAATTCCCACACTTTAATATGTTCTGTTTTTTTTTTTTTTTACCGAAATCATTCAAATTATAATCTAATCTATCAATATAATTTGTTATGATCTTTGTAGATATCCATATAATTATATATTATATATTTTTAAGAAAGAACAAATCTTAACAGATTTTTCAAAATATATATGTTGGTTTCAAAATATGTGGTCTCCTATATTTTCGAATTGACCCATGTGCATATCCGTACCTATCTACATCTACATCTACATGTATATTAGAGGAAAAAAAAAAATCCGTATTTTTAAAAGGATCCGTAGGTTCCACTTTTTTTGCGCAGTTCTATAATCAAATAAATAAATTAGGGCGTGTATGTTGTGTTTATTCCTGCAAATTCTCTATTCTGTATTCTCTATAAATTAGGGCGAGTTCTAGGGTTACACTTAAAAATACCATTGTTGTTCCAACTATCCAAACACAGTTACAATTCTTACCCCAATATTTGCAGCAGGATGGATCATTTCTTTTCCCTTATTCCAGAGCTAAACCCAACAAAAACATCATGGGCAATTTGTGTGCAGTTGGTTCATGGCTACATTATTCCTGTTGAAGGAAATCCAAATTTAGTACAAAGCATAGAACTAATTCTTGGAGATAAAGATGTAAGTACAATAATCAATTACTTCTTATTCATGTTTTTATATTTATAATATTTATATGATATTAGTTGCTCCATTTAACCAATTCTTATAAGTAAGTACTACTTATTAATATATTAAATCTGATATTCTTTATTTGTTATAAATTGAAGGGTTTCACAATTCATGCGTCCATTTCTGGGACTGTGCTAAACAATCTACGCCAAATGCCTGATATTGGCCAAATTTATGCTATGAAGAATTTTACTATTGTACCAAACACAATGGAGTTACGAACTACAGAACATGAATACATGCTGATTTTCAGAGATGAAACAATGGTAAAAGAAATGCGTGGTGGTGATTTTCTTGATATAGGAAGTATTATGATTGCAAATGCCAGCAACATGTATCATTTCCAACAGGTATCTATATGGGATCAAATATATTTTTCTGTATATTTACCTATATTATTGAATGACCTAAGTGCATTCTAAAATCAATTTTTTTTGTTTTAGGAAACTAGAATATTTAAGCCTGCAAACATCGATACGATTGATGCTCTACGCAAGTGGTGTGAGCTTGCATGTAAAAAGTGTCTAAATTGGCTACACAGTAGCAGACACTTTGTGTTGTGTAACAAATGTGGTCCAACAGAGGAAGAAGATGTATGCAGGTACAAGAAATTATTTAAATAAACCAATTACATATTAAAAAGTAGTTGGTGTAACCATCCTTAATTATTAAAAATTATAATGACAATCATTGTTTCTTTTTTTCAGATACAAGATTGCAGTTATTGTTACTGACGTCACTAGCACTAAACGTTTAAGCTTTTGGGAAAGAGAAGTTGTTCACCTCATAGGTGAATGAAGGAAAATTGATACAAAAATATGAAATGGATGCAGCATAAAGAAGATATGATCAAAAGAATTGTTCTCATGATGATTTTCACAATACTATGTTTTTTGTTTTTTAGTTTTTGTTAAGTACAATGTGTTTTTCAAATTTTTAGACAATGAACCCAACAGTCGCTATTTTTTTTACATTCTGTTTGAAATTAATATTCAGGAAATTATGTTAACTACCCAGCTCATTTAGTTTCTATACTCATAAAAAAATTCAAACTATGACAATGTCAATTATTCTAATAATACATTGACTACATTGATACACATAAAACACCAATAAAAAATATTTTCCTGTTAACAGAGTAAAAAAATTAATACTAACCTTTTTGTTATGATGCAACACCAGATATTCTTTTTTTGTCCATACTTGCTAAATTGACTGCCTTCTTCTCAAATTTTATCCAACATTTACCACCGTCTGTTACTTTTCATACATACAATGAAACATTAGTAAGTATGTATGTTTTGGTACGTATAAATTTATTAACATTTTTTAAATTATATTATATAAATATATAAATACTAAATACTAAATGAACAAATTTTGAATGTAATACAATAATAAGTAAAAAAAAATAAACAAATTGAACATACAATTTCCGCTAAATATAATATAGACAACAAATAAAATAAAACAAATATAATTTTAATTTTTCTCCAGAAAAATGCTCTGATTCAGTAACTTCCCACAATGCAGGCAGTTTTTTTTTTTTTTTGAATTTATAGTTACAATTTCGTTTTTTTAAATTTATTGATATTAAATGATTTTTCTTAAACTCATGTATACATCATCTACAACTTCTGCACATTGAAGCTCACATACGGGATTCAAGTCATTTTTCAACCCATTTCCTATTCTAAGTCGACATGTGTATTACTTAATGCAAATTTTCCACACAGTGCAGCAACATTTGAAAAAAGGTGCTATCAGCAGTCTTAAAGATTCTCAGATTTTTAAAGCAATACAGGTTAGTTCGTTTTTCTCGATCTGCAGATAAAATTCAAGTAGCCAATTCACACACATACACAATTTATATGAAAATTTAGCTGCCTTATGTGGTTTTGAATATGAAACCAGTTTGATTGACTCCTTTGTTAGGCAAGTTCTAATGTCTGCCATTATAAATATCATTTCTTCTTCTAAAAAACTATTTATTCCATGGAAACACCAACAAATGTAAATTCTAAAATGGGAATCTAAGCAAACTATTGAATATATAGATTCATATGAAAGAACCAGAATGTACAGTTACTCAACTCAATTGCCATCAAATGTGGATTCTGAACATCACTTGAAGCTATAAATGTAATCCCCTCAGGAACAACTTCATCTCCTTTAGATCAGAGGCTGAAATGCATAGAAACTAAATGATGATTTTCGATTGAGAAACAGGTTTTCTGAGGAAATAACGGTAAAGTACCCAATTCACACACACAGAGACAAAATCTATATAGATAAAACTTTAGGTGCCTTATGTGGTATTGATTATGAAACCAGTTTAAGTGATTCCTTTATGAGCCAAGTTCTGACGCCTGCCTTAGTAGTGATACTTATAGTTTATTAGTAGTGAACAATAATCAGCAAGTTAGACCATAATCCAACTTATTTCCATTTTATACTTTACATTTAGGAAAACAGATTATACATAGTAGTAGAATATTGTATATACAGATCTAGATATTGTTACTAGCCTTATACTGTCAACTTTGTCTTCTTTAAGCTTAAATTCGTATATCAACAATAATCAATAAGGACAATATGTTCATTTTTAAACATTAATAAATACATAAAAAACAAAAATTATAAAATCAGTAATGCATTCTACAATCATTAATAATTTTTTTTGAAGCTTTACAAAAAAGACAATTAAGTTTTCAAGAGGATCTGAAATAATAAAAAGTATTGTAGATAAAAATCACCATAAAAAAAAAATTAGAAAAAATCACCTTAACAAGAGTATATCCGACTATGTCTCACATCCACCATATGCAGATCTGAAAAATAGAAGTCAAGAACACCATCATCGTCTTAGAACAGAAGCTGAAATGCATACATGCAGAGGCAAATTTTCCACACAGTGCAACAGGATTTGAAATAAGGCGATTTCAGCAGTCTTAAAGATTCCCAGATTTTTAAATCAATACAGGTTGGTTTGTTTTTTATTATCTGCAGATAAACTTCAAGTAACCAATTCACACACAGACACAAAAACAATATTTATGAAAATTGAGCTGTCTTATGCGATTTTGAATATGACACCTGTTTGATTGACTGATTTATGAGCCAAGTTCTAATGTCTAAAAAAATTATACAGAAATCACAAAAATGGCTAAAACTATACAACTCTAAATCTTTCAGATAGTTTCATGAGCAGTGATATACAAGGTAAAGGCGTTACCTCTTTTCATTTTCAAATTTTATGTAAATACCTTAAGAAAGTAGCTATACAACAAACACTTTTAGTCACCTTCATTTCCTTTGTTTTACTTACCCTTAGTGAATCATGTTGACTACTCTAATCCAAAATGTTTCTAATAGCTTAATAGTATATCACAGCACACAATAATTGACATACGCTTCTATATAATACTTTGAGCTCCAGAATAAATGACTTTACAAATAAGCATACCTTATACTAAACATAGATTTTCACAACATCTTAACGCAGCAATATTGTATATACAGATCTAGATATTGTTACTAGCCTTATACTGTCAACTTTGTCTGCTTTAAGCTTAAATTCGTATATCAACAATAATCAATAAGGACAATATGTTCATTTTTAAACATTAATAAATACATAAAAAACAAAAATTATAAAATCAGTAATGCATTCTACAATCATTAATAAATTTTTTTGAAGCTTTACAAAAAGACATAATTAAGTTTTCAAGAGGATCTGAAATAATAAAAAGTATTGTAGATAAAAATCACCATAAAAAAATAATTAGAAAAAATCACCTTAACAAGAGTATATCCGACTATGTCTCACATCCACCATATGCAGATCTGAAAAACAGAAGTCAAGAACAACATCATCGTCTTAGAACAGAAGCTGAAATGCATACATGCAGAGGCAAATTTTCCACACAGTGCAGCAGGATTTGAAATAAGGCGATTTCAGCAGTCTTAAAGATTCTCAGATTTTTAAATCAATACAGGTTGATTTGTTTTTTATTATCTGCAGATAAACTTCAAGTAACCAATTCACACACAGACACAAAAACAATATTTATGAAAATTGAGCTGTCTTCTGCGATTTTGAATATGACACCTGTTTGATTGACTAATTTATGAGCTAAGTTCTAATGTCTAAAAAAATTATACAGAAATCACAAAAATGGCTAAAACTATACAACTCTAAATCTTTCAGATAGTTTCATGAGCAGTGATATACAAGGTAAAGGCGTTTCCTCTTTTCATTTTCAAATTTTATGTAAATACCTTAAGAAAGTAGCTATACAGCAAACACTTTTAGTCGCCTTCATTTCCTTTGTTTTACTTACCCTTAGTGAATCATGTTGACTACTCTAATCTAAAATGTTTCTAATAGCTTAATAGTATATCACAGCACACAAGAATTGACATACGCTTCTATATAATACTTTGAGCTCCAGAATACATGAATTTACAAATAAGCAGACCTTATACTAAACACAGATTATCATAACATCTTAACGCAGCAATAACAAATATGTTAAGATTTACAAGATAACTATAGGTATTGTTGGTAGTCTTGATAAAACATATAACCCAATAAAGGAAAATCCATCTACATGCGCGGGGTGGGGAGGTGCTCAGAATTCATTTCTGGTGCAAACAAGGTAAAGTTGCGTGAAGAACATTTAACAATATAACCTGAGCAAAATATACCATGTATTTGTTGACGTAATACTGCTTCAACAGCACCAACGAATTAATTAGTTTTCTATCATAATTAACATTTAAAATCCATTATATATGTGATATAATCATGAATCATCAATATAGTAAATCACACAAAACACATCTCTGTAGTATATACCTGCAAGTTCATGTATGAATCCACAGAGACAAGATCACCTGAAATATAAGCAAAAGAAAATTACTACTGTCACTTGATATCTGATTATAAATAGATCTGTATTTATAATAACCTTTGTATTCCATTCCCCATTTGAGTTTGACCATGACGGGCTTTCCAGTAAAAATGTTCGAGAAAAGCTTTGGGTTAACTGGTACAGTAGCTCGCATGCACAGCCACCAAAGAAAAAAGAGAGAAATCACGTAAGAAATAAAAGAAGCTTCAAAACATATAAGTTCATAGCTAAATATTTGCAATCAAATTCATTAGTAACAAGTCATTCCACTCTAGAAACATAAATTTGATGCTTATTCCAGCAAAACCACCCAGAAAATAGCGAAAGAAGAAACATAACCCAATAACAGAATCATAGTCTTTGATCTTCTACAGGTAATTAATTATATCACCTACATACAGATTTTCGATCCACAAAAGCATTCACTAGATATCAGGAGCTATAAAATAAATAATTACTTCAAAAAGCTTTACAAGTTCTGTATTTTGGCAAAGCTACAGCTAAATTTCAGAATGGAACAGAATGTCAATCTAATTGAGAAACATGAAGTCATTTAACACATGAAAGCCATCAGTTGAAGACGTTCATGGTTATGTATGCAAAACAATGTGTCATAGCCATTAAACCATATGATTTTGCATTCAAAAAGCTAAGCTCATTCTGCAAGATTTCATTAACACTATTTTAACAAAAACTACCGATTAAAAGCTAGAGAATAACACAAATAAGCTAGAAATTAACACAAATTCATAACAGCATATCAAAACTGATACATAATTTAAGACCATATATACAACATCATCTTCTTAGAACAGAGGCTGAAATGCATACATGCAGAGCCAAAACAGTAAAATCAACAAAATAGAAGCTTCGGGTTTTTGGTGTATATAATGAAATCAAAGGATAGAGAGGGAGTGGGAGGTGAAGAGTTTACTCACCAGATCTGACCTTCATGATGACAGATCTAAACATGAGCACTGAACAACAGCTTCTTCTTCTTAAAAAAAAGCCTGAAATTCATCGATGAACAATTCATTATAAATTTGATTCAAGAACAGCTTAGTATTCTTGGATGAAAGAAATATACTAAAATGACAGACGGAGAGTGTGAGGTCAAGAAATTTACTTTGTTTATTTGTGAAGAACTTTGATCCGACAAAATCTGAGCTCAATAACAACAGATCTGGAAATCAGCTTAAGGAGAGTAGATCTGACTAGATCTCACATCCACCATATGCAGATCTGAAAAATATCACATAAATCACCATCATCTTCTTAGAACAGAGGCTGAAATGCATACATGCAGAGCTAAAAAATAAAATCGACAAAATAGCAGCTTCGAGTTTTTGGTGTAGATAATGAAATCAAAGGATAGAGAGGGAGTGGGAGGTGAAGAGTTGTACTCACCAGATCTGACCTTCACGATGACAGATCTAAACATGAGCACTGAAAAACAACTTCTTCTTCTTTAAAAAACATCCTGAAATTCATAGATGAAGAAATCGTTATAATATTTATTTCAAGAACAACTTAGTTTTCTTCGATGAAATACTAAAACGACAGACAGAGAGTGTGAGGTCAAGAAACTTACACTGTTTTTTTGTGGTGAACTTTGAACCGACAACATCTGAGCTCGATAACAATAGATCTGGAAATCAGCTTAAGAAGAGTAGATCCTACTAGATCTCACATCCACCATATGCAGATCTGAAAAATAGCACATAAATCACCATCATCATCTTAGGACAGAGGCTGAAATGCATACATGCAGATCCAAAAAATAAAATCGACATAATATCAGCTTCGAGTTTTTGGTGTAGATAATGAAATCAAAGGTTAGAGAGGGAGTGGGAGGTGAAGAGTTCTACTCACCAGATCTGACCTTCACGATGACAGATCTAAACATAAGCACTGAAACACAGCTTCTTCTTCTTTAAAAAACATCCTGAAATTCATAGATGAAGAAATCGTTATGATATTTATTTCAAATCAGCTTAGTTTTCTTCGATGAAATACTAAAACGACAGACAGAGAGTGTGAGGTCAAGAAACTTACATTGTTTATTTGTGAAGAACTTTGAACCGACTACATCTGAGCTCCATAACAACAGGTCTGGAAAAAAAACTTTAACAACAACGTAATCTTCTTTAGATTAGAGGCTGAAATTCAGAGATTATGTGTTTGTGATTATCTATTGTAGAACGGATGGTTTGAGGAGAATGAGTGACTGTAGAACTGATTGTTTGAGGAGAGTAAGAGAGAGTGACAGTAGAGAGAGGAAATGAAGGGTCGAGATCTGTTAAGTGTAGGGTATGTTCTAGAATTGTCTGTTCAGTTGCCTTAACAAAATGACTAGAAGTAGTCTTTTATTTTTTCTGTTTTATTCGTTTGGGCTTCGTGGGCCATTAACATACCAGACGGGCTTAATATTTCTATGTAATAAGTAGTCCATTTTAATATATATTGGGTTCTGATTAATATTGTATCAGTTTTATTTATTTTTTTTGGGCTTCGTGGCCCAATAAAATGGTACACAAGCTTAATATTTATATGTAATAACAAGCCCATCGTACTGTTTCGGGTTTTATTAATTTATTGTACCAGTTTTATCAAATATTTTGGGTTCAAAAATATATTAGTTGGCCTTTTCCACAATATAATTTATACTCAAGGTTTAATTAGTACTGTGTTCATAAAAAATGATATATGTTAATCTTATATAATTTTTATGTAAGACTGGCCCTTCCTCCCGCACCCCCACCCGTCTCCAAACAAAAAAAAAAAAAAAAATGACCAAAAAAAAAAACCGAAAAAAAAAAATAATAACAATAATATAGCTAATAATAATAATAATAATAATAATAATAATAATAATAATAATAATAATAATAATAATAATAATAATAATAATAATAATAATAATTGGAATGATATGTCACGTCAAGTTGTAGTTGGTTAATTTTACTTAATAATCATGTATTTGATAAAAATGTAATAACTATGCATTTAGTTAATAAGTGAATTAATTACTTTGCATATTTAAAAATTAAATAATATTATTATGCAATGCAGGTCAAATGAGTGAAAATCCATCTGATGAAGCCAGAAATCTGCGAAAGAGAAAATTAAATGAAAAAAGGAAAAAAGGTTAGATTCATAATTTATTATTATAGCTAATATAATTTTTTTGTAATTAAATTGCACATTTTTTACATTCAATGTTTTTCCAGAGGACAAAAATCAGCATTGTCGCGGTAATGGGTCTTCAAAAGTTTGTCGTACTGAAACATCATCATCACGTATAACACCTTCATCAATTGTACAAGACGCATGGAATGACACTATTATGAATCCCATACAGTTTTCATCCTTTCAACCACATTTTTTAACTCCTTGCTAATGGTACGTTGTTTATTACTTGAAATTTAGTCAAATGGCATCATGTATATAGCTATATAAATATATATACATATTAATATATTTGTACTTATGTTCTATTTTTTTAAGTTGATCCTCAAAATGGTGCAACTGAAGCAAGAAACTTACGAAGGAACATTATAAACAGAAAAAGGAATAGATCCTCACCTGGTATGTTATTTACTCTTATATTACATCTTCTACTACATATGCAGTCGAAAATTCATTACTTAATTAATTAATAATGTTAAAATTAAGGATTTCTTTTTTAGTCAATATTTAAATATATGCTTTAAGCATTCTTTTGTATATATTTAAAACGTTTTTCCATTATTTCTTAAATAGATGATTTACATCAATCAAGTCCCGATAGTAACAAGATTGTTTGTGGTGGTCAATTAAATACTTCACTGAATCCACGTAGTACTTCTTCTTTGCGTTCTATCCGGAGAACCTTTGATTGTTCAACATCAAATATTCATAAAGGTACAAAAAGAACATTGTTGTTTAGGTGCTCTTCAAAACATTAACGATTTATATGTTATTTTCATTTTATATTTATTTGTAACAAATAAATTTCTAATTATTGTAGATACTACTGCAGCCTCAACTTCCAATCCACAATCCCTCCAACCAATATTGAAAGGTTATAAATTTTTAAATGTTTATGATGTTTATAATTAATTGTTTATATGTGACGGCAACATCATTTTCTTACCTTTTGTTGGGGTGTTTTATATATTCACATTTAGATGGTTCTTCTACTCGATTCTTCGTTGCTGGAAATACACGGTACTTTTCCAACTAAATAAATTACTACATAACTCATTATTACATGTTGTATTAATTGTATTAATGGTTAATTCTTCTATATGATCAGCTCACAAAATTCAAGTCGTTTGCCCAATTCAGTTAATAATAAGTCAAATTGTCGTGCTGGTGTGCAACTCTCCATAGAGCAACATCCTACCGGTACGTTCATTTTTCCTTTTTTTTTTTTTTTTTAGTTTTTATTTTATAATTCTTTCATTCAATTTTTATTTTTTTATTTTTTATGTATTTTAATTTTGTTCTATGATTAATATGTCTTTGTAGCATACTGGGATATTGGAGACCCTAACTTGATATGCGAGTTTTGTGGTGCTTTCTTCTGGAATGATGAGAGACTAAGATCGGACTACAAGTCAAGTCGTCCAAAATATTCGAATTGTTGCTTACAAGGGAAAATCAAGCTACCACGCATGAAAAAACCACCACCAATTTTTGATCAACTATTATGTGCTGATGGGCCACGGAGCAACCATTTCATAAAGAACATACGATCATACAATAGCATGTTTGCTTTCACTTCGATGGGAGGAAAAATCGACAATTCACCTAATACTGGAAATTCCCCTCCAATTTTTAAACTATATGGTCAGAATTACCACCTAATTGGAGGTTTGGTGCCAACCGATAATGCTAAGCCGAAATTCGCTCAGCTTTACATCTTTGATACTGAAAATGAAGTTGAAAACCGAATAAGTTCAGTAAGGTATGTTCTTATTACAATTTTATCTCTAATTTTCCATGTCATAATAGGATGTGTTTTTATTAAAGTTCAGTTTTATTTAGATAAAATTAAATATTATTATCATTTTATTTAGGTCAAGAAATGATCGAAACACCTTACATCCTGATATTGTTGCTGAACTAAAAGCAATGCTTGATGAGAACAATACATTAGTCCAGTCCTTTAGAATGGCACGAGATAAAATTGCCCAGAGTCATGAAGCTAATGTAAAATTAAAGCTTATTGGTAGAAGGGATAAGGATGCAAGAACTTATAATCTTCCCACTGTGTCCGAAGTTGCAGCTTTGATTGTTGGAGATTTTGATGAGTCACTTGGGGATAGGGATATTATAGTTGAATGTAAAAGTGGCGGTCTGAAGCGTATTACTGAATTACATGCATTTTATCTTGGTTTACAATATCCACTAATATTCCCATATGGAGAAGATGGATATAGAGAGGACATTTCACTAACTGAAACATCTACTTCAAAGGGGCAGAAAAGAACTCGAGTGAGTGCTCGAGAATTTTTTGCCTATCGTTTCCATGATAGATTTGATGAGGAATGTCTTATCTTGATCTCTAGAAGATTAACGCAGCAATTGATTGTAGATGCATACACTGTTATGGAATCTGGAAGATTATCTTGGATTAAGTGTAATCAGAAGACTCTTAGATGTGAGATGTATAAAGGATTGGCGGATGCATTAATGCGTGGAGAGACGGACTTATCGCTTCATGGAACTAGAGTCGTTTTGCCATCATCTTACACTGGCGGCCCTAGGTATATGATACAGAATTTTCATGATGCTATGACAATCTGTGGATGGTCTGGCTGTCCAGATTTGTTTATTACATTTACATGTAATCCAAAGTGGCCTGAGATAGCTCGATACTTACAAAAGAGAGGACTAAATCCTGAAGATCGACCAGACATAGTGTGTCGTGTCTTTAAGATGAAACTAGATGGGTTGATCAAAGACTTGAGGAAGAACAAATTCTTTGGACAAGTTAAAGCAGGTATTATATTTATATTTAATGAATATGTTTGTTAACTTTCTTTAAGTATATTTTTTAAATGTTATTATTTGACAATTTATTTATTTTATTGTTTTTCAGTTGTCTATACTGTTGAGTTCCAGAAACGTGGACTACCCCATGCTCACATATTATTGTTTTTAGCAACCGAGGACAAGATACCCACCGGAGCCGATGCAGATCGTATCATTTCGACTGAAATTCCAGATGAGCAAAGTGATCCTGAGTACTACAATGCTGTTAAGGGATTTATGATACATGGACCATGCGGTGAAGCAAATAAAAAGTCACCTTGCATGTCAGAAAAGGGGTGTACAAAGTTCTTCCCAAAAGATTTTGTGGACAGTACTACATTCTGTGATGAAGGTTTTCCAATTTACAAGAGAGTGAACAATGGGCGAACTATTGAAGTTAATGGAGTTCATGTAGACAACAGGTTTATTGTACCTCATAATCGCTATTTATTGCTTAGATATGGAGCGCATATGAATATTGAGTTGTGCAATCAATCAAGATCCATTAAATACTTATTCAAGTACATCAACAAAGGAGTTGATAGAGCTACTGCACAGTTTCTGAAAACTAAAAGGAATGAACAGACTGGGCAACTTATCGATGAGGTGCAAATGTATTATGACTGCAGGTATGTTTCACCCTGTGAGGCTATGTGGAGAATATATGGATTTGAAATAGCATACAGAGATCCTCCAGTAAAGCGGTTACCCTTTCATCTTCCGGGCCAACAAAATGTCGTTTTTGATGAAACAGATAGAATTGAATCGGTTGTGATTTTGCAGAAGATTAGAAGAACTAAATTCGAAGCATGGTTTCAAGCAAATATTGATTACCCACATGGAAACAAGTTCACTTACACGGAGTTTCCTCAACATTTTGTTTGGAAACAAGCAACAACAGAATGGGTTCCACGAACAAAAGGTCGAAGTTTAGGGAGAGCGTATTATGTACCCCCCGGTGCGGGAGATACATACTACTTAAGATGTCTGATCAATGTTATTCGTGGAGCTAAATGTCACAGGGACATGATGGTTGCTCATGAAGTTCAATACGATACTTATAGAGATGCTTGCTACGCATTTGGTTTATTAGAAGATGATAGTGAGTATATCGATGGAATAAAGGAGGCAAGCTTTTGGGCATCAGCACATTCTTTAAGAACATTGTTTGCCACTTTGCTTACTGAGAATTGTATGGGTAGACCTGATTATGTGTGGGAAAAGTGTTGGGAGTTTCTATCTGACGACATTTTATACAGACAACATATATTTTTCCACAACAAAGGTGCACAATTTATTTTTTATGCTTCTATAATTACTTTTTATGCAGTTTCTTTTTGTCACGTATTTATAATTTTATTTTTTATAACTTAGATTTGAAGTTGTCGGAATCACAAATAAAGAATTTGACATTGATCGAAATAGACAAATTGTTGCTTAGTTATGTGCGGTCATTGAAACACTTTGAGACAATGCCAATTGCTGATTATGATGATATTTCTGCAAGACAAAACAGCTTACTTCGCGATGAGTTACAGTATGATCGAGAGTTGTTGGCAAAAGAACTGGAAACATTGTTGCCTAAGTTGACAGACGAGCAACGAATTGTTTATGACAAGGTCATCCACTCAGCTGAAATGAATTTAGGAAACATATACTTTCTTTATGGTTATGGTGGAACGGGAAAGACATTTGTTTGGAAAACACTTTCTGCAGCTATTAGATCGAAGGGTGGTATTGTCTTGAATGTTGCGTCATGTGGTATAGCATCTCTACTTTTACCAGGAGGAAGAACAGGTCATTCACGTTTCAAAATCCCTCTTAAGGTACATCACGAATCTATGTGTAGCATCAAAGCTGGAAGTGAACTTGATGAGCTCATTTGTTTAGCAAAACTTATTATATGGGATGAGGCTCCCATGATGCATAAGCATTGCTTTGAAGCATTGGATAAGAGTTTGAAAGATGTCATGAAACGTGTTGATGTTAGTAATGGTAAAAAACCATTTGGAGGTAAAACTGTTGTGTTTGGAGGAGACTTTCGCCAGATTCTTCCTGTTATCCCCAAAGGTAGAAGATCAGACATTGTTAATGCAACTATCAATTCTTCTTACATCTGGAACTCATGCGAGGTTCTTCGCTTGACAAAAAACATGAGACTTCAAAGTGTTGGTTCAGAATCTGAGGCAACAAAACTGAAAGAGTTCTCAGATTGGTTAGCGGTAATAGGAGATGGAATGATTGGCAACGAAGAAGAAAACTCATCACTAATTGAAATTCTGGAAGATATGCTTCTGCAACCTAACAATAATCCAATACAAGCGATTGTTGATTGCATTTATCCAGATCTTTCTGAAAAACTTCATGATCCAAATTATCTTCAACAGCGAGCTATCTTGGCACCGACCCTAGATGTTGTGGACTCAATAAATGATCATATGATATCACAAAATAGTGGGGAAGCTCGATCGTACTTCAGCTCTGATAGTGCAAGTAAGTCTGATTTGCCAAATGATGTGATCACTGATGTACATACTCCAGAATTTTTGAATTCAGTTAAATGTTCTAGAGTACCAAATCATGAGTTAAAGCTTAAAATTGGAACGCCTGTTATGTTGCTAAGAAACATTGATCCAAGTCGTGGTTTGTGCAATGGAACAAGATTGATTGTTAATCGACTGGGAGATCATGTACTGGAAGCAAAAATTATTACTGGAGCAAGTGCTGGACAATTGGTTTTGATTCCAAGACTGTCAATGTGTCCATCTGATACGAAAGTTCCATTTAAGTTTCAACGTAGGCAATTTCCACTTACAGTTTCATATGCGATGACAATAAACAAAAGTCAAGGTCAATCGCTATCCCACGTAGGTCTCTTCTTACGGAAGCCAGTGTTTAGCCATGGTCAACTATATGTTGCGTTTTCAAGAGTCACCAGTCGTAGTGGTCTCAAAGTTATGATATGTGACCAGGAGAAGAAACATGTCAACACAACTTTAAATGTTGTGTACAAAGAGATTTTTAGGAATTTGTAGTTTACATAATTAGCTTTCATACTTAAACACATAATTTAGTCTTTTTTTAAACATGTTTTATGTTAAATTATTGTAGTGTCGCATTATATTTAATTTTACTTTTGATTTTGATGGAAATTGTGTTGATTTTATATTTTTAGTATTTAATACTCATTTAAATAAAACAATAATAAAAATATTTCACCCGTGCATAGCACGGGTATATATCTAGTAATATAATATACAAAAACTAAAAAGATTTCACCCACCACATCATAACTAAAGATTAATAAGGAATTACCAGAAGTTTTGCCCATTAAGTTATCAACTCTATTAGGAACTCGGTAGCAGTAGCTGCTAAAAAAACACATCTAGATGCAACAATAAATTGAATGTTAATGCTATCAGTAGAGCAATATATCATCCATCGCCATATATGATATCATTAGTTTCTAACCCATCCAAGAGTTTGAATGTTGTATAAAAGAAATCTCTACAGTAAAGGAAAGGAAGAAAAGAAAGTGACAACATAATCACAAATTTAATAAACCTGTGCACTGCTTGCCCACTATTATTATTATTGCAGTTATTGATCTTCAAGATTCACCATCTCACCCCAAAGCTACCGACCAATATCATCTTCGTCACTGTCAAGATTGAATTTTGTCACCTTCATCGACAAATAGAACCAAGAATACTTAGCAATATACAAAAGTGCATGATGAATTAAAGAAAACGACTTCAATCAACTTATATTACCATGTAGGAGAAAAAATCAGAGTTAAAGCAGCAAAACAACAGAGATTTATTGTAATTTTGCTGATCTAAAATAGAGACATAATGGGTTCCACACTAAAAGTTCAAGAAAATTGCAAAAGAGAGCCAGTATTAGTTTTGGGAAAATGTGGGGGATAATATCAGTTTCATGGAACTCCTCTTACCATGACAAAGAAGCGGTACCCATTACTATGCCAAAGCACCATTTTCCTAGCTTCTGGTTGAAAAGCTGAAAATACGGCCATAAATTCAAGAAAGAATTGGTCTATTCATGTAATCAAAATAAGGAAAACATGGCCTTCTATCATCTATTCTTTTTTATTAAAAAAACCAAGCTATGAACTACAACACCAATGACTATCCTTGACCCAATTCCAACCAAGCTTCACTACAAGAATTTTTGAAATAGACAACAAATTTTAGTTGTTGTCCAGTTATAAATAAGTCTGTTACTAATAGTGTTGTTGTTAAAAGTACCATTTTAACTACAAGTAAAAACCGTTGTCTGTTCCATGAACAACAACACTTCATATAACGGACATAATATGTTGTCTTTGTTAATTTTAACTACAGTTTGTATACGTTATTTAATCTTAAAACCGTTGTTTTTGTTAGTTTTAGCAACAGTTTTCCCCGTTGATCTACAATTTAAATCGTTGTTTATTTAGTGTTTATTTTCGAATTTAGCAGCTCCTTTTAGCTATTGTCTTTTACCCGTTGTTCTTCATTTTAAATCGTGTCTATTTAACAGATAATTTATTAAAAATAATTATAAATTAAAAATAATTACCCGTCTCTCAAATATGCATTCATAGATCAAAATAAATCTCTCCAGTTCAAGATAAAACATGATTGTGTAATATCTAAAAATGTCCAATTCATCAAAAAGAATAACATGTGTACTCCTTGCCACTTTACGCGACAAAATATTAACTAATTTGAATCTAAGACGACTTCTAAAAATGTTTGAAACTCCACGGCAACTTCTTCGAAATATATGTACCTTCTTTGCCTTCCTGCCAATGGAAATATTATAAACGAGTACGTTAACAAAAGAATGAAGTCGAAGCATCAAGACAAAACATAAAAAAAAAAAAAATATAACATTTAAGACAATTGACATACCAGCATAATTCAGTCATCATAGACGTAATCTTGGACACAGTCTGCCCATTCACTACGAACTTCATCAATGTCTGCCACACTGTATTCTGCTTGTTTAAACTATTAAACACAAGAAAAATTAATTAATTCCATTTTACGAACGCATAAAAATAACAGAAAAGTAATATTATTTATGTAAAAAATTACATTAGTTAAAATTACCATCGATCGTAGAGAAACCCGGTCAATGGTTTCAGTTTCTTCAGTGATTTGTCTCATGAAACGCACTACATAGAAACCGCACTGAACATCATCGGGTTGGCGAGGACCCTAAGTTAAAAAATGTTAATACATGTAAAGCAAAATACATATGTAACCATATTTGAAGTAAAGTGCTTACAGGTATTATTTCCCATATTGGCCGTTTTTCCCCTTTAATACCCTTGGCTTCCTTAAAACTTGTTAATGCTCTTCATACATTCCAAAGTGTTTAAGTCAGAATGTCACTTACTAAATAAAAAATTTAATTGATAAAAAATATCTAGACTTGTCCACAATATATTTCCAAACGGAACTTCGAATTCTATGATTCATAGGATCCATTAAGTAGACAATCTCCTTGTAAGGGTCGATAGCACTGAGAATCCAATGATACCTATACACGTACAATAATGAGAAAATTCCAGCTATAAAATGGGAAATATAAGATTTCGTAATTAGAGAAATAGTTCTTACCCAACATTACTTGGCACCCAGACTAGCTGATTTGGTGATGAACTTATCAGCCTATTTTCTACAAACTGTGCTCTTTTATTCAGTCTTTCAGCCTTTTGGTCTTCAGTCTCTTTCTTATCTTGGAAATATGGGATGCTATTTGGATTCATAAAACAGAATTTGTCTTCTATGCCCTTTTCTTTCATCTTTCTCAAAAGATGCCTAGTATTTCAAGAAACATACAAGGTTAGTATAAATAATCAATGAAAACTCGAGTTAGCAAAGAATATTTAAAATTCAAGGATTATCATATGTAGACAACTATACAATTGCATGTGACTGGTAGCAACTTGTAGACAAAACAGATATCCTCTAGTTGCACATGAATCATAAAGTCCACCTCAAACACGTCATAATCAAGTGGGATTTGTACGGTTTTTTACTTTAAATCATGGTTGGCATAGCAAAATAACATCTTCAATGATTTTGGAACATTTGCATGCCTTTTCACTTGGAGATTGTGCTTCTTTTTAGGTTTCTAATATAGTGAATACACATGTTAGAATGGTGTTTTGCTTCAATTATATATATGTATTGAAATAAAGAGTCACATTTACCTTTTCTTTCAAAACTACCAAGTGTCTTGGCCATGCTACAAAAGTTCCCACAGCATCAATAAGCAGTTCACACTCACCCGAGATTGGGATAGGCAAAAGTGCTGATTTGTTCACTACTTCATCGATGGATACACGCACACAGTTGTTTGGGAATGGAACAGAATGCATTTTTTCCTCACCAACAGGAACAATAGTTCCAAATGCAGCAATGGCGTTGGATGATTCTAACCTCAAACCCACTGGATCCCCCTATTACAAAGAGACATACATATAGTGAACCATATTTTCAAAGATAGGTAACGTAAATGGAATCTGGTAATTTTACCTGCAAAGCTACATCGTCAACTTCAAGAATCTACACATCATCCAAATCTTTGTCATGCTCCAAATCAGCCTCCAAATCTTGCTCATCTTGTTTTGCCATCCGTTGCTCTAGTTTTCTGATGCGTTCGTCTTGGGCAGCGATAATCTTCTTAGTCTCCATTAGTTCCCTCTTTTGCTCATTGAAAAGAGTCAGGTCCGGATTGTTCTTTCCTTTGGGAGTGTTGAAGTAGGCTGTTGGAGTCACATAACCTCCAACTCCCATCACACGGCCAGGATGTTCTTTCGACTCAAGCGATCGCGGGACAATACCATCATTTACTCCCGTGATTTTTAGCGTACACCGTCTCCTTTCTTCTATAAACTTATCATGTGATGCATAAACAAAGAAGCAAAAAGCAATAAAAAAACCAAAAACCAAAAACCAATAGTCAGTATGTATTTATACCAATTCCCAATTCTTTTGCTATAGGATTATAGAGCAATTAAAATAAAATAATGTCATATTGATATAAAATATGTGCTTACAATTTTCTTCACTGTTTCTTTAAGTTTTTTGTCTTTAGAATCAATTTCCCCTTTTTTGTTCATGCGTGCCCTCTTATATAGAATAGCTCTGTTTATTTCATCATCGGAACACAATTCATCAGTCTACCAAATAAGAGAGAGAGAGAGAGAGAGAGAGAGAGAGAGAGAGAGAGAGAGAGAGAGATGTTAATTATGGTAACTGTAAAATATTGTTTGAAGACAAGGAATTCATAGTGAAAATATAATTTCAATGCTTACTATTTCTTCAGCTAAGCCTAAATAACCAAATACATGCCATAATGGAAAAAGTAATACCCAAATCTGCCCTGATCGCATCGACACTTTTCATTCGTAGATTACCATAACGAGCACACGGACAGGAAATCCTATTAGGGTCATCCGCATGTTGCAATGCGAATTACAAGAAAGATTCTACTACAGCCTCATATTCATGTGAAAAATGTCTTTTCTCATCCATTCCTTATCCATTTTTTATATCACTAGTCACCAAAAAAATTATATAAGAGTTTTTTATATCACAGCAAAGAATTAAACTTATAAAAGCCGCAACAATTAATGGTAAATACTTGAGAAATAAGCCCAAATAAGTAGTTGGTAGTATAATTAAACATATAAAAATAATGTACCTTTCACTAACAAAAGTAGACAGCAGTCTTCAAAAGCAAGCCTAGTGGGTAGTCAAGAACTCTTCTAATCAACAAGTGTCAAGTAAAGAATCTGCAAACAAGGAACAAGATAGCCTAAGATTGTGCCAAAATATTAGTATGAATATAAATTTCAGAAGTGGCTTTAATTTAATTATAGAATAAGAATATTAAATTTCAGAAGTGGCTTTAATTTAATTATAGAATAAGAATATTAAATTTCAGAAGTGGCTTTTAATGGTATCCAACAAATTTCTATTACAACTTGATTTTCTTACAAGCATTCAAATATTCGTTTTCAATCCAGATCTACAGAAGTATTTAGAAATATATATTGTGACCTATTTTTATAGGTTGGCTTAAGCAGTGCGCTTGAGACATTGTGCACGCAAGTAGGATGTTAGGATTGTATGACGCATCTTCTCTCTTCTCTCTTTTCCATGTAAGAAATGTGTACATCAATGTTCAATCTGTTTCTAAAGTTGTATCTGCTGTGAAGTTATGATGACTATTGACTAGCAATTTTTCTTTCTAAAAGACATTTCTATTATTTATTTCTAATTTGCATATATTAGCACTTTTTTTTTTTTCATTTACTTTTTACAACCTGCTTACCCTTTGTATCTAATATTTCCAGAACTGCAGGGCATGGCATGATGTGTTGGCAAGTAACATCAATAACTTTAGCTTATTTGACATAAATATGTTGTTTTACATTATTAATCCAAAGGAAAAACATAGAGATAAGAACTTACAGTTTGTCTCCTCGCATAGATCGAGTTTGGACAAGCGGCAATGATATCAAAAAAATTCAAACAGAAAAGTCTATCATATATAAATTACAAAAGTTTATGATAAGTAACTGCACACAGAAGAAAATGTATATGTCCACAAGTAGTTTCTGAAGTAATGGAGTTGCTGCACAATTTGATCAATTTCAGAACAAGGTAACCTGAAACTATTCCTATTCGAATTATTACCATTTTCTTTTTTGTATCAGAAGTAGATGCATAGTTTTGGGAGATTTCATTGTAATTCAAATAAAAAAGTCACAATTTGCTTGTGTTGGAATTAGGAGAACATATATTTGCTGCACTATTGTTGAACAAATTAAAATCTAATATTCAAGGCTTGTTTGTATTAGTGCTAAGCGTATTTTATGTTGTTAAAATGGTGGAATTACAGATACAATTATCAGAAAATTCAAAAGAAATAGAAGAACAAGGAATATCAGAAGAGGAGAAGAAATGACGAAAATACGAAGAAAGGATGAACAATGTTTCACACATATAATAGAGATATAGTGCAACACCTACTGCTGTATTCAGTGTACCAATTTTTATCTACCAAGAGAAGCAAATGAACTAAATTTTACTAATATAAAAAACCTCCCTACAACCTCTAATATAAAGATGACAATATACACCCATCTGTCCAATATACTGCAATAATACCACAATGCAAAACCATGCGTTTACTTTATACCCACTCCTAATACAAATGTACAACACCATTAAACAAGTATATCCTATTTCCATTTTTAGAAAATTAGAAATTTGATCATGGTTTAAAATTCTATTTCAAAATCAAGTGGCTGCAATCTTCAAATGCACAAGGGAGGATATATCTTTTTTCCTCGAAAAACAATCTTGAATGAAATTAATAGCAGCCAACACCAGCAAAACCAGTGATATATAGTACCAGAAAAGAGTATATGATCCAATTCTCTCTGATGCAAAGAAAGCATCCATAACGAAAACTTTACAACTATTTTATCCTTAGACTTGCATTACCACAAACCACAAATTTCCTTATGGTTTTCTCATAACCTTGATAATTACAAACACGTAGAGAACTACAAAGATTTTCAAGGTAAGACCAATAAATGACTACATTTTCATCCAATCAGAGACTGAGAATAGTAAACTCACTATGTGAACCAATAACTACAACAAGTAAAGAGTAACCGAAAGATTCCGAGAAATATGGCATTTTCAGCTACTATCTACTTTTTCCTCCAAGATAAACGACTTCAAAGCTCAAGAAATGCATAGATATTGACAAACCGAGCAAGAAAAATCAGTAGAATTCCCTCATTGTTAAAAAAAATAAAAAAAAAAACAGATTATGAAATCAAGAATTGACAATCTAATACCCATTTGTATTGCCCTATAACCCCAGCTATCAAAATGCCACTAACACGACAATGCAGGTAACTTGCAAACCACTAAATTTTACTAATATCCATCAAAGCTAATGAGCAAAAGGGGCATATGATGACCAAAATGATGCTCTTAAACACAAAGAATAGATACATACTACACAACGTAACTATCAAGAATCAACAAATTGGAAGCAGAAATTAGTAAACAAGAATAAGAGAAACCAAAAACTTACAAAATTACTGCCAATTACAGAGTCTGCCTTGATGATGAATCTTCAACCTTCCCTTAGATTCAACTGCTTATCAAAACAACACAATACCAAAATTCTTTATTCTGCAAAAAAAGGTATCTACTAGAATACAAAATTTGAAAGCATCCATTTGCAAAGTTATTACACTAGCTGCCTCCTGTTTGCAAATCGAGCATCAGCTTCACCGCTTCAGGATCTGATACAGCAACAAAATACAAAAACGAAAAGTGGAATGCACATGAGACATTTTGAGATAAAACAACATAAAACAGAGAGTAGAAAAACATAGCTACATATAGTACTCTCCTACTAATCTGTTATTGTCTCACATCTTTTAACATTTATGCAATAAAACTCCCTATATTCGAAACAGAATCACTCCAGCATTGTTGTTTCTTTCGTTTTTAAGTGAGAGCACATAATTCCTTAATCTCAACCGATCAAAGTCCTACTAATTCAGAAATTCCACCTTCGACCTCAAATTCAGAAAATCCAGTTCACAAAATAGAGGACAAACTCCCAAACCCTTCGATAGGGAGAGAAACAAAGCACGTAGGACTAGACGGAACCACAATCCGCGAATAAACATACCTGACTGAAGCAAGAGAAGTGGAGGTGAAATCTGATGATGATTGACAGTTCATGCAAAAATCAACCACCAAATACCAGCAAAATTCTACTGAAATCCTTCGTTACTTTTGTGAAATTCCACTGAAATTGTGCTTTTGCAAGAGAAGTGAGAGAACGGAATGGAAGAAGGGCGCGCTCTTGCGCGCTTTTCACACTTGGGCTGATTTGTGTTTTTCTGATTTGGGCTTTTCTGATTTGTGCTTTTCTGATTTGTGTGTATTTATGATTTGGGCTTATTCTGATTTAAGGGACTCATAGATTGAACTGAACGTTGGCTGTTATGAGTTGGGCCAGAGGATAGGCTGTTATTTGGACCAGAGGTTATTAAAATTGCTAAGGCTGTCGTTGGGCCAATTCTCATCAGATGTTGTTAGCTAATTCTGTCATTGGGCCAATAATTTTCTTTTATTTTTTTATTTTTTTATTTTTCTTTTCTTTTGTCTTCAATGAAATGCTCCCAATAATTTTTTTGGGATATAAAATACATAAAATGTATGTGTGTGTGTATATATATAATTGGAAAAAAAATTGTTCGGTTAATTTAGATGTAGATAAATATTATTTTATTTAATAAAGAAATTAAATTTTACAAATATTGTATCAGTTTTTTTTTTACCAAACAATAAATTTTGAAATCTATTCATTTTAAATTCATTGCCAAATTAAATTCCTCCATCCAAATGGAGCCTAAGTTCAAATAAGTCTTTTAGTCTTAAAAAAATAATAAAAGAACCCAGGCCACAATAGCAAGTGAAAGCACTTAAGTGGATCAATAAACCACCTCACATATACCATATGAAATTTCGTGACAATTTTTCCCGAAAAGCGAGACCAGAAAACATTTTCAACATCAATCAAAAGGCCAAGTCTAAAAAAACTGTTAAAACATTTTGCAATCGAATAATTTATAGCGATTAATGATGGAGCCTAAAAAATTTAATCGGGTCAGGCCGAGCAAAAATTTAATCTGGCCTAAAATTAGTTGGCCCATCCCAGCTTATTACTTTATTATTTTATTTCAAATTATTATTTTATTTCAAATATATTATTAATTATTAAAATTACATTCAAGAGTTTATTAAAATAATAATTTTACAACATAATAAAAGTATTGTAAATTAAAATGCATTTTTCTCAACAGTTTTACAAAAATGTTGACAATAATGTTGTCTATTGGAGCAATGTATTGCCAATAAACAACAGATTTGCAAAACTGTCGTTAAAAATATTGTCTATCTGTGGAAAAAGGCGCTAATAGACGACAGATGTTGAAAACAGTTGTAAAATTGTTGTCTATTAGCGTGTCTGTCACTAATAGACAACATATAGCGGTAAAACTGTTGTTAATTGATGAATAGACAACACTGCTAGTAAAAACTGTTGTCTTTTAACTGTTGTCTATTTATGAAATTGTTGTAGTGCTTGTAACATAGAAGCATCATGTAAGGGAAAAAATTTATTTATAAATACGATTGCCAGCAAAACAGGTGAACCTGTAATGTGCTTATGCCTATACTTTCTCCATGCCCAAAGTCCTGATGGAACAATATCGCTCAATTAGGCCTTCTATCTGTAGGTGGTTGTCCCACCTAAGAATAGTAGTGCTTGCATCAGAGAATAAGGCACAATATTCAGAATTTTGATCCATCAATAACAAAACAGAATCATATAAAGTATTTGCAACTAACATGCCTCCAATATTCTTTGAATGATGATCAGAAAAAATAGAAAAAATATAGTTTTTTTCTACATTCCTCGTATTCCAAATTTAATGTTGCTCGCCTCACAACATCTTTAAAATCCTTAGTCTTACCTATAACTTTCATCATTTTTTCAAATTAGATTCATAGCAAAGAAGCTACATATTAATAAAATCATATATCATATATATATAAAGTTTAAAGAAAAAAATGCATTGATTTTAGAATTGGAAACAAAAGCAAGGTCAGGACTTACTTCTATGAAAAGTAATAGATTGCCATTTATTGGGGATTTCTATTTCTATGCCTCCTAAGTCCTCCAAATTAGGGTTCTTAACATTGTATATCTACAAAAATTTAAATAGTGAAACATAACAAACATAATCCAAATGCAGATGCGACATTTAGGTGTGAGTAATGGTGTTGACAGACAGTTATTTATCAAGTGTCCCTCACCGGCATAATCCCAGCCCTTGACAAACAAAAATAATAAGTAATCCGAGTTTTTTTCTCAAGAAATTGACAATCCAAACTCTAGCATAAACACTTATTTAACTGCTTTGCCTGATTAAATTGGGGAAAAACTAATCAAACAAAAAGGAATGAAGAGTTTTCTTCTCAAGAAATTAACAATCCAAATTCTAGTAAAAACACGTATTGAAACTTGAGCCTAGATTATTGGTTGCCTAGTATCCCATTGTCAATTTTCAAAGAATTAAATTGAGCTTATTGAAGATTAACTTGAGAGAAGTTGCAAGAAATAGATATTTTGTATACATTAATGGAGAATCGACACATATGATATGTTGACATCTTTTGTCCATGATCCACAAATTGAAAACAGCCAGAGGCCAATTCGATAGCCACTATGACCAACATAAATTTAATTCCTGTACACTAATCTGCGACAATATCACATGGACGGTGCACGACACATAGGAGAAACACCCAACAACGCTGCATAATCATCCAAAACCGAAAGGAAAAAACAAAACAATCCTACCTATATTGGAACGCACAACCGCTAGCGCCCTTTATTTTATGTCGCTCCATCATCAACCACCAGAATCACCGCGGCCTCCAACAATGTAAAACGAAATAAACTCTCTGGAAAAAAGGAATGTATCATCTTTACAGGTCTCTGAGAATTGAGTAACCAAAGAACAAAAATAATAAATTTTCTAATGGTGAACCTGATAGAAGATTGTTTGAGATCTAGGCTTGCAATCATCTACTATGTCCTTTTGCCTTGAGATTTATATTTGCGTAATTTTCTGAGGTTTTTGTGATATTCATAGATTTGAAGAAGCTTTAATGGCATGAGAAACCGCCTCTGTTTCATACAATGGACTTTTGGAACTGAAAGGAGAAATGAAGAACCGTCGGCCTTTAGCATGTAAAGCAGGAAGAATAGAGATAATAAATTAAACGCAAAAAAAAAAAAAAAAGAAAAAGGAAAAAAATGAGAGGCGCTATGTGACCGACGCGTGTTTCTCAGCGAGAGTGATTTAGAAGACAACACGTGTCCAACGGAGAAACATGAGCGTTCCTCCTTCAGTATTAAAGGGGGATTTTGACTTATAGTTTTAAAATTGTAAACAATGTCCTACTTCATTCTAGTGAAAAGAAAAATTATTTGAAATTTGAATACAGAAAATGGTTGGAAGATCAATACATTTATTTATTTATTTGAAATTATCATTAAAATCATTTTCTGAAAACCCTGTTTTATTTCATATGATTACAAGGGCTTCTGACCTAAAAGGTGTTCATAGTAATTTGCATTTGTAATTATATTAAATGATTAATTATTTTTATCACTAGTGAATTTTGTATCTATTAAATTTGAAGTTTAGATTGAATCATTTTGGAAGATATTTGTTAAATTAATAATTTCAAGTTTAGATTTGAATATTTTTTGATGATATTTGCAAAATTAGGGACTTCATACGATCCCATGTACATTGGAATGTATCCAAATGAAGAAGAGGCTTACAAAAGAGAGACTTAGGAAAAAGAAACATAGAGATAAGAGGAGTAGACCCACTAGATTATAAACTAGAATCTTGAATTTATCAATATTAAAACAACTCACAAGTGAAATTTGAAATTCCATTAATATGAGGCAATTCACATATGAAATACTCAACATTATAAAGGTTTGAACGACTCGTTTCTTAAATTCATGAACGTGGGACAACTTACATGTGAAAATTCATCAATGTGGAACAACTTACATTGAAATTCTCAATAATTTTTTGGGGGGGAGGAGGGGAGGTGGGTTTCCTCGCCAAGTTCATTTCTGAAAATTTTGCGTCCCTTCACATGTGATAAATGGTCCATTTCTTCTCATATTGAAATTCTCAATAATTGTGAGGCTTTGCACAGTCTCATAATCCTTTTATAGAGAATTTCATATTATCAATGTGGGACAACTCAGATGTGAATCTCTCGGTAAATGATAACTCTGGAGAAATCATAATGTGAAATTCTCAATAATTAGGGGGCTCACCATGGTCCAACGGTCCCTTATTGAGAATCATACATCCCTTCACATGTGATTTATCAATGTGGGACTACTCACATTTGAAATTCAAAATAATTCACGTAGTTTGAAATGTTCCCACACCTCCTTATTGAGAATCCCTTCACATGAGCTATATCAATGTAAGACGGCTCCCGTGTGAAATTGTCAATATTTGGGGGGCTCTACACGGACCCACAATCCCTTATTGAGAATCTCACATCCCTTCACATGTGATTTGTCGATATGGGGACAACCACTAGTGAATCACTTTCTATCCGACATGCAAAATTGTTACTATCTAGGGGGGACTCGACGCTGTCCAACGATCCCTTATTAAGAATTTTAAGTCCCTTCACATGTGATTTGTCAATGTGGGACAACTCACAAGTGAATTAGTTTTCTCAATAAGGGAAAACTCACATGATTTATCAATGTGGAATAACTCACATTTGATTTATCAACGTGAGACAACTCATGTAAATTCTTATAAGGGAGAGCTTACATATGATACTCTAAATAAGGGAGAACTCCCATGTTATTTATCAATGTCGGACATGTGAAATTCTAATAAGTGGAATCTAAATAAGAAATGGATAAGGGAGAACTCGCATGTGAAATTCTCAAATAAGAAGAACTCTGGAACTCACATATGAAATTCTTGTATAAGTGGGACAACTCACATCTGAAATCCCAAATAAGTGAAGTTTAAATTAAGGGAGAACTCTCATGTAATTTATGAATGTGGACTAAGTCATATTTAAAAAAATTATTTGGAAAATCCCCAAAGCTCGCATAGAAAACTCATTTCGCGGGCAATCCAAAACTCACATTTGAAATTCCCTTATCAATGTTGTACAAGTCACATGCAAATTTTTAAATAAGGGGATTATATTATCGACACAGTACAAATCACATGAAATTTAAATAATGGAATTATGTCCTGAAAATCACATGTGAAAATCTTTATAAATGTGGGACAACTTACATGTAAAACATAAGGAAACTCTCATGTGATTCATCAATGCGACACAACTCATATGTGAAATTCTCAATAAGGGAGAACCCTGAACTTGAAGTAGAGAACACACTTTGGGGGAGAACCTTGAAACTCACACGTGAAATTCTCTTATCAATGTGAGAAAACACACATGTGAAATTCATCACAGTCCCGGTGGTGAATCGAGCACCAAATTGGGTAATTAAGCCCAACATGTAATTGGATCTTTTGGGTTATTTCTTCCATATCTCATATGAGTAGGCCCAATACTTAAAATTCGGCCGGTAAACTTTTCCTTGTTAGAGCATCTCCAACCCAAACAAAATAGATTGTGGGAAACACAACAGATTGTGGGATTTAGACCAAATTTACATTTTTTGTATATTATTTCCAACCCAACTCTATCCTATTAAGTTTGCAATTTTTTGTAACTATCCAACCCTCTTTATTCAAAAGTTTACAAAAAATAAAATTAATTCTTATTTCTTTATAACTGATTATTTAGATTTTACTTATTATAAATATTTAAACTATTAACTTTAAATTAATTCTATATTATAAATTTCGTTAACTTTAACCAAAGGTTTCTTTGAAATTAAATTTAATTGAATCAAATAAATTATTAAATAGCTAAAATAATAAAATATGACATTTATGTAAATATAGTTGAATTTAGGGGTATTATGAGGATATAATATAAAATACGATTTTTTTGTGTGGATGAACAATGCCCCCTATAAATTGGGGGTCAATGTTCATCCTCTAATTTTACAGTTAAATTTAAAGTAGGGTTGCGGAGGAATTATGTAAAATCCCCCATTTTTATTGTGTTTTAGAGGTGGTTGGATATGGTCTTAGTCTTTGGGCACTCCATATTCTTGCAAGTAGTGGTAAATGAATTGTCTCGGACTTCCTATTATTTAAGTTTGTTTGTAATATTTAAGCTTCTTTAAAATATTATCAAACTTTCAATTTTTTGTTTGAGCTTGTTAGGTCACTAATTGAATCGAGCTTGAACAAGATTTTAATCAAGCAAAACATGAGTCGGGCATGAGTAGTTTGACATTTTTACAAATAATTTTTATTTATCAAGCTCGAGTTGAGCTTTATAGTTTTTTCAAACATAAAATCTTGTTCAACCTTGTTTGATATCTTGAATCGAACAAAGTACAAAAACAAACTATCTCGGATTTAGTATCGAGTAGCTTTGATTATGATCACTAACGATAATGGAGTAGGGTTTGGATACATCACTTAAATTATATACGTTGCTCGATTCTCTCTCTAAAAGAATCAATCAAAATCGAAGTTAAAACCAAAGTTTCACTGATGAGAGGAGAATCTAGAAACAATTCATTCACCCAAATTCCGGGGTGTATTTCCCTCATAACGCCAAGTTTCATGGATTCCGATTCATTTCCAATGGAATTTTCAAGCAAAATGTTGCACTTTCACTTGATATAAAAAATCTCTTTGTGTCCTTGCGACGTAAATTTTTTACGCTTAATCAAAATTCGACTTCTAACTGTAAGTTTTATTTTCACATATTCCGCTTAGGCTTGCAAGTTATGATTATGTTTTGTATCCTTGTAATACTCTCTTGTTTTCTGCGGGGAATTGCTTGCTAGCGTAGAGGACTCTATTATGTTTCGAACTCACTAGAGAATATTTTAGTTTGATAAACTCAATGCACTAGGTTAGATTTCCATTATATTTTAGAGTATGCCAATGAGTATAGTTTGTTTGGCAATTGAGATTTGGTTTCTATTTGTTCTCCATGTCTTTCTTTCTGTAATTTCCTATCATACAAAGTTGCAAGTAAATATTAAACCCTAGTTTTGGACCCAAGTGGTAGATATTTAGAGGTGGGGAGAATAAACCTGTAACTCGATTTTTTTTTTCAAATACTTTGAGTAGATAATTGTTGCTTACTGTAAGAAACTAGTTCTTACTACAAAGATTGTACTATAAGCAATCTTAAGGTAGTAGGCACAAAGCAGAGTAGTCTTAAGTTACTTATAGTAAGCAATGCTCAGGTAGAGTTTATGCAGCAGAATAATGCAAATCCGTTTTCTTACTAATCAATGCAGTACGGAAGTAGTATGTCAACAACAATAATTAAAACTTGTAAGACAATTAACACAAAGATTATAGTGCTTCGAAGGTGGGGGTAATCCTTCTACGTCCACTTTTTCCTCACACAGGGAATATTCACTAAGTTGTTCACACAATACAAACTTAGCTACGCCGAAGTCTAAGTCCAACTTAACTCCTTACAGTAGTTTTTTCTTGTCATCAAAAGGCTACTCCTCTATTATACACTCGTCCCTCAGAACACCTAGTCTACTTCGAATTCCAGATTCAAACAAAGTCTCCCCCTTCAAAACTGCTAGTTAGATTGGTTTAGTTAAAGTTTCTCTTCAATCTAGCTGCCTCTAAACTTGAATATCAGTTGAGATGTGGGCAAGCTTTCTTAAATGAGAAGGATTAGGACTGAGGCAAAGCTTGAGAGCTAGCTTGACTTGAGAATCTCGTTGCAGCTTGAATCTTCACCTGAGTGCTTCGCTGCTTGCTTGCTATTTGATCTTGTATACTTGGTACAACCACTTGTAAGATTATCAGATGATGTACGCTTTGAAGCTTTGAATTAGAATGCTTGAGTTCTTGGTGCAAAGTAATTTCAGTTGCTCAATAATACGATTGCCTTTCCTCGTCCTCCATCTCCTTTTATTTATAGCTCTTTCTTTGAAACTTCACATCTTTCTCTTATTTCATAATATGGTATCAGAGCCAATAGAATTAAACCAACATCAACTATATGTCTATGCTTACCTTTTGCCAATCCATTTTGTTGGTGGATTTATAGGCATGGTACTTTGTGGATAATACTTTCTGTGGCAAGGAACTGGGAAAAAACTCAAAACTCACCCCTCCCCCCCCCCCCCCAATTAGTTTGGAGTGATTTAATAGGACAACACAGTTGTTTCTCAACTTGTGACTTACAGGTGGAAAAGGTTTGTAGTGCTACAGAAAGACTGGACAACAGCAGCAGGAAGACGACGAATGGTTCGCTTCGAATGATCGCAGAGAAATTACGGGAACATCATGAAATTTTCAGGAGTCTTTGTTTTTCGAGTGTTGGCTTCTGATGAAAGAGGTTATGAGGTACCCGTATCATGCATCTCCGTGCGTATGGAAAGTCTAAAAGAATATATGGAGGAATCGAAGATGAAGTTGGTCGAAGACGGAGCTGCTTCGTTGTCTGGTGGCAAATGCAAGTCAAAGATGATCGGGTTATCTGATGAGTACAGTAAGCTAAAAGAGGAACTTGTAGGCGACTGGGTTGGAGACCTCTTTTTCTCAATTGTGGGGATGGCAGGTATTGGGAAGACTGCTGTTGCACGTGAGATTTTTGAGGATTTAGATGTCTTGGAATGGTTTGAGTGTTGTATTTGGGTGACATTGGGCCCAGAATTTGAATCGGAAGAAATTGCACAAACCATTCTAGCTCAAGTGGATCCTGACGCGCACAAAATGCTTGCTGGAGCTGGATATGAGGAAATTGTTGTACACTTGAGAAACCATCTCAAAGGTACGCAATACCTCATTGTATAGGATGATATAAGGGATTTTTCGTTCGAAAGTTACTTGAAAAGTTTGTTTCCAGACGACAATAATGGAAGTAGATTGTTGCTTACAACCAGGAGATCTCGTGTAGCTAAGAGGCACTATTTTCATTCTCATGTCATGAATATGCGTCTGCTGAACAAAGAAGAAAGTTGGCATCTTTGTGTGCCAATGTCTTTGGTGAAGGTCGCCTGTGCCCTCCTCAACTTGAGAAAGCAGGAAAGAAGATTGCCGAAAAGTGTGATGGTCTTCCTCTTACAATCATCACACTTGGCGACCTCCTGTTGAAGGCCAGGGCCACCGAAAAATCACTCTGGATTGACGTAGCAACACAGAAGAAACATCAACTTTTCATCAAAACATATGATAGAATATCAAAGGTACTATATCCAAGCTACGAGGCTTTAGGTGATGAGTTCAAATTATACTTTCTCTATATGGGAGTTTTCCCGCAAAAGTATGAGATTCCTCGATCCAAACTCGTTAATTTGTGGATAGTTGAGGAATTTATTACCAACGAAATGAACCAAAATTTTGAATATCATGCTGAAACATTGTTGCTTAGTCTCTATTTCGAAAGTCTTGTTATGATCTACAAAAGAAGCACTAGATCATTCCCAAACTCAACTCTAAAAATAAAATCTTGTGTTCTTCATTCTTCCTGGTGGCAATTCTGCCACCGAGAAGCTAGGAAGAACAACTTTTTTCATATCTTAGATTGTTATGACGACAGTATTGCAGAAGGTATAAAAAAACAGGGCAGGTTGAGCATCCACACTAATGTTCTTTTAGGTCCATATCATCAATATCCGGTACCACTATGTTTTGGCTTGAAGTTGCTACAGAAACTTGATGCTCTTAACATTCGCTTTTACGAGTTCCCGTTGGAAGTACTGGAACTGATTAAGTTAAGGTACCTTGCTCTCACGTTCAACGGAAAGCTCCCTCCTTCCATATCTAAGCTTTCGAAACTCCAGTTCTTGATTGTCAATCCTCATTTGAGTATCAAACCAAATGGATCTATGTCATACTTGCCCATGGAGATATGGGACATGAAAAAACTGATGTATCTTCAAGTCATGGGATGGGACCTTCCAAATCTTGGTGACACTTGCTTGCAAGAGCTTTCAACAATTTCAGGTGTGAGCACCGCCAGTTGCTCCATTTTTAAAAGAGTGCCTAATTTAAAGAAGCTAGGAATCCGAATTGAATTGACACCTGATCATGTCGCAAACCCCTTGTGTTTCTCTGATCATATTTCTCATCTAATCAATCTTGAGTCACTTAAATGTGTCATCGCTAATCCTGAATGCAAGTTCGATGTTTTCCCCCCAGTCGCTTCGTTCCCATCCCTTCCTTTTTCTCTAAACAAATTGAGTTTGAGCGGGATGGGCTACCACTGGAAAGAAATGAGCAAGATTGCTTCATTGCCACATCTTGAGGTATTGAAATTGCGATGCAATGCTTTTCAAGGCCCGAACTGGGAAAAATAAGAGAATGGATTCCAAAAGCTTCGCTTTCTTTTAATGGAAGACATGGATGTTGTGCAATTGAAGGGGGGCCCTGGAAGCTTCAAATACCTTATGTACATAAGAATGCAACACTGCTACAAATTGAAAGAGCTACATCTGGATTCTTGTGAATATTTTTCCAAGTTTGAAGTAGTTGACTGCAATCCTTCGATTACTAATGACTTGAAAATGATTATATTAATAAGAAAGGCCCACGAGCATCTTCATGTTCACTGTTCATGGAATTCATGAGCGGAAACTTGGATCCAAAGGTTAGTCATTCAATTTTAACCGATTTAGAGGTTGTTTGGCCGAGCTTGTAAGCTCCTCAATACCGTTACAAGAAAACTAGGAAATTTCTACAGAAAAATCATGACGAAACACAAATCCGTTGAAATTTTACAACGGAAAATTCCAACAGCAAAAAGAATCATTAGAATTGCCGTTGGAATTGAAATTCCAATAGAAATTTACCATATTCCAATGGTTTTTCGATCATTGGAATTTGACAGTGTTCTTGTAGTGAACATTTTATAAGATGTTTGAGAGCTTATAAGCTCGTTAAATATGTTTGGCAAAATAAGATGTTTAACAACTTATAAGATGTCAGAATAAGCTTTTAGAGCTTATAAGCTCTAAAATAAAAAAGTTCCGCTACTCCATCTTATTTTTTCAGATCTTATAAGTTACACTCAAAATTCGCATACTACACACATATACACACACTACCCATAATTCACATGCACACAGTTCACTATATCTAGAACTTTCAAATAGAGAGGAAAAAAAAAAAAAATGGTCCTCAATCTGAAGTTCCCTTGAAGTAAGCCCAATATTGTAGCCTGGAGGCCCATTTCAAATATTTAGGTCATACATGTATATATGCCATGTGTGTGGGATTACTTGAATGATTACGAATTAGTTGTTGCTTTTCTCATTCTTAATAGAAGATTTTCAAAATTTTGTTTGCAGATTACAATATGCATTGAATAAGGTCTTTTCCTATATTTGACTTGAACAATTTCATTCAATTTACAGAAAGGAGAGTTTGCTTTTTTCAATCTTGGTGTTCTATATAACTGCTCTCTCACTTCTCTTTTCTCCATTAAAGTATTTCTTAGTGAGTGTGCACTGAAGTCATTCAATTTGCTGAAAAAAAAGGGGTTGTTTTTTCTTTTTCTTTTTTCATCTTGGTGGTCTATTTTCTTGCTTGGCTTCTTCGCTTTTCGCTATTTCTAAGTGAGTGTGAAGTGAAGCCATTTCATTCAATTTAAAAAAAGGAGAGTTTGCTTGTTTCCACCTTCGTGGTCTATCTTCTCGCTTAGCAACTTCCCATTTCCCTATTTATCCTTTTTGAAAAGTGATAGAAAACCTTTTGCAAGAGTATTGGTAGAAAACTTTGCTGCACGAGACTTTGGCCAGGAAGCTTTGGTAAGTTAGTAGGTCATATGATTTTAATTTATCAATAAATTATATTTCCTTCTTATTACTCTTTTAAAATAGATTGCATTACCTAAGATTTTTTTTTTTTTTTTTTTTTTGTTCATTACAACCATCAGATTTTTTTGTCGTGAGACCTTGGCCAGGAAGCTTTGGTAAGTAAGTAGGTCATATGATCTTATGTCTTTGATAAATTATATTTTCTTCTGATTCTTACACTTTTCAAATAGGTTGCATTACCCTAAGATTGAATCTTTACGTTAATTAGAACCATCAGATTTTTTGCGTTAATTACAGCCATTAGAGATTTTTTGCGTTAATTATAGCTATCCGGTTTTTTGCGTGAATTACACCTATCAGAGACCGACTATAATTACATTTTCTTCTGGTTCTTACTCTTTTAAGACAGATTCCATAACCTTAAAATTAAAATTATGTGTTAATTACAATATAACTTAAAAATTTGAGGCATGTAATAGTTCCCCTAATTTTATATTTCTCATTTTTTACATAGACAATTAAAGTATACACGCTTTGTGTGTGAATAACTAATATTTATATTTATTTTAAAAAAAGAATATATTAAGAGTACTGTCTTCATTTAAAAAAAAAACAATCTTTCTCTTTTTCAATGTATTTCCTTATTAAGCGTGTACAAGATTCTAATTTTCCTAATATGTCCCTACTAAATGATTCATTCATATTTACCATTTATATATTATGATTTAATTCAACATATTAAATAAGGGGTCTCAGGAATTTCCGTGCATATTAGATTAGGCAAAAACTCGTATGTGACCGTCACACGACCGTCACACGGTGTGACAGAAAAAAGTATCACTTTTTGTGATAAAAGTATTACGTTTATCTGTAAAAGTATCACCTTTTATTAACAAAAAAAAGTATCACTTTTTGTAGCAAAAGTATCACCTTTATCTGTAAAAGTATCACTTTTTCCTGTAAAAATATCACTTTTTCCTGTAAAAGTATCAATGTTTTCTATAAAAGTATATTCCGTCACACGTGTGACCGTTCATACACAAGACTCACTCATTAGATTAATTTTCTTAATTTGTATAAAGTTGGTTAGGAGTACTGCCTCCATCTTACAAAAATAACTTCTTTCCCTTTTTCAGTGTGCTTCTTTATTAAGCATGTAAGTGCTCAGTTTCCTAATATTGTCCATGCTAAATAATTTATTCATATTTACCATTTATATATATTATGCTTTCATTCACCATATTAAATAAGGGTATTTGTAGAAAAAAATTGTGTATATATATTAAATAAATTTTCGTAACTTGTGTAAGATTTGTAAGGGGACTACCTTTGTGTATCCTAATATGTCCCTAGTAAATGGTTCATTCAAATTTACCTTATATAGTATGTTTTAATTCACCATATTAAATAAGTGAAGAATTTTCATATATATATTACATTTAAGCTTCTTAATCTGTAAAATTGGTGAGGGGACTATCATTGGGAGATGGAGTAAAAATTTATATTTCATAATATTTTAGAATGTGTTATATAGAGAATGAGGAAGAAGCTATGCCTACTTTTTCAGATATTTTTGTTGCAATTAATAATCCACGTCCTTCTACTAACCACATATATACAATTCAAATTCAAATTCAACATATATGTTTCTACTAGGAATCTTTTTTAATAAAATATATGAAAATATCTACATACTAATTTATTAACCAATTCTAGAATTTGATATAAATATGTATTATTTGAAATATTTATGACTCCATTTAAACTCTTTCCTTTTACGTAAATGTCTACTAATAAAAAAAAAGAATCCTGAATATCTAAAATAAATGAATTTGTAAGATTTAATGAACTTAAATATAACACAATAAATGTGATTAGAAAACTAAAACATAAATAATTATTCAAGATCCACGGAAAACCTATATCAACGTTTTATGTAAATAATAATCAACTTAATAGAAACTATATGAATTTACATATTTTTGTTCAAATTCATTATGTTAGTGGCTGATTTTGTCCAATCACATTTTCAAATAAACTATTATATACACATGCTCTTATAATAGTATAGAAATAAAGCAATTTTGTTTTTTGAAATGAACTTCTTCCATGATCTAATCCATGTTCGATTATAAGGGTTCACAATACCTTGAGGGAGAGTTGTTTCACTAACTTCTTCTCCATAATTCCAAATAATCTATATCATAGCACTTCTGTCAAGACTTTTTCACCACAAACTTATTCTTTTAGTTAATGTTCCGTATTATTTTATTTTATTTTTCTATTTTTCTTTGGGGGGTTTGGTGTTAATGATTAGAACAATAGGAGGTATATGAGATGCCACTAGTTTTCATACAATTGTTATTGTTTTCATGGCATGGAAATCTAATACTTTTGATTCGGTCAACGACTTGTCAAAAAATTTGTAAATTGATTTATTACATTATAGAAAAACCTTCAATGTGGTAATATATGTGTTAATTGCTAGTTGCAATGAAGTTAACCACACTTGAATTTTTCATTGAGCACATCTTGAGATTCAATATTTAATTATAAAAATGAACTCTAGATTTACACCATGTGTACAACTTATCTTATTAATTGGAATCGATGTGAAAGTTAGTAGGTATGTGAGCTTGAGTCCTCATATTATTAGTGATAGTTAGTTGGTTATTAATTGATTGTATCCAAAATGGTATCTTTTGGTAAATGGTTGCTTGTTCATTCTGAGATGACTTTATGAGATTGAATGCTTGATAAGTAAATAATTTAGAGTTTTTTGCAGCATAGATTTAGGTAGTAAAATGATACTGGGAACATTTAAAACGTAATTTGTTTTAGTATCGTTTTGAGAAAACTATCATTTCTGAAATGAAAAGAATAACAAATATTTAAATGTCGCTTTGGCTTATCAATGAAAATTAGTATTACTCTTGGTTGGAAAAACAACTACAAATCATCTCTGTATTTATTGTTAAATTGTGTACTATGTTGTGGATTATACTTCTTGGATATTAAATAGAGAGATGGAATAGGCATCATATATGAGAGCTTGTCCAATGATACTATTTGTGATAGTAGAAGATCATCATGTTGTTAAATGTGGGTTCTTTTTAGAATTTTGAGGGAACTGAAAAGATTTGCAAAGACCTAAAAATTTTAAAATATTATGGCTTTTCTGCAAGACAATTTGTTTATAGTATTAAGGTCATATTTCATCTCCCTGATAGGTTAGTTTCAGGGAAGCTTTGCTAAAATAATCACGTGTATTGTCTTATGTACATAGGAGACCTTTAGACATTTCATAATGATGGTTAGAAGGTAGAGTAATGGGAACGGGAAGACCTAGAAAGGACAAGGAAATAAGCTATTAAATATATATATATATATATATATGTGTGTGTGTGTGTGTGTGTGTGTTTGTTTTAAATACTAATGAAAACGTGTATCAATTGCGAATTTTATCCATGGGCTGTTTAAATTCATCTTGTAGCTATGGCTGGTTTAAGAGGAAGTAAACATTCAAAGGGGAAAGCGAAGTCCAAATCTAACAAGTCTGATACGATAAATCAGAAGCCCAAAGTACCCAATTGTAATCTTGATCTTGGAGAAACATCAAGCATCCATCTTGATGTACCAAGAGATCCAAAAGAAAAGAACCCTCATGTGGAAACAAGTTTTCCATTGTCAACATGCAGGTTCAGTTATACGAAAAATGAGCTGGAGGAATTTCTGCATGTAAAGCTTGAAGCTTTATATACTAAAACCAAAGAACAGTTGTTGATACTAGGATATAGCAAAGCCGAAGTAGAAATGGCAATCTTGCATGTTGGGTATTCTCAAGGTCCAATTGACCTTTTGTATAATGTCTTGAAGAACTCAGTTATTTATCTTGATGCCAAAGTTCAGCCTAAAACACAAGCTTTCGAGGACATGAATGCATTATGTAGAAGCATGGCGAAAACCATGATTAATTCTACGATACAAACCTACAAGGGCATACCAAGATTAGATGTCGTGTGGTATCTTTTAAGTATAAAGTGGGATCGTTTTCCATCAACCATGACATCTTCTCATCTTCAGAGTGGAAATAGGAGCATATTCGCTCATGAATTCAATGGGAATAGTAGCCTCGTTAAAAATGAAGATGTTGGTGGCATTGATCTATCTTCTTCTGAGAAAGACTTATTTGGATCTCAAATTGATTCTTCATTAAAAAAGGTTGGCCTTTTTGAAAGGATCAATCTGACACCTGCTTTAGCATCTCATTTGAAACAAAGAGTCCTTATTCTCACAAATATCATAGAGAGTATGATTGAGGATCCAGTACTGTGGCAACAGGCTAGTCCTAGTGCTCATAGACAACCAACAAAAGTTTCTAATATTGTGAGCTCGGACTATCTAAGAACAATAGCAGGTTGCTTTGATGATCCAACTGCAACTCATATTGTTGATTTGATCGAGAATATCATTGAGTTGCAAGAAAAGGTTAAAGACCAAAAAGAATGGGCTCAAAAGAAAGTTATCGATTCGGCCACCAGGTTAAGTAAAGATTTTCTGGAACTCAAGATGCTAAGGTTGGAGAAGGTGGAAAAGGAAAAAATAATAAAGGAGAAAACATATGCTGAAAAATTATGCATACTGAGGCTCATGGAGGCAGAACATGCTGTGCAAAAAGCAAATTCTAAAGCAAGATCCCTCGCTAATACTATGTCAACATTACAGGGGCAAATTGCCCAAATGAGAGCTGACATTGAAGCAATTAAGCTTAGTGCATCTGAATATGACAATGAGTCAACAGATTTCCTGAAGAGAGTAAGGAGAGGCTGTAAGAAATTTGATGAATATGAGAGACGGGCTAGCATTTTACAATCTCATATTCAGGACGAAAAGCAAAGGGTGTTGCAGCTCGAAGAAGAGTTACTTCAAGCTGAAAAAGAAGCCGAGAAAGCTGAGGTAAGTCATTCCACTTGCTAGATCTTATACTTATCTATGTGAATGTTGATTATCTACTAATTACTTTGCATTTATGAATCATCTTCTCTTCCCTTGTGCATTTCCTTATTTTTTTGTTCTTGTAAATTATCTGCTAGAGATATCCTCTAACAAACATATAGATATAAGTCATCTGAAAATGTGAGATTTCTTACTAGTAAGTATCTATACCTTATTTACTGTGGATCCAATGTGAAATTTATTCTCTAATTGACATCATACCATGTCATTTTATTTAAGTCTGTTTCAGGCAATGGGTCTTCAAACATTGATATCTTTTGTCTTCTTTACCTCTGTAACATGTGGAAACTATGACATTCTCTTTGGAACTTATGTATTACATGTTAAATCTGATACCCTTTTAATTGGTAATTATTTTCATATTAGTGATTATATCTATACCAAATTCAAAATTATTAAATTGGGATATCAAAATTATATCAAATTAATTGTTTGTTTGAGATTTGTGCACATATAACTTGACCGAAATTCACAATTTCCAATATTGTTATCCATTTATTTATTTTCCATTTAGATTTTAGAGTTACAATGATATAGGACATGACTAATTTTTTTCTAATGTTTATTGGTAAGATTTTCACCAGTTTATATGATGAAGCAAGATTTCTATTTTCTATTACAATTTCTTCCTCCACTTCCTTCTAAACATTAGCAAAGTATTTACCATTTATAACCATTAATTTAATATAAGCACCTTCTTTTCCATTTTGACCATATTATGTTCTTCAGCCAGCATCCTAAAACTTAATCCATAAGAAGAAGCACTTTTCAATCACAAAGCTTCTTAAATACAGATGCAAGTTAGGAATGATTAGGTCTTAAAGAGAAACATGTAATAAACGCAACAGCCAAACAAATTGATTCTGGTCCCTTTGTGAAGCTTACTTATTACATATTTTCTAGTAAATTATGTTAGGCACTATGTTCGGTGGTGGTCGTTCACGTCTTTTTGTTATATAGACTAAAGTTCTATAATGATTGTTGATATGGTCACCGACTCACCATGACTTTTTTCTTACTGACATTTTCGTTTTTGTAGGGATTTTTTTAGCTTGAGCTGGGCTCCTTAGAGCTAAACTTGCCTTGTTTTTGTGAGTTTGAACTGGAAATGAAAATAGTTATGTTTGTTTTGAGATTCTTTGGAATTTCGAAGCTCTAGTTATTTACTCTAATTTTTGTATCCAATAACTATTTGGAATTTACACGTTCTTTATTTAATCTAAGTCATCTTATAAATTATCGAGTATTATTAGTGAAAAGATGAATTTCATTGCTCGATTAAAATACATAAACCTTTCGCCGTTTATCAATAGGGCAACTTGTCTGGTACTTCTTCAACCCAAATGTGTTCCAATTTTTCATCAACTTCCGAGTGACCTAAATAATGTGTAGTGTTATTCGCTTTCGTGGAATGTTATAAACACATCACGTTGTTTGCTCCATCATACTCTTAAATATCACCCACTATTAGATCTCTATTGAAATCTTGTACTCCCTTTCCGTTGATGCCATCTCAGAATTTGAAATCACTCTCAATACATAAATGCATTATAATATTTTTCGTAGTAGCTTGGACTGTAAAAGGTATAACTAGGCTTTGCAAGACAATCATTGTGCCACAATAGTTAATTCCTTTCAATCCAATAAGAAGCACGTCTTCTATTTCATGTCGAACTACATAACTAAATCTCACTAAATCTTCGAACACAACCACATTATAGTCCAGGCAAAACAAACAAAATATTGTGGAGACAAAATACCCAAGAGCAAAATTTGTACTTTGTACCTTATTCCTACTTCCCTCATCATTCTTCGTCTTATGGACAAGGTCATAGAAATCTTGGATTCATGAATTTCTATTCTCACTCAAACAATGGTTTCTTACCGTCAATCGGCACCACATAGTGTACCAAGAACGTAACGATATCACTTGGGTGTTGATTGAAGAAAAGACCACCAAACTACCTCAAAGCTTTGGAACGCAAATTCCAATTGATTAATATAAAGCGGCTTAAGTACCACGTCACCATTATAGGCTGATGGTGAAGAACTATATGTGAGAGATTCCCTGCCTTCTACACAAAGATCAATATTATACCTATGTCTTGCAACGTTCGTCTTTTAAGGATAAGAATCATGTAGTATTCTACATAAGAAATTCAGGACTTTTGGGATAACATGGACTTGCCTAAGTTCCTCCATATATGGTTGGTGAAATTTGAGCAAGGATGCATTGTGAGTTGTAATAGAGACTAACACAATGGTTCCATGAATGCAGACTTCACTATGTTCTTTCCACTATTAGGATTAAATGTCCTATCAAGTGTGCTTCATATATATCACGTTACGTTCATCATCGACTTGCCAAGCTATTTCGTCTATCCCAAAATTTCCGTAAGCTTAGAGGCTTCACATAAATAACTTGCTTGGAATCCTAAGTCTGCTTCATTAAAGGGATATACTTTAACATTTCCATTCCGAGGAGCTACGGTTTCATTGAGAATCCACTATTGTTTCTCAAGCAATGCTAAATTGAAGCATTGTAAATCATGACACCTCAAGCATTCTATCTCCTTAGAATGAGCTATTGTTACCCATTAAATCCAATGATACTTGCGGTCGCCTTGGTCGCATCCCCACAAAAGATACATAAAGCCTTTTCTGTTCCTATTATATTGCAATAGGAAATCGAAACAACTGTTGGTAAAACATGGAATGGTTTGTACAACTGCCATATAGTGCACATCTTTACCTAGTTTTGATAACAATTTTTCCTTCCACCTCTTCTTTTAATTTACCGTACTAATAACTCCAAATAACGTCCATCAAAATTGTTAATCCATGGTAGTTACCATGATATGCAACTTGTCGAACTCCCGGCCTACTAATCTTTATTTTCTTATCAAGTTTCATTAGTACACTTGAAAGCTAGTGCTTTACGTGGAAAGAAAACTAATTCATATAATAATTTTAAAATCTACAAGTACGATGTCGATATCAAAATGTGAATCGATCATGTTATAATCTTTATCATCACTTCTCTTGGTAACATCCCTTTACTGATGACAATATTACAAATTCTATCTTTTTTTCAAATGTTTATATTCTCTTAGTTACTCAATATCTCCACCTTAGTGGGATGGTATGATAATAAGCATCCAAATTCAACGATGAACTTTGTTTCTTCATTATCTTTAACACTTTTAGAAACTTCACAAATCTTAACATTTTAAGTAGCTTTCCATGGCATACTTGCACTTTGAGCTCCATATTCCCCCAAAAGTTCTTATAACTTCTATGAGAAAGTTCTTTTAGTGATCATTTTAGCAAAACTATAGATTTTATTGCTAGTTCTATAGTTCATAAAACTTTGGATCACTTCTCTTGATGAAGTTTATGAGCTTTCTAATAATGGTCATATAACCTTAGTGAGATCTATTGGGATCTATTGTTTCTAATTCATTTATCAAAGTAAGAAGCAATTCTAAATACTAAATATCCATTGTTCCAATTAGAACAATACCCAACTATGTGAATGTGATGCTTACTTTGTATGGATGATAAAATTGTATATTTCCCTCTTCACAAGCTTTAACATGTTTTATGCTAAAAGTAAAATTATATTTAGTAATAAGAGAAACTATGCTTAGTATTAGAGAGTTCGCGACAAAGTATGAATATAAACAATAAATAAGGGTGGCGGAAACAAGAATTTTATGATAAATATGAAGACACATTAAATTCGGATAAATAGGAAATAAGTGCATGGGTCATTTAATGTTGGCACAACTTCTTCAAGAAGTTCTTCAACATGGTGAGTTTTCTCCTATACCTTATTTTGGTCTTCTTTGTTTCTTAATAACTTCATTGTGAGATAGGAATTCTGCATGTTTATGCAAGTATGTGCTTGTGCGCATACACATTCATGTTCTATGGTAAATGGTGATGTTCCAATGTTTTAGAAACCACTAGCATCATCTTGCTTATGTTTATCCGGATAAAAGACAATGAGTATGAAAATGCTAGGAGAGATGATTTCCAAAAAAGATCATTTTTGCATGTATAAGCATATGCATGTAGAAACTTAGATATTTGTGGAGTTATCTGATTATTTTATGAATGAAGGTTTGGATTGTATAATGTTTTGTTGATGGTATCTTAATTTGATAAACTACGAGGGAATAGATATTGTCAGGATTGTCCACGCTTTAATGCTTATAACTTACATGTGAGCATTTAGAGGTGATAGTTGTTCAAAATATATTGATCTATGATTTAAATTATTTATGCTAAAATGGTCAATCAAATGAACAATGATGTTAGTAGACGGTCAAATTTAGATTGCGTTCAATTTTTGAACTACTATGTATCTACTTATGTACATTTAGAATAATACTCTACAGTTATTTAAGTTCTAAAATGTATAGATATTAACTTTTAAACCTTGGTTTTTTGAATGTAAGTCAAACAGGATGATTCCAAAGATTATATGAGTGAGGGTGTTGTATTTAATATTTACATTTTTATTAGAGTAAATGTCCTTCATAAAATCGTAGTATTTGGAAATAGAAACTTATCTTGAGCAAAGAAAAAGGAGTTCTCCTTGGAAACTCTATTTGGTGAGATTATTATGGTTGGTCATATTACTAGAATATTTGTTGATCAGATGATGGAAGACATAGTTGCCCGATTTATTTTCATCCTTTTAGGTGTAGGGGATTCTTACATATATGAATCTCATTCTTGCTCGTGTTATTTGTATATGTGAATTTGACATAATATCGTGCTAGTCTTCAAGGTTATGCCATGTCAAAATGTTCAAAATCATTTTTATAACAGATTACTTCCAATTCAATGGCGATAACGTTATTTAGTTTTTTTATTGTTTTTTTTTTTTCTCGGTGGGGGTTGATTAATTTTTAGTCATGGTGTTTGGTTAATTAATTTGCACAAGTAGGTGAATGATTTTCTGACTTGTTGTTGCAATTGTATAGACCTTCCATAATGTACTCTTCAATATGATGTTGTTATTCATCTCTTTTGGCTGATCATTTGTTGTTTATTCTGGGGAAGTAGAAAGACAAAAAGCTCAATGTTTTTGTTGTAGTATGTATTTAGTCTATTTGCTCAAGTGAAAGCCCTCTAAATTGATCAATGATGATGTATTTCACTCTAGTTGTTATATTCATATTTTGTTGTTCTATAGCTCTACTGAATATAAACTTATTTTCCCTTTCTGGTTTGTTAATGCAGAGAAAATGGAGGAATGAAATCAAGGAGAAAGAACACATGTGTAGTCGTCTTGCTGAGGAAATCAGAATGGCCAAGACCCACAAAGCCAACTCTAAAGCCCATCTATCAAATTTGAAGAAAAAAGTGGAGTTAGAAAATCAGCTATTGAAGGATGAGCTTTGAAGACTCGAAGATGAGCTCTCTTATCTCCAAATGTCTAGTAAAATGATAGAATTGTCACTAGAGGATCAAGTAGATTTCTGGTTCAAGAACATGGAAGAAACATCATCATCAGTAGCACCTGTTGTTGAACACTTGATCTGCATGATGTGCTCGGAAAATGAAGTGTCTGTTGTGTTTCTTCCTTGTACACACCAGGTTCTGTGTTCGTCTTGCCACTCGAATTTTTTTGAAATAGAGGGATGCCAGTGTCCATACTGCAAGGAAAGGATTGAAGAGAGCATCATAGTGTATGGGTTGAGCTCATAAGTTTACCTAGAATTGGTGGTCGACTCTTTTGTGAGAAAGTTACATTGTATTGTTGTGTTTAGAAACTTTTGGTAGCATATACAAATGTTCAATTTTTTTGGAAAACTGCATCAAATCTAATGTGTAATAATGTTTTATAATGATTTTGTGATATAATTAGACATAATTCTATATTCAAAACAAATTTATCTCTCTATATATATAGTTAGATCATAGTTCTGTATTCAGGATAAAATGTATCCAACCACTGAAGTAAGTCAAGGATTTTGTGAATATATTCAAGAATGCCTTTGAATGATTTGAAACATGATTCTACATTCAGGATACACTTGTCTCTATATATATTTTAGAATGAGAGGAGTGATTGTTATGGGCTAATTTACATCTACTCATTATGATAAATTCATTAAAATTCAAATGGTCCAGTATGTTGAAGTCTTACAAGCCCATCCAGTAAACTTAGGTTAAGAAATAAAAACCCAATAAGAATGACTAATTTTGCACCTCATTATATTATCTTTGTATATTTGTCGTTTACTATAAAAATGCACGAGTGTAAGCAAATCTCAGCAGGTTTTGGGGGTAATATCGAAATATTGGTCACACTTATCATAATAAAAATATTAAAAAACACGGTAACTTTATGAGAATCTAGAAGGTTCGTTTTTTTTTTTTTTCTTTTGGCATCATGGTAAGCTAGCACTTTTTGTGTATACTGAGAAATTCCGACATACCGTACTTTAGATATTCCAAAATTAACAGGAAATACTAGTACTATACTAATACCGCTACGGATGTAAAATTCGTTATATTAAATTTTGGTATTTAATGATATATACTATGTATCAGCGGCAATGTTATGGATATTTCCTATACCAAAAAATTTGGTATAGTTACGGTATTTAGACATTTCAGTAGAGTATACAGTACCAATGCATCCCTACTCTTAGTTATTTATTGATATATAAGTATCTCCACATGGACAACTAAGGGTCCGTTTGCTTAAGACTAGGGAGTGATGGGCCAAATCTGACTGAGGGAGCTAATGAGTGTGTTTTATTGGGATTCGGTCCTCTAAATCTTCTGAGCCCAATCTTAAGCAAACGGACCCTAAGATTATCTATAAATTATAATTTGCAACAACTTATGTGATTTATATAGTAAGCTGCAAACTTTCAAACATATAGAAGAACATGGCAAATCTCTCACATGAGATGAGCTTTTTTATTTTGTATTTTGCCAATGGAATTAATGAAAATGGATCCTATCTATTTTATTTTGGGTAATTTCTTGTCAATTTCGGAGAGAGAAAGACACATTGTAATAAAATATGTTTATCTTCTCATACTTAATATTTTGTTTATTTTATTAGTATATATCTTTCTCTCTTAAAAATTGACAAGAAATTGACCAAATGAAATGAAGAGAATCACATCCGATATTAATATTGATATTAAGAAACCCTATTTCCTAAATGCCCAAATAGACTCATTAATAAATGTTATTAATATCCTCTGATTGTTCTCCAAAATGGAAGAGATAATTGATTACTCATAACCAATTGTTAGTTACTAATTAGGGAATTAATCAGAGTTAAACCAAATCAAGAATGTTAGGGTAAATAATTTTTTAGTCCATTTAAGTTTCGCCATTATTTTTTATTTAAAACATTATTTTTGGTCATTTGATTTTTGTCCTTTAACTGTTGGAACTTGACTGTCCTTTAACTTTCAAATTCGAAAATTTGACGACCTGTCGAGGCGATGACATGACACATTTGTCGAATTTCAAAAGCTAATGAACTAAAATTCAAATGACCAAAGATAGTAAAATTTAATGAATTATAAAATATAGTCTACCCATAATAATAGGACGACATTAGTATAATATAAAAGTAAAATTCTAGCATCATAAAAAATATAATCCAAGCAAAATAAATATGAAATCCTGACAAGTTCAAATTACAAACAAAATGTAGGGCTAAGAAGCAAATAAGAATAGTTTTTGGGCTGCTATTAACATTCCCGATTATTCTAAATACATTGAGTAAATAGAGTGTTAATAGTCGGGCCCTAATTTTATTTTATCGAGCCGAAAGAGCTTTTCTAGAGTGTTTCTCTTGCAGTCCCCTTTATGAAGAAGACACCCTTCGAATTTTTCCCAGGCAGTTGTCCACTGGCCTCGTATGTGGCAAGTACATCAGTGGACTATCAGGATTATGTTGTTCAAACCTGTTAGTATGTAAATTTCAAATGATAAGAAACAACTGAAAAATAAAAGACAAAAATCATAGAGAAGAGGATATTATGAAGATTTGTTACTCACTCATAGTTCAAAAGAAAATGGTGAAGAAATATGGAAATTTCAAGCTTGGCCAGATCATTTCCAGGGCACAATCTGCTCCCACCTCCAAATGGAAGGAAACTTCCTGCTTTGGGTATGAATCCCTGGAAAATGTGATTATTAGTCAGAGATTGTAAAATTGACCTGAGATTTTAAACAACTGGGTTATAGAAATCTTGGCCCGTGGGATTATCGGGCTTGACTCGATAGACCCAAGAATCTTAGTATATTATAGAAAATGAGCTTAGTTAGACTCACTAATTTCTGGCCCAATAGAATTTTGAGCCGACATGACCCAGCCCGACTTATGGCATTGGTGGCAAGCTAGGCCTAGCCACTCAAATCGTCACCCCTATTATTAACATAATATCTTCTATTTTATATCTTGGACCAAAGGGCCAGCCCATAAAGATTGAGTGGGCCTTTCTTTCGCTGATCTAGAATAAATTAGGCTTAGTTGGCCTAGCGGGCTAACTCGGTCCAATTTGGATCGGCTTAAGAATTGTAGTTCAAATTTTAAAAGGGATTGTCAAATGTTGACTAAAAGATAGTTCAGACGAGCCGACCAAGGTCCGACGACGTGATTTATCACCTCTAAGAGAGTATGAAAAAATGAAATGGACAAAAATGTCACCTCCCATCTTGAAGGATCAAACTTCTTTGGTTCGATATATGTTGTAGGGTCGAAATGGACGCTCCTAAACCACACCAAAACTTTCCATCCTTTAGGGATTGTATAACCTAATAAAGAAAAATTGGAGAAAATATGCTTATTCAAAAGATTTTGTGAACACAAATATTAAAATGTGTTAATAGAAGTAGCGGAATACCGAATTTTGTATATGCCTTGGTATCGGTATATATCACTATTTACCGTTGATTTTGGTATACTAAAATTTCAATGTACCAAAAAAATTCCATATACCATTATAAAATTGGTATATCGAAACATACACCTATAAAAATATTGAAAAAAACTAGTATGCCAATATATTTCAAATACTAAAGTACCAAAAACTCGAATTTTTTAGTATACTGGTATATAACGAAATACCAAATTTTTTTCGATATTTTTGTATATACCAAATCCGTGAATTTGTTTAACACTCATAGAGTTATTGATATCATATTGAAAATTAATTTACCGAAAATTTCTATATTTTTTGTAATTTTCCAGTATCACGTCTGCAGTATTTCGGTATTTCTATATTTTTCCCAACCTAAATACAAGAATAAGAAATTCATACCACAAACATTGACATCTTTCTTTGCCTCTCGGAAGACCATCAGTGAGAACGTAATGACACGAAGTGTTTCATCAATAACCTGCGAATTTAAATTTTTTTTTTTAATTCTTTATATGGATACATCTGGTTTATAATGAAGAATATGTAAGAACTGCAGCATACCATATTAAGATACTCCATGCTCCTTATTTCTCTTAATGTCAAAGTTTTTTGACCAAGTGGTCTGTTTCTTACAATCTCCTCTTGCTCAGCCTGAATCATACAACCCACAACTTGATCAATTCTTGCATCAACAGAGAGAGTTTAGACGTGTGGGTAAGGTCCCAATTACGAACCGTGGTCAGTGGTTCGGTTTAACAATTGACCTAGTTATGGTTCCAGTTGTATTCAAGGTTCAGTTTCAATTCCAGCCCTTTCAGTTTCCATTCACAAAAGAAGGGAAAAAAAAATAAGAACAAACTCCTGCGGTTTCAGAATCTGCGATTTCCTATTAATTTGTATTTTTTATAAGTTATATTTGAAATTAAAAGGGAAATTGCATATTTAATCACATAAGTTAGGGCTACTTGTAATTCAGCCTCATTCGAACATTCTTTTTCGATTCAACTCCCATAAGTTAAAAAAACAAAAAAAATAAAAAAGTGTCGTCTGACCTAAATCACATGTGTAACTTTATAAGCCCAATCAGAAAGATATTGTTTCAAATTGTGTCGCTTCAGCCACAAACTCCTTAATTTTTCAATCCACGTTATAGTCATGCATGTGTTTCTCTGCAGATTTTGGATTTTTCTGGGAAAAATTTAATTTAATTTTCCCGCAAAAGAAAAAAAAAAAAAACCTAAAATTATGCACTTTTTTAACTTGTAAGAACTTAAATTGTAAAAGGATGTTTGAGTGGGAGTGAAATTGTAAGTAGCCTTTATTTATGGGAGTAAAAATGTTATTTTTCCAAAAGTACATTTGTACAAGTTCAATATGTTGTTATTTATGAGTAAAACTATGTAATTTACAAAAATCCATAAATAATATGGTGATTCACTTTCGATTCCACCCAAAACCGTCTAACCGACAATTTTAGAACCCAAGGCACATGTAAGAAAGAGGGAGAGAGATGCATACCTTGGCTCTCCGGAAAGTATCAGGATTCTTTTGTAAGAGAATGGCAGCCCACATAGTAGTGTGTCCTGAAGATTCATGACCAGCATTTAAATACATAATCAAAATATCGATTATTTCTTCATCGCTTAATTTTCTACCACTCTCATCTTCAGCATCCAATAGACCGTCCATCATATCTTCCCTTACTTTTGATGCATTCTCCTTCCTCACCGCCCTTCTCTTACTCACAATTGCTTGTAATACTGCCACTAGATTTTTACGTGCCTATTATAATCACACAAAAATTTATTCAGATGGATGGGAAAAAATGCATAGTTGCACAATCCGTATTTCCTACTGCAAAATAAAGGCTAAATAGTTTTTTTCTATTAAGTTTTCACCTTTTCTTTTATTTTAGGATATTATCTTTGGGCACTTCTATTTTAATCATTTATTAGAAATAATACAAATGTATTCTTTAATTTTGGAAATTCAACAAACTGCCATGTCAATGTCTACAGCAAGTAATGTCCAATTTTTTGAATTGCGAGAACTAATTTTGAATTTTAAAAAAATATTAAAGAAAAAAAATACCCCAAAATAAATGATATCCCAGCAGCCCATTGGATAGACTGGGCCCATATATTTCGGGCCCTATTTGGTGCGGCCGAAAGTGGCAAGACAAGCTTAATTGTGTCTCGACTCTTTAAGCTGACCCTATAGTTTTCAGTTCAAATACAGAGAGATTGAATGGGATGGCTGATATTGGTGTAGCCAAAATCTACTTTAGGCTGATTTGATTTCATTCAGTGGGCCAGGCCAGGGCCAGGGCCAAGCCCAATTGGGCAGGTGACCTATCATCTTTATATCCTTTTTCCCCTTTGTCCAAACACTTCTATTTTTGCTATATCTACTATACTTTTATTTTAAGGCCTCGTTTTAAAAAATTAAGTTCGCCAGCAAATGATGAGGATACAAGTCCAAAAAGTACAAATACAAATGCCAAAACTAAAAATGAATGATTCCAAGGCGCAAAAGAAATAACAAAGTGGGCTAAATAATGAGGGCTAAAAGTCCAAAAAATACAAATGGCAAAATTAAAAATGAAAAGGTTTGATTGCGAGGCACAAAAAACACTTAAAAGAAATAACAGGGGGGCTAAAACAAGTGGTAACAACACCTGCAACCTATATCTATAGCTCTGAGTTGACTCATTTGTTTGAGGGATATGAGTTGTTTGTATTTTTTTTTTAAGAAAACTGATTAAGGAATGATTTAGTGGAATTTGGCTCCTTATCTACGATCTAAATTACTAAGTGTTCTACCAATTATATTATAATTAATTTATGTTTTTACACTAGGCATTTTCTTTATGAACAGAAACACCTAAAATAATGCAAGAAACAAAAAACACAAAGCATAAGAGGTAATATGGAAATGAATCCTTGTGGAATTTTGCACAGGACACCAAAACAACATCGTTTAATATTAAATAGGTCGTTTTGGCGCCTCATAGAGAATTTGAATCCAAATGAAATCAACATTATGTATAAATAAAGGGATAAAATTACTTTTCGTCCTATGTTTGCTCGTACAATTTTCGTTCCAAAATTTATTGTTTATACAATTTAGTTCACAATTAAAGAAGTTGCTCACAGTTTAAACTAATTTTCGTGGCCAATGAGCAAATCTGCTGGAAAAAGTGTGTGACTTTCACGTAAAATCATTATTCATCCCAAAAAAAGGTCAGCACCAGTGCCACATCAATTAAAACCAGTTGGTAATTGGTGTCACCTATGTTTTTCGGAGCGATTTGCTCATTAACAGATGAAAATTATCTAAATACAAACGATTTTTTAAATTATGAGACTGACTTGGAAAAATGAAAAAATTTAGACGAAAAATTAAACGAGTAAAAAGTTACGGGAGAAAAAGTAATTGTAGGCTTGTAAATAAAAAAGGAAGAAACATCACCTTAAGCGCGTAGTAATAAGCAAATCCAGGTAAATTAATGGCCATGGCCCTGACTCCATAATTAAGCGTAGTATACTCCTTTTCCAGCGCCTCTCGAACAAGCTCACCCTCTGAGCTCAAGAAAATATGCATTATTATCTTAAATGTAAGCTTTCTGAGCTCAGTTAAGAATTCGATTTGTCCCATGTCTGCCCATTTTTCCAGATATGTAATAACATTTTGTTCGATATATTTCATATACACACTCAAAGCTTCGGTTCCGTTGATAGGGGCCGACGTGAGTCGACGCAGCCACTTGTGCTCTTCATCGTGAATGCCGACGAAGGATTTTCTTCCGATGAGCTTCACGGTGGCCAACGGCCAACCGGGCATGAAGGCTTCGTCGTCGGTTAGAACTTTCCGACATGCTTCTGGTGTAGTTACGATGATACTAGGATTGCCAAACATGTGTACTTTGTATAGTCCAGTTTGCCCGAATCTGCAATATAAGTCGACAATTTTTCAAAGAACATTTTTTAATTTCTTATATGATTATGTTCAGTACATTTAACAATAATTAAGAGATCAAGTTATACATAATAATTACTAAAAACAAAAGGGCAATAAAGATAAAGTTTACGATTGTAAAAAAAAATAATAGTAATAAGTAAAAAATTGTTAAACAACAAAATTAATGTGGACAACTCGTTCATCAAATAAAAAGGAAAAGTTCTATGCTATCAATGCAGATGATGGTTTGTGATCATTTTACACAATTTAAAACAAAAACACACAAAAATTTCTAAATTCTTCATGTCACGTGCATGGCGCCTACTTAATTATTTTCAGGTTGATATTATGTTTATGGTGTAAGAACGCATCATCATTGTCTTGGAAAATTGAGGAAAGTTATCAAGGGCAGAAATGGGGTACAAAAATTGCTTTAACTTCTAACTTCTAAGTGTAGTTCTATCTAGAGGTGGCAATTCGGGCCGGGCTCAGTCGGACCAAAAAAAAAAGTTTGGGCCGGGTCCGATTTATTTCGGGCCTAGAAATGTTAGGCCCGGCCCGAAGGATCTCGGGCCATCGAGCCAAAAAAGCCCATCAATGAATTTTTTTTTCTTTTTCGTTACATTAACCATGAAGTAGAATTATATATTGAGACGAATTCAGTTTAATTCTCTTAAAAAAAAAAACTTGATTGGAAGATAATATATTACTATTCGTTGCAATATGGAATGATATCTATTAATCTATAGGCATGTCTCAAACACCAGATATAACAATAATAATAATAATAATAATAATAATAATAATAATAATAATAATAATAATAATAATAATAATAATAATAATAATAATAATAATAATAATAATAATAATAATAATAATAGTAAAAGAAGGATTGATGATATAAAGTTATATACTACACGTCACACGTTATTTAATTTTTGTCATGTACTATACTACATGTTAATCAATTTTTCATTTTTCGACACATAATAATTAATGAGCATGCTTGGATCCAATTCATTTTCCATCTTCGGCTAATAAAACTGAAGAAATAGAGTATTAAGTCAAATGTTTTAATTTATCGGTATATAGATACATTTATGCTCTGCTAGAAAAAGAAAAAAAAAAACATGTTTCAAATAGTACACAAGATATTACCTAATTCCTAAATTTTTCTTATTCGATTAGTGAGGGGAAAAAAAATCAATTTCCATCGGGCGAAGGCCCGCGGGCGGGCTTGGCCCCACAAAAAAAAGCCCGTTCGGGCCGGGCTAAAAGAGCCCAAATTTTTTCGACCCTCTAATAATCCGGCCCAGCCCGCTCTATATTTCGGGCTAAACGGACCGACCTATCGGATCGGACCAGTTTTGTCAGCTCTAGTTCTATCTAAATTCAGGTAGATTTTTTATATAAATTAAAAGATTGTGAATTTTCTAAGAAATAGGATAGTCAATAGTGGGGTAGAGTACCTTTTTGGATTTTTTTTTTTAATTTTTTTTGTGATTAAACATATACTTCATCCGTCCCAATTAACTTGTTACACTTTTCACCTAACTTTTCACATTCATAAATAACAATTAAAGGCAACAATCTCTATCCTCAAAATATCCACATTTAATTTCCACTTTTTAAAAAAATCAAAGATTCCACAAAATCTGTTTTTTCTTAACATTTGTACTCGATCAACTGTGAGAAGTTAACTGAGATGGAGAGAGTAATATATATTACTCCCTCCGTCCCAGCTATTCTTGCACTGGGAGGATTGGCACAAGTATTAAGAAAAGTTGTTTTTTGGGATTTTGTTGACTTTTCAAAGGTGAATTAAGGGTGGAGATTGAAGGTGGAGATTTTGAGGGTGTAGATTATATTATAACTTTCCTTTTTAAGGATGTGCAAGTTTAATTGGGACGGACGAAAATGAAAAGTATGCAAGTTTAACTGGGACGGAGGGAGTAAGTACTAAAGAAGTGTTGTGACAAATTCAAGTGATCTTTGTTTACCTTTTTAAAGTAAAAAATGACCACATGTACAAACATATGTAGATCATTTTGTCATGATTTGCTGGTACTGTTCAGGCATGTAATAATACGATGAAACAGGTTACTCTTTTGACCAGATATTGTGGATATCATGGAAATAAAAAAAGGATTCTTAACATTTAATAAGAAGATGACGAATGGACAAAGCTATTTTAAAAAGAAATTAAATAGGGAAATTCGAGAGTTATTTAATCAGAGTACTTAATATTTGTGAAGTTTTTTATACACTTATTCGCAATGACATGAGATTAAATTAATTATTTTAGTCATAAACAAAAGCGTTGACTTTTCTCTTCGAAGCAGCAAAAGACACTATCTTTAAAAAAACAAAAGCGTTGACTGTAGGGTGATTTTATACTCCCTCCGTCCCAAATGAACTTGTACACTTTTTGTTTTCGTTCATCCCAAGTAAATTTGCACACTCTTAAAAAGGAAAGTTCGAATACAATCTTCACTCTCAATCTTTACCCTCAATCAACCTCTGAATAATCAATTTTTTCTTAATATCTCAAAAATCAATATTTTCTTAATATGTGCGCTGACTCCTTGTGCAAGTTCATTTGGGATGGAGGAAGTATCTAATTAGAGCATACCAGAAACAGAACCGAAAGTAATAATATGTCTGGAAATGATTGGACATCTCAGGAATTGAAGATAAAAAGAAGAGGGAGAGAATCCCAGTGTGTGATTTTAATGCGGGTGGTGAACCAAGTCGATATGATAAATTGTATTAACAACATATGATTGAAGATATAGAGAATACCTTTTGACAAAAGTAGCGATGAAGGATTCAGGATCAGAAGACTTGAAAGCGGAGAGAAAAGAGAGCATGTTGCCAATGAATGGCCAACCCATATCGCCTGGTGGCAGATTATATCTTTGCTTCCCCTCATACAACCAACTATTCACATTCTTAACAACCCATTTCATTAACAACAACCCTACCACCAATAACACTCCCCACTCCATCATACTAAAACCCACACACAGAAACAAACTTCACTATTTTTCTAAATCCAATACCCAAATATATAGAGGGGAGGGGAACTGTACTTTGAAAATGACAGAGAATACAAAATATGGTTACTAATTTGGAAAACAAGGTCAATTATATCAAAGAGAATACAAAATAGAGCAGCTCACTTCTACACACTATTCGGGTCAGTGTTTATGCCTAAATATATTACATGTTTCGGATAAAAGTATCATGATAAAAAATATTACTCCCTCCGTCCCAGTTAAATTTGAACGGTTGACCGAATACAAATGTTAAGAAAAAACAGATTTTGAAGAATCTTTGACTTTTTCTCAAAGGTGGAGATTGAGGGTGGAGATTGTGAGAGAAATTTCCTTTTTAAGGGTGTGCAAAGTTAAGTGGAACGGATCGAAAAGGAAAGTATGCAAAATTAAGTGGGACGAAGGGAGTATTATGTATCCTTAAAGGTTATGGAGGTATTGTAATACATTTATTCAAAATAAATAATACATTTAAGCATAAATCGTGATAATCCAACTCAAATTTTACCTTGCACTTGTTGTACACATGTATACAAGACTTTGCCTACAAAATATGGTTACCTATTTGAAAATCGATATAAATAGTACTCCCTCCGTTAACTAAAGAAAGACATTTTATATTTTTAGGTGAAAATTAGAAAAATATTGATTTGACACAAATACCCCTAGAAATTTGTTCTTATAATTTTAACTTCTATTTTTCTCTCCAGCAATCATTACCATAAATTGCCATCTTTCATTCATATCATAATATTATGAGATTTGTAGAGAGTTTTTGTTTGAATTTGCTAGAATAACTTATTTTTGTGAGGAAAATAATTCTTTAAAATGAATTTATTTTATGATCAGAGAAAGTAATACTCCCTTCGTCCCGCTCTAATTTGCACACTTTCCTTTTTCGGTCGTCCTAAACTATTTTGCACACCCTTAAAATGAAAAGAAATCTTACAATCTTCACCCTTAAAATCTCCACCTTCAATCTCCAACTTTAAAAAAATCAAAGATTCTACAAAATCTACTTTTTCTTAATATACGCTTCGAAGCAAGTGTGCAAATTAAGCCGGGATGGGGGAGTAAATGTTTGTGAAACAAGCTAATCGTAATAAATACGTGTATCAAATAGATGATCGATGTTAAAGGAAACTAAATTAATTTCGTCAACCAGAAGAAGAGGGAGAGGGAAAAAAGAAAAAAACTAAATTAATTGGCTATTTGTCATTCTTGTCCTATTGAGAGAAAAAAAACTAAATTAATTGGCTATTTGTCGTTCTTGTCCTATTGAGATAAATATTGTAAAAGTGATTAGGCGCTAGTCGAACGACAAATTAGGAACTAACATTTATTTGGAGTCTAAATAAAGTTGATCGGGACATACGTAATTAGATAGAAAGGAATAAAAATAAAATCATAGGAAGTCAATAAGAGTTCAGCACGTACGCGGAGACTAGTTGGAGCTATTTTGGCAACAGTTGAAACTCTCATGAACCAATTGAATTATATATTTTAAAATTAAATTAAAAAATCACATCGACCTATAGTCGACAAGATCAGGTGGGAACACAAAAATCTCAGCAACTATTTTCATAATCTATGCACGTAAAAAAAAAAAGAAAAAAAAAATTTCCAATTTGAGATTATATATATATGTGTGTGTATCAAAATTTCCTACCTAACTCGGAGAACAAAGATGTGGTATATAATTATTGAATTTATTGTTATTATTATCTTCACCACTAAATTTTGAATCGAAGGATTTTCTTTACTATTGAAAGCAAATTTATCCAATGACCAAGCTTGTAACTCAATAATTCTTACTTTTGAATGCTTTTTATTGCAATACATTTTTTATGAGTGATCTCGATCACTATCTATGAAAACAAAAAGACTAACAAAGTTTTCAAGAATCATTAAAGATAGTATTTATTTTGTATTTTGAAATTTAGTAGTAAATAATACCATTAAACAATTTATAGAAAACATAGCATAATGTGGAAAGAATGAATATTCATTTTATTACTTCTTATAAGACCCAATAGTTAAAAAAAGATGATGAAATGAAGATTGAAATTCTGTGATGTGCAAATTTTCATATTATACTGGTTACTCTTCCTACTAGGAAAAATAACAAAAGAAAACCTCGACTTGTAATTGAAAATCAATACTATGCAAGCGCATACAAACCAGTTGAGCTGCTCTACGTTTTGATTAAATTCTGGATCTAAGATAAAAATAAAATTAAAAATTGGGGCCGGTGCGGCCTCCTTGACCACCTCAGAGCCGGCCCTGAACATGCCTAGTTTTTCAGCCATGTTTAGTTCTAATTAGACAACACTATATTCTAGTCTACCGTTCAAGTAGTAATCGCGATATTGAATTATATAAATAGAGGTGGAGATGGTGGGACTATCTTTTAGTATAATCACTTAAATATCTCGAACACAGGTGTCTATAATCTAAGTCTCCAAATTTATACTTATTATGACATAATTGGACCATAATCAGCTAACGTAAGTGTCTACAATCTAATCTCCAAATTTATATTTGTTAGGGGAAAATAAGACTCAATGACCAAATTTAGCAAATGTATATCAGTATATATATCCAATGTCTGGGAAGATGAAAACCACATTTTTTACCACCATTTAAAAAAATCTTTTATACCTGTGAAAGTTGTTAATAGAAAATTGTCGAATCCAACCCTGAAATACAATCGTAAAATCTATTCATAAAATTTAATCGTTGTGATCTGAAAGCACGTATCCAACTATCTAGAATGCCGTAGCATCACTTATGTGTGGATCTTGCTTTCGAAAATTGGATTCGGACATAACTATATATGTTGTAAATCATGATGAATCACATCAATACCACTTTATTCTGGTTGTCTTGTGATATGCAGATAAATGCATGTTCCATATCATATCTATAATATATATGCAAATGAATTTATTTCTTGAAATATTTATCAATATCTTTCAATCAGCGTGTAACAATTAAATTTCGTGTATTCAGTGGTTGATTCAGAATTTTAGAAATGGAGTACGATAGATGATTAACAAAAATATATAAAAAATATTATTTCTTCTTTTAAGAAAAAATGAAAAATAGAACATGTTTGTACGATCAGGCTTTTCTTGAGACAGAAGAGTATTTTGTATTACAAATCGAAATTTACAAATAAATAATTCACTAGACTAATAGTTGGATTCAGTAACAAAAGTGAACAAATGAGCTTAATTATTTGATCACTTGGTAGTTTAACTGGTTAGTATGTGATGCGCTAATTTCTAACCTAGTAAACCGTAAGTGTAATGTGTTACTGTAGCTAGTGGTAAACAAGGTCGATCTCATAGAGATTGTTCCTATGTATAACTTAGTACCCTAGTCTTAATATTTTTACTCTATCTAGACACTTGAATAAATGATTGAGTTTAATATTTCTATAACCTAAATTGCATAAATTAACTAACTAATGAAGAATTGCTTGGAAAACAAGGAATCAAATAACAAGGGAAATTTAGATGGATTAAGACGTATTCTAGGGATTCGATTTCAGTTATTACCTCATATGCTTGATTACTCTATTATTCTAGACTTCTAAATCAATTCTTATTGTAATTAGGCGGCACTACTCTTAATTAGCCCTCCTCTCGAAGTCACTAACATGTAGATTAACTAAGGATAGTCACCCTCTTGAGCCAACTATCAAATAAAAGACTCACAAGGGTTCCCTAAGTCGATGCCTACGCAAGTCCTCATTCCTCTCAGATGATTATTGGTATCTACGTTATACGCTTGTATGCCTATTAACAATCCCATTCTCTCGAAGCCAAATTGTTTAGCAAGTAGAATTAATCAACTGGCCAAATTAAATAATTTATACAATAAGAACAAAGCATATCGATAATTAACTAACAATGACGCCTATAAACAAAGTAATCAAAACATAATTGGTAAATAACCAACTCTCTAACCCTAGAACACAAATGTGTTTAGCTACTCATAACTATAGTTGAAAACCAAATCAATTCGTAGACAAACATGACTCAAAAAATAACTAAAAGAATAGATATGATAAAACTTGAATCTTGATCTCCGATCGTCGTCTTGTCATGCCTTGCTCTTCGATCTAGCTTCCAAGTACTTCTCCGATGATGATTGTATGATAATTTCGGACTTTGAGGCTTGTACTTATAAGTTGGGGAAGACTAGGGTTGAAACGGACTTGAAACAGGACAAACGTGTAAACTAACAATTAAGCCGCCATAAACGGCTCGCCCGAGTCAGGTGCTACCTCGGCCAAGTTGGCTAACTCGGCCGAGTTGTCAGAGTAGCCACGGTCGAGTCACTTCATTCTGCCTTATTCGTCCTTTTTTGCTCAACTCGGCCTCGACCGAGTCACCAAATGGCCTCGGTCGAGTTGGGTGCTTATACCCAATCTTCTATTTTCTTTGATTCTTCCAACCTTCTTGCTCATTTCTCGTCCGGACTTCGTCCAAACGAAATTTTTAGCCTTTTTATACAGGATTAACACTAAAACAAGCAAACATGTCATCTAGCTCAAGATAATGAATTTAAGTATATTCCGACCAAATACACATGCAAATGATACCATATATATCCCTAAATCGACCTAAAATACATGTATGTATGACGTGTATCAGTATGTTTCTATTACAGTAGTGATGAGGTTCGATCTCAAATGTCATAGGTTTTGTACTATTCTTTAGAACTAAGTAAAAGATAGGTTTTGCAGTATTTTTTTAAAACTAAGTAAAAAATTATTAGAAAACTAAAAATAATGTAACCACATGGAATCGAACACTGGACCATTTAGCAGAAAGGTACAAGGACAACCACTTGACCAAACCTCTCTTACATGTAGAGCTCATTTGGTAGGGGGTATAAGGATAAAGGACTAATTAAATTCCTTATACCCTCTAATCGATCATTTGGTAGCCCATATAACATATACCTATTAAGCAAGGGGGCCCGGTAAATAAGGCCATATTAACCCACAATAGCTATCTTGCCAAAATAGTCTGATAGTATCTCATAGCTGGAATAGTGCCCAAGATAACTATTTATTTTCTCCTATATATACTCACAAAGAGCGTCTTTCCTACCTTATACTAAACTTTTCGACAAAAAAGCAAAAAAAAAACCCTAGTATTCCTAACCCGTCGAGAAGGACACCTGATAGCCAACCTCCGATTATTCACATAATCTCATGATGATATTTGTTGTTTGAATGCACCGAATTGTTTGTTCTCATGTATTACCTTTCGGGAAGCTTGTAATAAGAGATTCCCTTAGGCTTTTGCCAATCCAAATCAGTGAAGCAGCAATGGAATCGGTGGTGTACAGTTAAAATTTGTTTTCAAAAAAAAGGGGGATGGGGGGGAGGGGAACAAAAAGTTGTAGTGCTAGTACTGATGTCCAAGATTTGTACCTAAATCAGGAGATAATTGCTACGAGGAGAAGCTGAAGCTTGAGAAAGTATGAGAAAGAAGGAGAAGAAAATAGTGATATTTTCAGGGTTTTTTTGGGGTAAAAATGTATATGCATTGCTCTATCCGGGTCTAACATTAATATAATATGGGCCACCAAACACCCGATAAAAAATTATCATAACACCTTATACCCTCTACCAAATGAAAGACTTGTTATATTATACCATCAAACCATGTTAAATAATCTTATACTCTCTTATTCAATACCTCTTACCAAATGAGCCCGTAGTATAGATGCCTAATAAGATTTTATAAAGTGAATTTAGGGGTGCAGTTGTACCCCCTTGAACTTAAGTAGATCCACCACTGCGTGTATTATATAGATAAACACAAAACAAATTTATAAATTAAATTTCTCAGATCAAATAGATAATGTTTACAACCTCGTGAGTTTATATCTCTAATTGTCCTTCGATTCTTCTCTTCAATTGTATAATGCCTTCAAAATCGGAGTTGACATTGATCTTCCCCGTTTCTTGACTTTGACTTGAGTAACGTTAATTCAAAGGCTTGTAAGCTTGATTTTGCCTTAAACGATGTGCTTGGATGAATATTTAAAGAACAACTTCAATGATCTTGATGAACAATGAAGAACACCTTCGAAGCTGATGGTTTGATCTTCCTCAGTTCTAGACTTTGACTTGAGTAACGTTAACCAAAAGGCTTTTAAGCTTGATTTTGGATTAAACAATGTGCTTGGATGGATACTTGAAGAACAACTTCGAAGATTTTGACGAACATGCAATGAAGAACACCTTCGAAGTTCTAATTTGAAAACGATTGGAGGGGCTCAGCAACTTAGTCTCGGATAATCTCAATATTGGCTTTGTACAACTCGTAGAAAATCTCAAGATTAGCTTTGTAACGCAACTTAATCTCGGATCAAATATAGAAAATCTCAAGATTGATTTTGTGCCTCGTAGAATATCTCAAGATTGGCTTTGTAACGCCTTGAAAATCTGAAGATTGGCTTTGTAACGCCTTTCACTTGCTTATTGAACTTGTGTTGGGTAGTTGTGAATTGTGGTGGAAAATCAAGTCCTATTTATAAGTGTAGGATTGAGAACCCCAACGGGCCTAGGATCCAAATGGAGTAATTTGATTAGTCCTCCTTAGTATGAAATCTATCAAATATCTTTGAGATAATTATTAAATTAATTTAATAATCGCACTTCCAGAACTCCCAAATCCACTTCAAAATAATGCCACCTTTTGGTTATCACAATTTCCAAATCAAGTTTACATTAAACCTAATCTTCCATGATTAATTTGATTCTGATGATGCTCGAACCTTGATATCCTCAAGTGATATCAATCTAATTTCAATTTCAATTCACCTTGAGCCTAATCACATGAGATATGTGGATACACTTTCATGATTTTGCGGTTGATGGTCTTCACAAGATCTCGGCATACAGAATCTTTTGATTGGTCTGTATAATTTGATATTTGCCATGATCTTTTAAAAATTGACTAAATTAACATAATTTAATTTATTAATATCATCTTGACATGTGGCGGCTTCAAATAAGTTAATAAAGAAAATAGCAAATCAATCAAACAAATTGACTATTAGGAATTTTATTTAATTAATTCCTAATATTAAATTATTGGTCCCAATTGGTAGAGGTTTGGAGGGGAGTAAATAAGCCTCTAACTCAATTTTCCTTTTTCAAATACTTTGAGCACAAGATTGTTGCTTACTGCAAGAAACTGGTTCTTGCACCAAAGCTAATACAGTAAGCTTACTTAGACATTAGGCACAAAGCAAACTAGCCTGAAGTAACTTACAGTACGCAATGCTCAAGGGAGTTTTATGTGCAGCAGAAAATGCTTAAACGTTTTCTTACAAATCTATGCAGTAGGTATGTTGTATGTCAGCAAAAAAAAGCAATATAAAAGTAGACACAATATTTATAGTGTTTGAAGGTGGGGGTAATTATTTTACGTCCAATCTACCCTCACACGGTGGGAAAATTCACTAAGAAGTTTACACACAGTACAACTTAGCTACTCCGAAGTCTAAGTCTAACTTAGCTCCTTACAATAGTTTTTGTCTATTCTCGGAAGGCTACTCCTCTATTGTACACACGCCTCAAAACACAAGTTTGCTTTGAATTCCTTATTCGAACGAAGACTCCCCGTTTTAAAACCTTTTGTGAGATTGGTTTAATGAGAGTTTTTCAACTTCTGGTAGCTGCCTCTAAACTTGAATACAGCTGAGATGTGGGTAAGCTTCATTGTTTGAGAAGGATTATGATTATAGTAAAGCTTGAGAGCTAGCTTGACTTGAGAGTTGTTGCGGCTTTGGATCTTTAATTGCTTGCTTGCAGCTTGCTATCTTGCTCTGGTATACTTTGCATAGACATTGGTATGATTATCAGAGTATATGCTTTGAAGGTTTGAATAAGAATGTTGAGTGCTTGATGGTAAGTAATTTTAAATGCTTGAGTTTCGGTAGCCTTTACTTCGTCCCCCATCTCCTTCTATTTATAGCAGTTGGGATTTCTTCTTGTTGAAGAGAGAAAAATAATCTCGTTGACATTTAATGCTCCTTGTACGGAAAATAGTGGTTTGTCGTTTCTCGCAGAAATTAGGTCAGAGTGGTTGGGCCTTGGTGTCACTGTCCAGTGCTGTTTTTGCTTCTTTGTCAGGTGATGTGTCCCCACATTATTGGATATTCAGTACAAGGTTATAAACTTGCTCCACTAGCTATATATTTGAATTTGAATACCCCGACTTTTGACCTTGACTTTGGGAAAGTGGACATGACCCCTGCTTGTTTGCTGGTTGTACCTACCGTGTTGCAAGCAATGTTGTATTTTGGATGGGCATAAGCAACTTACTGCATGCTCACTGCAGTCTCTTTTCCTTGTTGAAATAGAGAACATATTACTTCATGTAACTTTGAAGATCTTGTTGTTTACTTGTTGCGACTTCTGCCTAAGTAGAACTAGTCTTATCTATTACAAAGATTTACAGAATTTCTGGGGGCACTAGTTCCTATCTTACCGGAGGTTTTGCCATCATCAAAACTAAACATAAATTCTTAACAATTCCCCCCTTTTTGATGATGTCAAAACTCTAAGTAAAAACTTACTTAATGTCATAAAACAACAAACTATTAGAATAAACAATTATTCATCAAAAGGTACTTACAATGCAACATGCATGATGTAAGAATATGAGCTGTAATCATTTGGCAAGAATAATAATTGTTTTCATTAGATAAGACTATCTATTACATTTACAGTAAGCATGTGCCAAATCAAAATAATCTTACATCCAGAGCTATAGACAAGAAAGATTTACCCAACAATAATTCGCCCGCCTGTTCTTCTTCCAGTGACGCTTTGTGAAGTGCTGCTTGGCATATTTTTTTTACTCTATGCCTTGCTCTGTCTTCATCTTTCATACCCCTACTCCTTTTGAATCTGTCAGGATCGTTCTCAGTGTACCTCCACCATTTTTATTACATTTTCTATCCGAAGTTCCTGCATTCAAGCTACACCTCAGGAGTAAGGTCTTCCATCAGCCACCATTCGTCGGAAGGAGAGATATTTGCATTTTTAGGTTGCTTTAAGTGCTGTTTTAATGATATTTGCATGCATATTTGATCGTGTATCGTTCGTATTTGTATTATTGGGTCATTTATTGTGTTGAGCTCGTTCCAGGACAATACAGGCAATATAGGACCAAAAACAAGTCTCGAAGAAGTCCGGAACGAAGAACGAGCCAAGGATGAAACAAGAGGGAAGAGGTTCGAGCGAGAAGTGGCGCCCGTGACTTATGGTCACGACCGCGACCAATCCAGCGAAACCCAGCCAAAAAGCCAAGTCAAGGTTCACGCCCGCGGCTTCTGTTCACGGCCGTGACCGAGTCCGCGAACCAAACCCTGCCTTAAGCAAAATAAATGATTTGTGGCCGCGATCCGATACCCTGTTTTTAATCCTGAAACACATTTTTTGCCATTTTTCAGCCCAACATTTTCTCCTCTATATATATATAAGGTCAATTTCGAATTTGACCTAACCAAGCACCCATTCTATCTTTTAGTTCATTCTATCTTATTTTAATGTCTTCTTTGATTTTCGCTTGTTTTATCTTTGTAATAGTTGATATGAGTGGCTAGCACCCTAATTTCAGCCCTTGATCATTAGTTGAACCTTGGATTTAGGATGTTTATGTATTTTTTACGATTATTAACTGATTGGATTATGTTTTGGAATGTTCTATGTTATTTGGCATTGTTGATTCACACTTACGAATATTTGTTTGTGTGTTGCTAGAATTGGGTTTGTAATCCGTAATTGTTATGAACCCAATTCCCATGTAGCGAATAATGGATTTATTCTATTGGGGATAACATAGAGTTCGATCACTAAAATCGAGCTTGTGAGTTTTATGTCGTATCTACTCCATTGTCTTGATTCTTAATGCATTTGACTATTGATTCTTAGAGAGCTTGTTCTAGGAATTGACAAGTTCAGTAGGATTAATTGAAGAGCTTGTTTTGATTAATTATACTTAAGAGACTACAAGGTTATAGAGCTTGTTATTAATCTTGGAGTAGGGATTCTAAGGCTAAATCAATCGAGTAGTAACATCAATATACGGATTATCCGGGCCAAGGGGATACTCGATCAAGAGTTGAATCCTTCTATCATTTATAAAACCAAAAATCATTCTCTTATCTTTGTTTACTTGAATTGTTAATTTGCTAAGTACTTTTAGAGTAATTGTTATTTGAATTGCTTAATATTAATTTAGGTGTTAGTTGTGATTCCATCAAAACTACCCCTCCCCCCACTTCTTTATTGTTTACTAGCTTATTGATATTATATTGCTTGATCATAATAGTTTAATACATAAAGCAAAATTATTCGACCGTTCCTCGTGGGATCGACCCTTACTACTCTACTAGTTAGAGTAGTAGATCAAGGATAAGTGTGTGTGTGTGTGTGTGTGTGTATATATATATATGTATATATATATATTAATTTGGTAAGACGAACGACGCATCTCCTACCAAATTTTGGTGTTGTTGCCCGAGAGCGGTGTTAGAACGGTTTTTTTTTTTTTTTTTTTTTTGTTAAGCACTACATTTATCGTTCTAGTTAAGTATTTTTGCTACGTTTGTTATTTTGATAATCATTTGCTATTGTTTTTGCCTTGATATAATGGATGTTCACACGTGCTCAAGGGCACAAGGAGCTGATGTTTGCACCCGATATAGTTCTTCGAGAATGAGTTTTGAGGAGGCAAGCAAGAGCAATTGAGCAATATTATGGAGAGTTTGAAGGATTAAATCTTGAACCCGAAGAAGAACCGAGAGAAGAAATGGAGAATGAAAGGGCACCTGAGATGACCATGAAGGAGCTAGCAAACACGGGGGTCACACACCAACCCCTATATATTACCTTCCCCGAGTTTGAAGAGGACACAATTTTCGAATTGAAGTCGGGTCTTATACACTTGCTACCATCTTTCCACGGTCTTTCGAGAGAAGAACCACATAAGCATCTCAAGGAGTTTCATATTGTATGTTCAAAGTATGAAGCCTACAAAAGTGACAGAGGAATAAATAAAGTTAAGGGCATTCCCATTTTCTTTGAAAGATCTAGCCAAAGATTGGCTATACTACCTTCCACCGGCTTCTATTACAACGTGGGAACAAATGGAGAGATAACTCCTTAAGAAGTAAATATCGGCCTCTCGGGCCACAAATATTCGGAAGCAAATCAGTGGTATACGACAATGCTAAGGGGAGACACTATACGAATATTTGGAAAGGTTTAATAAGCTAGTTGCTCACAGCACCAGATCACTGATCAGCTTCTTATACAGTACTTCTATGAAGGCCTGTCCTTGACCGACCGGAACATGATCGACTCAGCAAGTGGAGGAGCATTGGTTAACAAGACTCCAACAACTACTCATTCATTAATTTCCAAGATGGCTGCAAATACCCAACAATTTGGGTGTCATGAGCCAACAATGACGGTTAGGGAGGTACATGATTCGACCATTGATGACAAATTGGAGCAGCTCACTAACTTGGTAAAAAAGGTGGCCTCAGGCAACATTCAAGCCCCTAGGCCATGTAGAATTTGTCAAACCATCGCGCATAATACCGACACATGCCCAATCTTGGATGAAGAGATTGAAGCTCATGCAAACGTCGTTGGCAACTTCAACGGGGGAAGTAGGTATTACAATCCCGAGTGGAGAGATCATCCAAACTTCCAGTATGATAACCAAGGTGGCCAACAAAGTGACCAAAGCCAAGGTCGAGTTCCTGAACCGCGAGGGATGTACCAACAACAGCAATCGACTGAATCGTCATCAGGTCCATCATTAGAAGACATTGTGAAGAGCCTAGCAACCAACACAATCCAGTTTCAGAAGGAAACCAAATCGAGCATCAAGAACCTTGAAACACAAGTGAGCCAACTTGCAGCCTCAGTGTCTCGACTCGAAAGTCCAAACAGTGGCAAACTGCCGGCTCAATCGAAAATCAATCCTAAAAATGTCAGTGCCATCACCCTCAAAAGCGGAGTGATGCTTAGAGAGATTAACAAGCCCTGCATCCTTTGGAGGATGGAATTCAGGGGGAAATTAAAGGAGAAATTGAAACTGAAGCTGAAACTGGAGGTAGTTTCGAAAAGGAGGTCGCGTCCGTGACCCACTAGTCATACCCGCGACCATCTCTGCAAAGGCACACCTCCTGCTGCGTTTAGCCAGTCGTGCCCGTGACCCCTGCTGCCCAGAAATTTGAATTCTCATCTCTTATCCCGACTCAACCACTCCCATTTCCAAGCTGAGTCGCAAGAGCAGTGGATAAGAACAAAGATAAGGAGATGCTAGAAGTGTTTCAGAAGGTAGAGATAAACATCCCCTTGATTGATGTCGTGAAGCAAATCCCGAGGTGTGCTAAGTTCCTCAAGGACTTGTGCACTAATAACAGGAAGCTTAAGGGAAATGAAAAGGTAATCATGGGGGAAAATGTCTCTACAATCTTCCAAAAGAAGATTCTACCGAAATGCAAGGATTCCGGAATATTCGCAATCCCATGCAAGATAGTTAACTATAAGATTGAACGTACAATGCTCGACTTAGGAGCTTCAATTAACGTTACGCCACACTCAATTTTTCATTCTTTGAATTTAGGGTCACTCAAGGAAATACGAGTCGTCATTCAACTAGCCGATTGAAGCACTTCATACCCCGATAAGTGATTGAAGATGTGCTAGTTGAAGTTGATAACTTAGAATTTCCGGTTGATTTCTATGTTTTGGAGATGTAACACGATTCATCAATCCTCGCACCTATCTTATTGGGGAGGCCGTTTCTAAACACCTCCCGAACTAAGATAGACGTTCGTGAAGGCACACTCACGATGGAGTCTGATGGAAGAACCGTGCAATTTAATATTTTTTATGCCGAGCAGTTTTCGAAGATTTTCATCCTGTTTTTCCTCATGATGTTGTTAACCCTCCTATTGAGAAAGAATTTGAGATAAGGTGCAAAAATAAGTTGAACATTTCCACATCTTTGAAGCATCGTAAGGAGAAAGGGGAGAAGCTACATGAAGTAAAGTGCTTGAACTGGTCCGAGCCAATACCGAAACTACCTTGGAACAAACGCTAAAGAGAAAGAGCTTCCGTCGAGCCAACGATGTTAAAAAAAGGAACTTGTTGGGAGGTAACCCGATGTTTACTGTTTTCGTGTGTTTAAAATTTAGTAGTTTAGATTGTGTACTTATATATTTAGATATTGTCTTATTGTTTTCCTTTAGTGTGCAGGGACTATGATGACCAGAAACCGACCAAGCCATGAAATTCAAAGAGATAGCACCAAATGGAGGTGACGCCCAAAAGCCATTGTCAGTTGGAGCACCAATTCGTACCTTTCCTTTCCCACAAATGTTGGTTTTCAACCAAGTTTGGGGAACAGGGTGTTAGTTGTACGTATTGGCCGCCCGAGAGCTTAATTTTTGTATGCTACTCTATTGCCTTTGAGATTGATTAGACATGGATTGGATTTGGTATCTTTGTATGAATTAGTCTTTTGCATTGTTAACTTGAGTTAATAAGAACCAATCGATAGTGTTGATTGATTGATTGCCTTTTGTAGAGCACCAATTCGTCCCATTGCTTTCCCACAAACTTTGGTTTTTCAGCCAAGTTTGGGGAGATTGTGGTAGGTTTACGTATTGGCCGCTCTCTATCTTGTCTTAATTATGATAGTGATGGGGATTGATAATTGGCGAATAGATAATGATGGGATGATTTTTTTGCAAAATTTTTGACAAATGGTAAATGATAGAGCATGATAGGCAATTGAGGTGAAATTGAGCTTGTACTCAAAACTTTTGATCAAGAAAGTTTTGCCTTGTGAGTTTTTGAGCTTCAGTTGTACTCCCAATTTTGAAGTTACTTATACGTTCTTTCGGTGTGTATTTCATTGATTGCATGTGATTGTCTCTAGAACTTGCCTTGATGTCTATTTTGAATAAGTCGGTACATTATGTGACTTATAAAATGAATTTAGGCAATTCTTGACTTTTAGCTTATTTGTAAACTTGAAAATGTTACACTTTTTCACCAAAAATTGAAAAAGTGCCCCTAGTTAGCCCCTTGAGCTTTTAGCTTTTCGTTTGATAGCCCAACTGTAGAAGCCGAGTACCTTTGGATTTAGCCTTTGACCCTAATTGGACTATTTAAGTACGAAGGAGGCGGTTGGAAGGTAGTCGGGTAAAATTTAGGGTTGAAAGGGTAAAACTATTGGGAATATTGAAGGGTGAAGAGAATTGAAACAATAGGCAAAGAATTGGGAAAACTAGTCTCCCCTAGTTTGTAAATAGTTGAAAAAAACAAAAAATTCGAAAATTAGGAAAGGGAAGAAAAAGTCGGATGTATATATTTAGTTCATTGCCTTTGATTGGGAGAGACGAGTAACATAAATAATTTTATATCAATGTTCTCAAAGTTGAAAAATTCAAAAGAAAACACATCCAAGGGAGAATTGAAAAAGAAGCATTTAGGTTGTGAGTTTGTAGCAGGTGAAGAAATGAATTTAGGGATTGGTTTACTAGGGAAGTGAGAGAGTGAGGAAGAGTGAATGCTGTTTGAGGGGTGATTGAGAGTAGCTAACTCAATTAGTCCAAGAATTAATCACTTTTGGCCATATCTATCCCACCTTACCTCAAGCCAACATTACAACCAAAAATAAGACCTTTTTTTTCTTTGTCACACGTGTCGAGTACAAATTCGAATTTAGAAAATTGGCAAGCATATCGTAGTTATTGCATGCATTTCAATGTGAGCAAAAAACTACCTACTTGATACACTTGAGAGTCGAGAGATACACTCACCCGGTGAGGATATTTAGTTGAGGGTTTTCAAGTCTCAAAAGTAGTTGCAGTTGTTATATCACATATGCTCATCTTATCATGATTGCCTTGCTTTTGAAAATTTCATCTGAAACTGAATTCGTCACTTAAATCTTCTCTAACATGTGCCCTTTTCTTCTTTTTCTTTGTTTCAATCTATTCGGGACGAACAGAGGTTTAAGTTTGGGGATCTTCCATATTCCTTCAGTTTGTCTCTAGTGGAACCTTTGACATTCTTGTACGCGTCTTCACTTTGTAGGTACTCGAAGTATCTGCGAACTTCAGCCATCCTCCAATGATCAATTTCCTCTTCTGTAGGATTTCTCTCTGTTGGAATTTGATAAGTACGAAGATCACTAGCTGCTCATTTGTGCAGTTATACATCAACCATCCTTCATACTTAGAGATGATTGATAAAATTGGAGAGGCATCCTACTCTTTTGCACAAGAGGTAACATGCTACTTTCTTTGAACAGGGGATCATGACCTATTCTAGTAGCAAGATAGATCTCGTGGAGTTCAGCTTCTTCCATTTCAAGGATATGGCGCACTCTTGCTTCTAACTCCTGCCAAGATCATCCAAGCTCTTGTTGTTCGCGAGTTTTCCATTGTTGTTGTCTTGCTTTGGATTCCCGTTCTTATCTTCTTTGTGCAGCAATGAACATCTCATTGCTATTCTCGTTGATGTTTCTTAGCATGCCTTTTCCTTTGCCTCATCGAGCAAAAAGAGAAAAGAAAAAGAAAGTTGTATATATGTGCTGGTTCATTTTTGTGTTTAGGATGGGTTAAATATGAGAAAATGCCTAATATGCCTAAGTAATGGAATAAAATCGAGTAGTCCCAATGTGGTACTCGTATAGTAAGACATTGAGGGTAATTAGTTGTTGAAGTAAGATAAAAGTACTTTTGTAGGGTGAAGAACCATAATTTTATGGTTTTATGAGAATTGAAGAGTGAGGATTGAGTGAGTGTTGTTTGAGGGGTAGTTGGGTTAGGAATAACTTGATTAGTCCGAAAATAAGTCACTTTTATCCAAATCTATCCCACCTTTCCTTAAGCCTACATTACAGTCAAAAACAAAGACCTTTTTTATTCTTTGTACACACGTGTCGAGTATGATACTTAAGTTAGACAAAGACAAACATATGATAGATTGTGTATGTTATTTAACTTAAGCGTAAACACGTCCCATATTATACACTTAAGAGATGAGTAACTACACTAATCTAGTGAGAGTCGTCTATTTGAAGTGTTGTGTTTCTAAAGTAGTTGATATGTGTCATGTAAAAAATGCTCATGATTTTAGGATGTCTGTTTTCGAAACTAATCTAAGACTAGATTTGTCGCCGTAAATCGCCCTAATGCTTGAAGTTCTTGTTTTGCATTTGTCTTGTTGTTTGGGGATGAACACCAGTCAAGTTTGGGGGAATTTTAATACACGTAGTGTATGCATGCATTTAGGTCGGTTTAGAAGATGATTTAACAGCATTTGCATGCATAACTGGTCGATTTGTGCTTATATTCGTTATATTATGCCACATGACGTGTTTGTGCTTGTTTTAAGGATATTTAGGTGATTTTAAGCCAAAACGTCATTTTAGATGAAGTTTGGAGAAGAAATAAACAGAGATAGTGTGAAGAAACGAAGAAAAAAAGAAAATTGAATCAAAGGTCCAACTCGGTCGAGTCCATATTTGGACTCAATCGAGTCCATATTTCGAAGAGAAGCAAGGGTTAAGCTCGAGAGAACTAACTCAGTCGAGTTCCTTATAGGACTCGGTCGAGTCAATGTTTCGTAAAATTTTATGAAATTGGCCTCGAGGAATAACTCAATCAAGTCGCATTAGTGACTCGATCGAGTCAAAGTTTTGAGTTTTTTAAGAAAAGAGGATGTGAAGTTCGACTCGGTCAAGTCAGAGAGTGACTCGGTCAAGCTGAAGAGGCGAGTTGTACAAGGAAAAATATATATAGCGTCAACTCGATCGAGTCACTTATCTGACTCGGTCGAGCCAGTTATGGAGGTTTACACGTTTTGTATGCATTTCGGCCTATTTTCGGCCCGTTTTAACTCCAATCGATCCCAAACTATAAATACAAGCTCCCAACGCCAAGAAAAAAACTATTTATCATTTTATTCTTATTTTTATTTGTACAAGATGTTTGTCTATGAATTATTTTATCTTTTAATTATGACTGTGGGTAACTAATCTTATTTTGTTCTAGGGTTAGAGAGCAGGTTTTTATTAACTATGTTTTTATTTTATTTGTTTAATGCTAGACTCTAATTTATTCATTTATCTATATGTTTGTTCTTGTTCGTATGATTGTATCAATTTAATCACTTGGTATTTGTCTACAAGTTTAACAATTTGATGTCGGAGAGAAGAGTTATGTTAATAGACATATGACATATAACATAGACATCGATAATCATATGAGAGGAATGAGGTGTTTATGTAGGCACTGGTCTAGGGTCTTTTGGTAGTTGTTGTGTGGTATTTAGCCTGAGAGGATTCTTATCCATAATTGATCTACATGTTAGCATCGTTCGAGAGGAGGGATATACAATAGTTGTGCCGCCTAATAAATAATAGAACTAGTTTAAAAGTCTAGATTAATAGTGTAATCAAATATAGTAGATAATAACTGAAATCTAATCCCTAGAGCGCATCTTTTATCTGATTGAAATTTTTATGGTTACATGTTGCCTTCAATTGAGCAATTGTTTATTTCCTTTGGTTTAATTATTTTCTACAATCTAGGTTTTAGATTAAACAGTCAAATTGTTTTATTTGTGAGTCTAGATAGAGTAGAATTCTTAAAATTAGGGTATTAAACCGAACATAGGACAAAGTCTCTGTGGGATCGACCTTGTTTGCCACTAACTATACTAACACTGTACACTTGCGGTTAACTAGGTTAGAAAATAGTGCATCAAGTTTTTGGTGTTGTTGCCGGACTTGCAACCCCAACTGACCGTTATGATGAAGACTGAAATATTCGAGGGAGTAATGAATCAACTCCTGAAGAATTCCATTTACAGAAGTGGTTCAGGCACCTTTCTGATACAGCACAGACGACAGCCAAAAGACAAAAGAGACAAGTGGAGAAGTCTCTTCAGCATGGCAATAGAACCTTAATCGGAATTAGGCAATCCCATGAAGAGTTAAATCTACAATGAGTGCTGCTATGAAGGAAATGCTAGAGAGATTTGATTGTAGGCTGCAAGCAACTGACTCCTTAGTACATCGGCGATGAAAAGCAATGAGAAATGATGCTTTTGGGGTGATCAAAGCTTTTGGATCTATGTGAGAAGAAGTATCTTTGGTTCCCAAGAGCTAACGACACCTCAAGTTCCAGTTCCTGAATGGAGCACGAGCTGAGAGCTAATTGGGTGGAGGAACTTGTCAAGTCGTTTAGCAGCTACACCAATGGACAAGTTACTGGCCTCACATCCATCATGAAGGAATGACTGAAGCAAAGGGTGGTCTGCAGTCCTTGAAGGATGAATTCTCCCTACTGCAGTAGAAGAAAGCCGAGGATAAAGCAATATTGGTCAATATCTAGAACATACTGGAAGCACATACTGGGATCAAGATTGATGATGTTTTTATAGATAAAATGAAAAAAAAATAACATCTAGGAGGGGCTAATATATTCACTCTTTTACCTATCACTACAACAATTCTGCAAAACGACAACGGTGGAAAACCGTTGTCGTTTTGCTATAAATGAGCGTTGTTGTAACTAGCGTTGTAGTAGACCCCTACCTACCAGAACGGTTTTTTACCGTTGTCGAAGACCTTTACCACAACGGTTTTTAACCATTGTGATTGACCTTTACAACAACGCAACTTAGCCGTTGTCGATTGTTTCACAATGCTTATTGTTAACAACAGTTATTAACCGTTGTCATTTGGGCCTTTACAACAACGGTCATTACAAGGGTTTTTAACCATTGTGGTTTTAATTTTTACAACAACATAAAGACAACGTTTTTTTACGTTGTCGTTTAACCTTTATAATATAGGTTTTTTATCGTTGTCGTTTTTAACTTTTATTAAGTATTATTTTCCTGTTTTAATATTTTTAAATAATTCAATATAAATAATAAATAATTCACAAACAATAAATCATGAGAGAAGCGATGATTAGAAAATACAAGAAAAGATAAAGCAACCAATAAATTATAAACCCCACACGAATTCACACATTCGCACAAAAATTCATGTGAATCTAACAAAAACCTAATCCAAGAATCAATCATGGTTATAGCCAGAAATCAATCCAAATTTGCTTTTAACCTCTTCCTCTTCTTCTTCATCATCTTCGGCGTCCCACAAGGATCGAGCATATGAATCCAAAACATAGCTGCACAAAAATCAACATTACGACAGTTTTAACAAGTCAATTTCAACGGAAGTTCACTAAATTTTGTTTGTAAAAAGTGATGAAAATGAGTTAAAAGTTATTTTGTAATGATTAAGATGTTTGGATGATTACTGAGACAATTATTGAATATTGTATTGAATTATGTAAGATGATTGATGAGAGAGAGATAGTAGATGTCGCTTTTTCGAGAGGGTGAAGGTAAATTGGATTCGGCCAATATAAGAAGTAATTCTTGCACATGTTCTCATTTCACCTATCCTGACATGATGCATATAATTGAATCTCAGGTTCTCATTTTGATGAATCACTTCATACTTTCAGCTTTCATTGATTAAAGATAACAACAGAACACAGTTATACATTTTCTTGCTTACTTATACTTCAAACATTCTTATAACTGATTTCGTGGTCAAGATATATTCCTCACTGATTAAAGATCACAACTGTCATAGATGAAAAATGGTTACGCTAAATTGTTTCCACAAATTATACCCAAGCCAAAAGAAATTTCTTCCAATTCATGCAATGCACAACTTAAACATAAAATAATCAGCAGAAACACATCAATAATGGAACAGATACTAGCAAGATGACAAACCGCGATGACAACAATGATAGAAAAAACCATTTTCATAAAAAGTAGCTAAATGGAAGAAAAAATCAAATCACCTCACGAAAGAGTGCGATGATTATTCTCATTTCAAGCTCCCCTAACTCCAAGAAAATCTGCAGGTAAGAAGTATAATATAGGGCATGAGTTATTTTTCTCAATAATAAAAACTCCGTATCTAAACCTAAGAATCTCATACTATGATTAGAAAAATAACAGAGTGGAATTATAACTTGAAGCAAGTTGGAAGCTAAATTAAGTTGTAGTATAGGAATATGGGTGTTTGAGAAAAACACCGACCCGACCTCACCGGTGCTCGTCGTGTTCCGGTACCCATCGGGGTGGCACCCGCAAGATCGGGTAACTTTATCGGGTACCCGACCTGAAAAACCCAAAATCCAAAATGCCCGACCTAATCCCACTCCTAGGCCAAGCTGTATTATTGGCCTGAATTAATTCATCATCCTCTAAATGGCTACATATTTGGCAATTTGATGGAAAATGAAAGACATAGTCCAAGTCACTTACTCATTTTGCATGCAAGCATTCAACTGCAATCAATTTATATAGACTAACAAAATTTGTTAGTAATGACTTATGAGAGTTGACTCCATTTCCAATATATGGTAAATATTACTTAACGAGGTAATCTAGTAAGCAAGCCAAGAACTGCTTATAAATCAAACCATAATTTTCACATAAGTCTTGCATCAGCGTTAATTTTTTCATCCAGAATAAAACAAAACTACCCAATTCTAAAGGTCCAGTTTCAGTTCCATAAAAAATGATGCTCGAAAGTTTCATTTTTATAAACTATATAAGCCAAAACTTCTAGGTAAGATACTAATACCGCTTGTCCTTATGGCTCTGAAAAATAAAAAAAAAAAATACCATTTTCTTTTTCCTTCTATTTGACTAATGTGTAGTGTATGTAAAAATCTATATTTTAAAGAATGCCTAATTCATAAAATGTTCTTAATTAGAGTTCTTATAAGGAATATTCCCACAAAAAATGAACAAGAACTTTTAAGGATCACAATTTCTGAATCTCTAGATAAAATGGAAACCGTATTCCACAGCAATCTCAATTCAAAAAATCCATGAAAAGAATTGATATAACTATTACGTATCTGTTTCCTTTTCATCAAACTTACCTGTAGAACATAATAGCTATTTTCTCTTTGTACCAGGTAGAGTCATTAATTTTGATAAGCTAACCATTATAGAACTTTTTCAAGCATAGCTTGGCTGCTTAAAAGCATATGATTACCTAATGCAAAACAATTCCATTTAAATTAATCTAATAGAAGCTGAAATCAAGAAGCAAGTGTACACTAACTTCAACCCCCACTCTAGTTTGATTGCTTGTTTTATTTTTAATAATTCAGATTTTAGCTTAACTTCATGTCATGCCAATATTTTGATTGACTCAATGCTTTCAATTTTTTGTTTTAGTAATATATTTAACTGATCTACTTGCAAATTCCATAACTTGAAGGCAAAAGTAACTTTCAACACAAACAAATACGACAGTAAAAGTAAATTTTCATCAAAAGCACTGGATTTTTTTTATTGGTAGGCAGCAGAACATGATGCAATAAAACATCAAATATTCAGTAGATAAGGTGAGTTCGTTCTATCTAAGAAGCTAATATTTCTTTTGATAAATTCAAAATCAGGATATTGAGGGGGAGGGGGAGGGGGGAGAGAGTGAGAGAGAGAGATAAGGTTAGTTCATTCTATCTAGAACCTGCATGTTACAAAAAAAGATAGCATCAAATCTCAACATACAACCAAATTTTGATTAAAGAAAAACAAATAAAATGAACACCAAAGAGAGAACTCGGAAAGAAAAGACATGTCACAGGTGTCCCATCGATTTTCCTTTCTTGTTGGGAAAAAACGAAAGAGTAAGCAAGAGCCCAAATGTGAGTGACCAATCAATGAATATATTTTACATACAACATCCAAACTTCAGGTTTTCCGAACATAGTTAACTACTCATGTAAAGTAGAACGGTTGTATAAGAGATACCTTCTCGATATTTTCCATCATAACACCCTTCACCTCCGAAACCTGAGCCTTGACCTTTGCAAATTTGCTAATCTCTTTAGGATGCTCAATGCAATATTGCATGTGTTCCTTCAACTTCGGTCTGCAAAACGCCGAAGTTCTAGAACAAAGATTGCTCAACATTTTTCTTCTTAAAATCACTACATAACTTGTTGTAATAAATAGAATCTCAAGTACCCGAATTCTTTGGTGAGGCCATTAGCAGGGTCTGTTCCAGGGGCATAACTTGTTGTAACAAAGATTGTTCAACATTTCACAATATGCTGCATAACAAGTCATTGTCTCCATATGAATCGATTTATCGATAAACATCTGAACCAATTTGGCATTACCAGCACAATATACCATCAAAAGCACATTATTCAACAGAAATGTTGCAGTTACTTAAGAAAAACCTGAGATCTAGTTTCATTGGTTTTCACCTATGGTTTTATCAAGTTGAAATATCATTCTTACAAAAAAATTAGCTCCAGAATTAAGTTAAGTCCTCAATTTCATAATTTATACACTTCTTAATTCAACCTTCGGTATATCGATCTAACAGAAATCAAACAAAATCAACAACAACGAATCGCTAAAATAATGACGATCGACTCGAAGTCATAACAAAGTCAAACAAATAAAACTCAGCATCTTCCTTTCAAACCACCAAAAACCATCTAATTAGCAAGAAGAATGAGTCAAATTAGTTTAGTGTAGCAAACTACCTTCTCAACAATCTGACCCGTTTGATCAGCTCTAAGTATTATATCATCAACTCCTCTAGCCTTCTCGGGTTTTACAAGCGCAATTCGAGTAACTGCACGCATAAATGCTTCTCATTACGGCAGTTTATTACTGATTCCAGTAATAATACAAATTACCAAACACTATTCCACATAATAAATTAACAAATGTTTTCAGTTGATTGAAAAGTGAAGATTTAGTCAATAAATCAGTAGTATAAACATAGAAATCGAGAAACATAAACCTATCAATAAGACTTTTTGTATAACCTTAACAGCTCATCATTTCAATCCAAGTCATAGCTGAACTATAATTACATTCCATATTTTTCTGAAATTGTTCAAACATCGAATCTAGAGAAACTATAAGAAGAAGCGAAGAGTACCTGAGGTAGCGATGAAGACGGCGTGCAATGAGGAACGAGCAACAACTACAGCCGAACTATAATCTGTTTTGACTCTCCAAACAAACTCTATCAATCTAACAAGATAAGTGAGGGCAAATAGAATTAGGAAATTCGTAACAATACTCACTTTCCACTTGCCACGAAAATCAGATCCTCGCACCAGCTGCAAGGCGTGGTGACGCATCGGCTAGGCCGGCGTTGGAGTCGGCGTCGGCTGAGCGGCGTCAGCATCGGTGTTGGCTGAGCGATTTCGGACGAGCAACGCATGTTCTCTTCCTGGAAGGCACCATTAAATTCCATACACTGGGTTGAGCAGGACCTGTTAAGATGATGATAAACAATTATTCCACATTATCAAGAAATTAGAGAGAAATATTGTTAATATACAGTATGTTCAAGATTCCTAATAAACAGTGCGACAACAAGTCATCAATCTAGTTTCACAACCAGTGCACATTTCCCTGAATGGGCTGCACAAAGCATTCACATCATAACTGTCCCCAGTGCTTGTTTCTTTTTCTTTTTTCTTATGATGCTTGGTAAGCTATATGCACAGAGATCCTACAAACCTGTCAAATCACTTGCATCAGCGCTTCCATATTGTGCGCAACTGTCCGAGATGGATATGGCAGAGCCAGAGCTGGATCTATTACTTGTATCTTCATCAAAGCCTTTAGGGAATCCCTGGTCATGCCCAGGAGGAGCAAAACAAAATTCACCTACATCATTCTCACGCTTCAGTTTCAAAACCTTCAGCTCTTTGTTCTTGGTAGATACATTTTTCATCTTCGCAAACCTAGGATCCTCTAACTCATCAATCTCTGCCCTAGCATGTAGAGGTGTATAGTTCACCAGGGTTCCCTTTGTTCGCCACCTTGAACCACATGCATTATAAAGAACTGGTTTCTCAGGAGGCCCGTTACGCCAAAGAGGGGTGCCTGAGCATAATCATAAGCTCAAATTAACATGTTATTGGAGAAGAATGGCCAAAATCGAGCAAAAACAAAGTTGATAAATACAAATTATGAATCCATTAATTTAGAAATTCTTAAGATTATAGTACATTTACTAAAAATAACTAATTGAATTCTAAAAATATAATTTTAATTAGATAATTCTTTATCTTAGGTAAGATTATAGAGACTACAAATTAAATTAAATGATAAAAATTGTATTAATCGATAGGAGTTAGCTCACGAACTGGCCCGAATCAAGATTTCGGTCTGTTTGGCCGCAACAATCGAGTTTGATGTGGCGTTTACCTTTGGAGCAACCTGGTTTTGGTTCATCAAAATTGCTCCTAAGCTAACCTACTAATTTATCACAGGATTTGGTAATCCTTTCTTCAATCAAAATATTTAAATATACAACAATTATATACCAGCTCGGTGTAAAGGCAGCTCATAATAAATCAAGTTCCCTCTTTACTAGAATTGATTCTGAACCAATGATAGAAAAGCTCGATACTTACACAAGCTGCAAGCTGGATGAAGTTAGACTATCTAGTATATACCCACTAATCTTGTTAACCAATAAATCCCTGCATCAGAGCAAGAAAAACATAAGAAAGTGTGGGCATCTCACAAAGTCAGATGCCGCATCAGGTTAATACGTTTTCTGATACTATAGTTATCACATATTCTACTACAATTTGCTTTAAATCAAGCTTTGTTGATAGATGGGTAAAGTCATTTTTTATATGAAAACAACGTAAAATAATGTAGATACTATTTTCCAGCACCTAGTTGTATCACTGTTTATTAGGTCTATCATGAAATTATTAACTACTTTTATTTTTCTCAATGAACTATAGCTGGATAGATTTTATCCTATAAAGCCTGCGAAAAAGATCAAACAGAACTAATGCATACCCATTGCATGAAAAAATATATTTAGAATTTATACATAGTAATAAATGTATTTTGAAACGAACACTCTGAGAACTGATTATATTGCAATTTGCACAATGGGCCAGAAATAAAGCTTCTTCTTTTCCACTTATTCCTTTTCTTTTTTTTTTTTTTTTGTAGTTGAGGTAAAAGTAAAATTATTGCGGGTAAATATATAGAATAGAATTTGAATTGGGAATACACTTATAAGATTTTAATACATCACATCTCTCAAAATAATTACTTGTTCAAGCTTCTTTTGTTTAGATCTAAAATACTCCTTTTGAGTATCATAATTCTCTTAATTTTAGTTTTAATCTACAGAAGCTGAATGCAAATTAATTAACCTGGATCTTATTTAAGAAAAACATAGCAACACAAATCCCTTTTTAAGAAAACAATACCTCATTTTACTGTTATAGCTCTCTGTAATTAACAGTGGTCAACAACCAATTACACAAACATTTACCTCAGGCGAACACTTACTAAATTACCTTCTCAGTGCCAATCTCACGAAGCCGATCCAAAATCTCAGCAAAATCAGGAGGTGGCATCTGAGTAAAGCTCAGGTTTCCCCCCGTGTTTGGATGAATACACCTAAAAACGAAAAACAATCTGCTTATATGCATTGATATAAAATAGGAGGGCAAGACATTAATCTTACCCAGGACTTAACAGTGTAGAGGCAGTAAACAGGTACAAAGGGACCTTACCCACCTTTATCCTTTGTAAGAGAAAAAAGCTAGAGAGACAACATAGCTTTGCCTCACAACTTCCACTTTTTATATTAATTTCTATTTTCATTTTCTTTCTTTGAAAATAACTTTAACCCACAAAACCAACAATAACAAGAAAGGAACAAACTCATTCCATCCCTTTATTATCTTATTTAACAATATAGAGGATCATTTATTTGTTAGTAAAATAGGCATCATAGCCTGAACGGACTACTGATTTCTACTACTAGAATTTTGGACTCCTAAACTCATCAATATTAGAAGCCTTGTTCTGACCTCTATAATGACTTGAGAATTGCAGCTTTGGGGATTTCTACATTATCATGCTGAGGTTTTGGTTCTGTATTGTAGAATATAATAAAAACTAATCATCTTTTGGGTCATAATATAGTTTATCTTCTCGTCCTTTACTTGATCTGACTCCCCAGTCCCCTTAGTCATAAACAGGGAAGGCAACAAAATTTTCTATATAATAGTAAATACCGCACAACATACATAAAATTAAATTTGTCAAAACAGAAATAAACATGCTTAATTTTGACCAATAGCATAGACTACCTAAGTGGCACCACAATATTCTGATTCTCTTTAGCATTATAAACTCTAATCATGGTATAAAGTAAAACTTATTTATGGAGGGATCAAAGTATCAACTCAAAATTCAAGAGGCCATATAAGAACATTTAACATTGCTAGGATTTGCTTATCATACTCACATAAGCAACTCAAAATGTAAAAAGATGCCTATCAAGAAGTTGTCAAAAATCAAACCTTCTCAACAAGACTCAGCTCAGGAGACAAGTCCTTGGCCACAACTCGCATTAGTATATCTTTAGAACTGAGAAATTAAAAAAAAATCAAAACATCAGCTTAATATTGGAGAAGTGCATATCAATTGAGTATCCCTTTACATGAATGGATCTAGGATAAATTAAAAGAAGAGTATTCAGAACAAAGGGTTATACGTGTCTAGGCATGGAGTTGAGTAGACACTAAAACTTAACTCTACAATCACATAAGGGCTTCATGTATGCAGAATGCCAACATAATGTATTTACAGACAATGAAATCCCAGTAAAGAAAAAATATAAGAATGCAGGACTTGCAAGAAAGTGAGCACATATAAGGTCAAAATTACTTCTCCAAGGATAAATATTCCTGGAAAACCTATAGCTGATTTCTCAATATAAATACACTACAGTTTACAGCAAATAGTACAAAATAAGTAGGAACTAACCAAAGAAGTTGTTTCCAAATTGGCGTTCAACACCTTCAACTGCCGCTGCAATAGCATTTCCCTGCACCATAGCCTTCTCCATTCTTGTTATGGCATCATAGAGGCATTTGGTGATATCTAACAGCACTATAACTTCACCATTCTCAACAACAGGGAGGTGCCTAAATTTTCCTACTAAATCAAGTTAAAATAAATTATACGAAGAAATATGAACAAATGTCAAGGGTAAAATAGAAACCAACTAATAGAATTTTGTGTTTATAAAGATGCAAAACCACTAGCATTTGCTGGTAATCTAGCAATGGAAGTACACCCAAAAGAATAAATAAATAACAAAGAGCATTGGGGCAAATCTGATGGAGAACAACACAATTAATCTGCTAAAGTTAACTATTCTTGTAACATTGTTTATTCTAATCCATGTTGAAATAGCCTCATGCACAATTGAAACATAAGTTCTAGTTCATTGCCAAATCATACAAGTCCTAGCCACTAAGCACAACAATTCTCTATAAGAAGAAAAACACAACATTAACCTTGAACCATCTTCTGCAAAGCATCAATAGCCAAAGAATCTGAATTCACAAAAATTGGGTTTCTTGTCATCAATTTTGAAATTGTTGTCTGATCTGGTCTCAAATCCTCAGCCCCTGGTTGTTATGTCCTGTGTCCCCACCCCCAACCAAAAAAATAAAAGAAAATTCATATTTTGTACCCTGTGTCTACCCGTATCACTCTTTCAGAAGGGGAAAGGCTCATATTTTAGTTGCAGCAATAGCTTGGCGGTTCGGCCATTCCACCAGTTAATCAAAATACATTAACCATTTTAGTTACATCAGAGTTGTTCTATAGGCAGTAAATTAATTAGCTACCTATTTTGGATCACCTATCTCAATTACAGAATCCTCATCCTTTTTCATGATAACTCCCTTTCCAACAAGCCAAAATCGATTTCTTCATATTATATTAAATTACTTTTACTCCTATTGTTTTTAGATCACCAGGTCTTACCTAATCACTGATCTCATCAACACAATCCTCTAATGCAGCATATTTCACTCCACCAACTCATAATAATCTGCTGGAAACATCAACACAAACCTCAAATGCAACATATTTCACTTCTCAACAAACATGAAATACGCACAACAACACATTGCCAACTAGGTTTGTAATATTCAGATTGAAAAAATAAGAATATTTTTGCAATACTCACTTTCCACTACAATGAAATAGTACCTTTCCCGTTATACAGCCTGAGTAGCAACAATTTTTGCCACGGAAATCAGACCCTCGCACTGATTATAGCATGATTTCGCCTGATTCCAACCTAGTTCTCTCAAATTTGAAGGTAGAGAGAAACCACCGAATCATTTCAGATGTCAAAAAAACAAAAATCAAAGAAATTAGGGAAACATAACAACAAACACAAGTGAAAATTCAGAAGATTTGAAAATAAGGTGAATAACCTGCGGGGGGAGAGCGCCAGCTGCACGACGAGGTAACGCGTTGGCCTGGGCAGCGTCGGTTGGGGCAACGTCAGAGTCAGCATCGGCATCAGTGTTGGCGTCAGCGTCGGCTGAGCAGCGTCGGCGTCGCCTGGGCGGCGAAGGAGCGATCTAGGGTTTTTTTAGGGTAAGAGTTAATTTGTGAAATGTAAAAATGATTTTGGGGGTAAAAGTTAATTTGTGGAATGTAAAATGTGTTTGGGGGTAAAAATGAAAATAGCAGGGATTCGATCACTATTTTAATAATTCTATATAAAATAATAAATTCTAGCGCAAAACAACAATGGTAACAACAACGGAACAGTATAACCGTTGTTGTTCAGCGTATTCATCCACTAAACCACAACGGTAAAACTTATAACAACGGTTACTTTTTAATCGACAATGGTTTTGAACAAAAACTGTTGTCTTTGAGGCGTTGTTGTTTAGCAGATTTCTTGTAGTCTATCACAATTCAATATTCCCCACCAATCTATCTCAACTATCCATTCTACTCTAAATTCTTTCTTTTCACCCCATTACACCTTCCAATCCTCCTCCCTCAAACTCAATTAGTCCAATTTAAATATCAAAGGCTTAAGAGGAACGAATTAAAGCTCAAAATATTTTGGCTATGGAAAACAAGGCTTATGGCTCAAAGTGGCTGACTATGGATTATTTAGCACAATTTGGTGAAAAAGGATCATGTTCGACTAATAAATAATAGGCTCAAAAAAGTAACGAATGCCTAAAATCATTTTTTAGGTAAAAAATGTGTACTTGACGACTCTTAAACGACGCAAGGCAAAGTCTAGAGAAATTCATGCATGATGACTAACAAATCACACCGAAAGAAAGCAATTTATAACTCCAAAATAGGAGTTCAATCTACGGCTCAAAACTCACAGGCTAATATTATCATCATCCTACATGCATGCTTGATTTTATCTCAAATGCGCTTATCATGCTTGTCTATGTGTCATCAAATTTTAAAGTCCACTCATCATTGACACATTATCACCAATCAACCCTTTTTTACTATTTAATCTTCAAAATTACAAGACTCCAGGTCGACAACAAACTAGCACTAAAAAAGGGTAAATAAAACTCAAATGCAGAAATTAAAAAACTAAAAGCACCCTACTATCCAACATAATGCAACTAAATAGCAATACGAATGCACAAAAATCAACAAAATAGACATAGCTGCCAAGACGTCCCACTCTACCCTCTCCCTCAACCTTGGTCAAAGGCTAAGGTTTGTGGGAAAGAAGTGGTACGGCTTGGTGGCATTCACCTAAAATTGGGGACAAGTTAAAAAGATAAAACCAAAAAGTTGGAGCCAATATAAATCCATCGCTAAGCTCACCTACTTCTGGTTGATACTCGCCTCGTGAGCTCAACTATATCTTCTTTTGTGCTTTGTGACTCATTTAACCGCTTCTTCACTCATATCATGCTAGTGTTCTAAAAATTAAAAATAACAAAACTAAAAACATTAAATGAAACAAAAAAATAATAAATGTCGGGTTGCCTCCCAACAAGCGCTAAGTTTTACGTCTTCAGCCAGAAGACCAGTTAAGCAACTCAGCCGAATTATGACCAACCAACCAGGAGCATTATCATCAATTAAAAACGCATACCCCTTTCTCAGTTTTACTACAGGAAATATACCCTTTTTATTCCACAATATAGACGACACAACGCTTATTTTTTTAATTTAGCTGTGACCTATTACCTATAGGGAAAGTTATCTTCTTGTTATTAATACAAAAAGTCAACTCCCCTTTTTGCACATCCATTAGTGCTTGGCTAGTCAGAATTCCCTTGCATATCAACAACTAAGAAGTCTCTCGGGAATTCAAAATTAGACATAGTATCTAACACATCATCTACCACTCCATACGGAGTTAATAGAGATCGATCTGCCAACTGGATAGTAGTAGAGGTATGTTTCACCATCCCTGGTCCTAATTGCCTCTATGTTTTAAGAGGCATCAGATTAACGCTCGATCCTAGGATACACAACACATTTCAAAATTTATAATTATCAATAGAACAAGAGTTAGAAAAACTCCCTAGATCAATCGCTTGTGATGCTTTTCTTGGATGATTGTTAGTGTTGAGGCTCCTTTTAGGACTTGCTCCCTTTTTCTTATTTACCCCTTTGCCCTTGTGCTTCTTCATCTTTTCCTCTCGTGCACAACTAGATTTCTCCACAAGTGGATCTAACGCCCTCTTGCTTACCCCCTCACAATGCCCTCCTTAGATGCTTCATGTATCAAATTCAATTTACTAGCACAATCTACATAATTCAAGTCAGCGAAAAATATATCATATAAACAAAATTCTAAAGAGTCATCAATAAGAGAAGGTATATATTTCTTATCTACGGTAGCTCGACCGTCCTCCTTTTTCTTGGTGATCTCAGCTTTCTCAAGCTTTTTCTTCCCTTCAAGCTCTTCAAAAAGTTCAGCACAGTTAGCATAATTAGGAGTAGTTTTTTTTTAATAGAATGCTTGAGGAAAGGGGAGGGAAGGAATATATTTAGGACCATCCTCGATCATAGTCAATCTTGGCTTCATAGCCCATTTTTTCATCAACTCGTGATCATCCTGCTAGACTTTGTTATCTTTCTCGTCTTGATTTTGCTCTATTACCCAATCTTTGGCTTCTAGTGGCTTTGGCTCTCATACTTAGTTGCATCCGCCAAATAGGCAGCATTGCAATGTTCCTTTGGATTTAAATTGGTATCACTCGGGAACTGCCCCCTCTAATGTTAGGACCCTATGGCTTGTGCAATTTGACTCAAATGGGTTGTCACTTGCCTCATGTTGGCATGTAACTCGCCTTGACATTCTGCAATTCAGTCGTTATGTTCTTCATCTCCACCCCGTGACTCACAAGTGCCTTGTTCACCTCTATGTACTGAGCATCCATTTTCTTCTCAACTTTTGTGATCTTATCATCATACTTGGCAAACTGAGACTGCACCAACTCCTCTAAAGTAGGTTTCTTTCCTTCATGAATCATGTCATTGGTGACTGCAAGTCCTGGTGGCGGTTGGAGGAAATTATTAGGGTCGTGGTTAGGATGATTTCTTGCACCTTGTTGATAATGATTGTACCGACATTGATTGCCTTGGAATTTGTTGAAGTTCCTTTGATTAACATAATTTGCATCTTCAACCACTTCCTGCATAGGTGGCTATTGTAAGTTTGGCTCGGTATGATGGGCTAATGTCACACTTTTCAGCAAATTTAATTGATTGGTTATAGCTTCCATTTGAGCTTCAATCGTAGATACAATTGGTTTGTATCGCTCTATCTCCGTGATGTTGTTTACCCTCCTTGGGTTATTTCTCTCATTTTGCCACTTCCAACTAGTTGCAGCCATCTCATTTAGAATAGTGAATGCAACTCTTGTGTTCTTTGCCAAAATGGATCCACGTGCTGCTGCATCTACAAGTACTCTCGTGGGCCCAAGTAGCCCTTTATAAAACTTCTAGATTTGCTGATCTTGAGTGAACCCGTGTTGAGGATAATTCTGGAAAAGATCCCGGAACTGCTCCTATGCCTCCACAAATGGTTCTCCATCCATCTGTTTGAGCTGAGTAATCTCGGCCTGCTATTCAAGCATCTTGCTCGGTGGGAAGTACTTCAATAAGAAATGCGTGCACATCTCGTCCAATGTAGTGACATCCTCCAGAGAATTAAACCATTGCAAAGCTTTGTCCTCTAGTGACAAAGGGAACAACCGCACAGTATATCAAGTAAAAAGGAAATAATCATCCAATTTCATGCATCAATACCGAATACCCACCTTGGTGGTGACTAGGATGTGAGTTGTGCAACATAATACGCGTATTCAAAATGTTAGTTTGAACGGTTTAGGCTGTTGTTATATTCGTTGGCCTCGAAGGGGAAATTTTGCACGGCCGTTGGTGTGAAGGGTCGAACAGGACCACAACCTTTATTTAGGTCATCGCTAATAGTTGGAATCAAGTTAGCCGAGGAGTATTGCAAGTTTCAAAGTTGTTTCTACGAAGCGATTAACTACTTTAAGGTTTTTTGCTGATTGCTGCCCTCACCACTAAATGATTGACTGACGTGCATAGATACAAAGCCATCGAAGGGAGGTTTCAGATCAAGGGAGATGTAAAATTTTAGGACTGACATATGTCAAGCTACACGTTGGAGATCATGATCCGATCCTATCATGTATCTCTTATTGTCACCGTAGTTACTCGGTAATATACGCCAGAAAACATATTCCTACAGTCGTCGGTTTCCACTGACCAATTTATGGACCTCCTCTATAATTTCAGGAAAGGATAAGTTCACGAGATTACAAATTGCCATATCTTCTATGCCGGCCTCGTAAACGTCCTCATTCCAAAATTCAAAATGTATAAGGGTAATTTCATCTTTGTTGTTGTCCATCTGAAAATAAATGTTTCCAATTTTTAGGAAAGATGTATTCTAGTCAATAGATAAAAAAAATTAATACGTATAATTTATATTTATTTTATATTATTATGTAAAATACACAGTTGTATTCAAAAGCTATTTTGTTATGGATACAATTTATAGAGACCTTCTATATAGATTCTTCATATCTGTCAGATATTTGGTCCCGTTAATGGTTGTTTATCTTTTCTATTTAAATCAGCGATTCTTAATAAACAAAGCACAAAAATGAAAATATTGTCTACATGAGTTACGAAATTTTCTGAATTTATTGCTCATATAATATTGTGTCGTGAATATCCACTATTTAAAATGCACGGTATACATTTAAAGAAACATAGGTTTATTCTCAGATGAATGTTTATCCACTCCAATTTCTATTTTTGGTCAATATTCTTTTTTAAACATTGTATCGCGAGTGACTAAAAATTAATTAGATTTCCGACTTTTTCAATAGTACTTTTTGCGTGAGTAATCGCTCCCAATCAGAATTTTAATCTCTATTATATGATTGTTTTTTCATGAGTAATTAATTTTACTGTACAAAATTTTGTTGTATTGTGACTATGCATTGAGATTTCTCTACTTTTTGCTTCATTATTATTTTTCGTAAATGTTTGCTCGATTAACCTTAAATGCTTTTATGGCAAAAAGTCAACTAGTACAAAATTATTTAAAATTTGGCTTATTTCTATAATGTGAGCAATTGCGGTTGTTCTTATAACTTCTCCTATCTCTATAAAATAACATTTCATAATTTCGACCTTCCATGAGGTTTTTGTTATAGGTGAAATTGTAGTATCAAAACTATCAGAAGAATGTAAAAAAGAAAGAAATAATGTTCAATGATACACAAAATATATAACTACTAGATTTGGTTGCTCAAGTAGAATTGCAATTGCTTATTAGATTATATAAAAAAAAATAAAAGAAAACACTAAAGAAAAAACTAAAATCTATTATAACAATAAAATTGTTAAAAAAAACCTTGAAGGAAAATTTATTCAAGTTAATGACCACAAATTGATGAATTTAACATTATTAATAATACATTACCTACTAAATGTCTTGCCCAAGGGAAAAATATATGACAGCAACTCAAGATTATTACTCATTTATATATAATTTCGAATTATATAACAATGATTGATGAATATATTAAATTGGTCTTCTATTTTCTTGATTTTAGATGATTTTCGAGACTTGATAATAAGTTGAACAAATGAGTTTTTGGAATTCTTTTAGAGATATTTTATACAACAATTATCGTATATTTCATACATAATAAATTGTAAATATTGCAAATTTGCTACTTAAATTATTTCTACTATCACAGTCAACTAAAAATATATGGTTTCTAATGTACAATAATTTATTTATGAAACAACTCAAATCTGACCATAATGAATATATCAATATCAATATGCAAATATCGTCGTCACTATGTTAATCTTGAAAAGATTCACACTATTATCTATTCTTTATATGCTAATAGACAAATAAAATGAGCATGGTCATGTTGAGAATAATTATAGTATCTCACAATTATATAGGATCAAAATAATTTTTAAATCATATAAATTTAGAAAAAAAATTCATAAGCTGCGTTTATAATTGTTTCGATTTTAAATGTTTTCTCCTTTTTTAGAAACATAAATATATTCATAAAGTAAAAGTATTCCTAAAAGTAAAAAAAATAAACCGACCCGTGAATATTATTCATGAGTATTGTACTAGTATCTTTGTATATCGATGTACACGGCATCGATATATCTGCAAAATCTACGGGTTCTTTTTTCCCAGTTTTTAGCGAGTATGAAATGTGGGTATTCCGTAATTTGTACACATTCAGAAGATCTAAAAAATGTTCAAACCAATATCCCCAGAATATATGTAAGTACGTCTTAACTTAAAATTGCAAGTTCACCTCCGAATATTATCCTTGTAGTCATTTGCAAGTCTTTCCCAATTTCTAGCAACTATAATAGTTGAATGGGATAACGACGACTATAACAGTTTCCGGCAACAAACACTAACAAATTCGATGGCAATGGGTGGCGGTAGCGCCGAAGGTTGCCGACAGTGGCGGCGGGTGCGCAATGAAAATTGGTGTTGAGGATAAGTCGAAGTATTGAACTGGAGGAGTGGGTTATGGGTAAGAGTTTGAGTTGGAGTTAGTTGAGTGATGGGGGCTGTATTATAGTTAATCTAGTTAATTAAGTCACTTAATTCAAAAAGTGACTAAAAAACATGTAGCCACATAACTAAAAATATCTATGCATGTACTATTTGGCTAATAAAGATCCATTTAAAAAAACACCATCTACTTGTAAGAATAAAACGTAAATCATGTGCTAGTTATGTGGAGAACATATGCCTTACCTTCTCCTTTGCCTTTTGTGGAACATCTATAGCAATAGGGAACATTCCTTAATGTTTGAGGGCATTTTCCGGCCTATACTCGACAATTTCCCGTGGATGGTTTATTCGATCGCCTTTTAATCTCACAAAGGAATAATTTTTTTGTGTATTATGCATAGATGGGTTGGGTCGATTTATCTATGTTTGATTTGCCGACCCAACTCTCCCAACATTTTATATGACTGAATCATTTGATTCCTTGATCAAAATATCATCGAACCCAAGCTCAAAGGGCTAGGAACTAGCCTCACAAGTTCAATGTATTAAAGAGGAATGTGCTAAGTTAGAGTCACCGCTTTACGAACCAATGGAATTTCACACCGGCCTACACAACCTAACATTGGCCCAACATTCAATACCAATCCGATAGACTGGGCTGAACTGAATAGGACAGTCCAAATTACAATATCTAATTGAGCACAAATTCGTTCTGTGTTTTCTATTAAATTTAGTATATTCTTCCTTTAATGGAGAAGAGGGAAGATATAGAAAAGTCTAGGAAAAAAATTGAAACTTAAGAACCATTGCTAGAAGCGACTAATAAGAGTTGGATAAATCTCAATTTAATTATTCCTCTACTGATGAAGCAAAGAAAAATGTAAATTTGAATTTGAATTTCCTCCACAAGAAAAAAAATCCTGAGAAATTTCGATAGGCCCAAGCCGCCCAACCCCGAATACTCTGAAGATCGAACCTGATATAAGTCCTACTAACTTGGCAGGTACAACTTAAGCCACCTCACTGCAAGAGCAAGAACAATACTAACTCCTAATCATACAGGTAGTCAGGTACCTTATTTATCTATTTTTGGGTAAATAACTTTTTCAGTGCATTAATTTTCAACACAATATTATTGTCCAGTTCCATTTTGATCCTTTAACTTTCAAAATACAATAAATTAATCTTTTAACTTTTGAGGCAGATGATAAAATCGATTTTATGTAAATCCACAATTTCAAATTTCGAAAGTTGAAAATCAATTTATTAAATTTGAAAAGTTAAATGACCAAAATCGAAATGACTAAAAATAATGTCTTTAAGAAAGTAATGGACTAAAAATATATTTATCCTTTATTTTTATTTCTCATGAAAGTGGATCTCCACAAAAAAAAAAATGTTTTTAAGGGACCACTTGGTACGAGGAGAGTAAGGGTAAATAATGAAAATAAAAAGAGATCCATTTCTATTTTTATGCTTCGTAAACGCTACACTTCAATGAGAATCAAAGTAGGCTAATCATTATCTCCATTTGATTAACTACTATCTCAAATCATTCTATAGTGGGATTGGCCCCTCTTTCATACTCATTATTCCTGTCTTCAACCTAATTGTCCTAAGATTCTCCCGATATCAAATATGAGGCCAAAACCGAGATAATTCAGAACTCTGAATTTTTTTACATGCTAAAGTTGAAAAGGAAGAGAGAGAAAACCATAAAGAGAAAAACAACAACAACAACGACGAAAGAAAGAAAGAAAATAATTAGTAATGAACAATAATTTTACGGAAATAAATATATCATGCGTTAGATTGAAATTCATTAGTCTCGTATCAGTAATTCTGATATTTATTTTAACTTTAGGGGACGTTCACATAATTTGTTATTTGTATCTGTTCGTCTTCCTGGACTTTTCAAAATATTTTTGCAAGATTTGTCATAACCCTACAACAATCCATAATAGTTGCTTTACTATCATTTAATAGTCAGATTTTCACTGTGTTTTCTGAAAACAAACTCAATTTTCAAAATTGATTAGACTGTGAAACAAATGTATTCGTAAATTCAACCTTGCAATTACCGGTCTTTCATGCCTTAAAATTGACTAAGTGAGTCAAAGCTAGCGGTAACAATTTGCATCATCGGGTCGAGTTCGTATTTGATTTTGAATGAATTTCAGTATATGCAAAAAAATATTTGAAACTATAATTATTATATTTTAAAATAAATTATCATTTTTCGGATTGCTAGGGGTCAAAATCAGGTTAATCGAGTTCGTGTTGAGTTGGTTTTAGATTTTTCTAAGTAAATTCGTGTTGGATCGGATCGAGTTGTATTAGGGATTGCACCCTGGTAGAAGCTAAATGCAAATCCACAACACTGGTGGATGCTTCTATGCTGCAATTGCAAATCTATCTCAGGGATGGAGTAATAACGGATGAAAACAAATGCTTAGTACAGATTAAAAAAAAAAAAAAAAATTGAACTTAACAAATGCTTCATACAAACTCCAACAAATAAACTACAAGATAAATAGCAGTAAATATAATATGTCGAATTTAATGGAAACAGTAATTATTGCCAAGAAATCACAATTAGTATAGGACAAAAAGAAGAGGTGCTCATTTACAGTACATGGGAAAAGGAAGAAGTGCCACCCCATGTCACATTGAAAAGTAATAAATCTAAAATTGTGTATCTGAAAAAATAATAGGAAATGGTTATTTCTATACAGGAAAACTGCTAATGAGAGAATCTTTCTACAGACACCAAGAGTTGTTGAAGACATCAAATCCATAAGACTTGAACTGAAAGATCCCTGCGAAACAAATGAATCCTTTGATCCTACTAAATGTTAATTTCCATCTTATTGGCAAAGGTTCATGAAAAATTTCTGAGCTTATCAGAAGCTGAAATTCTGTTGTGATATGTAACCACAACTCTAACATTCTTTATAAGGGTACAAGCTTCTCTCAAAATCTATATCGCCAACTTTAGCATCACTAAGGTTGTGTTTAGATGATGGCTTTGAAATGTGAGGACTTGAACAAGTGGATTCCAAATCCAAGTTCCTAAAAAATTAGTCCATGATGAAAGTGGTGGATTTCAAATCCACATCAATCCAAACAATCACCAGTGGACCAACAGAATTTCAAGATCCATCTCAGATCCTTTGGTCTAAACGCAGCCTAAGAGCTAATGGCCCAAGAAAGTTCATCGTAGCAGAACAATACCATCTTACCTTCCTATAAAGTTATAGGTGGTATACTGCTATGAGGTCATCGCTTGATCATAGTGAGTTACAAGATAAAAAAACAAATACCTATCATACGGATATTAAGAGGCATTTACTCAATAAATAGCTGGATACACTAAACCCTTTGATTTAGAATCAGAATTTATTATCATTCATCACAAGGTCACAATGCTCAATGTGTAGAATCTAGTGACCAAGCTAAGCATCAGATTTGCCAGGCAAAACTGTTTGTACTTACACATTTGGAGGTGATGAATAAGATAAAGAGATCAACTTAGACCTATATACATCATCTCCATCGGGAATAAATGGCTCAACTAGTTTCTTCCTAGATTTATTCTTAGGTGATTTTTCAGCAGTTAGGTCAAGTGACGTGAAAGAAATAGCAATTAGAGACTCACGAGTCGCATCCTCAGAGGGCTTCTTCACAGGTGATTTCTTATCCATTAACAATAATCTCGGTACTGTAAACACCAAAGTTTTAAGATTGAAGATTAGTTAAATCCATAATATGCTAAATTATACAGTTAACTATTGCATTTCTTTGCACTCCAACTCAGATTTATTCGGGAAACAAGCACAACTGATTCAATTGACATATGGAAAGGTTGAAAGAGTAAAGTCATGTTTCCAAAGGTAGCTACGTTGCCACATTTTACATTTCCAAAGTAAAATGCCTCGCAGATGAAATATTTATAAAACTTCCAAGTTGTGTTTGGAATAAACGTTGAAATGAAAGGATTTTGAATCCACTCAAATTAGAGTGGATTTCTTATCCATAGAGCCTTTTGTTGTTTAAGGTATCCTCGGATAGTGAATGCATGGTAGAATATAGTGGCTCATGCTTTTGGGGGAAAATCCTCCAACTCACTCAAACGCAAGTTTAAAATGAGAATGATGGATTTCAGATCCATTTCACAAAGTCTTCCATCCAAACAATACTAGTAAATTTACTTTTATATATTTCAAATTCATTCTCAAATCTTTCAATCAACACAACCTTAAGGACGAACAACACCCTACAATGTTTGCCACTCGACCATGGTATATATTAGACATAAATCCCATGTAAAATTTCATATTTTGTTTACTTAATTTCCTGTACAGAAAACAGATTTTCCTATTTAACTTAGAAGCCTTGAAGCAACTGAAATATGCCTTCAATCGGACATACACTTTGTAAAATAGGTAGCAGCCTTGAGAATTAGACAATTAGTCAGAAAAAATCATCTACATAGGTTTTGTAAAATGTGTTCTTCGTAGTGGTTTCATGAATAAGACAGCACCAGAAGGTCATGCACACTTTATAAAGATCAGAGCAATCGTGAATTCGGTAAGCTTGTACAATTTAGCTACTCGAAAAGTGATTCTAAAATATAAAGGAATTTATCAATCAATTTAACAGGTGAAAGAACCATAATTCAGACTCTAACTGCAAGTTCGATACAAGATTTCGATTGATTCAAACAACATTTATAGCTTCTGAAATCCAATTCCACTAGATTTAAATTAGAGTAGCAAACAAACAAATACCTCCAAACCATTGTACAAAATGTTAAATCCGAGTATCATCCCCAAAAACCAGAATACCAACTAAGTCAGTGCAAGACAGAAGCAGCAAACTAAAAATCACAGAACAAAATAGAGAGAATAAGAAGGTAACCTGTTTGATTAAATTAGCAATTGTAATGTTGTTTTGAATGTACTCTTTGATGGGGATATAAGTAGGCCACAAGGTTTACGGTTGGCGGCTCGCTTATCCGCGTTGTGTTTGTCAGTATATCTATTTTTCCACGTGTGGCTGAGTCATCAGTGGGCCCAGGGAGGTTGCCACTTGCCTTCCACTGTCCCACTTGTGGATTCTTTTGGGCCAATCAATCATTGGATAGTGGTTTGGAATTTCTTTCTTTTCTTACAATAAGGGGTTGGGCCGAAAGCACTTCGGCCCAGAAAAGTACCCGCTGCTCTTAAATTTATTCAGGTTTTGAGCATTCTATCGAGCTAACTCTATATATTGAATGGGGTTGGATTGCTCTAAAATTTAATTGGCTTGTAAATAGTGAGACTAATAGAGTCTATTTTTTAAGATACATAAAATAATTTAAGTTGATTTATGTCCAATTGCACTATTAGTTTACTTCATACCAATATTATTGTGGCCTGCCCATTTAACATATCGCACAAATTGGGCCAGCCCATTAGGACAAGTCGAATTTAATCGCTCCTATTTGAAGAGCACTATTGTGTTATCAACTTTCATCATAAGTAATTTAATTTTGTACGCCAATATTTAAATAATTTTATGCAAAAAAAAAAAAAATGAAATAAGTATCTCTTTTCAAAATATATACAAATAGAAATAGCTTGGAAAACATTATTTTTAAATTTATGGAACCCTTATTTTTGTGGGACATCATTTTCAAGAGAGCATGTTATGGGAAATGAAAATATCATTTTCTAGGTAGTTCAAATATTTAATGTCAATCATTCAAGGGTTATATTTTTCTTCTAAAATTTTAAGGAGCCTAATCAATATAACTCAAGTTGGCTGCATTTTCAGTTGAAATTTAATGTCCAATAAGATTCTCATACAGATATTATTTGTTTGGACCTATTGTAATTTTTTTTATTTTTTTTAACGGGTTGGACCTATTGTAATTTGTTCTGGGGAAAATGTTTTATTTGCAAACTTGGTACCTCCATTATCTAAAGGCCTAGAACAAAAAGCAAACAAATATTTTAAATTTATATCATTCTGGCCAATTCTTTTAATACTATCAATTTATATACATCCTAGCAAAATAACTTTGATATGCACTCAGAAAAAACTAGTTGTGATAATAGATAATTTTGTGTATCCGCATACATCTACAATATTTAAATCAACTCTCTCCCAAACTGTATCATATAATTCCTGATGAGTATTTCAATATAACCAATCTGCCAAAATCACAATTGTATTACAAGGTTATAAATAAGGTAAATACTCATATACATTACGTATACGGATCTTATATTCATAACCTCTAGGTCATGGGCGGATTCACAAGGTGTGTGGAATTTTTCATTAAAAAAATCAGTTTTTATAGTATTACTTACTATGAGAAAATGTGTTAAAGTTTGTATATGAGAATTTGTAAACTTGTGTACAGTAACACGAATCTTAAAATTTGTAATGATTTGTGCGTTTGCGTATCTTTTTGGCTTAATTTCCAAACGTGACACAGACATTCCCCACGGTCCCTTACTCATAAGCATATACTTCAGACTTGGAAAGTAGGTTTCTTTCACCTTTCCCCAGACTCAAATTTGAGACCTCTAGGCATAAATCTCAAGTTCTTCGAGTCTGAGAATTCGAAAATGTGGACCCATCAAAATTCGGTTATATTATTTACACTTGAAAGTTAAAGGACCAGTTTGTTGAATTTTGAAAGTTAAATGACCAAAATTGAAATAATAAAAAATAATATCCTTAAATTAAAAAACGATGAAACTCAATGAATTAAAAAATTGTTTATCATATCTTTTTTAAATAAACTATCTTTACATATTTTATTAAGTCTTCCGTGTGTGCGGATCCTTATTTACCCAAACTAAGAAGTAAGCGGAGCCCCATTTACCCTTTTCCTTTATACTATAATTAGGTTTTCCCGTTACACGAAATGAGATCAGTGTTACTGTCACATACATATTTTTATCTCATATGAAATAACATTTTGTGTAACTTTTACTATAATTTTAATATTCTTGTAATCATACCATAATTTTAGCCTTTTAAGATCCAAATCTAACCAGTATTACCCCTTACTACTAAAGATTAACCTAATTAATATCATTAAACTAATACTCTATATAATTACCCATATTAACACTCCATCCCACGTCACATGCCCACCCCACCCCAAGCCCAATAATAATAATAATAATAATAATAATAATAATAATAATAATAATAATAATAATAATAATAATAATAATAATAGTTAAAATGATTAATTCAATTGAATTTTCAAATTCATTTGAATGAAACCTTTCTTCCAAATTCTTATCAAAAATTGATGACAGTTCTTTTCTATTACTCCCTCCGTCCCGGTTTAAGTTTCCTACTTTGACCGGGCACGGAGGTTAAGAAAAAGTAGATTTTGTGGAATCTTTAACTTTTTTAAAGGTGGAGATTGGGGGTGAAGATTTTGAGGGTGGATATTGTGAGAGAAGTTTGTCATTTATGGGCTGGAAAGTTAAGTTGAGACAAACCAAAAAGGAAAGTAGGAAAGTTAGAGTGGGACGGAGGTAGTATATTAGTATTTTCTATTATATTAGATTAGTATTAGTTAGTGATCCCGGCCTCGATCCGATTGCATTTTATTGGAATTGAAAGAATACCCCAAATAGTTTCGACAAATTTCATTATGAAATCCTAATTTTCTGAATTCCCCTTTTCTTTTTATTGTCTGAATATTCCGGAGCTAAGAGTCTGGGCCGTGTCTCAGTCCCACTATGGCTGATCATCCTCTCGGACCAGCTATTGATCATCTGTTCCATAATAGGTCCCATTCTTCTACCCTTTCCCGGAAGTCGATGACTATTCATAGCTATTACATTGACATCGATTTCTCAATAAGATCCATTTTTTGGGCGGCTGCTAAGGGGTCGTCGACCAATTTTTAATTAGAGTCAAACACGAAATTCCTAAATCAAAAATCAAACGAGATTCAACGAAAAAATATTGGCTCCACAGCGGAGCGAATAACTGCTGAAAGCATCTAAGTAGTAAGCCCACCCCTTTTTTAATGCTTCCATCACCAACCTCCATCGCCCCACCCACCCACCCACTACCCCCGAGCCAAAACAAAATTCAGTTTTTTTTTATACTTCCACCACCAACCCCCATACACAACACACACTTGTCACAATCATACTACGACATTCACTTGCCATGAATCGTGCCACGGAACGCACTTATCACCAATCATGACACATATTTCACGATACACATTTGTCACGAATATGTATAATTTTAGTCTTTCGAATTGTCGTTGCACTACCGCCACAAATTGTGTTACATTTTTCACAACACACACTTGCCACGAATTTGTATAATTTTAACGTTTTAGATTGTCGTGGCAAGAGCATATCATGGCACATTTGGGAAAAAAAATTCATTTTTGATCCCATAGAAATAAGGTTTAAACTTTTTGAGTCCCAATTTGTCATTTATAGTCCGAAGTTTTCTTTTTCATCACTTTTAGTCCCAAGTTTTCAATCTTAACCCCAAACATTTTCAATCTTGATCCCAAACATTAATTTTCAATTTTTATCACTTTTAGTCCCAATTTTTCAATTTTGGACTAAAAGTGATGAAAAAGAAAACTTGGAACTATAAATGAAAAAGCGAGACTAAACAGTTTCAACGTTATTCTTGTAGGGCTAAAAGTGATTTTTTTTTTTTTTAATATTTGCCATGATTCGTGGCAATAGTTTTTGTCGCGTCACATGTGGCACGATTTATGACAATATTGCTAAGTGTGTGTCGTGGCACGATACTCTGAAAGACTTAAATTATATTGATTCTCGTGACACATGTGTATCGTGATAGTAATGTCATGACAGTCTGAAAGGCAACAATTATACAAAATCTCTTAGCAAATCTGTATCGTGGCAAATGTGCCACAATCCGTCACAAATGGGTCACAGTGCATAACGTGGGTGGGGTTTAAACTTTAAATAACTTAAAAGTGGCTTGTGGGTGGAGTGGAAGCATTAAAACACAGAAACAAACCCTTTTTTTTGGCTTAAGGGTAAGGGTGGGGGAGGGAGATGGGAGTCGTTGAGGTGAAAACATTAGAGACTTTTTTCTTCTTTTTTATTTCCTGCTTGGAAGCGGGAGGAGGGGGTTGAAGGGTGGAGAAAGGAGGGTGTCGAGAATCGCGGCAAATAAATATCATGACAAGACTAAAATTATTGTATAATTACAAGAAATACTAAAATTATTAGTATAAGTTACAAGAAATGTTATTTACACTGATTTACACTTTTATTTATAACAAACACCTGCAATTTTCATAATATTTTTTCTATAAACTTAATAAATTAAATAAGAGAATTGGTTAAATAAGAGACTAGAACGTAGGTATATGTTTTAAAATCAAGTCACTGATAATGATTGATCTATATGATATACTTCTTTTGTCCCGGTTTAATTTGCCTACTTGTTTTTTTGATTTGTCCCAAATTACTTTGTCAGCTCAAAAAATGAAATTTCTCTTATAATCTCTACCCTCAAAATCTTCATCCTCAATCTCAACTTTTGAAAAAGTCAAAAGTTTCAAAAAAATCTATTTTTTCTTAACCTCCGTGCGCTGTCAGAATAAGCAAATTAAGTCGGGACGGAGGTAGTATTAATTTAAAGAGGAAATATAGTATACATCACTTAATTAACTGAAAAAATATAATCAATAAAAGAATACGATTATTTTGGATTGACTTGGGTCAATCAATATTTTTTTTTTTTGGTTAATTACAGTAACTACACCAAACTATCAACGTTTTTTCACATAAACCACTGAAGTTTTTTTTTTTTTTTTTTTTTTTTTTTTTGTGGCACCCATACATATAAACTATACGGGTTTTGGCAGATAAACCGCCAAACTTATTTTCCAATCATTTTTAATCGGAATTCCACATGTGACTTGCGCGTTATAAATTTTAAGGGTTTTTCTTGTTCAAACATGCTTTTAGTAGGTAGAGGAGTCCCTCATCAACAATGGAAGTTCTAGATATTGAGAAAGAGAACTATTGATGATTCAAATAAATTGTTGTGGAAAAGAAAGATATGAAATAATTTTACCCGTTTGGCATACTAAAAAGGTTGTTTGTACCAAAAAAACTATTAAAAGTTTCTCAAATGATCGAAAAATAAGTTTGGTGGTTTCTCTGCCAATCGAAAAATAAGTTTGGTGTTTTATCTGCCAAATATAGTTTGTATGTATCAATGCCACAAAAAAAAAAAATTAGTAATTTATGTGTAAAAACGCTGATAATTTAGTGAGATTGCTACAATTAACCCTTTTTTTTTTTTATGTAAATACTGCATCAAATTATAAATTAATTCTAATCTTTTTAATATGAATCCTGAGTCATTCGATTCGGATCAGATTGGTTCCGGTTTCGGTTCCATTTTGTAACTCTAATTATTATTATTATAGGGGCTAATCGTTGTTATTATAGTTGTTCTATTTTTCTACCTTTTCCCAACACAGGTCCTACAAACATGAAAATAGAAAAGTTTGACGGACAAACAACAACTGCTATCTCACCACGTGCCAATCATGGAAATATCACGTGACTCGTCCGTCCCATTCACTGCTGCAACTTCTGTGTCATCACCACCTTCCCACACACTCGCTTCAACTCCCTTCGTTCACTGTCTCACTACCATCAAAATTATACCCTACTTCCCTCTAATTTTATCACAGTTTCAGTTCAAAGTAGCAAATACACACAGAGCCGAGTATTTTCACTTAACTACTTTAGGCTTGTGAATGAAAGCACGCTAAAAATGGGCTGTTTCCAGTCCAAAACTGCTAATGTCCGGTCTCTCTACCCGGGAACTTCTCCGCCCGAGTCTAAACCAGATCTAGGTATTCTCGTTACTTCATGTTCTAATATCTCTTTCTTAAATTGTGTTTTTCAGTACTTGTGCATGCTGCTTTTTTTATTTCGAATGGATTTGTGTGTTGAGTTTTAGGTAAAGTATTGACATCATTCTTGGATTATTGAACTTTTGGGCAATTTTTGTTTCCCCTCATTGTTTTCCTTGGATTGACTACTGTTAGATTGCTTTGCTGTATTTGGCTTCATTTCCAGATTTATCTTTTATTCCATTTTCAGCTTGTTTATATGCTTCCTTTTTCTTGCATTTTTTGTTTTATTTTTTTTAATAAACTCTGATGTATGTTAAATTCTAGCTCAAGCATTAAACATGTTGCTTGGAGGTGGAAGACAGTCCTAATTTCATTGTGTAGTGTGTGCACACATTTTTTATCCTAGGTATGCATGCGTTTGTTAATCGTGTAGCTTATTACGTATGATTTCTGTGATTTCGGGGTTTTATTTCAAATGGCAACTTATATTGTACTGATGAAGAAAATGGGGACCAATTAGATCCAGAACAAGTGACTGCATTCAAGGAATATGGACTTGCGGAACTACGTTCTGCAACAAATGGTTTTAGCAGTGAGCTGATAGTTTCGGAGTGTGGAGAGAAAGCTCCTAATGTTGTCTATAGAGGTAAGCTTCGAAGCAACCTTGTAGTAGCCATCAAACGTTTCTCGAAGCAGTCGTGGCCAGATCCTCAGCAGTTTGCGGTAAGTTCTCATTCTGATGAATTGGCTCTCTCCTTATTCACATCATCTTGTTGCTTATTAGGCGACTTAATTTAGGGATTTTAGAGTTATAACTTCTTGTTTTGGAGCTTTAACATATGATCTCATGAGAAGTTGATTCAGAGGAATCTTGTGAAGTCAATTGGTCCTGATTTATTCTGCTTCAGAGTTTCATCTGTCTATGCATGTCTTCAAACATACAGTTAAAGCGATCCTTCTAAATAGTTCTAATTTTATTGATTTTGTTTGGGTTTTCTATTTTCTGAGACAGTGGCTTACTGTTTTTTCTTTGTAATATTGAAATAATAAATGTTACAAAGTAGAGATATAGGTACTTCTTATTTTTCGTGAAATAAATTTGAGGGTTCTATGTTGGCAATTTGAAATTTTGATGGCTTACGTGAACTATGTGGAATTGAATGCTTTCAGATTTTGTTAAGAATTGGTAGTTTTTTTTTATCTCTGTTTATCAATAGAATTTTGCTTGGATTGACTATGTTGAGTAACTTCCTTAGTAGTGTCCTTCGTGTGCTATATTTGCAGACAGAAGCTTCTGGAGTTGGTAAAGTTAGACATAAAAGACTGGTCAACTTAATTGGATGTTGTGCTGAAGGAGATGAACGCCTATTAGTAGCTGAATACATGCCCAATGATACCCTGGCAAAGCACCTTTTTCACTGTATGGTTATCTCATCTCCATCTTCCATTTCTCATAACATCTGTATGAAGGAGAGGGGTCGGGGGTGGGGGGAGGGCCACCTGTGAACTTGATTGTTGTAATAGTTCTCTCTTTGAGTATATTTAAAGCATGGCATGTTTCTGATTCTTTTGTTGTCTATTGAATTGTGTGTGTACTGTTTTGCTCAGGGGATAAACAACCTCTGCCATGGGAAATGCGTGTGAGAGTTGCAAACCATATGGCACAAGCTCTTGACCACTGCAATGCTGAAAACCGGAAAATTTACCATGATTTAAATGCTTACAGAATTCTTTTTGATGAGGTACTTGTGCAATCCCATGCACACACACACACACACACACACATGGGCACTGGGCGGGTTATTGGTACACCCCCACAAGTTTCTTTTCCTGTGATACCCCAAATGATAAACTATTCAAATTCTATTGAAAGTTTATGCTTTTTCCCCTTCTTCCTGGAGAGGGTTGATCATGAAACTAATCCTTACTAGAAAGATAACTGTGAATCAAAGTGTTTCTCCATGCATGGTTAACAAAGTTGTGGTGTTACAGGAAGGTGACCCCAGGTTATCTAGTTTTGGTTTGATGAAAAACAGTAGGGATGGGAAGAGCTATAGCACCAATCTAGCTTATACTCCTCCCGAGTTTTTGCGCACAGGTACGCATATCTCTGTAGCTTCAGCAAACAGAACATCTGATTTCTGTTTCCACCTGAATTTGCACTTCACGAGAATATCCAAGATATTAGATATAAACTGCTTATTTATTTCACTTGCCATTTTTCTTAGTTCCATAGGTATTGATCTTATCCTTTGTTTACCTTTCTTCTTGCTGAAGAATAATTTGTAAATGGGTTGGAAGTTATTGACCTATCAGAGTAATCATCTGTCTTGGTGCCCTGAGAGCAACTCTGTCACTCGTGGATCCACTAGAAACTACCATACAAGCTATGAGTTACTATTTTAATCTATGACTTCGAAAATATTAGGAGCTTTTGGGCTTCTTGAAATTCCATTGGGAAGGTTTACTACATCATCCCTGGCCAAAATGCTGAGAAGGGTGACCCGTGGTTCTTGTGAACTGACTATTTGTGAAGATATAGATGTCTGTAGTTTCCAATTATAGGTATAGCTGAGGGATTGCTTTCACAAACAAATATTAGTTGATTCTGTTGAACAAATGATATGTATCTCTCTTAATAGCATGAAAAATAGGTTTCTCTGTGGCCTAGAAGGATTTGAATATGCAGAACACTTGGTGGTGGACTCTGTGTGATGCTATTTGCACGAGTGAACGTGGAGTTGGATAGGACAGTGATTTTCTATATCTTTATTGGCAAATTGTAGAACCGATCTGATGGCAAGAGAATAGGATGATGTCAGCTCCTGTCACATCACAATATTAAGAAATATGTACATGTGTTGATGTTCCATTGTGATGCTCTCCTAGAAAGATTATGAAAGTGCACCGTGTGCTGTTAACTTATTAACTAGAAAAGTTGTATTCCCCTGCTCTTGGTAAAGGCAAATAGGATATTTACATATTTTCCACACAAAAAGGATAGTACATCTCACATCAGATATTGCTAGCCTTCAGAGCCAGTTCATTCCTCAACTTATTAAAGTAACAATATCCAGCTCACTAGATTTACTACCTTGGAATCAGTTGTCTCACTGCTAGCTTGACTTCCCTTAATTCAGGTGGTTTTTGTTGCCTGCAAATATGCAGGAGTTATCGACTGCAGTTTCTGAGCATTCTCTATTTTCTTTTTCTCTCTTTCTAATAGCTATTTCAACTTGCTGAGCATTCACCGAAAATGAATACTATGATTTCTTGCAGCAAATTGTTAAACTTAATCTCCTATAAATATCTTTAGATGTATATGAATTTTGTCATTTGTCTTCAGCTTTTAGAATTGATGAATTACAACCTGTTCCAACATAGTGACATTTTTCTTTTATTCTCTCTTTTTCAGGAAGGGTTATACCAGAGAGTGTGATATACAGTTACGGAACTGTTCTTCTGGACCTCTTGAGCGGAAAGCATATTCCACCTAGTCATGTATGATGCATTTTTTACCTTACCCCTGAGTTATTTCAGCTGCCTGTGTCTATTAGCTTCTTTCTACATTAAGTTTTCTTAAGATTCAAGTTAAACTAACCTCATATTCCGGGAAAATGGTTTATACCTTGCTCCTTTTTTCTTCTCCAGAAGTAGTTTTTTATTTTCATTTTTGAATTTGTTGTTTACATAGTATTCATTGTACTATATGATAATAAGATGAATATAGGCTACCAAGCAGAATGACTTAGACGAGTAATGATGAGGAGAACTCAGGCAGGAGATGTTTGCAAATGCTCATATCTTAAAGCTTTCATAAATAGAACTTGAATTTCTCGTTGCTTTGAGGTTTCTAGAAGATTGACAAGTCTGCTACTCCAGGCCTTGGATCTAATAAGAGGAAAAAACGTTTTATTGCTGATAGACTCATCTTTGGAAGGACAATATGCTAACGAAGATGCTACTGCAATGGTCGAACTTGCTTCTAAGTGTCTACAGTATGAGGCCAGAGATAGACCCGATGTCAAGTTTCTTCTTACTGCTGTCTCACCCCTTCAAAAGCAGAAAGAGGTAACGGTTTTGTTTTCTGTTCAGGCAGTTTTATTAGTCGATTGATTTCAATTACTATGTATTCTCACCTACTGTTCCAGGTTGCATCTCATGTGCTGATGGGGCTGACAAAAACCACTGTTCTGCCTACGATGCTTTCTCCTCTAGGAAAGGCTTGCGCAAGAATGGATCTTACAGCAATACATGATATTCTGCTCAAAACGGGTTACAAAGATGAAGAGGGCGCTGAGAATGAGGTGAGCTTATTTTCCCACTTCAAGTATAAGAATCGCTTTTCGCCTTATATGAATATGAGCAAAAACATAAGGGTATTAAAGTTGAAAATGTTGAGATGGATTTGTAGACATAGTAGATTAGATGGAATGAGTAAAGAATGCATCAGAAACGTAGTAGGGGCTGTTCTAATAGATGAAAACATTACAGAAACGCGCTTAAGATTGTTCGGACATGTCCAAAGGAGATCTTTAGATACTTCACTACAGCGTGTGAAAAATAGATAATTATTAATACAAACTAAAAGATGAAGGGAAAGAGGAAGATAAACAAGGAACTGAAAACTACTGTAAAGTGTAAAGACATATTAAGCATAAATGTGAATAATATTTTGGTTTGGCATATGATAGTGTGTTGTTTGAGTATAAGTATCGTGCGTCGTCTTTCGTGAAATGTTTGGACGAATTTAAAGCCTAGAGTGGTTCGGGGTGAAAGTTGATATCCATGCTAACTTCATCAATCTTGTAACTGGTGAAGCTCTCGTTCCAAGAATGGACACAACAAGTTCAAGATATGCTAAACATGAAGAAATTCGGAGATATAGCATTTAGAGACAAGGATTTCAAGAGTGCAATTGACTACTACTCCAAGGTACATATCTAATTTTCATTCGTCTCGTTTTACATAGAATTGGCTGGCGATTCAAGAACTTTCTCATGTCTTTACTCTATGTCATCTAAGCTGTGGAAATATAGAGTCGGCCATATTTAAAAAGAACTCTGACTAATGGCCAACCAAAAATAGAAGTTATTACATATCCATCTGAGAAACTGTTTGAACTACAGCTGGTATCAATGATGTCGGTTCCATCTGGTACGGTGTATGTGAGGCGTGCACTCTCGTATCTGATGATAGGCCAACCAGAATTAGCCCTCAGGGACGCGATGCAAGCTCAGGTTTGCTTGCCCGAGTGGCCGACGGCCTTCTACCTGCAGGCTCTTGCCCTTTCGAAGCTAGGAATGGAGACCGATGCTCAGGACATGCTGAACGACGGAGCCTCCTTCGAAGCCAAGAAGCTAAACAGTTGGCGCAACTAATTTATGTTTTAGGAATCCAGTTGTATCCTGTTGTTCATTGTCCAAATTAGGTTTACCCTTGCTACTATCATGTGAGGAATTGGATGATGAAATTCTACCAGCTGCATACAGCACATATAAATGTATAAAGTGGGTTTTTACTTTTTGGGCCTGCTTTTTCTAATTGGGCTTATGCAATGTGCATATATTGAATAGGTTACTAGCAAGTAGGGGTGGTTCGGGTTGGGTACCTGCCTAAGTGGGTACCCGATAAAAAAAGAAATTCAATCTTGTGGAGGTATTTGACCCAGTGGGTTAGGTTGGGGTTTTCTTAAAATTATTTTTTTTGGATTCAATCTGTTTTTCTGCTTCTTTAAAGTTGTCGAAGGATTCGAAAAATTATGATTAATTTTGCCAAAATAAAATACTCGGAAAAAAAACCGAACGATCCTACATAAACTAGAGAGACGAGCGTTGGGTTAGGGCATAACAGGAAACCTACTAGACTAGAAAATATCTAAATATCTAACCCAATTGGATAAAATCAGCATGATTGGATTGGGTACCCAAACACTCCTCCTAGAACCCCGCCCCTGCTAGCGCTCATAACTACACTATCGTACAAAATGTTTTCTTATAGTGCAAGTGCGTTTTATTTGCTATATATATTAACACTAACTTACGGTACTTGCCAAGATCAAAAGCCAAACTGTAGATCATAATTTATTAAAAGTTTATTTTCTCTCTTATTTAAACACTTTTAATACCTTTTTATTTGTTTAGAAATAGACGTTTGCATACAAGAAGAAAAAACATAAAGTTGAGTATAAAAGGCTCAAAAAGAAAAAAGTTGAAAACCACTAAAGAGAAACAGTAATGAAGTTGAGTGGTCTCGTTAAAACCTTCCCATATGGAAGTTAATACTAATGTATTTCCTGATAAGTTGTTATTTTTTCTTATATTAAATATTAAAAAAAGAAAGTGGGAATCTTAATTTGTAGATAGTACAAACACTTGAAGTGGGGCGACAAAAGAGTAGGCAGGTGAGAAATGTCACTTCTGTAATGAGAGGAAACACCTCGGCATACTTTGTGTCTTTTCGAAACCTCAGCCACTTAGAATATAATTAAATGAATTCAAAATTGGAGGGTTTAACACGAGCTCTTAAACTCCCAACTGGCTTCCTCAATTCATTTCACTCTAAATAAAGAAAAAGACACAATTCTTCATACCTTTAATTGAAATAAAGGCGCATGTGTCTTTAAAAGTTTGTCTACATCATGAGTCACTTTACTTAAGATTGGACTCAATAAATTTAGAGGACCGACTACAAATAAAGCACATTTATTAACTCCCTCAATCAAGTTTAACCCAACACTTCCCAGTCTTAAACAAACGAACCTTATATAAAGTGGTAATGTGCTCGCAGGCCCATGTAAAAAGATAAAAAAAAAATAAAAATCTATCACTTTCACTTTAAAATTGTAAATACTCACACTATCGCTTTTTAGCTTACATGTTATTGGATGGTGTTATTCTTAATTGGCTGTGACATAAGAAATACAGGACATGATACACGACATGTCGTGTATGATTTAGGACATGATACACGATAACATGACATGTCGTGTATCATGCAGGACATGATACACGACAACAGGACATGTTGTGTATCATACAGGACCAAGGGCGGCCCTAGGGCAGTCAAGGTGGTGCCGCCTCACCGGGCCCCCGTCGGCTTGGGCCCCCGAATTTTTTTAGTACTGTTTATATATATATATATATATATATATATATATATATATATATAGATTACAGATGAAAATTGCAACATTAGGTGCTTCAGCTTAGTTGGTTTGTGTTGTGAGTGGAGAAATTTGTGCTTTGATGAGGTCTTAGGTTTGACACCTCTCTAGTGCTTTATTTTCATTTTATGTCATGTAGACATGAAGAGTTGCGTGTTCGATTCCTCCCAGCTTTTCATTTTATTACCTATAGACATGATATGTATTTACATTATATGAAAAATATTTCAATCAGAGATGTAGCAGAGTTGGTCAGACTTTTGAGTGCTCTTTAAAGAGTTGCGTGTTTGATTCCTCCCAGCGCAAAAACACATTATTTTTTATTATGTGAAAATTTTGAACGATCATTTTGAAATTTTATTTTGATGAAATTGAAGCGTGAATTGTTATATATCTAATTTTTATATCCAACTGATGATTTTTTTTATTATACAATATTATCAATATTTTAGTGGGTCTCATTTTTTTTTTCTCGCACCGGACCCTTTGAAACATTGGACCGGTCCTGTACAGGACATGATACACGACTATCATACATGACATGATATACGACATACATGACATGATACACGACAACAAGACATGATATACGACAGGACATGATACACGACATACAGGATATGCTACACGACAACAGGATATGATACACGACATACAGGACATGATACACAACATGCCGTGTATCATATACGAAGTGGGTGACGATGAAGGTGAGAGTGAAGGTAAGAATAAATTAACTGAATAGTATAATAAACATCATAATAAAAAAATAAATATTTCTGCAATTTAAAAATGAAAGTGACAGAAAAGAGTTTTCTATCTCGTTGTCTGACTAAGAATAAATTTTTTCCTTTATATAAAGGGAGAAAAGGTGAAGTACCCCTATCAGAGGGTACTCACCCTCTTTTTTACTTAGTTGGCTTTTTTCCTGATAATATGCCCCGAAATGACCAAATTGCCCTTTTGTTCTTTTATTAAAAATGCTCTTCATTATTCTGATTTTTCTTAAAACGAGCGAGCATACTTTTATTTCAGTTCAGTCCTTATATTCTTATCCTTTTGGTTTTGTCCAAATAAATTTTCGTCCAATATTTTCTTAATTATAAATTGACCCCACAATTAATTTTCTCATGCAAAATTAATCTTTTAGTATTAATATGGAAATAGTCCATTACGACCATATCAGGCTCACCATGCTTCCGTCAATTAAATTCTTGAAACATAAATCAAGTTTTGTACCTTTTTGACCGAATTGTCGTCGGGTCGTATCCACCGGGTTTTACGAACTGTTCCTCACAGTCTAACCACACGATCGCAATCGATGGTTCCAGACGTAGACTCCTTCAACAGCAACCAGCACAGCCTCGTTTCGTTTCCTACCTCGAGGCGTACAGTATTTTCTTGATTGATGATCATAAATAAAGTTTATGGAACACGATGAACAAAAAGCCCAACTTTTATTAAGAAATCATGAACTTATTATTACATTAGTACATCTCCTTTTGGGAGGAGACGACTTGTTTAGCTACTCATGGTAGCTATGCTCTCCTCACACATACACTCGAAGAAATTATAATGGAAAAACTGGAAACTAGCTATTACAAATTTTATTGTTGTAAGAAAACAGAGGGGAATGGTCGATGCCTTCTGCTTCCTTCTACCCTGTATTTATAGAGGTTTGAAACCCCTATCCTTGAATTATTGCGTCCAGTTGTAAGCTTTTGATTCGTCTCTCAAATTTTCTAGATGCATCTTCTTATCTGGATCACATGCATGTGGTCCCTCCTTCACATGGTTCACATGTTGTGGACCCTTGCCTCACATGCAGACTTTAATTATTCTGCTGTGAATGCCTCCACCTTTTGTCGTTTTGGGTGGATGCGACTCTCGTGACTCAACCCATCGCTGCTTGTCGGAGACCCCTTTATTAATTTTTTCTGGGTGGTCCCCTCGGCATCTTTTGCTTTCTCGATGGTTCTTTCTCGTTTCTCTTCCCTTTGTCATTGATGACAGGGAACGCTTGCCCGAATAGTGCCTTTTCCTGTTCTGGGCACCTGGGGCAAATCCGACTCGTCCACCGTCTATTATGCGCCATATTGCAATTTTGGCGGTTTCTGAACTTGCCGGCAGTTCGTTCTTCCATAACATCTCTCTCTTTTGTTCAAAGATAGTCTCTGCATATGGAGAGGTTTTGGATGTCATGGTATTGATCAAAAGTGATCCATTCGCCGTCTTGTGGAAGATTTTGAAGCTTCCTTTGATCTTTCTCATTTCCATGAGACAAACCCATATGCCCCAAGCTCTCCGTGTAGTAATATCATCCTCCGTGAAGGTTGATACTAGGGGATCTTGTGATCTGGGGCAGACATGTTTTTGTTTGCCTGTCTGGGATCAGATCTTTGTAGCTTTATAAAATGAAAAGCTGGGTAAGACCCGTTCTTGTATGGTTCCGGAGCTGCTGATATAAACTTCAGCTCCAGAATATCTCCTCGTTCGAGATGATTGTTGTTCTCCCATGTCTCGAACACAGTATTGAATATCCATCCCAGAAGTTTTGAGATTTCCGGGAAACTTGGTGCCACGGTATGAACCGAAGTTAGAGCTCCAAAATCATACCATTCTTTTATTTCTTGTGGACTGGCTCCTGGGTTCGTCTACATTCTCGGATATTTACCAGATCGATCAATCTGGCATTTTGCTGGGTTAACTCCAGCCCCTGTAAGAATTTTCTCCCATGTTCTTTGATAAACCTGAGACGGAGAAACTTTAAGGTCTTTAATATCAATCTTAGAGGTACCAGCCATTGGCCTAAGATTGATCTCTCCCTCTTTTACCCCAGAGGTGATGGGTTGGCTTGAGACATCAGGAGGAGTATCCTCCGTTTGCTCAATTGTTTCTTTAGCTAGATCCGTGTAGGGATCCAACTTAGAACTCGTGCTCACAGTACTTGAATATGTGGCGACCGGGTTAGAGGCCCGTTCTCGAAACTCGACCTTTTGCTTTCCTGAAAAAGCTTCCCATCGGATAGGAATAATCAGGCTGTCCCAAAGGCAATTACTTGCAAGTTTGGTAGCCTTTAGCGCGCTTTGGACTTTTGACAAGTCCTCCTGTTGTACTCGACCCGTGACTTTGGCTTGAATATCCAAGTCGTTGATCCTCTTATCAAGCTCCTCCAAACGTTCCTAGAGATGCCTGTATCCTGTTAGGATGGAGTTGGCTTCACTGGACTCCATCTCTCGTTAGAAAGTCTGCAAGAACATTTTCATGAGACTTTATAATGACAACCTCATAATCAAAAAAATAGACAATCAGCTTGCCATCTAAGTAATCTAGCTTTCTCAGGTTTAGATTCAATCTTTTTTGTTAAGAAAGCTTTGACACTTGTGTTGTCAATTTTAAGAATGAATTTCTTAGGCAGTAGGAATAACGGCCATTTTCGGAAGGCCTTGCGCACTGCAAAGAATTCTTTCTCATTGATGTGCCATCTTGCTGCTTCGTTTTCTGCAAAGAGACCGCTGCAGTATCGGCATAACAATTCTCAATTAGGGGTAGCTTTGGTTAATACTGCTGCCCACCAATGATCACTGGCATTTGTATAGAGTACCAATTCTTCATCATCACTCGGTATTGCAAGCTTTGGAAGATATTTACAGATCTCTTTAAGCTGTAATACTGATTCTTGGTATTCTTTTTCCCATTTGAAATCTGCATCTTTCTTTAACAATGGGCTGAACACCTTCCTGTATTTTGCCAGGTTTTTAATAAACATCCCGGCAAAATTGACAACTCCAAGAAAACTTTGAAGTTGCTTCTTGTCTTTGAGGTCTTCTGGAAATCCTTGCACCTTCTCTACTATATGTTTTTGAAGGATGATTCCAGACTCATCGATCTCGATCCCAAGGAACTCGATCTGTCTAGTGGCGATTACTGCTTTCTTTTCTGATAGCACTAATCCTTCCTTATGACAAACTTCCGAAAAGATCTCCAGATGTTTGATGTGTTCCTTCATATTCCTTGAAGCAATGAGTATATCATCAACATATACGAACATGAATTTAAAATAGTCTTTAAACAGATTATCCATCTTCCTTTAAAATATCTGGGGGGCATTTGCTAATCCCATTGGCATCACGTTCCAGATATAATGTCCTTGTGGTGTGGAAAACGCCGTATACTTCTTGCCGGCCTCTTCCATTTTAATCTGATAGAAACCAGATTTACAATCAAATTTAGAGAATACCTTTGCATCCTTGATGCAGTTCACCAAGTGTTCTCTACTTGGGATATAATATCCGTCGAATTCCAAGATATTGTTGATCCCTTTGTAATTGATCACCAATCTTGGCTTTCCTCTCTTCATTTCTCCATGGTTTCTCACCAGAATTCCTGGGCTACTGTATGGAGAGATTCCTTCTGAAATCAACTTAAGGTCCAAATATTCCTTAATTATTTTCTTCATATCCTCACGATCTGCCTGATTCATAAGGATTGGTTTGTACCGAACAAACTCATTTTCTTTTCCGGTTTTCACCTTCAAAGTTGCCTTGAGTTCATTTTTGTTCCACCATGCTAGAGGATCTTCATTGAAATTCCTCTTTATCCTCTTCTTGACATCTTCTAAAGATATTTGTTCTTCAATGGTGATATCAAGTTGTGGACTTGCTTCCATAGACACCTTGAGGAATTGGATTGTCTCTTTTGACATTCTCTCATCCTTATCTCTTCCTAATGTTTCAGCTCGATATTGAAGGAGTGCATCTCCATATCTTCGATGATCCTTCATTTTTGGGTGACTTAGTTTTCCTTCATCACCACGCTTGCTGCGAAAATTAATGGGCATTTTCCGATGAAATGCTTCCCTTAATCTCTGAACAATAATCTTATGATCACATAGGGTTGTGAAAATAAGCTTTCTTGTTTCATTTTCTTGTGTAAACCGCTTGAATGTCTGTAGGAAATTGTTTCCTAACAGAATATCTGCCCCTGTATCATGGAAATAAATTGGTGGAGTCTTGATTTTGTACCATGGGGTATCTCCGGCTCCGCCAATCATGATTGCCGCTTGCTTAATTCCTCGTTTGAGGATAAGAACCCGCTTAGAGAAATCTCTTCCTCCAATAGCTGGTAGATCTTCTCCTACTCCTGTAGGAAAGATTTCTGGCTTGGCTGTGCATATTCCTGCGCCCGAGTCAATGTAGGCCGCGAAATATTCTACTCGATATTTTTCATATAACATCCCTATAGAGATGTATATTGAGAATGGACTAGTAGCCATTAATAGCGGGCCTCTTTCTTCATAGAACCTGGTATTTTCTATGAGCCACTGTAAAGACCACCCTATCTGGCTGTCGTTCCCAAGGTTTGTGCCCCTCGAGAAATTCCAATCCAAGAATAAGACGCCCATTTTCTCGTCCTGCTATTCCTTGGATTATCAACTCGTTTTCTCCTAGCTGGAGAAGTCCTTCAAATCTCCCCAATGAAGGTTGTTGTAGATAATATAAGACGTCACAAGGAAACATGTTATCCTTTTGAGTGATATCGAATCCTATCTCCACTTCTCTCCATCCCTCTGGACATTTTAATTCACCTTTAGTTGTGAATTTTTCTGGCTCCAGATTCTCTTGTGAGATAGGTCTCTTTTCCCAGCTCCGACTCATGATTCTACTATCATGAAAAGAAACCCTTCTTGGTTCGAACCTTTGACTTGTAGCTCTAGTCATAATAGGTTGATCGCGATCCGCATATCCATCTCATAGATTGGTGGCAACTCCATAATCTCCGGACGGACTGCATGGGCCACCTGCTCGAAGATATCTGGTATTTCGATGAACTCCTTTCCCACGAATAGTTCTGAATGGTGGGTATTGGACAGTGCATACGAAATACTATAGGTAATAGAGTATGGTCTATTCCCTTCTTTCATCAACTCCTTGTTCTTGAAATCTTGATGAAGAGTTAGAACTCTATTAAAATCGCGATCTGCCAGTTATAGGCAATCCTTGGATAAATGTAGGATACCAATTTCCCGGCATATAGATTTCCTGAGATTCCTCCCAGGCTTGCATCTCGCAAATTCTTGATTCTTTTGTCGAAGATAGCAATATCAATCGGAGAATCTATTCCTTCTTTGAATGTTGATTTGATCAGAATTCTGATGGCTCCGATATGGATCCACTGCATCTTCTGAGCAATCTCTCTATTCATCCTGCTTAGTTCCTCTCTGATCTCTTTCATCGGAACTAGCTGCATCTCCATCACATTACTTGTCAGTTCCATGGGAATTGCAATTTCCCCTGCTGTGACCTTGTAAATGATATGATGCTTTCTCTTCTTTAGGAAATGTCCCAAAGTCTTGTCCAATCTCCCGACTGAAAATCCATCATAAATTTGGAGTTTTGGGTCTTCTCTTTTAATTTTCATAAGAGTCTTATGAGAAATTGACATTTGTGAGAAGAACCCGGAGAGATCTTCTTGCGTCTCCTGTCGGAAGACGTCCTCTTCTTCAGTCTGATTCTGATTCCGAAGACTCATCCTCGCTATAATCTTCTTCTTCGTATATGCTTTCATCTGAAGGGATTCCTTCAAACTGATATACTTGAATTAGATCCTGAAAGTATACAACCTCTTCCATTTCTGGAGTTGCTTCAAACTTTCTGATTCCTCGTCTTTGATTGTCTGGACAGTCTGTTGATATGTGGCCTTTTGCACCACATGTCCAACAATTGCAATCTTTGAAACTTTCATTAGCTCTTGTATGAGCCCTTCTGAAAGTTTTCCTTATTGATGATGATCTTCCCATGCTCATTTGATTTGAGCCTGAGGAAGAACTTCTACTCCGACTTGGTCCTGACCTCTGCCCTGTTTTGTAACTACGGGCCTTTTGTTTGGACCAAAACTTTCTAGGTCTCCATGAAGTCCTAGATTTCTGGTTACCATCTCCTCTGGCATAAGGATGATTTCTCTTTTTCATCTTCTTTTGCCTAAATGGTTGACCTCCCACAATAGTAGGAATATCGTTTTCAACGCAGCATAAAGGAACACTTTTGTTTATTCCTCTTAGCCTCTTGTAATTCTTATGGAACGCCGCTTGATAGCACCACTCAGCAAGCTTGATTTTGAGGAACGACATCCTTCTTGCCACAGTATCCAATCTATTCTCTAGAGGTGGCTGATATTCTTTAATCAGCATTTCTCTCCATGGACTGGGGATCTTGGCAAAGAATAATGGAATGGCGTCTCGTTCCTCGATTTTTGATTTCCATCTATACTCTGTAAAGAGTTTGATGAACTCATCTACGTGACAAATATCACGTAACTCCAGGCTATGAAGTGCTTGCCTGTATCGTCTGGCCTTATCGTCTTCAGCTCCTTCAAAGTAGCCTACTCCAACGAATCCTACTTTAAGTACTTGAGCCATTTTGTCGACGATCTCTGCTAAGGCTTCGCCAGCCCAGACATTTTCTACTATCTCAAGATTAGTAGCTTCCCAGACAATTTTCACAGATCCTTCCAAACTTATCTTCAGAAGTGAGATAAAGTTTTCTTTATCCAGCTCTAGCGTACCAGCTGCAATCTTCATTGCTCCTGCCCACTCATCTATGAGTAGTTCTCGGTTCTTGAAGTCTAATGTATCCAAGTTGAGAACTACTCCGTATGGATGTATTGGCTCCAACTGAGATCTCCCATAAGGCGATTGCATTAAGTTTGGCCTTGGGGATCTCTTTCTTGTCTCTGCGGGAAAGATATAAGCCCCAGTAGAGAAATCTCCCGTTGGTGGTATATTTCCGCCTGTTGGAGGGTCATGGGATCCCTCGCTTTCTGCCACATTTGTTGGATTCTGTGGTGTATTTCGAGGAATCTGTTGTTGTCCTGTAGATACATTTTCTTGCATTTTTAGATCTACAAGACCCAATCCTGCAAAGGATTGTGCAAGGTCGTGTAAATCCTCTAGATTTATTCTATCCATTAGAATAGACTCTTCCGGTTTAGAAAAGCAATCATCTTTTCTGTATCCGTCAGTTCTCTCTTTACTTCGGTAGTTTTCCCCTTTTGATGCAATAGGGGTTCTGTGCCGAAAGATGGGGAACCTTCTCTTCTCCTGGCCATACTTGGCTTTGTTTCCAAGATGGTCGATCTCCTTTGAACCTCCTTGAGTGCTTCAAGGATTTCCTTCTGTTGGTCGAGGATAGTCTCTCCATAACTTTGGACCGTCTTCTGGATTTCTCTAAGATCTGTAATCTTAGATTTTTCTCCACTTACTTCTTCCCAATTCGGTCCCTTCATGATTTTTTTCAGAAATGTAAATAAGGTTTCTGGATATCCGATGGGGACTGATTGGGACGCCTTCTCCAGATTTCCTTGGTAGGAAATCTTCCTTGGATGCTGGTGAAATGGATGAGATCAGCTGCATTCCCTTCTACAGGAATTTCCTGTTTAAGAGTCTTTCGTCTGATTTCTTCTCTTGTTTCATCATCGTTTGGCATCTTGAAAGGCTGTCGTAACTCGTGGTTGAGTCTCTTAGTTCTTTCAAGAGTTCGTTCACATCTTCGGATAAATTCTCCAAAGAAATCTTGTTTCTGTCTTTCCAAAATATGGAAATATTCTGGGTTACTTGAGTCCTTACTCAAGTATTCCTGTGGAGTATTTTCTCTCGAACTTTCGTTCGGATTCATATTTACTCGTATGTCTCCTCCGTTAGGATAATACATAACATAATAAATATAATTCATGATTTCTTTAAATAAACCTAGGGCTCTGATACCATTTTAATCGTCGGATCGGATCTTGCATGATTGTTTAATTTAGCGGGTCAATTTATTAAATTGTGAAAATTAATTAGGACTAAAATCTGATATTAGAATTTTGTTTGGACTTAACTAAAATTTAATTTATAAAATCTGAATTGAAATATTTTTCTTTTTTTTTTTTTTTTTAATCTAAGAGCAAAATGGGTAGTTCACTTGATAAAAGGGTATTCTATCAAGTTTAAAGTTAAGTAAGTAAAATAGGGGTTTTTCCTTCTAACATGGGCAAAGGAACCTATTTTTCCTTATATAAACATACACTGACGCACATCATTAATGAGCTTCATAATTTTGGTCTCAAATCATCATCTCCAAATATAGAGGAAATACTCTCGCAGGTCGTGTCAGACCTTGTCAACCCACTTTTTTACTTACTTAACTTTTTTCCTGATGAAATGCCCTCACAACTCAAATCTCGTGTACCATATATTGCTGTATCTCGTGTAACACTCATGTACAAATAAATCTCGTGTAAGTTGTAATCTCGTGTAACCTCGTGTAATCTCGTGTAACACGTTCGTGTAATCTCGTGTAAAACTCATGTACAAAAAAATCTCGTGTAAGTTGTAATCTCGTGTAATCTCGTGTAACCTCGTGTAATCTCGTGTAACACGTTCGTGTAATCTCGTGTAACACTCATGTACAAAAAAATCTCGTGTAAGTTGTAATTTCGTGTAATCTCGTGTAACCTCGTGTAATCTCGTGTAACACGTTCGTGTAATCTCGTGTAACACTCATGTACAAAAAAATCTCGTGTAAGTTGTAATCTCGTGTAATATCGTGTAACCTCGTGTAATCTCGTGTAACACGTTCGTGTAATCTCGTGTAACACTCATGTACAAAAAAATCTCGTGTAAGTTGTAATCTCGTGTAATCTCGTGTAACCTCGTGTAACACTCATGTACAGAAAAATCTCGTGTAAGTTGTAATCTCGTGTAATCTCGTGTAAGACTCATGTACAGAAAAATCTCGTGTAAGTTGTAATCTCGTGTAATCTCGTGTAACTCATAGAAATCTCGTGTAAGCTGTAATCTCGTGTAAGTCAGGGGTGAGTAATCTCGTGAAAGGGTATATTGTAAGTAAAAAAGTGAGATAAGTAAAAAAGTGGGTTGACAAGGTCTGAAAGGGGTACAGTAACTTTTCTCCCCCAAATATAATACACACTCCACTCCACTCCAAAAAACTGTCCTATTTCACTAAAAGGGATAATTACAAAATGGTCGCCGAACTATTAGCACTTTTTCACTTCGGCATATAAACTATTAACAGTGACTAAACCGCCGCCAACCTATTTGAATATTACTACTCGAAAGCTGCCGGCCAGAATACCGCCCAAATTCTGTCCCAAAAGGTGGTTTTCCGAAATCGGGTGTGCAATGAATTGGGGCGGTATTCTGGCCGGTAGCTTTCGAGTAGTAATATTCAAATAGGTTGGCGGCGGTTTAGTCACTGTTAATAGTTTATATGCCGAAGTGAAAAAGTGCTAATAGTTCGGCGGCCATTTTGTAATTATCCCTCACTAAAATACAATTTTCTTTCGAGGACGTCAAATTAAAAAAATTAATTATTCATATTTATACTTAATATTATAATAAAATTCGTCGAAATTAGTAACTTTTAAATTTTCTCCTTCAAAATTTATACTAATTATGAAAATTACATTTTTTTTTATATATAAAACGTAATCCCAATTCAAAACATAATTATTGACAATAACTTACCATATATTAGCCTAAAATAAATAGGATAAAGTTATTTGGGCTAATTCAGCCCGGTCCGAAAAAAACATATTTTCTTAAAATTATTCTTTTTAATAAATTTATTGACTATTATTAATGAAAAATTATTTATGAAGACGGTAACTAAATTTTTAACATTACAAATATATCCACTATCAACCACATATTGCAATTACAGCTCTAATCATCAATACGACTTCTATGGAAGGATGCTAGAGATATTCATATATTAAGAAAAATAAATATCCATACTAATATATATTTTAGTCTTTAATACTTTTCATTGCACTCTTTTTCCATTAACATATAATTTTTCATATCTTATTATTTATTGATTGTAATATTTCATTATAAAATTATATAAAAATATAAAAAAATATTAATTTATTCATTTACACTTATAAAACCGTGCATCGCACGAGGATACTACTAGTTAACTAATAAAATAAGGTATTGGCTTTTAAATTCCAACTCTTTTTTTAGTGTGTGTTTGTAAATATTCAAAATAATTCTTTTTACAAGAACGATGTACTTCTGGATGAATTTATAAATCAATATATATTTCTTAAACCACAAAAATGTAATTTAAATATATTTTCTGTCCCAAAATTATTGTTGTAATTTCTTATTGAATATTTAATCGCGTGGACGGATTTAACTTAGGCTAATAGGAGGCTCTAGTCAAAGGTAAAATTTGTAGAACCATTTTTTTCTTGTATTATAATTTCTGTTATTCCCATTTAGTTTTTCTATTCACGTTATTTTCTCTACCCACAAATAAATGATTGGCTTAAACCAAAAATCATGTCAAATTTATTCGTCTCAAATTAATCTATCAACTATTTTAGTAAACTTTTAATTGAAAAATTAAATATCTTGTAGATATTGTTATTAATAATTTTAGTTTATTTTGAAGTACAGTAAGAGTAAGACGTGATTTCTTTTAACACCAATTTCTAATGCATCTAAATTTTTTCGTTCTGGTTCATCCAACATCAAATTCTGGATTCATTCCTGTTTGGTCGAGGGACTATTAATTTTCAAGAAGAACTCTACACAGGGGCGGACCTAGCTTGTTGAGGTAGGGCCCCCACTATTTGTATTCTTAAAATGTGTATAATATTTAATATTGTATATTTATTTTAATATGTGTGTTCATCAAAATTATAAAAATTATGATATATTTAGATAATTTTCATAATGTGCATTAAAAACACTTTAAATTTTAATACATAGGTACCTAATGTAACATTGATATTCTATTTAAATAATAAATATTATATATTATATATTTAATATTTATTATCACGTGTATATAAATGATGGTCGGTATTTCTTTATTTTTCGGTCCCCCTAACTTTATGTCTTGGATCCGCCCCCACTACAAGAAAATTGTCAAATTCCAACCGGAAAAAATTTAACAAAGCATAAATTCGTTGGAATTTTTAAAATTTCCAACGGCAAGATGAGCAATTGGAATTTTGGAAATAATTCCAACGACTTTTGCAGTTGGAATAGCTGTTGAAAAAAAAAATAACGTTAAGAGGCTCCGTTGAAATTGCCGTTGGAATCATTTTTTCCATTGGAATTTAATTGTTGGAACAAAAAAAAATTCCAAGGGCCACTTTTCCAACGGCAAAAAGAATGTTGGAATTGAAATTCCAATGGAAATTCACCAAAAACCTTTGGCTATATGGTAAATTTCTATTGGAATTTCAATTCCAACGGCAATTCTAACAGTTTTTCTGCAGTTGGAATTCTTTTGTTCGAACAATTAAATTTCAATAGAAAATCGATTTCAATGGCAATTCCAGCGAAGTCTTTAACCTTTGGAATTTTTTTTTCCAACAGCTTTCGTCGTTGGAACTATTTCCAGTATTTCTTTTGTCATTGAAATTTTCGTTGGAATTTAACTATTCCGACAACAAAAGTCATTGAAATTATTTAAAATTTTCAATGAATTTAAACTGTTGAAATTTGACAATTTTCTTATAGTATCCTAACCCTACATGATACCTGTCCAAAAACAAGTCAAACTCGGTGAAGTTATCCTTGAAATTCAAGCAATTTCTGAGAATTAATTTCCACCATTGATGCATAATATATATATTTTCAACGCTGAGTCATTTATTTCTGTAAAGATATGATAAAAATCCAGGTTTCCTGTCCCTAATAATGGATCTATGGACATGACAGCCGTCGGCCGCCACAGTAGAAGACATCACTTTACACTAAACCATGCTTCGTCAATATCTCCAACTTCAAATATACATAATTGTTTATTACCTTCTAATAAAGCACCATACAAATTTTTGTGATAAATATTCAGACGGATGATTCAACCATTTACTTCGAAAGTGAACTACGATTAATAATTAATTTTTATTTAATTTTCATTCCCTGTTTGTGATTGTTTGATTAGTCAATCGGATACTATTCGACTGAATAGCATAAAATTTATCGATATATGTATATTTGCGAGTCTAGAATATACTACTATTAATGCAACTGTTATTTTGATTCTATGCTATTTTGAAGGATCCTACCATATATATGGACTGCAGAATTTACTCTTATTATATTTGAAATTTTGATATTTAACTATTTTTAATATCAATACCATATTTTCCTACAAATTTGGAGGAATATTTTGTATATCAATAACCACACAATCACACATTTACAAATTCTCAACACTTCCTTTGGGGCAGTTGGCCCTTCCTCCCCCAAGGGCGATTCTATGATATCCCTTAATGGCTGTGCTACACATATACACATAATACATACATTTAAAAAAAATTGATAACTTTTTTCGGGGCAGTTCCCCGGCTACCCCCTATCCCACGGATGCTTCTATGTTAGTTTTAAGGGGATATTTGAACTGGGAGGCAGTAGAATGTGTTCGTCTGTTGGAGTGCATTCACAACTAGTCTATTTATAAAGGTATTTTTGTTTAAGGGTGTAGTAGGATATAATGTATACTGTAAATTTCACATCAATAAATTTTAGGTGATTTAAGTAATGATTGGTTGATTGAATAATGATAAAAATGTTTATTTAAAATTATAAAAGATATATTGAGAATTGTAAAAGGTAATGTAGGGATGTTAGTTAATAATAAAATGTGAATTGAGAATTGTAAAAGGTAATGTAGAGGTGGATGGGGAGGATGGGCAATCCGAATGATCGATCCATAAAGTGAAATAAAAGCGGATTGGATTATCCCCAATCCGGATTGCCCAATGTCAATTCAAATAGCCCATAAGGGTAGTGTTTGCACACTACAAAATGTGACATGTGGCACATTAAAGATATTTATATTTAATATTTTATCTTTTTTCAAGATGTGTCATCACATATCCTGCCAATTCGGATTCCCTGTTACAATAGGTGTTTCATCATTTGTTACACTCAATTCACTAGGTGACACATATTAATTTGTGACATCATACTATACACGTGTCGGTTAGTGAATAAGTGAAACACAAGATGTAACATCAAAGTGTAACAGATTATCTCATGGAATATCCTACATGCGGTATGTAAGCACCACCCTTAAAAGTAGTATAGAGCCTCCATCCCACCCCCGCACCACACCACAAAATATGCTTAATTTTCATTTGTGTCAGTCCCATAAACATATGTTGTTTACTGTTTTAAACACATCATTAATTGTTTGGTTATAATTAATTTGTTGTAATAGTTCCACAACTAAATATATTTAAGAAGTAAGTGATACATAGGGATATAAAGGAAAACAGAGTTAAAACTTTAAGGTTCTAAACAGTGTAAAAATATCTGCAAGCATATTTTTACGTGGCAGAAGAAAATATTATAAAATGGTTAAAATGCATAAATGAAAAGAAATAAACAATTTGCAATCGTTAACTTTAAGCTTTTAAAGTTTATCTACATAGAGAGTATTTGGCTGGCTATGGTTAAGAGTTGTTACAAGATGTTTGAGAGGTAAGATGGCAAAGAATGAAATTTATCTACCTTTAGCAATACGTATTCTAATAACTATAGTTACACACAATTTGATAAATTACTTAAAATAATATCAACACACACCATGTACGTAGGGTTAAAAATAAAATTAAGCTATTCAATATTTGAACTATTTTTAATTAAAGATATTAAATAAGTTTGAACATATTTTATGTTTGATAAACTATAAAGCTCGAGTTCTATAAGTTAAAAATGTTAAACAAGTATAAATATGTCAAACTACTCGAACTCAACTCGTGTTTGACTCAATTAAAACTCATTCAATCTTGATTTGATGAATAATGAAAAAAGCTTTTAAGTCACTCGAATTTTGGAAAGTGAGAACCAGGAATTTATTGATTGGCCAAACTCTCAAAATCAATTTCATTTTCAGAAATGATAATATCACTTTCATGTAGCCTATCTAAACACATAATTATATGCTAAAGATAACATTATGATGTTAATATCTACTAATACTTTAATTACTTGTAACAAATCAACTTCTGGAAATGGGTGGGTGCCAGAATGATAAGCTCTAGTGTGCGCAGATACATACAGTGATCCACATATATATATAGTAAAAAGATAGTTGCATCTGCTTATCGTTTTGTGAGGGTTGTTGGTGCGATGATAAGACGTACCTCAATTGAATACGAGCAACTACTTTTCAAGTTGGCCTTACAAAAGTCAAGTTGAAGTTCCGACCTTTTTTTTACACTTGTATATTTGCGATGTCTTGTCACTAGTATTTGGACAAAACCCTCTGTTGCATGTTACTGTTGACTCTTGTCACGTTAACATTTCATTTCATATGCTTGTCGGCTACTTCTGTAGGCTCCAAATTTTATTCTTTTTACATTTCTTTATAGCTTTTCTTATTACTATGGTGTTGTTATAAGGTTTTATTTGAATTAGGTAAATTAGGCTATAAATTTAGGTTGTATATATTACGATTAGAGTAAAAAAGAAATAAAAAAAGTTAGAAGTATAGAAAATATTAAATGGAATAAATAAAGATTGTTGGTAATGCTTCTAAAAAATATAATTTCAATGAATGAGCATGTAATTAAACAAAGTTACTAGTGGAAATCTTAATTGCTTGGTTGAACATCTTGTAAACTAAACATTTAACGAGGATCGATTTGCACCAATCCTCCCTTACCACGACATATACTCAACAAGAAAAAAGTTATTAGTCTTCAGCAAATTTAGCCAAGGAAAAATCAGGGTTTGAACACTTTTACTCAATAAATATAAAAAAATAATTTTAAACAAAACAAAAAACATACAATAAATTTTTTTTAGGGGATTCGAATACTAGAGGCTTGATTCAAAAGATGATAACCAACAATTACATTAATATACTTCTTCACCTACTAGGCTATTTGTAACTCCTTACTCCAATGTAGGTACGCCACTGCTATACACAATATATATGTATAATATATTCACCGCTAATGTGTACAAGTCTTGTTCATAAATTTTAGATAAATAATTTACGTCTTTGCTGAAGAATTTAAAAAATAAAAACATAATCCAAATACCGAAAATACGAAAACAATGCTTGCGTGATTACATATAGGATTGTTTTGTGTCAATATTTCAGTAAATTACTTTATGAAGTGGAAAGGACGTCAGGCCGTGTTTAGTAAAGTGTTATCATCATCGTTATTTATTTCTGAGTGTAATTAAATTGTATGCGTGTATATATAAGTCTATTTTATCATTTTGTATTTGTTTTGCTCAGATCATTAAACTGATTGTTCCAATAACACACACTTATATATCATATATGCCTATTGTACGTAAAGATAAAAATTAATTGATGAGACGATTGAACAAGATTACCTATGATGATAATAATTTAAAAGCAAATGATTGTCCCATCTCGAAAAACAAACGATAAATATAGTAGAGTTTGAGTTGTCCATACGAAAGTGAGCAGCTGCATGTTAAATTCATGAGTTGAAAATAATGATCATAACGTAATAAATAGACCCAGAATTCTTGACGCAATCTGGAAAGATGATCATACAGAAATAATTCTATAAATGAGTCATCACTAATTAATTTACTTAATTGCGTGTTTGGTGCTACTTTTGAATTTTAGGTAATTTAGTAGTGTGATACCATTATGACTTTCCGCAAATAATGTTTCATACTTCCTCCTTCCGTTCACAAATAAATGTCATTTTAAACTTTCAGGTGGAATTTAAGAAATTATATAATGGACGACAACATTCCTCCAATTTTTTCTCCACCATTTTTTTTATTACCATAAATTTAGCTAAGGATAATATTGGAAGAAACATGCAAAAAATGCTAGAATAACACTCTTTTATTAAAAAATAATTTTCCTTAAAATGACACTTATTTGTGAACGGAGGGAGTACAAATAAAAATCTATTCACAATTCAATCATAACGAAATACAATGGACAAAAGGAAAATTTAACGAGAGTCCCTCCAACTTAAATGATATCAAGTACAAATTGTACTCAACTAATCATATTTCTTCTACCAGCTATGGCTGCTTAATAATTTACACAAATTAGGAAGACTCAAGTGATACCATATTAAGTCTTGCACAAAAGAGAAAAATAATACTGCATGGGAAAACAACTATCCGGTATTTTTTGTGGTCATACTGCTGCAATACCCGCGAAAATTTTTTTACGGGTCTATTTCATAAAATAATTTAAATGTATAAATATTTTTTAATCCAAATAATTTTTTATTATTTTTAACTATATTATAAAGATATCTAAAAATATAATCATATAATAATAAATTTTGTGCTATTGTTTAATTATATTATATTTAAAGAGTATCTGGAGGTTATAGTCATATAACAAAGGAAATAAAATAGAGCTAAGAAACGGAGATAATTTTATATAGTCATTTTTTTTTAAAAAAAAATAGGGATTTAATAATATTGGAAAAATTTAAATTAATTTTATTATATAATATTAATTAGGGTTACTCAAATATTACAAAACAAATGTTAGAACTGATGCGAGAAAGAACACATAAAACGAGAGGGATAAACGACACACAGATTACGTGGTTCACTAACAACGTGTTAGCTACGTCCACGGACAAAAGAGAGGAACTGATTTATTCAGATGTTCACAGATTACAAATTACAGACTCTCAGACTCAGACTCAGACTAAAACAAACTACCAAGTATTCTTACCAAAATGAACACGTATTTCAAAGTACTCAAGAACAATCAGACTACAGAATAAGAATACCAAGTACATACTAGACAGAATATTCAGATTATGACCCTAGGTCAACAATAGAACTATATATAAGCCCCAAACAGACTAAACCAGAAAATAGGCCGAAATTGAGCCTAATCTCGAAATGGGCCTAAAAACACTGACCGACCTATCGAACGCGGGATGCGTTTGACCCTGTCGCGGCGGCATTCCGAGCCCAGCCCCCTGACGCCTTTAACAGGCTCAATTTGTCACGGCCGCAGTACATGCCTGACGAGGTCGCGTTCAGCCTCCTGATGCGACCACATTTGCGTCACAGTGTCGTACTCTTTTCCATCCTACTTTTGTCACCGTCGTGTCACTCAAATGCGTCAAAACTCAGCAAAACAGATTTCAAAGCTTTCCACATATTAAACCCACCTTGACAACAGACGTGAACCAAACTAGATGAGATTCAAGTCACTATTTCAACAAATCTCCACCTTGACTTGAATCCTCTCACAAATCAACAAATGTCCTCTCACAGACCAATAGATTTACCAGATTTATCAGATGTAACAGATGCACTTCAAAAAATAGCCAAATTTGTACGAGCAACCTGTCGTACTTATACTTGGGGAAAATTGGTAAAAATGTTCCGTAAGTTTGCCCTAATTAAGAAAATATCCTTTAAGTTTGACACTTTTTAAAAATATCTTCTAACTTACAAAAAATTGATAAAAATGCCCCGTGACCGGCCACTGCAGGTTACCCATTGGGTCATCCAAGAGTTGGCTGTTTTTTGCTTATGCGGCACTTAATTTTTTTTTCTTTTCTTTTTTTTTTTGCTTTTTTCCTGCGTAGTCACTTATTAGGATAGTAAGGAAATTAAAAATAAAATAATATATATATATAAAAACTAATATAATATTAAAATTTATAAAATCAGTAAAATTATATATATAAAAATTTTATTTATATAAAATAATTTAAGATTTAAGACTCTTCTAAAAATTAATTTTACTTTTATAAATTAATTTTAAAAAATTTCAAGTTACGTTAAGATTTACTAAAATAATTTTACTGATTTTATAGATAAAATTAAAAAAATTAATTTAATATTAAAGATTTTAATAATCATATATCTATATATATTTTTGTTTTTAAATCATTCTATAATTTATTTTGAATATTTTATATATTTTACAATCTAGATTAATTAAAAATAATATATTAAAACTTTATTAAAATAATTTCTCAGATTAGGATTTAAAACTATGAATTTTAAATAATATATAAATTTAACTATCATTTATATCTAAATTTTAATATTATATTAATTTATATATATATATATATATATATATATATATTAATTTCTTTACCATCCTAATAAGTGACTAAGCAGGAAAAACACAAAAGAAGTCAAAAAATTAAGTGTCACATAAGCAAAAAACAGCCAACTCATGGATGACCTGATGGGTAAGCTGTAGTAGCCGGTCACGGGGCATATTTATCAATTTTTTGTAAGTTAGAAGACATTTTTAAAAAGTGGCAAACTTAAAGGATATTTTTTTAATTAGGGCAAACTTACGGGACATTTTTACCAATGTTCCCCTTATACTTGTCCCAAACAATAGGACATTAACAGCTTGAAAAATTTAACAAGCAACATTGAACCTTGTTACTCGGAACCGGCTTCGTGAACTAAACACGAGATAATGCAACAGAAGTCCCAACTTTCTTCACCTTAAACCTCCTCTTCTTCACTCATCACCTTCTTGTAACTCATTCTACTCTACCTGTTTACCAACACTATCGCATCCAGATACAACAACAGACTTAGTCAGATTTCCCTTGGGAACCTCAGATAATGCAGCAACAACAAACAAAGTTGAACCTTGCAATAAATACAAAGTTCCCCAATTTACACCTTTCAGAACCACGTTCGAACTCTTGTAGACACACAGAACTCTACCTTCACCTTTGAAACTGAACCCCTTCTTGTCCAATCGAATAAGGGATATCATATTCTTCGTCGTGTGTGGAACATGCCTAACCTCATTGAACGTGCAGAACCTACCATCATGTATCCGTATCCTGATTGAGCCTATTCCAACCGCCTTGCAAACAGAGTTGTCGCCAATAGAAATGTCGGCTCCATCTATCTGCTTGTACGTTGTGGACCACTCCATGCGCGGACATATATGGTAAGATGTCCCAGAGTCAAGAACCCACACATCAGTGAGACGTGTTTGTTCAGCAGCGACTAGGGCCAAATCATCCTCGGAGCTGGTGTTATCTCAGTCAGTAACAACAACAGTACCTGCTTTCTCTTCCTCATTCCGCTTCTTCTTTGGACAATCATTCTTCCAATGTTCTGTCTCCTTACAATGGTTATAAGTATCGTCTGGCTTAGGACCTCTGAAACCTGATTTATTCTTACCTGAATTTCCAGGTCCCCTGCTCCCATTGGCTACTAGCCAAGCGGCCTGATTATCCATACTTGTATCTGATGCCTTACGACGCAACTCTCTAGTACGAAGGGCTGATCTAACCTCCTCCAGAGATACAATGTCTTTCCCAATGATGAAAGACTACATAATTCTCATATGATAGGGGTAGAGAAACTAACAAAATTAAAGCAGCATCCTCATCTGCTACTTTGACCTTAATATTACAGAATTTCAGTAGAAGTATGTTTAATTGATCCAGATGTTCACGAAGCGACTGATCTTCATGCATACGCAGACTGAACAGATGCTGCTTCAGTAATAACTTATTTGTAAGCGACTTCGTCATATACACATTCTCCAGCTTCAACCACAAACCTGCCGCAGTTTCTTCCTCCGCGACCTCGATAATGATATCATCTACGAGACACAACATGTGTGTTGAGTGTGCTTTCTCCTCTAGAATGACCAATGCTCCTGCCGCCCCACAACAGGCTCGAGCTACTGCTGTTGCCAATGCCGAACAGAACATGTTCAATGACCTTATGAATGCCTTTCAAAATGCTCAAAACCAAGGGAACAATCAAGCTCAAATGGTGAAGCTATTCCGCAGCTATGATCCACCACAATTCAATGGAAGGGAAGACCCTTAATTTGTTGAGGACTGGCTAAGATCGCTCGAATGCACATTTGTGTTGCTAGGATGTACCGATGCTCACAGGGTTATTTGTGCTTAATATCAAATCGTTGAGGATGCTGACCACTGGTGGGTTGGTCAGTGGAGGGGAAGGCCTGTTGAAGAACGTGCAACTCTAACTTGGAATGGTTTCAAAGAGTTAGTGATGGAGAAGTACTATCCCAAATCCTACCGTGGTATAAAAGAAAGCGAGTTTCTAAGTTTGACCCAAGGGAGGATGACTGTGATTGAGTACGAAAGAAGATTTAACCAGTTATGTCGATTTGCATCGCACCTAGTTGACACTGATTTGAAGAAGGCAGATCGATTTCAAAAGGGTTTACGATCGAATATACGCGAAATTCTAGTTGGACATGATGACTTAACGTACGCTCAGACGCTAACCCGGGCGCAAAAGATAGCTGCTAGTCGAGATTTGGACATTCAGAGTAGAAAACAAGCTGAGGGCTCAGGAAAGAGAAATGGGAAGAACAAATCCAAAATGAAAATGGTAATAGTAATAAACAAATAAGGATCGACGGGAACAACAGTTTAAGGACTCAGACGCCACTATGTATGTCTTGTGGGCGTAATCATCGTGGAGAATGCATACAAGGACAAGGTAAGTGCTATAGGTGCAAACAACCTGGACATGACGCTTCTAAATGTCCAGTCTACAAACAGAAGGAACCGAAAAAGAGAGGACATGCTTCAGGAGGGAATTCAAGATTGTTCTCACTCTACCAAGGTTAGTAACTAAATTTCGAGGACGAAATTTTTCTAAGGAGGGTAGTATGTAATACCGGTATATATTTAGTACTATTTTATTTAATTATTTAATTATCTCCTACTTATATATTTATATTATGGGCCAAAAGAATATTTCTAGTTAATTTTTTTTTATGCCCGTCTTATTTTGTACAACATCTAAGCCCATCAAACCCTGTCTAGATGTCACAGCCCATCAAAATTCTATTAAATTCTAGACCGATTATGACTCCCTCTCATACCCTAATACTTATCACCGCTATATCACCGAATTCTTTCTCCGCCAATATCACTTTTATGTCCGCCGAATTTCCGAAACAAAGGTACAAATTCTCTCTTATAATTCATGTTTTTCTTTTTTGTTCTTTTCGGTCCTTCGTATTTGGCCAATCCCTTTTCCATGTAATTCTATTATTAAATTATATTACTAATGTGTATATAGGTTATGCAAGTGATGATGTACAGATGGGTGTTTATGCATAGTTACGCATGTGTACGTGTAGTTATGGTAGGAAACAGGAGATTAATATGTATGTATATGTGTGTTTATAAAATAGATGTATATGTATCGTATAGTATATATATAATATTGTGTATGGTTCGGGGACGAACCAGACGGAAGCTGGTGGACATGTGACGCCTGGGACCGACGAGGGCGGGGAATGATCGTCGGTGCAATAAGAAAAAGGCACGGACAATGAGGCTCCTGGCAGGCTTCTAGGTGAAGGGAGACATGAACGAACCGACACCACACCTGAAAAAGAGGGTATCCTGAAACTGTGCTTGTATGGGACCGTATAGTCGGCTATGTGGTCCATTCCGAGACTATGTAGGTATGGGACTGCATAAGTTGAAGAGAGCTTAAAGAATTGATTAGTGCTACTCATACCCCCAAGGTGCATCTTCTTTTCTGGTGCTCATTCTGAGAAAACTCTGAGGTTAAGCGTGCTTGGCCTGGAGCAATTTCAGGATGGGTGACCCCCGGGAAGTTTCTTAGAAGTTTCTCAGGGTGCGCGGGAGTGAGGACAAAGCGCACTGGAAAAGACTTGTGATGGTTTGTGGGGACAGTCCATCAAATCCAGAAGCGGGTCGTTACATATTCCTACCAAACTGAGCACGTATTTTAGAGTACTCAAGAACATACAGACTATCAGAATAAGGAATACCAAGTACAGATTATTCAGATTATGATCCTAGGTCAACAATAGAGCTATATATAAGCCCCGAACAGACTAAACTAGAAAATAGGCCCAAGTTGGGCCTAATATCAAATGGACCTAAAAAACCTGACCGACCTATCAGGGGCGGCCGCGTTTGACCTTGTCGAGGCCGCGTTCCGAGCCCAGCCCCCCGACGTCTTAAACATGCTCAATTTGTTGCGGCCACATTCATACTTGACGCGGTCATATTCGGCCTCCTGTCGCGAATGCCGAACTCTTTTCCAGCCTACTTTTTTCGCGGCCGCGTCACCTCCTGTCACGGCCGCGTCTTCTAAACGCGTCCGAACGAAAACAGATTTCAAGGCTTTCCACAGATGAAACTTCAACTTGACAACAGACGTGAACCAAAATAGATGAGATTCAAGTCTTTATTTCAACAACAAAACCAACTAAGAAAACAACAGACAACAAAAAAGGGGAGAGGATTTGATACAGATGATTTTCTCAAGATAGATTCGGGGATTCCTCTACTCCATCTTATTTTTTAAGATCTTATAAGTTACACTCAAATTTCACATACTACACATATATACACACACTTCTTTCAGTGATCATTCATGTGCACTGCATACATCGATCTCACACACACCACATATATTTTCATGTGCACTACACACATCTCACACACACCACACACACTTCACGCACTTATTAAAAATGTGTGTTTGATATTAGCTTTTAAATTATGCCCCAAATTTATAGTTAAGTCACTTCATTCAACTGCAAGCTTATAAGTTATTTTATCTAAATACTTTATTAATTCATAAGTGTTTGAGAAACACATCTTATAAACTCTTAAAACAATTTATAAAATGTCGAAGCTCATAAAATATTAGGAATAAGCTTAACCAAAAAAAATTCAACTTTTGTTTTTAGATGAATCATCCATCCAATTATTAATATGCGTGACAAATTGAAATTGAAAGAATTTGTTGTCCTTGTTAGCATCTCAACACGTTACTGTCCTCCCTACTAAATTACAAGTTTATATCATATATATATATAGATACGATATGATATGATACGATACGATATGATATGACACTACTAGAAATAAGGTTTTTTGTCACTATAAAATGTAGTTATAAAAAAAAGAGAATAGTCACAAAAATATTTTTAGTAACTACAAATATAAAAGTAGTTACTATAAGGTAGTCACTTATAATAAGATGCAAAAAAAAATTTTGTAACTACTTTTTAGTTACTAATGTATTTGTAGCTATTTTTTACAACTATTTTATAGTTAGTAATGTATTTGTAACTACAAGTAGTTGCAAAAGAGCTTGGCATATTGTAGTAAATTTAGTTAAAATTGTATGAAATATTTTATGTAACTACTAATATTGACAAAAGGGGTTACTTTTAGTAACCATTCTTGTAGTTGTAAAAGACTAGCAATAAATACCCATTTTTCTTATGGTGTGAAACTGGTTAAGCGTTCCTGCAAAAGTTGTCAGAAGCATATTGTTTTTTAGAAACGCATATTGTTAGTGCTACCTTAAGGATTACACTAATGAATGAATTGATATAATTTAATAATTGTATTTAATTAATGAATAGTGATTAATTAATTGGACTTATATTGCAATTCAATGGTTGAATTAAATTTAAATTCAATTAGATAATTAGATTTTGATTAATACTAATATGAATACTCGAACAAAGAATGTCTTTTGTGGCATATTACTTGAGATCATAATTATTGTCTTTAATAATAAGTATATGTGACGATTTGTAGTCACAAAACATTTTACAAATTATTTAAGGTCATTTTTAATTTATTTTAGAGACGACTAGTTGTTTAAAAAATATTTGATTTGCATTTGAGATGGCTCGTTGTCTCAAGTAATATTATTTGCGTCCAGCATCTTGAGACGGCCAATTAGTAACGACGTGTTAATAATATAATTCATGACAAATACTCATTATTTAACTTTTATGGTCCTAAAAGACAATTTTTCTTGTAATATAATAGTGTATAAGAATTAATATTTATTTTAATTAAAATTGTTAGTGATTGGAATTAATTAGATTAAATAGTACAATTACATCACTGGTCCATGAAAAAAAATTTAAGCTAATCATAATATTAATAGATTTTATTGTGAAAGCCACTAATAATTAAGGAGATAAAATCTTCCTTATTCTTAAAAGGAAGATCGTTGAAAATTCAACTTGAATGATGTGTCTTTTTCTCCTAATTTTGATTTTTTTAATAAAAACTATCTATCAATATTTACTAATCTAGCGGAAGAAAAAAATAGTAGAAAGGGGAGAAATATGAGGGAGTTGGTTAAAAGCCAACCAATCACATTTTTTTTTTTTTTTTGCTTTTCCCCTTAATATTTAAAAGTCGTATAACTTTTTCGACTCAATTTTGTTTTTTATGAAAAATATACTGAATTAATCTTCGTTTCACGATCTTCGATTTGGCATCCATTATGCATGTATTAAATTTTAATTTTTAAGTGTAACTTACTTTTTTATGATTATTATGATACATTTAAATTTGAATTTTTTTTTTTCTATATAAAATTAGAGATGCCAAATATTATCAAAATTATCTATTTTTTCCTAGAAGATTAATTTCTTTTATTTTAATTTTGTCCTATTATAATATTTTTGGTGAATCATTTTGTTTTACAGAAATTCGATAAAAAAATGGGTCGATTTATTAAAGTTACAATTTACAGTCAAAAGTTTAGATATAATAATTAAAATGATTTGAGGACTGAATTAGTGTCTCTTTTGTGAAAAGAAAAATGATGTTACAAATATAATAGATTGATTATTCTTTTTCTTTAAATACGTCACAATATTATATATTTTAGCACCATTGATTAATGAACTAATACCATTGCACAATCTTATGATAATATTACTAAATACAAAATATAATATATGTGACTTCTGGCATTGCTTTGCCTTATACGAATATGTAATTGCATTAGTACTCCCTCCGTCCCGCTTAAAGCTGCTTACTTGCCTTTTTGGTCCGTCCCAACTAAAGTTGTCACCCTAAAAAAGGAAACTAATCCCACAATCATCACCCTCAAAATCTCAATCCTCAATCTCAACCGTTAAAAAAGTCAAAGAACTATTTTTTCTTAACATCCGTGCCCGGTCAAAGTGACAATTTTAACCAGGACGGAGGGAGTATATTATTTAAATGTCACAAATATACAATTATCGCATAACCAGTGTCATGCAATATATTATATACTCCACACGTCCCACCTAATTTTGCATATTTTCTCTTTTGACCCTTCCCACATAATTTTGCACACCCCTAAAAATGAAAGTTCTCTCACAATCTTCTCCCTCAATCTCCACCTTTGAAAAATTCACTAAAAAGCAAAAACAACTTTTTCTTAATATACGTGTCTGGTCAACCGTGCAAAGTTTGGCAGGATGGAGGTAGTATCAATTTTTTACCTATTATAGTACATTTCGTACACGTCACATCTCGAATATATTTTATTCATTACTTATTTTAATTTTCATTATTATACATATTTACTTTTATATTTTAATAATAATTTAATAAAAAAATTCTAACCCGTGCATCGCACGGGTGGAAAACTAGTTATTTAGAAAATTGGTATATCTAAATAATATATCCATATAATTATCCATACAGCACCTTGAACAGACGAGATTAGTGGTTTTGACTACATCAGAAGTGTTAGTTAGATAAATGATGAGAATTGTTAGTTGGTTTATTAGATAAAAGTGGGAGATAGGTTACTATATTTATCTTTTCCATTTAATACCAAAAAAATAAATATGCAAAACATCAGAAACAGAAAGAATTTATTTTTCTCGGGAGAAAAGTGACCCTTCTTCATCTCTTTTTTTCTGATTCAGTCATCAGAGAGATTGTAATTGCAATTTTTGCGAATTTTGGTGTCACACAAGGAATTGATTCATGCATACACATTTACATCAAAAGAAGAAGAAGCTTTACGAATTGAAGGTAAATTTCACGGACCCCAAACTCAATATGCTTTAATAACACCCGAGTTTAAAGTGATTTAAATTTCGATGGCCAAAACTGTTACTTATCATTTAATAATTAATTGATCGGGACATTTAACTATCCTACATGGCATCTAAATCGTGAATAGCCCAACTCCAAATAAAGTTTCGTTGCCAAGTCGCCAAATTAGAAAATAATAATATTGGATTAATTTTCATTTGAATTTAGCAAATAAAGGTTGCGTGTGAATTGACAAGTATTCTTGATTTGTAATTTCCTATGTTGATAAACAGGAAACTTACTTAGATAGGTTGGTGATAATATATATTGTGAATTTTGATTAAGTATGGGTAGCAGGTGATATTTCTTGTAATGTATATATGACCATATTAAGTGTTTCCCATGAGGAGAAAACAAGTCCATAAATAGGGCTATCCTAAGTGAATTTAATTTGTTTAGGTGTGAAATCATCAAGTTTGGCAGTTAGGCTACTGATAACTAAGTTTAATCTAAATTCTATGTTCAAGTTATTGAAAGAACGTGATGGATGATAACTCGATCTAACTAACTAATTACTTATCCCGTTTTATTGGTTAAAGTAGAATATATACTGATAAATTAAATGTGATTGAATTAATCATTCCTAGTAGTATAAGTGAAAGGTTAGGTTGCACTAGATTGAAAGATTTGAAATGACGACATTTGAAACTGAAGGATTCTAAATTCATCTAAGTTGGAGTGAATTACAAATCCACTAAACATTTAAAATCTAATTAATTCAGAAAAAAAAAAAAAAAAAATTGATGGATTTCAAATTCAAGTCAATCCAAACATCCACAAAGGATTTGCTATTATGTTTTTGAAACCATTCTATTGAGCAATTTTTCCGTTTATATTATTCATATATAAATATTACGTTCTTTAACTATTATTTTAAGTTGGAGAGAATATTACTTGTTTTTCAGTACAAATCATGACTGGAACTGCTGGGTTGAATATAAGGGACTCAGCCAACTTAACTAGATAAGGAATATCACCTTCACATCATCATTATTCAGGTCGGACTATCTGTTATGTAACTTTGTCATTTTTAAATAATTTAAAATTATAGTTAAACCTAACTCCTGAAATAAAACACTAAAATATAATGATATCATTTTCCTTAAGAAAGTTTATTATTCGAGTTTTAAAAGATAAATAGAAATTTAAAATTGTTAGATAAAATGCTATAAGAACTTATTATATATTTGATTTAGCATATAATAATACCACGTTTATTAAAAGCCTTTATATTATATAAACTAATGTGTTTATATGACATTGTGCTTCTCACGTTCCAAGTAGATACTATATTAGAAATTCATTTGATCTATAATTACTCAAATAACCACCAACCTGAAATAGAGAATTATGCAATCAGCCTGATTATCGTAAACTTTTTTCATTCAAAAGGTATTATTTATTATGATATGAGTGTTTATAAATGGAGTTAGGAGTGTTTTCGTTTGTTTTTTTTTAGCAAACTAGTATAATACCCGTGCGATGCACGGTCATAAAATGTCTTAAATACATGTATACATATATAAATTCGTAAGATATGTCGTAAATATACATGTATACATACATAAATTGCATAACGGTTCATGTAACATAGTTCGTTAAATTTAAATACATAAATATATAAATCTTACTATATAATAAAAGAGAACCATTTATAAAAAATAAAAACCAAATATATTTTTCCGCTCAATTCACTTTCCAAAAATATTAGGGTTAAATCATAACTAACATAATAAGAGATTTGTATATATATGTTAAAATATTCCCAAAATTAGTTCCAAATATAAATTTTGTAGGCAATTGACAATTTGCTTAATAAAAAAAATTATAAGTGACAACTTTTGATTGATTCATTATATAATTAAAATAAAATAAATGAAATATCAAATGATATCTAGTTCTTTTTCCTTGTTAGTGCAAACAATAACAAATTAATCTTTTTCATGACCTTTAATTTGACATGTACACAACATATTTTAAAATAAGTTATACTGAATATATACAATTGTTTGTCGATTATTTAGGTTAGATTTGTTTATGTAATATGAGTTGAATTGTTTGATTGGGTCATAGAAACAAATAAAAATTAAATAAATATTAAGAATATTTTTTATAAATACTTATTTACTAATGTTTTTAAAGTATTAGTTAATTTTTTTTATAATCTTTATTTTTATTTTATGAACAAATCCATGTATACCTTTCCTCCAATATGAAATAGTAAAAACTAACTTTTTTTTAGTTTCTAGATTTATAGATAATATTTGATTTTTTTATAAAGAACAAAAAATAAATAATAGAGGAAGACATGTGCCCACATTAGGGATGGAAAGAATTTAGAGATCTGTTTTATCTTTTGTAGCTCTCTCTCTCTCTCAAATGTTTTAATTTTCTAACATGCTAAAGGCACTAATAATTTTTTTTATCCATTTATTTTATTTGTTATAGATTAAAAGCAAACCTCTTTAATTAGTATTTAATTTGATACCGATATTGAATATTTTGATATGATATAATAATTATAAATTAAAAAATTGTTTGTTGATTGATTATTGTGTATAGATTTGAATATTTATTGTGAGTTGAACTATTTACATTGAATATGAGTTTCAAATAAAAGTATATACTAAACACAAACTTCAGTATCTTCCTGTTTTGGTCCTACAAATTGCAACATAAACATGCTTGTGACCAAACGCAGGTTACTTGAGGAATAGATCAAACTGTGCCTGACCTTTGTCCAGTAGTCTCCAGAATATGACTAACCTTTCAAGCAAAACTTTGTAACATTCGATCCCTCTTATCTCCCTTGCTCTGGAATTATTTTTTCTTTGTCTGATTTCTCATTTTCTCTTGGATCATTGGAAAAGCGCACTCCCCAAATACCCCTCTCCCTCTCTGGAAATGTGTCTGCACTTTCTTTCTGCAAATACTTCGATACTCCATCTCTCTCCAGAAATGCAGAAAATATTTCAGCACTTTCATTTTCATGCTCCAACTTACCATAATCCGAAAGTTATATAGTTGTTACCTTTCCGTAATTATATCCGCAAATCTAATAATTGATAATACAAATTCTGCTTTATTTATATTGTAATTTCATATTTTAATGATTGAGATCATATATGGAATGTGCATTTAATAATTTGATTGATTACGTTTTTTAATGATATACTTGATTACACAAATTGTTGAGTGGAGATCATTGTTATATTTATATTATCATATTTTCCATCTTTTAATGAGTAGGATGTTTTACTAAACGCAATAAAGGGAGAATCTTGCCATTTTATGTGAGTTAACTGCGGAATTAATGCACAAATTTTGCAATCGGCAAATATTAACATTAAAAGGTAAGAAACACGTTTTTTTTTTTAATTGAGGTTTCTCAAGGTATTAGGCATGGATTTCCAGAAGAGGTAAGTGATTTAGGCGGGAAAAAACTGAGGTTTCTAATTTTGGACCTTTTTGTTTTTATATTATGTAAGATTGATTAAATCAAATAAATTAAATGATAATTCATATACAAATTGGCGAATATTAATACAAATGCAATTATTAAAAAAATAACAACTACCAAGTATAAACTTTGGGACGTCTGCTTGAGGAATTCTCGTCTTGAGACACGTCTCGCACTTAAACACACATACCTCGAACAATTGATAAGCAACATAAAAGAAGACAATAAAATCCGACTCCGCAATACCGTTACCAAACACAAAATTTGTCCAACCATATGTGAAAAAATAGTGACTCTAAATCTTTTAAATTTTCACACTGAACGTTGTACAGTGGAGGTTACGTACACATACCTCATCTAGTAGACCAGATGGAAACTGTCCAACAAAATCAGCAGGTATAGACTGAAATAAAAAAAAAAAAAAAAAATTGATCATAAAAGATTAAACTGATGTTACCACAATTTAAGATGAAACCAAATATTGTGATCTCATAGTATTCTAAATAAGTTCATAAATTCATTACTAATTTTAAGGAGTAATTTATACGATGTTACTGAATCCATTCAATACAAATGTATATATTTTGCATGACTAAAAGTTAAAGTTAAAGTTTAACTTTTTTCTTAGACTGTTGTCATACATACGAAAAATGCACAAACCATATTAACCGAAAACATATCTGTAATGTGTGATAAAATACTTTTGTTGCTGAATAATTAGTAAAATGGTACAATCTTTGTTTTTTTATGGTAATTTAATTAAAAAATCAACCCAATACCTTAATCTTAACATAATATAAGGAGCTTCAGATACAAATTAGAATTTTGATGGTGGATAATCCATCCATTTCTCGCATTAGTTTTATTGCATTAATTAAGTGATTCAACTGTGGATTGATTTGTGGATGTTTATCTGTGTGAACTATTGACAATATTATCTAATGCAATAAACTGCTAATACTCGGCAATAGGTAAATCTATTGGAATGTTGATACTGACTTAGCTAATGCTATATGTCTTCGTAATATCTACATAAGCTAATAACATATCTGTTAATAAATCGTTACCAAACACGCTTAAATGGAATTAATCGAAACACAAATTTACACATAAGTTGTAGGGGTCTCGAAACTTGTACACGCTTAAACACGTCTTTTTAGACCGTAGTCCAGACATCACACTATTAGAGTGTTTATTGTTGGTTTCCATTCGGGAATAACTCAGAAGAGAGATTTACTGACACTCAGAACTACACAGATTGAAATACAATGGGTATTGAAAAATTTCAATTGGTTATGATATGTATATATATTGATCATAATTCCTCAATATATAAACACCATCCTGAAGAAAACTCAACTTGGCTTCATTACCAAGCCCAATACATCAAGACTTATCAATCACAATCATTGTAAATTAGAATATGATTTCCTGCCTTGGCAATAATAACAATTATAATTATTATGCACGTATTTATAATTGTTATGTACCGAGATTTGTGTAAATTATCATCAGCCTTAAATGTAATGCAGCTATAATTGGACCATAAAAAAAGAAGTTGCTTTGGATATTACAACTTATTACCATGTAGGCAATTCAGGATTCTTAATAATGTTTAAATGTTTTACCATATATAAGGTATGACCAATTAATGCAGCCAATTATACCATATTTAAGGCTTAACCAATTAATAACATTGAAGATTTCCAGAATTAGTAATGTTGTTTTGGGCGGGAAATTATTGATATTACTATTCTTGGCGGATTTTGTTATATTATATAGTATAGATTTCTGATTTCCATTTGAGATAAGCTAAATGGAAAGCTTGTAGAAGAAACAATTATACTATAATTATCATTGAGAAGTTCAAAGTCACAAGTAGTAAAATGATGTTTCTTTTCATGAAATTAAATAATATGCAAGAAAATCATCCATCATTTTGCTTAGGAGTGTCATCTTTACATGCTTTATTGCTGAAAACGTTCGTTCAATTACTGCAGTAAAAAACATGCAGAGTTAAAAGAAGATGAATCATAGTGAGGTGGATTTATTTTTAAGGGTTAATTACAAGAAAAATTCTGACATTTAGTCTAATTTCAATTATAACATGACTTTTAGAACTTATCAGTGTTAATCAATTATATTTTTTCCAATTACAACATCAACTATATTTTTTTACATCTAATTGTGTCGATCACCACTATTAAATGCGCCTTGACAAAGCATTCATTTACCCTTGATCTATTTTATAATCCGTCATTTTCACTACCATTAATTGGGAGTGGAAGACGTGACATAATAACTTCAATCACCGATTAACGGCCTTGTAAATAATGGATTTTGAAATTGATCGAGTGTAAATGAAGGCCTTGTGCATGTGACGGTGATGATAATACAATCAAATGTCCAAAAACTATAGTTTGTTACCAATATTTATAAGTTCTAAGAATCATATTGCAATTGAAAATTGAATCAAAAGGTTGTGATTTTATTGTTCTTATTAACCTTATTTTTAATGCGTAGTGAGCTTATTTTTAATGGGGTGACTTAATTTTATTTTGGGGTGGACTACTAGTACTAGTAAACCATTGAAGGGGGAGACTGGGCTGAAGCTTGGGACGGGCCAAGCCTCCTTCCCCCCTGCCTCTCCCTATCTCCCTCTGTCCCGCATGAACTTGCATTGACAAGTAGACACCCATATTAAGAAAAACTGATTTTTGGGTTATGTTGATTTTTCAAACCTATATTTTCGCTTTATTTGGAAAATAAAGGTGTGTGGTGGAGTAGAATTTGTGAGATTTGTTTCTTTTTTTTAAAAAGTGTGCAAATTGTTTAAGATGGGCCGAAATAAAAAATATGTAAATTCATTCAGAACGAAGGAAGTAATATTTTTTTATTGGCTTCCCTCCTACTTGATCCTAGGTCCGCCCTATATTTATCTATCTACTTCCATAAAAAATGATGGCTGACAATGGCTGACATAGGTAGGTTTTTCAATGAAATGTAGTAGTGGTAAATTGGGAAAAAAAGCGTTTAATTTACGTTGCTGCTTCTATCTACTTCCACAAAAATAGTGATCGTCGTTGGTAGTTTTCTCGGTAAATTATTTAATAGTACTCCACTCCAATAATTCATCGTACACTTTTTATATGTATGTAAACAAAATAATTTTAACTATTTGATCCCATATACTTTATACATGTATAGGATAATATAAAATTAGTCAGTTTTTCAGTGAAATTAAGAAAAAAGCATTTAGTTTACATTATTATAAGGACAACTAACTACCTTTTAGGCATGCAAAAAACAGTAAAAGAGACTGTTTTTTAAGCCGAAAGAAGTATTAAGTTGTACTAGGTTTTTGAACTCAACGAAAATTGAAATGTTTAACTAATTTAAGGGCACAACTATCAACAACTAATTTCCTGTGAATATATTCTATTAAAAATATTAGTTAGTTTTTTTAAGTATTTAGTTGATGTCGACCGAGCACTTTTACAGTATAAAAATAAGATGTTCAAACACCCAGTTGAACATACCTCGAAATATATTTGACTGGTATAATCGAACACCCTTATATTTATTTGGACAAAGTCCGAATACTTTTTATATGAAGTATATAGAATAATTGAGGTGTTAATTACCATGTTCTTAATTTAACTTGTGCTAGATATTTTTTTTTTTTTTTTTTTTTTGCTTAAATTGGAAAAGGTACTATTGTATTAATTAATTTTGAGTTGGATGGCTTTTTAAGCGGGATCCACGTAGAGTGCGTGGGGTCCTGAATTTATAACTAATGAAAAATTGATTCCCCTAAAATAAGAAAAGAAAAAGGAAGGGGGAATGAAATGAGAAAAGGTTGATAATCAGGAGCAGTGATACATGACCTGTAAACGACTTCGTCTGTGCTCCAAAATGCTACTGTCTTTTTGTTTTTATGCCACAAAACCCTTTTCTACCCACCTTTATTTCATTATATATTATATATTACACTCTTCAAAATCCACTGAACATAGACAATTAAGTTCTATACATATAATATAACATCAATTGCTAAAATCCCCATTTTTATTGGGACCCGATATCATTAAATCCAAGAATTCTCGATAAAAAATGAAAATTAGGGACGAGATGGGAATTTCAACTTTCTTTTTAGTGGGGACGAAAGTACGTTCTTGACCCCACCACCGTTCCCAATTAAGAAAAATGGGAATTTCTCGCTTCCTATTTTATAATTTAATTTTTTAACATAGATATATGTATGTATTCACTAGCACACAAACCTGAATAAAAACATTTTATTTTGTTAATTAGTTTTTCTTTTTTTTAAGTTTTACTTTAGAACTATTTTATACTTATGATTGGTATTGTTATTATTTAAAAATCTTTATGTTATTAGTATTAATTTGAGTAGGAGAGTAGGGTAATGGGCCTGTATATAGAGTTACGGTAGCAAATAAAAGGCAATGAACATCCCGATTGCACACACGTGATGACATGAGAAATGTCCTTTCTCCTTGTGTTCAAGTTGAAGTTAATGCATATATATGCATATGGGCTTCTCATTATTTCCTTTTGTTGTTTCAGTTTCAGTACAATAAATAATTCTGGGATAAGTCCTCTGAAACTCGAACTATATATAAAAACAGAAAAAGAAAGCTCACTTATAAACAAGAAAGAGGAGTCACAAGATCTACTAATAAAAAATATAAATATGGTATGAAAAGATAAATTCACCGTAAGAGTGTGTTTGGAACGTCACATCAAGACAGCTTATGCCCAACTTGTTGGGGTCTGGGAAAAAGACATGGTTATGCATGCATCATCAACCCACCCAATAACCCCAACTGTGTTCAACCAAATCACGCTTCTTTACCTAGCACCCAATCTTTATATTTCTTTTTTATTTTTCTTCTTTTTTTTTTTTTAAGTATAATCTAATTCTTTAGTCCCACTTTCTTTGTGTCCACTAGCTGACGTGTCAACATCTTGTAGAATGCAATTAATTAGTTCATCTATAATTTAACAATAACATCTTTACACATTAATGGTGAACATATTAACTTGTGCTCATAGTGAGTAAGGGAACATTTCCATCTCGTTCTATTTTTTTTTCTCAATTTCTTGTTTTTGTTTCAATTAAATCCGCAGAATATTAATTTCCTTACTTAAAAAAACTTAGTTTATTCCTCTATCTCGTTATGTTTCAATGGTATCATACACGTATACTAAATCTTTTTGAACTCAAAAATTGTCGTCCCAAAATGATATAGTATTAGGTGTTGGACACAATTGGAACACCATATATAATTAGGAGAGAAGATGTGAGTTGGGTTTGTCACATCTGTAGTCACATTTTCATTTATTTAGTCAATTTTTTCCCTAAAAATATGGACTTGTTGAAACTATAGCCTTCCTCATTTTATTACAATACGCAATCTCAGCCCCTATATATACATCACCATCCTTTGCTTCTCGTCTCAATCCAATACCAAAAAACAACAAAAAAAATCTTCCATAACCACATTTTCTTTTGGAGAAATTTACCCATACCTCTAAGCAAAACTTGCTCAAATCACATCATTGAAATCACCAGGTACATATCCATCTTTCGTATTACAGGCTTTTCTTTTCTCTTTATGTTTTTTAATTTGTGTACTGCATGCAGTCATATTTATGTTAGTGTTTAATTAGTTAAAACAATAAACCATACTATATTATTGTACAATTACCAACTTCGCGCTTTCATGCGTAGATTTTGACGCACTAGTAAGTAATATCTTCTCTTTGTGTGTTAATGGTCGGAGAAACCCAAGCAATACACGGTTGCTTAAGATCCTATACTTTGAGACGTAACTTATTTAGCTCATTTGTTACACCATCTATATCATCTTTGCTACAATATTATCTCTAATAAACAATATGTGTTACTTAGTGATGTCATCTAATAAACATTGTGAAACATATACCCCCAATACACACGTCATATACATGTCCCATGTCACGTGTGTGTGTATATGTATTTTGCATCAATAAATATCTAGTTGATTTGTTCCTCGTATGGTTCGTCGCAGCAATATATGGGAAAAGTGATATTGTTAAAGCTCCTATCATTTAAAGCATTCTTGCTTCACATGCTTCCTGTGAACATATACTAATTAATTCTTAATAATTTTTAGCTTATATATTGTATTATTGAATAATCCGGTGACAATTATTTGTTCTTGAATTATCGAATGCCAATTCACGTGTCATTAAGATACATACAACGATAATAGATTTATTGTTATTTGGCTGATTAACATATTGAAACTCAACTCACTATTCTGTTTATTTCTTTCAACACGTAGCAATCATGCAGTTTCTTCCAAGACAAAAGTTTCTAATTTATAAGCTTCATTTTCCTTAACAGAATCACAAATGGCTGAGAAAACTGTCAAACATCAAGTGGAATACACCCTCGATGGGTCCGTTGATCGCCGTGGTGCGCCCGCGATTCGATCAAAAAGTGGATCATGGGGTGCTGGTACTTTGTTACTAGGTAATTAACGTAACTACATACATGCACACGCACATTAATTTTTAATTGGAAGTTAGATTAAAAATCAATCTCTAACTAATTTATCAATTTATTTTTTTATTGCAGTGAATCAAGGTCTTGCTACACTTGCATTTTTTGGTGTTGGTGTGAATTTAGTACTATTTCTTACAAGGGTCATGGGACAAGACAATGCTAGTGCTGCAAACAACGTTAGCAAATGGACAGGCACTGTCTACCTCTTCTCACTCCTAGGCGCCTTCCTTAGTGACTCCTATTGGGGCCGCTACAAGACTTGCGCCATTTTCCAAGCCGTCTTTGTTGTTGTAAGTCCACGATATACGATACATGTTAATTTTTTAATATAGTCTCCCGTAAAATAATACAGTTCACTCACCACTAATCTTGATCATGATAAACTATATGTTGTAATTAAACTAGACAATATGTTTAAGTTTTGTATGCTAAAATGTTGTACATTTAAATTTGATAATAGGGACTGGCATCATTGTCGCTATCGTCATACTTGTTCCTAGTCAAGCCGGATGGGTGCGGGGATGAGAAGACGGGGTGTGGGTCCCACTCGACCGCCCACCTCGCGCTATTCTACGTGTCGATTTACCTAATTGCCCTCGGAAACGGAGGTTACCAACCTACTATTGCAACTTTTGGAGCGGACCAATTCGACGAGGATCATCCTAAGGAAAGCCACTCAAAAGTAGCGTTTTTTAGCTACTTCTATTTGGCACTAAATCTTGGAAGCTTATTTTCGAATACTGTTTTGGGGTATTACGAAGATAAGGGAGTCTGGGCTTTAGGGTTTTGGGCCTCAACTGGATCTGCTACACTTGCATTGATATTGTTCTTACTAGGGACTCCAATTTATAGACATATCACACCTAAAGGCAACCCTTTTTCAAGGTTTTGCCAAGTGTTGGTTGCTGCTTCCAGAAAATGGAAGGTTGATGTGTCGTCGAATGATGATGATTTGTATGAAATAGAGGGAAGTGATCTTGCTGACAATGGAGGCAGAAAAATACTTCACACTCAGGGGTTCAAGTAAGTTTACCACAAAATTGTTGTCCAAATTCTTTTCTAAACAGTCCCGGATTATGTGTTACAATAGGTACTTTTTATCTTCTGTTACACTAAATTTGATACACGAACCATGTAAATTAGTGATATTATATCATAAATAGTAAAACACAAGATGAAATACCATAAAATCTTATATGATTTTATAAGAGTTCTCGAAAGTAATAATAACAATTAAAATATGCAGATTCTTGGATAGAGCAGCAGTAACGACACACATAGATGACACAGTAGAGGAGAAAACCAACAACCGCAATCCATGGCGCCTTTGTTCAGTAACACAAGTTGAAGAAGTAAAATGTATACTAAGACTCCTCCCAATATGGCTCTGCACAATCCTCTACTCTGTCGTCTTCACCCAAATGACCTCCCTCTTCGTCGAGCAGGGCGCCGCCATGAAAACCACTGTCGCTTCCTTCCACGTCCCGCCAGCCAGCATGTCCAGCTTCGACATCCTTAGTGTCGCCTCATTCATCTTCATCTACCGCCGCATAATCGACCCACTCGTGACTAGGTTCCGCAAATCCGGCGGTCTGTCCGAGATCGAACGAATGGGAATCGGCCTGGTCATCGCCATCGTGGCCATGCTCTCGGCCGGCGGAGTCGAGCATTTCCGGCTGAAACACGTGGAAAAGGATTGCGTGGAGTGCGATAACTCAAGCAGGTTGAGCATATTCTGGCAGGTCCCACAATACGTGTTGATTGGAGCATCAGAGGTGTTCATGTACGTTGGGCAGCTCGAGTTTTTCAACGGGCAGACACCGGATGGGCTTAAGAGCTTTGGAAGTGCGCTAAGCATGACGTCGATTTCACTAGGGAATTACGTTAGCAGTTTAATTGTAACAATTGTGATGAAGATTTCGACGACGGATGATATGCCAGGGTGGATACCAAGAAACCTTAATAAGGGGCATTTGGACAGGTTTTATTACCTCTTGGCGGCTCTTACTGCAGCTGATCTAGTAGTGTACATCGTGTGTGCAAGGTGGTACAAATATACTAGATTTGAGGACAGAAGTAGTAAAGGGAAAAATAGTGATTTGAGAGTGTAGGTGTGTTTTGGTTGTGGTATGTTGAATTTTTATTTGTTTAAGTGGGGTGGGGGTATTATTTTCATAAATAAGGTATAAGGGAATGAGAGTATGAGTGCAAGATAAACAAGAGTTTCTGGTATGTGGGAGATTAATTGCAAGGAGACTAGAGTAGTGATCAAGTGTGAATCACTACCCTAAGTTGAGCATCTGACTGACATCTTCCATGTAAAGAGTTATATACTATGATTTAATTGAATATAATTATATATGTTTTTTCTTATTTTTTGTATGCTTATTTATTCTCGAGATTAGGTTTGCTTATAGAACATCCTATAGGAGATTGAGGTATTTTATTTGCACATATATTATGTCATTCTCCTGTGCATGTATAAGGTATTTTGATGACTCGCATATTATCGGAGATAATTATTAATTAAAAATTCATCTAAAGTGACTATTTTTAAAGTGGTGCAGAAGAGTACATCTAGAAGCCAGCACATGTTTAGTACACCGGAATTAATTTTGTACTATTAATTTGAATTGCAAAATAATTAGCCACATCGAACTTCAGTCTCGAAGACTAGTTATGGTTAAATGCCTCTGCATACAAACTTGCGAACTTCAATTTTGTTTGTTGAATGCAACCTGTAATTGGATGTGAAATAAATCATTCTTACTATTCAAACAACATCTCATAATTCGTATACAAACTTTGACATTCAGGCCATTGAAATTGTGCATCCCCTATCAACTCTAGATTGAAGTCTGAGATAAATATTAGAAAATCAAAGCATCATCATATGATTCGGTACTAAATAAAAATGGACACTGAAATTCTAACACATTTTTCATTATATCAATGAAATAAACCCAATAACCAGGTGCCCCTCTGAACATAATGGGGCATAGAAAAGAAATTTGGAGCGAGATAGAGTATACGAAGAATATGTGTGATATGTTGTACTTGTACTAAAAACTGAACAAAACTACCGCAATATAGAGTTGGAAATCAGATTAGATAGTTCTTTGTATCTGTATGTTGATTTGGAGTAAAGAGTGTGTGTCACAAAGTGTTTGCGGAGTTTGGAACAAGAGTGTGTGTCATGAACTATTTGCAGAGTTGGAGAGCAGAATGTGAGTCACGGAGGACAGGGTATTAGTAAGTGTGATTGTGAGAAAATTGCGATTTTTGTCCCACAGGACACGGGACAATTTATTTTGTTCCCTGCCTTGGCAGAAATGACCCCAATTTTTTTTTTTGTTGCACTTTTGGTCCTGCCATTACGGAATCCGTTAATTTTTTTGCACGTTTAGTCCCATCTCTGCGATTACAGATTTGGTGAACAACAGTTCTTTTTTTTTTTTTTAGGGAAAAATGGCTCTTTTTGGTCCTGCCATTCACAGTAAATGAAGCTCACCTAATAAATTAGAATCACATCAATGCACACATTACACACACAAAAATCATAAAAATTAAAGAAAAAGATCCACAATGGCTTCTCCGTCTTCATCCAATCTTGGCAGGTTGTACCCATCCCTACAACCAGGCATAATCTGCCACTACAGTAAAGGAAGGCAAACTGAAAATGATGGTGCAAGTGGGAGGGTAATCGATGATCGGCTGAGCACATCCATTAGGGTCCTAGCTGAGGAAGTGCAAGACCTTGTTCAAGAGATAAGAGGACTAGGAAGTTGAAGAAGATGCTGACATGTTTAGTCATCATTATCCTAGTTGTAGGGATGATTAAATTTCTAGTTTAGTTTGGTTTAGAAATAGGTAAATGATCAATTTGCTTATGTGTAACCCCTGTTTTGGCATATGTAATTGAGGCTAATGTATGTTTGTTTTCTGTTTCATCTAGGACCTGTTTTCTAGCATCTTTTCCATCTTCCTAATCCACTTACATAGACCACTCCAGTGAACACAACCAAACAAAACTGTAACAGTGAACACAACTAAGCAAAACTGAATAAAATACTGAGTAGCACTGGTGCACAAAATCTTCACGATCTTTGCTCTCTGCATTTATGGCACTGATGGCATGTTTATAAGGTATCCCAACTACATCCCATTTCCTACATGCACATGTTTTCATCAACAAATCCACAACATACCTACCACCATCCGAGCTTGTAATCTCATAATTTCACTCATTGACTTGATTGGTACACAATCAGCAGAATCCTCAATCATTTTTGCCACTATCTTTCTAATCCTAGGGCATATCTTTCTACCTTCCCACTTCCTCTCACATCTCTCTATTTTTCTCCAACCTGGACATACAGTAGTCACTAATCCATTCTAACCACTGTTCCACTGCTCACACATGTTATTGACAAAAGTGTCACATTTCCCAAATGTAGTGAAATGTAACATGCTCCATGTACTTGGATGGTTGTCAGACAGCCACTCAACACATCTTGGGTCTAGTTCCCAGGACTATTCCGAAGTCTATAAAAGGACAAGTGTTGCTCGTTTTTCAGGGGATCAATTACATCACATCATATACTCACTGAAGAAGAGTTAGAGAGCGATTTGAAGAACGAGAAAGAAGAAGATTTACGAGCCGACATAGCCGGGTTTAACTATTTCTTTTCTAGTCTTTATTTCTTTATAATGTATTCCAAGAATTATTGCAGAGATTTAATACTAGGCATGAGTAGCTAAACTACTCGTGTCCTAGGGTTAGAAAGTTGTGTTTTACGACAATATTTTGATTTAAGGTTTTGATTGATAGACTCCGATTTTAAGTATCTATCTATGTGTTTGTTTTATTCCATAAATGAGCATAATTTGATCACTTAGGCTTAGTTTACACGTTTAGCGATTCCGCTTCGAGAGGGAATCGTTAATAGACGTACAACATATAGTGTAGTTGTCTATAGCTGCGCAGGCTAGGACTAAGGGTCTTTTGGGATTTGTTAGGATTAATTGACTCGAGAGGGTAGTTGTCCTATTCAATCCACGACTTAGTCGCTTCGAGAGAAGGACTAAGTTAATTCAGTTTCGTCTAATATATACTGAAAATTGGTTTAAAATTCTATAAGTTAAACTTAATCACTATTGAGGTACTTCATGAAATCGAAGCCCTAGGATACATTCTTGTGATTGGAAGTTCCTCATTTGTCAAAGTTAGATAATTAGTTAAAGTAATTTAGTTATTTAAAATCAATCTTACACAATTTGAGTGTCTAGGTAGGGTTATCCCAGAAAATTGGGATACCGAACTACGTTAACCTGTTCTCTGAGGATCGACCTTGACTTTTCCTATACACATCTACACCCGTATACTTGCGGTATTTAGGGTTTTAGGCCTGTCAAGTTTTTGGCGCCGTTTGACAAATGGGTTGTTTAGAGTGAAAAATAGGATTAAAGTATGTGTTTTTAACATATATTTGTAGTTTTTAAACACCCATTTGTTATATTCTTCGTATTTCTTTTCTTTTGTTGGAAAACCTCGTTTTCAAGTATTTTGCAGGTAAAAAAGTATACAAAGAGGTGACGAGTAGATTGGAGTTGAAGAAATCGAGAAAAAACCCGAGGAATGAAGAAACGGGCCAAAATTGGGCCGTGCACGGTCACAACCGTGCATGCCTTCACAAACCGTGCACGGCCCGTGTGCGCAAAAAGCAGGGGCAGCCATACACGGGCGCACGGTCATGACCGTGCACGGACCGTGCAATCCTGTCCAGAGAATATGAGATTTCAGGGGTTGTGCACGGTCCGTTCGGCCTTGCACGGGCATGACCGTGCACAAACTCCGAAAATAGCTTAATTTAAGCCCATTTATGTAATTTTGAGCCCAAGACTTTGTAAAAAGCCCCAAATGAGGGGTATAGACTAAGATTTTCAGATTTTTGGAACATACACTATTCACTTTACTTACTTTTTTAGAGAGAGAAAGCTAGAGAGCATTTTGGGGGAATTACTTGAAGATCAAGATTTGTTTCTTCAATAGGTTTTATCCTTCCATTTTCATCTAAATTTTGTATAAACATGATTATGTCTATATATTTGTGTTTATTTATTATGATGATCATGGTTGGCTAATTTTCTTTATCTAGGTTTAGAAAGTAGATTACGGGTGATTAGTGATTTTACTCGATTAATTTAATCCCGTGCTATGCTATTAGTTGATTAATGGTTTATTATGCTTGTTGAATGATTTGATCACTTGTTTAACATTATTGAGGATTAAATTGAAACCGAGAGGGGAAATTTGATCCGAGATCACATTAATCGACATGATTAGGCAATAAAACCGAGAGGTTTGAGTTAATTGTGGGAACATTGATCTTAAGACCGATTAGGAGTTGTATTTGATTAATCGACCGGAGTCGGTGATTAATCTTATACAATTAACACGTAAGTTGCTCCGAGAGGGGATCTTACATATAATTTGTGATTGTTTCCTAATACGTAGCATTCGGTTTAAAGGTTGAAATAATCGAGATAATAATTGCTAATTACCCTAATCGAAATCTAAGCCTAGATTACCCTTATTAATCGGTTTTTCCCTATAAATTGCCATCTAGTCTATCTTATTAGTTTCAATTGCTTGTTGATCTAAATTAGAGTTTAAAAATACAAAAACCAATCTCGATCGTCTAGTTAGCCACTTAAATGTTTGGATTACTTCATCTTTCCGATATTGGGCCGATTCCTCGTGGGATCGACCTTGTGCTCACATAGTGCTACTTCGACGCTGTATACTTGCGGTTGTTCGATTTAGTTACAACAACTAAGTGTGTGTCAAGTTTTTGGCGCCGTTGCCGGGGAATTGGTAACAATAGCCGGAAAATGTTGTTCTAGGCATTTAGTGATACTCTAGACATTTTATTTTTGTTAGTAGTTTAGTTTATTTTAATTGTCAATTAATCATTAATTGAGCTTACGGGATCTCTTTTTAATTGGTGTGCAAGGTGTTGATGCATTTGAGGTCACAAGGATTGGAAGGCTTGCTACCTATTGATTCGGAAATCGAGGCAACTTGTAGACACAATCAAGGGAGAAGGAGTAGAGAAAGAAGCATGGAAGCCGGAGATAACGACCCAAGAGTCTTCAATCAAGTTGAGAGGAATGCACCGGGAATTCCGCCGGATCAAGCAAACATCTATCATCAAATGATAGAAATGATGCGGAAACAACAAGAAGAGGTGAATGCTCTCCGGAATTGGAGAGAGCAAGTGCTTAACCCGCCACCACAAGATACTATACAAGATTTCCTACGACCGGTAGCAAATCGAAATTTTGGTGGGATGGGTAGAGTGCCCGTGAATGCAGTGAATTTCGAACCAAAGCCGGCACTCATTAACATCATTCAATAGAACCAGTTTGGAGGTCAAGCTAGTGAAGACCCGAATTTGCATTTGTCAACGTTCTTGGAAGTATGTGGGACGATTCAAATCAACCAAGTCCCACATGATCAAATTAAGCTCCGGCTTTTCTCATTCTCATTGAGAGATAGGGCAAAGTTGTGGTACAACTCCCTCGCCAACGAAGATATCCGAACATGGGACGATCTCTATCAAAGGTTCCTTCAGAAGTACTTCCCGGCGAGTAAGACCATTAGATTGAGAGGAGAAATCACGCAATTCCGACAGTTCGATTCTGAATCATTGTGGGAAGCTTGGGAGCGTTTTAAAGACTTACTCCGGAAGTGTCCCCAACACGGGTTGCAAGATAAGGAGCAAATTTGTTACTTCTATAACGGATTATTCGGGTCTACAAGAGAAATCATAGATGCAGCCGCCGGTGGTGCATGGTTGGCAAGAACGGCGAGAGATGCAACATCAATCATTGAGGACATGGCCACAAATTCATATCAATGGCCAACCGAAAGGAATAAACCGAGGGTGGTTGCAAGTGTAGCGAAAAAAGAGGCAAGCTCTTCGCTTTCAACTCAAATAGCGGCTTTGTCAAAACAATTGGAGTCGCTAACCAAAGCCGCATCTTCGGTTCAAATGGAACAAAGTGCAAAGGCCGTTGTTGCACAAGAAGACCCCGAGGATTGTAACTTCATTCATCAAAGGGGTTATGGAAACCAAAGGGGACACCAATATCCCTATTCGGGGCAAGGTCAACATTCGAACTTCAATCACAACCAACACCAACCGGGTCACTACCAATCGGGATCAAAGGGGCATCAAAATCTCTCCTATGGCAACCCCAAAAATTCGGTCCAACCACCACCCGGATTCTCCGTTACCAATGGGGTAATAAACGAAGGAAGGGAACCAAGTTTAAAGGAACTCTTGACATCGTTCATCTCAAGGACGGACGAAATAATGTCACAAATGGACAATTCTTTCGCGAAGTTTCAAGTTGATGTCAACAAGAGCATTGTGACAAATGGGGCCGACATTAAAAGCTTGCAATTGCAAATGAGCCAGTTAGCCCAAGCCATTAGTCCCCAACACCAAAAGGGGCAGTTTCCGAGTGACACGGTGAAGAATCCAAAGGAATAATGCTAAGCAATTCGACTAAGGAGCGGAACCGAGTATGAAGGACCAAAGCTACCGGTGGAAGGTGACCAAGTGATTGAGAAAGAGCATTTAGAGGAGCAAACCAAACCCAAGGATTGTGGAGAATCAAGTGAAAAAGGGGCCGTGAAGCCAAACTCCACTCCTAACTCTACTCCTCTTACTTATGTCCCTCCCCTCCCATTTCCACAAACTTATCAAAAGAAAAAGTTGGATAACCAATTTGCTAAGTTTTTGGAAATCTTCAAGAAATTGCATATTAACATTCCTTTTATTGATGCTTTGCAACAAATGCCTAATTATGCTAAATTTTTTAAGGAGGTGATATCGAAGAAGAGGAGGTTGGAGGCTTATGAGACGGTTAACTTAACCGAGGAGTGTAGTGCCGTAATTCAAAGAAGAATTTCTCAAAAGAGGAAGGATCCAGGTAGCTTTACGATTTCTTGTATTATTGGGGATCAAAAATTTGAAAAAGCATTATGTGATCTTGGGGCAAGTATTAATCTCATGCCACTTTCTATATTCAATAAATTGGAAATTGGAACCATCAAACCTACCACTATTGCTTTGCAAATGGTGGATAGGTCTTTGACCTATCCAAAAGGATAGTGGAGCATGTGTTGATCAAGGTAGGTGAGTTTATAATCCCGGTGGATTTTGTAGTTTTGGACATGAATGAGGACAAGGAAGTCCCCTTGATTTTGGGCCGTCCGTTTCTAGCAACGGGTGGAGCCCTCATTGATGTTCAAAAAGGGGAACTCACCTTACGTGTGAATGATGAGAAGGTTACTTTTTCAATTTTATAAGGCAATGAGGTTTCACAATGAGGATGAGGTTAATGTCATAGAAGAATGTAATGCTTTGGATTTGCTAGATACCAATGATACAAGAAATCTTTTAGCTTCGAATGAAATTGATTCTTTGGAGATTTGTTTGCATGACTCTATTTTTGCATGTGCTAACCATGAAGCTAACGGTGTTGATGTTTTGGATAGTGTTAGTGCATTGAATTCTTTACAGGAGGTATGCAATGAGGAGATTTCTTGGTTGAAATTGGAGGATGAGGAGTCAACCGGACTAAAGGAATCTAAGGGCAAAGAAGAAGAAGGACCCAATGTGGAGTTGAAGCCTCTCCCCGACCACTTGAGGTATGAGTACCTTGTTGAAGGTAAGAAATTTCCGGTTATAATTTCAGCATATCTTAATGAGAGTGAATGTGCGAAATTGATTGAAATCTTGAAAAAGCATAAGAGTGCTATTGGATGGTCTATCTCGGATCTTAAGGGGATTAGCCCCGCTATTTGCATGCATAAAATTTTAATGGAAGAGGACTATAAACCAAGTGTGCAAAGTCAACGTAGGTTAAATCCAATTATGCAAGAGGTGGTGAGGAAAGAAGTTTTGAAATGGCTTGATAATGTCATAGTCTTTCCTATATCCGATAGCAAGTGGGTGAGTCCTACCCAAGTCGTGCCTAAGAAAGGAGGAATAACGGTAGTAAAAGTGAGTGATTTAGAAGAAGTAGCCACTAGGTTGATAACCGCTTGGAGGGTTTGTATTGACTACCAAAAATTGAATGCGGCTACTAGGAAAGATCATTTTCCACTTCCATTTCTTGATCAAATGTTGGATAGATTAGCCGGGTATGACTATTATTGCTTTTTGGATGGGTACTCCGGGTATAATCAAATTATGATTGCCCCGGAGGATCAAGAAAAAACGGCTTTTGTATGCCCATATGGCATCTTTGCATTTAGGAGAATGCCCTTTGGCTTATGTAATGCACCGGCCACTTTCCAACGATGCATGATGGCTATTTTTAGTGGGTTGATCGAGAATGTGATGGAAGTATTCATGGATGATTTTTCTGTTTTTGGTGCATCATTTGATCATTGTCTGTTTAACTTGTCTCTAGTCTTGCAGCGTTGTGAAGACACTAACCTTGTATTAAATTGGGAAAAATGTCACTTCATGGTAAGAGAAGGTATAGTGTTAGGACATAAGGTTTCAGCTGCAGGTTTGGAGGTAGACCGAGCCAAGGTGGTTGCCATCGAAAGATTACCACCACCACTCACTGAGAAGGGAATCCGAAGCTTTCTAGGCCATGCTGGTTTTTACCGAAGGTTTATTCGTGATTTTTCGAAAATTGCTAAGCCTTTGTTTCACCTTTTGGAAAAAGATGCTGCTTATGTTTTCGATGATTCTTGTCTACAGGCCTTCAAAGTGTTGAAATAAGCATTGGTTTCGGCACCAGTCTTGATATCACCTGATTGGAACCAACCTTTTGAACTCATGTGTGATGCGAGTGATACAACAGTCGGGGCAGTCTTAGGACAGAAAAGGGATAAAATCTTCCGAGTGATATATTACGCAAGTAAAAGCCTTGACCCGACCCAGTCACACTACACAACAATAGAGAAGGAGATGTTAGCGGTGGTATATGGGTTCGACAAATTTCGTGCCTATCTTGTGGGCACGAAAACGATTGTATACACCGACCACGCAGCCATCCGGTACCTTTTCGATAAAAAAGATGCCAAGCCAAGACTCATTCGATGGATCCTACTTTTGCAAGAATTCGATTTAGAAATCAAGGATCAGAAAGGGTGTGAAAATGTTGTAGCCGATCACCTTTCGAGGATTGAGAATGAAGTGGATAAAAAAGGGCAACAAGAGGTGATCAAGGATACATTTCCCGATGAACAACTCATGATGGCGATTGCTCGGCTTCCATGGTATGCTAACATTGTGAACTTCTTAGCTTGTGGAGCACCTCCACCCGATCTCTCATCACATCAGAAGAAGAAGTTCTATCACGAAGCAAGGTTTTATATGTGGGATGATCCATATCTCTTCCGAAAATGTGCTGACTCGATTATCCGGAGGTGTGTATCGCAGGAAGAGGGTCGAGAGATCATCGAACAATGTCACTCTTCACCAAGTGGGGGACACTTTGCGGTAAACAGAACAGCGCTAAGGTGCTTCAAAGTGGACTCTATTGGCCAACGATCTTCCAAGATTGCCACAACTTCATCAAGCAATGTGATCGGTGCCAACGAACCGGTGGAATCTCGAAAAGATATGAAATGCCACTTGCCAATTCTATTGAAGTGGAACTGTTTGACGTTTGGGGAATCGACTTCATGGGACCATTCCCATCATCTCAAGGCTATCAATACATTTTGTTGGCGGTGGATTATGTTTCTCGATGGGTTGAGGCCATCCCTACATCAACCAATGACTCTAAGGTGGTACTAAGATTTCTTGTGAAGAATATCATCACCCGTTATGGAGCACCTAGAGCATTGCTTAGTGATGGAGGGTCGCATTTTTGTAACAAATGGCTCAATGGCTTATTGGCCCGGTATGGCGTGAAGCATAGGGTGACTACACCATATCACCCTCAAGCAAATGGTCAAGCCGAATTAGTTAACCGGGAAATCAAGCAAGTCCTCGAGAAATCAGTAAGTGGAAACCGGAAGGATTGGGCTCTAAAGTTGGAAGATGCATTGTGGGCGTATAGAACGGCCTACAAGACACCCCTTGGTATGTCTCCTTATCAACTTGTTTTTGGAAAATCATGCCATTTGCCCGTGGAGCTTGAACATCGTGCATATTGGGCGATAAAAAAGTTGAATTTCGACTTCCAATCGGCTGGGGCAAATAGGGTGTTACAATTGAACAAACTTGATGAGTTCCGAAATCAAGCATTTGAGAATTCAAGGGTGTACAAGGAAAGGGTCAAGAGGTTTCATGACAAATTGATCATCAAGAGAGAGTTTTGTCATGGAGACCAAGTCCTTTTGTTCAATTCCCGTCTCCAACTTTTTCCCGGGAAGTTAAAATCAAAATGGTCGGGACCATTCACAGTCAAGAGAGTGCTACCAAGCGGAGTTGTTGAGCTACTCAATACCGACGGGAGCACGTTTATGGTGAATGGCCAGAGAGTAAAGAAGTGCTTTGACCAAGCACAAGAAAGAGAGGTTCACCAACTGTCTTTGGTTGAACCGACTTGAACCGAAATAGACAGGCGTCCGGCTAAAGACGTAAAACTTAGCGCTTGTCGGGAGGTAACCCGGCGGTTCAATTCATTTAATTTCGTATTTTGAATAATTAGATAGTTTTATTTAAATGTTTTTAAATTTTTAGTGTTGAATAATGGCAGGTAAATGCAAGGAATGATGGGAAAAGTGGTAGGATGCAAAATGGATGAGCACAACTTCAAAAAAAATGGGTAAAATCTCAATTTTTAGGCGTGCACGGTCCGTGCATCCTACTCCCGAGAGGTGCCCAATTTTGGGCTCGTGCACGGTCACGACCGTGCACGAGCGAACGGACCGTGCATTACCCCTTTCCCGAGAGCAGCCTGTTTTTTAGGTCGTGCACGGTCATGACCGTGCACCCTTGCACGGACCGTGCACGACCTGGGCAGAAACATATTTGAACGCGAAAAATACCTCCAAAACCCATTTCCCTCTCTTCTCTTCGCGAAAACACAACAAAACACACACACACACACATAAATCCAACGCCATTCTTGGAAAATCAACACCTTCAAGTCATTATCTTCCTACATTGACAAGGTATGCACATTGAATCTCAATTAAATTCGAATTTTTGGCCAATTTTGTCAAATTAGGGCTTAGTTGTGTAGTTTGCCTTTAATTTCGAATGTCTTTGTGATTTGTGGATAATATGCTTTGTTGTGAACATATTATTGATGATTGAGTATAGGGAATAGATAGAACTTGAAATTGTTCAATTCGGAGTTAGAATTTCATTGGAGTATTTTGTCGAACACCTTGCGTGCAATTGTTTTTGTGCTTGTTTGTTGATTTAAGGCCAATTGGTGCCTTTTTCTTATGAATTGTTTCGACTTTATACTTCAATTGAGTGTAGTATTGCATAAATTTGTGGACATTGAGGTGTGTTGAATGTGTAAATGCAAGATATGCTACTTTCTTGGCAAATTGATGATTTTTGACCTTCTTGCATTTCATGGATACTGTTCATTCCCCTTCATCATTCGAATTGAACTTGTATGCATCAAACTAGTTGGGATTATGGTGCATTACCACTTGTTTCACTTCAAGCACACAACACCAAACTAGTTTGAGGGTAGGTGTTAATTGCTCAAGAACACATTTAATTGCTCAAGAATGGAAAACATTGTGTAGAAATTGTGTGTTATGTGTGTTACTTGTCGTGATTATACTAGACATGAGGCTCTATGCAATTAGGAATGCATTATATTTTTTTTACATACACCTCAAGTCTAGTTTAAGGGGGTTGATAAGAATTTGTCTCACGTGTTTTGGGTGATTGTAGGTCATATTTTCTTACACTGAACATGGGGCCAAAGAGAAAAGTTGCAAGGGTGGGCGAGTCAAGTTCGAGGGCCACACAAGACCCTACTGAGCAAAGTGAGCCCGCGAACATAAACCCGAGTGATTATGGAATCAATTTTGGCTGGTTGTGGGAGTCGGAGACAGTTCAAGAAAGGTGGAATAAGCTGACCAGAAGACGGATCATTCCAACACTATACCCCGATCCCCCAATTATGGATGAGTTGGGTATCCGGGAAGACGTGGAGACTTTGATCCGACGGATGGATTGGGGTCACCTCCTTTATGGATATTGGCCCACCTACAAGGAACTAGTCCTGGAATTCTTCTCTACTCTCAATGTTGTCATGCATCGCGAAGAAGCTTTGAGCATGACATTCCGATTGGGCAACAGGCCTCGTGAGATGCATTCTGGACAATTGGGAGACATTTTTCGGTTCCACTCCCCCGGCGACTTCCCTCACCATGAGGATTTCAATCCTCAAGAATTTTGGCCACAAATCAGTTACCAACCAGACGCCACACCATCTCATCCCACTTACAATGCTAGCCGATCAAAGCTGACCGAAATTCGCAATCCGGTATTCAGATACTTGGCTAAGATTATGCAGCATACTCTCTTCGCCAGGCATGAGGCAGGAGGTCTCCGGGCAGACGAGCTTTACTTGCTATGGTGTATGATGAAGCCTCACAAGGTGAGGTCGGGACCTTATTTGATGGGCCAATTCAATTCAATAGCACATAAAACAGGTGCTATTCGAATTGGAGGGTTCATCACTGCCTTGGCAGTGCATTACAAGATAATTCTCTCCAGATTTCAACCAATGCGTGGAGAATCAAGGATAACGACAGAAGTTCTCAAAACATCTCACTACATTAAGTTATCCAAGGAGAGAGTTTGGATGTGGCAGCAGCGAGAGGGAGGGTCATTTCCCTTGCCTAACCCCCCTCTGACTACGGTGATGAAGCGTGAAAACTGGTTGATGATGACCCCGGCCCATGCGGAGATGATTCAGAAGGGTTTAGCTGGCGTTCTACCTAGGCAAGTGGCGACTGAGGAGCAAATGGAAGAGGATCCGGAGATCCAAAATATTGAAGAGGCATTCCTTGGACAGCGAGGGGAGGAGTCTTCCTCCCGACAGCGCGGGGAATCCTCCACAGTCACTGATAGGTTGAAAGTTGTGGAAGCGGCCCTCAACGAGCTTAAAGAGCAGCAACAAACACTTATGAACAACCAAGCTGACATAATGCAAACGCAGCAAAACTTGACAACGGGCCAGTCCACAATTATGAATGCATTATTGGAAATCATGGAGGCCCAGAAGGTCAGCTCAAAAGAAGAAAGGAGAATGGCAAAAATGCTGCAAAAGCTCGAGGACTTGAATGTTCAAGCCGGCCTTAGGGGGAGTTTGTAAGTTATTCGCAACATCTTTACTTCTTAAAACTATTTTAACGCCTTTTGGAATCTAGTGTAAAATAGTTTGAGGGGGGATGTATGTTGCGAAATTTGAAGGGTGGTTGATTGTCTTTTCTTGCATTTGTTTTGCCAAAATTGAACTATGTTTTAATGTTTATGAAGTTTTTGTTTCGAACTTTTAGTTTCAATTAATTTGTTAAGTTATTTTATCTTTAGTTGTTGATAGCTTGTTAGGTTGTTGATTTTAATTTGTAGAAAAAAAAAAATGAAGTTCTTGAAAGAGGAAAGATTAGGTTGATAAGGTATTGGAAGTGTTGTCAATGATGATACACAATTTTGTGTTTTGATTGAAAATGTGATATATGCACACACTTGTTATGGAACAAAGAAATTAATCATACTATATAAGCCGGTGAGATTTTGAGCCAAAATGAAGAACTCCTATTTTTGGAGTTCAATATCTTCTTTGATTTGTGTGATGTTGGTCATATGCATAGTACCTCTAGAACTTGCTTTGAGTCTACTTGAAATCACTAGGTATATTTGTGAGCATTAAAAATGATTTTAGGCAATCTTTGATTATAACCCATTTTGAGCTTTAAAAATCATCTTCTTACCCCTTTATATCAATGATCCCTAGTTAGCCAAGTTGGACTTGTAGCCTTTTCTTGATAGCCATAATTACAAGCCATATCCATCTTTTTAGCCTTTTTCCCACACTTGGATCGAACGAGTTTGATAGAGGGAATTGGAAAGTGGATGTGAGAGAGGGTTACAAACATGATGAGAGTGCGATGATGAATATAAAGTGGGGAAAAAAAAAATTGCGTTCTATTTCGATTGGATGTTTATAGTTTATGACCAAGAAAGGGTCAAAGGAAACCAATAATAGAGCTTACTTTGATTGAGTTAGAAGTCAAAATATTGCTCTCTCATATTTTATGCACAAGAGTTGGTTGTGGTGATTTGGAGAAGGTGAAAGAAACATTGACGTTTTGAAATGATGAAAAAGGAGTGAGAGTGAAACTTATGTGAGAATTAGTTGAGTGTAACTCAATCGATCCAAGTTAAGTCTCTACACTCAAACATATCTCACCTAGTCCAAAAAGCCTACATTACAACCAAAATAAAAGACCTTTCTGATTTTTTGCTCATATTTATCAAAAGTGATGGAAAGATGAGACAATAAGCAAGCATATGGTAGGGCAAGCATATGTATACAACTCGAGCGATACACGACCCTCTTTTATACACTTGAGTGCTTGAGTGATACACTTATCTGTGAGGATAGTATGATGATTTCAAAGGTTCATTAACTTGTGATGTGCATAATTAGAATGTGCTTTTGATCTGAGACTTACATTTCCAAGTAAAACTGATGATACCTATATGTTTTCCTCCTACTAAGAAAGAAATTCTTCATTCTTTTGATATTAATTGCTCAGGGACGAGCAAGGGTTTAGTTTGAGGGGGTTGACAAATGGGTTGTTTAGAGTGAAAAATAGGACTAAAGTATGTGTTTTTAACATATATTTGTAGTTTTTAAACACCCATTTGTTATATTCTTCGTATTTCTTTTTTTTTTTTGTTGGAAAACCTCGTTTTCAAGCATTTTGCAGGTAAAAAAGTATACAAAGAGGTGACGAGTAGATTGGAGTCGAAGAAATCGAGAAAAAACCCGAGGAATGAAGAAACGGGCCAAAATTGGGCCGTGCACGGTCACAACCGTGCATGCCTTCACAAACCGTGCACGGCCCGTGCGCGCAAAAAGCAGGGGCAGCCATACACGGGCGCACGGTCATGACCGTGCACGGACCGTGTAATCCTGTCCAAAGAATATGAGATTTCAGGGGTTGTGCACGGTCCGTTCAGCCTTGCACGGGCATGACCGTGCACAAACTCCGGAAATAGCTTAATTTAAGCCCATTTATGTAATTTTGAGCCCAAGACTTTGTAAAAAGCCCCAAATGAGGGGTATAGACTAAGATTTTTAGATTTTTGGAACATACACTATTCACTTTACTTACTTTTTAGAGAGAGAAAGCTAGAGAGCATTTTGGGGGAATTACTTCAAGATCAAGATTTATTTCTTCAATAGGTTTTATCCTTCCATTTTCATCTAAATTTTGTATAAACATGATTATGTCTATATATTTGTGTTTATTTATTGTGATGATCATGGTTGGCTAATTTTCTTAATCTAGGTTTAGAAAGTAGATTACGGGTGATTAGTGATTTTACTCGATTAATTTAATCCCGTGCTATGCTATTAGTTGATTAATGGTTTATTATGCTTGTTGAATGATTTGATCACTTGTTTAACATTATTGAGGATTAAATTGAAATCGAGAGGGGAAATTTGATCCGAGATCACATTAATCGACATGATTAGGCAATAAAACCGAGAGGTTTGAGTTAATTGTGGGAACATTGATCTTAAGACCGATTAGGAGTTGTATTTGATTAATCGACCGGAGACGGTGATTAATCTTATACAATTAACACGTAAGTTGCTCCGAGAGGGGATCTTACATATAATTTGTGATCGTTTCCTAATACGTAGCATTTGGTTTAAAGGTTGAAATAATCGAGATAATAATTGCTAATTACCCTAATCGAAATCTAAGCCTAGATTACCCTTATTAATCGGTTCTTCCCTATAAATTGCCATCTAGTCTATCTTATTAGTTTCAATTGCTTGTTGATCTAAATTAGAGTTTAAAAATACAAAAACCAATCTCGATCGTCTAGTTAGCCACTTAAATGTTTGGATTACTTCATCTTTCCGATATTGGGCCGATTCCTCGTGGGATCGACCTTGTACTCACATAGTGCTACTTCGACGCCATATACTTGCGGTTGTTCGATTTAGTTACAACAACTAAGTGTGTGTCACCGTTGCTGGGGAATAGGTATAGCGTCATAGTTTTTATCGCGAGTAATAGGAGAAAACTAGACTAGACTTTATTTTTCGTAATTTTAATTTTATTTTTCATTTTTATAATATATTTATTTTATTTTAGTATTACGTGGTATTTCTTTTTGGAGGTGTTTGCAGGTTTCGTATAGAAACCAGATCAAAAGGGAAGGAACATCTTGTCCCTTTAGATCCTGAGATTGAAGTAATTGCCCGTAGATACCGTACGAGAAGAAATCCCACATTCGAGATGGAAAACATACCGCAAAATCTGACGCAAGAGGAAGCATTGACTCGGATACTATTGGCTCTCGCCAAAGTTGCCGGCTGATAAAGAAAAGGAAGTGCAGAAAGAATACTCAGTGGAAGAAAGAGGGGTAGATGAAGAAGAAAATAGGCCAAAAGCCAATTTACCAGAATATGTCCCTCCAATTCCATTTCCACAAGTTCTGAGGAAGAAAAAGATAGATGAGAAATTCGCAAAGTTCTTGGATGTGCTGAAGAAGATTCAGATTAATATACCTTTTGTTGAGGCACTACAGCAAATGCCTAACTACGCGAAGTTCTTAAAAGAGGTGATTACTCAAAAGAGAAAATGGGAGGACTACGAGACGGTGAACTTAACAGAAGAATGCAGTGCAGTTACCTAAAGAAAGTTACCAATAAAGTGCAAAGACCCAGGTAGTTTTACTCTTGAATGCAAAATAGGTAATTTAACTTTTGATAAAGCACTGTGTGATCTAGGGGGTAGTATCAACTTAATGCCATTGTTTATATATGAAAAATTAGGAATAAGCACAATAAAACCCATTGCAATAGCTCTCCAAATGGCCGACCGTTCTATAACTTGGTCATGGGGCATTGTAGAGGATATTTTAATAAAAGATGGCAATTTTATAATTCTCGTTGACTTTATAGTCCTAGATATGGTAGAAGACAAGGAAATTTCCTTGATCTTAGGTCGCCCGTTTTTAGCAACGAGTAAAGCACTTATAGACGTTCAAAGGGGGAGTTAACTTTGAGGGTAGATGAGGAGAAAGTCACGTTTTGGATATATGAACTTAAAAACAACATGAGAGTGAGAGAGTAAATCACATTGAAACATGTGGCTCTATACAATGTTTAGATGTCACATTAAATAAGAACCTGATCTCACCTAGTGATTGTAATACCCTTAAAGTGTGCTTTGTTGATTCTGCATCTAATCTTGATCACCATGATTCTACTAATCTTGAACTATTAGGAAGTGTTAGTGTTCTAGATGCCTTACAGGAACCTCCAAAATGAAGGTCAACCAAAAAGCGTAAAATGAAAAAAGAAAGTCGAGAAGGCATTAAGAGAGAGTAAAGGCTACGAAAACATTAAACTGTTACCTAAGAATCTACAACTAAATCTAATGATGAGGGAAACAGCTAAGAAGAAAGTGCGTCTGAAGAAGCCAAATTAGAACCAAAAAGGTCGTCTAGCTTGAGACGTAAAACGAAGCGCTTGTCGAGAGGCAACCCGATGTTTACCGTTTTATTTTTTTTTTTTTTTTTTTTGTATTTATTACTTTATGTTTTTACTTGAGTTTTTAGTGTTTTGATGTTTATAGGAGCCAACAGTGACAAATCAAGATAAAACAGAGAACACGATAGCAAGATGCAGGGGACGAAAAGAGGATGAGGGGCAGTACAATGTGACGCGGTCGAGTCACATAGTGACTCGGCTGCGTCAAATATCCACCCTTTGACACGTCGCAGGACAGTAAGTAGCGACGCAGTCGTGTTGAAAAACGATGCGGCCGCGTCAAGTTCTTCACTAGAATGCAGGTCAGTATGACACGACGCAGTCGCGTCAGTTTGCGAGAGCTGGCTTTTAAAAAACGTAGCCAGGTCATTTTCGTTCTTCTTTCCCTCTCCTCTCTCACACGAAAACTCACTTCCCACACACACAAACACAAAATATTTGAATAATTACCACCAATTCACATACTCCCACTCACCTACACATCACATACATCAATTCTCTCCATCCCATTCACTCCATTTGGGTTCGGCGAACAAACTCGGGCAAAACTAGGGCACAAAAAAAAATTGTTCATTTTCGACTAAACATCTCCGGTAAGACTTGCAAACTTGAACTTTTATGCTTAATATGTTGTAGTAATGCTTGCTTATTGTGGGATTTCATTGTAATAAAGATTTGGGATTGTTCTAGTTTGATTTGTTTAGTTAAGGGCACTTGTAGTGCTACTCTTTATGATTTTTTGTTCGATTTGGAGGCTATTGGTGTGAATTGTACATGAATTTGATCAATTGTGATGATGGGGATGGAAAATTAGCACCATAGTTATGATTAACATGTGTTCTTCTTTGAGGAGTTTTATCGAACATGTTATATGCATAGCTTGAAGCTAATTTTTGCTTGATTTGCTAACCCTTTTAGGTTTCATATGTGTAATGAAATGACGAATTGCTTACATATAAGTTATTAGACGTTCATATGATTCAATATGTATCATTGTTGGGCAAATTTGATTATACACATAACCTAGGGGGTACTAGTTGAGCCAAAGAGTGTATGAAGTTGTTAAGTGATACCTTTATTATAAAGAGATGAGTGAGTTAACTTGTCAATCATTTAACTGAGCCATATTTCTAATTCATGTTTCAAGAACGACAATATGATTGTGTAAGTTAGTCATTCTTTATCCTGTAAGGTTGGTTGTTAAAGTTGATTGTGTTTTGTGTGTGTTAGGTTGATTAAAATGTCCCAAGTCTAGGTTCTCATACTTAAGAAATGTCTTCAAATTCTTAAAGCTACAAGTCTATTTTGTTATTGTTTAGTAAAAATATATATAATGTGTGTATATCTATATACATACACACAAATAAGTCACAAATAAAATTTAATTTATTCTTGATAACGAATAAGTAAATCTTTAGGTGCTCTAATAAATTATTTTTTTTTAGGTCTGAGTCGATCGTTTTCACCACTTATATTATAGATATACTATTGTGATAATTAAGATGTAACACATGAGACAAATAAAAATTAAAGTCACATGAGAAAAATAAATCCACAAATATTTAATTAGTTTAAAATAAAATAAATAGTTTTATTAATTGCAAATGTTACTTATTTATAAGTGTTACTTATTCAAAAGTATTGCGTAAAAAGTATTACTTATTTAAAAATGTTACCTAAATGTGTTACAGTTTAAAATTGTTACATTCAAAGCGTTACATATTCCAAAAGTGTTACACGAAAGTGTTACATATTCGCGGATGTTACAAAAGTGTTACATATTCATAAGAGTTACAAAAGTGTTGCATAAATGTCCAAATTTTAAAAGTGTTACATAAAACTATTTATGTTGTAGTGAATAAAATATTTACAAAAATACACGTTGTCTAGAATTATAACCCGTTCTAGTAGGATTTAGTGATTTCACAATCAACAAGTGATTTTGGAAAAGCAGCTGGATAAGCAGGTTAATAGTCAGCTTAAAATAAGCTGATAAAGTGAAGAAATCACTACAACATAAATGACTTTATGTAACACTTCATTTATAACACTTCAAAAATTTTGCCTTTTATGTAACACTTTTGTAACACTTATGAATATGAAACACTTTCATGTAACATTTTTGTAACATCTGCGAATAAGTAACACTTTCGTGTAACACTTTTAGAATATGTAAAGCTTTGAACGTAACACTTTTAAATTGTAACAAATTTAGGTAACACTTTTAAATAAGTAACACTTTTTACGCAACACTTTTGAATAAGTAACACTTTTATGTAACACTTATAAATAAGTAACACTTGTAAATAATAAAATTATTCATTTTATTTTAAACTAATTAAATATTTGTGGATTATTTTTCTTATGTGACTTTAATTTTTATTTGTCTCATGTGTTACATCTTAATTATAATAACAGAATATCTGTAACATAAGTGGCGAAAATGATCGACTTAGACCTACAAAAATAACAATTTATTAGAGCATCTAAAGATTTACTTATTCGTTACAAATAAATTAAATTTTATTTGTGACTTATTTATGTGTATGTATATAGATTTACACACATTATATTTTTACTAAACAATTACAAAATTGACTTGTAACTTTAGTCTTTAAGAATTTGAATACATTTCTTAAGTTTGAGAACCTAGACTTGGGACATTTGGTCATGTCTCTTAATGTTTGTAAGTTATTTTTTTATTTAAAATCTATAAAACCAAACAATTAAGGTGTCTTAATATATAAAATTATGGTAATTAAAATTAATGATAATGTCTTAAGATTTATATACAATAACAAGATATACACTACAACATAAATGGCTTTATGTAACATTTCGTTTGTAACACTTTTAAAATTTTGACTTTTATGTAACACTTTTGTAACACTTATGAATATGTAACACTTTTATGTAACACTTTTGTAACATCTGCGAATATGTAACACTTTCGTGTAACACTTTTAGAATATGTAACGCTTTGAACGTAACACTTTTAAATTGTAACACATTTAGGTAACACTTTTAAATAAGTAACACTTTTTACGCAACACTTTTGAATAAGTAACACTTTTATGTAACACTTATAAATAAGTAACACTTGTAAATAATAAAATTATTTATTTTATTTTAAACTAATTAAAAATTTGTGGATTATTTTTCTTATGTGACTTTTATTTTTATTTGTGTCATGTGTTATATCTTAATTATTACAACAGAATGCCTGTAACATAAGTAGTGAAAATGATCGACTCAGACCTACAAAAATAACAATTTATTAGAGCACCTAAAGATTTACTTAATTATTCGTTAAGAATAAATTAAATTTTATTTGTGACTTATTTGTGGTTTTACTAAACAATTACAAAATAGACTTGTAGCTTTAAGAATTTGAATACATTTCTTAAGTGTGAGAACCTAGACTTGGGACATTTGGTCATGTATCTTCAGTTTGTAAGTTTATTTTTTTATTTAAAATCTATAAAGAAACAACAATTAAGGTGTCTTAATACATAAAATTATGGTAATTAAAATTAATGATAATGTCTTAAGATTTATATACAATAACTAGATGTATAAAATTAATGTGATATAAAATAAGTTATATATATATATATATATATATATATATAAGTGGATGAAAATGAAAAAAATAAAATAATGGAAACATTGTGTCAAATTGATATGAATAACCTAAATAAAATTAAGTTAGATTGTAGTTTGATGAAAACTTAATTTTGAGTGTATTTTATTGATGTTACAATAAAATCTTGTGTATATATTGTTTTTCTTACAAAAAAAACTAAAAAAGTTATTGTAGCCCAGTGGTTAAGACTTTGCACTTAAACTCCTGCAATCTAGCAACCTGGGTTTGAAACCTAGCAATGACAACTTTTTTATTTTCTCTTTCAATTAAAAGTGTTACATAAAGGGGGTTATGTGTAACATTTTTTTAGTGTTACCATAAAGTGTTACAATTTAAAATCTAATTTAACACTTATTAAAAGTGTTACTAAAGATCATCAAAAGTGTTACATTAGACTTTAGGTAGCACCGGCAAATGTAACACCAATAAAGTGTTACATAACGTCTATAGTAACATATTTTGGTATATAGGTAACACTTTTTGGGTGTTACATTAGCTCATTTATGTTGTAGTGATATAAAATTAATATGATATAAATTAAGTTATATATATATATATATATATATAAGTGGATAAAAATGAAAAAATAAATAATGGAAACACTGTGTCAAATTGATATGAATAACCTAAATAAAATTAAGTTAGATTGTAGTTTGATGAAAAGTGTATTTTGAGTTTATTTTATTGATGTTACAATAAAATCCTGTGTATATATTGTTTTTCTTAAAAAAATAACTAAAAAAGTTATTGTAGCCTAGTGGTTAAGACTTTGCGCTTAAGCTTTTGCAGTCCAGCAGCCTGGGTTCGAAACCCAACAATGACAATTTTTTAAATTTTTCTTTCAATTAAAAGTGTTACATAAAGGGGTTATTTGTAACATTTTTTTAGTGTTACCATAAAGTGTTACAATTTAAAATTTAATGTAACACTTATTAAAAGTGTTACTGAAGATCATAAAAAATGTTACATTAGACTTTAGGTAGCACCTGTAAATGTAACACCAATAAAGTGTTACCTAAAGTCTATAGTAACATATTTTAGTATATATGTAATACTTTTTGGGTGTTAACATTAGCTCATTTATGTTGTAGTGAATCAACTCAAAATTGTTTTAGGATCTTTAACAATGGTTTAACATAATTGTTACTTTCTTGTCCAACACACACTAGAGTAAGACCTAGTCCTCTGGCGTTGGAGACAAATTGTGCATCAATAAGCATTGCCCCATTTGTATTCCTTGCTACAATGGTTGACACATTTTCATTTTGGAAATTCCTAGTCAAAATCAAATCATCCAGTGTGATGCAAACTCCCATGAATATGCGGCAAATTGAAGACTTATCATGATCTCTTGATTCTAATTTGTTAGTTATCTGTCGTGTAGTAGTGTTCATTCGGTTGAAAAAATTATTCATTGTTTTGGGTTCAGTGTTGAGTGTGCATCCAATCCAAGAACAAAATATTCTATCTCTATTCTATGTAACTCAAAGTAGAACAAACAATCTTAAAACTAATGATTAAAATAAGTCCTGAACAACTAATTAAGTAACATTATACTAAATATTCCCTAGTTAACAATAGGGTAACATGTTATACAATACATGCAGCAAATGACAAATAGAAAATTCTTGCTTGGTCCTACTTTTTGTAGACTAACTAGACAAAAATCAACTAATGTTATTTTTTAATTGCTTTCTTGTATTCTTTGTATGGAGAGTTGGAGAGAAGGGCATGAGTCAAAAGAGATTTGTAATAGAGAATAGAATTTTTACTGAGAGAGAAAAAAATATGTGTGATTAAAAATGTATTACATGGTAGCATTCGATTACCACTTCAACATTGTTGCCATTTAAAATTCAATGCAGTCACTCCTGGTAGATTTCAAGATTGAGGCATGTTGGTGATTGTATCATGGTTGACCAAAATCGACCATTCGCACTTGGTCCCCGTGCTGATTTGCTAGTAGTCGTTGTTGTAGTTGTTGGAACATTTTCCTTCTTAAAATACCTAGTCAAAATCAACTCATCAGGTGTGATACAGACTCCCATGAATGTTTAACGAATTGGAGACTTATCATGGCCTCTTGATCAAACTAGAGAGTTATCTGTCATACATAATTGCTTATTTAGTTGAAAAAATTACTCATCTGATCAAGGTTTAGTGTTGAGTGTGCTCCCACTACAAGAACAACAAATTTCATCTCTATTCTCTGTAATTGAAAGTAACACAATTAATCAACTTACGGATTTCAAAGTAATAATAGCACAATAGTTTCTCTTTCTAAGGATAGAGTAACAAGACGATCGACCAAGAAATCTCTAACTAGGAGTTTTTGCGCTGGTTGAAATTTCTCGAACGACCTATGGTGGAAGGAATTAATTAAGCTCATCGAAATGAGCTCTGACATTTGGACTCAAGTAAATAGAACAAAATGATTTTCCGCTTGTCTTTATTCATTGTTCAATGCATGCTTAAATAGAGATTATAAGGAAAATAAAATATGGAAAAAGATGGTTGGCCACAATGTGGCTCGCCACATTTTGGGAAAAAACAAATCAAAATGAATATCTGCTAGCTAATTGTCATATATACCCTTTTCTCAATTCAAGTTATTTACTTTATAATTTAAAAAAAATACTGTAGACTTTCAAAAAAGTTTGAAATTCTCAATTTAGAAATCAAACTTTAAGTTGTAACTTTATCCCCTCTCTCTTCCATTATATCTTCACTCTTCTGTATTTTCTCCAAATCTCTCTCTCTCCTCTCTCCTGCTCCTATTTTCCTCCAATAAATATTACTGTAGTTTCATTTTCACTTCACTTCATTTCTGAAAAAAAATTAGTGTTCTTCTTGCTTTCCATTTATTTCCAGTCTTGGCATCTACCGCAACTGGAAGGAATTGGGAGGGTATAGTTTTTTGCTATGATTTTTAATTATTATTATTTATTTTTTTTCTTGGATAAGAATAATACTAATATTACCAAAGCGAAAAAAATGCCGGAATACTGTTCATTACTGAGCAGAAAAGGAAAAAAGATAACATATTGGTGGCAAGACTGGTAGGACTTGGAGCCAAAAAAACCAAGGTTGGTTGGTGGTATTCCAGCGTTTATTTTGGTTCTTTTTTAAAAAAAAATTAGATATATGTCCTCTCTTCTCTACATATTGATTTTTTATATCTATTTGTAGGTTTAGATTCAGATTATCAGAGAACCAAAAGTATCAGTACCATTTTTCAATATTTGAAGTACAGTCGGCTCAATAGGATTCCCCACATATATTAATCTACTGTAAAAAGCCGTGGAAATTTGTTTTTTTCCCCTGTTAGAGTTCATTGATTTCCATCTCAGACGTGTCATAGCACTATCATGTGTATGTCTCCGGAGAAGAAGTTTAAAAACAGAGTATACATTCTTTTTGTATAACCTTGCAAATAAAGTATACATAATCTAACACAATCTAAATATATAGATAAATATACATAAACGTATATATATGTAAATATATAAAATAATATATATATATATATATATATATAAATCGGTATAGAAATCTTATTGCAAGACCACCGCGCTTCCGACGTTAGAGATTACAAGTTTACAACTGATTGGTGACAAATTGCCGATAAAAATTACCTAAATTTTTTAGCACAATTATGATAATCTGTTGAGGGAAATATAGATTTGTCAGTACAGCTATCTGTCGGGATTTTGCAACTATAATCTGTCATTAATATATCGGGAATTCTCGACCACATTATTTATCGGTAACCTTTCCTATCGCTAATCTGTAAGGTTGCGAACCACAAATTCTGTTGATATCTTTTTTTATCACTATTAATTCTATGGCTATTATTAAAAGTTTTAGTCGTTACTCTGTTGCCAAATAATCACTATTTAGTCGTCAAATACAAACAAGTAACATGATTTTTGTGTCAGTATTCCATCAGTAAATACTCAAATTTAATTCTTTTTAATTGTTGGTGTCCTGACCTTTTTATATACTAGCACTATGCACGTGCGTTGCACGTGGTTATAATTTTTTACTATTATTTAATAAAAAAAATTAATTCAAACATAGAATAATTGTACATTGTGATCACTGTAATATATATACATTATTTCGTAGATTATTCAATGTAATAAAAATTAATCCATTGAACAAACATAATTTTGAATCAACTAAGAACTAAAAGAATCACAAAAGAGAAATAGAAAAGTTAAATAACCTTAGTCTTAATAAAATAAGTTATAATAATTAATGTTAATAGATTCGTAAAAAACGACATACCATGATATATTGTAGAAATATTTAGTCTTACAAAATTTTCTATTATATATGTAAAGTTTGATTTATTCAAACTATTGTTTACTTCTTATTATACACAGACTCGATCATCATTAATATATCTTGAATAAAGTTATACGATGATTGAAAAACTATATACGAAATAATGAGGCATATATTTTTATATTTTTCACCAAATCACTGACATTTGAAGAAAAACACATTTTTAATTGTCTCATTATATCACCAACTGACATTCATAAGTCAATTATTTGTTTATATACACACAAAATATTAGGTCTAACGTATTTTTCTATAATTCTCTAATAAATAATTTCGATTTCAATATATATTTGCATATGAAATTCTTTACGTATTTTAATGTGAGGAAAAACTTCCAACAACTTAGTATCAAGGTCCAACATTCAACTTTTGTTATGAAAGCTATTTTCTAATTTTTTATTATTATTAAGTATAACCCTCTTTAATGTAATTTACTTATTGATTTAAGATTGCTTATTCCAATTTTCTTTAATTATTTTCTCAATGTAACGTCGAAATTTAAAAATTATGCGTGATTTAAAATAAAAATTACACTATAGTATAATTACAAACTAAATAATATTTTTTATGGAAGGTTGACTATATAAATAGTGTCTCACAATCTTCAATTAAGTCACATGCTACAATCTATATAAAATATAATAAATATTTTACCTAATTTGTAATGTCTTTAATTCCTTATTTAGTTATAGTGAAATACTCCTAATTTTTCAAACATTGCACATCCATTTAAAAGTCTTATATATACATGATTAAACCACACATTCCGATTTTATTTTTCTCATTTCATTTTTTATTTAGACTACACCGTACTTTATTCGACGTAATTATTTTTCTAAGCTATTGTCAAGTTAATATTAACATTCACATTTCACTTTCTTTATTTTTCAGCATGTTTTAATTTAATTATGTGATACTTATTCACATAGTACAATTGAATCATTCACAGTACAACTTAGTTCATTATTTCTTTATCGTTCTTTTTTATTCTTTATTGTATCCTATAATTTATATAGCATAGTACATTCATCTATCAAGTTATTACATATGCTTAAAATATATATATATATATATATATATATATATAATATTTTTATTGATTTAATAATTTGTTTAATGTTAGATCTTAAATATTTAAAAGAATTGCAACTATTCATATCCACTAATTTTTTCGTTTGCCATTTTATTATTTCTCTTATTAGTACAATAAAATTTCACACCTCGCTCTAAACTCCAATTATTATAAACCTTGTGATTTTTATGTCTCTCTCCAATTTTCTAACATAACAGTTTTTTCTTTGGTCTACTAAAATTACATCAATTATTAAAAGTATTACATCAGTGAGTATATTTATGTAGGTGTGTAAGGTATGTGATTAAAAATGATGTTCTAACTTATAGACTTATTTGAATATATCGATCCATTGTATAGACCAATTGTACTTAAATTTACACAATATCACTACCGATGCATTTATAGTTTTTATATCTTCGTATATCTCTTTTACTGATTTCATATATAAGTTACTTTTATCGCTTTCCTCCATCTTTTTCATCTTATATTTATATATATATATATATATATATATGACTTTATCGTATACTTTTTTAATTCAATAAAATTCGTAAATCAATTATTATTTTTTCTTGTTGTAATGTTTATAAATGTTACTTATGAAATATATCGATTTCATTCTTCTAAATCATTGAAAATAAATATAATATATAATCTCATTTCCTACAAGTATAATAATTCGATTTATATTTACTTAGTAATGCTCATACAAAGAAATTTAGCTTGTAAATATATATATTGCTAGTTTAATCTAAATTTAAACAGTAAGGCTAAATGTATGCGTAGTTTAATCCAAATTTTGAAATACTACGTTGTAATAATTAACTTGTATGTACATCTACCTATAATATAGATATTTAATTTTTGTTTTTGTATACTTTTCTCATAGTATAATATGTCTAACTCTATCATATTAGTTTATCCTTTGATTTTTCTATTATATTACCTAGACTCGTCTATTATAATTTTTTTCATAATGAAAATTTACTTAGACTCTTTAATATTCATAATTTTTACGCTAGTTTTTTTTTTATAATTTTGTTTATTATGTTAATAAAGTTAGATCTACTAATATTAAAGTCTATTCATAAGTTTGTGTTATCTTTCTTCACAATGCATTTTCTCACTTCAATGCATTTTCTCACTTCTATTCATTTTATCATCATATAGTTCTTATTCAATTGTTTTGACATTATTTTCTATTGTTGGACTTTGATAAAGTGGTATACACAAAAATACATATAATTTTCTTACATGTCATTTTACTTACTCAAAAGTCAATTTTAAAATATAATCTTAGCAATTTCACATGCAAAGTCATTTTATTCTTTCATTTTAATACTTGCTTCAAGTTTATATTATAATGAAGTTTAAGTTACTATGCTCTAACACTTGATCAATTCAATAGTTTACACTTTAGTCTAAATATTATATATTCAAATTTTATTTTTCATTAGATAATTTATATAAATTCTATTTTTGTTCCCCAGTGTTGTAATATTGATACTTCAATAATTTAGAAATTTAGGGAGATTATTGCAAGTAGCAAATTTATAATATTCAAATTTAGACAAATAAATTGTTACTATTAGATAAGTATTATTCTAATTTATATTTATAATAAGAGTTGGTTGTTTTATTTATGACCAAACACTATGTAAGAATTTGTTAATAATTTATACATAGTAATATAAATCATTGTGAATCATTTACATATTGTTCTGACGTATAATGTTTACATTTTTTAAATAGACTAAAAGATTTAATTTAATCTCATCTATTTTTTCAAAAAAAAAAAATAATGACATTTTTTAATTTAACTTTCAATCATTTTTATATAATAAAAAAATATAAGTACAATCATATGTCAACAACCTTGTGTCTATTATTCGACTATGACGCCAAACTTATAACTATTGAAATCATATTAAACTATTACATTTTACATATTTCAAATATTTTATCATATAATTATTATTAATCTTGAGTCATTCATATATTGTGGTAAATTAAATATTATATAATACACTATCGTTGTCTTGTCAACATATTTTTTATTGTAGTTATTGGAATGAGTATATATATGTTATAGCTATGTACCATACCTAAATTAAAAAAATTAAATTAACTAAAAAATTATCTCCAAAAATCTAATAGTACTTTTTCGCGATTTTTATGTATATGATTTTTTCTTCTTGTTGCTAATCCTAAAATCTAATAGTACTTTTTCGCCATGAAAACACAAAAAACTTAACATAACATTCAGTACCTAAATATCTTTATTGTATAGCACTATTGCAAGTTAAGATTCTTGTAATTCCTAACAAAGAAGTCAAAGTTTGGAGCTATTAAACTCCTATTAAACTATACTTAATTTTCTATAATTTTTTATACATATATAAATATCTTTTGTGTACATTTCAATTATTTAATATTTTGAGAACCATAAACTAAAGTACTTTAATATTCATAATATTTTATATTCTTATTCCTTTTTAGTAATATACATTATATTATTTTTTAATTTTTTAATATACTTTCTTCAATTCTTCATAAATTTCATATAGTTCTTCTAATCGGATTCTTTTACAATTGTAGAGAAATAAGAAAGATCGATTCACAAAATTTAAGAGTAAATAAAAGACATATGATAAACTATAGTTGTCCTGTCAATTCTTTTTTTTTTTTTTTTTTTGTTATGGTTAGTAGAATGGATATATATATTATAACTACGTACCTAAATTAAAAATAAAAAGTAAACTAAAAATAAAAAATATCTCCAAAATGAAAAATGATAAATAAGAGCTTTCACTATTATTCAATTGTTCTAATTTTTATGTGTATAGTTTTTTTCTTATTGTTCCTAATCGTAAAACCTTTTAGTATTTTTTTCACCATGAGAACACCAAAACTTAATAGTTTTGCAAACATTTAATATCTAAATAACTCTAAAGTACCATTATTCGAAATTAAAAGTCTTGGAATCATTATCCTAGTAAAAAAGTCAAACTTTGAAGTTACTAAAGTCCTATAATATGTTTAAATTTCTATAATTTTCTTATAAATACATAAATATCTTCTGTGTAGCTTCAATTATTCAATATCCTGAGAATCATATACTAAAGTAATTTTACTTATTGTATGTACCTTTGTGCTAATCGGCCTTTCTCATTTCTCTTCAATTATAGAAGAAACCAATTAGAAAAATTATTAGAAATTTATGAAGGATCGAATAAAATATAAACAAATAAAAAGAATATAATGTATTTTTACCAATAAATAATAATATATTATGAATATTTAGGTTCAGCTTATATCATCAGTCGAACAATATATTATATTAAATGTGATAGAAAATTTCATAAGTTGAGACTTGAGAGATGAATTTCAATTATAAAATGAATCTTATTAAATAAATAAAACTTTAAAAAATAAAGTTACTAAATTAGCCTTAAAATTTTGCTAATTAATGGTTTTTTTCCTTCTTATATAGTTTTCGTTTACAATTATATAAACGAATCTCATTATAAAAGAGATAAAAAATTTATAAAGAAACTTAAAAATAATAATGTTATATATATTATTAAAATATATATATATATATATATAATATAATTAATATGTAGGTTTAACTTATGCCATTAGATGAATTACATATCATATCCATGAATTTTTTAGGGTATCATATCTATGAATTGATAGATGAACTATATAGGGCTCTAACCAAATAAATAAAACTTTGAGAATATAGTTAATAAACTAACCTTAAAAACTAAAATTAATTAATAATATAATAGGCAAATCAAATTTTGTCTAACTATATATAAAAAAGATTCAAAGATATAGTTTATAAATAAAACTTTAAAATATAGTTACCAAACTAACCTTAAAAATTCAAATTCATTAAGGATATAATAGGCAAATCAAATTTTGTAAGAAACAACTCACACTTTTATAATAGAAGTAGATAAAATACTCTACATAATTAAGTATAAATAATCGGCAATCTAAAATAAGTAATAGAGCATTGAAAAACACCAATCAAATACACCAAGATGTAATATTGATCAACATTTACACACACACCAGTCATGTACATGTGTAGATAAATAATAAAAATTTGCCTTAAATATTTCCCATAATATAACATCGCAATAAGTCAAGCATCAGATGATTAGCCCTTTATTAACTCAATGTTTGGGGCAGTGATTTTCTTGGTTGTCTATACACTGGTTGCAAATTCCACAAGATCCGACGAAGCATCCGTCACATACTTCATCCCCGGCATTGAATTTCTCCACTTTCTTACCTACCTCAATTAGTATCCCGACAATTTCATGCTCTCATCAATCTATCTTTAAATAACAGTCGATTCTTTAAGATGGAAAAAAATTGGGGTTTTCAGTGTATGGAATAAAATAAGAAAAAATGGCATATCAGAAACATGACATCAAAGTGAAGCCTGAGTTTCAGGAATGACCCAGTATAGGGGTAAATAAAATGACAATAAGTCAGTTTTGTGAAGAATTGAAAAAAGAGTATATAACCATAAAAACAGACTAATGATTTAACTAAAGAATAGGAGTGGAACACAAGATAAAGAAAGGTTTGGCTGACCAAATAACATAGCGACCGCCATCTTGAACTGCATGTGAGACACTACCATCAGCCCTATGCTACCTTGTCCGTACACCAAATCAATGTTCCTAGATAAATTAGTAAGAAAATAAAGGAAAATAGATTAAACAAGGAAAAAAGAAAAGGTTTTGCATACACTGAAGAGTACTTGTTAGTACATCCAAACATTATGTTCTTATCCATTTGAGGAAGGGAAGTACTCACCAAAAATATTGAGATGAAAGAACACCACTTATGGATAATTTTTTAACTAAATTATCTCCATTAACAAGAAATGAATCCTTAAACACTCAAGAGCATTTGACATTTTCTTTAGAGCTTTACAATTTCATTTGTAACCTCTCTTGTCTCTAATATGGGAAGAACAAATATGTGTCAATGGTTTCTTTCAGATATCAAAATACTTTTTGATATCATTCCACTGATATTGCGTTATCCTGAGTAAAATATAACCAACAAATTATTTGAGAAAGTAATACATGGTTGAGTGCATTGAGCTTTTTGTACAATATTGCGCACATTTCAATTAAGTAGGGAATTTCATCTCCCAATAGCTCTTTCGTCATTTCCTTTAAACTCAAATGAATCTTTCTTTATGTCCACACTTCACCCAATCATAGGAGTGCTAATAGATTGCACTTTATCTATGTTAAATCGCCTGATAATCTTTTGGATATATGCAAACTGAGGAATTAATATTCCACAAACTCGGTCTTCTAGTTCAAGGCATAGATAATACCGAGTTTTCCGTGATCCTTTATCTCAATTTAGATTTCAAATACATCACAGTATCTCTTATTTCTTTAAGAGTACATGTTATGTCCTTAACATCGACATAAGCTGCTATAGTTTCAAATATAGAACTCGTTTTCTCTATAAATGCATAGGGGGCAATACTACTTGTTCTTTCCCTTTCCAATCAAGTAGTCACTTAGACAGGTATACCATTTCCGTCCAGATTTATTTCCATCAAAGTGAGCATTTCAATTGTAAATGCACTCCGTGGTCTAGAGTTACTTGAGTTGGGCAATGCAAGTCCATCTGAAACTTTCACATATCTCAATAACAAGATCCCCAACGAGATATGTTGTAACCACATTAGTATGCTGCATTTCCAATCCTTCGAAAACTTATCAGACGTTATGACGTCCATTGCGGGAGAATATCTCCTCGTAGTCAATTCCAGGGCTTTGTGAGAAAACCTTGTGCTTTAAGGTAAGTTTTGCATCTCAGGACTTATTCTTCTCACTACGCTTACTGACAAAATATATTTTATGTCCTACAGGCTTTACACTTGGTAAGGCTAGCACTACCAAACCAAATACCTGTTGTTTTGTCATAGAATCGAGTTCTACCTGGATTGATTCCATTTAGGCCAATATGCTCTTTGTTGATATCTTATAATAGAGCGTGGTTCGATATTTTTTTTCTCTTTAATTCATTGAGCAACAATGTATACATTATCAATGCACGTGAAAGATTTTTCCATTAACTCACATGCACTCTCATTATCTCTAGAATCATATTAAACTTCGGAGCGTCCTCCAGCGATGATTCATGGACATAATTAATTAGAGATAATTTGAGAGTATTTCTTTTCATTGATGATTCAAATTGTGCCACACCTGCCTCCTTCCTTGAGCAGGTGTTCATCAAACCACGTGGCATCCCCCATTTCCTTTTGGGAGCCACGGCCTCAACCACACCTCCACTAAGTGTGGTTGCAACACTTTTATCTGCGGTATTGTGCCCCTTACTGGGACTTTTAACCTTATAGGCACATTTGCAGCTGGTATATATGATCTTGTCACTTTAGCGATTTTAACAAATGCATCAACAATCAAATTTTCCATATTTTGAAGATCGATAATTCGTTTTACTTCAATTTACATTATGAAGTGTGGGGATCCTAATGAGACATACTGGGAAACACTTCCTGTCGTTCCCTTAGAAAATTCTTTTTCTTATCTCCCCCTAACGACGGGAAGACTGTCTCATTAAAGTGACAATCCGTCAATCTAGCGGTAAATAGATCTCGCCTGTCAAAGGTTTCAAATAGCAGGTAATAGTTGGAAATCCATAACCAACATAAATATTTAATTGTCTTTAAAGACCCATTTTGATGCGTTATAGGGACGCAAATAGGCACATATACTGCTAACCAAATTTGCGTAAATGTAAAAATATCAGGCTAAATCCAGTTACCAACTGGTACACATAATTTTTGGTTAGCAGTGAGTCTGAGACTAATAAAGTAAAGTTGCAACGATATTGCATAACCCCATATCTGATAGGCATGTTAGTACGCATTGCAATGCCTAATCCTCCATCTATATCCTTTTGATGGTGGCATATGTGAGACCATTTTTGTGCATCCACATGGGTTAAAGGATACTATACATTGATCTTGACAGATATACAATAATCACCAAATCCGTATGATGTGAACTCTCTAGAGTTAATAAGTCTTATAGACATTATGAAGTGAGGGTGGTGAACCCTTATATAATATTTTCTGGGAGTTTCAAATGCAACATTTCTTGTGGACAATAATGTGATGATCAGTTAGTGTGCCAAAGCATTTACCAGAACCACAGATACTTTAATGGCCCGCTTTTCTGGTTTGATAGGTCCACATATATTATATTATGTTCTTTTGTAAGAATGAAATGCCTTACTTATATATCAGGCATATGAAGATCTCGATCCTACTTATTGCTAAATAGTAGGCTTGGCAGAACGAGTGATGTGCCTTAAAATAGTTAATAATGTAGAGTGGGATGTTGGTCGTGCTTCTAGTACTTTAGTAAACATTGACCGTGTTATAATAAAATTAGCACTGACACTGTACATCGTATCGGATTTTTGTCCCTTTTTGTATTTCACTCGAAAGAAAGAACGTCCATATAATTTCTTAAATATGGAACATCATGTTATGACTTGGATGTCTGAGAAAGTCGTACCAAAACCTATATGAATTAATGTCCCAAAGTTCATTTTGGGTAACATATGATTATGTCTTCCAAAGTTCATTTTGGTGATAGTGTTTGATCTAACGATCAGATTGTAGTGGAGTACATACCACTAGATTGACTCATTTATTTCTCTAAGATGTGCTTCCTTTCACATTCATAAGAAGTATCATAAATTATTCAATTCCATTCTCACATGTAGTTTTGAAATGATAGTCTTTGACACTAATATCTTTACTTAATAACATTTTAATAGCTCTTGGTGCATATAGAGCGTTTTGTGACTATAATTGTTATGTCATTACGCATCTAGAGAATTCGACGATTCTTCGCCCTTTTAGTACGTGTGATTCAATGATGGTCATTATGCAGTGATGCAGTGAGTCTGTTCTTTGGACTTCTTGTATCTATTATAGTTAAATGCTCTAGCAGTTTCTATATAAAGGTATAATATATCCATACTTATTTAAAAGTTCATTACCGACTCTATCCCTTTTGTTTAGAGGGTCTCGAGGTGCCTTTTGCACATTGTTTCCATAACCACCGTATTCATTTGGGGTAGGCACATTGGAAGGCCTCCAGGGCTTCTATGTCCCTTACTTTGTTGTGTATCATGACCACAACTGTAGAGACAGACACATTCGTTCCCTTTACTTTGGGATTATTTTCACTATTTAGTTTACCATAGTTAGGCTAGAGAATTCTCTTTATCCCAGCGCGTTTGGTGTTGTTTTTCGAAGAAACTGGTCATGCCTCTCAACTACTTGCACTGGTTGATTAGCTAATTGAATATTGTTATTCTTTTATTTCATACTCTAGCCTATACGGGTTCGTTAGTATAAGCATTGGAGTTGGAAAGTAAATAGATTTTTTTTTTTTTTTTTTTTTTGTATCATATCATCTTCTGTGATTTCTTTACTACATAAAGAGAGTTTTGTTTTTAAGCACAATGTGTCCTTATTGAGGCTATTAACCCTTTTGTAGTATAGTGAGTGGGTTTCTTTCCACTAAATAGTTATTAACAGAAGTAGAGATTCATCTACATTTTTAATATTTCTTTTATTGCATTCCGCAGCTCATCGGGTGTTTTTGAACTAAACAATACTCCTAGTGTAAGCTAGGATTAATGTGTCGTCTCAAATTCATTAGAGCATTGACTGTGACTTCTACTATGTCAGACAGTGCTTTATCGTTGTGGTCGGTTGATGATATGATCGTAAGAGAGTTCTTACAGAGTGTAGTTATTTTTCATGGAGATAGTTTCCTATTAGAAATATCAATTGTGGTAACTCAATTTCTTCTGAGTCTAATATTCAAATTTGGATCGAGTTGTTTTAATAATTTTCTTTTGAATTAGATTTCGGGACCATATATCACAAGTTTTTTTATACTTTGTGAAGTTACTTTATCGCGCAGTTGATCTGTATAGATTAATGCCCACGAATTTCATTATCATGGGAATATTCAATTTACCAAGCATAACTAATTTCGTAGGAAAAACAATTGTAAAATTATCATATAGTCATGCAAATAAACTTACTATCGACTGATAATTATCAAATCTCTAAGAGCAAATAAATCAAGTCACAACTTTCAATTTCATGAGAAAGTATTTAATTTGACCATAACGGTGGAGAGCTCCATGAATATCATTTAAAACCAAGCAAAATTTCATTATTGCCAAAATTATACATACAAGTCATGTGCACATATAATATTTTCAATTTGTCCAAAACTATAATTGTCTCAGAAGAGAATCATATAAGCAAGTTGTTGCAGACAATTATCAATCATTTAACATGTCATTTGAACAAGTACTTGTCACTTACATTTATTTCATAAAATAGAGAGGTTCGAGTTACCTTGTCGGAAAGACATGATTCTTTCCTATGGCACTCCTTTAAATTTTTTCAAGTGGACCGTTAAATGCGCATATCCAGCAAATCCAGTCATTTGTAGTTTTCACATTCTCAACGATGTCCGTGAACATAAGAGCAAGAATATCATCAATTATATAATGATCAAAACAATCAGCCAAATAATTCCCACTAATTAGTTGTACATTAAGGATCAAGGTGGAGAAACATCATAACTAACATCCTTGAATTTTTTTTTTTTTAGTAAATAATATAAATTAAAACGTTTTTTTTTTTTTTTCTCATCAGAATTTCAACCAACATTCACAATGGTTCCTTTAAAGCCTATTAATATGTTCTGCTGCAATTAAAAAAAACGTATTAACATAAAAGGGAATATGGCATCATTAAAAACAAACTCACCTTGCCAACTGATCGGAACAAGTTTCTACTATCCTTCATTAATTTTGTTTGTCCATGTCACGACAAGCTGAGATTTCTATATGCTTATGTCCAAGGCCAGTGAGTTTGGCCATCACTTCGGACTTCGGAATTATATTTGTCTGCTCCTTGTTGTCTTGGATGAAGATTGCATCGATGTCCGCCGCTGACGACATCAGTTCATTGTGTAAATTATGATCGTCATCCACGGTTATCGATAATCGATAACGGCGCCACGACTCCAGCCGCCAACCACCGTGAAACCAATTTGATCTAATTTTCCGCGCGCAGAGCTAATTCGTGCTGATAATGTGTTGTAGGAAAATAGAAAAGAAGAACAATAAAGAGAGACGGAAGAGAGACACGGAATAATTAGGGTTCTCTTATTCATCAGATCCCCTTTATATAGGGTGTCAAATACAAGGGTTTCACAGATACATAATATTTAGTGAATACCTAAATTGCCCTTCATCAGTTACTTTTGACGAAGACACACTAATTGTGTTTTTCCTTCAACAGTGTGCAAATTATCTCAGGACGGAGAGAGTATTAATTTTGTAAAAAACTAAATTTAGCATATTTGTCATCTTCTCTAGTTCTCATGCACCCCTTGCTACCCCAGATTCACCCCCTCTTGTAGAGACCATTTTCATTTTCCCCATTTTCATTTTTCTCATCCTGTTATAATTTTTCTTAAAATATATATTTTCTTCATTGAATTAAAAGACTGAGACGACACGAAGGCACAGGGCCGGTCCATGTTTTAAAGGGCCCGGTGCGGAAAAAAAAAATGTGGCCCACTAAAATATTGATAATATTGTATAATAAAAAAAATTATCAGCTGGATATAAAAATTTGATCTATAACAATTCACTCTTGAATTTCATCAAAATAAAATTTCAAAATGATCGTTCAAATTTCTCACATAATAAAAAAATGTGCGTTTGCGCTGGGAGGAATCGAACACCCGACTCTTCAAAGAGCACTCAAAAGCCTGACCAACTCTGCTACATCTCTAATTGAAACATCATTTCATATACTGTAAATACATATCATTCTCTGCTACATCTCTAATTGAAACATATTTTCATATACTGTAAATACGTATCATGTCTACAAGTAATACAATGAAAATAAAGCACTAGAGAGGTGTCGAACCTGAGACCGGCGCAACTTTCTCCACTCACAGCGCAAACCAACTAAGTTGAAGCACCTAATGTTGCAATTGTTCATCTGTAATCTTTATATAATATATATACATAAACAAAACTAAAAAAAATTCGGGGGCCCTGGCCCGCGGGGGGCTCGGTGCGGCAGCACCGCCTTGACCGCCCCAGGGCCGTCCCTGCGTAGGCACGACATTAAACTAAGCCATATCATGAATTAGTGACACGAAGTAGACATATTTAACATTGCACGATATATTTGATATGACGTGAGAGTACATCTATGTGCATCTAAAAGACTGCGCTCTAAAACCTGTATCTGCGTGAGCACAAATCATATCACAATAACACATAACTTCGCGACACAAACACAGAAAAATAAATGCGTGCACAAAACATATATAATTGCATTTTTTTGGTTGGATTGAAAGACTAAGACGAAGAGTATACTCGAGATGAGATTAGGCCATGACACAAATTAGTGGCATGACCTATTTAACATGACACGATATATTCGGCTCAGCGTGAGAATATAACCACGTGGATCTAAAATCCGTGTGCACCGAATTGTTTTGCAATAACATATAACTCCATTCACCCAAACACGTCAAAAATAACTTCGTGCACGAAAAAATATATAATTGCGTGTATCCAAAATATACAGACAAATAACTGCGTGCACAAAATAATAACATTCGTCGTGCCAAAAGATAACTGTGTGCTCCCAAAATAAATATACAAGACATAAATACACAAGATTACTTCTTTGTCTCCTCGGGAGCTTTGGACCCATTGAAGTTGCAGCGGTGGCAGAGGTATGGTTTTGAGCAATACCCACCGATGCCGATGTCGTTCTCAACTCCACCAATACTCTTTTTCGCCACTGTAGGCCTGGAGCTACCACATGTTGGGCAAATCTCCCAAACCAGTAAAATCAGCGGCAACAACTGTTCTTTCTAACGGTCATCGACCACCTATTTAAGGAACCCTCTACCGGCGACGACTCCGTCCCTCCCAGCCACCGACTACTTCCTCCGTCTTTTAAAAAAATTGAGAGACGAATGAAAGTAAGAGAAAATGAGGTTTGTAAATTTTGAAATTGGAGAGAGGACTCTGTAAATTTTGAAATGGCATAGAAAAATTGAGGTGGTGAAGAACAAGATGTGATCAACATTAGTTTCATCTTGACGAGGCACCACATCTACAAATTATTTTACCATAATTGTAACAACGGATGGTGAGATATCTCTCGCATATAAGTGATTTTGTGAAGACGTATCTGATTATGGTGGTCCACTCAATCCTAATCCTTAATATAAAACGAAAACACAAGTAACTAGGAGTTGACATGTGTCGCTCTATAAGTTTTGTAGGATTTCTAATTTGAAAGTTAAGTGAAATATTAAAGAAAAACGAGAGAAACATGCTCAACCATGCAGAGAGGTCGAACTACACGTCCACTACCTCTATCATTTTCTTCTTTTTTTGGGAATTCTCCGGTATCTCATGAAGTAATGTCTTAACACCATTAGATGTGTGTCACATGGCATCTTCTTATATATAAAAATAAAACCGTCCCATTATAGAAACCTTAAAATTTTTTCCGTCGATGTGTGTCACATGGCATCTTCTTATATATAAAAATAAAACCGTCCCATTATAGAAACCTTAAAATTTTTTCCGTCCAAATCCCAATTCCATTTCTGATAATAATTATTTTTGGTATGTAAAATTATTTTTGCGCCAATCAATTAACATATGGTAATGAATCATTTAAATCAAATCTGCTATCAATCAACATAAATTATCCAATTACTTGCATATGGTAATGAATCATTCGAAACAAATATACAATAAAAAATACGAAAAAAATTGCGTATGGCAATCAATCAACATAAGTTATCCAATCACTTGCATATTAATATAACGAATTTGCAAGCTCCCCCATTGGTAATAACTATTAAAAATATGGAAAAATTGCATATGAACAATCAACATAAATTATCCAAGTACTTGCATATTACTATGGAAATAATATAAATTAAGTAAGTGTTGCATATATTTATAAGAATCTATATCTATGTTTAGGGTTAATAAGATCATTTATTTCACCAAAAATAACAGATGCAATTATATCAAAATCGTAAGGAATCTTCATAAATTGGCGACAATTATCTCCGGCGGCTGCCTATTTGTTCGTCTAATTAGGTGAAAATTTTCGAAACCGACAGTAACATTAGCGATTTTAAATATCGTCAGCCACCATCGATGATGGGGGTTTCGCTTTAACTAATTTCTTGCATTTAGGCACATAATACTTTAGATTATATCTATGTTAGAGGAAAATCAGATAGGTTGTTGAATAAAAAATAAAATTTAGAAGAATATATCCTATAAGATGGGGCTGAGTAATTGAGGCCGCGACGAAGGTTAGCGGAGTCAGCACCAATCGTGCCAGAAATGATCGATGCACGTCGGGGTCAGCAGTTTATGGATGTGTGTCTAACTAGATATGGCGCCGCGACAAGGCCAGAATCATCCTCGACGGTGGCATGTGGAATAAGTTGATGACTTAAAATTTTTTGATCTTCGCCGGCGCCGGTTTGGTGGTCGTAGCTTAGGACGCGGTTTAAGAGTGGGAAGAGGGTTTGGGTGTTACCCTTAATCTATATTGACTTTTCGTTTACTAGTTTAATGAGTATATTTTGGAGATGCATTTTTATTAAATTTGTAATTCTTGCATTTAAGTAGTAAAATTAAAAAATACTTTATATGTATTTATAATTTTAAATACATTTGGGACGTGAATTAAATACAAACAATTATATATAATGTTTGAGAAACACTTTTTTATTATAGAAGAAAATAGTTCTAAAATAGTTTAAAATATTTACACATTATTTGTCTTTATTTGTAATGATGGAAGTATTTTGAGAATTAAGTGTAGGATTTTGAATTTAGGTAAGATCAACGCAGATTTTGGTTGCAATCAATTGAGACGTCTTAGAAATTTTGGATAAAATCATTGCATTTCCACTACGTCGATGGTGCCCGTTGTTGAAGCGGGAGTTGACTGCTCATTTTCCGTGGCAGCGATGGTGTCGTAGCTGTATATTGGTTGAAAAGTTGAGGTTTTTTGGTCACTCAAAAAATGGTGGGAATATGATTGAACACGTGTCACAAATCGGTAATCTAAGTTCGATAAGTTGTGGCCTGTTTTATGATAGGAATACTTATAATTGTAATGAATTTCATATATTAAAAAACTGTAGCAGCACATTTGGTTTTACAAATATAATTAAGTTTTTGTAGTTTTGGTAAATAAATCATAATATGCTTTTTATTTAATTTTGAACATATATTTGAGTCAGAACAATCAATAATTATTTATTTGATAAAAGAAATATTTGCTTACATTCTTTTTGTATGGTGGAGTAAAATTTTTAATATTCTCCTTTTTTAAGTAAGATATGTTCGTCTTTTTTAATATTCTCCTTTTTTATATATGTCACACTCATTATGATTAAAGAATGTGTCATATACATTTTCTTGCAATTTTAACATATTTTTTGTGATGGCAATTAATAAAAGTCAAGGACAATCTTTTGTTAAAAACCCATATTTAGTCATGGTTAACTATACGTTACAGTTTCACGGGTCACGAATTTTCAAGGATTGAAGATATTGATTTGTGATGATGAAAATAAAAACTGTAACAAAACACCGAATGTTATGTACAAAGAGTTGTTTAAAAATGTATAAATGTATATATATTTTTTACATTTGTTTAAATAAAAAATTCTTACATCATTATTGCAGTTTCTTTGTAATTAGTAACCTTTATATTTACATATTTATGTATGTTACTCAATCACTTTCTTTTTCTGTATTTCAACAAACTGATATAACATGAAGCACTGAAACTGAAATTCATTACAATTAATTATACATTCTCATATTAATAAAACATCTTATAACCGTGCATTGCACGGGTGATTTATAGTACAACTAAAAACTAATGGTCACATTTTTATTGATTTTAACTATGATACCACATGTCATACATCTAACGATGCTAAGACAACACTTCATTGGATAGCATGAAATTTCCCCATTTGTTTTCTATTGCCTATTAGAAAAAATTTGAAATTCAAAAATATTATATATCTAATTAATTTTTTACATATGACCGCAAATTAATTATGTTTCTATTATCTTTAACTTGATGTCCATATTTTACACGATAAAATATAATTTAAGAGGTGAAATAGAAAAAATATATTTTCATTAGTTGAATTAATTATGTAGAAATTGAATTAGTAATACATAAATTAATTACAATAATCTGAGCTACAAATATGAAAGTTATCAAATAATGTAATCATTTAAATTAAAACTTTATGCTTTTTCTTAGGTACCATTATAAATGTATAACCTTAATATTTGTTGATAGGCTCGAATTTTGGTTGAATATGAATATTTGTGGAGTTTAGTGGTAAATATAAATGGCAAAAACTTGTGTGCACCCAACACACAATTGCATTATTGTGCACTCTTCTATTTAATTTGAAATGAAGAATATATATAAGGGTCTTGTTTGGATGAATTCACAACAACAACATGTGGTGCAGCGGTGAGACACGCGCAGGTGTGGTTTAGGCGCGCGGGTTCGAACCCTGATTTTGCTCTGTTTTTACCTCTTTTTATGTTGTTCAATAGTATATATTATATTGCGCAATAGTATATGTTATATTGCGTAATAGTATATGTTATAGTTACATGTACAATTTTTTAGTAATATATTCTGTTGTTTAATAGTACTAGTAGTTCCCCCGTGCGATGCACGGGAAAGAGTTTAAATTAATATTTTTTATATACAAAAGTATCATTTAATTTAGTGCTAAAAGTGTAACATGTTGGAATTTGAATGTGTAACTTAATTTTGTGTGTGCGTGTGTTCTTGTTAGGAATGTTTTAATTGTCATTTTCACTCTCATAAATATATCCTCAATAACAAACATAATAACATCAAAATTCATCATAAATAAACAACATGAATTCGAAAAATTCGAAATTAGTAGGTTTTCTTAAAAAAAAAACATCATGCAAAAATACAAAAGGTTTAGTATCAACATACTATAACAAAAAATTACTGGAAATAACTAATATAGATCATTCAAGTTTCTAAAAAGACATAAATGTTAACGAATTTCGAAATACTTATTTATACACGAACCTGTAGTAGCTTTCCCATAAAATATCAAAATCTTCAATTATTCTTGATTCGTAACTCTAAAAACAACTAAGAATATACCACGATAGAAGATAGGCTTACTAAAGAGCAATCCTAACCTGATTGCGAAAATATCAAGTTGTACCATCAATTAGTATATATCGTCAATTTCAGTAGTATCACAAACTCCCACTTTTGAAAATAACATCGAAAAAGAAAGAAAAAGTCGGTATACAATTTTCCCCATTAGGAACTATTATAGAAAATAATAAGAAATCTATCAAGAAAATGTTTGTCATTTGAAACTTTTGCAGAAAAGCAAGAGAATATAATCTACAAATTGTTCCTCGGTGGGGACTTTGCAAAATGATCCACCAAAATCTACATCATAAACCTAGAAATATTTCTTTAATTATCCTCATAGAAGAAAGTAATTGCTTGCAAGATCTTCAATTCCTGAAACTCATACATGAACTATAAATGTGAAGCAAATCAGGGTATTGCTATTACTTATATAGTGGAGAATAGATTTCTCCCTAGCAATAATCAACCAAAAAAAAAAAGAAAAATTAAGAAGTAGGTAGTCAACGTGGGGAACTTTCATAAGATTTTTTTTTTCTCCATAAACTAATTAATTAATGTAGTACTACCTCCGTTTTTTTTAGTTGTCATTCTAACTAATTTATTTTGTTTGTAAATAGTTGTCATTCTAGTGATGCACGGGCTATTTTTTAAAAAAGTAAATCAATATTAACATGAACAATACTTTTTATTGAAAACACATTTTTATTTGATAATATATAACAAAAAAGAAAATGGTTAAAATTTTTACAATGAAGCGTTATTCATTCATTGCCCCTTACTCCGGAAAATCAGTAATTTCCACTAATAAAAACACATTTTAATTTTTTCACGAATTTCTTACTAGTATCTTGTTCCATTTTTTTTTTATTTATAATTTTTTTTTTAATTTTTATATCTTGTCTCTATCAAAACATTAATATTAAGTTATGATAAATTTTGAATAGACTACACTGATTGGTAATAATAAATAAAGTGAAAATACATAATCCAGAATCCGATATCAGTTAATAGAATTGAGAAACAAATAATCTTAAGGATTATTCTTATATAAAATATTTTATTAGTTTACGTACAAAACATCTTCTATTAGAAACAAACATAATTTTCTTTTAAGGATTATTCTTATATAAAATATTTTATTAGTTTACCTACAAAATATCCTCTATTAGAAATAAATTTTAAGAAAGACATAGAAAATACAATTTTATTTAGGATGAACTGAATCTTCATAGTCCATATGATGAGCTCATTCATATAAATAGAGTTGGATTTGGATTTATAATTTTAAAAGACATAGATGATTTCAAATCTTTCAATTTTTTTATCCAGTAATATCCTATATCCATAAGATAAGCTCATTAATATAAATAAAGTTGGATTTTAATTTAGAAAATTAATGGACTAAACTAATAAAATACTTTATATAAGAATAATCATTAAGAAAATATATTCTTTTCTCAATCTTATTAAATTGTATTGCAATTCTGGATTGTATATCTTGGTTGTTTGTTTATTATTATTAATCAGTATGATCTATTCCAAAATTTATTATAATTTAATATTAAGATTTTGAAAGAGAGATAAGAGAAGAAAAAAAAAACAAATGAAATTATTTTCGAGAGAAGAAATAAAACGGATAAAATACTTTACAGATAAAATAATTTTGGAAAAAAATAATATTGTACTGTGGAAAAAAACCGGATAAAATACTTTACAGATAAAATAATTTTGGAAAAAAATAATATTGTATTGTGGAAAAAAACTAATAAAACTGATTTTGTGGAATAAGAGGCGAGGAAGGAATCAAAAATATATTTAGCGTGTTTTTTTTGGTGGGGTGAGCGTGTTTTTTTCGGTGGAGTGTGTTAGCTGGCCGAACACATCATGGTGGGCTCTATAAGAAAACTCACTGATGGTTCCATATCATTATTGATATACAATAATCTATATATAGTTTGATACATTGATTTTTTACAATTTAGAAATTCTTGAGATAAAGCAAGCGGCCATCTTTTTGCCCTTTTTATAGGAGTATAGAAAATCAAAAATCATATCTGAAAGATTTGGAATGATCTGGACATTCTGTTATCAGATATCTTCAATTAAAGATTACATATTATTGTATATTAAAAAATTGATAAAATCACATCTATTTTTGATAAAGTTATGGTAATTCATATATTAATATACACATCATAATTATAATTTATATTAAAATAAAAATTCAGGTCTATAATGAGTATTGATTTCGCTAATCATTCCAATTATGTGATAGTTCTAAATTTATATGTGATATCATTTTATAGTTGTTATCAACCAATCTGTATATTAAATTTAATTTGTTTATAAGATAATAGTTTGGAAATTTTTCTGCAATAGTTCATGATAGTTGTTAAATGGGATATTTCTTCTTAAAAGTCTTGTGTATAGTAAACGTTTTCGACTGAGTTTTATCAAAGTTTAATTGTAAACATATTGTAATGACAAAAATGAAATACTGCCATAAAATTAGAATTTCAATTGAAGTTGATACATGAACTTATTTTTGCAGAAATTCAAAAACTGAATTATGCTACAATAAAATCAAAATTAGTCTTCAATCTCAGCTGATCGTCGGATGAGTTGATTGTGTCTGATCTTTTGCCAATATTTTGAACGGATTGAGACTATACATGTTATAAACAAAATGTAAAGTTTAGCACAATATATGGACAATATATAATATAAATAATTCACATAACAGAAATTAAAAATATAGGTTGAATTTTTATATGATTACAGATTACCATAGAAAACGATGATGGTATATATATTTGAATTCTGCAATCATCAAACTTGTTTTCGCCATAATCAAGATTCAGTGTTGCTGATATTTTCTTATCTTGATTTGCATGTAGTACTTTTGGAGCATCCATTGTGAAGTACCTATCAAAGTTGACCCATAATCATCAAGGAATGAAGGAATTATACAAATTCGCAGTAAAAAATGCAAATTGCCAAATGAACTATCAAAGTTGACACATAATAATCAAGGAATGAACGAATTATAGAAATTTGCAGTAAAAAATGTAAATAGCGAAATGAATAAGAAATAGAAATACCAGCTCCAAAAGTGATTCTCATTTACTGAAGACCTTATGTATTTATAGAAGCAATAATGTTAATGGATTTTTTTTTTTTTTTTAAATTCGAATTTCAAAATTTTAAAAAATGTGCAACAAATTCTGTTATACATGTATGTACAGATTTGTTATTGCTGAATTTTAGATGGAAAAAATATTCGAAAACTTGAATCCCGCTAATATCATTGGATTTTTCAAATTTCAAAATTCAAATTCACATCTATTTATGGTAACTATTAAAATGGGCGGAAAAAGTTTCAACTTACTAATTTCGGATGACTTGACTTATTATATATATATATATATATATATATATATATATATATATATATAGAGAGAGAGAGAGAGAGAGAGAGAGAGAGAGAGAGAGAGAGAGAGAGAGAGAGAGAGAGAGATTTTTAAGGAGAGATACATAACTTCCACAAGAAAAATATGATTTGATTTAATTTTTACCAAATTAGTTAGTTAAGGAAACCGTTTCCTAATTTATTGGAGTAAAAAAGGGTAGGTAAGTCGGCCAGCCATAAATTAAAATTTACAGTCAAATAAATAAAATAATTTTTTTTACCCAAATAAGTATATAAGTTGGGGGTGGGGGGGGGAGGGGGGGAGAGGGGGATGAAATGCTTTATTTCCAGGTATAAAAATAATACATTTTATAGATAGTTGGAATATAGGGTTTGTAATTAGTATTTTTTACCTAATTTTATGCGATAAAATAAATTTGTAAATTCATTTGCATAGTAATTTCGATAAAAGAAATAGTTGATTTATTTAGGTATTGCAACATAAATAATATTGGTAAAGATTCATTCTAAAATATTATGGTTAAAGATTGATTTGTATCTTACAATTTGATTATTTTATAAAGTAAATCTGGATACAACTAATTATTACTTATATTTAGGGACAAAAAAACTCATTCCAATAAATTCAGCAACAACTTCCCTAATTTTGCGAAAACATTACCATTACATATATATGTACCAGATTCAGAGATATTTTAGGCATATATTGTGTTCTTTTTTTAATTAAAAAAATATTTTTTATTACCATATATAGTAAGCAGTTTGGGCGGGAAAAACACTATTTTTCCAATTGTAGTATAAATCCATTTTTTTTTTATATATATATAGATATGTTATATTGCGTAATAGTATATGTAACATTATATTGTGTAATAGTATATGTTATGTTACAGGTATACACATTTTTTTTGAATAATATATAAATTTTTTAAATATTTTGTTGTTTAATAGTATATGTTATATTGCGTAATAGTATATGTTATATTGTGTAATAGTATATGTTATGTTACAGGTATACACATTTTTTTTTGAATAATATATAATTTTTTTAAATAATATATTACATTGTCTAAAATAATATAAAAAGTGCACATATATAAAAAAATTGAAGAAGATAGGATTCAAACCCGCGCCCGCGCCCTAATATCTAACAATTTAGGATTTTACCACCTAGGCTAGTGTCTCTTATATGATAACAAACATGCCTTAATATATATATATATACATATATTATTAATTTAACAAACATCCCTTAATATATATATATATATACATTTATATATATATATATACATATATTATTAATTTGAATTAAAAATAAAAAAAAATTGCGCACGCTAGTTGAGACTCGAACTTGAGACCTCAATGCATGCGCCTAAGGGTTTAACCGCTAAGCCACCAACCTTTTTGTTTATTAAAATGCAGCCCTTAATATATATCTAATTCCCAAATTAAATTGGGGAGTGCACAATAAGCTTATTGTGTGTTGGATGCACCCAAGACCTACTCAATATAAATTTGGAAGAGGACCTTGTTTACTTTAGTGGTAAATATGTTATCTTGAAGCGAAGTGGAATAGATCTTTTGTTCGAAATAGCTATGATCCGGCCTGTTTGAGTGAAAAAAATATAATTTCAATTTAAAATAGACTAAATAAACAAAGAAATAAAACTGAATTAAAAAATATAAGTTGGAATGAAGAATGGGTCATTGTTGCCTAATTTTTTATATACATATATATATATGTTGCGATAAATTATAACAAGTGTTTCTGAAAAAGCTTCAGGTATGTGGATTATTTTGAGATATTTCTTTTGTTGTATCAGTTATCCTATTATTCTCGACATTTTGATACTTGATATAAAATCAAATGAGTTGTGTGAATTGATAGCCGAATTGTTTAATAGTTTTAAAACGAATACAAAAACGTATTATTTGCTAAAATAATGAAACATGCTCAAATTGCCAATGGTGGAAACTGTACACGTTCGTTGTTTTATACTCCCTCCATTTTTTTTAGATGTTCATTTAATTTTTAGGTTTTTTTTTAGATGTTCATTTAATTTTTATGTTTTGTTTTTCTTTAGATGTTCTTTTAGCTTTTTTTACACAAATTTTTCAATACTACCCCCTTTTAATATCCCTACAAAATCTCCCATTATCTTATTTACCATATTTAATTTAATCTAGCAAGGACTTACTTGTCTATTTCCCCTATTCCTTAATTTGTTTATCTAAGTCTAAATGAACATCTAAAAGAAAACGGAGGGAGTACATTTTTTCTTTGTCTTTTAATCTAAAATATTAAAATATAAAATCGGCTTTAATTTATCAACTTATGATATATCACAAAATATTTAATTCGATATCCATATTGCATATAATAAAAATAGATATAATATAGAATATAATTTGTATGAATTGAAATATTCATATTTACTTTAATATGATTTAAGTGTTATACTTAAATAAGAAGTGGTTTAAAATATTTTACATGGATATAGAAGTTTTGAAGTAATTTATACATATATATATATATAGAAATAATGAATTATTTCATTTTTATATAATTTGTTTCAACTAAATATTTGATGATAGTATTCTTGTTAGAAAATTTATGTTAAGTTTGAAGTCTAAAATATAATTAATGTTATATTTCTCGGTAGGTGATTGTATAGACGAAGATGTAAAATACAGACAAAGTCGAGGCTAGAGTTTGACTCTATATCCGTAAGACGAAATTGCCACGTACTCAGGTGCAATACGTTATAGTAGCAAAACGCCTCCAAGATACAACGACTTTAAAACTTCAGACCGCTGCACTACGAGTCGGAAGTTATCGGCGAACGTACTCGGATATTTGGAACTTTCGGACTCTACTAATGCAGAATTTAGAAAGCTTTTGAATTGCAAAGAACTTGTGAATTTGAATGTATGAAATGAAATGTGGAGGGGCCCATTTATATATGTTGAAGAGTTGAAGTGCCTTTTTGGAAAGGCACCTCTTCACCCCTTGGTTGCACCCTTTGGACTGGACCCACCAGTTCGCTGGGCGGTCGCACCCGCAGGCTGACCCGCGCCCTGGCGGGCGACGGGTCGCACTGGTTCGCTGGCGGGTCGGTCCGACCCACTGCCCGGTCCGGTTCGACCGGTCCGAACCGCCTACCCGGTTCGACCCACCGGCCGGTCCGGTCCGCCCAACGATCCAGTCCGGTTCGACCGGTTCTTGACCGGACCGGTCCACGTCACCGCACCGTCTGACTCGAACCGCCACGAACCCGTGAGCCATCCGTCTGGACCACCTGGACAAAACTTTAAGGCTCCTCCAGCTCCTTGCGACGACGCGTACGTGCGAAGTGCAAAGTGCGCCTCTAAAGAGACTCAATGCGACATGTGCGACGTGCGCATGCGGGCCCGGGCTCAGATGGTGCGAAGCACCATCCTCAGGTCCATTTTAGCCAAAGGCTAAAATCCCACTAGGATCCACCATAAGGTCCACCATAGGAGAGCACACTTGATAACTACTTATCAAGTGCTCTACTAAATAAGGAGTATCCACTTACTCCAATTTTCCTATGTGGGACAAGTTCCCATGTATTTACTTCATAGACTCTTCAACTTCCATGTTTAAGTTGCAACCTTTGACAATTAATATCTCATTCATCCGAAATTGGTTTTGAGCATATTAATACATTAAATTCATCTACTCGAAGTGTAGATTATGAATTTGCAACTTGTTTCCATTTTTAACAAATGGATTGAATTAATTAAATTGGTCAATTTTGAGTCAAAACCCAAAATTCCAAATCAATTTCCAACAATCCCCCACATGAATGATATTAATGCAATGCACACCTAAGAAAGTCCCAACGAGCCGTCCCTTCATCAGGATAGGTAGCTTCAGGCTTTGAACCTTCCCTAGTGAGATGCCATCGGATTTACTCACTGCTCAGTGAACATGATGTCTTGAACTGGTCAGCTTTTGTGTAAATCAAGTACAATGACAACCACAAAGTAACGACTCTAATATCCTTTTGGTTCTCACGTTGTTGTCCATTTTGGCCATGGACCTTATCTTGGATTCATAAGTGTGTACTGAAAATATTACATTTGTCAGTTTGAAGCGGCCCCACTTCACACTTATATAGGTGATCTCCTATTAAAGGTACCCTGAAATACCTTACCACGAAGGTATAGGAATCATTAAAAGCGTTAAGCTTACCCTCACCACATGTCATCAGGTTTTGTACCAAATAGGTACAATTGGCACTTGAGCGGAATCGAGAATGAGCTTGAAACTTGTTTTCAAGTGCAAAACTGAGTGCTTCAAAGCTTAGTTGTCTCGTTGAACCAAGTTCTTGGGATCCTCCAGTCATCATGGACGAGTTACCACTATGAACACTCTTTAGTGTGTGGGTTTTAGCCCCATTCCCCTTACCGCGCTATACATTTGATCTCGACCAATGCCTTTAGTCAGTGGATCCGCAATGTTGTCTTTTGATTTTACGTAGTCAATGGAGATTACTCCACTTGAGATCAAATGTCTAACGGTATTATGTCTCCTCCGGATGTGTCGAGACTTACCATTATACATGTGACTTTGTGCCCTCCCTATAGCAGACATGCTATCACAGTGTATCATCACGGGAGGCACTGGTTCGCACCAACCAGGAATATCCTCTAAGAAGTTCCGAAGCCATTCTGCCTCTTCACCAGCCTTGTCTAAAGCAATGAACTCCGATTCCATTGTGGAACGAGCTATGCAAGTTTGTTTAGAGGATTTCCAAGCCACAGCTCCTCCACCTATAGTGAATACATAACCACTGGTGGATTTTGAATCTTTTGTATCAGATATCCAGTTTGCATCTGTGTATCCTTCCAATACGGCTGGATATCTTGTATACAAAATTCCATGATTCATGGTATGTTTTAAATACCTTAAAACTCTCATCAGAGCTTTCCAGTGATCCTTGTTAGGATTACTTGTAAATCTACTAAGTTTGCTAACTGAATATGCTATATCCGGACGCGTACCATTCGTCAAGTACATCAGGCTTCCGATAATTCTTGCATATTTCAGTTGCAGCACTGGGTCACCTCTATTTTTGGCTAAGTGTAGATTAACATCTACAGGAGTGTTAGCCGGGGGTACGTCATAAGCATCAAATTTCCTCAACACATTCTCAACGTAATGAGTTTGTGATAGGAAAATTCCATCAGAAGTTCTAGAGATTTTCATCTCTAGAATGACGTCAGCCAAACCCATGTCTTTCATGTCAAAATTTCGTTTTAACATGTTTTTAGTATTCACGATCGAGTCATGATTACTTCCCGTAATAAGCATGTCATCGACGTATAGACACACTATCACATAATCTTGTGGAGTGCCCTTTATATAGACACACTTATCGCACTCATTGATTTTGAAACCATTTGAGAGCATCACATTATCAAATTTTTCATGCCATTTAAGAGGTGCTTGTTTGAGTCCGTACAAAGATCTAACAAGTTTGCACACCTTCTTTTCTTGGCCAGGAACTACAAACCCTTCAGGTTGTTCCATATATATCTCCTCCTCCAATTCCCCATTTAAGAAGGCCGTCTTCACATCCATTTGATGTATCTCAAGGTTATGCAGAGCTGCAATAGCAATGAGAACTCTAATGGATGTGATCCTCGTAACTGGGGAATAGGTATCAAAGAAGTCATATCCTTCTCTTTGCTTGAACCCTTTGGCTACCAATCTAGCCTTATACTTATCAATTGATCCATCGGCTTTATACTTCCTCTTTAGGATCCACTTGCATCCAAGTGGTTTACAGCCTGGGGGTAGATCTACAATCTCCCACGTGTGATTTTGCATGATGGACTCGATTTCACTGTTTATTGCTTCTTTCCAGAGAGGAGCATCTGGACTGGACAATGCCTCATGTATTGTCCTGGGTTCACTTTCCATCATGTATGATAGAAAATCCGGCCCAAAGGATTTTTCCTTTCTGGCCCTTTTACTACGTCTCGGTTCCTCATTACTCTCAGGTTCTTTATTAACCTCAGCAGGTGAACCATTTGTAATTTCATAAGTTCTTTTACGAGAACCTACTTCTGTGTTTTCCTTTTTAGGAAATATGTTCTCAAAGAACACCACATTCCTTGACTCAATAGTCATTCCCACGTTTATGTTAGGAATGTCTGATTTGTGCACCAGAAATCGATATGCACTACTGTTATGCGCATATCCAATGAAAATGCAATCAACAGTTTTGGGTCCTATTCTCACTTGTTTTGGCTTAGGTACTTCAACCTTAGCTAGGAACCCCCACACTTTAAGGTAATGGTAGGAAGGTTTTCTTCCTTTCCACAACTCGTACGGAGTTTTGTCCCTTTTCTTATGTGGCATTTTGTTAAGAATGTAGTTGGCAGACAAGATGGCTTCCCCCCACATGTTCTGGGGTAAGCCCGAACTTATCAACATAGCATTCATCATTTCTTTTAGAGTTCGGTTCTTGCGTTCTGCTACGCCATTTGATTGAGGTGAATATGGAGCTGTAGTTTGATGAATAATACCGTTTTGTTGGCAAAATTCTTCAAATGGAGCTACATATTCTCCACCTCTATCACTACGAATCACTTTGATTCTTTTGCTAAGTTGATTTTCAACTTCATTCTTATAATTTTTGAATGCCTCAATGGCTTCATCTTTACTTTTCAAAAGATATACATAACAGTATCTTGTGCAATCATCAATAAAAGTAATGAAGTAATTCTTACCACCTCTAGTTTGCACAAACTTTAAATCACACACATCAGTAGGAACAAGTTCTAGAGGAGAAGTACTTCTATCAACTGAACGGAATGCTGTTTTGGCCAATTTTGCCTCCACACAGATCTCACATTTTTGTGAATCAAATTCCATTCTAGGAAGTAAATCTAAATTCACTAAACGTCGAAGTGTATTTTGATTTACATGTCCTAATCTACCATGCCATAAATTAGAACACTCAAGCAAATAATTAACTTCACTTATATTAATATTGCGCTTAATGTCGCGCTTTACAGTCATTACATTCATTTTGAAAAGGCTCTTTTCGAGATAGCCTTTCCCAATAAATTGACCACATTTGGTCAGTACAAAATTATTTGCTTCAAAAACCAACCTAAATCCGGCCTTACTCAATAAAGAATCGGAGACTAAATTCTTGCGAATGTCTGGGACATGCAGCACATCCACGAGAGTTAGTTCTTTTCCCGACGTCATCTTCAACACGACCTTTCCCAATCCTACCACTGGAGACGTTGCAGAGTTTCCCATAAAAAGCTTTCTGCCATTGATCTCTTGGTAAGTGGAGAACAGTTCCTTGTCTGAACAGATATGACGGGTAGCCCCTGTGTCGATCCACCACTCCCTTGGATTATCTACCAAGTTGGCCTCGAATACGACGGCGGACAGATCCAATTCAGACAGTTCTTCTGGCAAGGATTTGTGCTCGGCAAGGTTGGCCTGATTCTTTTGGCCTTGATTTGCTTTCTTTGGCAATCGACATTCACTCGACTTGTGTCCGGGCTTATCACAGTTATAACAGTTACCTTTGAATCTTTTGTTCGAGGTCTTCTGTTGCTTATTAGAGCCAGCACTGCGTTTTCTCTTCTTGCCACTTCCGGACTCTGCCAAATTCACACGTACCTCACCACGGTTCTTGTCGCTTTTGACTTCGGATTTCCGGTTATCTTCCTCGATCCGTAGTCTCACGATCAAATCCTCAAGCCCCATTTCCTTGCGTTTGTGCTTGAGATAAATTTTTGAAATCCTTCCATTGAGGCGGTAGCTTTTCTATGAATGCGGCTACTTGAAAGGATTCAGATAGTTGCATACCTTCAGCATGAATCTCATGGAGGATCAACTGCAACTCTCGAACTTGGTCCATGACCGTCTTCGAGTCTACCATTTTGAAGTCGAGGAACCGTCCGACAATGAATTTCTTCATTCCGGCATCCTCCGTTTTGTACTTTTTCTCCAAAGATAACCACAATTCTTTTGCGATTTTAAAAATGGAGTAGACATTGTAAAGAGAATCGTCTAATCCATTCAAAATGTAATTTCGACACAGGAAGTCACTGTGGTTCCATGCGTCCAAAGCAGTCATTCCCTCTTTATCCCCTGTTTCAACGGTAGGAGGATCTTCCCTCAGGAAACGGGCAAGACTGAGAGTTGTCAAGTAGAACAGCATTTTCTGCTGCCATCTCTTAAAATCATTTCCGGCAAATTTCGCCGATTTTTCGGCGTGAGCAGCAGGGATTGAAGGAGTAGAAACAGTAGAAGACATCTCCGAATATACAAAAATTTCGTCTTACGCTGTTATATTTCTCGGTAGGTGATTTTATAGACGAAGATGTAGAATACAGACAAAGTCGAGGCTAGAGTTTGACTCTATATCCGTAAGACGAAATTGCCACGTACTCAAGTGCATACGTTATAGTAGCAAAACGCCTCCAAGATACAACGACTTTAAAACTTCAGACCGCTGCACTACGAGTCGGAAGTTATCGGCGAACGTACTCGGATATTTGGAACTTTCGGACTCTACTAATGCAGAATTTAGAAAGCTTTTGAATTGCAAATAACTTGTGAATTTGAATGTATGAAATGAAATGTGGAGGGGCCTATTTATATATGTTGAAGAGTTGAAGTGCCTTTTTGGAAAGGCACCTCTTCACCCCTTGGTTGCACCCTTTGGACTGGACCCACCAGTTCGCTGGGCGGTCGCACCCGCAGGCTGACCCGCGCCCTGGCGGGCGACGGGTCGCACTGGTTCGCTGGCGGGTCGGTCCGACCCACTGCCCGGTCCGGTTCGACCGTTCCGAACTGCCTACCCGGTTCGACCCACCGGCCGGTCCGGTCCGCCCAACGATCCAGTCCGGTTCGACCGGTTCTTGACCGGACCGATCCACGTCACCGCACCGTCTGACTCGAACCGCCACGAACCCGTGAGCCATCCGTCTGGACCACCTGGACAAAACTTTAAGGCTCCTCCAGACGACGCGTACGTGCGAAGTGCAAAGTGCGCCTCTAAAGCGACTCAATGCGACATGCGTGTGCGGGCCCGGGCTCGGATGGTGCGAAGCACCATCCTCGGGTCCATTTTAGCCAAAGGCTAAAATCCCACTAGGATCCACCATAAGGTCCACCATAGGAGAGCACACTTGATAACTACTTATCAAGTGCTCTACTAAATAAGGAGTATCTACTTACTCCAATTTTCCTATGTGGGACAAGTTCCCATGTATTTACTTCATAGACTCTTCAACTTCCATGTTTAAGTTGCAACCTTTGACAATTAATATCTCATTCACCCGAAATTGGTTTTGAGCATATTAATACATTAAATTCATCTACTCAAAGTGTAGATTATGAATTTGCAACTTGTTTCCATTTTTAACAAATGGATTGAATTAATTAAATTGGTCAATTTTGAGTCAAAACCCAAAATTACAAATCAATTTCCAACAATTAAAAGGATTCCAACTACACAGTTGTTGAAAATAAAAGTCGTCACTATATGTTGTGCATCCAAAAGAACAGTCATGTCTATTGTTGATCTGTTTTTGCCGATTTTTAGTCGTGGCATCTACATGTTGTTTTTCACAAGACAATGATATCAATTCGTATATGTCATAACTCGAAAGAATATATAGTTAGTCCGTTTTCTTAAGATTGGACTCAATAAATTTAGCGGATCGAATTCCAATAAAACATATTCATTAACTTCCTCAACCAGGTTTAGCCCATCACTCCCCAATTTTAAGCAAACGGACCCAGTAACTGGACTATGAATTTCTTTTGAAATATTCCAATAAAATAATCCAACTAACTCCTAATATTATTAATCAGTCCAGAAATTTTAAATAACTTAATTCATGTTCATCTTGTGTTATGCTTTATTACTAGTCGACACTCACTTTTTTTCTTTTTTTTTTTCAGAAATTCGATTTGATAAAGACGAAAGCACGTCACGATTTCTCAAAAAAAGAGAAGGAACATGCACTTCCTGTGTTGGAACATATGGATTTATTATGATTATTATCTCCATCTTTTATATAATTACCCGCTAATACTATATGAGATTGTTTATGAAAAGTAGGGGTAGAAATCTCTAAACTAACCCGACGGACGCGATTCAACTCGACACGAGTTTACTAAGGAAAATTCAAAATCAATCAGACATGAACCGATTAATTCGATATTGACCTGAAATTAAAATGTAATGATTATATGTTTCAAATTATTCTTAATATATAACCCGAATCGATCTCAAATCGAACACGAATCCAACCCTATGACCCGAATTACTACCCACAATGAAAATTGTTAGGATATTTTGTGTTGGCAATATTTTTGTCAAAATCCATTATGTTATTTTTACTTAATTTATTGAACTTAGTATATTTATTATTCGTAATTAGTTATGTTGTAATATTTTAATATTTATTATTTTTGTAGGCGGATCAAAAGAAACGGATAGAGTTTGATTGAGTATCTTCTAAGATATAAATCCGTTCACAAGTAATGCGTGTAAAGTTTCTAAGAGAGATATTATACGTGAAGGATAAAGCTCGATCTAGCAGGCGTGTAGAAAGCTGATGGTGTGAGGGTAAAGACTTATTCAAAAAGTAATTAGCAAATCGGGAAGATTTATGGGCTTAAACCAATCCAATATGAATTCTTGATGTGTGCATATATGTAGAGGTAGGTCGGGGAGTAAATATATTAGAAAGAGAATGAGCAGATTGATATTCTATACATTCATATAGTTTTAGTTTTATTTTCTTTCTTATTAAAAAGACGGTTGTCCACGTCAATTTAGTCTAGGAATAGGAATTTTAGAAGGATCTTCGGGAGAAGGAATTTCAGGGTGAGTTCGGAAGAGCTCGTTCGATCTTTTGTGGTTTGCTGTGTCAGTGTCGATCAAGTCGATGGAGTAGCCGGACATTATTGAATATAATGTATAGGTTAGGTATTAGGAAAGTCGAGTCTCTTTGTAAAACCAATTGTTATACACGAAATATTAATAACAAAAGGTCCAATAAGTCTGAGGGATTCAACTCTGTATTTATTTTGGTGTTTATTTTTCGTTTTTAATTTCATGAATTTTTGTATTGTAACATAGTCAGTGCAAACTATTAAATAACAAAAATTAATTATCAAAGACGGTACAAGCTTGTTTGGAGCCGTTCACCAAATTTTGTTGGTCCCACTATCTATCAAAGGAATATATTCTTTTAGTTAGAATAGAAAGCCTAATAAATTGGTAAAAGCACCTAAATAAATAAGTGAATTTGTTGAAGTTGGGCCCTGTGGGTTGGAGAGGAAGATTAACTAGATTGGAGGAATCCGATTGTTAAAATTTAGGTGGTGTTTGCAAACTCATTTAAACTCCCAAAATTAATTTTTAAAAGTACTTTTTACAAGTAGGAGTGTTTGCAAACCCACTTTTGAGACACAAAATAGCTTCTGAAAAGCAATTAAAAGCTGATTCTCAGAAGCTGCTAACACTCAGATTCTATCAGCTTTTAGCTTTAACACAATTTTATTTCCAAACACTACCAAATTCTAAACTTTTTTTCAAAATCAATTATAAGCACTTTTCCAAAAGTACAATTGTTTGCAAACACCACCTTAGTCCCCTAATCAGTGGCGGAGCCACATGGGAGCCCAAATAATTATTACTAATACTATTAGTAGGCAAAATTATTCTAAATGTTAGATTTGTTCCAGTGATTTTCATCTCGTCTGAAAAGGAAGACACCCGAGCTCGAAACTTTGTACCCCCAATTTTTACTTTTTATAAGTGATGTTTGTCTTACAACGTTTGAAATTCACTGTTCTTTCTTTAAATGACTTGATAATAATTACTGTTATATTAAAACACTCAAAATGAAGTAATAAGTTAACACAAATATTATTCCTATTTTTAAGTATAAATTTGAGTTGTAAATAAATTTTAAATTGAATAATACTTTATTTATATGTCTAGCTTGAAATAACTTAATTCACCCCAATCTTAAAATCCTGGATGCGCCACTGCCCCTAATTAATAAGTGAGTTGAGGGGAACCAAAAAAAAAAACACACCCATTATTATCCTCTATTATTTATACTAGATGTGACCCATGTCACAGGCTTTCTTATATTTTTTTATTAAAATATTTTTTATTTTTTGTCTGAATTAGATTTTCAATTAAAATTTGATTATATCTTAACTTTTGAAAATCTTACTTGCATTCACAATTCTATCTTATGAAAAATATAAACAATTGTGCTTAATTACTTTAATAGATCTCCACAAATAGTTGCCCCTCTATCGTTTTCTAAGATTGAAGCTTTATTTTTTATACTTTATAAGTAGATAAATAACCCTTTCAAAGTAGTCACAAAATCTTCAAAGAATTAAAAAGTTTACTATTTAAGTACATGAGTATAATGAAATACGATATATTTTACGCAATTTAAACCTAATAGTGAAAAACCAAATTAAAATATCAAAGTTAAATAAAAATATTAAGTTAGTTGAGTAAACATAGTAATTATCAAAAAAGAAAAATATTAAGAAGTACAATAAAACAATGAAAATTGGAAGCTTCTTAACACTGAAATAAAACAGAAATTGTACAAAAATGAAAGAAGATTGATTGATTAAGTAATGGATTATAAGAACCTTATCCAACTACTTCATACATAAGCATTAATATTCATTTTATTCCATAATTAATAAAGTAATGTAACATAACTAATCAACCTGAAAACAAATTAAATCATGTAAGGAAGTCGGAATCTGGTTTGGCTCAAAGCCAGTCACATTCTTTGCACTGTGTAATTAGATGAATTGCTAATGTAAATAGTTTGCCGAGAGCTTTATCTCACTCCCAAGCTCGATTAATGGTTCATATATAATCCATGCAGAGGGCGAACAATGGGAAATAATCTCCAACACCATTCCTTCTAGTTCTAGGGACATTGATCAATTTATTTTCTACCAGCTAAATTACAAGCTAGTGCTCGGTATAGTTGATAGCTTAGTGGTTAGTAAGGTCGTATCCCATATAAACTAGTGAAAATGACCTAATCGAATTACTAATGTGTTCCTAATACTCGAATAGCTAGGTGGAACAAATAACAGTTGATTGGTGATTACCTAATTACTATAATCAAGACCCTAAAACTATAGCAATGAGACAATAAATAATTGCAATCAAATAATAAGATGAAATTCAGTAATAGGCAAGCTATTTTAGGATGTCTATTTTAGAATCAATTACAATGCAATCATAGACTACTGCACATGTAGACACATACACCTATCCCTAACTCATATGCTCCTATTGTTATGAGGCTTCATGACTTGGTACCTCAAACCTCTTCTCTGAGCGAATGAAGTATAGATCATATACAACAAACTGATTTTTAGTTAAGCCCACATATAAGACTCCTAACAGCCTAAAAATAACCCCATAATTCATCCTTATCCTTTCGGTTTATAGGCTAAGTTATATCATGTGTTGTTTGACCATAACTACCCTCACCTCTTAGTATTTTGGATATTGATTCATGGGTGCTAGACGAGGTGATCAGGCTACCCTATAAAAATCATAATGAAACACATCAAATAACAATTTAACACATATAAATTACGGATAAAGCATACACATCTACATTGTAATCGAAACCTACTTTCTAAACCCTAAGATATAAAATGACTATTCCATAATAGAAATTATAAAAGCAATAATCATAAATGGAATCATGTTCAAAACAATAAAGTAAGAAATATTACATATCACCAGAGAAAACAACTGTATGACTGCTTGCTCCATATGGACGCCTGTTAATCTATTCCTTCCCCGGCTCTAAGAGCTTAACCCCTCCGTCCCCACTTATTTTACACAGTTGGCCGAGAACGGATGTTACGAAAAAGTACATTTTGTTTTTTCTTTGATTTTTTTAAAGGTGGAGACTGAGAGTTAAGATTTTAAGGGTGAAGATTGTGGGAAAAGTTTCCTTTTTAGGGGTGTGCAAAATAAGTTGGGATGACAAAAAATGAAAAGTGTGCAAAATAAGTCGGGACGGAGGGAGTACTATTTTACATATTTTGCACTGTTTTAACTATGAATATATGACTAAAATTTATGTAAAATATGGATTGATTATAATTTCGAAATTTTACTGTGTGCGTCCTGAACAACTAAACAAAAGAAAATAATGAAACTAGAATATGCACAACCTTTATTATGGATCAATGGTGATGAATATTGCTTTAGGCTTGATTTTTACGAAATATATATACAACACAATAATATGGACATGTAGCGACAAACACACTTTAACTACTCTTAAGAGCTAAACCCCCCTAAGCAACTAATCCTCACAATGTGTGTGTATTACTCTTCACTCAAGTGTATAAAAAAGGAAGTATTCACTCATCGAGTTGTATCACGCATACGATCAGAGGCGGAGCCAGTAGGGGGGCTGGCAGGGGCTGCCTCACTACAAGAAAAATAATTAATTGCGACGGAAATTTCCGTCACTAAATTGAAAAATTCCGTCACAATGAATGAATAGTGACGGATTAGTGACGGAAATGTTTTGTTACAAAAACCTTTGTCACTAAACCGATAATGACGGATTTTTTATTCCGTCACTAGTTTAGTGACGGAAATTCTGTCACAATTCTAAAAAAATCCGTCATAAAATTATGACGGAATATTTCCGTCACTAAATGGCAACGACTAAAATTCCGTCACTAGTCCGTCACTACAGGATTAATGACGGAATATTTCCGTCACAAATTAATGACGAAATATTTCCATCACTATCTTGCCTATATTAGTAACGGAATTATTCCGTTACAAAAAAAAATCCGTCTTTATTCCGTCACTATACTATTTAATTTTCTTTCTATAATTCTCTTTAATGTAGAACCTGTTATGAAAATTAATTTACACTTAATAAAATATAAAATTCGTAGCAAACCTTATGTAATATGATAAACGACATGTCAATCAATCAAAGTTTCAAAACGTTCAGCATAAAATATAGTTTTATCATCAAATGTCTAATAAGAGAAGATGTCTAATTAGGCTTAAGATGTCTCTGTAATCACCCAATTTGCGTGCTTCATCATCAGAGTTAAAATGTTCATCCCGGGATCAGATGTGGATGGAGCCGCGGTAGATCGTGAAAGAGGTGATGTTAGAGCTGGCCTCTGATTCAAGTTTAATACAAATGATAGCCATTGCATAAGCAACACCACCAAATCCTGTGTGTGATACAAAAAGATAAGATCCTGCAGAGCTGCAGAAAACAAGGAAAAAAGTAGTTTTAGTGCTCATGATGCAATCGTGCTGTGCGATCAATATGTAGAGTTTTAAAAAATTAATTATGCATGCTAACTTAAGTTGCACTTTCAGGAAGTAATATATCAAAATATGAGGGCTCGGAGAGTAAGCCACATCTCCTGATCTTGTATCATGACATCATCTCAAAAGACTAATGCGGAAGATATAGAAGGAAGATCCAGATTTATTGATTTATATAATATAGTCGCCGACTCTCAGGAGGAAAGCTCTACAGCAAGATGTATACAGGTGCTAAATAAGCCATACTGTGTCACTGCAACATTATGGATCTTTCAGATTTATACAATATGTCATCCCAAACCAGGTATATCTAATGAAATTATCAGGCAGCAAAAAACCAACAAATCATAATCGAATACTTACGCATCCTTGCAGTTTTGGATGGAATCAACATCTGAAGCTAGGGCATCTCTTTCTCTTGTTAATGGGATCCTTCGATAAGCTACATTGTATCATGCCTGCTCCAAAGCTGCATATACCTCTGCAGGAGTATTAACATCATTTACAAAAATGTTCTCCCAGTACCCTATGACACTAGCCTGTTTTGATGCAGGGTTATATTCTTCACGATGTAAAAGCATTCTACCACCAGATCTTTTAATCTCATATATTATATCTTCCTTCAAACACGCCTCCATATTTTCCACCTGTAAATTGGCATTGGATTAGGAAACTGAAATCCCTGTGACTTTAATCTGAATTTTATCTCACAAACAACTTTTGATAATGATTGCATACCACTGGACCGGTGATTCCTATGTGCTTGAGAGTGTCAACAGGCTTATTAAGTTCCCTAAGAACAAAAGGAGTGTTGTTGATATAAACAACAGCCTCTTCCCGTAGATCTGTTAAAACTACTTTCTGAGCCGTGGACTTGGAGCCCAAATAGGACAACATCTCTTCTGCGCCTGCAATTGTTGGGGTTGCCATGCTATATACAGGATATCCATCCACCTTAAGACACAGAAATTTCAAGTGAGACATGCTTTCAATTAGGCTGCAGACAAACTTCTAGCCGTATTATAAATGCTTACCCATTTAATTTGACTCAAACTAGAAGATATCTAGTGACGAACACCCAGCAATCCAAATTTTAGTGACACTAGCTAAGCATTCTTCTCAGAGATGAACTTGTTCAGTAATATATATTACCCCTTGTCTATTTATTTTCTTAAGATCCAAATCCATCACCATATTGTAGGTAAACTTATCACAAATATATTTGATGATCATCTAAACTTGATACAGTTACAAAGGTGAATCTGTTATGTCTTGCTGGCCATTTGTTAAAACATAACATAACTGGTTACCTTGTAGACATTTGGTGCGCCATGGATGGCATCTATCAAACTGTTCACACACCATCTTGATATACGGGACATCTGCTTTGATGACAACCCTGTACAGAAAAGCATGTACACAAAATCAAAATTTATTACATAGTCTACACCAACCCATTAGTCCATTACAAAACCAAATTTACCAGCAGAGGGAAATTTTCAGTCCGCAAATATCATTGCTTATTTTGTTAATTAATATTTTATCTAACTGCCCGTAAGCTTACACAGAACAATGTCGGGCTATCAGAAACCCATTACAAAACCAAATGTATCAAGGGAGGAAAAAATTCAGCCCACTAATAACATTGTTTAGTTTGTGAATATTTTATCTAACCGCCAGTGAAGCTTACACAGAACGATGTTGCGCAATCAGAAGCAAAAGGGGAACTGCCAATTTGGGTTCATCCTTTGGGAGTAAAGAATCTCTAAGTCTGTTGGTGGACTTAATCAACGCCTGTAAACATGGGGACAACCTCTTAAACGCAAGCAATTGAAACTTCAAGATGCACAATAGTTAACAAATTGCTCAATGATGCTTATCATTAGAGATGGAAGAAATGCCTGTCCAAGAACAACTATCAAATCAACAGTTGGCCACAACAATTTGAAAATGAAAAAAGGCACCTTGTTATTCCTCGTAATGCCAAATGACGTAGCCTGATAACGGAGTGTGTCACTTCCTGCCATAGCTTCCAGCTGATCTTCAGTCATATTCTCCGTATATTGCACATTAGCCATCTGCTGTATTAGTTCCTATAGAGAATCCACAAAATTAGTAACAAAAATGAAGTGAAAAAACAGATATCTGCTGTGTTGATTCCTACACAACATCTGTAAATTACAAACACAATGATTACAAACAATACAGTCAAGTTGTAACAACCTGCAGGAGAACAAGCTCAATGCCATTGCCTTTCTTCAATTGATTCGCAAGATACTGGAAAAGACCCCTGAGTTCCATTGAAGGATACTTTTTACACCTAAAAAAAATAAAATGCCTCAACTGAATGACGCCTTACATATTAAAGCATCATAACTCAATAATAGTGATGAAACAATTACTTCAGCAAATAATTTTAAATTACCAGGACATACAAGATCAATTCAAACCCGAAAACACCTAAATGGAAGGAACAAAGGATTTCACATCTTAATGCAACTACAACATCACCTAACCAGCTAAGTTTTTGAAAAAAATTACTTTGAATTCTTCATTAATAAATTAAAAACTGAATATTATAGTTCTGTCTCCTGTAACATTTCAGGAGACCAAATGCGTTCAAGTGGAAAGTGTTGCATAAAGTTCGTTACAACATTTAACGTAAACAAGAACAAATGACATGCTAGCTATACACAAAAACAAAAAAGGTTCCAAAAATATAGCCCTTATTTTTGTAAAAATGCAATGGCTTAAGTTATAGTATTTCGCGAGTAAGACGAGAAGCAAAGCCAACTACACAGTTTCATGAAATAAATAAAATACTCATCATGCATTCACACAGCGATATCAAATGAATGCAAACACACTTATGCCGAGATAATTTTAAGAAAATAAAAATAGTAAAGGAAGTTTATAAGAAGAAAGCACCATAATCCAGAAAAAGCATAGAAAATGCACCTCATCAAATTCAGACATACAATACTTAATGACGACAATGTCAACAAATATCCAGGTGATGACCAAAAGAAAGGTAATTCAGGAAATAGAGAAAGGCTTTAAATCACACACCCATAATAAAAAATAAAAAATAAATAATGATGTCTTCACGTCCACAGGAACTACATCAGGCTTATATCACTAATGAATTTGCAGAAAGTACGAGCAGCTGGTATTAAATGAAAATCAGATATCAACATTTTTGTACCATTAAAAGGAAGTCAATATGGTTCTCACCGCTTTCAGTAAATACAAGGCAGGTCCCAATTGTTTCTTTATATTCTCCAATCTGAGATTCAAATCAATAAATCATAAGGATAAAGCTGGAAGGGAAAAAAAGACACTGCAGCTGTTTATGTACTTGCCAGCAACTCTAATTATTAATAACGTAGATATGCATTCAGTTATCTATTTACCAATCATATAGATATGGGTTCAATTCCAGAGCACGCAGGCTCCATCAGATGTTATAGACAACAACAAGCTCTTCTACTTCACACTCTCTTTAGTTCCATAAGATTCAAGCTCGTTTAATTTTTCGAAAAAAAATTCCTACTGCCTGTAATAGAATGATACATGGATGTTCTGCACTTCATTAACAAAAAATGGGAAAAATCAGTTGAATAACTTGAATTGCATATCAACAAGCCATAACTTCAAATTATTATCGAGATTTATGATATGTGGAATAATTTTTCTATCAAAGAAACTTAGAATCTTTTCATGTTAGTCACTCAACAAGGCTTATCATGCAACATAGAATATCAGCATAGGAAATAGCCTAACCAAGCAATGACAAAGCCTCAAGAAGAATAGCAAAAACGTGTAGCAAATGTTTATTGAAAACTGTCTTTAAAAATTTGCTAATTCTATGAGAGATGACGAAAGAGGGAGTAGTTCTGTAAAGTATTTACTCTCCACCAGTTCTCTACCACAAACAAGAAAAACGGGAGACATCGTATCAGAAAGCTATCATGGATGCTATTGTAATAACATAAGGAAGCACCTATACATTATTTAAGTACCAGAATAATTAGGCATTGCAAACAAATATGAATTTCCAGAAACCATGGCTGACTTTAAGACCCATTATCCATCTTACATTAAGAACGACTCATTCACCATAGGCAGTTTGATGCATTACGAGACTCATTCGTTGTGTTCCAAAAAGCGCGACTGCAAGCCAAAAGTTAGAGAAATACTGGAGATATTGAATGTCTCTCTACCAAAAGTCAATAATCAACATAGAACTTCACTAGCATATCAACGAAAGGCAGCAACAGATAAGCTAAACACCATATGCAACTAAGCCAAGTTCTAGGAGGAATGTAAAAAACACACACACAAGCATGGAAGATGACAACCAAGTAAAAAAGTGTGCATGCACACAGTTACAGAGAGTGTTAGGAGTAACATGAAAGTACTGTTAGCAATTAGGTAAGTGGTATTTTGGTCTGTAACAATACAAGGGATATTACATTTTCCAACATCTGTTGCTCTGCTGCATGTTCCCAACATATAGACAATGGATACTAGGCTCATCTTACAATAGAAATTCAATTCCTAGATTACGTTTAAATGTATTTTCAATAGAGAATATTTTGTTGCTAACCTCATATAATATTTTATATGACATCTTTTTATTAAAATTCTTGGTAGTTTTTTGCTTTATTATACTAACTATTCCCTAACAAATATAAGAATTTCATATGAAAAACATGCTTCAATAAAATATTAGATACTTAATTAGTTAAAATAATTTTTAAAAATAATATTATTATCATACGAAATTAGAATATAGACTCACCACTGTTAAATAAAAATACAAAAATAAATTTCAATCTTTTTTCCATAACTAGAAGAAATTAAACATGTAAATTTAAATTTAAATTATAATTATACATCACAACCCTTATACATTTACCTATCATGCACTTTATTTGCAACTCAACCAAGTCGAACAAGCAGCAAATACTCTTCATCTATATCAACTTCTAACATTATTCTTTTTTCAAATAACATTTTATTGCTTATTTCCATATTGAAAATTAAAATATAAAACAAAATTAATCCTACTAAACAATAGTCAATAGAGTAATTCCACAAAACCGCTGCATTTCAAATCAGCCTCAGATTTCAAATGAAACATTAGAACTCCAAAAGAACTCATAAATCAGATTCAATTACATGTTCTAGCTCCGTTTGCCGTACAATACCTCGACATATAAAAGACATCGATTAGTAGGGACGAAATTTCCTTGCAGCTCTCATCTGTTGTATCCGTTTTTTATCCTGCTCAAATTTGCTTTGCAGCATCATGAGCTCGGCATACACCGCAAAATCCAGTGATATTTCGTTTCAACAGATTGTGACAACTCCCCAAAATGTAATAACCATACAAGGTTAAATTGTCAGAGAGCAGTAAAAGGGAGCACAACGGGAAAATGAACGAAGGTTCTTAATGTTAGAACAGATTTGTTTTTTAATAAGATTAATGCTAGAACAGATTGATGCCTTGTCTTGTCTTATCAGAGTTAAAAATACAGGAGGCTTACAAATCGATATGTTCTCGTAGATATATAGTCAAGCTTTTTAGATAAATTGGAGATTTTTTAACATCAGTAGAATTCATCTATAATTGTGTCATCAACCTATGATCAAACTAGGATACAAAAATTTACATTTTTTTTGGTGGGGAAGGGGGTGCTGAACGGAAAGATAGAAGTAGAAATAATCCGTGCAGCAGCCCATCAATGAATTGTAGGAAAATATTATAGCGCAGTAAAACGACATAACTTTTGGACAATGAAAGCAACGATAATAGCACGTACCGTTTCTATGGGCTTCCCTTTTCTGGAACCTATAGAAATCTAAACCAACATCTTTCTTTTTCTTTTGTTGGGAACCTATAGAAATTCCTTTTTCAGATTCTATCCATCGTTTCAGAAGCAAAACTACAATCAACAAAACGAAATACAGACATACAAACTCACTAAAAAATCTTCACAAAAGCAAAATTTATGAACAGAGAGAAAGGAGAGATTACTTACTCCGGCAGGGAGTAGCAACGACTGAAGAAGCGATCGAATTGGGGAACTGAAAACCCTAGCAATCCCTTCCACGACTGGGGATGAGAATCGCGACTGATCTAGGGCACAACTCAAGAGTTTCTACCGGTGCAAAATGAGAAGTGGTAAGTTTGGGGAAAACTGAATGTGGAAAAACTGAATATGTAAAAACCAAGCAAGCAATTCTCAATAATTAATAGGTGTCCTGGTGGTAAGCAACTTGCTTTATATCCAACAGGTCAGGGGTTCGAAGCTAGCGCGTAGCGCTTTTATTTTTTTAAGCATTGGAGGTCTAAAACGACGTCGTTTGGTATAGTGACGGAAATATTTCCGTCCCTAATTAATTAGGGCCAAAACGATGTCGTTTAGGGGTATAGTGACGAAATTTTCCGTCACTATTCCGTCACTAAACTAGTGACCGAAAATTCCGTTACTGAATAAGTGCATTTACATGGGCATTAAGTAATGACGGAATATTTTCCGTCACTACATAGCAACGGCTAAAATTCCGTCATTAATCCGTCAATACAAGATTAATGACGGAATATTTTCCGTCACTACATAGCAACGACTACAATTCCGTCATTAATCCGTCAATACAAGATTAATGACGGAATATTTTCCGTCACTATATAGTAACGACTAAAATTCCGTCATTAATCCGTCAATACAAGATTAATGACGAAATATTTTCCGTCATTAGACTCATTACATAGCAACGACTACAATTCCATCACCATTATGTCAATACAAAATTAATGACGAAATATTTTCGTCACAACATTACGGTTTAATGACGGATTTTTTTCCGTCACTAAATTCCGTCATAATTCCATCACTAAGTCGTTGCTAATACTCAAACACTCTTGTAGTCCCTATCCGTCTCTATTCTGTCACTAGTCCGTAATTAGATTGTGACGGAAATTGTCCGTCACTAAAATCAGTCATTATCTGTAATATTTCTTGTAGTGCCTCCCCCCCCCCCCTCAACTTTGCAACAGTACCGCTATATATATGTAAATATTTATACTCTTCCAGTTTACACTATACTGCAGCAATAGAGAGAGCATTTTCGGCTACTCTTTTTATCCTACTTTAATAATTAAAAGATCAAACTAAAATTTGGTCTTGCCTCCCCAATTTTAAATACCTGGCTCCGCCACTGCATACGATCTACCATATGCTTGCATGTCATTTAGCCCCTCATCACACTTAAATGTACATAGCTTGGAATAAAAAGACTCTTTCTATTTGGTCATAATATAGGCTAGTTGGTTAAGGTAGAATAAAATATGGATAGAGTGACTCGATTTGGACTAATTGAGTTAGTTACTCTCAACTACTCTCAGAGTCATAACTTCCTCTCTTTTACTCTGAGTAAAGCTAAAAAAACTTAGCTTTCTTCATCTCAATAATGTATACTCCCTCCGTCCCTACCTAATTTGAGCACCTGCTCCGGCGCGTATGTTAAGAAAAAGCTGTTTTTTTATTTTTTAGTTGACTTTTTCAAAGGTGGAGATTGAGGATGGAGATTTTAATGGTGGAGATTGTAAGATTTCGTTCCATTTTGGGGGTGTGCAAAATATGGTGGGACAGTCGAAAAAGGAAAGTGTGCAAATTAAGACGAGATGGAGGGAGTATATATTATACTACACTCACCAATTGATAAGGACTACTCTATTTCTTGCTAGCAATTGTTCTAACTTTTTCAACTTATACAGTCCTTACTAGACCAGTTTTCAACTTATACATTCCTTTTTTGTATCAATCATACCATTTAAGGGGCAAATTTTTTATTGTAATACGCTTTCCTATGCCGTAATTTCAATATTTTCATTTTCTTTATATATATAAGGTCAAGATTATCTATTATATTCTAACATCTTTACTAATATTTACAAACAAAACTTTATGTTATAAGAGAAAAAGTTAAAATAAGTTATGAGGTTGTATTGAAGCTATCAAGAACATACTCAAACTTAAAATGGCTGACTAGGGATGAATTATTCTTTTTGGTACCATTGTCTAAAGTAGAGTATAATATTATACAATGCCTAAGATAATTTCCCAAGCTATATACACAAGACAACTTAGAATAGACTAAAGACTAGTTCTAGAGACACAACATGACATGATCAACAAAGCACACAAGGAAAAATAATTTATTAGTTCAAATATTAGAGTATCAGTTATGACTCAAAATATCATAGGTTTTTTTTTTTTTTTTAATCATTACTTAAAGAAATTAGCTTAATTTCATCTCTCTATGCCCGTCTATGTCCTACCATGTATATATGTAAAAGATTTAAACATAAAACCGACTCATCACAAGATCGTAACCAAGATCCTTTTATTACACTGATGGAGTTGCTAGCCTCACGCGTCTTTGGCTCTCTAATCCTATCTAAATCAATTAAACATGTATAACAAAAAATGAACCTAAAGATGCAACTATACTTAACAATGCAGTAGGAATTACAAAATGAAATTACTAATTATTACATGCCTAAAATTTAACAAATAATTCAAAATTTATCCATTTAAAGTATCTATTACATGCTAGCACGAACAACTAAATAATACAAGAAAAGGATAAAAAGTAAACATAAAATAAAACGGCCCATGCATGTACCACTTTATCCCCCTCCCCCAAACTTGTTTTGTGATCAAATTTGTGGGAAAAAATGGTACACTATGGGTGTACTTACATAAAATTGGCTACTGAGGGAGGGGGGTTGATAGTGCTAGTGGCCCTGAGAGATATGCCATGTCTCGAGGTCCTCCAAAATCTCCATTTGATATAGCATCTGCATGCGGATATTAGTTTACTGAATTGCAAGATGATCAAGACGAGCATTGGCGGTCCTCACGATGTTGTCAATTAGGTGCTCAAGCCTCTGGTAACCCTTCCACTCGAGGCGGTAGTGCTCTACTGAGGTTCTGATGTCCTCCTGTGCTCAAGCTAGCACTTATTTGCTGGTTGTGAAAGATGGGGTGACTGATAAACAACCAATGCATGATGTGTAGGGTATCAATTAGAATATAAACAACCAATGCCTGATGTGTGGGGTATCAATTAGAAGATTAATATTGTTCCTCTTTGGCAACAAAGGAGTCAAGAGTGTGTTGGGTAGGCGCATACAGTCTCCGTGAGGCTGAATAAAGAGGTACACATTGCCTCTTTCCTGAGGAAATGCATTACCACCAAATCCTAAATTATCGAATCCATGCTGCCCGACACCGCCTCTAGTTCCTTAAGGTGGGCATCAAGAAAGGAGGTGAAGTTTTGATGATGATAAAATCTCTAATTGTAAGGTAGGAACTAGTACCCCCATGAATTCTGTACTCATTGTAATAAGTAAGGGCTAGTATTACTTAGGCTAAGTCACTGCAAGCACGCAACAAGAATATTAAGGTTACATGTAGTAAAGAAGTCCAAGGAATAAGCAAGGAAAGAGAAACTGTGGCGAGAGTGCAGTTTGGATGCTTATGCTAATCTAGCATACAACATTGCTTGCACCAAAGAAGGTACACCCATCAAGCAAGCAGCAACAGTCATGTCCAAAGTGTCAAGGTCAAAGTAAAAAATCAGGGGACCGATTTAAAAAATATAGCAGTAGAGACAAGGTTCAAACCTTGTACTGACTATCCAATTACGTGGGGACACATTACCTGACATAAACCTAAAGCAACACTTGACACTGACAATAAGCCGCAATCACTCTTACTAAAACTCTGCCAAAAGGACAAACGACTCTAAAGTCGTACAAGGAGTATTAGATATCAACAAGATTATTTCTCAATCTTCAACTGGAAGATATCCCAACAATTATAAATTAAAGGAGATAGAGGATGAAGCAAAGGCTACCGATTAAAGGAGATATAGGATGAAGCAAAGGCTACCGAAATATTGAACAACTGAAATTACTGCACATCAAAGCACTCAAGCATTCTATTTAAAGTTTCAACGCATACAACACTCTGATAATCTTTCAAGTGTTTTATGCAATGTAAAAAAGAGTCAATAGCAACCATCAAGGGTATTCAAGTGAAGATTCAAGTTGCTTCTGGATTCTCAAGTCAAGTTAGCTCTCAAACTTCGCCTCAATCCTAATCCTTCTCAAACCAGGAAGCATGCCCACATCTCAATAGATATTCAAGTTTAGTGGCAACTACCAGAAGTTGAAGAAAAACTATCATTAACCAATCTCAAGAGCAGTTTTTTGAACGGGGAGTCTTCATTTAAATCCGGGATTCAAAGTAGACTAGGTGTTCTGAGGAACGTGTGTATAGTAGAGGAGTAGCCTTCCGAATATAGGCAAAAACTACTATAAGGAGGTAAGTTGGACTTAGACTTTGACGTAGCTACGTTTGTACTGTGTGAACAACTTATTGAATTTTCTCTGTATGAGGGATGAGTGGATGTAGAAGGACTACCTCCACCTTTCAACCACTATAAACCGTGAGTCTTCTTTTACATTTGTTTTACTTACTATTGCTGGCATACTACTTACATACTGCATTGATTTGTAAGAAAACTAATTTGTATAATATTCCGCTGCATAAAACTCTGTCTGAGTATTGTTTACTATAACTAACCTAAGATCAGTTTGCTTCATCTCTACTACCTTAAGTTAGCATAATGTAACAACTTTGCTGTAAGAACAAGTTTCTTACAGTGAGCAGGAAACTACTACTCAAAGTATTTAAAAAGAAAATCCAAGTTAGAGGTTTATTCACCCCCTCTAAACCTCTACCACTTGGGACCAACAAGTGGTATCAGAGCAGTTGGTTTCACACATTAATCATATTTGGTAGTTAAACCAGAGCCAACCGTTTTCTAGCCAAAAAATAAGTTTTTAAAAGCAAAAGTATTTTTTAGTAAAAAAGCCACAAACTGGAAACTTCTTGAACTAAAGATCCCATGTTTTTCTTTGAGGGGTATGAGGACCGATCTATTAGGATGCAAGCATACTTGACATCTATGCATGATGAGATGTGGACAGTCAAAACTGAAGGTCCACTAGTAATCATGTAGACCAACACTGTTGTGCGAGTGGATGGTCAACTTGTACCTCCTCCCATGGTGGAAAAGGCACGTATTGAATGGCCTCATGGTGATAGAAAAAGGTCAAACTTGGACAATCTGGCAAAAAATGTACTTTTCACAACATTGAACAAGGGTACCTTTAGTAAGGACAAGGCATGCAAAAATGCCAAGGACATTTGGGACGTGCTGAAGGAAATCTGTGTAGGCTTAACTCTACTTCCTGAGAATAGAGAATCTACTGCAACTCTAAACTTCGAGCTCTTCAAGGAAAAACCTGGAGGGTCTTTGAATGATCTAGATGCTAGATACACAACGACCTTGAATGAGTTGTTGCCAGTTAGAAAAGACCACTCCCAGCAGGAGATAAACACCAAGCTGCTACGAGCTCTCACATCGGACTGGGATATAAAGATGTTCCGATGAGAAGTTCAAAGAAGCTAGGTAGGAATTCACTAACTCTTCTCTAATCTCAAATCCTTTGAATATGATATTTATGGAGGAAGAGAGAAAAAGAAAAGAGTGCTGCTATAACCGAAACCCTAGTAGCAAGAAGCCCCTCTCAACAACTCCAAATGGTTCCAGTTACCACCATCGTGAGCAAGCGCCTGAAAAGATGACTTTACTCATGAAACAGATTACACGATTCATGAAGAAGCATCCAAGAGGTAATCGATCCAAGCCCCAATACACCAGACCTATAGATACCAAAAGGATAAGTAAGGAAGTTGGAGATCTTTGCTTCAATTGCAGGAAGACTAGTCATTTTACAAGGGACTGTCCATATCCTAAACAACACAAGTATCCTGAGGAAGTTTGCATGCAAAGACGAGATAGAATGATGCAAGAAAAGGCTCAGCTAAAGGCTCTCTTGAGTGGAGCAAAAGCAATAAAACATTTTCCACCATCTTTAAGGTAACCTACGACATGTGAAGATTCAGACTTCGATAAACTCTTCATCTTCTGAAAGTAAAGCACTAGTTTTTCTTATGCCAAAAGAGATTGACGATCATGCAGAGGCAACTGTGGAGTAAGAAGAACCAACATGCAACAAGCCTTGGCTATTGGATGCAATAACTTCCTACAACAACGTAATAGTAACTAATAGAAGACTAAGCTCCATCCGTGGATGCTTCCAAACAAGGCAAGGAGGAACTACCCAAGGTGACTTCAAACCATGAAACAACCTGCTCTTACTACACAGGAAAAAAGGAAACCTTCCAAGGTGTACATAAAGCATGATGGCCCAGAAAAAAAATATGCTACTTAGTGTTTTAATAAGGAGTGAGTTTCAAGAAAGACTAATTCCTGAGGACATATTCAACAATGGGTACCTAAGTCTACTTAATTACTTTGCAGGTCAAGTTGCCTACTTGACAAAGTGATATCTAGTATATCGGCAGTGGGTGTGCTAGACATATGATAAGCAACAAGAGGTCTCTAAATGATTTCAAAGACTTTCAAGGTGGTGTTTGGAGACAATGCCAAAGGTGTTGGGATTTTCACTAAAGGAAAAATCAGCATTGTAGTTAGCATTTATGAAACCTTTGCCCTGTAGCCAGACTTGAGGCAATCATGATATTTCTGGCCTTTCCTGCACACAGTAACTGCATTGTATATCAGATTGATATAAAAAGTGCATTCCTAAATGGATTTCTAGATGAGGAAGTCTATGTTGAGCAACCATTAGGGTTTGATGATTCAACTAGTGATAGAGTCTACAAGTTAAAGAAGGCATTGTATGGTCTCAAGTAATCACCTCGAGCTTGGTATGATACTCTTTCTAAGTATCTAGTCCAAAGAGGTTCCAGAAAGGTGTTGTAGATAGAATCTTATTTAGGATTCAAGATGGCAAGAGTACAGTTCTAATTTATGTTGATGACATTAGTACAATTCAAATTTATGTTGATGACATTATTTTTCGATCAACTAACATAGAACTATTTAAGAAGTTCTTCTAGCTGATTCAAAACAAGTTTGAAATGAGCATAATAGGAGAGTTAAGCTTCTTTCTAGGACTCCAAGTAAGACAGTTGGATGATGGCATCTTCATAAATCAAGTCAAGTACACAAAGGAGCTGCTCAAAAAGTTTGGGAAGGACAACTCAACCTCAGTAAGTGTTCCTATTAGTACAATAACCAGACTTGACAAAGATGAAGATGGAAAAATGTTGATATCACACAGTACAGACGACTAATTGGCTCACTTTTGTATCTTACAACAAGCAGACCTGACATATTATTTGTAGGAGTTTGTACACGATACCAAGCTGCACATAAGGAGTCTCACAACCTAGTAGCCAAGAGAATTATAAGGAATCTAGGGGCACAACTAGTGCAGGGCTGTGGTACCCAAGAGATGGAGGGTTAAACTTAAAGAATACTCAGATTCTGACTTCGCTGGTGAACCGTCTTCAATCACATGCGAAGTCGGAGGAAGTAATGTTGAGATCACTTCTTCCACCCTCGCAAGATCCACAAAATTCGGGAGGAAGGATTGACTCCGACCCAACTGAAGATATATGGTGAGGATTCATTGCTGGAATGCTGAAAGGTTTTTACAGGCGACCAACAAGTAGTAAATGTGCATCAATCCTGTACCCAAGTTACTTTTCTCCCATATTTTGAGTATCTACACTATATATTTAGCCGGAGCATAGAGTGCAAGACTGGGAGTTATGATAAGTGTACCAGTCCCTGATTCCGGATGATGATCGCTGTGTGGGATGAGGAACCAGTGAACTGGCCACTGTTTCTCTTTATTCGTCACGAGGTCACTAAGACGAAGGGTCGGAAGTGCTATGGAATCGTGTTCCATTACCCCTTCCCAAACAATTCTGTCTAGCAGGTCCCATACATCATCGTAAATGCCTAGAGCCTGTGTAATGCACAACCTGGAATACCGTATGACCCTGATCGCTTCATAGTTTACGTGATTTTTAGGTGCATATTCATAGCTAAATGATGCATTATTGCATAAATTAGTACTTCTTATCCCATGTTTTCATATGTTTGGTAGATTTCACGTGTTTATTTGTTTTGTAGCGTTTTCATACAAAAAAAATGTGTTTTTAGAGTTAATGGCGAAATTCCAAGTCCAAAAAAATAAAAGAAGGCTTGGAAGGAAGGAATTGAAGAAGTGGGCTCAAAATAGGCTTTGGATATGCCCAAGATGGTGTGAAGAAACCCAAATGACGAAGTTAAAAGAGGATCAATTCGAGCACTCGACTAAATGGCATATTAGCTCGGTCGCGCACCTTGCGCTTTCCGAGAAAGTACATGAAAGTGAAGAGTATTTGCTCGATCGAACACCTTATTGGCTCGGTCATGCAAAATGTCTAGTTTTATGTCAACTGACATATTTTTTTATGGGTTTTACCCGATTTAAACCCAATCTAAACCCAATCTAAACCTACTGTAGTATACTCCTGTAGATCCATCGCCTTAGGAATTATTGAGATATCATCACATAATCATCTTACTATCATCAAATCGCATTAGTTTTATATTTTTCTACAGTTTTTTCATACATTCATAGTCTAGGTTAGTTTTATGAGCAGTTTGCCAAGGAGCTGGAGAAGGCGACAAAGATTTTTCCACCAAAAATTAATCGACGGCCATAGTATTCTGACTCGTGTTTAATTCAGTTTTATTAATAGCTGAACAATGAGTTTATTTTTAATATATGCTGTTTTCTTTTATATTGCCATGAACTAGTTATTTCTATATCTTAGGGTTATAAAGTAGGTTTTAATTACGAATGTGAATGTTTATATGTGTGTTATAGTTACATGTTCTTGTCGCTTTTAGATATGTTTAGATTTGATTGCTATTAGGATAGACTGATCGCCTAAGCCTAGATCTTTAGAATCACATACCAAAAATAGGACCTGAAGGTGAGGGTATTGATGGCCAAATAACACATGACTTAATATAGCCGAGAAACCGGAAGGGTAAGGTCATATTATTGGGGGGGGGGGGGGGTATTCCTAAGTTCATTTAGGAGTTATAGACACTTAAACTAAAATGGTCGTCTATTGTCTATAATCTACACCTTATGCACTTTAGAAGAAGGTTTAAGATGCATAATCGCGAAGCCCCATAACAATAAGACATAATAATTATAGTTATGCATATGTAGTTACATGTACAGTTGTCTATAGTCGCACTGCAGTTAATTCCTAAATCTACATCCTAAGATGACCCTTAATTATTTAAATTGAATAATTTAGTTAATTTTGTTGTTTTCTTGATATTGTCGTATGGTCTAGATACTTGAGTACTAGGATCACTGTACTTTGATTAGGTTCATCTTCACTAGTCTTTGTGGGTACGACATTGCTTGCCGTTAGCTGCTACTACACTACACACTTGCGATGTAGTTGGTCGAAATTAGAGCAATTAAGTTTTTTGCGCCGTTGCCAGGGACTAGTGTGCAGGTGCTAATTAGATATTATGGAGCCTTAGTCGTAAATCGTCTAGGCTTTTATTTATTTATTTTATTTTTGTTTTGTTTTATTTTATATAAATATATTTTCAAAAAGAAAATGATTGAAAAGAAAAAAAAAAAAATCGATATTTTTATTCTACTATTTTTACTGTTCCAAAAATCTACACTGATAGTTGCCTAATCTACTTTGGTTTCTAACTGTTATTCGGTTTTCTGTCTTAGAGTTTTTTAGTACAGTGCATGAAAACCAGGCATAGGAAAGGAGACATCATACCTATAGACATATAGATAGAAACTACCATAAAAAAAAGACATTCGAGTCAGTCTAGACTGGAACTGTCAGCAACAGAAGACAACTAGAACATACGTGAGGAACATGAGGACAATCTACAAGAACAAGTCCAACCACCGCTAAGGGACTTGTTTATGCCAGTAGTCAATCGAAACTTTGGAGGTATACAAAGGCCAGCAGTCCAGTCTAATACATTCGAACTTAAGCAAGCTTTGATATCCATGGTTCAGTAGAACCAGTTTTGGGGAGGAGCTACATGATAAACGGGGTGTTTACTTATGAAAACATGCTTAGAATAGAGATTTTATTGTGTGTTTTTATATTCTAAGCTCCCGTTTTGTCATATTTTTGTATTTTCTTTATTTCATCGGAAAAATAGGGTTTCAAGTGTTTTGCTTGTAAAATAGACCAAAAGTATGATGAATGGAAAGAATTCTAAGAGACAGGCAAGAAAGAAGGAAAAATGGTCCGTGCACGAGTCCACATGAGTCTTTGATGCAATGGGTTGTGCACCACTTTACAATTGTGCACGTCTATAACACCCCAAAATCAAAAGCAGCAGACTTCTCTGTTTGCATTTATAATTAATTTTATAGAAAGAATTCTTTAAATTTATTTTATTATAAAGATTATCAAGTCAAGTTCTTTATCCAAATGTTGAGCCTAATGAAATTTCATGGAACAAAGTGGTTTTACTTAATTTTACATGATGAGCTATTTATTTTAAAATATATTCTAATTTCGTTTAATAAATGAGTTGAATTTATTTTGTTAATTACGGATAGAATTTTAATACAAATTATAGCTAATTATTTATATAAATTTAGATATCTCTTGCACGTATTATATAATCAAAATATTTTCATAACCCCTTACCATAATGTATAGTGTAATTTTTAGAATATACAAAGGAAATGATTATTTTCAATGATCACCCTATGTGATACATTACGAATTTTTTTACATTATTAGAATATAGCATTTGCATTAAATAATAATTATACTAAGCAAGAATAACAATTTATGTCACACCCTCAATTCCCTATACAACTCACGTCATTAACATGATAATAAATATATACTTTCAAGTAATAATCAATTATAAACACCTAATATCTAAAGGTTGTGCCACCTAGCATTTCTGTAAAGCATAGCCATGCCAAAACACCCATAACCTAGTAACACGACACCAGCCTCCACCTCATGGAGCATATTTATTTTCATTATGATTAAGAGTCAAGGACACATGGTAGCTCTCAAGTCCAACTGAGAGTATATTCATGCATCATGTAAATTTTATGACTATCTATATCTATTAAAATATGGCACCATATTTCCAAATAATTATACGTACTGCATGGCTAAATGTACACTAACCTTTAATCTACTCTTTCACGTCACATCCACCATGACTATGAAAATTAACTAAGTTACATGAGTTGAAACTAGTCCCTATAAATAGTTAACAACCATTCCATTTCTAAAATAAAAGGCCTAATGGTCTTACGTATAGAAATACATACTAAAAATCTGTATGTATTTATAAAGGGATTTCTTTAATTAGGAGACCCTTAGTAGGTTATTTAAGCGATATACGAAGGTTCTGTGTGTTCAACGGTATTTGGAGGTTCGATAATCTTAGGATTCGTTATTTTAGTGTATCTATTTTAAGGTATGTCTTCTTTAATAATTTTGTTTTCTTATTTTTGTAATTTATATAGATTTGGAAATTATATTATTTTTTTAATATACCTTAAGTAGGTGGTAGTTAGTATACATGACCTGGGGTCTTATATGGTTGATCGTCAATTTACCGATTTTGCTAAGTGATACAAAATGGGTATACACATGTTTGGTAAATGTACTTTGTTACTTTTGGATATTTTTATTATTGATTAATTAGGATTTCTATACTTCTAGTAATTTTATATAAGTAGAGATTATATTATCTAAATCTGTGAATTTTTCTTAAATAAATTATTTGTCGAAATTCATGTTTTGCATGCGTCTTTGAAAATTTATATTACACTATTTTCTTTATATTATTTAAAACTATTATACTATGTGGTACTACATGATGTTAGGCGTATATGGTTAACCTTAGGAATTTCGTTAAGTTAGTGAGTTTTAATGAATTTTATAAGATAAGGTGATTTTAGGTATAAAATATTGGAATTTGCTCCTAGAAAATAATTTTTACAAAATTAGTGCCTTTGGATCTTTTAAAACTATTTTAGTATGATGTAATACATGATATTAGAAGTCTATGATTAAAATTTGAGAATATTTTATCAAATATATGATTTATAGTGAATTTTATAAGACAGGCTGGTCTTAAAGCCTAAAAATTATAGTTTTCTAAAAGATGTGTTTACCCTATATGAATCTAACTTCTTGTTATCATGTCAACATGAGTATAACAATAAGTTAGCTATGTTACACGTATGTTACTATGTTATTATGTTAATGTATTCTAAATGTGATTAAATGTATAAGCATAAGTATACATGTGCACTAATTATTCGTACAAGCTAAAGATTATGATAAATATAATAAGTTATGAGGAAAGAATAATAAAGAAAGCTATAAGAATCAAGTCTCAAATTGGTGGGTATAGTATAAGTTGGTCCGGACAACCTTGGAGCTTCTTCAAAGCAATTCAATCAAAGAACATTAACATCAGTCAAAAGACGTCTTCATGAAAAATGGGTAATTATGTAGCATTTGAACAATTAAATTTGTATTGTGATTTATATGTTCGCCTTCAGGCATATGTTTACGCTCAAGTCATAAGATGGGCTTTTGAGTAAGGATTTTGAGTCGTAAGATTGACTCATAAGTCGAATGCTTTCGAGTCGTAAGATTGGCTCTTAAGTGATTTTAACAATATGGCTTTGAGTCATAAGATGGCTCCTAGTCAGACTTTAAAGTCGTAAGATTGGCTCCTAAGTCATGCAATATGGCTTCCGAGTCCTAAGATTGACACCTAAGTTAAGGATGTATTTATTATGGTGCTTATTCATTTAGTACAACTGCTTACAAAGTTTTCCCACTGGGTTCACATAACTAATGATGCTATGCTTAAAACATTTTCAGGTTCAATGGATGGCAGGGGATCTAGCTAGTGGGGGCAAGTTCCCAATAAGAAGAATAAAAAACATAGTAAATGCATTTGAAGTTAAGTATCAATAATTTATTAATTAAAGTTACAAGTATTTAAATGTTTTTAAAATTTAGTAAAAGTTATTGGATTTTGAAATTTTAAATATTTTATCTGAAGTTTCTATTTATGATTTTGACTTAAAGATTTTGGTTTTTATACGAGTTAGTTTTTATTTAGAGAATTGTTTAATTAGTTATTTGAGAAATTTTCTAACTTGTATTGTCATTAAAAGGTCTTCTGCTGATAAATATTCTAAAAATAGAAGTATGTTTTAGTGACAATCCTTCACCTGCTTGCGGGGCTGGGGTATTACAACGCTCCTTGCTTGAGCCGAGAGTAGTCTCTAAAGAAATGTGATGTGCACCACTTCATAATTGTGCACGAGCCTAGATAGCTCTTTAGAAAAAAGGCCATGCACGACCTAGCTGCACACCTCAACGCAAATGTGCACAGGCCGTGCAAGAGTTCAACGAATTGTTGGATGGACTGACCTAATCTTCCCATTTTGGTATAATTTGTGAAGAAGTCCCTAAAAGAGCTTAAAACCCTTCCCCATTCAAATTTTTAGTCATTATGAATCATTTATACAATTTTACGTTTTGAGAGAGGAGCAAAATGGAGAAAGAAGAACGTAAATGAAAAACAAGATCAAATCATTAGGCTTTATCTTTCCATTTTTATTTTATTTTTAAAAACATGAATGTGTAATTATTTTGTGTAACCTATCTTTGGGCATTAATTGAATAACATATTTTCCAGCCTCCATCATCCTCAAGGACTCCATTGGGAAGAAGATTGAAGGCTTTTCATTCCTCAACCAGAGTTCTTGGTTTCTTCTATAATTTTATCATGTCTTATTGTATTTCCTTTGATTTACTGATTGTATTAGGACTAATGGGTGGGTAGCACCCATATTTCAGGCCTTGATCATTAGTTGAACCTTTGATTGAGAATGTTTATGTAATTTCTACGGTTGTTAATGGATTGGATTATGTTTTTGGAATTTTCTAGGTTATTTGGGATTGTTGATTCACACTTATGAATTGAATTGTGGTTTGATCGCCCATTTGGATATTTGTTCGTGTGTTGCTAGAATTGGGTTTATAATTCGTAATTGTTCTGAATCCGATTCCTGGGTAGCAAACAATAGATTCATTTTATTGGGGATAACATAGATTTTGACCACTAGAACCGAACTTACGAGTTTTATGTCGAATATACTCCGTTGTCTTAATTCGTAATGCACTCGTCTATTGATTCTTAAAGAGCTTGTTTTAGGATTTGATAAGTTGAGTAGGATTACTTGAAGAGCTTATTTTGATTAATCATACTTAAGAGACCACAAGATTGATAGGGCTTGTTATCAATCTTGGAGTAGGAGTTCCAAAGCTAACCAATTGAGTAATGACATTAATTACATAGATTGTTTGAAACAAGGTGATACTTGATCAAGGGTTGAATACTTTAATCATACTTTAAAAACCCAAAAATCAATCTACTTATCTTGTCATCTTTTGTTAATTGAATCCTAAGTTTAGTTGATCAAAGTTAAATAGTTGTTCTTGGTAGTTATTGGTAGTTTATAGTTTGACAAACAAACCCCCCCACCTTTATTGCTTTCGTTATTTGTTTTTGTTCTTATTTTAATTTTACAATTGCTTGACCCATCGAAACAACATTAGCTGCCATTCCTCGTGGGATCGACCCTTACTTATCGCTCTACTAGTTAGAGTTATAGGCTAAGGTTTAGTATATATATTCATCTATATATACTATTTAATTTGGTGCGACATTCGACTCGTACCAAATTTTGACGCCGTTGCCGGGGAACGGTGATAAGAATAGTGTTGTTTTATTGTTCAAAGCATTATGTTTAGTTTATTAGTTTTTTATCTATTTTCTGTTTATCTAGTAATTTGATATTCTCTAGTTTTCTTGTTTTTGGATAGGTAGTTAATGTCCTTACGTTCACAGGGGGAATCATTGTATGAGTACTGGGAAAGATTTAAGAAGCTTGTAGGAAGCTTCCCACCACATCAAATCACTCCACAGTTGTTAATCCAGTTACGAGGGGTTGTGTCTAACCGATCGAAACATTATTGATTCAGCCAGTGGAGGGGCTCTGGTCGACAAGACCCAACCGAGGCCCGAGCATTGATCTCCAAGATGGCCGCCAACACTCAACAATTCGGTTGTAGAGAGCCTGTGAGGTGAGTCAAAGATGTTATCGATTTAAGTGTTGAAGAAAGATTGGACAGCTCACGGACATGGTGAAGAAAGTGATTTCGGGTAGCACTCCTACCCTAAGACCCTGCAGAATCTGTCAGACAACCGAGCACTACACTGACACCTACCCTATTCTTGGAGAAGAGATGGAGGCTCATGGCAATGCAGTTCACAATATCAATCCTAACCCCGCCGGCAGAAAGTATGATCTCTATTCGCAATCGTACAATCCGGGGTGGAGAGACCATCCCAACTTCAAGTATGGGAATCAGGGTCCAAATATGCATCAACAGGGTGATTAAGGTGGGCACAATCGACCCCCCTACCCTAGGGGAATGTTCCAGCAAAGGCAGCCCACCGAGCCAGTACACTCTGATCCATCCCTTTCCGACATAGTCAAGAACCTGTCAACCAGTACGCTTCAACTATAGAAGGAATCAAGTTCGAGGTTCCAGAGTATTGAAAATCAAGTCAGTTAAATAACATCAGCGGTATCCCGTCTGGAGAGTGCTCAAAGTGGAAAGCTACCTGCAAAACCCGAGATAAACCCCCAGAATGTCAGTGCAATCACCCTAAGGAGAGGGGTGGTTCTTGGAGAGCCTAAAAAGCCCAGGCATCACTCTAACGGGGGAGAGGAGAATCGAAAGTGAAGAGGAAAATGCTGAGAAAGAAATCTCGGCCGAGATACATCAAGATCTCGGCCGAGACGGCCCACTTCGCCCAGAGAAGGAAATTCCCTGTCCAGAAATCTCTGCCGAGAAGAAAGTGCATCTCGGCCGAGATCAAGCAACCCTGCATGAAGGAGAAAAGCACTACACACTTGTCTCGGCCGAGACACAAAGCAATCTCGGCCGAGATTCTCAGGAACCACATATCAATTCTTCAACTCCACCACTGCCATTTCCTAGCTAAATCAAGAAGGTCCCCGATAAAAATAGTGATAAAGAAATGCTGGAAATGTTCAGAAAAGTGGAGATAAATATTCCGCTGATAGATGTAGTAAAATTGAACGTGCAATGCTCGACTTAGGAGCTTCGATTAATGTTATGCCACGTTCAATTTTTCATTCTTTAAATTTGGGTCACTCAAGGAAACAAGGGTCGTCATTCAACTAGCCGACCGAAGCACTTCGTATCCCGATGGGGCAATCGAGGACGTGCTAGTTGAAGTTGATGAACTCGTGTTCCCTGCTGATTTCTATTTGATGGACATGCAAGGCGATCCATCAATGTCCACACCTATCTTGTTGGGAAGACCATTTCTAAATACTTCCCGAACCAAGATCGATTTCCATGAGGGCACCCTCACGATGGAATTTGATGGTCGAATTGTCAATTTCAATATCTTTGATGCAATGTGGTTTCTGGAGGATGTTCATTCTGTATTTTCCATTGATGTTATTGACCCTCTCGTGGAAGAGTTGTTTGAGTTGTCATGTAGGGACCCAATGGAAGTTGCACTTACCACTCAGTTAGAGAAGGGAAAAGAAGAGGTTTGGGAGACTAATGAGGCGTTGGTGGAAACAGTGGCACAGATGCATGCACCAGTCATTTCTGCCAAAATATGCGCAGAAGTTCATTCCCCTCCCGGAATCACAAGAAAAAGCTATACCTTCTACAATTAAGGCACCTGTTCTTGAGCTTAAGGCTCTTCCTTCTCACCTCAAGTATGCATACCTTGGGGAGGACGAGACATTACCGGTGATCATCTCATCCAAGTTGCCCCCAATTCAAGAAGCATCTTTGATATCGGTCCTTAGAGAACACAAGGGAGCAATTGGTTGGACTATTGCCGACATTCAAGGCATTAGTCCATCTCTTTGTATGCACCGTATTCTACTTGAGGAGGATTCAAAGCCAAGTCGGGAACCCCAAAGGAGACTTAACCCACCTATGATGGAGGTGGTGAAGAAGGAAGTCCCCAAGCTACTTGATGTTGGGATTATTTACCCGATATCGGATAGCAAGTATGTGAGCCCAACACAAGTCGTGCCCAAGAAGTCGGGAGTGACGATAGTGGAGAATAAAGATGGGGAATTGGTTCCTACCCGTTTGCAAACTGGATGGAGGGTCTGCATAGATTACCGCAGGTTGAACGCCATGACCCGAAAAGATCATTTCCCCTTGCCATTCATCGACCAAATGCTAGAAAGGTTGGCCGGACACTCATTTTACCATTTCTTGGATGGATACTCTGGGTATTTCCAAATAGCCATTGCACCCGAAGATCAAGAGAAGACCACCTTTACATGTCCCTTCGGCACTTTTGCATGGAGAGGAATGCCATTCGGGCTATCCAATGCCCCGACCACCTTTCAAAGGTGCATGGTGAGTATCTTTTCTGAATATGTTGGGCATATTATTGAGGTTTTTATGGATGATTTTAGCATGTATGGTGAGTCATTTGAAAAGTGTCTTGAAAACCTTGCTAAAATTCTGAAAAGATGCATGTAAATAAATCTTGTGTTGAATTGGAAAAAATGCCATTTTATGGTCGAGCAAGGCATCGTTCATGGGCACATAATTTCATCAAAAGGTATTGAAGTTGATAAATTTAAAGTTGATCTTATTACTGCCTTGCCTTACCCCGTAACTGTGCGGGAAGTGCGATCATTTCTTGGCCATGCAGGTTTCTACAGGCGTTTCATTAAGGATTTCTCAAAGATCTCGGCTCCTCTTTGTCGGATATTACAAAAGGATATCAAAATTTGAGATGTCGACTGATTACAAGATCGCCTTTGATCAGCTTAAGGAGGCCCTTACATCACCTCCCATTATCCAACCCCCAGATTGGACACTACCGTTCGAGATAATGTGCGACGCTAGAGACTATGCAGTGGGGGCTGTCTTGTGGCAAAGAAAAGGGAAAGCAGCTCATGTGATCTACTATACCTCCAGAACCCTGAATTGGGCACAAGTTAATTATACCACCACAAAAAAAGAACTCTTGGCTACAGTTTTTGCTCTAGAAAAGTTTAGATTGTATTTCCTTGGTACTAAGATTATCATTTTTTCTGATCATGAAGCCCTTCGTTTTCTACTATTGAAGAAGGAAGCCAAAACCAAGACTCATACGGTGGATACTACTACTCCAAGAATTTAATTTGGAAATAAAAGATAAGAAGGGGCAAGGATACTCGGTGGCCGATCACTTAAGCAGATTGACACAAGAGGAAGACGAGATACCCTTGCGGGAGAGTTTCCCAGATGAGCAGTTATTCATGGCATCAGGTTCAAGTGTCCCGTGGTATGCCAACCTGGCAAATTACTTGGTGAGAGGAGTATACCCCGATAGCATGAACAAGGCCCAAAGAGATAGATTGAAAAGTGAAGCGAAACACTACTTTTGGGATGATCCATATTTATGGAAACATGGTCCGGACCAAGTCATACGAAGGTGCATTCCCGAAACGGAAGTCCCATCGATACTTGCTTTTTGTCACTTCTATGCATGTGGGGGACACTTTGGTCCCAAGAGGACAACTCATAAAGTTCTTGAGAGCAGGTTCTTCTGGCCAACCTTGTTTAAGGACTCTTACACTTTTTGCAAGTAATGTGACAACTATCAAAGGACGGGGAACATCTCACAAAGGAATCAAATGCCCCAACAACCAATAATGGTGTGTGAAATTTTCGATGTCTGGGGCATGGATTTCATGGGCCCGTTTCCTTCTTCTTACGGGAATCTGTATATCTTGTTGGCTGTGGACTATGTGTCCAAATGGGTGGAAGCAAAGGCTACTCGTACGAACGATTCAAAGGTTGTTGCGGACTTCGTCAAGTCTAACATATTTACAAGATTTGGGATCCCGAGAGCCATCATAAGTGATAGGGGCACGCATTTTTGCAACCGGACCATTGAAGCACTCTTCAACAAATAATTAGTTTTTCATAAAGTGTCTACTCCATATCCACAAACAAATGGGCTACCCGAGACCTCAAATCGAGAGATCAAATCGGTGCTAGAGAAAACCGTGCAACCAAACCGGAAAGATTGGAGTTTGAGGCTTGATGATGACTTATGGGCATACAGGGCCGCCTACAAAACACCTATAGGCATGTCCCCATATCGCCTTGTTTATGGCAAATCGTGCCATCTTCCGGTTGAACTCGAACACAAAGCCTATTGGGCCATCCGGAGATGTAACATGAGTTTTGATAAGGCGGGTGTGCACCGGAAACTCCAACTCCAAGAGCTAGAAGAGATTTGGAATGAGGCCTTCAAAAATGCGTTGATATATAAGGTGTAGGTGTCAATTCTATTTCTTCAAGTGAGCATGGCTTGTAGTAGAGGTCGAGTAGGGTCAGGAACCGGGTTTGGGTTGGGAAGAACCGGACCGGAGAACCGGGATAATTTCAAATCAGATTTGAAAGTTATTGGAGAACCGGGTTGGTGACGGTTATAACAGAAATACACAACGGTTTTAGACTGACGCATGAAAAACCGTTGTTGAAGACTCGTAACAGTTTAAATAGCAGTTGCAACTGATTTTGATTCCAGCTTCCAGAACTTCTTGATTTCAGCTTAGCTCTTTATATACATTTGTTCTACTTGTAAAGACGAGTTGATACACGTATTTTTCCCTCTGAAAACACTACTCAATCATTAGAATTAGAGAGCTAGGGTTCTTAAGCTCAATTCGGATTGTGAATTGGGGCTTCTAGTTTTCTGGGTTGGTTCTTGTAATTGATTGTTTAGTTGAGTGAATTGAGGTGTATAGAGCCTTCGTGGATGTAGATCACCTTGATCGAACCACGTAAAAGCTTGGTGTTCTTCATTTTTATTTCTGGTTTTGCGTTCGGTTTTTAGTGTTTGATTTTCAGTCTGTTTTTCATTCGTTTCTGGTTTGAACCTTGTTGTGTGTGTGTTTGTAAGTATTCTCAAACCTAACAAGTGGCACCGTCTGTGGGAAGCATACACACAAACTCAAAGAAGAAGAAGAAGAATGGCTGGAGTAAAGATGGATGTGGAGAAGTTCTCTGGTAAGAATGACTTCTCACTCTGGAAGATTAAAATGAATGCAGTGCTGATTCAAAATGGCTTAGACTCTACACTTCTTCCTGTTGATCAATGGCCTGATGCTGAGAAATCCAAGTTTCCAGAATTGGATAAGAAGGCTCTGAGTTTGATATTCTTATGTCTGGGTGATAAACCTTTGAGGGAGGTTTCGAGGTGCAAGAATGCAGTGGAGGCATGGGGAAAATTGGAGGAACTTTATCAATCAAAGTCTATATCCAACAAACTATTTTTGAAACAGAAGTTAATGTCTTTCAAAATCTCTGATGATAAAGTCATTTCTGATCAACTTGATGAGTTTGTCAAGATGATTGAAGAGCTGGAAGATCCGGGGGTAAATTTGGAGGATGATGATAAGGCTCTGATGGTGTTAAATGTTCTTCCAAAATCCATGGAAAGCTTCAAAGATGCACTGATGTTTGGAAGAGATGGAAAAATCAGTTATGAATCCATCTTGTCAGCATTGAAGACCAAGTGCTTTCAGAATCAGGGAGAAAAAGGGTTCTACCCAAGCTGGAGAAGGCTTGAACATTAAGTTCAAAAAGAATTTCCAAAAGAAGAAGTTCCAGGGAGTTAAAGATAACAAATCTGGAACTCAGAATGCAAAGAAACAAGGTGACTGGGTTCAAACCAGGAAGTGTTTCAAATGCAAGCAAACAGGACACTTAAAGAAGGACTGTCCACAAAAGAAGAAGAAGCAGGAGACTCAGAGGGCAGAGGTGGCAATGACAGAACATCAAGAAGACATCCCAAAAGTCTTAAACATCACAAACACCAGAATGGAAAAGGAATGGGTACTTGATACTGGATGCTCATTCCACATGTGTCCCAATGAATCCTGGTTCAAGGATCTAAAGAAAGAAGATGGTGGATGTGTACTGCTAGGAAATGATCACTCCTGCAGAGTCAAAGGCACAGGATCAGTTCAAATTAAAATGTATGATGGAGTCATCAGAACTATTTCTCAAGTGAGGTATGTCCCTGGATTGAAAAGAAATCTATTATCCATTGGTTCTCTTGTGGCAAATGGCTGTCAGTTCAATTCCCTAGATGGTCACCTTCACATCACTAAACACAATAAGCTGGTAATCAAAGGAAGGCAACACAATGGCCTGTTTATTTTGATTGGATCACCTGTGATAGGATGTGCTGATTCTGTGATAAGCAGAGAAGATGTTATGAAGTGACATAGAAGACTGGGTCATATTGGAGAGAAAGGGTTGAAGGAGTTATCCAAGAAGGGTATCACTGGTGAAATGGGAAATAGAACATTGGATTTCTGTGACAAGTGTGCTCTGGGGAAGGCAAAGAAGCTGCCCTATGCGAAAGGGATACATTCCACTCAGGAACCCCTGGATTATGTACACTCTGATATTTGGGGGCCTTCAAGAACAGAAACACATGGAGGGGGAAGGTATTTCATGTCCATCATTGATGATTACAGCAGAAAAACCTGGATATATGTTTTGAGAAACAAGATTGATGCATTCCTCAAGTTTAAAACATGGTTGAATCAGGTGGAGAACCTAAGAGGAAAGAAATTAAAACATCTTAGGATAGATAATGGCTTGGAATATCTATCAACTGAATTTACAGGATTTTGTGAAGAGAAGGGCATCACAAGGCACATAACTGTCCCTCTAAACCCCCAACAGAATGAAGTTGCTGAAAGATTTAACAGAACTGTGCTGGAAAGAGTTAGAAGTATGCTGATTGATGCTGGATTACCTAAATCCTTCTGGGGAGAGACAATGAATACTGCATGCTATCTTATCAACAGGTCACCATCATCAACTCTAAGATTTAAAACTCCAGAAGAAGTGTGGAGTGGAAAGACACCAAACTACCATGACTTAAGAGTGTTTGGGTGTTTAGCCTATGCTCACATTAGGCAAGACAAACTTGATGCAAGAGCACAGAGATGTGTATTTTTGGGATATCCTGAAGGCATAAAAGGCTACAGGTTATGGTGCTTAGAACAGGGAAACCAGAAGCTCCTAATAAGTAGAGATGTAAAGTTCAATGAAGATGTAATGGGATACAACTCTATTGGAAGTCAAGAGGAAGCTGATAGAGCTGTGGAACCTGAAAGAATTTCTGTTCAGGTGGAGCCTAATAAGGAGCAGATACCACCAGAGGAGAATACACAAGCTCAGCAAGAAGATAACAGTTCATCAGAAGAGGAAGAAGGTCAAACTGAGATGGCAAATCTCAGAACCTATAGCATAGGAAGAGACAGGCCAAGAAGACAAATCCAAAGACCTGATTTCTATGGATTAGCTGGCAGTGTATTTTATGCACTGAGTGTAGCAGAAGACTTGGAGTTTCAAGAGCCAAGCAGTTTCAAGGAAGCAGTGAGTTGCAGTGAGAGTGAACACTGGATAGGGTCCATGATGGAGGAAATGGAATCCCTAGAGAGAAACCAAACCTGGAAGCTTGTAGACAAACCAAAAGGGCAGAAGCTAGTTAGCTCAAATTGGATTTTCAAGAAAAAGGTGGAGGCTGGAAAAGCTGATAAGATCAGGTACAAGGCAAGGTTGGTTGCCAGAGGCTCAACTCAAAGGGAAGGCATTGATTACAATGAAGTATTTTCTCCAGTAGTGAAGCATTGGTCTATCAGGTTACTTCTATCAAAGGTTACTCAAGAAGACTTGGAACTACAGCAGCTAGATGTCAAGACAGCATTCCTGCATGGAGATCTGGTTGAAAAGATCTACATGAAGCAACCTGAGGGCTTTGTGATTCCAGGAAATGAAGAGAAGGTCTGTTTTCTCAGGAAGTCACTCTATGGGTTGAAACAAAGTCCCAGGTAATGGAATAAGAAGTTCAATGAGTTCATGATAAGTGCAGGATTCATCAGAAGCTTATATGACAGCTATGTATACTTTAACAGAGGTTCAAGAACTGAACAAGTGTTTCTGTTATTATATGTGGATGACATGCTCATAGCCAGTAAGAGCAGGGATAAGATACAACAGCTAAAAGGAAAGTTGAATTCAGAATTCGACATGAAGGATCTAGGGGAAGCTAGGAAGATTCTGGGAATGGACATCATTAGAAGAAGAGAGACTGGAACATTATGGCTTTCACAGAAGCAGTATCTGCAGAAGGTTGTGGAGAGATTCCACATGCATGAATCCAGACCAATGAGTATTCCAGTTAATCTACAGACAAAGTTATCCAAGGATCAGTGCCCTAAGACTGCAGCTGAGGAGATTCACATGAAGAATGTTCCATATGCCAGTTGTGTTGGCAGTTTAATGTATGGAATGATATGTAGCAGGCCAGACTTGGCCTACAGTGTGTCTCTTGTAAGCAGATATATGTCAAATCCTGGGGAATCACATTGGGAAGCTTTAAAGCAGGTGTTAAGATATCTGAAGGGGTCTGTCAGTATGGGATTGAAGTTCCAGAGACAAGAAGCAAATACCATACCTTTGGTAGGATATGTTGATGCAGACTTTGCAGGGAATTTGGATACTAGAAAATCCATTACAGGGTATATCTTTACTTTGTATGGTACAGCTGTGAGTTGGAAGAGTGTGCAACAGTCAGTGGTTGCATTGTCAACAACAGAAGCAGAGTTCATTGCATTAACTGAGGCAATCAAAGAAGCTTTATGGCCCAAAGGAATTCTCAAGGACTTGGGAATAAGACAAGGTTGTGTTACTATTCAGTGTGACAATCAGAGTCCTCTTCATTTGGTGAAGCATCAAGCTTTTCATGAAAGGTCCAAGCACATTGATGTTAGACTTTATTTTTCAATGGATATCATTGAAGCTGGATCTGTTAAAGTAAAGAAAGTGCATACATTGGACAATGTGGCAGATTTCTTGACTAAGGCAGTTCCTAGGAGTAAGATGGTACATTGCTCAAGCCTAATAAGGCTTGAACAATGTGATTAAACCTGGAAAGAGAAGACAGTGAGAGGTGATGAAGTACACTTGAATTCATTGAGGTGGAGATTTGTAGGTGTCAATTCAATTTCTTCAAGTGAGCATGGCTTGTAGTAGAGGTTGAGTAGGGTCAGGAACCGGGCTTGGGTTGGGAAGAACCGGACCGGAGAACCGGGATAATTTCAGATCAGATTTGGAAGTTATTGGAGAACCGGGTTGGTGACGGTTATAACAGAAATACGCAATGGTTTTAGACTGTCGCATGAAAAACCGTTGTTGAAGACTCGTAACAATTTAAATAGCAGTTGCAACTGATTTTGATTCCAGTTTCCAGAACTTCTTGATTTCAGCTTAGCTTTTTATATACATTTGTTCTACTTGTAAAGACGAGTTGATACGCGTATTTTTCCCTCTGTAAACACTACTCAATCATTAGAATTAGAGAGCTAGGGTTCTTAAGCTCAATTCGGATTGTGAATTGGGGCTTCTAGTTTTCTGGGTTGGTTCTTGTAATTGATTGTTTAGTTGAGTGAATTGAGGTGTATAGAGCCTCCGTGGATGTAGATCACCTTGATCGAACCACGTAAAAGCTTTGTGTTCTTCATTTTTATTTCTGGTTTTGCGTTCGGTTTTTAATGTTTGATTTTCAGTCTATTTTTCATTCGTTTCTGGTTTGAACCTTGTTGTGTGTGTGTGTTGTAAGTGTTCTCAAACCTAACATAAGGAGAAGACCAAGGTCTTCCATGATGCAAGGATATCCCGGAAAAATTTTGTGGTTGGAGAGAAGGTACTTATGTACCATTCGTGGTTGAAATTATTTCCCGGAAAGCTTCGATCAAGGTGGATTAGACCATTCATTGTTAAGAAGGTATATCCACATGGGGCCATTGAGATAGAAAGTGGTAAAACGGGCAAGATTTTCAAAGTGAATGGACAATTGTTCAAGCCGTATTTTGAAGGCTGTCAAGATAGCCCGCTTGAAGAGAAACAAGTAGAAGACCCACCATCGAGCTAAGTGAACATCCGTCGAGCCAACGACGTTAAACAAAAGCGCTTGTCGGGAGGCAACCCGACGGTATCTTTAAATTTTTGCATTTCCAAATTCATAGTTTAGTAGCTTAATAAATGCCTTGTGGCATATTTGATGTTTTTGTTTAGAAATGTGCAGGTACAAATCAAAATAATCGAAAGATAACATGAAACGGGAGTGAAGGGGACCAAAATGAAGGAAAAGTGCAGGGGAGACCATCTCGGCCGAGACACACAAGGAATCTCAGCCGGGACATCACGCAGGTAAAAACAGGGAAATTCGCTGGAAAGATATCTCGGCCGAGACACACACGCATCTCGACCGAGATTTAAGAGAGCTCAAATTGGCCAAATATTTGCTGGAGGACTATCTCGGCCGAGACACCAAGTCATCTCGGTCGAGATCAACTTGTCCAAAATAGGGGCAAAATTGCTGGAGGACTATATCGGCCGAAACATCAAGTCATCTCGGCCGAGATCAACTTGTCTAGAATGGGGGCAAAATTGCTGGAACGAAATCTCAGCCGAGACACACACGCATCTCGGCCGAGATCCACTGCTGAGCCAAACAAGCTTGACATCAAAGAACAAATCTCGACCGAGATATGAAGCTTGGAATTACATCTCGGCCGAGATTCCATGCAGGTATAATTACCCCTGCGCGCAACAGCAGGTCATTCCTTCCCCCCCCCCCCCCCCCTCCAAAAACGGGATTTGCGCACACACACGCACACACACTCAAAATCACCATTTTCACTCAATTTCTTCCTCTCAAATTCATACCACACATCACCACACACACTTCTATCCGAGAACTTTCGGATTTGGAGTGAATTTGGAGTCGGGTCGAAAAGGGCGCGAAAAAGCTAACTTCAAAATTTTTCGATTAAATCCGACCGGTAAGTACAGCTATCCCTTTCCCTTAGTCTTTTATTGACTATTATGAAATTTGTTGTTAGATTGGAGGCGAATTTTGTATTAGAATAGCTACTACATTGATATTGGTTATACACAAGCTTGTTGTTGTGATTTTTTGCAATGTTGACTTGTTTTATGCATTCTAAGACTTAATTTGTTGTGACAGCTCTTGTATTTACATGATTGGTTGATGTGGGATGATGATTAGGTTGAAAAGCTTTAAATTCGGAGTTGAAATTGATTGAGGCATGTCACCGAACACATGGCATGCATCCTTTATTGTTACCCTTTTTGCAGTTTATTTTGATTGCCATGCTCGATTAGTTGAAATTGTGGTGAAGACTAGGCAATTTAGACTCTTGTTTTGTAATGAAAAGAATTTGACCTATTTTTGTTGAGCATTTGATCAATTTTAGTTACAATAGGGTCATAATTGGAAATGTTTGGCATATGTGCGAATTGTATCAAGTCAATTGAATCATCCAATTTGTAAGTTCACTTGTGATGTTCCTTGTTGATTGAATACGAGTATTTGATGTAATGAACTTGACCTTCTATTGGATTCTCTTTCAATTGAACTTGATGTGTAAATTGGTGATGAAGTTGTTAAATTTGGGAATTTTGATGTGTGTATTTTTTATTGTTTACAGGCAAACAATGGCACCACCTAAAAACCCGAAGAACACCATTCAAGAGGGCACTTCCGGTAGGCGGGTAGCACAGAAAATCCGCAAAAGTTAAGCCAAAGGCAAAGAGAAAGTAGTTGAGCCCACTCCAGAGGCTCCCATGCCGGACATTCCAACGACCACTACTGATAAATCCACAAGCCAATCGATTTTGATATAGTTCTGAGCACAGAAGAACAGAGGAAGAAGTTTGACAAACTGATTAGGAGAGGGGTGTCAGAAACCCGTTATGGTGATCCTAAGATTCTGGATGCCATGGGAATACGGCAGAATGTTAATGATCTTTTAGACAAAGCAGGTCTCGCCCAATGTCTAGCACCCCAACCTACATTCCTCAAGTTTGTGCTAGAGTGCTTCAGCACTCTCGAAATCGAGGAGGAGTCTCTTTCCTGCTTCACAAAGATCCACAACATCAAGTTCCAACTTCTGAATGAGGCAAAGACACTGAGCCACGATAATCTGAGAAAATATATACGGCTTCAAAAGGCTAACTATTGGCGATTACGGTGCATTGCGAGAGTTTAACGTGCAACAATTCTGGCGGTAAATCACTGCCGTCCCTAGAATAGTTAGACCCTAGGCTTACGACCCAACGAGCTCCAGGTTGACTTCCATAAGGAGCCCGGTCATAAAATATTTGCAGAAATTGTTGAGCTCGACCATTTGTGGCAGGAAAGAGATCAGTTCTCCTCGATTATATGAGATGGAGATTTTGTGGGCTATTGTGGACAGAAGGTTGAGGGATTTTCAGTGCGACATGATATTGAGCTTTCAGAAGATAGTCAAGGAATTGAGGACAGAACGGAAGAGAGAGACAAAGGTTCCAGACCCGATTTACTGTGGGGCTGGGATTACCCCCATCCTCGAGCATTACAATGTACCCCTCCCAGAGTACACACCCACCAGCACTGAATATTATTTAGACTGGGAGGAGATGGAAAATATGAGAATTGCCATGCTCGGGTACCAAGAGGGAACCTCGAGACCGTCTATACCCTATGTCCTCCAGAATGTGGGACCGTGCCTTCGTCTCCCAAACCCCAGTCTGACCTACATTGAGCGCCTGGAGAACAGCACGACAAACTTGGCGCTGAGCTCGGAAGATCATTTAAGAGAATCACAGGATCAGACCAGCGCCGAGTTAACACGTTATCAGAGGGGAAAGAAGCCACGGACTGTGGCAAGGGAGATGAGTACGGGGAATGCAGAAGGGAGCAGTCAGCCAAGCAGGAAGAGACCGGCATCTGCCGTGCGGTCTCGGGCTGAGATTCGGGAAGAGCACAGTGACCGGCTGAGCAGTTTAGAGTCGGGCGTGGAGGACATCAAAGCTGATATCAGTGCAATGAGGGAAGATGTGCATCAAATGAGGGAGGAAATGAAGGAAATCAAAGAAAGTCAGAACAAGCTACTAGCCTTGTTCAAAAGAATCCAAGGATGTTTTACTGGCTCGAGCTTCCAAGTCGCTGTGAGTAGAGCACCGAGAATGCCTTGCCCATTTCTTCACAAACTTAGTTGTAAACTAAGTTTGGGGGAAGAATAGGGGGTGAGACACTCTTGGCCGCCCGAATTCTCGAACACCCCTTCTGCCTCTTTTCTGATTCCTTATGATTATTGGCTATTTTGGATTATATTATTGGCCTGTGTGCCTCTTTTCTGAAACTTGCTCATTTTGGTTTGACGGCCTGTGTGCCGAGTAGATTTGAATGATTGCCTGTAGTAGCTATCTTTGATGTTTCTTTTTAATTGTAGATGACTTTGGTGGACCTGTGAGCTTTTGCTTATCTTTTGTTGGTTTATGAGCATTAATGTTGGTATTTTGCATACTTAGGAATAATGATTTTGTTTTTTTAGTAGAATTAGGTTGGATAATATTGAATAAGTGGTTGATTTCGATGGGCACCAACTCGTACTTCTCTTTTCCACAAACTTTGGTCTTTGACCAAGTTTGGGGAGGGGATGGTAGGTGTACAAGTTGGCAGCCCAAGAGGTGATTGGACCGTGTAGGAAGAAAATGTGGCATTGGTTAATGATGAAAAACTTTTTGAACAAAAATTAAAAGAAAATGGCACATGATAAGAGCATGGTAGTCTATTGAAACAAAATCGAGCTTGCATTCAAGATTTTTGATCAAAATTTTGTCCAAAGTGAGTTTTTGAGCCTAAATAGATACTGCCATCTTTGGAGTACTCCAAATTCTTCTTTCGATGTGAAATTCATTGAATACATGCATTTTCCTCTAGAAATTGCCCTAATTCTCTACTTTTGAATAAGTCGATATATGTTGTGGCATTGAAAATGATATTAGGAAATTCTTGATCAAAACCTATTGCAAAAGATTGAAAATATTTCTTTTTTACCAAATTTGACATTGTCTCTAGTTAAGCCTCTTGAGCTTAAAGCCTTTATGTTTGATAGCCAGCTTTACAAGCCAATCCCCTTTCATTTAACCTTTGAAACCAAATGGACTATAAGAGTATGAGGGAAGCGGTTGGAAGGTAGTTGGGTTGGGAGATTGGGATCAAATTGGGGTAGACTAGTGGAAATTTTCGAAGGTGAAAGGGAAACACATAAAATAGGAAAGAATTAAGAACACGAGTCTATCCACACACAAAAAAAAAAAAAAAAAAATCAAAAATCAAAAATCGAAAAAAATCGAAAAAAAAATCAGAAAATAAAAGAAAGAGTTCATTGTTTATACTTTGTAGTATTAAAATTGGAGAGGTTGGTGAAAATCACAACATCTTGTGATTGTCATTCTCAAGGTTGAAAAAGTTTTAAGAAACACATCTCATGTGAGAATTGATAAACATGGGAGATGTAGGTTGAAATAAATTGAAGAAGTCGAGTTTTAGAACCGATTTGAATTGGAAGTGAATAAGTGAGGTAGAGCGATTGTTGTTTGAAGGGTAGACGGGTAGGGCTCACTCGTTTAGTCCATTTTTATAGTCACTCTTACCTAAAATCATCCCACCTTACCCCAAACCAACATTACAACCCATTAAAGACCTATTTGATTCTTTGCCACACATGTCAAGTACATTTTCGAGTTTTGATGATTGGCAAGCCTATGGTAGGCATTTCATGCACTTGAATTCGAGCATTTATATATTCCATTTAATACACTCGAGAGTCGAGAGATACACTCACCGGCGAGGATCTCAAGTCGAGAACGTCGAGTCTTGAGAGTAGTAAATTTAGTCTATCACATCTGCTCATTACTTTCATGTTTGCCTTGTTTTTAGAAAATAATCTGAAACCAATTTCCACTGAAATATGTCCTAAACACGTGTTCTTTCGTCTTTTTCTTTATTTTTTCGGGACGAACAAAAGTTCAAGTTTGGGGGGATTTGGTACACGTGTTCGCCGTGCACACACTTTAGGACGCTTTAAGTGTCATTTTAGTGCTGTTTTTGTGCAATTTCACATGTACTTCGTGCATGTTATTCTCATTGGGAAAAATAATGCGTTTGGTTCATGTTTATGTTAAAACAGTTAAAAAAGGATCGAAAAAGAGCATCAAACGATCGCGGAGTCGGTGGATTGATCGAGGCAACAAAGGACAGGGCTAAAAGTTTGATCTCAGCCGAGACAGGATGAAAATCTCGGCCGAGATGAATCCCGAAGGAAATCCTAAAGTTTTGAGAAGATGAAGATCTCGGCCGAGATGCATAGAAATTCAAGAGAGCAAGATCTCGGTCGAAATGAAACTCAATCTCGGCTGAGATAATCAAAACCCTAAAATCTCTTTTTTCACGTCTCGATCGAGACACATTTGCATCTCGGCCGAGATAAGCCCTCGATTCACAAGTTGAAAAACCCCCTTTTCACGTCTCGGCCGAGACACACTTGCATCTCGGCCGAGATCCTTTACCCTGTTTTAAATTTCTGAACGCGATTTTGCCTTAAACTGAAGTAACAACTCTTCCCCTATATATATATCCTCCCTTTCGAAATTAACCTATCTTTGGACATTGAATAACATATTTTCTAGCCTCCATTATCCTTAAGGACTCCATTGGGAAGAAGATTGAAGGCTTTTCATTCCTCAACCCAAGTTCTTGGTTTGTTCTATAATGTTATCATGTCTTATTGTATTTCCTTTGATTTACTGATTGTATTAGGAGTAATGGGTGGGTATCACCCTTATTTCAGCCCTTGATCATTAGTTGAACCTTGGATTGAGAATGTCTATGTAATTTCTATGGTTGTTAATCGATTGGATTATGTTTTTGGATTTTTCTATGTTATTTGGGATTGTTGATTCACACTTATGAATTGAATTGTGGTTTGATCGCCCATTTGGATATTTGTTAGTGTGTTGCTAGAATTGGGTTTATAATTCATAATTATTCTGAATCTAATTCCCCAGTAGCAAACAATAGATTCATTTTATTGGGGATAACATAGATTTCGACCATTAGAACCGAACTTACGAGTTTTATGTCGAATCTACTCCATTTTCTTAATTCATAATGCACTCGACTATTGATTCTTAAAGAGCTTGTTTTAGGATTTGATAAGTTGAGTAGGATTAATTGAAGAGCTTATTTTGATTAATCATACTTAAGAGACAACACGATTGATAGAGCTTGTTATCAATCTTGGAGTAGGAGTTCCAAAGCTAACCAATTGAGTGATGATATTAATTACATAGATTGTCTGAAACAAGGGGATACTTGATCAAGGGTTGAATACTTTAATCATACTTTAAAAACCCAAAAATCAATCTACTTATCTTGTCATCTTTTGTTAATTGAATCCTCAGTTTAGTTGATCATAGTTAAATAGTTTTCTTGGTAGTTATTGGTAGTTTATAGTTTGACAAACAAAACCCCCCACCTTTATTGCTTTCATTATTTGTTTTTGTTCTTATTTGAATTTTACAATTGCTTGACCTATCGAAACAACATTAGACTGCCGTTCCTCATGGGATCAACCCTTACTTATCGCTCTACTAGTTAGAGTTATAGGTTAGGGTTTAGTATATATATTCATCTATATATATACTATTTAATTTGGTGCGACATTTGAACTCGTACCATCGATCATTAATTATATATAGTTGAAATCTAATCCTAGATTATCCATATTCACTTGTTTGATCCTTAATCACTTGCTATCTAATCAACCTACTTATTTTAATTATTTGGTAGTTTAATTTAGCTTTTAAAAACATCAAACCCAATTTCGATTGTCTAGTTAGCTAATAAATGATATTCATAATATTTCACTTAATATTGTATACTGTTCCCAGTGGGATCGACCTTGTGCTCTCTTGATTACTACAGTAGCCTCGTACACCTGCCAATGCTGCTTAAATATCGATAAATTTGGCAGTATCACTATAGAGGACCTAAATGGCTATCTGAGTCATTTTATGGTGATATGCAATACCAACAAGATTAATGGGGCTTCTGATGATGCGATCTGTTTATGAATTTTCCCATTCTCATCAAAGGATAAGGTGAACACATGGCTGTCTACACAAAATATTAGTAGTTGGTCCGACTTATGCTAGAAATATTTTTAGCAAGACCTTAAAGTTGAAGAGCGATAATACATGATTTCTCCAGCAAGACGGAGAGCCACTTTATGAGGCATGGGAAAGATGTGGGGAACTCCTCCGAACGTGTCCACAACATGGTTTCCCCAAGGATCAACAAGTCTATTATTTCTATATTGGGCTATCTGGACACACCAAGACCATCGTAGACCCCTTATCTAGATGTGCACTATTGAATAAATCAACAAATGATGCCATTACAATCTTGGAAGAGATGACAGCTAACAGCTTCCAATAACAAGTAGAAATGTCTATGTTGAGGAACGTGGCCGAGATCTCAGAGAAGGATAATGTCGTAGCTCTTACTTGAAAGATCGCGAAGTTGACGGAACAGATCAACATGCTTACGAAGCTTCATCAGTATGTATATATAGTGCATATGAGGCGGTCTTCTACGTGACAACATGGGTAATTGGAATTTCAATCCAAAATTTAAGCCAAATCAAACATGCAATAGATACAATCTGGGGATGAGAAATCATCTAAATTTATCATATGCCAACCCTAACAATGCATTGGAACCGCCACATGGATTCAATGTTAATAATGAGGCAATTGAAGAACTAAAGAAGTAAAGTATCGGAGAAATGGTTACTTCATCGGTGAATGAGACAAGAGCCCAGAATGGAAAATTGAAGCCCAAATAAACAAGCTAGATGGTCAGATAGTGCAATTTAGCACTAATTTGGGCAATATGGGAGCTCAAGTGAAGAACCTAAAGACACATAGAGGCCAGTTAGTGAAAAATATTGGGAACACACGTCAACAAGGAGAGTTCCCAAGTGACATATTGAGAACCCTAGAGAGAAATGCAATGATATCTCAGAAGAAGGAGAAGAGAAAGTGAAAAAGGAAGTGAAAGTTGAGGAAATTCCAAGAAGGAAAGGGATAACATTCTATGATGAAGACATCTCACCATATCAAGTGCAAATACCATTCCCTATGGCACTGAAAACTAATGAGAACCCTCGAGTGTGTATTGAAAAGAAATTCCTCGATGGGGAGGTAAGATGAATGCAGCATGCAAGGAGGAACCGAAGGAGAAAATAAAAAAGTTAAGGTCAAGGAGAATAAGAGCTGTGAAACACTCACTCAAACATAGGTTCCTCAAAAGCTAAAGGATCTTAGGAGTTTTTATATTACTTGCTTCATAGGCAGAAAAAAATTGAAAATATTCTTTGTGAAATAGGATCTAGCGTAAATCTTATGCCATTAACCACTTTTAATAAAATGAACATAAGGAAGCATAAACCATCCTCCACCACTATCCAAATTGATGATAGACCACTCTTAAGCACATTAGAAGTAGTGGAAGATGTTCTTTTTCGAGTAAGCACTTTAATCTTTCTGGTCAACTTCACTATAGTAGACATTAAGGAAGACAATACATTACTCTTATTGGTAGGACGACCATTCTTGGCTTCAAGTCAAACAATATTTGATATGAGAGACAACATAGTAACTTGTAGCGCTAATAACGAGAAAGTTACTTTTGAAACAAGGTGTAGTCCTAAAGCGAAGGCAGATTTTCACGTAGTGGAGAAGTTTATCGATTTAGATATAGACTCAGATGAAGAGAATAAACTTTCTGTCCTAAAATCAACACATAATGAATATGTTCCTGCTACTTATGATGAGTTTTTGAGCAATCCGATGGGAAAGAAGCTCAAAATGTATTAGAGAAAGAAAAATATCTATTACCAAAAGAGGTGCTCTAGTGGGGAGTAATTCTAAAAAGCCTCAAGCAAAGACAAAACTGGGATAGGCTGATAGAGATAGAGCACCACTCGACAGAATATGCCGATGATGAAGCCATGACAAAAATGACAATTTATGAGGATGTTTTGGCTATGTTCCATCATTGTGGATGGGGTAAGATAATGCAAGAAAGTTGGTCCACATATCCTAGAGTGACTATGGAAATAATGAGTACTTTTGAAGTACTAAGAAAATAGGTCATTAACAAGCCTATCAAATCAGACTCCGACTGAACAATCAGAATAACGAATTGAAGGACGCTGAAATAGATGAGATTTATGGGGTAAAGTGTTCGGGGGCTTATTTAGATCTGTCCGAATATTATAAGCAAAAGTTTTGGGCTATATTAGTGAATATGATGGATTGAGTGATGGACCATGACGAGAGGACGTTTACTATGAAATCCGAAACGCAGCATTCCGATACATCTAGCGAGTCTTTTCCCATACAGTATGCGCTAGAGATCCTAAGTCAAGGTGAATGAAAATGAGTTGTTCATCATGTGGTGTATGGCGAGCTGTGCGTTGTAACCTCAGAGCATACCTGATTGACCAGTTGGAAGTGGAATCGAAAAAAGAAAGAGGTAAGACAAAGATTAGGGGCTTTCTAACCCCAAAGGGAAAAGTGGATAGGAGTGGACCTTTCTGATTGGGATGAATGGGATCCTCACTTTCTCAACATAGCACAGAAAATGGGTAAGGATTTCCTAAGAGCAGACCGGACCGGAAGGCTGTACTTGGTCCAAAGATTGCACAATCCGTACTTTCCACTGCCAAATAAAGCTTTAACGAATGCATCCAATGATACATAAATTGGCTTATCAACGAATAGCCACTGTACGTATCTGAATGTGAACCGCCAAAGAAGCCATTTATGGTGCCTGATGACTATGTGGTCAAGGAAAGTAAGAGAAAGGAATTAGGAGGATAACATGACAAGAAAACACCTTTGAGTAAGTGTGATGATGGAGCTTATGGTTAGACAAGAGCCCTCCGATGTCGGCTATTTTGATAATCTAGTAACGTGTCTAGCTATAGACGTAAAACATAGCACTGGGTGGGAGGCAACCTACTAATTTTAAATTTTTCAATTTTTATTAATCTTCTTGCTTTTATGTTTTTATAATAGTTTTGTAGTTTGTTAAAAAGTAGGTACAAGAATAGTGGTCCTCATGCAAGGGTCGAAGGATGAAATTAGATCAAAAAGGGACAAAAAGAACGAAACAAGAAAGATAAGGATGTGCTGCATCAAATGCACGATCGAACAACTTGCCTATCCAGTCGAGCAAATGCCCTCAAATTCAAGTCAAGTAAGCCTGGCACAGATGCACGACAGAACAACTTAGGCAGCCCGGTTGAGCATCCTTTCGTGTCACTTTTACACGACCGAGCAAGGGTACTTTACTCGATTAAGCATCCTGTCAAAATTGGGAACCCTAGTCTAAAACACGAGGTTTGAGTTGGGAACTTCATTTTCACTTAAACCTTTTTACCTTCTAGTTGTTAAGTTTCTAAATCTTTGATTGCGAAATTCTCCTAAACCACAGACTTTCACTTAAAATTAATTACACCATCAGATTACCCTTCAAAAGTAGAGAATTTTAATCGGTCCAATTTTTGGATTTGGTTGATTTTCTGTAGTTCAAGTTTTTAGAGCTTTTACTTTTCAGACTACTACAGATAATTCTCTATTCTTCCTATTTATGTTTATTATTACATTCATAAGTTTTAGTTCCCTGTTTTAGGGAACATGGTATCTAAATTGTGAGTTATCGGTGTAATATGCATTCGATATATTTGATTTGGTATCTTCGAGAATATGTTATGAATATATCAGTTATACTTAGTCTATCAGTTTAATTTCAAGTCATAAATAGGCTTGTTAGAAATTATTAGTTTCATATTATGTTGAAATTGATAGTTGATGGCTTCGTCTGGAAAACCTTAGGTTTATTATATGAATTGTTATCTCAATTATATGTCAATTTTTGTTTTCGATTTGTTTGACTAATTGTGTGGAACTGGAGATGCTTAGAATAGATTATAATTAACAATTTGTTGTTTGGCTGAGGACTTGGCTCATAAATATATAAAGGAAACTCTGTCAAATTGGTTGTACAGTTTAGATTCATATTATTGATTATTTGATTCAAGTTGCATAAATGTAAGAATTGATCAATTTGACCTGTATTCTAGGATCATAATTTCATTATAAATTATTTTAACACTTTGGAATTTTGAATTGCAGAAAATGCCTAAAAAAAGAGCAAGAAGAAACACAACTAACACATCGAGCTCAGCAACTTGCGTCTAAGTAGCTGAAGAAACCGAATATATGGGGTTCACTTAGATATTACTGAGAGGACCGTGTGCAAGAATTTGGCCTGACGGACAGTGTAAGTCACTAGATACTCTACACCAGACCATAGAGACCATTGGTATTCACGATGATGTGTGGGATCTGGTTGATAAGATCAAATAGAGTAATATGTTGGACCAGAGATAACCTACTTATGTTGGTTTGACCTTGGAGTTCCTGAACACCTTTTAGCCGCAAGAGATCACTTTCCATCTGCAGGACAAACAACATAGTATGGCCATGAGCAATTTGGCCACATGCTTTGATTTCCCAACTGAGGCAACGTATCTATTCCCTAAAGGGGCACCCGATATCTGGGAGGCATTGACAAGATCAGTGCAACTTGGGATGCCACCCAGGAGATATAAAGAGACAACCAGAGGAAGGTATCCTTGCTCCAAAATCCAATTATGAGATATCTACAGAAGATGATCGCATTGACTATCTTTGCAAGGAGAGAGACCGAAAATGCCTGTTCAGATGAGATCTTTTTGATATGGTATGCCCATGTGAGGTGAAAGGTGGATGGAACGAGGTATCTCGCTTCTACATTCCAGCGCTCCTCACATGCTAGAGAGGGTAGATTATTGTTGGAGGTCTAATCACTGCCATTGTTTAGTATTTAGAGGTGGATTGTGATCCATTAGAGATCCTACCGGGTAGCCTTTATTTGATGATATGAGACTTGGTGAGCATGCACCACGTAGATGGAGGCAGCGCATGAGTATGACGTTTTCTACATACAACCTCATGGAGACTGGTTTAAGTTGCCCAACACCGCCTTGACCATACTACTACCTCAGAGGAATGATTGGAATCTTCTAATGGATCCCCTACATCAGCAGGTAACCCAGCACAGAGCACCTTGGCCTGCTGGACCTTCTGACGAGGTCCTTGCTGAAGCAGTGTGTGACCAGGAGGAGCCACTGGAGCCGCAACTTCAGCATGATCCTGCTGCTTCCAATGAGCATGATGAGAGTTCTATATAGTGACCCAAGGACCCATACCAGCAGCTGAAGCGCCAGATGGCAGACTTTGAGCTTTCGACAAGGGTCCAACTTAGCAGACTCCAGGGGCAATGGGCCAATATTCGGCAGGAGCTGCAATCTTAGTCAAAGATCTTTGATGAGTTCGTGTCTTGGCATGTATCTTAGGGCATTGGCATTATCAGCCCCCACCTCCTCAGCCTTAACTATTTTTTTATCCTTAGCGTCAGTAAGTCCACCAATAGTGTACAACTTGTCCTCACAAACTTGTTTACATAACAAGTTTGGGGGAAGGGGATGGGTAGTACACCGTGGTATATTTTTATTTTCTTTTGTTCTTTTCCCTTACCTTATTTGCTTATTAATTATTAGGATTTTGCTATTTAGTTATTTGGCCCGTAATATATACTTTAAGTGAATTAAAATTTGAATTATTTAAAATTGGGCCTATAATAGTTAGTAAAATTTTATTGCATTGTTACACATAGTTTGCATTTTAGGACTATATTATTGCTTTGCATGTTTAATTTTTCATCGGATAGGCTAGTCAAAAGAGCGTGAAGCTAGTAACTTCGCCGACATAATAAAAGGATCATGGTAACGAGCTTGTGATGAGCTGATTTTCTAATAAAATTGAAAATATGCACATGGTAGGACATAGATGGGCATAGGGACACAAAATTAAAGCTAATTTCATTAGGCATAGATAAAAAAGTTGTGAGATTTAATCCATAATTTGAACTCCAATTTTTTTATGTATTATTTTCTTTTTATTGTGTTTGTTTCCTTGATCATAACATCTTGTATCTCTAGAACTTGGCTTAAGTCTATCTTGATTTGTCTTGTGTATAAGCTTGGAAAATAATCTTAGGCATTTTTTGTAAAAATATTCTAGCCTACTTTAGCTGAATTATTGGTCCTGGTCATTTCAGGGCAAAAAGCTCATAACTTATTTTAGCTTTTTTCCTAATACTTGCACTATTTGAGTAGAGGAGCGAGAGAAATAAAAGTGAGCGAGAGAGGCAATGGGTAACCAGAGAGAAATAGTTGATGGGAAAATGTTTTGATACTGTTCGTTGGGAGATGTTAGAATATAGCTAGACGATTTTGGTTGCATTAGAAAAAAAGGATTGCTTTTTAGGGTGGGGTATAAAATAGTACACTTATGCCCCCTGCATTGTGATTTCCGTAAAAAAAAAAACAAACAAAAAATCTTAAGACAATCAAGAAAGTTTACTAAGAACTATTTATAAAGATAAATATGGTTAGCAACATTGCTAACAAGATTAGTCCTAGCAAGATGGGCAGTGTAGTATTTGAAGGCTGAAGAAAGCTACATCAACTAAGTAGCTTTACTGAGAGATGAAAAGAGAGGAAACGATGATTTTGAGAGTAGTTGAGAGTAGCTAACTCAATTAGTCCAAGTTAAGTCACTTTATCCAAAATATTATCCCACCTTTACCAAAGAGCCTATATTACAACTAAATAAAAGCCTTTTCATTCCAAGCTATATATTTAAGTGAGATAACGGGCTAGACAATATGCAAGCATATGGCAGGTCTTATGCATGATACAATCTCGCTGAGTCAAATTGTCCCACATTATACACTTGAGTGATGAGTGATACTCAAACCTAGTAAGGATCAATTGTTTAGAGAGACCTAACTCTCAAGAATAGTTGAAATGTGTTTGTTCCAACATGTCCATAGTGTTGTGTTATGTATAGTTTGCGAAAAACAAAGGCCTGAAGCATTATTTGTTGCCATCGATCCATAATAAAATGTGCTTATTCTAGTTTCCATTATAATTTCTTTTAAGTTGTTCATGATGCAGAACGGGTAAGTTTGGGGGATTAAGGATCATTCTATATCTTACGTGATTTTTAGACACATTTATAGCTAAAATAGTGCATTATTGCGTAAATTACTACTTCTTAACCCACATTTTCATATATTTGGTGGATTTCACTTGTTTATTGGTTTTGTAGTATTTTCAGTACAAAACAACGTATTTTTGGAGTTAATGGCGAAATCACAAGTCCAAACAGATAAATAAGGGTTGGAAGGAAGGAATTGAAGAATTGAGCCCGAAATAGCCTTTATGCCTAAGATTGAGTGGAGAAGCCCAACAGACGGAGTTAAAAAGAGGATCAATTCGAGCAGTATATGCTCGATCGAATGGCCTATTGGCTCGGTTGTGCACCCTGCGCTTTTCGAGAAAGTAATTGAAATTGAAGTGCGTTTGCTGGACCTAAACCTTAGTGGCTCGGTCGTGAAAAATACCGAGTTTTATGTCGATTCACATATTTATATAGGTTTTAGCTAGTTTAAGTCCAGTCTAAACTTACTGTAATGTACTCCTGTAAATACCTAGCCTAAGGAATTGTTGAGAGATCATCATATAATCATCATATAAGATTTATATTATTGTTCAATAACATTTGTTTTATATTTTTCTGCAGTTTTCATACATACGTGGTCTAAGTTAGGATAAAGACAGTTTGCCAAGGAGTTGGAGAAGGCGCCGAAGATTCTCCCCTCCCCCCCCCCCCCCCCCCCCGAATTAATCGATGATTGTCGTTTTTAATTCAGTTTTATTAATTGCCGAACAACGAATTTATTTATAATATTTATTGTTTTCTTTTATATTTCTGTGGAGTAGTCGTTTTTATATCTTAGGGTTAGAAAATAGGTTTTGATTACTTATGTGAGTGTTTATATGTATGCTATAATTACATTTTTTAGTCATTATTTGATGTTTTGAGATTTCATTGTTGTTAGGATAGACTGATCACCTATGCATATCACTCTTGAATCACATACCTAAAATAGGACCGGAAGGTGAGGGAATTGATGGCCAAACAACATACGACATAATATAGCTGAGGCATTTCTTATTTTGAATTCATTTCAATAAGTCTGAAGCTTTTGTTTAGTATCTAATTTCTTAGCCAAAACACAGTCCAAATGTATCTGAAAAAGTCATCAACTACTACTAGTGAATACCTCATCCCATATAGGCTTACTGGTACAATTTGTCCAAAGGGATCCATATGTAGCAGGGCAAGAAGCCTGTGAAACCACTACTAGAATTTTATAAATAGACTACACCAAATAGGCCTCGACTTTTTACAAAAAAAGTACAGTCTTTTAGATAATTAATTATGATTTTTGCCAAAAGCATAGTCTATTCGTGCAACAACTCACTAATAGACTACAAATGTACCTCACTTTTTAATAAGTGTAGTATATTTGCTCATTTTTGTGTGCTAATAGACTACAATTTTGTGATCGGTTTCTAAGAAGGGTAGTCTATTAGCGCATTGTTGCGCAAATAGACCTCGGTTCCTCAAACCGTAGTTATTTTTGTGTAGTTAATTTCTTTTTAAATTAGTAGAAATAACTCCTCCATATTTTCATTTCTTTTGTATTTCCTATTTTACTTGGAGAACTAAAAATCCTAACTTCTTATTCATCGCTTCACTGCTCCCCTGCTCCGTCGCGAACAACCTTCCCACAAGTGACCTTTCCTCCGAGCCACCTTCTCCCATTATGGAAGATTACAACAAAATGTGAAGCAGTCCTTTCAGTTGCAGTAGATCCTGGTAAACTTTTTCTTTCTTCTTTTGTTTTTCCTGTGTAATAATGAAAAAAACATTATAAATGTATGAGATTGGTGTAGATCTATAAGTGATGGTGCACTGAGAAAATATGTGTTCCATGCAAGTGAGAATTATTCAGGAACTACTTTCGATTTCAGATTCAAACAGGGTCGTAACTGTGAACGATGACAGCGGGTGAAAAGTGGTGGGCTGTATCAATTAGGGTTTTGGGAGCTAAATGGAGGTTTAAGTAAGTTAAGTCAATTTGATTTTTTGACTAGATTCTTAACCGAACCTGCTTGAATATGTTTCATGTTCTAATTGTGGAAGAAAACTTTCTAGTTTTATTACGAGATCAATCTTACTTTGTTCTTATTTTATGTTTTTGCTATGAAACTGTATTAACAGGAAGATGAACTTGATTTGATTTTACTTGTTGAATAGATGCTTAACAGAACCTGCTTGAATGAGTATAATATTCAAATTGTGGGAGAAATTTTATGGTTTTATTACCCGATCAAGACTACTTTGTTCTTATTGTCTGTTTGTGCCGTGAACCTGTGGTAACAGAAAGATGAACTTAATTTAATTTGATTTGTTTTAATAGATTCTTAACAACCTTCTTGAATGAGTATAATTGAAAGAAAATGAAACAAACATCAAGAAGGAAAGCCATGAAACTGATTCAGAATATGAGGAAGAGCAAGTTACTGTTGCATTGAACTTGAAAATTTTCTTAACAAAATACTAGACATTACATTTGATATATATAGTAAGACTATGTCCTAAAATACATCCAAGAATAATACGATCTAATAACAATATTTTGCCAACAACAAAGGCATGGTACAATATGCCAAAGAGTGTCCTTTTCATTCATTAATATCTAATACCTGCTCTTCAGTTTTCTTGTCTTCAAGCTTCAATTTTCTGCTTCTCATTTACTCTTCTGCCAAGTACACCTTCTGCATAGGTTCTCCTCTTTGTAGCAATAACTGGATATAACACATTGGCACACAAATCATCCTTCTTCTTTGCCACATAAGGTGCCATGTTATCTTTAGCTCTTTTAACACCCTCCATCAATTCGAGCACAGGTTGTGAGACAATATTCAACTTGTTTCTTAACCTTGTGAGAATTTCACACTCAATGGCTTTTTCATCAAATCTACAATCTGTTCTGTTGATTGCACATGGTTAATCCTATCATTCCTTTGCTTACAAGATCTCTCACAAAATGAATGTCCAACGCTACATGTTTGGTTCTAACATGTAGAATGGGATTTGATGCCAAAGCTATGGTGCTCATGTTGTCTACCCATACAAATGGGACTTTTTCACTTTTGATTTTTAATTCATGCAGGAGGGAGTTTAGCCATGCAATCTCAGCTGTGGCATGTGCCAAACTTCTATATTCTGCTTCTGTTCTAGACCTTGAGACACTGCATTACTTCTTAGACTTCTAGCTAACTAGATTATCACTTAAATAAACACAAAATCCAGTAATAGATTTCTTGTCATCAACATCAGTTGCCCAATTTGAATCACAAAAACCATAAAGATTCAGATTTCCACTCATTTTAAGTTGCAGCCCTATACTTATGCATCCTGCTAGGTATCTGAGGATTCTGTTCAGCCTTCAAGTGAGTGTCGAAAGGGACTGGACATATATTGGCTAACCTTGTTGATATAATAGGATATTTCAGGTCTTGTTATTGTAGCATACTACAGACCCCCTACAAGACTTTTGAAATAAGTGGTATTTTGTATAGGAGTTGTGACAATTGGTGTTGCTATCCCTTTTGCTTCAATCATGTTAGCCTTTAGTAGCAGTTCCTTGATGTATTTGTCTTGACTGAGATGCAGACCATCTTCTGTCTGCATATTTGAATTCCCAAGAACATGCATGCCTCTCTAAGATCTTTAAGTGAAAATTGTTGTGACAGAGTTTTTATAGCCAAGTCAACATCACCATTGACATTTCATGTGATAAGAATATCATCTACATATATAAATATGTAGATGAATGGACCTCCTTTTATTATGAAGAATAGAGAATTGTCAGCTCTAGAATGTTGGAAACCTAATTGTGATAGCACTTCCTTAACCTTGAGATGCCAAGCTTTAGAAGCTCGCTTTAAACCATATAGTGCCTTGTTCAACTTACACATTAACTGATTTCCATCTATTGATGTTCCTTCAAACCTAGTGGGTTGCCTCATAAAGATTTTTTATTTCAATTCTCCATGCAAAAAGGCATTATTCATATCCAAATGCCTAATTTTCCATCCCTTTTCAATAGCTAGGCTCAGTATAACTCTTATTGTTGTTGGCTTTACAACTGGACTGAAAGTTTCAGAATAGTTCAATCCTTCAATTTGAGAATATCCCTGAGCCACCAATCTTGCCTTATACCCTAAAATAGTTCAGTCTGCATTTTTCTTCACCTTAAACACCTACTTACATCCTATCAACTTTCTTCCTTCTGGAATAGAATTTGAATTCCAAGTCTGATTGGCTTTCAATGTTGTCAGCTCTGCCATCATAGCATCTCTCCAATGCTTGTGCTTAAGGGCTTCAGTAAAGGAGGGTGATTGCTCATTCAAGTAATCAACGTCATATACCTTGGGTTTGAAGATCAATGCCTTAGATCTTGTTATCAATTGATGACCTGTTTGAGAAACCACAAATGTATTCTCAATGGGATTATTAGTAACAAGAGAGTTGTGTAAATAATGGAAAATGCATAACCTCAGAGTCAGGATGATGAGTAGATGGAGATAAATGGTGTGTGGAGTGATTTGTATATGGAGTTCTTTGCTGCTGAGCTGATGAGGTTTCTTGGTTTGGAGTTGAGGGACCTTCTTGAGGTTGAGTGATTTTTATAGGTGGTGCCATGGTGTGGAATTGTTCATAGACAGGATCCTTGGGTTTTTGGGGAGAGCTGATTTGTTCATAAGGAAACATGTGTTCATCAAAGGCAATGTATCTAGTAAAAATTATCTTTCCAGAGGGTAAGAGAACTTTGTAACCTTTGAACTGATTGCTATATCATAGAAACACACCTTGTAAAGATCTAGGCTCAAGTTTATGTTTATTATAAGGTCTCATATATGGGAAACATAACCAATCAAAGACTCTAAAGATGGAGTAGTTTGGGTTTTGTTTGTAAAGAACTTCAAAAGAGAATTGGTAGGAAAGGCTTTTGACAGAAATTCTATTCATTATGTAGACTAAAATGGTGAAAGCATCATCCGAGAATCTTAATGGGACTTGAGATTGAGCAATGCGAGAAAGACCAGTTTCTACAATATGTCTATGTCTCCTTTCAGCTACTCCATTTTGCTGAGGAGTGTATAGATAAGAGGTTCTGTGAATAATGCCACTGGTCTCAAAAGTTTGAAGTAAAGGTTTGTATTCAGTTCCTCCATCAGTCTACAGGAATTTGATTTTTTGTTTGTATTGAGTTTCAACAAGGCTTTTAAAATGAAGAAAGGCAGCAACAACTTCAATTTTCTCTTTAAGGAAGTAGATCCATGTAAATTTTGAGAAGTGATTGAAATTTACGTAGTACCTAAATCCATTTCTGGAAGCAATAAGGGATGGTCCCCGTAGATCAGAGTGAACAAGTTCATAAGGTTGCTTATATTCAGTTCTAGAATCTGTATAAGGTAGTCTATGACTTTTGGCTAAGGAACAAGCAACACAAAGTTCAGAATCTGTATTTTTCATTTCAAAAGAGATGTTACATTTCTTGAGTGCAACTTTTACAATCTCATGGCTGTTGTAACCCAGCCTTCGATGCCACAACTCTAAGATATTTTTCTTGTTCAAAGAATCATTACAAATTCTAGGATTACTATAAGAAATAAAATAAGATATAGAAGGCAGACTGGATTTGAATCCTTGATTTGGAGAATCTAAAGTGGAAAGATCTCCTTGATTAAAAGGAAAAAAAATAGAATGCAGGTTGAACTTGTAAAGACCATCTTCAAGAGTCCCTTTGAGAAAAAATATCCTTGGTTGCTTGGTCCTTACCAAGACAAACAAGAGGATGAAACTCAAAATAGACAGAATTGTCAAGAGCAAATTGAGAAACACTTATGAGATTTTTGATTATATTAGGAACATGCAGTAGATTTTTAAGGATGGAAGATTTTGAGTTCAAAGGTGACTTGAGATATGCATTGCCAAAATGAGTTATACACTCACCTTTTCCCTTTTCCATTTGGACCTTGCTTGTTCCTTGATACTTACTTGCGCTGTTAAGACTGCTCATGTCATTTGACACATGGTTTAATGCTCTAGTGTCTGGATACCATCCGCAATCACTTCCTGCTTCCTGTCCATATCCATAAGAGGGAAACTGAGCAAGGTTGAGAGATGGATTTTTGTTTCCAAATTGCTGCGTGTTCTGTTGAGGATTTTGAGGGTAGTTGTCTGGATTGTACCAACACCTGCTGGTTGCATTCCCAACATATCCACAATACTGGTATGTTGGTTTTGTTCCAATGTTTCTTTCTTCCCTTCCTCTGAATCCTTCTCTTATAGCTCTTCCTCCCCTGTTTGGAAACTGGCCACCTCTTCCTCCTCTAAAACTTTTAGTATTGAACTTCTTTCGAAAATTATGTTCCTGATTTCCGTTGGTGACAGAAGTTAACAGAGAGATGTGAGCCTTCATTGTTTATACCTTGTGTTTGGATTTAATTGATTTCTAATCTGGATTCATAGGAAAGCAGCAGTATTTGTACTTCTATAGCTAAGATTTCACCTGCTCTTGAGGTGACATTGACCATAACTTAGTCATAGTTTGAACCTAATCTAGAGAGAATATGCATGACTTTGTCATCTTCATTGAGTTTATGGCCTACTGAGGCTAGTAAATCAAAACAGGTCTTTATCTTTCCAAGGTATTGCTTCATTGTGATCCCATCTTTCTTTATATTTTTCGGTTGGATTTTATACTTCATCAACTTAGATTTTGTTTAATTTGCAAAGCTTTGTTCCAAGGTACTCCAGATTTCAGATGATGAATCTAGGCCCACCATGAGCGAGAGTACACTCTCACTGAGGGAAGAGAGAAGCCAGGAAGCCAATAGCTGGTCTAGTTCCCATAGTAAATAATCTTGATTATCTTCTTCTTCTGTGGATCCATCCTTTGTAATTTTTTTGGGAAAAATGTCCTTGCTAGGTTGTATGAAAAAGAAGAGACCATACCCTCTGATGGCTGTGTATATCTGCTGCTTCCAAATGAGGGAGTTGGACTCATCTAACTTAACTGAAACAAGCTGATTCTGAGTTTGGATAATTTGAGGGGGTGTGGATATTGTTGTTGCTGTTGCAATAGTGAGAGGGAGAGGAAAATCAGATGTAGGATAAACATGCTCTGATACCATGAAAGAAAATGATACAAACATCAAGTAGGAAAGACATGAAAACTGATTCATAATATGAGGCAGAGCACGTTACTTTTGCGTTGAACTTGAAAATTTTCTTATCAAAATACTAGACATTATAGCTATATATATAGTAAGACTATGTCCTAAAATACATCCAAGAAAAATAAATGATCTAATAGCTATATTTGACCAACAACAAAGGCATGTCACAATATGCGAAAGTGTGTCCTTTTCATTCATTAATATCTAGTACGTGCTCTTCAGTTTTCTTGTCTTCAAGCTTCAGTTTTCTGCTTCTCATTTACTCTTCTGCCAAGTACAACTTCTGCATAGGATCTCCTCTTTATAGCAACAACTGGATATATCACATTGGCACACAAATCATCCTTCTTCTTTGCCACATAAGGTGCCATGTCATCTTCAACTTTTCTAACAATAATGTTCAAATTGTGGATGGAAGAAAATTTATGGTTTTAGTACCAGATCAAGCTTATGTTTTTCATTATTTTCTATTTTTGATGTGAATTTGTAGTTACAAGAAGATGAAGAAATGTTGTTGCTACACTTAATTTTAGTTGTCGATTCTCAGCCGTTAGTCGAAGGGGCCCAGCTAATGGAAGGTGCTTCTCTCTCCGCTGCTGGAACTTGTTTTCACTAGATTTATGTTTGTTTGATGTTCTGATTCTTCTATAATTTTTATATGATTATTATTAAATATTATTTTGTTGCATTAGGATTATGGTTGATTGGCTGTTACCATGTATGATTTCTATAAATACAATTGGTTGTCGTGTATCTTTTTTAAATCCCGGTGTAAATTTCTTAGTGCCGCAGGTATAAAATGTTGAGACTGTGGAAAATTAGGCTAGGGATGAGCCACAAGCATCACGATTTAGGATATTTGCTATGTTTGATGTGCATATTGTTTGCTCAATTCTGGTCTGGTTGTGGTCCTCGATCTTATTTATGTCACATTTGATCTTTCTGACTCTGCTTGAACTGGTGTTTTTTTTCACTTAATTGAATTGTGAATTCTATATTGATCAGTTTTTGGGTGTTGGTAAGAATTTTTAGTGAAAAATATATGAATTTTAATCTCGGTGTGTGGAATGTGTAAGTTGTGATGCTTCTTGACCACATTTAGATTTGTTTGTAGAGCAATATGATCTTGTGATAAATTTGTGGTGTAATCATATCAAATAATTATTCTATATCATTTATTTGCAATGTACAACAAATTGTCTAGAGACAATTGGAAAACTCACCATTAATCATGAATTGGATGGTCTACATATTCATTTTTCTTGGATGCTTCACATATTTACAAGTGCTGTTTTACGTGGCAAGGGATGGGTGTTTCCTCTTCCACCATTTGGCTAGGGTCGGTAAGTTGGTGAAATTCTTGATTATTAGAGTGTCCTTGACTAGAAGCAGCTCAATTTTGTTATAGTCTTGTCATCTCTTCCTCATTATACATATAAATTTAATTCATGTTTTATATTAAATGTTTAGCAATTTGATTGAGCCTGTTTATAAACTTTACACTCTTATGCTTTAAGTTGCAACAATATAATAGCTACGAGATCCTTTTTTTTAATCCTTATTCTCCTAAATAAGGTGTACTTTTGTCGCAGAGGCATTTCTTACCACAAAATCGGTATCAGTTGGTGAGATATTTGAAGATCTCAAGAAATTGAGTTAGCTTCTAGAGTTAAAGTATATAAGATCTTAGCTAAACAATAGACAATTGGAAAAAAATAGTTACCATTTCTTATATTCTGTGTAATTCTAGAGTAGAACTTCTATTGGTGTATTTATGATTTAGAATTAGTGACAAAGTTCATTGATTAAGAAGACTTGTTTGTTTATAGAGTACCTGTTTTTCTATAATTTGAATTTTCATTGTTACATTAGAAAATTAGATAGTAAAAACATTGTCTTTTCTTTGTAAATTATAGGGAAGATAATGGTTTCCATTGTTGTTTTCTCAAAAAGACTTTGATTTATAATCGTAGTCTGTTCTTGAATAGACATTGCTTTTGTGTAATAGACTACGGTTATTTTCTATGGTAAAAACTTCGAAGAAAAGTTAACAGTTTAACTCGTGGTCTATACCGTAAAAGACCTCGATTTAAAACCACTGTCAAAACTGTAGCATATACTTCTATAGACCTTGGGTTTTTAGGTATTAACAATGATTATATATGTAGTTAAAATATTAGGCCAACCGTCGGAAAAAAGTCAACGTTTATGAACCGTGGTCCACACTCCAAAAGACCTTAGTTTATAACAGTTGGGGAGACTGTGGTCTACTTCTAGATAGACCTTGATTTTTAACCTTGTTCTATCACTGGGAATAGACTACACCATTATACACCTCTTAACCATAGAGGTTTGTCTTTGAAAGAGTAACTTATTTATTTACCTTCTGACATGCATCACACAAACTTTCCTTCTTATAAGAAACATTTGGTAGTCCTCTAACTCGAACTTTGTGAGTCAATTTGTTGATGGTTTTGAAATGACTCATCCTTTTATGCCAAAGCCAACTGAGTTCAGATGCGCTTTTCATTATGAAGCATGAGAGTTACGCATTAGTGGACTCTTAGTTAGATAGATAGATATTATCTTTTCTAGTCTTGTGAGTTTTATTTGGAACTATAGTTAGCATCTCTTATCAAGCACTTTACTTAGTTAAACTCTATAGAGTGTCCCTTGTCGCTAGGGCTGGGAAGAATTTATAAAACTGCCCGAACCATCCAATTAAGTCGCACTGCACCGATATCTATAATACTTATAAAAAATCGCCATTAATTTTTTGGTGGAAAACCGCACCGCATATGCGGTGCGGTTTAAATTTTCACTCAACAACCGCACCAACCACACCGCATATTATATATTATTGTGTTAAGTATTTGTCAGAATTATATGGTTATGAATCATGTAATATTAATTGAGAATAGACCCACAATATCTAAACTATCTAGTTGTGACTATTACAGAGAAATTAGGCCCATAATACTCATGCGGTATGAATTTAGTAGTTAGTACTCCATAATTAGCGTGTTAACGTATATACTTGTATAGTTATATTTTCTTGCTACACCACATATTAGAATCACAACCTCTTTATAGTCATAAGTTGTTCGATGTTATCCAACTTTACATGTACTTGTTAGATTGTGATTATATAGTCATACTTTTACATGTAAGTGAAACCGTGAGACTGTCATAAACCGATCGTAACCGCACATAACCGCGTGCTCATTCTTTTTACATAAATTGTGGTTTAATTTTCAATAGGAAATCGAACCACATATTGCGGTGCGATTTAAATTTATCGAATAAAATCGCAAAACCGCACCGTGAGCACCCCTACTTGTCGCATAATTGGCTTATGCTCAGTAGATTATACTATAAGCCTTCAACAAAGTAGACATATGCAATGTTGATTTTGCCTTTTGAGAAGGTTCCAACACCTTTAGAGATTCCTTTGATATTGTCTCCAAAAACCACCCTGGGTCTTTGCAGTTCTTAACGTCTTTGAGTGACTCCTTGTTGCTAGTCATTTTCCTAGCACATCCACTATCGATGTACCATATATTATTATGTCTAGATGGGAACTTTACCTACAAGCTAATCAAGAGAACTTAGGTACCCATTTTTGTATGGGTTCTTGAGCATTAGTCTCTCTTGGAATAACATGCTGCTTTTCTGGATCACCTTGCTTGTTGTACACCTTCGAGGGTTTCCTATTCTTAGGCGTACTATATGTAGATTATTTCTAGGTTTGGATTAACTAAGATAGTTGCATTTGACCTTTCGTGGAAACTTTTGAACAATACGGTCAGTTTTCTGCTGTATGAACTTCGGCGGCTTTAGATAGCCATCGCTTCCAGTAGCCTGAGCATGCTATAAGCTTTGATGACAGTCATCAGTTCCCTTTCCTTCATTCTCAAAGGATCAATGACTCTTTCAACTTACTTACTTCCTCTCGGAGATAGCTCTAGTTAGTAGCTTCACCTGTAAGTTTCTCAACTTCAGTTATAAGCATTTCATTTTCTTCATGAAGTTGCATGTTTTCATCTTTCAATTTTTCATATGACTACTAAGTCAAAGTCCGCCATAATTTGCCTGAATAAAATGAGCAAGCTTTTAGTGTTAACATTTTGAGTTAGTGCAGAGGCGTACAGAGAATATTACCATGAGGCAAGCGAGGGCTACGCTGTCCGAATACGAAAAATCACTACCAAAGTCATATTCTTCACAAGTTGTAGGCTCCCTTGAGGCTAGCAGAATTGCCTTGATTGCGTTGGTGCCACTTTGGAATGCTTTCAACTGAGCTTTCTCCGACATCCTCATTTCTCTTCTTTATTTTCTGAAATCTTCGGGATACTTACACACCTTCGGGTGTGGATATTATTAAGTAAAATGTCCAGGTTTCCTGCAGTTAATACAAAGTTCTCCAACATCATTTTTTGCCTATAGGGATTCTATGGGTCATGGATATTGAGACTTGGATGTGTTACCTCTGGGATGTTTCTTAATGAATTGTGTGATCTTTTTCATGAGAAGAGTCATCTCGTCAGGCTTGAACCCCTTGTTATATAGTTATATAGTTATATATATATATATTATATATATATATATATATAATAGTAATTATGTTTTGTTTTATATTATTATTATTACTACTACTATTATATACAAAATAAGAAGGAAAGGATAAAAGAAAAGGAAAGGGGGACACGTCTATTCGGAGAGATAACTCTGTAATAGAGAGATGTGATCTCCAGAGAAAGAGTCCTCTGGAAAAGAATATCGGCGCCAGTGGTCTTTCCTGAAGAGATGCAATCTTTCATAGCATCTCTTAGAATTCTATATAATCTCTGAATATTGACAAATCACGGCACAAAAATTCAATTTGTGGCAATCCCCTTCCAATTATACAAATTGAGCGTGATTCTTTCTTTCGCTCTTTCCTTCATATTTCCCAAGAAAAGCTTGTGGTTCTTGCTCCGTATAGATTAAAAGAGTGCAACTTTTGATCTATTGTGTATCGGCTTTGTATCTTGGAAGGTGAATTCCTCTAAACCATTTTAGTGGGAGAAATATATACCTTTAAAGATAACATCTTTTGATGTGTGCCTACCCTATATAAATCCATTAACCCACTACAATTGTATTCAAGATTTCAACATACAACACTCATCTGCAGAAGTAACTGCAGGTTGCTGCTGTGCAACGATGGTGGTCGTAGGAACCATTTGAAGTTGCTGATTTGTGCTAATGGCTACTAGAGCTTTGGTAATAGCACCATTCTCCTATTCTTCTCCGATACACATCATATTTAAAGAATTTAAGACCAAGAAAGAGTTCATGGATGTTTTTCCTACCAAGCTTCTTAGAAGTCCTCATTGGAATTATCTTGAAATCCCAATCTGATGTAAGAGACCTCAGTAGCTTTGTGTTAATGTTCTGTTGGGTGTAGATTTTCCAACGGAGACCAGCTCGTTGAGAATTATTATGTACCTCACAAACGTTTCATTTAGAAACTATACTCGTTTTTCCATGAAGAGCTCGAAGTTTAGTGTTGCTGTAGCTACCTAGTTCTCATGAAGTAGAGTTGAGCCCATGCAAATCTCTCTCAGCAAGTCTCAAATGGCCTTAGCAGTCTGCATGCTTTGACCTTACTAAAGGTTCCTTTGCTCAATGTGGCGAAGGGAGCTTTACTTGTCAAGTTTTCCAAGTTGGACCTTTTTATGTCTTCATTAGTCCATTCATGGCGTGCTTTTTCCACTAGGGGAGGAGGTATTGGGTCACGATCCACTTTGACAACATTATTCACCATCATATTACTAGTGGACCTTCAGTAATGACCGTCCAAATTTCATCATACATGCACGCAATATATGCCAGCATCGTAATAGCCCAATCCTCATAACCTTAAAAGGATAAAAATTAAGCTTTTATTCTAGAAGTTTCCTTTGCTATAAGAAATTTTTGAAAAGAAGTTTGTGCAAAGATGTTTTTGAAAGCTCTAATGGATCGTTTTAGGTTACCAAAACGATTGTGGTGCGGAACCAACTGCTCTGATACCCTTGTTGGTCCTAAGTGGTAAAAATTTAGAGGAAGAATGAATAAACCTCTAGCCTTAAGCGATTTTTTTTTAGAATAGAAGATAGTAATTTGTTATTGGCTGTAATAAACTTGTTCTTTTTTAAACTACTGCGAGCAATGCCTTATGAGTTTTATGCAAAATAAAAAATATAAAAATAATTTTCAAAAGAATGTAGTAGATGGTCGTATGTTACAACAACAATTATGAAAAGATTTGCAAACAAACACACACAACAATTATAGTGGTCCGAAGGTGGGGTTAATCCTTCTACGTCCATTTTTTCCTCATATTCACTAAGTTATTCTCACGGTACAAGCTTAGTTACATGATGCTCAAGTCCAACTTGGCGCCTACAGTAATTTTCACCTATCCGTGAAAGGCTACATCTTTAACTGTACCAGTTCCTCGAAAGTACTATAGTCTAATCTGATTCCCTGATTAAACATATGACTCTCCATTAAAACCACTCAAAAAGTTAGATTTTTTAAAGTTTCTTCAACTTGAAGCTACCACTAAACATTCTTGTACAGTTTGAAGTGTGGGAGAGCTTTTTTTGTGAGATTGAGATTAGAATGAGATTTTTGTAAGCTAGGCTTCATAGAAATTTGAGACTCGGTTGCAGCTTGAGATGTATGCTTGGGTAGTAGTTAATGGTTGAGTTTCTCTTCTTGCCTTTTGCTCTCTTGCTCAGTTGCTCGGGCTTTCTGGAGTTTCGAAGATAAGAGGATTTGAATGCTTGTCAGATATCATGTCATATCTTGTATCTCTCTTGGTCTTCGGTTACTCTTTATTTATAGCAATTGTGTTTCTCCTTCTTGATGGGTGAGGAGATTCCCGTTTGACATTTAATACTCTTATACGACTTAGAGCCGTTGTTATCCTTTAGCCACATATTAAGTCGGAGTAGATGCAGAGTAGGTTAGTCTCTAGACTTGCTTTTTCTTTTTTTGGATACGTGTCTTCAAGATATTTCATAGTCTGTACAAGAATCATTCTTGTCTCCACTAACTATATTTTTTAATCTTGTGATTGCTAACTTTGACTCTGAGTCCCTTTTCTGTTGACTTCTTGTTGCATGTCTTTGTTGTACGATCCTGATATCATCTTGAGACAAATCTTACTGTTGTAGACTTTGTTATATGCAATCTTTACCTAAGCCTTCCAATGTTTCTTCCTACAGCATCTGAACCTATCTTCAGACATTGGACTGCTTGTTGCATGTTGCTGATGATTTTGCTGTAACTTTATGATGTGACTTTTACTAAAGGAGAACTAACCATATCTATTACACAGATTACTGAATATTGGGGGCACTAGTTTCTATCCTACATAGTGCATCATTAAAACTAGACACAAATTTCCAAACATAATTCAATCAATTTCACCTTTAATGAAACCAAGTTGAAGAAAAAATTAAGTAAATCTATCATACCAAGCCTTTGAAGTTTGTTATAATCCATATATGGCCTTCTTAACCTTGTAAACATAATCACGCTTACATGGATCAACATGGCCTTTAAGTTTCTTAACAAAAGCTTCATCGACAAAATAGTAATTCAAATAAAAAAAAAAAAAAAAACTCTTTCAACAATCATTAGGTGAAATTTTACAATGAGAAAACAAGACACACCAAGTAGGAATGAAATAAATTCAAGTTTAGGTAAGTTGGAAAATGTTTTATCAAAGTCCACTTCTTACACATTTGCACAACTTTAAGCAATAAATCTGTCAAAGTCATCTATTTTGTCCTAACAATAATCTATTTTGTTCCAAACATAAAATTATTTTCAGAAGTTGGAACAAGATCCCACACATACTTTCTCACAAACAGATTTAGCACATCATGGATAACATTGACAAAAAGCTAAAATTTGAAGCATCAATCATATCCTTTGGATAAATGTAGTTAAGAAGCAACAACAACTTACCACAGTGAATGCAAAAGTGAACCTGAAAGGTCTTACCATGTTCGAGTAGTATACTCTATCTCTCCTCCTAGTTCTTACTTTGTCATCACTAATAACCTAAGTTGAGGGTAATTTCCTAGTGTTATGCCAGGAGGGCCCTAATTGACTCTCGGTGATAATGTTGTTCTTGATGGAATGATCATCCGAGCTTTGTTCCATAATAGCTTCTGAGTCTTTTGCTGTATTTTGCTTAGGTGCTACACTAGTTATTGCATTAGGTGTTGCAAGACCTTAGGTTCAACAGTAGTTTCAGTAGACTGATTTAAGGATTCTCCTACCTCAATAGATTTAGAATGTTCTCATCCTCTTTTATCCATTCACAATTTCTTCGATAGAGCAAGATTTTACATTAAAATACTATAGAAAAAAGACTATTTATATAATATGCAAGGAAAAGTAAGTTTGTATGCACATTTGCATGAAATCTGCCCATATTTTCACAATCATTCAGAACATAACATATAACATAATAAACTAAAATATCCAAGATTTGTTCTATTTTCTTTGAGAATCTCACAGGGAGTCATTGTGCACTATAATATCAAAATAGACTCCACTTTCAAAGTTTTATGTTGTATTCAGGGCCTATATCCAAAATCTACTAGAAAGATTTTATGAGCATAATACAACACAAGTCAATCCTAGAAAATAAAATTTGGTTTTTCTAATCAAAGTCCAGTTTATTGGGAAGTCTTAGGAGTTGAAAATTCTTGGAAGCTACCCATTTTATTACCAAAAAAAAAAAAAAGGTAAAAAAGGATTTTCAAAATCCCTACCATGATCAGATCTTATCGTATAAATTATGACTCTATGCATGCTTGAAATCATTTTAACCAACTTTCTAAAGACTTCAAGAGTTTCTAACTTTTACTCTAGAAAAAAAAATTCAAATATGTAAAACAAGAAAAGTCATTAAAACAAAGAACAAAATATATGTATCTCTTCATCAAGATATCAACCATAACCTCAAGTAGCCAACTAGTTCCATGTGAAATGGTTCAGAACCTATATGTGGTACTAAATGTGGTAACATTTGGTGAGACACTTCAGATAGCTTTCCCTTTTTGCATAAGCCAAAAACATGAACGATCTTACCATCAAGCTTAATTAGTAAGCCTCTAAAAGCCTCAAGTTTTACTAGCCTGTAAAAATATCGAGGATTACATATGCAAGCTTTTTGGTGCCATTTTTCACTTCATCAATTTGAGCGCACCCTGACAAGGTATTTCGTCTCCAATGGAGTAAAAATGGGTCATTCTCATTTTACCAGTCAATACAAACTTATTTTCATGGTTAAAATAGTGCATAGATCTGTTTCAAAATTTGAAGAAAGAATCATTATCATAGAATTGATTAATGTTAATCAAGTTCATCAACAATCCTTAACATGAAAGACATTACTATGGTGCAGTAACTCTTCCATATTTAAGGACTTTTTGCCCATGATTTTCCTTACAACACCACATCCAAAAGTAACTTTGTCTCTATAAAATTCTTCAAAATCCTTGAGATAACCTTTTGCACCCACCAAATAACATGGACAATCGCTATCACAGTAACATGAACCTGGAGTATTTTCACTCAAACAAGTGTACATAACATGGAAACATTCATCAGCCCATGACATCTTTGAGGATCTATTAGACATATACACTTTTAGTTCTAAAGTATTGGACGCTGGGTATTGTGACACTCTTGGGAAATCTTCAATAAATCTTTCAAAGAAAGAGAATTTTATTTTATAAAGCAATAAGAATTAATGTGTAAGGAATGAACAATAATCACACATGAAGGGGTTGTCCTTAGGTTATTTTTTAATTAGAAAGTTAATCAAAGGAAACAAGATTATCATTCAACACATTATTTTTACTTTGATCATCAACAACAAAAGAGTGGTTTGAACTTAATTCAAAATACTTAAGTTTTTAGATTATCAGTTAATTCAAATATTTGAATTAAAAACCAAATTTATTTGGAAAAAAATCAATTTTTCAGAGTTCAAAAGTAGTGAAACAATTCATCACTCTTTTTAATAAATTTGGGGAGTTTGTATTCTTCGAACATGCTATGAAGACGAAAAGTTCAATTTTGCAATGCATTTAGATGGAAAAAGATCATTGAATTTGTAAGTACTTGAGCCCAATGTATGTATTACATCAAATGTTTACATCAACTCCGTGTTTACCTTCTCAAACCATGATCCTTTTTATGTGGATACTGATTTTTATGATTGTAATCCACATCAGTTTAACATTATCCGAGAAGCATGGCTACAATTCATCATACTTTGAATCTTTCTCTTCAAGATTTCTATCAATGTTGGAGTACGGTGTTGTGACACCTTCTGTAATTCATCTTCTAAACTTCTATCAGTGTCCAGGACGGTGTTGTGACACCTTTTGCAACACTCATATCTTCCAATTTAACCATTAAACTATTGTTCTCCAATCATTATCTTCCTCTTACTCTTCTTCTAAATTTATCACCACTAATGATCACCATTCGATTCACCCATCTTCGTCAAGGTAGTGGCATAATCCGAAAATCCTCTATGTTGCATGAAACTCAACCACTTGGGCCATGTTTTTCATGATTTTTATCCTTTCGATCTCGTCCTCGAGACTGGCTTCCACGTCTAGGATGCTTCTAATTCTGATTTCTGCTACGACCTTGACCATCAAATATCCTAAATAAAGGATTGTATGCTGCTTTGGCATGATTTCTTCTTTGGAGTTCAATGAATAAATCTTTTTCCTTGTGACATAGGAGATTGAACCATCATTTTTATTTCTTTAACTGAAGTTGTTCTTATCAAGTAGTCACCATAAAAAGCAACAAACTTTGGGGGGGGGAGGGGGGGTCCAACAAAAGAAAATGGATCTCCATGCACTAGTGGTAACCGCGGTGTTGTTGGGGCGGATTTTTTTACGTAATTTTAAAATAAATTGCCAAGTGCAGTTTGGTTAATACATAAATACAAAATATTAGTTTCAAACTAAAATTGAGTGTTAATGTTTTTGCAATTTTGCACGGTTCGGTGCATTTTGGCGGTTTCAAATTTTATTTTTTATAATATACCATGTAAATATTTTTATTGAACCAATATCATTTCACAGAAAAAAGATATATAGTCGTAGGATATATAAATTAAAAATGAATGCGTTTGAGAAAACATTATTAAAATTGAAATATATTCATTTGCTTCATTAAATGTAATTTTAAATACACTGTATGATGTTATTTATAATTATTGATTGATTATTACTTTTAATCATTGAATGACTAACGTAACATTAGCAATAAGTTAGAAAAAAAAAAAGACATTAAAAAATAATACATGAAAATACACTGTAGAAACAAAATATATTATAAGGTTAATTGCAGTAACCCACCAAACTATGAACGTTTTTGCACATAAACACCAAACTTTTTTAGTGGCACTAACACATACAAACTATACGAGTTTGACAGATAAACCACCAAAGTCATTTTCCAGCCATTTTTTGCTAGAATATCGTACGTAACTTGATTAAGGGGGTCTTTTTTTATGTCCAAACAACCTTTTTAGTAGGCAAAAAGTGTAAAATTCCTTCACACCTTTCTTTTCCTTAACAATTCCGTTGAATTACCAATGATTCTCTCCCCCCAAAATTTAGAACCTCCATTGTTGAAGATGACTGTCTCCTCTACCTACTAAAAAGACTATTTGGACAAAAAAAATCCTTAAAATTATGTCACGCTCAAGATACGTGTGAAATTCCAGCAAAAAATGACTGAAAAATGAATGCGATAGTTTATCTGTGAAATTCTTATAGTTTGATATATATCAACGCCGAAAAAAAAGTTTAGTGGTTTATGTGCAAAAATAATGATAGTTTGGTGGAGTTGCTGTAATTAACCCTAAATTATATGTATATAGGTGATGCAATTTCAACATAAAATTGTAACCGCACCATCTAATACGGTGTGATTTTGCTAAAAAAATAAAAAAAAATAAATTGCACTTTATACAATAATTTAATGGAAACAATAATGCAGTGTGGTGCAGTCGATTGGGGAGATTTATAATTATATGATCACCCCTACCATGCGCACTCATCAAGAGATTTGATATAAGCATGCATTTTAACATATCATATAGAATATGGAGCCTTCCAATACTGGACTTCTCAGAACTACAATACTTGGAATTTCAATGATTCTCTAGCAAGATCATACTTAGTACCATCAAGTGTTGATACCACTTCAAAGAATTTGAATCGGGCAGAACCCCAAGTGTAGCTCAAGGTGATACAACAAGTGCTAGAACATTTGGGTTCGTGCGTTTATAAAACAATGGAGTAAATGTGCAACAATTGATGCAATAAACTAAAAAAAAAAAAAAAAAAAAACGTAGTAAAAAATAACTAACGAATAAATCTAAAGTCAAGCAACTAAAGGCTTGAGCTAAACTACTCAACTAACCAAGTATATTGCTAATACATTCCCAAAACAACTGTTTAGACGGTGTCGTTGGACCATTACCAAATTAATTATATTTATAGTGTTAAAAGCGTACCAAGCACTAAGGACCCCGAAATAGGAAAAGTAAATAAGTAACCAAAACAATAGGGAGGGGGGAGGGGGGGGAGTTTGATTGTGATTATCCAACTATAAACTACTAGCGATTACCAAGAACAACTATTAAACTAATGATCAAACAAACTCTAAGATTCGATTAACAAAAGATGACAAGATAAATAGATTGATTTTTGGGTTTGTAAAGTATGATTAAGATATCTGCCCTTGATCTAGTATCCCTTTAGTTCCAATGAATTACACAACTATTGTTGATGCCCAATTGAAAGCATTTCAAGTCCCTATTTCACGACTACTAACAAGCTCTAGCAACCATGTTATCTCTTAATTCTAGCTAATCGAAATAAGCTCTTCGACTAGCCCTATCCAATTAAACCAAAATGTCGAATAAGCTCTCTTCAATTTGGCAATCGAATGATAAAAGCTCCAAGATAACAAAATAGATTCGACATAAACCTCGAAAGCTCGGGTTTAGAGGTTGAACTCTACACTATCACCAACGACATCACTCGTTGTTTGCTACTAGGGGAATCGAAAATCCTACAATTACGGATAGTAATTTTCAATTCTAGCAACATATTCATACACTTCCTAGAGGGTGATCAAACCAAGAAAAAACATACAAATATGAGTCAATAACAACAAATAGTGTAGAACGCTTGAAATTTCAATCAAAAGGTAACATTATCTAGCAATAATCATGTAACCATTATCACTTAAAGTTTTACAATTGATCAAGGGTAGAAATAAGGGTGCTACTCACCCATGGAAGCTAAAACAAACAGAAAATAAGTAGAAAAGCAAGAAAATATGATACTAAGATGAATGAAACCAAAGATGTCAATTGGAGAAGATGATCCTTCAATCTCTTGTCCAATATCCCTCCTTGGTGGCTAGAAAATGGCTGGAAATATGTCCCAAGATAGGTCAAATTCGAAATGGAACTTATATATATAAGGGAAGAGTTGTCACTTGTGTGTTAGGCAAAATCGCATTTACAATTTTAAAATAGGGTGACTAATCTCGGCCGAGATTCAAGTTTGTCTTGGCCAAGACGAAGCAACAAGGGTTTTATGTTTTGTGGCTCGAAGGTTGATCTCACCCGAGATACAATTGTGTCTCGGCCGAGACGTGAAAAGGGAAATTCAGGGCTCTGTTAGGGTTTGTCTTATCTCGACCGAGATTTGGGTTTCATCTCGGCCAAGATCTTGATCTCTTGAAGATTTTGCTTTTCCCTAGAACATCATCTCGGCCGAGATCTTGATCTCTTGAAGATTTTGCTTTTCCCTAGAACATCATCTCGGCCGAGATGCATTGCCTGTCTCGGCCGAGATCTTTAACTCTTCAATTCTTGGATTTTCCTGGAAAGTCATCTCGAACGAGATTTGTAACATATCACGGCCGAGATCTTCTTTCAGCCTTGTCCTTTATTGTTTCGATCTATCCATCGACTCTGCGATCTTTTGATGCTCTTTTTCGATCCATTTGCACTTGTTTTAACACAAAAATAAACCAAATGCATTATTTTGCCCAATGAGAATTAAATGCACGAAGTACACATGAAATTGCACAAAAACATCTCTAAATTGACACTTAAAGCGTCCTAAAATGTGTGCACGAATACTTTGATGTGTCTTTTGTGAGCCGACATCAAAGTGTTATAATTGTGCTTGGGTACATAGTTTCCTTCATGTGTGGCTACATTTTCGAGTCTATGTTTTGTCTTTTGCTTGAGCATTCGTGACTCACCAATGTGAATTTTTCATTTTTAATTTTGGTATATCTATTTATTCACCAATAGAAAAATAAAAGTTGCAATTTCAATTGAATATAGTATTTAATATTTTTTCTTCAAAATGGTTTGTCTTCTGTGAGATTCTTTTTTTATTTTATTTATTTATTATAATTACTAGACAAATGTTTCTTATACATGTGCGTTTGTATTAATATAATTTTTTTTTATACCATTATAATCTGGTATATGATTTCATAAATTACAAATGATTAACATTTATTTATTAAGTGTGCTTCTCACTAGTGCCAAGAACCTTACGACTTATTGACATGACTTGGCATGAAACCTAGAGTTTTGGATTCTGGACTAAGCCCACACCTCTAGAATTTCATAGATTCGAGTAGTAAGAGCACTCATTATTAACTAATGGTGTTAGGTTTGAGAACACTTATAACACACAAACAACAAATTCAAACCAGAAACGAATGAAAAACAGATTGAAAATCGACCACTAGAAACCGAACGCCAAAAAACAGGAAATAAATGAAGAACACAAGCTTTTACGTGGTTCGATCAATGTGATCTACATCCACGAAGGCTCTATACACCTCAATTCACTCAACTAAACAATCAATTACAAGAAACAACCCAGAAAACTAGAAGCCCCAATTCACAATCCGAATTGAGCTCAAGAACCCTAGCTCTCTAATTCTAATGATTGAGTAGTGTTTTCAGAGGGAAAATTACGTGTATCCACTCGTCTTTATATGTTGAACAAACGTATATAACAAGCTAAGCTCGAATCAAGAAACCCTGGGAGCTGGAATAAAAAATCAGTTGCAACTGTTTTTCAAACTGCTACGAGTCTTCCACAACGGTTTTTCATGCATCAGTCCAAAACCGTTGCGGATTTCTGTTATAACCGCTGCCAACCCTGTTCATCAAATAACTTCCAAATCTGAACTGAATTTATCCCAGTTCTCTGGCCCGGTTCTTCACAACGCAGACCCGGTTCCTGACCCTACTCAACCTCTACTACACTTCATGTTCACTTGAAGAAATTGAATTGATACCTACAAATGGTTTTAGATTTGAGTCAACTTAAGAGAAGAGAGCAGGAGACGCTTATCAATGTTATTACATTAGAGAAAAATACAAATAAAAGCTTAGTTTAATGCAACAACTACATTTTATTTAGAATCAATTGCTAACTAACTTCATTAAACTCAACTAATCCTACTAAATATAAAAGTACATCCGTCTGTAAATAGAAATATTAATTTTTTCCTCCCAAAATATGTATTTAAGTTAAGTTTTGACTTATATATGGATAGCCATAAATAACTCATTGATTTCCGCCGTAGATATAAATTAACACCAATAATAATAATCAAGAGATATAATGAATATGTTCCTTATATAAGTGAGGACTCTATTTCTGAAAATATAACAATTGTCTATATTAATAAAAATTATGATCGAAATTGTAAATTTTTCTTGGTTAATTTCTGGGTTGGATTCGAGATATTAACTTTACTATATATTCTTTGGATTAATATAATTTTTCTGAATATGATAAATTTAATTAATATAAATTTGTTATAATTAATAATACATATATATATATATATATATTAAAAGTTATTAATCTTCCATTGACATGTCAAATCTTAATGTATAATTAATCGGAGCTATCAAATTGTTAATCAATTTTTATTTTTTCCTCTTTCTTTGTCTTCCTTTTTTAGTTTTCCACCCAATAACTATTTTTTAGGCAAAATGCATCTTTTAATCCTTCTTATCCACGAATATTTGTTAAGGTCCCTCACTTATCCAAAAAGATTTCATAAGGCCCCGTGGTTCTAAAAAATGTTTGTAAACCATGTAACAGCGGGTTGCAAAGTGACAATTTCTTATAGTTCAGACATTGAAATATCATTGAAAAATATTTTTTTGTATCATATGTTGGGGACGTGATACACTTTTGACCGGAAAAGTCACCAACGAATTGCAAATGACAATTTCGTGTTGTTCTAGCACTGACGTGATAGTAAAAAAAGTTTAGGAACCAAATTGATATTTCAGTTAGGCTGTAATTTTTTAAACCTTTAATTTAAATGGTATTTGAATACTATGATTTGATATTATTTATTTTGTTAATTTAATGGAGCAATCTCATAATTATAATTCTTATTAAAGTGTCGTTATTAGAATGTCTTAGACTATATTCTTGTTAGATCGACATTCTATATTACTTACGAATATGCTCTTTCTTTAAAAAATAATATTTTAAGCCTAGAAACTGTATAATTATTTATTTATCTATATGTATTATTGTTGATTATTTCAAATAGACACTTTAAAATATAATTAAAATTTATTTTTACTAGAAGAATTTATTATTTTAATAATTATCCTTATTTTCACAAATTTCCACAATATATTACCATAATATTAAATATTACAAAAAATATATAAAAAAAAATTAAAAGAACAAACACAAATTTAAATTTTGCCAGAATTATGCGGATACTATTCGCAAAATATTCGTATATGTTGGGTATTGACCGGTAGTAATGATATTAAACATGCCCTTAAATAAATGAGAAATCAGAAATTAAATTAGAGAATCTTTTCAATGTAATTTATCAACACAAAATAATTCTACGTTCACATATATATAATTAAAAATGTTAAATTTCGTATAGCTCCCTAATATTGTGTTTATTTTAAAAAAATTCATGAGTACTATGTTTTTTAAAATAGTAAATAATGATATATTATTTCTTAATGTCTGAAAAAAAAAATTAGTATTGATATTAGTTAGGATAAAATTGTTGTTTTGTTGGTGATTTGCTTCAATTTAATGGAGAAATCATTTTACAATAATATATTTTTTTTTAATTTAAGAGTATATTATAATAAGAAATATTTTCAAAATATTTTAATATATTGATTTTTTCTTCTTATAATATATTGTTTATATTATTAAATCTTATTATTAGTATTTATGTTTATATTGTCTATTTAAATAGTTTACATATTTTTATTATTATTATTATTATTATTATTATTATTATTATTATTATTATTATTATTATTATTATTATTATTATTATTATTATTATTTATTAACAATAAAAATGTACATAACCTTAATTTATAATTCTTATTATATACCCATAATTATATTTACAAATCGTGCATTGTATGAGTTGTTCAAGCAAAATACCATTCCAATTATTTCTAGTCAACATTAAAAAATATTTGAGATATATTCTTGTTAACTAATCAAATTCGAGTTAGTTAACCATATTCAATATGTTGAAATGTTATTTTTAAATCATGATTTGGGAAAAAGTCGTTTGTGTGGCAGTTGCACGGATCTAATTCTATGTGGCGGAGTTTTATTTAGCCAAATAAGGATATATAGGAAGACGAAGTCCATTTATCCATTTTTTTATTATATTTAAGTTGACTCGTTATACGAAATTTAGTTCGTAGCACCGCCATATAGAAATTTGTAATGAAGTTGAAATAGGAAGTGTCTTACAATAAAGTGGAGGAAAATATAATAAAACAAAAAAGGGACTGAAAATGGTCAAAAACCTAAACCCTAAGTTTGCAACTTTTGATGAAAAGCAATGGCTTTAAAAAAAGAGACAGCAAAAACCAAGGTGTTAAAGCTCATTCACTAATTTATTTTATTTCACAATTAAACTCACTTTACACATCAGATGCAATTAGCTAGGGTTTCTCATGCGCCACCACACAGTCTCAACATTCCATTCAGTAATAAATTATTATGAATTGAAAGTGAAGAATTATAGATTTAATACGTGTTAGATTATTAATGGCACATTTCAGACTGTTTTTTTCTTCTGTTTATGCTCATTACTTTGAAACAAATGAGAGAGTGAGTTCGATTATTATATATCGTTCTTGGAGAAAAATCTACACCTTTCTTGCACATCATCCACTGGTAAACATATTTTTAATTTCGTTCATTATACTTCATTCCCTTTCATTGGAAGTGCAAGTGCAAGTGTGTAAATTCTTATTGACTTACAATTTTTTTTTTAATCTTCTTTTTTCTGGTAGCTTCACCAAGAGTACTAGTAGTGTATGTGTGAGAGAGAATATTTAATACATTTGTAGAGTTGTTTCCAACTGTAAGTTTGTACATTATCTAGATTTTGTGTTTCAACTTCACAAAAATATCATTGAGTTTAACGGGCCGTATTGGCTACCATGTATTTAGGAGATTGTGTTTGATTAATATTTTAGACACGATAAACTTATGAGTTGTCTTTGACCTAATAACAACACATTCACTATAATTTCTACCCCTGAAAATGTATGTCAATCCTCTTACAAATATCCTTATATATAGTGGTAGAAAACTATTGGGAAATAAACTAATAAACGAACAAAGTAAAAGACACCAAGAATTAACGTGGTTCACTAACAACTTGTTAGCTACGTTCACCGCCAAAAGGGAAGGATCCCAAATCAAATTCAAAGGAGAGTTCAAACAAAGACCAATAATCGAGTATCTACCAATTGATACTCGATCCAAACTAATAACGCTCGAACAATCAAGCCAAATTCAAAGCCAAACAATTCTAAACTCTCTCTAAAACTCTCTATCTCAAAGGATCACAATATGACCTATTTATAAGCCCCTAAACCTAATCCTATATAAGAAAGGAACCTAATCCTATATAAGAAAGGAATCAAATTGGGCCTAAATCGCGTAAGCCCAGCTGCCACCGCCTATCAAGTCGTGGCCACGACTATATGTCGCGCCCGCGACCAACGAGCAAGCCCAAACCCTTCGAATTAGTAGTCGCGGCAGCGACAGGACTTCGCGCCCGTGACCACTCCAAATATAGCAATGTGGCATGGCCACGCTCGTCCTCGGCCGAGCCTGCTCTCCAGCGTCCAAACTTCAAGTTCTCGTCTCACTTGGTCGCGGCCGCAACCACACGTGGTCACGTCCTCTGACTTGGCCAAATCCAACAATGCTCAAATTCTAACAAAAGCTACGTTCATTGAATTAATACTCCCTCCGTCTCGGCTAACTTTTCCTACTTTTCATTTCGATCCGTCCAACTTAACTTTTCACATTCTTAAAAAGGAAATTGCTTTCACAATCTCCACCCTCAAAATCTCCACACTTAATCTCCACCTTTAAAAAAGTAAAAAAAAAAAAAAAAACAAAATCTACTCTTTTTTAACATTCGTGTCCGGTCAACTGTGAAAAGTTAGTTGAGACGGAAGGAGTAATTTAGTTGGATAATAAACTTGTAAGAAACACAAATTTAATCTTAGATTCTTTAATAAAAATAAAACTATATATTTGAGACAAAAATCTTTATTAATCGTCATAAATTAGCTAGGCTGTAGTTGACATTTAGGTTAACTAGCAGCGATCTTTTTTGTTGCACTGCTAATAATATTATGCATGCTAAAGGTGTTAGCAGGTACATATGAGAACCTCTACATTTATGAAAAATCAATATCATTAATTACATAAATGAGACATATAAACTAAACAACTTAAGAATTTACATATGGCAGCCTGAATTCAAATCAAGACAATACAGGAAAATATTATTGTGACCTTAAACCACCGTCTATATGAACAGATGACATCATGATATCGTTAAATATGGATCATGTTTTCAAAAATAATTCCTAAGACACAGACAATACGAATCCAATCCGATTTCATTTTACTAAGAGAAGCTTGAAATGAAATTGACTTGAACATGGTTAATCTTGAAATCAGATGGATTAGAAATCAATAATTTATCTACACGAATCATTACCTGTGTGGTCATATTCACATAAAGAGAAGCAGAACAGAACATCTTAACTGAATAGAGTTTTTCTAATAATCAGTAAATAGCCCTAATTAAATAATAAAAAGCTACTCCACCACTGAAGAGGAAAAGGAGAAAAACTTGAGTAGTTCCTAAATATATTTATACAAGATGTATAAGGAAAAGTATACCCACCACAATGACTATGACTATTACATAATAAAGCACCCATTTGGATTTTCATCACTAAATATTTCAAAAGAATCTAACGGCTGACGCGGGTTAGTGTCGAAATCCGACGGCCCAGGATGCATATAAGCGTACGAATGCGGTGGAGGGGCAGCGTAGTACGATGCTGCGTAGGTGCTGGTAGGATGCGCCGTATTGTAACTTACGGCACAGACGGGCGGCGGTGCATAGTAGGAATGATGACTAGCTACCCGATTCTCTGATTCTCCGTGTACTGGCGGTGCACCTGCATCCAACGTAGCGATATTCCTACTTTGCCCCTTCTCCTTCTTCTTCTTTTTACCAGACGTGCCACTCTCCTCACCAACACCAGCACCGCCGCCGTTACTTTTCTCAACCGCCTCCTTTTTGTCCACCGCTTTCGCCTGCTCCATGGTTGCCGGACACTTTTCCTCTGTTTTTGCTTCCTGAAATTCACCGCTTGTTGCTGCTTTAGCAGCGTCGCCGCCACTTTCGTGGTTGCTTTTGGCTGAGCCACCGTCAACTGGAGCGCCACTTCCTTCGGAGTTTTTACTATGGATTTCGACTTTCTTAGATGTCTCCGGCGCTGGAGTTGCTTCTTCATGACGATTGGTTTCTCTCTCTTCCTTCTTCTCAGACGTGGCAGGAACTTTGTCCCTCTTCTCAGCTTTTTGCGGCCATAACTCAGCTTTTTTCCCGGACTTGACTAATTTCTTAATCAAAGTATCAGCGTTGACATTGCCAATCACTGTTACTTTCTGTTGCTTGGTGTCAACGTCTACATACTCAACTCCTGAAATAATTTATCAATTTAAATAAACTCAAACAACAATGAATCATAGGAATTTCAAAGTTTATGATCCATATTTTGGTAAAACTTACCTTGAAGTTGGGTGAGAATTTTCTTGACTTTCCTTTTGCAGCCCTCGCAGTGGATAGAAGATTTGAGGACACAAGTCTGGAATTCCAGAAAAAAAACAGTTATTATGTTGTCAATGAAAAGAGTAATTAATTTGTATGGGAGGAGGGAAACGTACCTTTTGTTTGATTGGTTCATCAGTTGTTTCCGCCATGAGTGAGTTGAAGTTTGGGAAAGCAGGCGAAGAAATGTGAGAGAGAGAGAAAGGAAAGGCGAAGTCCAAAGTGCAAGCACCACCAACCGGACTGCAATAATCTCATACTTCGACCTTTATAAGCGCTTTAAACCATAAATTAAATATATACATGTATTTTACTATTTTAGTACCTACTCTGTTCAAAAAAAAAGTTAGTGAAAATATTTTTTCATAGAAACAACTTTTTTATATTTCTTTCAATATTATCATTAGATTATCTAAAAAATTCGCTATATAAATTTCATAACGTTATCATTACGTAACTTATATGTTCTGTTTATTGATAAATTTTTGGTAATCAATGATTTGTTGGATATAAAATTAGAGTTTAAAATTATAAAAATTTATTTTTTAGGAGTGCTTTTTTCCATTTCGTAATGTATTAATCCCCCTTTAATATAAAAACAAGATTATCTTGCTGATGTGTCATCTCAAGAGCAATTATAGCTTTTTTTTTGTTTTTTTCTTTTTTCTCTTTTTTTTTTTCCGTTGATTTTGTTTTCCTTTTCCTTTTGTAATTCTTTTCCGCTGAAAATTTGAGATCATTACTTTTCCTTAATTTTACTTTTCTCAACATTTATTTGGACGTTTTTTAAAATTGTTTTTTTCAATTCCAAAACTCCTGTATTTATCTACGTAGTTGAAAATTCACTTTTTGTTCTTTTCCAAAACTCCTGTATTTTCGTTTTTTTCAATTCCAAAACTCCTGTATTTATCTACGTAATTAAAAAAATCCTTTTTTTCTTTTCCAAAACTCTTATATTTATTACAATTACTTGAAAATACATCATACATCATTATGTATAATATGGGGCACACTTATATGTTCCTTAATGTCAATTTTTTTTATTTTGTGGCACACTTATATGTTCCTTAATGCCATTTTATTTATTTTGTTTATTGTAGGGCAATTTAATTCAATATATCTATCGCATTTTATAGAGTTACAAATGAAAAATGATTGAAGATTCTTATAATGCGACGGAGAGAACAAACACATTAATACTGCTGTGAATGTTAGGTTTCCTGCAATTTATAGATTATACAGTATAACATTTTGAATATTAATTATTATTTCACACAATTCAGTATCATGTTTTATTGCTCATTTTAAGTTTAATTACCATTTTACTACATGATATATCTTTAAAGAAATGACTATCTCGTGCATCGCACGGGCGGACATCTAGTACCTCCTAAAAGTATGATATATTATTTCTTTTATTAACGCGAGAGTAGTAAACTATAATTTCCAAATAGCACCATTCACCTTTGGAAATATATTTTAGTAAGTTAAATTTGAATCACCCAACATAAATTAATTTTTCTTTTCAGTTAAAGTTAAAGAATTTTAAATTAACGAAAAAATTAGTAAAAATGTCCTACATATTTTCACTATTTAGGAACACTTCCATTAACTTTTTCACTTTATGAAAATACGTTTTATATTGCAAAAACTTGGTAAAAATGGTCTATGACCAGCTATAAAAGGTAAATCAACCAGTAATATGGTGATGTAATGGTTATAAGCTGATGTGGCAGTTTTTCTCGTATATTTTATTAATATATTATTCATAATTATAATCTGAATTATAAAATATATAAAAATAAAAAATAATTTTTATATGTAAATAATAATTAAGCCTACATAACATTTTAAAATTCTTAGTATTAAATTAAAAAATTCACAATTTTATCTACAAAGATTCTTAAAATGTGAGAAATTATTTTAGAAGTCTTTAAATTATTTTAAAAATGTTAAAATTGATTTATAAAAATAAATTATTTTTTTTGAAAGGATTAAAACAACGTTTTAATTCTCTAAGTGCTTATTGCCAAAAATATATTGTAAGTTATTATCGATCTTTGAGTGCAGAAAATATGGATATATGGTTGTTGGACAATATCAAGAAGATACGGAAATAAGATCTCAAAGTATCTTGATATGTTGTTGCTTGGAGAGGAAGTTGATCTCATTCAAATTGGAGATTATATATGTGGATCATCCTCATATCGGAATGACATCGAATACGTGAGAATATTTGGAGAGTGAAATCTGTATTTGAGTATTCGAGCTATCTTACTATTATAGAGCCAAAAATTGATTTTCAGTGTGTTACAACATAGCTTGCGAGTTGTAATAGTTTATCAAGTCTTAGTGTGCCAAGTAGAAGTGTCTTCGAAAGAAGCTACTTCAAGGTGGGTTCGAGAAAGTTCGTCTAACCTTCGGTGGTGTGCCGTGTTAGAGTCGAAGAAGTTGATGGGAGTCGCAGGGCATTATTGGTGATAGAATAGGTTAGGTATAAAAGATTCGTGTCTTCTTGTAAGACATACCCTATTCGACATTATTATGAATAATACAAGTCCCAAATTTAAAGCGTGCTGTTTATTTTTTCAGTTATATTAATCTGATTTAAGTGTTATAACACTGGAGTACAGTTCGTAGGAATTTCAATTGGTACTAGACCAGGTCCGTATTCCTATACAGTTGATCCTAGAGATATGCATTGGCATGGATTTTCGAGAAATAGAATGAGTTTTTCGTTGCTTGACGGAACATACTACGATTATTGGAAATATCTAACCATGCCACATCTTGAAGCCATGGGTGATGAATACTGAGAGGTTGTTGAAAATGGGTGGTCTGCACCTAAAACTGAAAATCCAACCGCTCCAAAATCGAAGTTTGAATAGTCCACTACTGAAAAGAAGCAATACAAGGTAAACCATAAGGCCCTATTGTTTATTCGAACGACGGTAGATCAGACTCAATACATGAAGGTTTGTAACTGCAAAACTGCTAAGGAGGCATGGGATCTCCTTGAAAACTACTTTGAAGGTACCAAGGAAGTAAAGAAGTCCAAAATGAGAAATCTACGAAATTAGTTTGACAATCTCATGATGGAGAAAGAGATTTTATTGAGGAATATCATACACGGTTCATGGGAATCGTGAACAGAAGACTATCACTAGGGGAAGAAGCGCTTATGGTGGACAAATTTCTGAGATCTCTTCCGGATCAGTTCTCGAAAAAGTGACAACTATTGACACCTCAAAGGATGTAGAGAGCATGAAGATTGATCAGCTTGTAGGAGATCTTCTCACTTTCGAAATGAACAAAGGCTTTGAAAGAAAGTAAGTGAGTAGGGGGATTGCTCTCAAGGCAGAGGTCTAACGTAAGGAAGAAGACAATGAGTAGTGTGAACCTGATTTGGCCGATCTTGCCGAGAATATAATTCTCTTCACTAGAAAGTTTGGTAACATGATGAAAAAGTCTCAGAAGAGTGACGTGAAACCATCTACTGCAAAAAGAAAGCTACGTAAAAATAATGTCGTAAACGCTAATTCTAATCCTTCATCTAGTTCTGCAGGTACAAAGGAAGGAAAAGTACGATGTAGAGAATGTAGTGTCTGGGGGCATGTTTAGAAGGAATGCGCCACCTTTCTGAAAAGCCAAAATAAATCATTTACAACTACTTGGAGTGATGAATCGGAAGAGGAAGAGATTTCGGGTGGTGAAAATGATCACTCAAGCAATTTTGCAGCATTTACTACCTCATATGCATGTCTTCTAGGCAGTACCTATACAGAAGATCCAAATTCAGTTGATACATCAAGTATGTTACAACATGAATTACCAAACTTTTGTGAATCTAATGCGTCTAATGAAGAGACAGGTCCAACCATAGAAGAAATGCAGAGGATGTATGAAGAAATGTTAGTTGAGTGCATTCGTTGAAGCAAGGTGATAAAAAAAACTCGAAGGAGATTGACTTAGGCGGAGCTAGTGTTGCTGAAAAGATTCGAGAAGCAGAGTCAGTGTTAAACACACGCTATTAGATAAAGAAAGAGTAATAACGTCCTTGTAAACGGATGTTCAGAAGATTAAGAATGATCTGTATATGTGCATGGACTGCTTGATGATAAAAAATCAAACCATCGAAATGTCGATCTCAGAGTTAGAACTATCAAAACTGGTTTTCAAACGATTAAACTCTGGTAAGGCTGTACTTAACTGAACTCATCAATCTAGGAAAGAATTATGGGGATGTATCCGGTCTTGGATATGTAGGGGAGTCATCTAACGCTGATCAGTGTGTTTTTATGCAGTCGGATAATAATGTTATAACATAGGTTGAGCATGGAAAATTTGCAGAAAAGTCTGAAAATATTTCCAAATACTCTCGATTTGTTAGATAGAATAAAAATGTCTAGAAGATTGCAAGGAAGAAAGGTCGCCAACAAGGTTACAACATTCTAGGCAAAGGTTTGGAAATAACACTCTGTTTATCCCAATTTGTCACTATTGTGGTATTATTGGTCATCTTCGGTCTAACTGTTATAAAATAAAGGCTAACTATCTCTTCTCATGTACAGGTTGGAACTACGAAAGTAATCAACAAAGGACACCTCAGAAAAAGGTGGATCTCAGACCTTCACAGCCACAAAAGCCATGACAAGTTTGGGTTCCCAAAACTCACGGTTGTTTTACCATGTTATCTTTGAATGCTGCTATTATGGAGGCTTGGTACTTTGATAATGGGTGCTCTAGGCACATGACTAAAATTAGTTCATATTTAGTTAACGTAGAGTCGGTAAGTAATTAGTTTGTGACTTTTGGTGATGGAGTGAGAAGTAGGGTATTAGGAAAACGAACACTGAACCTTAAAGGCTTTCCTAGGTTAACTCATGTCTTGTTAGATGAAAATCTGAAAGTTAATCCGATTTGCATTAGCCACTTGTGCGATCAAAATTTTGCATGTTAAATTTACCAAAGATAAGTGTGTTGTGTATGATCAAAAGGAAAAGTGTGTGTTGACTGGAAATAGATCCGCTAACTCTCTCTATAGTCTTGAACATGATCACATGTGCCATTTTGCAACTATGTCTGATACTGATGTTTGGCATAAAAAAGTAAGGCATCTTAACTATAAACAACTCATCACCTTGTCCTCATCTGGATCTGTCAGAGGGATGCTAAAACTAAAAAACAAAGCTGAGAAAATCTGTGCTCCTTGTCAGCTAGGGAAAAAGGAACGGGAGTCCCATGCATTAAAACCATCGATTAGAACTTGTCAAATAATGAAACTCCTTCATATGAACCTTATGGGACCTATGCAAGTCGAACATGTAGGAGGAAAGAAATATATCTTTGTATGTGTGGATGATTTCTCTAGATACACATGGATAGATTTGCTTAGAGATAATTATGATGCATTTAATGTGTTTGAAAAAGTTTGTTTGAGATTGCAGAATGAGAAAAGCTGCGGGATAATGAGAATCAGAAGTGATCATGGGAAGGAATTTCAGAATCCCCAATTTACTCTTTATCTGAATCGAATGGAATTCATCATGAGTTCTCTGCACCAAAGACGCCTCAGTAGAACAACATTGTTGATTGAAAGAATCGAACACTTCAAGAGATGGCTCGAGTCATGCTACACTTGAAAAATATCTCTAAATGTTGGTGGGGAGAAGCAGTAAGCACAACCTGTCATATCATAAATCGGGTTTATCTCCGACCAAGTATGGGTATAACTCTGTACCAAATCTGGAAAGATAAGAAGCCTAATGTTGGCCATTTCCATCTTTTTGGGTATAAGTGATATATTTTTAATGATCGTGATCAGTTGAGTAAGTTTGATGCTAAGAGTGACCCTGATATGTTTCTTGGGTATTCACAGAATAACAGAGCATATAGAGTATATAATTCTAGGACTAATTATGTGATGGAGTCAATTAATGTTGTGTTTGATGATATCTCAAAGTTTGCAGATGTGGTAGGTGTCAATTCAATTTCTTCAAGTGAGCATGGTTTGTAGTGGAGGTTGAGTAGGATCAGGAACCGGGTTTGGGTTGGGAAGAACCGGGCCGGAGAACCGGGATAATTTCAGGTCAGATTTGGAAGTTATTTGAGAACCGGGTTGGTGACGGTTATAGCAGAAATGCGCAACGGTTTTAGACTGACGCATGGAAAACCGTTGTTGAAGACTCGTAACAGTTTGAATAGCAGTTGCAACTGTTTTTTTATTCCAGCTCCTAGAGTTTCTTGTGTCGAGCTTAGCTCTTTATATACATTTGTTCTACTTGTAAAGACGAGTTGATACACGTATTTTTCCCTCTGAAAACACTACTCAATCATTAGAATTAGAGAGCTAGGATTCTTAAGCTCAATTCGGATTGTGAATTGGGGCTTCTAGTTTTCTAGGTTGTTTCTTGTAATTGATTGTTTAGTTGAGTGAATTGAGGTGTATAGAGCCTCCGTGGATGTAGATCACCTTGATCGAACCACGTAAAAGCTTGGTGTTCTTCATTTTATTTCTGGTTTTGCGTTCGGTTTTTAGTGTTTGTTTTTCAGTCTGTTTTTCATTCGTTTCTGGTTTGAACCTTGTTGTGTGTGTGTTGTAAGTGTTCTCAAACCTAACAAGTGGCGCCGTCTGTGGGAAACATACACACAAACTCAAAGAAGAAGAAGAATGGCTGGAGTAAAGATGGATGTGGAGAAGTTCTCTGGTAAGAATGACTTCTCACTCTGGAAGATTAAAATGAATGCAGTGCTGACTCAAAATGGCTTATACTCTGCACTTCTTCTTGTTGATCAATGGCCTGATGCTGAGAAATCCAAGTTTCCAGAATTGGATAAGAAGGCTCTGAGTTTGATATTCTTATGCCTGGGTGATAAACCTTTGAGGGAGGTTTCGAGGTGCAAGAATGTAGTGGAGGCATGGGGAAAATTGGAGGAACTTTATCAATCAAAGTCTATATCCAACAAACTATTTTTGAAACAGAAGTTAATGTCTTTCAAAATCTCTGATGATAAAGTCATTTCTGATCAACTTGATGAGTTTGTCAAGATGATTGAAGAGCTGGAAGATCTGGGGGTGAACTTGGAGGATGATGATAAGGCCCTGATGGTATTAAATGTTCTTCCAAAATCCATGGAAAGCTTTAAAGATGCACTGATGTTTGGAAGAGATGGAAAAATCAGTTATAAATCCATCTTGTCAGCATTGAAGACCAAGTGTTTTCAGAATCAGGGAGAAAAGGGTTCTGCACAAGGAGGAGAAGGCTTGAACATTAAGTTCAAAAAGAATTTCCAAAAGAAGAAGTTCCAGGGAGTTAAAGATAACAAATCTGGAACTCAGAATGCAAAGAAACAAGGTGACTGGGTTGAAACCAGGAAGTGTTTCAAATGCAAGCAAACAGGACACTTAAAGAAGGACTGTCCACAAAAGAAGAAGAAGTAGGAGACTCAGAGGGCAGAGGTGGCAATGACAGAGCATCAAAAAGACATCCCAAAAGTCTTAAACATCACAAACACCAGAATGGAAAAGGAATGGGTACTTGATACTGGATGCTCATTCCACATGTGTCCCAATGAATCCTGGTTCAAGGATCTAAAGAAAGAAGACGGTGGATGTGTACTGCTAGGAAATGATCACTCCTGCAGAGTCAAAGGCACAGGATCAGTTCAAATTAAAATGCATGATGGAGTCATCAGAACTATTTCTCAAGTGAGGTATGTCCCTGGATTGAAAAGAAATCTATTATCCCTTGGATCTCTAGTGGCAAATGGCTGTCAATTCAATTCCCTAGATGGTCATCTTCACATCACTAAACACAATAAGCTGGTAATCAAAGGAAGGCAACACAATGGCCTGTTTATTTTGATTGGATCACCTGTGATAGGATGTGCTGATTCTGTGATAAGCAGAGAAGTTGTTATGAAGTGGCATAGAAGACTGGGTCATATTGGAGAGAAAGGGTTGAAGGAGTTATCCAAGAATGGTATCATTGGTGAAATGGGAAATAGAACACTGGATTTCTGTGACAAGTGTGCTCTGGGGAAGGCAAAGAAGCTGCCCTATGCAAAAGGGATCCATTCCACTAAAGAACTCCTGGATTATGTACACTCTGATATTTGGGGGCCTTCAAGAACAGAAACACATGGAGGGGGAAGGTATTTCATGTCCATCATTGATGATTACAGCAGAAAAACCTGGATACATGTTTTGAGAAACAAGAGTGATGCATTCCTCAAGTTTAAGACATGGTTGAATCAGGTGGAGAACCTAAGAGGGAAGAAACTGAAACATCTCAGGACAGATAATGGCTTGGAATATCTATCCACTGAATTCATAGAGTTCTGTGAAGAGAAGGGTATCACAAGGCACATAACTGTCCCTCTAAACCCTCAACAGAATGGAGTTGCTGAAAGATTTGACAGAACTGTGCTGGAGAGAGTTAGATGTATGTTGATTGATGCTGGATTACCTAAATCCTTCTGGGGGGAGACAATAAATACAGCATGCTATTTGATCAACAGGTCACCATCATCAACTCTAAGATTTAAAACTCCAGAAGAAGTGTGGAGTGGAAAGACACCAAACTACCATGACTTAAAAGTGTTTGGTTGTTTAGCCTATGCTCACATTAGGCAAGATAAACTTGATGCAAGAGCACAAAGATGTGTATTTCTGGGATATCTTGAGGGCATAAAAGGCTACAGGTTATGGGGCTTAGAACAGGGAAACCAGAAGCTCCTTATAAGTAGAGATGTAAAGTTCAATGAAGAGGTGATGGGATACAACTCTACTGGAAGCCAAGAGGAAGCTGATGGAGCTGTGGAACCTGAAAGAATTTCTGTTCAGGTGGAGCCTAATAAGGAGCAGATACCACCAGAGGAGAATACACAAGCTCAGCAAGAAGATAACAGTTCATCAGAAGAGGAAGAAGGTCAAACTGAGATGGCAAATCTCAGAACCTATAGCATAGGAAGAGACAGGCCAAGAAGACAAATCCAAAGACCTGATTTCTATGGATTAGCTGGCAGTGTATTTTATGCACTGAGTGTAGCAGAAGACTTGGAGTTTCAAGAGCCAAGCAGTTTCAAGGAAGCAGTGAGTTGCAGTGAGAGTGAACACTGGATAGGGGCCATGATGGAGGAAATGGAATCCTTAGAGAGAAACCAAACCTGGAAGCTTGTAGACAAACCAAAAGGGCAGAAGCTAGTAAGCTCAAAATGGATTTTCAAGAAAAAGGTGGAGGCTGGAAAAGCTGATAAGATCAGGTATATGGCAAGATTGGTTGCCAGGGGCTTCACTCAAAGGGAAGGCATTGATTATAATGAAGTATTTTCTCCAGTAGTGAAGCATTGCTCTATCAGATTACTTCTATCAAAGGTCACTCAAGAAGACTTGGAACTACAGCAGTTAGATGTCAAGACAACATTCCTGCATGGAGATCTGGTTGAAAAGATATACATGAAGCAACCTGAGGGCTTTGTGATTCCAGGAACTGAAGAGAAGGTCTGTTTTCTCAGGAAGTCACTCTATGGGTTGAAACAAAGTCCCAGGCAGTGGAATAAGAAGTTCAATGAGTTCATGATGGGTGCAGGATTCATTAGAAGCTTATATGACAGTTGTGTATACTTTAACAGAGGTTCAAGAGCTGAACAGGTGTTTCTGTTGTTATATGTGGATGACATGCTCATAGCCAGTAAGAGCAGTGATAAGATACAACAGCTGAAAGGAAAGTTGAATTCAGAATTTGACATGAAGGATCTAGGGGAAGCTAGGAAGATTCTGGGAATGAACATCATTAGAAGAAGAGAGACTGGAACATTATGGCTTTCACAGAAGCAGTATCTGCAGAAGGTTGTGGAGAGGTTCCACATGCATGAATCCAGACAAAGTTAATCTACAGACAAAGTTATCCAAGGGTCAGTGCCCTAAGACTGCAGCTGAGGAGATTCACATGAAGAATGTTCCATATGCCAGTAGTGTTGGCAGTTTAATGTATGGAATGATATGTAGCAGGCCAGACTTGGCCTACAGTGTGTCCCTTGTAAGCAGATATATGTCAAATCCTGGGGAATCACATTGGGAAGCTTTAAAGCAGGTGTTAAGATATCTGAAGGGGTCTGTCATATGGGATTGAAGTTCCAGGACAAGAAGCAAATACCATACCTTTGGTAGGATATGTTGATGCAGACTTTGCAGGGAATTTGGATACTAGAAAATCCATTACAGGGTATGTCTTCACTTTATATGGTACAGCTGTGAGTTGGAAGAGTGTGCAACAGTCAGTGGTTGCATTGTCAACAACAGAAGCAGAGTTCATTGCATTAACTGAGGCAATCAAAGAAGCTTTATGGCTCCAAGGAATTCTCAAGGACTTGGGAATAAGACAAGGCTGTGTTACTATTCAGTGTGACAATCAGAGTGCTCTTCATTTGGTGAAGCATCAAGCTTTTCATGAAAGGTCTAAGCACATTGATGTTAGACTTCATTTTTCAAGGGATATTATTGAAGCTGGATCTGTTGAAGTAAAGAAAGTGCATACATTGGACAATGCGGCAGATTTCTTGACTAAGGCAGTTCTTAGGAGTAAGATGGTACATTGCTCAAGCTTGATAAGGCTTGAACAATGTGATTAAACCTAGAGAAGAGAAGATAGTGAGAGGTGATGAAGTGCACTTGAATTCATTGAGGTGGAGATTTCTAGGCGTCAATTCAATTTCTTCAGGCGAGCATGGCTTGTAGTAGAGGTTGAGTAGGATCAGAAACCGGGTTTCGGTTGGGAAGAACCGGGCCGGAGAACCGGGATAATTTTAGGTCAGATTTGGAAGTTATTTGAGAACCGGGTTGGTGACGGTTATAACAGAAATGCGCAACGGTTTTAGACTGACGCATGGAAAACCGTTGTTGAAGACTCGTAACAGTTTGAATAGCAGTTGCAACTGTTTTTTTATTCCAGCTCCTAGAGTTTCTTGATTCGAGCTTAGCTCTTTATATACATTTGTTCTACTTGTAAAGACGAGTTGATACACGTATTTTTCCCTCTGAAAACACTACTCAATCATTAGAATTAGAGAGCTAGGGTTCTTAAGCTCAATTCGGATTGTGAATTGGGGCTTCTAGTTTTCTGGGTTGTTTCTTGTAATTGATTGTTTAGTTGAGTGAATTGAGGCATATAGAGCCTCCGTGGATGTAGATCACCTTGATCGAACCACGTAAAAGCTTGGTGTTCTTCATTTTATTTCTGGTTTTGCGTTCGATTTTTAGTGTTTGTTTTTCAGTCTGTTTTTCATTCGTTTCTGGTTTGAACCTTGTTGTGTGTGTGTGTTGCAAGTGTTCTCAAACCTAACAGATGTTATAACACCAAAGATAAGTGGGAGCAGTGAATGTTCTCAGGAGGACTAGAATGGAAAAACAAGACCCTCTATAATAGGAATACATGATGGAACCTCTGAAGTAGAAAAGGAAAATCCTTTGAATGAGAACTCAAAAGAAAATGTTATAACATTTTGGGATGAGTTACCTAGGCGGGATCCCCTTTCCATAATTCAGAAATAGCATCCTACTGAGCAGGTAATAGGTAATACAGGTGAAGGTATGAGAACTCGACTTGTTCCTAAACCAAACTATTGTGAATTAGCTGGTCTTACTTTGTATGCTTGTTATACCTCTAAAATTAAGCCAAAAATGTGAAAGAAGCACTTATTGATGACAGTTGGATTAGGGTTATGCAAGAAGAACTTGAACAATTTACCTGAAATGATGTGTGTGAATTAGTTCCTAGACCTATTGATTGTAATGTAATTGGAACCAAATGAATTTTCAAGAATTAAATAGACGAATGTGGTAACACTACTAGAAACAAACTAGACTGGTTTCTCAGGGTTATATTCAGGTAGAAGGAATTGATTTTGATGAAACATTTGTGACAATTGCTAGGCTTGAGCCTATTCATCTTCTCTTATGCTTTGCCTATTTAAAACGGTTCAATTTGTTTCAAATGGATGTTAAGAGTGCTTTACTGAACAATTTTTTGAAAAACACTTCTTATGTAGAGCAAGCAAAAGGTTTCATTAATCCTGAATTCCCTAATCATGTTCTTAAATTGAAAAAGGCATTATATGGACTTAAACAAGCAAAACATACTTGGTATGACGACCTACAACTTATTTGATTGAGAAGGATATTCACGAAAAGGTGCTGATAAGACTCTCTTTGTGCAATATACTGGAAAAGACATTATTGTTGCATAAATTTATGTGGATGATATTGTTTTTCCGAAAAGATTCGTGATGAGTTTGTCCATATTATGTCAACTAAATTCGAGATGAGTATGGTTAGCGAGTTAGCTTACTTTTTGGGCTACAAATTAAAAAATTGCGGATGGCATCTTTTTGTCTCAAAGTAAGTATTCTCGTAATCTTATCAAGAAATTCAGTCTAGAGAATACTAAATCAATGAAAACCCTTATTGGAACCATAGACAAACTTTCACGTGATGATGAAGGAGTATCTGTAGATCCAAGTCTCTACCTCACTATGATCGGGAGCTTGTTGTATGTAACTGCCAGTAGACCTGATATATGCTTTAGTGTGGGACTGTGTGCTAGATATCAAGCTAACCCAAAATAGTCGCACTTAACCTATAGACGTCTTGTTGGTACTTGTGACTTTGGCATTTGGTATTCGTTTGATACCTCTTCGAGCCTTGCAGGTTTTACTGATGTTGATTGGTGATAGACGTCGTTTTTACATGCATTCTAGGTCGATTTAGGGACATATTTGATAACATTTGCATGTTTATCTAGTCGAAATATGCTTAAATTCATTATTTTAAGTTAGATGAAGTGTTTGCGCTTGTTTTTGTGATAATCAAGTATAAAAAGTATAAAAAGGCTAAAAAGTCCATTTGGGCGAAGTTCAGACAAAAAACAAGCACGAAAGTTAGAAGAAACAAAGGAGAATTGGAGCTTGGGCAGAACGAGCCAACTCAACCGAGACCATTTGACAACTCGGTCGAGGCAGAGTTGAAGGAGAACACCAGAGAGGACATAAGGGTCAACTCGGTCGGGGCCCATCCAACTCGGTCGAGTTGGCCAACTCGGTCAAGTTACCCTCAACTCGGGCGAGTTCCGAAAGGCGGTGCAATTATGGATTTTATGCGTTTTTGTCTATTTCAAGCCCATCTTCACCCCAATTCGTACCCAACTATAAAAGGAGGTCTCTAGGTCCGAAAATAACATACAATACACATTCAGAGATGTTTCGGAAGCGAGATCGAAGAGCAAGACTGACGAAGATCGAAGAACCGACCGTTCGGGTTTTTTTTTATTTATTGTCTAGTTTTGATTCATTACAATGTATTCTTTGGATTATTGTTTGGATTTGACAGTAGGCATGATTAGCTAAATTACTCATGTCCTAGGGTTAGAAAGTAGGGATTTACAATTATGTTTGATTTTATCATTTAAGTTATAAACTCCGGTTTTTAGTATCTATCTACATGTATGTTATTGTTTTATGATTGAGCATAACCTAATCATAAGGCTTAGTCTAATTATTTAACAATTCCGCTTCGGGAGGAGGGAATTGTTAATAGGCGTACAACGTGTAGCTTAGTTGTCTATGACTACGTAAACAAAGGTTAAGGGGCTTTTGGGAGTTGTTAGGATTAATTGACTCGGGAGAGTAATTGTTCTAATTAATCTATGATTTAGTCGCTTTGGGAGAAGGGCTAGGTTAATTAAGTGCCACCTAATAGATAGTAAAACTGGTTTAATGGTTTATAACTTAGAGATTAATCATTCATTAGCGTAATTCCTGAAATCAACACTATAGGATACATTCTCTTTGATTGGAAATCAACTTTTGATAATTAATTCGTTTAATAGGAATATATGCAATATAGTTTAGTAATAAAGAATCTTTCCCAATTCCAGTATCTAGCTAGGATAATCATAGATAATTAGGGTGTCGAACTACCAAAACTCATTCCTTGTGGATCGACCTTGACTTCCTCTATATACACCTACACCCGTACACTTGCAGTAATTAACGTTTAGGACTAATGCAGTGCAGTGATCCAGAGGAAACTACCCTTGAAACGCAAGGCTCCAGGTAGTTTTACTCTTGAATGCAATATAGGTAATGGAATTTTAATAAAGCACTATGTGATCTAGGAGATAGTATCAACTTAATGCCTCTGTCTATATTTGAAAAACTAGGAATAGGCATAATGAAACCCACTACAATCGCCCTACAAATGGCCGATCGCTCTATGAGTTAGGCACGGGGAATTGTAGAGGATGTTTTGTTAAAAGTTGGTAGATTTATAATTCCCGCTGATTTTGTAGTCCTAGACGTGATAGAAGACAGGGAAGTCCCCTTGATTTTAGGTCGCTCGTTTTTAACAACGGGTAAAGCTCTTATAGATGTCCAAAAGGGTGAATTAACTTTGAGGGTAAATGAGGAGAAAGTCACATTTTCTATATATAAATCTCTACAGCAACACGATAGCGAGGAAGTTAATCAAATTGAAACATGTAGCTCTATACAGTGTTTAGATGTCACATTATATAGGAATTTAGTCTCACCTAGTGATTGTGATGCCCTTGAAGTTTGCCTGGTTAATTCTATCTTTAATATTGATCACCATGACTCTACTAACCTTGATCTTGTAGAAAGTGTTAGTGCTCTAGATGCCTTGCCGGAAGCTCCAAAAGGAAGTCCAACCAATGAGAATATAAGGATGAAAGTTTATGAGGAGGTACCAAAAGGGGGTGAAGGTTGCCCGGACCTCAAGCCTTTACCAGATCATCTACGGTATGAGTTCCTTGATAATGAAAGAAGATATCTGGTAATAATCTCTTCCTCTTTGTCTGGGTCTGAAATTAAAAAATTGCTAAGGGTCTTGAGAAAATATAAATCTGCGATAGGTTGGTCTATTGCTGATTTAAAGGGAATCCGTCTGACGATATGCATGCAAAATATTCTAATGGAGGATGAGTATAAACCCACAGTCCAAAACCAACGTAGGCTTAACCCCATGATGTAAGAAGCGGTTAGGAAAGAAGTGCTTAAATGGTTAGATGTGGGGATTGTCTTTTCAATTTCGGTAGGTAAGTCTGACCCAAGTGGTCCCTAAGAAAAGGGGGATGACTATTTTGAAGAGTGATTCTGATGAGGTCATTGCTACGAGGGTAAGTAAGGGATGGCGAGTTTGTATAGAATATAGAAAATTAAATGCAGCTACCCGTAAAGACCATTTTCCCCTTCCCTTCTTAGATCAAATGCTTGATATGTTAGCGGGGTATGAGTTCTACTATTTCCTTGATGGTTATTTGGGTTAGAATCAGATCATGATTGCCTTGGAGGACTAAGAGAAGACAACATTTGTGTGTCCTTATGGTGTCTATGCATTTCATCGAATGTCATTTGGGCTTTGTAATGCACCTACTACCTTTCAGCATTTCATGATGGCAATATTTGGGGGTTTGATAGAGAATATCTTGGAAGTCTTTATGGATGACTTTTCTACCTTTGGGTCATATTTTGATCACTGCTTAGACAACTTAGCTCAGGTTTTGCAGAGGTGTGAAGACACCAATCTCATCCTAAATTGGGAAAAGTATCATTTCATGATTAGGGATGGCATAGTTCTTGGTCATAGGATTTCGTCTGCGGGTATAGAAGTGGATAGATCTAAGGTAGTTGCCATAGAGAAATTTTCACCTCCAAAGAATGTAAAAGAGGTTAGAAGTTTTCTAGGACATGCGGGGTTCTATAGAAGGTTCATAAAAGATTTTTCAAAAAATTTTAAACCTCTATCTCGTTTACTAGAAAAAGATACTCCTTTTGTGTTCAACGATTCTTGTGTGCACGCATTCAAGACCTTGAAGAAAGAATTAGTGATTGTCCCAATATTGATCACACCAAATTGGTCTCAACCATTCGAGATTATGTGTGATGTAAGCGATATAGTTGTAGGGGCAGCTTTGGGCCAAAAGAGAGAAAAGATTTTTCGAATAATTTACTATGCCAACAAGACCCTTGATTCAGCCCAAGCAAACTACACTACCACGGAGAAGGAGTTGCTAGCTATTGTCTATGCGTGTGGCAAATTCAGAGTCTATCTAATACAAGAAAATACAACAATATACACTGACCACGCAGCCCTTCGGTATTTGTTTGCAAAGCAAGATTCAAAGCCAAGGTTAATCAGATGGGTACTTCTATTGCAAGATTTCGACTTGGAAATCCGAGATAAAAGGGGATGTGAAAACATGGTTGCGGATCACTTGTCAAGAATTGAAAATGAAACGGATGAAAAGGGACAACAAGAGGCAATTAATGACACATTTTTGAATAAGTACGTTTTGGTTGTGGACTTTACTCCATGGTACAGCGAGATTGTGAATCATATAGCGAGTGGAATTCCGCCGGATTTACTGTCCCATAAGAAGAAAAAGTTTTATCATGATGTTAAGTTCTATATTTGGGACTATCCTAACATATACATAAGATGTGTCGATACTATTATCTGAAGGTGTGTCCCTTATACTGAAGTAAGGGACATAATCACACAGTGTTACTCATCTCCAAGTGGGGGACATTTTACATTAGCAAGAACAACCGCAAAGGTGCTCTAAAGCATATTTTATTGGCCGACTATCTATAAGGATTGTCATGAATGTATCTTACAGTGTGACCGCTGCCAAAAGACGGGAGGAATATTACGAAAGTATGAGATGCCCCTCACCACTATCATTGAAGTAGACCTATTTGATGTTTGGGGCATAGACTTCATGGGATCCTTTCCATCTTCAAATGGGTTCCAATATATCTTGGTTGGCATTTATATGTTTCACGATGGGTGGAGGCTATTCCGACCAAAACAAATGATGCCAAGGTAGTACTAAAATTTCTTCAAAAGAACATTATCACGAGGTACAGGACTCCGAGAGCCTTACTAAGCGATGAAGGGTCACATTTTTGCAACAAGTGGCTAACTGCACTATTATCCAAGTATGGGGTGAAGCACCAAATCACCACTCCTTATCATCCTCAAGTCAATGGTCAAGTGGAACTGGCCAATGTTGAAATCAAGAAAATCTTTGAGAAGTCAGTGAACAAGAACAGAAAGGGTTGGTCGACGAAGTTAGATGATGCACTATGGGCGTATAGGACGGCATACAGGACCCCATTGGAAATTTTATCGTATCAGTTCATTTTTGGGAAAACATGTCATCTGCCGGTGGAATTAGAGCATCGAGCCTATTGGATAGTCAAGAAGTTGTTCGACTTTGAGGCAGCCGGGAAAGCGCGACTTCTTAAGCTCAATGAATTGGATGAATTTACAAATCAAGCTTTCGAGAACTCCAGTTTGTACAAAGAGCGCGTCAAATGATTTCATGACCGCGTGATAAAGAATCGAAGATTTGAAGCCGGTGACCAAGTTTTACTGTTCAACTCTCGACTGAGATTATTTTCGGGAAAGTTGAAATCAAGATGGTCGGTTCCATTCACTATCAAGACTGTCCGAGCATCCAGAGAAGTAGAGTTGATGAATGGAGATGGGGACACTTTTCTCGTCAATGGAAAAAAAATCAAGAAATACTACAAACCGGACTAAATCTAAACCGTACATGAAGTGCGGTTGAAGGAGCTGAATTAGAACAGAAAAGGTCGTCGAGCTGAATACATAAAATTTAGTGCTTGTTGGGAGGCAACCCAAGGTTTATGATTTTTATTTAATTATTTGCATTTTAATTTTATGTTATTTTTAGTATTTTGAAGTGCTTTAATTTGTTTGTTCGTGAGTTGTAGGTTAACATGACATAATTGAAGAGGCAATGAAAAAAGGAAAAAAGATGAGAGAAAAAGGAGTAAAAATGGAGTATAGAAGGCAAAAAACAGGGGATATCCAGCAAGGAACAACTTGGCCGAGGCAAGTTTTGAGCTAAAAATGGCTCGGTCTAGTATACCTCAACTCGGTCAAGGCCTTAGCTATCGACCGCGGCGTACATCCAAGCCAAAACCAACATAAGTCCAGCAAGCCCCAACTCAGTCGAGGCCTTGAGCAACTTGATCGAGTTGGATTTGAGTGTAAAGAAGCTCGTTTCCAGTATGCACCAACTCATTCGAGGCCTTAGGCAACTCGACCGAGATGCATTGAAGGGAAAAATCCACCTGTTCCAGAACACACAAACTCAACCGAGGAATTGGGCAACTCGGTCGAGTCGCAGGTAACAGGCTTAAAAGCTTCTTTTTTTTTTTTCCTTCTCCTTTCATTTTGTTTCACTTCTTCCCTCTTCTCCCTCTCTAAAACTCAAAAACTCTCACTTCCCTCCCCTCCATTACCTCTTAACAACCTCTAACCTTGTGAAAAGACACACAAATTCACACACCCACTTCATATTCCTCAAACTCTACCAATGTAATCTTGTAAAAGAGACCAATTGGGACTTCATCCTCTACCTAGGGCTCAATTCCGAAAAGGGCCTTTCGACTAAAGATTTCCGGTAGGAATCCTAAATGAACTTATTTGTTTGTGTTAATTAGTTGGAATTTTAGCTGAAATTATGATGTTTGAGCATGACATTGTAGTATGCACTTGCAGTGCAAATTTCTAGCAATTATATGTTGGGGAATACTTATTGTGAGTTTATTTTTGTGAATTGATGATATAGTTGAGTAATCTATGTTGTGGGGATTGAATTTAGAGCAACATTAGTTCAATTAACATGAATTTTTCATTGTGGCATTTTATCGAACATGTTATGTTCATTATGATTCTTGAGTATATGCTAGTTTTATTTGGCCCAATTGTGTTCTATGTTAATAGAGAGTAATAGAGAAGTTAATATTGATAGTTATATTGATGTTTACATCTCGACTGGGCTAATTTGATACACATTTATCGTTAACATAGTATGTGAGTGAGTTAAAGTCCTTAACACTTGTATATAAGGTGTTGTTTGTGTGTACTATGGTACTAATTGAGGAAGGTTGTTTTGTAGGTATATAATGGAACCTAAAGGAAATAAAGGAAAAAAGAGGAAGGTTGCCGGTGAAGGGTCATCGTCTAACCCACTGGCATTTTCACCGGATAATGCTCTATTCTATAACATGAGATTGCAAACACCGGAAGAGGAGAGAAGATGGGCGAAAACCATAGGGAGAAAGACCGTCCCAACTAAATTTTCTAAATCCAGAACGAAAGATTATCTGGGCATCCACAGGAATCTATGGATGCTAATCAAAAGGGTCGGTTGGGGGACTCTATTGGGCAAAAAGTGGGTAACATACCGAAATGATATATACTCTAGAGTTTCTTACTACTCTAGTCCTACATCCCATCTCTGCCCAAGATAAGAAGTTGGGCAGTATGTCATTCCGGTTTCGCAACAAGACCTACACACTCACTCGTGCTGAACTAAATGATATCTACAAGTTGCCCAATACCGGAGATTGCACCCCGCTAGATGACTACAATGAGCACACATTTTGGAATCACATGGTAGAAGTACCCGGATTTGTTCCTTAGATGAAGAGAGATCCATTGAGGAACAAGGTGTCTTGGATTCGAAATCCTGTCTTTCGGTATTTGCATCGCCTCATTGCCTATACTGTGTTTGCTCGACCTGAGATGGGCACTGTGACTCAGAAGGAGATGTTTCTCTTATGGTGTGTGGTGAAGGGACGACAAATTGATCTCAGCCACATTTTAATGGAGCAGTTTGATCGCCAAGTGGTGAAACAATCGGAAGATATTTCAATAGGGGGTTTTATTACCCCTATAGCTGACCATTTTTAAATTGCCACTTATGATGACTCAGCTGAGAGAGTGCCCGGATATGCTCACATATCCGTGGAAGACGTCTATAGGTTGAAGATGATTTTTGGAGTAGATGTGAGGAGCAATATTTACTTTTGCAGAATAGAGGTAGATTCCTCCGTCTTCCCAACTCCCACCTCACTAAGATTGAGGGGCTCGAGGATATAGGCAATTGGAAGATGAACTCACAGACCCATCAAGCCCAAGAAGTTGACCTTACTCCAGATGAGTTTCAAATTTATCAAGTTGTTCATCGAATTGATTGTTAAGGTGACGTTCCTAGTGGATCGGGGCGAGGAAGCCACGAGAACATGGCTCAGGTACTCTTTTCATTGACCATATCATTGCACAATTTGATAGAACTCCAACATCAAAGAATCAATGAAGATAAACAGTGGAGAGCATAGCAAGAGGCAATGTGGGCTCAACAGGTTCAGAGATGGAATATTGAGACGGCGTGGCGACAACAGCAGGATGCGAGGTGGACCTAACGTGAGCAGAGACTGGCTTATCAGCAACATCGATTGGATGCAATGGCTCAATTCTGGCAGCCATGGGGTTTTAACCAACCACCACCACCTCCACATCAGTAGCACTGTGAGTAAGCACCAAGGCGTATCGCTCTTTTCCCCACAAACTTGGTTTCCAACCAAGTTCGGGGGAGGGGGTGGATAATGTTATGTCTTGGCCGCTTTTATGTTGTTATTATTATATTTAGTGTTATTGAGTTTATTGTTGTTCTTGCTTGTGTCTCATTGTTCTATATCTTGCTTGTGTTCATTAGTGAAGGGTCTGTGAGCCCTATTGAGCATTGAGAAGTGTCGGGTCTGTGTGCCCAATTGCTGACTTGACTATTCGTGTTAAGTAGGTTTTATTTGAGTTTGTGCATTTATTGTTTTCTTAGGTTTAGTTCACATTCTTTTAAGATGGAGTCAAAAACCCGGTCTTAAGAAGCATAAAAAGGGTTGATAAATAATGATGTGTCAATGACGATTTGAATTTTGAATAAAGAAAATGTTGACACATAATAAGAGCATGATAGGTATTTGGAGACGAAATTGAGCTTAAGCTTGAACAATGATCAAAATTAGCCTGTGAGATTTGAGCCTTATATGTACTCCTATTTTTGGTGTAATTATATCATTCTTTCGGTGTGAATTAATTGGTCATATTGTATTTAGTCTCTAGAACTTGCCTTGCGTCTTTGTAGGAATTAGTCAAGTGCATGTTGTGGCTTAAAAAATGATATTAGGCATTCTTTTGCTAAAAAGCTTGTTTTGAGCCTGCAAAATAATCCCTTTTTACCAAAACTTGAAAAAAATCCCTAGTTAGCAACTTTGAGCTTTAAGCCTTATTTTTAAAAGCCGAACACTACAAACCTATACCTTTCTTTTAGCCTTTAGCCGGTTAATTGGACTAATTGAGTAAGGGAGGTGGATTGGAAGGTAGATAGGGTAAAGTATCAAGTTGATGGATGTTTGGGACGATTTTGTGAAGAGATATGTGAGCTAGGCAAAAGAAAAGAAATAGATGACTCGTCTTAGTAGTTCTTTTTGTTTCATTAAGGAGAAAAAAATTAGAAAAAAAGAAAAAAAGAAAAAAAAGAGAAAGTTGAAAATACATGTTGTGTTTTGTTGCTAGGAGGGGTTAATGATGAGAAAGTGCCTAAATATGCTTAAGTTTTGTGAAAGACGAGTAGTCCCAATATGGTACTCAGTTAAAAATAAGCATTGAAGTTCTCGGTTGATAAAAGAAGTGCATTAGTAGGGTGATGAAGCCATATTAAGTGGTTTTCTGAAATTTTAAGAATGAGGATTGAGTGAATAATGTTGAGGGGTAGTCGGGTTAGGAAAAACTTGATTGGTCCAATAATTAGTCACTTGTATCCAAATTTATCCCACCTTAAGCCAACATTACAACCAAAATAAAGACCTTATTGATTCTTTATCACACATGTCAAGTACGAGGTCTAAATTAGACAATAGGCAAGCATATGGTAGACGGTGCATGTAATTCAATTTGAGCGTAAACACTTTCCATATTATACACTTGAGAGATGAGCGATACACTTAACTGGTGAGGATCTTTGTTATTAAGTTTCCTGTCTCGAAAGTAGTTGAAAAATTATCATGTCACCAATGCTCAAAAGCTATGTTGTCGGTTTGATGGAAAATATCTTTGAGACTAGATTTATCATCTAATCACCCTAAAAGCTTGTATTCCTTGTGTTGCTTTGTTTTATTTTATTGTCCGGGACAAAAAATATCTAAGTTTGGGAGAGTTTGATACACGCCATTTATACATGCATTTTAGGTTGATTTAGGGACATATTTGATAGCATTTGCATGTGTATCTAGTTAAAATATGCTTAAATTCATTATCTTGAGCTAGATGATGTGTTTGTGTTGTTTTAGTGATAATCAGGTATAACAAGGCTAAAAAGTCCGTTTGCACGAAGTCTGGACGAAAAAGGAGCAAGAAAGTTAGAAGAAACGAAGGAGAATTGGAGCTTGGGCAGAACGAGTCAACTCGACTGAGACCATTTGACAACTCGGTCGAGGCAGAGTTTGGATTTGATAATAGGCATGAGTAGCCAAATTACTTGTTTCAGGGTTAGAAAATAGGGATTTACACTTATGTTTGATTTTATCATTTAAGTTATAAACTCCGGTTTTTAGTATCAATCTACATGTTTGTTATTATTTTATGATTGAGCATAGCCTGATCAATTCGGCTAAGTCTAATCGTTTAACAATTCCACTTTAGGAGGAGGTAATTGTTAATAGACGTACAACGTGCAGCGCAATTGTCTATGACTATGTAGGCAAAGAAAAGGGCTTTTGGGAGTTGTTGGATTAATTGACTCAAGAGAGTAATTATTCTAATTAATCTACGATTTAGTCTCTTCGGGAGAAGGGCTAGGTTAATTAAGTGCCGCCTAATATATATTAAAACTAGTTTAAAGGTTTATAATTTATAGATTAATCATTCATTAGCGTAATTCCTGAAATCAACAGTCTAGGATAGATTCTCTATGATTGTAAATCAACTTTTGATAATTAATTGGTTTAATAGGAATATATGCAATATAATTTAGTAATAAACAATGTAATGATCCGAATTTCTAGTTGCATCATCTTATTTGATTTACGGGAAACTATATGAGTTGCATTATTTTTTTGTGTGCATTTTTACTTGTTTTAGTTATTTTCTTACACTTGCATAAATATCATTTTTCATAATTAATGGTATGAATAGGTCAGGAAAATAAGAGTTCAATTAGACAGCACTTAGACGTTATATTACCCAATGATATAAGAGAAGCCTACATTTTTTTATGGTAAGCCCTTTCCATAGGATTACTAACCTAAAACCAATGGCTAAATTCCATAGTTTTATGCCCACAATATTGCCCAAAACCAATGGCTAAATCTCATGGTTTTATGCCCACAATATTGCTCAAATCCAATGGCTAAATTCCATAGTTTTATGCCCACAATATTGCCCAAAACCAATGGCTAAATCCCATGATTTTATGCCCACAATATTATCCAAAACCAATGGCTAAATTCCATGGTTTTATGCCCACAATATAACCTAAACTAGCAGCCGATACCACGGTTTTATTCCGGCGGTTTTGTGCTTGGTAGGTCTATAAATAGAGGTGTAAGAAAGCCTTCATTCCATCACCTCCTCCCTCCAAAACATAGCTTCAAGTCTTCCTTTCTTCCACCACAAAGCATAGATGGTAAGTCTTCTCTTTTTCCCTCTCAAATTTTCCATCCACAGCCACCAAAATCTGGCGAAATCGTCGGAAAACTGACCCGACAACTTTTTAGGCTCGTCAGATCAGCTACTGCCCCATTTTTATTTTCGTCCCTTTATCAAAACCCATATTTTGTTTTATAATATGATAGGGCTCGGCGAGAGGATTCCGGAACAGTTTTCAGAATCGGAATCGGAGCTCTAGAACTCCGGTTATGGTCGGTCAAAATTTAGGCAAAACTTATATGACCGAACCACTTTCAAGGAGCCATAACATTCTGTTTCGAAGTCCGATTCTGTTGTGGCTGGTCATTCTAGAAAGCTCTTGACGAGAGCTTTCTGTAGCCATGTCCCAATTGAAATTCTGACAACCGAGTCGCCAGAAAAGTTTGGTCAAAGTTGCTGCAGAAGTTCATATACCATCTTTTGAAAATTAGATATTCTTTAGGGGCTAAATGCAATTTTCGAGTTTTTCAATTATGCCCCTAGTCAAAGTCAGTCTTTTTGAAAGTCAAGCAATCCACGTATTTATGAAAATTCCTTTTTACAAAATTGCTACTCTTTTTCTAGAAATTACAACAATGCCACTAGACTTTCAAAGTGTCATAAAATGCTCGTTTTTAATCCGATTTGGCTCAAACCAATTGCTAAAGAATCCAAATTCTAAAATCGACAGCTTTACGTAAAAATATATGAATCAGAAATATTTTATGAAATTGCAAAATAGTCCCTCAACTTTTATAAAATCACAATTTTGCCCCAAATCTTCAATTTATGTTTAAAGCCTAGTACCCACCTATGCTAAGACAAATATTTTATATTGTAGGACTAGAAGAAGTTGAAGTAGAAGAGGACTCCTGTCTAGAGAAGGACTATACGACCAACTAGCTGTACTCAATTCTAGGTGGGGTAACTCTATGTGGCTATTTTATGTTGTCTACTTATTTTTCTTACAAAATATTGTTATAATGGTTTTTACATGAATGTTGCTTACGCCTATGTTTATGTGACGAGTGTGTGAAATTTGTGTGAAAATTATGTGGAATTTATGTGAAGTTATGGGTAAAACCTTATTATGTGTATTGTATACGGGTAATACAGTACTAGCTATGTTAGGTTTGCGGGTAACACCGTACAAATCCTCGGGTCGCTCCCGAATATGCTATGCTTTTCAAAAACCTTACGGGTAAAACCTTACGGCTAAAATCATACATGCTATGCTTTTCAAAAAACTTTACAGGTACAACTGTACATGCTACGCTTCGAGTAAAACCGTACATGCTATGCTTTTAAAAAAAAACCTTACGGGTAAAACCGTGCATGCTATGCTTTTCAAAAATCTTACGGGAAACACCGTACATGCTACGCTTTTCAAAAACCTTATGGATAAAACAATATATGCTATGCTTTTCTAAAATCTTACGAGTAAAATCGTACATGCTACGCTTTTTAAAAAACTTATGGGTAAAAACCATACATGCTACGCTTTTCAAAAACCTTACGGGTAAAACCGTATATGCTATGCTTTTCAAAAATCTTACGGGTAAAACCGTACATGCTACGCTTTTCAAAAACCTTACGAGTAACACCGTACATGCTATGCTTTTGAAAAACCTTACGGGTAAAACTGTACATGCTATGCTTTACGGGTAAAACCGTACACGATTATGCTTTACAGGTAAAACCGTACACGATTATGCTTACGGGTTATACCGTATATGATTATGCTTACAGGTAAAGCCGTATATGATTATGCTCTACGGGTAACACCATACATGTTATGGATCGAAAGATCATCCTCGGGTCGCTCCCGAATATGCCATGCTGCTCGAGCGGGGCAACACGTGCCCCACCTATGTGCTCCTATATGTATCTATATAGTATGTGTATATGTGTATATTTATTTTAATTTAGATTCCAACATGTTTTCGGATGTATTTTATGTGTTGATGGTATATGCATTATTTATGTAACTGTCCGTTATTGCAATTTCTTGTATGACATCTAAGTTGGCAACCGAGTGAACCCACGGGGTGTTTTCCAAACACTCATCCCCTAACATTTCAGGTACCAAGGCCGATGTGGAGAACTGACATGGATAGCATGGCCCTGCACCATCCAACTCACGGAATTTCAAAGTAAAGTTTATTTTCAATCATAATAGTTTTTCAAAGGTGATATTTCAACTGTTTATTTATTTAAATGAAAATATATTTAGTTGATGAAAAAGTACTTGATGATTGTCCTTTAAAGTTTGAAAGTGAACTTATGTTTCTTAAGAAAAGAGCTTCTGCACCAAAGTATGTTTTGTTGTTGATATTATCCAACGATATGAAGTTATTTTTATAACTCAAATTTCTATTTAAAATTTATTATTTACAAAAGAAAAATGAAAATATTTCCTCAAACAAAGTTTGTAGTGCCCCTTTCCTTGAAGCTTCTTCTTTCCGAAAATGGGACGTTACAGTGTGGTATCAGAGCAAGGTCTACCTTTTTTGTAGACTTGCTCATTCTAAACATTTGGGGAAGTTATTTTTAAATTGAAGCAGGTCTATCTTTTCGTAGACTTGTGAAATTATAATTTTTTGAAAAAAAAAAAAAAGATTAGTTTTGAGTCAAAAACCTTTTTTTTTTTTTTTTTTACAAAAGTGAGGAAAGATAAAACTACTTTATTATAATAATAGGCCAGCATCCAACGTCATTCTGCCACATCAAAACCGGTATGTACTATGTCTTGTCTTCACATGTGTTGTTTATGATTGATAATATTTACCATAAGTGGTAAATGAATATCATATCTTATGTAAATCTTCATATTGACTCCCACTAGTAGCATTTTTTTTTTTCAAAAGAAGTATATGTCCGTTCATCTCACGCTGGTACATGATATTTTTTAAATCAACGCCTCAAGTACCCACTTATACAAAATTGTGATTTACAAGATTACCATGAATTTCGCTATAACAAACTCTTGGTGCCCTTCTTAACCCCATGCATCTTCAATGGCGACTCCCACGGTGGTCGCGCCACCGGATCTGGTGACACCATGGGGTCCGGCGCATCGCCGGTGTTTCACCGCTCCAGGTCCAATGGACCTTCAGTTTGCCGGTCCAACAGGGTCCAGGCAACCAGTGGTTCGTCAGATCCGTCTTTCAGTCGGACGCCGATTTGACTCGATTCTGCGAAAGGAGATAGTGGGATTGATTTTTCGGTTCCGACGGGTAACTTCCCTCCTATTGTCTTTCTTCTGATGTCGATTTGGTCCCATATAATCTTGTTTGTGTTCATAACCATATCTGTTATTATCAGTTTTTGAGGATCTTCTAGAAAAAAATTCGATTGCTAAAATTTCATAGGAAAGTGTTGACCGATTTTGCTAGTTATTCTGAGTTTGGGATTGTTTCATTAATTGAGAAATTGGGGTTGTTACCTACTTTATCCTATGCTATTTATTTTTATCTGGATTTGGTACATTCTTTCTATGCCAATCTTTTAGTTTAATCTACAAACCTTGCTAGTGCTAAGTTTGAATCTTTTTTTGTTAATAATTCCATTGTCGAGTTTTCTCCAAAGGCAATCAATGAGTTTTTGCATACTTCGTCTATTAATGGTTTTTCCTTGGACTTATTTCCTCTGATTTTGTTGTTGAGACTATTACTGGCGGTTTTTACAAATCTTGGCCTGGTCGTTTGACTGCTGGTAACTTGGTTATGCCTTATGCGGCTTTACATAAGATTGGTATGACGAATTGGACTCCTACCACCTGTAAATTAGCCTTGATGTTTCCCCAAGCTCAATTTTTGTATTGTGTGGGCAAAGGCCTTCCGGTCAATTTTAGGATCGTGGCTTATTCTTACATAACCAAGCATGCTGAGTCTCCTAGTCCCGGGTCGAAATTAGGCTTTCCTTTCGTTATTGCACATCTGCTTCAACATAAGAATGTTATTCCTCGCCCGAATGATTTATCCGAGCCTAGTAGACAACCACTTCTTTTGTCTATGAAACTCCATCGTAACATTAATTACGCTGCTGCCTGAGCTGCTGCGGGACCGTCACATACTTTGGTTGCTCTTGTTATACCCGCTGATCTTCCTGAGTTACTTAGTCTTTCTTGACTATATCCATACCATGTAGTCATCCTTGGATGATCTTAAGCGGTTTGGCGATCGGATCTTATCTTCGTATTCTTTGTCAAAAAAAGGTGAGAACATCTGTAGTGCGTGCAAGAAGAAAGTGAAGGCTAAAGACAACTTCGACTAAGGGAGAGTCTGAGGAATCTGAGCTAGAGTCCGGATCCAAGTCTAAGGCTTTGTGAAGATCTTTTTTGCTGATATATTTCTAGATCTTTGGAATATTTGTACATGTTGACTCCCTAGTACTTTATGTTTTCTTTTTGTGGTTAATGTTTTGTTGGGTAATGATTAGTTGGAGTGTGCCGTTTTGCAGAGGTTCTTTATTACTATGTAATTAGTTGACCCTTTGTTTTTTATGTTTTGAATGGTGGAAATTTTTATATTTACCGTCTTTTGAGTTGGGTATATTTTGTAGTTGGCTCGTGCGTTTGACATTTGCAGTTCAAGGGGAGAATATATAGCTAACGGGGAGTGCCATCTTTGAGGGAAGTTCTACTTGTTTATTTCTGCCTTATTTTTTTATTAAGTTGTTTTTGACAAAAATGCCCAAAATATGAGGAGATTGTAAAATATATTAATATTGAGCTTATTGTCAAAAATATATTTTTAATTATTATCTATCTTTGAGTGCAAAAAATATGGACATACGATTGTCGGATAATATCAAGAAGATATGGGAAGAAGATCTCAAAGTATCTTGATATGATGTTGCTTGGAGAGGCAGTTGATCTCATCCAAATTGGAGATTATATATACGGATCCTCCTCATATCATAATAGCATCGAATACGTGAGAATATTTGGAGGGCGAATGTGTATTTTAGTATTAGAGCTATCTTATTGTTGTAGAGTCAAGAATTGATTCTTAGTGTGTTATAACATAGCTTGCTAGTTTTAATAGTTTGTTGAGTCATAGTGTGTTAAGTAGAATTTTCTTCGGGAGAAGCTACTTCAATGGGGGATCAGGAGAGTTCGTCCAACCTTCGGTGGAGTGCCATGTCAGAGTCGAAGAAGTCGGCAGGGGTCATGGGCATTATTGGTGATAGAATAGGTTAGGTATAAAAGTTGTGTCTTCTTGCAAAACATAGCCTATTCGGCATTATTAACAATAATACAAGTCTGAGAGACTAAGGGATTTAGTCCCCGAATTTAAAGCGTGGTGTTTATTTTTTTAGTTATATTGATCTGATTTAAGTGTTATAAAACTGGAGTGTAGTTCCTAGGAATTTCATATCTCAACCTCAAAATCCTCGAAAATATGTCATCTCGAACTCCTAATAAACATCATCTCCGATCTCTCCTCGCCTCCGCCATCGACTACCACCTCAATTTCCCTCCTCCGATGTCGTTAACCGTCACTAACCACCCCGCAAACACCGCCCACACTCAACTTCCTCCTCTCTTCGAAAAACAATCGTTTGGACCATATCTGACTGGATCATTGGGCTTGGGTTGCAGTATGGGAATTTGAAATGGAAACGAAGAAGACGAAGTCTTATTATGTTTTTCCTTTTGTTCTTTTTCTTTTTTCCTTTTAGTTCTTTATTTTTTCTCCAATGAATTGATTTTAAAATGTATTAAATAATTTTATTAATTCAAGTAAGCAATAAACTTTAAATATTAAAAGGCACTTTAAATATTATAAAATTTAAGTTTGCATACTCAACTACCTTCTGCATGGGTGGGTGCTGTAAATTGGGCTAGGCTAATGTCGCACGAGTAAAAAAATTCATCTGTTTAGTAAGAATGTCCAATCTCCGCCGTAATTGGATCAACCTTAGTCTTCGTGACACTGGCTACTCTTCTTGGCTGATTTATCTCATTTGGTTATTGCCAACTAGTTGCGGCCATCTCATCTAGAATGAAAAATACAGCCCTTGTGTTCTTTCCCAATATAGATCCACCGCTGCTGCGTTTACAAATACTCTCGCGGGCCCAAGTAGCCCTTTATGAAACTTGCAGATTTGCTGATCTTGAGTGAACCCGTGTTGGGTGCAATTCCGGATAAGATCTCAGAACGGCTCCCATGCTTCCCCAAATGGTTCTCTATTCATCTGGTTGAATTGAGTAAACTAAGCCTACAATTCAAGCATCTTGCTCAGTGGGAAGTACTTCAGTATGAAGTGCGTCCTCAACACGTCCCATGTTGTGGCATCCTCTAGAGAGTTAAACCATTGCAAAGCTCTACCCTTAGAGAGAAAGAGAAACACTGTAGCTTAACCTGTTCATGTGGCACTTGATCTACCTTTAAGGTTTCAAATACTCTCTTGAATAGGCCTAGATGAACATTGGGGTCATCCATCAGCCCCGTACCAAACTAATTCTGATGTACTATCGATATCAAAGCCGACTTGTGTTCAAAGTTGTTGGCTTGGATTGGTGGTACTTTGACTCCTCCATAATGCTGATTAGGCACAAGACGCAGATAAAACCTGATAGATGTCTATTCACCTTCTCGTACAGCTTGTCCCTATGGTTGTGGCTATAAATGTTGTTGTTGCTGTCTCAGAGTATTTATTTTGGTTCGCATACCATTCATTACACCGAACAACTCTCTAACAACCTCTTTTGTGGTCATGTTTTCCGGTAGTCTAGCCATATCGTATAATGAGTTTTTCCTCGTTCAGTATCCTCGAGCAGTTGCTTTAATTTCTGGATCAAAAGGAAAAAGATTAGCATTTTCTTTAGATCCGGTTTGCATAAGGAAAAAGACCAACGTAAAACGAAGATAAACTAAAAAAAATTGAAAATAAAAATGCAGAAAATAATGTCTAGTCTAGTATCGAACTATTTATCAGAATAAAAACTAACACAATTACTAGTCCCCAACAACGATTCCAAAAACTTGATGCACTATTTCCAACCCTAGTGTTACCGCAAGTGTACGGTGCTAGTGTAGCTAGTGGCAACAAGGTCGATCCCACAGAGACTACTTCCTATGTTCAGTTTTACAACTATTCTAGATTCTCGAAAAGGTGATTGGTTTGTTATCGTAAAACCTAAATTACGAAAAATAAATAACTAAATTAAACTAGCACTTGAATAAAGAGGACAATTTATTAATGAAGGATTAAAATAAGATACAGACATAACCCTTCTCTTAGACGATGTTAACGTGTAGATCAGTCATGAACAATTACCCTCTCGAGCTAACTATTACATAAAGACTCCCAAGGCCTCCTACAACCGGTGTCTTTGTAAGACCTCACTCCTTTCGGATAATTATTGATACCTACGCTATATGCTTGTATGTATTTTAACAACTCTCTCCTCTCGGACGTCGAATTGTTAAGCAATTAGAACTAATAAATTGGCCAGATCAATTAATTCATGAAATAAGAACAAATTATATAGATAAACTATAAAACGGAGTCTAGAATATATAAAACAAAATAAAAACATAGTTAATTGTAATCTATTAACCCTAGAACATAAGAGAATTAGCTACTCATGTTTAGGATTAAAACTCAACAATATTCAGAGACAAACATTATTGAATAATAAAAATAAACAAGAACGATAAAACTCGAAACATTATTGAATGATAATAATAATAAACAAGAACGATAAAATCCAGAATCTTGGAACTTGATCTTCATCTCTCACATTCCTTGCTCTTCAGTCCAAGCCTCCAATGTGTTTCCAATGATGAAAGATTACGAATTGATGCTTCTAATTTGTTTATAGCCTTGGGGTATTTATAGGAGTACAATAAAGAGGAAGAAAATATGTCGTGGGATAGGGAAATCTTGCCAAAAATGCGTTTATGGATTTGGGGGCTAAGTAATGGGCCAAATTTACACTGATTGTGCAACTTCAATAAGGGTTTTGAGGGTCTTCTGGTCCAAATTGGGATGTCGCTATTTCTGGAAAAGTTGTAGCCCTTTGAATTTTCTTTTCAACGCCTCATATTTCACCTCTTTCGGACTTGTAGACCTCAAGATATGGGCAAAATACGGAAGACATGTCAGGATAGAGTTTGATGTTGCATTCCACTCTTTTCACCGTTTCACCTATTTTCTTGCTCGATTCTCCTCCAAACTTCATCATAATGGACTTTTAACCTTAAAATCACACTTTTCGCTACAAATTGCGTAAACACGTCATTCAGCTCAAGATAATCAAATATAACACAAAACCACCGAATTTATATATAAACACTACAAAAATACCCGTAGAAATCGTCTTAAATGCATGCATACATATCAAAATCCTACACACTTAGACTATTTTTTGTCCTCAAACAACACAAGTAGATAAAGCAGGAACTCAAGCTTTAGGGAGTTTTAAGCGATGAATCTAGCCTCAGAATTTTTCGAAAACAGACAAAATAGACTATCGAGCATATGCGACATAACATATATCAATTCTTTCAAGACGTGACAATTCAAATGAATTATCCTCACTGAATAAGTGCACCGCTCATCTTGCAAGTGTATAAAATGGGACATGTTTACGCTTAAGTTGAATCACATGCACAGTCTACCATATGCTTGCCCATCATCTAACTTATACTTCGTACTTGACACATGTGAACAAATAATCATAAAGGTCTTTGTTTTGGTTGTAATGTAGGCTAAAGGTAAGGTGGGATAAATATAGATACAAATGAATTATTCTTGGACTAATCAAGTTAGCTATGCTCAACTACCCCTCAAATGATGTTCACTTCTTCCTCAGTCTTCATAACTAAAAAAACAAAAAAATATGGTTTCTTCATCCATATAAATAATCAATATACTACATCAACAAAGTATTTCTAAATGCCAACAATAATTGAGTAACACTTTGGGACTACTCATCTTCAAACACTTAGGCATATTTATCACTTTTCTGATTAACCCGTCCTAAATAACAAAATTGAAAATAAACAAGACTTGTTCTTTTTTTCTTTCTTCTTTTTTTTTCTTTTCTTTTTCCATTTTTTTTGAAAAAGAAAAAGAAAATAACATGAATATAAACTAGGTGGGGTCAATTATTCTAATCTTTTGCCCATCACAATTCATTCTTTTTACCATCCTAACTATCCAGTTCCTTAAAAACCCTGTGCTTTTCGCTCAACTCTACCTTCCAATCCACCTCCCTCATACTCAACTAGTCCAAGTTAAGGGAAAAAGGCTAAAATGAATGAATTAAAGCTTTCTATGAAAAATAAAGCTTAAAGGATCAAAGTGGCTGACTAAGGATTATTTCATAAAATTCGGTGAAAAAGGTCAATTTATGGCAAAAAATAGGCTAAAATAAGGAAACCCTAAAATTATTTTCTAAATCTACAACATGTACTTGACGAATCTTAAGAAGATGCAAGACAAGTTCTAGACACACACTTACAAGATGACCAACAAATCACGCCGAAAGAGAGGAATATAAACTCCAAAAATAGGAGTTCAATCAAAAGCTCAAAACCTCACGGGCTAAAGTGACCATCATTCTACATGCATGCTCAATTTCATATCAGGTAAGCATATCATGATCATCTACGTCTCATAATGATTTTTAAACTAAACTCATCATTGACACATCATCTCCAATCAACCCTTTTTAGCTACTTGTTTATCAAAATAATCACAACTTGGGGTTTTGGACTCAACTGACTCTTAAAAGCAATAAATAACAAACTAAATGCAAAGTAAAAACATAAAAACCAACCTAATACCCAAGATGATGCAACTAAATATCAATACGAATGCACAAAATTAAGAAAATAAACATTTTTCCAAGATGTCCCACTCTACCCCCTCTCTCGAACTTGGTCTAAGACCAAGGTTTGTGGGAAAAAAATTGTACACCTTGGTGGAACTCACTTAAATTGGGGACAAATTGAAAAGATAAAACTAGAAAATTGGAGACAATATAAATCTATCGCTCCCTTCGCCCACTTCCGGTTGATACTCGCCCCGTGAGCTCAACATTATCTTCTTTTGTGCTTTTATGACTCGTTTAACTGCTTCTTCACTCATCTCATTTTACTGCTCTAAAAATAAAAATAAATAACAAAACTAAAAGTATTAAATGAAATGAAATACAATAAACGTCGGGTTGCCTCCCCACAGATGCTAAGTTTTACTCTCCAGTCAGATGACCCATTAAACAACTCAGCCAAATTCCAACAAACCAGAGTTAGGATCATTGTCATCAATTGAAAACTTATACCCCTTTCCCAGATTTGCTACAACAGTTCTACCCTTGGGTTCCACAATATAGACGACACAACACTTGGGTTTCCCTCTTAGTCCCGACCTATTATTTATCGAGAAAGTGACCTTGTCGTTTCGCACATGAAAGGTTAACTCTCCTTTAGGCAGATCTATCAATGCTTGGCTAGTTGCTAAGAAAGGTCAGCCTAAGATGAAAGGGACATCAATATTTCTTTGCATATCGAAAACAAACTAGGGAATTCAAAATTAGATACTCTAACCAACATGTCCCCTACTACTCCATATAACTTTAGTAAAGATCCATCCGCCAATTGTAATAGTAGTAAAGGCCTGTTTCACCGCCCTTAGTCCTAATTGCCTATATGTTTTCAGAGGCATCAGATTAATGCACGATCCTAAGTTTCAAAATCTATAAATACCAATAGAGCGAGGGATAGAAAGGCTCCCTGGATCATTAACTTTTTTTGCTCTTCTTGGTCGAGTGTTTGTGTTAGGGCTCCTTCTGGGACTCGCCATTTTTTGTTTATTTTCCCCTTTTCCTTTGTGCTTCTTCATCTTTTCATCTTGTGCACAATGATTTCTCAACAAGTGGATCCGGCGTCTTCTTAGTTACCCCTTCACTCTCAATTCTCTCCTTGGATTCTTCCTGTTTCAAATTAAATGTACTAGCACAATCTACAGGATCAAGATCAGCAAAGAATGTATCACATAAACAACAATCCAAAGAATCATCAATATGAGAAGGTATATATTTCTTATCTACGGTAGCTCGTCTGTCCTCCTTTTTCTTGGTGATCATAGCCTTCTGAAGCTTTTTCTTCCCTTCAAGCTCTTTAAATTTTTTAGCACAATTATCATAATTAGGAGTAGTTTTCATTCTATAGAATGCTTAAGGGAAGGGGAGAAAGGAACATATTTAGGACCATCCTCTTCATAATCGATCTTGGCTTCGTAGCCCACTTTTTCACCAACTCGTGATCATCCTCTTGCACTTTGTTGTCTTTCTTCTCTTGATTTTGCTCTATCACCCGATCTTCGGCTTTTAGTGGGTTTTCACACTTAGTCTCATCCGTCGAATGAACGATATTGCACTGCTCCTTTGGAATTACTATGTTATCACTCGGGAATTGCCCTCTCTAATGTTGAGACCCTATGGCTTGTGCAATTTGACTCAAATAGATTTTCACCTCTTTCATATCCGAATTATAACTCGCCTTGTCATTCTGGAATTTAATTGTTGCGTTCTTCATTTCCGCCCCGTGACTCACAAGTGTCTTGTTCACCTCTATGTACTGACCATCCATTTTCTTCTCAATTTTTGTGATTTTATCATCATACTTGGCGAACTGAGACCGCACCAACTCCACTTGAGTAGGTTTCTTTCCTTCATGAATCATGCCATTGGTGACTGCAAATCCTGGTGGCGGTTGGAGGGAATTATTAGGAATGTTGTACGAGAAATTAGGATGATTTATCACACCTTGCTGATACTGATTATATCGCTTCTGGGTTGCCTTGGAAGTTGTTAAAGTTCCTTAAATTAAAATTTCCATATTCAACTACTTATTGCATGGGTAGTTGTTGTAATTTAGGCTCAGTATGCTGGGCTAATGTCACAGTATTCAACAAATTCATATGTTTAGTAATAGTGTCCAAGCTCGCCGTAATTGGATCAGCCTTAGTCTTCCTGACACTAGTTGCTCTTCTTGGCTGATTTCTCTTATTTGGCTATTGCCAACTAGTTGCGACCATCTCATATAGAATGGTAAATGCAGCCCATGTGTTCTTTGCCAATATAGATCCACCCGCTACTGCATCTATGAGTACTCTCACAGGCCCAAGTAAGTTAATCCTTAGTGAACTCGTGTTGAGGACATTTAGGGAGAAGATCCCAGAACCGATCCCATGCTTCTCTAAACGGTTCTCCGTCCATCTTTTTTAACCGAGTAATCTCATCTTGATTTTGAAGCATCTTTCTAGGTGGGAAGTACTTGAATAAGAAGCGCGTGCTCAACTCGTCCCATGTAGTGATATCCTCGACAGAGTTAAACCATTGCAAGGCTTTATCATTTTAAGAGAGAGAAAGGGAACAACCGCAGCATAACCTGTTCATGTGGCACCTGATTAACCTTCAAGGTTTTAGACACTTTCTTGAATCGGCCTAGATGAACATTGGGGTCTTCCAGTGGCCCCCCACCAAAATGATTCTGATGTATATCAAAGCCACCTTGAGCTCAAAGTTGTTGGCTTGGATTTGTGGAAATTTGATTTCTCCATAATGCTGATTAGGCACGGAATGGAGACAATCCTCGATAGGTGTCTGTTCACCTTCTTGTACAGCTTGTGCCTTTGGCTGTGGCTATAAATGTTGTTGTTGCTGTATCAGAGTATTTATTTTCTATTCACATATCAGTCATTACCCAGAACAACTCTCTAACCATCTCTATCATGGTCATGTTTTTCGGTAGTCCAATTATATCATATAAAGGGGTTTTCCTCGTTTTGCATCTTCGAGCAGTTGCTTTAATTTCTAGATTGAAAGGAACATGATTAGCGTTTCCTTTAGATCGGGTTTGCATAAGCTAACTGAGAACACAAACAAAGAAGACTAGTGTAAAACCGAAGAAAAACTAAAAAAACAAAAAATAAAAATGCAGAAAATGATGCCTAGTCTAAGAATTGAGCTATTTATCAAAATAAAAACTAACACAGTTACCAGTCCCCAACAATGGGGCCAAAAACTTGATGCACTATTTCTATCCCTTATGTTACTGCAAGTGTACGGTGCTAGTGTAGCTAGTGGAAACAAGGTCGATCCCACAAAGATTTCTTCCTATGTTAAGTCGTATACCTTAATCCTAATAGTTCTTCCCTATCTAGACTCTCGAAAAGGTAATTGGTTTGTTTATCCAAAAACCTATATTACAGAAAATAAATAACTAAATTAAACAAGTATAAAAAGGACAAATAATAACAAAGGATTCAAATAAGATAAAGACGTATCCTAGAGCTTCGATTTGAATTACAATCTCCTGTGTTAACTACTCTATTATTCAAGACTTTTAGACCGATTTATCGTTATTAGGTGGCACTACTCTAGTCAACCCTCATTTCTGATGATATTAACGTGTAGATCAGTTATGAACAATTACACTCTCGTGCTAACTATCACATAAAAGACTCCTAAGGGCTCTTACAACTGATGCCTACACAAGACCTCACTCCTCTCAGATAATTATTGGTACATACACTATATGCTTATGTGCCTATTAATAATCCTCTCCTCATGGACGTTGAATTGTTAAGAAATTGAACAAATAAATTGGCATAATCAATTACTTCATGAAATAAGAACAAAGCAAAAAGATAAACAATTAAACAAAGTAGAAAATATAAATCAAAATCAAAATATTGTTAATTGTAATCTACTCTCTAACCCTAGAACAAAAGAGAATTAGCTACTCATGTTCACGATTAAAACTCAAAAATATTCATAGACAAACATTATTGAATATAAAAATAAACAAGCACGATAAACCCCGAAATCTTGGATCTTGATCTTCATCTCTTGCGTTCCCTGCTCTTCAATCTTACCCTCCAATGTGTTTCCAATGATGAAAGACTATGAACTGATGCTTCTAGCAAAGTTGTAGCCATTTGAATTATCTCTCCAAGGCCTTCAATTACACCTCAATCGAACAAGTATATCTCAAGATATGGACAAAATACAAAAGACATGTCTAGATAGGACTTAATGTTGCATTTCACTATTTTTCACCGTTTTACCTCTTTTCTTGCTCGTTTCTCCTCCAAACTTCATACTAATGGACTTTTAACCTTAAAATCACACTTTTCGCTACAAAATGAGCAAACACGTCATTCGACTCAATACAATCAAATATAACACAAAATCACTGAATGTATATTCAAACACTACAAAAATACTCGTATAAATCGGCTTAAATGCATGCATACGCTACGTGTATCAGCAATATCGTATTCTATAGAGACTAATTATGTAACAACCAGTTACCCAATTATTCATAAACTGATTTTATTTTGATGACCGAATTCAAGATATGAGTGATAACCTAAAATCAACAAATAAAATATAATAAATACAAGTAATTAAGATTGCAGGTGGCAGAGACACGAAGGATAATAAAAAATAAGAAAATATTCTAGGAATTTGATTTCACTTGTATTTCACTTTAGATAAGTACCTATTAATTAAGCCTTAAAAATGAATTATATTCTCCATAAGATGGTGAAAAACTAGTTTATACCACTTCTAGGAGAAAATAAATTGTAGATTACGTGCAAGAGTTATTATCTCCAGTTGACTGCTATACATGCATCTCCAAAAAGCATATATGATCAATGTCCTCACAAAGTTCTCAAACTTCCATTCTATTGAATAATTAGGTTATGTGTTCTAGGCCTAATATAAATATTATCTCTAGCATCTAGATTTATTATACCTAACATGCTTAATAATTGATAAAAAAAAAAAAAAATTCAATCATATCAAGAGCACATAAAAGAGAAATAGAGTTGGGCTTAATTAGATAAATATCATAAAAAGATCACTAACAATAAACTTTCTAACCCTAGAATAAATAAATCTCGCTAGACATGATGAAGTGAAAATAAAAATCAAACTAAAAAGATTCATATTTTCTAATAAAAATGATAAAAGAATAAATGAAAGAGCAGTCGTGGTCTTGTGCTTAATGTCTCATTGGCGCTTCCCTAGCTTCTCTGAATATTATGATATGAAAATATGATATTTGATCCCCTTAATGTGATGTCTTTGAGTCATTTTTATAATTGGATATTGAAAATATAAGTTGATGGGCGAAAATCCTTGTAAAGGAGAAAACTTGCGTGTAGGACCGACCTAAGTCACATGGGCCGCGAAATGGGCCATTTTGGCCAAAACTGCACTAGTTGTTAAACTTCAAAGCAATATTTCCAAAGCCAGCTCAGTTCAGGTGTGCTCTTGGCAATGAAGTATGTGAGTTGGGCTCAATAGACACCCAATCAGCTAAATAGATGTTTGCTCTTATGGTTCTGTTGAATTTGATCTGGTTTGTCTTCACATCCATGATTATGTACTTTTCTTGACTGAACACTACAAAATGTCCTTTGTCACAGAATAGCTTATTCTTAGTAAGTTATACTGTAAGACCTTGACATATGATACTTTTGTAATTGGCATTAGTGTAGGTTTCGATCCCTCAGGTGCTCCCTTTGAGTTATCTCCATACATCAGCTTGGGTCCCTTGAAATCTTCGTAATCCTTCATGGAGTCTTTGTTACTAGTTATTTGCTTGGAGCATCTAAAATCAATGTGCCAGATATCATTGTGTCCAACTAGCAACTTGACATGCAAAACAGGGAAGAGTAACTAGGTACACATTGTTGTATGGGGCCTTGGGTGCTACTTTTGTCCTTGGGTGCTACTTTTCAGATTCCATACTCACCATGCAGTAGTTAGCTTACTGTAAGGGTCGTTGGTTCCTAGTGTAGCAGGCTATTGAATGGAAGCATCTTGCGTGTTGTACACCATAGAAGGGTTCCTTTTCTTTTTTTTTTTTTTTTTTTTTTTTTTTTGGGAGAAACACCCGTATAGGGTGGGGGATTGAGGCTCGGTCCCCAACCTGTGTATACAAAACAAAGTGATGAAATACAAATAAACGTACAAGGATTTGAGCCAAAAGTGCCCAGAATCCCAAATCATGAGGGAGTTGGGCCCAAAGTGCCCAAACACCCAACTAGAGGAACTATACTAGGGGGGTTCCTTGTAGATAATTTGTTTCTTAGGTTTGAATGAACTACAATAGTTACATCTAACATTTGGTGGAAACTTTGAATCTCTCCATACTGGAACTTTTAAGGTTACCCTATTGCGCCTAGGCTGTGTAGGAACAATGCAGCTGGTCTTCTACTATGTAGATTCAGCTTGTTGTGGTCTACCTCTACTTACAACAAATTTTACATGACGCATGCTTGGTTTCCTACAACAGTGTTGCCTTGTTGGTCCAAAACAAGTGACTTCCCCTTGTTAGGTCTCCCTCCTAAATTGTGATTGGGTGGTCCTACAGTAACATAAAACATCCCTCTAGGTACACCCTTCTGTTATAGGGGAACAATCGTCAACCCACTAGTACTCACCATTGGATCATCATTAGGCTGACTAACTGCTTGATAGTTAGGGACTATATATGAGAAACCTATCTTTATCATGTCCGGTAAATTCCTTTGAACATTCAGTATCTCATCCATATTTCCATGTGATTTACTGAACATATTGATGGTAAACATTAGTTCCCAACTTTACATTCCTTCTTTATGAAGAGCACTATAGTCAGTTGCTTTAGTTGTAAGTTTCTCAACTTCAATTATCAACATTGCATTATCTCCTAGAAACAACATGTTCTCAACTTTCAGCTCTTTATATGAATGATTGATTCTATTAGAGAGTCATAATTTATCTTAATGAAGTGAGCATTTTGGTGGTGTCTGTATTCTCAATACGTGAACAGGTGGTGAGAAAAATCACCTCTTCCGCTTTTTCCTTATTTTTCTATCAGAAAATTGAGTGCTTCACCATCAGAGTATGAAGAGTCGGTGTTCAAATCTAACTCCTCATAAAGTTGTAGGCTCCCTTGAGGTAAGCAAAATATCTTTGGTTGCTTCTCTGCCCTCCTAGGGAAGCCTCACCATGATTTTTTCTCAGTTCTCCTCTTCTCTCTCATCTACTTCTTGACTTTTGTGCACCTTAGGATATGGATAGTTTCTTTTGAAATGTCCAGGTTTTGCAAAATGTCCAAGTTTCCTTCAACTGTAGCAAAATTCTGAGCTTCCTTTGTCGCCGGTGAAGATTCTGGTGATCATTGTGGATGGTAAGCCTTGGATTAGTTGCCCTTGCTGTTCTTCTTCATGAGGCATTTGAACTTCTTGATGAAAAGAACTATCCTTTAGGATTGAATTCCTCTATTGCAGTAACTTGAGGTTACAGGAACTAGTTGTGAGTTGTTTGCTACGAGTGCTTTGCTGATTGCCCCATTCTGTACCCTTCTTTTTCTCCCATAGACATCATATTCAAAGAATTTTGTGATAAGAGATTAACATCCTTCCAAACTCTTTGGAAGACCTCTATGGATCGGTGCGTACCTCGGAGTCCGTTATTAGTGCTCTCAGCAGCTTCATGTGTTTTCTCCTTCTGGGTATATATCATCCCTAAGGAGTCTAACTTGTTATGGATTGCAGGGAACCTCAGATCTCTCTTCAAGAGATTCTCTAGGCTTGGCGTTGAAAAGATCGAAGTTCAGGGTTGCTGTTTAATTCGGTTCTCACTAAATAGATCTAAACCCATTTAGATCTCTCTTAGTAGTTAATTAACACCAGAATGATTAGCTTTTACATGTATCTTACATCCATCTTTTATTGTGAATTGTGTACATTCAATGTGTTTAAGTCCCATAAGATGTAAAATTATATTTCTGGTTTGATTTCTCTTATTTGTATGATTTTGATGCACTTTTGGATACTATTAAGTCATATTTTTTATAGGTCAAGGAAATCCAAAAGTTCAAAGGTTTGGTCTCCATATACTTATCCCTTGTGGCACACATCTCAAGGAACAAATAGGTTCAGACTGGTCCCGGGCTTAAGCCAATTCAAAGTTTGTCAAGTCACAAATAAATTCAAGAAAGGACGGATAAGGAGCACGGTTGGGCCAATCCCTTGGAGCACCGCCCCAGTACCACCGATGGTACCGCCGCGGTATGAAATTCTAGAGGCCCCTAATTTACAACTACTGCCAGCCTCTACTGGGGTACTGCTGTCGTATGCGCCTACAAGCCCCATCGTCTTGTCCGGTTGCAGTTTTTAACCTCCTTGTCTGATGGATTACTGTAATTCAAGCTACTACAGAGAGTTACCGTCGAGACCTACAACCTCGTAGAAAGAGGTAAGAGTCAATTCTGAGCCGTTTGTTCCTATAATTAGCTCGAATTCTGAACTATTTATGGGCCAACACTTTGGCCCTACCTGGAAACTTAGCTAATGCTCTCTCTTGTTATTTTACTTGTTTAAAATTTATTTTGAAGTATTTTTCTGCAGATTTATAGTCTTAGGCTTGGGGAGTGTTGGAGTCTCTATAAATACTTCTCCCCTCTCCCCCGACATTTCATAACTTTGTATAACATGCATAACCAGTACTCTGGTGTTACAACTCCTAAAATCAATTTGACCAAAGTCGAGCTTACTCCGAACGTGATAGCCTTAGCTCAAATGAGCAAGTTCAGTGGGGATGAGGACGAAGATTCCTATGAACAAGTTTTTTTATTATCAGATATCGTTGATTGTATCAAGTTTGAAAAGGAACAAGCAGATAACACAGTTCAATGTTTCCCTTTTTCTTTAGGAGGAGATGCCGAACAATGGCTCACAGATGAAACACTCGATACCTTCTCTACTTGGAATAAATCTCAACCTCATTTCTTTATAAGATTTTCCCTAATAGCAAGAGCGAAATCTGACATTTCAAACACTCGACTCCTACAGATTTCCTACTCTTTCCCTCACCATGGTTTTGAAACTGCATTTACATTAAATATCTTTTGTGATAGTCTATCATATAACGAAAGGATTCATCTTGATCTTATCTCAAGAGGATCATTCTTAGATATGGAGGAGGACAATGCCCTCATTTGGATATAGACATCATTAGTTACCTAACATCAAAAGGAAAGGGAGAAAGGTAGGAGCGAAATAGAAGGGAAGAAGAGCATGAGAAAGAAAGAGATGATGACTCCTCACTTTTTAGTCTGGAAGTAAGCAATTTAGGAGCTTTATATGGGGTGCATGGAAACAAAATATCATGAGAATCATGTATGCTCTATTAAAAATCACCTGGAGAGTGAATCAGACTCTACCAAGCCCTTTCTCCATGAATTGATTTTTTTCAATAATACAATTAACATTCTCATTCCCCATCAATTGAAAAGATTATTAGAATGAAGATGAAATGAAAGTTAAAGATTAATAAAGTGATTTCTATGCAAATAGTGACATGGGAAGTAAGGTTAAAAAGGTATGCTCTTTTGTTGTCTTCGAGGATGATCTGTCTTTTAAGATCTCTTTAAGTGAAACATTTCCCCAAAATTTATCAAATGTAGAATTGGGTGGCTTGCTCACCTACACTCTTGAAAGGAGGATGTTTCATTTTGGGAAGAAATTTTACCTAGGTACATTCGTTATCTTCAAATTGTTTTGGATGAAATGTTCTCCACCTACGTTGATCTTCAAGTTTGTGGGGAGACACCTTCGTTAGAGAGGGATAATTTTTTAAAGGAATGCATAATCACTCAGCTTGATATCGTTGATTATAGGCATTTGAATTTCATTCCTATTTCAGAGTTTCTGAACATTACTATGCATGATTTTGTGGGGACGGAGAATTTTTTCTACCCTACTAGCTCAATTCTTCTAAAAAATAGCATGTGTTTCACTCATCTAAACCTTTTCTCCCTCATATTTCAAAATATCTTTCTCCTCATCCCCACCCTCTCCACCTTGTTGTTAGGAGAGACCAAATCCAAGTTTTCCCTTGTCAATTATCTCGTGCTCACAAGATTTGGAGCATGGAGCACAAAGACACAAAGTATCATAACGAGAATATGCAAGCAAACTCTTCTTAACCAGTGATTACCAAACAATAAAAAGGGGGAACTGAATGGTTTGTCATGATGATTGGAAGGTGTCCAATTTATCCTAACATTATGAAGATGTTTCTCAACACCCACACCATTCTCGACAAAAATGAAGACCTCCTCCGGGATTTTGAATTTCACTTAACCATCCACGTAATCACATACCATGTGTATATTTTTCAGTTGGCTATTATCTTTGTCCTCTTCCTCACAATGAGGACAACCATATATCTAGTCTTTTAACCAAGCACATTCTGGGAAATGATCACGCAAGAAAGTTGTTTTGATGAGAACACGTCCCTAGGCGTCGAAATCCAAATTCTAAAATCCAACCCTTCGATATCTAAACTACTGCACTTCACACACATTTTTTAGCCAATCAGGGGGACGGAATAGGTCACGACCAATGACCTTCTGGAACCATGGAATTGAATCCATAGGGAACAAATTAAAATGGGCGCTCAGTTCATTGAACACTTATTTTACTTCATTATTCCTTCCGACTGAAAGATCGTGATACGAGGCATCATCATGCGCATTTGTATTTACATTTGACTCAATGTTGAAATGCTAAACATGCCAATTTGCCCCGAAATAATTGATGAGTTGGTGCCCACCAAGTTAGGGATGGAAGATGGGGGCCTTTTATGGTGAACTTTGATTTTGAAGCCCTATTTATGTTCCATACTTTCAAGCCCGTACAACTTTGGAACCTGGATAGTATGCTTGAACAAGAAGGGAATGACCAATTAGGGGGCTTAGACTGTGCAATAGAAGAGCTACGTAGTGTATTGGATGACTCTAACTGAAATACAATACCATTTCTTCTCCCTAATTTTTACTTTGTTAATTTGTTGTTTCGTTTGATTTTATTATTCTATCTGATGGGAGAAGAATCTTTAGATAAACCATATTTTGGTAGCATGCCTTCAAAATGTGATAGCCTGAGACAGTAATTGGATAGTACATAAATGTGAACTGTTCAGAGCTACTGTGTGGTTGGAGTCCATGTCGTAGACTTTCTTGACATACACATGAGATTCATTTTGCTTTCCTTTGCAATTAGGATTTGTAAATTGTGTTTATGTACCCCCCTTTGTGTGGTCTTATTTTATTTCAAATTTGGTATTTGTTGGTTTAACTCAAGTGTATGGGGAAGGGAATGAAAAGTCGTAGTTACATGTTTCAGATGATGCTCCTCACCTCATTCAGTTTGACTCATTCATGTAACTATGTTATGTTACCGTGTTACATTTCATTCATTTTTATGGATTTGTTGTGTGAATAAAAAGAACATTGGTGCTTTGTATTGTATTGTGTTGTGTTGTGTGTTGATTGAGTAGTCATATAAGGAAATTGGAAGTGCCCTGTGTCGTGATAAATCAAAATGAATTCTCTGGAAGTAAAACATGATTAAAAACTAGAGGATTGTATGTCCAAACTAGGAAAAACGAATAGGTAAAAAAGATAAACGAGTAAGGAAAATTTTGGCATGGGAAATAAAATTGGAAGTGTAAAGAAAATAGCCTATCCTGAATCCTTATCACTTGTAGTCGCACTTCACTCTCAAAAAACACACACAACACGATTATAACAATTTCATGAAAAATAACTTGAGATGACTATTCAGTTGTAGAAAAAGAAAAGAGGTGTAGGGAATGAGTTATAAGGTGTTTAGTTTGCTGGATGAAGTCATTGCAATCATTTTTCATTTTAGTCTAGCCATCAAATGTAAAGTTACTCGTTGATTTACTATGGATTTTGATAAACTAGAGGTTCTTGTATTTAGCTCATGTGTATTAATCCTTCATATAGTGGAATTAGTCAAGTTTGTCCCAAGTGGTAGAGGTTTAGAGGGGAAGCGATTTTTCTTTTTCAAAGAGTAGGAAGTATGATGTTGTCGGCTGTAAGAAACCGGTTCTTAAATCTTTTACAGCAAAGCTTACAACGATAATCTCCTACATAACAATTTGCTTACAACAAGCTGTTCTTTTCGAAACTTGCAATGAGCAATGCCTTATGTACGTACAGCGGAATATGTTAAAAGCGAAATTCATTATTTTGATTGGATTTTTATAAAATGGTTTAGTTTTCAGTTTTAGTTTTCAAAATTTTCAGTTAATTCTGTTTGACTTTATAAAAAAACTTACCAAAATAACCGAACCGAGATTGATAATCTTTTATATTTAATATATTTTTTATACATATTATATATAAAGAAATCTATTTGCTTCTTATTGATTATAGACTTAAGGTAAATATAATTTTTGTAAATGAATGAATATTTATATTGGTTTATTTTTTAGTAATGAATAATGGAAAAATCTTGAGAAAAAATTATTTTGGTTCAACAGAAAACCAAACCGATCGAACCGAATAAATTTGGTTCTGATGTACTTTGGTTTTTAAAATAATGGTTTGGTTTTTTGTTAGGATTTTTTTAATTTGGTTCAGATTTTGGTTTCATTAATGGAATTCGGTCCAGTTACCGAACCGGATTTTGTTCACCCCTAATTGGCCACATCAGTAGTTATGTATAGATATGACATTAAACACGCACAACAGTTATAGTGGCTCGAAGGTGGGGGTTCCTGCTACCTCCACTCTTCTCTCTTGCAGGGAAAACTTACTAAGTTGTTCATACATTACAAGCTTAATCACAAAATGCTCAAGTCCAACTTGGCACCTACAATATTTTTCACCTATCCTCGGATGGCTACACCTCTAATTGTACCTATTCCTTAGAACTATTCTAGTCTAATTTGAATTTGTGATTCAATAGAAGACTTCTCGTTTCAAACTACTTAAAGAGTTAGGGTTTTAAAAGTTTCTTCAACATGACGCTGCCACTAAACATTCTTGAACAATTTGAAGTGTGGGCAAACTTTTGGTGAGAAAGACTGAGATTAAAAGTCAGCTTCATGTGAGCTAACTTGGTAGTCCTTTTAGAAGCAGTTGTAGCTTGCGAGAAATATGCTTGAGTAGTAATCAGTCCCTTCATAGTTCTTCTTTCTATTTGCTCTCTTGTTTAGTTGCTCAAATTTCTAGTGCTTGAATATATGAGGATTTGAATCCTTTTCCAGGTATTGTTGTATCTCATAACATATATCTCTTGTTCTTCAGCCAATCTCTATCTATAGCAATTGGGTTTCTCATTATTGTAGGGATTATGAGATCCCCGCTTGATATTTAATGCCCTTTCACGACTTAGAGTCATTATTTTCCTTTAGCTGAGAGATTATGTCATCGTAGATATGACAATAGATCAATCTACAGCTTTGATTTTGCTTTTGTCAAGATACGTGTCCTTTCTTACCAGCTGAGTGAAAGAATATACAATCCATTTACTTAGTGTTTCAGAAATGACCTCTGGTTATCTTTGTAATAAATCAATGCGATTTGGACGATTTAGATTCATGGTTAAAAATATAAATTTGAACTAGTGGATGAGATTTAATGAGCATATTAGTTAAATACAAATGTTGCAATTACTTTTGCGAAAAGTAACTATGGCACTGCAGTAAGCGACTTGTGCTTGGGAAAACCTTTATTGGCTAAGTAAAGTAACTTTAAGGTTTCTTCTTTTCTCGCAGGATTAGTGACTCCTTCAGCTTACATACTATCTCTTGAAGATAGCTACAGTAGCTTTAGCTGTAAGTTTCTCAACTTCAGTTGTAAGCACTACATTTCTCCAAGAAGCTGCATGTTCTCCACTTTTTAGTTTTTCATATGACTAATTGACTAGGTTAAAGTCAGCCATAATCTTTCTGAACGAGAATAAGCTTTCAATTCAACATTCTCATTTCGTGAAGAGGTCTACCTTTGCGTGATCATCTACATTATTTCCCATGAGGCAAACAAGCGCTTCACTTTTGGAATATGAAGAATCACTATCAAACTCAAATTATTCACATGCTATAGGCTCTATTGAGGCAAGTAGAAATGCCTTGATTGCTTCAGTGCCATTAAGGAATGCTTTCAGCCGAGCTTTCTCAAGCATCCTCTTTCCTCTTCTTTGTTTCCTAACATCTTCAAGATACTTGAATACCTCACGATATGGACATCCTCGAGCAAAGTGTTCAGGTTTCCAGTAGTTGAAACAAGGATCTCTAGCATCCTTTGTTATCTGTGGGGATTCATTGGATCTGGGATATTGAGACTTGAATGAATTGCCTCTGGGATGCTTCTGCATGAATTGTGTAAACTTCTTCATGATAAGATCCATTTCACCAGGCTTGAACTCCTCTACAACAATAACTAGGGGTTGGTGTTATGGCACCTAGGTGGTTATGCAAACCAACTGAAGTAGCTGATTTACGTTGTTAGATGGCACCATTTTCCTCTTCTTCTTAGATAAATATTATATTCAACGGATTTAAGATCTAGAAAAGAGTTCATGGATGCTTTTCCTACAAGTTTCTTGGAACTCCTCATAGGAGTGGGCTTGACTCCCGGTCAGATCTAAGAGACCTTTATAGCTTTATGTTCATCTTCTCCTGGGTGTAGACTTTCTCAACAGAGACCATCTCGTTGAGAATTTTTGTGTACCTTGGATCTATATCGTTTAGAGACTTTCATGGTTTTCCATGTGTTGAAGAATCGGGGATTGTGCCAAGGATCTATTCATGATGTGATTTGAATTTATACTTTCAAGAATCAAATAACGATGATATGAAACATTCAACTGACGCAATTCATGTAGTTGAATAAAAGTACTCATACAACAAACCTTAAACATGCTGAACTAAGGCACATAATACCCTTACGCGGTCACGTCGCATCTGCCACGGACGCATCGCACAGGCACAATCGTGTCGCACCCCGAGCGGTCGCGTCACTCGCAGCCAGAATACACTGGCGTGGTCGCATCACTTCCTGACGCGGTCGCGTTGAAACCGACGCGGTCGCGTCGCTGGTGGTGTTCCTTCAGGCTACAGTTCCAATCCTTTTAATCTTTTTCGTCTTCGTCTTTGATCCATTACGATTTATTTACAAAACAGACTACTGTAATACAAAAAAAAAAAAAAAAACCTAGTGTACTCATGGATTTTCTCACAAGAAAAACTAATCTGAACGAATCAGATTGAAACCATTCAATCCAACATCAATTTAAAACATACATCAACAATCATGATAATTGGATTCCCGTAAAACAGATCTAACAGTTCTACTATCCAATTTCAAATTGACGTAAGTTTGATTTTAGAATATTTAATTCAAAATTACAGAGCCCAAATCAATGGCTCTGATACCAATTGTTGGGGAATCAAGGATTGTGCCAAGGATCTATTCGAGATATAATTTGAATTTATATTTTCAAGAATCACGTAACGATGATATGAAACATTCAAATCATGCAATTCATGTAGTTGAATAAAAGAAATCATACAACAAGCCTTAAACATGCGGAACTAAGGGATTATCGTATTTTTACCTTTGAATTAGAGAGACACCGTTGAGAAGAATTAACCTTTCAACCCAAAGATCTTCTTGAGTATTCCCTAAGTCCAAGCTTGCCAATCCGGTGGAAAATCAAACGGACTTTTAACTCTCAAGGAAGGATTATTTTTTCATGAAGAACTCCCACTCACATATCCATATCGGGACAAAAATTGGTCCCCTATTTATAACGAGAGGGGCCGAAATTCTGCCCCCTTTTAGGATTAGGGACTGAAACCCTCTCCCTATTGGGAGAGGAAAATATGGATAAATCCTAATCTCTTTTAGATTTATATTATTCCATATGTTTTCTTTCCTTATCTCCTACTTCTAATTAATCATTATACTTTTTGTTAATGGACTTCTATTGGGCTACTCAAGGGGTCTTTAAGAGGAATACGATTGGGTCTCCCAATGGGCCTAGATATCCATATTGAGCCATCAATATTATTCTAGCCCATTAATATTAATTCATTCCACTAAAGAAATAATATTGAACTACCTATCCTAATCCATATTACGAAATATGGCTCCCAGTTATTATTTTTAGTGTTTAAGATTCAATGTCCATTAATTAAATTTACTAAATGATTTAATTAATTAATATATTTTATTCTTTGAGAATAAATAGCTCAACATTATTAGGTTTGATATGAAATGTATTATGAGCCCATCAAGGGAACAGTCATCTTGTTTTACTAAGACACAATTTTCTGTATTAATATAGTAATCTGTCATATAATTAATAATATTGCCCAAAGTATAGGGCATTCAGTCCCATTGACTCTTTGCCCAAAATAAATCAAAGCAACATTAATTAAGTATATACAATCCCAATTAAGTGACATAAATTACGAAATCAATAACCATTAAGATCTAGTTTTTCTATCAAGTTAGTCTAGAAAAACTATCTCGGGGTTGGTCCAATTCAGTGCAGCAAATGCACTAGTGTAATCTCTTGGTCAAGACAAACCAATATGAGTCTTACACATCAACTTCTACCGATGGATTGTTAAATTCCATCTAAGTCATGAATCATTATACATATTACAAGGGGACATGAGAACTTCTGTGATTTACCACACACCGCATTGTCTACAATGTAAAGTATTCAAATAATATGCAGTAACATTCATAATATTTAAGGCAAACATTGATAATTTATTCTCATTCATTAAAGTGCTAGAAACAATATATATACAAAGCAACACTTAGAAGCATGCTTTACAGTATAACCCTAGCAATCTCCCGCTTATGCTCAAAGTCTGCTTTTAATTATACTACAGTAGGTCCTAGTAGTTCTCCCACTTATGCTCAAAGCAGTGTGGCAACACACTTGACTCCTATTCCTTCCACATGTTTCTTGAATGTATTCTGAGGCAGACTCTTTGTGAAAGGAACTGCTAGGTTGTCCACCGATGTTATCTTTGCCACCACTATGTCTCCTCTCTTAACGATTTCTCGTATGGGATGGTATTTCCTTTCAATGTGTTTGCTCGCCTTATGGGCTCGTGGTTCCTTCAAATTTGCAACCGCACCCGCATTATCACAATAAATTGTGATGCTTTTGGGGAAATTAGGAATCACATCTAAGTCCACTAAGAATTTCTTGAGCCAAACCTCCTCTTTCACTGCTTCACAAGCAGTGACGTACTCGACTTCCATGGTAGAGTTAGCAATGCATTTCTGCTCTACACTTCTTCATGTGATGGATCCACCTCTTAAGATAAACACACTTTCTGAGGTAGATTCTCTAGAGTCTATGTCTGATTGGAAATATGAGTCAGTAACCCATAAGACATAAACTGTCCGATTGAAAGACTAACATTCTATCTCGAGTTCTTTTCAGATACTTCAGAATGTTCTTAACCACAGTCCAATGTTCCTTGCGAGGGTTACTTTGATATCTTGCCACCATGCCTACTGCATAGCTTATATCTGGTCTTGTGCACAAGATTGCATACATGAGGCTTCCAAATGTCGAAGCATATGGAACCTCCTTCGTCTCTTGTATCTCGATTTGTGTCTTTGGACACATGTCTTTTGATAGATGAATCTCATGCCTAAAAGGTACAAAACCCTTCTTAGCATCTTGCAGGCTGAATCATTTTAGCACAGTATCGATATACGAGGCTTGAGATAAACATATCATCCTTTTCCCGGCGATCTCGAGTAATCTTGATTCCAAGGATATGACTAGTCTCTCCTAAGTCCGTCATATCGAACTGCTTTGTAATCATACCCTTACGATTGATAATACCTTTGTATCATTTCCAATAAGCAGAATATCATCTCCGTATAGTACTAAGAATACCAAGGCATTTCCGACACACTTTCTATAAACACAACTCTCAAACTCATTTCGATCAAATCAATAGGATTGTATTACTTGATCAAAACATTGGTTCCAAGCTCGTGATGCTTGCTTAAGGCCATACATTGACTTCTTAAGCTTGCATACAAGGTTTTCTTGGCCTTTTTTAGTGAAGCCTTTAGGTTAACACATATAGATATCGCCTTCAAAACTTCCGTTTAGGAATGTTGTCTTGACATCCATTTGCCAAACCTCGAAGTCTAGGTACGCAACTATCGACAAGAGAATGTGGATCGAGTTAATCATAGCTACAGGGGAAAAGGTTTCCTCATAATCGATTCCCTCTCTCTAAGTATACACTTTTGCCAGAAGCCTAGCCTTGACGGTTTCAACCTTCCCATCAGTTCCTCTCTTTCTCTTATAAACCCACTTGCATCCAACAGGCTTTACACCTTTGGGTGGTTCAACAAGCTCCCACACTTTACAGTAATCCATAGATCCCATTTCTGCTTCCATTGCAGTTTGTCAAGAACTTGCATCCTTGTCTTGGATTGCCTCGTTGTATGTCCAGGTCAGCCGAGACCAAGTCCGAAGACTCTCCCACAAACATGAACCGCTCAGGCTGACGAACAACCCTCCCACTACGACTAGGTTCCGGTTGTGTTTGTGTATCACGTGGTACATCATCTTGTACAATTGGTATAGGGGTCGGCCCTCGTAATTCATTCAAGGTATTCTCACTGGTGGGATTTCAGTTACTCATATAGTCTTCTTCCAAGAACCTAGAATGCGTGCTCGCCATGATCATCTAATCCTTGGGACTATAGAGTAAACCACTTTACGTTCCTTTAGGATAACCTACAAACAACCTTAATTCTGAACGAGGTTGTAACTTATCAGCTTCCATGTCCAACACGTATGCAGGACATTCCCAGATTCTCATGTATCTCAAATTGGGTTTGCACCTAGAACACAATTCTAAGGGAGTTTCTGGAACTGATTTAGAATGTACTATTTTAAGAATGTAAGTTGTTGTTTCCAAGGCATAACCCCAAAATGATTTGGGTAAGTCAGAATAACTCATAGACCTTACAATTTCCAAAAGAGTTCCATTTCTTCGCTCTACGACCCTATTTTGTTGAGGAGTTTCAAGCGCAGTTAACTGGGATACAATCCCTTGCTCTGACAGGTAACCCAAAAATTAATTACTAAGATATTTGCCCCTACGATTAAATCATAGAAGCTTGATACTCTTTTCCCTATGTTTTTCTGCTTTAGCCTTAAACTCTTTGAATTTATGAAAGACTTCAGACTTATGCCGCATAAGGAAAATGTATCCATATCTCGAGTAATCATCGATAAAAGTAACGAAATACTTGAAACCACCTCTCGCTTAAATTGACATTGGACCACATACATCAATATGGACGAGTTCTACCACTTCAGTGGCTCTATTCCCCTTATCCACAAATTCTCTCTTAGTTATTTTACTCTCTAAACATGATTTGCATGTTTGGAAACGGCTCTACTTGGAGTTATTCCAATGAACCGTCACTCACCAACATTTGAATCCATTTTAGATTAACATGGCCAAGTCTAAGATGCTAAAGAAGTGTTTCATTCATATTTGAAGAATATTTTCTTTTTCTAGAAATAGTAGATATGTTATATGACACATTTTGTATGATTGTGGGTTGTGCACAATTAATAATATAGAGATTGTTCACTATTGTTCCAGAATAGATAACTTCATTGTTACGAGTAACAATAACATTCTTATTAAAAGAAACTGAATATCCATCCAAAAAAAATTTAGAAACTGAAATTAAATTCTTTCTAATACTTGGAACATAAAGAACATTTCTCAAAACTAAAGTATTTTCCATAAAAGATAAGTGCACATCTCCCACTGTAACAACTTCTACTCTTGCATCATTGCCCAAGGTGATGGTGATCTCACTTCCACTAAGTTGTCGGGTTTGTTGGAACCCCTGAGAATTGAAACAAACATGATCAGTGGCTCCCGTGTCCACCACCCATAATTGGGAAGAACACGCAGCTAAACAAGTTTCAATAACTAGTGCATGCGATTTACCTTGTTTTCCTGCCTTTTTAGGCTGGGGACAGTCCGCCCTCTAATGTCCTTTTAGACCACAGTTGAAACACTTTCCCTTGTTTGTTTTCATCTTAATACCACCTTCAAAGGGGATCTTTTCCTTACCTTTGAGATCAACCTATTTTTGTCTTTTAGTTTTCTTCTTCTTCTTTTCACCTTTCGGCACAGAAGAGGAAGGTGCCACTGCTAGTCATCAAGGATTAGATTTTAGGCCCCATAAGCATCTCTATCGCGACCAAAGCTTGCATGAGCGCAGGCAATGTATATGCTTGACCATTCATGGTATAGTTTAGCTTAAACTGCTCAAAATATTTTGGCAGAGAATGGAGTATGATATCAACTTGGGTATCTGCATCGAAATCAGCACCAAGAATCTCAAGCTTATTAAGTTATCCCATCATTTGAGAACGTGATCCCTTAGGGACGTCTCTTCAGTCATTTTCTGCGACAACAAATCCTGCATGGCCATTTGCCTAGCCGTACGATTCTGGGGAGAGAAGAGTTCATTAAGGTTCATCATAATGTCTGCAGCGCTTCCTATGCTCTGGTGTTGGTACTGCAACACATCTGACATTGAAGCCAGAATAGTGCACCTAGCCATTTCATTGGATCTCAACCATTGCCCATGATATTCCCTATCTTCATCACTAGTTTCGTTCGTAGGCTCAGCTGGTCTAGGTTCATCAAGTACAAACTTGTGTCCTTCAGCAATCAGGACTATCAATAAGTTTCTTTTCCAATCTACATAATTCTCCTCTTCTAATTTGTGTTCTTTGAGTATGTTAAACAGTGGATTAATGATTGACATGTTGAACTGAGAATAAAACATATATTCATATTAACATCCAATTAACACAAACATTATCACAAAATTTGATCACATGTGCTATATCAATATCTCACAATACAATATATACATACATTAGCCAACACCTTAAAACAATTTAAGCAAGTCATGTTGAGTGTGAATGTTTACTTAAATACATTCAAGTAGGTTGCAAACAAAACAGTTATAAACCTTTAATTCAAAAATTGATAGTCGGCTTATCCTTTGGCAATATAAAATTGACAGGGACATCGTGAGGAAGTAAATTTTATCAATTTTATATTTAAGTATTGACCATAACTTAACACATGATTGTTCTTAATTTTTTTATAAGCCTTCGTTGGGAAGGTCATATCGCCACTTAAAATAACCCTCAGTTTTATGACAAAATTTACTCTAGTGAACTCATTTTGGGCATATTCGACAGGGAGAAAGGCGCATGCCAACCCGTAGCCAAAAAAATCACTTTAATAAATCAATTATGGAGGCCATTAATTAATTTATTATCCAGAATAAATTAAATAAAAAAAAATTAGTATTTTTTTTCAATGAGATTTTCTAGGTTTCTCATACACAAAGTAAAACAAAACATGAATTAAACACATAGTAGACAATTAAATCCAATTATCATGGTTTAATTCTCCTGTTTTGAAACAAGAAACCCAACTGTTCGAATAATGGGCCTTAAAAAACTCCGTCCCATACAGAATACCCTTGTGCAGTCGCGTCGCATTCATCGCGGTGGTGTTGCACCCCGCGCGGCTGCGTCGCTCGTGGCCAGAATACACTGGCACGGTCGCATCGAAACCGACGCGGTCGCATCGCTGGTGGCGTTACTTCAGGCTACAGTTCTGATCGTTTTAATCCGTCTCCATCTTCGTCTTTGATCTGTTACAACTTATTTACAAAAAGTAGACCTAATCTACTCATGGATTTTCTCGCCAGAAAAATGAATCTGAACGAATCAGATTAAAACCATTCAATCCAACATGAATTTAAAACATACATCAACAACCATGATAATTGGATTCCTACAAAACAGATCTAACAGTTCTAAGATTCAATTTCAAATAGACGTAAGTTTTATTTTAGAAAATTTGATTCGAAATTATGGAGCCCAAAAATGGTTCTGATACCAGTTGTTGAGGAATCGAGGATTGTGCCAAGGATCTATTTGGGATGTAATTTGAATTTATATTTTCAAGAATCAAATAACGATGATATGGAACATTCAAATCACGCAATTCATGTCGTTGAATAAAAGTAATCATACAACAAGCCTTAAACATGCAGAACTAAGGGATTATTGTAGTTCTACCTCTGAATTAGAGAGACATTGTTGAGACGAATTAGCCTTTCAATCCAATGATCTTCTTGAGTATTCTCTAAGTCCAAGCTCGCCAATCCAATGGAAAATCAAACGAACTATTAACTCTCAAGGAAGGATTAATTTTTCATGAAGAACTATCACTCACATATCCATATCGGGACCAAAATTTGTCCCTATTTATAACTGGAGAGGGGCCAAAATTCTGCCCCCTTTTAGGATTAGGGATTGAAATCCTCTCCCTATTGGGAGAGGAAGATATGGATAAATCTTAATCCCTTTTGGATTTAGATTCTCCCATATCTTTTCTTTCCTTATCTCCTGCTTCTAATTAATCCTTATCCCTTTAGTTAATAAACTTTTATTGGGCTACTCAAGGGGCCTTTAGGAGGAACAGGATTGGCCTCCCAATGGGCTTAGATACCCATATTGAGCCTTCAATATTATTCTAGCCCATTAATATTAATTGATTCCACTAAAGAATTAATTTGAACTACCCATCCTAATCCATGTTACGAAATATGGCTCCCGGTTATTGTTTTTCGTGTTTAAGATTCAATGTCCATTAAATAATTTAAGCTACTGAATGCTTTAATTAATTAATATATTTTATTCCTTGAAAATAAACAACTCAACATTATTATCATATCGGAAGTTAATCCACTGTATAGGTTTGATATGGTAAACATTATGAGTCCATCATGGGGACATAATCAACTTGTTTTACCAAGACACGATTTTCTGTATTAATTTAACAATCTGTCATATAATTAATAATAGTACCCAAAAGTATAGGGCATTGAGTCCCATTGACTCTTTGCCTAAAATAAATCAAAACAACATTAATTAATTATATACAATCGTAATTAAGTGACAAAAAATAAGAGTTCAATAACCACTAAAATCTAGTTTTTCTATCAAGTTAGTCTAGAAAAACTATCTCGTCGTTGGTCCAATTTTGTGCAATAAATGCACTAGTGTAATCTCTTGCTGAAGACAAACCAATTCGAGCTTTACACATAAACTTCTTCTAATGGACTGTTCAATTCCATCTAAGTTGTGAACCATTATACTTATTACAAGGAACCGGCAATGTGATCTTCTGTGTTCTACCACACACCACATGGTCTACAATGTAAGGAATTCAAACAATATGCAATGAATATATATAACATTCATAATATTTAAGTCAAACAGTGATAATTTATTCTCGTTCATTAAAGTGCAAGAAACAGTATATATACAAAGCAACACTTAAAAGTATGCTTTACAGTATAACCTTAACACCATGATGAGCTCGGAAGTTCAGGGTTTACTATAGTTACTCTATTTTCACGAAGTATAATAGAGCCCACGCAAATCTCTCTCAGTAAGTCCCTAATAGCCTTAAGAGTCTTGCATGGTTTGACTTTACTAAAGGTTCCTTTGTCTAACGTAGCGAAGAGAGCATTCTTTGTCAGGTTGTTCAAGTTGGACATTTTTCTACTATCACCAGTCCATTAACAACATGTTTTTTGCACCATGGGAGGAGGTGTTGGGTCACCATATACTCTGACAACATTATTCACCTTCATGATTACTAGTTCACCTTCAGTGATGACTATCCACATTTCTCTATGCATGGATGAAAGATGTATCTGCATTCTAATAGTCTAAATCATCATAATCAACAAAGGATAATATTGGAGCTTTTCTTGAAGAATTTTCCGTCGTTGTAACAAATTTAGAAAATAAATTTTATGCAAAGATGATTTTGAAAACTTTGATGGATTCGATTAGGTTACCAAATTTATTGATGGATTCGATTAGGTTACCAAAAGCTGAAGAGAAACTTTCATTAAACCAATCACACGAGCAGTTTTCGAACGGGGAGTCTTCGTTTGAATTTGGGATTCAAAGTAGACTAGGTGTTAAGAGGAAGGTGTGTATTGTAGAGGAGTAGCCTTCCGAGGATAGACAAAAACTATTGTATGGAGCTAAGTTGGAATTAGACTTCAACGTAGCTAGTTTTTGTTGTGTGAACAATTTAGTAAATTTTCCCTGTGTGAGGGAAGAGTGGACATAGAAGGATTACCCCTATCTTCAAACCACTATAATCTTTATGTCTATGTTTATATTATCTTTTACTCACTGTTTTTGGCATACTACTTATGTACTGCATTTATTTGTAAGAAAACGGACTGGAATAATATTCCACTGAATAAAACTCTGCTTGAGCATTGCTTACTCTAAGTAACCTAAGACTAGTTTGCTTTGTGCCTATTTTATTAAGAAAGCTTATTGTATTAGCCTTGCTATAAGAACAAGTTTCTTACAATAAGCAGCAAACTACTGCTCAAGTATTTGAAAAAGAAAAATCTAGTTAGAGGTTTATTCACCGACCTCTAAACCCCTACCACTTGAGACCAACTAGTGGTATCAGAGCGGTTGGTTTCACACACCAATTTTCTCTGGTAACTAAACCAGATACAGTTGTTTTCTAGCCAAAAAATACATTTAAAGGCAAAAGTAATTCTTGTTGTAAAGCCACAATAATGGAAACTTCTTCAACTAAGACTCCTATGTTTTCCTTTATAAGAGTATGAGGTCTGGTCTATAAAGACGCAAGTATGAGGATGTTTGCAAGCAAAGAAGGGATACAATGATGCAAGAAAAAGCTCAGCTAAAGGCTCTCTCGAGTGGAGTGGAAGCCATCAATGTCATTCCATTGTCTTCAAGGGAACCTAAAACTGTGAATATTCAGACTTCGACTCTTCATATTTTGACAACTACGCACTCGTTGCCTCGTGGAAAAAAAGATTTACGATCATGCATAGGTAGATTCTCCTAGTACCTCTTCAAGATTAGATAATATTGACTCTAAAAGCTTACTCATTTCGTTCAAACAAATTATGGTTGATCTTGACTTAGTCAATTAGCATATGAAGAGCTGAAGGCTGAGAACATGTAGCTTCTTGGAGAAAATGCACGGCTTACAGTTGAGGTTCAGAAACTAACGGCTGAAGAAAATGACTGTTGTTATCTTCGAGAGGAAGTAAATTAGCTAAGATGTCACTTTCCCTTTAGGCTGAGAAGGAATAAACAATGATATCAACCATTATGTCTTTCAATAAATCATTTAGGAATCTGGATGTTCCAAAAAACCTACTAACATGACAGGGATAGGATTCTCTGACACAATTTCTCTCTGTTAAGCATCAAGCACTTCTACTGATGTTCCAGCAGTAAGTACATTTGAGACAGAACCGCTCCCCAAATAGTATAAAGGTAAACCGTTGAAGGATTACATAACAATGTACTGAACATAAATCAATTATGTCACAAGGAGCGCTCTGTAGAGTTCACTCAAGGGAAATTCTTGATAAGAGATGCCTAGTCCAGCCAAATAAAGCTCACATGCATTAGAAACAGTAATATCTATCAAATTGACTGGGAATCTACTAGAGGACAACTCTCATGGTTTCATAGCTAAAAGCACTTCAGAACTCATATAGTTATGGCACAAGAGGATGAGTCATCTAAATTTCAAGACTAATATCAAGCTGGCACACAAAGGGTTAGTAAGAGGATTACTAGATGTAACATACAGAAAGGAGAGTGTGTGAGATGCATGCTTGAAAGGCAAGCAAATTAGGAAGTCCTTCAAAGAAAAGCCAGTAAGATCATATCAAAAGCTCCTGGACCTACTGCTTATGGATCTTTTTAGACCCATTGAACCCGTAACTTTAAGTAGGATGAAGTACTCACTAGTAGTAGTGGATGACTTCTCTAGATAAACTTGGACTGTATTATTAGCCAAGAAATTCGACACCCAGAATAAGCTCGCAGACCTTATGATCAGAGAATTCAGAAATGAAAAAGGCCTCAACATTGTCAAGATCAGATCATATCGAGGTACTGAATTCATTAACAAGTTCATAGAGAGTTTCTGCAGTAGTAGTGGAATTCATCATGAGTATTAAGTTGCAAGAACTTCTCAGCAAAATGGTGTAGCAGGATGAAGAAACTGAACATTGAAAGTTGCTGCTAGAACAATGATTTCTGAAGCACATCTGCCTAAGAGATTTTAGATGGAGGCAACCGACACAACATGCTACACGTTGAACATATGCCTTATCAAAAAAGATCTGGATAAGACACCCTACGAATTGTGGACTGGAAGAATGCCTAACATTTAATACTTCCATAGTTTTGGTTGTAGATGTTTTGTATTGAACAACGGGAAGGAACATCTAAATTCTTTTGATGCTAAATTAGATGAAGGACTATTTTTGGGATATTCCTTTGTAAGCAAATCATTTGGATGCTCAACGAAAGAACACTTTCGGTAAAAGCCTCACCACGCGTGTTCTTTGACGAACCCCAACCGAGAAGGAATCGAAGGGATTACAACAGAGGTAGAAGAGATCAGGTTGGAATCTAATAAGGAACAAGTTCCTTAAGTGGAAATCCAACAACCAACTCTAGATGAAGAAGATCCTACTATAGAGGATACTGTAGCAGTTGAAGGAACTGTGAATCCTACAACAGAGGCTATAGAACCAGAGCCTATAGCACAACAGGCAGACCAACAAGCTATTGTGAATTCTGGCTTGGAAGCACATAGGAGATGGCTCAGAGATCATATACCAACCTTGGTCATATGGAATGATGAAGTAAAGAGAAGAAGATATGCACCTTACTAAGTAAAGAGAAGAAGATATGCACCTTACTTGGTCATATGGAATGATGAAGTAAAGAGAAGAAGATATGCACTTTGAATGATCCTAATTAGGTACAAGCCATGCACGAAATCTCAATAGGTTTGATAGAAATGAACTTTAGAATTTAGTTACCAAACCTACTCATCAAGGTGTAAGTGGGGCCAAATGGGTATTCAAAAACAAGTTAGATGAGTCAGGGCTTGTTACCCAAAAAAAAAAAACAAGGTTAGTTGCTAAAGGCTACTGTCAGGAGGAAGACATTGATTTTGATGAAACCATTGCCCCTGTCACAAGACTTGAAGCATTCAGGATATTTTTTGCCTTTGCTGCACTCAGTAACTTCACTGTATACCAGATGGATGTGAAGAACTGTCTTGAGCAACCCCCAGGTTTTGATAATTCAACTGGTGATAGAGTCTACAAGCTAAATAAGGCATTGTATGGCCTCAAGCAAGCACCTGGTATGATACTCTCTCTTAGTATCTAGTCCAAAGCGGATTCTAGAAAGGCGTTGTAGACAAAATCTTATTTAGGATCCAAGATGGAAATAGTACATTCTTAGTCCTAATTTGTGTTGATGACATTATATTTGGGTCACTGACATAGAACTATGCAAGGAGTTCTCCCAGTTGATGCAAACAAGTTTGAGATGAGCATGATGGGAGAGTTAAACTTCTTTCTTGGACTCCAAGTAAGACAGTTGGTTGATGTCGTCTTCATCAATCAAGTCATGTACACAAAGGAGCTACTCAAGAAGTTTGGGAAAGGCAACTCAAGTTTGGTAAGTGTTTCCATGGAAACTAGACTTGACAACGATGAAGATGGAAATGATGTTGATATCACTCAATACACAAGACTCATTGGCCCACTTCTTTATCTTACAACAAGCATACCTGACATCTTATTTGATGTAGAGTTACCAAGCAAAACCTAAGGAGTCGCCTGGCAGCTAAGAGAATCGTGAGGTATCCACGGGGTAAAATTGGAGTAGGGTTGTGGTACCCAAGAGATGGAGGATTCGAGCTTAAAGGATACTCATATTTCGACTTCATTGGTTGCAAGATTGACTGAAAGAGCATGAATGGAACTTGTCAATTTCTTGGAAATAGACTTGTTTCATGGTTTAGTAAAAAGCAGCAATCAATTGCAACGTCTATAGTAGAGGTCGAATACATCGTTGCTAGGATTTGTTGTGCGCAAAAAATATGGATGCAACAAACAATTGAAGGACTATGGGATACTCGCAAGAGAAAATCCTATAATGTAATAACTCTAGTGCGATTGTTATCACACATAATCCAGTTCTTCATTCTTGGACCAAGCATATAGAAGTAAGACATCACTTCATCGTGATCATGTGGAGAAGAAGGATGTGAAGCTTGAAAAGTTTCCCACAGACACACATCTAGCTGATATATTTACTAAACCTTTGTGTGTGTCTCATTTTAATATGCTTAGGACGGAATTAGGGATGCTAATTATGTAGGACAACCTATGGAGGAAAGTTTGTTGCTGGTGAAAGCACAAAAAAAACTTTTTTAAAACATTTCAATCGAAAGTTTACTATAACCCTACTAGAGTAAGGGGGAATGATGTAAGTATTACACGGTGATTCATTGCATACTGTAAGCAAGAGCTACTATAAGAAGGGTGGCACTCGACAGCTCATGGCGATTCACGAAGATGTCCACAGTAGGAAACACAGCAAAGAGATACTTAGTAAGCTGACATACGGTGAATCATTGGAGCTTACTGCAGTAACCTCACTGTCATAAATACTGCAAACATTTAATGTCTACAACATCCAAAGTTTACTGCATACTTGCTACAAATTAATATTTCCTCGTAGCATTTAATGTTTTGAATAGTAAAAGCTTTTCAGTTTTTAAAGCGAGAAAACATTCCTTTCTTTCCCCGCATATAATACACACGTCATTTACTGAACCGCATCAGTTGCCTTTTTGCAAAGGTAATTATGATGGTTTTTCTTTGACCAATGCACCCATTAAATCACACGGTATTCTTACCGAGTGAAACAAGAGTCGTTTGAGATTATCTATATATACCTAAACGTAGAAAGTTTGGAAATAACTTTTTGATCATATCTCTTGAGAGGAAACCATAAAGATCTATTTTTTCACCTTCAAACCTTCTTCTCGAACAAGCTTCAATGGAAAGCAAGAACTCCTCTCCAATAAAAAGAATCATGACTTCATTGCAGGATGTTTTGCATCTCTTGAGTATCTTCGGATGCTCAAGCTATCGTCGAATCATCTGACCTTTTTTCTTGCTGCTCACTCACCAAGATACCAAGAAAATATAGTTGAGAGGTTTTACTTGACTGCAAGGTCAACCGTGATTAAAAGGGTGAGCCTTCCACCATAACATGCAAGGTTGGAGAAAGTAATGTTGAGATCACTTCTTCCACACTTTCCAGGATCTATAATATGTTGGAGGAAGGATTGACTCCGTCGGGGCTAAAGATCTATGGTGGGGATTTGCTGCTAGAAGGTTTTATAGATGACCAACAAGTAATGAATGTGCTTGAGTCTTGTTCAAGGTCACTTTTCTCCCAAAGTTCAAGTATCTACACGATATGTTTAGTGGCAACATAGAGTGCAAGACTAGGAGTTACGATTAGTGTACCGATCCCCCATTCCGCTTGATGATCGATGTGTGGAAAGAGGAACCAATGAACTGGCCACTTTTTCTATTTACTCATCTAATAGAGGAGGTCACTAAGATGAAGGAACACAACTGTTATGGGTTTGTGCTCAACTATGTTCTGTACAGTCTCGGTATCGGCATTACTGGAGGTGTGGAACTTGGGAAGGGCAGGTGGATTGGTGGTTGTAGGAAGAAGAAGAAGTCACCCGAGTGCCTACTCCTATGATCAACAAGAACAAGGCCATTTCTTTGAAGACCCTTTCCAAGAAGAGATCTCAATGTTATAGACCTATAAAGGAATCAATATTTTCTTCTAGGACCATAGAAGAAGAGGAGTGAAAGAGAGCAATGCTGAGGATCAACCTCTATAGAAGAAGAGAAGGAGGCTAGTCAAAGCCGATCTCAAGGAAAGCACTATCAAGCAACTCTTTGATGAGTTTGAGACAGCACCCTCATCACCATGATCTGCTTCACCTGATCGTAAGTCAGTACATGTACCTAACACAGGATAACGGGTGTACAACTCTTGAATCCTATTATGTCCTCTCTATCCCGCGGCCTCTGAGCCAATAGCCACCCCCTACTACATCAGCATACCAAGAAGAAGCAGCAGAAGAAGCCATGAATTGGCCCTAGTTGTTTCCAATTCCCACCGAGGAAACATCATGGAGCCCCCAGCACATTTCATAGGTAGAGGTCGAAGCTCGTGAAGTAGGAGATGAACAATGTGCAACAAGAGATGAACTTTAAGTTGCTACCGACCAAAATGTTGTCCGCCCCCACAACAAACAGATGATTAGCTCATCAAGGAGCTCCTACAGGACGAGATGGAAAGGTACAACATAGGGTATACATATAGGGTAAGGTTGTACCCTGCAATCCTAGATTGGCCTAACTGAGGTGAGGAATAATAATGGGTAACCCAATTATGTTAAGACATAGTTGAACTGACCTTCAGGGACTTTGGTGATCGCATTAAGGGCATCACAAGGGCTTGCTTGTTGGAGAAGGCAACCCTGAAGCACCTCGAAGTCGACAGTGACTCCGACGTTGAAGATGAGACTAATGAAGCAAAGCAGCTTCATACAATGGTGAAGCTCAGCTGAAGAGAGCTCACCCTGAGACACAAGGTTCTAATGGCGAGTGGGTCAGGAAATTCATCTCAGTAACCTGCTGACAACTCTATAGCTGAACAGCCAACTGCTGCAGAAAGTTCTGAGGAAGATATGATTCCATTATCTGCTATATTTAGAACTAGGCAAGAAGCTAATGGACCTACTGTAAAGGAGGACACAGTAGACAAGGCTACAACAACCTCTTAGAATGCCCATGAATCTACTATAAACAAGGGACAAGTAGCTGAGGCAGATGCTGCAATCACCAATAAATATGCTATAGATGAAGTGGTAGTAGACAAGGCAGTAAGAACTTCACAGATCGCGAGTGAACCTACCGTAGGAGAGATTGTTGTAGACAAGGAAATTCCCATCTCTTAGTCACCAAGTGTACAAGTGCCAGCAAGTTCACAAGGTGGGGTTAAGGAACTAGTAGGAAATGAAGGGGCTACCTCACAAATGCAGCAAGCAACTAAAATAAGAGTGGAGAAGGAACAAACACGCAATAACCCTACTAAAGTTGCAACTCCTTCTACTATGAACCCAATTCATACTATTGATGAAGTGATCAACATTGAAGACACTCCACACAATCAGTCAGTAGAACAAAATGAAGAAGAAGAACTTCTGGATTATGAATACTCCAGTACATACTCCTTCCAAGACTAATACAGGTGAGGTGAAAGACTATATGTTGGAAGATGAGTACATTGAAACTAATTTAGGAAGTGATGAAGTCATGGAAATCTTAGTTAGAAGATAAAGCCTAGTACTGAAGAAAGGCTAGAGTCTATGAGAATCCTAAAGAAGCAATGGCAAAAGAAAAGACAGATGCTACTTGTGTAAAAGCTAGTGAATTCCGAGGAAGAAAACGTTCAAGTTCTTCTGAGGAGTTCACTCAGAGAAGCACCTAAGGAACTGACAAGCTCTAATCCTAACCCTTAATTACCGCAAGTGTATGGGCATAGGTGTATATAGTGGAAGTCAAGGTTAATCCACGAAGAATGAGTTTAGGTAGTTTGATACCCTAATTGTCTAGTATTATCCTAACTAGACACTGATTTTGTGAAGGTTTTGTATTTCCGAAGCTAATTTACATATATAAAATTACTAAGAAGCTACTTTAGAAAAATACCAGATCAATTATCAATTAACGATTTCTAATCAAAGAGAATGTATTCCAGGGCGTTGATTTCAGATATTACATTGATGAATGATTAACCTAAAAACTATAGACTTCTAAACTAGATTTATATTTATTAGACGGCACTAATTTAACCTAATCCTTCTCCCGAAGCGACTAGATCGTGGATCTATTCAGACTAATTATTCTCCTGACTCAATTAATCTTAGAAACTCCTAACAACCCCTAAACCTATGCCCACACGATCATAGACAATCGTGTCTGTGTTACTGTCTATTAACAAATCGCTTCTCCCAAAGTGGAATTATTAAACAAGTAAATTAAATCTAATTTGCAGATTAAATTCAATCATAAGGATGAAAACAAACACATAGATAAATATATTAAACTGGACTCTATAATTTAAAAGTAAAATCAAAACATCATTGTAAAATCTTACTTTCTAACCCTAGAACACGAATACTTTAGCAACTCATAACTAATGTTGAATTCATACAACACTTATAAAGAAACATTATATAAGAAAAAGCTAGAAATAAATAGATAAAACCCGATTTCGTTGGCTCTTGATCTTCGTTGTTTCCTCCTCAATCTTTGATCCGTCCTTCCCAAGCATTCCCGAGTGTTTAGAATATGAAAGTTTATTGCATTTTCCCCTAAAACTCGACTTTGGGATCCTTTTTATAGAGTTGAGGTCATATCTTGAGAAGATAGGGTCAAAATCCAAATAAAATTAGGAAATATTCGTAAATATGACCTTCTCTCATGGTCGCGAGCGAGCATTGTCGCGGTCGCAAGACATCTCAGATTGATAACACCTTAAAATGGTCGAATTTGTCGCGGCCACGAAGGGTGATAGGACACCTTGGCGAGTTTTCAGGTCTGACTTCCAAGTCATATTTTAGGGTCCTCTGGTTATTTTTAGGTTTCGTCTCTTTCAAAAAAAGTTGTAATCCTTTTCAATGCCACTAATTGTACCTCAACCAGAGTGGTCGATCTCAAGATATGGCCAAAATACTAGAGGTGTGTCAAGCTGACATAAAACTTTAGTTTTGAGAGGCTTTTTGTCACGACCGCAAAGGTTAGGCACCGTGTTTTGTACTTTCTAAGTCACTTTTTATGCAGTCGCGACCTTGGACGCGGCCGTGTAACTGGACCTTCGTCCAACTGGACCTTTTTTTTCATCAAATCACCTAAACAACTTCAAAACAAGTCGAAACACGTCAAATGACCCAATATGATAAATATAAATGAATCCCGGCCAAATATGCATTTAAATGATATAAAATATGATCCTAAATCGACCTAAATACATGCATAATTAACGTGTATAAAAATTCCACAAACTTGGTCGTATGGAGAGTAAACGACGAATCTAGTTTCAGATAGATTTGTTTTTCCAAGACTAGGCAACACAGTAAACTTGAGCATTTATGATTAAGGAAAATCAACTACTTTCGGGACTTGACACTTTCAAACTATTTTGATCATCACCAAGTAAGTTTTTCTCTCATCTCTCAAGTGTTTAGATTTTTGGACAATTTACGCTCAAATTGGAATACACACATTGCATACCATATGCTTATCAATCATCTAAGCTAGACTAGTACTCGATATACGTGATAAAGAATAAAAAAATATCTTATTTTTTGTTGTAATGTAGATTTAAGGTAAGGTGAGATATATTTGGATAAAAAAATAACTAACATTGGACTAACCAAATTACGTCTAACCCGGCTACCCCTCAATACAATCACTCAACCTCACTTTTCAAATCTCAGCAAATCATCCCAAAAGAAATGACTTCTTCACCCTAACAATCAAATGTTTTTTCCGCTATTTTTCGAGTACCACAAATTTGGGACTACTCGACTTTTCTAACCAATTCATGTTTCATAAGCACTTTTCCAAGTCCTAACCTCTCCTCAACAAAAACAACTAAAAGAAACGTATATACAACGAACTCTTTCTTTTCTTTTCTTTTTTTTTTTTCTTTTTTTTTACAAAAACTTTTGATGACGTATGCAAAAATTATTTTTTTTTCTCTTTTTATAAATAGAAAATGATAACTAAAAACTAGGAGAGGTTTCTCTCGACTTCTCGCCTATCACTTCTCACTCATTTTCATACTCTTCAAATATCCACTAATTTTACCACTTAATTCCCAAGAATTTTCCCAAATCTACCTTTCAATCCTCCTCCCTCTTACTCAATTAGTCAAAATGAGGCCAAAGGCTTAAATCGAAAGGTATTTGACTTGTAATGTAGTGCTATGAAAGAATAAGGCTATAAAGTTCAAATGAGCTAACTAGGGACAAATTTTCAATTTTTTTTTTTTTTTTTTTTTTTTTTTGTCAAAGTGGATAACCTTTAAGGCACAAAAATTGGCTAAATTTAAAAATTGCCTAAGATCATTTCCTAAGTCACGACATATACTTGACATATTCTTAACAGAGAATCAAGGCAAGTTCTAGAAACACATGCATGTATCCAATCAATTCACACCGAAAGAATAAATATATTACTCCAAAAATGGGAGTACAAGTTAGGCTCAAAATTTTCACATGATTTATGTTGATCAAATATTCTAAGTTCAAGCTCAATTTTGTCTCAAAATACCTACCATGCTCGACTATGTGCCAATTTTGCAAATTTTATAGCTCAAAGAATTCATCTCATCATTAACACATCGGCATCTATTTTTCCACATTTTTTTTCTTTTTCCAAATCACTTTTTAACAAATCGATTCACGGTTTTTTTCCTAAACTCCTAAACTCCAATAAACTTAAAACGTACAGCAATAAAACCAATACAAACATAAATTTAACTAGCAATGGGCACATACTGGGCTCACAGACCCAAAATAAACATGTCACATAAAACAGAAGCAATCAAGCAAGAAAATAAGACATAGATACAAATAGCAGCCAAGAAGTACCACTATACACCTGCTCCCCCAAACTTGGTCAAAGACCAATGTTTGTGGGAAAAGAGTGGTACGCCTTGGTACTAACTTACAGACTAAGGCTCAAGTGGTGGTTAGAAGCTATGTTTGCTCCAAAGATTGGCATATCGCGCCCTACTATTTGCTTATTATCTTCGTTTCTCACTATCGTGACCATGTGTCATTGCTTCATTAATTTTGGGTCATGTCAATTCCTAAAACATAAAAAAAAAAAACTAAAAAAAAAACGTGAAATCATAAATAGAAAAATTAACACAAAAACAATAAATATCGGGTTGCCTCTCGACAAGCGCTAAGTTTTTTTATGTTTAGCCAGACGACCCCTTGGTTTCTTTACTAACCAAAGCCCAACCAACTAAGTTTACTTGCTCTCTAGTTAGTTAAGACTCTATTTAGAAATTGTGGACTCTTCATAGCAGTATAAACGACACAGCATGTGTCCTTTTGTTTTAGGCTTGCCCTACCTCGTTTTGAATACGAAAAGTCAACTTTCCTTTAGGCATGTCTATCACAGCTTTACTTGTTGCCAAGAATGGTCGGCCTACAATGAAAGGGACATCCATATTCCCTTGCATGTCAACAACTAGAAAATCACTAGGGAATTCAAAATTTTCAACTCGAAACAAGCACGTCCTCGACTACCCCCATTGGCATTAGTAATAATCCATCCGCCAATTGGATAGTAGTAGAGGATTGTTGTACTATCCCTAATCCTAATTGTGCATATATTTTGAGAGACATTAGATTGACAATTGATCCTAAGTCACACAACAAATTTTTGAACAATTGACTACCATTAGAACAAGATATGGAAAAACTCCTTGGATCTTTCATTTTGGTTGCCCTTTTTGTGTGAGTGTTTGTGTTCTTTGGGGGACTCGTGACTTCCTTCTTCGTTACCTCTTTCTCTGTGTGCATCGTCTTTGAATCCTTTAGCAAATAATCTACTTCCATAACACTTCTATCCAAAGACTCTTTCATGACCCCCATATTCTCAATTTCCTTCTCCGATTTGTCCTGCATTAAAACGCACTAGAACATTCTACAGGAACATGGTTAGTAGAGATATAATCATGTAAGCCTAATTCTGATGAATCATCAACAGAAGAAAGTAACATTTTCTTATCTTTGTCATCGCTGCCTTCTTTCTTTTGCTTTTCAACTTTCTCTCTCACTAATCTCTTCCTTGCTGCCCGTTCCTCTTTTTCCAACTTCTTCTTAGCTTCATGATCCTCCAAGAGCTTAGCATGTTCGATGTGGAGTTGCTCATTCCTCTTTTTAATGAGTGCTAGAGAAAATGGGATGGGAGGTATGTATTCGAAGCCATCTTCGATTATTAACCTTTTTGGTGGTGCAAACTCAAACTTGACCACCTCCTCTTGGTTTTGTTCAATCCCCTTTTCAACTTCCTTCGGCTCTTGACTCTCTTCTCAGTCTTGCCCCTTGAGTAGATAGTATTTCACTTCTCCCTCGGGTTGATGACAGTGTCACTGGGAAATTGTCCCTACTTGTGTTGAGCTCCAACAATCTTCATCAATTGATTTAGGTTGTTGGATATTTCGTTAATATTCTCTCCTAGTTGCTTGATCTCCACTCCTTGACTAGTCACTTGCCTGTTTAGCTCAATAGATTTTCCATCCATCTTCTTCTCCAGTTGAGCTAATTTTTTATCATATTTGGTGAACTGTGACTGTATTAAGTCCTCTTGCTTTAGGCTCTATCCATCATGAATTACTCCATTTGTTACGGCAAAACCCGATGGTAGATTAAGCGAGTTCTAAGGATTGCCAAATGAGAACTTGGGTTGATTCCTATTCGGTTGGTACTGATTGTACCGCTGTTGGTTTCCCTTGAAATTATTGAAGTTCCTCTGATAAAAATTCACCTCTTCAACATCTTCCTGTCCAAATGGCTGATGTGATGAGGTATCAGTGTGCTGGAGCTAGAGTCAAACTTCTTAACAAACTAACTTGTTTTGTAAGTGCAGCCAACTGAAAGGTAATAGTATTGCTCGGTTCAGTGTCAGTCACACTAGTCAATCTTCTTGGTTGATTCCTCTCGTTTGGCCACTGATAACTCCTTCTAGCCATCGCATCCAATACTGAGAATGCATCCTTACATTCTTTTCCATCAGACTACCCCCTGCTGCTGCATCTACTTAGTTCCGTGCTGAAGCAAGAAATCTATTTTAGAACTTACACACTTGATGCTGCTTTGAAAACTCATGTTGGGGACAACTCCGGATGAGATCCCGGAATCGCTCCCAAGCTTCGCCGAATGGTTCTTGATCCATCTTCCTGAATTGATTGATCTTATTCTGCATATCATATTTTGCTCGGCGGTAAGTACTTCAATAGAAATCTCGTGCTTAAGTTCTCCCATTCAGTGACGCTCCTCATAGTTTACCGGATAAATTAATAAGTTGGGACATCATCTAGCGAGTTGTACCATTGGAGCGCTTTGTCCTTCAGTGAGAATGGGAATAATCTCATTTTTACTTGCTCATGTAGCACGTGATTTAACTTGATAGTTTCGGCCAACCTGCGGAACTTATTCAGATGCACATTCGGGTCTTCCAGAGCATTACCATCAAACTGGTTATGTTGCATAATATTTATCAGCGCTGGCTTTAACTCAAAGCTATTGGCATTTAATGGCGGTGGTTGCACTCCTTCGGACGGCTTATTTGGCATGGGATGAAGCCAATCACTTATGGGTGTGATGTCCTCGTCTGCTTCATCTTTTGCAACTTGAGCTTATCTCTGTTGAGCTAGCAGCTGTTGTTCTTGCGGTGGTGGTTGTTGCTGCTACGGATTTGTCACTCTATCATCCAGATAGGTTAAGGCCCCTAGTATCCGGTTCAGCGCATCATCTTAAGTCTGGTTTTGTGGAATGTTCTCCATCTTGTGTTTGAGATTTCTTCTTGTTCAGTTTCGCCTAGTAGTTGCCTCAATCTCAGGATCGATTGGGATAAGGTCTTATTTTCCTTTTGATTTTATTTGCATGCGAAAACCTGAAAACACCAACAAGTATTCTACCACGTAAAATCAAAATCAACAAAATTAAATAAAACAAAAATTTAAATTGAAAGAAAATAAAATCTAGTCTAGTGTCCTTCTTGATAAAGCGCAATCCGGTTATCAAATAAACTCCGAACGAAAATCAGCTTGTAGCGTAAATCAATGCGAGAAACTTAAAGAACACAGGATGTACGTGGTTCGATCCGGAGATCTACGTCCACGGGCTCGAAATGTCACCTGCCGAGGTGTTTTTTTACTATTCTTGTCAAGCTTACACGTAATAGTTTAGGAGTACAAAGTGCCAACCCTAATTCTGAGTACAATTCTCCTATTTATACTACTCAACTCAAACCCTAACTAAATCCCAACAATTACGCCTATCATCTCTACATGGGAGTTGGAAGAAGATCGTGGGGATCTTACTTTCCAAATATGCCGCGATTGGGCTGTTCCAGGCTCATTTCTGGTCCGGTTGTTGGGCCTGCTTTCCTGGGCTCAGTTGCTCAGGGTCGGCTGATCCGGCCCGGAGTTGCTGGGCCATACCTATCACTTCTTTAATCAGGATAAATACTAAGATGCTAAATATATTCCCCGGCAACGACGCCAAAAACTTCACAGGCTCTAATCCTAACTCTTAATTACCGCAAGTGTACGGGTGTAAGTGTATATAGGGGAAGTCAAGGTCGATCCACATGGAATGACATTAGGTAGTTTGATACCCTAATTGTCTAGAATTATCCTAACTTGACATTGAATTTGTGAAAGTTTTGTATTTCCTAAGCTAATTTGCATATATAAAATTACTAAGGAGCTACTTTAGAAAAATACCAGATCAATTATCAAAGAACGATTTCTAATCAAAGAGAATGTATTCTAGGGCGTTGATTTCAGATATTACTTTGATGCATGATTAACCTAAAAACTATAGACTTTTAAACCATTTTTATATTTATTAGACGACACTAATTAACCTAATCCTTCTTTCGAAGTGACTAGATCGTGGATCTATTCAGACTAATTACTCTCCCGAGTCAATTAATCTGAAAGACTCCTAACAGCCCCTAAACCTATGCCCACACGATCATAGATAATCGTGTTATACGTTACTGTCCATTAACAATTCCCTTCTCCTGAAATGGAATTGTTAAACAAATAAGTTAAACATAATTGGCCAGATGAAATTCAATCATAAGGATTAAAACAAACGCATAGATAAATATATTAAATTGGATTCTATAATTTAAAAGTAAAATCAAAACATCATCGTAAAATCCTACTTTCTAACCCTAGAACACGAATACTTTAGCTACTCATAACTAATGTTGAATTCATACAACATTCAGAAAGAACATTATATAAGAACAAACTAAAAAAAATAGATAAAACCCGATTTCGTCGGTTCTTGATCTTCATTGTTTCCTCCTCGATCTTTGATCTATCCTTCCCAAGCAATCCTGAATGTTTAGAATATGAAATATTATCGCATTGTCCCCTAAAACTCGAGTTTGGGATCCTTTTTATAGAATTGAGGTCATATCATGAGAAGATAGGGTAAAAAACCTAATAAAATTAGGAAATTCGTAAGTCTGACCTTCTTTCTGGCGACAGTGAGTGATCTTTGTCGTGGTCGCGAAACATCTGATACTGAAAACACATTAAAACGTTCGAATTTTTCGCAGCCGCGAGGGGTTTTATCGCGATCGGTAAAGGACACCCTGGCGGGTTTTCAATTCTGAATTCCGAGCTATATTTGAGGGTATTTCAATCATTTTTGGGTTTTGTCTTCTTTCGGAATGTTGTAGTCCTTTGAATCTTCTTTCCAACACCATCATTTGCACCTCAATCAGAGTTGTAGGTCTCAAGATATGGCCAAAATACTAGAGGTGTGTCAAGCTGACCAAAAGCTTCACTTTCGGGAGGCTTTTTGTCGCGACCACGAGGTATATTGTGGCGACCGTGATGGTTAGGCAGCATGTTTTGCACTTTCTATGTCACTTTTGATGCGTATGCATCCAAGTGGTCGACCCTCTTCCTCTTTTGACTCATTTTTGTCCAGTTCTGACCCTGTTTGACTTGTTTCTTCTCTAAACTTCATCCAACTGGACCTTTTATCATAAAATTACGTAAAAGACTCCAAAACAAGTCAAAACACGTTAAAACATGTCAAATGGGACCAATGTGATAAATATATATGAATCCCAATCAAATATGCACGTAAATGATATAAAATATGATCCTAAATCGACCTAAATACATGCATAATTAACTGTATCAGGAACCTTTTAGCTGTGGCCCAGAACCCACAAAAATGATAGAAGAGATAAGAAAGGAAGTCTCTCGAGATTGAGAATGATGTTATCGTGGGGATTACGCAATCTCACGTAAGCCTAAATCTGCAAACAACAGCCGCAATGCAAGAAGCAGTGGAACGTTTTGAGCATACAATTTCATCTACTGAGCAATCGGAACAACATCTATGCAAAGTAATAAGCAACAATGCTTATGGGGTCATCAAAGCTCTTGGATCCATTTGTGAAGCAATAACCTTACTTCTAACGAGCAGGAGAGACCTGAAGAACTAATTCGTGAATGAAGGATGAATTGAGAGAGAATGGAAGTTTTGTCTACAAATTTAGCAGCTGTGTGAATGGAAAAGTAATAAGCCTCTCATTTGGAATAAAGGATAAGCTGAAAGAGCATAAGCAAGGACTACTGTCCTCGAAAAATGAAATCTCCCTACTGTTGTAGGAGAAAGTTGATGACACAACAATATTACACAATATCCAGAGGATGCTGGAACTAGAATCAATATTGATGATATCAAAAAGGGGGAAGTAGAGGCAAGGGTAAGGCATGCTAAACAACAACAAAGGGAACAACAAGAGTGGTTCATTGCTGAACGGCGAAGGTAGGAGCGGGAGTCCAAAGAAAGAATAAGAGAATGCTAAACTCGTGAACAACAAGATTTTGAGAGATCCGTGCAAGAGTTAACAACAATAGTGCAGAACATACTCGAGAAATCAAATACTAATCTCCATGAGATCTATCCAGCTACAAGCATGGTACCTGATCAACCTGTTCACCGACAGCAACCTACCACCCTAAGAGAAAAAAGATAGGCTGCCACTCCAAACCTATCAATACTCGCAAAGTATGAAGACTAGTTGCTTAGTCTCTCTCAGTAGGGCTTAAAGGAGCTTCGTACATATCAAATCTTAACAAGGAAAAATCCTTCACATGATGAGATTGATAAATGGAGAATTGCTAAAATATTCAGATACTTTGAGTACCTACTGGATGAAGGAAGGTACAGAGATGTCGAAGGGACTATTTGAGATAAGCTGTAAGCATACTCGAAGGACAAATGTTGGTAGACTTCCATTCCAGATTAAGCTCAGTGGGCCGAAGTGGAATCACTACCCCTTCTAATGAATGGTGGCTGATGGAACATCTAACACCAGAGGTGCAAACTTGGCTACAGAAAATTCGAATAGATCATGTACAATGAATGGTTGAGGTACACTAAGAATGACCATGACAAATCCATGAGGAGTAGGGATTTGAAAGAAGAAGACAGAGGAAGAGGCAAAAAACATGCCAAGCGGCAGTTCAACAAACGTCATTAGAGAAAAAGATCAGCTGCTGTTAGGTAAAACATTTTGTACACCTCTCAATGCTCTTGATGTAAAAATAAAATAAAAAGAGCAAAAAATCATAGTAAACTGTAATAGATAGAATATCTAATGAAAACAATTATCCTTTTGCCAAATGATTACAGCTCGTAATATTGCATCGTACATACTGTATATATGTACCATTTGATGATTAACTATTTTTGGACGAACGGATTGTTGTTGTGTGATTTTAATTATTTTATTGCTCAAGAGTTTTGAAATCATCAAAAAGGGGGAAATTGTTATGAAATTTATGTTTAGTTTTTGTGATGACAAAATCTCAATTGTAAGGTAAGAACTAGTGCCCCCATGATTTCACTATTCATTGTAATAGGTAAGGGCTAATACTACATAGGCTAAGTCACAACAAGCACGCAACAAAGAAATCAAGGCTACTTGCAACAAGGAAGCCCAAGGAAGCAGTAAGGGAGAAACTGCAGCATATGCGCAATACGGTTGCTTATGTTAATCCAGCATACAACATTGCTTGTAGCTAGGAAGATCCAACCAGCAACCAAGCAGTAGTCATGTCTATAATGTCAAAGGTCAAAGTCAAAAGCCAGATGATCAATTTAAAAAATATATCCAATAGAGATAAGATTCAAATTTTGTATTAACTCACGTGGGGACACATTACCTGGCAAAAAGTAAAAGTAACACTGGACACTGGAATCAAACCGCAACCACTCTCACCTAATCTCTACAGAAAGGAAAAATGGCTCTAAAGCCATACAAGAAGCATTAAATATCAACAGGAATAATTTCTAACTCTTCAACTAGAAGATATCCCAACTATTATAAATGGAAGAAGATGGAGGACGAAGCAAAGGCTGCCAATTTATTGATCAACTAAAATTACCTCGAACCAAGCACTCGAGCATTCTTATTAAAAGCTTCAACTCTTACAACTCTCTGATAATCTTTCAAGTCTTTGTGCAAAGTATACAAGAGAAAGTAGCAAGCAGCAAGAGCATTCAAGTGAAGATTCAAGTTGCATCTAAATTCTCAAGTCAAACTAGCTCTCAAGCTTTGCCTCAGTTATACTCCGTCTCAAACAAGGAAGATTGCCCACATCTCAATTGATATTCAAGTTTAGATACAACTACCAGAAGTTGAAGAAAAACTTTCATTAAACCAATCTCATGAGCACTTCTCAAACAGGGAGTCTTCGTTTGAATGCGGGATTCAATGTGGACTAGGTGTTCTGTGGAACGTATGTATAGCAGAGGAGTAGCCTTCTGAGGATAGGCAAAAACTAATTTAAGGAGCTAAGTTGGACCTAGACTTTGGCGTAGCTAAGTTTTTACTGTGTGAAAAACATACTGAAATTTCTCTGTGTGAGGGAAGAGTGGATGTAGAAGGATTACCCCCACATTTGAATCACTATAATCTTTGTGTCTATTTTTATATTGTCTTTTACTTATAGCCGATGGCATACTACGTACGTACTGCATTGGTCTATAACAAAATGGATTTGCATAATAGTCCGCTGCATAAAACTCTACCTCAATATTGCTTACTCTAAGTAATCTAAGACCAGTCTGCTTTGTGCCTACTACCTTAAGTCAGCTAACTATATTAGCTTAGTTGTAAGAACAAGTCTTTTTAAAGTAAGTAGCAAACTACTGCTCATAGTATTTGAAAAATAAATATCCAGAGGTTTATTCACCTCCTCTAAACCTCTACCACTTGGGAGCAGCAATTTGGATCCAACAATGAGAATCAATGATTAAAAGAAAAGAATACACAATTTATTTTTATTTTTTATTTTTTATTTTTTATTAATTATTATACATAATATATACATATACATATATATATATATATATATATGTATATACAAAGAAAAATAAAATAAATATCCAGACTAAAACAAAATTATCTATCACAATATTAATAATGACTTTAACCGACCGAACCCCAACAACGACCCTAAAAACTTGACAACACTAACACCTAACCTAAGTACAACCACAAGTGTACGACATAGCTATAGTTAGCAGTGAGTAAGGTTAATGCCACAAGGATCAGAGGGTTCAAGTCTATTAAGTACTGTAATCATAATAACCTATTTTTATCTAGACAATCGAATAGAATGATATGTGGTTTTAAAAACTGAATAAAAAGACTAATTAACTTAATTGATAGTAGTAAAAAACCGGTTGAATAAGAATTAATTTAAGAGAATATATCCTAGGATCCGATTTCAACTACAACTCCCCTATGATTAATTACCCTAACTATCTAGACTTTTAGACCGAATTTTAGTTTTTATTAAGCGATTACAATACTACGTTAATCCTCCTCTCGGATGTTGCTAACATGTAGGTTACATATAAATAATTATCATCTTCGAGTAATCATTATATATGTAACTCCTAAAAGCACACAACATCAAGGGCCTACACAAATGCCTCAACCTCTTGGTTATTATTAAATATCCATACTAAGTGTTGTAAGCCTATTAATAAACTTCCTCTCTCGGGTCTCGATTTATTAAGACTAATTGAATATAGTAATTGGCCATATTATCAAACTCATAGATAAAATATACACGTAGATAAAACACAGAATGGATGTCTAAAATAACCAAAGAAATAAAATCACAAAGTTATTGTAATCTATTTTCTTGCCCTAGAATATACGTAGAGAATATGTCACTCATAATTTAAATTGAAAACAATAAATATTTATAGAGAAACATATTGTATCAATTAACAAATAAAAGTAACTATTAAAACCTGAAATCTTGAAATAATCTTGATTTTGGTTCCCAAACTTAAATCGTCCTTCTCTTGCTTACTCTCTACTCCAAGGGATGAATTATGATGTAATTGAAAAATTATTCCTAAAACAATAGCTCGAGGCCTCCTTTTAAAGTTGGGGAATGAAAACATGAGTTAACGTTTGAAATACCTCCAAAATTGGCCAAAACGTGTCTATGGCCGATATTAAAACGTGTGGAGCAAGTAATCGGCCACGTGGCCAAATATGAACTTCTTCTCCAACTTCAAGGTTATATTTGGAGGTCTTCTACTCCGTAATTGGCTTTGACTATTTCTGGCAAAGTTGTAGCCCTATGAATTAGCTTTAAATGGCCTTGATGTCACCTTTTTTGGACATGTTTTTGTGGAATCGGAGATTATGTCAGGGATCTATTCGGGATGTAATTTGAAGTTTTATTTTCAATAATCAAACAACAATGATATGAACGATCAAATCATATAATTCATGTAATTGAATCAAGGTAATCATACAATAGGCCCTAAACATGCGGAACTAAGGGATTATAGTATTTTACCTTTGAATCGCAGAGACACCGTTGAGAAGAATTGATCTTTCAACCTAAAGATCTTCTTGAGTATTCCCTAAGTCAAAGCTCGCCAATTCGGTGGAAAATCAAACGAACTTTTAACTGTCAGGGAAAAGATTAATTTTCTAGAAAAACACCCACTCACTTATGCATCTCCTGTTGCATATGACCACCAAGATTAGACCCCTATTTGTAGGGGATAGGGGCCGAAATCCGCCCCCTTTTAGGATTAGGAAATCCTCTCCCACGTGGGAGAGGAAAATATGGATAAATCCTAAGCCCCTTAGGAATTAGATTCTTCCATATCTTTTCTGTCATTATCTCCTACTTCTAATTAATCCTTATCATTTTAGTTAATGGACTTCTATTAGGCTACTCAAGGGGCTTTTAGGAGGAATAGGATTGGGCCTAGATATCTATATGAGCCATTAATATTATTCCAGCACATTATTATTAATTCATTCCACTATAGTATTAATATTGAACTACCCATCCTAATCCATATTACGAAATATAGCTCCCGGTTATTTTTCCCGTGTTTAAGATTTAATGTCCATTAATTAATTTAAGCTACTAAATGCTTTAATTAATTAATATCTTTCATTGCTTGATAACAAACAGTTCAACTTTATTATCATACCGGAAGTTAATCTACTATACAAGTTTGATATGATAAACTTTTTGAGCCCATCAAGGGGACATAATCAACTTGTTTTACCAAGACACGATTTTCTGTATTAATTTAGCAATCTGTCATAATAAATAATATTTCCCAAAGTGTAAAGTATTGAGTCCCAATGACTCTTTACCTATAATAAATCAAAGCAACATTAATTAATTATATACAATACCAATTAAGTGACAGAAATTAAGAAAACAAAATCACTGAGATCTAATTTTTCCTTCAAGTCAGTCTAGAAAAATTATCTTGTTGTTGGTCCAATTCAGTGCAACGAATGCACTAGTGTAATCTCTTGGTGAAGACAAACCAATCTGAGCCTTACACATCAACTTCTACCAATGGATTGTTCAACTCCATCTAGGTTGTGAATCTTTATACTTATTACAAGGAACCGAGAATGTGATCTTCTGTGATCTACTACACACCACATTGTCTACAATAAAGTATTCAAACATTATGCAATAAATATATATAACATTCTTAATACTTAACGCAAACAGTGATAATTTATTCTCATTCAATAAAGTGTAAGAAACAGTTTATATACAAAGCAACACTTAAAAGCGTGTTTTACAGTATAACCCTAACACATATATATATCTCGATATATGATATTAAAATACGGAAGGCGTGTTAGGATAAGATTTGATGCTACATTCTTCTCTTTTAGTTTTTCACCTTATTTCTTGCTCGTTTCTTCTCCAAAATTCATCCCAATGGACTTTTGACTTTCAAATTATACTTTTTGCTACAAAAGGAGCCCATATGTCAAATGGCACAAGATAACTGAATTAAACAGAAAACGACCAATAATGCATGTGATTGCTATCAAAATCTTTATCTAAATGAGCCTAAAATCATGCATAAAATACGTGTATAAATCTCTCCAAGATATCAATGTGAGAAACCAAATAATAACCGGTAATCTCCTTCTTTCATGTTGTTCTTGTGGGCCTGCAAAATATTCTCTAACCAGATATACAAAAATAAAATATAGAACAAAATATCATCTTTGGCCAAAAAAGAAATTTCCAATCAAAATGTTGTACAATAATATATTATCATTAATGTTATAAGAAAAAAATAAAAATGAATAACAATGGCTGACTATTTAAGTCCTATATGATTGTACGATTTGCTATCACAAGTTGATTAAAATCTTAACGGGGAATCACAAAAACCCTCCTCAACTATACAAGATTTAGCATTTGATTGTATGATATTTTAAAATTTTCAATTTAGCATATTAAGTACATGATTTTTTTACTTTACCATTTTTCGGATGCCACGTTTGATTTGGTCACTAGAACTCTCTCCTATGCTAAATTTAATGTGTTTAAATATGAGATATATGCTAAAAAGTTAAATTAACTATACTTGGGAGAGCGGGATTTAGATATATTGTTAAGAGATTTATGTATAGTTTTTATTATGCAAAACCACATTGTAGTAGAAAATAGTGCCCCCAAAGAGCATTAAATGTCAAACGAGAATCTCCTTACCTCTTCAACAAGGACGAAACCCAACTGCTATAAATAGAGACTAATTGAAGTTCAAGAGATACTAAAAGTCTGAGCAACTCAACATGAGGCACATAATTAGAAGCTAGAAAGTATTGAAATCCTCTTATCTTCAAATCTCCAAAAATTCTGAGCAAAAGAGAGCCAGTAGCAAGAAGAACAACGCAATGACAAAATATTGCTCAAGCGTACTTCTCAAATTGCAAAGGATTCCCAAAGTCTATCAAAGCTAAGCTCAAACAAAGCTCATCCTCAGTGTATGCCAGCCAAAAGCTTGCCCACATCGCAAACTATTTTAAAAGTTGAGTGGCAACTTCCAATGGAAGAAAACTTTCAAAACCTTGTCTTTGAGTGGTTTTAAACGGGGAGTTTCTATTGAATCGGAGATACAAAATATACTGGTTAGTTCCGAGGAACCGATACAATTAGAGATGTAGGCTTCCGAGGATAGGTGAAAACTATTATTGGTGCCAAGTTGGACATGAGCATTGTGTAACTAAGATTTGGGAAAATTGGTAAAAATATCCCGTAAGTTTGCCATATTTATGAAAATATCCTCTAAGTTTGGCCATTTTTTAAAATGCTTCCTAACTTCCAAAAAAATGGTAAAAATACCCTGCAACCGGGTATAGTAGGTGAAATAACCGGTAACAGTTGATGTGGCTCATTTGAGATGAATTTGGCTATATTACATGGCGTTTTTAATTTATGTGGCATTATATATATAAAAAAAACATGTGTCATTGTAGTGTGAAACATGCTTATTTGGATAATAATAAAATGTGAAAATCCCCACCCCACCCCCTATCCCCAAACCCCACACTCCATCCCCAACCCTTTTTTAGCCCCAAATTACTCAATTTCAGTCCCAGGTTATCAATGGCGGCGGAGGCGATAGGCAATGGCGGAGGCGTGGCGGAGGCAGAGGGAGGCGGTAGGTAGTGGCGGAGGCGTGGCGGAGGTGGAGGGAGGCGGTAGGCAGTGGCGGAGGCAGTGGGAGGCCGTAGGCAGTGGCAGAGGCGACAGAGGCGGTGGGAGGCGGTAGGCAATGGCGGAGGCGTGGCGGAGGTGGAGGGAGGCGGTAGGCAGTGGCGGAGGCGGTGGGAGGCGGTAGGCAGTGGCGGAGGACGTTGACACACACTTAATTGTTGTAACTAAATCTAACAACTGCAAGTATACGGCGTCAAAGTAGCACTACGTGAGCACAAGGTCGATCCCACGAGGAATCGGCCTAATATCGGAAAGATGAAGTAAACCAAACATTTAAGTGGCTAACTAGACGATCGATAGTTGGTTTTGGTATTTTTAAACTCTAATTTAGATCAACAAGCAATTGAAACTAATAAGATAGACTAGAGAACGATTTATAGAGAAGAACCGATTAATAAGGGTAATCTAGGCTTAGATTTCAATTAGGGTAATTAGCAATTATTATCCCGATTAATTCAACTTTTAAACCGAATGCTACGTATTAGGAAACGATCACAAATTATATGCAAGATCCCCTCTCGGGTAACTTACGTGTTGATTGTATAAGATTAATCACCGTCTCCGATCGATTAATCAAATACAACTCTCAATCGGTCCTAGGATCAAAGTTCCCACAATTAACTCAAACCTCTCGGTTTTATTGTCTAATCATGTCGATTAATGTGATCTCGGATCAAACTTCCCCTCTCGGTTTCAATTTAATCCTCAATAATGTTAAACAAGTGATCAAATCATTCAACAAACACAATGAACCATTAATCAACTAATAGCATAGCACGGCCTTAAATTAATCGAGTAAAATCACTAATCACCCATAATCTACTTTCTAAACCTAGATTAAGAAAATTAGCCAACCATGATCATCATAATAAATAAACACAAATATATAGACATAATCATGTTTATACAAAATTTAGATGAAGATGGAAGGATAAAACCTATTGAAGAAATAAATCTTGATCTTCAAGTAATTCCGCCAATTGCTCTTTCTAGCTTTCTCTCTCTAAAAAGTAAGTAAAATGAATAGTGTGTTGTGCAAAAATCTGAAAATCTTAGTCTATACCCCCATTTGGGGCTTTTTACAAAGTCTTGGGCTCAAAATTACATAAATGGGCTGAAATTAAGCCATTTCCGGAGTTTGTGCACGGTCAGGCCCGTGCGAGGCTGAACGGACCGTGCACAACCCTTGAAATTGCTTATTCTCTGGACAGTCTTGCACGGTCCGTGCACGGTCGCACGGTCATGACCGTGCGCCTGTGCATGGCTGCCCCTGCCTTTTGCGCGCACGGGCCGTGCATGTTTTGTGAAGGCATGCACGGTTGTGACCGTGCACGGCCCAATTTTGGCCCGTTTCTTCATTCCTCGGGTTTTTTTCTCGATTTCTTCGACTCCAATCTACTCGTCACCTCTTTGTATACTTTTTTACTCGTAAAATGCTTGAAAACGAGGTTTTCCAACAAGAGAAAGGAAATACGAAGAATATAACAAATGGGTGTTTAAAAACTACAAATATATGTTAAAAATACATAGTAAAAGCCTATTTTTCACTCTAAACAACCCATTTGTCAGACGTAGGCAATGGCGGAGGCGGAGGATTCAAATCAGTAAGAATTTCGAGGTCATTAATGGCAGTAGAGGTGGTGGGAGGCGGTAGGCATAGGCGGCGGTGTCTGTGTGTTTATATATGTGTGTGTATATATGTGTATATATATATATATAAGTTATATGTCTGTGTGTTTATATATGTGTATATATATGTGTTTGTATATTTATATATAAATTGTATGTCTGAATGTATTTCTTATTTTTTTTCATACTTTTCAATGAAATTAATCTGATTTTCTATAATTTTTTCAAGATTATAAAATTAATTTTTATATATTTTTTAACAATATTTTCAAGATTATATAGTTAGTTTAATTCGAAATTTTGTGTATCAATATTTTATTTTTATCATCCTCATTTTTAATTTAAAAGAAAAGTAATAACAAGACAAAAGAAAAAAAAAATTCAATACCACATTAGCTTCTTAAAATAAAAATTTAATGCCACGTCAGCTTCTGACCGGTTGTGTCACCTGCTATATCCGGTTGCAGGGTATTTTTACCAATATTTTAAAAGTTATGAGGCATTTTAAAAAATGGCCAAACTTGAAGAATATTTTCTTAAATATGGCAAACTTACGGGATATTTTTACCAATTTTCCCTTTTACTGTGTGAAAACTTAGAGAATTTTCCCTGTATAAGGGAAAAAGTGCCTGTAGAAGGATAACCCCCTCCTTCGAATGACTATATTTTGTGTGTGTTTATTTTCTAATATTCTATACTGCTGAGGTAACATACTATTTGCTACTGAATCAGCTTGAAAACTGACTTATCATATTTCATTGCGCATAAAACACTTTCGGCATTGCTCGTTGTAAGTTTAAAAAAGAACAACTTATTATAAGCAAACTTTTCTGCAGAAACTTATTGATGTAAGTTCTTCTGTAAGAAGTAGTTTCTAACAGCCGACAACAACTTACTGCCTACGTTTTACAAAGAAAAATTGCTAAAGGCTAGAGGTTTATTAACCTCGCTATGAAACCTCTACCACTTGGGACCAACATTTACCTTACGAACAATTATTTCAATTTATAATGAAATTCAATCTATTTAATGTATTTGTTTGAGTTCATTTACATCACTACAAGAATTTTGGTAATAAACTACACACAGTAGACCTTGATTTTTTTACGAAAATGTAGTCATTTAGGGTTGTACTATAACTTTCTCTTAATTCATATTCTATAAAGAATTCGCTAATAGAATACAGAGATACCACGATTTTTAGTAAGCGTTGTCTATTTATCTTTTTTGTGCAGAATCTCACTAATAGACTACAGAGATACCACGGGTTTTAGTAAACATAGCCTATTAGCACATTTTTACGCAAATAGACTATGATTTTGTGAACGATTTCTGAAAAGCATAATTTTATTAGCACTGTTAAGAAATTTATGTCTAGTTTTGATGATGCAAAACCAAATTTAATAGGAATTAGTTCCCCCGATTTTCTAGGCAAAAGTCACAGCTTGAAGATACAGCATAATCATCAACAACAAACAGCACGAAAAGTCCGTTGTAGGAAGTAAGGCTCAATAGTTGTAAGAAGACTACAACAATAGTCGGCATAAGAGAAACATGTACAACAAAGTCTGCAGGCAACACGATCCACTGCATACAACATCTTTGATTGTATAGCAGACTAAGCAGCAAGTAGTCAGCAAAAAGGCCAAATCATTCAACAAGTCAGCAATTTCAAAATTTAGAATTAGCTAGTACAGACAAGAAGCATTCTTGTACTAACTATAAAATAATATGAATACATGTATCCTGGCAAAAGAAAAAACAAGTATGTTGGCTGACATTGCTACATCTACTCTAACCTACTTTCCCAGCTAAAGGACAAAAATGGCTCTTTCTGCATTAAATGTAAACAAGAATCTCTTTAACCTTAAAAAAGAGAAACCCTACTACTATAAATAAGGGAGTGAAGAGAAATGACTAACTGATGCACTAAATGAACAAACAAGAATACTTCTCATGAGCTGCAAGATTCTCAATAATCTATGAAGCAAGCTCTCGAGAAGCCCTCTCACAATCTCAGCCTTTCTCACTGAAGCTAGCCCATCTTTGAAAGATGATGATAAAGTGTTTCATATGGTTGATGAACATACGGAAGATGTTGAGAAGGAGGTTCCCCAATTATCCTCCTCAACATAACTGAATGATGAAAGTAGTGAAGAGTTCAATGCTGAAAATGATCCCGCTCCAAAAGAGAATCCAAGCACTGTAGAAGAAGAACCCTTCTTCTAACCCTCGAGTCCAGGTACATTCCGTCAATATATAAGGAGGATCCCCAAGAAAAAAAAAGGAAAGACAAAGTTGATCCCAAGGTTGGCTCATCCTCCAGGACAACTCGCACCAAAAAGCCAACTCATACTGAAGAACCAATAGAGGATGGTTCTTCTGATACTGGATATGACTTTGGTATTTCTTATAACAAGAATTTCTACTTTTATTCTCGTGCAAAGCATTAGTTAAAATATGAGAGGAGGAAGGTTTGGCTGGATAGAAGAATAAACATCAGCTAATTTAGACAACATGAAGTTTACCAACTTCTAAAAAAAGGTGGTTTGTGAACGATGTCTAGGACCCTCAATCGTGTTACTTTGGAAGGGACTTTATCAAGGGAAAATTTCTTTGATTTACTCCACAAGTAATCAATGAGGAGTTGGGTACAAAACGAGCCAGAAAGTGTTGTGTATGATGACTATGATGAGGTAGCTTGGGTCAGCACTTGAGGAAAAGTGTAGAGGTGGCCAGAGCTCATAAAGATCTCTATGCTATCTCAGTTGTACACAAACCTTCATAAAATTTTCGTGCACAACTAGTGTATATCCACCAACACAATGAAAGCCACAACAAAGCAGGGTATTCTAATATAAAATATTGGAACTGGTTGTTATGTTAATTTCGGGGAGCTAGCTTCCGAACACATAATGAAGCATGCGGAATAAAAGCAAGAAAACTATTTTCCATTTCCGTCCCTCATTTTTAATATACTGAGTTCCTAAGGGTTACCAAATGTTAGGGAACTGGATCTGATCAGCCCCTAGTACACGTGGTAGTGCACACACTTTTAGGTCAATTTAAGTATATCTTTTTACGGACTTTTGTGTGCATATTCACGTGTGTTTTGTGCGTTTATTTCTCATTAGGCAATTTAACGTGTTTGGTTCATTTTCATGTCAAGACAGGTGAATTAAGGCCGAAAAACAGGTTCGAAGATCTCAAACTGACAAATCGAGCTCAAAGGAAAAAGAAAACAAGGAAAAACAGGGGACCATGCCCGAGGCGATGATGACACGCCCGTGGCTCAAGCCATGGCCAAGGCAAACCATCCCACAGCCGTGGTAAATCCTCCAGAAGAGGGCCAAATTGCTGCATTACAAGCCACGACCGAGGCAGTCCAATGCCACGACAGTGGCGAGCCAAGCCCCACGACCGCGGTTAGAATAAGCCGCGGCCGTGGCCAATCCTCCAGAAGAAGGGCAAATCCAGGCCAACCAAGACCACGACCGAGGCGGTTGCTGGACCAAGGTCGTGGCCCCAAATTAGGCCCAAAACCCTTATTTTCACCATGCCCGCGGCTAACTTTGTACCACGGCCGCGGCGGGGTTCCCTGTTTTGAAAACCCAAACACGTTTTTGCCTAAATTTGAGCTAACACTTTCTCCCCTATATATATATTTTCTAATTCGAAATTGATCTACTGGAGAACACAATTCCAGCCATTTTTTATCCTCCATCCTCCTCAAGAACACATTGGGAAGAAGATTTAAGGCCAATTCATCCTCAACCCAAAGTTCTTGGTTTAATCTTCAAATTTATCATGTTTTCTTATGTTTCTACTTATTTTCTGTTTGTCTTAGCTTCTATGGGTGAGTAGCACCCTTTAGTTCATCCTTGATCATTGTGGAACCTTGAGTTGAAGACATTGATGTGATTATTGCGGTTAATGTTACCGAAAATATTGTGTATTCAAGTGTTTTCTGTTGTTTGCTGTTATTGAGTCACATTTATGAATTGATTATTGGATTGATCACCCTTTAAGGGATTTGTGAATGTGTTGCTAGAATAGGAAATTACTATCCGTAATTGTAGGATTTCCGATTCCCGTGTAGCAAACAATAGATTTATTTATTGGTGATAACACAAAGTTCAACCACTAAAACCGAGCTTGCGAGTTTTATGTTGAATTTATCTCGTTGTCCTAGTGTTTAATGCATTTGGTTATTGAATCTAACAGAGCTTGTTCGAGGATTCGATTAAATTGAATAAGGTTAGTCGAAGAGCTTATTTTGATTAACTAAGATTAAGGGACAACAAGGCTATTAGAGCTTGTTAATAGCCTTGAGATAAGGGCTTGAATCACAATTTAATCGGGCATTAACATAGTTGCATCAATCGTCCAAGACCAAGGGGAAGCATGATCAAGGATGGATCGTTTTATTACTTGAAAACAAAAAACGAAAAAGATCTCATCTATTGTCTTCGATTATTTGTTTCTTTGAATTTGAATGTTAAATGCTTTTAATTTCGTTTAGTTGCCTTTATTTGTTACTAGTAGATTGCTAGTCCATTATCAAGTCCCCCCCAACCTTTATTGCTTTCTTAAGTATTTGCTTCTTGCATATTTAATTATAAATTGCTTGGCATCGGAATCAAAACTATTCGGCCGTTCCCTGTGGGATCGACCCATATTAACCATTCTACTAGTTAGAATAGTTGGATAAGGACAAGTATATTTCTATACTTTAATTTGGTAAGCAACACACGACAATCGCGTTACCAGCCTCCGATCCTTAATGCGCATGCCACAATCACATCCATGCATCGGTTTATGGATCTTTCTTGGATCGATATTGATGCTGAATAGCCGGCTAATTTTGACAACAATGTCGGGTGAACATTTGAACCAACCTTGTCCAGATCATTTATGCTCCATTAGGTTTAATGCTCACTGCTTAATTAGAACGTCTCACGAAAATCCAGGATAACCTTCTTGCCTCAATTTCTCCACAAAAATGGAAGGTCGCAGTACGCCACGACCTATTTAGAGGTTGATGCCGATCCTGAAGCCAACCCTGAGGATGAACTTCATCCACTATGGTGGGACATTATTCAAAGCCATGAAGGAAGACAAGTTTATGATGCAAATGAGGAGGAGGCTGCTCCGAGCAATCCATTTGATGATGCAATTTGGAGAGGAGAAGCTGATGATGATGATGATGATATCATTGGGGATAATGATTTGTTCGATGATGATGTGGCCAAGAAGGATGAAGAAGAAGAGGATGGGGAGGGTGAAGAGACCGAAAAAGAGGATTAACGTGTTTCTGTTTTGCAAGGAATTTTTTTTATTATTTAAAAACAATTTAGGTTATTTTCGTTGTTTTTTTTTTTTTTTTTGTTGATTTTTTTCTAATAGTTTATTTTCAAAATTTTAGTGAATCGTTTTGTTTGCCTTTCATGTTTTAAGTATCCTCATTTTTTTTTTAATTATTGTTTTAAAAGGGGAGATATTGGGATATCTTGAATTTAGGGGGAGTTTTATGTTTAACTTAATCAATTTTTGTTGTACGTTGGTTTTGTGTAGGAAAGGTAAGAATAGTTTGATTTATCAAATTCTTAATAAAGTTTATGTTTTACATGTTTTGCCTTTTATACACATAAACTAATTTTAATTTCATTATCGAAATGTATATAACAAGTTATGCAGGTTCGCTGAAGAAGATTATGAACTTTTCAATTCGGTGAAGCAAACATTGAGTGATTAGAGCTGAAAAAGTGGAAGGAGCTAGATGAAGACCAAGTCCAAGTCCAAAAGACTAACTCGCCGAAGTTAAGTCTATAAGTTTAGGGGTTGTACCGGCAAACTAACTATGGCCTAAATTGGTGTGATGGTGGTTAGTGGAGAGTACTGCCCAACCTTCAAAGAGGTCTATATAAGGAGCTTCAACTGATAACGGAAGATAACGAATATCGAAGTGAGAAATGTTTGTCTATATAATAGTATGTGTCGTCTAGAGTGTTAAGTAGGTTTTCTATCCAGCACTGTGTGTCTAGTTTGTTCTTAATTCAAATTCCTCGTGAATTTAAATTCCTTGTCTTTGGATAATTTCAGGATAATTTTGATAGATTGATTTTGTACTCTAGATTGTGTTTAGTCGTCTGTTTAAGACGTTAGGATTCAAGAAGTGTGAATCAAAGTCTGTCTCGATTCACTATTTGAATCTTTTTTGTAATTCCCCAAGTACATAGTAAGTTCTTTCACCCTAAAGGCATCCACAAGTTAGTAGAACTTGTGAAAAGTTTTACATCATTTGTTATTTAAATTTCCAATGTGTTTAGACTCAAGGTTGGGTAAACCTTGTACCCAACTGATCACTCCATATTTTAAGTGATTTTTAGGCACACATTCATAGCTAAATTACAGCATTATTACGTAAATTAGTACTTCTTAACCTACATTTTTATATGTTTGGCGGGTTTCACTTGTTTATCGATTTTGTAGTGTCTTCAATACAACACAAGACATTTTTGGAGTTAATGGTGAAATCACAAGTCCAGACGGATAAAAGAAGTCTTCAAAGTATTGGGCTCAAAATAGCTTTTGAGAAGGCCCAAGATTGAGTGGAGAAGCCCAAAAGACAAAGCAAAAAAAGAAGGGAAAATGCTAGATGGATGACCGAATGGTCGTACTTCACTCGGTCTAGCTTCTTGTATCGATTAGAGAAACATGCATGGATGTTGACCAATTTCTCAACCGAATACATGTGCCTCCTTCGGTTGAGCAAATTGGTGAATTTTCTCATCGTGTGCATTTTTATGGAATTTTATTTGATTAAAACCCGTTCGGAGCCTATTGTTGTGTACTTCTGTAAATACCTAGCCTTAGGAATTAGTTTAGAACATCTTCATCATTATTATTTTCTGCAATAGATAGTTTAGATTTATATTATTCTGCAGATGGAGCAGTTCCTATGGGGTTGGAGAGGACGGCGAGGATTCTTCCGCCAGAGTTCGTTGGTGACCATAGTATTCCAATTCTTTCTCTTTTCATTTAGTTTTTCTTCTTTTCTTGTTGAGACAATGATTTTGTTTATACTATTTTTTTTTTCTTTAAATTCTTATGGAGTAGTCATTTTATATCTTAGGGTTGAAGAGTAGGTTTTAGTTGCGAATGTAGATTGTTAGATGCATGTTATAATTATATGTTCTTGATGTTATTCATTGTGTTGAGTTGTCACTGGTGTTATATTAGACTGGTCATCTATATTTAACACACTACAATCACATAGTCAAAATAGGACCAGAAGGTGAGGTGTTGGTGGATAGCAACACATGACATAATATAGACCAATATAGGACCGGAAGGTGAGGGTATATATTATGGGGGTATTACCTAGGCAGTCTTATGGTTATTTGTGGGAAGTCCCATAAAGAATTGACATAATAATTAAGTAAAATATACGTCAGCATGTGCAATTGTCTATGATTGTGCAATAATTAGTTTTGAATTCTATATCCTAAGAAAGCCTTTTAATATTTGATAATATACATTATTTAGTGAACCGTGACAACTTAGTTTTAAATCAGTTGTTCTTTTACTATTATCTTAGGGTCTTGATACTTAGTAAATAGGGTAACAAACCAACCAATCAATCATACAATTGATCCACTTAGATATTTAATTATTAAGAACTATATGGTAATCTAATTAGGTTTCATCTTCACTAGTCTCTGTGGATACGACCATTCTTGCCACTTGCTATTAACTACATCGTACACTTGCGGTTTAGTTGGTAGAGATTAGAGAGACCAAGTTTTTGGTGCCGTTACTAGGGATTAGTGTTAGGTGCTAATTAGATGTTATAAAGTCAGTCCTAAGTATTCTAGGATTTTTAAAATTGCTTCTAATTTTTTGTTTTTATAAAAAAAAAAAATCAAATTTTCTTTATCTGCTATTGCAAATCTACACTGATATAAATGCTTTGGTTTTCAAATGTTATTTGGTGTTCTGTCTTAAAGTTTTTGCATGCAGTGCATGAAACTAGGTTTAGGGAAGGAGATATCATACCCATAGACATGGAGGTAGAAAAAACTACCTGAAAGAGACATTCCAGTTAACCTCGACTGAAATAAGAGCAATGGAAGAAAATCCTAACAGACGAGAGGAGCATGAGGATAACTCAAAAGAATAAGCCCAATCACCTATAAGGGACTTTTTTAGGCCTGTGTCAACAAGAACTTTGGAGGAATACAAAGGCCAGCAGTCCAGGCTAACAAATTCGAATTAAAGCCAACCTTGATTTCCATGGTTCAGCAGAACTATTTTCTTAAAGGAGCTATGGAGAACCCGAATGGCCATCTGGGTCATTTTCTAGAGATATGTGATACTATCAAAATTAATGGGCCCTCTAATGGAGGGATCTGACTACGCCTTTTCACATTCTCACTATGGGATAAGGTGAAGACATAGTTGTCTACATAGAACATTAGCAGTTGGTCTAATAGGTGCCGAAAATTCCTATTTAAAAATTTCTCACCAAGTAAGATTTTAAAGTTGAAAAGAATGATTATACCATTTCTCTAGCAAGATGGAGAACCTCTGTATAGGCACGGAAAAGGTATAGGGAACTCCTATGAATGTGTTCGCATCATGGTTTCCATGAGTATCAACAAGTCTATTATTTCTATAATGGGTTATCCAGGCATACAAGGATCATTTTGGATGCCTCATCTAGGGGCTCACTATTGCCAAATTAAAAAATGTTGCCATATAAATCTTGGAGATATAGTTACTAATAGTTTACAATGCCCGATAGAAAGATCTACAACAAGGAAGGTTGTCAAGATCTCATAAACATACACAATGGCAGACCTTGTCGGTACAATCGAAAAATTAACAGAATAAGCTGGTAAGCTTGCAAAGTCTCAACCCGAGAATCAACAGTATCCATACATGGATAGGGCATACGATGAAGCCTGTTACATGAGAAGTAAGGAAAATTGGGGTCTGAACACATAGTTTGAACCAGTTCAAAGAAGAACAAGGAAGTATACAGGAACACTTCCCATGCCAACAGAGTGATTTCAAAATCCATCATTATACTGTGAAAAGACAGAGACATTAGTCATAGTAGAACTCCTCATTGAATTGACAAAAGAAAATAAGGATCCAAAATAAACAAATAGAAGAACGTATGGGTAATATGGAGGAGAAAATCATCGATCTAGTAGGTACAATAGATATTATGGGGTCTTGCACAAAAACGCTAGAGAGACATGTACACCGGTTGATGGAGGAAGTTGAAAGGCAATCCAAATGAAAGCAGTTGAACTCAGAAGCGATACCGAATATGAAGGACCCCTCAAATGCTAAAAAAATTAGGTGATAAAAGATCAATGAGCAAATAGAACAATCACATAAAGAGGATCCTGAGAAAAAGGACGAAAGAATGAAATCAGAAGAGCTCAACACAAATCCAAACATCATAGTAGAATTACCATATCCTCAACGGCAAAAGCAGAAGAAACTAGAAAAAGAGTTTGAAAAGATCTTAGAGACTGTTAGGAAAGTCAACATTAACTTACCTCTGATACAAACACTTCAATAGATGCCAAATTATGCAAAATGTTTAAGGAGGATGTTGCCAAAAAGAGGAAAGCAAAAAGTAGTGAAACTGTCAACTTGACTAAACAATGCAGTGTAGCACCGAAAAGGAAGATGCCAAGAAATAGAAAAGATCCAGGCCGTTTCAGTATAACATGCATAATAAGGGGAGAGGTTTTCGAGAATGCCTTGTGCGATTTAGGAGCCAGTATATATTTGATGCCTTGATCCATTTAAAAAAACTGGCACCTAGAAATCTACGCCCAATTACTGTGGCACTTCAAATAGCAATTAGGTATGTAAGCTACTACAACTAATGTTCAAGTTGAGTTGTCAAACTTATCACTGTATGTTCAAAAGTTAGTTCGCATTTTGGGCCAAGTGTGGTTTGTTCGATAGTTAGTTTCCAAATGGACCATGGGTATGCTCAAGATTTTATTTCCAAATTTTTCATTGTACGTTCAATTTTCATTCTATTCATTATGTATTCAAAATTATATATCTATTTTGTCCATTGTTTGTTCGAAATACAATACCTTTGAATTGTTTGTTTAAAATCCAAGAACTTACTCCATTCGAATTTTAGTTTTCTAATACAGGTAAGAAACTATGGTGTGTAATTTGTGTATGATGCTCGTCGGGACATGTTTATATAACTCAAAATTTATGAATTTAAGACATGAAAAGAATACGAATTGACTTACATTGTTCATACTTTTAACCTGTGTTGCTCATTATTGCTTTTTGATAAAAATTAGTTGTCCTTTATGTAGATGGACGAATATTAGGGGTTATGGGGGAAAGAGGGTGAGAGTGATGGAATGTGAGAATGTAAAAAAATACAAAATACTCAACTTTTATGGTTCTTTATAAAAAAATAATTAAAATAATATGTTGTACTTAAAAAAAAATGGTGTCTTTAGTCTTTTTATTTATTAAAAAGAGCAATTTAGTCATATTACTCAAGGTTATTTTCCTCCGACACAAAATTATGTTGTACTTAGAGCTATTTGTGGTGACATTACACACCGGCCTATAATAAATAAAAAAAATCAGTATTAGACAAAACAATCAGGCGAGAAATACAATTTACATGTCATATTGCATAAATCTTTTCAGTAATTAAGAAATAAATATATTGTTACAATTTAAAAATAGGCGCAAATTAGGAATAAAATCACAAAGAAAAAATTTTCAACAAAATTGTGCATGGTCATAAATGTATGCTGATAAGGATGAATCCCGAAAAAATCCATTCCATATTATAAGAAATTTTGGCCAAAATAAAACACAATTAGATAAGGACGATTGACAAAGAATTGCACATATCAAGGCCAAAAGTTTTAGTTGGGAAAAGGATAGTCATATTACTTATGTGGGGTGCATATATATATATATATATATATATACTAAAATATTTTGAATACTTCTTTTTAGTTAATACAAATTTTGTTATCAAAAAAATACATGTATCGATTTCCTTTCAAGTAATCACCAATTGTTACTACTCAATATATTAAAAAAGATCCTTTTGAGTTTTAAGATTCTTTAGGAATCTTATTAAATAATTTTTAAGAAAATGGAAAAGGAAAAAATTGACCCTTAACTAGCTATGTCTACGTGGGGGATTGTCAGGTTAGGTATTTTATTTCCCGAACCCGACCTACACATGTCTGGCCCTGCCCCGCTTTAGGTTAAGGGTCTTTTCCCCATGTCCTACCTATACAAGGCGGGTCTACCCCGTCCTGCCACATTCAAATCAATTTTTTTAGAAAAACCCTGATGTTTTATGCATACAAAAAGCAAAATTGCAACAATGTTTAAATTGAAGAAGTATAACAAGAAAATCAAACTAATAGGAAAGTCGTCGAAATTCAAGAAAATATCATCATTAAACCTAAAATAATAGGAAAGTCATCCAAATGCAACCAAACTAATAGGAAAGTCATCAAATGCAACAGAAAATCATCCAAATGCAACTGAAAGTCATCCAAAAGTTTAAATAAAAATAAAACTAGAAAACAAATACAAGAAGTGATCTGCTGCTCTAGAAAGTCATCCAAGATAGTATCGGTTTTTCGAGACTTTCTTCGTGTTACTCCTATAACAATAGGAACAATAGCTAAGTAAACAAACCATAATGTTTAAATTCATATATCAAACTGAAATAACTAAATAAATTAAGAAATTATCTGTCATACCTAAAAAGTCCTGATCAATCTTTAGAAAATTGTTTTAATTGCTCCACTGAGTGAATGATCTACATCAATACAAAGTATAAGCAAAGATCATTAGAATATGGGTGTATCATCACTAAACCTAAACACATTAAATTAACGTGATATAATAATAAGATAATTACCTATAAACTCAGCTAAGAACCAATTTCGTGCATACGTTAAAGAGTCAAAAACCTTAAGGTGGAGTCTACTACAATGAGGACTAATCAGCCGTTTACTTGCATTGAAAGCAGACTCTAAAGCTATCGTTGAGACGAGCATTGCTAAAACATCCATTTCTATTTAATAGGATACTTACCCTTGTTTGCCTTCCACCAAGTCAAGACATCAAAATCAGGAGGGCGTGGTAAAACATCTTCTTCCAAATAGTGATCTAATTCACCTTACAAATTTTATTTTCCTTTGAGAAGCAAATCTATCGAATTCACTGTGATGGATGAATTCCAAAATGAGTCTCATTCAAAGGCTAGCTTATATCACCATCTCGTTTTTTACTATCCTTCATCTCATACTATTGAAGCAACTCATGACACAACATAAAGATCTTCTCTATCTCAAAGTCAACCTCAATAGGATTTATCTTAGAAAAATAATACTCTAACAAAACCACTTTATATTGAGAATTAAGTACAGTTGCCACACCCACAATGCCATGTACACTACTCCAGTATTTATCAAACTTGTTATCAATATTCCTAGCCACAGATTCAACTACTTTAGAACCACAATTCATCCATTGGTTGAACGCAAGTTTAATCTCATAAAATTTAGGAAAATACAGATTGGCAATAGGGTGTTTAGTATCAGAGAAAAGTTCAGTCACATTATAAAATAATTACAGCCTACTACAAATCTTTATAGTTAAACTCCAATCTTCGTGAGAACTATGAAAGTTATGTTGTCATTTCATAGTTCACAATCTTGTTGATATTTTGGGAACTATCTTAAATTTAGATTGGGTGTTGCTAAAAAATAGAGTTAGAGCTTAGAAATGTTTAGGATTAATTGACATTGATATATGTTGATATTTTCATTATTTTTACATATTAAGCCCTTATATCATATATTAGTTCATTATTCCATTATACAGATAACTTTAAAATTCAGAAATGGACCAGTGATTTAACTGGTTGAAACTTGAACCAGTGGCTTGGCCGGTTCGGTCACCGGTCCAGTTCAACAAACACTACATTTCACATTGATCTTTTGTTGTAAATTGTGCTCATTTAATGTGTATAAGTCTAATAACATGCGAATTGTATTTTCAGGTTGATTTTATGTATTTGTATTACTTGAATTTTTGGTGTTCTTTGTCATATTTTATAGGTTAAGGAAATCCGGAGATTCGAAGGAGCCGTCTCCACATACCCATTTATTTCCTGCATGCATTTTGAGGTACAAATGGGCCTTTATTGAGCCCGCTCCTAGGTCAAGTTGAAGTTCGTCGAGTCACAAATAAAAGTCTTAAAGGGACCAGGAAGAGAAAACGAGTAGTAAAGGCCTGAAATGATATGGAAATGCACGACAACAAAGAGTTTAGAGCATGTTTGGAATCAGCACTATGGGACAACACCGCCAGTGGTACCGCGGCATTAGAAAACTCCAGGGGGTCTGTTTTGAGCTACCGTCGTCTTCCTCCACGGTAACATGAGCCGTGGTATGGCCTAGTGCGCTGCCTGTTTGATCCATTGTAGTTTCGTCCATCTTCCTTGTCTGATGTAGGATTCTAGTGATTCAAGTTTCTACGAGTAGCTACCACAGATAACTATAACTTTGTACAAAGGAGTCGGGAGTCTATTCTAAGATGTTTCCTCTCAAAATTTCCTAGAAGTCCGACTCACTTACGGTCTAACACTTCAAACCTACCTAATATATTAATACTCTCTCTTGTTATTAAACTTGTTTTTTTCATTTATTTTAAGTCTTATTTCAACAGATTTTCTAGTGCTTAGCTCTAGAAGGGTTTGTAAACTTATAAATACTCCCTCTCTTACCTTATTTCACAACTTTTCTCCTCTTCTATTTTTTATTTCTTCCATTTTAGTTTAGTAGTTATGGTTTCTTCTTATTATAAGGAGACAACCACTATGGACTCGAAACCAAGAGAAAACTCAGAGATTTGTAACACCTACTAAAGATTGTTGGAGTTTTCGGAAGATTCGTCATTTCTTAAGCATTTCTTTCCCTCATCTCTCTTATTTACTATAATGTTGATTTATTTCTTAGTATTGATATTCTTCGTTGTTCTTGTGATGATTGTTTCCCGATGTTAGGGAGTAGCTCAAGCCTCGAAGTTAATGTATTGTTGATGTGTTATTCGATTTATTAAGGATATTAATAAACCTAGGGTTCTTGGGTTTAGTTAATGTGTATTAAATCATATCTTAAATGAATTAGTTTTACGTATGATTAGGTATTAGAATGGTACAAGTATTAATACTGCTTATTGTTCGGTCTTTCTAATGCTAGGAATTACATTAGCTAAACTTTGTGTTCCGTAAGGGATACCTAAGGGAGAAGCTACGAAACGAAGAGGTGTTTGGTCTTCAGTCATGACCTATTTCAATAAACGTGATTATCTTGCATTCTAGTATTTACTAATGCTCCCAAGTCGGTATATAGTTTCAGGAAGGTGGTGAATTCAAGTTTTACGTTATAAAGATTGATTGAACTCGGGGTCGACTTTATCGAAGATATTAAGATATAGGTATTCTTCATCAAACTATGTCATATCCTATACCCCTTGGAGTAGATTAGCTTCTGGATTAATCTAACCGCAAGTTGTGACAGTAACCTTGTAGGGTTGATTCCTAGGATTGTAACCTTCATCGACCATCTTTTTCAGTGTATACAATCCTCTCACTGCCAATTCAACAATTAAGTCGTGTAATGGTCATAAGATGTTCACCTCCTCTTGGATCCCCGCTCCCATGCAATGGTCAGGAATTCTTGGCGGTATCGAATCGATTAGGAATCTTTTACAAGACAAGTTCAAACATTAAAAATTTAAATCATTGTGTATTTCATATTAAGTTGCAGATTTTAGTTTGCACTCATTTTCAAGAATTTGGGCATAATGCAATCAAATTCGAAGATTTGATATGATGTTACTTATAGCCACTTCTTGATTTCTGGTTTGTTGGAATTCACTCAAATAAAATAGTCGGAGAAGCCTCGCACGGAAAATTTGATTTGTTCGGACCCAGTGAACTCAAAAGAGTTGCACACCAGCGAACTGCTTTGAAATAATTTTTAACAACATAAATTAACTCAAACGAATTCGCTAAATAGATTGAATTCTATTACAAATTGAAATCATTGTTCGTGAGGGTGAATCTCAAAAAATCCCTCCAAGTATAGCTGATTTAGCACTTTAATTTGCATATGTATCATGTTTATGTTTTTTCGATTTTCCATATGATCGAGTTTCGGTGGCCAAATCTGGTGTGGCAGCCGAGAAATGGTAAAGTACAAGATTCCCATACTTTTTATGCTAAAGTGAAACTTTAAAACATCATACAATAAAGTGTTAAATCTCGTATTTTAATGGGTGGTTTTCATAATTTACCCAAAACTTAAAGTAATATTACTATATAACTATTTAAACCTATATTTTTTCATATGTTTATGTATTAGTGCATGTTTTTCTTTTGAGATTCATCGTGAATTAAAATACCAGACATAGTCAGAAATGATAATAGGTCTTTGAATGTAATTTATTTCCGCATAAACATAATCTAATTTTGGCATCCAGGTGTAGGGATCTTAGATTCGTGCAATTCGAGTTAAAGGATGGATCAATAAAAATGTATCACTGTTTATACTGTAAGGTATTTTACTTGTCAGTTATTGTGCTTGATACCTTTATTGAGAGCAAGCAACAACTTTTAGTATAAATCTAATATATTTTTAGCATAATACATTTCTTGAGAACAAGTTTTATCTTTCATCATAAACCCTAAGACATTTTCATGAAAAATTGTTCATGACCTGAATTGCATGAATCTAACTGGTGGTGTACAGAAGACCTACTCTGTCATAAGCTGTTAATACATACATTTTAATATCCGTATTTTTTTCGTAGATTCATTTAAAGATAATATGGCAAATACAATTATATCACAATTAGCAATTTTCGACTATAATTCAATTCGAAGGATTTTTTAGCTAAATATTATGAAGTGATGCATTATTATAATTTCCATATCCTGTATGCTGCAAATATCATTCATGAAATAACCATGTTTGAAAATAATATAGGTGGTAGAAAGTGAAATTCTGTCCTATAAATACAGGTTGTTTGCAAAACTAAAAGCACACCTGAAATTGTTTCATATTTCCTCTCCGAAAATGAGTTGTTCAGGTTCAAGGAAAGGGAAGGGCAGGCAAAAGGTTAAGATGGCGAAGATCGAAAATGAGACGAATCTTCAAGTGACGTTCTCCAAGCGTCGGGCTGGGCTTTTTAAGAAGGCTAGTGAGCTGAGCACTCTGTGCGGTGCCGAAACTGCTGTGGTTGTTTTCTCCCCTGGTAACAAAGCCCATTCTTTTGGGCACCCTAATGTGGACTCTGTTGCTAATAGATTTCTCAACCAAAATGTTCCACAGATGGGCGATGCTGATAAACTACTTGAGGCTCATCAAAAAGCCACCATTCAGCAGCAAAACATGAAACTGGCGCAGCTGCACAAACAATTGGAATTTGAACAAAAGCGTGCGCAGGAACTGGAGAGGGTGAGGAAGCAATGCGGCCCGCCCGATCTCGACAAGCTTAGTTATCGACAGCTCGAGCAGTTGAAGGGGGCTCTTCTCCGCTTCCGACACCAACTTCAGAGTAAGGTTTATAAGGCTGCGGTGGCTGCACAGGGACAGGCACAGGCACAGGCACAGGCACAGGCTGAGGCTGACGGTGTGCCCTCCTCATCTCGTGTTCGATCTAATGAAGGGACCAGTACCTCCAATGCTTCAGCAATTCGCTATGACCCAATGGCTACTGAATCTTGCCCTACTATTGCTTATTCTTCAACTGCTACTACTCCAACTGCCGACCACTAGGTCTTATGCATGGCGTTAATTGGCTTTTCCTACATTTCGTCAAATTTCTATATCAGTTTGCTAGGTATTCGGTCTCATATCTTCTGGGCTTTTTATGACTTCTCTATGTATTGCAAAGCCCAGAAACGTATCTTAAAGTCCTAGTTTATGAATAAATTCTCTTAAATAAATCGACACAGGAAGAGGGTACTCTTGTGTGTCTTTGCATTTATCTTCTTAATTTCTTCTTTTACAAAACACACGGGGCATAGAGACATTGTACGATATCTAAAAAAACTGTGGTGATTTTTATAAACACAGAATAATATATATACTCCATGCGTATATAGTAATGTGAAATTCAAGATCAAAGTATGAAACACCACAAACGCAGCGTCACACTGTCCACGTTACACAAGTCATTATTTTTGGAGAAAGGTATATTTAAAGACGATAAAAATGTGAAAATGAATGTGGTTACTGCAGATATACATAATACATTAATAGAGATGAATTGTGTGGATCTAAATTGTTATCTATTTGACTAAAAAAAGCCATTTATTTGCTTTGAGAAATTCTGAGAAATAACTTTATGGGATGTAGTTAGTAAAAATAGACTGGCAAATACCTTACCCCGCCAAGCCCAACTACCATTTATAGAAAATTAAATAAATAAATAACCAGCGAGTTTAATATCATGAGTTTTATTACAGTATTATTTTGAAAAAGAACTCAACTATTATATAAAAGTGTTGTTTTTTTCATGTTATTATTATTGTTATTTGAAACCATTTTCCATGTTTACCATGTTTTTTAAAAAAATACAAATAATTTATAATAAAGAGAATGTCCAGGCCGATCTAGATACAATTCGCATTCTCTGTTGCAATAGGTGTTTCATTCTCTGTTACACTCAATTCACTACGTGATACATATTAATTTTTGATATCATATCATACATGTGTTGATTAGTGAATGTAGTGAAACACAAGATATAACACCAAAATGTAATAGATAATCTCATGCATCTAGATAGCGGAATGCTAAAATTTAGAGCTATGTACAAAGAATGAAAGAGTATCACAATTTTTAGCATAATATATATATATATGCGCAAAAGCAGCAAGAATCTGATTGTGAAAGGCCGAAAACCTCATCATTTTCCTGCCTAGAAATTTCCACGTGGAATCCTCTATCTCATTTTTCCCATGTTTCAATCGTGTTTCACTTCAAAAAGTTAATTAATTATAATTTTATTTTTGTGATTCATGAATTTAAAGTTTATAATTTTGAGTAGATTCAGAATTCAGGATTTATGTTTAAATTCCATATTTAAGGTCTTGTGTTCTACTTTTTTCGACTAGGGTATGTTTTCTATTCTACACTTACAATTTTACGATTCATGGCCATTAAAAGAAAAACGGTATGTTAAGACCACAAAACGTGGTCTCAAATAATGAGTATTTGTCACAATTTGAGTGAAGCGGTCTCAAATAATGAATATTTCAACTTTATTGTCGTCTCAATAACCCCGACGCAAATAATATATTTGTGACCACAAAAGTGGTCTCAAATACATCTCAAATAGTTTTTGCAACAACTAGTTGTCTCTAAAAGTAGTCTTAAAATGATCTCAAATAATTTGTATAGAGATTTGTGACAACAAGTGGTCACAAATAACTTATTATTAGTGACCATAATTGTGGTGTCAAAAAGTGGTATACAAAAGACCTATTTTGTTGTAGTGGGTTCATGGTTCATGATTTAATGGTTCAGTGTTCATAATTCAATAATTCATTATTTAGAATTCATGATTCATGTGTTCGGATTCACAATTCATGTTGCCAGTGGCAGAGCTATAGCCGACCAACACCGGGCTCCAGCCCAGTACAAAATTTGTAGAATTTTATTTTTAGTAGTATAATTTTTATTATTTCAATATTATTTAGTCTAAATTTTATCTAAGTCCACCCCCATTTCACTTTATTGTGCACATTTTAGTCTATGATGCATACATAAATAAATGATTCATACTCAAAATTTTGTCCAATTATTTCGTTTCAAATTTATCTATTAATTATTTTAGTAAATTTTCTTAAAAGATGCTCCATCCGTTTCAAAATAAGTGTAGTTTTGACTTTTTTTGTCAAAATTAAGGATTCATAATAATGGCAAATATATTCATACAAAATCCACTTAATTTGGTATGTTTTGTGGAATAAGGAAATAATCAACTAAATTAAGTAGGTTGTTTAGGGTAAAATTGAAAGAATTGTGGTTTTTTTGTTAAAACGACACTTATTTTGAATTTTTTTAACTTCTCTTAAAGGACTATTATTTTAAAACGGAGGGAGTAGTAAAAGAAAGAAAGTTACTGCGTAAACTCTATTCTTAATGAATGTTTTTTAAATTCTATAGTAGGCCACAATTTTATTGAGCTTTAAAAAAAAAATTAATGCATATGAATTTTTGCGTTTCAGCCCATCCCATTAGTGAATCCTAGATCCACCTCTGCATATTGCATGGTTCGATTTTGAAGTAAAACACGAATGAAATATAATAAATATGGGACAGAGGATCTGAACTGAGAATTTTTTTCAAATGAGGAGATAAAACAACAATATAATAATAATTCAACCTACAATATAGTTATTTGGATAACTAGAAAGGAAAATCTGCTCAATTTTAATCAATCTCCTAAATAGAAAGTTAAATCTACTGTACTCAATAAATTTTTAAGATGCATACCACTAAAATGGTTGAATTCAATCTTTGTATAATTATATGTACGTACTTCCTAGCTTAACAAAAATAAGTCATTTACAAACATTATCAAATATTAAGTCATTCTAGCAAAATATGCTTATTTCTTCTAATTTTGTCCTTAGATAAATTTAAATAAATTTTCCTACCAATATATAATATAATCTTTACCTAAATTATTTATTATCTCTATTGGTAAAATTATTATCTTTCTTCTCCTATTTCTCCCTTATAAATATTGAAGATAGATTGTTTGTGAGTGTATAACGATCCGATTTTCATAAAATATTTTTAAACCACTCAAGTTAGCAAATAATGATTTCATAGTGATTCCTTTATTTTAATGGGGAAATAAATCATGCCATTAAAAATTACTTGAGCATAAATAATATAATAAATATGAAATTAGCAATATCTTTTGACACAAAATATATCAAGTAATCAGAATTCAAGAACATAAATCTTAATCTATAGTAGCGGAAAATAATGTAACTTAATAAAATCATAAACATACTACTAACAAGTTAAATTCAAGTAATAATTTTATATTGTCGTTAAGCTAAAGACATTATAGTAGCAGAAACATTGTAAACATATATGACATTGCCTGTATACAAATAAATTATAGTTTTAATCATTCTAAGGCTAATAATTTTAAGCAACATAAAATTTCCATATGATTAGTTAATGTCAAATCCATAAATCGAATATCTTAGGTAGTACTACAAATTTGATGACATATAATAAATATTGACACTAAATAACTTGACTAACAAATATTCGAAATTCACTTTAAAGAAAACAAGTAATACAATAAGTTTTGATTACTTCCAATTAACTCATAATTAACTTAATAATAATTCATACATTTTCACTGTACCGCTCTAGCCTCCTCGTCAACTCCTCAACTGAACCTAAAAATATTAATTATAGGGGATAAGCTACCTTCAACTTCTTACAAGTACATATGAAGAATATATGGTTGAAACATAACATGAAGAGTAATCGACTTACAACTTATCATAACATATATGTGCACGGGTTAACCCGTATTACATCAATTTAGCACAAACTTAACATACATTTGCACAATTACTTACATTGTTTCATTCTTTTGGAATGTGTGTTGTTCATTATTTATTTTTATAAAATTAGATGTCATCGATGTAGATGGATGAATGTTCAGGGTTATAGGGGAAAAGGGTAAGAGTAAAGGAATGTGAAAGATACAAAAATGATCGGTTGCTATAGCTTCCTTTTTAAAAAAATATTATTAAAATAATGTGGTGTACTTTGAATATTCATGGGATCTTTAGTCTATTTATTTAATTAAAAGGACAACTTAGTAATTTGATTCAAGGTAATTTTTGTCCAGTTCAAAATTACGGTGTACATAGAGGTATTTGTAATAGCATTATCCACCGCCTATATATATATATATATATATATATATATATATACATGACAAAATCAATCAGCCAAAAAATACAATTTCCATGTCATATAGCATAAATCTATTTAGTGATTAAGAAATAAATATATTATTACAATTTGAAAAGAAGTAAATACGTGTTAAAATAGGCGCAAATTGGAAATAAAATCACAACGGAAAAATTTTTAGCAAAATTGTGCATGGTCATAAATGTATGCTGATAAGGAAGAATCGTAAAAACTACGCATTCCATATCACTAAGGAAATTTGTCCAAAATAAACAAAAATTAAATAAGGAAGATTGATCAAAAGAATTGCAAATGTAAAGGCCAAAAGTTTTAGATGGGTGAAAAATAGTTATTACTACCTCCATCCCAGCCTAACTTGTCTATTTTCCCTTTCGGTTTGTCCCAACTTAACTTGTCAGCCCATAAATGGCAAATTTATCTCCCAATCTCCACCCTCAAAATCTCCACCCTCAATCTCCACCTTTAAAAAGGTCAAATATTCCACAAAATTTGTTTTTTCTTAACCTCCGTGCCCAGCCAAGGTTGGCAAGTTAGGCCGGGACGGAGGGAGTATTATGCAAAAAATTGTGTGCATATGATGCACCATACTGTTATTGTACACCCAACTGGTCCAGGATCTATTTTCGCGCGGTTCATACTGGTTCGGACCAGTTTTGACCGCTTCGAACCGATCATTTTTTACCCTGGAAAGTAATTACTTTTTTACTACTCCCTCCGTCCCAAACTAATTGTCCTACCTCGGTCTGACACGAAGACTAAGAAAAAGTAAATGTTGTGGAATATTTGACTTTTTCAGAGGTGGAGATTGAATGTGGAGATTTTGATGGTGGAGATTGTGGGATAATTTGCCACTTATGAAGTAGGACAATTAGCTTGGGACAAATAAATAAGGCAAGTAGGACAATTAGGCCGGGACGGAGGGAGTATTTTTTTTTCAAAAAAATTACTCTCTCTTTCTCTCTCTCTCTCTCTCTCTCTCTCTCTCTTCGCAGTTGCAATTTTCTCTCTCTTCAGTTGCGATTTTCTCGTTGATTCTCACATATCTTCACGATTTTTCCGGCTTTTTTGTTGGTTTGCTTGCGATTCGTTAGGGTTTTGTCCCTATTAGTGTCTAGGCAGCATTTTTTTATTCGCGATTTCTGCTTGTTAGGGTTTTGTTGCGAAGAGGAGGTAATCCTTTTTTACTTTTTTTGTTTCGTTGTCAATTTTTGCGATGTCTAGTTAATCGTTCTGCATGTTAGGGTTTGTGTAGCTATTTTCTGTCTATAGTTGTTTATGCATGTACAATTTTCATCTGTTGTTTGATAAACTTTTTTGTAGTGTTTTTTCTGTCTATAGCTATTTTTTGTCTATAGTTGTTTAGTTTCGAAGTATTATTGAGTTTCGTAGTTGTTTATGCATGTACGATGAGAAATGAAATTGTATCTTTTACTTAATTTTTTACTATCTTTTTGTGTAGTTTTGAGTTGCAACAGGATTCTCACGCGATTTATGTCCATGTTTGCAGTTGTTCTCACATATTTTCATTATCTCCCTGTCTTCTGAAGCAGAATTCTAAGAAGTTTTATTAAAATCAAGAAGGTTTGTATTGATTTGTCCAAATCCTTTTTGAGCTGTTTTTCTATTTCTGTTGTGTATATGTTTGTTATTGGGAATTCATGAAAAGAAATTTAAATAGCCTAGGGGTTGTTATTAACCAATAACCAATAACTTATATTTGTGTGTGTTGTCTCTGTGTGTTTGTGTTTTTGTTTGTGTGAGACTGAAAGTTGTACAGCATGAACTGATATATGTGTTTTTGTCTGTGTGTGTTTGTGTTTAAATGGGATGATGTTTGTTATTGGTAATGTACAGGACTTGTTGTAAGCATGAACTTATATGTAATTTTAGTAAAACAAGCTAATAATTCACTATTCACGAAATATAAGCATACATGTAATTTTGAGAGTTAGGTGTTGAGGGTTGTAGTTAATGAAATTTTGTTAAATTTAAGTTAAATGGTGGATTTCTTTTACATTGTCTTTTATAATTGCATTTGTCTTTTACAATGTTCAACGTGAGTTTGGTTTTTAATTCTATTGTGTTTTCATGTAACAGGTTCAAATGGAAGATAAATCTAATCAATTGCCAAAGAAATAGGGGTATTTCAAACAAATGATTTGGAAGCCTCCTAAAACTGAGAAAAAGGTTCTTAGATCTATTGTTCAAAAAAGTCTTGAAAAGACTGCGAAGAAATTAGTTGCTGAGAAAAAGGGTACTAGTGAATCTGTGAAGGAACTAATTACGAAGTCTTTGAATGAGAAAGAAGTTGGGAAGAAAAAGGGTAGTGATTTTGTTGAAAGTCCTGAAAAGAAGAAAAAAAAGAAAGAAATGACTGATGGGGGATTGGTAGAAGAACAGGTTAAAAAGAAAAGTTAACGAAAAGAGAATATGCTGAAGGTGATGTTGAAAATAGGGGAGTTGTTGATGAACAAATGAAGAAGAAAAGTAAAGGGAAAGAGAAATTTGTTGAAGGTGATATTGGAAGTAGGGGAGCTGGTGATGAACAGATTAAGAAGAAAAATAAAGCGAAAGAGAAATCTGTTGAAGGTGATGTTGGAAGTAGGGGAGTTATTGATGAACATATTAAGAAGAAAAATAAAGAAAGATGCAAATTTGTTTAAGGCGATACTGGAAAGAAAAAAAAAATGAAGAGAAATTCGTGAATATTGATGACGATAAAGATGAAGATAAAAAAGCAAGGTAATTTTAGTATATTTGCTAATAGTATATTGAATTTGGTTTATAGTACATGTTTTATAACCTGTATAGTGTATGCATGTTTATGCTTTAGTATAATTTTTGTTATTATAGTATACTTAATGTTTTGCTGATAGTTTGTTGAATTTGCTTTATAGTTTATGTTTTGTAAAATGTGCATTGTATGTTTATGCTTAAGTAAAAAAAAATTTATTACAGTATACTTAATGTTTGCTTATAGTATTTTTCATTTGCTTTATAGTACATGTCTGTAAATTGTACAGTGTATGTATGTTTACGGTTTAGTATAATTATTTGTTTTTACAGTATACTTAATGTTTTGCTGATAATATATTGAATTTGCTTTATAGTACATGTGTTATAAACTGTATAGTGTATGTATGTTTATGATTTAGTATAATTTTTTTATTACAATATACTTAATGTTTGCTGATAATATTTTTAATTTGCTTTATAGTATATGTTTGTAAACTGTACAGTATGTATGTGTTTCTTTCAGTAACTTTTATTTGTAATTAATAATTTTATGTTTTTTTTAATTTGCAGGGGTTTTAGTTTCCAGTGCAGAGCATCAAGGTTATATAATATTATACGAAATTTGAATGATGCTCAAAGAAAAGATGTAAAATATATTGGATTTGGGGGGTTATTGCATTTACAAATTAATAGGAATGGTCATCTTGGGTTGCTTAATTGGTTGGTTTCCAGTTTTGATCCTAGTAGTAGGATGCTAAGATTGGATAGTTTTCGTAGATTCCTTGTGACTGCTAACAATATTTATGATGTCTTTATGATCCCTAGGAACGAGGGTGCTACTGTTTCAACTTATGTCTGGTCAAAAGATAATTTTGAACTCTTTAGTAGGTTGGAAGCTGAGTATGGTATAGTGTCTAGTGCCCAGTTGAGTATTCTAGATAGCTTATTTGTTAGTCGGCTGAGAGACAGAGGGGATGATTTTAAAAGGATTTTTTTGTTGTATGCCCTATGCTCTTTCTTGGTCCCTCCACCAAATTGGTTGTTGAAGGTTGGTGTCTTGAAAGCCACTGAGGATGTTAGTCTTATATCTAAGTTTGATTGGTGTACTTTTGTGCTTGAGAGATTATGTCAATCTATTGACAACTATGTGAATCAGAGTGGTACATACGTGGGTGGTTGCATAGATTTGTTATAAATTGTTTACTTCCATAGGGTCAAGTGGCATGGTCTTGCTGAACCATCTGTTTGCCACTCATACGCCATTGGTCGGACCAGAAATTATCTAAGAGATGCTCGGAGGAGGCTAGAGCAAAAGTATACAGGGATGGAAACTTGATTTCGGATAAGTATCCAATTTCTAGGAACGGAAAGGTGCTAGATAGTTCAATGGATGGGGGGTCTAGAAATCATGAAAGGAATTAAAAGGATGAAGAATTGGGATTCATTAAATTTTCTATCCCAAGTTCTGAGCTGAAGAATTATGAGTTACATAATGCTGCCACTGATGTAAGTAAAATTACCTAGCTTTGTCATTTACTTAGTAGTTTTGTGTTTTTGTTATGTTATAACTTATTCTAATAGTATATGCTTTGTTATATAGTAGTACCATTGTAATGTTGATGCAATACATCTTCTAGTTTTACTTATTTTAATGTTGATACAGTACATGCTTAATATTGTTTATGAATTAAAAGTCTGTATTTTATTGTTGCAACGTCTTCATGAGATTCTTCTTTTTTTTTAAGAGTGATATCTCAATTGTGTCCAATCATTATATGACACAATTATTGAAAATGAAGAGATCTTCAACAGAGGAAGTTGGGACTTCAACCCCTAAAACTTCGGATTCTCAAAAGTTCTTTTCAGATGAACGAGTTCATAAAATTATTGATGATGTGGTCAATAATTTTATGAGGTACAAGAAAATGGACTTTGATGGTCCTACGTTCAATATTCTGACACCATTCCTTGAAAGGTCGAGACATCAATGATGAACCTGCATCCCGGTAAGAGTTATGCGAGGATTTGAAGTTGGTTAGCGCTAGAAAGGAGAATCCAGTCACTGATTTAGAGTTTGAGTCTTTGACAATTGGTGGGAATTTCGAATACGTGTCTCCGTTGTTAATTGCATACAAACACTTGTTGGTTTCCATGGATTCAAGGCAAAAGAGAAATCATAGACTACTGTTTATTTATTGAAGACCCAAAAAATGATATGGAAGTATTTGTTTTGCTCTACAGTATTAGCTTAGTATTGACATAGTATATGTTTTCTTTTTCAGTGTTGTTTGTTTCAAGATGGGTAATGTTCATATTATGCCTAGGGAGGATATGATCTCTTTGAATCCAACTAAACAAGTTTTTAGTTCTATTGTTGGCACGTGGAGTTGCATAATCAATGGTGGAGAAGGTGTCTCAAATCGACGATCATGTTATGTTTTTAACACCGGGCATGTTGTAAGTTTTCAATTTTTTTATTTAAATTTTTGTATAATATTTTGCTTTACAGTATTCTTTGATTTGCTTTACAGTATTAGCTTAGTATTGACATAGTATATTTATTCTTTTTGGTTATTATAGGAGTCTTTAAGGAGGTTAGTGATGAGCATTGGAGATCAAGAAGAAAATGAGAAGCAAATTAGAGGTGCTTGGGAGTTGCAGTCCCATAGAGACATGGATTTCTTAAAATCTGTTGATATGATTAATTTTTTTTTTTTTTTTGGTTTAAGTATTTTTTTATTGATATTTTAGTTGTCTTTATTAACATCGTCTTCTTTTTTTTCCTTGTAAATTTTTGTCTCTTTTCTTCTCTCGTCACATTTTGCTTGCGTTGTTAATTTTGTTCATTCGAAGTTTCATTATTTTGATAATCGCAAGTATGGAACTGATGAAACTGATTTTATTGAAACTGGTGTGCTTTTGGTAAGAGACGGTTTTCTATTTCTTATAGTACTGTTTATTGAGTATACTAGTACAAACTTTTGGTGACATATTCTTTTTTTTTTCTTCTTTTTTTGTATAGCAAAATCATTTGTCTGTCTGTTTTTCTTGATCGAGTTGGACACCCTAAAGGCAAGGAAGTCTTGATGTACGGTTTTGATAATGTGCCATTTAAATGGCAAACTAGAAGTCACGATCAAGATTGTGTTACTTATTTGATGCACCATATGATGTATTTTGATGGAATCATTTATTCGGAACCTAATTTGCTCAAGGTATTTCTCTCTTTTTTTATTTATTACATATTTTGTGTTTTTTATTTTATTATTTTAGGCTGATGTTCGGCCTATTTTACGCGCTGAAATTTGTATTCAAATTGTTCGTTCAAGACTTAATGAAGCAAAGCAAGAGGTTTTTGAAGTTGTAAGGATGTTCAACAAGGAAAAATCCAGCATTAATAGCAAGGATTGCAGAAAAGAAGAAGAAAGGTGCCGTTGAAAGGGGTAAAGTTGTTGGGAAGAAATATAATCTTCGAAAGCAACAGAAGAAGACTTCGAAGAGAAAAAGAATTTTGGGTTAATGTATAAAGCATTGTTCATTTTTTAATTTTTATTTTTTGTCTTTTATGGGTGTTGGAAAGATTGAATATGTTTTCCTATGTTAATGTGAAAAACATTGTTCTTTTTTTTTTTGTGTGTCTTTTATGGGTGTTGGAAATATTGAATCTGTTTTCTTATGTTAATGTTCAGGGTACAAAAGTATGCATATATATCATGATCTTACATATTAATTTTTATTTTATTTTTGTTATGTTATTCAATTTTTTTTATTTTTTTTGTTATGTTATTCAAAATACGTACTTTCAGGTCACATAATGCACACTACAGGCAAGCATTATGTATACCATCAGCCATATATATAGCCCATACTATAAGCGAACGTGAAATATATATACTATAACCTTGGAAATACAATTACCGAGTATATTACAAAGAATATAAGAAGTAGTATAGGAGAAATCAGAGTTATAAAAAACTTATACCATGAATTAACATAACATGTACTATAACCCAACATTACATATACAGTAAGCTAAACATTTTTAATAAATGAATACAAGAAATCAGAGTTATAATAAACGTATACTATCAGGAAACATAAAATGTACTATAAGCGATTATTAAATATATTGTAAACTTTGTAAACAATAAACTTTGTAAGGTGGTTGCGGGCGCGACATGGAGTCCTTGTCGCGAACCATTACTGGGGTTTTTGGGTGGTCGACTTGGTCGCGGCCGTGAACCATTTTTTAAGCTTTTTTACTCGTTCTTCGGCAGGTTGGCCGCGGGCGCGACTCGGAGTCGCGGTCGCGGCGACTTAAACATATCATTTTGCCTTATAGTATATATCATTTTGCCTGATAGTACCTATTATTTTGCCTGATAGTATACTTTTACTATAATTACTCTTGCATAAAGTATATGTCCAAGAATGAGTTCATTTCATGATACAAATATAGTAGTATAAGAGAAATCGGAGTTATAAGAAACTTATACTATGAGGCAATATAACACGTACTGTAACCTAACATTACATATATTGTAAGCTAAACGTTTTTAATAAATGAATACAAGATGAATACAAGAAATCAGAGTTACAATAAACGTATACTATCAGGAAACATAAAATGTACTATAAGCGATTATTAAATATATTGTAAATTCTGTGAACAATAAATTTTGTAAGGTGGTCGCGGGCGCGACTTGGAGTCGCTGTCGTGAACCATTACTGGGGTTTTTGGGTCGTCAACTTGGTCGTGGCCGCGAATAATTTTTGAAGCTTTTTAACTCGTTCTTCGGCAGGTTGGCGCGGACGCGCCTTAGAATTGCGGTCACGACAACTTGAACATATCATTTTGCCTAATAATATATATCATTTTACCTGATAGTACATATGATTTTTCTTGATAGTACACATCACTTGGTCGCGACTGCGAACCATTTTTGAAGCTTTTTTACTCGTTCTTCGGCAGGTTGGGCGTGGGAGCGACTTGGAGTCGCGGTCGCGACGACTTGAACATATCATTTTTCCTGATAGTATACTTTTATTATAATTACGCTTGCATAATGTATATGTCCAAGAATGAGTTCATTTAATGATACAAAACAATTATTGTTCCAAAATTAGTGTCCCCTTATGGAGTACATAATATTACTTAAAAAATAAGTTAAGATATTAAGGAAGTCTGCATTCTTTATTTGTTACTCATTAATTATTTTGCAAAACTCACTGAATATATTTTATATTTGGAGATAGTATATGTTAAATCGTATTCTATCACCCAACACAATACATACTACGTGAGGAAATTAAATATACTGTAATCTTTATGAGAAATATATTATACAGAAGAATGATTTTTAAAACTAAATTAAAGAAATCAGGGTTACAATAATATATGCTATAAGCCAATAATGTATACACTGTTTATCTTATATTGGTTGGAAAAAATAATTATATAGCACTGCACAAGAAAAAAGTGTTATGCAAAACGTGTACTATCAGTGAACTTGTAGAAATTAAATATACTGTAAGTTGTATAAAAAATATACTATAGAGAATAATGTTTTTCAAAACTGAATAGCACTGTTAAAGATTGACTGCGTGTAACTAAACAATATGAACATTTGGTGTCTTTGAACCAAATCATTGTTATTGATTTGGATTGGTTCTCTTGCTTTCTTTTTCTTCCTTTTTCAAGTTGATTATTTGCCCTTTGTGCCTTCCTCCTTTTTGTAGTTGATTGAACTAGATCAAGAATGGTGTTACATGACTCGACAGGAATGATTGGTTCTGACTTTTCCAAGAAAGCATCAATAGCTTCTTTATCTCTCACATATCCTTCTTCCATGATTCTTCTTGTTTCTTCATGTTGTTGGCTTTTCAATATCAAATTGTAGTAGTTGTGCACCAGTTGATGCCTCCATTGAATGTTCACTTGATGACTTTCTATCTCTGGATTTGACTTGCTACATTTCTCCCAAACATTTTATTTTCCCATTTTTGTCCATCTAATTTTTATGTAATTTTCGGGAATGGTTTGGACAGAATTTATCTGTAATATTCTCAAGCAATGGTGATAAAGAATCTCACACTCTTCAAATTTCTTGCAACTGCATGAAATTAAATTCTTGCTTCTACCATATATTATGGTGCTTCTTTTATTATCGATCGTACTTGAAGAAACTTGATAGAATGTAGTATCTTTGCATCCAAGTAGAACTAAATAACTTGAAATGCATTTTTGTTCCTCCTCAAAATCCTTGAAACTTTTTGTAGTATATACCTCTGAAGCTTGTTTTATGATCTCTATCATTGGTAGATTTGAATCAGGCTTTGATGTCGAACACATGCACTCACCATATTTTTCTGTGCTTCGCCAACACTTCATTGTTTCTTTGAAATTACCATAGAAATCAGTTAAACTTGTTTTCTTCTTGGCATTGAATGATATCACTTTGTTTGTGCTTTCACTTCTTTGTGATGATTGTATTCCAGCAGAAAAGAAGTCCTTGCTCAATGTAGTGCACCATTTGTCCTTTAGATTGTATAATCTTGTAAACCACTCATTATTTTCAAGGCAATATGTTGATATCATATTACTCCAATAGATTTCAAATTCAGTTTCATCAACACAGCCTGACAACCACTTAGTGAATGTGTCCTTGAATGTGTTGGTACCTTTTACACTTGCAAATCTTGTTATTGCATTTTGGTAAAGATGCCATTGGCGATGACGATGTCTTGAATCAAGGAAAACTTGTGTAAAAAATAAAAAGTATAAGTAAACTAATTATACAGTAAAATATGTTTATGATACAATATATGTATAAACATTAAAATAGGCACAGCGTATGTTTTCACAGTGTACATAATACAATATTATAGTGTATGAGTTTATATTATAGTGTATATACAGTGTGGTAAAACATATTAGGTGAATATGATACAATAAGTCTAGTATATGTTTATACATTGTATAGTAGATATATTTATTTTGATGTAGTATATCAGTATATGGATACTATATGCATGGATTACAGTTTTCTGAAGTAGATTATGTAAACTATTATTTAACAATTACAGTGTATATTTGTAAACTGTACAATATGAATATGTATGTGATGTAGTGTGTGTATGAGTTTCAGCAATGTGTTTCAGTACCTTTTCAATTACTTTTGCAATTGCAAAATCTTGATTTGTGAATATTGTGACTGGTGATTTCCCTCTCATGATCTCTTGAATGTTGTGAAAAACCACTCAAATGATTCAGTTTTTCATCTTTTAGAAAAGCACAACCAAGCATCACGTTCTTCCAATGGTTGTTTATTCCCATAAAGGGAGCACAAATTAAATTGTACTTGTTTGTCCTATATGTTGTGTCGAATATAAGGACATCACCATAGATATCAAAATCTTCCATCATTAATGAATCCCTCCAAAAGATACTACATAATCTTTCGTCTTTCATTTTAACTTTGTAGAAAAACTCGTTGTCTTCTTCAACTTCTACTTGTATCATGTCTATGATAGTTTCTGCATCTCCTCCTTCAATTGCTTGCATTTTCATACAGTTTATGATATTCAAGTGATTTTTTTTTTTTTTGGTGTCCAACACTATCTTCCCCCCCCCCCCCCCAAGCTTTATAAACTATGTATCTGTAAGAGTTCATTGGCATTGTTCCAAAATCAACAATATTTGCTATTGTTTCTGCCTTCTCATCTGTGATTTTCCTCTCTGATCGATGTAAGTGGTTCAGCTCCGGCCTACTTAATTCATGACTGTGAAACATATTATGTCCCACAACTTCAAACTGCCCCTCCGAATTCTTTGAAACTTTCATTTCTGCCTACCAATTTGTTCTAACAGTCGGTTTTCTTTTTCTCTGATTTTCTTTTTTGCCAAGCCTTAGAACACACAAATGATTTTCCCACAACTTCTCCTTTTGATGAGAATCTATTCGTTGACTTTCGAACGCTGAAACCTTTGCTACGAGCATTCATGCAGTAATCATACATTTCAGTAATTGTGCTTCTTTTAATCCCAATTAGTGAACCAGATATATCTATTGATTCATTTTGAAATTCTGTAAAAAAAATAAGAAAAAATGCAACACATAAAGTATACTGTAAAGCAAATCAAATTGTACTATCATATATAATAAAAGTATATTGTATATATCAAAAAGTAAATCTTATGTCTTTTTTTTTACATTCATTGTCGTCGTTCAACCCATCAAAGCTTGATCTGCTGCATATTTCAAATGAGCTTGACCTTTCAGTTTCATGCTCATTTTCAATTAGGATTGCATCGGAAACTGAACACATTAAAAAAAATTATATTTACATATTTATAATTTACATTATAAACTTCAATGTACATTGATTCTTTTTGGAACTTCTGTCACAAATAATATTAAAGGAAGCAGATAAAGTGTATTGTCAAACAAATAATATTGTACTGTCATAGAGAATAATTTATACTAAATATGCCAAACAATAAATTTTATGTAGCTTTTTGCTTTTTACATTCATTGTTGTTATTTCACCCATCAAAGCTTGATCTGTTGCATATTGCTACTGAATTTGACGTTTCGATTTCATGCTCATTTTCGATTAGGATTGCATGTGAAACTAAACACATTAAAACAACTTATAGTTATATACTTATAATTTTTATCACATATTGAAAATTATTTTTCTAATTTTACCTTGATGATTTTCTTGTTGTTTATCAGTATATGTCACAGCATCCATTGAGTCATGTGGAAGTTCTGTCAAAAGTAAGTAAAAGGCACCAGGTAAAGTATACTATCATGCAATTAATTTTGTACTGTTAAATACAATAAAGTGTACTGTATAACATCATTTTGTTCTGTATATCTACAGAATTTGATTTTTCAGTCTCATGCTCACTAACAATTATCATTCCTATAGAATCTGAACACATTAAAACAACTTATAGTTATATATTAAAAAATCAGAAAAAAATCAGTAGTGAAATAAACTGTGATGCAACTTGCAAGTATAAGAATACTACACATCAACATTCAAATTTTCAGCTTCATTCTCATTTTTAACATTCAAAGAATATTACACTTCGATCCACATTCGAAAATACCAGTACGACATCTTCGATATTTCCAGTTACTTCTTGTGTAATATTAAAACCAGCAAATTGAATGCAATAAAATAAAATGAAAGCCTAAATATAAAAAATTTAATCTCAAACCAAATCAAGTACATTAGCCCTAAATTATAAAAAAATTAAATTAAAAGCTTACTTTCCTACTTTTCAAAGCCAAGTGAGAAGGAAGATCACTGATTTTAATAGATTTTGGCCTAAATCGGCCACTGCGAGGAATGTGACGTTGGACCGCTACTGAAAAATCGAAGAAGGAGGTGATGCATGGAGATCGACGAGGTGGTGTTGACTGTTTGTTTCAGAAGGAAGGAGGTGAGGCTTGAAGGTCTAACGAGGTGAACTCTGACGCCGACAGTACTAAGTGAGAGAGCGAAATAGACGGTCTTGCGTGGAGACCGACGAGTTAAGTGTTTTGAGTTGTTTGCTAGGAGAAATGGAGGTGAGAAAATGTTATGTTCCATAAAAAGGAGGTGAGAGACTGAGATGTAAGAGAAATTTATTGTTTGCTATTTTACTTAATGGGCCAAAATTAACCTAATGAGGTGAAAATTAGTATCTGGTGTACAATAAGGGTATGGTGCATCATATGCACCTAAGTGTCACTCTTATTATTATATCAAATTATTGACTGAAATATTTTCAATAATTCTTTTTAGTTAACACAAATTTATCAATAAAAAAAATATATTTATCAATTTGTTTTCAAGTATTCACTAATTGTTACTACTCAAAATATAAAAATATACTTTCGAGTTTCAAAATTCTTTTGGAATCTTATTAAATATCATTCAAGTAAAGGAAAAGAAAAAAATTACACTTAACTAACTATTATGAGTTAAGCAAGGGTCACATCAACAAAATTCTTCAAATTAATTTTTAATTTCTCCTCTATTTATCGCTCATTTTTAAATAAAAGTTTAAAACACGACTATAAATATATATATATATATAAATATATATATATATATATATATATATATATATATATATATATTGATATTGTTGGTCCCAAGTGATAGAGGTTCAGAGGGGAGGGTGAATAAACCTATAGCTCTATTTTTTCTTTTTCAAATATTTTGAGCACGAGTTTGCTGCTTACTGTAAGAAACTGGTTCTTGCAGCTAAGATGTTATAGTAAGCTTACTTAACAAGTAGGCACAAAGCAAACTGCCTAGAAACATAGTAACAAAATTCTTCGAATTAACTTTTCAATTTCTCCCGTATTTATCGTTCATTTTTAAATAAAAGTTTAAAACACAATTAAAACACGAGATTTTACAAATATATTATATACGAATATATCACGAGTAATATTTGTTAGTTCCCGTAACATTGTCTCCCCTATTTTTACTTTTATTCCTTACGTTATATTTTTGTAATTTTCAATATCAAAGTACTAATTTTAAAAACTAATAAAATAAAATAGCAATTTTGAGTTTTTGTTTATCAAATAAAATAAAATTTAAAGCATATTTATTGAGTAGTTAATAGTAATACATGTGAATTGATAAAACAAAAAAAAAAAAAAAAAGAGTTATACGATTATTTAACTCAAAATATTTTTTTTATAAAAGAAAGAGATTATTAGCAGTTGACATAATAAGCAATCTAAAATGATGATCTAATAAGAATAATCTAAGTCATTTTAACAATAGATTGCAAATTATATAAGAAATTATATACCAATAGTGGTTGAAGTTTTTTCGTTAAACAAACTCAAAATAAATAGTATGAAAACTTAGTAATTAAATAACAATTATATTTTATAGTGCTTGATAAATTAAGTACTAACATAATTAATAATTAAACATGAGATAATTGATAAAAATAAGGAATATTATTATGATAATGAAAATTTTAATTCAACGTATTAAATTCGATTTATTCACGAGAATTTGTCGAATTTGGTCGATTCGACATTATTTTTTCAATTTTATTTGTTTTATTTCTGTATAAAACCCGAATGCCAATAATTGGTAGAACCGAATAAAACCTGTATCCGAATTTTGTTACTATGTCTAGAAGTAGCTTACAATGAGCAAAGCTAAAAGGAATTTTACGTGCAACGAAATATGCTTAAATGTTTTCTTACTCTATTTAATAGATAAGTAGTACGTCGGCAACAATAATAAAAGCAATATAAAAGTAAATACAATAAGTTGTGGGTAATCCTTCTACGTTCACTCTTCCCTCACAAAGTGAAAAAATTCACTAAGAAGTTTACACACAGTGCAACTTAGTTACTCCGAAGTCGAAGTCCAACTTAACTCCTTACAATAGTTTTTTACCTTGAGTGTGGTTGCAACATTTGATCTTCACTAAATTGCTTGCTGCTTGTGATCTTGCTCTTGTATACTTTACTTAAACACTGAAGTGATTATCAGAGTTTATGCTTTGAAACTTTGAATAAGAATTTTGAATGCTTGATGCTAATTATTCTTGAATGCTTGAGTTTTGGTAGTCTTTACTTCATTTCCATCTCCTTCTATTTATAGTAGTTTGGATTCCTTCTCATTGAAGAGGAAGAAATAATCTCGATGACATTCAATACTCCTTGTACGGCAAAGAGTCGTTTATCCTTTCTCGCAGAAAGTAGGTCAGAATAGTTGCGGCTTGGTGTCAATGCCTAGTGTTGCTTCTGTTTTTTGTCAGCTGACATGTCCCCACACTATTGGATAGTCAGTACAAGGTTTTAAAATTATCTTCACTGACTATACATTTGAATTTGAATATCATGACGTTTGACCTTAACTTTCACATAACATGACTCCCGCTTGCTTGCTGGTTGTACCTTCCTTGCTGCAAGCAATGTTGTATGTTGGATGGGCATATGCAACCTTACTACTTGCTCACTGTAGTCTCTTTCCTCGTTGAGCGATAGGAAACTTGTTGCTTCAAATGACCTTAACGATCTTGCTTCTTGCTTGTTGTAACTTTTGTTTAAGTAGAACTAGCCTTATCTATTACCAAGACTTACAAAAATTCTGGGGACACTAGTTCCTACCTTACAGGAGGTTTTTCCATCATCAAAACTAAACATAAATTTCCTAATAATTTCCTCATTTTTATGATGTTAAGACTCTACGAAAAAAAAAATATACGTAAAGTCACCAAACAACAAAATATTAGAATAAACAGTTAATAATCAAAAGGTACTTAGATACGCAACATGCATGATGCAAGATACGAGCTATAATCATTTGGCAGGAATGATAATTGTTTCATTACATAAGCCTATGTATTACAGTTGCAGTAAGCATATGCCAAACAAAAACAATCTAACATTCAGAGTCAAAGACAAAAAAGGTTTACCCAACTGCAGTTCACAGGTTTTCCTTTCTCCAGAGACGCTATGTGAAGTGCTGCTTGGCATGTTTTTGCCTCGGTGTCTTGCTCCGTCTTCATCTCTCAGATCCCTACTCCTTCTGGATCTATCAGGATCGTTCTTAGTGTACCTCCACCATTCATTGTACATCTTGTGTTTGAAGTTCCTATACTCAAGCTGTACCTCAGGAGTAAGATCTTTCATCAGCCACCATTCAACAAAAGGGAAAATCTTGCAGCTTTCCCACTTCAAGCCTTTAAGCTTAAACTGGAATGGAAGTACTCCTGCGTGTAATTATTCTCCATATCTCTTCAGCTTGATTCTAGTAGAACCTTCGATTGCTTAGTAGGTACTCGAAGTATCTGAAAACTTCAACCAACCTCCAACGATCGCTTAGTAGGACAAAGAGTCGTTCGTCCTTTCTTGCAGAAAGTAGGTTAGAGTGGTTGCGGTTTGATGTCAGTGTCCAGTGTTATTTTTTTCTTTTTGTCAGGTGACGTGTCTCCACACTATTGGATAATTAGTACAAGGTTTTAAACTTGTCTCCATCAGCTATACATTTGAATTTGAATATCTTGACTTTTGCCCTTGATTTTCACACTGTTGACATAACTTATGCTTGCTTGCTGGATGGCATATGCAACCTTACTACTTGTTCACTGCAGTCTCTTTCCTTGCTGCGATAGCGAACTTGTTGCTTCAAGTGATCTTGACGATTTTTTTGTTTGCTTATTGTGACTTCTACCTAGGTAGAACTAGTCGTATCTATTAAGAAGATCTACAGAATTCTTTGGGGCAATAATCCCTATCTTACAGGAAATTTTGTCATCGTCAAAACTATACATATTGATTTCTATGAGATTAGATTATGAATTTGAGCTATAGATACATAATTTATAATAAAGAAAATAAGCAAAATTAATATATATTAGCTTATTCATTTAACTAATAGTTGTATCTTATTATTCCAAAATAAGTTGAAATATTTACAATGAATTTTTGAATAATTATAGTGTGTTTGGTATCTTTCGTATTGGGGTTAGGCTCTAAAATTTACTTTCATATTTCGACTAATTTGGTTAGGGCTTAGGGTTTGCCACAAATAGCACTACAAAATAAATTATTGGCTGCGACGGAAATTTTCATCACTAAACAAAAAAAATATGTCACAATGGAACAGGAATGACGGATTACTGATGGAAATGTTCTGTAACAGAAATCTTTATCACTAAATCGATAATGACGAATTTTTCGATCCGTCACTAAACTGAGTTGGGTGTCCTCCCACGTCTGAAACCTGTCACAATTCTAAAAAAGTCCGTCATAAAGTTCTGTAATATTTTCGTCATTTGTGTTGAGTTGTGGAGCCTAAAAACATGCCAAGGAGTACCTCGGCCGACGCGAGAGGCCACGACAGAGGCAAAATGAACGAAGCAAGAGGAGTTTCTTGCTGGAAGAACATTTCGGCCGAGACGGGTAAGAGGCCTCGGCTGAGACGAGGAGGAACACGGCTGGCGGGTGTATGACGCGATCGCGTCATAGCAGCAAAACGAGAGTTTGGCACTGGAATGCGTGCGCTGCCGAGACGACTTGTCTCGGCCGAGAAACTTTTACACAGAGGGAATTGCCGCGGTCGAGGCCTGTTGCGCGAACAGTTTTGCGTGGGCCGCAAGTAGAGGTCGTTTTTTGGGTCCAAGGATCTATATAAGTAGTGGTTTCCTTCATTGCTTATTGTAATCTGAAAATTCATCATATTAAAGTATATCCTGGCTTGGTATCGCCCACAGATGTAGTTACACATCGTAACGAACTGGGTAATCAAATTGTTGTGTTCTTTTGTGTTTGGTTTATTTGCTTTTCTTTATTCAATTATCTAGTCGTATCATGGTTGTGGGTGGGTTAAAATCCCAACAACTGATATCAAGAGCATCAGGATAGTTTCCTGGGAGTATTCACGATGAACGACGAAAAGAATTCGGTGGAGAAATTCGATGGGACTGACTATGGCTTTTGAAAGATGCAAATCGAAGATTACTTCTACCGTAAGGATTTGGACCAGCCCCTCAAGGAGAAGCCCAAGAAGATGTCTGCAGAGGAGTGGGAGTTATTGGACAGGAAAGCGATGAGCGCAGTGCGTCTGTCGTTGTCCAAGGAAATGGCTTACCATACCACAGGCGCAGGTCTACACGGGAGATGTTGAAAACCTTGGAGGAGATGTATCAAAAACCATCAACGGCAAACAAAGTTCATCTGATTAGACGGTTGTTTAATCTGAGGATGAAGGAGGGAGCACCAGTACAGCAGCACTTGAATGAGTTCAACATGCTAACCTCACAGTTGGACTCGGTGGACATAAATTTTGATGATGAAATTCGGGCCCTAATTATGCTATCTTCTTTGCCAGACAGTTGGGCCGGTACAGTGACAGCCGTTAGCGCTACATACATTAAGCTGAAGTTTGAAGGGTGAGGGACTTGATGATCGGGGAAGAGATTCGGAGAAACGAATCAGGATCAGGATCGTCCTCAGGGTCAGGGCTAAATACCCAGAACAGAAGCAGACCGAAGGGAAGGCAGTTTAGGGGGAGGTTGAAATCCAGAGGGAAGAGTCAGACGAAGAAGGACGGGAGTTCTGTGAAATGCTGAAATTGTGACGAGGTGGGTCATTTTAAATACCAGTGTAAGGCGCCGAAGAAGAACAAGAGGGAACAGGCAGACAGGAAGACAGCGAACGCAGCCACGGATGAGGATGATAGCGATGTGTTGGTCTTGAGTGTGTGCAGTCCTATGGAGTCTTGCGTGTCATTCCATTCATGCGGTAATTTTAATATTATGCAAAATTACGTATCTGACGATTTTGGACAGGTGTATCTGGCTGATGATGAACCTCTTAAAATCATGGGGAAGGGAAACTTAAAGGTTGAAACATCAAATGGCTCGAAATTGATGTTGAATGGAGTGAGACATATCCCTGGATTGAAGAGGAACTTGCTTTCAGTTGGACAGTTTGACAAGGAAGGTTATATGGTAACGTTTGGTTGTAGCAACTGGAAGATTACCAATGGGGCTATGGTGGTAGCTCGGGGTAAGAAGGAAGGAATGTTGTACATAACTAGTAATTCGCAGGATTCCCTTAATCTTGCGAATGGTAATGGTGATGTGGATTTGTGGCACTGTCTATTGGGGCACATGAGCGAGAAAGGGATGAAGATGATGTGTTCGAAGAGTAGATTGCCTAGTTTACAAACTATGGAAGTTGGTATGTGTGAAGACTGTATCTTCGGGAAACAAAGGCGCGTGAGTTTCTCGAGGAGTGGCAAGGCCCTGAAGAAGCAGAAGCTAGAGTTGGTCCATAGCGATCTATGGGGACCAGCTCCGGTGACGTCCATTGGAGGATCGATGTAGTACATGACATTCATCGACGATTCGACCCGCAAGGTATAGATTTATTTTCTGAAAAATAAGTCTAATGCATTTGACGTTTTCAAAAGGTGGAAAGCCTTGGTTGAGACTGAGATGGGGTTGAAGGTGAAGTGCTTATGTTCCGACAATGGAGGTGAATATGAACTCAAGAAGTTCAAAGATTATTGTGTTGAGCATGGGATTCGTACAGAGAGGACTATGCGTGGAACGCCCCAGCAGAATGGTGTGGCCGAAAGGATAAACAGAACACTGAATGAGCGGGCAAGGTGTATGAGACTGAAGAGCGGCTTGCCTCAGTCGTTTTGGGCGGATGCAGTGAGCACAGTTGCATTCCTGATCAACCGAGGTCCATCGGTTCCCTTGGATAATTGGATACCCGAGGAGGAGTGGACTGGAAAGGAGATAAATTTATCTTACTTGCATATTTTCGGTTGTATTCCTTACGCTCCTGTGGATCCTGTTGATAGAAACAAGTTAGATGCCAAGTCCGTCAAATGTACATTTATTGGATATGGAGGTGATGAGTTTGACTATAGGCTATGGGATGAGCAAAGCCAAAAGGTGATTCGCAGCCGGGATGTGATATTCAATGAACAGGTTATGTACAAGGACAGGTTGAAGGATTTGGGCACTAATGCTGAAAAGCTCCGCACTGTCGAGTTAGATGATTTGAACTCGAGTGGGAGTAAAGGGAGTCCGGTCGATGAGGAGGTTCTTGAGGATGAACCAAGAACACCACCACCACCTCAAAGACCAGTTAGAGATCGAAGGCCACCAGATAAGTATTCGCCCTCTAACTTTTACTTATTGTTGACTGATGGTGGTGAACCTGAGAGCTTTGCAGAGGCAGAGCAGGTTAGTGATAGATGAAGATGGATGGCTGCCATAGAAGATGAAATGGCATCTCTTTGTGTGAATGGCACTTGGGAATTGACTGAGCTTCCCAAGGGCAAGAAGGCGTTGCACAGCAAGTGGGTCTACCGAATCAAGAATGAGGTTGATGGTAGCAAGCGCTACAAGGCAAGATTAGTTGTGAAAGGGTTCAAGCAGCGGTATGGTATTCACTACACGTATGTGTTTACTCCTGTTGTGAAGTTAACTATAATTCGCATGGTATTGAGTATGGTGGTTGTGGAGAACCTATTATTGCATCAGATGGATGTGAAGACGACTTTCCTTCATGGTGATCTAGTAGAGGAGTTGTATATGGTACAGCCGGAGGGATTCGTGGTAGATGGAAAGGAAAGTCTTGTGGGCAAAATGAAGAAGAGCTTGTATGGCTTGAAGCAAGCTCCGAAGCAGTGGTATATTGTAACGTCCCATTTTCAGAAAGAAAAAGTTTGAGGGAAAGGGGTGCTACAAACTTTGTTTGAGGATATATTTTCATTTTTTCTTTTGTAAATAATAAATTTTAAATAGAAATTTGAGTTATAAAAAATAACTTCAGATCGTTGGATAAATATCAACAACAAAACATACTTTGGTGCGGAAGCTCATTTCTTAATAAACATAAGTTCACTTTCAATCTTTAAAGGACAATCATCAAGTACTTTTTCATCAACTAAATATATCTTCATTTAAATAAATAAACAGTTGAAATATCATTTTTGAAAACTATTATGATTGAAAATAAACTTTACTTTGAAATTCCGTGAGTTGGAGTGGTGCAGGGCCATGCTATCCGTGTTAGTTCTCCACATCGGCCTTGGTACTTGAAATGTTAGGGGGTGAGTGTTTGGAAAACACCCCGTGGGTTCACTCGGTTGCCCACTTAGATATCATACAAGAAATTGCAATAACGGACAGTTACATAAATAATGTATAAACCATCAACACATAAAACACATCCGAAAACATGTTGGAATCTAAATGAAAATAAATATACACATATATACATACTATATAGATACACATAGGAGCACATAGGTGGGGCACGTGTTTCCCCGCTCGAGCAGCATAGCATATTTGGGAGCGACCCGGGGATGATCTTTTGATCCATAACATGTACGGTGATACCCGTAGAGCATAATCATATACGATTTTACCCGTAAGGATAATCATATATGGTTTTACCTGTAAGCATAATCGTGTACGATTTTACCTGTAAAGCATAACATGTACGGTTTTACCCGTAAGGTTTTGAAAAGCATATCATGTGCGGTGTTACCCGTAAGGTTTTTGAAAAGCGTAGCATGTACTATTTTACCCGTAAGATTTTTGAAAAGTATAGCATACACTGTTTTACCCGTAAGATTTTTGAAAAGCGTAGCATGTACGGTTTTACCCGTGAGATTTTTGAAAAGCATAGCATATACGGTTTTACCTGTAATATTTTTGAAAAGTGTAGCATGTACGATTTCACCCGTAAAGTTTTTAAAAGCATAGCATATACGGTTTTACCCGTAAAATTTTTGAAAAGCATAGCATTTACAATTTTACCCGTAAGATTTTTGAAAAGCATAGCATATTCGGGAGCGACCCGAGGATTTGTACGGTGTTTCCCGCAGTTCTAACATAGCTAGTACGGTAATACCCGTATACAATACACATAATATGATTTTACCCATAACTTTACATAAATTTCACACAAGTTCACATAAATTTTACATATTTGTCACATAAACATAGGCGTATGCAACATTTATGTAAAAGCCATTATAACAATAATTTGCATGAAAACAAGTAGACAACATAAAACAGCCTTTTGCACTACCGAAATGTGAACTACTTTTACTCCTCACAGTGGCATTTGGAAAAGTGAAATGCAAATTTTGGTACTCCACCATTGTAACCTGATGGAGAAACATCCTCGTCCAGATTCGGAGCAAATATTGATAAATCAAATGGCAAAGTCACCGCATGTGACAACCGCGGCTTCAAAGCAGTCGAATGACCAAAGCGGCGACGAGAGTGGCCTCGTTTCATAACTTTTTTTCCTTCTGAAGTTCAATGCCAGACGGTTTCTTACAGAGTCATGTGAGGAACATCCGATTTCGGGCGGCGGTTGTTGAAGAAGTCAACGGTGATGAGTAGTTTAGGCTACGAGCGACGTCCCAGCATCTTTGGGCGGACCTGGTGCTGGCGATGGCTTGGTGCTCGCGGTGGCAACAAGCGACGTCCCAGCATCTCGACGGCGGTCGAATTCCGACGCGAAGAAAGTGATGCTGATGGCTGTGCCGGCAGCAGGCGATTTCCGGCGAGTGGACTTGTTTAATAGCTTTGAGAGTGAGAAATTTCGGGGAAAAAATAAGGGTTTTCTGGTTCATTTTCTTGTAGTAATAGAGTTGAGACTTAAATGAGAAATTATATTCAAGAAGTATTTCCGTCACTGACAGATAAAATTTCGTCACTAATCCATCAACACGAGTTTAATGACGGATAATTTTTGTCACAATTTTAGTATTTTATTTCCACGGACGTAATGTCGGAATATTTCTGTCCCTAATTAGCGACGGACCGAATTTCGTCACTAATCCGTCAATATGAGGACGTAATTACGGAATATTTCCGTCACTACTTAGAGACGGATATAATTACGTCACTAATCTGTCAACACGAGCTTAATGACAGATAATTTTCGCACAACCTTAGTATTTTATTACCCCGTACTTGGTGACTTTGTTACTACAATGTAATAACGGAGTTTTTTTGTCACTAAATTTCGTGGTTACTCTGTCACTAAACTGTTGCTAATACTCAAACAGTCTTAATATTCATATCTGTAGTTATTCCATCAACAATCCGTAGTTAGATTGTGACGAAAATTTTCTGTCACTAAAATCGCTAATAATATTTCTTGTAGTGTATGTTGTGAAATATGGGAATTATTTTATTGTATAAAAGTACCGTTATAGAAACTGTTCTAAATTAATGTGTCCACACCCCATATATATATATATATATATTTATATATATATATATAGAAGTTGCTCATTCAAAATACATCCTTTCCCTATTGTTTTCAAAAAAATCTCAGCACTTTTAATCAGTTTTTATATACAATATGTCAACTTAGTTTTTTTCCACTATCTTTATCTTTGACGTATATATTATATATCAGAATATCTTAAGTGTAAAATATGAAATATAATATTTTATATGTGTGATTACTTATACTTGATTTAGATATGTACTTGAATAAGTATTAAACCAATCTATATATATATATATATATCTTTTTTCAATTAGATTGGATTATAATGAGAAAAAACTAGATTTGGTACATTAACTATTTACATTTCCATTTTTAGTCTCACAATTTGTTATTTTTTCAATTTCGTGTCACAGCTCAAAGAATTATATAATTTTGTTGTTTAGTACACATGCTAGTCAATTTTTTCTCGATTTTTTTTAAATGAAATCTAACTCATTTCATTTTTTCCATATCATTTTCTGGGAAAATAATTAATAAATAAAATCCCCACATATTAAATTGAATACATAAAAATAAAAGGAACCCTTCTTCCTCCCTAACACAAGACGCGATCTTTTCCCATTTTTCTGCCCAGAATTTGAACTCGAAAATGCACCCTAATTTCTCTTCCTCAATCAAACAATGTTGCCCATCAAGAGTGAATCGCGTAGACCCCTAGCTTAGGATACCCACGAAGAACACCAAAATTTCTGCACCAAATCACTTAACTTGAAGATGTCATTCAAGTCGGAGCTCTCAAAATAATCTATGATGTTATTGTCGGGTTCCAGTCACTGTGGTAACGTCTTGGAAGGAGGAGAACGTTGGGTGGCACTTCTATGGGTGTTCCAATTACCCGGTTAGTACATTTTTTCTGCTCACAAATCGTTTTCACCCAGTTTTAGCTCTGTTTAATTTAATCAAATCAACATATTATCTATCAGAATGTAGGGTACTGCAAGTTTTTCTAATAGATCGATCCACAACTTTGTCACAAAGGTATCAAGATTATCAAGGGGCTTCTACGCAAGATCGACGAGAAGAATGATGAAATACAGCTTTGAAGAATGCAAATTTGAAGCCGGAAGAAATACTGTGTGTTACTCAGATGGAGAACGAACTGCTAGTCGAACATCAAAAGAGGATTTCTTTTTAAAATAGAGAAGTGCAAAACCAAAACAGAGCATTCAAGATGGGAACTAATATGAGAGGCTTCAAGCTCTTAATTGTAGTCTTTTTTGTTTTTTGTGCCTACGTATATGTTCACTTCGCAACCGTTCGTGTTGGATTTGTTTTCGAGAGTGGTATTAAGATATTGTATTGACCTATTGTCAAATTAAGTATGGTTTGAATTAGTAAAGATTATGAATCACTCTATTTTGTTGTGGTGGAGTTGATCTAATGGGGATATTAAGTTTTTCTTGTGCAAATTGTCAATTGATTCTTTAGCATTGATGTGAAGTATGTTGTAATGAAGATAATTAGTGTTCCATTGATGTGAAGTATGTTGTAATGGAGATATTTAGTTTTCTTTGTGAAATTTGTCAATTTATTCTTTGGCTTTGATATGAAGTATGTTGTAATGAGTCAATAGAAAGGATGAGCTCTTAGAAAAAGAAAAAGAAAAAATGGCATGGTATTGTTTGCATTTACAATTTCTCACACCTGCACTAAAGCCATCAACTGTAATATAAGAAATTGTGTAATTTTACACACCAAACTGCAACGATCAAAATGAAAATGCAACCAACCTAAATAGTCATATTAAAATAAAGTGATTCATTTTAATTTTGAATATCAATTAAGTTTAAGGAAAGCATAATTTTTCTAGTCTAGCTTTTGACCTAGGCACTTCGTAATAAGCAAAATGAAAGTGCACATTTGCACTTCATACAAAATAGTACAATGCATACAAGCACTACAACATTGAAGTCAGAGTGCAGCTTGACTTGATCACTTCCGCATAATCAACCAATCCGAAAGGAACAACATTCGGCAGAGTATTCTATGCTTTCTTCTTCCCTTTACCCTTAGTCGTACTTCTCCGCGATGTAAGGTGCATGTACTTTTGTCCCCCTTCGAAGATAATATTGTTGTCATTGCCTTTACTCGCTGATCCACTGCTAGTGTAACTGAAATGGCCGGTTGCGAATGGTAGAGGAGCTCTAAGCTGAACTATCATCTGTAGTTATGTTTTGCCCATATGTAGTTTCTAAAACATAGTCGGGCCTTGCACTTGAGGAGTCTGTGGCGGTTTAAGCCAAGAGGCAGCAATGACATGACTCTCTTGTGTGTTGGGATGGTCTAGCAGTCCAATATCTTGAACAATAATGACTCCAGTAGATGGCCTTGGAGGTGCAATCTAACAATATTTGAAAACAAAAAGGAAACATTTCTTCAAACTTCAAAAACTGAAACAGACTAATTGTGGAAATTTCAAATGACATAAAACTAAAACATGACCAAACCTCATGTTGATTTGTTTCATCAGTTCTCAGCCTCTTATTAGTTAACAGTGATTACTCAACAACCTTAAAAAATTGTCAAAAAAAAAAAAATTAGTAGACTTGAATAAATTTAATAACTCAAGCAACAAATATAATATAATGTATACTACAATCATCAAACTTTTTTGGTCTTCCTCGGCGTTTCGGAATCCTAGCACGGCCACAATCAGATGGAACTACCTATAAATAATCAAAATGATATGCATCAGATTTATTATAAAGTTCGGAAGAACATCGTTCTTTTATGTAAAAAACGAGATGCAATTAATTTAGGGGGCTTCCAAACTTGTTCTTTAGCAGCTTCCGGCTAAACATTTTCATTGATAGTTACTTCAGGTTCCACCCTTTCTTCAGGATCAGCCACCGGTGCTACGCTTCGCTGAAATAAAGAAACATCGTGAGAAAGGCGAGGAATATAAAAGAACATTACAAGAAACTAAAGTAATATAAGGGAAGATGCAATTAAACTTACGGTTTCTATCTCACATCCGGCTGTATTATGGCCAGTTTGACCACATTTGCTGCATTTGACGATTTTTGCTGCCTTCGCATCTTTTGCAGCTTCACTTTCGGCCTACTACCACCTTTCTTTGTCTTGTTTTGAGGTTCCGGAAAGAGGTATGAGATGTATGGGAGTCTCCCGAAAACGTGGCTCACAGGCATGATTGGATTCTCGTATGCTCGCATGTAGGGTGCAACTTCATAATAACTATCAACGAACACAGCAGGTTCACGCCTCTCACGGGCAATAGCACTCAACGCGTGTGCACGAGGGCTACCCATCAATTTCCAACTCCTACAAGAGCACTCATGCTTCTCCAAATCAACAGTCTACTGTTCCCCACAAAAGTGCCGAACCCGGTTTAACTGAGAGTTGGATTTGATAGGAATAGTCAGGCACTTTCTCACTTTTCTTCTCCAAAATTTTCTTGATCCTAGGACATAGCCTGTCCTTCCATCTAGAAGTTGCTCTATCCCTATTCTTTTGTAGTCGCTTCATCATGTGTTCTCTCACCCACTCTAACATTGTGATTATTGCCTTGTCTCTCGCATCAAGAATAAACGAATTAAAACTCTTATAGACATTAGTCAACCCCAACTGGACCCAACTATCAGCAACCAAACAAAAATTAAAGCCACACCAGCCACCTACTATCCGCATTCAATACATTATCACACAATTAAGGGCCCAAAAAACAGTGGACAAAACCTGACAACCCATGTGCGACATAAAAAAGCAATAAAAAAAAAAAAAAAAAAAAACCTGCAAACACTACTTTTTACCAGTAAATTGCATTCGCACAATGACCCACAATGTTCAGATATAAATAGGTAAAATGGATAGCTATCACATAACGTAACTTGGGGGGTGCCATTATGTGGCCTCTTTCTTCCTTGCGAAAACTATTTGTGAGCCTGCTTCTCAAGAAGTTCGTCATTCAGCCACGAGAGCAACAATCCACTTGGATCCTCTCCTAGTCGGATGCTAATCTCCTCCGACGAGATCGTAAGATTTTCCTATATTTTTTTTTTTGGGTGGGAGGAGATCGAAACCTAGGGTTTTCTTCTTTTAATCATTTTTTTCGCTCTAAGTCTATTTCCCGTTTCGAGGAAAATGGGATAAGGGTTTGTTTTGATGTTTAATTTTGGGAGATAGATTTATTAATTGTGTTCCAAGAAAATGACATGGATAAAAGAAAATGAGTTGGACTTCATTTAAAAACATAGGAAAAAAAAGTCGCATCCCCATTCTGGCTCCACATCAGCTAAGTGGTCGGAAAGGCCCAAAATTGACCAGCATGTGCAAGTCACGTGACAATTTCCGGTCAATTTGGCCACATCCGGCCAAAATTGGGTAAAAATTGTATAATTCTTTGAGTTGTGGGACGAAATTCAAAAGTAACAAATTGTGGGACTGAAAGTGGAAAAGTAAATAGCTACGGGACCAAATCTGATTTTTTCCATATAAATATTATCAAATAAATCTTCATAAGAAACAAAAAAAAAATAAAAAAAATTGAGTTTTAATTTAAATCTTAATTGTTATTATTTGCCTCTAGTATCACTTATGTGCGATGCATAGAAGTTTATTTGAAAAGTAATATTTTAATAAAGCTAAATATTTTATAATCTAATGTTTAGAAATTTGATCATTTTATCCTAATGCAATAAGTATATGATTTTTTTTATTAGACCTAGACTAATTATAAGGAGATGTGGCAAAAGTGTGGTAAGAATAATGATACGCGTCTAAATTTGTTCATTCAAAGAATACCAGAAAGATGCCCAAACTGGGAATACAACTCATTTTCTTTTATCAAATATCAAATCAACCATCTAATACAATATTGGAAGTACCTATTTGCATATACTATTAGACAAAATCTAGAATGCTAACTAAAATAGATTACTACCTAATAAATAAAAGGTAATAAATCAAAATAAATATTAAAAAATATACATTATATCAATTTAATATATGCTAACAAATAATATATATCATCAAATCTTCTAATCTTATATCCATTATTCTCCTCTCTCTAAATAGGGTGATTTGTCCTCAAATCATGGAGGTAGGTATGTGCGAAGACGGGCCAGAACATCTTTATACTCATGCATCCAAGGAGCAATGACAGTATTCATAGACTTGTGGATCAAGTGAGCAAAAACATGAAAAACTAATGTAGTAGCCACAACCATGGAAGTGATCAAAGGTGTTTTACCCTTGTAGGCAAACACATTCAAAATCAATTGGTATATTCCTCATCGGCCTTCTCATCATCAAAATTTGATGGTTCATCATAACCTCCATCAAAATATGGCATATTCCTCTTGAAAAATTGTATCTTCAATCTCCTCGTGATGGAGATGAAGTTATGTTTATAATTTTATTTATATATTAGGATAATGTTTTATTTGTTTCCTTTGATTATGATATGTTTTTATTTATTTCCTATTTAGATTGGAATTATCTTCGTAGGGCCCAAGTAATTTAACTAGTTTAGATAGGGATCTTCTACATTGTATTAGATTCATGCCATTTTTTACAATACAATACTATAAAATTCACAAACCCAACAACCTTTTAACAATTACCTATCACTTCTCACTAATCCCAACAACCTTTTCAATAATTATCTATCACATTTCATAATATAATTTGGTGCCTATGTTGGGCAGGACCAGCGCGGTTGGTCTTCTGTTATATTTATTTGGGTTATTGTAGTCTACCTCTGCTTACAACATGTTTTTGTTGATGTACGCTAGGGTTTCCTACAACACTGTTGCCAACAGATGATTCCCTTTGTCAGGTCTCCCTCCTGACTTGTGATTGGGTAGCCCTATGGTGATGTAAAACATCCTTCTAGGTACATGTTTCTGCTGTAGGGTGACAATCTGCTTCCCACTAGTACTTGCTACTGAAACATCAGTATGCATACTTCTGGTGTGACAGTTAAAAACTGTATCTGAAAAACATATCCATGTTATATTAGATGGATTCCTACATTTAGTATCTCATCCATATTTTTCTAATTGACTTACTGAAAGTTTTGATAGTAGACATCAGTTCCCTTCATTTCTTTACAGGAAAAAATTCAAATCAAGAACTTTAAAAAATAAAATACCGCAATAAAGAAGAAATTTCCGAAATGAACTCACATAAAAGTAGCTTCGGCAGTAGATATAAGTGCAGTAAGAGCGCTAACATTTGGAAGTATTTTCTTGAAGCAGCTATTGCAGATATTGTCTTGAGGGTGTATGGGTTATGATAGGTATGGCCCAGCAACTTCGGGTCGGGTTGACACCCCGGGCCAGATCAACCCGACCCGGAGCAACTGAGCCCAGGAAGATAAGCCCAACAACCGGTCCAGAAGCGCGCATGAGCCTGGAGTAGCCCAATCGCGGCATATAGGGAAAGTAAGATCCCCACGATCTTCTTCCAACTCCCATGCAGAGATGGTAGGCGTAATTGTAGAGAGTTAGTTAGGGTTTGAATTGAGTAGTATAAATAGGGGAATTGTACTCAGAGTTAGGGTTGACATTTTGTATTCTGAAACTACTACGTGTAAGCTGGAAAAGAATAGTGAAGAAACACCTCGGCAGGTGATATTTTAAGCCCGTGGACGTAGATCTCCGGATCGAACCACGTACATCCTGTGTTCTTTAAGTTTCTTGCATTGATTTACGTTGCCAATTGATTTTCGTTCGGGGTTCGTTGGTTAACCGGATTGTGCTTTATCAATTGGCGCCGTCTGTGGGAACGTTTGGCAAGCAAACCCTAGTTTTTCATCGCAATCGCTATGGTGAATACCCGTAGGTCCGCTCATCCAACTCGGTCCCGTCGTGATCCTCCTGTGGACCAAATTCCACCACCCCATCAGCGGAATCAGGATCCGCCAGTGGAGCATGCTCACATGCCGAATCATCCCCCTGCCGATGGTTCGGCGCAAGGTGATCCTCCGCCAGCCCCTGAGTTGTCGCAGGTGCAGCGGGCCTTCCTTCAGGAACACGCCGCTTTGTTCCAAGAATGGAACGACCGGCGCGCCCACTCCAGTGAGCGTGCCAACAATGGCGCAGAGCATGTGAGAAATCCTCTCCGTGACTTATCGCATGACTTGGACGAGGATCCCCCTCATCGAGCGAGACTTGAGCGTCGACGACGGAGGACAGTTTCTCCGTTGGATAACCGCAGTTCTAACAGGTCAAGGCCCCGAGATGTCCACGAAGGCGTACATCGCCGACGACCTGCTGACGTCCCGAAGCGTGCTCACCTAGACCAATCCCGTATGCTGGATCCCATGGAGCAAGAGCAAGCCCAATTTGCCGCGGAGCATGACAAGGTTTTGGGTCTTGATGCCGACGGGGAGATCATCACCCCATTCTCTGACGAGATTCTTGTGGTTCCACTCCCTGATGGTTTCAAACTCCCCCCAGTGGCCGTATACAACGGCACTGGAGATCCAAGTAATTTCTTGAATGCCTTTAAGTATGCTATGTTTAACCGCAATTGCACTCCTCACCATCTGTGCAAGGTGTTTCCTGAGTATCTCCAGGACGAGGCTAGACTTTGGTTCGATTCTCTACCGCGGGGTAGCGTTACTTCTTTTCGCGATCTGGCCGAACAGTTTTTGGCGCGTTTTCATACGCGGGCAAAGCCCATGGCCACCTTGGCCGATCTCATGAATATGGAACAGCGGGATGGAGAAACCGTTACCCAATTTCTTGATCGCTTTACAGCGGAGAGTCTTAAAGTGGGGAGCGGTTCGGATGATGTTATCATCAATGCCTTCATGAATGGCCTTCGTCCCGGACCGCTTTACACCGAGCTGGTTCGGAACCCTCCAGTCACAACCCGGGCTTTGTTTAACATTGTGTGCAGATATGCTAAGGCTGAGGAGCAGACTCGCCGTAAGCGTGAGAAGCATGCTAGCAAACAGCAGTCCGATAGAGCACAAGCCAGACCCAGTACTCGACCTAGTGCCTTCTTTCGTCTAAACCGAGGGCGCCCAGAATCTCGCGGGGACATCCCACAACTCACTCCGCTTACAAAATCACGGGCCGAAATTCTTTCTGTTCACAAGAATAATCTGCGACCGTGTCCGCGGATAACTGCTCCGGCAGAAAAGCGCAACCGCGAGAAATGGTGCGCGTACCACCATGATCATGGACATGAAACAGAAGGGTGTAGGGAGCTCGGCAAAGAAATCGAAGATTGTCTTAAGAAAGGTTTCCTACGGCTGTATGTTACTCAGACCGACGATAGGTCTAGGTCAGGCCAGAATGGAGGTTCATATCAAAACCGCGGATGCTATAATGACCGTGGTTCACGTCAAAACAAGCCGCAATGGCAGAATAATAGGCCTGGGCACAACAACTATGCGCGGCAGGACCAAGGAAATCGTCAACAACCCCACTTTTTGCCGCCACCACCTCCTCAGGGAGGTCCCGGAGATAATTCGCCTACTCATGTCATAAACGTGATTTACGGAGCCATCCCCACCGGGGTTTCCGGGAGTGCCTTGAAGGCGGAAGCACGCCGGCCTCCTCCCGAGGAGCCGTGTCACAAACGCCTCCACCAATCTGAAACCGTCAGTTTTACTGACAAAGATCCTGTTCCTGAGCTCACCCCGCATACCGACGCCATCATCATTGACATGGCTGTAGCTAATGTTACAATAAAGCGGGTTTTCGTCGACAACGGAGCCGCAGTCAGTGTCATATTCACCGATTGTTTTCAAAAAATGGGTATTCCTCGTGAACAGCTCCGACCGGCCCCCGGGCCGCTACAGACCTTCACCCAGGGTGAAGTCCAGCCTGAAGGAGTTATTAATCTCCCCGCATCTCTTGGAACTTATCCGGCGATAAAAACCATCTTTGTGGATTTCTATGTGGTTAATTCTCCGTCCCCATACAACATAATTTTGGGTCGGGACTGGCTTACCCCGGCGAGAGCCGTATGCTCCACATACCACCTCGCGCTGAAATTCCCTACATCGCATGGTGAGGTGGCTATCTGCGGCAATCAGCGAGTTTCTAAGGAGTGCATGTACGTCGCGCTCAAAAAGACAGCAAAGGTTCCCCTTAAGCCACAGTTTCAGGTAACAACCTCGGCTCCCACACCTAATTCATCTGCATCGCTAGGGGACACCACTGTTCAGGTGCCGCTTGATCCAGCCAAGCCTGAGCAAACTGTAACAGTCGGCGCTGTGGATGTGCCGTGGTTACATAATGCCATCATTCAGACCTTACGGGAATACTCTAAAGTCTTCGCATGGTCTCCCTTGGACATGCCCGGGGTCTCTCCGGATGTTATAACTCACAAGTTGAATATCGACCCCAATGTGAAACCTATACAACAAAAGCGGAGGAAATTTGCTCCGTAGCAGAACGCAGCCATCCGAATTGAAGTACAACAGCTTCTAGATGCCGACATCTTGTTTGAAGTACATCATCCCTCTTGGTTATCTAATCCGGTGATGGTAACGAAGTCCAGCGGGGCATGGAGAATGTGCATAGATTTTTCTGATCTTAATAAGCACTGTCCGAAAGATTGTTATCCTTTGCCCTCTATCGACCAAAAAGCCGAGGCCATTACTGGGCACAAGGCACTTTGCTTCTTGGATCTATACAAGGGATACCACCAAATCCACATGGATCGTTGGGACGCTCTCAAAACGGCATTTATCACTGACTTCGGATGCTTTGCCTTCAAGAAAATGCCTTTTGGGCTAAAAAATGCGGGAGCCACTTATCAGCGCCTTATGGACCATGTCTTCCGAGGTCAAATTGGTCGTAACGTTGAGGTATATGTTGATGATTTAGTTATAAAAAGTACTCCCTCCGTCCCGGCTTATTTTGCACACTTTCCTTTTTGGGGTGTCCCGGCTTATTTTGCACACCCCAAAAAAGGAAAGAAAATGAACCATTTATTTACACATTTGCCATTACTTTTTTTTACCTGATTTTTTCTTTGCTTGATTAATTTGTTTAATCCAACCCTTAATTAACACTCTAAACCCAACCCAAAATTACCGGATCCAGCCTATTTTGCAAAATGTGAGATACTCTTCCCCATTTTCTGCACATTCGCGTCTCTTCACTCTCCCTAAAAATACTGCCCTATCATTTCTTCTCCCAAAAAACCCTAGTTCTTGTTCATATGCTTCCCCATTTTCTGAACACTCGCATCTCTTCATTCTCCCCAAAAATCCTGTAACGTTTCTCCTACCCATCCCTCTTTTCTGATTTCCTTCTTTTTTTCAGAAACTCACCGTTTCTGTGGTGGTTTAGCATTTTCAGTTGTGGTTTCATGGACGAAATGGAAGAATCTCCCGAATGGGATGCCATTGTTTACAACTCGGAAGATTCCTATGTGGCGGAGACCCAGTTGCCGGAGCCAGATCGGAGTCCGGTGATGGCGGCGGAGCGAAATCCGTGCTGACGGACGATTTACCTCCAGATCTGGTAGATCCGTGCAGCGGGCTCTTAAAGTCGCAAGATCTGAGGGATTTTTGTTGGGAATGCCTAGCTCTCTGGGTTCCATCAATTTTGAAGGTCTATGTATTCTCTTCACCCTTTTTTTCTGATCTGCTTTTTTTTTGCCCCTGAATGGGTACTGCATGTCCGATTTGTGACCATTGTTGTGCGATTACTGTTGCTGTGGCATTTTGTTTGGTGTTGTCCCTGAGTTTACATGATGAAAAAATCCCTTTGTCGGATATTTTCTGAATTTATAGTTACTGTTGGCTGTGTGGTTTATGTGCTGAAACAATTGCTGTGCGATTACTGTTGTTGTGATTTTTGGGTTTAAACAACCCCTGGTTTTATGTGTATAATGTTTGTCCCTGTGATGGATATATTCTGACTTGAACTTATGAACCACTGCGTGGTTTTGATTCTGAAATGGCCCATGTTGTTGTGTTGTTACCCCTGTGCGGGATAGTTACTGATAATTCGGTTGAAACACAGTGGTGGCATAAAATATGTGATGTAAAGATTCTGATATTTTACGGTTGCCTGTGTTAAAATATTCAGTGATGGATTTGTTCAGATTCAATTTAGTTGGTAGCTTAAACTGAAAAATCACCTAAAATGGTTTTGAGTGTTTAATGTTACCCTAGATTATTTGTTGGTTGTTTGTATGGAGTTAGATGAATCCCAACGATGAAATTTTTCTGAGGGATCAGTTGGTGTTAATAAAACCTATGGAAATATTTTTCCATAAAATCAAAATGGATGTCATACAAAACCCTTCTGAGTTTACAGCTTAAGCAAAATGTACATCTACATAAGATGTTTACGCTCTAAACTTAGAAGTGATTCCAAAGGTTTCCCTACCAACTGTTCTAATCATACCCCAGTTTAGTCATTAGCCCCCCTATGTCGTAAGATCCACCAGCCTGTTCTTTTTCAATCAAGTGCTCTATAGCAGATCTTACAACTTCTTCCTCGACTTCTAGAGAAATTGGGAGTGTGCCTTTTCCCGCCAAGTGCCCTTTTCCCAAATGAGGGAGTTTGTAGTTGTTATGACCCTTTTGCTTCATAATCTCTATCAAACAAGACTGCAAGCTTAGATAGACATTGTTGAGTTTTGATGCCTCAATTTCTTCGTATGCTTTGATAACGTTCGTCACTAGATCATCCACGGTATAAGATGCAGTTTCCAACCTGTAGGGACTGAATTGCCCTAAAAAATCCTAAGTCTAGGACATTTGTGTCGGGGGAATTAGGGGGTTGACAAATAAGTTGAATATCAAACCCATCCGATGAAGCAGCTGCCCTAAATTCTGGGTCGTAATTACTGATGTGGGGTTTTGCGTTATCTTGTTGTATGACTATATGTTTGCTAGCATCAGCTGGCCACTTAGCTTTAATGGCCGGTATAACCTGAAATTGATGATTTTGAAGGAATTTTCTGTTGATTTCTAATTATAAATAAATTGTAATGTCGCCAATGTGTCTAGCATTAGTGTTAGACACATTTAGGAGACTTACAATTTCTGGGTGGCTATATGATGAGCTTTTTCTGATAGCAAATATTCCCAAAAAATAGCTTAAAAAAATCAGAACATTACCTGCTGCAATATGCAGTCTTTGATGACATTTTTGGTTATTGAGTCAATTGGTTTGGTCACCAAAGTACCTCGAGTTCGATTCCGACTGTTTCTGAGGGCTGGTACCTTTGCTGTAAATGGAAAAATTCCTATTTTTCCATCAAATAACAGCTCCCCTTCAGCTGTGAATCGCGGTCGAGCGACCGCACACATGAACATTACTTTCGGTATATACCTTTTGCTCTTACAAGCCCGATATGGGTCATCTTCTTCAACCAATTTGTAAGTCCTTTCAGTGGTCCTTTGCAAATAAAACTACTTTTCATCAATGTGTATGGTATTGTGCATGGAGTCATACCTGATTTGGTTGAGCTGCTGGTCTAAATGCAAACTGCTTAAACTGAATTTTAGTCTTTGCAACATGTTTGAGTCTGTTAGTGCAGGTTTAACAGCATTTGTGTGTGCTCTTATCAGCCTTGTTTTGACCCATCTCCCTACTTGACTCTTACTTACCTCGAGCTCTTTAGCCAATCTCCTTATGCTGCCTCATTTAGAAAAGGGGATTATCTTCATTTGTTCAACATCAAGTGTAGCTTTTGCCTTCTTGTTAACTCTTTTGACTTTTGTAAATTCAATGGGCATTCCGGCTAATATTTGAACTTTTGCAGATTCCCAGATGTAATGGATAGTGCGCCGACTAGCTCCAAATGATGAAGCCGCTGCCTTGATTTTACCGGAATGGACGACTCCGTCGGTACTGTTCGCTAAAAGGAATTGTGCGATCATGCAGCGGTCTGATGGAGTTAGATGATTCCCCCTTCTAGTGTTAGGCATATTTCTATAACACTTTTGTAGATGTAATTTCAGTGGACAAATTTCAGCATTTAGTGTTGAATTAAATGCTGTTGAAGAGGGTACTTTTATAGGGAACCTGCTGTTTTTGGGTGTTTTAGGAGGGAAATTCAATTTGTAATTTTTGGAATTGGTTTCCTGAATCTTTTGGCTGTAAATTTTCAGTAATTGGAGGGAATTTTCCCTCCTTATCATTCTTGCAGAATTTCAAAAACTTTCAGGAGATTTTTTTTCTGATGTGTTTACTATTCACGTTTTTAATTCAGTTTCTTTATTTCTAGAAATAGCAGGTTTTGTTTGCAGAAAAATAAAGGAAAGATTAGTACACTAATCTTTCCCTTATTTTTCTACTAATAAGTTGTTGACTTGTCAACCAAAAGTGAAAAAGCAGATTTTTCTTAACCTCCGTGCCGGCTTACCTGTGCAAAATAAGCCGGGACGGAGGGAGTATTGCTCAATTTTCATGTGTGCAAGATATTGCTGAAACGTTGAGCACCTTGCGGCGATATAATTTGCATCTCAATCCGGCAAAATGCACCTTCGGCGTTGGCTCCGGTAAATTTCTCGGCTATGTGGTTTCACAACATGGCCTCCAGGCCAATCCGACCAAGATTCGAGATGTATTGGATCTGCAACCGCCGAAGACGGTAAAAGAAGTCCAGCGCCTTACTGGTGGTCTGGCGGCTTTAAATCGATTCCTGTCTAAGGCCACGGAGCGACAGCTTCCATTCTTCAAAAATCTGCAGCAGGCGAAGCTATTTGAGTGGACCCCGCAGTGCACCGAAGCTTTTGAGGCCTTAAAGCACCATATTAAGCAGTTGCCCACTCTGTCCGTTCCTCTCCCCGGAGAGCCTCTTATGTATATTTAGCCTCTGCCGAAGAAGCCATCAGCGCGGCTCTTGTGCGCGAGGCTAATGGCACACAGCACCCTGTATATTTTGCGAGTCGAGAACTCCAAGGGGCGGAAACCCGGTACTTTGTAATGGAGAAAACAGTGCTAGCTCTCGTCATGGGGGCCCGGCGTCTGCGGCCTTATTTCCAAGGACATGAAATCAGGGTTCTTACTGATCACCTGTCAAGCCCGATGTGTCAGCGCGCCTCGCTAAGTGGGCTATTGAGCTCGGAGAGTATGATATTCAATTTCTCCCACGCCGAGCCATCAAGGGTCAAGCCCTAGCAGATTTTTTGGCTGAGGTAACAATGGATAACCCTGAACCTCCTGCAAATAACGCCAGTCCTAACCCCGTTGCCCTTGAAGCTCCACCCCGTAAGTGGCAACTGTATGTGGATGGCGCTTCCGCGGTTCGAGGAAGTGGTGTTGGGGTCCTTTTCATTGGCCCCGAGGGCGTTGAAATCAAATACGTCCTACGATTTAAATTTAAGGTAACTAATAATGAAGCGGAATATGAGGCAGTCCTTGCCGGGCTCCAGCTCGCTCAATCCTTTGCAGCCTCCCATCTCGATCTCTTCACGGACTCTGAGGTTGTCTCTAATCAGATCAAAGGCACCTACAAGGCCAAGGATGAAACGTTGAGAAGGTACCTCGCTTTGACGCTCAAACTTTTGTCAACTTTTGCTTCGGTTGATATCCAGCAGGTACCCCGTGAACAGAATGTTCAAGCTGATGCTCTCAGCAAAATGGCCTCCGCGGTCCTTACCAACGTGTCTCCGGACATCGTAGTCGAAGATGCTCTTCATTCGGCAATTCATGAGGCCACAGTCTCCGTATTGACTGAAAGCAATCCCAATTGGATGACCCCGATCATCCATTATCTCCGGGATGGTACGTTGCCAACTGACAAATTGCAAGCTCGGCAGATAGTTCTTAAGGCACCTAAGTACACACTCCACGATGGGATTTTGTACCGCCGGTCGTACTTACAACCGAGTCTTCGGTGCCTTGCTCCCGCCCAGGCTGATCAGGTTCTTCAGGAATTTCACGAGGGGGCCTGTGCCAGCCATATTGGTTCACGGACGTTGGCCAAGAAAATTCTTTGGTGGGGGTACTACTGGCCAACATTATTTAACGATGCCCATGATTTGGTGGCCAAGTGCGACAAGTGTCAGCGACACTCTCGCGTAAAGCATCTACCGCAAACCGAGCCCACTGGCATACAAAGCGCCTGGCCATTTATCCAATGGGGAATTGATATTGTGGGCCCATTTCCAGTCGCTCCGGGGGGACTTAAATTTCTTGTGGTCGCTGTTGATTACTTCACCAAATGGGTTGAAGCCGAACCTCTCACCGCCATCACTGGTCAGAACATCTTGAAGTTCGTCTTGCGTAATATCATATGCCGCTTCGGCATTCCGAGCACCATTATCTCAAACAACGGCAAACAGTTCGCCAATGAACCCTTCCGGTCATGGTGCGAGGAGCTCCACATAAAGCAACTTTTCACCTCGGTCGCTCATCCTCAAGCCAATGGTCAAGTTGAAGTCACCAACCGCACACTCCTTACGGGTCTAAAGAAACGCTTAGATCAAGCTAAGGGTCTTTGGGCTGAGAATCTTTCGCAGGTTCTTTGGGCCTACCGTACCACACCGAACACCTCAACCGGAGAAACCCCCTACAGCCTCACTTACGGTTCCGAGGCCGTCATTCCTGCGGAAATCGGCGTGCCTAGTCCCCGCCTCATGACTTTGGATCCCGAGGCTAATAATGAAGCCATCCGTGCTAACTTAGATGAGCTCGAATATCGTCGTGATCAATCTTTCATCCAACAAGCCAAGTGTAAGCAACGCGCAGCTCAGTATCACCACCTCCGGGTTTGGGGTACTCAGTTTAATGTCGGAGACTTGGTACTCCGGCTCAACTCAGCTAGCAATGCTGCCCCCGAGGGGAAATTGCATGCCGCCTGGGAAGGACCTTATCGCGTCATTGTCGCGCATGACTCCGGGTGCTACCAGTTAGCGCATCTTGATGGAACTCCGATCCCCCGAACCTGGCATGTTACCAACCTAAGACGTTTCTATCTATAAGACCACGAGACAAGTATCGTTTCTACCCTTACATTCCTTGTACATTAATGTTTCGTTGTGAGTTCTCTTTGTATTTTTTAATTGTTCCGACGATTACTTTGAATAAAGTTTTTACTTTACGAATCTTACTGTACTTTCTTCTACGCTACGGGGATGCCCTAGCTTAGACTTACTATTATTATCCGTCTCCGGACAGTTTGATCTCTCGCTCGATTCGTCCGGGGAGATTAACATTTGGTGCCCGGACTTATATTCCCTCTCGCCCGTTTAACCGGAGAGGCCCTTAACTCCCGCCCGATCCATCCGGGGAGATTCTTTGCCTTATTTTTCTAGCAGGCATTATGTACATATGGTGCTCCCGAGTACCTGTTAAAGTAATTACACATGCATTCTGGTTAAAGTTCGTTACTTTCCTTTTAAAATACACCTCATTACATGCCAAAATGTTTCTAACATTTTTATCAACCACAAAAATTTCTTTACATACTGCATACAACGCTACAAAAGTAAAATCTATTTTCGGCCTCCGAGCCAGTACTCGGCGCTCCGGCGTTGAGACCCGTCTCGGGAACTTCTCCGTATCCTCCGGGATCCCGGCACTTCTCGGTTTTGAGCCCCGGCTCTCTCCCTACTGCGGCTCCCTCTGCGCCGAGGACTCACCCTTGGCACTTGTCTTGAAGTCTCGCTCCTCGCCCTGCCCCGAGGACTCAGCTGAGGCGCTGGTCTTGAAGTCTTGGCCCATTCCGCGGGGTCCATCACCTCGATCTCCTAAGCCAGCTTCTCGACCTCCTCTTCTGCAACGACTACGGGGGCTTCCTCGACTGCGGTTACCGGGGCCGGCTCTTGGATTACTATCCCTTTGCTTTTTCTCGCCAGTTTCTTTTTACCCCTCCGAGGCGCTTTCGCAGTCCCTTTGCCCCGGCTGGAGCTCGCGATGTACTCTTCGGCGGTGCGCCGCCACCTGCCGCGTCCTTTCAGTCCTTCGTACATATTCAGGAGTAACTCCAGCACCTCCCGCTTTCTTATAAGCTCCGAGGACTCCGCCTGGCCAGTCGTCATCAGCGATGAAATTTCACCTTGAATCTCGGTGATCCGCTCCTCAACTTCCTCAAAAGTCAGCAGACCGTATTCTGTAAGTATCCGGTCGTACTCCCTTTGATGGATAATGACGCGGTCCAGTTCAGCCACCTTCGACAAGTACTTCAGTTCCTGATCTCTAGCCTGCTCCGCGGCCCTAGCTCTTGCCTCCTCGGCCTCTTTGGCCCTCCTCTCCGCTACGGCCACCCGTCTCTCCAACCGAGGTACCACTTGTTTTTGCAAGTTATCCTTCTCCCCGCGCAACCAGTCTAAGGACTGCATGAGTTTCTTTATTGTATTATGCAGCTCCACGGTATCCTCCTGATCGGATAACACAATCAGTGCAACATATAAATATCAACGCCTCACCGGCCAAATATTCACTCATATGAACAACTCAACTTATATTCGCAAAGCAAGCATACATTGTCAAAGGTCTTTACAACAACATTACAAATGTTCCTATCATCTACTATATAATGACAGGGCATCAAAATTGCGGGAAACGACTGACCTCCCCCTCTTCGGTTCCTTCAATGGCCTCAAGCACCCCCCCGTCCTCCTCCTCCACCTCATGCTCCACCTCCTACCGTTCTTTGACTATCCCTGCCTCATTTCCCGCGGCCTCCGGGGCGATTTCCACGCGCGGAGGTGGTTCTTTATTTCGGGGCTCTGGGACGAACTCACCCCGGTGAAATGCCAAGAACTCCTGGTCTTGGTCCACCTCGCAGTTTGAGATCTCCTCGGTACTTAAGATCTTCTTCTTTTCCGCCAATGCCTTAACGAGGGGCCACTCCGGGACACGCGCCAGGGCTTGGTAGTATGACTCCTCTACCCCTCCCACGGCGTTGAAGTCATACCCGAACTCTGGACGATAGACGTCCACGTTCGGATAGACTTCCTTGATTTTCTCCAGCAGCACCGATCGGGTGGCCATATCCCTGACAGCAACAAAGTTGGTCTGGAAGTCGAGAAAGGTGCTCGTCTGGAACAACTTCTCGGCAAATGCTTTCAACATTGCCTCTTGACCGTCCACCACCGATGCTTCTCGGGCCTTTATCTCTGCCCGCAGTTCAGTCGTTTCTCCCCGGAGAGCCCCGGCCTCCTTCCACCTTGCACAGCCGCGCGATCTCCTTCTCCACCAGGGCGGCCCTCTTGCACGCTTCGGACAGATCGTGCATTAATCTGTCGTTGCGCGCGCGCAGCTCCCTTGCTACCTCGGCCAATTCCTCTTTGGCCTCCCTCTCGCTCTTTCGGCCGAGGTCCATGATCCCTTGCGCTAAGTGCAGCAACTCCTCGGCATCCGCCCCCTCTGAACCCAACACGCTTATGGGCCCTTGCCCCTTCAAAACAACACACCGGGGTCGACATCAAATCTATAGAAAAATAATCCGAAGGGTTTTACACCCCAGCGAAGGCTTATGTAACTTTACCTCAACGCTCTGCTCCGTGCGGAGTCTTTTGGCCGTCCCCGGATGTGTCACGGACGGTTCCGACCTCCTTTTAGTACCGGGGGTTGACCCCGTTGCCACCACCCGCTCCTCCGACCCCATTGATGGCCTCGGACTGGGCGACACCCCCCCTCTGGGGGATATTTCGGTCGCTTTCCCCTTCATCTTTGCTGCCGCCGGTACCGCGGGGCTTCCAGCCGGTTCCTTTCTGAAGCGTCCCACTGCATACAGAAATTGGAGTTAGTCCTGCACAAGACACCAATATTACACAGATATAAGAGTTCCTACCCTCCTCGGCAACCCCGGCTCCCGACTCCTGCCCCCGGGCGGACACCCCCTCTGCATCGCCCGAGTAATATGGGCTCAATCCTGCCTCCTCCAACTCCGCCTCGGTGCAAAGGGTCTTGAACATCCCCAGCACACGGAATGGGCCCACCACCTCGGCCTCCGGTTCCACCACCGGGGCATTATCTAACACCTCCTCCCTCCTCCACCTCGGGAGGGCCACGTCTGTCTTCACGTAGATAAATTTCTCCTTCCATCCCTCCACCTTGCTCGGGTTTTGTACTTTAAACCCGCCTCGGGCCCGGGGGCTGAAGGAGTACCAGCCTTTTGATTTCCCGAAGGCCTTTAGTTGGAAGAAATACCGGAACAATTCTACATTTGGTTCTACCCCGGCATTCTTGCATACCACCGTAAACCCGACTACTTGCCTCACGGCATTGGGCGCTAATTGGCTCAGGGCGATATTATAATATCTCAACAACTGTATAACAATGTCCCAGAGGGGGAATCTTAACCCTATCTTCAGAGGATCTATATATACGCTAATGAAGCCCTTCGGCGGGCAACAGGCCCTGTCGCCGGGCTCCGGCACTATGTACTCTAAGTTAAACGGAAAGTAAAATGAGGGGATCAGGGCTTCTATTTGCACCCGTGTCATCCGCAGTGCTACCGCCGACACTTCGTATTCCTCCTCCAGACATTCCCCAAATCCCACTACCCGGGTACCGGCCTCCATAAAATCGGCCCTATACACCATCCTATTCACTAGTCTTTCTGTAATAATAAAGCGTATCGGTGGTACATCTAGCGGGGTTTTCTCGGTTCCTACTTCCCTAATTGAAGAAGAAGACGATGAAGAAGACATACTTACTTGATCTTGGTTTGAAATGGATCACAAGTGCACGGATGAGTCTCTTTTTTTCCCGCTTTCTGAAACTTGCAATCGTAAATGAGGAAGATGAAGTATACTGTGCACATATTCATATATATATTTTTGAATCAACGGCTTAGATTTGGCCTTTTCAAATTTCGCGTCTCAATTCGAACGTGCCGCTCACGCGCTTTACAGTTCCCAAGGCGCGTGGGGAACAGGTTCCTTGGAAATCTCAAAACGCATCACTTCACATCCCTCTCTCTCATGATGGCGCCGCCAATCACATCAACCTCATTCTTGGCCAGGAAGTTTTGGGAAGCACTCCGGTGTCTCCTTCACCTCAGCCACATTACAGTTCGCTTCTGCTACACTTTATTGCCCTCGGGGTACTCTAGTTTGGCTCCGGTCGATTTCCTCCTCCCGGGGTGCTTCACGACGGATCAGGTCGACTCCGTCACCTCGGGGTCATTTAGTACGGTCCGTTTGGTCCCCGCGGATCCCATCACTCCGGGGGTGGATTATCTCGACTCCAGCTAATTCTCGGACCTTTGGGGCGCTTCGGCTCGCCATTGACAACAATCCATCTTGCTCGCTGCTTCGCTGCCCTGCTCAAACTCGGCACCTGTTACACCTCACCCTGCTTATAACCGTAGCTCCTTCCTCGCTCCGGCTGGTGGGGGGGCATCTGATAGGTATGGCCCAGCAACTTTGGGTCGGGTTGATACCCCGGGCCAGATCAACCCGACCCGGAGCAACTGAGCCCAAGAAGATAAGCCCAACAACCGGTCTAGAAGCGCGCATGAGCCTGGAGTAGCCCAATCGCGGCATATAGGGAAAGTAAGATCCCCACGATCTTCTTCCAACTCCCATGCAGAGATGGTAGGCGTAATTGTAGGGAGTTAGTTAGGGTTTGAATTGAGTAGTATAAATAGGGGAACTGTACTCAGAGTTAGGGTTGGCATTTTGTATTCTGAAACTACTACGTGTAAGCTGGAAAAGAATAGTGAAGAAACACCTCGGCAGGTGATATTTTAAGCCCGTGGACGTAGATCTCCGGATCGAACCACGTACATCCTGTGTTCTTAAGTTTCTTGCATTGATTTACGTTGCCAATTGATTTTCGTTCAGGGTTCGTTGGTTAACCGGATTGCGCTTTATCAGGTTAGAAGCCTAGCTTTATAATATTTTCTTTAATATCCAAAAGACATGCCTCCTATTGATAAAGAAAAAAAAAATGCATTTATGTTTTACTCATATCTACATACATGATATAGTAGTCTTTTTCTATGACTAGATTATGTGTCACATGAGCAAAAGAATTTGACCCATGTTTATCAAGAATGCTCCAAGAACCTACAGACTTAAGCCCCTGTAATCAGGTAAAGCTCGTAATATAATATGAAAACACCAACCAAAGGTGATAAGAAATTTATCACATAATCATTCATCTTAACCGGAGTATTCATTTTAAGAACAAAGAAAATCTCAAATATGACCTATAATAAAGTTCGGTAAAAAAACTCACTATTATGGTACTAAATTTTTCTTTTGATGGACTGAAAATTAGAAAGATTGCATATTGTTTAACCTAAAAGCATGATAATAATATAATTTAGTAAAGAGCTTCGGTCAAACTTACGATCATGCATAAAAGAAGATAGAACTATCATTTAAACTAAGGGAAAGGAGCATGGGCCATTAGAATAACGGTCTTGGATAATAGAAGCTTTTTGCATGTATTAAATTCCAGTTAATTTCACAAATCAGAAATAGGTAATAGTAGGTCTCACCCTACACATCAGCTTTGGACCATGAAGAGCTTCACCATTTGATATATTAGAAATTCACCGGACATTAAGCTCATTGACATCTCCGTTATAGGATTTTATTTGAGGGATGCACTGTTGTTACTTGTAAAGGTATTTTCCAGGTTTGACTGAACTTCTAAATCTGAAGTGTTGTTTCATGTTTAAAACTTGTTTATGTTTTCCTGGGAAACATCATTGACATTACTCTCAAACTTATTAATAGTAGAGCTTCCATTTGGAAACATGTCATCATTGAGATCTTGTGTCCTGTTTAAGGCATCAAAAGTGGGATCTGTTGATCCAGAATCTTGTTGGCTGCAGGGTATAAGTTGCTTAGAAGTCTTATCATCTGCCCCAACAGATGTTTCATGCTTCTATTTTGGAACTTCAGACACTGGATCGGGCAATGTGGTGCCTTCTGAACCTGGAATTTTGGGGGCTTGATGTTCCGAAGCAGCCTTCTTCTGGTGATAAAAGGAGATTACCTACACGAACTGTGACGACTCGTAATCAAGAATTTTAACACCTATCTTTAATTGTGAATTTCCAATTTATCAGGCCCATGCAAAACCGAGAAAGTTACAAGTATATGAACATCATGATTTATACCCCGCACATATATTGAATAAGAGTCGGCGTGTTATTTCGAGCTCTTGTTTCAACAAGTTTAAGAAGACTATCCAGACGAAATTCGAGAGCAGAACCTGAAAAATCCAACAAGTCTCAGGTAAAATGTCAAAATAACAGCAAATGATAAAATGTAAAGCATGTTGAATGTAGATGGCAAAAATAACTTGCCTCTTGGGATGTAGAGTTTACGAGTTCAAACTATTTCTTAGTTCTGATACCTACATATGAATGGAATGGGGAAATTAAAACTAGCAACTAATTACTGAGCAGAAACTTCAGTTAATAACTCAAGGAAATTGAGTAATACAACATAGTTTGAGTTAGTATACTCTCTTCTGACTTAGGAGCTAAATTGATTTTTAAATGAGAAAACCCTTAGTTTGGACTCGACACATGGAACTTTCATCAGGTCCAAGAAAAACTACAACAAATAAGCAATTAAGTGAAGAAAAACCCACCCCACCAGAAAAAAGTAAAAGTAAAACACGGCACTAGCCAACTCAACATACCAATAAAGGGAAAGACGAGAAGAAACATATTCACCTGCTCACACTTGCCAAGATTCTCCTTGTCTCCTTTGTAGTCTTGGAAAAAAAAAAAAGGTTAGGACATGCCAGGAAAGATAGCTTGTAAAATATGAAAGAACTAGAAAGTATATATATCTGATGATGCATATCCGACTTCATGGATAGAGAAGAAAATAAAATGTTTAGGTACCAATGTAAAAGGTGTATATGATATTGTAAGAAAAAGACACTTTAAGGAGTTCGATTTTCTCTTTGGCTGGACAATTTTTTTTTTTTTAAGATAGCAAATTAGTAATGCTAGCAATCCCCCCAAGAAACATAGTAAAAAGGCGATTTAGTTGAAGTTTCTGTGCCAGAAAGCTTCTATGCAACTATATCACTAGTCGTGGGTAATACTCCTGCTGTTATCACCTAAAAAATAAATAAATAAGCACACCAAATTCATAATATTGCAATATAACAGAGCAGCCTCATATAAAATCTCACTAACTCTTTTATCATTCACCCCTGTACATTTCTTTTTTCGACCTTGGTTTACACATCCAACTCTCATTTCTTATGTTTTGTTGGCAACGTCATAATTTTTTCTCCACACACGGAAAGTGGGTCAAAAAAGCATGCTTAAGGAAAAGATTTTGTGGATATATACAACATTGGCTGAAAGATAAATGATTCGAGTTAAGAATAATACTCCTTAACATAAATGCAGCATATTTGCCATCATGTAAATATCGAACACCAAAAGTTTGAAAAGATGATGACGGACACTACCCTAGAGGTTTGACCTTACCAAGGGTAAAAGGGAAAAACTAAAAACTTCGTAAACGAATACTTCCCTTGAATTTGTTTGTCTCTTACCAATTGCACCAATTGTAAAAGATATTCAACTAGTTTGGCAAGGGGGTACTCTAATCTCAAGACACGGTAGTGTTTTTCTTTCTAACAAATCAAACATCAAAGGTGGCTTTCGTACTTTAACAAAAAAAATAAGATTTTGTATACTTCATATATGCATCTTAAGGGTATCACTGATAAACTCTCTAATGCTTGAAACACAAAAGCTAGGCTGACCAACTTCTCATATAAGGCATCTTATGAAATGCAAAGTGGCTATCGTAATTTGTATCCCTTATTTGCAGCCCAACAATGATGCAATATGAGCCACTGCATTTTATCTCACACGATGTTGTAGCATTACACCATAGTACAGTACCCCCTTTAATGTCATCTAAAGGCTCATAATATTTCTCTTGAGACTTCGCGAATTCATGAAATATAAGTGATGAATGGTATAATTCTGAACTTATAAAGGTAAAGACTCGTGCTTGGAATTCACCTAAAACTGCAATGTTGAAGGAAGCCTATCAATCTATAATAGAACAATAATTGTTCGATAGTATTTTCTTCTAAGAGATGGAAAGTATCTCCAGACTTTACCAAACTTCAGTTGTTTAGTTGCTCAGACCATAGATTTCAGCCTTTATTCTGGATCATCATCCATTTTATAGACTTTGAATGCTCAAGCTATAGAGAATTTCAAGTCATTTAAATGGCCTTCTTGTCCCAAAAATATATTTCGCAGTGAACTACTAGATAACCTAGGTCACTCCCCAAAAGTCAATTATTGCTTGTGAATAGAAGAAATTTCCACTCCAATTATTGAAAAAGACATCTGCAATAGATTCCTATTGTATATAAGAATCTCTATATATATGTGGGTGATCGATATAATGAATATAGGCTAGGCACACCATAACGATGCTATCTTTAAAAGTATAAATTCCTCCCACTTTGGTGTAAATGGTTTAGAGAAATTCACCTTCTAGGATACAAAGCATATAAACGATAGATCAAAAGTTGCACTTGTTTGTTCTATACGGAGCAAGAATCACAAGCTTGTTTGGAAAATAGAAGGAGAGAATTGAAAGAAGGAATCACACTCAGATAGGGATTAACGCAAGTAAATATTTCGTACCGTGATTTGTCAATCTGCAGATATTATAGAGATTTCCTAGAGATGCTTTGAAAGATTGCATCTCTTCAAGAAAGCCATTGACACCGGTCTTCTCTTCCAGAGGTGTCTTTCTCTGGAAGAGTCATATCCTTTGTTGCAGAGATATCTCTCTGCACAGACTTGTCCATTTTCCTTTTTTTTATTCTTTCCTTTTTATTTTACATATATAATAATAATAAAATAAAATAAAACAAAATATAATTACTATTATATATAAATATTACTTATATATAATACATAACAATTCTGAATTGCGCAACTCCTGATATACCAAAAATAATAGAACAAGATCAAGAATCTTATTGCTAATCCAAATTGGTATCGCAGAGAGCATAATTTTTTCAAGTTTATTGGTATCTTACTATCATATCTTGCCTAATTGTTCTAACACAGCCTACAAAGAAAGTGTATTGCTTGAGAATTAGGTTCATACAGGAGAATAGTTGTCCACGTAACAAATACTCACATTTCTAGATAGTCCGTGGAGCTCCAAGAGATTCTTTTCAAAGTTAGATGTCGTTATTCTTAATAAATGCATGCACATCTAAGATGAATTATGCTTCGAGCATATACTCATTCTAATTTTGAATTAGTTTACCATACAAACTGCTTATCTTAGAATTCCCCTTAAACAATGAAATTTTATTGCCAATACACTCAGTCAAGTTTTCAACCACGAATCAATCGATTAATCAATGTTTATCAACATCATTGAATAAATCAATTCAATGATAGATAAGGGAGGGAGCTTCCAACCACATGAATAAACAACCAGCAAACAGAAATAATTAAAATGTTGAAATTAATTCATAAATTATAAGTGAAAAACAAATCAACTTACACAGCTGCTCTGGACTTGATCCAGGAGCTTTGCGACCTTCAACTTCTCATCGTACTCATCCACACTTTTTTCTTCCTTGGATCCCACTTCTTCAAGTAGTAGCTAAGCAGGTGACAATGTAATGATATGCATTCAGGATCTGGTGGCCTATTGAACTTCACACTGCAGACACAGACAGCAAATCAAACCCTTAAAGAACAATCTCTCATCATTCTACGTTTTACATGAAGGTATCTTAGATCAATAAAAATATAAAATAGAGAAATTAAAAAAAATGAATTTGAAAATGAAGAGAAAATTTCCATCTAATAATAAATAATCAACAACAGTAACAATAAAACTATCCCCCGATTCAACTATAAAATTCACCACTCAACGTAATAGTTTAATCTTTAAAAGATTACCAAAGTAAACCACCACGCTCTGCCACCCGCAACGCCGACCCTAAAATTTCTCCTTAATTTCGCTAGACCTCTATCATTCAATTCAGTGTGTAATAGAAGAAATCTAGATTATTTTAGATTTTGATAATATTAATTTTATGTGGAGAAAATATTGATAAAAACTTTGAGAGAGAGTATCTGCATATCTGTTCGGAAGTGAGAGAGAGTACGTGTGTCTTAGTGAGAAAGAGAGAGAGAGGAGAGAGAAAGTTGGATGGAAAATTAGGTCGAGAGACGAAAAATGAAAAATGAGTGATACACATAATAATGAATGTCCCGATATACTATTTCTGTTGTAGTGTGGCCCGATTGGTTGATCCCGGCCGAGATGGGCCGACCGAATTATCATCTTTAATTGCAGTAATATATATATATATATATATATATATATATATATATATATGAATCTAGTCGTATTATAAAGTGTCTGAATATATCATATGAAACTATAGAATGTAAACTATAAAATAAAATCATAATAACTATTTTATTTCAAATAAATTATTAATTACTAAAGGTTCAATGAATAGTTCATTATAATATCTAAAACATATTTTTAATGAGTCTTAAATAACTCAATATATTTTTACAGCATAATCAAGATATTGTCAACTAAATGCTTTTGGCTTTACAACACTTTTGCAAAATCATTGACATTAGTGTTGTCTATTGAAGTAAAGTATTGCTAATACACAACAGGGTTTATAAAAGTGTTGTATATCTGCAAAATAGAGCGCCAATAGACGACGGTCGCTGAAAACCATTGTATAATTGTTGTCTATTAGCGTGTCTTGTCGCTAATAGACAACAAATTGTGGTAAAATTGTTGTTAATTTATGAATACACAACACTACCGGAAAAAATGTTGTCTTTTCCCTGTTTTCTGTTATGAAATTGTTGTAAAAGTCATATTTTCAAGTTTGACTTCCTCTCCTGCAGTAACATGTGGTTGCTGGTGGTGGTTGCATAGATGATTTAGAATTGCTGATGCAAGTTGTTTACTACGAGAGCTATGGTGGCTGCTCCAACCTCTTCTTCCTTTTCTCTTTATCTAATGACTATCGTACTCAAAGAATTTGAGATTAGAGAAGAGATCAAAAGTACTTGCCATCCTTCCAAGCTCTTTGGAACACCTCAACGGAATAGTGCGAACGGACCAGTCTGTTGGAAGTGCTCCCATTAGCTTCATGTAATTTTCCTTTGGGAATATAACTTCCCTAAGGATTCCAACTCGTTGAGGATTGTAGTGAACCTCAGGTCTATCTCCTAAGAGATTATCCATGCTTGGCCTTAAAGTGCTCGAAGTTCAAGGTTGTTGAACCATGTTCATACAAAATAGATCTAAGACCATGCTGATCTCTGTCATTAGTTCCAAAATTTCCTTGGCCATCTTACAAGTTCTGACTTTACTGAAGTACCCCTGTCCAATGTGGCCAAAAGAGTATTTTTGGCCGGGTTGTTCCAGGTGAAACCTTCCACTATATCGTAATTGACCATTATAATACAAAAAATAATATTCATAAAGTCCAAGATATGTTACTATAAAATTTGTGTAGCACTTTAATGGGTGTTATATCTGATGGTGTTATCTAAAGTCTAAAGTAACAGTTTGGTGATCTATAATAATGTTTTACATAAGTGTTATGTTGATTTTTCACTAGTAACACTTCATGGTAACATTAAATAAGTGTTACATCGATCCTTTTCTGTAACTTTTGCTAAAACTTTCTTAACAAAGAAACACTAAAGAAGTGTACAATTATCCTTCTTTGTAATATTTTTGTTGAGGCATCTTAAAATAATAATAATTATTATATGATTTTTGTTGCTGGTTTCGAACTCAAGTTGAAGATTTTGAAAACCTTAACACCAAACATTGAACCACTAAGCTAAAATAAACCTTCGTTACATTTTGTAAGATGAAAGTATATATACGCGATTTTCTACTACTAACAATAATAAAACTCTTTCAAGACTACATACCCATCAAAACTATATTTTAATTTTATTTTATTTAGTTATTTAATTTTATGATCGCTCTATTTTGCACCAGCCATACTGCAAGTGCACAATGTAGTTAATAGCCTAGTGGCAAGGAATGTTGTATCCCACAGAGATTAGTGAATTTAAGCAGATCGATTTAAGCATTGGTTGGATGTTCCCAAAATGGTGGTCTAGTTATGGCCCCAAAATTCCATTTTACACCGAATCAGTGGTTGGATGCCTTCTTCTAGTTCGTCGTTCTAAACATTTGTCTGTGGTTGTCTATCTTGTTCTTCTACCATTGGAAACAAGTTACATCGGGGTTCTAGTTTCGACTAGTAGCTTCAATTTCAGTATCAATTGGTACAAACTCTCCTTGCTTAGACCTTGTCTTCATGCATAGTTGCACGCCAAAACCGCTAAAATACAACCAAAATCGAGTTAAAAAAAAAAAACAAACTAGACCAAAATACAACACTGACTAATAAGAAAAACAAAAATAAAAAAGTAAAACCGTTAAAGACACATACTACACCAAATTAGACACCAAAATATTTAAATAGCACCTAAAGACTAGTCCCTTGCAATGGCACCCAAAACTTGATTGCTTTATTTTCTACCAGCTATACCGCAAGTGCACGTTGTAATCAACAATCTAGTGGCAAGCAAGGTCATATATCACAGAGACTAGTGAAGATGACCTACCTAAAATACTACATTGTTCTAATCCTAGTATATCTAAATATATCAATTTAAACGATTGGTTGGTATTACCCTAATTAGTCTAACTATGACCATTTATTAAATCAATTGGACAACTAAAGCAAATTATGATCAATTAGCTAAATGCAATAATAAAAGACTATCAGGGTTTTTTTTATTACAGATTAATTACTACTTCAATGATAAATGATTAACTCCTATTTAGATTGGTCTTATTGCTATGAGGCTTCTCTATGTGTATCTCATACCTCTTTGAGAGCACCCGAGATCTAGATCATATAGATTAACCTCTCGGTTCAACCTGCGTAAAAAACTCTTAACACTGCTTGGGAATACCCTCGCAACTATTCTCAACCTCTCTATCTGTTGACTAGTTATGTTATGTGCAGTTTGACCATTAATATCCTCACCTCTCAGATCTTGGATATCGATTTGTGAGTACTAAACTAGGTGATGAGGCTAATTTAATAACAATCATACCTCAACTCATAAATAACAATGTACAAATCAAATATGAATTAGAGGCACTAATCTTACATCGTCTACGTTTAACTAAAACCAACTATAAAAAACTCGTAAGCTATAAATGACTACTCCATAATCATAAAAGTAAAAATATTCATTAAATTTAAAGATGTAGTTTGATGCAAATCACCAGAGATAGCAGATAGTGTGACGGTGTGTTCCTCTTGAATATCCGCTGCTACAGCTTCTCCTGCCCGGCTCTCTCTAAACTATTCTCGACTTGCGTAAAATAAAAGTCTATTCTAATTGTCTGGTGAAAATGTCCTTACTTTTTAAACAGCAGAAGAGTCTTAGTATATATAGGAGTATACAAAACTAGGTTGAAGTAGGAAGAAAACCTGATTTGGGCCGCTGACGTTAAAGATGCGTGTCAAAAGAGGGGAATCTACTTGGTCTAGCAAAGGCTTGCTCGGTCGAGCCATTTGCTGCATTGCCATTTTACGCGGCTGGGCAAAGTATTCGGGCTTGCTTCGAATTCTAGTCTTCCACATTTTACATGGCAGGGCGAAGTGTTCTGTCTCCCCGTGCATATTTCCTTTCCTTTTGCGGGCTTGTTCGACGTCGTTTTGGGCCGGTCCAAGGTCCTTCTTGAGCCCAATCACTTCCAAATACTTTTCTTGACTCTATTCTTACTCGATCTTCATCGAGATTCCAAAGTACTCGAATTACGTATATTTTTGTACCAAAAATACTATAAAATAAATAAACAAATTAAATTCACCATATATACGAAATGATGGTTAGGAAGCTTTAATTCACGTACTTTTACACAATTTTTAACTATGGTTTAGTGCCTCATAATCACGTAAAATAGCAATCATAATCCCCAAAAATCTACCCATTGTGCGTCCTGAACAACAAAAGATAACAATAAAACTAGAACAAGCACAACTTTTATTATGGATCAAAGGTGACGTATATAGCTTCAGACTTGATTTTTAAAGGGTTAAATACTTAAATTAACATGTACTTTGCAAGTTTTTACACTTCAATACCTAAACTTTATTTTTTACTGATGGCAACCTGAAGTCCACGAATTGTATAAGATGCAACCTTCGTCGAATTTTTTCGGCCAAATATCAAACACGTGACAATCACATTCCAAATTGGGAGGGGTGGGAGAGGGGTTACTAGTTCTATGATTTGTTGAGACAAATTCACAATTCGACAGAGATTGCAACTTGGCAATAGCAAAGTGACTGATTGCAACTTGGCAATAGCAAAGTCATGTGACTATTGCCAAGTTGCAATCTCTGTCGAATTGTGAATCTGACTCAATAAATCATAGAAATAGCAAAAGCCCTCCCAATTTGGTATGTGATTATCACGTGTTTGATATTTGACTAGAAAAATTCGACGGAGGTTGCAACTTGTACAATTCATGGACTTCAGGTTGCAATCGGTCAAAAAACACAGTTTAGGTACTGAAGTGTAAAAATTCGCAAAGTACAAGTTGATTTAAGTATTTAATCCTTTTTAAAAGTGTATACAACATGATAATATGGACATATCACACTTCAACTAATTTTAAGAACTAAATCCCCCAAGAGAGCAATCCTCATGGATTATGTGTATCGTTCTTCCTTTAAGTGTATGATGGGTCGTGTTTACCCTCGAGTTGTATCATGCATCCGGCCTACCATATGCTAGCTAGCATATCATCTAGCCCCGCATTGCACTTAAATGTATGTAGTTTAATTAGAAGGGACATTTTATTTAATTGTAATATAAGCTCTTTGGCAAATGTGGGATAAAATATGGACAAAGTGACTCGACTTGGACTAATTGAGTGGGCACCCTCAACTATTCTCAAGTTACATTTTTCCAAAGATTCAATCTCTCAGTAAAGCTAAGCATTTTTAGCTTTCTTCGCCATATTCACTCTTTTCATGTATATTGCATTACCAAATATAACGGGGTTTTCCAAATGTTTTAGCTATTATGCTACCTTTCCACAACCCATGTTTTCACTAGACTCTTTTGATTGCCTTATATATAAACTTCTTTTTGCTCGAAAATTATAATGCACGGGTACATTTTATGATGGTACCCTTTCCTACACATCAAATTTTGGTTTTTCAAGGCAATCAATTATCTAGTTCATTTTAATCTTCTATACAATAATAGTGCAACAATAAGTTTTCGAACACAATATTCTCTTTCTCAACCACTATATCTTTTACTTGCTCAATTTCAATCTTTTTCCCTCTATTCAAATAGTCCAAGTTATAGGAAAAAGCTAAAACAGTTATAAGCTTGTAATATGGTTACCAAAACAGGCTAAGGCTCAACATGGCAAAGTAGGGATAAATTATATTTTTGGTAAGAACACTTTTTGGCTGAAGTAGGTTAAAATATATGAAACATGACCTAAAATCATTTTCCAAGCTATCATACACAATTGAGTTCAGAAAAGAACAAAGACAAGTTCTAGAGACATGACATGACATGACATGATTAGGAATGTCAATCTTTACCAGAACCGTGGGAACCCATCCCATCCAGAGACGTTTGGGGCAAGTCAAGCCCAACCTGTTTTTAAAATAAGGCAGGGGAGACCCATTGACTGGTCAAGTCTAGCATGGGTCCCTATGGTTGACCCGCCCGACCCACCCCATTTAAATTACCTAATATATATATATATATATATATATATATATATATATATATATATATATATTAGATAGTAGATTTTTTTCTCTAAAAATAAAGTTTTTTGTTAGAAATTAGATGAGGTCTACCCCGCCCTACACATGGCAGGGCATGGGGCAATATTATTAACCTCTGAGGGGGCACGGGGGCTGGGCGGAGACTCATATGTACGGGGGCAGGTTTGGTATTTACAATACCTGACTTACCCCGCCCATTGACATTCCTAGACATGATCACAAAAGTACACAAGAAAAAATAATTCTTTACTAAAAAAAAAATGGGAATATCGGTTAATGCTCAAAATCTCACCAACTTTTTGACTCAGAAAGATTAGCTTAATTTTGTCTCATATTTTCGTGTATGTGTCCTACCATGTGTATTTTTAATTTTTTATGTCGGCATTATTTCTAGTGGTACACCTCTTGACTCTCTACTATTTTAAAATAAAACATGCAAAACAAAATTTACCCTAAAAATGCAACTATATGTAACAATGCAATAAATTAACAACTAAATTACTAACTATTATTGGCAATCTATTGACAAATAATTCAAATTTAAGAACTTTAAGCTATCTATTATAGGCCCCGCATAAAATGAATATAAATAACGAATTGTTCAAAAGATGGACAAATAAAAATTAAGAGAATATTAAAATATTACCACGGTATACCACTTCATCCCTCTATCCCAAACTTGTTTTGTGAGCAAGTTTGTCGGGACAAGTTGTACACTGTGTTTGGACTTACATATGTTGGCTATTGTAGTGGTGAAGAAGAATACTACAAGTGGCATTAAGATATGTGCCGCAAGTAGAGCTCTCGAAGGATCTTTATCTCTTCACCTATTTGTGCTCGCATGCTAACCCTCTATCATTTCCAAACGGGCATTCGGCTACGCTTCTAGCTCTCTAAACCGGTGCTCGAGCCGCTGATAACTCCTCTACTAGGGTCGAGCTCATCGGCTACTCCTCTTCCTCCTTGGATTCTCCACTATTATCGGCCGGCGGTGGTGGATATTTAATGATGGATATGCTCAGGGGTATCCATCAATATCTTTCCCTCTGTTCCTTGTGGCAGCAACGTGGTCAGTGATGTGTTTGGGAGCTTGAACCAATTGCATGATTTTGAATGAGTAAAATTTCATACTCATGTTAGGATTCCACAAAGCTTATTGATCACTCCATATTTTACATGATTCTTAGGCACTTATTCATAGCTAAAATAATACAAAAATACGTGAAATAGTACTTCATAACCCTCATTTTCGTATGTGCTTTCAAGTTTCACTTGTTGTTGATTTTGTAGAAATTTAAGTACAAAATGAAGCATATCTAGAATAATGGTGAAATTCCAGTACGAATCGAGTAAAGAGAAGACTTGGATGGAAGAATACAACTGACTGGGCTAAAAGAAGACTTTGAGCTGGCCTAGAATGGAGTTCGATTGGCCCAAAAGAGCAAAGAAGAAGAAAGAATTTGCTCGGCCGAGCAAAATACTGTCGGCCTCCAAAGTCTTGTGCATTGCTGTCAGAATCGGCCCGGACCTACCGGTTTAACCAGTTGAATCGGGAGTCGGTGCATGGTCTAGTCCAGATAACTCAATAAAATCATTTTCATGGTTTGATCACAAAAACTGAATTGAATCGTAGGAAAATCGACGAACTGAAAAATTGGAAAAATCGGGGTTTTTACCCTTTTTTGCTCACTTCACTTATGGATATTTTTTTACTCTTTAATAATGAGTTTATAAAATTATAACAAGACACCCATTTTCGTTTATTTACCATATTTTTCATGTTTGCTTAAAGAACTCAAAGATGAAAGAAAAAAATATGGATTATAAATTATAAATCAATTAAATTTTATTTAAGACATTCATATTCTTAAGTAGCTATTATTATCTTATTTAAATTTGTAATAGATAATTTTCTATGTATTTTTTATGTTAATGTATAAAACTACATCTAAAATGGTGATTATCAATTTTCCGATAAGACTGCCGACTTAACCAGTCTGATCGGCTGAAGAGTCAACTAATGTGAGACCGTTAATTGCTTGTCCAATTATAACAACATTGGTGTTGTGCACAAAGAAAGGCCTATATCTGATTTCCCTCTACTTTAACCTAGGGTTGTGTACTCATATATATAAACATAGACTTTTTGAGTTGGATACATGCATTTGGAGATTCAATTTAGAGAGATTTTAGAGAGCAGAGAGTAGACTCATTTCAGAGCTAAGAGAGGAAGAGCGGAGAAATGGGGATCCAATCGGAGCACATTATTACTCGGTCTACTTTGTTCGGTGATCTGTTTTTTATGTTAGATATGTTTTCATTTGATTACATTGTTTTTATTTTTTCATTATGGAGTAGTTGTTTATTATCTTATGGTTTACAAAATAGGTTTCAATTACAATGTACGCGTTGATGTTATATCCGAGATTTATATGTATTCAAATGTTATTTGTTGTGCTGAGATTTGATTGTTGTTAGAATAACCTAGCTAATCGCCTAGTTCTAGCACACACGAATCAATGTCCAAAATAATGAGAGGTGAGGATGTAATGGTCAAACAACATACGACATATTATTCGGAAGCGAGGATGGAGCTAATAAGAGTTGTATACACGGACATAACTGGAAGGTTGGTTTGTTGTATATAATCTACACCTCTATGGGTTTAAGATCCATTTAACGAAGCCTCATAATAATCTATAACTATATAAAAGTAGGACAGTGGACAAAATTTACAGAAATGTCATTTTCCCGCCAACTTATCCTGCAATCTTAAAAAGGCTTAAAGAAAAGGGAAAAAAAATTAGCAGCATATTTTCTGATTTTTTTAGTGTCTTACTTTTTACTTTTTTCGAGTTCCAATAAATGGAATGCTCTTTCACGTAACCGAGACATAGCATCAAGAAAAAGTTATCATATATTCTAGACTTCACATGACACTTTCGACACTTTTTTTGATTGAATTCAAATTCAAATAAAATTCCCAACCTGATTCTTTAGACTCCCTATTAATAATAAATACATGCGAACACATTTACATTCACCATCTTTTGCTTTCAACTAAGCAGATCTAGCATTCACGCAAGCATTCATATTACAAATTCTCTTTCTTCATCACAACAATATCCTGATAAAGTTTAGCAAGTTTGCAACATTCTCAAGGTGATTTGTTCTTGATAAAGATTTGTCATTCAAGAAAAAACATTCGAAACAGAGCATGGAAACGTACTAGATTGGTGAGGACCAGATCTAAGTCGATATACCGGCAGTGGCATTGCCGATCTGGGAGGACAAGATGGAGAGAACAAGAGGAAGAATGAGAGTGGCACTGCCGTTAAGCTTCCGGCATTACAGAAGTGAGTATGTAACAGACTAAATATGTCAGACGATGATGGAGGAAGATTCGTAGGAAAGAGACGAGAGAGAAATGATGGAGGAAGAGCCATTAATGGCAGAAGAGAAAACCTTCTCCATTGTGTGAGACATAAGTCATAACTTGGTTTCTACCAGCCAGTGGTTTACAAAGATAGGCAATCTTTATTTTTTATTTTGTATTTCCTCTAGAAGAGGTAGCAAGTGGTTATGTTCTACTTTCCGTAGAAATAAGACTGGGTTAATCCATTTTCTATGTAAGGAGGTGATTTTGACCGGTCCAATAAGTTTCTAAATCCTTTCATCCCCCAGTATATAAATCCATTTCCAATATATATGCATATTTCTTCACGAGTTCATGTGGTCTTATGGTAGGATAAATTCAATATTTGTAGTAATCCCATTTAATTGGTTGGCAAATTGATTATGTGGGATAATGCCATATATATTGTGTTAATTATTATAAATAGAGATGAATAGCTATTAAAAAAGAATCAATATGTTGCACACATATGGTAGACATCTTGGTAAGTATTTGATTATGTAACGATGGTTTTTTTTTTTTTTTCCTTATTTTGCTTTTGAGATAAATAATGTGATAGTTTTAAATGTGCTACATTAGTAACAAATATGGAGACGTTCACCAATATAATTCAATATAAGTGTGCAATATATGATTTATATATATATATATAATAATAATTTAATGTTGAAAAAATCTAAAATATGAATTAAATTAGAAAAAATGATTGTTTGATAGTACCATTGTAATAAAATAATTAGTGTGAGCAAGAATCAATATAAATTATTTCGAGACTTTTATTATACATGTAATTTTTTAAAATATTTTTAATTTCGTTTGAACATATTAATCAAACAAAATTAAAATAACCTCATACTATTAACTGTATAATATGGATACCCAGTGATATCTGTATTTTTTTTTTTTTTTTATCTTTAGAAAATCCAATATGTAATAATTTTTTAAGTCTAAAACAATTGCATAAAGTATGTATTTTTTCAAGATTTCTATGATCATATATGTTTTTTTTTCCTTTTTTTTTTTTTTTTTTTGTTGAACAACTTATTGCTTATGATATTTTGACTTTACATGATTTATATTAGTGTAGGCTAATAAAATATGAATGGGGATTTGGTGTTTTATGAAGTTGTATGCCTTAGTTTATTATAATTTGTTGGTCAAATGTTATGGAGTTAGGGGGTGCAGAATGAATTTATAATCTTCTTGTTACAAGATTAGAAGTGTTGTATGTCTTAGTTTATTATAATTTGTTGGTCAAATATTATAATAGGACTTTGTTTTTAGTACAATGAGGAATTAGCGGGTGAAAAATGAATCTAGAACTCTTGACCTCTTGGTTACAAAGTCAAAAGTGATGCCAACGAACTACAAGTTTCTTGACAGATGTTATAATAAGACTTTCTGTTGGCCTTTCAGGCTTTTATTTAGCTAGAATCCGGTCTTTTTATCGTACAATTTTAAATATTTAATAAGAAATTGCTATTTATATAATTGGACAAATTAATTGTACAGTAGCCATATTTCATGGAACAATTGCACATATATATGATCAACATGCTTTGATTACTGAATGTAGGAATAAGGTTCAAACCTCTGACCTTCATCATATAACATGATTACTACCTCCGTTTTTTTTATAGATGTCTTTTTAGGTTTAGATAAGAAAATTAAGAGGTATGGATAATAGACAATAAACCCTCAATTAGATTATATACATGTGGTATGTTTGATAATTAGAGATTAGTTAGGAATAATTATAGGGGTAATATTACAAAAAATATGGAGAAAAAATTAAAAAGACAACTATCTATAAACAAAGTATAAAATCTAAAAGAACACTATAGAAGAACGGAGATAGTATTTAAATTGATAGAAAAAAAAAAAAAATCATAGATCTTTTTATTTATATTATGATTATGATTTTGGCCACCTAAATGGAATTGGTAGATTTGGTAAAACGCTTTCTGTTTAATTCTTTTATCAAAACCTATATTTCGTATTTTACGATTTTCTTTGTTTTTTTTACATTTATTATTTAATATAATTATAAGTTTCTTAGATTGGTTATTGGTGTGGCAATCCTTGACACAATACAACATTACGAAATATAACATGGCATAATTTACATCTTGAAATGCACAATCTAATATACAACCTGTGACACAAATTATAAATCAACTTAAAGTTATCCCTTTTGTTATGTTTATATCAAAATAAATTAGATGACAAAAAATTACAATAACGTAATACATGGTAATCCAATTTATCACACCTAATCAATCTTAGGTGAATTACGACTCCTCAGGCTAATATTTTTCATTTTAATACATATAAATTAATTAACAATCATTATCAAAAATATTTTACGTTATTTTTACCAGATATGAATATATTATAAACCGTGCAACTCACGGGTAAAACACTACTTAGATTATATGAAGTAAGGATAGATATTTTGTGTCCATATATGATTGTCTATGGTTTCATGGTAATTTATTTTGAAATCAAACATCTTAAGATAATCTTTTAGTTATTGACTTCGTAAATTGCTATTTATTAATTGTTATGTTGCTATAATCTTAGGGTCTTGACTCTAGTAATTAGGGTAATTACCTCAAAACCAATCACAATTCGTTTCGCCTAGATATTTAAGTATTAGGAACACTGTGATAGTCCGATTCGGCCACCTTTAATAGTCTCTATTGTATATTTTGCGAAATCAATCACAATTTGATACCACTTTTTGGTCCCAAATTGTAGAGGTTTAGGGGGGGAGGGGATTGATAAACATCTATTTTTTTTCTTTTCAAATCTTCTTTGAATACAGTAGGCAATGTATGTTGTATGTTATAAGCAATTGGTTCGTAAAACAGAGCTTACTGCAGTAAGTTTGTATCTAACCGTAAGCTTTAACTGTTACCTTTGGAACTTACAACAAGCAATTCCTTATGAGTTTTTGTTCAGTGGAAATAGTAAAAATAGTTTTTCAAACAACGCAACAATAATAGTAGTAGGTTACAACAATAATAAGAAGTTTGCAAATGAAAACATTAAAAGAACGCAAACAATTATAGTGGTTCGAAAATGGGGGTAACCCTTCTACGTCAACTCTACCCTCATGTAGAGAGTAAATTCTAAGCTTGCTCACACGATACAAGTTAGTTACAACGATGCTCAAGCCTCAACTTAGTACTAATAGGTAATTCTCACATATCCTCATAAGGCTACTCGTTTAACTATTCTAGTTCTTCTGCAGAACTTTTAGACTTGTTAAATCCCCGACTCAACCAAGACTCCCCAATACCTCACTTGAATATTTGACGTATAAGAATTTTTTTTATCAAGAAGCTGACTCTAGACGGTTGTGTTTGATGCTTTATAATTTTAGTATGAAGTTCATGAGAAGTATTCATGCCTTTTTTACTTCAGACTCCTCTATTTATAGCTGCGGTAGTTGTCTTGTTGAAGGGAAGACAATTTAGGTGCAGGTGCCAATCTGCAGCATACAATTACTTTTTGCCAGTATGCGCATCTTCATGCCATTTGGTTAGCAAGTAAGAGATAATTTCTTGTCTCCATTAGCTGCTTTTTTTATATTCAAACCAACTAACTTGATTGATGTAATTTGTTCTGTTGATTGTCTGCTCGAAGTGTTTGTTGTAAGATCCCTATTTCTGCTTACAATGGATCGTGCTGACAGCGAACTGTTGCTTGTGCTCTATTGAAGCTGGTTGTAACCAAAACCTGTTTGCAGCGTCTGAGCCTCTCTTCCTTAATTATAGCGGATTATCTTGTTCCTTGTTGCTGGCGACTTGTCTTATTTTTACTTAATGACTGTGTAACAACAAATTTCGTATATAAAATGTATAAACACAAAAAAGATGTACAAAATAGATTATTTGGATAAAAGAGTAAAATTTGCAATTTTGTGGATCCTATCTCTATTTTTCCTTTAATTCTTCTCTTCATATATGTCTTCAAATTTGTTGACTTGAACAACGCTAATCCAAAGCTTGTAAGCTTAATTTTGGATTAAACGCCGTTTGTTGTCGATTTTCTCCAAAAACGTCGAAGAACACCGAAGAACGTTGAAATTCCTTTGTACCAGAATTCATCACTTGATATTTGATTATTCGATGAACTTTGGACTTTTGATCTGCACCAAATATGAGTTCTTCAGTTTATAACGTTAAATTCAAGGATTGGAGTAAAATCTTGAATCAAATGTTATCATGAATTAGCTTTGTAACGCCGAATTTTGGCTTTGTAACGCCGGATTCTCAAGATTGGTTTTGTACCACCTTTCTTGAGCTTGTTCTGTTGTGATTTGTGGTGGAGAATGGGCTTGAGTCTGAACGGAGCGATATGATTGGTCCTTCATAATATCATTATCCATAAGATAATTAATAATTAATTGTATTTAATTTAATAATTACTGCAACAACTTGGCACATGGAACATTCTGATTGGTCCACCATGACTTGATGTTTATCCTCATCTTCTTGGATAATTATTAAATTAATTTAATTTAATTTAGCAATATCTGCATCATCTTGCCACGTGGCAGCTTCCCGTTGGTCAATAAAATATATAGTAAATCACCAATTAAATTGACTATTTAACTTAGGAATTTTATTTATCCAATTCCTAATATTAAAAATAATCAATATAAAATTGATATTCGACATATATTTTATAACGTGACGCATTTTAATTGGATACGAAATTTGCGTATGACCCCAACACTAGTACTTGGAGCACTTGAAGACTTTGAGGAATTTATCTTGACCGCCAGAGCCTTTTGAGTGGCCATTGCTAAAGTTCGAGGGTCTTCGTCAAAGAGAGAGATGAGAGGTAGAGACTGTCTCACTAGACGTGCCAAAATTTTGTAACAACAAATTTTGTGTATAAAATGTATAAACACGAAAAAGATGTACAAAATAGATTATTTGGATCAAAGACTAAAATTTACAATTTTGTGGATCCTATCTCTATGTTTTCTCTGATTCTTCTCTTCATATATGTCTTCAAATTTGTTGACTTGAACAACGCTAATCCAAAACTTGTAATTTTGGATTAAACGTTGTTTGTTGCCGATTTTCTCCAAGAACGTCGAAGAACACCGAAGAACGTTGAAATTCCTTTGTACCGGAATTCGTCACTTGATTTTTGATTATTCGATGAACTTTGGACTTTTAATCCGCACCAAATATGAGTTCTTCAGTTTATAACGTTTTGATTATTCGATGAACTTTGATCAACACTAAATATGAGTTCTTCAGTTTATAACGTTAAATTCAAGGATTGGAGTAAAATCCTGAATCAAACATTATCATGAATTGGCTTTGTACCACCGGGTTGGCTTTGTACCGCCGGATTTTGGCTTTGTACCGCCGAATTTTGGCTTTGTAACGCCTGGGTCTTAAGATTGGTTTTGTACCACCTTTCTTGAGCTTGTCTTGTTGTGATTTTTGGTGGAGAATGAGGCTCCATTTATAGTGGTAGGATGGAGAAAACGCTAATGACTTGAGTCTGAACAGAGCGATATGATTGGTCCTTCATAATATCATTATCCATAGGATAATTATTAATTAATTGTATTTAATTTAATAATTACTGCAGCAACTTGACACATGGAACATTCTGATTGGTCCACCATGACTTGATGTTTATCCTCATCTTCTTGGACAATTACTAAATTAATTTAATTTAATTTAGCAATATCCGCATCATCTTGACACGTGGCGGCTTCCATTGGTCAATAAAATATATAGTAAATCATCAATTAAATTGACTATTTAACTTAGGAATTTTATTTATCCAATTCCTAATATTAAAAATAATCAATATAAATTAATATTCAACATATATTTTATAACGTGACGCATTTTAATTGGATACGGAATTTACGTATCAACGTACTTTTTTTCATGCAGGGAACTAGCCTAAATATTACAATTGATTATAGAATTTTGAGGACACTATTTCATACTACAATTAGTTTTGCATCATCAAACTCTAAACACAAGTTTTCTAATTGGGTTTTTTTTTTTCCTTCAACGTGACTAACTAAGTTTGTTTGATCTTCTACTTGATGGATTTTTCTCTTAATCTTTAAAACTCTTATGATATTGTTGAAGAATTATTTGCATTGGAAGTATTTAACCAATCGAAATTAAGAGATAGATATATTGCTTAAATCCTTAAGATGCCTACTTGAGATTTTGCTTGCAAAATTGACTAAGTTTTTCCTAACTTCTCAAATTGTCTTATTGATAACAGACTCAAATTACGTTTATCGTAGTGAAAGTAGACGCATCTTCAGAAAATCTGAATGTGAACGTACAAAATTCCTTGCAGTATTGTTAGCTCGCTTTGCCATATGATAATTGACCTATTTTCTAAAAGAATTATTCGGTTTACTTTATAAGTACCAACAACTCCTCACATACTTTGCCTATATTTCTATCTTTACCAATATAATAACTCAGCTATCTATAAATTCATCTTAATTTTAGTATCTATTGTAAGTTGAACTATTTGTATTAGATTTGTGATGAATAAAAAAAAAAATTAATAATTCTTCTTTGGGGTCAAATTAATAATTATTTTTTTAAAGAGGTATTTATTTAACTTGATGATTTAATTTAATTATTATTTCTTATAAATAAATAAGTACATTAGGGGTCCGTTTACTTAAAACTGAAGAGTGCTGAGCCAAATTTGACTGAAGGAGTTAATGAGTGTACTTTATTGAGATTTGATTCTCTAAATCTATTGAACCCAAACTTAAACAAACTAACCCTAGATGTCGTGCATGACAAATTCTAGATTTCCTAATTGTTCGATAATCAGATATTAATATATTTTTGGTGGAGAGAGAAAAAAAACACTTTGACAGTGAATAAATCGCACCACAAGCAAGTGCAGCATAAAAACCCTACTTGCTGTTTCCTTAGAGCGCTGCAGCTTTCCTCAGGCAACCAGGTATCTGTCTCTTCTCTCCTTCGTCCGACGATTTTCCTCTTCTTCTCCTTTCTTTTTTCTGCTTTCTTTACCGTCATTGCAACACATGTCTTTTAGTGAGGCCAGGTGCTCAACTGCCAATTTTGTTTATGTATCTGTTTCACTCAACTTCCATATTACTGTTCAATTGGGGTTCTCTCTCTCTCTCCAGTTTGTTCTGTATAATTCTTCTGCCGAAATTGATGACTAGACTATCATTGTAAATATTCCGTTTTGCACCATGTTTGGCTTCAGGCTTTAGTATCTATGGAAAAAGCTAATTTAGATGCTTTACAAAGTCACGTGTTTATTGTTCTTTTCTCAGGGGCCAGGTTTACAAGTACTAATACATACGACCCCTAATTGAAGTGTCTTATCAAAAGAAATTTTTAAGACCCCTAATCGAAGTGGTTCAATTTTGCGGCTGGAAGAGATAAATGGGAGTGCCCACCATGGATGAACTCACGTTTACAGACTCTGAGCTGGATTTTCATGTTAGAACTGCACTTAAAGCTGCTATTCAGGTACTAGATTGATTCAGATTGGTCATATAATCAGTCAATTTCTCATATTGATGAACTGCTGTAAAGATGCTAATTTTTCATGGTTCAAGGGTGACTGCGATTCTTATAACCAGCTTGTGTCAGTGATACACCGTAAAGAACGTCTTACCCATGAAGAGGTGGCCCTTCTTGTGGTATGTTTGTGCTTTCATGCAATAAACTTTTGTATTTTCGTTATGCTTTATATAGTAATTTGATTCATGTTTATTTTTATGCTAACATGGCAGACGTCCTTGAAAGCTGTAAGTGGATCAGTTTCTTGCGTACACATTATGCATCATCGGTCGCTCCTCGCCGCTGTTAGTCTCTTCCCATTATTTTCAGATGCTGATATTTTTTTCAATTATTTATTCATGAGTTTTTGATGCTTTGCAGATATTTGGAATGAGTCTGTGGAATTATGGTACTGATGTGATGGATGCATTGGTTGAATTGCTTGTTTCCTTGGTATGTTAGTTGCTTATCCTACCTTCTTGTTGCTTCCATCTTGTAGGAGAGTCATTTTGATTCAATGTGTATTGCCTTCCTATTTTTGTTGTTGGGTTCATAGGCTTCATCAAGTGGAGAGTATGTCGACCTGTGCCTGGAGATGCTTGTCATCAATTTCATGCCGCCGCAAGCTCCTCATTCAGATTCTTATTTTATGGAATTATTGAAGCAACCTCGGGGTCTTTCTAAGAAGTCTCAAGTTCTTGAACGTGTTCATTCAACTCTTACAGATATTTCGCATGTAGTTCCACTTACACCTTTGAGGCTAGAGAAGATAGTGAGGGATAGAATGCCAAATATATACACGAAGGAACCTGTAAGATCAAATTTCCATACTTTTCATGTTCATCTTTCTCTGGTTTTGGCGCTCTTTTTGTTGTTAAGCATCTATCCTAGTTCTTTTTATGCATATATGTGCATATGTAAAGATTTATCTTTCTTCAATTAATGCTGTTGAGTGATTATACAAATTTTTGGACTACGCTTTGACAAATGTGCTTTCATTATCTGCTTTTCTTCCAACACCGTAATGCTGCATTTTTCATTCAAATTGCTACTGTAGCATGTGCGAGCTCAAGAAATATAAGTGCTTTATTTTGAATCTCAAATTTATTTTGAATTACTACTCCTTCTGAGTGCAGCTTATTGTGATGTACGTGGAGAATATGCTGAAATTGGACAGTGGTGCCATGGGTGGGCTTGTCGGTAGCCCAATTCTCGTTGCATTAATGGATAGGCTATTAGAGTTGGATGTAAGTTGTTTTAAGAGTTCGTAATGTAGATACTTAGAGTTACCTGACATTTTTATGTTTATTATTATTATTATTATTACTATTATTATTTTCTGTTTGGCTTGTAGGTGGACATTGGTTGGGATGATATTTTGCAGGACGATTTCCATAAGGGTATCTTTGATATGGAACTGGAAGACCTTGAGGGGACTGTAGATCACATTGATCAAGATTCCAATGAGGTTCTCTTTTAAAAAAAAGAAAAGAAAAACAGAAACTTTGGTTTTTTATTATTTAGACTACTATTTGATTATTTAGCTGTAAAATTCTGACTCAAATTCCATAATTAGCATGCACCAATAGGTCGCAAAATTGTGTAGAAGATTGAATCACCATAACTTAAAAATAGTTTGTCAGCATTTTGCTAGTCTTTAGAGTTACCCTTATTATGACCTTGCACTTTGAAATTAAGCTATTGACCGAATCGAATTTGATGCGCAATCCAAAGCATAGGCTTGTTTATTGTGCTAATCTCCACTAAGGTTATTTTATTATAGCTTTAAAGGTCGAGGACTTCCAAATTTTTGGTGTTTGTCCCTGGTGTTAGTCGGGATCTGATGTATTCAAGTGGCTCAAATTCAGCAAGAATCATCTCATGACTATTTTTCAGAATGCCAGTCGCTTAAGGAGTACCTCAACAATCCTTGACATAAACTCAGATAATCCTTGCATAAACTCAGACATAAACTCAAAGTTGTGATATTGCTTTTAGGCTGTTGAGGTTTTGAGTTATCTAAGTAGGAAGCAAAGCTTGAAGATTCTTGTAAGTGGGGACTTTGCTTTTGCTGTTAAAAGTAAGGCCTGGATAAGGTGTTTGTAGAACAATCTTTGCATGGGAAGAGGTGAGAGTGGGAGGAATAGAGTGTATTTTTTGCACTTTTGGTAGAGCCTATGAGTTCAGAGCTGAATATATGCCTATCATACTATTCTGTACATGCACTGGACTAGTAATGAGACTAAGGGATGTAACTTCTATTGAAGATCTCTTGTATAGTCTGTTTTGTGAATAGAAACCAAGCACTTTGCTATTTGTATACTGACATAGTTTTTTAAATGCATTAACTAGAGAATGCTTGCAATAAAATTGCTGGAATATTCTTATAACATTTTGTAAAAAATTGGTAAAATAGAGCTAAACAAGACACCTATTTTACTGCAGGACAGCCTCCTTATCATTTTAGGATACAGAAAACAAAACTGTGCTTTCTGTATATCTATTTGTCATATTCTGTTTCAATTGTGTCATTTATTGCACTTTATGGATCATATGGTAATAAAGCTCATGTTTTCAGCATACAAGGGCTGATTTGATACAAAAATTTTTTAGTGGAAACTTATCCGCTGAAAAGTTGGATAGTCTGATGGTGCTTACATTTGAGCATCTTAAATCCTGCTTCGAGAGTGGCCGTCTAGTTCAGGTATATCTTCTATCATGCTTGTTGCTTTGGTGTGAGAAGATGTTTATTTCTTAATTTGTTTACCTTCTGATGATACTTCAGGTCTTTGAGACTCTCCTCCAATCATTTCAAAAAACAATATTGACGGCACACAAATCCAAATTTGCCCAGGTACTTATGATCTCTGGCTTCATATATTAATATAGATGTGTCTTAAATATTCTTTTCTTATATGTTGGGCATTCTCCTGGAATTATCCTCTCCCTCAATCATAATAATTGGCATGTATTATGTGGCCTGTTTTTTTGTAGTTTGTCATGTTCTATGCTTGCTCACTGGATCCGGAACATTGTGGAAAGATGTTTTCTGATGTGCTTGTGAATATCTTTGTGAGTGGTGGCAATCCTGGATGGAGGTAAAGAGATAAGGATGCTTTAAAGCTTTATTGTCCATATATTCATCTTCATTTGAGTTTATCTTATCTAGAAATTGCTCTTATTGTTTTCTCATTTTATAAGTTCCAAGTCATGCTACATGAACATGAATATGCATGAAGTGTGTAATGCAAGTTATATTATGCTGGATCTTTGTGATACATGCGGCTACTTAATCTTGGTTTCCGAATCCCAAGTAGATATTACCTTGTTTAATTGCAACTTCATGCAATTTGAAATGCTTTAAGAAATAATGTATTTCATACTTAGAATATGTTGAAACATTTAGTTAGATCCAATTGTAGCCATAATTGTGCTGTAAATGCACTAATCGCGAAACAGTATTTGAGGTGCAAGAGAGTCAAGCATAGATTTTACATCAGTGCCTAAAATAGGGTAGATTCTTGATAAAGTTTTGGGTTGCAAAAGTACTCACTGCTTAGCATATAACTCCAAAAAAGCCCAACTCTGGTCTGACGATGTCTACGTATTTAGAATATAGTTTTTAAAACATGCTTTTCTATTTTAATGCCAGGTCTCGGCTATTCTTTTGTAATTAAGTTTTTTTAGTATTACTGTGCAATTTTTACATAAAAAATATGTGGTTGGTACTGTTTTGCATCTATCAAAGTCACACTTTAATCAGACTAAGTCAAATGGTACGAAAACTTTGATGTTATGGGTGGAGAACTTTTGTTTCTATCATCTGTTTTTCATCTTCATTTTCAGTGTACAGCATTGTGGCTTCATGATATTGTTCACTGTCCATAGCAAATTAACTTATTCATTTGTATTGCAGAATGAGTGCTATTGCATACCTTGCTAGTTACTTGGCTCGTGCAAAGTTTTTGTCTCCTTCATTTGTTGCTGCAATGCTGGAAAGGTTGTTATAGGCATTCATGTGGTTTGTTTGCTTATTTATTCCTCAAGAGGCAAAAACCAAGAAGAATGTCTGTTGACTTTGTTCAATTTTCTCTTGCATGATATTTCAGTGTAGTCAAGTGGTGTTTCCTTTATTGCAAAAACCAGGATGGAGACATCAATCCAAAAGCCCACAAAGTATTTTATGCTGGATGCCAGGTGTGTGACATATAGCTTGCTTAACTATCTCAGATTTCTTACAAGTGTTTAGAGAGTATATGCTTTGGTTGGTCTGAAATCTCACACGTGAAACTCCTTAAATTTTTACTTGGAATAGGCGGTCTGTCCCTTCAACCTGCATGTCTCTTTTCGAGTTTTTTTTTGCAAAAATTGAGCGGACTTTCTTTTCGGAATTGCCAATTGTGAGTGTGCTTTACTTGAATTTCAATGCTTCAATTGGCACGATATGATTAAAGATGAAACTAGTGCTCCTGTGTTTCCTCTCATTTTATCGAGTACCACTCAAATTATTTTTGAGGTTGACTTACTGGGTTGTAATCATGAGAATGTATTTATGTAAAGGTAACTTCTTTGAACTTATTTTCTATTCAGTAAGATATATTTGCTGAGCTCCTTCCCAAATAAATGTGAATAGAAGTTTTCCATTACAGAATTATGTTTGGCAACAAATCATGTTTCCATGGACTAATCAGGAGTTAGATGCATTCCTGAGCGATTACATTTTCAAACCTAACATTTGGAGCATGCCTAAGGTAGTCAAAAGTGTAAAGAGACGAGGAGTGTTCCTGAGTATTTATGTTTCCAATCCAATTCTATTCTTCAAGATTTTTGCCTACTTTTGTATTTTAATTTAATGGAGCTGATGGGCCTTAATACGGACATGGGCTGCCCAAGTCCGACGAATTGCTGCACATAGGTAGGAAGAGTTTTTGACCATCTACGCCATGTTCAGTTTGGTCTAGGGAAGGCCTACATCCTAGGTGGGCTGACTTAGATCCATTTTATTGCAACTCTGTGTGGCACCATTCTGCCTAGACCAGGCCTCAGATTTGAGTACCCGAGCAACTGTTTTTAGAGTGTTGAAAAGCTTATGACGTTTGTCTCTGAGAAATGAAGGACGGCATGGTTGTGGTCAACTTGTTGGCACTTAATTATGTTTAGAGAGCTGTTTCAGGATTGCGTTTTAGTGTTTTCTTTAGAGAACAGAAGACTTAAATGCTATGGGAGAGCATGAGCTTTCAATGGACGGGTCGAATTACATGGATTTGTAGGGGATTAGGCATGCAAAATAACTGTAGGGTAATTGGCTCAAATCCAAGATTTAAATTTATTTTGAGATTAAGCTTGGGTTAATCTGAGTTTGAGCTCAATCGTTTTAGGTTGTCATAAACTTTTTGATGCTTGCTCATCAAAATTGTAGTCTTATGCTGAAAATAGCTTTTACATATTTAAGGTATAGGCTCAAGTTTGAGTTTGATTATTTTAGGCTCATGATCAGGTTCAGTTATTTTAGTCTCTAAAAATAAGTAAACCTTTCTTGGCCTAATCATACAAATTTCATGAGCAAGCATAATTTTTTTAATGACAGCCTAAAACAATTAAACTCGACCTCAGAACTATATCTCTTGCAGTCAAACTAAATAAATAAATAAATAAATAAAATCTTTATCCTCCTTTCCCTTCTGCTCTATGAAAATGGTCGTACCCTATATGGTCCAATTTTTCTCATGGTTATTGGTTAGGAGTAAATTGCTTACGTATAACAAATTACAAAAGCGTCTACAGGTACTTCCCCACCCCCAATTGGAACAACTGTGAAGATCTGGATTGTGTTTTTCTTTGCTGCACCTTTTCCCTTCTTCTATAGCATATAGGGCGTCGAGAGAGTTGGATTTACAGTGGGTATATTCATCATTCACTAAGGAATTGTTTCTCTCAAATCTTGGATAATTTATTGGCAGAAAGGGTCAGTTTATATGGGGAGTGATAGTTCCAGCATTATGTTGGTCTCTTTGGCCTGAAAGAAAGAGAATAATCTTTTGAGGAAAGAGAGGAGTCCTTAGAGGAGATGTGGGGTAGAGTAAAATATAGGGTGGCTTGGTGTTTCTATCCATAATGAGTTCATTTCAGATTTAACTGCAGATTGCTGCATTGTAATGTGCCTTCTCTTAAGCAGGGAATCTCTCTTGTCCATTTGCATTGCATATTATTAATAAATTTCCTCTTATTTTTTACTAGTTATTTTAGGCTCTCATAACCGAGAAGAAAAATCTTGATACTTAAGCATACTGATACTGCTGTCTTTTCTCTGTTGCATGTTAATATTCGAGCTGAAATTTGTAATTCATAGATAAAAAACTGAACTAAATTTCTTCCTATCAAAAAAGAACTAAATTTCTGGAAAAGCTGATTCTCAGAGACATTTGTAGTACTCAGCTTTGGTAGCAATCAAGTGTTGGTCGTAGAAACTTGCATTCGGATGTTTTGGGGCGTGGCCTTGGTTTTTCAGTCGTACAAATTCGAGTGATCTTTTATGTACATGGTTCAATACGCGAGAAACCTCAAAGTGAGATCAAGTGTATCCTAGTGTGCTTCCTATATTTGATTCATGACCTACAATTTTTATTTTGTTTCTCTCGTTGAAATATAATACTCAGATTATTATGCTACATGTAAGCTTATTATGTCTGCTCTTATGGATCTGATTAGTTTAGTGATACCTTCAATCAAGTATCCTAGCTTAATGCTTGTTTTGTGGATTTCAAATCCTTTTTATACATCAACCTGAATGGGGCCTAAGATATACTCAAGTAAAATATCAAAATTATTCATAATGTTACTCGGGCATTACAGATAAAATCAGAATTGAGAATGATACATTTGGTAATTTCACGAAATTAATATCAAGTCCAATTAGTTTTGCTTTGATGTGGCTTTGGCAATTGTCAATTACTTGCAAATGTTAATAATGAAATTATCAATCAACTTAACAATATGGGATTAAATAAAATTAAAATCGGTGGTAGAAAATTTGGGGTAGAAAACTTGGGGATAGAATCTGAATGAACACAATATGCCAAATGCAGTATGTAATTTGATGTTAGATTGGAGAGCATTTAACATAATAGTTGGTCTTCTTCTGTTTCGTAGAAAACGGACTAACATCACTTTTCTTGATATAATATTTCGGGAGATATTCTGTTATTATCTTTTACTGTTTTGATTCCTGCGAATCTGCCAGTGACACCTTCCCGGACCATTGCATACTGTGATGTAGGCTACTATGTACGTGCTTTGTTTTCGTATGAAGCAAATGCTTGATGTACCTCGCCTCAAGTCTCAACTGCTTCTCATGCGTATTGATGACATCCTTTGCCATCCTTTAAAACCATTGCAGGTAAAATGTTTGATCTTTTCATTTGTATAATCGAGTAATCTGGGAGAACCCCCCCCCCCCCCCCCCCTCCCCAACAGTTTGCTACTTTTTGTCGTCTCTCTCACTTGTGGCCGTACTGCGGGATTCATACTTACGATTACTTTGCAGGTATGCCTGCCATCAATAGTAGAAGAATTCCTACGGCTGGTGAAAGCAAGTCGAGTTTTTTCTCTACCTCAACCCCTAGTTGACCACGGGGCCCTGGAATCGGAACAGTCAATGGCATTTGGAGGGATAGAAAGACTCGACATGTTTTTCCCATTCGATCCCTGCCTACTGAGGAAATGTGACAGGTGCGTCGTTTCAATTGCTTGTCAGGACATAATATTAATACCGGTGTACTTTTTATGTCTGGTTTTATTGGGCATAAAAATTTACAAGTTTGTCTTTTGTTTCGAAGATATATTCGTCCAAATTATGTGTACTGGTCGATGGTGAGAAGTACGTGCGATGAAGATGATGGAGAAGGTACAAGTGACGAAGACGAGGCTTATGTTTGTGGAAACGGGATGAATATTCCGGATGATGGAAGCAGGAGGAGTTATGATGACGAGGAGGAGGAATCCGATGGTGATGAGTTCGAGTGTTCTCTGGATAAAATGTCGATTACACCCAGAAATTCAAGTCACAAATTTGGAGGCAGATTCGTTCAGATGCCATCCAAGATCAGACCTTCGACCAGTCCTGAGTCCTTGTGATTTTCAGTTATACTATGAATGTATTATTAGTATTATCTGTTTGCCGATTCTTTTAATGGGTGCTGTGCTCTTCTTGACTGAATGCAATTTTTATTCCTTTTATCTTGCATGATGGACACTTTTGTGATCTATTTTCCTCCCAATGGAGTGATGTAATATTACAACTTATAATTGATAGATTTAAGTTACATTGGTTCCCCTGAAAAGATGATAAAAATAAATAAATTTTGATACTTGGTATAATTGTAATTAAATATTCACATTGGAGTACAATTTTAACGGTCTGAATTCAATTACGTCATGTAGGATAATAAATTATGTGAAAAAGTGAATGGAGGGCCTGGATTTATTAGCAATAATTCAACGTGCGTAACAATTCACAAAGTTGCGACAAGATACATTTACCTAGTGACTATTGTTTATTTTATGTTGTTGATGTGTTCTGAATAGTTTCATCCGACCATGAGTACGATTAAAATATCTTAATGGTGAAATTTACTGTAACACTTCGCAATGGGAAATTCTTTTGTGCCAAAAATGATAAGAACTAGTCAATCGTGAAAGGTTACACGAGAGGACAAAAAGGTTGCACAATCGAGAGAAATGAGTGCTAGGAGAGGAGGGACAGGTGTGCTTTTCCTGTCATAAATTTAAGGGGTGAAAAATTCTTTTGGTAAAATTTCTCACTGTTTCAAAACGTACTTACTTTAAAACTATCTTCTCCTTTTATAAGAATCAAAATTATAATTAATTACTTCCTCCGCCGCACAAGAATTTATGCACTTATTGATACGTCCTAAATGAATTTGCGCACCTTAAAAAGAATTTTTTTCTCACAATCATCACTCTCACAATATACACATATTCACCCATATGTCATTACTAACTCATAACATTTAAAAATTAATTTTACTAAATTTATTTTAACTAGCTCATTAGTAGCCCATTAACACTAATTAAATCACTCAACTAACTACCCAACACATTTCATCACATTACACATCAACCCCCAACCCCTCAAACCCTAATCAGAATCACTCTCTAGAACATTAAGCTGCTCTTTCCCTTCTTTCACTCTCGCGATCTTCGATCTTCGATCTATCTCCCTCTTTCGCTCTCTCTCACGATCTTCGATCTATCTTTCATGGACGATTTCCCCGACTCTAAGCTTATGGTACCGGACTTGGAGGATTCATATGTTGTTGAAACCCCGATGTTGGAGGAGGTTCATCCACTCTTTGAGGCGATTGAACCAACTTTCAGAGGAGGAAATGCTCCTGTTCCAGAATGTTGTGAGGAAATTCACCCGGATTCGAAGGATCCATATGTTGTTGCCCCTTCTTCAAAGTATGCATATAAATCAGACCTAGATTATACTCTCCCAGATGATGAGTGTTTTGCTGGTATGCCAGAGCCTGCGCAGGATTATTGGCCTATGATCACCGATTGGTTTGATACAAAGGAGAAGAGAATGCATTTCATGCAATCTCTTGCTCTCTAATGTCCATCCATTTTAAAGGTTACACTTTTCTCAAGTTAATCAATGGTTTGAAAAATTTCTGAACCCAATGATGAAATTTTTCTGAGGGTTTCTGAACCCGGTGACAATTTAATCAATGCATTTTCTTGTTGGATTAATATGTGTTTGCTTGCACTTTTTGACCATTTTGCTTTAATTGCTGGTACAATTTGATTGCATGAATGAATTAACAATTTAAATCAAAAGAACAAGTGATAGTAATGTTAGCAATGTGTTCTGATAGTTAAATAAACTGTTAGGATGCATTTTGGAGGCTTACTTTGTAAATAAACTGTCAGGATGCATTTTGGAGGCTTACTTAGTCACCAATGTGCCCCTCAATCTATTTCGCAGTTCAATCAATGGGTTGAGAATTTTCTGAACCCAGTGATGAAATGATTCTGAGGTTGGTGGGTGAAATGATTCACATGTTTCTGATCCTCCAACATGTTCATGAGCAATCAAGTGCTAAATCCCTTCTCTCATCACATCCTCATCTACTTCTAGAGTTATTAGGAGTCTTCCTTCCCTAATTAGTGCTTCTTTGCCCATGTGTGGCAATTTGTAGTTGTTGTGCCCTTTTAACTTCACAACCTCAATCATGCAAGCCTGTAAAGTCAAGAACGCATTGTTAAGTTTATAGATTTCTAGTTGTTCAAAAGATATGAAAACATAGCTAACCAACTCTTCAACAATATATGATGCTGTGTCCACTTGTAATGACCGTATTGCTCTATAATACCCTAAATCTAGCACATATGGTATCAGGTGACTTAGGTGGCTGGCAAATCAGTTGAATATCAAAGCCTTCGGATGCATCAACTCTGAATTCAAGATCATAGTTACTGATGTGGGGCCTTGCATTGTCTTGTTAGATTAGTATGTGTTTGATACACGTTAATTATGCATGTAATTAGGTCGATTTAAGATTGTATTTTATAGAAATTATGTGCATATTTGGTCAAGAGTTGGATAAATTGATATAAATTGGACCATTTAACGTGTTTTACTTGTTTTGAGGTATTTTTTAGCGATTTGAGGACTAAAAGTCATGATTTACGACTAACAGACGAAAGAACAAGTCGAAGGAAAGTAAAAATCGGACAAAACCGACAAAAACCGGTCCAAACCAGTTAAAAATCGCCTTAGACCGGCTTAGACCGGTCTGAACGGGTCCAGAAGTCAAACAAGAAGAGAACCGACACAGTTGTGTCACATACACAACACGGCCGCGTCAAAACATGCTCGCTAAAGAATTTCGCACTGATGCTGCAACGCGGTCGCGTTTAACATGCAACACGGCCGCATCAAAATGTGACGGTTTGAAGAAGTTTCAAGTTCAAAGTGACGCGGCCGGGTCAGAAGCACAACACGGCCGTGTCAAAAGGCCATTTTTGAAGAACTTTTCTGTCCCAAGTAGGAACTGATTCCTAATCTCCCCAGGACTATTCCGGAGTCTATAAAAAGACAGGTAGTGCTCGTTTTTAAAAAGAAGACACATTATATCATATACGGATTGAAGAACGAGAAGACAAAGATTGACAAACCGACTCTCCGGGTTTAATTATTTCTTACCTAGTCTTTATTTCTTTATGATGTATTCTTTGAATTATTGTAAGGATTTGATACTAGGCATGAGTAGCTAAACTACTCGTGTCCTAGGGTTAGAGAGTAGTGTTTATGACAATGTTTTGATTTAAAGTTTTGATTTATAGACTCCAGTTTTAAGTATTTATCTATATGTTTATTTTTTAAGCATAAATTGATCACTTAGGCTTAGTTACACATTTAACAATTCCGTTTCGAGAGGAGAGAATTGTTAATAGAGATTTCTCTATGACTGCGTGAGCAAGGGTTAAGGGTCTTTTAGGAGTTGTTAAGATTAATTGATTCGAGAGGGTAGTTGTCCTAATCAATCCACGACTTAGTCTCTTCTAGAGGAGGACTAAGTTACTTAAGTGTCGCCTAATAAATACTAAAACTTGGTTTAAAAGTCTATAAGTTAAACTTAATCAACATTGAAGTAATTCACGAAATCGAAGCCCTAGGATACATTCTCGTTAATTGGAATTTAATCATTTGGCAAGTTAAGTTAATTAGTATAAGTAATTTAGTTTCTTAAAATCAACCTTGAAATTCGAGTGTCTAGTTAGGGTAATCCTGTAAAACTGGGGTATCGAACTGTGTTAGCCTGTTCTTTGAGGACCGACCTTGATTTATCCTATACACATCTACACCCGTATACTTGCGGTATTTAGGGTTAGAAATTAGGCCTGTCAGTGTTCCCTTGCACTTTTGGACTATTTTGCTTTAATTGCTGGTACAATCTGATTTACATGGATGAATCAACAACTTAAATAAAAAAAAACAAGTGATAGTAATGTCACCAATGTGTTCTGGTAGTTTAAAGAAATTGTTATGATGCATTTTGGAGGCTTACTTTGTAAAATAGATGATGACATGTGTACTTGATTCAAAAGACAATCTTTAATGACTTGTTTAGTTATTGATTCTATTGGCTTAGTCACCAATGTGCCCCTCAATCTGATTGTGCTATTTCTTTGAGTTGGTTCCATCTTTGTGAATGGAAAGATATCAATCTTTCCATCAAATACTATTTCACCATCATTTGAGTATTATGGCCTTGCAATTGCACACATAAAATCACATTGGGAATGTATCTCTTGCTTTTACATGATCTGTATGGGTCTTTTTTTCTACCACTTTATAGGCCCTCTCAGATGTTCTTTGCATATAAAACCGTTTCTCATCAATGTGAATGACATTATGCATGGTTTCATACCTGATTTTGTTGGTTTGCCTGTCAAAGTGCAATGAACTCAGGCTGTACTTGAGCCTTTGCAGCTTATTTGCCTCTGTAAGGGCGGGTTTAATGGCATTAGTGTGGGGTTTGATCACACCTGTTTTGACCCCTCTTCCAATATTTCTCTTGCTCACATTTAACTCTTTCGTTAGCCTCCTAATGGTTGTCCTTTTTGCAGATAGTATGCTCTTCATCAATTCTACATTTAGTTCAACTTGTACCCTTATTGGATTGCCTTGTTTTTTTACTTGAATGAAATAGGAACACCATCAAACATTTGTTGTTTTGCAAACTCCCAAGTGTATTAAATAGTCCTCCTACTTACTCCAAATAATGCAGCCGCTTCTTTGATTTTTTCATTATGCACAACTCCATTTGTGTTGTTAGCAATGAGGAATTGGGCAATCAAATTCTTATCTAATGGAGGAAGATCAGGTCCTTTTATATTGTTTGTCATTTTCCTTTTTGTATTTATGGGTATTCAATGAGACAAATATACAATGAATGTAGTGGTTGTTAAAGAAAGGTATATTTATGGTGCTTAAAAAGGTCTTTGTAATTTTAGGAGGGAACACTTTGTTTGTAATTTTTTATCAATCAACATTTTTTTTATTACAGTTGAAACTGTTCATTTTACTGTTCATCCAAAAAGTTTGGAGGGAATAAAGAAGGGGAAGATTAGTGCTTTAATCCCTCTTTAAATTTTTACCTTATTTAACAAAAATACACCTTTGAAAAGTCAACAATAAACAAAAAGCACATGATTAACCTGAATAAGGATTACTTATACATGATAATTCGGTGTATCAGAGTGGAGCAAATTAATTCCGGATACCTGGGATAACAAGAAATACGAAAAACAACCCCATAACATATCCCACCTCTTGACACTACAACAATTTCATATATAGACAACAGTTAAAAGACAACAGTTTTTCCTATTAGTGTTGTCTATTCATCAATTAACAACAGTTTTACTGCTATTTGTTGTCTATTAGCGATAGACACACTAATAGACAATAATTTTACAACTGTTTTCAACATCTGTCGTCTATTAGCGCCTTTTTCCACATATAGACAACATTTTTAACTACAGTTGCCCAAATCTGTTGTTTATTGGCAATGCATTGCTCCAATAAACAACACTAGTGTCAACATTTTTGCAAAACTGTTGTAAAAAAGGCATTTTAATCTACAATACTTTTATTATGTTGTAAAATTATTATTTTAATAAACTCTTCAATGTAATTTTAATAATTAATAATATATTTGAAATAAAATAATAATTATGATTTTATTTTATATATTGCATTTTATTATTTGTTGCATTTTATTTTAATAAAGTCTTCATTGGAATTATCGGGCCGACCTGATAATCTTAAGTTATTATAGGGTAATAAGTTGGGACGGGCCAACTAATTTTTTGCTCGACTTGGCCTGACCCGATTAAATTTTTGAGGCTCCATCATTAATCACTATAAAATAACAGCCAACGACATCTAATGTCAGAAAACTTAGCAATCCTATGGCCCAATTAACAGCCAATCCTCTGGCCCAGTTAACAGCCAATCCCCTGGCTCAATGCTCCCATACGAGTCCCTTAAATCCGTGAGTCCCTTAAATCAGAAAAGCCCAAATCAGAACTACATACAAATCAGCCCAAATCAGAAAGAGACAAATCAACCCAAATCAGAAACGCGCGCAAGAGCACTCCGTTCCGTTCTCTCGCTTCTCTCGCAAAAGCAAAATTTCAGTGGAGTTTCACAATTTTGCTAGTATTTGGTGGTTGATTTTCGCATGCACTGTAAAGTAGAGCTGATGTTCGATTTGCAAATAGGAATTGATGCTTTCAAATTTTGTATTCTAGCAGATACCTTTTTTTGCAGAATAAATAATTTTGGTATTGTGTTGTTTTGGTAAGCAGGTGAATCCGAGGGAAGGTTGAAGATTCATGATACATGTTTACAAATTGAAGAACAAGGAATCAAAACCCTAGCGAAATCCAGGTTGCATCAGCTGCCTCTCCGTTTTTTGCTTTTTCATGTGTGAGCAATTGGTTATATGAGTTCCGTGGATTTTGCCGTGTTTATTGGGTGATTGATACTTGTTGCATATTCTGGAGGAAAAAAACATTTCTGTTTTGCTACTGTAATCCTAATATATGCTTTTTATAATTTGATACGTGAGGTTTGGGAAATGTGGATTAGTTCAGTGATGACCTCTGGTTAGAAAGTTTTTCCCCCAATTTAAATTAGGGCTTGACTGAGAATACATGGTTGTGCTTGTGAGTGAGTCATTGGGTTTTGCTTGCCTTTTCATCGTTATCGTCATTGGGTTTGGGATATGTTTTAAGTTTTATATGGAATATTTACTGATGTTTCTGAAATTCCTTTTTCGATATTTAATATCTAGGTTGGCAGTGTTCACAATTTTCAATAATTTGCGGCTTAGGGAATATTTTTGTTCAGAGATGTGGTTCTTTTAGTTGAGGCTTAAGAGGTGGCCTTATTAATTTAGTGATTGGGGGAATATGTTGTAGCTCATTAGCATAACCTATAAGTTGAATTTTAAGAGGTAGCTATAGGAAGTGGCATTATTGCTGGACAAAATATGCTGATATCTATTTAATTTGCCAATGTGACACTTCTTTTTGCTGTAACTCTTGTCGGTTAGTTCATCTTCATCCATATATCTTCCCCTTCAATCTGTGAGATGCTCTTGTCTATATTGTGGATTTTGGATGATGCATGTGCTGAAAATTGATGCAATTCTGTTCCATTTGTAGGACTTTTAAGTATGACTGGTTGAGATAGCTGGTACTTGGTCTGCTTTTCATCTGTTTTTCTTCAATATGATTAGAAATTTGAATTTGAAAATGTAGCAGCCGCAGTAGAAGTTGCGATTGTTGGGAAGGATGAGAGTACACCATCAGAGATAGAAGGGATTCTGAATCAAACATGGCCCATAATTAGATATAGTTCATTAGTCAAAGTATATCCAATACCCCCGGACCCAAACAAGAAACTATAATCAAAACAAATATTGGCTAATTTTATATTTTTATTTTACCTTTTGCTGAAAAGAATGGCTTCAGGTGGAATTAGCCAAATAGAATTATAATTTTTTGGATAGGTTCTGATATAATCAACAATTATCTAAATGTTATACTAGTTGGAATTGAAAAATGCGTAAAATGTTGAAATATATTTGTATATAAACTGTATGTTTTGTGATGTTTTCTTTTTAATAAGATAATCTTATTATCCAAAAGTTTTTCATGTACAAGATTCTCTTGTCTTATTACTCATACTTTGTGGTGTTAAATGACTGAGAGAAAGAAATACTATTTGCATGCCATATATCAAAGGTTCCTAATACATATATTATTTAACTTGACTTAGACTATGGAATTTTTAAGTTTTGACTACTTGTTCTGATTTTCCATTCTTGTTGAATTTTAGGCCGACTATGGGGGAGGTTGTTGAGGAGTTTGATCGGATTTTGGCATGAGGTAAAGAGTGTTGCTTTGTTTTTATTAGTTATGTTGATTGGTGGAAGATGTAAATAGGTTTGTTGGGGAGTATGAAGCTAAAAGATAAATGCAAAAGTAGGATCATTTAGTTGCATATCCCCCTTATGCATTATTTATTATCAATTGAATTTGTAGGCATTGCCACTTGATACAGATTGTTTACTTTTCTAAATTGGAATGGGTTGTTTGTTAGTTTTGGACTTGAAACATAAGAGCTCTAAGATGTGCTTTGTAGTCGTTAGGTCTGTCATTAGTGGAGATGTGGACATTCAGAAATGCAGCGTCTCTGTTAAGCAGTAGTAGTCGAGCACCCACCACTGATTTAGGGCTTAAACTTGGTATTTGCACTTATATTAGAGGTTGACATGTTTTTGTGGCAATGCTTATTTCGCAGCATGTTGTTGGTGGTGTCAAGAGATTACATTTTAAGGGGTGGTTGGTTTGATACTGTTGTCATCTCATCACTGCTAACCAATCATAGTTAGACCAAGCTTGTTCTGAGTTTGACTGTTGTACAATGGCAGAAGCTTTCTCACACTTTAAATAGTTAGACCAAGCTTGAAGTCCACCACTATGTGGATGATTATGCCATTTATTTATGATCATAATTGATGTATTTATTAGAAATAGGGGAGGAGAGGGGTGTGAGGTGAGCAAGTACTCCTAACAGTAATCTTCAAATTATTCTTTGTAGAGTCCATAGTATGAACACATATTTGAAATTCAAATTGAATATCTAATAGTTTTACTCCTGAAGATTAGCGTTGAATCTGCTGAGAATTTCCATAAGTATATATTATTATTACAAGGAATTCAGGAAATGTTTAAAAAAGGTTTTGTTTGTTAGACTTAGAGGTATTAAAATAAAGGAAGAAAGTCAACTTGTGGTCACTACTGAGTCTAATAGCTGAGATTTGCGATCAAAGCACATACCACACGTACCCTCCGCCATCCTTATTATTTCTGTTAAACAAATCTGGACTCTGATTCAATACAATACAAACAAAACCCGCAAATCCATACAAATTCAAATCCTTTTCTTTATTCAAACTTGAGATTCAAATAACCGCACAAGAAGCATCCATGCTTCTTCTCCATCTGCTAAAACTGCCTGCCTGCCTACCTGCCTGCCTGCTCGCTCACCATTTTCTACTTCTCTCTCTCTCTCTCTCTCTCTCTCTTTACAAATTGATCTTAAACTCCATGATGAACTAAAATTATGTAATTAACCTTGAGATCTTCACCATAAGAAGCTGCCTCTGACTTTCACTACACCTTTTATTACCCTTTATAACCCTCTCTCTCTCTCTCTGCATAATAACTGAAGCTGGCTCCACTCTTCCCTGCTTATCACTTCGTACTACAGATGTCATGTGTAATTCATTCATACCATCTCACCCTCAACTTTTAATAAATGTATTCTGATTTTTTGAGTTATCTAAGTACGTGAAGTAGGTTAGGATTCATGATTCATGTTTGATTTTCAAGTTTAGGGTTCCTATTTTGGAGTATAATATATTTTTTTATTTAAAATTTATGATTTCAGGATTCACGATATTTAACGGTTCAAAATTTATAATTTTCTATTTATAATTTAGGGTTCATAATTTATACTTTTATCATGCGGTAAGATTCAATTTTGGAGTGGAATGATATTGCAAAATGTGAGAAATGATCCGAACTACTATTTGATTAATACAACATAGATTTGGACAAATGGAATAGAAAATTCGAACTAGTATTTCATTAAACAACTTAGTATTACGTATGAAACACATAAATATGGGACACGATTAAGATACGGTAGTCCGAACAGTATTGATATGTATATATCTACACAGACATTCCGGAATACACTTTTTCTTGTACTACTGTACTGAACATGCAATGATAATATCCCACACACTACTTCCACTAACACACACTATACACCCAGAGCCCTACAATTTCTTCAATTCATCATCAAATATTTCTTTTAATTTTGTTTCAGATAATTAATGGAAGGGGAAAAAGGTCTGCCTTCCATTTATGATCATCATCTGCAACTATTTATTAGTAGGGATATTTTTTTTTTCTTTTGAAAAATTAGTAAGAAATGAGTGAAAATATTATAATGATATTGTAATTGATAGTCCATTTTCGGAAATTAAACTGATTTATTGATTTTATCAAACATTATGAGTGCATTTTAGTTTTGAATATAGAGATTGTACTTTAAGGAGCGCAAGGTGATAACATGTCTTTTTAGATTCTTTTTTTTAGTTTTTCTTTTAATTATAACTCGTCTAATATTTTAAATTTACAACCTGTAATGTATGTTTGCCTCCTAATTGTGTTAAATTCCAGTTTTAAGCTGTGTGGTGTATTGGGGGCTGTGTGTGTATACAAGTAATTCTGTTATAAGCTATTTTGGGGTGAGTGGTGCTAAAGTTTTTCATAAGTCTTTCAAGTTTCCAAGATCTGCATATGAATGAAGCTTCTTTCATGCAAGAAATCATAATATTTTTGGTTGCTATTTTCTTCCAATCAGCCATCAGTAGGGCTGTGCAAATATCGGTTGGAACCGAAAAAACCGACAAAAACCGACCGAATTTTCACGGTCGGTTCGGTTTTGTAGATGTACGGGTCGGTTATCGGTTTTCAGAATCAAACAAATCGGTTTTCGCGGTCGGTCTCGGTTTTCAGATTTTAGGGGCCGAAAAAACCGAACCGACCGAATATTTAATAAAATGAAAATCTAAACCCTAATCCGGTAATCCCCCCCACCCATTTGAGTTTGAAATCAATTCACAGCCCTAGCTCACTGCTCAGCGCCTCAGCTTGCTAGTCTCGCGTCTCTCACTCTCTCACTGCCCTCGCTCCTCACACCTCGTCACCTTTGATACTCCGTCTCCGTCACCCTAACCCAGTCCGTCGACGTCACCTACTTCATCGCCGGCGCCGCCTAGCAATCTGCTCATTTCCGCCACTGCTCTTCGACATTATCGACGGTAAATTTCATCCCCACCTCATCTCTTTCACGTTTTATTGACATTTCTTGCTAAAACCAATTGCGAATTTGCGATTTGGTGTTCTTTGCTTGTTGGTTGTTGCTGTAAATGGTACTAAATTGTTAAATGGTACATTTCTTCGCAGCATTGGTGTTCTTTGCTAGTTTGTTGTTGCTGTCAAAAAAATTTCAAACATGATTGTTGCTGGAAAAATGGTACTAAAATTAGGGCTGTGAAAAAATGGTACTAAAACATGATTGTTGTAATTTTGTTGCTGATCCATTGTGATTTGTGAATACGATTTGTAATTTTGGAGGTAGAAAAAAGGGTACTAAACTGATATAATTTTGTTGCTGATCCACTGTTGTAATTTTGTTGCTGAATTTTTTTTTTCAAATCTGATCCACTATAAAGAATGATGATGTAGGCGGCAAAATGATGATTAGGCACTATAATATTTATTTGAATTTTAGTTTGTTCATGATGTACCATTTATGATGATGCTGTAAATCTGTAATGCACATAAGATTGGTTTTTTTGTTCCTTTTTCAAATCTGAATTAGGCACATAAGATTTTTTTTGTTGTTCATTTTTGACTTGTTGTTTCTCCACATTTTTAGTGATAGATAAATCAAATTTTGCTTGTGAATTGTTGAATGCTTTAACTTTCAGAATTAAAACATGTTTTTTTCTACCTTTATTTTCGGTTTCGGTTATCACACAAAAACCGACCGAAAATATCGGTTCGGTTGTGATTCGGTTATTATTTTTTTTTCGGTCGGTTCGGTCCCATTTTCTTAACATTTCGGTTGCGGTCGGTTCCGAAAATTCGGTCGGTTCGGTTACCGAAACCGACCGATGCACAACCCTAGCCATCAGCCTTTTAGCAGCACATTCATGAGAACAGTGTTTGCAGATTAAAGTCACTTCTGACATTAAAGCCACTTCTGAAATTAAATTAAAGCCACTTCTGAAATTTATATTCATATTAATTTTTTGGCACAATCTTAGGCTATCTCGTTCCTTGTTTGCAGATTCTTTACTTGACACTTGTTGATTAGAAGAGTTTGTGACTACCCACTAGGCTTGCTTTTGAAGACTGCTGTCTACTTTTGTTAGTGAAAGGTACATTATTTTTATATGTTTAATTATACTACTAACTACTTATTTATCATTAATTGTTACGGCTTTTATAAGTTTAATTCTTTGCTGTGATATAAACAACTCTTATATAATTTTTTTGGTGACTAGTTATATAAAAAATGGATAAGGAATGGATGAGAAAAGACATTTTTTCACATGAATATGAGGCTGGAGTAGAATCTTTCTTGCAATTTGCATTGCAACATGCGGATGATCCTAATAGGATTTCATGTCCGTGTGCTCGTTGTGGTAATCTAAGAATGAAAAGTGTCGATGCGATCAGGGCAGATTTGGGTCGTTATGGCATGGACTTAACATATCATACATGGATATGGCATGGGGAGAGGTTAGAATCAAGGAACTTAGAAAAAGAGAATAATGCAGTTGGTGGTCTAGATGAAGACCAATATTCTGAAGAGGAACCTATAGACATGGTTCATGCTGCGTATGATGAAGATGCTAATTTGAATCAATTCAGTCAATTGATTGAGGATGCTGAGAAGCCTTTATACCCTGGATGTGGAAAATTTACAAAGCTATCTGCTATTGTGAAGTTATACAATCTCAAGGCGAAACATGGTTGGAGTGATAAAAGCTTCACCGAAGTTCTTAGTTTGTTTGGAGATATGCTTTCTGAAGACAATGAATTGCCTTTATCCTCATACGATGCAAAAAAGACTTTGTATGTATTAGGGATGAGATACGATAAAATTCATGCTTGCCCAAATGATTGTATTTTATACCGCAAGGAGTATGAAGATTTCACTAATTGCCTACTTGTGGAATGTCGAGGTGGAAGCTGGGAAAGAATTCTAGGATCAATGAAGGGGTTCCGGCAAAGATTCTTTGGTACTTTCCACCTATACCTAGATTTCGGAAAATGTTTCGTAACAAAAACATATCTAAGGAGTTGACTTGGCATGCTAACAAAAGAGTTCGTGATGGTAATATGCGTCATCCAGCTGATTCACCATCCTGGAAATTAGTAGACCATAGGTGGCCAGATTTCGCTTCAGAGTCTAGAAATCTTAGACTAGCCATAGCAGCTGACGGGATCAATCCTTATAAGATGATGAGTTCTAGGTATAGTTGTTGGCCTGTGGTGATGGTCACATACAATCTTCCTCCGTGGTTATGTATGAAGAGAAAATTTATGATGCTCACTTTGCTGATTTCTGGGCCTAAACAACCAGGTAATGACATTGATGTTTACCTGGCACCATTGATTGATGACTTAAAAGGCTTGTGGGAAGTAGGTGTTGAAGCGTATGATGCATACCGAGAAGAAATATTTCGGCTTAAAGCTGTCCTACTATGGACAATTAATGATTTTCCTGCATATGGGAATTTGTCTAGGTGTTGTGTAAAGGGGGTATCATGCATGTCCTATTTGTGGTGAAGAAACACATGCAAAGAGGTTAAAGCATAGTAGAAAAATGTCTTTCACTGGCCATAGAAGGTTCCTACCTGCGTATCATCCTTATCGAAGACAAAAGAAAGCATTTGATGGAAGCCAAGAGTTAGCCGCTGCACCAAAACCATTGAGTGGCCATGAAGTGTTAGAAAGAGTTGATGGAATTAATTGTCGGTTTGGTAAAATGACCCACAAGAAATAAAATAAGGGCGATAATGAAATTTTTTGTTGGAAGAAGAAATCAATATTTTTTTATCTTGAGTATTCGAAGCATTTACATGTTTAACATGTGCTTGATGTGATGCACATCGAGAAAAATGTGCTTGAAAGTCTCATTGGAACATTACTAATCATTCCAGGGAAAACAAAAGATGGAGTAGCAGCAAGACTAGACCTTGTGGAGATGAATGTGAGGCATGAGCTGGCACCACTGATAATGGAAAAAAGAATATTTCTTCCACCGGCCTGTTATACACTAAGTAAAGATGAGAAGGAGAAAATTTGCAGTTCATTGGTGGGAATGAAAGTCCCCACTGGTTATTCTTCCAATGTTAGAAACCTTGTCTCCATGAAGGACCTGAAACTTGTTGGCCTCAAGTCACATGACTGTCACACTTTAATGTAACAGTTGCTTCCAGTTGCTATTCGTGGTGTATTGCCCAAACATGTCAGATATGCTATTACTAGGTTGTGTTTCTTCTTCAACGTGCTTTGCAGTAAAGTGGTGGATGTCTCAAAGCTTGACGGTTTGCAAAAGGAAATTGTGGTGACTTTGTGTTTACTCGAAAAACACTTTCCACCTTTATTCTTTGATATAATGGTTCATTTAACTGTTCATCTTGTACGCGAGGTCAGATTGTGTGGACCTGTTTGGGCTATATGGATGTATCCCTTTGAAAGGTTTATGAGAGTTTTGAAAGGTTATGTGCGCAATCGCAATCATCCTGAAGGTTGTATAGCCGAATGTTACATGGCTGAAGAGGTTGTTGAGTATTGCTCAGAGTACTTGTCTAATGTTGATACGGTTGGGATCCCACCAAGGCAACAAGAAATGATAACTACCAAGCCATTGTCTGGTGCTCCAGTACACCACCCTAGCCGAGAGGAGTTGGAGCAAGCACATCGATATGTGCTAGAAAATGATGAAGAGATTCAACCTTATATCGAGTAATTTCTTAAACTTACTTCAATTTTATTCTATATGGTGTAGTGGCTAATTGGGTTAACATCTTTCAATAGGGAACATATGACACATCTGAAGGCATCATCTCATTCGAAAGGCAAGGGGAAGAAATGGTTTCAGGATGAGCATCATCGAGGATTTATTATGTGGTTACATGAACGTGTTGCCAATAAAATAGCGATTTCCACAGATCAAATATCTGAAAGGTTGAAGTGGTTGGCACAAGGACCGAGCAACCAAGTGCTGAAATATCAGAGTTACATGATTAATGGAATTACTTATCACGCGAAAGAGCGTGATGATATGCGAGTTGTTCAGAACTCGGGAGTGAAAGTTATTGCAAAGATAATGCAAGTGTCTAGTGCGAAGGATAAAAATCCAGTTGTGTCAGACATGGTCTTTTATGGAGTTATACAAGAAATATGGGAAATTGATTACCACGGTTTTCGTATTCCAATGTTTAGATGTAATTGGGTGGAGAATAATAATGGTATTAGAGTAGATGATATTGGTTTTACCTTGGTAAATCTCAATAGAATTGGATTTAAATCTGATCCATTCATCTTGGGTAGTCAAGCAAAACAAGTGTTTTAAATTGAAGACCCTCAAGATAGTGAATGGTCTGTTGTACTTGCGACTCCAAGTAGGGACTATTTTGAATATGTAAATGATGACGAGTTAGGAGACACTGTAATTAGTTATCAATGCTTCTCCAAAGGGTTGCCGTCAATGGATGTTGATGGGGCCGATGAAAATGAACCACCATGCATTCGTGATGATTGTGATGGGACTTGGGTTGATAATATGGTCTCTTAGTATGGTAATTACTTTTTATTTGTAGTTTGTCATGAGATCTGTTTTATCTTGTTGTAATGATTTTATATGTGTTTACATTTTCTGAGTATTACTTTTTCCATTATGGCATGTATTTACTTTTTACGTTAGACTTGTACTTACTATTCTCCACACTTTTATGCTAAAAAGCAGGTCTGTGAACAAAATGGTAGCAGGTAGAAAGAAAAAAGCAGCATGATGATGATCAGAGTGAGGACACAACTGGTGTGGAGTCCGAAGTTACTCAGGAAATTAGAAGAACGAAAAGAGGTCATACACACATGGATAGGTTGGCTGTTCAAAGGGGAAAGGGCCTCAAGAAAGATGTTAGGTTCAATAACAATGGAGTGCCAATAGGTCCAGAGGCTGCTGAAATGAAAAGTTATATAGGCGTCCTTGCTCGGGGAAAAGTCAATATCAACTACGACTCATGGAAGCGCGTGCCCCGACAGACTAAGGAACTGATATGGGAATCTGTTAACGTAAGTAAACACCTTGTTCGATAATATGCTTTCCAATATGCATGTTAGTATGTATTCCTGTTTCTTGTGTGATTATACATCATAAGTACAATATTAATTTTCATCTCTTATATCTTATTTCTGATTTTTTTGTAGTTAACATTGATTGGTCATTTCCCAGGAGAACATTTCCACCATCTTCTTTCTTCAGTTCTTTAAACCATGACTGATGAGGACACATGTGAAAGGAACACCCGGTGTCCAGGACCCATTCCTTTACCATTCTTGAATCAGTAACATTTAACACTTCTGGAGGATCTTGTTGGTGATCAATGGCAGCAGCTTCTGCCCCTTGATTTCCAGCTTTCTTATTCCTCTTAGGACAATCCTTCTTCAAGTGACCTGGCTGTTTACACTTGAAGCATTTCCTCTTCTCAACCCAGTCATTCCCCTTCTTAGGATTTGAATCCCCAGACTTTGGATCCTTAGCATTCTGTCCCTTCTTGCCTTGCCCAGGTTTCTTGAATTTAACATTCAGTCCTTCTCCAGGTTGCACCATGCCTTTATCACCTTGAGTCTGGAAACATTTAGACCTCAGAGCCTTCACTATTCCATCATAGGATAGCTGATCATCTCTCCCATACACCAAGGCATCCTTAAAGCTTTCCATGGATTTTGGAAGAATGTTTAACACCATCAATGCCTTGTCATCCTCCTCCAATTTCACATCCAGATCTTCCAATTCTTCAATCATCTTAATGAACTCATCAAGTTGATCAGAAATTACCTTATCTTCAGTGATCTTGAATGCCAACATCTTCTGCTTCAAGAACAGTTTGTTGGAAACTGACTTTGATTGATACAGTTCTTCCAATCTCCTCCATGCTTCTGAGGAACTCTTGCACCTTGAAACCTCCCTCAACGGTTTATCACCCAAGCACAAGAAGATAAGACTTAGGGCCTTCTTATCCACTGATGCAAACTTTGGTTTCTCAGTTTCTTCCCATGAATCCAGAGGTATCAATGCAAGATCAAGGCCATTGTGAACCAGTACTGCGTTCATCTTGATTTTCCACAATGTGAAATCATTCCTTCCAGTAAACTTCTCATCCATCTTCATACCAGCCATTCCTCCTCTTCTTCAAACTGTGCGAGCTGATTCCCACAGACGGCGCCACTTGTTAGTAAAATCAACTCCTAATCACACAACACTAAGAATCTGGAATGAGTTCGAAGAATAACAGTTTGAGAAACACACAACTAGTTCGGCCAGAGTTGTGGCCGAGGTGAACTTGCGCAGAACTGGAAATGTAAATGAATCACACACTCATTTTACGTGGTTCGTTCAAGATGAACTACATCCACGGAGGCAAGGCACACCTCAATTCACTAAGATATCCAATCAATTACAGAAATTACACTCAGAAATGAAAACGCCCAATTCTGGAACAAATTAGGGCAGAAAAACAATCACTCTCAAATTCTCTCTGTAATCTATGAAAGAAGGAAATTGCTCGACGTAGTGTTGTTCTCCTGGAAGAGAGCTTTCCAATGATATATGTATTGCAGCTCGAATGTAACTGACCAAGAAGTTCTAACTGAATCAAGTTGGCTTCTGCTACCGGACAAATGTGACGGTTTTTCCCGTCACAAACCTGAAACAGACTCGTCACAATTGACGGTTATCTCCAACAACCCTGAACCTGGTTTATTCTGAACAGATTTACTTCTTCATGCCAAAACCCGGTTCATCCATCCGGTTCTTCACTTCATGATCCCGGTTCCACATTCCCAACACATCCTATTTCAAAGTATAGCTCACTTGATGAGATTGAACACTTCCTCACAAGTACGTACTGATTGAACTTAAGGGTAAAAGCCCTTAGTCTCGTTGCCGAGGTAGTGCCGTACGTGACCTTCAAGCCGTCCCACAGCTCTTTTGCTGTAGGAAACGTCTCGAACTCACGAATCAGATGATTCTGCATGCAGCTCAACATAGTATAGCGCGCAGAACGATCTTGATTCACCCACTTATTGTACGCATCCAAATCGCGATGATATTGGGCATTTTGACCATTCTCTGACTCAACCGGCATGGCCATAGTCTCGGTGAGATGGTCAAGGACCTTCATATTGTGTAGCAAAAATTGGATCTTATGGTGCCACATGGCATAGTTCTGGCCATCTAATTTGCCAGAAAAAACTATTTGGGTATCCATTTCTGTTAATATTATACGCAATATGTTAGAAGTTTGTCTATTTAATATTTTTATTCGGGTCCAAATAAAATTTTATTATTTCTCACAAGTAAATGAGATCGATAATTTGCCACATAGCCTCATAATCATCTCCCACTCAATTGAAGAAGATAATAAAAAATTAAATATCCATGTCAAGAAACATCCATAAAAATAATATAGTGAGATGTCAATGACCTATGATGGTAAATACGAAACAATAAAAATTGCATGGCCTCAAAAATAGCCCCTCTAATACATGTGCCCTAGTGAGAAACGAAAAATAAATAAATAAATAAAATTATAATTTTCGTTCCTACTACATGATTCTATAAGAAAAAATTACATCTCAACATCGTATAACCACCACCGTCATAAACATCTCATACATACATCAATTAACATCACATTACGTAATAAAAAATACGCAAACAATTAAATTAAATCACATAACGCATGTAATTAATTTAAAGTAAGTGGCCCAACACAATTTTTTTTTTTCTTTTTATTAAAAAAATTCCAAGCCAATAAAAAATTGGCCCAGCAAATAAAGGCCCCAAAAACCAGATTTTAAAAAAAATTCCAGGCTAAAAAAAAATGGCCTAGCAAATAAAGGCCCCCAACATTCAGATTTTAAAAAAAAAAATAATCCAGGCTCAATCATAATGCCCAAGGGCCTAGCCTAATTTCCTATAAACCCTAATTCAGGCTGCCGCTGCCACCGCCGGAGCAACAACAGTAGCAGATAAGCGGCGCAGTAGTAGCGACAACAGCGTAGTCGTCGGAGCCGCCGCCGCGCCACCACTTAGAAGCACAGCAGAAGCGTGAAGCGCGACAGCAGCGGCGGAGTAGCGACACAGCAGCAATAGCAGAGGCAGTGGCGGAGCAGTGAGGCGCAGGGTAGCAGCAAGGTCGCGCAGCCCCGTCGCGGTTGCGCCGCCGCGCGCGCGCACAACGCAGCAGCACGCAGCACATCACCTCACTGCGGTCGCGGTCGTGAATATTGCATCCAGTACAAAAGGCTGCCGCCAGAGTCTTTTGTTGCTCCTTGTCGTGCCGCCGTTGATTTCAACAAAATCGAAAAAAATGTTGTACTGAAATGAGAGATGCTACGCTGCCCCCTTTTACTTTTTTCCTTTTTTTCTTTTTCTTTTAATTAGGAAAAAAAACTGATTAAAAAAAAACGAAACAGTAAATTAATTCAATTCAAGCGAGAACGAATCAGCTCGCTCTGATACCACTGTTAGAGATTAATGCATATAAAAACACATATGCATGTATATAGGGAATCGATATACCTCAATTATGTTGCAGCGGAAATGTATTTGGTCGATTCCCAAACGATGAATCTTACTCGATTCGTCTACTAGCCGGTCCTGACGAACACTACTAGAGAGTCCGCCCTTTTGTTACACACCTTAGACTCTTGGAGAACTTCGGTGATAATCCAAGAATAAGAATTGAGAGAGGACCGGGAGAAACGTATTACGTGGTGTGTTATTTTTCGTAGTCTACGAATATAAGATATATTCGTATATAGTGGTATGGGAGAGATCTGTCTCCTATTATGGATAGGATCTCCATCCCTATCAGGAATATATTTGATAAGATATCAAAATGTCTAATCAAATATATATCTCAACTATATTGGAATCCATTAGATATGGATGCAACCAACAAAACCCACTAACACACATTAACACACACTAACATTTATTAACACACACAGCCTCACATACCTTCTCACACATATATACACATTCACACATTAGTTAACACATATACTCCTATACGCGCACACACATACTCGCAACACATATTCACACACACACATACATTTCCACACATCAACACATACACACACACACATGTAGACATATACATGCACACATCCATTTCTTCACCTTCTACCCAATATCTTACCATACTCCTTCCACATATATACATGCAGACTCACATTTTTCAACCCATTTTATTCAACATACATGCACATGCAGGGAGAGAGAAAGAAACAGAGTCATATATTTACTCAAGATCAACAGTGGCTCGGATCATGCGTTGATCCCAGCCAGTTTTGGTAAAAAGACGTGTTCGATAGTTGAACGAGGAGAGGGAGGAGAAAGGTGGAGGTTGAAAAGAGGTTTGGTGAAGACTTGCTTGATGATCATTTTTCACTTTCGTTCTCCATGTCGAAGTTAGAAAAGGTTAGAGAGTTCAATGAAGAGGGCGAGGCTGTATGTATGTGCTTTTGAGATTGAGGATGAAGGAGGGCATTTACACTCTTACTAAAAGATCGAATGGCTCGGCCAAGACAGAGAAACCGGTCGATGACGGGGAAATAGCGCGGTTGTTTTTGGTCGGTTTGAAAAGAACAAGGAAGATGGAGGATGAAAGTGGTGGCTTCGGTTGTTCTCCTTCGACTTGCAGGAAGAGGGAGAGGAAAGGGAATATTGATGGGGATAGTTGGTTCAAGGGAAAACAGTGATCTTCTGCCTGACCTTAGTGAAGAACTAGAGATCTCAGTGACTTATAATAATCTAAAGCCTAAATAAGATTACAGTTATGAATGCTTGTTTGTGTGTCACTTTGATTTACTATGGGCAAGAGTTAAGATATAACTTTTATACTACGTGTTTTGGACAGCAACTTGCATATAATAATTGGTAATTTGTATTTAAGTAACCGTATCCCCTTAAGGAGTTCAAAAGGTTTATTGTACTAAACCTTGCACGTTGATTAAGTTCAGGTACAATAATAAGGTTGAGTGGTACTACTTAAGGAATAAATAAGAAATTAATTGATTTAATATGTTAGAGGCTTTAATTAATTAATGGATATTCGATATCTTAAATACGGGGATTAATTAAGTCTAATTTAAGCCCCGAATTAACTCGGGAATAAAGGGGTAAGTCAGTATTAATTCTCTAGTGGAATGAATTAATATTTATGAATTAATTATGTTCTGGGCTGAACAAGGAAGAATTAATTCATAATTAGGCCCATCTTTATTTCTTGTATTTGATACCTGTACTGGCCCATATAGACTCACAGTCCAAGTAGGAATAGAGAGAAAGAGAGAGTAGGCGGCGGCGGTTTAAGGTGTTCCTTCCCACTTGGAATTCTTCAAGGTTCGTCGTCCATCCAGTGTTAAGGATTTAGTAGGGGATACAGTCCAGACGGTTAAGACGGGAGTCAGAAATCATTCAATCAGAAATCGACCTCTTATGTAAACAACTATCAGGTCGAATCTCTTAACTCTTATGTGTTATAGGCCCATGTTAGGGTTTATATAAATTTATAGATCCATCTCTAGGGTTAATTAATAAAGATACAAATTATGACAACCAAGAAGGGTCCTAGGGAAAGGGATTAACTGTGATCTTCAACACACCATAAGATCTACTTATTTGCAAGAGATATGGGGACACATACGTAGTGAAAATGCAAATATAATCAGATAGGAGATAAACAGTGAATAACTGGAAACATTGTATATAAAAAATTTTGCTTTCAGTATACAAATCCAACAAGAGAGGAAAGGGAATGTTGATGGGGATAGTTGGTTCAAGGGAAAACAAGATTGCTGTAAAAGGTGTTTGTGGGGAAGTGATAGGTATGGCCCAGTAACTTCGGGTCGGATCAACCCGAGCCGAAGCAACTGAGCCCAGAAGAGCGAGCCCAGCAACCAAGCTGGCCTAGGAGTGCACACGGGCTTGGAGCAGTTCAATCGCGGCATATTTGGAAAGTGAGATCCCCACAATCTCCTTCCAACTCCCATGCATAGATGGTAGGCGTAATTGTAAGGATTTAGTTAGGGTTTGAATTGAGTAGTATAAATAGAGGAATTGTACTCAGATTTAGGGTTCGCACTTTGTACTCCTAAACTGTAACGTGTAAGATTGAAAGGAAGATAGAGAAAAATACCCCGGCATGTGATATTTTACGCACGTGGACATAGATCTCTGGATCGAACCACGTACATCTTGTGTTCTTTAACTTTCTTGCACTGGTTTGCGTTGAATTTTACTTCGAGTTCATTTGATAACCGGATTGTGCTTTATCAATTGGCGCCGTCTGTGGGAACGATTGGCAAGAAAGCTCTATTATACTTCAACGTCATCACAATCGCTATGGTGAATACTCGTAGATCTGCTAATCCTACCCGGTCTCATCGTGATCCTCCTGTGGATCAGAATCCACCACCCCGTCAACGAAACCAAGATCCGCCCACGGAACACGCTAACATGCAGAATCATCACCCTGCTGATGATCCCGCGCAAGTTAACCCGCCACCTGCCCCCAAGTTATCGCAGGTGCAGCAAGCTTTTCTTTAGGAGCACGCCGCTCTAATTCAAGAATGGAACAATCAGCGCGCTCACTCCGATGAGCGTGCCAACAATGGCGCTGACCAGGGTGTGAGAAATCCGCCCCGCGATTTGTCATGTGAATTGGATGAAGATCCACCTCATCAAGCGAGGCATGATCGTCGTCGACGGAGGACAGTCTCTCCAGCGGATAACCGCAGCTCTAATGGGTCGAGGCCCCGTTACGCCCATGAAGATGTGCATCGCCGTAGACCTGCAGACGCCCGAAGTGAGTTCGCTTAGACAAATCCCGTGTGTTGGATCCCCTGGAACAAGAGCAAGCTCAATTTGCTGCAGAGCTTGACAAAGTGTTGGGTCTCGATGCTGATGGGGAAATCATTACCCCATTCTCCGAGGAGATTCTTGCTACCCTACTTCCCGAGGGGTTCAAGCTTCCTCCCGTATCTGTCTACAACGGCACCGGGGATCCCAGTAACTTTCTGAATGCCTTCAAATATGCTATGTTCAACCACAATTGTACACCTCACCAATTGTGTAAGGTATTTCCTGAGTATCTCCAGGATGAAGCTAGACTTTGGTTTGATTCTTTACCACGGGGTAGTGTTACCTCTTTTCGCGATCTCGCCGAACAGTTTTGGGCGCGTTTTCATACGCGGGCAAAGGCCATGGCCACCTTGGCCGACCTCATGAATATGGAACAACGGGATGGAGAAACTGTTACCAATTTCTTGATCGCTTCACGGCAGAGAGCCTTAAGGTGGGAAGCCGGTCAGACGATGTTATCATCAACGCCTTTATGAATGGCCTTCGCCCCGGGCCACTTTACCCCGAGCTAGTCCGGAACCCTCTTGCTACGACCCGGGCTCTGTTTAACATTGTATGCAGGTTCGCCAAGGCTGAGGAGCAGACTCGCCGTAAACGTGAGAAGCATGCCAGCAAGCGGCAATCAGATAGAACACAAGCCGGGCCCAATACTCGGCCTCTCTGTTCTAAAAATCCCCGACTAGCTCCGATTAATCCCCGTCTAGGCGCTAGGCTCCCATTGACCGCCTACGTTTATTTTTCGATTCCTCTCCGCCTAACTACGTCGATGCCCCGATTAGTCCCGTCCAAACCCCGATTAGTCGCTAGGCCCCAGTCCACCGCCTAATTAGCGCCTAGCGACTTTTAGAACCTTGCTCGGCCTAGTGCTTTCTCTCGTCTAAGCCGAGGACGTTTGGAACCTCGCGGAGATATCCCCCAACTTACTCCGCTTACAAAATCACGAGCCGAAATTCTTTCCGTTCACAAGAACGATCTGCGGCCGTGCCCGCGGATGACTGCTCCGGCAGAAAAGCATAACCGCGACAAGTGGTGTGCGTACCACCATGATCAGGGACATGAAATCGAGGAATGTCGAGAGCTTGGAAAAGAAATCGAAGATTGTTTAAAGAGGGGTTTCTTACAGCAGTATGTCGCTCGGACCGAAGACAGGCCTTGGTCAAGCCAGAATGGAGGTTCGCAACAAAGCCGCGGAGGCTACAATGACCGACGTCCACGGCAAAATAGACCGCAATGGCAGAATAATAGGCCTGGATACAACAACTATGCGCTGCAGGACCAGGGAAGCCGTCAACAACCCCACTTGTTGCCGCAACCGCCTCCTCATGGAGGACCCGGAGACAATCCACCCACTCACATCATAAATGTGATTTATGGGGCCATCCCCACTAGGGCTTCCCGAAGTGCCTTGAAGGCGGAAGCATGCAGGCCTCCTCCAGAGGAGCCGCGCCACAAACGCCTCCACCAATCTGAAACCGTGAGTTTTACCGACGAAGATCCTATTCTCGAGCTCACCCCGCATACCGACGCCATCGTAATCGACATGGCCGTAGCTAATGTTACGATAAAGCGGGTTTTCATCGACAACGGAGCCGCAGTTAGCGTCATTTTCACTGACTATTTTCAGAAAATGGGTATTCCTCGTGAACAACTCCGACCGGCCCCCGGGCCGCTACAGACCTTCACCCAGGGTGAGGTCTGACCTGAAGGAGTCATCAACCTTCCTGCATCGCTTGGAACTTATCCAGCAATAAAAACCATCTTCGTGGATTTCTATGTGGTTAATTCCCCATCACCATACAACATGATTTTGGATCGAGATTGGCTCACCCCGGCGAAGGCTGTTTGCTCCACATACCACCTCGCACTGAAGTTCCCTACACCACATGGCGAGTCTCAAAAGAGTGCATGTATGTAGCACTCAAAAAGGCAACAAAGGTTCCTCCCAAGCCACAGTTTCAGGTAACCACCTTGGTTCCCACCTCGGATTCATCTATATCGCTCAGGGACAACACTGTCCAGGTACCGCTCGATCCATGTAAACCAGAGCACACTGTGACCGTCGGCGCTGTGGATACGCCGTGGTTACATAACGCCATCATCCAAACCTTGCGAGAATATTCTGAAGTTTTCGTGTGGTCCCCCTTGGACATGCCGGGGGTCTCTCCGGAATTCATTACCCACAAATTAAATATTGACCCCAGCGTGAAGCCCATACAAGAAAAATGAAGGAAATTCGCTCCGGAGCGGAACGCAGCCATCCGAATTGAAGTACAACAGCTTCTAGATGCAGACATCCTGTTTGAAGTGCATTACCCTTCCTGGTTATCTAATCCCGTGATGGTGACGAAGTCTAGCGGGGCATGGAGAATGTGCGTAGATTTCTCTGATCTTAACAAACACTGCCCAAAAGATTGTTATCCTCTGCCCTCTATCGATCAAAAATCCGAAGCCATTACTGGGCACAAGGCACTTTGCTTTTTGGATCTATACAAGGGATACCATCAAATCTATATGGATCGCAATGATGCACTCAAAACGGCCGTTATCACTGACTTTGGATGCTTTGCCTTCAAGAAAATGCCTTTTGGGCTAAAGAATGCCGGAGTCACTTACCAACGCCTCATGGACCACGTCTTCCGAGATCAAATTGGTCGGAATGTAGAGGTATATGTTGACGATCTTGTTATCAAAAGTACCTCTCAATCTACATGTGTACAAGATATTGCGGAAACGTCAAACACATTGCGGCGTTATAATCTACGCCTCAATCTGGCAAAATGCACCTTTGGAGTTGGCTCAGGAAAGTTTTTGGGCTATGTGGTCTCACAGCACGGTCTCCAGGCCAATCCGGCCAAGATTAGAGATGTATTGGATTTGCAGCCGCCGAAGACGGTAAAGGAAGTTCAGCGCCTTACCGGTGGTCTTGCGGCCTTAAATCGTTTTCTGTCTAAGGCCGCGGAGCGTCAGCTTCCATTCTTCAAAATTTTGCGGCAAGGAAAAGAAATTTGAGTGGACCCCGCAGTGCACCGAAGCCTTTGAGGCTCTAAAGAAACACATCAAACAGTTGCCCACTATGTCCGCTCCTCTCCCCGGAGAACCCCTCTACGTATATTTAGCATCTGCCGAGGAAGCCATCAGCGTGGCTCTCGTACGCGAGGCTCATGGAAGTCAGCACCCCGTATATTTTGTGAGCCGAGTACTCCAAGGGGCAGAGACCCGGTACTCTGTTATGGAAAAAACAGTGCTGGCTCTCGTCATGGCGTCCCGCCACCTACGGCCTTATTTCCAAGGGCGTGATATCAAGGTTCTCACTAATCACCCCATTCGCCAAATCCTCGTCAAGCCCGATGTGTCAGGGCGCTTGGCTAAGTGGGCTATCGAACTGGGAGAGTATGATATTCAATTTCTCCCTCGCCGAACCATCAAGGGTCAAGCCCTCGCGGATTTTTTGGCCGAGGCACCATTTGTTGACCCCGGTCCGGCTGTGCATGACACTAATCCTAACCATGCCGACCTCAAAGCTCAAGCCTGCAAGTGGCAACTACATGTGGATGGTGCCTCTGCAACACGAGGCAGTGGCGCCGGGGTCCTTCTCATTGGCCCCGAGGGCGTTGAAATCAAATACGTCCTGCGGTTTAAATTCAAGGTGACTAACAATGAAGCGGAATATGAGGCAGTCCTTGCTGGGCTCCGGCTCGCTCAAACCTTTGCAGCCTCCCATCTCCAGCTTTTCACGGACTCCGAGGTGGTTTCTAGTCAAATTAAGGGCACCTACACAGCAAGGATGATACGTTGAAAAGGTACCTCGCTTTGACACTCAAACTTTTGTCCACCTTTGCTTCGGTTGATATCCAGCAGGTGCCTTGCAAGGAAAATGTTCAAGTTGATGCTCTCAGCAAAATGGCCTCCGCAGTCCCTACCAACATGTCTCCGGACATCATCATCAAAGATGCACTTCATCCTTCCATTCATGAGGCCACAGTTTCCGTATTGAATGAGAGCAGTCCCAATTGGATGACCCCGATCATCAATTATCTCCGAGATGGCACGCTGCTAGACAACAAACTACAAGCTCGACGGATAGTTCTTAAGGCACCTAAGTATGCACTCCATGGTGGGATCTTGTACCGCCAGTCGTACTTACAACCGAGTCTTCGTTGCCTCGACCCTGCCCAGGCTGGTCGCGTTCTCCGCGAATTTCACGAAGGGGCCTGTGCCAGCTATATTGGCTCGCGGACGTTGGCCAAGAAAGTTCTTCGGTGGGGGTACTACTGGCCCACGTTGTTTAATGATGCTCATGACCTGGTAGCCAAGTGTGACAATTGTCAGCGACACTCTCGAGTAAAGCATTTACTACAAATCGAGCTCACTGGCATACAAAGTGCCTGGCCATTTATCCAGTGGGGAATTGATATTGTGGGCCCATTTCCAGTCGCTCCGGGGGGATTAAAATTTCTTGTGGTTGCCGTTGATTACTTCACCAAATGGGTTGAAGCCGAGCCCCTCACTGCCATCACCGGTCAAAATATCTTAAAGTTTGCCTGGCGAAATATCATATGTCGCTTCGACATCCCGAGCGCCATTATCTCAAACAATGGCAAACAGTTTTCCAATGATCCCTTCCGGTCATGGTGCGAAGAGCTGCACATTAAATAAATTTTCACCTCGGTCGCTCATCCTCAAGTCAACGGTCAAGTCGAAGTCACCAATCGCACATTGCGTACGGGTCTGAAGAAACGCTTAGATCAAGCTAAAGGTCTCTGGGCCGAGAATCTTCCACAGGTTCTTTGGGCCTATCGCACCACGCCGCACACCTCAACCGGAGAAACCCCCTACAGCCTCACTTATGGTTCCGAGGCTGTCATTCCTGCAGAAATCGGGGTACCTAGTCCCCGCCTTGTTACTCTGGATCCCGAAGCTAACAATGAGGCCCTCCGTGCTAACTTAGACGAGCTCGAATATCGACGCGATCAATCTTTCATTCAGCAGCTAAATGTAAGTGTGAGGTAGTGTTCAATCTCATCAAGTGAGCTATACTTGGTAATATGGTGTGTTGGGAATGTGGAACCGGGTTCAAGAGGTGAAGAACCGGAGGTTTGGACCGGGTTTGAGCATCAAGAAGCAAAGCTGGTCAGGATGAGCCGGGTTCGTGGCAGTTGAGAATAACCGCTGATTGTGACGAGTTAGTTTCAGGATTTGTGACGAAGAAAACCGTCACTTTTGTCCGGTAGCTGAGCTCAACTTGATTCAGTTAGAACTTTTTGTACGGTTACATTCGAGCTTCAATTCTTATATCATTGTAAAGCTCTCATCAAGGAGAACAACACTACGTCGAGCAATTTTCCTGTTTCTTAGATTAGAGAGAATATTTTGAGAGGGAACGGTTTCTGCCCTAATTTGTTCCAGAATTGGGCATTTTTGTTTCTGAGTGTATTCTCTGTAATTGATTGGATTTCTTAGTGGATTGGGGTGTGCCTTGCCTCCGTGGATGTAGTTCATCTTGAACGAACCACGTAAAACTTGTGTGTGATTCATTTATATTTCCTGTTCTGTGCAAGTCGTGTTCGGTCACAACTTTGGCCGAACTAAGTGTGTGTTTTTCAGATTGATCTTTGTTCGATTTCCAGATTCTGTTTAGCTGTGTGTTTAGGAGTTGAAATCACTAACAAGTGGCGCCGTCTGTGGGAAATCAACTCTCACAGCTTGAAGAAGGGAAGGAATGGCTGGTATGAAGATGGATTTTGAGAAGTTTACAGGAAGGAATGATTTCCCATTGTGGAAGATCAAGATGAATGCAGTATTGGTTCACAATAGCCTTGATCTTGCATTGATACCTCTGGATTCATGGGAAGAAACTGAGAAATCCAAGTTTGCATCAGTGGATAAGAAGGCCCTAAGTCTTATCTTCCTATGTTTGGGTGATAAACCGTTGAGGGAGGTCTCAAGATGCAAGAGTTCCTCAGAAGCATGGAGGAGATTGGAAGAACTGTATCAATCTAAGTCAGTTTCCAACAAGCTGTTCTTGAAGCAGAAGATGTTGGCCTTCAAGATCACTGAAGACAAGGTAATTTCTGATCAACTTGATGAGTTCAATAAGATGATTGAAGAATTGGAAGATCTGGATGTGAAATTGGAGGAGGATGACAAGGCATTGATGGTGTTAAACATTCTTCCAAAATCCATGGAAAGCTTTAAGGATGCCTTGATGTATGGGAGAGATGAGCAGCTATCTTATGAGTGAAGGCTCTGAGGTCTAAATGCTTCCAGACTCAAGGGGATAAAGGCATGGTGCAATCTGGAGAAGGTTTGAATGTCAAATTCAAGAAACCTTGGCAAGGCAAGAAGGGACAGAATGCTAAGGATCCAAAGTCAGGGGATTCTAATCCTAAGAAGGGGAATGACTGGGTTGAGAAGAGGAAATGCTTCAAGTGCAAGCAGCCAGGTCACTTGAAGAAGGACTGTCCTAAGAGAAATAAGAAAGGTGGAAATCAAGGGGCAGAAGCTGCTGCTATTGATCATCAAGAAGATCCTCCAGAGGTATTAAATGTTACTGAATCAAGAATGGTAAAGGAATGGGTCTTGGACACAGGCTGTTCTTTTCATATGTGTCCACACCAGTCATGGTTTGATGAACTGAAGAGAGAAGATGGTGGAAATGTTCTCCTGGGAAATGACCAATCATGCAAGGTCAAAGGAGTTGGATCAGTGAGCATAAGGATGTTTGATGGTGTGGTCAGAGTCATCTCAAATGTAAGATATGTTCCTGGCCTTAAAAGAAATCTTTTATCTCTCGGTTCTTTAGTAACCAGTGGATGTCAGTTTAGCTCAATAGATGGATTCTTGCATATCACAAAACTTGGGAAATTGGTGATAAAAGGTAGACAGCATAATGGATTGTTTATCTTGATTGGTTCACCTGTTGTTGGAAGTGTGGATATGGTCTTGAGCAGTTCAGAGCTTGCTAAATGGCACAAGAGACTTGGACACATAGGAGAGAAAGGGTTGAAGGAACTGTCAAGAAGTGGAGTAATTGGAAATATGGGAAATCAAGAACTGGAGTTCTGTGATCAGTGTGCTTTGGGCAAATCCAAGAAGCTGCCCTATGGAAAGGGTGTTCACACAACTCAAGAGCCATTAGATTATGTTCACTCTGACATATGGGGTCCTGCAAGAACAGAATCTCATGGTGGTGCAAGGTATTTCATGTCCTTGATTGATGATTACAGCAGAAAGGTGTGGATCATGCTGATGAAGAACAAGAGTGATGCTTTTCATAAGTTCAAAACATGGTTGATTCAACTGGAAAATGTCAAAGGGAAGAAGCTGAAGCACCTTAGGACTGATAATGGACTGGAATATCTCTCTACTGAGTTTACAAACTTCTGTGAAGAAAGAGGAATCAAGAGACACAGGACTGTTCCAATGAATCCTCAACAGAATGGAGTTGCTGAGAGACTTAACAGGACCCTTCTTGAAAGAGTGAGGTGTATGCTGTTGGATGCTGGGTTACCAAAGGTATTTTGGGGAGAAACCATTACTACAGCATGTTATCTCATTAACAGGTCACCCTCATCAGTGATTGGGTTCAAAACGCCTGAAGAGGTGTGGAGTGGACAGAAACCAAGTTATGAAGGGTTAAGGGTGTTTGGGTGTCTTGCTTTTGTCCATGTCAAGCAAGACAAGCTAGATGCAAGGGCTCTAAGATGTGTATTTCTTGGATATCCGGATGGAAGAAAGGGCTACAGATTGTGGTCCTTAGAGAAGGGAAATCAGAAGATAATCACAAGTAGAGATGTAAAGTTTAATGAGAATGTGATGGCTTACTCTTCTACAGGCTCTAAGGAAGAATTTGATGGTGCTACAGAGACAGAGGAGATATCAATTCAGGTGGAGCATCCTGCTGAAGATAATCACACACCTCAACCACAAGAAAATCTACAAGATAGTGATTCATCATCTGAAGAAGAAGAACAAACTGGACCTTCACAAAATGTCAGAGAATACAGCATTGGAAGGGACAGGCCTAGAAGAACAATCAACAAACCTGATTTCTATGGTCAAGCAGGGAGTGTTTACTATGCCTTGAGTGTTGCTGAAGACCTGGAATCACAAGAGCCTAGTAGTTTTAAAGAAGCACTAGACTGTGAAGAAGGTGAACACTGGATACAGGCAATGACTGAAGAGATGGAGTCCCTGGAGAAGAATAAGACCTGGATATTGGTGGATAAACCAAAAGGTCAGAAACTTGTAAGCTCTAAATGGATATACAAGAAGAAACTAGAGACAGCAGGATCCAAACAGGTGAGGTTTAAAGCAAGATTGGTGGCTAGGGGCTTTACACAAAGAGAAGGGATTGATTTTAATGAAGTTTTCTCTCCAGTGGTAAAGCATTGCTCAATCAGGTTGCTTTTATCAAAAGTCACACAAGAGGACATGGAATTACAACAACTGGATGTAAAGACAGCATTCTTACATGGAGAACTCAATGAGGAGATATATATGAAACAGCCAGAAGGCTTTGTTGTTCCTGGGAAAGAAGACAAAGTATATTTACTGAAGAAGTCACTATATGGACTTAAACAAAGTCCAAGACAGTGGAATAAGAGGTTCAATGACTTCATAATCAGTGTTGGCTTTGTAAGAAGTCTTTATGACAGTTGTGTTTACTTCAACAAAGGTTCAAAGCAAGATAAAGTTTTCCTTCTATTGTATGTGGATGACATGCTAATTGCCAGCAGGAACAAGAAAAGGGTACAATGGTTGAAGGATAGACTTAATACTGAATTTGACATGAAAGATCTGGGAGAAGCCAAGAAGATATTGGGCATGAACATTCTAAGAAACAGAGAAGCTGGAGTGCTTTGGTTATCTCAGAGGCAATATCTACAGAAAGTATTGGAGAGGTTTCATATGCATGAAGCCAAACCTCTCTCCACTCCAGTTAATCTACAGAAGAAACTTTCCAAAGAACAATGCCCAAAGACTGAAGAGGAAATCATACATATGAACAATATTCCTTATGCAAGTGGAGTTGGAAGTCTTATGTATGGAATGATTTGTAGCAGGCCTGACTTGGCATATGCTGTGTCTTTAGTAAGCAGGTTCATGTCAAATCCAGGAGTTGAGCATTGGGAAGCTTTGAAACATGTGATGAGGTATTTGAAAGGATCAGTGAATTTGTCACTGAAGTTTGGAAAAAAAGTGGATGGAAGTACTGCTGCATTGGAGGGGTTTGCTGATTCTGATTTTGCAGCAAATATAGACACAAGGAAATCCATTTCTGGATTTGTGTTTACCTTATTTGGAACAGCCATCAGCTGGAGAAGTGTACAACAATCAGTTGTGGCACTATCAACAACAGAAGCAGAATAAATCTCCCTAACTGAAGCTATCAAAGAGGCAATCTGGCTGAAAGGGATTCTGAGAGATTTGGATATCAAGCAGAAGTGTGTGGCAATCTACTGTGATAATCAAAGTGCTTTACACCTTGTGAAAAATCAAGCATTTCATGAAAGGTCAAAACACATTGATGTTAGGTTACATTTTGTTAGAGATATCATTGATTCTGGTTCTGTGGAGGTGAAGAAGGTACACACATTGCATAATCCTGCTGATTTTCTTACAAAGGGTGTACCTGGAAACAAAGTGGAGCATTGCTCGAGCTTGCTGCAGCTTGAGCAATGTCATGAAGAGCAATAACAGACAGGCAGTGGTGAGGCATTAAGAGGAACACTTGATTCATTGAGGTGGAGATTTGTGAGGTAGTGTTCAATCTCATCAAGTGAGCTATACTTGGTAATATGGTGTGTTGGGAATGTGGAACCGGGTTCAAGAGGTGAAGAACCGGAGGTTTGGACCGGGTTTGAGCATCAAGAAGCAAAGCTGGTCAGGATGAGCCGGGTTCGTGGCAGTTGAGAATAACCGCTGATTGTGACGAGTTAGTTTCAGGATTTGTGACGAAGAAAACCGTCACTTTTGTCCGGTAGCTGAGCTCAACTTGATTCAGTTAGAACTTTTTGTACGGTTACATTCGAGCTTCAATTCTTATATCATTGTAAAGATCTCATCAAGGAGAACAACACTACGTCGAGCAATTTTCCTGTTTCTTAGATTAGAGAGAATATTTTGAGAGGGAACGGTTTCTGCCCTAATTTGTTCCAGAATTGGGCATTTTTGTTTCTGAGTGTATTCTCTGTAATTGATTAGATTTCTTAGTGGATTGGGGTGTGCCTTGCCTCCGTGGATGTAGTTCATCTTGAACGAACCACGTAAAACTTGTGTGTGATTTATTTATATTTCCTGTTCTGTGCAAGTCGTGTTCGGTCACAACTTTGGCCGAACTAAGTGTGTGTTTTTCAGATTGATCTTTGTTCGATTTCCAGATTCTGTTTAGCTGTGTGTTTAGGAGTTGAAATCACTAACAGTAAGCAACGCGCAGCTCAGTATCATAACCTCCGGGTTAGGGGTACTCAGTTTAACGTCGGAGACCTAGTACTCCGGCTCAACTCTGCCAGCAAGGCTGCCCCCGAGGGTAAACTGCATGCCGCCTGGGAAGGGCCTTACCGTGTCGTTGTTGCGCATGACTCCAGGTGCTATCAGTTAGCACATCTAGATGGTACTCCGATTCTCCGAACATGGCATGTTACTAATCTGAGGCGCTTTTATCTATGAGTACTGATGGCCAAGTGTCGTTTCTACCTTACATTCCTTGTACGTTATTTTTTATTCCCGTATTGTCACATATTTTTGTTTATGAATTCCCTTGTATTTTTTAATTGTTCCGACAATTACTTTGAATAAAGTTTTTACTTTACGAATCTTGCTGAACTTTCTTCTACGCTGCGCGGACGCCCTAGCTTAGACTTATTATTATCAGTCTCCGGACACTTTGATCTCTCGCCCGATCTGTCCGGAGAGATCAACATTTAGTCTCCGGACTTATATTTCCTCTCGTCCGTTTAGCCGGAGAGGTCCTTAACTCCCGCCCGATCCGTCCGAGGGGATTCTTCGCCTTGTTTCTCTACTAGGCGTTATTTACATATTGTGCTCCCCAGTACAAATTAAAGTAATTACACTTGCATTATGATCAAAAGTTAATCACTTTTCTTTCTTTTCTTTCAAGATACATATCACAACATATAAAAATATTTCTACCATTTTACTCCCCACAAAGGATTCTTTACATATCTGCATACATGGCTATAAAAAGTACGCATTATTTTCGGCCTCCGAGCCAATACTCGGCGCTCCGGCGTTGAGACTCGTCCCGGGAGATTCTCCGCGTCCTCCGGGACCTAGAGGCTTCTCGGCTTTGAGCTCCTGCTCTTCCCCTGCTTTGACTTCCTCTGCGCCGCGGACTCACACTTGGCACTAGCCTTGGAGTGTCGCTCCTTGCTCTACCCCGCGGACTCGGGTGAGGCACTGGTCTCGGAGTCTTAGCCCATTCCGTGGGATCCCATTCCGCGTCCTCTCAGACCTTCGTACATATTAAGGAGTAACTCCAGCACCTCCCGCTTTCTTATCAGCTCCGAGGACTCCGCATGTCCGGCCGCCATCAGTGACGAAATTTCGCATTAGATTTCGGTGATCCGCTCCTCGACCTCTTCGAAAGTCAGCAGGCCGTACTCCGTCAGTATCCGTTCATATTCCCTTTGGTGGATAATGACACGGTCTAGCTCGGCTACGGTCGACAAGTATTTCAGCTCCCGGTCTCTCGTCTTTTCCGCGGCCTTGGCTCTTGCTTCCTCGGACTCTTTGGCCCTTCTCTCGGCTATGGCCACCCTCCTCTCCAACCAAGGAACCACTTGTTTTTGCAGGTTATCCTTCTCCCCGCGGAACCAGTCTAAAGACTGCATGAGTTTCTTTATTGTATTATGAAGCTCCTCGGTATCCTCCTGATCGCAGCACACAATCAGTACCACGGAACACACCCAAATCATTGCACAGCAATAACTCAACAGTATGGTCAAAAATCAATATCATATTCACAGCAAAAAAAAAAAAAAAACAGAAGCATACATTGTTAGCGGTTTTTACATCATAATTACAATTTTTTCCTATCATCTACTATATCGACAAGGCATCAAAATTGCGGGGAATGACTGACCTCCCCCTCTTCGGTTCTTTCAACTTCCTCCGGCACCTCCTCCTCAACCTCGTGCTCCCCCTCCGGCAGCTCTCCGATCACCCCCGCCACATTTCTCGCTGCCTCCACGGCGATCTCCATGCGCGGAGGTGGATCCTTGTCTCGGGGCTCCGGGATGAATTCACCACGGCGGAAGGCCAGGAACTCTTGATCTTGGTCCGCATCGCAGGCAGTGATCTCCTCGGCACTCAGGATCTTCTTTTTCTCCGCCAGTGCCTTCACCAAGGGCCACTCTGGGACACGAGCCAGGGCATTGTAATACGCCTCCTCCACCGCTCCCACGGCGTTGAAATCGTATCCGAACTCGGGACGATAGACATCCACGTCCGGATACATTTCCTTCACCTTCTCCAGTAGCACTGATCGAGTGGCCGTATCCCCTACCGCGACGAAGTTGGTCTGAAAGTCGAGAAAGGTGCTCGTTTGAAACAACTTTTCGACAAAAGCCTTCAACACCGCCTCTTGACCATCCACCATAGCGGCTTCCTGAGCCTTTATCTCCGCCCGCATTTCGGCTGTTTCGCCACGGAGAGCCCCGGCCTCGGCCTCCACCTCGCGCAATCGCCTCCTTCTCCACCAAGGCAGCTCTCTTGCGCGCCTCGGACAAGTCATGCATTAACCTGTCATTCCGGGCACGCAACTCCCTCACTGCCTCGGCCAGCCCTTCCTTGGCCTCTCTCTCACTCCTCCGGCCGAGATCCATGATCCCCTGCGCCAAACGCAGAAGCTCCTCGGCCTCCGCCCCCTCCAGGCCCGACACAGTTATGGGCCCTTGTCCCTTCAACAACCAAACACCAGAACCAACATCAGAAATATAAAGAGAATATAAGCCAGTCTTTCATCTCGGCGGAAAGTTATATATGCTTTACCTCGGCGCTCTGCTCCGTACGGAGTCTTTTGGCCGTCCTCGGAGGGGTCACAGATGGTTCCAACCTCCTCTTTGTTCCTGGGGTTGTGCCCGCCGCCACAATGCGCTCCTCCGACCCCGCTGACGGCCTCGGACTGGGCGACGCCCTACTTCCAGGGGATACTTCGGTCGCCGCTCCCTTCTTCTTTGTCGCCGCGGGCACCGCGGGGCTTCCTGTAGACTCCTTTCCGAAGCGTCCCACTGCAAAAAAGATTTGTGGTTAATCCTGAACACATTGCCAATATTACGCAGTTCTAAGAGTTCCTACCCTCCTCGGCAGCCCCGGCTTCCGACTCCTGCCCCCGGGTGGATAACCCCTCTGCTCCGCCCGAGTAATACGGGCTTAATCCTGCCTCCTCAAGCTCCTCCTCGGTGTAGAGGGTCTGGAACGTACCTACAGTACGGAACTCCCTAACTACCTCCGGTTCCGGCTCTGCCACCGGGGCATTATCTAACACCTCCTCCCTCCTCCACCTCGGGAGGGACAGCCCTGAATTCACATAAATAAATTTCAACTTCCACCCCTCCACCTTGCTTGGGTTTTGCACCTTAAACCCACCTCGGGCCCGAGGGCTAAAGGAGTACCAGCCTTTCGACTTCCCGAAGGCCTTCAATTGGAAGAAAAACCTAAACAACTCTACGTTTGGCTCTATCCCGGCATTTTTACATACCACGTTGAACCCTGCAACTTGCCTCACGGCATTGGGCGCTAATTGACTCAGGGCAATGTTGTAATATCTCAGCAGCTGTACCACGATGTCCAAAAGCGGGAATCTTATTCCTATCTTCAGATGATCTATATATACGCTAATGAAGCTCTTCGGCGGGTAACAAGCCCGGTCACCGGGCTCTGGCACTATGTATTCTAAGTTAAACGGAAAGTAAAAAGATGGAATCAGGGCTTCTATTTGTACCCGTGTCATCCGCAGTGCCACCACAGAGACTTTGAAGTCCTCCTCCAGACATTCACCAAATCCTACTGCCCGGGTGCCGGATTCCATCAAATCTGCTCTATATACCATTCTATTCACTCGTCTTTCTGGAATAATAAAGCGTATGGGTGGTACATTTAACGGGGCTTTATCGGTTCCTACCTCCCTAATTGAAGATGAAGACGATAAAGAAGACATACTTACTTGGTCTTGGTTTGAGATGTTTCACAAATGCACAGATGAATCTCCTTTTTTCCCGCTCTCTGTAACTTGCAAACCGCAAATGAGGAAGATGACGTTTACTGTGCAAGCGTTTTATATATATACTCTTGCATCAACGGCTCAGATCTGGCCTCTTCAAATTTTGCATCTTAGATGCGGACGTGGTGGTCACGCGCGTTACAGTTACCAAGGCGCGTGGGAGACACGCGCCTTGGAAATCTCAAACGCGTCACTTCACATCCCTCTTTCTAATGATGGCTCCGCTAGTCACATCAACCTCATTCTTCCCCAGGACGTTTTGGGCCTCACTCCGGTGTTCCCTCCACCTCGGGCGAATTCAGTTCGATTACGCTTAACTTTATTACCCCGGGGGTACTCTAGTTCGGGCCCGGTCGACCTTATCGCCCCGGGGTTACTTCAGTCCGGATCATGTCGACCCCGTGACTGCGGCATACTTCAGTTCGGTCAGGTTTGGTCTTCGCAGAACCCCTCACTTCGGGTATGTATCACCTCGGCTCCGGTCGATTCTCCGACCCTCGGAGGTACTTCGGCTCGGCAAAGGCCGCATCCCCTCTCACTCGCCACGTCGTTCCATCGCTCAACCTTGGCACCTGTTATACCTAGCCCTACTTTAACTGCAGCTCCTACCTCGAGTAAGATTGAAAGGAAGATAGAGAAAAAAACCCCGGCAGGTGATATTTTACGCCCGTGGACGTAGATCTCCGGATCGAACCACGTACATCTTGTGTTCTTTAACTTTCTTGCACTGGTTTGCATTACAAGTTGAATTTTACTTCGAGTTCATTTGATAACCGGATTGCGCTTTATCAGGAAGTGTGAGTGTAGTTTTATGTAGGGGTTAAGGGGTGTGGGGGGTGTTGTTTGTGTTCCATCTAGTATTTTATTATATTTACTATATGTCATGTGTTAATTAGTGATGTGATTATATACACATGGTATGTAGTGGTTGTTTTGAAATATAATATGGAAGACGAATTAGAATAGAGGATGTTATCTGGTGTTCTTCCACTTTTTGGTTAGAATTTCGGATCTTCTACTACATATGGTGCTACATCTTCTACTACAGTTATATAAATATAGTAGATATGTACATTTGTGATGTATTGATCATGTTACTGTGTATATGTATTAGTATATTATGTAATCGTAATAGAAGATGTAGTACCATTTGTAGTAGAAGATCCAATTCGTAATGGGAATTAAATGAAAGTTTTGGGGTAATCATTGGATTTAGATATTGCATTTCTTTTATTCTTTTTCTTTTATTAATGTGTGTATGAAGCTACATATACGTGCATATGCGGCTGTTTAGGGGTTCGGGTACAATACGGGCATTTCATCCGGATCCGGATCGACGGTCTATTATTAAACCGATACGAGTCGTAATTGGTTAATTCAGATTATTTAAATAAATTATGAGCTACTCGTGTATATATATATATATATATAATAGATATATAATATGATATAAAACTCATCCGTTAATTTTCTTATTGAGTCCACGGCCAATGTGATCCGCCACCTCTACTCACTCCATTAATATAAACCCGCCTACAGGTATTTAAATGATATCTAATCAATGTTGATTGTGTTTTGTGGAATACAGCAAGATGATATACCTAGATGGTGACATACAAGTTTTGACAACATCGATAATCTATTTGGTTTGGAAGATGGGCGTTTCTACGCCATGATGGGTTGTTTCTGTGAGAAAATACAAGAAGCTTGATTTGAAATGATAGTGGAGTTATGAATTATGTATTAATATATTATTACGTACAAGTAATTATATATCAATAATTATATATCTTTTTTTTTTAGTTTGTTATTATTAATCAACGTGATCTATTCAAAATTTATATAATAAATTTAATATTAAGATTTTGATAGCTTAAGAAGCAATACAAACGATCAAATAATCTTAGAAAATAAAAATTATGGCATATCGAGAATCTTATTTTTCAAAGTAAGATGCGAGGAATGAATCCCTGAAAAAATATATGTAGCGTGTTTTTGTTTGTGTGAAAAAATAATTAAAAAATAATTTTTAGTAAGGAGCACGTGAATAAATAAGGAAGGAATGTGTGAGAAAATATATGTAGCGTGTTTTTATTAGTGGAGTGAGTTGGTGAGGTGGTGAGACACTTCAACGATGGACTCTATAAGAAAACTCACCGATGGATTCTGTAATATATATTGTGGATTTTATTATTAATAAGTACGGGTGTGCTCGCATTTTTAATCTGCTTTATTATTGTTATTTCAGATCACATTCTCAATTCTCTATTTTAATGATACATATCCCAAGTGGTTCTGTCTTCGGCACTGAGCTTCGTTCCATACTGTCCCTGCTCGCACTACCAAAAAATATAAATTCTGAAATTTTAATTTATGATGATATGTATGCCAACATGATTTATAATAATAAAGTTACAATAAAAGAAGATAATTATCATTGTCATTATATTCATAATTCACTGGATCCAATTATGTTCAAGGAGTGTAATAGTAAAATCAAAATGAAGTGTTGAATCGAGTTTGCTCTTTTTCAAAGCGAAAAGAGACAACGAGATACATTAATTCTTTGTAGCAAATAATGAGTCTCGTCACCGAAAGTTTGTTATTATCAAATTATTTGATGTTGAGCTGATTTATACTTTAACTAGTGTATAACTCTATGCTCTTGAGACACTAGTAGGTGACACATTACATTTGCTAGTATGAACTTTATGAGTCTGGTAAGAACACATTATGTTGAGGTTCAACCCTCATGAGCAAAGTGAGATATGTTGGTTTAAATTGGAATCTGACACAAGTCAATAGATCGGATCATGGATCGCCCAAGGGGCCGATCCCTATGCAATTGTGAGTGGGTAATGATGGGGAATTTATCCGATAACTCCCCACTCATCCCACTAATCTACTCATCCCGCTTGTTATTTGTAATTTTATTGAAATCACTATATTAATTGGAAACTTTTATTAAAGGATATTTGGAAATTTTCCCATTCAAATAATATTATATAGTTAACATTTAATTGATATAGTTAAGATGCCTTGATAATAATTATAAAAGTATGAATATGTTGATGATCAAGAGGGCACCACCTCAGCTGAAAAAATACTTGAAAATTGGTTGGGCAGCGAACAGACCATAGATAATAGTGATGATAAGGGAAAAGGCAAACTGCGCAAGGCGTCTTGCGCCTAACTAAGCTAAATGAAAGTTCAACAAATTTAAAACAAAAACCATAAAGCATTAGATATGGCAGAGCCGAAGTAGGAGAGGTCTTCCTTTCAGACTCCGTCTCAATCACGCGAGATTGGTTCAAAGTCTATGCTAAACGTACCCATGCAACTATTCACTTTAGCGACATCTACCGGTAGAAGGTGTAGGAATAACACCATCTTCGATTTGAAAATTATATTTTACATGTCGATCCCTACGTTCTCGTACTGTCGCATCATATTTAAACTTCAAACCTCCCTCGATAGGGGTTGCCTAGCTTTGGGGAGGCTGCATCTCTGGTTCGTCACCATATGATAAACCAATCTGTCATTGAAGCCTGCACATAGAAATGATCGCCATCGGAGTGGTGACGCTTACTAAATCACCTCACTCCACTTGCAATCCCGATGTAAGTGCTCCACATTTCCATAGCTTGTCAGCATCTCATGCAATCAGGGTAAAGATCAATCGCCCATCTCAGCAAATCACATTATTCTGGGAGAATATCTCTCGCACAATGCTATATGTGAACTCGCGCTTTTGGTGATGATGAGCCGTTTTCCAGAGTTGTCTTGTAAGCATGAGCTATATGATAACCTGATTTAACCATGTACATACCATTTTTGTGAAGTTCCACACCAATCTACCCCTTTATCAAGTTGCATCGGTAGAGTCTGTACCTTGAGGTTAGGTAAACCTCGATCCACGAACCCTCTCATATTCTACCATTCTCTCCATTCCAAATATTCCGGCGTAAGTGTTGCTTAAGAATCTCCCAACCAGCTGCAATGCTTCTCCACGTATAAGTGGGATTAAAATTGATAGGAGCCTATCAGAAATTCTTATTAGTGTAATATCTAGCTTTTATAACTTTGGAAGAAGGGAGTTAGTGGATACATGTCGTTGGACTGTACCAAATTAGATATTTATAATTCCGATTTCCCAACTCTACAAGAAAAGCGGCAAGTCAGGTCGAATCCTCAGAGAACGGTAGGCTAGTGTTATTTTAATAAATCAAGCGGTTATGAAATCTAAATAAAAGTAGAAACAAACAATGAAAGAAATAAAGGTGGGAGGGAAGGGGGAGGGTTTTGATTGTGATGATCAATTAAGAACTACCAAAATACTAAACTAACCAAACTAAATAACTCAAGACAATTAAATACTAAAGATTCAATTAACACAAGAACACAAGACAATTAGAAAGAGTTTTTGGTTTTTAATAAATTTAAGAAATCTACCCTTGATCTAGTATCATTTGGCTTCAATGTATTACCCAACTATTGTTGATGCCCAATCCAATACAATTCAACTCCCTATCCCACGAATTACTAAGTCTGCTCTAGCAATCGTGTTATCACTTACGTCTAGCTAATCGAAAGTCTGCTCTTCGAGTAACCCTATATGATTAAACCAATCAAATCAATAAAGCACCAAGATAACGGAATAGATTCGACTTCGAAAGCTCGGGTTTAGAGGTTGAATTCTATAATATCACCAGCGACATCACTCGTTGTTCGCTACTAAGGGAATCAGAGAACCTACAATCACGGATAGTGATCTCTAATTCTAGCAACACATCTACACACTCCCTAGAGGGTGATCAATCCAATAAAAAGCATGTAAACATGAATCAAAACCAACAAATAATGTAGAACACTTGAAATTGCATTAGAAAGGTAACATCAACTAGCAATAGTTACATAATCATTGTCACTCAAAGTTCAACATATGATCAAGGGTAGAAATAGGGGTGCTACTCACCCATTAATACTAAAACTAACAGGAATTTAATGTAAAAGCTAAGAAACATGATAAACATAAAGATGAAACCAAAAATCTTGATTGGAGAAGAAAATCCTTCAATCCTTTGCCCAATCTCCCTTCTTGGTGGCTAGAAATGGCTGTTAGATATGTCCCCCAATAGGTCAAATTCGAAATGGAACTTATATATATAAGGGAAGATTTGTCACTTGGGTTTAAGGTAAAATCGCATTCACAATTTTTAAAATAGGGTAAACAATCTCAGCCGAGACGAAGCAATGAGGGTTTTATGCTTTGTGACTCGAAGGTTGATCTCGGCCGAGATGCAATTGTGTCTCGACCGAGACGTGAAAAGGGAAATTCAGGGTTTTGTTAGGGTTTGGCTCATCTCGGCTGAGATTTGGGTTTCATCTCGCCCAAGATCTTGATCTCTTGAAAACTTGGCTTTACTCTGGAACGTCATCTCGGCCGAGATGCATTGCCTGTCTCGGCCGAGATCTTCCTTTAGCCTTGTCCTTTGTTGCTTCGATCGATCCATCGACTTTGTGATCTTTTGATGCTCTTTTTCGATCCATTTATACCTGTTTTGACACAAACATCACTAAATTGATACTTAAAGCATCCTAAAGTGTGTGCACGAACACGTGTATCAAATCTCCCCAAACTTAGAATTTTGTTTGTCCCGAACAAATAAAGAAAAAGAAGAAAGGACATGTGTTTAGGGAAGATTTTAAGTGGCAATCGGTTTCATATTATTTTCTTAAAAGTAAGGCAAACATGATACTAATGAGCATATGTGATAGACAAAATTCACTACTTTCGAGACTTAACAATCTCCACTTGAGATCCTCACCGGGTGAATTTATCTCTCAACTCTCGAGTGTATCAAGTGGGACGTGTATACGCTCGCTGAAATGCATGAACCGCCTACCATAGGCTTGCCAATCATCTAAACTAAAAAACGTACTTGACAAGTGTGGCAAAGAATCAAATAAGTCTTTATAAGGTTGTAATGTTGGCTTGGGGTAAGGTGGGATAATTCTAGGTAAAAGTGACTATAAAACAGACTAAACTAGTTGGCCCTACCCGTTGACCCCTCAAACAATAGTCACTCTTCCTCACTCTCTCAATTCCCAATCAAGTCGATCCTAAGATTCGACTACCTCAACTCAAACCAACCTACCAATCTCTTGTTTATCAACTCTCAATTGAAATGTATTTCTTATGACCTTTTCAACTTTTAAGAGTGATGATCACAATATGTGTGATTTTACTAACCTCTCCAATTCTAACACTAAGAAAGTATGTACAATCAACTATTTCTTTTGTTTTTATGATTTTTCAACTTTTTCTCGGTTTTTCATTTTTTTAAAAGTATAATAAATATCTACAACTAATGGAGAGGTTAATAATCTCGATTTTCGCCTATTTTGTGTGTTTCCTTTCACCCTTCAACATTTTCCACCAGTCAACTCACATTTGATCCTAACTTTCCAACTCGACTACCTTCCAACCGCCTCCCTCATATTCATATAGTCCATTTAGATTCAAAGGCTAAATGAAAAGGAAATTATCTTGTAAAGTTGGTTATCACACAAAAAGGCTAAAGCTCAAGAGGCTTACTAGGGGCAATTTTCAACTATTTGGTGAGAAAAAAAAAATATATTTTCAAGTCCTTGAAATAGGTTCAAATCAAGAAGTGCCTAAAATCATTTTCAATGCCACAACAATGCACTGACTTATTCGATATAGAGAATCAAGACAAGTTCTAGAGAGAATTAAATGCATTCAATGAATTCACACCAAAAGGAATTTTGAATTACTCCTAAAGTGGGAGTATCATTTTAAAGCTCAAAAACTCACTTGGTAAAAATTTTGACCCCAAGTTTTGAATGCAAGTTGATTTTGCTTCAAAAGCCTATCATGTTCTATCAAGTGCCATTTTAAAAATAAAAAAATTGTACAAAAATTTTCATCATAAACCATTTGCCACAAGTTTCTTTCCTAAATGATCCAATCACTTTTTCTCGAGCGGCCAACTTGTACCACCCCCTCCCCAAACTTGGTTGGAAACCAATTTTGTGGAAAAGAGGAGTACGAATTGGTGCTCGCCGGATTTAACCAATTATTAACCATTTAGCCAAACCCACTACTAGCTAACAAAAATCCTACTCCTAAAATGTGCAAGATACAAAAACCTAAATATCAACAATATCAAAGGCACACAGGCCAATAAGATCATCAAAACCAGCCAATAAGCATAAGAAATCAGAAAAGAGGCATGAGGGGGTTCGAGAATTCGAGCGGCCAAGAGTGTCTCTTCCCCTATTCTCTCCCCAAACTTAGTTGAAAACTAAGTTTGTGAAGAAAAGGCAAGGCATTCTCGGTGCTCTACTCACAGCGACTCTTAAGGTCGGTCGTCTCGAGGACTCGAGCCAGTAAAACATCCTTGGGTGCTATTGAACAAGGCCAGTAACTTGTTTAGACTTTCTTTGATTTCCTTCATTTCTTTCCCCATCTTATGGACATCTCCCCTAATCGCACTGTTATCAGCCTTGATGCTTGCATACCCGACTCTAAATTGCTCAGCCGGTCACTGTGCTCTTCCCGAATCTCCACCTGAGACTGGACTGCTAATGCTGGCCTCTTCTTGGACGGTCTCTCTGACTGACACCTCGAGATCTGTCTTCGTCCCCGAGGTGCCTTGGTCTTGGCCTTGCCCTTCTGATATGCTGTGAGCTCTGGACAGTCTGATTTCTTTGACTCTAAGGTGCTAATCCAAGTTTAAGGCCAAATTGATCGTGCTCTCCATGTTCAGAACATAAGTCAGAGGGGGGTTGGGCAGCTGGAGATAGGGCCCCACATTCTGCATGACATATGGCACTCTATCTCCAGACTCCCCCTCTCGGTATCCCAGCTGAGCTATCCTCATATTCTCCATTTCATCCCAATCTAGATAGTAGTCGTTTGTGATGGGCTCAAAGTCTGGTAAGGGGACATTGAAATGGTTGAGGATAGGTGTGATGAGGGCGCCACTGTAGATAGGATCCGGAAGCTTCGCCTCTTTCCTCTTTTCCGCCTTCAATTCTTTCACAATCTTCTTGAAGCTTTCAATCAGAATCGCTTCATACACTCTATCTTTGGCACTGATGATTGCTCACAAGGTCTGTACTTCTGGGAACCGAACTTGACTCCTCTCCTTCCTCCCATACAAAGTCATGCTCAGAAGCTTCTGCAGGTATTTGACAACTGGATTTCGGATGAATGTGGTTCTGGACCCTCCTGAATCGTATACCTGAGCTTCATTGTCCCGGGGGCGGCAGTGATTTGCCCCCAAAATGACTGGACATCGAATCCCTCTCCCTCTGCATGGTCATCGGCAATTGGCTTGAACCCATAAATGCTGATCAGATCATTTCTGCGGAGAACCCTTTGCTCATTCATCAGCCGGAAGTTTATAGCGCAGGTCGTATTCTTGCATTTGGCCGAGTCAGCTCTGATTTCCAGAGTGCTGAAAAATTCTAGCACAAAACGTAGATAGGTGGGCCAAGGAGCAAGGAGTTTGGCTAAGTATGCTCTCTTCAAGAGCTCATCCACATTTGCTTTTATTCCCATAACTTCCAGGATCTTCGGGTCACCATATCGGGTGGCTAGCACCCCCCGTCTAATCAGTTTGCGAACCGCTTCTGATGATTTGGGTTCTCCAGCTCTATTTCATAGTGTCTACTATCACAGGTCGGGTCAACGGGGAATGGAATTCCTGGTGTGGGATTCTCCGATGTGGGCTCAATTGCCTTTTCCGTGCCTTTGGCTTGACTCTTTCGAACTTTTTGAGTCACAGCCCGACTTGAGGTGGTCTCTTGGTTGGTGTTCTTCTTTTTGTTTTTCGCTGGTGCCATTGCTTGCATGTAACCAGTAAAAAACACATACTTTAAAAGTAGCTTGACAAAGCAACCAACTTATATGTTCAACATCAAACTCACTTATTAATTTTCGTTCCAAATTCGATCAAAGTCTAAGTAAAGATAAGCTCAAACAGTATTAAGCATAAGCACTCAACCAAACAACGAACTTATAACTAGGAAAATTTGATCGAATTATAATTAATCACCTCCAATCAAGCATCTACCTTAATTTGCCCCTACCACTAAAATTATTAATCATATCAACAAAAATATACCCCAATTGATTCGATGTGTTTCTCACGTAACTTAATTCATCTCATCACAATTACACATCAACTTATTAAGCATAAAAATTGATATGATAACAATCTCAATAAGCAAAAACAACAACAAGACAGTGCAAAAACAAGCTTGAAAGGTTCTTTCAACCCAATTTCATTCCTAATCACAAATTTATCACAACATTCACCTTCCTTATGCATAAATACACTCCAAACAACATATCTATCATCAAAATTATATTCCCGAATCGTCAAGCACTCATAATTGATCAAGCATTCAATATACACTTCCAAACAATCAATCAATTTGATAAAACGAGACGAAAATACAAAATTAAAGTCCTAAGCATTCTCCTAATTCAATAATAATGAATATGTAAACATTAGGAAGTGGAGAAATTACATACTAATCGGGTTTAGACGAAGAGAATTCAAAAAGTGCCTTTCGCGCCCTTTTTCAACCCGACCTCAAAATTGCCCAAAATCCGAAATTAATCATAGGGAAGTGTGCAATGTGATGTGGGTGGGGTGTGGTATGAATTTGAGAGGAAGAAATTGAATGAAAGTGGTGATTTTGAGGTTATATATGTGTGTGCGCAAATCGCGAGTTTGGGGACGGGGGGGGGGGGGGGGGACGGGGGAGAAATGACCTTGTTGTTTCGCGCAGGGCATATTTAAACTGACCTGCGTCTCGGCCGAGATCCTTTCTTCGGTCTTGGGCTCCTTTTACTCAGCAACGGATCTCGGCCGAGATGCTTTGTGTGTCTCGGCCGAGATGTCTTGGTATCTCGGTCGAGATAGGCTTCCAGGAAATTTTGCCATTTTGGTCTCCGCTGAATCTCGGCTGAGATGCTTTCTTTGTCTCGGCCGAGACAAGATCACAGGGAATTGCCCATTTTTGCTTTCATGACGTCTCGGCCGAGATGCATGATTTTCTCGGCCGAGATTCTTTCCCTTGCACTTTTACTTCAATTTGATCCTCTTCACCCCCATTTTACACTATCTTTTTGAATGGTTTGTTTGGTATTTGTACACATTTAAAAAAAACAATTCAAAACAATACCATAATAGTAAAACTACTACTAAACTATGAATTCACAATGCAAAAAAACAAGTAACCGCCGGGTTGCCTCCAGACAAGCGCCTTTGTTTAACGTCGTTAGATCCCCAAACTTGTTCTTTTCACATCCTTTGCCTTCCTTTCACATAATCTCTCCCTAAATTTCTTGTTGTTCAAATCAACACTATCTTTCCCAAGCAAGTTAATGAAATCAATAGAGAAAATACCATTAACGTCTTCCGGATATCGCATAGATTCAAATATATTAAATCTTAACACTTGACCATCGAACTCCATGGTGAGGGTTCCCTCACGTACATCGATTTTGATCTGGGAAGTGTTTAAGAAGGATCTCCCCAGCAAAATCGGAGTGGTGTTCGGTGCATCTCTGTGCATGTCTAATACATTTTTTATAAAAGAAGTTATTTTGCTAATTTTAGTGGTAACTCAAACAAAAATATTATAGTCCAATTCACAATAAATATCAATTATAGCATAAATAATTAATCAACAAATAATCCATTTATTCAAATCAAATATCCTATTATAATATATGTGACATGGATGTCAAATCGAAGATTGTGAAAAAAATAAATAATTTGGTATATTATGCATGAAAGTCAGATTAAAATTGAAAAAGTTATTTGTGTTTAAAAAAAATAAAAGAAAGTAATGAACTTACCAAAAGAAAATAAATAAATAAATAAATAAAGTTTACCAATTACATGTTGTAAAAATTTTGGAGGAAAAATTACAATGTGTAAAAGTAAACTGCGAAGAATAAAGAGAAAGAGAAGAGAGCAGAAAAAGGCAGAAAAACGGCGTATATTATTTCACAATAGATTTCTCTTATATAGGTATACATTGTAGGGTTTTATGTATACAGGATATAATGAAACGCCTAAATTGCCCCTCAATCAATTACTTTTGATGAAGGCACACTAATGTGTTTTTCCTTCAACACTCCCTCTTGTGCCAAATCAAATGGGTGAATGTTGCATGAATGTTGCCTCGTTAAAAACCTTCCCAAGTAACAAAACCCAGTGGGGAAAATAAACCTTGGTCGAAGAGAAAAAGAGTGCGACGCACCTATGTTGAGACTCCCCCTGAAGTCTACACCTCTCACCTGATACGTACATCTATCAAGTGAGCTCAGAAAGTCTACATATCCCAATCCTTTCCACATGTTTTTCAAAGATTATCTTAGGCAGTGATTGTGTAAACAGTTCAGCTGCATTTTCTTCAGAGCTGACTTGAGTTACTTGAATCTTGAGCAAAGCTTATTGTTGCTGGTTGTAGAAGAACTTCGGTGATATATGCTTTGTATTGTCGCCTTTGATGTATCCTAGTTTCATCTGTTCGATGCAAGCAGCATTATCTTCATATATACATGTAGGCTCTTCAGTGGTAGAACTTAAGCTACTACTCTTCCGAATATGTGTGATGATCGACCTCAACCAAATAGACTCACGAACTGCTTCATGTAAGGCAATGATCTCTGAATGATTTGATGAGGTAGCTACAAGGGTTTGCTTAGTTGATCTCCAAGATATCGTCGTACTTCTAATAGTAAATACGTAACCAGTTTGGGAACGCCCTTTATGTGGATCAGACAGGTAACCAGCATCAGCAAAACCAACTAATACATTATTTGGTGTATCGGTGTAGGGGGTAGCTTCAACATTTGCTTTAGGGATTACAATTTCATCTGTGTTCCCTTTTCTCTCTTTGTAAGAAAAGAACAAGCCCATGTTAATGGTTCCTTTTAGGTATCGGAATATATTCTTGACACCATTCCGATGACGCTGCGTTGGTCCGAAACTAAATCTAGCTAACAAGTTCACTGAGAAAGTAATATCTGGTCGAGTACATTGAGCTAAGTATAATAATGCGCCTATTGCACTTAAATAGGGAATTTCAGCTCCCAATAACTCTTCGTCTTCTTCCTTTGGACGAAACGGATCTTTCTTTAAATCCAAACTTGGACCGATCATGAGAGTGCTAACAGGATGCACTTTGTCCAAGTTAAATCACCTGAGCATCTTCTGGACATATGCAGACTGGTGGATAAGTATTCCACGAGCTCAGTGTTCTAATTCAATGCCTAGACAAAATCGAGTTTTCCCAAGATCCTTCATCTCAAACTCGGATTTCAAATAGCTCGTGGTTTCTCTTATATTATGTTCATGTCATCAACATAAACTGCTACAATCGCAAATCCAGAACTAGTTTTCTTTATAAATACGCAGGGGCACTGTTCATCGTTCTTGTAACCTTTCCCAATCAAGTAGTCACTTAGACGGGTATACCACATCCGTCCTGATTGTTTCAATCCATAACGTAAGCATTTCAATTTGATTGCAAACGCACTCTGTGGTTTAGAGTCACTAGACTTGGGCAATGGAAGACCATCAGGCACTTTCATATATATCTCTGAATCAAGATCCCCATAGAGATATGCAGTAACCACATCCATCAGCTGCATTTCCAGTCCTTCGGAAACTACTAAGCTAACTAAGTAGCGAAACGTTATGGCGTCCATTACGGGAGAGTACGTCTCCTCATAGTCAATTCTAGGGCGTTGTGAGAAGCCTTGTGCTTCAAGGCGAGCTTTATATCTCAGGACCTCATTTTTCTCATTACGCTTTCTGACAAAGACCCATTTATGTCCTACAGGCTCTACACTCGGTGGGGCTAGCACTACCGGACCGTATACCTGTCTCTTTGTCAAAGAATCAAGTTCTGCCTGGATTGCTTCTTTCCATTTAGGCCAATCTGCTCTTTTTTGACATTTTGCAACAGAGCGTGGTTCGATGTCATCATGCTCTATAATTTCTTTAGCAACAGTATAAGCAAATACATCATTAATCTGTGTGCAGTGTCCGTCCATCAACTCATATGCACTTTCATAATCCATAGAGATTTCTTTATTCTCTGGAATCATATCAAACGTCAGAGCTTCCTCCAGTAATGATTCTAGGACATAACTATAATCAGAGATAGTCTCATGAGATGGATTCTCAACATTGATGATTAATAGATCGGGTTGTGCCTCACCTACCCTTTTCTTCCTTGGGTTTGTGTCGATAGAACCATGTGGCCTCCCCATTTTCCTTTTTGGAGCCACGACCTCAACCATACCTCCACCAGGTGTGGTTGCAACACCTTTATCTGCGGTGTTGTGCCCCTCATTGGGGACTTCTAACCTTGCAGGCACATTTGCAGCTGGTATATGAGAGACCTAGTCACTTTTGCGATATCAGCAAATGCATCAGGCATCGAATCTGCTACGTTTTGAAGATTAATTATTCTTTTTACTTCACTTTCACATTGTGAAGTTAAAAAAAAATGAGACAGAGTGGGGACAGATCACGATAATTTCTGTCGTTCCCTTAGAAATTTATTTTTCTCATCTCCCCCTAACGACGGGAAGATTGTCTCACTAAAGTGACAATCCGCACATCTACCGGTAAAGAGGTCGGCTGTCAAAGGTTCTAAATAGCGGATAATGGTTGGAGATTCATATCCAACGTATATACCTAATCGTCTTTGGGGACCCATTTTTGTGCGCTGTGGGGGCGCAATAGGCACATATACTGCACAACCAAATATGCGTAGGTGTGAAATGTCAGGCTCATATCCAGTTACCAACTGGTACGCAGAAAATGGTTGGTCAACAGTGGGTCTGAGATGAATAAGTAAAGCTGCATGTAATATTGCAGAACCCCATGCAGAGATAGGCATGTTGGTGCGCATAACCAAAACCCTAGCCACCATTTGTAGTCTTTTTATGGTGGCTTCTGCGAGACCGTTTTGTGTATGCACATGGGGTGTGGGATGCTCTACATCGATCCCGATAGACATGCAATATCATCAAGTGCTTTTGATGTGAACTCTCCAGCATTATCAAGTCTTATGGACTTGATAGGGTTATCATGGTGGTGAGCCCTTAAACGAATAATTTTTGCTAAGAGTTTTGCAAATGCAGAATTTCTTGTGGATAATAAAGCGACATGTGACCAGCGTGCCGAAGCATCAACCAGAACCATAAAATACTTAAATGGTCTGCATTCTGGATGAATAGGTCCACAAATATCTTCTTGTATCCTGTGTAAGAATGGAATATTTTGTTTGGTATCTTTAGCATAAGACAGTCTCGATGTTACTTTTGCTAAAGAACAGGCTTTGCAAAATGAGTGATGTGCCTTTGAGATTTGTAATAAGGCAGGGTGGGATGTAGATAGTGCATCTGGTGCTTCAAAAAACACAGGTTGCGATGGAGCAACAACATGACCGATATCATCCATTTGTATCGAATTTGCGTCCCTTTCTATGTTTCACTCGATAAAAAGGATGTTCGTGTGAGTTTTTCAAAATACGGATCATCATATCACGACTGGGATGTCCAAGACGATCATGCCAAAGCCTGTATAAACTAGTGTCACATAGTTCATCATTGGTGACGGCATAGGATTCAAGAATTCGAATAGTAGTGATGTACAACCCACTAGATTGACTCATTAGTTTCTCTAAGATATGTTTTCTTCCACATTCAGTAGAGGTAATATATATAAATTCAATTTCATTCTCACTATGAGTTTCCAAAGATAGTTGTTGGCACGAATATCTTTAAAACTTAACAAGGTTCGATTAGCTCTTGGTGCATACAGAGCTTCTTCGATGTTAATAAGTGTGCCGTTAGGCATCAAGAATTTGGCAGTACCTCGCCCTTTTATTAATTGGGATGATCCAATCATTGTAGTTACAGATGAAGTATAAGGAATAAGTTCAATGAATAATTGTCTATTCCTTAAAATTGTGTGGGTAGTCCCACTATCTGCCAAGCACTCTATTTCTCTGCGAGACATTCCTACAAGTAAATGTGACTTGTGTTATTAATTTAGTTGGAAACATAATCTCATTTTTTTTTTTAGTATTTCAATGATTTACTTGTCATTCAATATTTCCTTTTGTTCCTTAGATGTATTACTTTACATCGGGATAGTGCTATTTTCGAACCATGAATATTGATGTACAATAAATTCAAATAAATTCAATACTTTAGAATAAAATTCAAATTTATTGATAAACCAGCGTCAAGAAAAGTAAGTCCCATACCAAAAATCTAAATAAAAAACAAATAGTCTAAGTAGCTTGAAGACTAAAAAAAAAGTTGTCCAAATAAAATGAGGCATAATGCCTTAACAACTTTCTTGAAAAAAAAAATTAAATAAAGCAGATCAGTCAAAATCGGGAGTATCCATTGACTGAGGAAAATCCTTGTTGCCATTGAAATCTGCAATCGTGAGGTTAACATCTATGGGTTGATTCTCCTCTTCCATGTAGTGGGTTTCTTGTTCTTTAGATTCCCTATACCTCTTATAGTTGGCTGCTACATAGTTGCTTGCACGACAGTTGCTATACCAGTGGTCGGTGTCTCCGCACCTATAACAAGGTTCATTGCCAACTCGTTCCTTTTTGTTCGAAGGGTTTTTAGGTTCCTTTTGCACCTTGGCTCCACGACCACCGGGGCCACTAGGAGCGCCAATACCTACTTGTTTCCCTCTCCACCACAGCCCCTACCACGACCTCTACTATGGCCCCCACGGCCCGTACCCCGTGGTGCATTATTCCCACGTTGGTAAGGATGAGCACGTCCTGCCCCCTTTTCTTTGGGGTTCTTTCCACCGTTTCCTTAATTAAAGTTTGCCTCGGGAATTTTCTTTGTCCCAGCAGGCTTAGCATTGTTGTTCAAAAGAACTTGGTCATGCCTCTCAGCTACTTGCAGCATGTTCATCAGCTTATTAAATGTTGTGATTCTTTTGTAATCATATTCAAGTCTATACTGGTTTGCCAGTATAAGTGTTGAGGTAGGAAAGGTGGAAAGAGTTTTTTGTATCATGTCATCTACTGTGATTTTCTGTGCATAAAAAGTAAGACGTGCTTTAAGGCATAACAAAGCCTTTTTGAAATCATTGACCCTCTGGTAGTCAAGTAAGCGGATTTCATTTCACTGGATAGTTAGTTCTGGAAGCAGAGTGTCATGTATGTTTCCAAAACGTTCCTTTAGGGCATCCCACAGTTCTTTGGGGGTTTTCAATTGAAGGTACTCCCAGCGTAAACTAGGATCGATATGCCGCCTAAGAAACATTAGGGCGTTTGCTTTGACCTTGTCAGAAGGTTCTTTGTCATTTGGGTCAGTGGTGGTTTGATTATGGAAAGATAATCCTTCCCTAAGAAGGTAGTTTCCATATCAGAAACCCAACGATGGTACTCAATTCCTTCTGAGTCCAAAATTTCAAATTCAGGTCGAGTTGGTTCAGCCATCTGCTATAAAACAAGAGGGGATATACATTAATTATGCAAGCGTAGCATTATATGATTTTATTCAAGAAAGTGAGTTGAGTTAGATTTTGAGACAATTGGTCACATATATTTTTTTCGATGCTTTGTGAAATACTTTATCACATTAATTTATACCCATATGTATCATCCATGAATTTTCTTTATCATGGAGGTACTCAATAACAAGTATATAAATACAAAAAGAATATTTTATATATTGTGTAAGAATTGCAAAACATAAAAATAAAAATAAAGGAAGATCATGTAGAAAACTCAACAGTTCAGATACTTTGACAGCGGAAAATCTACACAACTAACTGTATGAATTCAAAATTCTAATTAACTTAGGTGAGATAGTGAAAGCCAAACCATACCTAAAAATAAATGCCCAACAGATAATTGCCAAACTTTTATTCAACAAATCTAAGAAAAAAACCTATATTTGAATATTCCTAGACAGTCCTAACTAGTAACAAGTACGCCAGATCCATTCCCCAAAATTGCAGCACAATTTCGAAAGTAATCAATACAACTTTACCGATTATTAAACCTTTAATGAAACACCATATATTGAATTTAGGCTTGCTTCAAAAAAGAAAAATAAAACAATCTATTTCATTACATACAAATTGAAAAAGAACTTGAAACTTTGGAAATACAAAGTCAATAGTTGTGATATCCCGAATCTTTGAAAAGCAATAAAATACATTCTTTGCATCTTAAATATTTTTACCAATTTTATTTTAGTCTAAATTGTAAAGCTATTTGATTTTATTTTTAGAAAATAAGTATGTACCAAGTCGACTATACTCTTAGCATCTAAAAGGTAAGAATTAAAAGTTTACAATATAGAAATTTAATATTAACATCGTGCTTAAGAAGTAGCAAATAAAATTAATTTATTTTATATTACATATACATGATATACCTACCTAAAATAACAACCAAAGTTACAATATATATATATATATATATATATATATATATATATATATATATATATCATGTACATGTGTATAGAAATATAATAATACAATAGAAAAGAAAAAATAAATAAATATATATATACATGTTCATGCAAAACGTAAACTATAACATGATGATGATGATGATGATGATGATGATGATGATGATGATGATGATGATGATGATGATGATGATGATGATGATGATGATGATGATGATGATGATAATAATAATAATAATAATAATAATAATAATAGTAAACCAAACACACATACTATATTTAGTAATATAAACATACTATATTTAGTAATATAAGTATATTATGTACGTGAATGTAGATGTCCAAAATTTCATTCAAATGAATTCCATATCGATCTCAGATCTTTTTGACCAACTGAAGGGAGCTAGCGTGTTCTCAAAGATCGATCTCAGATCGGGCTACCACCAACTCAAGGTCAAAGAATGTGATATTTCTAAGACAACCTTTAGAACACGATATGGTCATTATGAGTTCATAGTAATGCCTTTTGGATTGACAAATGCACCCGCAGTATTCATGGATTTGATGAATAGGGTATTCCATCCTTATTTGGACCAGTTTGTCATAGTTTTCATCGATGATATTCTAGTATACTCAAGAGATAAAGAACAACAGGAGAAACATCTTAGAACTATACTAGGTACCTTACGACAGGAGAAGCTTTATGCTAAATTTAGCAAATGTGAATTTTGGCTAGATCGAGTTATTTTTCTAGGCCATATTATCACGGCTAATGGAATCGAAGTGGATCCAGCGAAGGTTGAAGCATAAATGAATTGGAAAGCTCCGAAGATGTGAATGAGGTCCGAAGTTTTCTGGGTCTAGCTGGTTACTACAGAAGATTCATTCAAGATTTCTCGAAGATCGTTAGGCCTTTGACTTAATTGACAAAGAAGAGCAACCAATTCCACTGGACTGACGAATGCGAAAACAACTTTCAAGAGCTTAAGCAGAGACTCGTAACTGCGCCAGTTCTAACTATCCCTGACAGATCAGAAGGATTTGTCATTTACATCGATGCCTCAAAATTAGGACTAGGATGCGTTTTGATGCAACATGGAAAAGTCGTCGCTTATGCCTCAAGACAATTGAAACCCCATGAGTTAAACTACCCTACACATGACCTAGAACTAGCTGCTGTTGTTCACGCATTAAAGATATGGCGTCATTACATCTATGGTGGGAAATGTGAAATCTACACAGACCATAAGAGTCTAAAGTACTTTTTCACACAAAAGGAACTCAACATGGGCCAAAGAAGATGGCTGGAGCTAGTAAAGGACTATGATTGCACCATCGACTATCATCCGGGCAAGGCAAATGTTGTAGCTGATGCACTTAGTAGGAAAAATGAAGGTCATATAGCCACTCTCCCAACACAGCAAGAGTTATTGCTGATAGAATTTGCTAAGTTGAATCTAGATTTTGTGAAGTCAGGCCATACTGCTGCAATGATCGCAACATTAACCATACAACCTACCTTGAGAGATCAAATATAGATAGCACAAAAGACTGACAAATTCCTTCTTAAGATGAAAGACCGGGCAATTGCAGGAACCATCAAGGGGTTCTTTGTAACACCAGATGGGACTTTAACATACAAAGGAAGATTATGTAAGAAAGGAAATTCTTGAAGAAGCTCATAATACCCCGTACACAGCTCATCCAGGAGGGACGAAAATGTTCAAGGACCTGAAAGAGATCTATTGGTGGAGAAATATGAAACGATCAATAAGGCAATTTGTTGAAAGATGTTTAACGTGCCAACAACTTAAAGCAGAACACCAGCGGCCTTCAGGACTCTTACACCCTTTTAAGATTCCCGAGTGGAAGTGGGAACACATAGCAATGGACTTTGTTACTGGACTGCCATGAACAGCAAAAAGGAATGAAGCCATTTGGATGATCATTGACAGACTTACAAAGACAGCACACTTTGTACCAGTAAGAATGACGCTTAACATGGATCAACTTGCTCAACGGTACGTAGACGAGATTGTTAGATTACACGGAGTACCAGTGACCATAGTTTCGGACAGAGATACACGTTTCACCTCAAAATTCTGGAGAAGTCTACAAACGGCCCTTGGACAAAGCTCAACTTCAGCACATCATATCATCCACAAACTGATGGACAGTCAGAAAGAACAATACAGACACTCGAAGATATGCTTAGAGCTTGTGTACTAGACTTTAGAGGAAGCTGGGAAACATATTTGCCACTAGTAGAATTTTCTTATAATAACAGTTACCAAGCTACCATAAAGATGGCACCGTATGAAGCACTCTATGGAAGGAGATGTAGGTCGCCGATTTACTGGGATGAAGTTGGAGAACGAAAGATCTTAGGCCCTGAGATCATCGATAGAACCATTGGAGTAGTAACTAAGATTCGAGAAAGAATCAAGGCTGCCCAGGATCAACAAAAATCATATGCTGACACGCGAAGGAAGGATCTACAATTCAATACAGGCGATAAGGTTTTTCTCAAAATGGCACCAATGAAAGGAGTAATACGCTTCGAGAAGAGAGGGAAGTTAAAACCCAGATATATTGGCCCATTTGAGATTCTACATAGAATTGGAGACGTCGCCTATAAGTTAGCTCTACCACCAGAACTTACCAATATCCATAACGTCTTTCATGTATCAGTACTTAGGCAGTACGTCCCAGATTCAAATCACGTTATTCATCAAGAGAATCTGGAGGTCAATAAAAACCTCACTTATGAAGAGAACCCCATTGCTATCCTAGGAAGAAAAGTTCACACTTTGAGGAATAGAGAGATTCCCTTAGTACTAGTGCAGTGGAGTAGACATGGGAAAGAAGAAGCTACTTCGGAACGAGAAGATGAGATCTTAGCAAAATATCCGAATATCCTAAACCAAGTAAGTACAATTTCGAGGACGAAATTTTTAAAAGTAGGGGAGACTGTGATACCCCGAATCTTTGAAAAGCAATAAAATACATTCTTTACATCTTAAATATTTTTACCAATTTTATTTTAGTCTAAATTGTAAAGCTATTTGATTTTATTTTTAGAAAATAAGTATGTACCAAGTCGACTGCACTCTTAGCATCTAAAAGGTAAGAATTAAAAGTTTACAATATAGAAATTTAATATTAACATCGGGCTTAAGAAGTAGCAAATAAAATTAATTTATTTTATATTACATATACATGATATACCTACCTAAAATAACAACCAAAGTTACAATATATATATATATATATATATATATATATATCATGTACATATGTATAGAAATATAATAATACAATAGAAAAGAAAAAATATATATATATACATGTTCATGCAAAACGTAAAGTATAACATGATGATAATAATAATAATAATAATAATAATAATAATAATAATAATAATAATAATAATAATAATAATAATAATAATAATATGTTAATAATAGTAAAACAAACACACATACTATATTTAGTAATATAAACATACTATATTTAGTAATATAAGTATATTATGTACGTGAATGTAGATGTCCAAAATTTCATTCAAATGAATTCCATATCACTAGTCCCACATCGAAAAGTTTACGTTAAATTTGTGAAATTTTCACATATAAATACAAGTTTAACACTTCATTACAAAATATAAGAAAATAAGTAAAATACAAAAAAAAAAAAAAACATTATATTAAGTAATGGAATTCCTTTAACTAGGAGGTCCATATCAGTTTATTTTCAACAACGCTCGGGTCGGCGATTTGAGAAATTGTCGTATAGTGTTAAAATATTTTGAGGTATGTCTTCTTTAATAATTTTCTTTCTTATTGTTTATATAGATTTAGGAATTTAATTATTTTCTTGATTTAAGTAGATTTATAAATTTAGCTATATTCTTAAGTTTGTATTAAATAGTTGTCGTTTAAGATATGTGCATGTTAGTTAATTTTAAATATTTTATTAAATGTTGTTAATAATTTAAAATTAATAGTAGATTAAGCTTTTTAATTTAGGGATATAATTTATAATAACTTGGCTTATGTATTAGAAATTGTAAAAGATAGACATAATCCAAGGATAGTGTACCACACTTAATCACTTCGAAAATACTAAACCCGATAAATAATACTAATTAATTAAACAACATGTGCTAGGTGTAGTGCAGGTCGGGCCTTGGGACGTACACGACTTAACTACTGTAAAGCAAGCATAAAAGGTAGGTGATCGGGCTATTTGTAAGTACATTATGCTATTGAACTTGTACTTTGATAAATATGTTTGCCTTCAGGCTTATTGATATGATATCTCTTAAGTCGTAAGATTGGCTTTTGAGAAAGGCTCTTAAGTCGTAAGATTGGCTTTTGAGTAGGGCTTGGGAGTCGTAAGATTGGCCCCCTAGTCTAGCAATATGGCTTTTGAGTCGTAAGATGGACTCCTAAGTCAAGGATGTGTTTATTATTGTGCATCTTCATTTAGTATAACTGCTTACAAAGTTCCCACTGAGTTTATACTCATGCTCTTAATTACAAATCTTCAGGTTAGTTGAGCTGGGTGGCGGGGCTGTTGCAGCAAAGGTCACTGGGTTCCTTCTTCTATCCGCAACTTAAAGATGTTTTGCCTCTTCTATGTATATAAATAAGTTTATGTGTCACAAAATCCGGGGTTGTCATTTTCTTAGAAACTTTGGAACCACTAGTGTAAATATGTTTTGGCAGCGTCTTATTGTCAATAAAATTTATGCTTTTATCCAATAAGTATTTTATGTCACGCTTTCGCACTTTATCTGCTTTATTACTTAATCAAAGGAAAAGAAAAATTTAGTAGCACTTCAATTCCGAGTTAATGGGATTAGGGCGTTACAATAGTTGCGGCTGTAAGAATAGTATAGGTTAATCTAACTTTTTTTTTTTTTTTTTAACGAAACCTAATCTATTTCATGAAAGTCATGTACAATGAATTAATTAAACCTGTTGTATGAATTCTATATAGGTAGTGTAATGATTATAATCCCTTTGATAATTACAAATATGTTGAATTGCAGGTTTGATTCTAGTCTCTAATTTAACGAGATTCTAATTTATTTGAGGCGGTCGGAATTAGCCAGAAAATATTCCACTATCAATTAACAATGAATACTTACCTCTGTTAAACCTACGAAACTTGCAATCAAGGATTCACGATGCAATAATAGGCAAAGTAACAAGAGTCAAAAATATAATTAGCCCAAAAAGTGATTTATCTAAATACAGGCAGTAGCAGTAATATGTTCATCAATTAAACAGTCTAAAAAATATTAGGGTTTCGAATTACCTTGCAGTTGTGGTATTTCTCAACACAATAGAAGTATTTACTTTCACCAACATAGATCTCCCTTAGATGATTCCCCTTTTTTGTTCTTCACCGTAGAGCAAGTTCGTGCTGATAACGTGTAAAAGTAAGCTGGGAAGAATAAAGAGAAAGAGAAGAAAGCAGAAAAAGACAGAAAAATGGCGTATATTATTTCACAATAGATGTCTCTTATATAGGTATACATTGTAGGGTTTTATGTAAACAGGATATAATGAAATGCCTAAATTGCCCCTCAATCAATTACTTTTGATGAAGGCACACTAATGTGTTTTTCCTTCAACAGAATGATATTAATATCCTCCATTTTACTTTTATATATATGTAGATGTTCCATTTTCAGTTTACATTAATGTCGTTTTTCTTTCTTTCTTTTCTTTTCCTTTTTCACATTTTTTCTTAATTAGCTAATGTTTGGAGTACCTCATTACTTCTTTGTGTTCTTCATTGTCCTTTTCATTTCACTAACCAATTTTTCTTGAAGTTAATATATATATATATATATATATTGTACAAAAGATATTAACATAAATATAATAAAATAAATTTCACACAAATGAAAATAAATATAATTTCCTCGCAAAACTTGAATAAAACTAGCACAATTCCTATAACTCAACATAATTGTATTAACACAATTTATACTAATTATGAAAGTTCCTAGAAAAATATACATCAAATAAAAAATTCCACGAAGAAAAGTATGCAGAATTCAAAAAAATAAAGAAGAGAAATCTTAACTTGGGAAGGAAAAAAAAAAGAAACAACTATTTTTTGTATTTTTTCTTTTTCAGGAATTTAATTTCTTTTTATTCCTGAAATCTTCCCCTTTTTTTATTTCTCGAAAAAAAAATCTTTTTGTTTCTTGAAATTTTTCTATCTTTCGGGGATTTTTTTTTTTTTTTTTTTTTTGGAACTATTTATATTTTCAAGAAGTTTCCTTTTTATTTGTTGAATTTTTTTTTTCTTTTTAAATTTTTTTTTTCCTAGATTTTCTTGTTTCCTCTAGTACTTTCCGGAATTCTTCTTTAAAAAAAAAATGGTTCGTTTTCTATATTTTGAAAATCTTCCTCAAACCTTCTTTTCTTTATATTTTCCCTAATTTTATTTTATTATTTGATAACTTAGAAAAGCAATAGTGACATGTGGATTGGTTCAACTGGCACTTGTGGGCTAAATGAACAAAAAACACAAATTCAAATAATAAGTACGTTAATTTAAAATTGAGACGAATTTTGACATGTTCAGATGAGAACCATTTTCTAATAATATAAAATTTTGAATTACTAGTGCCTTTTTAAAAAATAATTGGCTCAATGAATTAAAATGTGTCAATTATATTGCATAATTTATTTATATTCATACTTACTATTATTATTATTATTATTATTATTATTATTATTATTATTATTGTTATTGTTATTATTATTATTATTATTAAGAGAGATTATAAATAGTTTACTCTTATATATATATTTTTTCATATTTTTACTATATTTTCAACCATACATATAATTATTCACTAGATAATCATACAAAGAATTTCAATTAGCATTAGCGATTTTACATTTTTTTTTTTTTATTATAGTTTCTTTTTCTTGGGAGCAGAGACGGAGCCAAGAGGGGGCTAGCGGCGGTGACCGCTCCGCTCAAATTTTCTGACAAACTGTTGTGTATATACATATACAATGTAATTGCAGATAAAGAACGAATTTCGTCCACCTCGAACAAAAATATTGTGTATATACATATATAGCGTAATTGTAGTTAAAGAACGAATTTTGACACCCTCAAATTTAAAAAACTTGATATCCTAAAAAAGTAATTTCGCCCCCACATTATAAAATTTTGGCTCCGTCCCCACTTGGGGGAGGGGGGATTGGTGGTTTACAATTTGAAAGAAAAAGAAAACAGACTTAGGGGGGAATGGCGTTGGAATCAAAATAGAAAAAGACAAGTTAGATGATTTTTTTGGACCAAAGGATAAATAATCTAAAAAATTATTAACAAAAAAGGAAATAACAAAACAAAATAAAAGAAAAGTAAAGTTTTGTTAGCCTGTAAAAGGAGAGAGAGAAGGCATTAGTGAGACCTACTTTACTAAATAAATAAAAAATGGTATTTCTACAGCGCAACCATTATATTAATACAACTAACTTTTCACCTGCTATATCAGGTAACAAGCAAGTATCTTTTTTTATTTTTTAATAGATTGTGTGGTTCCATCTCTTGTTTAATTAGTTTGATGTTCATTTGACTCCTATAGCCTTTTTAGTTTGAACAATCATTCCAACAATTTAGTCTTCCATACTTATTTATTTTTCCATGTTCTTTTGGGGGAAAATATGTTGGTTTTACTAAAATGAGATATAAAAATGAAATCCTAACAATGCACTTTTCTACTAACATTAGCTAAATAAATAGCAACGGCCCACTAATCATACGAAAAGAAGTTGATTAACATTTTATTTAATAACACCAAAAAAAAAAAAAAAATAAGACATAAAAAGTGACAGCTTTATTTCAATTGACCATATTTATAATAAAAATAAAGAATGTAAATTGTTATTCACTACACTGCTAGAGATATATACAAAACGAGCTTTTTTTTATTTGATTCGTTATTCAAATTCAAAATAAGGATCAATTTAAATAGTCGGATATATATATTGTGTGTGTATATATATTGATATCAATACAAATATCTATATATCTGATTTGTATTTTAGATTTGAAGTATAACATATACTCCCTTCGTTTCAAAGAAAGTGCTGTTTTAGAGAAGATTTTTTTTTTTTTTTTTTTAGAAGTGTAATTTTAGTTTATAAAAACAATTCTTTCAATCTTACCACAAAGAACCTACTTAAATTAGTTGACTATTTCCTTATCCCACAAAAACATATACCAATTAAATGATTTTGTATGAATATGTTTTTCTTTTCTACTCATCCTTAAGTTTTTCAAAAAAAATGTTACACAAATATATAGGCAAAAAATTATTTTTGGTTCCATAAGTATTTACTTTTTCTATTTTAGTCCCACAAGTATTTACTTTTTCAATTTAGTCTCATAAATGCTGAAATTGTCCAATTTAAGGATTCTTTTTGCTGGAAAACACTAAATTGGCCAGAAATAGTCACGTGCAACTCACGTGACCTTAATATTTGGGGGAATCCATCTATGCTAAGTGATGTGGCATAAAATAGCTGAGCATGGCTTAAATTTCTATTAAATTACAATTCAAAATAAAGAGAATATCCACATCATTATTTCAAATATAAGTATCGTTTTATTATATGCAACAAACAACATTATTAGTAATGTTAGCGTATTTTGACATCCCAAAAGCCACAAACCCTAAAACATAGAACCAAATTTCTTCAAACAACTTGTAAAAAAATTCCAGAAATTTCCCAAATAAAAACCCGAGAATTAGGAGTTATCTGCGACGAGGCGAGAGAGCAGCTTCGCCATGGTTTTTGTGCAGAAGAAGGGGTTGTGGATCGGACCCTTCTCAAGTACGCATATTCTTTTTATTTGAATTAAAATTTGACTGAAATATAAGTCCGACTCAACTATTTCATACCACGTCACTTATTGTCGTCGATTTTTTCTAAATATTAGGATCACGTGAGTTGCACATGATTATTTTCAACCAATTCGGTATTTTTTTCCGTGAAAATTATCCTTAAATTGAATAATTTTAGCACTTACGGGGCGAAATTGAAAAAGCAAATACTTATGGGACTAAAATCGGAAAAGCAAATACTTACGGGATCAAAAATGATTTTTGGCTCAAATATATATATTTTGGAATGGAGTATTATTTAAAGAACCGCTACTTTTTATTTAAAAATCCAAAGTGGATCCTCATACAATTATACACATTGGTTTATCAATAATACACAAGAAAAATACTTTGGATTTAGATGTGTAATGTTTTATGTGGTTGTGGAAAAATATTTTTTGCAATATAATACAAATGTTTAAATTTACAAAAGTTTTTTTAGGTACACTTTTTGAATCGAACTTGAGTTACAACTTATACTTATTTGAGTTTAAATTTATTTATTTAAAAATTATTTTTCATAACATTTGAATTTGACAACATGATTTAGGTTTAGATAATTGAAATGATAGCTTACTTTTGTTTCCTTTTTTTATTTTGAACAACTTAGTTTACTTTTTATAAAATTCTCTTTTCCCCCTTATTTTTCTTATTTTTTGCAAAACAAAAAAAAAAAAAAAAGTAATAAAAATAAAGTGAAACTCATGTATGAGGACAATGCATTATTTATAAGAAAAAAAAAAAAGGAAAAAAAAAAGACAATCAATTATTAGTAACGGGGCAGCAAATTCAATGTTACTTTGCCATCACAATTTTTTTTTTTTATCTATGGTGATTGGTTTAACAACAAGTCATATAGTAATTGTTAATTTAATAGTTGAAATTAAAGATCTAGTGATTTAAAATAAAGTTGTATTGATACAATGGTTGTACCATCGAAGAACCCAATAAAATATTAGTTGTTTTACCAGCTATAGCAAGTCAAAAAGTATGATTGTATTAATACAATAGTTGTACCTTAGGATTATTATTATTATTATTATTATTATTATTATTATTATTATTATTATTATTATTATTATTATTATTATTATTATTATTTATTTTTTGTGGGGGTGGGGGGGGGGGGGGGGAGGGGTGTGTGGGGAGGGGGGTGTTGTTGTTTACAATAAATACATTGAGGTTTGAATATGATGATTTTGTAGTGGGCAACACAGCTTGAAGCATCAGCAGCACTGAATCAAGGCAAGAAGAAGTCAATTCACCAAAACCCAATTTTATATGCAGTCGCCTATTAACATGAAAATAAATTAATGCATTTCACAGCTGATTTTCACCAACTGCGCATTTATCTATTTCCTGTGGCTCAACTTGCCTGGAATTATTCCTCTGAAAATGACCCTAAATTTTGATTTGCTTACTACTACTTCTTCTGGCATCAAAAGGTCATACATAACCTAATCATAACCTAATCACAATCCAGTTGATAATATTTGCATTTTCAGATATGCATTTACAAATGAAGTGCAAAAGACTGGTCACAAGTTTATATAGATTAAATAATAGTTGACTTTGGGTCCATGTTATCCTCAAAGGTTTCATTTTTGTTTAATTATTCAAAACTTGCCGAGTAGTCATAGACCAAAATTATAAGATGGTGGGAATGTACAAAATATGTTTAATTACTTGGACATTTTCTGCAATCTCTACCAAATATAATGGAACCTAAGTTAAGTCAATGTTGTGAAGAGGGCTTCTCAACACAAATTTATTAAAAGATCTTAATTTATTTCCGAATTTTGGTGTTGAGTTATGATGATTTGGAGGATTCATCTCTTTCTGCTGGCTGCTTTGCTCCATGTTTTAGTTATAGCAGCATTCACAAACACTGATGATTGTAAGTTTTCTAAGTTCCAGGTATCATTCTATCTTGATTACTTCTGCAGTAAGCAATATTAATATCCAAAAATATGTTGCTTTCGGCTTTTCTGCATTGATAGCTCGAATAAGTTGTGGGATATAATTAAGAACCATTATAATAAACGAAGAATTTGTTCATCTGTTATGTAGTTGCTGGTTTAAAATCTCTGGCAGACAGTTGGAACAATTTTCCACCAAATTGGGCCGATTCTGATCCTTGTGGAGCTGGCTGGGAAGGAATCGGCTGCGTTAACAATCGGATTGTGTCTATGTAAGTGTTTTCCGTACTGCTCATATTTCAAGAAAAGAAATGACTATAGTTTAATCCACTCATGTCAAATTTCAGCACATTGGCGAGCATCAACTTGAGGGGTCAGCTATCATCAGACATAGCGAAATTATCTGAGTTGCAGACACTGTAGGTTTTTCTCTTTTCCTCAACAGATAAGATAATCCTGTTTCTATCGAAACGATCTTAATATCCCCTTTTCTGTTAACTTTTTGTCGATGTACAGGGATCTGTCATATAACAAAGATATGACTGGACCTCTTCCTCCAGCCATAGGAGATGTGAAGAAGCTATCAAGCTTGTAAGAATATCTTTAAAAATTGTAGATGATGTAATAATAAATTCATTTAAAGAAAAAATACCATATTGATTGCAGAATACTTGTTGGCTGTGGATTTTCTGGTCAGATACCACCCTCAATAGGATCTCTACAGCAGCTTAAATACCTGTAAGGAACGGCGCCTTTTCTTTTCTTTTTCTTGTTTACAATAGTCCTTTCTGGTATTAAATTACACTATGTTAAATATTCCTGTACAATTATCTTATTTGACTATTACTGCTATTGCTAATGCTCTTTTCCTTTCAAATGAAGGTCTCTTAACTCGAACAACTTTATTGGTGAGATACCGCCTTCCATTGGCAATTTATTAAAACTTCATTGGCTGGATTTAGCTGATAATAAACTCACTGGGACAATCCCCGTCTATGATGGTACCAAACCTGGTCTTGATATGCTCGTCAACACAAAGCACTTGTATGTTCGTTCTCTTTTAACTTTTTTTCTTAGCAACTCGATTTCATGGTTAACAGCGTCTTAAGTTAGATGCTATCAATCTTATGCAGCCATTTTGGAAAGAATCGGCTGTCCGGTGCAATACCATCCGAGCTGTTCACCTCAAATATGACTCTTGTACATTTGTAGGTCCAACCTAATATGTTTCGATTTGAAAACTGAATCCTATTTATATATGTTATTTAGTTATATACTAATATTGTTTACTTGAGTAGGCTTCTTGAAAACAATCAGCTCACTGGAAGCATCCCTCTCACGCTGGGGTTGGTATCGCGTCTTGAGGTTGTGTAAGTAACATAACCCTATGCACCATTATTTGCAGGGTTTTTTTAATACTAAAAGTTCAAATTTCGTTAATGACAGGCGGCTTGATAGGAATCATTTAAGTGGACCTGTTCCGGGAAATCTCAACAAGCTTACAACTGTCCAGGAGCTGTAAGAGTTTTTATTTTAAGAGGGGGCTAATTTCATGAATTCATCTTTGTGAGTGAAAACAAACTGACTCAACATTACAGGATCTTGTCAAATAATAAGCTGACTGGACCCTTGCCCAACTTAACTGGCATGAATCAACTCCACTCTGTGTAAGTAACAGCACATCCACCCCCACACATATTTATTTATATGTTTTACTAAATGCATAAGTAATTTATCTTGCCCATTAGTTCAGCATAATTCTAGTGCAGAATTTAGAAATACAGTGATTAACCTTATATTCTGAACTATATTATTTGCAGGGACATGAGTAACAATTCATTTGATGCAACGGATGTTCCTCCATGGTTTTCTTCTTTGCTGTCATTAACTACACTGTATGCCTCTATCTGAGTTTGTGTAAGGAGAGAGCTTTCTGACGTTACTTCAAAGCCTAACGAGAAAATGCTGAACTTGCAGGGTAATGGAAAATACGCAAATTCAAGGGCCACTTCCGGAATCCCTATTTAGCCTTTTCCAGCTGCAAACTGTGTAATTGTTTTCTCCTATCTTATTTCCACAATGAATACATATTCTTATTTGTTCTCTATTTTCCCATAATCAGTCTATTGAAGAACAATCAGATCAATGGTACGTTGAGTATTGGTTCCAACTACAGTAGCCAGCTACAGCTGATTGATTTGAGAACAAATAAAATTGATGACATTACTCAACGAACGCGCACCAGTGTCCAAATCATGTAAAGTTACAGACCTATTTATGTTAATAACCTGGTTACTCTACGTTTCTGTCTTGTAAATTTCAAAGAGAGACTAACACACACGAGGATGTGGGTGAAAGTGGAAATTTACGGAAGAGAATATAGAGTATCGATTTCTGTTATTGCTCTACTGTTCCATTGTTTGATTTTTCATGCCACGTCTTTCTTGTGGTTTGAATACTGCAGACTCGCGGGTAACCCCATTTGTGGTGAAGGAGGACGAAAAGAGAATTACTGTATTATCCCTGAGCAGGCGAACACCTCATATTCAACACCACCAGAAAACTGCACACCTCTTTCTTGTACTTCTGAGAAAATTTCCAGCCCCACATGCAAATGTGCATATCCCTACACAGGAACACTCTTCTTTCGCGCCCCTTCCTTTTCCAGCTATGGAAACACGACTACTTTTGAATCTCTTCAAAAGAAATTGATGTCGACGATTAAAAACCAGAGCCTTCCTGTGGATTCAGTTTTTTTGAGTAATCCAACTAAAAACTTAGATAACTACCTGGTTCTGAATCTGCAAATTTTCCCGTCTGGCCAAGAATATTTCAATCGAACAGGAATTTCTGGATTAGGATATATGCTGAGCAATCAAACCTTCAAGCCTCCAAGTGAATTTGGACCCTTTTACTTCATTGGCAGCAGATATCTCTACTTTCAAGGTAACATCTTCCTAAACTCAAATTTGAAAAGTACGAGAAGAAAATTCCTTTGTTTTCATCAGATTTTTGTATCATCATTCAGGTGTAAAGGTGGAACCACCACACAAGTCATCAAACACGATTGTTATCATCGGAGCTGCAGCTGGTGGTGCTATACTAGTTTTATTGTTACTTGTTGCAGGAGTTTATGCTTTCCGTCAGAAGAGGAGAGCTGAAACTGCTGCTAAACAGAGTGATCCTTTCGGTATATTTGAGAGACAGGCTTCTGTTTTTCTATATAGTTTGCATTTTGATTGTCTAATTCATACTTGCAGCATCCTGGGATCCAAATACAAACAGCGGTGGAGTTCCTCAGTTGAAAGGGGCGAAAAGTTTCTCTTTTGAAGAACTTAAGCGTAGCACAAATAACTTTTCAGAAACCAATGATGTTGGAAGTGGAGGCTACGGAAAGGTAAGGAAATATGGTCTTCGATAATACTGTGCTATGAGGAAAATTCACTTCTTTCGGGTTTATGTTTCAAGTGCTTTCAATAGTAACATGTGAACGAAAAACTAAAAAACAAAACAGAAAATGAAAAATCCAACGTCCCCCTCCCCCACCTACCCACATATTTTATCTTTTCAACAACATACTTTCCAAGGTAGTTTTTTTTTCTTTACTAAACTATATTTTGGCTTTTTATCCATCGACTCTGTCACAATTTTTTCTACTATTTCTCAGGTATATAGAGGAACTCTACAAAACGGGCAACTCGTTGCCATTAAAAGAGCTCAACATGGATCTATGCAAGGTGGTCTTGAGTTCAAAACCGAGATTGAGCTCCTCTCAAGGGTTCACCACAAGAATGTTGTCAGTCTAGTTGGTTTCTGTTTCGACCAGGGTGAACAAATGCTTGTTTACGAGTACATCCCAAATGGAACATTGAAGGATAACCTATCAGGTACTTTTATCCTTCTCTTCAACATATATAATACAAAGTCCATCTGCATCGTATATGTAAGTTTCCTGGGATTTTGGGGACACTTTCCAATATGAAAGCACTGTCACGTTGCCTTCAATATTGATGCTAAATCTTGAAGTTGTTTCTGTTGAGGAAAGAAATAAATAATCATTCAAACTAGTAGAAAATGTTTTTTGAAATAGTACTGTAGCAATCTTCTATTCTTTAGTTCTATCCATTTTTTATAGGCAGGGCTTATTATTGTTGACTGTGTGAATTTTTGTGATCAATCTTTATCATTGCCCCCATACAAGATACTCTCACCAACTCCCAAAAAAAGAGTGTTGTCTCAAAAGTCAGTGTCTCAATATTTTAGTCAAAGTAAAAATTTAGAAATTCTAATATCACCAATAAGTTACATATGGTTGAATAAGTGAAATAAACAAATAAAAGAAATCATAGAAGTAAGAATTAAAAGCATTTAGAAAGTTGTACCTTTATCAAATTGACTAGGAATAAAAAGTTGTACCATTGAAAAACATGACCATTTTTTGGGATGAAGGAAATACATAATTTGAATAATATGTTTGCAGGTAGAACAGGAATCAGATTAGATTGGATGAGGAGACTGAGAATTGCGCTTGGAGCAGCCAGAGGGCTGCAATATCTGCATGATCTTGCAAACCCTCCGATCATACACAGAGATATAAAATCGAACAACATCTTGTTGGATGATCGATTGAATGCTAAAGTAGCAGATTTTGGTCTTTCTAAGCCCCTCACTGAATCTGAAAGGGGTCATGTTACCACTCAAGTCAAAGGCACAATGGTGAGAAGCATGATTTCAGTCTAGTATTTTAGACAATCGTACACTTTGTTCCACTTCAAACTCAATTGGGTGTTTATAGCCAAATCGGATAAGTAATAAGAGGTTTTATGGAAACCAAATGTTTTAATGGATGGTAGTCTAGAAATTCAACATATACATCCCGAAGGCTTCACATTCTATAAGGGTGTTTTGTTATTTTTCCCTCAAAAGTGGTAAAAATAATTTAATATTCTGTCATTTTTGTCAGGGTTACTTGGATCCTGAATATTACATGACACAACAGCTGACTGAAAAGAGTGATGTATACAGCTACGGGGTGTTGCTCTTGGAAATTTTGACAGCAAGAAGTCCCATTGAGAAGGGAAAATACATAGTGCGTGAAGTGAAGCAAGCTATGGTTACAGGGAAGGAAATGTACAACCTCCAGGGGATTCTTGACCCAATAGTTGCTGCGAGCCCACACCCGAGAAGCGTAGAAAGAATGGTTGATCTAGCTCTGAGGTGCGTTCAAGAGACGGGGGTTCAGAGGCCACCAATGAGTGAGGTGCTTAAAGAGATAGAGAACATTATGGAAGTTGTAGGCCTTAATCCTAACGTCGAATCCGCATCGACCTCAGCAAGTTATGAAGGGGTAAGCAAAGGCTTTAGCCATCCTTATAGTAATGAAAGTCTATTTTCATACAGTGGGGCTTATACTCCTTCAAGCTTGGAACCTAAGTAGATTGCTTTCTGATGGAACTGATGTGAATATATTTCTTTATTTACAAGAATTGTAATTTCTCAAAAAAAAAAAAAAAAAATTACAAGAATTGTAAATTTATTTGAGTGAATGGTTGTGTTTCTCTTGCCACGATATAGCATCATTTTCTTTCACTACAAAAAAACTGTCAAATTCCAACGGCATAAAAACTGTTGGAATTTTTAAAAATTCCAACGGTAATTCCAACGGCAAATGAGCCGTTGGAATTTTAAAAAAAATTCCAACAGCAAAAGTCCATTGGAATAACCGTTGGAAAAAAATTTCAACGGCAGAAGCCGTTGGAATAGTTGTTGGAAAAATAATTCCAACGGTAAAAGGATCCGTTGGAATTACCGTCGGAATCATTTTTCCGTTGGAATTTAATTGTTGGAACAAAAAAATTCCAACAAACACTTTTCCAACGGCATAAAAACCGTTGGAATTGCCGTTAGAATTAAAATTTCAATGGTAATTTACAAAAGACCTTTGGAAATGGTAAATTTTTGTTGGAATTTCAATTCCAACGGTTTTTATGCCGTTGGAAAAGTGGCTGTTGGAATTTTTTTGTTCCAACAATTAAATTCCAACGGAAAAATGATTCCAACGGTAATTCCAACGGAGCCTTTTACCGTTGGAATTTTTTTTCCAACAGTTATTCCAACGACTTCTGCCATTGGAATTTTTTTCCAACAGCTATTCCAACGGACTTTTGCTGTTGGAATTTTGAAAAAATTCCAACGGCTTATTTGCTGTTGGAATTACCGTTGGAATTTTTTAAAATTCCAACAGCTTTTTATACCGTTGGAATTTGGCAGTTTTTTTGTCGTGTTTTATTTTTTTATATTTCACTATACCTTCTTTTCAAGTCGTTGTAGAAGGTTTTCCATTGTGAAAACCCCTAGATTTGTCACCTTCCCTAACAAACATATAGAATTAGTGGTCTTTTGTAAAAACATATTAAAAAGAGCACTTCTTGTCATTTTCAGCCCTTACCCACCCCATGCACACACCCCTCCTACCCACCTTACACCTCATCCCCACCCCACCCTGCAGATCACTTCTTTTTATATTCCCCATGTACTCCCCACCACTCCTCCTAACCCCCTCCCCCTCCCTCCCCGATTACTCTCCCCCCAGTACGATGTCCTCCCTTTTTATATTCCCCATGTACTTCCCCCCACCCCCAATTACCCTTCCCCTCGGTACGATGTCCCATCTGTCCCGTCTATCTCTCTCCTCTCTCTCTCTCTCTTCTTCCTATACCTGTTCAAAGCCTCCTTTCACCATCGTTTCACACCATTGTTATACTGCACAGTCCCTGTAGCCATGCTCTTGACCGCCGCCGCCACACACATAGACACCACCATTTTGTAGGTCTTGAGATCTGAACTTCCCGTCTCACCTTGGTTGTCATTTTTATGAACCTTTATTTTCCATGACTTGTTCTCAGCTTTAATTGTATTTGTTGTCGGTTCGCTTTCTGCGATTTGCTGGGCCAATCCAGGTATTTGCAATGAAGAACATAGAGGATATATAACACGAGCTAGGCACGATCTAAATTTTTTTGTTGGCACGACAGTGATTTAGTGGCACGAGAGAATTGACGACCCTTTGTATGACTAACATCGCGGGAGATGAAGCATCTCCGCTGATGCTGGTGGACAGTGTACTAAGTGGCGTTTATTAATTCCCATTTGATCGTACTTGTTGCTTTTCTATGGCCAAAAATCGTACTTAGGTATTTTTCTCATGCCACTACTAATGATGTAGGGGCAGAGGCACGAACAATTCAGTCAGCACGACACTACTTAGTAGCACGAGAGTAATAAGAACCCTCGTCGTGATCAACACTGCAGTACGCGTAGCAGCTTGTTAGAGAATGCTTTAGGGTATTCCTGTGCCTAAAAGCGGTCGAATTGTTATTATTTTCGTGACACTAATATGACGTTGGGAAATGCATGAACAATTCAGTTGGCACGACAGTAATATAGTGGCACTAGAGTGATAAGAACCATCGTCGTGACCAACAACCGCTGTTCGTGGATCATCTTCGGCCTCGGCTGATGGACATGTTAGCCGATCTTGGTTGTTGCCAACTGTGTTCCAGAAATACGTACTAGGTGGTTTACTCATGCACTAAGGGGACGAAGGGGGAGGCACAAACGTAACATATGAGCCTCTAATCTGATCGTACGTGTTTCCAACTACTGAAATTTCTCTTGAGCGGTTGCACAATATTTAGCCGTTGTCGAATCCAATGGGCATAAACTAACCAGTAATCACAACAGAAGCGCAAACTTTGTCACGTATTTTTGACAATTGGCATGAATAAAATATAGATAGGGTTTGTTTCATCATTTGTAGTTGTAACAATAATGAGCGAGGTACAAACAGTCAATTCTTAAGTAAATAACCAGAAACCTAAACATGGCGGCGTTTTTGCAAGATCAATGCAAGCGAATCTAGTGATGCATTAAGAAGACATGGACTTTTTAGCAATAGGATTATGGTTTATTTAGGTACTGTCCCCGCGTTGCAATAGTACCACTACAACAGACTTTTTAATTGGAAATGGGAGTAATGCAAATAATGTTAAATGGAAGATTTGCAACAACTCTATTCATCGGGGCTGTAGTAACCTAGGAAGTTTTGTTCTTCATCATCTGTCTCCAGCTCTGGACTCCTGTACAATTCTGGTGATGGAGTCGGTGAAAGAGGCCCGTCGACCTAACCAAATATTTCTTGTAGACTCCTCCAGTCCGGATCCCTGTTGTGCTTGTAGGGCGCAGCTAGTATGTTTTCCTATTATTGTATAGATTAGGTTTAGGTTTAGTGTCAAGTGACGTAAGTACTTGCAGGTAAACTTTAATGAGGAGACTGTGACATAGGTAACCTCTCAAAGTGCTTCCCATACTTCCTCGCTCGCATGTAATTTGTTTGCGTGCCGGTCATGCTCGACACCTTCTTGACCCTTTAACCACTTAAAGACCTCGTACCTTTGCCTCAATCTATCCATCTCCTCAGTGATTTTTCTCAACGGCCATCAACAGTGTGTCCTAATCGATACCACCAACTGACCATTCTTTATCGCTTCGCCGTAACAACTCCCAAGGAGGCACTGTCTATCTTGGCACGTTCCTTCAAGACCTTCGAGTAGCGCGTCATTCATTGCCTCCGTCCACCCTTCAATGTAGAAATATTCCTTTTGCAGCCTCCAATCCCACAACGACATCTCGACAAGTTTATGCGTCGGGCAAAGTTAATTCCGGGCAGTCCTCTCTCTCATGTTTTCGAGTATTTTAATATATTTCATGTAGGGGCAGATATATAAGGCACGAGTGATAGGTTGGAGAGTGGGGTAATATGTTATAAATGACTGTTGTGCATAGAGGTGAAGGTGTTTGGATTCCAAACATGATACGGGTAGCTGAACTGACAAAGGTTGATAGGCACGAATCTCTCAGTATCACATGCATGCATTGTTGTCTGGTTCTCGGGTCTATTTTGATATGACAATACAAAATCACTTGCCTTTGGTTGTTCAGGCTTCTCTCTAGGATGGGGAGTTCCAGGCAAGCGGTTTGGTTTAGAGAGAGGCACTGATCAGCCCTATCAGTGTAAGCGTGCCTTTGCCACTGGATAATTTATGGCACGATAACTGCTTAATAACATGTTTGACCGAAATAGCAATTACAAATGAAAGTATTTTGGTTAAAAGGATGGTCATCTTTTGTCGAACAGGTTTCAACGCCGGATGATACTCTATACTTGTGCACAAGCAAGAAGTAGATGATACCATGCATAATATTATTCCACACATACTAAAATTCCATAATATTAGACAACCACAACGTCCCGCGTCGAGAATGGTAAAATAAGCCTAATACAAACATAATAGTTTGGGAGACGAACACTTGTACTTCCAAAACAAAATACAGAAACTACATAGGATAATTATAATTAATCCAGAATGTCAGATACTACGAGCTCTCTACTCATGCGGCATCCTCTCCGCTTGAGTAGTTTACCTCCTCTCCGAAAATTTTGTTCATGACATTGTAGTGTGGCTCTCCTTCATCATGGTACGCATACACAATATCACCGTGGGTAGCTGCCCATTCCTACCACTGCGACTCAGAGGCTAGTAGGCGGTTGCCATACCCATCCCACAGTATGTCCATTGTGGTTTTCAATGATGTGAATAGATCGTACCTGCGGCGTAGATATGATATTCGTTCGTTCACATCATCGCACGAGAAACTACGTAGTTTGTCATATCTTTCACGCAGGTGTGAACGAACTTGGACAATGCTCATATAGTTGGGGGCATCTCGATTCGTACTCCAGTAACCAAGCTCTTTCTCCCTATGTACAACTTCTACTATGCACTCATCCATCGCCTTCGTCCAGTCGGTATCATGATAGAAGTACATTGCATGTATGGATAGTGGCTCTTGGTCGCCGAGCTTTTGGCTTGCCATGCATACTGTACTGTTTTTGTAGGTTGCATAATTGGAATGTGCGGGAGGTTTAGTGGAATTGCCAGTGGGTCTCTATCTGTCCTTTTATAGGCAACGCCAGACCCACACATGAATCCTACACACATTCAAACATTTAAAAAGTAAATACCATTACATTCTCTTTTGGGGGTTGGTGTCTCGTAAATCATAGTTATTCAAAATTCAATTAAAGTGATTGAATTCAGTTCGAGCAGAAACGTGCGGTCGTTAATAGGGACCCCCATTGCACTATAAAATAACCCCAACTTCATGCGTGACATCATAATATTGATTGTTCTTCGTCTAGGGCACTCTTATCGTATAGTTTTTCAAATATGAGGCGAACCAGTCATTGCAGGTCTTGTGCCCCACTTTATCATCGTAAAAGCATCCAGGACAAGCTGTTGTATCCGATCGGATGGTCGAAACTAGTAGACCAGTCATTTATCGGATACCTGGCTAATGAATCTCTGATCGGAAACTTCTCCATCGTGGGCGATCACACTACGACCTTCGAAGGGGCTAAGGAACATCTACATAGAAAACAGAAAAGGTGGTCTCTACGGACTATCTGGCGAAAAGATTTTCAAAATTGTATGATCGATACAACCTGTTCAAATCTGTCGTATGTACCGAGGGTGTTGTTTATGATGTTTGGACAAACGCAATACAAATCCCAGCTGAAATATGGTCGGATATGTTCGAGGTAACACTAACACTTATTTTAACGAATTTTTTGGTTGTTAAATAGAGTAACCAGTTCCATTTCCCCCCTTGTTTGACCGAGTCACAGCGTGATCCGCGAGTTCTTGCTTACAAGGAAGAAGGCAATCCAATGTGGGATGCTCTACAAATGATATTTGAACCGATGCCTCGTCGCATGCACCCTCAGTCTCCGCCACATTCGAGCAGCTAAAACACACCATGCATCCAACAGCGAACGAGGCGTTGTGGTTGCCAGCGTGAATGATAGTTTAGTATTTTGTGTGAAGATTTAGTACGCAGGTTATGTCTCTTGTTAGTATTACCAATTGTTTAACAGTTTTATGTATTAATTTCCAATTATTTATTTATTTATTTTTTATTAATTTATTTGTAGGGTTTAGGTTTTTAAGTGTTTTTCCATATTTTGTTTTTTGTGGTTGTGGAAAATTTGTTAATGCGAACTGCGGCAGGGTTTCTTTGAAGTCGACATAAACTGCGACAATTATTACGTAGTGTTCCTTTTTCATTATAAAACCCCTCTCTTCCTCTATTCAGGATCTCATTCACCCACATATTGTTCATTACTGCATTTGGTAGATTTTTGGGCATTCATCGCATCATAAGCACATCTATGAACCGTTCACGTTCAACCCGTACGAGTCAGGTTGTGATGTGGTACAGCTGTTCGGACTGGACCAAAGAAATGGACGCATGCCTTGTCAATTTTATTCAAGGTCAGCGTGCCTTAGGTAACTGGGTTCCCGGAGAAGACCCTCATAGTGGCATGGCCATTATCTACGTCCGATGCTGCCTGCGTGACAAGTTTGGTAACAAACCTTGGTTCTCATATCTAGATGTGCACGATCGAGTTAAGTGGTTAATGTGTAGGTTCAAGGTGTGGAATGCCATACGGCACACGTCGGGTGTTGTATATGACTCTTCCACGAATTCTGTAACAACCGACAACGCAACTTGGCAAGATATCGCAACTTAGTATGGACCTTGCGTCCGACACTACCGCGAGCATGGGGATCCTTTGATGGAATAACTGGAGCGCACATTTATGCTGGAGGCGGACTACAACCCTAACTTCGTGCCATCGTCTTCTGCCCACATAGTGGAGGACCCTCAGTCACCGGGGTCTCCCGCGTTTTGATATATTTTTCTCTGACGAAGTCATCTCGTTTAGTAGTGTGCTTTTGTAGCCAATGTATGCAGTTTAGTATGGTATTTTTTGCATTCTAGTTTTTTTTTTTTTTTTGGGTGTCGCACTCTTATGAATGTTCTTACGGTACTATTACTGGATCCAGACGCGAGTTACAATTCGTAGTGATTTAACAATTAAACGGCGAGGGAGTTGCATATGCGGAATATAAAAAAAGGCATCCTACAAATATATTACATATCAGGAAAATGGGGACCCTTTAATTTAGGGCTCCTCATGTTGGATGATTGGGTCAGGTAATGCATCCTGGAAAATTGGGATCCCATCAAGAGTCCAATAATCCTACCAACCTGCCGTCCTAGATGTTTCCGTCTCGGTCGATCCCACTGAGCCATTCATCTTCGAACTCTTCAGCCACATCCACTGCGTACATCTCAGACTCAACCATATACGATTCTGAATCGACTTTTTCGATGCCTTCAACCCGGCCAAATATCTCTTGCAACTCGTCCCAGGCTGGTTCTCCGTCATGGAAGTAAGCAGCGGCAAACAAACACATCTACTAAACGATAAGTTTTTACAATTAATTAGCTAGATTTTTATTTTTGTGCACGGTATGCATGTTAAATGGAACCTGTAAAGTCACCGTTGCTTACATCGCAAATGCGCTCCCATGTGTCATATGTAGCCACCACTTTGTTATTCTTTAGATAGTATTGCACTCCTGGAAAGTCGGTCACAATTTGAAAGACATCATACCGTTCACGTAGCTTTTCCATCTCGTTGTCTATCTTCACTATGGGCCAGACCTGACCTGTATCATCAGCAACGTCCAACATCCCATTCTCAAGAGCTTCCTCGAAGCATCCTTCTAGGCCACATCCTCTTCTCGTGCAAGTCTTTACGGCAGATTTGATTAGAGACTTGCTCATCGTCTCTGTCCACCCCTCAGTGTAGAAGTACTCCATTTGTGGTCTCCATAGGTCGGAGCGGGAAGTTTGCATTTGGCAGGTTGACCGTCGTCTCAGCCTTGGATCATTTTTTTGGATTACCCTAACACCTTTGAGATGGATTAATGTAGGGTTACACGGATAGCTATCCACTATTTATAAAGTTAAACTCCCGGTACCCATTGTTAAATTTGTATTGAATTGTAGGCCAACCACTACCAATTTGGTGTTGGCATTTATTGTTGTGAGGTGACTTGATGGGAGATAGCCAATCTCATCAAAATTAAAGCATACAAACACTAATCATACCAACCTGGTTGGACGTATATCCTATTTTCTTCGTGCGCGTGGAATTTGCTTGTTTTGACTTATGGGACCAGGCACGAATTTTTGCAACACACATAAACAATAAGTGGGGGCCGGGACAAAGTGTCACAACCTGTATACACTCTTCGTGCACGCCGTTTTTATGATTGATTGGATTTGTAGTGACTGGCACGAATGATTTTCAAGGCATGCAAACCACCAGTGCATTAAGGGATTACGTGTGCTGCATATGTCGGGGGGGTGTATTTGGTGGGGGGGGAGGGGTCGGAACAAAGTTTCATGGCCTGTATACACTCTTCGTGCATACCGTTTTAGAGATTGATTTGATTTGAAGTGCATTGCACTCATGATTTTCAAGGCAAGCAAAACATCTGCGCCTTAAGGGGTTACATGTGCCTCATATGTCGGGGGAGGGGGGGCGGAACAAAGTTCACGCCCTGTATACACTCTCCGTGCAGACCTTTTTTGGGTAACTATGGCGATTTGTATGCCTGGCACGAATGCTTATCAAGGCATGGATACCATATGCTCCTTAACGGATGCATTGTGCTAAATTTAATCGAAGGGCTGGGAGAAAGTTTCACGGAGTGTATACACTCTTTGTGCACGTCGTTTTTTGTGATGGATTCGATTAGTAGTGCCTGGAACGAATGCTTATCAAGTCTTACTTTACCATCTGCGTCTTAAGGGGTTAGGTGTGCTACATATGTCGGAGGGTCGGAAGAAAGTTTCACGGCTTGTATACACTCTTCGTGCACGTCGTTTTTTGTGATGGATTCGATTAGTAGTGCCTGGCACGAATGCTTATCAAGTCTTACTTTACCATCTGCGCCTTAAGGGGTTAGGTGTGCTACATATATCGGAGGGTCGGAAGAAAGTTTCACGGCCTGTATACACTATTTGTGCATGCCGTTTTCTGTGATAGATTCGATTAGTAGTGCCTAGCACGAATGCTAATCATGTCTTACTTTACCATCTGCGCCTTAAAGGGTTAGGTGTGCTACATATATCGGAGGGTCGGAACAAAGTTTCACGGCTTGTATACACTCTTCGTGCACGTCGTTTTTTGTGATGGATTCGATTAGTAGTGCCTGGCACGAAAGCTTATCAAGTCTTAGTTTACCATCTGCGCCTTAAGGGATTATGTGTGCTACATACGCCGGAGGGTCGGATGAATGTTTCACGGCCTGTTAATAGTCTCGTGCTCGTTATTTTTAGCGATGGCTGCGACTTACATGGCCAGGCACGAAATCTATGCGAGGCATGTATACCATCTGCAGTCTCATGTGTTAGAGGGAGCGCATACGAAGGGAGTTGTAAGAATCAGACACTATAATTTTTTTCATTACACGAAATTCTGAGTAAAATTTTGGAAAGATCAAAGTTATTATATCCCAAATTTTTTGATGCCATGGAATGATCACCCATCCTTATTATTGAATTCAATTTATCAGAGGTTAAAGAGAAATGACGAATTCACCAAGCTCCTGATTGTCGTCACTAATCGCGACTGGCTCGTGACCAACAGTCGTTGATTTCTAGCTCTCCAACTCGACAACCGGGTACTCATTCAAATTAAATATAAATCTGTTTCCTCCGGCTGGGGCTGATCTTGTTGGTGGCTCCCTCGACCGTTCCCCACTGTTTGGTGGGTCATCAACAGCATGGCTTTTTTTGGTAACCGGTGGCTCTGTTCGTATTTCTTTTGGGCTGAAGCATCTAATAGGGTTTCATTTTCAGATGGACCCGGACACTTGTTGGCCCTATGACCTGCTTCTCTGTAGAGGGAGCACTTACGTTTCTTCTTAACGTTTCCCACCAATGCTTCATTCCCCGTCCAACATGCGCTCTGACTTCCAATTGTAATCGGTAGGTTTACCGTACAGTTCTGAATATTGTGGCCGGATTCACCGCACCTACTACACGATCGATTGGAGGAGTCTGTGTTTGCTTGCATTTTCTCAGTTAGGTGCGGTGTTCTAGTTATTTTGGGACGTCCTGCTTGTTTAGGGCAGTCGGGGGGTAGCACATTGTACGCTTTGACTTTATCAGAAATAACCCAGTCATCTGGACTTGGTACGAGAATAATCTCTCCACCGTACTGAGATCTTAAGGTAGAGGTCTTGTAGTAAGATGCAACGTAGTTGCTAACGTTCTCCCTCGCAAACCTATAAGCTCATAAAGTAAACATATTATCTGACCAACGCGTAGGGGTTAAATCTTGTGAACGAATGAAGTTATAAAACTGATAGATGTAGAGGAGAAAAGTTAGACGAACGAACCCGATGCATGAACATGCGTGTGGACAGGGTACTTGGTCCAGCTGGAATTCATTACAGCTACATGCCCATTCTTTCAAGTCAACTACGTACATCTTAGGTGGATCATCAACTATGTACTTGTACGCTGTCAATCTTTTTACAGGTAAACCTCGTCCAGCGGTTGCATTAGTTGCAACCTTAAGCGATATAACTTCTGTCAACTCGTTTGTCCTGGAATCGTACTTGCGCCGCCGCTCATGAAACCACTCCTCAATTACAGTTATGTTACATTCAAGTAGTAAGAAAACCGGAAATCTACGACCCCAACTCACCCTCTTATTCCATGACTCCATTGCATTTGAAGTTATAAAACTATACCGTCTTACAGGGCACATCACTCGCAACCACGCCTCAATTCCTTCTCCCTTTAATTTTGCGTGTGCCCCATCTTTAGATTTTGCACAGATTTGTTCGAGAGAGTTCTCAAATTCTTGATGATTGTAAGTGTAAGCTGCTTTGTAGAAAAGAGTAGCTATGTGTTTCCCATATGATTTCAGAAAACCCTTCAGGTGATAATAACACAACCCGTGCGGGACACCGGGGAAAACGGATTTAACGTTACTGACAATAGCCTAGTGTTTCTCTGATATAATTAACAAGTTGTCCGGTACTCTAATACATTCTTTCAACTTCGTCAAGAAGTACCCCCACGAAGGGTTGTTTTCTACGTGTCCAATGCCATATGCAATGGGCCAAAGTTGCTCGTTACCGTCTTTAGACACTGCAACAAACAACATACCCCTATAGCGACCCTTCAAATGTGTTCCATCTATAACTACAACCGGCCTGTTATACTCTAAGAATCCCTTAATGCATGATCCGAGAGCAAAAAAATAGTTTTCGAATCTGCCCGTGATGTCCTCGGCATGGGCTGTCACGGTTCTGGGGTTCAAACGCTTCAGCATTAACAGATAGGCTGGGATTTTATGAAATGAACTTTCGTGCTCACCATACACCATCTCGTGTGTCAGGTGTCTGGCTCTTAGGAGAATCTGGTCAACGTCGAACTTGTGGCCCCACTTCATATCCCTCTGCATCGCTTTAGCGCTTAGTGCATGGCCTTCAATCAAGTTAGGAGCATATAATGCAGCTATTGTCTTTGCCGGTATCCTTCTAGGCCCTGTGTTCCGGTGGTCTAGATCGCAATTGTGATCCACTAGGACACTTACACGCCAGAAGTCGTTCTCCCCGATCGCATTCATCTTAAAGTCACAAGTATCGAATTTGCATATGATTTAGTAACGTGTTTGGCTTGAACGTTTAGTCCTGAACTCTGCCATATGGGAAATATGATACAGGCCAGTCGTACATATCAAATCTCCCTTCGAATTGATAGTCTTGCCCTTTAAAATCTTAGAATCATAGTCCGTCAATGGATTGGTTGAGGGTACCGAGCCATCATTCCGATGGAACTCAGCTCCCGGAATGACCCATCTACTAACTGATGATGTTGCTTTTGGAGGAACGTAAACAACCACTAGAAAAGGTAAAGTTTGTTCGGACACACAATCGGGAGAATATCCAGAGCCATTACCATGCACCTAGTTCACAAGCTCGATACAATCCATTTCTTCTACTCTCGCATTCAGATTCTCCTCTTGAACATCCTCGTATAAATCATCATCTTTATCTTCTAACTGAAGTGCACTCTCACGTGACTGCTTGGTTCGAATGATATATCGTCGATGTTAACCGATGCCACTTCAGGTGTTTTGATCCCAACTGAACTCCCTCATTGTCTGGAGGATCCAAGTTGCCCAATCTTCAATTACAATCATTGGATGAGTGTCAATCGGAATACTGGTTATGTTGGTGAATTGCCGCACGCTCATTCTTCTTTGATTCACCCTTCGTGTATTGCCTACTGCAACAGCGGCCATGTTGTCGCCGGAAAACATGCACACTTGGAACTAATTTTCGGGGGATGGCGGGCTACGGAAAACCACCCTATGGAAAATAATATCATCTGCCCCGTCGTAGGAAACACAATTATCTTCATCGGCCGATGCCGCTCGCGCACGAACTGCATGCAACCTTTGGATAACATAGAACGTTGGGGTGGTCGCTGTATTTAGTATTTCGGCAACATCAGCATCGTCAAACACTCTTAGCTTCATCCGTCTATCGGATTCACATATTACAAGCCCGAACAGGACGTATTCGTGAGTTGTCAAGGTGGCCTGAACGATGTCATAGACAATCTCCATCAACTGGGACTTACTCAAACCCGCGTTCCGCACCCGGAACATTTCCTCGTCACCACCAATGTACTGAGTTCCTTCCCAATGCCCTCCGTATGCAACGCTGACGTGACGAGTGTTCATTTTTCGACGCCGTTGATTGTGCTGACTGAGGAACAAATCGTTCATATGTGGGGTTTTAATACAGATCTGAATAATTAGAGTATCTGAATTCGAATACATCTCTTTCACACTCAGTTCATCACAGTCAAGATATTAGTAGACCTAGGACATTCAGTATTAAGTAGGAAATCGAAACTTGTAAGAAGCAAAATACAAATTTCTAACAAATCCCCAAGCACAGTGGTAATAAAATATGGAATCTTGGATTTCTTATGTCCATAATGTACAAAAAATGTTGTCAAAAGCATTTATTAGTCGAAATCCAACCGTGGAATAAGCATATCAACACAGAACGAGCTAACCCAGATCTATTTACATATCGACTGGCATGGAATTCAACATAAATCAACGTTTAACAGAGCAATTAGTAACCAGAGCATAAAGGGGCATACGACGAATTGCTTACCTAGCCCAGGCGTTGTGTTTCCGTTGACCGCTCGCCTCGCTACCGTATTTAGAATCTGTTTCCTGACACCTAATCGATTACATTATCAGTGGTAATGTAAGGAACGTCCTAGTTTTTGAAAGTCTGAATTTGTTTAGCAGGAGATCTCGGTATGGTCAGTCAAATCTTCGATGTAGATTTTGGTGGATATTGTAGTTCATCGATAATTTCAGTTATTAATGGAAGCCTATTGGGCCGGGTCAACATATGGTGTTATTATCCGTTCCCAGAAGTCTTGTCGTGGCACGAAGCCCTTGTATTCTAACTGTCGGCACTAATAACGCATAGGAACGTGTTAGGGCTGCAGAAAAAAATAAAGGACCTAAAATTGAATGGAACTGATAGATTTGTGCACACTTTGCAGGCACGAATTTATGATACATTTTTACCACACAATAGTAATGTTCAGTCTGGATAATTTGTGTGTCAATGTAAGTGATTCGAATTAAAATAGAACCTAAAAACCCAACTTGTGTGCGCCGCTAAGCTCACGATAGCTTTCAAGTCGGGGCGTCGTGCCTCTGGTTCTAGCTAGGCCCATGCCATTATTCGTGGGCAATCTAATTTGTTATGCTAAATTAACGCATCAAACTTTCAGGATTAAAAGTTAAAAGAACCTAAATTAAAACCAAACCCACGAATGTAGGTAAAATTGTTTGAAACAAGCGACAAACTAAACTAATACCCAATTTGACAATGATTGTGTTAGGATTAGCTCAACCTCTCAGAAAACAACACACAACAGAATTTGAATGAAACACAACCAAGAAATCGGCCAACCAACAACCGAACAAAGAACAGAAATGAAAATGATGAATACAAGTTTTTTACGTGGTTCGATCAAAGGTGATCTACATCCACGGAGGTTCTATACACCTCAATTCACTCCACTAATCAACCAATTACAAGAATTATCCAGAAATCCAGTAAAACCCCAAATCACAGCTTGATTTGAGCAGAAAACCCTAGAGATCTAATTCTCTTGATTGAGTAATGTTTACAGAGGGAAAATTACGTCTACTAGTTCGCAACTACAAGTGTTTACAATGTATATAAGTGCTGGAGCTCGAATCTGGAAGTTGAGGAAGTTGTAACCACTTTGACTCAAGATATTCAAAACTGCTGCAGCGGGGCTTTCACAACGGTTTCTTATGCAACAGACTAAAACCGTTGTGAATGACGGTTATAACTACCTTAAGCCCGGTTCTTTTAACTCCATTTCTGACCTCGGTTAAAATCCAGTTCTCTGATCCAGTTCTTTGCACTTCGAACCCGGTTCTGGAATCCTCAAAACTTCTACTTCATACCATAAACACTTGATGATATTGAATTGATATCTACAAATCTCCACCTCAATGAATTCAAGTGTATGTCACTACCTCAAACCTGATATGTTCTTTATCTTTCAATTACATCGTTCAAGCCTAATCAGGCTTGAGCAATGAACTACCTTGCTTCCAGGCACTGCTTTGGTTAAGAAATCAGCAGCATTGTCACTTGTGTGAACTTTCTTAACCTCTACTTACCCTACATCAATCACATCCCTTGCAAAATGCAACCTAACACCTATATGCTTGGATCTTTCATGGAAAGCTTGATGTTTTACCAGATGTAGTGCACTCTGATTATCACAATATATAGTCACACAGTCCTGTTTTATCCCCAGATCCTTCAGAATTCCTTTCAACCACACAGCTTCCTTAATAGCTTCTGTCAAAGCTATGTACTCTGCTTCTGTAGTTGATAAAGCTACTATAGATTGTTGTACACTTCTCCAGCTCACTGCAGTACCATATAAAGTGAACACATATTCTGTGATTGACCTCCTGGTGTCAATATTACAGCAAAATCAGCATCTGCAAAACCTTCCAATGGAATAGACCTGTTTGCTAGTTTCTGAAACTTCAAACCCAGATTGACTGTCCCTTTTAGATACCTCAACACCTGCTTCAAAGCCTCCCAGTGAGCTTTCCCTGGATTTGACATATACCTACTAACCAAATACCTACTAACCAAAGACACACAATATGTTAAGTCTGGTCTGCTGCATATCATACCATACATTAAACTTCCAACCCCACTTGCATAAGGCACATTTCTCATGTATCTCACTTCTTCTGCTGTCATAGGACTCTGTTTCTTTGATAATCTGAGTTGTTGGCTTACTGGAATACTCAATGTTTTAGCCTCATGCATCTGAAACCTCTCCACCACTTTCTGAAGATAATGCCTCTGAGACAACCATAGACTTCCAGCAGCTCTATCTCTGATTATACTCATTCCCAGAATCTTCTTTGCATCCCCTAAGTCTTTCATGTCAAACTCAGAACTCAACTTCCTTTTTAGCTGATGTATTTTATGTTTACTCTTGCTTGCAATAAGCATGTCATCCACATACAGCAACAGGTATACAGGATCAACACTTGTACTCTTATCAAAGTAGACACAACTATCATACAGACTTCTGACAAAACCAGCTTTTAACATAAACTCATTGAACTTCTTATTCCACTGCCTTGGACTTTGTTTCAATCCATATAATGATTTCTTGAGAAAACATACTTTTTCTTCATTTCCAGGAATCACAAACCCCTCAGGCTGCTTCATATATATGTTCTCAACTAAGTCTCCATGTAAAAATGTTGTTTTGACATCTAGCTGCAAAAACTCCATATCTTCTTGTGTTACTTTTGACAAAAGTAGTCTGATAGAGCAATGTTTCACCACAGGAGAGAAAACCTCATTGAAATCAATACCCTCTCTCTGAGTAAAACCCCTTGCCACCAACCTTGCTTTATACCTTATCCTATCTGAGTCTCCAGCTTCAACCTTCTTCTTGTATATCCATTTGGAACTTACCAGCTTCTGCCCCTTTGGTTTATCCACCAGTTTCCAGGTGCCATTCCTTTCCAAGGATTCCATTTCTTCCATCATTGCACTAACCCAGTATTCACTTTCATCACCATTGACAGCTTCTTTGAAATTTTGTGGTTCATGATGTTCTATGTCTTCAACAATACTGAGTGCATAATGTACACTTCCAGCCTGTCCATAGAAGTCTGGTCTCTGAATTTGCCTCCTTGGTCTGTCTCTGGCAATGTTGTAGTCTCTTAAGTTTGTATTTCTGGGTGGCATATCCTCTTCTTCTGAAGAACTGTCACTTGAGTGTTCAGTCAAGCTTTCACCTCTTTGTGGTCCATGATCCATCTGAGTCTCCACCTAAACTGATAACCTTTCTGATTTAGTACTTCCATCATGTTCTTCTTGATTTCCAGAGAAGTGATATCCCATAATTGATTCATTGAACTTCACATCTCTGCTTATCATTAGTTTCTGATTTCCAGGTTCCAAGCACCATAACCTGTAACCCTTTATTCTCTCTGGATATCCCAGAAACACACACTTGTATGCTCTAGGATCAAGTTTATCTGATTTCATATGAGCATATGCCAAGCATCCAAACACCTTTAGGCCTAAATAATTTGGAACTCTTCCACTCCATACTTCTTCTGGTGTTTTGAACCCTAGAGATGATGAAGGTGATCTGTTTATTAAGTAACATGTTGTATTGATTGTTTCTCCCCAGAACACATTTGGCAGTTCAGCATCAATTAACATACACCTTACTCTCTCAAGAACAGTTCTGTTGAATCTTTCTGCCACTCCATTCTGTTGTGGATTCATGGGAACCGTTCTATATCAAGTAATCCCTTTTTCATTACAGGAAGTTGTAAAATCAGTAGATAGATACTCTAAGCCATTGTCAGTTCTCAAATGTTTGAGTTTCTTCCCCCTTAATGTTTCCATCTGAAGTAACCATTTCTTGAATTTAGTGAAGGCATCACTCTTGTTTCTTAAGATAAACACCCACACTTTCCTACTGAAATCATCAATAATAGACATGAAGTACCTTCCTCCTCCATGAGTTTCAGTTCTGGATGGTCCCCAGATGTCAGAGTGAACATAATCTAGAGGTTCTTGAGTAATGTGAATCCCCTTAGCATAAGGAAATTTCTGTGATTTGCCTAATGCACAATTGTCACAGAATTCAAGTGTCTGGTTTCCAACCTCTCCTATTATACCTCTTTTGGATAGCTCTTTTAATCCCTTTTCCCCAATGTGTCCTAACCTCTTATGCCACAGTGTTAATTCATCCTTACCCAGAATATTTCCCACATTCCCAACCACTGGTTTCCTATCAAGATAAACAAACCATTGTGTTGTCTTCCTTTGATTACCAGTTTATTCTCTTTGGTTATGTGTAATTGACCATCAACAGACTTAAATTCACACCCAGTAGCAATAAGGGATCCTAGGGAGATCAGGTTTCTTTTAAGTCCAGGCACATACCTTACATTAGTAATTTTTCTTGTGACTCCATCAAACATATTGATGCTTACTGATCCAGTACCTTGAACTCTGCAGGATTGGTCATTTCCTAGCAGTACACACCCTCCATGTTCTTTCTTGAGAGTTTGAAACCATTCTTCATGGGGACACATATGGAAAGAGCAACCAGTATCCAATACCCACTCCATCTCCATTTATTATTCAGTAACATTCAAGACCTCTGGTATTTCCTCTTCATGCTCAACTGTAGCAGCTTCAGCACCCTGGCCTTCTTTCTTCTTCATCTTCTGTGGGAAATCTTTCTTTAGATGCCCAATTTGTTTGCACTTGAAGCAGATTCTGTTTTTTACCCATTCTCCAGATTTCTTTGGAGCAGTGTTGCCACTTTTGGGATTCTTTGAGGTTTGGCCCTTCTTCTTTTGGTAGTTTCTGTTGAACTTAACATTTAGTCCTTCACCAGATTGAGTTGCCTTCTTGTCTCCTTGATTCTGTAAACATTTGGTCTTCAAGGCAGTGATGATTGAGTCATAACTCAGTTTATCATGTCTCCTAAACATCAAAGTATACTTTGAATCCTTCCATAGATCTGGGTAGAGCATTTAATACCATCAAGGCTCTGTCATCATCCTCCATAGTTACCCCAAGATCTTCCAGCTCATCAAGAAGTTTTGTAAACTCATCTAATTGATCAGAAATGTCCTTTTCCTCCACCATTTTGAAGCCAGCAACCTCTGCTTGAGGAACAGCTTATTTGATACTGACTTGGACTGATAAAGGTCCTCCAATTTGGTCCAGGCCTCAATTTCATTCTTGCACCTCGAAACTTCCCTCAATGGCTTATCACCAAGACCCAAGATGATTAAACTCAAAGCCTTTTGGTCTATTTCTGCATATTTGGGCTTCTCAGTCTCCACCCAGTCACTTTCAGGTTTGAGAGCACTCACCAACCCATTTTGCACCAGGATGACCTTCATCTTGATCTTCCATAGGTAGAAGTCATTCTTCCCTGAGAATCTATCCAAATCCATCTTCATTCCTGACATCTTTATCTTCTGGTTGCGTGAGAATGCTTCCCACAGACGGCGCCACTTGTTAGGATTAGCTCAACCTCTCATAAAACAACACACAACAGAATTTGAATGAAACACAACCAAGAAATCGGCCAACCAACAACCGAACAAAGAACATAAATGAAAATGATGAATACAAGGCTTTTACGTGGTTCGATCAAAGGTGATCTACATCCACAGAGGTTCTATACACCTCAATTCACTCCATTAATCAACCAATTACAAGAATTATCCAGAAATCCAGTAAAACCCCAAATCACAGCTTGATTTGAGCAGAAAACCCTAGAGATCTAATTCTCTTAATTGAGTAATGTTTATAGAGGGAAAATTACGTCACTAGTTCGCAACTACAAGTGTTTACAATGTATATAAGTGCTGGAGCTTGAATCTGGAAGTTGAGGAAGTTGTAACCACTTTGACTCAGGATATTCAAAACTGCTGCAGCGGGGCTTTCACAACGGTTTCTTATGCAACAGACTAAAACCGTTGTGAACGACGGTTATAACTACCTTAAGCTCGGTTCTTCTTTTAACTCCATTTCTGATCTCGATTAAAATTCGGTTCTCTGATCTAGTTCTTTGCACTTCGAACCCGGTTCTGGAATCCTCAAAACCTCTACTTCATATCATAAACACTTAATGATATTGAACTGATATCTACAGATTATAAATAGATTTAAAGTTGCCTGACCACACCAAAATGGTTTTAAACAACAGCAAATGTTAATCCATCAAAACATTCCCACGACAAACACCAAAAGATTAAACATCGCGCAGCAAGCCTCGTTCCCCAAGAGTCTCGGGGGTATGTTGTACTTGAAAATGGTGTCCCGGATATGCTTTATGTACTTTCCACGCATCTCTCCTCCGCCTTATCCTTCGCCGGCTCCCACTGAGAAATCAAGCCCTCCACCGTGGCATACGAGTATGGTCTACATTGAATTGAGTCCTCTTGGTCGTAGCAAAAATGCTCCATTGCGCCAGTCACCAACCACTGACGCTGAACAGGCCTCAAGTTTGATCGGACTCCGGAAAAGCCACCCTCGATTAACAACGATGGCATAATTATGAGCAATGGCAGAAGGTACAAGAAACGTTTGTTCGCGATCTCCTCTGTCCAACGATACCTGACGTAGTCGTATATCACAACTCTTGCTCTGTCCAAACGGAGTTTAATGCAAGCCCAGTGATCATGAAAGTGCCAGCATGTGATAACCTTCAATCATTAACTTTAGTTATCAGAAATGCATGATAGACAAGTTTAGTTCATAAAAAAGTTACCAAACAAAAATACTACGAGCTTAGGTTTTCAAGCGTACTGACCGTGTTGATTTTCGCCCATGGAACAATGTTACGCCATGCAGATGTCGTGCCATCAACATACTTAATCAGACGACGTAGCTCGTCCTTGGAGAAAACCTAATAAGTGCGATGATCAAACTCGCGCTAAGTTGAATAGGGAAGTTCGTTGTTCACCAGTGGGTATCTAGTCTCCCACAAACCTTTAACTAATTGTTGTTAACATATAATGTGAACAAGGCATGTGATGAACTTAGTGGTTTTATTAAAATGATCTTTTCAAGAGAACATGCGGGCTGAAATGACTTAGACGATGTGCCTAACATAAAATAGCTAACTGATAGTGCGGAGAAGTCACACAATGTCACAATGTATCATGCATAATTAAGCTGACTACAAGCAAGGGTAGCTGAAAAGTAGACGAATAACAGTGTAATCTATGTGGGCAACTGTCTATTTTTTTCATGGTGCAAGCAATCGTTGGCTTACGTAGATTAAGACACAGGTGGATGTAACGGAGATGACCGGGCGTATGGGGGAAAAATTAACCAAATCACTACTGTTAGTGTAAATTGCCATCATGTGGGTTTAACACCTAAAATGTAATATGTATAAGGATCACTGTAGAATACATACTGCCATTCATAATAATGGAGTGTTTTAATCATGTCCAGCATACTGGACGGTGCACAGAAAATACAAACTTACGTAAAAATTTGTGTCGACAATCACATATCTCCCCTGAACTTATGGATCCACCTTCACCTTAGCAGCACCGAGATTCGACATCAGTATTTCTAAGTGTCCATTTGCTGTTCCAAAGCGAATAATGGACAGCATGTTAGTGATGTCTACGTTGCAATGCAGAGATGATATGTTTTAATATTATACATTTAAAACATTTTAATAAGAAACTTTGTAAACATACATGGGCCTCGAACATCGTTGTGGGAAAATTGCCCCCCTTCTCAGCCTCCTCACCTTCAGAACTATCATTATCTCGGACATCAGCATCATCTTCTTGCCTATCTCCTGCATTGTGGCCATCAGATTGTGCCGGTGGAATCAGCCCCCCTCCTTGGCTGTATAACGGCTGACTAGAGCACTCAACATGCATCCCTGTTCTACCAATATGGCCTCCATCCTTCACCGTACATTCCACAGACTTTCCTTTCAGACTAGCTTCTGCCACCCGTCCCGGGTCAATTGTACCATCATGTGTTGCAGCTGGTGTAAACGATACGCCACGAACCTACATGACCATAAATAAATATCACATTTAAACTTCCGTCACTCAAATTATTGGCGGCGTTTAGTGTATTTGAAAAAACATTTCATAAATACGTTTGTTACAAGCTTACCGGCAATTCAGTTCCTTCCTGGCCATCAATACCGACAGATGAGCTGGGCCCAACGCTAAATATCCCAACCGGCGTAGCCTGTCAAAAAGTACTAATATATCAATGAAACTTACAGCTTCTTACAAAAAAATTAATAATAATATAAAAAATTATAAAACAGCCAATAAAGAATAGCACATTTCAGAGCCGTCCATATGATCGCACCTGTTTACCATGAGGTTGCTCTCGTCCGCACAAAAAGGAAGCCAACTCAGCCCGGATTATTTTTGGAATCTCGTTCTTCAAGACTTCTGCCAGTCATTGCTGCATGATTGCAGGCAGGACGTCTTCTATTAGTCGGTGCATTTCAGCCAGCGTATTCATTTGGGACCTTCCAGTGCTGTGAATGTTACTCCTACCCTGCAAATCTTCACGGGAATTACCAAAATCATCGTCGGAACTTGTCGAATCGTCACTTACCTCAACCGCTTCGTCAGAATCGCAAATTCGCAAACGTCGTTGGCGTTGGGTAACGGAGGACCCGGCCATACGAAGCCTTGTGCTCCTACGCAATCTGGCCGTACTATCACGGCCTCGACGTCGATTCTCAACGAGGACTCCTTCGTCTACGTTCTGATTTACTTGTCCACCCTCGGGTTCACCGATGTTATGCTCTTGATTCTGGCCATTAGAGTTTACTTCCGGTATTATATGTGGCACGGGAGGTGGTACGAATATGGGCAGTTCTTCCGGCCCAAGGCTCAACCAGTATGCTGTAGTCACCTCCGACGGCAAAGGCATCAAAGTTGTGAAACATAGTTGCTGAAGATTACCCAAGTATAATTGTTAGGGGACGTGAAAAAAATAAAAAATAAAAAAACTATTTAGAAATTCCCATACTGATCCTGAACCATAATCACCTCATTCTGAAAAAAACGTTCTTCTTTGTAATTCGTTCCAGTCCGCTTCGGCCTCCACTGCACCAAACGCGGCAGCAAATCATCAGCCACTTTGTCTGCACAGTCGTCGCCAATTTGTGGTATTGCTCCGAAAATCCATATCTAGACAAACATAAAATTCATTTTTGTGGTTAACAACACTTTTAATCAAAGTATAATTGTAAAATAAAAACGAAAAAAGTTTTAAGACTGCACGTCGGTGACTAACCAGAAATGCAGTTGTGAATCCATAAAAGTGATAACGGTTCGCCTCGTTGGTTACATATAGGGTTAGATCCATCATGTACCGTAGTAAGTTCATATATGTGTATTTACCCCATGGGAAATTGTCCCATTCTCTTCAGTCTCAACCAAAGTCCATACCTATGGGTCAATGAAGGCCTTTGTGGCATCCAACCCCAGGAGGATGTAATACAGGTATAAAACCTTAGCAACCTTAACCGTGACATTCAAAGAGTCATTAAAAACCCTATTCTCAAACATCGTTCGTAATCGATTCATCCGGATAGGCCTCGGTCCAATCCTCCGAGCGAATACACTAGCAGCAGAGGGCTCAGCAAAGCTTCCAAGATCGAACTCACCGAACCACAGTCCCATCACGAGAGCATACTCTCGTGGCCCAAATCTTATAGGCTTTGTCCCGACTTGGAACCATAGCTCCGGCGTACCCATGATTTCTCTTTTTACTATCTCAAAAGACACAACCGCGTCCATGGCAACACTCGGTGTTATTAAATCGTCACCATCAAACTGCAACAGTGGCCCGAATGCTGAAACCCGATACGCCTCCACTGCAGCCGGCCCAACCTCGTTCAAGTTTCGCTTTATAATTGTAGCCACTGTAAACCTACAATATCCATTAATCCGGTGCTGTTGGTGTTGCGTCAAAGGCCTCTTCCAAACCCACTGTCGCAACAAGGAATAACAAATTATTAACGGATGCCGGAATTCAGAGAGTTAAATATTTTAAAATTGTTTAGCATAGTATCAAACATGACAGTCAATCATTGCCTAAAATTTTATACTCATTCGTGCCCCGATGCTCTTACACTAATCATACGCCTTAATAAGGCACTAAAACTCATTCGTGCCTATATGTTGCATTGTAACAGCGTCATTCGTGCCAGCGGATAAATGTCTCAGGAAGGAAAAAAAACTAAAGGAATCACCAAGTGAAAAACACAGAAATACTCAAATCATTCGTAGCCAGTATGATGAGCATTTGTTAAAAAAACAGAACAAGGGACCATATACTGATTTGTAACCAACATTGACTAATCTAATTGAATGCATTACCGCTAAACATTACAACAATTTGCAAAAATATGAAAAAGCTATATCATTGTCAAAGGAGATTTTCATTATGACACATCCTATACGTGCGTAAAGTCAATAAAATAGCAAACTGGTTATATTCATGTTCTTAACTATGTTACGAATTGTGCAACTACTGTCTTGTTCTTAAGGAATGCACAATATAAAATATTAGAATTTAGATAGGCCCAACCATGTTTTGATACAATACACACAATGGAAAAAAATTAGAATTTAAACAAACGAACCCTAGCACGAATTAACAAAAGTAAAGCGTCAAAAGACCTCTGCCATTTGAAACTAATCAATGTTTTGAACCCCAACACAGATTAACACAAAATGAAGAATACAGTATTCTGTAAATGCGAATCAGGTAAAACAAGAATTGCACAACGCCGTCACCATTTAAACAACTAGTGAATCACAAACTTTCAAATGCGAAAGCACTAGCAAATTAATGACACGGGATTGCATTTGAAATATTGATAGTCACGACAAGGTAGAAATTCAGTGGCGAAATTCAGAGACTAAGACCTCAAATCAATAATATAACCTAAACTAAAGCAAAATTAAAAAAAAATAATAATTTACCAGGTCGTCGTCTTCGTCTTCTGATGGAACTTGAGGGGGTGGTTCGTCCCCTGAGTCAGCAGTCACCGTCGGTGATTTTGCCACGTTTGAAGGTCCCACGAATGCCGCTGGTGTCCGACTCCGACGCTATCACTGTCGCCATCGCCGCCCTTGTGCGCACACCGGGACTAGTAGCGTTGGACACAGTCATATGGGGGGTATGAGTTGAAGGCACAGGAGAAGCTTGAGGCACTCGATGACCACGGGTAGTCCTACCCGGCGACGGCGCAGTCAAAGAGTGAGGGACGACTTCTAGGTCTGTGAACAGTAGTCGTCCCCTTAATGCAGACACCATTCTGGATAAAACCTTTAACGCGAACCTCTTGGGGGTGATTTTATAGGGGAACCCTAACTCTCTTAGTGCTGCTACTTGTTAATGGCGGAAGAAAGCAAATGAAACTTGAAGCGTTTCAGCGTGGAGGTGATGGCGGAGGAGGAGGGTTTAAATCAACAGTGAGGATTCAAATAGTTTGGCTGGTGAATATAGAGGAAATGAAACGGCGCGCTGGTTTGAGGGGTTGGTATGGATGAGGGAGACGTCAGTTGTGATGGACGTGTGTGACATAAAGGTGTCAGTTGGTGGGGGGTGAGGGGGGAGGGGGTGGGAGTTGGGTGGCAGGGTGGGCGGTTACGTGGGTTGGGATGGGGGTATAGGCACCAAAGTCAAAGGTGCTAGATTTGAGATTAAATGAAATGAGTACTATTTTCTATATATTTGTTAGGTTTAGTGCTAGAAAAACAATTCTCCCCCATTTATTTACCTAGTTGATTTGAGTTGCAGATTTCTACTTTCCACTTCGTAATTCTGGGGCTGCCAATATGGGTCAGTATGTACGTCAGATCGATCCATCAAAATATAATATTTATTGATATATCGCTTCAATAATGTCGATTAGATTAAGACTGTAATTATATTTTTCTAGTGGAATAGAATATAATTAATAAATTAATATGATAAGTCAAGAGTTAACCAAGTCATGTTTAATTTATTGGAGCTTAATTTAATTGAGTCCGACCAAGTCCCTTCGGTGACTCAAAGTGAACTGGAATAAATTATAAGGATTATAATTTGTTACTGCAATTAAATTGGATTATGATATTATAATAGTTTAGAAAATACTAAATAGAGATATTCAGTATCTTCTATACTTATCAGGATATGTTACTTGGGGAGAAAAAATATTCTGATATATTATATATATACTAGCAATATGCTCATGTCTTGCACGTGATCACTATATTTTTTCTAATCAAAAGTACTTTGTGTGGTGATATTGGTTGATCATTCTAACAAAACTGAATATAGTTATGAATTATGGTAATGTATATACACAACTTCTTAGATTATTCAGTGCCAGAAAAAAGTATGAAAGATTTAATCAATTGAGCAAACACAATCCAAAATCAAATAAAAATAAAAAATAATCATACAAGAGGGAAAAAAAAGGTGAAATATTCTTAGTTTAGCAAAACACGTTATAATAATGTTAAAAGATTCTTTAAAACAACATACCCTGATACTACCTCCGTCCCAACTTAACCTGCCTACTTGCCATTTTTGTTTGTCCCACTTTAACCTGTCAACCCCATAAATGGCAAATTTCTCTCACAATCTTCACCCTCAAAATCTCCATTCTCAATCTCCACCTTTAGAAAAGTCAAAGCTTCCACAAAATCTACTTTTTCTTAACCTCCGTGCCCGGTCAACCTAGGCAGGTTAAGCCGGGATGGAGGAGCATAATGTACTCCCTCCGTCCCGGCCTAATTGGCCTACCTTTCTTTTTTGTTTGTCCCAACTTAATTGACCTAGCCCATAAATGGCAAATTCTCTCACAATCTCCACCCTCAAAATCTCCACTCTTAATATCCACCTTTGAAAAAGTCAAAGATTCCACAAAATCTGCATTTTCTTTGTCTCTGAGCCCGGCCAAGGTAGGCCAATTAGGTCGGGACGGAGCGAATATTATTCTTACAAAATTTTCTACTATATATATAAAGTTTAATATATTCTAATTGTTGTTCACTTTTCAATATGCATCATTAAGATATCAGAAATAAAGTTATATGATAGCTGAAAAACTGTATAACAATGAAGATATTAATTTCCATTGAACAAAAGATACAAAGCCATTGGTCTTATTACATCTTCAACTGACATCCATACGTTCAATATTTGTTTAGATACACACACGAATATTAGGCCTAACATGCTTTCTCTAATTTCTTTAATTAATAATTTTGTTTTGTACATACATTTGCAAATAAAATCATTTGCATATTTGAGGAAAAACTTTCAACCACTTATTGATTCCAACATAGCTTCTATTATGAAAACTTTTTTTTTTATTTTTTTATTATTAGTAAGCATAACTTCTTTTAGTATAATTTTCTTATTGATTTCGATTGCTTATTTCAGTTCGCTTAATTATTTCTTCGATTCTACATTGAAGTTTGAAAATTATGTGTGATTTAAAATGAAAATCCTACTATAGTATATTTATAAGATAAATAGTGTTTTTTTATGGAGGGTTGACTATGTTCATAGTATCTCATAATCTTCAATCGAGATACATGCTCCAATCTATATGTTAATGTAATATATTTTTATCAATGTTTCAATTATTTTTATGAATTTGATTCCCTGTTAGTTTTAGTGAAATACTCTCAATTTTTAGCACATTGCACATTCATTTAAAAATCTTATATATACATGTACTTAAATTATTCTGATTTTCTTTCTCCCATTTGTTTTTTCATTGGATTATACCACACTTTATTCCAGTGTAATTATTATTTATTTTTATCTAATCTATGCTCATAAGATAATATTAACATTCACATTTTACTATCTTTATTTTTCTGCATGTTTTAATTTAATCATCTGATACTAATTCACATGGTACAAATTTTTTAACCATTCACATAATACAACTTAGTTTATTATTTCTTTATAGTTCTCTTTTGTTTCTTTATTGTACCTTATATCTTTATGCTCACCACCTAATCACTCTTTAGTGCATCTTTTCTTCATGGCCCCCATTTCCTCATCAATTTGGCAAGCAGCTGGAATATATGAAACTATCTTCCGATTCTGACAGCATATACGCGACTTGTAGTTTCAAAAGATTTTGCTCCTATATGACTTAAATATATCATAATACTTTATTTTTCTTGCCCACTTAATCTGGTTTCAACGAAATACAATTATCTTCTTCGATGTCTGTACATACTCACAATTATTGCTTGCAACAACAACCCAGGCCTTACACGAGTTTCGGGATGCTAATTACTTCCCTCAAACGTCTGAACCTCACCATTTTATCCCTTGTTTGCTCTTCTCTGAATGTCATTGTTTATATATACTTTAACGGGGGTACATAACTGCTCGTAATTTAATGAAAGATGTTATGAGCCTGTATTTTTTATAGAAAATTGACATATTATTTGCAAAGATATTAATAATTTTATTTTGCACATGCTTACTCATAATATCTTTGAGTCCTTCTGTTAGTAACACTTGAATTGTGCTTGTTTAGAAATTAGAAAACCAGAGCTTATTACCCAATTCCGCCCGATTAATTTGTGGAATGTCATTTATAAGTTACCTTCTAAAGTTGTCTCTAATTGGATCCAGCCCTGCATCCCTTATATAATCTTTGAATCTCATTCAACCATCATCTTGGGTCGTTTAATTACGGATAATATTCTTATCGCTTATATATTACACCAGTGTATGAAGCTTAGGAAAACGGGGAAAGAGAGACTCATGTCTATTAAGTTGATATGAGTAAAGTCTTTCACTGGGTTGAGTGGTCTTTCGTCTACCGTATGTTTCTTGCCTAAGGCTTTCCTAATAATTTTTGTGACATTTTTTTGCCTTGCTTGTCATTTGTGCACTTTAGCTTACTTTTTGGTATTAATTGGCTTACTCACGCTACAACTGGAAATTCTTCAGGGGGATCTCCTCTCCCCTATTTGTACTTAAGTTTTTCTTGTATTTTACTAAGTTCACTACCAATCTATAGAAGAGCATTTTGGGGCAATGTATTGATTTTGAGAAATCAGAGATTCTTTTTAGGGGCCTAATACACAAGCTCAAATTCATCACTCAATCTGTCAATTGTTTAGAATTGTTGAAGTGGCTTCGCATGGTACATATCTCCGCTCCTTTCTATTGTTGGCTGGAATAAATAGGGGATTTGTGCAGGCATTACAAAACAGATAGTAAGCGCATTAACGGTTGGTAAGAGAAGCAATCAAACAAAGCGCGCAAAGAAGTGTGCATTATATCTATTATATAAGCAATATCCACATACACAATGTATTGTTTCCTAGGCTTTTGCAATTTAAAAATATTTAACCGTGCCGTATTACCTAAGCTAGCATGGCACCCTTTAGTTTCTACATCCAGCCTATTTGCCTGAATCATGCTGTCCTAGTACAAGGTCTGTGTTACATGTTGCTCTTGGTACTCGGTCCAACTTTACATGGCACAGTATTATGGTGATCATCATGTTATTCTTCTTGGTTGTCGTAGGCTCATGGGCAATGGCAAGACAACAACCCTCTTCCATGACAGATGAGTTCATTTACCTCCCAATTTTACCATCAGATCAGCTACACTAGGCCTCCCGCAAGATGCCCGGGTAAGCTCCATCATTGATTCAAATCTTGGACTCTGGAATGAGTTGTTAGTTTGGGCTAATTTTGACCTATTGAAGGTCGATGTGGTTCGCGTTATTCCTCTGAAAAATCACCATTCTCTGAACCGTTGGATGTTAGATTATTCGCATTGTAGGAACTTTTCGGTCCGATCCGCATATCATTTTATTATAGGTTCTTTAGAAGACCTTATGGGTACCCACTCTTTCCTACTTAGTAGCTATGATTCGAACCCTATTTGGAGGAGAAATTAAAAGTTTATCAACTTGTATCTTGCATTTTCTTTGGAGATGTTGCTTTAATTCCTACCATCATTCAACAACTTAGCTCGTCGTGATCTTCATTATGAGCTCCGTTGTTCTTTATGCTCACCACTTGGTCACTCTTTAGTGCATCTCTTCTTCACGTGCCTCGTTTCCTCAGTAATTTGGTAAGCAACTGAAATTTATGAAATTATCTTCCGATTTTGACAGCATTTACGCGACTTGTAGTTTCAAGAGATTGTGCTTCTCTGTTATGATTCAGTCTCAATCACACTCAAACAACACACAAACAGTATTGAATGAAAAACAACACAGAAATCGGCAACAAGAAACCGAACCAAGAACAGGAAGAGAAAATGATGAACTCAGGGATTTTACGTGGTTCGATCAATGTGATCTACATCCACGGAGGTTCTATACACCTAAATTCACTCCACTAATAAATCAATTACAAGAATTAATCCAGAAAACCAAAAACCCCAGTTCACAGAACAAATTGAGCATAAGAACCCTAGCGATCAAATTCTCTTGATTGAGTAATGTTTACAGAGGGCAAGAATCGTGAATTACCTCGCAACTTCAAGTGTTTACAATGTATATAAAGGCCGGAGCTCGAATCAGGGAGTAGAAGTAGTTGTAACCAATTTTTATCTCAACTGCTCAAAACTGCTGCTACGAGCTTTCCACAACGGTTTTGCATGCAACGGTTTAAATCTGTTGCAAACGGCAGTTATAACAACCTTGACCCCGGTTCCCATTTTAACCTCTTTTACTGATCCGGCTAAAACCCGGTTCTCCACATTCTAAACCCTGTTCTGGAATCCTGAAAACCTCTACTACATTCCATGAACACTTGATGATATTGAACTGATATCTACAAATCTCCACCTCAATGAATTCAAGTGTATTTCATCACCTCAACCTACCTTGTTCTCCAACTTTTAATCACACCGTTCAAGCCCAATTAGGCTTGAGAAATGAACCATCTTACTCCCAGGCACTGCGTTGGTTAGAAAATCAGCAGCATTGTCACTTGTATGGACCTTCCTAACCTCCACAGACCCTGTATCAATCACATCTCTTGCAAAATGCAATCTATCATCTATGTGCTTGGATCTCTCATGGAAAGCTTGATGTTTCACTAGATGTAATGCACTCTGATTGTCACAATATATAGTAACACAGTCCTGCTTGATCCCCAGATCCTTCAGAATGCCTTTTAACCACACAGCTTCCTTGATTGCCTCTGTCAAAGCCATGTATTCAGCTTCTGTGGTTGATAAAGCCACCACAGATTGTTGCACACTTCTCCAACTAACTGCAGCACCATATAATGTGAAAACATAGCCTGTGATTGACTTCCTGGTATCAACATTACCAGCAAAATCAGCATCTGCAAAATCTTCCAAAGGAATAGCCAATTTTTTCTGCTTCTGAAACTTCAACCCCAGACTTGTTGTTCCCTTTAAATACCTCAAAACCTGCTTTAAAGCCTCCCAGTGAGCTTATCCTGGATTTGACATATATCTGTTGACCAAGGACACACAGTATGCTAATTCTGGTATGCTGCATATCATCCCATACATCAGGCTCCCAACTCCACTAGCATAAGGCACACTTCTCATGTATGTCTCTTCTTCTGCTGTCTTAGGACTCTGCTCCTTTGATAATCTGAGTTGTTGGCTTACTGGAATACTCAGTGTCTTGGCCTCATGCATTTGAAACTTCTCTACCACTTTCTGAAGATAATGCTTCTGAGACAACCATAAACGTCCAGCAGCTCTGTCTCTGATTATGCTCATTCCCAGAATCTTCTTAGCCTCTCCTAAGTCCTTCATATCAAATTCAGAACTCCACTTCTGCTTAAGCTGATGTATCTTATGTGAGCTCTTGCTTGCAATGAGCATGTCATCCACATATAACAACAGGTATACAGGATCAGCACTTAAACTTTTATCATAATAAACACAACTGTCATACAAACTTCTGACAAAACCAGCTTTTAACATAAACTCATTGAACTTCTTATTCCACTGCCTTGGGCTTTGCTTCAATCCATATTGTGACGTTTTGAGGAAACATAATTTTCCTTCATTTCCTGGAATCACAAATCCCTTAGGCTGCTTCATATAAATGTTCTCAACTAAGTCTCTATGTAAGAAAATTGTTTTCACATCCAGCTGTTGTAACTCCATATCCTCTTGTGTTACTATTGACAAAAGTAGTCTGATTGAACAGTGCTTTACTACAGGAGAGAAAACTTCATTGAAATCAATGCCTTCCCTCTGAGTAAATCCCCTTGCTACCAGCCTTGCCTTATACCTTATCTTGTCTGAGACCCCAGTTTCAACCTTCTTCTTGTAAATCCATTTGGAACTTACCATCTATTGTCCCTTTAGTTTATTCACCAGTTTCCAGGTGCCATTCCTCTCCAAAGACTCCATTTCTTCCATCATTGCACTGATCCAGTGTTCACTTTCATCACCACTGACTGCTTCCTTGAAGTTTTGTGGTTCATGATTTTCTATTTCTTCAGCAACACTAAGTGCATAATGTACACTTCCAGCCTGTCCATAAAAGTCTGGTTTCTGTATTTGTCTCCTTGTTCTGTCTCTGGCAATGCTATACTCTCTCAGGTTTGGATTTCTGGGTGGTGTGTCTTCTTCTTCTGAAGAACTACTACTGAGATGATCAGCCAAGTTTTCACCTCTCTGTCTGTCATGCTCCTCTTGAGTCTCCACCTGAACTGATATCCTTTCTATTTCAGAGCCTTCATCATGATTCCCTAGATTCCCAGAGAAACGATATCCCATAATGGATTCATTAAACTTTATATCTCTGCTGATCATCAATTTCTTATTCCCAGATTCCATGCACCATAACCTATAGCCCTTGATTCCCTCTGGATATCCCAGAAACCCACACCTGTAAGCTCTAGGATCAAGTTTATCTGATCTCATATGAGCATATGCCAAGCATCCAAACACCTTTAATCCTGAGTAATCTGGAATTCTTCCATTCCATACTTCTTCTTGTGTTTTGAACCCCCAGAGTTGATGTGGGAGATCTGTTTATTAGATAACATGATGTGTTTATTGTTTCTGCCCAGAACACCTTTGGCAACCCAGCATCAAGTAACATACACCTTACTCTTTCCAGAACAGTTTTGTTGAATCTTTCTGCTACTCCATTCTGTTGTGGATTCATGGGGACTGTTCTGTGTCTGGTGATTCCCCTTTCATTACAGAAAGTTGTGAACTCAGTAGATAGATATTCTAGGCCATTATCAGTTCTTAAATGCTTGAGTTTCTTTCCTTTCAAGGTTTGCATTTGAAGCAACCATGTCTTGAATTTGGTGAAGGCATCATTCTTATTTCTTAAGATAAACACCCATACTTTTCTACTGAAATCATCAATTACAGACATGAAATACTTTCCTCCTCCATGTGTTTCAGTCCTGGATGGTCCCTAGATATCAGAGTGGACATAATCTAGAGGTTCTTGAGTGATGTGAATCCCTTTGGCATAAGGCAGTTTATGTGATTTGCCCAATGCACATTTGTCACAGAACTCAAGTGTCTTATTCCCAACCTCTCCAATTATCCCTCTTCTGGATAGTTCTTTCAGTCCTCTTTCACCAATGTGTCCCAATCTTTTATGCCACAGGGTTAGTTCATTATTAGCCAGAATATTCCCCACACTCTCAATCACTGGTTTTCCTATCAAAATAAACAATCCATTGTGTTGTCTTCCCTTGATTACCAGTTTATTTCCTTTGGTTATGTGTAATTGGCCATCAACAGACTTAAATTCACACCCAGTAGCAATTAGAGATCCTAGGGAGATCAAATTTCTTTTAAGTCCAGGCACATACCTTACATTTGTAATTTGCCTGGTAACACCATCAAACATATTGATGTTTACAGATCCAGTACCTTGAACCTTGCAGGATTCGTCATTTCCCAGCAGTACACACCCTCCATCTTCTTTCTTGAGGTTTTGGAACCATTCTTTGTGAGGACACATATGAAATGAGCAGCCTGTATCCAGTACCCATTCTAACTCCATTTTTTATTCAGTAAATTCAAAACTTCTGGAGTATCTTCTCCATGTTCAACAGTGGCAGCTTCTCCACCATGGCCTTCTTTCTTCTTCATCTTTTGAGGGCAATCTTTCTTTAGATGCCCTACTTGCTTGCACTTGAAACATTTCCTGTTCTCTGTCCATTCTCCAGGTTTCTTTGGAGCAGTATTGCCAGTCTTGTGATTCTTTCAGGTTTGGCCCTTCTTCTTTTGGTAATTCTTTTTGAAATTTACATTCAAACCTTCACCAGATTGAGTCACCTTCTTATCTCCTTGATTCTGTAAGCATTTGGTCTTCAAAGCAGTGATTATTGAGTCATAACTCAGTTTATCCTGCCTCCGAAACATCAAAGTGTCCTTGAACCCTTTCATGGAACTTGGTAGAGCATTTAATACCATTAAAGCTCTGTCATCATCCTCTATAGTTACTCCAAGATCTTCCAGCTCATCAAGAAGTTTTGAAAACTCATCCAGTTGATCAGAAATGTCTTTTCCTTCCATCATTTTGAAAGCCAGTAACCTCTATTTGAGAAACAGTTTATTTGAAACAGACTTGGACTGATATAGTTCCTCCAGCTTGGTCAAGCCTCTATTGCAGTCGAGCATCTTGAAACCTCCCTAAATCGCTTATCTCCTAGACACAGGATGATCAAGCTCAGAGCCTTTTTGATCCACCTCTGCATATTTAGGCTTCTCTATCTCTGTCCATTCATTTTCAAGCTTGAGCGCACCTACCAGCCCGTTTTGAACCAGAATAGCCTTCATCTTTATCTTCCAAAGATGGAAGTCATTCCTCCCTGAGAATTTTTCCACATCCATCTTCATTCCTGACATCTCTGTCTTCTTGTTGCGTGAGGAGGCTTCCCACAGACGGCGCCACATGTTATGATTCAGTCTCAATCACACTCAAACAACACACAAACAGTATTGAATGAAAAACAACACAGAAATCGGCCACAAGAAACCGAACCAAGAACAGGAAGAGAAAATGATGAACTCAGGGATTTTACGTGGTTCGATCAATGTGATCTACATCCACGGAGGTTCTATACACCTCAGTTCACTCGGCTAATCAATCAATTACAAGAATTAATCTAGAAAACCAGAAACCCCAATTCACAGAACGAATTGAGCATAAGAACCCTAGCAATCTAATTCTCTTGATTGAGTAATGTTTACAGAGGGAAAGAATCATGAATCAACTCGCAACTTCAAGTGTTTACAATGTATATAAAGGCCGGAGCTCGAATCAGGGAGCAAAAGTAGTTGTAACCAATTTTTATCTCAACTGCTCAAAACTGCTGCTACGAGCTTTCCACAACGGTTTTACATGCAACGGTTTAAATCTGTTGCAAACGGCAGTTATAACAACCTTGACTCCGGTTCCCATTTTAACCTCTTTTACTGATCCGACTAAAACCCGATTCTCTAACCCGGTTCTCCACATTCTAAACCCGGTTCTGGAATCCTCAAAACCTCTACTACATTCCATGAACACTTGATGATATTGAACTGATATCTACATCCTCGATGACTTAAATATAGTGGAATATTTTTTTGTCTTTACCCACTTAATTTGGTTTCAACGAAATAAATTTGTCTTCTCCAATATTCATACATACTCACAAGTATTTTGCAACAACAACCCAGACCTTACAAGATTTTTGGAATGCTAATTCCTTCCCTTAAACATCACAACCGCACCCTTGATTCCTTTCTTGTTCTTCCCCCAAATGCCATTGTTCATATGTAGTTTGATGGCGTACATCATCTGCTCGTAACTCCTCATTTGATGCTATTTATGCTTGCTCCAAGGATGACCAATTTATGAATATCAACGATCTGAAGTATGCTAAAGTTCTTGCTCTTCATGAGGTGGTTTTACTTACCACTGATATTGGAGTACCCAAGTTTGTATTCTTGGGGATTCTAACACTACTAGATTCGCGTCGATATGTGATGCAGACTGTGCCTATGCATATATGCCTTTGCTATCTGATATTAGACATCTACTCTCTTCCTTCCATGGATGGAAATTATATTGGATAGGACGTAAAATAGAATTTATAGCGCCAAAAAAATTGTTTGTCCCACCACCCTTTTTAAGTCAATTAGTGTTGGCCGATTCAAGCAACCATTAATGAAATTATTTTATGGGTCCGTTTGCTTAAGATTGGGCTCAGTAGATTTAGAGGACCGAATCCCAATAAAGCACACTCATTAACTCCTTCAGTCAGATTTGGCTCAGCACTCCCTATGTTTAAAAAACTACAATGACTTGATATTTACAAATTATAGTAAAGTAGCATGAGTATGCATATATAGATTTTTCATTGTATTTAATGTTTATGCATGATAAGATTTATCACAACAAATTTCACACTATTTTCTTCTTTTTATTCAAATATTTTAGACTTTTCATTCTTCTAATATGACCATATAACTTAAATTAATAGTGTTAAAAAAAGATAATATTTTTATTTGTCTATCTATATATGTTTTTCCTCTTCTTATTCTATTAAAAATAATGTTAATATATAATCACATTATATGCCGGTATAAGAGCTTAAATTATGTTGTTGTTAAACTCAATTACATGAATTTGACATGTAAAAAAATCATATTATAAATTAATTATGAATAATAAAAATTAAAAGTATGTATTATAAAAGTTTTAAGATTATTCCATAAAATTTATTATTGTAAAAAATTGACAATGTGAATAGTAAAAATATGATAGTTATAGATAAGATTGAAAAAAATCAATAAATTCAATTTTTTTCTTTATTCTATACCTTAAATAATTATAATATTTAGTAAACTTATTTTAAATATATGCAAATAGCATATCATAGGAAAGCTCTTTAAATTTACTTTAATAAGAAATTGATTTCATTTCAAAATTTAAAGTATTGAAAGTTAAAAGAAGGATAATTTAAGCATGTAGTTTTTTAGGAGGAATTTTAAATATAAAAGGACTCTTACCTTTTATAATCAAGTAAAGAAAATACAAATTACTTTAAAATTACCTAACTACCCTTAAATTTAGTTCTTAATAAGGATATTTTACTATCTATAATCAAGTAAAGAAATCATAAATTATTTTAAATTACTTAACTATCCTTAAATTTAATACTTAGTAAGGATATTATAGACCTCACAAGAAAAGACGAAACAAAAAACAGGGCGAAACAATTCATACTTTTATATTAGTAATAGATATATGGGATATATATTCACTTCTTCACTATTCCGGTAATACACACGCATATCAGTATTCAAAGGAAATGTCCACACATCAGAATTGTAGTACAGTTCGTGAGAACACCGGAAAAGGCTTGGAGCTTTGAAGCGTGATATATATAAAAGCAAGCAACAAAGGTATTCCATAAATCCTTCTTGTATAGATTAATTAATATGAGTAATACATCGATCCTACAACGATTCTCTGATTATCAATATCTAATATTGTGGACCAGATAGGAATCGTAGTTCTAACATAAGGTATCAGAGCGTAGATTTTTTAACATATGGTATCAGAGTGTAGGTTTTAATATTATTATATTTTTCGATTAAGTAATTTGATTATGTGTGTGTTAGTGATTAGCGGTGTTAGAATTTGTGATTTTATTATGATATTAGATTGAATGCATTTTAATTTTTGAACAATTTATAGCTTTAGAATTTTGTTAGATTACAATTGATATTATTACCTACTGCCCGGGCAAGGAAGACGATTGACTGAAACTTTTTGAGAAGAAAGAACAGCTGCGTTGGTTTCTTTTTTTAGTGTAAATCCTTTTTTTCTTCTTTGTTTTCTACTGGTGCGTAAGCATAAGGTAAATATTTTAGCTATTGTATCTATAACTAGGTTAGTCTCGGATATCTCATAGGATTAGGAATGGTGTAGCCTAAAAGATTTGTTTGTTCACTTATGAATTTGGTCAAGAAACACAGTAGTATTTAACACATCACCAATATACAGCTGGTAAATAAATCAAGAACTGCACTTGAGTTTACCTAAAAGGACTTGATTCAGTAAGTAAAATATGATGCATGTTTGGGTTTGAAAATATTCCAATGGGCTAACTAACTAAAAATATTTTTTTTATCAAATAAATAAAGTCAAAATATTTCGGGTGTTACGAAAGGTATTAAGTTAACACTAGAACCTAACTCACATAGCATATTCTCAAATTTACATTTCCTATAATGCATGTACTTGAGAATCTCCTTGGACCTTCAAGCTTTTGCGGTAGCTGCATTTGCACGATTGCACTACATCTTTCAATCTCCTTACCTTTGTCACCTTCTTCTTCCTTTTTCTTTACACTGCAAACTTCCTTTTATCTTTCTGCCTCATCAAGGAATCTCCTTCCAAACACCTGCAATACAAATCATAGGATTTGTGTTAGTTCTTTGGGCCTGGGAAAGGTTAATGGTATATTATAAGCAGAGATAGGTTTCTAAGCCTCTTCGTTAAATGTAATCCCCTTTTTTTTTTCCTCGGGGTTTCTTGTACATTTTATTTTCTCTCAACCCCCTTTTTCAATTCATGGCCTTCTTTCAAGATCACATGACATTGATCTTTTGGATTCGATTCAGTAGTGATCAGAAACTTTCCTTGTTGATAAGTGATGCCTACTATTTTAGCACATTGGCCTAAGTGTGTCTCTAATGGTTTTGATGTGGGTTCCAATGTTACACATCTTTTTGTTCAATTGCACTATCTAGCTCTCTAGCTTATTCATACGGGCTTCATCCTTTCCATTTCTTGCCTATGTTTCATTCACAAAAGATGTGACCAGTTCCTCCAATCTAGGTTTTTTTTACTCATCTACCATGTCATTACTACTGTGAATCCCGGCGGTTGTTATAACGCATTATTCGGATTTGCGCATGATAAATTCGGGTGATTTCTCATTCTGGGTTTTATCTATTCCCTATCTGGTTTGATCTGACGTTGAAATTAAAAGTTATGTTCCTCATATTATTCATATAACACGCTTCTTGTAGTCCTACATCCACATTATGTACTCATGGGTTATTCACCACTTCGTGAGCTGGCTTTGTTAGCAAGCTCACTTGCTCAGTTAGATTTTCGATCTTTTTAGTCAACGTCGCAACTATGACCTTTTTGGATATCCAGCTACTCTTCTCAGAATTAAATTCTAGCATTTTTCAAATATTTTATAAATAATTCTCAGATTTGTTAATAAATTTATGATTATTAAATATTTGGTACTAAGTTTTTTATTTTCTCTCCCGAAACAAGAAAAGATGATGCTCAAATCTACTCCCTCCGTCCCACTCAGATTTGCACACTTTCCTTTTCGGTCCGTCCCACTCAGATTTGCACACTCTTAAAAAGGAATTTTTTTAAATAATTTCCACCCTTAAAATCTCCATTTTCAATCTCCACCTTTCAAAAAGTCAACCAAAAAGCAAAAAGCACCTTTTTCTTAACCTCCGTGCCCGTCCCTACGTGCAAATCTGAGCGGGACGGAGGGAGTATTTCATTTGGGCACAAAGAAAGATGTCGCCTTTTCACCCGTAAAGTATATGTTATTACGTCGCCAAAAAGAAAGGTTTATATATGAAGTTGGGGCACGCGGTAAATCCTTTCCAAGTTATAACAAATTAATGGACTGGAGTCGAAAAGAGCATGCATGTATTACATTTGGCAGGTTCTGTAGATTAGTCTATTTCCGTCTGCTTAGACTTTGCTTCTGGGTTAAGATGTTGGGGTTACAAACGGCTAATCATGCAAAGTACAGGTTAAAAACGAAGATAAAAAAATAGGTACTTAAATAAAAAAACAAGTGTAGTACAGATTGCTTTTTGGTGTTAACCCTACTCTTCAGTATATCACTTTTTACGAATTGAGTCTCTAGTTTATAAGGATAATTCAGTGTTCGATACATTTCATTTTGATATAGAAGTAATTTTAAAATTCTTAGAGGTCGATTTGACAGGTTAAATCCGTGCATGATGCTTAGGGAGTATTTTTTATTTACTTTTGCTTTTAAAATTGTGACTGTATAAGTATTTTCTTTATGGTGGCTTTGATGTTTTGCCAGTTTTTTACTTGCCTTAAGGATAAATGTGGATCCATGAATTCTAACACTGTAGTAACACATAATGGAAGATCTCGTACATTACTTTTCTTTTCCTTTTCTTTTGGGGGGAACATTTCATTTTGAGTTTAATCCAAGTCTAGAAAACTGGAAAAGTGGTTAAAAGAACTGATTAGATTAAGATGAAGAGGTGAAATCAACTCATTTGGCATCATTATGTAGTTTGGATATCCAGTCATTATAGTTAGAGATGTCAAAACAGGCCCGGCCCTTGGGGCTGGCCCTGGCCCGATCTTAGAAATACTAAGGATAGGCCTCAATTTTATAGGCCCTTATAGCTTAAGGGCTTTTATCACGACCCTTTTCGGCCCTTGGACCTACTAGGGATTGGATCGGGTTAGGGTAGGGCCGACCCTAAGAGTCCTTATTTATTATATAAAATATGTATAATATATAGATATATATTATATATCTCATTATATATTATATATGACATCTCATAAATAAATTTAGAGTTTCATACAATCAATGAGTTTTCACATTTCCTTTACTCTTCCGGCTCCAGTATTCTGAAGTTCACATTTTCTTCTATAATATTGCATTTACGTTCTCTAGTATTTCCACTAGCATTTGAATATGTATGTTGGGATTCTTAGATAAATTGTGTTGTATCTTATACAATACGGTATATTTAGAAACCCTAACATATATATTAGAAGAAAATGGAATACTTGTACTTTGAAAAATTTTAATAATCATTTTCTCGGTAATATTTAAACATGTTAATTATGAAATTTGAGAACGATAACAAGAAATTAAAATACATGAACTTAAAGGGTCTTGCCTTGGCCCGGCCTTAGCCCTAATGGGCTACGGCTAGGACTAGGGTTGAGCCTAGATTTATAAAGCTCTTATAGCATGAGGGCTTTTAGTCCTGGCCCTTTAGAGATCGGGCTTTTGAAAACTTGGACTGAGTAGGGTCGGGCCGGCCTTATTGACATCTCTAATTGTAGTTATGCAAAATCCAAATTTAAAAAAAAAATGGAAAAAAGGTATAAATGATGAGCAATAATATATGGAGGTAATTATGACAGATAAACCATAGCAGTATAATATTTGATCCACTATAACTAATAATTATTCCTTGAAATAAACTATTAATAACTTGTGTTTTCTTACTTTACACAAAAGTAATAATCATATAGCAGCCCTAGTGGGACATGCCAGCACCTGCTTTTTAAGGTTTTCAATTATCATCACCAGTTTTGTATTCAATCGATTCACAAAGCATTTGGGCAGCCATCCTGCAGGATCCAACTGTGACAGAGACACACTATTAAAAGAGTAAAAATAAGAAAAATTCAGGGCTTCATTTGGATGGAGGGATTTGTGCTATGGATTTATAAATTCATTGTTAAATTCACTCCATGTGTTTGGATAAAATAGTAAATGAGTGAATTTGAGAATTCAGATTTTCAAATCCACCCATTTAGAAATCCAGGATTTGAAATTCTCCATTTTAAACTATATTTGGGTGGATTTCAAATCCTTTGACAAAGATAGTCATTTACAAATCCCTCCTGACTCACACTTCTCTCTCCTCCTCTCTCTCTCTCTCTCTCTCTCTCCTCCCCCGCTCTCTCTTCTTCTCTTCTCCCTATCGTTATCTCTTCCTCTCGTTCTCCAATAAAATGCTCCTAATATTTTTTTTAATTCTTTTTTTTCCTTTTATCTCCAATTAAATGCTCCCAATAAATTTTTGGGATATAAAATACATAATATGTATATGTGTGTATATATATAATTAGAAAAAAAATTATTCGATTAGTTTTGATGTAGATAAATATTATTTTATTCAATAAAAAATATAAATTGTTAGTTTAAACTTTAAAGAAAAAAAATGAATTTTACAAATATTGTATCAGTGTTTTGCCAAATAATGGATTTGAAAATTTTGGATTTCAAAATCCTTTCAAATCCACCATAAATCCAACAAGGGATTTCAAGTCCATGGATTTCAAATCTAAGGATTTTGAAATCTATTCATTTTAAATCCCCTGACAAATCAAATCCCTTCATCCAAATGGGGCCCAATTGTTTTTATAATGCGGCTATTAACATCTCAGATTCCTTTAAGCAGTGATTGTGAGACCAAACCGGACCGACCAGTTCGATCGGTTGGACCGGGACCGGACTTGGAACCGATTCGGTAGCTTGAAATAATCGGAAACAACACATAACCGTTGAAAACCGATCAAAATTAGTTAAACCGGCCAACCGGCACACCGTCCGAACCGCCATTATAACACTTTTTTTTAAAATAAACGAGTGGTTTGGATTGTTGGAGTCCAGTTAGTGAAAAAACGTCATTTTTTCTCTCTTATTTCCCATATACTTCTTCCTCATCTCAAACTAGGGTATGCCCCCATTCATACCCATCTTCTCCATCTTTAATTTAAGTTGAAATCATTTTTCCATCTTGAATTGTTTGAACTTTGAAGTTCCGCTCATTTCTCGTCTTCTCTCAGTCTGGTAAGTTTACTGATGATCTGTATGTAATTAAATTTTTTGGTTAATTTTCTGATGTTTTGTTTTTATTTTAATTATCTGGTTAATTTTCTGATGTTATGTTTGTGTTTTAATTTCTGGTTAATTTTCTGATGTTCTATTTATATTTTAATTTGCTGGTTAATTTTTTGTTCTATTTCTTGTTTCGTTTCTGTTCTGTCTGTTACATTCTTATTCTGTTGTTGCTTAGTTTATAACGTTTATTGTGTTAATTGTATGATTTATTACGTTTTCTGCTCTTCTAAATCAATAGGGGTGGCAAACAGGTCGGGTTGCAGGTTCGCGGGTCGAGTTGAGACCTGCTTATTACAAAAAAATTACCAACCCGAACCCGACCTGTTTTCATATTCGGGTCGAGACCTGCAACCCGAACCCGACCTGTTCGGGTTGCGGGTCAACCCGCCAATCTGTTTTTCAACCCGTTTTTTTTTTTTAAAAAAAAATCATTTCTAATTTTCTACTTCTGTCATAATAACAATATTCTAAAATAACAACATTCTCACACAATAATAATACAACACAAAATTATCATATTAAAACTCTTGAAGCCAAAATTACTCAGTTTCCAAAATATTCTAAAAACTCTCACTATCTCGCTCTCCCATTGTCTCACTCTCATTTTTTAAGATTTTGTTGAGCATATCTAATATCTTGTTAATTGGATAATTCATCTTTATAAGTTCATCCAGTGAATTTCTTTTACTAGTAAAATTTATCATACTCTTACAAATACCAAATGTAATTGTTGCATGCTCTTTTCTAAGCATATTTTGTTTACTGATCAATGTTTTATACTCGCATCTCTTATATAAAAAATAACATTAGTTGTACAAGAATATATAGACCATTATGCTTAGATTTAGAAGAATTTGTTATCTAAGAGCTATAAGAAAAACAGAATGGAAGAACACTTTACGACAAAACAATATTGATTTCTATAGGTTCTAGACGATACATTCATATGATTATTAGTTACCACAACAAATATTCAGCAATGTGATTAGTAGGTTCTATAGGGTTTATGCATTTATTATGATTATTTATTAAATATGTTGTTTAATTTGAATTTCTTTTTAATTTGCCCTTTTTAAAAATGGGTTGCCGCGGGTTGACCCGACCCGACCCACATTTTTTTTCGGGTCAGACGGGTTCGACCTGTTTCTTATTCGTTCGGGTTCGGGTTGACCCTAACCCTCAAAATACAGGTTCGGTCGTGTCGGGTTGTTCGGGTCGTGTCGGAAATTGCCACCCCTAATCAAGTAGCTGCAAATAAATTTTCAATTATAATAATGAAAAATATTATCCAGTTTTGTGTCCTGTTACTTCGTGATTAAAACTTTAAATTGAAAACAATGAAGGTAGATACTAGATTCTAGGTAATGATGAATGCTTATAATGCTTTCCTAATAGGGGAAATTAATACCGTAGCCTCTCAGAGTTATAATGAGATGTTTTTTGCATAATTTAACTTTTTACATGTAAAAGTAGTCAAAGTCTGTCAAAAAAAGTTTTTATTTCGTGTACACGATATAAAATTATCGAGATATGTACACGATATAATATTATGTACACGATAAGTTTACATCGTGTGCACGATAAAAAAATTTATCGTGTACACGATGTAAAATTATCGTGTACACATATACACGATATAAAAACTATCGTGTCGTGTACATGATAAAGAAAAATTCTTTGTTACATGTACAAGATAATATTTTATCTGTACACGATAATAAAAATTATCATGTACACGATAATATTATCGTTTCATACCCAAGCTGACTACTTTTTCAAATAAAAAGTCAAACTATCCAAAAAAATATTAACTATGCCCCTGACAAGGCCACTGCAAACCATTTCCATTTCCATTTCCTTCCTAATATATATTGATGGTAGATAATAGTGAAAGCAAATAATTCTTGAATTATAATAATGCAAAATATTATGCATTACTTTTTATTTGTTAAACTGTTGAAGTTTGATGGTCTATACTAGATAATGGTGAATGCAAATAATTCTTGATTTGTATTATGATTTTATTTTGGTACAATTTGAACTACTTGATTGAACTTTTCTATTGTATTTTGGTGCAATTTGTTGCAAGAATTTCATTTTTGATGTTTATGTTGACATTTTATATTTGACTATTGTGTTGATAAATACTCCCTCCGTCTCGGCTAATTTTTCACAGTTGACCGGGCACGGAGGTTAAGAAAAAACAAATTTTACTTTTTCTATGACATTTTTATAGGTGGTGATTGAGTGTGGAGATTTTGAGGGTGGAGATTGAGAGAAAAATTTCCTTTTTAAGGGTGTGAAAAGTTAAGTGGGACGGACTGAAATGAAAAGTAGGAAACGTTAGCTGGGACGGAGGGAGTATATATTTTACTGTACTTATGAACTTAAATTTGGTGGTAGGATATTATTAAAAATTAGAGTTAGAAGTATCTTTGGATTAATTGATATTGATATATATTGAACTTTTTTTCACAAGTTAAACTCAAATATCAAATTAGATTGTATTATATATGCAACTATTGAAATTCAAAAGACACCAAATTACCTTTGACCGGTGGGTTGTCCGGTTTTTCAAAATAAGAAGTTAAGTTTTAAATTGGACGTGAAAATGAGATGTTGGATGATATTGAAAGAAATAGTTTACCTGAGCTATGTAAGTGACGATGCAAGAATCATGTTGAAGCTTCTCAACAACCCATCCAGACTGAAGCAGCAGCCCTCTTATTGAGTTGTTTTGCTTAGGATATAATCCAGCTGCTATTTGTTTTGGAAGAGAAGCCACTGCCACTACCTGTATGTATGTTATGTATGAATGAATTATTAAAAGTATGATTTAATTAAGAGTAACACCTGATTTACCAGAGTCCCATCATCCATAGTTTCACGCCGCTCGTAGACAATGAATTCTCTGTTTCTGAACAAAGGCTTCGATCTCTCTCCAAACCTTAACATTACTATGCTGAGATTTTGTTCAAGGTCTTTTATGTATTTGGCTTCCACTAAATCCGAATCCCATTCCTGCGTAAATTCCAAATTGATTAGTAGGATTGAGAGACAGAAAGTTGGCGGGTAGAGGTGTGTGCGTACCTTAGCAGCATCGATTGCATTGGCTACTGTAATAAAGTGGTGGGGGGAGACTGATTTGAGGACACGGCGACTGCGGAAGGTGTGGAGCGAACCCGATCTCCGTTTTGAAATCTCAACGCCGTTTTCGAGGCCCACCACTTTCCACCCACTCTCATTCGGAGCTGAAAGTAGTTCCTGAATGCAATTCTCACTCGCATGGAATACATATCTTCGAAGTGAATCCTCACTTATAGACCTACAACAACAATCACATCTTTATAATAATAATAATGGCTTTCATTTTTAGTATTAGAAAACAAAGTTTGTTACCAGGATCTACTGCAATTGAAAGGACTGGTACGCATTTTGAACAGGAAGATTCTTGAGTATGTTGAGAGAGAGAAGAAGAGAAAACAAATAATGGGAAGTGGGGGCGAGGCACATGGAATGCCAGAAGCACGACCATCATTTCTCTCTAAATAAAAGCCAACAGCACTCCATGTGCTCAGGGGCTTAACCTTAACCCACACTTGCCTCCTTCATCACGTGCCTTTAACTCCTACACCTGGACATAACCTCTTTGCTTGCTCTTGGAAAATGTTCCCCAGATTTCACTACCTATTCTAATTCCTGATAAGCTTGATTTAGAGTTTAAGTGGGATCTATTAGAACCAAGTAGATTTCATCTTTAACTTCACTTTACTGCCTATTTTCTCACCGGCTTTTTCAAAATTGTCCTCTACTAGAAAAACTTTTACATTTTAGTCCTTGTATAACCAGCCAATAAAAAAATCACCAAAATTTGAGCTCAACTCTCTTCTCAACATCTCTTCCCTTTCCATTTTTTGCATACGTGTCAAAACTCAATGATGAGCACCAAGTAGTTCTGTATAACAAGAAATGGACTTTGACACATCATCGCAATGTAATAGTAATTAGTAGCCCGCAAAAGATCTCCTCGAGTAATTCTATGCTACCCGATTGAATGATCAACTACTTAAAAAGTGAATTGAGATCAATGACTAATTACTATTTAATATTCATCCACATTTTCGATGGATGGTTTAATTTTCAACAGAATATGATCAAATTGATGCATTTTCCATGGATAAACATGACCACAATTGAACAAGAACTTAGTTATATCACTAAAATGAAATCCTCCAAAGTAAATTGCGAATGTCATTTCACATTTTTCTACTAAAACATTATAAAGAAGCATTTAATTAGTCCTCAACAGTAATAAACAATAGTGCCAGAGATGATGTTGCTGAGGAGCTCAACTGCACTAGTTTACAAAAGAAGATAAACAAATAATGAGTCTTACTTCTGTGCCATATTGGTATTGGTACCACTGTAGCATTGTGACCATCGGATCGTCTAACATTTAATCTCTATCGTTGATTCATTATTTACTATTAAAAAAGTAAAAGGGGTTTATTTGTCAATTAACTTTCCTTCCATGTTCAACGTTTTGCAGAGTAATTAATACATTTTCACACCTTTTGATGAAAAATTTAAATCCCAGTTCTTAAACCTTTCGTCTCTTCATTCTCGCCCCTCTCCCATTCTCCTTTCTCATTACTGTAATCTGCACACTGCCTCCCATGTCTTCTTCGACTAACAACTCACGAGCGAGTGTCCTCCGAGTTAATAAGTCGAGACTGGAGCTCCCTTGATTTAGAGGCCCTAAATTCGACTACGAGGAAGAATTCCTGGACTTATAAGAATCTGGGCCGTCGTTTCTTTGCATGTGACAAACACTCGGTAAATGTTTTATCTTCCTGTCACTTCGTCTTTGTTTCCCTAATTTTGACAAAGGATTTCGTTATGTCGGTTGTAGCTTGTATTTTTTTTCCTGTAACTTTGATGTTAGCATAGATACGTTACCGCTTCCTTTGTGTTTATAGATATGTTACCGCTTTCTTTTCTGAGCATGAGGAGGGGCTATAGGACTATCATACCTCTCGTTAGCATGTGTCAAAGGTTATTGAATGTCCATACTTAAATTGTATAACTATTAGGGTATCTGATTCCTGCGAAATTTGATTAGGTTCTTTAGAGATAGTTTTGTCTGTCGACAATTGATAGTGTCTCACTTTTAAACTATACCAGTTTTGTGTATGTGAATTGCTTGTATATGTACTTTAGATTCAGTGTCAGCATTGGATCGTTGATAAACTCGAAGTATAAAAGTAAACTAAACTGTATTATAATTTTTCCAAATTCAATGGTATTCCTTTATTGGGATTGTTTTGCAGAAACTGGTATTCGAATCTGATATTTGAATTGTTTCATATTGCTGTATTGCTATTGTCTTAGAATTACAGTGATTGCTTATTGCAAGAATTAGGTTAGCTATCTTACAAAATTCTTTGTGGTTCGTTTTATTAAAAACTGTTACACATTGTTCTTGCCAAACTTAAAGAAAAAGATACTCTCACTGTTCAGAATTCACAAGAGCATTTTGGATTAGATTTTGCGTCTAAGGTTTTGACATCATTTTCAAAGTCGGCTAGTCTTACGTATGGTATATGTATTTATATTGTTTCATTGTCGGGGATTGTATCGACCTGATGCGGATAGATGTATGGTATTGTTAGTTTTCATCTGTTGTATGTGTATTGGCCCAGTCGAATCCAGTAGATTCGAACTTGATACAGCTGAAACTGAGTTACCGTCCTGTCACTAGAACTATAATATTCTAATTTCACAATTTAAAATGTGTTTAGTGAAAATATGTGAAAGTTATTTATGTTTAAGTATGCTGGTGTAGTGGTATAATATGTAGAACACGTGTTTGTTTAAAATTATATTGATTATTCTATTGGAGCATAATCTGCTTATGTTGTTCTTTTTTTTCTTTTTCTTTTTTTACTGTTGGAAAATCAAAATAATAAAAGAAGCAAATAACTAGATGCCATTTGCTCAACTAGATAATTGTAGATGTTGATTCATTTACAATTTGGTCTTTACAACTATTTGTGCTTTACAGAAAATATATTTATGCCTGACAAAACTGCACTCCAATTTTATGATGGTGAAAGTAATCAACTTTTTTATTTTTTTAAATGCTTGTTTGATGTGAAATCAAAGATTAATAAATTGGTTGTTTCATAACATCAAAAGCTTTAGTGAGGATCCACGTTTTTTTTGGATGTTATTAACAATGTTCATAAATAGTGGTTTTTTCTTTTCTCCTGTTGGGACGTACCAATTACCCACCTGATGACAAATTAACATAGTATTTCCAACAGACTACTCCGCTCATTGCCAGACTTGCAGTTGATGCTGCTGCTCTAGCTGGTAGATATAGGGCGTGGCAAGCTTTCAACGAAAGATCTCCGACTGCTAAAATGCGTAAATTTTACAAAGGAGTTTCCAGCCAAAAATAACTAGGAGGGAAGCAGCACTACTTCTTGGAGTCAGGTTAGTCTGAATCTTCCTCCTTTTAGCCATAAGATGAATCTCAATGTTTCTCCAATGTACTCAGTTCTTCATCTTGTGAAATTTAATTTCTGGTTGATATGCCTATTTTCGCTCAAGTTGTTTTATGTCATGAAAACGACCTCTAGTTCTTTACCAGCCAAAATGCCGCACATAAATGTGAGATGATGGCTTACCAGAAGTGTTGGTTCTGACTATTTGGACTTTTGGCAAATGATTTATGTCCCTATTAAATGGCTTTCTTATGGATTTTCATGGAAAGAAGGCACGGAGCATGGTCAGTGTCATCCAATAATGGATTTTGCATTGCCTAAGCTTGTTCAGGCTAACCAATTTCAAACATGTGGGTATTCTATAAGTCTATTTATTTGGTAACAGTGGGTTGAGCTCAAGCCGATAGTTTAGAAGCTTGTTGTTTGAATATGGCCTTTATGTGGTATGTGGTCTCGATTGAAGTTTAATTGTTATGAATTCCTCCACCCACCCCCAAGTTCCCACTCAAATCTTACCTCATTATCTCAAAAGCAGTGATAACTCAAGTTCATGATTTGTTGGTTGCTCTTTCGATGCTTTTTACGTTGATGGTTGTGCATAGGGGTGTTCATGGTTCGGTTTGGTTTGATTTAACTGAAATCCAGTAACCGAACAAAGTCTTTTTCTAAATACATTAAACTTTAGCCGAGCCAAATTTTCGATTTGTAAAATATTATAATTCTTATTTATCCATAAACTTCTTGGATGGGATTGGTTTTGTCGATTTGGTTATATTTTGTATAGTCCACTTGTGAAAGTCCAACCTTTTTACTCCATGTACATTTGACGAACTATCAACATGTCTGAAATGTATATAATTATTTCAGTCCATCAAAGGCAGATAGATTTAAAAGATCAGGGGCAATGCGTTCTTGATATCTTTCTCGTATTTTAAACAAATTAATTTTTTTGATCAGGGCAAGGGAAGCACACAGGAGGGTGATGGTAGCAACCATCCCGAAGCAAGTGGTAGCCATTACCTTGCTTCCAAAATCAATGACGCTAAAGTTGTGTTGCTTGGTAAAACTAAGAACAGTGATTATGTATTTTAGTCTTGATATTTTATCAGCTCGGCGTAGTTTTGACCGATGAACTTGAGAACAGGGCCTCCACTGATTTTACCAGATTACCTCTGGTAAGAAGTTGTCATCCATAAAAGAGAAGAAGGGAAGGTCTTTAATTTTATGATCATTATCCTTTGAACCCAAGGCATATGTCTTGGTACAACTATAGACTCTGTGATTGTACATTATATATGTAGAATGACCTTTGTTGGGTGGGGTAGTATTGACCTAGTGCGACCATCCAAATCTGGTTTGGATTTGTATAAAATGCAAATGCCTGGTTTACATAGTTTTCTCTCTTGGTTTATGAACTTAAAGTCTTAGTAATGAATATTCGATTGTTGTATGTTTCTCTCTATGTGGACGCTTGTGCTTTAGTTGTGTTCTTTGAACCTCACCTGTGGTCATATTTGTTTAAAAAATATATTTTTTGTTATGCACGGATATATTTGAAGAGAATGTTTTCTTCTACTGACATGCTGGTAGGGCTTCAACTGTATTTGGTTATCTTTATTTCAAAAATCTTATAAGATATTTTTAGTGCTCGTAAGTTAACAAAGTATTCATATAAATAAGCTATAAGCTTGCAATTGTAGCACCTATTAGCTAGTCTTTAGAAACACATTTTGATTAGTGTGTGGAGTTTGTGCAGCATAGTATTTGTCTAGTGTGTGTAGTGCTTGTGCAATAACTGTGTATATAGTGTGTGAAGTGTGTATACTTGGAATTTAAAGTGTATGTATTATGAGTAATTTACGTGTGATTTATAAGGTTTTTAAAAAATCGAAATAAGATGAACTAGAAGTACTTGTTTTCGTTGGAGTTTATACCCTAATGCAGTGTTTACTTTGAGGAAGAGGGTAGTTGAACTATCCAATTGAACAAGATAAAGATATAGATAGTGCAAACTTTTTATTTCTTTTCCAATATTTTTTTTTCGAAAGAAGTGTTGAATATGTTTTAACCATATCTTACATTTACTGTAATGTGGCTGTAACTTGAGATAAATTGACATTTATTTAACTCCCTCCCATTATATAATTCATCTACTTCTAAGGGTGAAGTGGTGGTTTCTCATTTCTTATCCAAAGCTATCCGGTGCCCGCTATAATTACCTTGCACTTATCTGTAGTCTACGAAGTTACCATGGTTTGCTCGGATCATTTAGATAAAAGTTATCACGGCTTGCTCGGATAATTTGATCACTTCCATAGGTAACTATTAACAGAAAGCGACTAACACCCTGTAACTACTGTTAGGGTCTAATATGTCAAAAGACCTTATAATTTTAAAATTACTATGTCAATTAATTATTATTATTTACTAAAAGTATATCTTAAAATAAAATTTTCAATGCGTTCTACAAATAAAAATATATTCTTTTATTTTTCCTTAGGTTTTATCTGAAGTTAAATTTTACCTTCAGGATTTCAAAACAAACAGTTATTGACACCATATAATTGCTAGATTCTAAAGTGTCAAAATACCTTATAATTTCGAAATAATTATGTTGACTAACATTTTACTAAATGGATATAATAAAATATCTAATTTATTATTAATTTTATATTTTTAAGTAATTTAATTTTTTTAATTTTCCTTTAGAGTTTATCATAATTTTTTATTTTTTAAGATATTGAAATAGAAACTAACTGACAACCTATAGCTGTTGCTAGATTCCTATGGTGTCTAAAAACTTTATAATCTTGAAATTATTATCTCGATTAACACTCGATAACTATTGCTAGAGCCATAAGGTGTCAAAAGATATTATAATTTTAAGATTATTATCTCAATTAATATTTTACTAAATTGATATCTTAAACTATCTAATTTTCAATGTATTTTACACATGAAATGATTATATATTTTTTAGTTTTTTAATTTTTCTTTAGATTTTATCTTAAGTTTCGATTATCATTTGAAATATGGAAATAGAAAGTAACTGAAACTCTATAGCTATTGTTAGAGCCCTAAAGCGTCAAAACACCTTATAATTTTGAAATTATTATCTCGATTAACATTTTACTAAAAGTAATAGTACAACACCGTGAAAAAAATTCACGGATCTGTTATTTATTTATTTATTTTATTTTTTATTTTTTAATAAAAAAGTGAATAAGTTACTAATATAATATAAAATTGTTCTTTGTAGAAAGCATATTATTAGTTTTAAGTAATATATGTAGAATAATATTAAAGAGTTGTAAAAAGTATTTATAATTATGAAATGTAAATCAACTGTAGTAGTAGAGTCAAGAGCAGAATAAAAAATCTAAGAAAATCACATTAGAATCTGACTTATCTAGAAATATTTTCGTATAAATATCTCTATATATCGCATCAATATAATGAAGCTCTTGAAAACAAATTATAAATAAATTGTTTGGAATGTCTCTATACATAGCGTCCATTTAGCAGACTCTTAAATATAAGTAATAATATAAAATAAATTATAAATAAAGGAATATAATTGAAAAAAAAAAGAATTATAAAATACAAAAGGCCTTTATGTATTGCGTTCATATAATAGGAACTACTTAATATTATGTACGATATATTCTGTTATAGAAAAGAATACTATATATAATGTTATAGAAACACCTATGATTTTTTAATTAAAAAAATGAGGTTACGTTTCAAAAACAATAGAATAGATAAACTAATATATGAATTTTTAATAATTCTGCTGATATATCATAATTTAAAATTCAATACCCCTATGATTTTTCTTTTCTTTTCAAAATTTCAATGGAGTATTGAAATACTTCTACATCATAATTTGAAATATAAAAATTTGAAGGCACATATTCTTGATTTTTAACAATACTATCGAGAATCGTAATTGTAATTATTTGTAATTATTTTAAATATTGAAATATTTTAAAATTTCAAATCACTACTATGTAGAACCGAGAAATATGAGTCGTTCGTTGTAATAGATATATCAATCTCATGCATGGAAAAAAAAATCTTAAACATTAAGATATTATAATATATTTTATATTCTCAAAACTTTAAGAGAATGACGCTTGACAAAATGATTAAGAGAATGACACTTGTCAAGTGGTTTCTCTCTTAGTATATAAGGGAAATCTTATAATAACTATATGTTATCTATTTTACAAAAAAAATAATTTTTTTTTTTAAACTGCCCTTAGATTTTATCATAAGTTTAATTATACATTTTAGGATATCAAAACAAAAAGTCACTGACATCTTATTGCTATTGCTAGAGTCCTAAGGTGTCAATAGATCTTATGATTTTTAAATTATATATTGATTAACATTTTACTAAATGGATAACTTAAACATCTAATTTTTTTATGTATTTTACAAATAAAATAATTACATTTTCTATTTTTATTTTTTCTTTAGATTTTATCATAAGTCTAATTTTACATTTTATGATATCAAAATAAAAAGGAAGTGATATTTTAATGCTATTGCTAGAGTCTTAAGATCTCAATAGACCGTATAATTTTGAAATTATTGTCTCAATTAACATTTTATTAAATGGATAACTTAAAATATCTAAGCTTCTATGTATTTTACAAATAAAATATTATACTTTTTAATTTTCCTTTAGATTATATCATTAGTTTAATTTTATCTTTTAGGGTGTCGAAATAGAAAGTAACGGAAACCCTATATCTATTGTTAGAGTCCAAAAATGTTAAAATACCTTATATTTAAAATTTATATTTCGATTAACATTTCACTTAGCGGATCTTGAAAGGAATAATTATATAAGTAATTTACTCATAAGACTTCTGGTAAAATCTAAGTGAAGGGACAATATATATCTTCTAAGTAATGTATGTGTAAAAAAAGATTATTTTATATTTTCTATTAAAATTATAAGTTTACCTTACAAGATGTCGAAATAGATAGTAACCGTCACTTAGAAGCTATTGCTAGAGTTCTTAAAATAAATAAAACAATTACATTTTTTTAGTTTTCCTGTAGATTTTACCATAAGTTTAAATTTACCGTTTAGGATATTGAAGTTGAAAGTAAGTGACACCCTATAAATATTGCTAGAGGGATAATGTGTCAAAAGACCTTATAATTTTGAAATTACTATGTCGATTAACATTTTACTAAAAGTATATTTTATACTCCCTCCGTCGTCCCGGCTTAACCTGCCTAGGTTGACCGGGCACGAAGGTTAAGAAAAAACAGATTTTGTGGAATCTTTGACTTTTTTAAAGGTGGAGATTGAGAATGGAGATTTTGAGGGTGGAGATTGTGAGAGAAGTTTGCCATTTATGGGACTGGCAGGTTAAGGTGGCACAAACCAAAATGACAAGTAGGCAGGTTAAGTTGGGACAGAGGTAGTAATATTTAATTTTTCGATGTACTTTACAAAACGGGTGTTGTATCAGGATATTGAAATAGAAAATAATTGACACCCTATATCTATTAGAAGCTTTAGGTGTCAAATGACCTTATAATATTGAAATTATAAGGACACCCTTTTTTACAAATATACCTATAATAAAATATAAAGATTTTTTTGTTACGTTTTTTATCAGAAGTATAATTTTACCTTATAGGATATCGAAAAAGTTAGTAATTGATACCCTATAGCTATTAGGGTCATTAGGGGTCAAATAACATTACATTATTAAAATTATTATTTTAATTACCTTATCACTAAACGAATATCATAAAAGAAGGATACCCCTTCTATTTAATTTATCTATAAAACGTAGATATTTTTTATTTTTTATCAAAAGTGTAACTTTACATTTTAGGATATCGAAAAAATAATTAGTCTGACACCCTATAATTATTAGTCTATAGGTGAAAAAAGACACTCTTTCTAAATAATTTACCTATGAAATATTTAAAAAATGTTAATTATTTATTTTTGTTATTGTTTTAAGAAATATAACTTTCATCTACTTCAATTAATCTGTGCCACTAAATAAATCAGTGGACACCAATAACCACATCACCACTATACAACTCTCCAGACGAAATTTAGCTAATTATTTTCGGAACCAACACACTAGAGAAATCTCATTGTCAAATGTTCCAACATTATTTAACAAGAACAGAAAAAAGATGACAAGAAACCAAGAGTAGGTTGGACAAAAGCTTTTACGGGCACTGCCCATTACAACTTACACCTTAACACGAGATACACTCTAAAATCAGAATAGTGTCAATCCACCCTTTGATACCTTTGCAATTAAATAGGTTCCTTCCGGAGGTTGGACAAGCCTACGGTTGTGTGCTACCGCCATCTCTTCAGATTTTTCAGTATGTCTTCCATCGTGTAATGCCACTGTCAATTTCCCGGAGGCCTAAATTTTTTCAGCCCCACCACTCCAGTTCATAATCACATCTGTTGCAAAGATGAGTGGTTTTGAGACCCCAAGAGACTTCACAACACTCCCATAAGATAAAGCTATTTATGTGAAAAATAAAAGTAAAAATATGTACAGTGGTCAGAAGTACTATGAACAATGACATAAGGGTGGTGCATAACATAGAAGAGTGATCCAAGGGCCATGAGTTAAGCACAATTAAAAGACAACAAAATAAGATCACCAAGGCTCACTCGATCTTCACGGTTTCGAACTCTTTGTGACCATTTCCATAGGAGTTGTAAGAGGGTCAATCACCAACTTCGCCCGAACATCTTCTAATAGCTCATATTCCTCCCTGATAGATACGTATTAGGGGGTGTTCACAAACTCTTTTATGGACTCATAATCACTTTTATTGCAAACAAAAGTGATTTTGAAGTGTTTGTAAACACTTAAAACATATTATTAGAACCACTTAAAAGCTTATTCTTAGAAGCTATTATCACCCTACTTGAAGCATATTCTAGGCAAACTCAATTATATCTCAAGCACTAACTAATTTTAAAATTTTCACAAAAAATCAATTTAAATTTTCTTCCAAAGCCTAATTAATTGCAAACACCTTATTGTAGAACTAAAAAAATATTGTACAAATATATCATACACTTTATAGTAATAACCAATAAGTTATTCCTTACATCATTCCAAGACAGCAACCCTTTCAAATTTGTGCTATATACATCCATAATAAAAATTATACATAAATATAAAGAAAGATGTCTATAGGGTGTTATTTAACTGACACAGATCAGCTTTACAATTCACTGTCTCAAGCACTTCAGTATGACAAGGTTAACCAGCAACCTTAAAAAAGGTTCATGCCAGAGATAGACATGGAACGACTTTATTGAAGGGTGATAGCTCATCTTCCATTCACAGTTACGATTCAAAAGAAAAACAAGAAATGGAACAACAAAAACTATAGTACCTTGTGATTGGAATGAAAATTATGATGCTCCCTAACAATGGTGATGCCACGATACAATTTCTTGACACACTAATATTATTACCACCGCTATCAGAGTCCTTTAGCATATCATCAACTAGAAGTTTGTATGAGAATGGTCCCTGCAAGTGGATACAAGAAAATATAAGTAAAAAGCTGGAAGAATATGTATCTCCACTTGCATAAACATCCTTAAAGTTGGAAGAATATGTTTTATTCCTAGACTTACGAGATGCCAGAACCAAAGAATTTCCAATTAAATTTAAAATAATATTTCTAATTACCTAAACAACAAACAAACTTTGGAAGAACAAGAAGCCTAAACGTCAATAGTCCAATTACTATGTTACATTCTTCTTTGATTAAGTAACTGAATGGAAGCACTCACAACTAATAATAAGGTCAACAATGAAAGTCCAAACAATCAAATTTCCAAGCTGATACTTAAACCAAGATAAAGCTGAACATATCAATTTCCAATTTAGCCAAGTAAAATTATGGCTCACTATAGCTTACCTAAATAAATCAAAATTTCACAATCATCTAATTATTATCAACATTTTTATCTACCATATTAAATTACAAACCATCTACATTTCCTAGCATTGATGTGACAATTATTATATAATCGTGCTATCTTAAATAAAACATTCATATTCAGTGTTCGTTTGCATTTCTCAAAGGCCGGATTTCCCCCACCACTTAAAGCCTAATCCAAATGTACCCTCAAGAATTGATACTTGAATCAAGGTAATCACATCACAAAAATTGAAAGCATTTGCATGCACAATCAACCATGAAAAATCGTATAAAGTGCGTTCATGTGTTTTGTTTTCATCTTTACACAGGTAAGCCCCCGGGTTTCTCCTTCTCTACTTCATTAGCTACACGAGAGCAATGAAGACCAAGGATGACATCACAAGCTCACTGTCCATGGCCGCGCTATCATCCATAGATGTAAATCGACGAAACCTCCATGAATCAAATGCGAAATTCGGTGCCGATTGAAGGTTAGTTTTGGTATGCAGATAGCAGAACGCTTTCAGAACATAGATGTAATAGTAATTCCCACAACAAAAGAATTAAAAAAAAGTAAAAAATCAACTAACACGCATGGATCAACAATATGGTGGAATAATACTGATTCTCGTTCACTAAACTGTAAAATATTATCTCCGACTGTTGCAGGTAGATTATCGACCCTAAAACCATATCAGCACTACAATAAATCATTCCGGACACGCACATTGCACCACGATCAACAATTGACCTTCAGACTGTTCTCTTCAAACCCTTTTCCATTTACGGTGCAAAATTTTGAAAATCAAAACATACTTTGGCAACTAAAATTACAAAAATTACATAACTTGTAAAATAAAACTCACTAATTGCCGCGGGATACATGCCTCATTGTGCCACAGACATGGATTATCTTCAAACCCTAGGCGATCTATGGTCCAGCAGTTTTCGAAAGGGAATTTAGGGTTTCAAACAGATTTAGGGAAATTACATACTTTGGATAGAGATGTTTAGAACTTTGTAAATGGGAAAATACACCGCTCTATACAAATTTTCCTATTAATTATCGTTAGTTTTTTTTGGTTGAGTAGGAAAGAGGAAGGACGGCATGAGAGAAAATACTGCTTTCATTTTGATTTGAATGAAACAATGTCCGTTTCCAAGGTCTGTAGAAGGTAACTATTACTTCGTAATGCGAGAAATTAAAACAATAGATAAATTTATTAAAATGTTACTTTACTAAAGAGGGGCCCACCAAAAATAGAGAGGGTCTGTTTTACCCTTTAATGGTATTGGTACCACAATGGTACAGTAGAATAACCCACAAATAATATATTGGGGTGGTGTCCATTATGAGATAAAATAAAGAATAAAAAGATGCTGAATATGCAAAGTTCAAAAAATGACTCAAGATGATGGATTTTACTGCCCCAAGAATCCTTTAGCTTTGAGGCTAAACACTGTGTCCCTGACAGCATCTTCCACTGCACTAAAATTTAATCCCAAATCAATCAATCTCTTTGCAGCATCCTTGCTACCCACCAGCCCTGGCTGTGTCTCCTCTGTAAACCTGCGTTCAAACTCAATCAACTGCAATTAAAATACTGATTAATTGATCATAACATTTCTCTGGGAAAAAGATAAATTCTTGCAGTTGCCATTTTCTGATTCTGTGTTGAAATATTGATTGATTCATTGAAGAGTGAGTTGTCCACATTGATAAATTCGAAGAAGGAAGACCGCCTTAATGAGTCACTCCTCCTATTACCAATTGGTTTTAGGTAGAAACTCATCAGATGGCTAAAGGACTCTCCTTCATGTACCCGATTTCTACATTCTGTTAATAGCCTAACCCCTTATCTCTTCTCTGGCTACAATAATTTCTCTCTCTCTCTGACATTATCAGCCAAGGTTGGCAGATCCTAGACATAACTGTTGATACACTAGTCAAAAAATAAATGAGGAGCTCCATAATGCACATGGGAAGCTGATGGAAAGGCTATAGCCTATATAGGTATACAACTTTTTCTAACATAATTACAAACCTTGATCGTTCATAATTACAAGACCAATAAGTACAAGCAGAAGCACAGATATCTGTGTAATTTTTCTAAATTCCAATGGAGAACTAAAGGTAAAAGTTAACAAACTAGTTTCTATGTTATTGCATCCCAATGATAAAAGATTAAGATTCTCCGAGATTCATACTAACAGATAAAAAGCTTCAAATTAAAACAGGACTCCTCTCAAGATAGGTTAATATAAAAGGAAGCAAGTGAAACCAAAGCGAACCGTATAGCTGGCCCCGAAGGAATGCATATTTATTAGTCAAGAAACCAATGGTTACGAGATCACTTGATGCAGTAGAATAAAGTTGCTTCTAAGATGCTTGGATAAGCTGAGCATTTCATGAAGTAACATGGGCCCTATATACTATTGAATGCACATCCGTACAAAATAGTTTCAGAATGTTGATTATTGCATGAGCATCAAAGCATTAAGATAAGATACCGTCCTAGTCAGCTGAAACATCATATCGATGCTGAAATCTTCCAAACCCAACCCCCCCCCCCCCCCCCCAAACCCCCAAAATAAACCGAAAAAATAACTAAAATGAAAAGATTATATTACAATCAGAATAATGAGCATTTTGAAATTCCATCACAGAACTCATGAAACCCATTAATTCTATCCAACCGAGATCATCAAGCATCATATCTTCTCTCTTAGCCTTCTTAGTGTGATTGCGTGAATTATGTTTAATGTCACAAAGTTCAGATGTGTATTTGATGTTACGTTACATTCCAATATCCAATAAACTATGTCTACAGAATCAGACGCAATCTTGTAGTGGTGGTTTAAAGTGGGAGAACAATGTTACAATTAATATACTATCAATTGAAGAATGTGTATCAAAAACTCTTCACACAGATAAGCAGAATCAATGCCTTCTTTTTGGGACAACATTTGTTCATCTCTAACCCCGCAAAATAGTTCCAGTAAGGAGAAAAGAAAAAGAATAAATACAGACCTGTGAACTGGAAATTCAGGAAAGAGCTGTGAGACTTTCTCTGCGAAATCACCAAACTGATAGATACCATTGGTGCAAAGGTATCGACCCGAGGCTGTAGGGGTTTCAAAGAGAAGTAGTTGTGCCTTAGCAACATCTTTGACATGCACGGCCCCCAACCAGTGGTACTCTTGTGTGTCTTTTGACCCCTGAAGCAGTTTTTGCAAGACTGCACAGCTGGCGTTCAGTGAAGGTTGCAAAAGTTGGCCAAGACACGTCGCAGGATTTATTGCAACAACATCCAATCCATTTTCCTTTGCAAAATCCCATGCAGCTTGCTCAGCCAATGTTTTTGACACGGGATACCATTTCTGTCACATGAACTAATAAATCATTAATGTGAGGATGTGAACTCTTGGTTCAATTGGGAGACGAAAAAGAAGAGATACTCGGATTATGATAGTTCAAACTTCAAAACTAGCTTAAAATTTAAAGTGCATCAAGAAAGTTATGCAGCAGTAAATGGTAATGCTTCAATATTCATAAAAAGAACTAGAAAAGATAATGTTGTCAAAGGGACTAGGTGCAAGGCGGGGGTTAACTGGGATCCTGCCTGTAGGGCTAGGTGTGACCTAAGTGCGGCTATACAAGGAAAATTCAGAAAAAAGGCGACGGTGTAGCACCCAAACAGGCTAGGCAGGGTCTTTTACAATATCTACCCACACAACAGGAATAAAATAAAATAAAAAAGAATAATAAAAAAAAAAAAAAAAGAAAGAAAGAAAGGCTATAATTGATCTTTTAACCAAGATGTATTTACAGCTGTATCTGGTAGGGGTCTAAACAGGCCATTCTCATCCAGATGAAAGTTTCATTAAAAGCTTTAATCATGATGATAAATGACCCACTGGCTTACAGGTGTGTATCCTCATCGTATTTTTTCACTATATGAAAGATATATTGGATCTTTGTCCTTTGTTTAGCCACCTGGATAAATCTCATACGTCACTGGGCCTCATTCTTAACGAAGTGGGACCACTCTGCTGATGAGTTTCTCTTTTTTCAAGTATACATCGCTTTTCACAGTTCTTATCGTTTACATTTTAGCAGACTAGGGAAGATATTTTATGGTTTCGACATCTAGCAGAGTGACAAAGAAATACCTACTCGTGCTTTCTTGAGTCACCACTGCTACATAGATCTGAGCTCTCTCATATCAAAATTTAAAAAAGAAAAAAATCCAAACCTATGACTAAGAAATAGAAATCTTAGCCTTTTAGGTACTTTCACTTTTTCTTTCAGTTATGCGAATTTAAGATCAATGATCTATAACAAAGCTAGACCTATGAGTTTCATGTGCACAAAGTAAACCATGTGAATGTTGATTCACTGTGCGGCAGCTGCACACATGTGAGTAACCGGGTTAAAGTAGAAGTTGTCCAAGCAAGAAATACAAGTAGCCAATGGCCATAACTTGTACTCAAGTTTCATGGTGCTTTTTTGGCTTAGTTTCATCTTAAAAGCATCTAAAGGCTTATTATAAGAAAAACAAACAGAACTTGACCCAGATATAGGTATATTATAAAATAAAACGCGATACTGCTCATGAATCATTGGGTTGGATATAATACGTATTGTCATAAACAAACAAACAACGTTTGATATTGGCATAACTACCACAGTCCATTTATGCAAATATGAGGTTTTAAGTGTTAACTGCAAATTTTACAACCTGCATCGGCTGGATGTGCGATATTTGGCATGAAAGAAATAACTAAGAATAGGAAAAAGAAAAAAACCTTTTTCCATCTCTCACGCCACATGGCACATCTATCCGGTGTAGGCACCAAATGCTTAGCTGAACACCCCTCCTCTAAATCAAGTATTTTGTTATACCAACCCAACAGTTTAAAGAATGTTTAGCTGGTGTAACTGAACAAGATTGTATTTATTCGATTTAAGTGACCGAACACTTTTTATAAGAGTGTCTTAGAAAAAAATGAGATTGTTAACTGTCCCACCCATAGCCCTATTTATCACTGATGCACATAACAAATTTAACGACATGTATTCTTATCTAAATAGCCTAGATCAAATTTGAATTGAAAAGTACTGATAATGTTTGTTCAAGCAGATGAAAATTAACAAGAATTTGTGTTTGTGAGTGAAAAGACGAGGGAGAGAAACCTGGCGTTGCCTGCAATAGTGAAGATCAGTCCAGGAAGACTCATCTACGACCCTGCCAGTTGGCCACCCGGGATTAGGCACCATAGCCGAAATCGAGGAAGTGAGCACCACGCGGCGCACCCCAAACTTCTTAGCGGCCGCAAGTACATTAAGCGTCCCCTTCACGGCGGGGTCCAGCAGCTCTGTCTGCGGGTCCAGCGGGTCCTCGAGCGTGCACGGCGACGCCACGTGGAAGACTCCTCCTCCGGCGCACCCCTGCACGGCCTCATCGACGGCGGCCGAGTCGAGGAGGTTGACGTGGTGCACGACGAGGCTGACGGTGGCGCCGGGGAGGGAAAAAAGGTGAGAAGCGTCGGAGCCGGGGAATATGGAGAGGTGGATGGTGGTGTACCCATATTCAAGTAGGGTTTTGACTAACCATGAGCCAATGAAACCGTTGGCTCCGGTAACACAGACGGGGTGTTTGATGCTTTTTGGTTGGTCTGTCATGGTACAGTCGCTCGTTTAATTGCTATCTATATAATCATTACATATTATATAGCATAGCAGGTGACGACATTGTTGATCGGAGTTTGACGTGATGGTTTTAGATGAGCGCCTTTTTAACGCTTTGTGCTTCTTTACCCATTAGTAATATTCCCGTGAGTTTATTTAAAAAGCCATAATTTTAATAAACTAAATATGATATATTCTAATATTTAAATATGTGATCGTTTTACCCTAATAATTTTTTATTTTATAATATAGGATAACAAAAAATTATAAGTAATGTAAATATAAGTTTCCCGCACGTCATATATGAATTTAATATAACTTACTTTATATATATATATATATATTATAGATTAAAATTATGATAGATATTCAATATAAATAAAAATCTTTTTCAAAATGATCATTTCTAATCTTTAAAATCCAAACACACATTTAATGTGTCTGCATCATTCTTCACCTATGTGCATAATAGCTTTATTAATTATGAATGTTATAACAAATATAAGTATCTAACTATCAACTCATATTATTAAATAAAATAAACTGGATAATATTATAAGAAATTTATTTTTCTTTAATTTTTTCCATTTTACATTAAATATTTAAATTTATCTAAATAAAGTTTTAAATTCTAAATATAACAATCTCCTTTTAAAAAATCTTATTTGCAACTTTTAGTACTTTACTTGGTTAATGTGACCCAGTATTGTTAATGTTGCAAAGTCTAAAAAACATATAGTTCTAGTTGATTAATTTTGCTTATTTAAAAGAAGTTTAGTGGCAACTTGTATAATATCATAATATAGGTTGCAAATTGTATTTATTTATAGAAAAATAACATTAATATATCAAAAAAAAAAAAAATTCTAAGATTAATTATCATATATAAAGTTATATATATGAGCGAAAATCATAGTTTTGTGATTTATCAACAAAAAAAAAAATATTATATCAAATAAGTATTAGTAAATTCAATAATTTAATAGATAAAACAAACTGATTAGTCGTGGTTTTAATGAAATAATCAAGTAAAATAATTTGTAAAATAGAATTATTTGAATTATTTTTAATTGTATTCCAAACCAATACTATATTCTTTGTACAACCCAAAATAACAATGAAATCTTACTTAAATAATCAACAACAAATAATGTAATATTTTTAAATAGAATATCTTATTATTATATATATCATATGGACGTCAAATCAAACATCGTCAAAAGATGATTAATTTGAAATAGTATACATAATATATAGATTAGAAATGAAAAAAAAAAAAAGATATTTGCAACTTTAGAAAGTAAAATAATTTTTTATTTTTACCAAATGTGAAAACAACTTACCAATCACAGTCTAAAATTTTAGGCTGGAAATTGTTACTTACAGAATTGTCACTAATGTGGCTTATATATATATATATATATATATATATATATATATATATATATATATATATATATATAATTTATAAAATAATATTTAAATTCTAACTATAAATAATTAAAATTACCATAAAATATATAATAAAAGGAACAATGATATTTTATTTGAATCATATGTAATGAGAAAGTTTAATAATTTTCTCATTATGTCCCTGATTTTATTTTATATTTAAATTTTAATTTATCTAAATAAACTTTCAAGTCCTAATTATAAATATTTAATTTTTTCTTTATAACATTGAATTTTCATTTGCAACTTGTAACATTTCATTTGGTGATTTCAAATATACTTAAATAATTTTTATTTAATAAAATCTTATTTTAACAAAATAAAATAAAATAAATTATTTAATGATTCGAATAACAAATTAAAGTCTTTGGTTTCTTCTAAATATTTGAATATTTTCGTATTTTATTTGGTATTGTAAATTATTTATATAAATTTTATAGCCTTCTTAGAAATGGGTTATCTATTAGAAAAAAAAATGATTAATGCGAACAAATTTATTTAGGTTGTTAAAAGTAAAAAAGGCATTCGTTGTAGATTTGTGCGACCAAGTATTATTTAGCTTAGAAAGTGTAAAAACATATAATTGAAGTTTTAATAAAAGTAAAAAATTAAAAAGACTGTCAAATGTAATAAAAGTCATAATTTAGGCTACAAAGAATAAATTTCCTTAAAAGAGTAATTTTAACAAAATACTCGTTATTAAAAATATAAATAGTTAATTAAAAATAATTTCAATACTTATTTTGATAGATAATTATAAGTATGCTCAAAGTCGTGATAAAAAGATATTTTAGCAGATTTGATGATTTAATAAGTTGATTATAAAATAGATATTGTTGTGTTTGCCTTTGATTTAATAAAGTAGGACTTTCATTATTTAAACAATGGATTTTCTCCCTGACTTAAATTAAAAAAAGTTGAAAATTCATGTCAAATAAAATAAATTGATTAGTTGTATTTTTATAAATAAATAATTATATTTTTTATAAAGAATTTATTTTACTAATTTTAGTTGAAACTAAAACCAAAATATTATAGTCCAATTCACAATAAACATCAATTCTAGCACAAATAATTAACCAACAAACAATTTGTTTATTCAAATTAAATACCTCATTATAATATATATGATATGGATGTCAAATCGAAGCTCGTAAAAATATGAATAATTTGGTATATTATGCATAAAAATCGGATTAAAAATGAAAAAGTTATTTGTATTTTAGAAAAGTAAAAGAAAGTTATGAACTTACCAAAAATAAGAAAAGTTACCAATTATGGTCTAAAATTTTTGGAGGGAAAACTAAAATTACATTAATGCCCTTCATTTTGCTTTTATATATATATAGATGGGTAGGTATAATCAGACGCTATTCTGACTATTAAGGAAAATTGGGAAAAATATCCCCAATGTTTCTCATAATTAGAAAAATATTTTTTCTAAGTATAAAATGCCACATCATTGGCTATTACCTATAACACTTGGGGTATATTTGCTTGGGGTTGGGGTGGCTGGGCTTGGGGAAGTGGATGGTGTTAGTGGCTGGGATTGTTTAGAGAGTGATGTTTGGTTGGGTGGCTGGGGTTGTTAATTGGTGGGTGGGATTTAATTATTAATTGTAAAAGACGATGTGATGTGTGTAAGAGTTAGTTATTAATGATTGAGATAATGATTAAAGTAGTACTGTTAGGATTTGTGATTGATTAATGTTGTGTGTAATTTAAATCTAATTATTCCTTTAATTATTTAATATTTTCGATGAAAATTAATTGGACAAAAATTAATTTGAAATCTAATTATTCCTTTAAAATTAATTGATGGAAATTGATAAGAAATATTTAAATTATTATAGTATTGTATTATATTTTTTAGTTTTTATTTTTAATTTGTTGCAACATTTTCGTCGTAACCTTAAAAAAATTGTAATAAGAAAATTTGGTGTCTTAGACATTGATGGTCTTCCTGCTTTTGTTCTTTGAAGAACACAACTTAATAAGTCTGTTTGAAAAAAAAAAAAAAAAAAAAGGACAAGGAAAATGTGTTCAACTCCTCCCCCTCTCTCTCTCGTTTCTTTCTTTCTCTCTCTCTCAACATCCAGCCGCAAAACCGCCGATGTCGACGGTGGAGGAAACAACAATGAAGATGAGTGAGGGAATCCGTCACTGTTTTAGAGTTAATTAAAATAATAATCTTCCTGCAAGTTAACAATGGAAGAAATGAATGACTGAAGAGAGAGAGAGAAAAGGGAAGAGAGAGAGTAAGAAATAAAGATGAGGGAGGGTGAGTGGACAGGACATTAATTAAAGTGAGAAGAAGGGGGGAGGGGTAGGGGTGTTGTCGGCGGCAGCTTGGAAATTGTTGCCCCAACCCCTTACAATCTGGCGTTGGGGCAAATGGGCTAAACAAACATGCGAGGGGTTGGCCCAATCGATTTGTGGTTGGGCCAACCCCAAGCAAACATACCCTTGGACTCTTCTTTTTCATGTGCCAATTTCTTTTCTCCAGAAAATCATATTAATTAAATTAAATTGTCAAATCAACATCTTTTAAAAGGGAAAATATCATTTTTTTTTTTCCTCCAATTCTAATTTCCTCTCAAGCCCTATCAGCATCTTGCTTGGTGGAAAGTATTTCAAGAGGAATTTTGTGGTCAGGTCTTCCCACTCTGTGACATCTTCTAATGAATTGTACCACTGTAATTCTCTATCTTTTAGTGAGAATGGGCACAGACTCATCTTCACTTGTTCATGCGGCACATGATTGATCTTTATAATGTCTGCCAACCTGCGAAATTTGTTAAAATGCACATTCGGATCATCCAGAGCACTACCACCGAACTGGTTCTGCTGCACTATACTTATTAGTGTTGGCTTCAACTCAAAGTTGTTCGCGTTCAATGGTGGAGGTTGTACTCCTCCAAACTGCTGATTCGGCGTCGGAAGAAGACAATTACTTATAGGAATGATATCCTCATCTGCTTCATCTTGTGCAATATGAATTCGTCTCTGCTGCAGCGGTGGTTGTTGCTGCTGCAGATTGGTGACTCGATCATCCAGATTAGCGAGAGCCCCTAATATCCAAGTCAATGGTTCCTCTTGGATTAGATTTTGCAGTATATTTTCCATCTCGAATGTGGAATTTATTCTCGTACGGTATCTGCGGGCAGTTTCCTCAATCTCAGGATCTAGAGGGACAAGATGTTCCTTCCCTTTTGATGTGGTTTGCATGCAAAACTTGCAAACACCTCCAAAAAGAAATACCATGTAATACTAAAATAAAATAAATGATAAGAACGAAAATCAAATAACTAAATTAAAATTACGAAAAATAAAGTCTAATCTGGTATCCTCCTATTTCTCAAGATAAAAATTAGGACGTTATACCTATTCCCCAGCAATGGCACAAAAAACATGACAGGCCTAATTCATAACCCTAAATACCGCAAGTAAACAGGTGTAGATGTGTATAGGGAAAGTCAAGGTCGATCCTCAGAGAACAGGTTAACGTAGTTCGATACCCCCAATTTTCTAGGATTATCCTAACTAGACACTCAAATTGTGTAAGATTGATTTTAAATAACTAAATTACTTTAACTAACTTTGGCAAACGAGGAAATTTCAATTAACAAGAGTGTATCCTAGGGCGTTGATTTCGTGAATTACTTCAATATTGATTAAGTTTAACTTATTAAACCAAGTTTTAGTATTTATTAGGTGGCACTTAAGTAACTTAGCCCTTCTCTCGAAGCGACTAAGTCGTGGATTGATTAGGATAACTACCCTCTCGAGTCAATTAATCCTAACAACTCCTAAAAGACCCTTAACCCTTGCTTACGCAGTCATAGACAACTACGATATATGTTGTACGTCTATTAACAATTCCCTCCTCTCAAAACGGAATTGCTAAACGGGTAAACTAAGCCTAAGTGATCAATTTATGCTTAGTTATGGAATAAAACATACATATAGATAAATGCTTAAAACTGGAGTCAATAAATTAAGAACTCAAATCAAATATTGTCATAAAACACTACTCTCTAATCCTAGGACACGAGTAGTTTAACTACTCATGCCCAGCATCAATTCAATACAATAATTCCTAGAATACATCATAAAGAAATAAAGACTTGATAAGAAATAATTAAACCTGATGAAGTCGGCTCGTTAATCTTCGTCTTCTCTTTCTTCAAATCGTTCTCTAACTCTTCTTCAATGAGTATATGATGTGATGCAGCTGATGATCCTGAAAAACGAGCATCACTTGTCCTTTTATAGACCTCGGAATAGTCAGCTTAGGAATAAATTCCTATTTAAGACAGGAAAGTTCCTCAAAACCGGGCTTTTGACCCGGCTACTTTGCGTTTCTGATGCGGTCGCGTTGCATTATGCTCGAAATCTCCTCAAACAACAACGTTTTGACGCGACCGCTTTGCGTGTTGGATGCGGCCGCGTTGCAACAACAGTGAGGATTTGTTTTGCACGCTTGTTTTGGCGCGGTCTTGTTGCATTGTTGACGCGGTCACGCTGGTTCACGCCTAGCTTCACTTCTGGACCGGTTCAAACCGGTCTGAACCTGTTTAGGCCTGTTTTGGCTGGTTTGGATTGATTTGCCGATTTTAACTTCCCTTTGACTTGTTCTTTCGTCCGTTAGTCGTAGAATACGACTTTTAGTCGTGAAATTGCTCAAAAATACCTTAAAACAAGTAAAACACGTTAAATGGTCCAAATTATATCAATTTATCCAACTCTTGACCAAATATGCACGTAATTGCTATAAAATACTATCCTAAATTGACCTAATTACATGCATAATTAGCATGTATCAAAACCCCCCCAAACTTAAACTGTTGTTCGTCCCAAACAACATAACAAAAAGACAAGAATTACAAGTGATTATGCAATGGTTTAGGGCGATTGGATGATGATTCAGTTTCACACTGATTTTTGTTTTACAAATTTTAGGCAACACAATGTACTTGAACATATGCAATAACATGAAAATCAACTAATCTCGAGACTTTGAACTTTCGAGTTATTCAATCCTCACCAGTTATGTATTTCACTCATCTCTTAAGTGTTTAGGCTAATTTCATTTCCGTTCATACTGAATTACATGCAGAGCCTACCATATTCTTGTCAATCGTCTAAACTAGACCTCGTACTCAATGTGTGTGAAAAAAAGATAAAAAAGGTCTTTCTTTTGGTTGTAATGTTGGCTTAAGGTAAGGTTGGATATATTTGGCTAAAAGTGACTACTTTTGGACTAATCAAGTTATACCTAACCCAACTACCCCCCAATAACATCACTCAACCCCACTCTTCAATTTTCAGCAACATCTACTAAAAGAGATGACTTCTTCACCTTTACTAAACCTTTACAACTAAAGTGCTTTTCAATTCACAATCAATTCAAGGGTACCATATTTTTTGGACTGCTCAACTGTTCTAATCAATTCAAACAATTCTAAACACTTTTATGACTTCCTAGCCTCTCCTCTTGGCCCTTTATTAACAATCAACTTTTTCTTTTCCTTTTCTTAATCATTTTTTTTCAGCTATGAGGAGCTATTTTCTCTCTTTGCTTTTCCACTATCGTTCTTCTCTTCTTTCCTTCATCTTTGAATTTATCCTCTAATTTACCCATTCTTTCCCACAAATTCTTTCCCAAACTACCTTCCAATTCTCCTCCCTTTAACTATTAATCCAATTAAGGCCAACAGAGTTAAATTGAAAGGTTTCCGGCTGACATTGTTAGGCTATGAAAAATTAAGGCTCAAGTGGGCTAACTAGGGATAATTCTTGATGTTATGATCTAAAACAATTTTACACAGTTTAAATAAATAGGCTTAAAAAAAATGCCTAAGATCACTTCCTAAATCACACCACATATTTGACACATTTTTAGTAAAGACTCAAGGCAAGTTCTAGAGACTAGTGCATATATTCAATCTAATTCACACCGAAAGAATGTATATTACTCCAAAAATAGGAGTACAATTAGGCTCAAATTCTCACCAAGGTAATTTTTATTGAATACTCTAGGTTCAAACTCAATTTCGTCTCAACTCACTTCTCACGCTCTATTATGTGCCTTTTTTCCATGTACTTCTCAAAATCATCTCATCATTAACTAGTCACCATCCATCTTTCCCTATTTTCTCTTTTTCCTTTTTCTTTTCACTTGTTATTTTTTTCTTCTTTTTCTCAGGTTTAATTCTTCTTTTGACTCTAAAAACTAAAACAATAAGACTCTAGACTCCTGTGACCCAACATGGCAACTAAATGATCAATTGGTTCACAGACCCAATAGCACCAACAAAACAATTAAACGGGCTCATAGACCCGGTACTCCAAATAAAAAATGGTAAAAGTAAGCAATATGGGCACACAGACCCAACAGTTACTCAAAGCAACAACTATGCAAATGGGCTCACAGACCCAACACTTAACCACAAATAACGAAACAACAAGCAAATCAAACGATCAACTAACAAGCACAATAGCAAAAAGACTAACTAAAAGTAGAAACAACAAGAAAACTATAAATATAGCGGCCAAGACGTCCCACGGTATACCCCCTCCCCCAAACTTGGCTGAAAGCCAATGTTTGGAGGAAGAGAGTGATAGGGCTTGGTGCGCACTTACAAATCACTATGGTGGGGGCGGTGGTTGGAACCCATACTGGCTCCAAAACTGTGCTATGGCCTCCCACTGAGTCCTGTGTTGTTGTCGCCACTCTTGTTCTTCAGTACTCCTTTGAAGGAGTGTGTTCAATATCCCTCTTTGGTCATGCAATTTTGTGTGGATCGTTTGCAGCGCTCCCCGGACTTTCGTTCGCTGCCTTTCCATCGAGGTGCGAACAGATTGCACCGACTCATTGCAAATGCGAATGTCATCCCGAAGAGAAGTAATGATGCCTACCATGTCCTCAGTGTATTCGCACTCGAAGCGACGACTGATGCTGCTCGTTTCTTCTTGGGTGGTCTCGGGGCTTGGTTGCTACCTTCAGATGGTTGTCCCGAATGGAAGACCTCAGAATCCGGTGGTTGGGACAGCTGAAGATATTCTTCAGTGGATAAGAAAAGATTTGTTGTATCAGTGGCATCTCTCACAACCGTCTCGAGCTCAAACGAAAGGTGAAGGTAAGGTCCAACCTTCTGATACACATATGGGACCGTCCCATTTTCACATAAGACCACGACTTGCATAGCTTCTAGCAATTCCCATGTAAATTGGACCTCGTCCCTTACCAGCACCATGTCAGCTAAGTCGATATCATCAAATGCAGCTGCTATTGGAGTAATCAAGTATCCAATCATGATGCTATCCTTTTGCTTCTGGATGACACTCGCGAAGTGCTTCATCAAAATCTTTACATAATCGACTTTGTACCCGTGCAGTATGTTCCAGAGCATGTGTAGTTCATTTTGTCTCATTTCCCCCTATTTCACGCCGTGCAAATAAGGTGTGGGCTAGCATCTTTTGTATGTATCGGATGACGGGATTACGAATCCATAAAGCTTTTGCAGAGTTGAATACATATCGTTGTGCTCCCACAAGGGGGGAGCAGCTATCAGCAGACCCCAGAATGTTTGGGGGTCGAACAACTCCGGTGGCTCCTCCCTAGAGGCTTTCGAAAAGCCATAAATTTGTTCCAGCTGGTTATATGTCAAAGATCGAGGCTCGCCCATCAGCTAGAAGGTGATGCCATCTGGTCGGTGTGAATCAAAAGAGCTGGCAACTGTGATGCCAAAGGTGCTCAAGAACTCGGGGGTGATCCCTACATGCCTGTTGGACGCTCATGAATCGGAGTAACCCAGCTTGAGTAAGCAAAGCACGGACATTATCGTGGATGCCCATTACCCGAATCAAATCATCACTGTTGAATCGGGTTAAGATTGTGCGATAACGGAGCTCATCAAAACGAGCCTTGTGTTTACTCCGTGCCAAAGAAAATCCGTATAAGGTTTGACTATCATTTGGATTGACGTCCGTAGTGTCCTCTACCATCACCTGCTTACCCTTGCTTCGACTGGAACTACCCTTTCTTGGTGCCATTTTAATGAACCTATACACACAACCCAACATCACAATTGACAATCACACAACCTCAATATATCACAACTAATGTCTAGAAATGAACACTTCCTAGTTAATCAACAAGATATTCTTATGCTAGCAACAACCGAACAAATTGCACTTTATGTACCCCCCCCATTATATGCTCAACTCTTAAACTCATCAATTGAACTCATTAGATGGTGAAATTTTGAATTATACAACTTAAGACATGCATCTTGAACTCAATTCATCATTGTATCATATAAGAATGTATAACAGGAGGCATAAAGTAGGCAAAAAGCTCATTCCAAGTCATGCACACAACATGCTTGATCAAAGTCCCCAATGACTAAAACATATGATTTTTAATCTTGTTGATATTATCCATTCCAACCACAATTTTCAAGGCAATTTTAACTACAATTAGCACAACTCTCATTCATAAAGCAAGACCCAATATTTTCTAGTACGTTCACACTACAAGTGTCAAGATATCTCAAATATGCACAACTTATTCTCAAAATTCGAAATTAAACATTCTTCAATACAAAGCAAGCATAAAAAATAGATTGGAAATCATAAAAGTTCGAGTTAGCTTCACATACCGGAGAATTTTAGTCAAAGATTTGAGAATCAGAGTGTGCCCTAGTTTTGTCCGATTTGGGTTGAAAAATTCGAATTTGTTGGTGCAAATGAATGAATATGTGTTTGTGATCGAGTGTGTGTGTTTTTTAGTGTGTTTGTGCAAGTACTTGTGAAGTATGTGTGAGTGTGTGTGTTTTCGTGCTTGCAAGAGGGAGGAGGGGGATAAGAGAACTAACCTGGAAATCCCGTTTTTAAATAGGGTTTAGGATCGATGCGGCCACGCAAGATGTGTGACGCGGCCGCGTTCAGTTGAGCTTGATTCTGGCTTTTTGGAAGTGATTTTGACGCGGCCACACGAGATGTGTAAAGCGGCCGCGTTGTGTGTCCAGTGTCAATAGGCATATCCTGAAGGCTTTTGACGTGGCCGCGTTGGTTATGTGAAGCGGCTGCGTTGGATTATTTTTCATCAGCTCAATTTTGTTTGTTTTTCGATCCCCGTTTCTTGCAACGCTCGTCCTTGTTGATTTCTAGAAACATTAAAACACCAAAAACACCAGTAAAAATATAAAGAAATAAAAACAACTAAATTTAAATAAAACGATAAACATCGGGTTACCTCCCGACAAGCGCTTTCTTTTACGTCTCAAGCTGGACGACCTTTTTTGTTCTAATTCGGCTTCTTCATCCGCATTTTCATCTTATCTGATTCCCTCATCATTGGATTTAGCTGTAGATGCTTAGGTAACAGTTTAATATTTTCGCAACCTTTACTCTCTCTTAATGCCTTCTCGACTTTCTTTTTCTTTTTACGTTTTTTGGTTGACCTTCTTTTGGAGATTTCTGTAAAGCATTTAGAACACTAACACTTTCCACCAGATCAAGATTAGTAGAGTCTTGGAGATTAAGAGTAAATGTAGAGTCTCGGTGATTAAGGGTATTACACTCACTAGGTGGGATTAAGTTCTTATTTAATGTGACATCTAGATACTGTATAGAGCCACATGTTTCAACGTGATCTACTTTCTCACTTTCGTGTTGTTTTTTAGCTTCATATATAAAAAAACGTGACTTTCTTCTTATCTACCCTCAAAGTTAACTCCCCATGTTTAACGTCTATAAGTGCTTTACCTGTTGCTAGAAACGGGCGACCTAAAATCAAGGGAATTTCAGTGTCTTCTACATATCTAGGACTACAAAGTCAACGAGAATTGTTGTGATAATCACTTCACATAAAATACCCCAGATCACGTTCGGATGAAAAATGCATAAGAATGAATGAACAGAGGTTAATTGTTCGAACTTAATCCCTCAAGAACAGCCGAACACTCAAAAAACACAGAAAACAAGAAACAAAATCACACAAGAGGTTTTACGTGGTTCGATCCAATGTGATCTACATCCACAGAGGCTTACACACCTCAATTCACTTCACTCAAGCAGAAATTACAAGAATTATACAAAATCCAGTAAATCCCTACTTCTCGGATCGAATTAGGTCAAGAACCCTAGATTTCTAATTCTCTTTCTACTATATTGTATAGAAAGGGAAAATGTCATAATTGTGTTCTCCTACTCAAGAGCGTTAAATCTATATCAGTATTGTATCTCGAATCTTCGTGAGGAATGAGTTATAACTGCTGCAAGTTGCGAGCTGTAAGTTGCTCAAAACGGTTGAGACATAACGGTTTCAGTTAGCTCAAAACCGTTATGTTTGTCCTTCTGTACACATGTTCCTTTCAGCCAAAAAACCTGGTTCAGTCATACACACTTCTCTTAATTCAATCAAATCCGATTCTTCTAGTCCGATTCTTTGACTTGTGAATCCGGTTCTGAATTCCCAACATACCATATCCCATATAAACACCACCTTGATGATATTGAACACATCCCCACAATTCTCCACCTCAATGAAATCAAGTGTGTGTCATCACCTCATTCTGCCCTTCACTTTATGCTTCAAATAAATTGTTCAAGCCTGATTAGGCTCGAGCAATGTCTCAGCTTGTTACCTGGTACAAACTTAGTTAAGAAATCTGTTGCATTGTCATTTGTATGCACTTTCTTCACCTCTACATACCCTGAATCAATTACATCTCTTACAAAATGCAATCTTACATCAATATGCTTTGACCTTTCATGGAATGCTTGATGTTTCACCAAGTGGAGTGCACTTTGATTATCACAAAGAACTGTAACACACTTCCGAACAATTCCCAGGTCCCTTAGAATTCCCTTAAGCCATACAACTTCTTTGATAGCATTAGTGATGGCCATATATTCTGCTTCTGTAGTGGATAAGGCCACTACAGATTGTTGTATGCTCTTCAGCTTATTGTAAAACAATACAATGTAAATACATACCCAGACATTGATCTTCTTGTATCCACATTACCTGCAAAACCAGCATCTACAAATCCCAGCAATGGAACAGTGTCTTCAGCTTGTTTTTCAAACTTTAATCCTAAATTCACTGATCCCTTTAGATACCTCAGCACTTGTTTCAGAGCTTCCCAATGAGCCTTTCCAACATTTGACATGAATCCGTTCACCAAAGAAACACAATAGGCTAAATCAGGTCTACTACAAATCATACCATACATCAAACTACCAACACCACTTGCATATGGTATATTCCAATTTTCCTGTTTCTGTTGATATCCATTCCAAGAATCTTCCTTGCATCCCCCAGGTCTTTCATATCAAACTCTGAACTCAATCTCTTCTTAAGCTGTTGGATCTTATATTTATTGTTGCTAGCTATAAGCATATCATCCACATACAACAATATATACACTTGATCATCCTTAGAATTCTTATCAAAGTAAACATAATTGTCATATAAACTTCTGGTGAATCCTGCATTTAACATAAACTCATTGAACTTCTTATTCCACTGCCTTGGACTCTATTTTAACCTATAGAGTGACATTCTGAGATAGCACACCTTCTCTTCACTGCCTGGAACCACAAAGCCTTCAGGTTGCTTCATATATATGTTTTCAATCAAGTCCCCATGTAAAAATGCAGTCTTTACATCCAGTTGTTGCAATTCCATATTCTCTTGAGTTACTTTTGATAACAGAAGTCTAATAGAACAATGTTTCACTACAGGAGAGAACACTTCATTGAAATCAATATCTTCCCTTTGTGTAAACCCTCTAGCTACCAGCCTTGCCTTGTATCTGATCATTTCAGTGTCTCTAGCTTCAATCTTCTTCTTATAAATCCACTTGGAACTCACTAGCTTCTGCCCTTTTGGCTTATCCATCAGCTTCCAGGTGTTATTCCTCTCCAGAGATTCCATTTTCTCCATCATAGCACTAATCCAGTGTTCACCTTCATTTCCACTTACTGCTTCTTTGAAACTTTGAGGTTCATTGTGTTATATGGCTTCTGCAATACTCAGTGCATAGTACACACTTCCAGCTTGTCCATAGAAATCTGGTCTCTTGATTTGTCTCCTTGGTCTATCTTTGGCAATGCTATAATTTCTGAGATTTGGTGTCTCGGGTTGTATTTCATCTTCTTCTGAGGAACTTTCACTTGAGTGATGATCCAAGTTTTCTTCTCTGGGTTAAGTGTTGTCATATGAACACTCCACCTCAACTGAGACTTTCTCAGCTCCTACAGCATCTTGAAACTCTTTCACACTTCCAGTAGAAGTATACCACATGACATTTTCATTGAACTTCACATCTCTACTTACAATGAGCTTCTGATTTCCAAGCTCCAAGCACCACAACATGTATCCTTTCACCCCATCTGGATAACCCAAGAACACACATCTGAGGGCCCTTGGATCAAGTTTTTCTTGCTTAACATGAGCAAAAACAAGACAGCCAAACACCTTCAAATCTGTATAGTCACTATGCCTTCCATTCCATACTTCATCAGGTGTTTTGAATCCTAATGATGATGATGGTGATTTGTTGAGGAGATAACATGCAATTTTCACTGTTTCACCCCAGATTACCTTTGGTAAACCAGCATCAAGCAACATACATCTCACCCTTTCAAGAATGGTTATATTGAACCTTTCAGCAATTCCATCCTGTTGTGGATTCATTGGCAAAATTTTGTGTCTTGTGATCCCCTTTTCTTCACAAAACTCATTGAATTCAGTGGATAAGTATTCCAAGCCATTGTTAGTCCTTAAGTGTTTAAGATTCTTGCCCTTTAAGTTTTCCATTTGAGTCAACTATGCTTTGAAATTATTGAATGCATCACTTTTGTTTCTCAGCACAAACACCCATACTTTTCTGCTAAAATCATCAAATGACTGTCATAAAATGTCTCCCTCCACCATGTGTCTCTGTCCTAGATGGACCCCAAATGTCAGAATGCACATAATCAAGAGCTTCTTGGGTGGAATGAACACCCTTTCCATAAGGCATTTTTTGAGATTTGCCTAATGCACATTTATCACAAAACTCAAGTGTTTCTGATCCCATGTTACCAATCATACCTCTTCTTGATAACTCTTTCAAGCCTCTCTCCCCAATGTGTCCAAGTCTCTTATGCCATAACATAAGTTCAGTTTTACTCAACACATTATCCATGCTACCCCAAATTGGTTGTCCAATCAAGATAAACAATCCATTATGCTTCCTACCCTTGATCACCAGTTTTTGTCTTTTGTAATGTGTAAGAAACCATCTACTGATTTGAACTCACATCCAGTTGCATTTAAAGAACCCAGGGAGAGTAAATTTCTTTTCAGTCCAGGTACATACCTTACATTTGAAATGGTTCTTGTAACACCATCAAACATGGTGATCTTGACTGACCTAGTGCCTAGCACTTTGCAAGAATGGTCATTTCCCAGTAGCACACTTTCTCCACCTTCCTTCTTGAGGTCTTGAAACCAGTGTTCATGTGGGCACATGTGGAAAGAACATCAAGTGTCCAAGACCCACTCATTTTCCATCTTTAAATCAGTAATGTTTAGAACTTCTGGAGTATCTGTTTCATGCTCAACTGTTGCAGCTTCTGCACCTTGGCCTTCTTTCTTCTTCTTCTTTAATAGACAATTTTTCTTCAAGTGTCCATCCTGTTTACAGCTTAGACACTTTCCTTTCTCTACCCAGTCTCCAGTTGTCTTTGAGCCATCATTCCCATCTTTTGAATCTTTGAAACCTTGGCCCTTCTTCCTTTGATTATTCTTCTTGAACTTGATATTCAAACCTTCACCAGACTGATTTGGTTGATTCTCACCTTGATTCTGCATACATTTGGTTTTCAAGGCTGTGATAATTGACTCATAACTCAACTTTTCCTGCCTCCCAAACATGAGAGTATCTATAAAACTCTCCATGGATCTTGGAAGTGCATTTAACACCATAAGAGCTTTATCTTCTTCTTCAATTTGGACGGCTAAATCTTCCAATTCATCAATCAGCTTTGTGAATTCATCTAGTTGGTCATAAATTACCTTATCATCACTCATCCTGAAGGCAAGCAACTTTTGTTTGAGGAAGAGCTTATTTGAAACTGACTTTGACTGATAAAGTTCCTCCAGTTTTGCCCAGGCTTCTATGGCAGTTTTACACCTAGAAATCTCCCTCAATGGCTTATCACCAAGACACAGGATGATCGTACTCAAAGCTTACTGATCCACATCACCAAACTTGGATTTCTCAGCCTCTATCCACTGATCAACAGGTTTAAGAGCATTTGAAAGCCCATTTTGAATCAAGATGGCATTCATCTTGATTTTCCACAATGCGAATGATTCTTGCCGAAGAACTTGTCCAAATCCATCTTCATTTCTGCCATTTCTCCTTCTTCTTCTGGTGTAAGAGTGATTTCCCACAGACGGTGCCACTTGTTGTGATAATCACTTCACATAAAATACCCCAAATAACATTCGGATGAAAAATGCATAAGAATGAATGAACATACGTTAATTGTTCGAACTTAATCCCTCAAGAACGACCGAACACTCAAAAAATGCAGAAAACAAGAAACAAAATCACACAAGAGGTTTTACATGGTTCGATATAATGTCTGCATCGACGGAGGCTCTACACACCTCAATTCACTTCACTCAAGCAAAAATTACAAGAATTATACAAAATCCAGCAATCTCTAATTCACAGATTGAATTAGGTCGAGAACCCTAGATTTCTAATTCTCTTTCTACTATATTGTATGCAAAGGGAAAATGTGATAATTGTGTTCTCCTACTCAAGAGCGTCAAATCTATATTAGGATTGTATCTCGAATCTTCGTGAGGAATGAGTTATAACTGCTGCAAGTTGCGAGCTGCAAGTTGTTCAAAATGGTTGAGACACAACGATTTCAGTTAGCTCAAAACCATTGTGTTTGTCCTTTTGTGCACATGTTCCTTTCAGCCAAAAAACTTGGTTCAGTCATACACACTTCTCTTGATTCGATCAAATCCAGTTCTTCTAGTCCGGTTCTTTGACTTGTGAATCCGGTTCTGAATTCCCAATACACCATATCCCATATAGACACCACCTTGATGATATTGAACACACATCCTCACAGGAATTATAAATTTACCAACAATTTTATTAAACATCCTCTACAATGCCCCATGGCCAAGTTATAGAGCGGTCAGCTTTAGGGGCGATTGTAGTGGGTTTTACTGTGCCTATTCCTAATTTTTCGAGTATAGACAGAGGCATCAAGTTGATACTCGCTCCTAGATCGCACAGTGCTTTATCAAAAGTTAAATTATCTATTTTGAATTCAAGAGTGAAACTACCTGGATCTTTGCATTTTAATGGTAGCTTCCTTTGGATAACTGCACTGCATTCTTATGTTAAATACACCGTTTCGTAGTCCTCTCATTTTCTCTTTTAAGCTATCACCTCTTTCAAGAACTTTGCATAGTTAGGCATCTGATGTAGTGCCTCAACAAAAGGTATATTATTCAGAATCTTCCTCAGCACATCCAAGAACTTTGTGAATTGCTCATGTATCTTTTTCTTCCTCAGAACTTGTGGAACTGGAATTGGATGGACATATTCTGGTAAATTTGCTTTTGGCCTCTTTTCTTCTTCTTATACCCCTCATACTTCCATTAAGTGTTCTTTCTGCACTTCTTTATCAGCCTGCAGTTTTGGGCTTGCATACCCAATGTCACCTCGCACTCGAGTTGCGTGACGCTGCTCTCTCAGATTCACAACTGTATCACTCGAGAACTGCCCCTGTTTATGCGGACCTCCGAAAATCTTTATTAGCTGACTCATATTGGTAGACATTTCATTGATACTGGTCTCGAGTAGCTTGATGTTCGCTCCTTGACTGGTCCTCTGCTTGTTTAGCTCAATAAATTTACCGTCCACCTTTCTCTCGCATATTGGGACTGCATTATCTCTTCTTATGTTGGTTCCTTACCATCATGAATCATACCATTCGTGACAGCGAATCCGGGTGGCAGATTAAGTAAATTCTTTGTATTACCATAAGAGAAATTCTGGTGATTCCGATCAGGAGGGTACTGATTGTATCTTGGCTGATTATTTAAGAAGTTGTTGAAGTTTCTCAGATTTACAAATATTCACATCTTCAACCTCCTCCTGGCCTACTATCTGCTGCGATGAAGTGTCATTATGTTGTGCTAACGTCAGACTAGTTAGCAAACTTACTTGGCTCGTCAAAGCTGTCAACCGATGTATGGTTGTTAGTTGGCTCATTCTTGACTGGCTTTGGTTTCTTGACACTAGCAACTCATCTCGACTAATTTCTCTCATTAGACCACTGATAGTTTGTTATGGCCATGACATGCAAAATCGAGAATGCATTCTTCACAATCTTCTCCATCAGACTTCCACCTGCAGCTGCGTCTACATGATTTCGTGCTGGAGCAAGCAACTCGTTATAGAATTTGCAAACTTGTTGATTCTTTGAGAACCAATGTTGGGGACAACTCCAGATAAGATCCCGGAATCGTTCCCAAGCTTCACCGAATAGCTCTTGATCCATCTGCTAGAATTGGTTTATTTTATTTTGTAGATTCAGCATCTTGCTTGGCGGAACGTATTTCAAGAGGAATCATGTGCTCAGGTCTTCCCACTCTGTGACATCTTCTAACGAATTGTACCACTATAATGCTCTGTCTTTTAGTGAGAATGGGAACAACCTCATCTTGACTTGTTCATGCGGCACATGATTGATCTTTATAGTGTCTGCCAACCTGCAAAATTTGTTCAAGTGCACGTTCGGATCATCTAGAGCACTACCACCAAACTGGTTCTGCTGCGCAATATTCATTAGTGTTGCTTCAACTAAAAGGTGTTCGTGTTTAATGGTGGAGGTTGTAGTCCTCCGAACTGCTGATTTAGCGTCGGATGAAGACAATCACTTATAGGAGTGATATCCTTATCTGCTTCATCTTGTGCAATATGGATTCGTCTCTACTGCGGCGGTGGTTGTTGCTGCTGTAGATTGGTGACTAGATCATCTAGATTAGCGAGAGCCCCTAATAAATGAGTCAATGGTTCCCCTTAGGTCAGATTTTGCAATATGTTTTCCATCTCGAATGTGGGATTTATTCTCGTACGGTATCTACAGGCAGTTTCCTCAATCTCAAGATCTAGAGGGACAAGATGTTCCTTCCCTTTTGATCTGGTTTGCATGCGAAACTTGCAAACACCTCCAAAAAGAAATACCACGTAATACTAAAATAAAATAAATAATAAGAACGAAAATCAAATAACTAAATTTAAATTACGAAAAATAAAGTCTAGTCTAGTATCCTCCTATTTCTCAGGATATAAACTACGACGCTATACCTATTCCCCAGAAACGATGCGAAAAACTTGACAGACTTAATTCCTAACCCTAAATACCGCAAGTATACGGGTGTAGATGTGTATAGGGAAAGTCATGGTCGATCCTCAAGAACAGGTTAACGTAGTTCGATACCCCAATTTTCTAGGATTATCCTAACTAGACACTCAAATTGTGTAAGATTGATTTTAAATAACTAAATTACTTTAACTAATTAACTGACTTTGACAAACGAGGAAATTCCAATTAACGGGAGTGTATCCTAGGGAGTTGATTTCATGAATTACTTCAATATTGATTAAGTTTAACTTATTAAACCAAGTTTTAGTGTTTATTAGGTGACACTTAAGTAACTTAGTCCTTCTCTCGAAGCGACTAAGTCGTGGATTGATTAGGACAACTACCCTCTCGAGTCAATTAATCCTAACAACTCCTAACAGACACTTAACCCTTGCCTACGCAGTCATAGACAACTACGCTATATATTGTACGTCTATTAACAATTCCCTCCTTTCGAAGCGGAATTGCTAAACGGGTAAACTAAGCCTAAGTGATCAATTTATGCTCAATTATGGAATAAAACAAACATATAGATAAATACTTAAAACTGCAATCAATAAATTAAGAACTCAAATCAAATATTGTCATAAAACACTACTCTCTAACCCTAGGACACGAGTAGTTTAGCTACCCATACCTAGCATCAATTCAATACAATAATTCCTAGAATACATCATAAAGAAATAAAGACCAGATAAGAAATAATTAAACCCGATGAAGTCGCTCTCTAACTCTTCTTCAATGAGTATATGATGTGATGTAGCTGATGATCCTGAAAAACGAGCATCACTTGTCCTTTTATAGACCTCGGAATAGTCAGCTTAGGAATCAATTCCTATTTGAGACAGGAAAGTTCCTCAAAACCGGGCTTTTGGCTCGGCTACTTTGCGTTTCTAATGCGACCGCGTTGCATTATGCTCGAAATCTCCTCAACCAACAACGTTTTGACGCGGCCGCTTTGCTTGTTGGACATGGCCGCGTTGCAACAACAATGAGGATTTGTTTTGCATGCTTGTTTGGCACGGTCATGTTGCATTGTTGACGCGGTCGCGTTGGTTCACGCCTAGCTTCACTTCTGGACCGGTTCAGACCGGTCTGAACCTGCTTAGGCTAGTTTTGGCTGGTTTGGATCGATTTTTTCCGATTTTAACTTCCCTTTGGCTTGTTCTTTCGTCCATCAGTCGTAGAATACGACTTTTAGTCCTGAAATTCATCAAAAATACCTTAAATAATTCAACTATGCACGTAATTGCTATAAAATACTATCATAAATCGACCTAATTACATGCATAATTAACCTGTATCAGGAATTCAACTTCTTCCAACAATTTGTTGAAGCCCAAGAATGAAGTGATAATAATTCAAGAGCAACAAGAAAGAAAAGAGTGCAAGAAAGTGAGAATAAGGGGTAAAGATGATATTTTTCCTACTAAAAGATGGTGATTTGTAATTTGGTGATTCTATTTAATTAAAATGATTTTCTGAAGAAGAAAAAAACGTGTAAAAGAAATTGCCACATAATAAAGAAGAGCCCACCTAAACTCGTCACTGGCTGCAGCTACAGCTATTAGCCGGTTAAGGGGCATTTTCATCAATTTTTTTATACGTAGGGGATAATTTAAAAAATGGTCAAACTTAAAGAATATTTTCTTAATTATGGCAAACATAAGGGGTATTTTTACCAATTTTCCCCGACAATTATAACATAAAATTATGGGTTAAATACTTAAATTAACCTGTACATTGCGAATTTTTATACTTCAATGCTTAAACTTCTTTTTTGTTTTTGAAAAATTGCAACCTGAAGTCCACCAATTTACAAGTTGGCACATCTGTCAAATTTTTTCGGCCAAATATCGTACACGTGATAATCATATGCCAAATTGGAGTAGTTTTTGCTAGATTCATAATTCGACGGAAGTTGCAACTTGACAATAGCAAAGTGATTGTCACGTGTTTGGCATGTGAATTTACCTCAACAAATCAAAATCCCTCCTAATTTGGCATGTGATTGTCATGTGTTTGATATTTGGCCAAAAAAATTCGATGGAGGTTGCAACTTGTACAATTTGTTGACTTCAGGTTGCAATCGATCAAAAAATAAAGAGTAAGTACTGAGTGTAAAAACTCGCAAAGTACAGGTTGATTAAGTATTTAACCTAAAAGTATCACGTTGCAAACACTTGGACCTTTCTCTCTTTTGTTTTCTTTTCATTTCATGATCATGTGTGGGTTAATTCCTAACAACTGGTATCAAGAGCTCCGAGTTCGAAGGGAGCATCACGATGGAAGGAAAGGTGACAATCGAGAAGTTTGATGGTTCTGACTTTGGATTCTGGAAGATGCAGATGGAAGATTACCTCTACGGTAAAGATCTGCACTTGTCTCCAAAAAAAAAGCCCGAGAAGATGGAGGCGGTGGAGTGGGCGTTATTGGACAAGAAGGCGATGCACGCGATACTTTTATCGCTATCCAAGGAGATCGCCTGTCACACGACTGTAGCAAAATCCAGAAAGGAGATATTGGCTATTTTGGAGGAGATGTATCAGAAACCATCGACGGCGAACAAGGTACATCTGATCTTAAGGATGTCGGAGGGTACACCGATGCAGCAACACCTAAATGAGTTCAACGTGATTGCCTCACAGTTGAGCTCAATGGAGGTTAAATTTGATAATGAGCTATGAGCCCTGATCATGCTACCGTCTCTACCAGACAGTTGGGCCGGTACAGTGACAACAGTTAGCGCTGCGGAAGCTAAGCTGAAGTTTGATAAGGTAAGGGATCTGATCATCAGTGAAGAGATTCGCAAGAAAGAATCAGGATCCACTTTTGGGGTCTGCACTGAACACCGAGAACAGGGGCAGACCGATAGGAAGACAGCATAATCAGGGAAGGTCCAAATCTAGGGGAAGGAGCCAATCCAGGAAGGATACGAACTCAATCAAGTGGTGGAATTGTCATGAGTTCAGTCACTTTAGAAATCAGTGCAAGGCACCAAAGAAGAACAAGAAGGGTCAAGCAGACAAGGGGACATCGGACGCAACCAAATAGGAGGATGATGGTGATGTGTTAGTCTTGAGTGTGTGTAGTCCCATGGAGTCTTGGGTGTTGGATTCTGGATCATCGTTTCATTCATGTGAGAATGTTGATATTGTGAATGATTACATTTCTGGAAATTTTGGATAGTTATATCTTGCAGATGATGAAGCCCTGAAAATAGTGAGAAAGGGAAGCATATGAGTTGCGACCTCGAACAGATCCACTTTGGTGCTGAAAGAAGTCCGATACATTCTCGGACTGAAGAGGAATCTGCTTTCAGTTGGGTAGCTAGATAAGGAGGGTTACGTGGTAACATTCGGCTACAACAATTGGAAGATTACCAGATGAGCTATGGTAGTGGCTCGGGGTAAGAAGGAAGGTACGTTGTACATGACAATGAATTCCACATATCACATTGGTCTTGCAAACGCAGCAGGTGATGTGAATTTGTGGCACTGTCGGTTGGGCCACATGAGTGAGAAGGGGATGAAACTGATGTACTCGAAATGTAGACTACCTGGCCTGAAATCTGTGGAAGTTGGCCCATGTGAAGACTGTGTGTTTGGGAAACAGAGGTGCGTGAGTTTCTTAAGAGTTGGCAGAGCCTTTAAAACTAAGAAGTTGGAGCTGGTCCATAGCGATCTATGGGGACCAACACCTGTGGCGTCCCCCGAAGGAGCACTTTACTACATGACCTTCATCAATGATTCCACGAGAAAGGTATGGGTTTATTTTCTGAAAAGTAAATCTAATGCATCTGATACTTTCAGGAGGTAGAAAGCCATGGTTGAAACCGAAACAGGGCTGAAGGTGAAGTGTCTGAGGTTTGTAATGGAGATGAATATGACCTCAAGGAGTTCAAAGACTACTGTGCTGATAATGGGATTCGCATGGAGAAGACAGTGCGTGGAACTCCCCAGTAGAATAGAGAACTAGAACGGATGAACAGAACGCTGAATGAGCGAGCTAGATGCATGAGGCTAAAAAGTGGGATGCCAAAGATGTTTTGGGGCGAGGCTATCAACACAGTTGCATTTTTTATCAACAGAGGCTCATCGGTTCCACTGGAGAACCTGATACAGGAGGAGGTATGGATAGGAAATGAGGTAAACCTGTCCTTTCTACGTATTTTTAGTTGTGTAACTTATGTCCACGTTCGCTCTGCTGATAGAAGTAAATTAGATGCTAAGTCTGTTAAATGTACATTCATTGGTTATGGTGGTGATGAGTTTGGTTATAGGCTCTGGATGAGCAGAACGGAAAGGTGATTCGCAGTAGAGATGTGGTGTTTAATGAACAGGTGATGTACAAGGACAGATTGAAGGCATCGAGCTTTTACAGCCCAAATTCCAAGGTAGTCGAATTAGACATCTCAAACTCGAGTGGGAGTAAGAAGGATCAGGCTGAAGAGGAGGTTCTTGAGGATGAGCTAAGAACTCCACCACCTCAGGAGATTGTTCCGCTGCGGAGACAAGCTAGAGAGCGACGTGCACCTAATAGGTATTCGCCCTCTAACTATTATTTATTGCTTACTGACGGTGGTGAAGCTGACAGCTTTCTAGAAGCAGAACAGGTTGTTGATAGACGAAAGTGGAGAGCTGCCATGGAAGATGAAATGGAATCACTTCGTGTGAATAACATTTGGGAACTGCGTGAGCTTCCCAAGGGTATGAAGGCTTTACACAGCAAGTAGGTCTACAGAATCAAGAATGAAGCAGATGGTAGCAAGCACTACAAAGCTAGGCTAGTTGTGAAAGGGTTTGAGCAGCGATTCGGCATTGACTATACTGATGTATTTACTCCTGTTGTGAAACTGACGACTATTCGCATGGTGTTGAGTATGGTTACGGCAGAGAACTTGTTGTTACATCAAATGGATGTAAAGATGGCATTCCTTCATGGTGATCTAGTGGAGGGATTGTATATAGTTTAGCCAGAGGGATTCATAGCCAAGGGAAAGGAAGAATTTGTGTACAAGATGAGGAAGAGCTTGTATGGGTTGAAGCAAGCTCCGAAGTAGTGGTACAAGAAGTTTGACAGTTTCATGGAGGAAATTGGTTATCATAAGTACCACGCCGACCATTGTTGTTACTATAAGAGGTTTGAAAAAATCTTTCTTAACATTCTATTGTATGTTGATCGCAGGAGTTGATCCAAAAGAGTTGGATAAGTTGAAGAAGCAGTTGTCTGAGCGGTTTACCATGAAAGATCTTGGAGAAGCTAAACAGATTTTGGGTATGAGAATCGAGAGGAATAGAGCGGCAGGTAGATTATATCTTTCGCAGACGGATTACATCCAGAAGGTCCTGGAAAGATTCAACATGGAGAATTCGAAGTCTATGAATGTCCCGTTGGGAAGTCACTTCAAGCTGTCGAAGAAGCAGTCGCCGAGTTCTAAGGAGGAACGTGCCCAGATGAAGAATATCCCTTATGCTTCGGCAATTGGCAGTATAATGTATGTTGTGGTGTGTATAAGGCCGGATATTGTGCATGCAGTGGGAGTAGTGAGCCGATTCATGAGTGATCCGGGGAAACAACGTTGGGAGGCTGTGAAGTGGGTACTGCGATACTTGAGAGGTACCACAAATAAAACATTATGCTTTGATGGGAGAAATTCCAAGTTGGTTAGTTATGTTGATGCAGACTCGGCATCAAATGATCTTGATGGGAGAAGGAGTACTACCGAGTATGCCTTTACTTATGGTGGTACAGCAATTTCTCGAACATCAAAGTTGCAGAAGGTTGTTTCTCTATCCATCACAGAGGCTGAGTATATAGCTGTGACGGAGGTGAGCAAAGAGATGGTGTGGTTCTAATTTCTTGGATGGACTTGGGAGGAAGCATGAAAATAGTGTTCTCTACAACGATAGTCAGAGTGCAATTTTCTTGGCTAGCAATCCGACTTTTCATTTGAGGACTAAGCACATTAAGTTGAAATATCACTACATAAGACAACTGTTGGAGAAGAAGACCTTGCAACTTGTGAAAATTCTCGGGAGTGAGAATCTAGCTGACATGTTTACTAAGGTGGTGACCTTAAAGAAATTGAAGTTATGCATAACTTCATTTGGCCTTGGTACTTGAAGAAGAGGCTAGGCGATACCGAGCGGATATGGGAAGGAGAATGGTTGTTTGAAGGTGTTTCAGTCTCCAAGTGGGAGATTGATGAAGATGGAGCCTGAAAATCGTCAGAAATGGCGCGGCCGCGCCAGGGAAGAGATGTGGTCGCGTTAAGGTTTCGCACTGTGGAACCGCGGCGAGCTGATCGCGGTTGCGGCCTGGGACGCGGATAGAGTTGCGTGGGCTTTAAGCGGGAGTCATTTTTTAGGTCCATCAAGCTATTATAAATATTTGTTTCCTTCATTGTATCATGTAATCCGAAAATTAACATATACGAGTGAATCCCTGGCTTGGTATCGTCCCCAGACGTAGTTACACATCGTAACGAACTGGGTAACCTAATTTTTGTGTTTTTCTCGCTTTTGCTTTCTTTCAATTTCGTGATCGTAGGCTACTCTCTCCTACTATCACAACGAATCCATCGTTAAATCTTGAAACTGAGGTGCTTGCCACTATCCATTTAACAAATGAATCCTCTATTGGAGTAGATGTTTCATCTTCTATTACCTTCAATTCAATTCAATACATGACATATACTAATATACATATATATTTCTCGATTTTTGAAAATTTTAGGGCGTCAAGTGCACCCTGGCACATGAGTAGCTCCATTTATGAGTATGATTAATCGAATCAAATTATCTCACTCCACTCTATATTTCATGTTAATCTCAAAACTACACTATGAACGTTAATCTTGAATCTTATAAATCATTAATCTTGAACATGTGACATATAAAACGTTACCCGTGAATCGTGGTTTTGATGAATCATAAACCATGATACTGGAATATTGTCTAATTCTAAATTTAAATCCTAAATGATAAATTTGAGAGGAATTTCAGGGTAAATCAGGGGTACTGGTGCACTTGAAAAATTTATCTACTATAGCAGTGAAAGATATGGACTAGATTAGGATATGTGGGCTTTATTAATTAATAAGTCAGACTAATTAATTAATTAAGTGGACATGGATATTAGGCTTATAAACCTAGGGTTATATGGTACTATATATAGATATTCTCTATAGTAGAGAATCAAGGGTTTTTATCAGATAAAAATTGGAGGCACTATAGAATTTGATAAGTGATTTCCTAGCGATCACTTATCGAATAATTGTACCGAGGGTAGTTCCTGCGGCGGACGATATATACACGTGGATACCTGAAGTGGTGAACCAATCGCACAATTCAGTCCGATCAATTACGCAACAAGTAAGTTGTTCCAACTTTAGCGTAATTTATGCTCAACGTTTAATTCAGTTATAAATCACGATCAATATTCTCGACTGTTTATTCCGCTGCGTACATTAGATGTTGTCGAGAATTACTAACAAGCAGGTTAATGACCTACAAAAATTATTTGGAGTTGTGGGCTTTTAATATTTTGAGTTTGAAATATGAATTTAGAACATTTATTAAATTAATTATACATGGTAAAAAAATTGTAGTAGTTACATAATAGTTATTTCGTAAATTAGGAATTATTTGAATTTAATATACTGTAGTAGTTGAATAGTTATTTGTGTTATCTTTATTGTTTTAAAGCTAATTTGTTTACTTATAGTTTGTCATTTTATTTTAACTAAGAAATAACAGATGTAATTTGTAAATATTATTGAGCTTAATTGTACTTTTACGTGAAATGTCATTTCGTTTTAATTCTTAAAAAAAATAGAAGTTATTCATGTTATCCTTGTGCTCAAATGATATAATTCTCTTTATTTCTTTCCTATATACCTATAGAATATCATTTCGCTTGAGCTTTTTTTTTTTTTTTTTTTCCCTATAGAAGTATGATATATTATCTCATTTGTAATATAGACTATTTGGTTAACGATTTTGTTGAACTACTTCCACTAGTTTTTAGTTTAAATTTTAACCTAATAGTTACAACTATTATTTACATACCTGGAAAGAGAAGAAACTAAAACAAAAAGAAGAAAAAAGGAGGCAGATAACATTATTTCCACCATTTTGATGTTTATAGGGTAACCAAAAACGAAAAAAACTGAACTGAGATTCTGAAAAATATAAGAGAGAGAATGCCAAAGTTGCCATTTTAATGTTAATTAATTGGTAACATGCTCTCTAGCCAGTAGCTTATAAAATCTAATGGTTAAGATTTAATGGTTAAGATTTACTGGGGTATCGGTATACTTGAGAACCGTAGAAGTCCTCTAAATTTGAATATAAATCATGAATTATGTACCATGAAACTGAATTATATATCCCAGCAAAAAACTGAAAATTTATTTAAGTGAAACATAAATAGAATGGGAAAAAATTAAAATAGAAAGTAGTATCTTTTCTTTCTTTCATGTTTTATATGTAGTCCATGGAAGGGGTATTATTAAACGGATGTATGTGTATTACTTTTTTAAAAGGATAAATATTCCCTTCCAATTATATTTAACGGGATCATCTTCCATGGGTTATAGGAAAGAAGAAAAAAAGTGGCCACGACTATTCGCAACCCACTAAATTTTTTAATGCAACTCACTCATTCACAAAATACAATTTTAATATAAAATGATTAAAACATCCGCAATGATAAAAGAGTATAAATAATTAATAATAAAAAATACAGAAAAAAAAATCCAATTTTTTTTTATCCGGTCATCTTCAACCAAACAATTTTGCTCTTTCAAATTCCATAATATATTCTTCAAGATTTTATCGATAGAGTTGTTTTTTTGGCCTTTTTCAAAATTACTGAGTTTCATATTCCATGACCTATATGATTTCTCGTTGAATTCTCAAGCTTCCTCCCCTCAATTATATTCTCGTGATGTCAAAACGGATAACAATATTAATTGATATAAGGGAATCAACTTTCAAAAGGATGAATTAATTCCAATTTTTAGCATCTCCAATCAACACACATTTCACTTCAATGTATAAGACCCTCAAAGTTCGATAGTTTTTTTCCCGAAACTTCATAAAGCAACATAACTGGTTGTAATCAAAATCAGGAATGACATTACATATATTAGGATTCCTTCGAGAAGACACGATATCTTGTTCAAGAAACAACATACATATAAAATCAGTTAAAAGATATTTTTGTTCATATTAAATAATTTTTCATTGTTATCTAGATCCTTCATTGATCAAACCTCAAGATAGGGTTCATGGAGTTTTGGGAGAAATAGATACGCATTAGTAGAAGAGATTGGAAAGAAGAAAATAGATTTTTTAGTTTTTTTTCTTTTATGAATTTTATGTATTTATTATTTTCAATTATTTATATTTTGTTGTATTAAGGATATTTTTATCATTTTATAATATTATTTTAATTTATTATATTAGTGGTCAGCGTTAAGATATTTACTGGGTTGCGAATAGCTGGCCCTCAAAAATAAAAATAAAAAGTAGAATGAAATTATATTCAACCACCGATTGTGAGATGGGTTGGTTGACAAACCCACACAAGGGCGGCCTGGGGAAGTTGAGGCGGTGCCGCCGCACCGGGCCTCCCGTCGGCCACAGCCCCCCAAATTTTTTTAGTAATGTACTACCTCCGTTTTATTTTTGTTTTTTTATTTTTTTTTATTTTTGTGTTTAATGTTCTTTTAGATTTGAATAAAAAAATTAAGGGGTAGGAAGAATGGACAAATAAGCCCCTCTTTAGATTTTTCTCTCTTCTTAAATTTCTTAATTTTCTCTACATTCCCTTAATTTTTTAGGAATAGTCAAAAGGGTAGTATTAGAAAAATTATGGAAAAAAAAAAAAACTAAATGGACATCTAATTATAAACAAAACACAAAAGCTAAAAGAACATCTAAAAAAACGGAGGTAGTATATATATATATATACTTGTTTATATATATTATATTATAATTACATATGAATAGTTGTATTAATGGGTGGTGTAATTTAGTTGGTTAGCCTTGACACAAGAAAATCTTGTGCTTAGATGAGATCTTAAGATCGATACCACTACCTCTCCAGTGGTATTTTCATTTTATTACAAATCTATAGATAATATATAATATCTGACTTAAAAAAAGTTAAGCAGCCTCTTTTCTTTTTCACATCAGGCCCTTTGAAACATTGTACCGGTTCTAAACTCACACCACAACCCATGCAACTCCCTACAAATCCAATTATCATGACTCATTGATGGCAACTAAGTTGTCATTTAAAAAAAATAATAATAAATAAATAAATAAATTATCATGACTCATTGTGTTAAATTCTATATTTGATACTACCTCCATTTTGAAATCAGGCCCTTTAAAACATTGGATCGATTCTGAACTTATACCACAACCCAAGCAACTCCCTACAAATCCAATTATCATGACTCATTGATGGCAACTAAGTTGTCATTTTAAAAAAAAAAAAAAATTATCATGACTCATTATGTTAAATTCTTTATTTGATACTACCTCCGTCTTGAATGAAGTTATATACTTTGCTTTTCGGTACGTCTCACAGCAATTTGCACATCATAAAAAATAAATTTATCTCACAATCTTCACCCTCAAAATCTCCACCCTCAATGTCCATCCTTAATCCACCTTTGAAAAATCAACTGAAAAAAGAAGAAGCAAAAAGCAGTAATATGTGTGTACCCTTAGAGGTGCAACTTCATTCGGGGCGGAGTTAGTATAATTTAGATGATAAATAAATAAATAAGATTGTTTTTATTTAAAAAATATTAAAATTCCCTTTTTCGGTATAAGTAAAGCCTAATATTGACATATTTTGAATTAAAATTTGAATCTCTCTATTTTCGATTTCGTATACCAACTATTGCAATTTTAATTTAGTTATTGTGTTAGTTTGTTATTCTAAGTGTACGGCAAAAAATCTCCTTATTATAGTTTCGGAATGAAAATATTAAAATATTTTTTTATCTATTTTTATATCTTTTAAATATATTAAAAATATTTAAAAAAAAATATGCAATTATTCAATAATAACTCAATAATATTGGGTTGGTTGGGAAATAGGTTATGTATGTTGAGAGAAATTAATATTTTATTAAAATATTGGGTTGATTTGGGTTGTTGATAAAATATAAAAAAGTTGATGTAGGTGGTGTATGCGGAAGAGACATAAATGAATATTTTATTGGTAGGTTGAATTGTAGAATGTTGTTGATAAACATGGTCTCGCCGAAAATTTCTTCTTTTTTGGATGACGAACAGAGAAATGGCGTTCTCTAGGAATGTATATGAATCAAACTTCTTTTAATTCGATTCCTAGTTTGAATAGTGTGACTTAAATTCGAAAATAAGAATTTAAATTTGAATATGAATTAATTTTATAATTCATATATATTTTAAATACAAATACAACTATTTATATATTCGATTTAAATTATATATATATATATATATATACACAATTTGTATTTTGATAGGCAAAGTTAGTTAGAGGTATAATATTATATATAGTTGTAATAAGATATTTTGTGGAATTATAGTACAAATATTCAAAGTTGTTGGAATATCTAAGGGCATGTTTACTTTGTGTATTTCATTTTTCCAATAAATCTCAATTCAAGGGATCAAGAATTCCAATCCAAATGACTAAATCAATGCTAGGGGAGAAGGCGGGTTCAATAATCAGCCCAATAGCCCCAAATAGTACACATAATCTAGGGTATGTGAGATTGATCTGTTTTAAAAAATAAAAAAAATAAAAATTAATTTATGTAAGATAAATAGTCCAAATCATACCCAATTTGCCAAAGTAAAGATGCATGAGTGGTCTTGTTGAGTAGGATTTGATTTATAAGTTATGACTACTTGAGTGCTAAAAGAGGAGATAAGCACGCGTCAGTCTATGAGAAGTTGTACAACCATTGGTGCGACTTGCTTTAAATTTGAGATGTTAGTTGGGATATGAGTTTTTTAAATGAGGTTTTGCGAACAGTGAAGTTTGTGATATAAATTTATTGTGCTTCCACTACTAACAACTAATTTTTTAATAAACATTACTTTTCTACTTCTTAGCATATACAACAATGTAACTTTTTGGTTGTAATTAGATACAATAATTTAAAATAAAAGATTTTTTTAATCCATCACTCAAATTTTGTGAAACTTATTTGGAATCGGAATTCATTAATTTTAAATTCATGATAATCCAAATTATAATACTGCGAATTTTATACTTCCCTCGAGTACAGCTTTTTTAAATCAACGTTCAATAAATTAAAACCCCTTTAAGACAATAAGTTTTAATTAAAGGATTACAGACTAAGAGGGTGTTTGGCTGAGCTTATAAACTCCTAAAAATATCTTATAAGATGTTTAGGAGCTTATAAGCTCTTGCAAAGTATTTGGCAAAATAAGATGTTTAGGAGTTTATAAGATCAAAAAATAAGCTCTAAGAGCTTCTAAGATCTAAAAAAAATAAGTTGCTATACCCCAACTTATTTCCATCTTATTTTTTAAGATCTTATTACACTCAAATTTCACACACAATTCACACACTTACGCACACTACACACTCTACAACATTACACACGTTTCACACACTACACACACTACACACATTTCACACACTACACACACTACACACATTTCACACACTACACACACTTCACACATTACACACATTTCACACACTACATACATTTCACACACTAATCAAAATGTGCGTTTAATATTAGTTTTTAAATTAGACCCAAATTTATAGCTAAATCACTATATTCAATTGCAAGCTTATAAGCTCTTTTATCCAAACACTTTGTTAACTTATAAGCTCCTTAAAAATAACATCTTATAAGCTATTGAAACAACTTATAAGATGTTTAAAAAAGTTTAGTCAAACACCCTCTAAATCGATATATTTAAATCAGTACTTAATTAATTAATAGATTTTGATTGGGATGACACGAGTAAATTTTAGAGAGTGCACCTTATTAAAATCAACGTGTTCAAATAAAACTCAAAACCAATTAATCCACCTAATGATTCTAGACAAGATTACTGGAAAATTGGTAACTCCATTTTCTACGCAATCTTTTGTCCTATTTAAATTTAAAAATATATATGCAGAATAATTTTATAATAATAACAAAATTGCTAAGACAATTTGTAATTTGATAAAATAAATTTTTATCTCATGCATCGCATGGGTGCACATCTTGTACTTAAAAAAAGCACTGGTTATATATTCTAATTATTTCAAATTATTCGACTCCTTTTAGCGGATTGGATAAGAATCAGAAATAATATTCAAAGACAATTTAAATTAGAATACGAATACTCTTTAAAATTTAAAAATACAAATCAAATGTATCTTTATTCGATTCGATTCCCCTCGTGTAAATCCTAAGCTATGCCTGAAATTACTTGTAGGTCCATTGAGTCAAAAGCCGTAGATTTTTATTTAAGGACAATCGTTGATAAGAATCTTCTGTTTAGAAAGTTGGAGCCTCAGATTCAAAACATGGGGACGTGCAAAGGTGAATTCGGCTTATTAGATGAGTATGTTACTTGTGGCAAGAATTGCTAACTCCTTTTAGGTTGCGCTTGGACGCGAGGAATTCAAAAATGTATGGATTTCAAATACACTTAAAATAGTTCTTTAAAAATAATTTATAATGAAAGTGATGGATTTCCAATCCATGTCCAAACAACATCAATGAATTCGAAATTAAATTCAATCTCAAATTCTTCCACCCAAATGCAACCTTGACAGGCCTAATTTCTAGCCCTTAATACCGCAAATATACGGGTGTAGATGTGTATAAGGAGAGTCAAGGTCGATCCTCAGAGAACATGCTAATGCAGTTTGATACCCCAATTTTCTAGGATTATCCTAACTATACGCTCAAATTGTGAGGTTGATTTTAATAAACTAAATTATCCAACTAACTACTAACTTGACTAACGAGTAAATTTCAATTAACGAGAATGTATCCTAGGGCATCGATTTCATGAATTACTTCAATATTGATTAAGTTCAACTTATAGACTTTTAAACCAATTTTTAGTATCTATTAGACGACACTTAATTAACTTAGTTCTTCTCTCGATGACTAAGTCGTGAATTGATTAGGACAACTACCCTCTTGAGTTCGTTAATCCTAACAACTCCTAAAAGACCCTTAACCCTTGCCTACGCAGTCATAGACAATTATGCTATATGTTGTACGTCTATTAACGATTCCCTCCTGTCGAAGCGAGATTGCTAAACGTATAAACTAAGCCTAAGTGATCAAATTATGCTTAGTTATGGAATAAAACAAACATATAGATAGATACTTAAAAACCGGAGTCTATAAATAAAAACTTAAATCAAACTTTGTCATAAAACACTACTCTCTGATCCTAGGACACGAGTAGTTTAGCTACTCATACCTATTATTAATCCAATACAATAATTTATAAAATACATTGTAAAGAAATAAAGACTAGAAAAGAAATAATTAAGCCTGGCTGTGTCGACTCGTCAATCTTCGTCTTCTCGTTCTTCAATTGCTTCTCAAATTATTCTCCAAGATATGTATGATGTGATCTTTATGAAAAACGAGCATCTCTTGTCCTTTTATAGACTTCAGAATAGTTCTAGGGAGTTTACAATCCAATTCCCACTTGAAACAGGAAAGTCTTTTAAATTGGCCTTTTTGACGCGGTCGCTTTGCACTTCTGACGCGGCCGCGTTGCATTGTGCTTGAAAACTCATCGCATTGTGTCATCAGTGGAGAATGGCTTTGCGATGCATTTTTGTCGCGGCCGCGTTGTATTGTTGATGCGGTCGCGCCGGTTCGTGCCTGGATTGACTTTTGGACCGGTTCAGACCGGTCTAAGCCGATATAGACCAGTCTTGACTGGTTCGAATCAGTTTTGGCTGGTTTGGACCGGTTTTGGCATTCCTTTAACTTGTTCTTTTGTCCGTTAGTCGTAAAACACAACTCTTAATCCTGAAATTGCTCAAAATACCTTAAAGGCAAGCCAAACACATTAAATGGTCCAAATTACATCAATTTATACAACTCTTGACCAAATATGCATGTAAATGCTATAAAATACTATCCTAAATCGACCTAAATACATGCATAATTAACATGTATCAAAATCCCGAACAACATAACAAAAGACAAGAAATACAAGTGATTTATGCAATGGTTTAGGGCGATTGGATGATAATTTAGTTTCAGACTGATTTTTTTTTTACACAATTTAGGCAACACAATGTACTTGAGCATATGTGATAACATGACAATCAACTAATCTCGAGACTTTGAACTTTCGAGTTATTCAATCCTCACCGGTTATGTATTTCCCTCATCACTCAAGTGTTTAGGCTAATTTCATTTCCGCTCATATTGAATTATATGCAAAGCCTACCATATGCTTGACAATCGTCTAAATTAGACTTCATACTCAATGTGTGTGAAAAAGGATCAAAAATATCTTTTTTTCTCTTGGTTGTAATGTTGGCTTAAGGTAAGGTGGGACATATTTGGCTAAAAGTGACTACTTTTGGACTAATCAAGTTATTCCTAACCCAACTACCCCTCAATAACATCAGTCAACCTCACTCTTCAATTTTCAGCCACTCATCCCAAAAGACATGACTTCTTCACCTTCACTAAACATTTACAACTAAAGTGCTTTTCAAATCAATACAAGGGTACCACATTTTTAGGACTACCCGACTGTTCTATTCAACTCAAACAATCTAAGCAGTTTTATAATTTCCTAGCCTCTTCTCAAAGTACTTGTCAATTTATTAACAACAAACTCTTTCTTTTATTTTTCTCAAAAAACTTCTTCATTTTTTTTTTTTTTTTCCAGCTAGGAGAGACTATTTTTCTCTTTGTTTTCTTCATCTTTGGAATTACCCTCTAGTTTTCTCATTCCTTCCCACAAAATTCTTCACCAAACTACCTTTCATTTCTCCTCCCTCTAACTTGATTAATCCAATTAGGGCCAAAGAGTTAAATCAAAAGGTTTTCGGCTGACTTAGTTAGGCTATGAAAAATTAAGGCTTTAAAGCTCACATGTACTAACTAGGGATAATTATTGACTTTATGGTACAAAGTCAATTTTTCATGGTTCAAATAAATAGGCTTAAAGCAAAAATGCCTACGATCTCTTCTTAAATCACACCACATATTTGACACATTCTTAGTAGAGACTCAAGGCAAGTTCTAGAGACTAGTGCACATATTCAATCAATTTCACACCAAAAAAATGGATATTACTCCTAAATTAGGAGTACAATTAGGCTCAAATTCTCACAAGGGTTGATTGAATACTCTAGGTTCAAACTCAATTTCGTCTCAACTCACCTCTCATGCTCTATTATGTGCCTTCTTTCATCTATTTCTTAAAATCATCTCATCATTAACCATTCACCATCCATCTTTCCCAATTCTTTTTTCTTTTGACTTGATACTATTATTTTCTCGGGTTTAACTCTTCTTTTGATTCTAAAAACAAAACAATAAAACTCTAGACTCCTATAACTCAACATGAAAACTAAATAATCAAACTGGGTTCACAGACCCAACAACACCAATAAGACAACTAATTAGGCACACAGACCCAAATCTCCAAATCAAAGCAAATAAAATAAATAACTGGGCACACAGACCTAGTTCTCAAAGCAGCAAACTATGCAAGTGGGCTCACAGACCCGACAACTAAAAATAACAAAACAACAAACAAACGATCACATAAAACAGAATAACCAACTAAAAGCATAAATAGCAACAAAAATATGAATATCGCAGCCAAGATGTCCCACGGTACACCCCCTTCCCCAAACTTGGTTGAAAGCCAATGTTTGGAGGAAGAAAGTGATATGCCTTGGTGAAAACTTACAAATCACTGTGGTAGAGACGATGGTTGCAACCCATGCTGGCTCCAAAACTGAGCTAAGGCCTCCCACTAGATCCTCTGCTGCCGTCTCCAAGCTTGTTCTTCAGTACTCCTTGCAAGGAGTGTGTTCAATATCCCTCGTTGGTCATGTAGCTCTGAATGGATCGTTTGAAGAGCCCCTTGGACTTCCGTTCGCTGCCTATCCTAGGAGGTGCGAACTGATTGCAGCGACTCATTGCAAAGTCGAACGTCGTCCCAGAGAGAAGTGATGATGCCTTCCATGTCCTCAGTTTGTTCGGACTTGGAAGCAACGGTGGCTACTGCTCGTTTCTTTTTGGGTGGTCTCGGGGCTTAGTTGCTGCCTTCGACTGTTTTCCCGGAATGAAAGACTTCAAAATCCGGTGGTTGGGACAGCGCAAGATATTCTTCAATGGATAAAGAGAGATTTACTGTATCAGTGATATCTCTCACAGTTGTCCCAAGCTCGAACGGAAGGCGAAGGTAAGGTCCAACCTTCTGATAAACATATGGAACCATCTCATTTTCACCTAGGACCACGACTTGCATACTTTCTAGCAAGTCCCTTGTAAACTGGACCTCTCCCCTTACCAGCACCATGTCAGCTAAGTCAATATCATCAAATGAAGCTGCTATTGGAGTCATTAAGCCTCCAATCATGATGCTATCCTTCTGTTTCCGGATGACACTCGCGAAGTGCTCCATCAGAATCTTTGCATAGTCAACTTTGTACCCGTGCAGTATGTTCCAGAGCATTTGTGGTTCATTCTGCCTCATTGCCCCTATTTCACGTCGTGCAAATAAAGTATGGGCTAGCATCTTTTGTATGTATTGGATGGCGGAATTCCGAATCCATGAAGATTTAGCTGAGTTCGATACATATTGTTGTGCTGCCACAAGGGCTGGGGCAGGTTTCAACAGACCCCAGAATGCTTGGGGATCAAACAACTCCGGTAGCTGATCACGTGAAGCTTTCGTGAAGCCATATATGCTGACTAGTTGGCTGTAAGTCAAGGTTCGTGGTTTTCCCATCAGTTGGAAAGTGATGTCATCCGGTCGGCGTGAATCCCAAGAGCTGGCCACTGTGATGGCAAAAGTACCAAGAACTCGAGGGTAATCCTCCTATAAGTCTGCTGAATGGTCACGAACCGGAGTAAACCAACTTGAGTCAACAAAGCACGGACATTGTCGTGGATATCCATCACCCGAGTCAACTCATCACTGCTGAATCGGGTTGGTAAGATTGTTCGATGACGGAGCTTATCAAATTGAGTTTTGTGTTCGGTCCTTGCCAATGAGAATCCATATAAGGCTTGGCTGTCATTTAGATTTACGTCCGGAGTGTCTTTTTCCATCACCTGTTTACCCTTGCTTCGACTAGAACTGCCCTTTCTTGGTGCCATTTTAGTGGACCTATACACAACACAACATCACACAAAAAAACACACAACTTCAATACATCACAACTAACTTCTAGAACTCAATAATTCCTAGTTTAATAAAAAAGATTCCCCTATTCCTAATTGATTCTTAAGTAGATTCGATCCAATGCTAGAAACAATTTAGTTAATTTCACATTGTATACCCCCCATTATGTGCTCAACTTCTAAATTAATCAATTGAAGTCATTAGATGGTGAATTTTGAATCATACAAATATATGCAATGCATCCTAAACTCTCTTCATCATTGTATCACATATAAAAGCACAACAAGAGGCATAAACTAAGCAAAAAATCAATCCAAGCCATGCACACATCATGCATGATAAAAGTCCTCAATAACTAAAACATGTGAAATTCAATCTTGTTGCTATGTTTCCACTCCAACAACAATTTTCACATCAATTTCAACTAGAATTAGCACAACTTCTATTCACAATGCAAAACCCAATCTAAAATCTAACAATTTCGCACTACAAATGCTAATGTTTCTCAATTACGCATCACCATATCCCAAAACTCGAATTTAAACATTCTACAACAATAAGCAAGCATAAACAATGAATTAAAGTATATAAAAGCTTGGTTTAGCTTCACTTGCCGGAAAATTTTAGTCGAAGATTTGAGAATAGGAGTGTGCCCTAGTTCCGTCCGATTTGGGTCGAACTCTTCGAAATTTATGATGCAATTTATGAAATTGTGTGTGTGTTTGTATTTGTGTTTGTGAGGGATTGGATGTGATTTGAGGAGTGTGTGTGCGAAAATTTGTGGATTGTGTGTGAGGGTGTGTGTTTTCTTGCTTGCAAGAGAGAAGAGAGGGAAAATAGAATTAAACCTGGAAATCCCGTTTCTAAACCGGAATGCTGTGATGCAGTCGCGTGAGATGTGTGACACGGCCGCGTTAGGTTATGCTCAAAATTGGGCTTCGGGGCATAATTTGGATGCGGCCGTGCAAAAGATATGACGCGGCCGCATTGCGCTTACAGTGTTGAATCTATTCCCCGCATGATTTTGACGCGGCTGCGTTGAGTATGTGAAGCGGCCGCGCTGGTTTGCTCTTCCTCAGCTCAATTTTTTTCATCTTTTCGACCCCCATTTCTTGCAATGCTCAACTATGTTGATTCCTAAAAACATCAAAACACAAAAACATAAGTAAAAACATAAAGTAATAAAAATAACTAAAATTAAATAAAACAATAAACATTGGGTTGCCTCCCGACAAGTATTTTGTTTTACATATCAAGCTGAACGCCCTTTTTGGTTCTAATTCAGTTCTTTCAATCGCATTTCATGCACGATTTAAATTTGGTCCGACTTCTAGTATTTCTTGATCCGTTGTTTATTGACGAGAAATATGCTCCTATCTTGGTTTAGCAGTTCTACGATGACGGATGCTCGAACAACCTTCATAGAGAATGGACCTGACTACCATGATTTCAGCTTTCTCGGAAATAGCCTTAGTCGAGAGTTGAACAATAAGACTTGTTCACCGGCTTCAAAAGTTCGATTCTTTATCATCCGATCACGAAACCATTTGACGCGTTCCTTATACAAACTGGAATTCTCGAAAGCTTGATTTCTAAACTCCTCCAATTCGTTGAGCTTAAGAATTCGCTCTTTCCCAGCAGCCTCAAAGTCGAAATTTAACTTTCTGACCGCCCAATAAGCCCGATGCTCTAATTCCACCGGTAGATGACATGTTTTCCCCAAAACTAGCTGATACGACGGAAGTCCAAAGGGGTCTTATTGGCCGTTCTATACGCCCATAGTGCGTCATCTAACCTCATCGACCAATCTTTTCGATTTCCATTCACAGATTTTTCCAGGATTTGCTTGATCTCTCGATTGGCGAGCTCCGCTTGACCATTGGCTTGAGGGTGATATGGCGTTGTAACTTGGTGCTTCACCCCATATTTGGCTAATAGTGCGGACAATCATTTATTGCAAAAGTGTGACCCTCCATCGCTTATCAAAGCTCTCGGGGTACCATACCTTGTAAAAATGTTCTTTTGAAGGAATTCCAGAACCACCTTGGCATCACTTGTTTGGGTCAGAACAGCTTCCACCATCTTGACACATACTCTACAGTTACCAAGATATATTGGAACCCATTCGAAGATGGAAAGGGTCCCTTGAAGTCAATACCCCACACATCAAACAACTCAACTTCAATGATTGTGGTGAGGGGCATCTCATGCTTCTGTGATATTCCTCCCGTTCTTTGGCATCGGTCACATTGCAAATTTAAATCATGACAAACTTTGTGGATCGTCAGCCAATAAAATCCTCTTCGGAGCACCTTAGCGGCTGTTCTTGCTGATGCAAAATGTCCCCACTTGGGGAAGAGTAACATTGTGTGATTATGTCCCTTACTTCAGTATAAGGGACACACCTTCGGATTATAGTGTCTGCACATCTTCTATAAAGGTAGGGATCATCCCATATGTATGCCTCATTCTCAATTCTTGACAAATGGTCAGCAACTGAATTCTCGCATCCCCTTCTATCTCGGATTTCCAAGTCAAACTCTTGTAACAGAGGTATCCATCTTATCAGCCTTGGCATCGATTAATGCTTAGCAAACAAATACTTAAGAACAGCATGGTCAGTATAAACTATTGTCTTTGCCTGTATTAGATATGATCGAAATTTATCACATGCATAAACAACAACTAACTATTCCTTTTCTGTGGTGGAGTAATTCGTTTGGGCTGAGTCAAGAGTTTTGCTCGCATAGTAGATGACTTGAAAAAACTTTTCTCTCTTTTGGCCCAGCACAGCTCCCACAGCCATATCACTCGCATCACACATCATCTCAAAGGGTTGAGACCAATCCGGTGTGATTAGTACTAGCGCAATGATTAATGCTTTCTTCAATGTTTCGAATGCCTGCATACACAAATCATCGAACATAAGCAATATCTTTTTCTAGCAAACGAGATAAAGGTTTAGAAATTTTTGAAAAATCTTTAATGAACCTTCTATAAAATCTCGCATGTCCTAGAAAACTTCTAACTCCTTTTTCATTCTTCGGTGGTGGTAATCTCTCTATGGCCACTACCTTAGTTCTATCAACTTCTAGCCCTGCAGATGAGATCCTATGACCAAGGACTATACCATCCCTAACCATGAAGTGACATTTCTCCCAATTTAGGACTAGATTGGTGTCTTCACACCTTTTCAATACTTGAGCTAAGTTATCTAAGCAGTGATCAGAAGACGATCTAAAAATAGAAAAGTCGTCCATAAATACCTCCATTATGTTCTCTATCAAGCCCCCAAATATTACCGTCATGCAACACCGAAAAGTAGCAGGGGCATTATAAAGCCCAAACGACATTCTACAAAACGCAAAAATACCATAAGGACACACGAAAGCTGTCTTCTCTTGATCCTCCGGGGTAATCATAATCTGATTGTACCCCGAATAACCATCAAGAAAGCAGTAATATTCATACCCTGCTAACCTATCACACATTTAATCTAAGAATGGGAGAGGGAAATGGTCTTTACTGGTAGCCGCATTAAGTTTTCTATAATCTATGCACACTCGCCATCCCGTAATTAACATAGTAGCTATGACCTCATCTAGATCACCTTTCACTATTGTCATCCCCCCGCTTTTTAGGCACTACTTGGGTTGGACTCACCCATTTACTATCTGAAATTGGAAAGATTATTCCTACATCTAACCATTTAAGAACCTCTTTCCTAACTACTTCCTGCATCATGGGATTAGGCATACGTTGATTTTGAACTGAGGGTTTATACTTATCCTCCATCAATATCTTATGCATGCATATCGTGGGACTAATTCCCTTTGAATCAACTATGGACCAACCTATTGCAGATTTATATTTTCTCAACACTCACACCAACTTTTCAGTTTTAGACCCAGTTAGAGAGGAAGCAATTATTACCGAATATCTTCGTTCGCTATCAAGAAATTCATACCGTAGATGATCTGGTAATGGTTTAAGGTCTAGGCATCCTTCACTCCCTTTTGGTACTTCCTCCACAACTTTCTTACTTATATACTCTTGAATTGACTTCCTTTGGGAGCTTCGTGCAAAGAATTAAGAGCACTAACACTTTCTACCAGATCAAGGTTAGTAGAGTCATGATGATCAATACAAAAAACAGAATTAGCAAGATAAGTTTCAAGGGAATCACAAGCACTTGGTGAGATCAGTTTCTTATATAATGTGGCATCTAACGATTGCATAGAGCTACATTTTTCTAGTTGGTTAACCTCCTCACTATCATGTTGCTGAAGACCTTTATAAATGGAAAAAGTAACTTTCTCTTCATCTACCCTTAAAGTTAATTTCCCTTTTTGTACATCAATTAGTGTTTTACCCGTTGCTAGAAATGGGCGACCTAAAATTAAGGGAACCTTCTTATCTTCTATCATATCTAGGACTACAAAATCAGCAGGACTGATGAATTTACCGACTTTTAATAAAACATCCTCTACGACCCCCCTTGGCCAACTCATAGAACGATATGCCATTTGTAGGGAGATTGTAGTGGGTTTCATTGTGCCTATGCCTAATTTCTCATATATAGATAATGGCATCAAGTTGGTACTAGCCCCTAGATCACACAGTGCTTTATCATAAGTTACATTACCTATTTTGCATTCAAGAGTGAAACTACCTAGATCTTTGCGTTTTAATGGTAGCTTTCTTTGGATGACTGCACTACACTCTTCAGTCAGGTTCACTGTCTCGTATTCTTCCCACTTTCTTTTCTTTGCAATTACCTCCTTTAAGAACTTCGCATAGTTAGGCATCTATTGTAGTGCCTCAACAAATGGTATATTAATTTGAATCTTCTTCAGCAAATCCAAGAACTTTGCGAATTGCTCATCTATTTTCTTCTTTCTTAGGATCTGCGGATCCGGAACAAGAGGGACATATGCTGGTATATCGGCTTTGATCTCTTGCCCCACACTTTGTTTCAAAGCATCTTTTTGCTTCCTTATCTTTGCTTGAGTTCCTTTTTCCTCTTCCAACTGCTCTTTCTCCACTATCTTTTCTTTGTCAGCTGGCAGTTGTGGTCCTTCATAATCAGTACCACTTCTTAGCTGAATGACTTGGCACTGCTCTCTCGGATTCACCACTGTATCGCTCAGGAACTGCCCCTGCTTATGTTGGGCTCCAACAATTTTTATTAGTTGACTCATATTGGTAGACATTTCAGTTATGTTGTTCTCGAGTCGCTTTATGCCTGCTCCCTGTCTAGTCATGCTCTTATTTAACTCAATAAACTTACCATCCATCTTCCATTCCAATTGAGCTAACTTTTCATCATATTTGGCGAACTGAGACTGCACGACCTCTTCCTGTGTTGGCTTTTTACCATCATGAATCATGCCATTCGTGACAGCACATCACGGTGGTGGATTAAGGGAATTCTTTGCATTGCTAGAAAAAAAAAAAGGTTCTGGTGATTCCGATTAGGAGGGTACTGATTGTACCTTAGCTGATTATTTTGGAAGTTGTTGAAGTTCCTATGATTTACAAAATTCACATCTTCAACCTCCTTCTGACCCACTATCTGCTGCGGTGAAGTGTCATTATGTTGTGCTAACGTCAGACTAGTTAGCAAACTTACTTGGCTTGTCAAAGCTATCAACTGAGATGTAAGGTTTCCAAGTGGCTCATTCTTGACTGGCTTTGGTTTCTTGACACTAGCCACTCATCTCGACTAATTTCTCTCATTAGGCCACTAATAGCTTGTTCGGGCCATGGGATCCAAAATCGAAAATGCATTCTTCACGGTCTTCCCCATCAAACTTCCACCTGCAGCTGCATCTACATGATCTCGTGCTGGAGCAAGTAACCCATTATAGAATTTGCAAACTTGTTGCTTCTTTGAGAACCCATGTTGGGGACAACTCCGGATAAGATCCAGGAATCGCTCCCAAGCTTCACAGAACGACTCTTGATCCATCTGCTTGAATTGGTTTATTTTATTATGTAGATCTAGCATCTTGCTTAGTGGAAAATACTTCAAAAGGAATCTGGTGCTCAGGTCTTCCCACTCTATGACATCATCCAGTGAATTGTACCACTGCAATGCTCTATCTCTTAGTGAGAATGGAAACAGTCTCATCTTGACTTGTTCATGCGGCACATGATTGATCTTTATAGTGTCTGCCAACCTGCGAAATTTGTTCAAGTGCATGTTCAGATCATCTAGAGCACTACCACCAAACTGGTTTTGCTGCACTATATTTATTAGTGCTAGCTTCAACTCAAAACTCTTTGCGTTCAATGGTGGAGGTTGTATTCCTCCGAACTGTTGATTTGGTGTAGGTAAAAGACAATCACTTATAGGAGTGATATCCTCGTCTGCATCATCTTGTGCAATCTGAACTCGTCTCTGTTGCTGTTGCAGTTGCTGATGTGGTTGCTGCTGTTGATACAAAGTAACTCGATCATCCAGATTAGCGAGAGCCCCTAGTATGCGATTCAGCACATCTTCTTGAGTTTGGTTTACTGGATCGTGTTCCATCTCAAAAGTAGGATTTCTTCTCGTTCAGTATCTACGAGCAGTTGCTTCAATTTCAGGATCTAGAGGGACAAGATTTTCTTTCCATTTTGATCTAGTTTGCATGCGAACCCTGAAAACACCACCGAAAAGAAATACCACGTAGTATAAAAATTAAATAAATAAATAAAAACGAAAGTTAAATAACAAAATTTAAATTACATAAAAGTAAAATCTAGTCTAGTGTCCTCCTATTACTTAGGATAAAAACTACGACGCTAAACCTATTCCCCGGCAACGGCGCCAGAAACTTGACAGGCCTAATTTCTAACCCTAAATACTGCAAGTATATGGGTGTATATGTGTATAGGGAAGTCAAGGTCGATCCTCAGAGAACTGGCTAACGCAGTCCCAATTTTCTAGAATTATCCTAAGTAGACACTCGAATTGTGAGGTTGATTTAATAAACTAAATTATCCAACTAATTACTAACTTTTCTAATGAGTAAATTTCAATTAATGAGAATGTATCCTAGGGCATCGATTTCATGAATTACTTCAATATTGATTAAGTTCAACTTATAGACTTTTAAACCAATTTTTAGTATCAATTAGACGACACTTAATTAACTTAGTCCTTCTCTCGAAGCGGCTAAGTCGTGGATTGCCTAAGACAACTACCCTCTCGAGTTAATTAATCTTGACCACTCCCAAAAGACCCTTAACCCTTGCCTACGCAGTCATAGACAATTGCGTTATATGTTGTACGTCTATTAATGATACCCTCCTCTCGAAGCGAAATTACTAAACGTGTAAACTAAGCCTAAGGGATCAAATTATGTTCAGTTATGGTATAAAACAAACATATAGATAGATACTTAAAAACCGGAGTCTATAAATCAAAACTTAAGTCAAACATTGTCATAAAATACTACTCTCTAACCCTAGGACACGAGTAGTTTAGCTACTCGTGCCTACTATTAATCCAATACAATAGTTCATAGAATACATTGTAAATAAATAATTAAACGTGGCTATGTCGGCTCGTCAATCTTCGTCTTCTCGTTCTTCAATTGCTTCTCAAATTATTCTCCAAGATATGTATGAGGTGATCTGAAAAACGAGCATCTCTTGTCCTTTTATAGACTGCGGAATAGTCATGGGAAGTTTAGAATCCAATTCCCACTTGAAACAGGAAAGTCTTCAAAATCGGCCTTTTTAATGTGGCCGTTTTGCGCTTCTGACACAGCCGCGTTGCATTATGCTTGAAAACTCATTAAAACGCAACATTCTGACGTGGCCACTTTGCGTGTTGGACGCGGCCGCGTTGTGTCATCAATGGAGAATGGCTTTGCGATGCATTTTTGTCATGGTCACGTTGTATTGCTGACGCGGTTGCGTCGGTTCGTGCCTTGATTGACTTCTGGACCGTTTCAGACCGGTTTAAGCCGATCTAGATCGGTTTTGACTGGTTCGGACCGGTTTTGGCTTTCCTTTGACTTATTCTTTCATCCGTTAGTTGTAAAAACACAACTTTTGGTCTTGAAATTGCTCAAAATACCTTAAAGACAAGTCAAACACGTTAAATGGTCCAAATTACATCAATCTATACAACTCTTGACCAAATATGCATGTAAATGCTATAAAATACTATCCTAAATCGACCTAAATACATGCATAATTAACGTATATCAAACCTTAATTTTTTTAGTTTGTTAGGGGTGTTCTTTTTTTAAGGTAATATCATAATTCATTCATTATGTTGGGGCATAAACCTTACATCTTTTTCAATAAAGAGAACTATAGACGGAGGCACCTTCTCCAACCAAAATAATTTTGACTTAATATTAATATCAAAACGTGCTAAATTGTGTGCCATTGTGTTAGCTGATCTAGGAATATACGAAAAAATAGAGGGACTTATCGATTCACATAAAGCTAAAAGACTTTCCTTGACAAGTTTTGCTATCAGGTCCAACACCTCATTCCCGTTAAGCCCATTCACCAAGTTCTGACAGTCTGTCTCCATACAAAAAAATTATGATTCCACTTTCCCATGCACTCCGTAAAGTGAATAACATTGCCATTCTTTACAAGGCCGTGATACTTATCTTTATTTTCATTTGTTTCCCTCCTTCTAGAAAGTACATCCCCTACATAATCTCGTACCACAAAACCAAAGCCAACACTAACATCTTGAAAACAAGCCACAACGCTATTGATTTTGAAATTTTCAGATTCGGGGTTGTTGAACTAACACTCGGCTTTGGTGTCGAGTCTCGAACGGATTGACTTGTTGACTCTTGATTCGATTCAACCGCTATTTGATGGGTTTTCTCAATGACTCACTCTCTCTGAAAAAGTTGGCTGTCGAAGTAAAAATGAATACAAGCCTTCCAAAGTATCCATGTAAGAACACATAGTACGCTAAGTCATTCCCCTTGCATCACCCCCATACTACTCCATAAGAAAATTTGGAATGAACCGAACTCCTTATCCCCCACATCATATCACAATACACTAGTCTCCCAAATATGTCGTGTGTGCCTCCTCAGCTTGCCCACTAGTTTGGGGGTGATATGCAATGGAGACGTGATGTATGACATGATATTTTTCAAGTAAAGCACTAAAGGTCTTATTGCAAAAATGAGTACCATGGTCACTAATGATTGCTTTTGGTATGCCAAACCTATTAAAGATGTGACTCTTAACACATTTGACCACAGTTTTAGCATCATCATGCTTGAAAGCTTTAGCTTCTACCCACTTAGATACATAATCTACAACAAGAATGTTGTACACATTACCAAAAGATGATGGGAAGGGTCCCATGAAATCAATACCCGAAATGTAAACAATTTCACAAACTAAAATACCTGTTTGAGTCATCTCATTCCTTCGTGATATGTTACCTGTCTTTTGACATTGTTCACAAGATTTAAAAAAGAAATATGAATCTCTATGCACAATAGACCAATAAAATCCACATTCAAGCACTTTATGAGCGGTCCTTTTGGGACTGAAATGACCTCCAGCATCATAACTATGACAACAAGTTAAAATAGAAATATATTCGGATTCATTCACACATCTTCTAATTATTTGATCAGAATAAAATTTTCACAAATATGGGTTATCCCAAAAATAATATTTTGATTCAGCCTTAATTATATCCTTTTGAAATTTTGTCAATTCAGTTGGAAAAGTCCTAGTTACTAAATCATTTACAATGTCAGCACACCAAGGAGGTTCCACAGTCAAAGAATATAATTGCTCATCAGGAAAAAAAATCAGAAACCATTGGCCAATCATCTTACTATTCTACTCTAGTGATCTACAAAAAGATTTTCAACACCTTTCTTATCTTTAATTTCTAAATCAAATTCTTGCAATAAAAGCATCCATCTCAAAAGTCTAGGCTTTGATTCTTTCTTTTTCATCAAATATTTAAGTGCAGCGTGATCAGAATAGAGAATCACTTTAGTACCAAGCAAATAAGCACAAAATTTTTCCAATGCAAATACCACAACAAGTATTTCTTTTTCAGTCACGGTGTAATTACATTGTGTAGGGTCAAGTGATTTAGAAGCATAATGTATCACATAAGGCTCTTTATCCTTTTTTTGTCTTAGCACAGCTCCTACCACTTTGTCACTCGCATAGCACATTATTTCAAATGGCAAATTCCAATCGGGGGGGGGGGGGGGGCGGGGGGGCGGGGGGAGGGAATAACAGGAGCATAAGTCATTCTATGTTTCAAATCATCAAAAGCCTTTTTACATTTTTCACTAAATTCAAATGGGACATCTTCTCCAAGCAATGCACATAAAGGGGATCCAATTTTTGAAAAATCTTTTAATAAAGTGTTTATAAAAGCCAGCATGCCCAAGAAACGATCTTACCTCACGACACAAGTAGGATAAGGTAATGAGTTGATTACCTCAATATTGGCTTTATCGACTTCTAGCCCTTTAGAGCTCACAACATGTTCCAAAACTACACGTTCAACCATAAAGTGATACTTTTCAAAGTTTAAGACAAGGTTAGTTTCAATGCACCTTTTCAAAACAAGAGATAAATTATGGAGAAAAAAATCAAAAGAACCCCCAAAAATAGTAAAATTATCCATAAATATTTCCATGTTATGCTCAATCAAATTAGAAAATATGCTCATCATGCATCTTTGAAAAGTACCGGGTGCATTACGAAGTCCAAACGGCATTCTCCTAAAGGCAAATGTGCCAAATGGGCATGGGAAAATGGTTTTTTCCTGATCTTCTGGAGCAATAGCAACTTGAACATATCCCGAGTACCCATCTAAGAAACAAAAGAAAGATTGCCTTGCTAGTTTTTCCAACATTTGATCAATAAATGGTAATGGAAAGTGGTCCTTTCTAGTGGCTAGATTTAGCTTCCTATAGTCAATGCACACTCTCCATCCGTTAGATATTCTAGTAGGAACAAGTTCAGCTTTTTATTTCTATCATTGTTATCCAGATTTCTTAGGTACTACATGAATTGGACTTATCCCTTTAGAATCGGAAATGAGAAAAATTACTCCTATTTCCAACCACTTAAGAATTTCATTTTTCACGACATCCATCATAGGTGGATTTAGCCTATGTTATGCTTCTCTAACAGATTTAGCATCATCTTCAAGAAGGATTCTATGCATGCACAAAGTTGGGCTTATTCCTTTAATATCAGCGATTGTCCATCCTATGGCTTCTTTATATTGCTTTAATAATTTCAACAATTTTTCTTCTTGGGATGAGGTTAAAGAATTTGAAATAATCACAGGCAAAGTTTCACCATTTCCAAGAAAAGCATACTTCAGATTAGTGGGGAGGGGTTTTAATTCTAACTTAGGAGCTTGTACTACAGAAGGCAATAATTTCGAAGAAGTGAGGGGCAAAGCAAGAGATGTAGAAGTTACCTTCAATTCTTCTAAATTAGCCTATTTTTCAACAAAAAAGTCAGAAGATTCAAGTTCAAAGTAGTACTTCATCCAAGTTATCAAGATCAAAGATTTGTTGCACAATTACATCAATAATATCAATAGTACCAATTGAACTCACATATTGATGTCACTAGGATATGTAATTGCATCAACAATAATGAACTTAATTACATCCCTGTCAAATTCCATGGTCAGATTACCTTCATGCACATTAATCTTAGTTTTAGATGTTTCCAAGAATGGTCTTCCTAAGAGTAATGACACATTATTAGATGAATCGTCACCCATGTCAAGAATGTAAAAATCAGCAGGAAATACTAATTCATTTACTTGAACTAAGACATCCTCAATTATTCCTACTGGATATGCATTAGACCTATCAGCCAATTGAATAACATCGGTTTTGCTTAATGGCCCTAAATTCAAAGAATCATAAATAGTTCTAGGCATAACATTTATCGCAGCACCTAAGTCTAGCATGCATCTTTCAAACCTCAAATTTCCAATTTTGCAAGGTATAGTGAACATACCTGTGTCCTTGCACTTAGGTGGAATTTTCTTTTGAATCATGGTGAAAATATTTTAACCCATACCAACCTTTTGAGAGCCTTTGAATTGTTTTTTGTTGGTGCAAAGCTCCTTTAGAAATTTAGCATAACTGGGAACCTGTTTAATAGCATCCAAGAGAGGTATTTAACTTCTACCTTTCTAAACGTCTCTAAGATTTCTTGGTCCAAGGCTTCTTTTCTTGATTTAGTAAACCTAGAGGGAAATGGTGGGATTTCTCTGAATTGGGTAGGGGCTTTGTTATTTGGTTCATCTTTTCTTAAACTAACCTCTTCCCCATCTTTCTTTTCATTTTCACTATTTCCCACATCCTTAGATTTTACTTCTAGCTCTTTCTAAATTTCCAACCTTTTACTTTTAGGTTCTTCTAATTTCTTCCCACTTCTTAGTGTTGTGGCCTTAGCATTTTCTTTTGGGTTGGGGATGGTTGGGATGAAAGTTTACCTGACAATTGGGTTTCTATGTTATTTAAAGATGTGAAAATTTGCCCAATTGGTTGTCTAGGTGTTGTAAATGAGTATCAGGCTTCTTTTGGTATTGAACACCTTGAGTATGGACTTGACCTATTTGGATAGTCAACTGTTTGACCATATCTTCAAAAGAACGGCTAGAAGTTTTAGGTTGACACATATTTTGGCAATGGTTTGATCTAAAGTTACCTTGACCATATCTCAACTTAGGATTATCTTTCCAACCCTCGTTATAAGTATTAGAAAAAGGGTCATATTTTCTTTGGGGTTGACCAGGGAAACCGCCTGTATCATTAACATCTTCAATCTGTAAAGTAGGACAAGCATCAGTAGTATGGAAAAAATCAGTACATATGCCGCATGCACGAGGTTGCGTGTTGCCATTTGACGCAAATTTGGACATAAGAGTAGTTAAAGGAGCCATTTGTTTAGCATTTTCTCTAAGTTGATCTTGCACAACATTAACATCAATTTCATTAATTCTCTTAGTCTGTCCTACATCATTTCTAGTTCCAAACTGTTGCGTATTTTGGCAATATTAGATATTAATTATCTAGCTTATGTAGGCGTCTTATCAACTAAAGCACCTCCACTTGCGGCATCAATCATACCTCTATCATGTGGTAAAAGATTGAATTAATAATTGTTCACTAATTTGGTGTTGGGGACAACTAGCACATAATCGTTTGAATCTTTCCTTATATTCATATAATGACTCATTAAAATTTTGCCTAATTCCACATATTTCTTTTCGAATGGATCCAATTCTACTTGCGAGAAAGAATTTTTCAAGAAAAAATTTCTGCAATTCCGCCTAAGTAGTAATCGATCCCAGTGGAAGATACTAAAGTTAATCTTTAGATAAATCATGCAATGAAAAGGAAAAACACGTAATTTGACTTGTTCTTCATCAACACCACCAAGTCTCATAGTAGAACAAACAACTAAAAATTCTTTCAAGTGCCTATGAGGGTCCTCACCTGCCCGACCATTAAATTTTGGAAGTAAATTTAGAAAATCTGAGTTCAACTTGAGAGGTTTTGCCAACTCTGGGAAGATGATACATAATGGTTGGTCATCGATATTTGGTTGAGAAAGTTGCTTGAGTGTCTGGTTCGCCATATCCTCCTTTCTTTCTTTTTCTTCTTCCTTCACATGTTTTACTTCACTTTCTTCACTGATAATCCTACCACTTCTCAATCGCATGCACCTTCAAAATCAGAGATAACATCATAAGTAAGTAAAGTAAAATAAAGTAAATGAAATAGAAGAAAAGAAAAAGAAAATAAAAGATATTTTGGAAAGTAAATTAATAAACACAACTTTAATATATAAATTATAATTTATCAATCTAATAGTGCAAGCTAACTGTACATAAATTTGACCATTTAATTATTTCAATCAGCTTGTCAAAAAAAAAAAAAAATTAATAATAATAATAATAAAAATAATAGCCACAAGTTCAAAGGAGATATTAAAATTTGTTTTAATTCTAAAGTGAAGTATACAAACAACTCTCCCCGGCAGTGGCACCAAAAATTTGGTAGCATGTCATTACCGCCACAAATTTAACTTATAGTTAGCCCACAATATTAAATAAATTAGTATATGGTAAGAAATGATTGTTTCCACGAGGAGAGTTTTGCTTACTTAATTTTAAAAAGAAACATGATCAACATTTAACTCTAATTATCAACTATAAATAATAGAGAGAAAAAAAATATAAATAGAAGTTCACACACACACACACATACGAAGGGGAGGGGGGTGTTTAGCAAGATTGACGACTAAAAGATAAATAATTCTAAACCTACATTTTTTCAAGAAAAATAAAGAAATAATCAACACATGTAAATTATAGAATTATTAAACCAAAGAGTTTAATCCTTGATCAATGACACAAAACAAAGTTGATAGAGTGAAAGTGAGAACTTTAAGTAGCTAAAGTTTCACTATAATCCCTCTTATATAATTAGAATCATTCTAGGACAATTCTAACACTAATTAATCTAATCATGTCAATTTTTACTATTCAATTAACAAGGTTTCGACTAATTGCATAAAGTTTGGGAAAAATATCAATCCTAGAAAATTGAACAAGGAGTTTAACTTACTAGATCAGGTTATATCTAGTTTGAATCAAGACCATGTGACTGTTCCCGATTTTAACTAGTTGCTACTTGGCTCTTATTTGATTCAGACTAGGCCAAACCAAACAAAATAGCTATACTTCCAATCAACAAATATGAAATGGATCCGCAATCATAAGAATGAAGGTTGGAATTCAAAATCAATAATCACAATATGAACAAGAATATCAACTAAATTTTGTATTCACTTGAGCAAAATATCAAACACCTTGTGTGCATAAATATCAGCATAAACATGTTACAATATAATTTAACTATAATTCAAGAGGGGTGTGAGGGACATACTAAAAATAATATTTGGAAGATATAAAAAGAGAAATTTGACAAGAATTAGTACTAGAAATCTTCCCCTTGTTGAGTTGCTTTAACACATCTCAAAAGCGAGAAATTTCCTCCGTTTATCGTAAACGGACTAGCCCATTTTCGATAGAATTTTTTTCCCTTTCTACACTCCCTAATATGACTTTAGCAGCCCTCACACTCTCAAAAGACTACAATAATGAAAACCTCAAAAGATTAGTTATTCTACCTCTACTTTAGAATTTGAGGAGTTGTTGAATTGTAGGATGGTTTTTTTCTTCTCCCTCTTCGTCCTCCTTTTATAGATGAAATTAGGCCTCAAATCTCCCTCCATAGTTGTCAATTTGCAGTGTTAGGCTGTTAGTTTGCTGATTTTAGAGCTGTAAATTGTTGCAAATTGGTTGTCCATTTGTTGTTTCCACTTGAAGATTCAATGTTACTGTTGTGCGGAAGTTGCTGCTGAGATTTGTGGCATTAATGTTGCAAGTTGCTGTTCTACTGTTGTCATTTGCTGCTTCTGTCTCTCCTTCTTTCTTACGTAGAGTTAGCAGGTTTGTTGATCTTTTTTTCTTTTTTTTCTCAAGTTGCCACTAAAGTCAAACTTGGTGGCTGTAGAAATTAAAGGGAAATGCATTTGACAACTTGGAGTTTGCTACCACTACTAGAAACAAGGCTTTTTGCCACTACAAAATGTAGTTACAAAAAATGGAGAGTAGTTACAAAAATATTTTTAGTAACTATATATATCTAAAAGTAGTTACTATAGGGTAGCACTACAAGAAACAAGGCTTTTTGCCACTACAAAGTGTAGTTACAAAAAATAGAGAGTAGTTACAAAAATACTTTTAGTAACTAAATATCTAAAAGTAGTTACTATAGGGTAGTCACTTATAATAAGATGCAAAAAGTATTTTTGCAACTACTTTGTAGTTACTAATGTATTTGTAACTATTTTTTGCAACTACTTTGTATTTACTAATATATTTGTAACTACAATTAGTTGCAAAATAGTTTGTCATATTATAGCAAATTTGGTTAAAATTGTATAAAATATTTTATATAACTACTAGTAGTTATAAAAGGGGTTATTTTTAGTAACTATTTTGTAGTTGCAAAAAACTAGTGGCAAATGCCCTTTTTTCTTGTAGTGTACGTAAGTGGCTATATTTATCAATTTGATTTTTTTTTTTTGTATAATTAATCTATTTGATTGTATATAATTTTCTAATAGGCGTAAAAAAAGCCCTTAACTTTTATTTGTCAAACAATTTCAATTTAGACCAAATTCTAAATAATATAAGGACAAATTAGATTAAGACCCAAAGTTATAAAATTCAACAAATTATATTAATATTTTTTAAGACAAAATTAACTAAATTAAGAGCTCAAATATTATAAAATTTTGTACTTATCATTTTGTATCATCTAAACTAAAGATAAATTTCCTAACATATAAAACTCCCTATGGTGCCAAGAAAATACCTCCGGTTATTCCCAGCCTCTGGTGTTACTGAATAATCGAGTTATGTGATGCTTGATCAGTGTTTGATCTCATCTTTCAATTATTGAGTACTCAATTTATGTGTGCAAGATTAAGTGATCATGTTAATTAAGCAAGCGATCAATACGTATCAACATAAAGAATAATTAACAAAACAATAACATTCAAACTAAATAATCAATGATCCCATGATAAATACCTACTCCATAACAATGAATTATATCGGCAAAGCAATGGAATAACATTATTTTACAAATACATTAACTAGACAATATAAATTTGAGAATTATGACGTGAATGCGTGCTCCTTCCAGATGCTCTGTGCTTATCGCTATTTCTTGCTCCGTTCTTTGAACTCTATTTTGCCCTTCTCATTGATATTTATGTGACATCTATGTGATGTTTTAATTTATCAGTGGCTCTTGATATACATAGGGGAGTGCATTGGGTGAGAAAATAGGATAGAAAATGGATGGGTCGTACACACTCTGATTCTTCATAGAGCTCCATTTCTTGTTTATGCATAGGTACCGGGTACTCACATAATTTCGACAAAGCTTGTATTCATTCACATAAGTTTAAAGCATGATTTTGATCTTTGCATTTGGTTTTTCAATTTTGGTAGAGAATCATTTCGATAATGCGTTTAAAGCAGAAAAGTATATAATAAAAAAGAGAGAAGATAAATGCATTAGTTATGGTTCTTTTATTCATCAGACCCCTACATAGTGCTAAGACCCCTTTATATAGATTGTCAAATACACCATAAATATAAGCCATTATCTGAATTACACTTCATGAGTTGTTTTTGACAAAAAAACACTAAGGTTGCATTTGGATGGAAGGATTTGACAATGAATTTGGAATTCATAGTCTCAAATCCACTTATGATGTTTGGATTACCATGAATTTCGAAATCTATGATTTCATTTTGTGCTATTTTTGAAGGATTTGAGTGAGTGAGGTTTCAAATCCCCTATCTTGAGGAATTTCAAATCCATTGATTCTAAATCCAAACATTTCAAATTCCTCCATCCAAACACAACCTAATTATATTTTTTCTTCGATAAATGATAATTTATCGAAACTAACCATAGTAATATGATGACGACGTCTATTCGCAGCCTACTAAATAGCTTAACGCAACCCACAAATTTAATAAATTAAAATATTAATTATAAAATGACTAGAACACCCTTAATGATAACATATTATAAATAATTAAAAACAATAATAAATAAAATTAAAAATAATGTAGTGATTCTTGATGCTAATAATAATGCTGAGTCAGGAGTGGTCACCAGAGAGGAGTTAACATCCCTTTTAAATAGAGCAGAAGTTGCCCCTTTGACCAAGGAAAATGATGGGAAGAGTAGTGGTAACACCAATCCCCTAAATTAGGAGAAAGACATTTCCTACTCACCCCCATTCTCAATTGAGAATAAAAAAGGGATAGAATCTGATAAAATGTCTTGGAGTGATGTTAAAAAGGAGATCGGGATCTTCAAGATTTGATCCCCTGGACCAAATTGAAATGCATGCAAATTCCTTTGATAAACTGGATATATCTATTGAAGATGATGCTTGCATATTTGAAAATATTTCTAATATTAACCAACTTGTTCACATGTCTCCCTTGCATGACTTGATTGATGACAAGGAGGAAGAGGAATAGTGGGATGAGGATTGGGAACTGGACACAAGGAAGCTGGGGGAAATGCAGAGACTAAAAAATATGAAGAAAAAGAACATCGCCCTCTTGTTATGCGTACACGAAGAGGGATAGTTTTCACAAAAGGTAATACTTCTGCTTCTAAAAGATGATAGTGATAACTTGGAACCTGAGAGGGATTGGTAATAAAAAAACTCAACATATTTGAAAATTTTCATAAAAAGGAAAACACCTGATGTTCTTGATGTGCTTGAGGCAAAGTGTGATAAATCTGACCTTTTCTTGATACAATCTTTTGGTTTTCAATATGTGTTAGTTAATAAAAATGCTAAAATTTGGTTAATGTGGAAAGATCCAATGAAGATTAATTTGTTGTTTGCTTTTGATCAGGGTCTGGATGTGGAAATTTGTAATGATGTGCTTGGTGTTAAATTCTATGCTACCTTTGTTTATGATTTTTGTAAGAGAAAGGAAAGAGTTCTTCTATGGGATGATCTTAGGATGATCTCACATTCTTCTGAATCCTGGATTGTGAGTGGAGATTTCAACAGTATACTCATAATTGGGGAAAAGAAGGGTGGGGACCACTTAAGATCAAATATATGGATGAATTTGGGAGTATGATTTTAGATTGTAGGTTAGAGGATGCTGGTTTTTCTGGTAGTCCATTTACTTGGCATGCAAATCATGTATTTGTTAGACTAGATAGGGTACTGATTTCACATAAATGGTTAGACCTTTTCTTCCTGAATGTCCTTTCCTTCTGATAAGCTGACTCATAAATCCTCCTTTAGATTTTTAAATGCCTGGACAAAACACCATGATTTTTATAGGGTTGTGGAAGAGTCATGGACTCATCCTACTGGCCAATTGGGCATGGTTAATGTTCAACAAAAACTGTTTAGACTAAAAACATGCCTTAAACACTGGAATAAAAATGTCTTTGGGAACATTTCAGACAAAGTTAAATCTGCAGATGCCAGTCTTCTTGAATAAGAGAACACCTACCTTAATAATCCAAGTGTTTCTGAGCTAGTGTTTAAGCAAAAACAAGCAGAGCTAACTCATTGGTTGACTTTAGAAGAATCCTTTTGGAAACAGAAATTTGCTTGCAAATGGCTTAATGATGGAGAAAAAAATACAGCCTATTACCATGCTTTAGTAAGAAAAAAGACATTTAGAAATAAAATTAAAGAGATTAAAGTGAATGATGTACCTGTTGCTAACTCATCTCTTATTGCTTCCTCAGCTTGTGATTTTTTTGGGAATTTGTTCACTACTGAGGGATGTAATCTGAGTAGACCTGTTTTTAGCACTATTAAACCACTCCTTATCAGTGATGATGCACTTGGGCTACTTGCTAGCCCAGAGCTGAATGAAGTTAAGGAGGCAGTGTTTAATATTAACAAAGATAGCATGGCAGGGCCATATGGTTTTTCAGCTTTGTTTTTTCAATTCTGTTGGGATATTGTCAAAACTGATTTACTTGCTGCTGCAAAAGAATTCTTCTTGGGGATTCCCATGCCAAGAAGCTTCACTTGCACTTCCTGCTCACTTATCCCAAAGAAAGAACATTCTGATAAATGGTCTAATTTTAGGCCTATCAGTCTTTATAATGTGATTAAAAAGATATTTACTAAGATGGTAAACAATAGGCGGGCTCATCTTCTTCCTACATTAATACCCCCGCTCCAGAGTGGTCTTGTCCCTACTAGGAATATATCTAATAATATCATCTTAGCTCAAGAAATGGTGCATGATCTTAGTAATAAAATAAAAAATGGGAGGGTGATCTTAAAAATAGACCTACAGAAAGCATATGATATGAGTGGGGCATTGTATAAGGTGGTGCTTGAGTTACTGGGATTTCCTGCTTTGTTTATAGCTTATGTGAGGAATAGCATAGAGAATTCTTGGTTCTCTTTGATCATTAATGGGGATCTGACTGGCTTCTTTAAGTCCAGTAGGGGAATTAGACAAGGAGACCCATTATCTCCTAGTCTATTTGCTATGTTTTCTACACTGCTCACTAATGGATTAACTGAACTATTTGAGATTTACTCTGGATTAAGATTCTATAAGAGAGGGTTGTTAATACCCTCCCTCTCCTTTGCTGATGATACTGTGGTATTTACCTCAACTGTTATATCTTGTTTCAAAAAACTGTTGCATTTCCTAAACTGCTTTGAATCTGCCTCTGGTCAAAAAGTGAACTATAATAAGAGTTCTGTCATAAAAAGTGTACTTGCTTCAATTCCTCTCTACACCCTAAGGGTTGTAGGACCCACAAAAACTATTGTTAATAGAATCCGCAGATTATTCAACAGTTTTTTATGTGGATCTAAATATGATGAGAGGAAGATATACTGGTCCTCTTGGGACAAGGTGTGCTTTCCCAAAGAAAAGGGTGGTCAGGGCTTAAGAAACGTGAATGACATCATTGTGATTTTTGCAGTGCATGCTTGCTGGAAATTTAGAACCACAAATGCCCTTTGGTGTCAGTTCTTAAAACAGAATTACCTTAAGCTCAATCACCCTTTCAATACACCAGTCTGTGGATCCTAACAGCCCTAATACACCAGTCTGGAAACTCACCACCAATGACCTCTTCACTTTTTCTTCTGCCTGGAATGCCCTGCGAGAGCATAAGCCCTTAATAGCTTGGCACTCAATGATGTGGCCCAAATCCGTTTTGAACACGCATAAAATATTTGTCTGGAGGTTAATCAATTCTTTCAGTCCCTTTGATGATAACCTGAGAAAACGCAGATTTGAGCTTGCCTCTATTTGTCCTTTCTGTTATAAGTCTTATGTAGAGGCTAATCATACATTGATAAACTGCCACTACTCTATTTCAATCTAGCAGCATTTTGCAACTCTTTTTCAGATTGAAATACCCAGTAATTGCTCTATCAAAAGAATGCTTGAAATCTGGTTTACAAACAGCTATACTGCAGAGCATATCAGATCTTCATTTTCTTTCCTTATATTCTGGTTAATCTGGTATGCACAGGGTCAAGTCCTGCCAGCCAACCAAATCCAACGTTTGGTGGTGGACAAGCTAAGAGTTGCCTCGATGGCTTGTTTATTTCTCGTGGGATATTGAAAGGGTAGCTGGCACTTGGTAGCTGCTTGACAGATTCCTTTGAGAATAAAAAAAAGTTAAAAAACCGTTTTTGGTTCGTTGGTTTCCCCCAAATGATGATTTTTTTTAAACTAAATACTGATGGGGCAAGTAATGGTAACACCGGCTTGACCGGGGCTGGTGGATTGATACGTGATCAACACAACAATCTTGTTGCTGGTTTTTGGAAGTTTTTGCTTGTTACAAATAACTTTACAACTGAATTAACCACAATTGTGAAGGAATCCGGCTATATAGAAAGCTGAGGATAGCCAGAATTTGGCTTGAAGTGGCTGCGATGTCAGTGTTGAGAATGCTAAAAACCAATTGTGTCGGGGGCTGGAAGCAACAGGGGCTGTACGCAGATTTTCTACGACTCGCACAAGGGATGGAAATAGGAGTATCGCACATCTACAGAGAAGGAAACAAGGCAGCCGATCACTTGGCCAATAAAGCCGTCCAAGAAGCAAGCATATTTGAATTCTTTGAGATTGATCAATGTAATAACTTGAAAGGTTTCATCTTACTAGATGCTTTAGGTCTGCCTAATTTTAGATTTCCTTCATTTGCATTACTAAAATGTTTTATATTCCTTCTGAATTTGTATATTTCCTAGAGTTTATTAATATACAGGTTTGGAGATCTGTCTAATCCCCCCCATCATGCTGATGGTTTACCGAAATAAATAAATAAATAATTAAAAGAACTAAAGAAATCTTATTTTTCTTCTTTCGTGTATTCTTCCACCACGCCCTGTCATAACTCCATAAACCCTAACTTATCAATGGGGGTCTAAATAACAACCAAGAAATACTAGTATTCACCCTGTTCGATAGTAAAGTTCCAAAGACACTTATTATGTTCAGTCATGGTGGTCGAACAACGTTCAATTCATTCAATCACCGTGTTCAAAAGACAACCACTGTATTCGAGTTTGCAGCTTCGAAAGAAAAATAAAGATGTTTAATTTTTTTATAGAACACCACAAATCAGATTCATTTTCACAGAACATTCAATGTAATGCTTTCCAAACCAAAGTGAATATATTAACTTGATCTACAACGTTTAATTCGAGTCTCAAGAATATGAGTCTGATAGTAGACCGGAATGAGAGAAGAACAATACTAGGAGCTACCACCATTAATTTACATATCAGGCTTGATTATTTTGTAACTAGAAAGCTAAAAAAGGTTGGTCACACAGTCACTTGACAAAGATTCAAATGAGCGTTGTTTTGTTATATGGATTAACTAACAAAATTATATTTATTCTGCAACCACAACTTAGAGGAAGACAAAAATAGAGAGAACTTGAATCCTTAGATAAACATATTCATTGTTTTCTGTCTTCTTTTATTTGTTTGTTTGTTATTTACGTTTCAATTGTTTTATGTTATTAACTTTTAAGTATTTTAAATTAATAAAAGAAAAGGGTAAAAATCTATATATATATAAAAACAAAATGGATTTATACTACTTTTGGAAAAAAAGTGTTTTTCCCGCCCATTTATCATTACTTATTTGGGAAAGAAAACATGTAAAAACAATGAAATCGTATTGATTTGATGATCCCTTAAAATAGCCGACAAAATCTCTTTTATTTGGTAATTTGTTACAATTTTATATATTAGTTTGACAACAAAATCAATTTCCCCCTACAAAATATATGGTTGAGATTTTCACTCTTTGTTGATATCGAAAGAGTATCAATTTTAATTAAAATGAATTAATCTATATCTATATATATATATATATATATATATATATATAATAACAAAATGTATTGTTTCCACAATTAAAAAAATATTTTTTTTCCCGCTCAGTTTACATACGTAATTAGGAAACAAAAAATTGTGCAAAACAGAATAATTCAATTTAATAGGCAACCTGTTTGATGTATCTGGAGAAATCTCTTAATTTTAACAAATTAATCTTTTTATACATTTAACCTAAAACATAATTAATTTTATTCCAAAATAAATTTGTTGAGATATTCCCTCTATTTTAAAAACTGAAAAAATCAATTCATAATATAGTAACTACAGTGTGTCTACATTCATCTATATTGTTAAACAAATCATTTTCTTAAAAAAAATCTGTATAGATTTGTTAGCAAAAAAATAGGGGTTTTGAGAACACATTCAAACCCCAACAATATCAAAAGATTCTATAAATATAATTGCACATAATTAGGGTGTAAAAAACTAACATCAAACCCTAGCCGTTAGTTTAAATACTAGATCATTTTTTGCCCTAAAACACACTTCCATAACTCCATATACTCTCGGTCGAATCGACCCGAATCCTATCGCTACTCTTCTTGCTTTCATCCGACCAAGTCTTTGGTTAATCATTAGAAGAAGAATGCGATGGTTCACCATGCTCGCGAGAAGTAACACGAGTAGAAGATATGGGTGCAGGAGGTCTGTCATCAGCTTTGAGGCACGAATTTGCAGGTGTTGATGTGGCATCTGGACGAGGCTCGGAAGAAGCTTTAGCCCAAGCAATCTATTTTTCTTTCCTTTCCTTTAGAGCTTTCTGGACTAAGAATGCTCTAACCACTGTACATGTATATTTAGTTATTTACATGTATATTTATTTTAATATTTTCTAATTGAATTAACAATAGATGTTAGATTATAAATTTTCCTTCTCGACACCAATAAATTGAGGATGATCGAGTTTAAATCGAGACTCAATCTTTCAAGTTTTCAGTCATCAAACTCGAGCATATACATTGATTCGATTACATTTCTATATAATAGCATAAAAAACTAACATGCATCACATTTTTATTCATTCCATTTTCTCTTCAGTTGATATGGGTTAAATGCAATTCTGCAAATTTTATGCACTTCCCTTTCTTCATCAATTTCTTTTTCCCGTATGAGCTATCAAGTTGTTTTTAGAAAAATCTTCCTATCAAGTTAGAATAAAATTTTCAGACTACAATAAGGGTAAGAAAACCAAGGGCTAAATAAGTTACCACTAAACTATACAAATTTAAAAAAAAATAAAAAATTAGAAAGATGTATATGTGAATTTATTAACAGAACTGTAACCTCTCCAACTAATCCTCCGGGTTAATAATTTATATTCTTTAGAGGATATAATAATTTATACTATTATATATAGTGATACCAAAGGATTCTACAATATGGAAAAAAAAAAGAAGAAATTTCAGAATAGTGACTAGGAGCTAAGGTGAGTACCGTGCGTAGCGGTTTGGAAATTCGAAAATTTTCGGAACTAAACTAAAATTCAAAAATATCCGGAGATTTCTAATAAAATCTCCAGAATCACTCCACCTATCAGTTCCTTCTGCAAATGAATTGGCCTGCTTCGAGTAATCGGTGATTTTTGAATTTTTAATTTAAAATAAATATTGTTATTTGAAAAAACTACATGAAATGATTATTGTAAGAATATAGTTTTACTCGAATATACTGTATAAAAAAGATTGTAAGATAGTATCTTAAAATAAAGTATCTAAGTTATATCTTACAACAACTCCTAAACCTAAGCTTATAAAATAAACTTTACAAGTTAGTAAAGTAAACGACTCATCTAAAAAGGAATAACACTAAATTATAAAGTTGTTAGCTTTGGTTAATAAACCTCTTTTTCGTATACCTTACAATAAAATTTGCCTCATACATGAATTTTCGTTCTTTTAGTTATAAATAGCTTAAAATGACTAACTATGGTGAAATCATAATTAACTTAAAAGGAAATATGAGATTTCACCAAAAAAATGGAGAACCAGAAGCGTTAGAGTTCATGTTTATGAATTCTACCTTTATATATTTTAATAATGAACTATTAGATTAAAATAAATTTTATTGGCAAATTTGACTAAAAAGTAAGTTAAATTTAAACATATTATTTATGATCTATTACTTTATATAAACTACAAACATATTTACTATCTATATATTTTATATCTATATAATATAATAACAAATGACATATTTTTTTTTATAAATCATTTTATCGCTCATATGGCTTTGCCAATTTAGGAAATAAAAATCACCAGGAAAAAAAAAAAAAAGATTTCCCTCTATTTTTTTCGCCCAAACACTAGGGAAGTTTTAGATTTTAACTTGATTTCTTGGAAACAATGACATACCCACTTTTTCGCAGCACTTTAACATTCTAAGTTAATAAAAAGTTATGACGGTTTCAAACAAAAAATAAAAAGATATAAACTTCAAATCTTTTCAAATTAATGCATGAGATAACTCAAATATATGTTTGGATGTGAAATAACATATCATGATTCTATTTACTAGACAAAAGCTTAATAGTGAGTATGCAAGTGATTTTCTTTTTGTGTGGAGTACGCAAATGATATTTTGATCAAGATGCACAAATAATATAAAATAACGGTTAATTTTACCCTACTCCCGTGAATAATACCCGTATACACTATGAACTATTGGATTAGTTCATGTGTAGATGTGAATCAAAGTAATATTAACCTTTGATTTTATCTCTACACATACAACAATCCAATGATGTATGAAGTATGCATGTAAAATTTATATTACTATAGATACGTACAATCAATTAAAACGTCTTTCCACGCATCGCGTGGGTGCCTATCTAGTGATAATAAATGAGATATATTAAAAAATATTTACTATATTTAAATACAAATATACTACATTGAAAATTTAATGGGGTACAACAGACGGTTTTGACCATAATTGACTACGCGTGGCCTATTCCGCACCACACCACAGAGCTCACAATCTGAATAACTATTTACTGCCTCCTCCTAGAAACCCACCACTGAACTTTGTAAATTGTTAATCTATCAATGGTTGGGAGTATAAGAATGATATGGGCATTTGTAGATGGAACTCACTGATAATATAGCAGCAAATCTATGAAATTCATATCGGCTGCTTCACCTTCATCACTGCCATACAATAGCTACCATTGTTCTTCCAAGATTGTCGCTAAGAAGAGTAGGACGTCGCAGACACCTTCTCCAAAGGTATTCATCTACTCTCATCTTTCTTGAGAATTATTTTGCTTGATTTCTCTAGTGATTTCTCCGATCATATTCAAGTATCTAAATTGATTGTACATATGCAATGTGGAGATGAAGTGCGAAAACGATTGCAGAAATACTACCTCCGTCCGTTCCAACTTTCCTACTTTCCTTTTCTATTTGTTCTAACTTAACTTTCTGACAAATTTATCTCACAATCTCCACCCACAAAATCTCCATCTTTAAAAAGATCAAAGATTCCATAAAATCTGTTTTTTCTTAACCTTCGTGCCCCATCAAAGTAGGAAAGTTAAGCTGAGACAGAGGGAATATGTTTAATGACAACCTGCTTTCACCTATTCTGTTGTGTGCATGATTTCATGCTATGCGAAAAGCTTGCTGTAATGGGATGTACTCCAGACTCATGTGATTAAATTTCGTTTTCGATGATGAAGATTCTGTTTTAATAGGGTTCAGAGTCACCGCCTTCAAGGATTACATCAAACGTGAAGCAGAATTTGCAGTTCTTAAGATTATGGAAGGTTCATTTCTAGCTGATATCCTTGAACTTTTACGATTGAGATTTATGGGATACTCTTAGTTAGTAACTGCTTTCATCAAAACTTTGTAGGAGTTTCAACGAAAATCGAGCACACCGAAGCCTAGTACTAGTTACCGCAGAAAGAGGGTAGAGAAGGATAAAATGCCAGAAGACACAGAGCTGTATCGTGATCCTACCTTGACCCTATACTAGTTAAGCTCCGCACCTTTAGATTTTTGTTTAAATTTTCCTTCTGAAAAAACTTAATTTACGAACTTAATCTATCTAACAGTACTAACCAGGGTATAGAGACTGCAATACCTGTCCTCCTTGTTGATGGGTATAATGTATGTGGCTATTGGGCGAAGTTGAAGAAGTATTTCATGGGTGGAAGGCTTGACATTGCTCGACAAAAGCTTATAGATGAACTGGTGACATTTAGTATGCTAAGAGGTTTGTGCTTTTGATCATTCTTAACAGTGGTAGTTGAATGGTTTCTTATGACATGAGTAAAATACACACTAAAACTAAACATTTCTTTTGATTCTTACCAGTACTGTTGATGCAAGGCTATTTTATTTATGCATCTTAACATATATGCACAATATAGTCTATGTGGTCCTTGTAAGTTCAAATCCCTAGCATTCCTCATCAATAGACAATAGTGCAAAAAGGGTCCTGTTAATGGCTAGATTTGACAATTCATATGAAGCTTATCATTTGAACTAATGAATGAAACAATAATTTTCACAGATAGAAAATGAAAGGGCCCTACATGTATGGCGATCTGTTTTGCAAGTGCATGGATGATATCATTACCACAGAAACATAAATACATGTAGACTACTTATTTAGCGGAAACTCATCCCCCCTTTTCAGGATTCTGAAGTGTGTGGCTGATAGGATCTAGAAAAGGATGACAATTTCACATGAAATGGGCCGGGTGGTGGTTCTCTCTCTCACTTATTTGCCCGTTATTTAGTAGCTGTCTCCAATGTTGTAGGCAGTCTGGGGATTGGAAATACTTGAAGGAAGAAAAGTTACAGCTTTGTTAGCAAAATGGTGGCTGTGATTCTAGCTCAATAATAATTTGTTCTGTTGTAGAGATATATAAAATGAGTACGGTCTAGTTGTCCGAATTTTGGTAACCCTTCTGCCCTAAGTCTGATTCTAGTTTACAGTTATTGCTTGAATGTCCATATAAGTTCATTTCGTGGAGTATACCCAGATTTCCTCAAATCAATTTGTGGTCGTGGCTAGAAGAGTTACTAGAGTGAGACTTTGAGGAAGATATCTGAGGGGGTATTCTTTATATTTTATCATTATCTATTTATTTATTTTGGACTCCTTCCCCTCACTTCATTGAAAACTTGGAATTTTCACTTTTATGGGGTCCTCCAGTTTCAGAACTTGGCGATCCTTTTTTGGTAGGGTACTCTTAAGGCGGTGGGGCTGGTCATAGGGAAGGATGCTCGAAGGTTCTTGAATCCTCGATCACTAATCTCGTGAATCTTTCTTTAGTGTTTTATTTTTCTCCGAGTCCTTTCGCTTCCCCTTTTACAAATCATGAAGTGTGATGGTGTTCTACACTTGTTGAGTTGTTGTCAACCTAACACAACTTTCTTACTCGAGTTTATAGGACCAAACTCTCCTGGAGTCCACCACGACATGAATTAATGATCTTATTTGGAGTTTCTTTTTTGACATGAAAGTCTACGTCTAGAAGCTAATTATCCTACTGGTAATACTGCATACATGAAGTATGAACATGGCTAAATTAGGTGCATGAATTTGAACCCGTTGAGTTCTTCTATAGTTGGGGGATCCTCAAGAGATTCAGATTTCAGGTTCAGTCCTAGGTTTTTGTTGTCAAGTTTCTCCTTGCAGTAACTTACTCTGAGTAACTGCGATCGTGCAAATATTTAGCATTCACAACAATGAAACATGTTAGAAATTGTATCAAAAGCCAATGAGATCATATCCAAAAGGGGAGATCACAATTTAATTATGCATCATTTGGCTACAGCCAAGTCCCAGCACTAGAATTTAAAGAACATCTCATACATCCCTCAGAAGTCATAATCATAATGCAAAGCATACAATGATAAAAATAAAAGAAACAAAGATAGAATTCTTTTTTCTAGGAAATTCAAGTTCTTTCGATCCTTTTCCTCAAAGGAGCCCAGGTTCAGAGTTAGGTAATCCCAAAAGATCGTCTAAGATAGAATATTTATTTTAGGGCACAAAGAAGGGTATTAAGAACTTAACAAAACAAAAACACAAATAGGACATTCTGCGATTCATGGCCGTGACCGATATCATGAACACATTTTGAATTGTGTTGTGCTGTTGATAACTGGGATGTGGGATGGGCCATACTGGTCTGTTTCTTTGCATCTTTTGCCACTTTGTTTCATGCTCTTGATCCATGATGTGCACTGGAAATTGTCTTTTCAGCTTCAACATGCGTCTCAAACTTGTTTTCTTCCTTGGTTCTTCTATAATCTTTGGATTATGTTAGATGAATACCATATCTGCTCAAAGGAGTGAAATCAAATTAATAAGGGTAATTACAGAAAACCATCTGTAATACATATGTTTTTATGCATAACTAGATATACTTTTTCCTGTTGCAACTAACTATCCAACCTTTGCCTGATTTACAACTGACCATCTGAATAGATTTTCGGCAGAATTCTACGGGGAAGTAAAGCATGTGACACACACGTGATGTACCGTATGAAAATCTATGAGAAGAATAGTCTAAAAAGTTGTTTTCAGAATTTTTTATAAATTAATATAAACTCCTAGTCTGCTCAAAGGAGTGAAATCAAATTAATAAGGCTAATTACAGAAAACCATCTGTAATACATATGTTTTTAGGTATAACTAGATATACTTTTTCCCGTTGCAACTAACTATCCAACCTTTGCCTGATTTACGACTGACCATCTGAATAGATTTTCGGTCGAATTCTACAGGGAAATAAAGCATGTGACACACACGTGATGTACCGTATGAAAATCTATGAGAAGAATAGTCTAAAAAGTTGTTTTCAGAATTTTGTATAAATTAATATAAACTCCTAGTCTAAACAAAAATTGTGTCAGTAAATTATGTTTAAAAATTTGAATTTTAGAATTTTCAAAAAATTATGTTGAGAGCCTTAGGAAATAGCTCGAGGAAATGTATTAGAAAAATAATTTAAAAAATATTATATTTTAATTTTTTTTTCCAATAATTCTGATGAAACCCCTAGGATATTGCTCACAAAAATATGTCAGAAAATTAGTTTGTTAAAATTTTATTTTAAGAATTTAAAAAAAAATTGTTGTGAGACCCTTTGTATCACTCACCAAAGTCTTTAAAAAAATTGACTCTTGAAATCTACAAAAAGTTGATATGAAACCCCGAGGATTAGAATAATTTTTTCTTAAAAATTATTTAAAAGTTATGGTGAAACCCCTAGTGTAATACTCTTAAAAGTTATTTCGTAAACTATTTTTAACAATTTGATTTAAAGAATTTTACAAAAATTGTTATGATGCTCCTACGATAATGTTCACAAAAAGGTATTAGAAAAACAATGATGTAACCCCTCGTGTAATACTACGAAATATGTTCATTAAATTAATTTTTTTAATGTCCATTTTTACAATTTCTTTAAGTTGTGATGAAACACCTTGTGCTAACAAAAAGTATGCCAATAAATTATTTTAAAAGTTTTGATTCACTGAATTTTCTAAAATAATTGATAAACCCATAAAATAATATGCTTGAAATTTATAAAATTTTAAAATATTTTCTAGTCCTACGGTTTCATCATAATTTTTGAAATTTTGTATATGACTTCAATTAATTTTCTGGAAAACTAATTGCTACTCTCTCCGTCCTACAAAGATAGGCTTACTTTCCATTTTCGTCCGTCCCACAAAGATTGACTTGTTACTATATTTAGCACATCATTCATTTCTCCCTATTTGTTCATATTTAATGCTTCTTGTTACTGAATAAAGTAAAAGTTTAATGCTCTAACTATAATAACTTCCATATCTTGGTCTTTGTAAAAAAAACCTGTAAGCCCATCTTTGTGGGACGGAGGGAGTATTATTTTATGGTGATTAATGTTCTATTTTTATGCAATTAAAAGAAGTTAATTGAAAACAAAGTTCATATTATCATAAATCACACAATGTTTGGATGGTTAATTGCAACGAGAATAGTTTATTGTACGCCACATGCGCATCATATGCATGTCACATGCTTGATTCTGCTGGATAATTCGGCCGGAAACCTGTTCAGGTGGTTACTTGTATCGTAAAGATGGGATGGTTAATTGCAACAAAAAAATTTATAAAGTAAAGTGTAAAAACATGAGTAGTACATATAATTATTAGTAATTTTTCCAATCAATTAACCATCAGATGATACATGGATTGATGATGATTCAACATAAACAAAGATGTAAAATTTCCTGCATTTCCTAATCTTATCATTGAGGTCTCAGTCTTAGTAAATCTTATAAACAAAGATGTAAAAGTCCTTGCATTTCCTAATCTTATCACTGGTTTCTCAGACTTAGTAAATCTCTGATTTCTAATGTCATGCCAGTTGATTAATGTATTTTAGATGTGGGTGAAGATTCTGCCAAAATTCCCTGAAAGGTTTTGTAACTTAGTCCGGCATTTCAACTGTTACTGCTGCCTATCTAAATTATTAGTTATCTACCTGAGGTTCCTGGATAAATCGGGCAGGGTCCATGGCTTTAAAATTGCTTTACATTTATGGACTCTGGGGCCCGATTATTGAAGTTAATATGTTTGGACCAGTTATGTGCATAAAAATGATCAAATGCTGTACCATAGTTTGGTGATTATTTGTCTGTAATCAGAGCATGACATAAATTTGAATATATCGCAAGGTAGGCTCTATTATTTACTATTACTTATCTCATGTACTATTTGTTCTACAGAGGTGAAAGTGGTGGTTGTATTTGATGCTATGATGTCTGGCCTGCCAACACATAAAGAAAATTTTCTTGGGTACTCTTTTGTCGATCTTAATTATTGGCTATACTATCTTTCTTGTAATTTTATTTGTTGATCTTAATTATTGGTTCTATTGAATTGTTTGTAGTTTTTTGCCATAGCTTATTCCATATTTGATGCACTGGCTGCTCTTCAATTTGCTATCCAGAAGGCATTGTGCATGTTGTTTTAGATTTTCTCTCTATGCTTATAGGTGCTCCACATTCATTTGTTATTGCCTTGAATACCATAAATCGCTTCTTTTCATATAGGCAACAATGAGCACATCCGTTTGTTTTGTATTTCATTTTTCTTCCTAGATGCCATTCAGCTATTTCATCGAGAATTCTTTGCCATTATGAAGCAAACTAAGAATCAAAACCAACAATATATAAGTCTTTAAGTTCTCCATATTATCATGAAAATTTGATCAACAAATAGGTCTTCCGCAACTATGTTTTAGCTACCTTTTCAATAATATGATGGATTAAGCAGAAAATATAACAGCTAACGGTATCTGCCAAGTTTACATTTACTAACTTAAAGCTAGAAACTATGCATCCACATATTATCTTTTATCTGCAGAATGGACACAAAACTCTGGTGTTAAGATAATTTGTTGAAAATTTGATGCCCTACTTCCAATTTCTCCATTCAAATGTAATTAGTTCCTTGAACTGATTATGCTTGCTTAGAGTGCATTTAGATTGGGGGAAATTCAATGATTGAAATGTGCGGCTTTCAATCCACCCAAAGTAAAGTGGGTCAAATCCACTCAAGTCTCTAAAAAATAGTTCGAAATGAGATTGAGGAAATAAATCTATTAGGGAATGAATCAATCAAAAACTGGCAATAGATTTGCTATTACGCATTGTACTCAATCTTCAAATCCTTCCATCCAAATCCAATCTTATTTTTTTGTTTAATATCAACATTATGATTTTGCAGTATTGATATTGTATACTCAGCTGAAACCTGTGCTGATGCATGGATTGAGAAAGAGGTGAGAAAAACAATTGAAAATTCGCTGAACTCTGGCGATTCTGATTCTGATCCAGAAACTCATTTATCAAGGAAATTAATTCATTAAGAGAGTTGGTCCATTGGTAACTTCCTTTTTCATAAAATTAGGTTGTAGCTTTGAGGGAGGATGGCTGTCCAAAAGTTTGGGTTGTGACATCCGATCATTGTCAACAGCATGCAGCTTATGGAGCAGTATGTATCCCGTTCCTGATTAGTGCTTTTACCTATAATTAATGAAAATGATTTATGTTCATTGCTAAGAAGCATTAGTTCATCATCACAAAGCTGCTCGATTTCCAATTTGCATATTCACCTGAAGACCGTAAGATTGCAGTTCATTAGAACCTAGGCTTTTTATAAGCTTATTGAGGACTTGCATATTGCTTTGTGTTCTTTGGTGAGAGACTGAAAGCCAAATCTTCTTCAATATTTGTTGGAGAAAAGTCCTTATTAAGTAGATAAATCTATATTGTCCTTAAGTTGCATCATTATCTTGACTTCATTGTTTTAGAGCTCCTGTTCCATTTAAAGTCAACCATGTCTGAGCCGTAACCAGAAATTTGTCTTAAATTTCTCAAAAAAGTATGTCTATTTTTCTGGACATGGTTTTCGACTTATTGAAATTCTTGACAGTCATTCTTTTATGGGTTAGATTTTCAACCCGCCACCCCCCTGCTCTTTTTTGAGAGAGTTGTTTTTACTTAGACTGCCTAGCTGAAAAGATCAACAGACTTTCCTGCTTTGATTATTTATTGCAGGGTGCCTTTGTGTGGAGTTCAAAGGCATTGGTCTCCGAGGTAACTGCTATTAACCGATCTATGAAATCGAACTTCAGGGTTCTGAAGCTTTGTATTGCCATCCATTTATCTATACCTACATATGTACATTGTATCAGCTATTGTATTTTTCTGATGCTGTGAGTAAAATGCAGATCAAAGCTTCGCAGAAGGAGGTAGAGCAGATGTTGCGAGAACATAGGTTGGAAATTTCATACAAGTTCCACTTTTCTTCTTTCTCTTATCATTTATTCTGTCTGTTATGGGATGGTTTACTAAAAATACAGATCTGTCTAAGGCCACTTCCTACTGTCCTTCATGGTTTTAAGTGGTGAACTCACTTAGAGATGTGTGGTTAAAATAGCCCGTGCCACCACCCTGTCCCCTATTTTGTATGTCATTCAGTAATGTCATCAACTCATCCTACATGCTGTTGCAGCGAACTGGAATATATGAGTCGTCTAATGTAAGGAAGCAAAAGTTTTTTAGCCATTAATCTATCTTTGTTAAGTAGGACTCTGGCTTACCTGACTGATGAATCAAGTTTAGCTGGTGCTTTGTTGTAGCTGATTCTGTAATTATAAGCTTTATTGTTTACTAGTGAAATATTTATTATTATCTTTATAGTCTATAGCAACTTCAAATTGTCAACCAGAGGGAGCATGACATGTACTCAAAATTTTTCTTTCACTTCCATGACTTCTATTCAAATTTAGAGCTTGCTTATTTGCTATGGTGGTGATATTATCATGTAAATAGTGAGACTGCAGAGCATAGGAAAGATGTGATGATGGAGATACATTGATAACACTCATTAAGGCAATGGCAGTTGAATTTAGAGGAAGGCATACATATGAATATATTTGTGTTGGTTTGTTTGATAGCCATTTTATTTAAGATTGTTGCGGTTTCTGCAGATCGACTTCGATGCAGGGTAAATTGTTGAAGCACAATCTTGATTCAGAAGTTGTTGATGCTCTCAAGGATCTCAGAGATAAGCTTTCTGAAAATCCTTCGTCTCACTGATTTTGTTTTTCCATGAACATGTGGTCTGAATAAACATTTGACATAGTTTGATGTGATGCAATGGACAGTGTGAGGAATTGTTAAGAAAAACTGATTGGAAAGTATGTATTTAGTTATATTGGTGAAATAATTGAGCATTGTTATGTTATTGTTTTTTCTTTTTCCCATTTTGTGGGGGGTGTGTGTGTGTGTGTGTGTGTTTCATTTTCCCCCTGCGGAACAAAAACACATTGTAGTAGTTATGATATTGTATTTGCCACTTAAGCATGAGGAAACTACTGGAACTTTAAGGTGCCATTTTCATTTATCATCTTGATATACTCAGATTGGGAAATTACGAAATTTGCGCTTTGGGAAATCATGCTGAATCTGAACAAACAGAATGACAGTGGAAAAAGTAAAACAAGCTAACATGTGTTCTACTAAGTAGTCAGTCTTCTCAAAGAGTAAACTTGAATCCAAGTACAAGTACCTGAAGATGTGAATTATTTCACCTAATATTTCCCTATTGTTGGATAACTTTGATATTCTCTTGTTGTAGGAAATAAATAAGTGGGCTTGGAGTAAAACTAGTTTTAAGATAGGGTTTTGGGTTGAAATGTAATGTAATGGGTCGCAAGATTAAAGACGGTCTTGGATAATTAAATAGTCCAATTCATTTAGGACACCCCTGAACTCTCTTTTTTTTGTGTAGTGATCAATCATATTTTCTTCTTAGAATCAGTATTCGGTAGGATCCTTAGAAAAATAATTAGTGTAAATTAAAAGAGAGAAGAGATGCAAGTTTTACTGGTCCAATATGTGCTTTCTCCTTCCTTTTTTTATTTTTATTTTTTTATTTTTATTTTCTTTCTGATTCGACAACAATTGTTGGAATATTTTATGAAAATTATTGATGCAAGCATATCTGACTATTGTTCATTTTCTGATTCAAGGACATTATTAATTCTATTATATTATTGTGAGACTATATGATTTCTATGTTTATTGACCAATATATTATATACATAAAAAGAAAAAGAAAACAGAGATAAAATAATATGGAGACCAAAGGTCAATCACTGACAAAAAAATAAGAAGAAAACGATTAAATCCTTTTCATGCCACAGTCCGACATGTAAAGAGTAAAACAATACGAGGTAACTCGATTCATATAAAATAATCAAAATCCAGGCCCGAATGATAAGTGCAAAAGCAAATGTGAGCCAAAGAGGTCAACCATCAATTGTTAGAAGCTGGCATTGGATGAACTGCAACATTGAAGCATCCTTGCCCTATGACGAAAGACTCGAGCAGAGGGGATTCCAACGCTCCTCATCAATACATGAGTCCAAAATTCCTGAGATGACTTTTGATCATTAGCTTGGAAGTAGTCAACGCAGAGGGACCAAAGCAGCAACAGGCTGGAAGTCACCTGATAAGATTGCCATCAGGGCGAGCTAACAAAGGGATTGCCTTTAGTGCGAAATTCGGCGGATAATGAGAGAACCTGGTGGAAAGGGCAGCCCAAGTCACGTGAAGGCACATCCAGATCAGGAAGAGGGATAGTTCATGTGCCGTATTGTTTGCAAGCAACGAAGAGCACGGGCCTCCGAATACAAGTGGTAGATCAAACATTCTGAAGGCATAGCAGCGAACCCTAGGCATCACATACTAGAGAATTCGGATTAAAAACAACTGCAAAATTAGACCTCTGATTCGAAAGCCTGAGCATCTAAAATAATTTGTAGCCGGTCGACATCGAAGTGTGAGTAAGGACAACCCACATAGACAAGTGGGGACTAGCCCCTCGCGAATCGCCTGAATCTGGGCATGGAGAGATTTAAAGTGTCGAGTACCGAATCAGCCACTAGAGCACTGCTTGTGCGCGCGATGGAATGAGAGCTGTCGGGGCAGAAGCATCCCCAATTGATCGCGGAGTGGGCTGCGTATGAAACTGGCAGTGGCGAAGCCCCGGGGGGGAGGGGGAGGTAGGGGGTTTATAACCACCACCATTCCATGGAAACGAAATCCTTTGCATAATTCATCGAAGATAGGAATAAGGACACCGACTTCTGTAACCTTAATCGTTGTAACCCTGTCGATGTGCGAATAAAACTGAAAGAATCATTTTTTGAGCGACACAGAATGAGACGGAATTGAATGATAGAGAATGAGAGGAGAAAGTAGAAGGGCGGTATGGCCAGCTGCAAAAAGCCGCTGGCCATTGGCGGCGGAACCCTAGAAAGAAACCCTAGAGAGAGCGAGAGAAAAACTCCAAAAACCCCTAGGGAGAGACCCTAAAAATTGTTGAGTTCCTATACAATGTGAAGCAATCATTTATATCGTTATCGATGTATTGAAGTGTTTGTAGATTTAAAATATTTTCACGAGAATTATTTATAATTTGAACTGACAATTCAAGTTAATAAATAATTTCTATTGCTATGCATGAATTAGTGACTTGTAATTGTCACGAATAAGTTGGATTAATTGTGCTATTATGACTGCTGGACCTAATGGAAGTGCAAGCTTGTTATTAATAATGACATCTATCTCGATTATTAATTATTAGGTTGAACTGTTTTTATAAATCGTAATGTTATCATTACTATGCATGGAGTATTGTCGTACCCAACTTGTTAATAATAATTATTGACTGGATGCTGGATTTGGTAAATTAAACTAGGGCGCAAGATTTATTACGGTCATCCCAATAAATCTTTAGTTAAATTCCTGAATTGCAAGAAATTATATTACGAACCTATGATCGATAATATAATTGGATATTAGACCATTAGATCAACGAATTTCTCATTGTTAATTTTCTAAGTTTATTTGATTTATCTTGTTATTGAACTCGTAGTTGATTTTATCTTGTTATTTGCTTGATTAGTTATTTTTATTAATTAGAATTACTGTAATCAAGTCTAACCGCCTCGGTTGTTAGTTTAATTTTTACAACAAAATAATTTAATCCTTGTTTCTCGAGTAGTCGACCCTACTCATCACCTTACTCGTAATTTGAGAGTAGAAAATATTTTTTGGCGGTTTGTTACAGATCAAACTTTGGCTCCGTTATTAAGGAATTGTGTTGGATTAATCTCTTGATTTTTATTCATTTTAGTTTATTTGGTTTGTTTTTATTATATACCTCGGTTTTATTTATTTATTTATTTTTTTGTTTAGGAATTTTAGTATACGATCTTGAAGTTGAGAGAACTACAAAGGGATTGACAGAAGAAGCAAAATTACGAGAACAACAAGCATCATAATCCTCCCTTTCTCTAAACCCGACACTAGATTTGATTAACCTTGAATGTTAGACAGATTACACTTCCAAAGGAAGTGACATTCAAGAAACAATAATGATAGTTGAAGCCCAACGAACTCTTTGAGAGTTGGTGAATCCTGATGTTAACCAACGATCATTATGTATTCAAATCGCAAATACTGATGCAATTTTTAAGCCAGAACCCGGTCTTATTTACTTGTAGCCAACTTTCTGTGGTGAAGACCACATAAGCATCTAAAGGAGTCCCATGTTGTATGTACGCGATTAAACACAAGAAGTTACAAAAGGATAAATTATTGTATGAGCCTTCCCATGTGTCACGGGATGGCCCTTGTTATCCCCGGACCGCCGAGATAACTTATCACAGTTCGGACTGTCGGCAGATTGCTCCGCAACCTTCACCAACGGATGCAACTCTTTAGGTGTAGGGCTGTGTAACATTTGTAAATATTTGTAGTAGGGACCCTTTTCAATTTTTGCCAGCGTGTTCGGCTTTTCAATGTCTACTACTTTCAGTAGGCTATTTTTGTTTTTGGGTATTATATGGGGGAATAGAAACTTGAAGCTGTCGTGAATCGAGTTTTGTCGGACGCCCTCCTCTCCACAAGCTCAAGTTGTAATCATTGCTACATTATTAATACAAAACAAGCTTTTAAGCTTACCAATTTTCTGTGCTACTAAAGCACCTTCGGGTGTGATTGCGTCGCAACAGCCGAGCTATCCGACGCGTGTGATCGAGAGGCAGGAGTAATCGAACGAGTCGATTGCTTGCCACATGGTGGGCGAGTTATTTAATCTCACTACAAGCGCTCCGTGACAGGTGGTATTAGAGCCTCGGCCTGACCATCGGGACCGAGGCAGGATGACGGATGAAACGCAAATGGGGCGAGGCCCCAATGCGAACCAACGGTTGAAATCATTGGAGGAGACGTGCGTTGATCTTCGGGACCGAACAGTATCCTCCAAGAGCGGGTAGCGGAACTCGAAGGGTTTGCATCGGATCAAAAAGCCGAACTCAATGAGTATCGGCAGGCATGCAGTGCATTAGCGGAGGCCGTAAGGGCATCCAGTGCTATTGACGTGCATCGTTAGTTGGAGGATGTGAATCATCAATTGGAGGAGTCACGGATTCAAATCGGGTTGTTGCAGCGAGCGGTGAGCAAAACCCCCGTTGCTAGTGAAAGAGGATCACACTCTCGGGTACCTGATCCGAGAGCTTATAATGGTGTGAGGGATGCAAAGGAGGTCGAGAACTTCCTCTTCAATATGGAGCAATACTTCCTAGCTGCCGATATTGAAGACGAGGCACGACGTGTATCCACTGCTACCATGTATTTGACGGGAGATGCCAAGCTATGGTGGCGAGGCAATTATAAGGAGATTCAGGTTGGTTGGGTTGAGCTAGAAACGTGGGCTCAGTTGCAGGAGGTGATTCGACAACATTTTTTCCCGGAAAATGTGGAGTACAAGGCTCGACGGGCGTTGAGGGATCTCAAACACACCGGGTCTGTGCGAGACTATGTGAAAGCCTTCTCGGCTCTCATACTGGACATCCACGGCTCAGTTGCTGGAGGTGATTCGACAACAATTTTTCCCGGAGAATGTGGAGTACATGGCCTGGCAGGTGTTGAGAGATCTCAAACACACCGGGTCTGTGCGAGACTATGTGAAAGCCTTCTTGGCTCTCATGCTGGACATCCACGACATGTCCGAGAAAGACAAGCTCTTCACTTTCATGGAGGGTTTGAAGCCATGGGCGCGACTTGAGCTGCAACGCCAACTGTTGAGCACTATCGGGACCGCAATGAGTGCGGCCGAGTGCCTGATTCGACAGAGCCCTAGACAAACATGAGGCCACCAGAGCAGTGGTGGTCAAGTGAAAGGGGGTGGTGTGAGATCTTTCAGGTCGAATGCTGGAAAAAGTGGGGGAGACAAACCGTATCATTCGCAAGGAAGTTAACTTGCAGTGGAGTTCTAGAGAAGTGGCGGGTGCTTCCTCTATGATGGGCCTCACAGGATCAAGGACTGCCCGAAAAAGCAGTTGTTGAATGCTATAACGAGTTTGGCGGGGTCGGGGAATAAATCTAAGCAAGCTGAGTCCCAGGCGTCCAACGAGGATGGGGATGACTCTGAGGGGGAGGAGAACCTTGGGGCCATTGCCCATTGGTGTGCGACGTTGTCCCACTAAGTGGCGACACACAAGAAGGTGCTGCCGAGGAAAGTTACCCCGGCTCTTACGAGTCAAACTGAGGATGATCAACCGCCGAGAGTTCCAAAAAGGAAGGGGTTGATGTTTGTTGATCTGAGAATCAATGGGAAACCTGTGCAGGCGATGGTTGACACATGTGCTACCCATAATTATCTGGCCATCGCTGAAGTGGAGAGACTCGGGTTGGTGTTGGAAAAGGGAGTTGGGAGAGTGAAGGTAATAAATTCTGCTGCACAGCCTATTGCCGGTGAGGCCAAGCCCGTGTTGCTGTGGATTTGTTCGTTCGAAGGGAGAACTAATTTGTCCGTCGTGGTGATGGACGAATTCAAGCTCATCCTTGAGCTTGACTTCTTGGGGGATACGAGGACTGCGGTCCTCCCGCACGTTGATTTGTTGATGATGATGGGGAACAAGTCATGCATCATCCCCACTTGGGCTAGCAAGTTGGGGGAGAAGAGTCTGTCGGCAATGCAATTTGAGAAGGCGTGCAAGCACGGTGAACAATCAGTTCTTGTGCACTCTTAGTTTTGAGGAGATCGAACAGAAGTCGGGACCTCTTCCAGAAGTCGTGAAGAAATAGCTAGCGGAGTTCGAGGATGTGGTGCCGGATCACCTACCTCGAAGGCTTCCGCCGAAGAGGGACGTTGATCATGAAATTGAGTTGGTGTCGGGGACTAGGCCCCCTATCAAGGCATCGTATCGGATGAGTCAGCCTGAGCTTGCGGAGCTCAGGAAGCAGTTGAAGGAGTTACTTGAGGGTGGATTGATTAGGCCCACGAAGTCACCGTTTGGAGCCCCGGTCCTGTTTCAGAAGAAGACGGATCGATGGTTCCCTTCGGTTTTGTTGCGATTATCGGGCGCTAAACAAGATAACAGTGAAGAATCGCTATCCTATCCCTTTAGTGGCAGATTGCTTCGACCGTCTCAGTCGGGCAAAGTATTTTACGAAGATTGAGTTGAGATCGGGCTACTGGCAAGTCCGGATCAAGGAGGGTGATGAGTATAAGACGACGGTGGTCACTCAGTATGGGGCGTTCGAGTGGATGGTGATGCCTTTTGGGTTGATGAATGCCCCTGCCACTTTCACCACCGTGATGAACCAAGTGCTCCACGGATTTCTGGATGAATTTTTGGTGGTGTACTTGGACGATATTATGGTCTTTAGAGAGACCTTGGCGGAGCACGTGGCGCATCTCCGCAAGGTCCTCGTAAGGCTACGAGAGCATGAACTATATGTCAAACCTTCGAAGTGCTCGTTTGCCCAAGAGAGTATTAGTTTATGGGGTCATATCTTGGAGAGAGGCAGGATTCGCATGGATCCATAGAAGATTCATGCTATCGAGGAGTAGCGGTCACCAAGCAACGTGCATGAGGTACGTTCGTTCCTTGGGCTGACTAACTATTATCGGCGGTTTGGCAAGGGTTACTCCGAGATAGCACGCCCCTTGACGAATTTGATGAAGAAGTTGGAGACTTGGTCTTGGACACCCCATTAAGTTGCCTTCGAGAGCTTGAGAAGGGCTATCACGACCGACCCCGTGCTGGCACTATCGGATTTATCGAAACCATTCGTGGTGGAGACCGACGCCTCTGATTTTGCACTGGGGGAGTTTTGATACCGGGGGAACATCTGGTTGCTATTGAGAGCCGAAAAATGAAGGATGTGGAGTGATGTTATTCTGTGCATGAGAAAGAGTTGTTGGCCATTATCTATTGCCTCAGATAGTGGCGGTACTATTTGCTGGGCTTACCATTTGTTATCAAGACAGACAATACCGCTGTAAGTCATTTTCTATCGTAGGCTAATCTGACAGGGAAGCAAGCTCGATGGCAGGAGTTGCTTTCTGAGTTTAACTTTACGCTGGAATATCGTGCCGGTTCTAGTAATCATGTGGCAGATGCCCTAAGTCGTAGGGAAGATCTTGAGGTGGTAGCTACGCTTTCCTCAAGCACGGTTACTACCAACTTGCGAGACCAGATACGTGAGCATACGAATGCGGATGTGCGACTCAGTCTTTGGTGTATCTTATCGGGCAGGGCAAAACCCGACAGTTTTGGTTGGAAGATGAGATATTGAGGACCAAGGGAAACCGCCTATACGTTTCGAGGGGCGGGGACCTGCGGAAATCAATTATTGCGGAGTGCCATGACACGCTTTAGGCTGGACTCCCGGAGAAGAGCGCACGGTGGCGCTAGTCCAGCGGGCATACTATTGGCCACAGATGCGGGATGACATTACAACTTTTGTGCGTATCTGCTTGGTTTGTCAACAGGACAAGGCAGATCGGGAAAAGAAGTCGGGCTTGTTGGAGCCCCTACAAGTCCCTACTCGTCCATGGGAGAGTGTCTCTATGGACTACATCACTGGTCTACCCAAGGTTGGGGAGCTCGACGCTATCATTGTCGTGGTAGATCGGTTTTCTAAATGTGCCACTTTTATGGCAGCCCCTAAAAGCGTCATGGCGGAAGAAACGAATCAGTTTTTCTTCAAACATATTGTCAAATATTGGGGATTCCTAAGGGATATCGTCAGCGATCGGGACTCTCTATTCATTGGCAACTTTTGGACCGAGCTCTTCAAACTAATCGGCTCCAAACTGAACATGAGCTCAAGCCACCACCCATAGTCCGACGAGCAGACAGAGTGCTTCAATTCGATGCTGGAGGAGTATCTTCGACACTTCGTAAGCGCTAAACAAACGGATTGGGTGAAGCCTTTGGATGCTGCTCAACTGTGCTTTAATGCTCAAAAGTGCTCTACCACAAATAGCAGCCCTTTCGAGATTTGTACCAGGTAGCAACCGCTACTCCAACACACGATTGACGGCCCGCGTGGTGCCAGAGTTTCTCCTGCACAACATTTCTCTATTAAGTGGAAGCAGAATCTTAATTGGCCCGCAGTTGCCTCGAGAAAGCTCAGAAGCGGATGAAGAAGTATGCGGATCTTAAGCACCGTTGTTGAGTATCGTGTTGGGATAAGGTATTGGTAGAGGTCCCAGATCATAGGCTATGCAAGTCATCGCGTGTCGGCGATCCTCGGTTAATGCAGAAATACATTGGACATGTGCTGATCCTTGAAAATATAGGGAAGGTAGCCTACCGGCTAGAGTTGCCACCCTGGTGGCGCATCCACAATGTTCTTCATGTCAGCCAGCTCAAACCATATCAGGCTAACACGGAAGATGCCACCCGCAACTTATTGTGCCGCCCTGAAATGACATTATCGCGCAACGCAGAGAAACGGGTGGCGCTTGGGACGTCGCCATCTCAGGTGGGGAGAGCTGTCACGGCATGCCCCTTGTTATCCCCAGGCTGCCGGGATAACTTATCACACTTCGAACCGTCGACAGATTGTCCCGCAACCTTCACCAACGGATGCAAGTCTTTAGGTATAGGGCTTTGTAACATTTGTAAATATTTGTAGTAGGGACCTTTTTCAATTTTTGCCAGCGTGTTCGACTTTCCAATGTCTACTACTGTCAGTAGGCTATTTTTGTTTTTGTCTATTATAAGGGGGAATAGAAAATTAAAGTTGTCGTGAAATCGAGTGTTGTCAGAGGCCCCCCTCTCCACAAGCTCAAGTTGTAATCGTTGCTGCATTATTAATACAAAACAAGCTTTTAAGCTTACCAATTTGTTGTGCGTAGCAACAGCCGAGCTGTCCGACGCGTGCGATCAAGAGGCGGGAGTAATCGAAGGAGTTGATTTCTTGCCGCACGGTGTGTGAGTTATTTAATCTCACTACAAGCGCTCCGTGACACTATGTCAGCTAAGGACTAGTTATATAATCTTCCCTCTGGGTCCATAACAACTTGGATTGAGATAAAGAAGCGATTCTTGGAGAAATTCTTCCTAGCTTCATGAGTGACAAATGTATGGAAAGATATTTGTGGAATTAGAGAACAACATGGTGAGACTTAATGCGTATTTTGAGAGGGTTTAAGTATTTGTGTGCTAGTTACTTGCAACTTCAAATCCTAGAGCAATTACTTCTTCTGTATTTCTACGAGGGTCTCTCAATCTTCGATAGGAATATGATTTATGATGCTAGCAGAGGTCCCTTACTCAATAAAACCCCTGATCGTTTCCAATATGGCCACAAATGCACAACAAATTAGAACGAGACAAGATGGCACTCAAAACATGCCAAAGAAATGAATACCAGTTCAATGATCAAAGATTGGATGTTATGATTTCTTTGATGGAAAAGTTTGTGATATGACATACATTACATGGTCAAGTTTGTGCCAGATAAGCACTATAAGAAAAAAAGTGTATAGCGTCGCTAATTTTTTTTACTTTGTGACGCTATTTAGTGTCATGACAAAAAGTACCTACGCTTAAAAAAGCGTAGCGAGTTGCATCGCTAAATTTGAAGTCACGATTTTTTCATGTCGCAAAAGCTATGCTTGGGTAGATTGTATGTCGTGACGCTTTTAGACAATGCGTCTCTAACGGTAAAAAAGGTGACACAAATTTTCCGCCGCCATTTTTGAAAATCTACAATGTCTCAACTACTTTGTTGACGCTAATTATTCATTATGTCACTAAATCAACAACACTTTCAAGAAGTAGCATTGTTAAATAGGCCACACAATTGGAAATAAGTGTAAAAAATAATACGAATAGTGTCATAAAATTTGTGATGAAATTTATAAATATACACAAAAGTGACAATTGGCGTAAAAAAGTCCTGAAATAGTGTCATTATAGTCATGGTGCTCTCAAGAATTACTATCTTGAAGTTGCTTAGCGTCACTGAGTTAGTGACCCTTTTGTTACAATAAATGGTAATACATTTGAAGTCTCGCAAAATACAAATAATATTCATGAAAAGAATATTAAAAATTAAAACTAAGTAATTATTTGGTTACAAAGAAGAACTAATATACAAGTAATCACATTGATACAATCTAAGAATTATCTAGGAAAAAAGTTAAATTGTATTCATAAATGTCTATATCACTTTAATATTAGAACAAGGATCATATGCTTCTTCTAGTTCCTTCTATCAACTCTATCCCCTGTTCCAAAATAGAATAACTAGATTAATTTCATTTGGTCATTTTAAGGTATAAGATGGAAGCATAAAAGAAAATAATGAAATAGCTAGTAGAAAACTTATGAGCCCTAGAAATTGGAACAAGCCATCATCTGTACTTAGTGAGCCTATGAGCAACAAAACAAAGATATGTCCAACTGTTTACCCAAGTCTTCCTAAATTCAACTAAAAAAAGTAAAAGCATTTAAAAAATAGTATGGAATATCAACTATCACTTAATAAAGGAAAAAAAGATAAGATCAAAACAAGAACCAAAAACTAAATTTTACCTCAAAAGTGGTTTATACAAAAGCACTTCATGTTCATCTGTGGTTGGAGATTAAGCATCACCCCATATGCTAAGGTACCCTAGTAGAGTTAATAACCAATAGTTCTCATATGTTATAAACATTTTATAACCAAAAACAATCTAGGGTTTATACTTACATTGGTGCAATGATAAGAAGATAACACACAAGAGAGCTCTGGTTTGCATTCAAAAGATTACATCTATTTGCATTAAAAGCCAGACCAAAAAAAAAAAAAGCAGCAGAAACAGACTATTTCCCAACAGGTTCCACTAATTTGATCAGAGGAAGCTAGTAAAATAAGTCTCCGGCCTTCCAAATCTGCAGTTGTTGCATCTCTCTATGCTATGAAAAGGCGCAGGAACCCTCGGCTTAGGTTGAACAGTAGCATATCTCGCAGGCATTTGAGGCTCGAGAACCTTTTCATTATCTGATGCAAGTATGCTAGTATAACGTTTTATACACAACCCCAAACCTGTTATAAAAAGATTTCCTTATCTCCTTTAAGTAAATAAACGCAACAAAAGTGTGACTCATAATTGTACCTAAGCTCAATCATAAGGATCTTTTGCTTCAAGAGAAAAAACATGAATTAATAAACAAATAAATGATCTATTCTTGAGTTATTCATATAGACTAACTAATTTTGAAAAGTCTGGCCTTTGAATGCTAGAGGTTAACAGGTAAAAGAACATCCTCGATCAATATAAAAGAAAAAATACACCAAATAACAAAGAATTCACTTACAATCATCTGCTAAGTGAATCCGGAACATATTATTCTTCAGAGTAAATTCAAAACTGACATTTCTCATGAATAAAAAATAAAAAAGTAAATTTGCAATAATTGCACAGGTAGAATAAAATGTCTCATAATCTATTTTCTGTTGTAGCAGAGGGAACGAAAGTCGGAGTTCTTAGGTGAAATTTAAACTCTTATCACTATAAATGTCGATTATAACTGCTATGTTTTCCGATTATAATTGATAAGGTTTTAGATTGTACATACATAATGAATTAAGAAGTAAAATCTAAGACTAAGAGGCAATTCATCGAACAAGTTGCACAAAAATCTTACCACCTCTTATTCGAAATCAGAATAGGCAAAGATGTACTTGCAACCAAGAGAACAACGCCAAATCCACCACCATTTCCTTCGTCAATTGGCTTGCGTTTCTATAAAGGGTATACTTATTGGGAATATGAATTTTATATTTTATAAGTGTAAACATGTTGGTCTTCTGTTGAGTGAAGTCGAAATTGGGAGGGTACAAGGAAAAGATGAAACACTTTATAATTATTTAGAATGATTTATTAGAATCCTAGAAAATTGTTAAGGTTTATTTGTTAGAATTTTGAAAAAATTATTAAATAAAGTAAAGAATAAAAAATAAGAATGTCTAAAAAGTTATAACAAACTTGTAAGTTCTTGAATAATTTCTAAATTTGATAAGTAATTACACATTTATTTTAAATTACTAGATAGTTTTTGAATTTAATATTGTTAATCTCTTGAATTTTAAATAATTTTTATAAAATTTGTTATCATATTTATTAAATAGTTTAAAATTTTATTGAGTTATTTAAATATTTTGGATGGTCCTATTTATCTTGAAATTAAAAGTTCAAAGGTATATTTGACAAATTTTAAAAGTTAAGTGTCTATTTCAACAAAAAAATAGTTCAAGGTCTTATATAAACCTAGGTATAATTAAGAGGCAAATTATATTTACCCTTATCCAGATTTCTTACATTATTTTTCAATTTCTACCCTTGAATTTTTGTAGTAATAAGGTAGGTAAGGTGACTGGTGTACAAAGAAAAATATTAAATAACACTATATATCTTTTCTAAAACTAATCAACATACAATATATCTCACGTAGAAATAATATTTTATAAAATAAATTATTTTTAGTTGCATCATTAGATTAATGTCATTATTTTTATAACACAAAATGTAAAGATTGATTTTATGACGCAACATATAAAGCGTCATTGACCTCATGACACAATATAGGTACGTGTCTCTAATTTTATGACACATAATATAGAGTTTCGTCAGTCTTATGACGCAAAATATAAAATGTCCTTGATCGTTCTTACGCTACATACAAAGTGTCATTAACCTCATGACGCAAAATGTAAAACATCATTGATACAATGATACAAAATGTAAAGTGTCATAAATCTCGCAACATAAAGAGTAATGCGCCATAGTTTCTGACAGAAAAAATGAAATGTCATAAGGATTATGATACAAAATAAAAGCGTCGGTGATTTTATTAAATTAGTGACGCTTTTATAAAAGCATAACTAAATTTACAAATTTACTGACGCTTTTTTATGAGCGTCGCCATATTAAAAAATTAGATACAAGTTTTAAAAAGTATTATTAAGTATTAATTTTCAGTGACATTTTTAAAAAGTGTTATTAAAATTGTGTCACTATGTATCCTTTTTGTTGTAGCTATGCCAATAATAGTTGTTTGGCATTGTGTGATGATGTTCAACATTCTAATGCAATGGGAGGATTTTCTAGATCGCCCACTAACTATGATCCATCCTCTATAGCTACAACCAAGGTTGGAGAGATAACTTGAGGTTAACCTATATGAACCAAGATGGACAACAAGGATTCCTACAACAATATTAGAGATAACATGTTCCCATTCAACCTTCACATACTGGAGTGTCACTGGATGATATAATTAAAGATTTAGCAACCAATGCCTAGCAATTTCAACATGAAACAAGAGCTAACATTAAGAGTCTCGAAAGCCAAATTAGCTAACGAGCTACTTCTATTTGTACTTTGGAGTCTCAAGATTCAGGGGAGGTACCATCCCGAACTAAGATTAACTTGTGGCAAAATGAAAATGCAATTGTACTACGGAGCCGAAAAGAGATACAATCTGAGTCTACCTTGCTTAGGAAGCCAATGAATGCTAAGGCGATAAGAAAGTGGAAGAAGCCGAGAAGAAAGCCCTCAAGGACAAAAGAATGAAAAATCTTCCCTTTCCTTACCTAACTTTTCTAGTGTAGCTATTCCACCAATTTCCAGTACGTTGTCAAAATCTAAGAAGGAGATCATGAAAGGGAAATCCTGGAAACTTCCCAAAACGTTGAGATAAATATACCTTTGTTAGATGTCATTAAGTAGATTCTAAAATATGTCAATCTTTTAAGGAGCTGTCTAGTAACAAGAGGAGATTGAGAAGTGATGAGAATGTCAGTGTGAGGAGAGTGTGTCTACTATGATAAAGTAGATGTTGTCGAATAAATACAAGGACCATGTATGTTTATTGTGCCTTGTGTTGTTGGAAAATGAAAATTGAGTGTGCCATGTTATACTTAGGCGCTTCCTTTATTGCCATGCCATACTAAGATAATTGTGCTTTGAATTTGGATACTTTGATAGAGACAATAATTTTTGTTTAATTGGCAGACCATTCTAGTGCTTACCCGAAAGGGGTTATTGAGGATGTTTGGTGCAGGTTAAAGAGTTGTTTTTTCCTAGCATATTTCTATGTCTTGATTATGGATGATAATATTGTTGTTAGTTTAGTTCCAATTTTGTTTGGAAGGTCATTCATGAAAACGACCAAAACAAAGATTGATGCGGATGATGGTACACATTTGGTCTTGTTTGATGATAAGATTGTGAAAATAAACGTTTGTATGCTATGAGGTACCTAACAAGAATCATTCTACATGATATATTGTACGTTGTGATTGATTCAATTGTGCAGGATAACTTCGAGGAAGACTTTGAAGTGGAAATATTTGATATGCAAGCACACTTGGATATTGAAGCAAAGATAGCTGAAACTTGGGAGGTGTCAAAATCATCAAAGGAGACACAACTGGGAGTAATTGATTTTGGTGTAGAAATTTAATTTTCCCCATAGGAAATTGTTACCTTCTGGCACCTAAGCTGGAATTAGAAGTCTTACGTGTTCATTTAAAGTAAACTCATTTGGATGATGATAATGAAAATTTACTTGTGATCATCTCGAAGAACCTAGCAGAGGATCAAGAGATAAAGCTAACTAATGTCTTAAAGGAGCATAAGAACTGCAATTGGTTGGATTTTAGCTGATATCAAGGAAATAAATCCATCGATCTGTATGCACCAAATTCTTTTGGGATGATGCCAAACCAGTAAGAGATGTAAATAGAAACTTTATTGGTGATGAAGGAAGCGATAGTGAAGGAGAGTCTAAAGCATTTAGATGAAAAGATGATATATCTAATTTTTAATAGTAAGTGGGTAAGACTAATCCATGTACGGAAGAAAACAACATCACAATTGTACGAAAAAAAACATAAGGAGTTAGTGCCAATGAGGGTACATAATGGATGATGACGATCATTTGTCTAATTTTGTTTGAAAGATGCATGCATTGAAACCAATTTGGTTTTGAATGATGAATTTTTTTCATTTTTTGTGACTGAAGGCATTGTGTTAGGTCATGTAGTTTCATCTAGAGACATGGAAGTTGATAAGGCAAATATGTCTTAATTATGAGCTTACTATATTCCACTAACATCAGGCAAGTTTGAACTTTCTTCGACATGCAGGGTATTTATCGCAGGCTTATCAAAGACTTTTCCAAGATTGCATTGCCCTTGTCTAGATTACTCTAAAAGGATGTGCATTTGAGTTTGGAGAAGATTGTAATTTGGTGTTTGACAAGCTTAAGATATGTTGACAATTTCACTGATTATTTGCTTGATCGATTATTTTTGCAATTAGACTTATCATTATCACATCCCGAAATTCACCAATAATTTATTTTTACATCAAAAGAATTTAATCCATGTTCCTTGAGAATTCGACCCTGTTCATCACTTTACTCGTAATTTGAGAGTAGGATACATTTATTTGATGGTTTGACGCTCATCAAAACTCCACACGAAAGACTATCATGGTACTCCAAATAGTTGATAAATCTATCTTAAAAAAATATGAGAAATCACCTCCAACAACCCTATGCCAAGATCTCGAAGGGCAAAACTAACTCGAGCAAGACCTTGTCTGCTTGAAAGGCCCCATCTTGTATGACCCCCACAATCATACCATTTTTTGGGAAAAAATATGTACTTTTTGAAACCTTTATGATGTGTTTTCTTATAAAATTGGGAAGGTCTACTAAGAGAAGAGAGTAACAACGCGCATATGAATCACACATAATTGTTGTATGTAGTTATTGGTAATAGAAAATTGAATATGATAATCTTTAGTTACCTTAACGAAACAATGCCAAGCTGTAAGATTGAGTATATATTTGATTTAAGCTTCTCTTAATTTTGATAGCCACATCATCTTAATATCTTTCTCTATTGATGCTGAATGGCATAAGGTACCACGAAAACTGCAACATGTGTAGTGTTATATTGTTACCAAGTAGCGAATCATGTTCAACATACGTTGCATTCAGGATTCATACTTGGAACGTACTGTGTAGTTATGAGAGTCACTTGGGTTCATATATTAAGTGTTATAATGCTTGTTCTTGATAATTATCTTTGAAGGAGGAGATGCATTTCATTGATAGAAAACTATCATTACTTGAAGACAAACAATTAAGCACCAACACGAATTGGATAATTTTGATGGTTGAAATTAGTGATCACCACTCTTCCGTACATCCCTCTATTTATTACACTAAATGTATCGCATCAAATTCGAATTGGCTATTATACTCCTCGCCTTATGAAATATTATACTCCTTGCCCCCATAAAAAACATATATAGTCCCATGTATTTTCACTGAACTCTGATAAATTTTTAATGTCTCAACTCACGCCATTAATAAATTTTGGATTCGCTCATTGAACAAAGCGATATCTAATCAAAGAATCAACACAATAGTGAATGAGGGTGTAATAGGACAAGCTAATAAAACGAACAGTGACCGGAGTTGGTTACCACTCACTCAATCTCTTCCACATCCGACCAATCATCCAACAAACACGCTTACCCACACAGAACCAGGAGTTCTAGTTTGGGGGCAACATAAAAACAATAAATATTAAATTATATAGATATAAATATAAATCTGAATTAAATAAAAAAGTATTTAATAACATCTATTATTATGTAACTCAACAAAAACATTCTAACAAATTTTAGGAATAATATGATATACACAAAAAGAGGTACAAATTAAAGAAGTGGAAATTTACAAAGTCAAAATGTGCAAATTAGCCCTTAAACTAATGCCTCAATGCTCAAATTAGATCCTAACATTTTCTTTTTGTTATTTTAAAATTGGGAAAATAAGCCTCTGAACGTACTTTTAAATATGAGACATATAGAATCCTCATAAGTATCCAAATAATTAAACAAATTTAAAATTATTTGATAACTCTAAATATTAACAAATTAATTCATAAATACATTTAAAAAAGTCAATTATAAACAAAATTTTTTTTATGAATTGTTAATAATTGTACAGAGAAGTTGTTGGGACTTGGAGAACTTTTCAATTTTTTATTTTTATTTTTTATTCCTTATTTTTTAATAATTCAAGGCCTTTTGAGATTTTCTAGGTGTTAGAAAATACTGGGTACCTCAAATAATTACAGCGGAATGGATACCCAAATGATATACAGGTGTTCAATAAAATTCTAACCTCATATAATCGCAAGTGCACGATGTACCCATAGCTAGTGTGAGCAAGATCGATCCCACATATATCGGATCACTAAGCCAATTAAATACCACAATTATAATAACACAACTCTATCTAGATACTATGTATTGGTTTGAAAACTTTAAAATAGAAAACTTAACTAACTAAAATTTCAGTAGTAAACAAACGATTGAAGAAAGAATCGATTAAAGATAGTGTATTCTAGGATTCCATTTTGATTACAACCCACAATGATTAATTACCCGATTAATTGGATCTTTACACTGAATTCTAGTTTTTATTGGATATCACAAAACTAAGTTAGACCTCCTCTTGGAGCCAATAGCACGTAGGTTACGTTTAAATAATCATCGTCTCCGGTCGATTATTATATATGTAACTCCTAAATGATCCACATGATTAATGTCCACGCGAATAACTTAAACCTTTCGGTTCTATTGATTATCTACGGTATATGTTGTGAGCCTATTAATAAACCTCCCCTCTTAGTTCTCAATTTATTAAGCCTATAATAGTCTGACAATTGGCCAGATCATTAAACTGGAAATAGAACAAATGAAAGATAAAAAATAGAATGTAATCTAAATATACAGACAAAAATTATCAATCGGTTTGTCGAAATCTACTCTATAGGCCTAGAATATACGTAGCTAGTCAATCATAATTGAAACTGAAGACATTGAATATTCGGAAATAAACATAATTGACAGTTCAAAAATAACTAAACCATAAATTCCAGCCGAAATCCTGTAGAAATCTTGATTTTGGCTCTTAGTCTTAACTCTTAATTATCTTGCTTGCTCTCTACTTTAAATAATTATTGATTACCTCAAAACATCTTTCAAAGGCTCTTTTTTATAGTTGGGGGTGAGAAAAGGGTGGTCATGGCTAGATTTGGTACAAAAACACTAAAAACGTCAGGCCCAGTGCACCACTCGACCTAGTGTGTTTCTCTGAAAAATTCTGATTTTCACGTCCCGTCACTCATTCGAGTGAGTCTAATTCACTCGATTGAGTGAAACTCTCTGCACAACTCCTTCTTCTAGCATTCCACTCGACCGAGTGAGCTCCTCTCAGTCAACCGAGTGAGCCTTTCAGCACAACTTCCTCTTGACTTTGCCATATATATGACCTCGTCTTTTACCCGTTTCTTATCCAAACTTTGTCCTAATGGACTTTTTATCCTAAAATTACATATTTATCTACAAAACGAGCAGACACATCACATGGCATAATGGTAACACAATTTAATCCAAAATAGAAAATTATACATGCAAATGCTACCTGTATTTCATCATCTAAGTGAGTCTAAAAGCATGCATAATAGACATGTAAAAGTCCCCCAAAACCTATTGTTCGTTCCCAAACAACAAAAGCAGAAAATAAGCAGCTTTAAGGCGAACTGATTATGAATACAGTCTTAGGATATCATTTAAAAAAAATAGACAACACAGACATATGTGAATCAGCATGCATTGACTACTCTTGAGACTTAGCACCCTAAATAAGTGATCGTTACTATATAGGGTATTGCTCCTCTCTTAAGTGCTAAATAAGGCAGTGTTTACGCTTAGGTTAGTTCACATGCACAGTCTACTATATGCTTGCCTATCTTCTGACCTATCTATTGCACTTGACATGTGCGAGCAAACAATCAGTAAAGACTTTAGTTTTTGTTGTAATTTAGGGTTTTTGGACAAGGTGAGATAAATATAGTTAAATTGACTTAATCTTGGACTAATCAAGTTATCTGACCTCAACTACCCATCATAATGAAATCTTACTTCATCTCACTTAACTTCTAGTAAGCTAAGCTAGCTTCTTCAGATTATTACTCTCTTATAATACACTACATCAACCACTTATTCTTATACCAAAGATATGAGTTAGCAAATTTTTACCAACCCTTAACAATACATGGTTCATTAGTTGAACTCTTTTGACCATCTTTTATTCATAAACAAAGGAACAACACTCTTTTTTTTCTCAATTTTTTTTCCATATTTTCTTTCCTCTTTTCCTTTTAAAAGAAATAAGGCTAAAAGCTTAAAGTGGCTGACTAGTTATTACAATAAAATTTGGTGGGAAATCATTATGGCTTATAGTAGGTTAAAAGAAACATGACTTAAATCATTTTCTAAGCTTAAACACATACTCGAAAATTTCAAGAAGAGCCGAAGCAAGTTCTTGTTGGGGAATCGAGGATTATGCCAGGTGTTAAGCTTTGAATCACTTACAACACACACAAATGAATTCAATCCAGAAATGAATGAAAATGAACTGAAAAATCGGCCAAACAAAACTGAACGCAAAACCAGAAACCAAATGAAGAACACAAAGCTTTTACGTGGTTCGATCAATGTGATCTACATCCACGGAGGCTCTATACACCTCAATTCACTCCACTGAACAATCAATTACAAGAAATATCCCAGAAAACCAGAAGCCCCAATTCACAAACCGAATTGAGCTTAAGAACCCTAGCTTTCTAATTCTAATGATTGTGTAGTGTTTACAGAGGAAAAAATACGTGTATCAACTCGTCTTTACAAGTGGAACAAATGTATATATAGAACTAAGCTCGAATCAAGAAGCTTCAGAGGCTGGAAGCAATTCTGTTTCAACTGCTTGAAAAACTGGTTACGCGTCTTTGACAACGGTTTCACATGCAACGGTTCAAAACCGTTGCATAATTCTGTTATAACCGTCACAACTCCGGTTCTCCAACAACTTCCAAAACAGAACTGCTTTAAACCTGACTTTCTGGCCCGGTTCTTCCCAACCTAAACCCGGTTCCTGATTCTCCTCAATCTCTACTACAAGACATGTCCACTTGATGAAATTGAATTGACATCTACACCAGGGATCTATTCGGGATGTAATTTAAATTTCTATTTTCATTAATCAGATAACGATGATATGAAACATTCAAATCACGCAATTCATGTAATTGAATAAAAGTAATCATACAACAAGCCCTAAACATGCGAACTAAGGGATTATCGTATTTTTACCTTAGAATCGAAGAGACACCGTTGAGAAGAATTAATCTTTCAACCCAAAGATCTTCTTGAGTACTCCCTAATTCCAAGCTCGCCAATCCGGTGGAAAATTAAATGAACTTTTTAACACTCGAGGAAGGATTAATTTTCTATGGAAAACAACCACTCAATTATGCATATGGGGACCAAAATTGGTCCCCATTAATAGTTGTAGTGGCTGAATTCTTGGCCTCCAAGAAAAGAGGGGATTTAAAAAATCCTTTCCTACTTAGGAGAGGAAAAATATAGATAAAATCCTATCCCCTTTGGAATTAGATTTATCCACTAAAATCACTAAGATTTTAAGGTTATAGTTTTAATGGCTGAGATGTTAGACACACACACCGTACACTTGACCACATACATCATAAGGAAATGACACCTTGGCCATGCAAATAGTAGTCTCCACTTACTTCTTAAGACAAAATCAAAACAAACACTCACACTCATCTCCCTCTCTTTGTAGAAATCGTCACTCTCTATACTAGCTAAGAAACCACTCTCCCTCAGACTTCAAAAAACCATTAGGTTAAGCCTTGATCTCTGACCTCCTTATCTAAAATCGACATCTAATGAAGTAGAGGTGGAGAGTAAGGCCCCTTAGTGTCCAAAAATTTCTTGTTCGAGGTATAGAAAGCAAAGTAGGCTAGAAAATTCTCTTCTTTTTCTCGGAGATTAAGTGATGAGCATCTGCACACACACACCCCTTCTTGCACTCCTTGCATGTGACTTTACCTTAGCATTTAACTTGTGCTCACTTTTGGTTAACATCTTTAGATTGGAAGTGTGTTCGAGAACATGAGTTCACACAATAGGATAAATTACCAAGGTAAGACAAGAGGTTTTACCCCGCTTTATATACATACATGATGATCTTAGAAGTTTTGCACTAGAACCCTAGGTGACTTGTGTTTGGGTTGGATTCATTATATGTGCTCCGGAGTAATAAAAGTATGAATATTCACCATTTTACATGTACAATTTGTTCATGAAATGAGGATATCGAGCATGGGTTTATGTTTGGTTCTCTGTGTTGATTTCTATAGAAAAAATTGTGATTTGTGCAATGGCATTGTACATGTAGACAACTTGAGATAATACTTCGAGTTCTTGAAATTTAAGTTGGATATGCCTTGGATGCTATGTAAAAGGTTAATTTCGAAATCTTGTTTATGTTTACCTATTCGAACCTAAGAATTTTAACTAAAGAGTTTGAACCCAATAGTTAATAAAATCTCTATATGAAATTGCATATGATCATGAGTAATTTGAGTATTAGGGTTTTAAAGTAAATCAAGTATTTGTGATTCGAATACGAATTCGAGTTAATAATTAAATTCGTTTAATATTTGATTCGAATAGAAATATATATTCTAAAAAATTAAATAATACATATATACTACTAAATATGTATATAATATAAATATACAAAAATATATGTTTAAAATTAAATTTATAAATAATATATTATTAAAAGATGAAAATTTAAAAAAAGTATTTGAAAATTTTAAAATTAAAAATATCTAAGAGAAAGAATTTTTCGAATCTTGTATCGAATCGAATATCTTCGAATATTTTTTATGAATCGAATTTGAATTCAACTTTTTAATATTCGATTCGATTCGTTTACATCTGTAGTTAGTATAGTGGTATTTTATGTCTCGGATTTATGTGGTGTTTATGACTTGTGTGATGAATGAGAAATGGGTCAACAAAAACATATAAATACGTGCATGTATTTTCTATCAATCGGACATGAGTGGAGCTACATCTCCAAGAGATTTTTTTGGCCTTATAAGTGATGCTATATTGTGGTTGTTTGTTGTTATGGTGACTAGAACTAGCAGTTAACAAAGGTGGAATAAATCTATGTGGGTGAATCCTAAAGAAAGTTTTCTTAAGCACTAAGTATGGTTCGAATTAAATTTGTGTCCATAGGTTGATAAATGTCTTTAATATGTTTTCAAGGGATGTGACTTGGAAACTGTAATTGGCTTATTGGCGAATAAAATGAGAGTTAAGTCATCTTTGGAAGCAAAGTTGCTTCTGTTTGAACTTGGAAAGACTACTAGATGATGTTAATTTGATTGGATAGGTGAATAAATCTTAGCACGTCTATAATTTGAAGTTAATATATATATATATATATATATATTATATTTATATAAAGTGAGTTTCAGACAGGTTCGTAGCAAGAAATGGGCAAGTGAGAAATGATTTTCTGTTGTATTCGAGAAGTATTGGTTGTATACTAACTTGCATGTGAACCTATTATTGCAAAAAGTGCTTGAGCTAAATTGATAGAAGGCACGAGATTAATTATAGGGAAAAAAATGAATGAATGATATTCGAGCGTGCAATTTTAATGTGGTAAATGATCAAGTATCTTCTAAAAGTGTAATATCGATTGTGTGTTTATCATATGAGTAATGATTTCTGCTATGTCATTAAGACCTTGAATGTTCAAATATGTATAGTAGCTAGTGTTGGAAAAAATAACATTGGTGTATTTGAAAGTGACTCTAAAAAACGACGGGACTGGTAAAGTCGAGGCACGAGTTTGTGTTGTTGTTCATAGACGATATTGCCCCGCATATAATTTCTCACGGTCATAGGCAATCATCCCCAAGATAAAATATCTTTTAACTTTAGGATCGAAAAATAACAAAACTATTTTTTTTGACGAACTACTCGATACCTGGGACTTTCATGATGACTCAAATACTCAAATATCACAATTGAGAAAGATGATAAATGAAGACTATAGTGAAATTGTCGTTGTATTTGATTTAGTGATTGGAGATACAAATGTTAAGGCCTACTTATAGACTTATGGGCATCATTTCGTGAACAAGTGCACCCTTTCAACTTGATCAATTACAACTGTTAGATCATACGTATTGATTAAAGGTCACGATCTTATGGTTATATTACATCATTTTCTCGAATGTTCATGTTCTTGCGTTCACACCTATTCCACTTGAACATACACAACCTTTTAGGACACATTTTCATCTAATAGACACTTTTCCATTTACAATCCAAAATTCCAACAATTCCTCACTTGAATGGAGGAAGTTGTTTCAATGTTAGAATTGCTCAAAGATTGATTAGCACCAACCTTCCAAAGCCAACTTCTAACAAACCCCAACATTAATGACAATTAATGCATGTACTGTAGAGTGACACATACAAGAAAGTCCCGACGAATTGACATTGCATTGAGATAGGTAGCTTTCGGCTTTGAACATTCCCTAGTGTGATGCTATCAGATTTACTCGCTGCTTAGTGAAAGTGATGTCTTGAATTGGCCAAAACAATGACATTCGCACAATGACAATTCAGATTTCTTTCGATTCTCATGTTATGTAAATTTTGGCCATGGACCATATCTTGGATTCATAAATGTTCAACTTGAAGTGGTCTCATTTCTCACTTATATAGGTGAACTCCTATTAGGACTTAATCTTGGAGTAGCCTGAAATACCCCACCCTTTTTGTATAGGAGTCATTAAAAGCTTATGCTTAACCTTACTACACGTCATTATGATAGCACTTGGTTGTCTCTGAGAATGAGTTAAATAAGTTCCAAGTTCCAGACTAAACACATTCGAGTTCTAAGTGCGCGAATAAACCATTAATAACTTAGTTGTCTCATTGAACCAAATTTGTGGGATCTCCACTCATCATGGTTGAGTTACCGCTATGCCCATTCTTAGAATGTGAGTTTTTGCACTCATTTTCCCAGACATGCAGCGTAGTTGATCTCCCTTTGACATTTTCATTCATGCATCCATATTATATTAGAGATCAGCCGCCTTATGACCTCCATTTCTGGCTTTTGGTACATTTTTACCTTAGTTGAACCCCCTCACATTTAAACACTTATGTGGAAGACTATCCCGGCCCCCACAATTAAACACTTATCCGAAAAAACTCCATCTCTAAATGTATGGAGACTTAATTCTCATATAGGGGTATCTAGGTCATATCTTAAGTAATCAATTCATAGATTGAACTACTTAACTTGTAGTCTGAAAACTACTTAGCTATTTCTTCAACTATCAACGATTTATCCCATTGGACTTGTATCATTTCAATTAGACTCAAACCCTTAATCCGATTTAATTTATGCCCACAATTTAGCCTAGGACCATACCACTTTTTTTACTCCTTGAGTCCATGTAGACATCCATTTAGTCAAGTAGGATATTTATCCTCTTTGTGCCTCTCCGAAGTCATACCATTTTGAAGCGCTTGCCCCAAATTGCCACATAGTGATGGAGATTTTTCTACACATAAACGCATGACCACCCATTTGTCTAACCGATGTGAGATTTTGGCTTACCATCCTAGCCAACTTTTTCTCCTAAAATAAATTCTTACCAAAATTCTAACTCCTTGGGCCTGCTCAATCTTTATTTATTTGAGAATTTCCACCATCAAATTAGATTGGGTGCTTATCTGCATCCTCGTAGATTTGCATCTCATTTTATAATGGCCCATTAATATGAGTCCCACAATTCATTTAGGCCCTCATTCTGAAATCAAGCTCATTTTTTCAATTGAGTTTCTTTATTAGAAATTTTAAAATTCTACATACCCCTTGGACATGTCTGACTATTCTTTGTTCACCAATTTGGTCAAATACCAAGACTATATAATTTAGATAGGCCGAAGAACGCATTTTGAAAATGCAAGACAAGGTTGCCTCAATCCAAATTGTAACTTAAAATTTACAAATACCTTACTTTGGGTTTTATCCCTTTATTGCCAATTAAAATTGCAATGAGGCCATGCCTTGCAAATACAATTGAGGCCTTAATCATAATTTCATTTAATTACGCGACTGATTAACACATCTGGAAAGGCCTTCAAGGATCAGGCCTCTTATTATTATGGTCCCCAAAATCATTTTGGTTGTTCCATACATTTTCTTGGTCATAAGACTCTTAATGGGACGTTAACCAACACAAGTCATAAAATCTTATTGGCCCATTAATTAGTTGCACAACTTCGGCCATTTCATGAGTAAAAGTCCACCGTTTTGGGCTTCAAATAAAATTAAATAGCCCATATGACTAATCACGTGAGCCCACAATTCCACCGCTTCATTTCATTTGCAGAAGTGCAAGTCGCAGCACATCGTTTCATATTGATGGTTCCAATGGCTTTATCGCAGCCGCCAACGCCCATTACGAATAGTCACAACCATTGGAGAGGGATCAACCCATCGATTCCAGCAACTATCTTACCTCTAAGAAACTAAATTCTCCTTTGGACAGGTCGCAATGGTGCGAGGAGATGCATCGATGCCTATATTCTCTACGACTAGAGGTAGCAATCCCTGTGACTAGAGCCTTTCCTCGGCCAACCTCGCTGGTAGATCGTGTCTATTACCAATATCAGATCGGTGTCTCAACTTCCTAATCAATCTTTCAGGGTCTTCCCCTTCTGAGGTCATCGTGAGCGACTTACTCGAGTGAAACTACACCATTGATTTCTCAATCGATATGCACTAGTCACCATTCTTCAGCAATACCAAGGGGAACAGTAACCCCGTAGTCTAAAAGGTTTCTTACCACTATTTTCTGGTGGAAACAAAGATCTAATTTTTGGGGAATGCCAATTGCTAAGTGGTGTGGCCCCATGAATTGCTATGCGTTTTTATGCGACGGAGCCATCTAGCAATTCTGGTTTGTCACGCATCCATCAGTTTTCTATGGTCTTTTTTACGTAAGACATAGTTTGTTTACGGTGAACCGATTTCGACCATCAACCATGTGTTCGCCGTGGCTTTACATTTCTCTCAAATGAGACAAAAACAAAAGAATTAGCAAGCATGAATATGATAGCATATGAAATAAAATCATATGAATAAAGAGTTTTCTTGCACTGCATCTATTTCTTTTATGATAGGGCAACAATATCCAAAATCTGACTTATTTTAACAAGATTTTCTCCGTTTACCGAGATAATCCGTCTTAGTAGCCATGCCGGAGATCTTATCAAAATCCATTTATATGATGCAGAATATCGTTTGTACCCATTTTCAAACACATGAAATACCGTCTTACTATTGTTGGAGAAAATAACAATGATGTATTTGAAAAAGACTCTAAAAATAATGGAACTGGTAAAGTCGAGGCACTAGTTTGACTCACTGTCAGTAAAATGATATTGCCCCACATACAAATGCTGACGATCTTCAACAACTGTCCCAAGATACAACTACTTTTAACTTTAAGATTGTAGCACAATGAAACTAAAGTTTGCAGTGAACTACTCGATACTTGGGACTTTCTTGATAATTCAAAGACTCGAATACCACAATTGCGAAAGATGATAAATGAAGATTATAGTGAATTTGTTATTGTATTCGATTTAGTGATTAGAGATGCAAATGTTAAGACCTATTTATAGACTTCTGGGCGTCATTTCGTGAGCAGATGCACCATTTCAACTTGATCAATCAAAATGCTTAGATCATTCCTATTGACTATAAGTCACTATCTTATGGTTAGATTGCATCATTTTTTCGAACATTCACGTCCTTTTGTTCACACCTATTCCACTTGAACATACACAACTATGTAGGACAACATTTCGTCTAATGGACACTTCTCCCTTCACACTCTGAAATTCCAACAGTTAGACCATGATTATATACCAATAAATGATGATATGTGACATTAATAAATGTACCTATAAAATCTACGGGGAAGATCGTCAAGGACTTATGAGAAAAAATAACTTAAAAGTACAAGTAAAGAAAATGGTACAATGACAAGTACATTTTGAAATGGAATTTAAAAAGAAAATAAACAACTAAAAGGGGTTAAGTAGAAACTTTGGGCATTATGGAAAGTACAAAATAAAAAGAATAAATGAATTAGGGTTACATAAATCGGGGAATAAGCAATGATATAAAGTAATAAGGGGAAAGCGCATGATGGTTTAAATTATATAGGTGAAACACTATTTACAAGGATCAGATGAGACTGTTTCCATCGGATCAGAATTCAACTTAACTAAGAAAGTACGTAGCAATGTTTACTAACTTTAATTTTTATATGTTTGTGGAATGAGCGAACCAATATAGTATGTATATATATATATACTTTTACATATTTATACATTCATCATTAATTATAATATTTCTTTTAATTAATATTTAAATTAGTTACTTAGAGAACATTTTTGAAGTTATGGTTCTAGAATTCTCCGGTTAATATTTAAAATGATTTACAATTGTTATATTCAGTAGATGATTATATGAAATATAAAAAAATCCATGTTCTTCTAATATTCAGCAGTCACCTTTATGAATCAATTGTTTGTTCTCGTATTCTCTAATAGATATAATATAGTAAGTGCATATGTGTAAACCATTCCTAAAAAGTGCATGTTTCTAAATATATATAAAGTTGGTACGTGGACATAACTTCTCCATGTCAATTAAAAGGGACTTTGTTAAACGTATTATTTCTTTTGTCGAACTTTTCAATTCCCATAAAATAAATCACCATGGGCAAGTCTTTCACTACGTGATGTGAAACAGGATGCGGCAAATAACATTTATCAATTTTAATAACAAATTATAAGATACTAAATCTTAGGGTCCGCTAAAAAATAACACCAATTATTCGGGCAACAATTTAATATATTAGTTTTATAAATTCGGATATCTAGAATGAATTAGATCCGAAATTTTAAATTTCAGGTTATATCATACGTGCCTTCCATTTTGTAGCTCAAATGTGGGTCCCTAAGCTGGTTTAGAGTCAATATAGGCAAACCATACAAACGTATCCCAACATCTCATGATTTTAACAAATATAGCACAACATTTCAATAGTTGCTTATTATTCACAATCTATCAGAATTTAAACAGTTATAGCATTCATTTATTTTTATGTTAAATATTTGCCCACGTGGCTACCACGTGACAATGCTTACTCAGAAAATTATTAATGCAAAATATATGAATATTCACAACATTTACAATTTTTAATAAATCTAGCACAACCTTTCAATAATTGTTGATTAAATCACAATGTATCAATTTTTTTGAATGAGCTTTATGGAAGTGAACCTCTTTTTATAAACATGGTTTTAATGCTAAAACTTTTGGTAAGAAATACCTCGAATTTAATTCATTTCTTGAGTTGTTTGTACTTTATATTAAGCAAGTTGCTAATGATGCAATAAACATGTAGTAAGGGGATGAAATATGTAAGGATAAGGAAAGATAACAAAATGCTGAAATACCGTATTTATCGTACAAAAAAATTATCGAAAAAAAATAATTTTTTGTTATACCGATTTTTTTGTACGATATGATAAATTTTCGGTACGGTATGGTACCATAATGAAATTCTTTGGTACGGTAAAGGTATAATAATTCAAAAAAATTGGCATTTCAATATATATCGGCATATCGATTTTTATTTTCCTTATTTTGGTGGTTCGGTATATATGGTATACCAATTTTTTTTGGTAGTTTGATATTTTGGTATACCAAATTTCTAATGGTAAATCGATAAAGTCCGATACACCAAATCAACTTTAAATGTATATACCTATACGAAAAAAATTCAGTATACCAAAATTTTCAATTCAGTTATGGTATGAATTTTCATATACCAAAAATTTCGATAGGATAACGTTATGGATGAGTACCGTAGCGAACCACTCCTAGAATTATGTACTAATAATCTTGGGAAATTTGACATTTGTATTACACTGCGGTTTCTGCACGGAGCTTCTAAATATTTATAAGTGATGGATGTAAGGAGATGAATACGTACCAAATTTGTGTAATTGGTAAAAAAATTGATAGGTTATGATTTGATGACCAATTATTGAAAAAATATGCTAGATTTATTAAAAATGTTAAGCGTTGAGATATATTTATATATTCTGCATTAGTAAATTTCTGAGTAAGCATTGTCACGTGAACTTCCTTTAGTCATGTTTACATTTAACAAAAAAATAGACAGATGCTAAAATTGTTAAAATTTTGATCGATTGTGATTTAATAAACATTTGTTAAAAAATTGTGCTATATTTTTTAAAATCGTAAAATGTTGGGATATATTTATATATTTGCCTCATATATACACACACAGATAAATGAAAATTCCGTGAAAATGAAAAAAAAAAAAAAAAACTACAGCAGACTAATATTAAGTGAAAAGAATTACAAAATAAAAATTTTCAAATAAGAAAAAAGAGTGGCTGAAAAAAAATAATGTCTAAGGAAGTAAAATTTTTAGTGGAGAATTTTATGATTTTCTTATTTTTTTGGTAAATTGACGGAACTGAAATTCAGTTTTTTTCAGGGTCTTTCATTGTTAGATTTATATTTATTTTCTTTTACATGTTCCCTTTTCATTTTGTAATTTCTTAAAACTTTTTAGTGTTTTTATTTTTATTTTTTATTTATGGTATAATTTGAAGATATGTACATTTCTCTTCGGAAAAAATATATTTAAATAAAATTATTATCCACATGGCCTCCAAATTTGCATAGGGTATGCATTCGGGCTGTCATATGAAAACCACATCTGATGTAGCTCATAATTAAAAAAATTGGACTTGATTGTTCTTAATGTCCAAAATTCAAAAAGGCTATTGTTTCATATTGTCAGTCAAAATACTTAGAGCATCTTTAGTGGTATATCCAATTTTTAGGTACAATTTATCTACATATCATTGTCATCCACTATATTTGTATATATTCCTTCCTAATCATCAAAGTACAATTACTATTCTTTGGTGTCCCACCATCAACCCTTTTGAACGCTCAATTTTTCTCTCTTAATTGTACCCAAACCTTCTCTCTCCTATTTATATCTCCGCCTCCCAATAGAAATGTACCTGGTAAGTGGGTACAAATTATTAATTGTACACACTAACGGAGATGCCCTTAAAATTCTTTTTTGCTAGAACCCAAGACTTAGGGTAAACTGCATAGCACGTCCTTTGATTCATAATTTACATGAGATCTTCACATGCTTTTTTAATTATATAAAACTCATACTCATACGTGGTTTCAATATCCAGCGTAATGTTATTTTTTCGAGCAAAAACTTTTACGTTGTTAATTATTTTCATGTTTTCTAATTAAATACTTGAATGACCTTCTCAAAATCTGTCCATAATGGAGGAAAAAAGAAAACATGAAAGTATTAAAGAAGTTAACTTTTCTGATAAAAAAAGATATTGTATTGAATTATTGAGATTATGTGGATCTAGTATAATTATAAACTATATTAGAGTCTTTGCAAGGTTATGAAACCACATGAGAGATTGGTGCAATTTACACAAAAAAGTGTTCTAGCTTATAATTTTATTCTATGAATATTAAAATAAGCTTAGAGAAACAACATAGTATTGGATTTATGAAGTTTGGGGTAACAATATCAAAGACAAAGACGAAAATGGGAAAATTGAAAGTATCTTAGATGAACCAAAATGGTCGATTCATTGTTTCCATCCCATTAATAACATAAGTTGCAATTTGTCTGTCCTACAAATCTGAGGCTCGACTGGGAACACATACGTAAATATTTCAAGATACAATTAAAGTTTATTTGGGATCACTGTGGGGACAAGTATTGAAAAGTTTGATGCAAAAAAATTCGATTAGCATTAAACTTAAGTGTTGGGCTTACGCCCCGCATCACAAAGACCAAAAAAGAGATAATGATCCGGCACATCTTCTATCAATACCCAGTTATCGCCTACATCAATCTTAAGATATGCAATAGCATGAGCTACCACATTTACTGATCTAGGAACATAATTGAAATTGTGACATCCTAATGGATTTGCCAAAACGAATATAAGCATCATACACCTCTTTATTTGTCAACATGTTCAAAAGAGACTTGTCTCCTTCGATTGTGGTATTGCAAGACTGATGTGTGCCTCTTTCCTCAGTAAATATGCTTTCAACGTTAGCAATGTCCCACACTTTCCGACTGCATCAATAAAACAAGAAAGACAAGTATTAGGAGACGATAATGTGGAATCATTAATAGGTGTTGTTGGTGTTGGATTTAAGAATATCAAATACATAAATCCAATAACATAAGATCGAATGGACGACTCACATGTTGAAATGTGCTTTACACGTAACTCAGATCTGATCCACGTGCCGTGATACTCCCGATTGAGATAAAGTTACTATTTGTCTTCTTGTCCACAACCCTAGTTGCCTCTTCCTAGAGAGAATATTTGTTGAGAGTGAAAAGTTGAATGACTGGAATGAAGAATAAAAATCACTTTTTATTCTTTAATTCCCGGAGAGTAAAGTTTGACTCTCCTTTCCTTGATTGAGTAAATCACTCAATTAAGGGAGTAGGGAATCCTTTCCCTTTTGAGAGTCATCCCTGCGTTATTCTCCAATTGGACTTTTCCGGATATTCTAGGCAGACTGCCTCGTGTCATATCCGAGTATATTCAAGTGGGCCCAACCCATGGGTGGCCCATTAATTAAATAAACCGTTATTTAATTAAGCCCAACTAACATATCCCACTCGCACATATGGGTGGGTTCAATGCTCTATTTCCTCAACATACATTATCCCTTCATACATGCAACTAGGTCATGTGATCCTGCGAGTATATGAGCTTCTTGCTAGATAACTGGTTAAGGTTTTATAGCTGCTCAACCGGCTTCCAAAAACACTTGTCACTCGTATGGTACCCCAGATAACTTTCTAGTTACACAAATCATTATATCTCTTATCCCTTATGAGAGCATATAAGACTTTTGCATCCTCCTTGATCCAAATCCCGTCCTTGACACAATTGACCGGTCTAAGGATACGAGACAATGTGTGAACAAAAGATAATCTTCCCTTTCACTAGCACCTTTTGGCTACCCCTTAGTTGCTTTCCTAGACATATTCCACATGACCGCGTGAACTCATGGTTATTGGTATAATGCTAAAGTAGCAACACTTAGGAATAGATTCAAGGTCTAGTTTGAAGCGTTAAGGGTATCCTTGAGACATTTAAGAGTCTAGACCTCACACTCAATGAGAAAGCAAGGATTCATTTCTCATTACCCTTATTGATCACAAAAAGCACACATGGTATGAATCATGTGTTACAATATTTTTCTCTCCTTATGAGAGCTTTTGTCTTTCCATAATATCGTATAAATCATAGTCTAGATGTTCCTAGACAGTTAACTAAAGTTTTGAAGCATTTAAGCTCTCTTAAAACCTTGATTTGGCTTCTTACAAGTTTAAAATAAATCCTCTTTAGGTTTATTTCGATTACCTAGTAATCTCATCTCCACACATGCCCGGATCTTAAAGCTGATTGCTTGTGTGAGTAAGCCAATCATAACTTGTTGACATATCTTCGATGGAACATTTAAACAAGTTCCAAGTACATAAACAATATAGCACTAATGATCAAATATGATAAATAAATGAGGTTTAATTACATCTTCATCAAATACAACGTAGCCCTAACATTTTAATATGTCTTGCAAAGATTTCCCTAGGGATGGGTTTTGTAAAGAGATCGGCAATCATTTGATGCGTTGAGATGTATTCTAGCGTGATGTCCTTCTTTTATAAGATATTCCTCACAAAGTTATACTTTGTGTCTATGTATTTAACTTTTCCATGAAACTTGGGATTCTTAGAGTAGGTGATCGCAGCTTGGTTTTCGCAATGTATCGCCACAGCCCTCAGTGCGCGATATTCCCAAATGTTTCAGGAACCTTCTTAGCCAAATAGCCTCTTGTACTTCATATGCACATGCCACAAATTCTGCTTCCATTGTGGACAATGCTACACAGGTTTGCTTCTTGCTGCACCAAGAGATTGCACCATTGTTTAGCAAGAATGCATAACCTGAAGTGGATTTTCGTTCGTCTGTGTCGCCACCCCAATCAACATCAGTGTATCCTTTAAGATAGAAGTTATCCCCTTGATAACAAAGATGATAATCTGCAGTACCTTTCAGGTATCTTAGAATCCTTGTCATAGCCATCCAGTGCTTTCTTCCCGGATCGGATTGAAACCTCCCAACTAGACCCACGACATATGATATGTCTGGACGTGTGTGTGTCATGGCATACATTAGGCTACCTATTGCATTGACATATGGTGTGCGTATCATCCTTTTCTTGTTGAGTCTTAGGATACATATCACGGCTAAGTGATTCTCCTTTGACTACTGGAGTATCAACAGGTTTGCAGTTTTCCATATTGAATCGTTTCAAGACTTTGTTAATGTAACCTTTTTGAACGATTCCTATGGATTTTCACACCCAGTATGTATTCTGCCTCACCCGTGTCTTTCATTTCAAAGTTTGAAGATAACCACTTCTTAATGGTATCTAAATACTCCATGTTATTTCCAGCCAATAGTATATCATCTACAAACAAAGATAGAATTATAAAATTCTCATTGGACCATTTCTTGTAGACACAATGGTCCTCATCTATCATGACAAACTCATTTGAGATAACCATGTTATGAAATCTCAAATACCATTGTCTGGAAGACTGCTTTAACCATAAATCGACCTATTCAATCTACAGACCTTTTCCTCTTGGCCCGGAAGAATGAAACCTACTGGCTATTGCATGTAAATTTCTTCTCCTAGTCCTCCATTGAGGAAAGAAGTTTTAACATCCATCTGATGTAATTCTAAATCCATATTTGCTACTATTGCTAGAAGTGGGCGAATCGAGGCAAATCTCACTACAGGAGAAAAAGCTTCCTCATAATCAAGACCTTCTTGTTGAGTGTAACCTTTTGCTACTAAGCGAGCCTTATACCTCTCTATAGATCCATCGGCCTTTCTCTTAATCTTGAGAACCCATTTGTTCCCAATAGCCTTGCGTCCTACTGGGAGATCTACAAGTTCCCAGACCTTGTTTGACCTCATTGACTCAAGCTCTTCTTTCATTGCATTTTTCCATTTGTCCTTAGCTGGACACGACAAAGCCTCTTGTATAGACTTAGGTTCTCCCTCGTCCATTGAAGAAGTCAAAAATGCAAAAGATAGAGTTCTCAACTCCTTCTTTTCCCCTGAAGTTGTGACTAATTCATGTCCTTCTACGCCAAAGTGATGTTCAAGGATACGTGTCCTAGTTGGTTTCGAAGTTGTGAGTCATTAGGAATGGGAATGGGATAACTCCCATTCAGATCCACATCCCTGGTAACATCGCTCCCACTTGGATCGAAGGGGTTGTGATCCACTCTACTCTGATCATTACGATCTTATTAGAGATCTTTAACTTTAAATAAAGGTTTTGTATTCCTAATACTACCCTTACTAGGAAATTCATTCTCTAAGAATGTTGCATTTCTTGGCTCAATTTCAGTCATGTGAGCATCTTGATGCTCTCCTATGAACACATATCCTTTGGACTGCTCACTGTATCTTATGTAGATACATTTCTTGCCTCTAGGTCCGAGTTTACCATACTGACTTTGATTGTCATGTACGTAAGTTGTTGACGCCCATGCCTTGAGGTTGCTTAGGTCTGGTTTTCTAACATTCCAGAGTTCATAAGGAGCTGAACAGACTGATTTTGAGGGTTTGTGATTTAGCACATAAGTGGCAGTTAACAACGCATCCCCCCAAAAGGAGATTAGTGAACTTGCTTGTGCTAGCATGGATCTCACTATTTCCAATAACGTTCTATTTCTTCTCTTAGCTAAACCATTTTGTTGTGGTGTATAAGGCATAGTAAGTTGTCGGATAATGCACGTAAACGTCCTTCATATATCGAGTTCGCTGCGCAACGCAGTCTAGGAGTTTTGTGCAGACTTTAATTAGATTATCGTCGATAATGGGGGCCTGAAGGGCCACACTTTATGTGTATTGTTGTTCCGCTTAAGGGTACAATATTGGTGTTACGAATTATATCTAATACTAGTCCAAGTGGGAGATTGAAAGTAATGGACTAGATTAGGATATGGGCTTTAATTAATTAATAGGTTATACTAATTAATTAATTAAAGTAGACCAGAATATTAGGCCCATATACCTAGGGTGTATGCGCTATATATATGTCTATTCCCTATTGTAGTGATAATCAATCTTGTCAGACAAAAACACCATATTGTTCAATAAGGGATTTCCTAGCGATCAATTATTGAATAATTGTACCGAGGATAGTTCCTGCCGCGGACGATATATACGCGTGGATACCTGAAGTGGTGAATCAATCGCACAATTCAATCCGATCAATTACACAACAAGTAAGTTGTTCCAACTTTAGCGTAATTTATGCTCAACGTGTATATTAGTTATAAATCACGATCAATATTCTCGATTACTTATTCCGCTGCGTACATTAGATGTTGTCAAGAGTTTCTAACAAGCTTGGTAGGCACTCATTTGCAATTCTCAAGCAGGTGTGAGGAGGGGTCCAAAAATGAAGAAAATATGATAATTATAAAATTTTCTTTTAAATGATATTTTAGTTTATTAATTATTTATCTTGTTATTTCTTATATTCATGCAGAATAACAAATATTATCTAATATAAAATAAATTTATTGTCAAATCTACCTTTAATAATCTACCTTTAATAATAAAAGTGAGTTGCAAAACAATAGGAATGACACATGTCACACTTAGAGAATTTTCGGCCAATTTTCTATTATTTTAATGATTAATCTTAAAAAACTCGGCAACAAAATTTCGCTAAATATCAAACCATCACAGTTCAAACCCAGGACGTGGTCCTTATTTTTTAATAAAATTAATAATAAATAAGTTCCGTTACACGATCTTCACCCACTTAACAAATGCGTAAAAGACATCCTTAAAAAAAATTATAATTTATATTTACACAAAAGAAAAACATGAATTTATAATTTATTATTTTAATGTAATTTATCATTTGAAAATAAATGAAAATTAGAAAAAATATTGAAAATAAAAATATAATTGGCGTGTTTAATACTTCCTCATCCCGAATGAACTTACACCCCTAAGGATGCACACACATTAAGAAAATTTGTTTTTTGCTTTTATGTTGACTTTTCAAAGGTGGATTGAGGGTGAAGATTGTGTTATAACTTTCCTTTTTAAGAGTGTGCAAATTTGATTGGGACATATCGAAAATAAAAGTGTACGAGTTCATTCAGGACGGATGGAGTATCATGGATAAAAATAATAGAAATAAGGCAATAATCTAATATATATATATATATATATATATATATATATATATATATATAGTATAATATTAACGTAGTAGTAGTAGTAGTAGGCATGTCAACGGGGCGGGGCGGGGCGAGGCGGATCAAATCAGATCAATTCTAAGTGACTTCACCCACTACTTACTACTTAGCAAACAAAATGGAACTGTTGTCCATGAAGTAGTGTGCTTAGTGGGCGTGTGCAGTCCTGGCTATAAATCTTAGCATTCTACAGAGTTACAATTACATACACTACAATCATTTTGCATAAAAATTACATCGCCCAAATAATCCTTTAGAAGCAATGCCTGCCTTTTTTCAGTCTGATGTACAAGGTTGATGTATCTGCATGCGGCAAAAAAAGTGAAGTGACAAACTTTAAACATTTTTTTCAAGACGAAGAGGTTAACCATAAGGCATATATTTCAGAACTAAATGATTTTTTTATATATTTCGGAACAAAACTGAAAATCATAGTTTCGGGCTATTATTTAGCTAAAAACTTTGTTTTTCTCGCATTGTTGTTCCAAAGAATATCAATATACAATAAATTGTAAAAATATGTATAAAATACAGGTGAACACATATACATTATATAAGTATTTAATCCAATATAAGCTATCACTTAGCAAAACTATGATTTTCCTTTCCAATTTTTGTTTCATAGAAAGATTGAATGTAGAAACACATACAATGAAAATTGAAGAAGAGTCGAATTGCTGGAGTCAACTAAAGTAGAGAGATGAAAATCAGAGTAAAGTAGCTACAATAGTGAGCGTTTTATATAAGCAGGTACAACTGTGAATTAGGGTTGAGATGAGGTGAGTTACACGTCACTTTCTCTAGAAAGATCTATTATTTGTAAGTAAACGTATAAACTCATATTTTTATTTTTATACCGATTAAATTGAGGAGACTAGACAATTCAACTTTGGCCTGAACAATTTGTAGATGGAGAAAACATGGTCCATTACTACTAAATTTTACAACATAAATTTTTGAGGCCTGGACAATCAAATTTGGTCGGCCCAAATTGGATTACCACGTGACAGTGTGTATTTTATAGTTATATTATATTATATCTTATATATAACTTATACAAGTCAGAGTGTTTGTAAATGTGTATTTTAATATGTGTGTTATATTTTTTAATATAATAGATGTGCACACGTGCGATACATTGATATAACATCTTTTTATTTAACTAATTATACGTGATGCAATTATATTATCATAATAATACAATATAAAAAGTTTGAATGTTTTAATTTGTGATGATAAAAAGATTATATATATCAACACAAGTTTTGCAAGATTTGTAATCAATCTTTTTTTCCCTTTTCATTATTGCAATTTACTTACTCATATGGTATCAATGATACAAATCATATATACCACACAATAAATATTAATACTAAACATATTTTACGTTTTTTTAAATATTTATTAGAAGTCTGACCCGTGCATTGCACGAGTGGACAACTAGTTTTGTTAAAACAGCAATTGGATAGGTCCAACCAGTTGAACTGCTAACCGTTAACAAGATCAGTTTGATCATTGGGTGGGTTATAACGAAACTGGATCTACGTTCTCCATGCTCCCTATACTACTTTTTATTTCTTTATTTCTCCTAACTTGTTTCTTTAATTTTTATTTCTTCTTCACCTTCTACTGGGGTTGTGGACTATTATAGCACTGAACGGAAATAGCTTCTCCGGTTGGCCACCACCGCCATTCTTCCCCCCAACCTTGGATGTGCAACCTCAGCCTTATAATTTTTTTTTATTTTTTTTCCTGGTGATTGGGAAGGTGAATTGTTTTTGCAGATGACAGTAGTGGAGTTGGACTCGTACTGTTCGAATAAAGAAGCAATTTTTTTTTTTGTAAAATGCATAAATTATTTTACATTTTCTACTTAGACCTTCAATAATATAAGCAAGAAAGAAGCAAAAGAGTAACCTCCAATGAGAACGACGTAGACGAATATCTTGGAATTGGTGATGTGGTATCATGTTGGGAAAAAGATGAACATGGCAAGAACAATTTATCTTGGAATTGGTGATGTGGTATCATGTTGGAAAAACGATTTTTAATCAGGAAAAAGTCATTTATTCTAATTAAATTATCATAAATAATATATATATATATATATATATGTGAGTGTGTGTGTATATAATCATTCAATCACAATTTCTGACACCTACATTACCTACAATAATCATTAACAAATCGTCAAATGATATCTACATTACCATTCCCATCAACTTTTTTTAATCAATTATTATAAACCCTTCAATAACCATACAGAACAAACACCTTTATGTTTTTTTACCACAATCTACTTACCACAACTAAATTTAGCACAATTAAATAGTGCCACAACTTCTCACAGTTTAAACCAAACACACAACCAAATTTAACACAGTCAATAGTCCCACAAAGTTTAAACCAAACACACAACCAAATTTAACATAGTAAATAGTCCCACAATCCCTCATAGCTTAAACAAACACAGTTTTGTCTGATTGATGCAGCTATTTAATTTTTTTTTGAAGAAGTTAGCACACTTTTTTTTTTTTGTGTGTGTGTGTGTGTGTGTGTGTGTTCTGGCTAAAATTTAGTACATATAGACATGGATGGTGAAGCAGCATCATAAGTGATAATAAAGAGTATTCATTAATAAAAGAAAACTGGCCCTCCCTTCCAAAAGCACATTTTTTGTTGTACAATCACAAAACATGTAAACCTGTTTTTGGGCCTTTCAAGTTCCTTATTTTGTTTTAGAAATCAAACAAGCTATATGGACTTAAATGAGTGGAGCCTCAACGTTTACAATGTGCTTTTACTCATTCCGTACATCGCCAATAAAAATAAGACAGTGAGCGACGGAATTAGTCCTATACCGTCCGATTCCAAACAAAAGTAATCGGCTTGAACTTTAAGCTAAACTCAAGCATTTCTTTGACCAACTCACCAAAATATGATAGGTCGGTCTTAGGGTCAGATAATTTCTGCTTCAGGGAGAGACAATCAACTTCTGCGACCAACCTGTACACTCCAATTTGATAAGCTAAGCGTATATATACCTTTCACAACCTCAACCTGGTTACACTCTATACACAAGTTTGCTCATGCCATTACCACTTCTCCCGCGGGAATCCTTCAAGCCCTATACCCACACCAGCAACGATTGAGGCATCTGTATTAAGCTTAATCATGCTCGATGTTGGAGCAATCTATACTGTATCTAGCTAAACATGAGTCGGTATCCCCATTGGTCGATTAGCTTATTTATATGCATGAATTGCCATAGTGCCCCAAACACACATTGCGGCTGCTCACAGTACACAATCGTTCCTTGATATCCAAATGGAATAGATAAAGGATACAAAATGAATATAGAACTACTAATCTCAATTCTTTGCCAGTTTATAAACCCAAACACCAAAAGGAACTTCAGAGGAACACAACAGCAGTCGCAATTGGAGGGAGGAAGTTTCCCATAATTGGTGAACCCAACTACAATCTTGAAAAGGTTTCCAAATCGTTGAAACAACTTGGGCATATTGATTCCAAAGGCACGCCTCTTCTTATCAGATTACACCTCATTGGTATTGTCTCATGTAAATGTTAACACGTATGCACTATCATCTTTGGAGGGGGTTCCTGCATGGCCATTTCCACAATTTTTTTCCACCCTCAGAAGAAGACGCCGTCGTAACTAATCCTTTTTTGGCCATGGCAACCTTGTACCTCCGACTTAACTGTATAAACACCATCTTTTATAAAATGCCATGAAATTTTGGGCCTCTAATGGATGAAAAACCAAGTCAATCTTCTCTCTGTCCTATCCGTCGGGCTCATCCCGAAGTAACTCATACCCTCTTGGAGTTCGGTTAATACGACCGAGGTAATTGGATCTTAAAACTTAGTCTGTCTGGTAACCATGTATCGTTGTAGACACTAATGCTCTCACTATCTCCTACACACCATCTCGCACCCCTACCTAGAATTTCCTTCCCCACCATTACACCACGCCACACAAAACTCATATTAAAACCTACTTTTGCTTCAAGGAAACTTGAGTTTGGATCATACTGTGCCTTAAGTGTCCGTGCTACCAACGAGTTTTCATTCTCAATCAACCTCCAATTCTGTTTAGCAAGCATGGCAAGGTTAAAAGTCTCAATATCCCGAAAGCCCAATCCACCATCCTCATTTGGCTTCAATAAAGTGCTCAACTTTGCCCAATGAATATGTGTATCCTCCTCTTTTTAACCCCACCAGAAAGAATGAATAATAGAATTCAAGACCTCATATATTTGGTTTTGAAAAAAGAAGCATCCCATCATGTAAGTTGGGATCAATTGGGCAACAGATTTAATGAGCACCATTTTTTCAGAACGGGACAACGCTCGTTCTTCACATCCTTTCAACTTCTTGGCCACCCTATCAACATGTAAGCTAAATATATTCTTTGAGATTCCCACCGCTGGCGGTAAGGCCAAGTAATTTTGATGTTTTTCGACTAAGCGGATCCCTAACTGCTTAAGATAAATCGCGCATACAAACTCGGTTTTAATACTAGTTATGCGTCAGTATCAACAACTTCAGCGTTTTCCTCCTCAGAGAGACATAGCGAGTCTCGCATCCCTGTCAAGGATGTCATGCCGTCCGCCCATATTAAAGAAACCAGAAAAGCTAACGCCGACAATCTGCCAACAAAACCCAACCGCAATGAGAAAAAAAAACTAGACCTCATCAATTAAGAGAACCTGCTGGAAATTATCACGAAAGCTGGAGAAAAACACGCACAAACGGCAGGGCAAGGGTTCACGCTAGAAGAAACTTTGAGGAAACCCTGTCAGAGAAGTGATATGTTTTATATATTTATGAGTATTGTGTTCCTCAGTTGCATAATTTTAGTTCATAAAAGTAATAATGTAAGGCAAAAATTTGGGTGTATGTGATGCACAATAGTGCTTAATGTACATCCGGATCCACATTTGCGCGCGGGTCGCGCCTGACCCAGATCAGTTTTTTTTTTTTATTTATTTATTAAAATAAGGATGTGTTTGGTACCATTAATCTGTTGTTGTCTGGAGTGGTAAGAGATGACCCTTGGATGCACTAGGGAGTGGGTTTGAATCTCACTTTGTGCGCGACTTTTTTTATTTAATTGGCTGGTCATCTCCTTTCTTAATTGGGTTGGTCAACATATGTAAAATAAGTGCATTTGACTTCACATAGGATATGTTGTCCGAAGTGGTCACTGATATATTTTTTTCCTATGAGGATACATGTTCGAATTACTTCCCACAAATGTTTTTTTTTAATTCTTTATTTTCTAGTTTTTCCCTCCTTTTCTTCTGCGGTGTATTCAATATAGTATAACGTGTGCGATAAAATAGTGTAAATTGTTTATCGCAATAGTATCCTTTTTAATCCTTTTTTTTTTCTTTTTGTCTACTACTGTACATTTATTTTTTTAACTTACAATATAATTATTGTTCTCTTATAGTATATATTATATTGCCTAATAGTATAATTATTGTTTTCTTATAGTATATACTATCTTGATTAAAAATATAATTTTATTTATTAATAATATAATTTTCTTTTTGTTTCTGTACATTTATTTTTCCTACTCATAGTATAAATATTATTCGCTTGTAGTATATATAATGTTGCCTAATAGTATAATTTTCTTTTCGCAACAATATCCTTTATAATTCCTGTTTTTTTTTTCTTTTTGTCTATTAATTGTACATTTATTTTTTTAACTTACAGTATAATTATTGTTCTCTTATAGTATATATTATATTGCCTAACAGTATAATTATTATTTTCTTATTGTATATACTATGTTGATTAAAAATATAATTTCATTTATTAATAGTATAATTTTCTTTTTGTTTATGTACATTTATTTTTCCTAGTCACGGTATAAATATTATTCGCTTGTAGTATATATAATGTTGCCTAATAGTATAATTTTCTGTTTGTTTCTATATATTTATTTTTCCTACTTACAGTATAATTATTATTCCCTTATAGTATATATCATGTTGCCTAATAGTATAATTTTCTTTTTCTTTCTGTATATTTATTTTTATTGCTATTATTATTAGTTTTATAAATTAATATATAAACACAACACATGTATATTCATTTTTCCTACTCTAAGTATAATTATTGTTAGCTTATGGTATATTCAATTTTAATTTTATAATAATTACTATTATTAATTCTATAAATTAACAAATAAATATAACACATACATAAAAAAAAAAGTACAAAAACAATTAGAAGTTTCGAACACAGGAACTCATACTTTATAGTTCATATGCTAAACCACCAAGACACAACACATTCATATGTAATTAATTATTTATATATAATAATAAGATGTAAAAGAAAAAAAAAATAAAGGAGGTGAGACGCTGGGTTTCGAACCCAGCACCTTATAATTGAAGTGGTGAGTACTTACCATCAAGCCATCGAGTATTTATGTGAATCAAACGCGGCCTTATTAATTTAAACATAACAACTATATATTAAAAAAAAAATTGCACGATCCACTGTGTCGCGCGCGCAACCCGGTTCTGCGGACGCGAAAAATTATACATTATAGTTGAGCCTTTTTTTGGAGTTCATGTGTTAAATTGTAGTGATGTACAATAAGCCTATTGTTATACATCACATGCACACAAGTGTTACTCATAATGTAATCTGGTTATATATTAATAAATTTAGTAACGTATACTATATCCTATTCATGGTTGCATATCTAGTATCTATAACTTATGTAAACAACGGAAAGGAAAAAGATCTGACCCACGATTTTTTTCTGGGTCAATTCAACATTCAACGAGTGCACTATGCACATATCCTATATATCTATCGGTTCCTGCACTTAGTGTGTAAGAGAATTAAAATATAATGCGCGTGCGCACACACACACAAATATATATATATATATATATATATATATATATATATATATATATATGAAAAGACTTATATACATAATATGCATTGATCTTCTTATGTACAACGGTGAACTTAACGTGAAAAACGCTCTAGTTTAATATGAATATAACGTTTTTTCGGGTCGTAAGCGTATGACTCATGACAGAGGTAGTATAAAGATTGTCATATCCACATGGAGGATTATTCTGTGAGAGTCGACTTAAGCAATTTTAAGTAAGTTAGGTAAAACAAAAATATGAGTTGTGATTATACTAAACCACATAAAAGCAAATAAATGCAAACAAGGAGGGAACCAATCAATGGGAAGATACTCCCGAGATGTAGTATCACACAAGCTAGGAAGTAAATTACGTAAATACGAGCTAATAGTGGGATGATGGAGGAATTCCATGTTCTTAATTAAAAGTCAAGCAGTTCAACAAGAGGCAATAAATATGCCAATCGACTAACAATTAAACTACGTCGACCCCTATCATTAAAGATTGGTGAAAGGAAACAATTAAGATAAAGCAACCAATATTCAATGCATTAAATTAACACATCATATTCCCGACCCGTGCTAATATTGCTTAAGGAGAGAGGCCCTAAAAAATCAACAAGATCGACAAATATGATTTGGACGTCTCGTCGTCCCCCATGTGCCTGTCGGAGAGGGCCATAATACCACCGGTTAGCTACTCCTAAGGTATAAGCCATACAACCCATATTTCCAATTTCATTCATCAATCAAACCCACATTACCACCTATTATACTTGAATTCACAATCCTAAGGTTGAGCTACTCCCTGCCAGGGGAAACAAGATACTACTCAAGCATTATCAAACAAGAACAAGGAAACAACATCATTAAGCAAGAAAAAAATAAATAAATGAAAATAAAAGAGAGATAGGGAAACATAAAGCTTAATAATCAAATAATCCTTTTGGAGCTTTACAACTCCTACAACAAGTACCGAGCTTCTTCTCTAAAGATGACTTCCTCATTTAAGAGGAAGAGAACCTTCCTTCTACTCTAAGCTATGTAAGGAAAAATTGAAAATTGAATCTAACAAGAATTCTAGAGAAAGGAAATTTGTAAAATGAAGGCTTGCTGGTTACAAATGATGGGAGGAGGATGAGTATTTATAGAACTCAAACCCTAGCTGGCCAAAGGACATAAAACCTATTGGAAAGCTTAAAGGGTAAATATCTAAAAGACAAGAGGGGGGTGCTCGAGTTAAGTTTGAGTCGGGATCTTGGAATGCATCTTTAGTCATCTTCTCATCAATTCTAGGAACTATCTGTCTAGAATTAGCTTTTGACTCCTTCTACAAATTTGTAGATACTTTTATTAGCTTTCTATAGAATTTTGAATTGCCGGATTTCGACATCAAACGAGGAAGTTACATACTATAAACTGTGATGCATCGGGAAGAAACAGGGGCGCGTGCGGCCGAGTGCTGGGAGCGATGTTAGGGCCGGTACTCGGTGGCAGTAATTAATACCGCTGCAGATACCGGACACAACATTGCTCCCAGTGCTCGGGCACTAGGTCTTTTAGCTCTCGTCGTTCTGTACCACTTTTGGTTTTCGTCGTTTTGACCTCTTTCACTAATTTTCTCTACACGACTTCTTCACGATTTTTATTTGGGACTCGAAGATCTTTGATTCGTTATGGGCCCGACCCTGAATAGAGCCCATTTGAGCCTTGATATGCAGGCTGGAATGGGAAAATGGGTGCAAATGGCTTACTTAAACTTCTTGATTTTCCTAACTTTCGAAATACAATTTAAAAACACAAAAAAGTGCATCAAATCATGTCAAAAATATAAATTTACCTGAAAACACACTTTTGCACGATATTGCACCTAAACGTATTAAACAATCATAATTTCCAACAACACAAGAACTGAAATACGTGAGAAAAGTGACAATTTCAACGTTTATTATCTCCACAAACTAAGTTTTACTCGTCCTCGAGAAATTTTATAAATTAAGCACATAAAAATGAGATTGAAAAGTTATTGGAAGTCCACACAATTTGATTTCTCTTTTTGGTTGAGGCTTTTCTAACTTTTCAATTCACCACACTTGCCTTAACCATTTAACTTCAAGGACTTTAATAGACGGGCAAGGAAATAAAGATGCACAAAACTTAGGAAAATAAGTGGTATTTTATTTCAGTTAATGCCTTAGACCGTATACCTAAAAGTCCTCACTTCAATCCTAAGACGTGCTCAATGTGAATGATTCTAGACGAACCATTTTTTATCAAGGTCCTCGACTATAGGTGGTCTTGACTCGATTCTTTTTTAGGAAGATGCCACTCACTCACCCGGTATAGGTGATATGACTCTTTTCTCCCTTGAGCCAACCGTTTCAATTTTATGTCATAAATTTCTCTTTTTGTCCACCTGGTTAGGTAAAAAAACAATGAATTATTTTAGTCTTTGCTTATAAGGCCTCACTAGTTTTTCTCGAGTTACACGCAAGATCTTCAACTATTACAAGACTCGAATTTGAATTGCATTTTACTAAGTTTCATACAACGCAATAGTTTTTTCTTTACAATCTTGACTCAATGAGTAGCATATCTACAAATGTCAACTAGAATATACATAAAAAAAATAATTATAATGATTTCACCCGGCGACCTTAAACACCTTCTTGCTCCTTCCTTCATCTCCTTTCTTTTTCTACCACCCATAGCCAATTCATTTTATTTTTCATAAAATCGTCTTCAATCGTGTCACGTGTGTTTGAATTGAAGTGATGCTTACAAGCGACATAATTTTGGGATCAACTATTTTATTTACACTTTCAACCATATCTTCTTTGCCAAAATTTTCCTTGCTTGTAAATCGCTTCAACCTATCTATTTTATTGAATTGGGCTTGAAAAGGCAATTTTCGAGCAAATCCTATTTTGACCTATTTTCATTTTTGGCCGAGAATGGACATTCTCGGGAGAGAATCATGTATAGAATTCTCGGCCGAGGAAATTCTCGGCTGAGCCCGTTCTCCAGCTGAAAATTTGGCTTTTCTCTGACCCTTTGTCTCTGTCGAGCTCAACTTCCTGAGGCTTTAGCTCGATTTTTCTTCGTTTTTGGACTTGTGAGACTTGTTTTCTACATGCATCCTTAGTCGAGTTCGACTTTTTGGTCTAGATTCACCCAAATAGCTTCAAAACAAGTCAAACAACATCAAATTGCCCAATAACATAAATATGAATAATACACGACCAACTACGTATGCAAATGACATTAAATAAACACTTAAATCGACCTAATATGCATGCATAAATACATGTACCAAAATCCCCTAAAATTAAACTTTTGTTCGTCTCGAACACTGCAAAACAAAGAAGGAAAACAAAAGACACGTGTTAAGGACGACTTAAACATAGTTTCAAGCACATTTTTATAAAGAAAGACAACATGATAATCCGAGCACATCCGATATAGCAACTTCAACTACATTCGAGACAAGATACCTTCAACAAGTGATCATTACCGGTTTAGTGTATCACTCATCTCTCAAATGTTTAAGTGAATTCATTTTCACTGACATTGGATTACATGCAATGCCTACCATATTCTTGCCAATTATCTAAATCAGACCTTGTACTTGACATATGTGACAAAGGATAAAAAAAGGTCTTTATTTTAGGTTGTAATGTAGGCTTAAGGTAAGGTGGGAAGTTTTTGGGTAAAAGTGACTAATCTTTGGAATAATCAAGTTTTTCCTACTCAACCACCCCTCAAAACAATAACTCAATCATAAATCTCCAAATTTCAGCAAACCTTCCCACAAGAAAGTTTCTTCACCCTTCAAAAATCCTTACAACATAAATACTTTCCATGCTTCACTTGGGTACAACAATTGGGACTATCCGATTTCTATAATCAACTCAAGCAATAAAGCACTTTAGACTCCTAACCCCTCCTTTAAGCAATAACACACTTATTTACAACGACTTTTTCTTTTCTTTTCTCTTTTTTTTTTCTTTTTTTTTTCTTTTTTTTTTTCTTTTTTTTTTATGAAAAACTACTAGTAACAATAACCAATACATCACACTTAGTAACAATAACCAATACGTCACACTTACACCCCTCCCCCAAACTTGGTTGAAAACCAACGTTTGTGGGGGAAAAGAGAGGGATGAATTGGTTCTAAAAACATAACACTTAGGAGAGGTTATTTTAGTCTTTATTTCTTTACCTATCATTGCGATATCCCTTTCTTTCTTCAAAACTTTCCATCTTTCACCCATGTTAATCCAAAAGATTCTTGACTACCTTCCAATCCTCCTCCCTCATACTCATTCTTAGTCCAAATGGGCCAAAGGTTTAATATTGAAAGGATGTGGCTTGTAAAGTAAGGCTATCAAAGAAAAAGCTACACAGCTCGAATGGGCTAACAACGGAAAATTTTATTGGTCAAAAGGAAAACATATTAAGGCTAAAAAATAGGTAAGAAATAAAAAACCGCCTAAAATCATTTTCTAAATCACAACATGTCTGACATATTCACAATAGAGACTCAGGGCAAGTTCTAGAGACGACTATATATAGCCAAAGAATTGACACGGAAAGAATGTAGATATTACTCCAAGATGGGAGTACAAAATTTGGCTAAAAAACTCACGAGGTTATAGGTGATCACAAGTCTCAAGTACAAGCTCAATTTTATCTTCATTATATATCATGCTCTATCATATGTCAAATTTTCTTCAAATTTTAAGCAAGAATCATGATCATCATTAACTAGTTGCACACTTGTCATTACCCTAATCTTTTGTCCTTAGACACACATTAAAATCAAAATATAAACTCGGTTTTCAACTGACTCAATCCTACACTCAACTAAAATGCAAAGTACATTATAACTAAACATGACCTAACTCACAACGACAGTGGCTCACAGGCCAGACGATCAACCAAGTAATTGGCTCACATGCCATACAACTAATGGCTCATAGGCCAACACTTCACAAATAAACAAGAAATAGTAGCTAGCATAAAGCAAGAAAATATATGAAACTAAAGCTCAAAGCTCAAAGCTCAAAAGCGGGCAAGTCGTCTTACTTACACCTCCTCTCCCAAACTTGGTTGAAAACCACAGTTTGTGGGGAAAAGAAAGGTACGACTTGGTGCTTACTTACAGTGCTATTACTAAGGTGGTGGTTGGAAGCTATGCGTGCTCCATTATTTTGGCTATCGCGACCCACCGGATGTCTTGTTATACCCATCATGCCCCACTACTATTTGAATTCGAGTCATGTTAGTTCCTGCATACTACTCAAAAACGAAAAGAAAATGCATCAAAATAGAAAATCACAATAAAATACATAATTTAAAAGTAAAAATACGACAAACATCGAGTTTCCTCCCGACAAGCGCCTTTGTTTTACGTCGTTGGCTCGACCCGTTCACGTCCATTTAGTGTTTTACTTTCCACATTGGCCTTGACCAATTAAAGCATTTTACCTCCTTCATTTTCTCATGCTCCTTTTTATGATGCTTCCAAGATATGGAAGTATTCAGCTATCCCTGCAACTCAGATCACAGTTTCTTTCACCAAATGAGTTAATAACATCATTAGGCATAACAAAATGGACATTTTCAGAGAATTCAATTACATCATATATGTTAAATTGAACGACATGTCCATCGAGCTCCATCGTGAGTGTTCCCTCACGAACATCTATCATTGTTTGAGAGGTGTTAAAAAACGGCCTCCCTAACAATATAGGCGTAGAAGTTGATGTATCGCCGTTCATGTCTAACACATAGAAATCCGCCGAAAATACTAAGTCGCCTACTTCCACTAGCACATCTTCTAAGACCCCATCAGGGTATGTAGTACTACGGTCAACTAATTGAATTACTATCCTCGTTTCTTTTAATGGCCCAAGTTTTAGTGCATGAAAAATAAAACGAGGCATGACATTTATAGAGGCACCTAGATCTAGCAAAGCTCTCTCTATGGTGTGATTACCTATCGAATAGGGTATTACGAACATACGTGGGTCCTTGCACTTCGGGGCGATCTTCTTTTGGAAGATGGCTGACACATTTTCTCCCATAATCACTTTCTCATCTCCCTTTAACCTGCGTTTGTTAGTGCATAGATCTTTAAGGAATTTAGCGTACCTCGGGATTTGTCAGATCGCGTCGATTAACAGAATATTTATCTCGACCTTTCTGAATACATCCAAGATCTTTTTTTCCTTGTTATCTTTCACTTTCATCGCAAGTCGACTAGGAAACGGGAGTAATTGAGTTGGAACAGGTGGCAAACTGGAGTATTTTTTCGAGCGATGGGTCTCGGCCGAGCTGGATGGGCAGAGTGCTTTGGACCTTGTCTCGGCCGAGATTATTTGCTCGACCTCCCCTTCGTTTTTCTCGATTATTTCTTCACTGTCCTCTTCTAAACTTCGCCCGGGCTTGTTAGGCTCTCCAAGCTCATTTTCACTCCTCAGTGTGATAGCGCTTACGTTTCTCGGGTTGGACTCAGGTTGAGCTGATAATTTACCACTGTTTGCACTCTCCAAATGACTCACAACAATAGCTAATTGACTCATTTAAGTCTCAAGGTTCTTGATGCTTGACTGTGTGTCCTTTTGAAACTAAATAGTGTTCATTGCTAAGTTCTTGACGATGTCTTCTAAAGATGGGCTGGGGGCTTGCTCAGTCGGTTGTCTCTGTTGGTACATACCTCTTTGAAAGCGATTTTGATCTCCCGACTGTTGTGGCTGATTACCGTATCTCAAGTTGGGATGATCCCTCTACCCCATATTGTAAGAATGGGAGTAGGGGTCATACTTTCTCTACTGGAAATTGTCTGAGCCAATGGATTTAGCATAGGCCTCCAATTCATTCCCTAAAACTTGGCACTCGTCTGTCGAATGCTCCAATGTTTCACAGATGCGGCAGGGCTTGACAACAGCCTTGCCCCCTGAAGCAACCTTTCTTACCAGAGTTGTTAACGCTTCAAGCTTGTCTTCTATGGATGAGTCGGTCATCTCTCTCACTGAGTTGAGCGGTGCATCTCTACACCCAAATTGCTGCGCATTAGCAACCATCTTTGATATCAGCTCTCTTGCTGCAGTTGGAGTTTTATCAACTAGCACTCCTCCACTCGCTGAATCTATCATTTTTTGGTCTGCCAGTGACAATCCTTCATAGAAATACTGGATTAGCAGTTGATCGGTTATCTGATGTTGAGGACAAATATTCATATAAATTCTCACCATGCATTTGTCTAGCTCCACTAATCTCTTTTCGGAGGTTCGTTGCTCTAGAGGCAGGAAAATACTTCTCCAAAAATATTCTTTCCATTTCCTCTCAGGTAGTGATGGAAGATGGAGGAAAATAGTAAAGCCAATCCTTGGCTAAATCCTTCAAGGAGAAGGGGAAAGCCCGTAACTTGATTGCCTCTTCACTAACAGTAGTGGGCTTCATACTTGAGCAGACGACGTGGAATTCCTTCAAATGCTTATGGGGATCCTCGCCCTAGAGGCCATGGAATGAGGGAAACAAATGGATTAGCCCAGATTTCAACTCGAATGTGGTGTTCTCTCCCAAGTTAGGGAAAGTGATGCACAGGGGCTGGTGAGTGGCGCCAGTATTGGCCAAATCTTTCATAGACTTCTCTGCTACCATGACTGCCTGTTTATTTTCTGATTAAAAAAGAATGGGTTAAGTTTCAATTTCCTCTCGAATTTCTCTTGCTTGTCTCCTCAGAATTCGATCTCTTCGTGTAACCTCTGGATCGAATTGCAGATCTTTGTTATCATGTGAACGAGTGATCATGCACAGCTGTAATAAGATGCAAACGAACAAGTGAATGCCCAGTGTATATAAAACAAAGATTATAATAAATAACAAAAATAAAATTAATAATGGTTAATACTAAAATGCAAATAATTTCAACCGTTCCCCGGCAATGGCGCCAAAATTTGATCGCGCTGTCGAGGCACATCAGATTAGTTATTTATTTCCTAACTTTCTTTCCTAATAGTAGGTAGAGTAAGTCAGGGTCGATCCCACAGAAAACAGAGAAACTAATCGAATTATTGTATTAAACCAATTATAATACTATAAATATAATATAAAGTGGGGTGGAGTTGTTTTGAGTAAATTAACGAAGTAATTAACAATTAACCTGACAAAATAACAATAAATTTACTTATGATAAGGGTATTCCCGCCTTTAACCCAGTATCCCCCTAGTCCGAATTATTCATGTAACTATTGCAACCATTTGAAAAACTAGTTCTGAGACCCCTACTCCAAGAATTAACAGGTACGCTTAGCTTATTTTTGTTACCCCTTAAGTATAATTAATCACAGGTTCGCCTAGTGATTAATCCTATCCAATTAAGTAGTCCTAGGATACGATCGTTAGAACACCATTAATCAAATGCATAGGGAACTAAGGCAACGGAGTAGATACGGTGTTGTACTCGCAAGCTCGGTACAAGTGACTACGACTTATGTTATCCTAGAGAATAATTCAGTATTTTCTACTCTTAGACATAAACGCATAACAATTACGGATTATGAATTTACGACCTAGCAACAATTATATGCCTAATATCAGGGTGATAAGTCCAAATAACAAACATATAAAAGATATGAAGAAACCAAATAACATAAATAATCCCAAACCATAGTTTAATCAAACAATTACCGGAATAATTACAAAAACATCTTCCTAGGGTTCAACATAGTTAAAAATGAAAAAATAAAGCCGATCATAGCAATCGCTAAGAACAAACTAATAAAGAAAGACATAAAACTAGAAAACCCGAGATACCGAATCTTGATTCTTCGTGCTCTTCCGAATTCCCAAATTCCACGATCCAAAATCAATGAAAAAGTTGTATTTTGGACTTGGGATCTTCCTTTTATAGATGGGGATGAATTAGGCTTGAATTGGGCTTGAAAAGGCAATCTGCGAGCAAATCCTGTTTTGACCAGTTTTCATTCTCGGTCGAGAATGGAAATTCTCGGGAGAGAATCATGTATAGAATTCTCGGCCAAGCCCGTTCTCTAGCTGAAAAATTAGCTTTTCTCTGACCCTTTATCTCGGCCGAGCCTTATTGTCTCGGCTGAGCTCAGTTTCCTGAGGCTTTAGCTTAATTTTTCTTCGTTTTTGAACTTGTGAGACTTGTTTTCTACATCCATCCTTGATCGAGTTTGACTTTTTGGTCTAGATTCACCTAAATAGCTTCAAAATAAGTCAAACAACATCAAATTGCCCAATAACATAAATATGAACAATACATGGTCAATTACGTATGCAAATTTCATTAAATAAACACTTAAAACCGACCTATTATGCATGCATAAACACGTGTACCAGGCTGCCTGATTATCTCAGTGAAGAGGGATGGGTAGAGGAATGGGTTGCTTGAAATTAGCACAAATAAAAGAGACCCATTCCGACTCGCTGACAGTAGTACTAAGAGCACGATACTCACCTTGGGCAGAGGATTTAGCAACCGTAACTTGTTTCTTGCTCTTCCAAGATATCAAAGAATTGCCCAATAGAATCCCATAACCTGTAATTGATTTCCCGGTATCCACTGTAAGCCGTCAATGCAAAGTTAGGAGTGCTAGAATAGAATAACCCCAGTGTGGAAGTTCCCCTCAAATAACGAAGCACATGACAGGCTACCTCAAGGTGATTAGATCGTGGATTGCTCATAAACTGACTTAAATGTTGCACCGAGTATGTCAAGTCAGGCCTGGTAAAATTAAGATACAATAGTCGGCCAATGAGCTGTCTATATTGATAAGGGCCAGGTAGGAGAACACCCTGACGTTCTTGAAGATGTAGGCCATGAGGTAAGGGTGTGACAACAGGTTTACAAGTCGCCAAACCAACATCTTCCAAGAGATCAGAGATGTATTTATTATGTGACAGAAAAGTACCAGCCTATGTTCTTGCTAACTGCATTCCCAGAAAGTATTTAGCGACACCCAGATCTTTAATAGTGAAAAGAGTGTCCAAATAAGTCTTGATCTTCGTAATAAGAGGGAGACTAGTACCCGTCACCAAGAGGTCATCCACGTACACCAATACGATGAGAAATCAGTGGTAGTGGTGAAGGTAAATAAGCGACGATCATGTGCCGATTGTACAAAATCGAATTAAAGCATTTTCGTGCTGAACTCCATATTCCACTCGCAAGATGCCTATTTGAGCCCATACAAACTCCATTTGAGACGACAAACCTACCCAGGAAGCGTTTTTTTATACCCTTGAGGTGGAATTATATAGACTTCATTATGAAGATATCCATGGAGGAATGCGTTATTTACATCAAGATGATGTATGGATCATCCCTTTATAATAGCCACAACAATAAAAAACCGTATTGTCACAACCTTTGCCACAGGTGAAAAACATTCATTGAAATCAAGCCCCGGAATATGGCTAAACTGCTTAGCCACTAATCGTGCCTTCAACCGTTTGACGGAGCCATCAGGGTTTAATTTGGTTTTGTAAATCCACTTGCAGCCAATAGGAGATTTGTGGGGTGGGAGATTAACAAGCTCCCAAGTATCATTTTTTTTCAAGGGCTTCCAGTTCTTTGTTCATCGCCGCTACCCAATACTGCTGTCCACTAGCCACTTTATAAGATGTAGGTTCTTTGACACTAGAAATCTTGGTTAGAAATGTAGCATATGCACTATTTTAAGCGTGCTTGGCCTCGGGAAATTTTAGGATGGGTGGCCCCCTAGGAAGTCTCTTAAGGTGCGCGTGAGTGAGGGCAAAGGGCGCTGGGAAAGCCTTGTCTAGGTTTGTTGGGACAGTCTGTCAAATTTGGAAGCGGGCTGTTGCACAAAAGACTTGAACTTAAGCAGAAAAATAATTAAATTTTGGCTTCAAAATGAGTGCCATTTTGTCTACTATATGCTCCCCCTTAATACTCTTCTTTAATTACCCTATCTTCCTCCAACTAAGGTTACCAACAGTCAACCGCACCTACCCCAACTCTCTCACTCTACCCCTATTTCTCACATCCCTCATTTTCCTTTTCTTCCTCCTAAGCCCTCTGACCCACGTCTATACACCTTTCTCATTTTTTTTAATTGTCCCTCACTAAATACAATAATACACTCCCGCACACAATTAGTTCCCTTTCTCCCTCTCGATAACATCACTCTCTTTCCATTTATCTTCTTCTTTTCTCCCCTTTTTATTCCTCTCCTACTCCTTTTCATTATCCCTCTTCCCCCTCTGTTCATCCCACCTTCTATATCTCCTCTAGCCACCACATCACACACACACTAGATCACACAGACATATACACAAGGCAGTTAGAATTTATTTCGCTACTCAACACAATTTAAAACATTATTCAATTTCATGGAGTTTGAAATAACGAGATTGCCAGATTGAAGAAGAAGAAGAAGAAACCACTGATTCTGAAGATAGAATGGACTACCATTTTTTTTATTTTTCCGCGTATAAGATGTACCGATACTGATTTCTACCTATTGTATCTATATCTAGGGGTAAGCTCCTACTACGGTATTAATTAGATATCTCGGAGGATTGTGAATTCTTATCTAGTTATTATCTAAAGAGATCTATTTTATATTCTATGAATCTGGTCAAGATACACAATGATATACACCACTTTACAGATATGCAGTTGGAAGAATAAATAATGATTTGGGCTCAAACTAGGCCCAAATAACTTAGTCCAGCAATTACAAATTATGATGCATGTTGGGCTTAAAAACTATTTAAATAGGCTAACTAAAATAAAAATTTCTAGTAATTAAAATATAAGTTAAAAATATGGGCACATCCCTCATCACTCTACTTTATATCGGGCTCGTACGATCCTCACTCTCATTACTCACAAGTCACAATCTCACTCAACACTCTCTTTCACCTTTCACACACACGCAAGCACACTCTCTATCTCAGAACCTTCTATGTCTCTGTATCAGCTTTTCTCATGCAATGGTCAGCCATGATGCGACCATGCCAACCCTGTAACGTCGCTACACCTTAAGGCTTGTCACCAACCGATCATTTTATTTCGGCTAATTTTAGTATCAGGCCTCTACTAAGGATGATTTGGTTGTTATTTTTAGGGTTTATTTCAAGATGCAACTTGATGTATAGTCCCTTTTTCCACTTGCAACCCCGATAAGAAAACGCGTTTGAGTGCAACTAAATGAAATCGCATTTTTGCAACTGCAACCTAATTATGTTTTACAAAAAAAGTTGTAGCAACTTAAAACACATGTGACTTGCATGCCCATTATTAAGGTTACAATCATAAATTTCACACCATCTCTGTCTCTCTCTAAAAAATGTGCATGTGATTCGCACATGCTACAACTACAACTAAACACCAAGGGTTTTAACCCTAATACATTTTCCTAGAAAGGCTACGAAGAAAACATTGTGAAGGAAAAGAAATTCCTAAAAAATTCGACGCACAATTGAGAACAAAGGGCTTTTGGTTGTGGCTGTAGGCGCTGGGTGACAATTGAAGAACCTGTATTAGAGCCACCAGATCTCGTTCGTGACTCGTAACTAGAAAATCCACTGCCCAATCTCCTGTATTGCATTTCTTCTAACTACCGCTTCTTGGGACATGTGGGTAGAAGAAGCATTTCTTCGAGTGTCAGGCCGAGACTCGGAGTTGAGTCCGGATATTAAATCGGACAATACGATGTTATTTCCTTTATTGTTATTAGTCCTATTTACTTTGTTTCTTGGATCTCTAGGAATCCCTTTTAATCAAAAGGGAGCAGATTTGGATATATTATCCCTGCAAAGTCGCTAAGTTGAGGAAAGCCTTTGCTGCGAAAAATATTAATGGTGAGACTTTTCTGGGTCAGCGAGGAAATGGGAACAGCGGCTTAAGCACTCATTCCTTCCTTACTCTAAGAAGTAAGCAAGTCAACCACTATTAGATAGATTTGCCTTGAGGGTTGTGCGATAACGCTTGTTCTCTCTTTCCCATGGAGCGCTAACTCGAAATAAATATAAGAATTTTGAGTACTCATCTCTGCACCAAAGAAAGAGAAAAAAACGCAGATCTCTGAAAGTGGTTTCCTGAATCCAAAATAATGAGATTGTTGCATTTTGAATCCCGGGTAACGTCTTCTTCTTCTTCTTCTCGGTGGTCACAGATTTCTTCAGACTAGGAAGCTGGACGGTGGTTGTGTCACCGCAGCTCTTTTCGCGACTTCCCGCTCTTTGGCCTCCTCCAGCTCGGCTTCAACTGTCCAGTCCCCAACTTTCCCCTATGAGTTCTACATTTTTTTTCTCAAATTAAAAATATTTGTTTCCTTTTTTAAATCTATTCAATTATAGAAATTGATAAACACTAAATTGAATCACAACCGTTGGGCATTTTAGTTAGGAACATCTAGAAGATTAAGGGGATAATTGGATTGGGATGTAGTGACATGTACCACGTTCGATGGGGCACATCCATGGACGGGACATCCAAAAAGGTATTTTAGTTTAAGGTATAGTAGGTTAGGATGTTCATTGAAAATTGTAAAAGGTGTATTGAAATTTGTAAAAGGTGTTTTGAAAATTGTAAAATGTGATGTAGGTAATAGAGTGTGGATGTGGAGGGATGGATCATACGGTGTAAGAGTGTAAAAACTTACGATTATAATCTTAATATGGGCATGCAAGTCACGCGTGTTAAGTTGTAGAAAAAAATCTAAAAAACGTATTAGATTGTAATAATCGGAAAAATGGAAGTTCTTTGGGTTGCATTGGACACGCTTTCCCCTATTTTTTTATATTGATTGATTAATTGGTTTATTGTAAACAAATTGTTTGGAAGACGGAGAATTTTTACTTTTTCCTTTCCTTGTGTCTATATATATTTGTCAAAGGGAAACCCTAGCCTCTGGTAGAACACCAACCCATTCCCCAGTGGCATGGATTGCGCCGCCGGACACTGGCACTAGCTGCCTTTACTTCCGTCCTTCCAGGTTCTTACAAAATTTGCTACTTCTTATTTCTTTGCAAGTTTTCATTTGGATGTATTTTTTTTCTAATTGTTCGATTTGAGGTTGCCCAGTTCTGTGTTATAAGTTGTTTTTTCTTGTCTGTATGTGTAGGTGTAGGTTCAAAGCTTGGAGCAGTCCTCTGTTTCCTGTGACTGCCTTTTCCTCCTTATTCCAGACATCATCAAGGACTGGCAAATCTTTTGCACACTCGTTCCTTTGTTCACTCTGTTTAACCCAACTTCATCGTTTTCTCCTATCTTACCACTCGAATTTTAACCATTTGATTTTTAATTTATTTGCAAAAGAAATGCCCGAATCTAGTTCTTCTTTCTAATCTCTAACCATAACTGTGTACCTGACAAGAGAAAAAGCACACTAATTCAATTGCATTCAGTGGTGGATTATGGAATATAAAATTTAAATTGCAAATATAATATAAATTCAATACCATGAACTTTTAATTACACTGGAGGGAACTTTCACATTGTAAATAGATAAGCTACTGTCCTGGAGGTGTCTGGAATGAGAAGAAGGAAGTAGTCTGACATTTTTGTGCTGGTTAAGATTCATTGGGTGATGAAGTCATAGGTAAGCGTAATTCGCGAAATATCTTGTTATCCAAAGAGGCAGGTAGTCTTATAGATTTTATGTTCGTCTTCTGTTTCACATATTTGTTCATGTCTAATGTGCTGTGTGCATGCATGATTACTCAATGTCAACAAATTCATATGGATTCTAATGTTTCCTCACATTTGATATGCTGATGTATACTTTTATCTCTGAGTTTCACAGCTTCTAACGGTGGAACGAATTTCAGCTTATTTGGGAGTGAAAACTAAAGAGAGGCTCAGCCTATTATCTTTAGTACTCATCGATGGTGTTTAGTTGATTTTGATTTGGGTTTTTAGAGAAGGGAAATGAGTATTATCTTAGGCAATGCCAATACGCTTTATGGCAAGTAAATCACTTGTAATTGTAAGTCATGACTAAATATCCTCTTCTGCTGCAATTTGTGGATCTGCTTGTGACTGAGTTTTAAGTTACTATCAGTTCTTTGTATTGGCAACGTTAAACCTTTATTTTTTCTCCTACTTTTCCAAGTAATTTCATTGTTTATGGCATGGTGAAGCTTCCTTCTTATGGTGTAGTAGGCGGTATATTCTCCATTTAGTTAAAGAAGCTCTTTTGGCTTCTGTTAGAACTCAGAGGTCTGTTCGAAATTTTCAGAATGTCTTTCGTTCAAAGACATGCTTTTAAATTGTTTTCTCATTATTGAGAAAAGGCATCAAAGATAATATACAAGCTTGTTTTATAGAAGTAGTAATTAATCATTAAATTTTTACCTTTAATAGGTGAGCAAAATGACTGGTTAATGATTAGAGAAAAAAATTACTGAAGAACAAATTCGAAGATATTTTCATCACTCACAACTCGGCGTATGACTCACACTAATGCTTATTTATAGGTGCGCGAGTTACAAATAGTACATAGAAACGGCACCACAGCATCCTAATTAACATTACGGAACATAAGATGTGTGTTGAAATGCGAATTTGAAGTCCAATTCTAGAAGGTGGGATTTTGCTGCTGTTGATCCAACTAACAAGTTATTCTATTATCTCATGGTGACAAATTTAGCTTATGAATCTATATATGCCTCTCCAGTGGAATTTGAGTCTTTTCCCTATGATTTTTGGGGGGAAAAATGATAAAAAGTCAACAATTAGCTACTGTCATGAACAGCAATTTCCACACACAAAAAAAGGGGGGAGGGAAATGCGAGACCCTTCCCCTGGGAGCAGTACATGATGATACCAACCATATTCGTAGTGGAGCGAAAAGTAGAACAAGTTTCAAGATCCATCTTGAGATTTTGACATCCAACTAAACAATAAAACTAACAATCAATTGCACGCCAATATCCAAGATGGATCTTAAAACTTGTCCTATATTTCGTTGCAGTAGGAAACGTGGTTGGTCTCATATTGTATGGGGTCCTAGTGATGATGCACAAATTGTTGCAAAACAGTAATATTAGGGTGCTATAATATATACAGACTGCTATCTTTGTTGGCTTTCATTCCATTTGATGTCTAATTTTCGATCCTCCATCTAAGACAGGTTTGTGGCATGTGGTGATAGAGCATAAAATGGTTTGAAGTTGGAACTGGATGAGGTTACAATTGTAGAAGGTTGTGTAGTACCTAGAGGAAACCCACACATTATACCTATTGGAGCTCTTATGTGAAGAAATTCCCAAAGCATGGCTAAGACTAAAATGTAATGTTTGCTGGGAGGCAACCCAGCAATTCTGTTGTCTGTGCCATCGGCTTAGTGTAGACTTCAGCCAAATAATAATTTAGCACTTGCCAGCCATAAACAAAAGATCTATAATTTTGTTACTTTTGTAAATTTATTTATCATAATGTTAGTGTTTCTTTGCCAAAAATTAACCATTGTTTTGATATTTTTGCCCCCATTTAAGGCACCTCTCCTGCTGTTGTTTTCTTTATTTTTCTTTGGAAAATTGATAAAAATGCCCTTTAACTTTGGGGTAATTAAAAAATTACCCACTAACTTTGGCCATTTAAAAAAATGCCCCGTAATTTAAGATTTATTGATAAAATTGCCCTGCAACCGGGAATTGCCTGTAACCCTCCCGGTTACCTGTTGACGTGGCAAAGGACTGCTGATGTGTGCACCAGCTGGACGCGTTTTTATACCAGGTATTCATTCTCCCCTCCATAAACTCCTTCTTCTAGCCCTAATTGAAGCCCTAATTCTTCATCTTCTCCAACCACGTCCCCGATTACTGGGTGTAGAACTTCTGCGACATCAGAGACGCAAGGTAGCGCGCCGTGTTTCGTGCGCATTGTAGCTCGCCGTGTTTCGTGCTCAAGAAGCTCGCCGTGTTCAGTTATTTCGCAAGGTTGCGCGACGTCTTCTTCCTGGTAGTGAGTATGTCATTTTCGAACACCTCTCCGGCTGGATACTTGGTTTGTAATTGTGGTTTACCATCTGTTCTGCAAACATCAAAGAAAGAAGAAAATCTGGGCAGAAGATTCTATGGGTGCCGCAACTGGAATGTAAATCTTGTGTATTTCTTCGAAGTGCAAAATGTTGATTTAAATTTTGGGGTGTTTTTCTTCTGATTTTTGGTTCATTTATTCTTGATTTTTTTTGCTGCAGAGAGGAGGTTGTTTGTTCTTCCAGTGGATCGACCCACCAATTAACAATGCTTCCACTTCTGCGGCTGTGGGATTGCAAGGCGAAATGAGGGATTTGGTGGGGAGGCTCGATGCTATGCAGCAAAAGATTGAGAAGATTGCGAAAAGAGTGAAGCTTATAAGGCTTATTATGACACTAACTTGGGTTCTGTTGTTGGCCCTGTTGATCAAGAATATGGGGATCAAGATCTGATTGCTCAACAAAATGGATAGTAATGTTGATTGGAAAAAAAATTATGGTTAGTATTTGTGTCATGTGGGGGTTGTTGGACAACTGTGGCAATGTGTTTTGTTTTACACAAAAAAGTGAATGAACAATTTCTATGTATTCTGCTATTGTAATGAATCATTTATTGGTAATCACTATAATTGATGCTCGTTCCTGTTCATATTGTTATTAATGGATGATTATTCAATCTGTTCTAATGGGGATGATTAATCAATCTACAATTGAGTTGTATACAATATTTGATATTTGGAGCTGAAAATAGAGTAATCAAATGGCTGGGAAGATAATAAAAGCTAAGCAAAAGGCAGTTTTACAGCTGAATAACAGTTTTACATAATCCCAATATTTTTGTGCTTCAACAATTTAGCCTGGCCTACTTGAAACAAAAACTATTCCACAAGCAATATCAAGTTTAAGGCTTCAACATGTCTTAATCTGTTACAAAATGAATCTGCCACAAAATATTTAAACTAATTCAGCCGTCGTATTAAGATCCTCACATTGTGCTGCACCCAGGTGGGCGTTCAAACACATGAGGGGTGTTACTCCCAGAGGCCATTTCCTTGAAAATTGAGAGGTGGATGTTATGCAATTGATTGGTTTCTTCATCTATACCGGCTCCGAAAGCTGCAATTTCATTTGCATCATCTTCGACCTCGTCTTCGTTTTCCACTATTGGGACCTCAATGAATTGTTCTTGGCCAGCATCCTCAATTTCAGCTGAATTAGGAAGATTGTCTCCAATTACGTCTGTAGTACGTATGGAAGTCGTGTTCTTTTTCCCAATCTTCCTTTTTGGTCGAAGCTTGGCCGGTACAGTGGACGGTCTAGGCCCCTTCTCCCCAGCAGATTTCACAATCAAATCCTAATACCAAACCAGCCAACATATTAAGCAAATGATACATGTAATTCTGTATGGATTTTGAAAAAATTAAGAAACGAAAATTTATTACCGTATCTTCCGTTTGAAGGTTATCTTGAGTCAATTGGCTGATCGGGAATTCTTGCGAGCCTTCAACATTTGTCTGTCCCTGATATCCAGTTTAGTAGATTAGCTATTTAAAGTTAACTAAACGAAACCCAACATTGTACAAACTGAAAAAAACATAATCAAACTTGCCTCATTCATGTTCGTCTCATCATCATTGAATGCGTCTTCTTCGTCTATTCCTTCCAAACCACATTCTTGCAAAATCTTCCTCATATTAGCTCGCTCAATCTCAGACTGCCCCGATTCATCCTTAACACGATTTTCCACCAACTCGATTTGGTCAGAGCCAAAAAACAACCAAATTAATTGGACTTAACCCATTTTTCCAAACACAATATTAATCAAGATATTGCATATGCCTCGACTAAACTACTCATCATTAACCCATTCTTTTCAACAACACCAAGCAAAGCCCATTTTCGAACACAAGTCATCTACTCCAAGAACTCTATCACTAACCCATATTCGAATTAACTCAGGCAAAATAAAAACAACTACTACACATGAACTTTGTATACTAAAACCAATTGATAAATTCAAACTGTATAATTAAAAAAATGAAGCATAAATATTAACGGGCTTACAAATGGACAAGCTCGACGGTTGTGACCAGGAATCCCACAGACGCTACATTTTACGGTAGTTTGGTGCCTTTTCTTGTGGTGGGCGTCTCGATTAGTGGGTCTACCCCTCTCTCTTTCTTGCCTAGGCAGTGGCTCGTCTGGCTCCCTTCTACGTGCTTTAGGCGGTCTGCCCGCCCTTCTAACAACTTTTGGTGGTAGGGGGGGGATACCCTCCGCAGATGCCCACTCTTGCCTTCCATTAATTGGCATTATCACTGGTCCATATGCAGCCAAGTATGTCTCAACCCGATAACACCTGAAAATTTAAGAAAATGAGTATAAAACTACATCGATAGAATTAAAGTCTATGATGGCATCTTCAATTTTTTTATGTTCGTACCTGTGTACATATGAAAACGGGTCATCTCTAACGCGATTGATTGCAGATAGTGCATGCTTGCATGGAATTCCGGTCAAATCCCATTTCCTACAAGCACAAGACTTGTTCTCTAAATCAACCGAATACTGATTCCCATCGAAACATGAGACTTGAAAATGAGTGTCACTGGCTTTAATGGGGATGCAATCGGCTACTTTTGACATATTCAAGTCCAATATTTGCTGAATTCTCGGACATAGCTTTCCTTTCCATCTCTGAGCTCGATCGCGATTCTCCGTGCATCTTTTCATTAACTCGTTCATTATTGTTTCCAACATTGACAATATAGGCATCTCCCTTGCATTCAATATCATGCTATTGAAACTTTCGCACATATTATTCATCAAAAGGTCACACTTCGGGTAGGTGTCAAAGTGCGATCGACTCCACTGATGCGGGGGCCTTTCATTTAACCAAGCATAGGCAGACTTGTCCATATTTTTTAAATCCTCCATCCTCCGCTTAAAATCAGCCACCGTGGTCGACTTGGCTGCCCTCCAAACTGCGACCTTAAATGCGTGACCCCTAAAACCCGAATTTCGCATATTTAGATGCATGTGACGCACACAGAATCTATGGGCTGCCCCGGGTAATTCCTCATCAACAGCCTTGATGAGCCCCTTTTGCTTGTCACTAATTATCGTCCACTCCCAAGGCTTGTCAATATCCAAGTCATCCTTTAGTTGCTTTACGAACCACGCCCAATTCTCACCGTTTTCGGTACTAACAACTGCATATGCAAACGGGAAAGAATTGTTATTGGGGTCTACACCTACCGCCGTTAGCACGATCCCCCCGTGTGGACCTTTTAGAAATGTCCCGTCCAGACCAAACAATGGTCGGCAGCCCGTCAAGAACCCCTCTTTTAGTGCAGCCAAGCAAATGTAGAATCTCTTAACCTTGTTTCCTTCGGGAGTTTGGTCCACATTGAGAAAAACGGTCGACCCGGGGTTTGTCCTCAAGATTTCAGCCGCGTAGTCCCTCAAAAGCAAGTATTGATCGTCCGCTCTACCTTTAAGCCCACGAAGAGTCCTTTGTTTGCACAAAAAATCCTGCCACGGTGTTATGTCAACCCTGGTTTCTGCAATAGCATCAGCCCTAAAAGCTTTAATCTGTCGCTTCTTATCTGTTTGGAACACATATCCGAACCTGCTTGATAACCATCTACTATTCATGTTTCTGACAAAGTGCGAAGGTGCACACGTGTGGTCTGGAATGCAAGTAGTGACCACAAATGATGTCTCACCGGGCCTCCGTAGTGAGTTCACCCTGAAATTACAATTTTCAGCATCACAAATTGCATAAATCCTGTGCTTGTCACTCTTTTTAAAGCTAACTGATCTTTGTTCCAAAATGGCATGTGTGTCAAGCATGTCTCTGAACTTCTTCTTTGTACTGAAAACCATCCCCAACACAAGTGTTGGCGACCTCCTGTAGTCGGGTCTCCACCCTGGCGCCATAGCATCACCATTTTCATCCTCAGAGTGAATACTACGAAAATCATCTTCACTAAAACACAAGTCATCTTCGCCTAGAGGATCAAGCTGCTCAATTTGTTCCGAGCCACTGCACCCTTCATTGTGCTGAACTCCGGCCCACTCGGCATCTTTATCTGTGAACTTATCAAAATCAACATCATCTACAGCATCTTTATCATTTCCCTCCTCCTGATCAAACTCATAATCACTGTCCTTGCATTCATCGTCGTCTTCGTCTTCATCTTCTAAAATCTCAACTACTTCAGCGGGTCTCTTACCCCTCTTAATTTCTGCCCTCTTTTTTTTTATCCTTCTTTTTGTTCCTGCTCTTTTCAGCCTCGGCCTCCAAGGGAGACTCTTCGATCAATACCTCGTGTAAAGTAGTATCTTCTCCAACTTTGGAAGGGTTGACACCTTCAGTGAACAAGTTCATCTCCCTACTATCTTTCGCATCTTGAAGAAAATGTTGCAATTCCACTTCGTGGCTTATCGGAGTAAAGTACGCTTCGCCTTGACCCCTACCCCACAACAAGGGCTCCTTGCACTTCTCAAGATGAGCAACAAATTTTACCAAATCCCTCAAAGTAAACTGACTAGCATCAACATGGTCAAACTTCACCACTTCTCCTCCAATGTAAGCCCCTTCCCAATTCTCAACTAAGCCCCCATAATGAATTGAGAATGTATAAAAAGAACTATTGGGACCTGGTACATAGACACGAGTAAAGCAAAATTCAGTCCAAGATAGAGTCAAATAATTGCAAATTGAGACTACTACGAAATAGGACAATCACTTTGAGAAATTACCAAACAACCCTCAATAGCTCATTCCTATCTATAAAAAACTGCACAAACACTGTCCCACATATGTAGTAAATGCAAAATGGGACCACATCTTGAGAAGATAACAGCAGCATGCAACATATTTTTTTTTTTATTATATGTGCACAAAAAAAAATCACAAGTAAAAGTAAAAAAATCCAAAAGAACAAACGAATCATTCATACAACAGCTGTACCCTGTCCATGTTCACACCAATAGCAACAACCACAAGCAAAGGAAGGAATATTTCGACCCCACATAGTCATAACACAGCTGGACGCCATTTTCAACTCAGTATAAACTAATAACGTTGTCCCCTTGACCGTAAACACTAAAGTAAACAGAAGCTACAAACAGACAAATTTTAAAATCCCACAAAGCTGTCAACTTGGAATAAAGTAGCAAAACTTCGTCATTTTACTCTATTGAACAACGAAAAACTCCATAAACAACAATAGAAACACGATTCGAGTAACTAGCTTACAAATTTGGAAGCAAAATAAAATCGGGAGAATATTACCATAATCTGGGCAGGGCTCGCCATTTCTGCCAGGGTCGCGACACCGCATCTCGGAGTCCTCCCTGATCGGTTCTACAACGGAATGATTCAGACCTCGGGTTAGAGACTCGCCGTCGTTCTTCTTCCAGCCGCAGTAGAGCCAATATCGCGATTCAGGGTTAGGAGAATTGGGGATGGGTTTTGCCCTAATTTGGACACGTGAATATCACGTGGTTTACTAACCTGCGCCACGTCTGGTTAAAAACGCGTCCAGCTGGTGCACACATCAGCAGTCCTTTGCCACGTCAACAGGTAACCGGGAGGGTTACAGGCAATTCCCGGTTGCAGGGCAATTTTATCAATAAATCTTAAATTACGGGGCATTTTTTTAAATGGCCAAAGTTAGTGGGTAATTTTTTAATTACCCCAAAGTTAAAGGGCATTTTTATCAATTTTCCCTTTTTCTTTTATTTTTCTATTTCTCAATCTTTGGACACTCCCCTCCCCTGTGCAATTTTTTCATCTCTTTCATTCTCTGTCCACTCCCTCTCAAATGTTCTGTATCAGGAAACTCAACGCTGCATTCGCCATTTCTGCGTCAGCTGTGGAATAAGGGACATTTTGTGTGCGCAGCAACATGATGGGATTAGTTTTGCTGGTTTGGTATCTTAAAGTAAGTAAAATTGGTGATCATCACAGCTACTACTCATAAGTAATGCACTACTCCAATAATTATTGACATGTATTGTTTGCAATTTGATTTGTGTGGTATAATTGTGATAAAATGAAGAGCGTTTGTAGCGAATTGAACACTTTCCGTGGTATTATGATCGTAGGGAAAATATTTCATTTGCAAATTTTATTTTCATGGTATGATATTTCCTGGCAAATTTAATAGTTCTTGTCGCAAAATAAGTTTTATTATCGTGGCAACTTGATAATTTAATATAGTGATTTGTGGCAAGTCAATCTACGGTAGAAAGAAGAGTAACAATGTCAAAGATGTCGTAGTCATAATAAGAAAGGCTAGAATTATTATAAAGTTACAAAGTGACTAAAATTATATTAAAATTTTTGGAAGTTGCAAATAATTGCTACTTTTAAAACAAAAAATGCCTATTGTTAATAAAAAAGAAAGCACCTAAATTTAAATAAAAAATTTGTCCTGAGCAAAACAATATTAACTGCCAATAGAAAACCAAACCCAGTAGTAAAGCACAAATGCAATTCTCTCTCTAAGACATACGCTCTCTCCTCTCTCTAAAGACAACACACCTTAGCCTTCTCCTCCTCGGCCGGCGGCTGTTGCCGCCTGCAGCCGCCGGCCATACTTTCTCTGTTTTTTAATTTTTGCTTTTATTCACTTGTTTTGTTATTTCTGTTGTTTTTATATTTTTGTTTGTCCAGATCTTGGATTTGCCTTTCTCTTGGTTCGAGCTTCTGGGTTCGAGCTTTTTTGGCATCGATTTGGAAGATTTACCGGGTTTTTACTGGGCCATCTTGGTGCTGTGAAGACCGGGTCTGCCATTGAAGGCGTTTCGAAGGTCGCGACCTTTCCGCCATTGAAGGCCTCTGCTTGCTCCTGGTTCTTCCTTATTTCCCAGATTCGCCGCGGAAGGGTACCAGATTCACGGCGGCGCCGCTATTCTCTATGGCGGCGCGGGTCTTGCTGTCCCAGCATCGTAGGCCCGCTGCAGTCGATTCACAGCTGCGACGCTTGTCGTCCGGCGACATGTTTTCTACACATTTCCAAGGCGCGCTCTGTCCCGATCTGAGGTCGATTTCGACCCTCCATGTAAGGCCAGGTGTTCCCTTGGCTTTGTTGCCACTGAGTCCGCCAGCCTTCCGAGTCGACTCACCCTGAGTCTGCCAAGCTCATACTCGAGGATCCCCTGTTTGCTGCGAGTCTTCTTCCTCCTTCATCCTGACGTCCGTTGCGATGGTCATTTCGGATTCTGTTCAGAGCTGCAGATCGCGTCTCGGAGATCTGAGCGCTCTTGATTTCAAGGCAGCCTTCTGAGTCCACCGCCTCTGCCGTCTCACTGATACCCATCTCAGTCCTCTGCCATGGCACTATTTTGGCTCGGTCTGATTCGCGAGTCATGCTGCGACTGAGTCTGCGACTCACTATCCACTGAGCCGACTCCTTGAGTCTGCCACTGCTTTCGCGGATTATGATTCTTCTGCTATTGGGAGAGATCTCCATCTCCGATTTCCTGCAGCTTTACAGCGTGATCTGACGATGGAGTTTCCGCTGTCCCAACAGCTTCAGCCTTGGAACAGGCTCGATTTTTCATCCTATTGACGGTCTTTGACTCCTTGTCTGATTTTGAAGGCCCTTGAGCCCCAGTAGGAATGGTTACATACACAAAACCATTGTTTACGGGTTCACATTTCTGATTTTCTGATGATTTTTTCGGTTGATTATCTGCTCATAGTGAATATGGGAAGAGCATTTATTGATAAGTGCTTTTGAGCAAGCACTTTACACTCACATCAGATGTTGATATTGTGATTTTAGCAGGGTTGGTTACATGTTAATCACGTTTTGGCATTTGATGGGTTTTTTGGAATTGTCTACAATTCCATCGCTTTGACTCGGCAATCCCGGGTTTTGTTTGGAGGCAGTCCCTCCATTTCTCTACTGCTTCTTCAAGATTTTGACTTGTCTAGCTGGACTATATTGGGTTATTTTTGGAGATTTGCACACGTCTTTGGATTTGTTGTTGGGTCACAATTACAGATTTTACGGCTCTGAGCTAAGGCATTGAAATCCTCAGAGGGACTTTTAGACTCACCCGATGTGAGGAGCGTTGCTAATCCCCCACGCTCGGATTTCGTGACATAGAGCAAAATGATTGGGAGCTCGACCTCTGTAGTTTGCTCGGCGACAGTTCTATATTGCTTCTTCTCTCCAATCGAACCCGTCATTTCCAGTTCTATTTACACTAAATTGGCTTTGTCTTGTACTTGCTTTATTTTAATTAGCCATTTTTAGTTTATTCTGGATACCTTTATCTGCCGGCTTGTGGCATGAAAAGGATTTTCGTTTGATCCTTGTGAGTGACCAACATGTGGTCTCCACATTTCTTGTTCCCTTTGTTTTCTTTTCTTTATTTATAATACTACCTATTTAAGAAAACCAAACTCAGCTAATAAAAATGACCTAAAAATTTTCTATTAAAATCAAGAATTATTGAAGGAAAAACACAATTAGTGTGCTTTCGTCAAAAGTAACTGATGAAGGGCAATTTAGATATTCACTAAATATTATGTATCTGTGAAATCCTTGTATTTGACACCCTATATAAAGGGGATTTGATGAATAAGAGAACCCTAATTATTCCGTGTCTCTCTTCCGTCTCTCTTTACTATTCTTCTTTTCTATTTTCCTACAACACGTTATCAGCACGAAACTCTACCCGTAAAAAAAAAAAAAAAAAAAAAGATTAATATCAAATTCTATTGATCGGCCGTCGACAGCGTTTAGCAGCACTCATTGTAGTTTTTCATCATAAAATTTCAACTGGGGATTGAAGTTGATTCTACAATAAATTTTAAAGTGGCAGACGTCGGCCAGCGGCGGTGAGTGATTCAAGCAGAGGTGATACGTTTTCTCAGATAAGTCATCCACATTATTTTATTTCTATATACAATCATTAGAATCAGTATTGCTTTCGGATTTATATAATTTATTTTTTCCATGAAATCATTAGAAATTCAATTAACATATAAAATATGTGAGAATATTTTGTAATCAAATATTATGTTCGTATGCATCAGAAAGGCCATGAATTTATTATACCATTTAGGCCTTAGTTTGACAAATATTATTATTTGTACCAATATATGAATTTAATATATTGTATCGTTGTTTTCGAGATAAACTCGATGATTAGATGCAAATAATATTTGTTGACACCCGCATGTGACATGACATATTACACGTGACACAAACCCATCTATGTTTATTGATTTAAATATTTCGAGCAATTTAAACATGATAAATTGCATGAATATATATTTCTTTGATGAGATACAACTGTTGTTTTTGGCAAGTTGAGAATAAATTTATATGTGCATCCGAAGTAGTTGTGTACAATCATGAAAATCATAGAATTTTGCATGACTGGATTGATTTTCATGGGGACATGTGTCTAGCCTCTTTTATGTTTTCTAATGTAATTGAAAGTTTATCACCTGAGTTGTTTATTATGCGCTTAGAGATTATTGTAAATAAGTTTATTTGCATGACTATATGATAATTTTACAATTGCTTTGCCTACGAAGTTAGTTATGCTTGATAAATTGATTTCCATGATAATGAAAATTCATGGGCTATACCAAATTAGTACAAATCAACTTTGTGATAAAGTATTTTCACAAAGTATCGAAAAACTTGTGATATATGGTCTCGAAATCTAATTAAAAAGAAAATGATTAAACCAACTCGATCCAAATTTGAATATTGGGCTCAGAAGAAATTGAGTTACCACAATTAATATTCCTAATAGGAAAATATTTCCATGAAAAATAACTACACCCTATAAGAACTCTCTTATGATCATATCAACTGATTCCAATGACAAAGCACTGTCTGACATAGTAGAAGTCACAGTCAATGCTCTAATGAATTTGAGATGACACATTAATCCTAGCTTACACTAGGAGTATTGTTTAGTTAAAAAGTTACTCGATGAGTTGCGGAATGCAATAAAAGAAATATTAAAAATGTAGATGAATCTTTACTTCCGATATTAACTATCTAGTGGAAAGAAACCCACTCACTAGACTACAAAAGGGTTAATAGCCTCAATAAGGACACTTTGTGTAAAGAAATCACATAAGATGATATGATACATAAAAATCTCTTTATCTTTCTACTCCGATGCTTATACTAGCGAACCCGTATAGGCTAGAATATGAAATAAAAGAATTACAATATTAAATTAGTTAATCAACCGTGCAAGTAGTTGAGAGGCATGATCAGTTTCTTCTGAAAAATAACATCAAACGCATTGGGATAAAGAAAATTCTCAAGCCCAAGTATGATGAACTAAATAGTGGAAATAACCCCAAGGTAAAGGAAATGAATGTGTTTGTCTCTACAGTTGTGGTAACAATACACCACAAAGTAAGGGACATAGAAGCTCTGGAAGCTTTCCGATGTGCTTACCCCAAATGAAGATGGTGGTTATGGAAACCATGTGCAAAAGCAACACGTCGAAAACCTCTGAACAAAAGGGATAGAGTTGGTAATGAACTTTTAAATAAGTGTGGAAATATTATACTTTTGTATAAAAACTGCTAGAGCAGTTAACTATAAGAGATATAGGAAGTCCAAAGAACGAGACTCACTGCATCACTGCATAATGAACATCATTGAATCACAAGTACTAAAAGAACGAAGAATCGTCGAATTCTGTAGAAGTCTAATGACATATCAATTATAGTCACAAAACGCTCTATATGCACCAAGAGCTATTACAATGTTATTAAGTAAAGATATTTGTGTCAAAGACTATCATTTCAAAAATACATGTGAGAATGGAATTGAATAATTTATGATACCTACACCTTAGAGAAATAAATAAGTCAATCTAGTGACATGTACTCCACTACAACTCTGATCGTTTCACCAAAACGAACTTTGGAAGACATAATCATATGTTACCTAAAATGAACTTTGGGACATTAATTCATATAGGTTTTGGTACGATTTCTTAGACATCCAAGTCATAACATGATGATCCATATTTAAGAAATTATATGGACATTCTTTCTTTCGCGTGAAATACAAAAAAGGGATAAAAATCTTATACGATGTGCAGTGTCAGTACTAATTTTGTTATAACAGAGTTAATGCTTTCTAAAGTACTAAAAGCACGACCAACATCCCATTCTGCCTCATTAACTGTTTTAGGGCATATCACTCATTCTACCAAGCCTACTATTTGGTAATAAGTAGGATCGAGACCTTCCTATACCTGATATATAAGTAAGACAATCCATTCTTACAAAAGAACATAATATAATATATGTGGACCTATCAAACCAGAAAGCGGGCCATTAAAGTATCTATGGTTCTGGTAAACGCTTTGACACACTAAATGATCATCACATTATTGTCCACAAGAAATGTTGCATTTGAAAAACTCCTAGAAAATATTATATAAGGGTTCACCACCCTCACTTCATAATGTCTATAAGACTTATTAACTCTAGAGAGTTCTCATCATAAGGATTTGATGATTATTGCATATCTGTTAGGATCAATGTATATTATCCTTTAACCCATGTGCATACACAAAAATGGTCTCACATATGCCACCATCAAAAGGATATAGATGGAGGATTAGACATTGAAATGCGCACTAAAATGCCTATCAGATATGAGGTTATGCAATATCGTTGCAACTTTACTTTATTTGTCTCAGACCCACTGCTAACCAATAATTTATGTGTACCAGTTGGTAACTGGATTTAGCCTGATATTTTTACATTTATGCAAATTTGGTTACGCAGTATATGTGCCTATTTGAGTCCCCACAACGCATAAAAATGGGTCTTTAAAGACAATTAAATATTTATGATGGTTATGGATTTCCAACTATTACCCGTTATTTGAAACCTTTGACAGGCGAGATCTATTTACCGCTAGATTGGCGGATTGTCACTTTAATGAGACAGTCTTCCCGTCGTTAGGGGGAGATAAGAAAAAGAATTTTCTAAGGGAACGACAGGAAGTGTTTCCCAGTATGTCTCATTAGGATCCCCACACTTCATAATGTAAAGTGAAGTAAAACGAATTATCGATCTTCAAAGTATGGAAGATTTGATTGGTGATGCATTTGCTAAAATCGCTAAAGTGACAAGATCATATATACTCGCTGCAAATGTGCCTGTAAGGTTAAAAGTCCCCAGTAAGGGGCACAACACCGCAGATAAAGGTGTTGCAACCACATTTAGTGGAGGTGTGGTTGAGGCCGTGGCTCCCAAAAGGAAATGGGGGATGCCATGTGGTTCGGTGAACACCTGCTCAAGGAAGGAGGCAGGTGTGGCACAATTTGAATCATCAATGAAAAGAAATACTCTCAAATTATTTCTAATTAATTATGTCCATGAATCATCACTGGAGGACGCTCCGAAGTTTAATATGATTCTAGAGATAATGAGAGTGCATGTGAGTTAATGGAAAAAACTTTCACATGCATTGATGATGAATACATTGTTGCTCAATGAATTATAGAGTGCGATTATATCGAACCACGCTCTATTGTAAGATATAACAAAGAGCATAATGGCCTATATGGAATCAATCCAGGTAGAACTCGATTCTATGACAAAACAACAGGTATTTGGTTTGGTAGTGCTAGCCTTACCAAGTGTAAAGCCTGTAGGACATAAAATATGTTTTGTCAGTAAGCGTAGTAAGAAGAATAAGTCCTGAGATGCAAAAGTTACCTTAAAGCACAAGGTTTTCTCACAAAGCCCTGGAATTGACTATGAGGAGATATTCTCCCACAACGGACGTCATAACGTCTTATTGATAAATTTCCGAAGGATTGAAAATGCAACACACTAATGTGGTTACAACATATCTCTTTGGGGATCTTGTTTTTGAGATATGTGTAAGTGTCAGATGGACTTGCATTGCCCAACTCAAGTAACTCTAGACCACAGAGTGCATTTACAATATTAGATTGAAATGCTCACTTTGATTGAAGTAAATCTGGACGAAAATGGCATACCCGACTGAGTGACTACTTGGTTGGGAAGGGAAAGAATAAGTAGTATTGCACCTATGCATTTATAAAGAAAACGATTTATATATTTGCAACTATAGCAGCTTATGTCGATGTTAAGGACATAATGGGTACTCTTAAAGAAATAAGAGATATTGTGATGTATTTGAAATCTAAATTGAGATAAAGGATCATGGGAAAACTCACCGAGTTTTTGGAATATTAATTCCTCAGTTTGCATATATCCAAAAGATTATCAGGCGATTTCACATGGATAAAGTGAAATCTGTTAGCACTCCTATGATTGGTTGAAGTGTGGACATAAGGAAAGATCCATTTGAGTCAAAAGGAAATGACGAAAGAGTTGTTGGGAGATGAAATTCCCTACTTAATTGAAATGTGCGCATTATTGTACAAAAAGTTCAATGCACTCAACCATGTATTACTTTCTCAATGAACATGTTGGTTATATTTTACTCAAGACAACGCAATATCAATTGAATGATATCAAATAGTATTTTGACATATGAAAGAAACCATTGACTCATATTTGTTCTTCCCATATTAGAGACAAGAGAGATTACAAATGAAATTGTAAACTCTAAAGGAAATGTCAAATGTTCTCATATAGAGAGATTAAAGGATTACAAAAGAATATGTAACTCCTAAATAAATGTTGAAACTACCCCCACTACGAAATACCAAATACTACTTTGGTTAGTTTAAATATTGGTTATCTTGTTAGCTAATGTAAAGGTCATTACCAAACTGGTTAAGTATTACCACGAGGAGTACAATGAAATCTTGAAGATCCACCAAGCACAACTCATTTATCAACCCCACCGAATCAGACAAAGATGGTTGTCCTACATGAAGGAGTTCTTAAGCACTATGGTTGAAGACCTACCACAGAAGACCGACCTAAATTTATGAAGATAATGCAGTTTGCAACAAGAAGATAAAACTATGCTACGTAGGAGATGATTATACGAAGCATATGCCACAAAGTTTGTCTATAACCAGCCATCATAAACTTTCCTCATGATTTATATAAATCGAGGATGCGGATATTTTCAAAACACTCCTAATAGATGTACGTATCAGGGGAGGTGTGTAGAGTTCAGGGGGAGTCTCAACATAGGTGCGTTGCACTCTTTTTTCCTCCGACCAAGGTTTATTTTTTTCCACTGGGTTTTGTACTTGACAAGGTTTTTAACGAGGCAACGAGTTATGCACCAATTCTCCTTTGACTTGGCACAAGGGGGAGTGTTGAAGGAAAAACACAATTAGTGTGCCTTCGTCAAAAGTAACTGATGAAGGGCAATTTAGGTATTCACTAAATATTATGTAACTGTAAAACCCTTGTATTTGACACCCTATATAAAGGGGATTTGATGAATAAGAGAACTCTAATTATTCCGTGTCTCTCTCTTCCGTCTCTCTTTACTATTCTTCTTTTCTATTTTCCTACAACAAGAATGACATATACAGTGCAACCTAACAAAATATAGAGCAACAGAAAAAAATTGTTATATTAACATAAGTTGAAAGAAACATAAAAACAAATGGGAAGATTGGATTTCATTTTTTCTTCTATTGTTTATTTTGATTTGTTTTCAGTAGGTCGAGCGTTGAACGAATGGCAAAAAGTGACAATTAAGTCTTATAATTAAAATTAAAAAAACATATAATAAAATAAAATTAGGTCAACATTAGCCGTATTGGGCCAAGCGCATACGGTCGTCAATCTTCTTTGGTTTAACCAGATAGGCCTGACCTTTTTGGGTCACTAGATACAAAAGTCCAATCCATTCTATTTGTTGGGAGTTGGGGGGGTCACTGGCTTCCTTGACTTCCTTGTAATGTAAAAGTTATAGCATCAGAATTACTTCTAAAATTTCATAGGCTAGGTTCACGAGTTCTTGAGTTCCATGTAAATCACCAAGTAAGTAACCCAAGTCCTAAATCTCTTTCCAGAGAGGGGTCCTTATTTTAGCCGGTGTTAGGTATAACCCAATTGGTGGTACCGATTCGCGGTTCAACCGGTTGAACTGGAAAATTAGTAGTCATCGTTTATTATTTTTTTCTAATGTAATTATAAACATTTACATCCACAAAAAAAAAATATTTAAAAATAAAATTATTAATTAAATTTCAAATATTATAATTATAACTTAATAAACTACTTAAGAATATGGATAACTTTAATAAAAAATAATTATGAAAAATTGACGAAAATGTCCTTTATATTACCACTATTTATGAAAATAACCTTTGACCTTTGTAGATTGTGATAATGCCCTATATATTGCAAAAGATTGGTGAAAATGCATCGTTACATGCTATTGTAAGTAGACCAACATGCCATATAATGATGGTGTGACAATAAGTGATTGATATGGTGTCCGTGTGGCTTCATTTTCTGATGTATCATTAATATATTTTAACATTTTAATTTTAATTATAGAAAGGAAAAATAAAAAATATAATTGGAAAATAATTTACATCTTTGTGAAAATTAATACAAAAGCTAAAAATTAAAACTTGAAAATTTATTAAGAAAGAGTAATAAATCTAGTTATAAAATTATTATAAAATATTAAATATTATGAAAACTTGCAATTACTGTAAAAATCTAGAAGCTAACTGAAAATCAGTTTTTTTTTTTTTTTTTTTTTTCAAAAAATATAAAGTTAATTCATAAAGTTAAAATGTGATTTGTTTTAAAGTTTGGTATAATAAAATAGTGGTAAGAATATTAAATAATAATTTAATATATATATACAGAAAATAATTTTGGAATAATAGACAGTGGTAATAAAATGCTCCCTCCGTCCCGCTTAAAGCTGCCTATATACTTGCATTTTCGGTCCGTCCTATCTAAAGTTGTCACCCCAAAAAAAGAAACTAATCCCGAAATCCTCACCTTCAAAATCTCAACCCTCAATCTCAACCTTTAAAAAAAGTAAAAAAACTGTTTTTTCTTAACATCTGTGTCCGGTCAAAGTAGAAACTTTAACCAGGATGGAGGGAGTATATATTATCAATGAATAATTTAAAAAAAAAAATATTTAAATTGGAGTCTTCAGGTTGGTGTTTGGTGGGGAAGGGGGGAGGGGTGGTGGTGTGAAGCGGGGAGGTGGGGGGGGGGGGGGGGGGTTTAAATCATCTTTTTAATTTATTTTTTGATATTATATTTTTATTACATCAATTGTATTATATCTTAAAATAAAAAAGAATAACATTTTTATTTTTTTTTGTCAATGATTTAATCAATTTTCAAAATAATTTTAATTTTATGAATTAATTATGTATTTTTAAATATTTTTTTTAAAATTTTAAATTATATTTAGATTTTTTAAAATGATTATCAATTTTTATAATATTTAATATTTTACAGCATTTTTAATACTACCTGAATAGATATTTCTTATTAATTTTCCAAGTTTTTTTTTAAGTTTTAGTTAATTTTAAAAAATATTTATATTATTTTTCGATTTTATTTTTGAGTTTTTATTTTTTATAATTCAAATTATAATGTTAAAAATATATATTAATAATATATCAGAAAATAAAACTACATGGACACCATATCAACATTATGACCTGTTGGTTGCCTGTAATAGCAGGTAACGGGACATTTTTACCAATCTTTTGCAATATATAGGTCATTATCATAATCTACAAAAGTTAAAGGTTATTTTAACAAATAGTGATAACATACAAGGTATGTTCACCAATTTCCCTAAATAATTATTGATAATCCATAAACTTCTTTTAACTTCAAAATATCTCTCCAAACATGACAAAAATTGTAAACAATGAGTAACTTGTTAAAATTCTATACACTAATAAACAAAAGAAAATTTATAAGTGAAATAAACCCAAAATAATACAAAAAAATACAAAAATACCAAAAATGAGAATAATCGATTTTTTTTCGGTTTATCTAGTTCAACGATTTTTCGGGTTTTTCCCCATTCAATCTGGTTTTTACCGATTGAACCATAAAAATGATTCTATAGGGTATATGGGACCGGTCCACAACGAGTCCTTTTTCTATTTCGTTTAGTCCGACCTCTTCGTTCATTTCTATTGGTATCAGATTCACTGTCTTGTGCATATTGTGTTTGATCATTATCTGATGTGCAGATATCCAAACTAAATGTCAGCAAACCAGATAAAGATGATGTTTGGCTTGAATAAGGAACAGGAGATGTATTAAAATATGCTCGATGACCTCCTAAATTTGACCGATGAGGAAAACTTGGTATGTCCATCGTATAGTGCCCGGACTCCAAGAGTGCAGTGAATGACGGGTCAAAGTGCATTGAACCATGATAAGGAGTGACAAGATCTTGTTCTTGTACCATTGGAGGCACATAGCATCCTGACTGCATATCTACACCATGATGCTCATGAACGGAAGAATGCGAAGGCCCTGGTGGATCGTCTGTTATAGACCTAAACGGACGGGGGTTACGCGATGTGGTAGCATCAGACCTACATCTAAGATTAATACGTGAAGGCCTACTATGTGTTCTCCTCTGTTGGTCTGTATCATATAGCATGGGTGAGGGATCAGCTTGGTGTTGTGTATATGGCTGCAATTGATGGAAAGATGGACGACGATCATGGAAATGAAGTCTCGCGTGCTGATATAACTCCTCAAAAGATCTTCTGGTAGGCTCCCTCAGTTACTATAACTATTTTTCCTAATTATTAACTAATACACAAGAAATTAAAAATAGTCTATCGGCATTATATATTTTATATCTATGAAAGTTGTAAATTAATGATGGAAAAAATTAAGTCTAGAAATGTGTACCTTAATTAAGTGTCATTTGGTTACATTGAGAGTTTGGTTTAGCTAAAAATCCACTTGAAGCATTCTAACTGAGATAAGAAAGGCAAACAATGGAGATAATTTTGGTGAGGCAGTATGTAGAATTGAGTAATGAATTGAAATAAATTCATGTAATATATAAATTCACACTTCCACGACTTTCGATCAAAAGCAGGAGGATGTGATAAAAATGCCAAAATACATTTCAAATTGATTGACACTTCGATACTGCATGAATGAGGAATCCTGCAAGATTGGAAGATGGTGGAGGTGGAGTGGCGGCCTTACTTTCACCCGTTGTCGTCTACAGTAAGTGCAACACTGAAAAAGTTAAATGTCGCATATAGTATGTGCGATAATAAAAAAAATTGAATCAATATCGCCTGTGCCAGGAACGACTCTAATTTTAAAAAAAAGGAAAAACATTTTCGAAGGCAGTGCCGCTCATGACGGTGGCGGCGTATGCAGTATTGCCTACAACCTACTGCATGGGTGACTTCGTGTGATTTCTTAAGGTATTGAAAAATGGTTGTACGTTATTAAGCCGCTGATGAACAATGTTGTAGTGCGTTAAATTTGCCCTAGTCATTGAGTTGGTTGAATTAGTTAACTATGGTTTTGACTTTTAGGATTGTGAGCACCCTCTAGAGCCCATCAGATCATCTGTTACATTTTAATGTTACGTCTTGTGTTTCACCTATTGTAACAGAGAATCCGAATTGCCTCTAAAGTATGCGATTACCTAAATAGGCTTTATAGGATTTTGGATTCACTAGACACAAAATTTTCATGGATGGATTTGCTCTTTCATATCTCTATCCATAAACAAGAATAACCTTGATCATCTCATTTCTTAATTTTAATTCATGTAACCAATTTCAATTCATAACAACAAGTGAAACATTATAATACTCAACGTATAAAAGAGAAGAGCATCTCATCTTTACTACTGTATTGCATTAATTGATACTTGAATGATTACATCATTACACCATTTACAGAAACCTACAGTTGATATCAAACCCTAGTGACAGCTATGCCCTAGACACGTGTTAGCCACCTATAGGATTACTTACGGATCTGTGCAGGTGCTCATCTTGCTCTCATTATTTGCTGTGGGATCCGATTTACTGTAGCTCTTCCTCATGGTGCACCTGTGCACATGCATTCTGTCTTTTCCATGCAACAAATACATAGCATCCTTAATATCCCCCCTCAATTCAAGGCTGGTTTTTGGAACAACATTCATCATATTCCGAATTTTGCCGAAGAATTGTCCACTCAATGGCTTCGTAAGTCCATCAGCAATCTGATCCAGAGAAGGGATGTAGTGTACGCTGACAGTTCCTTCTTTGACCTTATCACGTATGAAATGTAAATCTAACTCAAAATGTTTGGTTCTTGAATGAAAAACTGGATTGGACGAAAGTGATACTGCTCCTGTATTATCCACCCAGATTGGTGTTGTTGTATTCTGGGCAAAATGCAACTCTGATAGTAAATTCCTGATCTAGACAACTTCACAGACGGTATTTGCTAAGCTTCTATATTCTGCCTCGGTTGAAGAACGTGACACAATTGTTGTTTCTTAGAGCTCCATGAAACTAGGCATTTTTCCAAGTAAACGCAATAACCTGAAACAAATTTTCTGTCATCCACGTCGGCGGCCCAGTCTGAATCACAATAAGCCGCAAGCTGCAGCTTATCTGAGGCTTTAAGATGTATTCCATACTCAAGTGTCCCATTGAGATACCTAAGAATTCTCTTGACTGCCTTCCAATGAGTATCCAAAGGACTTTGCATAACTGACTGATTTTGTTAACACAAAAACAATATCTGGTCTTGTCAAAGTTGCATATTGCAGTGCACCAACAATTGACCTGTACTCTTTCCCATTTTCTACAGGATTCCCATGTACCTTAGACAAACTGGGACTAGTTATCATGGGGGTAGCAAGTGGCTTTGCATCTATCATCTTCAATCTCTCAAGAACCTCTTTAATATATCTCTTCTGCGAAAGGTGGATTCCCTCCTTAGTATAAGTAACTTCCATTCCGAGGAAGTAACTTAATCTTCCAAGGTCTTTAAGAGAAAAGAACCTCTTCAAATCATCAATGAACAGTTGTATTCCTTCTTTGCTATTTCCGGTGACAATAATGTCATCCACATATGCTAGAACATAGATAATGGACTGCCCTGAATATTTTAAGAACAAAGAAGAATCTGCCTTGGACTGAGATAAACCAAGTGTGAGAAGAGTGCTTGCAAACTTCATGCTCCAGGATCTAGAGGCCTGTTTCAATCCATAAATCGACTTCTCCAATTTACAAACAAGATTCTTTCCTCTCTCAAAACCAGGAGGTTGTTGCATATAGATTTCCGCATCAATATCTCCATTCAAAAAGGCATTGTCAATATCAAGCTGCCTTATATCCCAATGTTTCGAAACAGCAATAGACAGAGGGCAGTCAGAAAAAATTGTACGAGTTTGGCCCAAAGCGGACCATATCATACCAATATGAAAATGTAGGCTCAGTCAGAATCCAACCAAGTGGTATCAAAGTATGGTCCCAGAGTGAACAGATGTGGTGGAAATCCTTGGAGTGCCAAATAAAGTCGCAGAGACGACGCGACATACGCTACGGACTGAATGAGGTGCACCTTGGTAGAGCAGGCTCCTCAGCAAATAGGAAGACTCACCAAGGTAGAGCAGACTCCCCAGCATAGACGAAAGGTCCGGCTCTAGCTCTACGAACCAGGTGCTGAGATCAGGCTAGGTGCAACTGAGTAGAGGACGACTCTCCAATGACGGTAAATCATTGACTCCATGTAAGACATGTGCCCAGATGCAGTGTACTTGGTTAACCGAATGGATGCAGCAAACATTGCTCGGTGGTTCATTTGAGGGGAGACTCGATGGTCGTTTGAGGGGAGGTTTTGTTTGAAGATGAGGATTGTTAGAATTATCAACAAAGTCCCATTTAATAGGATTGCAGTATCTTTATTGGTATGAGGCATAGAGTTAGGGTAAGAACAAAATTGTGCGGACTTGGTTCAAAACGGACAATATCATACCAATATGGAGATGCGGACCCAGTCAGAGTCCAATAAATGGATCCTCTCCATTTCATTTTGGTCAATTTCTTATCAATTTCTCAAAAAGAAATAAATATTATAATAAAAAATATTTATTTTTTTATAATTGTTTATTTATCTTGTTAGCACATGTTTTTCTATCTTCGAAATTAACAAGAAATTGATGAAATGAAACGGGGAGAGCCATATCCTGTATTGCGATGGTGGATCATTTCGAAAAAGTCGACAAATATGTTAGTTTCAATTTATTTTGGGGAGAAATTCATTTTTAGTTTTGTATATTAGGGTTTGTCCAGTAAAAATCTTGTATGTTAGAAAATTTCAATTTTAGTCCTGTATGTTTAAAAAATTGTCCAATTTAAGGACATTAACCATCACAAATGGCTAATTTGGCCGCAACTAATCACGTGCGACACACGTGACTAATAAATTTGAGAAAGAGGAAGAAAGAAAGAAAAATAAAATAAAAAATGAAATGAAATGCACCTCATACGGGAATTAGAGTTTAACTTTTTTTTTTCTTGTTTGTACGAGTTACTAAAGTAATTTAATGATTTAACTTGTTATCTGGACAAATACTTGACACATAAGCATTAGCACTCGAAAGCCCTAAGTTTATTAATCTAATTCCAGCTAAATTGATCATCGGTGATGGTCAGTGTCCTTAAATTGGACAATTTTTAAAACATACAGGACTAAAATTGAATTTTTTTAACATTCAAGACTTTTACTAGACAAAGCCTAACATACATGACTAAAAATGAAAATTTCCCATTTATTTTGTAGTCCAATATCTATTTGCCTCTATAGGTGCATGCTATTGGCTACCATTTTCTTTATTTTTTTATTTTATTTTTTAATGCAGCTCACGCATACATTTTATATTCAAATTAATAATTAACACTCGTACGTGTGAGTTTTTTTTTTAATTTTAATATTTAAATGATGTTGGTATCAAAATAAATTCAATTGATAATTTATTTTGATTATATCATTCTAATAAAAGGACTTTTTGCACATATACTGCAATGTAAATGTTAATTTTTTTCATGCTTATTATTTCTTCTTTATAATATTGTAATATATATATATATAATTGGCTCTTTCCTTTTACTTTGTTTTGATATTACATTTTCTTTTGTAGAGATGAACATTTTATTATTGATAAAGCGCAACCCGTTATCAAGAATGTACCAACCAAAAATAACAAATTGAAAGGTAAACAGATAATAAGACACAAGGTATACGTGGTTCGATCCGGAGATCTACGTCCACGGGAAAATAATGTCCCTACCGGGATCTTTCTCTTCTCTTCTTTTTCGTTTAGTTTACAGGTGGCTTTTCTCCGATCAAAGTTTCAACCCCTCTCCTCTCTCTAATTCTACTATTTATATCATACAAATCACAACCCTAACCATATTCCTAAAATTAAGGCCGCCAAACCTGCCTTTGTGATTGAGAGAAGATCGTGGGCGAAATCTTCCAATCCCCCGTGCGCTGCTACCGCAACCTAATTATCAAATCTGTATTTGGGCCAATTACTGGGCCTGCGGCCCTAGACAACTTGGGCGGGTATTGGTGTTGTAACCGTAGGCAACTGGGCCATACCTACCAGATGCCCCTCCCCCAAATAAGCCGGAACAGACGGATTCGGCTTGTAAAGTAGATAAAGTGGGCTAGAAGTGATGTGAAATAGAAGATCTGATTCCCGGAGTCCATGGATCGGAATTTGAGAGAAGGCAAAAACACCAGAGTCCCTGAGCCGGAATTGAGAAGAAGTAACAACCCCGAGGTCCCGCAACCGGAGTCGAGAAAAAGTAAACCCCGAGGTCCCTCAACCGGAGTTGAGAAAAAGTAAACCCCGAGGTCCCTCAACCGGAGTTGAGAAGCTTCTTCAACACGAATGGTGGACAAAGCTGAGGCGCGTGACTGACAGATGTACACAATATTCGAGTAAGCGCGTGTGAAACGGCGCATATTGCGGGTTTCGAGGCGCGTGTATGACACGTGAAGATCAGGATCGTTGATTTTAAACCATTGAATCTGCACCGTTGCTGAATTTATAAGAAAAGGAGGAAAATCGAAACCCTTCACCTTCTTCTCTTGCAGTTAACTGAATCACGCATCAGAGAAATCCACAATTGTGCCAACTGTGAAGATAAAACACCACACCAACCAACCAAAGAAAACAAGTAAGTATGTCTATCTCATCTTCGTCTTCATCTAGGGTGGAGGAGGTAGGCAAAGAGGGGGAGCCTTTTAGAGCACCTCCTATACGGGTGATTTTCCCCTTGAATAGCGAAACTAGGCAAATTCACCGGGGTGATCTTAGTGAAATCAGAGTGGAGGCAGTAAGTTTTCCCCACTGTGAGGAGGAAGTAGAAGGGTTCGAAGTGGCAGGGGTGAGACCCACTGTAACCGAGACTCAAATTAGGCGATGGATTCCAAATTTTTTCTTACCCTTTGACCTTGAATTTATTATTCCCGAAGATAAGGATAAAGCCTGTTGCCCTCCCAAAGGATTCATATCCGTATACATAGATCAACTGGCCGTAGGGTTGAGGTTTCCTCTGTGGGACTTTTTAGTAAAGTTGCTGGAGTATTATGGGCTAGCTCTGGGGCAGTTAGGGCCCAATGCCATTAGGCAGGTGGTAGGATTTTTAGTGGAGTGTAGTAAGGGGGGGTTAGTACCCAATGTTAGTTTATTTAGGCATTTCTTTCAACTGAAAACGATGGGGAGAAATAAAGGTTGGTATTACCTTAACCCTAGACCAGGTAAGAGATTCAAAGTACAGAATCCGAGCAAGATTGAAGGATGGAGAAGCAAATTTATTTACGTTAGGCAAGAGACAGTTCTGCCGAAGTGGCAGATGTTAGAGGTAGTAGATAGTGCCCCGGCAGGGGAACCTAGAGGTGTGGATATACTGAAAAAGGCCGGTGTTCTGGGGTCCAGATTTTCAGAAGAAGTCCTGGACGGAGCTGGGTTGAGCCCCTATTATTCTAGATGGGCTGCTGGGACTTCGGATTCCCAAGAGAAAGACACCCCAACGGGGACTGACTCTGACGAGACGCCAAGCGTAGCTGAGAGAGAGAGGTCGAGAGCCGAGGCAGAATTAGAGGGTAGGACTTTTATTTTTGTACAAATTGTGTAAGATAAAATTGTAATTTCTCTGAACATATGACATGTCGTGTGCAGTGGGTAAGTTCAAGAGTGCTGCGAAGAAGGGTACCGAAGCCAGCTCCGGTGGGTGAGATGATAGATCTAAGACCCCGGAGCTACAGAAAACGATAGCGGGGGGTGGTCACGGAGATGACCACGAGGACAACATTCCACTCTCGGGGTTGACTCCGAGCGCTAAGAGGAGGATCACCTCTCCAACAACACCACCGCCTCCCACAAAAGGCGCACATGACCCCGTCTCACGAGGTATCTACGTGAATAGTGTGCTATTACGTATCGCACAAGCCCATCATGATAGTGAGATAATGCAGGAACAAAGGACGGAAATAACTGCGGCCGGGGCCGAGCTGGAACAACTGCTGGAGCCAATCCGCGGGCTGGTGGGAAGGTTGGAAAAAGAATCTTCTCGAGACAGAATAGCCGAACTGGAGGCCGAGGTCACCAAATTACGTGCCGGATTCGCGGAGGCCCAGAAAAGTGCCAGAGTGGCCCGAGACAGAGCAGTACTTGCTGAGAGAGAGACAGCGAGACTGCGCGAACAAGCTGTTGAGGTTGCCGTGATCCGGGGTGACCTAACCGCGGCGCGGGAAGAGCTGAACAAGGCGATCATGGGCCAGGGGGCTGTGATAGAAGCCTTCGCCGAAAAATTGATGCAAATAGAGACGTTCTTGAAGTTCCTAAGCACATTCGTGGCTGCAGGTGACACAACTACAAAAAGCGAGCTGTTGGAGGCCATATATGATAAATACCCGGAGGTCAATGTTTATGACGAAGACTTCGGGTATAACTATGATGCAGTGGGGAATGCAGATGGGGCATATTTCGATGCATTGACGAAAGTACCGAGGTGGCCACTGATCGAGGCCTTAGCTAAGAAGAACAAGTTCTTGACTCCTGAAGTGATCAAACGGTGTAATGAAGACCAAGATAATGACTTCTTGGGTTTCCGCAACAGTTTTTATGTGCGGGAGTTAAGGAACCGAGCTCCCATTCCCCGTAAAGGAGCCGTAATGCCTACCGACGTGGTTGGAGGCTCTGGCAAGGCAATAGAGGTAGCCGGGGACGTTGCAGAGCTCTCGGGTGTAATAAGGACCACCTCTACCCCTGGAGAGGTCAGTGACCTTCCGACTCATGAGCAGAATGTAGAGTAGATGATCTGTAAAAAAAATTCCGTTGTAATTTCTTGCTTTGTAATGAACAACTTTGTATTTCCAGAGAAATAAACAATGTTGAATCAGTTTTATGGATATCAAATGTCGCAATATCTCTTATTCGTAACAATGTACATGTATCTGTACGGTCTAAATACCGAGGTGTCTCCTTTGCCAGGAAAACATTGAAAACCCATATGAGGTAATAAAGCAGCTTCAATCATCAATAACCTGGTTACAGAAAGACCGGGATATCTGGATGTTGCAAGAAGTCCCGCGGTTATCGAAGAAGTTAGTATCAGTAGAGACGAGGTGCGCAGAAGCAGAAAACTCGTGGACAGAAACTGCACAACAAATGCGGCAGTATAAAGCAGAGTGCGTGCTAAAAGATATGGAGTTGGAGCAACTCCGCATAAACCAACAAGAGTGTGAACACTTTCTTATTGATGGCGGACGACTATCAATCCAAGAGATTCGTGCTCGGAGAGCAGAAATCCGGGGAGACGTCCAGCAGCGGAGCAAGCAAGGCGATGCCAATAATCCTGAAGTCATAAGGAACCGATTGGTGTTAGGATTTCTTGTGGAGCTGCAAAAGAAAGTAGAGGTCCGGAACGAAGCTTTAAACATTGCAGATCAGGAGGAACAAGAACACAGCGACGGGAAGAAACATCGGGGCAAGAAAATAAAGGCTGGTACTCGAGAGAAGATGTTGTCCGAGGACCACACCCTGGTTGCAGGGAAAGCCAAGAATATGCCCGAGGTGATATCGGGTCTCCCCCAAGAACCGAGAGAAACACGTGTGGATGAGCCGGAGGCCAGTGGATCAACAGTTATAGCCTTGGCAAAGGAAATTGATGAGATGCCTGTAGAAGAGTGGGATGCTGTAGAATGGGCAAACACTCCGGGGAGGAGACGGAGGGCAAACCCAGTGTTTCGGAAAACAACAGAGCCTCATCAACATAAGACCGAGGAATACATAACTCAAACCCCCGAGGAGATGGATCCCTTGGCACCATTAGAATGGGGCCATGCGGAATGGATCAATATGTCGGGCCCAAGTAGAAGGTCCGGGCATCCTGCAACAGACCAGGGTCCTCAGGGGACAGGTAATAGGCGTGGGACCGGGGTCGTTGACCGAGGCAAATTAGGGCGACGTCGGAACGCGCAAGAGACTTCCCGGAGGACTAGAAGCGGTCGATCAGAGAGAAGGCGACGAGGTTTTGCGTTTTGGTTCGGAGAGGACTCTGAACAACGTCAGTAGGGAATAGGGTAGCCAGAAACCAATCAAAATAATGTAGTGAAAAATAATTAGTTTGTTGTAACAGCCATACGGAATATATACATATTATGGTGTTTAAGAAAAAATGTTGTTTTTGTTTTGTTTTTTTGTTTTTGTTTTTATTTTTTTTTTTAACTATTATCTTATTATGTTTGAAAATAAAAACACTTAAACATATTACCAAGGACGTGTAAAGGAAACGAGCTGAAGTCCGGAGACAGATTAATAACGCCTTGTATTCTTTGATCGAGTGGGATGGAATTTAAACAAAACCCTGAGGTTTGATCATGTACCTTGACTGGGTCAAGGAGGTGAGTAATGGAGTCCAGAGACATGTTTTATATACCCGACGGATCGAAAACAAATGTTCGGAAACATGTAATATAAAGATATCGGGGCGTCCCCACGGTATCATAAACAAACAATAGAAAGATGAGAATAGTATTTTTTATTAAGCAAAACTTGTCAGAACCATGTCAAAATAAAAACTAATTATGCAAGAGATAGAAAGCAGAAGTAAAACTAACAATTTTTAGAGAAAAAAATTTCGAAGGTTAGTCACATGCCAAGTCCGAGGCACTGGGGTGCCATCGACGCGTGCAAGCTGATAACTCCCGAGGGGATGGACAGTAACCACACGATAGGGTCCTTCCCATGCTGCATAGAGCTTGCCTTCAGGACTGGCCTTACTGGCAGAGTTGCGCCGGAGCACAAGATCACCGACCTTAAACTTTGTGCACCGAACTCGAGCATTGTAGTACTTTGCTGTTTGTTATTTATACTTGGCTTGTCGAATAAGGGCTTGTTCCCGGCGATACTTTACTTCGTCAAGGTTGGTACGGAGAGCGTCCTCGTTCTGTTCCGGGTTGAAAGTCAACGCCCTAGGACTGGCTACTCCGATTTCTGCCGGGATGACGGCTTCGGAGCCATAAGTTAGGCTAAAAGGAGTTTCGCCTGTAGAAGAATGTGGCGTAGTGCGATAAGCCCATAATACCTGAGGTAGGGCATCAGCCCAAAGTCCTTTAGATTCGCCTAAGCATTTTTTGATGCCTTCAACAAGTGTTCGGTTTGTCACCTCGACCTGGCCATTAGCCTGGGGGTGAGCCACCGAAGTGAATGCCTGTTTAATGTGTAACTCTTCGCACCAAGAGCGGAAAGGATCATTCGCGAACTGTTTCCCGTTGTCAGAAACGATGGTGCTAGGGATACCGAATCGGCAAACAATATGCTTCCAAACAAAATTAAGGATTTTCCTTCCAGTGATGGTAGTGAGTGGTTCGGCCCCAACCCACTTGGTAAAGTAATCCACAACGACCACTAGGAATTTAAAACCACCTGGAGCTAAAGGGAAAGGACCCACGATGTCTATGCCCCATTGAATAAAAGGCCATGCGCTCTGTATGCCTGTCAGCTCTGTTTGTGGTAAGTGTTTAATCCGTGAGTGTCGCTGACAATTCTCGCATTGTGCCACTAGGTCATGTGCATCATTAAAAAGAGTAGGCAAATAATACCCCCACCGGAGTGCCTTTTTAGCGAGAGTCCGGGACCCAATATGGTTTGCGCATGAGCCTTCGTGTAATTCCTTGAGGATGTAGTTGGCCTGAACCGGGTCAAGACACCGAAGACTGGGCTGGAGGTAAGATTGTCTATACAAGACCCCGTCATGTAAAGTGTATTTTGGTGCTTTCAAGATTACCTGGCGAGCTTGTAACTTGTCATCGGGTAGGGTGCCGTCCTGTAGGTATTGGACAATGGGTGTCATCCAAGTAGTTTTAGAGTCAGTGATTACCGAGACAGTCTGTTCATAGATAGACTGATGAGACGCTTCTTCTACAAGTATATCGGAAGGTATGCTCGAAGGGACCGCGGAGGCCAGTTTGCTGAGAGTGTCAGCTTTTGTGTTCTCTTCTCGGGGAATCTTGTGAATGTCGGCAGAGGCAAATGTGAGCAAGAGACTTTTAGTTAAAGCCAAGTACCGTTTCATGGTTTCCTCCTTTGCTGTATATGAGCCATTGATTTGACTAGAAACCACTTCGGAGTCAGTATATACTCGAATGTGTAAAGCTCCTAAAGTCTTTGCAAGGCGAAGACCCGCAAGAATCGCCTCATATTCAGCTTCATTATTCGTGACTTTGAAGTTAAAGCGTAAAACATACTTGACTTCAATGTTGTCGGGCCCATTGATGATGACCCCGGCACCACTTCCCCGGGTAGCGGATGCACCATATCGTTTGGTTTCAATACTGAGGTCAGTAGGGGAAATGTCTTCAGGACGCGAGTTGGAGTCAGGACCCTCAAAGGTAGCTTCGGCTAGAAAATCAGCTAGGGCTTGGCCCTTAATAGCGCGACGGGGAAGAAAATGAATATCATGCTCTCCCAGCTCTATTGCCCATTTAACCAGTCGACCGGAGTGGTTTGGCTTACTCAGGATTTGACGGATTGGTTGGTTTGTGAGGACGTTTATAACATGTCCTTGAAAATAGGGGCGGAGGCGGCGGGCCGCCATAACTAATGCCAATACGGTCTTTTCGATGATTGAGTATCGGGTTTCTGCTCCTTGCAAGGCCCGGCTAGAAAAATACACAACCTTCTGAGTCCCGTGGTCGTCGCAGACAAGAGCTGCGCTGATGGCTTCATCAGAGGTGGACAAATATATGTATTGGGGTTCTCCAGCGATCGGGGCGAAAATAATGGGAAGTTGGCTGATGTGCTGTTTTAGGGCTGTCAAAGCTTCTTCACATTGGGGAGTCCACTCAAATTTCTTAGCCTGCCTTAGAATCTTAAAGAAAGGAAGTTGTCGTTCAGCCGCTTTAGATAGGAACCTGTTTAATGCAGCCAATCGTCCAGTAAGGCGCTGAACATCTTTTTCTTTCTGAGGTGTCTTGAGGTTGAGTATATCCCGAATTTTGGAGGGATTAGCTTGTAGTCTCTGAGGGGAGACCATGTATCCTAAAAATTTCCCTGAACAGACCCCGAAGGTGCATTTTGCTGGATTTAAGCGAAGATTATGGCATCGAAGTATATCCAATGTTTCAGCAATGTCCCGAACACATGTGTCGAAAGTTCGACTTTTGATGACTAGGTCATCGACATAGACCTCTACATTTCGGCCAACTTAGTCCTGGAAGACATGGTCCATCAACCGTTGATAAGTGGCTCTGGCATTCTTAAGCCCGAAGGGCATCTTTTTGTACGCAAAGATGCCGAAGTCCGTTATAAATGCTGTCTTAATAGCATCCTTCCTATCCATGTGAATTTGGTGGTATCCCTTATAGAGGTCCAAGAAACAGAGTGCGGGATGTCCGGTAATGGCTTCGGCCTTTTGGTCGATAGGAGGTAGTGGATAGCAGTCCTTCGGGCAGTATTTATTCAGATCGGTAAAATCCACACACATTCTCCACGTATTATCAACCTTCTGAACTAAAACAGGATTCGCCAACCAGGTCGGATAATGGACCTCGAAAAGGATATCTGCCTTCACCAATGCTTCAACCTCTACGCGAATAGTAGCTTTTCTGTCGGCAGCAAATTGTCTGCGTTTCTGCTGTACCGGTTTGACTGTTGGGTCAATGTTCAATTTGTGGGTAATCAAGTCCGGTGAGACACCGGGCATGTCCAAGGGTGACCAGGCGAAGACCTCGGAATATTCTCGCAGTATCTGAACAATGGCGTTGTGAAGTAGAGGTAAATGTATAGCACCGACCTTAACAGTTTGCTCGGGTATGTTTGGATCGAGAGGTACTTCTACTACCTCATCGCCAAGGGGTTGAATCGGGATTGATGCAAGTCCAGGGGTATCTATTTGAAACTGGGGTCGAGCCGTCTGCGTAGTTCGCAGTTTGAGTGCAACAAGCATACACTGCTTAGCCATCTTCTGATCACCACGGATGGCTATTGTTCCGTAAGGTGAGGGGCACTTCATCGTCAGATGAAACGTGGAACATATGGCTTGGGAAGGAGTAAGCCAATCTCGTCCAAGAATCATATTATACGGAGATGTAGATGACACCACGTAAAAACTGTTTTGATGGCAGGATGAGTACCTACCGAGGCTGGGAGATAATAATCCCTTCTGCCCGAACTTCCCCCTGTGTAAATGTCTGCAGAGGCCCTGGAGCAGGCCGAAGCAAATCCCGAGATATGCCCATTTTTTGGAAACAATCTGAGAAGATAACACTCACGGCCGCACCATTATCAACGTACACCCGTTTGATTATAATATTTGCCACGATCATATCAATGATTATAGCATCAGTGTGGGGTGAGCGCTCGGGTACAGGGTCGTCCTCGGTAAAACTTACTGTTTCAGTGTTGTGGAAACGCTTGTGACGGGGTTCCTCGGGAGGGGGTCTGCGAGCTTCTGCAATAAGAGCTTTGCGGGACACTGACACGTCGGTTTCTAACCTAGTGTTCCGCAAGTGTACGGATGTAGGTGTAATACTATTGTCAAGCTCGATCCCACAAGGAATAGTTTTAGGTAGTTTGATACCTTAATACTCTAGGAATGTCCTAACTAGATACTAAGTTTCAAAAGTTGGTTTTAACAAGAATTAAGGAATTTAACTAATAACTGGCAAACAAAGAGAACTAACAATCGATGAGAAAGGGTATCCTAGGGCTTCGATTTCAGGATATTAATTCAATGTTGAATACAATTAACCTATAAATTTACCAATTCTAATGTTTATTAGGCGGCACGACAATAATCTAATCCTTCTCTCGAAGTGATTAAATAGTTGATTAATTAAGCTAATTACCCTCTCGAGTCAATTAGACCTAATAACTCCCAACCGATCCTAAGCCACGGCCTACACAGTCATAGACAACTGCGCTCTATGTTCTAAGTTTGATAACAATTCCCTTTTCTCGAAGCAGAATTGCTAAACTAAATTACTAAATCTAGGTGATCAAGCTAAATTCAGTTTTAAGCATAAACATAGAGATAAAACACATAAAGAACGGAATTAATAGATTAAATCATAATCAAACCATTGTCATAAAAAATCCATACTTTCTAACCCTAGGACACGACGAATAGCTTAGCTACTCATGCCTAGTAATAATCCAATACAAAATTCTAATAAAAACATTGTAAAGAATTAAAACTAAGAAAAGAATAATTAAACCCGGATGAATCCGTCTCGATGATCTTCGTCTTCCTTGTCCTCCAAGATTTCTTCTAGGTGGAATGATGTAATTGATGTTCTTCCGTGATTGATTGATCTTGATTCCTAGAGCTTGGGGTCCTTTTTATAGAGTTGGGGACGAATCTTGGGGAAGATAGGATCAAAATCCTATTAAAATTAGGAAATCCTCGCAGAAAAACCCTTCTGACACGGCCGTGTTGGCCTTGCGACGCGGCCGCATCCGCTTTTCCCGGGCAGATTTTTAGGTCTGACTTTCAAGCCATTTTTTAGGGTCTTCTGGTCGTTTTTGGGATTTTTCTATTTCAGGAAACGTTGTAGCCCTTTGAATCATCTTTCTAACGCCACCAATTTCACCTCAATCGGAGTTGTAAATCTCAAGATATGGCCAAAATACTAGAGGTGTGCCAAGCTGACAGAAAACTTCACTTTCGGGACACATTCTGACGCGGCCGTGTTGGTTATTGACGCGGCCGTGTTGGTTGGCAGTGCGTTTTTACACGTTCTAGGCCACTTTTGACACATCCGTGTCCATATTTGACGCGGCCGTGTTGGCCCTTTACTGCTTTAACTTCCTTTTTCATCCGTTTTAACCCTATTTGACTTGTTTCTTCTTCGAACTTCATCCAAATGGAATAAAAATACCTAATTAACTTCAAAACAAGTCGAAACACGTCAAATGACCCAAATATTATAAATATAAATAAGTGACGATCAAATATACGCGTATATGCTATAAAATATGATCCTAAATCGACCTAAATACATGCATAAGTAACGTGTTATCAAAATCCCCAAACTTAAACTGTTGTTCGTCCCGAACATCATACAAAAAGACACAAAGAATACAAGTGATTATGCATTTGTTTAGGGCAACTAGATGATGAATTTAGTTTCAGTCTGATTTTCTTAAAACAACTAGGCAACACAATTCACTTGAGCATATGCGATAACGCGAAAATCAACTAATCTCGAGACTTTGAACTTTCGAATTATTCAACCCTCACCGGGTAAGTGTTTCACTCATCTCTCAAGTGTTTAGGCTAAAATAATTTTCACTCATATTGAATTACATGCAAAGCCTACCATATACTTGCCAATCGTCTAAACTATACCTCGTACTTGATACGTGTGACAAATGATCAAATAGGTCTTTCTTTTGGTTGTAATGTGAGCTTAAGGTAAGGTGGGATACATTTGGATATAAGTGACTATTCATTGTGGACTAATCAAGTTACGTCTAACCCGACTACCCCTCAATACAATCACTCAGCCTCACTCTTCAAATTTCAGCAAATCACCCCGCAAAGTGACTTCTTCACCTTCAAAAGTTCTTACAACTTAAGTGCTTTTCATTTCTATGGGTACCACATCTTTGGGACTACCCGACTGTTCTAATCAAATTCACAATTTAAGCGCTTTATTTTATAGCCTCTCCTCTAGAATACTAACAACAACAACTTTTTCTTTTCTTTTTCCATATTTTTCTTTTTTTTTTCTTTTTTTTTTCTCTTTTTTTTTTTTAATAGACTTTCACACTAGGAGAGGCTATTTTTCTTGGAATTTCACCTATCACTTTTCTCTTATTTCCTTCATCTTTTGAAAATAACCCTACTTCCCATTCCTTCCCACAAATTGTTCACCCAAAATTTCTTCCAATTTTCCTCCCTCTAACTTGATTAATCCAATTAGGGCCAAAAGAGTTAAATCAAAAGGTTTCGGCTGACATTGTTAGGTTATGAATAAATAAGGCTATAAGGCTCAATTGGGCTAACTAGGGACAATTTTTTCCATTATGGTTCAAAGGCAATTTTCATGGTTCGAACAAATAGGCTTAAACAAAAAGTTGCCTAATATCATTTCCTAAATCACAACACATACTTGACACATTCTTAGTAAAGACCCAAGGCAAGTTCTAGCGACTAGTACCTATATTCAATCAAATTCACACCGAAAGAAAGTATATTACCCCAAAAATTGGAGTATAATTAGACTCAAATTCTCACAAGGTTAATTTTGATTGAATATTCTAAGTTCAAGCTCAATTTCATCTCAAAACACTGCTCTATTATGTGCCATTTTTTTATCTACTTCTCAAAATCATCTCATCCTTAACTATTCATCATCCATCTTTCCCTATTGTTCTCCTTTTTTATTTTTCTTTTCACTTGTTACCTTTTTCCGGGTTTTATCCTTCTTATGACTCTAAAAACTAAAACACTAATAAGACTCTAAACTCCTAAAACTCAACATGGAAACGATATGCAATCAAACTTGGGCTCACAGACCCGATAACACCAATTGAAACAATAAAAATCAGCACAATGGGCACACGGACCCACAATTAACAGCAAAAGACTCGAACAATCAACTAAAAGTAAATCAAAACTAGAAATATAGCTGCCAAGACGTCCCACGGTCTACCCCCTCCCCCAAACTTGGCTGAAAGCCAATGTTTGGAGGAAAAACGTGGTACGCCTTGGTGCTAACTTACAAATCGTTGTTATGGCGGCGGCGTTTTGAAACCCCTCCGAGCTCCGAAATCGTGCCATTTTGCTCCTACTGAATCTTGGTTCGGCCGTCTCCGCATCACGCTCTGAATTTTGCATCTGTATTTCTGAGCCGTTTATGACACGGCCGTGTTAAGTAATGTGACACAGCCGTGTTGCATTCCAGTGCATTTTACCTTTTCGAGCGATCTTTTGACACGGCCGTGTCATTTGTGAGACGCGGCCGTGTTGATTTTGAGCTGAATTGGACGCGGCCGTGTCACTTAATAAAGCGGCTGTTGCTTTCCAGTGGATTTTTCCCTTTTACGCAAGTTTTGACACGGCCGTGTTTATCAAGTGACACGGCCGTGTTGCTCCGTTTTCCGTCCACACGCCATTTTCCGTCTTTTCGACCCCCCGTTTCTTGCAACACTCGTCCATGTTGATGCTAAAAACATAAAATTAACGCAATAAAACTGAAAATGAGAATAAAATAAAACGATAAACATCGGGTTGCCTCCCGATAAGCGCTTTGTTTTACGTCATCAGCCGGACGTCCTTTTCCTATCAACCTTTTTCTAGCCACTCCGAGTTGGATGTTTTCTGAACAATTAAACAGCTATTTGGGATATGAGGATTTTCTACAGCAGCTTGGGTAGTGTAAACAATGCTACAATTGTGCCTACCCCTTAGACCCGACTTATGTATTTTTAGTGTGATTGTTTCGTTTTTAACCCGAAAAATCAACTCCCCTTTAGGTACATCTATTAGTGCTTGGCTAGTCGCCAAGAAGGGTCTTCCTAAGATAAAAGGAAATTCATCATTCCCTTTCATGTCGACAACTAAAAAGTCACTAGGGAATTCAAAATTTAGCACTCTCACCACTACATCCTCTGCTACTCCCAACAGCGTTAATGACGATCAATCAGTCAATTGGATAGTAGTAAAGGATCGTTTAATTTCCCTTAGTCCTAATTGTCTATACTGCTTAAGAGACATCAAATTTATGCTAGACCCTAAATCACACATGACATTATGAAACTCATGACTACCAATTGAGCAAGAAATAGTAAAACTCCCTGGATCTTTTGCTTTTGTTGCTCTTCTCGGTTTCATGCTTGTGGTTGCGTTCTTTTTGGGCCTGCTCGGTTTCTTCTTCGTCGTCTCTTTTCCATCCTTCCTCTTCTTGGTTTCCTCTTTATCTTGGATTCTCTCCTTTAGTGGTTCCTGTTTCACAACAACAGCACTAGATTGCTCTAAAGGGTTAAGGTTAGCGAAGAATGAATTTTTAAAACAAAAATCAAAAGACTCATCAAGAATAGGAGATGAACTTTTCTTATCTATGATTGTATTGACCTCCTCCTTCTCAATGTTTTTTACTTCCTCGCTTGATTTCTTCGCTTCATGGTCCTTCATGCTTTTCTCATGCTCCTCTAGCTTCACAATATTGCAGTGCTCCTTCGGATTAACCACTGTATCACTCGGATATTGGCCTTGCTTGTGTTGAGCTCCTACTATCTTTATCAGTTGGCTCATGTTTGATGACAATTCACCAATGCTAGCTTGAGTTTGCACCAATGTGTTCTCGAGCCTCTTGATGTCCGCCCCTTGCCCAGTGATATGCTTGTTTAGCTCCATAAATTTCCCATCCACTTTGTTCTCCAACTGAGCTAACTTTTCATCATACTTTTCAAATTGTGACTGCGCGATCTCTTCTTGTGATGGCTTGTTACCGTCATGGATCATGCCATTTGTCACAGCAAATCCGGGTGGCGGATTAAGTGTATTTTGCACGTTCCCATATGAAAAGTTCTGATGGTTCTGATTCTGAGGGTACTGATTGTACCGAGGCTGATTATTCTGGAAATTGTTGAAGTTTCGTTGATTCACAAATTTTACTTCTTCAACTTCTTCCGGACCCCCTGGCTATTGTGCTAACGTCAGATTAGCTAGAAAATTCACCTGGCTCGTCAACGCTGTTACTTGTGCTGTGAGCTTTTCAATTGACTCATTATTGACGGGCTCGACTTTTTGGACACTGGCTATCCTCTTTGGCATGTTTCTCTCATTCGACCATTGGTAGCTCGTTCTGGCCATAGCGTCCAGGATTGAGAATGCCATCCTTACTGACTTCTCCATCAAACTTCCACCCGCAGCTGCATCCACTTGGTTTCTAGTCGGAGCAAGTAGACCATTGTAGAACTTGCACACTTGCTGCTTCTTGGTGAACCCATGTTGAGGGCAACTCCGGATAAGATCCCGGAATCGCTCCCAAGCCTCTCCGAATGGCTCTTGGTCCAATTGCTTGAACTGGTTGATCTGGTTCTGCAGGTCGAGCATCTTGCTTGGTGGAAAGTACTTCAACAGAAAAGAAGTACTTAAGTCTTCCCAACCAGCGAGTTGAACCACTGTAGTGCTCTGTCCTTCAGTGAGAAAGGGAACAGTCTCATCTTGACCTGCTCGTGCGGCACATGATTGATCTTGATTGTGTCTGCCAGTCTGCGGAACTTGATCAAATGTACATTCAGATCCTCCAAAGCACTTCCCCCATACTGGTTTTGCTGCACTATGTTGATTAGTGCAGGCTTCAGCTCGAAATTGTTGGCATTGAGTGGTGGAGGTTGTACTCCTCCTGCCTGCTGATTTAGACTGGGCTTCAGGCAGTCACTGATGGGAGTGTCATCTTCATCGCCTGCAGCTGGGTCTATCTGAATTGGGCCGTACTGCTGTTGTAGCTGTGGCCCTTGTGGAGGTAGCTGCTGCTGTATATTTGTGACTCGATCATCCAAACGTGCCAGAGCTGTCAGTACTCTATTAAGTGCGTCATCCTGATTCGGATGCTGTGGTGGGTTCTCCATCTCAGATGCGAAGTTTCTTCTAGTTCGGTGTCTGCGAGCTGTCGCTTCAATTTCTGGATCGAAAGGAAGAAGGGTTTCTTTCCCTTTTGATCTGGTGAGCATACGAAGCCTGAAAACACCAAAAACAAGAACTACCGCGTAATACAAAAATTAACCCAAAAATAAAAACGAAAATTAAAATTAAAATTACGAAAAAATAAAATCTAGTCTAGTTTCCTCCTATTTTTCAAGATAAAAACTAAGCGCTAAATCCTATTCCCCGGCAACGGCGCCAAAAACTTGACACGTCGGTTTCTAACCTAGTGTTCCGCAAGTGTACGGATGTAGGTGTAGTACTATTGTCAAGGTCGATCCCACAAGGAATAGTTTTAGGTAGTTTGATACCTTAATACTCTAGGAATGTCCTAACTAGATACTAAGTTTCAAAAGTTGGTTTTAACAAGAATTAAGGAATTTAACTAATAACTGGCAAACAAAGAAAACTAACAATCGATGAGAAAGGGTATCCTAGGGCTTCGATTTCAGGATATTAATTCAATGTTGAATACAATTAACCTATAAATTTACCAATTCTAATGTTTATTAGGCGGCACGACAATAATCTCTAATCCTTCTCTCGAAGTGATTAAATCGTTGATTAATTAAGCTAATTACCCTCTCGAGTCAATTAGACCTAATAACTCCCAACCGATCCTAAGCCACGGCCTACACAGTCATAGACAACTGTGCTCTATGTTCTAAGTTTGATAACAATTCCCTTCTCTCGAAGCAGAATTGCTAAACTAAATTACTAAATCTAGGTGATCAAGCTAAATTCAGTTTTAAGCATAAACATAGAGATAAAACACATAAAGAACGGAATTAATAGATTAAATCATAATCAAACCATTGTCATAAAAAATCCATACTTTCTAACCCTAGGACACGAATAGCTTAGCTACTCATGCCTAGTAATAATCCAATACAAAATTCTAATAAAAACATTGTAAAGAATTAAAACTAAGAAAAGAATAATTAAACCCGGATGAATCCGTCTCGATGATCTTCGTCTTCCTTGTCCTCCAAGATTTCTTAGGTGGAATGATGTAATTGATGTTCTTCCGTGATTGATTGATCTTGATTCCTAGAGCTTGGGGTCCTTTTTATAGAGTTGGGGACGAATCTTGGGGAAGATAGGATCAAAATCCTATTAAAATTAGGAAATCCTCGCAGAAAAACCCTTCTGACACGGCCGTGTTGGCCTTGCGACGCGGCCGCGTCCTCTTTTCCAGGGCAGATTTTTAGGTCTGACTTCCAAGCCATTTTTTAGGGTCTTCCGTTCGTTTTTGGAATTTTTCTATTTCAGGAAAAGTTGTAGCCCTTTGAATCATCTTTCTAACGCCATCAATTGCACCTCAATCGGAGTTGTAAATCTCAAGATATGGCCAAAATATTAGAGGTGTGTCAAGCTAACAGAAAACTTCACTTTCGGGACACATTCTGACGCGGCCGTGTTGGTTATTGATGCGGCCGTGTTGGTTGGCAATGCGTTTTTACACGTTCTAGGCCACTTTTGACACGGCCGTGTCCATATTTGACGCGGCCGTGTTGGCCCTTTACTCCTTTAACTCCCTTTTTCATCCGTTTTAACCCTATTTGACTTGTTTCTTCTTCGAACTTCATCCAAATGGAATAAAAATACCTAATTAACTTCAAAACAAGTCGAAACACGTCAAATGACCCAAATATTATAAATATAAATAAGTGACGATCAAATATAAACGTATATGCTATAAAATATGATCCTAAATCGACCTAAATACATGCATAAGTAACGTGTTATCAGACACTCCCGCTGGCTGCGTACCATAGATCATATGAATGACGCTATTAACAACACGAGCTGGAGGGTTAGTCCCTTCTTCTTGAGGAGGGGGTGCTGGCAATAAGCGAGGTTGTTGCTGCTGAGTACTGTGTCTACTTCCCTGATCTTATTTTGGATAGTGGCTATTCCCGAATCGATTATTCGGCCATTGTGACCGACCTTGTTGTAAGCTACGATTATTATAGCCAGCTCGACTTTGTTGTGGTTTCCACTTCGGTGCTGTTGTCGATTGTCTGATTGAGCAATATACTAGCGAAAATATCCCCGCTTTATGCACTCTTCAATTTCTTTGTTGAGTTCTCGGCATTCTTCAGTATCGTGCCCGTGGTCATAGTGGTATTCACACCACTTGGTGCGGTTTCGTTTGTCAGCCGGTGCAGTCATGCGAGGACAAGATTTTAGATCAGCCTTGTGGATGGCATGTATTTCGGTTCGGGACCGATTCAAATGTGTTAGTTGAGGTAGATCTTGACGAGTGTCTGGTCGCCCTCTACCCAGTCGGTTGAAGGCGCTGGTACGAGCATTAGACCCGGATTGTCCTTTATCTAATTGTCTCTTAGCAATAGATTTTTCCCTCTTACGCCGGGTTTGCTCATCTGCCTTAGCGAACCTCCCAACCACATGATAGAGAGCTCGGGTAGTAACGGGAGTATTACGGACTAGCTCGGTGTATAGTGGTCCGGCTCGTAATCCATTCATGAAGGCTGTGATAATGATGCTATCTGGCTGATTTCCTACTTTCAAACTTTCAATCGTAAAACGTTCCAGGAACTGAGAGATGGTTTCTCCTTCTTTTTGTTCCACATTCACCAGATCGGCCAAAGTGGACATGGGCTTTGCACGTGCTTCGAAACGTGCCCAAAAGTGTTCAGCAAGTTCTCTAAAAGAGGATATACTATTACGGGGGAGTGAGTCAAACCAAACTCGAGCCTCATCCTGAAGATACTCGGGGAAGATCTTACAATAGTGAAGAGATGCGGTATGATCTCGACTGAGCATGTTGTGCCTGAAAGCCCCAAGAAAATTGGCCGGATCTCCAGTGCCGTCATAAGGTGGTATGGCAGGTCTCTTGAACCCTCTGGGAAGGGGCGTAGCCAGTATTTCTTGGGAGAATGGGGTGATAATGTCTCCATTGGCGTCAAGGCCTAGAATTCTATCTAGTTCAACATTGCATTGTACTCGCTCATACTCCTGAAGATCTAGAGTATGGGGATTGGCATAACGAGCTTTCTTAGTCGCGTTAAGTGGACGGCGACGATCAGCGTCGGCAAGTTCTTCATTGTGTTGTCTTGACCCATTAGAACTCCCGTGGTCCTCGGGAGAACCGGGTCGTTCTCGTCGTCGGTCCTGACGCCCATGGTGCACTGGATCTTGTTGGTTGAGCGGGTTTCGACGAGGTGGATGCGCTACGGGGTTGGTAGCATGTCCAGCAGGTCCATCAGGGTTTAGGCGATTGGCTGCCCAGTCTTGGAGAACATGAGCATGTTCTTGTAGGAAAGCCTGGAGTAGTTCCGGAGTCATCTGAATATTAACCTGCGGCTGTGTAGCAGCAGGATTAGGATTTTGTATATCTTGTGGAGGTAGAGGTAAGAATTGGTCGTCCGGATTCACGACCGGGCCTTGGTTGCCCTGATGATGAGATGTATCTCGCATCAGCGATTGCCTCGGTGGCGAAGTTTGATCCACGGGTGGATCTTGATTGATTTGATCACCTTGGCGAGATTGAGTTAAGCGAGTGGTTACCATGGTATAACAAGTGCAGTATCAATATTAAAATCCAGTCGTGTTCCCACAGACGACGCCAATTGATAAAGCGTAATCCGTTATCAAGAAGGTACCAACCAAAAATAACAAATTGAAAGGTAAACAGATAATAAGACACAAGGTATACGTGGTTCGATCCGGAGATCTACGTCCACGGGAAAATAATGTCCCTACCGGGATCTTTCTCTTCTCTTCTTTTTCGTTTAGTTTACAGGTGGCTTTTCTCTGATCAAAGTTTCAGCCCCTCTCCTCTCTCTAATTCTACTATTTATATCATACAAATCACAACCCTAACTATATTCCTAAAATTAAGGCCGCCAAACCTGCCTTTGTGATTGAGAGAAGATCGTGGGCGAAATCTTCCAATCCCCCGTGCGCTGCTACCGCAACCTAATTATCAAATATGTATTTGGGCCAATTACTGGGCCTGCGGCCCTAGACAACTTGGGCCGGGTATTGGTGTTGTAACCTTAGGCAACTGGGCCATACCTACCAATTATTTATAACTATCTTAAGTGGTGGACAATACAAAATTATTATCTTTTACAAATAATTATCTGTATAAAGATAATAATAAATGAAATTGACATTCCATTAAAAAGAATAATATCAGTTGTATATACATTGGTAAAATTAATAGGAGATGTTGCACTATTTATAATAGAAGATTCGAATTATTTATTTTCAGATGTTGCACTATTTCTAATAAAAGATCCAAATGATTTATTTTCTTTGTAATACACACGATTCGCGGAGAATAATATCACTACAACAGATAAGGTATTTGGTGACATGACTTTTAGATGACATATGTTGCCTCTAATAATAAGTAGTCGTAAATAAATACTCTACAAATTATTTAAAGTTATAATTTTTAAATTTCTTTCAGAGACTATTAGTTGTTGCAAAAATATTTGAGATGAGACTATGAGACGACTAATTAATAATAACATGTTTCTAATACTGTAGTTGGGACAACCCTCTGTTGTCTTAAAGACTTTTTTTTTTTTTTTTTTTGAGTGTAATAAAAAAAGTATCAAAGTATAAGAAAAGAAAGAAAAAATGGAAATTAAGTAGTTGGCTGAGTAGCAGGAAAATTTAGTGGTAAAGAGACAATAAATAGCTCCATTTCATTTTCATAATCAAGATCCAATTGTCAAGTGATTTTATATTTTGGATGGTTGAGCTTTAATTATTTAAAGCGATTTTCAAAATGATCTTTTTGTTTTCTCTTTCTTACAACTTTGAGTCGGTTTTATTAATATACAAATAGCATGGATCACCACCTTGTTCTTTGATAGAGAAAATTGTGGATTTGGTCCCACAGGTCATGGGCCTGTTTTATTTTGGTTCTAGCCTTGGCAGAAGTAACCCCAAAAAATTTGTTTGTTGCACTTTTGGTCCCAAATTCGTTTTTCATTGCACCATTAGTCCCATGTACTAGCAACTTCAGTCCCCTACCATAAAAAACTAATGTTGCTATGCACGAGCCACTCATGTGACTGTTTAATGACGTCATAAACTAAATTTAAAAAAAAAAAAAAAAAGAACTAAATAATTGTTTATGGTATACTCTCGTTTTTCTCCAGTTCAAACCAATCTCCCCCAAATTGTTTGCGCCAAGAACCCTAAAAAATCAACCAATCTTTGAATCTCTCTCACTTCTTCACCTTCAAGCTCGTCTGCTTCTGCATTACTCGCCTCTGCAATGAATTCAACTCACCCAACAATTATCTCTATACAACAATCATATCTCTATACAACAATCATCGACGCGTGTGCTTCCTGACCACGAATCAGATGTGCTTCTCCATCGTGATATGGTTTGTGAAAATCGACCGAAGCCGAATCATTCCATTTTCTCAATTATTTTGAAATTGTGGTTGGAGGTTGTGAGGAGTTATGGGGTTAGATTGGTGCAAGCACAGATAGTGAAATCGGGTTTTGGTGGATACTCAACTGTGCAAATGACCACGGTGGATGTGTACTCGAGGTATAGTGTTGATGTTAGTCTTGCAAGGAAGGTGTTCGATGAAATGTTTGATTGAAATGTGGTGGCGTGGGCTGCGATGATTTCTGGATATATACATTTAAATTATCTTGCAAAAGAAGTATATACATTTCTCCTTTTAATTAGGAGATAATTAGGATCTGCAGTAACATGAATAATTGATCGTTTGCTTCTTTATTTCTTTATTTTGGCGTGATTAGGAGGATGTCATGCTTTTCTCTATTTGTTTATGGCAATCCTTATTTGAAGAATTACGTGAAGTGCTGAATTTCAATTATATGAACACCTTCACTAGAATTGAAGTGTTGTGTTTGTGGAGTGAGGGGAGTAGTTATTAGTATTACATGAGGTGATTGTGATTGAAGCGTTTACTATGTTAATTATGAACTCTTGATTTACAGTTTTAGACTACTATCAAATATACGATCTTTTGACTTCTGCGAAGCAAGCTCTTAGAAACAAAGTACGAATGTGTGTGTAAAAAGAAGTAGATCCGATAATGGCAAAGATGTTTTTTAACTGCTACTGAACCTTATACCTTCAACATTATGTGTACTAAGTTTTTTAGCTTATTCTTCTATTAATTTTAGTGATCTTGTTGTATGGTTTTTAGTCAGATGTATGATATTAGTCAGCAGTTAGTGTGGTTGCAATTAAGAAGAAGTCTCATGACGCAAATTTTTCAACTGATATCTATGTCAGCTTTCTAATTATCCTGCTTGCATGTTTCTTGGAGACAATGATGGGGAAGGGATAAGACTTGTGATATATGTTTCAGATGTAGATTTGAATCTATTTATGTTTGAGATATTTGCTATGGGTTTGAATCTATTACTCTTTTTTTGAATTAATTCTCCAGGGCAAGTTTGGCTTGGTTTTTTGCTAGTTACATGTATAATGTTAGCATCACCCATTAGGACCAATTAGGACACATTGAACAAAAAAGAATCTTGCATTACTGCCCACTGCCCATTACATATATCCGATTGGAAGAATAAGACATTCCACTGTGTTTTGAGTGTGAATTCAAATGAAATGCTACTTTGGTTTTGTATGGCTGTTTTGTGTGCTTGGAACCATAGGATTTGGCTCTAAAACGACAGTTTTCCCCTAAAAAAATAGCTTCTTCCCTCCAAACAGGTAATACAACACATGGGACTAAACATGCTAATTCGCATGGGACCAGAAATGCAAAATATTGAACAGAAAACGTAATGGAATAACCAAAAGTGCAACAATTTTTTTTTTTTGAGGTCACTTCTGCCAGAGCTGCGACCAAAATGAAACAGGTCCGTGACCTGTGGGACCAAATCCGCAGTTTTCTCTTCTTTGATACATAACATACTAGTTTTTTAATGGATTATATTTGTTTCCAGTTTACCCCTCTGACTATGTTTTAAAGTTTTTATTTCGTGATTCTAAAACTGTAATATCTCGATTTTCGAATAAATTTTAAGGTAATTTTTTCTTTCACAATTAACACAACTTTTTAAAAACGTGGATAAGTCAATCTCTCTCTTTGGTAAACCTCCTTAATAAAGTCTAGGCTAGGTTGTTATAAAAAAATACAAATGTATTGAAAGATCATTATCTATTGAAATCCAACACTTAAAGCCTAGCATATATGTTTCACGAAATTCAATTTCTCAAAAGATCATTCAAATCTACGAAGATAAAAATCTAAATAAAACATAATACTCCATTCGTTCACAAATAAGTGTCGTTCTAGGAAAACTATATTTTTTTTCTCAAAAGAGTATCATTCTACTACCAATTTAACCCTATCCTTAGCTAAATCTAGAAAATTGCATACAAATCATATAATATTATATAAATAAGGCATGAAATAAAAGATGGAGGAATCTATGGTAATAAGAAAATGATGGAGAGAAAAATCAAGTGGTGTTATTGTCCATTCCATAATTTTTTAAATTCCACCCGAATGTCTAAAATGACACTTATTTGTGAACGGAGGGAGTGTTAAAGTAAAGTCAAACAATAAACCCACAAATTAAATATAAACTAATTCTTTTTTTTAAAAAAAAAAAAAAAGTCTTCATCACTTAGCAACCATCCAACATCTGGCCCGTCAGTCGACTCCTTTAACCTGAAAAATTAATTTCAGAGGGGATGTGCTACATCTAACTCGTGGGGTTTAGTTTTTCAAAATTAAATATAGTCATGTAGGAATAATATGAGTAAATCACCATAAAGTTGTATTATCATATTGCCACTGCCCATTCACATAAAAGGATCAATAAAATTGGATCTCATGTCATAAAATCCACATATTACACATATTAAACACATACAAGCAGTGCATTTAATAATGATAAATTTTGAATGAAAACCCACCTCTACTTAGTCTTGTGTATCAAATATGTACAAAGATCCTAGTCCGTGCTTGTCCGTTCCATATTTTGCCTTAGAAACGGGTTTTTAGGACAAAAGTAAATTTTTTTTGGCTTTTAGATGAGTGGGGATATTTTTGGGGTGTTTCTGAAATTTCAGAAATTGCAGGGGCTGATTTGCATTTTCTGGAAAATAAGAATAATAAATAAAAAGAATTTTGATCAAAGGATTTAGGATTAGATTCAAATCCCTTGTCCTCAGTCAAATTTCTAACTACCCTTGGAAATAAATATCCCACCAGCACACGTCCCCTTTCCCCTTCTTCGTTATTCTTCTATTTTTTTCTAAGAACCCCTCCCTTTAACTCCTTTCATCCCCCTTCTTTGCCCTTCATCTTTTATTCCTCTCTCAATTTGCTGTAGAAATTTTGTTTGGTGGAGGTTCATTTTTATAGGTTCAAAAGTTTCTGTTTATTATTGGTATAAGATTGAATATGATCTCCCATAATTTTGCCATATAAGTATTCGGGCATACGAAGGAAAACATGTAAGGAAGATGGAAAAGAAATTTGGTTAATTGGAGCAATGATATTTAACTTATTCCTCAATCCTAATTAAGAGGCTTGGTGAGAAACTTTAGCTAAAATATTATTGGGCTTATACTTGATACACGTAATTTATGCATGCTTATAGGCTCATTTAGACGAAGAATTTGATAGCAATTGCATGTATTATTGGCCGTTTTGTGTTTAATTTTGTTAGCTTGTGCCATTTGACGTGTGTGCTTTTTTGTAGCAAAATTTATAATTTTAAGGTAAAAAATTCATCAAGATGAATTTTGAAAAAGAAACTAGCAAGAAAAGAGGTGAAACAATGAAAAGAGCGGAATACAACGTCAAATCCCATGCTCACATGTCTTTAGTATTTTTGTCATATCTTGAAATATACATGTCCAAATAAGGTGAAATTAGTGGCATTGGAAAGCTAATCAAAGGGCTACAACTTTGTCAGAAATAGCCAAAGCTAAATTCGGACCGAAAGATCTCCAAATATAGTTTTGAAGTTGGACAAGCTGTGTAGTTTCGACCCATCACTTGTCCGGCAAGTCAATAGACGCATTTTTTAGTGGATTTTCTTATTCCACATCAGATTTCTCCTACTTTATCCTAGTTATGCACTCCTATAAATACCCCAAGACTCAATACATCAGGAAGACAAGTTAGAATATTTTCGTCATATTGAGAGCTTGGAACCTTAGAGTAGAGGGCAAGAAACAAGAGGAGAAGTCCGAACCAATTCTGGGTTTTGTTTCTTTTACTTATTTTAGTTTCTTTTAGAATGTTTGTCTATGAATATTCTATCATTCATGAACATGAATAGCTAAATTCCTTTTGTAGAAAGTAGTTGTCGATTGACTATGTTTTAGTTATTCGTTTTATTCTAGACCCCGTTCTACATTTTTATCATATATGTTTGCATTTAATTTATGAATTGATCAATTTAGCCAATTGTGTTATTCTACTTGCTTAGTAATTCGACCCCGAGAGTGGAGGATTAATAGGCTTACGACATATAACATAAATATCATTATCGTCCCAAATTAGTGAGGTATTTTTGTGCAGGCACTGGTCTTAGGATCCTTTATGACGCTATAAGAAAAAAAAAGGCTAATAGGACACTCGTAAAAACTTTCAAATTGCGTCCTTTATCCAGACGACACAATGGATGTAATAGGATGCTATCATACAACGTTTTTAAGCATCCTATATTGTAGTATAATAAATTTCATATCAGGACATAGTAGGACGCTTAATGTATGCCATGATCTGTAGTAGACCAGATCTGGCTTATGGTGTGGCAATGGTAAGTAGGTTTATATCAAACCCTGGAAAGTCACACTGGGAGGCATTGAAATATACACTGAGGTACTTAAGAGGTTCAACAAAACTAGGACTAATGTTTGAAAAGAAAGATCATACTGAAGAACCAATACAAGGTTTTGCGGATTCTGATTTTGTTGGAAACTTAGATAATAGGAAATCTATTACAGGATATGTTTTCACCTTTTATGGTACAGCTGTGTGTTGGAGAGCAGTTCATCAATCAGTTGTGGCTCTTTCTACTTCAGAAGCATAATACTTAGCAGTAACAGAGGTTGGAAAAGAAGCTATGTGGCTTAAGGGAATTGCTAAGGATTTTGGAGTGTAGTTTTAGTATCAGTGTACTGTGATAATCAAAGCACAGTTCACTTAGTAAAGCATCAGGTATTCCATGAGAGATCAAAGCATATAGATGTGAGGATGCACTTTGTTAGGGATGAGGTGGAAAAAGGGGTAATTTATGTAAAGAAGATATCAACTGAAGAAAATCCAGCAGATATGTTTACCAAACCTCTTCCTGGAAACAAGTTTCAGCATTGTATAAGCTTGATTTAGCTTGTACAGTGTGTTTAAGTTCAGCAGATGAGTGAGGTGTTGAGGATATGACTAAGTACTTTGAGTCATTAAGGTGGAGAATTGAAAAGAGGTTAATATCATCAAAGTGATATGTTGTCAAGTGTAATTTGGGTCAAGGATCTTAGAACCGGATTCAGGATGGAGAAAACCGGGTCAGGAAGAAGAACCGGAAGTGTAACAGAAGTGAACTGGCAGTTAAGAATCTGTTTTAACTAACTAGTCTTCTACAACGGTTTTATCAGGTCTTTTACAACGGTTTTAGCAGTTTTGTTTTCAGCTCATTTTTTATCTGTTTTCTAGAAGTTTCTAAGCTCGATTCTTGATCACGTGATCTCTCCTTGTTGATACAAATACCTTGTAACAGTTTTTCCGTTCGATTAACAACTTGGAGAGTGAATTAGAGAATTAGGGTTCTTATTCCAAGATTGAGTTCTATTTTGGGGGTTTTGAGAATTCCTTATATTTCTTGTAAATTGGCTCTGAGTTTTAGTGGATTGAGGTCTTATGATCCTCCGTGGATGTAGGTCACACTGACTGAACCATGTTAAAAAGACCACATTAAAGTTTAAAACTCAATATGTAAAAAGACCACAATCAAAAGCCTAATTCAAAGCCTACAGCCCTAAACCCAAGCCCACAACCCAAAATAATAAAATCCCAAATAAATATTGTAGATTACTAACTTGTTATAATAGGTAAAAGGCTTAATACCGTGAAAATACATGACCTTTTGGTCAATTATCAAATATAACACGACCTTTTAATTTTAACGTATAAATACATTACCATTTAATTTTTTTCAATTTAATACACGTGGGCTAATTCCAGGCTGACTGGGAGCCTGAAACTAAGGACATATTTTATTACGTGGATTTCTACTTTTATTTTTAAATAAACAACCCTAATCATTGGATTTCCTCTAACATCTTGAACTCGCGGTAGAGTAACAAACTCTAAAGGTTTTAGCCAGTTCCCACAACACAAAAATAGTGGTCCCGGACTCCACTTTAATTGCGGACAAGTACGTGAATTCTCACTTTGTTGCTTTTCTTTGTTTAATTGCATCCTATTAAAGAATTTTGGGTTTGTAAACATTTTCACTTCTAGATGAATCTTATAAACAGAGGGAATCAATTTCATATTTTTCTATGGGTTTGTCTGAAATATATCTTGGCTACTGTCGGGAATAATGTTTTTATATGCTTTTCACATTATATATATATATATATATATATATATATATGCACATACGTGTATTTATGAATGAATAAGTTTGTAGGAATGTATGTATTGATATGTAAGGTTTTACATATTGTGATTGAGAAAAATAGAATTTGATTTCTATGTATCCTAATTAGCAAAGCATATGAACCTTTTGATTTATTTATCAAAATGTGGTTTAACTACATAATTATCCATTACAACTTTAGTCTTTTTCTGTTGATTTGCCAACAGTCAGATTAATATAACATATGACAAAGTTAAGTATTTCATGTTCCGGTTTCTTATGTTTAGTGATTTGTGTTAAATAATTATGTTTCTAACCAAAGGTTGGATTCTGCGTAGGGATAATTTTTTGCTCTATTTCCACCACGGGGGTAAGCTTTGTGTCTAGAAAAATGTTACTCGTTATGATGGAGGATTACTTACACTAAAGCATGGGTTCGATACAGACAGGTTTGGTAATTTTTTATCTAGTTGATGAAGTTGAGAAGCTGGGGTATAAGTCATTTGAAGGAGTTGCTTACAAAGTTCTGGGGAGTAATATGGAGGTGAAATTTTTGTGTGATGATAATGGTGTGATGGAGATGTTGAATTATGTGTGTAAGGGGCAAAGGATGTTTGTCATTTATGATGATGGTGCCATAAAATATGGAGAATCTAAAGTTGGAACGTCAATAGATATAACAAACTTAGAAGATAGTGGTAAAAAAAGAGGTGCTAAAGAAAGTGATGGTGAAGAAGATACTAGTGAAAAAAATAGCTCAAAAAGTGGTGAATATCCAAATATCGGGGGTGGTGTCCATGAGCAAGTTGATGAAGACTCGGATATTGATCTTGAATATAAACCAGTAGACGAATCTGAATCTGATGATGGACTTGATGACGCTGATCTTGCTTCAAATGATGAGGAGTACATTGAAGCAAGAAAAATAATGTCCAAGTACAAGAATTTTGTTTCACTTGATGACACATTACCACTTTCTAACAAAACAGATGGTCTATTTCTTGAACCTAGTGAGATGACGAGTGAGTACGAAGACTCTGATGGAGAAGTAAGTTCTGATGGAAGTAGTGGAGATGATGGATTAGATGGTAAAGACAATAGGTGGAGAACGCAAAAGAAGATAATATATGATCCTAGATGTGATCATAAGACCTCTGAATTTGTTCTTAATATGAGGTTTGAGAGTGTAAAGCAATGTAGAGAGGCTGTACAAAAATATGGACTAAGTCGAGGGCTTCTAGTCCATTTTACTAGAAGCAGTAAAAACCAAGTGGAGGCTCATTGTCGTGAGGGATGTAAATGGAGGTTATATGGAAGTACGGTGAAGAGGGAGCACAATTTTGCTATCAAGTCACTTTGTAAGCACACATGTCACAGAGTTGTGAACAACAAGCTTGCTACTTATGAGTGGATTGCTGGAGAGTACCTACACAAATGGAGGAGGAATCCAAACTGGACTACTGATGATCTACAAGAAGAATTACTTGAGACATACTGTTTAGAGGTGCCTAAGATGAAGTGTTATAGAGCAAGGTGGAAAGCTTTACAGATGTTGAGAGGCAGTGTTGAGGATCACTATGGACTCCTAAGGAGCTACCAGGCTGAGTTGAAGAGTTGATGACAAGGGTAGATTCGAGTTCCTACTAGATGATGAGGGTTGCTTAAGTGAATTTTTTGTGGGGTTTAGTAGCCTCACACAAGGGTTCTCAAAAGGTTGTAGGCCTATAATCAGTTTTGATAGGTGTTTCCTTAAGACATTTCTAGGAGGTGCACTCCTTACTGCTGTCGGTAAAGATGGTAACCATCAAATGTTCCCAATATGCGGGGCTGTTGTTCAATCTGAAAATGAGCATTTCTGGACTTGGTTTATGGAAATTGTCTTCCAAGAGCTGAATGTTGGAGATGGACTTGGATGGACATTCATTTCAGATCAGCAGAAGGTAACTTCTAATTCTTTAACTTACAGCTTAACAAAAGATGTATTCACTTACTACTATTAATTGTATTTTTCACGTTACACGTTATTGCAGGGTCTTTTGAATGCCATACATAAATCGACCCCCTATGCAGAATTTAGAGACTGTGCATGACATGTGTACATGAACTGGAAAAAAGATTCCAAAGGACAAGCTCTAAAAACTTTGTATTGGGGCGCTGTCAGGAGCACTTATGAAGCTTCTTATCTGAAGTACTTGGAGGACATGAAACTAGTTGATGAAGCAACATACAAGAAATTTCTTGATAGGGACCCTACCAAGTTTTGTAAGTCGTATGCCACGAGTTTACCTAAGTGTGACATGGTAGACAATAATGTATGTGAGTCGTTTAATGGTTGCATAGTTAAGTCTAGGTCCAAACTTATAATAGAAATGCTTGAGGAGATTAAGTGCTCTTTGATGAAGAGACAACACGATAAATTGAATGAAATGTGCCAAGTGACCGACTCCATATGTCCTATAATTAGAAATAAGCTAGAAGTCAACAAGTACAACAGCAGAAAGTGTCAGGTTAAGCCAGCAGTTGGAGCTAAGTTTCAAGTAACACGCGGTGAAGAGCAATTTGTAGTGGACTTGAAAAATTGGATATGTACTTGTAGAGCCTGGGAATTATCAGGTATACCTTATGTGCATGCATGTTCATGTATTCATTTCATGAAGAAAGATACAGTGGACTATGTAGATCAGTACTATTCTGTTACAAAGTACATAAAGACATACTCATTACCATTAGAACCAATAAATGGTAAGAATATGCGGCCAAGAACTGAGGGCACTCTTATTAAGTCACCACGAGCTAGGAGAATGCCAGGGAGACCCAAAAAGAAGACGGTAAGACAACCCGAAGAAGACCAAAAGAGACTTGGGAAGATGACAAGACACAAAATACAAATGACATGTACTAAGTGTGGGAAAGTTGGTCATAATTCAAGGACTTGGACTTCTAAGAACCCACTACCAGAGAAAGCTCCTGTAAGTAGTTCATATTTTGTGTTTTGGCCAGTTGTATATCTTTATAATATTTCTGAATGTTTTTTGTAGAAGAAGAGAGGACGGCCTAGAAAATCCTATGTTAATGAGACACAACCACAGCCTCTACGAGAAAGAAATAGTGGCAGAAAGAAACAAAAAACTAGTCAACCCAAGAGCCATGACATGGCAAAAGAGATAAGACAAGTTCTTATACTTAACAACTTTCACATATAATGCTCTAAACTAAAATCTCCTATAAAGTACTTATAGAAACTTCAAGACATAATACATTTTGATAATTTAAATCATAAAAGGCAATTTAAGTAAACTTTATATAATATGCACAAATAATAAAATTAAATTACTCACCTCGAATCCACAAACTTACTGTATCTCAAATCCCTTGAGACGGGTTAAACTTTCTCAGACCAATCTAAATCGAAAAGAATTGACCGCAACTATTCTTTTTTTTTTTTTTTTTTTTTTCCGATTTTCTGTCATCACAAAATACTTAAGCTTCTAATTTTTACACAATTTATCAAATTATCTGTATCATCTCGTTCCAGCAACGATTACCTTTTTTAGTATTCTCATTGTTACCTAATCATGAAATTAATTACTTTTCTAGACTACCAAAAGGGGTGAATTTCCAGTTAACTATTAATAAGAAAACCCCATTCATTTAGTGATTAGTTCCACTAACACTCAGGCGTAGATTCAATATCATCATGCCTTTAGGGAAGCTTCAATATATTGTAAAGAAGAAAACTAACCACATAGACATAGAACTAATATCATTACCTAGCTTCGATGGCTTTAGGGAGAAGCTTTGTTCCATCTCAATTTTCTTTCTTTTTCTCAAAAACTTACTCTAAAAAGCTCCTAATTTATCTCAACAACTTACTCTAAATTTCTTTTTTCTTGTTTTTAAATAATTAATACGTATCAAAATCAATAATTAAGGGATAAGTTTTAATAATAATTTATAAAATTGTCATATTCTTTAAGTTAATGCTAATAGTCTAATATTAACAAGAAAAATAATATTTTAATATTCTAATGGCACCTAAAAACAAAAAAGGTTTTTTCAAGCATCACAATTATCACTCTTAACACTGATAAAATCATGAAGTCAAAATGCGGATGTTATATTCACCTTTGAAAGAATCGGGACGTTACATTATTGAGATATGCATAATCAATCAAAGATATGCATATCAATCAAGATTGTCAAACTTTCTATTTGTATTCTCAGTATATAATCATAGTATAGATATACATATATTTAGGATCAATTTTTTATTCATTTTGGGGATCTTGTTTCCACCTCCCATGTGTATAAATTCACGTTGTACTGCAGCATACAAGTAATTGGAAATATCACATTTTATTCTTATAATACTTGGTTTTATCATGGCATCAGAGCAGGTTGTAATCCTGCACCCCTGAATCTTCTGCAACATTTTTTTTCATCATTTTAAAAACATTCCAATGGCGAAAGATGGTGACGGCAGTAAAGCCGGAACTGCCATTAACGTTATGTCGTCTTACTTTATCAGGTCATCCGACAACCCGAGTCATGTATTCGTCACCGATCTTCTTATCGATGAAAACTATGGAGATTGGTCCGACGAGATGAGCAATTGTTTATATGCGAAGAATAAGTTCAGATTTATTGATGGCACCATACAAGTACCTGATGAAAGCACGCCGGAATACCTCCTTTGGAAACACTGCAACACCATGGTCACGGGTTGGCTATCACCATGCACAAAGAAATTCAAAACAGTGTGAAGCATGCTAAGACTGCACGCGAGATTTGGATCGACCTTGAAGAGCGTTTTGGAAAAAAAAGCACTCTGAAGGCATACGAATTGAAGAGAAATCTTACCCTTACACGTCAAGACAAGATGTCAGTTTTGGAATATTATACCAAGTTGAAGGGAATGTGGGATGAAATTAATTCAATCTCAACAATTCTAAAGTGCACATGTGGAAAATGCACCTGCAATATGTCCAAACTTTATATTGAGAAGAATGAGAAGGAATGGATCTATGAGTTCCACATGGGACTCGATGATACTTTCAACATGATCAAAACTCAGATCCTGAGTACCAAGCCAATGCCAAGTCCCGGAGTGGCATACAATCTCATCGCAGAAGATGAGAGAAAACGATTGATACCATCCTCACACAGACCGACTGTTGATGGAGCTGTCTTCCAAGTCAGGCAGCAGACCCAGGAGCATCGTGATGGGGGTCGAGATAATGACAAGGCTCCTCTGAGATGTGACAATTATGGAAAACCTTGGCACACTATTGAGAACTGCTATAAAATTATTGGGTACCCGGAGTGAAGAAAGGTAGTAAAGGATGAAAGAGAAGGAGCTTGGCAAAGCAACTGAGAAATGATAGCCACATAAAGCATCACATGTGGACACAAACCCAGCAAATGAGTCGAGCCACATGTCAAGTTTCACACCCGAGAAATTGGCACAGTTGAGAGACCTTCTCAACGGTATTGGTGCCACCACTGCCACTTCTATGCCCTCGGTAAACATGGATGGTAAGATCAATTTCAGTACACCTTGAGTAATAGATTCCAGAGTGACGAAACATATTACGCATGAGAAAAGTATAATTAAATCCCCTACCAATGCTAATACTGAAATACCAACTAAAATACCTAATGGAGATAAGGTGTCAGTTCAATATATAGGCACCGCCATTTTGCCTAATGGTTCCAATGTTGAACGTGTCTTGCATGTGCCGGATTTTCAATTCAATCTGATCTTTTTTAGTCGTCTCACGAAATAACTCAATTGTATTTTAACATTCTTTATGAATTTTTGCACTATGCAGGACTTAGCTTCGAGGAGCCTGATTGGAGTGGGTAGACAATGTGATGGTATATATCTCCTGGAGCCTATCGCTGATGATTGAAAAGTATTTTTTGCGATGCTCGACCCAGAAGTATGGCATAGGAGATTGGGACATGCATCCCGAATAAAGTTGCAGAATATTGGTTCGATCAATAAAGCAACAATTGATTTCTGTGATTCTTGCATAAGAGCTAAGCAAACTAGAATTCCTTTCCCTTTAAGTTCTATCCAATCTACAACATGTTTTGAATTGTTACATTGTGATATTTGGGGTGGATATAGGATGGCCTCGTTTATAGACGCTTATTATTTTCTTACTATTGTTGATGACTACAGTAAGAGAGTTTGGGTTTATCTGAGGAAATTTAAATCCGAAACCTGCAAATACCTTCAGCTATTTTGCAATATGGTAAAAACCCAATTTGAAAAGGTAGTACAACGGATTAGAACCAATAAGGGGGGAGGGGGGGAGGGGAGGGGGGAATTTCAATCACACGAAATGATGAATTATTATATGAAGTCTGGCATTGTCCTTGAGACCTCTTGTTTACACACCCCACAACAGAATGGAGTTGTGGAGCGTAGACATATACACATTCTAGACATTGCAAGGCCATTACGTTCTCAAGCAAATCTGCCAGTTGTTTTTTGGGGCGGGTGTGTGCTAACCGCTGTTTATATAATAAATAGACTTCCCTCTAAAGTACTGAAAAGTTTCACTCCCTACTAAATATTGTTGAACAAAAAAACCTAATTATGAGCATTGAAGAGTGTTTGGATGACTCGTCTATGCTAAAGGCACAAAGAGTGGAAATGATAAATTCAACGAAAGGGGGGAGGTCATCCATATTTGTGGGATATACTGACGAGCAACAGGGGTACAAGGTGTATGACATAAGAGACAAAAGAATATACACCTCGCGTGATGTAAAATTCTTCGAGAACATTTTTCCTTATAAGACCCATATTGATGAAATTCGGGAAAAGAGGGATAGATCATGGGACATCACTTCAGAATGTGATGAGCATCAACATACTCTACATAATGAGGCTACCACTGCCTCGAATGAGGAAGATAATTGAAATGAGCAGGTTGAGTCAATAAACTTGCACCGAAGTCACAGAACCAAGCAACAACCTTCTTATTTCCAAGAATACGAGGTCGACCTGCCAAGCTCCATAGACCACACGCAACCTACGAAAAATTCAGGTTCCTCGACGGTACACCCTCTTGCTAATTACGTCTCTTATAATAAATTCTCTCGTACTCACAAATGTTTTCTCACGGCCATCAATAAACATGATGAGCCAAAGTTTTCTCACAAGCAGTCAGGGTGCCGCATTTGCAGGAGGCAATACAGAAAGAGATCGAAGCATTAGAGGCGAATGGTACCTGGGATTTGGAACATTTACTCCCAAGAAAGCACACAATTGATTCAAAGTGGGTCTATAAGATAAAATATAAACCTACAGGAGAAGTCGAGCGCTACAAAGCACGACTTGTTGCTAAGGGTTTCACGTAAATTGAAGGCATCGACTTTCATAAAACATTCACTCCGGTTGCAAAGCTTATTACTATTCAAATCCTATTAGCTGTTGCATTTGACCGAAACTGGTTTATACACCAATTGGACATAAATAATATGTTCCTACATGGTGATCTAATTGAAGACGTGTACATGAAGATCCCACAGGGGTTCGCCAAAAATGGCGAGACACGGGTTTGTAAGCTGCGAAAATCTCTTTATGGCTTGCGACAGGCATCAAGAAATTGGTACCACAAATTCTCACAGGCCATTATTGATGCCAGTTTTAGGGAGTCTCACACAGAGCATTCGTTATTTTTTTTCAAGCGAGGCCATATTTATATTGCTACGTTAATATATGTAGACGATGTTCTTCTTGCAGGCAACAATATCATAAAAATACTAGAAATCAAGGATTACCTTGATCACAAGTTCAGCATAAAAGACTTGGGAACGCTAAAATATTTTTTGGGCATCGAGGAATATACCCTGGATATTCTAAAAGACTGTGTCTTGGAGGGTTGACGCTCTAGTCTATTTCCCATGGAACAAAACACCAAATACGACCTTGATGAAACTGGTCCGACCGTGGACATGTTGAAATATCGTCGCTTAATTGTCCACTTCTTTATCTCATTGTAACCCGGCCGGATATATAGTATGCAACAAATGTCCTAAGTCAATTCATCTCTTCACCACGACAATCCCACATGGATGCATCATTACGGGTTGTTCGATATCTCAAAGGAACGACTGGCCAAGGCATATTTTTACCTGCTAGTGGAGATCTTTCTCTCATCGCATATTATGATTCTGATTAGGGAGGTTGCACAATGACATGACGTTCCAGAATAGGTTACTTCATATCTCTTGGGGGAGCTCCTATATCTTGGACAACTAAGAAGCAAACAGTGGTCTCTAGATCATCCGCCGAAGCAGAGTACCGTGCAATGGCAAGGACTGTTAACGAGATTTTATGGCTTCGATGGCTCCTTATCGACTTGGAGGCGCATTAAATTTCCACCGATCGTACTTTATTGTGACAATCAAGCTGCAAGGCACATTGCAAATAATCTTGTTTTTCATGAGAGGGCAAAGCACGTCGAAGTGGATTGCTACTTTGTTTATGAAGTGTCGAATCCAAGGATGTTGAACCTCGGAAAATCACTACTTCCGAGCAGGTCACAGACATCTTCACGAAAGCACTAGGCTCTAATCAATTTCGACGACTCGCTAGCAAGTTGGGGGGTTCGTGATCTTCACCTTCCAACTAAAGGGGGAGTATTGAGATATGCATAATCAATCAAAGATATGCATATCAACCAAGATTGTGAAACTTTCTCTTTGTATTCTTAGTATATAATCATAGTGTAGATATACATATATTTAGGATCAATTTGTGATTTCTTTTGGGGATCTTGTTTCCACCTCCCTTGTGTATAAATTCACATTGTAATGCAGTATACAAGTAATAAGAAATATCACATTTTATTCTTATAATACTTGGTTTTATCATACATTGCCTCTGGCCATTCACATAAACGGATCAATAAAAGTGAATCTCATGTCATAAATTCCACATGGCATACCACATACAAGTAGTACATTTAATAAAGACAAACTTTGAATAAAAACACCAACTCGACTTAGTCTTGTGTACCAAATGCATGCAAAGATCCTAGTCCCCGTAAACTTAATTGCTCGTTCCATATTTGGCATTGGAACCGGGCTTTTAGGACAAAAGTGGAAACTTTTGGTTTATTTTTTTTTCCCTCCTAATCTAAGAACAAAGAAAAAACCCTTCCCTCCCCCCACGGTGACTCGAACCCAGGACCAAAGGCCTAGGTAGTAAATGCTCTGCCACTTGAGCTAATAAGTTGGGATATTTTTTAGTTGTTTCTTAAATTTAAAAAATTATCGGGGCAAATTTTCATTTTCTAAAAAATAAGCATAATGGATGAAAAGAATCTATATATATATATATAAACAAAATGGATTTATACTACAATTGAAAAATAGTGTTTTTCCCTCCCAAACTGCTTACTATATATGGTAATAAAAAAATATTTTTTTAATTAAAAAAAACATAATATATACCTAAAATATCTCCGAATCTGGTACATATATATGTAATGGTAATGTTTTCGCAAAATTAGGGAAGTTGTTGCTGAATTTATTGGAATGATTTTTTTTTGTCCCTAAATATAAGTAATAATTAGTTTAATTTATGGCTGGCCCACTGACCTTCCCTTTTTTACTCCGATAAATTAGGAAACGGTTTCCTTAACTAACTAATTTGGTAAAAATTAAATCAAATCACATTTTTGGTGGAAGTTATGTAACCCTCCCTAAAAATAAAGAATAAGCATATAGATTTAATTTACAACATAAAATCCTTATATTTTAGCAACTGAATATCTTCCAGCATTTGACTGAATACATGATCCATTTTAATTAATTGATGAATCTGTTAATATATTCACTCTGTTTCAAAAACTGAAATATATCAATCTTATTTTATCTTACTTAATAATAAGACATCCACCATTAATCTATTTTTTTTTTACAAATTTGATATTAAAATCATTTATAAATTATTCAAATTTTGAAAAAAAAAATTGAAACCCTTAATTTGTGGTGATAAAAATTGGCAGGTTTTAAAACTCCTATATTTTAGATTATTATGTTATGGGATTTTTGACCTAATAAGATATTATAAATATCACATCTTCACACTTCATTTCATAAAAAAATCACCATTCAACAAAAGCATCCTCTCACTTATTTTCCAAGGTATATTCATAATCCTCTTGAATTTATCATTCTCATTATCTAAGGTTTACTTGACAGTCTTACATCAATGGCAATCTTGAGGAATGAATTCCATGGAGCTATGGCGCATCACGGGCACCTCCCGTGGAAGGGGCGTATGAAGATTTTGTTTGGCACTGCCAAAGAGTGAGTCTTTGTTGTCGATATTTTGACTTGCTTGAGGGCATTTGTTCCTGTTTTAACTGTTCATCTCTGAATATATTTTGTGCCTTTGCTTTGTTTTATTTGGCATAAGATTAATTAAATCAGTGTGATTCTTGATAAATAACTTACAAGTAGCGAGGCAGATGTTGTTACTATTGGTTATTATAGGGCATTTGTTTCTGATTCAGTAGGTTCTCTTCTTAGAGTGATATCAATATGTTATTGAAGCTAATGCTGCAGGTTGGGTTGTGCTTGAAATAAGGGTTGTATGAGACAAATTGAGAATAGTTGCAAATTGTAAGATTAGGTATTAGATTTAATACTTACATGTTTTCAAACTCTTCGTCAAGTAAATTTCTTCTACTAGGTCAATCAACTCCAATATTTTCAAATAAATTATTACTCATAAGTTATAATTAGAATATTAAAGTTATAGGGCAATTATTTGATTTGTCAGACCAAAATTTTATCGTTGATCCAAATTTTATCATTTCTCATCAGGTTGACCCTATAATGACCCAGGTCCGATAGACATCCACTAGAACTCAGAATTATCATACAAGTTCGTATTTTGGTAACGGGTCGTGTCGAGTTTTTTCATCTCTAATTTCTTAACATTAAACAAAATGACATTGTTGTATATAAAATAGAATTATTTAAGATCTTTCCCGTGCATCGCACGGGGAGACATAACTAGTTTTGATAAAAGTATTTAGGATTAGTTTCAAATCCTTTGTCGTTAGTCAAATTTTTAACCACACATGGAAATAAATATCCCACTAGCACACGTCCGCTTCCCCTTCTTTGTCATTCTTCTATTCTTTTTTCCTTGAAGAACCCTTCCCCCTTTAACCCCATTCACCCCCTTCTTTGCCCTTCATTTTTTATTCATATCTCTGAATTTGTTGTCAAGATTTTTGTCTATTATTTGTATAAGATTGAATTTGATCTCCCAGGATTTCTTCCGTATAAGTATTTGGGCATATGAAGGAAAACAGGTAAGGAAGATGAAAAAGGAATATGATTAATTGGATCAGTGATATTTAAATCAGTGATGTTATAATCGAACGGATAGGTTCAACTGATTTAACCGGGTACCTATCACAATCCGGTCGGGAAGGCAATATAAAACCGGAATACTAATTAGACCGGAAAAAATCGGATTCAACAGGCCAAAAATGGAAAAAGCGGCCGAACCAGGATCCAATGTAACCGTCCGTTTCGTTTACGAAGGAGAAGACGAAAACTCAATTAAAGTCTTTGGATCTGGCAACCGCTGAGATTTGTTGTTCTCCGTCAAAGGAACTTTTGCTTCCATTACCGAGGAAGATGAATAAGCCACAAGAACCAGATCTAGATTTATATCTTTAATCGGATAAGAACCAGATCTATATCTATCCTGGGAGAGAGTGAGAGAGTACCATTGCTCTTGATCTACGAATTGTGTGTGCGAGAGAAGAGGGGGAATAGACAGGGAAAGAGATAGTAGTGAAAATGGTAGAAGTTTTTTAATGGGAAAAGATTTTATCTATCACATTTGGGAAAGAATATATAAAATGTAACCAACTTATAAATTAATATCAAAATTATCACTTTCTCACTATTCACGCCACTCTCCTTTTCTCTCTCCTCTCTTCTCTGTATATTCTCTTTCCTCTCTCCTCTCTCCTCTCTCCTCTCTCCTCTCTCCTCCTATTCTATTTTCCGGAACTCTTATTGTTTTTCCCTCTTCTCCATTCTTTCTCTCTTCTCCATTTCAAAATTTCACCATTTTTTCCGAAGATGCATGACACACATGGGGGTTTTTCTATTTTGTTTTTCTCTTTCTCTTTCTCTCTGTATCTTTAATAGAAGATCTGTTCAGCCGGCGACGAGATATATCATGGCACGAAATATATATTTTTATGGCACAAAGTCTATTAGTCATGGCACGAGTAATAATATAATGTTTTGACGTCGTGTCGCTGAAGATTTATCCAGCCGGCGACAAGATATATCATGGCACGAGATATTTTTTTTATGGCACGAAGTATATTAGTCATGGCACGAGTAGTGATATCATATTCTGACGTCGTGCCGCTGCCCCCTAATATCTAGCAATTGTTTATTCTCACGTCGTGCCAAGGTATATCATGACACGAGATATATATTTTATGGCACGAAGTGTATTAGTCATGGCACGAGTAGTAATATAATATTCTGACATCGTGCCGCTGCCCCCTAATATTTCGCAATTGCTTATTCTCACGTCTTGCCAAGGTATATCATGGCACGACATATATTTTTTATGGCACGAAGTGTATTAGTCATGAAACGAGTAGTAATATAATATTCTGACATCGTGCCGCTGCCCCCTAATATCTCGCAATTGCTTATTCTCACGTCGTGCCAAGATATATCATGGCACGACATATATTTTTTATGGCACAAGTACGTAATATCATTCCTACATGTGCCACTAATATCTAGTAATATAATATTCCGACTTCGTGTTGATCGTGCCATGTTGAAGAAAAAAAATGAAAGCTTGAAGATGACAAAAATGACGTCTCTGTAAATTGAAGACAAGAGAGAGAAAGCTTGAAAATAAAATCTGCAAAAAAGAAAGGAGGAGAGAGAAAGGGGAAAAGTACAAGTAATTAAAGAAGAGAGAGAAGGGGAAAAATGAACGAAAAGATGGGTTTGCAGGAGGGGGGGTGGGAGTGGGGTGAGATTGAAATGGGCACTACAAGACAAAAAGTGATAGATTTAATATATTTTTGTAAAGCTGATACATTTTATATGTTTATTACAAAAAGTGATGGATTTGGGAGTTTTCTATTTTTTAATTGTACTGCTCTCCAGTAATCTGGTGGGGTGAAAATATAGGGGCTGAATCTAGTGGCGTGAAAACCTAAAAGAAGACAAGAGAGAGAGAGTGTGGAGCTCTCACTTCATTCTACTTTATTAATATGTTCTCTTTTGAAATTTATTTATTTTCTATTGATTGTTCCTCTAATTGATTTTTAATAATTAACAGGTCTAAAGATTGTATAATATTAATATAAAGAATATCTATGTTAATTTTTAATAAACGGTTGAACCATCGATTGGACCGATTTGACCGGTTAAACCTCTAATAGTTGATAAAATCGGTTCGATCACCTGTCTCATTATAATAACACCGATTTAACTTATTCACCAATCGTAATTAACAGGCTTGGACTCTATTGAGAAAATTAGGCTAAAATATTGTTAGGCTTATATTATCTAATAATAACAATAACAATAATAATAATAATAATAATAATAATAATAATAATAATAATAATAATAATAATAATAATAATAATAATAATAATAGTTGGACTCTTATTACAAGAAAATATTAACAAGCTTTATTTGACTACTTATGTAATTGAACTTTATTAGGTAAATTATGAAATGGGGCTCTCAAACTACGCATTTGGAACCAAAATAAATTGTGCTTCTAAAAGATATCCGTAAAAATGAATGAATGAATAACAATAAAAATAATTTATAAATTTGACGGGTGTTAAAGAAACAAACAATCCCTTACGGTATGTTAGGTTTAAGTCTATCTCAGAATAATTGTTGGACATACAATCAGGACTACGTTTCTTTGGGGACTAAAATTGATGAATTTTAAATCATCATCATCTTTACATTTATCATATGTTATTCGATAATTCCTTGCACGATACACTAACATTTCAAAATTTAAAATAAATTCACAAACATGATATCATGCAAACTTTTCCACTCTGTCGTAACTTGTAAATTGTCTTCATTCTTTTATTTATTCCTTATTACATGTTACTCCATTCATCCCATGATAGGGATAACCCGATCAGCTCGGGTCGGGTTAACACCAACCCGATCAACTCGGGTCAGTTTAACACCAGGGCCCACTATGCCAGAGCCCGCTGATCGGCCCAGCATGCACCGGCCCAGCAAGCGCGTAAAGGCCCACTATGCGTAGACCCAGCAGGCCCAGGAACGCGCGCCGGCCCAGTGAGTGATTTGTTCCGTGAATAAAGGCCCATGATCTTTTCCCAACTGCCACGCAGATTTGGTGGGCAAGATTATAGGGATTTAGTTAGGGTTGTGATTTAGTAGTATAAATAGGTGAAAAGAACTCTGAATTAGGGTTCGCACTCTGTGTACTGAATTACTCCGTGTAAACTCAACATTCTAGTAAAAGAAACACCTCGGCAAGGGTGGTTTTCTGCCCGTGGACGTAGATCTCCGGATCGAACCACGTAATTCCTGTGTTTTTACATTCTGTTTGCGTAAATTATTGTTCAAAGTGTGTGGTTACCGGATTGCGCTTTATCAATTGGCGCCGTCTGTGGGAACGAGAGACTGTTTTTTTGAACGAAAAGCAATTTTTTGGCGTCCCAGCGTATTCAAAGATCATGGTGACGACTCGTTTGAATCAAGCTCGCCGCGGGGATCAATATGATCAAGATCCACCCGTGGATCAAGTTGAGCCGCCGAGGCAATTGCCGGCAGGGAGTACATCCAACCATCAGGGTAATCAAAACCCTCCACCCCCTCAAGACTCACAAAACCCTAATCCCGCAGCCGCTCAACTACCGGTGAACATTCAAATTACTCCAGAACTGCTCCAGGATTTCTTACAAGAGCACGCACATGTCCTTCAAGATTGGGCAGTTAATCGCTTACGTCCCGCGGGGCCCGCCGCGGGGCCTGCCGGCCATAATGCTAATCCCGTGGTACCTCCACCACGCTCGCGTGATCAACAGGATCCGGGGCACCGCGGGCGTCATGATCGACGACGGGAACGACCTGGTTCTTCCGAGGACCATGGAAGTTCTAATGAATCGCGACCTCGCAATGAGGAACCTACTGATGCGGATCGTCGCCGTCCACTTAATGCAGCTAAGAGAGTTCGCTATGCAAATCCTCATGCTCTGGATCTTCAAGAGTATGAGCGAGTTCAACGCAACGTTGAACTGGATAGAATCCTGGGCCTTGATGCCAATGGAGAGATCATCACACCGTTCTCCCGAAATCATTGCCACTTCCCTTCCCGAAGGGTTTACACGGCCAGCCATACCACCTTACAATGGCACAGGAGATCCGGTCAATTTTCTTGGAGCTTTTAGGCACAGCATGCTTAGCCATGATAGCATCACTTCCCTCCAGTATTGCAAGATTTTCCCCGAGTACTTACAGGATGAAGCTCGGGTTTGGTTTGATTCCCTCCCACGTGACAGCGTATCCTCCTTCAGAGAACTCGCCGAACACTTTTGGGCACGGTTCGAAGCACGGGCGAAGCCCATGGCCACCCTGGCCGACGTCATGAATATGGAACAGCGGGATGGTGAAACCGTTACCCAATTTTTGGACCGTTTCACAGCGGTAAGCCTCAAGGTGGGAAATTGCCCCGACGATGTGGCCATCAACGCTTTTATGAATGGACTCCGCCCCGGAGCGCTCCACACCGAGTTAGCTCGGAACACTCCGGTCACAACTCGAGCACTGTTCAAAAAAGTGTGCAAATTTGCTAAGGCCGAGGAACAGACTCGCCAGAAGCGCGAGAAACACGCTAGCAAGCGGCAATCCGACAAGGCTCAAGCTGGGCCTAGTGCTCGACCTAGTGCATTTTCTCGCCTGACACCGGGGCGTTCAGAATCCCGAAGTGAAATTCCACAATTGACTCCATTGACGAAGTCACGAGCTGAAATCCTATCTATCCACAAGAACGATCTGCGACCTTGCCCGCGGATGACCGCGCCTCCTGAAAAGAGGAACCGTGGAAAGTGGTGCGCGTACCACCGAGATCACGGACATGAGACAGAGGAGTGCCGAGAACTCGGCAAGGAGATTGAAGAATGCCTCAAGAAGGGTCTCTTGCGGCAATACGTAGCTCGAAATAGTGACCAACCTCGGGCAAACCACAATGGGGGTTCGTCTCATAACCGCGGAGGTTACCATGACCGGGACACTCAACAAATCGGCCACCGTGGCAGAATAACCGGCAGGGGCCCAATAACTACGCCCGACAAGATTCTGGCAATCGCCAGCAACCACGTCTTCCACCACCGCCTCCTCCTCCGGGGGGACCCGGGGACAACGCACCCCTTCACGTGATAAACGTGATATATGGAGCTCTACCCACTGGGGCTTCACGACATGCATTAAAGGCAGAAGCTCGACGTCCTCCTCCCGAGGAGCCACGTCATAAACGCCTCCATCAGTCCGAGACTGTTAGCTTCACGGATAGGGACCCCGTTCCGGAGATAACACCTCACACGGACGCTATTGTCATCGACATGACTGTAGCTAACATAACGGTAAGGCGGGTCTTCGTGGATAATGGGGCCGCGGTGAGTGTTATATTTGCCGATTGTTTCCAAAGAATGGGGATTTCTCGAGATCAACTTCGGCCGGCCCCCGGGCCACTACAAACTTTCACCCAGGGTGAAGTCCGGCCAGAAGGTATTATCACTCTCCCAGCGTCTTTGGGGACTTATCCGAGGATAAAAACAATCTTCGTGGATTTCTATGTGGTGAATTCCCCATCACCATATAACATGATATTGGGCCGGGACTGGCTCACCCCAGCAAAAGCCATATGCTCCACGTATCACCTCGCGCTAAAGTTTCCCACTTCGCATGGTGAAGTGGCCATCCGCGGGAGTCAGCGGGTTTCAAAAGAGTGCATGTATGTGGCACTCAAAAAGACTGCCAGGGTTCCGCCCAAACAGCAGCTTCAAGTGGCCTCATCGGTTCTGGAACCTCAGGAATGTACTTCGTTAGGAGATGCCACTGCACAAATCCCGCTAGATCCGTCTAAGCCGGAGCAGACAGTAACAGTAGGGGCCGTGGATGTGCCATGGCTACATCAGGCCATTATTTAGACCCTGCGAGAATATTCCGATGTTTTTGCATGGTCTCCTCTGGATATGCCCGGGGTCTCTCCCGAGGTGATTACTCATAACCTGAACATAGATCCTAGCGTAAAGCCAATCCAACAGAAGCAGAGGAAATTCGCTCCGGAGCGAAATGAAGCCATTCGAGTTGAGGTGAAACAACTCCTGGATGCGAACATCTTGTTCGAGGTATTCTACCCCTCTTGGTTATCCAATCCGGTAATGGTAACAAAAACCAGTGGGGCATGGCGGATGTGTGTTGATTTTTCCGATCTCAATAAGCACTGTCCGAAAGACTGCTATCCTCTGCCCTCCATCGACCAAAAGGCCGAAGCCATTACGGGGTACGTGGCACTTTGTTTCTTAGATCTGTACAAGGGCTACCATCAGATTTTTATGGATCCACAGGATGCCCTCAAAACGGCGTTTATCACTGCCTTTGGGTGCTTCGCTTTTAAGAAACTGCCCTTCGGGCTTAAGAATGCTGGAGCCACCTATCAGCGTCTAATGGACTTCGTCTTCCACGACCAGATAGGTCGTAATGTTGAGGTTTACGTCGATGACTTGGTCATCAAAAGCTCCTCCCATCCTTCATGTGTGCAGGACATTATCGAAACATTGCGCACCCTGCGGCGCTATAACTTGCGACTCAATCCAGCAAAATGCACCTTCGGTGTTGGCTCCGGGAAGTTTCTCGGGTATATGGTTTCACAAAATGGCCTGCAGGCCAATCCGGCTAAACTCCGTGATGTATTAGCTCTGCAGCCACCAAAAACGTACAGGGACGTTCAACGCCTCACAGGTGGTTTGGCGGCCTTAAACAGATTCTTATCGAAAGCAGCAGAGCGCCAGCTCCCGTTTTTTAGAATCCTGAGACAAGCGAAGTCCTTTGAGTGGACTCCGGAGTGCACCGAGGCCTTCGAGGCCTTGAAACGTCATTTACAGCAGCTGCCTACCTTGTCAGTTCCTCTCCCCGGAGAGCCACTGTACTTATATCTGGCTTCCGCCGAGGAGGCTGTTAGCGCCGCTCTTGTGCGAGAAGTGGAGGGGGTTCAACATCCAGTGTATTTTGCAAGCCGGGTGCTTCATGGAGCTGAGACGCGATATTCCGCACTAGAAAAAACCGCCTTGGCCCTTGTGATGGCAGCTCGGCGTCTTCGGCCATACTTCCAAGGACGTGAAATACGCGTCTTGACTAATCACCCTATACGCCAGATCCTTGTAAAACCCGAGGTGTCTGGGCGCCTCGCCAAATGGGCCATTGAATTGGGCGAATATGACATCCAGTTCCTCCCCCGCCGAGCAATTAAGGGTCAAGCACTCGCCGACTTCCTGGCCGAAGCCCCGGGGAACAATTCCGAGTCCCCCGGGGACGGTGTTACACATCACCATGCTAACCTCGCCCCTTCACCCCGGAAGTGGCAACTTTTCGTGGATGGAGCATCCGCGGTCCGAGGAAGTGGTGCCGGACTGCTTCTCATCGACCTCGAGGGGGTGGAAGTTAAATATGTCATCCGGTTCAAGTTCAAGGTAACTAACAATGAAGCGGAGTACGAGGCAGTTCTCGCCGGGCTCAGGCTCGCCCAATCCTTGGACGTTCGTCATCTTGAGCTCTTCACTGACTCCGAGGTCGTGTCTAGACAGATCCAGGGGACTTATGTCGCCAAAGATGAAACAATGGTCAGGTATCGTGCTTTAACACTAAAGCTTATCTCCACTTTTGATGCAGTTGTAGTACAGAAAATACCCCGAGCTCAAAACACAAGAGCAGATGCGCTCAGCAAATTGGCCTCCGCGGTCCAAATTAATATATCTCCGGATATTATGGTTGAAGATTTGTTTCATCCAGCAATTCATGAGGCCACAGTTTCGGTACTGAGCGACAGCGATCCGAACTGGATGACACCTATCATCCAGTATCTCCGAGATGGAGTTCTGCCTACTGATAAGCTACAAGCTCGGCGAGTTGTTCTCAAAGCTCTCAAGTATTCCTTTTAGGGTGGAATTTTATATCGACGGTCGTACCTACAACCGAACCTCCGGTGTCTTGCTCCTGCCGAAGCTACCCAAATTCTGCAGGAGGTTCATGAGGGGGCCTGTGCTAGTCATATCGGTTCCCGGACATTAGCCAAGAAAGTTCTCCGCTGGGGATACTATTGGCCAACCCTGTTCAACGATGCTCACGACCTAGTGACTAGATGTAGCAAGTGTCAGCTACACTCCCGGGTAAAGCATTTGCCTCAGACCGAGCTCACCGGAATCCAAGGTGCATGGCCGTTTATTCAATGGGGCATTGACATTGTTGGCCCATTCCCCGTTGCTCCGGGAGGGTTGAAGTTCCTGGTTGTTGCCGTGGACTATTTCACCAAGTGGGTCGAAGCCGAACCACTTACAGCCATTACTGGACAGAATATCTTGAAATTCGTGTGGCGCAATATTGTTTGTCGCTTCGGCATCCCGAGCACTATCATCTCGGACAACGGTAAACAGTTTGCCAACGATCCATTTCGATCATGGTGTGAAGAACTGCACATCAAACAAATTTTCACTTCGGTGGCTCACCCTCAAGCCAACGGGCAGGTTGAGGTCACCAATCGGACACTTCTCACAGGAATAAAGAAGTGCCTGGATAACGCCAAAGGTCTCTGAGCTGAAAACCTTCCACAAGTCCTATGGGCTTATCGCACAACACCGCACACATCTACCGGGGAGACTCCTTATAGCCTTACCTACGGTTCTGAAGCCGTTATACCCGCTGAAATCAGTGTGCCGAGTCCTCGCCTCCTTACCTTAGTGCCCGAGGATAATGACGAGGCTATCCTGGCAAATTTGGATGAGCTTGAAAGTCGTCGTGAACAATCATTCGTTCAGCAGGCTAGATGCAAACAACGAGCAGCCCAGTATCATAACCTCCGGGTCCGAGGCACCCAGTTCAGTATTGGGGACTTAGTTCTTCGGCTCAACTCAGCCAGCAAAGCTGCTCCCGAGGGAAAATTACACGCTTCTTGGGAAGGTCCCTACCGGGTTGTTGCTGCGCATGACTCCGGATCTTATCAACTTGAACATCTCAACGGGACCCCGATTCCCCGAAGCTGGCACGTCACCAATTTGAGGCGTTTCTATCCGTGATAGCCACATCTCAAGTATTATCTTATCTTTCATTTCTTTTATAGTTGTTTACCATCTTTGTACTTTTGAATTTGCTCCGGCACTTATTATTGAATAAAAATTCTTTGCTTATATAACCTGTTGTGTTATTCTTTACGTTACGGGGACGCCCTAACGCAGTCATATTATCATTACTATTCTCCGGATAGTTAAAACTCTTTCTCTCGGCCCGTCCGAGGAGGTTCGCATTTTAGTCCCCGGACTCATATCACTTTCTCGTCTGTTTAACCGGAGAAGTGTTTACTCCCGCCTGATCCGTCCGGGGAGATATATTACTCCCGCCTGATCCGTCCGGGGAGATTAGGTTAATCCATACTATGTTCCCGAACACCCAATTAAACAGATTAATAATCTTTCCCGTTGTGTTCCCGAACACTCGATTAAGTTGGTTCGTAACCTGTTACCTTTATCAAACCAGTTCGTACACACTACAACGGTTTTATTATTATCTGAATATTACAACATTAAGAAGTTTTTACATAGGACTTCGCAAAAAAAAAAAAAAAACAACAAAAAACATAAAATAACTATCTACGGCCCCAGAGCCAATATTCAGCGCTCCGGCGTTGGGACCCGCTTCTCGGTCTGCGTTGGGTCCTCCGGGATCTTGTAGATCCTCGACCTCGGGCTCCGGCTCGGTCATCCCTCCGAGCTTCCCTACGCCGAGGACTTGCTCTAGGCGCTTGCCTGGGGGCTTCATTTCTGGTCCGCGCCTGACTACTTTGTTGTGGCACGGACCTTGGAGTTTGGGCCCATTGCTCAGGGTCCCATTCCTCCGGAACCATCACCTCGATCTCCCTGGCCAGCTCCTCGACTACCTCTTCGGCAACTGCCGCGGGTTCTTCCTCGACTGTGACCACTGGAGCTGGCTCTTGGATAACTATGCCCTTGGTCTTTCCGGATGGCTTTTTCTTATCCTTCCGGGGAGCTCTCTGTGTACTTCGGTCCCGACTGGAGCTCGCAATGAATTCTTCCGCAGTAGGCCTCCACCTGCCTCGGCTTTTCAGCCCTTCATACATACTGAATAGCAGCTCCAGGACTTCTCGTTTCCTCACGAGCTCCGCGGACTCGACAGAGCTCCTCGACATCAATGCCGCGATGTCCCCCTGGATTTCAACAACCCGCTCCTCTACTTCTTCAAAAGTTAGCAGACCGAACTCTGAAAGAATTCGTTCATACTCCTTCTGATGAACACGGACGCGGCTCATCTCGGCAGCTGTGTTCGATACTTCATCTCGAAGTCTTTGGCTCTTTCATTAGCCTCAACCACCTTCTTCTCTGCCGCGGCAATCTGCTTTTCCAGCTTTGGCACTACGTGCGTTTGCAGATGATTCTTCTCTCCGCGGAACCACTCAAGTGATCGCATGAGCTTCTTTATTGTTTCGTGTAGCTCCGCGGTGTTCTAAACAGACAACGAAGACAACCAGATCGATTACTCTCAAGTATGTAAAGAGTTACATTCAGTTCGACAACGGACATAAAATTGCTCAGGCAAGTAAAACAAGAAGTTCAAGAAACAGGGAAGCATGATTATGTTTCACAAGGCGGATTACAATTGTTCAACACAGTACATGATTCCTAACATTTCTAAAAAAGTACAACTTTAAATCTGCGGGGATCGACTGACCTCCCGCTCAATTGCCTTAGTCTCTTCGGGCAACTCCTCTCGCCGGCCCTCGGACACTTCGGCTTCTTCTCCTTCAGCCGCTGCGACGGCCTCGATCGCAGCTGGGGCTTCAACCTCCATCTGGGGGGGGGGGGCCTCGGGGCTTCGGGGAGCGGTGACCAGCTCACCTCGGCAGAACGCCAGAAATTCTTCGTCTTGGTCAGCTTCGCAGGTTGCAACTTCCGCGGCGGTCAGAAGCTGCTTCTTCTCCCCGAGCGCCTTCACCAGAGGCCACTCCGGCAGCTTTGCTAGGGCAGCGTAATAAGCCTTTTCCACCTCGGCCGCCGCTTCAGGGTCATACCCGAATTCTGGACGATTGAGGTCCACATTCGGGTACGCCTCCTTCACCTCCTCCAACACCAGGGCTCGAGTGGCTTTATCCCCTATTGCTACAAACTTCGTCTGGAAGTCAAGGAACGTGCTGGAGTGTAATAGTTTCTCGGCGAACACTTTCAGCAATGTTCCCTGACCCTCGACTATGGCAGCCTCCTTAAGTTCCATCTCTGCCCGTTGCTGAAGCAGTTCACCTCGGAGAGCGTGGTTCTCCGCCTCCACTCCGCGCAGACGCGCGGCCTCGTTTTCGACCAAAGATGCCCTCTTCCGCGCCTCGGTCAAGTCATGCGCCAGCTTGTCGTTTCGCGCACGAAGATCCCGCGCTGTCGCAGCTAGCTTTTCTCTGGCCTCCACCTCGCTCTTCAGGCCAACCTCTATTATTCCTCGGGCCAGTTGCAGAATCTTCTCGGCGTCCGCACCGTCAAAACCCAGCCTACTGAGGGTCGCCTGTCCTACCTAGATAAGTTGAATATAAAACGACACCGAGCTCAGACCTCACACTATACACCTCGCGTACGTAAAGTTATGGTCAGTGTTTTGAGTATTACCTCCGAACTCTCCCCTACTCGGGGTCTTTTAGACGGTGCCAACGGAGTGCCGGTAGGCTCTGGCCTCCTTTTCATCACGGGAGATGGCTCCGCCGACATCACCCGCTCGTCAGACCCCGCCGCTGGTCGCGCACTGGGTGGCATCTCCCCCCGGGGAGACACCTCAGCGGTTTTCCCCTTCTTCTTGGCCGCTGCAGTCTTAGCGGGGCTTCCTGCTGCTGGTTGCTTTCCGAAGCGTCCCACTGCATATAAGGTCTATGGTTAGTTCTGCGCAAAATGACAAGTTTAAAATATCAAAGAACGAAAAAACTCCTACCCTCTTCGGTGCCCCCATTGCCCGCATAGTACAGGCTCAGTCCTGCCTTCTCCAACTCCTCCTCGGAGCAGAGGGTTTTGAAAGTCCCTACTGTCCGGAACGTATGCTCCACTTCAGCCCCCGAGCTCTCCACGGGGGAGGTATCAAGCACCTCGTCAATCCTCCACTTCGGGAGAGCTATTTTATTCCTAACGAAAATGAACTTCTCCTTCCACCCTTCTACTTTGCTCGGGTTCTGAACCTTGAACCCTCCTCGGGCTCGGGGACTAAAGGAATACCACCCCTTGGACTTCCCGAAGTTTTTAAGTTGGAAGAAGAACCTAAAAAGATCTACAGACGGCTCTAATCCGACCTGTTTACAAACTACGGTGAATCCAACCACCTGCCTCACCGCGTTCGGCGCTAATTGACAGAGGGCAATACCGTAGTATTTCAGCAGTTGGACGACAACGTCCCACAGCGGCAATCTTAATCCTACTCTAAGGGGATCTATGTACATGGTAATAAACCCCTGCGGTGGGCAACAGGCCCTATCCTCGGGGTTAGGGATTATGTACTCAAGGTCGAAGGGAAGGTAAAAAGATGGGAGCTCCCTCAAAATTTGTTCTCGCGACATCCTTAACGCTACGGAGGACACCTCAAGATCCTCCACTGTGCATTCATAAAACGAAACCAACATGACATTGCACTCTAAGCCATCAACTCTGTCTACAGTTCTAACCTCATTCCTCTCCGGAATGAGATATGATAGGGGAGGAACGTCTAACGGGGTACTCGAAGTCCCTAATTCTTCAATCGAGCCCGAAGATGAGGCAGAAGATGAAGAAGATGAAGAGGAAGACATACTTACTTGGTTTGAATTTGAAAGGGTTGATTCAAGAAGTTTTTTGATCGGAGATGAATCACGAATGCAGATTTCCTCTTTTTCCCGCTTTCTAAACTGATGAATCACAATGAAGAAGATGAAAGGTTACTGTGCAATTACTCCAATTATATACGCAAAAATCAACGGCGTTGATGCAAACAATTCAAATTCAATGATGGGGATTTACACGTGCGCCACACGCGCTTTACAGTTCCCAAGGCGCGTGGGGGACAGGTTTCTTGAAAGTTGCAGAGCGTGTCACTTCACATCCCTCTCTCTCATAATGGCGCCGTCAATCACATCAGACCCATCCTTCTTCAGGAAGATTCACACTACACCCCGGTGTACCCTCCACCTTGGTTAAACTACTACACTCCAGTGTCCTTTCCATTTTGGCCAGAATAATCACCCCGGTGTACCCTCCACCTCGGCCACGTTGTCACATCGCGTTTTTCGCTTTTGAGAAGTTCGGTGTCTCACCATATGCCCCGTGCACCTCGACCTAGCTCGGCACTGCATCCGCCAATCACTCCGCAGAGTCCCGGGGACGCGGATAAATTCGGTCCTTCGTAGACACTTTGGCCCGCCAGCAACACCGGTCCTTCTTACTTACGGTTCCACCCCGGTGACAACCGAAGCTCCTATCTCGCTCCGGCTGGGGGGGGGGCATCTGATAGGGATAACCCGATCAGCTCGGGTCGGGTTAACACCAGGGCCCACTATGCCAGAGCCCGCTGATCGGCCCAGCATGCACCAGCCCAGCAAGCGCGTAAAGGCCCACTATGCGTAGACCCAGCAGGCCCAGGAACGCGCGCCGGCCCAGTGAGTGGTTTGTTCCGTGAATCAAGGCCCATGATCTTTTCCCAACTGCCATGCAGATTTGGTGGGCAAGATTATAGGGATTTAGTTAGGGTTGTGATTTAGTAGTATAAATAGGTGAAAAGAACTCTGAATTAGGGTTCGCACTCTGTGTACTGAATTACTCCGTGTAAACTCAACATTCTAGTAAAAGAAACACCTCGGCAAGGGTGGTTTTCTGCCCGTGGACGTAGATCTCCGGATCGAACCACGTAATTCCTGTGTTTTTACATTCTGTTTGCGTAAATTATTGTTCAAAGTGTGTGGTTACCGGATTGCGCTTTATCATCCCATATACGTAGACAATAAACATATTAATTTCCTAATATGCTAATATTTATAAAATATGCTCATATTGAATAAATGTATATAAATAAATGAGTTAAATAAGTGTTATTATATATAGAAACCATTGATGCAAAAGACGGTCTAGGACAGGGCCGTACCTAAAAATATTTGAACCTGAGTCGAGTTTACTTAATGGGCCCATAATTTTTTTTCCAAGTGTATAAACTTAAAAAAACATAAAAAAATTGAATCATAACCTTTTTCCTAGTGTACAAACCTAAAGAATGACAATGAAATTTTTTATGTATTTACAACATTCTAGATATTTATATTATCATAGGCTTTTGCAACATTCTAAGTATTTATATTATCATAGGTAAAAAAATAAAGTTAAAAGCCAAAGAGAGATTTGAAACCTGTCTTTAATTGTTAAGAAAATATACTAACCATTAGAGTATATCAATTTATCATCTAAAAAAGTACATCTAAATATATCTATATATCATATATAGGTACCTAAATAAATTCGGACCCCTAACATACTATATTTTTTCGGGGCCCGAGGCGACGGACTCTCCCGACTAATGGGAGGTCCGATCCGGCCATGGTCTAGGGGCCCCTGTAATCCGCCTCCGGTTATGTCGAATCGGTCCCCTTAAACGTTTTTGGAGCTAAGCGGGCTAAGTGACCACCTAGGCGGGTTAGGCGACTGCTAGACGGTCCTAGGCTTTTTTTTTTTTTTTTTTTATCTTTTTATTGAAAAACTTGTTGTTTTTTGAACTTGAGACAGTTGATTAAATTAAAAAAGATAATCTTAAAAGTTAAAATCATCACTCTTCTCATTCCAGCGGCAGGAAAATGAAACAAAAGTTAAAACCTTCTTGCCCACACTTCAAGTTCCTCCGTCACCCTTTCTTTTCTTTTCATCTGCATAATTAATTAACTATATGAACCTTTGTAGTGAAGTTTGGACCGCTATAAGTAAAAATCTATAATTTAGACATGTAAAAGTTAATTTCTTTAGAAAATGCGCCACTTCAACACCGCTAGGCGTTGATTAGGCCGTTTAAAAATCTCCATTTCTCGTCTTCTTTCAACCATAATAGAAACTGAGCTATATATAGGACATTAAGAAATGATTACTTGCGTATATTTATATGGGAAAGAGAAAGTATACATTATATAGGCAAATTTAATTATGTACAGCACTGTTCATCCCATAATTAAAAAAATAAGCGATTTTTTTCTTATTTACAAAATTAAGTGAACTCGCCTGTGCCACAGGCGAGTCCAAAAATTCTGACAATACACTGTTTAAAGTCACCCCTGGCAGGGGCAACTTCTGTTTAAATTTTTTTTTTTTTTTTTTTTTTTTGAAAACGCCTCTCGCAGAGGCGACATACGGTATACCGTATATCTACGGTCCAGAGATACTTAAAGTCGCCCCTGGACATCTTAATCAATATTTTTTTTTTCTCCAATTAATTTGTTAGTGCCACGTATATATATATTTTTATAGATTGTTTATTTAAATAACTTTCATTCGTTATTTTTCTTTATTTGGGTCACTTTCATCATTTTTTTCTTTTCTTTAATTTGAGTCGAATTCATAATTTTTTTATTATTTAAGATTAAGAATCGAGTATAATGGATTTTTTAATCCTGATAAGCCAAAAATAAAATATTTAGATTAATAAAAAATACTTAAAATATGAAGTCTTTCTATCTAATTATTAAAAATAAGTTGAAAAAAATAAAATGTTTAATATTCATGACCAGTCCCACATCGCGTTTTTTTCCTGTTCCGTTTAAAACTCCCTCTTCGTTCCTCGACTGGTGCATCGAATTTCGCTTCTTGGGCGCGTTGTGATTGACAATCATCTGCTGTGCCGATATTCAAACTAAACGTGGGGCGACCTGATGACGATGATGTTTGACCCAAATACGGAATCGGGGACATATTGATCTGTCCTAGATGACCCGCCAAATTCGGCTGGTGAGGAAAAATTGCGGCGGTTGTTGTGTAGTTGCCGACTTCCAAGAGAGATGTGAAGGACTGATCAAACCGCATTGAATCCCGATGAGGAGTGAAAAATAATAATAATAATAATAATAATAATAATAATAATAATAATAATAACAATAATAATAATAATAATAATAATAATAATAATAATAATAATAATAATAATAATAATAATAATATTAATCATAAACATAATAATAATAATAATAATATTAATAATAATAATAATATTAATAATAAAAATAATAATAATAATAATATTAATAATAAAAATAATAAAAATAAAAATAAAAATAATAATAAGAATAAATATAATATAATACGTAATCCAAAAAATAGCAATACTATTAGTAGATCTTAATAATGATAATAATAATAGTCTTATTAAACGTAATAAAAAAAAACACAACAATAATATTATTAACAATCATAATAATATTAATAACAATAATAATAATATTAATGCTAATAATAATAAAGATAACAATAATAATAATAATAATAATAATAATAATAATAATAATAATAATAATAATAATAATAATAATAATCATAATAGTCATATTAAACGTAATAAAAAAACACAACAATAATATTATTAACAATCATAATAATATTAATGCTAATAATAATAAAGATGGCAATAATAATAATAATAATAATAATAATAATAATAATAATAATAATAATAATAATAATAAAAATAAACATAGTAAAATTACGAAAAACAAATATATATATATATATATATATATATATATAAATATCGGTAACTTTAAAATTAAAAAGAGTATTAGTACTAATACTAATAATACTGTTAATAATAATAAAATAACAATAGTATTAACAATTATAATCATGACAATAATAATAATAATAATAATAATAATAATAATAATAATAATAATAATAATAATAATAATAATAATAATAATAATAATAATAATAATAATAATAACTAAATTTTCATAAACATACACACTAAAAAGGCAACTACTAGGCACAGTTGAGGCAATCACATTATGGACTATAATAGCAAATGTAAGAGGCACAGTAAAATATCTTTTTTTTTTTTTGCAGTGCACGTACACAACAGTTTTTTTTTGTGCAATTCTTTACAGTTTAGATTTATTGAAAAGAAAATAAACTAAAATTACATATAAAATTTTGATACCTTAATGAAGATGCGATGTAGATGTATTTATAAGCCTTCTTCTAGTCCAAACGAGAACTAGCAATGTGTCCACTAACTTTTGGTCGAAGGAGCTTCAAAAACCTTCAAAATAATTAGAAGATAATTACATAAAATTTGTCACTAGTATAACATACGAAATTTATAATATAAATTATGAAAAATGTGTAAATATAAACAAATTATAACCTTAGCAAATACCTCTTCAATTTTAGACAAGCCGCCTACACAACAAATGTAATGCTCCAACACCTTCTTGTATAATAAAATGAGAGAGAGAATAAAAGAAAAGATTACAAGAGACTGAAGAAGGAGAGAACATGAGACTGTAAGGTAGGTTGAAGATGATAAAAATATGAGATTGTCTATTGCCGGATGATACATATAAATACACATCCGGTCAAACTTTTCTCTCAAAAAATTCAACCGGTCGTCTTCTGAATCAACTTCATCATCTTGGTTCTTAACCAATAGATTTAGTCTTTCAGGTGCACGACGATTCCTTTGAGGCCTATTGAGTTGGTTTTGCGTTGGTTCATTCGGTTTATTCTGATCGTGAGTTGGTTTTCAACATTTTAGAATATTCTCAAGAATTGCACTATGATTCTCTTGAGGTGGGACTGATACAATATCTTGTCTTTGATACATCTTATTGTCTTGAAGTGACCCTCTAAGAGTTGTTTCCCCTCCCAATAGATCATCATAACTCCCACTGAGTTCTTGTCCACTCCATTGGACAAGACCTCATTCTCTATGTTATCTTGCGGGTTTGATACAATATCTTGTTTTGATGCATCTCATTGTCTTGAGGTGACCCTCTAAGAGTCATTTCCCCTCCCAATAGATCATCGAAAACTCCCACTGAGTTCTTGTCCACTCCATTGGACAAGATCTCATCCTCTATGTTATTTTTGTGGTTCTTGAATCTTTTCAAGATCTACCTTGTTGTGACCTTGTTCCTCGAAGATATAAATATCTTCAAGAAACGCCACATTCTTGGAACTATCACCTGGTGATCTTCAAGGCAGTAGAATTCATATCCATAGTTTCCTGAGGATATCCACAAAATAACATTTCTCACTTTTAGTCTCCAATTTATCAGTCGTCATCTTCTTAACAAAACAGGACAACCCCAGGTCCACATATGGTTAAGACTCGACTTCTTGCCACACCATAACTTATATGGTGTTTGCGTGACCGATTTAAGAGGAACTCTATTCAGAACATAACCATCGGTTAGTAAGACATAACCCCAAATGAATAAGGAAAGACTGGTGAAACTCATCATGGATCGAACCATATCTAATGAAGTTCGATTTCTCCTTTCGGATACTCCATTCATCTGTGGTGTACTCGGAGGTGTCCAGTCTGACCGGATTCCATGTGATTTCAAGTAATCAAGAAAATCTCGGCTTAAGTATTCCCCTCCTCGATCTGATCGGAGAGTCTTAATACTTTTCCAAGTTGTTTCTCAACTTCTAACTTAAACTCCTTAAATTTCTTGAAGGCCTCAGATTTGTGTTTCATGAGATACACATACCTATACCTTGAAAAATCATCAGTGAAGGTTATGAAGTACGAATATTCGCCTATTGCTTAAGTTGGAACGGTCCGTACACCGCTGTGCGGACCAACTTGAGCACAACCTTGGCACGTAACCCTTTTCCCAGAAAGTGGTTAACTTGTCATCTTTCCTTTGAGACAAGATTCGCAAGCACCATATGATTCGAAATCAAATAATGTGAGATAGTCTAACTTTCTCAATCTTGATATTCTTTTCTCATTGATATGACCAAGTCTACAGTGCCACATGTAGGTTTTATTATCCGTATTACTTAGCTTAGGTCGTTTGTTCTTGTACATTGAAAATATTTTGTTCATATTCAAGCATATAGAATCCATTCGAACGAAAGACATTTCCTTAAAACAATCCATTAAGCAAAACAAGCATCTACTGTTTGCAAAATAGAAAGAAAAAGTCATAAATGTCTAATATTAGAATGGAGATAATATTCTTTGAAATCTCTAGAACAAAATATCAATTATATAAATCTAATTTATACCATGAAGGAAGATATAATATAATCTACTTTCAACGTACAAAATAAACTACTTAAGCTCTCATCCAATGCACCATGTGCTTTGAACTTCGGGCAGTCTCTCTTCCAGTGCCCCATCTCATTGCAGAATAGACATTCATCCTTTGGTATTCTCGGCTTCTTTTGAACCCCTCCATTCTTAGGCATCAAGGCCGCATCCTTAGATGCTTTCTTCCTCTTCTTCTGCTTATTCTTCTGTTTGGAAGATCTCGCAGAAGAGCTCACCATGAGCACAGAGTTGCCTTTAGAAGTAGATGATTCGTAGGTCTTGAGCATGTCGTGAAGCTCTGGCAGTGTTGCCTTCGTGTTGCTCACGTTGAAATTCACTATGAAGTTTTCAAATGAACTTGGAAGAGACTGCAAAATCAGATTTATTGAGACACTTGAGGGTAGCTTCGTTCCAATCGATTCTAACCTCTCAATCAATCCGATCATCTTCAATATATGTTCAAAAACCTGGCTCCCATCATGAAGCTTACACTTGAAGAGATCTCTGAGTATCTCATACTCCATGGTCTGAACTTCTAAAGCGTACAGACTCTCCAAGTGTTTCAGCATCTCATAAGGGAACATGCTCCAATGTTGCCTATGCAGTTCAATACTCATAGAGGACAACATTAAGCATTGAGCCGATGTGGCATCCTCAACACGTTTCTTATGAGCTTCTTCGTCTAACGTAGCGTACTCAGGAGAATTCTTGTCAGGGATGACACTGATTGGTTTGTCCAAGACATACTCAATCTCGTCTTGCCTTAGCACCAATCGCAAACAACGGAGTCAATCCGTAAAATTTGACCCAGTCAACTTGTTTGTTTCCATGAAACATTTATAAGCCAAAACGATATTTTTTTCTAACGAAAAAATAATAAATGGGAAAATAAATTAGAATAAAGTAAACAAAGATCACATTCGTATCACTAATCAAAACAAGAGTTTATTGTAATGATTAGCTCCCACTAATTTTAACATATTTTGCGCCCCCAAACACAAAATACGGATTTATAACAATTATAAATCTTAGTGGTCCAAGATCCAAGTCTATATTACTGCAGCCTCTGCTTTGGCTGATGACTACAATAATATCACTAGGTAGGCCTCTAAGCCAATTGCAATAACAATTTGCAATTCTTGGTTTATTAATCCAATTAATATTGCGTCCTCAAACTATTTTGGTCGCTTTGGCGTCTCAAAATAATTTAAGCAAGTCAATTCCATCACACGATGTCAACCATACATCTATGAATGAGCCCCAGTCTTGTTGATTTAGAGTAAACACTTTGGTGTAAAACTCGTGGTCGAAAAGATTAGGAATCTCAACCAATTATGATGGACGACGCATTTTGTTTCTAAACAAGACTTGGTTTTTAGTGGGGAATTGTTATGTGATACTAATTGTTTAAATTTAATATCAAATATTAAATTATAACACAATTACTGGGTGCCGCCTACCCAGGCATAAGAAATGCGGACCACACATATTGGGCGCCGCCTACCCATACATACTGTCGCGGACTACATGTATTGGGCGCCGCCTACCCAAACATAAAAGCGGGCTTAAATTACTATAATTTAAATTGAATAAGCATAAAATCAAATAATAGCTTATCACATAATATCAAATAAATGCTCAACGAATAAAATTATTAATCCAATTAAAATTTTATTCTTTAATTAAATGTGGATTAAAATTATATATATATTAATTCTAAATTAATATAAATATAAATTTTATATTAATTCTAAATTAACATAAATATATAAGTCTAGTATTATTCTTTCAAAAATAATAATACTATTATAATTTATTAATCTAATTAATAAATTAATATTAGTCAATTAGATTAATATATTAATTCCAAATTAATATAAGTATACCTTTAATGTTAATTCCAAATTAACATAAATGTATAAGTCTATTATTATTATTCAAGAAATAATAATAAAATTTATTAATCTAAATATCAAATTAATATTGTAATTGGGATTTATGAATTAATCTAATTAATAATCTAATTTAATTAATCAAATTATATATATATATATATATATATATATATTTTTTTTTTTTTTTATTAGGACAGTCCAACACATAAAATGTTAGTAGGCCCAGTTTTAATAGCCCAGCCTTTTATCCCCTCCGGTCCGAAAAACCAGTCCAAGCCCAGTCTTAAAACAGGCCCAGCTGAATCGGCCCAGCCCAAAACCTTTAGGGTTTTAGGCTGGAGACTTCACACTCCTACTGCCGCCGTCTCCCGCCGCAGCTGCTGTCCCCGCCGCCGAGCGTCGTAACAGCGAACCGCCTGCGGCCGCCGCCGAGCGTCGTAACAGCGAACACACCACCGCCCTCCCCCAACCACTGCACCCCTGCACCCCTGCACCCCTACTCACTACCACCTCTACCCTGCCCCAACCCCCATTGGACGACGGTAAACTCCAAAAAAAAAAAGTCAGATGTCGCCCCTGGGAGGGGCGACTCTAAGTATGTGTGATCTAATATACTGTATATCGCCTACAGCAGAGGCGTTTTCAAAAAAAAAAAAAAAAAAAAAAAATTTAAATTGATGTCGCCCCTGGCAGGGGCGACTTTCAGTATCTAGGCCGTATGCATACCGTATATCGCCTCCGGGAGAGGCGTTTTCAACCTTATTAATAAAAAAAAAAAAATTATATAGAAGTCGCCCCTGGGAGGGGCGACTTTAAATAGTGGTTTGTCAGAAAATGTGAACTCGTCTGTGCCACAGGCGAGTTCACTTACTTTTGTAAATAAAAAAAAAAAAAATGCACTTATTATTTTAATTACACGATGAACAGTGCTGTAGATAATTAAATTTGCCCATTATATATGCAATTAGTGATACTGTCCACATCTTACAGTGATAGTCCACTTTCTTTCTCAAGACTGTATTATATATTTTTCCTCTTGAAATATCAATACTAAATAACTCATTAAGATTGACATGTATATTTAACATCTCAAGTAGGATACGGTAACACCCGATGGGTATGTAGGTAAGGTATAAGTAATATCAGCCGATTATGTAAGTTCCCATGAGCAAACGGGTTATGTGGCCTTAATTTACCACATCAAACTTTTAATTTGCTAGGTTATGTTATAAACTGATAAAATATTTGTGGAAGAAAATGAGAGTTATCTTCGGAGAAATCTAGATACAACTGTGTGTAATTTTAATAACATATAAATAATTGAGATAATAAGGTTAAACATGAATCTAGAACTTAATGATTTCCAAATTCAATTGAGATATAAAATTAGGACACTAAACTTGAGATGTCATTGATTGAAGAAATTAATTCATTTGATTTTCCTGGATACTCCTTGGTAGAAGAAATGATTTCTCTCTTCTTACCTTTACTTCAAAACAGAGCACTTGTATATGGATTAATTAGGTGATAGAAATAATGTAACTTTATTTTCTTTTATAGGTGAAGAGAGGTCTAGTTCCTGATAAGATTAGAATTTATAGGATTGTTATTTATTCCCGGTATATCAATGTGAAAATCATATCTTATCAGATATAAACTGACCAACACTTATCCGGAAGACTATTTATTTAAACCATAAAGATATTTAAAATATCTTAATAACTTAATTATATGGCACGTGAGTCACAGTAATCTTATATACTCCCGCTTGGTCAAAGTAACATAACTAAGTTTTCATGATTTATATAATGACATAATTTGCGTAACATAATTATAAGTATTAATTTTATTGGTTATATCATAATTTCGATATCAAGTATAGACTCACACGAGTCATGGCAGTTCTACATCATTCACTCGACATAGTTACTTCCATGTACCATAATATATTTTTCTACTTAATATGATTCATAATTCCAATAATTGTCCACATTAGTGTCTCGATTATGTTAGTAATTCTCGATTCCATCTAATGTACGCAGCGGAATAACTAATCGAGAATATTGATCGTGATTTATAACTGAATTAAACGTTGAGCATAAATTACGCTAAAGTTGGAACAACTTACTTGTTGCGTAATTGATCGGACTGCATTGTGCGATTGATTCACCACTTCAGGTATCCACGCGTATATATCGTCTGCCGCAGGAACTATCCTCGGTACAATTGTTCAATAATGATCGCTAGGAAATCCCTTATTGAACAATATGGTGTTTTGTCTGACAAGATTAATCCTTCCTACAATAGGGAATAGACATATATATAGCGCATATACCCTAGGTATATGGGCCTAATATTCTGGCCTGCTTTAATTAATTAATTAGTATAACCTAATATTAATTAAAGCCCATGTCCTAATCTAGTCCATAACTTTTAGATTATAGGCTAAATCATGTCAAACTTTATGCCAACATTCATGCATACATTAATGACGAAACATGATATCATTCAGTTTTAGAAACAACATATAAGAGAGCTCGATGTGTCAATTGCACGCCATAAGATCATTAAGACTTTTCAATAATGCCCATCAATTCATCATGTTCAATAAATGTCTTTGGAGACAATCCTTTGGTCAATTGATCCATAATCATAAGTTCGGTGCTAACGTGCTCAATTGACACTTTTGTTTATGAATGTCTCTTCAACGGCAAGATACTTTAATTCCATATGTATGACACCTTTGGAATACTTGTTTTCTTTAGAGAATTCTGCAAAATTATCACAATAAATTTTGAGTGACTTGGTAATATCATGGAACATGATCCAAATCCTAAAATAAAGTTCCACAACCAATTACGTTGAATTGTAGCCTTACGTTATGCCACAAATTTCATCTTTCATAATAGATGTGACAATTACACATTGCTTCACATTCTTTCCGGAGATTGCTCCTATAACTTGTTAATTCGTAATCAACAAACAAGATCGAAATGAAATCCAACCTAGAAAACCACACAAACACAAACACACGAAATACACAAACTGAAACACCACACCAAAGAGTTTTACATGGTTTGATCAAGATGATCTACATCCTCAGAGGATCAGAGTATCCTCAATTCACTATCCACGAAGAGGATTGTACAGATTACAACCTTGAATTAGAGAACCCCCAAATCCTAACTAAATTTGGTATAAACCCTAATTCAACTCTAATCACTCTCCACTCTCTTCGAACAAGATGGAAAACTGATATGTCTTATCTAATCTAACAATGTGCATGCTAAGTACAAGAATGAAACCGATTTTCAGCTCAACTACCCATTGATCAAGCTTTCAATCAAACGGCCCCTGTTTTCCCTCCTTTAAAACTTTTTTGATTAATATCAACCGGTTCATGTTGGTTGTGAACCGGTTCTTCTGACCCGGCCGGTTCTAGCTGGCTTGAACCCGATTTTGAGCTTTACACCTGATTTCAGACTTGTTTTTGCACTTTCTTGTTGAAATTGATTTGCATTTCACATAACTAATAAGAACAAATAGCCAAATTTATAGTTTTGAGTATTAACACGTCCGACATAATCTGAATCTGAATATCTAACCACCTCTAAATGATCAGATTTTTTATAAAGTAAGCATGTGATCTTTAGTTCATTGTAAGTATCTTACTACTTTCTTACCAACTTTCCAATGGTTCATTCTTGGATTGCTTTGATAATAAGTCAAACATTCGAGCCTCGTACAAGTTTGTGCATAAATCAAGCTACCAAAATTTAATGTATAAGGAATTTTTTTTCATTTGCTCATGTTCCAATTTATTATTTGGACAAAGCTTAATTTATCTCTCTTCTGAATTAGAACAATGCTTGATGAATACTTTCTCATCCCAAATCTCTCTAGAACATTATTAATATATGATTTCTGAGACAACCATAACCTTCTTTGTGGTTTATCATGAAATATTTCTATTCCAATCACATAAGTTGTCTCAACGCACATCTTTCAATTCAAAATTCTTAAAGAGAAGTTTCTTAACTTTAAATAATAAACTACGAACATTCATTGCAAGCAAGATGCCATCAACAATATAGAATTAGAATAATAAACTTACTCCCACTGACTTTCGGATATATTCACTGGTCAATAATATTTTTCTTAAATCCGAAAGAAGTAATGTATCATTGAACTTATGATACCTATTGGCAAGCATACTTCAGTCAGTATATTGATTTCTTAGTTTACACATCATATGTTAATTTTCTTCAATGGACAAGCACACAGGTTGATCTATATAAACTTCTTCCACTAAACTCCCCATTCAGAAAAACATTTTTAACAATCATTTGGTGTAACTATAAAACGTAATATGCTACTAAAGCATAGAGTCTTTCTGAGACTTGACGATAATGTCTCTATATAGTCAATGTCAATTCTTTGAGTATAATCTTGTCTAGTTTTATGTCTTTTGATATTACCATATTTGAGTCGAGGTTGGTCTTGAGGATCTATTTCACCCAACTCTTTTACACTCTTCTGGCAATTCTACAAGATCTTAGGCTTCATTATGAGTCAGTGATTTCAACTCTTCTTTCATAGTATCAAACCACATAGTATAATTATTACTTTTAATGGCTTGTGAATAAAACTGGATCATTATCAATTCTAATGTCAAATTACGGCTCATGTTGATAAACCACATAAACATCAGAAATAGCAAATTGTCTTGGCCTTATAGACTTTCTTTCTGCTTGTCGTTGTGGTTTATCTATTGCAGGTTCATCAATAACACGTTCATGATTGGAAATGTAATCATTTATATGTTATTCTTGCAAGTCGTTTGACGATTCAACAACTGTAGAAACAACAGCTTAAGTTAAAGTTTTAGGTAGAGGAATATCACCCTTACTTCTTCCCTACCCACTATTCGTGGATCAACACTCCCACTGATTTCATCATTTTTAATGAACCTGGCATTTTCAGTTTTATAATTCTCGTATTTTAATTAGAACAGGAAAACATATACCCTTACAACTTTTCTGGATAATCAATGAAGAATCCACTGATTGTTCTTAAATTCAATTTCTTTTCTTGTGGACTATAAATTCTAATATCTGTTGGGCTACCCCAAACATGCAGGTGCTTTAAAATAAGTTCCCTACCCGTTCACAGTTCAAAAGGCATTTTAAGAACTGCTTCGCCGAGAACTCTGTTTAACAAATACATGACAGTTTTATTGCATACATCCACAATGATGTGGGTAAAGAGGAATTACTTAACATACTCCTAACCATATTCATAAGAGTACGATTTCACGTTTATTCTACACCATTTTATTGTGGTGTGCCGGAGATAGTGTGTTGAGTACAAATGAGACACTTTTCAAGGAATTTAGCAAATGGGTCTGAGCATTTTCCTAGTTCATCAATTTTCATAATATTCACCACCTCTATTATGCCTAATGATTTTCATTTTCAATATAATTTTCGTTCAACCTCATTAACGAACACTTCTAATGCATTTATTGAAAGAAGTAACATCAAAAGGCCCTCAAATATCGGTGCATATTATTTCAAGAAGTTGTGCTCTTCTCGTGACACCCTTCTTTGTGTGTTTGTTTTCTTGAATTTGATCCACACAAATAGTAGGATCGGTAAAAACCAAATCATGTAGGATCTCATAATTTACCAATCTACATAATATTTCTTTGGAGATGTACTTCAAACGTTTATGCCACAAGTAAAAAGAATTTTTATAGACAAAACTATGTTTAGTTCCAATATGATGATGCAAGATGAATCCATAAAGTGTTATATGGAACATAAACTATATTTGACTCGAAACATACTAGAACATTCAATATACTTTTTATTTCGAACCATTGTTTATGTTTCTGACAATCCCTTTGTGAAATGTCCAAGCTTCTTACAAAACGTACACTTAGGATGGTTGTGTTTCTTTTTATGGATTTGGGTAGATGATTTATTCACTTTGTAGAGTCTTTGCTTGCTCTTTTTCTTTCCTTTCGGCTTTTGTTCCAGCTTACTGATTCATTGCGAGATGAGCAGAATGAGACCCATGATTCTTAAGTCATGTTTCCTCATAAACAAACATTATGTGAAGTTCATTCAAATTCCATATATCTTTCATAGTATTATAGTTCATTTGGAACACCAAATCGTGATGTATTTATGAATACCTACATATTTGGAGGATATTGCTCATATCTTATCTGCATACTCAACGAATATTACTCGTACCTGTACTCTATCCTAGCTATAGACATCCCTAATTCTAGTAAACAGCCTCTCTCATTTTTATTATAACATGCCAAAAATCTTAAGTTTATAATATAAAAGATGAGTCGAAAAGTCATAAATTTTGAATCGTAAATAACATAGATATCTTAGTTCCAATTTTTCTCAACTCTATGTTATAAAGCTTATATAGTATTTGAATATGAAGTTTAGTTAGTTAGTTAATGAGGAACCCTAAAATTATTCAAATTTTACGGTGTCATAAATGAAAAAAGATTTTGCATGAGAAGGAAAGAGACAGAAGAGTGAGTTAGCCACACATAAGTGATTGGGTAAGTATATAGGTAAACATTTATGGCTCATAAATGCAGAAAAAGACACCAAACTAATCTTATCTCTAACACACTGTCATTCATTAATTTAAGATCTATAATGTCATTCAACACAAATACACCGCTTGGACGTCCTAATACTCGGATTCCATTTTATATTAAAAATTATTTAACATTTAAGATAAATTATTAAATTCCAATCATTTTAAATGACAAAACCAGTTAATCGAGTTCGTATTATATTGATTTCAAGTTGGGTTGAGTTAGAATTGCCACCTCTAACATCATTGCACGATTTTAGATCCGTGTAATTTGGTTTGTAGGAGAATCCATATTTTATGTAGAGTTTTTTTCTTTTTCTTTTTTTTCTCACGAGAACATGTTACTCCTCTTGTCCAACATAAAGATCACTCTAGAGAAAATGATTTTATTCAAAAAAAAATAAGTCATTTTAGCCAATAAAATAAAAATAACAATACTTCTATTAATGCTACCCTAAATATATATATGTCAACAAATCGTCTTAAAAATCTCATAATTTTATCATTACCTTAATTATTGATTCTCTCTTCATTCAACCTTTTAATTGGGAGTAGGATTATACGTAAGAAAATATTTTTTAAGAGAAAAAAGAAAAAAAGAAATTTAGGGTTAAAGAAATAGATTGTGTAGAAATTTCTTTATCCTCCAACAATCCTTATTTCTTTATAAAAAAAAAAATTAAAGTGATATTTTGGACCGGAGTGAGTATTAATTGTTTGTACTGAAATGTATTACATTTCAGCATTAGATACAACTAAAGAGGTCATTTGTACTTTTTGTATAACATTTTTCGAGACCACAATGTGATCACTAATAATAAGTTATTTGTGACCACTGGTCGTCACAAATCTCTTCACAAATTATTTGAGATTATTTTAAAACTACTTTTAGAGACAACTATAAGCAAAAGATATTTGAGACCACTTTTGTCGTCGCAAATATATTATTTGCATTCAAGTCATTGAGACGACAATAAAGTTGTCACAATACTCATTATTTGAGACAACCTCTCATAAGTAGTAACAAATACAGTGACAAATACTGATTATTTGAGACTATTTTTTGTTGTCTAAAAAGACCATTTTTTTTATAGATTATACCTTTATTTAGAATAAGTTATATCTTTCAGCATAAATACTCATACATTTTTCATGAAAAATTATACACAATATGTGGATCCACCGAAATTCGAATTGCACGGATCTTCAAATTTAAAATTCGTACAATTAATATATATGAGAACTACTACATATTGGATGCTGATAAATATTCAGAATAACTAGTGACTCTATCTCACATTATATAGGTTGATGGATTTTTTTGTAAAGGTTAAGGTCACAAAAGACACGTAAGCAAACCAAATTTCATAAAATATGCCATATTTAATAAGTTTTACATTATTCAATATATTATTTAATATTTATTTACACAAAATATGAATATATTCGTTAACGAGGAAAACCAATGGTTTTATATTATAAATTTGTGACATCTAAAAAAATTACTTGGCTATACGAACGGAGGGAATATCGTTTAATTAGTAAACTATGAAGTGATTTAATACCCTTATACAAGTTTAAATATTATGTTACTTTTTTTCTCTCACTAGAAAGATATTTATTTCTTTATTTTTTTACAATATTCATTTTCATTTTATGTATAAGAAATTATGAAGAATTAAAAATAAGAATATGCGGAATTTCTAAAACAAGACTTATTGTGAGATGAAAGTAGTACTTCCTCTGTCTAATAAAAAGAATCATATTTTAAAAAGAATTTTATCTCAAAAAAAGAGTTTTGTTTTAAATGTCAATGTTTCTTTTTCTTATTCCTGACAAAAAAACCTTAAATTTTATATTTCATAATTGCTTATGTATGATTTAATATGTCTAATAAAAATAAGCCGCGTAAATGAGAATTGATACACTACAAGAAAAAATCAAATAAGAGACAGAAAAATTCATCTCTAATTACATGATATAGGTTTCTAAATTAAAGTAGTGACGGACTAGAGACAAAATAGTTAGTCTCTATAATGCTGGTCTCTAAAATTTAGAGACCAGTTATATTCCGTCTCTAAATTTAGTGATAAAATTTTCCTCTTTATTATGAAATTAAAGACCAAATTACCTACCGAATAGAGATAGATTATGTCCATCTCTAATATTTGGTTGCTAATTCGTCACTAATTGGATACTAATGAATTTTTGCCACTTTCCGTCACTATTCTATTATTATTGATTGATGATGTATTATTAATTATGTCATATTATATATATGTCATGTATTGGTACATTGAAGTAAAAAAAGTTGTACACTGAAGATTCAAATACGTATTAATTTATTGTGCGAGTAAAATATTACTACGCTAAGTTTTGATGAAAGCTTTGATATTTCATAACATTAATTACTAGAACCGATGTGAGAACGATTACTTATATTGTGAATGTTTTTTTTTTTCCTTATGCCCCCCGACCCCACCCCACCCCAACCCACCCCACCCGAATATCAAGTTTCAATATAGTATAAGACAAGAAATTTAATGGATTAAAAATACTATTTACTCAGAAAATAAATACCGCATATATTAAGAAAGGTTGTTTCTAGAGTTCCATTCGTCTCCTCTCTAACTTCAACACGAAGAGAAACTATTATTCCTAATCAACATTGTAACTCACAAAATAATTTCATAATTTTATGTCAAAACAAATATACACATGCTACAATAAAAGAAGTTTTTTATATGATATTTTTGAGATCACTAATATGATTATCAATAATAAGTTATTTTTAATTCATTTCTTGTCACAAATCTCTCTACAAATTATTTGAGACAATTTAAGATTATTTTTAGAGATAATTAGTTGTGGAAAAAATATTTGAGACCACTTTTGTCATCACATATATATATATTTTACGTTTGAGTTATTATGACGACAATAAAATTGTGACAAATACTCATTTTTTGTTGTCCCAAAAGACCATCTGTTTGGTGGTGGGAGTTTGGGATATTTATTGTACTAATATGATATATATGTATATATTACACTATATGAAAAAATAAAGTATTAAAAAAAAGAAATATCTATATTTTAGTATATATACATATGCTCTGGATCTTTGTATTACTACTTTTAATTATTTAAAGTAGGACTTTATACAAAATTATGTTTTTACTTTTATTTTAACTATAACCAAGATGTTTATATTGCAAATTTTACATGGAAGAAAATGTTATATTATTAAAAAAAAAACTCTTAAAATTAAATTAAATGAATATTTAATGTATAATACGATACAAGAAGTTACATTTCTTATAACTTCTAATCTTATCTATAAGTGGAATGAAATGAATGGTTCCTTAATTAATTCCGTTATTTTTTAATGTTATTAGTTATTCTTTGTGGCCTATAACATAACATTGGAAGTTTGAGGATAGTGCATTTATCTTATAAAGTTATCAATATTCATCATTGAAATAGTTAATCGTATCTAAAGGCCAGTTCTCATTAGTTAAAAAATGAGTCAGCTTGAATCTAAGGGCAAATAGTTACTTTTACCAAAACATGAACTCTTATTTAGTTAATCCATCAATAATTGTAGGGTAAATTACGTAAAAAATTTACGAACTTTGAATTAATTATCATTTACAACTTGACCTTTAAACTATAACGTAGAAATGTATCATTTTTATATTTTTTTTCAATTCAATGCACCAGAGCAAGGTTTTTGCTTCAAAATCTGATTTGGAGTTCGAAATCGGAATTTTAACCTGTCCAATTGTATACGTATAGTTGTACGAATTTTTCTAACCCCTAATTAAATGTAAAAAAAATCAGTGTTTCATCAGTAAACCTAATCACTAAACAACATCGTTTTCATTTGATTAGGGGTTTAGAGACATTGTAAGATTATACGTCTGTAGTTGAGATAGACAAAATTCCGATTTCGGGCTCCATGTTAGCAATTGGAGCAAAAACCATCCTCAGGTGTATTGAATTTAAAAAGTCATAATAGTGGTGTATTTCTATGTTATGTTTGAAAAGTCATGTTGTAAATGATAATTCACCAAAAGGTCGTGAATTTTTACGTGATTAACCCATAATTGTATATGGTACTTGTTTTGAATTCTGGGACCTTTTGAAGTTTTAGTAGTATGCAAAACTTTGACAATATGGATGAAAATTAAATATGTTTTGTGTGTTAGTTTTCGATGATGTGTATTTAAAAGACTAACTCAATTATACATTTCTCAAGGTTATGCAACGCAGCAATAGCAATGAGAACCCTTATGGACGTAATTCTTGTAACAGGGGAATATGTGTCGAAGTAATCATATCCTTCCTTTTGTCTGAACCCCTTAGCCACCACTCAATTGATCCATCAGCCTTATATTTTCTTTTAAGGATCCACTTGCATCGGAAAGACTTGCACCCCGTTGGAAGATCAACTATCTCCCAAGTATGATTTTGCATGATGGACTCAATTTTTCTGTTGATAGCTTTTTTCCAGAGAGGAGCATCTGAACTGGACAATTCCTCTTGAATTGTCCTAGGTTCATAATCTAACATATAAGTTAGAAAATCAAGACTGAAAATCTTCGTTACTTTCATTCTTTTGATGCGCCTCGGTTCCTCTTCTTCTTCTTGACGAGAACTCTTTACAGCCTCAAAAGTCCTCTTTTCAGGACTTGTCTTTTTCCGTTCTTTTTCCGAAAAGACATTTTCAAGGAATTCTGCATTCCTTGACTTTATATTCATCCCTTCGTTTATATCAGAAATTTTTGTTTTGTGCACTAGGAATGTATATGCACTACCATTGTTCGCATATCCAATGAATATGCAGTCAACAGTCTTGGGTCCTATCCTCACCTGTTTATGTTTAGGTACTTCCACCTTGGCTAGGTACCCCCACACTTTAAGGTAATCGTTGGAAGGCCTCCTTCCTTTCCACAATTTATATGGATTCTGATCCCTTTTCTTGTGTGACAACAATTGAGAATGCGATTAGCCAAAAGAAGAACTTCCCCTCACATGTTCAGGGGTAGCCCCGAAGTGATTAGCATAGCATGCATCATCTCCTTAAGAGTTATTCTTGTGTTCAGCAGGTCCTTTGACTGAGGTGAGTAAGGGGCAGTCGATTGATGAATAATGACATGTTCCTTGCAAAATTCGTCAAACGGAGCTACATATTCTCCCCCTATGTCACTTCAAATCATCTTGCTTCTTAAGCTAAGTTGATTCCCAACTTCGCTCTTACAAGTTTTGAAGGCCTCAAGAGCTTCGTCTTTGCCACCCAAATCATATACACAGTAATATCTAGTGCAATCGTCAATATAAATAATGAAATATTTTTTCCACTTCTAGTTTGCACATGCTTTAGATCACATATATCAGTATGGATCAACTCTAGAGGCAAAGTATTTCTCTCCACTTAGAGAAACGGTACTTTGGCCATCTTTACCTCAACACTTCACACTTTTGATGTGAATCAAATTTCATCATTGGAAGTAAATTAAAAGTAACTAGTCTTTTTAGTTTGTTCAAAATTACATGTTCTAATCTATCATTCCATAAATTAGAACACTCAACCAAGTATGAAAAATTAATAAGTTTATTAATATCGTGCTTAATCTCGCATTATACAGTCATCACATTCATTTTAAAGAGCTCCTTCTCTAGGTAGTCATTTCCTATAAATTGACCATTCTTGGTTAGTTCAAACTTGTCAGCTTCAAATACTAGCCTAAACCCGGCTTTGTTCAACAGGGAGTCGGATACTAAATTCTTGCGAATGTCAGGGACATACAACACATCCACAAGCATCAGCTCTTTCCCTGGGGTCATCTTCAGCACCACTCTTCCCAATCCGACTATGTTTGAAGTTGCGGAGTTCCCCATACACAACTATTTTCCGGTGATAGGCATTTACCTTGAGATAATTTCCTTGTCTAGACATATGTGGCGCGTCGCGCCAGTGTCCACGAACCACTCCATTGGGTTATCAACCAAATTGACTTCAAACACAACGGTGGTTAAATGTAGATCAGACAGGTATGGAGGTGTCATTATGTCCTCGTTTAAAAGAGTTTGGCTTCGATCCTTCTTAGGTTACTTACAATCCTTAGCCATGTGTCCGGGATTATCGCAGTTGTAGTAGTTACCCCTAATCTTCTTAGACTTTGGGTCATGTCCGCTTTTTTCCGCTAGTATTTGACTAGGCCAAGTTTGCCCTTGCCTCCATGTGCGACCTCCCGTTCTAGACTTTGAACTTCCGGTTATCTTCCTCGATCCTTAGTCACTCACGATCAGGTCCTTAAGCCCCATTTCCTACCGCTTGTGCTTGAGATAATTCTTGAAATCCTTACACAGAGGCGGTATCTTCTCAATCATAGCAGCTACTTGAAAAGATTCACTTAGTTGCATACCTTCAGCATGAATCTCATGCAGGATCAACTGCAAGTCTCGCACTTGATCCAAGACCGTCTTAGAGTCCATCATCTTGAAGTCCAAGAATCTTCCGGACGATGATTTTTTCCATCCCGACATCTTCGCTCTTGTACTTCTTTTCTAACGATTCCCACAAGTCCTTTATAGTATTGGTTATCGTGTAGACATTGTAGAGGAAATCATCGAGACCGTTGAAGATGTAGTTGCGACACAAGAAATCACTGTGATTCCATGCACCCAACGTCTTCCTCTCTGCTCGTCTTTCTCATTTTCATCTATGGAGGGAGCATCTTCCTTTAGGAAGCGAAGCAAGTTTAACGTCGTCAGGTAGAATAACGTCTTCTGTTGCCACCATTTCAACTCGCTTTCGTCGAACTTCATCGATCTTTCGGCATGAACAGGTGCTACACGAACAATGGTGGTCACCATCTTCCAAATACATGAAATATCGTCTTACGCTGTTGGTTTTTGGTGTGGTGTATTTGAAAGACTGGCTCAATTATACTATTGGCAAAGTCGAGGCACGAGCTTGACTCGCCATCCATAAGACGATATTGCCCCGAATTCAAGTGCTCTCGGTCTTTAACAATCATCCCTCAAATACTACGACTTTTAGCATTGAGATCGTAGCACAACAAAATCAAAACTTTTGGCGAACAACTCGATACTCGACAGTTTTTTATATTGGAATTCTGGAGGGCTAGAGAACTAGAAAGCAAATGTAGAGAGTTTCTTGGAGTGAATTGAAATGTAGAATCTGGGGGTCTATTTATAGTTTCCAAAGAGTTGTGATGCCTTTTCGGAAAGGAACCTGTTGACCCCGGTGGCACCGACTCAGCCAAGCCCGAACTAGTTCGGAACTCGTCGTACCCATTCGTCCGTCGCGAGCCTGCCGAGCCACCCGTCCGGACCAATTTGCCAAAAAATTAAGGCTCCTACAGCTCCTCGCCACGACATGTAAATGCAAAGTACGCCTCTAAAGCGATTCAATGCGACATGCGCACCTCAAGCTCAGATGGTGCTTCACACCATCCTCGGATCCATTTAGCCAAACGCTAAAATCCCACTAGAGTCCACCATAAGAGAGCACACTTGATAACTCCTTATCAAGTGCTCCTCTTAATAAGGAGTTCCAACTTACTCCAATTTTGCTATGTGGGACAAATTCCCACATTTTTCCTTTAACTCTTCTAACTTTTTATGTTTAAGTTGCAATTTTTAGGCATTAATTTCTCATTCACCTGAAATTGATTTTGAGAACATAAGTACACTAAATTCATCTACGCGAAATGGCGATCGTGAATTTGCAATTTAATTCCATAACAAATGGAACCTAAGGTTGAAATTTTTCAAAAGTTTCTAACATTATGTCAGTGGTGGGCAAGAGAATTTTTTTTTTTAAAAAAAAGAAAAAAATTAGACCAACTAGGAGGGCCGAGGCGCTCATCCACCGTCCAACTACCGAATTTTCAATTTCTGTCCCCTTGCTTTTATCTTATTTATAACTAGAGCTCGTTTGGTACATGGTATAAAACCTTGATTGATACTGATAATGAGCGATCCGGTAACTAGAATCCCAGCGGAAATCAATGCAAGAAATAAGTAAAAACACACAATATACGTGGTTCGATCCGGAGATCTACGTCCACGGGCACAAAATAACCTCTGCCGAGGTGTTTCTTTCACTAGTTCTTTGAGTTTACACGGAGTAATTCAGTACACAGAGTGCGAACCCTAATTCAGAGTTCTTTTCACCTATTTATACTCCTAAATCACAACCCTAACTGAATCCCTATAATCTTGCCCACCAAATCTGCATGGCAGTTGGGAAAAGATCATGGGCCTTGATTCACGGAACAAACCACTCGCTGGGTCGGCGCGCGTTCCTGGGCCTGCTGGGTCTACGCGTAGTGGGCCTTTACGCGCTTGCTGGGCTTGTGCATGCTGGGCCGATCAACGGGCTCTGGCATAGTGGGCCTTGGTGTTAACCCGACCCGAGCTGATCGGGTTGGTGCTAACCCGACCCGAGCTGATCGGGTTATCCCTATCAGATGCCCCCTCCCCAGCCGGAGCGAGGTAGGAGCTTCGGTTGTCACCGGGGTGGAACCGTAAGTAAGAAGGACCGGGGTCGCTGGCGCGCCAAAGTGTCTACAAAGGACCGAGTTTATCCGCGTCCCCGGGACTCTGCGGAGTGATTGGCGGACGCAGTGCCGCGCTAGGTCGAGGTGTACGGGGCATATAGTGAGACACCGAACTTCTCAGAAGCGAAAAACGCGACGTGACAACGTGGCCGAGGTGGAGGGTACACCGGGGTGATTATCCTGGCCAAAATGGGAAGGACACCGGAGTGTAGTAATTTAACCGAGGTGGAGGGTACACCGGGGTGTAGTGTGAATCTTCCTGAAGAAGGGTGATTCTGATGTGATTGGCGGCGCCATTATGAGAGAGAGGGATGTGAAGTGACACGCTCTGCGAGTCCCAAGAAAGCTGTTCCCCACGCGCCTCGGTAACTGTAAAGCGCGTGAAGAACACGCATGAATCTCCATCACTGAATTTGAATAGGCTGCATCAGAGCCGTCGGTTTTTTGCATTTATATTGGGAATAACTGCACAGTAACTTTTCATCTTCTCCATTGTGATACATCAGTTTAGGAGCGGGAAAAAGAGAAAATCTGCATTCGCGATTCGTCTCAGACCAAAAACACCCCAAATCAACCTTTTCGAATTCAAACCAAGTAAGTATGTCTAACTCATCTTCATCTTCATCTTCATCTAAGGTAGGAGAGGTTATCCCAGAGGGAGTGCCCGTTAGAGCCCCTCCCATTCGGGTGATCTATCCCGTAGACAGTGAAAGTAGACAGGTCCATCGCGGTGACCTTAGTGAAGTAAGAGTAGAAGCAGTGTATTTCCCCCGGTGTGAGGAGGAAATAGAAGGATTCGAGGTAGCCGGGGTAAGACCCACAGTAACTGAAAAGCAGATTAAGCGATGGGTGCCGAACTTCTTCTTACCCTTTGATCTGGAATTCATCATTCCCGAGGGTAATGACAAGGCCTGTTGTCCTCCCCGAGGATTCATATCCGTGTATATAGATCAACTCGCCGTAGGTTTGAGGTTTCCCCTATGGGAGTTTTTGGTAAAATTATTGGATTATTATGGAATAGCGCTGGGGCAATTAGGGCCTAATGCTGTAAGGCAGGTGGTGGGCTTTTTGGTTGAGTGCAGTAAGGGAGGATTAGCACCCAGTATCAGCTTATTTAGGCATTTCTTCCAACTGAAGACGATGGGGAGAAATAAGGGATGGTATTACCTTAACCCTAGGCCGGGCAAGAAGTTTAAGGTTAAGAACCCAAGTAAAATCGAAGGGTGGAGAGGGAGATTTATATATGTCAGGCAAAAAGCCATATTACCCAAATGGCAAAGATTAGAGGTGGTGGATAGTGCCCCGGGAGGAGAACCCAAGGGTGCGAGTGTTCTGAAAAAGGTCGGTGTACTGGAGTCCAGATTCCCGGAGGAAGTACTGGACGAAGCTGGGATGAGTCCGTACTATTCCAAGTGGGCCGGTGGGACCTCGGATTCCCAAGAGAGCGGCACCCCTGCCGGGACTGATTCTGACCGGACACCGAGCATGTCTAAGGGGGAGAGAACAAAAACCCGGGCAGAAGTAGAGGGTAGGGCTTTTATTCCTTCATAAGTTGCATATAATATAACAATGTCAATCCCTTGAATGTGTGTTTGTCATGTGTAGTGGGCAAGTTCAAGAGCGCTGCCAAGAAAAACACCGAAGCCAGCTCGGGGGGCCGAGGTGATAGCTCAAAAACTCCGGAGCTGCAGAGAACAACAGCTGGGGGCAGCCACAGGGCGGACCCTGAAGACACCATTCCCCGCTCTGGGTTGACCCCGAGCACCAAAAGAAGGGTCACTTCCCCGACGACACCACCGCCTGCCAAAAAACTGCACATGACCCCGGCTCACGAGGTATCATCGTAAATAACTTTGTTATTCCCTATACAGACCCATCATAAGAGTAAGTCAATTCAGGGGCAAGGAGTAGAGATATCGGCCGCTGGAGCCGAACTTGAGAAGCTGTTGGAGCCTATTCGCGGGCTGGTGGGTAGGCTGGAGAAGGAATCCGCGCAAGGGAGAATAGCTGAACTAGAGGCCGAGGTGGCTAAATTAAGAGCTGGCTTCGCGGAGGCTCAGAGAAGCGTCAAAGCAGCTCGGGACAGAGCAGCAGTTGGGAATAACTGCACAGTAACTTTTCATCTTCTCCATTGCGATACATCAGTTTAGAAGCGGGAAAAAGAGGAAATCTGCACTCGCGATTCATCTCAGACCAAAAAATTCTCAAATCAACCTTTTCGAAGTCAAATCAAGTAAGTATGTCTAACTCTTCTTCTTCTTCATCTAAGGTTGGAGAGGTAGTCCCAGAGGGAGTGCCGTATAGAGCACCTCCCATTCGAGTGATCTATCCTGAGAATAGTGAAAGTAGGCAGATCCATCGCGGTGATCTTAGTGAGGTAAGAGTCGAGGCAGTGAATTTCCCCCGGTGTGAGGAGGAAATAGAAGGATCCGAAGTGGCGGGGGTAAGGCCCACAGTAACTGAAAAGCAAATTAAGCGATGGGTGCCGAACTTCTTCCTACCCTTTGATTTGGAATTCATCATTCCCGAGGGTAATGACAAAGCCTGCTGTCCTCCCCAAGGATTCATAGCCGTGTATATAGATCAGCTCGCCGTAGGTTTGAGGTTTCCCCTATGGGAATTTTTGATAAAATTATTGGATTATTATGGAATAGCGCTGGGGCAATTAGGGTCTAATGCTGTAAGGCAGGTGGTGGGCTTTTTGGTGGAGTGCAGTAAGGGAGGATTAGTGCCCAGTATCAGCTTATTTAGACATTTCTTCCAACTGAAGACGATGGGGAGAAATAAGGGATGGTATTACCTTAACCCCAGGCCGGGTAAGAAGTTTAAGGTTAAGAACCCAAGTAAAATCGAAGGGTGGAGAGGGAGATTTATATATGTCAGGCAGAAAGCCATATTACCCAAATGGCAAAGATTAGAGGTGGTGGATAGTGCCTCGGGAGGAGAACCCAAGGGTGCGAGTGTTCTGAAAAAGGTCGGTGTGCTGGAGTCCAGATTCCCGGAGGAAGTACTGGACGAAGCTGGGATGAGTCCGTACTATTCCAAGTGGGCCGGTGGGACCTCGGAATCCCAAGAGAGCGGCACCCCTACCGGGACTGATTCTGACCGGACACCGAGCATGTCTGAGGGGGAGAGAACTAAAACCCGGGCAGAAGTAGAGGGTAGGGCTTTTATTGCTTCGTAAGTTATGTAATGTAACATTGTCAATCCCTTGAACGTGTGTTTGTCATGTGCAGTGGGCAAGTTCAAGAGCGCTGCTAGGAAAAGCACCGAAGCCAGCTCGGGGGGCCGAGGTGATAGCTCAAAAACTCCGGAGCTGCAGAGAACAACAGCTGGGGGCAGCCACAGGGCGGACCCTGAAGACACCATTCCCCTTTCTGGGTTGACCCCGAGCACCAAAAGAAGGGTCACTTCCCCGACGACACCACCGCCTGCCAAAAAATTGCACATGACCCCGGCTCATGAGGTATCATCGTAAATAACTTTGTTATTCCCTATACAGACCCATCATAATAGTAAGTCAATTCAGGGGCAAGGAGTAGAGATATCGGCCGCTGGAGCCGAACTTGAGAAGCTGTTGGAGCCTATTCGCGGGCTGGTGGGTAGGCTGGAGAAGGAATCCGGCCAAGGTAGGATCGCTGAGCTGGAAGCCGAGGTCGCTAAGCTAAGGGCTGGCTTCTCGGAGGCTCAAAAAAGCGTCAAGGCAGCTCGGGACCGAGCATCAGTTGCTGAGAGAGAGGCGGCCAGATTACGCGAACAGGCCGTCGAGGTTGCCATTATGAGAGGCGACCTCATTGCAGCCCGGGAAGAGCTGAACAAGGCCATCGTGGGCCAGGGAGCTGTGCTGGAAACGTTTGCCGAGAAGCTGATGCAAACCGAGACATTCCTGCAGTTTCTCAGCACGTTCGTGGCTGCGGGTGATACGGCCACCCGAAGTGAGCTGTTGGAAGCCGTTCATGACAAGTACCCGGAGGTCAATGTTTACGATGAGAGCTTCGGGTATAATTACGACGCAGTCGGGAACGAAGACGGCGCGTATTTTGATGCGTTGACGAAGGCTCCGAAGTGGCCCCTGATCGATGCCCTGGCGAAGAAGAACACAATCCTCACTCCCGACATCATAAAACGGTGCAACGAGGACCAGGATAAGGACTTTCTGGGCTTCCGCAACGGTTTCTATGTTCGGGAGCTAAGGAACCGAGCTCCCATTCCCCGCCCAGAGGTGATTGCTACTCCCCCCGCTATGATCGAAGGCCCCAGCAAGGCAGCTGAGGGTACAAGTGATGTCGTGGAGGCCCCGGGAGGGAAAGAAGCCGACCCTACCCCCGGAGAGGTCAGTGACCTCCCAACTCATGAGCGGACTGTAGAATAGACTAGCATGTAAAAAGGATGCCCTTGTAAACATTTGTTTTGTAATGAAAAACCCCAAGTTGTCTCCTCTTGTAATGGAAAATCTTCGTTTATATGAATAGTAAATGCTGTTTCTCTCTTATCCACGCAATGTATGTATATTATCAAAGTCTGAAAAACCCGAGGTGCCTCCTTTGCCAGGAAAACATTGGAAACCCGTATGAAGTAATAAAGCAGCTCAACTCATCAATAGTTTGGCTGCAGAAAGAGCGAGATATGTTGATGCTGCATGAAGTCCCCCGACTATCAAGGAATTTATCCTTAATGGAAAAAAGATATGCCAAGGTGGAGAGCGCATGGAAAGAGTCCGCACAACAAACGAAGCAGTACAAAGCACACTGTGTTGTAAAAGATCTTGAACTAGAACAACTTCGTATCAACCAGCAAGAATATGAGCATCTTCTCGTGGACAGCGGACGACTATCAGTGAAAGATGTTCAAGCCCGGAGAGCCGAGGTTCGAGAAGACATCCAACAGCGGAGTGAGCGAGGTGATGCGAATGATCCTGAGATCATAAGGGGCCGACTGGTGCTAGGATTTCTGGTAGAGCTTGAGAAGAAAGTCAAGGCTCGGAATGAAGCTCTGAATATTGCAGAGCAGGGTGAACCAGAGCCCAGCCGCAAGAAAGGACGTCGGGGCAAGAAAACCAAGCTTGATCAAACTGCTGACGTTGGGGAAACTAGTATCACACCTGAGGCAATACCAAAAATACCTCAAGAACCAGAAAGAACTCACGCGGAGGAGCCAGAGGCCAGTGGAGCCATAGTTGTGGCATTGGCCAAGGAGATCGACGAAATGTCTGCCGAGGAGTGGGATGCTGTAGAATGGGCGAACACTCGGGAAAGAGAAAGGAGGAGAAGCTCAACTCCGCAGAGATCATCAGATCCTACTCGGCACAAGACGAGGGAAGGTACAGAGAAAACCCCCGAGGTGATGGATCCGTTGGCGCCACTAGAATGGGGCCATGCAGAATGGGCCAGCATGTCAGGGCCAAGAACAAGAACCGAGCCCGCTGTAGGTGACCAGGGTCCCCAAACGATGGGTCGTCGTCAGAGCCGAAGTGAAGCCGGGCATCGTCGGAACGTGCAAGAGCCATCCCGGAGGACGGGACATTCTCAATCAGAGACAAGACGACGCGGTTTCGCGTATTGGCTCGGAGAAGGCTCCGGAAAAAAATAGATAATAACGTAGTTAATCTTTAGCAAGATTTTTGTTGTATTATTTAGGAAAAACTGCTTGATGTTGTATTATTTTGGAAATAATAAAACTGTTATAGTGTTTATATACGAGTTTAAAGAAACCAACAAGTTATTAATAACTTTAATCGGGTGTTCGGGAACACAGTAAGAACTATTAACTGTTTCAATTGTTAACTATTTCAATTGAGTGTTCGGAAACACAGCATGGATAAATTTACTCCCCGGACGGATCTAGCGGGAGTAATGTCTCCCCGGACGGATCAGGCGGGAGAAAACACTTCTCCGGTTAGACAGACGAGAAGGTGACATGAGTCCGGAGACTAAATGTGAATCTCCTCGGGCGGACCGAGGGATAGTTGTAAAGGTCCGGAGACTAACAATGATAATATGATAATCGTTAGGGCGTCCCCGTAACGTAAAGGATAACACAACGAGTTATGTAAGCAAATAATTTTTATTCAATGATAAGTGCCGGAGCAAATTCAAAAGTACAAAGATGGTAAACAACTATAAAAGAAATGAAAGATAAGATAGTACTTAAGATGTGGCTATCACAGATAGAAACGCCTCAAATTGGTGACGTGCCAACTTCGGGGAATCGGGGTCCCGTTGAGATGTTCAAGTTGATAAGATCCGGAGTCATGCGCAGCAACAACCCGGTAGGGACCTTCCCAAGAAGCGTGTAATTTTCCCTCGGGAGCAGCTTTGCTGGCCGAGTTGAGCCGAAGAACTAAGTCCCCAATATTGAACTGGGTGCCTCGGACCCGGAGGTTATGATACCGGGCTGCTCGTTGTTTGCATCTAGCCTGCTGAATGAATGATTGTTCACGACGACTTTCAAGCTCATCCAAATTTGCCCGGATAGCCTCGTCATTATTCTCGGGCACTAAGGTAAGGATGCGAGGACTCGGCACACTGATTTCAGCAGGTATAACGGCTTCAGAACCGTAGGTAAGGCTATAAGGAGTCTCCCCGGTAGATGTATGCGGTGTTGTGCGATAAGCCCATAGGACTTGTGGAAGGTTTTCAGCCCAGAGACCTTTGGCGTTATCCAAGCGCTTCTTTATTCCTGTGAGAAGTGTCCGATTGGTGACCTCAACCTGCCCGTTGGCTTGAGGGTGAGCCACCGAAGTGAAAATTTGTTTGATGTGCAGTTCTTCACACCATGATCGGAATGGATCGTTGGCAAACTGTTTACCGTTGTCCGAGATGATAGTGCTCGGGATGCCGAAGCGACAAATAATATTGCGCCACACGAATTTCAAGATATTCTGTCCAGTAATGGCTGTAAGTGGTTCGGCTTCGACCCACTTGGTGAAATAGTCCACGGCAACAACCAGGAACTTCAACCCTCCCGGAGCAACGGGGAATGGGCCAACAATGTCGATGCCCCATTGAATAAACGGCCATGCACCTTGGATTCCGGTGAGCTTGGTCTGTGGCAAATGCTTTACCCGGGAGTGTAGCTGACACTTGCTACATCTAGTCACTAGGTCGTGAGCATCGTTGAACAGGGTTGGCCAATAGTATCCCCAGCGGAGAACTTTCTTGGCTAATGTCCGGGAACCGATATGACTAGCACAGGCCCCCTCATGAACCTCCCGCAGAACTTGGGTAGCTTCGGCAGGAGCAAGACACCGAAGGTTCGGTTGTAAGTACGACCGTCGATATAAAATTCCACCCTGAAAGGAATACTTGGGAGCTTTGAGAACAACTCGCCGAGCTTGTAGCTTATCAGTAGGCAGAACTCCATCTCGGAGATACTGGATGATAGGTGTCATCCAGTTCGGATCGCTGTCGCTCAGTACCGAAACTGTGGCCTCATGAATTTCTGGATGAAACAAATCTTCAACCATAATATCCGGAGATATATTAATCTGGACCGCGGAGGCCAATTTGCTGAGCGCATCTGCTCTTGTGTTTTGAGCTCGGGGTATTTTCTGTACTACAACTGCATCAAAAGTGGAGATAAGCTTTAGTGTTAAAGCACGATACCTGACCATTGTTTCATCCTTGGCGACATAAGCCCCCTGGATCTGTCTAGATACGACCTCGGAGTCAGTGAAGAGCTCAAGATGACGAACGTCCAAGGATTGGGCGAGCCTGAGCCCGGCAAGAACTGCCTCGTACTCCGCTTCATTGTTAGTTACCTTGAACTTGAACCGGATGACATATTTAACTTCCACCCCCTCGGGGTCGATGAGAAGCAGTCCGGCACCACTTCCTCGGACCGCGGATGCTCCATCCACGAAAAGTTGCCACTTTCGGGATGAAGGGGGGAGGTTAGCATGGTGATGTGTAACACCGTCCCCGGGGGACTCGGAATTGTCTCCCGGGGCTTCGGCCAGGAAGTCGGCGAGTGCTTAACCCTTAATTGCTCGGCGGGGGAGGAACTGGATGTCATATTCGCCCAACTCAATGGCCCATTTGGCGAGGCGCCCAGACACCTCGGGTTTTACAAGGATCTGGCGTATAGGGTGATTAGTCAAGACGCGTATTTCACGTCCTTGGAAGTATGGCCGAAGACGCCGAGCTGCCATAACAAGGGCCAAGGCGGTTTTTTCTAGTACGGAATATCGCGTCTCAGCTCCATGAAGCACCCGGCTTGCAAAATACACGGGATGTTGAACCCCCTCCACTTCTCGCACAAGAGCGGCGCTAACAGCCTCCTCGGCGGAAGCCAGATATGACGTTTCAAGGCCTCGAAGGCCTCGGTGCACTCCGGAGTCCACTCAAAGGACTTCGCTTGTCTCAGGATTCTAAAAAATGGGAGCTGGCGCTCTGCTGCTTTCGATAAGAATCTGTTTAAGGCCGCCAAAACCACCTGTGAGGCGTTGAACATCCCTGAACGTTTTTGGTGGCTGCAGATTTAATACATCACGGAGTTTAGCCGGATTGGCCTGCAGGCCGTTTTGTGAAACCATGTACCCGAGAAACTTCCCGGAGCCAACACCGAAGGTGCATTTTGCTGGATTGAGTCGCAAGTTATAGCGCCGCAGGGTGCGTAATGTTTCGGTAATGTCCTGCACACATGAAGGATGGGAGGAGCTTTTGATGACCAAGTCATCGACGTAAACCTCAACATTACGACCTATCTGGTCGTGGAAGACGAAGTCCATTAGACGCTGATAGGTGGCTCCAGCATTCTTAAGCCCGAAGGGCAGTTTCTTAAAAGCGAAGCACCCAAAGGCAGTGATAAACGCCGTTTTGAGGGCATCCTGTGGGTCCATAAAAATCTGGTGGTAGCCCTTGTACAGATCTAAGAAACAAAGTGCCACGTACCCCGTAATGGCTTCGGCCTTTTGGTCGATGGAGGGCAGAGGATAGCAGTCTTTCGGACAGTGCTTATTGAGATCGGAAAAATCAACACACATCCGCCATGCCCCACTGGTTTTTGTTACCATTACCGGATTAGATAACCAAGAGGGGTAGAATACTGTTTTGAACAGTGCTCGAGTTGTGACCGGAGTGTTCCGAGCTAACTCGGTGTGGAGTGCTCCGGGGCGGAGTCCATTCATAAAAGCGTTGATGGCCACATCGTCGGGGCAATTTCCCACCTTGAGGCTTACCGCTGAGAAACGGTCCAGAAATTGGGTAACGGTTTCACCGTCCCGCTGTTCCATATTCATGACATCGGCCAGGGTGGCCATGGGCTTCGCCCGTGCTTCGAACGTGCTTCGAACCGTGCCCAAAAGTGCTCGGCGAGTTCTCTGAAGGAGGATACGCTGTCACGTGGGAGAGAATCAAACCAAACCCGAGCTTCATCCTGTAAGTACTCGGGGAAAATCTTGCAATACTGGAGGGATGTGATGCTATCATGGCTAAGCATGCTGTGCCTAAAAGCTCCAAGAAAATTGGCCGGATCTCCTGTGCCATTGTAAGGTGGTATGGCTGGCCGTTTAAACCCTTCGGGAAGGGAAGTGGCAATGATTTCCTGGGAGAACGGTGTGATGATCTCTCCATTGGCATCAAGGCCCAGGATTCTATCCAGTTCAACGTTGCGTTGAACTCGCTCATACTCTTGAAGATCCAGAGCATGAGGATTTGCATAGCGAACTCTCTTAGCCGCATTAAGTAGACGGCGACGATCCGCATCAGTAGGTTCCTCATTGCGAGGTCGCGATTCATTAGAACTCCCATGGTCCTCGGAAGAACCAGGTCGTTCCCGTCGTCGATCATGACGCCCGCGGTGCCCCGGGTCCTGTTGATCACGCGAGAGTGGTGGAGGCACCACGGGATTAACATTATGGCCGGCAAGCCCCGCGGCGGCCCCCGCGGGACGTAAGCGATTAACTGCCCAATCTTGAAGGACATGTGCGTGCTCTTGTAAGAAATCCTGGAGCAGCTCTGGAGTAATTTGAATGTTCACCGGTAGTTGAGCGGCTGCGGGATTAGGGTTTTGTAAGTCTTGAGGGGGTGGAGGGTTTTGATTACCCTGATGGTTGGATGTACTCCCTGCCGGCAATTGCCTCGGCGGCACAACTTGATCCACGGGTGGATCTTGATCAGATTGATCCCCGCGGCGAGCTTGATTCAAACGAGTCGTCACCATGATCTTTGAATACGCTGGGACGCCAAAAAAATTGCTTTTCGTTCAAAAAACTATCTCTGGTTCCCACAGACGGCGCCAATTGATAATGAGCGATCCGGTAACTAAGAATCCCAGCGGAAATCAATGCAAGAAATAAGTAAAAACACACAATATACGTGGTTCGATCCGGAGATCTACGTCCACAGACACAAAATAACCTCTGCCGAGGTGTTTCTTTCACTAGTTCTTTGAGTTTACACGGAGTAATTCAGTACACAGAGTGCGAACCCTAATTCAGAGTTCTTTTCACCTATTTATACTCCTAAATCACAACCCTAACTGAATCCCTATAATCTTGCCCACCAAATCTGCATGGCAGTTGGGAAAAGATCATGGGCCTTGATTCACGGAACAAACCACTCGCTGGGTCGGCGCGCGTTCCTGGGCCTGCTGGGTCTACGCGTAGTGGGCCTTTACGCGCTTGCTGGGCTTGTGCATGCTAGGCCGATCAGCGGGCTCTGGCATAGTGGGCCTTGGTGTTAACCCGACCCGAGCTGATCGGGTTGGTGCTAACCCGACCCGAGCTGATCGGGTTATCCCTATCAGATACACTATCCATTATTTTCCTATGTTTGTTTTGCAATATGGATAATACCTAAAGCTCTATAAAACGATAAAAGCCCGGTCTCTATTTTACCATCTACCTCTGATTACAGATCCCACCTCATAGGAAGGATCAAATTTTCCAATGTTTATCACTCGTCTAATTGGGACGTCAAATTACTAAATAGCCCAATAATTTGATTGGTTCTTTTCTTTTTTAATTCTTTTAATTTGATTCGACATATTTATCACTTTCATTTCTAAGTTGTCCTTTAATTTAAATTCGTTATTTATTGTAGCCTTTTTATTAAATGATGTTTATTAGAGCATCTCCAATGCTATAGCACCAATTTGCTGCTAATTCACACAATTAACAAAAGTTAATTACAAGAAATTGGTGTAAACAGAAAATCATCTCCAGCCATTCAGCACCAAATTGGTGCACAAAAATGAATATTCTAAAAATATGTTTTTATTATTATTACATATTCTATATTTTGTTGGTGTTCATATTGTAATTAATTGAAATATATTCCATTTAGTCTATTTAAAAGATATGAAATCTAATTAAATATAATATGAATTTATTGTGTTTGTGTAATTTTATTTTGTTAGTCGTATTTCAATACGACATGTTGTGTATTATTTAAAGTTGTCTTTGTAATATAAATAAGTGTTTTTTTACTCTAATTTTATTTATGTGATTAGTTTGATGTAAAAAATTATACTCCCTCCGTTCCAAAATAAATGATGTTTTAGAAAAAAATAGAATAATTAAGAAACAAATATATTACCAAATATAACCCCCTAAAATTTGTGCAGATAAGATTTAATGATATCAAATGTGAGTGGGAGGTTGAAAAGTCAAAGATATTTTTGGATTTACATAGGGATAAAATAGAGAGAAATGGTAAAAAAAACCTAGAACATCAATTATTTTGGAATTTGTTTAAGAAGCTAAAACATCATCTATTTTGGAACGGAGGGAGTATATGTTAACAGAAAAATAAATTTATTATAAAAAACTATATTTATGAAATTATTTATCAAAAGAACCTCTAGAAATTAATTGATACATCTTTATTTCAAGTATAACAATATAATTATAACAATAAAAAAATCTGAAAATTAAGGGAAAAAAAAAGTTGTTGTTTGTTGTGAACTGTAGAGCAACAACTTTGCTCCACTGTTCACAAATGCTATTTTGATGTGCAATTAAGTAGCCCCTTGGAGAGGAGCATGCACAGCAAATTGCTGCTCAGCAAAAAGCTGCTGAGCAGCAATTTGCTTCTCATTTGGAGATGCTCTTAGTTCAATCTTTCTTGTTTAATTAGATCCATCTACATTAATGTTATAAGTAATGTAAAGTTTGGACGACTCTCATTGGGCTTGCCAACTTTCATAAAATTTCTTACAACAACGTTAAGAATTACCTCATTTTGATGATCTAATATATCGAATATTACTAAAATAAATTATACTTAACAAAAAGGTAAATAATTTTAGCGATGAAAGTAATTTATTATTTCTTTCATGATTTTAATTTTAATATAGGTACTCAAAAAATTTATCAAACTTGTTATATATTGCAAAAAATTGATTATATAATTTATTTTAATTTAATGCAAGAAACAATATTTTTTATCTCCATAAAAAAAGATCCAGATAATATTGTAAATACTTGAGATGTTAGGGTGTAAACTAGTCAAAATCTAAATTAATCTCTATTTTTATATGTTGAAGCAAACACTATACTACATATCAACATGACATATCATAGAATATATTATTGCATACCAAACAGGAAATTAATACGTAATACTGTATATCGAATCCTAGGTTTATGTATCACACATTATTCCATCAAGTGAAGCAAACGAGCTCCTATTGTATATGTACGATAAGTAATAAACATGAAAAAAAAAAAAAATTTGGATGTTAAATAGATAAGATGCTTCATAAATATTTACAGTTAAATATTTTTACATTACCGATACCATACACTATTTTGTTTCTATCTATTGTTAAGTTCTATCTATAACCATAATATTTTTTGTATAAATACGAGAAAAAGTAAAGGTTATATTAATTAGATTTTCAACACATAAATTAATGAGATAATCCTTTATGTTAGTAACATAAAAGCATATATAAACTTGATGACTTCCAACAAAAGAAATATAGTATTAAATTAATACTACCTCCGTCCTGCTCCAACTTTGCTACTTTCTTTTTCGATTTGTCCCAACTTAACTTTTCAGTTCATAAATGACAAATTTCTCTCACAATTTTTAGTTTATTTTTCCTCCTAATCTAAGAACAAAGAAAAAGCCCTCCCCCCACTCACGGTGACTCGAACCCAGGACCAAAGGCCTAGGTAGTAGATGCTCTGCCACTTGAGCTATCCAACTTCGTCAATAAATTTCTCTCACAATCTTCACCCTCAAAATCTCCACCATCAATCTCCACCTTTAAAAAGGTCAAAGATTCCACCAAATCTATTTTTTCTTAATCTCCGTGCCCGATCAAAGTAGGAAAGTTAAATCGGAATAGAGGGAGTATTAGATTTGAAAAAAACCTAAATTTGTGACTAATAAGATATAATGTGCCAAAACACTAAAATAATTTCACTTGGTATGTAAGAACTTTTACATGGTAAGCTACAAATATTAAAAGAAAATTATAATATATCCATAATACAATCTGAAGGAAGATTGTTTAATCATATCTATATTAAAATATTAGAAAAATAAATCATTGATTATTAAATATAAAAAAGACTTTAAAGGTATAAAATTGAATAGTTTTAGTATTCTTTAAAAAACATTAAAAAAAATATTCTTATGTTCTCTGTAGCGGATAGTTTTAACTTTTAAATAAACATAAGTACTGACTGGAGATCTTTAAAATTTCAAGATTTAAAGATTTCTTGTAATAAATCGAAATGAGATCATTTCCAACTTTTATCCTTTTAGAATTATTCTTAGTTTAACTCATTCACAAATTTTATGTATTTATTTATTTGATATTGAAAAGTAAAAGTCATTATACCTTCAAATTCTTTCTAAAATTTACATATTTATATTTTTCTTGTAATTTTTTAACCTCTTCGTATAAAATCTTGAATACATCTAATTTAAATTGAAATAAGTTTTATATTTACAGTGACATAAAGAGTTTTTCAATTATATTTTAGGAAATATATAAAGAAAAACATACACAACACTTTTAAAGTAGGAAATTAGCAAAATGTTTTTTATTTTTATATTTTTAACTATAACTAAAACATTTGTATTATTATATGTGTTACACAAAAGAGAATATAAGATTATATTTAAAAAAGGCTTATAAGGGTGATTAAAATATGTGGTTTTCTTTTATTTGTGATACAATACACGAAATTATGTTTCTTTAATTAACCTTCTAAATAAATTAAGTATATTTTATAACTACGAGGATGCAATCAAATGCTAAATTATCAAATCTAAGAAAAAAATGAAGTTTAAAATATCCCAAGTTATTAAGAGTTTTTGAAGACTCTTTAAAGATAATAAAAATACATGATTACAAATATTTGCAACATTACAATGTAAAATGTGATTATTTCGAGGGCATTACAAATATGAATGAGTAAATAAGAAAAAAGGTTAGGAATTGACCCAAGCATGATTTCGTAAGAAATGTTCTAAAATATTGTAGTATTGTTATGTTTTTACATAAAAAATGAGCAAGGAAATTAAAATAATTTATATGATTATTGTCAAAATATTAATAGGTATAATCAATATATACATATTGTTAATTTCTATTTTGATGATTAATTTAGATACTTCTTATTCCTAATTTTAGTATTTTATGCAATTGCCGAAGAGAAAACTCATCTGATTAATAAAAAATTAAAGCCTCGACAAATAAGATGTATATACGAAGAGTAAAATAAATGTGTTTTAAAAAATCTAATTTATGATAAGTTAAAAGAACTTCATTTGGTATTTCTTTTTTAAATATTTATTAATTCAACATTTAGGGTAATATTTACAAAAAATAAAATACACAATTAGCATTATTACTGAATATTACTTAATTGTTGAAGATATACACCATAAGTTTTAGGGGTTGTGTTCTACATAGGATTGAACTCTTATATTAAACATAAATGATTGAAAAAGTACAAGGTAAAGATACTATCTTTCTTAAAAAAGAGATATCAGTTTTTAGAAAATAATTAGTATTATTATTAGTCACCATATGAAATTAATTTAAAATCTTATATATTGTGTATTCAAACAATGAAGCACGTCAATATAAGAAATTGTATTGTCCAATATCATAAGAAAATTAGCTTATATGTAATATTTTTATTATAACTGAAATATCTAAATTTAAATAGTTAATGAAATTTATTTTTAAGTTAAATACCTATGTATTTAAATATTATATTAAAAAAAATATGAGTCGTTAGTTAGTTGCTAGTATAATTTATAAGTTGTTAAAACCCTAATTCATATTTCGGCTTTACCTTACGGCTGCGTTGTAATCTTTTTCACCCAGAAAATGGTCGGCCACCTCTAACATTGTTTCTTCGAGAGTATGTGATCTTATTATTTAACTAAATCGATTCTATTTTCTTTAGTATTTTTTCTTATTTTTCTTTTACAGTGGGGTTTTATATTGTGACGAGGGGCGGGTATTGGATATAACAAGCTCGCACCATTGACATCCCAAAGTTGTAATTGTGTCGGTGATTGCTAGCTTGGTCAGTACATTGGCATTATATTCATTTTCTATTATCCATATGTTGTGTATGATGTATATAGGTAGTGTATGATATATGCGGGTATTATCATGGGGTAGGTTAAAAAAAACCCATATATCAGGTAATTTAGGCGGATGTGTTTTGTTTGCATGAAATATAAGACAAAAACAAATTTAGGAACAATAATTAGCCCTCATAGTAAGGGCTAAAGTGAAATCTTAATTGCCTCATCTCAATTTATTGACTATTATCAATATGACATGGCCTTAGAGGCACCACACCTCCCCATCTACCTTAGACGCCCACCAACTCCAAATCCTTTTCGCGGTCATTAATTAATTCTAGGGCTAGGGTTAGGTATGGTACATAGGATCGTCTAAATCAAAATTGATTTAGACGTTTCGTTATATTCAAAATTATAAATCAAACTGTCTTATGGTGTTGCCTTCGGATATCAATTTTTTGAAATCTTGAATACACATCAAGTATTTCATAGTAAAGTAACCAAATTTATTTTGTATTAAAAAATTAGTTATCCACATGATTTGATATATCTAAGTTTTGTAGAATAAATGGTAAAGGAGGAGTTGAGGAATTGTAATTACGTGTTAAATATGTAATTGGAAGTATTAGGTTAAAGTAATTATATATGGTATGAATTATGAAAGCTACGGCTCTGCATGGATCTCCTAATGGACAAACGTGTAATTTGGCCCACGAGATCACCTGTTACACTTTGGTGTTACATCTTGTGTTTCACACATTCACTAACCGACACGTGTATAGTATGATGTCACAAATTAACATGTGTCACCTAGTGAATTGAGTGTAACAGATGATGAAACACCTACTGTAACAGGGAATCCGAATTGGTAATTTGGTTTACAATATGAAAATGACAAAAACCATCTTCCATGATTGAAAATGACAACAAATTGGATTAAAATAATTAAATTCCAATTTAAATCATGTCGACAAATTACCAAATCTCCAAAACCTTTTCAATTAAAACAATAAAATAACTAAAACTTGTCACAGCCTCACTCTCCTTTACGTTCACCAAAGAACTCCCTTCTGAATCAAATACTAATAATAAGTTAAGAGCTCTACCCAACTATTATAATATTCAACTCTTCTATAAATTACCTACTTTAGTATCCATATATTCTTTGTCATCTACAATAATGTACAAATAAACTATTCTTCCCTTAAAAAACATATTCAATTAACTAGAAGTAATTGTGCACGGTTTGCAAATGTAAATAAATAAATAATAAAAATTTATATATTTATATAATTTTAATATAATAAAATATTGCAATCCTACTTAATATAAAAGTACATATGTCTATAATGAAAAATGTTAATATTTTACCGCCCAAAAATAATCTAAAAATAGATTGCTTTTTTTTTTTTTTTTTTTTTTTTTTTTAAAATAAGAGAATCTAATTACTCAAAATTCTTGACGTACAAGATTCTCACCCAAAAAACGAGAAATCCTGGCTCAACCTAAACAAACAAATTGACTGAAGTAAAAGAAAACACGCCAAACAATGTGCAACACTATGAGTACACGAGCTTCTTAATCTAAACCACAATAACTCCACAATACTTCAAAGAATCCACTTACTCTGTGACTGCAAGCACAACAAGCAAGGAATCCGTAAAGTCGCGCACCTTCATAGCCGAAAAATCCATAGGAAATAGGAGATCAGAGGCCGCTTGGAAGACAGTGGTACTTAAGTACATCTTTCCCAGCCTCCTTTCCTCTTTGTCGATTAGAGAAAGCTCGGACAGAAGCAGCAGATGCAGCTAAAGAGACTCCATTCGTCTGTCTGGAAAAGCAGATGGACAATTTATTATGTATCAAACCATAAGTATTTCGTTGGTTCATAATTCGGAGGTGAAACTGCTTTTCTGTGGCTTTCTCCGTTTTCCACGCCGCTATCAACTATGCGCGCCTGTACACTCCTAATCGAATCAAATCATTGCCCAACCCCCTCTTCCTAAAACGGTACCCCCATGAGACTTTCCAATTGAGTGGAATGGGTGATGCACAACACACTTGTAGCTAAGGGACTAACAAAGATCGAATGCTGCACAAGGCGTGGAAAGATGCACAAAGGCAGAGAAAAATCTCACAAAGGCAAACCTGAAGAGAGGAAAACGAACAAAAACAAGACAAAACAAAATCAAAATAATAAATCATAACCTGTTAGAAAGTATTTCCCCATCCTCCTTTGATTGGAGGATGAGGGAAGAAGGAGGAAGAGATCTCGATGAAGGCTAGGGTTTTTTTAGATGGAGGCTAGGATTTTTTATCGTATCCAAGTTAATTACGATTTTTAAATTTGTAATAGGTTGTGAGTTAAACTAGAGTAAAATATGTATTTAAGTTAAGTTTTGACTTATACATTGATGGCAATAAATAATTCCTTAATTTCCACCGTAGATATACATTAACACCAGTCATAATAATCAAGAAATACAATGAATATATTCCTTATATTGCTGAAAGCATAAAAAATATTTATATGTTCCTTGTATGTATGTATGTATGTATGTACAGTAAAAGTTATTATTTTCCATTGACATGTCAAATCTTAATGTATAATTAATTGGAGCTATTAATATATAGTGAAATGACACAATTTTTTTTTTTTTTATATGTTGTCATATATTGGAACTTTTTTCATTTTATTTTTTGGGATGTTAGAAAAATAATGGCGCGTGTGTAACACTTCATGTAGGTAACACTCCCCTCATGTAGTAGACCGTTTCTCGGTGGACTTTGCATAGATGATAAAAATGCCGCAGCTATTAAAAATTATCTGTTACTAGAATTTATTTTCTTTTTCATTTTCTTAATATACTTATTATTTTTGTTCACACTTTGCTTATAGTTTCTCATATTAATCATCTTTTTCATGATTTTTAATTTGACACTCAGTTGAATGTAATTAAAAGATAATTATATTAGGAAAATGCAATTTACATTGGTTATTACTTAAGTTCGCCTTTAATAAATAATAATAAAATAAATATACTTTATATTTTTATTTACGTTTTTTTAACATTTAGGATATCAAATATTTTCTCTTAAGCCTAACTGTGGTATATCTTTATATAAAAAAGTTGTGAGATTAATCAAGAAAAATAGAAATTATGGATAAAATAAAAAGAGATTGGTGTGTGTAATACATCGCCGCAAATGTGACGAAGTAGCTTTCGGCAGTTGTTTCGAAGACGTTTGAAATTGACAGTGTAAATTGATTTATTTATTTAGGATTTTTTTTCAATTTCTAAAAATATAATATATTTTTTCTTAGTTCATTTCAAAATTTCTAAGATTAGACTTATTTTCACAATCTTTGATCATACACCATGTTGCATATATTATAAATTAAATATAATATTACAGAATGTAACTTTTTTTATATGTGATTATTTGTGTGTTAGACGTAAGTATTTATTGTGACTGACAATTTGTATTGTGTTTGATAAATAAATTTAGTAAGACCTTGATAATCAAATACTATATATCAAGTGGTGTTTAGTTTTGACATAAATAACTTTTATTAGCTTAACTGTTACATGTTTTGATGTTTAAAATATCATTACAAAAAGTGATATTATTCAAGAATAAATATATATTCTGGAGAAAATAAGGTTATTAGTTCACTTTACTTTTTGGTATCTAAATATTTTTAAATTGTTTGAAATATTATGTTAAATATAAATTATAAAAAAATATCATGAATCCGATTTACATTAAATATCGATTGAAAATGATAGTGAAATTAGTCAAGTGATTTGGTAATCAATTTGTTCTTTTTTCTTTGTCTTTCTTTAATTTTTCACCCAATAACTATTTCGAGGCAAAATACATCTTTTAATCCTTCAATTATCCACGGATATTTTTTAAGGTCTCTCACTTATCCAAAAAGATTTAATAAGGTCCCGTAGTTCTAAAAAATAATTGTAAACCATGTAAATCAGCGAGTTGCAAAATGACAATTTCGTCCAGTTCATGCACTGAAATATCATTGAAAAATATCTTGTACAAATAATGAGTGTATATATGTATATTTATAATTTTATGATCAACGTTTATATTTACCCAAAGTATCTATTTTTTTTTCAAAAATATAATGTTCAAGAGATATTTGAAAGTTGTTAATGAGTACCAATAACACTGCATTCTAATTTTATTAGTTTTTATTTGTAGCATAAACACACTAATAATTAAACCACATAATCAACCAACAAACAATTACTTATCTTTAATTTAAACTAATTTATTTATACAATGTGTTGTCAAACTATAGATCGATAATAGATGACTAATTTAATTTATCATACAGGAAAATCACATTAGAAATGAAAAAAATCTATATATTTCAAAAAAATTGAAAAATATTAAATGTTGAAATTATTAACTAAAATTATAAAATATATACTAAATAATTAAATTTTTATATGTTTTTGTACGATTAAAAAAATTAATAAGAAAAAAAATTTAATAAATAATGAAACAAATTCAAATTAACATTAGAGGGGTTTATTTGATAAAATCGTGTTAAATCTATTTTTTTGTTTTAATATTTTCTTTATTTATTTGTTTTCCCTTTCTAGGTATGAATAGACTTGACCACATTTTTTTTTTATACACATAATTGATACTACACAAGTTAAATGACACATTAAGTGAAAATAAAATTAAAAAGAAGAAGAATGAGAACAATAAACATAATACATATGATTTTAGAAAAATAGTAATTTTCTTTTTGCCGACAAGCTTACTCCCATCCCACTCCCTTCCACACATTTTCGCCCCCTCCCCTATTTTAGATTCTAGATAATCCTGTTAATTTCTTTTGCACAATTACGTCACATACACTCTCTTTCTCTCACTTTCTCACAATCTTGGTCTCTATCTATTACTTTAGTGGGCGATGATGTAGCCTCCCTGCTCCACAGATACTTTGAATTTCTTAAACTTCATAGCAAATAAAATTATTTGAAGAAAAATAAAATTTGAAAGTAGACACAAAATTTGGCTGAATCAATAGCTTGATTAATGTTGATTTCAATTAAAAAATAAATTGATTATGCGGAACAGATTCTGTGAGATATGAGTTTGGATCTTTTTTGGAAGGTTGTGTGAGTGTCTCCTTTTATACACCTTGACAAATTAAGCTGATTGTGGGGAAGTTACGATTGATTTGAGAGAATGATGCCTAAATATATTTTAGGCAAATATATGTAGATTTATCTCCAAATAAAATGATTTATACAAAAAGTAATATTTTTCAAAAAGGGCAAAGAGATTTGGGCGGGAAAATTTCTAGGTTACCATTTTGGGTGGATTTTGTTATTATATATATAGACTAGATGTCGCACGGGATGAGTACTTTTTCAATAATAATAATAATAATAATAATAATAATAATAATAATAACAATAACAATAATAATAATAATAATAATAATAATAATAATAATAATAATAATAATAATAAAATTATCAGTTTATATATTATTTGAGATATAAAATTGGGAGTTGATATTGTTTTGTCCAATTATCTTCATTCCCCTTACATGTAGTTTTTTTAATTGAAACTAACAGTTATATTTTCATAAATTTTGACTAACTATATTATCATGTCATAATTAAATAAAAAATAATTAACTTATTATTTTTGTAGGTAACATGATTTTTCTTTTCACAAAATAGAACTAAATAATAGTCAAATTAATTCAATCAACAAATCACTTTAGCAAATATATTTATTTATTTAATATTTTTTTTCTAATAATAAAGTGTAAACCTAACCAATTTCATGTTTTTTATGATTTTTTTAAAACCAGATAATTTAAACTATCCAAAAATTATTAAGAGAAAAAAATGGTAAAATTAAAATAAATCATCTTAATCTTCTAAAAAATTTCAATTCGCTAAAAAGTTCATTTTGGAATTTTTTCACATTCTAATTTTATATACAAATGTTTAAAAATCAAAATATATCATGGACATCCTTAAAAAATGTTATACACTTAAAATTAATATTTTAATTATAATATATGTGTTATGGATGTTAAATCGAAGATCATCGAAAGCGGAATAATTTGATATATTTCTTATGCAAAATCGAGTTGAGACGGAAATAATTTAAGATCTTGAAATTTCGAAAGCAAAAGATTAAAAAAAAAAAAAAATCAATTGGGGGAAAACCCACAAAAGAAGGTGGATGAGACACATGTCTCCTCCTTTTTAGAGGCTCTCCACGTATTTAAGAGAAGTTTTAACAAAACAAATTTTGACGAAAAATTATGGGAGCGATATGTGATTTCCCCTATTTTTATACAACCTTCTTTTAGTATTAAATGTTAATGATGATCAAATTATAATTGTGAACAAAGAAAATTAGATAATTATTTATATATATCCATGAATTAATCATGTCATAAAAGGTGCAATTATTTAACAATTTTTAATTTTTTTCTCGTAATCTAAGAGCAATAAAAAGTCCTTTCTTACCTCCAAGGTAACTTAAACTCAGAATAAAAAATTTAGGTAGTAGATGTTTTGCCACTTGAGCGATCTAACTTTGTCTTAATTTTTTTTTTCTTTTCCTAATGAAAAAATAAAGTAAAAACTCTCCCATACCCCTAAGGTGACTCGAGCAATGAAAGATTACCTGATAATTTGATAAACATACAACTCTTTAGTAATCATAAGATTATATTTATATAAATTTTTATTTTTATTTTACTTGATTTGACTTATTTTATGATATGTATTTAATTTGAATTTTTAAGTTGAAATAATAAAAAGAGATATTAGTTTTTGAAATAGAATTCTGAGTTTAGGATTATTCGGCATTGAATATGGGGCAAGGCCCAGGAAGAAGAAAACAATTGACTGGAAAAGGAAAAGGAAAAAGAAAAAGCTGAAATGAATGAAGCCTAGGGGTGGGCGAGTAAATAAATTCGATATTTCATTCATACTCTCTGAGACACAGAGAAACAAAGATGTTGCAGGGAATGGTGAAAGGAGTGAGGGAAGATGAGAAAAAGATCAAAGGAAGAGTGGTGCTTATGAAAAAGAATGTTCTAGACTTCAATGATTTTGGTGCATCTCTTCTTGATAGACTTCACGAATTGGTCGGCCGGAAAGTTGCTCTGCATCTCATCAGTTCTCAATATACTCATTCTGGTACACTCTCTCTTTATATTTATTTATTTGCTTGCCTTCATCATCTGATCCACTTTTTAAACACTACTTTGATGGGATCATAATAACTGCTTCATCAAATTTCCAATACTAATTTGGTCCCCATGCAGCATGAAAATATGGAATTGAGTAATATATAGACAAATTGTCGTATTTTTGAGTTATCCGTAGAAAGGGGAATTTCCCTATGCATACTGTTTGTTGTAGCCTTATCAGAGGAAAGGACGTACCTACTTCAAAACATCCATACTAATTTAAATTTGAATTTCATTGTATGCCAAATAATTAGCTGAATGTCCAAATTAAGCTAACCCAAACAATTGCCACCGGAAATATCAATCTTTCTTGCCTTGATGAATGTTATTTTCGAATCTAATTAAGTAGAAAAAACTAAAGAGAACTTTTTATTTAAAATAGAAATAACGAAAATCTGAAATTGTGTGGAATTTCTAGAAATAAAATTTGATGTATTGCAGTAAACAAATTAAAAGGGAAAGTGGGGAAAGCAGCATACTTGGAGAATTGGATCACCACAATCACTTCTCTAACACCTGGAGATTCAGCTTTCGATGTAACTTTTGATTGGGAAGAAGAAATCGGAGTTCCAGGTGCATTCATCATCAACAATTACCATCACGCTGAATTTTATCTCAAAACTCTCACCCTTGACAATGTCCCCGGCCATGATGCCCCTCTCCATTTTGTCTGCAACTCTTGGGTTTATCCTGCTCATAACTACAAAACTGATCGTGTTTTCTTCACCAATCAGGTAACTCATATGCTCTCCCTTCAAAATTTTCTATGGATTATAAAAACATAGTCGTGGAAACACATGAAATCAAGTGATTATTTATTTTTTTGGTTTTAGGCTTATCTCCCAAGTGAAACTCCAGCTCCGCTTGTCGCATACAGACAACAAGAGCTACTGAACTTGAGAGGAAATGGAAGTGAATCTCTTGAGGAATGGGACAGAGTGTATGATTATGCTTATTACAATGACTTGGGAGATCCTGACAAGGGCCAAGATTATGCGCGCCCTATTCTTGGTGGATCCTCCGAGTATCCTTATCCGCGCAGAGGAAAAACGGGAAGGCCTCCCACTAAGACAGGTTAGTAGTTTCCTGATTCATATTATGTAGGAATCCATCAACTCTTTTGTCAGATGTCTCTAACTTTCTTCAATGACAGATCCCAATACAGAGAGTAGGATCCCGTTGCTTATGAGCTTAAACGTATACGTCCCAAGAGATGAACGCTTTGGACACTTGAAGATGTCCGATTTTCTTGGCTATGGCCTTAAATCCATCTTTCAGTTCCTTCTTCCCGAGTTTAAGGATCTATGTGATAGCATCAGTAACGAGTTTGATAGCTTTGAAGATACACTCGAAATCTATGAAGGAGGATTCAAGTTGCCTGATGGACCTTTGCTCAAGAGTGTGTATGAAAACATTCCATTAGAGTTGCTCAAGCAAATAATTCCGTCTGATGGTGAGGGATTGTTTAAGTTCCCAATGCCACAGGTGATCCAAGGTATATTATCTTTGTGCCATTACACACACACGTACATGCGCATGCACACGCACATAATAACACACACAAAATGTTGTAACAGAGGACAAATCTGCATGGAGGAGCGATGAAGAATTTACACGAGAGATGTTAGCAGGGGTGAACCCTGTCATAATAAGTCGTCTGCAGGTATCCAAAAGTCAGACATTCTGTTATATTAAAGAAAAGTGAATAATGTTTATGGTGCGTGTTTTCTTGAACCTTGTAGGAGTTTCCTCCAACAAGCAAGCTTGATTCAAAAGTGTACGGTAACCAAACTAGCACGATAACGTTAGATCATATAAAGAGTCGATTAGATGGGCTTACTATTGATCAGGTACTTAAATGAAGTAATTTCATAATCTTGTATTACGTACATGATAATATCTTATCCATAAAAGAATTAATCTGCAGGCGATGGAGATGAACAGATTATTTATTTTGAATCATCATGACACACTAATGCCTTATCTGAGGAGAATCAATACCACAACAACGAAGACTTATGCTTCTAGAACTCTACTTTTGTTGCAAACTGACGGACGTTTGAAACCGTTAGCAATTGAATTGAGCCTACCACATCCTGATGGTGATCAACTTGGTGCCGTTAGTAAGGTATACACGCCAGCTGGAGATGGTGTTGAAGGTTCCGTATGGCAGTTGGCTAAAGCCTATGTTGCTGTGAATGATTCCGGAGTCCATCAACTTATCAGTCATTGGTATAACTGGAAAATACTTTGTTTTATCCATTCTGATATTGTACGTAACTTCTTTTTTCCGACCACATGTTGACCTTTTCTCACAGGTTGCATACACATGCTGTAATAGAGCCATTTATTATTGCGACAAATAGGCAACTAAGTGTATTGCACCCTATTCACAAGCTTCTTCATCCCCACTTTCGTGACACGATGAACATCAACGCTGTTGCACGGCAAATCTTGATTAATGCCGGAGGAATTCTTGAGGCCACAGTTTTTCCTGCAAGATACGCCATGGAGCTATCATCTGTGATATATAAGGACTGGAAATTCTCTGATCAAGCACTTCCTGTTGATTTAGTGAAGAGGTAATTAAGAATACATAGATTTCCAATATCACTTAGGGTAACGTTTTAGTTAATAGGAAATGTTGATCGCTTGTTTAACTTCAGAGGGATGGCTGTGGAGGACTCAAATGCACCGGATGGGCTCCGATTAGTGATCGAGGACTATCCTTACGCAGTTGATGGACTCAAAATTTGGTCGGCAATCAAAACATGGGTAGAGGACTATTGCAACTTCTACTATCCATCAGAAGAAAAAGTTCAGCAAGACACAGAGCTACAAGCATGGTGGAAGGAGCTCCGAGAAGAGGGACATGGCGACAAGAAAAATGAGCCATGGTGGCCCGAAATGCAGACCCGAGAAGAGCTTATAGACTCATGTACCATCATTATATGGACTGCATCTGCCCTCCACGCAGCAGTGAATTTTGGGCAATACCCTTACGCCGGTTATATGCCTAACCGACCTACCATTAGCCGACGATTCATGCCCGAGCCAGGTAGTTCAGAGTATGATGAGCTCAGAAGCAACCCTGATAAGGCCTTCTTGAAAAGTATTACAGCTAGGCTGCAGACATTGCTCGGAATTGCTCTGATTGAGCTTCTTTCGAGGCATTCTTCAGACGAGATGTATCTCGGGCAGAGAGACAACCATGAATGGACTAGAGATGCACAACCAGTTGAAGCTTTTGATAGGTTTGGTAAGAAGTTGGCTGAAATTGAGAAGAGAATCATGGAAATGAACAATGATGAGAAATGGAAGAATAGGGTGGGGCCTGCCAAAGTGCCATATACCTTATTGTATCCTACAAGTGAAGAAGGTTTAACTGGCAAGGGAATTCCTAATAGTACCTCTATTTGAACTACTTATTGCACATAATATATATCCCATAAAACTTGCTTAAATTAGTGTGATTCTTAAAATAAAGAAACTGTTTACTCTTGATGTTACATAGTTGTATTAAGTATACACATTGGCTATGCCACAATTTGTTTTTTTACTGAGATGTTTCATATTTGATTATGCAACTATGCAAGCGTCCATTTGGACGGAGGGATTTCAGGGGTAATTTGAATATCCATCATCAAATCTACTTAACTTGTTTGGCAAAAGAAAAAAATCAAATCAAGGGATTTCAAATATCTCCTAAATTTCTAGTTCATTTTGGATGTATTTCAAATTCATCCAACAACCTATCATTTATAAATTCATCGTACCTCTCATATATGTATAGACACATTATCACACACATTTCACACACTACACACACAACAGATTACACATACTACACACCACACACTTCATACACATACTACACACACTTCGCACGCATTTCACACACTATACACACTTCACTCACACACACACACTACACACAACCCTACTACGCGTGCACACCACACACACACTTCACACACAACACTACTACACGCGCACACAACCACTTCACACACATCACTCATACTTCACATGCTACACAAAACTCACACACAATTCACGTACTACACACACATACTACGTGCACACACTACACACACATACTATACACACATTTCACGCGCACACACCCACTTCACACACACTTTCATTATCATCATCCTTTTAAAAATGTTAAGAAAGAACTGAAAAAGGAAAAGTTTTAAACAATTTAAATCCACTCATTTGAATTTAAACATTCAAATAACAGATTTGAAATGGATTTGAAATGAGTGAATTTCTAAATATGAAGAATTAATTAGATTCTTTGCTTTCCAAATCCTTCCATTCAAACACAATCTGAGTGATTTTTGTAAAAGTTAACAACAATCTTCATTTTTTGAACAACTAGAAAAGTCACTCATTAAAAAAGAAAATGGGACATGGACCTTCCAAACACAATATATATAGTAGTTCAACACCATAAAAATCCATACGTCTAAACCTTTTTTGGCACATTTAAGTTTCCTAGTTTTTCTTTTCTGGCCCATTTAGGTTTCTTAGTGCGTGTTAAATGAATTTGTTTCAATCTTCCTTTTATGATTTTTCGGGCTATGCTTTGTCTATGGATTATGTAACACTGCAAAAATCTTTTAGCATGCATATTACATTTACTTTACTCGTTAACTTTCATGTCATGCCACGTAGTATAGTTTTTATACATTTAATTTGACATTTCATCTTTAATTAGTCGATATCAACGACTGTCTGTCAAGTGAGTAGAGACTTTCAAACGACCTAGTCGACAGTGTGGCTACGGAAAATAAAATAAGAAATGCTAAGTAAAAGACAAATAACTAATTTGGATAAGCAATAAAGATTAGGTATCGAATTATACGAAAATGAGATAAAATAAATAAAATCTAAGTTAAATAAAATTTAAAAATATACATGGTTATATTAACATGCTTCGAATTAGATTAAAATGTGGCTTATATCATTACTTGTTTTGCTTATATGACATGTATATATGTTGCGTTTTATAATATGCTATGATTTCTTTAGTGCTACAAACATGAAATAATTTGAAATATGATGTAAGGGCAAGTGTTTGAATCCCACGGAGGGAAAAAGTGCAACTTAAGTGATTTTGTGTTATATTAATTCATTTTCTTATGCTTGCAAATCTATGTTTATTTCGAATTAAATATATACTACTGATGACTTATAAAATTTAAAGGGTGTTTGGGCTGAGCTTATAAGCTCCTAAAAACATCTATCATTATTTTATGTCTGATCATTTGGTTCACCTGGACAGAAAGGAATAATGTAAAGCATAGAGGTATGCCCTTTTTATTTCTTACATTGTTTTATAGGTAGATCGACATCTTGCGTTGCTCCTCGCGAGAAATCGTCTGCCTCCTCGGCCCTGGACGGGTTGCACCCCTGCAACCCCTTTTCTCCACAGCACCATCACACCTCCGGCCCTGCTCAGACCACCCATTTTTGTTTGGTGGAGAGCTCCTGACCCCCATTGGGTGAAGCTCAACATCGACAGACCTTCCTCCACGACACGACTTCGGTTGCTGGTGGTGATCTGATCCGAGGTCCCACTAGCGATCTGACTCGGGCTTTTCATCGATCCCTTCGAAGTTCTTCGAGCTTCGATGCAGAGCTTCAGGCGTTGGCAATAGGATTCACCCTCCTTGATGACGATGCCACTTAGATCTGGATCGAGATGGATGCATCGGCGGTGGTCACACTCCTCACTTTGGGCAAGCTTGGATCTTGGCAGGTCTCCCACTCACTTACACGGGTGGGGGGGTTTGTTGAGAGACAAGATTGTCCGAATTACCCAGATCCTCTGAGAGGGTAATTGTCCGACGGACCACCTCGCTGAGCTTGGGCACCACACTCAGCCCCTCATCACTTACACTCCATTGACATCGCTCATTATCTTCTATCCTTGGTTTGTATGGATCAGCTGGGATACCTCAGCTTCCGGTTACGTTAATTTTTATTCTTATCTTATGTTGTATTTTGTTGTACTTATGATTTTATTTATGTGGTTCCTGTTCTTTTTTTTAGACCCCTGCTATCTCCCTTTGTTTTTTCCTCTCTTTTCTGACCGCCTTGAGTTGTCAGTTGGTCGGGTTGGGAGGAAACCCCTCACGACTTTCCTCTAGTTTGGGAGTTTAGGCACTTTGGGCCTAACTCCTCCTGATTTGAGATTCTGGGCACTTTTGGCCCAAATCTTTGTATATTTCATTGGACTTCATCGTTATTATTTGCATACAAAGGTTGGGGACCGAGCCTCAATTCTCCGAGTGTTTCTCTAAAAAAGAAAAAAGAACCCATACAAACCCCATATAACGAATATTCAATTATCAAATTATTTATGTATCTGATGTTGGTATGTTAATCAGCAAAGTGGTCTGACTAGAATGTTTAATAAATCTTAAATCATATAATAAATATTTGATTATCCATAAGAATGAGATGCTTGAGATTTAACTAATCTTAAATTTATGGATAATAAAAATTAAAATTATAAGATATTAGATATCCCCCAAAAGTGGATCATTAATTCTTATAAATTATGAATATAATGTGATAATTGATATATTATGTTGACTGTTTTGTATATCCAAAGATGACAAAATAGTTTGGTGATTGTATTTAGTTATCAATTTATAGTAAATTTTACAAGCATTATTATGATGATGAATGTATATTATTGTTGCGACCAGAGGAGAACATTAATGTACGTTTGTCGATTATTTAAGGAAAACATTGTTGACCGTTGAATATATCTGAAAGTTAGTGAATATAAGCTTATTATAACAATCATGTATTGTTGATGACATAATTTTTTTCCAATGAATATTCTTGGTTTATTATTTAAAACTAAGAAACTTCTCTTTGAGAATTTTGAAATGAAAGATTTGATAGGGTTACTTATGGGACTGAAATAGAAATATTTCATGATAAACTATAAGGAAGGTCATGGTTGTCTTAGAAAGCCTATATCAATAAATTTCTAGAGAGAGTTCGGATGACAAAATGTTCATCAAACATTTTTACAATCCAGACGGAGATAATTTCATCATTATGTGATGTCCAAAATGATGAATTGGAACGTGAACAAATAATATATATTCCTTATTCATTAATAGTTGGTACGATTAATAGTTGCACACACTTGTACATGGCCAGAATGCTTGGCCGTTACTAAAGCAATCCGAGAATAAACTATTGAAAAGCTGTAAAGAAATTTGTAAGGCAACAAGGAACGAAAGATCACATGCTTATACATTGAAATCTAATCATTTAGAAGTGATTAGGTACTCAAATTCAGATTATGCTGGATATATTGGTTCTAAAAAATCAACAGTTAGCTACGTGTTCATATTAGCTAGAGTCACAATCTCATGAAAGAGTGTGAAGTAGTTTGTAATTGTTGCATCCACTATGAAAGTTGAATTCGTGACATGATGTAATGCTACAATGGTAATTGGTTGCGAAAATTATTTCAGGACTTAGATAATGTCGAAAGTATTGCCAAGCCGCTGAAATATATTGTATAATTATGTAGCAACTCTTATCTGGAAAACGACAAGTATTCCAAAGGTGCCAAACATTTGGCACTAAAGTAACTTGCCGTTAAAGAAGAAATTCTGAAACAAAAGTGCCGATTGAGCACATTAACTCCAATCTTATGACTATAGATCCATTGATTGAAGGATTGCCTTCAAAGATATTTATTAGACATGTCGAATGCATGGGCGTTATTGAAAAGTCTTAATGAACTTATAATGTGCATTTGACACTTTGAGCTCTCTTATGTGTTGTTTTTAAAACTGAATGATATCATGTTTTGTCATTGATGTATACATAAATGTTGACATAAAGTGTGACAGGATTTAGTCTCTAATAAAGATATTAATGTTGACCATCATTGGAATTATGAGTCATACTCCCTCCGTCCCGAATGAACTTGCACACTTTTCATTTTCGTCTGTTCCAAATAAACTTGCACACTTCCTAATAAGGAAAGTTATAACACAATCTCCACTCTCAAAATCTCTACCCTCAATCTCCACCTCAATTAACCTTTGAAAAGTCAACAAAATTCCAAATAGCAACTTTTTCTTAATATGTGTGTCGACCCCCCTGTGCAAGTTCATTTGGGACGGAGGGAGTATTAAGTAGAAAAATAATATTATGGTACATGGAAGAAACTATGTCGAGTGAATGATGTAGAACCGCCATGATTCGTGTTAGTCTATACTTGATATCGGCATTATGATTTGACCAATGAATTTGAACATTATGTTTATTTGCGCAAATTATGTCCTTATTTAAACCATGGAAGCTCAGGTATGTAACTTTATCCAAGTGGAAGAATGTAAGATTATTGTGGCTCACGTGCCATAAAGTTAAATTATTAAGATATTTTAGATATCTTTATGGTTTAAATAAATAATCTTTCTGATAAGCTATGGTCAGTTTATATCTGATAAGATATAATTTTCACGTTGATAGACCGTGAACGAATAGCAATCCTTATTGTAGTATAATCCTAATCCTATCAAGAATTAGTCCTCTTTTCACCTATAAAAGATAATAGAGTTACATTATTTCTACCACCTAATTATGACATATATTGTGCTATGTTTTAAAAGAAGGGTCAGGAGTCTTCAATCAATCCATGGTACATTGAGGTTAGTATCTTAATTTTATATCTCAATGAAATATGGAGATCATGAAGTTTTAAGATCCATGTTTATCTTATAATCTCAATTATGTATACGTGATTAAAATTACAAGAAACCATAAATAGCCGAACCCCTAGACATCATTCGAGCCTAAGATTAACCTAAATGGCTAAGCTTATCAAACCACCCCCTTAAACACTTAAAGGCCGAAGTCAAACACCCATCCACGCCACTAGCACCCAAACACTCAAACACCTCATCGTCATCTCTCCTCCACCTGCACAACACCTCATCCATGCAAGACATCTCCTTCATGCTCCCTAAAAGGATGAATAGTAGAAGCCACTACCCATACCCCTTGTTTGTGATCAAAACTAACGGCATCCTCTCTTCTTTCTTCACACAAGAACACCTCTACTTCACTTCATTCTCTCTCGAGCTCTCTCAACTCTCTAAGAGCTAAGAATCACCACTTCCTTCCCTCTTCTCTTTTTCGATTCAGCAAGATCCACACCACTCTACGTCTCTCTTGTTCCTCCATTGAAGCAAGCCAAGCACCATTCCTCCATCCTCGAAAGCCACAGGTTCAGAGATAAGAGAAGGAACGAACACAGGACATCTCTCAGTCCAATTTAACACCAAGTTTAGAGGACACCCAGGGGTATATGAATACATTTAAATTATGGCTTTGTAAAGGTTATTTCATGTTGATTTTTGTTAGTTTTCTAGTATAGTTTCAGTTAGAATGTGGAAGAGATGATTTTGTTGTAAAATGTACACAAACATATGCAAATGATCAAGGGAAACACATGCCTGCATTTAAAAATTAGATTAATACTATGCTCATGCATTTTGTGACGGATCTAGGTGGTTGCATGTGATGATTTTTGTGTGATATTATTTGATTTAGGAAGATTATGCTAGATAATGTTTTGAGTAGTTTATACGTTTAACGATTGAGTTATTGCATGTGAAAATTGAGCAAGGATTTTGTCAAAAGTTTGATATGATTCGGCTAGGTTTGCTTAAGGTGATAAGATATTGATATTGTGATTTTGAGTAGAAAATGGATGTGTTTGCTGAGAAAATTACTTGCATGTTGTTTTAGAGTTAAAATAAGTAATTTTGTAATAATATGTTTAAATTAGTTCAAAACATGGTTGATTTGTAATGTGTTCGGAATATTTTTTAAAGGATGGTTAATTTTTCTTAAAATCAAAAGTTTCAACAAATGGTTGAAAATGGGATTTCGTTTTGATAAAAAATGATGTAGTTGTTTTAGGAGAAGCAGAAGTAAACAAGAAAGAAAGACACAAAATAATTAGGGTTTATTTGTCATATTTCTTTTATATAGGAAAATTTATGGTTGTCGATTATGATAATATCATCACCTCTGGTGTAGCCTAGTTCCATCTTTTTGCTGCAAACCGCATTATCTTCATAAATTCAGATAGGTCTTCTGTGGTACGACTCAACCCACCAGCCTCTTCTATTTATGTGATTATATGATATTTAATTATATATAATCGCAAATTGCTACATGTTGGATAATGATCTCCGGATGAGTTGATTTGGTAACTCGAGAACTCGTCCTTGGTTTATTTTCAAGGTTTTACCGTATTCCTCGTGGTAACACATGATCAATTCGACCTTTACATTGGCTAATGAGACAACCAACTAAGGTGTTTGGGGTTGTTTTAGCGCTAAATTATTGTGCTTTCGGTCCACTGCTACAACTCTTGAAGATCTTCAGTTTCTGCGATCTGAATCTATTGAAGGTTTCAGATCTATGCCAACCCTGGAAGGTATCTTCCGCGACTTCTGACATTGAAGAAGCGACTCTCCACAGATAGTTGACTCAGTCTGAGTCACGAGGCTGTGAGTGAGTCATTGTTCGGAGGTTGCAGATTTTGGGGTTTTTTTGAGCTTTTTTCGTCCCTACTGCGGTGGCCGCCACGATTTCAGTTTAGTGGCACAGGCTTAGGTCCTTGCCCTTGTCCGATCCGGTTTACCTGGTTTGGGTATTTCGGGATGAACCGGACCCCTGGTAGTCAACCCAGTTCTGGAAAATTCTACTGCCATATTTTCTGAACAAAACCACGACCGCCATTGACGGCTGTGCCAACTCAGTGAGTCCGCGCCGAGTTCGATCCGGTCCGGGTCAACAAAGCAGCTTGAATTCCTTTCTGCCCAGCTTTCGTGGTCTTAGCTTGTGCCTTCAAGCAGTTTTTTCAGAAGTGATTGTGACAGCTTCTCCATTCGGCCTCGAGCTTTTCACAAAAGTGTTTTTCAGCACTTTCAGCCTCGCTTTTAGGATGCTTCAGTCGGGGTCCTTTTACGGCGGTGAGTTCAGGCCCATCGCCATTTCTCTAGTGTTCGGGACATTTTATTTTGGCTTGTGTGCTGCTTCTCTTGCTTGATCAACGGCCTACGGCCTGTGAGCCATACTAGCATTTTCAATTTTTTTCTGCTGAATTTGAAGGCCTGTGAGCCCCTGTTGGGATGGTATCATGTTGTACTTTTGATGACCATTATTGATGGTTTCTATTTATTTATGATGTATGTTCTAAAAATCCCCGATTAACTCCGATTAATCCCCGTCTAGGCGCTATACTCTCATTGAACGCCTACGTTTATTTTCCGATTCCTCCCCGCCTAACTACGTCTATGTCCCGATTAGTCCCGCCCAGACCCCGATTAGTCGCTAGGCCCCAGTCCACCGCCTAACTAGCGCCTAGCGACTTTTAGAACATTGTTTATGATACCTCATTTGGATTTCTCTAATTTTGGTGGGCGACGCATCAAGGAATGATTTTGAAGAGAATTTCGCTGATTTCATCGTTTGGTGGGTTTGTATGTTGCTTGTGCTGCTGATCCGAGACAACATGCCATCCTGGTTTTGATGTTCTACTGCTCCTTTGGGATTATGATCTATTTAGATAGACTCTACTGGATTTGGGTTTGAGATTTGTACACATCTTGGAATTTGTCGTTGGGTCGTACAGATTTGACAGCTCTGAGCTAAGACCTTGAAATCCTCAGAGGGATTTTTGGACTCATGCTGATGTGAGGAGCATTGCTAATCCCCCACGCTCGGGTTTCGTGACATAGTGCAACATGATTGGGAGCTCGACTTCTGTAGTTTGCCTAACGACAGGTCCAAACCGGTTCTTCTCTCCAATCGAACCAGCCAGTTCCAGTTTTCTTTGCACTAAATTGGCTTGTCCTGTCATTGCTTTATTTTCATTAGCCATTTTTAGTTTTATTCTGGATAACTATATCTGCCGACTTGTGGTATGAAAAGGTTTTTCGCTTGACTTTTGTGAGTGACCGTCCGGTGGTCTCCACATTTCTCGCTCCCTTTGTTTTCTTTTCTTTTTTTATTTATAATACTACCTATTTAGCATATAATGTCTGGTTGAGTGCATTGAGCTTTGTACAATAATACAGACATCTCAATTTAGTAGGGAATTTCATCTCACAATAACTTTACAGTCCATTACTTTAGAATCAAATGGATTTTTTCTTATGTACACACTTCAACCGATCATAGGAGTGCTAACATATTGCATTTTATCCATGTTAAATCGCTTGATCATCTTTTGGATATATGCAAACTGAGGAATTAGTATTCCACAAACTCGGTCTTCTAGTTTAAGGCAGAGACAGTATCAATTTTTTCCATGATCCTTCATGTCAATTTGAATTTCAAATATGTCACGGTTTCTCTTATTTCTTTAAGAGTACCTATAATCTCTATACCATCGATATATATAGTTATAGTTGCAAAAATAGCACTTGTTTTTTTTATAAATACATAGGGACAATGTTACTTGTTCTTTCCCTTCCCAGTCAAGTAGTCACTTAGACGGGTATACCAGTTACATTCAGATAATATAAATCAAAGTAAGCATTTATTATAAATGCATTCCATGATCTAGAGTCACTTGAACAGGCAATAGAAGTCCATTAGAAACTTTCACATATTTCTGAAATAAGATCCTCATGGAGATATATTATGATTACAGAAAAATGTTGGGGTACTCTTATTTTGCATGTTATACTTCGATTATTGAGCCTAAAAATGTCAAAGAAGCCCTAACTGATGAATGCTGGATTAAACCTATGCAGGAAGAACTGGAGCAGTTTGAAAGAAATGATGTTTGGGAACTCGTTCCTAGACCAAGAAGTTCCAATGTAATAGGGACAAAATGGATCTTTCAAAATAAATATGATGAATTAGGAAATATCACTAGAAACAAAGCTAGACTTGTTGCCCAAGGATACACTCAAATAGAGGGCATTGATTTCGAAGAAACTTTTGCACCTGTTGCACGTTTAGAGTCTGTGAGGTTGTTACTTTCTATTGCATGCATTAAGAACATTGTTCTTTACCAAATGGACGTTAAAAGGTCTTTTTTAAAAGATTTTTTAAAAGAAGTTGCCTTTGTTGAGCAACCAAAAGGGTTTGAAGACCCTTTCTTTCCTGAACATGTGTATAAACTCAAGAAGGCATTGTACGGACTCAAACAGGCCCCTCGAGCCCGGTATGAGCGACTTACACAATTTCTTCTTGACCAAGGCTACAAATGTGGTGGGGTTGATTTACTATGCTGCATTTTCAATCATTCGAAATCATATCAATTAAGACATTCTAACGTTCATTTCGGGAGAGTATGTCTCCGCGTAGTTAATTTCAGGACGTTATAAGAAACCTTTTTCTTCAAGGTAAGATTTGTTTCTCAGGACTTTATTTTTTTCACTATGCTTACTGAAAAAAACCTATTTTATGTCCTACATGCTTTACACTTGGTGACAAAATCTTGGTCATTTTGTCATAAAATCAAGTTCTACATGGATAGATTCTTTTCATTTAGACCAATATGCTTGTGTTGATATCTTACAACGAAGCGTGGTTCGATATCATTGTGCTTTAAGATTCCTTGAGCAACAGTGTAAACATCATGAATATGTGTGAAAGATCTTTCCTCCAACTCACATGCACTCTCGATATCTCTGGAATCATATCAAACTTCGGAGTGCCTCCAGTGAGAATTCATGGACATAACTAATCAGAGATAAGGCTAATTCTTTTCATTTATGATTAAATCAAGTTGTGCCATACCTGCCACCTTCCTTCGGCAGGTGTTCATCGAAGCACATGGCATCCCTAATTTCCATTTGAAAGAAATAGCCTCAACCACACTTCCACCGAGTCTTGTTGCACACCTTTATCTGCGGTGTTATTCCTAAAAGGGGACTTGTGACCCTACAGGCATATTTGCAGCTGGTATGTATGCCCTTGTCACTTTAGATATTAACAAACACATCAGTGGTCAAACCTTCTATATTTTGAATATTGATAATTTATTTTACTTTATTTTTACATTATGAAGTGTGGGGACCCTAATGAGACATACTGGGAAACGCTTCATATCGTTCCTTAGAAAATCATTTTTCTTATCTCCCACTAACAACGGGAAGACTGACTCATTAAAGTGACAATCCGCTAATCTAGCGGTAAACTGTTTTCATCTGTCAAAGGTTCCAAATAGTGGGTGATAGCTGAAAATTCATATCCACAAAATACTTAATCCTCTTTAAAACCCATTTTGGTGCACTGTGGAGACGCAATAGGCACATATAATACATAACGAAATTTGCGTAAATCCTAGTACGCATAAATTATTGATTAACAGTAGATCTGAGATGAAGAAAGTAAAGTTGCAGCGATATTACATAACCTCATATCTGACAGACATTTTAGTCTAATCCCTCATCTATATCCTTTTGATTGTGGCTTATATGAGACCATTTTTTGTGTAGCTAATATGAGACCATTCTTTTTGTATGCATATAGGTTAAAGGATGCTCTACATTAATCTTGATAGATATGTAATCATCATCAAATCCTTTTGATAGAAACTCTCGAGTGTTAACAAATCTGATAGACTTTGTGGAGTGAGAGTGGTGAGCCCTTATACAATCTTTTCTAGGAGTTTCTCAAATGCAATATTTATTATGGACAATAATATAATAATAAGTTAGCGTGTCAAAGAACTTACCAGAATCATAGATACTTTAATGGCCCGCTTTCTGGTTTGATAGGTTCACATATATTTGACATAGGAAGATCTCAATCCCACTTTTTACTAAATAATAGACTTGGCAGAATGAGTGATGTGCCTTTAAAATAGTTAATGAGGCACAGTGAAATGTAGGTCGTGCTTCTAGTGCTTTAGAAAGCATTAGGTCGTGCCTCTAGTACTTTAGAAAGCATTTGCTGCAATATAATAGAATTAGGACTATCACTGTACAATGTATCAAACTCTACTTTGTGTGTCACTCAAAAGAAAGAATGTCCATATAATTTCTTAAATACGGAATATCATGTCATGACATGAATGTCTAAAGCACTTGTACCAAAGCCTATATGAGCTAATGTCCCAAAGTCCATTGTTGGTAACAACATCTAACTTTGCGTCCCAAAGTTCACTGCTGGAGACAACATATCAGTCTGTGTTCCAAAGTCCATTTTGGGTAACAACATATAAATCTGACTCTCAAAATCCATTATGGGTAATATATGATTCTGTATTCCAAAGTCAATTTTGGAGAAAACATTTGATCCAACAATCAGAATAGTAGTGGTGTACATGCCACTAGATTGACTCATTAATTTCTTTAAAATGTGTGACCACACTGTCAAGGTGCAGTAAAATTAATAATCCTAACTTCCCTCTTCTAACTTGTAGAAGTGGTAAGTCAGGGTCGATCCCACAGAGAGTAGGAAGATTGATAGTATTTTTATGTATTAATCCTAATTAACTTATATTATAATAATAGTATGTGTATATTAGGAGGGGGTTTTTGAATTGATTTGAGTAACCTATTTATCTAAAAGTGCGAAGTAAACAAGAAACAATAAAAAGTGATTTTATACTTAAATATAATAACGATCCCAACCCTTAATCTAGTATCCCACTAGTCCAAATTATCCTTCTAATTAATGTAGTTGTTCGTCAAATTAGTTCAAAAACTTCAATCCCAAAGATTAACAACAAGCTTTGCTAACCTATGTTATCCCTTAAGTTTAACTAACCAAAACAAGCTCTTCGATTAGTCTATTCAGTTGAGTGATCTTAGAGTAAGCTCTCTAGACCTCATTAATCAAACACATAGAGTAATAGACACGGTATTGGACTCACAAGCTCAGTACAAGTGACCGCGATTTATGATATCCTAGTTATTAATTTCACTATTTGCTATTAGTGGACATAAATTCGTAACAATTACGTATTACGACAATGACCTAGCGATAGATATGTAATTAACTACTTAGGTGATCAATCAAAATATCAATTCACATAAGGATTTAAATAAAAGCGAATAGCATAAAAAGTTCTAATACATAATCCGTTGAACAACTACTGTAAAAATATACAAAAGCATCAAACTAGGGTTCAACATTGATCAAGGACTGAAATTAAAGGACTAGCCGCTCATGGCGATGACTAAGACATAATTGCAATCATAAACATTAAACTAGAACAAACTACAAAGGTAAAACTGAAAATTGCCAAATCTTGATTGTGCTTCTCCTATGGAATTCTCCAAATCCCAAGCGTAAAAGTGTAATTAGGTTTTATTGTTGGACTTGGGAACCCCTATTTATAGATGGGAACAAGTTGGGTTTAAATTGAGCTGCAAAAAGGAAATACGCACAAGAATTACAAACCGACTTAAGCATCATGACCACGATGGATGTGTCGTGGCTGCATTCATCAGGGAAATATCTTCTTCAAACGAGGCTTTCTAACACGACCGCGTTGGCTGTATCATTGCCGCAATTACTGTGCAGGGCTAAAAAACACTTTCCATAGTGCTTTTATTGCAGTCGTGTTGGAAATTATGCAGTCGCGATTGGTCCTTCATCCTTGGCTCGGTTTTCTTTCGTTTTAGGCCCTCCTAGACTTGTTTCTTCGTCCATCCGTAGTCGAGTGCAACTTTATGGCATAAAATCATCTGAACCTCTAAAATAAGTCCACAAACGTCAAACGTCCAATGATACAAATATGAGTAATTCATGGCCAATTATGAATGCAAATTCTATTAACTAGAAACTTAAATCGCCTTATTATGCATGCATAAATACATGTACCAAAATCCGCCAAACATAAACTTTTGTTCATTCCGAACAAGTCACAACAAAGAAAAATAAAGAGGAACGTGCTAAGGGCGATTTAGATGACAATTCTAGTTTCAGACATATTTCTTTTAAGAATCTAGGCAACACAATAAGTTGAGCATATACGACATATCAACATCAACTACTCTCGAGACATGAAACTGTCAAACAGTTGATCCTCACCGGGCAGTGTATGACTCATCTCTCAAATGCATATAGTAGGATGTATTTACACTCACATTGGATTATATGCAATGACTACCATATGCTTGTCAATCATCTAAATTAGACCTTGTACTCGAAATGTGTGACAAAAAATAAAAAAGATCTTTATTTTCGATTGTAATACAAGTTTAAGGTAAGGTGGGATAAATTTGGGTAGAAAGTGATTGATCATCGGACTAATCAAGTTATTCCTAACTCAACTACCCCGCAATAATAAGCACTTAATCCCCACTTTACAAAATTTAGAAAACCATCCAAAAAAAAGAAAATGGTTTCTACACCCTGGAAAAGCGCTAAACAACCAAGTGCTCTTTTTATTTTATTCTCGAGTACCACATCTTTTAGACTACTCAATTACTCAGTTGTTGATCATACTTAAGCACACCCCCCCCCTCCCCCTCCCCCTTGTTTTTTATTTTTCATGTTCTTCCTTGGTAACTTCTTCAACAAAAATATTCCTTCTTTAACAAAAGTATTCCTTCTTGCCAGATTATATACAATAACCCCTCCACTGCAATCCCATGATTTTGTTTTTTTCTCACTACCTTCTAATCCACCTCCCTCTTACTCGATTAGTCCAATTAAGGCCAAAGGATTAACTGAAATGTATTCAGCTTATATTTTAGGGCTTATGAAACAATAAGGCTTAATAGGCTCAAGTGGCTCACTAGGGATTATTCTCAACAATCGGTAAAAGGGATAACTGTAAAGGCTCGAACATGGGCTAAAAATCAAGAACTCGTAAGATCATCTTCTAGGTCACAACATGTACTTAACACATTCATAATAAAGATTCACGAAAAGTTCTACAGACAATTACACATAATGAATTTAATCACATTTAAAGAATATACTTATTACTCCAAAAGTGAGAGTACAAAAATAGGCTCAAAATCTCACAAGACAATAAATGATCAAAAGTTCTAGGCACAAGCTCGATTTCATCTCAATTACTTATCATGCTCCATTATGTGCCCATTTTTCAAAATTTTAGCTTAAATCATCTCATCATTAACTCATCGTCATCTTATTGTTTCCCAATTTTTCTATCCCAAACAATAATCAAAAGACCACAATTTGGCTTCCCTTTTTACGACTCAATCCTAGACTCAATCAAAATAAAAGATAATACGTAAAAGTAGTAAACACTGAAACTAAATGCTGAACAAAATAAAATACTCAATTAAACTAAACATGATAAGAAACAACTAATTCAGTGGGCTCACAGGCCTTTCACACGGCTAAACAAATAAGAACATACAAAACCAACTAGCAGCTAAGCATATAAGATAAATATAAGAAGATAAAGCTCAAAAGCGGCCAAGACGTCCCACTTACACCCCCTCCCCCAAACTTGGTCAAAGGCTAAGTTTATGGGGAAAAGAGTGGTACGCCTTGGTGCTCACTTACAGTGCTGCTACTGAGGCGGTGGTGGAGGCTGGTAACCTCCTTCGCCCCACCATGCATTTTGCTACTCTTGCCAACCTTTAACTTGGTGCCATCGGTCATCTTCTGTCCGCCAGTACTGCTCGACTCTTTGGTGACATGCGTCTTCCCGATCGTTCCGAGTGAGTAGAGCATTTAGAATCTGTTGATGAGTATCGGCGTAAGCTCTGTTCTAAAAATCCCCAACTAGCTCCGATTAATCCCCGTCTAGGCGCTAGGTTCTCATTGACCGTCTACTTTTATTTCCCGATTCCTCCCTACCTAACTACGTTTATGCCCCAATTAATTGCTCCTAGACCCCGACTAGTCGCTAGGCCCCAGTCCACCGCCTAACTAGCGCCTAGCGATTTTTACAACCTTGGGCGTAAGATTGAACCTCATCTCTATACAAGTGAACATCATCTCTTAAAGAGGTGATGAGCCCTTCCATATGCTCATAGAATTCTGGTTGTGACTGAACAACAACAGCGGACCTCTTCTTTTTGGGCCGGCAAGATCGGCTGCATCCCTCAACTTGTCCTCCATCTCTTTCCTCGTCCTCTTCTTCTTTCAGCTGACTCGCAGCTTGACCTATCCCAACTTGGTACCTCTGAAGTTCACGGGCATCCGACTCTTGAGATACCACAAGATGGTCGGATGAGCCTAGAGCTAAATTCCGTATATCCTGAAGTCTCATCACTAAAGTCAGCCGAGGTTGGGGTAACCTATGGAAGGGTCCCACATTTTGGATCACATATGGTACCATCTTGTTTTCCGAGATCCGAAGTTCCCCTTCCTTGTAATCCAGAGTGACTATTCACATCTTCTCTAAATCATCCCAGTCGAGCCAAATTTATGCGGCCACCGGCTTCATATCCACCAAGGGAACTCCGAAGTGAGATGCAATCGGAGTAATGAGTCCTCCAATAAATATGTGGTCATTTTGTCAGAGGACCACATTCTCAAACTGCACCACTAGTATCGTAGCCACATCCACCTTGTAGCCACTCAGGATATGCCATAACATGTGCAACTCACTCTGCCTACTGGCTCCGGTTTCCTTCCTAGCAAATAACATGAGGGCGCGAAGCTCTTGGATATATCGCACAATCGGGTTCTGAATCCAAGACATTTTGGTGGTTTTAGCAAAATAGGGCTGGGACTCTACTAGCCCATTAGCAACCGTGAGTTGTCCCCAAAACTAGTGAACATCAAACATCTCTTGAGGGGTATGGATCTCTGTATAGGGAAAGTCAAAGATTCGAGCTAACTCTTTCATAGTCAAGGCGTGAGACTCGCCCAAACGTTGGAAGGTTATTCTCTCCGGCTCTTTGCCGCATCTGGATTTATGAGCCGTAATTTCTAGAGTACTCAAGAACTATAGAGTCAGTCGTTACAACGTCGGTTGAGGTCGCATCAACCCGTGCAACCCCGCTCCATCCAATAGTGCATAAACATTATCAAATTTTCCCATATCGTGGAGGAGTTGGTCCCGACCGTACCGAGTGGGCATTACTGTTCTGTGTTGTGGCTTATTGAATCTTTCCCAGTGAGCAGCTTTTCCCGTAACTATACCAAAATTTCGGCTATCAGATAGATTTACTACCGGATTCGGAGGAGGACTTTCCTCAACCATGGGTTGTTTTCCCTTGCTCTTTCCTTTACTCTTACCTGTCTTTTTCAAAGGTATCGTGCTAGCCTTCACACAAGTCACAATGTTTTTGCAAGTTTAAATCTAGGACACCTAAGTGCCATACACATATTACCCACGTGAAACTATTTCTGATTAGTCGAACAAGCATAATTGAGAAATTCACATTTTATTAGAACAACATAAACAAGCATTACCCATATTAGTATTAGACAATGTGTCATCACCGAAATTACTCAAAAATTCGAACAAGAGGTTGAAACTAGCTAGTCTAGGTTATCCAAATTCTGCGCATGCAATGTGTTCGATAATTTTCCTCAATGAAACAAGCTTCTTAAACTCACAATTGATGACACAATCGATCAACCCATATAAAATACACATCAAATTCACAACTATCCCTATTAATTCCGCATTAGCATGCATAAATCGTATCAATTTTGCCCAAAAAAAAAAGAAAAAAAAAAAAAAAGAACAACACTTCAAGTGTTTGTAAGGTTGACATCTACAACCATCAATTCCTGTGCAGAATTGCCCCCAATCTTTACAATATACTTGAAATTAAACACAATAGATAAAGGGGAAGGGTTAGCTTCACTTATCAGAGAACATTAGGAGAGGAAATTCGAATTTGACTCGTTTCGCGCCTCTTTAGATTTTCCCAAATCGGATGTGAATCCGGAATAAATCGAAGAAATAGTGTGTGCGGGTGGATGGGCGTGTGAAATGGGAGGTTTTGTGAAAAAAATTGTGAATTGTGGAGTGAGGTATGTGCTTTCGCGCAAATGAAAGAAGAGAAATGGTGAGGGACATAATTGGGTGGCCAGGTTTTAATTCTGGAGTTTCGACGATCACGGTTGCGATGATGTGTCGCAACCATGTTATTTTTTAAATGTCATGACCGCGTTGAATGGGTCACGACCACGATGACTACAAAAGATTTTTTGTATTTTAGGGGCCCTTTTGTCGCCGCCGCGTCTTTCGGTCGCGGTCGCGTTTGGCGTTTCCATCTCTGTGCATATTTTTTAATTTTTTGACCCCCGCTTCATGCTATATCCATCATGTTCCACTGCTTCATTGATTTCGGGTGATATTAGTTCCTAAGGAATGATAAAATGATAAGAAAAACATAAAAACATATTAGTTCCTGACGAGATTTTTTGGCTATCAAAATATTCTGATAGATTGGTAATGCCATGTACTTTCCTCCATTTGGAGAACTGTGTTTGAGAATCCAGATCAGTCCACCACTGCTCTAGTGAAATATTTCGACCATCACAGTTTTATTTCTTGTGATAATTCATTTCTTAGATGAATTTCTATTGTAGTGATCAAATTTATGCTGATAACGTATTCTAGGAGTAGCAAAGAAAAACAAGAAAGAAAGACACAGAATAATTAAGGTTATGTGTTTCATCAAACCCCATTTATATAAGGTGTGAAATACAAGGGTTTCACAGTTACACAATATTTAGTGAATGCCTAATTTGCCCTTCATCGGTTACTTTTGATGAAGACACACTAATTGTATTTTTCCTTCAAACAATAGTGTGATTTTGGGAGAATTTGGACTTGGAATATAGTTGAAGGATATATTAAAAAGAAAGTTATAATATTGTTAAAAAACCTTGACTAGTGTTTCGGTATCAAAAGTTTTAAGATAATCAATTTGATTAGTTGAATAATTTGATTAATAATATCTAGAGGAAATAGTATAAATAGGAATGAAAATGAGTTTTTCGTTAGGTAATGTTTCGGCAAAAGTGGGATTAAGGGATTAAAATAAACTAGGTTAATTAATGAATTGAAATTTAGTAGAATGATTTTAGGACAAAAATGATTAATATAATTTGGGAAGAAAATGGTAATAAAATTTATTGAGATCAGCATAATATAGAAATGGGCTTAGATGATTTGAAATGGTTTTAATAGGCTTTAAGAGGTGTATTAGGCTTAGATTTGTAATTTAATTGGGCTAGAAAATAGGAATTGGCCTGGTCAGAAGAGGTTGGGCTAAAACAAGGGTATTTCGGGCCCATTGCCCTGAAATCGAACCAAATCGGGTCGGGCCACTTGAATTGTTTAGATTAAATTAGGTGATGATCAAAGTTAATAAAAAAAAAATGTGATTACATAACTTAGGATGATATTAGAGTTATTGATTTAATTAAATTAGGTGATAAGATTTATTAACAAATATTTCTAGAATAATAAGTTACAATAAGAAATAGATTTAAGTAGACTACTTAGTATGATTTGAATCTTAGATTGATCATTAAGGTTAGGAAATAGAACAAAGGGTTATCCAAATTGAATTAGGGTTTAGTGATTAGGATTTGAATTAGGTTTCGAATTTGGATTTGAATTTAGACTTATTTGTGAATGTGTGTTTTTATGTGTAAATATAATTAAAAGGTAATTTGTATGGTTATGACGATGTTATGTTTGATTTCATGATTGATAAAATGTTAAGTAGAAATGATATGATTTATTGAATTTTAATGTATGACAATTGGTAGATATGTTATGTGATATGATTCATAAGTACAACGAAAGTTAGCTAATTACTTATGGTTAAGTTGTAATGAATGTTAAAAATGCTCAAGTTAAAAACACACATAGATAGGTAGCTGAAAAGATATGATATTATGTGATTTATGAAATGTTATTTCGGCTTATGATAAGTATAATTATCATGATGATATGATAATTGATAAGTAATGTAGTCGATGTTGTATGATGATACAAGCATAAGTGATTACAATTTGAAATAGTTAACCCTAGAATACGATAATAAACGTAAACTTGACTTAGTTAAATAATACAGGACTTCAGTAAGGATGTAGAGTAATCTAAAAAAACAATAACAAGTTCAAGTTAAATAGGTAGCACACTAGGAAGTGGATCGACTCAGATAGTCTCCAGCAGTCACCGAAATTGAGTTAAGCTACGAAAGTGGGTAACACTATTGTTTAGTTTCTAATTTAACATATATGTTTGTGAAACGAGCGAGCCACAAGGGTTGTACATGTTAAGGCTGCTAACTAGAAAGGGGTTAGTATGCGATGGACAGACGTGTCAAGATTCCGACCCTACTTAAGAAGGGAGGCACAATGCCGTCAGGCGCGCATGCGTATTTTTAAAGTTTTTAATTAAATGCCAATATTATCCACTGAGTCTAAAACTCACATTTTCCCTAAAAACCACTTTTCAGGAAATGACGACATCGGGACCAGAGGGTGTGACCTGATACTTGCCATTTCTTGTTGATTAAGTATACAAGGTTACTATAATAATTAGGCAAATACAAGGTCGATCCCACAAGGACCGGTAATTAAGATTAGGTGTAATATTATAATAATCATTTAAGCAGCTACCTAGATGATTGAATAGGGCTTTGATGTTTTAAAAGTTAATTTTGACAAACAAGAAATTAACATAAAAAGTTGATTAAAAGAAAATGATTAAGGATCAAACAAGTGATGAGGGTAACCTAGGAATAAATTTCAACTATGGGTAATACAATGATCAATAGCTCGACCGATTAAATCTTTAAACCGAATACTTAGCCATTAGAAGACGATTACTTTAGCATATAAAACCCACTCTCAGAGCGAATTATGTGTTGATTATATATAATTAATCGTTGTCTCCAATCGATTAAGTATACATAACTCCCAAACAACCCTAGGATCAATGCCCCACAACTATCTCAAACCTCTCGGTTGTTATTGTCTAATCATGCTAATTAATGTGATCACGGTTAAATCTCCCCTCTCGATTTTAATTTAACACATAATAACAAACAATTATCTAATAACATAGCACGAGATTTAATCAATCGGATAAAAATCATTAGTCACCCATAATCTACTCTCAAATCCCAGATTAAGGAAATTCAGCCAACCATAATCATAATATTTTATAAACATAAATACATAGATATAATCATGTTCATACAAAAAAACATGAGAATGGAAGATAAAACCTAATTATATTGACCTTAATCACCACTTGATCTCTTCCTTCATCATTTTTTCTAACTACTCTAAAATGTAAAACTAAACAAATGCTCTAGAATGATTAAAATATGAATAATGAAAGGGTTTTCAGGGGCTTTTTAAATAAATGGGTCTTAATGAAAGAGTTAAAGGCCAAGCCCATGCAAATTTCCTGAAACAATGCACAGGTTATGCGTCATTGTTCAATTGTACAGTTTTTCTCTCTATTTTATCGTTCAAGACTTGCACGGGCCTTGCCATTTCCTTAAGTTGTGCACTGCCAGGCCATTCACGGACTTTTTCACTTGTTCTTGATAGGTTTTTTCACGAGTGCTACATGTTTGTGTAGTCGTGGTGAGGCCAGGACGTGCACAACTCTTTTTCTCCATTTTTTACCCGTTTCTTCGCCTTCTTTCCACACGTCACTTAAAAATTAGTATTTCTTACGAGATAAAGGAAATAAAAATTATGATAATGGAAACATATAGGTATCATCGGATTTACTTAGGAATGTACCTCAGATAAAAGCACAAAAATCAACTTATGCAACAAAACAAACTAAGAAATGTATTAGAATTGTCATAATATTCTCACAAATTAGGTGTATTACTCGAGCACTCTAGTGTTTATAGGGTCGTGTACTGCTCAGTGGAATGCACATGCACAACCTACCTGTTGTCTGACCTCTCTATCACTTGATAAAAACAAGCAAACAATCATAAAGTTCTTTCACTTGGTTGTAATGTGGGCTCTTTTAATTAGGTGCGATAGATTTTGAATATAGTGACTCAACTTGGATCGAATGAGTTACACTCATAAACCCTTACAAAATTCCTACTTCATAAATCTTCCTGCAATTTCACTCTCAAATCCCTTCTAAATCGCCGTAACCAATTCATCCCCTTTAGTTTTCACAAGTTGTGAGTTAGAACACTTTGTGTCTAACTCATTCAAATTAAGCTCCAATGTTGAATTCTTTTGGCCATTTCCATTTCCAAACTATGAAATACAATCAAGATACTATTTACACTATTTTTTTGGATCGACCCGCTTCTAGATTTGACTAACTGTCCCCACAAACCACCACATGTCTTTCCTAACGTGCTTTGTCCTCACTCACGCGCACCCTGAGAAACTTCTCAGGGGGTCACCCATCCTGAAATTTCCTCAGGCCAAGCACGCTTAACCTTAGAGTTCTTTCAGAATGGGCACCAGAAAAGAAGATGCACCTTGGTGGTATGAGTAGCACTATCCAATTCTTTAAGCCCTCTTCAACTTATGTAGTCCCATACCTACATAGTCTCGGAATGCCCCTTAAAGTCAACTATACGGTTCCATACCCACACAATCTCAGGATACCCTCTTTTCCGGGTGCGGGATCGGTTCGTTCATGTCTCCCTTCACCTAGAAGCATGTCAGGAGCCGCTCATTGTCCGTGACTTCTTCTCTTATTGCACCGGCGATCACTCCCCGCCCTCGTCGGTCCCGGGCGTCACATGCCCACCAGCTTTCGCCTGGTTCGTCCCCGAACCACACCGTACTGGCAGAGGTCCTACTCTGATCCTATTTCTCGATTTATGTGTGTCATCCTTGCACAGGGGCCATGCTAATCTTCTTTGTATCGTTCCAATTTTATCGGATGTCCCCGGCTTTTGTTGTTCTTCGACCCATTTTTCTTTTTTTTTTCTTCTTTTGATAATAAATTCAAAAAAATTCTCTTCAAGATCGATTTTCTCGATTAAAATTGAACCTTTATTCTATTTTTTCTTCTCTTCCCAATTTACCACCATTGTCTCATTTTCGATAAAATCACAAACCCTTCCTTACCCATTTTCCAACCTCTCCCTCAAACTCGTTCGATCCAAGTATAGGACAAATATGTGAAAAGTATATGGCTTATAAGAATAGCTAACAAAAACAAGGCAACAAGCTCAAATGGGCTAACTAGAGATAATTTGCACAAATATATAAGAACAAATAAAAGGCTCAAAATCCAATAAAATTGCCTATAATAATTTTCAATGCTCGTAAATAATCGTGTGACTTTAAGAAGTCGTGGGGCAAGTTCTATAGATATAATACACATGTTCAACTATACACAAAACTTAAGGAATAAATTGAACAAAAAAATGATAGTTCGTCAATTAGGCTAAAAAGCCTCACCGGTTTATATTATGATCAATCCTTGTTTCAAAGCTCATATGTGCATATTTCTCATTTTTCAACCAAAACACCAGTTTTATATCATTATTGATAACACTTCCAATACCTTATCAACCTAATCTTCCCTCTTGTCAAGAAAGGTTTAAAAAAAAAAAATCAAAATTCGTCAAAATTCACCATAATCAAAATTAAACTAAACACGATCAACACAAAAACTAAAACATAATCTAAAATAACAATCCATAAAAAATTATCTAACCGCCTGAAATAAACCTAATCGACTACAACATAATTTAAAAAGTTTGGCAATGCAAGAATTAAACATTCAACAAGCCTCAATCGTTTCTCCAACACAAGTAATCCCCCTCAAACTATTTTTAGCTACAGTCCAAAAGCTTAAAAATAGTTGAAAATGAAAAGTGTTGCGAAACGACTTACAGACTCTTCCTAAGGAGAGGGCGGTGTTGACTCGTAATGGAAAACTCAGATGTTAAAGTCTTTAAGCTTTTGTAGCATTCGACCATCCTTTGCTTCTCCTTTGAGCTTGTTGTTTCGGCTTCCAACATCTCGGTCACAACTTTCATGATGTCTGACTGGGCTTCCAACATACTCGTTTGGGTATCTCGGATAGAAAAAACCCACCCTCCTATGTTTTCATCCGGTCATCAGAGTCTTAAGCACCTTTGCGTTGTCGAGAGAACTCTCCATGCTGGTGAGAGGGCTCTCCTCGTTGTCCTAGGGAATGTAGCTTCAAGACCCGTTGGGGCTGTCGGGTGATCACTCTCTCTGTCTTCTTCCATGGCCTCTTCAGTGACATGTTCCCTGCTTGCAAACATAGCTGCAACCCTCTTTCTTTCTTGTACACGGGCTGCAATATTCAACAACCAGTTTGCCAGGTCTGTAATTGTAGCCAAGTCTGAGTTTGGCAAATGAAATTCATCATTGTCTTTATGTTGGAACACCCAGAACGGTTCCTTTGGCACTAGGTATGTGCTTCACTTTAATCATCCAATGGCTAACTTTGTGTCTCTCGGTACTAGATGGAGCCTTTAGCAGTTGACCTCTAGATGCCAAGTAATGGGAGTCACAAAATCCTCCTATCCGAATATCCCCCGTTTCCTTTGCTATTGAAATTATTTCAACAAATAGGCAACATAAATGACCTCCTTGTTTTGCAGCATACTCCACAATAAGTACATCTCATCCCCTCTCACTAACCCACTTTCACCCCTTGCCAGAATGGTGTTTGTGATGATTTTCCACATGTAACGGAGTGTAGGGTTTCGAATCTTGGTTGCTTTTGTACAACTAGCCTAAAATGATCATTCTCCGACCATTTCTCACCAAAAGAGTTGGAAATTGTACTTTTTGGAGGTTGTGAACTTGTCGTAGGATGCGAATTTGAAAATATTAATTACCTATGACAGATGCAAGAAGTATTGTATGTTGCGCAGTTGGAAGAACATACTTTCCAGGAACATGGCATGGTTAAAATTCACCATCAATGTAGTGAAAAACTCTAATGTAAGCTCTTTCTAATTGGGCCAGTTCCCAAGCATGAAAAGTTTATATTCTATACTCTCGAATAAGACCCCAAGATTTCAAATAAGCTCCCTTAAACTAAGAAGTCAAGTAAGTGCTTGAGACAAAAAATTATTACAAGGAATTAAATCTACATCATGCACATTACCCCCTCCAACTATTTTGAATCACACAATAAATCATCACACACCAATTGAAAAAATTCAAGTGATATTAATAAGTGAAGTGTAAAAACGCCACAATATTCCACAAGAATATGTTATTTTTGTACCCACTTGCCAATTAAGCCACATACACTTTGAAATTAGGCACACACAACATTTGATCGAAATATTCATTGGAACAACAAACAAAGAATTGCACAATTTAGCTTGAAAATCCTATAATTAACCCACAAAACTATTGACACAACGTGTTCGATAAATTATCACAATGAACGTCCAATTCTGAATTACATCAATTCAAGTGCTACATGCTCCATATGTTCAAAAGACATCCGTGAGAGTGAATCTATGATCACCAATAATTAGGTGATTAGGTTTTCCACTATTAATTAATAAGGCATACAACAATATCGGCAAAATACAAGGAACCAAATCAAAGATAATGTACAAGATACGCAAAGATATACAAAAGATACTAATCTAGAATATTCTATACAATTATGCCTAAGTAAACTTATCAACCCCCCCCCCCCCCCCCCAAGCGTTGTGTGGGGTGAAGGCAAACTAAAAGCTTGGACCGAGGAAATTCGAACACTGAGCATGGAAAACTCTTAGTGAAAATGTCAGCGACTTGAAGATGCGAGGGGAAAAACTGAGTATGCACTTGCCTGCTATAACAAGTTCTCATACAAAATACAATCGATGTCAATATGTTTCGTGTGCTTGTGTGCACCCGGGTTTTGACTTAGAAAAACTACACTTTTATTATCACAAAGAAGAAGGGAGCGATCTGGAGGGGAAGCCTGTAATTCCTCTAACAAATTGGAGAACCAAACAAGCTCAATCATAACATTAGCTAAGGCCCGGTACTTGGATTCGCAGCTGGAGCGAGCAACAATGGGTTGTTTCTTGGCACTCCACAACACGAGATTACCGGTAAGAAAAAATGAATACCCATTAGTGGACCGGTGGGTCTCAAAACGAGCTCAATCGCCATCAAAATAACCAACAATAAAATATTTTGGACGACATGTGAAAGACAAACCAAAGTGCAAAGTGCCTTAAACATATCGCAAGATGCTTTTGACAGCACCGAAGTGATCATTAGTATGAGAGTGCAGAAAACAACTAACTAAATTGGCAACATAAGAGAGGTCTGGATGAGTGATTGTTAAGTATTATAAAGAATCCACAAAAGACCTATACAAAGTTGGATCATGGAATGGCTTACCGTCACTTAGAAGTGATTTGGCGGCAACCAAAGGTATGGCAATAGGTTTCGACCATAGGAGACCAGAAAGCTCCAAAATATCATGCACATATTTAGCATGTGCAAGAAAAAGAGCATTAGATGTGTAGGAAATCTCTAATTCTAGAAAGTAATTTAACTTGCCGAGATCTTCGATGGCAAATTTGACATGCGTACGAGCAATGAATTTGTGAAGCATGTCCAGACTATTCCCTATGACAATAATGTAATCCACATATAATAGAAGATAAATGTTTAATGTGCTTTGATGTAGATAAAAGAGCGAGGAGTCAGAGTGACTTTGGGTAAAGCCCAAACTGAAAAGATATGTGCTAAAGCATTGAGACCAGGCCGAGCGGCTTTGAGAAGACCATAAAGGGTTTTCTTCAATCGACAGATATGATCCATAATCCTTGGATCAACAAAACCAGGAGGTTGAGCGATAACAACCGACTTCAACAGATTTAAAGCCCCGAGCGACGAGCCTTATGATAGTTAATAGAACCATCAGATTATACTTTATGCGGAACACCCATTTGGAACCAACAATGTTGGTATTAGGTGTACGAGGAACGAAATCCCATGTTTTGTAGAAATGTAGAGCATCGATTTTCTCTTGCTTAGTAGAGAGCCATGCATGAGACTTGGTAGCGGATTTAAATCCACGTGGCTCAGAGAAAGTAATAGATATACGTCAATTATGCATGTATTTAGGTTGATTTAGTTAAGTATTTTATGACATTTACATGCATATTAGACCAACAAATTTTTATATTTGTTATATTGGGCCATTTGACGTGTTTTGACTTGTTTTGGAGTTAATTAGATGATTTTCTTTCATTTCGACAAAGTTTGGAGAAGAAACAAGTCAAATATGGTAAAAAGAAACGGACGAAAAGGGAGTTAAAAGAGACAAACGGTCGACCATGGATGCGGCCGCGTCAAAAGTGGTTTAGAACATGGAAAACACGCTGCCTAACCAATGCGGTCGCGTCAATATGGCGCGCGGTCGCGTCGAAAAACAGCTTGAAAGTGAAGTTTTCAATCAACTTGACACACCTCTTTTTGGCCATATCTTGAGATCCACAACTCCAATTTAGGTGAAACTGGTGGTGTTGGAAAGTTGATTCAAAGGGCTACAACTCTATCAGAAAAAGACAAAACCCAAAAATGAGTGGAAGACCTTCAAAAATTGCTTGGAAGTCAGAACTGAAAACTCGCCGGGGCATCCGACACGTGGTCGCATCAAATTCTGTGTGGTCGTGCCAAATTCACTCGTTTTAAGCATTTTTTAGGTTAGGTTCAACGCGTCCATGCCATGCATGCGTGGGGCCGTATTTCCTTATCCATTTTGATGTCTAAATCCTAATCTAAAGAGGATTTTAGCCTGATATCTCCCAAGATTCGTCCCAACTTATAAAAAGAGGCCCAAGCTTGAGATTTGAAGTAAGAATGGACATTTTACATGCTCTCAAGTACGAGGCTTGGGAGCGAGGATCGACGAGCAAGACATGACAAAGATTGGCAACTCAAGATTCGGGGTTTATTCTTTCTTTGTTTATTTTATCGTTGAACAATGTTTGTCTATGAATTATTATTTCTTTCGATTATAACATGAGTAGCTAAACACCATTGTGTTCTAGGGATAGAAAGTAGGATTTTACGATGATGTTTTGATCATACTCTAAAATTATAGACTCCAGTTTAATATATTTATCTATGTGTTTGTTTTCATCCTTATGATTGAATTTAATCTGACCAATTGGGTTTAATTTACTTATTTAACGATTCCAGTTCGAGAGAAGGAAATTATTAATAGACGGTAAAGCAAACACGATTGTCTATGATCATGTGGGCATAGGTTTAGGGGTTGTTCGGAGTCTTTCAGATTAATGGACTCAGGAGAGTAATTAGTCTAAATAGATCCACGATCTAGTTGCTTCGGGAGAAGGATTAGGTTAAATTAGTGTCGTCTAATAAATATAAAATTGGTTTAAAAGTCTATAGTTTTTAGGTTAATCATTCATCAAAGTAATATCCAAAATCAACGCCCCTAGAATACATTCTCTTTGATTGGAAATCAATTCTTGCTAATTAATTCATTTAATAGATTATATGTGATATAGTTTAGTAATAAACAACCCTTTCCAATTCCAGTATCTGGTTAGAAGAATCCTAGATAATTAGGGTACGGAACTACCTAACCTCATTTCCTATGGATCGACCTTGACTTCCATTATATACACCTACACTCATATGCTTGCGGTAATTAAGAGTTAGTATTAGAGCATTTAAAGTTTTTGGTGTCATTGCGAGGGAATAGATTTAGCGCCTTAGTTTTTATCCTGAGTTAATAGAAGGACACTGGACTAGATTTTATTTTATTGCAATTTATTTTTGTTATTTAAATTTTATTTTATTTATTTCCATGTTACGTGGTATTCTTTTTGTTGGTGTTTTCAGGTTTTTGCATGCAAACTAGATCAAACGGGCAATAGCACCTTGTTCCTTTCGCACCTGAGATTGAGGCAATTGCCCGAGGATTCCGAACGAGAAGAAATCCTACATTCGAGATGGAGAACGTTCCACAGAATCCAAACCAAAAGGATGTACTGAATTGGATATTAGGGGCTTTAGCCCTTCTGGATGATAGAGTAACAAATCTGCAACAACAACAACCACCTCAACAGAAGCGGAGATAAGCTCAGATTGTACAAGATGATGTAGACGAGGACATCACACCCATAAGTGATTGTCTTTGTCCCATGCTAAATCAGCCGGTTAGAGGAGTGCAACCACCGCCAAAAATGCCAATAGCTTCGAGTTGAAGCCAACCTTTGATAAATATTGTGCAGCAGAACCAGTTTGGTGGTAGTGCTCTGGAAGACCCGAATGTGCATTTGAATAAGTTTCGCAGGTTGGCCGAAACAATCAAGATAAATCACGTGCCACATGAGCAACTAAAAATGAGATTATTCTCGTTCTCACGTAAGGACAAAGTGCTCCAATTGTACAATTCGCTAGATGATGTCACTGAATGGGAGGACTTAAGCATGAGATTTTTATTGAATTACTCCCCGCTAAGCAACATGTTAGATCTGCAGAATAAGATCAATCAATTCAGGCAGATGGATCAAGAACTATCCAGTGAAGCTTGGGAGCGATTCTAGGATCTCATCCGGAGTTATCCCTAGCATGGGTTTTCAAAGAAGCAGCAAGTGTGCAAGTTCTACAATGGATTACTTGCTCAAGCACGGAACCAAGTAGAATCAGAAGCAGGGGGTATGGAAAAGAACGTACATTGCGTTCTTAGTCTTGGATGCGAGGGCCAAAACCAGTTATTAGTGGTTAAATGAGAGGAATCAGCCAAGAAGAATGGCTAGCATTGTAGAAGTCGAGCCGAGTGATACTCTTACCTCTCAGCTGTTGCTTTGACAAACCAAGTAAGTCTGCTAACTAGTCTGACGTTATCACAACACACTGATATCTCAGCACAGCAGTCATCGGGTCAGGAAGATGTTGAAGATTTTAACTTTGTGAATCAAAGAAACTTCAATAACTTCCAGAATAACCAGCCTAGGCACAATCGGTACCAACCGAATGGGAATCAACCTAACTTCTCATATGGCAATCCTCAGAACTCGCTTAATCCAACGTCGGGTTTTGCAGTCACGAAATGGTATGATCCACGATGGCCAAAAGCCGACACAAGAGGAGATAGTGCAGTCACAGTTTAAAAGTATGATGAAAAATTAGCTGAACTAGAGAAAAAGATGGACGGAAAATTTATTGAGCCAAACAGGCAAGTGATTAGTCAAGGAGCAGAGATCAAGCAATTGTGAGAGAATAGGAATGAAATATCTAATAACCTAAGAGTCCATTAGGATGGAGAGATTTGAGGGGTGGATTTCAAAATCCATCATCAAATCCACCTAACTTGTTTGGCAAAAAAATCAAATTAAGGGATTTTAAATTCCTCCTAAATTTCTAGTTCATTTTGGGTAGATTTCAAATCCATCCAACAATTTAATCATTTATATATTGATCCTACCTTTCATATATGTATAGTCATAGTATCACACACATTTCACACATTACACACACTTCATGCACACACACTACACACACAACACTACTACACGCACACACACGCGTGCATACACACACACACTTCACGCACACACAATATTACTACACGCAAATACTACACACATATACTACACGTACATACTACACACACGCACACACTGTACGCACACACTACACACACTTTTAAATATGTTTGTTCCTTGTGTTTATGCCTTAAATCGGCTTCGTTTGATTCGACGTTCGTGTCAAGGTAGAGAATACTTTGAAATATGTTCAGCATGCATTGGTAGCGACGCGACATCGCTAGAAGGTGATGCGGTCGCGTCAAATTATGGCTAGAAAGTGACACGGCAGATTAAGGCAATGCGGTCGCGTTAGGTATTAACGCGGTCACACCATTTGGTGGATGCGATCGCGTCAGTTGTGGCGGCCCAAATTATGGGCTTATGCATTATTAGGCCCAATTCGGTCTATTTTGAGTCTAGGTCGGATTTGGGGCTTATAAATAGTCCCGTTGATGGTTTCAGGAAAGAGGGGGAGTATTTGATTAGTCTTTGATTTTGGTTTGGTCAATAGAGTGTGAAGAATTTATTTTGGTCAAGTATCAATCAATTGATACTCAATTTGTCTCTTTTGATAGGATAGAGTAGTCCTATATTGTAACGCTCTGATATACTGAATTTGAGATCCCTTTAGCAAACAATGTAAAATTCGGTGTGTTTTGCATTGTTGATTTTCTCGTTTATCATTTGTTCCTTGTGTTTGTTCTTTCCCAAAACTACATGCACACACTACACACACTTCACAAACATTACACACACTGTCTTTATCATCATCCTTTAAAAAATATTAAGAAAGAAACGAAAAAGGAAAAGTTTAACTAACTCAAATCCACTCATTTGAATTTAAACATCCAAATAAGGGATTTTAAATGGATTTGAAATGGGTGAATTTCCAAATACAAAGAGTTGAAAATTAAATCATTTGCTTTCGAAATCCTTCCATCCAAACACAACCTAAATCGATTGATAAAGATTGTTGGGGCTCAACACAAGCAGGGAAAATTTTCCAGTGACACCGTCATCAACCCGAGGGAGAAGTGTAATGTTATCTACTCAAGGGGCGAGATCGAACAAGAGAGTCAAGAGCCGAAGAAAAATGAAAAGGGGATTAAACAAAACCAAAAGGAGGTGGTCGAATTTGGGTTTGCACCACCAAAAAGGACATTAATCAAAGATGTCCCCGAATACATACTTTCCATTCCATTTTCTCTAGCACTATTGAGAATAGGAATGAGCAACTCCGCAGCGGACATGCTAAGCTCTTGGAGGAGCGTGAAGCTAAGAAGAAGTTTTGAAAAGAGAAATGGGCAGCAAGGAAGAGATTAGCGAGAGAGAAAGTTGAAAAGCAAAAGAAATAAGGCGGTGATGACAAAGATAACAAAATATTACTTTCTTTTGTTGACGATTCATTTGAATTAGACTTACATGATAATATCTCTGCGAACCATATTCCTTCAGAATTTTCTAGTATGTTTTCTATAAAGCAGGCTAAATCCGAGAAGGAAATTGAGAACAAGGGGGATGGGGTCATGAAAATGTCTCCGGATAAAAGTGTTATGGTAGTTGATTATGTGCTAAAGGATTCAAAGACGATGCACACCGAGGAAAAGGCAACGAAGAAGGAAGTCACGAGTCCCCCAAAGAACACAAACACTCACACAAAAAGGGAAACCAAAATAAAAGATCCAGGGAGTTTTTCCATATCTTGTTCTATTGGTAGTTAATTGTTCAAAAATGTATTGTGTGACGTAGGATCATGTTTCAATCTAATGTCTCTCAAAATGTCTACAAATTTAGGATTAGGGATAGTAAAGCAATCCTTTACTACTATCCAATTGGCGGATGGATCATTACTAACGCCAATGGGAGTAGTCGAGGATGTGCTTGTTCGAGTTGAAAATTTTGAATTCCCTAGTGATTTTATAGTTGTTCACATGCAAGGGACCATGGATGTCCCTTTCATTTTAGGCCAACCATTATTGGCAATAAGTCAAGCTATGATAGACATGCCTAAAAGAAAGTTGACTTTTTGTATTCAAAAAGAAGTAGTCACATTCCTTATTTATAATAGGGCAAGACTAAAAGAAAAGGACACATGATGTGTCGTTTATACTGCTTTGAAGAGTCTAGAGTTGCTAAATAGAGTCTTAACTAATCAAAGAGCAAGTAAATTTAGTTGGTTGAGCTTTGGTTAGTAAAGAAATTGAGGGGGTTGTCTGGCTGAAGACGAAAAACATAGCGCTTGTCGGGAGGCAATCCGATATTTATTATTTTTTTGTTAATTTTTCTATTAATGATTTCATGTTTGTTTTTATTTATTTTTGTGTTGTAGGAATTGATATAACACTAAATTAATGAAGCAATGACGCATGGTCGCGATAGTGAGAAATGAAGACAATAGCAAGACATCTGGTGGGTGCAATAAGCCAAATATTGGAGCAAACATAGCTTCCAACCACCACTTGAGCCATAGTCTATAAGTTAGCACCAAGGCGTACCACTCTTTTCCCACAAAAATTGGTCTTTGACCAAGTTTGGGGGAGGAGTGTATAGTGGTACGTCTTAGCCTCTATTTATATCTGTCTAAGTTATTTTCTTGCTTGATTGCTTCTGTTTTATGTGATATATTTATTTTGGGTCTATAAGCCCATATGTGTGAAGTTGATCTTGAGTTGAGGTTGTATACCCATTGCTAGTTAAATTTTTGTTTGTGTTGATTATAGGTACTTTTATTGCTTTATATTTTAAGTTTATTGGAGTCTAGGAGTTTGAAAAAACCCGAGATTTTGATTCATTAAAAAGTGATTTGGAAAAAGAACAAAAAGGGGGGGGGGGGGGAAGATAGATGGCAATGTGTTAATGAGGAGATGATTTTTTATCTATAAAATTTGCAAAATTGGCACATAGTCGAGCATGATAGGTATTCTGAGATAAAATTGAGTTGCACTTAGACCATTTGATCAACATAAATCGTGTGAGAATTTTGAGCCAAACTTGTACTCCCCTTTTTGGAGTAATATGTTTATTCTTTCGGTGTGAATTGATTGGAGACATGCATGTGTTTCTAGAACTTGCCTTGTTTCTATGTTAAGAATATGTCAAGCATATGTCGTGACTCAAGAAATGATCTTAAACAATTTTTGAATTTAACCTTTTTTTTTTTTTGCCTTAAAAGTAATCCCCTTTGACCAAAAAAAAGAAAATTTGAAAATTTGTCCCTAGTTAGCCCACTTGAGCTTTATAGCCTTATTCTTTGATAGCCCTACATTACAAGACAAATACCTTTCAATTTAAGCCTTTGGCTTCATTTGGACTAATTGAGTAAGAGGGAGGAGGATTGGAAGGTAGATTTGGGAAAAATCATAGGAAGTAAGTGGTAAAATTAGTGGATATTTAAAGAGTATGAAAGAAATGAGAAGTGATAGGCGAGAAGTCGAGAAAAAACTCTCCTAGTTTTTAGTTATTATTTTCTAGTTATGAAAAGAGAAAAAAAAAAATTATTTTTGCATACATTATCAAAAGCTTTTGTGTATGTTAAAAAACAGAAGAAGAAAAGAGAAGAAAGAGTTTGTTGTATATATGTAATTTTTTAATTGTTTTTGTTGAGGATAGGTTAGAACTTGGAAAAGTGCTTCTGAAGCATGATTGGTTAGAAAAGTCAAGTAGTCCCAAATTTGTGGTACTCGAAAAATAGCGAAAAAGCACTTGGTTGTTAGCACTTTTTGAGTGGTGAACAAATCAGTTCTTTTGGGTGAACAAATCAGTTCTTTTGGGATGATTTGCTGAGATTTGAAGAGTAAGATTGAGTGATTGTATTGAGGGGTAGTCAGGCTAGGTGTAACTTGGTTAGTCCAATGTTAGTCACTTTTTATCCAAATACATCCCACCTTACCTTAAACCTACATTACAACAAAAAATAAGACATTTTTTATTCTTTGTCACACATATTGAGTACGAGTGTAGCTTAGATGATTGACAAGCATATAGTAGGCAATGTGTGTATTGCAATTTGAGCGTAAATTATCCAAAAATCCAAACACTTGAGAGATGAGAGAAACACTTACTTGGTGAGGATCAAAATAGTTTAAAAGTGTCAAGTCTCGAAAGTAGTTGATTATGCTTAATCATAAATGCTCAAGTTTACTGTATTGCCTAGTCATTAAGAAACAAATCTGTCTGAAACTAGATTCGCCATTTAATCGCCCTAATCACATGTCTAATCACTTGTATCTTTGTCTCTTTTTTTTCATTGTTCGAGACGTACAACATTCTAAGTTTGGAAGGATTTGACACATGTTTATTATGCATGTATTTCGGTCGATTTAGGTAAGTATTTTATGACATTTACATGCATATTAGACCAAGAATTGTTTATATTTGTTATATTGGGTCATTTGACGTGTTTTGACTTGTTTTGGAGTAAATTAGGTGATTTTCTTCCATTTGGACGAAGTTCGGAGAAGAAACAAGTCAAATATGGTTAAAATGGACGAAAAGGGAGTTAAAAGAGCAAAAAGGTCGAAGACGGCTACGTCTAAAGTTGCCTAGAACATGGAAAACACGCTACCTAACCAATGCGGTCGTGTCAATATGGCGCGCGGCCGCGTCGAAAAGCTGCCCGAAAGTGATGTTTTCTGTCAACTTGACACACCTCTAGTATTTTGGCTATAACTTGAGATCTAAAACTTTGATTAAGGTGCTATTGATGGCGTGGGAAGCCGATTAAAAGGGCTACAACTTTGTCAGAAATAGACAAACCCAAAAATTACAGAAAAACGTTCAAAAATAGCTTGGAAGTCAGACTTGAAAACTCACCTGGGCATCCGGTGCACGATCGCATCAAACCCTGCGTGGTCGTGCCAAAATCACTCATTTTAAGCATTTTTTGGGTTAGGTTCAACGCGACCATGCCATGCATTCGAGGTCTAAATCCTAATCTAAAGAGGATTTTAACCTGATATCTCCCAAGATTCGTCACCAGCTTATAAAAAGAGGCCCAAGCTTGAGATTTGAAGTAAGAACAAACAATTTTACATACTCTCAAGTACGAGGCTTGGGAGCGAGGATCGACGAGCAAGATGCGACAAAGATTAGCGACTCAAGATATGGGGTTTATTCTTCCTTTGTTTATTTTATCGTTGAACAATGTTTGTCTATGAATTATTATTTCTTTGGATTATAAATATTAGTAGCTAAACACCGTTGTGTTCTAGGAATAGAAAGTAGGATTTTTCGATGATGTTTTGATCTTTAAAATTATAGACTCCAGTTTAATATATTTATCTATGTGTTTTTTTCATCCATATGATTGAGTTTAATCTAACCAATTAGGTTTAATTTACTTGTTTAAAAATTCCGATTCGAGAGAAGGGAATTGTTAATAGACGGTAATGCATCGCATGATTTTCTATGATCGTGTGGGCATAGATTTAGGGACTGTTCGGAGTCTTTCAGATTAATTGACTCGGGAGAGTAATTAGTCTGAATAGATCCACAATCTAGTCGCTTCGGAAGAAGGATTGTTTAAATTAGTGTCATCTAATAAATATAAAACTAGTTTAAAAATCTATAGTTTTTAGGTTAATCATTCATCAAAATAATATCTGAGATTAACGCCCTAGAATATATTCTCTTTGATTGGAAATCAATTCTTGCTAATTAATTCATTTAATAGATTATATGCGATATAGTTTAGTAATAAATAACCCTTTGCAATTCCAGTGTCTAGTTAGGAGAATCCTAGATAATCAGGGTATCAAACTACCTAACCTCATTCCCTGTGGATCGACCTTGACTTCCACTATATACACCTACATAAGTACACTTGCGGTAATTAAAGGTTAGGATTAGAGCCTGTCAATAACAAGAGCCGAGGGGAGAATGGTGGATGCAAGATCAACTGGATAACGAGACTTGAAGATTTTGGATTTTGTGTGAGTAGTCATTGGATGAGTAGGCTGCGGGGCGGCAGCAGGATGTGCATCAGGGGATAGTGGGGGATCAACAAGAATGATATGAGCAGCATCATGTAGGAGTGTTGGAGGAGTAATGTTAGGGGAGAAGTCATCATGATGAGGACACAATGTGCATGAATCACACCCTACCAAAGCCCGACTCGAAAATCATCGAGTTGCGAACAAAAATCGTGAAGGTGTCGAGTCGAGAAGACGTGAAGAAAAGGTCCAAAACAACGACGGAAAAAATAGAGCGTAACAGGAACACGTTGCATACCCGACGTGCGCGAAACAGGTGGAGAATAGGAACCACCGGACCCGGTACTAGCAAGCAACCGGTCCGTCACCCCATCCAGTGAGTTGGCCCAAATTCTAGCCGGTTTAACCTTTGGTCGAGCGTACCTCTTTCGTATTTCAGCCATAACTTCGTCATCGAAACTCGGATTTGAGAGATTCAAGTATCCACATGAAGCCAAGACGAAGATCTACAACTTTTGTTCAAGTAAAAGCTAATTGTGAATGAAGTTTTCCCTAAATTTCTGAGAAGGATGAATCAAGCGCGGTTGGAAGGTTCTACTCAACATTTTAAAGGGCCAAAGCACTCCTTTTTATAGTGTTACCCTATTACCCTTACTAAGGGGCTAATTTCTACAGATTTTGTAAAGAGAAGGGTGGGAAAGTGTCTCCTATGGTAGTATCCCTTCTCACTATTTGAACACACAATTCATTTGCAAGATTTCACGCTTTCTAACTATTCTCTCTCTAGAATCTCTCATATATCTTCTCTCTCGAATTAAGAACTAGGGTTAGGGTTCTTGCTCCTTTTCAAGGAGGAAGACATCATTGGCAGAGAACTCGGAGATTATTCATGGGCTTGTAATACTCGTCAAGATTATCAGAGTTCTACAAGGATTCTTCAACTTATTGAGCATTTTTCTCCCCTCTCTTTAACTTTCGATTTTTCTTGATTTCTTGCTTGATGTTGTTGAGTCTTATTTATGATTTGATGATTTGTGAGTATTTTCCTTGTTTCCCGGGGTTAGAGAGTAGCCCAACACTAAGATTGTGATTTTAGTATAAAATGTGTTGATGTGGGTTTTTTTTTTTTTTTTTTATGATTGGAATTGACATTGTGGGATTGTATGTGTTATAACATAGGCATCACAAATCTAAGGTATATTGGTTCTCTTCAAGTGCCCATGGGGGACGACGGGAGAACCAAAATCACATATGCCAATATCGATGGGTGTCCTAAGGCCTCGCTCTTTAGGCAATATTCACTTGGGGTAGGGATTTAAGGATTAATTGGGTTTCATAATTAATTAGCTTGCCTTGGCTTAGTAATTCCATTTCTGGTCTTCAATAATTGGAATTAGCTCTAATTCTTGTGTAAGTAGTTAATTTGCTAATCCTTTTTGTTCGCCCACTTGAACTTCTAATTGGGTAACATGACCTTCCTTCATCTTTGGCCCCACTATTAACTCGTGTTTGCCAGATATATTTTCCTAGATTGTGTGAAATCGAACCTCGGAAATATCTCCAGTCGATTGGTTCCCTCCTTACTTTATAAAATTGCTTTATGTTGGTTAGCTTAGTTTCCACTTTAATTTGCATTTGGCCTAACTTACTCAAACATGCTTAAGTTGATTCTCATGGAATAATCCCCATGTATGTGGATTCAAAATTCTTTATACTACCTTTGTCCCAAGTAGTACGCTTGAGGTTTGAGAAGATCATTCTAATTCTAGCAATTTGGAGCGGCTTTCGCGATAATTCACCCCTATAGCCATACTAGAAGCAAATAGATTTTCTAGCCTTCATCGCACATAGTAACTTCGATGTACACCAGATCGATGTGAAGAAAGCATTCCTTAATGGACTTCCGGTTGAAGAAAACTATGTTGAACAACCACCAGGTGTTTAGGATCCAACTGAAGATAAAGTCTACAAGATGAAGAAGGCGCTGTATGGCCTGAAGCAATCACCTTGAGCTTAGTAAGATACTCTCTCACAGTATCTAGTAAAAAATAAGTCCCATAAAGGTGTTGTGGACAAAACCTTATTTAGAATTCGAGATGGCAATAATATATAGTTAGTCCATGTTTATGTTCATGACATTATTTTTGGATCAACTGATAAAGAACTATGTAAGTTGTTCTCCCAGCTAATGCAAAGTAAATTTGAGATGAACATAATGGGAGATTTATGCTTCTTTCTTGGATTTCAAGTAAGACAGTGGGATGATGACATTTTCATTAATCAAGTAGTGTACAAACAAACTTCTCAAGAAATTCGGGAAGGACAACTCAACCTTTGTAAGTGTTCTCATGAACACATCAATGAGACTTGACAAAGATGAAGACGGAAAAGACTTTGATATCACACATTATAAAGACTGATTGGTTTACTTTTATATCTTAAAGCAAGAAAATATGACATCTTGTTCGTTGTAGGAGTTTGTGCACGCTATCAGTAGCACACAAGGAGTCTCACCTCCTAGCAGCAAGGAGAATCCTAAGATATCTAAAGGGATGATAGGAGTTAGGTTGTGGTAACCAAGAGATGGAGGATTCGAGCTTAAAGGGTATTTAGATTCTGACTTCGCTGTTTGCAAGATTGGCCGCAAAAGTGCGAGTGGAACCTGTCAATAGCGTGGAATTGACTAGTTTCATGGTTTATCAAGAAACAACAATCTATCACAACATCTATAGCAGAAGCAAAGTACATTGCTATAGGAAGTTGTTATGTGCAAATATTGTGCATGCAACAGAAATTGAAGGACTATGGGATACTCGCAAGAGAAACTTCTATAATCTGAGATAACACTAGTGCGATTGTTATCACACACAATCTCGTTCGTCTTTCAAGGGCCAAACATATATAAGTTAGACATCACTTCATTCGCGATCATGTGGAAAAGAAAGATGTAAAGCTTAAAAACATCTATATAGACATGCAGCTAGCTAATATTTAACTAAAACTCTATGTGAATCATATTTCAAGATATTTCGGACTAAGCTGCAGATGCTACTTCTGCAGGGAATCCCCTGTAGGAAAAGTCTGCTGATGTGGGAAGCATTTCAAAGCAGAGTGGAATAGTTATTTGAAAGGATATTGTAACCCCTACTGGAGTAAGGGGGAATGTTGTAAGTATTGCAAGGTGATTTGTTGCATATTATAACGTAAGTTTGCTGTAAGAATGATGGTCGTAGAAAACATATGGTGATTGACAAAAATGTCTACAACAGGAAATATAGTAAGGAACAGATGTAAGCTAAAATATTGTAACTTGTTAAAGCTTACTGCAGTAACCCTTACTATGACACAAATGATGTAAGTATTTAATGCCTACAACATTTAAAACATAGGGATAATTACAAAATGGCCGCCGAACTATTAGCACTTTTTCACTTCGGCATATAAACTATTAACGTTGGCTAAACCGCCGCCAACCTATTTGAATATTACTACTCGAAATCTGCCGGCCAGAATACCGCCCAAATTTTGTCCCAAAAGGTGGCTTTGCAAAACCGGGTGTGCAATGAATTTGGGCGGTATTATGGCCGGCAGCTTTCGAGTAGTAATATATAAATAGGTTGGCGGCGGTTTAGCCAACGTTAATAGTTTATATGCCGAAGTGAAAAAGTGCTAATAGTTCGGCGGCTATTTTGTAATTATCCCTAAAACATATTGCATCCTTATTACAACATTTATACTTCGTCGTAGCATTTGGTGTGCTGGGATGTTAAAACTTGTCAGTTTTTAAGCGGGAAAATGTTCCTTTCTTAACCAACAAAGGTTTCCCCACATTTAATGCACCTGTCACTTTCTGCGCCGTAATAGTTACTTTTCGCAGAAGTAACTATAGTCTTTATATTTGACCAATGCAGCAATTAAAACTCCGCCGCTAATTCAAATTCATTTTTCAATCAATGTATTTGAACAGTTCAAATCACACGTTTCATATCAAGAGAACCAAGAATTATATTTGAACATATAAATAAAATGATTATATAAACCTATACTCAAAAAGTAAGAAAACCTCTTCATTCTCATCATTCTGTAAAGAAACCGTAAAGATCCAATCTTCAGATCTTCAACCTTCTTCCCAGCATGACACCAAAGAAATCCACTCTAACAACAAAGAACTCCAAGTATATCGATGGCCATCTAGTCTCTTTATTATATCTATGGATAGGGATAGTGGAGAGAAATAGAGAATCGAAAATTATCGATATGGTCTGGCGAAAGCTAGATAGTAGTCATACCTTCTTCCTCAGTGTCAACGCACTAAAATACCAGGAAGATGTGGTGGTGCAGTTCTATAATACTGCAAAGGTCACCGAGGATAAGAATAGTGAACCAACCACCATCACGTGCACAGTGGAGATTACTAAAGTTAAGTAACCCCTATTAAACTCGCCATATTCTACAAAATGCTGGAGGAAGGACTTACTCCGAAACAGGCAAAGGCCATGGTTAGGAGTTTCTGTAATAGTGTTAGAGGGTATTTTCGGGCAGCCAGCATGTGAAAATGTGCACGAATTTTGTACCAAGATCACATTTGCCCTGAGTTTGAATATATGCATTATATGTACAATCGAAGTATTGAATGCAGGACAGGAGCTATGATCACTACACCAATCCTAGATTCTGACTGATGATGGCAGTGTGGAAAGATGAGGTTGTGAACTGGCTACAATTTCTTTTGTCTCATCTTGTTGAGGAGATCTTGAAGACGAAGGACCGCAAATGCTACTGAGTCATGCTCAATTACGTACTTTACATCCTAGGAGTCAGGATTGTAAATGTCATGCCATTAGGAAAAGGGTAATTGATAGGTGGTACGAGGGAAGGCTCTAATAAAAAGGGAGATGTTGATGATGAAGTGAGAGGGGTCACTCTCACGAAGCAGGCTGTGATTAGAAATCGGAAAGCTGTATCCATAAAGCCCCATACTAAGAAGAGGACTCATCGGTTGAAACTTATAACGGAATCGATGATTTCCTCTATAGCAATAGAAGAAAGGGAATTGAAAAAGAGCAGTGTTGAGGAACATCTCCTACGGCGAAAGAGACGTAGGCTAGTCAAAGTCCACATCAAACAATGAACTATCAGGCAATTTTTTAATGAGCCTGAGGCAACACCCTCACCTCATAGGTCACCATCTCCTGTCCATGAGATAGTTCATGTAACTGAACAGAATGAATCAAGTACTTGAACCTTATGTTGTTCTCTCTATCCTCCCTATTAGCCAGGATCCACCCCCATGAACCCTTGATATCTTAGGAGGAAGTGGCAGCAGGTTTGACATTGCCCCAACCTCCAGCTTCAGAAAGTGCCCCATCTAGTGATCCCTGCAAAACCGCAGAAGTTGAAGATGAAGCTTGTGCAATAGAGGAATCACGACCTACGGATGAAGCATGTGCACCTCCTCAAGGAGAAATTTATCCACACATAGAGGAGTTACTGGAGGATGAGATGCAAAGATATTGTCGATGGCGTACCAAAGGGTGAGGTTGTACCTTGCCATCTTAGATTGGGCAAACTGGGGTAAAGAAGAAAAATGGGTGACTACCAGGACAACGTCTACTAACATCGCTAAATTGACTTGCAGGAATTTCGGTGATCATATTAGGCTTGTAAAAAGGTTGTGCTTATAGGAGAAGGCAACCTTAAAATGCCCTGCTAATAATGACTCTGAAGACGAGATGGACGAAGAAGAAGCACGAATACTTCGTCAAGTCCTAGATCAAAACAAGAAGTAATTTCTTTAGAGACATCAAGAAGCTTCCTTAAGAGGTCCAAGAAGCACGTCTCAACAACCTGCTGATAATTCTACAACAGCACAACCAGCTGCTGAAGAGAGTCCTGATGAAGATCATATTCCACTATCTACTATTTTCAGAGCTCAGTAGGAAGTTTCCAATGAATCTACTGTAGGAGAGGGAATAATGGAAGAGGCAACAACTACCTCTCAGGTTGCATGTGAATCTACTGCAGGAGTAGTTCCAGCAAAAGAGATAAAAGCTCAAGTGGCTAATGAACCTACTACAGAAGTGGTGGTAGTAGAAGAGGCAGTAACACTTCTAGGTTGCCGATGAATATGCTACATGAGAGATTACAATAGACAAGGCAGACATCATTTCTCAAACACCAAGCGTACAAGTGGGAGGAATTAAACAAGCTAGGGTCCAAGAAGAAGTACTACCATAAGTAGGAGAGGCTACTCAACCAATACAACAAGTAGATGTAGGCGAAGAACAAGAACACGCAACCCAATACACCTGTTGAAGTTGCTGTTGATGTTGTAATAATTCAAACTACCGTAGGAGAAGAACTTAATAGAAACTCTTAGTTAGTTGAATAGAATGAAGATGAACAACTCCTTGACTATGAAGAGAGTCCAATACCAACTCCTTCCAAAAGCAATGCAGAAACATGAAGAAGAATATCTGCTCGAAGAGGAGTACCAGAAGATAGAACCAGACCATGACCCAGGAGTTGCAAGTGTGAGGCAGAAAATTAAGCCCGATTACGTTGAAAAGATGAAGGCTAATCCAATGGAAATGGAGCAAGAGGAAAGGGAAAGACTAGCCAAGGAGCAGGCTAATGTTGCCTGTTGACGTAGACAAAACAAGTGAAGTAGTAGCTCCAGGCACAGAAAGCGCTGCAATAGACATAGAGGAAACAAAAGAGTCTACCGAACATTCCACTGGACCAGTTGAGGGGGAACAACATCAAGGCGAAGAACATTGCAAGGAAACACCTACTGAAGAACTACGTTTTAAAGAGCAGCCTCATGACGAAGAAAACAACAATGTTGTTCGAGGACAAGATGCTACAGGAGTAGAAGAGCAACAAGATCCGTCTCCAGCCACCCCAAAGGAAGAAGATCCAGAAGTAGAAATAAAAATTCAAGGGAGAAAGCGATCCAGCTCTCCTGAAGGGTTCCATCTGCACAGAAGCGGCTTAGGCACATCTCGTCAGTTACAAAAATTGTGAGGAACATACAAAAGGGACAAGGGGAGAAGTCTCTAGAAAGGGAAAATGATGCCCTTGTGGATATTAGACAATCCCATGTGGATTTAAACCTCCAAACTACTGCTGAACTCCAAGAGGTACGGGAACAATTTGAGCATATTGTATCAGCAACCTATGGAATGGTGGCTGATGGAAGACCTGACTGCAGAAGTGCAATATGACTGTCGTCAATTTGAATAGATTATGTACACGCGGTGGTGGAGGTATACTGGGAATGACCTAGATTTTTCCAGGAGGAGAAGGGATAAGAATGATGAAGATAAAAGAAGAGGAGATAGAAGGCAAAGAACCAGGCAGCCATCCAAACATCGTCATTTGAGGAAGAACATAAGAAATATTGTTGGAGGGTAAATATATAAACATCTCTCTATGTTTTGTACTCACTGATGTAAGATGGTTTTTTGGCATGTATCTACTGTAAAATAAAACAGTTACCATAAACTGTCAAATGATTATAGCTCCTAATCTTTCATTGTTTGTTGTTATGTTTGAACCTTTTAATGATTAACTATTTTGGACTAACAGGTTGTTTTCTTATGACTTTAAGTTTTAAATGTTTAGAGTTTTGACATCATAAAAAAAAAGAGAATATAGTTAGAAAATTTACATATAGTTTTGATGATGACCAAACCATATCGTAAGGTAGGAACTAGTGCCCCCAAACGTTCTGTAACATTTGTAATAGATAGAGCTAGTTCTATGGTAGAAGTCACAACACAAGATACATCAAGTTCGTCAAGGAAGCATACAATAAAAAGTCAACTATCGGAAGTAAGGAACATATGTTGTAAGGAGCATATATCACAAAGATTATGCTTGTGTAGCGTTACAACTTCCACTGTAAGGAAGATCCACTACTTTCTCAATTTACGATCTTGCAACAAGGACACACAGCAACCATATCAGCAGAGGAAATGTTAAGTCAAAGTCAGAAGTTTGGAGATTAGAAAATACAGCTAGTGGAGATAAGAAGTAATTCTTGTACTTACTAAAAAAAAGAACTAGATGATGTATGAAGAGCATTAAATGTCAATGAGAAACTCCTTATCTCTTCTACAAGGAGGAATCCCAATTGCTATTAACAAAAGTAGATAGAAGACGAGTAAAAACTACTGAAGCAACTACTCAAACTATCATTGAATAGCAAAAACAGTATCTTTTTCGAGCTTTTGAACTCTAAGCTTCCAAGCATGCACTCATCGCAATAATTCAAAGAAAGTGTGAGTTTAATGAAGAGAGCAAAAACAATAATGCAGTAACAATCAACTACTACTTAAGCGAAGATTCTTAAAGCTGCAACGACAAATTCAAGTCATATAAAGGTAGCTCTTAGAAAGTTTTCTCTGTAGTAATCCTTCTAATCAAGAAAGGTTGCTCACATATAAACCAATATTCAAGTTTAGAGGCATCTTCCAGTTGTTGGAGAAAACCTTTTATTAAATCTTCTATAACGAGTAGTTTCTAACGGGATGTCTACCGTTGAATAAGTGACCCAAACTGGACTATAATAGTTATGAGGAACGTGTATAGTAGAGGAGTAGCACTCCGAAAATAGGCAAACACTATTGTAAGGTGCCAAATTGAACTTGGGCGTCGGTGTAGCTAAGATTGTACTGTGTGAACAACTTAGTAAATTTTCCATGTGTAAGGAAAGAGTGGATGTAGAAGGATTACCCCCACTTTTGAACCACTATAAATTGTTGTGTATTTTCTTATATCTTTCAATACTACTGCAGGATACTACATACTTACAACATTATCATAGAAAACGCTGTAACAACAAATTTCGTGTATAAAATGTATAAACACGAAAAGATGTACAAAATAGATTTCTTTTGATCAAATGAGTAAACTTTACAATTTTGTGGATCCTATCTCTAGTTATCCTCGAATTCTTCTCTTCGATTGATTGATGTCGGAGTTAACCTTGATTTTCCCCGGTTTTGGAATTTGACTTGAGTAACGTTAATTCAAAGGCTTGTGAGCTTGATTTTGAATTAAATAGTACTTTTGATTCAATATGCGAAGAACGTCTTCGAAAATCTTGACGAACGACGAAAAACACCTTCGAAGTTTTTACTTGAAACGCCGATCGGAGGGGCTTAGCACCTTGATCTCGGATCAAACGTTGAAAATCTTGAGATTGGCTTTGTAACGCCTTGAAAAAATCTCAAGATTGGCTTCGTAATGCCGGATTGTAATACCGGATTGGCTTTGTACCGCCTTAAGCTCAAGATTGATTTTGTACCACCTTTCTTGAGCTTGTCTTGTTGTTGATTTTCTCGAAGAACGTCGAAGAATACCGAAGAACGTTGAAATTTCTTTGTACCGGAATTCTTCGCTTGATTCTTGACTTGTGTTCTTGTCTTTTTGGTGGAGAATGAGGTCCTATTTATAGTGGTAGGATGGAGAAAAACCTAATGGGCTTGAGTCTGAACGGAGCGATATGATTGGTCCTTCATGATATCATTATCCATAAGGTAATTATTAAATTAATTTATTTAATTTAATAATTACTGCAACAACTTGACACATGGAGAGTTCTGATTGGTCCAGCATGACTTGATGTTTATCCTCATCTTCTTGGATAATTACTAAATTAATTTAATTTAATTTAGTAATATCTGCATCATCTTGACACGTGGCGGCTTCCCATTGGCCAATAAAATATATAGTAAATCACCAATTAAATTGATTATTTAACTTAGGAATTCTATTTAATTAATTCCTAATATTAAAAATAATCAATATAAAATTGATATTCAACATATATTTTATTACGTGGTGCATTTTAATTGGATACAAAATTTGCGTATCAACAAATGCCCCCTCGAGACTTGTTCACGGACGAGCGTCTTGGAGTGGATAAGTCTCGAACTGACTTTCGGAATTTCCCCGGACATATTGATATTTTTTGTACTCGCATCATAGAGTTCTTGAATTTGGACTTAGATTTGGACTTGTAGATAGTTTATACTCGTATCAATGAGTTCTTCATTTGAACTTGAATTTGGATTCGTAGATAGTTTATACTCGTGTCAAGGAGTTCTTCATTTGGACTTGAATTTGGATTTGTCGATAGTTTATACCCATATCAAGGAGTTCTTCATTTGGACTTGAATTTGAATTCATAGATAGTTTATACTCATATCAAGGAGTTCTTGATTTGGACTTTGGATTTTTAGATAGTTTATACTCGTATCAAGGAGTTCTTCACTTGGATTTGAATTTGTATTTGTAGATAGTTTATACTCGTATCAAGGAGTTCTTGATTTGGACTTGGATTTGTAGACCTTTTAAGCTTGTGCCAAGGAGCCTCGAACTTGAATTTGAAACTTGTTGGTAGTTTATACTCATACCACTGAGTTCTTGAATTTAGAAGTTGAATCTTCAACATTGTGGGCTTAGACGAAGTTGACATATTTGACTTGGAAATGTGGATTTATCTGAGGTTGAACTTGACAATCCAATTTGACGAAATCAAATAACTTGACAGACTTGGAGCTTGGATCTCTAAATTTGGAGCAACTTCAGAGAGGGAAACACAATTTAGACTGAACTTAGAATATTTCTAAGCTGCCTACGTACCCCGGTGAGAGGGATCAAATCATAACGTAGTTCAAATTTTCACTTTGTGTTTTGTTCTTTGGGGGGTGCCGTGTACAGTTTATACTCATGCGGGCCAGGAGTGACTATTCTTTAACCACTTTAGCCTAAGTGAGGTAAGTTAGCATTTCAACCACATACTTTACCTTTGGTGGTCGCCGTGCACAGTTTATCCTCATGCGGGCCAGGAGTTGTTCTTCTTTTTTTTTTCTTTTCCTTTTTCTCTCTCTTTTTTTTTTTTTTTTTTTTTTTTTTTTTTTTTGCATTTGGCTCAAGTGAATTTCAAGAAATCCCCTTTTAAGGGACCGATTCGTACACCATGTTTAAGCTCAAGTAGGGTATTTTCAACATCTTCCTCTTCTACATGTCTATCTTTGTATTTGCTTCCTTGTTTGTCCGTCATGTAGCATGGGGTATCACCAAGGCCATTATCTTCCAAGATAGTTGTAAGGTTTGTTGTTGCATTGCCTTCTTCTAACACTATTTTCCCTTGTCGGGCTAATTGCATGACCTTGTCCTTGAATATGAAGGAATCCTGGATTGGATGGCCTACCAAGCAATGGTACCTGCAGTATTTTGGGTCATCAGTTTGTCCAGCTTCTTCAGGCCGCTTCATTTCTGGCAACTCGATGAGATCTTCTTTGATCAAATCATCGAATATTCCAGAGACATCGGAGTCCAAGAACGGATAAGTCCTTTGCTGCTTCTCCTTCAAAGTTGATTTCCTTTGCTCTCTGTCTTGAGGGACATTCTTTTTCGTGGCATCATTGCTTCTTCGAAATTTGATGGGCATTGCACTAACAATCATGGAGTCTTTATTTTGATTTTTGGCGAAAGACTTGTCCCCATTGTTGAACTTATGAGACTCGTGAATCGGGGGTCCATCGACTCCAACTTCAGTCATACTTAGCTCCATATCATGCGCTCTTGTTGCTAGTTCTTCAAATGTCCTTGGCCGAATTCCTTGGAGGATGTACCGAAGACCCCATTGCATTCCTTGAGTGCACATTTCAATCGCGGAAGCTTCTGATAAACGATCTTTGCAATTGAGGCTCAGATTCCTCCATCGGTTGATGTAGTCAACTACGGCCTCCTCTTTCCATTGCCGTGTGCTGGTCAACTCAATCATGCTGACGGTCCTTCGAGTACTATAGAAACGATTGAGGAATTGTTGCTCTAATTGATCCCAACTGTCAATGGAGTTTGCATCCAAGTCGGTGTACCAATCAAATGCATTGCCCTTCAGAGATCGAACAAACTGTTTCACCAAGTGATCACCATAAGTTCCGGCATCATTGCATGTCTCAATAAAGTGGGCGATATGCTGTTTAGGGTTGCATTTTCCATCGAATTGTTGGAACTTGGGTGGCTGATAACCCTTTGGCATCTTCAAGATGTCGATTTGTTGAGTATATGGCTTGGTGAATGTGAAAGAAGACTTCGAGCTCCCCTCGAATTTGTCTTTGATAGTCCCCATGATGATCTCCTTGAGTTGGTCAACGGGAATCATACAATCAACAGATACTTGAATCTCTTCTAGAGGTGTTTCCTTGTCAATGACATCGCGTTTTGCAGACGTTTCACCGTTGCCTTCATTTTCAGTTGGTTCTTTCCCCTGAGCATGACTTGTATCGCAGTTGTCAATCTTGTTCTTCAGGTTTTCAATCTTCGAGTCCTGCTCTTGGACATGTTTTGCAAGTCCTTCAATGGCTTTAGTTAGACTTGCAAGTTGTTCTTCAAGAGTTGAAACGTTCGTTGTCATGATGTGTGCTACTTCTGAACTTGAGGAAGAGCGAGGAGTAGAGCATGCAGAGTCGTCCTCCTCATTTGCGATGTTAGCGGCGAGCTGCTTCGGATCCTTCTCAACAGCTTCAAGAGATGACGATTGTGATTGTAGTGTCTTGGACATTCTTCTTGTGATGATATTGACATTTGCAGTTGGAGAGTTTGTTGCAGCGATCTTCGTCAGCGTGATTTTATGAGGCGCCATAACACTATCTTCAGTTGTTGGTTGAGGAGGAGATGAGAGGTAGAGAGGTCCCACCGGACGTGCCAAATTTGTAACAACAAATTTCGTGTATAAAATGTATAAACACGAAAAAATGTACAAAATAGATTTCTTTTGATCAAATGAGTAAACTTTACAATTTTGTGGATCCTATCTCTAGTTATCCTCTGATTCTTCTCTTCAATTGATTGATGTCGGAGTTAACCTTGATTTTCCCCGGTTTTGGACTTTGACTTGAGTAACGTCAATTCAAAGGCTTGTGAGCTTGATTTTGAATTAAATAGTACTTTTGATTCAATATGCGAAGAACGTCTTCGAAAATCTTGACGAACGACGAAAAATACCTTCGAAGTTTTTACTTGAAACGCCGATCGGAGGGGCTTAGCACCTTGATCTCGGATCAAACGTTGAAAATCTTGAGATTGGCTTTGTAACGCCTTGAAAAAATCTCAAGATTGGCTTCGTAATGCCGGATTGTAATACCGGATTGGCTTTGTACTGCCTTAAGCTCAAGATTGATTTTGTACCACCTTTCTTGAGCTTGTCTTGTTGTTAATTTTCTCGAAGAACGTCGAAGAACACCGAAGAACGTTGAAATTCCTTTGTACCGGAATTGTTCGCTTGATTCTTGACTTGTGTTCTTGTCTTTTTGGTGGAGAATGAGGTCCTATTTATAGTGGTAGGATGGAGAAAACCCTAATGGGCTTGAGTCTGAACGGAGCGATATGATTGGTCCTTCATGATATCATTATCCATAAAATAATTATTAAATTAATTTTATTTAATTTAATAATTACTGCAACAACTTGACACATGGAGCGTTCTGATTGGTCCAGCATGACTTGATGTTTATCCTCATCTTCTTGGATAATTACTAAATTAATTTAATTTAATTTAGTAATATCTGCATCATCTTGACACGTGGCGGCTTCCCATTGGCCAATAAAATATATAGTAAATCACCAATTAAATTGATCATTTAACTTAGGAATTCTATTTAATTAATTCCTAATATTAAAAGTAATCAATATAAAATTGATATTCAACATATATTTTATTACGTGGTGCATTTTAATTGGATACAAAATTTGCGTATCACCAAACGCCTTTGCATATTTTCGCTGCATAAAACTCTCCGTAAACATTGCTTGTTGTAAGTACCAACTAAACAGCCATTTGTATGCTTACTTCTCAAAAAGGAACTTACTGTTGTACCTCTGATGTAAGAATCAGTTTCATACAGCAGACAAAAAACCATGTTCAAAGTATTTTGAAAAGTGAAAGTCAGATAAGTTAGAGGTTTATTCAACCCCCACCCACCCTCCCCTAAATCTATACCACTTAGGACCAATAACATTCTTCTTTCATTCAACATGCTAATAACCGTAATAACGAAATTTCTCTCTCACATAGTACTCTCATACAATACACTATGCTTTGCACATACACACGAAAAATTGGGTTGTTGAATACAGATGAAATCCGAATGGCCGAGTCTACAATGCGGGTATCATGCCATATTGATCAGAATCTGGTGAAAGAATCCATTCGATTTAATCTAATGTAAGTAACCACTGGTCCCTTGTTTAATGTACTAGAGTGTTAGATTTTATGGTAATTATGACTATAGATCCCAACATATATCTATCTATATGTGTGTGTATGTTTGTTTGTGTGTATCAGTAGATGTAATGATGTATTAAATTGTTTTTATAAATATTAACATTTTGCCTTTAATTTAATACAACAGGAGATTCATTATTTAAACAACGATTTTTATCCCAGTCATAACTTAAGTAAAGACAATTGAAAATTCATGTCCAATGAAATTAATTTGTTGTACTTAGAAAAAAAACTCAACTAATATTTTCTATAAGAAAATTATTTTATTAATTTTATAGTAGCTTTTTAAACCTAATACTATAGTCCATTTCATAATAAACATTTAAATCTAAACCAAATAATTAATCAATAGATAATTTATTTTTTTCCGTTATTTGTGTTGTATCTATTTGAATCTCTAATTTTCTATCCTTTTTGCTTTAGGTTTTCCAAATTTATTCTTTATGTTTCAAAATTTAACAAATTGATGGGCAGACAGTCTATAACAAGTAACACTTTCGGTAACTGCTAACCTTGCTACATTTTTTCCTTTTTGGTTGGCTATGTGACTAGATAATTTAAGAATACAAATTTCAGAAAATTAGAAGAAAAAAAGAAGAAATAAAAAATTAACATATAAAAAACTGTAGTGGGCCTGTCACACATTGGTGGATTTTGAAGTGGGCCCGTCAGTGGAGCAGCCCTCTTGTACTTATCCCATAACCATAATTATTTGAAAGTAATGCGTCACTTTTCTTATCAACAACAATAATATATTTACATGTCTATTAGCGCGTGTTAGATGGAACTAGGGTTGCTGAAATGGCCCTAGCCCGACGGGTCGGCCCGAGCCCGTTCGAAAAAACCCAGGATTAGGTTTAGGTATTTATGGCCCGTTTAAAATCCGGGTTTTTTGGCCCGGACCGCCGGACCCGTAGGGCTATGCAGGCTGGCCCGCAATTTAGTCGGGCTGGCCCGAGATATATATGTATTTATAATTTATTTGTATTTGGAGCCTGAAATTTTAAGTTAGTCGACTCAATAGACTCAAGTCAATACTACAAAATACATATTACATATTGTGATACAAAATAATATTGATACAATAAAGCGTAATACTAATAATAATATAATAATATATAGTAATACACATCCCAATTGCCGTTCCCCCTCTCCTTGGCTCCAATTCACTCCAGCGCCGCAATAACTCATCGCTCCAGCCCTACAACAACTCTTTACTTCAGCAGGCGTCAACTCCCCCACACCGCGCGAATGATACTTAACTTTGATAACATTATGTTATTTTTTCATGTATGTACATGAATGGTGATTTATTTGATATTTTGAGCCCTAAATATTTTTATGTTTGAATTACTAAGGTTGTTGGATTTCAGTATACATATAATTTTTAAAGTTTGACATGTAGCCCGATAGTGGCCCGTTTAGCCCGAAAACCGATAGGGTTAGGGTTAGGTTCACCATATTCTTGGCCCGATAAAATGGCCCGATAAGCCCGAGGCCCTATAAACCCGAAAACCGCTGGGGCTAGCCCGAAACCGCTAGGGCTGGCCCGTTTGGCAACCCTAGATGGAACCATTTAGATTTGCTCTCTATCCACATTTCGTTGTAGGTTTAAGTCAACGTTTTTAAATTTGTCAGACCGATTGGATTTAATCGAGAATCAACTATGAAAGTGAATCTTGTGTGTGACCAACATACACAACTTATTTTATATGATTAAGAGTAATTTTAAATTTAGAATATGATCGGAATATGAACATTGATATTGGGTCATTAATTAAGGCATAGATTAAACTCATCACACGAAATGAGATTCGTGTGATGACCACATATATTTTTGTCCTAGTATGATGCTGATCGTGTTCCTAGTATTTAACGGATTTCAAGTAATCCAACGAATCCGGTAAAGTATTAGGTAAAATCAATGAACTCGAGACCCAATTAATCAAAATTCTCATGATTTTTAGACACTTTGAGATTGAAAAATAAATGGACGCACAACACAAGAGACCAAGAATACACCACGACTAATAAACACTCCATTCGTTTTATAAAGAATGTCATTTTTGACACTTTAAAAAATTTCACAATAAGTGTTACTTTACCATAAAAACTATAATTCTTCCAATATTAACTTAAACAACCTACTTAATTTAGTTTATTATTTCCTTATTTCACAAAACATACCAATTAAATATCAATCCTTAATTTTTCAAAAATATAGTTAAAATGACGTTCTTCATGAAACGGAGTAGTAATCAGGCTTCTAAAATTGAACTTTACAAATCAACCCCACAAAGTTGCAACATTTATATCATATTATTATTCTTCTTCAAAGTCCATTACGCCAAGACAAGTTTATATGTGCGGTGCACAACTACAATTCTAACTCACATTTTTTTTTCAAGCACACTTATATAAATTTTGACTATGCATTTAATCCGTGTGTAGACATATATATGAATATGAGCTCTTTTGTGCTCTAGTTAAATTCGTGTAAATCGGATAATGGATCAAAATGTATTACTAATTATTTATGTCTAAATGTATTATATATTTTGGGTAAATGTATCATGGTGAAAAAATATTAATCCTTATGCTTAATGATATCACTTGTTGGGGGTAAATGTATAATATAATTCATTTACGTAGAACAAGCGATATTTAACATAAATTGTGATACTCATTCCGAATAACATTGTACAACTGGTACATATGAGACTTAGTCATTTAAGTCATTCAATTTATTACAATAGTTAAATTTGTCGAACCAATAATCTAGTTCATTATCCGATCTGATGGCCGATCCGGATTCAAAAACATTGACTTAAGTAGGTGTTTAGCCAATTTTCTTATGAGGCATCCTTCTAAAAGTTGTATTTCTTGTAACAAATACTAATTTTTTCAAGAAAATACTACTTTTTTCTCAAAAACATATAATTTATTCTAGTAAAATAGTATCAATATTGTAAAAGGTGTTGTTATAAATAAAAGGAAAATAAAACAAAAAGAAAGAAGAAAATGTGAAGACCACAAGTCGGTCTCTCACAATGCAAAAAAGTCAAAATATCAAATCCTATCCATGCCACATGCCGACAGGTATAGGAGTAAATAACCTAGAGGCTAAACTAAGGAGAGCAAACTAATACCGAGCAATAACAATAGAAAGCTAAGGAGAGCAACGATCTAGAAGCGTTATCTGACATACTACAGAAGTGGAGCATCTTGTAATTATTTGCTTGACACTGAAGAAACTAAAAAATAGAGTAATTATCAGTATCTCTCTAAAAATCAATCTCCAGCATTAAACTTAGCTGCCGCCGAGAATGAATCATCTTTAATGAAAATTCTCATCTTCCCTTAATAAGTGGGAGTGTTAGTCCCCAAAATAATGGAAGACCCGTTGTTCATGGTGTATATTCAATTATCATTGAGCATTTCAACATTAATTTGCTCATGTTTTTGCTTTCATCGGAAGATTATTGATAAATTCGAAATTAATTTCTTTAGTACGTGATTTGTTTGATTTACTAGGTTTAAATTTGTGTAGGTCTAGATCAAGTAGTTTTGTGTTTCATATGTTTCATATTTCTTTATGTCGTGTTGACTGTTTTTCTTGTCAATCGGTGCTAGCTAATTCCAATATATTTAGGGCCCGCTTGGTTGGGGGGTTTAGGGGTAAGGAATGAGAATGAATGATGATTCATTCTCATTTATGGTACTTGGTACATAATAAATAAGTAAATCATTACACCTTTTTATTTAACAATTCTCCCAATTTCATTTCATAACACGATTGACCCCTCGTTCATACACATTATCATTACCATTGATGATTTGCAACCAAGCAGACCCTTAATAAAATTTTATTATCTCAAAAAATATTCAAAAATATAAACCACGTGCAATATGTAGCTTCCCCACGTTAAGAGTGTATTTTCGTCCATTTTAAAATATGAATGACACGCCAATCATGCTTTCATAGAAATCATCTCAGAAAGTGAATGATCTTTAGAGTAGACAATTGGTCTTTTACACCCTTTTCTTCCAGAAACTTAAATGCAAAAACCTTCTGTTTCAGAACAGTCTGTTGGCCATAGACTTGGTGAGATATAAATTGTCTAGTTTTCCAATCACACCTTCTACATCAGTTTTCTTTGACACCTCACGTAAAACCTTATCTGAGAGGCAGAGAATTACCAGACTGTGTGCCTTCTCTTGAATCTCAAGCTTCTGTTCAGGTGCAGTTAATGCAGAAAACCCCTTATCACCTTTGAGAGCCGCTCCCAAATCTTGTTGGATCAACAGAGCTTTGATCATTTAAAAAGCACGTAATCATTCTTTCCGTTGAACTTCTCCGCATCAAACTTAGAGATAGACATCCTGATGAGTTTGAATCCTCCAATCTATGTGTTTCCCAAGACGGTGCCACTTGTTGCAAAACAGATTCAAGAAAAAACTTAAACAAAAAATTCTCTCACTCAATAAACCAAATACCTTGCAAGCAATTCAAAACTATATCTCATGCAAGTTAGAAATGATCAAGAACTCAAGATTTACGTGGTTCAGCACGAATGCCTACATCCACGGGCAAGACCAAAAACAAATCCACTAATTTGGATGTAAAGAGTACAAGGAAACACTCAAGAAACGAAGTTCTCAGTTTTGAACTCGTTTTTCACCTCTCAAGCTATCAATTTCCTCTCTCTAGATCCTAATTGTGTGTTACAAGTTGTGTATATCCACTTTTAATATCTAGAGATACAATTGGAATGAAAATGCTAAATAACCGCTGCTGAAAATGACTGAAAACTGATCTCAAAACCAAGCTAAAAAATTAACAGAATTGCAACCGCATAAGACAATGGTTATATGGTAGTTAAATCAGTTGAAAATCATTGCCTTATACCCTTCCTTCAAAACACTGAATATGCTTAGTTCCTACTGCTTTTTCAAAGCACTTTTCAGCAACTACTTCAGCTTATTTGATCACTGCACCCTCAGCTTATCACACCAGCTAACAATACATTCAGTAACATTTTGACATCAACATTCCACAAATTAATATGTAGAACATATAATAATATTGTCGATCCTACATCGATTGTTCGATTATCAATATTTTGTGAGTCGGATAAAAATTGTAATTCTAACAATATAGACCAATCGTCTCAAATCCGTCATTTAAAAAAAATATCATATAAAATCCATCTCTAATTTATTATTTTTCTTTTTAATGCAATGAGGCCGTCTAATAGGAAATGTTTTGACTTTTAATTATCTGAGATTTAGATTTTATCTTTTTCTCTTTTATTGACATATTTAGGGTGTTGTTTCTTCTCCTACTTCGATCTTTCACTCGGTACGGTCTTTTTGTTTTCTGAAACGATTTTTCGCTACAAGAAAATTAAAGATTGAAAAATCCATCTCTAATCATATGATATTTGTTACAAAATTATTATAGTGATAGATTTGAGATAAAATTGTTGATCTAAACAATGTTCGTCTCTAAAATTTAGAGACCGGTTTTTTGCGTCTCTTTATCTAGTGACGAAATTTCGTCTTTATTATGAAATCAATGATCGAATTACCTACCGAATAGAGACGGATTACGTCCGTCTCTAATATTCGGTGGCTTTTGCATCACGAATCGGATACTAATGAATTTTTGCTGCTTTTCATCACTATTTTATTTATGTTCTTTTTTTATTTTGCAACCGATATTATCTGTTATTAATTTTCGTCCATAGTATGAATTGTTGTAAGCTCTAAAATTTTTTTTTTTTTATAGACTAAATAGGACTTGATGAATTACAAAAAGTAAGTATAAATGTTAAAAGAGGTCGTCCACATATATATATAAATGATCAATCACAATCAGAGGTAGAAAACGAAAAAGAAGCAATAGCTAACAATTTTGTGCGCCACAAAGAGACCAAAGACGAAGAAATTCAAAATTTGATTCCAAAAGATGTTATAAATTATTTTTTTATTTAGATCAACTTAGCCAAAATATCATCGAAATCATATTTTAGTACTAATAACAAAAGATAATAGGGGTGTATGCTGGAAAATAACAAATGATAATATATGTATTTTTGTAAATCGATGGTTGCTTATAATATCCTAAAAAAGAAAAGATAGGCCGAGGAACTTATTTTCTTAGAGCTTATAAAATTTTGAAGCTTATTTTTAAATCTTTCAAGTTTTTTAAAGTCTTATTTTACCATATTTTTCAAGAGCTAATAAATTATTAAATATTTTATATTTTATAAGATGTTTAGAAGTTTATAAGCTGTCCATTAAATGATTTTGAGAAGTCAAAAGTTTTGTAGGCTAGATTATCCAATAAATGATACATTTATTCAGATTTAAAGGGATACGCTATGGGCAGTAGTTGAGCTATACTTTTCAAAGCAAAGGTCATTTGATGCAATCCAAATCCAAATTAATTCAACGCCGGTGGCTACAATTATTCCACCAATCCCAGTAGAAAACTTGAAACCAACAAAATGTTCTCCATCGCTAAAATTAACATCTTTCTAACACCATCAAACTAAATTCAATCCAATCCAAATTAAGGATCCGTTTGATTGCAAATCATCAATGATAATGGTAATGAATGAATGAGGAGTCAATCATACTATGAAATGAAATGGGGGAAATTATTAATAAAAAGGGGTAATGATTAACTTATTTGTTATTTAACAAACATCATAAATCAGAATCATTCATTACCCTTAAACTCCCCAACCAAGCGGGCCCTAAATGTTTGGGTTTTATTTTCAGTTAGCAAAATAAAAATATACCTAACCATCGATCCGAATTATTATATGTAGAAAATTAAAGAAATACTACATTTGTTTATAAATCTGCAAATGTGCTATATTTCTATATACTTGTTTTATTTAAGATTTTTTTTGATTGGAGTGTTCAACTTAATTTATATTTATGTCTTTATTATGGGCTCGCTTAGTTGGGGATTTAGGGGTAAGGAATGAGAACGAATGAGAATTCATTCTCATTCATGGTACTTGTTACAAAATAAATAAGTTAATCATTACCCTATTTCTTAACAATTCCTCTTATTTCATTCCATAGTATGATTAACCCCTCATTCATACCCATTATCATTGTCATTGATGATTTCCAACCAAGCGGGCCTATGTTTTGTTTTTATCATCTTTGTTTCGTTATTTTGGTTGCAATTAATATTGAATGATATTAGCATTATTTTTTATAGTATAACTTTTTATTTATTAAACAAACCAACTAATCCAGTAGAATCCCAATAGATTTAGTTTGGATATTTTTTAGTGTTTAATGTTTTGATTAAGGTTTGAAATATTGAAAAATTGATATCGTTGGTTTAGCTCTAAACCAATTAAATCGAAGTTTGAACACTCATTACTACACGAAAGATGGTCTTTTGAATAATAAATGTTTGTTACAATTATATTATATAGACAATAAAAAACCATCTTAATAGTTCTGTCACAAATAATATACAATTTGAGACGACAAAAAATAATCTCAAATACGTATAAATAATTTGCGACGACATATAATTATTATTTAAGACAATATTGAATTGTAATGGATGTATTGGGAGAGGAAACAATGATATGATAATGATTCATAATAATAATTAGTGGGAAATGAAAAATCGTAAGCGGCGGTATGAGTATATATAGCAGCAGCAGCAGCAGGAGGAGGAGGTTATGATATAAGATTATATCTAGAGAGAGAGAGAAAGATGTTGCAGGGAATGGTGGAGAAGCTGAAAGGAGTGAGCAAGGATGGTGAAGACCACAAAAAGATCAAAGGAAGAGTGGTGCTTATGAAAAAGAATGTTCTAGACTTCAATGATTTTGGTGCATCTCTTCTTGATCGAGTCCACGAATTGCTGGGCCAAAAAGTTGCTCTGCATCTCATCAGTTCTCAATATACTCATTCTGGTACTTTCTCTCTCTCGTCTGTTTGTTGCCCGAATTTATTAAACTTTTCAGGATATGGTCTTCCCAATCCAATTCTATAGAATTCATTTTGAAACACAGGTAATGTGATGGGCAGTTTTCGAGGGCATGTATGTATAAAGTTTTAGTTCATACTTATAGATAAAATTTCATTCCTAAATCTGATTGCGATGAATTGTTTGTAATTAGTAGTTGGTAGCTTTAAATTCTAAGTTAACCCAAAATGTCACCCATTAATTGGCATCTTAAAAGTTAGTAATTAATTTTTTACAAGAAAAAAGGTAATGAATGTTTTGGCAATTAGAAGTTTGCATGGTGCGTAAGCAATAAGCTGATTTTTGATCTAATATTATTATTTATTGTTTTCTGGAAAAAGATATCGACATCCTGAAAACCCCTGGAGAATCTGAAACTTTTTCTTTCTTTTAAAGTTAGAGATTTTGGAAGTGGGATCGAACCATTATTTGATCACCCCGTGCTACATCTTTATATTTTTTAGAAAGGAGAGTGTACTATTTAAATACTTTTTAAGGATTTATTTTTAGGAGAAAATGATGTGCCTAATCTTAACGGCATCAAATATAAGTTTTAATCACTTTTGAATCCCAATTGCATTAGGGGTACACTCTCCGATCCAAGTAGATCCGTCTCTGGATCATGTCATTATAACATACCCTCTTTCTAACATTTTTAAAAAATTAATTTGTACTCTAATATTCTAAATTCTTTTTTTCCTCTAAAATAATGTATGGAATACCAGATTCACCTTCACCCAATAATTAATTTAGGTATACAATGGAAATTATGAGATTGTGGTATATATATGAAGGACTTCATTTTTTAGTATAGGTGAACAACTTTTATTTAGAAATCAAGGAAATGCTTATTTAGAAGTAATGCTCAGGCATCTCATTCATTTAATTTCTCTACCCTAACTTAAAATATTCCTAATCAAATAATCATATCTATACCTTATTATTATAAAAGTATGAATGTTTTGTTTCGTCCATTTTATGTGATGCCTAATATACCCTTAATAATATTAAAATTTAAGGGTAACTAAGTAATTTAATTTTTAAGTATTTATTTATTTGATTATAAATATCGATATCTATATTTATATCTATATCAACATCTATCTATCTATATCTATACTATTATAAATAATATACTATATATACACATATTATTATTATTATTACTATTATAAAAGTGCCTTAAATTTTGGCCCATTTTCATTTGCCTATTTTAACCTTTCAAAATTAATTATTTCGGGGTTAATACACACAAAAGATATTAAATTATAAAGTATTAGAAAATTATCTAACAATTTGTGATTTATCAGATAATATAATACAACAATATTACTTTTCATCTTAGACAATTTGCTCATAGAAACTTCACATAATTCGATGCATGAGAGCATTGGTTGGTAACTGAATACAAGAGAATTAGCGTTTATGCAGATTAAGATTAAGAAGCCTAAGCAAGTAAGGAAAGTTTTAATTATTTCCTAGAATTTGCTTTAACATAGTTATTATGCCTTGTAAAATAAAATAATTCTTCTAGGGTACGTTTGTTTATAGATTTACTCGTCTGGATGGAGGATGTGTCAATCCAATCTTGAGATTTTGGTGAAACTTGAGATTCGAATTCTTTAATCCACTTAAATCCAATATCTATTCTACTCTCACTCTCTTTTTCCATTACTCTTTCTCTCTCTCAATTTCCAACATAATGATTGTACCTTTTTATAAATCCTACCATATTCCATCCTAGAACAAATATAAGATTTACACCATCATTTGAATTCACACGTCCTATATATGATTTACACGCCCGGATTTGCCACGCCCACTCAATCCATAAACAAACATACCCCTACAGGTCATAGTGCATCTTTTCTATTTTTTGGGTCAGGCCAAATTATCGCAGTTGAGTTTGGCGGGCCCAAAAAAAGTTGAGTAGGTCTTTTGTATACCAGTTGCTCGGATCTTTAATCAGTATAATCCGACTCATGTTCTAAAAGATATAAGTATTTATGTCTAAAAGTATTATATGTTCGTGGTAAATGTATTATAATGCATTTACTCAAAACAAGGAATACTTTAAATATAAATTGTGACACTCAATCGGAATTGTACCGTACAATTTTATCTTAAAAAAATCATTTATCAAAGTGGCTAAAATAAAATTTAGCCCTTTGTTGTTTATTTTACTTTTCAGGAGGGGAATAAATAAACTCCATAATTTGTAATATAAATAATAGAAGTATCCATTAAATCAATTGAGATTTACTTCAACATGAGAAATATATCTTTTCAAAAGTTAATTAGATCCGGTTTCCCGTTACAATTTATTACCTTGCTTAAACATTTTCAAAAAAAATAAAGTAATAAGCAAACATACATTTACTCTATACAAAGTTGCGATATGCTTGAGAAATAAATTTGTACATGCTAATAATCAATATCACTAGGGACGGAACCAGAAATTTTAGTTAAGACCTTAAACGAGGCAATATAAGTTTTTCTCCAACAATATTAATAAATTTTAGTTTCTTATCTACAGGGACTAATAGACTAATAGATGTATTTAGAAATTGGAGAGTGAAGACGAGATTTCAAACTTTAGAGGGAATTCAAATTTCTTTTGATATTACACTATACATATATACTCTATATATTTTTTTAAATTTTTTGATTCCATCCTGAATATCACATTTAGTTTAATTAATAAAACAAAAAAAATAATTGATAAAACAAAACAAAAGGAGAAGTGAATGTCACATTTACTGAAAAAATAAAAGTAAATGGCATGTGCCTAGCTAATAGTTATATATCTATCTTGACTTGTTCAGATGCCAAACTATATATTAATCCTATATAACTTTAATTGCTATTGCCTCTCCACTCTATGTTAAATGTCAGAAGTTCGAAACACAAAAAAAAAAAAAAATCACACCCCAAAAAAAAGAAGCTTCAATTGTCATTATTCTCATTTGTTCTATTAATTGTCTATGTTACACATTAGGACGATATATAGGAGTCTCGGGGTTTTTGGAGAAGTTAGGATTTTCTAACACATTTGATACAACATCTTCTATAACATATTATACTAATCATGTCACATAATCATTTATGATTTATTCGTGATGTCTTCATATACACGTGTCGTGTATGAAATGAAATGTGGTAGAAGATGTTGTATTGAATAGAGTAGGAGATCCAAAATGGTTTTGGAGAACTCAAATGTATTTTGGGTTTTGTGCATGTTACAAAATTATATTTTTTAGTTGAATATATCTATAACTAAAATATTAATTATGTGAAAGAAACTATTGTATTGTTAAATAAAAAAGCTTCAAAGTTAAATCAAATGAGTTTATACATTTAACATACAATACACAAAATTATAACTCTTTGAATTTTTAATCTTACCAATAAGTAAATTATTTTTCTATAACTACAATGTAAAAGAAAAGTTAAAAATTATCAAATCAAAGAAAAATAAAGAGAAAAAATCATTTCAAGTCTCATAACTTTAGTCTCTTTCGCTAAATATTCCAAAAATTCTTTGCCTTTTTAATTTCATCCTAATAACTTGTTTAATTATTCAATTTTATTTCCAAAATGAGAAATTTCGCTGGAATACTCACGAGGCAGTCAATTTTTAGGGGTTTTGGGCGATTTCAAATAACGTGGCACTGGTCTTCTGATTTTTATTTTTTAAAATTTAGAGAACTTACACACCATAAAAGAAAGGCTACATAGATCACTTTAAAAACAAAAAAACAATTGAAATAATTCACAGGAAAATACATATAATTGAAATAAAATATGTAAATAAAAAATAAAAATAGAAAATTAAATAAATTTATAAGTTTTTATTTTCATTTTTTTCCATTTCATCCAAAAATTATAAAATTAATAAAATAATTCATTAAGAACACATATAATATAAATAAAATATAGAAAAAACAATAAAACTAGAAAATTAAATAATATAAAATCTACAAAGACAAAAAAAAAAGACAAAAAAGACAAAAAAGAAAAAGAATTACATAAAAAAAAAAAGATTAAAGTTAAAGTTAAAGAACACTTAATTTGAAGGAAATCCTCATTGTTTTCTCACTCTACTTCCAACAGAGTTTTCGAAAGAATTCTCACAGTGCATGTGAAGGAAAATTTTGAAACCCTGCTCACGAAATTAAATTGAAAGAAGGAAAATCTGATATAATAGACAATTGAATACAAAGAAAATTGGATATTAAATAGATAAAATGATTCATAGATTAAAATATAAAATATTTTTAAACATTAGTGATACTATACACTATTTCATCTATACCCATTATTTTATTTAGTTTCAATCTAATAATAGTGTTTACTGAAAATACTAAAAAGACTAAATTGGTATAAATCATGGAAGGAGTAATATGAATTAGCAATCAATACCTAATACAACAATTTTAAATACTTTTCCATTATGTACTTTTTTAAAAAGAAATAACATATTTAAATTATTGTTGGTATGTTTTATATCTTCATTTATCTACTATCAATATGGTTTCTAATAAAGTGCACTAATTCAATCTATTAAAAATTGTATGAAATTTGTAGAAAATATTATACTAAATCTGCAGAACTTGGTACCATGAAATCTCACTCCATTAGAATTTATGTCCCTTTAATATAAGGCAGTGAAACACTTGAGTAAGATAAAAACAAAACACAAAAAAAAAAAAGAAGAGAATTTTTACTTATGTGTGAGAATAACTAACACTTTATTTTCTTAACAACTGAAACAAATTTAGAAATTAAAACACCAAGCATTTTGAAAATCGAGCCAGACTTTAACTATAGTTGCAGCACATTCACCGACGGTATGCAATGATTTATGAAACCCATGGAATATGAGGGATGGTAAAAGTTTTTATTTTTTATGTATAAAAAATAATGTATGCAGGTCAAATATAATACAAGATCCAATTAAAATCCTTGAGATCGAAGAAAGAACTATTGAAAGAAAATGACTTAAAAATAATAATAGAATATAGACATGCATCGTTAGAGGTAAACTCAATATATAAATGATTTAAAGCATATATGATATTATATTGAAAAAACAAACATTCATATTTCCAATGAAACATGGACGCCTTTGTTGTTTTACTAGAATAATAGACAAAGTAGAAATATTCCAAATATACGATACAAAACATGTGACACATGTAAGGAATGAACCTACAAGGAACAAGGAAATGATGTTATCAAAAGGTGAATCTAAAAATCCATAGAAATTATAGGAAGATAATACATTCTAAATTTTGCAAAAGTAAAAATACAAAATTGTCAAAGTCAAGAAAGATTTATAATTCCTCACAATAAGACATCAAAACTATAAGAGAACACCATGTGTTAACCCTATCAATATGCACACTCCTTTGTCTATACTAAATGTCATAAAAATATAAAGTGAGCAAAAATGATATAAAAAAAAAAATTGCTTTTATAAATAAAATATGCGCCAAGAGCTTTTCTATTCTATATATCATATTACCATTTTTCGTAAAATGAGAATTATAGGAAATTTCACTAAGCTGTAATTAAGTTGACTGAACACAATTATTAACTCAATTTCTAAAGCGTCCTTTATTTTTATTTTAAATTTTATTAAATAGTTTCCACTCTCAAAATAAAAATTTTGAATTTACAAGTTTTAAGATATGAATTCTCAAATTACTTCTCCTATACAAAAAATCAAGCCTGATATAAAGCAGCATCGATAACAAACTAAACACAAACACATGACGACTTCAAACTTCAAATACTACCACTTTTATTTACGAAAACTGAAATTTATATTCAATGTGTATACATGAAAATTAAATACGAAGGGAATTAGTACAGAGAAGGAAAACACATGATTAGTGTGAAGAAGATGATGGAATGAAAGAGGAAAAATCAAAAGCAGGAATTGAGAATAAAATTGCATGTCAAAAATTATGTAGATAGGTACTGTTGAATATGGGATGAATGAATAAGGAATACTTGGAAACTATTAAAAGGATATAATACTTTTGAACGAATGATAAAAGTTTTAAACTTGCAAACAAATATAACTTAACATATTCTTTTTAAACAGGTCCTAAATTGAAGAATGTATTTCGTTTAATTGTCTTATAAATCGGATGAATTAAAGACAATTAAAATTAATTATATTGGCAACCCAAATTAATCTCGATCCACTTCTTGAGATGGTGACATGTGTCCTTCTGAATGTAGAAACTTGAAATGGACGGGAAAACATAGAATTGGGTGAAAATGGGAGGGTTTTACATATATATATATATATATATATATATAGAGAGAGAGAGAGAGAGAGAGAGAGAGAGAGAGAGAGTTTTTGTTTATGTATTGAAACAATTATGTGAAAGTATTACTTATTTTCATTATTTTTAGAGTTTGTTATTTTTTGGAATTATATAAGAATCTACTTCCATCATTCACAATTGAAAGTCATTCTAGATAATATATATATATATATACAAGTCATTATAGCAAATTTTCCCTATTTCATCCAATATCATCCTTAGGTAAATCCAAACAAATTTTCCCATAAATCTCATAATATTATAGTATTGAGGAAAGATGGAGGATTTTATGGTAATGAAAATTTTGTTGGAGAAAAAACTAGAATTTAAGGTTATAATTAGAATAGATTTTTCGAGGCCTTTTTGTCATCCCACAATTTCTTAATTTTCACATGAATGTTTAAATGACTTTCTTTTGTGAACGGAAGGAGTGCAATTTAAGGAGTACAATTTAGAAGTGTAATTTTTTCGTACATTGGGGATTTAGGGATCGGGAATGAGTCTAGATACCCTCGGCGTCTTTGTTACAACACCAAGAGTGATGTTATCGAACTACAAGGTTCTTGGTCATTTAGGAGTATAATTGACAAATATTTATATATATATGTTTCTTAACAACAACCACATATTTTAAAACATGTGTAGAATATGTTCTCCTAAATTACTAATCTATACACAAAGTATTAGAATAATATTTTCTTTTAAAAATAGATCCAAAATAAAATTGGACAATATCGAACACGTGCAACGCACGTGCCCATGGCTAGTTACAAACAAATAACTCTAACTTTTTCTAAACTAAAACCTATAATATTCACCTTAATCAAAATATGAAACCATCATCCATTAACCTTTAGATCCTTGGAAATACTTTTATTGTTTTTTTAGGGTTTTATAATGGAGTTATTCTAGTATTCTACAACCACTACTACAAAAAATAGTAATTTGAGACAATAAAAAATGGTATCAACTAATAAGTATTTGTCATAATTTTATTATCAAAGACAACATGTCGTTACTAATTAGTTGTCTCAATAACTCTGATGCAAATAATATATTTGTGAGGACAAAATTGGTCTCAAATATTTTTTCCAAAGACTAATTGTCTCTAAAAGTAGTCTTAAAATTAGTCGGACTCAAATAATATGTAGAGAAATTTGTGACAACAAGTGCTCACAAATACCTTATTATTAGTGATCATAATTATGGTCTCAACAAATATTATATAAAAAAACCTCTTTTATTATAGTCAAGCCTAACCCAATGCAGTTTACTCTTGGATATTCTATCAAACATCATTTTGTGTTTTTCTTTTATCTTCTTTGGATTCAAACCAAAAAAACTACTGAAAATTTAATGTAGGTCGTTTGAGATATAATTTGTGTATTCCATATATTACTGATAAGATAATGCAAGTCTGATGGAACCATAATGTTGAAATTTACTTAGGTTAGTGTTTGGATGGAAGAATATGGAAAGGAAATGATTAGATTTTTTTTTTTTTTTTAAATTTAGAAATTTGCTCATTTTAAATTTCTTATTTGGATGTTTAAATTCAAATGAGTGTATTTGAATTGTTTAAATTTTTCCTTTTTTCTGTTCTTTCTTAACATTTCTAAAAAGATGATGATAGTGAAAGTGTGTATAGTGTGTGTGAAGTGTGTGTAGTAAGTACATGTAGTGTGTGTGCGCATGTAGTAGTGTTGTGTGTGTAGTGTGTGAAATGGGTGTGAAGTATGTGTGTGAAGTGTGTGTGTGAAATGTGTGTGATATGTGGCTATACATACATGAGAGGTCGGATTTATAATAACTAGGTTGTTGGATGGTTTTGAAATTCATCCAAAATGAACTAGATGTTTAAGAGGGATTTAAAATCCCTTGATTTGATTTTTTTTTGCCAAACGAGTTAGGTGAATTTTATGATAGATTTTCAAATCTAAATGGAGCCTTAGTTTTGTTCTATTATATATTATCATGTTGTTCTAGATTCAAAAAGTAAAGAAATTTTAGGGAAGCTTTTTAGCTCCATAACACATTTGTTTCATATTGCTCAATATAATATTTTCCGAATATCACAAACTTAGCGCGCATGTATTTGATTAATATATCATCGAAATCTTTGTTGCAACTGTAGAGAATACGTTGAAAGGGAAGGTGGGGAAAGCAGCACACTTGGAGAACTGGATCACAACAATCACTTCACTAACACCTGGAGATTCAGCGTTTGATGTAACTTTTGATTGGGAAGAAGAAATCGGATTTCCAGGTGCATTCATCATCAAGAATTACCATCATAGTGAATTCTTTCTCAAGACTCTAACACTCCAGAATGTCCCTGGCCATGATGCCCCTCTCCACTTCGTCTGTAACTCTTGGGTTTATCCTGCTGATAAGTACAAAATCGATCGTGTTTTCTTCACCAATCAGGTAATGTAGGGAAAATTATGTTGTTACTATTACAGACACAACCTGAACTTCATCGGGTGCGTGTTCACATGTAATGGTAGCGTAGAATCTCCCATAACGTAAAACCATCAAATGTAAGATTGTTAGGTAGATGATTATTAGAGGCAGAATGATATTTTGTTTTTGTTCAGACATACCTTCCCGGTGAAACTCCGTCACCACTTCTCCATTATCGACAACAAGAACTAGTGAACTTGAGAGGAGAGGGAAGTGGACAGCTTGAGGAATGGGACAGAGTGTATGACTATGCTTATTACAATGATTTGGGGGATCCAGACAAGGGACAAGATTACACACGACCAGTTCTTGGTGGATCCTCAGAGTATCCTTATCCACGTAGAGGAAAAACAGGCAGGCCTCCCACAAAGACAGGTTAGCCATCATGTTTTTATTGATAGTTTGTAGGAATCAGTCAACTCTTTTATCAGTTGCTTATTAATCTTCTTGAGTGGCAGATTCCAATACAGAGAGTAAGATTCCGTTGCTTATGAGCTTAAACATATATGTTCCTAGAGATGAACGGTTTGGACATCTAAAGATGTCTGATTTCCTTGGTTATGGCCTGAAATCTATCTTTCAGTTCCTTCTTCCTGAGTTTAAGGATTTATGTGAAAGCATTAGTAATGAGTTTGATAGCTTTGAAGATGCACTCGAAATCTATGAGGGAGGATTTAAGTTGCCCGATGGCCCTCTTCTCAAAAGTATATATGATAATGTCCCATTGGAGCTGCTCAAGGAGATTCTTCCCAGTGATAAAGAGGGACTATTTAAGTTCCCAATGCCAAAGGTGATCCAAGGTACGTAATATTTGTGTTATTACACACCCACAAACACACATAAAAGCACATATAGAATTAAGGTTATTACTTGATAAGAATGTTGTAATAGAGGATAAATCTGCGTGGAGGACCGATGAAGAATTTGCACAAGAGATGCTAGCGGGGATGAACCCTGTCATAATTAGCCGTCTGCAGGTACTAAAAGCCCTACGATTTCTTGAATCTATTAGGAAAACCTTAATTAGTGTGTATATGGTCATAATTTGATGAACTTGCAGGAGTTCCCTCCAACGAGTAATCTTGACCCGAATGTATATGGTAACCAAACTAGCACCATATCATGGGATCATATAAAGAGTAAATTAGATGGACTTACTATTGATGAGGTAAAATGAATTAGTTTCTCAACAGTTGTATGTATAATATATATCTCACATATGTAATAAGTGTGCCCCATTCATTCACCTGCAGGCGATAGAGATGAACAGACTATATATATTGAATCATCATGACTCACTAATGCCATATCTGAGGAGAATCAATGCAACCACGACCAGGACATATGCTTCAAGAACTCTGCTTTTCTTGCAAAATGGAGTTTTGAAGCCGTTAGCAATTGAACTGAGCCTACCACATCCTGACGAGGATCGTCTAGGTGCTGTCAGTAAGGTATACACTCCAGCTGAAGGCGGTGTTGAAGGTTCCATTTGGCAGCTGGCTAAAGCTTATGTTGCTGTGAATGATTCTGGAGTTCATCAACTTATCAGCCATTGGTACAACAAGATAATGCTTCATTTAGTGACTCTTTTCTATGTGAAATTCTTATCATTTTCTTTTTACACCGTTTATTAAATTTGTGGATAGGTTAAACACACATGCTGCGATTGAACCATTTGTGATTGCAACAAACAGACAACTAAGTGTGTTGCACCCCGTTCATAAGCTACTTCATCCACACTTTCGTGACACGATGAACATCAATGCTTTTGCTCGACAAATCTTGATTAGTGCTGGAGGGATTCTTGAGGCCACAGTTTTTCCAGCAAAATACGCCATGGAGCTGTCGTCTGTGATTTATAAGGACTGGAAATTCCCTGATCAAGCACTTCCAGTTGATCTGGTGAAAAGGTGATTAACAATACATACACTAACACTTAAACGTAACATCTTGCTTGATACCAAATGTTGGTCACTTGTTTAACTTCAGAGGAATGGCAGTGGAGAACCCAAATGCACCTCATGGGCTGCGATTAGTAATTGAGGACTATCCGTACGCAGTTGATGGGCTCGAAATTTGGTCAGCAATTAAAACATGGGTTGAGGACTATTGCAACTTCTACTATCCATCAGATGAAAAAATCCAACAAGACATAGAGTTACAAGCATGGTGGAAGGAGCTTCGAGAAGAGGGACATGGGGATAAGAAAAACGAGGAATGGTGGCCTAAAATGCAGTCACGGGAGGAGTTGATAGACTCATGCACCATCATTATATGGATTGCATCTGCCCTCCACGCAGCAGTGAATTTTGGTCAGTACCCTTATGCAGGTTACATGCCTAACCGCCCCACTGTTAGCCGACGCTTTATGCCCGAGCCTGGTAGTCTAGAGTATGAGGAGCTAGAAACTAACCCTGATAAGGTTTTCATGAGAACCATCACTGCTAGGCTGCAGACACTGTTGGGCATTGCTCTGATTGAGATCTTATCGAGGCATTCGTCGGACGAGATATATCTTGGGAAAAGGGACACCAATGAATGGACTAAAGATGAACAACCACTTGAGGCTTTTGACAAGTTTGGCAAGAAGTTGGCGGAAATAGAGAAGAGAATCATGGAAATGAACAATGATGAGAGGTGGAAAAACCGTGTAGGGCCTGCCAAGGTACCCTATACGTTGCTCTATCCTACTAGTGAAGAAGGGATGACAGGCAAGGGGATTCCCAACAGTGTCTCAATTTGAAGCTTTTCTCATTTGGAAATGCACGATGCACCAATTTCAACTGGGAATCCAGATTGTTACTCATGGGTCTTTCCTCACATTGCATTTGTATATTTGATATTTCATTCATGACCTACAAATAACAATAGTTGTTGCAGATAATCATTCCTTTTTAGGGTCACAAATCCTATAAAAATTGCTCAACTTGTAGTATGTTTGATGGTGTTTAGTTTGTTGTAATTTGGTGGAATAATTTTCTAAGTATATTGCTTAATATTCATAATGTTGCATTTTGTATTCAAGTTGTTTAGCTCCAATTTTTTTATTTTTAGTTTCTCGGGCAATGAGTGTCTTCACAATGACCATATATAACTAGTGGAGAAGATCTAAAGTTAGGAGAAAAAATAGTGAAGATAGTTTTTTTTGGGTCTGGCTGGATCCGCATCTCTACATTGGTATGATATTATCCGCTTTGAGTCAAGTTCGTATAGTTTTGTTTTTGGACTAACTTTCAAAAGACTTTATACCAATATAGATACTTTGATTCTAATAAACCTCATGATCTTCCATGTGTATTCGATGGGATTATGTTGACAATCCTAACAATTTTTTTATGTAAAAGTAAAAGAAAATGAAATTTCAGAGATTTTATGGTGAGCACAACCATGAAAAATGATACATTATTTTGCAGAATAAAAAAAATGTGGCCAAACTGAAAAAAGAAAAATAACAAAAAAAAAAAAGAACCTTAATCTTTTTGTATTTTGATCGATTATGTCAAAATTGTCAATTTGGTGATTATTTAATCAATTATGAGGATAATTTGGTAATTGTGGGCAAAATCATAAAAGAGATGTTTCTTATAGTTTTAGTTTTATTATTTTTCTTCCGAGTTCATCAACTATTTAGGGTGATAATTCACTTAGAAACCTACCCGAACTAAAAGGTTCATAGCTACATTTTCGGGCTTTGTCTATGAGAGAAAACCACTATTTTAAGTGGGTATAATAGGGGTGGAGCTATAGCCAGTCAACACCGAGCTTCAATTTAATATTGTAGAATTTTATTTGTAGTAGTATAATTTTTATTATTTTAATTATTATTCAGTCTAAGTGTTATCTGAGCTCACCCCATTTTAATTTGTTGTTCACACTCTAGTCTCTGACACATATATAAATAAATGATTCATATTTTCAATTATTTCGTTTCAAATTTATCTATTTAAAAATATTTCCAATCCTGAATTTGAATTGTGGGAGCGCCGTGATCAATTGCTTCTCAGCTAGCTTCTTCAATCCATTTATGAGCCGATAATGGGTTATGCTCATCAGTGTGAACGTGCATGTGAGGTACGGTCTATTCTTGAGTTTTTGTTTCAGACGCAATAAAAAACTAGGGCTATGCATCTTCGTTCTCTATTACAAACCTTGAAAAAGGGTGAGATGAGTGTTGACGAATATGTTCTTAAGATGAGAGGGATTTCTGATGGTTTGCATGCGTCTAGGAAAGGAATTACTGAGGATGAGTTAGTCATGCATGTGCTTGTAGGCTTAGGTCCTGAATTTGTGTCAATAACTGTAAATCTTTCTCTTCTTACTGATTCCTTGAGTCTTCAAGAATTGTAGTATGCACTACAAACTCATGAGATGAGGCTTAAGTAGTTCAATGCTTCTGCCAATTTGGGATTTTCATTAGCTAATGTTGTTGTGGTTAACAATGTCAAAAGAGGTGGTTTCCAAAATAATTGGAATGGTCAAAAGGGGTCTACTCAAGGCAGGGGCAAAGGTTTTTCTAATAAGAATAGAATAGCTTGTCAGATATGTGGCATGAATAATCATATTGCCTCTAAATGTTACAAAAGATTTGATCAATCTTACCATGGTATTAAATTCAGTTATGCTCAAGCTTAGTTAGTCACCAGTTCAAAGAAGTCTATGTAGTCTCAGGGCTCAGAAGAAGGGCATTTTGAGGTGTTGAAAATGTGTCTCAAGAAAGGGCATCTGAGATGAACTGGTATGTGGATAGCGATGACAAAGCCTGAATGCTCAACAAACTGTCTACGGGGGCAATGACACCCTAGCACTCCTATGACGGTTCTATGACGGTTCGTTTGTATGTGAGATAAGGAACCTGCTCCTGAAGCACATTTCAATTTTGAGGACGAAGAGTAACCATTCTTACAACCCGATTCAAACCCAGCAATACCCATTTGATTGGGTTTGAACCCGCCCCATAACCCGTTTGACCGGGTTTGAACCCGACCCATATGAAGCGGGTTTAGTGCGAATTCGAGTTTCAACTCGATTCATTGCCATCCCTATCTGGTATCAACTATGATATCTGCCTCTCCTTATCATGAGGAGATAATTAGATATTTTTACTCAAACGTGTTGAAGAATATAGCCGACCCAGAATCCTGTTTATATGGAAAGGTATATTTTTGTGGCAAGATTTACGAGTTTACACCAAAATTCATCAATGAGGAGTTAGGCACTCAGAATGATCCCGAGAGTGCCATTTATGATGACTTGGACGAGATTGTCACAGCGATCATTGGTGGCAAAGTTACACAAAAAATCTTGGCCCGACACTCTGAAGGTTTCTACTCTTTCCCAATTGTATTGTGGCTTCCACAAGATAGTCGTGCACAATTGGTGTCCTTCGACAAACACCTCCAAGGTCACAACTGAACAAGGCTGGCTAACGTACAAGATAAGTACGGGGTGTTATGTTAACTTCAGAGACCACGTGTTCAAGTATGTCAGAAGCCATGCTGAACATAAACAAGCCTTGGAACTCCCATTTTCTTCACTCATTTACAGCATTCTATGCTCACAAGGTCTTCCTGACACTCGTGATCATGAATTGGTCATGCCTAGATCACTAGAAATGCATCCATCAGTCACCTCCAACCTAGGTTCATTGATCTTTCTTGGACAGATGATAATACTATGAATCCACCAAGGGATGACCCTCAGGTCGAGTGAGCCTCTGCTCCAGTTCTGAACCGATCATTCATTCTTCATCAAGTTCAAGCACTGACTGCCCAAATAACTACCCTCAAGAAGGTTCGTGATGATTACTTGCCTCCATTTCTAAACAAAAAGGGGGAGATAGTACAACCAATGCCACTGCTGAAGGTGTCGAGGTCGAGGGTGGTGCGGATCTTGAAGTCAACCCAAGTGAGAGCACAAGGATTCAGAGGAGTCCAGTTAGTTTAATGATGTTGTCCGCAGGAGTGAGGGTGGTGATGATGACTTTGTTTCCGATACTTATTTTCCTGATGATGAAGAAGATGAAGAGGAGGGAGAGGAAGAAGAGTCGGGTGAAGATGAGGAAGAAGCAGTTGAAGACTAATATTTTAAATTTCCATTTTGATTGTAGGATTAATGCTTAAAACAATTATTTTGTTTTTGAATTTTTTATATTCCCTGATTATATCACTTTTCATTTTTAATGATCGTTTCCTTTTTAAATAGGTTCGTGCATATTGATCTTTTTGGGAAAAAAAAAATTGTGGGATTAGTTTGGGATATTTAGTTTAGGGGGAGCTTCTATAGTTTTAATCTTTTTTGGGTTGTGTGTGTTGTTTTGTGTAGAAAAGGATAAAAATAGGAGATTGTTAGAGTTTGTAGTAAAAACTCTTATTTTCTACTTGGTTTTTTTTTTTTTTTTTTTTCTGGCCTTTTATACACATTTTATGTTTTAAATTAAAGTTGGAATTATGGATATTTTGAATGTCGATTTGCTAACAATGATTCAGCGACATAAGAGAAAATATGAAGAGTTGAAGACCTGGTCCAAAAGCTAGTGAGGAAGTTGCGCAACGAACTTGGTCTCCAACAATGTAGACCGAGTCTACCTCGTTCCAACAAGGCACCTATTAGGACATGTAGCAACCACCAACTAATGACCTCAATTGCAGGGAGTGGTGGTTAGTGGAGTGTGCTATCCAAGCTACAAGTTGCCTATAAATAAGACTTCAAATACCAACAGAAGACAACAGTTTCATACGAGAGAACATACTAGTTTGTCTATTGAGCTGAGTCGACTAGAGGATTTAGTCAACCATCTATCCAACCTAAAGTGTCTTGTGTTGGAAATAGTGTGGTGCCATATGTCTCAACACAATGCTCCAACACTTTTCCTATCTCGTTCTTTTGTAAATATATTTTTGCCTTACTTGACCTTTATGTTTGACTAATCTTTTCTTTTGTTAGATGTTTACAGATTTGTATCAGTAAGACAAAAAGGGGGAGATTGTTGAGGAAATAAGGTGTTAAAAAAAATGTTTCAACACTCTCTACAACACATTATTTCTGAAGCTTATTTTTCATTTTGTCTTACTGATATTTTTCGTGTTTTATTGTTTTACATTCATAATTTTATTATTATCAGTTTTTGTTAAGTTCTTACTATCTAGAATCATGGGGAAGTTATTTTCTGAAATAACTTCCATTGGAAGGTTTTATCCAAAAGATAAACTTCCAAGGGAAGTTTTTATCCAAAAGTAACTTCCGATCCTTTATTCTATAAGTACAAATTCGTCCCTCTCTCCCTCTCCATGTTTTTGTCTCTCTCCTATAGGGATAAGATCATGGGGAAGTTATATTTCAAATATGACTTCCTTATCCATTGATCTTTTTCCCTCAATTTCTCTTTCTCTCTATCTCCTACGCTTTTCTCACTCATTGTAACTATTCTGCAGGTGTGGAACTCTATAAATACAAGTTTCCACGAAAATAGAAGTGACCCTTTTGTCAAGGTTCCTGTGCCCTATAGAGTGTCTCCAACACCTTCGACAACACCTCAAGTTGCACACACACAGTACTCCCACTTTTTCTTTGTGGGTTGTGTGATCCTTGTGTCGGATCTTTTGTGTGTGTATGTGTGTTCAAATTAGTTTTAGAAAATAGACCAGTGGTGAATTTTCTTTTCATCTTGGTCTATGTTATTTTGGGATGTATCGACAATGTACTCTTTTGTTGAGTAATAAAGTTTGACTCAAGCTTTTGAATTGCTTGAGAGTAAACTTATTCCGTTTGTTCTTTGTTAGTTTTTTGTTGTGTTTGTTTATTTCCGTTGTTGTTTGTGTGCTCTGTTGTTTTCTGCACAAACGAACCCAAGGTGTTGCTGAACCTGTTGCAACACCTTGCGCAACACTTCGTGTTCTGCTTGGGATTAGATTTTTACAAGTGGTATTAGAGCCACACTTGACGAAACTAAGTGGGATCCTGCAAGAGAATCATGGAAATTTCAGGTATTGCAGTTTTGAGAAGTCCTATTTTGGAGGATTTCAACTATTCTATATGAAAGGTCAAAATGGATGCTTATATCAAATCTTTTTTATGAGTGTGCATGGAGATCCACTTTCGTAGGTTGGACCCCTCCGAAATTTGCCGAATTTGATGAGACTGCTTGATAAGAATAACTTCAGTGAAAGAAATAAAGATGATGATTCAATCTCTTAAGTCACGATGGAAAAGCTCCGTCCATTGAACTCCAATGAAGAAATCCTATCAAAGGAGTGTACAATCTTTTGTTTAGGATATTTGAAGGTCAAGGTTGTAGCCGAAATTAGAAAGAAAAGGATTTTGGTCGTGGAAATCAGCCTCAAGGACGGGATGGAAAAGATAGAAATCATGAACAACAAGGTTCAAGAGGTTGAGTTCCATACAACATAGAGAATTTTCGGATTATGATACTACCTTGATAAAGATGGCGAATCTGGTGATGAATCTGGAAGAAGAGTACGAGAAAGATGATGTAGGAGCATGCTGCATTGATGATTAAACTCGAAGATACAGGTGCTGCCAAAGGTGTCGCAACACCCTCCTTAACACTGACAGAAATTTAGAAGATGAAGATGAAGATTATGATCAGTTGTAGCAAATCTTCTTGGAGAATGCTAAACTGATGGGGAATTACAATCATCAAGGATCAGTATTCACATGAAAGGATCATGAGTTTGAGAAGGTAAAATTGAGTTGATGGAAACATTTGAGGTAATTCAAACACAAAACTCATGTACTTCTGAATTCTATGATCTTTTTGTCATCTAAAATGCATTGCAAAACTGATCTTGATTGTTGTAGCTGATCTGGACTTCATACCTTGTTTGAAGAATACAAAGTCTTAAATTTTGTTGAAAAGTGTGATGAATCTTTTTACTTTTCATTTCTGAAAATTGTATTTCTTCAAATCTATTTGATTTTGATTCAAATATTCTTGGGTTGATTGATAATCTGAAAAATAAAAATATTTGAGAATCAATTTCAAAACTCACTTCTATTTTTGGTAATAGAGTATATAAAATTGTGTTGAATGATAATCATGTTTCCTCTGACTAATTTTCAAATGGAAAATAACCTAAGGACGACGCTTTTATGTGTGATTATTGTTCATTCTGTACACATTAGCTTTTATTGCTTTATAAAATGAAATATCTTTCTTGTATAAGATTTGCCGAAATGACTACAAAGTGTTTCAATACCCTGTCGAACACTCTAGAAATTAAAGTTTATCTATCTAGTAGACCCTCAAAGACGCTGTGGGCTGATGAGTATTCTGATGTTATTTATACTTCTTTGAGTGTTTATATTTCAGGTTCATGGTATTGTGATAGCAGATATCCATGTCATACGATGGGTACAAAAGGCTATCTCAAGAATTGTGAAGAATGTTATGGAGGCAGATTTACTTTTTGATGTGGTGCTATAAGAAGAATCATGGGCATAGAAACCTTAAATGTGGAAGACTCACCACACCTTAGTGATGTCTTTCATGTTAAGGGTGATTAATGGCTAACTTGATCAACATTAATCAACTCTGTGATAATGATTCTTTCTTTCAAATTTGAGACGGATGTAAACACTATTTTAACCTTAAAAATAAGTGTGTTTTGACAGGTATAAGAAGAATGAACTATTGTTTCTTGGTAGGCGCGATTGTCGTGCGTCGCATTACCAAATTAATTGTGTATAAGAATACACTAAACCTTATCAACTATCCTACTAGTAGAATGGTAAATAAGGGTCGATCCCACAGGGAACGGTCGAACAGTTTTGATTCCGATGTCAAGCAATTTATAATTAAGTATGCAAGAAATAAATACTTAAGAAAGCAATAAAGATGAGGGGAATTGAGGACTAACAATCTACTAGTAGCAAATAGAAGCAACTAAACGAAATTAAAAGCTTTTAACGTTCAAATTCAAAGAAACAAATAACCAAAGACAATAGAAGAGATCTTTTTCGGTTTTGGTTTTTAAGTAATAAAAGAATCCACCTTTGATCATGCTTCCCCTTGGTCTTAGACGATTGATGCAACGATGTTAATGACCGATTAAATTGTGATTTAAGCCCTTATCTCAAGGCTATTAACAAGCTCTAATAGCCTTGTTGTCCCTTAATCTTATTTAATCAAAATAAGCTCTTCGACTAACCCTACTCAATTTAACCGAATCCTCGAACAAGCTCTCTTAGATCCAATAACCAAATGCATTAAACACTAGGACAACGAGATAAATTCAACATAAAACTCGCAAGCTCGGTTTTAGTGGTTGAACTTTGTGTTATCACCAATAAATAAATCTATTGTTTGCACGGGAATCGAGAATCCTACAATTACGGATAGTAATTTCCTATTGGAGAAACACATTCACAAATCCCTTAAAGGGTGATCAATCCAATAATCAATTCATAAATGTGACTCAATAGCAACAAATAACACAAAATACTTGAATACACAATAATCTCGGTAACATTAACCGCAATAATCACATCAATGTCTTCGACTCAAGGTTCCACAATGATCAAGGATGAACTAAAGGGTGGTAGCCACCCATATTAACTAATACAATAAGTAAATAAGTAGAAAAATAAAGAAACATGATACTGATATGGATGAATCCAAGGATGTCAATTGGAGAAGATGATCCTTCAATCTCTTGTCCAATCTTCCTTCCTTGGTGGCTTTGGTGGCTGAATAGTGCTTTCCAAGTATAAAACATGTATCAAAAGTTAGGTTAAATTCGAATGGGATGATATATATATGTAAGGAGAGAAAGTGCTAGTAAAAAATAGGCAAAAACGTATTCAGGATTTCAAAACAGGGTAGTGAATCTCGGCCGAGATGGAAGTGTGTCTCGGCCGAGACGTGAAAAAAGGTTTTCAAGATTGGTGGGTCGAAAGCTAATCTCGGCCGAGATTCAACTTCATCTCGGCCGAGACGTAAAAAGGGAAAAATGGGGTTGGCTAGGGCTTGCCTCATCTCGGCCGAGATTGGACTGCATCTCGGCTAAGATCTTGGTCCTTTGAAAAGCCTTGAAATTCTCTGGCAACATATCTCGGCCGAGATGCGTTGTGTGTCTCTACCGAGATCTTCAATTTGTTCAATTCTTCATGAATGCCCTGTAGACTCATCTCGGCCGAGATTTTCATCCTGTCTTGGCCGAGATCTTCAACTACCCTTCCTTTGTTGCCTCGATCGATCCCTCGACTCCGCGGTCTTTTGATGTTCTTTTTCGACCCCTTTTTTCACCTATCTTAACACAAAAACAGCACAAACGCATTATTTTGCCCATTAGAGTATAAAAGCACTAAATACACGTAATTATGCACATTATTGACACTAAAATGACACTAAAAGTGCGTGCACGGAACACGTGTACCAAATCTCCCCAAACTTAAAACTTGTTCGTCCCGAACAATAAAGAGAAAGACAAAAGGACACGTGTTTAGGGCAGAGTTTAGTGGCATTTGATTTCAGAATTTTCATGAAAAAGAGTAAGAGATCATGATAAAAGTGAGCATGTGTGATAGACTAGATCCACTACTATCGAGACATAACACTCTCAACTTAAGATCCTCACATGGTGAATGTAACTCTCGACTCTCAAGTGTATCAAAAAGGTAGTGTATACGCTCACATTGAAATGCATAAAATGCCTACCATAGGCTTGCCAATCATCTAAACTTCGATGTATACCGACATGTGTAACAAAGAATCAAAAAGGTCTTTAACAGGTTGTAATGTTGGCTTGGGATAAGGTGGGAAAATTTCTGGTATAAGTGACTATAAAACGGACTAGATGAGTCGTGCACTACCCATCTTCCCCTCAAACAATGGTCACTCAACCTCACTCTTTACTTCCTTAGTAAACCAATCCCAAAAATTGATTTCTTCTCCTTACCACAAAGTCCACAACCTAAATGCTTTCTCAATTCTCCCTTGGAGTGTATTTTCTTTTGAGTTTTTTTACAACTTTGAGAACATCTATTAAAAGGCATTTACATTACTAGTCTCTCCAAATCAAAAGCAAAAATTAAGTATATACAACTAACTTTTTCTTTTGTTTTTCTGATTTTTCGACTTTTTTCGATTTTCGATTTTTTTTTTTAAATAACAACTATAAACAAAAAATGGAGAGAACTAGTATTCTCGATTCTTTGCCTATTGTTTCAATTCCTTTCACCCTTCAATATTCCCCATAGATTACCCCTTTCAATCCCAAATTTACCCGACTACCTTTCAACCGCCTCCCTCATACTCAAATAGTCCAATTAAGGTCAAAGGATAAATCGAAAGGTACTTGGCTTGTAGAGTTGGCCTGTCAAACAAGAGGCTAAAAGCTCAAGGGATTAACTAGAGGCAAATTTTCAATCTTTTGGTGAAAAAGGGTGTATTATCAAGTTTGGAATAGGCTTAAGTCAAGAATTGCCTAAGATCATTTTCAATGTCACACACCGAATCATTCAAAATAGAGAATCAAGGCATGCATTCAATGACACCGAAAGAAAGTTTAAATTACTCCAAAGATGGAAGTATCTTCTAAGGCTCAAAAACTCACTCGGCTGCAATTTTGATCAAAGGTTTTGAGTGTAAGTTCAATTTTGTTTCAAAAAGTCTATCATGCTCTACCATGTTGGTAGCGTCGTTTCCTACTACCAAATTAAATTGTGTATGAGAATACACTTTACCTTATCCTACTACTCTAACTAGTAGAGTGGCAAGTAAGGGTCGATCCCACGAGGAACGGTCGAACAAATTTTACTTTATGTATTAAGCTATTATTATCAAGAAACATAAAGTAAATAAACTCGAAAACAATAAAGAAGTGGGGGGGGGGGGGGGGGGTTAATGAAATAACAACTAACACCTAAATAAACAAAGACAATTAAAGAGATTTTTATAGGTTTTTGGTTTTTAAATAACAAAATGATTCACCCTTGATCATGTTTCACCGAGGTCTTGGACGATTTATGCAACTATTGTTAATGCCTATTCAATTGTGATTCTAGCCCTTATCTCAAGGCTATTAACAAGCTCTAATAGCCTTGTTATCCCTTAATCTTAGTTAATCAAAACAAGCTCTTCGACTAACCCTATTCAGTTTAACCGAATCCTCGAACAAGCTCTCTTAGATTCAATCACCAAATGCATTAAACACTAGGACAACGAGATAAATTCAACATAAAACTCGCAAGCTCGGTTTTAGAGGTTGAACTTTGTGTTATCACCAATAAATAAATCTATTGTTTGCTACTCGGGAATCGGAAATCCTACAATTACGGATAGTAATTTCCTATTCTAGCAACACATTCAAAAATCCCTTAAAGGGTGATCAATCCAATAATAAATTCATAAATGTGAGTCAATAACAGCAAATAACACAAAACACTTGAATACACAATATTTTCGGTAACATTAACCGTAATAATCACATAAATGTCTTGAACTCAAGGTTCCACAATAATCAAGAGTGAACAAAAGGGTGCCAGTCACCCATTTTACCTAATACAAAGATAAAGTAACAGAAAATTAAAGAAAACATGAAAATAGGATAGAAAGAACCAAAGGTTGCTTCCAATGGAGAAAAGTGGCTGATTATGTGTGGGGGATGGGTTCTAGGTTTTTCTCCGTTAGGTTAAATTCGAATGGGATGATATATATATAAGGAGAGAAAGTGCTAGTCAAAAATAGGCAAAATCGCATTCAGGATTTTAAAACAGGGTAAGGAATCTCGGCCGAGATGCAAGTGTGTCTCGGCCGAGACGTGAAAAAGAGAAAATTTGGAATTTTTAGGATTTGACTCATCTCGGCCGAGATTGGAGTGCATCTCGGCCGAGATCTCCATTTCTGGAATTTCTGAAATCCCCTGCAGATTCATCTTGGCCTAGACGCATTATCTGTCTCGGCCTAGATGCAAAGTCTATCTCTGCATAGATTTGCAATTTTGCAATTCTTCATGAAATCCCCTGGAGACTCATCTCGGCCGAGATTTGCATCCTGTCTCGGTCGATATCTTCAGTTAGCCCTTCCTTTTGTTGCCTCGATCGATCTCTCGACTCCGCGGTCGTTTGATGTTCTTTTTCGACCCTTTTTCACCTGTCTTAACACAAAAATAGCTCAAACGCATTATTTTGCCCATGAGAGTATAAAAGCACTAAATACACGTGATTATGCACATTATTGACACTAAAATGACACTAAAAATTCCCTAAAGTTCGTGCACGGAACACGTGTACCAAATCTCCCCAAACTTAAAACTTGTTCGTCCCAAACAATAAAGAGAAAGACAAAAGGACACGTGTTTAGGGCAAAGTTTAGTGGCATTTGATTTCAGAATTTTCATAAGAAAGAGTAAGCGATCATGATAAAAGCGAGCATATGTGATAGACTAGATCCACTACTCTCAAGACATAACACTCTCAACTTAAGATCCTCACATGGTGAGTGTATCTCTCAACTCTCAAGTGTATCAAAAGGAAAGTGTATACGCTCACATTGAAATGCATAAAAATGCCTACCATAAGCTTGCCAATCATCTAAACTTCGATGTATACCGACATGTGTGACAAAGAATCAAATAGGTCTTTAATAGGTTGTAATGTTGGCTTGGGGTAAGGTGGGAAAATTTCTGGTATAAGTGACTATAAAACGGACTAAATGAGTTAGCTAATCTCATCTACCCCTCAAAAAATGGTCACTCAACCTCACTCTTTACTTCCTTAGTAAACCAATCCCAAAAATCGATTTCTTCTCCTTACCACAAAGTCCACAACCTAAATGCTTTCTCAATTCTCCCTTGGAGTGTATTTTCTTTTGAATTTCTACAACTTTAAGAAAATCTATCAAAAGGCATTTATAATACTAGCCTCTCCAAAACAAAAGCAAAAATTGAGTATATACAACTAACTTTTTCTTTTGTTTTTCTGATTTTTCGATTTTTTCGACTTTTCTCTTCTTCTTTTTTTTTTTTTTTTTTTAAACAAATATTGGAGAGGACTAGTGTTCTCGATTCTTTTCCTAGTGTTTTATCTCTTTTCACCCTTCAATAATCCCCATAGATTACCCCTTTCAGTCCCAAAATACCCGACTACCTTCCAACCACCTCCCTCATACTCAAATAGTCCAATTAGGTTCAAAGGCTAATTGAAAGGGTTTCGGCTTGTAGAGTTGGGCTGTCAAACAAGAGGCTAAAAGCTCAAGGGGCTCAACTAGAGACAATATCAAATTAGGTAAAAAGGATGTGTTTTCAAGCTTGAAAGTAGGCTCAAATCAACGATTGCCTAAGATCATTTTCAATGTCACACAATGCACCGACTCATGCAAAATAGAGAATCAAGGCAAGTTCTAGAGACAACTAAATGCACTCAATGAATTTCACACCGAAAGAAAGTTTACATTCTCCAAAGATGGGAGTATCTTCTAAAGCTCAAAAAATCACTCGGTTGCAATTTTGATCAAAAGTTTTGAGTGTATGTTCAATTTTTGTTTCAACAAGTCTATCATACTCTACCATGTGCTTCTTTCAAAAATATTTGTCAAAATTTTTCATCATTAATCAATGCCACATTTTTCTTTCCTAAACTCATCCAATTGCTTTCTCGAGCTACCAGTTTGTACGAATCCACCCCCTCCCCAAACTTAGTTGCAAACTAAGTTTGTGGAAAAGAGGAGCACAATTTGGTGCTCACCGAATTTAACCATATTACTCACCACTGTACAATTTATTAAAAATGCAACAGACTAATCCATACAAAGATACCAAACCATTTCAAGTCTAATAAGTCCAAAAGACAATAGAGTAGCATATGGAAAGTTAAACTCTTGGGTTGCCAATACGTACACCTACCAAGACTTCCCCAAACTTGGTTAAAAACCAAAGTTTGTGAGGAAGAAAGGGTACGAATTGGTGTCCTAACTCACAGTGATTTTTGGGCTTCTTCAATCCCATTTGGTGCTATCTCCTTGAATTTCACGGATTGGTCGGTTCCTCATCATCATAGTCTCTGCACTCTAAAAGAAGATAGTAAGACAATATCTAAATATAAGTAAGCAACCTAAACTACGAAATTGAATATACGAAAAGCAATAAACGTCGGGTTTGCCTCCCGACAAGCGCCTTTGTTTAACGTCGTTGGCTCGACGGATGCTCTTTAAATAAACAAAACAAACAACTAGCTATGTAACTAAAACAAACACTTAACACATAAAACAAAATCGTTCTAAACAATTCCCCGGCAACGGCGCCAAAATTTGGTAGCGTCGTTTCCTACTACAAAATTAAATTGTGTATGAGAATACATTTTACCTTATCCTACTACTCTAACTAGTAGAGTGGCAAGTAAGGGTCGATCCCACGAGGAACGGTCGAACAAATTTTACTTTATGTATTAAGCTATTATTATCAAGAAACATAAAGTAAATAAACTAGAAATCAATAAAGAAGTTGGGGGGGGGGGGGGGGGGTTAATGAAATAACAACTAACACCTAAATAAACAAAGACAATTAAAGAGATTTTTATAGGTTTTTGGTTTTTAAATAACAAAATGATTCACCCTTGATCATGTTTCACCGAGGTCTTGGACGATTTATGCAACTATTGTTAATGCCCTATTCAATTGGGATTCTAGCCCTTATCTCAAGGCTATTAACAAGCTCTAATAGCCTTGTTATCCCTTAATCTTAGTTAATCAAAACAAGCTCTTCGACTAACCCTATTGAGTTTAACCGAATCCTCGAACAAGCTCTCTTAGATTCAATCACCAAATGCATTAAAAACTAGGACAACGAGATAAATTCAACATCAAACTCGCAAGCTCGGTTTTAGAGGTTGAACTTTGTGTTATCACCAATAAATAAATCTATTGTTTGCTACTCGGGAATCGGAAATCCTACAATTACGGATAGTAATTTCCTATTCTAGCAACACATTCAAAAATCCCTTAAAGGGTGATCAATCCAATAATAAATTCATAAATGTGAGTCAATAACAGCAAATAACACAAAACACTTGAATACACAATATTTTCGGTAACATTAACCGTAATAATCACATAAATGTCTTGAACTCAAGGTTCCACAATAATCAAGAGTGAACAAAAGGGTGCTAGTCACCCATTTTACCTAATACAAAGATAAAGTAACAGAAAATTAAAGAAAACATGAAAATAGGATAGAAAGAACCAAAGGTTGCTTCCAATGGAGAAAAATGGCTGATTATGTGTGGGGGATGGGTTCTAGGTTTTTCTCCGTTAGGTTAAATTCGAATGGGATGATATATATATAAGGAGAGAAAGTGCTAGTCAAAAATAGGCAAAATCGCATTCAGGATTTTAAAACAGGGTAAGGAATCTCGGCCGAGATGCAAGTGTGTCTCGGCCGAGACGTGAAAAAGAGAAAATTTGGAATTTTTAGGATTTGACTCATCTCGGCCGAGATTGGAGTGCATCTCGGCCGAGATCTCCATTTCTGGAATTTCTGAAATCCCCTGCAGACTCATCTCGGCCTAGACGCATTATCTATCTCGGCCTAGATTTCCATCTCGGCCTAGATGCAAAGTCTATCTCGGCATAGATTTGCAATTTTGCAATTCTTCATGAAATCCCCTGGAGACTCATCTCGGCCGAGATTTGCATCCTGTCTCGGTCGAGATCTTCAGTTAGCCCTTCCTTTTGTTGCCTCAATCGATCTCTCGACTCCGTGGTCGTTTGATGTTCTTTTTCGACCCTTTTTCACCTGTCTTAACACAAAAATAGCTCAAACGCATTATTTTGCCCATGAGAGTATAAAAGCACTAAATACACGTGATTATGCACATTATTGACACTAAAATGACACTAAAAATTCCCTAAAGTTCGTGCACGAAACACGTGTACCAAATCTCCCCAAACTTAAAACTTGTTCGTCCCGAACAATAAAGAGAAAGACAAAAGGACACGTGTTTAGGGCAAAGTTTAGTGGCATTTGATTTCAGAATTTTCATAAGAAAGAGTAAGCGATCATGATAAAAGCGAGCATATGTGATAGACTAGATCCACTACTCTCAAGACATAACACTCTCAACTTAAGATCCTCACATGGTGAGTGTATCTCTCAACTCTCAAGTGTATCAAAAGGAAAGTGTATACGCTCACATTGAAATGCATAAAAATGCCTACCATAAGCTTGCCAATCATCTAAACTTCGATGTATACCGACATGTGTGACAAAGAATCAAATAGGTCTTTAATAGGTTGTAATGTTGGCTTGGGGTAAGGTGGGAAAATTTCTGGTATAAGTGACTATAAAACGGACTAAATGAGTTAGCTAATCTCATCTACCCCTCAAAAAATGGTCACTCAACCTCACTCTTTACTTCCTTAGTAAACCAATCCCAAAAATCGATTTCTTCTCCTTACCACAAAGTCCACAACCTAAATGCTTTCTCAATTCTCCCTTGGAGTGTATTTTCTTTTGAATTTCTACAACTTCAAGAAAATCTATCAAAAGGCATTTATAATACTAGCCTCTCCAAATCAAAAGCAAAAATTGAGTATATACAACTAACTTTTTCTTTTGTTTTTCTGATTTTTCGATTTTTTCGACTTTTCTCTTCTTCTTTTTTTTTTAATTATTTTTTTTTTTAAACAAATATTGGAGAGGACTAGTGTTCTCGATTCTTTTCCTAGTGTTTTATCTCTTTTCACCCTTCAATAATCCCCATAGATTACCCCTTTCAGTCCCAAAATACCCGACTACCTTCCAACCACCTCCCTCATACTCAAATAGTCCAATTAGGTTCAAAGGCTAATTGAAAGGGTTTCGGCTTGTAGAGTTGGGCTGTCAAACAAGAGGCTAAAAGCTCAAGGGGCTCAACTAGAGACAATATCAAATTAGGTAAAAAGGATGTGTTTTCAAGCTTGAAAGTAGGCTCAAATCAAGAATTGCCTAAGATCATTTTCAATGTCACACAATGCACCGACTCATGCAAAATAGAGAATCAAGGCAAGTTCTAGAGACAACTAAATGCACTCAATGAATTTCACACCGAAAGAAAGTTTACATTCTCCAAAGATGGGAGTATCTTCTAAAGCTAAAAAAATCACTCGGTTGCAATTTTGATCAAAAGTTTTGAGTGTATGTTCAATTTTTGTTTCAACAAGTCTATCATACTCTACCATGTGCTTCTTTCAAAAATATTTGTCAAAATTTTTCATCATTAATCAATGCCACATTTTTCTTTCCTAAACTCATCCAATTGCTTTCTCGAGCTACCAGTTTGTACGAATCCACCCCCTCCCCAAACTTAGTTGCAAACTAAGTTTGTGGAAAAGAGGAGCACAATTTGGTGCTCACCGAATTTAACCATATTACTCACCACTGTACAATTTATTAAAAATGCAACAGACTAATCCATACAAAGATACCAAACCATTTCAAGTCTAATAAATCCAAAAGACAATAGAGTAGCATATGGAAAGTTAAACTCTTGGGTTGCCAATACGTACACCTACGAAGACTTCCCCAAACTTGGTTAAAAACCAAAGTTTGTGAGGAAGAAAGGGTACGAATTGGTGTCCTAACTCACAGTGATTTTTGGGCTTCTTCAATCCCATTTGGTGCTATCTCCTTGAATTTCACGGATTGGTCGGTTCCTCATCATCATAGTCTCTGCACTCTAAAAGAAGATAGTAAGACAATATCTAAATATAAGTAAGCAACCTAAACTACGAAATTGAATATACGAAAAGCAATAAACGTCGGGTTTGCCTCCCGACAAGCGCCTTTGTTTAACGTCGTTGGCTCGACGGATGCTCTTTAAATAAACAAAACAAACAACTAGCTATGTAACTAAAACAAACACTTAACACATAAAACAAAATCGTTCTAAACCATTCCCCGGCAACGGCGCCAAAATTTGGTAGCGTCGTTTCCTACTACAAAATTAAATTGTGTATGAGAATACATTTTACCTTATCCTACTACTCTAACTAGTAGAGTGGCAAGTAAGGGTCGATCCCACGAGGAACGGTCGAACAAATTTTACTTTATGTATTAAGCTATTATTATCAAGAAACATAAAGTAAATAAACTAGAAATCAATAAAGAAGTGGGGGGGGGGGGGGGGTTAATGAAATAACAACTAACACCTAAATAAACAAAGACAATTAAAGAGATTTTTATAGGTTTTTGGTTTTTAAATAACAAAATGATTCACCCTTGATCATGTTTCACCGAGGTCTTGGACGATTTATGCAACTATTGTTAATGCCCTATTCAATTGTGATTCTAGCCCTTATCTCAAGGCTATTAACAAGCTCTAATAGCCTTGTTATCCCTTAATCTTAGTTAATCAAAACAAGCTCTTCGACTAACCCTATTCAGTTTAACCGAATCCTCGAACAAGCTCTCTTAGATTCAATCACCAAATGCATTAAACACTAGGACAACGAGATAAATTCAACATAAAACTCGCAAGCTCGGTTTTAGAGGTTGAACTTTGTGTTATCACCAATAAATAAATCTATTGTTTGCTACTCGGGAATCGGAAATCCTACAATTACGGATAGTAATTTCCTATTCTAGCAACACATTCAAAAATCCCTTAAAGGGTGATCAATCCAATAATAAATTCATAAATGTGAGTCAATAACAGCAAATAACACAAAACACTTGAATACACAATATTTTCGGTAACATTAACCGTAATAATCACATAAATGTCTTGAACTCAAGGTTCCACAATAATCAAGAGTGAACAAAAGGGTGCTAGTCACCCATTTTACCTAATACAAAGATAAAGTAACAGAAAATTAAAGAAAACATGAAAATAGGATAGAAAGAACCAAAGGTTAGGGTTGAAGATCAAGATCTTCAACCCCCTTCCATTTCCTTGCTTCCAATGGAGAAAAGTGGCTGATTATGTGTGGGGGATGGATTCTAGGTTTTTCTCCGTTAGGTTAAATTCGAATGGGATGATATATATATAAGGAGAGAAAGTGCTAGTAAAAAATAGGCAAAATCGCATATAGGATTTTAAAACAGGGTAAGGAATCTCGGTCGAGATACAAGTGTGTCTCGGCCGAGACGTGAAAAAGAGAAAATTTGGAATTTTTAGGATTTGACTCATCTCGGCCGAGATCTCCATTTCTGGAATTTCTGAAATCCCCTGCAGACTCATCTCGGCCTAGACGCATTATCTGTCTCGGCCTAGATTTCCATCTCGGCCTAGATGCAAAGTCTGTCTCGGCCTAGATTTGCAATTTTGCAATTCTTCATGAAATCCCTGGAGACTCATCTCGGCCGAGATTTGCATCCTATCTTGGCCGAGATCTTCAGTTAGCCCTTCCTTTTGTTGCCTCGATCGATCCCTCGACTCCGCGGTCATTTGATGTTCTTTTTCGACCCTTTTTCACCTGTCTTAACACAAAAATAGCACAAACGCATTATTTTGCCCATGAGAGTATAAAAGCACTAAATACACGTGATTATGCACATTATTGACACTAAAATGACACTAAAAAGGCCCTAAAGTTCGTGCACGAAACACGTGTACCACATGTGCTTTTTTCAAAAAATATTTGTCAAAATTTTTCATCATTAATCAATGCCACATTTTTCCTTCCTAAACTCATCCAATTGCTTTCTCGAGCTGCCAAATTTGTACGAATCTCACCCCCTCCCCAAACTTAGTTGCAAACTAAGTTTGTGGAAAAAGAGGAGTACAATTTGGTGCTCGCCGAACTTAACCATTTTATGCACCATTATTCGCAGCCATTAACTAATGAACTAGTCCATTAAGAATCCTACTCCTATATAAAAAAAAAAAAAAAAAAATGTGTGTGTACTTATCAACACAAACAAGAAAATTGACTTAAAGGCACCCAATGATTATCAAAAACCCGAAGCATCCAAATGCATATGCAATAATTTCGCCTAAACAAAGACTAATAGAAAATGACAATTAGCTCACAGGCCGGCAACATTATCAACAATCAAAATAGTCACATATCAAGAAGGCAATTAAAATACAAATCAGTATTGGCACACAGGCCATCACATTGAATCCGTCAAACACATCATACCAAGTGGCTCACAGGCCAATAGTAAAGATAGTAAAGGAAAATAACAAGGGGTAGGGTGTTTCGAGCGGCCGAAATTATCTTACCACTTTATTTTCCCCCAAACTTAGTTTTTCAACTAAGTTTGGGACAAAGAGGTAAGGCTTTTCGGTACTCTACTCACAGAGAGCGAGAAGGTCGGGGGTTCGAGCCGGTGAAGCATCCCTTGATGGACTTGAAGAGATCGAGGAGCTTTGTTTGATTTTCGTGTATCGTCTCTTTGATCCCTCTCAATTCAGCTCCAATAGATGCCCGCATGTCCACCAACTCGGCTCTTATGCCCTTGATTTCATCCCCATAGCCGCCATCAGTCCCTCTTGCCATTCCTGGAACTCAGAGTGAGACAGAACGACTGTGGATGATCTCTTCCTTGATGGTTGCTCAAGCTGGCTACTGCCTTCTCCCTCCACTCCCATGCTCCAAACCCGTGCCACCGGACGTGGATTTTTAGATCTCTTGAACTTGGTTAATTCTTCACGGTTTGGCTCCAAAGAGGCAGTGATGTGTGCCTCGAAGCTCAGTTCCACGTTTAGCTTGCTTCCCAAGTTTCTGATGTATGTCAGTCTGGGGTTGGGTAGGTGGAGGTAAGGTCCCTCATTTTGGAGAACATAAGGGACAACCGGACCCGATATTCCTTCTTTATACCCGAGCATGGCAATACGCATATTCTCCATCTCCTCCCAGTCCAAATAGTAATCAGCGGTGATGGGTGTGTATTCCGGAAGGGGGACATTGTAATGCTCAAGTATAGGGGTTATCAAAGCCCCACAGTAGATTGGGTCGGGCATCTTTGTCTCTCTTTTCCTTTCTGTCCTCAATTCTTTTACTATCTTCTGAAAGCCTGATATCAGGTCTTGCTGGAAGTTCCTCAACTTCCTATCCACAATGGCCCAGAGGATCTCCATCTCGTACAACCGGGGGGAACTGATCTCTTTCCTTCCACATATGGTGGAGCTCAACAACTTCTGTAGATACTTCACGACTGGGCTTCTAATGGAGGTCAGCCTGGAGCTCCTTGGGTCATATGCTTGAGGTGCAACTATTCCAGGGGCGGCAGTGATTTGCCCCCAGAATTGTTGCACGTTAAACTCTTTCAACAAATGTCCATCACCGACGGCTGGAGTCTTGAAGCCATAAATGCGTTTCATATTGTCGTGGCTCAGTATCTTTTCTTCGTTTAGAAGTTGGAATTTGAAATGGTGAATCGTAGTTGAGCAGGAAAGGACCTCCTCCTCGATTTCGAGTGTGTTGAAAAACTCGAGCATGAAATTGAGGAAAGTCGGGCGGGGTGCTAGGCATTGGGCTAGACCTGCTTTGTCTAACAGTTCCAGAACGTTTTTCCGGATTCCCATGGCGTCCAAGTTCTTGGGATCACCATAGCAGGTAGCTGACACCCCCTTTTCATTAACTTGTCGTTTCCAGCACCATGCCAAAATCAATGGGTTTCGTGGATTTGTCGGTGATAGTCGATGGAATTTCCGGCGTGGGAACCTCCGGGGTAGGCTCAACAGCTTTCTCTTTGCCCTTAACTTGGCTTTTTTGGATTTTTTGTGTGACTCTTCTGCCAGAAGTGCTTTCTTGAGCGTTGCCTTTTGGTTTTTTGGAGGTGCCATGGGTACCTAAAATCAACACACTCAATCATTAAAACTAGTGGCAATACACGAGTTAAAGTTCAAGTAGGAGATGCCTAAGTTTACTTGAATCCGACTATATATCCAACAAAAACAAGTCAAAGTGTATCAACCATGCAACGACAACCAATTCACACTCAAATGAGGTTATACATTACGATAATATCAACAATTGGGCTTAAAAACTAGATAAAATAGTCGAAATTGGTTAACTTAGGCACAACAATTTAACGCATATCACATGTTCGATGATTTGCCACAATGAATTTATCTTTTCCAAAACTCACAAAACTTTACTCAACAATCTACCCACTCAATCATCAAGCAATTATACGAGCTATCATGTCAATTCTATCATTCAAATGCATAGACACATATTAGTTGGCAAAAAATCAATACAACTAGTTGTATGTATAACCAATTTCAATGAAAATGCAAATAATCATAAAATTAACCCCCAATCTCAACAATGGATTCAATAATACACAATAATAGATCAAAAGAGTGAGATAGCCGTACTTACCAGTCGAGTTTAATCGAGAAAATTCGAATTTGGATTGTTCGCGCCCTTTTTTGACTCGACCTCAAGTCTGCTCCAAATCCAAAAAATTTTGGAGAGGACTGGGTGTGGTGATGTAAGTGAGGTGTGGTGTGAATTTGATAGGTGGAAAGAGAGTGCAAGGGTGATTTTTTAGAGTGTGTGCGTGCGTGTGTGTGAAAATTGCGAATTTGGGGAAGAACTGACCTAATTCTCTACGCGCAGGTGTATTTATACCAGCGTTGCGTCTCAGCCGAGATTCGAATCTGGGCTCAGTGTTCGGCCGAGATCCGTTCTTCGCTTTCAGGACCATTTGACTTGGCAGTGGATCTCAGCCGAGATGCTGTAGGATCTCGGCCGAGATAAAGTCCCAGCACTTTTACCCCCATTCTGGACAAGTGGTTCTCGGCCGAGATGAATGTGTGTCTCGGCCGAGATTATCCTCCAGCAAATTTAGCTCAAATTCCATACAAAGCCGTCTCGGCCGAGAGGCTGTAGTGTCTCGGCTGAGATTATCTTCCAGCGAATTTCTCCATTTTGGGCCCTTCTGAATCTCGGCCGAGATGATTCATGTTTCTCGGCCGAGATTGCCTCTGTGTCTCGGCCGAGATTGCCTCTGTGTCTCGGCCGAGATTGTCCTTCCCTGCAATTTTCCACATTTTTGGTGTTCTTCACCCCCATTCCACACCATGTCTTGTCTTGATTTGCTTGTTTGGTACCTACACACATTTTAACCAAAACAATTCAGAACACTAAAGTAATAGTAAAGCTACTAAACTATGAATTTAAAATGCGAGAAAACGAGTAACCGCGGGGTTGCCTCCCGACAAGCGCCTTTGTTTAACGTCGATGGCTTGACGGAAGCTCTTTTAGCTTCAATTGACCGGGAAGGGTTCCTCGGTCCCTTTCTTCCGTGCTTTATTCAATCCCTGCAGGTCCTTACGAGCCTCCCACTCTTCCTTACCGTCTTCTGGCAACTTAATTTTCGGGTCAAGTTCACCCGGATCCTCTTGGATCCCCAAACTTATTCATTCCACATCCTTTGCCTTCTTTTCATGCAATCTCTTTCTAACTTTCTTGCTGTTCAAAGCAACACTATCTTTCCCAAGCAAGTCAATGAAATCAATAGAAAAAACATCATGTACATCTTCAGCGTGTTTCATGGACTTGAATATATTAAACATCACAATTTGACCTTCAAACTCCATGGTGAGAGTCCCCTCACGCACATCTATTTTTGTTTGGGAGGTGTTCATGAACGACCTTCCCAACAAAATAGGTGTGGAGTTTGTTGTGTCTCCTTGCATATCTAATATATAGAAGTCGGCCGGGAAAATAAGATTATTAACCTCAACAAGCATATTTTCAACCACCCCATCCGGGAATGAGGTACTTCGATTGGTGAGTTGGATAACAACCTTAGTTTCTTTGAATGGCCCTAAGTTTAGGCTCTGAAACATCGAACGGGGCATCACATTGATTGATGCCCCCAAATCAAGCATAGCTTTCTCAATTAGACAATTACCAATCTTACACGGGATGACGAACATTCCTGGGTCCTTGTACTTTTGAGGGAGTTTCTTTTGAAATATGGCAGACACACTTTCCCTCCTGAGTACCTTGTTATTTCCTTGAGGCCTTCTTTTGTTTGTGCATAGATCCTTCAAAAATTTTGCATACCGTGGGATCTGTTTCACAGCTTCAATCAGTGGAATTTTGATCTCCACTTTCTGAAATATTTCAAGCATTTCCCATTCTCTGTCTTTGTCTACAGCTTTCTTGATTAGGCACGGGAATGGAAGTGGTGGGGTCACGGTCAGTGTTGGAGTGTTGAGCTTTGGATCCTCAAGGGGGATTGGTATGGTTCTTCCTTCGATAGATTCTCTTTCTCTTCCCTTTCCTTCTTCATCCTCGAAGTGAGGGAGGCTCTTGGGTGGCTTCTCGAGCACTTTTCTGCTCCTCAAGGTACTTACACTAACATTCTCAACTTTACTCTCTACCTCTTGAAGGGCCTCTGTTTCTCCCTTGTCTTTCACCTTCTCGGCTTCCTTGGATGAGAAGTACTTCTTAATGGGGAATGGCAATAAATGGTTGGAGAAACATGCCGACACTGCTTCCTTTTGCTTCCTCGACTCCTTTGCAAGTTTCCACTTTGGTGTCCGAATTTTAACTTCAGCCACATGGGGAGTTGATGTCTCTTCCTTCCTCGGACTATCATCCACTTCCTCAGTCTTTCCTTGTGAAGTGTACCCGGGCTTTTCAGGCTCTCCAAGTAACTCCTCTTTCATAACAACAATGGCACTCACATTTTTCGGGTTGACTTCCGGTTGAGCCGGTAGTCTTCCTCCTTGGGCATTTTCTAATCGAGATACCGCTGATGCTATCTTACTGACTTGATTCTCAATATTCTGAAACCTGGAACTTGATTCCTTCTGCAATTGGAGTGTACTAGTGGCTAGGCTTTTCACTATGTCAGAAAGAGATGGATCACAGGGTACCTGCTCGGGTGGCTGTCTTTGCTGGAACATTCCCCTAGGAAAAGGGGGGTCGGTTTCGCCCATTGTGATCACCTTGTTGACTCATGCTTGGATTCTGATTACCATATTTGAAATTCGGATGGTCCCTCCAACCCGGGGTATATGATTGTGAATAAGGATCATACTTCCTCCTGGATGAGTTAGGATTGAAGTTGTGAACCCATGCCTCCATCTCTTCTCCGAGAATAGGGCAAGTGTCAGTGGAGTGCTCGGTTACTTGACAGATTCTGCAAGGTTTTGGAGTAGGTGTGCCACCCGAGATCACTTTCTTCACCAAGTCGGTGAGTTGGTCCAATCTTTCTTCCACAGTTGAATCGATCACATCCTTGACTCTTCTCACCGGCTCTCTACATCCGAACTGCTGAGTGTTGGCAGCCATCTTGGAGATCAATGCTCGGGCCTCGGATGGTGTCTTGTCGGATAGAACCCCTCCGCTCGCCGAGTCTATCATATTTCGATCCGTCAGACATAATCCCTCGTACCAGTACTGGATTAGCAACTGTGGAGTGATTTGATGTGGAGGGCAACTTCCTACAAGTCTCTTAAATCGTTCCCAGTACTCATACAGTGTTTCCCCCTGCATTTGCCTCACTCCAATGATCTCTTTTTGAATGTTGGTAGCTCGAGAAGCTGGGAAATACTTTTCAAGGAATTGGGTTTTCATCTGCTCCCAACTGGTGATTGATCCAGATGGCAGGTAGTATAACCAATCCCTAGTAAGATCCTTCAGTGAAAACAGAATTGCTCGAAGTTTGATCTATTCTTCCGTCACCCTCGATGGCTTCATACTTGAACAAACCACGTGAAACTCTTTAAGGTGTTTATGAGGGTCGTCTCCGGACAGCCCATGAAAGGAAGGTAGTAGGTGGATGAGTCCTGATTTCAACTCGAAAGCAGTATCGTTTCCTATAGCTGGGAAGGCGATGCACAAGGGTTCTTGAGCAACCCTTGTGTTAGCCAACTCCTTCATTGTTCTTTCTTGACCTTGATCCTCAGCCATTTCTTCCAAGTTAATGATCTCTTCACCCCCTAAATTCAATACTTCGATTCCTTCTCAGACTTGCTCCAAATCTCGAGCTCTCCTTCTCAATTCTCGTTCGCGTTCCATAATATCAGGTTCAAATAACAATCCTTTTTCTCCTTGCGAACGCAAGAACATTCACTACAAGTAAACAAAAATAAGGAAACAAAGTGAGATTATGAAATTACTAATCTAAACAAGAAGATAACTGTATATGTAATTAATCATAATGCTTGATCAACAAATCAACACTATTCTAATCACTGTTCTCTGGCAATGACACCAAAATTTGGTAGGCGCGATTGTCGTGCGTCGTGTTACCAAATTAATTGTGTATAAGAATACACTAAACCTTATCAACTATCCTACTAGTAGAATGGTAAATAAGGGTCGATCCCACAGGGAACGGCTGAACAGTTTTGATTCCGATGTCAAGTAATTTATAATTAAGTATGCAAGAAATAAATACTTAAGAAAGCCATAAAGATGGGGGGAATTGATTAAGGACTAACAATCTACTAGTAGCAAATAGAAGCAACTAAACGAAATTAAAAGCTTTTAACGTTCAAATTCAAAGAAACAAATAATCAATCTTTTTCGGTTTTGGTTTTTAAGTAATAAAAGAATCCACCCTTGATCATGCTTCCCCTTGGTCTTAGACGATTGATGCAACGATGTTAATGACCGATTAAATTGTGATTTAAGCCCTTATCTCAAGGCTATTAACAAGCTCTAATAGCCTTGTTGTCCCTTAATCTTATTTAATCAAAATAAGCTCTTCGACTAACCCTACTCAATTTAACCGAATCCTCGAACAAGCTCTCTTAGATCCAATAACCAAATGCATTAAACACTAGGACAACGAGATAAATTCAACATAAAACTCGCAAGGTCGGTTTTAGTGGTTGAACTTTGTGTTATCACCAATAAATAAATCTATTGTTTGCTACACGGGAATCGAAAATCCTACAATTACGGATAGTAATTTTCTATTCTAGCAACACATTCACAAATCCCTTGAAGGGTGATCAATCCAATAATCAATTCATAAATTTGACTCAATAACAGCAAATAACACAAAACACTTGAATACACAATAATCTCGGTAACATTAACCGCAATAATCACATCAATGTCTTCGACTCAAGGTTCCACAATGATCAAGGATGAACTAAAGGGTGGTAGCCACCCATATTAACTAATACAATAAGGAAATAAGTAGAAAAATAAAGAAACATGATATTGATATGGATGAATCTAAGGATGTCAATTGGAGAAGATGATCCTTCAATCTCTTGTCCAATCTTCCTTCCTTGGTGGCTTTGGTGGCTGAATAGTGCTTTCCAAGTATAAAACATGTATCAAAAGTTAGGTTAAATTCGAATGGGATGATATATATATATAAGGAGAGAAAGTGCTAGTAAAAAATAGGCAAAAACGTATTCAGGATTTCAAAACAGGGTAGTGAATCTCGGCCGAGATGGAAGTGTGTCTCGGCCGAGACGTGAAAAAGGGTTTTCAAGATTGGTGGGTCGAAAGCTGATCTCGGCCGAGATTCAACTTCATCTCGGCCGAGACGTAAAAAGGGGAAAATGGGGTTGGCTAGGGCTTGACTCATCTCGGCCGAGATCTTCAGTTTGTTCAATTCTTCATGAATGCCCTGGAGACTCATCTCGGTCGAGATTTTCATCTTGTCTCGGCCGAGATCTTCAACTACCTCTTCCTTTTGTTGCCGCGATCAATCCCTCGACTCTGCGGTCTTTTGATGTTCTTTTTCGACCCTTTTTTCACCTGTCTTAACACAAAAACAGCACAAACGCATTATTTTGCCCATTAGAGTATAAAAGCACTAAATACACGTAATTATGAACATTATTGACACTAAAATGACACTAAAAGTGTCCTAAAGTGCGTGCACGGAACACGTGTACCATTGCTCAGTAAAGACGAAGTACCTTGTCATTGTGCTCAAATTGTGAAGTGCAAATATGACACCAAAAGTTTGCACACGTGAATTCTGGAAATTTTCGTTGGCTGGTAAAACTTGAGGCTATTAGAGGCCTACCCAAGCTTGATGGTAAGATTGTTCATGTGGTTTATGCAAAAATGGTAAGCTATCTAAAGTATCTCACAATGTGTTGCCACACTTACTACCACACATGGGTTCTGAACCATTTCGCATGGTCATAGTTGAGCTAATTGAGGTTGATATCTTGGTGAAAACATTTGCTGTGTTAATGACTTTTCTTGGGTTACATGGCTTGAATTATTTTTAGAAAAGTCATAAACTTTTGGAGTCTTTAGAAAGTTATTTCAAATGATTTCATACATGCATAGAGTCATGATTTCTAGGACAAAATCTATTCTTGATAAGTTTTTTTTTTTTTTTTTGGGAAATCTTAATTTACTTCTTTTGTAATAAAAGGGGTACTTTTCAAAATTTCAAATGCCGAAAACCTCCCAGTAAACTGAGATTATGTACATAAGATCTTTCTAAAAGATTTTGGACTTAGGCCCTCTATTTAGTATATAACTTTATGAGTAGAGTCTTTTTGAGATTATGGTGCACAATGATTCCCTATGAAACTCTCAAAGGGAAGAGACCAAATCTTGATTAGTTCTATTTATTATGTTGTTGCTATATTTTGAATGATGGTGAAAATATGGGCAAAATTTGATGCAAAATGTGACTAAGAACATTCTCTTGGATATCCTATAAATTATCATGTTTATAGGGTGTTTAATGTTAAACTTGATATATCCAAGAAATTGTTAATGTTGTTTCTGATGATCTTTCTGATTTTGCAAGGTAAAAGAGGATGACAACATTCTGAACCTGTTGGATGTAGAAGAATCCTTAAATTAGTCTAATGAAACTACTGCTGAACATAAGGTGTTGCATCACCTGTTGCAACACCTAGTGCAACACTGAACCAGAATGCAGCAGCAGATTCAGAAACTAACGAAGAACGAAGCTCAGAAGATCACTGTATCAGGAACAACATATTTACCATTGTCCTCTCCTAACAGAATACAAAGGGATCATCCTCTAACTCGGGTTTTTGGTGATGATGGAGTAAGAACTAGGAGGAAACGACAAAGTATACTACTCAAACATGGTAAGACTGTTTATGGCTCACATTTGCATTCACTAAGGTAGGTTCTTGTTGTTTCTTGTCTAACATTGAACGAAAGAATGTGATTGATTCTTTAAATGATTTTTGGATCAATGTTTTTCATGATGTGCTAAATCTGTTTGAGAGGTGATGTGTAAGATCTTGCTCCAAGTTTTGAAAATATCTCTGTAATGGGAACAAAATGGATGAGTTTGGTAGTATAAACTGCAATCAATTCAGATTTGTTGCTTAAGGTTATGCAAATGTGGATGAAGTGGACTGTGATGAAACATTTGTCAACTTACCTAAACTTGAATCTATTTGGTTCCTACTTGTTGTGCCTTATTTTCTCAATATCAATGTTCACCAAATAGTGGTTGAAAAGAGTCTTTTTAAATGACTATTTTTTGATGAAACTTTTGTTGTGCAGCCTAAAGGACTTGTTGATCCATATAAGCCTAATTATGTTTAAGAGCTTAAGAAGGCCATATATGGATTATAACAAATTCCAAAGGCTTGGTATGATAGATTGACTTATTCTTTATTTCAACTTGGTTTCATAAAAAGGTGAAATTGATTCATTTTTCCTATAAAAATGGCATTGAAATAATTGTTGCTCATTTCTATATAGTTGATATAATTTCTGGTTCATCATGTAAAAAGTCTTGAATGACTATGTGCAGTCTATATCCTCTATATTTGAAATGAGTTTACTTGGTGACTAAACATCTTTCTTGGTCTTCACATTTAAAATTGCATGAAGAGATTGTTGGGTGATATTCTGGATATACCAGATTTTTTTGTGAAAAGGTTTAATATTGAGAATTCGATGCACATGAAAACCCCTCTAGGATCCTGTTGGAAGGTGTGTCAGACAGTGTTGTAGAAAGTATTTGAAAACACCTTCTATAGAAGTATGATAGAAACCCGTCTGTAAGTGAAAGCCAACACACCATATATTTGTTTTAGTGTCTTTGTTTATGCTAGGTACCATACTAACCCAAGAGTCACTCTCTTAGATGTTGCTGAAAGCCTTATTTAAGTTTGTTTATGGTACATTTGATCTTGGAATATGGTGTACTAAAGACGCTAATACAAATGTTGTAGGGTTTATTGGCTTAATTTTTGTTAGAGATCTAGATGATTGGAAGAAAAACTTTCAGAGGTATTTCCATCTTGGATCATTGATAGATTCTCAAACCACACTCATTCACCAAACACATAAACTTAGGGACTCATATTTTTGTGTGCTTTGGTGGGAATGAACATAATTCAGATTAAGCACACTATGAGTGAGAAACAACTGACTTATACCTTCACTAAGCTATAGACTTCTAGAGATTTTCTCTCTTGAGGAAATCTCATGGTTTGTGTTCTCTGTAAACAGTATTGCAGTAAATGTTATAACACCTTGTACATCACTGTTATAACACTATCTTTTGCATGCATTCTTTTTTTATTCTTGTTTTTATTTTCTTTCGACGTGCATTGGATTTTTCAGAATGGTTTGCTTTGTGAATAGGTGAGTAATGTTAAAGTTTTAATTATTTTGAGGATTTTATATTGTTGTCACTTTTTAAAATCCCTTACTAACCTTATGGCTTTTCTTTAAGCCATCACCTTTGTCTGATTTTTTTCTTTCTCCAGTCAGATTTTTCTTAGTGATGACTATTGGTCAAAGGTTATGTAAGTCTCTTCTTTCTGATATGTTCAGATATGGAGCATCATCTTGCAAAACATGGTCATAAATTTTTGATCAAAAGTGTTGTGCAAGGTGGTGGATCACTTGGGAGTCAACAATTTTTTTTCTTGATCTACAAAATAGTTTATGAGTTTTTCATTACTCACATTATTTTCATATTTTCATTCTGATTGATTTCAATATATGTTTCTATTTATAAAAAAATAAAAAAAGGGAGAGAAGAAAAAAATAAATTAAAAGAGGATCATTCTGCATTTTTATTTGGGTATTGATCTTTGGTTAAGGTTAAGGAAGACTGATTTCATTAACTCATTAATTGTACAAAGACATGGACATCTTAGTAATCACCCACTTATTTTTTTAAGGTGACCTTGTTTTGTATGGAATAGTATGTCGTTGGTAAAATTCAAAAAGTCATGTTCTTTGTCATATGAGTTGGGTTGTGTATGTCTATAGGTGTTAAATATTCCATCATATATTTCACACACTACACAATTTTCTTGAAATTGTGCTTACTTGAGTTAATTTGTGTGGTTATTGCTTTATGTAGTCATGTCTAATTAGGATGATGAAGTGACTAACACCCTTAACTCATTTATAGCATAATTTGAATTTCAGTCTGACTCGTAACCTTCTCTATCAATGTCTAACATTTCATCTTCTTTTGTAGATCAAACATCGAAACCCATATCTTCACATTCCTTCAATTTTTCGATCTAAATATGTAGGTGTCACAACTGAGGTGTGACACGAGGTGCTGCAACATCTTTTGTAACACAAACAGTTTCAGGCAAGAATTTGAGCATTAATTGTATAGACTGAAGAAGCTTTCATTCCAGTTACCTGAAGAACCTGGAAATCCACTCAATGTTGAAATTCCATCTGATTTTGTCCAAGGAATTCATTTAGTTGATGAAAGACCAACCCATGTATAGTGTTTCGAAAAAGGGCAAAGAGGAATTTCTCGATACTTACGGAATCAGGTTATGGACTGAAGAAGGTGTTACAGGAGGGCATGACTTGAGCGCTGTTGTGGAAATTCAATTCACATAAAATCACCAAGAAGACGTTCGGTCACTCTAATCAATGAATCGAACGAACAAATGATAAATGTTCGTATGAAAAAACCCAGAATGAACGAACAAGCAAGAAACGCAGAAAAATGAAGAACAAAACACTCCAAAATATTTTACGTGGATCAATCCAAAATGATCTACATCCATGGAGGATCTACGCACATCAATCCACTATATCAAGGTAGAAATTACAAGAATTATCCAACAACTAGAAAAACCCCAATTATGTAACCGAATTGAGTTTAAGAACCCTAGCAATTTAATTCTCTTTCTACAGTGATGTATTCAAAGGGAAAATGTGTAAATCAAGTTCTTCTCTTCAAGATCTTCAAATATATACCAGGATTGTATCTCGAATCTTCGCCAGTTGAGAGCTCTATTCGCTGCAAGTTGCGAGCTCAAGTTAGTTTCAAAAACAGTTATTCTGCAACGGTTTTCAGCTGCCAAAATCGTTGTATTTGGCAGTTTTAACCACCTGTCCACTTAACTCTCTTAAACCCGGTTCAGGATGCACTCTCTTCTTATCTTGATAGAATCTGATTCTTCCAGCCCGGTTCTTGGACTCTTGAAACCAGTTCTAACCTTACAACATATCCTATTACATATAAATGTTATCTTGATGAACTTGAACTTATTCCACAATTCTCCACCTCAATGAAATCAAGTGAGTATCATTGCCTCTTATTCTGCCACACTACCTCATGCTTTAGTTACATTGTTCAAGGCTGATTAGACTCGAGCAATGTCTCAACTTATTCCCTGGCACACACAGACTCTTAGACTCATGCATGTTGAACCTCTCAACCACCTTCTGAAAATAGTTTCTTTGAGATAAGAACAACACTCCAGATTTCCTGTTTCTGTTGATATCCATTCCAAGAATCTTCCTTGCATCTCCCAGGTCTTTCATGTCAAATTCTGAGCTTAATTTCTTCTTGAGCTGTTAGATTTTATGTTTGCTCTTACTAGCTATAAGCATATCATCCACATAAAGTAGAAGATACACATGATCATCCTTAGACTTCTTATCAAAATAGACACAACTGTCATATAAACTTCTGGTGAACCCTGCACTTACCATGAACTCATTAAATTTCTTGTTCCACTGCCTTGGACTCTGTTTCAATCCATATAATGACTTCTTGAGGAAGCACACCTTCTCTTCTTTCCTTGGAATTACAAAGCCTTCAGGCTATTTCATGTATATGTTCTCAACCAGGTCACCATTTAGAAATGCAGTTTTAACATCTAGCTGTTGTAGCTCCATATCTTCTTGTGTCACCTTAGATAATAGTAGCCTAATAGAACAGTGCTTTACCACAGGAGAGATGACCCCATTGAAATCAATGCCTTCTCTGAGTGAAACCCCTCGCAACAAGCCTTGCCTTGTATCTTACCCTCTCTACTTCTCCAGCTTCAATCTTCTCCTTATAAATCCATTTAGAACTCACCAGTTTCTGTTCCTTAGGTTTATCTACCAGTTTCCAAGTGGCATTTCTCTCTAGTGACTCCATTTCCTCCATCATTGCACTTATCCAATGCTCACCTTCACTGCCACTGACTGCCTCTTTAAAATTTTGGGGTTCTTGGTGTTCTATGTCTTCAGCAATGCTCAGTGCATAGTATACACTCCCTGCTTGCCCATAGAAGTCTGGCCTTTGAATTTGCCTCCTTGGTCTGTCTCTGGCAATGCTATAAGTTCTCAAATTTGTGTTGTCTGTTTGCACATCTTCTTCTCCGGATGAACTGTCACTTGAGTGTTGATCGTTGAGGTTTATCATTCATTTGAGGCTCCACCTGAACTGATACCTTTTGTTTTTCAATAGCACGATAAGTTGTACACTCGCTTTAATACATTAACCCCTTCTAGGTTCCTATGCAACCGGCCTTCGGAAACTCTTCCCCAAAGTAATCTTCTATTGTTTGATTCATGTTCTTTGTACACTTGTACACACACTATTAACTATCGATTTTGCTAAACTTATGCCAAACAATTGACTTAGCCAATTTACACGGAGAATCCTCCTCGTGGTAGCGTAATATTTTATACTACCTTTGTTATAGGTTGTACACTTGCAACCTGGAATACGTTCTAATTACAACGTATTTCCCTATAAGTTCATGGTGACGTTGCTAGGGAGGTAATGTAATTAGTCAGGCCAATTGTCACAATGAGATTTAGTACTTTTTATTTAATTTATTTCTCACTTTGCTTTAAGAGGTAGTTATTATTATGGGCAAAACCATGAATGAGCTTCAACTCGAGAACATAAAAAGATAGTGCTTTCATGGTGCAAAGCCCAAAGTCAATTCACTTAATGTCAAACTTACTCTGGAACTGATAGAATTAGCCAATTCAATCAAGTTTAGAGTGGAAGATGATGAGGATTCTTTTGATCACCTGCATAAACCCTCAAGTACATTAAGGTTAAAAGGGAAAAAAATATGACTGATGTTGCAATTCAATTATTCCTTCCTCCTTAATTATCTAGTAGGGCTAACTGATGGTTCCAGAAGGAATTATGTGAAACTTTCACTACTTTGGAGGAACTATCAGCTTCATTTATCTATAAGTTTCCCCACTGAGTGAAAAAGAAAAGATTAGGTCTAAGATCGAATGTTTCAAACAACATATAGATGAACGTTGGTTTGAAGCTTGGGATCAATTGTTTAATCTATATAATTCCTACCATCATCATCATCATGCCTTTCAAGTTGCTTATGTGTTGACTGTTTATTACTTCAATCCACTACCAAATGAACATCACTTTTTTATGTTGCTTTAGGGGATCATTTTTAGATATGGAAGTAGATGAAACACTTCTGTGGCTAAAAAATTAAGCATTATTGTGCCTTATAAGATTGACCCAATAACAACCCAACCCGATATATAGTACCTCGAACTAAAAAATATGGTGTGTATTCGTTCCATGAGATATAGTGTAGTATTTTTTAAAGGGTTAATAACCAAAAGTAGGCTGTACTTTTTGCAACCTGAATTTTTTATTTATTTCCGATTACAACCTGTATTTTGCACGTTGTACTTTTTACACTCTCTGACAATATTCTGGATTGTACAAGCCACGTGAACGCCACTTGACTTGGTCGGGGTCCCTTTCTGCAATTTTGTTTTGGGGTTTTCTGCAATTTTTAAAAGTCTTAAAGATGTATTTCATAATCAAACAACTTTTAACAAATAACAATAATGATTTTAAAAAATATGAAACACTTAATTTCCAAAATCTAATTTCTGAAAAATCATTCTCACAGATTAACCAAAACCATTTCAGGAAAAAAAACTCTAATCCTAGAATCTACCAAATTAAGTCATTGCCCAAAATGCTACTTCCTCATTAAAGACCTCCATGAATCCGTGCGAAGAAGATAAAGTATTCAAAATAGCATGGCAGATAAGGGACCTAAGGAAGAAGAAGACCCCCTTAGGGTTTTGGGACCAAATTATGGTGAGTTCAGTACTATATTTTGGGGGTTTTCAAGTTGGTGCCTTTTTTAGTGTTTGTTTAAGGTGGTGTTTCATTTACATCACAATTAGAGCAAATTTGAGCTTTACAGTTATGACGTCCCATTTTTAAAATAATTTCCAGTATTGAATGGTTTGTTTTATGTTATTTAATTCTTGTGTGGTCCCCTTGTTTTTGTTGGCTTATTTTTTTTTATTTGTGTCTATTGTTTCTCCAACAAGAAGTCTTTTTTTGTGAACCCTACTACCAGTAAACCCTAATTTTGGTGAACCCTAATAATTAATTAGGATTTATAATCCCAATTTTGGGGGTTTGCAAATTCTTAATCAGAGTTTCACAATTAAGGCTTATATTTCTCGAAAAGCTGTTAAGGAGGGCTGCTCAGTTATATTTGGGGATATGTTGATTCACTGCTCACATTAGTTTTTTTTTTTTTTTTTTTTTTTTTTTGTGTGTATTAGAGGGTCCAAATAGCTTACTTAAGTTGTTAAATGGTTGAATTTAATTTTTTATTGGGAAAATTGGTATAAATGCCCAGTATGGTTTCTTTATTTAGAAACTAGGACACTAAGTATACCACTTTTTAAAAATGCCTTCTAACTTATGAAAAATTTGTGAAAATACCCTGTGACCGGCTATAGGCTGTTAACCAGCCGGTCACCTGTGAGCTGTCTTTTTACTTTCGGAAAAATTGGTATAAATGACCAGTATGTTTCCCTTATTTAAAAACTAGGACATTAAGTATACCACTTTTTAAAAATACCTTCTAACTTACCAAAAAATGGTGAAAATGCCCCGTGACCGTCTATAGACTGTGACACAACCAGTCATTAATGAGGTGAACATTTTTTCCTGATGTGGGATAAATTTTTCATTTTTCATTTTTATTTTTTCTGTTGACTCGCTTGTTAGGATAGAATAATAAAAATAAAATATTAGTTTGAATTTATAAAAAATTATAACCCCAAAAAATTGTTTAAAAATTGAGAAAAATAAAAATTTTATTTGTGAAATTTATTTTAAAAATTATAAAATTTAAAGATTTAAAAATTTATTTCTGATATTTATTTCAAAAATTATAAAATTCATTTAAAATTCAAAAATAAAAAAAAATTATAAAATTCATTTTAAAAATTATAAAATTGATTTAAAAATTCAAAAATTTAAAAATTTATTTTTGATATTTTTTAAAAATTCTAAAATTTATTTAAAAATCAGAAAAATAAAAAAATTATGATTTCTTTTAAATTTCTAAAAATCATTAATATTTTCAAATTTCTTTTTTACTTTTCTCATGTCATTATTATTTTATTTTAAGTTATGAATTAGGATAATTATATGATATATTAATAAATAAATTTTAGATTAATATTTTAAAAAATTAAAAACTAAATTGCTCCATTCTTCTTCCCTAATTACAACATACTAAACCCTAATTTATGGATGTCATGCAATCTTACAAAGACACCAACATGGAAGACGAAGAAGAAGCCAACAATGCTTCGCCCAACCCACCCATCCACTAACTGATCGAAACCTGACCAATCACCCGAGTCTTCGCCTATTTGCCTCGTCCTTGTCGAATCCGCCACCGCCAAAGTCGACGACATATTTTTTTCACGCTAACAACTGAGTCAACAGAAAAAAAAAAAAAAAAATTAATGCCACGTCAGAAAAAGAGCTTCACCTTATTAATGACCGGTTGTGTCACAGTCTATAGACGGTCACGTGGCATTTTCACCATTTTTTGGTAAGTTAGAAGGTATTTTTAAAAAGTGGTATACTTAACGTCCTAGTTTTTAAATAAGGGAAACATACTGGTCATTTATACAAATTTTCCCGAAATTAAAAAAGATAGCTCACAGGTGACCGGCTGGTTAACAGCCTATAGCCGGTCACAGGGCATTTTCATCAATTTTTCGTAAGTTAGAAGGCATTTTTAAAAAGTGGTATACTTAGTGTCCTAGTTTCTAAATAGTGAAAACATACTGGGCATTTATACCAATTTTCCCTTTTTTATTTAAGTTGTATATGTGATTGTTTCTGAACAACTATCTAGTGTATCTACCCCCTAAAGACAGAACCACACAAAGACAGAAAAGCACCAACAACCACTTTTCTCTCTTCTTCACTGTTGCAAGATCTTCCTCAACGATAGCAATTCTGGCCAATTCATTCTCGTCCACGTTAACCGGGGCAACTCACCTTTTGCACTATTGACCCGTCGCAATACACCTGGTATGACCTGTCTGGCTCTATCCCCCATTGGGAGGTTCAGCCACATGAAGAACTCACACCCATTTAGTGCCGGCAAAGTCTAAAAAAAGATAACGATGCCATCTAATCAATAAACTCACAACTAGATTTCAGGAATAAAAAAGAAAAAAAAAGTGCAATTTCATTATATAATGATTCCTATCTGTTTTTTTCTTCTCTAAAATCCTTGCCCTAAACCTTCCACATCAAGCATACCTACGCCCGGAATTTCTTTTAGTCCACGACGTCCTCTCGACCGCAACCATCCTAAAATTACAATGTAGATCCATGGTACCTTCAGTTTTTTCGAAATGAAGAAGGAGGAAGAAATGAAAAACTTTATCCTAAATAGCCATTGGTGAAAATTAGGTGGGTGGTGGGTTTTTAATTTAATTTTTTTTTATTATGAAATGGAGAGATTTACGATTTTGATCCCATTGGACACACATTTATGGCGTTTTGGTCCCAATACTCTTACTTTTAACCCCATTAGACTGAAACATTGAGTTTAGTCCTTCTGTTACTTTTACCTGTAAAAATTTTGGATTTTGGTCCCATTCGTTTTTGCAGTTTTAGTCCCAGTGTTTTGGCACTTTTTGTCCCATTTTGATTACAGGCTGTTGGAGGGAAAATTAGTTTTTGGAGGGAAATAAGCTCTTTTTTTTACCCAAAAAATTGTCTTGCAGGTACTTAAATACCCTTCTCCACACCCTAAAACATACATTCAACAATAGAGGGAAAAAGAAGAAAGCAAAGTTTACAATGTCATCATACTCAACTAGGTAATTTTCCATTGTGGCAAAGGTACGCGTACATTTGTGTCATCGAGGCCCACCAGCTGAGGCCGTTTTTTCTGCTACTATCCTGATTGGGCCTCCGATTGTTGTGATTATTTTGTTTGGCAAGATGAGCTAGTAAATGCACCACAAGCACCTAGGGGAGGGATGCTGCCTGACATGTTACGCAAAGGAACGAAGGCCTAGTTGAGCTGGAGAGTATTCAAACCCAGAGGGAAAGGGAAGCAAACCGTGTGGTGGAAAATGCAGAAAGTATGGTTGATGACATGAGTGAAGAAATGAGAAGGATGGCTACTGAGGTTGCTGCACTAAAAAGGTTGTTGAAGATGACCCTAAGTATCATTTTGTTTGTAGCTACGGTTTTAGTAGCTAGAATGGTCATGTAATCAAAATAGCAAGATGTGCGCTACCCTAACTTAGTACTATGTTGTTGTCAATGTAGTGGCTAAGTATTCTGAATCTTAATCTAATGAATGTAGAATGATTTTCCTATGTGAATTAAGAATGCATAATGATTCCCCTTTGTGATGTGTGAGATTTGCATATGCATTAATAATTCTAGTTTCTGTTAGCAATAATTCAGAATGATACCCTTTTGTGATGTACAATAAAATTGCCCAAAAGCTACAAACAATTCATAAATGACTCATAAAATCCATAAACACTTTGATATATTGTGCCACAAATGACTCATATACCACTACAACAAAAATGCTGATAGATAACAGTTTTTATATGTTGTTTATAACTGAAAAGCGGTGTTGTTGAATCCAGTGTTGTCTTTTACCCTAGTAAAAGACAATGGTTTTAAGCCGTTGTATTTCCCAACAAAGACAACGGTCCTGCATTGCTTTTAAAACTGTTGTTTTTCACCAATAAGACAATGGCCCTACATCGCTTTAAATCTGTTGTCTTTCTCCTTATATGCAACAGTTTACAACCGCTGTTTATCCAAGGTGTCAAAGACAACAGTGGATTTAACAACAAATTATTTTTTGTCAAAGACAACGATTTATATCTGTTGTCTTTTATAGTAATACACATCAAATTTTGACTGTTGTCTTTACCTTTTTTAGACGATTTTTAGTTGCTTCTTATCTGTTGTCTTTTACATTTTAAAATGATTATCAAGTCTTACTTTATTACTTTAGTTTTTTATACAATTATTAAAGTAAAAGCAATAGTTAAGAAAAAAACAAGACAATTTAACAAAACTTATCAAATCAAACTAATAAACAATAGACCAAGGTATTGTGTCCTTAATATATGTCCATATAATACCATCTTAAAATTGAAAAAGTGGATTATTAAAATAGTACTAGTACATAATTCAAAAGGCAGGTATTACATTTCAATGTTACTAGCAATGTAACAAGAAGTCCAAACATATATCAACTACAACACTGACTGCAAACACGAATGTACAACTTCATCAAGCTATCACCATAATTTGTGGAATGTTGGAAAACATAAATAAGTTTAAGCATAAACATATATCTGTGGAATGTTGGAAAACATATATCTGTGGATTGTTGGAAAACATAAATAAGATTAAGCATAATCATATATCTGTGGAATGTTGGAAAACATAAATAAAAGAAAATAAAAGAAAAAAATAAAGCACCAATCACACTGTTAATGCAAAATATAACTTAACATATAAGATTAAACAACCATTTTCTTATACATATTAATACGCAATCAAAATACCATGAAAAATGTAAAGTGATAACTTTTCTACTCATATATATGTTCTTGAGCGCATTTTACATACACGATACACACTTCATCAATATCCACACAAAAATTCTTATGGACAACAGTTAAAAACCGTTGTCTATGATAGGAAGGCAATGTTGTTGAATCCAGTATTGCCTTTGGTAAAAGACAACAGTTTTAAACCGTTGTATTTCCATCCAAAGAAGACGGTTATGCGTCGTTTTAAAATCGTTCTATGTATCTCGCCCAAATACAACGGTTGTATATCTTTCTCCGGCCCCTTACACTCCTCTTTGTGTCTGCCCAAAAGATTTCTCATGCCTTTCTGCTAGCAGTCTTGAACTTGCATTATCAACATTATATTGCCTTGGGCAAGTATGAGGAAGGTCCACCTCCCTTATCTGAAAGAATTCCTCATTCTTTACCTTAAGTGCATTTTTATGCGACCCAAAGCCTTCTGAGCACCTAGCATATATCCTCCTGCCATCATTCCTAGTAAATCTAGTAGCCTGCCCAACCTTTACTGAATAGCTATTAATAACTTGCTTGAACATCTTTTTGTTGCAGAATATCAGTGGTAGCCTGAATTCTGGATTGAGTGCAGTTGATGCCCTAAACACTACACCGGTTTGCCTTTTTTCAGGTTCTTTATTAGAGGCAACAAAGTCAAAGTCAAACTCATTGCTGTGTGTATCATCTCCATCACCTCACTCTATGTACTCTCTTCCTCATTAACCTACCTGGACAACTTTGGGCAGACCCATTTAACCTCTAAATCAACATTCTCATCATATATTATGTCATCCAATAGTTCATCACAACTATCCTTGGTCCCAATAAACTCCTCATCACTAGTTTTATCATCTTCATCTAGATTCACCAACACAATAGCTCTTGACTGTTGTTCCTCATCAACATGTTGAGGACTCACCATCGTTTCATCCTCTCCTAGACATTTTTCAGCTTCAACATGATCATCATTAACATATATATACTGTCCCATCTGCTCAGGCTGATGTTTAGATTTTCTAGTAGCCTTACCCAACATGTTACCGTTCAGATTGTTCACCAATCCTTCAATTGTATCCTCCTCATCAACTCAGAGTATCTCCCCTTCAGCTTGTTCATCCTCTTCGGGAACTACAATCTTAGTTATTTCCAAAAAAGGGTGAATTCCTTTCTTTTGAACTTTGTAAGACCATCCACAAGTTATACTCACTGTCAACCATCTTAACTCACTGAAGTCAACCCATCCCATAAAACTTCTTACTCTCCATATATCCTAATTGTACAGCCAATTCCTCTGGGTACTGATACACGTTAATTATGCATGTATTTAGGTCGATTTAGGATCATATTTTATATCATTTACGTGCATATTTGATCGGCGTTCATTTATATTTATCATATTGGGTCATTTGACTGGTTTGAAGTTAATGGGTGATTTTATTCCATTTGGACAAAGTTTGAAGAAGAAACAAGTCTAATAGGGTCAAAACGGACCAACAGGGAGTTAAAGGAGCAAAAGGGTCGACCATGGCCGCATCAAAAGTGGCTTAGAACATGGAAAATACACTGCCTAAAAAATACAGTCGCGTCAAATATGGAAAGCGGTCACGTCAAAAAGTGTCCCGAAAGTGAAGTTTTCTTTCAACTTGATACACCTCTAGTATTTTGGCCATATCTTGAGATCTACAACATTGATTCAGGTGAAATTAGTGGCGTTGGAAAGCTGATTCAAAGGGATATAACTTTGCCCGAAAGAGGCCAAACCCAAAAATGAACGGAAGATACTAAAAAATGGCTTGAAAATCAAACCTGAAAACTCGTTTGTGCAAAAAACGAGCGGGTGCGTCAAAAGGCCAAAACGGCCATGCCAATATCGCCTGTTTTAAGATATTTTGGGTACAAATTGACGCGGTAGCGTCATAGCTTGTGCGCGGCCGCGTCAGAAGTCCTATTCTATGAAAATTCCCTAATTTTAGTAGGATTGTTTGACCCTATCTTTCCAAGATTCATCCCCAACTCTATAAAAAGATCCCAAGCTCGAGTTTTATTAGGGAGAATCACATTACAACATATTTTCTCATAATTTTACATCGGAGTAGAAGCCATGAGAGCGAGAAGACGAAGAACGATGAGCCAACAATCGGGTTTAATTATTCTTTGTTTATTTTCAAGTTCTTGACAATGTTTTCCTTGAATTCTTGTTTTGATTTGTTAGTAGACATGAGTAGCTCCTAGGATTAGAAAGTAAGGCTTTACAACAATATTGATTTAATTATTTAGTTTATAGACTCCAGTTTTCATTATTTATCTATGTGTTTGGTTTAATCCTATAATTGAATTTAATCTGGCCAATTAGGTTTAATTTACTTGTTTAATAATAGACGACAACACATAGCGCGATTGTCTATGATTGGTGTAAACAAAAGGTTAAGAGGTTGTTAGGAGTTGTTAGGATCAATTGACTCGAGAGAGTAATTATCTTAATCAATCTATGACTTAATCGCTTCGAGAGAAGGGTTAGGTTAATTAAGTGTCGCCTAAATAGATAATAAAACTGGTTTAAAAGTTTATAAATTAAAGATAATCATCATTAGCGCAATTTCTGAAATCGAAATCCTAGGATACATTCTCGTTGATTAGAATTTCCCGCTTGTTAATTAATTCAGTTTATTAGTACATGCAAGTTTGTTTAATAAAACCATTCACCACTTTAAGTATCTAGTTAGGATAATCCTAGACAATTAGGGTATCGAACTACGTTAACCCATTCCCTGTGGATCGACCTTGACTTTCCCTATACACATCTACACCTGTACACTTGCAGTATTTTAGGGTTAGAAATTAGGCATGTCAGGTACTTTATCCCAAGGTTCCTTGTGTCAACATAAAGGTTGAGCAAGTACATTCTATCCCACCTAATTCGCCCACATCCTTCACCATCAGTCCCACATGTTTTAACTTCAACATATACCAATAATGTCTTCCACATACCATACAATAAATACACACTTTTCAGACCCCATTCAGTGAATACAATATCTAAAGCAAATAAAAAGATGTGAACCACACACCAATAAATGCAAAAAATATATGGGGGGACATGTTGTACATAAAAGAAAGCTACGTCACATGGGAGTAGACCACACACCAACAAATGCAAACATAAACAATATTCACCTCACAGAGCCCCACGAAAACTGATTTTCAGAATACCACAAATTCGAGCCTATGTAGTGCTACACATGTGCTAACTCTACCCTTCCAAAATGAAGCAAAATAAATAAAGGAAAACAAACCACTGACGAAATTCGCTCAGAAGTAGATAGAAGGGGACTAACATTCTTCATAATCGGGTGTTGGGTAATGCACCATCCATTTTCTTCACATTACCATCAAAGATTCCTTCTATTTGTTGATGTTTCAACAATCAATTGGGTGAAATGCAGTTGTAAATCGCGAAACAGGTAAGAAATTGGAAACAAGGTAGAGATCAGGTGATTGGGGATGAATTTGGGTGAGTTTTTTCTTATCAATTAGGCGTTGTTTTTTAATTAAAATGATTTTTTTAAAATAAAAATGATATATTGTGTGATCTAACAGGCATGTGCCTTGCCCATGACCTACGACGTTAGATACAAATGGTGTGGGATCATTTTTGCAAATTTTCGGCACGAGTTTTGCAATAAAAAAAACGTTTGGGACTACACTTGCAACGTTTCAGTCTAATGGTGTCAAAAGTGAGAGTATTTGGACCAAAATGCAACAAACGCGTGTCTAGTGGGACCAAAAGTGTAAATTTGTATGAAATACTCCCTCCGTCTCGGCTTATCTTGCACATGGGGGGATCGGCACGGGTATTAAGAAAAGTTGCTTTTGGGTTGTTTGTTGACTTTTCAAAGGTGGATTGAGGATGGAGATTTTGAGGGTGGAGATTATGTTATAACTTTCATTTTTTAGGTTGTGCAAGATAAGGTGGGACGGCTGTTTAAGGAACATGTGCAAGATAAAGTGGGACGGAGGGAGTACAACTCTAGGACTTTTAAAAAATGGTTAATTTCCAAATGGAACTTGTACTTGACAGGATTCTATTTCTAATCCTAAAATACCGTAGATATACGGGTGTAGATGTATATAGCAGAAGTCAAGGTCGATCCACAGAGAATAGATTAATGTAGTTTCATACCCTAATTATCTAGGATTATCCTAGCTGGACACTAGAAGTAGTGAATGATTTTATCAAACTAGATTGCATGTACTAATAAACTGAATAAATGAACAAACGAGAATTTCCAATCAACGAGAATGTATCCTAAGATGTCGATTTCAGGAATTACTCTAATGATGATTAATCTCTAATTCATAAACTTTTAAACTAGTTAATTGTATATTAGGTAACACTTAATTAACCTAACCCTTCTCTCGAAGCAACTAAGTCATGAATTGATTAGAATAATTACTCTCTCGAGTCAATCAATCATAACAGCTCCTAATAGCCCCTTAACCTTTTTGCCTACACGATCATAGACAATCGCGCTATGTGTTATCGTCTATTAACAATTTCCATTTCTCGAAGCGGAACTATTAACCAAGTAAATTGAACCTAATTGATCAAATTGAATTCAATTACAGGATGAAACCAAACACATAGATAGATAGAAACAACTGGAGTTATAAATTAAACAATTAAATCAATATTATTGTAAAACCTACTTTCTAATCCTAGGACACGAGTAGTTTCGCTACTCATGTCTACTAACAAATCTAAACAAGAATATAAGGAAAACATTGTCAAGAAATTGAAATAAATAAAGAATAATTAGATTCGATAGTCGGCTTGTCGATCTTCGTTTTCTCGCTCTCATGGCTTCTACTCCGATGTAAAAGTATAACATGGTGTTATGTCTCATTCTCTTTTTGAAAAATGAGCTTCTATGTCTTTTTATAGGCTTCGAGACGAGTCCTGGGGTCTCTAGGCTCCGATTCCTACTTGAAATAGGAACTTATTCAAAATGCGGCCTTTTGCCGCGACCGCACAAGACATCCTTCGCGGTCGCGTTGATTTGTACTCAAATCTGCTTGAAAACGTGCATTTCTGTCGCGACCACGTTCTATGAGTGTCGTGGTGGCATTGCTTAGTCAGTGGCGATTTAAAGTTCCAGCCACATTCCGTCGCGGCTGCGGCCCTTTATGTGTCACGGTCGCCTCGGTTCAACTCCAGACCGGTTCAGGTCGGTTTTTCCTTTCCTTTGATTTGTTTTTTTCATCCGATGGTCGTAAAATACAACTTTTGTCCCTGAATTGCTCAAAATACCTCCAAACAAGTCAAACACATTAAGTGGTCCAAATATAACAAATCAATGCAGCTCTCGACCAAATATGCATGTAAATGCTATCAGATACAATTCTAAATCGACCTAAATACATGCACAATTAACGTGTATCAGTACTTTGCTTCTTTTTACACTTTGCTCACACATTGCAACCTAAAGAATTTATTTTTTTCAATTGGAACCTGTATTATGCATTTAAGTCGAATTGCGAATTCAACCATATTTTTCGGCTACATAGGCCATGTCATTGTCACATGACCTGTATTTAATGTATTTTCATTTTCTTAAAAGTCTAAATACATGCATTCTTTTTTTTATTTTCTTTTATTCCCTCTTTTATTTCAAATTTACCTATCACATTTACCCCAAGGTTTCCAGTTTCACTCTCAAGGAACCCTAATAAAAACCGAACAAGATCTTTCCCATTTTAGGGCCTCGGCTGTATTCAGGAAATAAATTGTAGCTGGAAAATGAGTACAACAACTCTACAATTCAATTAAGGTCAATCCCTCAATCCCAGTATCATCCAATACCAATTTCCCCTTTCTGATTTTCATTATTTTCTGTCGGAAACCTGCTCGGTATCCCACTCGAGATATCACGAAAATGAATTTGACTACTAGAGTGAAGGCGAGTGTAGCTGAACCTCATAAAGTTGAGCTATCGAAAAGTGACGGGACTTCACAGCCGCAGCAGAAGAAGCTCAGGGTTCTGGTTGTCGGCGACGAAATCAGAGACTGGTTTTCGCACTGGCAGCAAAAGGAAGAGTTTCAAGGTGTTGTGAAGGGAGGGGGCAATATAGGGGTCCAATTGAAATATAGAGTAATGCTTTGGCAGCTTTTGAGGCCATTAATATAGATGTTACTGAAGAGATTACCGTAATGACTAGTAGGGTTCACTGAGAGTGAAATTTGGAAATGAGTTTTCACATTACCTTGGACTTCGATGTAAAGGAGCGAATAAAATAAATCAAAATAAAAAGAATGAATATGTGTCTTCAGACTTTAAAAAGAAAATACACTAAAAAGGGGTCATGTGACAGTCACATGACCTATATAGTTGGAAAATATGATCGGATTTGTAATTCGACTCAAATCGCGTAATACAAGTTTCGATCGAAAAAAATAAATTATTTAGATTGCAAAGTGCAAAAAGCTGCAAAGTACAGACTCCATTTAGAAATTAACTCTTGAAAAAATTATAGAAAAGCCCCACAAAATTGCAAAAAGGGGCTCCGGCCAAGTCACGTGGTGTTCACGTGACTTTACAACCCGGAATATTACCGGAAGCTGTAAAAAGTACAACGTGCAAAATACAAATTGTCATGAAATAAATAAAAAAGTTTATATTATAAAATTAAAAAGACTCATAGTACAGACTTTTATTTGTAATTGGCCCTTTTAAAATATTCTACGGGTATGTTTGTTTATGCTTTAGCTCAATAGATTTAGGAGATCAAATCCTAATAAAGCACACTTATTAACTCCCTCAGTCAAGTTCGACTTAACATTCTCCAGCCTTAAACAAATATATACGTTTTTGAAATTTGATAATAGAATCATGGTAGTAGAAGACGAAAAATTAAAATTTGATAATAGAATCATGATAGTAGAAGACGGAAAGTGGAGGCGGAGTGGCTTCTGGCCGCCTAAGCCACCCAAAAATTAACATTATTATTATTATTTTTATATTTTTTATTAATTATTTAATCCAAAAATTATATAAAAATATGTGTATATATATAAAAGATAATGATGATACAATACTACAATCAATTTGTTTATTATTATTATTATGGAAGCCCCCTCCTCCGCAACCCCACAGTCTTCAGTAGAAACGGGCCTCTCTATCTCGTGTTTTCTAGGGTTCATTTCTGTCTCAAATTTCTAACGATTTCCCACTTCTGTGGATTAACAAATGTATTCCATTATTGCTCGTTTGGATTCTCATTCAGGACTGCGGGTGGGAAACGGTTTTCGCGGTTGAGATGATGTCGGTTATGAGTACAAGTAACGACGGCGGTATGGTGTCGCCTTCCAACAGATGGAGCGGCGCCGTCGAAGAAGAGAACACTGTTCCGTCAACCAGCGACGTCGGTTCGGCCGGAAGTTCAGGATTCGGCACAGTGAGGCCAACTGAGAATGCTACTTGTGTTGCTGTAGATGGAGATGAAACGAGGATTAGCGATTCTAGGGTTTTGAAGCTGGGGAATCAGGAAAGCAGATTTGGTGATGTCGGTGAAGCAGAAAACCAGCATAACTCATCTGTTCCAAAAATGTTTGGGGATAATGAAAAGAGCAGCTCGCTGAGTAGGAAGCTGGACCATAAAAACATCCGGAGTGCAGTTGAGAATTATGATTCTATTTTATCTGCATTTGATGAATTTGCTGCCAGAGAAAAGGATGAAACTGTTGGGGATGGTTTTAAGATTGGAGATATGGTGTGGGGAAAAGTAAAATCCCATCCCTGGTGGCCAGGGTTTGTGCATAATGAGGCGTTTGCTTCTCCATCTGTTCGCAGAGGCAAGCACGAGGGTCATGTGTTAGTGGCGTTTTTTGGTGATAGCAGCTATGGTTGGTTTGACCCGGACGAGTTAATACCATTTGAGAAGAACTTTGCAGAGAAGCGCAAGCAAACTACCGCCCGGTCCTTCGTGAAGGCAGTGGAGGAAGCTCTAGATGAGTTATCGAGAAGGAGTAGTATGGGTTTGGCCTGCCGCTGTAGGAATGAGTTTAATTTCTGGCCGTCCGATGTAGAGGGACATTTAATTGTGGACGTGGGGGATTATGAGCCAGGGATTTATGGTTCGAATCAGATAATTAAAGCACAGGATGGTTTTCAGACAAGGGAGATGCTTTCTTTCATACGGGAAATTGCCTTGGAACCTAGGAATGACCATGATTGGAGTATTGATTTTGTCAAAAACAAGGCAAGAGCTGTGGCATACAGAAAAACTCAGTTTGAGGAGTTTGATGAGCCCTACTTTCAGGCTTTTGGAACCGTACCAGTGCGCCCCCCTCGTCCAACTGCCCCAGTGACTGTGAATCAATCTAAAGGTAAGTCTCATGTGAAATTTCTCAGAATATATACGGACGGTTGTTTAATTAATACCAGTATTGTGGTGCTATTCAGTGCAACCCATCCCCTGTTAGCTGCCTATCGTACTATAATTTCGTTGTTAAGTATATCAGAACGTTCTATCATTGTTAAATTGATCTTAGATGGAAAGATTCATTCAATTCGAATTCATATTGTTGATGTTATGTGATTGGGTAGGAGAGAGATTGATAGCTGCAACAAGCTCCACAGGGTCACTCTTATAGAGTGGTGGGCGTGTATTTGAAATGGGGATGTTAATGGTAACTTAACAAATGTGATTTCATTGACTGGTTAATGAACATACATATTATGACTGGTATATGCAATAAGAACAACTGAGGGTGGTGTCTGATGTATCATATTAATAGCTTCGCTCTATTAGCTTATTGCTCAAGTTGTGAGAATTTCGCTATCTATACATACTTGTATGTATGAGAGGAGAAAAGTTCACAGATTAGTTGTTATATTTTCTTATCCTTAACTTAAGGATTACTATTCCACTGCCGAAGATGAGAAAACCTTTTCATTTCAGGAAAAGGGTTTTCAGAATGCATTGAAACATGATAAACTGATTGCTGCGTATTAGAAGGATAGCAGCTTCTTAGTGTGTTAGTTCTTATTTTGTTTGCTTCTGGTATATGAAACTCTAATAAAGCGTGAAAGATTGCATGTCATAATAGAACTTTAGTTATATATACTGTACTAGAATCACTTGACTGGAAGCTGTTGATATTTGAACATATGCTTAGACCCTTAAAATTGAAGATTATAGTATCAGTCCTATAACTTGTGGTCTTAATACTCGAGTCTATAACGTGTCTCAGGGTCAAATATTCTTCTCATCGAGATTTTAACTTGTCATGGTCAAGAACAGTAACTTCAGGTCCAAAAAAAAAGAAGAGGCAAAAGATGTGGCGTCACTTGATTGAATAAAATACCCTGGCTTAGCCTCTGATTTGGAGGAAGCAACTAGGTGATTGGAAAGTTATTCTTAAAATACTTGCCAAGGTTATTTCCTTTCATTGAAGTTGCCTTATTTTATTTAAAGAAGGATTGCTTCCTTTGGCCTATTTTAGCTTACAAACTAGGGTGGAGTCATCTGCTTGCCTGCTATAAGATGTTGATGCCATTATGATTATGCTAATATGCAAGTGCTTCTGAGTTTTTATTATTTGGATAAAAATAGTATGTCAGACAAACTAGCACTTACTTTTGTCATTTCTTGTTCTGCCAATACATTAATATACACAAGTAAGTTTAGGGTTTTATTTGTTTTTTTCTTGATAAGTTGTTACAAATCTCTACATTCTTGACCGGATAAATACCAAATTTTGAACTTTTATCAAATAGTCCCCAGTAGGACATTCATTTCTGAGATTCTTGTCTGACTATGTGAAGCTGAACCATGACATGAACATGGCTATCCTTTATTAAACATGGAACTTGAAGCAAGGATCCCGGGTATACATTTACAAAGGAATATGTGAAACTTCCTAATCTCCTTTGGTGTTTTGTTTTAGTTTTTTGACATTTAGTTTTCGGTTTGGTATATATATTTGAGTTCAGTAATTGTAGTTAAGACTGGAGCTTACTTAAATTTATTTTTGTAATTACTGTTTTATTATTGACTGAAGAAACTTGTTAGTATTTTCTTTCTCCCAATCTCCCTACTCCAGCTCAAGTTCTTTCCATTTTATCTCCTCAGTTAATCAACACTAGAATGACGACTACTAGTCAGCACTACCAGCCAGCCCACCTATCAAGCCACCCGCCCTCCAGATCAAGCCACCCTCTGTCATTTCATACAATTTGAGCTGAGCCACCCTCTGCCAATTTACAGTTCTTGCATATTACACTAAAAAATTCGCACTCATGGGGTTAGCCATGGACTCCACCAAACTTTTAATTGGCTTGGTGTTGAGTTTAATTCTTTTTGACTAACTAATTTTTGGATAGGTTTGCTACAGTAATGGCAAATATACACCCCTAAGAAGAGGAATATAAGTGTTAACATTGAGATGGAAATTATTGCTGGAAACCCACATAAACCCAGAGATGAGAAAAGATGTCTATTCGCTGAATCTTAATGTGATATTTTTGTTCTGTTTATCTGCTTTTTCTTTGTGCTTGAACTTTAAAAAATTACTAATACTAAGGGCCTTGTTCGCAACATCTTTGTAACTGGTGAAACTGCACTTCTTCTGTTGTTCTGGGTTAATAAATCATCTTTGTTAAGAAGTTAAAACATCAAAAGAAAGTGGAATTTCCAGAACGTCACTGATGATCTTGTTTGCTATTGTTTCTTTTCTTGCTAAAATAATCATTGCAAATTTGTTCGACTCGATGGTTTTAACTTTTTGTTATTTTGAGTATTTTGTTCTTTTTGTTTTTCTGTTTTATTGTTTTTGTGTTTAATAATCTTTAGCTGTGTATTTGACTTTGTCCATAAAACGTCTGATATTTTGATCGATTTCTTCTAATTTGGATTTTCTTTTGTCCATCTTTCAAACAATTTGGAGCTAGGTGGTCTTAACCATGTTCGAGCTCTTGCTGGCTCTTGAACCAATCTTGATGAACAGCAAGGGACCAAAGCATTAAAATGCCGTGCTCTGATGATACTATAGCTGTTAGAGATATAATTTTAATTTTCACGGTAGTTAATAGAAAATCAATGTATAAAAGATAACTGTGTTGGTGGTAGTACTAGTAGTAATATCAGTAAGACGAACAACACTTGGTACAAAAGTTTCTAGTAAGTGAAATAATAGTTGTAATTGTAGATGATTTGGTTTTATATTATGTTTAATGAAGTTTTTCTGGTAAAAGTCGTTACCCTGTAACTTGTTTTGATTTATGTTTTGTTGAAGATGGCATTTGGCATTGTGTGATCTTGCGGCTTTAAATTAATGAAGCTGATCAAGAAGAGAAGTTCTAGAAACATTAAATGGATGGATATAGACTGTAGTTTGATCTGGTTTTAGTGATCATATATATAGCAACCGAGTAACACATTATACTCAATTCCTGCAACACATCACTGTATGCTCAGATGCGATTTTTTGTGTTCTGCCTGTGTAAGGATGATATTCACCTTTTTTCCTTGTTGATGTGGCTTACTGTAGGTCAAGTCAAGTGAATTCTAGGTAGATTATGACATTTGTCTCAACTACGTAGGTTTGAACGTAAATATGGAAAGTGTCAGAGGAGCCATTATTCTCTGTTATGCATGTTTTATTATCTTCCCTTGACATTATATCTTTATCTTCTGAAGAAACGATAATAGATTTTGTGGATACAATATATATTATGTTTGTCTTCTGTGCCACACTCCATGGTCAAGGAGGTGTCATCTGTTGGAATTCTGACAGATTCTATAGATTTCCAATAGCAATTTCTATTGCTTGCGGAATCAACTAGCTTGCTCAAGGGACTTATGTTTGGCTCCTGGATATTGCGTATGTGTAGGGTGCCTGCTTTCTGGTGATTTGTCATCTTAAATTCGTACTATCTTAAGTTGTTCCTTATATCTTTAGTGCTGTTGCTATGCCATACTCATGATAGATGTTGGGAAAGTATCATCCAAGGTCACTGATCAGTTCTCATATATACTTGTAGAAGAATTTGGATAAGCGGGATTTGTTAACTTTGCCCTTGTCTTGGTCACTTACAATGTGTGACATGAAGGGGTAGTTGTCTTATACGGGCAATATTTTAGATTCCTCCAGAATTGATCTTTATAGCTAGACATTACGTGTTCTGCCTGTTTTAGTTTACACGCTCTATGATTATCATATCACACATGTGCTACTATCACAATCTACTCTGCTTGACGTTCTTATTGGGGATGTATTTTTTTATATTTCTATTACAGTTTGATCTCCTTACCGTTGCTGTTGTGGTTGATGCCTCTTCGTATCTGCGATCTTGCTTCTCTTTCATTTTCAGAATTAGAATTTGTTCAGGTCAATTTGCATATAATTTTGTCAAGTCTTTGGTTAGGCGTACATGAAAAATCGTTCTCAATATTTGCATATACACCAAGATCCCTTTCTCTTCTGTCGTTTCCTTATCATTTTCCTCGTTGGTTTATGTCCAAAATTTCAGCACCTTTGAGTGGTCGGCTGGTGATTGCTGAAGCTCTTCGTAAGGGGGAAGTTTATGTAAAACCTGCAAAATCAAAGGATCAAGTGGAGAAGGATAAATATTTATTTAAAAGGCGAGACGAATCTATTCAAACAAAGAGCAAGAAGGCAAGTGCAAGCCAAGCATGTCACACCCCTCCTCCGATTTTCATAGATGGACACCACTCTGGTATTAAAGACCACAAACACCAGGCTACTGAGTCTGGTATCGCTACGCTTCAACCTATTACCACTGGTTTCAAACCTTCTGAAGGTTCAAAGAAACTTTTCGAAAGCGGAACCAAAAAAGTTAAGGTACGAAAACGATCTGCTGGGCAACTAATTGCTGAGAATGCAATTAGTGTGAAAAAGAAGAAGAGTGGAGTAAGCACCGAAAGTGGAGCGGAACATAGAGAGGACCTACCTGCCGCTGTTAGTAGTAGCACAGTAGCTGCAGAGAATGTTTCAGGAATGCCGCCCAAAGTTCAGCTTGTCGATAATGACAGGTTGGACATTCAGAAGGACTCAGCGTCTTCTCAATCAGAGCAAGAAGCCGATTTTGTGAAAGTAGAGCTTCAAATGCTCGTGAATGATCTATGTGCTCTTGCTCTTAATCCATTTCATGGAAAACAAAGGAGTTGTCCAGCTGTCATCAAACATGTTTTCCTAAAATTCCGTTCCCTAGTGTATCAGAAGAGTTTGGTGTTGGCCCCACAACCTGAGAGCGAGGCAATCGAAGGCAACTCGAGCAGATTACCTGCTGAAATACCCAATGACAAGATTGTGAAACCTAAACCCAGACTTGATGACCCGACCAAAGGTGGAAAGAAACGGGGCCCACCCGATCGCCAAGAAGACGTAAAGAGAAAGAAGCTTGATCTCTTTGAAAGAGTTAATAGGAAGAAAGGTGATGACACTTTGGATGCTAAGAGAAAGAAGATTGACAACCCCAAATTATTGATGGCAGAAAGGGAAAGAAAGATTCTACAGAAGCCTGTCGAACCTGAGATACTAACGAAAGCGGTAAAAGTAGAACAGAGCAAGAGGATGGGGCCCGTGGCAAAAGGAGCAGCAAAGCCGACTATGCTAGTCATGAAGTTTCCAGCTGGTGCCACACTTCCATCTGGGAGCCAGCTGAAATTGAGATTCGCCCGTTTTGGGCCTATGGACCCAAATGGCACAAGAATCTTCTGGAAATCATACACGTGCCGCTTGATCTACCTGCATAGGATCGATGCCAAAGCTGCTTTGAAGTCTGCTGTTGGAAGTGGGAACCTGTTTGGAAACACGAATGTGAGATGCTTTCTCAGGGATATGGAAGTTGAGGGAGCAGAATCAGAGCCAGTCAAGTCTGAGAAGGAAGAGGACGCAGTTGGAGCCCCACAACCGCGAGACACTCAGATAGCGGGGCCCAGGGTTACTTGTCAGCCGATTCAGCATCCACAGTCGTCTGCGCAGCTAAAGTCGTGCTTAAAGCGGTCATCTGGTGATGAAGGTGGGAATGGTGGTGGAAGAGGGGCCCGGGTTAAGTTCGTACTGGGAGAGGAGGAAAAGGAAAGCAGTAAGGGTGAGGTTCTATTTAATGAGGATAAGAAAAACAACGTAGCTAGTTTTCCCCAGGGCGCGTCTTCTTCTTCTAAACATACAATGGATTTAACTAGTAAGATTTTGGCAACAAAATTGAATCCTCAGTCTAGTGATAGTTCCTTCCAGAAGCTTCCTGTTAGAACAGTTAATGCCTCACGACCTATAAATGACGATGACATCTCAAAACAAATGCTTAATCTGCTAACGAGATGCAATGAAGTGGTAACCAATTTGAGAACATCATTGGGTTATATGCCTTATCACCCTCTTTAGATGATTCTGGATGGAGGGGGGGTGGGGGGGGGGGGGGTGGGGGTGGAAATTGAAGGAAGGATTTAAGAAGTGGAACAAGAAAAAATCATGGAACAACTGGGAAGACAAATTAAGGCAGCTTCAAGAGCGTCGTAAATTGGGCTAAAAGAAAGTTTGTGATGTGGATGTAACTGTTGTTTGGAAGATGAGACAATATCATCTGTCTCATTAGTTTTGCTTAATTGTTGTGAATCAATTGGACGTCTTATCTCGTAAATTTTCATTACTTGTTGCGAACTTGTATTTCGGTAGTGTTTATTGATTTGAGAGTCAATATTTTTGTACTTCAAATAGAAATTAGATCCCTTTGTTTGCTTATGACCGGACATCAAATTCTTATCCCCAAGCTTCCTTCAAAAACATAATCAGTTTATCTTGATATTCTCCAAATAAAATAAATTAGGAGCTTCCGAAATGTAGCCGAAAATAATAAAAACATTTACACGATATGACCACCAAACCGTTCTTAGAAACTGCCTCCAGAAATATATGAATACAAAATTGAACATTTGCGCAAAAATGCACATCTGCATTTTAATTGTTTTCTTGCGCAAATATACTTAGCATTGTAAACGTATCCTAACTTTTTGCAGATATGGTTCTAAACAAGTTTTTTGGGGTGCCAATTAATTGTCGGACAAGGAAAATAGTGAGTCTTATGTGTGACACTCACATATAAGTTGTAACGGATTCTATTCCGTGGAATAGAAATGAATTTAATTTTCAGAATAGGGTTAGGACTTGGTTATAGATATTAAATAATTAATTTACTTATGGATTAGACCCATCACATGAAATGAGATTCGAGTGGCAGTCATTGTTGTTTTTATGCAACGGGTATATGTAACAAAACAAATATTTTCCAAATTTAAATTTAACCAAAGTAGAAATAAATAATAACATGGATAGACAAAGTGGTTAAATAATTAATAATAAAAAGAAAAGACTAAACAATCTAACGAAGAACAAACCAACACTTGGCTCAAACGGATGTTTTAGACCAGTGATGTTGTCTCCATGGGTAGTCCTACTAATCTGCTTTCTTGTGCATTATTTGAGACTGTTATGCTGGAGTCTGAGGTTGTTTAACTTTAATTTGCAAAATCTACTACTGCTTCTTTGGATATCTACCCGATGTGCTTGAGTTTATTAACTGATTTTGAGGATGTTTTTCTCGACACACTTCTATTGAGATTACCTCCGCTATAGGACTTCCAACAACATATTGATTTGGTCCTGGGGGCGGCGCTTCCCAACAAGCCACATTATCAGATGAGCCCAACTGAGCATGATGAGCTGTGGCGTCAAGTTGAACACCTTTTGCTGTAGGCTATATTTGAAAAATTCATATCCCTTGTGGTATAGCTGCCCTCCTCACCCCGAAGAAGGACGACTCTTAGCGCATGTGTATGGACACTTGCGACATAAATAAGATTACAACCAAGTACAACTTTCCTATACCACGTCTTGATGATTTACTAGATTAGTTACATGGTGTAATTAAATTTGACTTAAAGAGTGGTTATCGCCAAATACGAATGCGACTTGGTGATGAGTGGAAAATGGCAATTAAGACTCCCGAGGGGTTATATGCAGGGTCGGACCTAGCCATGTTCGGGCCTGAGTAAAGTTTCTACAATGGGCCCCTAATTTTATTTTCTTCAATGTACAAACAAGAAACAAGACATGAGAAAGTGAAGCATTTATAATGCTAAAAATATTTATATCAAAATATGAAAAATAAAATACAAACAAGTTGAAAATGATTATCTAAATATAACTCGCCTAATAGTTTTGGTGGTAAAAGTATTAATCAAGTCTGTATAATCAAACTGCTTAATAGTTTCATTCTCAATGGATAACAAGTTAATTCATTCAATCTTTCTTGTGACATTGATTGAAGAATTTTTTTAATAAGCTTCAACTTTGAGAAGCTTCTTTCTACACTTGCTACTATAACCGGTATCATCAACAAAATTTTATAAACAATGAAAGTATTTGGAAAACACTCATCCATTTTCTTCAAATAATCCACCAATTCAATCGCATATTTTATTTCTATCGGCAAAGAACACTTCAAGAATATTAGCTCTGAAAATAGATCATCTCCATCAATATCAGAATGATCACTATGTGTTAGGAAATTTTGAAGATTTTTACAAGACCTCAACAAGCTATCTTCATAAACGTGTCGTAGAATCTCCAAATTGAACAAAAATCTAAAAGTTTCTTCATGTTTTTTAAACTGTTCAAATTGGCTATCTATAGAAGAATGAGCTTTATCAAGTACAAAGTGAAGTTAAGATTCCTTGGCTGAATGTGCAACATCTTCGTAATTGCTTTTATTAAATTGCTTCTTTCTTCGAATAATACATTTTTTTTCTCAAAACACTGCTTAAATTTCTATCTCTCTTGCTATTACTTTAGCTTCACTCATGGCTTTAGCAACACCATATTCTCTATATTTTTAAGAAATGAACTAAGATCTTGTAAAAGTGAGATAGCAACATCAATATCCATGTTTTCCGTTTGAATAAACTTACTCACAGAATTGATCGCATGCAATAACCTGTACCAAATTACCACACCTAGTAACTCAAAGTTCTTAGATTCATATGATGCCAAGGATTCAGCTTCACTCTTTATCTTGGGATCTTCGGTATCATTTGTCAAGTCAAGTAGAGCATCTTTTATTTATAATTTGGTCTTTTATTGCTTTCACACTTTCAACATGACTTTCCCAACATGTTTGTGATAATGCCTTAACTTTTAAACCCTTTATATGGCCTTAAAAAATCTTCCATCTTTTGGTAGAGAATGGAAACAATGTAGAGATGTGTTGGATCACTCCGAAAAAAGACATAACTCTAGGGAAAGAGTTCGCCATATCCCATAATGTCAAGTTAAGATTATGACAACCACAAGGAGAATAAAAAGCTCTGGGATACACTTCAAGCAATTTGTTTTGTACAACTTTGTTTTTCCCTTTCCTACTGGAACCATTTTCATACCATTGACCTCTGATATCATTAAAATCGAGATCGAGCTCAGTTAAAACATTTTGAAGATAAGTTAAGAGCCTAAGTCTAGAAGTATCATCAACTTCTAAAAAATGTATCCAATAGTTTTCTTCTTTTGTTGAGCTTTCTGAATCAACTAAACATCATATGATAAGAGACCTTTTCTCCTTGTGACTAACATTTGGAGTAGGATGACTAAAAACTATTTGGCATGTTTGACTTTTGTAAGTATTTTATTTTCTTCACCTGCCAACATCTGTATCAATTTATTTTGAATTTTTGGACCAAGATATGTAACGTAAGTCTCATGGTCTTCTATCCACCAAAGGTTCTCTCTCATTACTGGATCAAACCGAGCAATCATTTCAATGATTTGCAGGAACATACCATTATTTTCCACACAAAGCATCTCACAACTTCCTTGAAATACCAAATTATGTTTGCCAATCTTTGCACTACCACAATTATTCCTTGTATCACTTGTTTCCAATGTTCGGTTTCTTTGTTGAGTCGTACTTGAATACTTGCATCAATTATCTTTTCTTAGTGAATCTCCCTTCCAACTCAAGCCACTCAATCATGCATTCCCTATGCTCCTTACTGGATTCATGTGTCATTAATGAGACGGCTCAAATTGTACAAGTCATTGTATCCTTCATTAGCCAGATGACTGAGTCCAATTTTCTCGAACAATCTACAACAAAAATGGAAAAAGAATATTTTATTTGAGGAAACATAGTACAATAACCATCTTCTATCATTTTCCTCCCCATTTGGTAGACCTCTTTCCTAATGTGATGCATCAAAGTGTCTTTTGGAGCTATCTTTATGAAACAAGATACTAACATCTCTCTTAGAACCTCTTTCCGTAAATAGACCCTAATTTTTTTTAATCAATGTTCTGCCACTTACCGGGATCATCAAAGCAGATCTCTTGATTCAAGTTTTATGTTGCACAAGTTCATTTTCATTCTCATTGTCATTGACGCCATCCACATTAACCTCATCTTCTTTCTCATTCTCATATACTTCATCCACAATAATCCCATCTTCTTTTTTATTCTCAGTGACTTCCTCCATATTAACCTCATCTTCGTTCTCATGTCATTCAATTTATCACACTAATGGGTTCACGAACTTCTTCAATATTTTCATTCTCTTTCAAGTTATTTTCATTAGTACTTGCACTTTCCACCGTCATTCTTTTATTTGGAGGAAAATATTTACTGATATCTCCAACTTGACTTTGGATTAAATTTTTATTTCAGCTTTTAATTTTTCTTTTCTGACATCAAGACTTATATTTGGAAGACACGATGACTAAAAAAGTAAATTGAAGTTAAAACATTAGGTTAAAAATTCATGGATTAATTATTTTTTGTTAGACAAATCAACTCCAAACACACACCACCAAGAAACTGGAACAGGTTCGAAGACTAACAGTTTGAGAAACACAAGACTGTTCGGCCAGAGTTGTGACCGAAAGACACTTCGCGCAGAACTGAAAATGAAATGAAACACACAATCGTTTTACGTGGTTCGTTCAAGATGAACTACATCCACGGAGGCCAGGCACACCTCAATTCACTAAGATAATCAAACAATTACAGGAATTACACTCAGAAACGAAAATGCCCAATTCTGGAACAAATTAGGGCAGAAACACTTTCCTATCTAATTCTCTCTGTAATCTATGAAAACTGGAAATTGCTCGACGTAGTGATCTTCTCCTTGAAGAGAGCTCTTCAATGATATAGGTCTTGCAGCTCGAATGTAACTACCCAGAAAGTTCTAACTGCTTGAAGTCGACAGCTGCTACCGGACAAATGTGACGGTTTATTCCGTCACAAAGCTGAAACTAACTTGTCACAAACGACAGTTATGCATAACAACCCTGAACCCGGTTCTCTGCGCACAGCTTCACTTCTTCATGCTGAAACCCGGTTTTATCATCCGGTTCTCCACCTCCTGATTCCGGTTCCACATTCTAGACACATCCTATTACCTTGTATAGCTCACTTGATGATATTGATCACTTCCACACAAATCTCCACCTCAATGAATCAAGTACACCTGTTTTTCTGCCTCACCACTGCATTTCTGTTATAGCTCTTCATTACACTGCTCTAGCTGCAGCAAGCTTGAGCAGTGATCCACCTTGTTTCCAGGTACTCCCTTCGTGAGAAAATCCGCAGGATTATGTAAAGTATGCACCTTCCTTACTTCAACAGAACCAGAATCTATGACATCTCTAGCAAAATGTAACCTCACATCAATGTGTTTTGATCTTTCATGAAATGCTTGATGTTTCACCAGATGCAAAGCACTTTGATTATCACAGTAGATTACTACACACCTCTGCCTGATGTCCAAATCCCTTAACACCCCTTTCAACCAGATTGACTCTTTGATGGCTTCAGTTAAAGAAATATATTCTGCTTCTGTAGTAGATAGTGCCACAACAGATTGTTGAGCACTCCTCCAGCTGATGGCTGTCCCATATAAGGTAAACACAAACCCAGAAATTGACTTCCTTGTGTCCACATTTGCTGCAAAATCAGAGTCAGCAAATCCCTCCAATGCAACAGTACCTCCATCTGCTTTCTTCTCAAATTTCAGTGACCTGTTCACTGATCCTTTTAGATACCTCATAACATGTTTCAAGGCTTCCCAGTGTTCAACTCCAGGATTTGACATGAATCTGCTTACCAAAGATACAGCATATGCCAAATCAGGCCTGCTACAGATCATTCCATACATAAGACTTCCTACTCCACTTGCATAGGGAATACTGCTCATCTGTATGATCTCTTCTTCATTCTTTGGGCTTTGATCTTTGGAAAGTTTCTTCTGTAGATTAACCGAAGTGGAGAGAGGTTTGGCTTCATGCATATGAAACCTCTCCAACACTTTCTGAAGATATTGTCTCTGAGATAACCACAGCACTCCAGCTTCTCTGTTTCTTATAATGTTCATTCCCAATATCTTCTTTGCTTCTCCCAGATCCTTCATGTCAAACTCAGCATTAAGTCTATCCTTCAACCATTGTATTTTCTCCTTGTTTCTGCTAGCAATTAGCATGTCATCCACATACAACAGAAGAAACACTTTATCTTGCTTTGAAACTTTGTTGAAGTAAACACAACTGTCATAAAGGCTTCTTACAAAACCAGTACTGATCATGAAGTCATTGAACCTCTTGTTCCACTGTCTTGGACTTTGTTTAAGTCCATATAGTGACTTCTTGAGCAAGCACACTTTGTCTTCTTTCCCAGGAATGACAAAGCCTTCTGGCTGTTTCATATAAATTTCCTCATTTAGTTCTCCATGTAAGAATGCTGTCTTTACATCAAGTTGTTGCAGTTCCATGTCCTCCTGTGTGACCTTTGATAAAAGCAATCTGATTGAGCAATGTTTTACCACCGGAGAAAAGACCTCATTGTAATCAATTCCTTCTCTTTGAGTGAAACCCCTGGCTACCAACCTTGCTTCAAATCTCACTTTCTTGGACCCTGCTGTTTCCAGTTTCTTCTTGTATATCCACTTGGAGCTTACAAGCTTTTGACCTTTTGGTTTCTCCACCAGTATCCAGGTCTTATTCCTTTCCAGAGACTCCATTTCTTCAGTCATTGCCTGTATCCAGTGTTCACCTTCCTCACAATCTAATGCTTCTTGAAAGCTGCTAGGCTCTTGTGATTCTAGGTCTTCAGCAACACTTAAGGCATAATAGACACTTCCAGCTTGGCCATAGAAGTCAGGCCTGTTGATTGTTCTTCTAGGCCTATCCCTACCAATGCTATATCCTCTGATGTTTTGAGCTGGTTCAGTTTGTGTTTCCTCTTCAGATGATGAATCACTGTCTTGTGCTTCTGTGTGTGGTTTAGGTGTGTGATTGTCTTCTGCAGGTTGCTCCACCTGAATTGATATCTCCTCTGCCTCTTTTGCAGCACCACATTCTTCCTTAGAGCCTGTAGAAGTATAGGCCATCACATTCTCATTAAACTTCACATCTCTGCTGGTGATTATCTTCTGATTTCCTTGTTCTAGGCACCACAATCTGTAACCCTTAATTCCATCCGGATATCCAAGAAACACACATCTGAGAGCCCTTGCATCTAATTTGTCTTGCCTGGTGTGGGCAAAAGCAAGACATCCAAACACCCTTAATCCTTCATAGCTTGGTTTCTGTCCACTCCACACCTCTTCAGGTGTTTTGAACCCAATTACTGATGAGGGTGACCTGTTTATAAGATAGCATGCTGTGGCCATTGTTTCTCCCCAGAACACCTTTGGTAACCCAACACCAACAGCATACACCTCACTCTTTCCAGAAGAGTCCTGTTAAACCTCTCTGCAACTCCATTCTGTTGAGGATTCATTGGCACAGTTCTGTGTCTCTTTATTCCTCTTTCCTCGCAGAAATTTGTGAACTCTGTAGAGAGGTACTCCAGTCCATTGTCAGTCCTCAGATGCTTCAGCTTCTTTCCTTTGACATTCTCCAGTTGGATCAACCATGTTTTGAACTTATGAAAGGCATCACTCTTGTTCTTCAGTAACATGATCCACACTTTCCTGCTGTAGTCATCAATCAAGGACATGAAATATCTGGCACCACCATGTGATTCTGTTCTTGCAGGACCCCATATGTCAGAATGAACATAATCTAATGGTTCTTGAGTTGTATGCACTCCCTTTCCATAGGGCAACTTCTTGGACTTGCCCAGAGCACACTGATCACAGAACTCTAGTTCTTGATTTCCCAGTTTTCCAATAACTCCACTCCTTTCCAATTCTTTCAGTCCCTTTACTCCTATGTGCCCAAGTCTCTTATGCCATTTAGCAATTTCAGAATTATTCAGGACCACATCTACACTTCCAACAATGGGTGAGCCAATCAGGATAAATAGTCCATTATGTTGTCTTCCTTTTATCACCAATTTTCCATGTTTTGTGATATGCAAGAATCCATCTACTGAGCTAAACTGACATCCACTGGTTACCAATGAGCCAAGAGATAGAAGATTTCTTTTGAGGCCAGGAACATACCTAACATTTGAGATGATTCTGATCACCCCATCAAACATTCTAATGCTCACTGATCCAACTCCTTTGACCTGACAGGATTGGTCATTTCCCAGGAGAACATTTCCCCCCTCTTCTTCCTTCAGTTCATTAAACCAAGTCTGATTGGGACACATATGAAAAGAACACCCTGTGTCCAGGACCTATTCCTTCACCATTCTTGAATCAGTAACATTTAATACTTCTGGAGGGTCTTGTTGGTGATCAATGGCAGCAGCTTCTGCCCCTTGATTACCTGCTTTCTTATTCTTCTTAGGACAATCCTTCTTCAAGTGACCGGGCTGTTTACACTTGAAGCATTTCCTCTTTTCAACCCAGTCATTTCCCTTCTTAGAGTTTGAGTCCCCTGACTTTGGATCCTTGGCATTTTGACCCTTCTTTCCTTGCCATGGTTTCTTGAATTTGACATTCAAGCCTTCTCCAGGTTGCACCAAGCCTTTGTCTCCTTGAGTCTGAAAGCATTTTGACCTCAGAGCCTTCACTATTCCATCATAGGACAGATGCTCATCTCTTCCATACATCAGGGCATCCTTGAAACTTTCCATGGATTTTGGTAGAATGTTTAACATCATCAATGCCTTGTCATCCTCCTCCAGTTTCACTTCCAGATCCTCCAATTCTTCAATCATCTTAATGAATTCATCAAGTTGATCAGAAATTACCTTGTCTTCTGTGATTTTGAAGGCCAACATCTTCTGCTTCAGGAACAGTTTGTTGGAAACTGACTTGGATTGATACAGCTCTTCCAATTTCCTCCATGCTTCCAAGGAACTCTTGCTTCTTGACACCTCCCTCAATGGTTTATCACCCAAGCACAGGAAGATAAGACTTAGGGCCTTCTTATCTACTGCTGCAAACTTGGATTTCTCAGTTTCTTCCCATGATTCCAGAGGTAGCAATGCAAGATCAAGGCTATTGTGAACCAGGACTGCATTCATCTTGATCTTCCACAATGTGAAGTTATTCCTTCCAGTAAACTTCTCAAAATCCATCTTCATACCAGCCATTCCTCCTCTTCTTTGACTTGTGCGAGCTGATTTCCCACAGACGGCGCCACTTGTTAGACAAATCAACTCCAAACACACACCACCAAGAAACTGGAACAGGTTCGAAGACTAACAGTTTGAGAAACACAAGACTGTTCGGCCAGAGTTGTGACCGAAAGACACTTCGCGCAGAACTGAAAATGAAATGAAACACACAATCGTTTTACGTGGTTCGTTCAAGATGAACTACATCCACGGAGGCCAGGCACACCTCAATTCACTAAGATAATCAAACAATTACAGGAATTACACTCAGAAACGAAAATGCCCAATTCTGGAACAAATTAGGGCAGAAACACTTTCCTATCTAATTCTCTCTGTAATCTATGAAAACTGGAAATTGCTCGACGTAGTGATCTTCTCCTTGAAGAGAGCTCTTCAATGATATAGGTCTTGCAGCTCGAATGTAACTACCCAGAAAGTTCTAACTGCTTGAAGTCGACAGCTGCTACCGGACAAATGTGACGGTTTATTCCGTCACAAAGCTGAAACTAACTTGTCACAAACGACAGTTATGCATAACAACCCTGAACCCGGTTCTCTGCGCACAGCTTCACTTCTTCATGCTGAAACCCGGTTTTATCATCCGGTTCTCCACCTCCTGATTCCGGTTCCACATTCTAGACACATCCTATTACCTTGTATAGCTCACTTGATGATATTGATCACTTCCACACATTTTTTATAAAAAAGACAATGAATAAAATAATTGGACATATACATATGTATAGGATTTCAATTAGCATTCCACATATAAGTAATAATTGACAATTAACATTGTAAAACATGTTTGGCAATCAAAATAAACAATTTGGGATAAATATATAAATATCAAAGTATACTTACCTATTTTTTCTTATGTTGGTTAGGGTTTGAAAGTTGAAGAATCCTCCGATTTATAACAAAAATCTTCTTAATGATGATAATAAAACTTCTCAATTTATTATTTCCCTCTCTTCTCTCTCTTTTGTTTCTTTTCTTTTTCCTTTTTTTTTTTTTTTTTTTTGTTTCCTCTCCCCTCTATTTGTTTCATCTCTTTTCTTTTTCGAGGGGGCTACATGTTTTATACAAGGAAGCAATCAAGCTCATGTATTTATATTAAAGAGGATTGACCAGTTAGGCAAAAAATAAATAAATAAATAAATTAAGGGGCACAACAGCTAGCACGCCAAGAAGTGAGCATCCACCCCCAACAGATAACTAAATGAACAAAATAGGTTGTTGAAGCGGGATTCAATCCCGTGTCTGAGCTTCTCCGCTAGTATTATCAACCATTAGTTCAGTTGTTTCTTATACACTATCTATGTCAACAATTTTATATATATCGTGTATATATAGGTCAAAAAATATTTTGGGCTCTTAACAATGTTGCTATTTTTTTGGGCCCAAGTCGAAGGACTCTTTTACCTTACGAAAGATCCGACCCTGGTTATATGAAGGGCTAGTGATGCCTTCGACTTGTCTAACGTACCTAACACGCTTATGGACATCATGAATCAAGCTTTGTGGCCCTTCATTGGTAAATATTTGGTAATCTATTTCGATGATATCTTCATATATATAACGCTTCTTTAGATTCTCACTTGTTGTGCTTCAAGTTTTGAGGCATGATTGTTTCTTTGTCACCTTGCGTAATGTAGGTTCTGTACTCACTTTGTGCATCTCTTAGGTTATATAATCTCTGCCACATGTTTATCAATAGATCCTACAAAGATAGATGCTATCTAAAATTGGCCGACTCCCCGGTCCATCACTAAGATACGCAACTTTCATGGGTTGGCATCCTTTTATTGACAATTCATTCCTCATTTTAGCACCATCGTGGCTCCATTAACTGATTGTATCCATGCTAGCGAATTTTTTCGACACCCGCAACTTAATCTACTTTTGAGGAAGTTAAGTAGCGATACACTTCAGCAATAATTTTGGTCCTTCCCAATTTTTTCGCCCCTTTTGAGCTTCATTATGATGCCTCCAAACAAGGGATTGGCATTGGTCTTACATAAGGGGGGGGCGTCTAGTTGCCTATTTCAGCGAGAAATTAAAAGGGCCTAAGGTACATTTCAGTGCTTATGGTGTGGAACTTTTTGCGGTTGTTCGAGCTATAAAACTCTAGTGACACTCTCTTTCACTGTGAACTTGTGTTGTTCATGAATCACAATGAAATACACCACATGGGTAGTAAGATAAGGTATTTGCTCGCCATGCATATCTACAAAACTTTACTTTCGTCAAACATAAAACGGACATCTTTAACAGGGTCGTCCATGCTCTTAGTTGACGCCACTATGTGATACTGGAAATGTACCTCCAACTCCCAAGTTTTATTTCATTTGCTGCCCTTAAATCATTTTACCCTTTCTTATCTGCCATTCTACAGTATATAGAAGCGGGTGAGGAAAAAAAAATCTTTTTGGAGAATGGTTATTTGTTTCGAGGAGCCAGCTTTGCATCCTAGATTGTAGTCTCCACCTCAAACATATTTTGGAACTTCACGACATGGGCAAGGTGTGTATGGATTTCGTATTGGGCCTTCCTCGTACATAATACGACTTTGATTCCATTTTTGTGGTTGTGGATTATTATTTTTAAAATACTCCATGTTATTGCTTGGAAACATACTATTGATGATGTGGTTGTTGCTAAATTATATTTTTTTGGTGTTTACTGTCTTCATGGATTTGCTACATCTATTGTGTCAGGCTGCAACACGAGGTACATTAGCCACTTTTGGCTCAACCTTTGGCGTATGGTGAATACATCTTCAAACTACATAAAAGTGTGAGTTGGTCCCTAATAATGAGGTTGGGTACAAGGTTTACCCAACCTAGATTTAACCACAACGGAAATTAAAATAGCAAGTGATGTTAAAAAGTTCCACAAGTGTTATACACTTGTGGGTGCCTTTAGGGCGAAATAACTCACTATATCTCAGTGATAAACAAAAAACACCAGAATGTAAATCGAGACAGACTTCGATTCACCACACTCAAATCCTAACATCTCAAAGGACGGTTAAATATAGTCTAGAGTACAAAAACAACTAACAAAACCTATCCTAAAAAGTATCTTAGCAAGTGGATTCAGATTTGTGAGGAATCTGAATGTTACATAAAATGGACACTACAGGTTGGATAGAAGGTTTACTAAACTCCCTAGACAACACAACAACAAGACAAAATAGCTCCCTTCACTCGGATATTCGCTTGTCTTCTAGTTAACGTTGGAGCCCTATTTATAGGCCAACAAGAATATTGGAGTATACTGCAACAAACAACCACTCCCTTCAGTCATAGGCGTTGTTGGTTAGTGGCCAACAACCCTAAAACTTACAGTGGTTGCAAAGAGGACTTGGTCTCCTTGAGAGGATGATTTAGTCTTCTCTCAACTCTTCCCTCCTTTCTCTCAATTGATTTAGACTAGGTCTCCAACTTTAATATATTTGCTCTCATGTCCCTACATTTCTCTTAGCAATTCGGCACACATAATCTGTGTTAATTAGGTAAAAAAAAAATCATATAAGTGTATAAAAGGCAAAACAACTAAAATGAGGATTTTAGTTAAGAGTTTGATCCCTTAAACTCTAAAAATCTCCCATTTTTCGCGTTTTCTACATAAAACCAAGTACAACCGAATAATCAAAATAAATGATATCCCAATCAGATCCTACTAAATTGATAATCAATTAAATATGGGAAACTGCACATCAAAATAATCGCAAGGAAAATATCCATTGAAAATGAAAATGATAAACATAAAAATAATTAAAAAATAGTTAATCAAAAACCAAAATAATAATTATTTTTAGAAACAGATAAACCCTGCAACACATTTTTTAGTCCTCATCTTCATAATCATCCTCTCCAGACTCTTCACCCTCTTCCTTCTCTTCTTCATCCCTAGCTTCTTCGTCAGAAAAGTAGCCTTCCGCAATGATACCTTCATCATTGACCTCGCCTCTTCGGACTGCCTCCTCAAGCTGACTAGCCTCCCCTTGAACCTAACACTCCTCTGTGGATCGCTTAAAGCAGGGTTGACTTCAGGATCGGCTACACCCTCGGCCTCAACACCGACATCGGCGGTGGTGGCGGCTGTACTGCTACCTTTCCCTTTTTGTGGAGAAACAGAGCCAAGCAGGTTATCACAAACTTTCGTGAGGGCAGTATTTTAGGCTGTAAGCATTCATACCTGATGGAGAATGAAGGACTGATTCAGAACTAGTTTAGAGGTTAGCAAAATTGGGATCAACCTCGACATTTTGTGCAATATCACTATCAATCCAAGGCAGATCAATGAATTGGTCTGCGGAAGTGATGAGGGATTGGACTTTGAGGACTAGAGGCCTAAAAAGGTCATAGCATGTGGCATTGGGAAGACCTTGAGAACTCAAAATGTTGTGGATGAGGAACGAGAATGGCAACTCAAACTTTTGTTTTTGTTCAGCATGTGACATGATGTATTTGAAGGCATCTCCTCCAAAATTCACATAAGATCCTGTGCCTATCTTGTAAAGCAGGATGCCTTGATAAGTGGTGACTTTCGTGGAGTTTGTGGACATATACCAATTATGTTTGCATAGGCCCGTGTACAATTGAGAGAGAAAGTGGAGATCTTCAAGTGCTCCAGCCACTTTTTAACTTTCCACCAGTGAGAATAATGACAATCTTGTCCATGTCATTGTAAACGACACTTTTAGGCCCCCACTTCTTGTGGTCGATTACCCGAGGAGTAACATTGTAGAGCTTTCCACGAACATACACCTTCCCATAGAAGCAAGATTGTTGACCACCGACATTATTCAACAGATTCGCGTAGAAATATGTCACTGTCTCCGAATGATAAGGAGTAACAGAAATGATAGTTAGGAAGAGACCACGTTTCTCAAGCATTGGTAGATACCAAGCTTGCGAAACTACCTTATATTGATCCTCCTCTCCGGATTATCCTTTTTCAACCCAAATTGAGCCTAATTCATCCCCAACTATAAATAGAAGATCCTAAGTCCAAAATTATAACTTTTAACTTAATTTTGAGATCACAGACTTGGGAATTACGAAGAGCACGAAGAATCAAGATTCGGCGACTCGGGTTCTTCTAATTTTATGTTTTCCATTTTTAGTTTGTTCTTAGCAATCACTATGATCGGCTAAGTTATTTATTTCCGTCTTTAACTATGTTGAACCCTAGGAAGATGTTTTTGTAATTATTCTGGTGATTGTTTGATTAAATTATGTTCTGAAATTATTTATGTTATTTGTTTTCTTCATATCTTTTATATGTGCGCTATTTGGACTGATCACCCGGGTATTAGACATGTAATTATTGCTAGGTCATAAATCATAATTCGTAATTGTTATGCATTTATGTCTACAAGTAGTAAATAGTGATTTATTCGCTAGGATAACATAAATCGCGGTCACTTATACCGAACTTACGAGTACAACACTGTACTTATTTCGTTGCTCTAATTCTTTATGCATTCGATTAACGGTGTTCTGGTGATCGTATCCTATGACTACTTAATTGGATAGGATTAATTGCTAAGCGAACCTGTGATTAATTATACTTGAGGGGTAACAAGGATTAGCTAAGCGTACCTGCTAATTCTTGGGATAGGGATTTCAGAATTAGTTTGTCAAACGATTGCAATAGTTACAATAATCATTCAGACTAAGGGGATACTGGTTAAAGGCGGGAATACCCTTCATTCATAAGTTAATTCATCTTTAGTTTATTAGTTTACTTGTTATTTGCAATATTTAATTAATTCTCATAAAAAATCCCCCTATATTATACTTATATTATTATAGTTAGTTATAGAAATTGGTCTAGTACGATAATTCAATTAATTTCTCTTTTCTCTGTGGGATCGACCCTGGCTTGCTCTACCTACTATTAGGAAAGAAGGTTAGGACATAAATAACTAATTTGACGTGCCCTCGACAGTGGGGCCAAAGCCTAGGAAGAATGATAGTTCACCTACCATAGCTTTAACGAACTCATCAAGTAGAACTTGTGAGGTTGAGCAAAATATTATGTCATCTACATAAATTTGAGCAACAATGATGGAAGACTTTGTTTGTTTTATGAACAAGGTTTTGTCAACCTTATCTCTAACGAAAGCAAATTCAATGAGGAATTCAGTTAAGCGGACACACCAGGCTCGAGGTGTTTATTTCGAATCGTATAAGACTTTCTTAAGCCTTTATACATGATCTAGTTTGAAAGAATCCTCGAAGCCTTTTGGTTTCTCGATGTATACTTCCTCATTTATCTTTCATTTAAAATGTATTTTTAACATCCATTTGGTGCAAGGTTATTCCAATATGGCATGCAATTGCTAGAAGGAGTTGAATTGACTGAATTCTAGTCACATGTGTGAAGGTTTCATCAAAATCTACCCCTTCAACCTGTGTATAGTCTTGAGCTACTAAACGTGCCTTATTATGGATTACTTTGCCCACTTCATTAGTTTTTTTCTTATTGATCTATTTGGTACCAATGACATTAGTATCCATGGGCCTTGGCACAAGATACCTCACATCATTTCGAGTGATTTGTTCAAGTTCCTCGTGCATGAAATTAACCAAAAAAATGACCTTTAAGAGCTTCTGCTACAATCTTAGGTTTAACTAATGATACAAAACAGAAAAAGGTGTACCTCATTACATGTAGAGGACATACAAACCAATCTAACCATGTTTCAAATTCGCACTGCTTCACCAATATTTCCAATCACATGAGATAATTGATGATCATTTTTAACTCGTGCAGGAGGATCACGATAACTTGTATCCTGAAGACTTGGATCAGGTACAACATCATTTTTCTCGGTGAGTTCGATTTGAGTAATGGAAGTTGGTCTAGGGGTTGAATCAATCATCAGATCAATTGCACTTTCATTTTCGACTCCTTTTGGATCATCGATTAGATCCTCAACATCATCTTGTTCAGTCTAGCATCAGCATAGTTATCGAAGAAAACATTAACAAATTCTTGGTTGCTCCTGGTTCGAAGATTATAAATCCTATATGCATGACTATTTAAAGCATAACCAAGAAAGTTTTAGAATCAAACTTTGAAAGGTTTTCTCATTCAAGATGAAACACACACACCAAAAATATGAAAGTAGTTAAGATTAGGCTTCCTTCCTTCCTTCCACGTATAAGAATGATTAAATCGAATAACATAAAAAGTTCCAAAATATAATCCCAAAAGCAATTACCATAAGAATTACAATTCAATCAAACTAGAGTTCAAATATAATTACAGACTAAAATTAAAATACTAGTCGTACATATTAGCGTTAAAAAACATAAACGATATGTCAACATTAATTTGAAAATAAAAATTAAATAAACCGAATTTTCCGACTATTAAATCACCTCCAATTGTAAATAGTTACCTCCTGCTTCTTTTCCAAAAGCTTGTCTACAGTAAATTCAACATGCCCAATTATGTATCAATTTATCAATTAAATAGCCCATCTATGGGCTTTTCTTTCATCCTCCACCTTCAATCCCAAAATAAGGCCCACTTGGGCTTTACCCTTTTCTTCCGTCCAACCATGGCCTTGGGCCTCTTCTAATTCAATTCACATCAAAGCCAGCCCATCATGTCTTAGATTTAATTCACAGCCTTCAATTCTCTTAATCACGGTCCATCCTTAATGCGGGTTGGGCTATGACACTGAGTTGCTCAGTGTCAAGCCCAATTCAATACATGTCCATCCTTCTTGATCCAAAAAACCTTCAATTTCTATTAAAATAAATACTAAAAGAACAATCAAGTAATTTGGACCAAGAAAATCACATAAGTAGAAAAATGATGCGCGCACTAACCAAAACTTAAATAAAAATGCAATCTTAACCTCTAAATTAATGCACATTTTCCTACCTATCAATTTCAATGTATTTGAAAATCCCTAATTTCATTTTGAACTATTTTTTAAAGCATTTGAATGGATTTCAAATATCCTCTATCTTGAGTTGATTTGGAATCCATTGATTCTAATCCATGCATTTCAAATCCATCCACCCAAACACAACCTTAGTAATTGGAAACAAATGTTACTCAATATAATAACAAAACCGTCCAAGAATAGCAACTTAGACATTTTTCCGTCCAAAACTCCTTGCTAATTTTGGGGAAAAAAAACGATTTCTTCTAAGTATGATGACAAAAAAACACGTTTTTTACTTTGTAGTTGACCTTAACCTTTACCAAAATTACTAATTTTTTCGTAAAATTCAACTCCCAATCTAATAAAAATTATATGCTTTTATAATGTGAACATCATTATATAAGGAAACCAATACACAATCTTCCGACATCAGCGAAAATATTTAGCCAATCAACGAAAATATGTTAATTTGTGTAATCTTTAACGCCATTTAACTTCCAATCTAATCACAATCAAAATTTATGCTACCATAATTTGTACATCATTACATAAGGAAACTCATACATGATTTTCTAAGATCAGCGAAATTATTTAGCCAATCAGCAAAAATATGTCAATCAGTGCAATCTTTAATACCAATCAACTCCCAATCTAATCATGATTAAAATATATGCTATTATAATTTGTACATCACTACATAAGGAAACTCATACATAATCTTTCACAATCAGCAAAATTATTTAGCCAATCAACGAAAGTATGTCAATCAATGCAATCTTTAATGTCAATCAGTGAAAATATGTAGCCAAACAATATGGCCAGTTTGTTACAAATTTAAAGCCAAAATATGAGTGCCATTGTAAATCTTTTATGTTCCTAAAATAAATTCCTTTTCCGTTCAAAATAAAGTATTTTGCCACCCCTATTGTAAATTACATCATATCTGACTTTTGAACTGGCATAGATCTCATCTCAAATATAGTTGGAAATTAGCAATCATGTTTGTTCAAATACAACTAACTTAAATCATATTTGACAAATCTTTTGTTACAATCTTCACTTAAATTATGAAAATCAGAAAGAATGAATTACCTGAAATATACTTAACTCCGACGAATGTATAGATAAGAAGCATTCTTGTACTGACTAAGCACTAATGTAAAGACATGTATCCTGACAAAAGTAAATGCAAGACTGCTGACTGATTTGCAGCATCTACTCTAACCTATTGTCCCAGCTAAAGGAAAACAACGCTTCTGTACCCTACACGAGCATTAACTATCAATGAGAATCTCTTTAACCTTTAACAAAAAGAAACCCTACCTCTAGAGGAAGCTGAACACAAAGAAGAGCACTCACGTACTGACTGATTTATGCATGCTTTGCCTGAACAATCAAACAAGCATACTTCTATCGAGCACACAACCGTGAACTTCTAGATTCACTACAAGCAAAACTCTAATCAACAACACCTTAAATACAATGGCTTATCAAATTTTTGTTGTCTTTTTTAGCCTTTGACAACAGTTTCAAGAAATAACATTGCAGATTACGCACTGTTGCTTAGAAAGACAACAATTTTGTTTTAGTGTTGTGTATCAATCTAATGTTTCGCTGATACACAACATTTTTACAATGGTTTCTTCAAGTGTTGCCTTAAATGAGAAAATGCGCTGAAACACAACGTATTTGCAATGTATCTTATTGTCTATTAGAGCAAAAACTTATGTCATAGACAACACTTTTGACAACAGCTAGCAAACGTTGTTAAATTCACATAAGTTAAACTCCCAACTTTCTCTCGCACATAAACTTTGGAAAAAAGAATCATTAATTAATTCTAAATATTTAAAATATGTTAAGTAAATCAAAATATAACGTCATATAGTAGGATTTATACATAAAAAAGATGAGAAAGAGAAAAATAACTTATATATTTTTTAGAGTAAAAAAGAACTAATATATTATATATCTTATCATCGCTAGTTTTATAAACTTTTGAATAATAATAGACTACTAGGTTTTTTAATAAGAGAATCGTATTACCCAAAAGCCTTGACATGCAAGATTCTCAACTAAAAAAAGGGATATCTGGTCCAACCTTAACAGACGGATAGTCAGAAGAAAAAGAAAAAGGTGCCAAACAATGCGCAACATCATTACAAACTCTAGCATATGAGAAATTGTGTAAAAATCTCGCCCATACATGAGCGTCTAAACCTCATTCACAATAACTCCATAATAATTTAAAGAATCCACTTGCTCCATGACTGCATGCACAACAATCAAGGAACCCTTAAAGCCGCTCACCTTCATAGCCAAAAAATCCATAGGAAATCAGAGAAAATCAGCAGGAAGGCCCATCCAAAAACAGAGATCGGATACCACACAAGGCATGAAAAGATGCACAAAGGCAGGGAAAATCCCACAAGGAAAACCTGAGGAGAGGAAAAAATAGACAAAAACCAAGTCTAAACAAAATAAAATCACAATAAATAATCAATAACATGTTAGAAGTATTCCTCTATCCTCCTATAAGCGGAGGATGAGGGAAGAAGCAAGAAGAGATCTAAATGTTCTGGAAATGGAGATGATAGAGGAAGAATGAGGCTAGAGTTTGACTACTAGGAAATTAATTTAAGTAAGTATTTCCTAAAGGAAAAGTATTACAGCCATTATCATATTCTAAAAATGAGAAAAACACAATATTAATACGAATTACATATAATATTGTAAATTCTCACATATTTTAATTTAAAATGATTTTAAATTATCTAAAATTATTTTAGAAAAACATAATAGTTTGCCTCTAGTTGCCAGTTCATGTATTCGTACCTATGGCCGAACCAAAATTTGGTGTGTTATCTCTTTCTCTCTCTCTCTCTCTCTCACACACACACACACGCACACCCATTTTCATGCACTAAAGATAATATAATATAATATAATGATAAGTCAATGTCATTTTTTTTAATTAGGTGTTTGATAGGTATGGCCCAATCTCCCCTGGTCGGACTCCAGTCGGGTCAATCGGGCCCAAGGGCACAAGCCCAATGCAACCAAGCCCATTCGCAACATCTTTGGAAGTTGGGAAAATATCCCCATGATCTTTTCCAACAGCCATGCAGATTTGACTGGCGGATTTATAGGGATTTAGTTAGGGTTTCAATTATAGAGTATAAATAAGAGAATTGTTGTTGAGTTTAGGGTTCCGATTTTCGTATTCCAGAATTATTACTTGTAAAGTTATACTCGGGTACTCAAAGGAGAATAAGAAAAACACCTCGGAAGGTCATTGCCTTCTCCCGTGGACGTAGATCTACGGATCGAACCACGTAAATCTTTGTGTCACTTAAGTTCTTGCATACTTTGATTGTTTCGGATTATTGCAACGATCGTGATCCGTTTGATATCTGGTTTTATGCATTATCAATTGGCGCCGTCTAAGGGAACTATCGAAAAGCAAACCCTAGCATCTTTCAAAGTTGATTTACGTCAGTCATGGTGAACACTTGCCAATCCGCTAATCCAACCCGATCTCGTTGCAATCCTCCCTTGGATCAAAATCCTCTGTTGCCACGACAACAGATCCAGGATCCGCCTGCAGGGCAAGCAGATGCACAGCATCCCGCACCCGCTGATGCGCCAGCGCAGGTTGACCCTCAACCAACCCTCGAACTACTGCAGGCACAACAAGTCTTTCTTCGGGAACACGCCGCTCTATTCCGAGAATGGAATCATCGGCGCGCTGACTCTGGTGTGCGCGCTGATAATGGCGTTAACCAGGTGGCAGGACATCTCCACCGTGATCGATCTCGCGCACTCGATGAAGACCCACCTCACAGAGCCAGGCATGATCGCCGCCGTTAGCGGTCAGTATCGCCTGGGGAGAACTGGAGTTCTAACAGTTCAAGGCCCCGCTATGCTGATCACGATGACGCCGACCGACGCCAACCTGTAGATGCGGCGAAGCGGGCTCGCTTGGAAAGGTCCCGTTTACTCGACCCTCTAGAACAAGAACATGCTCAATTTGATGCCGAGCTTGATAAGGTATTGGGCCTTGATGCTGATGGGGAGATAATTACTCCGTTCTCCGAGGAGATTCTTTCCACTCCACTCCTTGAAGGGTTTAAACTCCCACCAGTCCCCGTATACAACGACATTGGGGATCCAGGAAACTTCTTGAGCACGTTCAAGTACGCCATGTTTAATCGGAGCTGCACGCTGCATCACTTGTGCAAAATGTTCCCCGAGTATCTCCAGGACGAGGCCAGAATTTGGTTTGATTCTTTGCCACGCGGCAGTGTTACTTCTTTTCGGGATCTTGCCGAACAGTTCTGGGCTCGTTTCCATACACGAGCTAAGCCTATGGCCACTTTGGCTGATCTCATGAACCTGGAGCAGCGAGATGGGGAGACCGTTTCCCTGTTTCTTGAACGCTTCACTACGGAAAGCCTAAAAGTAGGTAGCCGATTCGGTGATGTTATCATCACGGCCTTCATGAACGGCCTCCGAGCCGGACCGCTTTACACCGATCTTGCACGACATCCTCCAGCCACTTCCTGAGCTTTATTTGGCATCGTGAGCAGGTTTGCTAAAGCTGAAGAGCAAACTCGGCGCAAGCGGGAGAAACATACTACCAAGAAGCAACTAGACAAAACGCAGGTCGGGACTAGCACCCGGCCCAGTGCCTTCAGTCATTTGAGCAGAGGCTGGCTGGAACCTCGCAATGATGTCCCTCAACTCACGCCCAAGGACAGAAATACTTTCTGTTCACAAGAATGATTTGCGACCGTGCCCACGGATGACTGCTCCGACAGAGAAGCGTAACCGTGAGAAGTGGCGTGCGTATCATCACGATCATGGACACGACACCGAAGAATGTCGCGAGCTTTGTAAAGAAATCGAGGACTGTTTGAAGCGAGGCTTCCTCCGGCAATACATAGTTCGGACCGAGGACAGATCTCGGCCGAACCAAAACGGGATTTTATAGCAAGGTCGGGGAAGTTACAATGATCGAGGTCCAAGATAAAACAGGCCCCAATGGCAAAACAACAGGTCGTGGTATACCAACTACCAAAGACAAGATCAGGGTAATCGTCAACAAAATCAGCCGCAACAACCCCAATTGTTGCCACCGCCGCCACCACATGGCGGTCCCGGGGACAACCCACCGACTCATGTCGTCCACGGGATCATAAATGTAATCTATGGTGCCACGCCAACAGGGACTTCCCGAAGTGCCCTTAAAGCCGAAGCACGAAGGCTCCTCCCGAGGAGCCACGCCACAAGCGTTTCCACAAATCTGAAACAGTGAGCTTCACCGAAGATGACCCTGTTCCCGAGCTCACCCCTCACACTGATGCCATCGTCATTGATATGGCCGTGGCCAATGTCACTGTAAAGCGAGTCTTTGTCGATAATGGCGCCGCAGTCAGTGTCATATTCGCCGACTGTTTCCAGAAAATGGGTATACCTCGCGAACAACTCCGGCCTGCCCCCGGGCCATTACAGACCTTCACTCAGGGAGAGGTCCAACCTGAGGGAATTATCAACCTCCCCGCGTCGCTTGGTACGTATCCAGCGATAAAAAACTATCTTTGTCGATTTCTATGTGGTCACCTCTCCATCACCATACAACATGATTCTCGGCCGGGATTGGCTCACTCCGGCAAAGGCTATCTGTTCCACATACCATTTAGCATTGAAATTTCCTACACCCCACGGAGAGGTCGCCATCCGTGGCAATCAAAGAATTTCCAAGGAGTGCATGTATGTTGCACTCAAGAAGACAGCCAAGGCTCCTCCTAAGCCTCAATTTCAAATAGCCACTCCGGCGCTTGCCCCGAGTTCTTCTGAGTCACTCGGAAGCGATACTGCCGAAGTGCCACTCGATCCTGCTAAGCCAGAGCAAACTGTTACAGCAGGCGCCGTGAACATACCGTTGTTGCACAATGCCATCATTCAGACGCTACGGGAATATTCCGAAGTCTTTGCTTGGTCTCCCCTAGATATGTCGGGCGTCTCTCCCGACGTTATCACTCATAAGCTGAACATTGACCCTAATGTGAAGCCAATACAACAAAAGCGACGGTAGTTTGCCCCAGACAGAAATGCAGCTATCCAAACTGAGGTTCAACAGCTCGTGGATGCCGACATCCTATTCGAAGTTCATTATCCATCTTGGCTTTCTAATCCGGTGATGGTGACGAAGTCCAGTGGGGCCTGGAGGATGTGTGTTGATTTTTCTTACCTTAACAAACACTGCCCAAAGGATTGCTATCCTTTACTGTCTATTGACCAAAAAGCGGAGGCCATTACAGGGTATAAGGCGCTTTGCTTTTTGAATTTGTACAAAGGATATCACCAAATCCATATGGAGCGCCGAGATGCCATCAAAACAGCTTTCATCACTGATATTGGATGCTTTGCTTTCAAGAAAATGCCCTTCGGGCTCAAAAATGTTGGAGCCACCTATCAACATCATATAGACCACGTCTTCCGAGGCCAGATCGGCCGCAATGTCGAGGTATATGTCGATGACCTCATTATTAAGAGTCCTTCTCCTACATCATGTGTGCAGGACATTGCCGAGACACTGAACACGTTGCGGCGCTACAATCTTCGACTCAACCCAGCCAAGTGCACCTTCGGTGTCAGATCAGGAAAATTTCTTGGGTACATGGTCTACAGGCTAACCCAACCAAGATTAGGGATGTGTTGGATTTCAGCCGCCGAAAACAGTGAAAGACGCCCAACATCTAACCGGCGGCCTTGCGGCTCTAAATCATTTTTTGTCCAAGGCAGCGGAGCGCCAGCTTCCATTCTTCAAAATTTTGCGCCAAGCGAAGAAATTTGTGAGGTGATGTTCAATTTCATCAAGTGAGCCTATACTTTGTAATATGGTGTGTTGGGAATGTGGAACCGGAGTTAGGAAGTGGAGAACCGGCGGTTTAAACTGGGGTTTATTATCAAGAAGACAAACTGGTCATGAGCAAACCGGGTTCAAGTTAGGTAATGTAACAACCATTTGTGACGAAGCAGTTTCAGTTAGTGACGAAACCGTCACATTTGTCCTGTAGCTCAACGGAAGCAGCGTGAACTTCTTGCGGTTATAACTTCCTATCCAGTTGTATTCGAGCTTCAAGCCATATATCATTGAAAAACTCTCATTGAGGAGAAGATAACCATGTAGCATTATCTCCTGTACTTTAGATTTGAGAGAGTATTTAGAGATAGAGTGTGCGTGCCCTAATTCACATTCAGAATTGGGCATTTCATTTCTTGAGCTATTTCTCTGTAATTGATTGAAGTTCTTAGTGGATTGAGGTGTGCCTTGCCTCCGTGGATGTAGTTCATATTGAACGAACCACGTTAAAACTGCGTTTGATTCATTTCTGATTTCTATTCTGCGTAAGCTGAATTCGGCCACAACTCTGGCCGAACTGCGGGTGTGAGTTCGACGTGTATTTCTCAACTTTGGCCGGACAGAGAGAGTTTCTTCGTACGATTTCCAGGTTCTTTGGTGTTGTGTGGTCTTGAGTTGTTTTCACTAACAAAATTTGAATGGACTCCGCAATGCGACGAAGCCTTTACGGCTCTGAAACAACACATCAACGAGTTGCCCACTATGTCCGCGCCTCTCCCCGGAGAGCCACTATATGTATATTTGGCCTCCGCTAATGAAGCCATTAGTACGGTCCTCGTCCGCGAAGACCACGGAAGTCAACAACCCGTGTACTTCGTTAACCGAGCCCTCCAATGGGCAGAAACTCGATACTCTGCAGCGGAAAAAATAGTATTGGCCCTAATCATGGCGGCCCGCCGCCTGTGTCCCTATTTTCAAGGGCATGCTATTAGGGTCCTCACAAATCAACCTATTCGTCAGATTCTTATCAAGCCCGATGTATCGGGGCGATTGGTTAAGTGGGCGATTGAGCTCGGGGAGCACGATATACAATTTCTACCTCGCCGAGCCATCAAGAGGCAAGCTCTCGCAGATTTTTTGGTCGAGGCCTCGTTCTAAATCCCAACACTGCCACACAAGCTGAGGCTTTACCCAAAGCTGACCCCAAAGCCGAACCCAATAAGTGGCGTGTATACGTAGACGATGCCTCTGCTACCCGCGGCAGTGGTGCCGGGGTCTTTCTCGTCGGTCCTGATGGCGTCGAAGTCAAATATGTCCTGTGCTTTAAGTTTAAAGTGACCAACAACGAGGCTGAGTACGAGGCCATCATCGCTGGGCTCCGGCTCGCTCAAACCTTTGGAGCTTCGCATATCCAGCTGTTCACCGACTCCGAGGTGGTCTCCAGCCAGATCAAGGTCACCTATGCGGCAAAAGATGATGCATTGAAAAGGTTCTGGCTTTAACTCATAAGTTTTTGTTAACTTTTACTTCGACTGATGTCCAGCAGATACCCCGTGAGGAAAACGTTAAAGCTGATATTCTTAGTAAAATGGCCTCCACGGTCCCGTCAAATGTGTCTCCGGACATAATAGTTGAAGAACTTACCCACCCTTCGATTGGTGAGCAGGTGATCTCTGTGTTGGATGATGCCGATCCCAATTGGATGACCCAAAATCATCCAGTATCTTCGGAATGGCACCTTGCCCGAAGATAAGTTACTCGCTCGGCAGATACTTCTGAAGGCACCAAAGTACACACTTCACAACGGGGTTCTATACCGTCAGTCGTATTTACAGCCAAGCCTCCGATGTCTTGGCCCGGCCCAAGCCGACTATGTTCTTAGGGAATTTCACGAGGGGGCGTGCGCAGGTCATATTAGGTCACGGACGTTGGCCAAAAAAGTTCTTCGGTGGGGATACTACTGGCCCACTTTGTTTAATGACGCCCACAATCTAGTATCGAAGTGCGACAAATGTCAGCGGCACTCCCGAGTGAAGCACCTGCTGCAAACTGAACTCATCGGCATACAAAGTGCCTGGCTGTTCATACAGTGGGGAATTGACATCGTGGGACCGTTCCCCGTTGCTCCGGGAGGATTAAAGTTTCTCGTGGTTGCTGTAGACTATTTTACTAAATGGGTCGAAGCTGAGCCCCTCACTGCCATTACCGGACAAAATATCCTAAAATTTGTCTGGCGTAACATCATATGCCGTTTTGGCATTCCAAGTACGATTATATCTGACAACGGCAAACAATTTGCCAATGATCCCTTCCGGTCCTAGTGCGAGGAGTTACACATTAAGAAAGTTTTCACCTCGGTAGCTCATCCCCAAGCTAATGGCCAGGTCGAGGTCACGAACCGCACTCTAGTCAATGGCCTAAAGAAGCGATTGGATCAGGCCAAGGGTCTTTGGACCGAGAATCTTCCGCAAGTTCTCAGGGCTTATCGCACAACCCCACATTCTTCCACCGGGGAGACTCCATATAGCCTCACCTATGGCTCCAAGGTTGTCATTCCTGCCGAGGTGGGAGTGCCCAGTCCTAGACTCTTACACCTCGACCCCGAGGCTAACGAGGAAGCACTCCGTACCAACTTAGACGAGCTTGAGCATCGTCGCGAGCAATCTTTCATGCGACAAGCTAAACGCAAGCAACAAGCGGCTCAGTATTACAACCTCCGAGTTCGGGGTACACAGTTCCAAGTCGGAGACCTTGTACTCCGGTTAAATTCTGCCAGCAAAGCTGCTCAAGAGGGCAAACTAAATGCTGCCTGGGAAGGGCCTTATCGCGTCACTGCTGCTCATGCCTCCGGGAGCTATCAGTTAAAGCATTTGGATGGCACACCGATGCCTCGCACCTGGCACGTTAGCAATCTGCGGCGTTTCTATCTATAGTTTCCCTTTTCAAGTACTTCTTCCTTTACATTTTCTGTACTTACTTTCATTTTCGGACCGTGGTACTATATGTTTCAAGCTTATTTTTGTATTCTTCAATTGTTCCGACAATCACTATGAATAAAAGTTTTACTTTCTAATACATATACTGCTTTTCTTCTACGCCGCGGGGACGCCCCGACTTAGAATACTCGCATATTTATTGCGACAAATTGTAACTTGTCTACGGACACATTGGTCTCTCGCCTGATCCGTCCGGAGAGACCACAAATTTGGTCCCTGGACGTGAATTCCCTCTCACCTGATTTATCCGAAGAGGTCAACAACTTCATCATTGTGCAAACGTTAACTCCCGCCTGATCCGTCCGGGGAGATTCTATGCCTTGTTTCCGGACAAGGGCTTATCTACATCCAATACTCCCGAGTACTAACTACTAAATTATTTGCATCACATTGTATCAACACATTTAAAAGAAAATTGCATCATGCTCAAATACATCGCTACTCTATTTATTTGCAAAAAGAACTTGTTATATATGTCATGGATTTTCACTGCAGTTTTATTTACAAAAATACTTTACAACAAAAACCTCTCTTTCTACCTATTACTACCTAACCAATAATCAGCGCTTCGGCGCTGAGATCCGCCTCGGGACCTTCTCCGCGTCCTCCTGGATCTGGAAGTACCCTGGGACTGGGCTCCGGTCCTCCCCCTACTCTGGCCTTCTCAAGGGCGAGGACTTTATTGCCGGCCTCCTTGAGGGTAGGGACTTGGTTGCCGCGTTGACCTTGAAGTATTAGCCCATCCAACAGGATCCCACTCTGCGGGGGCCATTACTTCGATCTCCTCTGCCAGTTTTTGATCCTCCTCCTCGGCGACCACTACCGGGCTCGGTTCTCGGATTACCACTCCGGTCGGTTTTTTCACCGAGCCCTTTTTACCTCTCCGAGGAGCCTTCAAGGAGTTCCCCCGGGGAGCTGGCGATATTCTCCTCCGCAGTACGATGCCATCTTCTGCTGCCTTTTAAGTCTTCGTACATACTGAGGAGTATCTCTAACACTTCCCGCTTCCTAACCAGCTCGGCGGAGTCAGTGTGTCCGGCCTCCATTAGTACGGTAATTTCCCTCTGAATTTCAGTCGTACGCTCTTCGACCTCCTCAAAAGTTAGCAGGCCGAACTCAGTCAGAATTCGCTCGTACTCTCTTTGATGGACGAAGAGTCGTTCCACCTCGGTGCATTTAGACAGGTACTTAAGCTGGTGATCCAAGGCTTTTTCTGCAGCCACGGTTCTTGCCTTTTCGGCCTCGAATACCTTCTTCTCCGCAACCGCGAGCTTTCTTTCCAGCTTAGGGACCACCAACATCTTCAGGTAATCTCTCTCCCTTTGCAGCCAGTTCATTGACTGCATCAGTTTCTTAATGACCTCGTGAAGGTCCGCGGTCTCCTCCTGCTGCACGTGTGATATACAGAGAACAATTATAAGGCCACCAGTGTACAACACATATTAATATTCGAGCTCAAGGCATACATTCACGATTCAATAACTCAAAATCAACAACTTATCATTCATACATTCGCAAAACAACGATTACAGATCAAGTGCTTTTTACAATTACAAGTTCAAAAAAAATTGGCCTCTTACTGTACGTCTCCACCTAAGTTAGGAGCGGAACTGACCTCCGCCGCGGCCGAGGTGGTGGCAGTCGGGTCCACGGTAGGACTCGCTGCCAGCTGAAGAGCTCCGCCCTCCTGGGGAGCAAGTTCCAGAGCCTCGGGCTCAATTATCGGTGGAGGGGCACTCCGCCGTGGTTCTGGCACATGCATACCCATCCGATATCCCAGGAACTCCTCGTCCTGGTCTACCGAACAGCTCGCCACGTCTTGAGCCGACAGGATGGTCCCTTTCTGGGCCAGGGCCTCCACCAATGGCCACTCCGGGAGCCGCGACAGAGTGTTGTAGTAGGCGGCATCACCATTGCCCATGGAGGCGTAGTCATACCCGAACTCTTTTTTATAGACGTCTACCTACGGGTAAACTTCCTTTACCACCTCCAACACTTCGGAGCGCGTGGCTACGTCCCCAACCGCCACAAAGTTCATTAAGAAGTTCACAACGTCTCCGTTTGTGACAGCTTCTCGACGAAGGCCCTCAGCATCGCTCCCTCGCCCTCCGCTTTCTTCTTCAGCTCCTCCCGAGCTGCAGCCAGTTCTCCCCGGAGGAGGGCCATCTCTGCAACCTCGCCCCTGAGCCAGACATCTTCTTTCTCGGCCTCGAGCGCCCTGCCCCGCGCCGTCACCTGGCCACTCTTGGCCTCAGCTGCCTCTGCGCGGAGCTTATCGCACTCCCTGTGCAGGACCCTCAACTCTTCGCCCAGCGCATCGGTCTCCTCTTTTTGAAGGCGACGCCCGAACCCAATGAGCCCTTGGCTCAGGGTCCACACCTCTTCCATTTCGGACACCTTGTGGCCCGCCACTGTTGTCTGACCCTGCAGAAAACTTTATAAGACATTGCACATCAACGGGAAATTTAAACGCATGATAACTATACCTCCGAGGTAGGATCCAACCGCATTCTCTTTGAGACAGAAGGCGGCGTCGGTACAGGCCCCGGCCTCTTCTTCGCCCTTGGGGTGGTGTTCGTCCACGCAACCACCTCCCCGGTCCCCTCGCCGTGTATCCTCCCCGAGGTCCTCTCCACCTCGGGGGTCGTGCTTTTTGGAGTGGCCGCTCTCTCCGTTTCAGGAGTTTGTTGCGCACTCCCCGCGGTCTTCTTTTGGAGACTGGTTTTAAAACGTCCCACTGCAAGCAAAGATCAGCACATTAGCAAGCTATATTATCAACCAGCCATCGATAATTGTAAAAAAGAATCCCTACCATCCACTTCCGCCCCGGCAAAAGAACCCTCACTCGGGACTGGTGACGCCCTCGCCTCGGGTCCCTTTGTATAATAGAGGGACAATCCAGCCTCCAACTCTTCCTCGATGAACACTTGTTACAGCGTCCTTGCTTGCTCGAACACCTCAACCGACTCCTGTACACCTTTTGGTACCCCATCCCCCACCTCATCCCTCCTCCACCCCAGGATAGGTTTGGACTCTTTTATATACAGGAACTTTACCTTCCAGTTTTCTACTTTGCACGGGTTCTGCACCCTGAACCCTCTTTGCGGCCTCGGGTTCAGCGAGCACCAACCCTTCCCCTTCCCAATTGATTTCAACTGGAAGAAGTACCTGAATAACTCTACGGAGGGCTCTACCCTCGAGGACTTACACACCAACATAAACCCTACTATCCGCCTTACGGCATTCGGCACTAACTGCCCTAATGTAATGCCGTAATATCCTAACAGCTCCACCACAAAATCCCACAATGGGAATCTCAACCCTACCCTAAGCTGATCTATATATACGGTTATAAACCCTAGGTGGACAGCAAGCCCTATCATTGGGTCCAGGAATTATATACTCTAAATCAATCGGGAAATAAAAAATTGGCACCATCGCCTCGATTTGGGCTTCAGTAACCCGAGGCATCCTTGAGGCCACCTCCAGATTTGCCTCCTCCTCTAAACAGGTGGGAAATCCCACTTCCCGTGTCCAAATTTCCCTCAGGTCAGCCCTGTAAACTTTCCTACTCTCCCTCCTCTCTGGGAAAATGACTCGCAGAGGTCTAGCATCACAGGAGCTCTTATCAGTTCCCACTACCCTCACACTAGAAGATTCTAAGGATGAAGACATACTTACTTGCTTTTTCAAGGATGAACGCACAAAGTTGGAGCAATTTCCAGAAATTTGTTGGTTTCTTTCTTGTCTTCCCGCTGGTTTTTTGATCGCAAATTGTAGATGAAGAGTAAAGTGAACTGTCACTTACTTTTTCCCTCTAATACAAAGATTCAACGGCCCAGATTGCGCCTGTTCAAATTCAGTGGCTCACATTAGCGCGTGCATTACACGCGTCCTTGGGTTTCGTACCTACGTGCCTCACACGCGCCACGCGCACAATGATCACGTGACCAATCACATCAAGCCAATTCCTTCCCCAAGAAGCTTTGTGCTCCAACTCGGCTGACTCCTTCACCCCGGGGCTAATTCAGTTCGACTCCGGTTGACTCCTTCACCCCGGGAGCAATTCAGTTCGACTCCGGTCGACTCCTTCAACACGGGGGCAATTCAGTTAGCTCCGGTTGACTCTTTCACCTCGGGTTTACTTCAGTTCGACTCCGGTTGACTCCTTCACCTCGGAGACACTTCAGTTCGACTCTGATTGATTCTTTTACACCGGGGGGTAGTTCAGTTCGGCATAGGATTGACTCTTTCACAACAAGGACTCCGATACTACTCTAACTCAACTTCGGCTACCGCGCGTACACATCAGCCCCCGACTAAGTCTTTTTAACCGAAGCTCCTACCTCGCTCCGGCTGGTGGGGTGGCATCTAATAGGTATGGCCCAATCTCCCGGGTCGGACTCCAGTCGGGTCAATCGGGCCCAAGGGCGCAACCCAATGCAACCAAGCCCATTCGCGGCATCTTTGGAAGTTGGGAAAAAGATCCCCATGATCTTTTCCAACAGCCATGCAGATTTGACTGGCGGATTTATAGAGATTTAGTTAGGGTTTCAATTATAGAGTATAAATAAGAGAATTGTTGTTGAGTTTAGGGTTCCGATTTTCGTATTCCAGAATTATTACTTGTAAAGTTATACTCGGGTACTCAAAGGAGAATAAGAAAAATACCTCAGAAGGCCATTGCCTTCTCCCGTGGACATAGATCTACGGATTGAACCACGTAAATTTTGTGTTACTTTGATTGTTTTGGATTATTGCAACGATCGTGATCCGTTTGATATCTGGTTTTACGCATTATCAGTGTTAATTAAAACATTTCGTACAATTATACGTACACAATTGGACGGGCCAAAATCTAAATTTCTGGCTCCACGTCGGCAATTGGAGCTCCAAAATTGCTCAGGTGCATCAAATTAAAAAAATTATAAAGACATGGTGCATTTCTACATTATAATTGAAAAAGATCATATGTTGCAAATAATAATTGACCCAAAATTCATGATTTTTATGTAATTAATCCTATAGTATAATAAACATATATAATATATTAATAATACAATATAATATAAAATCAATAAAATAGATCAAACCCACATAACTTGTATAATTAATAATATCCATAAGATCTTGAAGTTCTTGAATAATCAATACTATCAATTATAATATATATGACTTTTGGCTTGTATTATGAGAACAATATCTTTAACTTAAATAAAATATAAGGCACAAAACCCACATATTAAACCATCGAAAGCATCTTGCCCCCCCCTCTCTCTCTCTCTCTCTCTCTCTCTCTCTCTCTCTCTCATGCAGTTTCTTCCTCCATTGCCAAGATCGTAACTCAAGATCGAATGACCTACTCATTTCAATCTAGTCAATTTTTCCATCAAGAAGGTTGCCTAGAGGTTAATCAAAGTGGGGCACCGTTCTGATTACTATTAGATGGTGCAGACCCATAACGAAGTCTCGATATATCTCTCTCTCACACATGCATACACACACAAACCTATATAACCGAGGTTGATTCTGTTAAACTTCATTACGTAACTTTGCCATTCAATTTCTCTTATTTCAATGAATTAAATGGAATCTTACTTTATGTAGATTATCCAATTTAAGTTATTATAAAGTTTTTCCAAAGCCCCGAGTGTATATATCTTATTTTGGCGAATTTAAGCATTGTTTGGCCTAAGAATACCATTTTAAACTCCCCCACTTTGCTATCAGTAAAAATTGTGATTAAGTCTTTATACTCTTATTCATTATTGATTAGTTCAAAATTTTAGGTAAAGCTATTCATAGTGATTTTTATTTTGGTTATTAATAGTTATTAGTACCAGTTGTTGTCCGCACACCTTGTAATTTTAATCTGAAACTTGTTTTCATCTTGTAATAACAACTTCATCCATGTTAATTGAGTTGTTAATGTGGACATATCTTCTGAAGGAGAAATGAGAAAATGCTGATTGTGGAAATTTTCAAGAACCTAAAAATTATCAATTGATTGAGAAACCCAATACAGGTTTGAGCATATAATTATTCACTAATAGTAGTTCACATCCTCTGTAGTAAAATAATTGAAGACTTGCTTATTAGTTTCCTTTTGTGCATTTGTATGTGATATATTATTATTTTTCTATATAAATGGTCATGTTATATTATGGCTTTCGATTCTTTTTTTCTTTTTCTTTTTTGTGCCAAGAGTAAAATTATTAGTTGCATGTTCCTCACTAGTTTACTCAATTTGTCTAACAAGATAGGCATAGCCTCAGTGTGCTCTTTTTTATTACAAGCAATGTGATGCAGCCATGAATGTACTAAACAAACAAACGTTTATTGGTGTGGCTCATGATAACTTTTTCATAAGAAAAAGGCTCGTGGTGGCTTTTTGACATTGGGAAAGGGGACTTCTAAGGTGTTGTTTCTCATTCCACAAAAATTAAAGGGAGTTGTTTGATTGCGTCCTTACTACAACTAGTGATCTTCGAGACTTATTTATTTTTTTTCTTTTAGGAAGTCTATTTGAAATAATGATCAGCAGCTCCCTTGTTGGCACGTTCTGTAATTAACCAATTATTAATGTTATGAAGGAAATACACATTTTGTAGTAGTTAGCTTGGGTGTTGTTGTTGCTCTTGGATAAGAAACTTCTCCACTTTTAAATTTTTCTTCGAACATTTCAAGTTATCTATCCGTCGTCTGCAAGTAGCTGGTCCAAGTTCAATGGGGCTACTGTTCTTTATCTAAAAAAATTTCCTCTTAACTTTTATTCATTTTCTGTTTATGGTATATTATTATATAAGCCTTGTTATTAGATGTTCCTAATTTTTTTTAAGTTTATGGCTATGATTCTTCCTTGAGCTTTATGCATTCCCCTCTGCAACTGATATTGATGAAGTGTGTACCAAATGAGCAGGTTGCATTCAAGATTAATATATACGAGTAGAAAATGTATCACTTCACATTTTTTAATTTGCGTTCGTAATTGTACATTGTTTACAATCTTATAGATCGAGTTGTATTTTATATCTTGACAAGTTGTTGTTAGAGCTTTATGGAGTTGTAGATCCCCTTCTGCAGCCAAAGTTGCAATTGGTTTGTGGCTCTACTTTTGTTTGTAATTTGTGTAATAGTTGGACAAGCACGCCTTTTGAATATGCACAATAATATAGTTCTAAATTGCATGTTGTTTTTGTTTGGACAAAGTACATTGTAGATCAATGTTCACTAGCTTTTTTAACATGTTGTATTAAATATATGTTTTCTGTTTCTCAAGTTTTCCTTAATTTTATATTTTTGTTGAAAAATATATAAACATGGCTCTAAAAACGCGCATATTGAAAAACTATTGTAAGGAGTAAAATACGATGGACCAAGAAAAGAAATACAATGAACAACTTATCTATAAAAAAAATTGATAAAGTATGTTGTCTATAAAGTAAAATAAAAAGGATATACATTGTTGCCAAAAGTGAAAAGAAAGACAACAAACAATAACCATGGTCTTTGGTAGAAAGTGAATATTGTTGAATCCACAGTTGTCTTAGGTCCCACTAATAGACAACCGACAAAATCTATTGTATAAAGTGTGAAAGACAATGTATTTAACCGTTGTCTTTGTAGGGAAAGACGACGGTAAAAAACCGTGTCTATTAACACGATCAAAGACACACTACCAGAAATTTGATTTTTAGTATCGAAAATTTTGTGTCGGAAAGAAATTCCGATAATAAAGATATTTATTAGTACCGGTTTATGAACATCGAAAACCGAACCCATAAGGCCTAAACTTTTGTTGTCGGGAATAAAATATTCCAATACTAATTAGCTTTAGCATCGACTTTATTTCTGATACAAAATATTAATTAGTGATACTAATAGTTTTTAGAATTAGTTATTTTTTCGATACTATTATCTTACCGCCGACCTTTTTTCAAGTTGCGCCCAAAATTTTCAGAGATATTATTTTTTGATACTATCAATTATGGTCTGGGTATATTTACTGATACTAAATATTAAAAAAATTCAAAAACTTTTGGTGGGAAGGGAATGAGGGATGACGCGGATAAAGGTAAGTATTTGCCCCAAATACTAAAATATAAAAAAGAAAAACAGACTAAAATAATATTATAGTAAATAAGCTATCAATAATTAGAAATGGAAAAAGAGAGATAGGAGAGAGTGAGACAACGAGAAACTCTAGCGAAAGGGTTTTTGTACAAATTCAACCCGACTTCTTCTCTTCGTCGTTGGAAAATCCAGCCCATTTGATCTCTTAGAGTTCGACTATCTCACCGCCTTACTGCCGGCCGTGGAAGGTAACCTGAAATCGAATTTAATTATTGCACCCTTCTTTGTGTCTGATTACTTCTCTGATTACATAAGGACATTAAATTTAGTAATTGCAGTATCTTAAAATCACTTCAATTTAATCAGCCCAAATATAAATAATCTTCCAAACCACCCTGGCATAGACATGAATAGCTTTTCTGCTCTCTGTTTTTGTCTCACGCTCTAAATCGGCGTTTCAGGTTGTTGTACGACAATGTTCTTCTCTTTTTACGTTTGTGTTTGCATTCAAGTAGGCTGTTTTTAGGCATTATTCTGGTGATACCATTTGGTATTTTTCTGCAGGGTGGTATTTAGTGTAATGTATACCGATATATGCATTTTTTTTTCAAGTGTGTAATATTTCCCTTTTATGAATCTGTAGTTGTTTCTGTTGAGCTAAAAACTAGTGCCGGAGCTTTTTAAGTTGATTTGATGCTCGGTGGTGTTGAAATTTTTAATTTTGTCGTGTTCCCTTTCAGTTTGATCTTATGGGCTCACATATTGTTTTGATTTTATGGGCTCACATTGTTTTTTTTTTTTTAATTATCATTTTATCTCTCTAAGTTACTTAAGTGGGTTTTTGTTGCTCATACTAATTTTTATGTGTTTTGGACGGAGTTTATGTTTATGATTAACTAAGTTTTCAGTCTAATCAGATATGCAATGTCGTTGATGTGTCATTATTAATTATTTGTTGTCTCTTATGATACTAGACCCATTCAATTCATGTAAGTATTTACTGTGACACGCTTATTGCATCAAATGCCCTCATTTCAGTTATCTTATCCGCATCTTAAATAGGGAGTTCGGTTAAGTTTATTCACTCCATTTAGTTCATCTTCTAAGCCTCTCCAATATGTTGTGCCTATTCAAATTATTCATTCAGGAATAAATAAAATGCCTCTGCAGCTCTCCGAATTGGTCTTCAAATTTGAACCATTTACCAAATTTCGCTAAGATCGACAGTATTTATCCTGCTATGTTCTTCGTGATATTCCTCGCTCGAAATCTTATGGTGATGGAATTGAGAAATTAATGGAAATTGGGGAATAGAAATCATTAGTCGATGGTTTAATCTTGGCTTGCATTTTCTATCATGGTTTTCCTGGATGTGCAGCTTGAGGGTAAGATAACATTTCATAACAATTAATATACAATAATGTAGAGTAGAAGTGGGAACCAATTACCTTACTATAATTTGAAAAGTTCTTTAACATATACTGATGACTATCCTTGCATTCCATTTGTTTGACATAACACTTATGCCTTGAGGTGTTCATATAGAATTTGGTTGCTGCATTTTGGTTATGCTACAACTGGTGATGTTAAACAATGGGTTGAAGCATTTGAATTTCAATCGCCTTGTCTACAGGTTGATTTTTTTTATAAAATAATGCATTTACACTTAGAATGTTTCCTTGAATGAAATGTGTTTAAATATAATTTTCATTTTCTTTCTATATAAATATGGATAGTATCAAGGGCACAAAAATCTGATAAGTGTGCTCAATAGATGTGGTCATGCAGTCGGACCCAGCCCATCGGGCCAATACCATATGTCGAGTTAGGTCGGGTCGGCTCGAAATTTCATTGGGTAAAATATTATCGAGCCCGGCCCAACCTATCCCTCTTAAATATACCAAGATTTTTAGGCCAGTCTAGGGTTGTCGGGCTTTTAGTCCATCGGGGGCTGGTACTTCGGACCTACATTCCTATGGCCCAACCCATCTAAAATATAGCGCCGGGCTGACCCGTTTTAGCCAGCTCTACTGCTTAATCATGTGGAATAGGTTATGGATTGTCTTTGATTATAGAACATTTCTAGGTGCATTTTATATAGCACCTCTTAATATCATGTAAACTACAAAATGTCAGACAATTTTTAAAAAAGTCTATTTTCGTGTGTTCTAAAACTTGCAGTGAAAATTTCATCTTATCCCCATAGTTCTTTTAGTCGTTACATATAGTATGACAAATGTAGTTGTTTGTACTTAATATCTTTTGTTTTTCTTAACAAGAATTCTCAATTATGTTCTTCAGGGCTCACATTTATTAATGCCATATCTCTAAAAATTGGCAAATAAGTTGTCGGACATTATTCTCCAAATAAAAGGCAACGATAGTCTGGTATAACATTTATATATTCTATATGTGCGCATTTCATTTTCTATACCTAGAAGATATTTTAACTAAAATGCATCCAGATGCAGATTATGCGGGTCTAACATTTCAAAGCTTTTGTCCATTATCATCAAGATATTTTTCTAAACTTTGCACCACTTTGGAAGCTGCTGTTAGTAAATTTTGTGGTGGTGGTGGTTGTCTGTATTCTATATTTTGTGGATCGAATATATAATATGACCAATCATGGGTATAGTGGTATTGATTGATGAAGATGATGATATCTGTTGCACAGTTTTCGTGCAATATGATCTTGACATAATTTGCTCAATTTGTGATTCTCTTTATGGTGAATAGATAGTATTATAAATTAAGAAAAGAAAACAAAGGAAAGTGCGGAAAATGTGGAGACCACAGGACGGTCACTCACAAGAGAAAAGCAAAGAACCTTTTCATGCCACAATCCGACAGATAAAGGTGTCCAAAATAAAACTCAAATAGCTACAAGAAAGTCTAAACAATACAAAACAAAGCCAATGAGTGCAAAAAGAAAGCTGGAGTTGGGCATTTTGGCCGGAGAAAGTAACCGGTTTAGGAATGTCGTCGAACATACTATAGAATTCGAGCTCACAATCATGTTGCCCTATGTCACGAGAACCGAGCGTGGGGGATAACCTACGCTCCTCACATCGGCGTGAGTCCAAATATCCCTGGGAGGAATTCAATGTCGTAGCTTAGAGCTGAATCTATGAGTACAACACAACGACAAATTCCAAAACGTGTACTAACCCAACAAAGAAATCAAGGCATGGACAAGCACGCTGCCAGAAATCCCTCACCAAAATCCCAACAGCAATCCAAACAATGCGACCAAGCCGCAAGAGTCCCAAAAAAGATAATCCTCAGTCAAAGTTCGCAATATTTGCTCAATACAGTCCAGAGGTAAAGTGATAATAATAATGAAAATCAGTTTAAGAATAAGCTGTAGCTGCTGGGCTGTGTGCAGAATCACCAAATCACAAAGCCATAGCTCGGACCTGGACTCAGGGATTGAGTTAACGCGGCAAACTCGGGGGTAGACTCACTGAATTGAATCGGCGCTGACTCAGATGAAACAAGCTGCCCTGAACGCCGGTGCCAATAGGCCGTGTGGCAGAGTGGCCAAAAGCCATCGGAGAAATCGACGGCGCCGCTCAAGATACGCAGGACCCGATCTGTAATGGTCGCCAAAGGATGGGCTCGAGGAAACCCAGAAACCCACCAGACTGGCGCCGCAATAGATGCGACAAATGCCTTGACCAAGATCGCGAAGAGACCCTGAATCTGTGCTCAGTTGCTACGGAGTCTAGGGCCTTACGCGCCTCTTCTCCCAGATCAGATCTTGAACTGTAGCAAGGATCAGTATGAGAAAGAGGTCGCAGACCAGGACCTTCAAAACAAGGAAGAAGAAGGCTGGTGGTCCTCCGACGAGACAGACGGAGAAAAAAGAAGATCCTGAAACAAATATGCTACAGGTCCCCAAAAATATTTAAAAATTCCATCCTAAAAATATTGAGATAAAAGCCTAAGATCTGGACGAACTTGACATAAAATCAGCAGAGAAAGAAGAAAAAATAAAGAAGAGAAAACAAGAGTTGGCCGGCGGCTGCCGGCGGCAACAGCCGCCGGCCGTGAAAGAAATGCTCCTAGGTTGCTGCTTGGGCGAGAGAGAAAATACTTAGAGAGAGAAAATGTTGAGGGGCAAAGTTATTAGGAAAATGATTGAAAATGGAGATGGTGCGCAGCGTTTTGTTGAGTAGTTATTAGTTATTAAACATGATTCCTGATAGGGATAACCCGATCAGCTCGGGTCGGGTTAACACCAGGGCCCACTATGCCAGGGCCCGCTGATCGGCCCAGCATGCACAAGCCCAGCAAGCGCGTAAAGGCCCACTACGCGTAGGCCTAGCAGGCCCAGGAACGCGCGTCGGCCCAGTGAGTGGCTTGTTCCGTGAATCAAGGCCCATGATCTTTTCCCAACTGCCATGCAGATTTGGTGGGCAAGATTATAGGGAGTTAGGGTTTTGATTTAGTAGTATAAATAGGTGAAAAGAACTCTGAATTAGGGTTCGCACTCTATGTACTGAATTACTCCGTGTAAACTCAACATTCTAGTAAAAGAAACACCTCGGCAAGAGTGATTTTCTGCCCGTGGACGTAGATCTCCGGATCGAACCACGTAATTCCTGTGTTTTTACATTCTGTTTGCGTAGATTATTGTTCAAATTGTGTGATTACCGGATTGCGCTTTATCAATTGGCGCCGTCTGTGGGAACGACAAGGTAGTTTTTTGCAATACCAGCGCCTTCGGAAATCATAGTGACAACACGTTTAAATCAATCTCGCCACGGTGCTCAATCTAACCAGGATCCACCCGTGGATCAAGTTTTGCCGTCAGGGCAATTGCCGGCAGGGAGTACATCTAATCATCAGGGCAATCCAAACCCTCCACCCCCTCAAAACCCGCAAAACCCTAATCCTGCAGCCGCTCAACCACCGGTTAACATCCAAATTACCCCAGAACTGCTTCAGGCTTTCATACAAGAACATGCACATGTCCTTCAAGATTGGGCAGTTAATCGCCTACATCCTGCGGAGCCTGCCGCGGAGCCTGCCGGCCATCATGCTAATCCCGTGGTGCCTCCACCCCGTTCACGTGATCAACAAGACCCGGGGCACCGTGGACGCCAGGATCGACGACGGAAACGACCTGGTTCTTCCGAGGACCACGGTAGTTCTAATGAATCACGGCCGCGCAACGGTGAACCCTCTGATGTTGATCGCCGCCGCCCACTTAATGCGTCTAAAAGAGTTCGCTATGCAAATCCTCATGCTCTGGATCTTCAAGAGTATGAGCGAGTTCAACGCAACGTTGAACTGGATAGAATCCTGGGCCTTGATGCCAATGGGGAGATCATCACACCGTTCTCCTAGGAAATCATTGCCACTTCCCTTCCCGAAGGGTTTAAACGGTCAGCCATACCACCTTACAATGGCACAGGAGATCCGGCCAATTTTCTTGGAGCTTTTAGGCACAGCATGCTTAGCCATGATAGCATCACATCTCTCCAGTATTGCAAGATTTTCCCTGAGTACTTACAGGATGAAGCTCGGGTTTGGTTTGATTCTCTCCCACGTGACAGCGTATCCTCCTTCAGAGAACTCGCCGAGCACTTTTGGGCACGGTTCGAAGCACGGGCGAAGCCCATGGCCACCCTGGCCGACGTCATGAATATGGAACAGCGGGACGGTGAAATCGTTACCCAATTTTTGGACCGTTTCACAGCGGTAAGCCTCAAGGTGGGTAATTGCCCCGACGATGTGGCCATCAACGCTTTTATGAATGGACTCCGCCCTGGAGCACTTCACACCGAATTAGCTCGGAACACACCGGTCACAACTAGAGCACTGTTCAAAACAGTGTGCAAATTTGCTAAGGCCGAGGAGTAGACTCGCCAGAAGAGAGAGAAACACGCTAGCAAGCGCAGCAATCCGACAAAGCACAAACCGGGCCTAGTACTCGACCTAGTGCATTTTCCCGCCTGACACCGGGGCGTTCAGAATCCCGAAGTGAAATTTCACAATTGACTCCGTTGACGAAGTCACGAGCTGAAATCTTATCTATCCACAAGAACGATCTGCGACCTTGTCCGCGGATGACCGCGCCTCCCGAGAAGAGAAATCGTGGAAAGTGGTGTGCGTACCACCGAGATCATGGGCACGAGACAGAGGAGTGCCGAGAACTCGGTAAGGAAATCGAGGAGTACCTTAGGAAAGGATTCTTGCGCCAATACATTGCGCGAACTGATGATAAGCCCCGGACAGGTCAAAATGGGGGGTCATTCAATAATCACGGATATCATGACCGCGGCACACAACAAAACCGATCGCCGTGGCAAAATAACCGGCCGGGGTCCAATAACTACGCACGACAAGATTCCGGCAATCGCCAGCAACCGCGTCTCCCACCACCACCTTCTCCTCCGGCAGGACCCGGAGACAATGCACCTCCTCACGTGATAAACGTGATATATGGAGCCCTACCCACCGGGGCTTCACGACATGCTTTAAAGACAGAAGCTCGACGTCCTCCTCCCGAGAAGTCACGTCATAAACGCCTCCATCAGTCCGAGACTGTCAGCTTCACGGATAGGGCCCCGGTTCCGGAGATAACACCTCATACAGATGCTATTGTCATCGACATGACTGTAGCCAACATAACGGTAAGGCGGGTCTTTGTGGATAATGGGGCCGCGGTAAGTGTTATATTTGCAGACTGTTTCGAAAGGATGGGGATTTCCCGAGACCAAATTCGACCGGCCCCCGGGCCACTACAGACTTTCACTCAGGGTGAGGTCCGGCCAGAAGGTATCATCACTCTCCCAGCGTCTTTGGGGACTTATCCGAGGATAAAAACTATCTTTGTGGATTTTTATGTGGTGAACTCCCCGTCACCATATAACATGATATTGGGCCGGGACTGGCTTACCCCTGCCAAAGCCGTATGCTCCACATATCACCTCGCGCTAAAGTTTCCCACCTCGCATGGTGAAGTGGCTATCCGCGGGAGTCAGCGGGTTTCAAAAGAGTGTATGTACGTGGCACTCAAAAAGACTGCCAGGGTTCCACCCAAACAGCAGCTTCAGGTAACATCACCGACCTTGGAACCTCGGGAATGTACCCCATTGGGGGATGCCACCGCCCAAGTCCCGCTAGATCCGTCTAAGCCGGAACAGACAGTAACTGTAGGCGTTGTGGATGTGCCATGGCTACATCAGGCCATTATTCAGACCCTGCGAGAATATTCCAATGTTTTTGCATGGTCTCCTCTAGATATGCCCGGGGTTTCTCCCGAAGTGATTACTCACAAGCTAAACATCGATCCCAGCGTAAAATCGATCCAACAGAAGCAGAGGAAATTCGCTCCGGAGCGAAATGAAGCCATTCGAGTGGAGGTGAAACAACTCCTGGATGCGGACATCTTGTTCGAGGTATTCTACCCCTCTTGGTTATCCAATCCGGTAATGGTAACAAAAACCAGTGGGGCATGGCGGATGTGTGTTGATTTTTCCGATCTCAATAAGCACTGTCCGAAAGACTGCTATCCTCTGCCCTCCATCGACCAAAAAGCCGAAGCCATTACGGGGTACGTGGCACTTTGCTTCCTAGATCTGTACAAGGGATACCATCAGATTTTTATGGATCCGCAGGATGCCCTCAAAACGGCATTTATCACTGCCTTTGGGTGCTACGCTTTTAAGAAACTGCCCTTCGGGCTCAAGAACGCTGGAGCCACCTATCAACGTTTAATGGACTTTGTCTTCCACGACCAGATTAGTCGTAACGTAGAGGTTTACGTCGATGACTTGGTCATCAAAAGTTCCTCCCATCTTTCATGTGTGCAAGACATTACCGAAACATTGCGCACTCTGCGACGCTATAACTTGAGGCTCAATCCAGCGAAATGCACTTTTGGGGTTGGCTCCGGGAAGTTTCTCGGTTATATGGTTTCGCAAAATGGCTTGCAGGCCAATCCGGCCAAACTCCGTGATGTGTTAGATTTACAGCCACCTAAAACATTCAGGGATGTTCAACGCCTCACAGGTGGTTTGGCAGCTTTAAATCGATTTTTGTCCAAAGCAGCAGAACGACAGCTCCCATTCTTTAAAGTTTTGAGGCAAACGAAGTCCTTTGAGTGGACTCCGGAGTGTACCGAGGCTTTTGAAGCCTTGAAACATCATATACAGCAGCTGCCTATTTTGTCAGTTCCTCTCCCCGGAGAGCCGCTCTACCTGTATCTGGCTTCCGCCGAGGAAGCTATTAGTGCAGCTCTCGTACGAGAAATCGATGGCGTCCAACATCCTGTGTACTTCGCAAGTCGAGTACTTCACGGGGCAGAGACGCGATATTCCGAGCTTGAAAAAACCGCTTTGGCCCTTGTTATGGCAGCTCGGCGTCTTCGGCCATACTTCCAAGGACGTGAAATACGAGTTCTGACCAATCACCCCATCCGCCAGATTCTTGTAAAACCCGAGGTGTCTGGGCGCCTCGCCAAGTGGGCCATTGAGTTGGGCGAATATGACATCCAGTTTCTCCCCCGCCGAGCAATTAAGGGTCAAGCACTCGCCGACTTCCTGGCCGAAGCCCCGGGAGACAATCCTGGGCCGCTCGTAGACAATGATACACATCACCATGCTACCCTCACTCCTTCACCCCGGAAGTGGCAACTCTTCGTGGATGGAGCATCCGCGGTCCGAGGAAGCGGGGCCGGACTGCTTCTCATCGACCCCGAGGAGGTGGAAGTTAAATATGTCATCAGATTCAAGTTTAAGGTGACTAATAATGAAGCGGAGTACGAGGCAGTTCTCGCCGGGCTCCGGCTCGCTCAGTCCTTGGGTGTTCGTCATCTCGAGCTCTTCACGGACTCCGAGATCGTGTCCAGGCAAATTCAGGGGACTTATGTTGCCAAAGATGAAACATTGGTCAGGTATCGAGCTCTAACACTCAAGCTCATGTCAACTTTTGAAGCAGTTACTATCCAGAAAATACCGCGTGCACAAAATACACGAGCAGACGCGCTCAGTAAGTTGGCCTCCGCGGTCCGAACTAATATATCTCCGGATATCATGGTTGAAGATCTACTTCATCCAACAGTTCATGAGGCCACGGTTTCGGTACTGACCGATAATGATTCGAATTGGATGACTCCTATCATCCAATATCTCCGAGATGGAGTCCTGCCCATTGACAAGCTCCAAGCTCGGCAAGTTGTCCTCAAAGCCCCCAAATACTCCTTTCATGATGGAGTCTTATACCGGCGATCATACCTACAACCGAGTCTCCGGTATCTTGCTCCTGCCGAAGCTACTCAAGTTCTGCGGGAGGTTCACGAAGGGGCCTGTGCCAGCCATATCGGTTCTCGCACATTAGCCAAGAAAGTTCTCCGCTGGGGATACTATTGGCCAACCCTGTTCAACGATGCTCATGAACCAGTGTCCAAGTGCAGCAAGTGCCAACTGCACTCCCGTGTAAAGCATCTGCCACAGACCGAACTCACGGGAATCCAGAGTGCGTGGCCATTTATTCAGTGTGGTATCGATATTGTTGGGCCATTCCCCGTGGCTCCAGGAGGGTTGAAGTTCCTGGTTGTTGCCGTGGACTACTTCACTAAGTGGGTCGAAGCCGAACCACTTACAGCCATTACTGGTCAAAATATCTTGAAATTCGTGTGGCGCAATATTATTTGCCGCTTCGGCATCCCGAGCACTATCATCTCGGACAATGGTAAACAGTTTGCCAACGATCCATTCCGCTCATGGTGTGAAGAGCTCCACATCAAACAGATTTTCACTTCGGTGGCTCACCCTCAAGCCAACGGGCAGGTTGAGGTCACCAATCGGACACTTCTCACAGGAATAAAGAAGCGCCTGGATAACGCCAAAGGTCTCTGGGCTGAAAACCTTCCACAAGTCCTATGGGCTTATCGCACAACACCGCATACATCTACCGGGGAGACTCCTTATAGCCTTACCTACGGTTCTGAAGCCGTTATACCCGCTGAAATCAGTGTGCCGAGTCCTCGCATCCTTACCTTAGTGCCCGAGGATAATGACGAGGCTATCCGGGCAAATTTGGATGAGCTTGAAAGTCGTCGTGAACAATCATTCATTCAGCAGGCTAGATGCAAACAACGAGCAGCCCGGTATCATAACCTCCGGGTCCGAGGCACCCAGTTCAATATTGGGGACTTAGTTCTTCGGCTCAACTCGGCCAGCAAAGCTGCTCCCGAGGGAAAATTACACGCTTCTTGGGAAGGTCCCTACCGGGTTGTTGCTGCGCATGACTCCGGATCTTATCAACTTGAACATCTCAACGGGACCCCGATTCCCCGAAGCTGGCACGTCACCAATTTGAGGCGTTTCTATCTGTGATAGCCACATCTCAAGTACTATCTTATCTTTCATTTCTTTTATAGTTGTTTACCATCTTTGTACTTTTGAATTTGCTCCGGCACTTATTATTGAATAAAAATTCTTTGCTTACATAACTCGTTGTGTTATCCTTTACGTTACGAGGACGCCCTAACGATTATCATATTATCATTGTTAGTCTCCGGACCTTTACAACTATCCCTCGGTCCGCCCAAGGAGATTCACATTTAGTCTCCGTACTCATGTCACCTTCTCGTCTGTCTAACCGGAGAAGTGTTTTCTCCCGTCTGATCCGTCCGGGGAGACGTTACTCCCGCCAGATCCGTCCGGGGAGTAAATTTATCCATGCTGTGTTTCCGAACACTCAATTGAAATAGTTAACAATTGAAACAGTTAATAGTTCTTACTGTGTTCCCGAACACCCGATTAAAGTTATTACTAACTTGTTGGTTTCTTTAAACTCGTATATAAACACTATAACAGTTTTATTATTTCAGAAATAATACAACATCAAGAAGTTCTTTTTTACATAAGACTCTAAAAAAAAAAAAATGTGATTATCTATTTTTTCCGGAGCCTTCTCCGAACCAATACGCGAAACCGCGTCGTCTTGTCTCTGATTGAGAATGTCCCGTCCTCCGGGATGGCTCTTGCACGTTCCGACGATGCCCGGCTTCACTTCGGCTCTGACGATGACCCGTCGTTTGGGGACCCCGGTCACCTGCAGCGGGCTCGGTTCTTATTCTTGGCCCTGACATGCTGGCCCATTCTGCATGGCCCCATTCTAGGGGCGCCAACGGATCCATCACCTCCGGGGTTTTCTCTGTACCTTCCCTTGTTTTGTGACGAAGAGGATTTGGTGTTTTCTGCGGAGTTGAGCTTTTCCTCCTTTCTCTTTCCCGAGTATTTGCCCATTCTACGGCATCCCACTCTTTGGTAGGCATTTCGTCGATCTCCTTGGCCAATGCCACAACCGTCGATCCACTGGCCTCTGGCTCCTCGGCGCGAGGTCTTTCCGGTTCTTGAGGGATATCAGGCTTTGTGTTCTTGCCCCGACGTCTTTTTTTGCGGCTGGGCTCTGTTTCACTTTGCTCGGCAATGTTCAAAGCTTCATCCCGGGCCTTGACTTTCTTTTCAAGCTCTACCAGAAATCCTAGCACCAGCCGGCCCCTTATGATCTCAGGATCATTCGCATCACCTCGCTCACTCCGCTGTTGGATGTCTTCCCGAACCTCGGCCCTCCGGGCTTGAACATCTTTCACTGATAGTCGTCCGCTGTCCACAAGAAGATGCTCACACTCTTGCTGGTTGATACGCAATTGTTCTAATTCAAGATCTTTTACAACGCAGTGAGCTTTGTACTGCTTCATTTGTTGTGCGGCCTCTTTCCATGAGCCCTCCACCTTGGCATATCTTTTCTCTATCAAGGATAAATTCCTAGATAGTCGGGGGACTTAATGCAGCATCAACATATCTCGCTCTTTCTGCAGCCAAACTATTGATGAGTTGAGCTGCTTTATTACTTCATACGGGTTTCCAATGTTTTCCTGGCAAGGGAGATACCTCGGGTTTTTCAGACTTTGTCAATATACATACATTGCGTGAATAAGAGAGAAACAGCATTTACTATTCATATAACAGAAGATTTACAAGAGAAGACAGCTTGGGTTTTTCATTACAAAACAAAGGTTTACAATGGAATCCTTTTTACATGCTAGTCTATTCTACAGTCCGCTCATGAGTTGGGAGGTCACTGACCTCTCCGGGGGTAGGGTCGGCTTCTTTTCCTCCCGGGGCCTCCACGACATCAATTGTACCCTCAGCTGCCTTGCTGGGGCCTTCGATCATGGCGGGAGGAGTAGCGATCACCTCTGGGCGGGGAATGGGAGCTCGGTTCCTTAGCTCCCGAACATAGAAACCGTTGCGGAAGCCCAGAAAGTCTTTATCCTGGTCCTCGTTGCACCGTTTTATGATGTCGGGAGTGAGGATTGTGTTCTTCTTCGCCAAGGCCTCGATCAATGGCCACTTCGGAGCCTTCGTCAACGCATCAAAATACGCGTCGTCTTCGTTTCCGACTGCATCGTAATTATACCCGAAGCTCTCATCGTAAACATTGACCTCCGGGTACTTATCATGAACGGCTTCCAACAGCTCGCTTCGGGTGGCCGTATCACCCGCAGCCACGAACGTGCTGAGAAACTGCAGGAATGTCTCGGTTTGCATCAGCTTCTCGGCAAACGTTTCCAGCACAGCTCCCTGGCCCACGATGGCCTTGTTCAGCTCTTCCCGGGCTGCAATGAGGTCGCCTCTCATAATGGCAACCTCGACGGCCTGTTCGCGTAATCTGGCCGCCTCTCTCTCAGCAACTGATGCTCGGTCCCGAGCTGCCTTGACGCTTTTTTGAGCCTCCGAGAAGCCAGCCCTTAGCTTAGCGACCTCGGCTTCCAGCTCAGCGATCCTACCTTGGCCGGATTCCTTCTCCAGCCTACCCACCAGCCCGCGAATAGGCTCCAACAGCTTCTCAAGTTCGGCTCCAGCGGCCGATATCTCTACTCCTTGCCCCTGAATTGACTTACTATTATGATGGGTCTGTATAGGGAATAACAAAGTTATTTACGATGATACCTCATGAGCCGGGGTCATGTGCAATTTTTTGGCAGGCGGTGGTGTCGTCGGGGAAGTGACCCTTCTTTTGGTGCTCGGGGTCAACCCAGAAAGGGGAATGGTGTCTTCAGGGTCCGCCCTGTGGCTGCCCCCAGCTGTTGTTCTCTGCAGCTCCGGAGTTTTTGAGCTATCACCTCGGCCCCCCGAGCTGGCTTCGGTGCTTTTCCTAGCAGCGCTCTTGAACTTGCCCACTGCACATGACAAACACACGTTCAAGGGATTGACAATGTTACATTACATAACTTACGAAGCAATAAAAGCCCTACCCTCTACTTCTGCCCGGGTTTTAGTTCTCTCCCCCTCAGACATGCTCGGTGTCCGGTCAGAATCAGTCCCGGTAGGGGTGCCGCTCTCTTGGGATTCCGAGGTCCCACTGGCCCACTTGGAATAGTACGGACTCATCCCAGCTTCGTCCAGTACTTCCTCCGGGAATCTGGACTCCAGCACACCGACCTTTTTCAGAACACTCGCACCCTTGGGTTCTCCTCCCGAGGCACTATCCACCACCTCTAATCTTTGCCATTTGGGTAATATGGCTTTCTGCCTGACATATATAAATCTCCCTCTCCACCCTTCGATTTTACTTGGGTTCTTAACCTTAAACTTCTTACCCGGCCTGGGGTTAAGGTAATACCATCCCTTATTTCTCCCCATCGTCTTCAGTTGGAAGAAATGCCTAAATAAGCTGATACTGGGCACTAATCCTCCCTTACTGCACTCCACCAAAAAGCCCACCACCTGCCTTACAGCATTAGACCCTAATTGCCCCAGCGCTATTCCATAATAATCCAATAATTTTATGAAAAATTCCCATAGGGGAAACCTCAAACCTACGGCGAGCTGATCTATATACACGGCTATGAATCCTTGGGGAGGACAGCAGGCTTTGTCATTACCCTCGGGAATGATGAATTCCAAATCAAAGGGTAGGAAGAAGTTCGGCACCCATCGCTTAATTTGCTTTTCAGTTACTGTGGGCCTTACCCCCGCCACTTCGGATCCTTCTATTTCCTCCTCACACCGGGGGAAATTCACTGCCTCGACTCTTACCTCACTAAGATCACCGCGATGGATCTGCCTACTTTCACTATTCTCAGGATAGATCACTCGAATGGGAGGTGCTCTTTACGGCACTCCCTCTGGGACTACCTCTCCAACCTTAGATGAAGAAGAAGAAGAGTTAGACATACTTACTTGATTTGACTTCGAAAAGGTTGATTTGAGAATTTTTTGGTCTGAGATGAATCGCGAGTGCAGATTTCCTCTTTTTCCCGCTTCTAAACTGATGTATCGCAATGGAGAAGATGAAAAGTTACTGTGCAGTTATTCCCAATATAAATGCAAAAAACCGACGGCTCTGATGCAGCCTATTCAAATTCAGCGATGGAAATTCATGCGTGTTCTTCACGCGCTTTACAGTTACCGAGGCGCGTGGGGAACATCTTTCTTGGGACTCGCAGAGCGTGTCACTTCACATCCCTCTCTCTCATAATGGCGCCGCCAATCACATCAGACCCACCCTTCTTCAGGAAGATTCACACTACACCCCGGTGTACCCTCCACCTCGGTTAAACTACTACACTCCGGTGTCCTTTCCATTTTGGCCAGAATAATCACCCCGGTGTACCCTCCACCTCGGCCACGTTGTCACGTCGCGTTTTTCGCTTTTGAGAAGTTCGGTGTCTCACTATATGCCCCGTGCACCTCGACCTAGCTCGGCACTGCGTCCGCCAATCACTCCGCAGAGTCCCGGGGACGCGGATAAATTCGGTCCTTCGTAGACACTTTGGCCCGCCAGCGACCCCGGTCCTTCTTACTTACGGTTCCACCCCGGTGACAACCGAAGCTCCTACCTCGCTCCGGCTGGGGGGGGGGCATCTGATAGGGATAACTCGATCAGCTCGGGTCGGGTTAACACCAGGGCCCACTATGCCAGGGCCCGCTGATCGGCCCAGCATGCACAAGCCCAGCAAGCGCGTAAAGGCCCACTACGCGTAGGCCCAGCAGGCCCAGGAACGCGCGTCGGCCCAGTGAGTGGCTTGTTCCGTGAATCAAGGCCCATGATCTTTTCCCAACTGCCATGCAGATTTGGTGGGCAAGATTATAGGGAGTTAGGGTTTTGATTTAGTAGTATAAATAGGTGAAAAGAACTCTGAATTAGGGTTCGCACTCTGTGTACTGAATTACTCCGTGTAAACTCAACATTCTAGTAAAAGAAACACCTCGGCAAGAGTGATTTTCTGCTCGTGGACGTAGATCTCCGGATCGAACCACGTAATTCCTGTGTTTTTACATTCTGTTTGCGTAGATTATTGTTCAAATTGTGTGGTTACCGGATTGCGCTTTATCAATTCCCTCGTAAAATTATTACTTCACCTTCAATTGTCGACCCAAGAAGAGTGCACAAATCACATAGCCAAAATTGCCTCCGTTGTGATAATCCCTCTTTTCTAGGCTACAATTTCATTTTAACTTGTTTCAAATATTCTAATCTTGTTTCTTAAAATTAAAAAATAAAATAAAAACACATAATTTTCATTGAGTTACAACTTTTCATTATAAGTTTGCATTAATCTGTTGTCTGCATTTAGTGTATTAGGTGCATTATTCAGTTGTCCACATTATAACTTTGCATATTTTGTTGGAATGTTTATGGAACTTTTGCATTACACGTTTTTTTAATGGAATTTTTATTTCTGGAACATGATGTTACTATTTTGCTATGATGTTCGAGTGGAAGTCGATATATTCAGCAACTTAGATGATCTACAACTTCAACATTTTGCAACCACACTTTGAATATGATGTTAATATAACTATGGTTGGATGAAATTAATGCTTTTGTTGCACTTTCCTTGATGAACTATTTTAGTTATTGTTTGCAGGGTTGATATTGTTGTTTCATATATCGGTTGTATGGTACTATTGAAATCTCTGTTGGATGTAATATATAAGACATGGTATCTACACAAAAATATTACTATATTTTAGAACAAAAGAAACCAAATGATACTACCATTAACATAACAATTTCCGACACCAGTGATCATCATTGAAACCTAGTTGACATAAAAGTTTTAGTATCGGAAAGCATTTTCGATACAATAACTACATGGTATCCACACAAAAATTTGATACTAAATACATACTAATACATTAAGAAATTTTTAAAACTAATTACTACAAATAGTATTGGAATGTAATTCCGACACAAAAATAATATAGTATCAACAAAATATTTCTGATACTAATAAACACTTATAGTGTTAGAAGATTTTGACACTAGTATATCATTTAGTATCGGAAAATATTTTAGATAAAAAAAATATATAGTATCAACTAACAAGTTCTGATACCAAATATGTACTTATAGTGTTAGAAACATCCGATACTAGTTATTGATACTATATTTTTTTCGATACCAAAGATTTCTCCTTTAGTATCGGATTTTTTTTTCCGATATAAGGTCTATAGCGATGCTAATATAAGTATCAGATGGGTTTATCAGAGATATTTTTTGATACCAAAGATCTTTGGTAATGGAAATTCAACTTTCAATATTAGAAATTTGCCGATACTAAAACCTTTTCTCTAGTAGTGACAACACTAGATTCAACTACACTCACTTTCTCTCAAAGACAATGGAAAAAATGAGTTGTCTATCAGCATTTTTGTTGTAGCGATTCTCAAGCATCTACATGGAAACTCTAGAGAAGCTCTCTGTCAATCTCAGCTTTTCTCACTGAAGCTAGCACATCTATAAAGTTATTCAAGAACATTTAGAGGTACCTTCAAGTTGAAGAAATCATTTATATCCAACTGAACGAGTGGTATGACGAGGAGGAGTCTTTTGTTAAATCAGTGATTCAAACTAGACTAATGTAGTTCTAAGGATCTAGTACAACTAGAGATGTAGCATTCCGAGAATATGTGAAAATTAGTTGTATGTGCCAAGTTAAGATTTGATCATCATGTCATAAGGTTGTACTTTGTAAGCAACTTAGTGAATTTTTCATGCGTGAGAGAAGAGTTGACTTAGAAGGATGACCCCACCTCAGAATCACTATAATTCTTTGTGTGTTTATTTTCCTTATCTTTATTTACTTTATAACTGTTGATGTAACGTACTATCTATATTACTTTGATCTGAGAACTATCGCACTTATTCCTTTGTGTGTAAAACTTATAAGGTATTGCTCGTTGTAAGTTGCGAAAAGAACAACTTATTGTAAGGTAGGAACTTACCCATGTAAGCTCAGCTGTAAGAACCAACTTCTTACCCCTTTAGAGGTTTATTCACTCTTCCCTCTATACCTCTGCCACTTTGGACCAACAATCAGTTAATGAGTAAATTAGGCTGCAGACTAAACTAAATAAAATCAAATGAAAATATAGTTTCAATGGGGATATAGCCTTGAAAGAGTTTTATATTGTTAGTAGTAGAAATAATATATATATATATATATATACACACATACACATATTGTTGTATTTCGAAATTTCAAAATTGGTTATTATAGCTTAGTGGTCCATCATTTGGCGTTCAAGTCTTCAACTCCACAACTTAGGTGCAAAACCCAATAATGATAATAGACTAATATTTTTATTTAAAATGACTCAACATTAGTGTTACAGAAATGATAGATGTAACATTTTTAAGTGTTACGATGAAGTATTACGATTGAAGAATTAATGTAACACTTAAATAAAGCGTTACTAAAGATCATCCAAGTCTATTTTTGTTGAAGCATTGTTTGAAATGCTTCAATATAAATGTTATAGAAAATGATAGATTAATACTTTTAAGTGTTACTATAAAACGTTTCAATTGAAGATTTAACGTATCACATGTATATAACGTTACTAAAGATTACCAAAGTGTTACTTTAGAGTTTAGGTGACACCATCAAATGTAATACCCGTTAAAGTATTGTGTAAAGTCTATAGGAACATTTTTTATCTTTATGTGACATTTTAGGTGTTACAATAGATTAATTATCGTGTAGCGATCTGATTCATAACTAAAGGTAATGAATTATTCTTCAGTTCTTCCAACTTTGACTAGTAATGAGGTTGAGCTTTTTGGAATGTCAGAGCTGGCCTTCTAGGGACCCAGGTTGATCAAATTCAGCTCTGAAGGTGCAGAACAGTTAACAGATTTTAAATATTCAAGGTCCATTTTTTTTCTTAGAGGTACTGTGATATTCCAGAACTTATGAATACATCAAGGCTTATTATTATGTCAACATCAAACTGAATTCAAATACATTAAACTTATAATAGTCGAAGGACTAACTAACTGAACTAACATGTATGGGTGGGAAGAGACTAATCTAATTTCAATAATTAATTATTTATTTCTCTCAAATTTTTTAGAATGATTTGGCAGTAGTTTATAAATATTAACATATTATATCCCAAAACAAACATTAGATTTAGAAAACACAATCCAAAAATTATCCAAACAGGTTTTTCCTGCACCCCTCCAGCCATAAACAAACATTAAAGGACTGTTTGATTTAGGCTTACAAGGATTGAGGAAAATCTTGCCTTTGGAATATTGGAATTGAGAAATAAAGTTGAATAGTGAAATGGCATGTTTGTTTTGAGGTTGTATAATGTAGGATTTTATTACTTATGTCAAATTACTGTTGTAAAGGATGTATTATTTTGAGATGAAATATGTTAGTAATGAGTAGATAATTGTAAATAAAATTAGAAGTCAGAGAAATCAATATTTAGACATGAAAATAAACTTGTAATTCAATGGCATCACTCTTGTTGTTGTAATCAAGAGGCCAAGGATTCTAGATAATAAGTGCATGCTGATAAAATATAAGGCAATATATATCTGAAGGTTCCTACAGTATTAATGTTTGTTTCAATTATGCTTGAAGTTTTAAAAAAGTTAAAAAAAAAAAATTTATTTTTTCTTAGGCAAAAACTTGTGTGCACCCAACACACAATTGCACTATTGTGCACTCTCCTATTTAATTTGAAATTAAGAATATATATAAGGGCCTTGTTTGGATGAATTCCCAATAATAACATGTGGTGCAACGGTGAGACATGCGCGCGCGGGGTCTAGGCGCGCGGGTTCGAACCTTGATTTTGCTCTGTTTTTACCTCTTTTTATGTTGTTCAATAGTATATGTTATATTGCGCAATAGTATATGTTATATCGCGTACTAGTATATGTTATAGTTACATGTACAATTTTTTAATAATATATTCTGTTGTTTAATAGTATATGTTATATTGCGTAATAGTATATGTTATATTGTGTAATAGTATATGCAACATTATATTGTGTAATAGTATATGTTATGTTACAGGTATACACATTTTTTTTAATAATATATATATTGCGTAATAGTATATGTTATATTGTGTAATAGTATATGTTATGTTACAGGTATACACATTTTTTTTAAATAATATATAATTTTTTTAAATAATATATTACATTGTCTAAAATAATATAAAAAGTGCACATATATAAAAATTTGGAGAAGATGGGATTCGAACCTATGCCTTAATATCTAACAATTTAAGATTTTACCACTTAAGCTAGTGTCTCTTATAACAAACATGACTTAATATATATATATATATATATATTATTCGTTTTACAGAATAAAAATAAATTTCAAGGTTATGCGCTGCGCGAGACTCAAACACAAGACCTCAGCGTGCGCACAACAGCGCTATACCACTGCGCCACTATGAGTTTGATGATATCCAAACACAACCCTTGTTATATATATAATTCCATGATTAATTTGAATAGAAAAAAATTAAAAAACCTGCATGCGCTGAGGCTCGAACACGAGACCTCACAGCGCGCACATATAAGCTTTGACCACTGCGCCACAATTCCTATTGTGTATCCAAACGCAGCCCTTAATATATATCTAATTTCCAAATTAAATTGCGGAGTGCACAATAAGCTTATTGTGTGTTGGATGCACCCAAGACCTACCCTTTTTCTTAACATCCGTATCCGATTAACTGTAAAAAGTTAATTGGGAGAGAGGAAGTATATAAGACATTTAAACCAATTTTGGGTAAATAATGAGATTCTTAAGCGAAAAAGAATCCTGAAAAGAAAAGAATTCCGCGTCCGAGCCATGGTGCCTGATGTGACGTCATATGCGGTCCGTGCGAATGTTGTGTTGAACACGGAAAAAACGCTTCATTCCGAGTAAATTAATTATTAAAGAACCGGATATTCTGAAGTCGGTCTATCCAACCTTGTTCCTCCTTTCCAGCCCCCACACCCACACAATGTCAATATATAACCCCAATTCCCTTTCATCCCTCAAATTACTAACAGAACATCACTCATTCAAACACAATGGAGTATCGTCCCTTGAATATCAACATCATATCGGCAAAGGACTTGAAGGACGTCAATCGCTTCTCCAAGATGGACGTCTACGTCGAGGTTTCGATCGCCGGCTACCCCCAATCAAAGAAGAAGACCTTCGTCGACAAGAATTCCGGCACCAATCCTAAATGGAATCAGCGCATGGAGTTCGTCGTCGACGACCCTTATCTCACTAAGCCCGGTCTCTCCCTCCTCTTCCTCCTCAAGACCGAATCCACTTTCGGCCCCGACAAGGAGATCGGCACCGTCACCGTCCCCGTCGACGACCTCTACAAGCCTGATTCCCCCGCAGAAGAAAGGATCCTTGATTACAAGGTCATCACCACCTCCGGCAAGCCCAAGGGCACTCTTAAGTTCTCCTGCCGTTTCGGGGATAAATTCACCATGGATTCTAAGAAACATGTCGATGAGCCGGTCACGGCCTACCCGGTGCCTCAGGCGACTTATGCTTCGGGATCCGGTCAGGCGTATCCCGGAATGGGATATCCTCCGCCGCACGCTCCCGGGATGGGATATGCTCAGCCGCCGCCTCCGGCGGGTTATGGGTACGGGGCTTATCAGGCTCCTCCGGCGGGGTACGGGTATCCGCCGGCGGGTTACCCTCCGCAGTATGCGCAGGCGCAGAAGCCGAAAAAGAACAAGATGGGGATGGGAGGTGGGCTAGGGTTGGGATTGGGGGCTGGATTGCTTGGGGGACTGCTGGTCGGAGAGATGGCGTCGGATATTGGGGATGCGGCCGCGTATGCTGACGGTTATGATGACGCAATGGGCGATATGGGTGAATTCTAGTTTTAGCTAATTTTATTTACTTTGTTTTTGTAATTTGAGAAAAAAAGAAGTCACCAAACTTGTTCTTTATACATGACAATAACATCTTTACCGTGATTATCAAAATTTGTTAGTCGAGTACAAGTCTAATACGGCATACTATAATTCAACTTTCTATCACTCTTTGCTCTCTTTTCTTCCTTTTTTTTCTAGGAGAGAAGAGAACAGCGATGAGTGTATTACATTTCCAGAAACTTCTGTTTAATAGAGTCACAATTTACAAAGTCAAATATTAACTATTGAATAACTACTTGGGAATATTGAAAAAAATGCCCTTTAACTTTCCCGTAATTAAAAAATTACTCCGTAATTTTGACCATTTAAAAATTACCCTGTAATTTGTAAAATCTTGAAAAAAATGCCCCCTACCGGCAGTAACAGGTTACCCACCCGGTAACCTGTTGACGTGGCGAGCCGTCTGTTTGGACACGTTGTAATAGACGTGGCTCTTTGGGAGGGGAAAATACTATGTGTCACTCTCATTTCCTAAATTAGGGTTAACAACACAATCCCCCATATCTTCCCCATTCAGTAGGCTTCATCACCATCCCTATTAGCCAAAAGTGAATAATGTGTACAACTAGTCCAAATAGAACAACAACATATATATTATTTTCCATCAGTTTCCTAAATAATCACTTTCATTCTATTATTCTAACAAGATTCATACATCAAACGGAATATGCATAAACAAAAGAATTAGGCATAAACAAAAGTAATTCTTCAAGCATGTAAATATAATTCATACAAAACACAGCAGCCACGAGAAGTCTAGAAACGCAAATTCGTTCGTGGACATTATAGCTTATTTTCTGGCTGAGGAATTTTATCAAACACTTTGCGGGTGCTACAGTGCTATATTAGCAATCATTCATTGACAATACAAAGATCGATCTCTTGATAAACTAATCGTGCAATAAATATGCTATGCTACAGTGCTACATTAAAATAAACCATTTAAATCTGCAGTTTGTAGATTAACAAATAAAATATTGAATTATAAATCTCATGAATACATGTAACATTGGCAAATGATCCCAAGACACACACCTATATATATGTGTGTACGTATATACTTAATTAATTTTCATTCGACTAACTTTAAAGATGAGATTGACCTAAGGGTGGTTGCAACAATGAACCTAGAAAAGCAGGTTCAACTTCGACACCTCAGCGCCACCTCAAAAGTTAAAAATTACCAACTTCTACTATCCTATCTCTACAACAATGAACCTAGAAAAACAACTTCAGCATGGGTCCCACTAATTTACACTTCATTTATATATATTTCATATCCTAATTTTATTTGCATTTTATATACACCATTAACTTAATTTATAATTTCACAACTTTTGATATAAACAATAGTATTAATATAATTATTAGAAAATATTATTATAAAAATTGAACAATTTTTCTATAGTGGCAACATACTATTATGTTACAAAAATAGTAAAAAGGTACATCATTTTTTGACACATCACAAAATAGAAATAAAATTAAAACACTATAAAATAGATAACAACAACAACAATAATAATAATAATAACCAACAACAACAACGATAACAATAATGCGGAAAAAAAACAACAATAATAATTTTGTATTCACTCATCGGCTCCATAGCGTGACCAAATATGCTCAACCAAGTCGGCGCGAAGCTGGTGGTGTGTTTCTTTATTACGTAGTTCTCTGTAATTACGGATATAGGCTTGAAATTGGGGGGTTGAGCCCAATTGTATTGATGCTGGAGGAAGCGAATCTTCGTCTGACCAATTTGACGCTTGTTCCCCTTCATCTTCAATTATCATGTTGTGCAAAATAATGCATGTATACATAATATTTCTTAGGTCGGTCTTGTAATAAGAACGGGCCGGTCCTCTAACTATCGCCCAACGAGCCTGTAGCACTCCGAATGCCCTTTCGACATCTTTTCTTGTCGATTCTTGTCGTTCTTTGAACTTCCTCCGCTTTGGGTCCATAGGGCATGGGAAGCTCTTCACCAACGAAGCCCATTCTGGGTAGATTCCATCCGCCAAATAGTATCCTTTTGTATACAACGTTCCATTTACCATGAAATTAACTTCTGGAGCATTTCCTTGAAGGACGTCGTTGAATAATGGTGATTCATTAAGGACATTTATATCATTGTGCGATCCAGTAGCCCCAAAAAAGGCATGCCATATCCACAAGTCCTGAGATGCGACCGCTTCAAGGACAATTGTTGGGACGCCATGGTCGCCTCTAGTATATTGGCCTTTCCAAGCGACAGGGCAGTTTCTCCACTCCCAGTGCATGCAATCGAGACTCCCCAACATTCCAGGAAAGTCGTGTCGTTGCTCGTGCATTTGAATCAATCGTTGAGTATCTGCCACATTCGGCCTTCTCAAGTATCAGTCTCCGAACACGTTAACAACACCTTTACAAAAGTGTACGAGACAATCCAACGCCGTCCGCTCACCCATACGAATATACTCATCGAGAGAGTCGGCAGGGGATGCATAAGCTAATTGTCGAATGGCCGCTGTGCACTTTTGAAGAGGTGATAGACCCTTCCGTCCAGTTGCATCGCGCCTCAACGTGAAATAAGTTGAGTGATTTTCCAAGGCATTGACTATGCGAAGAAATAATTCTCTTTGCATCCGAAACCGGCGACGAAAGGTATGTGCTTTGTATGTCGGATCTTCGGCGAAATAATCACGAACAAGACGATCGTGACCGTCTTCACGCTCTCGATCAACGTATCTTCTCGTGCTGGTTCTTCTTGAAGAATTCTCTACTGCTTGATGTGATTGTTCCTCTTCTTCGAGCATCGTTATCATCATGCGGTCAACGTCATCTTCCGCATCTTCTTTGAACTCATTTATCCAGAAGTCACGAATTATTGCTTCTCTTGGATCATCTGACATTTTTTGAGTAGTTGAGGGGTTTGTTAGAATGTAGATACAATTGAGGTTTGGCGGGCGTAGTATTTATAGAATAAGTCTACAACGGCTTTTTACCAACGGTTATTTTACAACGGCTACTTTATAACGGCTATTTACCAACGACTAGTTTATAACGGCTATTTTGTAACGACTAGTCTATAACGACTATTTTGTAGCGTCTATTTTGTAACGGCTATTTTGTAACGGCAATTTTGTAACGGCTATTTTATAACGGCTATTTTACCAATTGTATTGCAATACACAAAAAACGTTACAACTACACATAATAATTTGAATTTTGAAATACATTAAAAAGCAAACAACATGATAAGACATAATAAACCACAAACGTTACAACTACCAACATAATAATTTGAAATTTGAAACACATTAAAAAGAACACAACATGATATGACACCATTGACATGACGAATGACACCATTGATGTGAGGAATGACACCATTGACGTGACGAATGACACTCCTACATCTTTATGCCACGTCTTTTCGTAATTTCTTCAACCATTTTCAAATGGAATTGAAGTTGTCTCTCTGTCATTCCAGTAGTGTCCTTCATGATTATATCGTAATCCCTCTGCTGGAGTTTGATTTCTTCTTGCTTCAACTCAGCTTCTTTCAGCGCTAATTTTTCCGTCTGATATTTTTGCATCTGTTCCCATTTTTCAGCAACCCTTCCGTCATCTGCGACGTTGGCTTTAGCCTTTCCCTGCCTCTTCGCCCTCTGTTGTCCAATTGGACGCGAGCGAACTGAACTATCAGCATCTGTATCAGGGTTAGTTGAGGTACTGTGCCCACCAGATTCAGATGTCCTCGCCTTCTTATTGGAGGTATTTTCCATCTGTTGGGGCTTCCATTTCTCTTCGTCTTTCAAAACCCACCACATGTGGACCTTGAACTCTTTCTTCTTGTAGACAGAGTTCCACTGGGCATAAGCCGCCTTCAGAACGTCCTCGTCGCTCCAACCACTGGCTCTGTTATTGAAAAAATTATTGTAGAATCCTGAAAACAACAAAATGTCAGGCGCCACATGATAGTAGTGTGACTTAACGCTCAACCAAGTTCGTCTAGAAGTGCCGGCGGGTCTATTTTCATTGTAGTACTTTGCATTTTTTTCCCAAAATTGCTTAGTCTTCTGAGCATTGCCAACTATGGAGTCATTGCTGATGGTACTCCAGGCTTTTGCAAGAACAACTTCTTCCTCCGGCGTCCATGTCTCTTTCTTTTGAGGAGGTCCGGCACCAGCTGCACTGTTGTTTGTATTACCATTATCATCATCTTCGGCAAGGTTGATGTTTTGTAGCCCGATTTGCGTTGAGTGTGGCGGAAATTGAGAGCCAAAACCAAAAAATTGTGGTGTTGACTCGTTATCAGTTTCGAAGCCTCCAACACTCGATCTTCTAGAATCGTTTGAGGACACCTTTTGTGAAGCTGAAGGAGAAAATCCTTGTGGAGGTGGTGACCGCATAAACTGACCCCCCATTGCTGCGAAAAAATCGACCGGATTCATGAAGAATGGAGCAGGTGGAGCAACATTTGAACCAGAGGCAACATTTTGTGGAAATTGTGGTGGATAAGAAAATGGCGAGAATTGGGCGTTTGGGCGAGGCCCAGTTTGTGAATTTTGAGCACTTGAATCTCCGTGAGTGTTTGGTAAACCAAAAATTTTTTGCCAGGATTCACCATAATTATCACCCATTTCCGATGGAGAAGAGATGACAAAAATTTTACACAAAGAAGACAGAAAAATTTGGGAATGAAATTGGAAGAAAAGTTTGGTAGTAGGAAAACAATAAGTTGTTGGACATATTTATAGCCAAAAAAATTTAACCAATTATCTCAATAGTTTTTATTTTTTTATTTTTTTTAGTTACAGTTGTTGCAAAAAGAATGGATAATATGACATAAATCTCTTTTTCTTTAATTTTATTTTTCTAACCGTTGCATAAAACACTCAATTGTAATATAATATTTTTTTTATTCGTTGACAAAATTCAACGGCTATATTCATAAAATTTTTCCTCTTATATAACAAATTTGATAAATATGCAAATAATATAATGTAACAATAAATGACATTAAATAAAAAATACATGTAAATTTTTTAGACTAAAAAAAAAAAAAAATAATAATAATTACAATAAAAAAGAAACAAACGTTGAATTTTTTAATAACTAAAATTTAAGACAGAAAAGTGATTGCAAGCCTGTCCCCATCACTCCTGATTTCACGCCACCATCACACCCAACCCACGCGCGCGTGTTCCGCACGCGCCGTGGGATTGGGTGTGTTCCCCACAACCATTTTTGTCCACTCTCTCTTTTCTTCCCCATTTCCTCCTAACCCAGCTTCTACATACAGAACCCAGCTTCAACAATTTTGTTAAACCTGAACTTCCACATCAATGTTGAAGTTGGAAAAGCCAACTTCAACACCAACTTGCTTCTCCCATTTTAACCACCCTAAGTGTCACGCACACCACACACACATATATAAGCAATTAGACTAATGATGTGATGATGGAGTTTCACAATGGTGTGGTGCAGGGCATCAAGGATTTGAGATAATGGCAATAGCTGCAGTTAGGAACAATCTAATCTAATAACTTATGGTGGTAATGGGGCGGCAGGTCTTGTCAGAGGGTAACAATTTATTTTTTTTACTGTTTTAACTTTTTGCCTATTGAAATATTCACAAAATTGTGTACTTTCATCTTTACCCTACTTTATGTTAGTTTTTGAATAAATTGCACCTGTCTATGAGTCATAACCAAACCTCGTGTAAGCATCTCGTGTACCCTCATGTAAGGTCATAAATCCTCGTGTACTCTTGTGTACAGCCAAACAATTCTCGCGTAAATTATATTATCTAATCTCGTTTAACTCTCGTGTACCCTCGTATAAGGTCATAAACCCTCATGAAGTCTCGTGTACATGCCAAACAAATCTCGTATAGATTATATTATCTAATCTCATGTAACTCTCGTGTAAGCATCTCGTGTACTCTCGTGTAAGGCTATAAACCCTCATGTATCCTCATATCTCATGTAGATTATATTATCTAATCTCGTGTAACTCTCGTGCAACTCTAGTGCAAGCATCTCGTGTACCCTCGTATAAGACCATAACCCATCATGTACCCTCATGTACTCTCGCGTACAGGCCAAACAAATCTCATGTAAGCTTTTCATGTACCCTCGTGTAAGACCATAAACCCTCGTGTACTCTTGTGTGCTCTCGTGTACAGGTCAAACAAAACTCGCGTAGACTATATTATCTAATCTTGTGTAACTCTCATGTAATCCTCATGTAATCCTCATGTAAGATCATAAATCCTCGTGTAACTCTCGTGTACAGAGAGGTGACAAAATAAGCGAAATGGGAGTGGGTGAGACTACTTTGATGCAGGGATAAATTAAAAAGTACACATAATTATGAATATATTATCAATAAAAAAGTCAAGTTAATAATAAAATTGGTTGCTAAGGTCTAACAGGTGTATTGTAGCCGAGCTTCCTATGCTTATGGGATAAATGAGATGCACTTTTCCCTATCAAAGTCTGCTAACACACACTCACCAACTTTATAGAAATCTTCTACTTTGTAACCAATACCCTTGCATTGTCGAATTCAACAACCATCTTTTCCGAGTTGGTGACAAATTGTGGTGAGATATATCCTACCATAAGCACATCGTCAAAAACAGTCGGGGATTAATTACTAAAATAGGCATGAATTTTGTGTGTTTTAACCCTTTAGAATCTGAACTAATTTTTTTGCCGATTGCAATATTTACTCTACGTTTTATTACAAATTGCAACTTTCTAGGAAAATTTGTGGCAAAAGGTAAAGAATTATTAAAAAATATTTAAAATTTTATAATTATTTAAAAATTCTGAAAATAGTTTCTAAAATACTAAAAAGTCATTAAAAGTATTTGAAAATATTGGAATAATTTTAAAAAAATAAATCTCATGTAATTTATAAAATATATATAAATTATTTAAGAAAAATCTAAAATTATTTTTAAAACTCCGAAAATTCATTTTAGAAATACTTTCAGATTTTTTTAACTAATTTTATAGTTTTTATATAATTTTAAATAATTTTTAACTTTTTCGCCGGAAGTTGCAGTTCGTAGCATAACATGGAGTACATGTTGCAATTGGTAAAAAAAATAATTTAGGTTACAACATGTCAAAACGCTATTAGTAATTAGTATGTAAGCGATTACAACTATGTATGACCCTGTAGTAATTATTTGGTAAATTCTTTTATTAAATTAGATCGTTTTTATTTTTCTTCTATGATATAGTAGAAACTCGATAAATTAATACTCGATTATTTAATAAACTCTTCAAGATATTTTTGGCCGGTCCTAATTCGGGGATAGGGTGCTAAATTAATAATTCGCTAAAATGATAAGATAATACATTTTTTATAATTTCTATAGACCCCATATTAAATATAAACTAATAATTATATACTACATACTACATGAATAATTTATGAAGGTTTCTTGAAAAATGAATATATTGTCTTTTGTTGAAATCAATTTCACCTTGAATCTCATATCTAATTTTTCTTATCATTGTAAGAACTTCTGGTAACTTTTGGTGTTGTTTTCTCATAACTCAACAAGAAATTATTCAATATGATTGCCGCTTTAATAGCCTCGTTTTACGGAGGGGGTTCCATGGTAGAACTTTCATCATAAGGTGGGAGATTGAAGAGTTCTTTCAAATTGAGCCTTTCATTTGATATATGTACATGCATTGTGCAATAATTAAGTGAAAGTTTGAAAGATACTTGTAAATTGAGTATTTCATCATAAATTATTAATTAATATATAAATTATTAATTAATTTATCGATTAATTAATAACCCTTTTAATTAATAAATTTTGATTTAATTTATAGAGTTTCTACATTATTTTATTTAAAGTTCATTAAGTAATTTTCAGATGTATTAAAATAATAATTTTCCAATACGATGGCGTCAGGCCTCTGCGTAGCATTTTCTTTATTTTAACCCTCTTCACAAACCGTGGTTTCTGGCGGGATTGTATTCAGGTCGGCTATCATTTCCGGTCATTTTCTGATACGCTTAATTTCTAATTCTTATGGTTTAAATAGTTATATGAAGAAGTATAATCGCTCTGCATTTATGTGTGTATGTTTACTTGAAGTGTATGATGCTTTCCGTTTCTTGTAATTCCTTATTATGAAATTGTACTTGGTTGCTGTCTTTCCACTATTCCAGTCTTAGATTAACAGTTGTTTGATGTTATTTGATTCTTTACTGCAGTTTTGGAATGAGCAAGAAAGGTTAAAGATATTGATGTCGTTTAACAAATCTGGATATACCGTTGGTGTTTCATTACGTACCTCTATCTATGTTTGTTAATGGGGTTTCAGCGACAATATCATAGACCCAGTGACGTTGCAAGCTTTTATAGCTTGAATAAATATTATTTTATTTTTGAGTGAGGCTGGGGGAGTGGGGATCGAACCCCTAGCCTTCAACATAAACTGGTGAGGCGATGCCATAAATTATGAGGTGTTAAACATTAAGCTGATAGAAATGCATAAAAATATGGCAACACCACATACACATGTGGAGAATAAGAACATTATTCAAAATAAGAATTTATGCCATAAATTTTGAGGTGATATTAAACATTAATTTTTATTTTGAATAATGTTCTTATTCTCCACAATAGCCATATTTTTATGCATTTCTATCAGCTTAATGTTTAATAACACCTCAAAAAAATTTTACTACAGAAAATTCATAAACTTTGGCCTAATTTCCCTTTTTTTGGGAGAAATAGAAAAGTAGAATTTTAATTGTCTCGGATGTTTTTAATGATTCTTAGTTGAAATTGGCTATTTGTTTCGCACTACTCTTTTATTACTTCATGGTTTGTGCTTTATGTATTTGATGCTGATTTTTTGTTTCTTGTTTTTTTGTTGAAATAGTTTATGCACCATGGACAGGAGGGATGTAACTTCCGATCAAATCATTGCAGAACTAATGGATATGGGGTTTAATATCTCAGACATTACAGAAGCCATAGAAGTAGTGGGTCCCTCGCTGGATAATGCAATTGAGTTCATCTTGAATGACTCTCATAGAAATAATAGGGGTGCATCAACTAGTTCGACAAGTCTCATGGACAACAAAGTTCTGGGAAAAAGAGCCACCTCTTCAGTGCAATCTTCTGCTAAACTTCGACAACAGAACATAACGGAGCACATGAAATTGGCATCTTTACCCAAAAGAAGCAAGACAAGCTTAGGCAGTATGCCGCTCTCTGAAACAAATTTCTTGATAGGACATGTGGAAGAACCAGAAGTTTTTTCAGCCATGGGAAGTGGTTATCCAGAACCGTCTATGGTTCCACCTTATAGCAAAGATAAAGAAGAGATCATTAAATTTGATTGGGAAAGAAAGGTGAATAATCTACTCCGCAGACATTTTGGATATTCATCTTTGAAGAGTTTTCAGAAAGAAGCTCTGGCAGCTTGGCTAGCTCACCAAGATTGCTTTATTCTTGCAGCAACAGGATCTGGTATTCCATATTCCGCTCTCGTACCTTTACGCAACTGTTCACTTGTTTCTGTTGAAGAAGAGCATCTTCCAATTCTTAAGACAATATCGTTTTGTAGGAAAATCATTATGTTTTCAGGTTCCAGCATTGTTATCTGGGAAAGTGGTGGTGGTTATATCACCATTAATTAGCTTGATGCATGACCAGTGCTTGAAACTAGGATATCACGGGATCTCAGCTTGTTTCCTTGGATCTGGTCAAATTGACAAAAGTGTTGAACAGAAAGCAATGAATGGTGTATATAGCATTGTTTATGTCTGCCCAGAGACAATATTAAGGTGAACTGTCTTTGCACTTCCATGTTCTTTTTAATTTATCTTCCAGTTTTGAAGACAATTCGTCCTGTTTGTTCAGACTTATAAAACCACTCCAGAGCCTTGCTGAAAGTCGTGGGATTGCACTGTTTGCTATTGATGAAGTGCATTGTGTTTCTAAGTGGGGTCATGATTTTCGACCCGACTACAGGTTCATATTCTTCAGTTCATTTCTTTCAAAATTCTGGTTTACACCTTAAACTATGTTTTGTGATTCTACTGAATGTTGTGTTTTTAATTATTCTTTTAATTAATTCGGACTGATGCTGTTGGCAGTCATCTAATTTTTTTGTCATTTAGGATTTTTTAAATACCTTAGCTTGCTTAAGTTTAAATTTTGGCCATTGATATTCTTGTATTACGAGGGCATATCTTGCTATTTTTCACACAAATGTTGTGCTTTCTTGGTCCAGTTAGTCTATCTTGAGTGGGCTTTACTTTGCATTAACTCATTGCGTAATTCATGCATATTCTTACAATTTATCGTACTACTTAATTCCTATGCTCAATGTTCTTTTAGCCATTGATGCAGCTGCAAGATTGCCAGTGGGTCGTTTTGCACAACTATAATGTGTTTATCCAAAATAAATTGCCAATAGATTAAAACCCCCTAACATTTTATAAGTGCAACAACAGCACAGATTAAAACATGTATAGTGTGTGTCTGGAACATGTGTTTCTGTCAAAGTGTTTTTGTTACGTGATGACAGTCAATGGTTTGTATGTGGTTATGCCAGCGCTGTATGGTTTGTATGACTGTATTTGTTTCACATTTTAATCAAGTTGGTTTGCTGCTGGTGTGACAATTCTATGTATTCATAACGTGCATTCGTGTATAAAGGATTTGTTAAATGCAACAAAAAGATATATTTGCTACTTGAAATAACTAAAACGGTCTGATGATTGGTACTTGTTACCTTACTCCTTAAAATGGAATATTGCTAATGTGAATATCTTTACCTAAATATTTAAGTGAGCATGCATACTGTGGGGGAGAAGAAATGAAGTGCATTTAAAGTACCTGTGCCAAGCAGTCATTTGCTGTTAATAACTGTGCTTGCATGCAGTACACATACACATGCCTATATGTCATGAGCAAACTCTTGCCACCTGACTTCTGTCCAACTAGGAAGGGAAGGGTAAGGGCATGGGATTGTTTACATCATAAATGAATTTCAATGTGTAGGATAAGTGCAAATTACCATGATTAATTAACTGTCTCTTCTGATACATCTTAGGCGACTCTCCATATTAAGAGAGAGCTTCAGCGCTGACAAATTAAAATTCTTGGAGTTTGACATTCCAGTCATGGCTTTGACTGCTACTGCAACTATTCATGTTCGAGAAGACATACTGAAGTCATTATGCATGTCAAAGGAGACGAAGATTGTTATGACTTCATTTTTCAGATCAAATCTTCGTTTCTCGGTCAGTGTTGCGCTTCTTACTGGGTAGTGGAGACACATTTGTACTCTTGAATTTCAGATTTTGTTGCTGTCATCTGTATTTGACTGAGCCTATTAGTGGTTTGGCTATATCTCATTATCCCCTAGTTTCTTTACATCAAAAGTACATTGCTGTTGTTGCAAACTACATTTTGTCCTAAACTGGTGCAATTATTTATCCTTGCAGGTGAAGCATAGTAGAACTTCATCTTTGTCTTCCTATGAGAAGGATTTCAGTGACTTGATAAGGTTGTACAACATGAGTAAAAAAACAGCCCATAAGTTGATCTCAAATGACATCGAAAATTCCTCATATAAGCCAAGTAATTCTCCAAATAGTAGTACATCTGGACCAGAGGAGTTTTCAGATGATGAGGCCTCTTCGGATGAGAAAGAATTGTCAGTCCAATATCTTGAAGATGATTATGATCTAGTGCAAGGAGTAGATGACCTGGATGGTATTGACCTTATTCTGAGAGACCTTTTTTTTATTCATTACCCAAATTGTTGCATCTTACTAGTATATAGGAAACGATGCTGTCACTAGCTACATGTTTCATCTCTTGCAGACTACTTACTTTCCTAAATTAAGATAAAGTATATACCTAAGATTACTGGAGGGTTTTATTCTGAAGAAGGCAAGATGATACTGAAGTGATGAGCATTGACCGTTTTGATTTAAAAACTTTGTTGTATCAATCACCTTCCATCATGAACTCCAAGATATGTTTGTACCACTATTCTCATTATTCTAGTTCTCATCTTCAAGTTGTGGACTGTAAATTAACATCCCAATATAATTTTTTCTAAGTTATCAGAATCAATTCTCGTTGTTTTCATTGTTGTGATCCTAGTTATACGTGTCTGCTGCATGAATTTCTATCCATAAATAAGATATTTGTTTTAATTGGTTCAGTTTCCTGTGGTGAATTTTGTGGACATCCAACTCTAAACTTCAATAGTTGTGGGACTCCAGTCTCCCAAGATCTGATGAGGAAGCAAAAACAAAGACCACCAACTCATCAAGGACATTTGGACGAAGGCGCTACAATCATATATGTTCCTACTAGAAAAGAAACTTTGAACATAACAAAGTTCCTCTCAAGGTTTGGTGTCAAGGCTGCTGCTTATAATGCCAAGGTCATAGTCTCTTTGATTACTTACTTAAAATTTTAACAAGCTTATTTGTTAACAAATTCCCCATTTTGGTATCCTGTCAGCTATTCAGAAATATTAATAATATTAGTTGATCTGTAGGAGTCACAAAGTTATCAGATAAGTTGGAAAACTAATAATGTGTCAACTTTTGATGTACTTCTGGGAAACATAAATCTTTGGTGTGTATAGGACAGTCATTGTTCAATTGATTTCGCAGATGATATTTGACAATAAAGCATTTCTTCTTCTATTATTGTTGAAGTGGATTTCTTTTTTCTTTTTTTCTTTTTCTTGCTGCGTCTCTTTGAGGTTCATCTTGTAACTTACATACTAGCCTTTCCTTGTAGTTGCCAAAGTCACATCTCAGGCAAGTTCACAAAGAATTTCATGCAAATGAGTTACAGGTAATGGAGAAAGTAAACAAGTATTTTGGTCCTGTTTTTGCTTTATTTATTATCTTCTGCCTTGGAACATGTGTTGCATGTAACAATTGGATATTGTTTTGTTGTCAATTATCTGCTTAATCATCCGCTTTTGCAATTGTTAAGTTGCTTGAATAATACTAACTGTAGCATATGTTTCATTTTGGTTTCTACTTGCCAAGTCTTTCGTTTCCAGATGTCTGCAGATTGCTGTTCGATCTCAGAAGTAGGAATAACGAAGCTAAAGCTACTTTGCTCTTTTCAGTCCAATGTACTTTAAAATTGTGCTTTCCTGTTTGATTATGAAATTTTAACACTCCATTTCATGATAATTATTGTTTTAGCAACAGCAATTTGTTTCAAAATACTTGTTCTACAATTTCAAGATCAAATTTGCTTATTTGTACTATTTTCCCACTATAATTACCCTTGTATTCTCAACAAGTTATACAACAACTTCGTCCCCACTTTTGATAAGTGTAATATAGTCTTCTATCTTCATTCCTTAATTGTGTATAAATCTAAAACATGTAGTGAAATGGAGGGAGTATGTGATTATACCTCTAGTTGGGTGGCGAGTGCAAACAAGTCCTTAAGTTCACTTGATGGAAAAAGATAGTAGATTTGGCCTGCGAGTTGACCATCTGGTACATATAAAAGAGAAGATACTCTTTCTGCACAGTGGGCCTCGATTGTTGACTTAGTACTATGATGGTTTCTTCCACACGTTTACATGTTTATTTATTGACTTTCATAAAGTGCTGTGTGGCAGTGACACGGATCTCATTCTGTGTGGCGGAGCCTCATTTACCCAAACTAAGGAGCAGGGCGGAGCTCCATTTACTCATTTTCCTTTTTACTAAACTTGAGTTGACCCGTCACATGGAATGAGATCCGTGTGACTGCCACATATAATTTTTTGTCTAAAAGTATTAGGCCATCTATGATTTGCATTAATATTAAAGCTGAAGAAATTTCAAGAATAGTTGCCATATTTATTGTTAAAAGCATTACTTTTCATATCTTATAGGACAGTTTGATTAGAAAAGCTTAGAGCAGAAAAATAATGGAAAAGGACACATTGCAGTGGAAGTTCGTCACCTTTTCGCTCTAGTACCAACCAGGGAATAGATAGTGTTCGATCTTTCCTTTGATAATAAGTACCTTTCCCATTGGAAGTTGATGCAAGACTTAAATGCATTATAAAGTTTCTGACAATGATGCACTAATTGTAATGCGAAGTCCTAGCTAAATAAAAAATACAGTTGCCAGTGCTAACTAACCAAATTTCGGTGGAGTACTGTAAAATTTTCCATGAACCAAAACCAGGAATTTCAAGTTCCGTAAAAGAAATTTTGTTGGGGTAAGGCATATGCTAAATGACAGAAGATTTAGAAATGTATATAAATGCCTCTATAATATCTGTGAATACACACACACACACATATATATATACACATACATATATATATATATGTATATATGGGGAGAGAGAGAGAGAGAGATTGTTGTGATTAACAATGCTTGTCTTTCTGTTTATGTTGATTGTCAGATTTTTGTCACTGTGGCTCAAGTAAAAGTCTTTATGAAATAGTTGTCATTTCTGTAACTACAATCTAAGGTCAGGGCTTCCTTAGTTTTAGAAATATATAATGCACTGGTTCATCTCGACTGTAGTCAGTTATTGTTGGTTCATGAAATGAAATGTAGCAACGCAAATGTTGTTCTCGAGATTAGTAAAGTCTGTAGAGATCATCTGAATAGCGTTTTTGTTGTGCTTGGAGGGTGAGAAAAAAATATTGCTTTTTTTAACCTGGTCCCATTAGATTCTTGGTTCCATAGTTTTTTCTTCGTGAACTAATCAGCATCTTATCATCTGTGATCAACCATCTGAAATTGGGGGATTAAATACATGCTGCATGTAAAGAAGTGCTGCCTGGCTTATTATCTTCTTCTGAGAACCGGCAAGCACAATTTCCCTAATTTTCTGTTATATGTGAAAAATTAAATTTATGTTTTTTGTAAGTATGATAGATATATGGCCTGTCATCAAAGGAGAGACAGGTGTACCAGTAGCTTTTGGCCTATGAGGTCTTTCTGTTATGTTGCTTATGTCAAAATACAGGAACTTCTTTTCAAATAGGAATTATGTGTCAGGTTTCAAGAGATAGAGGAAAAAGCTTTCGTGATTGTCTTTTCTTGTGTGCAAGATGGATTCTGACTATAAATCTCAATTGTTACTTGCATACTATTGGCTCAATCATTAAAGGGCACACACTTTTTCCTGTGTGCAGGTGGTTGTTGCAACTATTGCTTTTGGAATGGGAATTGACAAGTCCAACGTCCGGCGGATCATTCATTATGGTTGGCCACAGGTCTAATCTCTTCAATTATACGTGCAACATGAGTGTTGAATTTTGCTACCAAATCTTTTGGCATAGTGGACATCATCTATAATAATTCAATATATGGTAAATGTTGCAATTGGAATCAGAATCAATTTTTCATGTATATATGTTCACTAGAGTTCTAGGAGTCCAGCAACAAATCTATACATACACAAGGATTTGACATAGAACCCAATGTTTGGGTTTTTGAAGTCAACTTCATCACAAACTAATAGTACTTTGTTTTGAAAAAAGAATGAATGCGAAGTACTAGAAAATAAATTGAACACATATTGTACTTTGCATTCAGATTGTCTCCATAAAAAACTCAACATTGGGTTCCTTAGCATTAAGGAACCCGATGGTTTTTTTTTTTTTTTTTTTTTTGTGGTTATGGAGCCTAAAACAAAACCAATTTAGTAATCTGTATGAGTTACCAGTTATCAGGTGCAAAATTCTTGTCTTGAGAGTTTGGCTCCAACACATTGCACTCTTCATCAATTTCTATAAAAAGAGTATCTATTTGCAAGTATCATCTTTTTCTTTACTGAAATGATGCTTTCCAGTAGTTATATGTGTGCTTTACACCTGCCCTGTGCCTCTATTTAACTATTTGATAGTTGATACAGAGCTTGGAAGCATATTATCAAGAAGCTGGGCGAGCAGGTCGAGACGGAGAGTTAGCTGAGTGTGGTAAGTATGCTCTTATTGCATTTAAATTTGTGCATTTGAAGCATGATTGGTTAATTATATCATTGGCTTCTTTCGAGCAGTCCTATATGCAAATCTATCAAGAGGACCTACACTTTTGCCAAGTAAAAGAAGTGGAGAACAAACAAAACAAGCATATAAAATGTTATCTGATTGCTACAGGTTAATGTCAAATTTTTGTGTCTCAAGTCCATCTTTTTCTCAGATGCTTGCATATTCCATAGAATTTTTTTTGGTCAACGTGCAGGTATGGGATGAATACTTCTTCTTGTAGAGCCAAAATTCTTGTAGAATACTTTGGCGAGGAGTTTTCTCAGGGCAGATGTTCCTTGTATGTCATGTTTCTTTTCTGAGATGCTTTCTGTATGTTGAATTTTGTTCTATCCTCATATCTCCTAATGGAATAAAAAGTTGCATGACAAACTTCCAACATACGTGTTGGATTTTGTGCTTTCTTCTTATCTAAATTTGAACTGCTATTGTCCCTGATATGAAAGGAATGGTTGGTACTCACTGTCTGTGCTATAATATGACATCTTATTTCTAGACAGAGTAATTATGCTAATACATATCTATATTTTAGTTCTGCATGAAGTTCAACTAGCTCTGTTGTTACGCACAGATGTGATGTCTGCACTAATGGGCCTCCAGAAATTCAGGATTTGAAGGTTGAGGCAACATTAATCTTGCAGCTTATTGCCACACATTATGTGGGTACCTTTTGCCCCTTGTTTATTTATCTGACCATGTTCTATATATTACTCTATAAATTTCATCTGGGTTTTGATGAAAATTTCAACATAATCATACTATAGCTTCTAATTAGTTTGTGTGGAAGTCCTAGTATTGTTGATTGTTTGGCTGATTTAAGTTAATCGTTTACAAAGTTAATAATGTAATTTCAGGGAAATAAAGATTGTCAAGATGACTTGTATTACAATGATGACAACCACAGCTCCAAGGGCAGGATAGTGAAGCAAAACCCGAACATCAGGGCATTTGTCAGTATGATAAGGGAACAAGTACTTATCTTCTCCAATACTCAAATATTTCTGTAACATTTCCAATATCTCCAATATTACAGTTAAATGGACATCCACAAAATGTATCTTCTGAGAGTGCATATCGGCATGTATTAACATCATACTTGCAGACATTTATGGACATGGTTGTGAGCATACAATATTGTTGTTATTCACGTTACCATTTCTCTTAATTTCCCCTCCTTTCTAAAAAACTAGATGCTCAATTTCTCTGTTCTTTCAGAACGATAGATTTGCTGCCAGTGACTTCATATGGTGGCGCGGGCTTGCTCGTATACTAAAAGATAGAGAGTTTATTCGTGAGGGAGATGGCATGGTGTGATCTTTGTTGAAATTGCCTTTGAATTATAATAGTCATCTCTTTCTTCAGTCATTAAAGCAGTAAATATCTGTTGTCGGATGACTTGCAGATCCATGTTCAGATAAGACAGCCAGAACCAACAGAGTTAGGGCTGCAATTCTTGAAGTCTGAGTCGGAAGAGGCGTTTGTGGTGTACCCAGAAGCAGACATGCTACTGTCAATGGGAAGCCAAAAATCCTATTCCAGTTTCTCAGAATGGGGGAAAGGGTGGGCGGATCCTGAAATTCGTCGGCAGCGGTTAAAGAGAAAGAAGGGTTCCAGGAAACGGAAATTTGTTAAACGGAAGCCAGATATGAGCACTGTCCGAGGAAGGTTATCTGCTAAACTTACAAAATAGACCTACTTTGGGAGTATTATTTATTACCGGTAATACCGTCACGTATAAAAATGTTAACTCTTTGTCTATTTGAGAAGGATAGTTTGATATTAAATTCCATTTATTTATTTTAATTACATAACCATATAGAACCCTCGTCAAATCTTTACTGAGATTGTGATATGATTGGAACTATGAGATATCGATATCACAGTTTTAGCTTAGCTTTCAGTCCTGGTCTTACTTCTGATAATCCTAATCTATTTAAGGGCCGTTTACTTTGAGTCGGGGAGAATAGGGCGGATAAAATTAGGGTGTGGGGATTAAATCCCATGTCTACATGGACTGATTTTGATAGAGGATAAGAATATAAGTTATTTTTGTCTCGTATTTACTTTAATGTATTTTGATAAAATGATATTACTATTAATTTAAAAGCATGATAGCTGTTCGTATGTTATTTTCACAATTCTAGAGTAGTGTCTCCTTCAAATTTCCAAATTTATTGGCAAATTAGAATACAACATCATCCACGTATTCAATGGAAAACCAAGAATCCAAAAAATAAAAATAAGATAACTATTGATTCCGGGAAAACTCAGAAGAGAACATTTTTTCCCGAAGAATTCCCACGGCATGTAATATCCTGAGTTCTTAGTGATATTATTTATTTATTTATTTAAAAGTAACCGCATTAGCTAATTTAAGAATTTCTTAATTAGTTATCTATCACATGGAGTCATTATCATAAGTATTTTTGGCTCATTTACTAAACTGAGTCTAAATATCTTGAAATTCTACGGCCCTATTTCTTTAACTTGTAAATCATTCTCTTAAAAATGTTATAAATCGAGCCTACTCACATACTTGTCTAGTATCTTAAAAAAAGGTACAAAAAGATAAGAGATATTATAAGATATTTTAATTTTATTTATTATACGAGTAAAATTTACATTAAGAATCGCGGATATAACTTTAATACGAATCGTGATCAATTATTTGAATTGTTTGTGTTGGTGTATACATATAAGTTAATCAAAATATTTTGAAAAATATTACTCTAATTTTTCAAGTATAATTTTCGAAACATGCGAAAAAAGGGATTGCACTAGTTAATTAAGGTCCTACTTGATATATTATTTGAACCTGGATGCATAAGTAGTCTTAATATTAATACTATACAAAATAGTAGATATTAGTTGATGCAAATTGGCACCATAATGTTATACTACATATTAGTATTACATGTATTAAATATATATATAAAAAGAGTAAGTTGAATATGATATCAATAAAATATTGAGATTAAAATTTGGAGATAAATTTGACATGAGCCGGGGACACATATACATGCACACTTTACTTGTAGGCTTATAAATTGACGTTCGCCATACTTTAAGGAGAACGTGCACCTTCTGCAGCTTAATTACACTTATCTTCCAGTCAGTCCAATCCAGTCTCACTGTAGCACATAGGGCAAGGCAAGGCAGGAGGAAGTTCTCTTATAATATTGTACAAGAAATTAATTCTCCATCTTCCTCAATAAGATTTCCACCAAGGATCAAAGTATTCGAGATATAAAAGGTGTTAAGCTAAGGAGAAGAAGAACTATATCGTCTACAAGAGTTCTCTAGTTAATTTTAAGGAAACAAGGTAAAACAACTAATTCTTTGGAACTAGTCAATAATATGCATGTTTAGGGCTTCATTTATTATGTTGTTGATTCATGAAGGGTAATTCTTTTTAGTTGTAGGTTTCTGAATATTGCTTGTTGGTAGTATATATACAAGACTTAGGGCATTATATTATATGGTTGATTGTCAATTTATCGAGTTTGCTACATACACGCATGCTTACTGGTTAAATGTATCTTGTACCTTTAGGTATATTTATTTATGGGTTGATATGGTTATATGTCTTATGAGAGTAGAGATTCTATATCTAAATTTTTGAACTTTACTACGTCGTTTGTTGAAATTCATATTCTACATGCGACTTTGGAAAGCTATATAAAAGTTTTTACTTTATATTTTCAAAACCTGTTTTACTATGATAAACTACATGATGTTAGGAGTCTTTTGTTAAAATTTGAGGTTGTTTTATCGAGTTTATGATTTTCTAATGAATTTTACAAGATAAACTGATTTTTAGGTATCAAGTAGTCAATTTTGGAACCAAAAAATGATTTTTTTAAAAATTACTCCTTCTGAATTTTTAAGAAATATTTTACTATGTTATAATACATGAAGTTAGGAGTCTATAGTTAAATTTTAAAAGGTTTTCATGGAGTATATGATTATTATTTAGTTTATAATTATAGTATTACTTGGGATAGATTTACAAAATGTTGTTGGGGTTATTTAGAATTTCGGGATATCATCAATCCTGGAATCTTAAATTAACTACAACGGTATACAAATAACGAATTTCAGATAATTTTTGTCGAAGAAGAGATATTGCACCTACAACTAATATGATGATTATACATGACCTTATGTACTTTTAGGTGAATGAATATGAAGTAACTGTTTCATTTCATGAGCATTAGCACGAGGATGCATAAATGATGTGTATAATGCACTTTACATGCAAGAAATGATTAAAGGAAAAAGAAAAAAAAAAGAAAAAAATGTATTGTTGATCACTGCTAGTGCACCGAGGCTGGTGACATGTGAGACATGGATAGGCTTGATTCGTCAAGTCGATGACATGTGAGACATAGATAAGGCAATATGATAATATCTTAAGCTGGTGGCATGTAAGATATGGATAAGCTTGACTCATCAAGCCGGTGACATGTGAGACGTGTATAGACTTTTATGATAATATGTTATGCCGGTGGTAGGTGAGACGTGGATACGCTTGATTCGTCAAGCCGGTGGCATATGAGATGTGGATAGACTTTTATGATGATATGTTGAATCGGTGGCATGTGAGACACGGATATGCTTGATGCGTCGGGCCGATGATATGTGATACATGGATACACTCTATCTAGCTCTTTCCGGTGCCTAAAATATGGGTCAAGGGCCTATAAGTAAGAGGAAGATTTTAATGTGAAATGTTATGGCTCACGCGCATAGACATCAATTGACATGATACCTGAGAAGATTATGTACATGTTCTTACCGCGATTATGTTGCGCATAATTTTTGCTTACTTTACTTTAACTCATAGAGTATATGCATTGTAGGTAAACTCGTTCAAGACTTATTGTGTTGGAGGTTGGAGTTCTTACAGATTCTGGGAGTTGTGTACATGGATGACAACTTGTTGGACTCATATGTGATTTGGGTATTTTATAATGAGCATGTCTAGTATATAATGGAATTCATAGTGTCTTTTAAGAATGTCAGAAAAAGGTATGAATTGTTGCTCTTTATTTTTTAAAAAAGTAATTTTTAAAGTAGCACGTGCGCATAAGCTCTTTCGTATCAATTATTCCATATTATCTTTTTCGAGTGGGTCTTGTGTGCACCCAACACACAATAACACTATTGTGCACTTGTTAGGGCCCACTCACCAATTTAACCCACTAGGTAAAAGTTAGCCCATTAGGTTAAAACAAAAAACTGGAAAAAAAAGCCCACACTCCTTCACCTCCCTCAGTTGCGCGACTGCTTCTCTCCCGTCCTTGATCTCGCCGCGACGACTCTGTCACGTCGCCGTCAGCTCGCCGCCGTTTACCTGTGATGGTGACATCTTCTTCACCTCTGTTTCGTGATTAATATTGTGTTCACTACCTAAAGGTTTGTAATTTTTCTTTTTGTTTTATTGTGTTCTTGCAGGAGCTTTATGGGAACTTGGAATGAGCAGCAGATGATCACTAGTCATAATTCTACTGTATTTTTTGATAATCGCCATTTCTATAGTAGCTTTAGAATCATCCACCCTTTATGTAGCTCAGCTGTTCTGTTTAATTTCTCCGGAATGTGAATTCCTATGATAATTTCTCATGATTGACAGAGTTCTTATAGGTATTATGAGCAAATTTGATTTTTACTTTTGGTTATAAGTTAATTGACACTCCAATTTCAAAATTTATTTCTTCCATGAAAATGAAAGGAGTTGCATATACCTAATGAAAATGAAAATGAAAATGGTGTTACGGTGCATGTTAAACCCAGCAAAATCAGGGTGATGGAGCAAAGGGTTTTAAGATTTGAGGAAATACAAGTTGTTCTAGTCAGAAATTTGTATATATTTTTGGCTTTGTTTTAAAAGTTCTCAATTAAGTGCTAGGTCTAGATTTGTCGCTGGACTAGCGTTTATCTATTTTAGAATATTTATTATTACTATTAAATTAATTTTAGGTGGCTAAAGGATGAAAATGTCGTGCATGGTAAACATTGTATACGTTAATGTTGCTTATTTTCTGATTTTTAACAGAAAAAAGTAAAAGAATCAATGAATATTGAACTGCATAGTGATAAAGTGGGGCACCAAGGTAACATTTGAAAAAATTGTTCTTTTATATGTAAACATAAATTATATACATTTATAAATTGTTTCATGTGTCCAGTTTCTGATGCAAACTTGATTGAAAATGAGCTTCAAGCTGAAATATTAAGTTCAATACAAGTACATCCCACCTTGAGCTTAGATGATGGATTGAACAACAATGAAGGTAAAAAGATGAAAATAAATGAACCTTACTGTTTTCACATACATAGTATAGGTTATTTTGTCTAACAAAGTGGTTTAGTATCTGATTCTTTTTCATGATTTTTAATAGAACTATTGAAAGAAACAATAGATATTCAAGTGTTCAATGATAAAATGGGGCAAGAAATCCATCAAGGTAACATTTTCAAAAAATTAATGTTGAATATATTTTTACATATAAATTATAAATATTGACATATAACTTGTTTCATGTTTTTAGTTTCTGGTAGGTATGGCCCAAGTTGCCTAAGGCTGCAGGCCGGCCCAATTTGTCTAGAGTTGGAGGCCCAAGAATTGGCCCAAATACAGATTTGGTAATTAAGTTGCGATGGCAGCGCAAGGGGGATTGAAGATTTGACCCACGATTTCCTCTCAATCACAAAGGCAGGTTTTGTGGCCTTAATTGTAGGAATATAGTTAGGGCTGTGATTTGTATGATATAAATAGTAGAATTAGAGAGAGAAAGAGGGTTGGAACTTTAATCAAAGAGAGATCACTTGTAAACAAAAACAAAGAAAGAGAGAAGAAAAGGAGCCCGGTAGGGACATCATTTTCCTGTGGACGTAGATCTCCGGATCGAACCGCGTAAATCTTATGTCTTATTGTCTGGTTATCTTCTGATTTATTATCTTTCGTGAATATTCTTTTGATAACGAATTGCGCTTTATCAATTGGCGCCGTCTATGGGAAATCGAGGTCGACTGGATTTTTAATATTGATATTGTACTTGTAATACCATGGTAACCACTCGCTTGACTCAATCTCGCCAAGGTGATGAAATCAATCAAGATCCACCCGTGGATCAAACCTTGCCACCGAGGCAGTCGATAATGCGGGATACATCTCATCATCAGGGCAACCAAGGTCCGGCTGTGAATCCGGATGACGGATTCTTACCTCTACCTCCACAAGATATACAAAATCCTGGTCCTGCTACTACACAACCACATGTTAATATTCATATGACTCCGGAACTACTCAAGGCCTTCCTGCAAGAACATGCTCATGTTCTCCAAGACTGGGCAGTTAGCCGATTAAACCCTGATGGCCTTGCTGGACATAACACCAACCCCGTAGCGCAACCTCCTCGTCGGAATCTGCCCAACCAACAAAATCCAGTGCACCATGGGCGACAGGACCGCCGACGAGAACGACCCGGTTCTCCCGAGGACCATGGGAGTTCTAACGGATCAAAACAGCGCAATGACGAACTTACCGATGTTGATTGTCGCCGTCCGCTTAACGCGACTAAGAAAGCTCGTCATGCCAATCCCCATACTCTAGATCTTCATGAGTATGAGCGAGTACAACGCAATGCTGAATTGGATAGAATTCTAGGTCTTGATGTCAATGGAGACATTATCACCCCATTCTCCCAAGAAATTCTGGCTACACCCCTTCCTGAAGGATTCAAGAGGCCCGCCATCTCACCTTATGATGGCACCGGAGATCCGGCCAATTTTCTTGGGGCTTTTAGGCATAACATGCTCAGTCGAGATCATACCGCATCTCTTCACTATTGCAAGATTTTCCCTGAGTATCTTCAGGATGAGGCACGAGTTTGGTTTGACTCTCTTCCCCGCAATAGCATATCCTCCTTTAGAGAACTTGCTGAACACTTCTGGGCACGTTTCGAAGCACGTGCGAAGCCTATGTCCACTTTAGCCGACCTTATGAATGTGGAACAAAAAGAAGGAGAAACCATCTCTCAGTTCCTGGAACGTTTTACGACTGAAAGTTTGAAGGTAGGCAATCAACCAGATAGCATCATTGTCACAGCTTTCATGAACGGATTACGGGCCGGACCACTATACACCGAGCTAGTCCGTAATACTCCTGTTACCACCCGAGCTCTCTATCATGTAGTTGGGCGGTTCGCTAAGGCAGATGAGCAAACCCGGCGTAAGAGGGAAAAATCTATTGCCAAGAGACAAACAGATAAAGGACCATCTGGGTCTAATGCCCATACCAGTGCCTTCAACCGACTGGGCAGAGGGCGACCCGACACTCGTCACGATCTACCCCAACTAACACCTTTGAATCGGTCCCGAACCGAAATACATGCCATCCATAAGGCTGATCTAAAATCTTGCCCTCGCATGACAGCCCCGGCTGACAAACGAAACCGCACCAAGTGGTGCGAATACCATTATGACCACGGGCATGATACTGAAGAATGCCGAGAACTCAGCAAAGAAATCGAAGAGTGCATAAAGCAGGGATATTTTCGCCAGTATATTGCTCAATCAGACAATAGACAACAACACCGAAGTGGAAACCAGCACCAGAACCGAGCTGGCAATAATAACCGTAGCTTCCAACAAGGTCGGTCACAATGGCCGAATAATCGATCCGGGAATAGCCATTACCCAAAACAAGATCAGGAAAGCAGACACAGTACTCAACAGCAACAACCCCGCTTATTGCCAGCTCCTCCTCCTCAAGAAGAAGGGACCAGTCCCTCAGCTCGTGTTGTTAATAGTGTTATCCATATGATCTATGGTACACAGCCAGCAGGCGTATCCCGCAAAGCTCTTATTGCAGAAGCTCGCAGACCTCCTCCCGAGGAACCCCGTCACAAGCGTTTCCACAATACTGAAACAGTAAGTTTTACCGAGGACGACCCTGTACCCGAATGCACACCCCACACTGATGCTATAATCATTGATATGACCGTGGCAAATATTATAATCAAACGGGTGTACATTGATAATGGTGCAGCTGTGAGTATTATCTTCTCAGATTGTTTCCAAAAAATGGGCATATCTCTGGATCTGCTTCGGCCTGCTCCAGGACCTTTGCAGACATTTACACATGGGGAAGTTCGCGCAGAAGGGATTATTAATCTACCAGCCTCGGTAGGTACTCATCCTGCAATCAAAACAGTTTTTGTCGACTTTTACGTGGTATCATCTACGTCTCCTTATAATATGATTCTTGGACGAGACTGGCTTACTCCTGCCCAAGCCATATGTTCCACATTTCATTTAACGATGAAGTGTCCTTCAGCTTACAGAACCATAGCCATCCGTGGCGATCAGAAGATGGCTAAGCAATGTATGCTTGTTGCACTCAAACCACGAACTACACAGACGGTTCAACCCCAGTTTCAAATAGATACCCCCGGACTTGAATCAATACCAATTCAACCTCTTGGCGATGAGGTAGTAGAAGTCCCTCTTGATCCAAACATACCCGAGCGAACTGTTAAGGTCGGTGCTATACATTTACCTCTACTTCACAGTGCCATTGTTCAAGTATTGCGAGAATACTCCGAGGTCTTTGCCTGGTCACCTTTGGACATGCCCGGTGTCTCACCAGATTTGATTACTCACAAATTGAACATTGACCCAACAATTAAACCGGTACAGCAGAAGCGCAGACAATTTGCTGCCGACAGAAAAGCTGCATTCGCGCAGAAGTTGAAGCATTGGTAAAGGCAGATATCCTTTTCGAAGTCCATTATCCGACCTGGTTGGCGAATCCTGTTCTAGTCCTGAAGTTTGATAATACGTGGAGAATGTGCGTGGATTTTACTGATCTGAATAAATATTGCCCGAAGGACTGCTATCCACTACCTTCTATCGACCAAAAGGCTGAAGCCATCACCGGACATCCCGCACTCTGTTTCTTGGACCTATATAAGGGATACCACCAAATTCACATGGATAAGAAGGATGCGATCAAGACAACATTTATAACGGACTTCGGCATCTTTGCATACAAAAAGATGCCCTTCGGGCTCAAGAATGCCGGAGCCACTTATCAACGGTTGATGGACCATGTCTTTCAGGACCAAGTTGGTCGAAATGTGGAGGTCTATGTCGATGATCTAGTCATCAAGAGCCGAACTTTTGATGCATGTGTTCGGGATATTGCTGAAACACTGGATGTACTTCGACGCCATAATCTCCGCTTAAATCCAGCGAAATGCACCTTCGGGGTCGGTTCCGGCAAATTTTTAGGATACATGGTCTCTCCTCAGGGACTACAAGCTAACCCCTCCAAAATTCGGGATATCCTCGATCTCAAGACACCCCAGAAAGAAAAAGATGTTCAACGCCTTACTGGACGATTAGCCGCGTTAAACAGGTCCCTATCTAAAGCGGCTGAACGGCAACTTCCTTTCTTTAAGGTTCTACGGCAAGTTAAGAAATTCGAGTGGACTCCCCAATGTGAGGAGGCTTTGACAGCCTTAAAGCAGCACATCCGTCAACTTCCCATTATTTCCGCCCCGATTGATGGAGAACCCCTGTATCTATATTTGTCCACCTCTGATGAAGCCATCAGCGCAGCTCTTGTCCGCGATGATCACGGGACTCAGAAGGTTGTGTATTTTGCCAGCCGGGCCTTGCAAGGAGCAGAAACCCGATACTCAGTCATCGAAAAGACCATATTGGCATTGGTTATGGCGGCCCGTCGCCTCCGTCCCTATTTTCAGGGACATGTTATAAACGTTCTCACAAACCAACCAATCCGTCAAATCCTGAGTAAGCCAGATCATTCAGGTCGACTCGTCAAATGGGCAATAGAGTTGGGAGAGCATGACATTCAATTTCTTCCTCGTCACGCTATTAAAGGCCAAGCCCTGGCTGATTTTCTAGCCGAAGCTACCTTTGAGCGCCCGGACTCCAACTCACATCTTGAACACATTTCCCCTACTGATCCCAGTGTCGAAACCGAACGATGGCATGTTCATGTAGATGGTGCCTCCGCTACACGGGGAAGTGGTGCCGGGGTCATCATCAATGGACCTGACAATGTCGAAGTCAAGTATGTTCTACGCTTCAACTTCAAAGTCACGAATAATGAAGCTGAATATGAAGCGATTCTTGCGGGTCTTCGCCTTGCAAAGACTTTAGGAGCTGCACATATTCGAGCATACACTGATTCCGAGGTAGTTTCTAGTCAAATCAATGACTTATATACAGCAAAGGAGGAAACCATGAAACGGTATTTGGCTTTAGCTCAAAGTCACCTACACACATTTGCCTCTGCCCACATTCACAAGATTCCCCGAGAAGAGAACAAAAAAGCTGACACTCTCAGCAAACTGGCCTCCGCGGCTCCCTCAAGTATACCTTCTGATGTACTTGTAGAAGAGATGTCTCATCAGTCAATCTACGAACAGCCTGTCTCGGTAATCACTGACTCCAAAATTACTTGGATGACACCCATTTTCCAATATCTACAGGATGGAACCCTACCCGATGACAAGTTACAAGCTTGACAGGTAATCTTGAAAGCACCAAAATATACTTTACATGACGGGGTCTTGTACAGACAATCTTATCTCCAGCCCAGTCTTCGGTGCCTCGGCCCGGTACAGGCTCATTACATCCTCAAGGAATTACACGAAGGCTCATGCGCAAACCATATTGGTTCCCGGACTCTTGCTAAAAAAGCACTCCGGTGGGGATATTATTGGCCTACTCTTTTTAATGATGCGCATGACCTAGTGGCAAAATGCGAGAATTGTCAGCGGCACTCACGGATTAAACACTTACCTCAAACTGAACTGACAGGTATACAGAGTGCATGGCCTTTTATTCAATGGGGCATAGACATCGTGGGCCCTTTCCCTTTAGCTCCAGGTGGTTTTAAATTCTTAGTGGTCGTTGTGGATTACTTTACCAAGTGGGTCGAGGCCGAACCACTCACTACCATCACTGGAAGGAAAATTCTTAATTTTGTTTGGAAGAACATTGTTTGCCGATTCGGTATCCCTAGCACCATTATTTCTGACAATGGGAAACAGTTCGCGAATGACCCTTTCCGCTCTTGGTGCGAGGAGTTACACATTAAACAGGCATTCACTTCGGTGGCCCACCCCCAGGCTAACGGCCAAGTCGAGGTGACAAACCGAACACTTGTTGAAGGTATCAAGAAACGCTAGGCGAATCTAAAGGACTTTGGGTTGATGTCCTCCCTCAGGTATTATGGGCTTATCGCACTACGCCACATTCTGCTACAGGCGAAACTCCTTTTAGCCTAACCTACGGCTCCGAAGCCGTCATCCCGGAGAAAATCGGAGTAGCCAGTCCTAGGGTGTTGAATTTCAACCCAGAACAGAACGAGGATGCTCTCCGTACCAACCTTGACGAAGTAGAATATCGCCGAGAACAAGCTCTTATCAGACAAGCCAAAAATAAACAGCAAACATCGAAGTATTACAATGCTCGAGTTCGGTATACACAGTTTAAGGTCGGTGATCTTATGCTCCGGCGCAACTCCGCCAGTAAGGCCCAGCCTGAAGGCAAGCTCTATGCAGCATGGGAAGGACCATATCGTGTGGTTACTGTCCATCCCCTTGGGAGTTATCAGCTTGCACGTGTTGATGGTACCCCAGTGCCTCGGACTTGGCATGTTACTAACCTTCGAAAGTTTTTTCTCTAAACACTGTTAGTTTTACTTCGATCTTCTATCTCTTGCATAATTTGTTTCTATTATGATAAGTTTTGCTCAGTCAACAATACTATTCTTGTCTATCTATTATGTGTTTATGATACCGTGGGGACGCCCCGATATCTTTATATTACATGTTTCCGAACATTTATTTTCGATCCGTCGTATATAAAACATGTCTCCGGACTCCATTACTCACTTCCTCAACTCAGTCAAGTTACATATTTAAACCTCAGGGTTTTGTTCAAATTCTATCCCACTCGATCAAAGAGTACAAGGCATTATTAATTTATCTCCGGACTTCAACTCATTTTCTTTACACACTCTTGATAATCTATTTAAGTGTTTTTGTTTTTCAAAAAAAAAAAAAAGGATAAACAAACAACGTTTTTTAACTAGTCATGTATAAGTTACAACAGACTAATTATTCTCTCACTACATTAATTTTGGTCGGATATTAGCTATTCTACTTCCTACTGACGTTGCTCGGAGTCCTCTCCGAACCAAAACGCGAAACCTCGTCGCCTTGTCTCTGATCGAACATTCCTAGTCCTCCGGGAAGTTTCTTGCGCGTTCCGACGACGCTCTACTTCGCTTCGGTCACGGACTCCGGTCCCATGCCTATAACCTGTCCCTTGAGGACCCCGGTCTGTTGCAGCATGTCCGGATCTTCTACTTGGCCCGACATATTGATCCATTCCGCATGGCCCCATTCTAGTGGCGCCAAAGGATCCATCACCTCGGGGGTTTGAGTTATGTATTCCCCGGTCTTATGATGAGGAGACTCTGGTGTCTTCCGAGACACTGGTTTTACTCTTCATCCCCTCCCCGGAGTGTTCGCCCATTCTACAGCATCCCACTCCTCAACAGGCATCTCATCAATCTCCTTGGCCAAAGCTACAACTGTTGACCCACTGGCCTCCGGCTCAACCACACGTGTTTCTTCCGGTTCTTGGGGCACGCTCGACATCACCTCGGGCATGTTATTGGTTTTTCCTGCACCTACAGTTTGGTCCTCCGACAACATCTTCTCTTAAGTATCGGTCTTTGTTTTCTTGCCCCGATGCTTTTTCCTGCGGCTGTGTTCCTGTTCCTCTTGCTCTGCAATGTTTAAAGCTTCGTTCCTGGCCTCCACTTTCTTTTGCAGCTCTACCAGAAATCCTAATACCAATCGGTTCCTTATGACTTCAGGATTATTGGCATCACCTTGCTCGCTCCGCTGCTGGACGTCTCCCCGGATTTCTGCTCTCCGGGCTTGAATCTCTTGAATTGATAATCGCCCGCCATCAACAAGCAAGTGCTCACACTCTTGTTGGTTTATACGGAGTTGCTCCAACTCCAGATCTTTTAACACGCACTTTGCTTTATACTGCCGCATCTGTTGTGCGGATTCTTTCCATGAGCTCTCTGCTTCTACGCATCTCTTTTCTACTGATATTAAATTCTTTGATAACCGTGGGACTTCGTGCAACATCCAAATATCTCGGTCTTTCTGTAACCAGACTATTGATGATTGAAGCTGCTTTATTACCTCATATGGGTTTTCAATATTTTCCTGGCAAAGGAGACATCTCGGTTTTTAGACCTTACGAATACGTGTACATTGTTACGAATAAGAATATGGCAACATTTGACATCCATAAAATGTTTCAACATTGTTTATTTCTCTGGAAATACAAAGTTGTTCATTACAAAGCAAGAATATACAACGGAATCTTTTTTACAGATCATCTACTCTACATTCTGCTCATGAGTTGGAAGGTCACTGACCTCTCCAGGGGTAGGGGTGGTCCCTTTTCCACCCGAGGCCTCTGCAACGTCACTAGCTACCTCTATTGCCTTGCCAGAGCCTTCAATCATGTCGGTAGGCATTATAGCTCCTTTACGGGGAATAGGAGCTCGGTTCCTTAACTCCCGTACATAAAAACCGTTGCGAAAACCCAAGAAGTCCTTATCCTGGTCTTCATTACACCGTTTAATAATTTCGGGAGTTAAAAGTGTGTTCTTCTTAGCTAAGGCCTCGATCAATGGCCACTTCGGAGCTTTCATCAACGCCTCGAAATATGCCCCATCTTCGTTCCCTACTGCATCATAGTTATACCCGAAGTCTTCATCATAAACATTGACCTCCGGGTATTTATCATATATGGTTTCCAACAGCTCGGTTTTTGTAGCTGTGTCTGCAGCCACGAATGTGCTCAGAAACTTCAAGAATGTCTCTGTTTGCATCAATTTATCGGCGAAAGTTTCTAGTACAGCTCCCTGGCCCACGATCGCTTTGTTCAGCTCTTCTCGTGCCGCAATTAAGTCACCCCGAATCACGGCAACCTCGACAGCCTGTTCGCGTAGCCTGGCTGTTTCTCTCTCGGCAAGTACTGCCCTGTCTCGGGCTACTCTGGCACTCTTCTGGGCCTCCGCGAATCCGGCCCGTAATTTGGTGACCTCGGCCTCCAGCTCGGCTATTCTGTCTCGGGAAGATTCTTTCTCCAATCTTCCCACCAGCCCGCGGATTGGCTCCAGCAGTTTTTCCAGCTCGGCTCCGGCCGCAGTTATCTCCGCTCCTTGTCCCTGCATTGCCTCACTATTATGATGGGCGTGTGCGATGTGTAATAACACATTATTTACGAAGATACCTCGTGAGCCGGGGTCATGTGCGTCTTTTTGGGAGGCGGTGGTGTTGTTGGAGAGGTGATCCTCCTCTTGGCACTCGGAGTCAACCCCGAGAGTGGAATGTTGTCCTCGTGGTCGTCTCCTTGACTACCTCCAGCTGCCGTTCTCTGTAGCTCCGGGGTCTTAGATCTATCATCTCGTCCACCAGAGCTGGCTTCTGTACTCTTCTTCGCGGCACTCTTAAACTTACCCACTGCACACGACAAGTCATATGTTTAGAGAATTGACAAGTGTATCTTACACAATTTATACAGAAATAAAAGCCCTACCCTCTAATTCTGCCCCGGCTCTCGACCTCTCTCCCTCAGATACGCTTGGCGTCCTGTCAGAACCAGTCCCGGTTGGGGTATCTTTCTCTTGGGAATCCGAAGTCCCAGCAGCCCATCTGGAATAATACGGGCTCAACCCAGCTCTGTCCAGGACTTCTTCCGGAAATCTGGACTCCAGAACACCGGCTCTCTTCAAAACGTCTACACCTCTAGGTTCCCCTGCCGGGGCACTATCTACTACCTCTAACATTTGCCACTTCGGCAGCACTGTTGCCTGCCTAACATAAATAAATTTCCCTCTCCATCCTTCAATCTTACTCGGATTCTTGACCTTAAATCTTTTACCCGGCCTAGGGTTAAGGTAATACCAACCTTTATTTCTCCCCATCGTTTTTAGCTGAAAGAAATGCCTAAATAAACTAACACTAGGCACCAATCCCCCCTTACTACACTCCACTAAAAAACCTACCACCTGCCTTACAGCATTGGGCCCTAATTGTTCCAAAGCTATTCCATAATACTCCAACAATTTTACTAAAAAATCCCACAGAGGAAACCTCAATCCTACGGCCAGTTGATCTATGTACACAGATATGAATCCTTTGGGAGGGCAACAGGCTTTGTCCTTATCTTCGGGAATAATAAATTCCAAGTCAAAGGGTAAGAAAAAATTTGGAATCCATCGCCTAATTTGAGTCTCGGTTACAGTGGGCCTTACCCCTGCCACCTCGAACCCCTCTACTTCCTCCTCACAGCGGGGAAAACTTACTGCCTGTACTCTGATTTCACTAAGATCACCTCGATGAATTTGTCTACTTTCGTTGTTCACGGGGAAGATGACCCAGATAGGAGGTGCTCTAAAAGGCTCCCCTTCTTTGCCTACCTCCTCCACCCTAGATGAAGACGAAGATGAGATAGACATACTTACTTGTTTTCTTTGGTTGGTTGGTGTGATGTTCTATCTTCACAAGTTGGCACAATGGTAGATTTCTCTGATGCGCGATTCAGATAACTGCAAGAGAAGAAGGTGAAGGGTTTTGATTTCCCTCATTTTCTTATACATTCAGCAACGGTAAAGATTCGATGGTTTAAAATCAACGGTCCTGATCTTCACGTGCCATACACGCGCCTCGAAACCAACAATATGCGCCGTTTCACACGCGCTTACTCGAATACTGTGTACATCTGTCAGTCACGCGCCTCAGTTGTGTTCACCACTCGTGTTGAAGAAGCTTCTCAACCCCGGTTGAGGGACCTCGGGGTTTACCTTTTCTCAACCCCGGTTGAAGGACCTCGAGGTTTACTTTTCTCGACTTCGGTTGCGTCACCCCGTGTTTTCTCACTCCTTCCCAAGTCCATCTCAAGTACACTGGTGTTTTTGCCTTTTTTCTCATTCCAATCCCATAACTCCTGGAATCTGGTTTTCTATTTCACATCACTTCTGGTCTACCTTATCTACTTTACAAGCCGAATCCTTCTGCTTCGGCTTCTTGGGGGAGGGGCATCTGGTAGGTATGGCCCAAGTTGCCTAAGGCTGCAAGCCGGCCCAATTTGTCTAGAGTTGGAGGCCCAAGAATTGGACCAAATACAGATTTGGTAATTAAGTTGCGATGGCAACGCAAGGGGGATTGAAGATTTGACCCACGATTTCCTCTCAATCACAAAGGCAGGTTTTGTGGCCTTAATTGTAGGAATATAGTTAGGGCTGTGATTTGTATGATATAAATAGTAGAATTAGAGAGAGAAAGAGGGTTGGAACTTTAATCAAAGAGAGATCACTTGTAAACAAAAACAAAGAAAGAGAGAAGAAAAGGAGCCCGGTAGGGACATCATTTTCCTGTGGACGTAGATCTCCGGATCGAACCACGTAAACCTTGTGTCTTATTGTCTGGTTATCTTCTGATTTTTATTATCTTTCGTGAATATTCTTTTGATAACGGATTGCGCTTTATCAGTTTCAGATTCAAACTTGATTGAAATTAAGGTTGAAACTCAAACATTGATTTCAGAAGAAATACATACCACATTGAGCTTAGATGATGGGTTGAGCATCAATGAAGGTAACAATAAAAACATACATATGAATTAAATATACTGTTAATTATAATATAAATATACTATTAGGCAAAATGACATACTATCAACCAAAATGATATATGCTATCAGGAAAAATGATATGTACTATCAGGCAAAATCATATGTACTATCAGACAAAATAATATATACTATCAGGTAAAATGGTATGTTCAAGTGGTCGCGGGCGGACGCGACTTGGAGTCGCGTCCCTGACCAACCTGACGAAGAACGAGTAAAAAAGCTTCAACAAAGGTTCGCGGCCGCGACCATGTCGACGAACCTTGAACTCCAACGATGATTTGCGGCTGCAACCAAGACGACGAACCTAAAACCCCCCTGTTCCCAAAACCGGGCAGTATGAATTAATGTTTGACTGACATAGTACACTTTATTATAAATAATAGTATCCTTTTAGTTGCATAACTGTATATGTTATCTGCTCACTTTTTTTTTTACAGACTGTGCAAATGAATCACTAGATGTTTGTGGTTCACCACTTGGGTTTCAGAGAAGCACAGTCCTTGAAATGTATGATTTGTACTGCATGTATGCTCGTAGCCTGGGTTTCAGTGTTCGAAAGTCAAGCAATTGATTCTCATCTAAAGGAGATATCTTAGGGAAATTTTTTATGTGTTCCAAGGCTGGGGAAAAGAAAATAAATTCAGAGGAAAATAGAAAAAGAAACCAAGCATAGGAATAAATTGTGAGGCCTCTATGAGAGTTTTAAAGAATGAAGCAGAGCAATTTGAAGTTGTGAAACATTGTATGATTCACAATCATGAACTGACTAGGCCAGAACTAAACCATTTACATCGTTCAGAGAGGAAAATCACAAATGAGTAGGCATAAATGATAGAAAGTATGGTTACTTCTGGAATAAAGCCAATGGATTCTTACAGATATATGGTTTATGAAGCTGGCGGAGAAGAGGGTGTTGTGCACACCATGAAAGATCACTTGAACTTCATTAGCCGATTGAAAATGGAAGCAATAGAAGGAGGGGATGCCGAAACTGTGGTAGATATCATACGAGAGGAAAATCAAGAAGATGTTGCTTTTTTTTACAAAGTGAAGATGGTAGATTATGCAATATCTTTTGGAGAGATGGTATGATGATGGAAGATTTTAGTGTCTATGGAGATGTTCTAATATTTGACACAATATACCGAACAAATAAGTACAACTTAATATGCGCTCCTTTTATAAGCATAAACAATCATTCAAAGAATGTGATGTTTGGTTGTGCTTTTCGATCAGATGAAAAATTGGAGTCATTTGTGTGGCTTTTCACAGCATTCAAGAAATCAATGAGGGGAAATCTCCAGTAACAATATTCACAAATCAAGATTTTTCAATTGCAAAAGCAATTGAAAAGGTACACAAGTCTTATCACTAAAGTCATACTGTTGTAGTATTCCTTGTATACTATGACTTTTACAAACATGTACTATGTATGTTTCATAATATTATTAGGATATACGACTATTTTACAACACTGTATAAACTTTCATCTATAAACATATACTGCATTCGCAAACACAAATGTGTACTATACTGTTTCTGAACATATATTATAGTGTTTCTGAACATATACCGTGTCAAGTTTATAATATTTCCAGTAACTGGCTTACTTATAATTTTCAACTTCCAATGCAGGTTTTCCCTGATACAAGACATTGCCTTTGTCAATGACTTCTTTACCAGAATGCAATAACAAGGTTTGCACATCTAAAAAGTAATAGCAGTTTCAAGGATGAATTCATAAAGTGTTTGTCAGGGTGTGTTGATGAAATTGAATTTGAAACTTGTTGGAAAAATATGATATCAACATATGGGCATCAACAAAATGAGTGGTTTGCAAGATTGTATAGCTTAAAAGACAAGTGGTGCGCTGCATTGAGCAAAGATTTCTTTTCAGCTGGAATACTATCATCTCAAAGAAGTGAAAGCACAAACAAAAGTGATATCATTCAATGCAAAGAAGACAACAACCTTGACTGATTTCTATGGTATCTTCAAAGAAATAGTAAAGCGTTGGCCAAGCACAAAAAAACTTGATGAGTTCGTATGTGCAACATCAAATCCCGCCTTAAATTTGGACATGACAGGGATCATAAAACAAGCTTCAGAGGTATATACTATAAAGATTTTCAAAGATTTTGAAGAAGAATTCAGAAAATGCATTTCAAGTTATTCAATTCTTGTTGGATGCCAAGATAGTACAATGATTTATCATGTTTCATCAAATATGGTTGACAATAAGAAAAGCATAGTAATATATGACAGAAGCATGAATTTAATTTCTTGTACTTGCAAGAAATTTGAGGAGTGCGGAATTATATGTTACCATTGTTTGAGAGTATTGCATATAAATTCTGTCCTAAGCATTCCAGAGATCTACACAAAAAAAGATGGACAAAAATCGCAAAATCAACCATTTGGGAGAAAAACAAGTCAAATCCAGACATTGAAGCACATCAAGTGAACATCCAGTGGAGACATCAATTGGTACGTAATTTCTACAACTTGATATTGAAAAGACAACAACATGAAGAAACAAGAAGAATCATGGAAGAAGGGTATGTGAGAGATAAAGAAGTTATTGATGCTTTTCCTAGACAATTCAGAGCCAACAGAACCCATCGAATCATCTAACACCATTCTTGATCCACCTCAATCAAATACAAAAGGGAGGAAAGCACAAAGGGCAAAGTCTCAACTTGAAAGACGAAGGAAGAAGAAAGCAAGAGAACTAACTCAAATCAATAACAATGAATTTGGTTCAAAAACACCAAACATCTGTATCATTTAGTTATATGTACTGAACATATCTTTTTTATTAATATTGTTGAATTGATAACATTATTATTTTGTTCACTTTTAGTATATGTTATGCTTCCTCACATTATATGTTATGTTATGTTTTAAAGCCTCACAGTATATATAACGTTATGTCATAGTATATGCCTGGTAGCGTCGTTTCTTGCTACCAAATTAATGTGTATAAAGAATACACTTTACCTTATCCTACTACTCTAACTAGTAGAGTGGCAAGTAAGGGTCGATCCCACGAGGAACGGCCGAACAAATTTTACTTTATGTAACTAGAAAACAATAAAGAAGTGGGGGGATTTTAATGAAATAACAACTAACACCTAAATAAACAAAGACAATTAAAGATATTTTTATAGGTTTTTGGTTTTTTTAAATAACAAAACGATTCACCCTTGATCATGTTTCACCGAGGTCTTGGACGATTTATGCAACTATTGTTAATGCCCTATTCAATTGTGATTCTAGCCCTTATCTCAAGGCTATTAACAAGCTCTAATAGCCTTGTTGTCCCTTAATCTTAGTTAATCAAAACAAGCTCTTCGACTAACCCTATTCAGTTTAACCGAATCCTCGAACAAGCTCTCTTAGATTCAATCACCAAATGCATTAAACACTAGGACAACGAGATAAATTCAACATAAAACTCGCAAGCTCGGTTTTAGTGGTTGAACTTTGTGTTATCACCAATAAATAAATCTATTGTTTGCTACACGGGAATCGGAAATCCTACAATTACGGATAGTAATTTCCTATTCTAGCAACACATTCACAAATCCCTTAAAGGGTGATCAATCCAATAGAAAAAATTCATAAATGTGAGTCAATAAGAGCAAATAACACAAAACACTTGAATACACAATATTTTCGGTAACATTAACCGTAATAATCACATAAATGTCTTGAACTCAAGGTTCCACAATAATCAAGGGTGAACAAAAGGGTGCTAATCACCCATTTTACCTAATACAAAGATAAAATAACAGAAAATTAAAGAAAACATGAAAATAGGATAGAAAGAACCAAAAGTTAGGGTTGAAGAGAAAAGTGGCTGATTATGTGAGGGGGATGGGTTCTAGGTTAGGTTAAATTCGAATGGGATGATATATATATAAGGAGAGAAAGTGTTAGTAAAAAATAGGCAAAATCGCATTCAGGATTTTTAAACAGGGTAAGGAATCTTGGCCGAGATGCAAGTGTGTCTAGGCCGAGACGTGAAAAAGGATTTTTCAGCTGGTGGGTCGAAGGCTAATCTCGGCCGAGATTGGGTTGCATCTCGGCCGAGACGTGAAAAGAGGAAATTAGGGTTTTTCAGGATTTGACTCATCTAGGCCGAGATTGGATTGCATCTCGGCCTAGATCTTCATCTTTTGAATTTCTGAAATCCCCTGCAGACTCATCTAGGCCTAGACGCATTATCTGTCTCGGCCTAGATCTTCCATCTCGGCCTAGACGCATTATCTGTCTCGGCCTAGATTTTCAATTTTGCAATTCTTCATGAAATCCCCTGGAGACTCATCTCGGCCGAGATTTTCATCCTGTCTCGGCCGAGATCTTCAATTAGCCCTTCCTTTTGTTGCCTCGATCGATCCCTCGACTCCGCGGTCGTCTGATGTTCTTTTTCGACCCTTTTTCACCTGTCTTAACACAAAAACAGCACAAACGCATTATTTTGCCCATGAGAGTATAAAAGCACTAAATACACGTGATTATGCACATTATTGACACTACAATGACACTAAAAATGCCCTAAAGTGCATGCACGAAACACGTGTACCAATGCCCAAATGATAAACAGTATATTTATTTTTCTATAGTTCGATATAATTATTTTATTTTTGTATAATTCGATATATTTATTTTTCCCAACTCACATTTCCATTATTCTTGTATTATGATCAGTGAGCATAAGGATGTTTGATGGTGTGGTCAGAGTCATCTCAAATGTTAGGTATGTTCCTGGCCTTAAAAGGAATCTTCTATCGCTTGGTTCTTTGGTAACCAGTGGATGTCAGTTTAGCTCAGTAGATGGATTCTTGCATATCACAAAACATGGAAAAATGGTGATAAAAGGCAGACAACATAATGGACTATTTATCCTGATTGGTTCACCTATTGTTGGAAGTGTGGATATGGTCTTGAACAGCTCTGAGATGATTAAATGGCACAAAAGACTTGGACACATAGGAGAGAAGGGATTGAAGGAATTTTCAAGAAGTGGAGTAATTGGAAATCTGGGAAATCAAGAACTGGAGTTCTGTGATCAGTGTGCTCTGGGCAAATCCAAGAAGTTGCCCTATGGAAAGGGAGTTCACACAACTCAAGAACCATTAGATTATGTTCACTCTGACATATGGGGGCCTGCAAGAACAGAATCCCATGGTGGTGCAAGGTATTTCATGTCCTTGATTGATGATTACAGCAGAAAGGTGTGGATCATGTTGATGAAGAACAAGAGTGATGCCTTTCACAAGTTCAAAACATGGTTGATCCAACTGGAAAATGTCAAAGGGAAGAAGCTGAAGCATCTGAGGACTGATAATGGACTGGAGTATCTCTCTACCGAGTTTACAAACTTCTGTGAAGAAAGAGGAATCAAAAGACACAGGACTGTACCAATGAATCCTCAACAGAATGGAGTTGCAGAAAGGTTCAACAGGACTCTTCTTGAAAGAGTGAGGTGTATGCTGTTGGATGCTGGGTTGCCAAAGGTGTTTTGGGGAGAAACCATTGCTACAGCATGCTATCTCATCAACAGGTCACCCTCATCAGTAATTGGGTTCAAAACACCTGAAGAGGTGTGGAGTGGACAGAAACCAAGTTATGAAGGGTTAAGGGTGTTTGGGTGTCTTGCTTTTGCCCATGTAAAGCAAGACAAGCTAGATGCAAGGGCTCTCAGATGTGTGTTTCTTGGATATCCGGATGGAATGAAGGGTTACAGATTGTGGTGCCTAGAACAAGGAAATCAGAAGATAATCATAAGTAGAGATGTGAAGTTCAATGAGAATGTGATGGCTTACACTTCTACAGGCTCTAAGGAAGAATTTGATGGTGCTAAAGAGACAGAGGAGATATCAATTCAGGTGGAGCATCCTGCAGAAGATGATCACACACCTCAACCACAAGAAGACTTACAAGAAAGTGAGTCATCATCTGAAGAAGAGGCACAAACTGGACCTTCCCAAAACATCAGGGAATACAGCATTGGAAGGGATAGGCCTAGAAGAACAATCAACAGACCGGATTTCTATGGCCAAGCAGGGAGTGTCTACTATGCCTTAAGTGTTGCTGAAGACCTGGAATCACAAGAGCCTAGTAGTTTTCAAGAAGCACTAGACTGTGAAGAAGGTGAACACTGGATACAGGCAATGACAGAAGAGATGGAGTCCCTGGAAAAGAATAAAACCTGGATATTGGTGGAAAAACCAAAAGGTCAGAAACTTGTAAGCTCCAAATGGATATACAAGAAGAAACTAGAGACAGTAGGATCCAAACAGGTGAGGTTTAAAGCAAGATTGGTGGCTAGGGGCTTTACACAAAGAGAAGGAATTGATTTCAATGAGGTTTTCTCTCCAGTAGTAAAGCACTGCTCAATCAGGCTGCTTTTATCAAAGGTCACACAGGAGGACATGGAACTACAACAACTGGATGTAAAGACAGCCTTGTTACATGGAGAACTCAATGAGGAGATATATATGAAACAGCCAGAAGGCTTTGTTGTTCCTGGGAAAGAAGACAAAGTATGTTTACTGAAGAAGTCACTATATGGACTTAAACAAAGTCCAAGACAGTGGAACAAGAGGTTCAATGACTTCATGATCAGTGTTGGCTTTGTAAGAAGTCTTTATGACAGTTGTGTTTACTTCAACAAAGGTTCAAAGCAAGATAAAGTTTTTCTTCTATTGTATGTGGATGACATGCTAATTGCCAGCAGGAACAAGAACAGAATACAATGGTTGAAGGATACACTTAATGCTGAATTTGACATGAAAGATCTGGGAGAAGCCAAGACGATATTGGGCATGAACATTCTAAGAAATAGAGAAGCTGGAGTACTTTGGTTATCTCAGAGACAATACCTACAGAAAGTATTGGAGAGGTTTCATATGCATGAAGCCAAACCTCTCTCTACCCCAGTTAATCTACAGAAGAAACTTTCAAAAGAACAATGCCCAAAGACTGAAGAGGAAATCATACAGATGAGCAATATCCCTTATGCAAGTGGAGTTGGAAGTCTTATGTATGGAATGATCTGTAGCAGACCTGACTTGGCATATGCTGTATCTTTGGTAAGCAGGTTCATGTCAAATCCAGGAGTTGAACATTGGGAAGCTTTGAAACATGTGATGAGGTATTTAAAAGGATCAGTGAACATGTCACTGAAATTTGAGAAGAAAGCAGATGGAAGTACTGTTGCATTGGAGGGGTTTGCTGATTCTGATTTTGCAGCAAACGTGGACACAAGGAAGTCTATTTCTGGGTTTGTGTTTACCTTATATGGGACAGCCATCAGCTGGAGGAGTGCACAACAATCTGTTGTGGCACTATCAACTACAGAAGCAGAATATATCTCTTTAACTGAAGCTATCAAAGAGTCAATCTGGTTGAAAGGGGTGTTAAGAGATTTGGATATCAAGCAGAAGTGTGTAGTAATCTACTGTGATAATCAAAGTGCTTTACATCTTGTGAAACATCAAGCATTTCATGAAAGATCAAAACACATTGATGTTAGGTTACACTTTGCTAGAGATATCATAGATTCTGGGACTGTGGAGGTGAAGAAGGTACACACATTGCATAATCCTGCTGATTTTCTTACAAAGGGTGTACCTGGAAACAAAGTGGATCATTGCTCGAGCTTGCTGCAGCTGGAGCAATGTCATGAAGAGCATTAACAGAAAGGCAGTGATGAGGCAGTAAGGGGTACACTTGATTCATTGAGGTGGAGATTTGTGAGGAAGTGTTCAATCTCATCAAGTGAGCTATACTTTGAAATAGGATGTGTTGGGAATGTGGAACCGGGATCATGAAGTGAAGAACCGGATGGATGAACCGGGTTTTGGCGTGAAGAAGTAAATCTGTTCAGAATAAACCGGGTTCAGGGTTGTTGGAGATAACCGTCAATTGTGACGAGTCTGTTTCAGGTTTGTGACGGGAAAAACCGTCACATTTGTCCGGTAGCAGAAGCCAACTTGATTCAGTTAGAACTTCTTGGTCAGTTACATTCGAGCTGCAATACATATATCATTGGAAAGCTCTCTTCCAGGAGAACAACACTACGTCGAGCAATTTCCTTCTTTCATAGATTACAGAGAGAATTTGAGAGTGATTGTTTTTCTGCCCTAATTTGTTCCAGAATTGGGCGTTTTCATTTCTGAGTGTAATTTCTGTAATTGATTGGATATCTTAGTGAATTGAGGTGTGCCTTGCCTCCGTGGATGTAGTTAATCTTGAACGAACCACGTAAAACGAGTGTGTGATTCATTTACATTTCCAGTTCTGCGCCAGTTCACCTCGGCCACAACTCTGGCCGAACTAGTTGTGTGTTTCTCAAACTGTTATTCTTCGAACTCATTCCAGATTCTTAGTGTTGTGTGATTAGGAGTTGATTTTACTAACAGTACTTGACCCTAAGCACACTATGGGCCAGCATCTTGATGTCATGAAAGACATGATTCGAGAGCTTCAAAATGCTGGAAATGAACACACAAATGAACAACAAGTTTTGGCAGTCCTAAGGTCACTACCTGAGCAGACTTGGGGACATGTTAAACTTGTGCTCACACACAACGAACAAATCCAGACCTTTGACAGCGTCGCCAGTCATCTTAGAATCGAGGCTGACCGTCGAGAGGTAGAAAGAGCACAAACGGCTGCTTTCGTCGCACACGCTGGCCAACACAAGCCTAACACAGACAACCATTAGAATGCAGGACAAAGCAAAGCCAAAAACTAAAACTTGGGCCCGCAAGGTGAAAAGGCTAAAAAGCATCACCATGGTAAAAGGGGCGGAAAGAAGAAAGACACTTTCTATAACTGTGGAAAGATGGGTCACTTTGCTCGTAATTGTACTGAGCCAAAGAAGGTAAGACCTGCTCCTAGCTCTTCTGATTCATTTGTTTGCTCACATGTGTTCGTTGCTAATTCTCTCGATGGTTGGATCATAGACTCGGGAGCAACCAAACATGTGACAAGAGATAGAGAAAGATTTGTAGATGATTATCGAGTACCAGCGGACAACCACTACGTTGCTATGGGAAATGGCGCGCAAGAAGAGGTGGTGGGAGTTGGGTCATACCAGCTCAAACTTAGCACTGGGTGCGAGCTGCTCCTTAGTGATGTGCTTTATGCGCCTAGTATTCGATGTAATTTACTTTCAGTTTCAGCACTTTTGAGTGAAGATTTTTCTTTCCTATATGAAAAGACTATGTTATCTATTTTTCTCGGCAACAACCTTTATGACATAGGACATATGAACAATGGATTTTTCATGTTGGATTTATCTATTGCATGCACTTCTTTTGTATCTTCGTCTGTTGATGTTTTAAATGATTCTAATAAATGGCATGTAAGGTTAGGACACATAGGACGTGAAAGGATGAATAGGTTAGCTCGAGAAGATCTTTTAGGCAATCTCGCTAAAGTCAACCTTCCTGTGTGTGAACCATGTTTGGCAGGAAAAGCCTGCCTGAAGCCTTTTGGAAAGGCAAAAACAGCTACTCAACCTCTAGAGTTAGTTCACTCGGACACATGCGGACCCGTAAATGTGAAGGCACGACACGGTGCATCCTATTTCCTCACATTTATTGATGATTATTCGCGCTATGGTTCAGTGTGTCTCCTGTCTCACCGCTCATAAGCGCTTGATTGCTTTAAGCGATTCTTAGTGGAGGTTGAGAACCAAAGAGATAGGAAACTTAAAACTTTACGCACTGATAGGGGGCGAGAATACTTGTCTGATCAGTTCAGACAATACTGTGAGGAAAAAGGGATCATTAGACAACTGTTAATTCCTTTCACTCCGCAACAAAATGGTGTTGCAGAGAGGAGGAATAGGACACTTCTGGACATGGCCAGATCAATGATGGTGCAAGCAAATCTGCCAATATCTTTTTGGGGAGATGCAATCTTAACTGCTGCCTACATATTTAACCGTGTGCCGTCAGTTCCTTCGACGCCGTATGAGTTGTGGTATGAAAGAAAGCCTAACTTAGGAGGCCTGCACCCTTGGGGGACATCTGGGTTTGTTCATAATACTTCCCATAATCATAGGAAACTTGTTCCTAGAGCAGTCAAACATATCTTCATAAGATAATGTGACCACTCGCAAGGTTATGTGATGTATGGTGAACATCCTGATGGAGGAATGACAGAAATTGAGTCACGCGATGTCAATTTCCTCGAGGAGGAATTTCCAACAATTGGAGAAGTTAAAGGAGATCTTAAACTTTATGAGTTACAAGATCCCGAAGACAACACTAGAATTCCTGGCGAGGATGCGGTTTCACAACAGAATCTAGCAATCGACGAGAATAATGAGAGCGATCTTAGAGTCAGTGGAAGAAATACATTGCATGAACACTCTCAAGATCTAGAGTTGCGCAGGAGCAAGCGTGGAATGGTGCCCCGAAGATGTTTTGAACTCGAGAGGGAATCTTTCATGTGCGCAACGATGGATGTCGATGAGCCAGCTACTTTTGAAGAGGCTGTAACTTCTCAAAATGCTAACGAGTGGATAAGTGCTATGGAGGAAGAGATGAGTTCAATGGCTAAGAACCAAGTTTGGGAGTCGATCTACCGTCTGGACGCAAGATAATTGGGAACAAGTAGGTTCTCAAAGTCAAGCGAAAAGCAGATGGCTCGATAGATAAGTATAAGGCTAGCCTGGTGGAGAAAGGCTTTACCCAAAAAGAAGGTGCGGACTATGAAGAGACATTCTCCCCAGTGGTGAGGTTTGCCTCTGTCCGTCTCATTTTAACAATTGTCACCCACCTTGATTTGGAACTCTTCCAAATGGATGTAAAGACAGCATTTCTCAATCGAGAACTGGGTGATGAGATCTATATGGATTAACCTAAGGTTTTTCAGGTAAAGGGACAAGAGCGCAAAGTATGCCGCTTAAAGCGTTCCATTTATGGTTTGAAATAGTCTTCCAGACAGTGGTAACTTTGATTTCATCGAGCTATCACTTCGATAGGCTTTACGATGGTTGAGGAAGATCACTTTGTGTATGTCAAAAGGGATGAGAAAAAATTCACAATTCTCTCATTATATGTGGATAACATTCTGTTGGCTGGAAATGATACGGAGATGATTGTCGCCACTCAACAGTGGTTGTCATCTACTTTTGAGATGAAAGAGATGGGAGAGGCAGAATACATACTTGGTGTTAAGATACACCGAGATTGCTCAAAGAGACTCTTAACTTTGTCTTAAGAGACTTATATTAAGAGGGTTCTGGAGTGATTTCGTATGCATAATGCTAAACCCGTTGACACGCCTATTGAAAAGCATTGTGTTCTTAGCAAAGATTTATGCCCAAAGATAGATGATGAAAAAGAAAGCATGGCTAAGGTTCCTTATGCGAGCGCAGTAGGGAGTTTGATGTACGCAATGATGTGTACTCGACCAGACCTGTGCTTTGCAGTTGGGATGGTGAGTAGGTATCAAAATAATCTCGGACGCGCTCACTGGGCTGCAGTCAAAAGGATACTTAGATATTTAAAGGGGACAAGTGATTTAGCTTTGTACTATCACGGTGGCAATCTGAAGTTACTTGGTTACAGCGATGCTGATGGATCAGCGGATAGAGATGAACGCAAATCCACATCGGGATATGCATTCTTGTTGGGTGGCGCTGCTATCACTTGGTGTAGCAAGAAGCAACCTTGTATATCTCTATCCACTATGGAAGCAGAGTACATCGCATGTACGTCTGCAGTTCAAGAGGCTATATGGTTGAGAAGATTTCTCCAGACATTTTAATTGTTACGGCGCACGTAGATGATGTAGTAGTTGTCCTTTGTGACAACACAGCTGCACTAGCATATGCTAAGGACCCCAAGTATCATGGGAGGACCAAGCATATTGACACCAGATACCACTTCATCCAAGATGATATTGCGCAGGGGCAAGTGGTTCTCAGGCACGTTCCCACTGGTGAAATGATAGTTGGTCCTTTCACCAAGTCTTTGAGTAGAGATGTATTTCAAAGGCATGTTAGTAGTATGGGACTTCGTAGAATTTAAATTCTTTTTTGCCTGTATGAACAATTTTATTTATCAATGAAATTTGCCCTTATTATATGTTAGAAGTTCTGTGTCTATCAATGAACAATTTTATTTATCACGAGGCTTGGATTGTCCCACTCACACGGGAAATCGCCATGGCGCTTAGGTAAGCGAGCAGGATGAGACTGACGGATCAAATACTTAAGTGATCACCTTCGTGAAAGGAACAACACGAAAGGTTGTTGTCCATAGTCGCCTTGGCAAGAGGCCAGGATGAGATCATACCTGATCGATTATGAAGAATGTCCTAACTTCATATAAGCCTTATAATAGCCGAGTGTGCGAATCATCGGAAGTTGTGTTGGAGATAAATTTATAGTGATACGCAGGTCAGACGCTAGAAGAGCGACTAGATTAAGACTCGTATGATGTTCAGAGCGTGACATGCCCAAATTTGAGTGGGAGCTCCATCATAGCATGTATTCATACTACATGTGCTAAATGACGACCTTAGTAAGAGGAGTGACCAAATAGATCCCTGCTTCGTCACTGTGTGTGCTCTTATAGTGTTTTTTGTGCCTGATAATGCGCGATCCGCTTATCCCAGGAATTCGAAGTAAAACCCGATTAACAACGACACCAAACTCAAGAAAAAGCAAAGAACACAAGATATATGTGGTTCGATCCGGAGATCTACGTCCACGGGCACAAATAATCACCTGCCGGGGTGTTTTTCACTATCTTCCTTTCAATCTTACACGTTGTAGTTTAGGAGTACAAAGTGCGAACCCTAAATCTGAGTACAATTTTGCTATTTATACTACTCAATTCAATACCCTAACTAAATCCCTAAAATTGCGCCCACCAAATCTGCATGGGAGTTGGAAGGAGATCGTGAGGATCCCACTTTCCAAATATGCCGCGACTGGGCCGCGCCAGGCTCGTGCACTCATCTGGGCCGGCTTGGTTGTTGGGCTCGTTCTTTTGGACCCGGTTGCTCCGGGGCGGGTCAACCCGACCCGGAGTTACTGGGCCATACCTTTCAGTGCCCTTTGGGACTTTGGACTTTTTCATGAAATGTAAGCTTGATGACGCTACTTTAGCTTGTGTTCAATGGTCATGGTTGATACGGTCTGTCAAGTCCAAGCAGACTGACATAAGAGGCCAAGGAAAAACTAAGCTGGTAATGCACTTGTGTACTATGGCTCATAGGCCGGCTGACTAAGTCGAATTAGTTTTGACATAGTCATGAGCATAGATACAATTTAGGAGTCAAACATGCTCTATATGCATAAGAGGGGTCAGAGATGTTTGGTCTAGTGCAACCACGTAGTTTGTGGTACACTGCGAGTCTCCTGAGTTGATGAGTTATGTTAGTTGGGTGATAACTTAATATAACTCTTCTCACTTTGTTCCATTCTGTTCTCGCTCGGTTGCACGCCTTAGTCTCTGTATGAAAGAAGAGATGTGATGATGAGAATTGTGGAGTCTTTAGATTCGAATGAGTCGGATCAGATTTGCATGAGTGAGAGATGTTGGTTGCATCCATATCTGATGGATCCCAATATAGTTGGGATATATATTTGATTAGATATTTTGATATCTTATCAAATATATTCCCGATAGGGATGGAGATCCTATCCATAATAGGAGACAAATCTCTCCCACACCACTATATATACGAATATATCTTATATTCGTAGACTACGGAAAATAACACACCACATAATACGTTTCTCCCAGTTCTCTCTCAATTCTTATTCTTGGAGTACCACCGAAGTTCTCCAAGAGTCTGAGGTGTGTAACAAAAGGGAGGACGGTCTGGTAGTGTTCGTCAGGACGGGCTAGTAGACGAATCGAGTAAGATCCATCGTTTGGGAATCGACTAAATACACTTTCGCTGCAACATAATTGAGGTATATCGATTCCCTATGTACGTGCATATGTGTTTTTATATGCATTCATCTCTAACAGGTTTGTTATAATCAAGAAGAATAAGAGATCATATAGGTGTGTAAGTAATCGTTTATAAGGAGAACGGGTTATATATATAGGTGTGTATGTGGTTCTAAATCATGTGTGTATGTGTTAAACTAAATGTATATATTTTCATGCATGGGGATTAAGAATGGTTCTTGGGAGTTAAAAGGAAATGGGAAGGAGAACTCACATGAATGCATAAGACAAGGGAAATGTACTCCCTTAAGTAAAAGAAAGAAAAACGAGACTTGGGCAAGAGGGGAGCTGTTTGAGGAAATAAGAAAGAAGGCACATCAGATCATTTGTTATATTTTGGTGTTTCACCTTATCTTTCACTATATTCATCAACTTCCATGTGTATTGGATTATGTCAGGAATTAATATGTGTCGTGTATTGAATTAGTTGTAATAGAAGATGAAACACCCACTGTAATAGAGGATTTGGACTGGAGAGAGAGAGGAAAAAAAAAAAAGAGAAAGGGAAGAAAACATATAAAATTAATATAGGTGCAAGTGTATGAAAATGTGTATAAAAATGTGTATATGTATAAGTAAAATGGAATAAAGTTGTTGATGTGCAAAATGTATAAAATAAATGTATGTGTATGTGCACAAAACATGCCATAAATAAGGAATTTAAAATAAAAAACATATAGGGATTTTATCGGTCAAAGACCCAAAAGATGGGTCAACTATCGATTCAGGGCCCGAAAGAAAAATGTTATCAATTTAAGGCCTCAATGATCTAAAACTATCGAATAAAGGCTCAGAAATCTGGTCGACTTAACGGACTTCTAATGGAAAATGACATGGCCGTTAACTAGCCACGTAGGATAGCCACATAATTAAAAAGACCAACCATGTTTCTCAATTTCTTCTCACGTTTCTCAGTCCTCTTCTTCGCAATATTTTATATCTTTCTTCCCAAATTCTACATCAAATTTTCCAACAACTACCTCAACCAAAATCGTTGTTAGATGCAATTATGAGAAAGATGGTGTAAGAATGTTTTCCCGGCTGAATGTTATTTCAACAATTTGTTAAATCGATGGGTTGAAAATAGGGGCTCATTTAATTTGAGCAATCACGTCGAAGACAAGGTAAATGAAGAATAGGCTAAGAGGGCTATGAAAAGGTAACTGATAATTGATTTTGTTGGAGTTTGTAAATTTTCGTGAAGTTTTGTAATGGTTCATATGACATTATTGGTTGCTTTGAATGCTTATAAGATGTTTGATGAAATGCCTAGTTCTCTTTTTCTTCTTTTTTCTTTTTCATTTTGGGCTAATACTGATTGATTTTATCTTCAAATGTTTTTTATGTCTTCTTCTCTTCAATAATTCCTGTATTATTACTAATTCTTGAAGCATGGCCATACCACCAAATATGGAAGAGTACATTTCTTGAAGCATGGCCATACCACCAAGTATTGAAGAACAATTAGAGGGCCATATGCTAAACACTCTGTCTGGAGTGGTCAAAATCGTTGGTCACAATGTGCGCAAGACAACCTTTGGCAGAAGATTCATTTCAAGTGATATAGGTACTAGTTACTGCTTATTACTTCTCTTGATGTAGAAAAGTGAATATAGAAACTAGTTATTCCCTTTGTATCTCTTGGTATAGAAATTGATATGTTCTATATATCCACCAACAGTTGCCACAATGTAAAGTCCAATTTGTTCAAATAAGATTGTCAAAGTATGGCAATTATTTCGTACCAAAAAATAAGAGTGTTGCATGAATTAGACAAAACAATGGGTCAATACTCATTAGTTCACAACGCCTCAAAAAACCTTCACATTACATATCCTTCGCCAGACCAATGTGAATTTGTGGTACTTTGTCAAGCTAATAGCTGCACGGTTGATTCACTTCCAATGCTCAATTTTCACAAAGTATAAAGTAAACAATTGCAACAAATTATATCAAGAATATAAACCATCAGTAACTTTCAAATGGAATACATGATGAACATCCTTCAAAAGTAACAATCTGTATTCACAAATAATTTAAAATACCGTGTAGGATTTAGACAAAATATTCAAAAAATATCTATAATAATTGGAATAGAAAAATAATTAATCTGGCAATCAAAAATTGCTTCTAGAAAACATTCCGATAAAACAAGAAAGACAAAGATTTTTTCATTATTATAGTTGTGCTCCACTTCCCCCATGTTCATTCACATTCTCTTCTTGACGGGATGTAGATGTAGCAGGTTGAGCAGAACCCTCAATAGGTTGCTCCTACAAGATAAAGTAATGAATTATATATACAATAAAGCTGCACGAGGAAAAAAATACTATAAGATAGAGAATTTTACCTGCTCACCCTCTTTGCATGACCTTTTATTATGGCCAAGTCGATGACATTTGCCACATTTTATTATCCCATACTTTCTCTTAGCTTTATGGGGATCTTTGCCTTCTAAGGAGAATTTGTGCCTTTGCTTCTTTGGCCTTCCTGGTGGTCTTTTCAGCAACGGTGGTTGTATGAACTCATTTTCAGTTCTAGGCCAAAAATCAGGACCCGCCATTGGATTTATTTCATACTGATAGGCTCTAAAGAAGAACTCTCTCGTAAAATATTCATGTACATAATTATCTGGTCTACCCTTAATAGATTTTATAGCAGCACATGCATGCACACAGGGCACCCCAGTCAAGTCCCATAACCTACAACTACATGTATGGTTTTGGAGGTGGACCACAAATTTCTGAGGCCTAAGTGTAACCTCAAATAGAATATCCCCACATGCACGCCACTGTGTACTTTCCACAATTGAAGGATTCAATTTGTCTAGTATCTCTGGGCATATTATACCATCCTTGTGCCTCATCTTTTCTTTTTTCTTTCTCATCAATGTCATTGCTTTCAACCTTATATTGTCAATGAGAATATCCACAGGATTATCTCTGATTTTTTTTATAACACTATTAAAGCACTCAACAATGCTACTAGAAAACATATGACACTTGACATGATCTTGGAAGTGTGCTCTACTCCATCTCTCAACGCCAATCTGACTAAGATATTCCCATGCACTATGGTCTTTATGTCTAATCTTATCCATGTGTTTATCAAACTCATTAGTAGTGGTGGAGGTTGCCGCTAGCCAAAATAGAGATCTGACTTGTTCGTCCTTCCATTTTTTCTCGATGTTGCTATATATGTGGCGCACACAAAAGCGATTATATGGAGATTTGTATAAATCCTCTAGTGCAGCCACAAGACCCTATCATCAGATCAAATTATAAGAAAACTTTGCGGTAAAGATAACGCTTTCTTTTAGATAAATATTTTCCCATGAGCTTTATTCAACATTTTGTCCTAAAATAGAATATGCAATATTGATCTCTACAATATGCTTGCTTGTAGAGTGTAACAATACACTTTTTTTTTTTCCTGTTACTTAGAAAAATGTGGCTGACTTGTAGAGTGTAACAATACACTTTTTCTTTTTCTTCTAACCCACCAGCCTATATATATCAAGTTAGAATCCTAGCTCATTTCTGACTTGGTGCAAATGTGATATACGATCTGTTTTTTTAAAAAAAAATTAGTTGTGCTTTGATTAACATTAGTTGTCTGGATAGTTAAAGAAACTACCTTGAGGTTTAGTTTAATGTTAAAAAAATTAAAAAACATATATCACCAAAGAAAATTATAAAGAGAACAGGTGAACACATGTATATATTTAATAAATTACTAAAAACTTAATTAAATACACAAACTTACTTTTCCTTGGTCAGAAATGAATGTCCATCTTTCTCCACGGATGGACTCTTGCCCAATATCTTTCAACAAGTTTTTCAAAAACCAGTGCCATGTATCTCTAGTTTCAGATGCAACAACAACATATGATATAATAAAAAGGCCATTGTTCCCGTCAAGACCCACTGCTGCAAGAAGTTGACCTCGGTAATATCCACTCAAATGACATCCATCTAATGCAATTAGCGGTCGGCATCCAGCTACAAAGCCTTTTTTACATGCATCAAGGCATATGTATATTCTGTCAAACCTCGAGGGACCATTTTGTCCGTGTTTCGGCGCCAATAATTCTACACTAGATCCTCGATTCGTGTTTAGCAACTCCTCTCGATAATCCCATAACCTCGAGTACTGCAGAGACACCTCACCATCAAGTGATTGAAGGGCATATGCCTTTACTCTATATGCCTTTGCTATACTAATAGTAACTTTATATTTTTTAGCTATAAGAGATTTCACTTCCTCACCCGTCATTTTCGGGTGATCTTTAAAGTCCTCAATTAGCATATTGCTTAACCACTTACTATTGGCAAATTTTTCTTTCACCTCATCCTTTTGACAAGTATGGATATCGATGAAAGTCTTTACCTCGTACATCTCCAAATTTCCAACTCTAGAACAATATATAAGCCATGGGCATCCGTCCACACACTTCACTCTACATCTTCTCTTATCGGTTCTTGTAAAGGTTAAGTTATACATGTTACAAATGCCATACTGTTTAACAGATGCATAAAATTCATCAATGGATGCAAACGGTTGCCCCAACCGAAAACTCACCTCTCCATGGTTAGTTTGATTATGTGCGGAGTCAATTTCATCTTCACTAGCTGAGGACTCGGAACCGTTAATGCTCCTCAATACCGTCAAAGATTGTATGGTACCTGCTTCAGAGACATCACTTACTTCATCTACTGCATTATCATTTATCCTACCAACACCCAATGGATTATCTTCGTCACAACCAGTTGAGCCATTTTGTCCAGCCATCTGTAAGTTGCCATAATCATAAACATCCCTAAAATAAGATATGCAAAGAGAAACCAGAACAAGCAACATGAATTGTTTCTAATAATCATCAAAGTATGTAGCAATACATCAAAAGTCTAAGGCCTATAGACACAATTTTAAAGCCTATATAGTAGAGATTTCCAGTACTTTAGGAGGAAGACTTGATTAAAAGAACAAGAAAAAGAAAATGAAAATGACAGATAAGCATGACAAACTTTAAAGTCTTGAATTGATTTGAGAAATAAATAAATAAAAGTTTAAATTCTTGAACTTGTTAATCTCTCCCATGTCAGTAACAAAAATATAAGCAAAAGGGTTTGTAGTAAATTGAAGCACTTTATAACTTAAATCTAACGTACACTAACAATAAATAGGCTTATATTATATTTCTTTTATCATCCTTTTCATTTATATTTCAATCAATGAAGAATGGTCATATTACAGGACCTCATAAAAGGGAACATCAAGCAGCAGTTATACATTTAATCTTTTGTGTATTCTTACAACAAAAGCCAAGATTTAGAATAAAGTTAAATTAAAATAAGCAATAGAGACTATACTTGTGCTGGTTTTAACTTCAAAGAATTAATCTTACAGCGGTGGATCGACTTTCAGATGAAGTTCAGAAGATGATCGCTATCGTTCATGGAGGAGAAGACGTTAATTTTGCCCTGCTGCGAAGACGTTAATTTTGCCCTATTTTTTGTATCCTACTTGGGAAATTCTTTTTAATTATGTGGCGTCTATGTGGCTATCCTACGTGGCTAGTTAACGGCCATGTCATTTTCCGTTAGAAGTCCGTTAAGTCGATCAGATTTCTGAGCCTTTATTTGATAGTTTTAGATCATTGAGGCCTTGAATTGATAACATTTTTCTTTCGGGTCCTGGATCGATAGTTGACCCATCTTTCGGGTCTTTGACCGATGAAATCTCAAACATATACATAAAATGTGTAATTTTGGAATGTTAAAACTTGCACACTCCAACTTGAAATTTGCACAAAATAAGAAAATATGATGGACGGACTCGAGTAAATAAATAAAATAAACCGAACTGCAATATTAGACAGTGTGCCGAATAAAACTCGACCTGTATCCAAGGAATGTACTAAACGTGAAACTAAAAGTAATTAACCCCATTAAAATGCATTTGACATTTATATATATTCGATGAAAAACGGTCTCTTAATCTTGAACTAAATTGAACTGAGATATAGAAAGTACAGTAAGAAACGTGTGCATTAATAAATAAAATACATGGCTAATAAACACTTAAATCAATACCAAAGGACGACGCTCCGGCTTTCGGACTGCTACCTGACAGATAAGGAATGATTACAAATGTGAGTAACTTCTATATATTATTCTTGAACTATTTATGTAGTATGAGTCTGGCATAACCCTAGGGCCAGGGGTTGAGTTTGAAGAAACAGCAGGATCATTGGATCAATTACAACAGTATTTACGTATCATCAGTATGCCTTCGGGCTAAATATCAGTTCTGCCATATGAAGTAGATTTTTCCTGAATAATTTATAGACCTTATCTAGTGAGTAAAAACTCTGGTTTTCCCAAAAGGTATTGCCGATTTGAAGTACAACTGATCCGCCTCCATCTACCAGCTTGCCACCCTTTATCTCCAAACTGGACTTTATTATTATTCTAGTTGTGTTATGTTATGACCAAGGATTGTATTAAGTATTTGTGATTTGAGACTATGCTGACTAATGTACCGTACCTTGGCAGTTATATCACGTTATTCCGGTTATGTATGCTAAATCCTTGTTATGTTTAACCGAAATTAACACCACATTGGTAGTACTTCATACCCCTAGAATTGTGGCACTACACTATTCCCTTTGTTTGTGCTGCTTTTCTAGACATGTCCCACATGACCGAATCAATTTTGGTTACTTGGAACATGCTAAAGTAGCAACACTAAAATAAAGACTAAAAATACAGAAAATAAAGCCCTAAGGGTATACTGTGAGGTAATCTAGACCTCTAGATCTCATATAATGAGAACATAGGAGGTTTTTTCTCATTATCAAGTTAATGCCCAACTCGAGAAACTCCACATCTGAATACACAACAAGTTGAAAATAGATAACGGGATATCCAATTCGATCATATGTTATCAAACATTGATCTCATTTTACTATTTGTCGTACTAAGGCGACAAGTATTGATATTTAACTCCATGAGTTCCGCACCAGTCTCATCTCTACATGTCACCCGACGTTAGAGGTGATTGCTCGTGTGAGAGAGTTAATATTTCGTCAACTTGTCTAACATACATTTGAACGAATCCTCACTATGTATGTATACATAAATACAATTAAGTATTTCATTATTTAACAATATACCAGATAAAGTTATATTAAGTAGCGATGTACTTGGTTATAATCCAGTATTTAGAGTCTCATAATCATCATCCCACATGTTGGTAGTGAGTCACCACTAAATCCACCTAGAGTGTTTATCACTCCCCAATTACTTAATTTCCAAACATGGACATTGATACACTTACTCATTACTCGCATCTCCTCAGATGATTTCACCAATTTGAAACAAAGGTTTAGCTAGACACATATTCTCACCAATCTGTATCACCACAGAATGTGTAACATCCCAAACCAAAAAACATCTGACATTCTTGTTGGCATTTTTGTTGATTTTATAGAAAAAAATATTTAAAGTTTATTTTATTGTAAAGCTTTTTAAGTCAAATTCTTTATTCAAGTATTGAGGCTAATAAAATTTTAAAAGATAAAGCATTTTTACTAAGTTTTTTTCAGGAGAAACTATCAAGGGGACGAGCTCACTCGTCCGCATAGAAAAAAAAAAGAATAAAAGATAAAAGATATCAAAATATATTTTATATACGAGTAGAACTTACATTTGGTATAACATGTAGAAATTTTAATACAAGCTACATTCAATTATTTATATAAGTCTACGATATATATAATGCAATCAAAATACTTTTATTAGCCTTACCCTAATTTTTAGAAGATGAGGAAGAAGGGATTGTACTAATTAGTTATATTTCCTACTTGGCACATTATTTGAATTATAAATATATTACTCCCCCCGTCCCGTCCTAATTGACCTACTTTCCTTTTTTGTTTGTGCCAACTTAATTGGTCTAGCCCATAAATGACAAATTATCTCACAATCTCCACTTTTAATCTCCACCTTTTAAAAAGTCAAAGATTCCACAAAATTTATTTTTTCTTAGTCTCTGTGGCCAGCCAAGGTAGGCCAATTAGGCCGGGACGGAGGGAGTATATATTAATAAATATACAATAATATAATATTTTAACTTGTTGCATGATTATGTAGTAAAAGTTAGAGTAAAAACAAGAAACTATTGTTTAAATCTATGACAAATTAGGAGCCACCACTTAGAACCCATGAAGCCATACTTTTGTAATTCATTTACAAGTGATTAATTATTTGAATGATGAGAGATCAGTTGTAGCTCTAATCCTAAAAAAAACTATGAACTAATGTAAGAAAGGACTCTACTAAGGTATTTTGTCCTTTAATCCACATCACTCACACATACAACCATAGGTTTTGAGGAGGTACATGTAGCAGACATAAACATAGAAGCATGGAATTAGTGATCAACTCATTTAACTGCTAACTTGGTTGACTGGAAGAATATTACACTCTTATGAAATCCACCTAGTAAATCAGCGTCCCACATCAGAGGTTTACTAATTATGACGGTTAAGATTTACTATAAATAAGGGGCATATTGCTGATATTAGAAATCATTAGAAAAGGAATAAATACCATTATAAAGGGATTCCTTTAATTAGGAGACTCCATGTAGTTTATTTTCAAACGACGGTTAAAGGTCGGGTGCGTCCAACTGTGTTTGGAGATTCGCTATTTTGAAGAGTCGTTATTTTAGTGTATCTAGTTTAAGGTATGTTTTCTTTAATAATTTTTATTTACTATTTTTACAATTTATAATGATTTTAGAAATTTAATAATTTTATTAATTTATCTAAAGTAGATGTTATATAGGATGCATATTAGTAACTACACATGACCTAGAGGTCTTATATGGTTGACCGCCAATTTACCAATTTTGCTACATGGTGCAAAATCTGCATACATATGTTAATATATGTATTTTTTAATATTTAATATATTGATAATTTATGTTATGTATATAGTTATAAGTAGAGATTATATTATCTAAATGTGTGAACTTTATTTGAATACTTTATTAGTAGAAGTTCATGTTATTCATGCAATTTTGAAAAATGATATAAAATTATTTACTTATTATTTTCCAAAACTGTTATACTATGTTATTCTATATGATGTTATTAGTATATGTTTAAAATTTGAAGAAATTTAGTTAAGTTTATGATATTTGATGAATTTTACAAGATAAATTGATTGTAGTTATAAAATAGTCAAATTGCTTCTAGAAAATGAAATTTATAAAATTATTCTCAACACCGTTTTAAAAACTGATTTATAATTTAATATTATATAAATTTAGAAGTTTATAATTAAAATGTGAAAGGGTTATGAAATATATGATTTATAATGAATTTTATAAGACAGGCTAGTCAAAGACCTAAAAATAGCTATTTTTAATTACAATAGAAGGTTTTATAAAAACATACACTTGAATTTAATGGACTATTTTGGTAGGTTAAATTATAGCATATAATGTATAGATATATAAATGTTCATGATTATACGAATTATGTGAACATAAATATCTTAATAAGTTAGTTAAGTTACACGCATGTTACTATACAAACTATGTTGTTATGTCAATATATTGTAAATTTGATTAATCTATAAGTATACATGTGCACTAATTAAATGTACGAGCTAAAAGTATGATGGGTGTAATAAGTTATGAGGAAAGAATAATAAAGAAAGCTATAAGGCTAAATCTCTCAAATCGATGACTTGCAGTACGAGTTGGAATGGACAACCTTGGAGGTTCTTCAAAGCAATTCAATCAAAGAACATCAATGTCAATCAAAGAACAACTTCATGAAAAGTGGTTAACTATGTAGCATTTATACTATTGAATTTGTATTGTGATTTATATGTTCGCCTTCGGGCTTAAGATTACTCTCAAGTCATAAGATGGGCTTTTGAGTAAGGCTTTTGAGTCGTAAGATTGGCTCTTAAGTGATCTTAACAATATGACTTCGAGTCGTAAGATGGGCTCCTAGTCAGACTTTTGAGTCGTAAGATTGGCTCCTAAGTCAAAGACTTTTGTGTCGTAAGATTGGCACCTAAATCAAGGATATATTTATTATGGTGCATATTCATTTAGTAAAACTACTTAAAGAGTTTTTCTACTGGGTTCGCATAACTCATGATGCTATGCTTAAAACATGAAACAGGTCTAATGGATGGCACATGATCTAGCTAGAGCAGACAAGTTCCAAAAAGAAGAATAAATAATGAAGTAAATACATTTATGTTAAGTATCAAAGTAAAAGTCTTAAACTTACATTGACTAAGTCTACAAGTAATTTAAAGTAGTTTTAACGTTGTTAGTAAAATGTATTGGAGTTTGAAGGTATAAATATTGTATCTTTTAAATATTTTTAAGTTATAAGTTTTTACTACTTATGATATTTTAAAATATAATGGAGATTTTAACTCAAAGATGTGGGTGTATACGAGTTAACTTTTATGTAAATAACAGTTTGATTAATTATTATGAGAAATTTTGTAACTCTTTTTTATTTTTTAATAATTAAAAAGTCTTCCGCTAATAAATATTTTAGTAGAAGTACGTTTAATGGCAATCCTTCACCTGCTTGCAGGGTTGGGGTGTTACAGGTGGTATCAAAGTCGAGGTTGATTTTTACCTCGGACTTTGAGTTAGAATTTAAGAAAATTGATTTGGCTATTGGAGGAAAAAATATTTGAGTCTAAATGTTTCACAAAAGGAAAAGTTTTAGTTTTGTTAACTGTTCTTTTTGAGAAAAATGTTTGAGTCTATATACATTTTATTTCTTTTTCAAAGGAAAAATAGTATAGCTGTTTTACAATAATGAAATGTTTGAGGCGAAAAAAAAAAAAAAGAAACCTTTGGAAATATTTATATTAATTTCCATAAGGTATGAGTCTACGAAGTTTTGAAAAAGAAAATTATTTGGAAACATTCAGGTTAGTTCTTAAGGATTAAGGTGAATGCTTAAGTTAAGGGAAGTATTAAGAATTGAAGTTGGAAGTTCAAGAGTTATATGTTAGAATGTATGATGTACTGGTTAAGAAAGAAAAACAACTGCAGCCGATGTTGCAATAAATAAGTGAGATGTGCATCAAAGAGGATGCAATATTCAATAATGATTCATTTCTAAACCAGTACTCATATGAAGTAAGAAAGAAAGTAAGTTTAAGAAGTTTATGAAAATGGGAACCGCAATTCAGCTAGATATCCGAGCCGTCCAGAGGTATGCATTAAAAGTTTTAATAGATTTTTTCATGAGATGAATTGAGTTTAAATGTATGAAGCAAAGGAAATGAATAATGTTTTGCGAAAAATAGTTGTTCAAAAGAAAATATTATTTATGAATTATTTATGTTACAAGATTTATGAATCTATGATTTATGTTCAATTTTTTTATTAAAGAAAAGGTATCTTTCAAAAAGAAAAGAGAGGGTAAGTAGAAAAAAGAAAAGAGAATGAAACTTCTACAAATATATGTCCAAGTTGATAATGTATCTACTTATTTTTATCGGAAAATGTCTATAAAATTATTTGTCAATTTAGCTGACGATTGGAAATAATTTATAATATATCCATCACCTTTGTTTAAGGATTTCAAGCATCACTTTATAATTCATGTCCTCGTAAAGTTCTAGAGATTGATGTATCTGAAATTTTGGATATTAATGACGTTGCTTAAGTTGTATCAGGGTAAAGCATGTATGAGTAGACCAATGGTCATATTTATCACCGACGTGTTAGAATGGCATTTGTTTCAACAAGGGTTTGCCTTGTAAGAATCAGCCAAGTTCAAATAGATTTCTAATGATTGAAATGTCTAGGCCAATAAATAGCGCAAAGTTGAAACCATGTTGAGGTTGATGTGTAGTACTAAGATGAAAACCATATCCCCGGCTGAGTATTTTAAAGAAAAGACTTAATTGGGATTAGAATGCAATAATAGTGTGAACTTGGAAGGTATAATACGTTTAGTAAATCAACTAAAGATTTTAAAGTTAGCAGGAAATGTTAAGATGAACCTAAATGCGCATCAAGTGGAGGTTGACTGACACATTATGGGAATGAAAGACTTTTATTATCATTTTAAGAATTAATTGGATGAATGAAGAAAAAAATGGTTATAGTTTATTGTACCGAACAAGGAATTGGCCTTAAAGTCCAACATCTTGAATTGAATGGAGATCTATGTGACACCAATAAAAAAGAGTATCAGAGTAGCGCAACGAAGCGTGGTTTAGATGAGGAAATTTAAGGTTTAAATTGTCAACTTGGAGTTAATACGCCAAAAGAAGCTAAGCTTAATTGTTGACATGAGGTTAATATGTTAAGGAATTGATGCTAGAAATATTCGACCAATTGGAACTTCGATATGGCTAGAACATTTTCAACCTTACCTTACACAATATCACATTTGTCAACGTGCTACAACTTAATACATTCATGGGTCACTGATTGCAACAGTGTGCTCGAGTGCTGTAAAATAAGTATGCATGTTAGATAAATTCTGTTTGTTGCCTAAGTTTAAGTTGAGTTGTAAATGGTTTTAATGTTATAGATAGAGAAAGACTTAAGGTTTAATTGGACAAATTTAAGGTTAATGCATTAACGAGACCCTTAGAGTGTTTGATGAACAAAGAGAAATAATCAACATAGGAACGACCTTTCTCTATTTTATCTTATGCAATATCACTACTATCAACATGCTGTAGCTTACTACATCTACGGGTTGCTGATCATGACACTGTTTGCTTGTATGTATAAGATGAATATACATGTAAGATATGTGGTGCCTATTGTATATGACTAAGTTGAGCCTTGAATTATTTTTGAAGTGCTAGTCGAAAAATATTTAAGAATAGATCAACAGTTATAATTTCCCATTTGCCAAGACCGCACCAAAGAGGTATAACCCTTTGGCAAAAGACCCAAAGTATGTAGCAAGTATATGTAAATTTCAGGAACAAAATTTTTAAAAGGAGGGGAGATTGTAAGACCCAAAAACCAAAAGCAGCTGACATTCTTGCTGGCATTTTTAATGATTTTTTAGAAATAATTATTTAAAGTTTATTTTATTTTAAATCTTTTCAAGTCAAATATTTTATTCAAGTATTGAGGCTAATGAACTTTCAAAAGACAAAATATTTTTACTTATTGTTTTTCAGGAGGAGTTATCAAGGGAACTGAGCTCACTCGTATCACTCATCCGGATAGAAAGAAAAGTATAAAAGGTAAGAGATATCAAAATATATTTTATATACGAGTAGAACATACATTTGGAATTACATGTAAATTTTTTAATACAAGCTACATTCAATTATTCATATAAGTTTACGATATTTATAATGTAATCAAAATACTTTTATTAGCCTTATCCTAATTTTTTGAAGATGAGGAAGAAGGGATTGTACTAATTAGTTATATTTTCTACTTGACACATTATTTGAATCGTAAATTGATTATATATTAATAAATATACAATAATATAATATTTTAACTTGTGGCATGATTATGTAATTAAAGTTAGTTAGTGTAAAACCAAGAAAATATTGTTTAAATGTATGAAAAATTAGGAGCCGCCACTTAGAACCCCATGCAACTATACTTTTTTTAATTCATTTACAAGTGATTAATTATTTGAATGATGAGAGATCAGTTGTAGCTCTAATCCTAAAAGAAACTGTGAGTTATGGTTCAATTGCATCAAAGGTGTCCACACTTTGTATAAAAAATGGTGCTGGATCAGGAACCGGGTCAAGAAGCTGGAGAACCGGCCTGAGAAATCAAAACAAAAGGAGAACCGGATTCATAACCACCGGTTCGGGGTGGTTATGAAAGCAGTTGCAACAAAAAGAACAGACAACGGTTTTAAAACCGTTGCAAAGCAGTTGAGCTTGCAGTTTCCTCATCTAGATGATTCGAGCTGTTTCTTTTATATAGAGCTATGATAAATGATGTAAATAATCACAATTTACATTTTTCCCTCTGGTTTTATCAATTTCAAGAGAGAATTAAGTGATTAGAATTGCGCACTCAGTTTAGGGTTCTAAGTTGAGGGGATTGTGTAATTCTGGAATGATTCTTATATTCTTGAGGTGTTGATAGTAAATTGAGGTGTGTTAATCCTCCGTGGATGTAGAACACTTGTTCGAACCACGTAAAATTCCTGTGTGTTGAATTTCTTTCTTCTTGTTTGCGCGATTCATTTTCATCCTCTGGTTCGTTTGAATGTGTCCGTTGAATTCGGCCACTGTTCTTAGTTTTCTGGCCGAACAGAATCCGGTGATTTTATGTGAAGTAGACTTAAAAAAGTGGCGCCGTCTGTGGAAAACTAAAACCTGAGAAGCAATCAATGGCGGGCATGAAGATGGAGGTGGACAGATTTACTGGGAAGAATGATTTCGCTCTCTGGAAGATAAAGATGAATGCAATTCTGATTCAGAATGGGTTATCCATGGCATTGAAGGCTCAAGAAGATTGGCCACTTGCTGAGACGACAAAATTCCAAGAAACTGATCAGAAGGCTCTCAGCTCGATTATCCTCTGTCTGGGAGATAAACCACTCAGAGAAATATCAGGATGTAAAATAGCTTTGGAGGCATGGTCGAAGATGGAGGAATTATATCAATCAAAAACGGTAACCAACAAACTTTTCCTTAAACAGAAACTGCTGTCCTTTAAAATGACTGAGGATAAAATGTTGATTGACCAACTTGATGATTTTAATCACTTGATTGATGATCTTGAAGATCTTGGTGTAAATCTGGAAGAAGATGATAAATCTCTTATGTTACTGAACTCTCTACCTAAGTCACTTGGAAACTTTAGGGATACCTTAATGTTTGGTAGACAGGAGAAATTAAGCTATGATGTTATAGTAACTTCCCTGAAAACCAAAGGATTACAACTCCAAGGTGATCAGAAATTCAATCCTGTTGCTGAAGGTTTGAATGTGAAATTCAAGAAGCAATTTCCAAAGAAGAAGCATCACAATCAAGGTCAGAAAGACCAAAAAACTGGTGGAGAGGATTTCAAGAAGCCATCAGATTGGGTGGAGAGAAGGAGATGCTATTCTTGCAAACAGACTGGACACCTCAAAAAGAACTGTCCATCAAGGAAGAACAAAACTGAGAAAAAAAGACCAGATGCTGCAGTAGTAGAGCAAGCAGATGAGTTGGCAGAGGTGTTGAATGTATCAGAGGGAAGAATAACCAAGGAGTGGGTGTTAGATACAGGGTGCTCATTTCACATGTGTCCTCATGAGCATCTGTTTCAACAATTGACTAAGACAGATGGGGGAATAGTTCTTCTAGGAAATGATCAATCCTGTAAAGTCAAAGGAGTGGGCTCTGTGAAGATTCAAATGTATGATGGAGTCCCAAGAATTATCTCAAATGTGAGATATGTACCATCACTCAAAAGGAATTTGATATCTCTTGGTTCTTTGAATGAAACTGGCTGTGAATTTAGTACAGTGAATGGATACATTCACATCACTAAGAATAACAAAGTAGTAATGAAAGGGGAAAAACAAAATGGTCTGTTCATTTTGCTTGGAGAATCAGTTATGGGGTCAGTAGATGTCACTTTAAATAAATCAGAGGTGATGATATGGCACAAAAGAATGGGTCATATGGGCATAAAGGGAATGAAGGAGCTGTCAAAGAGAGGAGTGATTGGAAATATGAGTTCAAACAGCTTGGAATTCTGTGATCAGTGTGCAATGGGCAAGTCTAAGAAGCTAGCATATGGGACAGCAGCACACACAACCAAGGAGATTCTAGATTATGCACACTCTGATGTGTGGGGGCCTGCCAGAACAGAAACATTAAGTGGTGGCAAGTATTTTCTGACAATAATAGATGACTACAGCAGAAAGGTGTGGGTATACATCCTAAAGCAGAAGAGTGAGGCATTCTCAAAGTTTAAAGACTGGTGTACTCAAGTAGAAAACCAAAGAGGTAGGAAGCTCAAATATTTGAGAACTGATAATGGACTTGAGTACTTGTCAAATGAATTCACAGATTTCTGTAAAGAAAGGGGGATTGTCAGGCACAGAACAGTACCACTAAACCCCCAACAGAATGGCATTGCTGAGAGGTTAAACAGGGCTATTCTGGAAAAGGTCTGGTGCATGATGATAGATGCAAAACTCCCTAAAGTCTTCTGGGGAGAAACAGTGAACACAACTTGCTATCTGATAAACAAAACTCCCTCATCAACATTGGATTTCAAGACACCAGATGAAATCTGGTATGGAAGGATGTCAGACTATTAAGGGCTCAAGGTATTTGGGTGTTTGGCATTCACTCACATAAGACAGGACAAACTGGACCCTAGAGCATTAACATGTGTTTTCCTTGGCTATCCAGAAGGAACAAAGGGTTACAGACTATGGTGTGTTGAAAAAGGACACCAGAAGCTTATCATTAGTAGAGATGTGAAGTTTAATGAAGGAGTTATGGGATATCTCTCAACTGGAAACCAGTCAGAAACTGAGGGGATTACTCAAGATGAAATTTCACAAGTTAAGGTAGAGGTATCAGGAGTAGATACTCAACAGGTTATACAACCAATAAATCATGGAGAATCAAGTAGTTTCTCAGACAGTGAAGAAGACCAACCTGATCAGAACAACCTAAGAAACTACAGTTTGACTAGAGATAGAGCCAGAAGAGAAGTTCATCCACCAAAGAGATATGGACAAGCTGACATGGTATATTATGCATTAAATACTGCAGAATCTCTTGAGTATACAGAACCTCAGACTTACTCGGAAGCTATCAGAGGAGTTGAGAAGAAACAATGGATGAATGCTATGATGGAAGAAATGAATTCTCTGGAGAGAATTCATACTTGGGAGCTAGTAAAGAGGCCAAATGGTCAGAAGCTTGTAAGCTCAAAATGGATCTTTAAGTAGAAATTGGAAGTTGTAAATGGTGAGAAACTCAGATATAAAGCTAGATTGGTGGCAAGAGGATTCACTCAGAGGGAATGGATTGATTTTCATGAGGTATTTTCACCAGTAGTAAAGCATACTTCTATCATAATCTTGTTGGCAAAAGTTACACAGGAAAATCTTGAACTTCAACAACTAGACGTCAAGACTGCTTTTCAACATGGAGAGTTAATGGAAGATATTTACATGAAACAGCCTGAGGGTTTTGAAAAACCTGGGGAAGAAGAAAAGGTATGTCATTTGAAGAAGTCTCTGTACGGTTTGAAGCAAAGTCCAAGGTAATGGAATAAAAGGTTTAATGAGTTCATGATAAATGCTGGCTTTGCTAGAAGTCTTTATGACAACTGTGTGTACTTTGAGAAGAATGCAAAAGCAGATCAAATATACCTATTGTTATATGTGGATGACATGCTAATAGCTAGCAAGAGTAAACTGAAGATTCAACAGTTGAAGGGAAAGTTAAGCACAGAGTTTGAAATGAAAGATCTGGGAAGTGCTAAGAAGATGCTGGGAATGGATATTATCAGAGACAGAGAAGCAGGTGTGTTATTTTTATCTCAGAGGGATTACCTACAAAAGATACTGGAAAGGTTTAACATGCATGAATCAAAGCCATTGGTAATTCCAGTAGGGAAACAAACCAAACTATCAAAAGATCAAAGTCCAAAGACACCTGCTGAGGAGAAATATATGCAGAGTATACCTTATGCAAGTGGAGTAGGGAGTTTCATGTATGGTATGATTTGTAGCCGGCCAGATTTGGCATTTGCAGTATCCTTAGTTAGTAGGTTTATGGCAAACCCTGGAAGAGAACACTGGGAAGCCCTGAAGCATATTCTGAGATATCTAAAAGGAACAGTCAGTTTAGGTTTGAAATATGTGAAAACCAGCTCTGAATGTGATCCTTTGTTGGGATTTGTAGATGCAGATTTTACTGGAAATATAGACACTAGAAAGTCTATTTCAGGGTATGTGTTTACACTATATGGAACAGCAGTCTCTTGGAGGTCTGTACATCAACCAGTAGTGGCATTATCTACAACAGAAGCAGAATACATTGCAGCGACTGATGCTTGCAAAGAAGCTATATGGCTAAAAGGAATTCTAAAAGATTTTGGTGTGAGACAGAAGTGTGTTACAGTGTTGTGTGATAATCAGAGTACTCTACATCTGGTTAAACACCATGTTTTTCATGAAAGATCAAAACATATAGATGTAAAGATGCATTTTGTTAGAGATATTATTGAAGTTGGGACAATGATGGTGAAGAAAGTGCATACAAAGGAAAATGCTGCTGATTTTCTTACAAAGTCAGTGCCTGGAGCGAAGTTTGCTTATTGCTCAAGCTTGATTAAGCTTGAGTCATGTTTCTGAGATAAGAGATGGTGAAGGTTGAGGAAATAACACACACTTTGATTTATTGAGGTGGAGATTTGTGAGTTATGGTTCAATTGCATCAAAGGTGTCCACACTTTGTATAAAAAATGGTGCTGGATCAGGAACCGGGTTAAGAAGCTGGAGAACCGCCCTGAGAAATCAAAACAGAAGGAGAACCGAATTCATAACCACCAGTTCAGGGTGGTTATGAAAGCAGTTGCAACAAACAGAACAGACAACGGTTTTAAAACCGTTGCAGAGCTGTTGAGCTTGCAGTTTCCTCATCTGGATGATCGAGCTGTTTCTTTTATATAGAGCTATGATAAATGATGTAAATAATCACAATTTACAGTTTTCCCTCTGGTTTTATCAATTTCAAGAGAGAATTGAGTGATTAGAATTGCGCACTCAGTTTAGGGTTCTAAGTTGAGGGGATTGTGTAATTCTGGAATGATTCTTGTATTCTTGAGGTGTTGATAGTAAATTGAGGTGTGTTAATCCTCTGTGGATGTAGAACACTTGTTCGAACCACGTAAAAATTCCTGTGTGTTGAATTTCTTTCTTCTTGTTTGCGCGATTCATTTTCATCCTCTGGTTCGTTTGAATTTGTCCGTTGAATTCGGCCACTGTTCTTAGTTTTCTGGCCGAACAAAATCCGATGATTTTATGTGAAGTAGACTTAACAGAAACTATGAACTAATGTATGAAAGGACTCTACTAACCTATTTTGTCCTTTAATCCACATCACTCACACATACAACCATAGGTTTTGAGGAGGTACATGTAGCAGACATAAACATAGAAGCATGGAATTAGTGATCAACTCATTTAACTGCTGACTTGGTTAGGGATGTAAATGGGTCGGGTAGGGTACGGGTATGCTTCCCCCATACCCTACCCTATTTGATTCGGGTACGTGTACGGGTAATACCCGTCGGGTAATCGGGTTACCAGCGGGTAATCGGGTTACCCGATTGATATATAAAAATATTATAAATAATATGTAATATGTATATATACCATATATAATGTGATACAATAAATCAAATATAACATATATAATATGTAAATGTTACATTATATGTTATTTTATATATTAAATCATATATTATAAACATAATATATTAAATATAATGATAATTATATAATATATAACATGTAAAATAATACATAAGTATATAATCGGGTAGGCGGGTAGGGTAATCGGGTAGGGTAAACGGGTAATATGCTAAACCCGTACCCTACCCTACCCGATGGCAAAAATATCGGGTTCGGACGATACCCGACCCTATTACCCGTTTACCCGTCGGGTAGGGTTACCCGCGGGTAAAATTGACATCCCTAGACTTGGTTGACTGGAAGAATATTACACTCTTATGAAATCCACCTAGTAAATCAGTGTCCCACATCAAAGGTTTACTAATTATGACGGCTAAGATTTACTATAAATAAGGGGCATATTGCTGATATTAGAAATCATTAGCAAAGGAATAAATACCATTATAAAGGGATTCCTTTAATTAGGAGACTCTATGTAGTTTATTTTCAAATGACGGTTAAAGGTCGGGTGCGTCCAACTATGTTTGGAGATTCGCTATTTTGAAGAGTCGTTATTTTAGTGTATCTAGTTTAAGGTATGTTTTCTTTAATAATTTTTATTTACTATTTTTACAATTTATATTGATTTTAGAAATTTAATAATTTTATTAATTTATCTAAAGTAGATGTTATATAGGATCCATATTAGTAACTACACATGCCCTAGAGGTCTTATATGGTTGACCGCCAATTTACCAATTTTGCTACATGGCGCAAAATCGGCATACATATGTTAATATATGTATTTTTTAATATTTAATATATTGATCATTTATGTTATTTATATAGTTATAAGTAGAGATTATATTATCTAAATGTGTGAACTTTATTTGAATACTTTATTAGTAGAAGTTCATGTTATTCATGCAATTTTGAAAAATTATATAAAATTATTTACTTATTATTTTCTAAAACTGTTATACTATGTTATTCTATATGATGTTATTAGTATATGTTTAAAATTTGAAGAAATTTAGTTAATTTTATGATATTTGATTAATTTTACAAGATAAACTGATGGTAGTTATAAAATAGTCAAATTGCTTCTAGAAAATGAAATTTATTAAATTATTCTCAACACTGTTTTAAAAACTGATTTATAATTTCATATTATATAAATTTAGAAGTTTATAATTAAAATATGAAAGGGTTTTATGAAATATATGATTTATAATGAATTTTACAAGACAGGCTAGTGAAAGACCTAAAAATAGCTATTTTTAACTATAATAGAAGGTTTTTATAAAAACATACACTTGAATTTAATGGACTATTTTGGTAGGTTAAATTATAGCATATAATGTATATATATGTACATGTTCATGATTATACTAATTATGTGAACATAAATATATTAATAAGTTAGTTAAGTTACACGCATGTTACGATACATACTACTCCCTCCGTCCCGAATGAACTTGCAGGGGGGTCGACACACATATTAAGAAAAAGTTACTTTTTGGGATTTTGTTGACTTTTCAAAGGTTGATTGAGGGTGGAGATTGAGAGTGGAAATTTTGAGGGTGGAGATTGTGTTAGAACTTTCCTTTTTAAGGGTGTGCAGGTTCATTTGGGACGGACGAAAACGAAAAGTGTGCAAGTTCATTCGGGACGGGGGAAGTATGTTGTTATGTCAATATCTTATAAAAGTTATTAAATGTATAAGTATACACGTGCACTAATTATATGTACGAGCTAAGATATAATGGATATAATAAGTTATGCGGAAAGAATAATAAAGAAAGCTATAAGGCTAAATGTCTCAAATCGGCGAGTGTAGTACGAGTGTGAACAGACAAGCTTGGAGGTTCTTCAAAGCAATTCAATCAAAGAACATCAACTTCAATCAAAGAATGTGTTCATGAAAAGTGGGTAACTATGTAGCATTTATACTATTGAATTTGTAATGTGATTTATATTTTCGCCTTTGGGCTTAAGATTACTCTCAAGTCGTACGATGGGCTTTGAGTAAGGTTTTTGAGTCGTAAGATTGGATCTTAAGTGATCTTAACAATATGAATTTGAGTCATAAGATGGGCTCCTAGTCAGACTTTTGATTCACAAGATTGGCTCCTAAGTCACGTAATATGCCTTCTGAGTCATAAGATTGACTCCTAAGTGAAAAGCTTTTGTGTCGTAAGATTAACACCTAAGTCAAGGACATATTTATTATGGTGCATATTCATTTAATACAACTACTTATAGAGTTCTCCATTGGATTCGCATAACTCATGATGCTATGCTTAAAATATTTTCAGGTCCGATTGATGGCAAGGGATCTAGCTAGCATGGACAAGTTCGAATAAGAAGAATAAATAATAAAGTAAATACATTTGATGTTAAGTATCAAAGTAAAAATCTTAAAATTACATTGACTAATTCTACAAGCAATATAAAGTAGCTTTAAAGTTGTTCGTAAAGTTACTGGAGTTTGAAGTTATATGTATTGTATCTTTTAAATATTTTTAAGTTAGAAGTTTTTAGTACTTATGATATTTTAAAATATATTAGAGATTTTAACTCAAAGATGTGGGTTTACACGAGTTTACTTTTGTGTAAATAACAATTTGATTAATTATTATGAGATTTTTTCTACTCGTTTTTTTTTAATTAAAAGGTCTTTAGCTGATAAATATTTTAGTAGAAGTATGTTTAGAGGCAACCCTTCACGTGCTTGCAGGGTTGGGGTGTTACAGAAAGTATCAATTTTGTGTCACTCTATTACATCACAATTTCTCTAATTTAAGTAAATGCTACAATGCATATAAAACATCTCAAGAATCCTTTCCATTGCACTCTGATTTATTTTACTTGGATTCAACTGATGCTTAATTACTGGACCCATTACAATAAATAAGGAAGGTGAATTCACATGTTTGTGCTTCATAATGTACATATGATTTTGTTTTAAAAAATAACATTATGATAAGTTAACAGAAGGTATGACCTTAAAAGTTATCTATGTCCCCAGTCATCAACCATATACAACTGTTGCAACACTACAATTTAAATTTGAAACACGATGTCTCAAAATGTTACAGGTGACAATACCCGGATTCTACCACCCAATAACTCAACTGAAGTTTTCAACCATGCTCTCGACATATTTCCCTATATTGATAACGATTTAGTTGCGTTGTCTCCTTTCGACAAGCTTATCGCACATACTATGAGGTAATACACTATTAAGTGTTAAGGATTTCAATGCATGACCCATTTCATGTTTGGGAATGTATTTCTAAGCAAATTAATGCTCTTAAATTAGTCCCTATTTATGACATATGACCTTTTCATCACAAGCTTCTAAGTATCTTTCAACTATAAGAAAATCATTTAAGTACTGTAATAAGGCGCATCTTTATTTATCTGAAGATCCACATCTCTCTGAATATTGGCGTCGCTTCATGATCAGCTTCTTGATTAAAGCCCATCACTTATGAGCTTTAACGCACATCACGAGTCAATCATGCCGAAAGTGGGCATCTAGTTAGATTAGATATGTGCGATCATTACAATCAAAAACTCATTTAAACAAGGAATATTTCAATAATAATCTTACACAATCAATTGCTATTTAGTTCCTCTTAGATATTCCAACAAGATTAAGGTTGGGTAGGCACTTTTATAATTTCTCCATGAAATTAAGTATTTTTTCCACACCCCTAACCAATTTTCTGAATTTCAATAAATTTAAGTAGAATAAAATTTCTAAGCAATTTATGTTCCATTAGATAATATAATTAAAACTCATTGAGAAATAGAATATGATAAAATGAGTTTCCAGGAATCTGAAAACCCATGTGCTCACATGCACCTCTAGAAGAAGTTACATGCACATCACGTGCACCCATGTCTAGGTCCACCAAGTGCCAACACGTGCCCCCTTGAAAACCCAAGGACTCTTACACAATGTTGGTCCAATGGTAATCCATTGGTGGTCAACGCACTACGGTAGTCTAACAGTAGCCAAACATCCTTCAACGGTTGTCCGAAGATAATTGTCTGGCGATACCCAAGTGACTAGCAGACAGTGGTTTTGCACTGGCTCAATAATGATGTTGTGGTGGTCCCGTCACCGTCTGTTGGTGGTGTTGCGCTTTTCCATTGACTAGATCAATGATGGTTCATTGACCATGTGGTGACGTGTCTTGGCTTTGCCTACTACGTGTCATCCACTCATGAGTGAGTTACTTTTGATGCGACCACATCTGGCATGTAAGGTGGCTAGTTGACTCGGTAAAACTCTTGAGGCGTGGCTAGTCTATTAGTCCATGTTTCATAATGTGTTGCCACATGGTGTGCCGTCGTATCTGACATCTTACTTATGGCCACACGTGGTTCGATGCCACTCGTCCATGTGTGATGATGTGGCTGGCAACATCTGACTAGCCTTAAGTATTGCCCAATCACACTATGGTGTGCAGGAACCACATGTGCCGTCTTGCCAATCTTTTCGGCCATCGGCACCCTACTACATCCCATTTGCACCCTTCGAAGTTCAGTGGTGCAAGAGGTTCCTCAATCTAGTATCTTTAACTGTGTTTGGAACAATTTTTTGCTTTCTAGAGAATGAAGAAAATTGTTCTTTATCAAGAACAATTCCTGAAAATATTTGATCAATTTTCAATCTTTAAACCTTATTTTCGCAGTCAATATTCATCCAAATTTCGCATGCAGTATATCTATTTAAAGTATTTTTAAAGAGCAATCCAATCATACGATATCCATGCTACATCTAAAAAAATTAAGATGTTTAAACTAGGTTCAAAGAATTTGGCATATGTTCAAAATTCCCAAAAATATTCCAAAATATTAATTTTCACCAATTTTGGCATATGAATGAATCTTGATCCAGAATGTGACAGAAAAAATATAATTTTCACCAATTTTGCATATTAACATGAAAAAAATGATAAATCTCCCGTTTCTCAACAAAATAATATTGATACATATTGCATATGAACTATGATTTCATTTAGGTTCATTTTATGTATGTTTCTTGCCAGAAATCAAAATAAAAAGGGTGAAAATAGGCCTCAAAACCACTTCATGTTTTTAACTTGTTATATCATGCTTTAGCTATTTTGCATCAAACATCACTTAGTTGTATCTGACCTTTTTGGCTCCAAGACCAATGTCAGGAATTAGAGGAATAAATCATGTTTAGCCAGTGTAACTGATCATCAAATCATAGACGGGTCGAACCACGACCTTCACTTGATCGTTCCCATAATCCAAGTGCCGATTTTGGTAGTGGAAATCATATTAGTAATTTTCTCCATCTCTAGTTTTGTGTATTTTTAGAATTATGTATTATGTACTTTTTTTCTATCAATAGAGAGAGAGAGAGAGAGAGCAGATAAGTGGGATTAGTGGGTAGTTATCTAATAACTTTCTGCATCATTATCTGCTCACAATTGTATAGGGTTACCTACTTTGGGTGACAACGGAGTCTATTGAAAATGGTATGAATCCAATTAAGCAACATGGGCACAAAATCCAACTTGAACCACATTGAGCGAAAAACATTTTAGAGGTCCAGCTAGTAACCTAAAAGAATCTCTATTAGAAGGCATCTTAAATCACCCTTTGAATGCTTTCTTATGATTCTCTATGTTTTTAGTAGTCTTTAGTTGTTTATTTGATTTCATATGAATTTCTAAATTTGTTTCTTTTTAGTGTAGGGAGTATTCGTTTTAGGATAACAACAATCGTTATTGGTTGTGTGATCCATCAAACATATTTTACCAACTGGTTGTCGAGGGGGACCACACAACCCTTTACACTTTCTCTAACCTAGCCGACGTGACAAGAACCTTTCCCTTTTATTGGCTTTCTCCCTTTTCATATGGACTAGCAGGATTGACAAGAAGGGGATTTTTAACGTATCTTAGAAACACGTTTGTGCCCCCACTGCGGAAGGAGGCCTCGGAGTTCGGCCGATAAGAGTCGCTAATTAATCTTTCCTTCTTTGCCTGAGTTGGGAAATTTTAACATCATCCTCTATGTGTATATCTTTCATTCATCAAAGATGGCTTTCCCCGCTCGTCATGCCACGTACTTACTGTGTTCGCTCTTCTTTGTTTTTGGGGTGTCGATGCCTGATTTCAAAAGCCATTGCTGAATCTCGCCATATACTAGGGAAGGACTCGAAGGTCCGTTTCTAGTTAGATAATTGGGTCGGATATGTTATTGTTGACCGCATAGAAGTTCCCGTTAGCTGCAGGTCATTCTTGACCCACACTATTTCGGATTACTTTCACCAGGGGGTTTAACATATGGAACAAGATTTTTTCACCTTTTTCGCTGCATTGCTGATGACATCTTGAACCACACTTTTCTATGAGGGATAGTATTGTTTGGACACTTAATACGCATGGACGGGTCAGTCCGTGACTGCCTACAACAACTTTCGCTCTAAATTTTCGACCACCACCTGGGGTCGCTGGATATGGGCATCTTACATACCTTCATGCAGATCATCTATAATCTAGAGAGCAATTCATGGAAAGTTGCCAACGTGGAGGTTCTCTATAAACGCACCTTTCAAGGCCCTAGTATGTTCAGTCTATGTCGGAAAGCTCAAGAGACGATGAATTATATATTTACCTCTTGTGATTACTCCCTCATCATTTCATGCTAATTATTTTGGGCATTTGATATTTTTATTGATATGTCAAATGATTTTTATGCACTTATTTTGCAGGCCATGAACCTCCACTCTGGGTCACAATTGCACGCTCTTTAGAAAGTCAGGTTTATTTCTTTTATCTGGGCTACTTAGGCTGCAAGTAATAGTATTATTTTTTATGATGTTTTCTGGTAGCCTAGACAAGTTATTGCATTCATTATCTCTGCTATTCGGGAGTCATCTTCTTTCATGTTGGTTGTATGTCCAACTCTTCGGTGGAATTAACTTGTCTGAAGAGGCTTGGCGTCACCTCAATCCCTCGTCGGCAGCCTCGGATTGTCTCGGTATTCTGGATCCTGCCACCAGTTGGATGGATTAAAGTTAACTTGGATGCTAGGGCGGATGCACTCCCAGGACTCACTTTTGGAGGAGCAATATATCGCAACTCTAGGGGGGTTTGTGCTTGGATGCTTCTCGCCGTCTTTGGGAATTGGCTTCGCCTATGAAGCTGAGCTGGAAATGACAATTTTGGCCCTAGAGTTAGCTAAATCGAAGGACTAGTGCAAACTATAGATCAAGAGTGACTCTTCTTTGTCTGTTCAGTTCTTGCAATCTCAAACAGGTGATGTACCATGGCGCCTTCTTTCTCGATGGACGAAATCACTACGGTTCATTAATTCTATTGAGTTCATGGTAACTCACATTTATCGTGAAGGGAATGCTCCCGCGGATGCACTATCTAAATATCGTACGTCTTTTACCTAGTACCCACAACCGCCTTCGGTTGTTGTGGAGTTAGCTTATAGAATTTTTTTTTTTTTTGTAGAACATTTCCTTTATTTTGATTAGTCAGGCTGGTACTCTTTTTCCCAATTATGATTTTTTTCCCACTAGGTTTTGCCATAATTGAGTTTTAACGAGGCCAGTCTATAGTCAGCTTTACACGAGCTATTGGATTGTAATAGTCGTTATTCCTTTTCTAGTTTTAGGTTTTATATCCATATTTGTACGCAGCCTTTTATTTTGTGTTTGATAGATAAGACCATATTAGTCAGCTCTCTCTCTCTCTCTCTCTCTCTCCCTCTCTCCCCTCTTATATTTGTGTGTGTGTGTGTATAGTTCGTTAAATTTTATAAGTTTTTAAGAAACTGAAATAATGTACCATTTCTAGTAAAAATATCATTATGTAGGAAATGGTAAATTATTCTATGTATGTAGATAAATGTTTAATTATTACGAAAATGGGTTTTGAAAATATAATAAATGTTTTCAAGATTTATTGATTATTATTGAAATAATCGTTTTAAAATTAAAATACTTTAATATTTTTAAACTATTTATAAGCTAAAATAAAATATGTTAATATTTTTTTTGAAAAAAAAAATAATTGCTAAATAATAATATTTAATATTTTTAAATTAATTATTAGATAAATAAAAATCTATTAATAAAATTTATTTTATATAAATAATACGTATGTACGTATGTATATGTGTGTGTTTATGCATATATATATATCTACCATCATTATCAATTATTCATAATTCCCAATATTTATAAAATAAACCTATTGACTAAATCCCTATTAATTTGATATCAATATAAAAGTGTGCGTAGCTCAATATTAAAGGGAGATTGGATGTGTGGTTTATCCAATCTAGCGTTAAATACAGTTGAGGTATAAATGATAATCAAAGCAAAATTTTCCACAAGTGTTAAATTGCTTGTGGTGTCTTCAGGATGAAATACTCACTACAACAATTGTGAATTACAAAAAGATTGAGAATTGTGAATCGAGATAGACTTCGATTCACACTTCAAGAATCCTAACATCAAGGATGAATAAACAAAGTCCAAAACACTAAATAACCTATCCTAACAGGTATCCTATGAAAAATGATTAAGTTTCGTGAGGAATCTGAATGTTACTAAAACTAGACACTTCAGGTTGGACAGGAGGTCTACTAAACCCTCTAGACGATACAACAAGTCAGACTCGATCTTTTTCTCATATGTTTGCTTGTCTTCTGTTGGTAGTTGAAGCCCTATTTATAGGCCAATTAGTAGTGTTAGAGAGCACTCTTACTGTCTTACATAACCACTACCTCCTATAGTTGGGGACGTTAGTGCTTAGTGGCTAACAATCCAAAATGTTGGGTAGTTGAGTGAGAGAGACTCGCTCCTCTTTTTTGAGGACCAAGTCCTCTCCTTCTTCTTCTTAACGGCATAAGACCAGGTCTTCAACTCTTGGTTTATTGCACTCATGTCCTTGCAATTTGTCCACTAATTCGACAAGCAAAACATACTAGTATGCTGCTGGTGCACGTGGTAGTGCACACACTTTTAGGTCAATTTAAGTGTCTTTTTACGGACTTTTGTGTGCATTTTCACGTGTGTTTTGTGCGTTTATTTCTCATTGGGCAATTTGACGTGTTTGTTTCATTTTCATGTCAAGACAGGTGAATTAAGGCCGAAAAACAGGTTCGAAGATCTCAAATTGACAAATCGAGCTCAAAAGAAGAAGAAAACAAGGAAAAACAGGGGATCATGCCCGAGGTAGTGAGGCCACGCCCGTGGCTCAAGCCACGGCCGAGGCAGTCCAACGCCACGGCCGTGGCCATTCCTCCAGAAGAGGCCACATTTCAGCATCAATTGCCACGGCCGAGGCAGTATATATACCACGACCGCGGCCCTAAATTGGGCCCAAACCCTTGTTTCACCACGTCCGCGGCCATCTTTATGCCACGGCCGCGGCGGTGTTCCCTGTTTTAAAATCCTAAACACGTTTTTGCCTAAATTGGAGCTAGCACTTTCTCTCCTTATATATATATCATCCCATTCGAATTTAAAAGAACCCTAACAACCTAGAACCCATCCCCCACACATAATCAGCCACTTTTCTCCATTGGAAGCAAGAAAATGGAAGGGGGTTGAAGATCTTGATCTTCAACCCCTAACCTTTGGTTCTTTCTATCCTATTTTCATGTTTTCTTTTATTTTCTGTTAGTTTATCTTTGTATTAGGTAAAATGGGTGGCTAGCACCCTTAGTTCACTCTTGATTATTGTGGAACCTTGAGTCCAAGACATTTATGTGATTATTACGGTTAATGTTACCGAAAATATTGTGTATTCAAGTGTTTTGTGTTATTTGCTGTTATTGACTCACATTTATGAATTTATTATAGGATTGATCACCCTTTAAGGGATTTGTGAATGTGTTGCTAGAATAGGAGGTCACTATCCGTAATTGTAGGATTTCCGATTCCCGAGTAGCAAACAATAATTATTTATTGGTGATAACACAAAGTTTAACCTCTAAAACCGAGCTTGCGAGTTTTATGTTGAATTTATCTCGTTGTCCTAGTGTTTAATGCATTTGGTGATTGAATCTAAGAGAGCTTTTTCGAGGATTCGGTTAAACTGAATAGGGTTAGTCGAAGAGCTTGTTTTGATTAACTAAGATTAAGGGATAACAAGGCTATTAGAGCTTGTTAATAGTCTTGAGATAAGGGCTAGAATCACAATTGAATAGGGCATTGACAATAGTTACATAAATCGTCCAAGACCTCGGTGAAACATGATCAAGGGTGAATCGTTTTGTTATTTAAAAAACCAAAAACCTATAAAAATCTCTTTATTTGTCTTTGTTTATTTAGGTGTAGTTGTTATTTCATTAACCCCCCACTTCTTTATTGTTTTCTAGCTTATTTACTTTATGTTTCTTCATAATAATAGCTTAACACATAAAAGCAAAATTTGTTCGACCGTTCCTCGTGGGATCGACCCTTGCTTGCCACTCTACTAGTTAGAGTAGTCGGTAAGGTTTAAGTGTATCTTCATACACAATTTAATTTGGTAGTCGGAAACGACGCTACCAAATTTTGGCGCCGTTGCCGGGGAATGGTTTAGAACGATTTTGTTTTATGTGTTAAGTGTTTGTTTTAGTTACATAGCTAGTTGTTTGTTTTGTTTATTTAAAGAGCATCCGTCGAGCCAACGACGTTAAACAAAGGCGCTTGTCGGGAGGCAACCCGACGTTTATTGCTTTTCGTATTTTAAAATTCATAGTTTAGTAGCTTTAATAATATTTTAGTATTTTAAATTGTTTTGTTTAAATGTGTGTAGGTGCCCAACAATCCATTCAAAGAGATAGTGTGAAATGGGGGTGAAGGAGCCCAAAATGGAGGAATTACCCAGGAAAACTCACCACGGCCGTGGCACACAACCGACCTCGGCCGCGGCTTCCGACGGGGAAAATGTCAACTCATTCTGGACAAAAGGCCACGGCCGAGGCCTATAGGTGCCACGCCCGCGGCGTAGAACTGACTCGGCCGTGGTGATCCCAGACCGCGCCCGAGGTCATTCATTCTCAAAAATCCGGAATCACACTGGAAGGATTGCCACGGCCGCGACTTCTGAAGCCCACGCCCGCGGCAAGGTTTCTCATTCGCCACGGCCGCGGCATTGTTTTCGCCTCGGCCGCGGCCTACTCCCAGGTATAAAAAGACAGACGGGCGAGGTAGGGCATTTCACCCTCCTCCTCGCGAAAATTGGCGAAAACACACTCACACACACACGAAATCCGCCATTGTTACTCAATTTCTTCCCCTCAAATTCACACCACACCTCACCTACATCATCATAAACATTTCTATCCGAAAAAATTTGGATTTGGAGCAAAGTCAGAGTCGGGTCGAAAAGGGCGCGAAAAATCAAACTTCAAATTTTTTCGATTAAACTCGACCGGTAAGTATGGCTATCCTTTCCCCTCAATCTTTATTTGTTATTATGAACTTTGTTGTTAAGATTTGGGGCAAATTTGTTGTTGGATTAGTTGATATATTGATATTGGTTGTGCACACGTATTTTGTGAATTTTTGCCAATGTTGAATGTTTTTAAGTAATCTAACACTAAATTCGTAGTGATAGCCTTTGTTTTTGCATGATTTGTTGATGATGGATGAGGATTAGTTTGGGAATCATTGAAAATTGAGGATTGAAGTTGATTTTTGCTATATCACCAACCACTTGACATGCATTCCCTTTTGTTACCCTTTTTGCTATTTGATTCTATTATTATGTTCGATTGTTAGGTTGATTAGTGAATTTGTGTGAATAATAGACACTTTTAGACTCTTGATAATAATGAAACAAAATCAACCTATTTTTGTTGAGCATTAATAGAATTTTCTTGCGATAGGATAATAATTGGGCATGTTTGCCATTTATGCACATTTAATCATGTCAACTGAGTCATCTAGATTGCGAATTCACTTGTGATTTTCTGTGATTGGTTGAACATGAGTGATTGAAACATGGGTGATTGGCATTCTATTTGATTAGAGTTAATGTTTCAATTGGTGATAAGTGTTAAAACTCGGAATTTAAGTGTGTGTTTGTCTTGTAGGACAAATGGGACCATCAAAGAAAAGTGTTGGCACAAGTAAAGGCACACAAAGTATAGGAAAGGGGAAGGGCAAGTTGGTGATCCGGGAGCCCATCCCGGAGGAACCGGAGATCGAAACCCCGGAGGTCCCAACGTCCACAGGGCCAGACAGCCGACTTTTTGACATCATTTTGGACGACCCGGTTCACCAACAAAGATTTGCCCGATTAATGAAGCGTCAGATTGTTGCCACCCGTTATTTCAAAACCGAGTGTTTGACTGATATGGGAATCAAGGATAATATCGATGAGTTTTTGAGAGCATCGGGCCTCATTGGATTGTTCACTCCAAGGCCCACCTACCAACGATTCGTCCTTGAGTTCTTCAGCACACTGACTGTCCGATCCAACTCTGAAAAATGTGGAAACAGAATCCACAGCATTTCATTCCACCTGCTGAACAAAAAAATGACACTCACAGCAGCGGAGTTGAGGAAGATTTACGGTTTCAAAGAAAATCCCTCCACCACAGACTTGGAAAGCATCGATGAGTTCAATGTCGGGCGGTTCTGGGGGCAAATAACTGTTGCTCCCGGCTTGGTTGAACCGCAAGCCTTCGATTCTAAGAGCTCCAAAACTAGCTGGATCAGAAATCCAGTCGTAAAGGTTTTACAAAGGCTCCTGGCATTGACACTTTTTGGGAGGAAGGAGACGGGGGCAGCAAGGATGGCCGAGCTCAGTATCCTATGGTCCATTCTCAAACGGACCGATAGGAGATATGAAGAGGTGCTGATTGAGTCTTTTGAGAGGACAGTGAAGGAACTAACGGCGACCAGAAAGAAAGAGCCTAAGCAACATGACTCAATATTCAGCGGAGCTCTTATCACACCAATTCTAGAGCATTGTGGAGTTCCGTTGATTGACTTCAAGGCTGTTTCAGATTCGTTCCTTCTGGGCTGGGAAGATTTAGCCAACATGAGGATTGCTGCTTTGGGACTAGAAGATGGAGTCTCCGTTCCCTACGTGATCCAAAATGTAGGGCCAATGCTACGCCTTCCTAACCCAGACCTCACCCGCATCCGAGACCTCAAATCCACAGCCAACTTGGCCTTGAGCTCAGCTGCACACCGGGCAGCCTGGGTTCCCTCGAGTTCCGGAAATATCAGAGAGGCCACGTATCGGAACCTGCTGCAGAAGGGATAGATCTCACAGGCGAGGGTGTGAGCAGCCGTCATTCACGAAAGAGACCCGTATCCGCTGTTCAGTCCCAGACCGAGTTTCAACAACAAGTGGATGAAAGATTAAGCACGATGGAGGGGGACATCCGAGAGATGAAGTCGGACATTAGGGAGATCAAAGGAAACCAGAGCAAGATCCTCGAGGCACTCAACAGCCTTCGAGCATGTTTTGGTGGCCAAAGCTCCCGATCTTCACGACCGTCCAAATCTTTGTGAGTAGGAGTACCAAGAATATCCTTCTTCTTTTTCAAAAACTTAGTTTTCAACTAAGTTTAGGGGAGAAAAGTAAGAAGTAGGATGTTCTTGGCCACCCCGGTGTTACAATCTCTCATGTTTCATTTCCATATCTTACTGCTTGTTGACTATTTAGGCCTGTGTGCCCCTTCTGTTTTGCCTATACTTGGGATTCACGGCGTGTGGGCCGTTTGATTGTTATTTTTGCCTTTGTAAACTTGCTTGCACTATTTCATTGAATGATGTATCGGATTTTCTTGTAGGATGTTTTGTCTTGATTGGCCTGTGTGCCATTTTCTACTATCATCTTTGTTTGGTTAAGATAAATTGAGTTTTGTTATTTATATGATGAAGTTTTGGGCACTTACATGCATAGTCGTAATAAGTTGATAATTTTTTTAGTCGATTGGGATGGGTGTTTTGAATAAATGGTTGAGTTAGTTAAGCACCAATCCGTACCCTTTCTTTCCACAAACTTTGATTTTCAATCAAGTTTGGGGAGGGGGTGGTAGGTGTACGGATTTTGGCCGCTTGGAAAAGTTGATTGGACCAAATTTGAATGAAAATGTGGCAAACGGTTAATGATGAATAAATTTTCCATAAAAATTGAAAACTTGGCTAATGATAGAGCATGATAGGCTATGAGACGAAATTGAGCTTACATTCAAAACTTTTAATCAAATTGCAACCGAGTGAGTTTTTGAGCTTTAGAAGATACTCCCGCCTTTGGAGTAACGTAAACTTTCTTTCGGTGTGAAATTCATTGAGTACATTTAGTTGTCTCTAGAACTTGCCTTGATTCTCTATTTTGCATGAGTCGGTACATTGTGTGACATTGAAAATGATTTTAGGCAATCCTTGATTTGAGCCTACTTTCAAGCTTGAAAACACATCCTTTTTACCTAATTTGATATTGTCTCTAGTTGAGCCCCTTGAGCTTTTAGCCTTTTGTTTGACAGCCCAATTCTACAAGCCGAAACCCTTTCGATTAGCCTTTGAACCTAATTGGACTATTTGAGTATGAGGGAGGTGGTTGGAAGGTAGTCGGATAATTTAGGATTGAAAAGGGTGAACTATTGGGAGTATTGAAAGGTGAAAGGAATTGAAACAATAGGAAAAGAATCGAGAATACTAGTCCTCTCCAATTTTTGTTTGTGTTAAAAAAAAAAAAAAAAAAAAAAAAAAAGAGAGAAAAAGAAAAAAAAGTCGAAAAATCAGAAAAACAAAAGAAAAAGTTAGTTGTATATACTCATTGTTACTTTTGATTTGGAAAGGCTAGTAATATAAATGCCTTTTAATAGATGTTCTCAAAGTTGTAAGAATTCAAAAGAAAATACACTCCAAGGGAGAATTGAGAAAGCATTTAGGTTGTGGATTTTGTGTTAAGGAGAAGAAATCAATTTTTAAGGATTGGTTTACTAAGGAAGTAAAGAGTGAGGTTGAGTGACCATTGTTTGAGGGGTAGATGGGTAGTGCACGACTCATTTAGTCCGTTTTATAGTCACTTATACCCAAAATTATCCCACCTTACCCCAAACCAACATTACAACCTGTTAAAGACCTTTTTGATTCTTTGTCACACATGTCGGGTACACATCGAAATTTAGATTATTGGCAAGCCTATGGTAGATACTATTTGCATTTCAATGTGAGCGTATATACTACCTATTCAATACACTTGAGAGTCGAGAGATACACTCATCCGGTAAGGATTTCAAGTTGAGAGTGTCAAGTCTTGAAAGTAGTTGATATGCTCTATCTCTTATGCTCAATGTTATCATGATTGCCTAACTTTTGAAAATTTCTTCTGAAATTGATTTTGCCACTTAAATCTGCCCTAAAAAGTGTCCTTTCTTCTTTTTCTTTATTTGTTCGGGACGAACAAAGGTTTAAGTTTGGGGAGATTTGGTGCACGTGGTAGTGCACACACTTTTAGGTCAATTTAAGTGTCTTTTTACGGACTTTTGTGTGCATTTTCACGTGTGTTTTGTGCGTTTATTTCTCATTGGGCAATTTGACGTGTTTGTTTCATTTTCATGTCAAGACAGGTGAATTAAGGCCGAAAAACAGGTTCGAAGATCTCAAATTGACAAATCGAGCTCAAAAGAAGAAGAAAACAAGGAAAAACAGGGGATCATGCCCGAGGTGGTGAGGCCACGGCCGTGGCTCAAGCCACGGCCGAGGCAGTCCAACGCCACGGCCGTGGCCATTCCTCCAGAAGAGGCCACATTTCAGCATCAATTGCCACGGCCGAGGCAGTATATATACCACGACCGCGGCCCTAAATTGGGCCCAAACCCTTGTTTCACCACGCCCGCGGCCATCTTTATGCCACGGCCGCGGCGGTGTTCCCTGTTTTAAAATCCTAAACACGTTTTTGCCTAAATTGGAGCTAGCACTTTCTCTCCTTATATATATATCATCCCATTCGAATTTAAAAGAACCCTAACAACCTAGAACCCATCCCCCACACATAATCAGCCACTTTTCTCCATTGGTAGCAAGAAAATGGAAGGGGGTTGAAGATCTTGATCTTCAACCCCTAACCTTTGGTTCTTTCTATCCTATTTTCATGTTTTCTTTTATTTTCTGTTAGTTTATCTTTGTATTAGGTAAAATGGGTGGCTAGCACCCTTAGTTCACTCTTGATTATTGTGGAACCTTGAGTCCAAGACATTTATGTGATTATTACGGTTAATGTTACCGAAAATATTGTGTATTCAAGTGTTTTGTGTTATTTGCTGTTATTGACTCACATTTATGAATTTATTATAGGATTGATCACCCTTTAAGGGATTTGTGAATGTGTTGCTAGAATAGGAGGTCACTATCCGTAATTGTAGGATTTCCGATTCCCGAGTAGCAAACAATAATTATTTATTGGTGATAACACAAAGTTTAACCTCTAAAACCGAGCTTGCGAGTTTTATGTTGAATTTATCTCGTTGTCCTAGTGTTTAATGCATTTGGTGATTGAATCTAAGAGAGCTTTTTCGAGGATTCGGTTAAACTGAATAGGGTTAGTCGAAGAGCTTGTTTTGATTAACTAAGATTAAGGGATAACAAGGCTATTAGAGCTTGTTAATAGTCTTGAGATAAGGGCTAGAATCACAATTGAATAGGGCATTGACAATAGTTACATAAATCGTCCAAGACCTCGGTGAAACATGATCAAGGGTGAATCGTTTTGTTATTTAAAAAACCAAAAACCTATAAAAATCTCTTTATTTGTCTTTGTTTATTTAGGTGTAGTTGTTATTTCATTAACCCCCCACTTCTTTATTGTTTTCTAGCTTATTTACTTTATGTTTCTTCATAATAATAGCTTAACACATAAAAGCAAAATTTGTTCGACCGTTCCTCGTGGGATCGACCCTTGCTTGCCACTCTACTAGTTAGAGTAGTCGGTAAGGTTTAAGTGTATCTTCATACACAATTTAATTTGGTAGTCGGAAACGACGCTACCAAGCCATAAATTAAAAGAGAATATGATACATAAAACATATAATATGTATAAAAGGCAAACCACAAAAATAGCAGATTCAGATAAGAGTTTGAATACTCAAACTCTAACAATCTCACCCTTTTTTCCGTTTCTACATAAAACCAATGTACAACCAAATAATATGTTAAGCAACATAAAACTCCCCCTAAATATTAGATAGCCTGATTGAAAAATCTCATGTAAATCCCAAATCAAAATGATAAGAAAATATAAGTGCAACAAAATAACTTATCAAATTAAAAGCCAAGGGAAATATCAATTCAAAAAAAATTAAGTAAAAACTATCTTAAAACATCTTCAAGAATAACTAAACAAAAGCATTGCTTCTAAACATATAACCCTGCAAGACAAATTCAAATTTCATCATCAAATCAATCTTCTTCCTCATCCTCATTTTCCTTATTAGTATCTTCGGGCTTGTCAACCTCTTCTTCCTCCTCTTCTTCATCATCTTCATCGGGGAAACAACCTTTTGCAAGAATGTCATCATCATCAACCTCTCCCTGGCGAACAACTTCGTCAAATTGGTTGGACTCCCCCTTAATCATTGTACTTTCATCAGAGTTGACTTGAGGATCAGCATCACCCTCAGTCTCAATGCCTTCAGCAACGACATTAGATGTACTATTACCTCCCATTTTGTGTAGAAATAGAGGCAAGCAGATTGTAATGAACTTTCGCGAGGGCAGTAATTTGAGCAGCGAGCATCCGAACTGGCTTAGAAGTTGACTCCACTTGTGGGTCAACCTCAGCTGGTTCAACATCATCATCAATCTATGGCAGATCAATGAACCTTGTTGTGGAGGTAATTTTGGGTTGAACACTGAGCATAGGGAGCATTACTTTTGAATCTTAGGTGATCGACTCAGGAGCCTCCGAGCACATTTCCCAATATTGAGATGATTTGGGAATTGAGAATCCTATCAAGATTCTAGACGATGATATTATTCCCATTGGGGAAGTTGGAAATTGATTATGTCGAATGAATTAAAGTAAATCGTATTTTACATGGTTTGAGTTTCCAGTGTAATTTGTTATATGCCAGCCAACTTACTAGCGAACACAATTGGGTTGGGTAAGCAATACAACGGTCTATACTATTTGCAATCAGTTGGAAAAGAACGAAAAATGATGGCAACTACTATGGATTCGGAAGTTTGGCACAAGAGATTGGGTCATGCCTCTAAAGTAAAGCTTCAACATGTTAATTTTTTTACTAATGTTTTTTATGAATTAATGTGATGCTTGCATGAGAGCAAAACAAACTGGATCACCTTTTCCTGACAGCTCTATTCAAACCAGTAATTATTTTGATCTAATGCATTTTGATATTTAGGTGAGTTATAAAACAAAGTCTTTTTTAGGAGCTCATTATTTTTTGGTAATTATTGACGATTATAGTAGAAGTGTTTAGCTTTATCTCGTGTTAAGTCTGAGGTCAGCAAATTTTTTACCATGTTCTGTAATTGGGTCAAAACATAGTTTGGAAGATAGGTTAAGCGAATTAGAACTGATAATAGCACCGAGTTTCAATCGCAGTATATGTTAGATTATTATGTTGAACATGGTATCATGCTTGAAATATCTTGTACGGACACAACACATCAAAATGGTGTGTTAGAGCGTAAGCACATGCACATTTTACAATTTGCATGAGCACTAGATTCCTAGCAGAATTACCTATAAAATTTTGGGGAATATGTGTGGACAACCACATACATAATATATAGACTGCCCTCTAAGCTCCTTAAAAATAAAACTCCCTACGAAATTTTGTTGAATAAAGTAGCTGATTATGATCATATGCGAGTTTTGGGTGCTTGATGTATGCCCCAGATATGAAGAAAGAGGGAGATAAATTTAACGAGAAGGGGAGATGTTGCATGCTTGTGGGGTATCCTATTGGCAGAAATGATACAAAGTTTATGATTTCACGTGCAACAAAATTTATACATATAGAGATGTAAAGTTCTTCGAGAATATTTTTCTGTACAAGGGGGATAGTGCCCAAATTGAGACAGCTTTTGAGCGCCGTTCTCAAGAATAGAATATGGACCTGAGCTAGTTGGGCAACAAATGGAGTTGCACGGCTTAAATGAGCCTAATCTAGCGCCAAGCAACACGGCACCGACCCATGATGGTTCTGTTGCGACGCCTGAAAGTGTGAGAGTACCTACACCAACATAAGAAATAGGATAACATAAGCGGCCCAGGCAACAACCAAAACATCTACAGAATTATGAGGTTCGTCTGCCACCATCTATATACCATTCACAAGCCTAGCTCAACACAGGAACCTTAACGGTACATCCTATGTCCAATTATGTTTCTTATGAAAAGTGTTTTCATGCACAAAAATGTTTCCTCGCGGCCATCACCTTGCAAGATGAGCCTAAACATTTTTTCCAGGTATTCAAGAATCCCCAATGGCGTGAACCTAACAATGAAACATGAGATCAATTGGTAAGGTGAAGTCGCCGTTCACTACCAAATTTAATATTTATATCCAAACTCTTTACTCTACAAAGTAGAGTGGCAAGTTGGGTCGAATCTGCAGGGAACGGAGGAATAGTATCGTTTCGACGTACTCAAGCAATTAGGACTTTGAAATAGTATTAGAAATTACCAAGCAAAAAGCAATAAAGATTGTGTGGTAGGGGGGGGGGGAATTTGTGATTGTCAACTAATCAATTACTAAAAATTACCGAGATAATAAAAAGCAATTAAATGAAATTTCAAATAAACAAAGACGATAGAATGATTTTTTTATTTTTGGTTTTCAAGTAATAAAACGACCCACCATTAATCATGCTTCCCTTGGTCTTAGATGATTTATGCAACTATTGTTAATACCCGATTAATTGTGATTCAAACCAAGCCCTTATCTCAAGACTATTAACAAGCTCTGATAGCCTTGTTGTCTGTTAGTTCTAGTTAATCAAAACAAGCTTTTCGACTAACCCTATTTGATTTAACCAAATCCTCGAATAAGCTCTCTTAGATTCGATAATCAAATGCATTAGGCACCAAGACAATGAGATAAATACGACAAAACTCGCAAGCTCGGTTTTAGTGGTCGAACTTTATGTTATCACCAATGAACATTCATTGTTTGCTACAATTGAGTTGAAAGCACTACAATTACGGATAGCTACCCCGACTACTAGCAACACATTCATAAATCTCCTAAAGGATGATCAATCCAATAATCAATTCATAAATATGACTCAATAACAACAAATAACATAAAACACTTAAATACACAATCCAATCGGTAATATTAACCGCAATAATCACATAAATATCTTCGATTCAAGGTTCCACATTGATCAAGAGTAAATTCAAAGGGTGTTAGCCACCCATTACAACTAATACAATCAGAATATTAATGAAAATACAAGAAAACATAAAATCAAGATAGAAGAACCCAAAAATGTTGATTGGAGAAGATGATCTTGAGTCTTCTTGGCCAATTCTTCTTCTTGGATAAAAAGGAGGCTGGAAATGGTTGATGGAATGTCAAAAGATAGGTCAAATTTCGAAGGGGAGGATACATACATATATATATATATATATATATATATATATATATATATATAGGAAAAGTTGCTAATGGCTTTTTAAGCAAAAACGCGTTTGCAGTTTTAAAACAGGGGTTCAAGCCTCGGTTGAGACCTGTGTGTGCCTCGGTTGAGGCGGTAAAGAGGGGAATTTCAGGATTTTAGGGTTATGGATCACCTCGGCCGAGGTCTGGATTTGCCTCGGCCGATGCCTTGAAAGCTTGAAAACCTTCATTTTCCCTTGGAAGGTCACCTCGGCCGAGGTGAATACATGCCTCACCTAAGGCCTAGAAATTTGCTTTTCTTCCTAAATCCCCTGGATGAATTCCTCGACCGAGATCTGAGTTTGTCTCAGCCGAGGTGCTCCTTCAGCCCCTGTCCTCTTGATCAGTCAACCTTGCAATATCTAATGCTCGTTTTTGGTCTAATTGTACCTATTTTAACATAGAAACGAACTGAACGCGTTAATCTGCTCAATAAGAAATAAATGCTCAAAATACACGTGAATATGCACACAATTTTTACTAAAATAACACTTAAATCAACCTAAAGTACGTGCACGATCACGTGTACCACCTTGGAAGCCAACAGTACGTGGATGTTGGAGTGCTTACTACCAGGAAAACGTGCAATTGACTGAAAGTGGGTATACAGAATCAAATACAGGCCCAATGGTGAGGTGGAAAGGTATAAAGTGCGGCTTGTTGCAAAATGTTTCACACAGATAGAGGGCATCGATTTTCATGAAACTTCCGTACCTATTGCCAAGCTTGTCATTGTTAGAAGTGTCTTGGTCGTTGTTGTCAAACAGAATTGGATTCTTCACCAGTATGACGTGAATAATGCCTTTTTGCATGGTGACTTACTCAAGAAAGTATACATAAAAATTCCTCGAGGCTTCGCGAAAGAAAACGATACGCACGTTTGTAAGTTACATAAGTGTTTATGTGGTTTACACCAAGCATCACGAAACTAGTATTACAAGCTTACTCAAGTGTTTTGGAGAGTTGGGTTTCTCGTCAATCAAAGGTTGACCATTCGCTCTTCATATGCCGTCAAGGATCCATATTTGTTGTTGCGCTAGTTTATGTGATGATGTCATCCTTGCTGGAAATAGTAAGGGAAAGATTAATTCTTGATGGTGAATTTAGAATCATGGATCTTGGGCCATTGAAGTATTTTTTGGGGATCGAGCTTGCTCTCTCCTCTCTAGGTATGGTTATGAGTCAAAGAAAGTACACTTGGACATTTTGGAGGAAACTGGTCTTTAAGGTTGCCACCCTAGTTTATTTCCTGTGGAGAAAAAATATCCGATTAACATTGATGATGATAGCCCGCTAGTAGATGCCTCACACTATTGACGTCTTATGGGGTGATTGCTCTATTTAACTGTCGCTAGGCTAGACATACAATATGCTACAAACATTCTAAGTCAATTTATTTCTTCACCTCGCCAACGCCACATGGAAGCTGTCATTCGCGTATTACATTACTTGAAGAGGACGCCCGACCAAGGAATTTTGCTACCCGCAGATGGTAGCTTGTTATTAGAGGCTTATTGCGACTCAGATTATGTAACAACCCACATTTATAATATATTTTATTTATTAAATTACTCAATTTTTATACATTTAGATAAGTTCAGTTTATAATAGACTAGGTCTCGTAGTCGTTAAAGTCCAATCCATAATTTATTTAATGAGGCTTAAGGTCCTTAAAAGAAAACTTATTTACAATGCCTAACTAATTAATTTCTTTTATAACCCCAGAATATAAGAGCTCATTCTTATTGAGACCCTACAGAGAGTTTTATATATATGTATGTATTCTCACAAGTGAATCGACTAACACTAAATTAAAAACAAAAAGAAGCCATGGAACTTCTATAGAGGGAACCGAATAAATTAAGGAAAGCAAAAATACAAAGGTTTGCAATTTTGCTTTCCTTAATTTATTATTATTATTATTATTATTATTATTATTATTATTATTATTATTATTATTATTATTATTATTATTATTATTATTATTATTATTATTATTATTTCTTCTTTTTTATGCACTAACCCATGGGTGAGTTGTAATTCATATATATGGGTCGAAGTTTTTTTTGTTTTTTTTTGGGAGTGTGTGTTAAAACGGTAGTGTATACGTTAATTATTGTGCTATGTGTAATGAATTTGTTTGTTAAAGCTTATATACATATACATATATATATATAACCTGGGAATGTAGGTGTGAATATCAACATATGTACATTTTGTACTAGTACTCCCCCGTGCAATGCACGGGAAGATTTTTAAACATTGACATATGTACTACTTGCAATCCAAAATGTTGTTGATCATATTTAATCACGTACAATTAAAATATATCATCTGATGACAAAAAAAAAAAAACGTTATCTTTACTCATGTAACATGCACTATGTTAACTCGAGGAGTATCACCATAACATAAATACACAAAATATGTATTTTCAATAAAACATAAACATAACTATTACAAATCGAGAAACACATCCTTATAGACAATGTAGGTTTGTAGTAGTTTTTTTCTTTTCGGATCTTCATCATCACATCTTAAAATCTTCAAGCTACTTCGATTTGTGACGCAAGAGACAACAACATACAACTGACATTACCCCTATTGGTCACTCATCACCCCCTTTAATATCAATAACTTCAATATTAGATGGATTCATAGAAGTTTAACTTAGGTTGACCTCACCAAAATTTGGCACACCACTAACTTTATTGACCAAAGTTAAATCATTGCCACCCAACATTTAAAATTTGAAAAACTTTAATCATTACGTTAAGATATATCTTTATTTCTTTAAAAATAGATTGCTTTTAGAATAAATTAGTAAATAAACTTTAAAAATTATGATCCAAATATTTTCATATATCTTACATACCAAAGACTCATTATAACAAGAAGGATGAGTGAAAACTATGTATAAATATTGAGAATTCCTTGAATCTGCAAAAGAGAACTTAGTTATTGATAAAACCAAAATTAAAAATCCCATACTCTACAAAACAAAAAAATAAAAAAAAAGGTACTCGAGCAAACAAACATATATTTGCAAAAATTCCAAATAAAATATAAGAACCCTATACCCTAACTAACATGCAAACACATTTCTTTTTAATTATTATTTCCCCAACCGATTAATCATATTAGGCCCAAAATTGACAATTTATTTCTTTTCTAAAATTATCATTTTTACTTAGGCAAACAACTAATTAAACCGGGCCAAATTTTTTATCTACATATAAGAAGCCCTCGAACCCTAACTAAACATGAAAGCACAATTATTCTTATAACTATTATTTTTCCGGCCCATTAATCATATTATGCCGAAAAGTTGGCCTTTTATTTACTTTCTAAAACTAGGATTTTTTAGTAACAGATGCATTATTGTGGGACAAATGACTAACTGAAAGGGACAGAATTTTAAAAAAAAAAAAACACAAAAATCGTAAAGAAGAAAAAGAAAAAGTAAATCACATGATCTAATCATAATTTCAAATAATTAAATTGAAAAATCAAGGAAAGTTTATAAGTATCATTAGTTAAATCACCAAGAGGAGATAGTGTGATCGAAGAGGGTCCAATGATGTAAGAGTTTGTTGGAGATGAGTTTTCTACAAAAACAATGTAAGAAAAAGTATATAGTTGTAAGAAAAATATAATTGCTATCATTGCACACTTAACAATTAATCATGATTGACATTTAGTAATTACATCCATGAAAATAAGTTGTTGTTGTCTTATTTAAAAATAAGATAGTAATATTTTTTTAAAAGTAGAAACAAAATACTTTAAAATATTAATATATTTGCATACATACATATATCAATACTGTTATGAGTTATTGGTCAATAAAAATGAGGAATGCTTATTTAGGCTCGAGTTTAAAATATTAAAAGAAAAACCACATATCATAGCTATTAATTATGGGTCAGTTTACTTTGAGGGATAACATGAAATTTCGGCAATAATCCTAAGTTGTTCAATGTTTACTTTACTTGTCTCCAAAATTGTAATAAACCCATCAACCCTGGATTAGCCCGGTACTATTGTTAGAATTTGTGCCTTTAATTTAGTTGGGTTTGAATCGATGTTCGTATCGAGGTGGAGGCTTGAATTTGAGTATTGTTGGAATTGGGCAAGTCAGAGACCAATCGCGGCCGCGACCAAGTGAGAGGAGAATTTGAGTTTGGACGCTGGAGACTAGGCTCGGCGGAGCAGGACGGGCGTGGCCGCGCCACATTGCTGCATCTGGAGCGATTGCAGGGGCGAAGTCTTGTCTCGGCCCCGACTAGTAGTTCGAAGCATTGGGCAAGTTTGTTTGGTTGCGGCCACGACCCGGTAAGCGGCGGCAGATGGACTTAAGCTGTTTAGGCCCAATTTGATTCCTCGTTTATATAGGATTAGAGTTTGGGGACTTATAAATAAGTACTATTGTAGTCCTTTAAGTGTGAGAGAGATTAGAATTGTTTGGCTTTATCTTTGGCTTGAGTGTTCAAGTGTTGGGAAATTGTTTGGGTCGAGTATCAATTGATTGATACTCGATTTTGGTCTTTGTTTGACATGATTGTTTGAACTCTCTTTTGATATTGAATTTGGGATCCTCCCGTTTGGTCATGGACGTAGCTAACAAGTTGTTAGCTAGCCACGTTAATTCTTGGTGTTTTATTTTTTATTTTTTTCTTTACGCTTATTATTTGCCTCGATCACTTATTTCCCAACTAGTGGTATCAAGAGTTTGGTTCGAGTTTCTGCTGGTTTTCATGGGAAATATGTCTAGGATGAGCGTGCAGATGAAAAATTCACTAGGAGCGATAGTTTTAGTCTATGACAGATTAAAATGAAAGCCTTGTTGAAGCAACACGGATTGTGGGCGCCGCTGATGCCAAAGAAGGAAGAGGACGATGTCCCGGTGTCTGCCAAGATGGCCACTCTGGACGAGAGAGCGCACTCAACAATCATGTTGTATCTCGATGACGACATCATCACCGAGGTAGCAGATGAAGAAACTGCATAGGGGTTATGGTTGAAATTGGAGAGTTTGTACATGACGAAGTCGCTCACCAATAAGTTGCTTTTGAAGCAACGTCTGTTCAGGCTGCGTATGTGTGAAGGTCAGTCTCTTCGCGATCACATAGATCAACTTAACAAAATCCTTTAAGAACTGCGTAACATTGATGTTAAATTAGAAGATGAGGATGTTGTGTTGATCTTGTTGGTTTCTCTACCACCTTCGTATGAGAATTTTGTGCAGTCGTTTGTTGTTGAAAAGATTTTGTGTCTCTAGAAGAAGTGAGATCATCGCTGCACTCTAGAGAGTTGCACCATCAGGCGAATGGTTTGTCTGGGGAACCAGGTGAAACTTTAGCAGTTGGCAATAATCGAGGTTCGGGATATTCGGCAAGAAGGAGGTTCAAGAAGAATTCAGACCCCAAAGGTCCTCAACCAGGTGACATTTGCAACTAATGTAAGGAGAAAGAACATTGGAAATATGTCTGTCCGAGGTTGAAGGAGAAGCAGGAAGGCACTGCTGATTCTGTTGTGGAAGTTGAAGCAGACTCTGATGAAGATCCGGTCGTAGTTGCTAAGAAACAGACATGTAAATATGATGCGTGAGTTCTCGCCTCTAGGGCTTCGTACCACATATGTCCGCGTAAGGAGTGGTTCACAAACTATAAGCCAGAGGAAGGTGGCAATATCTCATTGGCCAATTGATAGGTATGGCCCAGTAACTTCGGGTCGGGTCAACCCGACCCGGAGCAACCGGGCCCAGAAGAACTAGCCCAGCAACCAAGCCAGCCCAGAAGCGCGCACGAGCCTGGCACAGCCCAGTCGCGGTATATTTGGAAAGTGAGATCCCCACAATCTCCTTCCAATTTCCATGTAGATTTGGTGGGCGCAATTGTAGGGATTTAGTTAGGGTTTTGAATTGAGTAGTATAAATAGTAGAATTGTTCTCAGATTTAGGGTTCGCACTTTGTACTCTAAAACTACAACGTGTAAGGTTGAAAGAAAGATAGTGAAAAAACACCTCGGACGGTGATTGTTTTCGCCCGTGGACGTAGATCTCCGGATCGAACCACGCATATCTTGTGTCCTTTGCTTTTTCTTGAGTTTGGTACCGTTGTTAATTGGGTTTTATTTCGAATGGTTCCCACAGACGGCGCCAATTGATAATACGCGATCCGCTTATCCTAGGAATTCGAAATAAAGACCAATTAACAACGGTACCAAACTCAAGAAAAAACAAAGAACACAAGATATACGTGGTTCGATCCGGAGATCTACGTCCACGGGCGCAAACAATCACCGGCCGAGGTGTTTTTCCACTATCTTTCTTTCTTACATGTTGTAGGTTTAGAGTACAAAGTTCGAACCCTAAATCTGAGTACAATTCTACTATTTATACTACTCAGTTCAAAATCCTAACTAAATCCCTACAATTGCGGCCACCAAATCTACATGGGAATTGGAAGGAGATCGTGGGGATCTCACTTTCCAAATATGCCGCGACTGGGCTGTGCCAGGCTCGTGTGCGCTTCTGGGCTGGCTTGGTTGCTGGGCCCGGTTGCTCCGGGTCGGGTTGACCCGACCCGAAGTTACTGGGCCATACCTATCACCAATGGTTCCAAATGCAAGGCGGTTAGGATAAGCTCAGTTAAGGTGAGGACATTTGATGGTAGGTTGTGTACTTTGAACGATGTCAGACATGTTCCATCCATGACGAGAAATCTGATTTCACTGAGTCGACTAGACAGCAGGGGTTTCAGTTTTAGAGGTGAAGGTGAAGTTTTGAAAGTCTGCAAAGGTTTGAATGTAATTTTGAAGGGCATCAAAAGGGCAACTTTGTATTTGAGGCAAGGTTCTACTTTGGTTCGGTTTGCTGCTGTTCGAAGTTATTACTGTCCCATTGGTTGGGACAATATGGTACTTAAGGCGCATCTGGTACATTTGGTACAACTATTGGAAATTGAATTTGTTTGTTTGAGTTTAATTTATATGAATTTTGTGAGAAGGTTTGAATTGAGGTGGAGCTTTGTCCGAAGAAGCTGCATCGTTTGTGGATTTAAGGCAAGGTGGACATTGTTAGGATTTGTGCCTTGAATCTAGTTGGGTTTGAGTCGATGTTCGTATCGAGGTGGAGGCTTGAATTTGATTATTGCTGGAATTGGGCGAGTCAGATCGGTCGCGGCCGCGACCAAGTGAGACGAGAATTTGAGTTTGGACACTGGAGAGTAGGCTCGGCTGCGCAGGATGGGTGTAGCCGCGCAACATTGCTACATCTAGAGCGATCGCGGGCGCGAAGTCCTGTCACGGCCGCGACTAGTAGTTCGAAGCATTGGGCAAGTTTGTTTGGTCGCGGGTGCGACATATAGTGGCGGCCGCGACACGGTAGGCTGCAGCAGATGGGCTTAAGCTGTTTAGGCCCAATTTGATTCTTTTTCAGTATAAGATTAGGTTTTGGGGGCTTATAAATAAGTCCTATTGGAGTCCTTTGAGTTTGAGAGAGATTAGAATTGTTTGGCTTTGTCTTTGGCTTGATTGTTCAAGTGTTGGGAAATTATTTGGGTCGAGTATCAAATGATTGATACTCGATTTTGGTCTTTGTTTGATAGGATTGTTTGAACTCTCTTTTGATATTGAATTTGGGATCCTCCCGTTTGGTCGTGGACGTAGCTATTAAGTTGTTAGTGAACCACGTAAATTCTTGGTGTTTTATATTTTTCGTTTCTTTACGCTTATTATTTGCTTTGATCGCTTATTTCCCAACAACTATAGCACCCAAAATCTTATTATTTGGTCCCACTCCCACCTTAGGACAAATATAATCACACTAAATCCCACCAAATTGATCATATACTATGGATTAGGACCAAAACTTGATCGTTGAAAGTAAACTGGCCCTATATAAATCCTATGGGGATAAAATACATCAATCGGCCTTTATATCTATATATATATATATATATATATATATATATATATATATATATATAATAACACAACCCTTGCTACTATAGGTAACTTTTGCATTTTGTCGCCCATTTTCCATTATCCAATCGAGAAGGACACGTGTCGAACAATTATTCGACCATTACACATGATAATTATGGAAATTAAGAATAAAAATTATTTCTCATCAATTTTCGTCCATTTTATTTAAGAAACGTCCTAATAATTGTAATTTAATTGTCCACCATCATTTATTGTATTTATAAATTTGGAAGATTATCATCACAAATTGTCACCATATCCGTTTTTTACCATAAATCATGTAGATATTAAGAGAATTTCGTCAAATCTTAAAAAATTAAAAACCTAATAATTTTAACACTCTCAAATATAAAAAAAATTCAAAAAAGCAAAAACAAAGTTGCACGCTCAATTGGAATTTTGTCTTGCTCTTCTCTCATCTCATCATTCATCATCTTCAATCTGGTAATTTATGATTAATTTATTTCTATGCGAATTATTTTGGCAATTTCATTTGTTTTGTTGTTTGAGTTTTTTTATTTTCAGTTTTAGGTTTATGTTTCGTAATCCTAAATTTTGTATTTTAATCTTGCATTCGTGATTTCAATTTCAGTATGTTATATAGATTTTTTAGTTTTGATCATGTTATTGCCCTTTTTAATTTTCGTCTATATTAATCTATTTGTTTTGGTGGTGCTGTTTTTTTTTCCTGCAAGTTATCAAGTTGGGATATTAAGCATTTAAAGGTATTGAATTACTTCTTGGAACTTCTCTAAAGCAGATTATGACATGTTGTTTACTGTTTTAAATAATGACTATTACTTAGGGTTCTTTATCAATATTTAGCCTCTCATCTTCTAATTCTTCCGATTTGTTTTTATAAAATTGTCAAGTATTTTCATATCTATTTTGAATCTGAGTTTGGTGAAGATATTCAATCATATATGTTTTGATATTCGAATGTTTTTTTGTTTTATCATTTGTATATACAGGTTTTCATTTTTATTGTTTTTATTATTCCGATCAATGTCATATTTGTACACGTGTTCGTGCACACACTTTAGGACGCTTTAACTGTCAATTTTGTGATATTTTTGTGCAATTTCATGTGTACTTCGTGCATTTAATTCTCATTGGGAAAAATAATGAGTTTGGTTCATTTTTGTGTTAAAACATGTGCAAATGGATCGAAAATGAGCATCAAAAGATCACAGAGTCGATGGATCGAGCGAAGCAACAAAGGACAAGGCTAAAAGAAGATCTCGACCGAGACAGGTTACAAATCTCGGCCGAGATGACTTTCCAGGGAAAAGCCAAGAATTGAAGAGTTAAAGATCTCGGCCGAGACAGGCAATGCATCTCGGCCAAGATGATGTTCCAAGGAAAAGCAAAATCTTCAAGAGATCAAGATCTTGGCCGAGATGAAACCCAAATCTTGGCCGAGATGAGCCAAACCCTAACAGCCTTCGAGCCACAAAACATAAAACCCTTGTTGCTTCGTCTCGGCCGAGACACACTTGAATCTCGGCCGAGATTAGTCACCCTGTTTTAAAATTGTGAATGCAAATTTGCCTAAAACTCAAGTGACAACTCTTCCCTTATATATATAAGTTCCATTTCGAATTTGACCTATCTTGAGACATATTTTCAGCCATTTTCATGCCACCAAAGCCACCAAGGAGGGATATTGGGCAAGAGATTGAATGATCATCTTCTCCAATTGACATCTTTAGTTTCATCCATCTTAGTATCATGTTTTCTTGCTTTTCAGCTTATTTTATGTTTGTTTTAGCTTCCATGGGTGAGTAGCCCTTATTTCTACCCTTGATCAAATGTAAAACTTTAAGTGACAATGTTTACATGATTATTGCTAGTTGATTTTACCTTTTGATTGAAATTTCAAGTGTTCTACACTATTTGCTACTATTGACTCATATGTGTATGCTTTTTCTTAGTTTGATCACCCTCTAGGAAGTATATGAATGTGTTGCTAGAATTGAAAATTACTATCCATAATTGTAGGATTTTTGATTCCCCTAGTAGCAAACAACGAGTGATGTCGTTGGTAATAGTGTAGAGTTCGACCTGTAAACCCAAGCTTTCGAGGTTTATGTCGAATCTATTTCGTTATCTTGGAGCTTTTATCATTCGATTGCCAAATCGAAGAGAGCTTATTCGACATTTTGGTTTTATTGGATAGGGTTAGTCGAAGAGCTTATTTCGATTAGCTAGAATTAAGAGATAACACGTTTGCTAGAGCTTGTTAGTAGTCGTGAAATAGGGACTTGAAATGCTTTCAATTGAGCGTCAACAGTAGTTGTGTAATTCATTGGAACTAAAGGAATACTAGATCAAGGGTAGATACCTTAATCATATTTTAAAAACCCAAAAATCAATCTACTTATCTTGTCATCTTTTGTTAATTGAATATTACAGTTTATTTGATCATTAGTTTAATAGTTGTTCTTGGTAATCGCTAGTAGTTTATAGTTGGGTAATCACAATCAATGCCCTCCACCCCCCCCCCCCCCACTTTCTATTGTTTTGGTTACTTATTTACTTTCCTATTTCGAGGTCCTTAGTGCTTGATATGTATGAATTATATCTATAATAATACTCTTGTAGAAAGTAATATAATTAATTCCTTTCCCTTAGGACCCTCTTGGTTGTCATAATTTGTATCCTTATTCATTAACCCTAGAGGTGGATCTATAAATTTATATAAACCCTAACATGGGCCTACAACACATAGGAGTTAAGGGATTCAATCTGATAGTTGTTTACACAAAAGGTCGATTTCTGATTGAATGATTTCTGACTCCCGTCTTGACCTTCTGGACTGTATCCCCTACTCAATCCTCAATGCTGGATGGACGACGAACTTTGAAGAATTCCAAGTGGGAAGGATCACCTTAAACCGCCGCTGCCTACTCTCTCTTTCTCTCTATTCAGTGATTTTTTTAGCGTTAATTTTTCTATATTCACAGAATGAGAGACCATGTATTTATAATACATGGTTGAGTGTGGTCCATGCCTGGTAGTTTAATTCCTTCTAGGATTAGGAATTTTATTCCTTGTTAGGAATTCGATTCTCTATTCCTCCTTGGACTAGGAGTCTATATGGGCCAGTCCAGAGATCAAATACAAGAAATAAAGATGGGCCTAACTATGAATTAATTCTTCCTTGTTCAGCCTAGAACATAATTAATTCATTCCACTAGAGAATTAATACTAACTTACCCCTTTATTCCCGAGTTGAGTCAGGGCTTGAATTAGACTTAATTAATCCCCGTATTTAAGTTATCGAATATCCATTAATTAATTCAAAGCCTCTGACAGCTTAAATTAATTAATTTCTTATTTATTCCTTAAGTAGTACCACTCAACCTTATTATTGTACCTTAACTTAATCAACCCGCAGGGTTTAGTACAATAAACCTTTTGATCTCCTTAAGGACATATCATCATCCTAAACAGATACGGTTACCTAAATACAAATTACCAATTATTATATGCAAGTTGCTGTCACTCAAAATACATAGTATAAAAGTTATAACTTAACTCTTGCCTATAGTAAATCAAAGTGACACACAAACAAGCATTCATAACTTTAATCTTATTTAGGCTTTAGATTATTATAAGTCACCGAGCTCTCTAGTTCTTCACTAAGGTCAGGCAGAAGAACTTATCTCACTGTGATCCTATTAATACGTAAATACGTACCAGTATAAGTATATAGTCAAGATAAACTATTCCTACTTAATACTGCAGCCTAAATCAACAACTCGTGCTCAAGTTGTCTGAGCTGTGATTTACATTTTATATCTCATTAAGTTTGACCAATCATATGATCTTCTGTGATCCACAAACACCATATGATCTACATATTTGCAAGAGATATGGGGACACATACATAGTGAAAGTGCAAATATAATCAGATAGGAGATAAACAGTGAATAACTGGAAATATTGTATATAAAAGGTTTTGCTTTCAATATACAAATCTAACAATCTCCCACTTATACTAAAGCAAACTTTTAGTACACTCCGTGTCTAACTATCTAGCTATTACATTCTCCCACTTATACTAAAAGTTTCCTAAGTGGGTGGCATCAATCACAGTCCTAGTCCCTGAACATGCTTGTCGTTGACTTTCTGCGGTAAGCTCTTCGTGAATGGATCAGCTAAATTCTCTGTCGTACAAATCTTCTCTATCCACACATCTCCTCGTTTTATGATTTCTCGTATTATGTGGTACTTTCTCTCTATGTGTTTTGTCACCTTGTGGGTCCTGGGTTCCTTTGAGTTTTCCACTGCACCTGAGTTGTCACAATAAATTGTGATACTCTTAGGCAAACTAGGTACCACGCCTAGATCCAAGAGGTAATTTCGGAGCCATACTGCCTCCTTAGCACCCTCTGATGCGGCTACATATTCGGCTTCCATGTGGAGTCTGAAATGCATCTCTGATTTGCACTCCTCCATGAAACGGCTCCTCTTCCCAAGGTAAACACATAGCCTGAGGTAGATCTCCTCTCATCCCGGTCTGCCTGGAAATCCGAATCCGTATAACCCAAGGGATTTAGATTGTCTGCCTGGTAAATTAGCCTGTAATCTCTAGTCCTTTTCAGGTACTTGAGTACATGTTTTACCGCAGTCCAATGCGTCTGTCCAGGGTTAGACTGATATCTTGCCACTATGCCGACTACATGGCAGATATCGGGTCTCGTGCGTAGCATTGGTGTCTTATTTCATTTCCTCTTTCTCCTGCGGAAGCGTAGGGTACCTGTCTTATTTCCTCTCTCTCCTTTGGTGTCTTAGGACACATCTCCTGAGAAAGTGGAATGCCATGTCTTAAAGGTAGAAATCCTTTCTTGGTGGTTTGCATGATAAAACGAGCAATCACAATATTAATGTAGGCCGCTTGAGATTAGCTCAACATACTTTTCTTGCGATCCCTTATAACTTTGATCCCAAGGATGTAAGCTGCCTCTCCTAAGTCCTTCATCTGAAACTGTTCGGATAGCCATCTCTTTATGTCTGATAATACCTCCACATTGTTACCAACTAGGAGAATATCATCTACATAATGTGCAAGAAATACTTTATCTCCATTGACATCTATGCGATACACACAACTTCGTTTTCACTTTGAGTAAATCCATAGGATTTAATTACCTCGTCAAAACGTAAGTTCCATGACCTAGAAGCTTGCTTGAGTCCATAAATGGACTTCTTGAGCTTCCATACCAGATGCTCTTCGCCTTGCCTCACATAACCTTCTGGTTGCTGCATATAGATGTCCCTACCTTCTTCAAGGTAATCGTTTAAGAAAGCGGTCTTCACATCCATTTGCCAAACCGTGAGCTGCTATGGAGAGAAGGATCCGAATGGACTTGAGCATGGCTACTAGCGAAAAGGTTTCGTCATAATCTTTACCCTCCAATTAGGTATACCCTTTTAACAGTAGCCTGTCCTTAAAGGCTGTAACCTCTCCATCCCCTCCTCTCTTTCTCTTGTATACCCACTTACTGCCTATAGCTTTACAGCCATCTGGCAGTTCAGTTTTCTCGTATACATCCATAGCAGTTATGGACTCATATTCTGAATCCATAGCACGACGCCATTTTTCGCATCTTCGTCATTTACTGCCTCGGCGTAAGTCCAGTGATCTAGATCGGCATGTCCGTCTCCTGGGATCGAATCCGAAGATTCTCCCACAAACATGAACCGATCAGGCTGACGAATAACCCTCCCACTATGTCGAGGTTGTGTAGGCATTATGCCAATGGGTTGTGCAGTACTTGGTATTATTGCCTCTTGCACTTGTGGCTGTGAAATTGATATCGTACTGACATTCCCTTCGAGTTTTTTAAGGACAATATCGGTTCTGGACTTGTGATTAATCATGTAGTCCTCTTCTAAGAATCGGGCATTAGTGCTAATAACGAACTTCTGATCCTTAGGACTATAGAAATAACCACCTTTCGTTCCCTTTGGATACCCTATAAACATTCTTACCTCATACCTAGATTCCAACTTAGCAACATCCTTGTTCAGCACGTGTGCTGGAGTACCCCAAATCCTTATATGGTTCAAGCTAGGCTTGCACCCTGACCAATAACTCGACAGGGGTCTTGGGTACTGATTTGGATGGTACTAGGTTTAACAGATAAGAAGCCGTTTCTAAGGCCTATCCCCATAACGAAATGGGCAAAGATGCATAACTCATCATAGATCTGACCATCTCATGTAAAGTTCGATTTCTTCTCTCTGCTACACCATTTTATTGGGGAGTACCTGGTGTAGTCAATTGGGATGTTATCCCAACTTCTGAAAAGTATCGTTGGAACTCGTTGCTGAGGTATTCGCCACCGTGATCAGACAGCAATGACTTGATACTTTTACCTAGCTTCTTCTCCACTTCCGCCTGAAACTCTTTGAATTTCTCAAAACATTTAGACTTGCGGCGAAGTAGGTAAACGTACCCGTATCTTGAGTAATCTTCAATGAATGTGATGAAGTACTCATGCCTTCCACGAGCTTGGGTGGACATTGGTCCACACAAGTCAGAATGGATCAGTTCTAACACCTCTTTGGCCCTATTCCCCTTTGCCTTGAATGGCCTTGTCGACATATATCCCTCTAGACAGGATTCGCAGACTCTAGTCTGAATTGGTTGGAATGAATCCAACACTCCATCAGACACTAGTCTTTGGATCTGGTTTAGACTGATGTGACCTAGTCTTAGGTGCCAAAGATGTGTTTGATCCTCTTAAGAAGATAATTTCCTTTTCCTTGGGTTCGATGATGTTGATGCAACGAAGTTTTGGGTATTATGCAGACAAGTTATAGTATCAAGAGAATTGTTCAAAACACCAGTGCAGATAACTATGTTATTTCTCATGATAGAAACATTACTACCAAAAACAACTGAATATCCATCACAATAAAGTTTCAAAACAGACATTAAATTGCGCCTAAAACTCGGCACAAACAAAACATCTCTTAAAACTAAAACAGTGTCATTAAAGCATAAAGAAAAATCTCCAACTGCAACTGTTGCGACTCATGTTGCATTGCCCATGGAGATGATGATCTCGCCATCCCTAAGCTGCCTTGTTGGCTGGAAGCCCTCCAAGGTGTAACAAACATGATCAGTCGCACCCGTATACACTACCCACGAATGGGCAGAAATAGCGGCTAAGCATGTTTCAGTTACTAAAGCTAATGGTGTACCTTGGTCCTTTGCCTTTAGCACTGGACAATCTTTCTTTTAGTGCCCAGTCTTACCGCACTTGAAGCACTTTCCCTTAGGTTTCTTTACTCCACCACTAGGCCCGCTCCGTTACTCCCACTGTTTGCCTTGGCCTTACCCTGTCGCCTCTTTTTCTGGTTCTTACCTTTCGGTGGAACAGTGGGCCCGTTGGCAGTGACCAAAGCCTGTGCATGCTTTCCCATCACCCCCTTTGCTGTAACTAGGTCATTGAGCAACTCGTTAAGAGTATAGTCTTTCTTGGACATAACGGCATTGAGGCGGAAGTTATCAAAGGATTTGGGAAAAGTGCTGAGAATGATATCGACCTTGGCTTCGCCGTCGATACCTCCTCCTATCAAGTCAAGATTGTTCATGAGATTAATCATGTGCATGACATGATTATGCACTGAGCTGCCCTCGGTCATCCGACTTTCCATGATTTGCCTCATTAAGTCAAACCGAGCAGCTATGTCCGACTCCCCATACACCTCTTAAAGGTTCAACATGATGTTGGCAGCATCGTCCATGTCCTGATGTTGGAGCTGCAAAGTAGACGACATAGTGTTCATAATGTAGCACTTGGCCACATTATTAGACTTGTGCCACCTGTCATGCTTTGCCCGCTCCTCATCAGTGGACTGTGCAGTAAGGGGATCCGGACGAGGAGTAACTAACACGAAATAGTGTTCCTCAGCGATAAGAATATACTCCAGATTACATTTCCATTCTTTATAATTAGGACCGGTTAAGGGGTGTTGTGCAAGAATATTTATAACAGACGATAACGACATATCTGAAAATATTAAACAATAAACATGTAAGAGCACAGTCACATATAATTTGAATCAGCAATATTGTAACCTTTTGATAAAACAATATTGATTAAATCCTCCAATAGCCCAAGAGATTTACATATAAGCCACGCGGGTGGACGTTTATATGTAAATCCCTCAACCAGATAAAATACCTAGTCATTTTAATTTCAATCCATGTCAACCTAACCTTTTGACAAATGAAATTAATAATTGGACTTTTATACTAGACTATATAATTTTTAAGAAGGGACTCCGCGGGGAGTTGTGCTTAAAATTAATATCTAAGCAGTGACCACGTCCTAACACTTGTAAACAAATTCTTAGATTTGACATACTTTCGTGGACTACATCGCTTTCAATTTATTTAACCTTCGTTATCCCATTTGTTTCCAACTATCTAGAAAACTTGTGAAAATCATACGTGTAAGCCACGCGTGTGGACGTTTACGCGTGTAACTCCCACTTTTCTTTTGGGATTAAATGATTTATTTAGAAGTCCCAGCTAGCAAACTTATAAATAATAAATATGAGCAAGCCACGCGTGTGGACGTTTACTAAATTTATTATTTATTTTGCCTAGAGACCGGTTGTGGAGGTCTTTTGACTATTTTTTAAATTAAAATTTTCGGTTTTGCTTAGTCTTTTACTTCAAAAGGTTTGTCCATGCAACAACACGTAATTCTAAGCCTAAATAAAAACTAAGCACAACAAATAAAGCATGCTCGGAGAATTTAAATATGCTAATATTCGAGAGATCTTAGCATGATAGTCTAAGCGCAATTAATAAATCACGTAGACATAATAAACATGATAATAAATATCATTCATCCATTGAGCAATAAAGAAACGATAAAAATAAATAAAATTCATTCTTCAGGGCTCAACATGGAAAAATTAAATCCTAAGCTATTACAATAATTTAGGAAATACAAATCTTCAAGTCTCTTGGGCCTTCACGTTGGGCCTCGCATACTCGGGTACGGACCGGGTTAAAACGAAAAACACACTAGGCTAGTAAACAGGTTGCATGAGCCAATGGGTTGTTGGGCTGAAACCCTAGCCCACGCCCACGCCTCGGCCGAGGGTGCCGAGCCGTCTAAAGCCGCTGGAGCCTGCTGGGCCGAAGCCTAGCACCTCGCGCGCGCCCAGGCCCGTGCATGGCAACGATCTGCTAGGGTTTGCAAACCCTAGCCACCGCCAACCCTCCAAATGCAATATGTCGGCCGCCGGGGCCTGCTGCTGCCGAGCGCTGGGCGCCGGGCTGCTTCTGTCGGGTTCTTCGCGTTTTTCGTGTTCTACGTCTTTGTTCTTTGACTTTTACATATTTTTCAACAAAATACAAGCAAAAAAACGAACTTATTCTAATCACAGATTTCTCGTGGTAAAAAACAACCCAATGCCAACAAACATGATGTAAAACGAGTCACGAAGAACGACAAAAATTAAACATACACAACGCACATACATAATCAATAAACAAATTATATCTGACAGAGCCAAAAAGACAGACTAGACTCTGATACCAGTTGTAGGAATTATATCTATTATAATACTCTTGTAGAAAGTAATATAATTAATCTCTTTCCCTAGGACCCTTCTTGGTTGTCATAATTTGTATCCTTATTGATTAACCCAAGAGGTGGATCTATAAATTTATATAAACCTTAACATGCGCCTACAACACATAGGAGTTAAGGGATTCGACCTGATAGCTGTTTACACAAAAGGTCGATTTCTAATTAAATGATTTCTGACTCCCGTCTTGATCTTCTGGACTGTATCCCCTGCTCAATCCTCAACGCCGGATGGACGACGAACTATGAAGAATTCCAAGTGGGAAGGAAAACCTTAAACCACCGCCGCCTACTCTCTCTTTCTCTCTATTCAGTGATTTTCTTAGTATTAATTTTTCTATATTCACAGAATGAAAGACCATGTATTTATAATACATGATTGAGTGTGGGCCAAGCCTGGTAGTTTAATTCCTTCTAGGATTAGGAATTTTATTCCTAATTAGGAATTTAATTCTCTATTCCTACTTGGACTAGGAGTCTACATTGGGCCAGCCCAGGGATCAAATACAAGAAATAATGGTGGGTCTAACTATGAATTAATTCTTCCTTGTTCAGCCCAGAACATAATTAATTCATAAATATTAATTTATTCCACTAGAGAATTAATACTTAATTAATACCCGTATTTAAGATATCGAATATCCATTAATTAATTTAAAGCCTCTAACAGCTTAAATTAATTAATTTCTTATTCATTCCTTAACTAGTACCACTCAACCTTATTATTGTACCTGAACTTAATCAACCTGCAGGGTTTAGTACAATAAACCTTTTGAGCTCCTTAAAGAGATATCATCATCCTAAACGGATACGGTTACCTAAATACAAATTACCAATTATTATATGCAAGTTGCTGTCATCCAAAATACATAGTATAAAAGTTATAACTTGACTCTTGCCCATAGTAAATCAAAGTGACACACAAACAAGCATTCATAACTGTAATCTTATTTAGGCTTTAGATTATTATAAGTCACCGAGATCTCTAGTTCTTCACTAAGGTCAGGCAGAAGAACTTATCTCAATGTGATCCAATCAATACGGAAATACGTACCAGTATAAGTAAATAGTCAAGATAAACTATTCCTACTTAATACTGCAGCCTAAATCAACAACTCGTCCTCAAGTTGTCTGAGCTGTGATTTACACTTAATATCTCATTAAGTTTAACCAATCATATGATCTTCTGTGATCTACAACACACCATATGATCTACTTATTTGCAAGAGATATGGGGACACATACATAGTTAAAGTGCAAATATAATCAGATAGGAGATAAACAATGAATAACTGGAAACATTGTATATAAAAGGTTTTGCTTTCAGTATACAAATCCAACATGTTACGTATTTAATACTATTCCTCCGTTCCATGTGCGTTCGACCCGCACTTACCACTTTACCTTGTAAGGTGAGAAGTTCGGAAACTTTATAGAAATATAATTAATATGGTAACGGTCCAACGACCCGTCCTACCATATATTCAGATTATGGTTTTACAATTTATTCTATGTTTTTCAAGATTTATCCTTTATTTTTGAATTGACCAGATAATTTATGTTTAACTTATTTAGAGGATATTTCTTTGTTAACATAATATGGTATATGATTCTTCATATATCAATGTTTGTCAAATAGTATTTTCTTTTTGATTAATTAACCCAGATATATAATCTCTTATATTATTTTCATAATTTTAAATCTTATTTTATTACAATTAATTAAATTATCATTGGTTTTAATATTTTATATTTTTTTATAAGCTACTATATATTAGTTTTGGATAATTTATTTTTTCTAACCCTAAAATTGTATATGGTCTTAATGGTGTGGCTAAAATATATATTATAATATTAATATTTTATAAATTTATTATTTTATTTTTAAAATTTTGATTTACAAGGACACGTATGTATATGCTTGTTTTTATTTTTATTGTTCTTTATTATTTCGATCAATATTATATTCATATTATGGTTTTATAATTTATTCAATGTTTTTCAAGTTTTATCCTTTATTTTTGAATTGTCCAGATTGTTTTTGTTTGAATTGTTTGGAGGATATTTCTTTGTTAACATATTATGGTTTAGGATTCTTCATATATCAATGTTTGTGAAATAGTATTTTCTTTTGATTAATTAACCCAGGTATATAAATTAACTTAAATCTTTTATATTATTTTCATAATTTAAATCTTCTTTTATTACCGTTTATAGAATTATCATTGGTTTTAATATTTTATACTTCTTTTATAAGCTGCTATAAATCAGTTTTGGATAGTTTATTTTTTGCTAAACCCTAAAATTATATATGGTATTAATGTGTAGCTAAAATACATATTATAATCTTAATATTTTATAAAAATTTTATTTTATTTTTTAAATTTTGATTTACAAGGACACGTACGTAAACATTTACCTATGATTAATAGTCACTTTGATTATTAACTTTATTTTATTTTAGTTCTAATGCACTCTAATGTTACTTTATATTGTTTATTTTAAATGAACGATGAGTTACATTCATACGTGGTTGACCTCGCGGCCTTTGTGTAGAATGCGGACGAACGAGAGTTCTTGATAGTTTATTGCTCAGATTATGATGATATGGTATGTCAATTTATTTTAGAACTTTTTTTTAATTAAGTACATATATACCAGTTCAATTATTAATGTTATGTTAACATTTTTTATTTTACAACCTTTTTTAAGGTGATTCCTTCAAAATTTATGGAAACTGTTGGAGGAACTTTACCTTCCAGTTGTATGATACATGGTTTCTTTGGTAGTATTTGGCATGATAATGTTCAGCGAGTCGGTGAAAAATGGATTTTTGGTAGGCAAATAAAGGATTTGATTCGAGATATTGGTCTACAAAATGGTGATGTTATGTTGTGTAGATACAATAATCGAGCTGGCTTTTAGTTCATTGTTTTCTCGACTGAAGGTTGCTTGGAAGAATCAAAGAAGGAAAGAATTTGAAAATGGTAAGTATTTTATTTAAATTTTTTCATATCTCTTCAAATTTAATAGGTTTTTTTAGGTATATTTATTTTGTCTTACACTTAATTTATTAATTTATGTATCTATTTTTTGAATAAATTTGTAAATGACAGGTTTCAAGGATTGTGCTTTAAAAATATTTGGTCCTTCTCTGAAACCTGAGCATATGGTTTATGTTCTAGTTGATCTTCAAGTAAATTCTGAAGTGTTAGTACGTGTCTTATTAAATGATTTAGTTATAATATATTATAAAATTATTATTTATTTTGAATTAATTGATTGGTTTTACTTTGTATATTATTTTTCTAATTATTTAACACTTTTTTTTTTTATCTAAACAATATAATCCACCCAAGTTTATGGCTGTTGTGAATTGGTATTTGCCTTCTTTATGTTTTTTTAGATCTATGTCGGAAGAAGAATGGAGTGTCACTGCCTATGTTTCTCCTAATGTTTGGGTTATTAAAATGGGTTGGACGAATTTATCATTGACAATCTAATTATTGATGGTGATTTGATATTTTTTCACTACAATGGTGATAACCCATTTTAGGTTAAAAAATTTTAGAAGAGCTAGTCATATAAAGAGGAAAGTTAAAGGGATGAGGTTTCGTGAGTGAAGAAAAGATTTTTATTATAGTGTTGCTAAATCATCGTTATCCTCATCTTCTAATGGTAAGAGTAAATTTTTTGGTATTTAATCATTTTTCATTATTTTTCAGTTGTTGGAAATGGAAGTGATGTTGGACGTGATGTTGGTACATCAATTGAGGTATTTTTTTTTATTAATTTTTTTTCCAGATTTCTGATATAATTGTTTAGTATTATAAATTTTAAACAATCATTTAAATCATCAAAATTATATTGATATTTTTTTAATTCTATTTGAAAATCTTCAGATACTGGATAATAATCGAGGTTGTGACAACTCTTTGGGTCGAACTATAATTGAGTTTGATTTTAAGGAGTTTTACATCAATATAAACAATTCGTCCTTCATCAAGAAAAGATTGGTATGTCAAATTATTTTTGTAATTCAATATTTTATAATTGATATTTAATTGTTAATCACTGTTCATCGTCTTTATACGTATAGATTAAACTCTAATTATATGTGTACATTCTAATTAATTTTTTATGCCAATAATATTTCTTGCAGAATAGCCCTAAATACTTTGCTGATGAGGTTTTTGATCCGAACAAATTCATATCTGCTGATGCCTTTCTTGTTATTAATCTGAAAAAATAGAGTGTTGACATTTGTTATGAGGGTCATCACTGGATATTTTAGCGTGGTATTTCTTAGTATATTTATGATAATTACCTTACTTCTTGTATAATGTTAAAAATTGTTTTGTTAGATGCTGATAAGTGTTTTTTCGAGATTTCTATTGAACGCTAGGTTTCCATTGTTGTTGTTTTTTTATTTCTTGTTATCTGAATTTGTCTTGGTCTGTTATGCATAATGATAGAATCTTCTTTGTGCATTTTCATAATCATTATTATTTTTAATGGTTTTTTTCCAGTAGTTTTATTCAGTAATTTCATTTTTGTTTATCTTTTTCATGTTAATTGAATTCAGGGTAAACTTTAAAGCTAATTGTTTATATTGTTTATCAAAGTTTGATTGCGCACATGTATACACATACGTTGACTTTGTTTATAACAATGGTGCGTTCAAAATCTTAATCATGTAACAATATTTAATTCCATTTAAAATTTGAATAAATCCCTTAAATTTTTAAAAAATTATATGATACATAAGGGTGGATTTAAATAATGTACAAAAATTATAAAAATAAAAATATCACTTTTTGTGAACAAAGAATATATTACATTGTTATAAAAATTATTTAATTTATTTTGACCACGATGTTTTAATGATTTTTAATTATCATAATGTCTCAACAAATGTGCATGCACAAATTATTCAGAAATTTGTACAAAAATACATGCTAAGATCATTTTTATTACATCACTATACCTCTCAAATTGATGAATGGAATGATTAATAGCAGCTGCATTAAATTGAGAATTGATATAAGATTCTCAATGTTTCTAGAACAAAAAAATATACACACACTATATATTTACCTTTCACCACCTTTGATTATCATATCATGCATAAAATTTAAATTTTGAAAAAATAAATAAAATAGAATCATTTTGGTAGTAGTTGGCATATTAATTAAAAAAAAAAATCAAGAAATTGTCTTAAATTATAGCAAATTAAGATGGTGAAAATTATGGTTATTCTTTTATATTTTAAATTTGTTATTATATTTAAGGAACAAAATTATGATACATTCTGAACAAATATTTTCCTGCAACACTTCTTTATATCATTTTTATAGGAAATAGGCGTCGGAAAAAAAATTAAGTGAGAAGGAATTTTGACCATTATGATGTAGTATCAATCGTGAATGCATCATTTCTCAAGATTATGGAAAGAAAATTAGCCAACAATCATTTCAATTAAATCACTATAACACTCAATTTAATGCATGAAATGATGAATTCCACTTTAATTAATATGTGATGTCGAAAATGATTTTCTTTTCAAATTAAACATAAAATAATATGGCAATATCTAACCCAATATAATTTATGAAATTATATTAGATGCTAAATACAGTAACTATGAGAATTTATTTTTATGCCATTATTTAATTAATGTGGTTCAAGTTTATTTCTAATATTTTCATTTTATGCCACCAATTGTGATTGAACTATTTTGTATTTATTACTATTTTTTTTAATAAATCTATTGTTATTATTTTTTTACATTCTAAACATATATGAAAAAAAAGCACTTATATATGTCATTTGTGTAACAAATATTAAATTGCTGAAAAAAATTTAAGGTTGAAGAATTTTAACCATCATATTGTGCCATCAAGTATGCATGCACAATATATCTATATATGAAAAAAATCTTAGCCAAAAGTCGTTTCAATTAATCCACCATAACTCTCAATTGAATGGATGAAATGATGAATTCCACTTACATTAATTTGGTAAGTTCTAAGATACATTTTTTTAATTAAAAAATAACTTACATAACACTATATATTGAGTACAAACACCTTTAGAACATATCAAAAATAAAAGTGAGGAATTTTGAGTGAGATAACGTTTGAAGAGTTCAAATGTTAAGGTGAAATCTCAACTAACAAGCTTAAATCATGGCAAACCAGAATGTTGGTGATTATGGTAAGTGATTTTTTTTTTCTTTTTGATTTCTTATGTATAAAATTTCAATATATTTTTTAATTCTCAAAACTGTTGTAAAGTAATTCATTAATTTATTTTCAATTAAAAATTTACAAGAAAAAAAATATCTCAAAATTATTGATTACAAATTTATATTTTTAGAGTTTAATTAGTTTAATTTAGTACTTTTATAATATTTATTATTTTATTAATGCATGTAATCTATTTTTTTTACAGGAGGTCCTAACAATCCTATCGGGATCGAAGATGACGAATTTTCAAACTTTATTGTTGATTTACGTTTGCCAAAACGTTTTCGTGGGAAAATTGTAACAAATTCTTAAGATTTTTTTGAATCTTTTATTTTTGTCTGATAATACCCCCGCCCACCTTTTTTCCTATTGTTTTGGTTACTTATTTACTTTTCCTATTTCGAGGTCGTTAGTGATTGATACGTATTTAACATTGTTCCTTCGTTCCCTGTGGGTTCGACCCGCACTTACCACTTTTCCTTGTAAGGTGAGAAGTTCGGGAACTTTGTAAACAATATAATTAATTTTGGTAACGGTCCAACGACTTGTCCGCTACCAAATTTTGGCGTCGTTCCGGGGAACGGTGATAAGAATAATGTTATTAATTACTTTTAATTTATTAGTTGTTTATCTAGTAATTTGATACTTTCGAGCTTCTCTTGTTTTTGGATAGGTAGTTGATGTTCTTGCAATCCCAAGGGGAAAAATGACTTATATTCGAGCCGGAGATCGTTGAACATGAAAGAATATTGAGGAGAAGAGCAAGGTTGCTTGAGGAGATCCGAGGATAGTTTGAAGATTTGAATATTGAAGGCGAAGGATTGAGTGAGCCGAAAATAATGGCAAACGAGCAAGCTCCCGAAAAGACCTTGAAGGAATTGGCGAGCACAAAGTTTGCAAATGAACCATTGTGCATAACGTTTCCAAAAATAGGGGAAAATACAAGCTTCGAGCTCAAGTCTAGGATTATGCATCTACTTCCTTCATTTCATGGATTAGCAGGGGAGGATCCCCACAAGCACTTGGAGGAATTTCATGTAGTTAGTTCAAGCATGAAGCCAGCAAGAGTGACAGATGAGCAGATCAAGCTAAGGGCATTCCCCTTCTCTTTAAAAGAACTCGCGAGAGACTGGCTCTATTATCTTCCCTCGGGCACTATAACAACGTGGGAACAGATGGAGTCCTAATTCTTAGAGAAATATTTTCCTGCATCAAGAGCCAAATGTCCACTGAGACCTGGGAAAATATTTTTGGCTCATGTTCGATCAGTCAAACAGAGTCCATCATAAAAATATTGCAGTGCGGGTGGAGGGGCATTATCAGACAAAATGTCCACTGAGACCTGGGCCCTAATCTAAAAAATGGGTGCAAACGCGCAACAGTTTGGGACCCAGAAAGCTGTCAGGCCCGTTCGAGAAGCTCATGATTCAAACATAGAGGATAGATTGGATCAGCTCACAAGTCTAATAAGGAAAGTGGCAGCAGGGAGCATTTTGACACCTAAAGCATGTAGGGTCTGTACGGTTACAGATCATACTACGGACACATGCCCTGTAGGGTCTGCAAGGTTACAGATCATACTAAACTCATGACACAACTTTTATTCTAGGCCAAAGTCCCTAAAAAGAAGGAAGTACGAACCATACTCGAATACTTATAATCCGGGGTGGAGGGACCACCCTAATTTTAAGTATGGGCCCCAAAATCAGAATGTTCAACACTCGGGCGAACAAAGAACCCAGAACCGACCCCCTTATCCTAAGGGGATGTATCAGCAAAGACCGCCTGCAGATTCGACTCCTTCAGATCCATCATTATCCGACATAGTGAAAAGCTTGGCAACCAGTACACTTCAGTTGCAGAAAGAATCCAACTCAAGGTTCACAAATATCGAAACCCAAATGAGTCAGATTGCTTCAGTCGTGTCTCGATTGGAGAATACCCAAGGTGGAAAATTGCCGGCTCAACCGGTGGTGAACCCTAAGAATGTTAGTGCAATTAGCATCGTGAGTGAGGACGTGCTTGGAGAGCTTGAGAAGCCCGGGCACTCTTCACATGCACAGAAAGGCGGCCCACATGACAGTTTGAATGACGAGAAGACCTCAACTCCTCAAGTTGCTGAAGTTCAAGTCCGTGTACCAAAGTGGAAACTTGCAAAGGAGTTGAGGAAACAAAAGGAAGCAATGGCGGCATGTTTCCCCGATTATTTATTGCCATTTCCCACAAAGAAGTACCTTTCATCCAAGGAAATCGAGAATGTCAGCGTTAGTACTTTGAGGAGTGGGAAAATGCTCGAGAAAGGGAAGTTAAGAGATGAAGAAAGGAGAGTTGAAAATCAAGAAGAAATTGCTGAGAACACAATCTCGGCCGAGAAACGCCAAGATCTCGGCTGAGAAACACCAAGATCTCGGCCGAGATTGCTTACTTCGACCACAAGGGAAAATTCGATACCCACCCATCTCGATCGAGAAGGAAGTGAATCTCGGCCGAGATCAACCAACTATGGCTGAAGGTGATAATCGCTGTAAACTTATCTCGGCCGAGACACAAGCCAATCTCGGCCGAGATCCTCGGGGATCACAATTCAATGTTGCAACTCCACCACTTCCATTTCCCAGCCAGATCAAAAAGGTTCTGGATAGAAAAGAGACAAGGAAATACTGGAAGTGTTCAGGAAAGTTGAGATTAATATTCTGTTGGTAGATGCCGTGAAACAAATCCCCCGATATGCAAAATTCTTGAAGGATCTTTGCACAAAAAAAAAGGAGACTTCAAGGAAACGAAAAATTTCTCATGGGTGAGAGTGTGTCAGCTATTTGTCAGAAGCAGTTGCCACAAAAGTGCAAAGATTCGGGCATGTTTGTCATACCTTGCAAAATTGGTAATTGTAGAGTAGAAAGGGCTATGCTTGATTTAGGGGCCTCAATTAATGTGATGCCCCGCTCTATTTTCGATAGTCTTAATTTGGGTCCTTTAAAGGATACAAGAGTTGTCATCCAACTAGCTGATCGAAGCACCTCGTTTTCGGATGGGGTGATCGAGGACGTACTGGTTGAGGTGGACAACCTCGTATTTCTGGCAGATTTTTATGTATTAGACATGCACGGAGATGCATCGAATTCCACTCCGATTTTGCTGGGGAGATCATTTTTAAACACTTCCCAGACCAAAATCGATGTACGTGAGGGAACCCTCACCATGGAGTTCGATGGTCAAGTGGTAAGGTTTAATATATTTGAATCTATGCGATATCCTGAGGACGTTAATCGTGTATTCTCTGTTGATATTATTGATCCACTTGTAGAAGAATTATTTGAGCATTGTTGTAGAGATCAGGAATTCATTGAATTGGCCAATCAGCTAGAGGAGATAGAACCATGGGACACTATGACAGGGTCGGTGGGAATAGTGGCACAGCCTCCGTCTTCCAAGTCATTCCGGCCAAAATCTGTTCAAAAGTTCATTCCCCTCCCGGAGTCACAAGAGAAAGCTCTCCCCTCTACAATCAAGGCACCTGTTCTTGAGCTTAAGGCCCTTCTTTCTCAGCTCAAGTATACGTACCTTGGGGATGACGAGACATTACCCGTGACCATTTCTTCAAAGTTAACTCACAGTCAAGAGCAAACATTAATTGAGGTTCTCCTGAAAAAATTTCGTGGTTGGAGAGAAGGTACTTTTGTACCACTCGAGGTTGAAATTATTTCCCGAAAAGCTTCGATTGAGGTGGTTTGGACCATTCATTGTCAAGAAGGTATTTCCACATGGGGCATTGAGATAGAAATCGGTAAAACGGGCAAAGTTTTCAAAGTAAACGGACAATTGCTTAAGCCATATTTCGAAGGTTGTCATGACAGCCCGGTTGAAGAGGAACAAGTAGAAGACCCACCATCGAGCTAAATGAACATCCATCGAGCTAACGACGTTAAACAAAAGTTCTTGTAGGGAGGCAACGCGACGGTAACTTTAAATTTTTGCACTTTAAAATTCATACTCTAGTAGCTTAATAAATGTCGTGTGGCATATTTGATGTTTTTGTTAAGATATGTGCAGGTATAGACTAAAATAATCAAGAGATATCATAAAATGGGGGTGAAGAGGATCAAAATGAAGGAAAAGTGCAGGGGAAGGAATCTCGGCCAAGACACACAATGCATCTCGGTCGAGATGTCATGAAGGCAAAACTAGGCAATTCCCTATGAAGTCGTCTCGGCCGAGACAGAGAAACGCATCTCGGCCGAGATTCAAAGGAGACCAAACTGGCCAAAAATTGCTGGAAGACTATCTCGGCCGAGAAACACAAAGCATCTCGGTCGAGATCCATTGCTGCGAAAAAGGAGCCCAAAACTGAAGAAAGGATCTCGGCCGAGACACCAAGCTAGGAAATGCATCTCGGCCGAGACGCAGTTCAGGTATAAATATCCCCTGCGCGAACAGTTAGGTCACAAATCCTCCCCCTCTTTCGCCAAAAACACGCGATTTTCACCCTCCTACACACTCAAATCACCACTTTCATTCAATTTCTCCCTCTCAAATTCACACCACACCTCACCCACATCACATTCCACACTTCCCTCCAATTAATTTCGAATTTTTGGGCGATTTTGAGACCGGGTTGAAAAAGGGCCTGAAAGGCAATTTTTTAAATTTCTTCATCTAAACCCGACTGGTATGTAATTTCTACACCTCATAATGTTTACATATTCATTATTATTGAACTAGGAGCATGCTTAGGACTTCAATTTTATTTTTTCGTCTCATTTTATCAAATTGATTGATCGTTTGGAAGTGTATATTGAATGCTTGATCAATTGTGCATGCTTGACGATTCGAGAATACAATGTTGATGCTAGATATGTTGTTTGGAATGTGTTTATGCATTGGGAAGGTGAAGGGGTGATAATTTGTGATTGGGAATGAAATTGGGTTGAAAGAACCTTTGAAGCTTGTTTTGCACTGTCTTGTTGTTGTTTTTGCTTATTGAAATTGTTATCATGTCAATTTTTGTGCTTTATTAAGGCACATTTTTTTTTTTAATGTAATTAATAATTTCATTAGTAGGAACAAGATAGGTAGATGCTTGATTGGTTGATTATATCACTATTTGTCAATTTGCCCAAGTTACAAGTTCATTATTTTGTGAGTAATTGCGTACATATGTCTTGAACTTGTTTCTATTTGGATTTTGATTGAATGTGAATTGAGTGTATTGGGCATTTTCAGGCAAGACATGGCACCACCGAAAAATACGAAGAAGAACGCCAGTCCAGAGGGCACCTCAAGTAGGCGTATAACACAAAAAATCAGAAAAAGTCAGGCCAAGGGCAAAGAAAAATCAGTTGAGCACACACCGGAGGATCCCATACCAAAAACTCCAACAACCACAGATAAACCCACGAAACCATCCGACTTCGATATAATTCTAAGCACAGACGAACAAAAGAAGCGGTTCGACAAATTGATAAGGACAGGGGTGTCGGCAACCCGTTTTGGCGATCCAAAGATTTTGGACTCCATGGGCATAAGGGAGAACGTTAGTGACCTTTTAAAAGAAGCAGGGCTTGCCCGATACCTAGCACCCCAACCCACCTTCCTCAAGGTTGTGCTAGAATTCTTTAGCTAACTTGAAATCGAGGAGGAGTCACTTTCCTGCACGACAAAGTTCTACTACATAAAAATTCAGCTTCTGAATGAGATGAAGACCTTGAGCCACGACAACTTGAGGGCTATATATAGCTTCAAAAGGCTAACAGTTGACGGGCTATATATAGCTTCAAAAGGCCAACAGTTGGCGATGCGGGCACTCTACTTGAGTTCGATGTGTAACAATTCTGGGAGCAAATCACTGCCGCTCCTGGAATAGTTGCACCACAGGCTTATGACCCAAGGAGCTCTAGGTTGACTTCGATACAAAGCCGCGTCGTTAAATACTTGCAGAAGCTGCTTAGCTCGATAATTTATGGTAGGAAGGAGATCAGTTCCCCCCGATTATATGAGATGGAGATAAAAGCAATCGTGAATAGAAGGCTGAGGAATTTCCAAGAAGATCTGATAATGAGCTTTGAGAAGATAGTAAAGGAGTTGAGGACAGAAAGAAAGAGGGAAATGAAGGTCCCAGACCTGGTCTGCTGCGAGGCCTTGATTACCCCCATTCTTGAGCATTACAATGTGCCCCTCCCATAAAATACACCTATCAGAAATGATTACTACTTGGACTGAGAGGAGATGGAGAATATGCGAATAGCAATGCTTGGGTATTATGAGGGAACCTCGGGACAGTCTGTCCCTTATGTTCTCCAAAACGAGGGACCCTACCTCCGCCTACCTAACCCCAGCCTGATGTACATTACTAACTTGAAAAGAACATTGAACTTGGAGCTGAGCTCAGAGGCGCACATCAATGCGTCCAAAGAAGTCACGTACGGTGGCAAGGGTTTGGAGCATGGGATGCAAGGGAGAAGGTAGCAACCAACCAGACAGACCGTCAAAGAAGAGACCAGCATCAGCTGTGCTGTCTCAATCAGAGTTCCAGGAAAGGCAAATAGTACTGGTGGCTGCAATGGGAAACGAAATCAAAGGAATCAGAGCCAAATTGGTGGAGATGAGGATGACATTTGGAGCTGAATTGAGAGGCATTAAAGAAAACCAGACCAAGCTCCTCGACCTTTTCAACACCATCAAAGGGTATTTCACCGGCTCGAGCTCCCGTCCTTCCTGATCTTTGTGAGTGGAGTACCGAGAAAGCCTTACTCCTTCTTCACAAAATTAGTTGAAACCTAAGTTTAGGGAGAGAAAAATGGGGTAAGACATTCTCGGCCACTCAAAATTCCCGAACCCCCTCTTACCCTTCCTTATCTTCCTTTACTGTTTATGCTATTTCCATTGGCATGTGTGCCCTCACTTCTGTCACTTTGCACTGTTATTGTTGGTATTGGCCAGTGAGCCATTTGATATTTTGTTCATGTTGGATTGATTTGACGGCCTGTGTGCCAATTATGATTTGACTTTTGGCTTGATTGTTGATGATTGACTTTTCCTTGACTATTGATGACATTACTTGGCCCGTGAGCCAATTTTTATCATTTGGTTGTTTTGGTTGCCTTGATATTGTTGATAGTAAATTTTGATACCTTGTACATTCTAGGAGTGGGATTTTTGTTAAGTTAGTTAGTTAGTGGCTTTGGCTAAATGGTTAATAATTGATTAAATTCGGCGGGCACCAACTCGTACTCCCCTTTTCCACAAACTTGGTTTCCAACCAAGTTTCGGGAGGGGGTGGTAGGCGTACAAGTTGGTCGCTCGAGAAAAAAGTGATTGGATCGTTTAGGAAAGAAACTTGTGGCATTGGTTAATGATGAAAATTTTTGAACAAAAATTTTGAAAACGGCACTGATAGAGCATGATAGGCTTTTGAAGCAAAATCAACTTGCATTCAAAACTTGGGATCAAATTTTTTACCAAGTGAGCTTTTGAGCCTTAAAATGATCTCCCACTTTAGGAGTAATTCAAAATTTCTTTCGGTGTGAAATTCATTGAATGCATGTATTTTTCTCTAGAACTTGCTCTGATTCTCTACTTTTGAATAAGTCGATACATGTTGTGGCATTGAAAGTGATATTAGGCAATTCTTAATTTGAAGCTATTACAAAAGCTTGAAAACACTCCCTTTTTACCAAAAATATGAAAATTATCCCTAGTAAACCCCTTGAGCTTTAGCCTTTTCGTTTGATAGCCAACTTTACATGCCAATTCCCTTTTCATTTAGCCTTTGAACATAAATGGACTATATGAGTATGAGGGAGGCGGCTGGAAGGTAGTCGGGTTACAAAGTTGGGATCAAATGTGGATTAACTAGTGGAAAATGTTGAAGGGTGAAAGAAAACAAACAAAATAGGCGAAAATTGAGATTATTAACCTCTCCATTGGTTGTAAATATTTACCAAAAAAATTGAAAATCGAGAAAAAGTCGAAAAATCATAAAAACAAAAGAAATAGTTGACTGCATATACTTTCTTAGTGTTAGAATTGAAGGAGTTAGTAAAAGTCACACATCTTGTGACCATCACTCTTAAAAGTTTAAAAGGTCATAAGATATACACTTCAATTGAGAGATGATAAACAAGAGATTAGTGGGTTGGTTTGAATTGAGGTAGTCGAATCATAGGATCGACTTGATTGGGAATTGAGAGAGTGAGGAAGAGTAACTATTGTTTGAGGGGTAGACGGGTAGGGTCCACTCGTTTAGTCCATTTTTATAGTCATTTTTACCTAGAATTATCCCACCCTACCCCAAGCCAACACTACAACCTATATAAAGACCTATTTGATTCTTTGCCACACTTATCAAGTACGTTTTCAAGTTTAGATGATTGGCAAGCCTATGGTAGGCGGTTCATGCACTTGAATGCAAGCGTATACACGTCCCACTTGATACACTCGAGAGTTGAGAGATACACTCACCCGGTGAGGATCTCAAGTCGAGAATGTCAAGTCTCGAAAGTAGTGGATTTTGTCTATCACACATGCTCATTACTTACATGTTTGCCTTGCTTTTAAGAAAATAATCTGAAATCGATTGCCACTTAAATTTGTCCTAAACACGTGTCCTTTCTTCTGTTTCTTTGTTTGTTCGGGACAAACAAAGTTCTATGTTTGGGGATATTTGGTACACTTGTTCATGCATACACTTTAGGATGCTTTAAGTGTCAATTTAGTGATGTTTTTGTGCAATTTCACGTGTACTTCGTGCATTTAATTCTCATTGGGCAAAATAATGTGTTTGGTTCATTTTTCTGTTAAAACAGGTGCATATGGATTGAAAAAGAGCATCAAAAGACTGCAGAGTCGATGGATCGATCGAAACAACAAAGGACAAGGCTAAAGGAAGATTTCGACCGATACAGGTTACAAATCTCGGCCAAGATGACCTTCCAGGGAAAACTTGAAGTTTTGAAGAGTTGAAGATCTCGGCCAAGGCGGGCAGTGCATCTCGGCCGAGATGACTTTCCAGGGAAAAGCCAGATTTTCAAGAGATCAAGATCTCGATCGAGATGAAACCCAATCTCGACTGAGATGAGCCAAACCCTTACAAAGCATTGATTTCCCCTTTTCACGTCTCGCCGAGATCAACCTTCAAGCCACAAAACATAAAACTCTTGTTGCTTCGTCTCGGCCAAGACACACTTGAATCTCGGCCGAGATTAGTCACCCTATTTTAAAATTGTGAATGCGATTTTCCCTAAAACTCAAGTGACAACTCTTCCCTTATATATATAAGTTCCATTTCGAATTTGACCTATCTTGGGACATATTTCCAGCCATTTTCTAGCCACCAAGGAGGGATATTGGGCAAGAGATTGAAGTATCATCTTCTCCAATTGACTTCTTTGGTTTCATCCATCTTAGTATCATGTTTTCTTGCTAAACTACTTATTTTCTGTTTGTTTTAGCTTCCATGGGTGAGTAGCACCCTTATTTCTACCCTTGATCAAATGTAAAACTTGAAGTGACAATGTTTACATGATTATTGCAAGTTGATGTTACCTTTTGATTGAAATTTCAAGTGTTCTACACTATTTGCTGTTATTGACTCATATTTGTATGCTTTTTCTTAGTTTGATCACCCTCTAGGAAGTGTATGAATATGTTGCTAGAATTGAAAATTACTATCCATAATTGTAGGATTTTCGATTCCCCTAGTAGCAAACAACGAGTGATGTTGTTGGTGATAGTGTCGAGTTCGACCTCTAAACCCAAGCTTTCGAGGTTTGAGTCGAATCTATTTCGTTATCTTGGCTAATCGATATTATATATAACTGAAAAAGCAATCAATTTACAACGGATAAAAACATGAAAGACCACGCATATACTGTGTAACATGGAAAACCATGCAAGTGCTGCTATTACATGACAATAGCTAGCACTGGGAAGGTTGGCCTCATTAAAAACCTTCGCCCGGCAAAACCCAATGGGAAACCCGTACGAAGGAAAAAGAGTACCAACCCAAAGAATCAGGTCGTCTGTCGGACATAGAGCTTTTATCATTCGATTGCCAAATTAAAGAGAGCTTATTCGACATTTTGGTTTAATTGAATAGGGTTTGTCAAAGAGCTTATTTCGATTAGCTAGAATTAAGAGATAACACGGTTGCTAGAGCTTGTTATTAGTTGTGAAATAGGAACTCGAAATGCTTTCAATTGGACATCAACAATAGTTGTTTAATTCATTGGAACTAAAGGGATACTAGATCAAGGGTGGATACCTTAATCATATTTTAAAAAACCCAAAAATCAATCCACTTATCTTGTCATCTTTTGTTAATCGAATCTTAGAGTTTGTTAATTTGATCATTAGTTTAATAGTTGTTCTTGGTAATCGCTAGTAGTTTATAGTTGGATAATCACAATCAACTGAAATGTAATAATTTTTATTTTTTGGTGTAACATATGAATTGTTAATTAGCAGTGAGTTTGTTTTGTACATACAACACTTAATGACACCACTTAAAATGTTTGTGGTTGTAATCTAAGAGAAATTTTCTATAAAAGCAACAATTATAACACAGTTTCAGTTACAGAAGCAAGGCATAAATTAACATCACTATTGACACCGAAAACTAAAAGGCTGATGGAAGATTGAGTTCAAAGAAATCCTTGATCATAATATAGACCTATAAACAAAATAAAAGAGAAAGAAAACCAAATTTGATCAGAAGTTGCATTGGAATTGAGGTTCTTAAGACCTCTTTAAAATCACTTTACCTGTAATTTTTCATTTAATGATGCTTCAGTTGCCACGTTTCTACTCTAATCATGGGTTCTATTATCCACACCATAATGCTTGCATTTAGTCTATCACATATAGGGAATTTCAGGCTCGATTTCTCCTTAATGTGCCAAAATTTAAAACTTAATATTTGCTCCATTAGCCAACAAACTACTGAGTCAGGTACCATTGGCATTTTAATGTCGGTGACCATCAATATTCATAAGTTGCATTTATTTTTTTAAAATGCAAGTAAACTGAAGATAGAAAAAACGCAAAGATCTATATATATATATCTTCAAAGACGCATGATTTTGGTTGAAGAAAAACATCAGTTCTGAAAAACAATGTAAGAATTCTTACCCATCCGTGTGTTCTAATTTATAAATTGTTCAAAATGGAGAAAAAAAAAATTAGAAAAAACAGACACGAATTTTTACCCATCCAACAGTCCGAAGAAGCAAGAATCATTTCAATATCCAAAACGGGAGGATGTAACGACTTGAATTTTTTAGTTACATTATTTTATTTGAATATATATTAGTTGCATTATTTTTGTGCGAATTATACTTGTTGTAATTATTTTTCTTACACTTGCATAATTATTGATCTTTGTAAGTAATGGTATGAATTAATATTTTAACGGATCGGGATAGGGAATTTTAATTAGACAACACTTAGACGCTATATTATCCAATGATATAGAAGAAGCCTACATTTTTATAGGATTACTAACCTAAAAACCAACGGCGGAATTCCATGTTTTATGCCCACAATATTGCCTAAAAACAATGGTTAAGTTTCATGATTTTGTGCCCACAATATTGCCAAAAACCAATGATTAAGTTTCATGGTTTTATGCTCATAATATTTCTCAAAACTAGCAGCCGAACCACAGTTTTGTTCCCACGGTTTTGTGGTTGGTAGGTCTATAAATAGAGGTGTGAGGGAAGCTCACATTCCATCACCTCCTCCCACCAAAACATAACTTGAAGTCTTCCTTTCTTCTCCCACAAAGCATATCTGGTAAGTCTTCTCTCTTTCCATCTCAAATATTCCATCCCCAGCCACCGAAATCCGGCGAAGTCGTCGAAAAACTGACCTAACAGGCTTTTAGGCTCGTCGGATTAGCTACTGCCCCATTTTCATTTTCGTCGCTTTATCAAACCCTATATTTTCTTGTACAATATGATAGGGCTCAACGAGAGGATTCCGGAACAATTTTTGTAATCGCAATTGGAGCTCTAGAACTCCGGTTATGGCCAGTCAAAGTTTAGGCGAAACCCATATGACCGAACCACTTTCAAGGAGCCATAACTTTTTTTCCGAACTCCGATTCTATTGTGATTGGTCACTCTAGAAAGCTCTTGACGAGAGCTTTCCATATCCGTGTCCTAATTATAATTCCGACGACCGAGTCATCAGGAAAGTTTGGTCAAAGTTGCTGCAGAGATTCTTGTACCATCTTTTTTTGAAAATTAGATATTCTTTAAGGGTTAAAATGCAATTTTTTATTTTGAATTTCTATCACCCTTTTGGAAGTCAACAAATCCATGTATTTACGAAAATGCCACTGCCCTTTTTGTACAAATTTGCCACTATTTTTCTAGAAATTACAACAATGCCACTAGACCTTTAAAGTGTCATAAAATACTCGTTTTTAATTCGATTCGGCTCAAACCAATTGTCATAGAACCCAAATTCCAAAATCTAGAGTTTTACATAAAAGTATAACTCTGAAATATTTTACTAAATTACAAAATGGTCCCTCAACTTTTATAAAATTACAAAACTTGCTCCAATTCTTCAATTTATGTTTAAAGCCTAGTACCCACCAATGCTAAGACAAGTATTTTATATTGCAGAACTAAAAGAAGTTGAAGTAGAAGAGGACCTCTGTCTAGAGAAGGACTATACGACCAACTAGTCGTACACACTTCTAGGTGGGGTAACTCTATGTGGCTATTTTATGTTGTCTACTTATTTTTCATGCAAATTATTGTTATAATGGTTTTTACATGAATGTTGCTTACGCCTATGTTTATGTGACGAGTATGTGAAATTTATGTGAAACTTGTGGAAAATTTATGTGAAGTCATGGGTAAACCATATTATGTGTATTGTATATGGGTAATACCGTACTAGCTATGTTAGGACTGCTGGTAACACCGTAAAATCCTCGGGGTCGCTCCCGAATATGCTATGCTTTTCAAAAATCTTACGGATAAAACCGTACATGCTACGCTTTTCAAAAACTTTACGGGTAAAACCGTACACGTTATTCTTTTCAAAAACCTTAAAGGGTAAAAACTTACATGCTACGCTTTTCAAAAACCTTTACGGGTAAAACCGTACATGCTATGCTTTTCAAAAACCTTACGGGTAAAACCATACATGCTATGCTTTACAAAAACCTTACGGGTAAAACCGTATATGCTATGCTTTTCAAAAACCTTCCGGGTAAAACCGTACACGTTATGCTTTTCAAAAACCTTACGGGTAAAACCGTACGTGCTATGCTTTTCAAAAACATTGCGGGTAAAACCGTACATGCTCTGCTTTACAAAAACATTGCTGGTAAAATTGTACATGCTATGCTTTATGGGTAAAACCGTACACGATTATGCTTACGGGTAAAATCGTATATGATTATGCTTAGTGGTAAAACCGTATATGATTATGCTCTACGGGTAACACCGTAGATGTTATGGATCGAAAGATCACCCTCGGGTCGCTCCCGAATATGCTATGCTGCTTGAGCGGGCAACACGTGCCCCACCTATATGCTCTATGTGTCTATATAGTATGTATATATGTGTATATTTATTTTAATTTAGAGTTCATCATGTTTTCGGGTGTGTTTCATATGTTTATGGTATATGCATTGTTTATGTAACTGTCCATTATTGCAATTCTTTGTATGACATCTAAGTGGGCAACCGAGTGAACCCACGGAGTGTTTTTCTTGAACACTCACCCCCTCCTTTCAGGTACTAACGTGGAAGAGGAATGAAGATGGATGTGGGCCCTCGTCCGAAGTGAAAGCTACTAATAATTGATAAAGAACTTTATTAAACTCTATTTTGTGGGTCATGTAAGGAAACTGTGAAGATTTCGTTATGCATTTCCGCTTTAAACTTTGTTAAACTACTTTTTTAAACTATGCGATCTCTATTTAAAAGTTATGATGAACTATCTTGAAGTAATTATGAGTTTTCGCTTGTATTAAGATTGTGTCAACGTGACTTACAAACATATTTTGAGCATTTATTATTTCGAGCAAAAAAATAAATTTTCATTCATTAAAGTTCAAGGATTTTTACAGATTTTAGTGATGTTGCTCATTTTTCTAATAAATATAAGTTTCATTGAGATGGGGACGTCATAGAGGAAGACAACACAATTTTCGCCACCGCAGATTTGTGCAGAAGCGAGGTTGCGCGATTTTAGGGCTTCCCTTCGAACCTCAAAGTCTAGACGCGAGGAAACTCGCACCATCGCCTTCTTCGCCGCCAGTCGTCTTGCCAAATGTTGTTGCCGATGTTTAGTATGTGGGCTTGCAAAGTTGGGGGGGGGGGGGGGGAGGGGAGGGGAGGAGAAGAATGGAGATAGAGAGTTGATAAGGAAGGAAAATGAAAGGAAGTTAAGCCAACTTCTGAAAATCATGGATTGGAGAAAAAAAAAATGAAGAGATACCATATTTATTAAAGAGGGAAGAGATATCATCATCACTTCTGAAAACCCGTGATTTGCTCCAGTTTTTATCATATTTGTTAGCAAAAAAACAGTTTTTATTTGATGGGCAAGGCAAATTTAATTAAATGCAGCACTGTTCACGCATGTATTAAAATAATACGTGTGTTTTTTTTCTATTTATCAGTTTAAGTGAACTCGCCTGTGCCACAGGCGAGTTCACTTAAATCTGACAACTACTGTTTAATCTCGCCCCTCGTAGGGGCAAGTTCTAAATTTTTTTTTTTTTTTTCATTGAGATCTCGCCTGTGGGAGGGGCGAGATCAAATTTTATTTTTTATTTTTTTGGATTCATTATGATCTCGTCTGTGCCAGGGGCGAGATCAAGTATATGATCGTATATTCATACCTAAAGTCGCCCATGCGAGGGGCGACATCTATGCATTTAATTTTTTTTTTTAATGTATACTTGAACTCGCCCCTGGGAGAGGCGAGTTCTGGGGGGTGGGAGGGTGGGGGGCAGTGGATAGGGGTGCGGGACAGGGGTGCGCAGTGGACAGGCATGCGCATTGGTGTAGCGGCTCGGTGATGCAGGAGCTGCAGTGAGTAGTCTAATCATAGTGTTTGCATGTTGGATATGAGGATCACACCTGCATCTTAGGTTCCACTATGATTGTATATTGATCAGATATCTGTTCAGATTACCATACTTTTGACAACCTGTTGATAATTTCCGAAAGATGTTGTGGTCATCCTTCAAGAATAACTTCTCTTCTATACAGGAAGCCATCTCAAAATTGGAATCACGGCCGAGGTGTGGTATCGTCTTCTACCAACAGACACACGCACACGTAGTGTTACTACAAATGCAAGACAAAAATGCATTGTTCAATTGATAAGATCAGAATCACCGTTGTTGTCTGAATTGTTGATGATTATTTTGGCTTCAGATTAACACTCCAATCCGTCATCTTTAATGCCTTATTCATCTTGTAGACTATTGAAAGCAGTACACGTGGGGAAAATGAAGGAGAAGAAGTGACTTTATCACAATTGGTATGCCTGAGTTGTTATTTATATCCCTTTGTTGTGGTTTTCGAAAAAATATCTATCTGTCATTCTATAAAACAAATTGTATACATACTGGAGTAATTTTCTTTCCAGTTTCTTCTTGTACTTTACTGTCTCACTGTTTACTGATCCTTAATTTCTTTAACATCTCTTAGTTATGATATTTGGGCAAATTAGTACTGAATTCTTTTATAGCATTTAATCGACTTGGCAGGATCTAAAAGTTCCAAATTAGCTGCTTTGATGGGAAGGATTCAGAGATTAACCAAGCTTATATTAGTTTCTACTAAAACGACTATCCAACCGAATATCCTTGAAAAGACCAGCCACATGCGGCGGCATTCATTTGGGGAGGATGAGGTAACATTTATACTCTAATTGATATCCTAGATAATGTTGGTTCAGATTTGCTATCTTGTAACTGAATAATATGGCATCACTTCCAAAGCCCTACAGCAAATATTCCCATTTGAAGGTCCAATGTGCGTCTTATAATATTGTCCTTAATTATAATATACATATAAAATATTTGACAATTTGACAGTTGCATTTCTATCTATAACATTTGACAGGAGGGCGGCACCTACAAATACGTTAATTGCTTAAGAAAATCAAATGATGATTAATGTTGCAGCTGTGAAAGAGTTAAATTAATATTAATAAATTTTAATAATGGAAAGCAGGGTGCACAAGGCTGGCGATTCAAAAACATAACCACGAGAAGGAACTATAAACAAAAAATCATTATTTCATAAATATTTGTTATGAATCTTACGATTTGTTTGAGTAAATAAGAGTTGTTTTTAGTTTCATTATAGGACTTATTTAGTTGAAGAATTCGGATTGTATTATAGTAATTAATTTCATGTCGATGAATTTATTGACATTTATTTTGTATTTGATGTTCCGTAAATATTTTATGATGTTTTGGCTATGGAGGTGTTCCATATGTGAATATGCATTTAAACAACAATATTCATTAATAAAACCGTTGTCTTTCATTGAAAGGCAACGAGCTTTTTTTTTTTTTTTTTTTCTTTGCTGAAAAAGACAACGGTTTTTATCTGTTATCTTTACTTGTAAAGACAACAGCTTTACAAGAAGGTCAACAGTTTTCCTTTGTTGTCTGTAATTGAATAGGCAACGGTTATATACTGTTGTGGACACCGTTGTGTATTGTTGACAGACAACAGTTGTAAATTGTTGTTAAAAGGGTACTTTTAACAACAACACTATTAATAACAGACTTATTTATAACTAGACAACAGATAAAAATATGTTGTCTATTTGTAAAATTCTTGTAGTGCAGTGAGTAGTCTAATCATAGTTGAATTTTGGGGGAAAATTTTGACTATACTATTTTTTTATATATCCGTAGCATCTTCCTTCGTCTTCTTCATATCTCCTTTCTCCTTCTCAAACAATGAGTTCCTTCAAACCTCCATTACCTGGTAAAAAAATTTCTTCACTGAGATCCCTCATTTTATTATACTAGAAGATCTTGAAGCATCAACTTTATTGTGTAGACGGTTTACACAAAATTGAAGATTATTTGCTAGGGTTATAATTTTTTTTATATTTACTGAATTTCCATAATTTATATTATAAATTTCATATGACATACAAGTGATATATTTTATGTATATCTTCTAATTATTTTGAAGGTTGTGGAAGTTCGATTGACCAGAATTTAGTGGACACAGTGCTGCATCTCGTTCGGATCAGAAGATATCTTACAAATACAACTACATCGTATCTTCATTAAGGTATCAAAATTGTATATGTAATTTTAATAATTTTTTTTCAACGAACGTGAACTGTAAGGAATTGAACAAAAAAAAGGGGCCAAGATTTTTTTTTTTTTTGTACACTTATGTATGTGCAGTGGAAGAAATAGATATTTTATTGTGCCTCTTAGTAATGTTATTATGGTTCATACTGTGATTGCCTCAATTTTGCATATTAGTTACATTTCTATTGTGTACGTTAGTGAAAAATTTATTATTATTATTATTGTCATAATTATTATTGTTAATACCACGTTGATGTTATTTTATTATTATTCTGATTATTATTAGTATTAGTACTACTAGTATTATTATTATTATGGTTATTGATATTTATATATATATTTGTTTTCGTAATTTTACCACGTTTAGTTTTATTATTATTATTATTATTATTATTATTATTATTATTATATGTTCAGACTCAATCTCCTATCATTATTTTCTTTAGGAATATTATATTTATTATTATTCTTATTATTATTATTATCAATATTAATAGTATTATTTTTTGTTTTTTTAATGTTTTTATTTTCATTACGTATTATCGTATTATTATTATTATTACATCATCATCATCATCATCATCATCATTATTATTATTATTCTTAATCTCCTATCATTATTTTCTTTAGGAATATTATATTTATTATTATTCTTAATTTTTTATTCAATATTATTTTTAACATTATTATAAATATTATTATCAACGTTATTATTATTATTATTTTTCACAATCTTTATTGTTCTGTAGTTTATTGTACGCTAAAATACTTAAATTTGAAGATAATGGCGCCGACGGAAAACGTTGGAATTATCGTGCACCGTGGCAGTGGTAACGAAAGGCCACCTATTGGCGGTCGTAGGGTGCATCGTTCAATTGGCTATCCTGAACTGCTTTTGCTATTAAACCACATGTTGGAGATCGATACCGATCGATATATTTTGAAAGTATCGGCAGCGTTTTGCGAAAATAATATTTTACAGCTAATACCGATCAATAGTGACGAATATCTGTGGTTCTTCTTTGATCCGGATGCTGAAAATCATTGCGTTCACCTTCACGTTGAAAGTTTTGTACTCCAGCAGGCCACCGGTTAAAATGTAGACCTGACGGATGGCTACTACCAATACGCCGCATTTCTTAGTGGCGACGGTCCAATAAGCCTTGGATTCGATACACATGGCACCTCTACTTCTAGTTTCGATGAATTTACTAACAACCTTCAAATCCCCCTTACCTATGAAACTATCGATGCTAAAAGTAACCATGTGGCGGAGTTATCCGGGGATCAGGCCATTGATCCGATGGTACACAGCTTTGGTATTCACGAGTCTGAAGATTCTGAGTCGAGTGATAGTGAATCAAATAGTGAAGATGAAATAGAGGCCGTGAACATCGAGGATCTCCAGGGTCTATATAATCAAACAGCCAACGACGCATCACGTGGGAGGAATAATCCGGTTCCGACCGATCGACCAGACAATGCATTTCAACATGTCATTTCATTTTTCAACTCATCTTGTCCAGAGATACTTGTAGATTGGTATGACACGCTAAAGAAGATTAGACTGTATGATGCTACTGAGGGAATACTGTCCAAGGTCATGGTATTCACTGATAAGACGAATCTTCAATCGGTTGTCAAGGATTTTTCCGTTCGCATTCCTGTCGTGAATATCTGGTGGTCGAGAGTACGCTAGAATTATGGAAGATCAGGTGCAAGAATAGCAGTGGAAACATTAGATGTGAGTAGGATTTGCGGGCAGTCTTGAAGAACAAGATCAATATGTGGCAGATTACAAAGATGTCGGGCCCCCATTCATGTCTTATGAATGCTGTATTGGTTGACCATCAGAATCTGTGTAAAAACATGATCACTATGTTGCTCAGAGGGATGGCACAGGTTGACCCAGGCTACGAGGTGAAGTTGGTACAGCAGCAAGTCAAGGATAGGTACCAATACAAAATCTCGTATCACAAGGCTTGGCACGGTTTGAAACAGGCAAGAGAGAATGTGTATGGCACGTGGGAAAGCTATGTAGTGAAATTACCGAAATTTTTGAGAGCAATACAAAAATGGAACCCTGGCACGGTAGTAAAGTGGCGTCACGTAGACAAAAGAGCTTCTGGAGTGAAGATGTTGAAGTACGTTTTCTGGGCATTTAATATGTGCATTGATGGGTTCCAACACTGTTGGAAAGTCATTAGTGTTGATGGAACGCATCTGTACACTAAGTACAAGCATAAAATGGTGATTGTTGTCGGAGTGGATGCCAACCAACAAGTTCTACTTTTAGCGTATGCTATCGTCGATGAGGAAACGTTCGCCGCTTGGGAGTGGTTTCTGAAAAAGTTAATTAAACATGTTTGCAGGGGAGTTGATGGGCTATGTCTTGTGTCTGATCGATGTGTTGGGTTAATCGAAGCTGCTAAACGATTCGCGCAATTTTCGCCCCCTGGTGGGGTTCACCGTTTCTGTCTAAGGCATGTTTGCTCCAATTTTAACACCCTGGTGAAAAATGTTAAACTTAAGGATTTGTGTTGGAGGCTGGTTCAGCATTTACTGTGCGCCAATTTGAGAATGCGATGTCAAAGATTAGAGCCATGAGTGAAGAGGGCTGCGCTTACTTGAATGAGATTGAGGCAGCTCAGTGGACTATTTCCTACGACGGTGGATGGAGATGTGGAATATTAACAACCAACCTATCTGAATGCATCAACGGAGTACTTAAAGGTGCACGAAAACTACTGATCTGTGCAATTGTTCAGATCACTTTCTATCGGTCCACCAAATACTTCTTTGACCGCTTGTCAACGGGTCGTCAAATGCAAGCAAGGTGTCAACCATGGCCTGATGAGATATTCAAGCAATATGATCAGAGACAGAGGAAAGCACTTCACCACATGGTCTTCCAAGTTGATCTGTCAGAACAATCGGCCTCTGTTAAGATTATTTCACCAGGGTCGAACAGTACATTCACACATGTTATGAAATTGTCTTCTAGGGAATGTACGTGCGGAAAGTGGAAACAAAATAGAATCCCCTGTTCTCACGCAATGCAAACTTGTCGTCATTACGGCATTGACCCAGGCATTTACATGAGATCATATAACAACACAAGCTTCTACGTCGAGACATATTGCGGGAGATTTAACCCCATTCCAGATGAATACTATTGGGATGAACCGTCATTTGAGTTATGCCATAACCCGGAGTTGCGGAAGTCAAGACGTCGTGGAAGGCCTAAGACAACAAGATATCAGAATGAAATGGGTTGGCCTCAAGTTCGGGCAGGACAACAATAACAGTCAGAAGCGGCTTCTAGGGATCAGCCGGGATCATCTACAGCCCGAAGACGATGAACCCGAACCAGTGGACGAGTCACCTCCAGTTTATGTGGCACATTTTTTTTAGGATTTTGTTTATAGAGCGTCATGATCCCCGTTGTATTTATTATGTTCTTGTCATAATGTAATTTTGAATCCTTTACTGAATTTTCCTTTTTATTATTGAACTCATGAAATCTTATTAGTATGATATTTTTCATATTTTGCGTTACAATTAGATCTTTTTATTAACCTGCCATGAAAATATTGGAATGCTCTAACCGTGATTTCTAATCTGAGATTTGATGAACTCTATTTTCAGAGCATGGACCACCTCGGACAATATAGACCAGTAGATAGTAGAGTATTAACTGAGCAAGAAACACACCGTTCCGTAGAGGTATTCGAGGGAGACATTAGTAAGACTCTGAAATGCGGCCATGGTATTGGAATTTTTTGGAGGATCGATGACTATGCTGACGAGTACGATGATGATGAAAATAGTGGGAAACTGAAACGTAATCAGAGGCTGCATTACAGAGTTATAGCGATGTTACATGAGATGGGGTTCTATGGAGTTTATCGATGCGGTGACTACATCATTAATACAGCTATCATAACTGCTTTGGTTGAACGATGGAGACCAAAGACACATACATTTCACTTTAGAGTTGGAGTGGCCACTGTCACACTACAGGACGTGGCTTTCATTTGGGGATTGAAGGTAGATGGAAGGTCGGTGATTAACGGGGTTACTGACTCCACTTCTGACTATTGGAGAGGTAGATGTGAGGCTCTGTTAGGTTGGATTCCAGACCCTAGTGAAATTAGTGGTTCGAGATTCTCATTGACAGTCCTCGGACGACATTTGCGGGATAACCCAGTCGATGATGGAACAAAAGACGTCGAAGTGGAGCAGTACTCGCGTGGGATTGCATTGATTCTGTTAGGATCCATTATGTGCCCAGACACGTCAGGAAATATGGGATCATTATTATACTTGACGGAAATGGAAGATATCTCTCAATGCTATGGATATAGTTGGGAAGTGTCGTACTTGGGTTTCTGAACCACCAATTATGTTGTGCAGCACGAAGAGATAGAAAGTACATTGGCGGTGCTATGCAGTTACTTCAGGTACACCGTCGTCCTCTATTTATGTTCACACTGTTCAATCCAATTTATTGCATTATATTCATAAATATATGTTATCAAATTTCTTTCAGATTTGGGTCTGGACGCGTATAACATTTCTCCATCCCAGAAATATGGGAAGACGATTCGATTTAGGCCCTATCGATGGTGAAGCCGGTGAACTCCCTATTGCACCATATGGAGCTGAGTGGTTGCAATATCACACTTTCACCCACAGCCTTAACAGCAATGTGAAGACTATCCGGGAGTACTTGGATAGACAAACCTCGGAGGAGGTTTAACATGTCATTTCTGCTATTCCTTTCTAAAATAAAATCAATGTAATAATTTAACGTTAAATTTGCTTTAATTTGCAGTTTATTTGGAGACCCTATGAGCTAATCCCACCAACAGTCCAATCATATCTTGATGATAATCTTATTAATGTTACGTACACATGGATATCGAAATGTCCATTTATCCATCACTATATCGTTGAGCTCTATTATCCTGATCGGGTGTTTCGGCAATTCGGCATGCGACAATCAATCCCTCCCTCGATTTCAGCTGAACACAAAAATTTGCATGGTAGAGCAGAGCGACGTGGACGTTCTAATCAAAATTGGCTTGAAACACACGCTCAGTACGTGGAGCGTTGGAACAACAGAAATCAGTCTATTGTGACCGCTCTTCAGATCGGGGAACAAGGTGATGAAGTGGATGTTGGCTACATGGGTTGGTATCAAGAGATCACACGTCGGTTGATAACTCTTGGAATAGGTGTGCAAGAGGGATCACAATCATCAACTAATGCATATATAAAAAATTTGGTCGGTAAACAACTCCTTTCTGACTATATATATAGATAGATCCAAATCGTTTAAAATTCATAAACATATTGTTAGACATTAAAGCATATAAATCACATACACACGTATATGGAAATCGATATACCTCAATTGAGTTGCAGCGGAAAGTATTCGGTTGATTCCCAAATTGATGGATCGTACTCTGATTTGTCTACTAGCCCGTCTGGACGAACACTACTAGAGCATCCGCCGTCTACTTCACATCCTAGGCTCTTGGAGGACTCCGGTGATTCTCCAAGAAAGAGAATAAGAGAGAAAAAGGGAGATTAACGTATTATGTGGTATTGTTTTTCCGTAGTATACGAATACCAGTATATTCGAATATATACTAGTATGGGAGAGATCTATCTCCTATTATGGATAGGATCTCCATCCCTGTCGGGAATATATCTGATAAGATATTAAATATCTCATCAGATATATATCCCAACTATATTGGGATCCATCAGATATGGATGCAACCAACACATATATTGTTATTCTGAAAATCTGAATTTTTAGGAAGAATCCCCGAATGCATCAACTAGCTCTCGGAGAGAGGGACTATATGAGAGAGCCATTCCGAAGATCATTTGAGGAGTTATATCAGGAAGCACAACAAAATTTTCATGATCACCGTGCAGCCTACCATCAGCCACTGCAAGACGCACAACAACAAGCAGCTGGGATGCCCATGCCACATGACGCACCCCAACAAGGGACGTAGTACGTCCACACGTGCAAACTTCGGACAAGGAGCTGGTGGTACTACCTCGCATAGTACCCATCCATTTAGGTCTGTGTCAGGCGATGTCCCGGGGCCTTCACATTCTACCGTTCATGAGCATCCTAGTGTGGACATGCAGTCAGGGTACTATGTGTCTCCAATGGCGAACGAACAAGATTTTTTCACTCTTCATCGTAATTCAATGCGGTTTGATCAGTCCTTCACTTTGCTCCTGGAAGTCAGCAACTACACAACAACTGAACCAGTTTTTCCTCACCAACCAAATTGGGCAGGTCATCCAGGACAGTTCAATACGTCTCTGATCCCGTATTTAGGTCAAACATCATCTTCATCTGGTCGGCCAACGTTTAGTTTGAATATCGGCACACCAGATGATGGTCAATCAGAACACTCCCAAAATATGGAATCTGATGCCCCTATCGAGGAGCGAAGAGGGAGAGCTAAACGAAATAGAAAAAAAACTCGTTGTGGGACTGGTCATGAATATTAGTCTTGTGTTTTTCAAGTTATTTGTAATAATTGCGTAAAAATTATTTCATATTTTAAGTATTTATGATTAACCTAAATATTATATCTTTTCAGTAACAGAATTTAAACATCGACTATACTCGATACATCTTAATCTTACAAAAAAAAAAAAAAAAAAAAAACCTTGGGTGCGAGTCAAATTATTGAAAGTTTGTTAAATAAAAAATTCAAAATTAAGAAATATATATAAAATCCTAAATACGACATTAAAAAAAAAAATTAAATACATAGATGTCGCCCCTCGCAGAGGCGAACTGGCACAGGCGAGATCATAATCCATCAAAAAAAAAAATTGATCTCGCCCCTCTCACAGGCGAGATCTCAATGAAAAAAAAAAAAAAGAATAATTTTAGAACTCGCCCCTGCGAGGGGCGAGATTGAACAGAAGTTGTCAGATTTAAGTGAACTTGCCTGTGGCACAGGCGAGTTCACTTAAATTGATAATTAGAAAAAAAAACACACGTATTATTTTAATACATGCGTGAACAGTGCTGCATTTAATTAAATTTGCCGATGGGCAAAGTAAAAAATGGTGTGCTCGTGCATCAACTTCAAAATAAAAGATTACCTAATAAAAATATATTTGATTGTGTTCTCAAAATTTCTATTTTTGAAATAACAAATATATTCATATTTTTTTTGTTAATTGATTTTTTTAACACTATAGATGAATATAGACACATTGCAGTTGCAATATAATGAATCGATATATTTCAGTTTTCAAAATAGAGAGAATATCTCAACAGATTCATCTTGGAATTATATTTTCGGTCAAATGAATAAAGATATTCAGTTGCTAAAATTAAGAGATTTTTTTATACATGTTTGTAAGTCGGAAAGGTCAACAATTAATTATTTTTTTTCTTTCCCAATTAAGTATGTAAAATAGGCGGAAAATGCCTTATTTCCAATTGTAGTATAAATTCATTTTGTTTATATATATAAATATATATATATATATATATTTATATATATATATACAGATAGATTAAGTTTATTAGTTTTTTAGAAAAAACTATGCGTTGAAAAACCCTTAACTAATTGAAAAGGAATTTTAACCATTATGATGTATCATAAATTGTGCATGCATGATTTATCAAGATTATGGGAAAAAAAAAATTAGCCAGTAGTCATTTCAATTATATCACCATAATATTCAATTTAATGTATGAAATGATGAATTCCACTTTCGTTAATATTTTAGTTCGAAAATGATTTTTTTAATTAAATGGAAAATAATATGACACTATGTAACCTAATATAATTTAAGATCTTAGATTAGATGCTAAACACACTAAGTAAGGAATTTAATTTTATTGAACTTTTATTTTATGCCACAAAACAATTTAATGTGGTGCAGAAGTATTACTAACAGTTTCATTTTATGCCACCAATTGTGATTGAACTATTTTGTATTTGTTCTTTTTTTTTTTTCAAGTGTATTACTAACACTTTCATTTTATGCAACCAATTGTGATTGAACTATTTAGTATTTGCTCTTAATTTATTTTTTAAATAAATGTACTATTATTATTTGGTTACGTTAAAAACATATCTGAAAAAAAAAACCACATATATATCATTTGTGTAACAATTATTAAAATGCTGAAAAAAATTAAAGGTTGAATAATTTTAAAGATATGAACTTATTGCATTTTAATTTTAATTTTTTTTTTTTTTGGTTTTAATTGCCATGGAATTTTAGTAATGTGGACAATTTTATAAACTGAAATTTTATGTGACAGATTATTTTACAAAAAAATTTGAAGACATATCACATTTCGTAGATTGTATACTTTAGATAAATTCATTTCTTGTTAATTTTTTGAATTATATGTATTGTGCACTATTAAATATTAGGGCTATTTATATCATAATATGGATAACATAAATTATGTTGATCATTATATATTGATTTTAGAATTAACTTTTTAATAACTCTATTTTTTAATTTTAATACTTAATCTTTGTTAAGGTTGTCTGTATATATATGCAACTGCACGTGCTGGGCAACATGATGAGTTTAAAGAATAAATTGCGGAGGGGAAACTTTATGGCATTCAAAATATTGTGGTCACTAAGATTAAGCTTACTTTCAAGGCTTCTGAACTTGAGAAACAACTTCTTTTCATATCTACGACTAAAATTATAAAACTACAAGAAGAAACTTTCCCATGCAATCTTTACAAATTTAAAGAATTTGAAGATTTGTTGTCTATTGTTAAGATTGAAGAAAGTTTGCTTATCGGTAAGTATGTTATTATATATATATATATATATATATATATATATATATATATATATATATGTTTAGATTGATAAAAAAAATAATGATAACATTATTTTTAATTATAGATTTAATCGGAAGAATTGTAAAAGTTGAGCCATGGAGGTGGCAAGATGTGAAGGGAGTTCCTGAGCGAATTATGAAGATTACATTGGATGATCCTTAGTAAAAATAATTTATCATTTTAAATATGTTGCAATTATTTTTTAATTATATTTGATTATTATGTCACTTTTTACTATTAGAAATAGATTTATTTTATTTATTTATTTAAATAAAGTTTAAATTATAGTGATACCAAGGGTAATGAATTGAAAGTTACACTTTGGGAGGATTTCATAGACCAGTTGAAAAAGATTAAAGAAGATGGAGGTGAGCATCCTCCAATATTGATCTTTCAAATGTTCTGAGAAAAAATGTATCTAGGTATGTTCATATTCTTTTAAAACTTATACAAAATACCATAAGCTAATTTAATAATTATTATTATTATTTTTTTTTTTTTTTTTGGTGATTTTTTGTGTTATAGGTAATGTGTCAGTCTCTAAAATTCATAATGCTTGAAAGATGATATATTGGAGTGAGAATGGTGAGATGAAAGAATTCCAAAGCAAGTTTACAAAATTATATTTCTAAAACATAGTTTAGGACAACTTTAATAAAAATAATTTTAAAATATAATATGACATTGATTTGACTAATTTTTGTTTCTTATATAGAATGTCAAACATTGATGGGCCTTCTGTAAGTTCTTTTGCAACCATATCCTTTGATTCATGTTGACATAATGATGATGATTTGGAGAATGGTAGTGCAAAGATTAAAAAGATTGACAATCTCCTGTTTAGTCCTAAGGTATTAAAAATAATTATACTTTCTAAAGATCATTTTTTTATTATTTATATTTTTTTTATGAATGTTTTATTTTTAGAAATGTAAAATTATTTTGTTTATATAATTAGGTCAGAACCTTTTGGATTTATGGGAAGATTGTTGACGTTGAGTGTTATGGTGATTGGTATTTTGCTTCTTGCAAAAAGTGTTTGCGTAAGTTGATTAAGCGTGAAGGGAAATTATGGTGTATGAATTGCTCACGCTGGGACGCAAGTTGTAATTTAAGGTTGTTATTATTTGAGCATAGTTTTTTTTATTAAAAGTCAATGTCATTTATTTAAATTTTTTTTATTTAACATAAAATCAACAAATATTGTAGGAACAAAATTAAGGTTTTGGTATTTGATGGAATAAACAATACTTCTTTTATATTATGGGATGCTGTTTGTATTGAACTTCTTGGCAAGAAAGCTACACAGATGTACGACTCTTCGAAGGATGTAAGTTTTATTTTTTATAAAGTTTGAAGTTGAATAATTCTTATTTAAACAGATATCTAGAATATTATTTTTATACAACCATAAAGAGTTTTTTTTTTTTTTTTTGTAATATTCAATTATAATTTATATATTTATGTAGACACCTTTTGATGATTTGTCTGAGGACATTCCGGATCTCATAGGTCGGGAAATGATGTTCAAAGTTAACATTAAAGCTGACCATATTGGATCGATCATTCAGTGTTGTGAAGGTTAATTGTGATCCAAAGGTTGTTGAGAAATACTCGGCAGAGTTATGTACTCAACAACTATGTATCAATTTCAATATTTATATCATATTAATTTTAAAAAGGTAAATATTAATGATAATGCAATAAAATGATGAGAGGAGTCCGACTATTTATCCAAGATGGTTGGTGATGAAAGTGCTAAATGTTCAATGGTATATTTGTATAAATATTTTTATAATATTTAAATCATTATTAAGATGTTAATTCACATCTTACTTTATGACTGCTTTTATTTTTGACAGGCTGATTCAAATGGTGATGAAGTGAATTCTCCCAAAAAGTTTATCAATACGAATGAGTTAGTTGTTGATCTAGGCGAGGATTGTGCTGCTAAGAGAGTTTTGTTGGACGATATATGTTCGAGTGTGAATTCGAAGAAATTAAAGACCATAGTTATTAAGACTGAGAAATATTAAGAGTTTTATGATTATGGTTGCATGCATTTTACAACAATTTTAATTCCATTTTGTTATTTTATGCTTTACATTTTGTCAGTATTTTGTTTTTGACAATTTTTCCAAATTTTATGTCATATTTGTTTTATTATGTCTGATGTTCATACTTAATTTAATTATATATCATTATTTCAATTACACAACCTACAAACATATAATAATCCAAATATTTAATCAGAAATATAATTTAGACTCCTTTTTCTTGCTTTAAGTTATAAATTATTTTTCAAAATATAATATATAATTTTGTTAATCTCAAAACTAAACTAAAGCATATAATTCATTTTATAGAAATATTTTTCTATCAAAATGTTTACTTTATAAATATATTTCAAATGCAATATGATAACATATAAACCTAATTACAATTGAAATTCATACAATTTTCACCAATTATATGTTGGTTTATTTTATCATAATTATGATAGTAGTTTTTCAAAGAAAATATTTTCCCAAATTAAAAACATCTTTTTATTTTTTAATTGGGTATGAAAACGTATTTTAAGAAATTATTTTTCCTAATATATACTGCCATTTTTGTTAAGTTAAACATAGATATTTCATTTAATTTTTGTATTGGAATGTTATGATTTCCTTATTTAACTTTTGAATCACTATATATACATTGTATTCAAATTGGTTTCTTAGCATTTGGTATCATTCATATTTGTACATTGAAAGATTCATTTCAATGAGGAAACTTGAAGGTTCTGCTGTGCTAAACAAAAAAATGCACAAGATTACATAACTTGAACAAAGGTATGTATTCATTATCAACTTTGTTTTCAAAACATAGTTATTAATTTTATTAAAATTGTTATTGTTTATAATGATATATGTAGATTAGTCCGTCCTAATGCATTGGGTTTCCTCTTTATTTTGTAAGTCTAATTTATCAACATTTTGGAATTGATGCATTATGTTAGTAATTTTCTCTTATAATTTTGTAGAGATTTATTATTTTTTTATTTTCTTATTAGTTCGATATAACTCTATACATGATATTTATAAATTGAAAGTTGTATCTTGATTCAATTTTAACTTTATTGTATATAGTTATGCTAAGTTTACTTAAATGTTTATACAATCTGTTATAGAGATATGATTAGCATTTTAAGTTGTTTATTTTAGGTTTTATGTTGTAAATTTAGTTTTTGTTAATTTAAATCTACTGCAAATATGAAATGTAAAGTTATAATTCTGTAAAAATGATCCTTTTAACATGTTTTATGCCTGGATACTGTATATTATTTGTGTATGTAATTTTTGTTTAAGGTAAATACTATTGTTAATCATGTTAGTTACAGTGAATGTTGTTGTTGTATGTTATATTTATAATAATGTTATTGCTAGAATAAACTTTTACTATTTTGCCAAACTAATTATTAAAATATTTGAGGTTAAAAAATAGTGAATTTGTTGGTAATGTAATATGCATATAATGGATTTACTTTATTAGCTATGAGCAAATTGGTTATGATATATTTTTATATACTATGATGAACTATTATACAACAAAACTGTTACATATCCAAGGCATATTAATAAATATGATGTTTTATTTTTATGTTTGTTTGATAGCTGTAAAATTGAGACATCATTTCATTAATTACATCGAATGTAAAGTTTTATATAATGTTAAAAAAATGTTTTTACATATCATATGATTGATTCAAAAGAAAAGGAAAAAAAAAAAAAAACATTTTACCAAAATGTTATCAAAACCAATAATGAATTATACAAATGTATCATCAAATTTAAGTACTTATGATTGAAGACGTGTATAATTTGTGTTTTAATTTAATGTTCTTCATACAGTTTCATTTTTACTTAATGACTAAATATATTTATGTTTTATATTTTTAGAGAATATTCATTCTAATGCATCAGGGATTTCGAACTAAGTTCCGGTTCAAAGATTCATCATATGTTTGGACAACCTCTTAAAGAGACTATGCAGAGCAGTTCATTTGGCAACCCTTTAAGTGATATTACAAACGGCTAGTTCTTTCTTTAGAAACTTTGTATATTTAACTCGTTTAAAATTTTAACTTTTTATTTATTGTTTTTTTTTTTTTAAATGATAAGATTGCCAAGTTGAATTACTTATTTTCATGTTGTATTACAAAACAATTGGAACTTCTCGAAAAACAATTAAAGATTGTGTTAAGGCGAAACATACTTCTGAAAAAAGTTTATTTACCATTGTTGGTGATCAAGGTATGTGATCATATTTTTAGTTTACAATTATTTTATTAAATAATGTTGTACGATGTACTTTGATTTGTCAAAAATTTGAAACTAGAATTTTCATTAATTGCATTTGTATATATTTAAATGTATGTTCATCTCGGCAACTATTTTCTTTAATAAATATAATTTACGTTAGATAGGGTCGTTTCGAACAGTTTAGATATACACAAAAAATTGTTCATATAATATGTATTTTCAATGCAGTTTTTATATAAATAATCCAATAATCTTAGACGATGACAACAAAACTAAAATCGACAATTATGAGATAATCTCTTATTCTTTTAACAATTTTTATTTAGTTAATTAGATAGTTTTGAACTTTTATTTTTTGTTAAAACAGGTATTATAAAGTTAGATTCAAGATTCAAATCCATAATTCCGAATATTTCATCGTTCTGTGCAAAAATTAATGTGACCACTTGCTGTAAAAAGATATTGGTAAATTCTTTATCTATGTTTTTATTTGTAAAGTATTTATTTCTTATAGTATTATATTTTTATATTAAATAATATATATATAATTTTTTTATTATTGTAATATAGGTGAAAAATCGAGTGTGATTAATTCTTCTTATGGTTCAAGTAGTTATCAGTCGTCGATACAAAGGGAAAGAGAATTTTGTGAAACATTGCAGCCAACAATTGGAGAGATTGAAATTCAAGAATTGGCTAATCGAGATTTAAAATTTAAAGAGCTTTTGTCGTTGAATGACTAAAGTCCTGAAATTATTGAGCTTGATCAGGATGATTCATGCTTTCCTGAAACATTCAACAAAAGTTAGTGCAAATTTGATATATTTTCAATTATACAAATTCATATGTTTTTTTCAAATATGATTTATTGAAAGAAGTTTGTATCATTATTTTAGCTGCAGATTATTAGGACATTGGTGATCCATCGCATAGGTATCAACATTGTGGTGCACACTTTTGGTATGACGAGAAGCTTATTTCAAAACGCGTGAATGATGTCCCGAAGAATTCACTTTGTTATTTTCAAGGAAAAGTAAGACTCCCATCTATCAACAAAGCATCTGATGTTCTTCATGATCTACTATGGGGATAGTCACAAAAGTAGGCACTTTTTGGATAACATCCGCTCATATAACAGTATGTTTTCCTTTACATCGTTGGGAGGAAAGGTGTCAAGACATAAAATACAGAAACATGTCCACCTATTTTCAAATTGAGTGGACAAAATTACCATCTGATTGGTAGTTTATTGCCTCCTGTCGGAGCTGTTCCGAGATTTGCTCAGTTGTGTATTTATGATACAAAAAATGAAGTGACAAATCGAATCAGTGTTGTAAGGTATTTATTTTATATTAGTACAACTTCTTTTTATTAGAGCAAATCATATCTTTTTGCTATGAGGTACTTAATGTTTAACTTAAACAATTTTTTTGTTGTTTTTTAATCAGGCAAATGGATGACATAAACAGCTTGCATGCAGAAAAAGTTGTTGATTTAAAGAACATGTTTGATGAGCACAATGTTCTTGTGAAAAGATTTAGAATGGTTGGTCAAAAGATTCAGGAAGGTGAATCTGACATCAAATTGAAGCTACATGGAAAGAGAAATCGTGATGGCAGGATGTACAATCTTCCTACTGCATCTGAAGTTGCAGCATTGGTCGTTGGAGATTTTGATGAATCATTGTGCTATCGTGATATTGTTGTTGTAACTCAATCAGGATACTTGCAGAGAATAAACGAATTAAATGTTGCTTACTTAGCTTTGCAATATCCATTGTTGTTTCCTTATGGTGAGGATGGCTATAGAGAAGATATTGCATATGTTGATTCATTATGGAAAGACCCAATGGGCTGAAGAGAGTTAGTGTGAGAGAATTCTTTTCATACCGTATGCAAGAAAGAGATGATGATGCGTCGACAATTCTTAGTTCTCGAAGACTTTTCCAGCAGTTTGTTGTTGATTCATATACATTGATAGAATCTGGAAGGCTAAAATATATCTGCATGCATCAGAAAGAACTCTGTTGCGAGATGTATAGAGGACTTGAGAATGCGTGGTTAAGCGGCGAGACCGATGCTCGAACACAGGGCAGACGCATTATTTTTCCATCTTCCTTTACTGGTGGTGCCTGTTACATGATTCCAAACTATCAAGATGCTATGGCCATTTGTAGGTGGGCAGGTTATCCGGATTTGTTCATCACATTTACGTGCAATCCAAAATGGCCAGAGATTGAACGCTTTGTTTCTGAAAGAGGTTTGGAAGTAGAAGATTGTCAGATATCGTTGCTAGGGTCTTCAAGATAAAGTTAGAAAACCTCATGGATGATCTTCAAAAGAAAAAAAAAAACATTTGGAAATGTTAGAGCAGGTATTAATTTACTCTAATATTGTTAATTTTAAAATGTTTTCCATTAAGCAGTTTTAATCATAATTATCAACTTTAACATTTTACTTATTTGCAGTAGTTTATACTGTGGAATTTAAAAAACAAGGGCTTCCACATGCACATATATTGTTGTTCTTAGACAAGAAACATAAAGATCCTACCGGCAGCGATACTGATCGTATCATCAGTTGAAATTCCTGATGAAAATGCTGATCCAGAATATTATGCTGCAGTACGTGATTTCATGATGCATGGTCGCAGCAAGGAAAGAATCACTGTGCATGAATGAGGAAGGGTTTTACACAAAACATTTTCCAAGAAGGTTTGTGGAGGAAACTACTATTGACAATGATCGTTATCCAGTTTATAAGAGAAGAAATTATGGAAGGAGAGTAACTAAAAGCAGAGTTGAGCTTGACAATACCTTTGTTGTACCTCATAATTAGTATCTTCTCATGAAATATGGCGCACACATGAACATGGAATGGTGCAATCAGTCAAGAGCAATCAAGTATTTGTTTAAATATGTGAACAAAGGGCATGATCGTATCACTGTAGGTTTTTATCGAATAGTTCAGGATCAGAACATTGGGAAGGATGATGACGAAGTTCAAATGTACTATGATTGTCGATATATCTCTCCATGTGAGGCTGCATGGAGGATTTTTAGGTTTAAAATGCAATTTAGAGATCCTCCTGTTGAGAGACTTAGTTTTCACTTACCGAACGAGCAGAGCGTCATATTTTCTGATGGAAATGATATGGTATCCTTGATGAACAAACCTTCTATGAAAGAAAGTATTTTATTGGGCTGGTTTGAGGCGAACAAGACATATCCTGAAGGTAAGGATTTGACATATGCCCAATTCCCCTAGCAATTTGTTTGGCAAAGGAATAAAATGAGATGGGTGAAGAGGACCAAACGGTTTGCTATTGGCCAAATTTGCTATATTCCACCTGAATCTGGCAAAGCTTATTACTTAAGGATTCTCCTTTATGTTGTTAAAGGTTGCAAATCTTATGAATCTACTCGAACATATGAAGATGTTGTTTATCCAACTTTTCAAGACGCATGTTATGCAACGGGTCTTTTAGACGACGATAAGGAGTACATAAATGAGATAATTGAAGCAAGTCATTGGGCATCTGGAAAGTCGTTGAGGAATTTATTTGTGACGCTTTTATTTTCAAGGAGTTTGAGCAGGCCTGAGATTGTTTGGGAAAAGACTTGGAGCTACCTATCTGATGACATTTTGCATAGACAACGAAAAATAATGAATTTCCCAGGTTTAAAAGTATACTAAATTTGATACACATAAACTTTGTTTTTTTGTCGATAAAAGTACCTTCATAAGTATAACTTTAAAATGATTTAAAACATACCACTTGTTCTTCTTTGCAGAGTTGGTGATGTCGGAAGATGAAATCAAGAATCTAGCTCTACTAGATATTCAGGAAATGTTGCAAGCACTTGGCAAATCTTTGTAAGACTTCAATGGAATGTTTGTTCCTGATTCAGAATCTGCTACAACTTTTCACAACATAATTCTTTTCAATGAATTGTGTTACAATAGAGTTGAACTTCGAAAGGAGTATCTTGAGCTTTTAAATAAGTTGAATGATCAACAGGTTCGTGTGCATGATGAGATTATGAATTTTATTAGTAGCAATAAGGTGGCGTGTACTTTGTTTATGGCTATGGAGGAACTAGGAAAACATTCCTATGGAGGACCTTATCTGCAGCTTTGAGATCAAAAGGTGAGATTGTTTTGAATGTTGCATCCAGTGGAATAGCTTCTCTACTTCTACCAGGTGGAAGAACTGCTCACTCATGTTTCTCGATCCCTTTGGACATCAATGAAGACTCTACATGCAACATCAAATAGGGAAGTAATCTATCACATTTTTTTATGAAGTCTAAAATGATTATTTGGGATGAAGCTCCCATGGTTGATAGACACTGTATTGAAATGGATAAAACTCTTAAAGATGTCATGCAACTAAGTGGATCGCATAATTCTAAGTTTACCTTTTGGGGGCAAGACAGTTGTTCTCGGAGGTGATTTTAGGCAGATTCTTCCTGTTATACCAAAGGGTTCAAGACAAGATGTCGTGCATGCTACTATTAATTCTTCTAATTCGTGGGATCATTGCAGAGTGTTACGACTGACGAAAAACATGAGGATACAAAACGTGTCTCGAGTGGAACACCGCGTAAAATTGGAAGAATTTTCCAAGTGGTTAGAGTCTGTTGGTGATGGGACACTTAGTGAAGTAAATGATTGGGTGCTCAAATCCAGATTCCTGATGATATACTCTTGCAAAAAGGTGAGGATCCAATTCAAACAATTGTTGAAAGCACTTATCCGAACTTTCAAAACATCATGGACGATCCATCATTTTTGAAGAGTAGAGCCATTCTTGCTTCAACCCTCAATGTTGTTGATTCAATAAATGAAAACTTGATCGATCTCAATGCAAACATATCGAAGACGTATTTAAGTTCTACTAGTGCTTGCAAGTCTGATTCGAATGATGATGTGTCAGTCGAGCTTCACACTCTTGAATTCTTGAATTCGTTGAAGTGCTCCGGAGTCCCTAATCATGAGTTGAAGCTTAAAGTTGGAACACTGGTGATGTTGCTTCGAAGCATTGATCATTCCAAGGGTTTGTGCAACGGTACAAGGTTGCTTTTAACTAGGCTGTGGAAATATGTTCTTGAAGGAAGAGTTTTCTCTGGAACTAATTCTAGTGATTTAGTAGTCATTCCCAGAATATCACTGACCCCATTTGACCCGAGGTTTCCATTCAAGTTCCAACGACGACAGTTCTCAATCATTGTGTCTTACGCAATGTCAATCAACAAAAGCCAAGGCCAATCATTGGAACGTGTGAGGCTCTTTCTGAAAAAATCGGTATTCAGCCATGGTCAATTGTACGTAGCAGTATCAAGAGAAACGAAACGTGGAGGTCTGAAGATATTGGTGTGTTCTAATGAAGACAATGTTGCTCAGAATTCAACCAAGAATGTTGTGTACCAAGAAGTGTTTCGAAATTTGTAAAGTTTTTACTTTTTTTTTTTTAAACTACTGTTAGTGTTTAATAAAATATATATGCTATTTATTTTTATTATGAGTATAGTTGATATTATTAAAATTTTAAATGTTATGTTTTAAATTAATAATAATAAATATCAACATTCGTGCAGTTTGCACGGGTGAAGAACTAGTTAATATTATATGGCCAAATACATTACATCTGAAAAGTATTACAGGCCCAATTTTTTTATTTATTACGGGCCCTTTAAATTCTTAGCCATTTTCTTTTAGCCCATTTTGTTTTATACGATTGATAATTTACTATAACAGAATTATAATTTAGGAATTAATTACATTGTAAAATTGAATTCCTTTGGAGTCTTTCCAGTAGACTCTTTGTTCACTCCAAATACTTCATGACTCACCCTCTACACGCCACACTCATTTTGTCTCTCTTCTCATTATAGAAAAATCGACCTCTATCATTCTCCTGTGTTTGAATCAAGACTATCTAGCTCTCGATCTATATTTTCTCTAACAAAGTGATGATCTTATATGTTTCAAATTCCAGATCTGTGAACATTAGTTTCCAGATCTATGAGTTTTTTCAAATTCTAAAAATTGTAGAGAAGTGTGGTTCAGAGGAGGGTAAATTGAAGTTGAAACAGCGAGATGAGGTTGGATCGATGATGAAAACACACGGAATGTTGGATTTGTGATTAATCACAAATTCCCTTGAACCCTAGTTTTCTGAGATAGTTCTTCTTAGAAATTAAACATGCATCTCACACAATGGTAAGTTTGTTTTCTTTTCCATGTTTATTTTAACAACGAATTTATACTTTTATCTTCATAGCAGGTTATCCTATGTTTTAAGTTGCTATTTTTTTACATGTTCAAATTACATTATTCTAATATTATTTGACAAACGATGTATAATTTTGCATATATTTCAATGATCTGTGTGATAATTAGATAAGTTGTTGCTACGATATGTTCAAATTATTAATTTGTGACTTCATTCAATTAAATATGTGGACATTCTTCAAGAACTCATTGATTGTTCCTATTAAACACAAATGACTTTGAACCCTATGTTTCTGAGATGACTTGACCCTTAATTCCGCATGTATCTCACTCGATGATAATTGTTCTTTTTTTTTTTTTTTTGTCTATGTTTATTTAACAAATGATGTTAATTTTGTCTGAATATCATTAAGGGTTACTATTGATCCTATGTATTAACTAAAAATTTCATTTGAGATGTTTTATGCGATTATGATATTAATTCATGTGATAATAATTTAAATGTTGGAAGGAAATAAAGTTTACTCCACCATCAGCTAATTACCATGTAAAAGCTATTAATTTTTGTATCACTCTAAAATTTCACTAATCTTTGTGCCAAATGTTTATTGTTGTTAAGCCATGTTCTGACTGCTTATTTAAGGAAATATGTGTAGTTTGATCTGTTGGATAATTTTATAATTAAAGTGTGTAATTAGTCACTTTAATTAAATAATTAAGTGCTGGAAAGTTTAATTATGTAGGAATTAAACTTTACACGATTAATTTACGTGTAGAGTAGTTAATCGTATGGTTTTGAATTTCTCAAAACCGACTTTTGGTGAGTGATAAATTAATTCATAAAGTGAGTCACTTGATTATGTGTTAATGTGGGATGGGAGATTAAATACATTTAATGTCCCACATCCCACATTGAATCTTGAACTCCTTAATTACAATTATAAATATAAGAGCACATCATTAAAGCATATCAAGTATGCTTGTGAGGGAGTCCTCTTGGAAGCCCACACGCGCGCGCTAGCTCGCTCAATCGGCTCAGCACGGCCACACCTCGCCTCGCCTCGGGCTTGGCCTTAGGCCTTGGAAAGGGCTCGGCCGCGGCCCGTAGGCTTTGGGCCTTGGACTGCTAATTATCTTTTGGCAGCCCAAAATGGTTAGGCTTGCCGGATGAGCTCAGCAGCCCAAACGTTTAGGCTTGAGGATGGGTATGAATTTCAAATTCAAACCTGTAACATCCATATTAAACAACCAGTAATGGGTGAGTTAAGGAGTAATCAAGTGGGTTGTTTCTCAGCCCGTAACAGCTAATATAATGGCTAAATAATGACATTTAAAATTGTTGTCCCCCAGCAGGCCTATAAAAAGGTTGTCTCCTGCATGCATACATACAACAATTTTTTACCTGAAATCAAATTATGAGCATCTCAAAAAATTTATAGCATTCCAGTTTAGACGAACATTACTTAGTTCGTTGGTATCTTTTCTAATAGTGGTCCTACTTCAGAAAAGGGGGAAGTCGTTTTATCTTTGGAGTCGAATACTTCAATCCGTGAGCACTAGCAGGAAAGTATTTCGTCTTAAGGAGAGTGTTCTACACAACTCGACTTGTTGTTCCAGTTTCTACCTCTTCCTGAAAATCAATTTCTAGGTTTTTCTCATATTGTTTATAACAATCTTAAGACGAAATATTACATCTGCATTTCTGGAAAATGTCAACTGAAACGAACGCTACTGTTGTTCCCACCGCCAATGCTCCATCAAGGACCATTCCTACCCCTCCGGCTAATACTGTGGAAAAATCGGATAAGTTTTCCGGTGAGAACTTCAAGAGGTGGCAGCAGAAGATGCTTTTCTATTTGACCACTCTTGTGATAGCTTCTTTTTTTAAGGAAGATCCTCTAGCTATCCCAGCTAAGGATCATATTGACCGAGAAAGGCGTATTGCCTTCGATTCGTGGACACATGGGGACTACCTGTGTCGTAACTATGTGTTGAACGAGCTAGTTGATCCGTTGTACAATGTGTATGCCGACATGAAGACAACAAAGGAGCTGTGGGTTTCTGGATCTTTGCTAGTGAATCATGGGTTTCGACTGGTCTTCGAAGGCGAAAAGTTCATCCTAAGCAAGCAAGGAGTGTTCATAGGGAAGGGCTTTGTAGTGAATGGTTTGTTCAAGATAAATGTAATGGCTAAATGCCAAGTGAATAATGTAACTTCCTCTATGAATGAAAAAGCTTCTACTTCTTCTTACTTGCTTGAGTGTTCCTCTTTATGACATTCTAGATTAGGACATGTAAATCTAAATGCTATAAAACATTTAGTAAATTTAGATTTGCTAAAACTGAATGAAATAAAATCACATAACAAATGTGAAGCGTGTGTAGAAGCCAAAATGACTAAATTACCTTTTCATTCAGTAGAAAGGAGTACTACACCTCTAGAGTTAATACACACTGATGTATGTGATCTAAAATTTGTGCAGACTAAGAGGCGGGAAAAAGTTTTTTTGTAACTTTTATAGATGATTGCACAAGGTATTGACATCTTTATCTTCTAAGAAGTAAAGATGAAGCAATAGAAGCATCTAAAATTTATAAAGCTAAAGCTGAAAATCAACTTGGCACCCAAATCAAAATAATCCAAAATGATTGAGGTGGTGAGTATGTAGCTCCGTTTGAAGAGTTGTGCTCCCAGAGTGGCATTATTCATCAAACTACAGCTCCTTACTCTCCTCAATCAAATGGCGTTGTAGAACATAAGAATCGTACTCTTAAGGAGATGATGAATGCCTTGTTGATTAGCTCAGGGTTACCCCAAAACATATGGGGTGGAGCTGTACTTACAGCTAATTATATATTGAATACAATTCCACTAAAAGGAAAAGATAAAACCTCTTACGAATTAGGAAAAGGATGCAAGCCATCATACAAATACCTCAAAGAGTGAGGATGTTTGGCAAAAGTTGAGGTGCCATTACCGAACCAAATTAGAATTGGCCCTAAAACGGTTGATTGTATATTTTTTGGGTATGCCCTCAACAGTAGTGCTTATCGGTTTCAAATCCACAAGTCTGAAATTCTAGATATAACTGTGGGTACAGTTATAGAATCAAGGAATGTTGTGTTCTTTGAAAATATCTTTCCATGTGGAGAAAGATTACAAGAAAGTTCGAATAAAGAAAGTACTTTTGAGAAAGGAAATAATTCGAACTTAAAAAGAACTGTTAAAGCTACTAGTAGTTCTCGATCTTTGGAAGAAGAGGAGACGAGACGTAGCAAAAGAGCTAAGACTGCTAAGACATTTGATTCTGATTTTATCATTTATATACTAGATGATGAACCAAAGTCACTCAAAGAAGCTCTGTCTAGACCAGATGCTCCATTCTGGAAGAAGCAATCAACAATGAAATTGAATCTATCATGTAAAACCATACGTAGGAGTTAACCGACCTTCCACCAGGTTGTAAACCTTTAGGATGCAAATGGATCCTAAAGAAGAAGTACAAGGCAGATGGTTCAATAGATAAGTATAAAGCTTGTTTGGTAGCCAAAGGCTTCAAACAGAAAGAAGGTGATGACTTCTTTGATACTTACTCCCCTCTGACCAGAATTACTTCCATTCGAGTGCTTCTCTCGATTGCTGCAATATACAATCTTGAGATTCACCAAATGGATGTGAAAATTGCATTTTTAAATGGAGAGTTGGAAGAGGAGATCTATATGAATCAACCTGAAGGGTTTGTAGTACCTGGACAAGAAAAGAAGGTATGCAGATTAATTAGGTCTTTATATGGTCTCAAACAAGCGCCAAGACAGTGACACTTGAAATTTGACACCACCATGTTGTCAAATGGATTCAGAAATAACGAATGTGATAATTGTGTGTATGTAAAAGGTACATCTGAAGCATTTGTCATAGTATGTCTATACGTAGACGATATGTTAATCATGGGCAGTACCCATGAGATCATAATGGAAATAAAAAGAGTGTTGAAGAGAAACTTCAACATGAAAGATATGGGCTTGGGTGATGTGATTTTAGGAATCAAGATTATTAGGACATCTAAGGGAATTGTTCTGACTCAATCTTACTATGTGGAGAAAGTAGTCAGAAAATCCAACGCTTATGATGATCCATCTGCCAAGACACCATTGGAACTTAATGTTCATCTAAAGAAGAACATGGGTGAACCTGTAGCTCAACTTGAATATGCAAAAGTGATAGGAAGTCTAATGTACAAAATAAATTGTACTAGACCGGATCTTGCATGTTCTGTAAACAAAATGAGCAGGTTTACAAGCAATCCAAGTCAAGAACATTGGAAAGCTTTGACAAGGATTCTGAGATACTTAAAGTATACTCTGAATCATGGGCTACACTATACTAGATATCCTCCTATACTTGAAGGGTATAGTGATGCAAATTGGAATTCTAACACGAAGGATTCATTCTCCACGAGTAGATAGGTTTTCACGATTGGAGATGGAGCAGTTTCGTGGAAATCAACTAAACAAACTTGTATCCCGATCCACCATGGAATCAGAGTTCATCGCTTTAGATAAAGCTGGTGAAGAAGTTGAATGGCTTCGTAACTTCTTAGAAGATATTTCATGCTGGAGTAAGCCAGTGCCATCAGTTATGGTTCATTGTGGCTGTCAAGCCACAATTGGTAGGGCATTGAATAACATGTATAATGGTAAGTCTAGGCACATACGCCGTAGACATCATACCGTGAGGCAATTGATCTCTACTGAGGTTATCTCAATAGACTATATAAAGTCTAAAGATAACTTGGCGGATCCATTAACCAAAGGTTTAAACCGAGATCAATTAGTTAAGTTGCGAGAGGGAATGGGAGTAAAACCCACAAATTAGAGAATGATAAAAAAAGGGACACCCAACTATGATGAGTAGAGATCCTGCAAACTTGGTTTAATGGGAAAACTAAGTTTTGAAAGTTCGGAAGAAGCACTTAGAAGATTATGTCTTAAAATTCCTTCCCTAGAATGCAAGATAAGTGCGTAAGACCTGTAATGGTGGTAGAGGATAAGTCTTATGACTTTTAATGACTCTTAAGTACCTCAAAAAAGGTAGAGTAGTACAGAATACTCGACAAAGGAGTCACCCATATAAGTGAGAAGTAAAGGGCCGCTTCAAATGGAACACTTATGAATCCAAAGTGGGTCCATGGCCGAAACGGACCAAAATGTGGGAACAAGTATGTTTTGATCAGTATTGTGCAAACAATGTTGACTAGGTGCATACTAAGGGAGAATGGTTCGAAGATTAACATCTACCAAGTTGCCGGTTTATCCGACAGTGGGTTGCTATGGAAGGTTCAAAGTCACAAACTACCTATTCTTAGGTAGTACTGATCAAAAGAGTCTAGACTGGATCTTGCATACATACATGCTTTAATTTTCACTCATGTGGAGGATTGTTGGATAATTTTATAATTAAAGTGTGTAATTAGTCACTTTTATTAAATAATTAAGTGGTGGAAAGTTTAATTTTGAAGGAATTAAACTTTACACGATTAATCTACGTGTAGTGTAGATAATCGTAGGATTTTAAATTTCTCAAAACCGACTTTTGGTGAGTGACAAATTAATTCATAAAGGGAGCCACTTGATTATGTGTTAATGTGGGATGGGAGATTAAATATATTTAATATCTCACATCCCACATTGAAATTTGAACTCCTTAATTACAACTATAAATATAAGAGCACATCATTAAAATATATCAAGTATGTTTGTGAGGCAGTCCTCTTAGAAGCCCACACGCGCTCGCTCGCTCGCTCGGCTCGGCTCAGCACGGTCATGCCTCGCCTCGCCTCGCCCCGGGCTCGGGCCAGGCTTGGGCTTGGTCCTTGATCCTTGGGAAGGCCTCGGCCATGACCCATGGGCTTTGGGCCTTGAGCTGGTTGGGCTTGCCGGATGAGCTCAAAAGCCTAAACATTTGGTCTTGAGGATGGGTTTGAATTTCAAATTCAAACCTGTAACTTCCATATTAAACAACCAGTAATGGCAGAGTTAAGGAGTAATCAAGTGGGTTGTTACTCAGCCTGTAACAGCCAATATAAGGCCTAAATAATGACATTTAAAATTGTTGTCCCCCAGCAGGCCTATGAAAAGGTTGTCTCCTGCATGCATACAACGCATCTCAAACAATTCATAGCATTCCAGTTTAGATGAACATTACTTAGTTCGTTGGTACCTTTTTTTATAGTGGTGCTACTTCAGAAAAGGGGGAAGTCATTTTATCTTTGGAGTCGAATACTTCAATCTGTGAGCACTAGCCGGAAAGTATTTCATCTTAAGGAGAGTGTTCTATATGGCTGGACTTGTTGTTTCCAGTTTCTACCTCTTCCTGAAAATCATTTTTCAGATTTTTCCCATAAATGTTTATAACATGATCTTGATATCATAAATGTTTTGGATGTTGCTTAATCCTTTCTTACATGTCTATTTTGCATTCTGAGATGTTTTTTCTGAGAGGCTTAATTGATAATTAAACTTATTATCCTTGATTACATATGTCAGTAATATCCAAATGATAAACCATGTGATATTTCTTCAAATGTTGGAAGGAGATAGTCTACATTTAATTGATTAAAGTTGGGTCTGGTAAATATTGATGTATTTATCACTCTTAAACATTACACATGAGATATCTGTAATGTATACCCAAAACTGATGCATTATTTATATTTTCTTAACTATTATTTCTATGTCCAACAGCTAACTATTGTACATTTTCTTGCAAGATCTATATTGAAACGTAATGTAGGTTATTGGCTTATAAATATCAAGGAATACCAACCTCAATCTGCCATGGAGAAATAAAATAACACAGATCTAGCTTTGAAGGCTAAAGGAATGAATCAATAAAGGGAGATCTGAGTACATTCAGATATGTTAATAAACTCATTATCTGGTAAGGTTATATCTTCACTTTTAAGTTTAAATACCCTCTACAGTAGTATTTACATTCTTAACATATATGTTATGTGAAAAGATACTTTACCATATGTAATTAGTTGAAAATATCTATATAAAACCTAGTCGAAAAGACTTATTTACAAAAGCAAAAACCAAAACATCAAAGAGAACACTAACAAATATGATAAAAAACATTTGAAATAGAAAGTTTTCTACTTAACTTCATTTGAGCTCGGAGTATTATTTATACTCCTTCCGTACCAAAATAATTGTCATTTTAGATTTGTCATTAATAAGTTGTCTCTTATAAAACTGTATCTTCCTATATCATACTAACAATTCTAAATTTTCATTTTTCATTTTTCAAGACTCATTTTAATATGGGTAATAATAATATTAGAAGATTAGTCCAAATTATCCCTTGAATTCCTAAATTAACAATTTGGTACAAAAGTTTTTTGCTAGAATGAAATTTAAATTTAAGATTAAGATTAAGATTAAGGGAGTAGTAAATAAAAGAGAATGGAATGGTAGGTACAGAGTTGTTAAGTGTTGGCGCTACAATCAAATGATCACCAATCTATCAGACAATTTTTAAATTTAATATGCTAAAAAATTAGTTAAGAACGTGGACAATGTTTTATGTGAGTGAATAATTGATCACAATCCTTTTTGCCAAAATCAGATTATTATGGGAATAGAACTAAAACATAAAATAAAACACATAAAAAAAATCACTGAAAAAGGGTAGGCACAGAACATCTTTATATTTTTGTTTTAAGCACGTCTCTTTTTGACCTTTCTCCCTTTAAAGTATTTAGAGAGCACTTTAGATTTAATGGACAAATTCTTACATCCTGTTGCTATTTTCTGATCTGATGGATCACGTCTACACAGACAAAATAAACCATCATTGCACTAGGGAAATTGATATTGCTATGTATTATGTGACCTTAATAATGACAACGGAAATATTTAAAAGGGGGAAGAAGAGATTCAGAAGAGCATCCAGGTGGTGGTTCAACCTCTTTTTACAAAGAAAGCATGTACTTAATAAAGTTGATGACCAAGTCTGTATTGCGAGTGCAACCAACAAACAACTTTAATAATTGTTTTGCTACAATGATGATTTATAAGGTAACGCATAGAACTACTCCTTTGAATATAACTCCTAAACAAATATATATACTGCCGATTTTGTATTTTTATCTATTTTCGTTCAACAAACTGATGATATTCTCCATTTTCTTTGTGTTTGCAGCAAAAAACTCTGGAAATTTGGTTTGTATTTCATGATCTACCCAAACGAAATCAAGGGTTTAAAGTAAAAGATGAATAAAACATATAATGATTGTGAAAGTGTACCGGTAAAAGTACAAATTCGGAAATAGTAATATGTAAACAACATTATTATGATGTAATTTATGCAGCATGTTTAAAAGCATTTGAAATGTAATGGGGACTTAAAATAATGAACTGATGAGAATGGAGTCAGGCTCTGATCAATGAACTGCAATGGGAAATGAGTTTATTGGCTGAGTATTTAAAGAGCAGGAGTTAGGGTTCTATTTTTGCTATCAAGATCTCTGTTTTTATGTGAAATCAAATAAGTTTGCAGAGTAAGTTTATCGAAAATTGATTGATCAAGATCATAAATTGATTTTCCACATCAAATATTCATATATTTCAGCTTTTAGGAGAGTGAATATCTCCACAATATATTTTTGGATCAAAATTGATTATATTTCTATTGTCATGGACTAGTAATATTCCCGTGCGATACACGGAAGTTTATTTAGAAAGTAATAATTTTAATAAAATTAAATATGATATAATCTAATATATAAATATGTGATCATTCTATCCTAATAAAAAATATATTTTTTAAAATATAGGAAAAACATAAATAAAATTATAAGTAATGTAAACATAAGTTTCTCGCACGTCATATATGAATTTAATATAACTTGCTTTATACATACATACATATATATATATATATTATAGATTAACAATAAGATAAATATTCAATATAAAAAAAAAAAACTTTTTCAAAATAATCATTTCTAATTTTTAAAATCCAAGCACACATTTAGTGTGTTTGCATTATTCTTCACCTATGTGCATAATAGCTTAACTGATTGTGAATGTTAAAACAAATATAAATATCTAACAATCAAACCCATATTATTAAATAAAATAAACTAGATAATGTTATAAGAAATTTATTTTTCTTTAATTTTTTCCAATTTATTTTAAATATTTAAATTTATCTAAATAAAGTTTTAAATTCTAAATATAACTATCTCCTTTTAAAAAATCTTATTTGCATGTTTTAGTACTTTACTTGGTATTTTCAATATACAAAGAATAAAAAAAAACAAAATAAAATTCAAAAGTTATTCAATGGTTGGAATAACAAAATAATTCAATAGTTGGAATAACAAAATAAATCATATGAGTGCTCCAATATTTCTTAATACTTTCATATATATGTTGAAAAGTTTCAACTAAATTATACATTTATATTGTAAATAGTAGATTCATCAAAAGATATACATTGGTTAATGAGAAAAAAAAAAAATTGCTTAGGTTGCAAAATGTGGAAAAAAAAAAAAAAAATACATAATTGAGATTGGTTAATGTGACCCAGTATTGTTTAGGTTGCAAGCCAAAAAAACATATAGTTCTAGTTGGTTAATTTTGCTTATTTAAAAGAAGTTTAGTTGCAACTTGTAAAATATCATAGTATAGATTGCAAATTGTATTTATTTATAGAAAAATAACATTAATATATCTAAAACATAAAAAATTAATAAAAAAATTCTAAGATTAGTTATCATATATAAAGTTATATATATATATATATATATATATGTGAGCGAAAATCATAGTTTTGTGATTTATCAATAAAAATAATTATTATATCAAATAAGCATTAGCAAATTCAATAATTTAATAAGATGATTATAAATCAAATATTAACTTGAGACAATTCATGTCAGATAAAACAAACTGATTAGTTGTGGTTTTAATGAAATAATCAAGTAAAATAATTTGTAAAGGAGAATTATTTGAATGATTTTTAATTGTATTCCGAACCAATACTATATTTTTTGTACAACCCACAATAAATACTGAAATCTTACTTAAATAATCAACGAACAAATAATATAATATTTTAAATAGAATATCTTTTTATTATATATATCATATGAATGTCAAATCAAACATCGTCAAAAGATGATTAATTTGATATACTATACATAATAAATAGATCAGAAATGAAAAAAAAAAAAAAAAAAAAGATATTTGCAACTTTAGAAAGTAAAATAAATTTTAATTCTTACCAAATGTGACAACTTACCAATTACGGTCTAAAATTTTCGACTGGAAGTGTTACTATATATATATATATATATATATATATATATATATATATATATATATATATATATATATATATATATATATATCTAACTATAAATAATTAAAATTACCATAAAATATATAATAAAAGGAATAGTGATATTTTATTTGGATCATATGTAATGTAAAGTTTAATAATTTTCTCATTATGTCCCTGCTTTTATTTTCTTTTTAACTTTTAATTATCTAAATAAACTTTCAAGTTCTAATTATAAATATTTAATTTTTTCTTTATAACATTGATTTTTTTTTTTTTTTGCAACTTTTAATATTTCATTTGGTGATTTCAAATATACTTAAATAATTTTTATTTAATAAAATCTTATTTTAACAAAATAAAATTCGAAATTTATTTAATGATTCGATTAACAAATTAAAGTCTTTGATTTCTTCAAAATATTTGAATATTTTCGTATTTTATTTGGTATTGTAAATTATTTATATAAATGTTATAGCCGTCTTAGAAATGGTTTATTTATTAGAAGATAAAAATTGATTAATGTGAACAAATTTATTTAGAGTGTTAAAAGTAAAAATGTTGATTTGTACGACCAAGTATTATTTAGTTTAGAAAGTGTAAAAACATATAATTGAAATTTTAGTAAAAGTAAAAAATTAAAAAGATTGCCAAATGTAATAAAAGTCATAATTTAGGCTACAAAGAATAAATTTCCTTAGAAGAGTAATTTTAGTAAAATACTCGTTATTAATATAAATAGGTAATTAAAAATAATTTTAATACCTATTTTAATAGATAATTATATATATGCTCAAAGTCGTGATAAGAAGATATTTTAGCAGATTTGATGATTTAATAAGTTGATTATAAAATAGATATTGTTGTTTTTGCCTTTGATTTAATAAAGTAGGACTTTCATTATTTAAACAATGGATTTTCTCCCTGACTTAAATAAAAAAATTGAAAATTCATGTCAAATAAAATAAATTGATTAGTATTTTTATTTTAAAAAAAAAAGTAATTATATTTTTTATAAATAATTTATTTGACTAATTTTAGGTACAACTAAAATCAAAATATTATAGTTCAATTCACAATAAACAACAATTCTAGCACAAATAATTAACCAACAAACAATTTGTTTATTCAAATTAAATATCTCATTATAATATATATGATATGGATGTCAAATCGAAGATCGTGAGAAGATGAATAATTTGGTATATTATGCATAAAAATCGGATTAAAAATGAAAAAGTTATTTATATTTTAGAAATATAAAAAAAAAGTTATGAACTTACCAAAAATAAGAGAAAGTTACCAATTATGGTCTAAAATTTTTGGAGGGAAAGCTAAAATTACATTAGTACCCTCCATTTTGCTTTTATATATATAGAGATGAGATATCAAGTAACTACCAAATTTAAGAGATTTTTCAAGATTTCCATATCCTATCTCCAATAAATTAATGGATTTCACGGTTTTTCAGCATTTTATTTTTTCCAAAAAGGGCATGGTAAATGGGCGGGACAACAACATAATTCTAATAGTAGTATAAATTCATTTTGTTTATATATATATATATATATATATATATATATATATATATATATATATATATATAAAATATGTCATAGGATGCCATGTGTGTATTATGTAAATATGTGAAGGATGTGGGAGGGGGTTGGATTACTGTAGACTGGAGGGAATGAAATGAAAATGGAGGTCATGTTAAATAAATGGGTGCTTGTTTTTGTTGGTTATAGATTATGCTGGAGTTAGTTTTTAGTGTAAAAAGTGAGAGAAAAAGTGATGTGATGTGTGTAAATATATTGCTAGCAACTCCAGAGAAAATACGGTTAGATTGGGCCAATCCTCAATAGATTAAGTCAAGTGATAAGTTCAGACATGTGGAAGTGTGTGTTGTGTTGTAGGGTGTGATTGGAATTATGTATGTGCGCGGCAGAACATGGGATCCTCTATCCCACAATTACTCTGTCCCAACTGTGCCCCCCTCCAAAATTGAGTCAATTATAATTATTTTTTTATGATTTGTGAATTTAAAGTTCATGATTTAGGTTCAAAATTCAGGATTCATGTTCAGATTTCATGTTTAAGGTTTATGGTTCAGCTTTCTTGGACTAGGGTATATTTTCTATTGTAAACTTACGATAGCACGATTCACGGTTCATGGTTCATGGTTTAATAGTTTAGTGTTTATAATTTAATAGATCATAGTTTAGGATTCATGATTCATGTGTTCGGGGTTCACGATTCATGTAGTAAGACTTGATTTTAGAGTGGACACGGTTGGGACAGGGTAATTGTGGGATAGAGGATCCCTACCCGCGTGGCAGTGTGTGTGGTTTGGTGGGAGTAAGGATTTGTGGGTTTTTCTTCCATCTCTAATTGGAGAAAATTCTATTGAAAGATCCAAATTTATTGGCTTCACTACATAATTCTTCCAAATATCAAAACTACTTAGTTTTGACTTTGAGTTCTTAAATTTTGAAACAGGCAAAGTTTAAATATTGATATATATAGTCAAAATTTCATTTCGTTTATATCAAAGCTTATACTAAATAATTAAATAAAATTATTTATTTTATGAAGAAACGGGCGATCGAGACTACAAGGCTTAGGACTGTTGTATTTCATTCACGCAGTATCATCATAAAGTCAACTTTTGAGTTGGAGTTTTTAATTATGCCAGTGGTTTGTTTTTATTAATTTGCTTATGTGATGTGATTTCGTGATTGTGTACTTGTATGATTGTATTTGAGAGGTTTTCAGGGGCCATATATAGGTCCGGAATCGTCAAGTGATCCTTGGGGGAGCCCACCGTGCATATTAAAAAATTATATTATTGCGCATTAATATATGAGCTAGGGATCGAAAATAGGTCAGGGATCGTTAAGTGGTCCTTGGAGGCACCATGCTCAAGAGCTAGAGATCATAAATAGGTCTGTGATCGTTAAGTGGTCATTGGAGACACCGTGCTCTAGATTTTTTTTTACTTTTGACTTTATGAGTATGAATTTCATGTTTTCTTTTATGTAATCAATTTGATATGAACAATGCATAGCCCCCACTGAGTGTATTCATTATACTCACCCCATCTACCAAATTTCAGATTAAGAAGTCCAGCGTTGGCGAGGAGACGGTAGAGAGGTGAAAAGATATGTTTATGGAAAAAAAAAAAAAAAAAGAGTTTTGTTTCAATCGTTAGTATGTTTTGTTGATTGTTTGAAATCCTTAAATTCTAGATGTGTTAATTGGCAATATTGAAAAATTGTCAGAGTCGAATACTTGTAGGAGTTTACTTTTATGTTGAATATATTTCTTATATAATTTTCGTTGCAAATATTAGAATGGTTTTAGTTTGTATACAAATGATGTTTTTCTTAGTTTAAATAAACTTTCTTTTGAAAGTAAATATATATATGTATTACTAATATAAAAGTGTGAATTATTTTGTCCTGTTTTTGGTTTCGTCTTTTCTTGTGATGTCTATAATATCCTTACTAAGTATTAAAATTAAAGGGTAGCTAAGTAATTTATAATAATTTATGTTTTCCTTACTTGATTATAAATAGTAAAATATCCTTAATAAGAATTAAATTTAAGGGTAGTTAAGTAATTTTAAAATAATTTATATTCTCCTTGATTATAAAAACTAAGAGTCTTTTTATATTAAAAACTCCTCCTAAAAACTACATGCTTAAATTATCCTTCTTCTACACTTTTAATACTTTAAATTTTGAAATGAAATTAATTTCGTACTAAAGTAGATTTAAAGAGCTCTCCAATGATATGTTATTTTCATATATTTAAAACAATTGTACTAAATAATATAACTATTTAAGGTATGGAATAAAGACAAATTGAATTTATTGATTTTCTTTAAATACCTATAACTATCATATTTTTACTATTCACACTGTCAATTTTTGGATAATAATAAATTTTATTGAATAATCTTAAAAGTTTTATAATACATACTTTTAATTTTTATTATTCTTATTTAATTTATACTATGATTTTTTTACATGCAAAATTCATGTAATTGAGCTTAACAACTTATATACTAAAAGCTCTTATACTTGCATATAATGTGATTTTATATTGAAATTATTTTTAATAGAATAAGAAGAGTAAAAAGTTATAAAAATATTGTCTTTTCTTAACACTATTAATTTAAGTTATAAGGTCATATTAGAAGAATGCAAAGTCTAAAATATTTGAATAAAAAAAAAAGGAAATAATGAGCAATTTGTTGTGATAAATCTTATCATGCATAAATATTAAATATAATGAAAAATCTATATCTGAATACTCATGCTACTTCACTATGATATGTAAATATCAAGTCATTGTAGTTTTTTTTTTAAACATAAAGTAATTTCATTAATGGTTGCTTGAATCAGCAATATTGATTGACATAAAAAGGGTGGTGGGCCAAACAATTCTTTTGGTGCTATAAATTTTATTTTATGTCCTATCCAATAGAATTTCCCATGGAAGGAAGAGAGTAAATGTCTAATATTAGATAGCAAAGATATACATGCATAGGCGCAGTCCGCATCACCTTTCGATGCGAATATAGTAATGCTAGAATCCCTAAGAATACGAACTTGGGCACTCCAACATCAATGGTAAGTCAAACATACTCACGAAGAGCAAGAACTTTAGCATACTACAGATCGTTGATATTTATAAATTGGTCATCCTTGAAGCAAGCATAAATACCAATAAATGAGGAGTTACGAGCAGATGATGTGCCTCCCATCAAAGTATATATAAACAATGGCATTTGGGGGAAGAACATCAAGGAATCAAGGGTGCAGCTGTGATGTTTAAGGAAGGATATCATCCTGAAAATCTAGGAAGGTCTGGGTTGTTGTTGCAAGCAATACTTGTGAGTGTGTACAAACATCGGAGAAGACAATTTTATTTCGTTGAAACCAGATTAAGTGCGCAAGGACAACAAAGTATTCTACTGTATTAAAGTCATCGAGGAGCACAGATCTTGAAACTACAAGTCGTATAGATGCTGTCAAAATCGAAAGATAATTTCATAAATTTCAGTTGCTTGCCAAATTAATGAGGAAACGAGGCATATGAAAAAGAGATGCACTAAAGAGTGATCAAGTGGTGAGCATAAAGAACAATGGGACTCATAATGAAGATGACAGTGAGCTAAGTTGTTGGACGATGGTAGGAATTAGTGCAGCATCTCCAAAGAAAATGTAAGATACGGGTTGATAAGCTTTCAAATTCTCGTTCAAATAGGGTTCGGGCTATAGCTACTAACCGGGAAGGAGTGGGTGCTAATAATTAAGGTCCTCGAAAGAATCCATAAGAAAATAGTATGTGGATCGGACTAACAAGTTACTACAATGGAAATAATATAACATCCAAACGGTTCGGAGAAAGGTGATTTTTAGAGGAACATCGAGAATCAAATCAGCCTTTAATAGGTCAAAATTAGCCCGAACTAACAGCTCATTCTAGAGTCCAAGATCTGAATCAATGTTGGAGCTGACTCGGGCTTGTTGCAGGAGGCCTAATGTAGCTGATCTGGTGGTAAAACGGGGAGGTAAAGGAACTCATCCATCATGAAAGAGGGTTTTTGTCTGACCATTGCCTATGAGCCTGCGACAACCAAGAAGAATAACGCGATGATCGCCATAATATTGTGCCATGTAAAGTTGGGTTGAGAACCAAGAGCAACATGTAACACAGACATAGTACTAGGACTACATGATTTGGGCAAAGAGGCTGGATGTAGAAACTAAAGGGTGGTATGCTAGCTTAGGCAACATGGCAAGGTTTTTAAATTTGCAAAAGCCTAGACTACCTTGATATTTCCGTTGCTTGAGGACATACCAAGACTTCCACTGAATTGTCCTCATGGACAAGCTATCTCCCCCTCTCCCCTCCCCCCACATACACATACCCCATTAATAAGATTTTTCTGAATTCTTCAGATTATTAAGGACATGGTTCGGAAAGTAGAAACAATACATTATGTACGTGACTATTGCTTATATAATAGATATAATGCGCACTTGTTTACTCTCTTTGCTTAATTGCTTCTCTAACCAACCATTAATGCACTTATTAATCTGTTCTTTAATGTCTGCAAAAATCTCCTGTTTATTTCGGCCAACAATAAAAAGGAGCCGAGATATCTACCATTCGAAGCCACTTCAACAATTCCAAACAATTGACAGATTGAGTGATGAATTTGAGCTTGTGTATTAGGTCTAAAAAGAATCCTTGATTTCTCAAAATTAATACATTGCCCTGAAATACTTTTGTAGAGATTGATAGCGAACTTAATAAAATGCAAGAAAAAATTTCAGCACAAATAGGGGAGACGGGATCCCCACGAAGAATTCCACGTTGTAGCATGAGTAAGCCAAAATTAATACCATGAAGGAAGTTAAAGTGCACAAATGATAAGCAAGGAGAGACAATGTCATAAAAACTCTTAGGAAAGCTTCAAGCAAGAAGCATACGGTAGACAAAAGACCTCTCAACCCAGTGAAAGGATTTACTCATATCAAACTTAATAGACATGAGTCCCTCTTTTCCGGATTTTCTAAGCTTCATACAATAGTGTAATTCATAAGAGAAAAGAATATTATCCGTAATTAACCAACTCGGGATGAAGGTTAACTGAGATTCAGAGATTATTTAAGGGATATAGGACCGGACCCAATTAGAGAGCACTTTAAAAAGCTAACTTATGAGTGACATTCCACAAACAAATAGGACGGAAGTTGGTAATAAGCTCTAGCTAATTTTAGAAATATGCACATTGTAAGTGTTACTAACAGAAGGATTCAAAAGAATTATGAGTAAGCATGTGCAAAATAAAATTAATAACATCTTTGCAAACAATATGGCATTTTTTTTCAAATATAAGGCTCATAACATCTTTCATTGAATTACGAGCAGATGATGTAGCTGCTTGCCAAATTGATGAGGAAATGGGGCCCCCGAAGAATGATGATGATTTTTTTTTTCAGTGGAATAGCGAGAATTACATTAGCATTCAATAACTCAAAATTGGCCCGAATTAATAGCTCATTGCAGAGTCTAAGATCCGAATCAATGATGGAGCTAACTCGGGCATCTTGCGTGAGGCCTGATGTAGCTGATCTGATGGAAAAATGGGAAGGCAAAGGAACCTATCTGTCACGGAAGAAGGCTGTTGTCCCGCCATTGCCCATGAGCTTCAAAAACCAAGAAGAATAACACGATGACCATCCATAATACGGTGCAATGTAAACCTAGGACGAGAACCAAGAGCAGCATGTAACACAGACGTGGAAGAGTAGTACTTGCACTGCATGATTCGGGCAAAAGAGGTTGGATGGAGAAACTAAAGGGTCCTATGCTTGCTTAGACAACATGGCAAGAGTAAATGCTTTCAAATTGCAAAAGTCTAGGCCACCTTGATATTTCCGTTGCTTGAGGACGTCCCAAGACTTCCAGCAAATTTTTCTCGTGCACAAGCTATCCCCCCCCCCCCCCCCACTCCACCAATAAGATTTTGCGAAATTATCCAAATTAATAAGAACATGGTCCGGCAACTGGAAGGAAAACATTTTGTACATCGATATTTCTTATATAATAGATTTAATGAGTACTTCTTTACCTGTTTTGCTTAATGCTTTTCTTTTCAACCATTGATGCGCTTACTAATTCATTCTTTAATGCCTACAAAAATCTCTTGTTTATTCCCACCACCAATAGAAAGGAGTCCGAGATATTTATCATGCGAAGTCACTTCAATAACTCCAAACAATTGGCAGATTGAATGATGAATCTAAGCTTGTGTATTAGGCCTTAAAAGAATCCCTGATTTCTCAAAATTAATACATTATCCTGAAAACACACTTGTACAGTTTGATAGTGAACTTAACATGTTGGACCGTCTCTATAGTTGCAGCACCAAATAGAAGTGTCATCTACACATAAAGAGATGAGAGAAAACGGGTGCAGTTCGGGAGATTTTAATCCCATGAATGTGCCGACAAATCTGTAAATGTTGTAAACTGCCAAAAAAAACTTCAGCACAAATAGGGAAAGGAGGTCACCCTGAAAAATGCTCCCCTGCAGCGTGAGGGAGTCAAAATTTACACTCACACATATATGAAAGTCAAGAATGTTACAACATAGACTTCAATAATTTTCTTAATATTCTATATTTAAGAATTTTCTAAGATGAAATTTGTTTAATGTTAAAGTTTTATTGTAATAATAATAAAAGGAGTTGAAGGGCAAACATGAAAATTAGTGAACATGAATAATGACACCTAATTATTTTAAATATTTAAAATCTAACATTCAAGAAAATTATTCAATCGATAGAAATATCATAAATATATTTTAAGCATATATAATAACTGGTGAAATCTATTTATTACGCTATGTAAAATTATAAGGTACAATAAAGAAACAAGAAAAAAACTATAAAGAAATAATAAACTAAGTTGTGCTATGTGAATGATTAAAAAAATGTACTACGTGAATCAATAGCAGATGATTAAATTAAAACATGCAAACAAATAAATATAGTAAAATATGAATAATAATATTAGCTTACGAGCATAGATTAGATAAAAATAAATAATAACTACACTGGAATAAAGTATAATATAGTCCAAATAAAAGTAAAATGGGAGAAACAAAATCAGAATGATTTAAGTACATGTATATATAAGATTTTTAACTGAATGTGGAGTGTGAAAAAAAATTGGGAATATTTTACTAAAACTAAATAGGGTAGTCAATTCATAAAAATAGTTAAAAAAATATATTATATTAACATACATATTGGAGCATGTATCCCGATTGAAGATTATGAGACACTATATATATGGTCAACCCTCCTTAAAAAACATTATTTATCTTATAAGGGTCGGTTTACTTTGGGTTGTCTATAATAGGGTGTATAAGATTATGATGTATTAGAATAAGGGATTGGGTTAATACGAATTATCCTATCCAATGTTTACTCGGGGTGATTAAGTTGTATTATTTATAGAAAACAATTTCTATCCAATATTGTCCCATACAGTGTTGTTATCACCGAATCGGTTGGATCAGTGGTCTAACCGGAAAAGTAGTAGTCACCATTTATTAATTTTTCTGATGTAATCATACATATTAACGTCCACAAAAAAAAACTTATCAATTAAACTTCAAATTTCAAATAAAGATAATTGTAACTTAATAAACGACTAAGAATATGGATGTCTTGAAAAAAATTTAATAATTTATAGTTTATAAACTTCTTTTAACTCCAAAATCTATTTCCAAACATGATAAATATGATAAATAATGAGTAACTTGTTAAAATTCTATAAACCATAAACAAAAGGAAATCTATAAGTGGAATAAACACAAAATAATAATAAATTATAAAAAACTTAAAAATAAAAAATAAAAAATTACAAAACAATAGGAATAACCGATTTTTTTCCGGGTTCTCTGGTTCACCGGTTTTTCGATTTTTTTCGGTTGGACCTTAAAATTGCATCAAAATTCGTATTATTCCGGGTATCCAAGATAAGGCACCTTTTAACAACCAACGAAGTAAATAGTGGATTAGCTTGAATAATTAGTCCTTATTCAACCTAATTATACAAAGTAAACGGGCCCTAAATATACTATTGTAAGATTCTCATTTTAAATTACACATAATTTTCAAACTTCAATGTAGAATTGAAGAATAAATCAATAAATTATACTAAAAAGAAGTTATACTTACTAATAATAATAGTAAATAAAAAAAAAGGTTTTCATAACAGAAGCTGGGATATTGGACTATGATACAAGTGGTTAGAAGTTTTTCCTCACATTAAAATATACAAATGTTGCAAATATATGTTCAGATCAGAATTATTAATTAAAAAAATTAGAGAAAGTATATTACGCCTAATATTCGTGTGTGTATATAACAAATACCGAACTTATGGATGTCAGTTGATGATGGAATAAGATTAATTATTTTGTATCTTTTGTTCAATGATAATCTATTTCTTCAATTCTTCATTATTATATTGTTTTTCAGTTATCGTATAACTTTATTTCTCATATATTAATGATGCAGGAGTCTAACTATATTGAGAAGTAAATAATAATTAGAATATATCAAACTTTATATATATAGTAGAAACTTTTGTAAAATAATACATTATATCATGGTATGTCGGTTTTATGAATAATTTAACATTATTATAACGTGTTTTGCTAAATTAAGATTATTTAACCTCTTTTTTTTTCCCTCTTTTATGATTATTTTTATTTTTAATTTTATTTTAGATTGTGTTTGCTCAATCGATTAAATATTTCATATTTTTTCTAGCACCGAATAATCTAAGAAGTTGTGTGTATCTATTTTTATAATTAATAACTACATTGAGTTTTATTAGAATGATCAACCAATATCACCACACAAAGTACAATAATTTTATGTTCACATTAATTTTTTTAATTAGATAATAGTAAAAAAAATATAGTGATCACGTGCAACGCACGTGCGTATTGCTAGTATATATATACATATATATATGTGTATATATATATTATATATTGTTGGAAATAAAGAAGAAACAAAGAACAGTCCTTGCATGTATTATTGGATGTTCTGCATATTCTGCATGTACTCAACTTTATATTAATTGTGTGTTGTCTTCTTGTTAGGTGTTGACTAGTCAAAGTCAGGTGTTGTGTTGGATGTGTGACAAATGTCACAATCCTAGTATGTGCTAGTACAAGATGTTAGGGTTAATTTGCTATATATATATAGAGTTGTATTGCACATTGGTTAAAACAATGAAATAGTTCAATATCCGAGCTATCAGCTATGAGTTCATTATACTGTCCCTTTCATTTCCTCATTATCAATGCTTTGTCTAGCTCGATTTCAAACATGGTATCAGAGCAGGATTGATCCTGCCTCTGATTTCCATCACCAAATCCCTTTCTCACCTTTAAAATAACACCCCACTGCCATAATGGCAAGTGAATTCGAGGGCAGCAAAACAGGTGCTGGTCATGATAAAGACCAGACCAACACATCTGATAGCATAAACAGCCAGATCCAAATTATCCAGCCACAAAATCAAGTGATTTCAGCAAAGTTGGGAGACAACAACTACCTCATTTGGAGGCAACAGATCCTTGCAGCTGTTAGAGGATATGGCCTCGAAGATTATCTCAATGGAGATGTTCTAGTCCCTAAAAAAATCATTGAAGATGAAGAAGAGAGCAAGAAGCTCAACCTAGCTTTCTAGATCTAACAAAGGCAAGATCAACTTCTTGCTTCTTGGTTGCTCTCATCCTTGAATGAGAGTGTCTTAATCATGATGGTTAGCTTGGAGACAACCAATGAATTGTGGAAAGATTTGGAAACAAATTTCTCAAGCCAAACCAAAGCAAGAAAAATGCATTATAAACTTGAGCTGCAAACTCTCAAGAAGGGAAGTCTTTCCATGAAAGATTATCTAAACAAGGTGAAAGCATGCTGTGATGCACTAGCTGCTGCAGGACAAAAGCTGAGTGATGAAGACCAGATAATGCACGTGCTAGGAGGATTAAGTGATGAATATAATGTTGTTATGGTATCTGTCACCTCAAAGATAGATTCATACACTTTGAGGGATGTTTGTGGTCTGTTGTTGAGTTATGAAAGCAGATTGGACAGTCTATCTGGGAGCACAGAGGAGAATCTTCCCATGGCCAACATGGCTTCGCAAGGTGGAGACAAGAATGGAGGAAATGCCTTCAGAGGAAGAGAAAGTTACAATAACAAAGGTGGAAGAAACAATAATCCCAGAGGTGGATTTGGAAGAGGAAGAGGTGGCAGATTTGGAAATGGAAAATCATTCTGCCAGATCTGTGGTTTTAATAACACTCACACTTCTGATAAGTGTTATTACAAGGATTCCTATAAGCCACCTAACAACAACCAAGGTGGTTATAAGAATAACAACAACCAAGGAGGCAGGTTTAACAACTACCAAGCCAACCAAGCAACTACTGGCTTCACTCAGCAAGATTACAACTCAGAGTACTCGGCTTGGTTCCCTGACTCAGGTGCCTCAAGCCATGTTACATACGATTTGGTCAATCTCAATGTAGCAGCAGATTATCAAGGGAACAACAAGTTGCATCTTGGAAATGGATCAGGTTTGAATATTTCTCATATTGGTAACTCACACTTTAAATCCCTCAATCCTTCTTACAACACTGTTTTTGCCATAAATCATCTCCTACATGTTCCTAAAATTACTAAGAATCTTCTTAGTGTTTCACAATTCTGTAAAGATAATAATGTATTCTTTGAGTTTCACCCTTCTCAATGTTTTGTTAAGGATCAAGCCAGAGGAACAGTACTTCTCCAAGGGAGTCTTGATGAGGGTCTATACAAGTTTGAGCTCATTAATGCCACCAAGAACAAGTCTGATGTCCCTAGAGTCTTAAATTCACAAGTCAAAACTAGCTCTCAAGAAAGCTTGTTAAACAATTCCTTTTATCCTTTGTGCTTTTCAGTTTTAGAGTCTTCTAGTTCTATTGTTTCCAAGAAGAGGGTAGGTTTAGGGATATGGCACAATTGATTGGGTCATGCTTCTCAAGATATTGTAGCCAAAGCTCTAAAAGGTTGTAACCTCAGTATTCCAGTTAATAAAAAAAGTTTACCTTGCTCGGCATGTTTTTCATCTAAATCTCATGCACTTCCATATTCTGATTCTTTGTCTATTTATGATGAACCCTTTGCCCTTATTCATTCTGATTTATGGGACCAGCCCCTAAGAAATCTATCACTGGCCATCAATATTATCTAACTTTTATTGACCACATGTCTAGATACACTTGGATATATTTCCTCAAATTGAAATCTGAAGTCTATGAAGCATTTCTACACTTCAAATCCTTTGTGTTAAATCAGTTTCAAAAGACTATCAAGTCTGTTCAAAGTGACTGGGGGGGGGTGAATATAGGGGTCTATCTAAACTGTTCCAGGAAAATGGCATTTCACATAGAGTATCCTGTCCTTACACCCCTCAACAAAACGGCCTTGCTGAGAGAAGGAACAGACACATTGTTGAAGTTGGTTTGGCATTAATGGCTCAATCATGTGCACCTCAATACCTCTGGCTTGATGCTTTTCAAACAGCTGTGCATATCATAAATAGAATACCTGCCAAAACCCTCAAATACCTTTCACCCTTTGAAAGAATCTTTAACAGAAAACCTGACATTAAACATTACTCCTCTCAGAGTGTTTGGCTATCTTTGTTACCCTAACCTTAGACCTTATACCAAAAATAAATTTGAAAGTAGGTCTGAGCCAAGCACATTCATTGGCTATGCTGATGGATATAAGGGCTATAAAGTCCTTTTATGTTCTGAAAAATTTTAGTAACCGGAAATGTAGTCTTCTTTGAAAACATTTTTCCCTTCTCCAGTCAGAAAAATCCTAAAGATACATCCACTAGCATTAATGAAACCCAAACCCTGTCACCACCTATTGTCACTCTCAAACCTGTCCTTTCTAACAAACACTACCATCCAACAGACAATGTCCAATCCAGTACACCCAATAGTCCAGCCAGCTCACAAAAGGGCTCCTCTAAATCCACTTCACTTTCACCAAGCCAAACTGACCCTACACAACTGTCCACACCTAATTCCCCTATCACTCATGAGTTATCAAATGAGAAAAATGCAAATACTGAGCTCATTGATAAGATGACAACTTGTCAAAAGGGACAAAATATACATCCAGTGAGGACAAGGGCAAAGGATGGAATTAGAAAGCCTAAAGTTTTTGTTGCTTCACTTGATCCTGAAACATAACCAAACTCCTTTGAAGAAGCAAAAACTTCACCTAATTGGGTAGAGGCAATGAAACAGGAGCTGGAGGCAATGAAGAAGAATCATACCTGGACCTTACAACCTTTGCCAGCTGGACAGAGAGTCGTTGGTTGTAGGTGGGTGTTCAAAATAAAAAGAAATGCTAATGGGAGTATAGCAAGACATAAAGCCAGGTTAGTGGCCAAAGGTTACACTCAAACTCATGGTTTTGATTACGAAGAGACCTTTAGTCCTGTTGTGAAGCCCATTAGTATAAGAACAGTTCTCAGCATTGCTATTAGTCAAGGATGGGAAATTAGGCAATTGGACGTGAACAATGCCTTCTTGAATGGAGAGTTAGAAAAGGAAGTGTTCATGCAACGACCCCCTGGTTTTGAAGTGGGAAAGGAAAAAGGACTTGTCTGCAGATTATCTAAAGCCATCTATGGCTTGAAACAAGCATCAAGGGCCTGGTTTATCAAGTTAAAATGTGTTCAAAGGGACCTTGGTTTCAGATTCTCAATTGCAGACAATTCCTTATACTATAGATTCACTCCTGACTCTTGTATCATCCTGCTTGTCTATGTGGATGACATCCTAATTACAGGCAGTAAGAAGGAAGAGATGGAGAATCTTATTGAGATGTTTGATTCAAAATTTTCTCTGAAAGATCTGGGAAGAGTGCATCAGTTCTTGGGGATTGAAGTATCTTATACAAGTTACAGGATCCATCTGTGCCAGGAGCAATACATTCAATCCCTGCTTAAAAAGGTGGGCATGGAAACAGCAAAGGGAGTTCCAACCCCCATGGTCACATCTCCTCCATTGTCAAGACATGTTGGTGAAACAGAAGTGAATGCTACCCTATACAGAAGCATCATAGGAGGGTTGCAGTACACTACCCTCATCAGGCCTGAGATTTCCTTTACTGTTAACAAACTAAGCCAGTACATGCAAAGGCCACTTAATACCCATTGGAGAGCTGTAAAAAGACTACTGAGATACTTAGCAGGAAGTCTAAGTCTTGCCCTAGCAATTTCTAAATCCTCAATTGATAGCTTGACAACATTTGCAGATTCTAACTGGGCAACCGATGTAGATGATAGAAAATCGATTTCAGGCTATTGTGTTTACCTTGGACAGAATCTGGTTTCATGGTGTTCGAAGAAGCAGAGTTCAGTGTCTCGTTCGAGCACTGAAGCAGAGTATAGATGCATAGCTCACTGTGCATCATAAGTTATTTGGATAAAGTCCTTGTTGTCTGAACTAAAAATTTATCTGTCCAAACCTCCAGTAATTTGGACAGATAATGTTAGAGCTGAATGCTTGGCGATGAATCCAGTGATGCACTCAAGAATGAAACACGTGGAATTGGACGTTCATTTCATTAGAGAGAAAGTTAGTGATGGAAGTCTACGTGTGCAGCATGTCCCAAGCTTTGAGCAAACCGCAGATGTTCTAACTAAAGCACTATCAACACAATTCTTCACACGGTGTCGTAACAAGATGACGATAATCCCCAACACCGTGTTCGAATTGAGGGGGGATGTTGGAAATAAAGAAGAAACAAAGAACAGTCCTTGCATGTATTAATGGATGTTCTGCATATTCTGCATGTACTCAACTTTATATTAATTGTGTGTTGTCTTCTTGTTAGGTGCTGAATATTCAAAGTCAGGTGTTGTGTTGGATGTGTGACAAATGTCACAATCCTAGTATGTGCTGGTACAAGATGTTAGGGTTAAGTTGCTATATATAGAGTTGTATTGTACATTGGTTAAAGAAATGAAATAGTTCAATATCCGAGCTATCAGCTATGAGTTCATTATACTGTCCCTTTCATTTCCTCATTATCAATGCTTTGTCTAACTCGATTTCCAACATATATATATATATATTAGAATTCAAATTTTTATGGTATTTCGAAATTATAATTATTTGGCGTCTAACTTACTTAAAATATATTTTATTGAAATTATTTGATATCCTTATTAAAGGTTACTGATAAGTTAGCTTTTATATATATATATATTTTTTTTCGTATCACCTCTTTATTAAGGAAAAGTGTTGTAAAAGTCGGGGTGTTAGATTGGGGAGGATGCCCCATTACTCGATGATCCAACACTGGATATTACATTTCCCTAGGACGTGCGCTAGTCTCTTGGCGGATTAGCAGTTTGTTGTTTCTTGTTCTTCAGCAGAAGTGGAGTATCGGGCTATGACCACCACAGTTAGTGAGATACTTCTGTTACGGTAGTTACCGAAGGAACTTGGTGCACCCCAAACAGGAGCAACACTATTATATTGTGATAATCAAGCGGCGGGACACATCTCTTCCACGAATGAACGAGACACGTGAAGATGGATTGTTATTTTGTCAGGGAACGAGTTGAGTCTTATGAAATTTTACCAAAGTATCTCCACGTCCGTGCAAGTAGCTGACGTTTTCACTAAGGCACTTGTGTGACATCGATTCCGGTTTCTCATTGACAAGATGGGCATTCAAAACCTCCACGGTCCAACTTGAGGGGGCGTAATGAGATATATTATTTAGTCCACGGATATTATTGCCACATATGTCATATTTTTGCATATATCTGAATATTCTAGAATAGGTTAAGTTTGGTAATTTTGACTATTACAAGCGGTATATATGGGCTCCTAAAAACATATCTTTACGCCTAATTCTTTTGCTACGACTGCCGATCTTAACAAACTATTTGTGTAAATAGCTCAACTGCCTCAACTATATCACCATACCACGGAAAAATTACATAAGAAAAACCTCTTTCTACTACAAACAATGGATCAGTTAAGATTAAAGAAAAACTGATGTCCATGATCCATTATGGAGGATAATTTTGACACCATCATCCAAAAAAATAAAGTTGTTGCTACTGACGCCCTACATGAAATGGGAAGGAACCGTAGCTGATATCAAAACCTGTGGAAGCATTGGAATGTAGAGGACTCTCGTCTGTTGTATCCTCAATGCAAGGTGGTGAAACTGAAGGAGACCCCTTTACTGGTATCTTGTCAAGAGTTGCCATGATGTTCTCAATCTCCCTCACTACCTCACCCATTGTTGGCCTTTCGGTCGCTGCTTCCCGCACACACCCCATTGCCAGGCTCATCAGCTTCTGCAGGCCGCTGAGTTTTGATCCAGGGCCTAAGGTTGGATCAATTATCTGATCGAAAATTTGAGGGTCTTTCGTGTCTCCCAGCGTCTCCTGAACTAATCTCACGATGTGTTTTCCGTGCTGTATAGGGGCTCGTGCTGTTACCAGCTCTAGTAGTACAACTCCGAAGCTGTATACGTCGCTTTTGTCAGTTAGTTGTTGGGTCATATAATACTCAGGATCCATGTATCCCTGAAGTGGCAATAAATCATCGTTTCAAGTATCAAATAAACAAGTTTAGCAGCATAAAATTGTTAATTTCACAAATTAATAGTGCAAGACTTCGATAAAAAAGGGTCTACATTCAAGTAAACTACAAGTAATACAAACTAGGAAATAGGAAATAGGAGAAGAAGTAAGCATATTTAGGAGCAAGTGGACTGTTTGAAAGAAGTAGCTCTATCAGTCCATATTCTATTTCTTACTCACCAGTGTTCCTTTGACTTGTGTGGTGACATAACCCTTGCCAGTATCACCCAAGAGTTTTGATAGACCAAAATCAGCAACTTTTGCATTTAAATTGTTGTCTAGCAAGATATTCGTTGATTTTACGTCCCTGTGTATGATAGGAGGATCCGCAAGTTCATGTAAATACGATAGACCTCTCGCCGCGTCAAGTGCTATTCTCATTCTCGTGTTCCAGCCCAACCACAAACCGGACTTCCCTGTACAAAAATTAGTGAATAGACGACAGTGCTTAACATTCTCTTATACACACAGTCGTTGACCAGTAGGTCACAAATTAGGAGAATCAACAAGATGCAAATGCGAATTCTTCTTTTCGTGAATGAGTCAGCAATCCATCTGCTTACCTAAAAGACAATCTCTGAGTGTGCCGTTGGATATATACTCATAGACCAACATCTGTTCACCTTGCTCGTAACAGAATCCCACAAGGCTAACAACGTTCTTATGATGAATTCTTGACAAAAGCTCTATCTCGGTTTTGAACTCAAGCGCCCCCTGCATTGATCCCTGCTGAGCTCGTTTTATTGCAACCACTAGTTCAGAAGCAACAGTTCCCTTATAAACCTGTCAGTGTGTCATGAACCAAAAGTCCCGTTGAGATTCAAATAAACAGTTGTACCTTAATAATAAGCAAACAAGAACAACACGAATAATCTCCAATAATAACCTTTCCATATCCTCCGGAACCAATGCAGTTAGATTCCGAGAAGTTGTTGGAACATTTCCTAAGATCTTCAAAAGAGAACCATTTTGCCCCTTGAAGTTGTGGCACTGCACCACTATCTTTTTCGGTGTTCCAAGAAGCTGCATTTATTTCCCCTCGTGGTGAGTAAGTATTACCTCGATGAACATTTCACAATACTTTTATTTGCTCAGAAAGAGCTGGTCTTACCAAACGGATTGCTCTTCTCAGCTGCTCGTCTCGCTTTTCTCCTTTGACAAAGAGCGTAGGTTCCAGCCAACAAAACCAATAGCACAAGAAATGAAACACCAACAGCTACTCCAATGATAACACCAACATTTGATGATTTTTTTGATCCTAAAATGTAATCACTGTTATTAATATAATCCAAAAAGATGCATTATCATAAAAGATACAAAATTAAATAGTCCCTCCGTCCCATACAAAGAATCTATGTTTCAAAACCATTTCTTGTCTTGGAAAAAAGTCCGGTTTTCAAAAGTCAATGTCTCGTTAAACTAGTCAATATGTTAATTTGAATACGTCAAATAAACTAATAAAAGAAATCGTGCAAACGAGAACTTTTAGTCTGTATAATCAAATTGACAAAAAAAAAAAGTTGAACCTCCGTGAAATAGAGGTGCCCAAACGGTTCCCGGTTCGGAACAGCGGAGTAGGGGAACCGGAACCGAACCGTGAGCTACACGGTTCCGGTTCCCGATTCTTCCGGTTCCGGTTAGAACCGTTTCTTCTTTTTTTTTTTTTTAATTATTTTGTTTTAATATATTATGCATAAATTTATCTCTCCAAATTTTAAAAAATAAAATGAAACTTTAAAAATATTGAATAATAGACAAGAAATTTTTATTAATAATAAATTCAATAAATACAAATTCGGGTTCGATAATAAAATACAATCGCATTCACTAAATGCCGGTCGGTGAATGATACGTGAGCAATTTTATTTTAAGTGAAAAATTAATTACTAATTTTTTACCTAAAATAAAACTCAAGCCCAATTTTTTTTTTCTTTTCCTTTTCCAACATTCCTTGTAACTTGTAGTCTTGTAAGATCCTATGGACATTTGATTTGAAACGTTGATTTTAAATTTTAAAAAAATTATTAAAAATTAAAAACCGAGAACCGGCGGTTTGGAACCGCAGTGGAACCGCTGGTTCTCAGTTCCTAATATTCGGTTCGCCATTTTCGGTTCGGAACCGGAACCGTGGTCAACGACGCCGGTTCGGTCTCCAGAACCGGATGGGCACCTCTACCGTGAAGCAGCTCTTGTTTTGGGACGGAAACGTGTATAGTTTTGAGCAAAATGGAGGTTACCTCTGAAGCAGCAATACTGCTCGTCAATGAAGTAGTACGGGCCAAAATATGGAATGGGGAACTGTTGGCGGTTGAGTACGTAACCTATTCTGGAAATTGATGATCGATCGAATGAATGTTGGCCTGAAGGAAAGATCTCTAATGGTATCTGTAGGTAAGAATAAATGTTTATAGTTGGATCTCTAAGTTTGAGAGAATCAATTGGAAGGCCACTGGAGAGAAATGCCGTCATCAAAGACCCATGAAGGATGCCGTAATACGTTGAATTTTGTAAATTAGTGAAGGAAAAGGAAAAGAAGTGCAGTGTTCCCGTGTAAGGATGTGCACATTTGCAGTTAGGACTTAATACTTCATCTGAGCTGCAGGATTTCGGCCCGCAATTAGTTGATGGTAAAAGATTATCGTTACGCTTCTGAATTGAACAGAATCTTGCTCTTGGTCCGTTTCTATTGCATATTGGGTTATCAACAAGTCTGTCAGAGATAGAAACGTGAAATTTCATCACGTGAAGTTGTAATAAAGTGAGAGAGAGAGAGAGAGATGTGCTTACGTAAGCTCCAAGTTGTAATCTGTTTTCTGCTGAAAGTCGGAGATGGAATTATTCTGTAAATCAACTGTCAAGTTGCTGCTGTAGCTATTGCCGATATCCAAGATTCCGCTCAAATTGTTGTTGCTGAGCGACCTGATGAGTGGAAGTTATGGCTGAGATATTTCTCATAAATGATTAAAAATGGAAAATTATTACTTTTATTGGGACAAAGTAGAAAGTTAAAGCTTACACTGTCTCCAGTTGAGGAAGTCTGAAGATATTGACAGGAATTTGTCCTTCAAGTGTTGTGTTTTCCATCATTCTGGAATGATTTATTATTTAAATATTAATAAACAAAAAAAGTGGAGTCTATGCGACCTCGAAGTGTTCAACATTTTCAAGTTTATAAAGAATCAGTGGATAAATACATGTGTATGACGATTCTGAAAATTATAATATCAAAAGTGGTTGTGTGTGTTGAGAGGGAAGGGGGGGGAGAGAGATACAATGTAGTCAAAGACTGGAGGCTTGAGAACCATGGTGGAACATCTGATGCATTAAAGCTATTATTACTCATATCCCTGCAAATTGTTGCTGACATTAGGTGTAGAGAGAGAGAGGTGTAACTCAAAAAATCAGTTTAAATGCAGTGAAATGAAAGTCTTACACGTAGTATAGGACGTCCATACCCGTTAGGTTGGGAATATTTCCATTGAAATTGTTATTAGACAAGTACCTGGAAAGGATAACCACCATAACAAAGTAGTTGAGGAATTTATGCAATTTCACCTTCTGGTTATGTATTATTGTTTTGTCCTGCTTACAACTCGTTTAAATTCGTAAGGTTTCTGAGATTGAATGGGATACGCCCTTCAAGAGAATTCCAGTCAAACCGTCTGCAAGCAAGGAAGTTGAGGGCACAATACTTCTGCAAAACAAGACATTATATTGTGCAGAGATACTCACATCACCTCCAATGTCTTAACATATCCTAAGGACAGCGGTAGATTCCCTGAGAGTTGGTTGTTGTCGAATATCCTTAATGATCAACAAGAGAGAGACAATGATAAGATTAATACATATATAAGCACAAGCAACAGATACCAAGGGTGCAAACTCACGCGTGTATTAGCCTCATATTTGGACTGAACAATCGAGCAGGGACTGGCCCAGAAAGCTCGTTCATAGATAAATGGCTGCACATAACAGAAAAAATTATAAGAAAAATGCAACCAAGAACCAAAATAAATTAACCGGTTGGAATAGAGAATGTTTTACAAGTGTCTTGCATGAAGCAGCAAATCCAAACCAGATGCAGTTTGAGTAGAGACGGGAATGGTGCCATTAAGCTTGTTTATACTGAGATCCAGCCAAGACAGCTGTGCTAAATTCCCAATGGAAGCTGGAATCGGCCCACTAAAGCTATTAGAGTTCAACGATCTGTAAACTCACAAAGTTAAGAAAAGCTTTACAATTACAAATGCATCCATCCCTCACAATCATACAAAAAACAGAGTATAAAAAAAGCTCCTTACAAATATACAAGCTGTTGAAGAGATCCTAGTGAATCCGGAATGGGACCAAAAAAGCTGCAACTGACCAATATCCTACATGCATCCAAAATTAGTAAATTCAATGATGGCCATTATGATCCAGTCGAAACGAGCAAAGTTTTTCCTTACAGTATGGAAAGGTTTTTCAGGTTTCCGATAGAAGGCGGAAGAATCCCCTTAAGGCCAATATTATTGGAAAGATCCCTGAATCCAATAATACAAATAAATGTGAATTGAAACAAACGCTGAAAATAACGAGCAAAGTCCAGAATCTTTTCCCAGTTTGATGTTTTGAATAAGTGAAATATTCAATTTCACATCAGGAGTACGCTACAATTGATTTGGAAAATGAAACATGAAATCATACTAAAAGAAAACATACAATAAGGTCAATCCAGTCAATGATGTAATGTCACCAAAGTTGCTACCTTCAACACCGGTTCCTGCCAACGTTCTACAATCAAAGTGATCATATTAATCAAGGAAGCAAGAGACATCATAGCATTCATAAATGAACTCACAAGGAAGTGACGCGTGTATCGGTGCAATTAATGCCATCCCAATTGTTGCCACAAGGATCGGCTCCCACCCAGTTCGGGGGCAGGTTTTTCCAGCTAGATTTCAGAGCATTTAGGGCAGCAACTGCAAGGTACAATCCGATATATCTTAGTTTGAAAATCGCCTTTTATGTCATCTATATGAGAACCAATTCGACACAACATATATTCCACACGTAGGACATATGGCCACATAAATTCCTTTGGATAGTAGCATTACGTGGAGTCAATATCATGAGATAAATACATACCATAATCGAAAAACATTACTAAAACCTCATGGTGGTCACGTCAACTAATCGAGAAACTCCATACAAAATGACTACACACGATAGTGGAAAAGAGACTTACGATCAGCACTGTTAGTGAGTGCGAATATAGGCAGGATTCGAGTGGAAACAAAGATAAAGCAGAGCAGAAAACTCATGTTGGTATTCGGCAAAGCCATTGTTAGAACAACCAAAGTTTCCTAAGAACAGGAAATAAGTTTGGGACAAATTTCTTTAATATTATCGTTGACCACAATGCCTAACCAGACAACAAGGTGAACCAGTCCAACCTGACTCGGTCTCTCTAACACATAGCAACACTGTTGTACTACATAAGACAAATACCACTTAATTTCTTGCTCATATCAAATTATTCTTTTAGCAGGTACACCAAACTTCTATAATCATCTTTTAATTTCATCACATAAATCATACTACAGATGAATTAAGGTAATAAGAATTATAATTAATTCCTCCCTTTTTCCATGTAAATGGCCTAAAACAACAGAAAACGCCTCTAATATATATATATATATATAAAATGAGCCAATACTTACAAATCTGCTTGTGGGACATGCATAATTAGCCCAGCCATTAGCTACATAAAAATGGGATCTTTGGCGAATCACCAAAACTTTGATTCGACATCACAGCTGTCAAGTAAACAAATAATCAGGTTTCTCACTTTCTTGACTAGGAATCTTTCTAGTACAAGGTTCGCTACCTAAAACAAAAGATAAATAGAACCGTACAATTCAAAATGAAAAGAAATGGCAAACAAACTTCACTAAACCCCTCAATAAAAATTAATAACACCAAAATAAAAGGATCAATAAATTTGTACCTAGGAATGGAATCGGAACATATGATTAATGCAGCCGACAAAAAACTTGTACCTAGGAACACATGGTTAGTAAAACAGACAAACAAAGAACTACCCACCAACATTAAGTTGTTAGTTCTCCATTTTCTAAACTCCTAACTCAGAATTATGTCGTAATCTATATCCATTACTAATATAAAAGGATGAATTCTTTCGTCATGTTTTTTGTTTCTGTCTTTTCTTGTGATGCCTATAATATTCTTACTAAGTACTCCCTCCGTCCTGGCCTAATTGGCCTACCTTCTTTTTTGTTTGTCCCAACTTAATTAACCTAGTCCATAAATGACAAATTCTCTCACACTCTCCACCCTAAAAATCTCCACTCTTAATCTACACCTTTAAAAAAATAATTCCACAAAATCTATTTTTTCTTAGTCTCCGTGCTCGGCCAAGGTAGGCCAATTAGGCCGGGACGGAGGGAGTATTAAATTTAAGGACAGTTAAGTAATTTAAAATAAATTATGTTTTCCTTGTTGGATTATAAAAAGTAAAATATCCTTACTAAGAATTAAATTAATTTAAAATAATTTATGTTTCTTACTTGATTATAAAAAGTAAGAATGTTTTTATATAAAAAACTTCTCCTAAAAAACTACATGCTTAAATTATCCTTCTTCTACACTTTCAATATTTTGAATTTTGAAATGAAATCAATTTCATATTAAAGTAGATTAAAAGAGTTTTCCAGGGATATGTTATATGCATATATTTTAAACAATTTTAATTATTATTAATTATTTAAGGTATGGAAAAAAGAGAAAAAATGAATTTATTGATTTTTTTCAATCTTATCCATAACTATCATATTTTTACTATTCATACTTTTAATTTCAATTATTTATATTAAATATATAATATGATTTTTTTTACATGTCAAATTCATGTAATTGAGCTTAACAACTAACATAATTTAAGCTCTTATACATGCATATAATGTGATTACATATTAACAATTATTTTCATTAAGTAAGAAGATGAAAAAGTTATATAAATAGACAAATAAAAATATTGTCTTTTCTTAACACTGTTAATTTAAGTTATAAGGTCATATTACAAAAATGCAAAGTCTAAAATATTTGAATAAAAAAAGAAAATAGTAAGCAAATTTGTTGTGATAAATCTTATCATGCATAAATATTAAATATAATTAAAAAAAAAAATATATCTGAATACTCATACTACTTCACTATAATTTATAAACATCAAGTCATTGTAGTTTTTTTAAACATAAAGTAATTTCATTAATGGTTACTTGAATCTGTCAACACTAATTGACATAAAAGGGATGGTGCATGAGACAAACAATTCTTTTGGCGCTATAAATTTTATTTACGTCCGATCCAATACAATTTTCGTTCATGAAAAGAAGCCAGTAGATAACAAAGGCATACATGTATAGGCACAGTCCGCATCACCTATCGTCGATCGATATGAATGTAGTAGTGCTACAATCTCCAAGAATACCAAACTTAGGAACTCCAGTATCAGTGGTAAACCGAACCACCTCACAAAGAGCAAGAACTTTAGCATACTTCAGATCATTGATATTTATAAATTGGACATCCTTTGAACAAACATAAATACCAGCAAATGAGGAGTTACGAGCAAATGATGTACCCCCATCAAAGTATATATGAATAATGACATTTGGGGAAGAACAAACAATGAATCAAGGGTGCGGCTGTGATGTTTAAGAAAAGCAATTAGCATCCCGAAAATCTTGGAAGGTCTGGGTTGCTGTTGCAAGTAATACTTGTGAGTATGTACGAACATCTCAAAAGACAATTATATTTGTCGAAAACAGATTAAGTGGGCAAGGACAACAAAGTATTATGTTATATTTAAGTCATCGGGGAGCACACTATCTTGAAACTACAAGTAGCATAGATGTTGTCAGAATCGGAAGATAATTTCATAAATTTCAATTGCTTGCCAAATTAATGAGGAAACGAGGCACGTGAAGAAGAGATGCATTAAAGAGTGATCAGGTGGTGAACATAAAGAACAACGGGGCTTATAATGAAGATGACGACGAGCTAAGTTGTTGGACGATGATAGGAATTAGAGCAGCATCTCTAAAGAAAATGCAAGATACAGGCTGATAAGCTTTCAAATTCTCCTCCAAATGGGGTTCGGGCATAGCTACTTCCGGAAATGAGTGGGTGCCAGTAAGATCTTCGGAAGAACCCATAATAAAATGATATGCGGATCGGACCGAAAAGTTACTACAATGAGAATAATCTAAGATCCAATGGTCCGGAGAATGGTGATTTTTCAGAGGAATAACGAGAATCACACCAGCCTTCAATAGGTTAAAATTGGCATGAACTAACAGCTCATTCCAGAGTTCAAGATCATAATCAATGATGGAGCTAACTCGGGCGTCTTGCGGGAGGTCTGATGTAGTTGATCTGATCGTAAAATGAGGAGGCAAAAGAACTCATCTGTCATTAAAGAGTGTTGTAGTGGCGGATCTAGGATTTCAAAACTGGGGGTGCGATAAATTATTTAAAATTATATATAAATAGAGTACCGTTTATTTGTAGTCTAAATATATACATAGAATTTATGGATAAAAAATACTAGTAAATTATTTCAGTTTGTTTTTATCCCTTCTTTTTAAAGATTTTATTGTAGCAAAGAATATCGCTGACAATGATCGAGAAAAAAAAATCAGCAAAAAATTATAATTGCATCATAAAATTATAAAATTAATTAAATTACTAGACAAAGATTATTAGTTTGGAACTTAAAGATATAGGCAAAGAGAAATCATTATTGTAGATAATTTGAACATAAATATATTACTGCAGCCAAAACAACAACTGAATATATTATTTACATATCTTAATTAAGTGGACTAGAATCAAAGTAAATAAGCAAAAGATGTAGATATAGGGGGTTCGAAGTTGGGCTTATTGGAAGAAAAATACACATAAAAACTACTGGACCAAGTCCATCCCTTGGTTAAACCCTACCTACTAAATATATTTTTGTCAATTTGGGGGTACAACTATACCCCCAATGGTCCATGTAGATCTGCAACTACAGTGTTGTTGTCTCGCCATTACCCATGCGCCTACGACAACCAAGAAGAATAATACGATGATCACCATAATACTGTGCCATGTAAAGCTGCGCCGAGTACCAATAACAATATGTAACACAGACGTTGTACTAGGACTGCATGATTGAGGAAAAATACTGGATGTAGAAACTAAAGGGCGCCATGCTAGCTTAATCAACATGGCAAGGTTAAATATTTTTAAATTGCAAAAGTCTAGGCCACCTTGAGATTAGATTTTGCCAAATTTTCCAGATTACTAAGAACATGGTTCAGCAATTGTAAATAGTATATTGTGTACGTGGATATTGCTTATATAATAGATATAATGTGCACTTCTTTACCCTTTTTTTTTAATTGCTTCATTTACCTACCATTAATGCACTTACTAATCTGTTCTTTAATGGCTGCAAAACTCTATTCTTACTTCCGTCGAAAAATAGAAAGGAACCGAAATTTCTACCATGTGAAGCCACTTCAGTAATTCCAAATAATTGGTAGATTGAGTGACGAATTTAAGCTTGTGTATTAAGCCTAAAAAGAATCCCTGATTTCTCAAAATTAATACATTGCTCTGAAACACTCTTGTAGAGATTGATAGCGAAATCAATAAAATGCAAGAAAAAACTATAGCACAAATAGCGGGGGAGGGGATCCCCTTGAAGAATTTTCCAATGTAGCGTGAGTGAGCCGAAATTAATACCTTAATGAAGGAAGCTAAATTGCACAAATGACAAGCAAGGCAAAACAATGTCATAAAAAACTTCTAGAAAAACCTCAAGCAAGAAGCATACGGTGGACGAAAAACCACTCAACTCAGTGAAAGACTTTATTCATACCCAACTTAATAGACATGAGTCCCTCTTTCCTGGATTTTCTAAGTTTCATACAATGGCCCTTTTTTTTTTTTGAAACGTAAACTTTCCCATTCAGCCAAACACATTTTTGTTAGAAAATCCTTCAGAAAAATTTAAGAACAGCAAAGATAGATGTATCTTGGTAGAACTCATTGCTTAACTAAATACTCATCTAAGAAGAACTCAAGGTACCCCCAATTTGCTTATCAATAAAAAACAAATAATCCACCTGGAACTAAGTAACTTAATTGCCGACTTCTCTACTCTACTTCTCAACCGCTCATTCCACCTCTGGAATTATCAAATATGAACATGGGCCCACTTGAATGAAAATCTGATTCTAACGAACTAAAATGGAACACATAAGGACAACAACCAAACTAGCCTCGACGGAGACTAGGAACTGGAACGATGAAGAGAGTTCAGGGCAGCGTCGCCGCTGGTTGTACCGCCGAAGTAGCGATTGATGCGGCGGGGCTCATGAGGGATGAGGCGGCGATGCAGCATTGCGAGAGGCTTATTTTGTGAGGCGATGAGACAGCAAAGCGCTGTAAGCTAGGGATTCGGAAAAAGAAAACCTATCTAGGGATCCAAATTAATTAGAAAACGGCTCAGATAGTCTGACCCATTGTATATAAGAGGATCCATGCATTTATGGTATGTAAGTTTTTGGGGAAAATTGGTATAAATGTCCAGTATATTTTCACTATTTAGAAACTAGGACACTAAGTATACCATTTTTTTAAAAATGTCTTCTAACTTACGAAAAATTGATGAAAATGCCCTGTGACCGGCTATAGGCTGTTAACCAGCCGGTCACCTATGAGCTGTCTTTTTACTTTCGGGAAAATTTGTATAAATGACCAGTATGTTTACATTATTTAAAAACTAGGACATTAAGTATATACTTTTTAAAAATACCTTCTAACTTACCAAAAAATGGTGAAAATGCCACGTGACTGTCTATAGACTGTGACACAACTGGTCAATAATGAGGTGAAGCTCTTTTTCTGACGTGACATTAATTTTTCGTTTTTTTTTTTTCTATTAATCATTTGTTAGCCTGGAAAAAAAAATATGTCGTCGACTTTGGCGGTGGCAGATTCGACGGGGAGAAGGCGAATAGGCGAAGAATTGGGTGCTTGGTCAGGTTCCGATCAGTTAATGGATGGGTGGGCTGGGGCGAAGCATTGTTGACTTTTTCTTCGTTTTTCATGTTGGTGTCTTTGTAAGATTGCATAGGGTTTAATATGTTGTAATTAGGGAAGAAGAATGCAACAATTTAGTTTTTTTATTTTTTAAAATAATGATCTAAAATTTATTTATTAGTATTTCATATAATTATCCTAATTCATAATTTAAAATAAAATAATAATAACATGAGAAAAGTAAAAAAAAAAATTGAAAATATTAATGAATTTTAGAAATTTAAAAAAAAAATCATAATTTGTTTATTTTTCTGATTTTGAAATAAATTTTAGAATTTTAAAAAAAATATCAGAAATAATTTTTTTAATTTTTGAATTTTAAATAAATTTTGTAATTTTTAAAATAAATTTTAGAAATAAATTTTTTATTTTTGAATTTTAAATGAATTTTATAATTTTTGAAATAAATATCAGAAATAAATTTTTAAATCTTTGAATTTTATTATTTTTAAAATAAATTTCACAAATAAAATTTTTATTTTTTTAAAGTTTAAACAATTTTCTGGGGATTATATTTTTTTATAAATTTAAACTAATATTTTATTTTATTTTTCTGCCTAATAAATGAGTCAACAAAAAAAAAATGAAAAATTAATGTCACGTCAGAAAAAGAGTCTCACCTCATTAATAATCGGTTGTGTCACAGTCTATAGACGTTCACGGGGCATTTTCACCATTTTTTTGGTAAGTTAGAAGGTATTTTTAAAAAGTGATATACTTAATGTCCTAGTTTTTAAATAGGGAAACATACTGGCCATTTATACCAATTTTCTCGAAAGTAAAAAGACAGCTCACAGATGACCGGCTGGTTAACAGCCTATAGCCGGTCAGAGGGCATTTTTACCAATTTTTCATAAGTTAGAAGACATTTTTAAAAAGTGGTATATTTAGTGTCCTAGTTTCTAAATAGAGAAAATATACTGGACATCTATACCAATTTTCCCAAGTTTTTGTGATTGGTTTTCAATTTTCTCCAAACGCCATCAACTTCTTCACCGTTTGAAAGGTATTACTTCCTATTCTAATTACGTTTAAATTCGTTCTTTTTTTCTAGTAATTTGATTGCAAATTTCAGTTTCGACTATACGTGTAGAAAATTGTATTAGATTTTTAAACTTATCGCGAAAGTCGCTTGATAGGTATGGCCCAGCAACTCCAGGTCGGGTCAACACTCCGGGCCGGATCAACCCGACCCGAAGCAGCTGAGCCCAGGAAAGCGAGCTTAGCAACCGGTCCAGAAACGCGCATGAACCTTGAGAAGCCCAATCGCGGCGTATTGGGGAAAGAAGATCCCCACGATCTTCTTCCAACTTCCATGCAGAGATGATAGGCGCAATTGTAGGGATTTAGTTAGGGTTTGAGTTGAGTAGTATAAATAGGAGAATTAGATTCAGAATTAGGGTTCGCACTTTGTACTCCTAAACTATTGCATGTAAGTTTGAGAAGAAGAGTGGAAAAACACCTCGGCAGGTGATATTTTAAGCCCGTGGACGTAGATCTTTGGATCGAACCACGTACATCCTGTGTCCTTTAAGTTTTTTCGCATTGATTTACGTTACAAATTGATTTTCGTTCGGAGTTCACTTGATAACCGGATTGCGCCTTATCAATTGGCGCCGTCTGTGGGAACGTTTGGCAAGAAAACCCTAGTTTTTCATCGCAATCGCTATGGTGAATACTCGTAGGTCCGCTATTCCAACTCGGTCCCGTCGTGATCCTCCTGTGGACCAAATTCCACTGCCCCGTCAACGGAACCAAGATCCACCAGTGGAGTATGCTAACATGCCGAATCATCCCCCTGCCGATGATCCGGCACAAGGTGATCCTCCGCCAGCTCCCGAGCTGTCGCAGGTGCAGCAGGCCTTCCTTCAGGAACATGCCGCTTTGTTCCAAGAATGGAACAACCGGCGCGCCCACTCCGGTGAACGTGCCAACAACGGCGTGGAGCATGTGAGAAATCCACCTCGTGATTTGTCGCGTGACTTGGACGAAGATCCCCCTCATCGAGCGAGGTTTGAGCGTCGACGTCGAAGGACAATTTCTCCGCTGGATAACCGCAGTTCTAATGGGTCGAGGCCCCGAGACGTCCACGAAGGCGTACATCCCTGAAGACCTGCGAACGTCCCGAAGCGTGCTCGCTTAGATCAATCCCGTGTGCTGGATCCCACGGAACAAGAGCAAGCCCAATTTGCCGCGGAGCTTGACAAGGTTTTGGGTCTTGATGCCAATGGGGAGATCATCACCCCATTCTCCGACGAGATTCTTGCCGTCTCACTCCCTGATGGTTTCAAACTCCCCCAGTGGCCGTGTATAACGGCACCGGGGATCCAAGTAATTTCTTGAACGCCTTTAAGTACGCTATGTTCAACCGCAACTGCACTCCTCACCACCTGTGCAAGGTGTTTCCTGAATATCTCCAGGACGAGGCTAGACTTTGGTTTGATTCTCTACCACGGGGTAGCGTTACTTCTTTTCGCGATCTTGCCGAACAGTTTTGGGCGCGTTTTCATACGCGGGCAAAGCCCATGGCCACCTTGGCCGACCTCATGAATATGGAACAGTGGGATGGAGAAACTGTCACCCAATTTCTTGATCGCTTTACAGCGGAGAGCCTTAAAGTGGGGAGCCGGTCGGATGATGTTATCATCAATGCCTTCATGAATGGCCTTCGTCCCGGACCGCTCTACACCGAGCTGGTCCGGAACCCTCCAGCCACAACCCGGGCTTTGTTTAACATTGTGTGCAGATATGCTAAGGCTGAGGAGCAGACTCGTCGTAAGCGTGAGAAGCATGCTAGCAAACGGCAGTCCGACAGAGCACAAGCCGGGTCCAGTACTCGACCAAGTGCCTTCTTTCGTCTAAACCAAGGACGTCCAGAATCTCGCGGAGATATCCCACAACTCACTCCGCTTATAAAATCACGGGCCGAAATTCTTTCTGTTCACAAGAATGATCTGCGGCCATGTCCGCGGATGACTGCTTCGGCAGAAAAGCGCAACTGCAAAAAGCGGTGTGCGTATCACCATGATCATGGACATGAAATAGAGGAGTGTAGAGAGCTCGGCAAAGAAATCGAAGATTGTCTAAAGAAAGGTTTCCTACGGCAGTATGTTGCTCGGACCGACGATAGGTCTCGGTCAGGCCAGAATGGAGGTTCACATCAAAACCGCGGAAGCTATAATGACCGTGGTTCGTGTCAAAACAGGCCGCAATGGCAGAATAACAGGCCGGGGTACAACAACTATGCCCGACAGGACCAAGGAAATCGTCAACAGCCCCACTTTTTGCCGCCGCCACCTCCTCAGGGAGGACTAGGAGACAATCCGCCTACTCATGTTATAAACGTGATTTATGGAGCCATCCCCACCGGGGCTTCCCGGAGTGCCTTGAAGGCGGAAGCACGCCGGCCTCCTCCCGAGGAGCCGCGTCACAAACGCTTCCACCAATCTGAAACCGTCAGTTTTACTGACAAAGATCCTGTTCCCGAGCTCACTCCACATACCGATGTCATTGTCATTGACATGGCTGTAGCTAATGTTATAATAAAACGGGTTTTCGTCGATAATGGAGCCGCAGTCAGTGTCATATTCACCGACTGTTTTCAAAAAATGGGTATTCCATGTGAGCAGCTTCGACCGGCCCCCGGGCCGCTACAGACCTTCACTCAGGGCGAAGTCCAACCTGAGGTGGACATTATGAGTTCGTGGTTATGCCTTTTGGACTCAGCAATGCACCGGCAATATTTATGGATCTCATGAATCGAGTTTTCCATCCTTATCTAGACAAGTTTGTGATTGTCTTCATCGATGACATTCTGGTCTTCTCACGAGATAGGACTCAGCATGAGGAACATTTAAGGGTCACCTTAGAAACCTTTCGCAAGGGGAGACTTTATGCCAAATTCAAGAAGTGTGAATTTTGGTTGGACAAGGTAGTCTTTCTTGGACATATAATCTCAGCCAAAGGAATTGAAGTGGACCCAGCTAAAGTAGAGGTAGTCAGTAACTGGAAGACGCCGACCAATGTGAATGAAGTTCGTAGTTTTCTTGGTTTAGCAGGGTACTACAGAAGATTCATCGAAGGTTTTGCAAAGATTGCTGTACCCCTAACACGTCTAACCCAGAAAGGTGTTAGTTTTCAATGGACGGATAGGTGTGAGAAAAGTTTCCAGGAGCTGAAGAAGAGATTGGTTTCTGCACCAGTCCTGACTATACCCGATGGAATTGAGGGATTCGTTATCTACAGCGATGCATCTAAACTTGGTCTTGGTTGCGTCCTGATGCAAAATGGAAAGGTAGTAGCCTACGTGTAATACCCGTGCCTCTCACAACTCACTGACCAATATAATTTTTGCATTTCATGCATTCCATATTTTAATGTGCTATTTGCGTGATAGTTTTATAGTAACTAATTTGTTATATTTATGGCGTTATTTTATATTTTGCGACTAATTTGGAGATGTTTACTTAGGTAGTCAAGAACCCCCTAGTCTAAAATATTGGGACATGCTACAAAATTCAAGACTACACGTGACAAGTTTAAAATATAGAACATTATGTAGTCCGTGGAAGTGTTAGATATGTAAAGGATTTTATTGTCGCAACAACAACAACAACAACAACAACAACAACAACAATGATAACAATAATAACAATCATAATAATAATAATAATAGATAAAATAAAAAGAAATAAAACTTACCACCGCCTTACGGAATGAAATAGGCGGTGATAATGATTATAATGTTTATCAACTTCAATTATTTGGAATAAGAAGGGACGGTGTCAAGTTAGTGAGGAAAAATCAAGAGAGCAGGTAAGAAACTTCATTTTCTTTCTAGCATGGATTAATTTGATGCTTGTATAACAAATTTCTATAATGATTACTTATTAAGATAAGTCTATTAGAATAAACAATAAATATTGATGCATATTTGACAAGATGAATAGTCTTGTCAATATGTTTTGTTTTTACCACTATGAATATATAATTGTTAACTAATGTAATGAGTGAATAATTGATAAGAACAATGTTGTTCTTGTTTAGTTAGGATTAATTAAGAAAAAGGAAAGAAAGTTGCTGCTTTGAATTTTCACTAAGTGTTCACTAACCTTCTGATTTCGACCTCTTTAAGATCGGAATTTGAAAAAGTACAAAACATGAAAATTGTAGCCTGATGTGTTAGCTTTATTCCCCAATTTGAAGCATATAAATATCAATTTTATAGAAAAAGTTAGAACCTTATTACCAAAATGCGACGAAGCTGAAATTATCGGACTAAAAATACGTAATAATCTAGAATTTGATAATTTGTGCATTGATTTGAGTTAATTGTCATAGATTGATTACCATGGTGGGATAGGAAGTCTCAAAAGTTACTCCGGAGCAGAGGTAAGTAGAAATCCATTTTCAACTACAATGCTTGAACATAGTATTTGTGCATATTATTTGTGATGACTGATTGTAATACGTGCACTTGTATATTTTTATATAAAGTGTTTTATTCCATTATTAATAGTAAATTGGTGAGCATATCAGTCATGAGCATTAGCATTTGCAAGAATTTTCATGTGTATATGAGAGAAGTCAAAATAGCATAATTTTATAAATTGGAAATGTTTTGGGATTGGTCATCACTGGCACATTGAGAGTTATATATTATATATGGTGTCTCTCGGGATGCTTCCGGTGACAGGCATGCACGCGGAAGAGGTTCACACTTCAGCACCTTTATGATGATGGGTACGGGAAGAGGTAGACTTTCCGGTGAACTGCAGGGGTAGGCAGGAGGCGGACCCCTGGTAGTCTCGGGAGGATAGCCGCTTGGTCGTACCAACCATCACTGATATCTCGGGTGGACTATAAGGGGGGGAGGAGGGACCCTTGGTAGTCACGAGTGTGACCAATGAGTGTTATTTTTGGGAGGTTTGTGACAGTGACGAGAGCCAATTCCCCCAAATATGATTTCTTTTGAAAAAGAGTTGAAATAAATGGTTTTGTGAATTGCATCTCATCATTCATGCATTTGTTATGCATGATTTCTGCTTACTGAGTTTTAGCTCACGTAGTTCTTGCATTGTAGGTGAGTTCGACTATGCATGAGCTCGTGGACTGATCTGGCATGCTGTTGGAGCTGATGCAAGTTTTGAAGCTCCGTGTATATGAATGACGACCTGTGGGGCTAAACCTTGGACTCACTATGTTTTTGCTAGCGTTCTAACAATCTTTTTTGGACATGTTCAAATTAAAGTACTTTGATATGTATATTTATGTAAATATGGTGTTGAATGGAGTGTGACACCTTTGTACTCAATCTGGAGCTATGTAAATATATGTAGATGAGATTTTGGTCTTGAAGGAGTATTCTAAATTGTTAATCTTGAAAAAAAAAAAATACAGGTTTTGCAAGGCTAAAAATTAGTATAGAATAAGTTTTTACAAGGGTGGGTGTGACAGAGTAGTATCAGAGCCCGGTTTATGCCCTGTAGACTGTTTATATACATGAGCTCAGAACTTCTGAAGCACGAGCATGCCAGTAAGTTTTATTTATTTTTCTTAATATGCATTCATTATTTCATGAATCATATTGGCCTGTGACAGAGGGACAATAAAACTAGAAAGAGATCATGGAGATCGTTAGAGAAGAAGGTGTTGAAGAAAATAACGATCCAGAACCGAATGCACCAGCAATGGGTATTGGTTTAGAAGCGATTGTGGCTCGGTTGACAGGATTAGTAGAACAACAGTCGCAACAGATTCAACAACTTATCCAACAAAGGGGTGTGGGTGGACAACCAGGGAATGGTGTGAATCAACAGCAACCTCGAGCAGAATACATAGAAGTCATCGGAGAGAGGTTTAGAAAGCTTAACTCACCAACATTTGAGAGTGCAACGGATCCCACTGATGCTGAGGATTGGCTTAGAACTATAGAGAACATGTTTTTGTATAGTAAAGTTCCTGAGGGGGAAAAGGTATTGTGCGCATCGTTCATGTTACGTGGAAGTGCGGGACACTGGTGGGACACAATGAAAACTATTGAGGATGTGGCGACGATGACGTGGGATAGGTTCAAAGAACTTTTTAGAAATAAGTATTTTACTACCCCAGTTCGAGTAATGAAAATGAATGAATTCATACAGTTGAGGCAAGGGGTAATGGATGTCACGGACTACATCTCCAAGTTCGAGCAACTCTCTAGGTTTGCGGAGCACATGGTTAGTACTGATGCGTTGAAAGTAGAGAGATTTCTAGAAGGTCTGAGGCCAGAGCTATATCGGGATGTGTGTATGGCTGGTATACATGGAGTAACTTACTCACAAGTTGCTGAGCGAGCATTAATTGCCGAACAAGCTGAAATGAAAATTAAGCGGGCTCAGGAGGTTAGGTGCCAGTTTATACAAAGACAAGGACCTCATTTTGTAGGAGATGGAAAGAAAAGACCTCTGCAAGGGCAAGGTCCAAGGCCGGGTTCTCAACCAAAATCAGGACAACAGTCATGGGATCAGAACAAGCGCCAAAAGGGTGAACAAGGAAAACCACCAGTTACACAACCTACATGTCCCACATGTGGAGGTTCGCATAGTGGAAAGTGCTTTACAGAGTATCGGACTTGTTTTAAATGTGGAAAGTAGGACACATCTCCACGGTTTGTCCAGAAAACTCAAACCCTGCTAAACAAAAGAAGACGTCAGCTAGAGTCTTTACCATGACCACGGAGGAAGCGGAAGCAAATACATCTGTAGTAACAGGTAAAGTTCCCATTTATGACACGATTGCATTTGCATTATTTGATTCTGGAGCTACACATTCATTTGCATCCACTGAGTATGTGAAGAGGCTGGGTAGGAAACCTGATGTAGCAGACGTTAGTTACAATGTAGTGATCCCCTCCGGAGAGTCAAAACAAACTAACCAGATTCTGCGAGCATGTGTTATCTCTATTGAAGGAAGAGAACTTTATGCCGATCTGATCATATTAGATATGAATGATTATGATGTGATTTTGGGAATGGACTGGCTATCGAAATATGGTGCTACAATAGATTGTCAGAACAAGATAATCACATTTCAGCCACCTGGTGACACATCTTTTGTCTTTATGGGAGTAAGAAAAAGGTTCAAATATCACACGATATCAGCTGTGAAAGCACAACGGTTATTGGAAAGTGGTTGTGAAGGCTACCTAGTAAGTGTTATGAGTATAGAAGAGAAACATTGTCCGACTATTGAGGAGGTAGCAGTGGTGCAAGAATATCCTGAAGTATTTCCAGATGAACTCCCAGGATTACCCCCAGACAGAGAAATAGAGTTTGTAATTGACGTATATCCAGGGACTGCTCCTATATCGAAGTCACCATACAGAATGGCGCCAACAGAGTTGAAAGAATTGAAGATGCAGCTACAGGATTTACTAGACAAGGGTTTCATCAGACCTAGCTTTTCGCCATGGGGTGCACCGGTTTTGTTTGTCAAGAAGAAAGATGGTACTATGAGGATGTGTATAGATTACAGAGAACTGAACAAGGTTACGATCAAGAACAAATACCCCTTACCCAGGATTGATGACTTGTTTGATCAACTCCAGGGAGCTTCCATATTCTCCAAGATTGACTTGCGTTCAGGTTATCATCAACTGAAAATTAAAGAGGAAGATATTCCAAAAAGGGCATTCAGTACAAGATACAGGCACTATGAGTTTTTGGTGATGCCATTCGGTTTGACAAATGCCTCAGCAGCTTTCATGGATATGATGAATCGGGTATTCAAAGACTTTTTGGATAAATTCGTTATCGTGTTTATTGATGACATCCTGATCTACTCCGAGAATGAAACAGAGCATGTTGTGCATTTGAGAAAGGTTTTAGACGTTCTAAAGGAGAAACGATTGTATGCCAAGTTCAAGAAATGTGAGTTCTGGTTGGATCGAGTAATATTTCTAGGGCATGTTGTGTCAGGAGAAGGAATTTCAGTTGATCCAAGTAAAGTTGAAGCAATTAACAATTGGCCACAACCTACAAACCCTTCAGAGGTACGTAGTTTTCTCGGGTTGGCTGGGTACTACCGCAAGTTCGTAGAAGGGTTTTCGAAAATTGCATCTCCTTTAACACAACTGACTAGAAAGAGTGTAACATTCAAGTGGACAGAGGCTTGTGAGCAGAGTTTTCTAGAACTGAAGAAAAGGTTAACCTCAGCGCCGATCCTTTCAATACCAACGGAGACTGGAGGCTTTGTGGTATACAGTGATGCTTCGAAGAATGGTTTAGGTTGTGTGTTAATGTAGAAAGGGAAAGTAATAGCATATGCATCCAGAAAGTTGAAGGAGTATGAGAAGAACTACCCTACTCATGACTTAGAGCTTGCAACAGTAGTGTTTGCACTAAAAAATTGGAGACACTATCTATATGGAGAACGATGTGAGATCTACACAGATCACAAAAGTCTGAAGTACTTTTTCACACAGAAAGAGTTGAATATGAGACAGAGAAGATGGTTAGAACTCGTGAAAGACTATGATTGTGTTATCAACTATCATCCTGGTAAAGCAAATGTCGTAGTTGATGCCTTAAGCAGAAAATCATCTCAAGGTACTACATTAATGGCTTTAATTCGGAGACCAGAGTTACTAGACTTGCAATGAATGAATGTCGAAATTGTTCAACTAGGAATAGTGGAGGCAAGACTAGCAGCTCTAACCCTTCAGCCTACCCTACTTGATAGAATTAAGCAAGGACAAAATGCAGATGAATATTTAGCTAAAGTAAAGAAGGATGTCGCATCAGGGATGCCATCAGACTTTCAGTTGTCAGAGAATGATGTCTTAAGATTCAAAAATCGTTTATGTGTGCCAAGTGTTGATAACATTCGTAGAGATATTATGGTTGAGGCGCATTCGACACCATATTCAGTACATCCAGGAGCTACCAAAATGTATCGAGATTTAAAGGTGCAGTATTGGTGGCCAGGTATGAAGAAAGATATTGCTCGGTGTGTAGAACAGTGTTTGACTTGTCAGCAGGTAAAAGCCGAACATCAAAGACCGGCAGGAACTTTACAGCCCTTACTAATTCCGGAATGGAAATGGGAGAACATTACAATGGATTTTGTGGTGGGATTGCCGAAAACTATAAAGGGTCACGATGCTATCTGGGTAATTGTGGACAGACTCACAAAATCTGCTCATTTTCTCCCAGTCTGTACTACTTACTCTATGGATCGTTATGCTCAGATATATATACAGGAAATAGTTAGACTTCACGGAGTACCATTATCCATTGTTTCCGATAGAGACTCAAGATTCCAGTCTACCTTCTGGAAAAGTTTACACAAGGCACTGGGAACACAGTTGTCTTTCAGTACTGCATATCATCCACAAACTGACGGACAATCGGAAAGGACGATACAGACTTTAGAAGATATGCTCAGAGCTTGCGCGTTAGATTTCCAGGGTCTATGGAGCAAATTTCTACCTTTGATAGAATTTTCCTACAACAACAGTTATCAAACTACTGTAGGAATGGCCCCTTATGAAGCACTATATGGTAGGAAGTGTCGATCTCCAATACATTGGGATGAGGTTGGCGAAAGAAGACTTCTAGGTCCAAATGTAATACAAGAAATGTCAGAAGCTGTGTCACAGATTCGGGAAAGAATGAAAATAGGTCAGAGTCGCCAGAAAAGCTATGCGGATAAGAGAAGGAGAGCACTTGAGTTTGCAGTGGGAGATCTAGTATTCTTGAAAGTTGCACCAATGAAGGGAATAATGCGGTTTGGTAAGAAAGGAAAACTTAGTCCGAGATACATTGGTCCATTTCCTATTATTGAGAGAGTTGGTGATGTTGCCTACAGACTCGATTTGCCAGCATCAATGTCTCAAATACACAATGTGTTCCATGTGTCAGTATTAAGGAAGTATATTGCAAATTCGTCTCACGTTCTGAACAGTGAACCGGTAGAACTACAAACAGACTTAGGATATAAGGAAGTACCAGTACATATTTTATTAAGAGAAGTAAAACGGCTGAGAAACAAAGAAATCCCCTTAGTCAAAGTCCTATGGAGAAATCGATCAGTCGAAGAAGCCACCTGGGAAAGAGAAGATGAAATGAGAGCCAAATATCCGAAACTCTTCAAGTAAGTAAATTCCGGGGACGAAATTTCATAAGGGGGGGGGGGGGGGAGGATGTAATACCCGTGCCTCTCACAACTCACTGGCCAATATAATTTTTGCATTTCATGCATTCCATATTTTAATGTGCTATTTGCGTGATAGTTTTATAGTAACTAATTTGTTATATTTATGGCGTTATTTTATATTTTGCGACTAATTTGGAGATGTTTACTTAGGTAGTCAAGAACCCCCTAGTCTAAAATATTGGGACATGCTACAAAATTCAAGACTACACGTGACAAGTTTAAAATATAGAACATTATGTAGTCCGTGGAAGTGTTAGATATGTAAAGGATTTTATTGTCGCAACAACAACAACAACAACAACAACAACAACAACAACAAAAACAACAACAACAACAATAATGATAACAATAATAACAATCGTAATAATAATAATAATAATAATAGATAAAAGGAAAAGAAATAAAACTTACCACCGCCTTACGGAATGAAATAGGCAGTGATAATGATTATAATGTTTATCAACTTCAATTATTTGGAATAAGAAGGGACGGTGTCAAGTTAGTGAGGAAAAATCAAGAGAGCAGGTAAGAAACTTCATTTTCTTTCTAGCATGGATTAATTTGATGCTTGTATAACAAATTTCTACAATAATTACTTATTAAGATAAGTCTATTAAAATAAACAATAAATATTGATGCATATTGGGACAAGATGAATAGTATTGTCAATATGTTTTGTTTTTACCACTATGAATATATAATTGTTAACTAATTAATGAGTGAATAATTAATAAGAACACTGTTGTTCTTGTTTAGTTAGGATTAATTAAGAAAAAGGAAAGAAAGTTGCTGCTTTGAATTTTCACTAAGTGTTCACTAACCTTCTGATTTCGACCTCTTTAAGATCGAAATTTGAAAAAGTACAAAACATGAAAATTGTAGCCTGATGTGTTAGCTTTATTCCCCAATTTGAAGCATATAAATATCAATTTTATAGAAAAAGTTAGAACCGTATTACCAAAATGCGACGAAGCTGAAATTATCGGACTAAAAATACGTAATGATCTAGAATTTGATAATTTGTGCATTGATTTGAGTTAATTGTCATAGATTGATTACCACAGTGGGATAGGAAGTCTCAAAAGTTACTCCGGAGCAGAGGTAAGTAGAAATCCATTTTCAACTACAATGCTTGAACATAGTATTTGTGCATATTATTTGTGATGACTGATTGTAATACGTGCACTTGTATCTTTTTATATAAAGTGTTTTATTCCATTATTAATAGTAAATTAGTGAGCATATCAGTCATGAGCATTAGCATTTGCAAGAATTTGCATGTGTATATGAGAGAAGTCAAAACAGCATAATTTCATAAATTGAAAATGTTTTGGGATTGGTCATCACTGGCACATTGAGAGTTATATATTATATATGGTGTCTCTCGGGATGCTTTCGGTGACAGGCATGCACGCGGAAGAGGTTCCCACTTCAGCACCTTTATGATGATGGGTACGGGAAGAGGTAGACTTTCTGGTGGACTGCAGGGGTAGGCAGGAGGCGGACCCCTGGTAGTCTCGGGAGGATAGCCGCTTGGTCGTACCAACCATCACTGATATCTCAGGTGGACTATAAGGGGGGGAGGAGGGACCCTTGGTAGTCACGAGTGTGGCCAATGAGTGTTATTTTTTGGAGGTTTGTGACAGTGACGAGAGCCAATTCCCACCGAATATGATTTCTTTTGAAAAATAGTTGAAATAAATGGTTTTGTGAATTGCATCTCATCATTCACGCATTTGTCATGCATGATTTCTGCTTACTGAGTTTTAGCTCACGTAGTTCTTGCATTGTAGGTGAGTTCGACTATGCATGAGCTCGTGGACTGATCTGGCATGCTGTTGGAGCTGATGCATGTTTTGAAGCCCCGTGTATATGAATGACGACCTGTGGGGCTAAACCTTGGACTCACTATGTTTTTGCTAGCGTTCTAACAATCTTTTTTGGACATGTTCATATTAAAGTACTTTGATATGTATATTTATGTAAATATGGTGTTGAATGGAGTGTGACACCTTTGTACTCAATCTGGAGCTATGTAAATATATGTAGGTGAGATTTTGGTCTTGAAGGAGTATTCTAAATTGTTAATCTTGAAAAAAAAAATACAGGTTTTGCAAGGCTAAAAATTAGTATAGAATAAGTTTTTACAAGGGTGGGTGTGACACTACGCCTCCAGACAATTAAAGAAACATGAGGAAAACTATCCAACCCATGACTTAGAACTTGCTACTGTTGTTCATGCTTTGATGATATGGCGACACTACCTCTATGGTGGGAGATGCGAGATATACACGGACCACAAGAGCCTCAAGTACCTATTTGAACAGAAAGAGTTGAATATGAGGCAAAGGAGGTGGTTGGAATTAGTCAAGGACTACGACCGCACCATCCTCTATCATCCAGGGAAAGCTAATGTGGTTTCTAATGCTTTGAGCCGTAAAGGAGGAGGAAGCATAACTTGTATGTTGACTAGTCAAGAACGACTGGTTGAAGAGTTCAATAAGATGAAGCTGGAAGTTGTAGTGCCACCAGCTAGGACTAGCACAGTCATATCAGCCTCCGTTGCAAAGCCCACACTTCGAGAGAAGATAGTCGAAGCTCAGTGTAGAGATGAATTTCTGGAGAAGCTGAGGAGAAGAGCCACGGATGGTACCATCAAGGGATTTACCATAGCTGCCGACGGTGCTTCACTATTTTGCAGTAGAATATGTGTGCCAAAGGATGAGGATATCCGCAGAGAGATTCTAGAAGAAGCGCATAGTACTCCATATGCTGCTCACCCGGGAATCAATAAGATGTACCAAGATTTAAGGAAAGTCTTCTGGTGGAGGAGTATGAAGAGGAGTATAGTCTTGTTCGTCCAAAGATGCTTAACTTGCCAATATATTAAGGCCGAACACCAACGACCAACTGGTCTCCTACAACCGCTGGAGATACCAGAATGGAAGTGGGAACACATCACAATGGATTTTGTCGTTGGATTACCAAGATCGAAACGTGGAAACGACGCAATTTGGGTGGTTGTGGACCGTTTGACCAAGTCAGCCCACTTCTTGCCAATCAAGATGACATTTAGCTTGGATAAACTAGCGCAGATATATCTGGAAGGAGTATTAAAACTCCATGGGGTCCCTGTATCCATCGTCTCCGATCGAGATCCAAGGTTCACTTCTCAATTTTGGCGAAGCCTGCAGAAGGCCATGGGAACTAATCTCAACTTTAGCACTGCTTTCCACCAATCAGATGGATAGACTGAGAGGACAATTCAAATACTGGAGGATATGCTAAGAGCATGTGTTTTGGATTTTGGAGGAAAGTGGGAGGAATATCTACCCTTAGTCGAATTCGCCTACAATAATAGTTTTCAAGCCACCATAGGAATGGCACCCTATGAAGCACTTTACGGGAGAAAGTGTAGATCACCTTTGTACTGGGATGAGGTTGGAGAAAGAAAGATTCTAGGCCCCGAGATAATTGAAAGAACAATTAAGACCATTGAGAAGATCAGAGTGAGGATCAAGATGGCTCAGGATAGACAGAAATCCTATGCAGACCGAAGACGGAAGGAGTTGTGCGTTTTGGCAAGAAAGGGAAGTTACAACCGAGATTTATTGGACCCTATGAGATCTTGGAACGTGTGGGAGAGGTGGCATATTGCCTTGCACTGCCACCCGATCTCTCCGTGTACATAATGTTTTCCATGTTTCCATGCTGAGGAAGTATGTATTTGACCCGAAACACGTGATTCGCCATGAAGGGCTAGAATTTGAGAATGATTTGTCCTACGAGGAAAGGCCGATTGCTATACTCGATCGAAAGATCAATAAGCTACGAAACCGGGAGATTCCCCTAGTAAAGGTCCAATGGAGTCGCCATGGCAAAGAAGAGGCCACTTGGGAGCTCGAGAGCGAGATTTTGGCCCTATACCCAGACTTGCCAAGATTAGGTAACTTCTAAATTTCGAGGACGAAATATTTTTTTAGAGGGGGAGGGTGTAACGACCCGAATTTTCTAGTTGCATTATTTTATTTGAATATATATTAGTCGCATTATTTTTGTGCGCATTATACTTGTTGTGATTATTTTCTTACACGTGCATAATTATTGATCCCTGTAAGTAATGGTATGAATAATATTTTTTTAACGGATCGGGATACGGAATTTTAATTAGACAACACTTAGACGCTACATTACCCAATGATAAGAGAAGTCTACATTTTATGGCAAGTCCTCTCCGTAGGATTATTTTCCAAAACTAATGGCTAAATTCCATGGTTTTATGCCCACAAGATTTCCTAAAACTAATGTCTAAATTCCATGGTTTTATGCCCACAATATTTCCTAAAATCAATGGCTAAATTCCATAGTTTATGCCCACAATATTTCCCAAACCAAATGGCTAAATTCCATGGGTTTTATACCCACATTATTGCTCAAAACTAGCAGCCGATACCACGGTTTCATTCCCACGATTTTGTGCTTGATAGGTCTATAAATAGAGGTGTGAGGAAGTCTTCATTCCATCACCTCCTCCCACCAAAACATAGCTTGAAGTCTTCCTTTCTTCTCCCACAAAGCATAGCTAGTAAGTCTTCTTTCTTTCCATCTCAAATGTTTCATCCCCAGCCACCGAAATACGGCGAAGTCGCCGGAAAACTAACCCGATGGCTTTTTAGACTCGTCGGATCAGCTACTCCTTTATTAAAACCCATATTTTATTATATAATATGATAGTGCTTGGCGAGAGGATTCTGGAACAATTTTCAGAATGGTAATCCGAGCTCTAGAACTCCGGTTATGGCCGGTCAAAGTTTAGGCGAAACCTATATAACCGAACCACCTTCAAAGAGTCATAGCTTGTTGTTCCAAACTCCGATTCTATTGTGGTTGGTCATTCTGGAAAGCTCTTGACGAGAGCTTTCCATAGCCGTGTCTTAATTATAATTCCGATGACCGAGTCATCGGTAAAGTTTGGTCAAAATTACTGCAGAAATTCTTGTACCATATTTTTTAAAAAAATAAATTAGATATTCTTTAAGGGCTAAAATGCAATTTTTATTTCAATTTCTATCAGCCTTTTTTCGGAAGTCAACAAATCCATGTATTTACAAAAATGTCACTTCCCTTTTTATACAAATTTGCCACTATTTTTCTAGAAATTACAAAATGGTCCCTCAACTTTTATAAAATTACAAATTTTTCTCCAATTCATCAATTTATGTTTAAAGCCTAGTACCCACCTTTGCTAAGACAAGTATTCTATATTGTAGGACTAAAAGAAGTTGAAGTAGAAGAGGACCTCTGTCTAGAGAAGGACTATACAACCAACTAGTCGTACACACTTCTAGGTGGGGTAACTCTATGTGGCTATTTTATGTTGTCTACTTGCTTTTCATGCTAATTATTGTTATAATGGTTTTTACATGAATGATTGCTTACGCCTATGTTTATGTGACGAGTATGTGAAATTTATGTGAAACTTGTGTGAAATTTATGTGAAGTCATGGGTAAGCCGTATTATGTGTATTGTATACGGATAATACCGTACTAGCTATGTTAGGACTGCGGGTAACACCGTACAAATCCTCGGGTCGCTCCCGAATATGCTATGCTTTTCAAAAATCTTATGGATAAAACCGTACATGCTACGCTTTTCAAAAACTTTACGGGTAAAACCGTACATGCTATGCTTTTCAAAAACCTTACGGGTAAAACCGTACACGTTATGCTTTTCAAAAACCTTATAGGAAAAACCGTACACTCTATGCTTTTCAAAAACCTTGTGGGTAAAACCGTACAAACCTTATGGGTAAAACCGTACACGTTATGCTTTTCAAAAACCTTACGGGTAAAACCGTACACGTTATGCTTTTCAAAAACCTTACGGAACCGTACACGTTATGCTTTTCAAAAACCTTACGGGTAAACTGTACACGCTATGCTTTTCAAAAACCTTGCGGGTAAAACCGTACATGCTATGCTCTTCAAAAATCTTACGGGTAAAACCGTACACGCTATGCTTTTCAGAAAACCTTGCGGGTAAAACCGTACATGCTATGCTTTTCAAAAAAACCTTACGGATAAAACCGTACATGCTATGCTTTACGGGTAAAACCGTACACGATTATGCTTACGGGTAAAACCGTATATGATTATGCTTACGGGTAAAACCGTATATGATTATGCTTACGGGTAAAACCGTATATGATTATGCTCTACGGGTAACACCGTACATGTTATGGATCAAAAGATCACCCTCGGGTCGCTCCCGAATATGCTATACTGCTCGAGCGGGGCAACACGTGCCCCACCTATGTGCTCCTACGTGTATCTATATAGTATGTATATATGTGTATATTTATTTTAATTTAGAGTCCATCATGTTTTCGGGTGTGTTTTATGTGTTGATGGTATATGCATTGTTTATGTAACTGTCCATTATTGCAATTCTTTGTATGACATCTAAGTGGGCAATCGAGTGAACCCATGGAGTGTTTTTCTCGAACACTCACCCCCTCATTTCAGGTACTAACGTGGAAGAGGAATGAAGATGGATGTGGGCCCTCGTCCGAAGTGAAAGTTACTGATAATTGATAAAGAACTTTATTAAACTCTATTTTGTGGGTCATGTAAGCAAATTGTGAAGATTTTGTTACGCACTTCCGCTTTAAACTTTGTTAAACTACTTTTTCAAACTATGCGACCTCTATTTAAAAGTTATGTTGAACTTTCTTGAAGTAATTATGAACTTCCGCTTGTTTTAAGATTGCATCAATGTGACTTACAAACATCTTTTGAGTATTTATTATTTTGAGCAAGAAAAATAATTTTTCATCAATTAAAGTTCAACGATTTTTTTATAGATTTTAGTGATGTTGCCCATTTTTTTCTAATAAATATAAGTTTCATTGAGATGGGGACGTCACAATTTTACAATATTATTTTGAGGATCATATATTAAGATGTATGATGTCTATTATAGTTGCGTATAAAATTAAATATTTTGTATTATTTTAGAAATTATTGGTGCAAACTAAAGCATAATATGATCCTTAGTGTGTGCAAAAACTCAAGAATAAATTCATAGAAAGAAAATCCATCATTCTATGTATATATATTGATTTAGATTGGACTCAATATGTTAGACGATGATTAAAATGATTATAATTTTGTTAACTGTTTCATTTGGTGAAAAATAACTAATGTATATATGTCTTCAATGATATGTGACTTCTTATTAATTATTTCCATTCTATGTATAATAAAATATACATGTAGTTATTAAGTATTTTAGATATAATTTTGTGTTATATGGACAGTTAATTAGATGTTGAGAAGTGGTGCTTTGAAGTTTTCTTTATAAACATTAATTTTGGAAGATTGATTTTATTTATTATCTTATTTGTAGATTAACTTCTCTTTGCATGTTTGCCAGTTTTTAAATTATTTGTGCATGTATTATAATCTTTAAAATTTTAAAAACTCATTTTATAATTTAAATTTTTAGAGATGGGTGTTTCACATAATATATCATCGTTGTTAAATTTCAATTCAACAATATTTTGGACATAATTTAAACCAAATGTCATGCTCAATTAATCACCCTAACCATGTAATAAAATGTGTAAAATGAATCATTGCACTTACAAAATAAATCGACCAAAAAAGTGTTGCATAGCCTTTTAACTAAATATTCATCATTAATTTATTAAATTTTCAATTCTTACCTATTACTTTATATGAAGAAATGTGTGGTTTAAATTATTTTCTAAGTAAAATGTTGAATTCCATTGTTAAAGAACTTTAACTTAATTATAACTTAGGCTTCTTAGAAGAATTTTAGGGACTTTTATTTAGAAAATGCAAGTAGAATAATTCGTGTTGTGATTTATAATATTTTCACAATGTGTATAAAAAATATGCAATTATTTTTTAGACAAATTTATCCAAATTAGTTTGGATTTATATCTTTTAACGTCAGATTTTACAAGTTTTAGTTACAAATTGGTTAATGAAAATGCTCGATAATAAATATACATAGGTCCACCTTTTTTTGGGCTTTTGCTTATGTAGTATATAACTTTTGTTTTTTTTTTATTGCGAAGACAAAAGTAAAACATGTGTTTGAAGGTTTGCCGCGTAACCGCATAGGATTTGGATCTCTTACTCAACTTTTTTCTGATATAACAAATTGTAAGTATGACCTATTATTTCACTTTTAGGTATTTTGATTTATTAAGGTGAAAAATATATATATGAATGCTATATACTTATTTTAAAATAAAGTGTTGAATTTTGATCAGATGAATGAAGATTGTATCGGAGAATCTAAAACAAATACAACAAGCAAAAGGCAAGTTACAAACACCACTTCAAGGAGGTAATATTTATTTTTTAATAAATTCATAAAATATACACATTATTTGGAATCAAAAATAATAATTCATAAAAATTTCTAACTTTACTTAATTGATGTTTGTAGATTATTCTTCTGTCCAAGGTGTTTTTCCTCAAAAGTTGTTTAACTGACAACTTAATCTACTGTATAAATTTTGGTCTTATTTGTAGAGCACAAATGCAATACTTAGACCAATTATTGTGTCATATGCAATGACAATAAAAAAAAGTTAAGGATAATCATTGTCGCATGTCGGTCTTTTTCTTAAAAAACCAGTATTCAGTCACGGTTAATTATACGTAGCAGTTTCGAGGGTGACCAGCAGAGAGGGACTAAAATTATTGAATTACTACGATGAAGTTGTTGAACAAAAGATAACAAAGAATGTTGTCTTCCAAGAAGTTTTTCGAAATGTGTAGTTTTGTTATTTTCATGTAAATGTAAATAAGATGTCAATGAAGTAACTTTTTTTTTTTTTTTTTTTGGTTCATATTTGTTATCCAAGTTGATTAAAATTTTCTTTTACATTATAATTATTCCTTATATAATATGTGTTAAAATATGTAAATAAAATAATGTTGCATTTTATGGATATTCCGTGTATGTGCACTGGTGGAATTTCTAGTAAAATATAAATGACAAAAAACAGGGTATGCGAAACAGGGTATGCAAGTAACTTATTTCCATCCGCCTCTGTCTGTCATCTATTATCGATTGTCTATTAAAAACATGTAATGGGATACTTGGATTGAGATGTAGTGGAATGCGGTCCATCTGCTGGGATACATCCACGGCTGACACATACTTTTAAATAGTAAAAAAATATTTAAGTATAAGGAGGGAGTAGGGTAGGATGTATACTATTGATGTCAAATCAATAGGTGTAGAGAATGTAGGGTTATATTATAATATTGTAAAAAGTTATGTAAGTAATGATTGGTTGATTGTGTAATGATAAAATTATATATTGGAAATTATAAAAATTGATGTAGGATGTTAGGAAATGATAAAAAAATTGGGAATTCTAAAAGATTATTTAGATAATGATGTAGATAATATGAGGTGGATGGAGAGGGATTAGACAATCCGGATGATCCGACCCATAAATTAAAATAATATCGGATGGGCCATCCAAAATAAATTTGGCTGGCACCATCCCAGAACAAGTATCCCCTAAATGTTTCATCTTGTTTTTTGGTTTACTCTTTCTTAAGATAGCCTACAATTAATTATTATATATTTTTTGATTTGATTATAAAAAAAGCAAGTTTTCTTATATATTTGGAAAAATTCATGTGTAGGTCCTTTAATATTGTTAAATATTTGTATAGGTTCCTTAACTATTAAAATGTTTGTTCACTTTAATAGATTATTAAAAATCATTCATTCAAGTCCCTATACGCCTTGAGGTACATGAAACTGGTCGTATCTATCTATTTTATCTTCTAAGTCCAAATTCTCAAGTATTGACACATCATATTATTGTGGTCTTTACTAGTTAGCATGTGTTCAAATCTTCCATCCTCCATATGACTTCATTGAGCTCTCTACCAACTTTTCGTTCCCGTTTTATTCATACGACTCTTCAGTCTCGCGTCAATTGACTCCTTATCTTCCTTGATTATTTCAACTCTTTGTTCTACGACTCAATTACATACAATAAATATGTTTACATCTGAAGTACCTTGTAATTGTCGTTTGCAAGGGAAGAAAATAAAGCATATCGGGTGCATCGTCCTTGATGAAGAGACATGTGAGGAGTTGGAACCTAAAATGAACAAGGTTGTTAGGGAAATTTGAGGGTTCGTCTAGGGCATGCTTTATATGTGCATCAATGTCTAGATGTTAAATATGGAAAGTGCATCCACAAACTGCCCTTGGATGATACAATAAAAGGCGTGTCCACATTCCGCCCTTGGATGGTATAATCAAAGCTCTCAGTGGGATTTCTCCTATGCTTATCTGAAAAGTATGCCCTTAAATTAGGTCACCTCTTCCATCTGCTTATTGAAATCTATGACTTCTTTCTTAATACACACACACACATACATACACACACACACACACACACACACACACACAGAGATTACTATTGTAAAAGTTTGGATGTCTTATCTTGTTTAGGGGTTTGCTCTTTCTTATGACAAACTATAATTAATTAATATTTTTTACTGAATTATAAAAAGAAGGTTTCTATAAATATTTGGAAAAATATATGCACATGCCCTTTAATATTGTCAAATATTTGTATAGGTTCCTTAACTATTAGAATGTTCATCCACGCCACTATATTATTAAAAATTGTTTCATTCAAATCCCTACGCAAGTAGAGATACATAAAAGTGGTCGAATCTTCTATCTTATTGTCCAAATCTTTACAGGTCAACTTTTCATTTCAAGAAAAATCTATATATATAGAAAGAATACTTCAACCTCTCAAGATTTGATACATTAGAATTTTGTGGTCTTTAGGAGTCGCCACATGCATGTTCAAGTCTTCCACCTTCTTCTACCCTCCATATGACTTCATTGAGCTCTTCACCAACTCTTCAGTCCCCCTTATTCATATGGCTTCAATTTCGAGTCAACTGACTCATGTATCGCCATACAAAAAATAAATATATTTGGAGTACCTTGTAATTCTGGTTTGTAAGTGAAGAAAAGAAAACATACTATGTGCATCGCCCTTGCTGAAGAGACATGTGAGGAGTCGAAAAATTAGAATAAACAAGGTTGTCAGGGCAAATTTGAGTTTTTGTCTAGGGGGTGTTTTATATGTGCATCAATGTCCAGATGTTAAACATGGAAAGCGCATCCTTGGATGATATAGTAGAAGGTTTCAATGGGATCTTTCTATGCTCATCTGAAAGATATTCCCTTAAATCCGGTTACCTCTTCCACCTTCTTATCCAATTCATCATTGATTAGTGATTCGTTCTTAATTTCTATATACAAATAAACTTCTTTATATCCTTCATTATTTTGGTCTTTTCTTTCATTATATTAATGATGTTGCTTTTTGCCACATCAGCCTTCCTATCATAGATCAAGGGATGGTGAAATTTTCTGCAAAGTCGAGCGGTAACGATTTGCTAGTGCCAGAGAGAAGCTAATATGCTATGGATAAAAAGGGATTGCATTCATAGCATATTTAGCTAAATAAAACATTGACAATGCCTCTTGAAAAAGTTTATTGGAAGCCTCAAAGAATACCTCTTCACACATAGAGAATTCAAAAAGAAAATTAATAAAAAGGGGAACCCATTGACAACATAATTAAATTATTGATAGGTAGAAAATTGTGCATTAATTTAGTTGTCAAGATTGTATTTTTATGAATATTTTAGTTATTGCACTATGTATTTTTCTACTTATCTCGTTTTTGGTCCAATTCATTTTCATTGGTTTTTTATTATTAATTTAGTGAATTTGGCGAAATTTTGGATCAAGAAGGACGAATTTGGGCCCGACACAGGGTGACATAGTGTCGAGCCCATAACTTTATTTTAAGCCCACGTGGGGGCAATGAAAGAGGAGCCCACTTGGGGCCTTATTTGTGGGTTCAATGGCAGCAGATTAAAGACATGGCCCATGATGGGCTATATAATAAAAGAGTTCAGAGAGAATTTGGGGACGCAGAAATACTGGAGAGGCGGAACTTCATGCAGAGGGGAATCGCCCGATCGTAATTTCGAGTTTCGGTTCTTTTAGTTTCTGTTTTTACCTTATGTTGGATAATTTAATTATGTTTATGAACGCCGATATGTCCGGCTAATTTCCTGTTTCAGTCCCTATTTGATGTTTGAACCCTAGTTTATTGACTTTATAATTCTTACGGTAGTTACTTTTAATTTATGTTCTGGAACTCATTTATGTTATCGGATTTTATTGTTTCTTATACTAGTATTTGCCCGTGCGATGCACGGGAAGTATTTTTACACACTAATATTTAATCTAATTATAATACAAAATTTCGTCGATATTGGATACATACATAAAAGTAAAATATGATATACTATGATGGTCCGAAAAAAGTAAGATAATATAAATAAATCAACAATCTATATTAACATTTAATGTTAGACAAAAATAAACATAACGTTTATAAATTTTGAAAATTTTCCATATAGACAACATTTTTTGTAGTCTTTCTTTCCGGATTTTCGTCATATATTAAAATCTTCAAGTAATTTCAATTCGTGATGCGGGATACAACATCATACAACTTACCGTGACAAAAGATGCATTTCTTCAAGAATAAACCAACATGGTTAAGTGATTGCCCCTACTTTTGTTTATAGTGATTGCATAAGAAACGGTAAAGGAAAATTGTCTCATTGCAATCGAAAAATGCATTCTCTTATCTAAAGGAGTCACCTAAAGTCGAGGGATGAGAATCTTTACACCATCATTATACTCTAATATAACATTTGTCTCAACCACGTTATCACCAAGTATTGTAATCACCAGTCAAGTACCACTGCATAAATCAAGTGAATGATCTATGTTTCGCAACAACATAATTGGTATACCGATGATTAGGTTTAGCTTGATTGACTTCAGAAATTCTGAAGTGCGAAGATCATTCAAAAGATCTACATTCGAATCTGATCTACACGGAGTCTCCGAACTCAAGTACATTCTACCTTGGGAATTGTTCTTTGAAAACATATATTCATTAAAAAATATAAATATTTTATATTTTGCGAGTTAGCGATGTTTATGTTACTATGAATATGATTTATTTGTTTTCAATATTAAAGCAGAACTCTATATAGTAGTATATATTTAAGATACAAAGTGTCTTGTTCTTTATATTTAATTTTTATACCAATAATAATGTTTATTGTTGAATTGTTTGATGTCCATTATCTATATATAGATATGATGATTTTTATAAAGAAAACAATTGATCAAGTATATTAATTTTGATTGAAATCTTGATATAGACGTTTTGATCACTACGGTAATATTTAGTTGAAGTTTGACTCATTGTTCGAAATATTGACAGAGCATTTTGTGAATACTCAGATTATTGATGTGATGCAAATGGAAGGTGGAAAATAGACTTAACAATATTTTTTTTGTAAATTCGGAGATATTATAATTGAGGTTTCGTTTGCTATATGTAGATACGATGTCTTTTTTATACAAAAAGTCTATAAAGTACAGTTATATTTTAATTAAATATTTATAGATATTGATTAGTTAACATGTTTGTAATTTATATGAAGTAATAAAATTTATTATAATCTAATACTCCCTTTGTTCCGAATGAATTTGCACTGGTAAGTGGATACACATATTAAGAAAATTTGTTTTTTGAGTTATGTTGACTTTTCAAACCTATTTTTGTGCTTTATTTGATTAATAAAGGTGTATTATGGGATAGAATTTGTGAAATTTGTTTCCTTGTTAGGAAAGTATGCAAATTGCTTGGGTCGGACTAAAATAGAAAATGTGCAATTTCATTTGGGGACGGAGGGAGTATTTAATTATTCACATATATAAAGGTAGAATTCATAAACATGAATTCTAACACATACTGCGCTCAGAATTAGCAGTAAGTTTACTTATTCGCTTTCATAGCTCATCTTCGTGATATTATTTGCAGCTATTCAGAACTTAAGAGAACAAAAATCCGTGTATGAGGCAAATTTTACTTAAAGGTATATGAAGAAGAGGTTTATTAACGAAAGTTAACAACTTTATAAATTAATGTTATTCCCTTTTAGATGAGGCATCTACTATACTAACTTATAAAATTTATTTTTATAAGCTTAGGTTTAGGACTTGTTTTAAGTTATAAGTTTTTTTTAGGAGAAAGATATAACTTATAAGTTACTTCATACTATTGCACTATCTTTTATAGAGAATATGGTATTATTTTAGATACTGCAATACTATAATTATTTCTTGCATTTTTTCAGATATCAATATTTGCTTTAAATTTAAAATTAAACTAAAACTACGAAAAGCACAGAATGCTCAGACCGAATAGATCCGATCTGTCGAAGGAACTAAACTGGACTGAATAGATTCAGATATGTTGAAGGAACTGAACTGATAGGCGAAGCCATTCTGGAGTTTTTCGAAATAGAGGGAACAAATTGATCAGTTAATTAAATAGATTATGTTATTTCATATTTTTAGGGAGACATATCTAACTTTCGAAAAAATTGAAATTTGATTCAATTTACCATATTGATTAGTCAAGGAAATAATTTTTCCTAATTTATCGAAGTAAAAAACGGTAGGCCAGTGGGCCAGCCATAAATTAAAATATATGGCCAACTCTTAAAATAAAATAAGTTTTTATTTGATTATTTTTGTTTTTCTCGCTTGTGATAAATTTTAATATGTTAATTTTTGCCTTAATGTTTATCAAGTTCATAAATTACTACTTCATAGAACATTTTATAACAACATTTTAATTATAAATCTGATAAATTATATTTATAAAATATTAATAAAACTCAATATAAGCAACTTTTTTTCTTTTTCAAATTAACTTTAATAGTACTAAATAACTAAATTATGATACTTAATAGAAAGTATTTCCTACATTGAATATTACGCTTAACTTTAGAATGTCAAAACAGTTCCGACTTTTAGTGAGTATAATAACTATGTAGATTTGGGGCTATTGCTAAAATTATTTTAAATTCTCCATATCGATCTAAATTAAATTAAAGCTTCTTTAAAAGAGAAAACGAAAAAGAAAATCTACAACTAAAACAAATGATAGTTCGCCAACAAATAATATTGTACACGTTTATCACCAACTTTTAGATAATCTATATTAAAAATTAATTTATAAATATTTAATGGGATTAAACACTATATTATGTCATATACTCTCTCCGTTTTATAAAGAAAGTTATTTTAGTTAATTTTGGAGAAATTAAGGATTGATATTTAATTGGTATGTTTCATGAAATAAGAAAATAATCAACTAAGTAAGTTGTTTAAGATAATATTTGAAGAATTGTAGTTTTTTTTGGTAAAGTGACAATTATTATGAAATTTTTCAGAATGTCTAAAATAACATTCTTTATGAAATGGAGGGAGTATATTAAAAAGATCAGAATGAGTATCAGAATCAAATCTTCTGTTCCAACTTATAGCCACCTTATATACTAATTTCTTTTACACTTCTCATAACAATTATTCCACAACACTGAAAGTCTCATCTATTCTTCCATATCACGCAATACTTTATTTTGTAAAGATTGGAATTATATTTGTTATAAGTTCCCATAAATTTATATTAATTATTAATATCATATATAACATTGATATTAATAACTGAAAATATATCATATAACATTTATTATATCTAATTATTTTGCAGATGCCATTAATATAAAAACTCATTAAAAATATTTATTGATTTTATATATTATGTAAATAAAAAAGAATAAAAATTCATATTAATATTAATATTCTTCAGAATAAATTATTTGTGTTACCTTAAACATGTATTGATATTGTAATCTGACACATACATACAGTAAACATGTATTGATATTGTAATCGACACATGCATACATAAATACATATACGTATATACATATGCATATATATATATATATATATATATATATATATGTATGTATATATATATATTTTTTGAAAGGTGAACGTAAAAGGTCTTTAAATAAATAAATAAATTAGTTCAAGAGTATAGTTGATTTTATTTTTTATTTTTATATTTATTTTTGTAAAATTCAATAGATGTATGCACTTTCTAAACAATTATTCAATTATATATTATATATTAGCCTGTTGAGACGGATTATGATTTAGAATATGATTGTTTATTGTTATTAAATAAAACAAAAATAATGAATAACAAAAAGAACATGATTGCAAATAATTTCACAATATATAATCTGATAGTTTTTTTTATTAATAAGACAGGATAACAACTCATCAATATTGATAACAAAAAATAAAAATATGATTGCTTTTATTATACAAAGTAATTTCATGTTCTTTTGAAAATATTTGCACCTCTAACAAATTGTGAATTTGAAATCCGAAGTGACTGGGTAGCTTGTTCAATTTCGTTTTCCTTCCACACAAAGTTTTTCATAAAATAATTTAAATAGAATAGAATTATAATCGGAAACCAATTGATTCATCATAAAAAAGGGGAAATGATAATATTCATTAAAAATGCAAAGGCCAATCACCGGAGGCAGTTGCAAATTCTGCCTTCTGCCATTGAAGGTAACACCAGTCTCAAGTTGAAGCCCCTTTTTTATGGTCCGTTGAATAAGATTGAGTAAGATTGAGTGCTCTTGAAGCTGCGCTGTTCGGTAAAAGTCTTGTTATTCTTTTCTCGCTTTTTTCTCCTTAACCTTGACCACGATCGGTTTCACTTTGTCTGAGACGACTGGCGGACGAAGGAGATATCCGAAAGTCTTGTTATTATTTTCTCGCTTTTTTCTCCTTTTTTCTCCTTAACCTTGACCACGATCGGTTTCACTTTGTCTGAGACGACTGGCGGACGAAGGAGATATCCGAAAGTCTTGTTATTGTTTTCTCGCTTTTTTCTCCTTAACCTTGACCACGATCGGTTTCACTTTGTCTGAGACGACTGGCGGACGAATGAGATATCCGGAGCCTTAAGATCTTATATTTTATCGAAGATCCGCTAAGAGGGTGTAGAATTTGTCTAACCCTCTGTTCCGCTAGGAGGGTCTCTGTTCTGCAAAAGGGTTTTGTCCATGATTCTGTCTGCACATAGTAGCAACTAATTACCAGAAAAAAAAAAAACAAAAAAAATTAAGAATTCATTTTTTATAATAAGAAGACAATGTCAATACAACCCTAATTTTTTCACCAATTAATTACCGCCAAAAAAAATCTCACCGTTAAGGGATTATATTAATGAAGTTGCAGTCCATGTGCAAGCCTAATTGTCATATATGATGCAATTGATCAAGACCAAAGGTACAAAGTGTGATGAAAAACGCAATCGAAATCATCAATGAAATGAAAAAGCTAGTTTAGTACCTATTTCAATACAAATTGTAGTTTGCGGATATTACCTGCCTATAAACTTTTTTCCATATCCAAGCTCATTTAATGAAATATAACTGCACGCCACATAACAATAATCACACCCGACGAAAATAGAGATGATATATGTCCAATGATGCTTTTTATTGACAAAAGTTGTAAATTAGAGAAACTCAATCATGAACCATCGATATTGCGGAGGATTCATCCCATAAAGTTGGTTCAACACCTTCAACACCGTTCTCATAGCCTTGTGAAGAAGTCAAGCATTTTCTAAGGATTCATCCCATAAAGTTGGTTCAACACCTTCAACACCGTTCTCATCTGAGGTTCAACACTGTTCTCATAGCCTTGTGAAGAAACACTGTTCTCATAGCCTTGTGAAGAAGTCAAGCATTTTCTGCAATTAATACGCAATGCTGAAAAGACGATAGAGTAGTTTGGTTTTGATCGATGAAATGATTGATTTGCTACGTGTTTGTTCTAGTATTTAAATGGAAAATTCTAGGGTTAACTTTGCTATCAATATCCCTATTTTCGTGGAAATCAAATATATTCGGTTTTTAACATCATGTATAAGTTGCCGAATACTATGTACTATTCTTGTAGACAAATCGGTAAATCGGATTTTGAATTGATTTTGTAAAATATTCAGAGTATAGTAAATATCTCAACAATGAGATTTGCTATAACAGAAATGAGATTATCTTTCAGAATAACATTTAAAATACTAACAGATTTCCTCAAACTTCGGATTTTTCAACGTGTTATCATATATACAGATTTCGCGAATTTTATTGCTAAAAATGGAATGTGAAAATGGGCGGGAAAACGTCTTCTTTCCAATTGAGGTATAAATTCATTTTGTTTTTATATATATATAGATGCGAATTATTAATTTAGATTGATCACCTAGGTTAATTGATCGCATGTTTGTAGTTAGGGTATTATCATAATCCGTAATTGTTATGATTTTATATCCATTAGTAGCAAATAATGAATTAATTCATTAGGTAACACAAATCAAGGTCAATTGGACCGAGCTTGTGAGTCTTAACACTTCGTCTATCCTATTGTCCTAGTTCTTTAAGCGTGTAGCCAATTAGGTTTAGAGAGCTTATTCTAAATCGTTTGGTTAGACAGATAAATCAAAGAGCTTGTTTTGGTTTATTAAAATTAAGGGGCAATTCGGATTAGCAGAGCTTGTTGCTAATTTAGGGGTAGAAGTTTCAGAACTAATTTAGGGGTAATTGCATTAGTTATAAGGTTTAATCAGACTAGGGGGATAACTAGATTAGGGCCTGAGATTTATTTTTAATTGTTTACAATCACTTTTACTGCTTATTTACTTGTTCGTCTTCGGATTAGTAGTTAATTAGATATATTCATGTCAACTCCCCCTCTTTATTGTTTTGTTTGTTCCGATAATTAATACATAAAACACGATAACCAACTGCTCCTCGTGGGATCGACCCTGACTTACCGCTTCTACAAACTAGAAGAGGGAAGTTTAGGAATCTAATTTTGAGTGCTTCGACAGCAAAGTCAAAATTTTGGCGCCGTTGCCGGGGAGTGGTGCAAGATTAATTGTGTTTTTAGTATTAATTAGTAATAGTTAATTTAGGATTAGTTTAATTTTTTTTTTTTAATTATTGATCTTGATTGTTTTCCTTTGTCGTAAACTATTTATTTTTAGAAGCAGGTGTCACACTGGGTCACCCAGTGTTTTTGCCTTTGGTCTGTTAGTCTAGTTTGTATTTTCTTTTTAGTATTTAATTTAGTTTATTTTAGTCCTGCATTTGAAGGAAGTGTGTGTAGGTGGAGGCCTATATTAATTCTTAAAAAAAAAAAAAAAAAAAATCATGGCTGCAACTCAGACCTTGAGGGAGCTTGCCACATCTGTCATTACTCAACAAAAGTTTTGCATTACTTTTCCTGAGACTAATGGTAATACAAATTTTGTGCTTAAATATAATGTTATTCAGTTGTTGCCTTCGTTTCATGGTTATGCAGGTGAGAACCCATATAAACACCTCAAAGAGTTCGATGTGGTTTGCTCAAGCATGAAGCCTGCATGGGTGACTGATGAGCAAATTAAGCTGAGGGCTTTTCCATTTTCATTGACGGACATGGCGAAAGATTGGTTGTACTACTTGACAGAATCCATCACCACATGGGCTCAAATGGAAATGTTATTCCTACAGAGGTATTTTCCTGCATCTCAAATAACAAGTGTACGGAAGGAGATAAGTGGTATAATGCAGATGCAAAAAGAAACTCTTTATGAGTATTGGGAGCGCTTTAAGAGATTGGTCGCAAGTTGTCCACTACACCAAATCAGTGAGCACTTGGTAATCCAATATTTTTATGAGGGCTTGACGATGATGGATCGTAACTTGATAGACGCAGCAAGTGGTGGAGATTTATTTGATGGAACCCTAGATGCAGCAAAGACGTTAATTGAGAATATGGCGAGAAATACACAGCAATTCGATACTCATGAAGCGTCAATTAAGTCAGTGAATGAGGTTAGGCCATGTCGAATTTGTAACACATTCGAGCATACTACAGATTCATGCCCGATTTTCTTTGGGGGACATCAGAGCGAAGGGTGGAGTGAGCACTCTAATCTGAGGTATGGGAATCATCAGTTGTCCCAGTCCTTGGAGCAATCTCGCCAGCAACAACAACATGTATCGTATTACCCAAGGCAATATGCTGAACCTGCTCCATCGCCGACTTTGGAGGAGATGATGAAAACTCTGACTTCGAACACAGTGCAATTCCAGAAGGATACTCAGTCGAGTATTAAAAATATAGAGACACAGATAAGTGAGTTAGAGACGGCAGTGAGTCGACTTGAATCCCAAAATAGTGGGAAATTACCATCTCAGCCAGAAATAAATCCAAGGAATGTCAGTGCTATTACTCTACGCAGTGGGAAACAGCTTGGAGAGCTTAAGAAGCCCGAGCTTGCATTGGAAAATGGCAACGAGGAGGAGAAACGCGCTGAACAGCATGACACTGGATTACCTAGTGTCGAAACTGACATGGGGTCACCCAGTGTCGAGCGGAAGACCAGCAAAAATGAGGTACATACCCCTCCCTCTGTCATTTCTCAAAATAATCCACTTCCTTTTCCTTGTAGAATTGACAGGTACCTTAATGAATATAAGGAGAAACATATTTTGGAAGTTTTTCGGGAAGTGGAGATCAACATCCCACTGATTGACGAAACCAAGAAAGTTTCGGGATACTTTTCAAAATCTATCCCTCTAAAGTACCTTTCATGGAGGTCTCAATGTTGGAAGCAGTACAAGGACGTAAGTTTGACAAAAGGTTGAATATGTCAATTCTCAATGTGCCTTCTTTGAGACCAATTCCAAAACCCCCTTGGTGTGTTTATTGCAAGTGACATTGTAACGCTCGACATCACCCACCAGCATAACATTGACTCGGGTGATATCTTTACTAAACCCTACGCTATTTCCTTCTTTTCATTGAACTATCTTTATTGAGTTGTTTAATAACTTGTATTGGTAGTTTTTAAGTTTGGGGGAAATTTCGTGTGGTTTAGGTCTGCTTATTGCATTCATGCATTGCATTTGCACATAGGTTACTTTTTCATAGGATTGTCAGTATTTGTAGTAGCATGCATGTTTATGTACTTCAGTTTATTTATAAATAAAAAGAAAAATCGAAAAAAAAAAAGATGGGGGAAGAAGATGTTTGCTTGCTATGATGATACGAGTGTGATTTATATTTTGGTGGCTAAAATTGTTTGCGTAGGAAGCATGGTGTGGTTAAATAAGAAACACATATTCTGGTTAAAATTGCTGAATTTGAACACCCCCGAATATTTGATAAGTAAAGGGATAGTACTGCAATAGTCTGAATTATCTAAACGATTATCACTACAAGAAATATTACTAACAGTGACTGATTTTAGTGACGGACAATTTTCGTCACAATCTAATAACGGACTAGTGACATAATAGAGACGGATAGGAATTACAAGAGTGTTTGAGTATTAGCAACGACTTAGTGACGTAATTATGACGGAATTCAGAGACGGAAAAAAAATTCGTCATTAAACCGTAGTAACAAAGAGCGCTAAAAATGTAGGAATAAAATATTTTAAGGTTGTGACGGAAATATTCCGTCACTAATTATGTATCGACAGATTAGTGATGGAATTTTAGCAGTTGCTATTTAGTGACGGAAAATATTCCGTCATTAATCTTGTATTGACGGAATAATGACGGAATTTTAACTGTTGTTATGTAGTGACGGAAAAAATTCCGTCATTAATCTTGAATCGACGGATTAGTGACGGAATGTTAGCCGTTACTATGTAGTGACGGAAAATATTTCGTCATTAATCTTGTATTGACGGATTAGTGACGAAATTTTAACTGTTACTATGTAGTGACGGAAAATACTCCGTCATTAATTAATGTCCATGTAAATGATGCTTATTCAATGACGGAATTGGCCGTCATCAACTAATGACAAAAAATTCCGTCACTATACCCCTAAACGACATCGTTTTGGTCGTCATTAATTAGGAACGGAATATTTCCGTCACTAAACAAACGACGTCGTATTACCTGCCTCCAATGCATAACTCAAAAATATAATAACTTGATTACTATAATCAAAATGCCATGCATTATTTGGGTAAAAAAAACATATATATAATTTTGTTAAATATTATTCATGATATTCAATATAGGAGTTCGTTTTCCTTAATTGTAAACTTTCGTCCATGTACTCTATATTATACTCTTTCTGACTCACTTAAATTGGCACATTTGTATTTTTCGTCCGTCCTACTTAACTTTGCACAATCTAAAAATAATTCTTTTTTCATAATCTTCATCCTCAATCTAGATAAAGTCAACTTAAAAATAAAAATAGTTTTTTCTTAATATCCGTGTTCGGTCAGCTCCGAAAACTTAAGTAGGACGGAGGGAGTAATTAAGAAAAAAAAATGATTTTCTTGAAATAAAATCTTAGATCAGGTCCTGTTTAATTCAGTGCTTGAGTTGAGGGAATGACAATGATTTACTGAATCCATAGGAAGAGCGTGGGAATTCACAAATAAATGAAGATACCACCTGGGACACTTGTTGTTATAATGATAATGTGTTACCTGTTTTTAAGATATTACGTCTTTTTACATTCAGATCCCTAATTTTGCTCGAAATCCCTAATCTTCACGGCAACACTTTCTTCTCATTTTTATCGATTGGCCACCGTCCTCCTCCTTCTTCTCTGGCGATTCAATGCGCCTATAATCATGCATATGTGATAGAAAATAGGCTGACCGGAATTAATAAGGTAATGTTCATTTTAATTCTACATTATCATTGAAGATTTCAGATTCGAAGAGTGTTGCTTGAGCTTTTGGCTTTTTTTGTTGATTCAAAGCGGAGGTATACTCTGTGCACTCAGCTTCTTCTCATTTCTGCGTCACCAAGCTGTGGCGTTTAAGGTACAGGTGCAGTTGCAGAGGCAGGTACCATTTCACCGTGCTTATACTGTATGTCTAGTTCCTATATGCTCGATTACTGAAAATGAGATTGTATTGGTCTAAAGCAATGAGGAGCTAGATAAGATTATAGTTATAGTTGAGTTTCACTTTAAATTCATCATGTTGTTTATAGCAGATTGGGATAGTATCAGAAGTTTTTTATTGATTTCTTTTAGAATATGCAGGCAGAGTAGTTCTGTGATGTCTCTGTGGTTTGGCTTGCTGAATATAAGATTCACATTTGGGTTAAATAATTGGCTAACTACATTTCCTCTTCTCGAGCTCTGTGAATATTATCATGTCTCCTGACTATGAATTTTATGGTCCTGAATCATTTGAGATGTCATGTACAAATAGGATAGAGAGAGAGAGGGGCTTTTGGTTCTTCCGTGGTGTGATTTGCAGCAATGGATTGTCATGCTATAACCATTACTACTACTTTTCTTTCCTCATTATTGCCTCCTTATTCTCTCCCTAACGCCCAATTCCTTTTCCTCATCCTCATCATTATCTTGAAGTTTGACTTCTATGGACTTCTTGTAATGCTGATTACAGACCAGAGGTCCCAAATTTGAGTTCGTAATTATGGCGTAATTTGCGATTTGGTAATAACACTTGGTAAAGTTGAAAAGATAAAAAAACAATCACTAATGATTTGATGTGAGATACAAGTACTGATTTTTAGTTTTGAAAGTAATCTCCATTTACCAATCATTTGAATGGTAATTTCTAATATATTGAATGACTATTGAATACCTGGTTCTTCAATTATGATAGTAGGTAAGCTTTATATTATCAACTTTATCATCAATGTTCTGTAGTGCTATGATTAAAAAAAAAAATCAAAGTAAATTTGGATTTCACAGATAATGTGGTGTGTAAATTCTGATTAGGGGTTTCATTTGAAACTTTTCGGGGGCATTCCTTATAATTGGTTATCTTTATCGTGGCCGAGGTTTGATACTTTCCCCTGCTTGTATCTGGGTAATTTTTATGTTAAGTGTGAATGAGTTATAGATAATTTCAGTGGAAAAATAGTGCATTTGTAACTTTGATAGATTGACATGTCGTTTATCGTATTACATAAGATTTGCTACGAATTATATATTTTGTTAAGTGTAAATTAATTTTCATAATAGGTTCTACATTATAATATAAAGAGAATTACAGAAAGAAAATTAGATAGTATAGTGACGGAATAAAGACGGATTTTTTTTTTTTTTTTTTGTAACAGAATAATTCCGTTACTAATATAGGCAAGATAGTGACGGAAATATTCCGTCAATAATTTGCGACGGAAATATTCCGTCAATAATTTGCGACAGAAATATTCCATCATTAATCTTATATTGACGGATTAGTGATGGAATTTTAGTCGTTGCCATTTAGTGACGGAAATTATGACGGATTTTTTTAGAATTGTGACAGAATTTTCATCACTAAACTAGTAACGGAATGAAAAATCCGTCATTATCGGTTTAGTGACAAAGGTTTTTGTAACAAAACATTTCCGTCACTACTCATTCATTGTGACGGAATTTTTCAGTTTAGTGACGGAAATTTCTGTCGCAGTCAATTATTTTTCTTGTAGTGTTGGTATTTAGTTGGGTTTAATAATTAATTAATTTGGCCAAGTATGTATATAAATTCAAGATTTGGCCTCTGGCCCAATTTAGGTCACAATAGCCCGATCAATCATTTTAAGTTCAATTAAATGTTAATAAGTCATATTTTATGTGGATTTTAAGTTTAAGCCGAAAGTCTCATTAGGACCAAGCACATTTCACACATTATTGTCAAGTACTTTTCATTTTAATTTTCCAGTCCTAGTTAAGTCCATGAAAATGGACCGTATATTATTTTCACGCCCAATTATATTAGGAATCATTATTTATTTGCGAGCCCTTTTTGGTTGCGATCTATTTATGCACAATATCATATAGTAAAATCCTTCATCATATTCTAGTCTATACATTCATATCATATCACATTACTAAGCTCATGTTTTGAGCCCAAGACTTGAGCCCAATGCATTAATTTATAAATGGCTCGTGTCTTGAGTCTAAAAGAATTTGAATTCCAGCATAATTGAAGATTGAAGATATGTAAAAGATTATAAGAAAATATGAAAATCCCATCCCAATCTATACGAGATTTAAATTCCTATCATACCTAACCTTAATTATATATAAATCAACGCACAACAACAAAACTTTTATTCTTCTTAATTTCTAGAAACGGCATGTATTTTTTCTTCTTTTTATTATTTATCATTTGGTAAGTTTTTTAATAAATTTCCGGCAGAACTATGCCGCCATTCATTGTGCCAAATCTCCTCAAGAACCAATTTGAGTTGATACTGGTCTACATAAATTAATTTGACGTTGTGTGCCTATGACTATGAGGGTGTTCTACATGTGTTTTGGTAAAACATTTGAGTATGCGTAAGTGTGTATTGTTGGAAATTGGTTTAAGAAAATGGGTGAGTATCCAAATTTGACCAATTGGGAAGTGGAAAAATAGTCAACTCTAATGTAATTGAGTTGTGTGTGATTGTTCTAAATTTCGAGCAGATGATCGTTGTGTATTGGATTTCTCAAAACCGAATTTCAGTGAATGAAAAATTAATGCATGAAGATGGTCACTTGTTAAGGCAGACCTGGATGTTCATGTTCGAACTGTCAAGGGACATGATGTGTAACTCCCGTCATTAATGGGACGTTATGGTGGTGCAATACCTGAAGTTAATGAGGTTTAGCACCTGCATTAATGTGGTGTAACATCTGGAGGTTACTAGCCTCGTTTGAATGTCTTAAATGGCATGCTTGCATGCCTTAAAGACCCATTAATGGGTGTATCTAATCTCCAATTGAGTGGGATGGTGCCTATATATGTAGGTCATTGTTTTCTTGCATGGAACACTTTGAAAAGATCAGAAACACTTGAAATACTTCTATAAATATGCATCTCATTACATTTTACAAAAACCTTGCATTCCAAACTCCTTTGGCATATAGTTATTTCCCAATTCTTACCACGCATTCTAGTTCGTTGGTGCTTCTAGATTTGTGGTGCTACTATCCAGAAGACGAAAGTCGTTTTATCTTTGGGAACGTTACATCAAACACTGAGCACTAGTCGGAACGTATTCGTTTTGCAGAAAGAGATCTAACCTCCACTCGACTTCACCCTTATTCCTTTGTTCTTCTAACATCTATTTCCGAGATTAAAAAATTTTAGAATCTCAGAGTTGTTCCTGCATTGCACAAATATCTGTCCAGACTACTTAAAGTGGTTCGTGAGCTGTTCCAGTGCCGTTTGAATATCATCTGTTTAGAATTCTTGAAGAAGTTCCTGCACTGTTCGAACACCTGCAGTCCAGAATCCTTGGTGACTGTTCCTGTATTATTTGAACATCGGTTGTCCAGAATTCTTGGTGATAGTTCCCTTGTTGTTCAAATAAATTGACCAGAATCTGTTGAAGTTCTTACATTAAATCTAAGGATTTGTATTTGGTAGCTTTTGAGAATTGTAATAAATTAGTGAAATCTTGTAAGTCATTGTTGGGTGAACTATGAATCCAACGTTTATTAGTGTGTGCGTGTGTGTATGTATGTGTATGTGTGTGGGGAAAAAAGTACAAATGGTCCCATAACTTTTTACTTTTTCGGATTTAGTCCCATAAGTTATTGCTTTTTCGATTTAGTCCCACAACTCTAGTAATTGCTCAATTTTAGTCCAATTTTGACCCAATATTGACCAACTGACCGGAAAAGGTCACGTGACTTTCACGTGCCGGCGCGGTTTTGGAAATTCCGGCTAAAATGGTCCCATAACTTTTTACTTTTTCGAATTTAGTCCCATAAGTTATTGCTTTTTCGATTTAGTCCCACATCTCTACTAATTGCTCAATTTTTGTCCAATTTTAACCTAATGTTGACCAGCTAACCGGAAAAGGTCACGTGATCTTCACGTGCCGGCGCGGTTTTGGGAATTCTGACGACTTATGACACGTGTCGCCGGACTTCCGAGGTGGAATTTTAATTTTTTTTATTAGGAGACCACATCAGCAAATTATTTACCTTGTCAGCTTATATTTTTCTTTTGCTTGAATTGAATTAAACTCCAAAAAATACAAATGCAAAATAAGGAAATGTAATATTTTATCGATCTAACCCTTAAATCAGAATTAGCATCCCTTCTTCTTCTTCTTCTTCTTCTTCAGTTCGCGTCCTTCTACAAGAAAAAGCTCTAACTTTTCTCTTCCAATCTTTTCTATTAGAAAGTCGCGGCTTCAACTCCCCCAAAATTGGAGAACACACGAAGACAAAGAACCATGTCCCAATCTAGGAATAGCTTGCGAAATAGTATTGTGTGTGCGAATTCGTAGCCCTAGCTCTCTTAGCTCAACACAATTGATTATAACAACAATCAAACAATCAAAACAAGCAATCAACTTGTTTCAAGAACACACTTGTATGCAAGAAAGTTTAACAAAGAAGAAAATATAAAATCAACAAAGAGAGTTACGTGGTTCTCCCTTCAATACACTTGTTGCCTCCTCTATATGGAATGACAAGAAATATATATGTATCAGAGATGGGAAAAAAAACCGCCTTAGAGAACAACGGATGAGATTAAATCAAGAAACCGGATCACAACTCCTCAAGTAACAAACTAACTGATTTCTGCAAACAACAACAGTTGAAAGACCACGGTTTGAATAAAAACCGTTGTAGAAGCTGAATAACAGAAATAACAGAATTAGTTTCCTGAAACAGAATTTAGTTGTTATGAAATCCTCTTCAATCAATTTACACTTAATCCTGAGTTGATAAGCCATATCTTTAACAGTGTGCGACTAAGGTTTGAATTCCCCCATTAAAACCTCTTGGAAAGAAGAAAATATTGGGCGTAGGTTCTACGGCTGCTCTCACGATACCCGATATGGTTTTTAGTTCTTGCTTCAATTTTATTAGTTTATTCAAGGTTGAATTGAATTAATTGAAACATACTGGATATAATTTTGGCAGAATGAAGGTCATTGTACGAGTTTTAGGTGGATAGATGCACTTCTATGTGATAAAAGCAAACACATAATGAGAGGGCTCTTGTGAAGGCTTAACGAGAAGAACGCTGAAAATGAGGTCCTGCATAACGCCCGCATGAATCTCGAAAAAATTCTTTCCGTAACCGAGATAGATAATGAGAGAATGAGCTACTCGTTAAAGAAAAAAAAAAACAGGTGGAGTTAAAGAACAAGGAGTTGGAGTCCATCAACAATGAGTTGATAAAACATAAAAGTCAGCGGAATTTTCAAAATCGCGTCGGAACGTGAAGGTCACATGACCTTTTTCGGTCAACTGGTCAACATTAGGTCAAAATTGGACCAAAATTGAGCAATTACTAGAGACATGAGACTAAATCGAAAAAATAATAACTTATGGGACTAAATTCGAAAAGGTAAAAAGTTATGGGACCATTTTAGCCGAAATTTTCAAAACCGCGCCGGCACGTGAAGGTCACGTGACCTTTTCCGGTCAGTTGGTCAACATTTGGTCAAAATTGGACCAAAATTGAGCAATTACCAGAGATGTGGGACTAAATCGAAAAAGCAATAACTTATGGGACTAAATCCGAAAAAGTAAAAAGTTATGGGATTATTTTGGTTTTTTTCCCTATGTGCGTGTGTTGTGTGTATAACCGTGGATTAAACTGTGAAGGATGGAAAGGGGTTAGAGAGAGAAAATATATATATTGTTAGAAGATGTGTGTAGTGCGAGTTCTGTTGTGTGTGTTCATTTGGGTATATGCGTGGCTTTGTGTGTGGGTGCGTGTATGTGAGTTCATGTGTGTGGACTATGTGTTATGGTGTGTGTGTGTGTAATTGTGAACAGGTTGGTTGTGTGTGCTAAAGAAAAGGAGAAAGAGAGATAATGTGCTTGTGTGCTGGTGTTGTTGAAGAGATAAAATAGGTGGGTTTTGTATACAATAACAACAACAATAATAATAATATTTTGACAGTGATGTGCATAGGTGTGTGCTTGAGTTGTATTGTTGATGGAGGGCCTATAGAACTTCCAACCTCATTCTTTAGTCTAGACAATCCAACGACTTCCTTTTAATTCATACCTTGATTCTTAGAATTCTAATTAGTAACTATTTCAATAAATTTAATAATAGTAAACATAAAAGACGTGTCTGGAACGTGTAGGTTGCTCGAAATTTAGAACATGGGCTTAGCATTTGCATGACAATTTAGGTGGAGGTTCTTACTTATCTTATTAACCATATGTGTTTGTTTTCATTTATGTGATATGACTGTTTTCTTACGAAATGAAATACCTAAGTTGCATTATAAGTTTGATTGATCAATCCCATAAGTTGTTGTGATCCAGGGCAAACTGTGCAAACGTAAGTTAAGTTGGTGTGATCTGGGGCAACCTGTGCACACATATGTTAAGATAAGTTGTAGGTTGGCTGTTATTCATGTTGTGTTCCAACCACATATTCTAATATAGACTTGTAAGAGGATGGTAGTAGCTTACTCCCCCGAATTAACATTTTCAAGTTAAGTTCTTGAGCTGACGAGGAGCCGAGGGCGATACGGTGAAAGCATATAATATAGTTTTAATATTATTATAAGTTAGTTGAAATTATTCACTAAAATCATTTGGTTTCAAGTTTTATTTAAAAAGAATATTCGATATTTTTTAGTCAAGCTATGAGTCTCAATATTTGTTATAGGTTGTCAAATTTGTAATATTACTTAAGATATTCGATTTAAGGATTTGAAATTAATAAGACATATGAAAATTTTATTTTTGCTTAAGTTGTTAATCTTAAAATTATTATGTGATATGTTATAAGCATGTTTATAGTTTAATTATGTTAAAATTATTTAATGCTGCTACAAGTGAAGGTTTATGAAATTGGATTATATGATATGCTTTGCATGTAAAAAATATATGACTTATTTTATATTTATCTGTGGTACAAATGACTTATAATTTACTGATTTAAGTATTTTTTAAAAAATATTTTATGAAAATCGGGTCACTACACTTCACATGTAATACTTAGTACATAATATTGTTGGCGTCATATAAAAAAAATCAAAAGTAGGAAGAGACATTCATACTTTTATAATGTAATAGATTAGGTCACGTGCAATGCATGTGCTTCTTTTTTTCATTTCTTTTTTGATCATGAGAACATTTTGGGTTATTCATTAATTCAATTTATTCATTACTTCTATATGATTTTCTTTTTATTTGGGAGATATTAGAGTTTTGTAGCCTACATTATAATACGTCTTTATATAAATTCAGCATCCAAGCTGAATTATCTCTTTGTTCTTTCTTTTTCTTTTTCTTTGCTTTAAGTGGTGAGATCTTAACAGTATATTGAAAAAATATCTCCACTGAATCTATATTATAAAATGACCAAAATCTTTAGCTATCAAATCTAACATGTTTCACTTACTACATATTATTCTTTTACTGAATATATATTTTAAAAGTATAATAAGTTTACCTCTCATGTTTGATATTTATGTCTCTCATTGTTTCTATATCTTATTTACATGGAAGTCATTTTGTTTTGAAGCTCGGTATTATATAATTGACCTTGCTGTCGAAGCATTCAAAATTAGATTCCTAAACTTCCCTCTTCTAGTTTGTAGAAGCGGTAATTCAGGGTCGATCCTACGAGGAGCAGTTGGTTATCGTGTTTTATGTATTAATTATCGGAACAAACAAAACAATAAAGAGGGAGAGTTGATTTGAATTTATCTAATTAACTACTAATCCGAAGATGAACAAGCAAATAAGCAGTAAAAGTGATTGTAAACAATTAAAAAGAAATCTCAGGCCCTAATCTAGCTATCCCCCTAGTCTGATTAAACCTTATAACTAATGCAATTACCCCTAAATTAGTTCTGAAACTTCTACCCCTAAATTAGCAACAAGCTCTGCTAATCCGAATTGTCCCTTAATTTTAATAAACCAAAACAAGCTCTTTGATTTATCTGTCTAACCAAACGATTTAGAATAAGCTGTCTAAACCTAATTGGCTACACGCTTAAAGAACTAGGACAATAGGATAGACGAAATGTTAAGAATCACAAGCTCGGTCCAATTGACCTTGATTTGTGTTACCTAATGAATTAATTCATTATTTGCTACTAATGGATATAAAATCATAACAATTACGGATTATGATAATACCCTAACTACAAACATGCAATCAATTAACCTAGGTGATCAATCTAAAGTAATAATTCGCATATAAGAAACAATAAAATCCGATAACATAAATGAGTTCCAGAATATAAATTAAAAGTAACTACCGTAAGAATTATAAAGTCAACAAACTAGGGTTTAAACAACAATTAGGGACTGAAATAGGAAATTAGCCGGACATATCGGCGTTCATAAACATAATTAAATTATCCAACATAAGGTGAAAATAGAAACTAAAAGAACCGAAACGCGAAATCACGATCGGGCGATTCCCCTCTGCATGAAGTTCCGCCTCTCCAGTATTTTTGAGTCCCCAAATTCTCTCTAAACTCTTTTATTATATAGCCCATCATGGGCCATGTCTTTAATCTGCTGCCACTGAACCCACAAATAAGGCCCCAAGTGGGCTTCTCTTTAATTGCCCCGACGTGGGCTTAAAATAAAGTGACATAGTGTCGGGCCCAAATTCGTCCTTCTTATCCAAAATTTCACAAAATTCACTAAATTAAATAATAAAAAACCAATGAAAATGAATTGGACCAAAAACGAGATAGGTAGAAAAATACATAGTGCAATAACTAAAATATTCATAAAAATACAATCTTGACAACTAAATTAATGCACAATTTTCTACCTATCAAATTCCCCCAAACATAAATCGTTGCTTAACCCCAAGCAACATAGAATTAAAGAAAATGAAGGGATAAAATAAGGGGAGACACTTGCTCAAATACCTTACAAGTTCCACGTGGCTTTCATGTTTGGTAGAAATAAGCACATTAACATCTCATGCAAGAACACACAATTCTAGACTGAAATCAAACATGTCCCCAAACTTATTAGCAAAAGGGCACCACAGTCCAATTTTTTTGTGCAATTGGTCAATGATCCATCAAGCACTCTTTTTCTCTCTCTCTCTCTCTCTCTTTTTTTTTCTTTTGTTGGGTTGGTTATTAAATCCGATTTCATAGTGAGAAACACCCCCATTTATTCTCCATTTCTTTTTCTTTTGTTTCCTTTTTGTTTTTTTTTTTCTTCTTTTTTTCTTGGGTGAGGTCGGCAGCTCCACAACACTTATAGGTTGGTCCTAATGCTCTTATTGATTTGAGAAGTTTCTTCTCTTCTTCTTTTTTTCACACTAGGACCCCTAAAAGCAGGTAGCTGATTCAGCCCCTCACCATCTTTTCATCCAATTTTTTTTTTTTCAACTACACTTTATTACCCCACAACTTATTTTCCAACCTTTGGTGGTGATTCTACAACTACTCCATCTTCAAACTCTAACCCAAATTTTTTCCCAAAAACTACAAGAGATTAACAACAATAACAATCCAAATATGCTCGATGGACCAAATCATAATCGTTTAGATAATTCAGTCACTATTAGATAAAAAAAAAAACCCAAAATAACGTAATAGGATACGAATAACATAAGTTAAGTAAATATGTTAGTTAAGTAATTACTAAAGCTTAATTGAAAGAGCTAAACTAATTAAAATAGAAGAAAGATAGAAGGTTGATAAAAGAGGAAAAGTAGAAGGGTTTTAAGGCTCCATGATACAGAGGGAGAATGAGACCTTCTTCGTCACTCTCGTCGCCTTCATTTCTTCGAGCGCTCAATATATTTGTTTTGATTACAGAAGTCACTCCGTGTTTTTCTTTATGTTGAAATGGGATAATATTTGCTTTTGTAACCAAGTGCGTATGAATCGGAATGTTTCGGTATTATCAATTGCATACCGAAACTTTCGGTATACCGAAATTTTTGATACGGTATCAGTACGACTTTCAAACATTCCGAAAATTTTGATACGATATACGTTATGAGTCAAAAAATTGATATATCGTACGGCCCCATCCCTAGTTATGCTTGTGCATTCTTTTGTCCTTTGAATGATGAAATTTTTGGCCTTATTAGAATAATTAGTTTGTATGTGGAATCTTAGCTGTAAAAAGTACTAATACTTTATGTATATGAATTTTGTTTATATAATTAATTAATTTGTTTGTTTCCTCCCTTCCACAATACTCCAATCAACCTGAACTAAATCAGATCATTTCAGTATGCTATTATTTTTTTTCTGATCAAATTTAGTGTTGCAGTGCCGATTCAATAAAGTATGTAACTATGGATTCTAACAATGAGATCAAGCTAGTGACTAAAGTCTCACGTGTTGCTGTTTTGTCTACATTAGTTTCAAACAAGATATAAAAGTGTATTATTCATATATATGTTCATGGTGAAAGATTTCAAGTAGGAAATAAACCAATTAGATAGATTACAAATCGTATCTATATTGTTATTAACCACTCCCACAAATAAAATACTGAAAAAGATTACTTGCTAATCAAATTATTAATTTTGTTTTTACGTAACAAATGCACTATGATTTGGTTTTTACTTGCTAATCAAATTACAAATTTGGTTTTCATTATGAATTCACAATACAATTTGCTACTTTTAATTGGTTTGTGCTTTCTTTTGTCCATTCTATGTTGATGCTTGTTTATGAAAATTTCACAATACAATTTGCAACTTTTCAAGCCTAGATAATGGCAAATTCACTATTCTATTTCGGCATTGTGGAAATTTTATGGATTTAGGTCGAGCCGTATATTGTGGACCTCATATGGCTATCTCCTACGTCGATTATGTCAATATTGACCAAATTTCAATTATCGAGCTTATTGAAATGGTTAAGGAGACTATAAGGTCTATGTTGAAAAATTTAGAAACTAGATTCATCGTATGAATTGCCCTACTGCTTGAAGTTCTTGTTCATTTCTATTTGTTTGTTCAGGGACGAACAACATAGTAAATGTGGGGGCTTTTGATACACATAGTGTATGCATGCATTTAGGCCGATTTATAGAGTCAATTTTGTAGCATTTGCATACATATTCGATAGTTTTATGCTTATATCGATTACATAGACTTGAATAATGTGTTTGCTTGTGTTTTTAGTTAAATACAATATTTCAGACTTAAAATTCTATTAGCACGAAGTTTGGAGAAGAAATAAGAAAGAGATGAGGTGAAACAGCGAAAAGAAGCAAAAATACATAATTCCAGCTTGACACATCTTCTGTGTTCTGCTCATAACTTGAGTTCTACATGTTCAAATGAGGTGACATTGGTGAAACCAGAAAGCTAATTCAAAGGGTTACAATTTTACCAGAAAGAACCAAGCTAAATTATGACCGAAAAACCTCCAAATATAGCCTTGAAGATGGAGAAGAAAATAGGTTGTACCAACTTGGTCGAGTTACGCAATCCAACTCGGTCGAATCGGTTGTTAGAAGCAAAATTCAGCATGGATCGACTCGGTCGAGTTGATTAGTCGTTTCATGCATTTTGTACGCGTTTTTGCTTATTTTCGTCTGTTTCAAGCCTAATCCTTCCCAACTATAAATAGAGGCTCCTAAGTCTGAAATTAAGAGCTTTACATCATTGGAGAGCACTTGGAGGCTTGAATTGAAGAGCAAGGAACGCCGGACAGAAAGATTAAGGTTCAACATCCGATTTTTGTTATTTCTTTTTTTATTTTTAATTCATACAAGATGTTTGTCCATGAATTATCTTGTCTTTTACTTATGATTATGGGTAACTAATCCTATTGTGTTCTAGGGTTAGAAGGTAGGTTATTTATCGACTATGTTTTGATTACTTCCATTTAGTTCTAGACACCGTTCTTATTTAATTATCTATATGCTTGTTTTATTTATATGATTATATCAACTTGATCACTTGATATGTGTCTACTTGCTTAACAATTCGACGTTCGAAAGAAGAGTTTTGTTAATAGTCTTACAAGTATATAGCGTAGGCACTAATAATCGTCTGACAGGAGTGAGGTCTTGCATAGGCATCAGTTTAGGGAATCCTTGGGAGTCTTTTATGTGATAGTTAGCCCGAAAGGGTGATTGTCCTTAATTGATCTACACGTTAGCATCGTCTAAGAGAAGGGCTAATTAAGAGTAGTGTTGCCTAATAATAATAAGAAACGGTTTAAAAAGTATAGGTTAACAGGATAATCAAACATAGGAGATAATAACTGAAATCGACTCCCTAGAATACGTCTTTATCTGGTTGAGCTCTTTGTGATTGTTTCTTTCCTTTGTTTTAATTTATGCAATTTTGTTTTAGGATAAAAATCAAATCTTTTATTCGAGAAAATGGTAGAATTATTAGGATTAGGATATAAAACTAAACATAGGAAATAATCTTTGCGGGATCGACCTTGTTCGCCACTAGCTACACTAGCACCGTACACTTGCGGTTTACTAGGTTAGAATTTAGTGCATCACTTATCCCACCTGCTGCTCAACGTATGCCAGGAAGGCCTAAAAAGCACGATAGGAAGAAAGATGAAGTTGTGAAGAAAAGTGAAACAAAGTTGAGCAAAAAAGGGATTACAATGACATGCTCACTATGTCATAAAACTGATCACAACAAGAGGAGGTGTGGGCTCAACAAGAAAGAGAGATTGGACTTCAGGCAACTAATTTGGATGATGAGGGTAACCCTGAGTCGGCTGCTCCAGCAAAGACAGTAAGCTAATTGTTCTTACTTGTCACTAGTCTTGAATTTGTACTATGATCTGAATTTTTAGTTAGAGAATATATGAATTTTTACTCACGTCATTCTTGAAAAATAATATATTCATGTATGTAGTTATATGGCTTGATTTTAGGTAATTCTTCAATTTTTTTTTTCTTGGGTTTAAATTGAAGTGGTTGGCTGCTGTTAATTGATGAGTATATGGACTCCTTGATAAATATTTATCGGCGTGGTTCTATATTTTGGGGGTTAGCGTATATCGGCAGGTTAGAGAATACGTGGATTCCTTTCTGCACTTTATAGCGTACTGTTGTTTTACTGATAAATTTTTCAATGTTTTGCTATTGTTTGTTGATATACGAGTTGCTAATATTATTGTTGTACTGTTAATTTATGCTGTTGTCCTTTTCGACTCATTTTGCTAATATTTTACTGATGTACGAGATTTTACTTTGTTGTTTATTGTTGTTGATTTTTTACATTATTTTGGACATTTAAATTGTATAAATAGGGAAGAAAAAGTAAGAATGTGGATGCTGAAAATGTGGATCAACCAAGTGGCCGGAAAGTAATGAAATTAAACCACCGTCTGAAAAGGTATAGTTTATTTTTTGGTTAGATAAAAGGCGAGAATTTTATTTACAGTGCCTCATATTGCCTTGTACTTAATCTGACATGAAATTCTTATGACTTATCAAAGGGAGAAAGAGAAAGAGCACAAGAGGGAATATCTCACTAATCAAGAAAGGTGCACTGCATAAACCTGAAAGGGGGGAAACAACTAAAACCAATGTAAGCTATGTTCATCAAAATACTAGATAATTCATATAAATTCTGAATATTATGAATTGTTTCCTCTTTAGCAGGTGTCTCACTCAATTTTATCATCTTCCCCTACGAGGACCACGAGAAATATGGTGCGCAATGCGTCATTGGCTTAGACCCATGCAAATCTGATGTAAATGAAAAAGGAAAAACTATGATTGTAAAGAAGACACCTCAGAAGAAAAAAGGAAAGGGTTAGCAAGAAAGGAGTTGAAGACTTGGGAACTCAACAATCCACAAACAATGCGTTCTGCACATACTGAACAAAACAATGTAAAATTCTCAACATCCAAGGGTCGAAGCACAAGCACATCTGTTGCACCACAAGATTAGGAGTCAACTGTCTTGGGATCATATTGGCATGTACTACCAAGTGGCGAAAATTGATTTTCTTTTGGCGGATTTTTGTTATTGTTATTGGTATTACAATAAACAAAAGTTCCATTTTCTTCAAAAAAGCTAAAAGCTAACAAGGCCTATAGTTTTGGGAATTCAAAAAATCACTTTTAGGAAGTGATTTGGAAAAAAAATGATCATTGTTTATGTATTGGTTAACAATATACACCAGCCTGATGGCATAATATGTAAATTGTGTATGAACTTGTGCATAAGTCAACACTATCAGCCTTAAAATGTACTCTATTGGCTTATTATCCAATGGGTCACATCCAGTTTACCACTTATACATAAAATATTCATATTTTATTATTTATTGTTTTTCTATCAGTGACTTTTGAGATTAATGGTTCTATTTTTTTCCGATATAACAAATGTTATTTTTTTATATTAACGGTGTAGGCGGGTTCTTATTGGTTAACAATATGCACCTGCCTGAAATTTAATATGTTTTTTTTTAAGGCGATACCCGCATATTTTGTAAGCAATTTCCCATCGGGGATCCCAACGGAAGTATGCATTCGTAACAATCAGTGTACATCATTCCGAATCAAAATTCAAAAGATTCACAATCACTATTTCTTCACGTATGGTTGGGCAAAATTTTTTTTTTTGCTAACTTTATTATGGAGTCAGATTTTATGGTATTTTTCTATGTTGCTCATCAACTATTTGATGCACATGTATTTAAGTGTGAGTCGTGCCTCAAAATGAGGATGCCTCGAGCTGATATCCCAAAGTTTATACTCGGTAATTAGTTATTGTTTTGCATTATCCGCTACAATATCATGTCGCTTAATATATGTGATATCAACATAATAATTCTTATCTAATATGGATTCTTATTAACTTCTACCAGTTAAGTGTGGGATGGATAAATTTGATGCAGGTTTTGATTTGGCTGGGCCTATGGAAGCAAATATGCGTTTTGATCCTACTGCTAAATATTCAAGTGAGAAATATGAAGTGGGTATGTACCAATTTCCTTATAATTCTATAGTGCTTGATTTTTAGAACATTTTTTTTATCTTAATCTTTAACTACATTTTTTATGATATGTTGATATTTTTTTTGAACTTATTTTTTTATAAATTGACATAGTATATGTGGAACATCCTAATCGAATTGAGAATCCGGTGACTCTCCATGAACATTTGGTTGGTAATGGTGTTGTTGCCAGAAATTCTTCCAAGATGATTGGTCCGCATCCAAAAGATCCTGGTGTTGATTATGTCAGTGACAATTTTTCCGAGGATGATTTTCTTTCACTAAGGAATTTCAACGTTATGATCAGTAATCATTATCTGGTTAAATCTTGGCTGGTAATTAACTGTAACTTAAATATCAACCGGATAATGATTGTCGTTTTTTTATTCTGTGTATAGTTTAAATTTTCAATTTATGTGGTTATAGCTTATTTCATCGACGTTTTGGAGGTCTTATATGAGTAGGGTTGATGAGCTTCCCAAAGCTATGAAGGTATCTATGAAAGGAAAGATATGGAGCATTGGATTGCATTTTGAGAGAACTTGTGTGTTGATGCGGGTTAAAGATCTTGATGAATTTATTGACACCAATCGTTTGTTCAATATTAGAGGTTCAAAGGTTACTTTTGTTTTGGTTGATGAAGCCAAACTTTTGTTTGAAGTGAAGATTAAAAACTAGGCAAATTTCTTCAAGATTAGTTGTGAATTTTGTGTTTGATAACAATTTACAATTTTTATTTTGTTTTATTTCTAAATTTCGAAAGATTTCTTTGTGTTCCAACTATGTTTCTCATATAATAAAGTACGACAATTGTGGTGAATTATTGCTTTTTTTTTTTGAAAACTCATACTTCATTTATGTGGTGTCATGCAATGAATGGGTTTAAGAGTGTTACCTGTTAGTAGCATAGTCTAGCTACAACTGAAGCACGCACGCTTTATTCATATGGTTTGGGCAGAATCATCTGAACGTACGTCATCCATATCTGTATCTAACAACAAACATAAAGATATGACTAAATTTAGTATACCAGTTGACATTATCACCATTTCAGTTGAAAAAATAAACTCATATTTAAGTTATAATTATGATTGTAGGCATTGATTTACGACAGCTAAGTGCAATATTCTGAAGACAAAAATAATTGCACGCATTAAGGGTAATTGACGTACAACACCCATAATTTGACATCTCCCACGATAAAATGTGACAGAATTAGGATCGGGGCTTCGAATTTTTGTCTAAGTACACTACAACATAAATGGCTTTATGTAACACTTCGTTTGTAACACTTTTAAAATTTTGACTTTTATGTAACACTTTTGTAACACTTAGGAATATGTATCACTTTCATGTAACACTTTTGTAACATTCTGCGAATATGTAACACTTTCATGTAACACTTTTAGAATATGTAACGCTTTGAACGTAACACTTTTAAATTGTAACGCATTTAGGTAACACTTTCCAATAAGTAACAGTACTTTTTACGCAACACTTTTGAATAAGTAACACTTTTATGTAACACTTATAAATAAGTAACACTTGTAAATAATAAAATTATTTATTTTATTTTAAATTAATTAAATATTTGTGGATTATTTTTCTTATGTGACTTTAATTTTTATTTGTCTAATGTGTTACATTTTAATTATCACAACAGAATATCTGTAACATAAGTGGTGAAAGCGATCAACTCAGACCTACAAAAATAACAATTCATTATAGCACCTAAAGATTTACTTATTCGTTATCAAAAATAAATTAAATTTTATTTGTGACTTATTTGTGTGTATGTATATAGATATACACACATTATATTTTTACTAAACAATTACAAAATAGACTTGTAGCTTTAGCCTTTAAGAATTTGAATACATTTTTTTAAGTGTGAGAGCCAAGACTTGGGACATTTGGTCATGTCTCTTCATATTTGTAAGTTTATTTTTTTATTTAAAATCTATGAAACACAACAATTAAGGTGTCTTAATACATAAAATTATGGTAATTAAAATTAATGATAATGTCTTAAGATTTATATACAATAACTAGATGTATAAAATTAATGTGATATAAAATAAGTTATATATATATAAATATATATATGAGTGGATGAAAATGAAAAAAAAAAAAATAGTGGAAATATTGTGTCAAATTGATATGAATAACGTAAATAAAATTAAGTTAGATTGTAGTTTGATGAAAACTTAATTTTGAGTGTATTTTATTGATGGTATAATAAAATCTTGTGTATATATTGTTTTTCTTAAAATAATAACTAAAAAAGTTATTGTAGCCTAGTGGTTAAGACTTTGCGCTTAAGCTCCTGCAATCTAGCAACCTGGGTTCGAAACCCAACAATGACAAATTTTTAATTTTTTCTTTCAATTAAAAGTGTTACATAAAGGGGGTTATAGTGTTACCATAAAGTGTTACAATTTAAAATCTAATGTATCACTTATTAAAAGTGTTACTAAAGATCATCAAAAGTGTTACATTATACTTTAGGTAGCACCGGCAAATGTAACACCAATAAAGTGTTACCTAAAGTCTATATTAACATATTTTAGTATATATGTAACACTTTTTGGGTGTTACATTAGCCCATTTATGTTGTAGTGGTAGTAGTTCTAAAGACATAATGCAATTTGGCACCCTTCATTATATAATTTAACATGAAATATTAAATCTCTCATATTAGTGAGACCACACAAAGAAACACTTAATATTATTTAATATGTAAATGAGATAATGTTCAATCAATTTAATAGTTACTCGAAGTGAAAGTTTTATAAATATGACAAAAAAGAAAAAAAAATTATGTATATTAATCATGAAGCCTCCTTCAGACATGATGAAATCATCTATTAGGCCATCCAATTATTTCTACCGATTGATTATTTTATAATTAGTTGACAAAATACTCCAAGATTATTTGAAAGAAAATGTTTATTTTCGTGATCTTCTATCCATAATAGATAGTCTTAGAGGGTGATTGCAAATTCAATTGCAACACCAGAACAACTTTTAAAAAGCAATTTTACTTAGAATGTGTTTGCAATCTCATATTTGGGGTCTCAAATCACTTGCTAGAAGTGATTTTGAGAATCCCCATAACTATAAATTTCGGTACTACAACAAGGTTTTTTCAATTAAATGGAACTATTGTTTATTTTATTCAAATTTTTTATATTGTTTAGAATCACAATTTTTTCCAAAACAATTACAAAATCTAATTTCATCACAAATCAATTTTATGAGCACACTATTACAAACATTCCCTTAATATTATAAATACTTCAGTCTTATATTAACTATAATAATATGTTAGAGAATAATAATTATGTGCTGTAAAAGCACTGAGTTGATTATATCATAAATTTGGAAGTCTAATTATACCTGCCAATTGATTATTTTATTATCATGTGACAAAATACTCCAAAATTATTTGAAAACAATTGCTGATTGACAAGATTTGTTATCCAAATAGATATTCGTAGAGAGTGTTTGTAAACTCAATTGCAATACCATAATCACTTTTGAAAAATAATTTTAATTTAAAAGGTGTTTGCAATCTTATATTTGGGGTCTCAAATTACTTTCTAGAAGTATTTTTTTTTATAATCACCAAGACTATAGATCTTGGTAGCTTTTAGCTTTTTTCAATTAAATGGAACTATGGTTTATTTTATTCATTGTTTTTTAATTACTTAGAATCCATAAAAAACCAAACAGTAACTTTTTATTATTCATTGTTTTTTATTATTCATTGTTTTTTATTATTCATTGTTTTTTAATTACTTCCTACAAGTGCTTTTTGGAATTCCCAGAGCTAAAGATTTTGATAGCTTTTTGCTTTTTCCAATTAAATGGTGTTGTTATTTATTTTATTAATTGTTTTAAATTGTTTAGAATTACTTTTTTCACAAACAGTAACCATTGTGATTCTAATTGCATAAAAAATCAATTATATAATAACACTTCAATCTTATATTAACCATAATATTTCTTATAAATAATATTAATTGACATCAAATTTATCCTCTAATCTTCTTTGGTTATTTCCTTATTATTCTAGGTTGCTGGCTAAAATCTCGGCACCAAATTCAATTAGTACATAATAATATGTTAAATAATAATAATTGTTTATTAAATAGATATTCAGCCACTTTATGGATTCTAAATATGTAGCGATACAACTATAAATTGATTGAAGTGTATATTTTCCATTGATTTTATCATCTTTCACTTTTTATACGTGATTTTTGAATCTTTACCAGATTTATAAATATTCTTTTTCTTATCTATTTCTGAATGAAGATTTCATAACCCTAATTACGCGCTCATGATTAGAGTATATTTGAATGAAATATTTTTACCATGGATATGTATTATGTTCGTAACTATAAATACTCGTGTTATTGGGTTAGACGATATCACATGTCTCTAACTCAGTTGTTCATTCTACATATATATTGTACTTGTCTTCTCTCCTACTATGCCATCCATGTATTTGTTAGCGAAAGATGTGAACCCGTCAAAAACAACCTGGGCGATGAAGCTTAGGTTAGTTCGTTGTTACGACTGTCCGGCGTACAGACAACATAATCGAATTGTAAACACAGAATATCTTTTCCACGATGAAGAAATATTTCTTCTATTATTATTTCATATGATAATGTGATCATTCGATTATATCATCTATCGTAACAATTTATAATTCTTTCGATTATCTAATTGATTCCTTTATGATAAAGGGCGAGCGAATACACGTTACAATAAGATCCAACCACAGAGACTCGTATACTGATCGCATATTTGAAGGTCGTTTGTACGCGCTGAAGAATTTTGATGTTATGGACAACAATATGTGTTACAAGATGGCCTCCAACAAGTTCAAGATACTCTTCATATGTCAAACCCGCCTTACTGAAGTATTTGATGAGTCCTTCCCTATGATCCTTTATGATTTTGTGCCAGTGGATAAGCTTTTGAACTTGGATGATTTAGATGAATATAAGCTTATAGGTAAGAACTCCATTAAATGTTCTACCTTAAAATCATAATTAATTCATTTTGTTGAATACAACTATATTGCATTCTAATTTTAAACGAATATTTCTGATGCAATTTTAGACGTTATTGCGAGGGTTATATCTGTTATGGTGCCACAGTACAAGGACAAAGTACGTATGTTTGGCCTATTTTATGTGTTTATGTTTAATATTTCTTTTGCGATATTAGACGTGTAAACTATTGGATTTACTAAGGCCGTAAATGTTTTGATTTTAATTCATGCACATTTTTTTTTTTTTTTATATTTTACTGTTTTCTTACATGAATTTATAGGAACAATTCCATATCATGCACTTTGTGGGGTGATTTTGTGGATGAAATGATGCGCGTTGTTGAAGTCGGCGGCCCGGATCCACCTATTGCAATATTGCAATTGTTCAGGCTAAGCAGTTTCATGGTGAGTTATATGTTTATTTCATTTTATAACGTCGAACAATTTTGGACTAATTTTTTTATTGAATTTAATGTCATACTGGTTATAACTTAATTGATCTTACAATTTCAGGAATGATTAATGTTTGAAATATGTGTCATGCATCTAGGATGATATTTGGTGCGTGATAGGTATGACCCAGTAACTCCGGGTCGGGTTAACCCGCCCCCGAGCAACCGGGCCCAGAACAACGAACCCAGCAACTAAGCCGGCCCAGAAGCACGCACGAGCGAGCCTAGCACAGCCCAGTCACGACATATTTGGAAAGTGAGATCATGGGGATCTCCTCCCAACTTCCATGCAGATTTGGTGGGAGCAATTGTGGGGATTCAGTTAGGGTTTTGAATTGTATAGTATAAATAGTAGAATTGTACTCAGATTTAGGGTTCGCACTTTGTACTCCAAAACTACAACGTGTAAGATTGAAAGGAACATAGTGAAAAACTTCTCGGCAGGTGACTGTTTACGCCCGTGGACGTAGATCTCCGGATCGAACCACGTATATCTTGTGTACTTTACTTTTTCTCGCATTTGGTAGTGTGGTTAATCGGACTATACTTCGAATTTCTGGGATAAGCGAACTGCTCTTTAACAATTGGTGCCGTCTGTGGGAACGATTCGAAAGAAAACCCAAGTATACTTCAGCGTCGTCACAACCGCTATGGTGAATACTCGTCGATCTGCTAATCCTACCCGGTCCCGTCGCAATCCTCCTGTGGATCAGAATCCTCCGCGGGCGCACGTCAACATGTAAAATCTCCCTCCTGCCAATGATCCGGCGCAAGTTAATCCACCACCTGCCCCCGAGTTGTCGTAGGTGCAACAAGCATTTCTTCGGGAGCATGCCGCTCTATTCCAAGAATGGAATAATCGGCGCGCCCACTCCGGAGAGCGCGCCAACAATGGCATCGACCAAGGTGTGAGAAATCCGTCCCGCGATTTATCACGTGAATTGGATGAAGATCCACCTCACCGAGCGAGGCATGATCGTCGTCGACAGCGGTCAGCCTCTCCAGCGGACAACCGCAGCTCTAATGGGTCGAGACCCCGTTACACCCACGAAGGCGTGGATCGTCGCAGAACTGTAGACGCACCAAAGCGTCCTCGCTTAGATAAATCCCGTGTGCTGGATCCTCTGGAACAAGAACAAGCCCAATTTGCTGCGGAGCTTGACAAGGTGTTGGGTCTCGATGCTGACGGGGAGATCATTATCCCGTTCTCCGAAGAGATTCTTGCTACCCCACTCCCCCAGGGGTTCAAGCTTCCCCCCGTGTCCGTCTACAACGGCACCGGAGATCCAAGTAATTTTCTAAACGTCTTCAAGTATGCTATGTTCAACCGCAAGTGTACACCTCACCACTTGTGTAAGGTGTTTCCTGAGTATCTCCAAGACGAAGCTAGACTTTGGTTCGATTCTTTACCCCGGGGCAGTGTTACCTCTTTTCGGGATCTCGCCGAGCAGTTTTGGGCGCGTTTTCATACGCGAGCAAAACCCATGGCCACCTTGGCCGATCTCATGAATCTGGAACAGCGAGATGGGGAGACTGTTACCCAATTTCTCGATCGCTTTACCGCAGAAAGCCTTAAAGTTGGCAGCCGGTCTGATGATGTTATCATCAATGCCTTTATGAATGGCCTTCGCCCCGGGCCGCTTTACACCTAGCTTGTCTGAAACCCTCCTACTACGACCCGGGCTCTTTTCAGCATTGTATGCAGGTTCGCCAAGGCTGAAGAACAAACCCGCCGCAAGCGCGAGAAACATGCCATCAAACGGCAATCGGATAAAACACAAGCTGGGACTAGTACCCGGCCTAGTGCCTTCACTCTCCAAGCAGAGGACGTTTGGAACCTCGCGGAGATATCCCTCAGCTCACTCCACTTACAAAATCAAGGACATAAATCCTTTCTGTTCACAAGAATGATCTGCGACCGTGCCCACGGATAACTGCTCCGGCAGAGAAACGTAACCATGACAAGTGGTGTGCGTACCACCATGATCATGGACATGACACCGAAGAGTGTCGCGAACTTGGAAAAGAAATTGAAGATTGTTTGAAGAGGGTTTCGTACGGCAATATGTAGCTCGGACCGAGGACAGGTCTCGGTCAAATCAAAATGGAGGCCCACAAAAAAGCCGCGGAGGCTACAACGACCGAGGTCCATGACAAAACAGGCCTCAGTGGTAGAATAACAGGTCGGGGTACAACAACTATGCTCGGCAAGGCCAGGGAAGAAGTCAACAACCCCAATTGCTGCCGCAACCACCTCCTCATGGAGGTCCTAGAGACAATCCGCCCAATCATGTTATAAATGTGATCTATGGGGCCATTCCAACTGGGACTTCCCAAAGTGCCCTGAAGGCGGAAGCGCGCAGGCCTCCTCCCGAGGAGCCACGCCACAAACGCCTCCACAAATCTGAAACTGTAAGTTGCCCTAAAGAAGATCCTATTCCCGAGCTCACCCCACACACTGATGCCATCGTAGTCGATATGGTCGTGGCCAATGTTACAATCAAGCGAGTCTTCATTGACAACGGGGCCGCAGTCAGTGTCATATTCGCTGATTGTTTCCAAAAAATGGGCATACCTCGGGAACAACTCCGATCGGCCCCCGGGCCTTTACAGACCTTCACTCAGGGCGAGGTCTAACCTGTAGGAATCATCAACCTTCCCGCTTCGCTTGGTACTTATCCAGCAATAAAAACCATCTTCGTTGATTTTTATGTGGTAAACTCTCCATCTCCATACAACATGATTTTGGGCCGAGATTGGCTCACCCCGGCGAAGGCCGTTTGTTCAACATACCACCTCGCACTATAGTTTCCTACACCCCACGGCGAGGTGGCCATCCGTGGCAATCAACAGGTCTCTAAAGAGTGCATGTATGTAGCACTTAGGAAGGCGACGAAGGTCCCTCCCAAACCACAGTTTCAAGTAGCCACCTCGGCTCCTACCTCGGATTCGTCTGCATCACTCGGGGACGATACTGTTAAGGTACCGCTTGACCCGGCTAAACCGGAGCAGACTGTTACAGTCGGCGCTGTAGACACCCCATTGCTACATAATGCCATCATCCAGACCTTACGCGAATATTCTGAAGTTTTTGCGTGGTCTCCCTTGGATATGTCGGGGGTCTCTCCGGACTTCATTACTCATAAGTTAAACATTGATCCCGACGTGAAGCCCATACAACAAAAATGGAGGCAATTTGCTCCGGAGAGGAACATAGCCATCCGAACCGAAGTTCAACAGCTCCTGGATGCAGATATCCTGTTTGAAGTACACTATCAGTCCTGGCTTTCTAATCCCGTGATGGTGACGAAGTCCAACGGGGCATGGAGAATGTGCGTTGATTTCTCTGATCTCAATAAGCACTGCCCAAAAGATTGTTATCCTCTGCCTCCCATCGACCAGCCGAGGCCATCACTGGGCACAAGGCACTTTGCTTTCTAGATTTATACAAGGGATACCATCAAATTCACATGGATCGCCGTGATGTCCTCAAAACGGCCTTTATCACTGACTTCGGGTGTTTTGCCTTCAAAAAAAGGCCCTTCGGGCTCAAGAATGCGGGAGCCACATACCAACGCCTTATGGACCACGTCTTCCGAGATCAAATCGGTCGAAATATTGAGGTATATGTTGACGATCTTGTTATTAAAATTTCCTCTCCCACCACATGTATACAGGACATTGCCAAGACGCTAAGCGCGTTGCGACGCTATAATCTACGCCTCAATCTGGTCAAGTGTACCTTTGGCGTTGGCTCAGGTGAATTTCTAGGATACTTGGTCTCGCAGCATGGTCTCCAGGAAAACCCAGGCAAAATCAGAGATGTATTGGATCTTCAGCCGCCGAAGATGGTGAAGGATGTCAAGCGTCTCACCGGTGGTCTCGCGGCCTTGAATCGTTTTTTGTCTAAGGCCACGGAGCGTCAGCTCCCATTCTTCAAAATTTTGCGTCAGGCAAAGAAATTTGAGTGGACTCCGCAGTGCACTGAAACCTTCGAGGCTTTAAAGCAACACATTAAGCAGTTGCCAACTATGTCCGCGCCTGTCCCCGGAGAACCCCTTTATGTATATTTAGCATCTGCCGAGGAAGCAATTAGAGCGGCCCTTGTCCGCGAGGATCGTGGGAGTCAGCAACCCGTGTATTTTCTGAGCCGGGCACTTCAAGGGGCAGAGACCCGATATTCTGTGGTAGAGAAAACAGTGATGGCCCTCTTCATGGCTACCCGCCGCCTGCGGCCATATTTCCAAGGACGTGACATCAGGGTTCTCACTAATCACCCTATTCGTCAAATCCTTGTTAAGCCCGATGTGTCAGGACATCTGGCTAAGTGGGCCATCGAACTCGGGGAATATGATATTCAATTTCTACCTCGTCGGGCCATCAAAGGCCAAGCCCTTGCGGATTTTTTGGTAGAAGCACCATTCCCTGACCCCGGTTCGCCTGCATATGACACTACTCCTAATCACTCCAATCCCGAAGCTGAAGCCCGCAAGTGGCAATTGTACGTGGATGGAGCCTCTGCGGCCCAAGGCAGTGGCGTCGGGGTCCTTCTCATTTGTCCGATGGTGTTGAAATCAAGTATGTCTTGCGACTTAAGTTCAAGGTGACCAACAACGAAGCGGAATATGAGGCAGTTCTTGCTGGGCTTCGGCTCGCCCAATCCTTTGCAGCTTCGCATATCCAACTTTTTACGGACTCCGAGGTGGTCTCTAGTCAAATTAAAGGCGTTTATGCAGCCAAGGATGATACGTTGAAAAGGTACCTCGCTTTGACACTTAAGCTTTTAGCAACTTTTGCTTCGGTTGATATCCAGCAGGTGCCTGGCAAAGAAAATGTTCAAGCTGATGTTATTAGCAAAATGGCCTCCGCGGTCCCGACCAACATGTCTCCGGATATAATCGTCGAAGATGCTATCCACCCTTCCATACATGAGGCAACGGTTTCTGTAATAACTGAGAGCAGTCCCAATTGGATGACTCCAATCATCCATTATCTTTGGGATGGTACACTGCCGGATGATAAATTACTCGCTCGACAGATAATTCTTAAGGCACCGAAGTATGCACTCCACGACGGAATCCTGTACCGACAGTCATACTTACAGCCGAGTCTTCGCTGCCTTGATCTAGTCCAGGCTGACTATATTCTTCGCGAATTTCACGAGGGGGCCTGTGCTAGCCATATTGGCTCGCGGACGTTGGCCAAGAAAGTCCTTCGGTGGGGATACTACTGGCCTACGTTATTTAATGATGCCCATAATTTAGTATCAAAGTGCGACAAGTGTCAGCGACACTCCAGAGTGAAGCATCTTCCACAAACCGAGCTCACTGGCATACAAAGTGCCTGGCTGTTTATCCAGTGGGGAATCGACATTGTAGGCCCATTTCCAGTCGCTCTGGGAGGTTTAAAATTTCTTGTGGTTGCAGTGGATTACTTCACCAAATGGGTTGAAGTCGAGCCCCTCACTACTATCACCGGTCAGAACATCTTGAAATTGTCTGGCGTAATATCATATGCCACTTCGGCATCCCGAGCGCCATTATCTCAGACAATGGCAAACAGTTCACCAATGACCCCTTTCGGTCCTGGTGTGAGGAGCTGCACATCAAACAAATTTTCACCTCGGTCGCTCATCCTCAAGCCAATTGTCAGGTCGAAGTCACCAACCGCACCATGCTTACTGGTTTAGAGAAGCGCTTAGATCAAGCTAAAGGTCTCTGGGCCGAGAATCTTCCGCAGATTCTCTGGGCCTATCATACCACGCCGCACACGTCAATCGAAGAAACCCCATATAGCCTCAGTTATGGCTCCGAGGCTGTCATCCCTGCTGAGGTGGAGGTACCTAGTCTTCGGCTCGTTACCCTCGATCCCGAGACTGACGACGATACTCTCCGTACTAACTTGGATGAGCTCGAGCACCGCCATGATCAATCCTTCATTCAACAAGAAAAATGTAAGCAACGAGCAGCTCAGTATTACAACCTCCGGGTTAGGGGTACTCAATTTACAGTCGGAGATCTAGTACTCCGGTTAAATTCTGCCAGCAAAGCCGCCCCCGAGGGCAAACTGCATGCCGCCTGGGAAGGGCCATACCGCGTCATTGCCGCGCATGCCTCCGGGAGCTATCAGTTAGCACATCTAGATGGTACGCCGATACCCCGAACATGGCATGTTACTAATCTACGGCGTTTTTATCTATAATTCCCGATCGACAAGTACCTTTTCTACCTTTACATTCTTTGTACGTTATTTCATTTTCGCGCTATAACATCTTCTTTTTATGAGTCTCCTTGTATTTTAAATTGTTCTGACAATTACTTTAAATAAAGTTTTAACTTTCAATACATTATCGTACTTTCTTCTACGCCGCGGGGACGCCCCGGTTTAGACTCCTTATTTTCTGTCTCTGGACACACTGGTCTCTTGCTTGATCCGTCCGGAGAGATCAACTTTTAGTCCCCGAACATTTATTCCCTCTCGACTGTTTAACCGGGGAGGTCATTCACTCCCGCCTGATCCGTCCGGGGAGGTTCTATGCCTTGTTCTTACAAGGGCTTATTTACGTATTGTACTCCCGAGTACTAATTACCTCATTATTTTCATAATGACAAGTCAAAATAGTTGCCTCATGATCAAACATTAACCACTTTTATTTAATATACTTGTCAAACATATCAGAAAGTGTTCTTTACATATACACACGCGTTATTATAACAGCCACGCATTATCTTCGCGTCCTCCGGGATCTGGAGGTTCCTCGGCTTGGGACTCCGGTTCTTCCCCGGCATTGACTTCCTCTACGCCGAGGACTCACTCTCGACACTGGACTTGGAACGTCATTCCTCCCTCGGCCCCGAGGACTCGTTTGAGGCGCTGGTCTCGGCATGTTAGCCCATTCTGCGGGATCCCACTCCGCGGGGTCCATTACTTCAATCTCCTCGGCTAACTTCTCAACCTCCTCCTCCGCAACAGCTACCGGGGTCTCTTTCCCAACGGCCACCGGGGTCGGCTCTTGGATTATGATCCCTTTGCCTTTTCCCGCCGTTCCCTTTTTACTCCTCCGCGGAGCCTTCGCGATCTCCTGGCCTCGGCTGGAGCTTGCAATATATTGTTCTGCAGTACGGCGCCACCTGTCGCGGCCTCTTAGGCCCTCGTACATATTCAGGAGTAATTCCAGTACTTCCCGCTTTCTCACAAGCTCGGAGGAGTTTGTGTGACCGACCGCCATCAGTGCCGTAATTTTCTCCTGAATCTCGGTTATCCGCTCCTCGACCTCCTCAAAAGTTAGCAGGCCTTACTCCGTCAGTATTCGCTCATATTCCTATTGGTGGATGATGACACGGTCTAGTTCGGCGACCATCGACAAATATTTTAGCTCCCGGTCTCTCGCCTTTTCCACAGCTTTGGCCCTTGCCTCTTCGGCCTCCTTGGCCCTTCTCTCCGCTACGACCACCCTCCTCTCCAACCGAGGAACCACTTGTTTTTGCAGATTATCCTTTTCCCCGCAGAACCAGTCTAAAGACTGCATGAGTTTCTTTATTACATTATGCAGCTCCTCGGCATTCTCCTGTTTGCAGCACACAATCAGTACTCATATGATATTCTCAAACCAACGACAAATCAGTAACTTAGCAATTTTGACAACAATCGACTTCATATTCAAAAAAGACAAGTGTATACATCGTTTGCAGTCATTACATCAGAAATACAAGTTTTTCCTATCATCTATTATATGTACAGTTCATCAAAATTGCGGGGAACGACTGACCTCCCCCTGTTCGTCTCCTTCAGCTGCCTCCGGCACCTCCACCTCAACCTCGTGCTCTCCCTCCGGCAGTTCTTAGATCACCCCCGCGTCACCTCCCGCTGCCTCAGCGGTGATTTACATGCGCGGAGGTGGATCCTTGTCTCTAGGCTCCGGGATGAGTTCACCCCGGCGAAAGGCCAAGAACTCTTCGTCTTGATCCACATCACAGGCAGCGATCTCCTCGGCGTTTAGAATCGTCTTCTTCTCCGCCAGAGCCCTCACTAAGGGCCACTCCGGGACACGACCCAGTGCGTTGTAATACGCCTCCTCTACAGTGCCCACGGCGTTGAAATCATATCCGAACTCTGGACGATAGACGTCCACGTTCGGATAGATTTCTTTCACTTTCTCTTGCAGCACTGACCGTGTTGCCGTGTCCCCGACCGCGACGAAGCTTGTCTGATAGTCGAGAAATGTGCTGGTTTGCAACAGTTTCTCTACAAATGTCTTCAGCATGGCACCCTGGCCATCCACTACGGCCGCCTCCTTGGCTTTCATCTCCGCCCGCAGTTCCGCCACTTCGCCGCGGAGCACCCCGACTTCTGCCTCCACCTCGCGCAGCCGCGCCACCTCATTCTCCACCAAGGAAGCTCTCTTACGCGCCTCGGACAGGTCGTGAGTTAACCTATCATTCCGGGAACGCAGCTCCCTCACCGTTTCGGCTAGCTCTTCCTTGGCCTCTCTCTCACTCCTTCGGCCGAATCCATGATCCCCTGAGCCAGACGTAGAAGCTCCTCGACATCGGGCCCCTCCAGACCCAGCACGTTTGTGCGCCCTTGCCCCTTGAAACACAAAACCACTAACAAACATTAGAAGGAAAAAAAAAAAGATTCAACAGCAGTTTTTCACTCCAGCAATGGTTACAAATGCTTTACCTCGGGGATCGACTCCGTATGCAGTCTTTTGGCCGCTCCCGGGGGAGTCACAGATGGCTCCGACCTCCTCTTCGACCTCGGGGTTGCCCCCGCGACCACCACATCTTCTTCCGTCCCTGCCGACGGCCTTGGACTCGGCGACGCTCCACTTCTAGGTGCCACTTCAGCTGCAGTTCCTTTCTTCTTTGATGCCTCGGGCACCGCAGGGCTTCCCGAAGTCTCCTTTCTGAAGCGTCCCACTGCAAAAGAAATTCGTGGTTAATCCTGTGCAAGTTGCAGTCAGTTACATAAATTTAAAGTTCCTACCCTCCTCGGCTGCCCTGGCTGCCGACTCCTGCCCCTTGGTGGGATCCCCCTCTGCTCCGCCCGAGTAATACGGGCTTAACCCTGCCTCCTCCAGCTCCTCCTCGGTGTAGAGGGTCTTGAATGTACCTACAGTCCGGAATTGACTTACAACCTCCGGCTCCGGCTCTGCCACCGGGGCATTATCTAATACCTCCTCCCTCCTCCACCTCGGGAGGACCACGCCAGTCTTCACATAAATAAATTTCTCCTCCAGCCCTCCACCTTACTCGGGTTTTGCACCTTAAACCCACCTCGGGCCCTGGGGCTAAAGGAGTACCATCCCTTCGATTTCCCGAAGGCCTTCAGTTGGAAGAAAAACCTAAACAAATCAACGTTTGGTTTCACCCCGGCATTCTTACATACCACTGTAAATCCGACAACCTGCCTCACGGCATTGGGTGCTAATTGACTCAGGGCAATGTTATAATACCTCAGCAATTGCACTACGAAGTCCCACAGGGGGAATCTAATTCCTATTCTTAGATGGTCTATATACACACTTATGAAGCCCCTTGGCGGGCAGCAAGCTCGGTCACTAGGCTCCGGCACTATGTATTCTAAGTTAAAAGGGAAGTAAAAGGTTGGAATCAGGGCTTCTATTTGCACCCGCGTCATCCGCAGTGCCTCCACGGCCACCTCAAAATCCTCCTCCAAACACTCACTAAACCCTACTGCCCGGGTGCCGGATTCCATGCTGTCTGCCCTATATACCATCCTAATCACTCTTCTTTCTGGAATGATATACTTACTAAACTAAACTAAACTAAACTAAACTAAACTAAACTAAACTAAACTGAACCCTAAACCCTAAACCCTAAACCCCCTAAACCCTAAACCCGATATACCATCCTAACGGGGTTTTATCGGTTCCTACCTCCCTAATTGAAGATGAAGACTATGAGGAAGACATACTTACTTGGTTTTGATTTGAGATGGCTCACAAATGGCACAGATGAATCTCCTTTTTTCCCGCTCTCTGTATCTTGCAAGTCGCGAATGAGAATAATGAAGTTTACTGTGCAGGCCTTCTCTATATATACTCAGGCATCAACGGCTCAGATCTGGCCTTCGCGCGTGGACGTCACGCGCATTACAGTTACCTAGGCGCGTGGGAGACACGCTTCTTGGAATTCTCAAACGCGTCACTTCACATCCTTTTGCCTACTAATGGCGCCGCTAATCACATCAACCTCATCCTTCCCCAGGAGGTTTTGGGTCTCACTCCGGTGATCCCTTCACCTCGAGTATTTTAGTTCGGCCTCGCCAAACCTTACGACCCCGGGGATACTCCATCTTGGCTCCGGTCGACCCCATGACCTCGGGGATACTTCAGTTCGGCTCCGGTCGACCACACGACCTCGGGGATACTTCAGTTCAGTCACGATTGGTCCTCGTGGAGTCCTTCACTACGGGGATGCATCATCTCAGCTCCGCTCGATCCCCTGACCCCAGGGATACTTCGGTTCGACAAAGATAGCATCCCTCCTTGCTAGCTACATCCTTACATCACTCAATATCGGCGCCCGTTACACCCTGCCCTACTTTTAACCGCAGCTCCTACCTCGCTCCAGCTGGTGGGGGGGCATCTGATAGGTATGGCCCAGTAACTTCGGGTCGGGTTAACCAGCCCCGGAGCAACCGGGCCCAGAAGAACGAACCCAGCAACTAAGCCGACCAGAAGCACGCACGAGCGAGCCTAGCACAGCCCAGTCGCGGCATATTTGGAAAGTGAGATCATGGGGATCTCCTCCCAACTTCCATGCAGATTTGGTGGGCGCAATTGTGGGGATTCAGTTAGGGTTTTGAATTGTATAGTATAAATAGTAGAATTGTACTCAGATTTAGGGTTCACACTTTGTACTCCAAAACTACAACGTGTAAGATTGAAAGGAAGATAGTGAAAAACACCTCGGCAGGTGATTGTTTACACCCGTGGACGTAGATCTCCGGATCGAACCACGTATATCTTGTGTTCTTTACTTTTTCTCGCGTTTGGTAGTGTGGTTAATCAGACTATACTTCGAATTTTTGGGATAAGCGGATTGCTCTTTAACAGTGAGGATATTGAAGAAGTGAAGGAATTTCAGAGGAGGTACAGTGGATAAATAAAGTTTTATTTCTTTAATATCAATTTATTTAATTGACATCAAATTTATCCTCTAATCTTCTTTGGTTATTTCCTTATTATTCTAGGTTGCTGGCTAAAACCTCGGCAACCAATTCAATCAGTATAGTCTCATTGGCTCAGGTGCTACTAATGACGAAGACTTGGCGAAGGGAAAGATTCCAACTATGAGTATTCGTCAGCTTACAGAGATCAGTGAGGTAGTATAAGTGTTTTTAGTATATGTTATATACAAATATCACCTGCGTAGTTTAATATATTATGCCTTCAATTCATTATTGATATCTGATGTAATTTATCATCAGAACGACGCAAAGTTTTTAAATTGCATGTTCTTAGATGGAATAATATGTAAATTTTGTATATACTTATTCATAAGTCAACACTATCAGCCTTAAAATGTACTCTACTGGCTCATTACACAATAGCGTCACATCTAGATTACCACTTATACATAAAATATTTATATTTTATTATAAGACTTTTTTTCCATCAGTGACTTTACACATTAATTGTTCTGTTTTTTCCAATATAACAAATGTAATTTTTTTATGTTAATGGTGTAGGCGGGTTCTTATTGGGTTGTGGCTATAATTGTTGACATTGAGGACAACGAGTGGACTTACTTATCGTGTAGTAAGTGTTTGTGGAAAATCAAAAGTGTAGATGGAAAGCTTTTGTGTAATAATTACAACAAGAATGATGTGACGGGACATATAAGGTAATTATAATTACAGTAATCTTTTAATTCAGTAATTATGTATGATGATTCGAAATAATTTTTGGCATTATACATCTTAAGGTCCTTAAAGTATTAATGTTTGTTTTAAATGGTCTTTAAAGTATCATTTTGTTTTAATTGGTCCTTGAAGTTATAAATTTTTAAATCAATTAGTCCCTGAAGTATTTTTTGTTTCAATTGGTCCCTTATGTTTTACAATTATTTCAATTGATCATTAAACTATTACAAAATTCTATCTTAAGGCCCCCTAAAAGAAAAAAAGATACATAAAATATGTGAAATCGTCGATTTAATTCAAAATAATATTATAACATATCTTTTATTAAATAAATATTGTGTTATTTGTTTATGATACTTTTACCATCAAACGAGGTGAATTATACTATAATAGGATTTGAACAAAAGTTCGAGATTATAATTTCTCAATAATTTTATCCAAACTTTGAGAAATATTTTGTGGTACTTTAATTTTAGTGATAATTTAGTTGAGATATTTTGAACTCTATCTATCTTGAATTTAATGTAAAACTGAACATTATTAACGAAAGGACTTTGAAATTTTATGTTTGAAGGTCTTTACAATATTTAAAAAAATTAAAGTTATTTCGTTGATAATGTTCAATTTTACTTTAAATTCAATATAGTTAGAGTTCAAAATATCTGGATCAAATTAGCACGTTTCTAACTAAAATAAAGTAGCACAAGTATTTTCTCAAAGTTTGGATGAAATTCTTGAAAAAATATAATCTTGGAGTTTTATTCAAATCGATATTTTAGTATAATTCACCTTCGTTTCAGGGGGAAAGCATCATAATGATAAATTACAAAACATTTATTTAATAAAAGATATGCTACAATATCATTTTGAATTAAATCGGTGATTTCACATATTTTATGTATTTTTTTCTTCTAGGGACCTTCAATATATTTTTGTAATAGTTTAAGGACTAATTGAAATAATTCCAAAACATAAGGGACTAATTAAAATAAAAAATACTTCAGGGGACCAATTGAATTAAAAAACTACAACTTTAAGGACCAATTAAAACAAAATGATACTTTAAGGACTATTTAAAACAAACATCAATACTTTAAGGACTTCAAGATGCATATTGCCATAATTTTTTAGTGAATGTTTAGTTATTATTTGAAAACAATTATAAATGTGTAGGTACGAGATACAGGTGCGTGTGTTTGATAAAACCTACACTGTTCCATTCATACTTTGGGAAAATGCCTGTATCGAGATATTTGGAAAGTCTGCTATTGACCTTAAGATTGCTCTTACTAGGGTATGTTGTTTATAATTTTCTTAGGACATGTTTTATGATGGAACTTTAATATGTTAATTCAATACTGGGTTTTCTGATTTGTTTCATATTGTATTGCAAAGGATAATGATGCAACGGTGGCGGAGGAAGTTAAGTCACTTCTAGATAAAGAATATATGTTCAAAGTGCAAGTGAAAAGTGATCAAGTCTCTGGTTTTCAAAATGCTGCATTTAGTGTCATCAAGATATGCACGGATAGTGATATTATTTCACTCTATTCCCTGAATGATAGTCATGTGAGAAATATTATGTATAATTTCTTTTGTTAATTTGATTTCTATTTTTTAATCAAATATTTGTATGTAAATTAAAAGTTATGTAGTTAGAAATTGAAGTTATGAACATCTTTATACTTCCCATAATTTAGGAGTCGGATATCCTTTCGAAGATGGATATGGGGAGTTTGTCAAAAAAGGAAGAGGTATGAGGCTATATCAATTTAGTTCTTGATTGTTGTATGTTCATTCATAGCTAAACAAATTTCTGTTTATAAAAAATTACTTATGCCACTAACATTGATAAAGCACAATCCGGTAACCACACAATTAAACGGTAATCTATGTAAACAATATAAGAACACACAAGAATTACGTGGTTCGCTCCGGAGATCTACGTCCACGGGCATAAAACGGCAATCGCCGAGGTGTTTCTCTTTACTCGAACGCGGAGTTTACAGTGCGTGTAACAGAATGCAAAGTGCGAACCCTAATTCAGAGTTCTTTTCACCTATTTATACTACTAAACCAAAACCCTAACTAAATCCCTATAATCTTGCCCACCAAATCTGCATGGCAGTTGGGAAAAGATCATGGCCTTGATTCGCGGAACAGATTTGATTCGCTAAACAGAATGCATGTTGCTGGGCCTGCTGGGCCTTTGTGCTTGCTGGCGCGCTTGCTGGGCCTGAGCTCAGGTTTGTGCATGCTGGGCCTCGCTGTTAGCCCGGCCTGAGCTGATCGGGTTGGTGACCCGACCCGAGCTGATCGGGTTATCCCTATCAGATGCCCCCCCCCCCCCAGCCGGAGCGAGGTAGGAGCTTCGGTTGTCACCGGGGTGGAACCGTAAGGAAGGAAAACCGGGGTCTCTGGCAGGCCGAAGTGTTTATGCGTGACTGAGTCTGTCCGCGCCCCAGGGACTCTGCGGAGCAGTCAATGGACGTAGTGCCGAGTTGGGCCGAAGTGCACGGGACATATGATGAGATATCGAATTCTCCAGACGCAAAAAACGCGTTGGAAGTATATGACAGTCTGGCCGAGGTGGAAGGTACACCGGAGTGAGAAGTTCGGCCGAAATGGGAGGAGCACCGGAGTGTGGTAGCATGACCGAGGTGGAAGGTACACCGGAGTGTATCTTGAATCTTCCTGAGGAAGGGTGAGGGTGATGTGATTGGCAGCGCCATAATGAGAGAGAGAGACGTGAAGTGACACGCTCTGCGAGTTCCAAGGCAGCTGTTCCCCACGCGCCTCGGTAACTGTAAAGCGCCTGAAGAGCACGCCTAAATCTCCATCATTGAATTTGAATAGGCTGCATCAGAGCTGTCGGTTTTTTTGCATTTATATTGGGAATAACTGCACAGTAACTTTTCATCTTCTCCATTGCAATTCATCTGTTTAGAAAGCGGGAAAAAGAGGAAATCTGCGCTTGTGATTCAACAGAGATAAAAAATTTCTCAAATCCACACTTTCGAATTCAAACCAAGTAAGTATGTCATCCTCTTCATCTTCTTCATCTTCTGCCCCATCTTCGGCCTCGATCAGAGTAGTAGGAGGCTCAGATAAACCGTTAGATATCCCCCCCCTATCATATATCATCCCGGAGAGGGATGATATTAGAACCATAGACAGAGTTGATGGTTTAGAGTGCAACACTATGATGGTATCGTTTTATAAATGCCCGGTGGTGGAGCTTGAGGTGTCGTCCATAGCGTTACGGATGTCGCGGGAGCAACTTGAGAGGGAACTCCCATCATTTTATCTTCCCTTCGACCTTGATTACATAATTCCTACCCCCGTGGATAGGGCCTGTTGCCCACCGCAGGGGTTTATGACCGTATATATCGACTCCCATAGAGTAGGGTTGAGATTGCCGCTGTGGGGCATAGTCGTAGAGTTGTTAAAATACTACGGTATTGCCCTCTGCCAGTTAGCGCCGAACGCGGTGAGGCAGCTGGTAGGATTCACTGTAGTTAGTAAACAGGCCGGAATAGAGCCAACTGTAGAGCTTTTTAGGTTTTTCTACCAGTTAAAGAACTTCGGGAAGTCCAAGGGGTGGTATTCCTTTAGTCCCCGAGCCCGAGGAGGGTTCAAGGTTCAAAACCCGAGCAAAGTAGAGGGGTGGAAGGAGAAGTTCATATTTGTTAGGAATAAGATAGCTCTCCCGAAGTGGAGGAGTGACGAGGTGCAGGATACCGCCCCTGTGGAGAATCCGGGGGCCGAAGTGAGGCACATATTCCTGCAAGTGGGGACTTTCCAAACCCTCTGTTCCGAGGAGGAACTGGAGAAGGCTGGGCTTAGCCCATATTATTCAGGAAATGGAGATGCCGAAGAGGGTAGGACTATTATTCCGTCATAAGTTGCATATAATATAACAATATCAATCTCTGAATGTGTGTTTGTCATGTGCAGTGGGCAAGTTCAAGAGCGCTGCTAGGAAAAGCACCGAAGCCAGCTCGGGGGGCCGAGGTGATAGCTCCAAAACTCCGGAGCTGCAGAGAGTATCAGCTGGGGGTAGCCACAGGGCGGACCCTGAAGACACCATTCCCCTCTCGGGGCTGACCCCGAGCACCAAGAGAAGGATTACCTCACCGACGACTCCACCTCCTCCGAAAAAACTGCACGTGACCCCGGCTCACGAGGTATAATCGTAAATGACTTCGTTATTTTCTGCACAGACCCATTATAACAGCAAGTCAATGTAGGGGCAAGGAGTAGAGGTGTCGGCTGCGGGGGCCGAACTTGAGAAGCTGTTGGAACCTGTCCGCGGGCTGGTGGGCAGGCTGGAGAAGGAATCCTGCCAAGGCAGGATTGCCGAGCTGGAAGCCGAGGTGGCTAAGCTGAGGGCCGGTCTCGCGGAGGCCCAAAAGGGGGTCAAAGCAGCTCGGGACCGGGCAGCGGTTGCCGAGAGAGAAGCGGCCAAACTGCGCGAGCAGGCCGTCGAGGTTGCCAGTGTAAAAGGTGACCTCTATGCAGCCCGGGAGGAGCTGAATAAGGTCGTCTCGGGTCAGGGAGCTGTGCTGGAAGCGTTCGCCGAGAAGCTGATGCAAACCGGGACATTCCTGCAGTTCCTGAGCACTTTCGTGGCTGCGGGTGATACGGCCACTCGAAGCGAGCTGCTGGAAATGGTTCACGATAAATACCCGGATTCAACGTTTATGACGGCTTCGGGTATGACTATGACGCGGTCGGGAATGAAGATGGCGCATACTTTGATGCGTTGACGAAGGCCCCGAAGTGGCCATTGATCGAGGCCCTGGCGAAGGCGAACACAATCCTTACTCCTGCCATTATAAAACAGTGCAACGAGGACCAGGATAAGGACTTCCTTAGCTTCCGCAACGGCTTCTATGTACGGGAGCTAAGGGACCGAGCTCCCATTCCCCGCCCGGAGGCCATCATTCCTTCTGCTCAGATTGAAGGCCCCAGCAAGGTAGCTGAGGGTCCAAGTGATGTTGTGGAGGCCTCGGGAGGAAAAGAAGCCAACCCTACCCCCGGAGAGGTTAGTGACCTCCCGACTCGTGAGCAGAATGTAGAGTACATAAGCATGTATATAGGATATCATGCAATCACTTGCTTTGTAAAGAGAAACCCGAGCTGTCTGCTCTTGTAATGAAAAATCTTCTTTTGTATGAATAATAAATGCTACTTCTCTCTTATGTACGCAATGTATGAATAATAATAAAGTCTGAGAAAACCGAGGTGTCTCCTTTGCCAGGAAAACATTGAAAACCCGTATGAGGTGATAAAGCAACTCAACTCATCAATAGTCTGGCTGCAGAAAGAGCGAGATATGTTGATGCTGCATGAAGTTCCCCGGCTGTCGAGGAATCTTGCTTTAATGGAGAAAAGATACGCCAAGGTGGAGAGCTCATGGAAAGAATCCGCACAACAAACGAAACAGTACAAAGCACACTGTGTTGTAAAGGATCTTGAATTAGAACAACTTCGTATCAACCAGCAAGAGTTTGAGCATCTCCTCGTGGACAGCGGACGACTATCAGTGAAAGATGCGGAAGCCCGGAGGGCTGAGGTTCGTGAAGACATCCAACGGCGGAGTGAACGAGGTGAGGCGAATGATCCTGAGATCATAAGGGGCCGGCTGGTGCTAGGATTTCTGGTAGAGCTTGAAAAGAAAATCAAGGCTCGGAAGGAAGCTTTGAACATTGCCGAGCAAAGTGAACCAGAGCCCAGCCGTAAACAGAGACGTCGGGGCAAGAGCACAAAGCCTGATATCCCCCAAGAACCGGAAAGGACTCACGCCGGGGAACCAGAGACTAGTGGACCGGCAGTTATGGCACTGGCCAAGGAGATCGACGAAATGCCAGCTGCAGAGTGGGATGCTGTAGAATGGGCCAACACTCGGGAGAGAGAAAGGAGGAAAAGCTCAACTCCGCAGAAAACAGCAAATCCTCTTCGTCACAAGACAAGGGAAAGTACTGAGAAAACCCCCGAGGTGATGGATCCTCTGGTGCCACTAGAATGGGGCCATGCAGAATGGGCCAGCATGTCAGGGACAAGAACAAGAACTGAGCCCGCTGTAGGTGACCGGGGTCACCAAACGATGAGTCATCGCCGGAGCCGAAGTGAAACCGAGCACCGTCGGAACGTGCAAGAACCATCCCGGAGGACGGGACATTCTCAATCAGAGACAAGACGACGTGGTTTCGGGTATTGGCTCGGAGAAGGCTCCGGAAAAAAATAGATAATAACGTAGTGAATCTTTAGCAAGATTTTTGTTGTATTAGTTAGGAAAACTGTTTGATGTTGTATTATTTTGGAAATAATAAAACCGTTATAGTGTATATATGCGAGTGTCAAGAAAGCAACGAGTTATCAATGACTTGTACCGGGTGTTCGGGAACACAGTAAAAATTATTAACTGTTTCGATTGTTAACTACTTAGTTGAGTGTTCGGAAACTCAGTATGAATAAATTACTCCCCGGACGGATCAGGCGGGAGTAACGTCTCCCCGGACGGATCAGGCGGGAGAGAACACTTCTCCGGTTAAACAGACGAGAAGGTGATATGAGTCCGGGGACTTAATGTTAATCTCCTCGGGCGGACCGAGGGATAATTGTAATGGTCCGGAGACTAATATCAATAATGTGATATCGTTAGGGCGTCCCCGTAACGTAAAGAAAAACACAACGAGGTGCATGAACCGAAAAGTTTTATTCAGTGATAAATGCCGGAGCAAATTCAAAAGTAGAAAGAGAAATAACAACTATAAAGGAAATTAAAGGAAAGATAGTACTTGCGATGTGGCTTTTACAGATAGAAGCGTCTCAAGTTTGTGACGTGCCAACTTCGGGGGATCGGGGTCCCATTGATATGTTCAAGCTGATAGGAGCCGGAGTCGTGTACAGCAATGACGCGGTAGGGGCCTTCCCAAGAAGCGTGCAATTTCCCTTCGGGGGCAGCTTTGCTGGCTGAGTTGAGCCGAAGAACTAAGTCCCCGACATTGAATTGAGTACCTCGGACCCGGAGGCTATGATACCGGGCTGCTTGTTGTTTGCATTTGGCCTGCTGAATGAATGATTGTTCACGGCGATTTTCCAGCTCATCTAAATTTGCCCGGAGAGCATCGTCATTATCCTCGGGAACCAATGTGAGGAGTCGGGGACTCGGCACACTGATTTCGGCAGGAATTACGGCTTCAGAACCGAAAGTCAGACTGTAAGGAGTCTCCCCGGTAGATGTGTGCGGTGTTGTGCGATAAGCCCATAGGACTTGTGGAAGGTTTTCAGCCCAGAGACCTTTGGCGTTATCCAGGCGCTTCTTTATTCCTGTGAGAAGTGTCCGATTGGTAACCTCAACCTGCTCGTTGGCTTGAGGGTGAGCCACCGAAGTGAAAATCTGTTTGATGTGGAGCTCTTCACACCATGAGCGGAATGGATCATTGGCAAACTGTTTACCATTGTCCGAGATGATAGTGCTCGGGATGCCGAAGCGACAAACAATATTGCGCCATACGAATTTCAATATATTCTGACCAGTAATGGCTGTAAGTGGTTCGGCCTCGACCCACTTAGTGAAATAGTCCACGGCGACGACCAGGAATTTCAAACCTCCCGGAGCAACGGGGAAGGGTCCAACAATATCAATACCCCATTGAATAAACGGCCATGCACCTTGGATTCCGGTGAGCTCGGTCTGTGGCAAATGCTTTACCCGGGAGTGTTGCTGACACTTGCTGCATCTAGTCACTAAGTCGTGAGCATCGTTGAACAGGGTAGGCCAATAGTATCCCCAGCGGAGAACTTTTTTTGCTAAAGTCCGGGAACCGATATGGCTTGCGCAGGCCCCTTCGTGAACCTCCTGCAGAACTTGAATGGCCTCGGCAGGGGCGAGGCACCGGAGATTCGGTTGTAGGTACGATTGTCGATATAGAACTCCATTATGAAGGGAGTATTTGGGAGCTTTGAGTACAACTTGTCGAGCTCGTAGCTTGTCAGTGGGCAGAATCCCATCTCGAAGATACTGAATGATCGGAGTCATCCAGTTCGGATCACCGTCGGTCAGTACCGAAACTGTAGCCTCATGAATTGCTGGATGGGAGAGGTCTTCGACCATGATATCCGGAGATATATTAGTTTGGACCGCGGAGGCCAACTTGCTGAGTGCGTCTGCCCTGGAATTCTGAGCACGCGGGATTTTCCGGATAACAACTGCATCAAAAGTTGACATGAGTTTGAGTGCTAGAGAGCGATACCTGACCATTGTTTCTTCCTTGGCGAGATAAGTCCCCTGAATTTGCTTGGACACGATCTCGGAGTCCGTGAAGAGCTCTAGGTGACGAGCACCTAAAGATTGAGCGAGCCGGAGCCCGGCGAGGACGGCCTCGTATTCCGCTTCATTGTTAGTCACCTTAAATTTAAATCTGATGACATATTTAACCTCAACCCCCTCAGGGTCGATGAGAAGTAGTCCGGCGCCACTTCCTCGGACCGTGGATGCTCCATCCACGAACAGTTGCCACTTCCGGGGTGAAGGAGCATGGGTGACGTGGTGCTGTGTGTCATTGTCTGCGGGGGACTCATGATTGTCTGCCGGGGCTTCGGCCAGGAAGTCGGCAAGTGCTTGACCCTTAATTGCTCGGCGGGGGAGAAACTGGATGTCATATTCGCCCAACTCAATGGCCCACTTGGCGAGGCGCCCAGACACCTCGGGTTTCACAAGGATCTGGCGTATAGGGTGATTAGTCAAGACTCGTATTTCACGTCCTTGGAAGTATGGGCGAAGTCGCCGAGCTGCCATAACAAGGGCCAAAGCTGTTTTTTCTAGCACGGAATATCGCGTCTCAGCTCCATGAAGCACCCGGCTTGCAAAATACACGGGATGTTGAACCCCCTCCACTTCTCGCACAAGAGAGGCGCTGACAGCCTCCTCGGCGGAAGCCAGATATAAGTACAGCGGCTCTCCGGGGAGAGGAACTGACAAGGTCGGCAGCTGCTGTATATGACGTTTCAAGGCCTCGAAGGCCTCGGTGCACTCCGGAGTCCATTCAAAGGACTTCGTTTGTCTCAGGATTCGAAAAAATGGGAGCTGGCGCTCCGCTGCTTTTGATAGGAATCTGTTTAAGGCCGCCAAACTACCTGTGAGGCGTTGAACATCCCTGAACGTTTTCGGTGGCTGCAGATCTAATACATCACGGAGTTTTGCTGGATTGGCCTGCAGGCCGTTTTGCGAAACCATGTACCCGAGAAACTTCCCGGAGCCAACACCGAAGGTGCATTTTGCTGGATTGAGCCGCAGGTTATAGCGCCGCAGGGTGCGCAATGTTTCGGTAATGTCCTGCACACATGAAGGATGGGAGGAGCTTTTGATGACCAAGTCATCGACGTAGACCTCAACATTACGACTTATCTGGTCGCGGAAGACAAAGTCCATTAGACGCTGGTAAGTGGCTCCAGCATTCTTGAGTCCAAAGGGCAATTTCTTAAAAGCGTAGCACCCAAAGGCAGTGATAAATGCCGTTTTGAGGGCATCCTGCGGATCCATAAAGATTTGATGGTATCCCTTGTACAGATCGAGGAAGCAAAGTGCCACGTACCCCGTAATGGCTTCGGCCTTTTGGTCGATGGAGGGCAGAGGATAGCAGTCTTTCGGACAGTGCTTATTGAGATCGGAAAAATCAACACACATCCGCCATGCCCCACTGGTTTTTGTTACCATTACCGGGTTAGATAACCAAGAGGGGTAGAATACCTCGAACAAGATGTCCGCATCCAGGAGTTGTTTCACCTCAACTCGAATGGCTTCATTTCGCTCCGGAGCGAATTTTCTCTGCTTTTGTTGGATTGGTTTTACGCTGGGGTCGATGTTCAGCTTGTGAGTAATCACTTCGGGAGAAACCCCAGGCATATCTAGAGGAGACCATGCAAAAACATCGGAATATTCTCGCAGGGTCCGAATAATGGCCTGATGCAGCCATGGTACATCCACAGCGCCTACAGTGACTGTCTGGTCCGGCTTAGACGGATCTAGCGGGACTTGAGCAGTAGCATCTCCCAATGGGGCACTTCCCCGAGGTTCTGGGGCCGGTGATGTCACCTGGAGCTGCTGTTTGGGAGGGACCTTAGCAGTCTTTTTGAGTGCTACGTACATACACTCCTTTGAGACCCTTTGACTTCCGCGGACAGCCACTTCACCATGCGAAGTAGGAAACTTGAGCGCGAGGTGATACGTGGAGCATATGGCCTTTGCCGGGGTGAGCCAGTCACGGCCCAATATTATGTTATATGGTGATGGAGAATTCACCACGTAAAAGTCCACGAAGATAGTTTTTATCTTCGGATAAGTCCCCAAAGACGCTGGGAGAGTGATGATACCTTCCGGCCGGACTTCACCCTGAGTGAAAGTCTGTAGTGGCCCGGGGGCCGGTCGAAGTTGGTCTTGGGAAATCCCCATCCTCTCGAAACAGTCTGCAAATATAACACTTACCGCGGCCCCGTTATCCACGAAGACTCGCCGTACTATTATGTTGGCTACAGTCATGTCGATGACAATAGCGTCTGTGTGAGGTGTTATCTCCGGAACCGGGTCCCTGTCCGTAAAGCTGACAGTTTCGGACTGATGGAGGCGTTTATGACGTGGCTCCTCGGGAGGAGGACGTCGAGCTTCTGCCTTTAGGGCATGTCGGGAAGCCCCGGTGGGCAAGGCTCCATATATCACGTTTATCACGTGAGGAGGTGTGTTGTCTTCGGGTCCCCCTGGAGGAGGAGGTGGTAGTGGGAGACGTGGTTGCTGGCGATTGCCAGAATCTTGCCGTGCGTAGTTATTTGGCCCCGGCCGATTGTTCTGCCATGGTGGCCGATTTTGTTGAGCGCCTCGGTCGTGATAACCTCCGCGGTTGTGGGACGAACCCCCATTGTGGTTTGCCCGAGGTTGGTCTCCGGTTCGCGCGACGTATTGCCGCAAGAGACCCTTCTTGAGGCATTCCTCAATCTCCTTGCTAAGTTCCCGGCACTCCTCTGTCTCGTGCCCATGATCTCGGTGGTACGAGCACCACTTTCCACGGTTCCTCTTCTCTGGTGGTGCAGTCATCCGCGGACAAGGTCGCAGATCGTTCTTGTGGATTGAAAGGATCTCAGCTCGTGACTTCGTCAACGGAGTCAATTGTGGAATTTCACTTCGGGTTTCTAAACGCCCCGGTGTCAGGCGGGAAAATGCACTAGGTCGAGTACTAGGCCCGGCTTGTGCCTTGTCGGATTGCCGCTTGCTGGCGTGTTTCTCACGCTTCTGACGAGTCTGCTCCTCGGCCTTAGCAAATTTGCATACTATTTTGAACAGTGCTCGAGTTGTGACCGGAGTGTTCCGAGCTAATTCGGTGTGGAGTGCTCCGGGGCGGAGTCCATTCATGAAAGCGTTGATGGCCACATCATCGGGGCAATTTCCGACCTTGAGGCTTACCGTTGTAAAACGGTCTAGAAATTGGGTAACGGTTTCACTGTCCCGTTGTTCCATATTCATGACGTCGGCCAGGGTGGCCATGGGCTTCGCCCGTGCTTCGAACCGCGCCCAAAAGTGCTCGGCGAGCTCTCTGAAGGAGGATACGCTGTCACGCGGGAGTGAATCAAACCAAACCTGAGCTTCATCCTGTAAGTACTCAGGGAAAATTTTGCAATACTGGAGGGATGTGATGCTATCATGGCTGAGCATGCTGTGCCGAAAAGCCCCAAGAAAATTGGCCGGATCTCCTGTGCCATTGTAAGGAGGTATGGCTGGCCGTTTAAACCCTTCGGGAAGGGAAGTGGCAATGATTTCCTGGGAGATTGGCGTCAAGGCCCAGGATTCTATCCAGTTCAACGTTGCGTTGAACTCGCTCATACTCTTGAAGATCCAGAGCATGAGGATTTGCATAGCGAACTCTCTTGGTCGCATTAAGTGGACGGCGGTGATCCACATCAGCGGGTTCCTCATTGCGAGGTCGTGATTCATTAGAACTCCCCTGGTCCTCGGAAGAACCAGGTCGTTCCCGTCGTCGATCCTGGCGACCGCGGTGTCCCGGGTCCTGCTGATCGCGTGAGCGGGGTGGAGGCACCACGGGATTAGCATTATGGCCGGCAGGCCCCGCGGCAGGCCCCGCGGGACGTAAGCGATTAACTGCCCAATCTTGAAAGACATGTGCATGCTCTTGCAAGAAATCTTGAAGCAGTTCTGGGGTGATTTGAATGTTTACCGGTGGTTGAGCAGCAGCAATATTAGGGTTTTGCTGGTCTTGAGGGGGTGGAGGATTTTGATTACCCTGATGATTGGATGTACTCCCTGCCGGCAATTGCCTTGGCGGCACAACTTGATCCACGGGTGGATCTTGGTCGGATTGATCCCCGCGGCGAGCTTGATTCAAACGAGTCGTCACCATGATGAAGAATTACGTCAAAAATTGTTGGTTAGCGCGTTCAAAAAACTGCCTTGTCGTTCCCACAGACGGCGCCAATTTGATAAAGCACAATCCGGTAACCACACAATTAAACGGTAATCTATGTAAACAATATAAGAACACACAAGAATTACGTGGTTCGATCCGGAGATCTACGTCCACGGGCATAAAACGGCAATCGCCGAGGTGTTTCTCTTTACTCGAACGCGGAGTTTACAGTGCGTGTAGAGCACGTGGCTTTTAACCACGTGGTCGTGGGTTCGATTCCCACAGACGGCGCCAATTTGATAAAGCACAATCCGGTAACCACACAATTAAACGGTAATCTATGTAAACAATATAAGAACACACAAGAATTACGTGGTTCGATCCGGAGATCTACGTCCACGGGCATAAAACGGCAATCGCCGAGGTGTTTCTCTTTACTCGAACGCGGAGTTTACAGTGCGTGTAGAGCACGTGGCTTTTAACCACGTGGTCGTGGGTTCGATTCCCACAGACGGCGCCAATTTGATAAAGCACAATCCGGTAACCACACAATTAAACGGTAATCTATGTAAACAATATAAGAACACACAAGAATTACGTGGTTCGATCCGGAGATCTACGTCCACGGGCATAAAACGGCAATCGCCGAGGTGTTTCTCTTTACTCGAACGCGGAGTTTACAGTGCGTGTAACAGAATGCAAAGTGCGAACCCTAATTCAGAGTTCTTTTCACCTATTTATACTACTAAACCAAAACCCTAACTAAATCCCTATAATCTTGCCCACCAAATCTGCATGGCAGTTGGGAAAAGATCATGGCCTTGATTCGCGGAACAGATTTGATTCGCTAAACAGAATGCGTGTTGCTGGGCCTGCTGGGCCTTTGTGCTTGCTGGCGCGCTTGCTGGGCCTGAGCTCAGGTTTGTACATGCTGTGCCTCGCTGTTAGCCCGGCCTGAGCTGATCGGGTTGGTGACCCGACCCGAGCTGATCGGGTTATCCCTATCAAACATTTTTCAGGTTAATTTCTTTTGTATGTTTGTAATTCTGGCAATGAGGTTAATTCGCCGGATAAAGCAAGTGGCTCTAGAAGCGTGACGAAGGAATCGAAGATAGATGATTGCAAGCGAAGTCTCTATGATTCATTCTCATCTAACGAGGCTTTAAAAAGGTGCAAGACTGTCGTAAAGCTGGAGAAGGAGTGATGGCTTATTGGATGTTTAAGTTTTTTGTCCTACTAAACATTTTATAGTTATAATTTCATTGTTATGGATGATTATATGCTTAACCTCTGTGTCGGTTTGGACTGCGAGGATTTGTATTTTTAGTATTGTCATAAGTGTCCTATGTTTGCATATCCACCGGTCTGATTTGGACGGTGGAACATATTAATTAAATTAAGTCTTTTTATAATTTATGGCTATCTTCTTCATTCTGTTTTAAATTTATTTAGTTTTGTGCTAATATACTAATGTAGGTGGATTTGTTCTTTATTTTAAAAATTTTGTGGAACCAAAAACTTATATCCTGAAATGATTTTACAAAAGTTATGCAATATTTGTCAGCGCGTTGGACGTTGGAGCTATTTTAGAATAATTATAAAAATATAAAATGAATCTCTAATTTGTTATGTGTATACATTAATTGTATTTGTGGTTACTTATATATAATTATATATTTCGATTGATAATGCACAATCCGGTATCCACACAATTAAACGGTAATCTATGTAAAAAATATAAGAACACACATGAATTACGTGGTTCGATCCGGAGATCTACGTCCACGGGCAGAAAACGGCAACCGCCGAGGTGTTTCTCTTTACTAGAACGCGGAGTTTACAGTACGTATTACAGAATGCAAAGTGCGAACCCTAATTCAGAGTTCTTTTCACCTATTTATACTACTAAACCAAAACCCTAACTAAATCCCTATAATCTTGCCCACCAAATCTGCATGGCAGTTGGGACAAGATCATGGCCTTGATTCACGGAACAGATTTGATTCGCTAAACAGAATGCGTGTTGCTGGCGCGCTTGCTGGGCCTGGGCTCAAGTTTGTGCATGCTGGGCCTCGCTGTTCGCTGTTAGCCCGGCCTGAGCTGATCGGGTTGGTGACCCGACCCGAGCTGATCGGGTTATCCCTATCAGATGCCCCCCCCCCCAGCCGGAGCGAGGTAGGAGCTTCGGTTGTCACCGGGGTGGAACCGTAAGGAAGGAAAACCGGGGTCTCTGGTAGGCCGAAGTGTTTATGCGTGACTGAGTCGGTCCGCGCCCCAGGGACTCTGCGGAGCAGTCAATGGACGTAGTGCCGAGTTGGGCCGAAGTGTTTATTATTGACGGAGTATGTCCGCGTTCCTGGGACCTTGCGGAGCAGTCTGTAGACTCGGAGTCGAACTGAGCTGAAGTGCACGGGGCATTTGCCGAGAAATCGAGTTTCCCAGAAGCAAGAAACGCGTTGGGAGTTTATAACAACCTGGCCGAGGTGAAGGTACGCCGGAGCGACTGGTTTGGCCAAAATGAAAGGAACACCGGAGTGTGGTTGTATGGCCGAGGTAAAGAGGACTCCGGAGTGAGTTTTGAATCTTTCTGAGGAAGGGTGAGGCTGATGTGATTGGCGGCGCCATAATGAGAGAGAGAGAGACGTGAAATGACACGCTCTGCGAGTTCCAAGACAGTTGTTCCCCACGCGCCTCGGTAACTGTAAAGCGCGTGAAGAGCACGCATGAATCCTCAGCACTGAATTTGAATAGGCTGCATCAGAGCCGTCGGTTTCTGCATTTATATAAGGAATAACTGCACAGTAACTTTTCATCTTCTCCATTTTCATCATCTGTTATAGAAAGCGGGAAAAAGAGGAACACTGCGATTGTGATCCATCAAAGATAAAAAATTTCTCAAATCCATCCTTTCGAATTCAAATCAAGTAAGTATGTCATCCTCTTCATCTGCTTCATCTTCTGCCCCCTCTTCGGCCTCGGTCAAATTAGTGGGAGATTCGGATAATCCGTTAGATATCCCCCCTATATCATATATCTTTCCGGAGAAGGATGCGATAAGAACCATAGACAGAGTCGATGGTTTAGAGTGTAATACCAGGACGATATCGTTTTACGAATGCCCGGCGGTTGATCTTGAGGTGTCCTCCATAGGTTTACGGATGTCGCGGGGGCAACTTGAGAGGGAACTCCCATCATTTTATCTTCCTTTCGACCTTGATTATATAATTCCTACCCCCGAGGATAGGGCCTGTTGCCCACCGCAGGGGTTTATGACAGTATATATTGACCCCCTTAGAGTAGGATTGAGGTTGTCGTTGTGGGGCATAGTCGTAGAGTTGTTAAGATACTACGGCATTGCCCTCTGCCAATTAGCGCCGAACGCGGTGAGGCAGTTGGTAGGATTCACGGTAGTCTGTAAGCAAGCCGGGGTAGAGCCAACTGTAGAACTGTTTAGGTTTTTCTACCAGCTTAAGAACTTCGGGAAGTCTAAGGGGTGGTACTCTTTTAGTCCTCGAGCCCGCGGAGGGTTCAAGGTTCAAAACCCGAGCAAAGTAGAAGGGTGGAAGGAGAGGTTCATATTTGTTAGGAATAAAATAGCCCTCCCGAAGTGGAGGAGTGACGAGGTGCAGGATTCCGCTCCCGTGGAGAATCCGGGGCCCGAAACGAGGCACATATTCCTGCAAGTGGGGACTTTCCAAACCCTTTGTTCCGAGGAGGAACTGGAGAAGGCTGGGCTTAGCCCATATTATTCGGGAAATGGAGGTGCCGAAGAGGGTAGGATTTCTCTGTCTTGTTGCTTAAACTGCCATTTTGTGGAGAACTAACCATGAATGTATATGCAGTGGGACGCTTCGGAAAGCAGCCAGCCTCGGGAAGCCCGGCCAAGGCGGAAGCGGCCAAGAAGAAGGGAAAAACCGTGGAAGTACCTTCCCGGGGGAAAATGCCAACTGCTGCGCGGCCGTCGACGGGGTCGGAGGAGAGGATGACGCCGGCGGGGTCTCCTGTATTGTCGAGGAAGAGGCCGGAGCCCACGGGGACGCCACAGGCCCCATCCAAGAAGCCCCGGACTGGGGAGAGCTCGCAGGTAACACCCAAAAACTCGTTCAGTACGCGAACTTACGCGAGGGGTATGACCGAGGTCTAATCCGTGTGCCGTGTTGTGTTTAACTTTTCCAGGGAGAGCAGGTGATCCCCGGTATGCTGGGGTTCGACAGCACAGATGCCGAGAAGATTCTTCGGCTGGCCAAAGGGATAATTGAGGTCGGCCTGAAGAGCGAAATAGAGGCCAAGGAAGGGCTAGCTGCGACGGCGCGGGAGCTTCGCGCTAAAAATGACAAGCTGTCGTACGACTTGACCCAGGCACGCAAGAGGGCTGCCGTGGTTGAGTCCGAGGTTGCGCGTCTACGCAGCGTAGAAACGGAGAATCACGGTCTCCGCGGCGAGCTGATGCAGCTGCGGGCAAAGATGGAGGCGAGGGAGGCAGCCGTGGTTGGAGGGCAAGGGGCCTTGCTGAGGGCCTTCGCCGAGAAGCTGTTACACTCCAGCACATTCCTTGATTTCCAGACAAGGTTTGTGGCAATAGGGGACAAAGCCACTCGGGCCATGGTGTTGGAAGAGGTGAAGGAGGCGTATCCGGACGTGGACATCCATCGTCCGGAATTCGGATATGATCCCGAGGCGGCGGCCGAGGTGGAAAAGGCCTATTACGCCGCTCTGGCGGAGCTTCCGGAGTGGCCCCTGGTGAACGCGCTCGGGGGGAAGAGGCAGCTTCTGACTGCCGCAGAAGTTGCCAACTGCGTGGTGGACCAGGATGAAGAATTTTTGGCGTTCAGCCGCGGTGAACTGGCCCCAGCCCCCCAAAACACCGAGCCCCTCCCATCGATAGAAGCCGAAGTCCCCGCTGAAACCGAGGCCGTCGTAGCAGCCGAAGGGGGAAATGCCGAAGTGCCTGAGGGCCAGCAAGAAGAGTTGCCCGAGGAAGCAGAGGCAACTGAGCGGGAGGTCAGTAGATCCCCGCAAATTTAAATTTGTAAATTTGTAGAAATGATAGGAATGATGTAATTGAACCATTGTACTCTAGCAATGTGAAATACAATTTCCTCTTTTCGGACCCTTGCAATCTGTTCATTTAAGTGATCCATTGTGTGTTGCCGAACTGTTTTCAACTCTTATATGTTTGAGAATGATTCTGTTTGATTCTTACCAACTGTCTAGAACACTGCGGAGCTGCACGAGACAATAAAGAAGTTAATGAAATCACTTGAGTGGTTCCGCGGAGAGAAGAACCGTCTGGAGATGCAAGTAGTGCCGAAACTGAAGAAGCACATAGCCTCGGTAGAGGAGAAGGTGGTCGAGGCCAATGAGAGGGCCAAAGACTTCGAGATGAAGTATCGAACCACAGCTGCCGAGATGAGCCGTGTCCGCGTTCACCACAAAGAATACGAACGGATTTTGTCCGAGTTCGGTCTTCTAACTTTTGAAGAAGTAGAAGAGCGGACTATTGAAATTCAGAGTGACATCTCGGCGTTGATGTCGAGGAGCTCGGTCGAGTCCGCGGAGCTGGTGAGAAAAAGAGAAGTTCTGGAACTATTGCTCAGCATGTATGAAGGGCTAAAGGGCCGGATCAGGCGAAGACCTTCTGCGGAGGAGTTTATTGCGAGCACTAGTCAGGACCGAAGTACTCAGAAAGCTCCTCGGAAGGATAAGAAGACTAAAGGCCAGAAGAAGCCCTTCGTGCAGAGCAAAGGCATAGTTATTCGGGAGTCAGCCCCGATGACCACAGTTGAAGAGCCCCCGGCGGTCGCCGAGAAAATAGTCGAGGAGCTGACTCAAGAGATTGAGGCGATGGTCCCGGAGGAGTGGGACCCTGAGCAATGGGCTCAAACCCCGAGGTCCACATCACAACGAACTAGCAGAGAACGGACCAGAGATCAAGCTCCTAGGCCAGCGCCTAGAGAAAGTCCTCGGCGAAGGGAACCGCGAAGGGATGACCGAGCTAGAGCCCAAGAGGGTAATAGAGCCGGAGCCCGAGGTCAAAGATCTTCAAGATCCCGAGGGACTCAACACAGACCGGGGAGCGGGTCCCAGCGCCGGAGCGCGCAATATTGGCTCGGGGGCCATAGATAGTAGGTTTATCTGTTGCCTTGTTGTTATGTGTTGTTGTTGTTGTTTTTTTTTTTATGTTGGAGTTTTATGTAAAAGACCATATGATATGTAATATTCGGAAAATAGTAATAAAGTTGTTGTAATGTGTACAAATTGGTATAATGGGAGTAACCTGTTACAAATCGTCTGAATTGGGTGTTCGGAAACACGATATAAAATCTCTTATTGTTTTAAGTAGGTGTTCGGGAACACGGTATGGACTAATCCACTTCTCCCCGAACGGATCTGGTGGGAGCAAAAACTCCCCGAACGGATCGGGCGGGAGTTAACATTTCTCCGGTTAAACAGACGAGAAAGTGGTGTGAGTCCGGGGACTAATGTGCGAGCCTCCTCGGACGGACCGAGAGAAAAGTTTAATTGTCCGGAGACTAATAATGATAGTATGTTTGTGTTAGGGCGTCCCCGTAACATAGAGAATAACTCAGTAAGTTATGTCAGCAAAGAATTCCATTCAACGATAAGTGCCGGGGCAAATTCAGAAGTACAAAGAAAAATAACAACTACAAAAGAAATTAAAAGAAAAATAGTGCTTGCGATGTGACCTTTACAGGTAGAAGCGTCTCAAGTTTGTGACGTGCCAGCTTCGGGGGATGAGGGTCCCATCGAGATGTTCAAGCTGATAAGAGCCGGAGTCGTGCGTGGCAATGACTCGGTAAGGGCCTTCCCATGAAGCATGTAGTTTGCCCTCGGGGGCAGCTTTGCTGGCCGAGTTGAGTCGGAGGACTAAGTCCCCGACGTTGAACTGAGTACCTCGGACCCGGAGGTTGTAGTACTGGGCAGCTCGTTGTTTGCACTTAGCCTGTTGAATGAACGCTTGTTCCCGGCGATTCTCAAGCTCATCCAAATTTGCACGAAGTGCCTCGTCATTATCATCTGGAACTAATGTGAGTAGGCGAGGGCTCGGCACACTGATTTCAGCGGGAATAACGGCTTCGGATCCGTAGGTAAGGCTGTAGGGAGTCTCCCCGGTGGAAGTGTGCGGCGTTGTCCGAATAGCCCATAAGACTTGTGGAAGGTTTTCAGCCCAAAGACCTTTGGCATTATCCAGGCGCTTTTTTATTCCCGTGAGAAGGGTCCGGTTGGTGACCTCAACCTGCCCGTTTGCTTGAGGGTGAGCCACCGAAGTGAAAATCTGTTTGATGTGGAACTCTTCACACCATGAGCGGAATGGATCGTTGGCAAACTGTTTACCGTTGTCTGAAATGATAGTGCTCGGGATGCCGAAGCGACAAACAATATTGCGCCACACAAACTTTAAAATGTTCTGTCCGGTGATAGCCGTAAGCGGTTCGGCTTCGACCCACTTAGTGAAGTAGTCTACGGCGACAACCAGGAATTTCAACCCTCCCGGAGCGACAGGGAAAGGCCCAACAATATCAATGCCCCATTGGATGAACGGCCATGCTCCTTGGATTCCGGTGAGCTCGGTCTGTGGCAAATGCTTCACCCTGGAGTGTAGCTGACACTTGCTGCATCTAGTCACTAAGTCGTGAGCATCGTTGAATAGGGTAGGCCAATAGTATCCCCAACGGAGGACTTTTTTTGCTAGAGTCCGGGAACCGATATGGCTTGCACAGGCCCCCTCATGAACCTCTCGCAGAACTTGAGTAGCCTCGGCAGGGGCGAGGCACCGAAGATTCGGTTGTAGGTACGATTGTCGGTATAAAACTCCATCATGAAGGGAGTATTTGGGGGCTTTGAGCACAACTTGCCGAGCTCGTAGCTTGTCAGTGGGTAGAATCCCATCTTGGAGATACTGAATGATCGGAATCATCCAGTTCGGATCACTGTTGGTCAGTACTGAGACTGTAGCCTCATGAATAGCTGGATGGGAAAGGTCTTCAACCTTGATATCCGGAGATATATTAGTTTGGACCGCGGAGGCCAACTTGCTGAGTGTGTCTGCCCTGGAATTTTGAGCACGCGGGATTTTCCGGATAATAACTGTATCAAAAGTTGATATGAATTTGAGTGTTAGAGCGCGGTACCTGACCATTGTTTCTTCTTTGGCGACATAAGTTCCCTGAATTTGCTTAGACACGATCTCGGAGTCCGTAAAAAGCTCTAAGTGACGAACACCTAAAGATTGAGCGAGCCGGAGCCCGGCGAGGACTGCCTCGTATTCTGCTACATTGTTAGTCACCTTAAATTTGAATCGGATGACATATTTGACCTCGACCCCCTCGGGGTCGATGAGAAGCAGCCCAGCACCACTTCCTCGGACTGTGGATGCTCCATCTACAAATAGTTGCCACATCCGTGGTGGAGGGGTGGGTGTGACGCGGTGTGGTGCATCATTGTCTGCGGAGGACTCATGATTATCTGCCGGGGTTTCGGCCAGGAAGTCAGCAAGTGCTTGACCTTTAATTGCTCGGCGAGGGAGGAACTGGATATCATACTCACCCAACTCAATTGCCCACTTAGCAAGGCGCCCGGACACCTCGGGTTTCACAAGGATCTGGCGTATAGGGTGATTGGTTAGGACCCGTATTTCACGCCCCTGGAAGTATGGCCGAAGACGCCGAGCTGCCATAACAAGAGCCAAAGCGGTTTTTTCAAGTTCTGAATATCGCGTCTCGGCTCCATGGAGCACTCGGCTTGCAAAATATACGGGATGTTGAACCCCCTCTACTTCGCGCACAAGAGCGGCGCTGACAGCTTCTTCGGCGGATGCCAGATATAAGTACAGTGGCTCTCCGGGGAGAGGAACTGACAAAGTAGGCAGCTGCTGTATATGCAGTTTCAAGGCTTCAAAAGCCTCGGTGCACTCTGGAGTCCACTCAAAGGACTTCGCTTGCCTCAGGATCTTGAAAAATGGGAGCTGACGCTCCGCTGCTTTCGATAAGAACCTGTTTAAAGCCGCTAGGCCACCTGTAAGGCGTTGAACTTCCCTGAATGTTTTTGGGGCCTGCAAGTCTAATACATCACGGAGTTTAGCTGGGTTGGCTTGTAAGCCGTTTTGTGAAACCATGTATCCGAGGAACTTCCCGGAGCCCACACCGAAAGTGCATTTTGTCGGATTGAGTCTCAAGTTATAACGCCGCAGGGTGCGCAATGTTTCGGCGATATCCTGCACACATGAAGGATGGGAGGAGCTTTTGATGACCAAGTCATCGACGTAAACCTCAACATTGCAACCTATCTGGTCGTGGAAGACAAAGTCCATTAGGCGCTGATAGGTGGCCCCAGCATTCTTGAGTCCGAAGGGCAATTTCTTGAAAGCATAGCATCCAAAGGCAGTGATAAACGCCGTTTTGATAGCATCCTGTGGATCCATAAAGATCTGATGATAGCCTTTGTACAAGTCCAAAAAACAAAGTGCCACGTACCCCGTAATGGCTTCGGCCTTTTGATCGATGGAGGGCAGAGGATAGCAGTCCTTGGGACAGTGCTTATTAAGATCGGAAAAATCGACACACATCCGCCATGCCCCACTGCTTTTTGTTACCATTACTGGATTGGACAACCAGGAGGGGTAGAATACCTCGAACAAGATGTCCGCATCTAGGAGTTGCTTCACCTCAATTCGAATGGCTTCATTTCGCTCCGGAGCGAATTTCCTCTGCTTCTGTTGGATTGGCTTGACACTAGGATCAATATTCAGCTTGTGGGTAATCACCTCGGGAGAGACTCCGGGCATGTCTAGAGGAGACCATGCGAAAACATCGGAATATTCTCGCAGGGTCTGGATAATGGCCTGATGTAGCCATGGCACGTCCACGGCCCCTACTGTTACTGTCTGCTCCGGCTTAGACGGATCTAGCGGGATTTGAGCAGTGGCATCCCCCAATGGGGTACGGTCCCGAGGTTCTAGAACCTGTGACGTTACCTGAAGCTGCTGTTTGGGAGAGACCTTAGCAGTCTTTTTGAGCGCCACATACATGCACTCTTTTGAAACCCGCTGACTGCCGCGGATGGTCACTTCACCATGCGAAGTGGGAAACTTTAATGCGAGGTGATACGTGGAGCATATGGCTTTTGCCGGGGTGAGCCAATCTCGGCCCAATATCATGTTATATGGTGAGGGAGAATTCACCACATAAAAGTCCACGAAGATAGTTTTTATCTTCGGATAAGTCCCCAAAGACGCTGGGAGAGTAATGATACCTTCCGGCCGGACTTCACCCTGAGTGAATGTCTGTAATGGCCCGGGGGCCGGTCGAAGTTGGTCTCGGGAGATCCCCATCCTCTCGAAACAGTCCGCAAATATGATGCTTACTGCAGCACCATTGTCCACGAAGACCCGCCGTATTGTTATATTGGCTACAGTCATGTCAATGACAATAGCGTCAGTGTGGGGAGTTATTTCTGGAACCGGATCCCTATCCGTGAAGCTGACAGTCTCGGACTGATGGAGGCGTTTGTGACGTGGCTCCTCGGGAGGAGGACGTCGAGCCTCTGTCTTTAAGGCATGTCGTGAAGCCCCGGTGGGTAGGGCTCCATATATCACGTTTATCACGTGAGGGGGTGCGTTGTCCCCGGGTCCTCCCGGAGGAGGAGGTGGAAGTGGGAGACGTGGCGGCTGGTGATTGCCAGAATCTTGTCGTGCGTAGTTATTGGGCCCCTGCCGATTATTCTGCCAATGTGGCCGATTTTGTTGATTATCTCGATCATGGTAACCTCCGCGGTGATGAGACGAGCCCCCATTGTGGTTTGCCCGAGGTTGGTCTCCGGTTCGCGCAACGTATTGCCGCAGAAACCCTTTCTTGAGGCATTCCTCAATCTCCTTGCCGAGTTCTCGGCACTCCTCTGTCTCATGTCCGTGATCTCGGTGGTATGCGCACCACTTTCCACGGTTCCTCTTTTCAGGAGGCGCTGTCATCCGCGGACAAGGCCGGAAGTCGTTTTTGTGGAGTGAAAGAATTTCAGCCCGTGACTTCGTCAGCGGAGTCAATTGCGGAATTGCACTTCGGGATTCTGAATGCCCCGGTGTCAAGCGTGAAAATGCGCTAGTTCGCGTACTAGGACCAGTTTGTGCCTTGTCGGCCTGTCGCTTGATTGCGTGCTTCTCACGTTTCTGCCGTGTCTGTTCCTCGGCCTTAGCAAATTTGCACACTGTTTTGAACAGTGCTCGAGTTGTGACCGGGGTGTTCCGTTCTAACTCGGTGTGGAGAGCTCCAGGGCGGAGTCCATTCATGAAAGCGTTGATGGCTACATCGTCAGGGCAATTTCCCACCTTGAGACTTACCGCTGTGAAACGGTCCAGAAATTGAGTAACGGTTTCGCCGTCCCGTTGTTCCATACTCATAATGTCGGCCAGAGTGGCCATGGGCTTCGCTCGAGCTTCGAACCTTGCCCAGAAGTGCTCGGCGAGTTCTCTGAATGAGGATATGCTGTCTCGCGGGAGAGAATCAAACCAAACCCGAGTTTCATCCTGTAAGTACTCCGGGAAAATCCTACAGTACTGAAGAGATGTGATGTTATCATGACTAAGCATACTGTGCCTAAAAGCACCAAGAAAATTGGCCGGGTCTCCCGTGCCGTTGTAAGGTGATATAGCTGGCCGTTTGAACCCTTCGGGAAGGGTGATGGCCATGATTTCGGAGGAGAACGGCGTGATAATCTCTCCATTGGCATCAAGGCCTAGGATTCTATCCAGTTCAACGTTGCGTTGAACTCGCTCATACTCTTGGAGATCCTGAGCATGAGAATCAGCGTAGCGAACTCTTTTAGCCGCATTAAGTGGACGGCGGCGATCCACATCAGCTGGTCCCTCATTGCGAGGTCGTGATCCATTTGAACTCCCAAGGTCCTCGGAAGAATCAGGTCGTTCCCGTCGTCGATCCTGACGCCCGCGGTAGCCCGGTTCCCGTTGTCCGCGCGGGCGGGGTGGAGGCACCCCAGGATTATCATTATGGCTAACAGGTTCTGCAGCAGGCTCCGCCGGGCGTAGACGATTAACTGCCCAATCTTGTAGGACATGTGCATGCTCTTGCAAGAAATCTTGGAGCAGTTCTGGGGTGATTTGAATATTCACCGGTGGTTGAGCAGCAGCAATATTAGGGTCTTGCTGATCTTGAGGGGGTGGAGGGTTTTGATTACCCTGATGATTGGACGTACTTCCTACCGGGGATTGCCTCGGCGGCAAAACTTGATCCACGGGTGGATCCTGATCGGAATGGTCTCCACGGCGGGCTTGATTCAAACGAGTTGTCACCATGATTCTTGGATGCAATGCGAACGTAAAAACTGCCTTGTCGTTCCCACAGACGGCGCCAATTTGATAATGCACAATCCGGTATCCACACAATTAAACGGTAATCTATGTAAAAAATATAAGAACACACAAGAATTACGTGGTTCGATCCGGAGATCTACGTCCACGGGCAGAAAACGGCAACCGCCGAGGTGTTTCTCTTTACTAGAACGCGGAGTTTACAGTACGTATTACAGAATGCAAAGTGCGAACCCTAATTCAGAGTTCTTTTCACCTATTTATACTACTAAACCAAAACCCTAACTAAATCCCTATAATCTTGCCCACCAAATCTGCATGGCAGTTGGGACAAGATCATGGCCTTGATTCACGGAACAGATTTGATTCGCTAAACAGAATGCGTGTTGCTGGCGCGCTTGCTGGGCCTGGGCTCAAGTTTGTGCATGCTGGGCCTCGCTGTTCGCTGTTAGCCCGGCCTGAGCTGATCGGGTTGGTGACCCGACCCGAGCTGATCGGGTTATCCCTATCATCGATATTTTTCATAAGAGATAGGTATATAATAGTTACCTTGGTTTAATATCGGCGCGCCGTAAGATTTGCCCCTTCGGTACAATGTAGAAAGCTGATGCTCTTTCCCGGTATCACTGTTACATCTGAATCCATGTGAAAAATTGGTTGTCATTATTCCCTCAATTGGATGAGAATAATTAAGTATGAAGATAGTGCAACTTTTATTTTGTTTCAATCAACAATGAACTTCTTCTCTCCTGACAAACAATTTAGAAAACTCGAAAATGTATTGATACCTGAAAATGATATCACTTCCTATAATTCAGTTCAAAAAGTCTAACACTTTGAGGTTGCATTTGGATGGAAGGATTTCATGACGAATTATTCTTTCTTAGTGGTACGATTCGTTGGACCGTACCAAATTAATTTAAAGTATAAATAAATAAATATATATATATATATATATACACACACACACTAAGCCTTAACCTAAAACTCTAACTAGTAGAGCAACACAAAAACAACACAAACGCATTATTTTGCCCAATAGAATACAAAAGCACTAAATACACGTGATTATGCACATTATTGACACTTTAATGACACTAAAAGTGCCCTAAAGTGCGTGCACGGGACACGTGTACCAAATCTCCCCAAACTTAGAATTTGTTCGTCCCGAACAATAAAGAGAAAAAACAAAAGGACACGTGTTTAGGGCAGAGTTTAGTGGCATTTGATTTCAGAGAATTTTCATGAAAAAGATAAAGCGATCTTGATAAAAGTGAGCATATGTGATAGACTAGATCCACTACTCTCAAGATATAACACTCTCAACTTAAGATCCTCACCGGGTGAGTGTATCACTCTCTCTCGAGTGTATTAGAAAGGGTAGTGTTTACACTCACATTGAAATGTACACAATGCCTACCATAGGCTTGCCAATCATCTAAACCTGAAATAGTACTTGACATGTGTGACAATGAATCAATTAGGTCTTTATATGGGTTGTAATGTTGGCTAGGGGTAAGGTGGGACAAAGTTTAGGTAAAAGTGACTATAAAACGGACTAAATGAGTCGTGCGTTACCCATCTACCCCTCAAACAATGGTCACTCAACCTTACTCCTTTAATTCTCAATCAAGTCGAACTTATGATTCGACTTCTTCACCTTATTCCTACCTACATCTCCCATATTTATCAATCCTTTCAATAATTATGCTTCTTAAAAATTTTCTAAACAAGGGATTGTAATCACAAAATGATGTGATTTTCATTAACCTCTCCAAAAGAATGGTATATACACTTCCTCTTTCTTTCGTTTTTCTTGTTTTCCGACTTTTTTTTTGAAGAGGTTAATATTCTCGATTATAGCTTATTTCGTGTTTTTCCTTTCACCCTTCTTTGTTTTCCACTATCTTACCCAAATTCAATCCTAATTTCCAAACTAACTACCTTCCAACCGCCTTCCTCATACTCGATAGGCCGTTTGGGTTTCAAAGGCTAAATGAAAGCTGAATTTGCTTGTAGTGTTGGGTATCAAACAAAAAGGCTTAAGCTCAAAGGGCTAACTAGGGAAATTTGTACATGTTTAGTCAAAAGGAATTGTTTTCTGCTTTTGAAAATGGCTTAAATCAAGAGATGCCTAAAATAATTTTCATTGTCATCGCACATACCAACTTATTCAAAGGTAAAGAATTAAGGCAAGTGCTAGAGAAAATTGCATACATTTAAAGAATTTTCGCACCGAAAGGAAATTTAATTTCACTCCAAAAATGGGAGTACGCATTAGGCTCAAAGACTCACTTGGTTGCAAATTTCATCAAAAGTTTTGAGTGTATGTTCAATTTTGTTTCAAAAAGCCTATCATGCTCTACCATGTGCTTCTTTCCAAAAAAGATATTTGTTCGAAAAAATTTCATCATTAATCAACGCCACATTTTTCCTTCCTAAACTAATCCAGTTGCTTTCTTGAGCTGCCAACTTGTACGAATCCCGCCCCCTCTCCAAACTTAGTTGCAAACTAAGTTTGTTGAAAAAGAGGAGTACAAGTCGGTGCTTGTCAAAATTAACCAAATTATTCACTATTAACCAGCCTCATTCTACTAAAAACAGATTAAACAAAAAACTTATTCCTAAATGTGAAAAATACTTATCAAAATACTACAGTAAAGCTCATAAACCAAACAATAGATAAACAAAGGCATACAGGCCCACCAATTCAATTACAATTAACAAAACAAATTCAAGAAGGCTACCAAAGATAATCAGTCAAATCTACTCGGCGCACAGGCCGTCAAACCAAAATGATCAAGTTTAAAAAAAGGCACACGGGACAATAATACAACCCAAACAATCAATAGTCATGAGGAATCAGAAAAGAGGCAAAGGGGAGTTCGGGAATTCGAGCGGCCAAGTATGTCTCACCCCTTCCCCAAACTTAGTTTTCAACTAAGTTGGTGAAGAAACGGGCAATGCATTCTTGGTGCTCTACTCACAGTGACTTGGAAGGCCGGACGTCTCGGGAGCTCGAGCCAATAAAGCATCCTTGAATGCTTTTGAACAAAGCTAGCAGCTTATTCTGACTCTCTTTAATTTCTTTCATTTCCGCTCCCAATTGATGGACATCTCCTTGAAGTGCACTGATGTCCGCCTTAATGTCCTGCACGCTTGACTCTAAACTGCTCAGCCGGTCACTATGCTTCTCCCGAATCTCGGCCAGAGACAGCACTGCAGACGCCGGTCTCTTCCTGCTGGGCTGACTGCTCCCTTCTGCAATCCCTGTACTCATCTCCCGGGCCACAGTTCGTGGCTTCTGCCCCCTCTGGTAGCGTGTTAGCTCAGCACTGGTCGGCTCCTTGGATTCTCTTAAATGTGCTTCTGAGCTCAGTGCCAAGTTTGGCATGCTTGTCTCCAATCGCTCGATGTAAGTGAGGTTGGGGTTGGGGAGGCGAAGGTATGGTCCCACATTTTGGAGGACATAAGGGACATCCGGACCAAATGTTCCCTCTTGGTACCCGAGCATGGCAATGTGCATATTCTCCATCTCCTTCTAGTCTAAATAGTAGTCAGTGGTGATGGGTGTGTATTCTGGGAGGGGTACATTGTAATGCTCGAGTATGGGGGTAATCAAAGCCCCACAGTAGATCGTGTCGGGCTCCTTTGTCTCTCTTTTCCGTTCTGTCCTCAATTCTTTGATTATTTTCTGAAAGCTTGATATCAGGTCATACTGAAAATCCCTCAACTTCCTATCCACAATAGCCCATAAGATCTCCATCTCGTAAAAATCGAGGAGAACTGATCTCTTTCTACCACATATGGTGGAGCTCCTCGGGTCGTAGGCCTGGGGTGCAACTATTCTAGGGGCGGCAGTGATTTACCCCCAGAATTGTTGCACGTTAAACTCTTTCAACTCATGTGCAGCACTAACGGCTGCACTCTTGAAGCCATATATACGTCTCAGGTTGTCGTGGCTCAGTATCTTTTCTTCATTAAGAAGTTGGAATTTGAAGTGGTGGATCTTGGTCGAGCAGGAAAGAGACTCCTCCTCGATTTCGGGGGTGCTGAAAATTCTAGCACGAATTTGAGGTAGGTAGGGCGGGGTGCTAGACATTGGGCTAGACCTGCGATGTCTAATAGTTCACGAACATTTTGCCGGATTACCATGGCGTCCAAAATCTTGGGATCACAATAATGGGTGGCTGACACCCCCCTCCTCATCAATTTGTCAAATCTTTTCCTCTGATCCTCCGTGCTCAGCATTATGTCAAAATCAATTGGCTTTGTGGATTTGTCGGTGGTAGTTGATGGAATTTCCAGCGTGTGGGCCTCTAGAGTAGGCTCAACGGCTTTCTCCTTGCCTTTGACTTGGCTTTTTCGGATTTTATGTGTGACCCTCCTGCCGGAAGTGCCTTCTTGAGTTGTGTTCTTTGTATTTTTGGGTGGGGCCATTGTGTGCCTACAACAATCACACAATACATGGATCAAAATCTCCCACATTGAACACTTATCACCAATTTAAACATCAACTGTAATCAAATAGAAGATCAATCACTCATGTTCAATCAACATACAATATCACAAGTGAATTCACAATCTAGATGACTCAATTGACATGATTCAATGTGCATATATGGCAAACACTCCCAGTCATTATCCTATTGCAACAAAATTCTACCAATGCTCAACAAAAATAGGTCAATTTCGTTTCATTATCAACAAGAGTCTAAAAGTGCCTACTCTTCTCACAAATTCACTAATCAACCTAATAATCAAGCATAGTAATCGAATCAGACTACAAAAGAGTTACAAGAGGGAATGCATGTCAAGTGGTCAGTGATGTAGAATCAGATTACAAAAGAGTAACAAGAGGGAATGCATGTCAAGTGGTCAGTGATATAGCAAAATCAATTTCAATCTTCAATTTCAATGATTCTCAAACTAATCCTCATCCATCATCAACAAATCATGCAAATACAAAGACTATCACTACAAATTTAGTGTTAGAATACTTAAAACTAGTCAACATTGGCAAAAATTCACAAAACAACTTGTGCACAACCAATAACATTACATCAACTAGTCTAACAACAAATTTGCCCCTAATCTTAACAACAAAGTTCATAATAAACAAATAAAGATTAAGGGAAAGAGATAGTCATACTTACAGGTTGGATTTAATCGAAGGATTTGAATTGAACTTTTTCGCGCCCTTTTCAACCCGACCTCAACCTTGCTCCAAATTCAAAAAAATTCGGATAGAAGTGTGTGTGGTGTGAATTTGTGGGGAATAAATTGAGTAAAAATGAAGTTTTTGAGGGTGTGTGCGTGTGTGTGCGCAAAATCGCGAGGGGAGCGGGGGAGGGGGGAAGAAGAATGACCTGCTGTTCCGTGCAGGGGTATTTATACCCGCACTGAATCTCGGCCGAGATGCATTTTTGAATTTTGTGTCTCAACCGAGATCTGTTCTTAGGTCTCAAGTTTAATTGGCTTAGCAGAGGATCTCAGCCGAGATGAATATTTGTCTCGGCCGAGATTTCTTTCCAACAAAATTGCCCACATCCTGGATAAATTAATTTCGGCCGAGATGACTTGATGTTACGGTCGAGATAAGTTTCCAGCAATTTTGGCTAATTTACAAGACAAGTTGATCTCGACCGAGATGATCTGGCATCTTGGCCGAGATTGGCTTCCAACGTTTTTGGCCAATTTGAGCTCTATTCAATCTCGGCCGAGATGAATGTTGTGTCTCGGCCGAGATACGTTTACAACAATTTTTACCTGGGTGTACCTTTGTGACGTCTCGGCCTAGATTCCTCGTGTGTCTCGGCTGAGATTGGTCTCCAACAAATTTTTCCTCCATTTTGGTCTCCTTCACCCCTATTCCATGCTATCTTTTTATCATTCTGATTGATACCTGTACAATTCTAAACAAAAACATCAAATATGCCACAAGACATTTATTAAGTAACTAACTAGGAATTTGAAAAACGCAAAAATTGAAAGATACCGCCGGGGTGCCTCCCGACAAGCGCCTTTGTTTAACGTCTTTGGCTCGACGGACCTCGCTTAGTTCAGTGGTGGGTCTTCCACATGCTCCTCTTCTCGGGGTGTGTCTTGAAGATGCTCTAGATATGGCTTGAGGAGATGCCCGTTGACTTTAAATATTTTACCAGTTTTGCTACTTTCTATCTCGATGGCGGCATGATCGAACACCTTAGTAACAACAAAGGGTCCTATCCACCTTGAACGGAGTTTGCCCGGAAATAAATTCAGCCGGGAGTGATATAATAGCACTTTCTCCCCAACTACAAAAGTTTTCCGGATGATCCTCGAGTCATGAAAAGCCTTCGTTTTCTCCTTGTAGATCATGGCGTTGTCAAAGGCTTCATTTCGAATTTCTTCAAGCTCTATGTTCAAGTTCAACACGGAGATGGCATAGCTTTCCATAAATAAGTCGAAAGGGAGACATACCAATCGGAGTTTTATAGGCGGTCCTATACACCCATAATTCATCATTGAGCCTCAAACTCCAATCCTTGCAATTCGGTTGAACGGTCTTCTCCAATATCGACTTGATTTCCCGAATTGAAGTTTCGGTTTGCCCATTGGTTTGTGGATGATAAGGAGTCGAAACCTTGTGCAACACAGCATATTTCTTCAGCAATGCGTTGATTGTTCGGTTGCAAAAGTGTGTGCCTCTATCACTTATAATGGCTTTTGGTATCCCAAACCGAGCAAAAATGTTGGATTGAACGAACTCGGCCACAACTTTGGAGTCATTGGTTCGGGTTGCTTTCGCCTCGACCCACTTGGACACATAGTCAACGGCAAGCAAAATGTACAAATTCCCATAAGACGAAGGGAACGGTCCCATGAAGTCCATACCCCAAACATAAAAAAATTCACAAACCACAATCGAGTTTTGGGGCATTTGGTTTCTTTGAGAGATATTACCCGTCTTTTGGCAGTTGTCACATGACTTGCAAAAAGTGTAACCATCCTTAAATAAGGTTGGCCAAAAGAACCCGCTCTCGAGAACTTTGTATGTTGTCCTCTTGGGACCAAAGTGTCCCCCACATGCATAGGAGTGACAAAAAGCTAGTATAGATGGGACTTCTATTTTGGGAATGCACCTTCGTATGACTTGGTCCGAACCATGTCTCCATAAATACGGATCATTCCAAAAGTAATATTTCGCCTCACTTTTCAATCTATCTCGTTGGGCCTTGTTTATGCTATCGGGATATACTCCTTTCCCCAAATAATTTGCCAAGTTGGCATACCACGGGTCACCCGAATCTGATGCCATGAATAACTGCTCATCTGGAAAACTCTCTCGAAGAGGCAATTCTGTCCCCTCAGGAATTATTCTGCTCAAGTGATCGGCTACAGAATTATCAGCACCCTTTTTATCCCTTATTTCCAAATCAAACTCCTGCAACAGCAAGATCCAACGTATCAGTCTGGGTTTGGCTTCTTTCTTTGTCATAAGGAACCTAAGAGTAGCATGATCAGTGAATACGATGATTTTTGTCCCAACTAAGTAGGATCTGAATTTCTCGAGTGCAAAAACAACAGCAAGGAGTTCCTTCTCAGTAGTGGTATAGTTGGCATGGGCTGGATTCAGTGTTCGTGAAGCATAGTAAATTACACGTGTCACCTTTCCTATTCTTTGTCCTAGGACTGCACCCACTGCTTGATCAATGGCATCACACATTAGTTGGAAAGGAAGCTTCCAGTCGGGTGGTTTGATGATGGGAGGAGTGACAAGTCTTTCCTTAAGCACATCAAATGCAATCTTGCATCCTTCATTCATTTCAAAATCAACTTCTTTCTGCAATAGACGACACAAGGGAGAAGCAATCTTGGAAAAATCCTTTATGAACCTGCGATAAAAATCTGCATGACCAAGAAAAGAACGAACTTCCCGCATATTTGCGGGGTAAGGCAAAGAGGCAATTATTTCAACCTTAGCTTTATCCACTTCAATGCCTTTCTCAGAAATCAAATGTCCTAGTACAATTCCTTCTTCTACCATGAAATGGCATTTTTCCCAGTTCAACAAGAGATTTTTATCAATGCATTTTTTAAGGATTTTCACAAGATTTTCAAGGCAGTTTTCGAATGATTTTCCATGTACATTAAAGTTATCCATGAAAACTTCAATGAAATGCCCAATAAATTTGGAGAAGATATTTACCATACACCTTTGGAAGGTGGCAGGTGCGTTGCAAAGCCCGAACAGCGTGCGCCTCCACGTGAATGTGCCAAAGGGGCATGTGAAGGTCATCTTTTCTTGATCCTCTGGAGCAATCAGGACTTGGAAGTAGCCGAAAAAACCATCTAAGAAGCAATAAAAGGGGTGGCCGGCCAATCTCTCTAGCATTTGGTCAATGAAGGGTAGTGGGAAATGGTCCTTCCTTGTCATAGCATTCAACTTTTTGTAGTCGATACATACTCGCCAACCGGTCTGTAGTCATGTGGGCATCATCTCCCCATCGTTTCCCTCTATGACTGTTATACCAGATTTCTTTGGGACCACTTGAGTCGGGCTCACAAATCTGTTATCGGATATAGGGTAGAGATTCCGACATCCAATAGCTCAATGACTTCTTTCTTGACCACCTCCATCATGGGAGGATTGAGCCTTCGCTGTGGTTCTCTGCTTGGCTTCGCATCATCTTCGAGGAGTATGCAGTGCATGCATAAGGATGGACTTATTCCCTTGATATCGGCAATAGTCCACCCTATTGCCTCCTTGTTTTGCTTGAGAACCTCAATCAATGCCTGCTCTTGATTGTGAGTTAACTTCGAGGAAATGATCACGGGTAATGTATTGTCTTCCCCGAGGTATGCATACTTGAGGTGAGAAGGAAGGGCCTTAAGCTCAAGAACAGGTGCCTTGATTGTAGAAGGTAGAGGCTTTTCTTGTGATTCCGGGAGGGAAATGAACTTCTGTGCATAATTTGGTGGGAATGACTTTGGTATATCCATTTGTGCCACTGTTTCCACCAATGCCTCGTCGGTCTCCCAAACCTCCTCTTTACCCTTCTCCAACTGAGTAGTAAGTGCAACTTCCATTGGGTCCCTACATAACAACTCAAACAACTCTTCCACGAGAGGGTCAACAACATCAACGGAAAATACAGAATGAACATCTTCCAGAAAATGCAGTGCATCAAAGATATTGAAATTGACAATTTGTCCATCAAATTCCATCGTGAGGGTGCCCTCACGGACATCGATCTTGATTTGGGAAGTATTTAAAAATGGTCTTCCCAACAAGATCGGTGTGGACGTTGATGGATCGCCTTGCATGTCCATCACATAGAAATCGGCGAGAAACACGAGTTCATCAACTTCAACTAGCACATTCTCAATTACCCCATCGAGATACAAGTGCTTCGGTCGGCTAGTTGAATGACGACCCCTGTTTCCTTCAGTGGACCTAAATTTGGCACGAGTCGTTGGACCGTACCAAATTAATTTAAAGTAAAAATATATAGATATATATATATACTAAGCCTTAACCTAAAACTCTAACTAGTAGAGCGATAAGTAAGGGTCAATCCCACGAGGAACAGTTGAACAATATTGTCTTAATAAGTCAAGCAATTGTATAATTCAGACAAGAAAAAAAGCAAACAAGAAAGCAATAAAGGTGGGGAGAGGGGGGGGGGGGGAGTTTTGTTTGTCAAGCTAGGAACCACTATTTAACTATGATCAACTAAGCTAAGATTCAATTAACAAAAGATAGCAAGATAGATAAATCATTTTTTGGATTTTTAAAATATGATCAAAGTATCTACCAATGATCGAGTATCCCTTTGGTTCCAATGAATTACACAACTATTGTTGATACCCAATGGAAAGCATTTCAAGTCCCTATTTCACGACTACTAACAAGCTCTAGCAACCATATTATCTCGTAATTATGACTAATCGAAATAAGCTCTTCAACTAACCCTATCCAATTAATCCAAAATATCGAATAAGCTCTCTTCAATTTGGCAATCGAATGATAAAAGCTCTAAGATAATGAAACAAATTTGACATAAACCTCGAAACCTCGAGTTTAGAGGTCGAACTCTACACTATCACCAACGAAATCACTCGTTGTTCACTACTAGGGAATCGAACATCCTACAATTACGGATAGTGATTTCTAATTCTAGCAACACATTCATACACTTTCTAGAGGTTGATCAAGCCAAGAAAAAGCATACAAATATGAGTCAATAACAGTAAATAGTATAGAAGACTTGAAATTGCAATCAAATGGTAACATCAACTAGCAATAATCATGTAAACATTGTCACTCAAAGTTTTACATTTGATCAAGGGTAGAAATAAGGGTGCTACTCACCCATGGAAGCTAAAACAAATAGAAAATAAGTAGAAAAATAAAGAAGCATGATACTGAGATGGATGAAACCAAAGATGCCAATTGGAGAAGATGATCCTTCAACCTCTTGCCCAATCTTCCTTCCTTGGTGGCTTAAAAATGGCTGGAATGTGTGTTATTCAATGTCCCCAAAGTAGGTTAATTTTGAAAGGAAGGATATATATATAGGGGAAAAGTTGTTACTTCAATTTAAGGTAAAATCGCGTTCAGGAATTTAAAACAGGGCAAGCAATCTCGGCCAAGACGAAAGTGTGTCTCGATCGAGACGTGAAAAAGGGCTTATTACTTTGTAAACCGAGGGATAATCTCAGCCGAGATTGGGTTGCAACTCGGCCGAGATGTGGAAAGGGGATTTTTAGGGTTTGCGTTATCTCGGTCGAGATTGGATTTCATCTCGGCCGAGATCTTCATCTCTTTGAATCTCTGATTTTCTCTGGAGAGCTATCTCAGCCGAGATGCCATACCCGTCTCGGCCGAGATCTTCAATTTCTTAAAACTCCAGGATTTTCCTGGAGAGGTATCTCAGCCGAGATTGTGCCTTGTCTAGGCCGAGATCGACCCCTCATCCCTGTCCCTTGTTTCTTCGATCGATCCCCCGACTCTGCGATCGTTTGATGTTCTTTTTCGATCCTTTTGCACCTGTCTTAACACAAAAACAACACAAATGCATTATTTTGCCCATAAGTATACAAAAACACTAAATACACGTGATTATACACATTATTGACACTAAAATGACACTAAAAGTGCCTTAAAGTGCGTGCACATGACACGTGTACCACTTAGTATCAAATCCGTTATTATTTTTTGGATTACCATAGGTTTCTAAATCCATAATTTCATTGTGTGCAATTTTTTGAAGGATTTGAGTGTATTTCAAATCTCCCATTATCCAAACACAACTTGAATGTTTTGTGGACTTTTAATTTGCAAAATTCATATTAGATTCACCTACAAGGTACTTCTAATACCAACTTAACTAAAATGAATGAGAGCCACATTATTCACCAGGGTATGTTTGGTTGGGGTTGGTCCAACCCCTTCCTATGTTTATTTGGGGAGGTTAGCCCAACCACCACAAATTTCAATACCACTTTAATCATTAAATTAATCATTATTAACAAACTTTTACATACAACACATCATATTTTACAATTAAAAATTATATTCTACACTATAACCACTACCGAACCATCCAAACAAGCATCACTTTTTTACTCCCCAACTACTAAGTCCAGCCACTATACCCAGCCAGCAATACCCCAACCAAATATGCACCAAATCATTATTTAAATTATACAAAATTCGTGGTCTTAAATTACATATAAGCAAGATGTCAGATATAATATATATATATATATATATATATATATATATATATATATATATATATATATAACTTCTAAGAGAATATGCCTATATATTGATTAGAGTACATTGAACGGATGCAATTCAAAAAATGTATATCATCTGTTTATCCGTGATTTTCTTGATTCTCCTTCTGTTCGGTTTATTTTTTTTAAAGATTAGTTCAAGAAAATTATATAGGCCTAGGCGTATGATTATTCTGCCAACAAACTATGTTCATGACGACTGTGGAGAACAATACTTCATGAGACTGCTTATATGTCAGTTAGGTGTTGGGAGTTCATTTGAAGATCTAAAAATTTTCAATGGAGTTGAGCATTGGACATACCGTGAAGCTTGCTACGCGAGGTTCTTGCATCATTCTAATCACCCGAAAACTGTTGAGGTACGGAAGTATAATTTAATTCTACTTATTCTATCAAAATACATCGCACGAGTCTCTATTTATTAATGCATTAATCCATTTTTGTTTACACATACTTGAAAATTCAAGTGGGCAACAATGATTACAAATTCAGAATATCATTCAAGATTGAGAATCCGGAATATTCTAAACTTGATGATGGCAACCACTTTGCTATTTAGTCCTTCCAATTTGAATATGTTCATTATGTTTTTTGTCAATTTATGAAAATATAAGTATAAAACAAATAATGATGAAATGTTGGACATCAGTTTAGTGGATTATGTTTTTGGATTGCAGATTTGTTTTGTCGAAATTTTCTGTGCTTTAATTGATCTCCCTAAACAAATTCACGTTAAATATGTAAACGATGGTCAATTGAAAATGCAACTCATATTACCAACAATTGTTGAAGCATGCAATGCCTCAGCTCAAGTCGAGCTCAGAGACGGTTATTTCTTATTCAAATGTAACAGATTCTGTTGAGTACATTTTAAAGAGGAAAACTACATGTGAAAAGACTCAAATGTCCCTAATATATTTCTTCTATTTTGTATTGACAACTACTCTCCATTTCTCATGCATACATTTTTCTGTTGCATATGTCTACATCCCCCCCCCCTCCCACCAAGCTAGGATCGCAATTCAAGCTTGGACACGAGAAACTGAAACGACGATACACCAAGTGATTTTGTAAAAATGTCTGCAAGCTGGGACTTGGTTGGAACATGAAGAAGCTGCAGAAATCCATCTTTGAATCTGTTTCAAACAATGTGGCAATCAATCTCAATATGTTTAGTTCGTTCGTGGAAGCCAGGATTTTGTGCAATATGTGTAGCGGCCTGGTTGTCACAGAAAAACTGACGTGGTTTAGAGACAGAAAGTTGGAGATCCTGTAAAATATAGTCAATCCAAGTCAGTTCATAAGTGGTACTTGCCAATGCACGATATTCTGCTTCAGCAGAGCTGCGAGAGACAGTAGATTGTTTCTTTATTTTCCACGAAATGAGCGAGGATCCTAAAAAAACACAGAAACCGATTAAGGATTTCCTAGAATCAGAGCATGATCCCCAATCTGAGTCACTAAAACTAGTGATATGTAGGGAGCTGGTGGAGCTGTAAAACAGACCAAGAGTAGGAGTTCCCTTAAGGTACTTCAGAAGGTGGACAACAGCATGCCAATGGTCAGTGTATGGAGCTTGAAAATACTGACTAAGCTGTTGTATTGCATATGTGACATCAGGTCTGGTGAAGTTCAAATACAGCAGCCGGCCAACAAGTCTTCTATAGGAGTCTGGACTAGATAAAAGTGTTCCAGAAGTTGTAGTAAGCTTGAGACCTTGAGGCAAAGGTGTAGAGGTGGGTTTGCAGTTACTGATGCCAGCATCTTTGATAATGTCAAGGATGTATTTTCTCTGATTAAGATGAATACCTGATGGACCGTGTTTAATTTCCATACCTAGAAAGTAAGTGGCCAGGCCAAGATATTTTATGGTGAAAGTGTTATGCAGATAAGTTTTGAATGCTGCAATAGTAGAATTTGAGTTGCCAATGATGAGGACATCATCAACATAGACAACTGGAGCCATATAGTCAAAGTGTTGCTGCCAGGTGAAAAGGCAATGATCATTAGAAGATTGAGTGAAGCCATAAGAGAAAAGAGTAGCACAAAACTGATTGTTCCATTGCCTAGAAACCTGTTTAAGGCCATACAGACTTCTGATTAACTTACAAACCTGTCCAGGTTTAGCTTTAGTATAGCCCTGTGGTGGGATCATATACGCCTCTTTATTAATATAACCACGTAGGAAAGCATTGTTGATGTCCAACTGATAAATGGACCAGTGTTTGACAGCAGCAATGGCTATAAGAATCCTGATTGTCACAGGTTTTGCCACAGGTGCAAAGCTATCTAAATAGTCTTCCCCAGCAATTTGATTGTAACCTTTGGCAACAAGTCTTACTTTATGTGTTACACCCGAAAAAAAAAAAAAAAAACTATTATATTTTTAGATTAATTCGTTTTCTGAATTATTTTACTAATATTAGTATTTTTCGCACGATAATTATAGGACTCAGAATTAAGTTATATAGACCCATAGTAAAGTTACTTATTATTTTCAACCAAAATTTTATATTTACTTGCTATACAAATCATGGGACTATTTGGTGGGCTAATTATCTCAAGTTACTTAAGTTTATTTTATCTATTGATACAACCCATTCAACTATTAATTTTTAGTCCACAATAATTTATAAACATCTAGTCCAAAGTTATAATTATTTCAATACCATATTTGGACACACCTATACATATATGTATGTGCATATATTATATATATAAGAAATAACTATATATAACTGACCTACAACACTTATATATATATATAATATTAGACTAATGATGAGCCTATGGGTAGTATCTTTGCTTAGTCACTCTTGAAGATGACACTTCCTCTCATTTTATCAGATAAAATAGACACGTTACCTAATGACTCGGCTAAGTAACACATAGTATCTTGTATAAATACATAGGATAGGCATTTCTTCCATTCCTACTGCTGTGCGTGAAGATAATACAAGTAAGAGGTTTTTTTTCTTTCCTTTCATTTTTCTTCTTATTAGTTAGTAGCAGACAACCCACTTTTGGGCTTGCCGTTCCGACGATCGAATCATCCGATTTCTATAATCCATATATCTAGTTGAAGCTCGTACTGCGTAGAGCTTCGATATTCAATTAGTTAGACCAGAAGACAACGTTCTTCGACCTTAAATCGATGTCGAAATAAACGTCGGACCAACGTTTCAAATCGTCCCGTCAGACCGAAACTAATTTCAAAAGCTGTCGAACTCTATCAACCCATATACCAAACGAAGCCCCCGATCCGTAGAATGTGAATCTTCGATTAATTTTATAAAATTTGTCAGTTTATACCCTTAGTTTGACAGAAATAGGGACGGAGAAAATAACAAAATTAGACGATAAGCTTAAATAGTTAGATTCTTTTTACCCGACCGCCTTCGATGTCCCTACACCCATACCGAGCGCTGACTCGCCGACAACGAGGGGCCCAATGCCGCCATCGTCGCCGGCAGCGCGTCTATGTCGTGAATGTGTGTGCATATGTTTAAGTAATTAAGTGGGTGTGTGTGCATGTGTTTAAGTAATTAGTGCGTGTGTGCATGTAGTGAAATTTAGTTAAAGGTGTGTGCATGTAGTGTAATTAGTGCGTGTGTGCATGTAGTGTAATTTAGTGCGTGTGTGCATGTAGTGTAGTTAGGTAGGTGTGTGCATGTAGTGTAGTGTGTGCGTGAGTCCAGATAGAGTAGTGTGTGCGTGAGTTTAGTGCATGTATTAATGTCGTGTGTGTATGTGGTAGGGTCGAAGAAGAAGGGAGGGGAAAAGGGAGCTATAGGTTTTATTTTATTATTGTTATGTTATAAATAGTTAATTAGAAATAGAGGTATAATGTGTCTAATTAACTAACAAAAGATAACCCAAATTAGTATAAAGAGACTTTAAGGGGATAGTTAAGTGTGAAAACTATTTTTTTAAAGATTAACTAGAATTTTCTTATCATTTCTAAACTACCTCCTAAATTTTAGAAACAATTCCCAAATACGACTAAACTTTTTAAGAATTTTCACTATTGTAGGTTCCGAAGAGGCGGAAACTGGGAATACTGCACTTCACGAGCATTTAGCATTCTAAGGTGGGGGTAACTTCTACTCTCACTTCTGAGTTTAAATATTCGAATATTATGATTGCCTAAGTTGAAATGTATTATGTGATTTACATGTATAGTGATATGTGCATAATATGCTAAAACTTCACAGGCAAGGCCTGTTCTATATTGACGGTTTCTGTATCCCGTCCTCGTACAGGAATAGGTCTACAAGTTGGAACGGTCCAATTGTGTTAGATTTACCCTGTCTTAGGCCAGGTGTACATACCGCCCTATCATGACCGGTATGATCTGCGGACATACATCGCCCTATATTGATGGGTATATTCTGTCATGGGTCTGGACAAACTTATCGTATGGGTATAACACCTTCCTACGTTAGGTTTGTCTTGTCCTATGGTGAATGTGCTTCGCCCTATTGTCGGGTTCGCCCGAATATACGATGCCCACGTTGAGTTTACTCCGGGAGGGGGGGTATCATTTACGTTTGATACTACTGTTTAGATTTATGTAATATATATATCCTGTCATGTGAACTCACATTCATGCCTTTGAACTTATGCAATCTCGAAGTCCCTCACTGGGTGTATTTCAAACACTCACCCCAAATATAAACATTTCAGGTCAGGGAAAAGTGTGAAAGAATGGCTCTAGGTGTGCAAGCTACTAGCTTGACGTTTTTGACTTGTAATTACAAATCCTGAGTCTCTCTTGTAAATCAAATAAGGGATTTACGTGAACTATTCGTCTGTATACGAATAGTGGTCTGTCTTTTACTTTTGATTCGCCTGTGAGCGAAATGTCGTTTTGTTACATTTAAAAAACTTTTCTAACTAATAAGTACTATAATTATGTAAATTATATGGTGTTACGGATATGTTACTGCCCAAATGCATGTTGACTCGTTTCTTATTTTTATTAAGTTTGGAATTTCCGTTGTCTTTGAAATTTTGTCATTTCTTTTATAAAATTCATAGCGTCTCGAGCTTATTTATGTTCTAGAAAAACGGGGCGTTACAGTATGTCCTTCTATAGAGCCATCAGAGTGCAATTTTGTCTTAAACACCCATTTACATCCAATAGCTTTCTTGTTTGGAGGTAATTCAGTAAGGATCCATGTGTTATTATCCTCAAGAGCTTTGATTTCAGCATCCATAGCTTTGAGCCAGTGTGGATGAAGTTTGGCCTGGGAATAAGATGTAGGATCTTGAATAGCATCATTGCAGGTCATGAATGAGGTATAATATGGATCAGGTATAAAAGTAACAGTGGAGGCAGGAGATTCATCAGCAGCAGTGGTAACAAAATCATCGAGATATGTGGGCCTTTGAACTTGTCTACTGCTTCTTCTAATGAAAGCATCAGTGGGAGGATCAGTCTTGCTTTCAGAAGGAACTACAGGGGTAGAGGACAGGGGATCAACAACTAGTGCTTCTGGTACAGTGGTAGCATATGGGAAGACATCTTCCAGAAACACTACATCTCTGGAGATCAGTATCTTGTGTGTGTCTATGCCATATAGTCTATAAGCTTTTTGGCTAAGAGGATAGCACGCTAGGATGCATTTGTGGGCTCTACTGGTGAACTTATTCTTGTCTGGAGACACATTAGTGACATAACATAAGCACCCAAATGGTTTCAACAGCTCATAGGAAGGAATGTGGCCAAACATAAGCTAATATGGTGTTTTCCAATCAAGGATGGAGGAAGGTAACCTGTTAATGAGATATGCAGTTGTAAGTATAGAATATGGCCAGATGTAGTGAGGTGTTTTAGATTCAGTCATGACAACTCTGGCAATTTCCAAAAGGTGCCTATGTTTTCTTTCAACAACCGCATTTTGTTGGGGTGTGTAAGTACAGGATTTCTGATGAAATATCCCCAAATCAGAGAATAATTGTTGGCAGTCAAGACTAGAGAATTCAGTGCCATTATCTGTTCTAATGGACTTCACAGGTGTAGAGAGTTTGACACTGATCATTCTGAGAAAAATAGATAGTGAGGAAACTGCCTGTTTCTTAGTATGCAGTAAGGAAATCCAAGTATGTCTGCTGTAATCATCAACCACTGTGAGAAAATATGGAGTATTTGTAATACTTGGTTTGTTATAAGGGCCCCAGATATCCACATGAAGTAACTCTAGCACCTGTGTAGTCTGAATTGAGCTATAGGGAAAAGCTAATTTGGTCTGTTTGGAAAAGTGATAGATATCACAGGAATCATGAGCTCCTATAACTGGGGGAGTGCACAAATGCTTCAGAAAATCCAAATGTTTCAGGATTGAGGGAGCTGCATGGCCAAGCCTTCTATGCCAAGAGTAAAAAACCTTCAAATAATGAGAAGCACTCAATCCAAATGTGAAAATATTGTTGATGGCAGGGGAATGCTGGAGAATGTATAATCTGCCTTACAAGGTGCATGTAGCAAGGATGTTTTGAGACTGTATCTCACACCAGTGGAGGTAAACAAAGCTCTTATGTCCATTTGCAAAGCTAGCTGGGAGATTGAGAGTAAGTTGAACTTAAAAGTGGGAACAAGACACACTTCAGTGAGTAATAGATGATCTGTAACAATCACTTGACCCATGTGTATAACCTTTTGATGTGAACCATCTAGTAGTGTGACAAAGGCTGGATGTGGTAAAGATATGAGGTTGGTCATTAGAGTTTCATTCTTACAGATGTGTTTGCTGCACCTTGTGTCTATAATCCAAGAATCATCATTCAAATCCTCAAGAGTAGTAAAGGCAAAATATGAATTGTCAAGGGATGCAAAATCTGCCACATTAGCATAAGATGATGAACTTTGATCAGTAGAAGCAAATAGAGTTTTATTCTGCAAAGCTTTGGCAATTTCTTTTTGGACTATTGCAGTGATGTCCAAATGAGCAGTAGAAGCACCTGTAGGAGTGGCAGAAAGTTCCTCAGTGGATTGAGCTTCAACGAAGTTAGCATGCCTTTGATCCTTGGACTTGTAATACCAATCAGGATAGCCTTTGATTTTGAAGCAGTCCTAATTTCATGACCAGGGAGTTGATAGTGGTCACAAATAAGTTTGGCTTTTTCTTCCTTGGTTTTTCTAACAGAGCCTTTGCCTTTACCAAAGCGGTTTGAATTATTCTGAAGTTTCACTGGTTGGCCCCTTCCTTGGGTGGGTTTTGTAAACATTGCGGAATTCTCTACAAAATCAGGGTGAGATAATTGAACAAATCTTTGCCTTTCCACTCGTAATACAAGAGAATATGCTTTATCTATATGTGGCAATGGATCTATGACCAAAATGTTACTCCTCACATCATCATAACTGTCATTGAGGCCCATGAGGAACTGTATCAGCTTTGTGTTCATTTCAAAATCATCCCAGTCCTTCGCAGCACCACATGTGCATCGAGGAGTGGGTCTAACAAGGTTAAATTCCTCCCACAACTTATTAAGACGGTTAAAATATACCACAAGTGATTGAGATCCCTGTGTGATGGTACTGAGGTCACATTGCAATTGATAGATATGAGGACCATTATGTTGTCCAAACCTGTGGGTAATCGTAGCCCATAGAGTTTTGGCATCTTTGGCATATAGAAAGGATTCATTTATGTCTTAGAAATGGAATTTATTAACCATGAGCGAACCATTCCATCAACACGCAACCATTGTGCTAACAAATCAGGATCAGTGAGAATAGAAACACTTCCAGTAACAAAACCAAGTTTGTTTTTCGCAAGTAAGGCAATCTGAATGGATGTACTCCATGGTAAGTAATTAGATCCATTGAGTGGGGTAAAAACCAGGCTCATACCTGGATGATCATAGCTAGTGAGCGCAAGGGGATCGTGATCGCGCGACATTGGTTGAAAATGTCCTGAATCAGAACCAGCAGTGGAATGTGCTGGAGATGGTGAATCCTGTGCTGGAGAATTATGAGCATTGATGACGAACCACCAGTGTTTAATGCAGGCCATTGCTCCTTGCCTGAATTGAAATTTTGACGTGGAGGTGCCATGTGCAGGACGAAGCTCGGCTCTTAGGGCAAACCAGTTGATTGTTGTATCAAAAACACTGGTAAAGAGAATGCGCGTCGATTGATCGACAAATCAAAGTATTCAATCGGTAAATTTGTCAGAAAAGAATGGTATTCACACGTACCAAATCTATAAGCAATGAGATTTCTCCAATATATGAATGGTATTCAGACGTACAAAAGTAATGAGGATACTTTTTTTTAAATTGATAAGCAAATTCTGAGTTAAGTATGGTAACTTCATGGTTCACAGTATATCAATATTTAAATATAAAAACATATACAGGAGAAATCATAATTTACCTACATTCAGGTTTTAAATTACGAAAGGATATCAGAAATTATCTAAATTTAACTTTATAATTTAATGGACTTACTTCAATTATGTTAACATTGCAATTTTTCTGTTCACTCTTTAATGAAATTACCAAAAACTTAAAGATTCGGTTACTACTATCATATCTCATCATTTAATAGTAGTATTGTACGCCATCAAATCTTATTAAAAATATTTACCTTTATATAATGGTGAATTTATATATCTGCACAACTTTTAGGTCAGTTGTTTTCAGTAATAAACCAATCTCATTTATAGAGAAGTATTACATAGATATAATTATTAAGGTTCTGTGAAGCCAGCTGATTCAATGAAGAGGATTTCTAAATCACCTACTATAGGGAAAACACAGGGATCAAATGAACCGCAACTATTTCCTGCATATGTCTTTAGTTGTACATTTTTTATCACTTTGTCTGGTTAGCTGTCAGATGAACATCCTTATCACGGGTTCCCTAAATTTCAAAATGACCCGGAAACCTCTTTTTCAATCAAACATTTTCGATAATGGCCAGATAAGATGCTTAGATATATTTATGTTCACCCACAGTAATAGTTAAACTACTAGATCGTGACAAACCTGAATCAAAAGCTATTTAGATAATCGTACCACAATGCCAAATATTAGATAATTATAAGTAACAAATAACGAATTATTACCTCCATAGCTGTACGAATTTGCAGACAAATATTTGATAAAAGGAAATCCTGGTCCTCTCCTGATAGGTATGATCCAATCTACTCGGGTCGGCCCGGTCTGCCACCGAGATTACTTGGACCTGGAAACGCAGGTCCACGAAGAAGTCCATATGCAGACGCGCGCAGGCCTATGCGGCCCAAACAAGAGAAGAACAAGTCAAAGGAATATACCATTATCTCCTCAACCGTCATGCAGACGTGGCCCATGATCTCCTCAACCTCCCATGCGCAACTGTAGGCGCCAGAGTAGGGGGTAGCTCACAACGAGCTTCCAGAGAAATAGGAAATATCTGTATAGATTAAGTGAGAGAATTAATTGTAAAGGGACTGATGTCATTTTTTGTATCTGAACTGGAATAGTAAAAAAAAAAAAAAAGAGTGATTACTCTTTTCGGTGGACGTACATCTCCGTGATCGAACCACGTAAATCTTGGAGTTATTTACATTCTTGTTATTTTCATTATCCCGGTAGATTATCTTAATTGTAGTTCAAATGATATTTAGGTCTCCGTTTTATCATTTCCTTTATCATTATCTTCCTGTCCAACACCGGAACGATGATTCTTTTTACAGAGATTCATCCATGGTCCTTCCTTTTAATCACCTATCCCAGGTACGTTCATTTCGATCCACCATGGTTGTAGGTATCAGTTCAATTTCATCAAGGGGTCGTAGTTTGTAGTATAGGTTGTGAGGAATCAGGAACCGGGTTCAGGTTGGGAAGAACCAGGCTGGAGAATCGGTTTTGAGGCAGATCAGTTTTGAAGGTTAGTGAAGAACCGGAGTCAAAGCGATTATAACATAATTTCCAAACCGTTGCATGTAAAACCGTTGTGAAAGGCCCGTCTACCAGTTTTTTGAGCAGTTGGAACAGAATTGGTTACAACTCCTGGTGCTTCTTGATTCGAACTTAGACCTTTATATACATTTGTTCCACTAGTAGAGACGAGTTGATACACGTTATTTTCCCTCTGTAAACACTACACAATCATTAGAATTAGAAAGCTAGGGTTCCTAAGCTCAATTCGGTTTGTGAATTGGGGCTTCTGGTTTTCTGGGTTGTTTCTTGTAATTGATTGGTTAGTGGAGTGAATTGAGGTGTATAGAGCCTCCGTAGATGTAGATCACATTGATCGAACCACGTAAAAGCTTTGTGTTCTTCATTTTGTTTCTGTTTATGCGTTCGGTTCTTGTTTGGCCGAATTCCAGTTTGTTTTTCATTCTTTTTCGATTTGAATTTGATTGTGTGAGTTGTAAGTGATTCATTTCTTAACAAGTGGCACCGCCTGTGGGAAGATTGCACACACATTCAAAGAGGAAGAAAGAATGGCTGGAATGAAGATGGATGTGGAGAAGTTTTCAGGTAAAAACGACTTCTCACTTTGAAAATCAAATGAATGCTGTATTGATTCAAAATGGGCTAGACTCTGCATTTCTCCCTATTGATCAATGGTCTGAGGCTGAGAAATCTAAGTTTCCAGAACTGGATAAGAAGGCTTTGAGTCTTATATTCCTCTGTTTGGGTGATAAACTTTTGAGGGAGGTATCAAGGTGTAAGAATGCAGTGGAGGCATGGGGAAAATTGGAAGAACTCTATCAATCAAAGTCTATATCAAACAAACTATTTCTGAAGCAGAAATTGATGTCCTTCAAAATCACTGATGATAAGGTCATTTCTGATCAACTTGATGAGTTTGTCAAGATGATTGAAGAATTAGAAGATCTGGGGGTGAACTTGGAGGATGATGATAAGGCTCTGATGGTGTTGAATGTTCTTCCAAAGTCCATGGAAAGCTTCAAGGATGCATTAATGTTTGGAAGGGATGGAAAAATCAGTTATGAATCCATTCTATGAGCATTGAAGACAAAGTGCTTTCAAAATCAGGGGGAAAAGGGCTCAACACAGGCTGGCGAAGGTTTGAACATTAAGTTAAAAAAGAACTATCAAAAGAAGAAGTTCCAGGGATTCAAAGATAACAAATCTGGAACTCAGAATGCAAAGAAACAAGGAGACTGGGTTGAAACTAGAAAGTGTTTCAAATGCATGCAAGCTGGACATTTAAAGAAGGACTGCCCACAAAAAAAGAAGCAGGAAAATTAGAGGGCAGAAGTGGCTGTGACTGAGCATCAAGAAGACACCCCAGAAGTTTTAAACATCACAGACACAAAGATGGAAAAAGAATGTGTTCTTGATACTGGTTGTTCATTCCACATGTGTCCCAATGAATCCTGGTTCAAGAAGTTACAGAAAGAAGATGGTGGATGTGTATTACTGGGTAATGATCACTCCTGCAGAGTTAAAGGCACAGGATCAGTTCAGATAAAAATGTATGATGGAGTCATCAGAACCATTTCTCAAGTAAGGTATGTTCCTGGACTGAAAAGAAACCTCCTATCCCTTGGATCTCTTGTGGCAAATGGCTGTCAGTTCAACTCCCTAGATGGTTATCTTCATATCACTAAACACAACAAGCTGGTAATCAAAGGAAGGCAACACAATTGCCTGTTTATTCTGATTGGATCCCCTGTGTTAGGTTGTGCTGAATCTGTGATAAGTAGAGAAGATTCCATGAAGTGGCATAGAAGACTGGGTCATATTGGAGAGCAAGGATAGAAGGAGCTATCAAATAGGGGCATCATTGGTGAAATGGGAAATAGAACACTGGATTTCTGTGGCAAATGTGCTCTGGGAAAGGCCAAGAAGCTGCGTTATGCTAAAGGGATACATTCTACTCAAGAACCACTTGATTATGTACACTCTGATATATGGGGGCCTTCAAGAACAGAGACACATGGAGGAGGAAGGTATTTCATGTCCATCATTGATGATTACAGTAGAAAAATATGGGTATATGTCTTAAGGAATAAGAGTGATGCATTCCTTAAGTTTAAAACATGGTTGAGCCAGGTGGAGAACCTAAGAGGGAAGAAATTGAAACATCTTAGGACAGATAATGGCTTGGAATATCTATCCACTGAATTCACAGGGTTTTGTGAAGATAAGGGCATCACAAGGCACAGAACTGTCCCATTAAACCCTCAACAAAATGGGGTTGCTGAAAGGTTTAACAGGACTGTACTTGAGAGAATTAGATGTATGCTGATTGATGCTGGATTACCCAGATCCTTCTGGGGAGAAACACTAAATACTGCATGCTATTTGATAAATAGATCACCATCATCAACTCTAGGATTTAAGACTCCAGAAGAAGTTTGGAGTGGAAAGGTACCAAACTACTATGATTTGAGAGTGTTTGGGTGTCTGGCCTATGCTCACATTAGGCAAGACAAACTTGATGCAAGAGCACAGAGGTGTGTTTTCTTAGGATATCCTGAGGGCATGAAAGGCTACAGATTATGGTGCTTGGAACAGGGAAACCAGAAGCTCTTGATAAGTAGAGATGTAAGGTTCAATGAGGATATGATGGGATATAACTCTACTGGAAGTCAAGAGGAAGCTGATGGTGCTGTAGAATCTGAAAGAATTTCTATTCAAGTGGAGCCTACTGAGGAGCAGATATCACCAGAGAAAGATGCTCAAGCTCAACAAGAAGATGACAGTTCATCAGAAGATGAAGAAGGTCAAACTGAGATTGCAAATCTCAGAACTTATAGCATTGGTAGGGACAAACCAAGAAGACAAATCCACAAGCCTGATTTCTATGGACAAGCTGGAAGTGTCTATTATGCATTAAGTGTAGCAGAAGACTTGGAGTTTCAAGAGCCAAGAAGTTTCAAGGAAGCAATAAGATGCAGTGAAAGTGAACACTGGATAGGGGCCATGATGGAGGAAATGGAATCTCTGGAGAGAAACCAAACCTGGAAGCTTGTAGACAAACCAAAGGGGCAGAAGCTAGTCAGCTCAAAGTGGATCTACAAGAAGAAGGTGGAGGCTGGAAAAGGCTGATAAAATCAGATACAAGGCAAGGTTGGTGGCCAGGGGCTTTACACAAAGAGAAGGTATTGATTATAATGAGGTATTTTCTCCGGTAGTGAAGCATTGCTCTATTAGGTTACCCCTATCAAAGGTTACTCAAGAAGACATGTAACTACAGCAGTTAGATGTCAAGACAGCATTCCCGCATGGTGATCTAATTAAAAAGATATACATGAAGCAACCTGAGGGCTTTGTAATTCCAGGAAATGAAGAGAAAGTCTATTTTCTCAGAAAATCACTTTATGGATTGAAGAAGAGTCCAAGGCAGTGGAATAAGAAGTTCAATGAGTTCATGATTAATGCAGGTTTGATAAGAAGCTTATATGACAGCTGTGTATACTTTAACAAAGGTTCAAGAGTTGAACAAGTATTTCTACTGTTATATGTGGATGATATGCTCATTGCCAGTAAGAGTATGGATAAGATACAACAGCTAAAGGGAAGATTGAGTTCAGAATTTGACATGAAGGATCTTACGGAAGCAAGGAAGATTCTGGGAATGGACATCATTAGAAGAAGAAAGACTGGAACACTATAACTCTCACAGAAACAGTATCTGCAGAAGGTTGTGGAGAGATTTCACATACATGAGTCAAGACCATTAAGTATTCCAGTTAATCTACAGACTAAGTTGTCCAAGGATCAGTGTCCAAAAACAGAAGCTGAGGAGATTCACATGAAGAATATTCCATATGCCAGTGGTGTTGGCAATTTGATGTATGGAATGATATGCAGCAGGCCAGACTTGGCCTATAGTGTATCTCTGGTAAGCAGGTACATGTCAAATCCTGGAGAGTCACATTGGGAAGTTTGAAGCAAGTCTTGAGGTATCTGAAAGGATCAGTCAATGTGGGCTTAAAATTTCAGAAACTAGAAGCTGGTGCAATACCTCTTGTTGGATATGCAGATGCAGACTTTGCTGGAAACTTGGATACTAGGAAATCTGTTACAGGGTATGTCTTTACTTTGTATGGAACCGCTGTAAGCTGGAAAAGTGTGCAACAGTCTGTGGTTGCTCTATCCACAACTGAGGCAAAATACATTGCCTTAACTGAGGCAATCAATGAAGCTCTGTGGCTCAAAGGGATTCTCAAAGACTTAGGAATCAGACAAGGGTGTGTTACCATTCAGTGTGACAATCAGAGTGCTCTTCACTTGGTAAAACATCAAGCTTTTCATGAGAGGTCTAAGCATATTGATGTTAGACTTCATTTTGTCAAAGATGTGATTGAAGCAGGATCTGTTGAAGTGAAGAAGGTGCATACCATGGACAATGCAGCTGATTTCCTAACTAAGGCAGTTCCAGGGAGCAAGATGGTTCATTGCTCGAGCCTGATAAGGCTTGAACAATGTAGCTAAACCTGGAGGAAACAAGGCAGTTTGAGGTGATGAAGTACACTTGAGTTCATTGAGGTGGAGATTTGTAGGTATCATTTCAATTTCATCAATTGGTCGTAGTTTATAGTAGAGGTTGTGAGGAATCAGGAACAGGGTTCAAGTTGGGAAGAATCGGGCTAGAGAATCGGTTTTGAGGCAGATCAGTTTTGAAGGTTAGTGAAGAACCGGAGTCAAAGCGGTTATAACAGAATTATGCAACGGTTTGGAACCGTTGCAAGTAAAACCGTTGTAAAAGGCCCGTCTACCAGTTTTTTGAGCAGTTGGAACAGAATTGGTTACAACTCCTAGTGCTTCTTGATTCGAGCTTAGACCTTTATATACATTTGTTCCACTAGTAGAGACGAGTTGATACACGTTATTTTCCCTCTGTAAACACTACACAATCATTAGAATTAGAAAGCTAGGGTTCTTAAGCTCAATTCGGTTTGTGAATTGGGTTCTGGTTTTCTGGGTTGTTTCTTGTAATTGATTGGTTAGTGGAGTGAATTGATGTGTATAGAGCCTCTGTGGATGTAGATCACATTGATCGAACCACGTAAAAGTTTTGTGTTCTTCATTTTGTTTCTGTTTTTGCGTTCGGTTCTTGTTTGACCGAATTCCAGTTTGTTTTTCATTCTTTTCTGATTTGAAATTGATTGTGTGAGTTGTAAGTGATTCATTTCTCAACAATGGCGGAGAACAGAAACCCCTAAATTGCATTAAGTAAAGAAGATTCATAAGAAAACTACATAATTTCAAAACCTAATACGTTTTAGACTTTCAGATTAAACTCACTTTTTTCAACAAGGATGGGCCGCTCGGTGAAGAACATTCCACGCTCTATTATCTTCGCTCAGAGCAAATCTATACGGTTTGTTCACCGGCGACACCTAAACGGAACTCTTGAACGAATTTCGGAGTCGGAACAAAAAAAAAGAAAATCTAGGTATGGAGGCTATCAATTCGAATTCCGGTGACGGGATTTATTTTTGGTTATGGGAAGAATGTTTTATCCCGACGATTGGAGTAAGTATGATTCATCTCCAGTTAAACAAAATCTCAGATTTTATTTAAATCTAACTTGAATTGGGCCAAAAAGAAGCGATGACAATTGAACGAGGAAGATGAATTGAGGTTGGTCAGGGATTAGGGCCTGTTTGGCATGTAAACTCAAGAGGATCTGTTTAGATAAGATGATGAGGATGATGATAATAAACCGAATTATAAAATCCAAAGTCCACACAAACTAAATTAAAAGAAACAAAGATAATACAGAGCTGAAATACAAACTTGTGGGTTGATTTCGTTACCTAGATTGTGGCCCATCACTGTTTAAGTATCAATTTTTTATAGAGTTAATATATAGGCAAAAACTTGGGTGCATAAGATGCACTATAGTGTTATTGTACACCTTGTGGGCCCCACTGGTTCAGCCCAAATAAGTCGCGCGGTTCAGACCGGTCTGAACCACGCCAATTATTATTATATTATTATTGTTTGCGCGCACATGTTATATATTTAATGGCCTATTTGTTAAACACTAAAAGCAAGTGGTCTGGTGGTATTTAATACAGTCTTAAATATCTCAACCTTGAGGTCAAGAGTTCAATTCCATTTGCATCTTTTTTCCTTCTTCCTTCATTTTTTTTCTTTGCCTTCTTCTTTATTGTATTGTAAGTTCGAAACATAAATATTGTACAATATACAAGAAAAATTAATCTAACCAAACCTATACTGTCATACATCATAATATACACCGTATCGAAATATAAAATATACTGCGAGAATTGTAAGTTGGAAAAAATAAATATTTCGCAGTATGAAACAAAAATTAACTAAAACAACATATACCGTCAGGCATCACAAAGTATACTGTATCGAAATATTAAATATACTGTGAGTATTGTAAGTTGGAAAAAAAAAAATCGCAGTATAAAACAAAAATTAACTAAAACAACGTATATTGTCAGACATCATAACGTATACTGTATCGAAATATTAAATATACTGTGAGTATTGCAAGTTGGGAAAAATAAATATTTCGCAGTATAAAACAAAACTTAACTAAACCAACGTATACTCTCATGCAACATAACGTATACTACATCGAAATATTAAATATACTGTTAGGCATCATAACATATACTATGCTCGAAATTTGAATATACTGCTGGTGAAAAATAAAAAGGAACAACGTATACTGTCATGCAACATAACGTATACTACATCGAAATATTAAATATACTGTTAAGCATTATAACATATACTATGCTCGAAATTTGATACTACTTGTGAAAAATAAAAGGTGTTGTTAAGATTCGAACCTGCGTACTGAAGGGTAAAATGCCGCGCCTTTACCAACTAAGTCAGCACATCCTTTTATGATTCCAAACACACCTTAATATATATATATCACGCGCGCAAAATTCATAAATGGGCCTCACAAAGTGTACAATAACACTAATGTGCATCTTATGCACATGAATATCACTCAATATATATTGGTGTGTGTAAAAATTTCATTAAGAAAACATAAAATATTTAATATAAGAAATGTGTGAATATATATTAAGTCTATTGGATTTGATAAACATTTATTTTAGTATTAAATGCTTAACTTAGACGTACTGTAAGTTTACTAATTATGTTGGATCATTTGATAAATATTTTATTATATTGTACTTAAAAGTTTAAATCAACTATATTACGAGTTTTTTTTTCTTTTTTTTTCTTTTTTTTTTGCGTTACAACGATTTTGTATCTGTATAACATATTGACATTTTAGTGGAATTTTTTTTACAGCATAATGCATAATGATTACAATTTTCTTTTATATTAGATATTTTTCTATTACAATGATCTTTGCGGTTTCTTTTACTTTTAAAAGAAGTAAATAAAATTAGAGATTTTATAAAAATCACTTATTTAGATTGCATGTAGTATTTGAGAAAATAGTTAATTTATGACAAATAGTATAAATTGGGGTGTTTTTGTATAAAATCACTTATATTTTTTAAAGTATATATATTTTTTTAAAAATTCTCCTAATCTAAGAACAAAGAAAAACCCTCCCCTCCCCCCACGATGACTCGAACCAAGGACCAAATGCCTAGGTAGTAAATGCACTGCCACTTGAGCTATATAACTTCGTCATTACATGCTATATGATGAAAAACACTTATAAAAAGCACACGCAAAGCCCCCTATGATGGTTTTTTCAGTTGCTTTTACTTTTGAAAAAGTGATTAAAATTAGAGATTTTATAAAAATCACTTATGTAAAAAGTAGGTCGTATTTTAGAAAAAAATGAATGCTAAGAAAAAGTAGAACTTGGACTTTTTGGTGTAAAATCACTTATGTTTTTTAAAAAATATCATATTACTAACAAAGTTGTCACTGAGTAGAGAAAATCGTTGAAATTCTCCTTGGAAGTGCAAACACTCCTCATGGCCTATGTTTACTTCACCCCAAAAACTATATTACACAATGTACTATATTTGCTACCAACCTTTATCAATTTCATCAATTGCAACCCTTTTCAAACAGATCAGACTGATATTTTGCAAGAATTTTTTTAGTTTTTTAGTTGATTATTTTAGATAGTATGTTAGTGTAAAATTCTTAAAGAAACAATAAGTTTGTTTGACTTCTTAAGCGTTAAATCACCCGACAATGAATTATGTCATGTCAGCATTTCCAATTAGTATAAATTGACATTCTTCTTTTCCGATTCTAACAAGGTTCCTCGCGTAAGCTACAACATGAGAGTGCATCATGTATTTACCAATGTAATTGGCTATCTTGATCCAAATAGCCAGCTTCTAAGTCCTCTTAGTGATATAACCAACGATATGATTTCAATTTATATTCTGATTATCTAGAAAAACATGTGATTTTTTTTTTTTTTTAACTCTTTGTTGTTATTTAAACTACATATGCGATATTTTAAAGCAGTCATTAGACAATCGAGGAATACTTTCATCAGTACTTCTAAAGCTGGAGCATCACATAATAATATTCAGCTGGCTGTTTTGTCGACTAATATAAATTTATCGGATGTGATTGATTTGACGAATAATGATCCTAAAATAGAGACTCCACATGGCATAAATACTTATGACGCTGGACAATCAAATGTTAATTTTGACCTAACCTCTTCATCGGTTGATACAAATTTATTTGAGGTATTTCATTTGACGGAGAACGAGTCTTCTAATGATATTTGCCCAACAATGATGTCAGTTCTAATGAAGACGCGTATGACGAGTTTGATGACACATGTCAAGGAGAAGACTATATTATTAGTAAGTTCATTTATTAATTTTTTCTTTATTTTATAATTCAATACAATTTTGGAGTGCATCCTTATGTCTTTTTTAATATGTAATATATATGTTTCTGTTAGCTCGTGAATATTTTGATGATGGTGATCCTACATTTGCGTGTGAGTGGTGTGGTGCTATTTTCTGGTATGGAGAGCGTTTGCGTTCAAATTATTGTAATGCCAGAATCCCAAAATACTCATTGTGTTGTATGAAGGGCAAAATACAATTGCCGAAAATGAAACTACCACCCCAGCCTTCGGTTCATTTATTTTTCGAAGACAGTACGAAGAGCAAGCATTTCCTCGAGAATATTCGATCATACAATAACATGTTTGCTTTTACGTCTCTTGGAGGGAAGGTTGACAAAATCGGTAATAATGGTAGTTCACCTCCGATTTTTAAACTTCATGGACAGAACTATCATTTGCTGGGAAGCCTTCTGCCTGCTGACGGAGGCACCCCAAAATTTGCGCAATTGTACATTTACAACACAGAAAATGAGATTGACAATCGAATATTCTCAGTCAGGTATCAATAATATTTTATGCTTATGTCTATTAAAAGTTTTTGTTAACAGACGAACATTATCTTACTCTGGTACAAATTAACATTAAATAATTGCGTAAATTACTTGAAATTTTACAATAACAGAAGGAGGAACGAGATGAATAATCTACATGCACAGATTGTCGGTGAGTTGAATTTATACGGTTGAATTTCAGAAACGTGGTCTGCCACATGACCACATTCTATTATTTCTTTCTACGGATTTTAGACGAGCAACCTCCGAAAATGTAGACCGCTTTATATCAGCAGAGATCCCTGATAAAGAGATAGATCAACCGTACTATAATGCTGTGGAAAATTTTATGATCCACGGTCCGTGTGGTATAACAAGGCCACATTCGCCCTGTATGATCAACAACAAATGATCCAAGCATTTTTCGAAGAAATTCTCTAATAGTACGTCCTTTGACGACGATGGTTATCCAATTTACAAGCGAATGGATACTGGTCGTACTGTTGTGAAGAATGATGTGGAGCTGGACAACAGATATGTTGTCCCTCATAATCGGTATCTGCTGATGAAGTACAGAGTCATATAAATACTGAGTGGTGCAATCAGTCTTGAGCTATCAAATACTTATTCAAGTATGTTAATAAAGGACATGATCATGTCACTGCATCATTTTAGTAAAGCTGCCGTGATGAACAAGCAGGAAAGGTAGTCGACCAAATTTGTATGTATTGCGATTGTAGATATGTATCACCATGTGAAGCTATTTGGAGAATTTTTGGTTGTGATATACAATTCAAAAATCCTCCGGTTGAGCGAATGAGTATTCATCTGCCAAATCAACAGTTAATAGTTTTTGAATATTGTGATGACATTGATTCTGTTCTTAACTGACCATCTGTAAAGGAAAATATATTTCTAGGATGGTTTGAAGCAAATAAGAAGTACAAGGGTGCAGAAAAGTTGTTATGCCGAGTTTCCACAGCATTTTGTATGGAATACGAAACAGAGAAAGTGGAAACGGAGGGAGAAAGGCTTTGCAGTTGCACGTTTAAATCATATACCTCCTGGGTGTGGAGACGTTTATTACCTTAGATTACTTCTGAATGAACTTCGTGGTGCAACATGTTATAAGGATCTAATGTTCTTTAACAAAGTTCAGTACGAGACATTCCGGGATGCTTATGCCAGAGGATTATTGGAAGATGATAAAGAGTACATTGATGGATTTGTTGAGGCAAATCGTTGGTCAACGGCTCATTCAATGAGAAGCCTTGTTGTAGCTTTAATATCAGAGAATTGTATGAGTCGTCCTGAAGTTGTTTGGGAGAAATGTCGGTAATATCTGGCAGAAGATGTTTTATACAGACAACGATGTCTTACACAGATTGAAGGTAAGATATTTTATTTAAGTTCATTTCTAATAATAATACTTTTTTAAAGTATATTACTTACACATCTAAATCTCTTTTATGAGAAAAAAACTACTCATAAATTTTCAAATGACATTTTAATAAAATGCAGATTTGCAGCTATCCGAAAACGAGATAATTTTTTTACATTAATTAAAATTGAGAAGATGCTACGCAACCTCTATAAAAGTTTAACCAATTATGAGCCTATGCCAACCGCGAGACTGGATGCGTCCAGTCAGCAGGTTAACAACTTAATTGCTAGAGAAATGAGCTACAACAGAGAGGATTTAATGCGAGATCTTCACCATTTGATACCGAATATGACTGATGAACAATGGAATGTTTGCAACACTACTATGGCTTCAGTTGACTCTGGCAAAGGTAAAGTCTTTTTCGTGTACGGTTACGGGGGTACTGGAAAGACTTATTTGTGGAAAGCGTTGTCCGCTTCAATAAGGTCCAGAGGGGAAATTGTCCTAAACGTTGCTTCAAGCAGAATTGCATCTCTTTTGCTTCCTGGTGGAAGGACTGCGCATTCTCGATTTGCTATACCAATCCGTGTGAAGGAGGACACTACATGTAACACCTATCAAGGTACAGAACTTGCAGAGTTAATAATCAAGTGCAAACTCATCATTTGGGACGAGGCCTTTATGATGCATAGGCACTGTTTTGAAGCACTTGACAAGTCATTGAAGGATGTTATGCAATTAAAGGAACCACGAAATAAAATTACTCCTTTTGGTGGGAAGAGAGTAGCTTTTGGTAGGGATTTTAGGCAAATATTGCTAGTTGTACTAAAAGGGACCAGGCAAGATGTAGTTCGTGCAACGATTAATTCTTCAGAATTATGGGACCAATGCACTGTTCTTAGGCTGACGAAAAATATGAGACTTCTGAATCGATCTTCTGTTAATGAAGATGAAGAACTTAAACAATTTTCATCTTGGGTTGCAAGCATAGGTGATGGGACAATTGGAGATACCCAACACGGATGTTCGAATATCGAAATACCGGATGATCTTTTGCTAAAGTTTCATGATGATCTAGTTGAGGAGATTGTACAGAGGATATACCCGGATTTCTGCAATAAATTGGATGATCCGCAATTTTTTAAGGAACGGGCCATTCTTTGTCCAACTCTTGATTTAGTCAACACCATAAATGAACAAATGATCCGCAAGAATGCAAACAATGAAAGGGTGTATTACAGCTCCGATAGTGCATGCAAGTCCGACTCAAATGGAGACCTGCTAGGTGAAGTGCACACTTCGGAATTCTTAAATAAACTAAGAATTTCTGGAACTCCAAACCATGAGTTGACTTTGAAGGTTGAGACTCCTATCATGTTGCTAAGGAATATAGATCCTTCAATTGGTCTATGTAACGGAACAAGGTTGGTCATTACAAAGCTTGGTTTTCATGTTCTAGAGGGAAGAGTTTTGACGGGAAGTAATGCCAGTCAACTGATATTAATACCTAGAATGTCATTGACCCCGTCCGATACAACATTGCCTTTCAAGTTCCAACATAGATAATTTCCTCTAATTATTTCGTATGCCATGACAATCAATAAAAGCCAGGGTCAATCTTTGTCTCAAGTTGGTTTGTTCCTAAAAAGACCCGTATTCAGTGATGGTCAACTCTATGTTGCAGTTTCAAGAGTCACGAATCGCAGAGGATTGAAAATTTTGATTGATGATGAAAATAAGTGTTGTAACAAAACACCTAATGTTGTTTACAAAGAGGTGTTTAGAAATGTGTAAATGTCTTACATTTGTTCAAGTAAAAAATTCTCCATGCACACACACATATGCTTTTTTTAATTAATATTGATTCTAATATATATATATATATGTATGTATGCATGTATTCATTGATTAGTCAATTACTTTTACATATATCCAGATATGGATATTATATTTATTTATTAAAATATAATTGACCAAAACTTACAGACATATGCGTTAATCTTACAAAAACATCATATAACGGTGCAACGCACGGGTGATTTACTAGTTGTAAGTTAGACCAACATGTTGGCTTGAGTTGCAACTAAAAATTAGTAAAATATTTTTCTTATGAAATACTAATTGAGTATTTTTACGACAATATAACTAATTAATTTATTTCATCTAACATGATTTTTTTGAAAGAATTTTGTTATCTAAGTTACAGGGGGAGAAAAATAATTTTTTAAATAATGAAATACATATTTTATTATATCAAATGCCAAATTAATATCTATTTATAATAATTTTATTAAATCACCAAATCTGCTGATATATTTATTTTATCACGAAAGTACGGAGCTTTGAGTATATGTATGATTATGTACTAAAACTGTTATTAAAATTATTTTTGATTACTTATTTATATCTTTTATAATGTATATTTTGTTAAAATTACTTTTTTAAGAAACATTACCCTTTGCAACCTAAATTATAACATTTGTTACACTTTGAGATCTTTCTACTTTTTTTACGTTAATTAAACCTCAACTACATTTCTTTTTTTGTCAAACTAAACCTCAGTTATATAGTTTTACATTTTGTAACATACACAATACTATGTCACATTAACTAACTTCAACTATATTTTTTTCCTCTTAACAACCTAAGTGATTTGTTTGCATTGATCAATTTTTATCTTGAAATAAATAAACTATTTGTAAGAAATATATATCATTTATAATAAATAAATTACAATACCAAATAAAATATTCAAATATTATGAAGAACTCACAGACCTTAATTTGGTATTTCGAATTATTAAATAATGTTTAGATTTTAATTTTGTTAAAGTAAGAATTTATTGAAAAATAAGAAGTATTTAAGTGTATTTGAAAACACCGAGTGAAATGTTAAAATTTGTAAATAAGAATACAATTTTTGAAAGAATTTTTATAGTATTTATAATTAGAACTTGAAAATTTATTTGGATAATTTAAAAAATATAAAATAAAGGTAAGAGCATAAAAAAGAGTAGAGCTAAAAAAATTTTTTGGTCCCGTAACTTTTGGCTTGTGCTATTTTGGTCCCAGAAAAAGTTATGAATTTAATTTAGTCCCACAACTCTTGAATTGGATCCCTTTTGGTCCTAATTTGGCCGGCGGTGACTAATTTCGCCGGAAAAGAGCGATCGGAATTTTTTGGCACGTGACCCACACGTGCTATTTTCCGGCGAAATTAGTCACCGTCGGCCAAATTAGGACCAAAAGGGATCCAATTCAAGAATTGTGGGACTAAATTGAATTCATAACTTTTTCTAGGACCAAAATAGCACAAGCCAAAAGTTACGGGACCAAAAAAGTTTTTAGCTCTACTCTTTTTTATGCTCTTACCTGTGAAATATCCAAATAGAATTTTAGCGTCTTTTATAATACATTTCATAATTATTTTTAATTATTTATAGTTATTGTTTAAATATGATTTTCATATATATATATATATATGTAAGTCATAGTAGGGTAACTTGTTTAAGTATCATTCCAGGCTAAAATTATGGACTTTAATTGGTAAGTTGTCACATGACAAGAATCAAAATTTATTTTAGATTTGCAAATACATTTTCTCATTTTTAATTTCATTATTAAGTATAAGATATCAAATTAATCCTCTTTCAACGATATAATTAATTAAGATACTCGAATTAAATATTATATTATTTGTTCGTTAATTATTTGAATTTGATTTCAGTATTTATTGTGGTTGTACTATCCATTATTGGTTTGGAATACAACTAAAAATCAGTCAAATGATTCTCCTTTAAAAATAATTTTATTTGATTATTCATTAAAACTATAACTAATCAATTTATTTATCCAACCTGAATTTTCTCCAATTTCTTCAATTGACACGTACTTTCAGTGAATTAAAGTGATTTATAATCAGCTTATTAAACCATTAAATTTGCTCATATCTATTTGTTATAATAATATTTTGTGTATGATTAATCACTAAACTACGACTGTTGCGCATATATATGACTTTATATATGATAATTAACCTTGAAATTATTTTTCATTGTTATTTTTCATATTTTACATTTATTAATATTATTTTTATATAAAGAATTACACTTTGCAACCTAAACATCTTTTAAATACGCAAACTTGACAAACCTGAACTATGTATCTTTTAAGACTTTGTAGCCTAAACAATTAATACTTGGTTACATTAACGAATCTCAACTATATTTTTTTTTCCACATTTTGCAACCTAAGCTATTTTATTTATTTACTAATCAATGTGTATCTTGAAATAAATTATTATTTACACTATAAATATGTAATTTATATTTACAAAAATGTTAACATATATATGAAAATATTAAGAAATGTAGAAGAACTCATGAGTTTTATTTTGTTGTTGAAACTATTGAATAACTTTTGAATTTTATTTTATTATTTTGTTAATTTTGTATATCTGAAATCGCCAAGTAAAGTATTAAAACTTGCAAATAAGATTTTTCTTAAGTTAAATAATAATAGTTAGAATTTGAAACTATATATAAATAAATTAAAATGTCTAATGTAGAATGGAAAGATTAAAGGAAACTAATTGTTTTACAACATTATTCAATTTAATAATATGAGTTGATATTTAGATATTTATGTGTGTTTGAACATTCATAAATAATTAAGCTATTTCTGTAATCATATAGATCAACAATGATATAGATATACTAGATCTGTGTTTTTATTTTAGAGATAAGAAATAGACATTCGAAAAATATATACTTTTTATATTTAATATTTTATTTTAATTTTAATCTATAATATACATAAAGTAATTTATATTAAATTCATATATATTGTAGGAAAAACTTATAGTTATATCATTTATAACTTTATTTATGTTTAACCATAAATATTTATATTATGATAAAACAATCACATTTTTAGATATTAAATTATATAATATTTAATTTAATCAAAATATTTTAAAATAAAACTTCCGTGCATTGCACGGGAGTAATACTAGTTAAGGAAGAATATAAAGATCACACTGACTCTAAGGCTCCAAGCTCATTTCGAGCAAGAATTTGGCCAAAATAATCATGGAAACAATCAATTACTGTTGATTACATAATTGGTACCAATCAATTTTCAAACAATGCAAAGGAACTGGCATCAATTAATTATAATAAAATGGAGCAATTTAAAGAAAATATAACAAGTCAGTCACATTACAACAAAAGCTTCTACATTGCTTTGAGGGAAAAATTGGCAAAAGCTTTTTACACTTGATATGGTATAACATAATCCAAGACACAATAGAGATACACTACTCTACACAAACACCCAAACTCAGTCTACCTAATAGAATATACATAATGTAAGTCTCGCTACTAACCACATTCTCACTTGAACATAAGAAAAGATCCAAGAAGCAATTAGCCCTAGCCGTAGCCATTTTGCCTTCGATTTCTCACACTTCCAGTCGGCTCAATTCATCTTCTAGTTCGTTTACTCGACCACTACCTTTTCGTTTACTTGACCACTACCTTGCTCCATTTCTTTCACTTGTCCACCACCTTTCTCCCTTGGATTTAGCCTTCTCAGTTGATAATCCAAGAATAATTTGTCGAGCTCTCTCGCCGATAGGAGGATTAATCCTGACAAAGTAATTGCACCCTCCATCCTATCAACACCAATTACAGAATCCGCATAATCGATTTCAGTTTTCCACTTTTCAAATTTGTTATTCAAGCATTACTCTAAATCGACAAAATGGTATAATTGAGAAAAGCAAAAATTGCAGAATTTGTTCCAATAATTAACAACAGAAATTGACGAGAAACATTTTTTTTTTGGTACATAACTGAGAAATCAAAAAGTTCAAACTATTATACGCAATCTGGGAAATGCATCAAGACAACCAAAATATCTACAAAAATTATTGAGAAATCAACAAGTTCAAACTATACTTTCGTTAATAATGCTCAATCAACGACAAAAAATTCTTCACCGACTCGAAGAAACGAAGGCGATGATAATGACGCAACGAGAGTGACGAAGCAGGTTTCCTTCTCCCTCTATATCGCAAGCCTTAAAACCCTCATACTTTTCCTCTTTTTTCAACCTTTTGTCTTTCATTTATTTTAATTAGTTTAGATCTTTTAATTAAGGTTTAGATTAGATTATTAGTATTTATTTGGATGATTAGTAATTACTTAACTAACATATTCACTTAGCTTATGTTATTCCACTAACGTTTCATATCCCATCACGTGACTTTAGTTTATATATATATATATATATATATATATATTAATAATTTACTTTTACTTAAAATTTAAAATTCTATCTCAAAACCAAGGGTGCAAGTTACGTGCAATGGTTTTAGCTGGTATTATGTTCGAGGTTGGCTGTAGTTTTGTCAATGTTAATAGTTTATATACCGAAGTGCAAAAGTGCTAATAGTTCGATGACGATTTTGTAATTATCCCTAAAATTTATTTTGTTAATAGAATTGATAAAAATAAATAAATAAATAAATAAATAGAGATTTAGAAATATATATATATATATATATATAATGAAATATTAGTTAGTATGTACGATTAACATATTAAATTTTATTAGTAAAATTTACATGCCCATATATGAATGTCAAGAATGTTATATTAACTTCACTGATTTACTTAATCCTGTCTATTAAAATTTTCCTCAATTTTTTTTTTCTTTTATGTTATTATGATGAATTATTTTGATTGCACTTGTTCATAGAAAGTTTTTGTCAACCTCTAGGAACTCAAGTCTAGATTTCGACTTTCAAAATCAAAACAAGAAATTTTTTTTGTTAGGTTAACAACCAATGTAAAGTTCTATCATTGTTCATAACTTCATATATGTAAATCTAGAAAACATATTCTAACTAGGATGTTCAATGCTAGAGAAACAGATCATAAAGGTGGCCTATAACGTCTTGGCAAAGACTACTTCATCTCTAATATGACAATAATGCAGTATAATATGTGCAAGAATTCTCACACAGGCAATGAAATATAATAAAGATTGAAGGGTGACCGAAATCTATAGCATAGATAATTGAAATAGTACAATTATTATAGGTGAATTTATAGAGTGTATGAGAAGATATACATATTATATGTTTTATAAATAAACATTTTAGAAAGCTATTATATGATGTATTATTGTACGTTAATTATTAACATAGTAATTTATAGAAGTTATTAAAAATGTGGATAAAATTCAAATGCTTACACATGAAGCATAAAATGATCTTATATATAATCAATCTATCATGTATAAATATTTTTTTCACGGGTAAAAAAAACATACATGAATTTTGCATACACATATAAGGGAAGATAATGAAGAGTGTGATATATTTTGAAAAGTTATGATTTTCCACAGCGGGATATTTATTAAAGAAAAATTATTTTTAGATATTCTAGCTATATATTGTAATGCCCGGAATATTTTTGCCCATTCCTTAAAGTATTTTCATGTAATTTTTATTTATTACTATTTAATTTAATTGGGCCGAGCTATTTTCATGTGGCTAATATTCGAGATCCGGACTTCTAGCCAAAATATATTTATATTGCCTCATTAGGTTATTACAAAACCCATTAATTAAATTCATTTATTTTATTTCAATGCATAATTTTATGGTTCATTCTTTTAATTTCTTTTGGCACATATTCATACATCCATCTGCTACAAAAAACCCTTGAGCCATAAACTATAGAATTTGCGGTAGTAAAGATAGAATTGCATAATAATATTTACAGAAGTTTTCTACAAGAGTCATAGTGGGATAAATTATTTCTCTATTTTCCCATGTATTAAGTATGTCGAGTCGAGTTGAACATAATTCACGGGAGAGAAGATATAATTTCTGAACAACAGTTACAGAAGTTTTCTACATGTGTGATACTGGGACCATATCATCGGCGTGTAAGTTTTTTGCAAGTGTGTTAGCGGGATGAGATCATGCGATGCACGGAGTAGAATATATATCATGACTTTAATAATATATAATAAATAATAATGTTATTAATATTATTGTAACCTTTGTATAAGGTGATTGAGTGATGTGTTATATGAAAAACAACTTCAAGCGTGTAATAATTATATAAAACAAAAAGGTTATGGTGGAAATATAGTAGGGTTTTAATCCAAAGCACTAAAAAGCTTAATAAGTTCCGACTATGATAAAATATATACATGAAATCCTAGGTATAATGTTTACTACACTATACTTAACAAAACTTAAATTAGAGATATATCGTTTGTAGATATGACAAAAACTTGTGTGCATCTAACACACAATTGCACTATTGTGCACCTGGCGGGTTCGGTTTCAAATAAACCGGTTCAGACCGATTTTTTCACCCCCTATTTTAATTACTTTCTTAATTTTCTTTTATTTGAATTTTCACTGAATTTTTCCCTCACGGGTTTTCATCGCGATTTCTTCCAATTTTTTACCGGTTTCATCGCAATTCTTAGAGTTTTCATCGCAATTGTTTGTTTTTATCTCTTTCCATCTCGATTCTGTGTTCTTCTTCTAGATTGAAGGCGTCTGGTGTTCTAGGGTTTGAAGGTGTGTTATAGTAGTCCTTCTCTTATCGCGACTGTGGTCCTTTCTTCCCGTTTTTAGCGGTTTTCATCGCGATTGTGACCCTCATCTGTTCTTCTAGGGTTTTTGCGTGTAGGTAATGGTTTTCTAACCTTTTTTTGTAAGTTTTACTTGATGTTTGGTGTTTTGTGTGTTTTAATTATATTTTACTCCTTATGATTCTTTTATGCGCTTTGTATGTGTGTTTTTGTGTGTATTCATAATTGCATATATAAGTGTGATTGTGTGAGGGTTAATGGGTCTGCAATTTCAGTGAAAATTTTGTGCTTTGTGTTATAATTTTCCGCAATTTGTGTTATAATTTGTGTTCATTGATTTTCGTGAACAATATGTTCATATATCTATTGTTCATATCTGATTGCTTAATATTGCGCTAAATATGAACAATATAGTATATTGTTCAAGTCCTGATTGCATGTCCTATTTGTATGTGTGTATCTATACAAGTGTGTGTGTGTGGGGGTGTTATGGTTGAGAAAGTTTTGAGAGAGAAGGAAAATCATTTGGTTCTCTTAGAGTTTGTTATGTGTGTGGGTGTATGCATTAATATGTATGAGTGTGTGTTGGTCAGTGTGAGTTTGATGTGTAATTGAATGAAGTTGGAACACTAGCATGAAAGCTTTTTCCTGTTCTTTCAAATTGTATACGTGTGTATTGAGATCATCTTTGGTAGGGGCGCGTCGTTCGCCTTACCAAATTAATATATATGTATATATATATACACACACACACACACTTATCCTTGATCTATTACTCTAATTAGTAGAGTGGTAAATAAGTATCGCACGAGGAACAGTCGAACAATTTTGTATTAAACTATTATGATCAAGCAATATAATATAAATAAGATAGTAAACAATAAAGAAGTGGAGGGGAGGGGGGGAGGGAGTTTTTATGGAATCACAACTAACACCTAAATTTATATTAAGCAACTCAAATAACAATTACTCTAAAAGTACTTAGCAAATTGAAAATTCAAGTAAACAAAGATAAGAGAATGATTTTTAGTTTTATAAATGATAAAAATAATTCAACCCTTGATCGAGTATCCCCTTGGCCCGAATAATCTATATAATTGATGTTACTACCCAATTGATTTACCCTTAGAATCTCTACTCCAAGATTAGTAACAAGCTCTATTAACCTTGTTGTCTCTTGAGTATAATTAATCAAAACAAGTTCTTCAATTAATCCTACTCAATATATCAATTCCTACAACAAGCTCTCTAAGAATCAATAACCAAATGCATTAAGAATCAAGACAAGGGAGTAGATACGACATAAAACTCACAAGCTCAGTTTTAGTGGTCGAACTTTATGTCATCCCCAATAGAATAAATCCATTGTTCGCTACATGGGAATCGGATTCATAAAAATTACGGATTACAAACCCAATTCTAGAAACATACAAACAAATATCCAAATGGGTGATCAAACCATAATTCAATTGATAAGTATGAATCAACAATCCCAAATAACAGAAAACATTCCAAAATATAATCCAATCGGTTAATAACCGTAAAAATTACATAAACATCCTAAATCCAAGGTTCAACTAATGATCAAGGGCTGTGATAAAGCGCAATCCGGTTATCAAGTGAACTCCAAGTAAAATTCAATTTGTAACACAACCCAATACAAGAAAATTAGAGAACACAGGATATACGTGGTTCGATCCGGAGATCTACGTCCACGGGCGTAAAATATCACCTGCCGAGGTGTTTTTCACTATCTTCCTTTCAATCTTACACGTTGTAGTTTAGGAGTACAAAGTGCCAACCCTAAATCCGAGAACCATTCTGCTATTTATCCTACCCAATCCAAACCCTAACTAAATCCCTACAATCACGCCTACCATCTTTGCATGGGAGTTGGAAGGAGATCGTGGGGATCTCACTTTCGAAATATACCGTGATTGGGCTGCTCCAGGCCCGAGTGCACTTCTGGGCCAGCTTGGTTGCTGGGCTCGCTCCTTTGGGCTCAGTTGCCTCGGGTCGGGTTGATCCGACCCGAAGTTCTTGGGCCATTCCTATCAGATGTCCCCCCACCAGCCGGAGCGAGGTAGGAGCTGCGGTTAAAGTAGGGCTAGGTATAACAGGTGCTATGGTGGAGCGAGAGGGGATGCTGCCTTGGCCGAACCGAAGTGCCCTCGAGGGTCCGAGAATCAACCGGAGTCGAAGTGATTCATACCTGGAGTGAGAGGCTCTGCGAAGACCAAACCTGACCGAACTGAAGTATGCCGCGATCACGGAGTAGACATGACCCGGACTGAGGTAACCCCGGGATGATAAAGTCGACCGGGTCCGAACTAGAGTACCCCCGGGGGGATAAGGTTAAGTGGGATCGAACCGAATACGTCCGAAGTGGAGGAAACACCGGAGTGAGACGCAAAACTTCCTGAGGAAGAATGAGGTTGATGTGATTGGCGGTGCCATCATTAGAAAGAGGGATGTGAAGTGACGCGTTTGAGATTTCCAAGACGCGTGCCCATCACGCGCCTTGGTAACTGTAACGCGCGTTGCCACCACGCGCGCATCTGAGACGCAAAATTTGAAAAGGCCAGATCTGAGCCATTGATGCAAGAGTATATATAAAAAACGCTTGCACAGTAAACGTCATCTTCCTCATTGTGCGATTTGCAAGTTACAGAGAGCGGGAAAAAGGAGATTCACCTGTGCATTTGTGAACCATCTCAAACCAAGACCAAGTAAGTATGTCTTCTTCATCGTCTTCATCTTCACTTAGGGATGTAGGAACCGATAAAGCCCCGTTAGATGTACGCCCCCTTCGTTATATTATTCCAGAAAGACGAGTGAATAGGATGGTATATAGGGCAGATTTCATGGAGTCCGGTACCCGGGGGGTAGGGTTTGGTGAATGTATGGAGGAGGATTTCGAGGTGGCTGTGGAGGCACTGCGGATGGGTACAAATAGAAGCCATGATTCCATCTTTTTACTTTTCCTTTAACATAGAATACATAGTGTCGGAGCCTAGTGACCGTGCCTGTTGCCCGCCGAAGGGTTTCATTAGCGTATATATAGACCATCTGAGAATAGGAATAAGATTCCCCCTCTGGGACATCGTTGTACAGCTGCTTAGATATTATAACATCGCCCTGAGTCAACTAGCGCCCAATGCCGTGAGGCAAGTAGTCGGGTTTACCGTGGTATGTAAAAATGCCGGGGTAGAACCAAATGTAGAGTTGTTCAGGTTTTTCTTCCACCTGAAGGCCTTCGGGAAATCAAAAGGTTGGTACTCCTTCATCCCCCGGGCCCGAGGTGGTTTCAAAGTACAAAACCCGAGCAAGGTGGAGGGATGGAAGGAGAAATTCATCTATGTGAAGACGGGTTTGGCCCTCCCGATGTGGAGGAGGGAGGAGGTGTTGGATAATGCCCCGGTGGCGGAGCCGGAGACCGAGGTGGTTAGGCAGTTCCGTACTGTAGGTACGTTCAAGACCCTCTGCACCGAGGAGAAGCTTGAGGGCGCAGGATTAAGCCCGTATTACTCGGGCGGAGCTGAGGGAGTATCCACCTGGGGACCGGAGTCGGAAGCCGGGACTGCCGAGGAGGGTAGGAACTCTTATAACTGCGTAATATCGGCAATGTATGCAGGGCTAACCACAAATCTTTTTGTTTTGTGCAGTGGGACGTTTCGGAAAAGAATCTACGGGAAGCCCCGCGGTGCCCACGGCGGCAAGGAAGAAGGGAGTGGTGACCGAAGGATCCCCTAGAAGTAGAGCGTCGCCTAGTCCGAGGCCGTCAGCGGGGTCGGAGGAGCACGTGGTGGCGGCGGGAACAACCCCAGGAACAAAGAGGAGGTCGGAACCATCTTTGACTCCTCCGTGGATGGCCAAAAGACTCCGCAAGGAGCAGAGCGCCGAGGTAAAGCATATATAACTTTCCGCCGAGGCGAAAGATTTGATTTAAATTCTCGTGTATTTATGATGTTGGTTCTGGTCTTTGGTTGTTGAAGGGACAAGGGCCCATAAGTGTGTTGGGCCTGGAGGGGGCGAAGGCCGAGGAGCTTCTGCGTTTAACACAGGGGATAATGGATCTTGGCCGAAGGAGTGAGAGGGAGGCCAAAGAGGAGCTGACCGAGGCCGTAAGGGAGCTGCGCACGGGCAACGACAGGTTAACTCACGATCTGTCCGAGGCGCGCAAGAGAGCCGCCCTGGTGGAGAAGGAGATCGCACGGTTGCACGAGGTGGAGGCAGAGGTCGGAGCGCCGAGTATTGGCTTGGAGGCCAAAAATAATGCTTACTTTTTGTAGCTATGTATGCAGATATGTAAAGAATCCTTTATGGGGAATAAAATGGTAGAAATATTTTGGTATGTTATGATATGTATGTTGAAAGAAAATTAACTTTTGATCATAATGCATGTGCAATTACTTTAATTTGTACTCGGGAGCACAATATGTACATAATGCCTGTTAGAGAAACAATGCAAAGAATCTCCCCGGACGGATCGGGCGGGAGTTAAGGACCTCTCCGGTTAAACGGACGAGAGGGAATATAAGTCCGGTGACTCAATGTTGATCTCTCCGGACGGATCGAACGAAAGATCAAAGTGTCCGGAGACTGATATTAATAAGTCTAAGCTAGGGCGTCCCCGTAGCGTAGAAGAAAGTACAGCAAGATTCGTAAAGTAAAAACTTTATTCAAAGTAATTGTCGGAACAATTAAAAAATACAAGGGAATTCGTACAAGAATACGTGATAGTACGGGAATAAAATAAAAATAAAAAATAACGTATAAGGAATGTAAAAGGTAGAAACGATACTTGACCATCGGTGCACATAGATAAAAACGCCGCAGATTGGTAACATGCCATGTGCGGGGAATCGGAGTTCCATCTAGACGTGATAACTGATAGCACCCGGAGTCATGCGCAGCAACGACACGGTAAGGCCCTTCCCAGGCAGCATGCAGTTTACCCTCGGGGGCAGCCTTACTGGCAGAGTTGAGCCGGAGTACTTGGTCTCCGACGTTGAACTGAGTACCCCTAACTCGGAGGTTATGATACTGAGCTGCGCGTTGCTTGCATTTAGCTTGCTGAATAAAAAGATTGATCGCGACGATACTCGAGCTCATCTAAGTTAGCACGGAGGGATCCAGAGTAACGAGGCGGGGACTAGGTACCCCGATTTCCGCAGGACTGACAGCCTCGGACCCATAAGTGAGGCAGTAGGGGGTTTCGCCGGTTGAGGTGTGCGGCGTGGTGCGATAGGCCCAAAGAACCTGCGGAAGATTCCCGGCCTAGAGACCTTTAGCTTGATCTAAGCGTCTCTTCAGACCCTTAAGCAGCGTGCGATTGGTGACTTCGACTTGACCGTTGGCCTGGGGATGAGCGACCGAGGTAAAAATTTGTTTAATGTGCAGCTCTTCGCACCATGACCGGGAGGGATCATTGGCAAACTGTTTGCCATTGTCCGAGATAATGGCGCTTGGGATGCCGAAGCGACATATAATATTTCGCCAGACAAACTTTAAGATGTTCTGACCAGTGATGGCAGTGAGGGGCTCGGCCTCAACCCATTTGGTGAAGTAATCAACGGCAACCACAAGAAATTTTAATCCCCTCGGAGCGACTGGAAACGGGCCCACAATATCAATTCCCCACTGGATAATTGGCCAGGCACTTTGTATGCCAGTGAGCTCGTTTTGCGGTAAATGCTTCACTCGAGAGCGCCGCTGACACTTTTCACACTTGGTTACCAAGTCATGGGCATCATTAAACAACGTGGGCCAGTAATACCCCCACCAAAGAACATTCTTGGCCAGCGTCCGCGATCTAATATGGCTGGCACAGGCCCCCTCGTGAAATTCGTGGAGAACACGTTCAACTTGAACAAGGTCAAGGCAACGAAGACTCGGTTGTAAGTACGACTGGCGGTACAAGATTCCATCATGGGGTGCATACTTAGGTGCCTTAAGAACTACCCGCCGAGCTTGTAATTTATCATCCGGCAACGTACCATCCCGGAGATAGTGGATGATGGGGGTCATCCAATTGGGACTGCTCTCAGTCAATACGGAGATTGTGGCTTCATGAATGGAAGGATGAAGTGCATCTTCGACGATGATGTCCGGAGACATGTTAGTTGGGACTGCGGAGGCCATTTTGCTGAGAGCATCAGCTTGAACATTTTCCTTGCGAGGCACCTGCTGGATATCAACCGAAGCAAAAGTGGACAAAAGTTTGAGTGTTAAAGCGAGGTACCTTTTCAACGTATCATCCTTGGCGGTGTAGGTGCCCTTAATTTGACTAGAAACCACCTCGGAGTCTATGAAAAGCTGGAGATGAGAGGCTGCAAAGGATTGAGAGAGCCGGAGCCCAGCAAGGACTGCTTCATATTCCGCTTCATTGTTAGTCACCTTGAATTTAAACCGCAGGACATATTTGATTTCAACGCCCTCGGGGCCTATGAGAAGGACCCCGGCGCCACTGCCTCGTGTTGCAGAGGCACCATCCACGTATAGTTGCCACTTGTGGGGTTGAGCTTCCAGGTCAGTGTGGTGAGGATTAGTGTCATGCACAAACGGATCGGGATCAACAAATGGTGCCTCGGCCAAAAAATCCGCGAGAGCCTGACCCTTGATGGCTCGGCGAGGGAGAAATTGAATATCATACTCTCCCAGTTCGATAGCCCACTTAGCCAAGTGCCCTGACACATCGGGCTTGACGAGGATTTGGCGAATGGGGTGATTAGTGAGAACCCTGATATCACGCCCTTGGAAATAAGGACGTAGGCGGCGGGCCGCCATGGCGAGAGTCAGCACTGTTTTCTCCATCGCAGAGCACCGAGTCTCCGCCCCTTGGAGTGCTCGGCTCACAAAATATACGGGGTGCTGACTTCCATGAGCCTCGCGCACGAGAGCCGCGCTGATGGCTTCCTCGGCAGATGCTAAATATACGTAAAGAGGTTCTCCGGGGAGAGGAGCGGACATAGTGGGCAACTGTTTGATATGGTGCTTTAGAGCCTCAAAGGCTTCAGTGCACTGCGGGGTCCACTCAAATTGCTTTGCCTGCCGTAAAATCTTAAAGAATGGAAGCTGACGCTCCGCGCCTTTAGACAGGAAATGATTTAAGGCCGCAAGACCACCAGTAAGGCGTTGAACTTCCTTTACTGTCTTCAGCGGTTGCAAATCCAACACATCTCTAATCTTTGCCGGATTGGCCTGGAGGCCGTGCTGTGAGACCACATAGCCCAAAAACTTTCCTGAGCCAAGCCAAAGGTGCATTTTACCGGATTGAGGCGTAGATTATAACGCCGCAATGTGTTTAACGTTTCAGCAATATCTTGTACACATGTAGATTGAGAGGTACTTTTAATAACAAGATCTTCAACATATACCTCTACATTCCGACCAATTTGATCTCGGAAGACGTGGTCCATGAGGCGTTGGTAAGTGGCTCCGGCATTCTTGAGCCTAAAAGGCATTTTCTTGAAGGCAAAGCATCCGAAGTCAGTGATAAAGGCCGTTTTAAGTGCATCACGGCGATCCATATGGATTTGATGGTACCCCTTATATAGATCCAAAAAGCAAAGTGCCTTGTGCCCAATAATGGCTTCGCCTTTTTGGTCGATAGAGGGCAGAGGATAACAATCTTTTGGGCAGTGCTTGTTAAGATCAGAAAAATCTACAAACATTCTCCATGCCCCCTAGACTTCGTCACCATCACAGGATTAGAAAACCAGGATGGGTAATACACTTCAAATAGGATGTCTGCATCTAGGAGCTGTTGTACTTCAACTCGGATGGCTGCGTTCCGCTCCGGAGCGAATTTTCTCCATTTTTGCTGTATGGGCTTTACGCTGGGGTCAATATTTAACTTGTGGGTAATGAATTCCGGAGAGACTCCCGGCATGTCCAATGGGGACCACACGAAAACTTCAGAATATTCTCGCAAGGTCTGGATGATGGCGTTATGTAACCACGGAGTATCCACAGTGCCGACGGTTACAGTGTGCTCCGGTTTAGCTGGATCGAGCGGCACTTGGGCAGTGTTATCCCCGAGCTATATAGATGAATCCGAGGTGGGAGCCGAGGTGGTTACCTGAAACTGTGGCTTGGGGGGAACCTTTGTTGCCTTTTTTAGTGCTACATACATGTACTCTTTTGAGACTCGTTGATTGCCGCGGATAGCCACCTCGCCATGTGGTGTAGGGAACTTCAGTGTGAGGTGGTATGTGGAGCAAACGGCCTTCGCCGGGGTGAGCCAGTCTCGACCCAAAATCATGTTGTATGGTGATGGGGAATTAACCACATAGAAATCCACGAAGATGGTTTTTATAGCTGGTAAGTTCCAAGCGATGCAGGAAGGTTGATGACTCCTTCAGGTCGGACCTTACCCTGGGTGAAGGTTTGTAGCGGCCCGGGGGCCAGCCGGAGTTGTTCACGAGGAATACCCATTTTCTAAAAACAGTCGGTGAATATGACGCTAACTGCGGCTCCGTTGTCGACGAAAACCCGCTTTATCGTAACATTAGCTACGGCCATGTCGATGACGATGGCGTCGGTATGTGGGGTGAGCTCAGGAACTGGATCTTTGTCGATAAAACTTACGGTTTCAGATTGGTGGAGGCGTTTGTGGCGCGGCTCCTCGGGAGGAGGCCTGTGCGCTTCCGCCTTCAAGGCACTGCGGGAAGCCCCAGTGGGGATGGCATCATAAATCACATTTATGACGTGAGTAGGCGGATTGTCTCCGGGTCCTCCATGTGGAGGCGGCTGCGGCAACAAGTGGGGTTGTTGACGGCTTCCCTGGTCCTGCCGCGCATAATTGTTGTATCCAGGCCTGTTATTCTACTATTGTGGCCTGTTTTGTCGTGGACCTCGGTCATTGTAGCATGCGCGGCCCTGCTGCGAACCTCCATTCTGGCTTGACCGGGGCCTGTCTTCAATCCGAGCAACATACTGCCGTAAGAAACCCCTCTTTAAACAGTCTTCGATTTCTTTTCCAAGCTCTCGACATTCCTCGGTTTCATGTCCATGATCATGGTGGTACGCACACCACTTGTCGCGGTTACGCTTTTCTGCCGGAGCAGTCGTCCGCGGGCACGGCCGCAGATCGTTCTTATGAATGGAAAGAATTTCGGCTCGTGATTTTGTAAGCGGAGTAAGTTGGGGGATATCTCCGCAAGGTTCCAAGCGCCCATGGCTTAGACGAGAGAAAGCACTAGGCCGAGTATTGGACCCGGCTTGTGTTCTATCTGATTGCCGCTTGCTGGCATGCTTCTCACGTTTACGGCGAGTCTGCTCCTCAGCCTTGGCGAACCTGCATACAATGTTAAACAGAGCCCGGGTCGTAGCAGGAGGGTTCCGGACCAGCTCGGTGTAAAGCGGCCCAGGGCGAAGGCCATTCATAAAGGCGTTGATGATGACATCGTCCGACCGGCTTCCCACCTTAAGGCTCTCTGCCGTGAAGCGATCAAGAAATTGGGTAACAGTTTCTCCATCCCGTTGTTCCATGTTCATGAGGTCGGCCAAGGTGGCCATGGGCTTTGCCCGCGTATGAAAACGCGCCCAAAACTGTTCGGCGAGATCGCGAAAAGAGGTAACGCTACCCCGTGGTAAAGAATCAAACCAAAGTCTAGCTTCGTCTTGGAGATACTCGGGAAACACCTTACACAAGTGGTGTGGAGTGCAATTGCGGTTGAACATAGCATACTTGAAGGCGTTCAAAAAATTACTTGGATCTCCGGTGCCGTTGTATACGGCTACTGGGGGAAGCTTGAACCCCTCGGGGAGTGGGACAGCAAGAATCTCGTCGGAGAACGGGGTGATGATCTCCCCATCAGCATCGAGGCCCAACACTTTGTCAAGCTCTGCGGCAAATTGGGCTCTCTTGTTCCAAGGGATCCAACACACGGGATTGGTCTAAGCGAGCACGCTTCGGGGCGTCTGCAGGTCTTCGGCGATGCACGCCTTCGTGGACGTATCGGGGCCTCGACCCGTTAGAACTGCGGTTATCCGCTGGAGAGGTTGTCCTCCGTCGTCGACGCTCAAGCCTCGATCGATGAGGGTGATCTTTGTCTAATTCACGTGATAAATCACGGGCGGATTTTTTGCTCCCTGATCGACGCCATTGTTGGCACGTTCACCGGAGTGGGAGCGCCGATTGTTCCATTCTTGGAACAAAGCGGCGTGTTCCTGAAGAAAGGCTCGTTGTACCTGCGACAACTCGGTGGCAGGCGGAGGATTAACTTGCGCCGGATCAGCAGCAGCGGGATGATTCTGCATGTTGGCGTGTTCCGCGGGCGGATCTTGGTTCTGCTGACGGGTGGTGGATTCTGATCCACAGGAGGATCACGAAGGGACCGGGTAGGATTAGCAGATCTACGAGTATTCACCATAGCGATTGCGATGATGTTGAAATAAACTAGGGTTTTCTTGCCAATCGCTTCCCACAGACGGCGCCAATTGATAAAGTGCAATCCGGTTATCAAGTGAACTCCAAGTAAAATTCAATTTGTAACACAACCCAATACAAGAAAATTAGAGAACACAGGATATACGTGGTTCGATCCGGAGATCTACGTCCACGGGCGTAAAATATCACCTGCCGAGGTGTTTTTCACTATCTTCCTTTCAATCTTACACGTTGTAGTTTAGGAGTACAAAGTGCCAACCCTAAATCCGAGAACCATTCTGCTATTTATCCTACCCAATCCAAACCCTAACGAAATTCCTACAATCACGCCTACCATCTTTGCATGGGAGTTGGAAGGAGATCGTGGGGATCTCACTTTCCAAATATACCGCGATTGGGCAGCTCCAGGCCCGAGTGCACTTCTGGGCCAGCTTGGTTGCTGGGCTCGCTCCTTTGGGCTCAGTTGCCTCGGGTCGGGTTGATCCGACCCGAAGTTCTTGGGCCATTCCTATCAGGCTCAAATTAGAGTGCTAGCCACTCATATCAACTATTACAAAGATAAAATAAGTGAAAATCAAAGAAGACATTCAAATAAGATAGAATGAATAGAAAGATTGAGTTGATGATTTTGATCTTCAACCCTTTTCCAATTCCTTGCTTCCAATAGTGAATGGTGGCTGAATATGTGTGAGAAATGGGTGCCTGGTTAAGTCGAATTCAAAATTGACCTTATATATATAGAGGAGAAAGTGTTGGGCTGAAAAATGACCAAAAATATGTTTTAGGATTAAAAATAGGGCACTGGGTTGCGGCTGCGACTCCCAAAAAAAAGGCTAGGACATATTTGGTTCGCGGACTTGGTCGTCCCCGCAACATAGAGTCGCGACCGCAAACTATTGTTTGAACTTTGTGGATCATTACTTTGTGGGGTCAGTCGCAGGCACGCTTCAGGTCGCGATCGCGACCACTTAGTCGAAGTTCCTCCCTCTTTGTTTCATCATTGGCTCGTTTCTTTATTTCGGACTTCTTTGAGACTTGTTTTTGGCCTTATATTGCCTGTATTGTCCTGAAACGGACTCAACACATTAAATGGCCCAATAATACAAATACGAACGATACACGATCAAATATGCAAGTAAATATCATTAAAACGACACTTAAAGCGACCTAAAATGCATGCATGATCACGTGTACCAATCTTCTACTTTTCTAGTTTTGGAACGGTAAGTTAAACCTACTAAATCTGTGAATGCTACTAAACTACTATCCTTTAGGTGACTGTTGAAATTATGTTTGGCTTGTTGTTAGGATGGTGGGGGAGTTGAGAATGGTTACTTCTTCACACTTAATCTTTTGATGAGTTGAGATATTTTGTTTAGTTTTTAGTTATGCGTAAATATTGATGTTATTGTTTTAATGTAATAGGTTTATATTTTTTACATTTAAATAGAAGAAAAATCTAATGAACCACCGAAGAAAAAGGGGTATTTCAAGCAAATGATTCATAAACCACCTAGAAGTCAGAAAAAGTTTCTTAGATCTTCTATTACAAAAAATATTGAAGATTCTGCCAAAAAAATCTTCGGTTCAAAAAAATCTGATAAAAGAACTAGGAAGTTTATTGATAAGGGCACTAGTGGAAGTCCTTTAAAGGAGAAAGCAGTTGGTAAGGAGAAGAGTCGAACTCAATCTGTCCAGAAAAAGGATAGTAATGAATCTGCCGGGAAATGAACTACCAAGTCTAGGAATAAGGTACCTGTTGTATATGTTTCCAAGGAGAAAGTATGTGAGAAGAAAAAGAGTACTAATGAATCTCGTGGAGATGTTTCAAAAGAGAAAGGAGTTGGTAAGGGGAATGTTTGTAGTGATTTTGTTGACAACCCTGAAAATAATAAGAAGAGAAGAGAAATAGCTGAAAGGGAATGTGTTGAGGTACACATTAAATAGAAAAGTAAAGGAAAAGGGAAATCTGTTGAAGGTGAAGCTGGAAGGAAAAACGAAGATAAAGAAAAATATGTGAATATTGATGAAGATGAAGATGAAAAACCAAGGTAATTTCATTTCTAGTTTTATACAGAGGGTCCAAAAAGGAGTTGGACCAGTCCAAAACCACTACAAGGATATTGATTATAGTGAGAGGAAAAATTGTGGGAAAAGGTTAAAAACGCATCACAAAAGACTTCAGTGATGGGAGATCTCCTGTCACAACTCCTGACTATTGCTCCCATACTTAATTGTATATAGTGACGGAACATTGTCCGGTCACTAAAAAGTATAGTAATAGAAACTTTACCGCCACTAATTGTGTTTTTAATGATAAAAATACGGTCACTAATGCAATTATTTTCCCTCTCTAAAAGGCAGTAAATGACCAATGATTGCCTTCAATATATATATACTCCCGTCACTAAATGTTTTAGTATTGTGAGAAATTCTTCCCCATTATATCAAAAATTAGCTACACATTTCACCAATTATGTTGTTGTTATTATTAGTATAGTTCCCATTATAATACATCACTATAATGATAATTAGAATGTATTAAAACATATATAATCAATAAAGCTAATCTTAATCAACAAATGAGTAATCGGTAAAGGAAGATATGTGAAACCAATAACTTTTAATAAGTATAATGTCTAACAAAACGAAAAATTATTCACAAAACATCGTTTTGAGTCTAAACAACTACATCTAAAAGAAGAGCATTGAAACTTCTTGACAAAAAACTTCTAATGTTGAAGAGTTCATTATAATTCTTCTTTAGATATGATTTTTTTCCCATTAAATAGGTCCACCTATTAAATCACAATAGCCACAAATTAATACATTACTTAGAAACACTAAAAGAAAAAAGTCAAAATAAATATACGATGTAAAATTGATGCACTAAATTCTAACCTAGTAAACTGCAAGTGAACGCGCGGTGCTAGTGTAGTTAGTGGCAAATAAGATCAACCCCATAAAGACTGTATCCTATGTACAGTTTAATACCCTAATTTTAGTACTTTACCCTATCTTGACTCTCAAATAAGTGGTTGAGTTTATTATATTCTGAAACCCAAATTACAGAAATAACTAATTAAATACTAATTGCATGACAAACAAGAAATCAAATAGCAAGGGAAATTCAGATGAGATTAAGACATATTCTAGGGCTTTGATATCAGTTATTATCTCATATGTTTGATTACTTTATTATTCTAGACTTTTAAACCGATTCTATCATTATTAGGCGACACTAGTCTCAATTAGCCCTCCTTTCGGATGATGCTACCATGCAGATTAAGTAAGGACAATCACTCACTCGAGCTAATTATCACATAAAAGATTCACAAGGGTTCCCTAAATCGATGCCCACGCAAGATCTCACTCCTCTTGGACAATTATTGGTGCTCACGCTATATACTTGAAGCGTATTAACAAAACTCTCCTCTCGGACATCGAATTGTTAAGCAAGTAGACACATATCAAGTGATCAAGTTGATACAATCATATAAATAAAACAAGAACTCACTGTGATTAGGACAGTAAAACCTATAGCCTTTAGAATTTCCTGGATAACCAATGAAGAATCCACTGATTGTTCGTAAGTCCAGTTTCTTTTCGTGAGAATTATAAATTCTAATCTATGTCGACCAACTTAAACATACAGGTGCCTTAGACTAGGTTTCCTAGCCGTCCACAATTTAAAAAGCATTTTAGGAACTGCTTTTCTAGGAACCCTATTTAACAAATATATGACAATGTTTAGTGTACGATTCGCCTTTATGATACACCAGTTTTTTTTATGTACCCAACATAGTGTATTGAACATATATGCGATGCTTTTCAAGGAATTTAGCAAATGGGCCTGAGCATTGCCCTGATCCATCATTAATTTTCATAATATTCACCACCTCTATCATACCTAATGATTTTCATTTTTCTATCTAAGTGTCTCTCAACCTCATTAATTAACACTTTTGAATGAGATTTCCCTTCACATAGATAGATATAACCATAACGTGAATAATCATAATAAAGGTGATAAAATATATTTCTTCTCCGGAAGAAGTAACATCAAAAGGCGCACAAATATCGGTGTATATTATTTCAAGAAGTTGTGTGCTTCTCGTGGCTCTCTTCTTCATGTGTTTGTTTATTTTCCTTTAATACACTCCACACAAATAATAAGTTTGGTAAAATTCGAATGATAGCGGATTTCATTATTTACCAACAACCAATATAATCTTTCTTTGGAGATGTACTTCAAACATTTATGCCACAAATAAACACAACTTTGGTAGACTAAACCATGTTTAATTCCAACATTATGATGCAGGATCAAGCCATTAAGTATTATAAGGAACATCAACAAAATTTGACTTGAAACATACTAGAACATTCAATATGTCTTTCATTTCGAAACATTAGGCTAGTATGTCCGATCTTGCCCAAGCATCATGTACATATTTTTCAGCATCACTGCTTTGTCAGTAATAGCAGGTTTATCGACTTGGAGTGAATAATCAAGAGCCAAAATTACCGAGGTGAAACTGAACTTGCTCACACCAATCATAATAATTTAGCTCATTAAACGTTTGGCCAAATGTAGCATGCAAATGCATAGCAACATGAGTAGGCATTGCAATGATATATTTATTAATATTAATGCTTTGGTTAACTTAAACACAATTCAGGATCATGAATCGATAAATGTACATTGAGGTTCTCCTTTAGGCGATACAATAATATACAATTATAATCATAAAGTTGCTTGTAGAATTTACAATAATTTAATAAATTGAATACACTTACTGACTTATTGTGTCATCTTTGGATGTACAAAACAATCAACATAATATATTAATTATGACATTATATTCATAATTTATAAGGACTTATAATACATTTTTGGGTAATCTTTAATGTCTTATAATTATAGATTTTGATGATCCATAAACTTAAGAGATTAGTAAAATCTCAAGCATCACATTCTTGTGAAAAGAAAATAATGATAGTGGCGGAAAAATCTTTCTTATGATTCATAGTAAAAAAATATTTCTTGGAAAATCTGGTAAAAAAGTCTTTCTTGGAAAATCTAAACTAGAAACTACAGGAACTTGATCTTTGACTTTGGATTATTTTTGTGGGGGGATCCGTTTTTTATTTGATGCGAGTGAGGATTCAATCATGTTTTCTAATGGGGTTTGATTCTATTAAGGAATGTAGAGAATCCGCGCTTGGTTGTGTGTGGTCGAGTGATAACCATGGCTTAGGAAGTATAACAATAACTGTAAAAGTAACCACAATTAATAAGATGAGATTACATTCTCCATATTAACTAATTCTTTTTTGTTACGTTGGTCAAACCTTGAAGAATTCTTCTTTTTTTTGTTACGTCTGTTGCTTGAAAATCACATGGATCCCCAATTCAATTGCTAAATCTATGTATTGTTGTAAAATTACAAATTCTGGTCAACTCTGATCAATTGATTAGTGGCAATTGGAAGTAATTCGTAGGCAAAATCTAAATGGTAAGCATTTATTAGCTATTGCATTTGGGCTCATAAAAATATCAACTCAAACCCCAATGCAGCTCATATCTTTTCATATTCATTCTCAATGTTCAAACTTCAAACTCAGTTTGCATTTGTATACCATATATTAATTGGGTGCTTATAATTTTTAATATAAAATAAATAGATTGCGCGATTTGAAATATATTGTTTTATAAATAAATCAAAGTCAAATAATCGAACAAACTAATTGAATAAATTATTTTATGTTTTTTAAATTTTAATTTCAAAATAAATATTATTTAATTTATTTTTATTTGCAAATCATATCCAAATGTAAATAGTTCAACTCACAAGATTAAAATCTAAACATAATAATCAACCAAGAAACAATAGTTTATTTTATTTTTAATATATTATGTCAAAAATATTCAATATCAATATCAGATTAAATACTAAGAAAAGATGTTTGCTTCTTAGTTATTGCAAATAAAAGAAATGGATTTAGGCAAAAAAATACTAGTTCTTTAGGACGTTGGAAAAATAAGAACATTTGTGAGAAAGGTTGAGAGAGAGCGCTGCAACAACTAAAGAACTCTAAATTCTTTATATCTCTAGCTAAGTGGGCACATGTGTTCCCCCGCTATTTCTTATTTTTGTTCTTTATAATATTATTTGTGGATCTAGAAACTGAAAATAGTTAGTTTCTGCTATTTCTAAACAATTGTAATATTGGAAGAAAGATACATATATGAATTTGTTCATAAAAAAATAAAGTAAAAACTAAAAAAAAAATTAACTAATACTTATAAAAATTAATTAATAAGCATTTTAAAAAATATTCTTAATATTTATTTACTTTTTATTTGTATTCAGACTCAATTAAGTAATTCCACTTATATTACATAAATAAATCTAACATAAATAATCCACAAACATTTATATTTATAGTATAACTTATTTTAAAATATGAAAAGTAGATGTCAAATTAAAGGTCGTGAAAAAGATTAATTTGCTATATTTTACATTAAAAACGGAAAAGAACCAAAAATAATTTTCTTTTTAATATATTTATTTTTATTATAAAATGAATAAATCAAAAGTAGTCACCTGTAATGGTAGCGTCGTTTCTTACCACCAAATTAATGTATATAAATATACACTTAACCTTATCCTACAACTCTAACTAGTAGAGTGGCAAGTAAGGGTCGATCCCACGAGGAACGGTCGAACAATTTTGCTTTATGTATTAAACTATTATAATCAAGCAATATAACGTAAATAAGCTAGAAAAAAAATGAAGAAGTGGGGGGATCTTAATGAAATCACAGCTAACACCTAAATTTCTATTAAGCAACTTAAATAACAATTACTCTAAAATACTTAGCAATTTAACAATTCAAATAAACAAAGACAAATAGAATGATTTTTTTCGATTTTTGATTTTCAAGTAATAAAATGATTCACCCTTGATCATGCTTCCCCTTGGTCTTGGATGATTTATGCAACTATTGTTAATACCCAATTAGTTAGCTTTAGAACTCCTACTCCAAGATTATAACAAGCTCTATCAATCTTGTTGTCTCTTAAGTATGATTAATCAAAACAAGCGCTTCAATCAATCTTACTCAACTTATCAATTCCTAAAACAAGCTCTTTAAGAATCAATAGTCGAGTGCATTAAGAATTAAGACAACGGAGTAGATTCCACATAAACTCGTAAGTTCGGTTCTAGTGGTCAAACTCTATGTTATCCCCCAATAAAATAAATTTATTGTTTGCTACACGGGAATCAGATTCATAACAATTACGGATTATAAACCCAATTCTAGCAACACACAAATAAATATCCAAATGGGTGATCAAACCACCATTCAATCCATAAGTGTGAATCAACAATCTCAAATACATAGAACATTGCAAAAACATAATCTAATCGGTAATATAAACCATAATAATCACATAAATGTCTTAGACTCAAGGTTCCACATTGATCAAGAGTGAATTATGGGGTGCTAGCCACCCATTACACCTAATACAATCAGCAAATAGAAAGAAATACAATAAGACATGATAAAATTATAGAATAAACCAAGAACTTGGGTTGAAGAATGAAAAGCCTTCAATGTTCTTCACAGTGTAGCCCTTGAGGATGATGGAGGCTGGAAAATGTGTTATTGGATGTTCAAAGATAGGTTAATTTCGAAAGGGAGAATATATATATAAGGGAAGAGTTGTTACTTCAGTTTAAGGCAAAATCGCATTCAGAAATTTAAAACGGGGTAAAGGATCTCGACGAGATGCAAGTGTGTCTCGGCCGAGACGTGAAAGAGAGGTTTTTCAGCTTGTGAATCGAGGGCTGATCTCGGCCAAGATGCAAATGTACGTGTCTCGGCCGAGATGTGAGAAAGAGGGTTTTAGGGCTTTTTAGGATTTGGATTATCTCGGCCGAGATTGGATTTCATCTCAGCCGAGACCTTGATCACTTGAATTTCTGGACTTTTCCTGGAGGATCATCTCGGCGAGATCTTTAGCTTCTCAAAATTTTAGGATTTCCCTGAGAAACCATCTCGGCCGAGATTTGCATCCTGTCTCGACCGAGATTATCCTTTAACCCTGTCCTTTGTTGCCTCGATCGATCCACCGACTCCGCTATCATTTGATGCTCTTTTTTTATCCCTTTGCACCTATTTTAACACACAAAAAAAAAAAACCAAACGCATTATTTTGCCCAATGAGAATAATATGCACGAAGTACACATGAAATTGCACAAAAACAACACTGAAATGACACTTAAATCGTCCTAAAGTGTGTGCACGAACACGTGTACCATATAATTTTTTATATAACATATTGCCAACAAAATTTAAAGTTGGAACTAATTTTGGGAAGATTTTACCATACATATATATATATATACAAATCTTTACCATATATTTCCTCCTATATTTTTTTTTTTTTTTTAATTGTAGTATAACATATCTACAAATCTATTCTTTTGCAACCATTATTAATATCTACAAGAGGGGGTCTTATGTGCACCCAACATACAATAGTACTATTATGCACTTACTAGGGCCCACTCAATAATTTAACCCACTAGGTAGAAATTGACCCATTAGGTTAAAACAAAAAAACGATAAAAACTTACGTTTGAAAATCGTTGACTCCTGCACGTCTCCCTCATCTCACCGCAATGGACTTTTTATGTGCCTCCCTCAGCTTGCTGTCGTGAAATCTGCTCGTGGCAGATTCCTTTTCTCGGTCGCATCGGTCAGGGCAGAATCCTCTTCTTGGTCGCGACAGAGTCCTCTCCTCGCTCACGAAAATCTCATCTGCTCGCCCTGCTTCTCTTAGCGTCGGCGAATGTATACTCACCTCAGTCTTCCTTTGGTCGCGTCAGCGAATAACAGGCCTGAAATAATTCAAGCTGAAATTTAGGTGATTCCGTTCCAATACTTCTATTTCAGGTTAAAAATTTCATACGGATTTTCAATCTATTTCATTAAATTCAACACACTGATTTGTCATCAAATTTTTTCACATTTTTTATCTGCATTTGATGTTTATGTTGTATAACTGTTGCTGCAGGAAGTAACCTAGGCTGAAATTTGTGGTGATTCTTTTCCAAGACTTGTATGAAATGAACAATGATACAAAATGTCGTGCATGGTAAACATTGTGCAACAGTTGATATGATTATGCTGTTGTTTGAGCTTAATTAGATAATGGAGTTAGTAATATTTTCTATGGAATTATATCATAGTGCATATAATTTAGTATATTTTATTCTTTACAACGGTATACGTTATTCACCATAGCAGTATGCTCTATCTATTGCCTATTTTCTGGGTTTTAACAGAAAAAAATAAAAGAATCAATGGATATTAAAGTGTATAATGATAAAATGTGGCAATAAAATCATCAAGGCAACATTTTAAAAAAGATGATGTTTAATATGTAAATATAAGTTATAAATATACACTTATAACTTGTTTCATGTGTTTAGTTTCTTATGCAAACCTGATTGGAAATGAGCTTCAAATTGAATCATTACGTTCGGTACAACTACGTACCACATTGAGCTTAGATGATGGATTGAACAAAAGGTAAACAAAAAAATACATATAACTTACTGTTTTGACATATATAGTATAGGTTATTATGTACAACAATATGCTTTATGAGCTAACTTCTTTTATGATTTCAAACATAACTACTGAAAGAATCAATGGATATTGAAGTGTTTAATCAAGGTAACATTTTAAAAAATTGATGTTGAATATTTAAATATAAATTATAAATATAGACCTATAACTTGTTTCATGTTTTTAGTTTTAGATTCAAACCTGATTGAAATTGAGATTGAAACTGAGACGTTGAGTTCAGAGGAAATACATACCACCTTGTGTTTAGATAATGGGTTGAACAACAATGAAGGTAAAAACAAAAAAACATACATATGAATTAATGTTTGACAGATATAGTACACTTTATTCTATATAACAGTATACTTTTAGTTGCGTCGTAGTATACATTATCTGCTGACTTTTTTTTTTTTTAAACAGAATGTGCAATTAAAGCAATATATGTTTCTGGTTCACTACTTGAGTTTAAGAAAAGCACAGTTCTTAAAATGTATGATTTATACTGCAAGGATGCTCGTAGCCTGGGTTTTAGTGTTCGAAAGTCAAGCAATAGATTCTCATCTAAAGGAGAAATCTTGGGGAAATTGTTTGTGTGTTCTAAAGCTGGGCAAAATAGAAATTCAGAGGAAAAAAAACAAAGCATCAGAACAAATTGTGAGGCCTCTATGAGAGTTTTAAAGAATGAAGAGGGATAATTTGAAGTTGTGAAATATTATATGATTCACGATCATGAATTGACTAGGCCAGATTTGAACCATTTACATCGTTCAGAGAGGAAAATCACAAATGAGAAGGCAAAACCAATAGAAAGTATGGTTAATTCTAGAATAAAGCCAATGGACTCTCAGAGATATATGGTTTATGAAGCTGGCGGAGAAGAGGGTCTTGGACACACCATGAAAGATCACTTGAATTTCATTAACTGAATGAAAATGAAAGCAATCGAAGTAGGAGATGCAGAATCTGTGGTAGATATGATACAAGAAGAAATTCAAGAAGACAATGATTTCTTCTACAAAGTGAAAGTCCAGGATGGCAGATTATGCAATAGCTTTTGGAGAGATTCTATGATGATGAAAGATTTTAGTGTCTATTGTGATGTTCTCATATTTGACACAACATATAGAACAAACATGTACAACTTAATATGCGCTCCTTTTATAGGAATAAATAATCATTGGATGAACGTGATCTTTGGATGTGTCTTCCTGGCAGATGAAAAAGTGGATACATTTGAATGACTTTTCTTCGCATTCAAGAAATCAATGAAAGGGAAAACTCGATAACAATGTTCACAGATCAAGATTTTGCAAATGCAGAAGCAATTGAAAAGGTACACAAGCATTATCACTAAACTCATACTGTTCTAGTATTCTTTGTATACTATGAGTTTTACAAACATATACTATGTATATTTCATACTATATTCAGAATGTATTCCGTTATATATTTTTCATGTATATGCATATACTACATCAAATAAATATGTATACTATAATGTTAGCAAAAATATACTCTGACTATTTCAGAACACTATATAAAATTTCATCTATATACATATACTGCATCGACAATATAGATGTGTACTATCTTGTTGGTAAACATATACTATAGTGTTTCTGTACATATACTATGTCTAGCTTATAATATTTCCAGAATCTGCTTACTTATAATTTTCTATACATATACTATGTCTAGCTTATAATATTTCCAGAACCTGCTTACTTATAATTTTCAATTTCAAATGCAGATTTTCCTTGATACAAGACATCACCTTTGTCAATGGCATATTTACCAGAATGCAATAACAAGGTTTGCAAGTCTAAAAAGTAATAGCAGTTTCAAGGATGAATTCACGAAGTGTTTGTCAGGGTGTGTTGATGAAATTTAATTTGAAACTTGTTGGAACAATATGATATCAACATATGGGCTTCAACAAAATGAGTGATGTGAAAGACTGTACAATTTAAAGGACAAGTGGTGAACTGCATTAAGAAAAGATTACTTTTCAGCTGGAATACTATCATCCCAAAGAAGTGAAAGCACAAACCGAGTGATATCATTCAATCCAAAGAAGACACCAAGCTTGATTGATTTCTATGGTATCTTTAAGGAAATAGTAAAGCGTTGGCCAAGCACAGAAAAGCTTAATGAGTTTACATATGCAACATCAAAACCCGAATCAAATGTAGCCATGACAGGGATGATAAAACAAGCTTCAGAGGTATATACTACAAAGATTTTAAAAGATTTTGAAGAAGAATTCCGAAAATGCATTACAAGTTATTCAGCTCTTGTTGGATGCCAAGATAGTACAATGAGTTATCATGTTTCATCAAATATGGCTAAAAATAAGAAACACATAGTAATATACGATAGAAGCATGAATTTACATTCATGTACTTGCAAGAAATTCAAGGAGTGTGGAATTCTATGTTACCATTGCTTGAGAGGCACATAAATTTTGTCCAAAGTATGCGTTATACTTCCTCACAGTATGTTTCGTGTTTGGTTATAGTATATATTATGTTTATTGATAGTATACGTTAAATATAATTTTCTTTCCAACTTACAATACAATTATAGTTCCCATATGGAATAAATAAGATTACTTAAAGATAAGTTTAGTTAGTAATACAGTATATAACTATTTATTCTTATGAGTTACTCATTAATTATTTTTCCAACCTCAATGTACATTTAACGTTTGGTCATAGTATATGTCATTTTGACTGATAGTATACGGTTAGTTAAATTATTTTTTCTTGAATACTGCGGTATATTTCAACTATTCTTCCCTTATGGAATACATAATATTACTTAAAGAATAAATTAATTTACTAATAATGCGTATAATTGTTTATTCTTTGTAAGTTACTCATTAATTATTTGCCTACTGTTACAGTATATTTAATATTTGGATATAGTATATGATATATTTCCTAACAGCATACGTCTAAAATAATGATTTGTTTCCTGTATTACTTGGATATATTTAATGTTTTCAACTTACATTATATTTATTGTTCTCTTATGAAATATGTAAGATTACTTGAGGAATAAATTCATTTACTAATACAAAAGTATATATAACTGTCTATTCTTGTGAGTTACGCATTAATTATTCTTCCAGGCTCAATGTTTAGACATAATATATGTTATCATGTCTGATAGTATACGTATTTAAATTATTTTTTCTTGTGCACTGCGGAATATTTATTTTTTCCAACTTGAAATCAAATCATTGTTCTATTATGAAATACATAACTTTACTTCAAAGAAATAAACTCATTTAATAATACAGTGTATAGTTGTTACCAGGCTCACAATATATTTAATGTCTGACAGTATATGTCTAAATTAATAATTTTTGGATATAATATACGTCTAAAAAATATTTTATTTAGAAATACAATATACAATTATTGTTCTCCTATGGAATACTAAATATTACTTAAAAAGTGAATTCATTTAGTAATACAAAGTATACTTGTTTATTCTTTGAAACTTACTCAATAATTATTTTTTAGGCCAACAATAAAATTAATGTTTCATAATAGTATGTGTTTTATTGTCTGACATTATACATTTAATATAATTTTTTTTTCAAACTTAAAATACAGTTATAGTTCAAGTATGTAATACATAAGATTACTTTAGAAAAATTCATTAAGAAATACAGTATATTTTTTATTATTATTTGTAAGATGCTCATTAATTATTTTTTAGTCTCACAGTATATTTAATATTTGGACATAGTATATGATATGATGTCTGACAGTATACATTTAGTTAAGTTTATTTTTCTTGTGTATTGCACAATATTTATATTTTTCAACTTACAATACAATTAGTGTTCCCTTACATAATACTCCCCCCGTCCCGTTCAAATTTGCACGCTTTTTTCCGATCCGTCCCACTCAGATTTGCACACCCTTAAAAATGAAATTTCCCAAATAATCTCCACCCTCAAAATCTCCATCTTCAATCTCCACCTTTGAAAAAGTCAACCAAAAAGCAAAAAGCAGCTTTTGTTAACCTCCGTGCCCGTTCCTACATGCAAATCTGAACGGGACGGAGGTAGTACATAATATTACTTAAAAAAAATAAATAACTTTATAAAATATAGTTTATAATTATTTCAAGGCTCATAGTATATTTAATTTTTGGTGATAGAACATATTATTTTACCTGACAGTATACGTTTATTATAATAACTTTTGGATATAGTATATGTCCAAGAATGGGTTCACATAGTGATAGAATATACAATTAGTGTTCCCCTATAGAATACTTATGATTACTTAAAAAATGAGTTCATTTAGTAGTACAATGTATATTTATATATTATTTGTAAACAATTGTACCTGAAAGTATATTTAATGTTTGCTTAGAGTATATGAAATGTTCCTTGAAAGTATATGGTTAATATTTTTTTTTTTTATAAACTGAAAATTCACATGGACATATCCAAACAATTGTACCAACATACGTGATATTGATACCAAGAATAAAATGATTCAAAAATTTCACTTCCTCCCATCAAAAATCAAAACATATGTGCTATAAAAAAATTCACTTCCTCCCATCAATCCACATCAAACCCCAGTATTCTTTTTACCTTTAGACGTCTTCTTCTTTTATTTTCGACGATACACATTTTTTGCAGCATCTTTACCTCTTTCAGAAGCAGTTTTCTTCTTTTTTTCTGTAATTCTCGCTATCAACGCCGGCTTTCCCTTGTTGAAATTTTGAATAACTTGAAGAAGTTCTTGTTTTTCTTCATTAAGGGGTGACAGAACAATTTGAATGCAAATTTTACCCCGTAAAGCACCACGGATATGACCCTAAAATAAAAAAGAAAAACAAATAGAATTAAAAATAGCTAAGACCATCAAAACAAAAAAAAAAGTACAAAATATATATATATATATATATATATATATATATATATATATATCTCTTGCACAAATTGGTTTCAGGGTATCCAATACCACCAAAATGCATCATATGATCCATCATATAAATAGCACAATCTTGATCGTGCTTCCTCGTTTGCCACTTAAATGGCACGTTATCGAACCCATAATTCAAAATTTCTTGAGATTTATAATGTCCAATTGAATCAAGAAACACTACCATATGATTTTGCTATAAAAAAAGAACATCAAAATATTACAATAAAACACGTAAAATTACATGTACCGTTACTCGTAAAATGTATACTAACATGTTCTATATAATATACTATAATAACTACAAAAATTGTTTTCTTAGCTTCAATAAAAACATTATCATCACCATCGTAGTTGAGATTATCCAGAAAATAGAACTTCAAATCAAAAAAAATTTATAACACAAGCAAAATGTGCTTCAAGAAGAAACGGGACAAAAATCTACAACAACAAACAAAAAAAAAAAAAGAAATGGTGATAATAAAAACAGCTAAAAAATAAAAAAAGTACTTAAAATACATATAAACATATAAGAAAAAGTTAACCATATCAACGTTTTTAGCAAATCTATGTCTCCATGGGCCCACAACTCAAAAGAATCTATTATTTTTTTCTCATTCTTTTTTTCGTGACCAATACCTTCCACCAATCTCTTCAATAACTCCTATTAAAAACCAGCAAAAAAACATAAAAAATACTGTAAAAGAAAAGTAATAAATAAATAATTTTCAACTTATAGTATGCTCGGTATTTTAAAAAATATCTACTTCGTCGATTTGCAGCCCCTTCTCCCTGATTAATCATCAGACTCCATGTGTCAATAATAGATTTAAAAATTTGCTTTGATGGGTTCAAAGAAATCATATCTTGCTTGGGAACAATATGTAAGTTCCCAAACCTAAAATAAATATTGCTGAAATAGAAAACATATATTATGTCACTAGTAAACTAATATCGTAAAGTTAAATTAAGTACACAGAAAGAAAAGAAAAAAATAATAATCTTACATATCTTTTTAGGTTCTTCGTTGAACAAGTAATCGCCAATGATTTATTTATGCCTTGAATCCATCAAAGAGAACAAGTGCTTCCATGAAATTAAAAGCTGAGAAATATATCCACAATTTTCATCAGTTATCAATGAATCAAAATCCAAATCAGGGGCTGCATTCCTCTTTGTCTCACTAATAGACTTTAATAACTTAAATAATTCTTCAGCTGATGCAGGTTAGTCTTCAACGTCTCTTGCTTCACCAGATTTCGCAAACTTGGGAGATGGCGTAAGAATATTAAAAGTAGGAGCATCGAAATCCATCTTCTTGAACTTCATAAAATTATTGACCACATTGTCAATAATCTTATGCACTCTTTCATTAGACCATAATTTTTGGGAATCTGAGGTTTCAGGTGTTGAAGAATTTCCGGCTCCGTCTACGGAACATTTCTTCATCTCCAACAATTTCGTCATATAATGGTTGTCGAAACATCCCTCTTAAAGAAAAGAAGGATTTCATGAAGCCGCTACAAACAATAGAATAATAATATTAACATAATATCACATAAATTTGAAATAACACTTTTAAACAAAAACATATAAGAAGAATGTATACTACTACACAATAGAACATACACTACTAGATAATAGAACATATATAAAAAGGAATAACAAAAATTACTATACATAATCAAATATGTACTACTCTAAAAATAAACCAAAAACAACATATACTGTATCAACTTAACATTCATACTACTACAGAAAACAGAATATATACTATTACTTAAAAACATGAATAAACAAAAACAATACTTACATCAGTAGTTGCATTTTGAACTTCAGAATTCTTCAATTCACAATTTGGTATAGAAAGGTATGTATTCATAGTCATCAATATTATTTGCTTTCCACCATCACTTCCAGACCCCTTTTGCTTTCCCCCGTCATTTTTGTGTCCTGACACTTGCCCATTTCTAGAAATTGGATATTATCCAAAATTAAATCATTGTCACCATATACCTTCGCTATGGCCTCCTCAGCACACCTCTTGGACAGATTCTAGTCATTCCAATGACGAATAAGTGGCAAGGAGCATGGCTCGGCCAAACCATGTCATTTCAACCTATGAAGATACATAATTCACAACAAAAAGATGCAGCCACCGACATAACTATCCCCATGGTTCACATAATTATCGATAGACTGGCGAAGTCTATCGAGAACAAATGTGCATCAATCCAACTTAGGAATTAAACTCACGTCCTCGGTGGCTTTTAACACACCAACAATTAATAACCTATTTGATGGGGCCAAGAAAGAACAAACGACATATAACAAAAAAAAATCTTTTAAAATCATCCCCCCATGACTCAACCTCTCAACAAACAAATCATCCAACTTACTCAATTGTACACTATAAGTTATTCCTTACTCAGATTCGAGCCTAGAAACAAGTTTAGGACTCTCTTTCGAAAACACATAGATTGGGAGATCAACACCCTCATTCCTATGGATCATAAAAGCATCATATATGTCATCAACAGTAACAAGAAATCTGTTGTAACCATCCAATCTTAACATCCTACTACTAGGATCAAATTAGACACCAACCACTTCAACAAGCTAGCATGACGGTTCTTACTAATATGTATGTGCAACAACCCCCCAAAATCCAGACTTTCCACATCTCTTTCCTGAGCATCAGTAAACTTACCTATAATATTGAACAAACACGTTGGTCTACATTGAAAATTAAAACCCCTGTAATTTTAAAAAAGATTAAAGTGTTAATAACAAATAAAAAATACTAAAACAGATAAACTATAAAACAAAAATTAACTATACTATTAAGTAAATTAAAAATACTGTAAACACATAATGAATATACTATAAATCGAGAAAAAATATACTGTAATAATGTTCACTGATCAAGATTATCTTATAACTAAACTTATACTATTATAGTATTCTTCGTATATTATGAGGTTCGGAAACACATACTATATATGTTTCAGAATATTTCCTGAATCTATACAAGTATATATATTTTCAGGTATATACATATACTATATCAAATAAATATGTATACTGTACTGTTAGAAAAAAAATATACTCTGACTATTTCAAGACACTGCATAATTTTCATCTATATACATATACTGTATGGAAAAATACATATGTTTACCATCCTGTTGGTAAATATATACACGGTCAGATTTAACAATTATTAACATGTAATATATGTACTGTATAACATATGCTACATATAAACATAGTTACATTGTACAGTTTATAAAGATATACTATATCAACTGCAGAACATAATTCACTTAGTTTCCACCAGGACTTCACAATTACTCCAAATAAGTTCAATTTTGTACCAAAAAATGCTTCAAAATTAATAAACAAGTGAAATATGTATAATACATTAATGTAAACCAACAAGTGTTATTTCACATATTTTTGCACTATTTTAACTATGATTTAGTGCCTAAAAACACATAAAATATTGAGTGATTAATCTACTATAACCATTTTTAGATTCTTAATGAGTAGAAGTTTGGCGATTTGAACTAGCTATTTTAACAATTTTGAAAAGATCTACTATCAATAAGTACAGGTGATATCCCACTATTAGGAGACATAAGATATAATTGGGTAATAAAATTTAATTTATGCTAAGATGAGAATTATATTAAGTATTTAATTTAGGAATTTGATTGTATAATGGATGGAAACAACATGAAGAATTCAACAGTTGTGAGTAAGTAATCCTGAAAAATGAGCTATTGTTTTTACATTAGGAGGGCTTTGAAGAAAATATGGTTAGACCTTTAAAGAAAAGGTGGTTTGTAAACATAGAGAGACCTTTGAAGAAGATGGTGGTCAAAGTGTCTTCACACACAAGCAGTCAAAACTCATCTTGCAGTTCTAAGTCCCCTTGAAAATTCTTAAATCTACATGTAAGAATCTATTCTTCCTGGCTCGGCTCGGCTCGTCTCGACTCTACTCTACTTAGGTTCGTTTAAACACCTAAAATAGTTTTTATCATAAATAGTCTTAATTATGCTTCAAGTGTATGACAAATTTGAATCTTTTAGGTTTTCAAACATCTAGTTTTTCCTTTTGTATAATTGCATTTGTTAAGTAATTTCACCCTTAAGCTTCACACAAGTCTAAAAACACTCTTTGAAACAATTAATCAAACAGTTTATGACTTGCAAACTAAGAACTAAACTCAAGAACATAAAAGAAAATTCAGCACAAACAATATTACGTGTTTCGGATCAAGAGTTGATCCTATATCCACGGAGCCCAAATCACACACTCAATCTTATTAATCCACCAAGAAATGTAGTACAAGAATACAACCAATAGACGAATAGAGCTAATCAATCTCTCTCTCGGGATCATACAATTATACACTCTAAATCATCATCTATCTTATACTCTAAGCTCTCATGCTGAATGAATGACACCAAGAATGTGATATTCTCTCTGCTCAATGCTCCGAATCAAATGGAGATGAAGTAAGAAGGAAACGAACTCTGCACCAAATCAGTTGCAACTAATGTTCTGTTCGGATTCGAACGGATGCGGTTTGTTCGGCCTCGAACCTGCTTTCCTTCTTTTCTCAAAATAGAAACCAACAAGTGTAATGTATATCTCGTCCCTTTCACTAATTCAGATATAACATGCATACTACTAAGCATTTTGAGCTAATATAACTACAACATTAAATATAGAATTGTACTACATCCGTTCCATATTAATTGTCGTTCTAGCTACTTTTTTATTTTTCCAATTATTCTACTAATATTCTCTTTAAGCTCAATTCTAGAATATCGTTACTTTTCAACCTATCACAGCTATTTTATTTGATAAAATCTTTATCCCTTAATATTAACTGAGGGTATATCTGTCAAAATATTTCTATCTATAGTAGATTTATTTATGTTGTAGTGGTTTTATTTTACATAATGCAGGGGTGAGCGCGAGCCATAACAAGATAAGGTGGGGTGCCTCATGGATTTTTATACACCAACAACCTTAATTAATAATTCCATTTCTGGACCAAACTCAAATTTATTCCTGCTGGTCCAAACCTTCTATTCTATGTAATCAATGTAGCGCCAATTGGCTTCCACTTGTACTGTACGACACAAAATAATCCAATAACAACCTTATCTGTTCAACTAACAATTGTATACTTACAGTTGATGTATTAATAATACTTGCATTTGAAATGATATAGAATTGAGATATTGTATTATATAATTAGAGGTGCAACATCTCCCGTCCCGTCCCGTGAAAGGCAAAGTAGCAATTTGTGTACTAGGTTTGGGTAAGGAATGAGTGATAGTCGTAAAGGCAACCACACATGGACACTTCATTTGTTCCTTTCTTCATAATTTCAACGTCGACACGCCTATACTATCTAAAAACCTTTCTCCATTTCTTTTACAAATTCAACTTTCTCAACTAAATATACCTTTCTACTTCCAACAATTTAGAGTTTTTTTTCTTATAATTTCTTTAATCCGAGAACTATCGTTTATATATTAGTTCATAGATTACGATATTTTACAAATCGAATGATTGATTTGGTTATGAATTACAAAAATAAAAATCCATTAAAATCAATCCAAACCAATATAATATTAATATGTATATATATATCAGTGTTGAAGAACTCGGACTACTCGGCCGAGTAGTCGCTACTCGGTTGGTAACCAACCCGATTTGTTTAAAATCGCACAAAAAAATCGCCGACTACTCGGCCAGTCGGCGACTACTCGGCCGAGTCGGCGAAGTCGTTCTACTCGGCCGAGTCGGCAAACCCTCATTTTTGCTTTTTTTTTTTTTTTTTAATTACATATAGAATTAGGGCTGAAACTACACAAAAATGGGGGAAAACTTATAAAAAAGAAGTATTTGGGTCTCAAGGTCCTCTTCAAGGATAGAAGGAGCTACCATTACTAATTTAATCCATAACTTTTGAAATATGAATTTGATGTCATTTTGGATAAAAAGAATGTGTTTATGACTTGGGTATTTCAATATTTGGTTTATTATGTTATGTATTATGGACTATTTGAGTATTTTCCTATTTGGTAGTTTGTGGTTAAACTGATTATTACTTATTTATGTGGTTTTAGTGTCTCCTTGGCTAATTAGTAAATAGTAATTAATATGTATTAGTTTTGAACTTTTGATGTGTATTTTAGATTTTTTGTTAGTATGTAGTCGCTTGAATTGATGGGACTAGTATAATTATATTGTGAGTATTCTCCACTTTTTCTGATTTTTCTGGACATATAATTATATATAGGTCATGCCAAAAAAATTAAAAAAAAATTAAAAAATTAAAAAAAAAAAAAACTCGGGGGAGTAGTCGGTGAGTACTCGGCGACTACTCGGCCTAGTCGTTAGTCGCTTGGAGACCGCCCGACTAACGATTTCCGACTTCTGCAACCTTGATATATATATATATATATATTATGACTATAGATATAATTTTACCTATATATTACAATTATAAATAAATATAGACAAATGATACTACTGTTTTTTATCTAAATAAAAAGACATAGACTTTGATTAGGCTAGAATTTTTTTTTCTTTATTTAATTCCAAAGATAATATTCATTATTTAATTTTGAATCCTATAGTTGAGGCACAAAAACCAAAGTCAAAGATATGCAACAATGATCATCGGTACATAAAATCTTTTGACAAAGTCAGTAAGCAAAAGTAATCAGATGAGTCATCTTGAGACTCCATGCTTACGAAAAAATCTACTTTGTTATTATGTAATTTATTCTTTATTTTATTATTTAATTGAAATAATGAATTATTTGTCTATGTATTGAATAATTTATACGTTTTTATTTTGACATTAATTAATTGATTAAAAAATATCTGCATTAATTATTTTTGTATTATCAATTATTTATTTTTTCTTTTTTATTAATCAAATGAACCAAGCCGACCCAATCCAAACCCTTTGCATTCCAAACTTTTAATATTAAGATTAGTCCTACTCTTTTTATGCTTAGTCTTGTATTATTTTGCCTTCACAACTTTTCTATTGAATAAATTTTTTCAAAGTTAAAATTTATGTCGGTTATGTCATGTCAGGTCTAACTTAGGATCATAAGATTAATGTGGCATGAGCTGTGAATGATGCACCTATAGGCTATAGCACGTTAACTAATTCAGAGTTAAATCAGTTTTTGGTGGTAAAAAGTCACTAGATGAATCAGCGATTGATGATGTCTCACCTTTAATTTTCATGATTTTACATTTTACCCACCAACTCTAAGGGGATACTTGGATTGGTATGGTGCCATCCGAATTGAACATGGCCCGTCCGCAACGTATTTCACTTTACACCGGATGCACCATCCCTCAACATCCACACCTTATTACCTACATCTCCTTTTACAATTTCCAACACACCTTTTACAATTTCCAATACACCTTTTACAATTTTCAATGCACATCCTACCCTACTATACCCTTAAACTAAAATACCTTTTTGGATGTCCCATCCGTGGATGTTCTCCATCGGACGTGGCACATGTCACTACATTCCCAACCAAGTATCCCCTAAAACACGTAATACTTATTCATTGCATACTTTTATACTCCCTCCGTCCCGCTCAATTTTGCACATAGAAACGTACACATATATTAAGAAAAAAACTATTTTTTTATTTTTGATTAACTTTTTTAAAGGTGGAGATTGAGGGTAGAGATTTTGAGGGTGGAGATTATAAGAGAAATTCTTGTTTAAGGTTGTGCAAACCTAAATGGGACGGACTAAAAAGGAAAGTATGTAAAACTAAGCGGGATGGAGAGAGTATTTTGTTACAAGTTTGTAGTTCCTCACTCTCATTACATATCATTGTGCCAAAATTCACTATTCCCCACCCTCAAATCCCCCACATCAGTTATTCAAATACACAAATCAGATGAATTTTACCAATATATTGTAGTGCAAAATGCAATATTATGTAATAGTAACTAATTTTATAGATTTTGTTTAAATCAATGTTGTTGATCGGTCTTTAGAAGTTGGAAAAAATGTAATATTTAATTTGTTTCGAATTTTTTTCATCACTAAAATGATCTTTTGCGATAATAAAAATTGGTTTCAAATAATGATTTGTTGAATGGGAGGTGTTGCAAACACATTCAGATCAAATCGGGTGAGAATTGATTCTGGAAAAGTTGATCTTAAGGAGGTTGAAAGCTGGGAGCTACAAGCTGGAAGAACACACTTATTGATAAGTTGTTAAATGCAACAGTTTGGGAAGAGCCAAAGACAATGGTTTTTGGTAGGGGTGAGCACGGGTCGGAGCAAACCGGGGATCTGGGTTGCTCCGGAACCGAACCGAAATTCGGAGATCTTCGAATTTCTGGCTCCGAAACCGAACCGAAAAAATAAATATCCGGGACCGAACCGAACCAAAACTCGGGTCGGTTTGGTTCGGAGATTCGGGTCTAATGGAGCGGATCAGTTCGGTTCGGAGATTTCGGAGATTCGGAGTTTTTCACTCAAAATAATAGTATTTCCCCAAAAGCTGCAGGAAACTGAGCTCGGCCGAGCTAGAAGGTCAGAGAATTCGGATTTTTTGCTGTAGAAGAGTCTCGGTCGAGACATTCATTCTCGGCCGAGACAGATTGACATACCTCTAGTATTTTGGCCATATCTTGAGATCTACAACTTCGATTGAGGTGAAATTGGTGGCGTTGGAAAGCTGATTCGAAGAGCTACAACTTTGCGTGAAAGAAGAAAAACCCAAAAATGACCATAAGACCCTAAAAAACAGCTTTGAAGTTGGAAAAAGAATGCAGTGTCGGCCCATTACTTGGCCCACAAGCTCAAAAACGAGTTTTAGACTTATTTTCCTATTCCAATGAGTGAGTCTTGTGTGTGAACGGTCACACGTGTGACGGAATGCACTTTTACAAAAAAATATTGATACTTTTACAGGAAAAAGTTATACTTTTACAGGAAAAAGTTATAGTTTTACAACATTGACCCTGACTTGCACTACAAGAAAAAAGGGCATTTGCCACTAGTTTTTTGCAACTACAAAGTAGTTACTAAAAATAACCCCTTTTGTAACTACTATTAGTTACATAAACTATTTCATACAATTTTAATCAAATTTGTTACAATATGACAAACTCTTTTGCAATTACTTGTAGTTACAAATATATTAGTAACTACAAAGTAGTTGCAAAAAATAGTTACAAATACATTAGTAACTACAAAGTAGTTACAGAAAAACTTTTTGCAACTTATTATAAGTGACTACCCTATAGTAACTATTTTTAGATATTTAGTTACTAAAAGTATTTTTGTAACTACTCTCCATCTTTTGTAACTACATTTTGTAGTGGCAAAAAGCCTTGTTTTTAGTAGTGTTGCTCTAGCTGCTGTTAGGTAATAGACAAAAATAAATCTAATTTAACTGCACCCGACAGAGTGGTCATTTATTTATATAAAGATTTCGGTTCTACTCGGTTCTGATTTCGGTTCCTCGGTTCGGAACGGTTCGGTTTTGTCAAAAAAAATGTCGGATTGGTTCGATTCGGATAAAGTCAAAAAGTCAACGGTTCTTTTCGGTCCGGAGTGCTTTCGGTCCGGGTTTCGATGCGGACTGGATAATCTCCGAGACCCGTGCTCACCCCTAGTTTTTGGTAGTTAAATGAGTTAAAATCGTTGTTGTTTGGTGATTGCAGATTTAAGCTGAAATGTGGAGTTAGTCCTTTCCTTTGTAAACTCTTCTATTTCCAATGTGTGTAGATAGTTGTTACGGGTATAAATAGTCTCCTTAATCGTGTTAGTTATTGGATTAACACAATTTTAGAGAGGAAAACACAAGTGGTGAGAGATCAAGGTGATTAGAGAGGTGTATTCTCTAGTGATAGGATTCTTGGTTATCTCGGCTTGTATCTCTAGAGTTTTTGTGATTAGTGAAACTCTCTAACCTCACGTGGATGTAAGTGATTGAACACAGAACCACGTAAATCATTTGCACTGTTATTTTCTGTTTAGAATCATCATTTGCACACTTGCACATCAAGTATTTGAGGTTTTTCCAAAGAAGAGTTTCTCGAAGGTTTTGTGTGTTCTTGGTGTGTTTCTACCAACAAATGGCGTCGTATGTGGGAAGCAAACCACAGGAATCAGAAAGGATTATCAATGATGTCAATCTCCAAGATAGAAACCGAGAATTCAACGGCAAAAACGACTTTGGGCTCTAGAAAATCTAGATCAAAGTTATGTTGGTGCAACAAGGGCCTGCAGCTGCACTCAAGGGTGATGATGGTTTCCCTGAAAAGTTTGATCGAGCTCAAAGGAGGTTATGGATAAGGTGCATAGTTTAATAATTCTATGTCTCTCAGTTAAAGTTCTAAGAGAGGTTTCAAAAGAAAAAGATGTTGCAGGAATTCTTAAGAAATTGGATGATCTTTACATGAAGAAATCAATGGAAAATCGTTTGATATTGAAGCAGAAGCTGTTATTTTTCAAATTCTCTGAAGAAAAGAATGTTGAAGATCATCTAGATGAATTCAACTAGATGTTACACGATTCGGAGGCAATAGAGGTGAAAATGGAAGATGAGGATAAGGCTATCCTCTTTATCAACTCCTTGTCAAATTCCTATGAGCATCCTAAAGATGCAATGTTGTTTGGGAGGGATTATGGAATATCCCTGGTTCAAGTTCAGAATGCTTTAAGGGCAAAAGAATTGCAGAAATGAATCAAGAAAAATTAGATACCACTGGTGAGAGTTTGCACACAAAAAAAGGGAAAAGGATTCAAGGCCAAAAAGACACAAGCAACTGAATATGACAAGAAGAACTGGAATATAATATCCAAAAGTTTTGGGGAAAGAGACCAGGAAATGTCATTACTGTAAAAGCCTGGACATCTTAAGAGAAATTGCTTTTAATTCAAGAAGAAGCAGGCTAAAAAAGCAAGAACATCTATAAGTTCTGCAGAATTGGTGGAGGCAGGAGATGAAGAACCTCAAATTCTAAATATAATAGACTTCAAAGCTAGTGATGATTGGATTCTTGACGCATGGTGTTTATTTCACATGTGCCCTAACCTGGAGTGGTTTGAAGAGTTTAGGAACAAGAAGTAAGGATTGTAATGCTGGGAAATGATCAAGTCTGCCCGGTTAAAAGGATAGGCAGTATCAAGCTCAAAATCCATGATGGATCAATCAAGCTCCTGAAGAAGGTCAGGTATATTCCCAAACTAAAAAGAAATCTGATCAGTTTAGGCATCTTAGATAATAGAGGGTGTAGGTTTAAATATGAGCATGGATACTTATATGTTTTAAAGGATTCAAAAGTAGTTATGAAAGGAATTTGAAGAGCTATATTGTATAACTTGGTTGAGAGTGTTATCTCTGGTAGTTCTAGTGTTGTTGTGTTGAATGAATCTAATCGATGGTATCCCAGGCTTGGGCATGTCAGTGAAACTGGTTTGAATCAGTTAGTTAAGCAAGATTTAATCAGTGCTAAAGGAGATACTAAGTCAAAAGGAGTGTGTGAGGATTGTATAATGGGGAAGTCAAAGAAAAGATCATACACTACTACAAAGAAATGTTCTATTTCTGTTCTAGACTATGGACATGCTGATATGTGGGGGCAATCCAGGGTCCAAACTTTAGGAGGTGGAAGATACTTTTCTGAGTCTCATAGATGATTGTTCAAGGAAAGTATGGGTATATTTCTCAAAAGCAAATCAGAATATTAGTTTAAAACCTGGTGCAAAGAAGTTGAAACAAAAAAGGGATCACCTCTCAAATGTTTAAGAATAGACAATAGATTATAGTTTCTATCTGAGGAGTTCAATAACTTTTGTAAATTAAAAGGAATCAAAGCGCACAAGACTGTACTTGGAAATCCACAACAGAATGGAGTTGTGGAGAGGATGAACATGACCTTATTAAAAAGAATAAGGTGTTTGTTGTTGAGCTCTGGATTAGACAAAAGGTTTTGGTGAGAAGTTGTTGCTACTACCGCTTATCTAGTAAACAAGTGTCCTCCATCAGCAAATGAAAATATCACACCAGAGGAAAATGGACCAGAAGACCACCAACATACAAACATTTAAAGGTGCTTGGCTACAAAGCTTATGCTCACATTAAGCAGGATAAGTTAGATACAAGAGCTTTAAAATGTATCATGGTGGGATATCCTGTTGGTGTGGAAGGATATAGGCTTTGGTGCACAGATGCAGGAGCTGGAAGAATTTTGATCAGTAAAGATGTCGTATTTAATGGGGATATCATGTCGTTTAAGCAGAGTTAGCAAGTTAAAATAGCACCAAACACTGATCTTACTAAGTCACCTCTCAAGGTGAAGCCCAATGAGGATGTTCAAGATAGAGCATCAGATGAAGAAACAGATGAAGATTTACAGAATCAGGAACAAAAGGGAGGGAGTAGATTATAATGAAATATTTTCCCCAGTAGTAAAACATTATTCTATTAGGATTCTTTTAGCTTTAGTAGCTCAATTGGATTTAGAACTAGAGCTATTAGATGTAAAAACAACATTTCTACATGGGAATCTTAAAGAAATGATCTATATGACTCAACCTGAGGAATTTGCGTTACCTGGGAATGTTCATAAAGTCTGTTTACTTCAAAAATCATTGTATGGGTTCAAACAGAGCCCAAGACAATGGTATATCAAAATTAACACACATATGAAGTCAACAGGTTTCATAAGATCCAAGTATGACAGTTGTGTGTATCTTAAATTTTCTGGAAAGCATGTGGTAGTGTTCCTTCTGTTGTATGTTGATGACATGTTAGTGTCTAGCAGAAGTAAAGAAGAGATTGAAAGCTTAAGGGAAGAACAATAAATTGTGTTTGAAATGAAGGTGTTGGGAAATGCCAAGAGAATACTTGGTATAGATATTGAAAGAAACAGAAGTAGTAGGGAGCTTTGGTTACATCAGAAGGATTACATAAAAAAAAGTGCTAAGAAAATTTAACGTGCATGAAGCCAAGATGGTTTCAATTAATCTTGGACAGCATTTCAAGTTGTCTGGACTGCAGAGGCCTTAAACCCAAGAAGAAGATGATGAAATGAGTAAAGTACCCTATGCAAATGCAGTGGGCAGTGTGATATGATGTACACAATGATCTGCACTAGACCAAATGTAGCTAATGCTATAAGTGTTATGAGCAGATTTATGTTAGATCCTGGAAAGATTCATTGGAAAGCTCTTAAGTGGTTATTAAGATATTTGAAGGGAGCCTGCAACTATGGAATTATGTTCAAGAAGAAGATAGAAGATGATGAAAATTTGTTTGTACGGTATACTAACTCTGATTTTGCACCAAATGTGGGCTCAAGGAGATCTTAGTCAGGCTACAAATTCACTCTATTTGGCTCAACAATTAGCTGGAAATCTATGCTACAATCTGTAGTGGCGTTATCAACAACAGAAGTTGAGTTCATGGCTATCATAGAGGTAGTGAAAGAAGCAGTTTGGCTAAACGGAATTCTGAAGGTATTTAGGATCAAATAGAGATCAGTAAAATTGATGGTGGACTCACAAAGTGCTTTACACTTAGCAAAACACCAAGTGTTTCATGAGAGGAGTAAGCATATTGATGTGAAACATCATTTTGTAAAGGACATTACTGATAAATGAATTGTAGAGTTGGTGAAAGTCAGGATTGAGGAGAATGCATCTGACATGCTTACCAAGGCTCTGACTTCAGAGACGTATAAGTACTGCTTGCAGCTGGTGCAAGTAGTTCAGTTCTAGTCTGTTTGAAGAGAGTTTTAACCCTGTACTGGGGTTGGTTTAGAGGAAAGGTAATGTTTCTCTAATCAAGGTGGAGTAGTGGTTGACTTCATGTATTTGCCAAGGTGGAGATTGTTGAATGGGAGGTGTGGCAAACACATTCAGGTCAAATCAGGTGAGAAGTGATTCTGGAAAAGCTGATCTTAAGAAGGTTGAAAGCTGGACGCTACAAGCTGGAAGAAGACACTTGTTGATAAGTTGTTAAATGCAACAGTTTGGGAAGAGCCAAAGACAACAGTTTTAGGTAGTTAAATTAGTCAAAACCGTTGTCGTTTTGGCTATAAACTGTTGTCGTTTGGTGATCGCAGATTTGAGCTGAAATGTGGAGTTAGTCCTTTCCTTTGTAAATTCTTCTATCTCCAATCCTCGTAGATAGTTGTTAGGAGTATAAATAGCCTCCTTAACTTGTTACTTATTGGATAACACAATTTTAGAGAGGGAAACACAAGTGGTGAGAAATCAAGTTGATTAGAGTGGATTCTCTAGTGATAGGATTCTTGGTTCTCTTTGCTTGTATCTCTGAAGTTTTTTTTATTAGTGAAACTCTCCAATCTTCCGTGGATGTAGGTGATTGAACACCAAACCACGTAAATCGTTTGCATTGTTATTTTCTGTTTGGAATCATAATTTTCGCACTTGCACATCAAGTGTTTAAGATTTTGCCAAAGAAGAGTTTCTTGAAGGATTTTGTGTTTCTTGGTGTGTTTCTGCCAACAAGATTTGTTACTACTTATGATTATTTGTCGCAACTTTATTATTAGAGATAATATGTCGTCGCTAATTTGTCATCTCAATAACTTGGACACAAATCATATATATGTGATGACAAAAGTGGTCTCAAATATTTTTACAACAACTAGTTGTCTCTAAATAGTTTTAAAATGATCTGGAATTATTAGTGACCACAATTGTGGGTGTTATGCAAAAGATTTTTTTTATTATTATTATTGTAACGCATGTAGGTCGTAGATCCCAAATTTTAAAAAGGTTATGACACATCTTTTGAGACGGCAATTATTGTGTATGACTACAATAAAAATATTTGTTTTTTATTTGATTAAATTAGCTAAAAACACTAGTGCGCAGTAATCTACAAAGTAAAGACGGTGGCGAGCGTAAGTGCAAGAAATTGAACAACTGAATGTGATTAATCCACAAAACTGGAACATCCATGAGGTAGCAAAGCAATTAGTTTTAGCAAATTAAATCCAGCAGGTAGCGCAGGCATCAATTCAATTCTGATAAATACACCTCACCTGCATCACAAATCAGTAATTAATATGTGGAAGTGGAATTACCAATACCAACTGCCTGCTTATTCAATTATTTTAACTAAATTCAAGGATATAATAGCTACATTTATTCCTCATGCTGCTTAAAATTATACAGTAGGATATAATTTTTCACAAAATAATACTTTGCAAGGCATTTCAACCATTCGACAGGTTTCAACTTTGATTTCACTTTAAATAGAGTTGTCATTGTCCGAATGGGTTCAGCCCCACAACGAAAAGAATGTAATATGTATACATCCGCAACCTTATTTGCGGACGCAATTATTTATGGCGATGAGTGGTCCATCTTTTTTGTGGTTGTAATACTGCTTGAGCTATGTTGATTTTGTATCCAAGGCCTTATATAAATTAATGTGAAGTAGAGCTAGGCTATCCATACAGAGGTTTCTGTTTTTGTGGGAATTGAATTAAGTGTGGTCCTAATGGATGAGAAATCAGGGCAACAACCTCTTCTTGTGTCGGAAAAACAGAATAATTTGAGTGACATTAATTCCAACAAGACACAATTTTTAATATCATCAGCAAAATGGATCCTACGAGTGGCGATGTGGGCGATTTTCATTGCATGGGCTGCTTTTATCTTTCTTTATCCATCTGAGCCTGTCACCGATGTGTATCATAAATGGCGTCAAGCTATGCAAGGAACTATCTACGGGATCACTGGTTCGATTTTAACTGCACATTCAAGTCCATGATCTAACGTATTCAATCTGTTTTTGTTTATATGATGTTGGTTTTTGGTGCAGGAAGCATGTTTGTATTTTTCAGTGCTCCTATACTCCTGCTTGTGGTTCTTGCAACTGCATATATTTATCTATGTGGGGAAGACGAAATTCATGGGTATAATTCAACAACTATTCAGTCCATGAAATAAATAGTTGGTACATGATTAAACTTGGAAAGTGTACGTTACTGCAGGAAGAAGAAGAGTAGGAAATATCCGCGGGTGCGACTGTGGACGTTTCCGATTCTTGTGTCGGGACCATTCGGGGTGGTTTCGGCAGCAGAGGTTATCGGGATTCTCATGTTTGGCACGTACATTATTTGGGCAATTTGGGCTGAAACTATCAAGAATACCGAAGTTATAGCTTTTTTTAATGTGCCTTCGAAAGACCAGAGGTATTCATTCTTCTATTCACTCCTTACATGACATCAACCGCTGCTTGTAAATTCTAACTGGGGCCCGGGTATTTGCAGTATTTTGTTGCTGAAACTGACAGGTCTGCGGCTGGGGTTGATAGGACTATTTTGCATGGGGTTTTTGTTTTTGCCAGTTGCAAGGGGTTCTATCCTTTTGAGGCTTATAGACATCCCTTTTGAGCATGCTACAAGATATCATGTTTGGCTTGGACATCTTACCATGCTTCTATTTACCCTTCATGGCCTTCTCTATGTCATTGCTTGGGCATTTGAAGCCCAACTCATCAATCAGGTAGCTCTTCTTTACATTTCTTTATTTTTCAACTCACCTTTTATGTGAGGAATCTAAAGATAGGCGGTTATAATTTGGTGCAGCTAATTCAGTGGAATAACCTAGGCATCGCCAATCTTCCAGGAGTTATAAGCCTTGCAGCTGGTTTACTAATGTGGGTGACATCATTCCCTGGACTCAGGAGAATTAATTTTGAGTTATTCTTCTACACGCACCAATTGTACATAGTGTTTGTGGTGTTCTTGGCCTTGCACGTCGGCGATTTCATCTTCTGTTACGCTGCCGGCCCTGTTTTCCTCTTCCTACTCGACCGTTTTCTTCGCTTCTGCCAGTCTCGAAAGACTGTTGAAGTGCTTTCTTCAAGAACCTTCCCATGTGGAACTCTTGAACTAGTCCTTTCCAAACCACCAAGTAATTATTGTTATTTATATTACTATTTTTTTAAGAAAATATTAATAGTTAAAACAAATTATCGACAACATGATGTGATTGTGGGCCTTAATTTATGGTATGCAGATTTGCAATACAATGCTCTTGGGTGGATTTTTGTGCAAATTCGCGAATTGTCTTGGCTTCAGTGGCACCCGTTTAGCGTGTCGTCTAGTCCTCTTGATGGGAAGCACCATCTTGCAATCATGATAAAGGTTCTGGGAGACTGGACTGAGAAACTGGAAAGACATATCTCATCTTCTTCTCATAAGGGACTGACGGTTTCGGTGGAGGGGCCTTATGGTCATGAATCCCCCTATCACTTGGCGTATGTACTTCCATTTCCTTTGTTTACTAAGCCCTGCTTTGGGGCATGGGATTTGATGTTAACATAAATATTTTTTTTACTTGGTTCAGGTACGAGAACCTAATACTAGTTGCAGGCGGCATTGGAATCACACCTTTCTTAGCTATCCTAAGTGACATTCTCCACCGAATCAATGAGGGCAAACCTTGTTTGCCCAAAAATGTCCTCATAATTTGGGCCATTAAAACGTCGAATGAGCTTCCGCTTCTTCAGACACTTGACATGGATTCAAATTTCTCGGATAGCCTAAATCTTGAAATCCAAACTTATGTCACTCGACAAACAGAACCATCTTCTCTGGTAATTACTTTTGTTGTAAATAATTTATCAGCAAGTTGGTTGAATTTAAATAATATATGTGTAAGTGCAGGAAGAGGGAAAAGCATTTATAGAGGGTGTGTCACCAAGTGCGGGCTCGAACGGATGCGGAATTTCGGTGTTGGTTGGGACGGGAAATGTAGTGTGGTCGGGGTTATACGTGGTTGGATCAACGGTTGGGCTAGCTATTACAGTAGGTTTGTTGAATATTTGGTACATTAATCCATACAACATAGATTGGTGGTGGTACAAGGGACTTCTATTGTTTGGAAGCATGGTTGTAAGTGTTGTCCTGTTTGGGGGTGTGGTCATTGCTTTATGGCATTTCTGGGGAACAAAAACAACTTCTCATATCATCAAGGCTCCACCAAAATTGCCCAGGATGCACAACAAGTGCACCAAGGAACCCTATATAAACACTGTTTTATATGGCCAAAGACCCGACTTTGGAGGTATGTTTTCGTGTGTCATTCATTAGCATTAAACCACATATAGTGTATAGAAGAAGATGAAGAATGGTTTTGTGAATTGGTGGTACAGGAATTTTTGAATCAATGTCAGAACAATGGGGGAATGTTGATATAGGTGTCATTGTTTGTGGGCCAACAACTCTTCAGACAAGTGTTGCTAAGGAGTGCAGAACACAAAATCTCACCAGACGACCCAACTACGCCGTATTTCATTTCAACAGCCACAGCTTCGACCTCTAAACTTTATTCATATTATAATAATCTATCGGCTATGACAATGTAATATGGGCCGCCTTCCTAAATCATTCACCACCCACTTCAGTATATACGTATATGTATATATATATAGATATTATATTTTATATTCATATATATGTTACTGCTTTAAGTGATGATGTAATATTAGAAATTCATTGCAATTATGTATAGAGGAATATTAAATAATAATTAGTACTTTTTAACCCTATTTATCTAGTAACTTAGTGTACACGTGTCAATATGTCGCAAGCTTTTAAAATTTCCTATTCTTTTTTATTTTGGTAAAAATTTGAAGTTTCTATACTATTCATGTATAATTGTGACAAATGTCAAAATACTGAGTGTGTTTATTTAATGTTCGTCTTAATATATTAGGGAAAGTCAAAGTCATGGTTGTGTATTTTATTTTCAGAAGTAGTGTTGACTGGGGTAAGTAAAGTGGCGAAAAATATATGAAAAAAGTAATTTCTACATTTCCTAATATATTGGGGAGAACTTTAAATAAACACATACTAATATAAATTTTATATATATATATATAGACACAGAGAGAGAGAGAGAGATGATGATTCCAATGGAAAATGTGCCATAAAGTTTCAACAAATTTTATAAATAGCGAAGTTATGAAACAATTTTTTATTGATTACGGTGGAAAATGTTCCATAAGGTTTCAACAAACTTTAAATGACAACTAAGGACACACCTGAAATATTATGTGTACATTATTTCTAGGGGAAACATAACTTTTTGATTTAAATATATCAAGTGCAACTGCAAACTGAAATATAAAAAATTAATAATTGATTAGATGGGGGTGTGTAAGTAATTATTAGTCACAACTTATTCGATCACCGAATCCTATAGGAAAAATGTTTCCTTAAACTTAATTTGAAATTATTTAACTTCTAAAATTAATATATTACGATGTTTGTGGTCTAATTCCATATAAATATTTCATGACTAATGCAAATATTTTCTTCAAAGTTAGATGAGTGCTTAATCCTCAAATTTTATTTTCATCTAACTATTTATGTTAACAGGACTAGTAAATCACACGTGCGATGCATGGTTATAAAATATTTTAATAATATGAGAATTTATAATTAACTATAATGGATTTCAATTTAAGCGCTTCATGTCATATATATTTGTTGACATATTAAAAAATAAAGTAATTGAACAACATACAGAAATATATAAATATAAGAGGTATTAATTACAAAAAAATTACTGCATTCATGATGTAAGATTTTTTTTACTTAAACAAATAAAAAAAAAAATATACATCGATCTATACATTCATTTCTAAACACCTCTTTATATACAACTTTCGGTGTTTTGTTACAACTTTTATTTTCATCATCGCAAATCAATATCTTCATTTTTTGGCAATTCGTGACCCGTGAAACTGCAACATATAGTTTATCATGATTGAATACGGATTTTTTTAGGAATAGTCCTGTAATAACAAATTTCGTGTATTGAATTAACAAACACAAAAATTGTACAAATTAAATCCAAATTGTATCAAATGAAGAACTTTGTAGGTTACAATCTCTATTCTTCAATCCTCTGATTCTTCTCTTCGAATGTTTTCTTTGAATTTGATGATTTGGAATGAAATCTTCTTCTTGATCTCCTCCGCCGCTTAAGTTGTTCTTTAATAACGTTGTCCGGAGGCCGAATGGCTTTATTCCAGATTGAACGCTACTTCTTGGTGAATTTGATGAAGAACGTCTTCGAATCTTCAAGAACTTTGAGTCTTCTGGATTTCTTGGAGTTCTTCCAATTCTTGAAGCCCTCAACTTGTGTCTTCACTTCTTGACTTGTGTTGTTGTGATTTTTAGAGGAGAATGAGGCCCTATTTTTAGTTGTAGGATGGGAAAACCTAATGGGCTTAGGTCTGAATAGAGCGATATGATTGGTTCTTCATAATATCATAATCCATAAGATAATTATTAAATTAATTGTATTTAATTTAATAGTTACTGCAACAACTTGACACATGGAGCATTCTGATTGGTCCAGCATGACTTGATGTTTATCCTCATCTTCTTAGATAATTACTAAATTAATTTAATTTAATTTAGTAATATCATCATCTTGACACCTGGCGGCTTCCCATTGGCCAATAAAATATATAGTAAATCACCAATTAAATTGACTATTTAACTTAGGAATTTATTTACCCAATTCCTAATATTAAAAATAATCATTATAAAATTGATATTCAACATACATTTTATTACGTGGCGCATTTTTATAGGATACGAAATTTGCGTATCAACAAATGCCCCCTCGAGACTTGCTCACGGACGATGTGTCTTGAGTGGATAAGTCTCGAACCAACTTTCGAAATTTCTCCGGACATATCGACATTTTTATACTCGCAACAAAGAGTTCTTGAATTTGGACTTGTAGATAGTTTATACTCGTATCAAGGAATTCTTCATTTGGACTTGAATTTGGATTCGTAGATAGTTTATACTTGTATCAAGGAGTTCTTCATTTGGACATGAATTTGGAGTTGTCGATAGTTTATACTCATATCAAAGAGTTCTTGATTTGAATTTGACTTGTAGACCTTTTAAGCTCGTGTCAAGGAGCCTCGAACTTGAATTTAAAACTTGTTGGTAGTTTATACTTATACCAATGAGTTCTTGAATTTGGAAGTTGAATCTTCAACATTGTGGTCTTGGACGGATTTGACATATTTGACTCGGAAATGTGAATTTATCTGAGGTTGAGCTTGACAACCCAATTTGACGAAATCAGATAACTTGACGGAGTTGGAGCTTGGATCCCTAAACTCGGAGCAACTTAGGAGAGGGAAACACAATATATATTTGTATGATTGAACTTAGAATATTTCTAAGCTGCCTACGTACCCCGGTGAAAGGGATCAAGTCATAACGTAGTTCAAATTTTCACTTTGTGTTTTGTTTTTTGGGGGGTGGTGTCTTGCACAGTTTATACTCATGCGGCCTAGGAGTGACTATTTTTTAACCACTTTAGTCAAAGTGGGGTAAGTTAGTATTTTAACCACATACTTTACCATTATTGGTCGCCGTGCACGGTTTATCCTCATGCAGGCCAGGAGGGTTTTTTTTCTTTTTTCTTTTTTTTTCTTCTTTTTTTTTTTTTTTTTTTTTTGCATCAGGCTCAAGTGAACTTCAAGAACTCCCCGTTCAAGGGACCAATTTGTACACCATGTTCAAGTTCAAGTAGGGTCTTTTCAACATCTTCATCTTCTACATTTCTATATTTGTATTTGCTTCCTTGTTTGTCTGTCATGTAGCATGGGGTGTCACCAAGGCCATTATCTTCCAAGATAGTTGTAAGATTTGTTGTTGCATTGCCTTCATCTAACACTATTTTCCCTTGTCGGGCTAACTGCATGATCTTGTCCTTGAATATGAAGCAGTCTTCTATTGAATGCCCCACCAACCGATGATACTTGCAATACTTTGGGTCATCAGTCCACCTAGCTTCTTCGGGTCGCTTCATTTCAGGTAATTCAATGAGATTTGCTTCTGTCATGTCATCGAATATCCCAGAGACATCCGAGTCCAAGAATGGGTATTGTTTTAGTTGCATCTCTTTCAGAGTGAACTTTCTTTGCCCCCGATCTTGAGAGATGTCTTTCCCTTTGCCAGTCTTATTTTCTTCTTTTCGGGCAAACTTGATGGGCATCGTAGCTACCGTCATGGACTCTTGGTTTGCAGGTGTGGTAAAGGGTTTCCCCTTTATTCCAATCTTGTCTATTGCTGAACTTGCAGGGCTCTTGAATTGGCGGCCCTTCTGCTCCACTTGCAATCATGCTTAGCTCCATGTCGTGGGCTCTAGTAGCTAACTCTTCAAATGTGTGCAGTCGAACTCCTTGGAGAATATAACGAAGACCCCACTGCATCCCTTGTATGCACATCTCAATCGCGGAAGCTTCACACAGACGATCTTTACAATTGAGGCTCAGATTCCTCCATCGGTTAATGTAGTCAACTATGGCCTTCTCTTTCCATTGGCGCGTGTTGGTCAGTTCAATCATGCTAACTGTCCTCCGAGTGATGTAGAAGCGATTAAGGAACTCTTGCTCTAGTTGATCCCAACTATCAATTGAACTAGCATCCAGATCAATGTACCAATCGAACGCGTTGCCTTTGAGTGATCTAACAAACTGCTTCACTAAGTGGTCACCATAAGTTCCAGCATCGTTGCACGTCTCAATGAAGTGCGCCACATGTTGTTTGGGATTGCCCTTGCCATCAAACTGTTGGAACTTAGGTGGCTGGTAACCCATCGGCATCTTCAAACTGTCAATTCGTTGCGTATATGGCTTTGTATAGGTGAAAGAGGACTTCGAGTTTCCATCTAACTTCTCCTTGATCGTTCCCCTAATGAGCTCCTTCAGTTGGTCAATGGGGATCAAACCTTCAGCAGACACTTGGATCTCTTTTAAAGACTTCTCTTTGTGAATAGAATCCCGCATTTCTGATGTTTTGACTTCGTCTTGATCTTCAGTTGATTCTTTCTCAGGAGCACGACTTGTATCAGCATGGTCAATTTTACTCATCAACTTTTCAATCTTAGAATCTTGTTCTTGGACATGTCTTGTAAGTTCTCCAATGACCTTAGTCAAACTTGCAAGTTGTTCTTTAAGATTTGAAACGTTTGTTGTCATGACTTGAGCTACTTCTGAACTTGATGAGGAACGAGGAGTAGAGCACGCATGGTCGTCTTCCTCATTTGCGGTGTTAGTGGCGAGCTGATTCAGATCCTTCTCGACAGCTTCAAGAGATGACCATTGTGATTGCAGTGCCTTGGACATGCTTCTTGTGATGACCCCAACGCTAGCATTTGGAGCACTTGAAGATTTGGAGGAATTTATCTTGACCGTCAGAGCCTTTTGAGTGGCCATTGCAAAGCTTCGAGGGTCTTTGTCAAAGAGAGAGATGAGAGGTAGAGATTGTCCCACTGGATCTGCAAAATTTGTAAAAACAAATTTCGTGTATTGAATTAACAAACACAAAAATTGTACAAATTAAATCCAAATTGTATCAAATGAAAAACTTTGTAGGTTATAATCTCTATTCTTCAATCCTCTGATTCTTCTCTTCGAATGTTTTCTTTGAATTTGATGATTTGGAGTAAATCTTCTTCTTGATCTCCTCTGCCGCTTAAGTTGTTCTTTAATAACGTCGTCCGAAGGCCGAACGGCTTGATTCTGGATTGAACGCTACTTCTTGATGAATTTGATGAAGAACGTCTTCGAATCTTGAAGAATGTCTTCGAATCTTCAAGAACTTTGAGTCTTCTGGATTTCTTGGAGTTCTTCCAATTCTTGAAGCTCTCAACTTGTGTCTTCACTTCTTGACTTGTGTTGTGATTTTTGGTGGAGAATGAGGCCCAATTTATAGTTGTAGGATGGGAAAACCTAATGGGCTTAGGTCTGAATGGAGCGATATGATTGGCCCTTCATAATATCATAATATACATAAGATAATTATTAAATTAATTGTATTTAATTTAATAATTACTGCAACAACTTGACACATGGAGCATTCTGATTGGTGTAGCATGACTTGATGTTTATCTTCATCTTCTTGGATAATTACTAAATTAATTTAATTTAATTTAGTAATATCATCATCTTGACACGTGGCGGCTTCCCATTGGCCAATAAAATATATAGTAAATCACCAATTAAATTGACTATTTAACTTAGGAATTTTATTTACCCAATTCCTAATATTAAAAATAATCAATATAAAATTGATATTCAACATACATCTTATTATGTGGCGCATCTTTATTGGATACGAAATTTGCGTATCAACAAGTCCATCATGAGACAAAATTATCCTTGACTTTTATTAACTGTCATGGCAAAAAAATACGATCAAATTGTAATAAAATGTATATACCACGCTCATCAAATCTTAATGAATGTGGCATATATAAATAAGGATAATATTAAAAAAAATACGAACATATCTTACTTAAAAGAAAGAGTATTAAAAAATTTATTCCACCATACAACAAAATGTAAGCAAATATTTCTTTTATCAAATAAATAATTACTGATTGTTCTGATTTAAATAGTTGTTCAAAATTAAATAAAAGTATATTAAGGTTTATTTACCAAAACTACAAAAGAATACATTATATTTGTAGAAACAAATGTGTTGTTGCATTATTTAATATATGAAATTTATTACAATTTAAGCATTCATATCATAAAATAGATCATAACTCATCAAGCTTAGATTATCGATCTTTGACACGTTTTCAATTATATTCACACTATTTCTCGAGTGACCCAAAACCTCAATATTTCAATCAATACACAGTTACAACACCATCGCCGCCACAGAAAATGAGCGGCCAACTTCCGTTTCAACTACAACACGTTCGCCGTAGTGGAAATGCAATGACTTTATCCAAAATTTCTAAGGCGTCTCAAACGATTGCATCCAATCTGCGCTGATCTTACGTAGATTCAAAATCCTACACTCAATTCTCAAAATACGTCCATCATTGCAAATAAAGACAAATGATGTGTTAATATTTTTAAGTATTCTTTTATACATTAAAATTATAATAAAAAATATTTGTCGAACATTATATATAATTGTTTGTATCCAATTCACGCCCCAAGTATATTTAAAATTATATATACAAACAAAGGATTTTTTCTAATTTTACTACTTAAATGCAAGAATTACAAATTTAATAAAAAATGCATCTCAAAAAATACCCAGTAATCTGGTAAATAAAAAGTCATCATAACTTAAGGTTAACACCCAACCCTTTGCCCACTCCCAGACCACGACCCAAGCCGTGACCATCAACCTGACGACGAAGATCAGAAAAATTATCGGCCCTCAACTTATTCCAACACGTCACCGTCGAGAAAGGTTTATAACCTTGTCGCGGCGTCATATCCATTTCAGACGCACAATCAGAAACTGCTGATCCCGTCGTGCATCGATCAGTTCCGACACTATTGGTGTCGACTCTGCTGACCTTCGATGTGGTCTCAAGTACTAGGATTTCTCCATCGGCAATGCACGTTTTTAAATATATTTATTTTATAAGAAAATTTATTTTATTTATTTTTATTTACAATTTAAATTTAATAAAAATGGGTCGACTCACAATAGATATTCAATAATAAATGAACCAACAAAAAACATTGCTAATTTTAAACTAAATATTTTATATTAAAATATTCAACATTAATATCAGATTAAATATTAAGAAATGATGATTGATTTTTATCTATTGTAGGTAAAAAAACAAATTAGCAATAAAAAAATATATTGAAGCCTTAAAGATGTCAGAGAAATACTTTAAAAAAGTTAAGAGAGAGCAGTATACATATACATTCATATATATACATATGTGTGTGTTTGTATATATGTATGTATGTATGCAACAAATCTATAAATTTTCTGACCTCTTACTCATGTGCATCTTATTCATCAACTATTTTTTTACATACAAAAGATATTGTCTCTAACTTTAAAAATCGAAATATAATTAACTCTTACTATTTCTAAAATATTATATTAGTAGAGATAAAATTGTAGGGATTTCTTTATACAATAAATATAAAGTTTTCAAAAATCATTTGAATTGAGTATTTTTTATAAAAAAATATATGTAATGAATATTAATAAAATAAATATTTTTTAAAATATTTAATTAGATTAAATCTCCAGCTTATACACAATACAGAGAATCAAACACATACTACAGGCATAAATTTAACCAAAATATGGATAAATAATTGTATTTTTCTAATGTAATTTATTTTAAAATATGCGATATAAATGTCAAATTAAAGACCACAAAAAATATCATTTTGATCTATTATTCAATTATAAGTTACATGCTATAACTTTTATATTTAGCAAATTGCAATATATATATATATATATATATATATATATATATATAAATTTATAAATTTAGAACCTTTTTTTGCATAATTTTATTATATATGTATATATACTTACTCCCTCCATTCCATATTAATTAACATTTTAGGATAAAATGTAAGAATTAAGGCTTGAATATTTTGACAGATGTAACCTCAGCTAAAGATTTGACCAAATCAAGATATTTCTGATAGATTGAAAAGTAGAGATATTTTAGGATTGAGTCCAGGGATAAAATTGGTAGAATTGGTGAAATATAGGTAAAAGGTCAATTAATTGAAAAAGGGAAAAATATCCTAAAACGTCAATTAATATGAAACGGAGGAAGTATATCTTAATATATTAGTAAAACGAGTTGAAAAATGTTTGTGCTTTCCTCTTATAGAGGATTCTCTTTTATTATATAGAAAGATTACTCAGTATATGCTAATAGTATGAGTCGACCAAACCCGATCATGAATCCGATACCATCGATCGTGGCTAACGATATCTTAAATCGCCAACGATACTGTCAATTTTAAAAATGTTCGCCTAATTAGACGTACAAATAGGCCATCGGCGGAGGTAGTCGTCTCCAATTTATGAAAATCCCTTACGATTTCGATATAATTGATTTTGTTATTCTTAGTGAAATAAATAATTTTATTAACGCTAAAAATAAATGAGTGAGTATTATGTGTGACGGTGACATTGAATTTATTCTATGTGGAGTAATTTCATTTTTAGGAGTTAGAATTTAAATATAGATATTGTGTCATTAATTTAGTCAATTAGACTGATCATGACTTTTGTAGCTTCAATTATTAACCAATTTTTCGGCAACAAAATTCTCCATATAACTAGGGGTGGTTCGGTACGGTATTGCTCATACCGTTACCGTACCGAAATTTTCGGTACGCCGAAAATCTATACCGTTACCGTACCGAAAATTTCGGTATGCCGAATTAAATTCGGTATGATATCGGTAAATACCGATACCGTACCGAAAATTCGGTATACCGAATTGTGTATCGGTATCGGTATATACCGATCCATACCGTTGATTTTGGTATACCGAAATTTCGGTATACCGAAAATTTACGGTATACCGTTAGAAATTTGGTATACCGAAATACCGAACTACCAAAATACCGAAAAAAATTTGGTATACCGATATATACCGAACTTTTTTCGGTATTCGGTATATACCGAAATACCGAAAATTTCAAATTATCATACCGTTACGGTACCGAAAATTTCCGGTACGGTATCATACCGTACCGAAAATTCGGTATACCGAAAATTTCGGTATTTTCGATAATTTTTCGATACGGTATGTGCGATATTTCGGTATTTCGGTATTTTTCCCCACCCCTACATATAACTGCATTACTTAGAGGTTGTCGTGTTAAGCCAAAATGAAAATAGAAAATTATCGAAAAATACATTATTAAATCGCAAGTGGCAATAGGCTTCTCTTCTCATACTCGATTGGATCTTTGTTGCGAACTTTGAGGGTCCGTTTGATTACAAATCATCAATGATTATAATAATGAGTATGAATAAAAGGTCAATCTAAATAATGTGGGAGAAGTTGTTAATAAAATTAAGTATTTATTCATTTATTCGTTATGTACCAAACACCGTAAATATAAATGACAGTAAAATTTTGATTAGAATGGGAACTAGACATCTTGGGGCCTGGCATAATATTACGATTATTTAGAAGCAAATAGAGGTGAAGTCCGAAGTGTAGTGTCCAAAGAATAAATGTTTGTTTGTTTGTTTCATACATACATACACACTATATCACAAGTTTGAAAAATTGGGAGGTGGGAGTGGCCCCTGTTACTTCGACATCACCTGTCCGCCTATTCCTACTTTGTGTTTCCACATCTTCCCAGAATTAGCTAAAACACAAGTATCTGTTCCCCAGCATAAGAAGAAAAGGTTGCGACGGCAGAGACTTATGGCTTCCAAGGAGCTGGCGGCGGTGGTGGTGTCGGAAACATGGGTGGCACTGCTGAGAAAATTGTGTTCTTGTCCACTCCCGTGCTCGATTCACCGGACAGAGCGACAAGGGCAGCAACTAAGCCAGCATTGCCTGCAAGCGTTGGCTCCGTATAGTTGTAGTTTGTACGCACATCTTTGAACCCATCATGCCTATCGGGGCCTGCAACCATGGCTCCCACGATAGTATTAGGGTTTGCCTTTTTGGTGTCTCTCCATTTCCATCCTCCCTTGCAATTGTACTTCACCTTGTTTTTAGGGATTGAGGCACCTCTATGGTGCACATGCTTCGGATAATGGTTGCCGAAGCCCACAACATAGCTCATCTTTCTAGGGTTTTTACCGAGAATGTAATTGATCTGAGAGAAGGAGATAAGAGATACTAGTCAGATCATAAATACTTAGATACTAAAGCACAAGCAGCCAGATATGGTTTACAGTTTTGATTTGGAACAAAAACCGGATCAACAACACCTCTAGGTTGCAAATTGCACCAGTTGAGAAGGATTTGTTAGAAAAACACAAACCTAAAAAAGGCTGGCGCTACCCTACGATGTTATTTGTAAGAAAACAAGATTCATTTTTTAATTATTTAATAATCAGGGTAAAACCTTAGGGGCAATTCTACAATTATACCCAAGTTGAAACAGTATTTTTAAGCAGCAGCATGAGTCGTACCTGGGTCTGAGCAAAGTCCCGAAGGACATCAACTGAGTAGAAATGGGGCCCACAGTACCAGCCAGGTGTATCAGCAGCTTTCATATAGTCACTAAACAGTGTAGCCAGGAAAGCTGCATTGACTACATACTGAAGAGGCTGAGGTTGCCCGTGGTTTAATTGGATCATCCCACCTGTTCAATTCACAACAATGATATTGAAACATATAAGAGGAATGAATAACTTAGCAGCATCCACATGTTCCAAACAGAGAACCAAATTACCTTTCGTTCTGTTAAATGATGTATAATATGGTAGGAAAGAGCACATAAATATGCTAGTCTGGTTGTGAAATGTTCTCAACATTTCTTCATAAGGGTAGCCAGGGCTCAGGAATAATCTCAGACGACTCAGAAGCACCTACATAGAGAACCAAAAAATGAATTAGTAAAAGCAGTTTAGCACAAAATAACTATTTTCACAAACTTCTGAGGTTTTATTTTATGGAGAAGGTACTGACATTTCCAAGACAATGATTGATCAGAATATAATTCACGACATTGAAGAGACGTGCTACAATGAAGACAAAAAACAGAATATCTAACATTAGGCATAATGACCTCAGACCAAAATAAGAAAGCATTATATGAAAACGAGACATAAAAAACAAAAACAATCAGCAGGCACCACTTTAATTGCACGTGGTTAAGAACACAGATTATAAACTATTTCTGACGTCCATCTATGTAACAAAGCTAGTTCCGCTAACAGAAACAAAATGAAAATTGTAGCTAATATCAAGTGATACAATATTTATACATAAAAAATACACGCGCGCGCACACATGTATATGATTTTACTTACTTGAGCACCAGCAAGCTTATTGTCCCAGCTCATTACGCCATAGAAGGGGCCTCCCCAGAAAGCACCAGCATGTTTTGCAATACCGGGAGTCGTAGCAAGCTGAAGATAGGAAGTATTACCCGTGGCATAATACAACCAAGCCGCCCCCCACACGTACTCGTCGTAATAACCAGTAGAATTATAGAAAGTTGCTGCCTCGGTTCCAACACTATATCTACCACGCTGATCCCTTGAGAATTTAAAGAGAGTCTTGGCACCATGGACAAGCTTCTGAGAGTATGCCTTATTGTCCTTGAACACAATAGATGCAGAAGCCAAAGCAGCAGCCATCTCTGCTGCAAGATCTGAGCAACTATGACATTCAGTAACGGGCCTCTCATAATCAATGTCCTCTGGACGCATCCAACAATAGTGATCATTCGGATCAGGTCCTCCTGATGTATCCCCTTTCCCGACCTGCCAATATGGCATCCCACAAAATTTTGTCATCAAATTCAAGCCCGTGAAAATGAACTTAGCATGTGACAGCATACAAGTCGAAAGAAGAATTTGCTTTCCTTTCTGCGTGTAGCTAGATAGAGACAAGACCTAAGGCGAAGTACAAGAGTATAACAAAACAGATGTGCGAAAAACTATAATCTAATAATTTCCAATCAACTAAACACTATCTCACATGATTTCAGATCTGCTAGGTTGGTCCCAAAAGTTATGCAGTATTACCTGAGAAACAATCCGATCAATGCTATCAGCAGTGTGATTAAAAGTCTTCAGGAAGTAATCGGTTCCCCACTTGATGATCTCTCTAACGTGGCTAAGCTCTCCAGCTGCTTCATACTTTGCGCTGTATTCTATCACACTCCAACTCAACATCGTCATGGCAAAAGATTGTGGGAAATTGAACTTAATTGCATCTCCGGCATCGTAGAAGCCGCCACTCAGATCTTTAAACAAAGAATCAGGTTCTCCGTCCTTTACACAGGAGTTTCCCCTCCATGATACATTATTGTGCTTCGGTAGTTTCCCAGCTGCGAGTAGACGAATCGCATATCAGATTAAGGGCAACGTTGATCAATCAAGCACACAAAATTAAAATAAAAAATATCCATATAAACTTTTTCAAATTTTTTCATCTGTGTGTTGCAAAATATATGGTCAAATGTGATAACTCCATATAGATCGGCCGATTATCTATCACGATCCAACAGATGGTAGCAATAATACTATGACCTTCGGAAGTTGAAATTGTGTGGAGTATTAAATTATCAAACACAATTCAGAGCTCGCCGACAGCTCAAATCGATTCATATGCATGAGAAAAATCAATATGACCCAGAAAGCAGCATATTTACAGAAAAGGAATCTTCATAATGAAGCTTTAGTTGAGGTACTGATATTGAGCAGCCAGATCCAGTAACGAAGCAAAAAATAGAGCTCGTGGTGTACTTACAGCGCTGGGCATTGAAGAACATGAGGGCCTTGTTGAGAGCGAGAGTGTAATTATCCGGCGGCGGCGGGCGATGGTGGTGGCGGGGCACCGTCTTAACAATCAAGGTAATAAATCCAGCTAAGAGGCCGGCGGCTAAAATAGTTCCGACAGTCCAGAGGAAGATCTTCCGGCTGACAATAATGCAGCCGAGATCCACATACTTCTTCTTCTTCTGCTCACCAGGGCCTAGCAGCCAGCTCTGCTGCGTCTCGTCTAGCGGCCGCGAAAGCGCGGCCCTATCGTAGTCCTGCAAGTTCCTGCTCCGGTCGTCGTCGGTGGCTGAGTCAGCAGCTATCTCGAGCGGCCCTCCCCATGGATCCCTACCGTACATGCTCATTTACGATGGATCATGTATAATGAAGGAAATGCAAGGTTGATCTTGGGTGAAGAGAAGAGGAGAGAAGAGGTAGAGTAAAGTAGAGATGTGAGGAAATGGGCCGTGGCTTTTTGTGTGGGACTGCGGTGGACTTGGGCTGTGAACTTGCTGTTCCATATACTAGAGTATTTCACTTTCTTTTTTTGTTTTACTTTAATACTATTTTATTTTACTTTATTGGTTGACGAAAACGACAATTCCACTAACACAACAGGACACTCTCTCTAACTTTTCTTCTTCCAATTTAACTTGCCCAGTAACAAAATTTTCACAATTTTTTAATCAATCTCGTATTTTTAATTAATAGTAGGAAAAATTCATTAAAATATCTTTTATATTTCACATAATTAGTTACATTATCCTTTATATTTTGGCATTTGTTAAAATGAACTTTCATTTTTACAAAAAATTGAATAAAATGTTCTGCGACTGACTATTGCCTGTAAATCAGCAGGTTACCGCTGATGTGGCGTGAGACTCGATAATGTGAAATCGTTTTTTATCCCCTCTTCAACAGAAGTAACAGTTAGCTCTGAAAAAAAAAAAATAATTCACTTTTAGGAGGAAAAATTAACTTATTTCCCTCCAAACTCCACTCTTCTTGCCCTATATATAAAATGAAAAAAATTTCAACTAACACTAATACACAGAAACAAAACTGACTAATAACCAACAAAAATCAACGATCAATTTTTAACCACATACACATCACAACAACGAAAAACACCCATGATATTGCCAACATAATTTGCAGGTTGTTCTGGTTCCCCTTTGTACTTTTTTGTAGCTCTTCGACCCACTGTGCCAACTCCATTATTTTCGCCTGTAGCTTCGGAACGATTGGATTGTCTCTTACCCGTAGTGGTGGGTCAATGCATTAAAAAGATTCACACTCACCTCTCTAAGATGACAGGAAAAAAAAATAACAAATTAACCAAAAAAAAAAAATAGATAATCCAATTGTCCATTCCTTCGAAAAATCTGAGGATAAATATGAATATATTGCGAATAATACCCGTATAATTTTAGAGAAATATGAGGTTCTTTTAGTGCTTTTTTTTTTTTTTTTTTGTATATTTTTTTTCAAATTTTCAATTTAAAAGTAATATATTCTAAAATTTCATAGAAATAGGAATCAACTTAGAATAAATTTATTAAATAATATAAGTTTCAATAAACTTTAAGGTTAATCAATAGTGTTACATGTAGATCATAAGAATATCCACAATTTCGGGAGTCAAAATATGTTTTCTAAATAAAGAAAATATAAATAGTATTTAATAACTATCAAGAAATACAAAAAGATAAGAGAGAAGATTAGGACTAGCACATTTTGTAACAAATATATTAATTTTGTCACAAGTTACAAAGAATATCAAAAATAGCACTTGTGCTAAAAAAACCAACAAAATCCGGAACCCCTCCACCCCCTCCCCCCCCTCCCCAACCACCTCCTCCACCCCAGCCCCGACCCCACTCCTCTTCCCAACGCCCTACCCCACGCCGCTGATTTGACGGCTGCACGTTCACCCCTCCAAATTCATTAGCCCTCTTCTTCTTCCCCCCTTTTCCCCCTTTCGCCGCAACCACTATTCATCATCTTTCTTTACAAGGTTCCTGAAATTTCTGTCGGAATTCGTTCTTGGACAGTACAACAACTTTTGCCGGACTCCGTTGAGTAACAACTATAAAAAGGGAAAAAGAATTCGACAATGGTTAGATCCACTCGACGCACGATTTTCGATGTGGAACTGGAGGCCGTGATTTTCGCCGACGGTAGAGGTGAAGATGGGGCTAGGAGTGAACCTACAGGTGGCCAATCAAACGCTTCATCGCATAGCGGCGTCGATAGTGCTGCCCCAATCTCACCAGGGGTTCAAACCAGATCCGCAGCGGCTCGTGGCTCTCCAAGCCGTCGTCGCACAGTGCGAGACGATGAGCTAGAACCAAGAACCAACATGCATGACCGTCCCTGAAGGCGACGATGGAGACGATGTATCTGGCCACAGTTCAGAGGACGCAGTTCTCGGAGACGATGGTTACGGGCAAGTATGATTTTTCCATATAGTCCTACATTTTTTTGGTGGCATTTCCTTTCAGCACGAATCGTGTATGTCGCTTTTGTGGGTGTTACTGTAAACTATATATCGAAGTGTGTTTGGTTTCTGGTTCTGTTCGTATTGTGTACATGATATCTATTAAAGTAGTGAGATATAGACTTAGAGTGTGCAGTCCGTTAATGCGTGAAGTTTGTTATTGTGCACGAAACTCTTATTTAACTATGTGTATGAGTCTACTCCAAGCGCTTTTCAAAAGGCAAAATTTCATTGTGCGGCATGTTCGGCTATTTAAATCAGTCCGATATAACTAGTGGCAACTGATTGCTACCTAAGGTATATTGTTGTGCACGAAATTCTCATATAGATATAAACACGAAACCCTTGTTTGACCTGTTTAGTAGCACTTTAATTTGACAAATTGTTGTTACCGTGCGTGCATGTTAATTTGGTAAAATTTGTATCTCATGGGTTGTCCCTGGTTTGTGTGCGCACGAAACCGCCCAATGTATTTATTCCTAAATATTGGTGTATTGAGAGAGTGCACGAACCAAGTCTGTGCATATGCACGAAACTGCACGACGTATACGTTGACTCAAGTCTGCGTATCTGTACGAAAGACACATTCCTAATTCTGTATTGGAAAATCAACTTCACCGTGCATCCTACTTGAGTTGCATGATATCGAGCTAGAATTTAACTTGAAATTGTGCCAATGATAATATCATTATTAGGTGCACACGTGATACAGTCGTTGTGAGTATGGGCAACTTTGTTCAGTTTCTTGAGTTCAGTCTCCCCCTGCACGTGTTCATCCGACTAATTGTTGATACAAGCCTGTTGTACGCATGATCCTTGTGGCCGAGTGTTGTTGTTCGTGTTCGTGATGCACGCAACCAGGTTTTATGTGTAAGAATTTAGGCATTTGTAATGTAACGCATAACGTAAAATTGATAATGTATGAATTGATGATGTATAAATTCAGCGTGCACGCAACAATCATACCGTCATCCCGTATGTTTGTAACATTGCTCGAAAATATTTCATTGTAGAATTTGCTAACTGTTGTATTAGTTTTCTGGATACCGTAAAACTAATATGATGTACAAACTGATGCACGACCCATATGCTCGTATGTCTATGCAAATATACATTTAGGTTTCAACAACTGTTATTCAGATACTCTGATTCTCGCAGGCAGCTGACTAGTCATGGAAACGGCCCCTCATGCACTGCATTCAGCATTGAATTAATGGCTATAGCCGTCACAGTGTCACCACTATCATCCGAACCCAGCTTGAGCGTGCCGGCGAGGCAGCCCTAACTGCTTACCGGGCGTCTGTATTCGTGCTCTATTAGAATTCGACGGTGATGCTCTGATGACCCCGAGCATTGCAGCGGACGCTGTGGTTTCATTTGAAATATGGAGGGAGTTTGCAGACAAACCGGAACTCTAGTTTCAGGTTGGATCACAGCCGATCAGGTTCGGCGAACGAGAATACGCGTTGGGTACAGGATTACGATTTGGCAATGTAGATACGGATAGGTTTGGTCCTCCTCTGATTGACGGCATTTGGTCGCGGCTATTTGATCGAAGCCCCGTGAAGGTATACCGGTCAAGGGATGTGCTCGCTGCGGGTCGCTTTCGGCATACCGTGGATAACACGGTGAAGGTCGCCAAAATATTATATATGTACTCCATTTTGATAGGAGTAGACCTAGGGGTGAGCACGGGTCTCGGAGATTATCCGGTCCGCATCGAAACCCGGATCGAAAGCACTCCGGACCGGAAAGAACCGTTGACTTTTTGACTTTATCCGAACCGAACCAATCCGACATTTTTTTTGACAAAACCGAACCGTTCCGAACCGAGGAACCGAAATCAGAACCGAGTAGAACCGAAATCTGTATATAAATAAATGACCATTTTGTCGGGTGTAGTTAAATTAGATTTATTTTTGTCTATTACCTAACAGGAGCTAGAGCAAGTCAGGGTCAATGTAGTAAAAATATAACTTTTTCCTGTAAAAGTATCAACGTTTTTCTGTAAAAGTGCATTCCGTCACACGTGTGACCGTTCACACACAAGACTCACTCATTGGAATAGGAAAATAAGTCTAAAACTCGTTTTTGGGCTTGTGGGCCAAGTAATGGGTCGACACTGCATTCCTTTTCCAACTTCAAAGCTGTTTTTTAGGGTCTTATGGTCATTTTTGGGTTTTTCTTCTTTCCCAAAAAGTTGTAGCTCTTCGAATCAGCTTTTCAACGCCACCAATTGCACCTCAATCGAAGTTGTAGATCTCAAGATATGGCCAAAATACTAGAGGTGTGTTAATCTGACTCGGTCGAGACTCTTCTACAGCCAGAAATCCGAATTCTCGAACCTTCTAGCTTGGCCGAGACTTACTAGCTCGGCCGAGCTCAGTTTCCTGCAGCTTTTGGGGAAATACTATTATTTTGAGTGAAAAACTCCGAATCTCCGAAATCTCCGAACTGAACTGATCCGCTCCATTAGACCCGAATCTCCGAACCAAACCGACCCGATTTTCAGTTCGGTTCGGTCCTGGATATTTATTTTTTCGATTCGGTTTCGGAGCCAGAAATTCGGAGATCTCTGAATTTTGGTTCGGTTCCGGAGCAACCCAGATCTCCGGTCCGCTCAAACCCGTGCTCACCCCTAAGTAGACCCCAGTAAGTATGTTGTCGAGCCGTGGGTGTGGGAAATGGTTGAAGACACCGAAGCATGGGATAATTTCCCTAGGGGACGTACACGTTTCGGCGTCTGATTAGGTGCATGAAGGCGTTGACGAAGAAGGTCACCAATAGTTCCAACCGCTATCATTTTTATGGGTTTTCTACTGCCTTCCTGGTACATCTCTCTGCGTACCTTGCATTACCGTTTATTATACGCGTATATTTTGCCATGGTTCAGGTAGGTTATTGTTTATTACTGTTGACACCTAACAATTGCGTAGGTGTGGATATTGGAGGCAATCCCCGAAATCGGGGTTGAGTGTGTTGACCGGGTTGCTGAGGACGTGCTTCCTCGCTTTATTAGGTGGAGGCCCAAGACTACAAAATTCGACTACAAGGAAGCCAGGTTTTTTCAAACAGAGATATGTCGTGCATGTCACGAGTCCCAAAATGTTGCAATAGTATTCCATCAAATTTGTTTTGAGCTCTAACTCGTCATTGTTTTATAAAGCACCCATGTCTTGTCACGCTCATTCCGACTGACGAAGAACGCGAGACGGTGTACTGGCTCAGTCTCGGGCCCGAACAATAGCTTGTAGTAGTACCCCCATCTTTGGCCCATTTGGATCCTTCCGTTGAAGATGTTGAAGATGCTGATGATGCTCCAGAGCCTGCAAGTGAAGAGCCAGCTATAATGGAAGGTGAGGAAGCAGGTGGTGGTGGTAGCGGGATATCTTCCCGCAGACGGCGTTTGGAACCTACACCGACAGGGTTGCGATGGAGCACTCGGCTAAGAACGGACAGAGCTCCGACTACACAAAAGCATCGACCGACGAGAGTGGTCGAGTCTACAGAGTCGGAGGAGTCATCTGATTCGCCCGACCCATACTCAGACAGTTCCGTTAGAGATAGTTAAGAAAGTAATGCACCTGAGGGGTGTTCTGAAAAGAGTTCTGGTTCAGAAGGGATTGTTGGTGGCCGTACCGGTGGGGGGGCATAGTGAAGATAGGACAGATAGCCATCGTACTGAGGAAGGTTTATAGGATCAAGGCGTACGGGAGTTCGAGGATCGAGAACAAGGATGGGATACTAGCTCTTTCGGATGCAATGAAGCGGCTATTCAGCGTATCGCTAATGTGGTGCTAGCGAGGCTTGAGGCATCCATCCTTGTACTTATCCATCCAGAGATGGTTAGTGTTCTCCGCACACACGGGCCTGCGATTTTTCAGGCTGTGCTAGATAGCCGTTTTGGACGACCGGGAGCAAGTAACGCATAGGTAGTTCAGTTTGTTTATTACCCATTTTTTAGTCGGCTATACCATTTAAAGATATTTCATGTGCATAGTTTCAATTTTTGGTAATATCGTTCCATTTTCCCTGACACAGAGGAGCCGACAATGCTGCTAAAGGAGATGCATACCATTGGGCGATCGAATGCCGGACGATGAAGCAATAAACGCAGGGCCAAACAACACTAGTACGGGGGGGAGGGGGGGAGGGGCGAATAAGTTGCTCGTACTGTGGCAGGAGAAGAAGGGGTTAGCATAGGTGTAAGTGAAACTGTGGGAGTAACCAGTGACGGAACAAAGGGCGGGTCAGGTGGGGGAGTTTCGGATATTAGGGAAGTCGGCAGGAACGCGTCTGGTGGGGACGTTGTGATTGACAAGGGTAAGGGTGTTCAAGCCGGGGGTGAAGAGACGGTGTCTGGGGTTAAGGACGGGTTGATGTCAGATGTCGCGGATGGAAGTCGGGGCGTGGCCGGCAGTATTATGGCAAGTCCACCCCGGCATAACCCCCTTGTAGACAAGTTACTGATCGACATAATAACACCATGGGCGGGAAACATGAGTGAATATGTGGGTCCCGACCTACCGTTTGGTGGGGATTTCGGTGTCTTGATGCGCGCTGGAATTGTGAATATGCTCGACGAACCTGACTTATCCGATCGGGGTATTCGGGAGATAAGGGAACATTTTGACTCGCCAGTGTCGTTAGCCCGTACCATCGAGCTGAGATATGGCAAATGGGGCCCGAACGGGCATATGAGGAGTTTCTGAAATCCGATCGAGAGTCTGGAACTAACCTATCTTTTTATTTGATTATTTGCATGCGTAATCTATATTCCCTCGTTTCCTATACATTTTCCTAACTGTACTGATGCGCTTATACGATTCCAGGCGCAACGTTGGCCTAGCATGGAATGAAAACAAGTCTTTTTTCAAGCTAATAGATGATCCAAAGAAGGAGTTCGAGGCACCTATACGTACCACACTATCTGACCACCTATATGTTATATGCTTCATGGAATATTTAACAACTCGAACCTGTTTCTAAATCTTATTTTTTTTTTTTCTTTTTTGGGTTTTATGTAATGTTTTCATTTAACGTGTCATCTTTTATGTTTACTATCCCAGCACATCGATGCCTATATGGGCATTCTGATGTCGGGCCCATTGTTCGCGAAGGTTACAGTTGACCGACGTTTCTCCGGGCAGTACGTGATCGTTGACATGAATTTCTATGTAAGACATATTTTTTGCGTTAGTTTTGGTAAACTGGCTAACCTAAATGACACCGGTGTTTATGCGATTCTGTATACGATTCGTTGGTTCGACATTTCCTTGCTGAATATATGTTGTTTATTGTTAGCCGTTGTCTCCACGTGAAAACCACATGTGCGGGTAACGTTTCATAAGTTTGATGGATATGTTCTTATTGACACTCACTGTCTACCGTACATTGGTACACAGCTCGTGCATTCGTAATTCAGTGGCACGCTTTAGGAAGTTTGATGCATGTTTATTGAGAAACTGCTATTTGTGACACTTACACAACAGAATGCATGTTGACGACGATATTCGTCGTACTGATCTTATTTCGTGCACTTCGTTTAAATAAAAGGTGCATGGCAGTCGCGTTCACAACCTAAATTCTACCTACACCCAGACCGTTGAATAATGTCTCTATTCCATAGCTAATCATATGCAGTATTGTCCTATATGTTTTGTTTTGACACTCGTCGTTTACTCTGACGCAGCAACTGGTTAAATGTTTATGGGAGAGTCGATATCCAGTGGTTGGGGGCAAGCCACAACATGGGTCGTACAGCACGTTTGATGCACAAACAATTGAGATATTTAATCTAGAAGAGTATGTTCATCTGATCCCGTACGTACGTGGTGTCGCGCCTAGTTGGAGAGGGGTTGTTCCGTGGAGTGAAGTCAATACCGTGAGTTTCTAGACTCTATTATCGGGTGTTTTGTTATCCTTGTTATTGCCTACTATGTGTGCGTTTTCATCAGTCTATATATGAATCTCAGGTGATTACATGCTGGCACTTTAAAGATCATTGGACCTGTATAAAGTTACGACTAGACGTTGCTAGAGTCGTGATCTACGACTCTACTAGACACCGGTGGTCCAATGATGTGGCGGACAAGCGTTTCGACTATATCCTTCCCCTACTTCGAATATTGCCCCAACTGCTTCTCGTGTCTGGATTTTACGCACGACGTCCCGATCCGAAACCCATAATGCAGCAATGGGACGTGTCCGCAGCCATTCCAGCGCATTACTTTCGCCAAGAAGACTTACTTCAGTGCGGGCCCTACTCATTGGCAGCGATCGAGTGTTTGCTACGGCAAAAGGGGCCTCAGAAGAGTCTCGAAGACGCTTGGATCAAGACGATACATTTCGACGGCACATAAGCTGGACAATCTTTATGTATAGCACCCCGCCTGATACGCTCGGCCAAGGTGTCATGGGGGGTTGAAACATAGAGAGAAGAGTTTGTGGATTTGACAATTATTCTCACTGTTTTGTATGAGTGTGGTGTTCCATAAGTTGGTGAAGTTTGGTATTAGTCTGCAGCACATATGACGGTTTAACTTTTTTGGGGGGTAGCCTTTGGTGCATTTTGTCAGAACGTATGAAACTTTGAGCACACGTTAGCATTACACAACGATTCGGTAAATCATAGTCAATGGAATATGTTTGATTTCAACCAGGAATCCTACCGACGATGATTTTAATTTCTGCAAGACACAAGTTGGTTACATGCATTTTAGTATGAAGTACACATGCACGTTAGCTTAATGCTGTTTTAACACTCTGATCTTCCGAGATCGTCTTGCATGATCCACCACATTTGGCGAGTGTAGCTAATTTTTAAATTGTTCGTGCGAATGATGGTTCACATGTGCACGAAACTTAAATGAGTCACGCGTGTGTCCGAGTAGTCCGTATTACCTATTCGGCCGCAATTAAAAGCGGAAATTGTGTAGTTCGTGCTTGCGATGTAGTCCCCTTACTTTACCATGTAGAAGAATTTACTTCCTCACCCTGACCAGCCTATCTATGTTGATGCATAGGTCACTTCTGCGCGTATTCGTGCCAGGCGACTCATCATGTGCACGACATGATGAGCAAGAAATTAAAACCCACATCTTCATAACTTATTAGTCAGGGTCTTTGCATACAATGTGCTTTCTCTGATTTCACTTGTTCATGCCAACGATGGTTCAATGTGCACGAAATCACCAGTGAGCATCTTGAACAGTGAATAAGCGCCTTTTTTTCAAATAGCGTCTATTTGGTCAGCAACGCACTAGTCCAATTGCCCAAAAATAGAAATTAAAAAATCGAATTCCGCCCACACTGAAGGTCTTCTTCCCCGCTTAGGGTCTCCTCTGGATTTGTAAGCGCCGTCGCCCTCCCGACTAAATTTTCGCGCAGCTAGATCTTTGATTATATGTATATCGCAAGGACGTATCGTTTGTAGCAGGTTCCTCGTCTACCTGGCGTGATAAATTAGGTTGTTAATGTGAGATTTGGAGACAGTGTAACCCATAGGCGACAACGGACCAGTAATTGGAACACCGAATGTTATCCATCTCCTGAATATTGTGGGTGTCTGTACGGGGATAGATTAATGAATTCTTATTGAATTTGCCGAAGGGATGTGTATCCCCCCCCCCCCCAATGGGTTATGATGTTGGATTTCTTATATCATATTGGGGTGTGCACAATGGTAACATTATACTCGGATGCTTGGCTTGCTACTGTTGACCATTGTGTGCTTACTTCGTGTGTACACTTATATTTGCGAATAAGTCTGGATTGGTTGTAGTTTATGGTATTGATTTGAACCGAATTAGGTTGGTGTGGCCTCGGATTTCGGAGTCACGTAGATAATGTATTGGGTAGACCGATTCAATGTGAAATTGAGTGCGGTGACATGTAGTCACTTTGCTTGTTGCGATGGACTCAAAAAATTTGGTACCTTCATTGTAAGAACATATCCTGGATGTTTAGCTTAACGTATCTATTTTGTTGTGGTGGTCAGTCTGTCGTATCTAGCATATGTTTGTGTCTCTTCTAAGCATTGCGGGTTCTAATTTATCGTTAAAATCACTGGGATGAAGCTATTAGTTGCGCTCACGATTGAATTGTTTGTGTATCGCTTCTAACACGTCATCCGGATCTTTGGGGTTTGTGTGCGAGGTAGGCCTCCTCCGTGACACAATCCCGACAGGATCAGTACTGGTATACCACGCACAGTTAGTGATGAGTGGGCGCCTTGTTGTTGTTGTGTACGGGGGCCGATGGGATGGTTCGATATATGTCGGCGGTGACGAGGAATATTTCAGAATACGCAGTGCGGTTGTTACCAAGAAGAACTTGAATAGTCCACGAAATCGTTCACGCGGATGTTGAGAAATCTGAATACATATTATATGGACTCATTGGTAATCTTGGCTCCAAAAAGATAAAGATGAGGTTAGTGGACGATTACGATGTTGCTGAGGTGCTTGCTGACTCTTCCGAAACACTGCACGTGTACGTTGTGACTAGGGAATGGTTGCATGCTAATCGTACACAACCAGATGAAGCGTTTAATAACGGTCAGATGACTTTTAGGCAATCGAAAGAAGTTTCATTTCCTGCTGCGCTTCAGATGCCAATATGCGAGACCGAATATAGGGAGCTCCCATATGAATGTCCCTTGATAAATTTCTCAGCTGGTGTGCAATCTGTATTGAAGAGGCGACAAACAGATCACCCACTGGTACTATCAGATTTCGATGAACACATGCATTCACCCGCGGGGACTTCGGGTGGGGGTGGTGCGTCAGGAGTTTGTCAGGACAGAATCCCAAATGAAACGAGCGAGTATGTGGGAGATAACCAAATTGTCCACGAATGCCATGCAACCGAAAAACTTATATTTGTAGAAGAGGATGAGGACGAGGACGATGAGGATGTTGATGAAGAAAATTTAAACGAACGAGAAAAGGAGATGAACACGGTCGAATATCTGAACTGGGTAAGGGGTGTAGATACGGGTGATCAGCATGAGCAGGCAGTTGCAACGTGTCCACCCATCGTTATCGAAGATCTCAGACGGCCCGTGCTCCATTCACAGTCAAGGTGGACAATTCCCGGAGCAGATTTCCATCGGGACGATATACCTTCTAATGCACTTCATATTGAAAAACCAATCGACTCCGAAATTGCGAGGGGAAAGACATTCACATCTAAGGGTGACCTCATATGTGCGTCTGGTTTATACCACATCGCTAATAAGTGCGAGTACCAGACCAAACGCTCAAGTCAGAGTCGGTATGATATTGTCTGCAAATTCGAGAAGTGTCCGTTCCAGATGAATGCCGTTGGGGAAAATGGCTGCTGGGGGTTTGTAGCCTTAACCGAACACAGGTGCTCGCACGATCACACGGAAACGGGTGATCGATGGGTGCCGGCGAGGACCATTGCGGCACTGGACGCCCCTAAATTGATTGAGGGACATACTCTAAGTGCTAGGTGGATGAAGAAGGAGTTGAGAACTGAACACAAGTTCGAAGTGGATTATCAAGTACTCCTTCGTACAAGGCACATAGCCCACGAAAATGGTATATGGCGAATACGAGGGTTCGTTCCAGCGAGTTCCAAGTTACCTAAAAATGCTGGAGACCATGAATCCGGGTACGGTGACAGATCATTCACTTGACTCCCAGGGCAGATTTGAAAATTGCTTCTTCGTACTACAATCATGCATTGATGGGTTCTTAAAGTATAACCGACACGTGGTAGTGATAGACGGGACCCATCTTAAGGGTCGTTACAAGGGGATACTATTTTTTGCGGTCTCTAAAGACGGTAACGAGCAGCTTTGGCCTATTGCATACGGTATTGGTCACGTGGAGGATAACAACTCTTGGGGTTGGTTTTTAAAGAGACCAAAGAAGTGTATAGGGCAGTCAGATGACTTATTGATAGTCTCCGACAAACATTAGAGCATTATGAGCTCTGTTGCTAGCGTATTCCCGGGGTCGCCACACGCACTTTGCTACTATCACCTCAAGGCAGCGATGGCGACATACGGAAAACACGTCATGCACTTGTTCTATAAATCAGCGTATACATACAGTCGGCAAGAGCACGAGGAGTTACTCGAACAAATCAGACTGAAATCTGTGTTGGTACACAAAAAGTTGACAAAAAAGATTGGGCAGGGCATGTGGGCTCGTGTGATGTGCCCGGTTCGACGCTACAACTTCATGACATCCAATGCCGCCAAGTCGTGGAACAAGCGCGTCAGATGGGGCAGACGGCTGCCAATTTGTTCGTTGCTCGAATATATCAGAAGTGTAATCAAGGATTGGTTCATTGAGCGTAGACATCAGTATGCGGTCCGTGATAATGAACTAACTGATATAATTTCAAAAAAGGTTGCAACAAACAACACGTACGAGAGGAGTCTGGCCGTTAAGTGTCTGTCCGAATCCAAATACAAGGTCGAGGACCAACTCAAACTATTTGTTGTTGATCTCGACGCATTGACATGCACGTGCCACGAGTTTCAGATGGACTTGGTACCGTGCCCGCATGCCGCTGCGTGCATCAGGTACATACGTGAATCAAGTATTTATGCATTTATGTATAAATGTGACGCCAACCGTCTGTTCGCCTCGTTTTGTAGGTTCTCTAGGCTAAAAATAGAAAACTATGTTGGAGATTGTTAACAGAGACTTTGCGAAAATAGTATGCATGTGAAATAATACCAATACCCTCGCCGGACGACTGGGTTGTAGACGAGACAACGAAAGCTATAATAGTAAACCCACCGGACTATCCGAGACAGGCCGGACGATAAAAAACTAGCCGAACCCCAAACCCTACGTAAAATCAGACTATGACGAGTGACCGATCTAAACGGACATGCAGCAGATGTGGAGATTCAGGACACAATATGTCTAATTGTGCTGCAGTCGTACCTGTTGATCAGGGCAGCCAGAGCGTCAGTTGGACAGGACAGTTATCTCCGATAATAAAGACTAAGTAAAAATGTAAATGCCGTCTATGCAGAGAAGAGGGCCATAGAGCAGATAAATGTCAAGGTCCTAAGAAGAAAACCAAGACAGGAACCACACCAAACTCCGAACAGGCAGAGGTTGCAGTCGACCCCTCAACTGCATTGGCGCATTGGCGCAAGGGGTCAAGTTACCAAGTGGTGCGAGTACCAGCCAAGTTTGTACTTCAACTGCTGGTGATACCTTGAATGAGGTCGATCCTCAGTTTCTGCTAAACAACAATAGAGTGTTGATTAATCTGAACGAGACACCTGATCTCAATGACAAGGTCATTTCTCCAGATGACGTAGCAGCTAAAAAACACACAGAATGCAGCGACCAACACGGGCAAGAGGAAGACCTCATTATATCTCTTTGAATTTAGCCTCGAAGGCACGACCAGCGATACACACGAGTCGCTCCTAGTGAATTATCACCCTTGTCTGTTCGCGTAACTAGAGGTTTATTTCGATAAATTAGCAAGAGAACCAGCTCTGAAATAATATTTGTGAAAGCAATGACGACGAGAGAAAACACAATTTGTACAATCGGCGACAATGAATTTGAAAACTCCATTGGCTTGTTCAGTTTTGGAGCATTTTATCACTCTAAGTTTTTTTGTAAGAAACTCTATGGCATCTGAACAATGAATCTGTGAAAACTGTTATTGCTTCCATCACAAATTAGCAAACTAATCATGCGAGCATGATTAATAGTAGATGCCTGAGTGCATGCACTATCATTAACACCGCGGGATTGCGCTGGCGGCTGCATAGACGCACATATACGCACCGTGAGACTAAACACTATGTAGCAAAGTCTAGCAAATTGCCTCAATGCATAAGTGTCATCGTGCATGTGAGTGTAACTATTATATACATACGACTTATTAAAAATCATTGTCGTGCACGAAACAAACCAAACCGTGTGCGGTAACGAAAAGAGGAAAAATGAAGCCTTAAATAAAGTTCACACTAAAGTGGGTAACGTGCACGAAACATCCACACTAGGCAGCTGACTCCCTCCCATGAATAACATATCGTGCATGTGTATATCACGTGCCAAAATATAATTGCCAACCACTAAATGTTTTGTATATATAGGCAGGCAAAACTACAAGTTCAGTGTACAGACAATATCCAAACGCACCCTCTCCATTCTCATAATACAATAAGTCAAAACTGAGGCAGCTAGATGGCAGGAAGCCCTTCCGACAAGTGGAAGCCGCAACACGAGTATATATTCACGACGGGGTGGAATGAGCAACTAAACAGTGCGTTCGTCACCTCACTGGCGGGGACGTGCATGGACGGAAACTGTTCCCTTCGGGACTGCTATGAAGAAGCCCTCGAGAAAGCCCAGCTGGACTTGATAGTGGAATCTGGCACTGTATTTTCCTTCATTAAAACCTATGTAGAGGTTAATAAACTGAGAGAGACACCGTGTTTTTTCATGGGTGCAGGACTACCCCGGTGTAGATTACTTTCCACCTTCGAAGGCACTGATCGCAGACGATGCAACGTGGGAAGAGATGTGTGAGGCAGGATCTGTCAACGTACATATATATATATATATATATATATATATATATATTTAACGTTTTTCTGGTTTTAACAGCTTGGCATACTTTGATGATTTTTTTGAATGATGCAGATTGAACCACAAGCGACGGCTTACTACCACGCAGCAGACCCGGACTGGGTTAAGCTACAACAAATATTTGGCCGTATCGATCCGCCATCGTCCGACGAAGCTCCGACGACGAAATATTTATATGCGGAGGGCTTTGAGTAATTTGCGCTTGTATTAGAATTTAAAATAGCCACGGTACGTAGCTTATTACGTAAAAACGTTTTGGCTTTAATCTAATCGTTATGTCACTGTTGCCATTTAGTTTTACTTCTTGTTACAACTTTGTCGCCGCGATCTCACGCGAAATGCCCGGTACACCTAAACGAGTAAGGCGACTCCCACTTCAACAAGCGATACATACAATCAAAATTTGAAAAAGGCAAAATTAGGGGAAAGATAAACCTGTAGGAGAAGATTAAAAAAAAAAAAATAGGGAGTCAAGTAACGGGAAAAATCCTACGGAGGTAACGTTAAAAAATTAATAAGGAGAAAAAAAGAAAAAAAGAATTATGATATATATACATCCCTTCCCTTAGCCACCCACTGCAACTACAAAGCATTCCTATTAGACTTTACAAACATTAACAGGGTGATTCATGCCTGAATATTACAATGTCAGTAGATTCAATGACATATTTCCCGGTCGGTACGCCCGGTGGCGGCCACAACATGAATTCTTCTACACAAAAGGGTGGACGAGAGCGATGATTAGGTCGCTAATCGCTTCTTTGGCCGCAACCTGTAGGAATACACACTACGATCTTAATGCATGCCACGCAGAGGTGACTCGTATCGGGTTGTACGAGGAGGCGGTGGATACTGGACAAACATGGCCACCGAGCAAGATACATGTAGAAGTAACAAAGTTGTACAAGAGATACAAAGTTTTCAAATGGGTAAAAACACAGGCTGGTACCGAATATTTTCCTCGGTCGAACGCCGTCATAGCCAATGATGACGTGTGGGAGCGTATGTTTCAGGTATTTCCTTGTGTATAGACGGATATATTTTTTCTGGTCCTTTTCATTTTTTTTACAAATCAATAAGTGAAAACACCAAGTTCACATTTGCGTATTTCAGACCAACATTTTTCCGGCTGCGTACTACCATGAGGCAGAAAGAGATTGGAAGGATTTGCAAAAAAAATTTGGACAGGTCGATCCGTCATCAACACCTGAGTACCCGAGCGAAGATGAAGACTCCACAGACATCAGTAATGAGTACAATGAAGAACCATTGTGATCCGATTCATTAAATGCATCATACAGTGAACCCGAGTTAGTTGTTAGGAGGCTATAAATCTCACTCTAGTAGTTGAGACGACCACCGTCTAACATTCATGTTTTCTTATGTTATGCCGTTTCCGGGTGCTTTTTTCATGTGATTAAGTGTTAGAGTTTTAACGGACGCCGAGGTCGTCGACGGATAATTCGTACACACGAGACTGGTATATGCAACAAGTCCAGTCGTCGATATCACCTGTACACGAACACTACAATATAAAAATCTAGCAGCACAAACAACGTGCACGACCAAACATCGTGCACGAACACTACCATATGGAATCATGGGTATCAACGAGTCCAGTCATTAGCGGCAGCACAAGCTACATGCACGAACACTAAAATAATCTCCTGAACTTTGACAGGCAAGATTAACCATTTAAAGCATACGTTATTATGGTTGCGTGTATGAACACTATAAAATATGCTGTCACAAAAAAAACAACTGGAACGTGGCAAGAATACGGCTAATGGGATTACTACGTAAAATTTAGGTGGGACGCGCATGAGGGACAGTGCATTAATTGATACAATGTAAGACTAAGCTATGAAATTATTAAATGGGGTGGGCACGAAACCCAATACTGACATGTAATAGGGACGATTGTTCTTCATTTCACAACTGACACACGTTACTAGAAGCGAGTTGTCTTTCAGAATATGACAAAGGACAAAAGATATTTCGTGCCAGCATATATCTCGTGACGGAACAATAGAATGGTACAGAGGCTTATGACTAGTCAAATCTTAATTAAAAGGACACGCATATAAAATTCTTGGAGTGATTTACACGTAAAATATACAGGCACAAATTCAATTGCTCGTGTGCGACCCCTTTCAATTAATAGATGGCTCATTATACGAGGTGATAGCATTCCCGCAAATGATAAAAGTAATCCGGGGCTAGCTTTATTCACTTGCCCGAACATTTCACCAAACGCATGAGTCATGGATATCCAAATTCAGCATTTAAATTGTGCGTTAGTTTTTGGTGAATTAACAGATACGTATATTATGTGAGCACGTTAGCAAATGGCAAGGTGGGACTGGAGACCCCAAATTGAGTTTTTGCATACGGAGGGTTGGACGCCTACAATGGATACCGCATTGGTCGATGCGTTGCATATAACTTGCATGTCTGAAAACAGCTCCTTGGACCAATGTTGGGGACAGGCGGTACGGAATGGGCATATGAATGTATTATCTCGCTCCGGAGTATGGTGGCTATTGTACAAGATAACTTCCGAGGTTGAAAGACTACGTCAGCGTTACGAAGTATTCAAATAGATTCTAAACACCGATGGTGTGCAGTATGACCAACACAATAACAAGATGACCGCGGACAACCAAACATGGAAGACCATACGCGAGGTAAAATTAATAAGAATTAAGTTATTAAAATAATTAGATGTATATGGCCGAGGCTGATTTCTGGTATCTTTAAGTGTTCAATTAATACGAGTATAGTGATATTATTGCAGATAGACGTTTTTGCGGCAGCATACAAACATGATGGAGAACCAGAGTGGAGCCGGCTTCAGTCAATATTTAGGGCACGGTCGACAAGTAGCGCAGTGCAGTCTACACGGGAGGACTAAAAGGCATGATCAAATGCAACCGGGTAATGATTGAGAACATCGTAAATGTTTACGTGCTGGGGAGTAAATCGCTTGAAACCCCTTCCCCAAGGCCCTTGTAAGGATTCATAGTTTAGCATACAAACTTCATATTATTTAACCGCATGTAACGTAATCTGTATTTATGTAGCTTAATGCGAATGGATCTAGTTAGCTTAGCGAGAATAGTCATACCCAACCACCAGTGAATACACGAGCGGCTAAAATAAAGGACAAAAAAAAAAAAAAGGGAAAAAAATAAAAAAGTAAAAAAATTAAACGGTGAAGTGAAGCACGCCTAAACAGGCTATTAATTACGACTTGTGCCATGGGCCATGGGCCTCCGAAGAATTGAGCCAAATTAGATTGAGTAATCCGTTGTACAACATTTCTTGCTTACAATGAAATCTTCGTTCATCAAATTACTACTCAGACTCCACAAATTGGCAAAGGGAATGACGTCATATGTTCGTGCACCATGCCAAAATGGTACTGCATGCACGCATTATAGGTGCCAATATAACATATTAATAAATCAAGTGTCAACTGCACCCGTTGTCGGGGGGGGGGGGGGAGTGGGTGAGTGCGGGTAGCGTCGTGGCGGAAGTGGTTCAAAAATCATCTACAAAGCATCCCACATAGGCTCCCCTTCTACACGATAGGCTAGCGCGCGCGTATTTTGCTGGAAGGCAAACACACGTCTCATGCATGAAGGACGCCTAAAAGATTAAGAGTGTGCGATGGAAAGTTGCTACCTCGACGAAATAATGAAGCTTGTTACCTCAAAAATGTCAGGCCATATTTCAGGTGGTATTTGCATAGTGTTTGTCCAGATGTCGTAAACAACACCCTCCCTTGCGAGAATGGACTTGAATAGTGCGTGTCTCTGCTGTAATTTCATAAATCGTGTGGCTAGATAATCCGTCGTAACGACTTTCTTGTGCCGGTCATATAAGAGTTGCCTAGCACCTTCTAGGGTCCGGGTGATTTCACCGTCGACATATAAGCTCCCGTTCCGGGCCTCATCGGCCAAGAACTCAATGAATGTCTGGTCAGCAAGCTTCGACCAGCCTAACGGGTACAACAACTGTGCTTGGAAATTCCTTGGCCGACTGGCCGGGGAACGAGAACAGAACTCTATACGATGATTCATCACGTAACGTGAGAGGTGAGAGGGGAATAGTGGTGTAGTATGAAATACGTGGTAGGTTTAGATTTATAGCAAACCCTATCACCCCCCACCCCCCCTCCCCCCCCCACCCAAAATGGAAAAAACCCTACCAAAACCTGTAACCTAAACTAGACCAACATTCACAGCTCTATAAAAGGCATCCTCGAGAACCCAGCAGTGTCCATCATACACGATAGCACGTATATCCAATTAAGTTTGCTTCTCTCTTATTTTTCTATCTGCTCAACATTTCATCTATGGCCGACAGAGATCAGGACAGGCTGATAATTCAGGCGATATACTTTTACGAGGACACAGGGTGGACTAAAGAGATGGATGAATGCCTTCTATCAGCTCACAGTGGGAAAAGTACCTCGGGCGTTGGGACCCCCAAGACAACACTAGCGGAGGTTGGTAGATCATGCACGTCCGCAAACTCCTACGCGACAAATTTCACCAAATTAGAGGGTTCTCTATCCAAGATGTCTATGACAGACTATCCACCCTACGAAGCAGGTACGAACTATTCACGAAGCTGAAGAACACGGCGGGAGCAACATGGGAAGAACACGGAAACCGCCAACTAGCATCTCTCGCGCACTGGGAAGAATGGGTATCTGTTGATATTATTTATGCATACAATGAGGAAGGTGAGCCACATTACAGTACAATGGACGAAATTTTCCACACTGCCACATCCGCAGTAGCCCCTCAGCCGCCGCACGCGTAGACAACACCGAAACAGGCGAAATTCTAGCGGACGATGAAACATTCACAGCGTCTGTGACTCATCTAGTGTAATGTTAGGGTTAAGGTGTATACAATGTTTGATTCGTTGTCTTGCATGTGTTTGTGTATTAAGGGTTATATTAAACCCCCCAAGATGTATTGGTGTCACAAAATGACTCCTTTTTTTTTTTTTTTCATGAATCCTGTTATCTAAGTTCAAAGAAACGTGCTGACCGGTAAGTGGCGTGTACAGACAACTAACGAAGTATATACCTAAACACGATAAATCATGATAATAGAGAGATATACTCCAGTCATCGTCCGTGTTTAGTTTTTGTTATCAACTACAAGAACTTTATAGCCCGAGTGCATGTATCTTGTGTGTCGCTTAGTAATTTTAATGTTCGCTTTAGATGAAAACAAAATACTAGCACTGACGTAACTATTATTGAGATAGATAATCCACAACAAAAACAAATTACCATGAACAGAAACAGGGTTTGGATAGCAGATAAAGTGTAATACATCGGGAAAAGAAGAAGAAACGATCCGGGGATGGCGTTAGCGTTTCCCTTCCACTTCTCATGCGCGAGCACACAGCGCATGTAACCCACATGATATCCGAGCATAATAGGGGATGCATCAGATAAGGGGGGAACCAGGAGAGCTTGAAAGGCTCGAGTTGGCCGATGAGTTTCCAGAAGTGCTTGCATGACCGTTAGAGACCTCACACGGCTTGAAATTATAGTCCAACTGCTCATGTCGCGGCCTGCCGTAATCACCATATGAGCGAACGAGGTCGCCGTGTTTTTCAAACAGTTCCAGCCAAAGCTCCCGAACCATGCGAACCTGATTTGCAACTGGATCGTGAACCACACCGGGGTCTTCAAGATGTCTGACCACACTTTGTACCTCTCCTCGAACCACTTGACTCGATCGTAAACACACAGATATGAGAACCAAGGCTTGCATCCAAACCGCTGTCGTAGGCATGACCGAACGTATAGAAGAGCTGCGCTGTTGAACGCCCATTCACCTGGAATCCAATTTCCTTGCATCCTCTGAACCTGCAACAAGATAAGAAGGTAGTCATTCATTTCCTTTATCCAATCAGACCCCGTGTACCACTCACGCTCCTGAATCGATCTAGGAGAAGAACTGCGTGTGGGTGAATCAGGCATAATTGAGGCAAGAAAAATTATGGATTCTGTTTATGATAATAGATATGGAAGCACTCGTCAATTTATGATATTGACGGGAATCTGGGCCTCTATCAAAAAAACATCAACTAAAAATAGTGTGCACGCAATGTAATTCACGTGAATATAAACTGTTCGTGCCAAAGTCAGACATCAAGCTGGTGCATGATGTGAAGGATAAGACCCATGAAGCAGGAGGAAATGCAGAGTTCCTGCATTATAAAAAACAGTGTGCACGCAATGTAGTTCACGTGAATATAAATTGTTCGTGCCAAAGTCAGACATCAAGCTGGTGCACGATGTGAAGGATAAGACCCATGAAGCAGGAGGAAATGCAGAGTTCCGGTATTATAAAAAATAGTGTGCACCGCAATGTAGTTCACGTGAATATAAACTGTTCGTGCCAAAGTCAGACATCACGCTGGTGCACGATATGAAGGATAAGACCCATGAAGCAGGAGGAAATTCAGAGTTCCTGTATTATAAAAAATAGTGTGCACGCAATGTAGTTCACGTGAATATAAACTGTTCGTGCCAAAATTATAGGTTCAAACTCGTGCAGGATGTGAAGGATAATACCCATGAACCAAGAGGAGATGCAGAGTTCCTGCATTATAAAAAATAGTAAAGGTGACTGGATGAGCTGGAACCTATAACCTAAACCCTAGCATTTCAATTTATGTGAGAAGTAGCGTGCAGTTATCCGACATGGTCAAGTATTGGACCATTTTAAGACGACCTAAATATAGGGGTTGATGGGGTGGTTGTGCGGTCCTGTCTCACAAAACAGCAACTGAAGATGCGTGCAAGTACATCACTAACGTGAATATCGTGCACACAATGTAGTTCACGTGAGTATTCACTGTTCGTGCCACATACTGACAACAAACTGATCCACCGCTATGTGGGAAAGAAGACGAATCATAAGGGGTCTACTAAGGAGGCTCGATGAACATAGAGCTGAAGTTGGGCGGCTCCAACAAGAAAATAGATTGTTGAGACGTAGTGCGGCAGAGCTTGCTGCACCAGTTCGATGGCACCCTTCGAACTCTATAAATGATGCCAATACTATTAGAATTGATACCCTTGAATGTACCATAGCTGAACTTGAGACCCAGAATGTTGCGCTCACTCGGGAGCTGAGAAACGTAAAGAAGAATAAGGTCGGATTGGGTGTCAGTATATTCATTTGGGCCCTCGCCTTTCTCTCAGCTTATGTGGTCCTCAGGTTTGGGTGGGTAGGTGGTTGTAGATGTGGTGGGCCACAATTAAAGATGTTGAATTGGCGCGGATGTGCAGCGATCTGAGGTTTTGGATGTTGTATGAGATTAGTGTATTTCTAAACAATTCAGAATTTTCTCATTCGTATGCTAAACTATGGCATGCATGTTGCAGTACCTCACTGAATTGAAATATCTTGTTACGTTATTGCTTAAGGGTTAGCTTAATTCAAATTAAGCTGCTTAATGTGTAGCTTCGTGCCTCCTGTTTATTTGTGCCTAAAACTTATGCTGTCTGATGTACTTTGTATGCCCGCGAAATAGACATCTTGAATTAATGGTTGAACCCCACCTATTGATTCGTGCATTAAATTTATTGATTCGTGCCACACCTGTTTAATTCTGTTTACGGTGACTAATGTATTGATTCGTGCCACTCTTATTTATCATTGATTATTGCCAATACTTTTAAACGATTTTACGGTGCCTAATGTATTGATTCAGTCCATTTACAAATGTGAGATGATTTTGCAATGGGGAAGCTAAATTAACATCGTGCACCCAACTATCTGAGAAAACAGGTTAGGCGCAAAAATAAACTTTCCTAATCATCGAACCCAGTGTGGGCTGGCCTGTAAAACTAAACCCTAATCAGACGTCTATGGTTGAATTTTATTGCAACCTCCGTGCGTGAATATGTAAAAATATAATGATTTTAACGTTGTGGTCAACATTAGGAAGTAACCTTCCAGTAGGGGTGCAATGGTGCGAAGATGATGATAAGTAGAAGCTGGAAAACGATGGTAGGTCAGTCTGATGTGTGGGGGTTGCGGGGAGGTGCACAAATAGGAACCATAAATCTAGGTTGGGTGCTGAGAGAGGCCATGTGTGAGGAGTGGTAGACGGGAGACATAGATGGGGTGGTTGATGAAAAAATGCAGGTGTGGGGAGGGGGGTTGGAAAACGTGGGACAGGGTTGGGTGGTTTGGAGAGGGTGCTGAAATATGTGAGGAGGTGGGGTGGGAGGTAAAATGGGGACGGAGGTGGGTTGGTTTGGGGTGAGTGTTCAGAAAAGGCAGGTGGGGGGGGGGGGGGGGTCAAAAGTGGAAAGGGATGGGGTGGTTTGGAGGGGGAGTGTTCAGAAAAAAGGCAGGTGGAGGGGGGGGGGGGGGTAAAAAGTTGAAAGGGGTGGGGTGGTTTGGGTAGCTAGAAGACAAAAAGTGCTAGAATTAATAGTTTTTTAGAAAGTTGGCAAAATTAATATGATTGTTACAAAAGGTGCTACTTTTGGGGGTTTTCACAAAAGATAATATAATAAAAATCTAGTCCAAGGCATTCTAACGATAAATTACAATACTCATAATGATTTTTTTATACTATTTATGTTGAGATTATTTCATTTAATGAACTTAAATAAATAACATAAAATCACAACAAATAACATGTTCGGTAATTAATAAAACCTGAAAAATTAATAAAATTAACACCTAAACAAAAGATAATTAACAAAATTAAGAAATATAGTTAAGATGATAAAATTTTTAATTTAAAGTATTAAACCCGATTTATTTCCGAATAATACACCGAATTTGGTCGATTGGACGTTATTTTTCGATATTGTCCGTTTAATTTATGAATGAAACTCGAACTACGAATAATTGACATTGTTGAATAATACTCGTGTTCGAATTTTGTTACTATGGTTATTGCACCGTCGGTGCCTTAATTTTAAGGACTCCTCGTACAATAACAATAATATAAATAAATAAATAAAGTAGTGATATCTCTTCTGGACAATACTTCTTTTATTATATAATTTATATTATTATTTACTTCCTCCGTTCGCAAAAGAAAATTATTTATAGAAAATTATTTTTAAAGAAAAAAATATTCTATAAATATTTATTTATTTCTTTTAATATTGTCCCTAGGGTAGGAAATTTTCCTATAAGTCTCATAATATTATTGTGATCTAAATTATTTGTTCTCTCAATTGATAAATATGATATGGAGAAAATTGATGGGGAGAAAAATGAAATTTTAAGGTGATAGGCATTGATTTTTAGAGGGTGTTAGTGTCTATCTCATAATTTCTCAAAATTCATCTGAAAACCTAAGATAAATTTTTTCGGGGGGGGGGGTTTATTATCTATTTAATTTTTTTTTCCCCTTAGATTTGTGCTTTTGTGATATTTTCTCACTTAGTGTTATGTCAACGCCTTGTGTGATCATCATAACTTATGCATTCTCCACGTTCTGTGTAGCCTCCATGTAATGTGCGGCATTCACGTCTTGCACTACAAGAAATATTATTGAAAGTGATCGATTTTAGTGACGGAGAATTTTCGTCACAATCTAATTACAGATTATTGACGGAATAATTACGAATAAGGACAATAAGACAGTTTGAGTATTAGAAACGGTTTAGTGAGGGAATTACTATGGAATTTAGTGACAGAAATCAAATCCGTTATTAAACCGTAGTAACAAAGGGCGCCAAGTATGTGAGAAGAAAATATTATATGGTTGTAACATAAATTATCCGTCATTAAGCTTGTGTTGACGGATTAGTGACGAAATTTATTCGTCTCTATGTAGTGACGAAAATATTCTGTCATTATGTTCTCGTATTAACGGATCAGTGACAGTATTCTGTCTGCCGCTAAGTAGTGACGGAAATATTCCGTCATTATGTCCAAGTACAAGGAATAAAATACTATAAGGTTGTGACGAAAATTATCTGTCATTAAGCTTGTGTTGACGGATTAGTGACGAAATTCTATCCGTCGTTAAGTAGTGACGAAAATATTCTGTCATTACGTCCAAGTACGGGGAATAAAATACTATAAGTTTGTGACATAAACTATTTATCATTAAACTTGTGTTGATAGATTAGTGACGAAATTCTGTCCGTCGCTAAGTAGTGACAGAAATATTCCGTCATTACATCCTGGATTTAATTTTTCGCTAAGTGTATGTGCCATGAAAAAAATTAATACATTAAATAGTATTTTGAGAACTTAAAGTAAAATCTTATTTTATCAATATAGATGAAAAACTAATATATAATATTTCAATGGAAATAATAATAATTATTTCATCCATTTTTATCTGCTTTTTCCAAATTCAGTCGAAAACTTCACCTCAACTCTCTATCTCGTTCTCACCCTCGTGGAACTTAATCAATCTAGGTCTCAACAAAACCACCGGCGATGAACGATCCGAATCGGAGTAAAAAATACAATGACGGCAGATATTAATATGCACTGATAATTAACAATTGAAATGGACGATACCTACCAGTGGAATCATTGATTCAGTTGAGTCACACACCTAACCGGATCCAACAGTACAACGGCGGCAGAAGATAATATCCACCGGTTGTGAACAATCGGAATCGAACAATACCCGAATCTACCAGCGGAATCACTGATATTCATTGAGTCACACACCTTCACAAAGAAGGTCCTAGGCGTCGATAAAATAGAGGACAACACGTCCCTACTTGCGGTGAGTTGTGTACGCTAATTGACTACCCATCCTTTATAAATTTTCAGTTGTGTTTTTATTTCTTTGCCATGACTTTTTATTATAAATAGAGAATATTAAATCATGTTTCATGTTTTTGTTTGTCACAAGTTTCCATACATCAAATGCAAAACATCTTATTATCGTGCTTATTTTTCTAGACATGGTTTATGGTTTCTTTTTTTAGATGTGTTTGCATTGTTCTGCACAACACATGTATCCATGAAGATAATTGATGTCTTCCTGATGGTGGTGTTCGGATGTTAATCCATTGGGCATAGAGAAAAATACTAGAAGGAAACATAAAGTATAATGTTAGAGTACATTATTTCATCGTCCTCCAGTGTTGCAACTAACTTTGATATCATTCCTTTTAGTAGGGGTTTGGTAATTGATGTTAAATCAAGTCTCTTATGCTAACCAATTAAATAACCTAGAGTCTATTCCTCTTTATGGTGACAAAATTTCCTTGATTACTTAATGGTTCTTGCCTGAGCAGTATTATCCTAGTTGTATGTAATGCTTACTTTATTCTAGTTGGAAGTTGGAGCAAATCCCTGCAATATGGTGCAGTCTTGTATTAGTATGATAATCCTGGATGGTTTATGTTGTGCAGATTATTGCATTTCTTATTCTACTTTTCTATGACAAGTTTTCTCTGATATGAAGCATCTCTTTTGTAATCTTATGTGCAAAATCTTTTTATGTGTTTTAGCACTTGATTAATGAGTAGCCTATTAAACTCTTCGATTATATTGGGACTCAAAGTTTATTATTTGCTTCAAATGTAGGTGACTAATGCCCAGGGTGTGCCCATACAAGCTGGTTTTGAGCAACATAAAATCTCACAATTTGGATTATTACTGAGATAGCTATTATCAAGGGGATAAGAGGATGGTTTCATGGTAGTACATTGAGGTGCACGTGACTAGAAGATGAGGCATACTTTGTTAAGCAAAAAGAACATCAGCTTCCCCCTAATGGTTTGCTTGCTTATTCTCTTCTTGGCCCCGTTTTCATGCTATTTCTTTGGCACTTCTATATCCATAAATTTGTTTTATTTTGCATCGCACACTTAATTTAATTTTACTTTACCTATTGCTCAAACATTAAGAGTGTATCTGGTACAGGTTTTGGTCAGATTTAGTGTAGCAATTAGATGTGTGAATGGATGTATTTGTATAGAAGTGTTAAATTGGGGAATTTCTATCTCAAGTAAAATTGGTTGATTTTGAATTGTTATCGCTTTCTTTCGCTTATTTTTAGCCTTATTCAATAGTCCCACTGTTGATTGTTTCTTGGTATGTACTGAACCTTCTGAACTGTCTCAAGATATATGTTTGTTGGTTATGGTTCTTCTTTAGTATGCAATTGCTCTTGCAGGTCTATCAAGTAAGGTTAACTTTAAATTTTTAAGTTAACTTTTGACATTTCAATTTTTTTGTAGGTTGAAAACAAACAAGGGAAATAAAGTTAACTTTTTTTACGGAGTGATGAGTGAGATGCAAATGTAAGTTTGGTTTTGTTTTCTTCCCTAATGAACATTGCCACCATCACTCAAATAGTTCTCTGTACTCCATGCAATTCCTTTGCCTATGCTTTTTCTACCAAATTTAGCCAACTTTCATAGGAGAGATCAAATTGCCTGTATTTTTTCATATTTAATGTAAATAAAACTCTTATGCTTTGTTCCTTCATCTTCTTCCTTAAACCACCCCTTTTAATTGTAATATATTTTTTTCTTTAAACTACGAGTAAGTGCTGGTATATTACTTAAACAGTTGCTTTGCAATTTTTATTTAGATATGGTATTTTGAGTATCCTTCTAGTAATCATGCTGGTTAGGGTACGAGTATATAGGATATTATATACTCCTTTGGCATTTGGTAAATTTGTGAGAATTTGCTGCATTTTTCGGGTTTTATCCCATTCTTTCCCTTTTCTCTTTAAATATCACTCAAGATTTGATCCGATTATGTGAATTTCTAATACATAGGCTACTGAGCTAAAATCGGACACCAAAAGAGAAAACTCTATTCTGATTGTGAGGGTAATGGTAAGTAAGTGAAACGTGATTTACTTAGTGACTGCTAAGTACTAACACGATCTCGCAAGTGTGCTCGAGTTTGTATCTATGAGTATAATTTGCATCTTGTATTCCTACTATGAACAATAAATGGGAGTCCTCATTGATTCTATGCTGCTTCAAGCACATGTCCTCGGAGGAGGGTAAGCTACTTATTATGCTTCTTAGTTTTTTTTATCTTCAATTTAAATTAACTATAAGAAACACCATTGCTATTTTTTTTTTTTTTTTTTTTGCAAAATAATTGGCCAAGCCACATTGATGAAAATCACAGATGGGTGTATTCATCAGATGCTCTTGATGAAAGGCATAATTCTTTAGGATCATTTTATAATCTTGAGATTCTCAAGGTAAATTCAAATCTATCTAACTAGTTCTCAAAGAAAGTACATTTTTATATTATTTTTTGGGTTCAAACTTCAAGAATTTTGTTAGTAGACATAACAGTCTAATCTGTTTTGTTTTTTGTTGTACAGGATGATTCGGAGTGTTTTTTACCAATTCTCCATGGGGATTAAGGTGCCTATTTATTTGCTTTAGTTGTAGTAATGTGAGACTTTGAAAATTTAATAAACTCATTATTTTAATTAGATATCATAATCATTTTAAATAACATGATGATCCTTCGCAGACTATCGCTGTAATCTCGGTCGAACCGTGGGGAGTTTTACAACTTGGATCCTTCCACAAGGTTAATATTTCTCTTATAAATGTTATTCCTCCACTTCTAGAAAAAGAGTTGGGTTTTATGGGGGTACAATTTTTTTCAATCAGTTTAATGAAAAACTATTATGAATTTTGATTTACAGCATTTCTTTTATTTAACCAAATGTAACTTATTTGTGAAATTAATTTTTATTTTAAGTAAAACGAATATTAACTTCTAAAACTAGACTCGGAGGAAGTATTATTCTTCTATGTTGTTTCCATTAGGTGTTATTATCAAGTTGTCATCCTGTTGAATTGATAATGTTGCAGAATGTTGAGAGAAAATGTTTTGTTGATCAAGTAAAAGAACTCTTCAGAGAAACGGATAATCTTAAGGAAATTAAAATCTTAGGACATGAACCTCATTCAGACAACCAATTTGTTGATCCAAGCGTGCTGTTTAACAAGGTTAGTTTCAACTCAATATCATTCCAATTCAAATTTCTATAGTAGATTGCTTAATTAACAAGTTGTTTGTTGGTTGTAGGAGTTGAATGACCAGAAAAGGCTGGCCACCAGCGGTGCAAACTTCACTCGGACCTTCACCGTTCAGTTCGGAACTTGCAAGTTCCCTAAGAACTTCACTGGCTGCCAAGATCTTTCCAAGGAAAAGGTCCTCCCTCTCTCTCTCTCTCTCTCTCTCTCTCTCTCTCTCTCTCTCTCTCTGTCCCCCTCTCTCTCTTCCCATAAACATATGTATTTATAATAATCTAAGTTAATTTTGATTTTCTCTCTTCCCATAAACATATGTATTTATAATAATTTGAGTTAATTTTGCTTTTGTTATGATGCTGAAAGTTCTATTTATTTTCTGATGACTTGGATTTAGAGTGCAAAGGGAAAGATAAGTACAAATGCGGCTCTAATGTGTTCTAGCTATGGTGAAATGTAAAACACTTGTTTATGTATCTATTTTCTCCTTCTAAACATGCATTTTCTCAACTTTCCTACTTCACTGTCTTTTTTTTTTTTTTTTTTCACCTGAAGTATATTATCATCCGAAATTGTATATTTTAGATATGAGAATGAAAAGCCGAATATTAGGAAATTAGTAAGGCTGGACTAGCTCAAATAATCAAAGTTAGTGTTTAATTTATAAAAAATTATATGTTAATAATGTCAGGAGCCTCGAGCCAACTTCGAGATATATCCTATCATTATGTGTAAGCTTATCATTGTCATCAGTTTCAGGTGCTCAATTGTGTAAACTTATCATTAAGTGTAAATTAATTTTATCATCACAGGTTCTACGCTAAAATATAAATAAAAATTATAGAAAGAAAATCAGATAGCATAGTGACGAAAATTTTCTGTTGCTAAGCTTCATAGGTAAAAAAATAAAATAATTGTACTAATATAATGACGTAATAGAGATAGAATTTTTTCTGTGACTGAATAATTTTGCTACTAATTTAGACAATATAGTGACGAAAATTTTTTGTCATTGATTTGTGACAGATATTCCGTCATAATAGTTGCTACATTCCATCACAAAGGGAGTTCAAGTGACGAAAATATGACAAGATTTTATGACCTTTTTCTTTTCTTAAATTGTGCCAGTTTAGTGACGGACTAAAAAATTCGTCATTATCAGTGTAGTGACAAAGGTTTTTGCTACTGAACATTTCCGTCACTAATCCATCACTGCACCTTTGTTGTGACAGAATTTTTTAGTTTAGTGAAAATTGATACATGAGTATTTGGTTCTTGCTTAGCACGATTCGCTAGATTATGAGTTACGCGTAAAGTAACTAAACCGTTATTGAAATGTTTATCTATTGAGGTGAAGGAAGACCCTGAAGACATTATAATCATTTTCTTGTATAAAAACTTTCCTGGTTTTTGTTTTAATTACAATTTGTGTTGCCTATGTTTAAGGAGTTTTTAGAGCCACTCAATCCTCAATCATCATTCACTTGCCGGAATTGGCTTCGAGCTACACCCAAAACAAATTCCAAAAATCAAAAGTCCAGTTTGCAAGGTCTGTTGGATTGTTCTTCGAAAGAAGAAACTTCATCTCAAATACCGGCTCTGTTGGAACAACAAACAGAATGGTGTGACTCTTCATTAAAGCTAGTGGCACGTGAAGCCGCTCATATCATTAACCACGGGTCGTATTTCCTCCAGGGTTAAGTCTCGTCCCAAGTATTAGTAAAAAATTATCAGATAGAAGTGGAAATGGAAGGAAGATCTTACCCGGAAAATATTTCTTTCATTCGAAGCAAATGCTATCCTAAATATTCTATTTGCATCACAAGAACATCAAGATTCTGGATTTTGGAAATTCCATACAAAAGGTATATACACTATAAAATTCGGATACCATGCTGCTACACAATCTTTCATCACTCCGGAATCCTCTTCGGCTTGTCTTGGGAAAGCTGGTGGAAATTTTTGTGGAATATAAATATTCCACCGAAAATTAAGATTCTTCTACGGAAAGCTTCCCACGACTTCTTACCATCGGAATTTAACTTATATCATCATCATGCTCTAGTTTGTCCAAGGTCTCGCTCAACGGAAGCTACCACGGCACACAGACACTCATATTTTTCCCTTTATCAAAGTTCTATGGGTTAATGGTTGGATGTGGAGTGTTCTTAAGTGCCTTAGAAAATTAAAGTTTATTTATTGTGTTGGGGCTCCTTCTCGCTAAATGCTTAAAACCGACTTTGAGATTTTGCTATTAAAATCTGAGCTATTTGGAGAATTATTTGTCAATTGAATAATTCACAAATTAACTATTTGAATCCATCATCTATCTCATAGGCTTCTGGTGTTCTTTTGGATTATCAAGAAATCTAGAACTCTTTTAAAATTGTGTGCGATCCAAAGATAGATAAATCAAAACTCTCTTGGAAAATACTTATTGAAGGGGAGTCTGGATAGATGTTGATGCATGTTTTGATGAAATTAAGGCTTTTAGTGTTGCTGTTATTATATGAATCATAAAGCAGTACCAATTGCACTGAAAACATAAATAAATCAATAATCAAGTTCAGTTCTAGAAGGCGAATTACTCACAATTTAGCATGGAATTTTATTGTGCATGGAACTTGATTTTGGGAAAGATCCACATTTCTTCATATTCTTGGGAGGCATTGTGGGCAGTCACTAGCCATCAAAATTGATCCAAATGGAGTCATCATCATGGACATTTTGAACCCTTTGTCTTCCTAATTCATTCTTGACATATAGTATACCCTACGAATGCCTGGTTTGGATCGAGAGTGGTCTAGTTGATTGAATTGAGAATTTTTAATTTGTTTTAGTTTTTTATTGAATGGATTCTCTTTCTTCAAAAAAATTAATAAAACTAAATAAATAAAAAATTACCGTGAGCAAAATAAATAAGTTATTATGTGTAGTTTTTAGCATGATAGTTTTATTATATTTTAATATGATTATTTTGATTAAAATTTTATTAAACAATTATAGCCTAACATATAAAGTCAAAGGCGGATCTAGGCTTTTTGAAATGGGGTTACAATATATAAACATTATTTAATATTATCATTCAAAACCTAAAAGTAAATTAATAGTGTTAAAGGTTTTTTTTACTATTTGCTTATTTTTCAAGTAGTTTTTTTACAACAAAATGACCATTTAATAAACTTACACAAATTTTATAAATGGATTGAAATTAATTAAACAATTTAATAAAGAGTACTATCTTGGAACTAAAAAATATAGGGTACAGAGAAATATCTACAACAATTTATATTATGAAAATTATAGTGTACAAAATATGAAATAAAGCTTAGTTTGTAATTCGATGGTATGACTGTTGGTCTAGTAACTAAGAGGTCAAGGATTCTAGACCCATTCCCACCCCTTATTCCCCGACGTACTAAAAAAGGGAAAAAGAAAACTTAGCTGGAACCTATTTATTAATGTCACTACAATTACTGCGATTTGAATTGTGCATTAAACATCTACCTTTAATACTAAAAGAGAGTTGCAAGAAAATAGGGGAAAACACATGTCTCATCCACCTTATTTTGTGGTTCTTCATCCAATCAATTTTATTTCCCTTTTTTATCAATTCTTTTTTTTTTCTTTTCCCTAATGAAATATTAAGGTCTTATAAATTTTTCGTTTCAACTCTGTTTTCTATAAGAAATATATCAAATTATTCATCTTTTAATGATCTTCGATTTAACATCCATAATGCATATATTATAATTAAAATATTTATACTTTAAGTGTAAAATATCTTTTTAGGATGATAATAATATATTTTGATTTCTAAACATATTTATATAAAATTAAAATATGATATAATTCCAAAAATAATTTTTTTTTACCATATTAATTTTTTTTAGAAGATTAAAATGATTTAATTTAATTTAATTTTACCTTTTCTATCTTAATAATTTTTGGATAGTTTAAAATATTTGGTTTTAAAAAATTTATAAGAAAATCTACATTTATTAAGTTTACACTTTACAATAGAATAAAGCTTAAACATTTTATTAAAGCGATTTATTAATTGAATTAGTTTGCTTATTATTATTTTTTTTATATTTTGTGAAAAGAAAAAATATGTTACGTACGAAAATAATAAGTTAATTATTTTTTATTTTAATATGACATGATAATATAGTTTACCGCTCATATATTTAAGTAACTAATATGTTTGTGGCTTCTTATACTAATATATGTTATTTAATATATGTGGCTTTCAAACTATAATTGTTCAAAATAATTGACATTTTTTAGTCTTTATATGCATATGTAATTATTACAATCTGTGTCATTCACTACTAAAATAATAGGGAGATAAATTAATCAAATTTTAAGTTTGTATTTAAAAATTTTCTTAAAATACTCAGCATCATTAGACCATGTATTTAAATAATGGAATTCACAAAATTTATGAAAATATATTTGGTAGTTTCAATTTGTGATAATGAAATGTATATAAAGTAAAAAATATAGAGAATTGAATAGTCAAAATTAATAAAAGTTTAACCAGTAGTTTCGATTTGTGATAATAATAGATGATATTAGATATTAAAAAAAAAATCACATGTTGGAAAATATCTGTAAGGAGGAAGAGAGATAATTGGACAAAAAAAATCAACTCTCGATTTTATATTCTCAAATAATATATAGACTGTAATTTATTATTATTGTTATTATAGAAAAAAGTATTCATTCCGTGCATCGCACGGATGGACATCTAGTTTATTGATTAAAGAAAGAAAAAGAAAAACCCATTTATTAATGTCACCACACTAACTACGGTTTGAATTGTGCATAAAGCATTCATTTATTAAAAAAGGACAAAAAAGTTGAAAGAACCCCACTACGTATGAATTGAACTCCGGTTGATTAACAAAACAATGCAACGAGTTTCCACTAGACCAATTATACTTTATTTGAGTCTTGTTAGATTGTTTGGGGGTACACTATGGTGGCCCCGCTACTGTACAAAATAATATACTTAAACAATAACATGGTTTTTGTGGTATTCAATAAAATGCACTATATACATCTCACACTAAAGGACATATCACTCGTTTATTCAAAAGCATGTCATTTAAATAAATACTATGATCGAGACCTTTATACACTAAAGATATAAACAAAATATTTCATTCTTACAAATGACACAAGTTAATGTATATGTTTTGGAGGTCAAGCTTAAAGTGAAGCCATGCATCAATGTGATCAATAAAAAAAATGGTTGAAGGAATACGCTTAAGGTGATACCAATGTTTGATGTTATTTTAAGTAATTGGTCACTATTTTATTTAGCTAAACTTCATTTTAGTTATTTTTTCACAAGTTAATTGGTTACTATTTTGTCATTTTCATAAAAATATTATACCATAATTTTAGCCTATTATAATTCAAATGCAGCGTTCTTTGACAATATTATCATTACTTATTAACCTAATATGAAAAAATAGTGAAAAGGAAGAAAGAGAAAAATGAAAAAATGAAAAAATAATAAATAAAAACAAAAAAATAACCAACATCACCCCTTGTCCCCTACCACATGCCCCAGCCCCCAAACTCCCAAACCACCCAGTCCCTCCACCCCCAAGAGAAGGAAAAAAACAAGCATTTTCTTCCTTTTTTTATGCTTCCAACCTCCCCCACTCCCAACCCTTTTTCTTTCCTTTTTTTGAATGCTTCCAACCACCAAACCCGACCCCTGCCTGCTCCCTCTAACTGTAATTAATTAATTGTGGAATTGATCTTACTCACTCTAACTATAACAACGACACTCACTTGCAATCGAGTTTAGCTAAATAAAATAGTGACCAATTACTTAAAATAACATCAAACATTGTTATTAGCTTCAGAGTATTCCTTGAACAATTTTTTCATTGATCACATTAATGCAGATCATTTCACTTTAAGCTTGACCGCCAAAAGATATACATTAACTTCTGTCATTTGTAAGAATGAAATATTTTGCTTATATCTTTAGTGTATAAAGGTCTCGATCCTAATATTTATTTTAAAAACATGCTTTTGGCACAAACGAGTCATATTTTCTTTAGTGTGGGATGTAGATAGTGCATTCAGTGCGTCAGAAGGCACATGTTACGATGGAACAAAACAAAAGGGCTAAAACTTTGTTAGAAAGAGACAAAGCCCAATTAGGACCAGAAGACCTCCAAAAACCGATTTGAAGTTGGGAAATTAGTGCAGATTTGGCCATTACTTGGCCCCATGCCATAAACACGATTTTTGTGAGATTTTCCTTTCCCACATCATATTTTCTTCCTCTTTATCCTAGGAATTTACTCTTGTAAACACCCCAAGGCTATAGACAAGTTGGAGACATCAATTCATATACAATCTCATAATTCTACACTTGGAACGAACGAAGATTAAGGAACACAAGGGAAGAGGATCGAGATTCAAGATTCGGATTTATTCTTCCCTTGTTTATTTTTATTTTCAAGCAATGTTTGTCTATGAATATTGTGAGTTTTTAATCTTAAACATGAGTAGCTAAAAACTTTGTATTCTGGGCTTCGAGAGTAGGTAATTGTCGATTATATTTTTATTTATTCGTTTTAATTCTAGACTCCACTTTATCTTTATTTATATATTTTGTTCTTATTTAAATGAATTGATTAATCTGGCTAATTGATTACTTCTAGTTGCTTAACAACTCGTCGTCCGAGAGGAGAGGGTTGTTAATAGGCATAAAAACATATAGTGTAGGTACCAATAATCGTCCGAGAGGAGTGAGGTCTTACGTAGCCATTGGTTTTAGGAGCGCTTGGGAGTCTTTTATCATGTGATAATTAGCCCGAGAGGGTAATTGTTCATAACTGATCTACACGTTAACATCGTCCGAGAGGAGGGTTAACTAGAGTAGTGCCGCCTAATAATGATAGAATTGGTATAGTTTAGACTTTTAGAATAGTCAAACATAGGAGATAATAACTAAAATTGAATCCCCAGAATACGTCTTAATCTTATCTGAGTTCTTCTTTGTTAACCATTCCTTGTCCAAAGCAGTTTTATTCTTTATTATTATTTCTTGCAATTACGTTTTAGTTAATCACACCAACTTTCACAAATTGAGAGTCTAGTTAGGGTAGTTTTATTACGATTAGGGTACTAAACTAGGCATAGACTTCAGTTTCTGTGGGATCGACATTGACTACCACTACCTACACTAACATCATATACTTGCAGATTATTATATTAGAATTTAGTGCATCAAGGACCACCAATTGTCTAATTGGAATTAAGCATTGTACCTTCAAAACTTTATTAAAACATTAATAAATAAATTGTCATTGACTATGAAAAGTTCTTATTACCATTTGAGACATCAATCATGAGGTTGACATAATGAAGTCCCTCTTTTATAATGAGTCTGAGTTCTTTATACTTCCTATTACTCTTGTAGTTTTACTACTCCATAAGCTTTTATATAAATGTGTAATATCATTACACTTCTAGCAAAGTTCATTACAACTACTTTCCTTTTATTCAGAGTATTTTGTTGTGTGTTTTACACCTTGGTGTTATAAACCACCATGTCCATTTGGCTAGGCAAATTGGAAAGGTCTCTAGGTACCTCATGTCCTTTACGTTGTGGTGAATTATTTTCATGTTGGTAGGGATTGACATATCCCCCCTTAATTGCTTTGGAGGGTTTTTCCCGCTATTTAGTTTACCGTAGTTACACTATATATTTTTATTTATCCCCTCATGTTTATTGTTGATTTCAGAAAGGCATGTTCATGCCTCTTAGTTAGTTGCAGCATGTTGATCAACTTATTAAATATTGCAGTTCTCTTGTTTTCATTTTATAGCCTGTACTGGTTTATGAAATACATGCTCAAGAACAAAAGTTGAGAGATTTTTATATATCATATTAGGGAAAAAATCATAAATCGTCCCATAACTATAGTGACTTCTACTAAATATCCCACAAATTTTTTTTTTTTTTTTTTTTTTTTTGTCCCATATGTCCTCAGATTATCTAATTTTCGTCCCAAAATTTAGGGGTTTTTTGCCACGGGGCGTCGAGAAAAAATCATATGTCCGCTAAATATCCTACAACTATCTGCTTTTCTAATTTCGTCCCATATGTCCTGAGATTATCTAATTTTCGTCCCAAAATTCAAATTTAAGCCGGAAAAATAAGTGGTTATAGAGGCAACATGTCTTCACTCCTTGTTGAAGTTATTGACCTTTGTGTAGTCTAATATGTGGATCTTATTCCACTAAAACAAATAATTTTGAAAATAGAGAGTCATCTATATTTCTAACATTTCCTTTATGGCATCTCACAGTTCATCGTGTGTCTTTTAATTAAAGAACACTTCCCGTATGAGCTAGTATTAATGTGTCGTGCCACCTCAAATTCACTAGAGCATATGCTTTGATTTTGTTATGCAATACTTTGTTATTGGGGTTGGTGGATGCTATGTTGTGGATTTGTTGTCTTTTCCCATGAAAGTTGTTTCCACTTAAGAGAACTAATTGTGGTACTCAATTCCTTTTAAGTCCTTTATTTTAAATTCGAGTTGAGTCGGTTTAATCATTTTCTTCTAAATTAAATTTCAAGACAATCGCTTACATATTTTTAATGCTTTATGAAAATAATTTGTAACATGATTTATATTGACTTGATATCTTCCATGAATTTTTATTATTATGGTAATATATAATTTATTGTACTTAACTAAGCTCATGGTTAAATCAAAGATTAAGTTACATTATAATCATGTCGATAAAGTTGATTAAGATATATAATTACAAAATCCTCAAAGAATATAACTAATTCAAGTAGTAACTTTCAGTTTCATGATAAAGTTAGCTTACTAAACACACGTAGCCCCATGAATATCTTTGAAATAATGCATAATTCTACAATGCCAATATTGAACATAAGTCAAATACCATATATATTTAATCTCAATTAATTTTTCCAAAATTATAGTTGTATCTCATAGTAGAAACATACATTCATTTTGTTTCCTATGCATAAATTTGAAAAAAAAAAATTAATTACTTAATTCATCAAGTATAAAAAAATAGGTTTCGTAGGAAAATGCACTTCATACCACCTTAAAGAAATATTAATTATTTCTATTGAATTGACAAACTTAATTGATTTTTTTGTGATTTTATGAACCACAACCATCTAATCTAGACTCCACATCAATGGAAAGAAGACGGTGCTCGCAAATTCCGATGAATTCACCCGAAAGAAAAAGAATTAACAATACAAGTAACTAATGTTGAGTTTCAATTATATATCAAACAAAAAAAATATCATAAGATTAACATACTAATAACTAGAGAAAAAATAAATCACATGAAATTCATGAAACCATTATCAATTTACCAAATAATCCATAAGTTTAAAATATCAAAGTCTAGAAATTAGAAATTGATATCCAATTTTTTCTTTAAATCAAATAACTTTAGATAACTTTGTAAGTTTAATCACGTGTACATAATTGCAATAATAAGATTAAACATGGATCTTGGAATTCACGATTTTCACATTCGATCGACATATAAAATTAGGGCACTAACCTTGAGATGCCATCGATTGATTCTCTTTGATGGAAGAAATTGATTTCTATCTCCTAGCCCTTCTTTAGAACAAAGCACTTCTGGTTAAATTACCTGATATAAATAATGTAACTCTGTTATCTTTTATAGGTGGAGAGAGGACCAATTCCTGATAGGATTAGGATTATAATGCAATTAAGATTGATATCCATTCACGGTCTATCAACGTGAAAATAATATCTTATCAGATATATCCTGATCAAATATTATCCGGAAGATTATTTATTTAAAATATCTTATTAACTTAATCTGATGGCATGTGGGCCACAATAATCTTACATTCTCCCACTTGGCCAAAGTGATAGAACTAAGCTTTCATGGTTTAAATAATAACGTAATTTGCGCAAAATAACGATAATTTTAAGTTCATTGGTCAGATCACAATGTCAATCTCAAATATAGACTAACACGGGTCATGGCAGTTCTACGTCATTTTACTTGACATGGTTCCTTCCATGTACCACAATATTAGTTTTCTACTTAATATGACTCATTATTTCAATAAAAGTCCACATTAATGTCTCGATTAGAGACAAAATTCTATCATACTTTATGTCAACATTCATGTATACATCAATGAAAAAACACGATATCAATCAGTTCAGAAACAATACATAAAAGAGCTCAAAATGTCAATTATACATCATAAGTTCGTTAAGACCTTTCAATAATGCCCATACTTTCGACATATCCAATAAATGTCTTTGGAGGCAATCCTTTAGTCAATGGATCCACGATCATGAGATTGGTGCTTATATGCACAATTGACATCTTTAGTTTCCGAACTTCTTCTTTAACGGCAAGATACTTTAATTCCATATGTTTGGTACCTTTGGAATACTTGTCGTTTTTAGAGAAGAATACTGCTGCAGAATTATCACAATAAATTTTCAGCAACTTGGCAATACTGTCGACAATTCCAAGTCCTGAAATAAAGTTCCGCAACCAATTTCCTTGAACTGTGGCCTCAAAGCTTGCCACAAATTCAGCTTCCATAGTGGATGCAGCAATTACAGACTACTTCGCACTCTTCCATGAGATTGCCCCTCCGGCTAATAGGAACAAGTAGCCAAATGTTGACTTTCGAGTATTAACACATCCGGCATAATCTGAATCTGAATATCCAATCACCACTAAATGATCAGATTTTTTATAAGTAAGCATGTGATCCTTTGTTCATTGCAAGTACCTCAATACTTTCTTTGCAGCTTTCCAGTGGTCCATTCCTGGATTACTTTGGTAATGGCCAAGCATTCCAACAACAAAACTGATGTCTGGTCTTGTACAAGTTTGTGCATACATCAAGTTACCAACAATCGATGCATAAGGAATATCTTTCATTTGTTCACGTTCCAATTCATTCTTTGAACATTGCATAAGGCTGAACTCATCTCCCTTCTGGATTGGAACAGGGCTTGATGAACACTTTTCCATCCTAAACCTCTCTAGAACTTTATTGATGTATGCTTTCTGACACAACCCTAACATTCCCTGTGATCTATCACGAAATATTTATATTCCATTCACAAAAGTTGCCTCACCCATATCTTTCATTTCAATGTTCATAGAGAGAAATTTCTTAGTTTCAAATAACAGACCAAGATCATTCGTTGCAAGCAAAATGTCATCAACATATAGGATCAAAATAATAAGCTTACTCCCACTGACTTTCAGATATATACACCGGTCAATAGTGTTTTTCTTAAATCCAAAAGAAGTAATGGTATCATTGAACTTAAGATACCATTGACGAGAAGCTTGTTTAAGCCCGTGTATTGATTTGTTGAGTTTACACACCATATGTTCTTTTCCTAAATGAAGAAGCCTTCAGGTTGATCCCTACAAACTTCTTCCACCAAATCCCCATTTAGAAAAGCAGTTTTAACATCTATTTGATGTAACTCTAAATTATAATGAGCCACCAAAGCCATAATAATTATTGAGTAGTCTTTCCGAGACACTGGCGAAAAAGTCTCTTTGTAGTCAATGCCATTTTTCTGAGTATAACCTTTCGCAACTAGTCTAGCTGTATGTCTTTCGATATTGTCATTCGAGTCGCGTTTGGTCTTGAAGACCAATTTACCTCCAACTCTTTTACATCCTTCTGACAATTCTACAAGATCCCAGACTTCATTACGAGCCATCGATTTCAACTCTTCTTTCATAGCATCCAACCATTTAGAAGAATTATTACTTTCCATGGCTTGTGAAAAGGAAACTGGATCATCATCAATTCCAATATCAAATTCTGACTCTTGTAGATAAACCACATAATCATCAGAAATAGCAGATCGTCTTGGCCTTACAGACCTTCTCACTATTTGTTGTTGTGGTTCATTTATTGCAGGTTCATCAATAATAGGTTCATTACTGGGAGTTTCTTCATTTATATGTTGTTTTTGTAAGTTGTTCAAAGGTTCAACAACTGTAGGAACAACAACTTGAGATGAAGACTTAGGTAAAGAAATTTCCAACCTTACTTCTTCAATATCCACTTTTCGTGGTTCAACACTCCCACTAATTTCACCATTTTCAATGAACCTAGCATTTCCAGTTTCAACAATTCTCGTACTGTGATTGGGACAATAAATCTTATATCCTTTAGAATTTTCTGGATAACCAATGAAGAATCCACTAGTTGTTCGTAAGTCCAGTTTCTTTTCTTGTGGATTATAAATTCTAATCTCTGTCGGGTAACCCCAAACATGCAGGTGCCTTAAACTAGGTTTCCTATCCATCCACAGTTCGAAAGGTGTTTTAGGAACTGCTTTGCTAGGAACCCAGTTTAATAAATACATGGCAGTTTTTAGTGCGTACATCCACAATGAGGTGGATAAAGAGGAATTACTTAACATACTTTGGACCATATCCATAAGAGTACGATCTTGCCTTTCTGCTACACCATTTTGTTGTGGTGTACCCGACATAAAGTACTGAGCACAATGCGACGCTTTTTAAGGAATTTACCGGATGGGCCTGGGCATTGCCCCGATTCATCATATCTTCCATAATATTCACCACCTCTATCAGACCTAATGATTTTTACTTTTCTATCTAATTGTCTCTCAACCTCATTAATAAACACTTCTAATGCGTTTATGGAATGAGACTTTTCTTCCAATAGATAAATATAGCCAAAACGTGAATAACCGTCAATAAAGGTGATAAAATATCTTTCTTTTCCTAAAGAATGAGCATCAAAAGGCCCACAAATATCGGTGTGTATTATTTCAAGAAGCCGTGTGCTTCTCGTGGCTCCTTTCTTTGTGTGTTTTGTTTATTTTCCTTTAATACAATCCACACAAATACCAAGATCAGTAAAATCCGAATTATGAAGGATTTCATTCTTTACCAACCTTTGTAATCTTTCTTTGGACATGTGCCCCAAACGTTTATGCCATAAGTAAGCAGAACTTTCATTGACTAAACCACACTTATTTCCAACATTATGATGCAGGGTTAAAAGAGTCTCAGCAAAAACATGATCAAGTTTAAACCTATATAAACCATCATTTAGGATACCAGAACCGGTAAGAAGATTTTGTTTAAATAAACTGAAACATCCATTACCAAATTTAAAACAATATCCAACAGAATCAAGTTTGGACAAGGAAACTAAATTACGAGAAATGGAAGGTAAATTAAGAGTTTCAAACAAATCTAAATAATGTCCGGTATCTAGAATTACATGATAAGTTCCTATGGCTTCAATAGGAGCTTTGACTCAATTTCCCATGTAGAAGAAGTTTTCATTTGGATTTGTGATTCGGGTCGTAAGGAATCCCTGTATTGTATTAGAAATATGAGTGGTACAGCCAAAATTAAGCCACCAAGTATTATAAGGAACATCAACTAATTTTGATTCGAAACACACTAGCGCATTTAGTGTACCTTTCTTTTCGAACCATTCTTTACGTTTTTTACAATCCTTTTGAAAGTGTCCTGGTTTCTTGCAAAGCCAACACTTAAGACTATCATGTTCCTTTTTCTGGATTTGGGCAGATGACTCATTCACTTTATGGAGTCCTTGCTTGCCCTTTACCTTCTTTTCGGCTTTCTTTTTAGCTCCTTGATTCATTGTGGGATGAACAAAATGAGACCCCTGATTCTTAAGCCTTGTTTCCTCCTGAACCAACATTCCATGAAGTCCATTCACGTTCCATATATCTTTCATGGTATTATAGTTCATTTGGAAAGGTCCATACTCAGGGGGAAGTGATCTTATGATAAAGTGCACAAGAAAATTATCATCCACTTTCATCCCTGATAAAGCGCGATCCGATTATCAAGAGAACTCGAAGTAAAATTCAATTTGTAACCCAACCCAATACAAGAAAATTAAAGAACACTGGATATACGTGGTTCGATCCGGAGATCTACGTCCACGGGCGTAAAATATCACCTGCCGAGGTGTTTTTCCACTATATTCCTTTCAAGCTTACACGTCGTAGTTTAGGAGTACAAAGTGCGAACACTAAATCTGAGAACAATTCTGCTATTTATCCTATTCAATCAAAACCCTAACTAAATCCCTACAATCACGCCTACCATCTTTGCATGGGAGTTGGAAGGAGATCGTGGGGATCTCACTTTCCAAATATACTGCAATTGGGCTGCTCCAGGCCCGCGTGCACTTCTGGGCCAGCTTGGTTACTGGGCTCGCTCCTTTGGGCTCAGTTGCTTCGGGTCGGGTTGATCCGACCCGAAGTTCCTGGGCCATACCTATCAGATGTCCCCCCACCAGCCGGAGCGAGGCAGGAGCTGCAGTTAAAGTAGGGTTAGGTATAACAGGTGCTAAGGTGGAGTGGAAGGAGACGCTGCCGTGGCCGAACCGAAGTACCCTCGGGGGTCTGAGAATCAATCGGAGTCGAGGTGATTCATACCCGGATCCGGGATGATTTATACTCGGAGTGAGGGGCTCTGCGAAGACCAAACCTGACCGAACTGAAGCATGCCGCGGTCACGGGGTTGACGTGACCGGGACTGAGGTAACCCCGAGGCGATAAAGTCGACCGGGGCCGAAATAGAGTACCCCCGGGGTGATATAGTTAAGTGGGATCGAGCTGAATACGCCCGAGCTGGGGAAAACACCGGAGTGAGGTGCAAGACTTCCTGAGGAAGAATGAGGTTGATGTGATTGGCAGCGCCATTATTAGAAAGAGGGATGTGAAGTGACGCGTTTGAGATTTCCAAGGCGCATGCCCATCACGCGCCTTGGTAACTGTAACGCGCGTGGCCACCACGCGCGCATCTGAGATGCAAAATTTGAAAAGGCCAGATCTGAGCCGTTGAAGCAAGAGTATATATAACAAACGTTTGCACAGTAAACGTCATCTTCCTCATTTCGCGATTTGCAAGTTACAGAGAGCGTGAAAAAGGAGATTCATCTGTGCATTTGTGAACCATCTCAAACCAAGACCAAGTAAGTATGTCTTCTCCATCGTCTTCATCTTCACTTAGGGAAGTAGGAACCGAGAAAGCCTCGTTAAATGTACCACCCATATGCTTTATTATTCCAGAAAGATGAGTGAATAGGATGGTACATAGGGCAGATTTCATGGAGTCCGGTACCCGGGCGGTGGGGTTTGGTGAGTGTATGGAGGAAGGTTTCGAGGTGGCTATGGAGGCACTGCGGATGACTCGGGTACAAATAGAAGCCCTGATCCTATCTTTTTACTTTCCCTTTAACTTAGAATACATAGTGCCGGAGCCTAGTAACCGTGCCTGTTGCCCACCGAAGGGTTTTATTAGCGTATATATTGACCATCTACGAATAGGAATAAGATTCCCTCTCTGGGACATCGTGGTACAACTTCTTAGATATTATAACATCGCCTTGAGTCAATTAGCGCCCAATGTCGTGAGGCAAGTAGTCGGGTTTACCGTGGTATGTAAAAATGCCGGGGTAGAACCAAGTGTAGAGTTGTTCAAGTTTTTCTTCCAACTGAAGGCCTTCGGGAAATCAAAAGAGTACTCCTTTAGCCCCCGGGCCCGAGGTGGTTTCAAAATACAAAACCCGAGCAAGGTGGAGGGGTGGAAGGAGAAATTCATCTATGTGAAGACGGGTTTGGCCCTCCCGATGTGGAGGAGGGAGGAGGTGTTGGATAATGCCCCGGTGGCGGAGCCGGAGACCGAGGTGGTTAGGCAGTTCTGTACTGTAGGTACCTTCAAGACCCTCTATACCGAGGAGGAGCTTGAGGGGGCAGGATTAAGCCCGTATTACTCGGGCAGAGCAGAGGGAGTATCCACCCGGGAGCCGGAGTCGGAAGTCGGGGTTGCCGAGGAGGGTAGGAAATCTTAAATCTGCGTAATATTGGCAATGTTTTTAGGATTAACCACAAACCCCTTTTTTGTTTTTTTGCAGTGGGACGTTTTGGCAAGGAGTCTACGGGAAGCCCCGCAGTGCCCACGGCAGCAAAGAAGAAGGGGATGGCGACCGAAGTATCCCCCAGAGGGAGGGCGTCGCCCAGTCCGAGGCCATCAGCGGGGTCGGAGGAGCGCGTGGTGGCAACGGGGACAACCCCAGGAACAAAGAGGAGGTCGGAACCATCCGTGACACCTCCAGGGGCGGCCAAAAGACTCCGCACGGAGCAGAGCGCCGAGGTAAAGCATACATAATCTTCCGCCAAGGTGAAAACTTGGCTGATATTCCCCTTATATTGCTGATATTGACCCCGGTGTTTGGTTTTTGAAGGGGCAGGGGCCCATAAGTGTGTTGGGCTTGGAGGGGGCGGATGCCGAGGAGCTTCTGCGCTTGGCGCAGGGGATCATGGATCTTGGCTGAAGAAGTGAAAGGGAGGCCAAAGAGGAGCTGGCCGAGGCCGTAAGGGAACTGCGCGCGCGCAACGATAGGTTAACTCACGACCTATCCGAGGCTCGCAAGAGAGCCGCCTTGGTGGAGAAGGAGGTCGCGTGGTTGCGCGAAGTGGAGGCAGAGGCCGGGGCTCTCCGTGGTGAAACGGCCGAACTGCGGGCGGAGATAAAGGCCCGGGAAGCGGCTGTGGTGGACGGTCAAGAGGCGGTGTTGAGGGCGTTTGCCGAGAAGCTGTTCCAAACGAGCACCTTTCTCGACTTTCAGACCAATTTCATCGCAGTCGGGGATACGGCCACCCAATCAATGCTATTGGAGAAAATAAAAGAAGTCTATCCGACCGTGGACGTCTATTGTCCGGAGTTCGGATATGACTTCAACGCCGTGGGAGGGGTTGAGGAGGCGTATTATCATGCCCTGGCGCGTGTCCCGGAGTGGCCTCTGGTGAAGGCACTGGCAGAAAAGAAGAAAATCTTAAGTGCCGAGGAGATCACGGCCTGCGATGCGGACCAAGATCAAGAGTTCTTGGCATTTCGCCGTGGTGAGTTCGTCCCAGAGCCCCGAGACAAAGATCCACCTCCGCACATGGAGATAGCCGTGGAGGCCGCGGGAAATGAGGCGAGGGTGATCGGAGAGCTGCTGGAGGGAGAGCACGAGGTCGAGGAGGAGGAGCCGGAGGCAGTTGAAAGAACCGAAGAGGGGGAGGTCAGCCGTTCCCCGCAATTTTGATGCCTTGTCTAAATATAGTAGATGATAGGAAAAATTGTAATTCCGATGTAAAAATCGCTGACAATGTATGCTGTTGTTTGTTTTTTTCTGTGAATATGATATTGATTTTTGACCATACTGTCGAGTTAATGCTGTGCGATGAGTTGAGTGTGTTCCGTGGCACTGATTGTGTTTTGCGATCAGGAGGATACCGAGGAGCTTCATAATACAATAAAGAAACTCATGCAGTCCTTAGACTGGTTCCGCGGGGAGAAGGATAACCTGCAAAAACAAGTGGTTCCTCGGTTGGAGAGGAGGCTGGCCATAGCGGAGAGGAGGGCCAAAGAGGCCGAAGAGGCAAGAGCCAAGGCCGCGGAGAAAGCGAGAGACCGGGAGCTGAAATATTTGTCGACCGTAGCCGAACTAGACCGCGTGATTATCCACCAGAGGGAATATGAACGGATATTGACGGAGTACGGCCTGCTGACTTTCGAAGAAGTCGAGGAGCGAATCACTGAGATTCAGGGCGAAATTTCGTCACTGATGATGGCCGGACAGGCTGAGTCCTTGGAGCTGGTAAGAAAGCGGGAGGTGTTGGAGTTACTCCTTAATATGTATGAAGGTCTGAGGGGACGCGGCTGGTGGCGGCACACTGCCGAAGAGTATATTGCAAGCTCCAGCCGGGGCCAAGAGATCGCAAAAGCTCCACGGAAGAGTAAAAAGAGGCCGGCGAGAAAAGGCAAAGGGATAGTAATCCAAGAGCCGGCCCCGGTGACCGCTGTCGAGGAAGTCCTTGTAGCTGTTGCGGAGGAGGAGGTCGAGAAGTTAGCTGAGGAGATCGAGGTGATGGACCCCGCGGAATGGGTTCCCGCGGAATGGGCTAAGACTTCGAGACTAGCGCCTCAACCGAGTCCTCGGGGCAGGGCAAGGGGCGACGCTCTAAGACAGGTGCCAAGAGTGAGTCCGCGGCGCAGAGGGAGTCAAAGCAGGGAAAGAGAAGGAGCTCAAAGCCAAGAAGCCTCGAGATCCCGGAGTACACGGAGAAGCTCCCGGGACGGGTCTCAACGCCAGAGCGCCGAGTATTGGCTCGGAGGCCAAAAATAATGCCTACTTTTGTAGCTATGTATGCAGATATGTAAAGAAGCCTTTGTAGGGAGTAAAATGGTAGAAATATTTTGGTATGTAATGATATGTATGTTGAAAGAAAAGTAATAAACTTTTGAGCAGAATGCATGTGTAATTACTTTAATTTGTACTCGGGAGCACAATATGTACATGATGCCTGTTAGAGGAACAAGGCAAAGAATCTCCCCGGATGAATCGGGCGGGAGTTAAGGACCTCTCCGGTTAAACGGACGAGAGGAAATATAAGTCCGAGGACTATCCGGACGGATCGGGCGAGAGATCAAAGTGTCCGGAGACTCATATTAATAAGTCTAAACTAGGGCGTCCCCGTAGCGTAGAAGAAAGTACAACAAGATTCGTAAAGTAAAAACTTTATTCAAAGTAATTGTCGGAACAATAAAAAAAATACAAGGGAACTTATAACCAAGAATACGCGACAGTATGGGAATTAAAAAATAACGTACAAGGAATGTAAAGGTAGAAACGATACTTGACCCTTGGTGCTCATAGATAGAAACGCCTTAGGTTGGTAAATGCCAGGTTCGGGGAATCGGAGTTCCATCAAGATGCGCTAACTGGTAGCACCCGGAGTCATGCGCGGCAATGATGCGATAAGGACCTTCCCAGGCGGCATGCAATTTACCCTCGGGGGCAGCCTTGCTGGTTGAGTTAAGCCGGAGTACCAAGTCCCCGACATTAAACTGAGTACCCCGAACCCGGAGGTTGTGATACTGAGCTGCGCGTTGCTTACACTTGGCATGCTAGATGAAAGATTGAGCACGACGATATTCGAGCTCGTCTAACTTAGCACGGATGGCTTCATTATTAGCCTCGGGATCCAGAGTAACGAGGCGGGGACTAGGCACGCCGATTTCCGCAGGAATGACTGCCTCGGAACCGTAAGTGAGGCTGTAGGGGGTTTCTCCGGTTGAGGTGTGCGGTGTGGTGCGATAGGCCCAAAGAACCTGCGGAAGATTCTCGGCCCAAAGACCCTTATCTCGATCTAAGCGTTTCTTCAGACCCGTAAGGAGTGTGCGATTGGTGACTTCGACTTGACCATTGGCTTGAGGATGAGCGACTAAGGTGAAAATTTGCTTAATGTGGAGCTCCTCGCACCATGACCGGAAGGGGTCATTGGCGAACTGTTTGCCGTTGTCTGAGATAATGGCGCTCGGGATGCCGAAGCGGCATATGATATTACACCAGACAAACTTCAAAATGTTCTGACCAGTGATGGCGGTGAGAGGTTCGGCTTCAACCCATTTGGTGAAGTAATCAACAGCGACCACAAGAAATTTTGGTCCCCCCGGAACGACTGGAAACGGGCCCACAATATCAATTCCCCACTGGATAAATGGCCAGGCACTTTGTATGACAGTGAGCTCGGTTTGTGGTAAATGCTTCACGCGAGAGTGTCGCTGACACTTGTAGCATTTGGCCACCAAATCATGGGCATCGTTAAACAACGTGGGACAGTAATTCCCCCACCGAAGAACTTTCATGGCCAAAGTCCGCGAGGCAATATGGCTGGCATAGGCCCCCTCGTGAAATTCCCGAAGAACATGATCAGCCTGGGCAGGGGCAAGGCAACGAAGACTCGGTTGTAAGTACGACCGGCGGTACAAAATCCCATCGTGGAGTGCATATTTAGGTGCCTTAAGAACTATCCACCGAGCTTGTAATTTGTCATCTGGCAAGGTACCATCCCGGAGATAATGGATGATCGGGGTCATCCAATTAGGACTGCTCTCAGTCAATACGGTGACTGCGGCCTCATGAATGGAAGGATGAAGGGCATCTTCGACGATGATGTCCGGAGACATGTTAGTAAGGACCAAGGAGGCCATTTTGCTGAGAGCATCAGCTTGAACATTTTCCTTGCGAGGTACCTGCTGGATATCAACCGAAGCAAAAGTTGACAAAAATTTGAGTGTCAAAGCGAGGTACCTTTTCAACGTATCATCCTTGGCCGTGTAGGTGCCTTTAATTTGATTAGAGACCACCTCGGAATCCGTGAAAAGCTGGAGATGGGAGGCTGCAAAGGATTGAGCGAGCCGGAGCCCAGCAAGGACTGTCTCATATTTCGCTTCATTGTTAGTCACCTTGAATTTAAACCGCAGCACGTATTTGATTTCAACGCCCTCGGGGCCAATGAGAAGGACCCCGGCGCCACTGCCTCGAACAGCAGAGGCACCATCCACGTATAGTTGCCACTTGCGGGTTGGAGCTTCGAGGTCGGCATGGTTAGGACTAGCGTTATTTACAGACGGGCCGGGGTCAGCCACTAGAGCTTCGGCCAAAAAATCTGCGAGGGCTTGACCCTTGATGGCTCGGCGAGGGAGAAATTGAATATCATATTCTCCCAGTTCGATAGCCCACTTAGCCAAGCGCCCTGACACATCGGGCTTGTCGAGGATTTGGCGAATGGGGTGATTAGTGAGAACCTTGATATCACGCCCTTGGAAATAAGGCCGTAGGCGACGGGCCGCCATGACGAGAGCCAGCACTGTTTTTTCCATCATGGAGTACCGGGTCTCCGCCCCTTGGAGTGCTCGGCTCACAAAATATACGGGGTGCTGACTTCCATGAGTCTCGCGTATGAGAGCCGCGCTGATGGCTTCCTCGGCAGATGCTAAATATACATATAGAGGTTCTCCGGGGAGAGGAACGGACATAGTGGGCAACTGCTTGATATGGTGCTTTAGAGCCTCAAAGGCTTCGGTGCACTGCGGGGTCCACTCAAATTGCTTTGCCTGCCGCAGAATTTTGAAGAATGTAGACAACACGATTTAAGGCTGCAAGACCACCGGTAAGGCGCTGAACTTCCTTTACCGTCTTCGGCTGTGGCAAATCCAACACATCTCTAATCTTTGCCGGATTGGCCTGGAGGCCGTGCTGTGAGACTACATAGCCCAAAAACTTTCCTGAGCCAACTCCAAAGGTGCATTTTGCCGGATTGAGGCGTAGATTATAACGCCGCAATGTGTTTAACGTTTCCGCAATATCTTGTACACATGTAGATTGAGAGGTACTTTTGATAACAAGATCGTCAACATATACCTCTACATTCCGACCAATTTGATCTCGGAAGAAGTGGTCCATGAGGCGTTGGTAAGTGGCTCCGGCATTCTTTAGCCCAAAAGGCATTTTCTTGAAGGCAAAGCATCCAAAGTCAGTGATAAAGGCCGTTTTGAGTGCATCACTGCGATCCATATGAATTTGATGGTATCCCTTGTATAGATCCAAAAAGCAAAGCGCCTTGTGCCCAGTAATAGCTTCGGCTTTTTGGTCGATAGAGGGCAGAGGATAACAATCTTTTGGGCAGTGCTTGTTAAGATCAGAGAAATCCACGCACATTCTCCATGCCCCACTAGACTTCGTCACCATCACGGGATTAGATAACTAGGATGGGTAATGTACTTCAAACAGAATGTCTGCATCTAGAAGCTGTTGTACTTCAACTTGGATAGCTGCGTTCCGCTCCGGAGCGAATTTTCTCCGTTTTTGTTGTATGGGCTTGACGCTGGGATCAATATTTAACTTGTGGGTAATGAATTCCGGAGAGACCTCCGGCATGTCCAATGGGGACCACGCGAAAACTTCAGAATATTCTCGCAAGGTCTGGATGATGGCGTTATGTAACCACGGAGTATCCACAGCACCGACGGTTATAGTGTGCTCCGGTTTAGCTGGATCGAGCGGCACTTGGACAGTGCTGTCAACGAGCGATATAGATGAATCCGAGGTGGGAGCCGAGGTGGTTACCTGAAACTGTGGCTTGGGGGGAACCTTCGTTGCCTTTTTGAGTGCGACATACATGCACTCTTTGGAGACTCGCTGATTGCCGCGGATAGCCACCTCGCCATGTGATGTAGGGAATTTCAGCGCGAGGTGGTATGTGGAGCAAACGGCCTTCGCCGGGGTAAGCCAATCTCGACCCAAAATCATGTTGTATGGTGATGGGGAATTAACCACATATAAATCCACGAAGATGGTTTTTATTGCTGGATAAGTTCCAAGCGATGCAGGAAGGTTGATGACTCCTTCAGGTCGGACACCCTGGGTGAAGGTCTGTAGCGGCCCGGGGGCCGGTCGGAGTTGTTCACGAGAAATACCCATTTTCTGAAAACAGTCGGTGAATATGACGCTAACTGCGGCTCCGTTGTCGACAAAAACCCGCTTTATCGTAACATTAGCTATGACCATGTCAATGACGATGGCGTCGGTATCTGGGGTGAGCTCGGGAACAGGATCTTTGTCAGTAAAACTTACGGTTTCAGATTGGTGGAGGCGTTTGTGTCGCGGCTCCTCGGGAGGAGACCTGTGCGCTTCCGCCTTCAAGGCACTTCGGGAAGCCCCAGTGAGGATGGCCCCATAAATCACATTTATGACGTGAGTAGGCGGATTGTCTCCGGGTCCTCCATGAGGAGGCGGTTGCGGCAACAAGTGGGGTGGCTGACGACTTCCCTGGTCCTGCCGCGCATAGTTGTTGTACCCAGGCCTGTTATTCTGCCATTGCGGCCTGTTTTGCCGTGGACCGCGGTCATTGTAGCCTCCACGGTTTTGTTGTGAACCTCCATTCTGGCTTGACCGAGGCTTGTCGTCAGTCCGAGAGACATACTGCCGTAAGAAACCCCTCTTTAGACAATCTTCGATTTCTTTTCCATGTTCTCTACACTCCTCTGTTTCATGTTCATGATCATGGTGGTACGTGCACCACTTGTCGCGGTTATGCTTTTCTGCCGGTGCAGTCATCCGCAGGCACGGCCGCAGATCGTTCTTGTGAACAGAAAGAATTTCGGCTCGTGATTTTGTAAGCGGAGTAAGTTGGGGGATATCTCCGCGTGGTTCCAGACGTCCTCTGTTTAGACGAGAGAACGCACTAGGCCGAGTATTGGGCCCAGCTTGTGTTCTATCTGATTGCCGCTTACTGGCATGCTTCTCACGTTTACGGCGAGTCTGCTCCTCAGCCTTGGCGAACCTGCATACAATGTTAAACAAAGCCCGGGTTGTAGCTGGAGGGTTCCGGACCAGCTCGGTGTAAAGCGGCCCGGGGCGAAGGCCATTCAAAAAGGCGTTGATGATAACATCGTCCGACCGGCTTCCCACCTTAAGGCTCTCCGCCGTGAAACGATCAAGAAATTGGGTAACAGTTTCTCCATCCCGTTGTTCCATATTCATGAGGTCGGCCAAGGTGGCCATGGGCTTTGCCCGCGTATGAAAACGCGCCCAAAACTGTTCGGCAAGATCCCGAAAAGAGCTTACGCTACCCCGGGGCAAAGAATCGAACCAAAGCCTAGCTTCGTCTTGGAGATACTCAGGAAACACCTTACACAAATGGTGAGGAGTGCAATTGCGGTTGAACATAGCATACTTGAAGGCGTTCAAAAAATTACTTGGATCGCCGGTGCCGTTGTACACGGCCACTGGGGGAAGCTTGAACCCCTCTGGGAGTGGGACAGCAAGAATCTCGTCGGAGAACGGGGTGATGATCTCCCATCAGCATCGAGGCCCAACACTTTGTCAAGCTCCGCGGCAAATTGGGTTTTCTCTTGTTCTGAGGGATCCAGCGCACGGGATTGGTCTAAGCGAGCACGCTTCGGGGCGTCTACAGGTTTTCGGCGATGCACACCTTCGTGGACGTCTTGGGGCCTCGACCTATTAGAACTGCGGTTATCCACTGGAGAGACTGTCCTTAGTCGTCGACGCTCAAGCCTCGCTCGATGAGGGGGATCTTCATCCAATTCACGTGACAAATTACGGGGCGAATTTCTCACGTTTACGGCACCATTGTTGGCGCGCTCACCGGAATGGGCACGCCGATTGTTCCATTCTTGGAACAGAGCGGCGTGTTCCTGAAGAAAGGCTCGCTGCACCTGCGACAACTCGGGGGCAGGCGGAGGATTAACTTGCGCCGAATCATCAGCAGGGGGATGATTCGACATGTTGGCGTGTTCCGCGGGCAGATCTTGGTTTCGTTGACGGGGTGGCGGATTCTGGTCTACAGGAGGATCACGACGGGACCGGGTAGGATTAGCAGACCTACGGTTATTCACCATAGCGATTGCAATGACGTTGAAATAAACTAGGGTTTTCTTGCCAATCGGTTCCCATAGACGGCGCCAATTGATAAAGAGCAATCCGGTTATCAAGAGAACTCGAAGTAAAATTCAATTTGTAACCCAACCCAATACAAGAAAATTAAAGAACACTGGATATACGTGGTTCGATCCGGAGATCTACGTCCATGGGCGTAAAATATCACCTGCCGAGGTGTTTTTCCACTATATTTCTTTCAAGCTTACACGTCGTAGTTTAGGAGTACAAAGTGCGAACCCTAAATCTGAGAACAATTCTGCTATTTATCCTATTCAATCCAAACCCTAACTAAATCCCTACAATCACGCCTACCATCTTTGCATGGGAGTTGGAAGGAGATCGTGGGGATCTCACTTTCCAAATATACCGCGATTGGGCTGCTCCAGGCCCGCGTGCACTTCTGGGCAAGCTTGGTTGCTGGGCTCGCTCCTTTGGGCTCAGTTGCTTCGGGTCGGGTTGATCCGACCCGAAGTTCCTGGGCCATACCTATCAATCCCCAATGACTTAAGTTTTGCTGCAATGTTCGTCATCTCAATGACATGCTCGTGCATGCTACGAGAACAATCAAACTTCATGGTGGTTAAAGTAGCCATTAGTGTCCCAGCGAGAGACTTATCAGCAGTTTGAGAATGTTCTTTCACAAGTTTCATAAATTCCTTAGCATTTTCAGTTTGAGATATAGTAGAGTTGATATTGTCTGCTACACTCATTCACATAAATCAGGCTTAATCTGTTCAATGTAACCCAGGCATCATGGTTAACTTTTTCGACATCACTGCTTTTGTCAGTAATAGCAGGTTTGTCGAATTTGAGTGAATAATCAAGATCCAAAACACCGAGATGAAATTGAATTTGTTCACTCCAGTCAGGATAGTTTAGTCCATTAAATTTTTGAACAGATGTAGCAAGCGAACGAAGAGCAATAGGAATAGGCACTGCAAGGAAACATATAATTATTTACATTAATGCTTTGAGTAACATAAACACAGATTCAGGATCAATAATCAATAAATGTACATTGATGTTCTCCTTTGAGAGATACAACAATATACAATCATAACCATAATGATGCTTGTAAAATTTACACAATTTGATAATTGAATACACTTAATGAACTATTTTTTTTCATCTTTGGATGTACAAAATGGTTAACATAATATATCAATTATCACGTTATATTCATAATTTATAAGAACTAATGATCCACCTTTGAGTAATATTTAATGTCTTATAATTATGAATTTTGATTACCCATAAATTTAAAGAATTGTTAGATCACAAACATCACATTCTTATGGATAATCAAATATTTATTATATGATTTAAAATTTATTAAACTTTCAGGTCAGACCACTTTGGTGATTAACAGACCAACATCAGATATATTCAAATTATATAGTAATATTACTAATAAAGTTATGAAGCCTTCAAACATAATTTTAATTCTGAATCAAACATAATCTCACATACATCAGAATGCAAATCACTTGACACAAAATACAAGTCATAATCATTAGTCGACAACTTGACAAAATCATAATATGTGACTAAAGGGAATTTTGAGTTCACTATACCAGCATCATGTATTGAGAATTTATAAGAACAATTAATAGACCTTATACTAGTTTCGGACAATGCATTAGCACATCCATAAATAAATGACATAATAATTGTATGTCCATATATCTTCTGGCGCAATCAAAAAATAAATTATATAGCATCTTGAGTTTATGTATATCAATAACGAATAGTTAATTGATTTTATGTTATTGACCACAATCACCATTAGTTGCCACTTCGTCATCATGAAATTGAATTCATAAGCATCATCGATATACATGTTTGAAGGAATACAGGTTTGTTTAATAAGTATCATCGATATGTTTTATATCCTATTGATCAGAGTATTTCCCTGATTGTGACGGAAACAATTAGCTTGTAAGTGCAGCTGATGATATTTTCATTAAGCAAGTACTCAATTGTAACCGCAAGTCAATTATAAGGAAACTACTAATTAAGTTATAGGATTCGTATAATATTGAATGAAAAATAATGATATTCATAACCATGCTTTGATACCACATGTAAGTTTAATCACGTGTACATAATTGCAATAATAAGATTAAACATGGATCTTGGAATTCACGATTTTCACATTCGATTGACATATAAAATTAGCGCAATAACCTTGAGACGCCATTGATTGATTCTCTTTGATGGAAGAAATTGATTTCTATCTCCTAGCCCTTCTTTAGAACATAGCACTTCTGATTAAATTAGGTGATAGAAATAATGTAACTCCGTTATATTTTATAGGCGGAGAGATGACCAATTCCTGATAGGATTAGGATTATAATGCAATTAAGATTGATATTCATTCACGGTCTATCAACGTAAAAATAATATCTTATCAGATATATTCTGATCAAATATTATCTGGAAGATTATTTATTTAAACCATTAAGATATGTAAAATATCTTATTAACTTAATCTGATGGTACGTGAGCCACAATAATCTTACAAACTTAGATTACAATCATATACCATAAGTAAGGGACATAATATGAAATAGACTTTTGGATAACTTTTACTATAATTTTGACATCCATGTAACTATACTATAATCTTAGCTTTTTAGAAAATAAATCTAACCCTATTTGACAATACTAGTCTTACTACTAATTATTATCTAATTACTATAATTAACCTAGTACCTATTTAATATAATTACCCGTACTACCGTTATTAGCATCTCATCCCACGTCACCTGCCCCCTCCACCACCCCAACACCCCACCTCCACCCCGCTCCATACAGTCTGGATGGATAAAATTATACAGATTTTCGTGACAAGTGTGTATCGTAGCAAATGTGCCATAATTCGTCTTAAATGTGCCATGATATGTTACGATTTGTGGCAAGTGCCTGTTTTAAAAAGAAAAAAAAAAAAAACTGAGAAATGACTCAGAGGAGGGAGGAGTGTTGGGTGGTAGAAAGAATCATTACAACAAAGAAAGAAAAATTGAACTATATCTTTTATTTTTGGGTTGGGAGGAGAGGAGAGGGGAGGGGCAAGGCATAGGAGTTGGTGGTGAAAGTATTATAAAAAATAAAAAACTGCTTTTTTTTTTTTTTTTTTTGGGAGAAGGGGTGAGGGCGAGGTCGGGGGTTGAGGGATGGGATTGCAGGGTGGAGGAAGGAGGGTAGCAGGAATCGTGGCAAGTGATATCGCGACAAGTGAGCATACTGACAAGGCTAAAATTACAGTATAGTTACAAAAAAAAATAAACTTATGCTATAAGTTACAAAAAAACACTATTTACACTAGTTTTCACATAAATCAATATCTATTTAAATAGCAATAGAAATTCAATCATTTATATAAAACTAATAAACAATTGTTTTAATAGAAAATGGGATTATTTAATAAGAAAAATTAGTACTTTTCTAATTAGGGACGGGGATCCCTGGACTTCCAATATATTTTTTCACATGTTATTTTATTTAATATTTTATTATTGATAATCTGAATATATAAAAAATCGATCTCCTTACTTTTCCTAACCTTGCCCCCCTTATTAAAAGTTTCCATCCTTGTGTAAAAAAAGTCGCCCCTTAGATTTGTCCCTATTTTCAATAAATTTATTTAGTTCATTTTACCAAGTATGTTATAATATTTTTTGATGTGTTCTGTGGATATTTTGTTGGATTAACTAGTGCAAGACCCGTGTAGCACAAGGGTTTTTGTATTAAGCCAAATAAAAGATAGAGGACATAAATAAAGAAATATAATAGTTTATAAAGTGTTATCTACTCCCTCCATTTCAAAATAAGTGTCTTTTTAATTTTTTATTTAAAAAAAATTAAGGATAGATTTAAAAGGAAAATATTTCCATACATAATCCATTTTGTTGGATATATTTTGTGGAATAAGAAAATAATCAATAAATTAAGTAGGTTATTTGTGATAAAATTGAAAGAATTGTGGTTTTTTGTGCTAAAGCGACGCTTGTTTTGAGAATTTTCATTTTGACTAAAAAGATAGTTATTTTAAGACTGGAGGTTAATTTTTTAAGTAATAATTATATATTGCATGCCTAGTTTAGCAAAGTATGACCGAGGTACAGTAGTATAGTTATATGAGAATGTATGTGAAGATGATGAGAGTTGGTCCCAGTATTTAAATATGCAAACCTTGTGTATATACTCTCCATAACATTCTTAAATATGCAAACCTTGTAACTTTTAGAGCCCGTTGGTTACAACCCATCAATGACAATGGTAATGAATATGAATGAGGGGTCAATCATATTGTGAAATGAAATAGGGGAAATTGTTAACAAAATAAGGTAATGATTAACTTATTTATTATGTACCAAGCACCATAAATGGTAATGAATCTTCATTCATTCCCATTCCTTACTCCTAAACCCCCCAACCAAGCGGTCCCTAAATAGTCGTTTATCCATTTCTTTATTTTTTAATTGAACTTTATTATCTGAAAATGGTTATTGTAGGACGACGTATGTTCATATAAGGTGGAGTGCATAAACAGATACTTCACCCATCCTGAATGAACTTGTACACTTCTATTTCGGTTCGTCTCAAACAATTTGCACACTTTTTTAAAAAGGAAACTAATCTCACAAATTCTAAGAATTGCATTCCAGTGTTATAATGCTTAAACATAACAATAAAACATGATAAGAAACACTACGATATAAACATGGGGCTGAATCCCTCAGACCTCTCGGACTTTCTGTTATTGATAATATTACCAAATAGGCTATGTTTTACAAGAAGACCTCACTCTTCTATACCTAACCTATTGTATCACCAATAATGCTCGGTGACTCCCGTCGACTTCTTCGACACTTACACGACACACCACCGAAGGTCGGATGAACTCTCCCGAGCCCGCATTGAAGTAGCTTCTCCCGAAGACACTTCTACTTGACCCAATAAGACTGACAATCTATTACAACTTGCAAGCTATGATATAACACGCTGAACATCAACTCTTGACTCTATAATAATAAGACAACTCGAATACTCAAATACAAATTTAACTCTCCAAAATATGTTCACGTATTCGATACTTTTTTTATATGAGGAGAATCTGTATATATAATCTTCAATATGGATAAGATCAACTCCTTCTTCAAGTAACAACATATCTTCTTTCATATCTTCTTGATATTGTCCAACAATCAAATCTCCATATTTTCTGTACTCAAAAATAAAAAATAACTAACGATATATTGTTTACAATAAGCCCAAAATTAATATCATTTACAATTTCTCCCTTTTTGGGCATTTTTGTCAAAAATAACTTTTATAAAAGATCAAGAAAGAAATAATGCAGAAATAATCAAGAAGAACTTCTCTTAAAGATGGCACTCCCCTTCAGCTGTATATTCAATGTCAGCCATGGTGCGAGATAGGCGGATGATTATGACGACTAAAATTTATATGATAGATATGAGATAGTGTGGTGAGATAATAACCAGTGTAATGGTCCTCGATTTTTGAAGAGGATATGGGTTTAAGTCTAGAGCACTCTTTACTTCAGCCCACAAGATATTTTTCACCTGATCTAGGGATTAGAATAATGGAACCAAAAAATAAAAATTAAACACATGTCCACGATCTAATTTTACGGATTAAAAATGAGCAACATGGATATAAAAATGAGAATTTGCACACACCCATCAAGTCATGCAAAAGATGCCTAATGCAATAATATAAATAGACTCGTGTAATAAGTGCCCCACAATTTGTAGCAAGCAGAGCATTTGACAAAGAACTAGACAAAATTCCACATATTCCACATCAAGGCATTACTGGCATAATTTGAGAAGACAGGCTAATAAAATATTAAAACAAAGGTTCCTTATTCGTCCGACTTCTTTTACCCTCTCGTGGAGTAGCTCGCGAACCCCACGAGCCAAAACTGCATTAGGAAAATCAGGTGCGACAAGCTCGTGGTTCTTCTTATAACCCCTTGAACAAAAATTAATAAAACAAGCATTTAGAAATCAAACATTTTACCTTTGTGGTTGGCGGCTTTCACAGATCAATCACTTTATTCGCCAGTAGCTCTTTTCGATCTTGTGATCGATAGCTACTCTCAACATCATTTCATGACCGTAGCCCTTTCCGACAAGAGGGGAATGAGTGTGCCAGTTAGACGAAAAATAATGTTAAGTTTTAAGCCAAACAACCCTTTAAACTTGTCCCTTCATATGTGACGTACGCATGACACGAGGATGTAGAAAAGAAATGTCTAATACAGATCCTAGATGCATGTTATAACATGTATTTTTTTTTTTTTCTTGGAAATTAAAGACCTATTGAATTTTTTAGTCTGGCAAATCACTGAAATCTAGGACCTTAAAATAAATATCCGATAATTGATCTTTAGTTTGAACATGATTCATGATAGCAGTTCCTTCTTCCATTAGTTCCTGAAAATGGCGGTGTCTAATATTCATGTCCTTTATTTAAGAGTGTAGGACTAGACTTTTGGTAAAGATATTAGCACTGGTATTGTCACGGAAAAGATTGGGAACACTTACCTCAACACCATAGAATGACAATCTTTGATTCATCCTTACAGGTTGTGCGCAACAGCTCCCGCCCGGTTGTTATACACTCTACCTCTTTATAGCTCTTATGTTCATGATTCAACGTGTAAAGGAGATCAACAAATCTATCACCGGCTAACACATATTCATCGTCATAAGCACTGGTCTTTGGTACATTTAACATGCAAACCTTGATCACCTCAATGAATAATGCTAATGAGATTAATTTTCAAGTTTTCAACTAACAAAACATCAGGCAATTTAGGGAATCCGCTTAAATTAAGTGTACTCTTCCCAATTACTCTACTTCTAACTCCATCACCAAAAGTAACAAATTCATTGACAAGGTTCTATGTTAACCAAGTGTGACCTATTTCCAGTCATATGACGCGAGTACCCACTATCAAAATACCAAGCACCCGAAATAACAGAATTTAAAGTAAGATGAACATTAAAACAATAATTATTCTTAAGAACCCAAACTTGGCGTTTCTTCGAGTGTTGTAGTGGTCTCACATCCACCTTTCTTCATGGTATTCTTCGAGGACGGCCTCTGTAGTTCCAACCTGAAAAGGTATACAAATAATCAGCTTTAATTTTATAACAATTAGAGCGAAGATGTCCAGGTATACCATAATAATGATAAATGGGAATGAATGGGGGATTATTTTCGAAACCTAGCTCAAAATGTTGTAACATTCTATTTGGTCGACGACCTTTTTTCCTTGCAATATGTTGGTCGTTTTTATACTGTCCAGTAGGACGTGGGTATCTGAAATTATTTCCAGATTGTTCTGCAAATTTTCCGTGCTCAACATGTGTTATAACATTTTCACCCGACTGCACACAAAAATAGACTGATCAGCATTAGATGACTCCCCTACATATCCAAGACCCGTTACATCTCCATGATTCTTTCATAGACTTATGAGTTCAGTTAGAGAAGCCTTACTAGAGTTGAAACTAGTAAAACCCTGCTTCGATTGTTCTAACTCTGGGTTCAACCTTTCGATGGTTTGCTTTTTTACCATCAAACAGTCCGTGCACATATCCAAATCATTCTTAATCTTTTGAAGTTTCGTCTGCAAGGACGTTATTTCTCTTTTTTTGTCTGTTAGTGTGTGTTGTAATACTGACTCTACTTCTCGAATCTTTTCAGCAACGTACATTAGCTCTACCTAAGTCAATCTCCTAGGTCAGATTAGCTATAGTAGCATTCTTTTCTTTCAAGGCGATTTTCAGTTTTTCATCTCTGCTTGAGGTTCTCGAAGTTGCGCTTTGAGTTTTTTATCGCCTTGCTCACGCGAATGCACTCAACTGACAGTTTTTTGTACATCCTCTGCATTTCTTCTATGGTTGGTGATGCACGTTGATTATGCATGTAATTAGGTCGGTGTATGGTACTATTTGATAAGAATTATGTGCATAAATGGTTGGAAATTGTATGAAATATGATATAAGTGACCAATTGACGTACTTGACTTGTTTTAAAGTATTTTGAGCATTTTCAAGCTAAAAAGTTGTGATTTACGACTACCGGACAAGAAAACAAGTTGAAACGGAGCAAAAATCGGCCCAAAGTAGTGAAAATCAGTGAGAACCGACCTGAACCGTCCAAGAACCGGTCCAAACCGGTCCGAACCGTCCAAGAACCGATCCAAACCGGTCCGAATCGTCCGAGAACTGGGCCAAACCGGTCTGAACCGGTCCAGGAGCAAAACGGGGCAAGAACCGACACGGCCGCGTCACAAAGCAACACGGCCATGTCAAAAGTGGTCTGCAACGTGTGAATTGGTTCTGAAATAGAACATGGCCGTGTCACAAAGCAACACGGCCGTGTCATTTAAAGCAACACGGCCGTGTCAAAAGGCGCGTCGATTGTTAAAATCCTATTTTAATTGAGGATTTGATTTCTTAATTCAAGGGGGATTATCTAACTCTATAAAAAGGATTCAAGTGCTTCTTACAGAAAAAAAACACACATATTATCTGAGTTTGAGGCACGAGACGACTTGGACGACGACGAAGATTCGATCAGCGGAACGAGATACTCGGGTTTTAGCAATTTCCCTAGTTTAGTTCTTTAGAATGTTTTGTCTTAAATATTATATTGAATTGAGCCTAGGCATGAGTAGCTAAGCTATTCGTGTCCTAGGGTTAGAAAGTAGGAATTATTTATAACGATGTTTTGATTTATGTTTTAACTTATTGAATTCTGTTCTTTGATATGTTTATCTTTATATCCGTTTTAACAACTAAATTTGGACTGGCCATCGAGGTTTAGTAATTTCGTTTAACAAATCCGCTTCGAGAGAAGGGGTTTGTTATTAGACTTACGATATAGAGCGTAGTTGTCTATGACTGTGTAGGCATAGGTTTATGAACTGTTTGGAGTTGCTAGGATTAATTGACTCGAGAGGGTAATTGTCTTAGTTAATCAACGATCTAATTACTTCGAGAGGAGGGTTAGGTTATTATTGCACCGCTTAATAAACATTAGATCGGTTAAAATCAATAAGTTAATTCTCATCATCATTGGAATAAATATTCTGAAATCGATACCCTAGGATGCTGTTTTCCCTTGATTGTTAATTATTTGTATTTATTCAAGTTTGAATTTAGAGTTAATTAAGTATTTTAGTTAGTAAAATCAATCTTTCCTGAATTAGTGTCTAGTTAGGATATTCCTAGAATATTGAGGTATCAAACTACCTAAAGACCCTATTCCTTGTGGGATCGACCTTGACAATAGTACTACACCTACATCCGTACACTTGCGGAACACTAGGTTATAAACCGACGTGTCAAGTTTTCGGCGCCGTTGCCGGGGAATAGGATTTAGCGCTTAGTTTTTACCTTGAAAAATAGGAGGAAACTAGACTAGATTTTATTTATTTTTCGTAATTTTAATTTTAATTTTCGTTTTTTTTTTTTTTTTTTGTTAATTTTTGTGTTACACGGTATTTACTGTTTTTGGTGTTATCAGGCATCGCATGCACACGAGATCAAAAGGAAAAGAGACTCTTCTTCCTTTCGATCCAGAGATTGAAGCGACAGCTCGTAGACACCGCAATAGAAGGTCTGAGATGGAGAACCCACCGCAGCAACCGAATGATGAAGCATTAAATAGAGTGCAAACAGCTTTAGCACGATTGGACGATCGCGTCACTACCATACAGCAGCAAATACCTATACAGCAGCAACAGTTGCCACAACAGCACGGACAGATTCCAATAGAGCCAGATGCGGGAGAAGAAGACGATACACCCATTAGTGACTGTTTAAGGCCAAATCCTAATCAACAGTCAGGAGGAGTACGACCCCCGTCTCTGAATGCCAATAGTTTCGAGCTAAAGCCTGCATTGATCAACATAGTGCAGCACAACCAGTATGGAGGAAGTGCATTGGAGGATCCGAACGCTCACCTGATAAAGTTCCGAAGACTGGCGGACACAATCAAAATAAACCATGTGCCACACGAGCAGGTTAAGCTGAGATTGTTTCCTTTTTCGTTGAAGGATAGAGCTCTCCAATGGTTCAATTCCTTGGAAGATATCACCAGCTGGGAAGAGTTGAGCACTTCGTTCCTATTGAAGTACTTTCCACCGAGCAAGATGCTCGACTTGCAGAATCAAATTAATCAATTCAAACAGCTGGATCAAGAACCGTTTGGAGAAGCTTGGGAGCGATTCCGGGATCTTATCCAGAGTTGCCCTCAACATGGGTTTACGAAAAAGCAGCAGATATGTAAGTTTTATAATGACTTACTCGCTCCGACCAGAAACCAAGTGGATGCAGCTGCAGGTGGTAGCTTGATGGAGACATCAGTAAAGACAACATTCTCGATTTTGGATGCTATGGCTAGAACAAGTTATCAATGGCCAAACGAGAGAAACCAGCCACGGAGGGTGGTGAATGTTATGGAAGTGGAGACGGTCAGCAATGAGCCGCTGGACAAACTCACATCACAGCTGACAGCCCTGACGAGTCAAGTCAATATGCTAACTAGTCTGACGTTGGCACAACAAACAGGGGGTCAAGAACAAGCTGAAGAAGTTAATTTTCTAAACCAAAGGAACTTCAACAACTTCCAAAACAACCAGCCTAGGTACAATCAGTACCCACAAAATAGGAATCAACAAAACATCTCATATGGGAATTCCAAGAACACACTCAATCCACCACCTGGGTTTGCCGTTACAAACGGTATGATACATGACGGTAAGAAGCCATCACAAGAAGAGATTGCCCAATCACAGTTTGAAAAGTATGATGAGAAGTTAGCTCAATTGGAGAAGAAAGTAGAAGGAAAATTTATTGAGCTAAACAAGCATATAACTGGGCAAGGGGCAGACATCAAGAGGTTAGAGAATACGATGGTGCAGACTCAAGTGAGTATTGGGGAGTTGTCTTCCAATATGAGCCAGTTGATCAAGATTGTCGGGGCCCAACACAAGCAGGGCCAATTTCCGAGTGATACAATGGTGAACCCAAGAGAGCAATGTCAAGCCATTCAGTTGAGGAGTGGTACTGAGTACGAGGGACCCCAGCTGCCGGTTGATGAAGATAAAGTGGTGGAGAAAGAGCAAATGGAAGAGAAGCACGAGCAATCGGGCAAGAAGAAAGCAGGAAAGCAAAGCGAAGGACAGGAAATCAAAGCAGACATCCCACCTTATGTCCCGGCTGTCCCATTCCCACAAGCCTTAAGGAAGAAGAAGATCGATGAGCAGTTCGCGAAGTTCTTGGATGAAGAGGATCCAAATTAACATCCCCTTCGTTGAAGCACTGCAGCAGATGCCGAACTACGCTAAATTTCTGAAGGAAGTGATCTCAAAGAAGAAGAAGTGGGAAGAATACGAGACAGTCAACCTGACTGAAGAATGCAGTGCTGTGATCCAAAGGAAGCTACCGCTCAAGCGAAAAGATCCAGGTAGTTTTACTATTGCATGTCAAATAGGTACTGTTACATTTGATAAGGCACTGTGCGATTTAGGGGCTAGTATTAACTTGATGCCATTATCTATTTTTGAAAAATTGAGTCCAGGTACTTTAAAACCCACTACAATTTCTTTACAAATGGCTGATCGGTCTATGACGTGGCCAAAAGGGATTGTAGAGGATGTTTTGTTAAAAGTTGGGAAATTTATAATACCTGTGGATTTTGTGGTTTTAGATATGGTAGAAGATAAAGATGTCCCTTTGATTTTAGGTCGCCCGTTTCTAGCAACGGGAAAAGCATTGATAAATGTCCAAAAAGGAGAGTTAACATTAAGGGTAGATAAAGAGCAAGTTACTTTTACAATCTATAAAGCTCTACAACATCATGATAGGGAGAATGAATCTCAATTAGAAACATGTAGTTTTGTTCATACAATTGAAGCTGCATTTTATAGGAAACTAACCTCCCCAAGTGATAGTGATCCCCTTGAAACATGCATTACCAATTTTGTTTATAATGTTAATCTCCATGACCTTACTGACCTTGATCTTGCCGAAAGTGTTAGTGCATTGAATGTCTTGTAGGATGCTCCTAAGGGGAGTTCGACTCAAGGAAACATAAACAAGAAGGCAGTTGAAGAAGAGCAAAAAGGGGGCGATGGATGCCCGGAGTTGAAACCATTGCCTGATCATCTGCGGTACGCATTTCTAGATAATGAGCACAAATATCCGGTAATAATCTCCTCTTCCCTTACTGATGTTGAAACTGATAAGCTGTTGTGTGTATTGAGGAAGTATAAATCTGCTATAGGATGGTCAATAGCTGACTTGAAAGGAATTAGTCCTACGATTTGCATGCATAAGATTCTGATGGAAGATGAGTATAAACCCTCTGTTCAAAACCAACGTAGGCTTAACCCAATGATGCAAGAAGTAGTTAGGAAAGAAGTACTTAAGTGGTTAGACGCTGGGATCGTTTTTCCTATTTCTGATAGTAAGTGGGTAAGTCCAACTCAGGTTGTGCCAAAGAAGGGGGGGATGACTGTAGTTAAGGGTGATCTTGATGAGGTCATAGCCACTAGGGTAATCACGGGCTGGTGTGTATGTATAGACTATAGGAAACTTAATGCAGCCACTCGTAAAGACCATTTTCCCCTTCCCTTTCTAGATCAAATGCTTGATAGGTTAGCAGGATATGAGTATTATTGTTTTCTTGATGGTTATTCTGGGTACAATCAGATTGTAATTGCCCCGGAGGACCAAGAAAAAACTGCTTTTGTGTGTCCTTATGGTGTCTTTGCTTTTCGTAGAATGCCATTTGGGCTTTGTAATGCTCCGGCTACTTTTCAGAGGTGTATGATGGCAATCTTTGGGGGTTTGATAGAAAATATAATGGAAGTCTTTATGGATGATTTCTCTGTGTTCAGTTCGTCTTTCGATAACTGTCTAGATAACTTAGTTCAGGTGCTTAACAGGTGTGAAGAAACTAATATAGTCCTTAACTGGGAAAAGTGTCATTTCATGGTAAAAGATGGGATAGTCTTAGGACATAAAATTTCCGCACAAGGATTAGAAGTCGATAGGGCTAAGGTAGTGGCAATAGAGAAATTACCACCTCCTACGAATGAAAAAGGGGTTAGAAGCTTTTTAGGACATGCGGGGTTTTATAGAAGGTTCATAAAGGATTTTTCTAAGATTGCTAAACCTTTATCTCGTTTGTTAGAAAAAGATACTTCTTTTGTTTTCGATGATGCATGCCTACAGGCTTTTGAGACGCTGAAGAAGGCATTGATTACTGCTCCAATACTTATTACACCTGACTGGTCACAACCATTCGAGGTTATGTGTGATGCGAGCAACATGGCGGTGGGAGCTGCATTGGGCCAAAAGCGGGAGAAGATTTTTCGGGTCATATACTATGCCAGCAAAACTCTTGACCCCGCTCAAGCAAACTGTACCACCACGGAAAAAGAATTGTTAGCTGTTGTTTATGCTTGTGATAAATTTCGTTCATATCTTGTACAAGCTAAAACAATAGTTTATACTGATCATACTGCTCTTAAGTATTTGTTTGCCAAACAGGACTCCAAGCAAAGGCTAATTAGATGGATACTACTTCTACAAGAATTTGACTTGGAGATCAAAGATAGGAAGGGCTGCGAAAATGTGGTAGCTGATCACTTGTCTCGCATTGAGAATGAAGCGGATGCAAAGGGCCAACAAACAGCCATTAGCGACATCTTCGCAGACGAGCACGTGATGGTTGTGGAGAATGGGCCATGGTATAGTGACATCGCCAATTTTATAGCGAGTGGAATCGTTCCGGACTTCCCTCATCATAAGAAGAAGAAAATTTTCCATGATGTGAAGTTCTACATATGGGATGATCCCTATCTCTATAGGAGCTGTGCGGATACAATCATTAGACGGTGTGTTCCTCAAGAGAAAGTGAAAGATATCATAACACATTGTCACTCATCCCCAACTGGGGGACATTTTGCATCAGCACGAACAGCAGCGAAGGTGCTTCAAAGTGGCTTCTATTGGCCAACAATCCACAAAGACTGTCATGCCTTCATTCTGCAATGTGATAAGTGTCAAAGGACCGGAGGAATCACACGGAAGCACGAGATGCCTCTTACCTCAATTCTTGAAGTTGAGTTGTTCGATGTATGGGGAATAGATTTTATGGGACCCTTTCCGTCTTCAAGTGGGTTCCAATACATCTTGGTAGCTGTGGAGTATGTTTCGAGATGGGTGGAAGCTGTTCCGACCCAAACAAACGACGCCAAGGTGGTGCTCAAATTCCTCCAAAAGAACATCTTGACAAGGTATGGCACTCCAAGAGCCTTGGTTAGTGATGTGGGCTCCCACTTTTGTAATAGATGGATGGCTGCATTATTGGCTAAGTATGGTGTAAAACATCGGGTGACCACTCCATATCATCCTCAAGCCAATGGCCAAGTGGAACTAGCAAACCGAGAAATCAAGCAGATACTGGAGAAGTCGGTAAATGGGAACCGGAAAGATTGGGCGATGAAGTTAGATGATGCGCTGTGGGCATATAGGACGGCATATAAAACTCCATTGGGGCTGTCGCCGTATCAATTGGTGTTTGGGAAGGCATGTTATCTACCGGTTGAATTGGAGCATAGAGCGTATTGGGCAGTCAAGAAGCTGAATTTAGACTTCGAAGCTGCTAGAAAAGAGCGACTCTTAAAGCTCAACGAATTGGAGGAGTTTAGACAACAAGCTTTCGAAAACTCTAGCTTGTACAAAGAACGTGTCAAGAAGTTCCACGACCGAATGATCACGAATCGCGTATTTAAAGCTGGGGAACAGGTTCTCTTGTTCAACTCTCGTCTACGACTTTTTCCGGGCAAGCTAAATCTCGATGGTCCGGGCCATTCACAATCAAAACTGTCCGAGTATCGGGTGTAGTGGAGCTGTTGAATCAAGACGGGAGCACATTTCTCGTGAATGGACAACGCATAAAGAAATACTACAAGTCCGAACAAATTTAAACCGTCCATGAAGTGCGGTTGAAAAAAGCAAAGTAGAGTCAAAGGTCGTCAAGCGTGAGACGTAAAACAAGCGCTTGTCGGGAGGCAACCCGATATTTAGTATTTTTGCATTGTCTTTAAATTCTTTTTAGTTTATGGTAATTTTATGTCTTTTGTTTCGTGTTCAATCTTAGGACTCAATACGGACGAGTAGTGCAAGAAACAGGGGTCGAAAGGACAAAAAATGGTGTGTGGAAGGAAAACGGAGTAACACGGCCGTGTTACTTGTTAACACGGCCGTGTCAAAACTGGCGTGAAAAGGGAAAAATCTACTGGAAATCACGGCCGCGTCACTAGATGACACGGCCGCGTCTCACAAATGACACGGCCGCGTCAAGCTCGGCTCAAAATCAACACGGCCGCGTCTCACAAATGACACGGCCGTGTCAAAAGATCGCTCCAAAAGGCAAAATAAGCTGGAATGCAACACGACCGTGTCACATATGGAACACGGCCATGTCAAAAACGCCTCAGTAAACCAATTTTGGTTCAACTCCAACACGGCCGTGTCGCATGCTTAACACGGCCGTGTCAAAAGAGGGCTCAGACAGTCAAAACGCACTGGAATGCAACACGGTCGTGTTACATACTGAACACGGCCGTGTCAAAAGTGCCCCAGAAACACAGGTTTGATTCCAACTCAACACGGCCGTGTCACATTACAACACGGCCGTGTCACCCTTCCACAGCTTCAAAAAACGCGAATTCAGGTTTAAATCCCCCACTTCTTTTCTCTTTCGCTACACACACGAAGAACACACACATCAACTCACACTTCACCAATTCACACACAAACACACTCAAATTCACCCATAATCCAACTCAAACACAATCACACACTCTAACTCACTCACTACCTCCACTAAAGTCGGAAATTTCGACCCACTTCCAAGGACCTAGGGCACATTCCGAATTGGGTTTTCTCCGACTAAATTTCTCCGGTAAGTGACGCTAACCCTTATTAGTTTGATTCCCATTCAATTTTGATGCATAATTAGTATTGGGGATGAATTAATTTCATGATTCAAGTGAGTATTGTAGTACCTATGTGTTAAATAATGCAATTTGGGTATGAACTTGTGCGAGTAGTGAATGGGGTTACGTAATGAGTATAAATTATTGTGATTGTTGCTAGAATTAGATGAAACTGTTGAGGTTAACATGGAACGAGCACCCCGAGATTGAAATTCATGTGTTGGACTCATTGAGGCATATTGGCAAACATGTTATGTGCATGGTTTATATTGATGTTATATCACTTGATTTCTACTCCTTATAACAATTCTACATATTGTACGACTTAATGGAATTATGATGCATGCTCCAGTTGCTAAAATTCGAAGTTCCATTATTTCACGATCTCCCAAGTGAAGTGGGTAGGAGTTGAGCATAGGATAGGGGGTATAAAACGCATACATGGCTCGGGTGTCACTAGCCTATGAATATCTTGCTATATATGTTGGCATATTTCATTTTTGTCTATGTTTGGGCTAAACTAAGGATTATGGCCCTATTGATTTGTGTGTTGTTGAGTGTGTGCACAGGATTCTAGAAAATGGCACCACCAAAAGGACAATCTAGTCGTAGCAGAGGCAAGCAAGTCATGGTTGAAGACACCCCGGCTGTCAACCCAAATAACAGTCAGACCCTTTTCGGGTTCTCTTTGACGGAGGTGGAACATAAGACTCGGTTTGAGGAGCTTAGGCATCGCACTGTCATTCCCACACGGTTTGGCAGTGATAACTTGACTCGGGCCATGGGCATTCATGACAATGTCCGTGCTTTGCTCAACCGAGTCGGGTTACTTCAGCTCATGAGGACGCAGCAGACATACAGACGGATCATCCTCGAGTTCTTGAGCACATTCCACATTATCGCAGCCAGCTCTTTTCGCTCCACCCGTCCGGACGGCATCACGTTCCAATTGATGGGGAAAGCACGGACATTGACCTACGATGAGCTGGACAAAATATATGGCTTCCCGACTTTTGCAAAAGTGACCCCACCGGAGGTATTTGACCCACATTCTTTTTGGGCATTGTTGACGGCTACACCACCAATTGTAGCAGCCCAACCGTATATCTCGAAGGCCGCCAAAGCTTCCTGGATTCGGAGTCCAGTCATCCGGTATATACAGAAGTTGCTGGCCTACATGCTTTTTGCTCGGCGTGAAGTGGGAGCTGTGAGACAGAGTGAATTGCATATGTTGTGGAACATATTGCATGGGTATAAGGTGGACTACACCCGGATATTGATGGAGCACCTGGAAAATGTCATCCGGAAACAAAAGGACAGCATTATGATTGGAGGATTGATCACTCCTATTGCCGCTGCATTTGATGACATTGACTTAACTGAGATGGAGCCGGTAAGAGGGGAAGTCCAATTTACATGGGACTTGCTTGAATTGATGCAAGTGGTGGTCCTCGGTGAGGATGGGACTGTCCCGTATGTTTACCAAAATATGGGGCCCTACCTTCGTCTATAATATGAGTTAGGGACAGCAGTTACCGGAGTCCAGGATACAGCGAATTTGTCGCTATCCACTGAAGACCATCTCCAGCACTCCCAACCACCGAACTCCGAGGTGTTCCAGTCTAGGCTACCAGCTGAGCAAAGTAGCCAAACTCCGAGACAGCCTCGGAAGAAACGAGCATCTACGACAGTTGCTTCCCCATCGGAGCTCTATGACGATATGGTTGGCATCATCAACTCATTACGGGATGATGTTCGTCTCCATACCGAGTCGATGCAGACGTTCCAAACCTCGATGGAGAGGCACCGCACGGAGGTCCGGGGATCACTTTAGACTATCCACTCGGAATTACATGCTCAACGGGGAGTACTCAACACACTGCTGCAAAGAAGTGATGAAGACCATTTGTGGAGACAGCAGCAACAGAGTCAGTGGGAGGCCATGTCACAGTTTTGGAGCCAATATGGGTTCCACCTCCGCCTCCGCCTCAGTGAATTGTAAGTTAGCACCAAGGCGTACCAGTTTTCCCTCCAAACGTTGGCTTCTAGCCAAGTTTGGGGGAGGGGGTGAACTATGGACGTCTTGGCCGCTATGTTTATTATTTTGCTGTTATTTATGCTTTACGGTCTTATTAGTCATTTGGTTGTGTAATTGAAAAATTTGAATGATGGATTGATGCGTTGAGTTGAACTGGTAGTTAAGTGAGTTGTTGGGTCTGTGATCCCTTTGCTATGTTTGTTACCTTTATTTTGGGGTCTGTGTGCCCATTGCTAGCGAGAACGTGCTATGATTTTTAGTTGATTTTGAGTATTGGGTCTGTGTGCCCAAATATTTGTTAAAGTTGGTGTTGATGGATGTGTGCACTCAAGTTCTTTGTTTTAATTTGTCCATAATTGAGTTTAGAGTTTAGTTTTTTTTTTTTTTTTTTTTTAGAGTCAAAAGGAAAAGTATGCAAACCCAAGGAGTAATTGTTGAAAATTTAGGGAAAAGATGGATGATAAAGTGTTAATGATGATACGATTTTATGCATGAATTTGAAAATTGACACAAGAGTTGAGCATGATAGGCAATTTGAAACGAAATTGAGTAAACTAAAAACTTTGATCAAAATGACCCGTGTGAGAAATTGAGCCTAAAAAGTGACTTCTATTTATGAAGTGCTATATTTTCTTTCGATGTGAGTTTGATTGGATATATGTCTTGATTTCTAGAACTTGCCTTGAGACTGCGTTAAGAATAGGTCGAAAGTGTAATGTGACTTAGGAAGTGATATAGGCAGTTAATGTTTCGTACCCAATTATTGAGCCTTGAACTAACCTTTTTACCCGGAATTTTTGTGCAAAAGTGTCCCTAGTTAGCCCACTTGAGCCTGAGAAGCTTTATTTATTCACAACCTAACACTGTCAGCCGAAACCTTTTGATTTAACTCTTTTGGCCCTAATTGGATTAATCAAGTTGGGAGGAGAATTGGAAGGAAATTGGGTGAACAACGTGTGAGAAGGAATGGGAAGTAGGGATGTTTTCGAAAAATGCAGGAAATAAGAGAAAAGTGATAGGAAAAATCCAAGAAAAAATAGCCTCTAAAAAAAAAAAAAAAAAAAAATTCGAAGAAAAAAAAATATTCGCAGAAAAAAAAAAGTCGAAAAAAAAAAAAAAAAGAAGTTTGTTATTCTTGAGGAGAGGCTAGGATATAAATAACTGAATGTGAATTTGAAAAGGAAAATCGAGTAGTCCCAAGATGTGGTGCCTGCAGAAATGGAAATCACTTGAGTTGTATGGTATTTTGTAAGGTGAAGAAATCACCTTAAGGGGTGAATTGCTGAGACGGGAAGAGTGAGATTGAGTGTTTGTATTGAGGGGTAGTGGGGTTATATTTATATAACTTGATTAGTCCAATACACAGTCACTTGTATCCAAATATGTCCCACCTTACCTTAAACCAACACTACAACCAAATATAAGTCCTAATTGATTCTTTGTCACTTATATTGATGTATTGAATTTGATGTAGACAATTGGCAAGCTTATGGTAAAACCGAGCGTATAGTCCAATTTGAGTGAAATTTCAAATTCTCGCCATAAACACTTGAGAGATGAGAGAAACACTTACCTGGTGAGGATCCAAAGTTTTGAAAGTTTAAGTCTCGAAAGTAGTAGATTTTTGCACTATCGCACATGCTCGTTTATACTACGATGTCTAGGCTTTTGAAGAAAATCATTCTGAAACTAATTTATCATCCAATCGCCCTAAGTACATGTATTAATGTGTTCGGGACGAACAACAGTTTAAGTTTGGGGGATTTTGATGCACGTTGATTATGCAAGTAATTAGGTCGGTGTATGGTACTATTTGATAGGAATTATGTGCATAAATGGTTGGAAATTGTATGAAATATGATATAAGTGACCAATTGACGTACTTGACTTGTTTTAAGGTATTTTGAGCATTTTCAGGCTAAAAAGTTGTGATTTACGACTACCGGACAAGAAAACAAGTTGAAACGGAGCAAAAATCAGCCCAAAGTAGTAAAAATCAGTGAGAACCGACCCGAACCGTCCAAGAACCGGTCCAAACCGGTCCGAACCGTCCAAGAACCGGTCCAAACCGGTATGAATCGTCCGAGAACTGGGCCAAACCGGTCTGAACCGGCCTGAACCGGTCCAGGAGCAAAACGGGGCAAGAATCGACACGGCCGCGTCACAAAGCAACACGGCCGTGTCAAAAGTGGTCTGCAACGGTGTGAATTGGTTCTGGAATAGAACACGGCTGTGTCACAAAGCAACACGGCCGTGTCAAATTGTTGCTGGAAAAGGGAATTTTGCAAGCGACACGGCCGTGTCATTTAAAGCAACACGGCCGTGTCAAAAGGCGCGTCGATTGTTAAAATCCTGTTTTAATTGAGGATTTGATTTCTTAATTCAAGGGGGATTATCTAACTCTATAAAAAGGATTCAAGTGCTTCTTACAGAAAAAAAACACACATATTATCCGAGTTTGAGGCACGAGACGACTTGGACGACGACGAAGATTCGATCAGCGGGACGAGATACTCGGGTTTTAGCAATTTCCCTAGTTTAGTTATTTAGAATGTTTTGTCTTAAATATTGTATTGAATTGAGCCTAGGCATGAGTAGCTAAGCTATTCGTGTCCTAGGGTTAGAAAGTAGGAGTTATTTATAACGATGTTTTGATTTATGTTTTAACTTATTGAATTCTGTTCTTTGATATGTTTATCTTTATATCCGTTTTAACAACTAAATTTGGACTGGCCATCGAGGTTTAGTAATTTCGTTTAACAAATCCGCTTTGAGAGAAGGGGTTTGTTATTAGACTTACGATATAGAGCGCAGTTGTCTATGACTGTGTAGGCATAGGTTTATGAACTGTTTGGAGTTGCTAGGATTAATTGACTCGAGAGGGTAATTGTCTTAGTTAATCAACGATCTAATTACTTCGAGAGGAGGGTTAGGTTATTATTGCACCGCTTAATAAACATTAGATCGGTTAAAATCAATAAGTTAATTCTCATCATCATTGGAATAAATATTCTGAAATCGATACCCTAGGATGCTGTTTTCCCTTGATTGTTAATTATTTGTATTTATTCAAGTTTGAATTTAGAGTTAATTAAGTATTTTAGTTAGTAAAATCAATCTTTCCTGAATTAGTGTCTAGTTAGGATATTCCTAGAATATTGAGGTATCAAACTACCTTAAGACCCTATTCCTTGTGGGATCGACCTTGACAATAGTACTACACCTACATCCGTACACTTGCGGAACACTAGGGTAGAAACCGACGTGTCAGTTGGAACGACTTTTAGACGTATCAGTTTCACAATAACTTGGTAACTTATGTTCTAACATACCTGACACTTCATCTGAATTTGGATCTTCCGTATGAACGTCGCCCATTCCGACTCATCACTCTATTTTGGTGCAAAAGACTTATTTTACCTCATTAGCTATGTAGCACATTCTTTCTGAACATGTCCCCAGCCACTGCATTCTCTACATCGTATTTTATCCGTCTTTGTACCTGCAGAACTTGAAGAAGAATTAATATCTGCAGCGTTATTATTTTTACCTAATTGAAACTTTTTCATCATATGCCCTCGAAGATCCATAGTGGTGTAGTTCTCAAGGATAAGTTGAATAAGGATTCTGACCCGCTCTGGTACTAATTGATATTCCTAAGAACCGCACTCCAGTGTTATATCATTCACAACAGAATAATAAAACAGGATAAGAAACACCACGATATAAATGCGGGGCTGAATCCCTCAGACCCCTCGAACTTTATGTTATTGATAATATTGCCAAATAGGCTATGTTTTACAAGAAGACCTCGCTTTTCTATACCTAACCTATTGTATCACCAATAACGCCCGACAACTCCCGTCGACTTCTTCGACACTGACATAGCACACCACCGAAGGATTGGACGAACTCTCCCGAGTCCGCTTTGAAGTAGCTTCTCCCAAAGACACTTCTACTTGACACACTAAGACTGAAAAACTATTAGAACTTGCGAGCTATGTTATAACATGCTAAACATCAACTCTTGACTCTCCAAAATATGTTAACGTATTCGGTACTTTTCTGATATGAGGAGAAGCCGTATATATAATCTTCAATATGGATGAGATCAACTCCTTCTCCAAGTAACAACATATCGTCTTTACATATCTTCTTGATATTGTCCAACAACCAAATCTCCATATTTTCTGCACTTAAAAATAAAAAATAACTAACAATATATTTTTGACAATAAGCCCAAAATTAATATATTTTACATTTACCAAATAAAGCAAAAAGATAGGTTTGAAATGTCAACATAACCCAAAAAATAACTGTTTCTTAATATGTGTGTCCACTTGCTAGTGAAAATTCATTCAGGACGTAAGGAGTACAACTTAGCTTTTGCTTTTTGGTAGGTGAGCTTTGCTTAATATACACTTTAATTTTCTACCTAAAACTGAATTTTTTGGTTAAGGAAATTGGATTTTTTTTATTATGTTTTTCTTAAGGGAAGAAAGTATTTCGTATGTAGTTAATTTATGTATATTTTAGTCAATTATTATTTACAATATAATTTTTTAGCTATAACATAAGATACCTTTATATTTTTTTATCTTCTATTCAATGCACCCAAGAAAATTTTGAGCTTCAATTACTGACGTGGAGCCCGAAAATGGAATTTTGACTCATCCCATTGCATATGTATAATTGTACGAATTCGTTTAACCTCTAAATAAATGAATACTACATTTTCATAAAATTTAGGGGTGAGCACGGTTTGAAGCGGTTCGGAGATATGGAAATCTCCAGAAGCGAACCAAAACTCGGAGATATTCAGAGATTTCCAAAATAAAATTTCCAGAACTGCTCCGCTGATCGGTTCAGTTCCTTCCGGAGATCGGGTCTTTCGGTCCGGTCATTTGGAGTTTTTCCATTTAATCTTATTAGCAAAATATGCGAAAAGATTATAGCGTTTCCTTTACAATAAAACCATATCTTGGAAAAAATGTAATATTAAAAAACTTATAGAGTATATATTAAGAAAAGTTTCAAACCCTAACTTATAAAACAATTACAAGCTACCAAAGAAGGTGTCTCGTCTTAAAAATAATAGCACTAAATTATAAAGTTTTTAGTTATCGATAACCTCTTTGGACATTTTATTGATTACTTTTCATCTATAAAGCTCTAGTCTTATATTCTTTCAATAAGATTTGTCTCATACACATATTTTCCTTCTTTTTTGTTATAAATAATTGCAAACAACATGGGGAGGATAAAATATGAATATGAAAGAATAAGATTAATATGACCAACTACAGCAAAATCAAAATTGACTTTAAGAGCAATGTGAGTGCACAAGAAGGATGGAGAATCAAATAAAAGAATGAACAATGAGACGCTACTAGTATCTATCTACGGTGGAATTCAGGTATAGGATAGTAACTATCTGCAGTAAGTTCAAGTCTAAGATTTTGACCTTTATATATGGAAATGATTGAATATTAGATATAATAATAAATTTTAATGATTGGATTAAAGAAAATGTAGAGTTGAATTTAAATACATCATATGATGTATTTCTTTATATAAAATATAAACATATTACGAGTTCATATATCTATATTAATAAATATATGTTTGTTCTAAAAAATATTTACTATAAATATTTTACTCTATTATTAATTACTAAATTTTTTTATGAAATTCTAAAATAACAGTAGTATTATACATGCACTGTTAAAATTCCTAAAATTTATAATGAGTGAATATCATACTATAAAAGAAATGAATTAAAAGAAATATATAAAAAAAATTCTATACTCAATTACTTAGAATCGATTACACTCAGTTCTATTTCGGTTTTTCGGTTCGAAACAGTTCGGTTTTGCAACAAAAAAAGTCGGATTGGTTCGGTTCGGATAAAGTCAAATAGTCAACGGATATTATCGGTTCGAGGTGCTTTCGGTCCGGAGTTCGATGCAGAGCGAATTATCTCTAAGACCCGTGCTCACCCCTATTAAAATTAAATCCAATAATTAAAAAATTTTATTTTTATTTAATTAAGGTTTAAAAGTATTATATTTTATGGCCACAGTGAGAAATACCCCCATTAAGAAGGAACTACCAACCCCATAGGCATGAGTAAATACCTAGACCATGCCAGGCCACTCAACAAACTAAGCGGTTCCTACATCGTGCAACAATGATCCACGACAAACTGCCTAGACAACCCCGAAGCGCGAACTACCCCATTTCTCCTCGTTAGCACACTCGATTCATAGAGCGAAGCACAAACTCTCCATCTTGCCTAATGTTCCCACTCCGCCCTAAAAGGAGCACGTGGCGAGATCGCAGTGGAGGTGCCGGCATAAAAGTACCTAGGAGTCAATTAATATACTGACAATCGTTATCCACCTGCAAAAAAGTAGTGGAGACCACATATGTGTCCCTATAAAAGGTGCCTAACTAGGATGCTGACTAGGATTAAGGCTTATGTGGCTTACACGAAGTGAACGCTCTACCTTCTAAACCTTAATACAATATTTATATAAACATCTCATTTCTTCTACAACAAGGTAACAAATATACATTTTTTCACTATTCCATTACTCTCACTTGCCCATTATCTTTGCTAAAACTCATAACTTCCGATTACTGATTTGAGCGTCGGAGGCTCTTTATCGAAGACCCTCTCCGGTGTTGGTTCTTGCAGGATCGCGCTTTGACGGACTGCATATTTCGAGCAACTGAAGGGATTCATTTATGCACTATTTTAGGTATTATTCGATTATGTTCTCTTAGTGCTGGAACTAGTTTCATTCTGGCACTACATATATAATTACATGTCTATAGTTGGAATAGCCAAAGTTTTAATTTATAATTTCACGTGAGCAAGTAAAGCCATAACTTTTATTTGGTACTTTATATCAAAAAAATTATAGAAGTAGTAAATTTTTATGTAATATTTTAAATTCATAGTTAGCAAAAAGTAGTGGTTTTTTAGGTTATTAAGCCTTTAATTTATGGCAAAAATTTGGGTGCATCTTGTGCACCATAGTGTTATTGTAAACCATTGGTCCAGCCCAGGTGAACTGCGCGGTTCAGACCAGTCAGTTTTACTTTTTTTTTTTTTTTTTTTTAATTTTTTTACTGTTGTTTTTAAATTTTTTTACCGCAATATATATGACGGTTCTCTCTCTCTCTCTCTCTCTCTAACTTCGGTTCTTCATGATTCATACCTTTTTCTGTGGTTTTATCTGTGGAATTTGGTGATTCTCTCCGTAATCTTCTGCGTCTTTTGTTGTTTGTCGTCGTAAGGTATTTTTATGGTGGATTTTGCGAGTTTTTTTTTTTTTTTTTTTGCTTCTTCTTTTCTGTTTTACTTCTTCTTTGCTTTTATATTGTGTTACAACAGACTCTGTGGATATGATTTAATATTTATAGTACATGTTATAACATAAATGGTAGAGTATATATAGTTATTTGATGTAGTATATGGATATCTTATACATGAATTAGTCTTGTGAAGCAGTTTCTGTAAACTATAATATTCTACTCTTAGTACATATTTGTAAACTATAAGTATATTTTTATAAATTGTGCAGTATACATAGTTGTTTGATGCAGTATATGTATTTTATACTTCAATTTTGTTATATAGTTTCCTAAAGCAGATTCTGTAAACTATAATATACTAGTTAGAGTATATATTTGCAAACAGTATAGTATATATATGTATGTGATGTAGTATGTGTTGATAATTTATTAATTTGAACTTCTTTTTATTTCCAAGTTTGGACTTTAATCTTTAAATTTTCTATATTTGTTGTCTTTAATAGTTTGACATTATTATTTTTATGTTACATGTTCATTTTTTTAGATCGAAATGGATAAAGAATCTGGTGAATCATTAAGTAAGATAGCTCGTGCCAAGCAACTGAATTCTAGACCTCCTAAAATCATGAGGAGGGTTATGAGATCTTCAAATATTAATAATAATAATAATAATAATCTGCACCAAAAGTTGTAGGAAAAAAATCATAAATCGTCCCATAACTATAGTGAACTCCACTAAATATCCCATAACTTTCTACTTTTCTAATTTCGTCCCATATGTCCTGAGATAATCCAATTTTCGTCCCAAAATTCAAATTTAAGCTGGAAAATGCACGTGCCGAACACGTGCCAACCAAAATTTGGGGGTGTTTTGCCACATGGCGTAGTGACCTCCACTAAATATCCCACAACTTTCTGCTTTTCTAATTTCTCCCATATGTCCTGAGATTATCCAATTTTCGTCCCAAAATTCAAATTTATTCCGGAAAATGCACGTATCGGACACATACCGACCAAAATTTGGGGGTTTTTTACCACGTGGAGTCGGAATTCTGAGCTGAATTTGAATTTAGATTTTTCTTTTTCTTTTTTCTTGCCACATTCCGGTGTAGGCGATTCTCTTCTGCAGATTCTGGTGAAGGTGCAACTGGCCTCAACTCGATCTCCACCCGCCACCCTCACGGTGGCAGAAATCTCCCTCCCCCCGCCTCTCACAACGGCGGCCTAGACCTCTATATCCGCTGCCACTTCATCGATGTCGAGCACTATGACTTGCCATCCATACACTTCATCTTCATCACTCCATCTTTCATCTATTTCGACCCCTGCTTCTGAGACGGCTCGCACCCTTCTTCCATCACCGGCGTGCCTGCCACTACTGTTAGCGCTGCCGAGAGCTCCATAGGGTATCTCAACCCTAGTTGTACAAGAAAAATATAAATAGAAAGGGGGTAAAATTTTAGATTATGTGGCAAGAAAAAGAAAAAGAAAAATGTAAATTTAAATTCAGCTTAGAATTCCGACGTCATGTGGCAAAAAAACTCCCAAATTTTGGCCAGCACATGTCCAGCCCGTGCATTTTCTGACTTAAATTTGAATTTTGGGACGAAATTGAATAATCCCAAGACATATGGGACGAAATTATAAAAGCATAAAGTTGTGGGATATTTAGTGGAGGTCACTATAGTTATGGGACGCTTTATGATTTTTTCCCAAAAGTTGTAGATAAGAAGAAGAAAACTACATATAAATCTGTTGAAAAATCTAAGAAAGTTTCTGAGAAGAAGGCTAGTACTGCTATAAAAGCTCCTGAGAAGAAGGGTAGTACTGCTGTAAAAGCTCCTGAGAAGAAGGGTTCTAGTAGTGACTTTGTTGAGAGCCCTGAAAATAATAAAAAGACGAAAGGAAGAGGTGAAGGTGTTCGTGTTGATGAACCGATTACGAAAAAGAGCAAAGGAAGAGGTGAGAAGAAATCTGTTGAAGGTGATCCTGTGATTCAAGAACAAGATCAAGTAAATTACATAAATATTGATGATGATGAACATTCAAAAGTAAGATGATGTTGTTTGCACTTTTATATTCTGTAAATTATATGAAATATACATAGTATTTGATTTTAAACGTCATAGTATACTAAGGATACTAGTGTAGTATGTGTGCAGTATTTCAGTACGTATATATAGATGACCAATTATTTATGATTTTGAAATTGTGAGAGTATATTTTTTGTATCAGTATAGTATACATGTTTATTTTATGGAGTATATGTATATACATGAAAATATATATACTTGAAGTTATTTTTGGAATATTATAAAATAGACATAGTATGTGATTCTGAACCTCATAGTATACGAATGATACTAGGATAGTATGTGAGCAGTATTACTTTATTGCAATATTTTTTATTTATTATTAACTCTTTACTCTCTTTTAAAATTGTAGGGTGTGTAATTTCTAGTGTTGAAATACAAGTCTTTTAAAAGTTATGAGTAAATTTTCTGATGCTCAAAGGAAGGATGTGGAGGATATGGGTTTTGGTGGTTTATTGCAGATCAACATGAAAAAGAATTCTCATGCTGGGATGCTGAACTAGTTGGTGTCCAATTCTGATCCTAGTTCTAGGATGTTGAGATTGGATGATTTCAGGAGATTTCTTATCACAGCTGACGATGTTTATGTTGCTTTGATGATCCCAAGGAATGAGGGATCTGATGTCCCAATATATGTGTCTACAAAGAAGAGTCCAAAGCTGGTTGGTTTCAAGACTTCAATCCAAGTATGACATAGTTGCTAGTGGTCATGTGAGCAGTTTGGAGGTTTTGTTTGTTGATAGGTTGATTGATGGCCGTGATGACTTTGAAATAAATTTTTTGTTATATGCTTTGTGTTCGTTCTCGGCCCCATCACCCAATAGGTCAATAACTATTGGTGTTTTGAAAGCAACAGAGGATGTTTCGTTGATCTAGAAATTGGATTGGTACAGTTATGTTCTTGACAAACTTTGCCAATCTGTTGATAATTATGTCAACAAAGATGGTAAATACGTAGGTGGCTGCACAGTTCTCTTGCAGATCATGTATCTCCATAGGGTCAAATGGCAAGGTGTGGCTGCACTGTGCTCATTACCTCTTATTCGTCATTGGAATGACGACAATATAGCTAAGAGGTGTCGCTAGGAGGCAAGAACAAAGAGATATGGTTTTGGCGATCTAATTACTAATAAATATCCAATTTCAAGAAATGGTCGAGTTTTACTGGATAGGTGTGATGTGGGGTCTGGAGTTGATGGTCAGAAGAGAAAGAGTGTGGAAAGTGATCATGAAAAAGGTAAGGGGGGTTGGAAATGATGGTAAGAAATTGAATGCAAATGTTGAGGAGGATGAATCTATTAATTTTTCTGTACCTAGTGGCAAACTAATGAAAGTTGAAATTGAAAGAGTAGCTACTGATGTAAGTATTGATGTTTTATAAACTGTACAATATATGTTTATATATTGTACAATACACGTTTTTACTCTTATTAGTACATGTTATTTGTCCAAACAGTATTTGTTCTTTTCTGTTATTTAATTATTTTCTTGTTTTGTAGCCGCTTCATGAAATTCTTCTTTTCTTTAAGATGGATGTTTCAATTGTTTCCAATTATTACATGTCAAAGCTGATGGAATTGAAGAAAAGTTCAACCGATGAGGCTGGTCATTCTTTGACACCAGAATCGTCAGATTCACAAAAGTTCTGGTCGGATGAGAGAGTTCATGAAATTATTGATCACGTTGTCAATAATTTTAATAAGTTTAAGAAGATGGATTTTTATGCTCCTACTTTTCACATTCTTATACCATCACCTAATGTTGGGAATTCTAGTGAAAGAATATCAGTTGATGATGAAATTGCTTCAGCTTAGGAGTTAGTGAATGCACTGAAGTCTGTCAGTGCAAGAAACAAAAATGATGTACCTAATAAGGATGTTGAGAGGTTGAAAATTGATGAAAGTTCTGGTTATGTTTGTCCACTGCTTGCATCATTCAACAATTTGTTCTCTTCGATGGATGCAAAGTGTAAAGAAATCATTGATTATTATTTATTTAGTGAAGATCCTAAAAAAGTTTTGTGAGTATAATTCTTTTTTTTTTTAAGTATAGTTAATTAAACTTTATAGTATTGTGTTATTTATTGACGTAGTATGTGTCTTTCTAGTTGCAGTGCTGTTTGTTTTAGGAGTGGAGAGTTTTATGGTATTCCTAAGCATACAATGATTTCTTTAAATCCTTCCATGGAAGTTTGGAAATCGATTGTTCATGCATGGTGCTTGATGATTAATAAAGGGGAAGGGGCAGAAAAGCGGCGGAGTCGATTTATTTTCAATACTGAGCACAATGTAAGTTGATATTTATTTATTTATTATTATGTTTTTCAGTAATTTTATGTTTTCTTGCTTGTTTTTAATAGGGCGCATTGACAATAATTATTGAAGGAGTTGGTGAAGAGAAGGAAAAAGAGACAGAATTAATAGATTCATTGAAGTTGTGGGCTGAAGGAGATGTAAATCTATTGAAAAATGTTGAGATGGTTAGGTTTTGCTTATACGTTTGTTTGGTTGATATGGTAAAACATGCATAGTATATGTTTATATACTATACAGTATACATGATTATTTGACGTAGTATACATTTTATTAAATCTGATTCTGTGTGATACAATGAATAGTCATGTTTATATATTGTACAATATACATAGTGATCTGATGTAGTATATAGATTTTTTATACCTGAATCATTTTGTTAAAGCAGATTGTTTTTATTATAACCATTTGTGTTTTTTTTTTTTTTTTTTTTTTCTTTTTTCTGTTGTAGATTTTTTCCGTTTCTTCTGAGAGGACATTATGCTTGTGTTGTTATAAACTTTGTTGAATGGAAATTTCATTACTTGGAAAATGAAAATTTCATTCCGTTTCTTCTGAAAGTTAATGTTGTTATTATAGTTTTTATATTAACAGTACGCCATTTTTGTGTGGTTTTGTTGTTATAAGTTGCTGATATTATATTAATATTTTTTTTTATATAGTAAAAGCATTTGGCAGAATTGCTTCGTGGAATTGGACAAAAGCGAAAGATATTTTGCAATAAGTGTTTGAAAATGTGTTATTTAAGTGGCAGACGAGGATGACTAATCTAGATTGTGCCATTTACTTGATGCATCATACGATGTATTTTGATGGCGTTGTGTATTTTGAACCTAATTTGTTGAAGGTATTTTTCTTTTTTTTTTTAAAAAAAATTTATTACTTATTTGATGAACTTAGCTATTTTTAATTTTATTTATGTTTATTTTAGGGTGATGTTCATCGTGCTCTCCTAGGAGAATTATGTGTTCAAATTGTTCTTTCACGTTTGAATGAAGTAAAAAAAAAAAAAAAAAAAAAGAACTTCAAGACGTGCAGAATTTCAACAAGGGCAAGAGGGACTTAATATCAAGAATTGAGGAAAGAAAGAAGAAAACAGCTTATGATAGGAGGAAAGTTTTTGGTGAGATGCGTAAGGAAAAGAAGGCAATGAAAGGTAAAAGGAAAACTGTGGGTTCAATTGGATATGAATTGATTTGAGGATGTGGATTTTTGTTGTACAGTTGGTGGTTTTTTTGTATATTAGTATTCGGTACTGGTTTTTCGAATCTTTTTTTTTTAACCTACCATATTTAGAATTAATCCAAACCCAACCAAACCCACTACCCTAATACCCAATACCAGCCCAACCTAATCCATTTCTAATGCTGAGAATCAAGTCTCTCTCTCTCTCTCTCTCTCTCTCTCTCTCTCTCTCTCTCTCTCTCTCTATCCCTTGGTGTTCTTCCCCTCTTCATCACAAAACCCTAGCCGTAGCTTGTCCCCATCTTCGATTAGTCTCCCACACCCCCTCAGATCAACACCCTTTCGTTGGTGCTCTGGTCTTCTCTTAGATCGAAAAACTATTTTGTGTAGTAGTGAAACTCTTTCTTCGATATTTAGGGTTTTCTGCTTCCCCTTCATTTTAATGGAGGATTCTCCAGAATTTCCTCAGATTTGTTATGACTCCGATGACACCGTCGTGGAGGATTATCAGTTTTTGACTAAAGGTGTCCGTGATGAAAGCTCGAAGAATCCAGATCTGGTTGCAGATATGATATTCTCGTTTGAAATCACAGAAGCTGCTGAGATTGGTCCCGAGATCCTTATTCCGACTATTTGCACAAGTCCGTGGCTGGATTCGAGGGAAAAAAAAGGCCAAAATTTCCTGGCTCTGCTGACCTTATGTATCTCGATTCTCGGACAGGTTATGAATTTCTGCCCTATTAGGCTTCGTTTATGTTGCTTGGTCGCCAGTTTGGGGTTTTTGGTGATTAACAGCTAACTTGGCTCGGTGAATCTGTTGGGATGGTTGGTTGCATATTCTGTTAGACGACTTGGGCTAGGGTTTTGTGTGGGAAGATTTATTGTGCCTATATGTTGGTGTTTTATGGCTGCTGTTATTGAGCCTATGTGATGCAATTAATTTGGTCTGTGACCAATTTTATGTGGCTAATAAGTTGATGATGCTTGTGTAGTTGATGCTATACTTGTGCCTATATGATGCTTTTTTTTTGGTATGCTGATAGGCTTAATCCAATTCTAGATAAGCAATTAATTTGGTATTTGACCAAGTTAATGGGGCTAATTAGTTCTTGATGCTTGTGTTTCTGCTGCTGTTGTGTTGCTGCTCTAATTGTGCCTATATAATGCTTTCTTTTTGGTATGTTGATAGGCTTAATCCAATTCTAATTATGCAATTAATTTGGTATTTGACCAAGTTAATGGGCTAATTAGTTCTTGATGCTTGTGCTTCTATTGCTGTAATTGTGCCTATATGATGCTTTTTTTGGGGTATGCTGATAGGCTTAATCCAATTCTAATTATGTAATTAATTTGGTATTTGACCAAGTTCATGGGGGTAATTAGTTCTTGATGCTTGTGCTTCTACTGTTGTTGTATTGCTGTTGTAATTGTGCCTATATGATACTTTTTTTTGGTCAATTAGTTGCTGTTGCTTGTCCCCTAGGCTGCTGTTTAGCCTATTTGCTGTTGTTCTTTGCTGATGCCCTTACACAACGCTTTTAATTATGCTATTCTCTTTCTCAGATTGAGTGAATTTTGTATTTCTTTTGCTCTTTAAGAAAGTGGGATGCATACAATGATTTGATACCGCTATGATGACATTTTTCTGAGGGGCTTAATTTGAAAGCATCAAATCACATCACAAAAAATGCTCCTATTACAGTGTTTATGACTTCAGCAAAACATACACACAATAGTGTTTATGCCATAAACACTATTCTAAAAGAAGCTTTCCAAAAAATTTCCTATGAATACACTATATGTAACCTAATGCAGCCTTAAGCCTACCAATTTGGTCTGTTCCAACAGTTTCTTCAATCTCTATTAGGCATTCAATCCCTTCCCTAACAGCAACCTCATCAGCCTCGAAACTTTGTGGCAGATTCCCAGCCCTTTCTAATGCTGCCTTACCCAAATAAGGTAATCTGTAGCTATTGTGCCCCTTACACTTTATTATCTCATTCATGCAGCCCTGCAAACTTAAGAGAACATGATCTAGTTTCCTTACCTCTAGATCATGATATGACTGAATTACATTTTGCACAAGTTGCTCAACTGTTTTAGATGGTCTTTCTTGTTGTAGGGATTGAATAGCTCTAAAATACCCAAGATCCAGCACATTAGTGTCTGGTGAATTGGGTGGTTGACAAATGGTACACGTGTTCCGTGCACGCACTTTAGGGCACTTTTAGTGTCATTTTAGTGTCAATAACGTACATAATTATGTGTATTTAGTGCTTTTATATTCTAATGGGCAAAATAATGCGTTTGAGCTATTTTTGTATTAAGACAGGTGTAAAAAGGATCGAAATCGAAGATTAAACGACCGCGGAGTCGAGGGATCGATCGAGGCAAGAAAGGAAGGGCCAACTGAAGATCTCGGCCGAGACAGGATGTTAATCTCGGCCGAGATGAGCCTCCAGGGGTTTTCTGAAGTTTTGCAAGACTGAAGATCTCGGCCGAGATTCAATCTCATCTCGGCCGAGATGAGGCTCCAGGGAATTTCTGAAGAATGTCAAAGATGAAAGTCTCGGCCGAGATGCAATCTAATCTCGGCCGAGATGAGTCAAAACCTAAAAAGCCCTAGTTTCCCCTTTTTCACGTATCGGCCGAGATGCAACCCAATCTCGGCCGAGATTGACCTTCGACCCAAAATTCTTGAAAACCCTTTTTCACGTCTCGGCCGAGACACACTCCCGTCTCGGCCGAGATTCACTACCCTGTTTTAAAATCCTGAATACGTTTTTGCCTATTTTTGTCTAGCACTTTCTCCCTTTATATATATATCATCCCATTCGAATTTAACCTAACTTTGGATATCTTTTGGAGGACTTTTTGATACTTGGAGAGCACTATTCAGCCACCAAGGAAGGAGATTAGACAAGGGATTGAAGGATCATCTTCTCCAATTGAAATCTTTGGGTTCATCCATATCAGTATCATGTTTCTTTATTTTCCCATTTATTTTATGATTGTATTAGTTAATATGGGTGGCTAGCACCCTTAGTTCATCCTTGATCATTGTGGAACCTTTAGTCGAGACATTGATGTGATTATTACGGTTAATGTTACCGAGATTATTGTGTATTTAAGTGTTTTGTGTTATTTTCTCTTGTTGACTCACATTTATGAATTGATTATTGGTTTGATCACCCTTTAAGGGATTTGTGAATGTGTTGCTAGAATAGGAGATTACTATCCGTAATTGTAGGATTTCCGATTCCCGAGTAGCAAACAATAGTTATTTATTGGGGATAACACAAAGTTCAACAACTAAAACCGAGCTTTCGAGTTTTATGTTGAATTTATCTCGTTGTCCTAGTGTTTAATGCTTTTGGTGATTGAATCTAAGAGAGCTTGTTCGAGGATCCGGTTAAACTGAAGAGGGTTAGTCGAAGAACTTATTTTGATTAACTAAGATTAAGGGACAACAAGGCTATTAGAGCTTGTTAATAGTCTTGAGATAAGGGCTTAAATCACAATTTAATCGGGCATTAACAATAGTTGCATCAATTGTTCAAGACCAAGGGGAAGCATGATCAAGGGTGACTTGATTTACTATTTGAAAACTAAAACCGAAAAAGATCTCTTCTAGTGTTTTTGAGTACTTGTTTCTTTTAATTGTGTCTATATGCTTTTAATTGTCACTAATAGATTGTTAGTTTTCCATCAACCCTCCCATTATTGCTTTCTTAATTATTTATTTCTTGCATACTTAATTATAAACTGCTTGACATCGTAATCAAAACTGTTCGGCCGTTCCCTGTGGGATCGACCCTTGTTTACCATTCTACTAAGTAGGATAGTCGGTAAGGTTTAAGTGTATTCTTCATACACAATTTAATTTGGTAGTAGGAAACGACGCTACCAAATTTTGGCGCCGTTGTCGGGGAACGGTGATTAGAATAGAGTTGATTTGTTGATCAAGCATTATGATTAATTACATATATAGTTATCTTCACATTATCGGCGGTATCTCGTTTAGAAAATGCACAAGGAGGAAGATTACCGGCTCAACCGGAAGTCAACCCGAAAAATATGAGTACCATTGTTGTTATGAATGAGGAGTTACTTGGAGAGCCTGAAAAGCCCGGGTATACTTCACAAGGAAAGACTGAGGACGTGGATGATGGTTCGAGGAAAGAAAAGACTTCCCATGTGGTTGAAAGTAATGTTCGGACACCTAAGTGGAAGATTGCCAAGGAGTTGCGTAAGCAAAAGGAGGCATTAGCTGCATGCTTCCCCGACCACCTATTGCCTTTTCCTACCATGAAATATTCTCCACAAGGTGAAATTGAGAATGTCAGTGTAGGAATTTTGAGAAGCGGGAGGGTCCTTGAAAAGGGGAAGTCAAGTGAAGGAGCAAGTAGAGTTGGAAGTGAAAGGGAGGGTGCAAAACATGAAATCTCGGCCGAGACATATCAGGATCTCGTCCGAGATGTCCCACCTCGTCCAGAAGGAAAAATTCTCTGCCCACCTGTCTCGGCCGAGACACATAAAGATCTCGGCCGAGATTCCCTGAAGTCCAACAAAAATTCTGAAATGCCCCCACTTCCGTTTCCGAGTCAAATGAAGATGATTCCCGACAAAAATACAGACAAGGAGATAATGGAGGTATTCAGGAAGGTGGAAATCAGTATTCCCTTGATGGACGCCGTAAAACAGATTCCGCGGTATGCAAAGTTTTTGAAAGATTTATGCACCAACAAAAGGCGTCTACATGGGAATGAGAAAGTCTTCATGGGAGAAAATATCTCGGCGGTTTTTCAGAAGAAGATGCCACAGAAATGCAAGGACCCGGGATTGTTCACCATCCCGTGTAAGATCGGTAATTGTCTGATTGAGAGAGCTATGCTTGATTTGGGGGCATCGATCAATGTGATGCCCCATTCTATTTTCAATAGCTTGAACTTGGGTCCACTGAAAGACACGAGGGTAGTCATCCAACTGGCGGACCAAAGCACCTTGTTTCCGGACGGGGTGATTGAGGACGTGATAGTTGAGGTGGATAACCTCATCTTTCCAGCAGATTTCTATGTACTTGACATGCATGGAAATTCGCCCGATTCCACTCCAATCTTGCTTGGGAGGCCGTTCTTGAATACCTCCCAAACAAAGATTGACGTGCGAGAGGGAACTCTTAGCATGGAATTTGCTGGCCAAGTGGTGCAATTCAATATTTTTGATTCAATGAAATATCCTGAGGAATTGCATAGTGTTTATTCTATTGATGTCATTGATGTTATTGATCCCCTTGTGGAGGGAGTGTTTGAGTGTTATTGCAGGGACAAAGAAGCAATTGAATTGGCGGCCGATCTAGAGAAGATAGAGCCAATGGACACCAAGAAAGAGTTGGTGGGGATAGTGGAACAATCGAAATCATCCAAGCCTTTCCGAACCAAGTCCTTTCCCAAATTCTTACCCTTGCCTGAACCTCAAGAAAAGCTGCTACCTTCTACCATCAAGGCACCAACCCTTGAGCTCAAAGCCCTCCCTCCCCATCTCAAATACTCATATCTTGGGGATGACGAAACCCTACCGGTGATTATCTCATCAAAGCTCACATCCACTCAAGAACAAGCATTGATCGAGGTCCTCAAGGTGAACAAAGAAGCCATAGGGTGGGCTATTTCCGATATCAAAGGCATTAGTCTATCCCTATGCATGCACCGGATATTGTTGGAGGATAATGCCAAACCAAGTCGGGAACCCCAAAGGCGGCTTAACCCACCTATGATGGAGGTGGTAAAGACGGAGATCATCAAGCTACTCGATGTTGGGATTATTTACCCAATATCGGATAGCAAATATGTGAGCCCAACACAGGTCGTGCCCAAAAAGTCGGGAGTGACGGTGGTGGAGAACAAAGACGGGGAAATGGTTCCCACCCGCTTGCAAACCGGATGGCGAGTGTGCATCAATTACCGCAAGCTAAATGCCATGACCCGCAAGGATCATTTTCCTTTGCCATTCATTGACCAAATGCTTGAGAGATTGGCCGGGCATTCCTTCTATTGCTTCTTGGATGGATACTCCGGATACTTTCAAATAGCCATCTCTCCAGAAGATCAAGAGAAGACCACTTTCACATGCCCCTTCGGTACCTTTGCATGGAGGAGGATGCCATTTAGGCATGCAATGCCCCGGCCACCTTTCAAAGGTGCATGGTAAGTATTTTTTCCGAATATGTTGGGAATATTATTGAAGTTTTCATGGATGATTTTAGTGTGTATGGTGAGTCTTTCGAAAAATGTCTTGATAATCTTGCTAAAATTTTGAAAAGGTGCATAGAAACAAATCTTGTTTTGAATTGGGAGAAATGTCATTTTATGGTTGAGCAAGGCATTGTTCTTGGGCATATAATTTCATCAAAAGGGATTGAAGTTGATAAGTCTAAAGTTGATCTTATTGTTGCCTTGCCTTAACCCGCAACTGTGCGGGAAGTTCGATCGTTTCTTGGCCATGCAGGTTTCTATAGGCGTTTCATTAAGGATTTTTCAAAGATCTCTGCCCCTCTGTGTCGGCTATTGCAAAAGGACGTTGAATTTGAGATGTCAACTGATTGCAAGATGGCCTTTAATCAGCTCAAGGAGGCCCTTACATCGCCCCCCATCATCCAACCTCCGGATTGGACACTGCCGTTCGAGATAATGTGCGATGCAAGCAACAATGCAGTGGGAGCTGTATTGGGGCAACGGAAGGAAAAAGCAGCCCATGTGATCTACTATGCCTCAAGGACCCTAAATCCGGCACAAGCAAACTACACCACCACAGAAAAAGAACTCTTGGCCATAGTTTTTGCTTTAGAAAAGTTTAGGTCATATCTGCTTGGTACTAAGATTATCGTTTTTTCTGATCATGCAGCTCTTCGGTTTCTATTATCAAAGAAGGAAGCTAAACCAAGACTCATCAGATGGATTTTTCTACTTCGGGAATTTGATTTGGAAATCAAAGACAAGAAGGGAAAGGAAAATTGGGTGGTGGATCATTTAAGCCGTTTGATACAAGAGGAGGACGAAATGCCCCTGAAGGAGAGCTTTCCAGACGAACAATTACTAGCACTGACAGGCACGAAGGTCCCTTGGTATGCCAACATGGTGAATTATTTGGTGTCCAAGAGATTTCCTATTGGGATGAGTAAACCACAGAGGGATAGATTGAAGAGTGAGTCGAAGCATTTTGTTTGGGATGATCCATACCTTTGGAAATATGGTTCAGATCAAGTAATCGAGAGATGCATTCCCGAAGACGAAGTGCAGTCGGTGTTGAATTTTTGCCACTCACATGCTTGTGGAGGCCACTTCGGGCCGAAGAGGACGGCATACAAAGTGATTGAGAGTGGATTGTTTTGGCCCACCATATTTAGAGATGCCCTTGCTTTTTGCAAGTCCTGTGACAACTGTCAAAAGACGGGAAATGTCTCTCAAAGAAATCAAATGCCCCAAAACCCGATTGTAGTCTGTGAAATTTTTTATGTTTGGGGTATGGACTTCATGGGACCGTTTCCCTTGTCTTATAGGAATTTGTACATATTGTTGGCTGTTGACTATGTCTCCAAGTGGGTGGAGGCGAAAGCAACCCGACCCAATGACTCTAAAGTTATGGCCGAGTTCGTCCAATCCAACATTTTTGCTCGGTTTGGGATACCAAAAGCCACCATAAGTGATAGAGGCACACACTTTTGTAACCGAACAATCGACGCATTGCTGAAGAAATACGTTGTATTGCACAAAGTTTCGACGCCTTATCATCCACAAACCAATGGGCAAGCCGAAACTTCGAATTGGGAAATCAAGTCGATATTGGAGAAGACCGTGCAACCAAATCGCAAGGACGGGAGTTTGAGGCTCAATGATGCATTATGGACGTATAGGACTGCCTATAAAACTCCAATTGGTATGTCTCCCTTTCGACTCATTTATGGAAACCATCTCCTGGTGGAACTTGAACATAGAGCCTACTGGGCTATTCGGAGATGCAACATGAACCTTGATGAAGTCGGTGTACACCGAAAGCTCCAATTGCAAGAGCTCAAAGAAATTCGAAATGAAGCCTTTGAAAACGCCATGATCTACAAGGAGAAAACGAAGGCTTTTCATGACTCGAGAATTACCCGGAAAACGTTTGTGGTTGGAGAGAAAGTGCTATTATATCACTCTCGGTTGAAGTTATTTCCGGGCAAGCTCCGTTCGAGATGGGTAGGACCCTTTGTTGTCACTAAGGAGTTCGATCATGGAGCCATCGAAATTGAAAGTGGTAAAACCGGAAAAATTTTCAAGGTCAATGGGCATCTTCTCAAGCCTTATCTAGAGCATATTCAAGAAAGCCCCGGTGAAGAAGAACGAGTGGAAGACTCACCACCAAACTGAAAAAGCATTCGTCGAGCCAACGACGTTAAACAAAGGCGCTTGTCGGGAGGCAACCCGACGTTTACTCATTTTCTCGTATTTTAAAATTCATAGTTTAGTAGTTTTATTATTATTTACATATTTTGAATTGTGTTTGTTAAAATGTGTGTAGGTACCAAACAAGCAAATCAAAGCCAAGACATGGTGTAGAATGGGGGTGAAGAACACCAAAAATGTGGAAAAATGCAGGGGAGGACAATCTCGGCCGAGACACAGAAGAAATCTCGGCCGCGACTCTATGTGAGTGAAAAGGAAAAATCTTCCCTGGAAGCCTTTCTCGGCCGAGACACATGTCTCATCTCGGCCGAGATCCAAAGATGCCAAAAACTGGAAAATTTGCTGGAAGACAATCTCGGCCGAGACACTACATTATCTCGGCCGAGATTCAGAAGGGCCAAAAATGAAGAAATTTCTCTGGAAGAGAATCTCGGCCGAGACACTACAGCATCTCGGCCGAGACGGGCTTGAATGAAAATTGAGCCAATTTCGCTGGAAGCGAATCTCGGCCGAGACAGGACCGAATCTAGGCCGAGACGGGGTTGTCCAGAATGGAGGCAAATTTGCTGAAGAAGAATCTCGGCCGAGACAGGACCGAATCTAGGCCGAGACGGGGTTGTCCAGAATGGAGGCAAATTTGCTGAAGAACAATCTCGGCCGAGACATACATGCATCTCGGCCGAGACGGGGTTGTCCAGAATGGGGGTAAAAATGCTGAGACTTCATCTCGGCCGAGACACTACATAATCTCGGCCGAGATCCCTTGCCGGGTCAAGTTTTCCTGAAAGCGTAGAACTGATCTCGGCCGAGACACAGAGCCCAAATTCGAATCTCGGCCGAGACGGAAAACAGGTATAAATACCCCCTGCGCGAAAATTAGGTCAGTTCTTCCCTAAACTTGCGATTTTCACACACTCATGCACACACTACTCCAATAATCACCATTGCACTGTATTTCCACCTCTCAAATTCACACCACACCTCACTCACATCACCACACCCACTCTCCTTCGAAAATATTTGGATTTGGAGCACATTTGAGGTCGAGTCAAAAAGGGCGCGCTCAACCCAAATTTAAAAACTTTTCGATTAAACTCAACTGGTAAGTACGGCTATCTCCTCCTTTCAATTTATTATTGCATATTAGTGTATACATTGTTGAGATTGAGAGTTAAATTTACATTTCTATGCATGTTCATTGAACTTGGTTATACATACAAGTACTTGTATTGATTTTTTTGCTATGTGATAAGTGTTATGCATTTAAATGATAAAATTGATTGATAGTTTGTATAGTTGCTTGATGATTGAGTGGGTGGATTGTTGAGTATAGTCTTGTGAGTTTTTGAAAAGGCTAAATTCGTTGTGGCATATTATCAAACACGTGCTAGGCGTTAAACTGTTGCACCTAAGTTAGCTAAATTCGACTATATTCTCTAGTTTTTAAGAGCAATTGTTGATATTATCGTAATGCATAACCTCATTCGGATATGATTTGGTTGTGATTGCATGGTTGATACAGTTTGCCTTGTTTTTGTTAGATATATGGTCGGATTCAAATGAACCTAGGCACCTCTTACTTGCACTTGAACTAGTCATTTTGCCACAAGTTTTTGATGATTGAATTGTTGATTTTAGGTACCCATGGCACCTCCGAAAATCAAAAAAGACAACACTCAAGAAGGCACCTCTGGCCGAAGAGTCATGCAAAAAATCCGAAGAAGCCAAACCAAGGGCAAGGAGAAGGCTGTTGAGCTTACTCCGGAGGTTCCTCCACCGGAAGTTCCACCGACTTCCACTGACAAGTCCACCAAACCCATTGATTTTAATATCGTGCTGGAAACAGAGGAGCAAAGAAAACGGTTTGACAAATTGATGAAGAGGGGGGTGTCAGCTACCCGCTATGGCGATCCCAAGATTTTGGACGCCATGGGGATCCGGCAAAACGTTATAGAACTGTTAGACGCAGCAGGGCTAGTTCAGTGCCTCGCCCCCCGCCCAACCTTCCTCAAATTTGTGCTTGAGTTTTTCAGCACACTCGAGATCGAGGAGGAGGTCATTTCCGGCTCTTCAGTTCATCATTTCAAATTCCAGCTTCTTAACGAAGAAAAGACACTACGCCACGACACTTTGAAAAGAATTTATGGCTTCAAGAGTCCAGCTGTTGGTGATAGCCGTGCGTTGAGAGAGTTCAACGTGCAACAATTCTGGGGGCAAATCACTGCCGCCCATGGAATAGTTGCACCACAGGCATATGATCCAAGAAGCTCCAGGCTCACCTCCATTCGAAGCCCCGTGGTATAGTATCTACAGAAGCTGCTGAGTTCCAAAAAAAGAAATCAGCTCTCCTCGGTTATACGAGATGGAAATTCTTTGGGGCATAGTGGACAGGAAGCAGAGAAACTTCAGGCAGGACCTAGTATCATGTTTTCAGAAGATAGTGAAAGAATTGAGGACGAGAGGAAAAGAGAAACGAAAATGCCCGACCCGATCTATTGTGGGGCGTTGATAACCCCTATACTCGAGCACTACCATGTTCCCCTTCCAGAGTACACACCTATCACTACTGATTATTATTTGGACTAGGAGGAGATGGAGAACATGCGCATTGCCATGCTCGGGTACAAAGAGGGCATATCGGGTCCGGCTGTCCCATACGTTCTCCAAAACGAGGGACTTACCTCCGCCTACCCAACCCCGGATTGACTTACATCACCAACTTGGAAAGTAAGCTGAATTTGGAACTGAGCTCCGAGGCACACCTCAATGCCTCCTTGGAGCCAAACCGGGAAGAACTGACCAAATTCAAGCGTGCTAAAAAGCCACGTCCAGTGGCACGGGTTCGGAGCGTGGGGGTTGAAGGGGAAGGAAGTAGCCAGCCAGAGCAACTGTCAAGGAAAAGATCATCTACTGCCATTCTAACTCAATCTGAGTTCCAGGAACGGCAAGAGGGCTTGATGGCGGCCATGGGGGACGAGATCAAAGGCGTCAGAGCCGAATTGGTGGAGCTGAGAGCATCTATTGGAGCTGAGCTGAGAGGAATCAAGGAAACTATCCAAGAAAATCAGACCAAGATTCTCGACCTCTTCAAGTCAATAAAAGGATGTTTCACCGGCTCGAGCCCCCGACCTTCCCGCTCGCTGTGAGTAGAGCGACCGAGAAGTCTTACCTTTTTGTCCCAAACTTAGTTGAAAAACTAAGTTTGGGGGAAAACAAAAAGATAAGACCATTTCGGCTGCTCGAAACCCCCTACCCCCCGTTTTTCTTCTTTCATTATCTTTACTGTTGGCCTGTGAGCCATTTGACATGTCTTGCTTGTTGAATTTTATGTGATGGCCTGTATGCCAATCTGATTTGTATATTGAATGCCTTTGTGATATGTGTCCATTTTTATTGTTGGTAATATTGCCGGCCTGTGAGCCATTGTCATTTTTTTATTAGCCTTGGTTGGTAATATTATTACATATGCATTTGGATATTTTGGATTTTTGAATAATCATTGGGTGCCTTAAAGTCAAATTGTTTGTTTGTGTTGATAAGTACGCACACATTTTCCCCTTATTGTTGTAGGAGTAGGATTCTTAATAAAGTAGTTCATCTAGTTAATGTTTGTGAATAAACGTGTAATAAAATGGTTAAGTTCGGCGAGCCACCAAATTGTACTCCTCTTTTTCCACAAACTAAGTTTGCAACTAAGTTTGGGGAGGGGGTGGGATTCGTACAAATTGGCAGCTCGAGAAAGCAATTGGATGAAGTTTAGGACAAGAAAATGTGGCATTGATTAATGACGAAAGTTTTTGACAAATATCTTTGAAAGAAGCACATGGTAGAGCATGATAGACTTTTGAAACAAAATTGAACATACACTCAAAACTTTTGATCAAAAATAGCAAGCGAGTGAGTTTTTGAGCTTTAGAAAATACTCCCATCTTTGGAGTAATGTAAACTTTCTTTCGGTGTGAAATTCATTGAGTGCATTTAGTTGTCTCTAGAACTTGCCTTGATTCTCTATTTTGCATGAGTCGGTGCATTGTGTGACATTGAAAATGATCTTAGGCAATCCTTGACTTGAGCCTACTTTCAAGCTTGAAAACACGTCCTTTTTACCTAATTTGATATTGTCTCTAGTTGAGCCCCTTGAGCTTTTAGCCTCTTGTTTGACAGCCCAACTCTACAAGCCGAAACCCTTTCGATTAGCCTTTGAACCAATTGGACTATTTGAGTATGAGGGAGGTGGTTGGAAGGTAGTCGGGTAATTTGGGATTGAAAGGGGTAATCTATGGGGAATTTTGAAAGGTGAAAAGAGATGAAACACTAGGAAAAGAATCGAAAACACTAGTCCTCTCCAATATTTGTTCATAAAAAAAAAAAAAAAAAAAAAAATAGTTGTATATACTCAATTGTTGCTTTTGATTTGGAGAGGCTAGTAATATAAATACCTTTCGATAGACGTTCTCAAAGTGGTAGAAATTCAAAGAAAATACACTATAACGGATAATTGAGAAAACAATTAGGTTGTGAACTTTGTGGTAAGGGGAAGAAACCAATTTTGGGATTGGTTTACTAAGAAAGTAAAGAGTGAGGTAAAGTGATTGTTGTTTGAGGGGTGGATGAGATTAGCTAACTCATTTAGTCCATTTTATAGTCACTTCTACCCAAAATTATCCCACCTTACCCCAAGCCAACATTACAACCTATTAAAGACCTTTTTGATTCTTTGTCACACATGTCGGTATACATCGAAGTTTAGATGAATGGCAAGCTTATGGTAGGCATTTTATGCATTTCAATGTGAGCGTATACACTTCCCTTTTGATACACTTGAGAGTCGAGAGTTACACTCACCATGTGAGGATCTTAAGTCTAGAGTGTTTTGTCTCGAGAGTAGTGGATCTAGTCTATCACAGATGCTCACTTTTATCATGATCTCTTACTCTTTTTCATGAAAATTCTGAAATCAAATGCCACTAAACTTTGCCCTAAACACGTGTTCTTTTGTCTTTCTCTTTATTGTTCGGGACGAACAAGTTTTAAGTTTGGGGAGATTTGGTACACGTGTTCCGTGCACGCACTTTAGGGCACTTTTAGTGTCATTTTAGTGTCAATAACGTGCATAATTATGTGTATTTAGTGCTTTTATATTCTAATGGGCAAAATAATGCGTTTGAGCTATTTTGTATTAAGACAGGTGTAAAAAGGGTCGAAATCGAAGATTAAACGACCGCGGAGTCGAGAGATCGATCGAGGCAAGAAAGGAAGGGCCAACTGAAGATCTCGGCCGAGACAGGATGTTAATCTCGGCCGAGATGAGCCTCTAGGGGTTTTCTGAAGTTTTGCAAGACTGAAGATCTCGGCCGAGATTCAATCTCATCTCGGCCGAGATGAGGCTCCAGGGAATTTCTGAAGAATGTCAAAGATGAAAGTCTCGGCCGAGATGCAATCTAATCTCGGCCGAGATGAGTCAAAACCTAAAAAGCCCTAGTTTCCCCTTTTTCACGTATCGGCCGAGATGCAACCCAATCTCGGCCGAGATTGACCTTCGACCCAAAATTCTTGAAAACCCTTTTTCACGTCTCGGCCGAGACACACTCCCGTCTCGGCCGAGATTCACTACTCTGTTTTAAAATCCTGAATACGTTTTTGCCTATTTTTGTCTAGCACTTTCTCCCTTTATATATATATCATCCCATTCGAATTTAACCTAACTTTGGATAACTTTTGGAGGACTTTTTGATACTTGGAGAGCACTATTCAGCCACCAAGGAAGGAGATTGGACAAGGGATTGAAGGATCATCTTCTCCAATTGAAATCTTTGGGTTCATCCATATCAGTATCATGTTTCTTTATTTTCCCATTTATTTTCTGATTGTATTAGTTAATATGGGTGGCTAGCACCCTTAGTTCATCCTTGATCATTGTGGAACCTTGAGTCGAGACATTGATGTGATTATTACGGTTAATGTTACCGAGATTATTGTGTATTTAAGTGTTTTGTGTTATTTGCTCTTGTTGACTCACATTTATGAATTGATTATTGGTTTGATCACCCTTTAAGGGATTTGTGAATGTGTTGCTAGAATAGGAGATTACTATCCGTAATTGTAGGATTTCCAATTCCCGAGTAGCAAACAATAGTTATTTATTGGGGATAACACAAAGTTCAACAACTAAAACCGAGCTTTCGAGTTTTATGTTGAATTTATCTCGTTGTCCTAGTGTTTAATGCTTTTGGTGATTGAATCTAAGAGAGCTTGTTCGAGGATCCGGTTAAACTGAATAGGGTTAGTCGAAGAGCTTATTTTGATTAACTAAGATTAAGGTACAACAAGGCTATTAGAGCTTGTTAATAGTCTTGAGATAAGGGCTTAAATCACAATTTAATCGGGCATTAACAATAGTTGCATCAATTGTTCAAGACCAAGGGGAAGCATGATCAAGGGTGACTTGTTTTACGATTTGAAAACTAAAACCGAAAAAGATCTCTTCTAGTGTTTTTGAGTACTTGTTTCTTTTAATTGTGTCTATTTGCTTTTAATTATCACTAATAGATTGTTAGTTTCCCATCAACCCCCCCCCCCCCATTATTGCTTTCTTAATTATTTATTTCTTGCATACTTAATTATAAACTGCTTGACATCGTAATCAAAACTGTTCGGCCGTTCCCTGTGGGATCGACCCTTATTTACCATTCTACTAAGTAGGATAGTCGGTAAAGTTTAAGTGTATTATTCATACACAATTTAATTTGGTAGTAGGAAACGACGCTACCAACAAACAATCTTAATCTCGAAACCATCTACAGTGGCAGCCTCTCTGAATTCTATATCTGTGTCTTTAATGTGTGGTTTAGCATTGTCTTGTTGTATGATGATATGCTTGCTTGCATTTTCTGGCCACTTGGATTTAATTGCTGGTAAAATCTGCATGTTTGCTGTCATTTAGTTGATGTAATGTCACCAAATGATTCCTAGCAGCTTATTTCAAGCTGTTTGAACCATTTTTGGAGACTTACTTAGTGGGATGGCTAGATGATGAAAATATAATCTGATAGCAACCACATACCTACTGCAATATGCACGTCTTGATGACTTCCTTTGTGATTGACTCTATTGGTTTTGTCACAAGCGTGCCTCTTTGTCTGTTAATACTGTTTCTCTTAGCCGGTTCTTGAATTGTAAATGGGAAAAATCCAATTTTCCCATCAAATTTAATTAAGCCTTGACTTGAGTACCTAGGCCTTGCAACTGCACACATAAACATCACTTTCGTGATGTAGCGTTTGCTTTTGCAGCACCTATATGGGTTTGTTTCCTCTTGCAGCGTGTATGTTCTTTCACTGTCCCTCTGCATATAAAATCATTTCTCGGCGATGTTGACCACATTGTGCATCATTTCATACTTAATCTTGTTTGTTAGACTATCAAAATGTAGAGAAGAGAGGCTAAATTTGAGCCGTTGTACCTGATTGGCTTGTGTGAGTGTTGGTTTAATCGCATTTGTATGTGGATTTATTTTCCCAGCTTCTACCCATCTCCCCACTTCACTTTTGCTCACTTCCATTTCTGATGCAAGTCGTCTTATTGTGCCCTTGTTGTTGAACGGAATACCCTTCAGCCGGCTTATGTCGATCTCTTTACTTACGACTACTTTATTCTATCTTTTTATATTGAAACTGATAAGAACATTTGCTGCCATTTGTTGTCTGGTAGCCGCCCAAATATTATGAATGGTCCATCGACTAACCCCGAATGATGTTTCCATCTCTCTGATTTTCCATGATGAACCACCCGATTCGTGCTGTTATTGATCAGAAATTGAGCGATCAAGGAGTGGACTGACGGGGACAAATTCTTCCAAACTTCCATACTGCTGCTGTGTTTATTTTTTGCTGCTGTAATAGTTCCAGATTGAGCATTGAATGTGGTTGTTTCACATTCAATGCTCAATAAATAGGCTGTTGGGTTCTGATTTAAATTTAGGAGGGAATTTGAATTTTTTGTAATTTTGGACATATTTGTTGTAACCCCAAAATTGCATTACTTAATTGGAGGGAAAAATTTCCCAGTAATCTGAAATTTCAGATTTCGTACAGTTTTGTGACCAATTTTAGAGATTGTGTAATTTTTTCAGTTTTTAATTAAATTAGGTGGTTTTGTAATAGTAGCAGGTTTGGATTTGGGTTGTTTGCTGAAAATTGAGATGAAATCAGCATAATTAATCATCTTCTTAATTTTAAGCAAATAGCTCATAAAGCAACTTTGAAAAGTCAACACACAACAAAAAAACAACTTTTCTTAATATCTGCGCAGACCCCCCTGTGCAAGATAAGCCGGGACGGAGGGAGTATTTTATAAGGCAACAATAATCATATTGTAAGTTTGAAAACATAAATATTGTACAATATTCAAGAAAAAATAATCTAATTGAATCTATACTATCATACATGATAAAATATACTATGTCCAAATATTAAATATAGTGTGTGGCTTGAAAATAAATTTCAAAACATAAACATTTTGTTGTGTACAATCCAAACAAATCGACACTGTGATATATCATAATATATACTATGTCCATATATTTAATGTACTATTTGCAAAATATAAACATATTAAATATACTATCCGGCATCATAACATACACGACGTCCAAATGTCAAATATACTATCCTGTATCATAAGATATATCATATTCATAAGGGAATAAAAAATGTACTTTGAGTTGGAAAAAATAAATATATTCCGCACTGTGAAACAAAAATTAATTGAAAAAAGTATATTATCAGGCATCATACAACATACTGCATGAAAATATTCGATACACTATCCGGCTTTATAACATATACTATCAAGGTTTATATCATATACTGTTTGCAATTATATTTAAAAATTCGAACATTTTGTGTTTCTGAACCAAATTTATTATTATTGATTTGAGAATGTGGATATTTTTTTTGTGAAATTCTTGATGAATTTAATGGTGAAGTGAAAAATTAATCTAATGAAATATATAATATTTCCATATATGTAATGTATTATGTGGCTAAAAAATAATTTGAAAAGCATTAATTTATTAAATATATTATCCGGCATCATAATATATACGATGTCCTAATGTTAAATATAATATCCTATATCATAACATATACAATGTCCACAAGGGAATAAAATTTGTACTTCGAGTTGGAAAAAAATAAATATTGCACACTGTGAAACAAAAATTAACTAAAAAAAGTATACTGTCAGTCATCATAAAGAGTATTACATTAAAATATTGAATATACTATTAGGCTTTATAACATATACTATCAAGTTTTAAGTCATATACTGTTTAAAATTATATCTAAAAATACGAACATTTGGTGTTTTTAACCAAATTCATTGTTATTTATTTCAACTGCTTCTCTTGTTTTCTTCTTCCTTCGTTTTTCAAGTTGACTCTTTCCCTTTGTGCCTTCCTCCACTTTGTTGTTGATTGAATTCGATCAAGAATATTGTTAAATGACTTAACTGGAGCCACTGGTTCTGCAGTTTCTAAGAAAACATCAATAGCTTCCTTATCTCTCTTATATCCTTCTTCCATGATTCTTTTTTTTTTCTTCATTTTCTTCGCTTTTCAATATATCAGGTTATAGTAGTTGCGTACCAGTTGATGCCTCCATTGAATGATTATGTGATTGCTTTCTTTGTTTGTATTTCTCTTGCTTCCATTGTCCCAAACATTTGATTTTGTCATTTTTGTCCATCTCTTTTTGATGTAAATTTCTGGAATGCTTTATGCAGAATTTATGTGTAACACTCTCAAACAGTGGTAATGAAGAATCCCGGACTCTTTATATTTCTTGCAACTGCATGATATTAAATTCAATGTGCTGTCATATATTAATGTGCTTCTCTTCATCAATAATACTTGATGAAGCTTGATAGATCATTGTATTGTCTTCTAATTCAACTATGATTGAGCAATTTGAAATGCATTTCTGAAACTCCTCCTCAAAATCTTTAAAAATATTTGTAGTATATACCTCTGAGGCTTGTTTTATGATCCCTATCATTGGTAGATTTGAATCAGGCTTTAAACTATTTGTCCTTTAGAGTATACTATCTTGTATACTGACAAGCACTTGTTGAATGTGTTGTTACCCTTTAGACTTGCAAATCTTGTTATAGCATTTTGGTAAAGATGCCATTGGCAAAGTCTTTGTCTTAAATCAGGGCAAACCTGAATTAAAAATAAGACAGATTATTTATAGTGTGCGAAAAAAAGATTTTGTGAATGTGATATAGTATGCAGAGTATATATTTATATACTGTACAGTATACATAATTATTTGATGAAGTATATAGATATCATACACATGAATCTACTTTACAGTTTCTAAAGGAGATTCTATAAACACAGTATATATTTGTAAATTGTATAGTATAAAAAAATATGTGATGTGGTATATGTATATTATATATAGGAATCTGTTTTACAGTTTCTTGAAGCATTTTCTGTAAACACAATATATATTTTAAACTATATAGTATAAATATGTATGTGATGTAGTATGTGTATGATTTTAAGCATTATGTCTTCAGTACCTTCTCAATCGTTTTTGTGATTGCAAAATCTTGATTTGTAAATATTGTATTCCTCTCATTGACTTCTTGAATGTTGTGAAAAGCACTTAAATGACTCCAGTTTTTCATCTAATTGAAAAGCGCATCCAAACATCACCTTCTTCCAGTGGTTGTTTATTCCTATTAACGGAGCACAAATCAAATTGTACTTTTTTATTCTATATGTTGTTTCAAATCTAAGAACATCACCATATATATCAAAATCCTCCATCATTAATGAATCTCTCCAGAAGATATTGCACAACCTTCTGTCTTTCATTTTCACTTTGTAGAAAAAATTGCTTTCTTCTTCAATTTCTTCTTGTATAATGTCAATGACAGTTTATGCATCTCCTCCTTCAATTTCTTGCATTTTCATACGGTTTATGAAATTTAAGTGATTTCTCTTGGTGTGGCCAATATTATCTTCGCCCCCAGCTTCATGAACCATGTATCTATTGTTGGATTTGTATACTAAAAGCAAGACCTTTTATATACAATGTTTCCAGTTATTCACAATTAATCTCCTATCTGATTCTGTTTACACTAATCGATATATATGTCTCTATATCTCTCTGCATAAGTAGATCATATGGTGTGTTGTAGATCACACAAGATCATATGATTGGTTAAACTTAATGAGATATAAAATATATATCACAACTGAGACAACTTGAGGATGAGTTGTTGGTATAGACTGCAATATCAAGTAGGAATAGTTTATCTTGACTATTTACTTATACTGGTACGTTTTTACGTATTGATAGGATCACGATGAGATAATTTCTTCTGCCTGACCTTAGTGAAGAACATGAGATCTCGGTGACTTATTGTAATCTAAACCGTAAATAAGATTATAGTTATGTGTGCATGTCTGTGTGTCACTTTAATTTACTATAGGTGAGAGTTAAGTGTTAACTCTTTATACTCTGTATCTTCAGTGACAAAAGCTTGTATATGATAACTGGTAACTTGTGTCTAGGTAACCGTATCCGTTTAGGATGTTGATATCTCCTTAAGGAGCTCAAAAGGTTTATTGTACTAAACCCTGCAAGTTGATTAAGTCCAGGTACAATAATGAAGTTGAGTGGTACTACTTAAGGAATTCATAAACAATTAATTAACTTAAGCTGTCAGAGGCTTTAATTAATTAATGGATATTTGATATCTTAAATACAGGGTTTAATTAAGTCTAATTCAAGCGCCGATTCATTTTGGAAATAAAGGGGTAAGTCAGTATTAATTCTTTAGTGGAATGAATTAATATTTATGGATTAATTATGTTATGAGCTGAACATAGAAGAATTAATTCATAGTTAGGCCCATCTTTATTTCTTGTATTTGATCTCTGGACTGGCCCATCAGGCTCCTAGCCCAATAGGGAATTAAACTACCAGGCCAGGCCGACACTCAGTTATTATATATTAAATACGTAACTCTCAGTCTGTGAAATATAACAGACACACGTAAAAAAATCACAAAGCAGAGAAGAGAGAGTAGTAAGAGGGTGGCGGCGACAGTGTTGGTTCCCACACTTGGGATTTCTCAAAGTTCGTCGTCCATCCGACGTTGAGGATCGAGCAGGGATAAAGTCCAGAAGGTCAATCCTGGAGTCTAACATCGAATCGTTGTGCACACGATTCGAAGGTCAACTCTGAAACACCTATGTGTTGTATTTAAATTAATAGATGCATGTTTAGGATTAATCAATGTGTATATTGAATTATGACAAACCAAGAAGGTCCTAGGAAAATTCGGTAATTCCTACATTTGTAAGTGTCCATTGGCTATATTCCAGAATCTACCATATTTGCTATTGTTTCTGCCTTTTTATTTGTGATTTTCCTCTCCGATCTATGCAAGTAGTTCAACTCTGCACTAGTTAATTCATGATTGTGAAGCATATTATGTTTCACATCTTCAAACTGTCCCGCTGTAGTCTTTGAAGCCTTCATTTCTGCCTTACAATGTGTTCTTATTGTTGGCTTTCTTTTCCTCTGATTTTCTTCTTTTTCCCAGCCTTAGAACACACAAATGATTTTCCCACAACTTCTCCTTTTGTGGAGAATCTATTCGTTGACTTTCGAACGCTGAAACCTTGGCAATGAGCATGCTTGCAGTATAAATCATACATTCAGTAATTGTGCTTCTTTTAACCCTAAGTAGCGAACCAGATTTGTCTATTGACTCATTTGGATTTCTATAAAAAATCAGAAAAAATGAAGAAGATAAAGTATACTGTCAAGGAATTCAGAATATATTGTTATTTGAATAAAAGTATACAGTTCTGTCAAACATTAGAACTGAACAAATTAAAAACCAGTAAATTTCATTCAATAAAAAGAAAGCAATTAAAGTATACTGTTAGGTAAATAAATGTGTACAGTCATATAGAATAACATGTATTTGTCTCTTTTTACCTTCATTTTTGTTGTTCAAGCCATCATCTAACATCAATCTACTGGGTATATCTTCAAAACTTGATTTTGTTGTTTCATGCTCATTATCAATTATTATTGCGAGAGAATCTGAACACATTAAAACTCAACACATAGAAAACCAGTAATTTTAATTTAATAAAAAGACATCAATTAAAGTACACTGTTAGGTAAATAATATTATATTGTCATATCGAATAACATTTACTGTCTCTTTTTTACCTTAATTGTTGTTTTTCAAAGCATCATCTAATGTCAATATGTTGGGTATGTCTTTAGAACTTGATTGTTTTGTTTCATGCTTATTAGCAATTATTATTGCAAGAGAATTTGAACACATTAAAACTCAACACATTGAAAACTAGTAATTTTAATTCTAAAAAAAACAGTCGTTAAAGTATAATGTTAGGTAAATAAATGCGTATTGTCATATAGAATAACATGTATTGTCGATTTTATTTCTGATGTTCTTACACTATTCTGTCATTATAAACTTTAGTATCCATATCTACAAAAAATTACAAAGAAGAAGTTTCGGATTTTTTCCTTCTTTCGTGGAATCATATTGAATATTTGACTAAATGTGCCTTCATTTTCCAAATTTTTTTACGAAGAACAGATAATGACTATTTATACCGGAACGAATGATGAGATTGATACTCAAATATTTCTTCTTAGCTGGTCCGAGAGGATGATCAGCCACAGTGATCTACATTGGATCTCACCCGAATCGCCCCAGTTTCCATTTCCTGGGATGTTAATTATTTTATTTGGAGCAAACCAAACAAGTTTCTTTTTTATCCAATCAAAATCCTTTTAATGTCCAAATGGGATCCAAAACCCCCAAAAGAAAATGAAAAAAAAAAAAATTAGAGGGCCTAGGACACCAGAATATCGAACCATGAACGGTAATTCTATGATTTTCCAAGGTAAAAGAGAAATATCACAAGTACCCCCCGCCTGGGGCCATAAAAGAAATCTCTTATAAAAAAAAAAAAAACACTACTACATTTTCAAATTTGCAATGAAAACAGACGTTCAATGTTTTCTTTAGCAATATATTGCTCAAATAATTAAATCAAAATCATTATTAACTCATGTTCCATGACTATTTTTTTGCAGCATCTGGTTGAAACCTCCTTCTGCGAGGAGCAACAGAAGATGAACGACGGTCTATTGATGAAGATCGGCGAAATCAGCTAAGAAACTACTAAAAATCACGCGGCGATGTTGATGAAGATATGATGTTATTTTGTTGATGAAGATTGACGTGAGAAGGTGAGGGTTTTGTGTTTTGTGTTGACTTAATGCAAATTTACCTTCTGGGCCTAATTTTACCCAGCGGGTAAAAAACTATAAGTGGGGCCCATAGGGTGTACATTAACACTAATGTGCATCTTATGCACATGTGTTTCACTTTTGAGTGGAGTTTGGGTGCACCATGTGCACAATAATGCTATGTTGCACCACTCATACAGAAAAAAAAGAGATGTCTTTCACAATTTCACCACACTCCAACTAAAATAGTGTGTTCCCCACAGACTACTCTTACTCGTTTCTTTATATTTCTTATCGGATTATAAAATAATGTACAAAATAGTATAACATGCATCAATTATGATATAATAATATATTTCATTAAACTTTTCTAGCTACGACAAATGAAAACGCTACATAACAACTAAAACATTGCCAACCAAAGATTATCTACTGTCGGTGGCCGGTTGTGAAAATTGCAAATTACTCCCATAATTAGGGATGTTTACAATTTCAGCCAACCTCATATTATTATGTTTAGTTCAGTCCCTCAATAATTTTAATTTTATAAATCATCTTTTTTTACGGCTTTATAAATTTAGGGGGTGTTTGCGATTGCTTTTACTTTTGAAAAAGTGATTAAAATTAGAGATTCTATAAAAATCAATTCTGTAAAAAGTAGGTAGTGTTTGCAAAAAAATTGATTTTCAATAAAAGTAGAAGTTGGAGTGTTTGCTATAAAATCACTTATGTCTTTTAAAAAATATCTTATTATTTACAGAAATGCCATTGAGTGGAGAAAAGCATTAAATTTCTGCTTTTAGCTTTTATATTGGAAGCACTTCTTTTAAAGCAGAAGTTGGCTTTGCAAACACTACAAAATAGCTTTTCTCAAGTTATAAGCTGAAAATCACTTGAAAAAAGCAAATGCAAACACCCCCTTAGTTTAATTCTACCTGAAATTGAGAATTTTGCCCAATTAGACACTAGTGAATTTGCGGTTAGGGCAGGGTCGGTATATTATACAAAAAAAAAAAAAAAATTAGGCCCATACTGCATATCGTATCGAACTTTTCAGTATGTTAAAATACCATATCGATATGTTCGATATAGCAAAATTTGGTATGTCGAAATTTCAGTATGCCAAATAACACATACCGTACCGAATGATCAATATACTGAAACTCAAAATGATATCGATATATATCATTTTATACCGAAGATTCGGTATACCGAAACTCAAACTGCGCGTTTTATACTAAATTTTCGATATGTCGCTACATACCTTGTTTTAAATACCGAATCTCCCGTTTTACAAGCTAGCTAATTAACCATAAACTGTAATTTCAATCCCATACACTTAGAAGGCAACCTACTTTATTTACAGATAAATCATGAAAAGATTAATTACTTTAAGCATATTCTCCTACAACAATTACTACGTGTTGCAGTCCTATGGGGCCTCTATTTTAGGCTTCTATTCAAAATTCTGAAATGGGAAAAAATTGGAATTTAATCAAATGCAAAGTAACACATGTATGTAGAAACAACTTTACCCTTTAAACTTCAAAGCAACAAGACAACTTAAATACTACTACACGCTAGCTAGTTTCCCCAAATGCTCCGTTTACTTTGGTAGATGTCATTTTATCTAACTTCATCTAATATTTATTTTGGTAATAACATCCAATTTATATCTTATCATATGAAGTTATCTCGTTAACCTAGATAATTAACCTATCCTTATCTGTCAAGGAGAACGGAGACATTAAATCAATGAGGATAGAAATTTAACCGAAAATTCGAGCAAGCCAATACAATGAATAAACAATTTAATTCATGACATTCAGATCTTAAACTCAAATTATATCAAATAAAAAACATGGGAAGAAAGTTTGTTCTTACTTGGAGAACTGGAAAGTAGAGGATAGTATTGGAGTGTGGCGGTCGGATGAGACGGAGGCTGGTTAATCTAAGACCAAGCTGCTGCAGGAAGCAAGGAGGTCGTAGTTCATTCGGGACGGAGGGACTAATATTTTACAACCCTCAGTATGTACCCAAATATCAATATATTTTGGTATACCTTTGTACCGATATTTTTCGGTATTTTGATATATAACAAAAATAACGATATCATTTTGGTATTTTGATATAACAGAAATACATTATCGTACCGAAAATGTTCGATACGGTACCATATCGTACCGAAAATTTCAATATTACCGATAATTTTTCGGTACAATAAGTGCGATATTTCGGTATTTTTTCCCACCCTTATTTTCAGCGGCAGTAAGGAATCGGAAGGGGACTCCTTTTAATTTTCTGAATTTCTTATGCATGAAAAAAAAACTGAAATTTTTAATTTTATTCTTTTTTCAGGTTTTTATAGCTTTTAAATAATTTCTCACGATTTTTAAATACTTTTCAAATTACAAATTATGCTTTAGAAACCTGAAAAATATTTAGAAGTTATAAAATAATATATTCAAAATTCTAAATAATTTATATATATTTTAAATTATTTAATATTTTTAAATAAAATTACATTTTTTAAAGTAATTTTAAAATAATTCCAACATTTTTAAATAAAATATTTTTTTAAAATAATTCCAACATTTTAAAATTAATTTTATGATATTTCGTATGATTTTTTTTTTAGTTTTAGCAATAATTTCAGATTTTTTTAAAATAATTATATGATTTTTAATTTTTTTTTATGTATATTATAAATTATTTAGGACTTTTTTAATAAAATATTTTTTATATAATTTCTATATTTTAATATATTTTGAATGATTTTTTAGTGTTTTAGAAATATTTTTTATATTCTTTAAATACTAATTTTTAAATATAATTTTTAATAAATTTTTAACTTTTTCGCCAGAAATTTTCGCCAAAAATTACAGGTTGTGACAAAACATTGATTACAGGTTTTAATCGGCAATAAAAATTACTTTAGATTCCAAAATAAACAAAGCTCAGATTAGTAATTAACCCCAAAATGTATTACTCAATTAAAGTAATTAAACAAAATCATCAATAACCATTAATTTGCTGCATTCCTCTAAATTAGAGACCCCGTATTCATCCAACACAATATAAAATCAAAATGTGAAACTGAAAATTTAGTCAACTTACACATTTTTTTCTCTACAAAATATATAAAAATTCTGAATATTTTTCTTCAAAGCAAGTATCATTGTAGAGGTTATTACACGATGTGGAGCGGAATTCTCGGATTGTTTGTCCCTAAATTCCTTTGGGCGATATAACAACATACGGTCATAATCACAATAATGCTTGTAAAATTTACCATAAGTTGATAATTGAATACACTTGCTGACATAGTAACAAAATTCGGATATAGGTATTATCCGGCACTGTCAATTATTCACAGTTTGGATTTTATTCGTGAATAAAATGGATAAAATCGAAAAAAATAGCGTCTAATTGACCAAATTTGGTGCATTGTTGGGGAATTGGGTTTAATATGTTAATTTAAAATTTCTGTAATCTTAAATATCTTTCTTAATTATTAATTATATGTTTATGTGTTAATTTCATTCCAAGTTTTTCAATTACTGAACATGTTATTTGCTGTGATTTTATACTGTTTATATTAAGTTCATTAAATGAAATAATCTCAAACATGACTAGAATAAAAACATCTTTATAAGTATTTTAATGTATTGTTTGAATGTCTTGTACTGTAAGCTTATTATATCATGTTTTTGTATTTCTTATTAGTAATTATATACTACTTATGTTTTTTTTTTTTTTTAATTTAGAAAACATATTTTGAGTCCAGAAATTGTGAATTTTTCTTATGATCTAAATGCATTACAATTGATTAACCTTAAAATTTATTGAACCTTGTATTATAATTTTTTAAGTCTAGGTTGCATTCTTATTTCTATGAATTTTTAGAACATATTACTTCAAACTTGAAAATTTGAAAAAGCATTATACAAAAAATAAGAGAAAAGTACTAAAAGGACCTTACATTTCTCGAGAATTATACAGGTATTATTCGCGATATATTCGTATATATGACTATATTTTAAAACTTTCGAGTATTAATCGTATTTTTTTGCTTTTATTAAAAAATGCGGGATAAATACGGGAGAAATTGAAAAATTTGGAGAATATTATTACTATGCTTGCTGAACTACCTTATCACTTTTTTGATATATAATAGTCAACATAATATATCAATTATCACATTTTATTCATTATTTAGTAAAACTAATGATCCATGTTTGAATATCTTTAAGTTGTAAAACTATGAATTTTAATTATCCATAAATTAAAAATGATTAATAAAATCTTAAGCATCCTATTGTTATGGATAATCTAATATTCATTATATGATCTAAAATATATTACATTTTGGTCAGATGATTTTGGTGATTAGCAAGTCAACATAAGATAAACTTAAATCATATAATATTAATCATTAGTTGAGGCTAAAAATATTTAATTGTATTCGGATACATATATAATTTGATAATTGAATATTCATTATATGATCTAAAATTTATTGGACTTTCTGGTCCAATTACTTTGGTGATTGACAGGCCATTATTAGATAAATTAAACTTATATAACAATATCAGTAATAAAGCCTGTGAACTGTATCATAATTCTAACTTAGGTTAGACATGCTAGAACTTTAATTACTCATACATCAGATGACATTTCAACATGAAATTACGTACAACAATAATGTTATGTGGCAATACCCCACTGTGCCCATTCATAATTTTTGAAAAACTTATTTGTATGTTTAACTTTCAAACTGCCAAAAAATGTCAGTTTTACATCACTTTTCTCGGGATCAATTAAAACCACTAAGGCCGTGACTCAAAACCTCATAAACCTATTTAACATTTTTGTTTGTTTCCTTCACCCCACGAATCATATCATCCATCCCTTCATCTTCTTCACCCCCCCTTCGTGTATGATTCATCATTTCTCAAAGTCAAATAAAAAATGGATATTCCGGCAGTGGGTACCGAAAATCTTGCCGGCGACACAAGCAGGGACTAACCTCCGGAGCACTGTGGCAAACATCATATTTCACCGGAGTACCCGTCGTCTCCGTCAACTGGCATTTTACCGAAACTGAAAGAGATTAGATTGTACAATTTCTTTAAATAGTGGACTGAAATCCCCATTGTTGCTCTGTAAGTACTCCCTTATTTCTGTAGAAGATAAAGTAGGTTTAAATATGTAATCACATTCGATGTAAACATGTGATACACGATGTAACTGTATGATACACGACTTAGCATAATGATACATGATGTACTAGTCTGTAATGATATTCGATGTGAACAAATGATGAACGATATAATTGTATGATACACGACTTAGCATAATGATACGCGATGTACTAGTCTGTAATGATAATCGATGTGAACAAATGATGCAAGATGTAATTGTATGATACATAACTTAACATAATGACACACGATGTACTAGTATGTAATGATAATCGATGTGAAAAAATGACACACGATGTAATTGTTTGATATACAAATTAGAATTATGATACACGATGTACTAGTCTGTAATGATAATCAATGTGAACAAATGATGCACAGTGTAATTGTATGATACACGACCTAGAATTATGAATTGATATTCGATGTAATCTTATGATACATGATTTAAGTTATGATACATGAATTAATCTTATCATATACCATTTAGCAAAATGATACACAATGTAGGAGTTTGTAATGATTTTCAATGTAAAATTATGATACACGATTTAGCATAATCATACACGATTTAGGAATAATCATACACGTGTACATGATACATGATTTAGAAGAATGCAACACGATTTACAAGAATGATACACGAGTACAATATACACGAAACAGAAGATTGACACATGAATTCATACACCATGTAGAAAAATGATACACGATGTAAGTCATCATGCACGATTTAAATAACCGAACTAGTGATACAAGATGTTTAGAACTATGATACACAACTTTGAAAGATGACACACGAAATAAATATAGTAATGCACCCCTTCACTGTTTAATTTAGTTATTTTCTATGTATATGAAACACGATGTAGTGACTAATTAATGACACGATATTTAACTCTTTGATTGTCCGTGTTTAAAAATCCAATGTTTCATTAATGTAAAATGTTTGGCTTGGAAAAAGTCAGATCTTTGGAACCGTAGAGCAACCGTTATTAGTTATGTCATGTTGAATATTTTTGAATAGATTAAAGTGAACTTGAATTGGCGGGCAGTGGCACTCTCGAGACCTTCCAGAGATGCTGTTTTAGCCACCTGCTTGATTGTTATCCCTCAATTCTTTCCTTAGGCAGGAGTACACTCTTTATTGTTGAGGGAAGTAATTAAGCCCCATGCCGGTGATTTTGAGGTTTGGTTTTGCGGCATGAGTATGCACTCGTAACCAGCTTGTGGTTCAGGGATACTGAGTTCGACACTAAAAATACGTCGGCTCCGACGAATGACGATTTCTACGACATGATTATGCGTCCTTCTGGAGTGCACAAGCTGGACGATCTTAGGGAGCACTTCCGTTTCTGGGGGTTCAAGGGCAATGAGCATAACGTAGTTACGGTGGCGAAGGTGTTGTTTTATACAATATTATGTTGTGCGCGGATGGGAGACAGACCTTTATGGATAGGTGGGTGTGGACGCTTGTTGATCAGCCGGAACGGTTTGAGATGTTCCCTTGGGAAAGTATACCTTCCAGAAGCTTGCCCACTAGCTTAGGTTGATTTCTGTACAGTTAGGGCCAGACCCCCTCCCTCCCCCCTCCTCCCCCCCCCCCCCCCCCCCAACCAAAGGGAAAATTCGTATCGCTACAAATTTATTTTAGTTTTGATGTCAAGTTTCCTTTGTTGAAGTAAATAACTAATTTTCTTTGTGCATGTTGACAATGTTTGCATTCTCAGACGTGGGCTCTTGAGGCTATCCCTACTTTCAGGATGAAGTTTGGTCGTCTAACACCCCTTTAGCACCCGCAGCGGCTGAGATGTATTTGTTGGGAATTTTTTGGCTGGCAGAGGTCTGGTTTCTTAGACTTCTTCAATAACGAGGTTAGTTTTCATTGATTCGATGCGTGTATCAATATACATGTTTAGTACGTATTTATCCACTCCAGTTAAGATTAACATGTATCTCTTGCATTGCAGACGGAATGCCTTGAGACTCTAGTTCCCACACTGGAGGAGGAGGGGGCCGTGTATCTCCAGCATTTAGATGAGGATCTTGATATAGGGCTCGCCCAGTATGTACACAAGGAGTGAATGGGTGGACACAGATGGCCGCCTACGCAGGATGATCCGCAGGGGCAGGTTGTTCAGGATCATGTAGGGAAAATGCCAGCTCAAGGTTTTGTCCGCGGCGCCGACGCAGGTCATGGACGATGCGCATGCAAGACGAAGCCCGGGGAGGCATCGAATCCCGCCCTGAGGCGTGGCAGTAGCAGTAGTAGGTGGACCGATGCCTCCCCGGGCTTCGTCCTGCATGCGCATGAGGCGTGGCAGTAGCAGTAGTAGGTGGACCGATGCTGATTGCAAAGACAAGGTAGCCAATGGTCGCCCAACCAAGCGTCGTAGGGCCTCATGATAATCGGTACATCGTACGCTACCCCCTATGCCAGAGGAAGTCCTAGTATGCAAAGAGGGCAGGGATGTTTAGGCAGAGCACTCTCTCGAGCAGGATGCCGTAGACCTGGAGCACTGCACAAGTTGCTCTACTGCTCCACCATACATTGGTGAGGCAGATACTTACCGAGCCGAGCATGCCCATCATCCTAGTCCGGAGGTCCCTAGAGGTGGGCTATGATGAGCAGAAGCCGGACCCTCCAGGGCTAGTATTACTTATCTTTCTTCGTTGCACGACGAGCTGATAAAGAGCATTATATCTTACTATAACTCGAAGGCCGAACATTTGAAGAGTTACATCGACAAGAAGATTGATCTGTTCAGGGCAGAGCTCCCCACTCTCGTTAGCGATACTTTCTACAAGGAGAATTTCCCCATCAATGAAGGCCGATCGTCTTTCATGGCTGGTGTTCCGGAGAATGATATCTTCCGATCTCGGGATGCACCTGGCCCACATTGGAAAGGTAACCGAGGTAATGATTTGCATGTGTCATCCAGTCATCCTTGTGAAGTCGATTCTCCACCTTCGCGTAGAGCTCACGAAGATACTGTTTAGTCTCCCCATTGTATTCAAGGAGACACACATCATAACCCTATCCTAGTGTCTGAGGAGCGAGAGGTGGCATGGGATCTCGGTCCAGATTTTGAGAGAGCAGGTGTAGATTGCACCCTTCTTGATCCAATAGAGGCGGCGATTCAGGACATCATTGATACTGTTGCTTCCAACTTAAGAGATGTGGCCTTGAGTAGTCCCGAGTACACGGATACGGCTCCAGTCCCTTAGGACACCCTTACCGACTAGATGCCGTTTTAATTATGACATTGTTGTTGTCCTCCTAGTATTTTTTTTTTTTAATTTACGTCTATTTTGATTTATTTGTGTTGTTTACTTTATTGCAAATATTTATGTTAGTCTTGATGAAAGAAGCGGTTTATAATATTGTCACTGTGACCTCATTTTGTAAAAAACATAAAATGAAGGAAGACACCCGACTTACACCACACAATCATAACTCATGTAAAGACCTCACCCCAACATAGGTGGGTGGGTAAACTTTAGAATACTGAAAAAATGAAGCAACCTAAATACTTGACTAGAAACGACGCAAATGAATTGTTTAAAGAGTCGACACTTGTACTAATAAATCTCTTCAACAACCCATCTGCAAAACATATTGCAATTGCTATCAAGTAGTAAACGCGCTTCGTCGTAAAGAGCTTATTCGTCTCTAAGGACGCCAAAAATTCTTTCCATATACTCCCACATGCTCTCACCCTTGTGACAGTCTACTTGTGCATAACTGTCATGCTTCACAACATAGCGCGTTTTTTGGTGAACAATATTAGAAGTATCGTATAAAAAGATAAGAAAAGAACATGTGAATAAAATAGAGATATACAATCAATTTGTACGCTATAGAATTTAAAATATTTATTTAATGTATAAGATAAGAACTTTGGATAAATATTACTTGGAAATGTAGTTGGCACACGTCCTACAGGATTTGCATAGTATTATTTTCCTTGTCATGAACAACACCTTTTAGGGAGGTTAATCTTTTGAACGTTGTGTAGAGCTTCTGCAACTCCTATAACCGGCTCCTGAAGTAATCGTGAGAAATTAATCTATTATGCATGTTGTGGAAGTACGATCTTGTTTTAGGGAACACGACCGTGTGATCTCCGTAGAGAACAATAGTTCCACGAAAGATGAAATACTCAGTGTAACATGTAATTTGGATTGGAAAAATTGTGGGTGTAAACCGGTGGAAGAAGTTTAATCCTTTTAGGTGGTGTTTACTTGTCCAATTAAGATAACCCGATGGGTTTTTGCAGTGATATCCAGATCACTTAAAGCTGGATAGGCTCCAATAATAAGTCGCTTACCTATTTTGATAGCAAAGAAATTGATTTCCTTTTATTAAAGCTAATTCAATTGGGGTTGACAAAACTATCACACCTCTTCAAATCCATCCACAATGCCCAAAAAAGGTGTTTTATAGCGGGCCTTTTGATTTAAGTTAATCATAGTGTCCATGGGATTGATAAGTCCCATCCAAACTTGTTTAAGCAGATAAACACCCCCTTATTAGAGTTCGATTGGACTGGTTAGGAGATTTTAGGATGTGTTACTTTAGTTAAGCCCAAAATGAATACAATTTTATTCAATCCAATTTGCCAAATAAATTTTAAACAATGGATTTAATAATAAAGCTTAGAAATTGAGAAATTTGATTTAATATTTTAAATACATAGTTTGACCGAATAATTGAAAAGATTAGAATATATTTTAATGCTGAAAGATAAAATCATCTACTAAGTGACATTAAATTGAGAAATGGGTTAATTCAAGTTTGGAATATCATCATAAGAATAATATTTATAAAAGATGTCGGGTTTACTATTTTTAAATTAGAATTTCGTTTAATTAATGTAGGAATAATCGAAATTTTAATTAACATATTACACATATTACACACTAATTAAAGTTGTTCACACGTGAATTCATTTATATAATCAACAATTAGTAGTAGTAGTAGTCGTCGTCGTAGTAGTCGTAGTAGTAGTCGTAGTCGTAGTAGTAGTAGTAGTAATAATAATAGTAGTAATAGCAGGAGTAGTAGCAGTAACAGGCAGGAGCAGCAACAGTAGCAGTAGTAGTAGGAAGAAGAAGTATATACCCAAATTTTGATTAATAATGTGAGTTTTGTGTGTCAAAAATGTGTGTATGACTAAGCTGGAAGCTGGATGAATAAGCTGAAGTGAGGATACAAGCTGGAAAGCTGAAGAAGCAAGGAAAAACAGAATCAGAAAGCAAGGAAAGAAAACGGTTTTTCTGTTACAGGATAAGACAACGGTTTGTAACAGAATAACTGTCACAAAACCGTTGTCTATTAGCTTTCAGAATCAGTTTTTCTGTTTTACGTTTTGGATCTGTTCTTGGCGGTTTTCCAGCGGTTTTCTTCCACTCCAGATACATATATACACGTTGATGATTGACAAATATGCAGTGTAACAAGTCTTAGAAGTTAGATCAAGAAATGAGAGCTTGAGAGGAAGATTGATCTCAATTTGATAAGAGATTGATACTTGAGTGTTTCTTGTAACTTTGTGACTCATTCATAGTGATTCTTCTTCTGGTTTTTGCCCGTGGACGTAGGCTTTCAAAAGCTGAACCACGTAAATCGTTTGTGCTTGGTTTTTCTGTTCTTATTGTTTCATTTTCAGTTTTATACGTGAGCTGAGAGTTTGTGAGATTGAGGTGATTGTTTGAGTGTTTATTGGCTAGGATTCACAACAGTGGCGCTGTCTGTGGGAAGAACACGAAGTGAAGAAGTTAATACTCGCTCATTATGTCAATCTCAAAGTTTGAAGCAGAGAAATTCAACGGGAAGAATGATTACGGCCTCTAGAAATTGAAGATCAAGGCATTGCTGATTCAACAAGGGCTGGGAGCTGCTCTCAAAGGGGAAAAGGGATTTTCTGCCTCTGTTACCGCTGATTAGAGGTTGGAAATCCAAGAAAAGGCTCATAGCCTGGTGATTCTTTGTCTCTCTGACAAAGTCTTGCGGGAAGTTTCAAAAGAAACAAGTGTTGAAGGAGTAATGGAGAAACTAGATCAGATCTATCTCATCAAATCTATGGCTAACAGGTTATACTTGAAACAAAAGCTGTTCTCTTTCAAGTTTATGGCAGAAAAGGGTGTTGAGGATCAGTTGGATGAGTTTAACAAAACTCTAGATGATCTTGAGGCCATAGAAGTGAAGATGGAGGATGAAGACAAGGCAGTATTGCTTCTAAATTCCTTGCCTCAGTCTTTTGATCACCTTAGAGATGCTATGCTCTATGGAAGAGATTCAAAGATTACATTGGCCGAGGTTCAAGCAGCATTGAAGGGGAAAGAACTGCGAAAGATGAAACAAGGAAAGCAAGAAAATACTCCTGAAGGACTAAACATCAAGAAAGGCAGATTTCAGAAGCCATTCCAATCTGGTGAAAGTTTCAAGAAGAATCAAAATCCAAAGCAGAAACAAACTGATCAAAAGGAGTCCAGGAAGTGTTTCTTCTGCAAGAAACCAGGACATTTAAAGAAAAACTGTTTTGAATGGAAGAAGAAACAAAACCAGAAAGGAGCATCTACCTCAAATGCTGCAGAAATTGCAGAAGCCTTAAGTGATGATCCCCAGGTACTAAATATTACAGACTCTAAATCTATGAGTGAATGGATATTAGATTCAGGGTGTAGTTTTCATATGACACCTCATCTGGATTGGTTTGAAACTTCAAAGAACAGAATGCTGGAACTGTTTTATTAGGAAATGATCAAGTATGCTGTGTTAAGGGAATAGGTGATCTGAAATTAAGGACACATGAAAATAAGATCATCATCTTGACAGATGTTAGATATATTCCCCAATTAAAAAGGAATCTGATAAGCCTTGGCACTTTGGAAAAGAAGGGATGCTGGTTTAAATCTGAAAATGGATTTTTGGATGTTGTCAAGAATCAATCAGTTGTCCTAAGGGGTGTAAGGAGGTCAAGCTTATACTACCTAATGGGATAAGTGATTCTTGGAGAAGCTGATGCTGTTGAAAAGAGCAGCATAGATTTATGGCATGCCAGACTTGGGCATGTGAGTGAGTCTGGACTGAGACAACTGTTAAAGTAGAAACTAATCAAATCCAAGGAGGAAGATCAGAAGAAACTCTGTGAAGATTGTGTTCTAAGCAAGAGCAAGAAACTTCCTTATCCTGAAGGCAAGAAATGCTCAAATGCTCCTCTAGAATACATACATGCTGATCTTTGGGGCCCATCAAGAACACTAACTCTTGGAGGAGGCAGGTATTTTCTAAGCATCATGGATGATTTTTCCAGGAAATTATGGTTATATGTTCTGAAACAAAAGTCAGAAGCTCTGGATAAATTTAAAGTATGGTGCAAGCAGGTGGAAAATGAAAGAGATGCATGTGTGAAGTGTTTGAGGACAGACAATGGTCTTGAGTTTGTATCTGAAGATTTCAACATTTTCTGCAACACCAAGGGAATAAAAAGGCATAAGACAGTCCCAGCAAATCCTCAACAAAATGGCATTATTGAAAGGATGAATAGAACCATACTGGAAAGGGTTAGAAGCATGTTATCAAGCTCAGGATTAGATAAAAGATTCTGGGGAGAAGCAGCTTCTACTGCTGCTTATTTGATTAACAGGTGTCCTTCTAGTGCCATTGATAATCTGACTCCTGAAGAAAAATGGTCAAGAAAGTCTCCCAGATATGAACACTTAAGAGTTTTTGGATGTAGAGCCTATGCTCATACAAAACAAGACAAGTTGGAAGCCAGAGCTATCAAATGCTTGATGCTTGGATATCCTGATGGCACAAAGGGATATAGACTTTGGAATACAGAACCTGGAGCAGGGAAGATTATTATCAGTAGAGATGTGGTATTCTCAGAAGAAGACATGCCATTGAAAGAAGCTCAGAAGGTCATAATTCAAGCTGATAACATCAATAAGAAGTTATCAGTTAAGGTGGAGTCAGAAGATGAAGCAGATGGAGATCCTGAAGAAGAATCAGATTCAGAATATTATGAGAAACCAAGCTTACAGGATTATCAGCTTGTGAGGGTTAGGGAAAGAAGGATACCAGGGCCTTCTACCAGATATGCTGATGAATACCTTACAACATATGCACTGGTTACTGCAGAAGAGGTTGACAACTTTGAACCTAGAAACTATAAGGAAGCCATTGAAAGCAATGAAAGGGTCCAGTGGATGCTTGCAATGAGAGAAGAGTTAGACTCCTTGGAGAAGAATCAAACGTGGATTCTGGTGGAAAGACCAAGGAATCAAAGATTGGTCAGTTGCAAGTGGATCTTCAAGAAGAAACTGGAAGTAGCTCAGATAGAAACTATCAGATTTAAGGCCAGATTGGTTGCCAGGGGATTCACTCAAAAGGAAGGTATTGACTTCAATGAGATATTCTCTCCAGTAGTAAAACATTCCTCAATAAGAATTTTGCTAGCCATTGTCACTCAATATGATTTGGAGCTGGAACAATTAGATGTAAAGACAGCTTTCTTGCATGGTGATTTGAATGAAAAGATATACATGGCACAACCAGAGGGTTTCATTGTTCCTGGAACTAAAAACAAGGTATGTTTGCTGCAAAAATCTCTGTATGGCCTGAAACAAAGTCCTAGGCAGTGGTATTTGAAGTTTAACAGTCATATGCAAAGGATTGGGTTTCAGAAATCAAAGTATGACAGCTGTGTGTATCTGAAGTTCAGAGGAAAAGAAGTTGCTGTATTTCTACTATTGTATGTGGATGACATGTTAGTAGCTAGCAGGAACAGAGAAGAGATCAACAATCTTAAAGGAGAGCTTCAGTCTGTTTTTGACATGAAGGTGTTGGGGAATGCAAGAAGAATATTGGGAATGGACATCATTAGGAACAAAGTTGCTGGAGTGCTTTGGCTAAATCAACAGAGCTATATTCAAAAGGTATTGTCCAGATTTAATATGCAAGAATACAAACCAGTATCAGTTCCACTGGGGTTACATTTTAAGCTAAGTGAAGAGCAGAAGCCACAGACAAGAGAAGAAGAAAATGAGATGAAGAGGATCCCTTATGCAAATGCAGTAGGGAGTGTAATGTACACTATGATTTGTACAAGGCCTGATGTGGCTCATGCCATATCAGTGGTTAGCAGGTACATGTCTGATCCAGGTGGAGCTCATTGGAATGCTTTAAAATGGCTACTCAGATATCTGAAAGGAACCAGTGGTTTTGGAATATTGTTCAAGAAAGATGACATAGATTTTGGAAATGTGTTATGTGGTTACTGTGACTCGGATTTTGCTGCAAACCTAGATTCCAGAAAGTCTCAATCAGGTTATGTCTTTACTTTATTTGGTGCTGCAGTAAGCTGGAAGTCGATGCTACAATCTGTAGTTGCCTTATCAACCACAGAAGCAGAGTTTATGGCTATTACTGAAGCAGTTAAGGAAGCTTGCTGGTTAAAGGGTATTCTGGAGGAGTTTGGGTTTAACCAGAAGGCAGTAAAGTTGTTTAGTGACTCACAAAGTGCTTTGCACTTATCTAAACACCAGATGTTCCATGATCGTAGTAAGCACATTGATGTAAAGTTCCATTTTGTCAGGGACATCACTGAAAAGGGAACAGTGATATTAGAGAAGATCAGGTCTGAAGATAATCCTTCTGATATGCTGACTAAGGCTCTAACTACAGAAAAGTTCTACCTTTGTCTGCAGTTAGTGCAAATATCTAATTTGGAGAGGAATTAGCTCCTAGACAGGAGCAAAAGCTGGTAAGATCAGGAGTGATCCAATTTGATTGAGTTATAAGGTTTGTTTGATTTCTATGACATTGTTTGACAAGGTGGAGCATGTGAGTTTTGTGTGTCACTAATGTGTGTATGACTAAGCTGGAAGCTGGATGAATAAACTGAAGTGAGAATACAAGCTGGAAAGCTGAAGAAGCAAGGAAAAACAGAATCAGAAAGCAAGGAAAGAAAACGGTTTTTCTGTTACAGGATAAGACAACGGTTTGTAACAGAATAACTGTCACAAAACCGTTGTCTATTAGCTTTCAGAATCAGTTTTTCTGTTTTACGTTTTGGATCTGTTCTTGGCGGTTTTGCAGCGGTTTTCTTCCACTCCAGATACATATATACACGTTGATGATTGACAAATATGCAGTGTAACAAGTCTTAGAAGTTAGATCAAGAAATGAGAGCTTGAGAGGAAGATTGATCTCAATTTGATAAGAGATTGATACTTGAGTGTTTCTTGTAACTTTGTGACTCATTCATAGTGATTCTTCTTCTGGTTTTTGCCCGTGGACGTAGGCTTTCAAAAGCTGAACCACGTAAATCGTTTGTGCTTGGTTTTTCTGTTCTTATTGTTTCATTTTCAGTTTTATACGTGAGCTGAGAGTTTGTGAGATTGAAGTGATTGTTTGAGTGTTTATTGGCTAGGATTCACAACAAATAATAATAGAAGAAAATCCCCGATGTATTGCGATTAGGTGGATCTTAAATTACATATTATATTTAGGTAGTATTTTACACATCATCATATATATTAAAATCCCAGTGCAGTGGCGACTCACTACAAATGTGGCTCCTAAACTTGGCTAATATAATAAAGAACTTTTATTTAAAGATGGGTAATTCTTTTCTTTTTTTTTCTTTAAATAATATAATTTTATATAAGCATTACAGAATCCTATACAAACTTGATTGAGATATTTACAATAAAGGTTGTAAAAATTAACCGACTATTATCTAATCATTTTTTGGACGTGGCACTGCTTCTGATCAGTCCGAGCTCCGTCCAGTATAATCTGAAAAATGAAATTTGGGAAAACATAAATTTTTAATAAATGGATAAAATCTATAAATTATTTAAGAAATATCTATTTTATATGGCAGAACTAATAATTCACCTGTATGGCTATTCACTCGTAAGCATTCGATCTGAAGACCATTATTTCATCGAAACTCAATCCTGGGCCATAGGGTTATGTCGCACTCATACTGCATAAATAGTTCAAGAATAATAGATAGAAGTTACCCACTTTAATGCAGAATCTTGTAACTGTTTTGTTTTGGGAAAAGTCCAATATAGCCGAGTCAAACTGTGCACATCTAATCCTGTATCTTATAAATCTTAGTATATTTATATTACAAAAATTCAATTTTACACACCATATTTTATTTCTTTTTGATAATATTTGTAAATATAATAGTAGTCAAGTTTAATAATACGTGCTTGTTTCATCGTTTTATTTTTCTTTCTTTTGAAATGTGCATTTTTCGTGTTAGCTTACATCAATACTTACATCTCCATATGAATTTTAAACATTCATTATGTTCCTACATTCCATTTAGCCTGATCCTCATAGAAATAAAGTCAATAAATATGAATAAAGGATGATGGTAAATATAAAATCTAGAAATTACTAATAAATAACATATTCTGGTTTTTCTCGTCTTAATATTACTTTACATGTCATAATAATCCTTTTAATAATGTAATCACTTAATAAAGATCTATATATGTATATAAAATATTCAAGTGTTAAAACATGGTGATTCTAACAACTTCTTGTTAGAAAAAATATTAATAATGATGTATTTGTAAATGACTCTAAAAAAATGAGGGACTGGTAACGGCGAGGGACGATTTGACTCGTTGTTCGTAAGATGATGTTGTTCCACATACAAGTGCTCACAGTCTTCGAAAATCGTCTCCAAGATCAACTAATTTAACATTAGAATCCTAACAAAACGAAACTAAAGCTTTCGACGAACTACTTGATACTTAATATTTTTTTGTTGACTCAAAAGACTCGAATACCATAATTTGTAAAATATGATAAATGCAAACTGTAGTGATTGTCATTGATGTGGTTCAATGATTGAGGATGTAAAATGTTAAGCCCTATTAATAGAATTCCAGGCGTTATTTCATGAACATGCGCACCTGTTCACATTGATCAATCACAAATCGTTCGATCGTACCTCTTGACCAAATGTCACAATCTAATGGTTACATTGCATCATTTTTTGACACTCACGACCTTTCGCTCTCATCTATTCCACTTGAATAGACGCAACTTTTCAAGATATTTTTTCATCAAAATGACACTTTCCCATTCACACTCCCAAACTTCCAATAATCCCCCACATGAATTGAAGAAATTGTTTCAAAGTTAGAATTGCTCAAAGATTAATCAATATCAACTTTCCAAAGCCAATTCCCAACGATCCCCACATGAATTAATACATGTACTCTAAACTAACGCACACAAGAAAGTACCGACGAACTGCCATTGTAGTGAGATAGGTAGCTTTCGGATTTGAACCTTCCCTAGTGAGATGCTATTGGATATACTCGTTGCTCAATGAAAGCGATGTCTTGAACTTGAGGTTTATTGTGTACATCAAGACAATAACATTCATACAAAGACAATTCTGATATCTTTCGATTCTCACGTTGTGTTCATTTCGAACGTGGACCATATCTTGAATTTGTAAGTGTTTAAATTGAAACGGCTTTGCTTCTCATTTATATAGGTGACATTCTTTTAGGACTCAATCCAGGGATAGTCTAAAATCCCCACCACATTTGGTACAAGATTCGTTAAAAGCGTAATTGCTTGACCTTACCACGTGTCATCAGGAAAGCACTTGGGGAGGCTCTCGGGATGAGTTTAAATGAGTTCCAAGTTTTTGACTGAACATATTTGAGTTCCAAGTACTTATACGAACCGTTCATAACTTAGTTGTCTCATTGAACCAAGTTCGTGGGATCTCTAGTCATCATGGTGAGTAACCACTATGCCCGTTCTTGGTGTGTGGATTTTTTGAACCCATTCCCCCTAAACATGTAACGAGTTGATCCGTATTATTCTATTGGAGATCGCCTACCTTATGGCCTTCATTTCTAGCTTCAGGTACGTTTTATCTTAGCAGAACACCCCCCACATTACAACACTTATTATGGGAAGACCGTATCTCCCCACCGTTAAATACTTATGCAAAAAGACTCCATCTATTTTCTCATTTATATGGAAACTTAATTCGCATATGTCTCTATCTCTAGGCCATATCCATTGAAAGTAATTAATCCAAAGATTGAATTACTTATTTTGTAGTCTGAAAAGTACATACTATTTTTAAGCTACCACTGATTTAACCCATTGGACTTGTATCCAATTCTTTTGGGCTCAAATCCTTTTTAACAAGTTCAATTTTTTTCCACGATTTAGCCCAATAGACTTACATCCATCTAGTTGGGCTCATGTTCTCTTCAAAGACAATACAACTTGTTTCTATGTGGACATCGATTTAGTCAAGTAGGATATTTATCCTCTTTGGGCTTCTCTAAATCTGTACCGTTTTGCAATTTGGCTTGCCCTAAAACTGCCTTGTAGTGATGGAGATTTTAGTTTTTCATCTCAACCAACCTTTTCTCCTAAAATAAAGTCTTACCGAAATTCTAACTCTTTGGGCCTACTCAATTTTTATTTATGCGAGAAATCCCACCATCTGATTAACTTCAAAGTCTGTCTACTCCCCAACAGATCCGTGCCTTATTTTATAAGGGCCAACAAATATTAGTCCCAAAATTCAGTTAGGCCCTCATACTTCAATTAAGCTGAGTCCCAAAAAATTATTTAGGCCCAACTTCAATTGAGTCCCAAAATTTATTCAGATTTTCAAACTTGAATCAAGCCCAAATTTTCAATTGACTTACTATATTTGAAGTTGTCAAACTTCAACATGTCCCTAGGACATGTGTTACAATTCTTTGCTGGCCGATTTTGTTAAGTTCACAGACACAATAAATAATTCAATTAGGCCAAAAAATTATAGTATCATACATACTAAACTAAGCCTGAGTCAAAAGAGATATGGGGAGCATTATCGCATTGTGGTCTTATATCTATCACAAAACCATATAAGACCACCATGAGAATTACATTCTCAAATTAGCCTAGTAGGCCACAATTTTCCAGTGGGGACCGCCATTCATAAATAATGCTAGACACTACAATTGATTCACCGCTATTGTCTCAATAATCCCCAATTTCTGACTTGTCTCAAAGGCCTTAATTCTTATCATCTTCTCTTATTCTTAGAGAATTACTTGTATTTGGTTGTTTCTTCTAACCCTGATTTGTCCATAAGAATATGACCTCACTAATTTCCTTGCAATTCAACATTTCCTTATAATTAATTTAAGGTCACCAATTTACAACACGGCAAATGAAAAAAAATATTGTAGAATCGCAAAATATTGTAACTAAAGTTTTTAACAAATTACTCAATACTCGAGACTTTCCTGTTAACTCAAAAGACTCGAATACAATAATTTGTATAATAGGAAAAATGCGCATTGTAGTGATTATCGTTGTATTTGGTTTAGTGATTAGAGATGTACAATGTTGAGGCCTATTTATAGACTTCTAGGCATTATTTTGTGAACAAGCGCACCATTTCACCTTGATCAATCACAATTGTTAGATCGTACCTTGATAGGTATGGCCCAGTAACTTCGGGTCGGATTGACACCCTGGGCCAGATCAACCCGACCCGGGCAACTGAGCCCAGGGGGATAAGCCCAACAACCGGCCCAGAAACGTACCAGCCCAGAAACGTGCGCTCAAAATAGCGTGGCCCAATTGCGGCGTACCCCACGCTCTTGGCCCACGATCTACTCCCAACTTCCATGCAAGGGTAATAGGCGCGATTGTAGGAAGTTGGTTAGGGTTTTGAGTTGAGTAGTATAAGTTGGAGAATTGGACTCAGAATTAGGGTTCGCTTTTTGTATTCTGAAATAGTTACGTGTAATTTCAAAAGGATAATGAAGAAAACACCTCGGCAGGTGATATTTTCAGCCCGTGGACGTAGATCTCCGGATCGAACCACGTATATCCTGTGTTCTCTAAATTTCTTGCATTGATTTACATTGCGAAGAGGGGTTTTACGTTCGGAATTTATTTGATAACCGGATTGCGCTTTATCAATTGGCGCCGTCTGTGGGAAAGACAACTGGATTTTAATATCGGTACTGCACTTGTTATACCATGGTAACCACTCGCTTAACTCAATCTCGCCAAGGTGATCAAATCAATCAAGATCCACCCATGGATCAAACTTTGCCGCCGAGGCAATCGCTGATGCGGGATACATCTCATCATCAGGGCAACCAAGGCCCGGTCGTGAATCCGGACGACCAATTTTTACCTTTACCTCCACAAGATATACAAAATCCTAACCCCGCTGTCACACAGCCGCAGGTTAATATTCAGATGACTCCGGAACTACTCCAGGCTTTCTTACAAGAACATGCTCATGTTCTCCAAGACTGGGCAGCCAATCGCCTAAATCCTGATGGACCTGCTGGACAAGCTACCAAACCCGTAGCACATCCACCTCGTCGAAACCCGCTCAACCGACAAGATCCAGTGCACCCTGGGCGTCAGGACCAATGACGAGAACGACCTAGTTCTCCCGAGGACCATGGGAGTTCTAATGGGTCAAGACAACGCAATGACGAACTTGCCGACGCTGATCTTCGCCGTCCACTTAACGTGACTAAGAAAGCTCGTTATGCTAATCCCCATACCCTAGATCTTCAGGTGTATGAGCGAGTACAGCGCAATGTTGAACTAGATAGAATTCTAGGCCTTGACGCCAATGGAGACATTATCACCCCATTCTCCCAAGAAATACTGGTTACGCCCCTTCCCGAAGGGTTCAAGAGACCTGCCATACCACCTTATGACGGCACTGGAGATCCGGCCAATTTTCTTGGAGCTTTTAGGCACAACATGCTCAGTCGAGATCATACCACATCTCTTCACTATTGTAAGATCTTCCCCGAGTATCTTCAGGACGAGGCTCGAGTTTGGTTTGACTCTCTCCCCCGTAATAGCATATCCTCTTTTAGAGAACTTGCTGAGCACTTTTGGGCACGTTTCGAAGCACGAGCAAAGCCCATGTCCACTTTGGCTGATCTGATGAATATGGAACAACGGGATGGCGAAATCGTTACCCAATTTCTTGACCGCTTTACAGCGGAGAGTCTTAAAGTAGGAAACTGTTCGGATGATGTTATCATCAATGCCTTCATGAATGGCCTTCGTCCCGGACCGCTCTACACCGAGTTGGCTCGAAACCCTCAGGTCACAACCCGGGCTTTGTTCAATACTGTGTGCAGATATGCTAAGGCCGAGGAGCAGACTTGTCATAAGCGTGAGAAGCATGCTAGCAAACGGCAGTCCGATAGGGCACCAGTTGGGCCCAGTACGCGACCCAGTGCCTTTTCTCGTCTGAACCGGGGACGTTCAGAATCTCGAGGGGATATTCCACAACTCACCCCGCTTACAAAATCGCGATCCAAAATTCTTTCTGTTCACAAGAACGATTTACGGCCGTGTCCGCGGATGACTGCTCCACCTGAAAAGCGAAACCGCGAGAAGTGGTGCGCGTACCACCATGATCATGGACATGAGACAGAGGAGTGTCGAGAGCTCGGTAAGGAAATTGAAGATTGTCTAAAGAAAGGTTTCTTGCGACAATACATTGCTCGGACCGACGACAAGCCTCGGTTAAGCCAGAATGGGGGTTCATCCCAAAACCGTGGAAGTTATCATGACCGTGGTTCACGTCAAAACAGGCCGCAATGACAGAATAATAGGCCGGGGTCAAACAATTATGCACGACAAGACCACGGAAATCATCAACAACCTCGTTTTTTGCCACCACCACCTCCTCCGGGAGGACCCGGAGACAATTTGCCTACCCATGTCATAAATGTGATTTACGGGGCCCTTCCCACTGGGGCTTCTTGAAATGCCTTGAAGGCCGAGGCACGCCATCCTCCTCCCGAGGAGCCGCGTCACAAGCGCCTCCACCAATCTGAAACTGTCAGTTTTACAGATAGAGACCCAGTTCCAGAGGCTACACCCCATACCGGCGCCATCGTCATTGACATGGTTGTAGCTAATGTTACAGTAAAGCGGGTCTTTGTAGACAATGGAGCCGCAGTAAGTGTCATATTCACCGACTGTTTTCAGAAAATGGGGATTCCTCGTGAGCACCTTCGACCGGCCCCCGGGCCGTTACAGACCTTCACCCAGGGTGAAGTTCAGCCAGACGGAGTTATTAATCTCCCGGCATCTCTTGGCACTTATCCGGCGATAAAAACCATTTTTGTGGATTTTTACGTGGTTAATTCTCCGTCCCCATATAATATGATCTTAGGTCGGGACTGGCTTACTCCCACCAGAGCCATCTGCTCCACATACCACCTCGCACTAAAATTCCCTACATCGCATGGCGAGGTGGCTATCCGCGGCAGTCAGTGGGTTTCTAAGGAGTGCATGTACGTCGCACTCAAAAAGGCAACAAAGGTTCCTCCAAAGCAGCAGCTCCAAGTGACATCCTCGGCTCTCGAACCTGAGTTATATACATCGCTGGAGGACACCACTGTCCAGGTGCCGCTTGATCCATCCAAGCCCGAGCAAACAGTAACCGTCGGTGCCGTGGACGTGCCGTGGTTACATCGTGCCATCATCCAGACCTTGCGGGAGTACTCCGACGTCTTCGCCTGTTCTCCCTTGGATATGCCCGGGGTCTCTCCTGATGTCATAACCCACAAATTGAACATCGATCCCAACGTCAAACCTATACAGCAGAAGCAAAGGAAATTCGCTCCGGAGCGAAACGCGGCCATTCGAATCGAGGTACAATAGCTCTTAGATGCAGATATCTTATTTGAAGTCCATTATCCTTCTTGGTTGTCTAATCCCGTGATGGTAACAAAGTCCAGCGGGGCATGGCGAATGTGTGTCGATTTTTCCGATCTTAATAAACACTGTCCGAAGGATTGTTATCCTCTGCCTTCTATCGACCAAAAGGCCGAAGCCATTACTGGGCACGTGGCGCTTTGCTTCCTGGACTTATACAAGGGATACCATCAAATCCACATGGACCGTCAGGATGCCCTCAAAACAGCATTCATCACTGATTTTGGATGTTTTGCCTTTAAGAAAATACCCTTCGGGCTCAAGAACGCGGGGGCCACATACCAACGTCTTATGGACCGTGTTTTCCGAGGTCAAATTGGTAGCAATGTTGAGGTTTACGTTGATGATCTAGTCATAAAAAGTACCTCCCAGTCTTCATGTGTGCAAGATATTGTTGAAACATTAAGTACTTTGCGGCGTTATAATTTTGCGTCTCAATCCAGCAAAATGCACCTTCGGAGTTGACTCCCGAAAATTTCTCGGTTATATGGTTTCGCAGCGCGGCCTCCAAGCCAATCCGGCCAAGCTTCGGGATGTGTTAGACCTGCAACCACCGAGGACGGTCAAAGACGTTCAGCGCCTCACTGGCGGTTTGGCGGCCTTAAACCATTTTTTGTCTAAAGCTGCGGAGCGTCAACTCCCATTCTCCAAAATTTTGTGGCAGGCGAAGTCATTTGAGTGGACCCCGCAGTGCGCCGAAGCTTTTGAGGCTTTAAAGCATCATATTAAGCAACTGCCCACTCTGTCGGTCCCTCTCTCCGGAGAGCCGCTTTACATTTATTTGGCCTCCGCCGAAGAAGCCATTAGCGCGGCTCTTGTGCGCGAAGTAAATGGTGTGCAGCATCCGGTATATTTTGCAAGCCGAGTACTTCACGGGGCAGAAACTCGATACTCCACGGTGGAAAAAACAGTGCTCGCTCTTGTCATGGCGGCTCGGCGCTTGCGGCCATATTTCCAAGGACGTGAGATACGGGTTCTAACTAATCACCCCATTCATTAAATTCTCGTCAAGCCCGAGGTGTCAGGGTGCCTCGCTAAGTGGGCTGTCGAGCTAGGAGAGTATGATATTCAATTTCTTCCACGCCGAGCTATCAAGGGTCAAGCACTAGCAGACTTTTTGGCCGAGACCCCAGTGGATAATCATGAATCTTCCGCAGATAATGATAGTAATCACCCTCCTGCCCTTGAATCCCCACCTCGCAAGTGGCAACTATATGTGGATGGTGCTTCCACGGCTCGAGGGAGTGGTGCTGGGGTGCTTCTCATTGGCCCCGAGGGAGTTGAAGTTAAGTATGTCATTCGATTCAAATTTAAGGTAACTAATAATGAAGCAGAAATACGAGGCAGTTCTCGCTGGGCTCCGGCTCGCTAAATCCTTAGCGATCCCTCATCTTGAGCTCTTCACGGACTCCGAGGTTGTTTCTAATCAGATCAGGGGCACTTATACCGCTAAGGATGAAACGTTGGTCAGGTATCTCGCTTTAGCACTTAAACTTATGTCAACTTTTGATTCGGTTGATATCCAGAAGGTACCACGTAAACAGAACGTTCAAGCTGACGCTCTCAGTAAACTGGCCTCCGCGGTCCTCACTAATGTATCTCCGGATATTATAGTCGAAGATGTATTTCATCCAGCGATTCATGAGGCAACGGTCTCAGTATTGACCGACAGTGATCCCAATTGGATGACCCCCATTGTTCAGTATCTCCTAGATAGAACTCTGCCAAATGACAAGCTGCAAGCTCGGCGGATAGTTCTCAAGGCACCCAAGTACTCATTCCATGATGGAGTCTTGTACCGACGGTCGTACTTGCAACCGAATCTTCGGTGCCTTGCTCCTGCCCAGGGCGATCTGGTTCTTCGGGAGGTTCACGAAGGGGCCTGCGCCAGTCATATCGGCTCAGGGACGTTGGCCAAAAAAATTCTTCGGTGGGGGTACTACTGGCCAACCTTGTTTAACGATGCCCATGAATTAGTGACCAAGTGTAACAAGTGTCAGCTACACTCCCGTGTGAAACATCTGCCACAAACCGAGCTCACGGGAATACAAAGTGCTTGGCCATTCATCCAATGGGGAATTGATATTGTGGGTCCGTTTCCAGTCGCTCCGGGTGGACTGAAATTTCTCGTAGTCGCCGTTGATTACTTCACCAAGTAGGTAGAAGCCGAACCTCTTACTGCCATCACTGGTCATAACATCTTGAAGTTCGTCTGGCGACATATTATATGTCGCTTTGGCATCCCGAGCACTATTATTTCGGATAACGGCAAACAGTTTGCCAATGATGCCTTTCGGTCATGGTGCGAGGAGCTCCACATTAAGTAGATTTTCACCTCGGTAGCTCATCCGCAAGCCAATGGTCAAGTTGAAGTCACTAATCGTACACTCCTTATGGGTCTAAAGAAACGTTTGGATCACGCTAAAGGTCTTTGGGCCGAGAATCTTCCGCAGGTTCTTTGGGCCTATCGCACTACGCCACATACCTCTACTGGGGAGACCCCCTACAGTCTTACTTACGGCTCCGAAGCCGTTATTCCGGCGGAAATTAGTGTACCTAGCCCCCGCCTCGTAACTTCTCCCGAGGATAATGACGAGGCTCTCCGTACAAACTTAGATGAGCTGGAATATCGTCGTGATCAGTCTTTCATCCAGCAAGCCAAGTGTAAGCAACGTGCAGCTCAGTATCACCACCTCCGGGTTCGGGGTACTCAGTTTAATGTCGGGGACTTGGTACTCCGACTCAACTCAGCCAGCAAGGCTGCCCTTGAGGGGAAATTGCATGCTACTTGGGAAGGTCCTTATCGCGTCGTTGCTGCGCACGATTCCGGGTCCTACCAGTTGGAGCATCCTGATGGAACCCCGATTCCCCGAAGCTGGCATGTTACCAACTTAAGACGTTTTTATCTATGAACATCGAATAACAAGTATCGTTCCTATCTTTACATTTATTGTACATTTCTTTTTCGTTGTGATTTCTCTTTGTATCGTTTAAGTTGTTCCGGCACTCATCTTGAATAAAAGTTCTTTATTTGTGCATCTTACTGCACTTTCTTCTACGTTACGGGGACGCCCTAGCGGAGTCGTACTATTATTATTATTCGTCTCCGGACAATTGGATCTCTCACCCGGTCCGTCCGGGGAGATTCACGTTTGGTCCCCGGACTTGTGTCCCCTCTCGTCTGTTTAACCGGAGAGGTGTTTCACTCCCGTCCGATCCGTCCGGGGAGATTCTAATTGGCGCCGTCCATATAGTGTTCCCGAGCACCTGTTAAGGCAATTATTATTGCATTCTGGTTAACAATTCATTATTTTCCTTTCAAAGTACACAACTTTGCAAACCAAAACGGTTTTTTACATTTTTTCGATTACATGCCAAAAGGTTCTTTACATATTACTTCAAAAAAAGAAAAATATATATAAGCAAAAACTATCTATGGCCTCCGAGCCAGTACTCGGCGCTCCGGCGTTGAGGTCTGTTCCCGGACCTACTTCATGTCCTCCGGGATTCTGTGGCTTCCCGGCGTTGAGCCCCGGCTCTTTCCCCATCGCGGCCCCCTCGGCGTCGCGGACTCATCCGTGGTACTTGTCTGAGGGCTTCGCCTCTTGTACGGCCCCGAAGACTTGGCTGCTGTGTAGACCTCGGTGTTTGGGCCCATTGCACGGGATCCCACTCCGCGGGGTCCATCACTTCGATCTCTTCAGCCAGCTTCTCGACTTCTTCTTCGGCGACGACCACGGGCCCTTCTTCGACTGCAGTCACCGAAGCCGGCTCTTGAATTACAATTCCTTGGCTTTTCCCCGCTGGTTTCTTTTTACCCTTCCGGGGGGCTTTTGAAGAACCTCGGCTCCGGCTAGGGCCCGCGATGTATTCCTCGGCTGTGTGCCGCCACCTGCCGCGGCCTTTCAGGCCCTCGTACATGCCGAGCAATAATTCCAGCACCTCTCGCTTTCTTAAAAGCTCCGAGGACTCGGCCGAACCTGCCGCTATCAGTGCTGAAATCTCACTTTGAATCTCGGTGACACGCTCCTCAACTTCCTCAAAGGTCAGCAAGCCGTACTCTGTCAGTATCCGGTCATACTCCCTTTGATGGATGAGGACGCGGTCCAGTTCAGTAACTTTCGCCAGGTACTTTAATTCCTGGTCTCTGGCCCTCTCTGCAGCTCTAGCTCTTGCCTCCTCGGCTTCCTTCGCTCTTCTCTCCGCAGCGGCCACCCATTTCTCTAACCTCGGCACAACTTGCCTTTGCAAGTTATCTTTCTCTCCGCGGAACCAATCCAATGATTGCATGAGCTTCTTTATCGTGTTATGCAGCTCCGCGGTGTCCTGAGCGGGCAACATAATCAGTGGGAAAGATGAATTTCAAAAAATATGTTGCACAGCTATTCATATCATCAACAAACACTTATATTCAACAAAACCAGAGTACATTATTGGTAGTGTGGTACAAGGGATTTACAGTTATCCCTATCATCTACTATATCAAATTTGCCGGGAACGACTGACCTCCTCCTCCTCGGTCCCCTCAGCATCTTCGGGCTCCACCTCCTGCCGCTCTTCCGCCGTTCCTGCCTCCTCTCCTGCAGCTCCTACGGCAATCTCCATGCGGGGGGGTGGCTCTTTGTTTCGGGGCTTAGCGACGAAATCACCCCGGCGAAATGCCAGGAATTCCTGGTCTTGGTCCGCCTCACAGCTTGCAACCTCCTCGGCCCTTAATATCTCTTTCTTCTCTGCTAGAGCCTTCACGAGGGGCCACTCCGGGAGGTGCGTTAAAGCTTGATAGTAGGCCTCCTCCACCCCGGCCACGGCATTGTAGTCATACCCGAACTCTGGGTGATAAACGTCCACGTTCGGGTAGATCTCTTTGACCTGCTCCAGCAACACCGATCGCGTGGTCGTGTCCCCAACAGCAACAAAGTTGGTCTGGAAGTCGAGAAATGTGCTCGTCTGGAACAACTTCTCGGCAAACGCTTTCAGCATTGCCTCTTGGCCTTCAACAATTGCCGCTTCTCGGGCCTTCATCTCTGCCCGCAGCTGAGCCGTTTCTCCACGGAGAGCCCCGGCCTCCGCCTCCACTTCGCGCAGTCGCGCAACTTCATTCTCCACCAAGGCCGCCCTCTTGCGCACCTCGGCCAAATCCTGTGTCAGCTTATCGTTGCGCGCGCGCAGCTCCCTTGCCACCACGGCCAGCTCTTCTTTGGCCTCCTTCTCGCTTTTCCGGCCGAGCTCCATAATCCCCCGTGCCAAGTGCAAAAGCTCCTCGGCGTCCGCCCCCTCTAATCCCAGCAGGCTTGTGGGCCCTTGCTCCGTCAAAAAAAAAAAAAAAAAAAAAAAATGAAATCAGTACTGGAGTTTTTACATCAACGCAAACAGCAACTCACGGAGAAAGTCATATCAGCTTTACCTCAACGCTTTTCCCCGTGCGGAGTTTTTTGGCTGCCGCCGGCGGTGTCCCGGATGGTTCCGACCTCCTTTTAACTCCGGGGGTTGACCCCGCCGCCACCACTCGCTCCTCCGGCCCAGCAGAGGGTCTTGGACTAGGTGACATCTTCCCCCGGGGAGACACTTTACCCGTTTTCCCTTTCTTCTTGGCTGTCGCAGCCACAGCGGGGCTTCCTGCCGGCTCCTTTCCGAAGCGTCCCACTGCATACAGAAATTGAAGTTAGTCCTGCACAAGGCAACAATTTTACACAATATATAAGAACTCCTACCCTTCTCGGCAACCCCGGTTCCCGACTCTTGACCTCGGGCGGACATCCCCCCCGCATCGCCCGAGTAGTATGGGCTCAGTCCCGCCTCCTCCAGCTCCGCTTCGGTGCAAAGGGTCTTGAAAGTCCCCACTGCACGGAATACGTCCACCACCTCAGCCTCCGGATCCCCCACCGGGGCAGTATCTAACACCTCATCCCTTCTCCACCTCGGAAGGGCCACTCCGGTCTTCACGAAGATGAACTTCTCCTTCCACCCCTCCACCTTACTGGGGTTTTGTACTTTGAAACCACCTCGTGCTCGGGGACTGAAGGAATACCAGCCTTTGGATTTCCCGAACGCTTTCAGTTGGAAAAAATACCTAAACAACTCTACAGTTGGTTTCACCCCGGCATTCTTGCATACCACGGTGAACCCGACTACTTGCCTTATGGCATTTGGCGCTAATTGGCTCAGGGCAATATTATAATATCTCAATAGCAGGATAACAATGTCCCAAAGGGGGAATCTCAAACCTATCCTCAGTGGGTCTATATATACGCCGATGAAGCCCTTCGGCGGGCAACAGGCCCTATCGCCGGGTTCCGGAACTATGTATTCCAAGTTAAATGGGAAATAGAAGGAGGGGATTAAGGCTTCTATCTGCACCCGCGTCATCCGCGGCGCTATAGTGGACACTTCGAAGTCATTCTCCGTACATTCATAAAAACCGACGACCCTGATGTTGGTTTCCATGCCATCGGCTCTTTCCACTGTCCTAATTTCACTCCTCTCTGGAATTACGAAGCGTAGGGGTGGTACATCTAATGGAGACCCCTCGGTCCCTACTTCCCTAATAGAAGAAGAAGATGATGAAGAAGGCATACTTACTTGGTTTGTATTTGCGATGAATCACAAGAGCACAGAATTCTCCTTTTTTTCCCGCTTTCTGTAACTTGCAAATCGCAATGAAGAAGATGAAGTATACTGTGCCATTATTCAAAATATATACTCGTGGAAATAACGGTCTAGATATGGCCTTTTCAAATTCTGTGTTTCAGATTTGAACGTGCTGGACACGCGCCTTACAGTTCCCAAGGCGCGTGGGGAACAGGCTCATTGGAAATTACAAAGCGTGTCACTTCACATCTCTCTCTCTCATGATGGCGCCGCCAGTCACATCAACCTCATTCTTGGCCAGGAAGTTTTGGGAAGCTCTCCGGTGCCCCCTTCACCTCGGCCGAATTACTGTTCTCTTCCGTTACACTTTATTGCCTTCGGGGTGCTTTAGTTCGGCTCTGGTCAGTTTCCTTCTTCCGGGGGGTTTCACCATAGATCGGGCCCTCGCCACCACCTCGGGGTCATTCAGTCCGGTTCGTTTTGGTCCCCGCGGACCCCACCGTGGTCTCAGCAAATTCTCGGCTCCCCAAAACACTTCGTCTCACAAGTGACAACAGCTCATCTTGCTTACTGCTCCACCCTGCTCATAACCGTAGCTCCTTCCTCGCTCCGGCTGGGGGGGGGGGCATCTGATAGGTATGGCCCAGTAACTTCGGGTCTGATTGACACCTCGGGCCAGATCAACCCGACCCGGGCAACTGAGCCCAGGAGGATAAGCCCAACAACCGGCCCAGAAACGTACCGGCCCAGAAACGTACGCTCAAAATAGCGTGGCCCAATTGCGGCGTACCCCATGCTCTTGGCCCACGATCTACTCCCAACTTCCATGCAACGGTAATAGGCGCGATTGTAGGGAGTTGGTTAGGGTTTTGAGTTGAGTAGTATAAGTTGGAGAATTAGACTTAGAATTAGGGTTCGCTTTTTGTATTCTGAAACAGTTACGTGTAATTTCAAAAGGATAGTGAAGAAAACACCTCGGCAGGTGATATTATCAGCCCGTGGACGTAGATCTCCGGATCGAACCACGTATATCCTGTGTTCTCTAAATTTCTTGCATTGATTTACATTGCGAAGAGGGGTTTTACGTTCGGAATTTATTTGATAACCGGATTGCGCTTTATCATACCTCTTGACCAAATGTCAAGATCTAATGTTAGATTACATCATTTTTCGAGCATTCGCAGCCTTTCATTCGCACTTATTCCACTTGAGTAGACGAAACTTTTGAAGATATCCTTTTGTCTAGTAGACACTTTTATATTCACACTCCTGAATTCCAACACTTCTTCGAAATGCTGAAGGTATAGACAGAAGGTGCTTCACATTGTACAGTTTTATCCAAATAATTCTCATAAATAATATATCCATCTAAGAATTATGAAGAAATTACGTACATACTAATAACAATATGTAATAACATATTAAAACTATTTATTAAAATTCAAAGGGGTCAATTTTATAAACATCTCACAATGGGGTTAAAAAATTGTTTCTTTAGGCATAATATTAGTCCGACTTGAAATATTCATTAAAAATTTTATGTTTGTCAAAAAATTATGAAATGTTTAACATAGACGCGTAAAACCTTGTTTTATAACATACTCAAACAGTTTTTACCAAATTCTCAAAATTGAATTTTATAAAATTATTTAAAGTTGATGAAAAATCATAATATAGTAAAAGGTTAGTCTGATTAAAATAACTTATTTGAAGCCTAAGGAAGTTAAAATATTAGCTTTAAATAAAATTGGAGGCAACTTGCTAAAAATATGATTTTATAGATTTTATTGGTACTTTGTGAAAGTAAGGTCAATTTTATAAAAATGTGCGTATTATTACGATAATAATTTTTTTGTTATTATTTTAACGACATAATTTTTTTTAGGCTATGTTAGAGATAGAGTATTCTGAAGTTGGAAGGCATTTTGAAATAACAGATACTTATATACCAATCTAGAATTTAAGAATAAAATTACATTTTACTTAATAATACCTCGAAAGTTTAGGCTTGATTTCAATATAATTAAAATTTGAAGAATTTAGATGTGATTATACAAGGTTCCATGCGCCATGATATAGGAAGTTAGAAATTTTACATTTGTATTGTGAACAATTAATGGAATTATAATTTGTATAATTAATACTCACAAAAGTCAACCGACGACACACACCTCACTTACCAACAAACTCTTTTTCCTCTTATTACTCTCTCTCGATCGATAGTTCTAATCATCTCTCGATATCTCTTGCTGTCATTCAGCTGACTTCAGCGTGTTCTGCTGCTTTGAGCTGAACAACCTTTATTTGTGCGACTAATGTGCTAGCTAAACACCCTTCAAAGTGTTTTTCTGCTATGGGCCGAACAACTTCTCCTGACTCTCTCTCTCTACTACCGAAGTAGGTTCCCATCCCCAGCCCCAAATTTGATCTAATAAAACTAAAGAAAGAAGCCCATATTCCCGCCCTTATTGCATGCATGTATTGCAAACACACACCACTCTAGTTCATCATCCTGATTTAATAGACTTATGTATATATATAGTTTATTTTATTATTTTTATTATACATAAATAAAATGGAAAGAATAAAAGAAAGGAATAAGGGGACACGTCTATTCAGAGAAATATCTCTGTAGAAAGAGATGTGACTCTTCCATAGAAAGACTCCTCTAGAAAAGAATACCGGTGTTGATTGCGCTTTCCTAAAGACGTGCAAAATTTTATAGCATCTCCTGAAAATCTGTATAATATCTGAAGATTGCCAAATCACGGTAAGAAACTTACTTTGCGCTAATCCCCTTAAAATTATACAATCTGAGCATGATTTCTTCTTTTAGTTCTTTCCTTCCTATTTTCAAGAAAAGCTTGTGATTCTTGCTCCCTATAGATTAAAAGATTGCAACTCTTCATCTATCTGCATATGCTCGGTATGCCTAGCCTATAGTATCAATTCCATCACCCACATACATATAGAGATTTTCATATAACAATTTTAAAGGTATAAAATTCTGTATGGATTCCGGTTGGTGAAGACACAAGTCAATGACGGTGATAAGTTGGAAAGGTTGATGAGCTGAATTACAAAAGATGGAACTTGAAGATAAAAGTATCTTCTGACAGTTGCGAAAGTGTTCTATGTGTTGCTCCATGTCTAAAGGAAGAGCCTAACAATGAAGAGGTTATTGGAAAAATAAAAAAGTGGAAGGATGATGATTTTTATCTGCCGCTACTCCATTCTCCAGTCACTTAACAATAGCCTTTTCAATGTGTTCCACATCCACAAGACGACTGCTGATCTTTGGAATGCTATCAAACACATGTACGTTAATGAAGATGCTAGAAATAAATCTTTCTTGGTAAATAAATATGTCGAGTATAAAATGGTGGATACTAGTCCCGTTATAGATCAAGTCAATGAATTAAATGGCATTTCTATGGAATGTGTTGATGTTGGGGAACCCATCTCTAACCTTTCACATTTCAACTATCATTGGTAAACTTCCACCTTCATAGAGAGATTACTAACTCACTTTTTATTAAGATACTAAAGCGACAACTGCAAGGAATGGTGTTACTATAGTACTAGGCGAGTACATGGTGGATCTCACGAGGACCAGTACTCGAATCAGATGAATTAGTGTAGTAAACATCGAGTGGATATCTAGACGATCGATTGGTTGATTTTGATATCTTTAGAAACTAAATTAAGGAAACAAGCAATTAATACCACTAAGATTGACTAATGAACACAAATGTAGGGATTAAACAATGACTAAGAATAATCCAGGATTAGATTTCAATTCAATCTTTAAATCGAATGTTATATATTAGGAAACAATCACTACAAGTATGTAAAACCCCCTCCCAGAGTGAATTACGTGTTGATTATACACGATTAATCACCGTCTCCGATCGATTAATCATATACAAATCCCGACTGATCCTAAGACCGAAGTTCCCAGAACTAGATCAAACCTCTTGGTTGTATTGTCTAATCATGTCAATTAATGTGATCTCGGATTAAATCTCCCCTCTCGATTCCTATTCAACCCACAATAGATTGTTGAACCATTAGCCAAATCATATAACAAGCATTATAAATAATTAATCAAGTAATAACATAACATGGGATTGGATTAACCAGGTAAAAATCACTAATCACCCATAGTCTGCTTTCTAAACCTAGATTAAGGAAATTTAGCCAACCATGATTATAATAAAAGATAAACACAAATATATAGACATAATCATATTCATAAAGATATTAAATGAAAATGGAAAGATAGAACATGTTTGATGTTAATCTTGATCTTCAAATTCTCTGTATGACTTTGCTCTCAAGTTTCTCTCCATCCAAAACTATAAAAATGAGTGAATGATACAAAAATCTGAGTATGGAAGGGTTAAACATCCTAAAGACTTTTTGGGAGTATGGGCTAAAATTGGGGAGGTTTAAGGCTTAGCCCACTTAATTTTCGCTGATGTTTTGCACGAGCGGTGCCCTAATGCTTTATGGAGAACAACTAGGCTGTGGCTGGATCGAAATCATGATTCTTGTTGGACTCCCACACAGCCCCGGTGTGTTTGTGAATGGGCACACGACCAGGCCATGTGGACCTTGAAATGTACATTTTTCTCTGGACTCCCGCACGACCCGTGGGCAAATCAACATGGTTGTGCGGGCCTTGAACTTGAATTTCTCTCTGGGTTGGTGCACGATCAGTGCGTAATATAACTAGGCCGCACGGCTTGCCAATTTCATCTTTTTTTGGCTATTTTCTTCGTCTTTTCTCCGGTCGTCATACTTTTGGCCTACCCTACAAAAACACTTGAAAATTGAGTTTTCCGACGAAAGAAAGAAAATACGAATAATATAACAAATGGGAGCTTAGAATATACAAATGCACGATAAATTTACCTATTCTAAGCACACTTTTAAGGTGAAAAACCTCATTTGTCAACTCTCTCAAACTAAACCCTCGCTCGTTCCCGGGCAATAAAACTAAACAATGAGAATGTTCTTTCTCAATTAGAGGAAAACATGTAGGTATCGTGTTTACTTGAAAGTGTATCTCAAACTAAAAAGATACACCATCTATGCAACATCACAAGTGAAAGAACATTTGTAACTATCATAATATCCTCACACATAAGTGTATCTCCAGGCGCTCAAGTGTATAAAACAAGGTTGTGTATCGCTCGGGTTGTACACAGATGCATGCCCTACCAGATCATCACATTTAATAAATACAAGCAAAGAATCAGAAAGGTTTTTTGGTTGTAATGTAGGCTTTTTCGACTAAGTGAGATATGTTTGAGTGTGGTGACTTAACTTGGATCAATTGAGTTGCACTGAACTAACCCTCATGTAGGTTCTACTCCCACTATCTTTTCACCATTCTACCACTTCGATGTTCCCTTCACCTTCTCTAAATCACCCAACTGCTATTTTACCAAAATTTGAGTAAGCAAAGTTTTGAATCCTAACTCAATCAAGGTAAGCTCTTCATTGGGTTCTTTTGACCCCCTCCCTTCCCCCCACCCATTTTTATCCTAATCTATAAACATTCAATTAAAATAATATGTTTTTTTTATAGAGGTAAAAAAGATCCCATCTATGATTGTTCTTTTCCAATTCAACACTCGAAGTTTAATTTTGTTTTCCTCTTCGCTTTCCCACTTTATACTCATCACCCACTCAAATCATTTTTGTAACCCTCACTCCTATCTACCTTCCAACCTCCTCCCTCAAATTCAATCAATCCAAATTTGGGAAGAAAAAGGCTTAAAAGATGGATAAAGCTTATAATTCAAACCAAAAGTCTACAAGCTCAACATAGCTAACTAGAGATAATTCATATAAAAGGGGAGGAAGATGATTTATAGGCTCAAAATAGATTACAATCAAAGATTGTCTAAAATCAGTTTCAATGCTCATAAATATGCCTTGCGGTTACAAGTAGACTCAAGGCAAGTTCTAGAGGTACTATGCTCATGATCAACATCACACAAATCAAGAAAAATATTGAACTCCAAAAATAGGAGTTTTTTAGTTTGGGTTAAGAAGCTTACCGGCTTATATATCACGATTAATATTTTTTTTTTCCAAAAAAGTGTGTGCATCAATTACATTTTTAAATCAAAACATATATTTATGTATCATCATTTAAAACATTTCTGCTACCTTGTCAACCTATTATTTCCTCTTTTCAAGAAAGTTTTGGTTTTTTTCTTTTCAATCAAAATATAACACAAAATTACCAAGATCAACACAACAGAACTATCAACCATCAATATAACTTGAAAAAAGAAAATCCAAAAGTAAAGAACAACTAAAATAAAATAAAAAAATATAATCTAAATATCCAAAATAACCTAATCAACTAAAACATAGTTCAAATATTCAGGCAAATCCAAAAGGAAGAATTTTAAACTAACCAACACAACCCATCATCTTTGCAACCATAAACCCCCACTCAAAATATTTTTAACTATAATCCCAAAGCATAAAAATTGTTTAAAAAGTAAATGTGGTGCAAATTTACTTACAAACTCCCCCTTAAGAGGAGGGCGGTGTTAGTTCAATGTCCGACACGAACATGGAAGGCTTCCATATGTCGCATGATCCTGATTAGCAACATGTGTTCTCAGGGAGTGCTCCCCTTGTGTAGCAACCACCCCATCATGTGTAGCAATCATTCCGATAATTTATGCTCCAAGGTAACAAGCAATTCTTTCTTCAAGGCTCATATCCCATCCTTGTTGTCGAGAAGCCGAAGCTTCTCCTCACTGTCTAGAGGGTGTATCTTGATCATCTCCTGCTTCCATGTGCTCAATTTCTCGCTCCTCATCTATTGCTTCTTTAAATACATGTGGCTCACTAACACTCCTCTCCCCTTTCTCGCTCTGCTTTATAGGTTGTGTTCCTCAACCAGTTACCACGATCCTCTATAATGGTCAAAGTTGTATTTGAAAGAGGAAAATGATCTTCCTGTTTATGTTGAAACATCTAAAATGGTGTCTTCGGTAATAAGTGCTTGATCTCATTGGTGTGATAGACAACATAGTTTCGCCTAGAACTGGTTGAAGGTGTGCATAACGAACCTTGAGGTGTTTAGCAATAGCTGTAACAAATCCCCCTACCCTAATGTTCTTTGTTCCTCTAGCTACCATGTGGAATTAGTTCATGAGGTGGGTAGTAGACTCAACCTCTTTGGAGTAGAGCTACTCCACAGCATACACAACTCGTAATTCCTAACTGAACTGCTCTCACCTCATGCAAATATTGTATGTGCCATGACCTTCCACATGTAGCAAACAGTCGAGTTCTGGATCTAGGTTGCTTTAACATGACCGGCTAGGTAGTGATACACGTTGTGTATACATACATTTTAGGTCGTTTTACAAGGGTAATTTATGACATTTGCATGTGTAATTGGTCGAATTGTGTTGATATTTATCATATTGGGTCGTATGACGTGTTTGTGCTCGTTTTAGAGTTATTCAGGTAGTTTTATGCTAAAAAGTCCTGTTGGACGAAATTTTGATAATAAACGAGCAAGATGACGAGAATAAATGAAGAAAAATTGAAGAAAAAATAGAATGGCTCAACTCCGTCGATTCCATTATTGGACTCGATCGAGTCAATAATAGGTTGAAATAGAGGAATTGTCCATAGAAAGCTAACTCGGTCGAGTCTGTACTTGGACTTAGTCGAGTTGATTTATGAAGGGTTTCAACGAGCTAGGCTGAATAACACGACCCGATCGAGTCATTACAGTGACTCGGTCGAGTTTGGAAGAAATAATGTCTTGTTCAGAAAAGCTTGACTCGGTCGAGTCTATGTTTGGACTCGATCGATTTGTTAAGTCGGTCTTTATTTTGTTTACGCATTTTAGCCTATTATCGGCCCATTTCAACCCCAATCCATCCCAGACTATAAATACAAGGCCCCAAGTCCGAAATAAGGAGAATTTTATCATTGAAAAAGTACTTTGTAGGCTAGGATCGAAGAAAAAAGAATGACAAGATGAAGAACAAGATTAAGATTTCGCGTTATATTTCCTTTTGTTTATTAATCAACAAGTTAATTTGGCCATGAATTATGTTGGTTTTTACCTTTAGACACGAGTAACTAAATTTCTTGTGTTCTAGGGTTAGAAAGTAGATTATGTATTGATTATGTTTTGACTTAATTCGTTTAATTCTAGACCCCAGTTTTATCATTCATCTATGTGTTTGTTATACTCATATGATTTTGTTACATTGGTCACTTGATAATTATCTACAAGTTTAATGATACGGCGTCCAAGAGGAGAGTGTCGTTAATAGACTTACAACACATAGCGTAAATACTAATATCTATACGAGAGAAGTGAGATGTTTATGTCACTACAACATAAATATGCTTTATGTAACACCCGAAAATGTTACATATATACCGAAAGGTGTTACAATAGACTTTTGGTAACACTTTATTGGTGATGCATTTGTCGGTGCTACCTAAAGTCTAAAGTAACACTTTGATGATCTTTAGTAACACTTTTCATAAGTGTTACATTAGATTTTCTTTGATGATCTTTAGTAACACTTTTCATAATTGTTACATTAGATTTTAAATTGTAACACTTTAAGGTAAAACTAAATATGTTACTTATAATCCTTTATGTAACACTTTTTTAAAAATATAAAAAATGTTCAATGTTGTCATAGCTGGGTTTCGAACTCAGGTTGCAAGCCTGCAAGATCTTTAATTGTAAAGGCCAAACCACTAGACTGTATTAACAATTTTGTTTGATTTTGTAAGAAACACTATATATACCCAATTTCTTTGCCTTAACATCAGATTAAATTTTCATCAAACTACAACATAACTTGATTTTATTTAGCTTATTCTAATATCTAATTTCATACAAAATTTTCATTTATTTTTCTTGTTTCCAATTTCATCCTCTCATATACATATATACTTATTTTATATACATTAATTTGTTACATCTAATTATTGTCTATACATTTTAAGGCATTAACATTTAAATCAATTACAATTTATATTTCTACTTGTTGTAGATTACTTTAGGACACATTAAGATCACCTTTAAAATTAAGTAATTAATTGCTTGTGTTGTTTTTTATAGAAAAATAATTAAATATAAGATAAACTTAGGAACGTGAAAGACATGACAAAATGGTTCAAGCCCATGTTTTAACGCTTAAAAATGTATTCAAACTGTTAAGCTACAAAATTCCGTTGTCGTTGTTTAGTAAAATGCAATGTGTGTATATCTATATACAAAAAAAAAAAAAAAATCACTAATAAAATTTATTTTAGATAACTAATAAGTAAATCCTTAAGTGTTCTTACGAATGTTTTATTATGATAATTAAGATGTAACACTTCTATAAATCTTTGTCTCAAAAAATCATTTTACAAAATATAAGCAATTGAAAGATTTTAGTTCTTCAAAATACACGTAAGAAAATAAATCTAAATATGATTATTAGTTTAGAATAAAATAAATATATAATTTTATTTAAGATATATATTACCTAAAAAGTATTACTTATTTATAAGTGTTACATGAAAGTGTACTTATATAAAAGTGTTACCTAAAAAGTGTTACTTATTTGAAAGTGTTACCTAAAAGTGTTACAATTTAAAAAGTGTTACATCCAAAGTGTTACATATTATAAAAGTGTTACATGAAGGTGTTACATAAAAGTGTTACATATTCATAAGTGTTACAAAAGTGTTACATAAAAGTCAAAATTTTAAAAGTGTTACAAACAAAATGATACATAAGGCCATTTATGTTGTAGTGTGTAGACAATGGTCTAGGTATTTTTGGGAGTCTTTAGGTGATAGTTAGCCCGGGAGGGTAATTATCTCTAATTGACCTACACGTTAGTGTCATCCGAGAGAAGGGTGAATCAATATTCGTGCCATCTAATTGATAATACAATTGATTTGAAAGTCTAGAATTTAGAATAATCAAACAAAGGAAATCTAATTGGAATCGAAGCCCTAGAATACGTCTTAATCTCATCTGAATCTTTCTTTTCTATTTGTTTTCTTGTTAACCAAGTAATTAGTTAGTTAATTAGTTACAATTTAGATTAATGCACAATCCAAATCACTTATCTGAGTGTCTAAATAGAGTAGTCCTATTAAAATTAGGGTGCAAAACTGAACTCAGGAAATAGTCTCTATGTATTGACCTTGTTTGCTACTACTACAGTAGCACCATAGACTTGCGGTAACACTAGGGTTAAAAATAGTGCATCAGGTGGGGTGGGGCATTCAAGGTTATCTCTTCCCAAAAACCATGTGATTGATCTCTAGAGGTATGGTGTACCAGCCATGAGTAGGAAACTTGAAGATATTGATCACTTCATTGTGGGTCATAGTATGCTCCCGTCCCCTAGTCTAATGAACATGCTTGATGAGATCTTTCGAATGAAATGCATCTCTAAAGTAATAAAGAAATCCAACACAAGTTCTTTGTACGTTAGCCAGTTTCCCTTTAAGAAAAATGTGCAACCCATGCGTTCGGAGGCCACATCGTCAGTGATCACCAATTCGATCAAGGATGGGATATCTGGATACTTCATGGGGGATTATTTGTCGTTGGCACATCTTGTTCCATTGTTGCCTCACATTCTCGGTGTTCCAATGATGGCTAAAGTTGATATTATAAGTCCTCAAGTCTTCTATCGGTTCCGGCAATAGAGGAGGAGGTGTACTTGAACTAGCACCGACATTGCAAGTAGTTGTTTTCCTTTTTGAAGCCATATGTGATATGAGAAAGAAATCTTGCAAAAATCCAACCGCTATAATCAAACTCCTTCAAAGTAGAATTGATGCGTGTGTACATAGATTGGAATGAATTTACAGCCACATTTACACATTGCATCACAACTAGTTTGAAAATGCAATTAACATTGTCAACACGCACTACTCCAACAAATTCATAGGCTATACATGACTAGAAATCCTAAAATATCCCAAGAATGCATATAAGCTCCCTCAAACTTGATTTGAGGCTTGTTATGAAAAGCTTGGGCAATTATCATAAACACAATGCCCTCAAACTAGTTTGATAATCAACACACATCACAGAAAATAATTCAACAATATTGATCGGTATGCATAAATAATTAAACTCAGTTTCAATAGGGTTCCCTCAAACTAGGTTGGTAGTATGTGCTTGAGATAAAAATTTGGACAATGCACCATACTTCCAACTAGTTTGAATCACAACACAACTACCAATCAAACAGGAGCAAGCTAATCCCATTTTCTTGCAATGAGATCCCAAGTTTCGACATAGCTCCTTCAAACTAGGTTTGTAGTATGTACTTTGAAGTATCAATTTGCATAATGGAACTATTCCCAACTAGTTTGACTCAAATTCAATAAATAATCACCAACGATTGAACAAATTCAAGTAATGTGGGCAAGTATAGAGCAAAAATCCCAAAATTCTTCAAATACATGTGTAATCTGCACCCACTTGTCATTTAATCAACAATTCCCTTGAATTTGTTCATCAACACATAGTAATGAAACATATTATTGGATCAATACACCAAATTGGGCACCAATGGGCCTTCATTTCAGCAATTAAAGCACAAAATCATCTGCACATAAGGTGTTCGATGAATTGCCCCAAAGGATTTTCAATACCAAAACACAACAAATTCGACCTCTATACAATCCTCATGGTCAATGTACAACAACATATGCTAATTAAGAAATTCCATCCACAACAATGCAGAGTTTCAAATTTATATACATTCTAGCATAAAAGCCCTAGCTTCTCGACAATCTTCCAAAAAAATCGAAAATAAAAGGAAGTTAAAGTGCATACCTTTATAATCTATGAAGATTGAGATGTCAAATGGCTTGAAATTCGAGCTCAAAGAGTTTGTGTGTGATTTGCGTGTGTGTTCGCGTGTGTTTATTTGAAGAAAAGGGAAGAATAACCAGCTGCTCTAATTTCGTGTCTAGAAATGTTCTGAAATTAAGGGCACATGGTCCATGTGCCAATGTGAAGGAACGTATGGCCAGGCCATGCATGGCCCTTTTTACTTGGGGATCCTTTGTGCTTGGGCACGACCCATGTGAAATTGCACTAGGTCGCACGGCTAGGCCGTGCTCGAGCCATTTTGCCTGAAAACTCCCTAGACTTAGGCACAATCCATGCGTAATTACATGGGGACGCATGGCCAGGCCGTGTGCGAGCCAAAATCTTGTCCCATCCCAAAAGTCTAAAGTTAAGTTTTTCAAACAATTCTTGAAACAAGGCACTCTTAACTCTACCTTTGAAAAAAGGCACACCCAAATACTTGAAAGGAAAATTTTCTCTAGCAAAATGAGGTATCTCAAGAATTCTTTTCCTTGGGTAAGCAACAGTTTTTTACTGAAGATAACAATACTTAATTTTCTGACGTGAAGCTTTCTCAAACAAAGATAGGAAATGTAATAGCTTCTAAACACATAAAATTCTAGTAGAGGTAAACATAACCGTGTCATTTGCAAAGGACAATGTAGGGATCATCATCCCTCTCTTATTATATCTAAGATCAGAAATAATCTAAAAAAATTCCATGAGCCCATTAGCCAAGACATTAGAAAAACAAAGTTAAATAAAATAGGAGATAGATGGTCTCCCTATTGGATCCCCCTACTAGATTTAAAAATCTAGCAAGGAGTCATTGATCAACAAGGAGAACTAAGAATTATTAACAATATTAGGCACATACATAATAAACAAATCAGGAAAGCCAAGTACCTTAAGAATCCTAAACAATGCAGACCACTCAATTCTGTCATATGCTTTCTACAATTATTTCTCAAATTTATTTTGCCATCTTGCTCTTATCATTTAAATCATAATGTATTTTAAAACGGTATTAGAATAAAGAGTTTAGAAACGAAATTAATAGAATAACGAGAAAGACAAAATGAATTTATAGATTGTTTTTTCCTCCAAACCGTCTACAACAATATCAAGCCTCTAACCGCTTAGTAGACATATACTTCGAGAGTTATACACATGTACAATTTTTACTAGTATTTTTTCTTTTGGTACATAAAATTAGAGACACAATAACATACATTAGAAAAATAATAGAAGGCGTGTTTCTCTATCCTGAGTTTTATGTAAGTGAATGTGTGTGTTTTTCCTTCATAGTTGCATGTTTTGCGAGAGAATGATTATGAACAGCGATAATTTGGCGATTAGGGTATTCCACTATGTATAATCACCTTAAAATTGGTTACACCAGGAAAATAAATCTGTAAATTTTATGTAAGATATACAATGAGATATACAACATGATTAAGTCAACTATTTTTGTTAGTGAAGAACAACTCAGAAACACACAACTCCTAAGAAACTGGAAATGTACGAAGAAAAAAAAATCTGAATTCGCACTCACAATTCGGCCAGAGTTGTGACCGAACTAAACTTGTGCAGAACAGGAAATAGAAATGGATCAAACACCAACTTAACATGGTTCGTTCAAGATGAACTACATCTACGGAGGCAAGACACACCCCAATCCACTAAGAAATTCAATCAATTACAGAGAATACACTTAAGAAATGAAATGCCCAATTCTGTTGACAAATTAGGGCACGAACGCTCAATTCTAAAATACTCTCTCTAAACTAAAGAACAAGGAAATTGCTCGACGTAGTGATCTTCTCCTCAATGAGAGCAGTACAATGATATAAGGATTGAAGCTCGAATGCAACTGTATAGAAAGTTCTAACTGAAAGAAGTTGAGCTCAGCTACCGGACAAAAGTGACGGTTTTCTTCGTCACAATTCTGCAACTGCTCCGTCACAAACGACGGTTACCTTCAACTGCCTCGAACCCGGTTTATTCTGAACAGCTTGTCTTCTTGATGCTAAAACCCGGTTCATTCCTCCGGTTCTTCACTTCCTGATTCCGGTTCCACATTCCCAACACACCATTTTACAAAGTATAGCTCACTTGATGATATTGAACATCACCTCACAAATCTCCACCTCAATGAATCAAGTGTGCCTCTTCCTGCCTCATCACTGCCTTTCTGTTAATGCTCTTCATGACATTGCTCAAGCTGCAGCAAGCTCGAGCAATGCTCCACTTTGTTCCCAGGTACACCCTTAGTAAGAAAATCAGCAGGGTTATGCAATGTGTGTACCTTCTTCACTTCTACAGAACCAGAATCAATGATATCTCTAGCAAAATGCAACCTCACATCAATATGCTTTGACCTTTCATGAAATACTTGGTGTTTCACAAGGTGTAGAGCACTTTGATTATCACAGTAAATTGTCACACACTTTTGCTTGATGTCCAAATCTCTCAGAATCCCTTTAAGCCAGATTGCTTCTTTGATAGCTTCAGTGAGAGAGATATATTCTGCTTCTGTTGTTGACAGTGCTACAACTGACTGTTGTACACTTCTCCAGCTGATGGCTGTTCCAAATAAGGTAAACACAAATCCAGAAATAGATTTCCTTGTGTCTATGTTTGCTGCAAAATCAGAATCAGCAAACCCGTCCAATGCAACAGTGCTTCCATTCACTTTCTTCTCAAACTTCAGTGACAAGTTCACTGAACCCTTCAAATACCTCATCACATGCTTCAAAGCTTCCCAATGCTCAACTCCTGGGTTTGACATGAACCTACTTACTAAAGACACAGCATAGGCCAAGTCAGGCCTACTACAAATCATCCCATACATGAGACTTCCAACTCCACTTGCATAGGGAACATTGCTCATATGTATGATTTCTTCTTCAGTCTTTGGGCATTGTTCTTTGGAGAGTTTCTTCTGTAGATTAACTGGAGTGGAGAGAGGTTTGGCTTCATGCATATGAAACCTTTCCAACACCTTCTGTAGATATTGCCTCTGAGATAACCAAAGCACTCCAGCTTCTCTGTTCCTTAGAATGTTCATGCCCAAAATCTTCTTGGCCTCTCCCAGATCTTTCATGTCAAATTTAGTGTTAAGTTTGTCCTTCAACCATTGTACCCTCTTCTTGTTCCTGATGGCAATTAGCATATCATCCACATACAATAGGAGAAAGACTTTATCTTGCTTTGAACCCTTGTTGAAGTAGACACAACTATCATACAGACTTCTTACAAAGCCAACACTGATCATGAAGTCATTGAACCTCTTATTCCACTGTCTTGGACTTTGTTTGAGTCCATATAGTGACTTCTTCAGCAAACAAACTTTGTCTTCTTGTTCAGGAACAACAAAGCCTTCTGGCTGTTTCATATATATCTTCTCATTGAGTTCTCCATGTAAGAATGCTGTTTTTACATCTAGTTGTTGTAGTTCCATGTCCTCTTGAGTAACCTTTGATAAAAGCAACCTGATTGAGCAATGCTTTACTACTGGAGAGAAAACCTCATTAAAATCAATTCCTTCTCTTTGTGTAAAGCCCCTAGCCACCAATCTTGCTTTAAACCTCACCTGTTTGGATCCTGCAGTCTCTAGTTTCTTCTTGTATATCCATTTAGAGCTTACAAGTTTCTGACCTCTTGGTTTATCCACCAATATCCAGGTCTCATTCTTTTCCAGGGACTCCATCTCTTCAATCATTGCCTGAATCCAGTGTTCACCTTCTTCACAATCTAGTGCTTCCTTAAAGCTACTAGGCTCTTGTGATTCCAGATCTTCAGCAACACTCAAGGCATAGTAAACACTCCCTGCTTGACCATAGAAATCAGGTCTGGTGATTGTTCTTCTAGGCCTGTCCCTTCCAATGCTGTATTCTCTAACATTTTGTGAAGGTCCAGTTTGTTCTTCTTCTTCTTCAGATGATGAATCACTATCTTGTAGATTCTCTTGTGGTTGAGGTGTGTGATCATCTTCAGCAGGATGCTCCACCTGAATTGATATCTCTTCTGTCTCTTTAGCACCATCAAATTCTTCCTTAGAGCCTGTAGAAGTATAAGCCATCACATTCTCATTAAACTTTACATCTCTACTTGTGATTATCTTCTGATTTCCCTTCTCTAGACACCACAATCTGTAGCCCTTTATTCCATCTGGATATCCAAGAAATACACATCTTAGAGCTCTTGCATCTAACTTGTCTTGCTTGACATGGACAAAAGCAAGACAACCAAACACCCTTAAGCCTTCATAACTTGGTTTCTGTCCACTCCACACCTCTTCAGGTGTTTTGAACCCAATCACTGATGAGGGTGACCTGTTAATGAGATAACATGCTGTAGCAATGGTTTCACCCCAAAATACCTTTGGTAACCCAGCATACAACAGCATACACCTTACTCTTTCAAGAAGAGTCCTATTAAGCCTCTCAGCAACTCCATTCTGTTGAGGATTCATTGGGACAGTTCTATGTCTCTTTATTCCTCTTTCTTCACAGAAGTTTGTGAACTCAGTAGAGAGGTATTCCAATCCATTATCAGTCCTAAGGTGCTTCAGCTTCTTCCCTTTGACATTTTCCAGTTGAATCAACCATGTTTTGAACTTATGAAAAGCATCACTCTTATTCTTCATCAACATGATCCACACCTTTCTACTATAATCATCGATCAAGGACATGAAATACCTTGCACCACCATGAGTCTCTGTCCTTGCAGGACCCCATATGTCAGAGTGAACATAATCTAATGGTTCTTGAGTTGTGTGAACACCCTTTCCATAGGGCAGCTTCTTGGATTTGCCCAAAGCACACTGATCACAGAACTCCAGGTCTTGATTTCCCATGTTTCCAATTACTCCACAGTTCCTTCAACCCTTTCTCTCCTATGTGTCCAAGCCTCTTGTGCCATTTAACAAGCTCAGAATTGCTCAAGACCATATCCACACTCCCAACAACAGGTGAACCAATCAAGATAAACAACCCATTATGCTGTCTACCTTTAATCACCATTTTTCCATGTTTAGTGATATGCAAGAAGCCATCTACTGAGCTAAACTGACACCCACTAGTTACCAAAGAACCAAGAGATAGAAGATTTCTTTTAAGGCCAGCAACATATCTTACATTTGAGATGACTCTGACCACACCATCAAACATCCTTATGCTCACTGATCCAACTCCTTTGACCTTGCATGATTGGTCATTTCCCAGGAGAACATTTCCACCATCTTCTCTCTTCAGTTCATCAAACCATGACTGGTGTGGACACATATGAAAGGAGCAGCCTGTGTCCAAGACCCATTCCTTTACCATTCTTGATTCAGTAACATTTAATACCTCTGGAGGATCTTCTTGATGGTCAATGGCAGCAGCTTCTGCCCCTTGATTTCCACCTTTCTTGTTTCTCTTAGGACAATCCTTCTTCAAGTGGCCAGGCTGCTTGCACTTGAAGCATTTCCTCTTCTCAACCCATTCATTCCCCTTCTTTGGATTAGAGTCTCCTGCCTTTGGATCCTTAGCATTCTGTCCCTTCTTGCCTTGCCAAGGTTTCTTGAATTTAACATTCAAACCTTCTCCAGATTGCACCATGCCTTTATCACCTTGAGTCTGGAAACATTTAGACCTCAGAGCCTTCACTATTCCATCATAAGATAGCTGCTCATCTCTCCCATACATCAAGGCATCCTTAAAGCTTTCCATGGATTTTGGAAGAATGTTTAACACCATCAATGCTTTATCATCCTCCTCCAATTTCACATCCAGGTCTTCTAATTCCTCAACCATCTTAATGAACTTATCAAGTTGATCAGAAATTACCTTATCTTCAGTGATCTTGAAGGCCAACATCTTCTGCTTCAAGAACAGCTTGTTGGAAACTGACTTAGATTGATACAGATCTTCCAATCTCTTCCATGCTTCTGAGGAACTCTTGCATCTTGAGACCTCTCTCAACGGTTTATCACTCAAACACAGAAAGATAAGACTGAGGGCCTTCTTATCCACTGATGCAAACTTGGGTTTCTCACTTTCTTCTCACGAATCAAGAGGTATCAAAGCAAGATCAAGGCCATTGCGAACCAATACTGCATTCATCTTGATCTTCCACAGTGTGAAATCATTTCTTCCTGCAAACTTCTCAAAGTCCATCTTCATACCAGCCATTCCTTTCCTTCTTCAAGCTGTGAGAGTTGATTTCCCACAGACGGCGCCACTTGTTAGTGAAGAACAACTCAGAAACACACAACTCCTAAGAAATTGGAAATGTACGAAGAAAAACAATCTGAATTCGCACTCACAATTCGGCCAGAGTTGTGACCGAACTAAACTTGCGCAGAACAGGAAATAGAAATGGATCAAACACCAACTTAACGTGGTTCGTTCAAGATGAACTACATCCACGGAGGCAAGACACACCCCAATCCACTAAGAAATTCAATCAATTACAGAGAATACACTCAAGAAATGAAATGCCCAATTCTGTTGACAAATTAGGGCACAAACGCTCAATTCTAAAATACTCTCTCTAAACTAAAGAACAAGGAAATTGCTCGACGTAGTGATCTTCTCCTCAATGAGAGCAATACAATGATATGAGGATTGAAGCTCGAATGCAACTGTATAGAAAGTTCTAACTGAAAGAAGTTGAGCTCAGCTACCGGACAAAAGTGACGGTTTTCTTCGTCACAATTCTGCAACTGCTCCGTCACAAACGACGGTTACCTTCAACTGCCTCGAACCCGGTTTATTCTGAACAGCTTGTCTTCTTGATGCTAAAACCCGATTCATTCCTCCGGTTCTTCACTTCCTGATTCCGGTTCCACATTCCCAACACACCATTTTACAAAGTATAGCTCACTTGATGATATTGAACATCACCTCACAATTTTCCTTATTACCCCCCTCCTCCCCTTAAGCCATGTGTGGGATATGGACGAACGCAAAGCTTGGAACGCAAGAAATCAAAAGCCAGACGGGGAAGGGCCTTCGTGAAAATATCCGCCAACTGAAGATGCGATGGGATAAACTGAGTAGAGATCTTTCCTGCAGAAACCAACTCTCGAACAAAATGACAATCAATGTCAATGTGCTTAGCCCGCTTATGAGCCACCGGATTATGGCTTAAGAAATGGCACTCTTGTTATGACACAAGAGCCGAGGACACGTGAAGATGTGGCGACCTTGAGTTCGCCCAACAGATTAGTCAACCATACTACCTCGGAGCTGTATTGGCAAGGGCTCGTATTTGGATTCACAACTAGAGCGGGACATGGTAGGTTGCTTCTTAGCACTCCAAGGTACAAGATTTCCATTAAAAAAGATAGAGTATCTATAAGTAGACCTGCATGCCTCAACACAACGAGCCTAGACTGCATCAGAGTAACCAATAATAGAGGACTCGGGATGATGACGAAAATTAAGACCAAAGTGAAGCGTCACCTTCAGGTAGCACAAAATATGTTTAACAACAGAGAAATGGTCGACTGTTGGAGAGTGCAAAAACTGACTAACATGATTCATAGTAAAGGATAGATCGGGACATGTAATCATCAAGTAGTGAAAGGCGCCTACAAGAGACCTATATAGTGTTGGATCTGGAAATGGGTCACCCGTGCTAACAAGAGTGTCACCAGCAGCTACAGGAGTAGCAATGGGATTCGAATCAAGCATACTAGCCCAATCTAAGATGTCACGAGCATCTTTGGCTTGCCCAATAAAGAGGCCAGTTGGCAAATATGACATTTCAAACCCCAAGAAATACTTCAAACGACCAAGATCCTTCACAACGAATTCAGTGTGAACATGAGAAATGAACCGACAAAGGAATTTGTCGTTACTGCCAGTAACAATGATATCATCCACGTAAAGTGGGAGACAGATAACAGAGGTACCTGGATGGAGATAAAAGAGCAACGAGTCCGAACGACAGGCACAAAACCATGGCTCAACAAAAAGGAGTTGAACCGTTGAAACCAGGCAAGAGGGACTTGTCCAAGACCGTATAGAGCTTTCTTCAACCGACACACATGATGAAGAAAACGAGGATCAACAAAACCAAGAGGTTGAGTCATTTAACTCAGTTTTCTAAAGAATACCATGCAAGAAGGCATTCTTCACATCTAAGTGGTGAAAAAGGCCAATTATGCTGAATAGAGATACCCAAAATCACATGAACTGTGCTAGCCTTGACCACGAGACTAAATGGGTGATGGAAGTCCGAACCCAAAACTTAAGTGAATCCCAGTGCAACAAGTTGAACCGTGTGGCGCTCAATAGAACCATCAGCATGATATTTGGTGCGCAATACCCTTTTCGACCTAACAATATTAGCATTTGGTGGTTTGGGAACCAAGTCCCAGGTTAGATTTGATCGAAGAGCATCAACTTTCTCCTGTACAGTAGAGACCTAATATGAAGCCCTATGGATCAGAAGCGGCGTAGGCAAAAGCAGAGAGAAGGCTATAGATGCAAGATCAATTGGATAATAAGGTTTAAATATCCTGGATTTAGCACTAGTCTGCATATGATGTGTGGGCAAGACAAGAGCCAGATTGAGCTTCGGGGGAGGTGGATCGGGATGAGATGGAGCCGAATTGGGCTGAGAGGCAGGTGGCACAGTATGGAGTATGTCATCGGAACACATGCTAGAAGTGGAAGTAGACGGTGTATTAGGATTTGAGGTGGCGTATGAGGAGATGCAGATGGTGGATTAGGTGTAGAGGAACCATCATCTAAGAAAATAGACACCTTAGGAGTGAGTGATGAGGTGCCAGTGGAGCCAAAAAAAGAAACTAAAACTCGTCAAATTGGGTGTGACGAGTTATGTAGACGCGTGACGTCTTAATCGAATCACCAAAATCCCTTGTGAGAACTGCTATAACCCAAGAAGATGCAAGGATGACTACGAGGAACCAACTTGTGAGCAGCAAAATCATGTAAGTAAGGATAATACGACACCCAAAAGGTCTGAAATTTGCATAATTGGGAACAATACCATAAAGAAACTCAACAGGAGACTTGTTACCCAAAATTGTGGATGGAAGACAATTAATAACATGAATGAATGTGGCAAAAGCATCAAACCAGTAACAGGTAAGGAGTATGAGCATGAAAAAGCATAGATAAACATGCCTCAGAAATATGACGATGCTTTCGCTTAGCTCTACTGTTTTGTTGAGGAGTATATCGACAGGACAAATGATGATGAATACCATGCAAAAAAGTGAACTCTCGGTACCCCCATCACTTTGGAAAACCTTGATAGGTGCAGAAAATTGAGTGCAAACAAATTTATATAAGTGAAAAAACACCTCGAGAAAATCAGACTTCGCTTGCAAGGGATATATCAAAGTAAAACGAGAGTAATCATCCACAAAGGCCACATAATAACGATATACATCAGAAGAATAAACAGGCGTCGGGCCCCACAAATCACAATGAATTAAATCAAGTACTTTATTCGCACGTTTCTCATTTAAAGTAAAAGATAACCACTTGTTCTTTGCCAACTGACAAGACCCACAAATAGAAGGATTTGGTAATATAGAAGTAACTGACAAGCGTCCTAATTTATGCATAAGTGAAATTACAGGAAATGGGACATGCCCTAAGCGTAAATACCATAAATCAAACTTGACGTTTAACCTCTTTGAGCGAATAGCAGCAACCAGAGCTGGGTGCCCCCGTTCCAAAACATATAGAGCTTCATCACACTTTCCTTGAGCCAGAACTTTCTTGGTCATGCGATTCTGAATTTTAAAGGACTTGTCAGAGAAAACAATATAAGCGGGAAAATCATGTGTGAGTTTACTAATGGATACTAATTTTTTGGTTAGAGGAGGAACCACCAAAATGTTAAGTAATTGAATACCATTAGATAAATCACGAGAGCCAACATGAGAAATTAAAGAGAATTCTCATTACCCACAACAACATGACCATTACCATTATAGGGCTCAAACGAATCCAAACCAGAAGTTTGACTAGTCATGTGAGTCGAAGCACCCAATACACAAACCAGTTAGAAGTCGGTAAAGATATGTTGAACGAAGCACTGAAGGCTTGTGCAAGTTGAGTGGACTGATTGTTGGAGGCACATGCTTTCAAAAATAGAGGACACTAGTCCGCGTAATGGTCCCCACGGTAAATTTGATAACGAGGGGGGCGTCGAGTACCACCATGACTAGGGTTGTGCAAATATCGGTTTGAACCGAAAAAATCGACAAAAACTGACCGAATTTTCACGGTCGGTTCGGTTTTATAGATGTATGGTTCGGTTATCGGTTTTTAATTTCTAAAAAATTAATTTTTGCGGTCGGTCTCGGTTATGCAATTTTAGGGGCCGAAATAACCAAACCGACCGAATATTTAAAAAAATGAAAACTAAACCCTAATCCCCCCCCCCCCATTTGAGTTTGAAATCACAGCCGCTGCTCAGCCTGCTGTAGTCTCGCCTCTCTCACTGTCCTCGCTCCTCACACCTCGTCACCTCCGATACTCCGTCTCCGTCACCCTAACCCAGTCCGTCGACATCACTTACTTCATCGCCGGCGCCGCCTAACACTGAATTGAGTTGCTGAGTCCACGACATTGGCCAGTCGCCCGCGCTCTGCTCATTTCCGCCACTGCTCTTCAACATTATCGACGGAAAATTTCATCCCCACCTCATCTCTTTCACGTTTTATTAACATTTCTTGCTAAAACCTATTGCGAATTTGCGATTTGGTGTTCTTTGCTTGTTGGTTGTTGCTGTAAATGGTACTAAACTGTTGAATGTTGATATTTTGGTGTTCTTGTAGTTGTTGGCTTGTTTGTTGTTGCTGTAAAAAAAATGTCAAACATGATTGTTGCTGAAATTTTTTTACTAAAATGTTGTAATTTTGTTGCTGATCCATTATGATTTGTGAATACGATTTGTAATTTTGGAGGTAGAAAAAATGGTACTAAACTGATATAATTTTGTTGCTGATCCACTATTGTAATTTTGTTGCTGAAAAAATTGTTTCAAATCTGATTGTTACAGTACTCGTATGTGAATGAATTGACTGAATTAGGCACTATAAAGAATGATGATGTAGGCGGCAAAATTTGGATTTTATATTATATTTATTTCATTTTCTTTCTTTGATTGATGAAATCAGATTGTTTGTTTGTTCATTGAAGTGCTATTTTGTTTTGACTTGTTTGTTTGTTCATTTTTTACTTAGGCACATAAGATTGTGTGTTTGTTCATTTTTCAAATCTGAAAGGCACATAAGATTGTTTGTTTGTTCATTTTTGACTTGTTGTTTCTCCACATTTTTAGTTTTTGACTTGTTACCTATATATATTAGATGTCAACTCCGGAGGAACTAGGCGAGAGCAACAACATTGAAATGGATATTGATCAAACCGCAACCGAGAATCAGCCCGTACAAGGGTCTTCGGCCGGCCATTCAAATGCACCTTCAAATTCAAATGCGTCTTCGTCTTCAACAGCCCCAAAGCCAAGAAAGAGCACAAAGCCAAAATCCCAAGTGTGGGACCATTTCGAAAAGATCAAAGACCCAGACGGAGTCTATAGAAGGGCTAGATGCAACTACTGTCAAGGTGAGCTTGCTGCCCACTCAAAAAACAATGGCACATCATCACTCACGGGTCATATGAATAGTTGTATGAAAAATCCACATAATGTCGAAACTCGTCAAGCTTTACTTAATTTGCAAAAAAATAAGAAAGATGGGGGTGGTGGGGTAAGCACATTGACCACATGGAAGTATGATTATGACGAAGTTAGAGGAGCAATTACTTATATGATTGTTGTTGATGAATTGTCCTTTAAGTTTGTGGAAGGTAAAGGGTTTCAAAGGGTTATGAGTAAATCATGTCCTAGGTTTAAGATCCCTTCTCGATGGTCTGTGACTAGGGATTGTTATGACTTGTATGTTAGCGAGAGGGAAAAATTGAAATCCTTTTTGAAAAGTAACTGTCAAAGAGTTAGTCTTACGACTGACACTTGGACATCGTTACAAAGAATTAATTATATGTGCATTACAACCCACTTCATCGATAATGACTGGAATTTTCACGAAAGAATCTTGAATTTTGTCCAAGTCAGTAGCCATAAAGGTGATTACATAGGTAAGTCCTTAGAAACATGTGTTTTGGATTGGGGGTTGAAGAATGTGTTTACCATAACCATAGATAATACAAGTTCAAATGATACGGCTTTGGCATTCTTAAAAAAAAGAATGTTGAATTGGGGTGGTAGTGTAGCAAATTGCAAATATCTTCACATGAGATGTATAGCACATATAATTAATTTGGTTGTTTCTGAGGATTTGAAAGAAGTAAATCCTTCGCTGAAGCGTGTTAGAGATGCTATTAGGTATGTTAGGAATTCCCCGGCTAGACTTAGAAAGTTCAAGGAGTGTGTGGAGTGGGAAGGGATAGAAACTAAGAAATCATTGTGTTTGGATGTGGCTACTAGGTGGAATTCCACATATTTAATGCTTAGCACGGCTGAAAAATTTGAGAAGGCTTTTGATAGGTATGAAAGTGAAGAGACTTTCTTTATCGGTGATTTAGGGAACGACAGGGTTCCAAGTTCTTATGATTGGACATGTGTTCGCAAAATCTCTGACCTCTTAAAGTTTTTTTTATGGCATTACATTACGAGTCTCAGGTTCTTTGTATGTCACTTCTAATACTTTTTTCAGTGAGGTTAGTGATTTATGTTGCATTTTGAATGAGTGGAGGAAGAGCGATGATCTCTTGATCAAGAGTTTAGGCGAGTCTATGAAGTTAAAATTTGATAAGTATTGGGAGGAGCCGGAAAAAATGAATAAAATCATTTTCTGGGCAAATATTTTAGATCCACGTGATAAGCTTGACTACATGGCATATTCGTTGCATGAGATGTATGGCTTGGAAAAGGGTGATAGAATTATGGAAAATGTGAAGGGTGAGTTGTTTGAGTTGTTCAATGAGTATAAGAGAAAACATCAGCAGGCGAACGATGCAACCACAAGTTCGGATAGTGGAAGTGGCTCAAGTTTATCCGGAGTCGGTAGTGTTTCGGATTTTGATTCCGTAAGTAGCAAGCCTTCCTCAATCTTGAAAGCCAAATTCAAGAGACAAAAGTTGGAAAGTGGGGGTTATAGTACTAAGAAATCAGAATTGGAAATCTACTTGAATGAGGAAATTGTAGAGGGAGAAAATCTTGATGTGTTAAAGTGGTAGAAAGTCAATAGTGAACGATTTCCCGTTCTTTCAAGAATGGCTCGTGACATGTTGTGTGTTCCTATATCAACCGTTGCATCAGAGTCGACATTTAGTATCGGTGATAGGGTACTAGATCCATTTAGGAGTTCTTTAACTCCAAAACTTGTCGAAGCTTTGATATGCGCACAAGATTGGCTACGAAATAAAGATCCCCCCATTTGTGTTGAAGAGCAACTTGAAGAGCTTGAAAATTTTGAGAAAGGTACTTATTTTGTACATGAATTAGTAAATTGTTTATCATTATCTATTTTATGTGTTATTATGTAAATTTTATTATTATTAATATTAACATGTTAAATGTTGATGTTTTATAGAGTTGCCTACTATCGGAATTGGACAAACATTATTAAACAAGTAGATCTTGGATCAGGTACATTTATTGCATTAATATAATATTATTGATTATTTTTTGATAATATCATTGATAAGATTTAAAATTTGACATTATGGAGATGAAGTTGGTTGAATCTTTGGAGTTTGGAGATGGCTAATAAAGATCATGAAGTATTGAAGTCAATGAAGTGGATTGTAGATGGGGCTATTAGTAGGCTGAAGTTTGTTGATGGGATTTTATGGAGATTGTTATTTTGGGCTATTATGCATTTTCTTTATGTTAGAGATGCAATTTGGACTGTTATTTTGTTTATCATTGTGTTTTTATGTCTAGAACATAATCATTTTCTTACTTTTGGAGTGTTGAAAGTTGAATATTTGTGGTTTGGTGTTGGTTGTTTAATGATTGTTTGAATTTGTTGGTGGTTGAATTGTGCAACTTGCTAGTGATGGATATATTTAATTACTAATAGGTTGATATAGTGATAGATAAATCAAATTTTGCTTGTGAATTGTTGAATGCTTGTACTTTCAGGATAAAAACATGTTTTTTTCTACCTTTGTTTTTGGTTTCGGTTATCAAATAAAAACCGACCAAAAATTTCGGTTCGGTTGTGATTTGATACGTCGGATTCTAACCTAGTGTTCCGCAAGTGTACGGATGTAGGTGTAGTACAATTGTCAAGGTCGATCCCACAAGGAATAGGGTCTTTAGGTAGTTTGATACCTCAATATTCTAGGAATATCCTAACTAGACACTAATTCAGGATTTTACTGACTAAAATACTTAATTAACTCTAAATTCAAATTTGAAACCCACGAATAATTAACAATCAAGGGAAAATAGCATCCTAGGGTATCGATTTCAGAATATTTATTCCAATGATGATTAGAATTAACTTATTGATTTTAACTGATCTAGTGTTTATTAAGCGGCGCAATATTAACCTAATTCTCCTCTCGAAGTAATTAAACCGTTGATTAACTAAGACAATTACCCTCTCGAGTCATTTAATCCTAGAAACTCCAAAAAGCTCATAAACTTATGCCCACACAGTCATAGACAACTGCGCTCTATATCGTACGTCTAATAACAAACCCCTTCTCTCGAAGCGGATTTGTTAAACGAGATTACTAAACCTAGATGGCCAGTCCAAATTTAGTTGTTAAAACGGATATAAAGATAAACACATAAAAGAACGGAATTCAATAAGTTAAAACGTAAATCAAAACATTGTCATAAATAATTCCTACTTTCTAACCCTAGGACACGAATAAGCTACTCATGCCTAGGCTCAATTTAATACAATATTTAAGACAAAACATTCTAAAGAATTAAAACTAGGAAAAATTGCTAAACCCGAGTAAATCGTCCCGTTGATCGAATCTTCGTTGTCGTCCAAGTCGTCTCGTGCCTCAAACTCGGATAATATGTGTGTTGTTTTTTTGAAGAAGCACTTGAATCCTTTTTATAGAGTTAGATAAGCCCAATTGAATTAGGTTATCCAATCCTCAATTAAAACAGGATTTTAAACAACGACGAGCCTTTTGACACGGCCGTGTTGCTTAAATGACACGGCCGTGTTGCTTTGCAATACTCCAATTTCCAGCAACAATTTGACACGGCCGTGTTGCTTTGCAATACTCCAATTTCCAGCAACAATTTGACACGGCCATGTTGCTTTGTGACACGGCCGTGTTCTGTTCCAGAGCCTACTTGAATGTTGGGCAATACTTTTGACACGGCCGTGTTGCTTATGTGACATGGCCGCGTCGGTTCTTGCTCCGTTTTGCTCCTGGACCGGTTCAGGCCGGTCTGGACCGGTTTGGACCGGTTCCTGGACGGTTCGGACCGGTTCTTGCTGATTTTCACTTCTTTGGGCCGATTTTTACTCCGTTTCAACTTGTTTTCTTGTCCGGTAGTCGTAAATCACAACTTTTTAGCCTGAAAATGCTCAAAATACCTTAAAACAAGCCGAGTACGTTATTTGGTCACTTATATCACATTCCATACAATTTCTAACCATTTATGCACATAATTCCTATAAAATAGTATCATACATTGACCTAATTACATGCATAATTAACGTGCATCAAAATCCCCCAAACTTAAACTGTTGTTCGTCCCGAACACATAAAAATTAATTCATGTATTTAGGGCGATTGGATGATAAATTAGTTTCAGAATGATTTTTTTTCAACCGCGTAGACACTGTAGTATAAACGAGCATGTGCGATAGCTCAAAAATCTACTACTTTCGAGACTTAAACTTTCACAACTCTTGATCCTCACCAGGTAAGTGTTTCTCTCATCTCTCAAGTGTTTATGGCTAAAATTTTAAAATTTCACTCAAATTGGACTATACGCTCGGTTTTACCATAGGCTTGCCAATTGTCTACATCGAATTCAATACATTAGCATAAGTGACAAAGAATCAATTAGGACTTCTATTTGGTTGTAATGTTGGCTTAAGGTAAGGTGGGACATATTTGGATACAAGTGACTATGTATTGGACTAATCAAGTTATATATATATATCCCCACTACCCCTCAATACAAACACTCAATCTCACTCTTCCCTTCTCAGCAATGCACCCCTTAAGGTGATTTCTTCACCTTCAAAAGCCCGTACAACTCAAGTGCTTTTCATTTATGTGGGTACCACATCTTGGGACTACCCGATTTTCCTATTCAAATCCATATTCAATCATTTATGTCCTAGCCTTTCCTCAAGAATACTAATAACAACAAACTTCTTTTTTTTTCGATTTTTTTTCGATTTTTTTTTTTTCACACTAGGAGAGGCTATTTTTTTCTTGGATTTCACATATAACTTTTCTCTTATTTCCTTCATTTTTTCGAAAATATCCCTACTTCCCATTCCTTCCCACAAATTGTTCACCCAAAATCCCTTCCAATTCTCCTCCCTCTAACTTGATTAATCCAATTAGGGCCAAAAGAGTTAAATCAAAAGGTTTCGGCTGACAGTGTTAGGTTATGAATAAATAAGGCTTATAAGGCTCAAGTGGGCTAACTAGGGACATTTTTGCACAAAAATTCCGGGTAAAAAGGTTAGTTCAAGGCTCAATATTGGGTACAAAACAAAAATTGCCTATATCACTTCCTAAGTCACATTACACTTTTGACCTATTCTCAACGAAGTCTCAAGGCAAGTTCTAGAAACCAAGACATATATCCAATCAAACTCACACCGAAAGAAAATAGAGCACTTCATAAATAGAAGTCACTTTTTTTTTTTAGGCTCAATTCCTCACACGAGTCATTTTGATCAAAGTTCTTAGATTACTCAATTTCGTTTCAAATTGCCTATCATGCTCCACTTTGTGTCAATTTTCAAATTCATGCATAAAATCGTATCATCATTAACACTTTATCGTCCATCTTTTCCCTGAATTTGCAACAATTACTCCTTGGGTTTGCATTCTTTTTCCTTTTGACTCTAACTAGAAAAACTAAACTCTAAAACTCAATTATGGACAAATTAAAACAAAGAACTTGAGTTCACACATGCATCAACACCAATTTTAACAAATACTTGGGCACACAGACCCAATACTCAAAAACAATTATCATAGCACGTTCTTGATACCAATGGGCACACAGACCCCAAAATGAAAGTATCAATCAAGCAAAGGGCTCACAGACCCGACAACTAACTTGAGTATAAGTTCAACCAACACTCAACCAATCAATCCATCACTCGAATTTGCAATTACACAACCAAATGACCATAAAGTAAAAACAACAGCAAAACAATAAACATAGCGGCCAAGACGTCCACAGTTCACCCCCTCCCCCAAACTTGGCGAGAAGCCAACGTTTGGAGGAAAAACTGGTACGCCTTGGTGCTAACTTACAAATCATTGAGGCGGAGGTGGGGGTTGGAACCCATATTGGCTCCAAAATTGAGTCATTTCCTCCCATTGGGTCTGCTGCTGCTGTCGCCACAGACGGTCTTCATCACTTCGTTGAGCATGTAATTCGGAGTGAATAGTCTGAAGGGATCCCCATACCTCTGTGCGGTGCCTCTCCATCGATGTTTGGAAAGTCTGCATGGACTCAGTGTGGAGACGAACATCATCCCGTAATGAGTTTATGATCCCCACCATGTCGTCATTGAACTCCGATGGGGAAGCAACGATCGTCGATGCTCTTTTCTTCCTGGACTGTCTCGGAGTGTGGCTACTTTGCTCAGCGGGTAGCCTCGACTGGAACACCTCAGAGGTCGGTGGTTGGGAATGTTGGAGATGGTCTTCAGTGGATAGCGACAGATTCGCTGTATCATGGACTCCTGTAACCGCTGTCCCAAGCTCATATGGTAGACGAAGATATGAACCAACATTTTGGTACACATATGGGATAGTCCCATCCTCACCGAGAACCACCACCTGCATCAGTTCAAGCAAGTCCCATGTAAATTGGACTTCACCTCTCACCGGCTCCATCTCCGTTAGGTCGATGTCATCAAAGGCGGCTGCAATTGGAGTGATCAGTCCTCCAATCATAATGCTGTCCTTTTGTTTCCGGATGACATTCTCCAGGTGCTCCATCAATATCCTTGTATAGTCCACCTTATACCCATGCAAAATGTTCCACAACATGTGCAATTCACTCTATCTCACAGCTCCCACTTCAAGCCTGGCAAAGAGAGAGTAGGCTAGCAACTTCTGGATATACCAAATGACTGGATTACGAATCCATGAAGCTTTGGCTGCCTTGGAGATATATGGTTGAGCTGCTACAATTAGTGGGGCAGCTGTCAACAATGCCCAAAAGGAGTGTGGGTCAAATACCTCCGGTGGAGTCACTTTTGCAAAATTCAGGAAGCCATATATCCTGTCCAGCTCATTGTAGGTCAATTTTCGAGCTTTCCCCATCAATTGGAATGTAATTCCGTCCGGACGGGTGGAGTGAAAAGAGCTGGCTGCAATAATGTGGAATGTGCTCAAGAACTCGAGGGTAATCCATCTATATGTCTGCTGCGTCCTCATGAGCTGAAGTAACCTGACCCGGTTGAGCAGAGTACGGACATTGTCATGAATGCCCATTGCCTGAGTCAAGTTATCACTACCAAACCGTGTTGGGATGACAGTGCGATGCCTAAGCTCCTCAAACCGAGCCTTATGTTCCACCTCCGTCAAAGAGAACCCCAGAAGAGTCTGACTGTCATTTGGGTTGACAGCCGGGGTGTCTTCAACCATGACTTGCTTGCCTCTGCTACGACTAGATTGTCCTTTCGGTGGTGCCATTTTTTAGTGTCCTGTGCACACACTTAACACCACACAAATCAATAGTGACACAATCCTTAGTTTAGCACAATTATAGATGAGAAATGAATTATACCAACGAATACAACGAGACATTCATATGCTAGTGACACCTGAGCCATTTATGCGTTATATACCCCCATATTATGCTCAACTCCTACCCTTCACTTGGGAGATCATTAAATAATGAAACTTTGAATTTTATCAACTTGAGCATGCATCTTAATTCCATTAAGTCATACATCATGTAGAATTGCTATAAGGAATAGAAATCAAGTGACATAACATCAATATAAATCATGCACATAACATGTTTGATAATATGCCTCAATGAGTCCAACACATGAAATTCAATCTCGGGGTGCTCATTCCATTCTAACCAAAATATTTTCATCTAATTCAACAACAATCACATCAATTTATACTTATGAAGTAACCCCATTCACTACTCGCACAAGTTCATACCCAAATTGCATTATTTAGCACATAGGCACTACAATACTCACTTGAATCATGAAATTAATTCATCCCCAATACGAAGTAAGCATCAAAATTGAATGGGAAATAAACTAATAAGGGTTAGCTTCACTTACCGAAGAAGTTTAGTCGGAGAAAAACCCAATTCGGAATGTGCCCTAGTTCCTTGGAAGTGAGTCGAAATTTCCGACTTTGGTGGAGGTAGTGAGTGAATTAGAGTGTGTGATTGTGTTTGGGTTGGATTGTGGGTAAATTTGAGTGTGTTTGTGTGTGAATTGGTGGAGTGTGGGTGAAATTTAGTGTTCTTGTGTGTGAGTAGCAAAAGAGAGAAGAGAAGAGGAAATAAACCTGGTCGCGTGTTTTAAATTTGCTGAAGGTGTGACACGGCCGTGTTGTAATGTGACACGGCCGTGTTGAGTTTGAACCAAACCTGGTGTTCCGCGGCGTTTTTGACACGGCCGTGTTAAGTAAGGTGACACGGCCGTGTTGTATTCCAGTGCATTTTGCCTTTTGGAGCGATCTTTTGACACGGTCGTGTTGATTTTGAGCTGAGTTTGACACGACCGTGTCATTTAGTGACGCTGCCGTGTTGCTTTCCAGTGGATTTCACCCTTTGACGCCAGTTTTGACACGGCCGTGTTTATCAAGTGACACGGCCGTGTTGCTCTGTTCTCCTTCCACATGCGATTTTTCGTCTTTTCAACCCCCGTTTCTTTCACTGCTCATCCTTATTGATTCCTAACAATGCAAAAACGAAATAAAAACATAAAATTACCATAAACTAAAAGAATTTAAAGACAATGCAAAAAATGATAAATATCGGGTTGCCTTCCGACAAGCGCTTTGTTTTACGTCCCAAGCTTGACGACCTTTGACTCTAATTTGCTTCTTTCAACCGCACTTCATGTACGGTTTGAATTTGGTCGGACTTGTAGTATTTCTTTATGCGTTGTCCATTCACGAGAAATGTGCTCCCGTCTTGATTCAACAGCTCCACTACACCCGATACTCTGACAGTTTTGATTGTGAATGGCCCGGACCATCGAGATTTCAGCTTGCCCAGAAAAAGTCGTAGACGAGAATTGAACAAGAGAACTTGTTCGCCGACTTTGAATATGCGATTCGTGATCATTCGGTCGTGGAACCTCTTGACCCGTTCTTTGTACAAGATGGAGTTTTCGAATGCTTGTTGTCTAAACTCCTCCAATTCATTGAGTTTTAAGAGTCTCTCTTTTCCAGCCGCTTCGAAGTCGAAATTCAGCTTCTTGACTGCCCAATACGCTCTATGCTCCAATTCAACCGGTAGATGACATGCCTTCCCAAACACTAATTGATACGGCGACAGCCCCAATGGAGTTTTATATGCCGTCCTATATGCCCAAAGCGCATCATCTAATTTCATCGCCCAATCTTTCCGGTTCCCATTTACCGACTTCTCGAGTATTTGCTTGATTTCTCGGTTTGCTAGTTCCACTTAGCCATTGGCTTAAGGATGATACGGAGTGGTCACCCGATGTTTTACCCCATACTTAGCCAATAATGCAACCATCCATCCATCTATTACAAAAATGGGAGCCCCCATCACTAATGAAGGCTCTTGGAGTGCCATACCTTGTCAAGATGTTCTTTTGGAGGAATTTGAGTACCACCTTGGCATCGTTTGTTTGGGTCGGAACAGCTTCCACCCATCTCGAAACATACTCCACGGCCACCAAGATGTATTGGAACCCATTTGAAGATGGAAAGGGTCCCATAAAATCTATCCCCCATACATCGAACAACTCAACCTCAAGAATTGTGGTAAGAGGAATCTCGTGCTTCCGTGTAATTCCTCCGGCCCTTTGGCACTTATCACATTGCAGAATGAATGCATGACAGTCTTTGTGGATTGTTGGCCAATAGAAGCCACTTTGATGCACCTTCGCCGCTGTTCGTGCTGATGCAAAATATCCCCCAGTTAGGGATGAGTGACAATGTGTTATGATATCTTTCACTTCCTCTTGAGGCACACACCGTCTAATGATTGTATCCGCACACCTCCTATAGAGATAGGGATCATCCCATATGTAGAGCTTCACATCATGGAAAAATTTCTTCTTCTTATGATGAGGGAAGTCCGGAACGATCCCACTCGCTATAAAATTGGCGATGTCACTATACCATGGCCCATTCTCCACAACCATCACGTGCTCGTCTGGGAAGATGTCGCTAATGGCTGTTTGTTGGCCCTTTGCATCCGCTTCATTCTCAATGCGAGACAAGTGATCAACTACTACATTTTCGCAGCCCTTCCTATCTTTGATCTCCAAGTCAAATTCTTGTAGAAGCAATATCCATCTAATTAGCCTTGGCTTGGAATCCTGCTTAGCAAACAAATACTTAAGAGCAGTATGATCAGTATAAACTATTGTTTTAGCTTGTACAAGATATGAACGAAATTTATCACAAGCATAAACAACAGCTAACAGTTCTTTTTCTGTGGTGGTATAGTTTGCTTGAGCGGGGTCGAGAGTTTTGCTGGCATAGTATATGACCCAAAAAATCTTCTCCCGCTTTTGACCCAATGCAGCTCCCATCGCCATGTTGCTCGCATCACCCATAACCTCGAATGGTTGTGCCCAGTCAGGTGTAATCAGTACTGGAGCAGTGATCAATGCCTTCTTTAGCGTCTCAAAAGCATGTATGTATGCATCATCGAAAACAAAAGGAGTATCTTTTTCTAACAAACGAGATAAAGGTTTAGCAATCTTAGAAAAATCTTTTATGAACCTTCTATAAAACCCGCATGTCCTAAAAAGCTTCTAACCCCTTTTTATTTCGTAGGAGGCGGTAATTTCTCTATTGCCACTACCTTAGCCCTATCGACTTCTAATCCTTGTGCTGAAATTCTATGTCCTAAGACTATCCCATCTTTTACCATGAAATGACATTTTTGCCAGTTAAGGACCAGATTAGTTTCTTCACACCTGTTAAGCACCTGAGCTAAGTTATCTAAACAGTTATCGAAAGACGAACCGAACACAGAGAAATCATCCATAAAGACCTCCATTATATTTTCTATCAAACCCCCAAAAATTGCCATCATACACCTTTGAAAAGTAGCAGGGGCATTACAAAGCCCAAATGGCATTCTACGAAAAGCAGACACCATAAGGACACACAAAAGCAGTTTTTTCTTGATCCTCCAGGGCAATTACAATCTAATTGTACCCCGAATAACCATCGAGAAAACAGTAATACTCATAACCTGCTAACCTATCAAGCATTTGATCTAGAAAGGGAAGGGGAAAATGGTCTTTACGAGTGGCTGCATTAAGTTTCCTATAGTCTATACATACACGCACCCTAGTGGCTATGACCTCATCAAGATCACCCTTAACTACAGTCATCCCCCCCTTCTTTGGCACAACCTGAGTTGGACTTACCCACTTACTATCAGAAATAGGAAAAACGATCCCAGCGTCTAACCACTTAAGTACTTCTTTCCTAACTACTTCTTGCATCATTGGGTTAAGCCTACGTTGGTTTTGAACAGAGGGTTTATACTCATCTTCCATCAGAATTTTATGCATGCAAATCGTAGGACTAATTCCTTTCAGTCAGCAATTGACCATCCTATAGCAGATTTATACTTCCTCAATACACGCAACAACTTATCAGTTTCAACATCAGTAAGGGAAGAAGAGATTATTACCGGATATCTGTTCTCATTATCTAGAAATGCATACCGCAGATGATCAGGCAATGGTTTTAGCTCCGGGCATCCATCGCCCCCTTTTTGCTCTTCTTCAACCGCTTTCTTGTTTATGTTTTCTTGAGTCGAACTCTCCTTAGGAGCATCCTGCAAGGCATTCAATGCACTAACACTTTCGACAAGATCAAGGTCAGTAGGGTCATGGAGATTAACATTATAAACAGAACTTGTTATGCATTTTTCAAGGGAATCACTATCATTTGGGGAGGTTAGTTTCCTTTAAAATTATGCTTCAATTGAATGAACAAAACTACATGTTTCTAATTGAGATTCATCCTCCCTATCATGATGTTGTAGAGCTTTATAGATTGAAAAAGTAACTTGCTCTTTATCTACCCTTAATGTCAACTCTCCTTTTTGGACATCTATTAATGCTTTTCCCGTTGCTAGAAACGGGCGACCTAAAATCAAAGGGACATCTTTATCTTCTACCATATCTAAAACCACAAAATCCACAGGTATTATAAACTTCCCAACTTTTAACAAAACATCCTCTACAATCCCTTTTGGCCAAGTCATAGATCGATCAGCCATTTGTAAAGAAATTGTAGTGGGTTTTAAAGTACTTGGATTCAATTTCTCAAAAATAGAAAGTGGCATCAAGTTAATACTAACCCCTAGATCACACAGTGCCTTATAAAATGTAACAGTACCTATTTGACATGCAATAGTAAAGCTACCTGGATCTTTTCGCTTGAGCGGTAGCTTCCTTTGGACCACAGCATTGTACTCTTCAGTCAAGTTGACTGTCTCGTATTCTTCCCACTTCTTCTTCATTGAGATCACCTCCTTCAGAAATTTAGCGTAGTTCGGCATCTGCTGCAGTGCTTCAACAAAGGGGATGTTAATTTGGATCCTCTTCAGCACATCCAAGAACTTCGCGAACTGCTCATCGATCTTCTTCTTCCTTAGGGCTTGTGGGAATGGGACAGGCGGGACATAAGGTGGGATGTCTGCTTTGATTCCCTTTCCTTCGCTTTGCTGTACTGCCTTCGTCTTGCCCGATTGCTCGTGCTTCTCTTCCATTTGCTCTCTTGGGTTCACCACCGTATCACTCGGATATTGGCCCTGCTTGTGTTGGGACCCCGACAATCTTGATCAACTGGCTCATATTGGAAGACAACTCCCAAATACTTGCTTGAGTCTGCACCATCGTATTCTCTAGCCTCTTGATGTCTGCCCCTTGCCCAGTAATATGCTTGTTTAGCTCAATAAATTTCCCTTCTACTTTCTTCTCCAATTGAGCTAACTTCTCATCATACTTTTCAAACTGTGATTGGGAAATCTCTTCTTGTGATGGCTTCTTACCGTCATGTATCATACCGTTTGAAACACCAAACCCAGGTGGCGGATTGAGTGTGTTCTTGGAATTCCCATATGAGAAGTTTTGGTGATTCCGATTTTGTGGGTACTGATTGTACCTAGGCTGGTTGTTTTGGAAGTTATTGAAGTTCCTTTGGTTTAGAAAATTAACCTCTTCAACTTTTTCTTGACCCCCTGTCTGTTGTGCCAACGTCAGACTAGTTAGCAGATTGACCTGACTCGTCAGGGCTGTTAGCTGTGATGTGAGTTTGTCCAGCGGCTCATTGTTGACCGTCTCCACTTCCATAACATTCGCCACCCTCCGTGGCTGGTTTCTCTCGTTTGGCCACTGATAACTTGTTCTAGCCATAGCATCCAAAATCGAGAATGATGTCTTTACTGATGTCTCCATCAAGCTACCACCTGCAGCTGCGTCCACTTGGTTTCTAGCTGGAGCGAGTAAGCCATTATCAAACTTACATATCTGCTGCTTTTTCGTAAACCCATATTGAGGGCAACTCCGGATAAGATCCCGGAATCGCTCCCAAGCTTCTTCAAATGGCTCCTGATCCAGCTGCTTGAACTGATTAATCTGATTCTGCAAGTCGAGCATCTTGCTTGGTGGAAAGTACTTCAATAGGAACGAAGTGCTCAAATCTTCCCAGCTGGTGACATCTTCCAAGGAATTGAACCATTGGAGGGCTCTACCCTTCAGCGAAAATGGAAACAATCTCAGCTTAACCTGCTCGTGTGGCACATGGTTTATTTTGATGGAGTCCGCCAATCTTCGGAACTTTATCAGGTGAGCATTCGGATCCTCCAATGCACTTCCCCCATACTGGTTTTGCTGCACTATGTTGATCAGTGCAGGCTTCAGCTCGAAACTATTGGCATTCAGAGGCGGGGGTCGTACTCCTCCTGACTGTTGATTTGGATTTGATTTTAAACAGTCACTAATGGGCGTATCATCTTCATCTCCCGCATCTGGCTCTATTGGAATTTGTCCGTGCTGTTGTGGCAACTGTGGTTGCTGTACAGGTATCTGCTGCTGTATGTTAGTAACTCGATTGTCCAATCGTGCTAAGGCTGTTAGCACTCTATTTAAGGCTTCATCATTCGGTTGCTACAGTGGGTTCTCCATCTCAGACCTTCTAGTACGGTGTCTATGAGCTGTCGCTTCAATTTCTGGATCGAAAGGAAGAAGAGTCTCTTTTCCTTTTGATCTGGTGTACATGTGAAGCCTCATAACACCAGAAACAGCAAATACCGTGTAACACAAAAAATTAACAAAAAAATAAAAACGAAAATTAAATTTAAAATTACGAAAAAAAAATAAAATCTAGTCTAGTTTCATCCTATTTTTCAAGATAAAAACTAAGCACTAAATCCTATTCCCCGGCAACGGCGCCAAAAACTTGTCACGTCGGTTTCTAACCTAGTGTTCCGCAAGTGTACGGATGTAGGTGTAGTACAATTGTCAAGGTCGATCCCACAAGGAATAGGGTCTTTAGGTAGTTTGATACCTCAATATTCTAGGAATATCCTAACTAGACACTAATTCAGGAAAGATTGATTTTACTAACTAAAATACTTAATTAACTCTAAATTCAAACTTGAAAACCACGAATAATTAACAATCAAGGGAAAATAGCATTCTAGGGTATCGATTTTAGAATATTTATTCCAATGATGATTAGAATTAACTTATTGATTTTAACCGATCTAGTGTTTATTAAGCGGCGCAATATTAACCTAATTCTCCTCTCGAAGTAATTAAACCGTTGATTAACTAAGACAATTACCCTCTCGAGTCATTTAATCCTAGAAACTCCAAAAAGCTCATAAACCTATGCCCACACAGTCATAGACAACTATGCTCTATATCGTACGTCTAATAACAAACCCCTTCTCTCGAAGCGGATTTGTTAAACGAGATTACTAAACCTAGATGGTCAGTCCAAGTTTAGTTGTTAAAACGGATATAAAGATAAACACATAAAAGAACGGAATTCAATAAGTTAAAACGTAAATCAAAACATTGTCATAAATAATTCCTACTTTCTAACCCTAGGACACGAATAGCTTAGCTACTAATGCCTAGGCTCAATTCAATACAATATTTAAGACAATACATTCTAAAGAATTAAAACTAGGAAAAATTGCTAAACCCGAGTAAATCGTCCCGTTGATCGAATCTTCGTTGTCGTCCAAGTCGTCTCGTGCCTCATACTCGGATAATATGTGTGTTGTTTTTTTGAAGAAGCATTTGAATCCTTTTTATAGAGTTAGATAAGCCCAATTGAATTAGGAAATCAAATACTCAATTAAAACAGGATTTTAAACAACGACGAGCCTTTTGACACGGGCGTGTTGCTTAAATGACACGGCCGTGTTGCTTTGCAATACTCCAATTTCCAGCAACAATTTGACATGGCCGTGTTACTTTGTGACACGGTCGTTCTGTTCCAGAGCCTACTTGAATGTTGGGCAATACTTTTGACACGGCCGTGTTGCTTATGTGACACGGCCGCGTCGGTTCTTGCTCCGTTTTGCTCCTGGACCGGTTCAGGCCGGTCTGGACCGGTTCTTGGACGGTTCGGACCGGTTCTTGCTGATTTTCACTTCTTTGGATCGATTTTTACTCCGTTTCAACTTGTTTTCTTGTCCGGTAGTCGTAAATCACAACTTTTAGCCTGAAAATGCTTAAAATACCTTAAAATAAGCCGAGTACGTTAATTGGTCACTTATATCACATTCCATACAATTTCTAACCATTTATGCACATAATTCCTATAAAATAGTATCATACATTGACCTAATTACATGCATAATTAACGTGCATCAAGATTCGATTATTATTTTTTTTCGGTCGGTTCGGTCCCATTTTCTTAACATTTCGGTTGCGGTCGGTTCCGAAAATTCGGTCTGTTCGGGCACCGAAACCGACCTATGCACAGCCCTGACCATGAACCCAATCACCGGACTAAAAACGGCCACTGTTGTTACTACCACACTGCTATCCCCTAGAATTCGGCCCACAATGACCGGATTTGTGATGAGAGAAAATAGTGCGAAATGAAGTTGCAAAAAAATGCTACCGGGGTGGGAGCAGCAGGTTCATGCAACGTAGGAAACGTTCAAATCTCTGCGCACTCGGTAACAATTCAGAAAGGGTATGCAAAGGGCTAGAGCGCTATTTGAGTGGCAGAGAAATTTGCGGAACGAGACCTAAGACCACGAAGAAACCAATGAGATTGATTGGTGGCATCAACGGGTCGGCCAATTGTTGTGAGACGATCGCACAATGTCTTGAACGCTTGACCATATTTGGCAACAGATTGGGCTCCAATTTTTTTTGCATGCAATTCATCTTTGATCTGAAATTCGTGTGATTTAGAATCATGGTTGAAAGCCTGCTCCAAGGCTTGCCATATCGAGCGAGATGAGAAGTAGCGGACAACTAGGGCAAGTGGCTCCTCTGTGAGAGAAGTGAGAAGCAGACTTGCGATGCGCTTGTCCTTCTTTTTCCAAGCGAGAAAGTCGGGATTCGGAATAGTAGAGGAATCTGACGTAATAGTGGGAGAACGGGCAATGGCTGTGCCATCAAGCAGATCTTAAGATTCAAAAACCGATTCAACTTGCGTCTGCCAGATAAGATAGTTGGTAGAGGTAAGTTGATGTGGAGGAGGTGAATGAGAGTGTTGACGGAGAGATTTTCAGTGGTAAGAGAATCTGGGGCCGCCATAGGTGAACGTCGGGAAGAAGAAGAAAGGAGTTATGATGTTAGGCTGATACCATGTGAGAGAAGGATTATGATTACCGGTTATTTGGTGATTAAGGTATTCCACTATATGTAATCACAATACAATTGGGAAATAAATCTGTACAGATTATGTAAGATATACAACATGACTAAGTCAAATTTTCCTTATTATGTTTGAAGTAAACAAGTTGAAATAATTTTCTTAAAAAAAAATTAATTAGTAAAGCCGCATTTAAAATTTCCTAAAAAGTTTAAAATAATTTGAAAGTTAAAAAAAAATTAAGCTTTTCTAGTTAAATTTTTAGATATTTGAAATGAATCTTTAAAGTTTTAAAAATAATTTTAGATTTTTAAAAATTAATTTTACAATTTTTAAATATGTTTTCGAACAATTTTCTTTTTAATTTCTAGTAGGGGAACATCGCTTGAGGTGACAAATTGATAAGATCGTGAACTATGGGTGTCAAAAAAAAAAGAAAAAAGAAAAAAGAAAATAGGTACCAAAGTAAAAAAATTATCATTCTTTAGGTGGCAAGATGATATTAACCCTAAATTAAATAATTTAATATTTTTATTTACTTGTATAGCTGAGATCCGTAATAAATAATCGAGTCCATTAATTATTTAAATTCAACACATATATCCAAATTAAAATATTCATCTCATAAAAATTATTTTATCATATTTTATATGTAATATATTATTCTAATATATGAAATAAAATTGTCAAAATGAAGATAAAAAAAATATTATCGTTTAATGAACGTATTAACAACCAGAAGATAGTTGTGTTTTAATTTTTTTGTAAGAATGCAAATAAAATTACTTAAAACGAAAAATAAAAAGAAAGAAAAGGCTACTATATAAAGTAAGGTGCATCCAAATACAAATTTTCAAAAAAAAAAAAAATTCTGTTTTTAAAACTCCTGTAAGTTGGACATGTGGCATTGTAGCTCCTAAAGACAGGTGAACCGAACCAACTTGATGATAAATCGGATCAGAATCCAGATGTTTGAAGTTTTTAGTCTTACGTATAATTAGGGGCAAGAAAGCTGTATTTCACATGCATAAATGGTGTGAGTAGTATCCATCCCTCTACTTGTGGCAAGAAAATGCTAAAACTAAGGGCGTTTCGGCCGACGAATGACAAGATTGTGAAGATCCAAGTGCACCCCACTCATCCCTGGCTCGTCACTGCTGATGCATCTGATCATGTATCAGTCTGGAATTGGGAGCACCGTCAGGTTCATTTTTATTGTCATTTGGTTTCAAACATTTTGTGGCTTGGCTTGCTTTTACGTCAAACTCTTTGATTTAAAGGTAATTTATGAGCTCAAAGCTGGTGGTGTAGACCAGAGACGTTTAGTTGGTGTTAAATTAGAAAAGCTGGCTGAGGGTGAATCAGGTCAGGTCAGCTGTGCTCACCTTCATATTATATAACGACTTCATTTCTGTTGGTTACGGTTTAATGGTTGTTGATACAACAGAGCCTAAGGGCAAGCGTGCAGAAGCGTTACGAGGTGGGAGGTATAATGCGATGCTTGGCTTGCATTGGAATACCTTAATGATATGCTAGTTTTAAACTAAACATATTGGTTGCATATTATTTTAGTGTCAAACAGGTTTGCTTTTATGATGATGATGTATATTATTGGAAACTATGGCATAATTGCACTGCTGCTGCTGAAGCTCCAACAACAAAAGATGTCACTGCAACTTTAAGTTCCCCTATCCTATCAACAAAAGGGCGACACTTTCTAGTAATATGCTGCGAGAACAAAGCTATTTTTCTAGATTTGGTAACAATGCGTGGCCGCGATGTACCAAAGCAGGATTTGGACAATAAATCTCTTCTATGGCAAGTCTTCATAGTATCATTACCTTTATGTCTATGTGATGCTTCTCAGAGCCACATGAAGAAATAGTTTGCCTTATTAATGTGAAGGGGCAGCTTCTAGTAGACTGGGATCTTATTGATGTGAAGAATCTATTACATATTGTTCCATTTTAGAAGTGTTCCTTCCATTTTGATATTGGTGATAAGGCCAGGCTTGAGGTGCTCAGTTATTTGAGCATTCAATGCAATCTAGGTTTCTTAAATTCGGATTAGACCTTACCAAGTGATTGATACATAAAAAGCTTTACTAGACTTAGATCATGCTTTGTACAGAATGAGAACAATTGTAGTCAAAATAGTCATTCTCATCTGCTCCTCCTTAATATATCCTCCATGTGGACTATTTCTTCAATTACCCTACAGGATATAACATATTGCCCATGACAACAAGAATCTCTATAACTATTTTGCATTAACAACAATATGAAATCCTTGAGTATTGTTAATGAAGAATCAATCTCCAAACCAAATATTATTATCTTTATGCAGTATGGAATTCCTTTCAAGATCAGCCTCTGTTGATGGTCCATTTGTGGCATTCGGTGGATCCGATGGTGTGATTCGAGTTCTTTCCATGCTAACTTGGAAGGTCTTCATAGTTTATATTATCTTCATTACTACGGTTGAACTAAGAAAAAGTGAAGTATTTCGCTATTTTGCTGCAGCTTGCTCGAAGATATACAGGAGGTCACAAAGGATCCATCTCTTGCTTGCTGACTTTCATCGCTTCTTCTGGCGAGGTAGCACAGTTGTAATATTTCAAAGATTTTTTTTAATTTTTGGTTTGGTGTGCATGTGCCAAGCAGCGATCAACTACTCTATATAATTTTAGTATGAACACATCAACCTAAGTTTAGTTATGTCTTTAATGAGACAGTGGGACATGTTTTTCATATTGCATGTCATGACAGTAACAACATCATGGAAGAGGGGTTTGGTGAATTACAGCGCTTTTAGGTCTATCACATAGTATGGAGTCTTAAGTTTTCCATTAATCGTACAATAGAATGCACCACTTGATTCGGTCTTAGGCTCTCAAGAGTCCAATGAGTTCCAATCTGTGATAATTTAGGCAGGACGCGTGCACACATGTGAATGTTTTATATAATCTGTTTGTTTTTGTCCTCCTGAGACCTAGATAATTTGCTAGTTTGAAAAATAACACCTTAAAACTTTGCTCGAAAGGATAATGAAGATAGAATCATTGTTATTTGGATCTCCAATAACATGCAATGTATATATCCACAATTATTTTTTAAACAAAGAATGAAAGTATAATATTTTCAGATCTTTATTATCGCTTCATTTGAAGCGATGTATCCAAACTCTAAAACTGTTTCTCAGTTTATATATTGGGAACATTGTTTTGTATATTCTTTTGACTCTACTTGTAATGGGATGTTTTGTTTATATATTAGGTTTTATTCTGTTGTTGTGATTTCAAATCAGGCTCTTTTGGTTTCCGGTGGTAGCGACGGCTTGCTTGTGACTTGGAATGCAGAGCATGGCCAGGATTCAAAAGAACTTGTACCTAAGCTAATTATAAAAGTAATTTTCATTGTATAAACTAAGCCTTTTGTTTTCTTCTTTAGATGTTTTAGACTATTGAAGGTAACAATTTGTTAAATATTTATGCGCTGCTCATTTTGAGTTGCTGCTAAGGAATTTAACCTTCTTATGACAATTAAGGCACACGATGGTGGGGTTGTTGCTGTTGAGCTTTCTCGTGTGATTGGTGCCCCGCCACACATCATCACGATTGGTGCAGACAAGACCTTAGCAATTTGGGACACAATAACATTTAAGGTTCCATTGAAATTTCCCATTTTATCAAAAAAAACAATCAGAAGTGTCCTCATTCCCCTAGCATAAACACTAAACCTATTGTTTTGATTTCTAGGAACTACGTCGAATAAAGCCTGTTCCAAAGTCGGCTTGTCGCAGTGTGGCATCTTGGTGTCACCCTCGAGCTCCAAATCTTGATATCTTGACTTGCGTTAAAGATTCCAATATCTGGTCAGTACATTTTTCATTTGAGGTAGCTCAATATAGTAATTTAACTCCACTCGACAAGGCAATGCCTCACTTTAGCTTGATTCTTGTTTATTGAGGGATCATACGTTTGCATCAAATCTTCAACAGGGCGATTGAGCACCCAACTTATTCAGGTCTAACTAGACCATTATGTGAACTTTCTTCGTTAGTCCCTCCCCAATTTCTGGCATCTCACAAGAAGCTTAAGGTATGATTTTGTTATATCTTTTTTTGTTTATTTTGGTTATTAGTAAGTTGATTGCTTGAAATTAATTCCTTATTAGGTTCTATATCGTCTTTCTGCTATAGGTTTATTGCATGGTTGCACACACTTTACAACCTCATCTTGTTGCAACTGGTACCAACATTGGTGTCTTTATCTGTGAATTTGACGCCAAAGCTCTCCCACCCGTAGCTCCACTCCCAACACCCTTGGGTAGTCGAGAACATGCTGCTGTCTATGTTGTTGGAAAAGAATTGAAACTACTACAATTTCAATTATCTGATGATGAAAGACCAGCTCCGGGAAGCGGTGATGAAACTGAAAGACTTAAGAGAGATACACCAGAACAACTTCGTGTGAAGCAAATTAAGAAGCACATTGTTACTACTACCACAGTTACAAATGATTTTTACTCAACTGTTTCTCTTAGTTGTTCAGGGAAGTAAGTGACATCTTATTTTTTGTCTCAAGTTAAATCCTTAATTTCCTCTCTTTTATGGTATTCTCATTATCACCGAAAATCTCCCCACTGATATTTATACTTTTATTTTAAATTGTTTAAGGTACCTAGCCATTGTATGGCCTAATATGCCCAGCTTCCTAGTTTATAAGGTCAGCGACTGGTCGATTGTTGATTCAGGTAGTGCAAGACTCTTGGTTTGGGACACTTGTCGAGACAGGTTCGCTTTGCTAGAGTCTGCATTGCCTCCAAGAATGCCTATAATTCCTAAAGGCAGCTCATCAAGAAAAGCAAAGGAAGCTGCAGCCGCTGCTGCACAAGCTGCTGCAGCAGCAGCTACAGCAGCTTCATCTGCCACAGTCCAAGTTCGTATTATACTAGATGACGGAACATCAAATATATTAATAAGATCTGTAGGGAGCCGAAGTGAACAAGTTATTGGTTTACATGGGGGAGCATTACTTGGTATAGCTTATCGGACATCTAGAAGGATGGGCAGCGTTCATTCTATGCACTTGTCAGGTTATGGAAGTAGTTCAATTTCTTCATTTAAGACGGTGGATGATGGAAGTTCTTCACAAAAGTCTTTTTCTCATAACTTCCAATTGTATAGCTGGGAAACATTTCAACCAGTTGGGGGCCTGCTTCCTCAACCTGAATGGACAGCATGGGACCAAACCGTTGAGTATTGTGCTTTTGCCTATCAACAATATATCATAATATCTTCATTGCGCCCTCAATTTCGGTACTTAGGAGACGTAGCAATTTCGTTTGCTACTGGGGCTGTTTGGCACCGGAGACAGTTATTTGTTGCTACACCGACCACAATCGAGTGTGTCTTTGTGGATGCTGGTATTGCTCCTATTGACATAGAAACGAAAAAAAGGAAAGAAGAGATGCGCCTGAAAGAGGCACAAGCTAGAGCTGTGGCAGAACATGGAGAATTGGCATTAATAACGGTTGAGAGTAAACAATCGACATCCCAAGAGAGGATAACACTAAGACCTCCATTGATACAAGTTGTCAGATTAGCTTCCTTCCAGCAGGCTCCTTCCATACCTCCTTTCCTGACCCTGCCTAAATATAAAGCTAACAACCATACATCTATACCTAGGGAGACGGAAGAAATGAGAGTTAATGAGGTTGCAGTTGGGGGTCGTGGTGTTGCAGTGGCCATTACTAGATTTCCAATAGAGCAAAAACGACCAGTAGGACCTATTATTGTTGTAGGAGTGAGAGATGGGGCCCTCTGGCTAATTGATAGATACATGTGTGCTCATGCAATTTCACTTAGCCATCCTGGTATACGATGTCGATGTCTTGCAGCATATGGAGATGCCGTTAGCGCCGTAAAATGGGCAAGTAGGCTTGGCAGAGAACACCATGATGACTTAGCACAATTTATGCTTGGGATGGGTTATGCAACTGAAGCACTTCACCTGCCTGGTATATCCAAAAGGTTGGAATTCGATCTAGCATTGCAGAGCAATGATCTAAAAAGGGCCCTCCAGTGCCTTCTAACAATGAGCAACAGTAGGGATATGGGACAAGAAACATTGGGTTTAGACCTGAATGACATTATGAATATGTCATCGAAGAAGGAAAACATTGTGGAGGGTGTTCTAGGAATAACTAAATTATCCAAGGAGTTTCTTGAGCTCATTGATGCTGCTGATGCTACAGGACAAGCTCATATTGCTCGTGAAGCTCTTAAGAGATTAGCTGCTGCTGGGTCAGTTAAAGGAGCTCTCCGAGGCCATGAGTTGAAAGGACTTGCTCTACGCCTTGCAAATCATGGGGAGTTGACTCGCCTCACTGTATGTATACATTTCCCATTTTATGTATTTTTTCCCTACCATTTCTTATGTGTTCAAAAATTTATAAAACATGCAACTTCTTTTTAGCATTCAACTGAATTAAAGAGCTTCTTAGATATATGAAAATCTGCAGCTCTATTTTTCATTGTTCCAGCTAAAAACTAACTCATTCATGCTATAAAATTACTCGAGTAAGTGCACAAAAAATATAGTTGTTGCCGATTATGACTTTGTTTGTGCATTTTATTATAGAATTTGGTGAGCAATTTGATATCCATCGGGTCAGGACGAGAAGCAGCTTTCGCAGCAGCTCTATTGGGGGACAATGTAGTGATGGAAAAGGCTTGGCATGAGACAGGGATGCTTGCTGAGGCTGTGTTGCATGCTCAAGTATGTATATATTTGGGTTGCTTATTTAGGTGTAAATTAGGTTACATATTTAAGTTTGTGGTTTTCAGGCTCATGGTCGGCCTTCATTGAGAAGCTTGGTTCAAGAATGGAACAAGACACTGCAAAAAGAGGTAGAGCACACCAACATCACCAAGATGGATGCCACAGCTGCATTCTTGGCTTCCCTTGAAGAATCTAAGATTACAAGCCTCCAAGATTCAGCAAAGAAACCTCCTATTGAAATTTTACCACCTGGCATGGCCTCTTTGTACGGGCCAAATATCGGCCAATCCGGTCCAAAGAAGTCAGGGTCAGGCCCGCAGATTGTCAAACAGTTGTTGTTAGAAGCTTCCACTCCCTCAGCAGTAGAAGGGGCTGCATCTCAACACAAATCAGAGGCTTCCGTATCGTCAGCAACAAGTGTTTTAGAAGAGAATGCCCCCCCCCGCTCCTCAACCATCCACAGATAGTGTAGTGCCCACAAATGAGGAACTCCATCATAATGCTGACCCATCTGTCATCGACTTCACTTGATAACAAAACAACATAATATTTGCCATATCAATGTAGGTTTTCTCTCAGAATATCTATCAGAATTTCATGTTGGCATTCTAACACCTCACTTTCTGTACAGCCGATTGAAATGCAATATTTTTATGGTATTTGGATGTCTCTATTCGTATTTTTTTGCCACTACAAAATATAGTTACAAAAATATTTTTAGTAATTACATATCTAAATATAGTTATTATATTGTAAGAAGCAAAAAGTCTTTTTGCAACTACTTTATAGTTACTAATGTATTTGTAACTATTTTTTGCAACTACTTGGTAGTTATTAATGTATTTGTAATTACAAGTAGTTGTAAAAGAATTTGTCACATTGTAGCAAATTTGATTAATATTTTATGTAACTACTAATAGTTACAAAGAGTTATTTTTAGTAACAACTCTTGTAGGTGCAAAAGAGTAGCGAAAAATATCATTTTTTCTTGTAGTGAGTGTAATAAGAAATTAATCCTTTAAACAAACATAATTTTGAATCAACTAAAAACTAAAAGAATCTCAAAAGAGAAATAGAAAAGTTAAATAACAGTATTAACAAAACAAGTTATAATAATTATATTGAAAGATTCATAAAACATGATATAACATGATATGATGTAGAAATATTTAGTATTACAAAATTTTCAATTATATATGGAAAGTTTGATTTATTCTAACTATTGTTTACTTCTTATTATAATTGACAACTTTTTCTTGTTTTTGGTAAGTTCATAACTTTCTTTTATTTTTTCTAAAATACAAATAACTTTTTTTTTTTTTTCATTTTTAATCCGATTTTTATGCATAATATACAAAATTATTAATCTTTTCACGATCTTCGATTTGATATCCATATCACATATATTATAATGAGATATTTGATTTGAATAAATAGATTGTTTGTTGGTAAATTATTTGTGCTAGAATTGATGTTTATTATCAATTGGACTATAATATTTTGGTTTTTGTTGCAACTAAAATTAGTAAAATAATTTCTTTATAAAAAGTATAAGTATTTTTTTTATAAAAATACAACTAATCAATTTATTTTATTTGACATAAATTTTCAAATATTTGTATATTTAAGTCATGCATGGAAAATATCCATTGTTTAAATAATGAAAGTCCTATTCTATTAAATCAAAGGCAAAACCATCAATATCTATTTTATAATCAACTTATTACATCATCGAATCTGCTAAAATATCTTTTTATCACGAAAGTACAGAAGTTTTGAGCATATATATAATTATGTATTAAAATAGTTATTTGAGATTACTCGTTTAAGAAAATTTTTTCTTTAGAGCCTAAATTATGACATTTGTTACATTTGACAATCTTTTTAATTTTTTACTTTTACTAAAACTTCAATTATATGTTATTACATTTTCTAAGCTAAATAATTCTTTATCGCACTAATCAACATCAACTGTCTTTTTTACTCTTAACAATATAAATAACTTTGTTCGCATTAATCAATTATATAAATATAAAATTTATATAAATAGTTTACAATACCAAATAAAATACGAAAATCTTCAAACATTTTGACGAACTCAAAGACTTTAATTTGATATTCGAATCATCAAATAAATTTTGAATTTTATTTTGTTAAAATAAGAATTTATTTTAATAAAAATTATTTAAGTATATTTGAAATCACCAAATGAAATGTTAAAAGTTGCAAATGAAAATCAAACTTTATAAAGAGAAAATTAAATTTATAATTAGAACTTGAAAGTTTATTTAAATAAATTAAAAAATAAATATAAAATAAAAGCAGGGACATAAAGAGAAAAGTATTAAACTTTACATTACATATGAAATATCTAAATAAAATATCATTGTTCCTTTTATTATACTACCTCCGTCCCGACTTAATTTGCCTACTTTGACCGGGTACGGAGGTTAAGAAAAAACAGATTTGTGGAATCTTTGACTTTTTCAAAGGTGGAGATTGAGGGTGGAGATTTTAAGGGTAGAGATTGTGAGAGAAATTTCATTTTTTTGGGTTGGCAAAATTATTTGGGACAAGCCGAAAAGGCAAGTAGGCAAATTAAGTCGGGACGGAGGAAGTATATTTTATGATTATTTTTAATTATTTATAGTTAGAATTAAAATATTATTTTATAAATTAATATATATATAGATATATTAATATACATATAAGCCACAAAAGTGACAATTCTGTAAGTAACACTTTCCAGCCTAAATTTTTATAATGTGATTGATAAGTTGTTGTCACATTTGGTAAGAATTAAAATTTATTTTACTTTCTAAAGTTGCAAATATATATTTTTTTCATTTATAATCTATTTATTATGTATACTATATCAAATTAATCATATTGTGATGATGTTTGATTTAACATCCATATATATATATATATATATATATATATATATATATATATATATATATTCTATTTAAAATATTATATTATTTGTTTGTTGATTATTTGAGTAAGATTTCAGTGTTTACTGTGGGTAGTACAACCAATATAGTATTAGTTCGGAATACAATTAAAAATCATTCAAATAATTCTCTTTTACAAATTATTTTACTTGATTATTCATTAAAACCACGACTAATCAGTTTGTTTTATCTGACATGAATTGTCTCAAGTTTTTTACATTTGTTACATTGAGAGAAAAATCATTTATGTAATTGAACACATACTTTATCGAATTAAAATCAACAGTTAATATTTGATTTATAATCAACTTATTAAATTATTAAATTTGCTAATGCTTATTTGATATAATAATTATTTTTGTTGATAAATAATATTACTATGACTTTCGCTCATATATATAATTTTATATATGATAATTAATCATAGAAACTTTTTTTATTACTTTTTTTTTATTAGATATATTAATGTTATTTTTCTATAAATAATTACACTTATACAAGATGCAACTAAACTTCTTTAAATGAATCTCCTATTTACAATATAAATGTATAATTTAATTGAAACTTTTCAACATATATATAAAAGTATTAAGAAATATTGAAGAACTCATATGTTTTATTTTGTTAATCCAACTATTGAAACAAAAAAAATGTTTTATTTTGTTATTCCAGCTATTGAATAACTTTTGAATTTTATTTTGTTAATTTGTTATTATTTGTATATTGAAAATACCAAGTAAAGTACTAAAAAATGCAAATAAGATTTTCTAAAAGTAAATATTATCGTTAGAATTTAAAACTTTATTTAGATAAATTTAAATATTTAAAGTAAAATGAAAAAAAAAAAGAAAAACAAATTTCTTATAACATTATCCAATTTATTTATTAAAGTAATATGAGTTGATAGTTAGATATTTATGTTTGTTTTAACATTCATAATTAATTAAACTATTACGCATATATGTGAAGAATGATGCATAGACACTAAATGGGTAATTTGGATTCCATAGATAAGAAATGATCATTTTGAAAAATATTTTTTTATATTTAATATTTAATCTTAATGTTAATCTATAATATATATATATATATATATATATATATATATATATATTAAGTTATATTAAATTCATATATGACGTGCGAGAAATTTACATTTACATTACTTGTAGTTTTATTTATGTTTTATCCTACTTCTTAAAATATATATACAATTTGTAATAATTAATGTTTAATTGTAATCATTACTAAATCAACTTTTGAAAGCAAATGAAGAGTTATATTATTATTTGAATGGTGGCGGTAGATTCTGGTAACAAAAAATATTAGGAACATAATTTGAAGTAGGTCAACATTTTGAGCAGCAAACCACTAAGACCAAATTTTTAACTTCACTACTGTATGGCGGCATCTTTGTTGCCAAGATGAAATTTCAAATTTTTACTATCATTATAAATTAACGTAATGGAACAGAAAGTTCACAAAGAAAAAAAAATAATGAACCAAATTTTCTATTGATTTGAATCTCCTGCCCGAAGAAAATGGAATTTTGACTATTGATAAGAATCAAGTCCCAGAAGATGATGATATTTTGCACATCGACAACATCGAGCCCAACGTGGTTCGCTTGCCTAACAAAAAGAAAGTTCTAAGTTGTAAAACAAAAAGAGTAGTGTTTGAAGTGCTACTAATCGAACGACGAGATGGGAAGATACCAAGAGGAGCCATCTCTAAAGTTGCAGATTCATTTTCTATATCAACCTCGGTTTCAAGAATTTGGCAAGAGGTAAAATCAATTACAAATACAGATAATATTATTTCGATTTTCTCCTCTAAACTCTTAAACATAAGTTGTCGGAAGAGGGTGGAGTTAAGTCTTGAACAAGTTAAGAATATTCCGCTTTGTCGTCGATCAAATATAAGATATTTGTCAAAACAGTTGGGTATACCAAGGTCCACGGTCCATAGGCGAATAAAGGACGGGAATATTCGACCGCATTCAAATTCTATTAATCCATACTTGTCCGACGATAACAAGAAAGCAAGGTTGGAGTTTTGTTTGCCAATGGTAGATCAAAGTACGATTTCAACCATATCCATTTTTGTTAGCATGCATGATAGAGTTCATGTTGACAAAAAAATGGTTTTATATGTCTAAAACAAGTGAAAAGTTTTATCTCCACTCGGAAGAAAATGAACCCGTACGGACATGCAAAAGTAAAAGGTTTATAACATAAATAATGTTTTTGGTTGTTGTTGCTTGTCCACGAGTTGATGCTATTACAGATGAAGTGTTTGACGGGAAGATTGGGATTTGGCAATTCGTTTCTTATGAACCAGCCAAACAAAGTAGTAAAAATCGTGTAGCCGAGACTTTCGAGGCAAAACATATTGTGTCAGTGACCAAAGATATTATTCGATCCTTTATGATCGAGAAATAGTTACCTTCAATCAAGGAAAAATGGCCACGTTCAAGTTCCAGGGTCGTTTTTGTGCAACAAGATAATGCAAAGCCACCATTTAGATGTTGGTAGGTATGGCCCAGTTGCCCAGGGTTACAAGACCAATACTCGGCCCAAGTTGTCTAGGGCTTTAAGCCCCATAATCGGCCCAATTACAGATTTGGTAACTAGGCCGCGGTAGTGGTATACGTGTTCCGTGCACGCACTTTAGGGCACTTTTAGTGTCATTTTAGTGTCAATAACGTGCATAATTATGTGTATTTAGTGCTTTTATATTCTAATGGGCAAAATAATGCGTTTGAGCTATTTTTGTATTAAGACAGGTGTAAAAAGGGTCGAAATCGAAGATTAAACGACCGAGGAGTCGAGGGATCAATCGACGCAAGAAAGGAAGAGCCAACTGAAGATCTCGGCCGAGACAGGATATTGATCTCGGCCGAGATGAGCCTCCAGGGGTTTTCTGAAGTTTTGCAAGACTGAAGATCTCGGCCGAGATTCAATCTCATCTCGGCCGAGATGAGGCTCCAGGGAATTTTCTGAAGAATGTCAAAGATGAGAGTCTCGGCCGAGATGCAATCTAATCTCGGCCGAGATGAGTCAAAACCTAAAAAGCCCTAGTTTCCCCTTTTTCACGTCTCGGCCGAGATACAACCCAATCTCGGCCGAGATTGACCTTCGACCCAAAATTCTTGAAAATCCTTTTTCACGTCTCGGCCGAGACACACTCCCGTCTCGGCCGAGATTCACTACCCTGTTTTAAAATCCTGAATACGTTTTTGCCTATTTTTGTATAGCACTTTCTTCCTTTATATATATATCATCCCATTCGAATTAACCTAGCTTTGGATAACTTTTGGATGCCTTTTTGATACTTGGAGAGCACTATTCAGCCACCAAGGAAGGAGATTGGACAAGGGATTGAAGGATCATCTTCTCCAATTGAAATCTTTGGGTTCATCCATATCAGTATCATGTTTCTTTATTTTCCCATTTATTTTCTGATTGTATTAGTTAATATGGGTGGCTAGCACCCTTAGTTCATCCTTGATCATTGTGGAACCTTGAGTCGAGACATTGATGTGATTATTACCTAATGTTACCGAGATTATTGTGTATTTAAGTGTTTTGTGTTATTTGCTCTTGTTGACTCACATTTATGAATTGATTATTGGTTTGATCACCCTTTAAGGGATTTGTGAATGTGTTGCTAGAATAGGAGATTACTATCCGTAATTGTAGGATTTCCGATTCCAGAGTAGCAAACAATAGTTATTTATTGGGGATAACACAAAGTTCAACCACTAAAACCGAGTTTTCGAGTTTTATGTTGAATTTACCTCGTTGTCCTAGTGTTTAATGCTTTTGGTGATTGAATCTAAGAGAGCTTGTTCGAGGATTCAGTTAAACTGAATAGGGTTAGTCGAAGAGCTTATTTTGATTAACTAAGATTAAGGGACAACAAGGCTATTAGAGCTTGTTAATAGTCTTGAGATAATGGCTTAAATCACAATTTAATCGGGCATTAACAATAGTTGCATCAATTGTTCAAGACCAAGGGGAAGCATGATCAAGGGTGACTTGTTTTACTATTTGAAAACTAAAACCGAAAAAGATCTCTTCTAGTGTTTTTGAGTACTTGTTTCTTTTAATTGTGTCTATTTGCTTTTAATTGTCACTAATAGATTGTTAGTTTCCCATCAACCCCCCACCCCCCATTATTGCTTTCTTAAGTATTTATTTCTTGCATTCTTAATCATAAACTGCTTGACATCGTAATCAAAACTGTTCGGCCGTTCCCTGTGGGATCGACCCTTATTTACCATTCTACTAAGTAGGATAGTCGGTAAGGTTTAAGTGTATTTTTCATACACAATTAAATTTGGTAGTAGGAAACGACGCTACCAAATTTTGGCGCCGTTGCCGGGGAACGGTGATTAGAATAGAGTTGATTTGTTGATCAAGCATTATGATTAATTACATATATAGTTATCTTCTTATTTAGATTAGTAATTTTATAATCTCACTTTGTTTCCTTACTTTTGTTTGCTTGTAGTGAATGTTCTTGCGTTCGCAAGGAGAAAAAGGATTGCTATTTGAACCGGATATTAAGGAACGTGAACGTGAATTGAGAAAGAGAGCTCGAGATTTGGAGCAAGTCCGAGAAAGAATTGAAGTGCTGAATTTAGGGGGTGAAGAAATTATTAACTTGGAAGAAATGGCTGAGGATCAAGGTCAAGAAAGAACAATGAAGGAGTTGGCTAACACTAGCGTTGCTCAAGAGCCCTTGTGCATCACCTTCCCAGCCATAGGAAACGACACGGCTTTCGAGTTGAAATCCGGACTCATCCACCTACTACCTTCCTTTCATGGATTGTCCGGAGTTCCATGTGGTTTGTTCAAGTATGAAGCCATCAAGGGTGACGGAAGAACAAATCAAACTTCGAGCATTCCCGTTCTCCCTGAAGGATCTTGCTTGGGATTGGCTATACTACCTTCCACCCGGATCAATCACCACCTGGGAGCAGATGGAAACCCAATTCCTCGAAAAATTCTTCCCAGCTTCTCGAGCCACCACCATTCGAAAGGAGATCAGTTGAGTTAGGCAGATGCAAGGTGAAACATTATATGAGTATTGGGAACATTTCAAAAGACTTGTTGGAAGTTGCCCTCCACATCAAATCACTCCACAACTGCTGATTCAGTATTGGTATGAAGGACTTTGCCTGGCAGACCGAAATATGATTGATTCGGCGAGTGGAGGGGTTTTATCTGATAAGACACCTACTGAGGCTCGAGCACTGATATCCAAAATAGCTGCTAATACTCAACAGTTTGGATGCAGAGAGCCGGTGAGACGGGTCAAGGATGTGATAGACTCAACTGTTGAAGAGAGGTTAGACCAACTCACCGACTTGGTGAAGAAGGTAATCTCGGGTGGCACACCTACTTCCAAGCCTTGCAGAATTTGCCAAGTCACTGAACACTCTACTGATACTTGCCCGGTTCTCGGAGAAGAAATGGAGGCTCATGCCAACGCGGTTCACAACTTTAATCCCAACTCATCCGGGAGGAAATATGATCCGTATTCACAATCATACAACCCGGGTTGGAGGGACCATCCAAATTTCAAATACGGCAATCAGAATCCGAGCAATAATCAACAAGGTGATCACAGTGGGCAAAACCGACCCCTTTTTACTAGGGGAATGTTCCAGCAGAGACAGCAACCCGAGCAGGTACCCTGTGATCCTTCTCTTTCTGATATAGTGAAAAGCCTAGCCACTAGTACGCTCCAATTACAGAAGGAATCAAGCTCTAGGTTTCAGAGTATCGAAAATCAAGTCAATCAGATAGCATCGGCGGTATCTCGTTTAGAAAATGCACAAGGAGGAAGATTACCGGCTCAACCGGAAGTCAACCCGAAAAATGTGAGTGCCATTGTTGTTATGGATGAGGAGTTACTTGGAAAGCCTGAAAAGCCCGGGTATACTTCACAAGGACAGACTGTGGACGTGGATGATGGTTCAAGGAAAGAAGAGACCTCCCATGTGGTTGAAAGTAAAGTTCGGACACCTAAGTGGAAGATTGCCAAGGAGTTGCGTAAGCAAAAGGAGGCATTAGCTGCATGCTTCCCCGACCACCTATTGCCTTTTCCTACCATGAAATACTCTCCACAAAGTAAAATTGAGAATGTCAGTGTGGGGATTTTGAGAAGCGGGAAGGTCCTTGAAAAGGGGAAGTCAAATGAAGGAGCAAGTAGAGTTGAAAGTGAAAGGGAGGGTGCAAAACATGAAATCTCGGCCGAGACATATCAGGATCTCGGCCGAGATGTCTCACCTCGTCCAGAAGACAGAACTCTCTGCCCACCTGTCTCGGCCGAGACACATAAAGATCTCGGCCGAGATTCCCTGAAATCCAACAAAAATTCTGAAATGCCCCCACTTCCGTTTCCGAGTCAAATGAAGAAGATTCCCGACAAAAATAGAGACAAGGAGATAATGGAGGTATTCAGGAAGGTGGAAATCAGTATTCCCTTGATGGACGCTGTAAAACAGATTCCGCGGTACGCAAAGTTTTTGAAAGATTTATGCACCAACAAAAGGCGTCTACATGGGAATGAGAAAGTCTTCATGGGAGAAAATATCTCGGCGGTTTTTCAGAAGAAGATGCCACAGAAATGCAAGGACCCGGGAATGTTCACCATCCCGTGTAAGATCGGTAATTGTCTGATTGAAAAGGCCATGCTTGATTTGGGGGCATCGATCAATGTGATGCCCCGTTCTATTTTCAATAGCTTGAACTTGGGTCCACTGAAAGACACGAGGGTAGTAATCCAACTGGCGGACCGAAGCACCTCGTTTCCGGACGGGGTGATTGAGGACGTGATAGTTGAGGTGGATAACCTCATCTTTCCAGCAGATTTCTATGTACTTGACATGCATGGAAATTCGCCCGATTCCACTTCAATCTTGCTTGGGAGGCCGTTCTTGAATACCTCCCAAACAAAGATTGACGTGCGAGAGGGAACTCTTAGCATGGAATTTGCTGGCCAAGTGGTGCAATTCAATATTTTTGATTCAATGAAATATCCTGAGGAATTGCATAGTGTTTATTCTATTGATGTCATTGATGTTATTGATCCCCTTGTGGAGGAAGTGTTTGAGTGTTATTGTAGGGATGAAGAAGCAATTGAATTGGCGGCCGATCTAGAGAAGATAGAGCCAATGGGCACCAAGAAAGAGTTTGTATGGATAGTGGAACAATCGAAATCATCCAAGCCTTTCCGAACCAAGCCCTTTCCCAAATTCTTACCTTTGCCTGAAACTCAAGAAAAACTGCTACCTTCTACCATCAAGGCACCAACCATTGAGCTCAAAGCCCTTCCCCCCCATCTCAAATACGCATATCTTGGGGAGGACAAAACCCTACCGGTGATTATCTCATCAAAGCTCACATCCACTCAAGAACAAGCATTGATCGGGGTCCTCAAGGTTAACAATGAAGCTATAGGGTGGACTATTGCTGATATCAAAGGCATTAGTCCATCCCTATGCATGCACCGGATATTATTGGAGGATAATACCAAACCAAGTCGGGAACCCCAAAGGCGGCTTAACCCACCTATGATGGAGGTGGTAAAGACGGAGATCATCAAGCTACTCGATGTTGGGATTATTTACCCAATATCGGATAGCAAATATGTGAGCCCAACACAGGTCGTGCCCAAAAAGTCGGGAGTGACGGTGGTGGAGAACAAAGACGGGGAAATGGTTCCCACCCGCTTGCAAACCGGATGGCGAGTATGCATCGATTACCGCAAGCTAAATGCCATGACCCGCAAAGATCATTTTCCTTTGCCATTCATTGACCAAATGCTTGAGAGATTGGCCGGGCATTCCTTCTATTGCTTCTTGGATGGATACTCCGGATACTTTCAAATAGCCATCTCTCCAGAAGATCAAGAGAAGACCACTTTCACATGCCCCTTCGGTACTTTTTCATGGAGGAGGATGCCATTTGGGCTATGCAATGCCCCGGCCACCTTTCAAAGGTGCATGGTAAGTATTTTTTCCGAATATGTTGGGAATATTATTGAAGTTTTCATGGATGATTTTAGTGTGTATGGTGAGTCTTTCGAAAAATGCCTTGATAATCTTGCTAAAATTCTGAAAAGGGGCATAGAAACAAATCTTGTTTTGAAATGGGAGAAATGTCATTTTATGGTTGAGCAAGGCATCGTTCTTGGGCATATAATTTCATCAAAAGGGATTGAGGTTGATAAGTCTAAAGTTGATCTTATTGTTGCCTTGCCTTACCCCGCAACTGTGCGGGAAGTTCGATCGTTTCTTGGCCATGCAGGTTTCTATAGGCGTTTCATTAAGGATTTTTCAAAGATCTCTGCCCGTCTGTGTCGGCTATTGAAAAAGGACGTTGAATTTGAGATGTCAACCGATTGCAAGATGGCCTTTAATCAGCTCAAGGAGGCCCTTACATCGCCCCCATCATCCAACCTCCGGATTGGACACTGCCGTTCGAGATAATGTGCGATGCAAGCAACTATGCAGTGGGAGTTGTATTGGGGCAACGGAAGGGAAAAGCAGCCCATGTGATCTACTATGCCTCAAGGACCCTAAATCCGGCACAAGCAAACTACACCACCACAGAAAAAGAACTCTTGGCCATAGTTTTTGCTTTAGAAAAGTTTAGGTCATATCTGCTTGGTACTAAGATTATCGTTTTTTCTGATCATGCAGCTCTTCGGTTTCTATTATCAAAGAAGGAAGCTAAACCAAGACCCATCAGATGGATTTTGCTACTTCAGGAATTTGATTTGGAAATCAAAGACAAGAAGGGAAAGGAGAATTGGGTGGCGGATCATTTAAGCCGTTTGATACAAGAGGAGGACGAAATGCCCTTGAAGAAGAGCTTTCCAGACGAGCAATTGCTAGCCATGACAAGCACGAAGGCCCCTTGGTATGCCAACATGGTGAATTATTTGGTGTCCAAGAGATTTCCTATTGGGATGAGTAAACCGTAGAAGGATAGGTTGAAGAGTGAGTCGAAGCATTTTGTTTGGGATGATCCATACCTATGGAAATATGGTTCAGATCAAGTAATCAGGAGATGCATTCCCGAAGATGAAGTGCAGTCGGTGTTGAATTTTTGCCACTCACATGCTTGTAGAGGCCACTTCGGGCCGAAGAGGACGGCATACAAAGTGCTTGAGAGTGGATTGTTTTGGCCCACCATATTTAGAGATGCCCTTGCTTTTTGCAAGTCCTGTGACAACTGTCAAAAGACGGGAAATGTCTCTCAAAGAAATCAAATGCCCCAAAATCCGATTGTAGTCTGTGAAATTTTTTATGTTTGGGGTATGGACTTCATGGGACCGTTTCCCTTGTCTTATGGGAATTTGTACATATTGTTGGCTGTTGACTATGTGTCCAAGTGGGTGGAGGCGAAAGCAACCCGAACCAATGACTCTAAAGTTGTGGCCGAGTTCGTCCAATCCAACATTTTTGCTCGGTTTGGGATACCAAAAGCCATCATAAGTGATAGAGGCACACACTTTTGCAACCGAACAATCAACGCATTGCTGAAGAAATACGCTGTATTGCACAAAGTTTCGACGCCTTATCATCCACAAACCAATGGGCAAGCCGAAACTTCGAATCGGGAAATCAAGTCGATATTGGAGAAGACCGTGCAACCAAATCGCAAGGACTGGAGTTTGAGGCTCAATGATGCATTATGGGCATATAGGACTGCCTATAAAACTCCAATTGGTATGTCTCCCTTTCGACTCATTTATGGAAAGCAATGCCATCTCCCGGTGGAACTTGAACATAGAGCCTACTGGGCTATTCGGAGATGTAACATGAACCTTGATGAAGCCGGTGTATACCGAAAGCTCCAATTGCAAGAGCTTGAAGAAATTCGAAATGAAGCCTTTGAAAATGCCATGATCTACAAGGAGAAAACGAAGGCTTTTCATGACTCGAGAATTACCCGAAAAACATTTGTGGTTGGGGAGAAAGTGCTATTATATCACTCTCGGTTGAAGTTATTTCCGGGCAAGCTCCGTTCGAGATGGGTAGGACCCTTTGTTGTCACTAAGGTGTTCGATCATGGAGCCATCGAAATTGAAAGTGGTAAAATCGGAAAAATTTTCAAGGTAAATGGGCATCTTCTCAAGCCTTATCTAGAGCATATTCAAGAAAGCCCCGGTGAAGAAGAACGAGTGGAAGACTCACCACCAAACTGAAAAAGCGTCCGTCGAGCCAACGACGTTAAACAAAGGCGCTTGTCGGGAGGCAACCCGGCGTTTACTCATTTTCTCGTATTTTAAATTCATAGCTTAGTAGTTCTACTATTATTTACATATTTTGAATTGTGTTTGTTAAAATGTGTGTAGGTACCAAACAAGCAAATCAAAGCCAAGACATGGTGTAGAATGGGGGTGAAGAACACTAAAAAGGTGGAAAAATGCAGGGGAGGACCATCTCGGCCGAGACACAGAAGAAATCTCGGCCGAGACGCCATGTGAGTGAAAAGGGCAATTCTTCCCTGGAAGACTTTCTCGGCCGAGACACGTACCTCATCTCAGCCGAGATCCAAATATGCCAAAATCTGAAAAATTTGCTGGAAGATAATCTCGGCCGAGACATTACATTATCTCGGCCGAGATTCAGAAGGGCCCAAAATGAAGAAATTTCTCTGGAAGCAAATCTCGGCCGAGACACTACAGAATCTCGGCCGAGACGGGTTTGAATTGAAATTGAGCCAATTTCGCTGGAAGAGCATCTCGGCCGAGATAGGACTGAATCTAGGCCGAGACGGGGTTGTCTAGAATGGGGGTAAAAATGTTGAGACTTCATCTCGGCCGAGACACTACTGAATCTCGGCCGAGATTCCTTGCCGGGTCAAGTTTTCCTGAAAGCGTAGAACGGATCTCGGCCAAGACACAGAGCCCAAATTTGAATCTCGGCCGAGACGGAAAACAGGTATAAATACCCCCTGCGCGAAAATTAGGTCAGTTCTTCCCCAAACTTGCGATTTTCACACACTCACGCACACACTACTCCAATAATCACCCTTGCACTCGATTTCCACCTCTAAAATTCACACCACACCTCACTCACATCACCACACCAACTCTCCTTCGAAAATATTTGGATTTGGAGCACATTTGAGGTCGATTCAAAAAGGGCGCGAGCAACCCAAATTCAAAAACTTTTCGATTAAACTCAACTGGTAAGTACGGCTATCTCCTCCTTTCGATTCATTGTTGCATATTAGTGTATACATTGTTGAGATTGAAAGTTAATTTTACGTTTATATGCATATTCGTTGAACTTGGTTATACATACAAGTACTTGTACTGATTTTTTGCCAATTGATAGGTGTTATGCATTTAAATGATAGAATTGACATGATAGTTCGTATAGTTGCTTGATGATTAAGTGGGTGGATTGTTGAGTATAGTCTTGTGAGTTTTTGAAAAGGCTAAATTCGTTGTGGCATATTATCAAGCATGTGCTAGGCATTAAATTGTTGTGCCTAGGTTAGCTAAATTCGACTATATTCTCTGATTTTTAAGACTAATTGTTGATATTATCGTAATGTTGACCTTATTTGAATATGGTTTGGTTGTCATTGCATGGTTGATACATTCTGCCTTGTTTTTGTTAGAGAGATAGTCGGATTCAAATGAACCTAGGCACCTCTTACTTGCACTTGAACTAGTTATTTTGCCACAAGTTTTTTATGATTGAATTGTTGATTTTAGGTACCCATGGCACCTCCGAAAATCACAAAAGGCAACACTCAAGAAGGTACATCTGGCCGAAGAGTCACGCAAAAAATCCGAAGAAGCCAAGCCAAGGGCAAGGAGAAGGTTGTTGAGCCTACTCCGGAGGTTCCTCCGCCGAAAGTTCCACCAACTTCCACTGACAAGTCCACAAAGCCCATCGATTTTGACATAGTGCTGACAATAGAGGATCAAAGAAAACAATTCGACAAATTGATGAAGAGTGGGGTGTCAGCAACCCGATATGGCGATCCCAAAATCTTGGATGCCATGGGAATCCGGCAAAACATTCTGGAGCTGTTAGACGTGGCAGGTCTAGTTCAGTGCCTAGCACCCCGACCAACCTTCCTCAAATTTGTGCTCGAATTTTTCAGCACCCTCGAGATCGAGGAGGAGACAAATTCTGGCTCTACAGTTCATCATTTCAAATTCCAGCTTTTAAACGAAGAAAAGATACTCCGCCACGACAGTTTGAAAAGCATATATGGTTTCAAGACTACAACCTACGGTGATCGCGAGGTGTTGAAACAGTTCAATGTGCAACAATTCTGGGAGCAAATCACTGCCGCCCCTGGAATAGTTGCACCTCAAGCCTACGATCCTAGAGGCTCCAGGCTTACTTCCATTCGAAGCCCCGTGGTGAAGTATCTACAGAAACTGTTGAGCTCCACCATATGTGGACGGAAAGAAATCAGCTCTCCCCGCTTATACGAGATGGAGATTCTTTGGGCCATCGTGGATAGAAAGGAGAGGAACTTCCGATATGATTTGGTATCATGTTTTCAGAAGATAGTGAAAGAATTGAGGACGGAGAGAAAAAGAGAAACGAAAATGCCCGACCCGATCTATTGTGGGGCGTTGATAACCCCTATACTCGAGCACTACAATGTTCCCCTTCCAGAATACACACCTATCACCACTGATTATTATTTGGATTGGGAGGAGATGGAGAACATGCGCATTGCCATGCTTGGGTACAAAGAGGGCATATCGGGTCCGGCTGTCCCTTACGTTCTCCAAAACGAGGGACCTTACCTCCGCTTACCCAACCCCGGACTGACTTACATCACCAACCTAACAAGCAAGATGAATTTGGAACTGAGCTTCGAGGCACACCTCAATGCCTCCTTGGAGCCAAACTGGGAAGAACTGACCAAATTCAAGCATGCTAAAAAGCCACGTCCGGTGGCACGGGTTCGGAGCGTAGGGGTTGAAGGGGAAGGAAGTAGCCAACCAGCGCAGCCGTCAAGAAAAAGATCATCTACTGCCATTCTAACTCAATCTGAGTTCCAGGAACGGCAAGAGGGCTTAATAGCGGCTATGGGGGACGAGATCAAAGGCGTCAGAGCCGAATTGGTGGAGCTACGAGCATCTATTGGAGCTGAGCTGAGAGGAATCAAGGAAACTATCCAAGAAAATCAGACCAATATTCTCGACCTTTTCAAGTCAATAAAAGGATGTTTCACCGGCTCGAGCCCGGGACCTTCCCGCTCGCTGTGAGTAGAGCGACCGAGAAGTCTTACCTTTTTGTCCCAAACTTAGTTGAAAAACTAAGTTTGGGGGAAAACAAAAACATAAGACCATTTCGGTTGCTCGAAACTCCCTACCCTCAGTTTTTCTTCTTTCATTATCTTTACTGTTGGCCTGTGAGCCATTTGACATGACTTGCTTGTTGGATTTCTTGTGATGGCCTGTGTGCCAATCTGATTTGTATATTGATTGCTTTTGTGATATGTGTCCATTTTTATTGTTGGTAATATTGCCGGCCTGTGAGCCATTGTCATTTTTTATTAGCCTTGGTTGGTAATATTATTACATATGCATTTGGCTATTTCGGATTTTTGAATAATCATTGGGTGCCTTAAAGTCAAATTGTTTGTTTGTGTTGTTAAGTACACACACATTTTCCCTTTATTGTTGTAGGTGTAGGATTCTTAATAAAGTAGTTCATCTAGTTAATGTTTGTGAATAAACGTGTAATAAAATGGTTAAGTTCGGCGAGCCACCAAATTGTACTCCTCTTTTTCCACAAACTAAGTTTGCAACTAAGTTTGGGGAGGGGGTGGGATTCGTACAAATTGGCAGCTCGAGAAAGCAATTGGATAAAGTTTAGGACAAGAAAATGTGGCATTGATTAATGATGAAAGTTTTTGACAAATATCTTTGAAAGAAGCACATGGTAGAGCATGATAGACTTTTGAAACAAAATTGAACATACACTCAAAACTTTTGATCAAAAATTGCAACCGAGTGAGTTTTTGAGCTTTAGAAGATACTCCCATCTTTGGAGTAATGTAAACTTTCTTTCGGTGTGAAATTCATTGAGTGCATTTAGTGGTCTCTAGAACTTGCCTTGACTCTCTATTTTGCATGAGTCGGTGCATTGTGTGACATTGAAAATGATCTTAGGCAATCCTTGATTTGAGCCTACTTTCAAGCTTGAAAATACATCCTTTTTACCTAATTTGATATTGTCTCTAGTTGAGCCCCTTGAGCTTTTAGCCTCTTGTTTGACAGCCCAATTCTACAAGCCGAAACCCTTTCGATTAGCCTTTGAACCTAATTGGACTATTTGAGTATGAGGGAGGTGGCTGGAAGGTAGTCGGGTAATTTGGGATTGAAAGGGGTAATCTATGGGGAATTTTGAAAGGTGAAAAGAGATGAAACACTAGGAAAAGAATCGAAAACACTAGTCCTCTCCAATATTTGTTTATATTAAAAAAAAAAAAAAAAATAGTTGTATATACTCAATTGTTGCTTTTGATTTGGAGAGGCTAGTAATATAAATACCCTTCGATAGACGTTCTCAAAGTGGTAGAAATTCAAAGAAAATACACTCTAACGGAGAACTGAGAAAGCAATTAGGTTGTGAACTTTGTGGTAAGGGTAAGAAACCAATTTGGGATTGGTTTACTAAGAAAGTAAAGAGTGAGGTAAAGTGATTGTTGTTTGAGGGGTGGATGAGATTAGCTAACTCATTTAGTCCATTTTATAGTCACTTCTACCCAAAATTATCCCACCTTACCCCAAGCCAACATTACAACCTATTAAAGACCTTTTTGATTCTTTGTCACACATGTCGGTATACGTCGAAGTTTAGATGATTGGCAAGCTTATGGTAGGCATTTTATGCATTTCAATGTGAGCGTATACACTTCCCTTTTGATACACTTGAGAGTCGAGAGTTACACTCACCATGTGAGGATCTTAAGTTTAGAGTGTTTTGTCTCGAGAGTAGTGGATCTAGTCTATCACAGGTGCTCACTTTTATCATGATCTCTTACTCTTTTTCATGAAAATTCTGAAATCAAATGCCACTAAACTTTGCCCTAAACACGTGTCCTTTTGTCTTTCTCTTTATTGTTCGGGACGAACAAGTTTTAAGTTTGGGGAGATTTGGTACAGGTGTTCCGTGCACACACTTTAGGGCACTTTTAGTGTCATTTTAGTGTCAATAACGTGCATAATTATGTGTATTTAGTGCTTTTATATTCTAATGGGCAAAATAATGCATTTGAGCTATTTTTGTACTAAGACAGGTGTAAAAAGGGTCGAAATCGAAGATTAAACGATCGAGGAGTCGAGGGATCAATCGAGGCAAGAAAGGAAGAGCCAACTGAAGATCTCGGCCGAGACAAGATATTGATCTCGGCAGAGATGAGCCTCCAGGGGTTTTCTGAAGTTTTGCAAGACTGAAGATCTCGGCCGAGATTCAATCTCATCTCGGCCGAGATGAGGCTCCAGGAAATTTCTGAAGAATGTCAAAGATGAGAGTCTCGACCGAGATGCAATCTAATCTCGGCCGAGATGAGTCAAAACCTAAAAAGCCTTAGTTTCCCCTTTTTCACGTCTCGGCCGAGATACAACCCAATCTCGGCCAAGATTGACCTTCGACCCAAAATTCTTGAAAACCATTTTTCACGTCTCGGCCGAGACACACTCCCGTCTCGGCCGAGATTCACTACCCTGTTTTAAAATCCTGAATACGTTTTTGCCTATTTTTGTATAGCACTTTCTTCCTTTATATATATATCATCCCATTCGAATGTAACCTAACTTTGGATAACTTTTGGATGCCTTTTTGATACTTGGAGAGCACTATTCAGCCACCAAGGAAGGAGATTGGACAAGGGATTGAAGGATCATCTTCTCCAATTGAAATCTTTGGGTTCATCCATATCAGTATCATGTTTCTTTATTTTCCCATTTATTTTCTGATTGTATTAGTTAATATGGGTGGCTAGCACCCTTAGTTCATCCTTGATCATTGTGGAACCTTGAGTCGAGACATTGATGTGATTATTACGGTTAATGTTACCGAGATTATTGTGTATTTAAGTGTTTTGTGTTATTTGCTCTTGTTGACTCACATTTATGAATTGATTATTGGTTTGATCACCCTTTAAGGGATTTGTGAATGTGTTGCTAGAATAGGAGATTACTATCCGTAATTGTAGGATTTCCGATTCCAGAGTAGCAAACAATAGTTATTTATTGGGGATAACACAAAGTTCAACCACTAAAATCGAGTTTTCGAGTTTTATGTTGAATTTATCTCGTTGTCCTAGTGTTTAATGCTTTTGGTGATTGAATCTAAGAGAGCTTGTTCGAGGATTCGGTTAAACTGAATAGGGTTAGTCGAAGAGCTTAGTTTGATTAACTAAGATTAAGGGACAACAAGGTTATTAGAGCTTGTTAATAGTCTTGAGATAATGGCTTAAATCACAATTTAATCGGGCATTAACAATAGTTGCATCAATTGTTCAAGACCAAGGGGAAGCATGATCAAGGGTGACTTGTTTTACTATTTGAAAACTAAAACCGAAAAAGATCTCTTCTAGTGTTTTTGAGTACTTGTTTCTTTTAATTGTGTCTATTTGTTTTTAATTGTCACTAATAGATTGTTAGTTTCCCATCAACCCCGCCCCTCCCCCCCCATTATTGCTTTCTTAAGTATTTATTTCTTGCATTCTTAATCATAAACTGCTTGACATCGTAATCAAAACTGTTCGGCCGTTCCCTGTGGGATCGACCCTTATTTACCATTCTACTAAGTAGGATAGTCGGTAAGGTTTAAGTGTATTCTTCATACACAATTTAATTTGGTAGTAGGAAACGACGCTACCAGGTAGCAACGCATAGGGGATTGAAGATTTCTCCCACGATCTCCTCTCAATCACGAAGGCAGATTTGGTGGCCATAATTTTAGAAATGTAGTCAGGGTTGTGATTTGTATGATATAAATAGTAGAATTCAAGATGTTTGGGGGGTTCGAACTCTGATTTCTGTGATATAATCTGTAAATGAAACGAAAGAAGGAGAAGAGAAAAAGAGCCCGGCAGGGACATTATTTTCCCCGTGGACGTAGATCTCCGAATCGAACCACGTATACCTTGCGTTCTGTTGTCTATTTTCCTTTTAATTTGTTATCTTTTGGTTGGTACTTTCTTGATAACGGATTGCGCTTTATCAATTGGCGCCGTCTGTGGGAAAGATAGAGCGGAATATTAATACTGCACTTGTTATACCGTGGTGACCACCCGTTTAACTCAATCTCACCAAGGTGATCAGATCAATCAAGATCCACCCGTGGATCAAACTTTGCCACCGAGGCTGTTAGACAAATCAACTCCTAATCACACAACACTAAGAAACTGGAACGAGTTCGAAAATGAAACTTCTGAAAAATACACAACTGTTCGACCAGAGTTGTGGCCGAAGTGAGCTTCGCGCAGAACTGGAAATAAATGAATCACACAATCGATTTTACGTGGTTCGTTCAAGATGAACTACATCCACGGAGGCAAGACACACCTCAATCCACTAAGATATCCAATCAATTACAGAAATTACACTCAGAAATGAATATGCCCAATTCTGGAACAAATTAGGGCAGAAAACTATCACTCTCAAATTCTCTCTGTAATCTATGAAAACTGGAAATTGCTCGACGTAGTGTTGTTCTTCAGGAAGAAAGCTTTCCAATGATATAGGTCTTGTAGCTCGAATGTAACTGACCAAAAAGTTCTAACTGATTGAAGATGACTGCTGCTACCGGACAAATGTGACGGTTTATTCCGTCACAAACTGTAACAAACTCGTCACAACTGACGGTTATCCCCCCAACAACCCTGAACCCGGTTTATTCTGCACAGACTCACTTCTACACGCTAAAACCCGGTCTATCCACCCGGTTCTTCACTTCATGATCCCGGTTCCACATTCCCAACTCATCCTATTTCAAAGTATAGCTCACTTGATGATATTGAACACTTCCTCACAAATCTCCACCTCAATGAATCAAGTATGCCTCTTCCTGCCTCTTCACTGCTTATCTGTTAATGCTCTTCATGACACTGCTCAAGCTGCAGCAAGCTCGAGCAATGCTCCACTTTGTTTCCAGGTACACCCTTTGTAAGAAAATCAGCAGGATTATGCAAAGTATGCACCTTCTTCACCTCCACAGACCCAGAATCTATGATATCTCTAGCAAAGTGTAACCTCACATCAATGTGTTTTGACCTTTCATGAAATGCTTGGTGTTTCACAAGGTGTAAAGCACTTTGATTATCGCAGTAGATTACCACACACTTTTGCTTGATATCCAAATCTCTCAACACCCCTTTCAACCAGATTGATTCTTTGATAGCTTCAGTTAAAGAGATATATTCTGCTTCTGTAGTTGATAGTGCCACAACAGATTGTTGTGCACTCCTCCAGCTGATGGCTGTCCCATATAAGGTAAACAAAAATCCAGAAATTGACTTCCTTGTGTCCACGCTTGCTGCAAAATCAGAATCAGCAAACCCCTCAAATGCAACAGTACTTCCATCTGCTTTCTTCTCAAATTTCAGTGACATGTTCACTGATCCTTTTAGATACCTCATCACACGTTTCAAAGCTTCCCAGTGTTCAACTCCTGGATTTGACATGAACCTGCTTACCAAAGATACAACATATGCCAAGTCAGGCCTGCTACAGATCATTCCATACATAAGACTTCCAACTCCACTTGCATAGGGTATATTGCTCATCTGTATGATCTCCTCTTCAGTATTTGGGCATTGTTCTTTGGAATGTTTCTTCTGTAGATTAACTGGAGTGGAGAGAGGTTTGGCTTCATGCATATGAAACCTCTCCAATACTTTCTGTAGGTATTGTCTCTGAGATAACCAAAGTACTCCAGCTTCTCTGTTTCTTAGAATGTTCATTCCCAATATCTTCTTAGCTTCTCCCAGGTCCTTCATGTCAAACTCAGCATTAAGTCTATCCTTCAACCATTGTATCCTCTCCTTGTTTCTGCTGGCAATTAGCATGTCATCCACATACAATAGAAGAAAAACTTTATCTTGCTTTGAAACTTTGTTGAAGTAAACACAACTGTCATAAAGGCTTCTTACAAAGCCAGCACTGATCATGAAGTCATTGAACTTCTTGTTCCACTGTCTAGGGCTTTGTTTAAGTCCATATAGTGACTTCTTCAGTAGACATACTTTGTCTTCTTTCCCAGGAACAACAAAACCTTCTGGCTGTTTCATATATATTTCCTCATTGAGTTCTCCATGTAAGAAAGCTGTCTTTACATCCAGTTGCTGTAGTTCCATATCCTCCTGTGTGACTTTTGATAGAAGCAACCTGATTGAGCAGTGCTTTACTACAGGTGAGAAGACCTCATTGTAATCAATTCCTTCTCTTTGTGTAAAGCCCCTGGCTACCAACCTTGCTTTAAACCTCACCTGTTTGGACCCTGCAGTTTCTAGTTTCTTCTTGTATATCCACTTGGAGCTTACAAGTTTCTGACCTTTTGGTTTCTCCACCAATATCCAGGTCTTATTCTTTTCCAGAGACTCCATTTCTTCAGTCATTGCCTGTATCCAGTGTTCACCTTCTTCACAGTCTAGTGCTTCTTGAAAGCTGCTAGGCTCTTGTGATTCCAGGTCTTCAGCAACACTTAAGGCATAATATACACTCCCTGCTTGGCCATAGAAATCAGGTCTGTTGATTTTTCTTCTAGGCCTATCCCTTCCAATGCTGTATTCCCTGATATTTTGTGCAGGTCCAGTTTGTGCTTCTTCTTCAGATGATGAATCACTGTCTTGTTCATCTGCTTGTGGTTGAGGTGTGTGATTATCTTCTGCAGGTTGCTCCACCTGAATTGATATCTCCTCTGTCTCTTTAGCAGCATCAAATTCTTCTTTAGAGCCTGTAGAAGTATAAGCCATCACATTCTCATTAAACTTCACATCTCTACTTGTGATTATCTTCTGATTTCCTTGTTCTAGGCACCACAATCTGTAACCCTTAATCCCATCCGGATATCCAAGAAACACACATCTGAGAGCCCTTGCATCTAATTTGTCTTGCTTGATGTGGGCATAAGCAAGACACCCAAACACCCTTAATCCTTCATAACTTGGTTTCTGTCCACTCCACACCTCTTCAGGTGTTTTGAACCCAATCACTGATGAGGGTGATCTGTTAATAAGATAGCATGCTGTAGCAATGGTTTCTCCCCAAAACACCTTTGGCAACCCAGCATCCAACAGCATACACCTCACTCTTTCAAGGAGAGTCCTGTTAAACCTTTCTGCAACTCCATTCTGTTGAGGATTCATTGGCACAGTCCTGTGTCTCTTGATTCCTCTTTCTTCACAGAAGTTTGTAAACTCTGTAGAGAGGTACTCCAGTCCATTATCAGTCCTCAGATGCTTCAGCTTCTTCCCTTTGACATTTTCCAGTTGGATCAACCATGTTTTGAACTTATGAAAGGCATCACTCTTGTTCTTCAGCAACATGATCCATACCTTTCTACTGTAATCATCAATCAGGGACATGAAATATCTGGCACCACCATGGGATTCTGTTCTTGCAGGGCCCCATATGTCAGAGTGAACATAATCTAATGGTTCTTGAGTTGTATGAACTCCCTTTCCATAGGGCAACTTCTTGGATTTGCCCAGAGCACACTGATCACAAAACTCCAGTTCTTGATTTCCCAGATTTCCAATTACTCCACTCCTTGCCAATTCCTTCAGTCCTTTTTCTCCTATGTGTCCAAGTCTCTTATGCCATTTAGCAATCTCAGAATTGTTCAAGACCACATCTACACTTTCAACAATAGGTGAACCAATCAGGATAAATAGTCCATTATGTTGTCTTCCTTTTATCACCATTTTTCCATGTTTTGTGATATGCAAGAATCCCTCTACTGAGCTAAACTGACATCCACTGGTTACCAATGAGCCAAGAGATAGAAGATTCCTTTTAAGGCCAGGAACATACCTAACAGTTGAGATGATTCTGATCACCCCATCAAACATTCTTATGCTCACTGATCCAACCCCTTTGACCTTGCATGATTGGTCATTTCCCAGGAGAACATTTCCACCATCTTCTTTCTTCAGTTCATTAAACCATGACTGATGAGGACACATATGAAAAGAACACCCTGTGTCCAGGACCCATTCCTTCACCATTCTTGAGTCAGTAACATTTAATACTTCTGGAGGGTCTTGTTGATGATCAATGGCAGCAGCTTCTGCCCCTTGATTTCCAGCTTTCTTATTCTTCTTAGGACAATCCTTCTTCAGGTGACCTGGCTGTTTACACTTGAAGCATTTCCTCTTTTCAAGCCAGTCATTCCCCTTCTTAGGATTTGAATCCCCTGACTTTGGATCCTTAGCATTCTGACCCTTCTTGCCTTGCCACGGTTTCTTGAATTTGCCATTCAAACCTTCTCCAGATTGCACCATGCCTTTATCTCCTTGAGTCTGGAAGCATTTTGATCTCAGAGCCTTCATTATTCCATCATAGGACAGCTGCTCATCTCTCCCATACATCAAGGCATCCTTAAAGCTTTCCATGGATTTTGGAAGAATGTTTAACACCATCAATGCCTTGTCATCCTCCTCCAGTTTCACATCCAGATCTTCCAATTCTTCAATCATCTTAATGAACTCATCAAGTTGATCAGAAATTACCTTGTCTTCTGTGATCTTGAAGGCCAACATCTTCTGCTTCAGGAACAGTTTGTTGGATACTGACTTTGATTGATACAGTTCTTCCAATCTCCTCCATGCTTCTAAGGAACTCTTGCATCTTGAAACCTCCCTCAACGGTTTATCACCTGAACACAAGAAGATAAGACTTAGGGCCTTCTTATCCACTGATGCAAACTTAGGTTTCTCAGTTTCTTCCCATGATTCCAGAGGTATCAGTGCAAGATCAAGGCCATTGTGAACCAGGACTGCGTTCATCTTGATCTTCCACAATGTGAAGTCATTCCTTCCAGTGAACTTCTCAAAATCCATCTTCATACCAGCCATTCCTCCTCTTATTCAAGCTGTGCGAGTTGATTCCCACAGACGGCGCCACTTGTTAGACAAATCAACTCCTAATCACAAAACACTAAGAAACTGGAACGAGTTCGAAAATGAAACTTCTGAAAAATACACAACTGTTCGGCCAGAGTTGTGGCCGAAGTGAGCTTCGCGCAGAACTGAAAATAAATGAATCACACAATCGATTTTACGTGGTTCGTTCAAGATGAACTACATCCACGGAGGCAAGACACACCTCAATCCACTAAGATATCCAATCAATTACAGAAATTACACTCAGAAATGAATATGCCCAATTCTGGAACAAATTAGGGCAGAAAACTATCACTCTCAAATTCTCTCTGTAATCTATGAAAACTGGAAATTGCTCGACGTAGTGTTGTTCTTCAGGAAGAAAGCTTTCCAATGATATAGGTCTTGTAGCTCGAATGTAACTGACCAAAAAGTTCTAACTGATTGAAGATGACTGCTGCTACCGGACAAATGTGACGGTTTATTCCGTCACAAACTGTAACAAACTCGTCACAACTGACGGTTATCCCCCCAACAACCCTGAACCCGGTTTATTCTGCACAGACTCACTTCTACACGCTAAAACCCGGTCTATCCACCCGGTTCTTCACTTCATGATCCCGGTTCCACATTCCCAACTCATCCTATTTCAAAGTATAGCTCACTTGATGATATTGAACACTTCCTCACAGAGGCAACAGCTGATGCGAAATGTATCTCATCATCAGGGCAACCAAGGCCCAATCGTGAATCCGGACGACCTACAAGACATAAAAAATCCTAATCCTACTACTGCACAGCCGCCGATTAATATTCAAATGACTCTGGAGTTACTCCAGGCTTTCCTCCAGGAACATGCTCATGTCCTCCAGGATTGGTCAACCAATCGTTTAAACCTCGAGGGACCCGCTGGAAATACCACCAACCCCGCGGTACATCCCCCTCGTCGAAACCCGCCCAATCAACAAGATCCTATACGCCATGTGCGTCAGAACCAACGACGAGAGCGACCTGGTTCCCCCGAGGACCATGGGAGTTCTAATGGGTCAAGACAACGCAACGAAGAACTTGCCGACGCTGATCGACGTCATCCACCTAACGCGACTAAGAGAGCTCGCTATGTCCATCCCCATACTTTAGATCTTCAGGAGTGTGAGCGAGTACAACGCAATGTTGAACTAGACAGGATTCTAGGTCTTGATGCCAACAGAGACATTATCACTCCATTCTCCCAAGAAATACTGGCTACGCCCCTTCCCGAAGGGTTCAAGAGACCTGCCATATCACCTTATGACGGAACTGGAGACCCAGCCAACTTTCTTGGGGCTTTTAGGCACAACATGCTCAGTCGAGATCATATCGTGTCTCTTCACTACTGTAAGATTTTCCCCGAGTATCTTCAGGATGAGGCCCGGGTTTGGTTTGACTCACTTCCCCGCAATTGTATATCCTCTTTTAGGGAACTTGCTGAACACTTTTGGGCACGTTTCGAAGCACGTGCAAAGCCCATGTCCACTTTGGCCGATCTAATGAACGTGGAACAAAAAGAAGGAGAAACTATCTCTCAGTTCCTGGAGCGCTTTACGACCGAAAGTTTGAAAGTGGGAAGTCAGTCTGACAGCATCATTGTCACAACCTTCATGAATGGATTACGAGCCGGACCATTGTACACCGAGCTACCCCGTAATACCCCAACCACCACCCGAGCTCTCTATCATGTGGTTGGGAAGTTCGCTAAAGCAGACGAGCAAACCAGACGTAAGAGAGAGAAATCTATTGTTAAGAGACAGTCAGATAAAGGACAATCCGGGTCTAACACTCGCACCAGCGCCTTCAACCGGCTGGGCAGAGGGCGACTAGAGACTCGTCACGATCTACCTCAACTTACACCTTTGAATCGGTCCCGAACTGAAATACATGCCATCCACAAGGTCGATCTAAGATCTTGCCCTCGCATGACTGCGCCGGCCGATAAACGAAATCGCACCAAGTGGTGCGAATATCACCATGACCACGGGCACGACACAGAAGAATGCCGAGAACTTAGCAAAGAAATTGAAGAGTGTATAAAACAGGGATATTTTCGCCAGTATATTGCTCAACCAGACAATCGACAACAGCACAGAAGTGGAAACCAACAACAAAATCGGGCTGGCTATAATAATCGGGGCTCGCAACAAGGTCGGTCACAATGGCCGAATCATTGATCCGGGAACAGCAACTACCCAAAATACGATCAAGGAAGTAGGCAAAATACTCAGCAGCAACAACCTCGCTTATTGCCAGCTCCCCCTCCTCAAGAAGAAGGGACTAACCCTCCAACTCGTGTTGTTAATAGTGTCATTCATATGATCTATGGCATGCAGCCAGCAGGAGTGTCTCGCAAAGCTCTTATCGCAGAAGCTCGCAGGCCTCCTCCTGAGGAACCCCGTCACAAGCGTCTCCATAAAACTGAAACAGTAAGTTTCAGCGAAGACGACCCCGTACCTGAGCGCACACCTCACACTGATGCTATCATCATTGATATGACTGATCAAACGGTTGTATGTTGATAATGGAGCAGCCGTGAGTGTTATCTTCTCAGATTGTTTCCAAAAAATGGGCATATCTCGTGATCTACTTCGGCCTGCACCCGGACCCCTGCAGACATTTACGCAGGGAGAAGTTCGGGCAGAAGGGATCATTAAACTCCCAGCCTCGGTAGGTACTCATCCTGCCATCAAAACGGTCTTTGTTGATTTTTATGTGGTGTCATCTACATCTCCTTATAATATGATTCTTGGATGAGATTGGCTTACTCCTGCACAAGCTGTATGTTCCACGTTTCACTTGACGATGAAGTGTCCCTCATCCTACGGAGGCTAAACAGAAGATGGCGATCAGAAGATGGCTAAACAGTGTATGCTTATTGCACTCAAACAGCGGACTACGCAGGCTGCTCGACCTCAGTTTCAGATAGATACCCCGGGACTCGCATCGATCCCGATTCAGCCCCTTGGCGACGAGATAGTTGAAGTACCTCTTAATCCAAACAAACCCAAGCAAACTGTTAAGGTTGGTGTTGTTGTACACTTACCTCTACTTCACAGCGCCATTGTTCAGATACTGCGTGAATATTCCGAGGTCTTCGCCTGGTCACCCTTGGACATGCCCGGTGTCTCGCCGGACTTGATTACCCACAAATTAAACATTGACCCAACAAGCAAACCGGTACAGCAGAAGCGTAGGCAGTTTGCTGTAGACAGAAAAGCCGCTATCCGCGTAGAGGTTGAAGCGCTTGTGAAAGCAGATATCCTCTTCGAGGTTCATTATCCGACCTGGTTAGCGAATCCTGTTTTAGTTCAGAAGGTTGATAATACGTAGAGAATGTGTGTGGACTTTACCGATCTGAACAAATACTGCCCAAACGATTGTTATCCACTACCTCCGATTGACCAAAAGGCCAAGGCCATTACCGGACATCCAGCACTCTGTTTCTTGGACCTCTATAAAGGGTACCACCAAATTCACATGGATTGAAAGGATGCTATTAAAACAGCCTTCATAACGGACTTCGGCGTTTTTGCGTACAAAAAGATGCTTTTCGGACTTAAGAATGCTGGGGCAACTTATCAACGATTGATGGATCACGTCTTCCAGAACCAAATTGGCCAAAACATAGAAGTTTATGTCGATGACCTCGTCATCAAAAGTCGAACTTTCGATGCATGTGTCCGAGATATTGCTGAAACGACATACTTAGACGCCATAATCTCCGATTAAATCCGGCTAAATTCACCTTTGGGGTCGATTCCGGGAAATTTTTAGGATACATAGTTTCCCCTCAGGGACTCCAAGCTAATCCCTCCAAAATTCGGGATATACTCAACCTCAAGACACCTGAGAAAGAAAAAGATGTTCAGCGCCTTACCGGGCGATTGGCTGCACTGAACAGGTTTCTATCTAAGGCGACTGAACAACAACTTCCTTTCTTTAAAATTCTGAGGCAAGCTAAGAGATTTGAATGGACTCCCCAATGTGAAGAAGCTCTGACAGCCTTGAAACAGCACATCAGCCAACTTCCCATTGTTTCCGCCCCGATTGCTGGTGAACCCCTATATATATATTTGTCCACCTCCGATGAAGCCATCAGTGCGGCTCTTGTCCGCGAAGATCAAGGGACTCAGAAGGTTGTGTATTTTGCTAGTCGAGCCTTACAAGGAGCGGAAACACGATACTCCGTTATTGAGAAGAAAGTATTAGCATTAGTTATGGCGGCCCGCCGCCTCCGTCCCTATTTCCAAGGACATGTTATCAACGTCCTCACAAACCAACCAATCCGTCAGATCTTGAGTAAGCCCGATCATTCTGGCCGACTCGTTAAATGGGCAATAGAGTTGGGAGAGCATGATATTCAATTTCTTCCCCGCCGAGCCATTAAAGGCCAAGCCCTAGCCGATTTTCTAGCTGAGGCTCCCTTTGAGGGCTCTGACTCCAACCCGCGTCCTAAGGACATTTCCCCTACTGACCCCAGTATCGAAACCAAACGATGGCATGTCCATGTAGATGGCGCATCCGCTACCCGGGGAAGTGGTGCTGGGGTCATCGTCACTGGGCCCAACGACGTCGAAGTCAAGTATATTTTACGCTTCAACTTTAAAGTCACTAATAATTAAGCTTAATATGAGGCGGTTCTTGCTGGTCTTCGCCTTGCAAAGACTTTAGGAGCTTTACACATTCGAGTATATACTGACTCCGAGGTAGTCTCTAGTCAAATCAATGGCTCATATACAGCAAAGGAGGAAACCATGAAAAGGTACTTAGCTTTAACCAAAAGTCTCCTGCTCACATTCTCCTCTGCCGACATTTGCAAGATCCCCCGAGAAGAGAACACAAAGGCTGACACTCTCAGCAAGCTGGCCTCCGCGGTCCCTTCAAGCATACCTTCCGACATACTTGTAGAAGAGGCATCCCATCAGTCTATCTATGAACAGAATGTCTCGGTGATCACTGATTCTAAACCCACTTGGATGACACCCATTGTCCGGTACTTACAGGATGGAACTTTACCCGATGACAAGTTGCACGCTCGCCAGGTAATCTTGAAAGCACCAAAATACACTTTACATGACGGGGTCTTGTACAGACAATCTTACCTCCAGCCCAGTCTTCGGTGTCTCGACCCAGTTCAGGCCGACTACATCCTCAAGGAATTACACGAAGGCTCCTGCGCAAGCCATATTGGATCCCGGACTCTCGCTAAGAAGGCACTCCGGTGGCGGTATTATTGGCCTACTCTTTTTAATGATGCACATGACCTAGCGTCAAAATGTGAGAACTGTCAGCGGCACTCACGGGTAAAACACTTACCTCAAACAGAGCTAACAGGCATACAGAGCGCATGGCCTTTTATTCAATGGGGCATAGACATTGTGGGTCCTTTCCCTGTAGCTCCGGGTGGTTTCAAATTCTTGGTGGTCGCTGTGGATTACTTTACCAAGTGGGTTGAGGCCGAGCCACTTACCACCATCACTGGAAGGAAAATTCTTAATTTCGTTTGGAAGCATATAGTTTGCCGATTCGGTATTCCTAGCACCATCGTTTCCGACAATGGAAAACAGTTCGCAAACGACCCTTTCCGCTCTTGGTGCGAGGAGTTACACATCAAACAGACATTCACTTCGGTGGCTCACCCCCAGGCTAATGGTCAGGTCGAGGTGACGAATCGAACACTTGTTGAAGGCATCAAAAAATGCTTAGGCGAATCTAAAGGGCTTTGGGCTGATACCTTACCTCAAGTATTATGGGCTTATCGTACTACGCCTCACTCTTCTACAGGCGAGACTCCTTTCAGCCTAACCTATGGCTCCGAAGCCGTCATCCCGGCAGAAATTGGAGTACCCAGCCCTAGGGTGTTAACTTTCAACCCGGAACAAAACGAGGAAGCTCTCCGTACTAACCTTGACGAAGTAGAATATCGCAGGGAACAAGCCCTTATTCGACAAGCCAAATATAAACAGCAAACGGCAAAATACTACAATGCTCGAGTTCGAGGCACACAATTTAAGGTCGGTGATCTCGTGCTCCGGCGCAATTCTGCCAGTAAGGCCAGTCCCGAAGGCAAGCTCCATGCAGCATGGGAAGGACCCTATCGTGTGGTTACCGTCCATCCTCTCGGGAGTTATCAGCTTGCACGCGTCGATGGTACTCCAGTGCCTCGGACTTGGCATGTGACTAACCTTCGAAATTTTTTTCTCTAAACACTATTAGTTTTATTTGTGCTTTCCACTTCTTAAATATTAGTTTTTATTTTGCAATTGTTCTGACAAATTTTACTCGATAAGATATTCTGTTTCGTCTTTATATTGTTTGTTTACGATGCTGTGGGGACGCCCTGGTGTCCTTATATTACATGTTTCCGAATATTTTTTCCGACCAGTCGGGTGTATAGAACACGTCTCGAAACTCAATTTCTTGCCTCCTTGATCCGATCAGGATACATGATCAAGCCTCAGGGTTTTGTTTAAATTTTACCTCACTCGATCGAAGGATACAGGTCACTTTCTGATCCTTCCGAAGCGTTATTAATTTGTCTCCGGACTTAAGCCCGTTTCCTTTCCCTGTCCTTGTTGATATGGTCGAGTACTTTTGTTTTTTTTTTTAAAAAAAAAAAAAAAAAAGACAACAAAAAACACACATTATCTTTTTCAACACTAATAACATGTATAAATTCTGTATGGTTGTTACAATAAAATAAATATTTTTCAGTCCATTGTTTTGGTTAGCCTTTGGCTACACTATACTCTAATGTCGCTGTTTTGAGTCCTCTCCGAACCAGAATGCAAAACCCCGTCGCTTTGTTTCTGATCGACTGTTTCTAGTCCTCCGGGAGGTCTCTTGCGTGTTCCGATGCCCCCCTAAATTATCTCGATCAAGGACCCCGGTCCTAGGCGTATTAAATGTCCCTTGTAGACCCCGGTCTGATCTTGGGTGCCCGGATCTTCTACTTGGGCCTGACATGTTGTTCCACTCCGTGTGGTCCCACTCTAATGGTGCCAAGGGGTCCATCTCCTCTGGGGTTTGAGTACTACACTCCCCGGTCTTACGTTGATGAGAACCTATTGTTTTCCACAATACCGGGTTTGCTCTTCGTGTCCTCCCCGAAGTGTTTGCCCACTCTACCGCATCCCATTCTTCTACAGGCATTTCGTCAATTTCCTTTGCCAAGGCTATAACCGTTGCTCCACTGGCCTCCGGCTCATCCACACACGTTCCTCTAGGTTCTTGGAGGAGACCCGTCATCATTTCGGGCATGTCCTTTGCTTTTCCTACGACCGTGGTATGGTCCTCGGACCCCGTTCCCTCCCGAGCAACAGTCCCTATTTTCTTGCCCCGAGGTCTCTGCACGTCGCTGCGTTCTTGTTCTCCCTGCTGGGCAACGTCTAGAGCTTCGTTACGGGCTTCTATTTTCTTTTGCAGCTCCACGAGAAATCCTAGCACCAATCGGTTTCTTATGACTTCGGGGTTATTGGCATCGCCTTGCTTACTCCGTTGCTGGACGTCTCCCCGAATTTCTGCTCTCCGAGCACGCACCTCTTTGATTGATAGTCGCCCGTTGTCAACGAGCAAGTGCTCACATTCTTGTTGATTTATGCGGAGTTGTTCCAACTCCATATCTTTTAGCACGCACTCTGCTTTATACTGCCGCATCTGTTGTGCCGCTTTCGTCCAAGAGTTTTCTGCCTCCACACATCTCTTTTCTATTGATGCTAACTTCTTCGATAACCGCGGGACCTCGTGCAACATCCAGACGTCTCGGTCTTTCTGTAACCAAACTATCGAAGACTGGAGCTGCTTTATTACCTCATATGGGTTTTCAGTGTTTCCCTGACAGAGGAGACACCTCGGTATTTAGAGCGTACAGATACATGAACATTGTTACGAGTAAAAATGCATTGCGACATATGACGGCTATAAAACCAATTCATCATTGTTCATTTCTCCGTCAGTACAAGTTGTTCCATTACAAAACAAGAGACTACAAAGGAATTTACATCTTTTCACAGATCGCCTACTCTACATGCTTGTCATGAGTCGGAGGGTCACTGACCTCTCCATGGGTAGAGGTGGTCCTTATCACACCTGGGACCTCTGCAAGGTCCCCGGTTGCCTCTATTGCCTTCCCAGAGCCTCCAGCTACGTCAGTAGGCACCACGACTCCTTTGTGAGGAATAGGAGCTCTGCTTCTTAATTCCCGTACATGAAAGCCGTTGCGGAATCCCAAGAAATCTTTGTCCTGGTCTTCATTGCAGCGTTTGATCACCTCAGGCGTCAGGAGCGCGTTCTTTTTAGACAGGGCCTCGATCAATGGCCACTTCGGTATTTGTGTCAACGCTTCAAAGTAGGCCCCATCTTCATTCCCCACTACATCATAGTTATACCCGAAGTCTTCATCATATAAATCGACCTCCGGGTATTTGTCGTATACGGCCTCCAACAATTCCCTCCTTGTAGCTGTGTCACCTGCGGCCACAAAGGTGCTTAGAAACTTCAGGAAAGTTCCTGTCTGCATCAATTTCTCGCTGAAGGCCTCTAACATAGCCCCCTGGCCCTCGACCGCCCTGCTCAGTTCTTCCTGTGCCGCCGTAAGTTCACCCCGGATCACGGCAACCTCCACAGCTTGTTCGCGCAGTCTTGCTGCCTCTCTCTCAGCAAGTACAGCTCTGTCTCGGGCCACTCTGGCACTTTTTTGGGCCTCTGTGAATCCGGCACGTAATTTGGTGACCTCGGCCTCCAGTTCGGCTATTCTGTCTCGGGAAGATTCTTTCTCCAGCCTTCCTACCAGCCCACGGATTGGCTTCAGCAGTTGTTCCAGCTCGGCCCCGGCCACAGTTACTTCCATTCTTTGTTCCTACATTATCTCACTGTTATGATGGGCATATGCTGCACGTAATAGAACACTATTCACATACATACCTCGTGCGACGGGGTCATGTGCGCCTTTTTGGGAGGTGGTGGTGTTGTTGGCGATGTAATTCTCCTCTTAGAGCCCGGAGTCAGCCCCGAAAGCGGGATATTGTCCTCCTGATCATCTTCATGACCACTCCCTGCCGTCGTTTTCTGCAGCTCCGGGGTCTTAGATCTATCATCTCGCCCACTGGAGCTGGCTCCGGCTCCCTTCTTCGCAGCACTCTTGAACTTACCCACTGCACATGATGCATAATACATTCAGAGATATTACAATTTATCTTACACAACTTGTACAGAAATAAAAGCACTACCCTCTATTTCTGCCCCGGCTCTCGACCCCTCTATCTCAGCTACGCCCGGTGCCTTTTCTGAGTCAGTATCAGTTGGGGTATCCTCCTCCTGGGAATCCGAGGTCCCAGCGGCCCACCTGGAACAATAGGGGCTCAACCCAGCTTCGTCCAGGACTTCTTCTGAGATTTGGATCCCAGAACACCGACTTTTTTCAGTATATCCACACCTCTGGGTTCCCCCGCTGGTGCACTATCTACTACCTCAAACCTCTGCCACTTCGGAAGAACCCTCTCTTGCCTAACGTATATAAATTTACCTCTCCATCCTTCAATTTTGCTCGGTTTCTTTACTTTGAATTTCTTACCTGGCCTGCGGTTAAGGTAATACCAGCCTTTATTTCTACCCATTGTTTTAAGCTGAAAGAAATGCCTAAATAAACTAACACTAGGCTTCAATCCCCCCTTACTACATTCCACTAAAAATCCTACCACCTGCCTCATGGCATTGGGCCCTAATTGTCCCAGAGCTAACCCATAATATTCCAACAACTTCACCAAAAAATCCCACAGGGGAAACCTCAATCCTACGGCCAGTTGATCTATATATACGGATATAAATCCTTTAGGGGGGCAACAGGCTTTATCCTTCTATTCAGGAATAATAAATTCAAGGTCAAAGGGCAAGAAGAAATTTGGAATCCATTTTCTGATTTGAGCCTCAGTCACAGTGGGTCTCACCCCTGCTACTTCGAACTCTTCAACTTCCTCCTCACAGTGGGGGAAACTAACTGCCTCCACCCTAATTTCACTCAGATCACCCCGGTAAACCTGCCTAGTTTCACTATTATCTGGGAAGATCACCCGTATAGGGGGTGCTCTAAAAGGCTCCCCTTCTTTGCCCACCTCCTCAACACTAGACGAAGATGAAGATGAGATAGACATACTTACTTGTTTTCTTTGATCGGTGTGGTGATAATCTTCAAAGTTGGCACAATCGCTGAATTCCCTGATGCGCGATTCAGATATCTGTAAGTGAAGAAGGTGAAGGGTTTTTGTTTCCCTCATTTTCTCATAATTTCAGCAACGATTCAGATTCAATGGTTTAAAATCAGCGCTTATGATATTCGCGTGCCATACACGCGCCTCGAAACCCACAATATGTGCCGTTTCACACGCGCCTACTCGAATACTATGCGCACCTGTCAGTCACGCGCATCAGCTTTATCCAACACTCGTGTTGAAGAAGTCTCTAAACTCCGGTTGAGGGACCCTAGGGGTTTCGCTTTCTCTCAACCCCGGTTGAGGGACCCCAGGGGTTTTGCTTTTCCTCAACCCCGGTCGAGGGAACCCGGGGGTTTTACATTTTTTAACTCCGGCTGAGGGACCCCGGTGTTTTTGCATTATCTTAATTTTGTTTTAATGGACTCCGGGAATAATCACGTAACCATCGATCTCCTATTTCACATCACCTCCCGCCTACTCTTATTTGCTCTACAAGCCGAAGCCTCTTGCTCCGGCTTATGTGAGGGAGGGGCATCTGGTAGGTATGGCCCAGTTGCCCAGGGTTACAAGATCAATACTCGGCCCAAGTTGTCTAGGGCTTTAAGCCCCATAATCGGCCCAATTACAGATTTGGTAACTAGGCCGCGGTAGCAACGCACAGGGGATTGAAGATTTCTCCCACGATCTCCTCTCAATCACGAAGGCAGATTTGGTGGCCATAATTTTAGGAATGTAGTTAGGGTTGTGATTGGTATGATATAAATAGTAGAATTCAAGATGTTTGGGGGGTTCGAACTCTGATTTTTGTGATATAATCTGTAAATTAAACGAAAGAAGGAGAAGAGAAAAAGAGCCCGGCAGGGACATTATTTTCTCCGTGGACGTAGATCTCCGGATCGAACCATGTATACCTTGCGTTATGTTGTCTATTTTCCTTTTAATTTGTTATCTTTTGGTTGGTACTTTCTTGATAACGGATTGCGCTTTATCAGATGTCAATGATGTTAAGTTTGTAGAGGAGGCAAGCAAAGATGGGTTGATATTCAGTTATGTTGTCAACCTCCGAATATTCCAGATATGAATGTCCTAGATCTTAGATTTTTTAGAGCCCTTGACTCACTCCAACATTAAGAAGCCCCGTCTACGATCGAGGAGTTTATTAGTGCATTACAAAATGCTTTTGAAAAATTTCCCAGTGACGATTTAAACGTGTTATTGACACTACAATCGTGCATGGTTGAAGTGATGAAAAGATCGGGTGGCAATAATTACACGATCTCGCATATAAACAAACAAAAATTAATTAGAGATGGTTAGCTACCAAATTGTATTCAGATCGAGACAGAAATCTTAGATATGGCAAAAGCATGTATTGAGTAGTATTAATTTTTTAGGAAAAGTTAGCAAATTTTAATATAAATGGTAGTTTGGATATCTTGGCTTTGACAAATTGTATTATGTATATAAGAACTGAAAAAAGCAAAAAAATGACAATAGAAGTAAAAATAGAACTCTGAAATTTCTCCAACAGATAAGAAAACAACATGTAGGAACAATTTGTAAATTATCCAACCAACGTAGTAAAAACAAGAAAGAAATAAGACTTAAACTAAAAAAAATCTTGAATACTTCATATATTTTTTCTAGATTCCGAAGGACTGCAACACTTTGGTAGAATAATTTTTAACATTTCATCTATTGTACGATGATACTCCTGAGAAGAGGAAATGTAGTCATCGTGTTTTGGCGGTGCATTCAAATCGAGCAACGACTTCGTCAAAATTGTCGAGTCAGAAACTGTTCTGGAAGAAAATAGACAATTGTCTTGTATAGCTTTTGGGCAGTAGGAGTTCTCCTCAGCTTTTAAATCCATGTCTTTTTAGTCTTTGTAATTGAGAGATCGATTTTTTTGACGAAAAATGTGTGAAAGTTGTACAAGTGGTAGGAAAATATAGAAGAAACTAGATTACATTTAATGGAGTAGGTCAGTTATCCCAGGAGTTAAAACAATATTCTTAAAAGAATTTTCATGTTTCAAGAAGTGATGTGCAGAAAATTTAAATTCACTTTTATCTTTTCAACACTAAAAGTAACTAATTAATAATTATATATTAATAATTGATTTGATTATATTTTTTCTATATATAGTAACTGGACTATATAATTGTGACATCCCAAAAAGGAAATAAATCTATATATAATTGGGACGAAGAAAGTATTTTATTAAGATAAAACCATCACATATTTAGATATTAAATTATATCATATTTAGTTTTATTAAATTCATTATTTTTTAAATAAACTTCCGTGCGATGCACATAAATATTACTAATTAAAAAAAAAAAAAAAAAGGAAAGAACGCCCATTATCTTTCCACGTAAATTACTTAAAAAAGAAATAAAAAATGATAGCATAATCTTTCCATGCGTATATAATTAGTTAAGGTTTTTATAGTAAGATAGATATTTAGTTAAGGTTTTATGGTAAGATCTTGGTTATGAGAAAGATTTTACGATAACAAAAGTTATTTTTAGCTGAGATTGAGGTGGTCTCCAACAAGGAGTAGGAGTCTTCTCCATATCCGGCCCAGCTCTCCTCAAAACTATATATGCATATGCACCCTTGTTCTATACTTACATCTCAATTCCATCCAAAACCAAGAGCAACCACCGATCATGGCCACCCGTGACGGCGTTCTGTCCGCCCTGGATTCTTCCAAAACACAATTATACCACTACAAGGCCGTCGTCATCTCCGGCATGGGCTTCTTCACCGACGCCTACGACCTCTTCTGCATATCTCTCATCACCAAACTCCTCGGCCGCATCTACTACCATGTCCCCGGTTCCCCTAAACCCGGCGTCCTCCCACCGTCCATCGCCGCCGCAATCAACGGCGTCGCCCTCTGTGGCACCCTTCTCGGCCAGCTCTTTTTTGGGCTCCTCGGCGACAGAATGGGCCGCAAGAAAGTCTACGGCTTCACCCTCTTCATCATGGCTCTATGCTCCATCGCCTCCGGCTTGTCTTTTGGGAGCTCGCCCAAAGCTGTTATGACTACCCTCTGCTTTTTTAGGTTTTGGCTAGGGTTTGGTATCGGCGGAGATTACCCTCTCTCCGCCACCATCATGGCAGAGTATGCCAATAAGAAGACCCGCGGGTCGTTTATCGCGGCAGTTTTCGCTATGCAAGGGTTCGGAATTCTTAGCGGTGGAGTTGTTGGCATGGCGGTTTCTAGTGTCTTCCGGGCGTTGTATTCTGCTAAGCCGTATTCGGTTGATCCGGAGGGCTCTACCCCGCCGGAAGCTGACTATGTGTGGCGCATCATTCTCATGCTCGGCGCAGTCCCGGCGGCAGTGTCGTATTACTGGCGGATGAAGATGCCGGAAACCCCCAGGTACACCGCTCTGGTGGCGCACAACACCGAAAAGGCATGCTTAGACCTGGAGAAAGTCATGAAGCATGTCGAAATTCAGAAACATGTAGGAGCAGTTAGTGTAACTAGTGAAAATTGTTTTAAATTGTTTTCAAAAGAATTCTTACGCAGACACGGACTGCATTTGCTGGGAACATCTACCACCTGGTTCTTCATCGACGTCGCTTACTACAGCCAGAACCTCTTCCAGAAAGAGATCTTCAGCGCCGTGGGTTGGCTGCCGCCGGCGAAATCCATGAGCGCACTTGACGAGGTTTTCAAAATCTCCTTAGCCCAATTCCTGATCGCACTATGCGGAACAGTTCCGGGGTACTGGGTAACTGTGGGGCTCATCGACAGAATCGGGCGGTTCGCCATCCAACTCCAGGGCTTCTTCTCCATGACAGTCTTCATGCTGGCCCTGGCAATTCCGTACCACCACTGGACGTCCAACAAGGCGGGGTTTCTCATTATGTACGGGCTGACATTCTTCTTCGCCAACTTCGGGCCCAACAGCACCACGTTCATTGTTCCGGCTGAGATATTTCCAGCGAGGTTCCGGTCGACCTGCCATGGGATATCAGCGGCGGCGGGGAAGGCCGGGGCGATAGTGGGAGCGTTTGGGTTTTTATACGCGGCGCAGAATGAGGAGAAGGGTAGGACAGATACGGGGTACCCTACGGGAATCGGGATAAGGAATTCGCTGTTTATTTTGGGAGGGATTAATGTGTTGGGGTTTATCTGCACTTTTTTGGTGCCGGAGGCTAATGGAAGATCGCTTGAGGAAATGTCTGGGGATAATAACCAACAACACCACCCTCCCATGGTTTAATTACATGTTCTTTTTCTTGCTAATTTACTGTATGTTTCTCTCTTTCGATGCCATCGGTTAATTGCCAATTTTTATTTTTATTCCTCTAAATTTTTATTTTTGTTCCTTGAGGAACATGAAGATGTAGGTGTTAGATTTGCAAATCTCGTATCCAATTAAAATACTATGTAATAAAATATATGTTGGCAATTAATTTGACATTGATTTTTTTAACATTAGGAATTAATCAAATAAATTTTTAAGTACTAATAGTTAATTTAATTGATGATTTGTTACATATTTTATTCACCAATGAAAATCATCACGTGTCAAGAAGATATTACTAAATTAAATTACATTAATTTAGTAAATATTCGAAGGAATTATCATAGATATTGATAGGGGTGACCCGGTTACCTCGGGCCGGATTACCTCGGGTCGGGTTAATCCTGAGCCCACTCACCAGTTCAATGAGCATGCCAGCAACCGCGAAGGCCCAGGCCCAACAGGCCCAGCAACACGCATTCGGCCCAACAAATGCGAATCTGTCACGTAAATCCCAACTGCCATGATCTTTTCCCAACGGCCATGCAGATTTGGGAGGCAAGATTATAGGGATTTAGTTAGGGTTTGGGTTTAGTAGTATAAATAGAGGAAAAGAACTCTGAATTAGGGTTCGCACTTTGCTTTCTGTAATACGCACTGTAAACTCAACATTCGAGTAAAAGAAACACCTCGGCGATTGCCGTTTTCTGCCCGTGGACGTAGATCTCCGGATCGAACCACGTATATTGTGTGTGTTTTTATATTCTTTTCGCATTAATTACTGTTTGATTGGGTGTTTTCCGGATTGCGCATTAACAAATTGGCGCCGTCTGTGGGAACGACAAGATCGCATTCAGTAATACCATTGCCTGCTGAAATCATGGTGACAACCCGTCAGAACCAATCCCGCCGCGGAGATCAATCTAACCAGGATCCACCCGTGGATCAAGTGGCGCCTCCGAGACAATCGCCGGCAAGAAGCGCTTCCGCTCATCAGGGTAATCAAAACCCTCCACCCCCTCAGGATCAGCAAAACCCTAATATTGCTGCAGCTCAACCACCGGTAAACGTCCAAATTACCCCCGAATTGCTCCAGGCTTTCCTAGAAGAACATGCACATGTTCTCCAAGATTGGGCAGCCAACCGCCTACATCCATCGGAGCCCGTCGCAGAGCCCGCTAACCACAATAACGATTCTGGTGTGCCTCTACCCCGTCCCCGTGGTCAACGGAACCCTGGATACCGGGGACATCAGGATCGACGAAGGGAACGACCCGGTTCTTCCGAGGACCTTGGGAGTTCAAATAGATCACGACCTCACAACGAGGAACACACCGATGTGGATCGCCGCCGTCCACTTAATGCGGCTAAAAGAGTTCGCTATGCAAATGCTCATACTCTGGACCTTCAAGAGTACGAGCGAGTTCAACGCAATGTTGAACTGGATAGGATCCTGGGCATGGATGCCAATGGAGAGATCATCACACCGTTCTCCCAGGCAATCATGGACACCTCCCTTCCCGAAGGGTTTAAACGGCCAGCTATACCTCCTTACAATGGCACTGGAGATCCGGCCAATTTTCTGGGTGCTTTTAGGCACAGCATGCTTAGTCATGACAACATCACACCTCTGCAGTACTGCAGGATTTTCCCGGAGTATTTACAGGATGAAGCTCGGGTATGGTTTGATTCTCTCCCGCGAAACAGCATATCATCGTTTAGAGAACTTGCCGAGCACTTTTGGGCAAGATTTGAAGCCCGGGTGAAGCCCGCGGCCACCATGGCCGACGTCATGACTATGGAACAACGGGACGGTGAATCCGTTACCCAATTTCTGGACCGTTTCACAACGGTAAGTCTCAAGGTGGGAGACTGCCCTGACAATGTGGCCATCGGCGCCTTCATGAATGGACTCCGTCCCGGAGCGCTGCACACCGAGTTAGCTCAGAACACACCGGTCACAACTCGAGCGCTGTTCCAAACAGTGTGTAAATTTGCGAAGGCTGAGGAGCAGACTCGTCAGAAGCGTGAAAAGCACGCGGCTAAGAGGCAGGCCGACAAAGCCCAAACTGGGCCTAGCACCCGAGCTAGTGCATTTTCCCGTCTGACAACGGGGCGCTCAGAATCCCGGAGTGAAATTCCGCAATTGACTCCGCTGACGAAGTCACGGGCTGAAATTCTTTCACTCCACAAAAACGACTTCCGACCTTGTCCCCGGATGACTGCGCCTCCTGAAAAGAGAAATCGTGGCAAATGGTGTGAGTACCACCGAGATCATGGACACGAAACGGATGAGTGTCGGGAACTCGGCAAAGAGATTGAGGAATGCCTCAAGAAAGGATTCTTGCGGCAATACGTCGCACGTACTGGCGACCGACCTCGGGCAAACCATAATGGAGGCTCGTTTCATACCCGAGGAGGTTACCATGACCGAGATACTCAACAAAATCGGCCGCATTGGCAGAATAATCGGCAGGGGCCCAATAATCATGCACGACAAGATTCTGGCAGTCGCCAGCCGCCACATCTCCAACTTCTACCTCCTCCTCCTCCGGGAGGACCCCGGGACGACGCACCCCCTCACGTGATAAACGTGATATACGGAGCCCTACCCACCGGGGCTTCGCGACATGCTTTGAAAGCAGAAGCTCGACGTCCTCCACCCGAGGAGCCACGTCACAAACGTCTCCATCAGTCCGAGACTGTCAGCTTCACGGATAGGGATCCGGTCCCTGAGATAACACCCCACACTGACGCTATTGTCATCGACATGACTGTAGCTAACATAACAGTACGGCGGGTCTTCGTCGACAATGGGGCCGCAGTGAGCATCATATTTGCGGACTGTTTCGAGAGGATGGGGATTTCCCGAGATCAACTCAAACCGGCCCCCGGGCCACTACAGACTTTCACCCAGGGTGAAGTTCGGCCAGAAGGTATCCTCACCCTCCCAGCGTCGTTAGGAACTTACCCGAAGGTGAAAACCATCTTCGTGGATTTCTATGTGGTGAATTCCCCCTCACCATATAACATGATATTAGGCCGGGACTGGCTCACCCCGGCAAAAGCCATATGCTCTACGTATCACCTCGCGCTGAAGTTCCCCACCTCGCATGGTGAAGAAACCGTCCGCGGGAGCCAACGGATTTCGAAAGAGTGCATGTACGTGGCACTCAAAAAGACTGCCAAGGTTCCGCCCAAACAGCAGCTTCAGGTAACATCACAGGTCCTGGAACCCCGGGACTGCACCCCACTGGGTGATGTCACTGTCCAAATCCCGCTAGATCCGTCTAAGCCGGAGCAGACAGTAACAGTAGGAGCCGTGGATGTGCCATGGCTACATCAGGCCATTATTCAGACCCTGCGGGAGTATTCCGATGTTTTCGCATGGTCTCCTTCGGATATGCCCGGAGTCTCTCCCGAGGTGATTACCCACAAGCTAAATATCGACCCTAGTGTCAAGCCCATCCAACAGAAACAGAGAAAATTTGCCCCGGAGCGAAATGAGGCCATTCGAGTTGAGGTAAAACAACTCCTGGACGCGGACATCTTATTCGAGGTATTCTACCCCTCTTGGTTATCCAATCCGGTAATGGTTACAAAAACCAGTGGGGCCTGGCGGATGTGTGTCGATTTCTCCGACCTCAACAAGCACTGTCCGAAGGACTGCTATCCTCTACCCTCTATCGACCAAAAGGCCGAGGCCATTACGGGGTACGTGGCACTTTGTTTCTTAGATCTGTATAAAGGCTATCATCAGATCTTTATGGACCCACAGGATGCCGTCAAAACGGCATTCATCACTGCCTTCGGGTGCTACGCTTTCAAGAAACTGCCCTTCGGGCTCAAGAATGCCGGAGCCACCTACCAGCGTCTAATGGACTCCGTCTTCCATGACCAGATAGGTCGCAATGTTGAGGTTTACGTCGATGACTTGGTCATCAAAAGCTCCTCTCATCCTTCATGCGTGCAGGACATCGCCGAAACCCTGCGCACTCTGCGGCGCTATAATTTGCGCCTCAATCCAACAAAATGCACTTTCGGTGTTGGCTCCGGGAAGTTTCTCGGATACATGGTATCACAAAGCGGCCTACAAGCCAACCCGGCTAAGCTTCGTGATGTGTTAGACCTACAACCACCAAAGACATTCAGGGATGTTCAACGCCTTACAGGTGGCCTAGCAGCTTTAAACAGATTCTTATCAAAAGCAGCGGAGCGCCAACTACCATTTTTTAAGATCCTCAGACAAGCGAAGTCCTTTGAGTGGACTCCAGAATGTACTGAGGCCTTCGAGGCCTTGAAACGACATATACAGCAGCTGCCCACCTTGTCAGTTCCTCTCCCCGGAGAGCCGCTGTACGTATATCTGGCTTCTGCCGAGGAGGCTGTGAGCGCCGCTCTTGTGCGAGAAGTGGAAGGGGTTCAGCACCCCGTATATTTTGCCAGCCGGGTGCTTCATGGAGCAGAGACGCGATACTCCGAGCTTGAAAAAACCGCCTTGGCCCTCGTTATGGCAGCTCGGCGCCTCCGACCATACTTCCAGGGACGCGAAATACGAGTCTTGACAAACCATCCTGTACGCCAGATCCTTGTAAAACCCGAGGTGTCTGGGCGTCTCGCCAAATGGGCCATCGAGTTGGGAGAGTATGACATCCAGTTCCTTCCCCGCCGAGCCATCAAGGGTCAAGCCCTCGCTGATTTCCTGGCCGAAACTCCGGTGGACAGTCATGAGACCCCCTCAGACAAAGATACACAGCACCACGACACACTCGCCCCTCCACCTCGGAAGTGGCAGCTATTTGTGGACGGCGCATCCACGGTCCGAGGAAGTGGCGCCGGACTACTCCTCATCAACCCCGAGGAGGCTGAGTTTAAATATGTCATAAGGTACAAGTTTAAGGTAACCAACAATGTAGCGGAGTACGAGGCAGTCCTCGCCGGACTCCGGCTCGCTCAATCTCTAGGTGCTCGTCACCTAGAGCTCTTCACGGACTCCGAGATCGTGTCTAAGCAGATTCAGGGGACTTATGTCGCCAGGGAAGAAACCATGGTCAGGTACCACACTCTAGCGCTTAAGCTCATCTCAACTTTTGATACAGTTGTTATACAGAAAATCCCGCGGACCCAGAACTCCAGGGCAGACGCGCTCAGCAAGATGGCCTCCGCGGTCCAAACAAATATATCCCCGGATATCATGGTCGAAGACCTCTCCCATCCGTCGATTCATGAGGCTACAGTTTCTGTATTGACCGACAGCGATCCGAACTGGATGACTCCGATCATTCAGTACCTTCGAAATGGGACTCTGCCCACTGACAGGCTACGAGCTCGGCAAGTTGTGCTCAAAGCCCCCAAATACTCCCTTCATAACGGAGTCTTATATCGACAATCGTACTTGCAACCAAACCTCCGGTGCTTGCCACCTACCGAGGCCATTCAAGTTCTGAGGGAGTTCATGAAGGGGCCTGCGCTAGCCACATCGGCTCCCGAACACTAGCCAAAAAAATCCTTCGCTGGGGATATTATTGGCCTACTCTGTTCAATGACGCTCATGACCTAGTGTCCAAATGCAGCAAGTGTCAACTACACTCCCGTGTAAAGCACCTACCACAAACCGAACTCACGGGAATCCAGAGTGCGTGGCCGTTCATTCAGTGGGGAATTGATATTGTTGGACCCTTCCCTGTTGCTCCGGGGGGGTTGAAATTCCTGGTAGTCGCCGTAGACTACTTCACTAAGTGGGTCGAAGCCGAACCACTTACCGCAATCACTGGTCAGAATATTCTGAAGTTCGCATGGCGCAATATCATTTGCCGCTTCGGTATCCCGAGCACTATTGTCTCAGACAATGGTAAGCAGTTTGCCAATGACCCATTCCGCTCATGGTGTGAGGAACTCCACATCAAACAGATGTTCACCTCGGTCGCACACCCTCAAGCAAACAGACAGGTTGAGGTCACCAACCGGACCCTCCTCACAGGAATAAAAAAGCGCCTGGACATCGCCAAAGGCCTCTGGGCCGAAAACCTTCCACAAGTCTTATGGGCCATCCGCACAACGCCGCACACCTCCACCGGGGAAACTCCTTACAGCCTTACCTACGGCTCCGAAGCCGTCATTCCAGCCGAAATCAGTGTGCCGAGTCCTCGCCTACTTACCTTCGTTCCGGACGATAACGACGAGGCACTTCGCGCGAATTTGGATGAGCTTGAGAATCGCAGGGAACAAGCGTTCGTCCAGCAGGCTAGGTGCAAACAGCGAGCTGCACAGTACTATAACCTCCGGGTCCGAGGTACTCAGTTCAATGTCGGGGACTTGGTTCTTCGACTCAACTCGGCCAGCAAAGCTGCCCCCGAGGGCAAACTACATGCTTCGTGGGAAGGTCCATACCGAGTCGTTGCCACGCATGACTCCGGCTCTTATCAGCTCGAACATCTCAACGGGGCCCCGATCCCCCGAAGTTGGCACGTCACAAACTTGAGACGGTTCTATCTATAAAAGCTAAATCACAAGTACTTTCTTTCCTTTAATTTCCTTTATAGTTGTTATTCTTTTTTGTACTCTTTAATTAGCTCCGGCATCTATCATTGAATAAAATTCTTCTGTTCATGCACCTCGCTGTGTTTTTTTTTACGTTACGGGGACGCCCTAACACATACATACTATCATTACTAGTCTCCGGACAATTAAACCTTACTCTCGGTCCGCCCGAGGAGGTTCGCATACTAGTCCCCGGACTCACACTACTTTCTCGTCTGTTTAACCGGAGAAATGCTAACTCCCGCCTGATCCGTCAGGGGAGATTGGCCTAGTCCATACCGTGTTCCCGAACACCTACTCAAACAATTAACAGATTTTATATCATGTTCCCGAACACCCAATCAAAATGATTTGTAACAAATTCTTTTCACTACAATTTGTGCATGTTACAACAGTCTTGTTATAAACCACAAACTATTCAAATCACATGGTTTTTTACATAAACACTTCAAAAAAAAAAAACAAAAAACAAAAATACTAAGACTAACGTCTATGGCCCCCGAGCCAATACTGCGCACTCCGGTGCTGGGACCCACCCCTCGGTCTACGCTGGGTCCTTCGGGATCTTGAAGTCCCTTGACCTCGGGCTCCGGCCCTGTTACCCTCTCGGGACCTGGCTCGGTCATCTCTCCTAGGCTCTCTTCGACGAGGACTTTCCCTAGGCGCTGGCCTCGGGGTTTCAACTCGGGTCCGTGCCCGGTTGCCGGGATGTGGTGCTAACCTCGGTGTCTGGGCCCACTGCTCAGGGTCCCACTCCTCCGGGACCATAACTTCGATTTCCTGGGCCAGCTCCTCGACTATCTCCTCGGCAACTGCTGGAGGTTCTTCAGTTGTGGCCACCGAAGCTGGCTCCCTAATGACTATGCCTTTGCTCTGCACGGAGGGTTTTTTCTGGCCTTTGGACTTCTTATCCTTTCGAGGAGCTCTCTGAGTACTTCGGTCCTGACTAGTGCTCGCAATAAACTCCTCAGCAGTAGGCCTTCGCCTGATTCGGCCCTTTAGACCTTCATACATGCTGAGCAACAGTTCGAGGACTTCTCTTTTCCTCAACAGCTCCGCAGGCTCTACTGAGCTCCTCGACATCAGCGCCGCGATGTCACTCTGGATTTCGACAGTCCGCTCTTCTACTTCTTCAAAGGTTAGCAGACCGAACTCGGACAGGATCCGTTCATATTCCTTATGGTGAACGCGGACGCGGCTCATCTCGGCAGCAGTGGTTCGATACTGCATCTCGAAGTCTTTGGCCCTTTCATTGGCCTCAACCACCTTCCTCTCCGCCGAGGCTATCTGCTTTTGCAACTTGGGCACTACGTGCAGCTCCAGGCGGTTCTTCTCTCCGCGGAACCACTCAAGTGATGTCATTAATTTCTTTATTGTATCGTGCAGCTCCGCGGTGTTCTAGACAGTTGGTAAGAATCAAACAGAATTACTCTCAAACATAGAAGAGTTGATACAGTTCGGCAACACACAATGGATTACAAAAATGAAAAGATTGCAAGGGTTCGAAAAGAGAAATTGTATTTCACATTGTCAGAATACAACGGTTCAGTTACATCATCCCTATCAATTCTACAAATTTACAAATTTAAATTTGCGGGGATCTATTGACCTCCCGCTCAAGTGCCTCTGTTTCTTCGGGCAGCTCTTCTTGCTGGCCCTCAGGCACTTCGGTATTTCCCCCCCTCGGCCGCAACGACAGCTTCGGTTTCAGCAGGGACTTCGGATTCTACCAGGGGGAGGGGCTCGGTGTTTTGAGGCGCCGGGGCCAGTTCACCGCGGCAGAAGGCCAAGAATTCTTCATCTTGGTCCACTATGCAGTTGGCCACTTCTGCGGCAGTCAGACGCTGCCTCTTTCCCCCGAGCGCGTTCACCAGGGGCCATTCCGGCTGCTCGGCCAGCGCGGCGTAATATGCCCTCTCCACCTCGGCCGCCGCCTCGGGATCATACCCGAACTCTGGACGATTGATGTCCACGTCCGGGTATACCTCCTTCACCTCCTCCAGCACCATGGCCCGCGTGGCTTTGTCCCCTATCGCCACAAACTTTGTCTGGAAATCCAAAAAAGTGCTGGAGTGCAGTAATTTCTCAGCAAACGCCCTCAGTAAAGGTCCCTGACCTACAACCACGGCGGCTTCCCTTGCCTCCATTTCGGCTCGAAGTTGCATCAGTTCACCTCGGAGGCCGTGGTTTTCCGTCTCTATGCTGCGCAGACGCGCAACCTCGGACTCGACCACGGCAGCCCTCTTGCGTGCCTGGGCCAAGTCGTAGGAGAGTTTGTCATTCTTGGCGCGAAGCTCTCGCGCTGTCGCAGCTAGCTCCTCCCTGGTCTCTATTTCATTCTTCAGGCCGACCTCGATTATGCCTTTGGCCAGCCGAAGAATCTTCTCGGCATCCGCGCTATCGAACCCCAGCGTACTGGGGATCACCTGCTCCCCCTGAAATAGTTAAATACACAACGAGGCGCACGGGTTAAACCTCTGATACACACCTCGTGTAAGATAAACTACTGATCAGCATTCTGAATATTACCTCGGTACTTGCCCCAACCCGGGGTCTTTTGGCTGGTGCTTGCGGAGCCCCAGTAGGCTCCGGCCTCTTCTTCGATGACACCGGAGAACCCGCCGGCATCGCCCTCTCCTCCGACCCCGATGACGGTCGGACACTCTGCGACGTCTTCTCTCGGGGAGTCACCTCGGTGGCTTTCCCCTTCTTCTTTGCCGCTGCCGACGCTGCAGGGCTTCCCGAGGCCGGCTGCTTTCCGAAGCGTCCCACTGCAAATATATATATCAAAGGTCAGTTCGCGCACAACGGCAAATTTGAATAACAGGACAAAAAACTCCTACCCTCTTCGGCATCTCCGCTCCCTGAATAATATGGGCTAAGCCCAGCCTTCTCCAGTTCCTCCTCGGAACAGAGGGTTTGGAAAGTCCCCACTTGCAGGAATATGTGCCTCATCTCAGCCCCTGGATTCTCCACAGGAGCGGAATCCTGCACCTCGTCACTCCTCCACTTCGGGAGGGCTATTTTATTCCTAACAAAGATGAATCTCTCCTTCCACCCCTCTACCTTGCTCGGGTTTTGAACCTTGAACCCTCCGCGGGCTCGAGGACTAAAGGAGTACCATCCCTTGGACTTCCCGAAGTTCTTAAGCTGGAAGAAAAACCTAAAAAGTTCTACCATTGGTTCTACTCCGGCCATTTTACTAACTACAGTAAAACCTACCAATTGCCTCACCGCGTTCGGTGCTAATTGGCAGAGGGCAATGCCGTAGTATCTTAGCAGCTCTACGACTATGCTCCACAACGGCAATCTCAATCCTACTCTAAGGGGGTCAATGTACACGGTCATAAACCCCTGCGGGGGGCAACAGGCCCTATCCTCGGGGGTCGGAATTATGTACTCAAGGTCAAACGGAAGATAAAAAGATGGGAGTTCCCTCTCCAGCTGCCCCCGCGACATTCGTAAACCTATGGAGGACACCTCGAGGTCAACCGCCGGACATTCGTAAAATGATATCGTCCGGGTATTACACTCTACGCCGTCAACTCTCTCTATGGTTCTTATGGAATCCTTCTCCGGAAAAATATACGATAGGGGGGGGACATCTAACGGAGTGTCCGCATCTCCAACTACTCTGACCGAGGCCGAAGAAGGGGCAGAAGATGAAGCAGATGAGGAAGATGACATACTTACTTGATTTGAATTCGAAAGGTTGGAATTGAGAAATTTTTGATCTCTGATGAATCACAAACGCAAGGTTCCTCTTTTTCCCGCTTTCTATAACAGATGAACGCAATAGAGAAGATGAAAAGTTACTGTGCAGTTATTCCTTATATAAATGCAAAGCACCGACGGCTCTGATGCAGCCTATTCAAATTCAGTGATGAGGATTCATGCGTGCTTCTCACGCGCTTTACAGTTACCGAGGCGCGTGGGGAACAGCTGTCTTGGAACTCGCAGAGCGTGTCACTTCACGCTCCTCTCTCTCATTATGGCGCCGCCAGTCACATCAGTCTCACCCTTCTTCAGGAAGATTCAAGATACACTCCGGTGTACTTTTCGCCTCGGCCATACCACTACACTCCGGTATTCCAACCACTTCGGCCCAATATCCCACTCCGGTGTACCATACACTTCGGCCAGACTGTCATGTACTTCAGACGTGTTTTGCGCCCCGAGCAAGTTCGGTAACTCCTTACAAGTGTTAAACACTTCGGCCCGCCAGCGACCCCGGTCCTTTTTCCACCCCGGTGACAACCGAAGCTCCTACCTCGCTTCGGCTGGGGGGGGGGCATCTGATAGGGGTGACCCGGTTACCTCGGGCCGGATTACCTCGGGTCGGGTTAATCCTGAGCCCACTCACCAGTTCAATGAGCATGCCAGCAACCGCGAAGGCCCAGGCCCAACAGGCCCAGCAACACGCATTCGGCCCAACAAATGCGAATCTGTCACGTAAATCCCAACTGCCATGATCTTTGCCCAACGGCCATGCAGATTTGGGAGGCAAGATTATAGGGATTTAGTTAGGGTTTGGGTTTAGTAGTATAAATAGAGGAAAAGAACTCTGAATTAGGGTTCGCACTTTGCTTTCTGTAATACGCACTGTAAACTCAACATTCGAGTAAAAGAAACACCTCGGCGATTGCCGTTTTCTGCCCGTGGACGTAGATCTCCGGATCGAACCACGTATATTGTGTGTGTTTTTATATTCTTTTCGCATTAATTACTGTTTGATTGGGTGTTTTCCGGATTGCGCATTAACAGATATCAAATCATGATAGATCAATTACAAAACTCCACATATTAAATGTTGCAAAAATAGACACCGTCAAAATTGAGATAGTTCAGACGGATTCACATGAACTTGAGGAGATATCAATGACGATAGAAATTTAAGTAGTTGGGTTTTGATCATGAAATTGAAGAAGTTTGATTAGTCAAGTTATCTTGTCCCGGGGCTCGAGTTCAAGATATTGCAAAATTATTAAATTAATTATATATAATTAATTTAATATTTATCTCATAGATATTTGATATTTTGTAGCACTAATTAAATTGTTCCGTTTGGATCATAGGTCCATTAGAGTTTTCCATCCTCAAATTATAATTAGGGTCTCATTGTTCCACAAAAAATCAACAACACAAGTTCAAGAAGCAAGTGGAAGATTCAGAGGTGTTCTACAAGCATTACAAATTCAATCTTGAGATTTTCAAGGCGTTATAAAGCCAATCTCGAGATTTTCCACATTTGATCCAAGAATAAGGTGTTGAGCCCCTCTGATCAGCATTTTCAAGTTAGAACTGCTAAGGTGTTTTTCATTGTTCGGCAAGATCTTCGAAGTCGTTCTTCTAGTATTCATCTAAGTACATCGTTTAGTCCAAAATCAAGCTTACTAGCCTTAGGATTAACGTTACTCCAGTCAAAGTCCAGAACCGGGGAAGGTCAAAGTCAACTCCGAGTTTGAAGGCATTATACAATTGAGAGAAGAATCAAACAACTAGAGATAGAAACCAAAAAGTAGTAAAATTTACTCTTTTGATTTGAATGTTTGATTGTGTACATCTTTTCCTATTTATCTATTCAATACACGAACTTTGTTGTTACGGTAGGTCTATTGAATTGGAATTTATACATCGCTAGCTATATATATATATATATATATATATATTTATATATTAAAATACTTAAGACACTTTTGATTGGGATTACGTTGGAGTGTAATATATTAGGTTGGTATTAAATATAGATATACAACTTGATGGCTTGGGACAACTCATATTTATACAATGTTTGGTAGGTGGTATCGGGAATTTGTATTGTTAATACTTGTTTGGTAGTATTGACAATATGTACTATCATTTGGTACAATTTTGGTGGAATCCCATTTAAGCCCTTATGTTGGTTGAATAATTACCACATTAATTACTATTGACCCCGGAAATATCTTTCCTCTTCCAACACTCATCTAGGTCCGAAAAATGTTTTGCCTCTTACAACGCTCTTTGGCAGGTGTTGCGTTTGAGGTTAAGTATTGTGACATTATCGGGTTACTTAATTCCAAAAATGAGCTAGTGTTTACTTGTTTTTTATTTTTATAATTTATGGTATATTAGATGATTTCAATCCCAAGAAAATCTTTTGTTGAAGCAATAAATAATTTAAGCATCTGAATTCAAGATGTTACTCTTAGCAAAAGAGACTTACCCATTCCTTTGATTTTATCACACGAATCATCATCGGAAAAATATGAACAGTTAGTAAAATCAGACTTGGTTGATGACCATTAGTAAAACAGAGAGGACCTCCCTTACTTCCTCCATTGTTGACACAACAGTGTAACGTCACAGGGCTGCCACGACGAAGTCCTTTGGGCTAATTTGCGTACGGCTGACATGCCTTGCCATAGTTCGAGAACCTCTAACGTCGGGTAGAAATAACCATACTCAGTGCCCGCAAGTTCAGTGCACGAGATTGAATACAGGACGAAAAAATCAACTACAAGCGGTCGGGATGCAGATCAGGATGTTCATTTCCCCTTTCTCCGTCATTTGGCTCAACCTCCCGCAGGGGTGTGCGCAATCAGGATGCAGTTTAGGAATGGCATACTAAATAATGAAGTTCAAAAGCAAATTAGTTTTTTTGTGAACATTTCATTGGATTCTCAAATTCTATGTAGGTTGCTTGTTTAGCCTTACCGTTGATCCTGTTAAAACTAGATGTATTGCCTTTTTTAACACCAACTACATTTTGTCACTGCTAATTATACATGACCTTTGTTTCATGTTGTCATGTCATGTAGTAGGCTTCGTCTTGTATGTATATCACAAATCAAATTTAATTCCTTTGTTGGTGGACTCCAATTTCTCTCTTATCTGTTGGTTGGTATGTCCAATTTGGTAAATTAGGTGTGCCATAAGTGTTACGGTAAAAGTTGTTTGGTATCTCGTATCCAATTTGGTTTGATGTAATTCATAATTAACTTCTGAGCAATTGATTCAATGTACTCCTCCCCCCCCCCTCCCCAACTCACACACACATGTTCGTTCTTGCCAATCAACATCACACACTACTACAAAAAACTTAAAAGAGTACGATAAAAACACTGTAGTTAAAGGGGTATAGCAATCATAGTCATAGATGTCGTAGTCGTAGATCTATCACCAAGAACTACGATCAATGAACCGTGGTAGTTAATTATAAAGACTATGGTTGTCATCGTTGTCGTACTAGTAGCATCTACGACTACGGTATGTGTGACCACGATTGAGAACTTTCTTTGACTACGGTTTGAACCGTAGTAATTTATACTAAAGACTATGGTTGAAAACCGTAGTAGTAGATTTAACATCTATGACTACGGTATGTATGACCACGGTTGGTGACTTTCTTTGACTACGGTCTGATTAGTTATTAAAAATAAAGACAACGGTTGATAACCGTTGTTATTCATCATAAATCGTTGTCTTTACATAATTGCATTTATTTTATGATTATATTTTTTAATATTTAATAATTGATATATACATAGTTAATAATTTAAAATTAGTAAATCATATATATAAACAAAAACTGGACAATAAAGAAAAATTGCTCCAAATTTATTTGTCAATAATAACAGAAGTATAATTGTATAAAGTGTTAAAAAAATCAAGAACAAACTACAAAAAGTACTACACGACGTTGAAGATCTAAATTACCTCCTATATCTATAGTCTCAACCTTACAAGTTAAGGCTCTACTTGGTTTCGTCCTACATTGATCCCTTGAATGGATACGAGAGAATACATATAAATGCTCCCCTTAAAAGCCGGTACTCATATCCTGAATACATAAACATATGATGAAATAGGCATTACTACAACCATAAAAATAAAAAAAAAAAAAAAAAAAAAAAAAAGCAAAAAACATATTGGACACCATGTGTATTCAAATTAAGTAAATGAAGCAAAACAAATCCACTTAAAAGTGCAAAATGTGCAAAGGAAAAAATAAAGATTATAATTAAGTATCACACCAATTGCAAAAGTCGCTTTTCTGCATGGCAAAAAGAAATATATTGGACAATAAGTTTCTTCAAATTAAACAAATTCAAATTGACCTAGTCTCAAGATGATGAGAGCATAATTTTCAATATGTCTACTGCAATTTAAAGAGTAAAATGTGCACCTCTATACAAAATGTAAGTCTTTATGTCAGCAACTAATTATGAAGATAACCTCTTGTTATTGATATACTAGATAATACCTTGGTTAGGTTCCTGCTGATGCAAATTGCAAAGAAAACAAAAGCATGAAAAAAATTTGAACCCAAAATGACAAGTAAAATCAAGAAAAAAGTATATTTTTTACTTAGCAGCAACAAGAGCAATGGCAAATGCAATTACTATCACTCATCAATTAGGATATTGTTTTCTAATATTGGTTCTAAATTCCACTAAATGAAGGCATAAAAAAGGGTTTCTTATGATGGTTTAAGAAAAACACTCTTTAATGAATCAACCCTCAACTTAACTGTTCTCACGGAACTCCAGATCCTTCAGCATCAAGCCACACTAAGCACTAGCCTACACAGAAATTACGGAATAACTTTTGTAAGGGTTGAAACGGAATAGTTCGTATATCGAGTACATGGAAAAGAACGATAAATTGAAGCTGAATTAATTGCAACTAACATGTTTCCAGCAAAAAAAATCTTACATGAACTTAAATAACCTAATTTAATCTTCAAGGAGAAAGAAGTATCAAGACGAAGACAGAATTGAAAGATGATTAGGTTTACTAAAGTGAAATGCACACAATATTATTTATATAAAAGATAAAAGTAAAGATTGATGTCTTTCAGATGTTACAAATAGAAAAAGACATATTCCATCATAGAAAAGAAATAGATGAATTAGCAAGCTATAATAAATCATTTTAAGTCATGTACCATGGCATTCATAATATTTAAAAATGCCAAAACATTATTCTGTTTAGCAAAAGCAGGACAAAGACACTACAATAAGTTATGCCTCCTGATAGGTATGGCCCAGGAACTTCAGGTCGGATCAACCCGACCCGAAGCAACTGAGCCCAAAGGAGCGAGCCCAGCAACCAAACTGGCCCAGAAGTGCACGCGGGCCTGGAGCAGCCCAATCGCGGTATATTTGGAAAGTGAGATCCCCACATTCTCCTTCCAACTCCCATGCAAAGATGGTAGGCGTGATTGCAGGGATTTAGTTAGGGTTTGGATTGAATAGGATAAATAGCAGAATTGTTCTCAGATTTAAGGTTCGCACTTTGTACTCCTAAACTACGACGTGTAAGCTTGAAAGGAATATAGTGGAAAAATACCTCGGCAGGTGATATTTTACGCCCGTGGAGGTAGATCTCCGGATCAAGCCACGTATATCCAGTGTTCTTTAATTTTCTTGTATTGGGTTAGGTTACAAATTGAATTTTACTTCGAGTTCTCTTGATAACCGGATTGCGCTTTATCAATTGGCGCCGTCTGTGGGAACCGATTAGCAAGAAAACCCTAGTTTATTTCAACGTCATCGCAATCGCTATGGTGAATACTCGTAGGTCTGCTAATCCTACCCGGTCCCGTCGTGATCCTCCTGTGGACCAGAATCCGCCGCCCCGTCAACGAAACCAAGATCTGCCCGCGGAACACGCCAACATGCCGAATCATCCCCCTGCTGATGATCCGGCGTAAGTTAATCCTCCGCTTGTCCCCGAGTTGTCGCAGGTGCAGCGAGCCTTTCTTCAGGAACACGCCGCTCTGTTCCAAGAATGGAACAATCGGCGCGCCCACTCCGGTGAGCGCGCCAACAATGGTGTCGTAAACGTGAGAAATCCGCCCCGTGAATTGGACGAAGATCCCCCTCATCGAGCGAGGCTTGAGCGTCGATGATGGAGGACAGCCTCTCCAGTAGATAACCGCAGTTCTAATGGGTCGAGGCCCCGAGATGTCCACGAAGGTGTGCATCGCCGAAAACCTGTAGACGCCCCGAAGCGTGCTTGCTTAGACCAATCCCGTGTGCTGGATCCCTTGGAACAAGAGCAAGCCCAATTTACTGCGGAGGTTGACAAAGTGTTGGGCCTCGATGCTGATGGGGAGATCATCACCCCGTTCTCCGACGAGATTCTTGTTGTCCCACTCCCAGAGGGGTTCAAGCTTCCCCCAGTGGCCGTATACAACGGCACCGACGATCCAAGTAATTTTTTGAACGCCTTCAAGTATGCTATGTTCAACCGCAATTGCACTCCTCACCATTTGTGTAAGGTGTTTCCTGAGTATCTCCAAGACGAAGCTAGCTTTGGTTCGATTCTTTGCCCCGGGGCAGCGTAACCTCTTTTCGGGATCTTGCCGAATAGTTTTGGGCGCGTTTTCATACGCGGGCAAAGCCCATGGCCACCTTGGCCGACCTCATGAATATGGAACAATGGGATGGAGAAACTGTTACCCAATTTCTTGATCGCTTCATGGCGGAGAGCCTTAAGGTGGGAAGCCGGTCGGACGATGTTATCATCAACGCCTTTTTGAATGGCCTTCGCCCTGGGCCGCTTTACACCGAGCTGGTCCGGAACCCTCCAGCTCCGACCCGAGCTTTGTTTAACATTGTATGCAGGTTCGCCAAGGCTGAGAAGAGGACTCGCCGTAAACGTGAGAAGCATGCCAGTAAGCGGTAATCAGATAGAACACAAGCCGGGCCCAATACTCGGCCTAGTGCGTTCTCTCGTCTAAACAGAGGACGTCTGGAACCTCGCGGAGATATCCCCCAACTTACTCCGCTTACAAAATCACGAGCCAAAATTCTTTCTGTTCACAAGAACGATCTGCGGCCATGCCCGTGGATGACTGCTCCGGCAGAAAAGCGTAACCGCGACAAGTGGTGCGCGTACCACCATGATCATGGACATGAAACAGAGGAGTGTAGAGAACTTGGAAAAGAAATCGAAGATTGTCTAAAGAGGGGTTTCTTAAGACAGTATGTCGCTCGGACCGACGACAAGCCTCAGTCAAGCCAGAATGGAGGTTCGCAATAAAACCGCGGAGGCTACAATGACCGCGGTCTACGGCAAAACAGGCCGCAATGGCAGAATAACAGGCCTGGGTACAACAACTATGCGCGGCAGGACCAGGGAAGTCGTCAGCCACCCCACTTGTTGCCGCAACCGCCTCCTCATGGAGGACCCGGAGACAATCCGCCTACTCACGTCATAAATGTGATTTATGGGGCCATCCCCACTGGGGCTTCCCGAAGTTCCTTAAAGGCGGAAGCGCACAGGCCTCCTCCCGAGGAGCCGCGACACAAACGCCTCCACCAATCTGAAACCGTAAGTTTTACCGAAAAAGATCCTGTTCCCCAGCTCACCCCACATACCGACGCCATCGTCATTGACATGGCCGTAGCTAATGTTACAATAAAGCGGGTTTTCATCGACAACGGAGCCGCAGTTAGCGTCATATTCACCGACTGTTTTCAGAAAATGGGTATTCCTCGTGAATAACTCCGACCGGCCCCCGGGCCGCTACAGACCTTCACCTAGGGTGAGGTCCGACCTGAAGGAGTCATCAACCTTCCTGCATCGCTTGGAACTTATCCAGCAATAAAAACCATCTTCGTGGATTTCTATGTGGTTAATTCCCCATCACCATACAACATGATTCTAGGTCGAGACTGGTTTACCCCGGCGAAGGCCGTTTGCTCCACATACCACCTCGCGCTGAAATTCCCTACATCACATGGCGAGGTGGCTATCCGCTGCAATCAGCGAGTCTTCAAAGAGTGCATGTATCTCGCACTCAAAAAGGCAACGAAGGTTCCTCCCAAGCTACAGTTTCAGGTAACCACCTCGGCTCCCACCTCGGATTCATCTATATCGCTCGGGGACAACACTGTCCAAGTGCCGCTCGATCCAGCTAAACCGGAGCACACTGTAACCGTCGGCGCTGTGGATACTCCGTTGTTACATAACGCCATCATCCAGACCTTGCGAGAATATTCTGAAGTTTTCGCGTGGTCCCCATTGGACATGCCGGGGATCTCTCCGGAATTCATTACCCACAAGTTAAATATTGATCCCAGTGTCAAGCCCATATAACAAAAACGGAGAAAATTCGCTCCGAAGCGGAACGCAGCCATCCGAGTTGAAGTACAACAGCTTCTAGATGCAGACATTCTGTTTGAAGTACATTACCCATCCTGGTTATCTAATCCCGTGATAGTGACGAAGTCTAGTGGGGCATGGAGAATGTGCGTGGATTTCTCTGATCTTAACAAGCACTGCCCAAAAGATTGTTATCCTCTGCCCTCTATCGACCAAAAAGCCGAAGCTATTACTGGGCACAAGGCGCTTTGCTTTTTGGATCTATACAAGGGATACCATCAAATCCATATGGATCACAGTGATGCACTCAAAATGGCCTTTATCACTGACTTTGGATGCTTTGCCTTCAAGAAAATGCCTTTTGGGCTAAAGAATGCCGGAGCCACTTACCAACGCCTCATGGACCACGTCTTCCGAGATCAAATTGGTCGGAATGTAGAGGTATATGTTGACGATCTTGTTATCAAAAGTACCTCTCAATCTACATGTGTACAAGATATTGCGGAAACGTCAAACACATTGCGGCGTTATAATCTACACCTTAATCTGGCAAAATGCACCTTTGGAGTTGGCTCAGGAAAGTTTTTGGGCTATGTAGTCTCACAGCACAGCCTCCAGGCCAATCCGGCAAAGATTAGAGATGTGTTGGATTTGCCACAGCCGAAGACGGTAAAGGAAGTTCAGCGCCTAACCGGTGGTCTTGCGGCCTTAAATTGTTTCCTGTCTAAGGCCGCGGAGCGTCAGCTTCCATTCTTCAAAATTCTGCGGTAGGCAAAGCAATTTGAGTGGACCCCGTAGTGCACCGAAGCCTTTGAGGCTCTAAAGCACCATATCAAGCAGTTGCCCACTATGTCCGTTCCTCTCCCCGGAGAACCTCTATATGTATATTTAGCATCTGCCGAGGAAGCCATCAGCGTGGCTCTCGTACGCGAGACTCATGGAAGTCAGCACCCCGTATATTTTGTGAGCCCAGCACTCCAAGGGGCGGAGACCCGGTACTCCGTGATGGAAAAGACAGTGCTGGCTCTCGTCATGGCGGCCCGTCGCCTACGGCCTTATTTCCAAGGGCGTGAAATCAGTGTTCTCACTAATCACCCCATTCGCCAAATCCTCGTCAAGCCCGATGTGTCAGGGCGCTTGGCTAAGTGGGCTATCGAACTATAGAATATGATATTCAATTTCTCCCTCGCCGAGCCATCAAGGGTCAAGCCCTCACAGATTTTTTGGCCGAGGTTCCAGTGGCTGATCCCGGGCTGTCTGTAAATAACGCTAGTCCTAACCACGCCGACCTCGAAGCTCCAACCCGCAAGTGGCAACTATACGTGGATGGTGCCTCTGCGGTTCGAGGCAGTGGCGCCGGGGTCCTTCTTATTGGCCCCAAGGGCATTGAAATCAAATACGTCCTGCGGTTTAAATTCAAGGTGACTAACAATGAAGCGGAATATGAGGCAGTCCTTGCTGGGCTCCGGCTCGCTCAATCCTTTGCAGCCTCCCATCTCCAGCTTTTCACGGATTCCGAGGTGGTCTCTAATCAAATTAAAGGCACCTACACGGCCAAGGATGATACGTTGAAAAAGTACCTCGCTTTGACACTCAAACTTTTGTCAACTTTTTCTTCAGTTGATATCCAACAGGTACCTCGCAAGGAAAATGTTCAAGCTGATGCTCTCAGCAAAATGGCCTCCTTGGTCGTTACTAACATGTCTCCGGACACCATCGTCGAAGATGCACTTCATCCTTCCATTCATGAGGCCGCAGTCTCCGTATTGACTGAGAGCAGTCCCAATTGGATGACCCCGATCATCCATTATCTCCGGGATGGTACGTTGCCAGATGATAAATTACAAGCTCGGCGGATAGTTCTTAAGGCACCTAAGTATGCACTCCACGATGGGATTTTGTACCGCCGGTCGTACTTACAACCGAGTCTTCGTTGTCTTGCCCCTGCCCAAGCTGATCATGTTCTTCGGGAATTTCACGAGGGGGCCTGTGCCAGCCATATTGGCTCGCGGACGTTGGCCAAGAAAGTTCTTTGGTGGGGGTATTACTAGCCCACGTTGTTTAACGATGCCCATGATTTGGTGGCCAAATGCGACAAGTGTCAGCGACACTCTCGCGTGAAGCATTTACCACAAACCGAGCTCACTGGCATATAAAGTGCCTGGCCATTTATCCAGTGGGGAATTGATATTGTGGGCCCGTTTCCAGTCGCTCTGGGGGGACTAAAATTTCTTGTGGTCGTTGTCGATTACTTCACCAAATGGGTTGAAGCCGAACCTCTCACCGCCATCACTGGTCAGAACATTTTGAAGTTTTTCTGGCGTTGCCGCTTCGGCATCCCGAGCGCCATTATCTCAGACAACGGCAAACAGTTTGCCAATGACCCCTTCCGGTCATGGTGCGAAGAGCTCCACATTAAGCAAATTTTCACCTCGGTCGCTCATCCTCAAGCCAACTGTGAGGAAGTGATCAATATCATCAAGTGAGCTATACAAGGTAATAGGATGTGTCTAGATTGTGGAACCGGAATCAGGAGGTGGAGAACCGGATGATAAAACCGGGTTTCAGCATGAAGAAGTGAAGCTGTGCGCAGAAAACCGGGTTCAGGGTTGTTGAGCATAACCGTCAATTGTGACGGGGTGGTTTCAGCTTTGTGACGGAATAAACCGTCACATTTGTCCGGTAGCAGCAGTCGACTTCAAGCAGTTAGAACTTTCTGGGTACTTACATTCGAGCTGCAAGACCTATATCATTGAAGAGCTCTCTTCAAGGGGAAGATCACCACGTCGAGCAATTTCCAGTTTTCATAGATTACAGAGAGAATTAGATAGATAAAGTGTTTCTGCCCTAATTTGTTCCAGAATTGGGCATTTACGTTTCTGAGTGTAATTCCTGTAATTGATTGATTATCTTAGTGAATTGAGGTGTGCCTGGCCTCCGTGGATGTAGTTCATCTTGAACGAACCACGTAAAACGATTGTGTGCTTCATTTCATTTTCAGTTCTGCGCGAAGTGTCTTTCGGTCACAACTCTGGCCGAACAGTCTTGTGTTTCTCAAACTGTTAGTCTTCGAACCTGTTCCAGTTTCTTGGTGGTGTGTGTTTGGAGTTGATTTGTCTAACAAGTGGCGCCGTCTGTGGGAACTCAGCTCGCACAAGTCAAAGAAGAGGAGGAATGGCTGGTATGAAGATGGATTTTGAGAAGTTTACTGGAAGGAATGACTTCACATTGTGGAAGATCAAGATGAATGCAGTCCTGGTTCACAATAGCCTTGATCTTGCATTGCTACCTCTGGAATCATGGGAAGAAACTGAGAAATCCAAGTTTGCAGCAGTAGATAAGAAGGCCCTAAGTCTTATCTTCCTGTGCTTGGGTGATAAACCATTGAGGGAGGTGTCAAGAAGCAAGAGTTCCTTGGAAGCATGGAGGAAATTGGAAGAGCTGTATCAATCCAAGTCAGTTTCCAACAAACTGTTCCTGAAGCAGAAGATGTTGGCCTTCAAAATCACAGAAGACAAGGTAATTTCTGATCAACTTGATGAATTCATTAAGATGATTGAAGAATTGGAGGATCTGGATGTGAAACTGGAGGAGGATGACAAGGCATTGATGGTGTTAAACATTCTACCAAAATCCATGGAAAGTTTCAAGGATGCCCTGATGTATGGAAGAGATGAGCATCTGTCCTATGATGGAATAGTGAAGGCTCTGAGGTCAAAATGCTTTCAGACTCAAGGAGACAAAGGTTTGGTGCAACCCGGAGAAGGCTTGAATGTCAAATTCAAGAAACCATGGCAAGGAAAGAAGGGCCAAAATGCCAAGGATCCAAAGTCAGGGGACTCAAACTCTAAGAAGGGAAATGACTGGGTTGAAAAGAGGAAATGCTTCAAATGTAAACAGCCAGGTCACTTGAAGAAGGATTGTCCTAAGAAGAATAAGAAATCAGGTAATCAAGGGGCAGAAGCTGCTGCCATTGATCACCAACAAGACCCTCCAGAAGTATTAAATGTTACTGATTCAAGAATGGTGAAGGAATGGGTCCTGGACACAGGGTGTTCTTTTCATATGTGTCCCAATCAGACTTGGTTTAATGAACTGAAGGAAGAAGATGGGGGAAATGTTCTCCTGGGAAATGACCAATCCTGTCAGGTCAAAGGAGTGGGATCAGTGAGCATTAGAATGTTTGATGGGGTGATCAGAATCATCTCAAATGTTAGGTATGTTCCTGGCCTCAAAAGAAATCTTCTATCTCTTGGCTCATTGGTAACCAGTGGATGTCAGTTTAGCTCAGTAGATGGATTCTTGCATATCACAAAACATGGAAAAATGGTGATAAAAGGAAGACAGCATAATGGACTATTTATCCTGATTGGCTCACCTATTGTTGGAAGTGTAGATGTGGTCCTGAATAATTCTGAAATTGCTAAATGGCATAAGAGACTTGGGCACATAGGAGTAAAGGGACTGAAAGAATTGGAAAGGAGCGGAGCTATTGGAAAACTGGGAAATCAAGAACTGGAGTTCTGTGATCAGTGTGCTCTGGGCAAGTCCAAGAAGTTGCCCTATGGAAAGGGAGTGCATACAACTCAAGAACCATTAGATTATGTTCATTCTGACATATGGGGTCCTGCAAGAACAGAATCACATGGTGGTGCCAGATATTTCATGTCCTTGATTGATGACTACAGCAGGAAAGTGTGGATCATGTTACTGAAGAACAAGAGTGATGCCTTTCATAAGTTCAAAACATGGTTGATCCAACTGGAGAATGTCAAAGGAAAGAAGCTGAAGCATCTGAGGACTGACAATGGACTGGAGTACCTCTCTACAGAGTTCACAAATTTCTGTGAGGAAAGAGGAATAAAGAGACACAGAACTGTGCTAATGAATCCTCAACAGAATGGAGTTGCAGAGAGGTTTAACAGGACTCTTCTGGAAAGAGTGAGGTGTATGCTGTTAGATGCTGGGTTACCAAAGGTGTTCTGGGGAGAAACAATGGCCACAGCATGCTATCTTATAAACAGGTCACCCTCATCAGTATTTGGGTTCAAAACACCTGAAGAGGTGTGGAGTGGACAGAAACCAAGCTATGAAGGATTAAGGGTGTTTGGATGTCTTGCTTTTGCCCACACCAAGCAAGACAAATTAGATGCAAGGGCTCTCAGATGTGTGTTTCTTGGATATCCGGATGGAATTAAGGGTTACAGATTGTGGTGCCTAGAACAAGGAAATCAGAAGATAATCACCAGCAGAGATGTGAAGTTTAATGAGAATGTGATGGCTTATACTTCTACAGGCTCTAAGGAAGAATATGATGCTGCAAAAGAGGCAGAGGAGATATCAATTCAGGTGGAGCAACCTGCAGAAGACAATCACACACCTAAACCACACACAGAAGCACAAGACAGTGACTCATCATCTGAAGAGGAAACACAAACTGAACCAGCTCAAAACATCAGAGGATACAGCATTGGTAGGGATAGGCCTAGAAGAACAATCAACAGGCCTGACTTCTATGGCCAAGCTGGAAGTGTCTATTATGCCTTAAGTGTTGCTGAAGACCTAGAATCACAAGAGCCTAGCAGCTTTCAAGGAGCATTAGATTGTGAGGAAGGTGAACACTGGATACAGGCAATGACTGAAGAAATGGAGTCTCTGGAAAGGAATAAGACCTGGATACTGGTGGAGAAACCAAAAGGTCAAAAGCTTGTAAGCTCCAAGTGGATATACAAGAAGAAACTGGAAACAGCAGGGTCCAAGAAAGTGAGATTTAAAGCAAGGTTGGTAGCCAGGGGTTTCACTCAAAGAGAAGGAATTGATTACAATGAGGTCTTTTCTCCGGTGGTAAAACATTGCTCAATCAGATTGCTTTTATCAAAGGTCACACAGGAGGACATGGAACTGCAACAACTTGATGTAAAGACAGCATTCTTACATGGAGAACTAAATGAGGAAATTTATATGAAACAGCCAGAAGGCTTTGTCATTCCTGGGAAAGAAGACAAAGTGTGCTTGCTCAAGAAGTCACTATATGGACTTAAACAAAGTCCAAGACAGTGGAACAAGAGGTTCAATGACTTCATGATCAGTACTGGTTTTGTAAGAAGCCTTTATGACAGTTGTGTTTACTTCAACAAAGTTTCAAAGCAAGATAAAGTGTTTCTTCTGTTGTATGTGGATGACATGCTAATTGCTAGCAGAAATAAGGAGAAAATACAATGGTTGAAGGATAGACTTAATGCTGAGTTTGACATGAAGGATCTGGGAGAAGCAAAGAAGATATTGGGAATGAACATTATAAGAAACAGAGAAGCTGGAGTGCTGTGGCTATCTCAGAGACAATATCTTCAGAAAGTGTTGGAGAGGTTTCATATGCATGAAGCCAAACCTCTCTCCACTTCGGTTAATCTACAGAAGAAACTTTCCAAAGATCAAAGCCCAAAGAATGAAGAAGAGATCATACAGATGAGCAGTATTCCCTATGCAAGTGGAGTAGGAAGTCTTATGTATGGAATGATCTGTAGCAGGCCTGATTTGGCATATGCTGTATCTTTGGTAAGCAGATTCATGTCAAATCCAGGAGTTGAACACTGGGAAGCCTTGAAACATGTTATGAGGTATCTAAAAGGATCAGTAAACAGGTCACTGGAATTTGAGAAGAAAGCAGATGGAGGTACTGTTGCATTGGAGGGATTTGCTGACTCTGATTTTGCAGCAAATGTGGACACAAGGAAGTCAATCTCTGGGTTTGTGTTTACCTTATATGGGACAGCCATCAGCTGGAGGAGTGCTCAACAATCTGTTGTGGCACTATCTACTACAGAAGCAGAATATATTTCTTTAACTGAAGCCATTAAAGAGTCAATCTGGTTGAAAGGGGTGTTAAGGGATTTAGACATCAGGCAGAGGTGTGTAGTAATCTACTGTGATAATCAAAGTGCTTTGCATCTGGTGAAACATCAAGCATTTCATGAAAGATCAAAACACATTGATGTGAGGTTACATTTTGCTAGAGAAGTCATAGATTCTGGTTCTGTTGAAGTGAGGAAGGTGCATACTTTACATAATCCTGCGGATTTTCTCACGAAGGGAGTACCTGGAAACAAGGTGGATCATTGCTCAAGCTTGCTGCAGCTAGAGCAGTGTAATGAAGAGCTATAACAGAAAGGCAGTGGTGAGGCAGAAAAACAGGTGTACTTGATTCATTGAGGTGGAGATTTGTGAGGAAGTGATCAATATCATCAAGTGAGCTATACAAGGTAATAGGATGTGTCTAGATTGTGGAACCGGAATCAGGAGGTGGAGAACCGGATGATAAAACCGGGTTTCAGCATGAAGAAGTGAAGCTGTGCGCAGAAAACCGGGTTCAGGGTTGTTGAGCATAACCGTCAATTGTGACGGGGTGGTTTCAGCTTTGTGACGGAATAAACCGTCACATTTGTCCGGTAGCAGCAGTCGACTTCAAGCAGTTAGAACTTTCTGGGTACTTACATTCGAGCTGCAAGACCTATATCATTGAAGAGCTCTCTTCAAGGGGAAGATCACCACGTCGAGAAATTTCCAGTTTTCATAGATTACAGAGAGAATTAGATAGATAAAGTGTTTCTGCCCTAATTTGTTCCAGAATTGGGCATTTACGTTTCTGAGTGTAATTCCTGTAATTGATTGATTATCTTAGTGAATTGAGGTGTGCCTGGCCTCCGTGGATGTAGTTCATCTTGAACGAACCACGTAAAACGATTGTGTGCTTCATTTCATTTTCAGTTCTGCGCGAAGTGTCTTTCGGTCACAACTCTGGCCGAACAGTCTTGTGTTTCTCAAACTGTTAGTCTTCGAACCTGTTCCAGTTTCTTGGTGGTGTGTGTTTGGAGTTGATTTGTCTAACACCAACGGTCAAGTCGAAGTCACCAATCGCATACTACTTATGGGTCTGAAGAAACGCTTAGATCAAGCTAAGGGTCTTTGGGTCGAGAATCTTCCGCAGGTTCTTTGGGCCTATCGCACCACGCCGCACACCTCAACCGGAGAAACCCCCTACAGTCTGACTTACGGTTCCGAGACTGTTATTCTTGCAAAAATCGGAGTACCTAGTCCCCGCCTCATTACTCTGGATCCCGAGGCTAATAATGAGGCCATCCATGCTAACTTAGACGAGCTCGAATATCGTCGTGAGCAATCTTTTATTCAGCAAGCTAAATGTAAGCAACGCGCAGCTCAGTATCATAACCTCCGAGTTAGAGGTACTCAGTTCAACGTCGGAGACCTGGTACTCCGGCTCAACTCGGCCAGCAAGACTGCCCCCGAGGGTAAATTGCATGCCGCCTGGGAAGGGCCTTACCGTGTCATTGCCGCGCATGACTCCGGGTGCTATCAGTTAGCGCATCTAGATGGATCTCCGATTCCCCGAACATGGCATGTTACCAATCTGAGGCATTTTTATCTATGAGCACTGATGGTCAAGTATCGTTTCTATCTTTACATTCCTTGTACGTTATTTCTTATTCCCATACAGTCACGTATTCTTGTTTATGAATTCCCTTGTATTTTTTAATTGTTCCGACAATTACTTTGAATAAAGTTTTTACTTTACGAATCTTGCTGTACTTTCTTCTACGCTACGGGGAAGCCCTAGTTTAGACTTATTAATATCAATCTCCGGACTCTTTGATCTCTCGCCCAATCCGTCCAGAGAGATCAACATTTAGTCCCCGGACTTATATTTCCTCTCGTCCGTTTAACCGGAGAGGTCCTTAACTCCCGCCCGATTCGTCCCAGGAAGATTCTTTGCCTTGTTCCTCTAATAGGCATCATGTACATATTGTGCTCCCGAGTACAAATTTAAGTAATTACACATGCATTCTGCTCAAAAGTTTATTACTTTTCTTTCAACATACATATCATTACATACCAAAATATTTCTACCATTTTACTCCCCACAAAGGCTTCTTTACATATCTGTATACATAGCTACAAAAGTAGGCATTATTTTCGGCCTCCGAGCCAATACACGGCGCTCCAGTGTTGAGACCCGTCCTGGGAGCTTCTCCGTGTACTCCGGGATCTCGAGGCTTCTCGGCTTTGAGCTCCTGCTCTTTCCCAGCTTTGACTCCCTCTGCGCCGCGGACTCACTTTTGGCACCTGTCTTAGAGCGTCGCCCCTTGCCCTGCCCCGAGGACTCGGTTGAGGCGCTAGTCTCGAAGTCTTAGCCCATTCCGCGGGATCCCGTTCCGCGGGGTCCATCACCTCGATCTCCTCAGCTAGCTTCTCGACCTCCTCCTCCGCAACAGCTACGGGGACTTCCTCGACAGCGGTCACCGGGGCCGGCTCTTGGATTACTATCCCTTTGCCTTTTCCCGCCGGCCTCTTTTTACTCTTCCGTGGAGCTTTTGCGATCTCTTGGCCCCGGATGGAGCTTGCAATATACTCTTCGGCAGTGTGCCGCCACCTGCCGCGTCCCCTCAGACCTTCATACATATTAAGGAGTAACTCCAGCACCTCCCGCTTTCCTACCAGCTCCGAGGACTCAGCCTGTCCGGCCGTCATCAGTAACGAAATTTTGCCCTGAATCTCAGTGATTCGCTCCTCGACCTCTTCGAAAGTCAGCAGGCCATACTCCATCAATATCCGTTCATATTCCCTCTGGTGGATAATCACGCGGTCTAGTTCGGCTACGGTTGACAAATATTTCAGCTCCCGGTCTCTCGCTTTCTCCGCGGCCTTGGCTCTTGCCTCCTCAGCCTCTTTGGCCCTCCTCTCCGCTATGGCCAGCCTCCTCTCCAACCGAGGAACCACTTGTTTTTGCAGGTTATCCTTCTCCCCGTGGAACCAGTCTAAGGACTGCATGAGTTTCTTTATTTTATTATGAAGCTCCTCGGTATCCTCCTGATCGCAAAACACAATCAGTGCCACGGAATACACTCAACTCATCGCACAGCATTAACTCGACAGCAGCATACATTGTCAGCGGTTTTTACATCGGAATTACAATTTTTCCTATCATCTACTATATTTAGACAAGGCATCAAAATTGCGGGGAACGACTGACCTCCCCCTCTTCGGTTCTTTCAACTGCCTCTGGCTCCTCCTCCTCGACCTCGTGCTCTCCCTCCGGCATCTCTCCGATCACCCCCGCCTCATTTCCCGCGGCCTCCATGGTGATCTCCATGCGCGGAGGTGGATCTTTGTCTCAGGGCTCTGGGACGAACTCACCACGGCGAAATGCCAAGAACTCGTGATCTTGGTCCGCATCGCAGGCCGTGATCTCCTCGGCACTTAAGATTTTCTTCTTTTCCGCCAGTGCCTTCACCAGAGGCCACTCCGGGACACGCGCCAGGGCATGATAATGCGCCTCCTCAACCCCTTCCACGACGTTGAAGTCATATCCGAACTCCGGACGATAGACGTCCACGTTCGGATAGACTTCTTTGATTTTATCCAGCAGCACTGATCGGGTGGCCGTATCTCCGACTGCGACGAAATTGGTCTGAAAGTCGAGAAAGGTGCTCGTTTGGAACAGCTTCTCGGCAAACGCCCTCAACACCGCCTCTTGACCGTCCACCACAGTCGCTTCCCAGGCCTTTATCTCCGCCCGCAGTTCGGCCGTTTCACCACGGAGAGCCCCGGCCTCTGTCTCCACTTCGCGCAACCGCGTGACCTCCTTCTCCACCAAGGCATCTCTCTTGCGCGCCTCGGACAGGTCGTGAGTTAACCTATCGTTGCGCGTGCGCAGTTCCCTTACGGCCTCGGCCAGCTCCTCTTTGGCCTCCCTCTCACTTCTTCGGCCAAGAACCATGATCCCCTGCGCCAAGTGCAGAAGCTCCTCGGCATCCGCCCCCTCCAAGCCCAACACAATTATGGGCCCCTGCCCCTTCAAAAACCAAACACCGGGGTCAATATCGGCAATACAAGGGGAATATCAGCCAAGTTTTCACCTCGGCGGAAGATTATGTATGCTTTACCTCGGCGCTCTGCTCCGTGCGGAGTCTTTTGGCCGTCCCCGGAGGTGTCACGGATGGTTCCGACCTCCTCTTTGTTCCTGGGATTGTCCACGTTGCCACCACGCGCTCCTCCGACCCCGATGATGGCCTCGGACTGGGCGACGCCCTCCCTCTAGGGATAATTCGGTCGCCATCCCCTTCTTCTTTGCCGCCGTGGGCACCGCGGGGCTTCCCGTAGACTCCTTGCCGAAACGTCCCACTACAAAAAAACAAAAAAGAGGTTTGTGGTTAATCCTAAAAACATTACAAATATTACGCAGATTTAAGAGTTCCTACCCTCCTCGCCAACCCCGGCTTCCGACTCCGGCTCCCGGGTGGATACTCCCTCTGCTCCGCCCGAGTAATACGGGCTTAATCCTGCCCCCTCAAGCTCCTCCTCAGTGCAGAGCGTCTTGAACGTACCTACAGTACGGAACTGCCTAACCACCTCGGTCTCCGGCTCCGTCACCGGGGCATTATCCAACACCTCCTCCCTCCTCCACCTCGGGAGGGCCAAACCCGTCTTCGCATAGATGAATTTCTCCTTCCACCCCTCCACCTTGCTCGGGTTTTGTACTTTGAAACCACCTCGGGCCCGGGGGCTGAAGGAGTACTAGCCTTTTGATTTCCCGAAGGCCTTCAGTTGGAAGAAAAACGTGAACAACTCTACATTTGGTTCTACCCCGGCATTTTTATATACCACGGTAAACCCGACTACTTGCCTCACGGCATTGGGCGCTAATTGACTCAGGGCGATGTTATAATATCTAAGCAGCTGTACCACGATGTCCCAGAGGGGGATTCTTATTCCTATTCGTAGATGGTCAATATATACGCTAATAATACCCTTCGGTGGGCAACAGGCACGGTCAATAGGCTCCGGCACTATGTATTCTAAGTTAAAGGAAAAGTAAAAAGATGGGTTCACAAATGCACAGATGAATCTCCTTTTTCCCGCTCTCTGTAACTTGCAAATCGCGAAATGAGGAAGATGACGTTTACTGTGCAAACGTTTGTTATATATACTCTTGCTTCAACGGCTCAGATCTGGTCTTTTCAAATTTTGCGTCTCAGATGCGCGCGTGGTGGCCACGCGCGTTACAGTTACCAAGGAGCGTGATGGGCACGCGCCTTGGAAATCTCAAACGCGTCACTTCACATCCCTATTTCTAATAATGGCGCCGCCAATCACATCAATCCCATTCTTCCTCAGGAAGTCTTGCGCCTCACTCCGGTGTTTTCCCCACCTCGGGCATATTCAGCTCAATCCCACTTAACTGTATCACCCCGGAGGTACTCTAGTTCGGCCCCGGTCAACTTTATCGCCCCGGGGTTACCTCAATCCGGGTAACGTCAACCCCGTGACCGTGGCATGCTTCAGTTCGGTCAGGTTTGGTCTTCGCAGAGCCCCTCACTCCGAGTATAAATCATCCCGGATCCGGGTATAAATCACCTCGACTCCGATTGGTTCTCAGACCCCCGAGGGTACTTCGGTTCGGCCACGGCAGCGTCTCCTCCCACTCCACCTTAGCACCTGTTATACCTAACCCTACCTTAACCGCAGCTCCTGCCTCACTCCGGCTGGTGGGGGGGCATCTGATAGGTATGGCCCAGGAACTTCGGGTCGGATCAACCCGATCCGAAGCAACTGAGCCCAAAGGAGCGAGCCCAGCAATCAAGCTGGCCCAGAAGTGCACGCGGGCCTGGAGCAGCCCAATCGTGGTATATTTGGAAAGTGAGATCCCCACGATCTCCTTCCAACTCCCATGCAAAGATGGTAGGCGTGATTGTAGGGATTTAATTATGGTTTGGATTGAATAGGATAAATAGCAGAATTGTTCTCAGATTTAGGGTTCGCACTTTGTACTCCTAAACTACGACGTGTAAGCTTGAAAGGAATATAGTGGAAAAACACCTCGGCAGGTGATATGTTACGCTCGTGGACGTAGATCTCCGAATCGAACCACGTATATCCAGTGTTCTTTAATTTTCTTGTATTGGGTTGGGTTACAAATTGAATTTTACTTCAAGTTCTCTTGATAACCGGATTGCGCTTTATCACCTCCTATGTATACTCTATGTTGTGAAGGTTTCAAGTTGCTTTTGGTAACTATTTTCTAGAGAAAAGAAAAGAAATTTAGCGATAATTTCCTAAAGAATGAATAACAATAGGTTGACTTGATGTAATCGATTTCCAAGGTCTGCAATAAAACACCGTATGGTGCAAAACAATAGGTTGACTTGATGTAATCGATTTCCAAGTTTCAAAATGAAACAAATTTAGCGATAATTTCCTAAAGAATGAATAATACAGATTAGCCTAAGATAAAGGTAATTTGTTAATAATTACTCTTCACACTAAAATATGATTCCACTTCGATATCATATCCATGTACATTACTTTTACCACGAAGTCAAATGTAATTAAATAATTATGAGACCAGATAAGAGGGTGCGAATGCAATCAAAATTATTTACCTAAGGTCTTCTCAAAATTTTAGACTTTTTTTAGCAGTTTGAAAATTACATATATTATATGCCCCTAGTCACCGTGGATACATGTTAATATATTCATCAGCTGATGTGTCAACATCTAATATAAAATTAATTATCTTATTCATAATACGAGGATAAGATCTATATACATCAACTTGTGTCCACGGTGATTAGGAGACCATTTCCAACATTACTATATATCATTAAAGTCATCTATCAATATTTTAGTATTCCATAATTTTAAAGGGGCCTTAGAAGTTAATTGATATTTATGGCAGACTGTTTCACAAAGTCGAAGATACATGCAATTAAGAAATTAGGATGTAAGTATGTTTAAAAGCACTACACAAACCTGTTTCACCACCTATTCACGCACATGCTAAGGTGCTCAGGAGAGCTATAAATCGTATCTGAAAGAGCACAAAACTAGAGGAAAAACTAGTCCAAAGAAAGAAGAAGACAATCGGGCCAAACAGTTGCCAATTTTATCTCCGCCTTGGAAAACAATTAACTTTTAAATTAACCACAAAATCTTTTGTCGCTAATACTTCACTGATCCAAATAGTAATATTTCAAGAATGTTCTAATACCGACGAAATTAGCGACGGAATGTCCGTCTCGGATATGTATGTTTTTACAACATTATAAGTGTATTTGCATTTTATATACATGTATTAGTGCATCCATACACAATATTGGGAAGAAAAAAATTGAAATAATAATAATATATATATTTTATTTTTTTACAATATATTGATTATATGTTGATAGAGCGCAATCCGGTAACCACAAAATCCAACGATAATCTACACAAACAGAATATAAAAACACAAGATTTACGTGGTTCGATCCGGAGATCTACGTCCACGGGCAGAAAATCACTCTTGCCGAGGTGTTTTCTTTACTAGAACGTTGAGTTTACAGGTAGTAATTCAGTATACAGAGTGCGAACCCTAATTCAGAGTTCTTTTCATGTATTTATACTTAACTTCCTAAACCCTAATTGAACCCTAACAAACTTCCTATATCCTCGCCCACCTCCAGCTGCATGGCGATTGGAAACGAATCTTTAGCCTTGATTCGCGGAACTAACCGCTCGCTGGGCCAGCGAGTGTTGCTGGGCCTGCTGGGCCTACGTGTGGTGGGCCAATCAGTGGGCTTTGGTATTAGCCCGACCCGAAGTAACCGGGTTATCCCTATCAGATGCCCCCCCCCCAGCCGAAGCGAGGAGGGAGCTTCGGTTTTCACCGGGGTGGAACCGGAGGCAAGAAGAACCGGGGTCGCTGGCGGGCCGAAGTGTTTATGGAGGACTGAGTCTATCCGCGTCCCTGGGACTCTGCGGAGTAGTCAGCGGACGCGGTGCCGAGCTAGGCCGAAGTGCACGGGGCGTATAGCGAGGTACCGAATATCCCAGAAGCCCGAAACGCGTTGGAAGTATGTAACAACCTGGCCGAAGTGGAGGGTACACCGGAGTGAATAGCCTGGCCAAGATGGAGGGAGCACCGGAGTGTGGGAGTATGACCGAGGTGAGGGAATCACCGGAGTGTAGTTTGAATCTTCCTGACGAAGGGTGAGGTTGATGTGATTGGCGGCGCCATCATGAGAGAGAGGGAAGTGAAGTGACACACTCTGCTATTTCCCATAAACCGGACTGAGCCCGTATTATTCGGGCGATGCGGTTCCCGAGGAGGGTAGGAGTTCTCATATCTTGTTGTAAAAACTGTTGCCTTGTACAGGACTAACTTCAAATTGGGGATGCAGTGGGACGCTTCGGAAAAGAGCCAATCGGAAGCCCCGCAGTGGCTGTGGCAGCCAAGAATAAGGGAAAAACTGCTGAGGTGTCTCCCCGGGGGAAGACGTCACCCAGTGGGTGGAGAAGGCCTACTACACAGTTTTAACGCATCTGCCGGAGTGGCCTCTGTTGAAGTCCGTGACATCCAAGGGCCCGCGGGAGGGAGAGAGCCGGAGCTCAAGGCCGAGGAATGACAGAATTCCGTAGGACCCGGAGGAGGTCCGGGAATAAATCTCAACGCCGGAGCGCCGAATACTGGCTCGGAGGCCGTAGATAATTGTAAAGAAAAATCTCCCCGGACGGATCGGGTTAATAGGTGCTTGGGAACACTATATGGACAGTGCCAATTAAAATCTCCCCGGACGGATCGGGCGGGAGTGAAACCTCCCCGGACGGATCAGGCGGGAGTAAAATCTCCCCGGACGGATCAGGTGGGAGAGTGATATGAGTCCGGGGACGAAACATGAATCTCCCCGGACTGATCGGGGGAGAGATTTAATTGTCCGGAGACGAAACGTGAATCTCCCCGGACGGACCGGGAGAGAGATCCAATTGTCCGGAGACGAATAATAACAGTACTACTACATTAGGGCGTCCCCGTAACGTAAAAGAGAATACAGTAAGATGCACAAACAAAGAGTACTTATTCAATGATGTGTGCCGGAGCAACCTAAACAATCCGAAGAGGAATCACAACGAAAAAGAACTGTACAATAAATGTAAAGATAAGAACAGTACTTGTTATTTGATGTTCATAGGCCCACGGTCATGATAACCTCCACGGCTTTGGGATGAACCCCCATTCTGGCTTGACCGAGGCTGGTCATCGGTCCGAGCAATGTACTGCTGCAAGAAACTGTTCTTTTGACAATCCTCGATTTCCTTGCTGAGTTCTCGGCACTCCTCTGTCTCATGTCCATGATCATGGTGGTACGCGCACCACTTCTTGCGGTTTCGCTTCTCAGCCGGAGCAGTCATCCGCGGACACGACCGTAAATCGTTCTTGTGAATAGAAAGGATTTCGGCTCATGACTTCGTCAACGGAGTCAATTGTGGAATATCGCCTCGGGATTCTGAACGCCCCGAGGTCAGGCGGGAAAATGCACTAGGGCGCGTACTAGACCCGGTTTGTGCTTTGTCGAACTGCCGCTTGCTAGCGTGTTTCTCACGCTTCTGGCGAGTCTGCTCCTCGGCTTTAGCATATCTGCACACCGTTTTGAACAGTGCTCGGGTTGTGACCGGTGTGTTTCGAACCAACTCGCTGTAAAGTACCCCGGGACGGAGTCCATTCATGAATGCGTTGATGACTACGTCTTCGGGGCAATTTCCCACCTTGAGGCTTACTGCTGTAAAACGGTCAAGAAATTGGGTAACGGTTTCACCGTCCCTCTGTTCCATATTCATGAGGTCGGCCAAGGTGGCCATGGGCTTCGCTCGTGCTTCGAACCGCGCCCAAAAGTGTTCGGCGAGTTCTCTGAAAGAGGATATGCTGTTGCGTGGGAGAGAATCAAACCAAACCCGAGCCTCATCCTGTAAGTACTCGGGGAAAATCTTACAGTAATGAAGGGATGTAGTGTTATCGCGGCTAAGCATGTTGTGCCAGAAAGCTCCAAGAAAATTGGCAGGATCTCCGGTGCCGTCATAAGGTGGTATGGCTGGCCGTTTGAACCCTTCGGGAAGGGAGGTGGCCATGATTTCCTGGGAGAACGGTGTGATGATATCTCCATTGGCATCAAGACCCAGAATTCTGTCCAGTTCAACATTGCGTTGAACTTGCTCATACTCTTGAAGATCTAGAGCATGAGGATTGGCATAGCGAACTCTCTTAGTCGCATTAAGTGGACGGCGGCGATCCACATCAGTAGGTTAATCATTGCGAGGTCGTGATTCGTTAGAACTCCCATGGTCCTCGGAAGGACCAGGTCGTTCCCGTCGCCGATCCTGACGTCCGCGGTCCCCCGGGTCCTGTTGATCACGCGAGCGAGGTGGGGGCACCACGGGATTAGCATTATGGCCGGCAGGCCCCGCCGCAGGCCCCGCGGGATGTAGGCGATTAAATGCCCAATCTTGAGGAACATGTGCATGCTCTTGTAGGAAAGCCTGGAGCAGTTCTGGGGTAACTTGAATGTTAACCGGTGGTTGAGCAGCAGCAAAATTAGGGTTTTGCAGGTCTTGAGGGGGTGGAGGGTTTTGATTGCCCTGATGACTAGATGTATTCCCTGCCGGCAATTGCCTCGGCGGCAAAACTTGATCCACGGGTGGATCCTGGTTAGATTGATCACCGTGGCGAGATTGATTCAGACGTGTTGTCACCATGATTCTTGAATGCGATGTAAACGTCAAAAATTGTTGGTTAAAGCTTTCCCACAGACGGCGCCAATTGATAGAGCGCAATCCGGTAACCACAAAATCCAACGATAATCTACACAAACAGAATATAAAAACACAAGATTTACGTGGTTCGATCCGGAGATCTACGTCCACGGGCAGAAAATCACTCTTGCCGAGGTGTTTTCTTTACTAGAACGTTGAGTTTACAGGTAGTAATTCAGTATACAGAGTGCGAACCCTAATTCAGAGTTCTTTTCATGTATTTATACTTAACTTCCTAAACCCTAATTGAACCCTAACAAACTTCCTATATCCTCGCCCACCTCCAGCTGCATGGCGATTGGAAACGAATCTTTAGCCTTGATTCGCGGAACTAACCGCTCGCTGGGCCAGCGAGTGTTCCTAGGCCTGCTGGGCCTACGTGTGGTGGGCCAATCAGTGGGCTTTGGTATTAGCCCGACCCGAAGTAACCGGGTTATCCCTATCATATGTAGAGTTGGAAATTTGGCCCGACCGACCGGGACTAATATTATATCCCAACCATATATTAGTCTAAGACTATTAGTTGGGTGGGGCCTGTTAGGCCCGATAGTCCTGTGGGCCAACACTTATTGATCATATTCCATCATCTTTAAATATAAAAGGATTTTCGGGTAGGTCCGTGGTCGGTCAGGCTTGTGCCTTGTCGGGCATTTGGCCCATCGGGTAGGGCCTGTAGGGCCCGATGGTCCTGCGGACTAAGATTTGTTTGGTACAATCCTTCTAAAATATCGGGCTGGATGAGCCAGCCTATCAGGACAGGACGATTTTGCCAAATCTAATTATATGTATTGCTAAAAAAATAAGTTGCCCACCATCAACCCTCCTGACATGGAACTAATAGTTCTTTCCGATAGCTGGTGGAATGGTCAAACAAGGTAGACTTACAAATATAGAATATTTTAATAAATGTAAATCTTTGAATTAGATTAAAAGCTTTACAATATGAAGTATAGGATGACTACAAATCGACTCAAGATTTATATATATATATATATATATATATATATATATATATAATGTTAATATATTATCTCGATGTATATAATTTATTTTGGAAAAAATTCCAAAGTATATCAAAATATGTTTGATTCTTCTTGTATTTTGTCAATAATTTTGTAGTTCGATAATATCATTCTTAACTTGTAACCGAAAATCACGGGTTCTATATTCATCCCGACTCATAGTTCTCCAATGTAATAGATTTTTTTTTTTTGTATTTTTATCGATATGTATCCAAAATATATTTTATAGAAAAAAAAAGAAATAACTAAATTATATACTTAAAAATTCTTCAACGTATATAAATTCGAAGTGTTTGACAAATATATAATGTATATATATCAAATATATAAAGATAAATAAAATAAAAAAGAAAAGAAAAGATATACGACAAAATCAAGATAAAAAGTTGTGGAATACTTATGAAATTATTATGCTAAATTTGATAAAATAATAATGTATATATATCAAATATATAGAGATAAATAAAAAAAAACAAAAGAAAATAATTAACACTTCTCTGCAGCTATCAGAATAGAAGAAAAAAAGAAAAGAAAAGAAAGCAAAATAAGGATGAAATCACGCTTCTCTTGGACTTAATTAAGCGCGCAAATAATTTTAACGAAGAGAAAGAGAGATATGAATCTGCACTGTGCCTCTGCAGCTACTTCACAAAATCCCTAATTTGAGGAAACCCTTGAAATTGAAGAAACCCTCATGCTCTGCTCGTCCTCCGTCGCGCCGCTCGCCGCCGTCAGCCGCTCATCGTCCTTCACCATTTTTTCCAAGTTTGCAGACCTAAGTCTCCTGGATTATTGAGATGTATAGATTATTTATTGGGTTGTTGAGATCGACAGTGTCGATTATTTAATCAATATCGTTGGGTTGTTGAGATCGACAATGTCAATTATTTAATCAATATCGTTGGGTTGTTTATGCTATTTATATATTAATCAATATTGTTATAGAGTCGTCTTTTGGATATAGATACCTACATACATAGGAGTATTCATATATTTTTTCAAGTCTATGTGACTATTTTGTCATTTTTGTTGTTGTTTGAAGAATAAATTTTTGTGAATCACATATATGTGTATAGGGATGTGCATTTGTTCCTCGCATAGTTCTGAATATAGATTAATTAGTGTTGCTTTTTTTTGCTCTTTTCATTTTAAACGTGATAGTAAAAGAAGCATAAGAGATTGTTTGAATATTAGAATGCAAGAGGAGAAAAGAGGATTGTACCAATAGTATGGGGATTTAAGTTTATTATTCTATGCTGTTATTGCTGCATTTCAATTATTCACCGAGGATATGTTTGAAATCCCCATAAGATTACCTATTCTATTAATTATGTATTTCATCTTGTGTTTCCAATACTTATCAAACGATACATATACTGAATGATATTACTAATTAACACGTAACGTTTATTTAAAATGTAAAACTTAGAAGTATATCTATTATTATACTTAGAATTATATTAATTTCAATCTTATATATTATAATTTACCTGAAATGATTACTTTTTATAATCACTTTTGTGCTTTTCACTTAAATTTAAGCTAAAAGGAGTGTTTGGTAATAATTATTTCTACTATAAATAAGCACTTAAATGCTTTATGGCATTTTTTTAAATTTGTCAAACTTATTTAAGTAAAGTAAGTAATAAAAAGCACTTGTTTTTCAAACACTACATTTTTTAAATTTTAGCCAAAATTATTTTATTCTCAAACACTACTTGCTTTTACTTATAAGTAAATTTTTTATATTTTTTAGTTTAATTACTTTTTTAAAATCACAAGCAATCACAAACACTCCCTATACATTAGGCATACCAGAAGATTATGTATTTTATTGATATACTAATTTTAGCTTAAAAGACCCATTTCGTAGTGGAGGCATACTAATTTTAGCTAATGAGAGTTGTTTAGCTAACTAGAGGTAGCAGGGTATAGATACTAATTGCTTGTAACTGCATAGAAAGCCTTTTCTATTATTAATAAACTATTACACAGTATCCATTTCTCTTTCTGTTTGAAAATAGTGCACATTGATTCGCGCAACTAATTAAGTTTTCTTTTGGCCAGATTCTGTCAAATTCTTTTTTGACTAAAATTAAAATTTTCCCAATCATCTCTAATTAAAATACAAATATAATTGATGACTATTATCGGACAAAATTTAAATGTTAATTGTCATGTTGAAATAATCTGAAAACTTTAACGTCTTTTTTTTAACCCGTAATCGATACTTAATGCCAAAATTAAGTTATGGTATTCACAAATAATTTTTCATTTATAATTTTTAATACATTTATTAAAATAAGTGATTTTATAAAGAAAAGAAATATGCCCCAAAATCATTACCGTTTATATTTTCCATGACAGCTACTGTCATAAAGTCTCCAAACCTCTCATCTAGAAACCAATTTAACTCCTTTCATCTGGAAAGCATCCATAATTAATTTTATTATGTTATAGTAACTTTTTTCATTACTATTACAAATTTACAATACATATACTTTCCAAGATTGGAGCCTAAAAATATATATGTTGTATGAGAATCTTGTTTAGAAACAAAGTCTTGCTTTATCAATTTGAGTACAATTTAAATTGTTCAATTTCATGAATAAATTGCATTTTAAGCAAATAAGTAGTAAGTCATATGAGTAACAATCAAGTAAACTAATCTAAAACTAAAGAAGTCAGAGTGGCTATTAAAAGTTTTTAGAGTGGCTATGAACAGTGTAGAACCAATTAAACTAACAAGTTATTAGGTAAACACCTCCGATTTTCTTAAACTAATCTCATAAGCATTTCTTTTTATGTATGAATGAATTTTCTTTATTCTCTATAACTCTTTCATCATTTAAATTTAGTGATTACTTTTATATATTCCTTCATTAAGAATATAACCTCCTTATGTTGTAACGAATGTGCACTTCTTTTTTAATTATAAAAGAGGCACTATATTCTAATATTTGAAAAAAAAAAATAGATTGATTATCGCTCATGGAATCCAATCGTCAATGTTCTTCACATGAATTTACGTTAGGCATAACATGATTCTTCAATTAACTAGAAATGCACTCGAGGAGTAATTTTCCAGAATTGATAATTCTAGGGGGGATTTTTCACTTCATCATCAAACACTTGAAACATCTTTTAAGACAATTAGGATAAATATTCTATTGCGATTAATCCACTATGATGTTCTGTGATTTAACGATGTAATAGTTGATCATGGAGCCTAATCTCACGATACATATGAGGAATACTCACATGAATTAGTCAAATTCATTTGATTCACTTAAATTCTAGACACTGGTGTGTTTGACACAATGATCAAATAAATAAGGCATAAGTGCTCTTAGACTAATTACAGGTGTGAAAAGTCTCATGATCATCTTATGATCAATGTAACGGAGATATTATCAAGCAAACATCCATTCTTAACACACATTTTTCAACAAAATTGTGTGGTGAAGAGGGGGGAAAGAGATGCTGCTAGATAAATATTAGGGTCCATGAGGGTGCAAGTCGAGTAGTTTATTTCATTGGAAAAGAACACTGATTGCGACCCATACCTTGAATCAAGGTATTCATTGAATTAGTAACTTAAATATCTCCTAAACTTTTGGACTTATAGATAGTCAGACCTGAGCAAATGAAGGTTCTAGGGGTCAATGGGGATCCTAGAGTTCAATTGCTTAGGCGAGTGACATTTTCCAATTAAGTTTGGAAAGCTGAAAACCTCAGTGGAGGAAATGTATCCTTAATGGATACTCTGTCAGTCCAAAGGTTATAGGTTCAAAGATGAACAGTTGATAAGTTTGTTACTGAAGTAGAATCACAAAACCTAGTATTTTGGAGATATTTCTATGAAATGTTCAAATGAAGATCTGCATCCAACTGAACTATGAGTAGTTCAAAAGGATATCCTGAAATAAGATTCCAGTGGGGGGTCAACATTCAGTGAAACCAGAATCTGTTTGAATTTTTTGTTGGAACAAAACTGGGAAAATACATGCTTGAATCTATGAGATTGCAAGGCATGTTTTAACTAGGAATCTCTAGAATTTGAGAAAGAGTTGGACTCTGTATCATCCTTGGATGGATGAATGAATGAAAGCAAATGGATAGTTATCTAATTGGTGTAGTTGAAAGCAAGTCAGGGAACTGGTTGACATCCATTGGACACAGAGAGATTGTGAACCAACGGTTCTCAAAAAGCTGTTAGAACTGCTATAGGTAAAAATCTCAAATTAGTTGGAAAGTTACACTTTGAGTGTAAGGCTTGTCCAGAGGGACATTTCCAACCAATGTTGAGTTTTACCATGTTTCGTCCTTAGTTAAACAACTTAGAAGTTGATTTGCAAATTTTGAAGTGGTTGAATGATTGTATTTCTCAATGGAGAACTTGACCAATAAACAAATTGGTTTACCAAGAAGGTTTATGGTTAGAGGCCAAGAAATCAATTTCATGGCCTGGTAGAGTACTCATGTCAAAAGTATATGAGATTTTATGAAAGTATTAATCTCATGTAACACCACAAGGAAACTTGCAATCTAAATTTTGCCAGTGAGCAAAGATATTGAGTATTATGACCATTGATAAATGGACTATCTTACAACTCAGAGTTGAAGGATATGGATAGGGTTACTTATAGGATAAGTGAAGGTTCCAAGGGATCATCTAGATATCTACTTGTGATTATATGAGCATCACTTGTAAAAATCTTAAAGTGATTCCATGTGGACGTCCATGTATCCACTAATACTCTTATTGGCTATAGACGAATTTTTTAAGCTAATTAATATGTCCAATAACTTCTATAGAGAAGTTGACAGTGCCCATCGTACAATATTATAGTGCTACTAAGAGCTGCAAATAACTTTGAGATGTGTGTGCCTTAGTGTAGGCTTTGTCATGGGTCTAGTAATTGAGTATTAATCAAATCCTAGTAAAAGTGTAGGAGTACACTTGAAAGGGTTTTTGTGATGTCTATGATGCATTGTCTCATTCTCCTTAGTGGAGGAACTATGATCTAGTTGGAATAATACATAACTGCTACTCAATACAGTGATGCAGATCAGAGACTTCATCTAAGTAGTTACTCTTGCAAAGTGGCAGGATCATCTCGGGGAGATGAGAGCATTGAATAAATGTATAGATTTCTACAATCAGAGCAAAGTTTGGAGCTTCTGCCTATACAATGCGAAGTTGTTTTTGGTTGAGTGATTTTGGAGTGACAAGCAGTTCAGTGGGGGCATTGGCAACCCATAACCCATAAATGGGGCGTAACTTATGAGAAACTCCAAACACTAACCAAGTACATTACATCTTGACTTTATCTAGGATATTGTCACATAATGCGAGGTGATTATGATACTTATGTACACTTATGAATTGATGGTATATTCAAAAGTATGTCGGACAAGTTGAAATTGATTGGCTCTCTCACATGAGCAATCACCTCCAATGTCGGATGACATAGGAGATGAGACCAGTGTAGAATTCATTCAGTTGTTTCTATGAGTGTCGCCTTAGTACGCTAAGATGAGATCGATGTTCGGTAACATGTGATCGAATTGGATATTTGATTATCCAATTATAACTTTTCATATAGCCAGATGTGAGTTTTCTCGAGTTAGACATTAACTTGAGGACATCTACGGAGAAAAACTCAGGTTAGCTGCCGAAAGGCATCTAGACCAAGATCTATACAATGTGTTCAGTAAATGACATACGCTTCCTTTAGGGAAATGACACATTGTAACTTACGTTTCATACTGCATGTGCTTGTGACCAAGTTGATAATGAGAAATGAGTCCCTATTTTCTCATTGTGTGGGATCCAGAGGTTTGGATTACCTCATAGTATATCCTTAAGACTTTTTCCTGTGCCTTTAGTCTTCTTCTCAGTGTTGCTACTTTAGCATGCTCCCAATAACCACGAAATTATTCGGCTATGCGGAACATGTCTAGAAAAGCAGCTAGATGAAAGACTAGGAGGTATAAGGAAAAAGGAACCGTTACTGCCATCACAATTTAAAGATTCACTGGCGCCAATTATGTTCAAGGAACGTAATAGTGAATGTAAAACGGAGTGATGAATCTGGTATGCTCCTTCATTAATGAAGGAACAAGGAGGCATACTGATTCTTGGCGTTGAGTAACAAGTCTGGGATATAGCGAGTACGTTGTCCTCAAATTCTTGATGTCGAGCTGTTATACACCTTAGCCAGTGTATAACCATATGCTCTTGAGATACTCGTGGGTCACACAATCCATTAGCTAGTATAATCTCGGTGAGTTGGAAAGATCACGAAGAGTTAGGTCTCAGCCCTCATGGGCGAGTGGGGGATGTTGGTTTGACCCGAGCCATGGGCCCGGTCGAAGGCCGCCCAAGTGGGCTAGCCCATATTTATAGGAAGTGGACATGCGGAAGCTGAAGTTATTTGGAATGAAAAGCCACGGTTGTCATGTGTTCATGCAGAGATTAATACCAATTGCATTCTGAGAAATGCTCCCAGCACATATCTGGAAAGCAATTATAGAATTAAGTCTATTCTTTAAGGACTTATCTTTTACGACCATTACATTTGATGACATGTTGCGGTTGGAAGAGGACATTCCAGTAATTTTGTGTAAGTTGGAGCACATATTTCCACCAAGTTTCTTTGACTCGATGGAACATTTACCAGTCCACCTAGCTTATGAAGCTAAGATTGTTGGTCCAATCCAATATAGGTGGATGTATCCTTTTGAGAGGTACAATAATAATTTGATATATGGTTTTTAGTATTAGTTGATCGCACGTAATTCATTATTTATTTATTAGGTACTTGCGTAAGCTAAAAAATAATGTCAAAAATAAAGCGAAGGTTGAAGGTTCAATATGCAATGCTTATTTGGTGGAAGGACAAAAATGTGTACACATTTAAATTACTCGGTTTTCATTCATTTATTTTGAAAATTTTCTTAGACCATCTTGATTATGAAGGAGCCTTAACTTTTTGGTTTTCAACAGATTTTAGTGAGTCCTTGCAGCAATCAGAGTCTGATATCTCGGGCTCAACAGATGCCGCTGGTGCTAAGAAGAAGGAGAGACGGAAGAAGTCCAAGTCAAGTTCGTCTCCAAAGACGGACACGTCCAAGCCGTCAAGACCACCAGGAAAGTCGAAGCATAAACTAACTGAAGACAAACCCAAACCAACAAACATTGAAGTGGCATAAGCTATTATTTCCTACCCAGAAGCTGCATAAGTTGGTGCTTACCGGCTGCATTGCATATCTAGTTTTCAAACTTGACATTCATTGATGACCGATAAACTGAATTTCTTCTTTTATTTGTTTTAGTTTTTTATGTTCCTTTTGGAATTAATATGTGGAGGAAGGGCCTTTGTAAATTTCTATATAAACTTGTTAGTTTTGCTTGACGAAAAATTGTGCTGATGTGAATTATTCGAATCAAATTATTATTATTATTATTATTATTATTATTATTATTATTATTATTATTATTATTATTATTATTATTATTATTATTATTATTATTATTATTATTATTATTATTATTATTATTATTATTATTATTATTATTATTATTATTATTATTATTATTATTATCATCATCATCATCATCATCATTATTATTATTTTACATGGTACATGGAAGCACTTTATGTTGCATTATATGGAGGCTTACTCTATCTGTATCAGACTAACGGGCATATGACTTTTTGTACTAGTGAATTTTCAGTTGAATCTAGTAACCAAGTAATGAATCATTGTTAGGGTTTCTAGTCTTTGCAAATTCGCTTCCTGGGCACATTCTTGGTCCTCTGCCGAATGCCATAAATGCTATTAGAGTAACAACAACAAATGCAACAGCTCGAGTCAACTCCTATTCGAGTTAGTTAAAGATACAATCTAGCGGTTCAAGTTAGTGTCACGCATATTGCTAGTTTTGAGAAGCTTGCAGAGTTAAAGTTAGTTTATGCGGTTATTGTGCATTTCATGCATGCTCCCTTGTACATATATACACATACACCGTCTTGTACACATTTCAAAAATAATTTGTTCTTATTATTTTGAGGATCATGTAAGGACAAAGCAGAGAAGTATGCCTCGAAATGCTGCTGAAAGTGACAATCTCCTCCAAGAACATGAGGGAAGCCTTTCCATATGCAAGTTTCCAGGGCGAGTATTTGGGAACGGGAAAAAGAGATTTTTGAATGATGAGGAGTATAGAGCATCTTGTTACCATTTGTGTTGGCAATTCAAGGTACCCAGGCCTGTTTTTGTCCTTATCCCACTGAACAAAGAAACAGAAATGATTGGTTAGCTGTTTTTAAAATCAAACTAAGACATATAGTGGCAGTTCTTGAACCATCTAAAATAGTCAGCAATCGATCGTGGTACCACCGTTCCAAGAAGATATCATTGAAACTCACACTCTTGTACCTGTCGATGAGGACCCTGAGAACCTTGGCTGATCCAAATGGCAGAGTGATAGAACTTCTGAAGATAGTGACACTGAAGATGAGATACAAGAACTCTAGGATGAAGAGAGCGATACAGAAAATGAGATGCATTTGGACGAGGAACTAAAAAGATCAAAGTAGCCAATCTTTCAAGTGGGATAGTGATAATAACTATTAAATGGTTGATAATTATCTAATTGTACTTGATTGATTGTTGTGATAATTATTGTAGATGAGCTTATTGATATTTATTTGTGATTATGTGACTTCTAACCGTGTTATTTATATTTGTTTCAAATGGCTTCAAAAGGAGGAGGATCTAAAGCTAAACGAGGGGTTTCTAGAGCATCACTAACCCCTGCACCACCACCATTACTTTCTCCTATCCCTCAAGCTGACCACCATTCCTCATCATCTGTACTACCACCTTGTTGTGTTCCTACATCATCATCTCTTGTTCTTGCACCTACTAATGCACCTACACCTACTCTTGCACCTGTACTTGCACCTCCATCTGCCACTCGCCGCATTCGTACATCCTCTTCCCTTGCACCTACTACTCTGGCACCTGCACATGCACCTCGTCGTGTTCATATATCATCCTCATCTGCACCGACTCTACCTCAAGTTGACTACCATTCATCATCATCATCCTCTACTCCTGCTCCTACTCCTGTTGTGATTCCAGCTCTTGCTGTGATTTCGGCTCCTGCTCTGGTTCCTACTATTCTAGCTCTAGCTCCAGCTCCAGCTCCAGCTCCGGAATCGGATTCGGATCCTGCGTCAGAATCAGCTCCTGCACCCGCACTTGCACCTGCAGGCCCACCACGCCCTAGACCACGTGTTATTCTAGGTTCAACCCACTATTCCAAGGAGAATCCACTCCAGTTGACCAGAGTTCGGAAGAGGTATATTTTCAAGTTTGATATCAACTAGCAAGTATGCTCTTAACAATTTTATATTATAAGTGTGTATTATAATGTTTATATATATGATGAATTTTTGTAGCTTGTATCCGTCTAACAAATGCTTGCAAGTACTTAGAGATATATTTCAGTCTAGAATCGACTATGGGGGCTATTGTTGGAAGAAGATCAGCCAAGAGACCAAGAACATATATTATCAAGAGTTTCAGGTATGCTCTTTTATCGTTTTATATTAATTTATTTAGATGAACTTTCTTTGACAATGAATTATCTTTTGAACAATTTATAAAATGTTTTTGGTGACTTATCATCACATAAACTTATTTTTTGTTTAGAATATTCATTTATGAAAAATCCGGACTGTGACATTAGCTAAACTGTTGGTATCTAACACACAAAATCTTTCGATTTAAATGAATTCACCATTAAAATAATATATTGTAGTTTAATTTAAGTTTATAATAAAAGTAGAAATGTGTTGAGTCAGACTGTAGCTCACTTATAGTATATTTATGTTGCTCTTATGCCTTTTTTTCTTTTCTTCTTCATATCTAAATAAATCTAGTCTTTCCAATTACCAAGTTTCAAAATTTCCAGATTACCTAGAACGAATATATTGAAGCCATACAATTCCACTTCCAATATATTAACTAAATCGATTTTATGGTTTGGGTTATGTTATTGATCTAATAGGGGTGGAAAATCTAACATTGTATGGTGATTCCATATAAACATTCTCCAAGTCACATAATAGATACTTGAAAATGTCTTTAAATGTACATTAATGATATATTGCTAAGATATCTTTAAATATTGAGATTTTATCCATAACTTTTAATCTATTTTAATAATTTAAAATTTAAAATTGAGCACGAATCAAAAGTAACCGAAGCATTCTTTTGAAGAAGATTATTTCATAAAAAACTAACCATCATTAGTCAAAATTTATTGTCTTTATTAGACCATCAATAGGCATTGGGAAATCCAACTTTGTCTACTTCAAGTAAAACAAATGTGCATTTTCCTATAATAAAAATTTAAAAGATATTCGGTAGTGAGAGTTTAGTGTAGTGGGAAAAAAATAAAGAAATGTCATGGGTGGTCCTTTGCTGCTACTTGCAATTTAAATTTTAGTGCTTTTGAGATACAATTTGCTGGTTTCCATTATGTTTCTATTCCATTACCATCTATTTTATTCCAGACTTCAATAAAAGATTCCTATACCGGACCTCATTCTCTTTGCTTTTCTTTTTTATTGTGGAAAATAAGACACAAACACATGGGACTCACCCATCATTCACAAAATACTTATATATACTAGTCATGCACACATACTCCAAATTTATTTTTTTTAAATAATTTATATACCAAAATTGAAAATGCTGAAGGGCAACATCAACATGCGTGTGGTGGGAACTTCGTTTTCAAGTTCAGCTCTAAAGATGCTCTTAAACTTGATTGTGGCTTAAAAAGTCAAATTACCTAATAATAATCAGGCACATATATGTAGCATAAAAGGAAATTCAATGTGAAATTGCTACTGTTATATGCTATATATTGTAGGCATGAGAAATGTTAATTAGTGCAACAATATCGGTTTTGTGTATATACCTTTTTTTGTGTGTCTTGTAATTAATTAGGTCATGAACCAGTTGTGCATCCTTAATTCTTAAAACTCCATTAACTATTTATAATGTATTTGTTCAGAAACGATGTATCTGGATCCACGGCTTGATGTATTTATACGAGTGAGGTATCTGGATCCACAACTTGATGCATTTATAAAAAGGCAGTAATACGTTACTCGGGCATGGTTTGCAAATGGAAGACAGATTGGTTTAAGTTAAAGAAACAACCTCGATTTCTGTCTAATGATAATTGGAAGGCCTTCTTGGATTACTGGGCTACTCCTGATGTTGTAAGGTTGTCAGAGAAACAACACCAAAACCGACTAAGTGAGCCTGCTGAAGAGGGTACAGGTTTCTCATGCCATAGAGCGGGACCGATCTACTAATGAGCATGCAGAGGCAATTGTAAGTGTTGTTTTCAAATTAAATTACTCTTTTCCTTCGAGTATTAATAGTTATATAATGTTATGTTTCCAATATTTAGCGGCTCGAAACTGGAGAAGATCCAACAGAGTACCAAATCTTTTTGAGACTACATGATCCAGATAGTGAAGGAAAGCTCACTAATGGCAAAGCAAAACATTTGTTGTTTTGTGATGGGAGGAGGTAAAAAAACGTGTAGTTATTTTGAGTCAGCCGGTGGAGGGTTCTATGGAGCCTTAGTCTGTTGACATGACTAAGGTATTCCTGGAATCTATTGGAGGGGTTAGCAAGAAGAAGATGGTTTTCGAGGTTGGTGACATATCAGATAATTACACTACTAATAGTCATGCTAGTTGTAGTTTTGCTTTCCCTCAACCTGTTAGTCAGGAGGAGATGCAACGAAGGATGGTTGAGATGCGTTCTGAGATACGTGCTAAGTTACATGAAGAGATCCGTGATGAGTTCTATGCTAGTACCCAAGTGCAGATTCAAAATTTTTTGCAGGAGTTTATGCGAACAGGCAAGATGCCATCACTAGGCATTCCATTTAATTTGTTGTCAATGATGAGAATGATAATGTAGATGTTGAAGATGAGGATGACAACACGGATACCGAAGCTAAGGATGACAACACGGATACCGATGATTTGGATGAGGACTCGATTTACTAGACTGTGTTGGATCAAAATCTTTTTCATTTGGATTTGTTGATCACTTAGTAGTTGGATTTACTCTATTTTTGTCTAGGTGTGTTTATCTAGAATGGAATCTAGAATTTCAATTTCGATAATGTATGATACTTTAGACCTTTAGTTTGGATTCCTGTGCTTAATTGGATTGACAAATTACTTTTGGTGAAAAAATTTAGGTTTTTCTTTTACAATTTAAAAAGGGTGCACATATATTATATATTTATAATATATAATACAACTATTTTTATAAATATATATAATATATAATCTTGCCATTAAATTAGACAATTAATGACGAAATTTTGTAGGTAAAATATCCATATAATGACTTGTAATAAATTTAGTGACTGAATTTCCGTCACTAATTGCTGAGGGAACAGTTCGTCGGTTATTAGCGACGCAATTTAGTGATGAAATAGTGATGTAATTTCATCGACAATTAGCGACGAATAGTGCTGTCGGGAATTAGTGACGGAAGTTTCCGTCGCTAATTAGTGGCTGAAATATTTGTCGCCATATATAAGATTCCATCTGTAAATTTTTAAAAAACTGACCAATTTTGGTCACACTTTACCGACATATATTTTCCTTTAGCGACAAACATATTTTTCGTTAAATTTAGCGACAGACGAAAATTTTGTCGTTAAATTTAGCGACGGACGAAAATTCTGTCGTTAAAATTTAGCGACCAGCTATTTACCGACATAACACATTCCGTCAATAATCCGTCGCAAAAACCAATTTAGCGACGGAATTGACTTAGTTACCGACGGATTATTTCGTCGCTAAACAACGTTTTTCTTGTAGTAAATGATATGCCTGATATTCTCTAAAATAATCTAGCGATAGCCTATCTAATGTAATACCCCGAACCTTTGGATCCTTAGGAAAATATTCTTGTATACTTTAAATATTTTCATGCATTCTTACAATATTTAACTAACGAAATAATTTTTGTGATTTTTTTTGTCGAAAAAGTGATACCGTGATGCTAAAACTCATCCGCACCTTCGACTCAGAAAAAATGTGAGACTTAAGAAATAAAAAGGTTTACTATCGAGTTCAATATATATATGAAACAAATGAAATTTAAAATCTTGTTTATATCGAGTAAATAACATTATCTCTAAAATCCTAGAATTCACGGATATAATTTCAGACTCGAAAAAGGGTAAAACTAGGTAGACGAAATGGTCAAGAATTATGTTTGAAGTATTTGAAGAAAGAAATTTAAAAGTAAGTTTTGGATAGTTTTCAAGATACAGGTATAAAATAGAAATTTTACGGATAAAATTTCAGACTTGAAAAAGGGAGAAATCTGGAAATTGGAATTGTTGAAATCTGTATTTAAGATGTTTGTAAAAAGAAAATTTTAAAAATAAGTTTTAGATAGTTTTCAAGATACAGTTATAAAACAAAAAATTACGGATAAAATTTCAGACTCGGAAAAGGATAAAACTAGGTAAATGGATTGGTAAAAAAATATGCTTGAGATATTGGGAAAAATAAAAATTTAAAAAGAAGGTTTTGATAATTTATATGATACAGTTATAAAATAGAAAACTTACGGATAAAATTTTAAATTCAGAAAATGATGAAATTATGGAAATGGAATGGTTATAAACTATAATTGGGATAATTGAAAAAATAAAAATTAAAAAATTAGTTTTATATGGTTTTCGGAATACAGTTGTAAAACAGAAAAATTACCGATAAAATTTTAGGCTCAGAAAATGGTTAAAATTGAAAAAATGGAATGATTAAAAATGATGTTTAAGATGTTTACAAAAAGAAAAATTTTAAAGTAAGTTTTTTATAATTTACGGAATACAATTATAAAAAAAGAAATTTACGGATATAACTCTTTTACTCGAAAAAGTAAAATGTTTGGGAGAATAACTGTCTATTATAATATGTGTGATGGTATAAAAAGAAAAAAATAAAAACGAGTTCCAGATAAATTACGGAACGAATTTCTAAAACATAAAATTTGTAGGATATAAAAAATATCAAGAATAGTTAACTCCTTACTATTCACTCATTTTTTCTATAAATACAATCCTCCCATCACTCCAAAAACTCACCAATTCACTTCTTCTCTCCCAAAGTTCTCTCAAATGTAGTAGTTCTTAGTTTCTAGTAGTAGTAGAAATATTTTGAGAGTTTTAGTTCTCGAGTCCGGGTCGGACCTACGGCTCCGGTGTACGTTCTTCTCCTACTTTTTTTTCTTCATTTTTAGTTTTCCTAAAGCCTATATAGTCCGAGGATCATGTTTTATAACATGTAGGATGACAACAAAAAATTATTTCCCCTGTGGAAATTGAAGAAATATTATTTTAAACTACTATTATGTAAACAATATAATAGGGGCTCAGTCCTTCTATGTATTTACTGCTTTCTTTAAATATTGTTGAATTATTGATTGTTTAATTTGTTGTTAAGAATATGTTGAGGAATGAAACAACTTTCCCCCTCCCCTTATTTTTGTTTTTTGGTAAATGTCCCTTTTACGTCGTTTTAATGCCGAAATTTCATAAAATTTGGGAAATTATTTTACTAGGTATATGGGTATGTTGAAGTGTGTATAAGATATATTTATGGTTGAAAAACTAAAAAGGGAGAAAAAAAGATGGGATAAATATTTTTTTTATTTTTCGGTAAATGACCCTTTTACGTCGTTATAATGCCGAAATTTCATAAAATTTGGGAAATTATTTTATGAGATATATTGGCATGTTGAATTGTGTATAAGATATATATATGGTTGAAAAATAAAAAGGGGCAGTAAGAGATGAGATAAATATTTTTCTAGTTTATTCTACTCAAATAAATTCAAAGAAAATATATATATACACACATCAATAAAAGCTGTTAAATTTTGTTTTTTTATTATTCTGGAAATTTTAATTTTTGTATAAAAAGGTATAATAGTTTATATATTTGGTATATTTGAAGTCGGAAAATTTAAAAGAGGTTTTGAAACATATTAAACACTAAAAAAACAGTTTTTTTTCAAATAAATAAAAAAAAAACTGGATAAATCCGAAAAATAAATAAATCTGATTTTTTTTTTATTTTGATATAAATATATATTTATAATAAGTTATGTACATGGTACATTTGAAGTTGAAAAATTTAAAAGAGAATTAAAGAGGGAAATATAGGTTTTAGAAGCTTTTTAAATGGGTTTGAAATTTTCTTTTTTCAAAAAACTATAAATTGAAAATTTAAATTTTTAGGTTGTGATTTATATATTTATAAAGATATTTATGTTGTCAAAATATTAAAATAATTATTGGAAGCTATTTTATTAAATTTTGAAAGATAATAGGGTTATAATGGAATAAATACAAGGAAAATAAGGGAGGTATAATCTTTAATTCTTACAACTAACATATTATCATATTTTAACACACATATATATATATATATATATATATATATATATATGTGATGATGATATAATTATATGTCTCATTAAGGTGTAGGAAAATAAAATGTAAATTTTATTTGGGGAAAAACCTATTACAAAAAATAGGAAATGATTTTATTTAGATTTTCTTTTTATATATATAAGATATATAAGTAATCAGAAGTATAAAAAGTATTTTTCTAGAATTTTATTCAAAGTGAAAATTAGTTTATGAATTTTTAAAGAAAACGAATATTCATAAGATATTTGGTTTTCTTGAAAATTCACTAAATAAAAAAATGGAAAATAAATTTAGAGTACATAAAAAATAGAAATTAACACTATGGGATATTTTATTAATTTTCGAAACAATGAATAGTAAGAAGATTTATGAATAGTAAATAGATATTTATGAACAGTAAATAGATATTTTGTTACTCATATATTTATGACGTACGTAAGACGCTAATTAAGTTGAGATGTATGCTATGTGTATTATGTGATTTTAATTTATATAATATGAAATTATTTGCTAATTGATTTATTTAATATATAAATATTAATTATTAAGTTAATTATTTATTATTAAATATTAATTTCAAAAATTAATTATATTTTCGAAATTTTTATATGAGTAAAATGAAGTTGTTTATAATGTTATATAGCTGAGTTGAAGATTATTTCATGTTTGTTTTGATCCAATACTTAAGTTCGAAAAAGTGTCTACGTAAGAAAATATTTGAGAATAGAAATTCTACTTAGACATAATGAAACCGATAAGTAACAAAGGATTTGCAAACAACTGATGTTAAGTGGGTGGACTGAGTTCAGGAGCTCACGAAGAACACTATCCCGACACTACTTTCTGAAAAAGAATAACAGGTGGTGGGTAATGATGATTGCAAGTTTCAGTTATAATGTGGATAGGATTTATATTGTTATATCTTGAATTTTACCTTTGGGTATGAGACAGAAAAGCTACAGTGTAATGCATATTGATTTCAATTGATATTGCATTCCTATACATATTTTGAAAGTACAGGACCTCGTGAAAGTTGGGCTTGAGAAATTAATCATGTATGAGTTGGGTTGGACCACGTAAAAGTCTAGCCAAATAAATCAATCCCATATGAGTTGGGTTTGGTATTGGACCCCGTAAAATTGGGCATTACCGATATATGAATGTTTATGTGATTGACTTTATCTATCCTACGTAATATAACAGCTTGCAGAGTTATCCACGGGTTTCTTTGAAACTCATACCCCCTACTTTTAGGATGAAAGAGACGTGCACACTACAAGAAAAAAGGACATTGCCGCTAGTTTTTTGCAACTACAAGAGTGGTTACTAAAAATAATCCCTTCTGTAACTATTAGTAGTTAATAAAAAGTATTTCATACAATTTTAACCAAATTTACTACAATATGTTAAGCTCTGTTGCAACTACTTGTAGTTACAAATATATTAGTAACTATAAAGTAGTTGCAAAAAATAGTTACAAATATATTAGTAACTACAAAGAAGTTGCAAAAAAAACTTTTTGCATCTTATTATAAGTGACTACCTTATAGTAACTACTTTTAGATATTTAGTTACAAAAAATATTTTTGTGGCTAATCTCCCTCTTTTGTAACTACATTTGTACTGGAAAAAAAGCCTTCGGTCTCTGAATTGCCAGCTAGGTTTTTAAATAGGGAGAAAGCAAACCCAGATCTGCAAGCACATTGTGAATTAGCATCTCCAAACTCTACTTGTACAAATCCACCTCCTTTCTACGACGTCATATTGCTCTCCTACTGGTATCAAATTAGCGCCTAATTTCTGTCGTGCGTCTCCACTTTAGCGCGCTTCTCCATACTTTCATGTAAGTGCATCCCACGCTCCCACTTTGTAATCATTGTTTCGCCGATGGCGCTATCCCGATTAGCCCTGCACGAAACGTGTTGGCGATGAGTGTCCCCGGCCCTATGCCGCATGTCTTCTTCGTGTCAATTACTCGATTTGTGGTGGAGAGGCTCGTGCCCATCTCAAGTGGAGGTGAGCGTTTAGCTAGATGATTTGGTGGTTGTGGGGGGAGGCTTCCAACCGAATGACGATCCGCTTCGCGGCCTGGGCTTCATTGTTCTTGATTGAATTTCTCTCCCAATTTGGGGACTATTATCTACTTATGAGTGATGAGGGAAGAGAATGGAAATTAGTATTATATATTTCAAGGCAAAAACTTGTGTGCATATGATGCACAATAGGCTTATTGTACATCATCCCGCATTGAGATCCGCGCGCGACTCGTTGCTGTTGGCCCGACCCGCGTGCAAATTTCAGTTTTTTTTTTGTGTTCTTACAGTAGACTTATTGTGTTCTTACCGTAAACTTATTTTGTTCTTGTAGTATAGTAAGTTTGTGTTTAGAGTAGACTATTGTGTTCTTCAGTAGACTTATCGTGTTCTTGTAGTATAATTATCTTTTGTTCAGAGTAGACTTATTGTGTTCTTACAGTCGACTTATTGTGTTCTTATAGTATAGTAATTTTATGTTTAGAGTCTTATAGTATAGTAATTTTGTGTTTAGACTAGACTTATTGTGTTCTTCAGTAGACTTATCGTATTCTTGCAGTATAACTATTTTGTGTTTAGAGTAGACTTATTGTGTTCTTACAGTAGACTTATTGTGTTCTTGCAGTAGAATTTTGTTAGAAAAAAGGCGCGACCCGCGCGTTGACCCAGTTCGCGGACGCGAATTTTTTTATAAATTATATTTCAACGATTTTTTGGAGTCCATGTGTTAAAATGTAGTGATGTATAATAAGCCTATTGTACATCACATGCACACAAGTGTTACTCATATTTTAATGTTATAAGTAAAATAAAAGAAAATTTGAGAAAGGGAAAATAATGAAATATTTGGTAGGAATATTTCCGCCAAAATGGTTTTAGTGTGGAAAATAAGTATTCGACTACGGTTAAACCATAACGATTTTGCGAAACCGTAGTCTGTTAGCGAAAAAAAGGTATTCAACTATGGTTAAACCACAACGGTTATGCGAACTATAGTCTTTCAGCGAAAATAGATATTCAACAATGGTTAAACCACAACAGTTTTGCGAACCGTAGTCTATTAGCGAAAAATAGGTATTCGACTACGGGTAAACCACAACAGTTTTGCAAAACCGTAGTCATTTAGCAAAAAAAGAAAATGTAAAACACCGCGGTTTGTACAATGACCAAGATTGAGCGCTAAAAGACTACGGTTATTGCGTAAAACCGTTGTCTTCTAGGCGTTGTGATTAACAGTTTTTGTTGTAGTGATATATTACACCCATAAAATGTAGCAGTAGAATTAAGTTTTCATGTTGACACGAGCAACTAGAATAGTACGTCAAAATGAGAGTCAAATACACCCAACGTTGAATCCCACAGCCCACACTGCTGCAATTTCCTTACAAACACCAGGCGGACATCATCAGGTAACCTCGTAAACATGTTAAGATATACAATGTTCTTAACCAAAGTCATCACAACATCGATTCTATCTTCAGCAGAAAGTCTGGAATCGTTCAAGACATATAGTACACTTGTTTGGTGAATTGGCAACATCGTACTCATACCCAGTTCGGAGTGCATGTCGTTTAGGCATTCCTTGGAATTATGCAAAGGGACCCGTGTAGGTCGTTGTCACGTTTCTCAGAATTGAGCATCTCGTTAATAGTGTCCATCACATCTTCAGATGTAGACCCGTTGGCTCGATCAGCCCCAAAATCTCCTTCCAATCCTTATAGTATCTTCATTTTTCCAGGATACATACCTTACACACGTGGTTCGGCCTACATCATTTTACTACAACTAACAATGTTAGAGATCCATGCAATCAATGTTCATAACATTTACCTTTTTAATCGAGTCCCACTGTCCGTTAGTACTGAAAGAATTTATACCCCTAATTCAGATAGTGTTGCACAAAGTGTTGCAACACATCTTGAGTAAAAATCAAAGTTAATGCAAAATCTAGTACAAAACTAAAAAATAATCAGAGAGAGGATTTAGACAAAACTCAAACAATAGAAAATCTGAGCAATCTTCCTTTCATGCACAATTGTATACATACTTCTGTACATCAAACACTCATTGAAGAATTGTTTGACAAATACTATCTATCAATTCCAATGTCTCTCAACTAATCTATCACACAACTAAAAGATAATTCGAAGATTAGAAATCCTCCAAAAATATCATAAGGAATAAGTGAAAGGGTATGAAGGAAGTGTGACAACTTTATGGTATTTCTCTCAACATTCTTTTCTTCTTGGACTTTCTTTCTATTTTTCTCTATACCTTATCTCTTGTTTTCATTCTCCTTTTATACTTATTGGTGGGCAGTTACCAGAGAGAGAGAGAGAGAGAGAGAGAGAATGAACAACACAATTCTTCCTTTGGAAGTTTGTTAGTTAATATCGTTTAGGATAGGGATGGTTAATTTGCACAAATCCTTATCAAATATTAATTGACCTTTGTAAATAAGATATATATATAACCACAATATACATATATATAAGATAAATAAACAATACACTAGTAAAAAACAGTAAGGTGAAAACAAGGGTAAAATCAGTTGACACACACTAGATTTGTTACTAATGCGACAACCGCAAGTGAACGATGTTGTTATAGTACTAGGTGAGTACAAGGTCGATCCCACGAAGATTCGTATCGATATCGGATAAGTGAATTGCACTAAACATCGAATGGCTAACTAGTCAATCGATTGAGTGATTTTTGCTATTTTAAGAATAATTTGAAATAAACAACTAATTAAAGCTAATAAGATGAACTAGAGAACAAATTATAAGTATTAGACAATTAATAAAGATAATCTAGGCTTAGATTTCAAATATGGGCATTAAGCACTATTAATCTAATTAATCCAACTTTTCTACTGAATGCTATGTATCAAGGAATGATCACGATTATATACAAGATCCTCTGTCGTAGCGAATTACGTGTTGCTTGTATAGAATTAATCGCCGTCTCCGGTTGATTAATCAAATACAACTCCTAATTGATTCTAAGACCAAATTTCCCACAACTAACTCAGACCTCTCGGTTTTATTGCTTAATCATGTCAATTAATGTGATCTCAGATTAAATCTCCCCCCTCGGTTCCAATCTAATCCTCAATAAATGTTAAACAAGTGATCAAATACTTCAACAAACATTTTTAAACAATTAATCAATCAATAGCATAACACGGAGTTGAATTAATCAGCTAATAATCACTAATCACCCATAATCTACTTTCTAAACCTAGATTAAGCAAATTTAGCCAACCATAATCATAATAAAGGATAAATACAAATATATAAATATAACCATGTTCATACAAATATTAAATGAAAATGGAAAGATAAAACCTATTTAATGTTGATTTTGATCTCCAAGCTCAACCCTCACCTTTTAGTCTCTAATTTCTCTCTCTAAAAATCTAACAATAAAAGTGTGTTATCCAAGAAAATTAAAAATTAGGGCATTTATACAATATTTGGGGCTTTTATAGTGCTCATGGGCCAAAAATAGAGTTTCGGGACCAAAAAGACCACATTTCCGGCATTTGTGCTTGGTCCGTGCAAGCTTGAAATTCCCCAACTCTCTGCTCTCCCGCACGATCTGTGCAGGGCTGCACGGTCATGATCGTGCACCTAGCTCTGGGCATCTTTTTCGCCTTCTGCGCGCATGGACCGTGCACGGTCTTAAAGGCTTGTACGGTCATGACCGTACACGGCCCATACTCTTCAATATTCGGGGTTTTTCTTGTGTTCTTCGACCCTCTTCTAGTCGTCATATCTTTTTACACCTATTTTACCTAAAAAGTGCTCAAAAACTGATTTTCCCGACGAGAGAAAGAAAATACGAATTATATGATAGACAAGAGCTTAGAATATACAAATATATGATAAAATCTCTATTAGCGTGTTTTCATGACCGAAAATTCCATTTGTCAACCCCCTCAAACTAAACCCTTGCTCGTCGCTGAGCAAATAATAACAAAAGAATGAGGATTTTCTTTCTCAGTTGGAGGAAAACATATAGGTATTATCAGTTTTACTTGGAAATGTATGTCTCAGACTAAAATCACATTCTATCCATGCAACATCACAAGTTAAGGACTTTTGAATCATCACAATATTCTCACAGATAATTGTATAATCAAGCACTTAAGTGTATATAACAGGGTTGTGTATCGCTCAAGTTGTAGACATATGCATGCCCTACCATATGTTTGTCTATTGTCTAATCTCTTATGCACTTTTGATTAATACGAGAAGAGAATAAAAAAGGTATTTTATTTTGGTTGTAATGTAGGCTTTTTGGACTAGGTGAGATATGTTTGGGTGTAGAGACTTAACTTGGATCGATTGAGTTGCACTCAACTAGCCCTCATATAAGTTTACTCCCACTTTCACCTTTCCACACTTCTATATTTCTTTCACCTTCTCCAAATCACCATAACCAACTATTTTTCACAAAATGTGAGTTAGAAAATCTTCGACTTCTAAGTCAATCAAAGTAACTTTCTATCGTTGCCTTCTTTGACTCTTTTCTTGATCTAAACTATAAACATTCAATCGAAATGAAATGTACATTTTTTTTGGGGCCAATGCTCGATTATTCATTTTCTTTTACTCTTTTCTTCCCCGCTCTATATGCATCACCTCATTCTCAAGATTTTCGTAGTTCTCACTCTTATTTACCTTCCAACCTCCTCTCTCAAACTCATTCGATCCAAATGTGGGAAAAAGACTTAAAAGATGAATATGGCTTGTAATTTGAGCTATCAAGAAAAGGCTACAAGATCAACTTGGCTTACTAGAGATAATTCGTATAAAGGGGTAAGAATGAATTTTGAGGCTAAAAAATGGGTTGAAATCAAAGACCGCCTAAAATCATTTTCAATGCTCATAAATATACCTCATGATTTCAAATAGACTCAAGACAAGTTCTAGAGGTGCTATGCATATGATCAACCTCACACAAGCCAAGGAAAATATTGAACTCCAAAAATAGGAGCTCCTCATTTTGGCTCAAAAGCTCACCGGCTTATATATTGTGATTTATCCTTTTGTTCGAAAACAAGTGTGTGCATATATCACATTTTCAACCAAAAACAATTTTATGTATCAACGTTGACAATACTTCCATTACCTCATTAACCTAATATCTCCTCTTTCAGGAAAGCTTTTGGGAAAAAAAATTCCTCAATTTTGCTAATGTCAAAGATCAACAGACAGTTTATTCAAACTATCAACAACTAAAAGACAAACATAACAACAAACTAACTCAAGTTTAACACTTCAAAACAAAAACAATATTAAAATCTCGACAAGATTCAAGTCTGGCAGAATAAACACAAGGAAAACGAGCAACCACCCTCTGAATTCCGCAACATACACCCACCTCAAACTATTTTAAGCTAATTTCCAAAAAACCGTTAAAATAGTTTAAAAAATGTAGAGATGTTTCAAATGATTTACGAACTCCCCCTAAGGGGAGGGTGGAGTTAGCTCGTATTTATCGGCTTTCACATTGAGGTCATCGAGCTTTTGCAGAAGTTTAGCCATCCACCTCTGCTCCTTTGAACTGACCTTCTGAGCTTCCATAATTTCTGATTAGGCGCACATAATGGAGGCCTGGCCCGTTGTCACATTTCTCTAGGTGTTTATCACGTCGGCTTGGTTGGCTATGAGTACTTGTTATTGCTCTTTAAGCTCGATGACGGCTACTTCCAGAACTCTCAATCGCTCTGTGACTGCTGGAGATTCCCCGCGCTGTCGGGAGGAAGAATCTCTCCTCGCTGTCCAAGAAATCCCACTTCGATGTTTTGAATCTCTCGATCTTGTTCCATCTGCTCTTTGGTTGGAGCTTTTCTGTGCGGTTGTTGAGCTGCGGCTGACCCCTTCTAAATCATTGCTGCATGGCCTGGGGTTATCATTAGCCAGTTCTCGGGGCTTCATCACTATGGTTAGGTTGGTCTTGGACAAGGAGAATGACCCACATCAAACTACTGCCACTTCCACAGTCTGTCCTTAGATAACTTGACATAATGAGATGTCTTGATGATTTTAGTTGTTATCTTGGAGTCACCGCTCATCGGTTGATATCTTAACAAATTAATCTTGAAGTGTTGTGCCAATGCAGTGATGAACCCTCAAATTTGTTAGCTCCCGTTTCATGTCCTATCGAATGGAACTGGCCCATCAAGTGAGGTGCTGATCACACCTTGTGGGATGTCATCATGCACCATAACATATACAGCTCGTCCCCCTGGAGACTCCTGCTTCGTTCCTCACGAAAAGAGTGTGCTGCATAACCTTAGCCATGTATCGGAATGTCGAATTCTAAATTTCAGTTGGCTTCGATCTGCTGGTGCTATAAGTGGGATGAGATGGTGTAGCATCTGGTTGATAACTAATTCTTGGCTAGAAGTCTTGGGAATTGGAATAATCATGTTGAGTGAAGTAGCCAGAGGACCAAAACCGAAAGATACTTCCCAATTGTTAAGAGTTCAGCTCCCGGGGCTAGTTTCCCAGCCGAAACGTCATGCTCAAAGTTTCTTCACGGTGTATGACAACATCAAGTGTGGAGAAAAACTCCAGGACCAATTCCTTGTAGACGAAGTAATTCCACTCCATTCGTCGGATTCGAGTTTCCACATTCTCCCGAATACCCAACTCATCCATGGTTGTGGGTCTGGATATAGAGTTGGAATGATTCTTCTATTTGACCAGTTTGTTCCAACGCTCTCGAATTATTTCCGATTCCCACATCTATTCAAAGTTGATGTAATACTCATTAAGCGGATTAATATGTTCGGGTTCAACTTACTCATTATGTTCTTGTGTGCCCCGTGAACTTGATTCTCTAACTCTTGTAGCTTTTCTTTGGGCCCCATGATTGGTATGAGAAGATTTAACCTATGTTCAACCAATAAAGCGTAAGACAATTTCGCATTAAACAACCCTCAAACTAGAATTGAGGCATATGTTCAAAAATAATGCATTCCGAATTACATATGTCCTCATATCTAGTTTGATCACATATCAACACTAACAACACAAATAACACATATAAATACATAATTCCCACAATAATGCTTTTCATACTTGAGCAATTAAACCACATTTAACTAGTGCTTCCCTCAAACTAATTTGTAGTATGTGTTTAAGATAAGAACATGCACATATATCATACCACAAATTAGTTTGACTTAATTGCAATCAACAAATCCGAGCAATTAACACATGGCATCAAACTAGTTTGGTGTTGTGTGCTTGAGATAAAAGAAATTGTAATGCACTACAATTCCAACTAGTTTGAGCCATAAGAGTTCAGTTCTAATGACCATTAGGATGAGTGAATGATAACACATGAAGTGCAAAAATGGATAAAAAAATCATCAAAATCATCACGAATATAACCTATCTTGCACCTACACACAAGTTAATTCATTACCACAATTAATGAGCATACAGTTGGGACAAAACATAAGAATAGGCATCAATTGGCCTTCAATCAACAAAATAAGCACAAAACTAATTGCACACAAAGTGTTCGATGAAATGCTCCAAAGAATTTCTAGGTCCGAATTGAACGATTTCAAGTTCCATGAACTCCCTATGCTCAACAATCAAAAATATATACTCATCAAACAATTTAATCCACAAAACATCATGTAATTCAAATTTATATGTGAGATAAATAATTAAGCCCTAATTTGATAAAATTGCCCAAAAAAATTTGAATTTGATTGAGAGTTAGTGGACATACCTTGTGATTTTAGAGAGATTAGGACTTGAGTGTTGATGTTCCACGGATTGTGATTGAATTCACGTCGAAAGTGTGTGTTTGTGTATGTTGTTCACGAGTAGGATTGAAAAACAAATGAAAATGAAGTGGTTTCCATCTTTAAAACTGGGTATGCCTAAGTCGTGCACGGACTGTGCAAGGCGGCACGGTCATGACCGTGCACGACCCTAAAAATGGGCTACTTACTGGTCTGTTGCACGAACCTTGCAATCCTGCATGGTCATGACTGTGCACGACCCCAGTTGCACGTACCGTGCAACGTTGCACGGTTATGACTGTGCATCACCTAAAAATGTTGCACCCAATGCATCTCAATCATTTTTTCTACCGTTTCTTGCATTCACCTGCCATTATTCAACAACTAAAAAATTGAAAACACATTAATGAAGACATCTAACTAATCAAAACACGAAATTAAAGAAATTAACTGCCGGGTTACCTCCCGACAAGCGCTAAGTTTAACGTCTTCAGCTGGATGCCTGTTTATCTGAAACACCCAAACTTCAAAATGTTTACCCTTTTTTGAAGCTCTTCTCATCCCTTTTGTATCTCAATCACTTTTTCTACCATTTCTTACATTCACTTGCCATTATTCAACAACTAAAAATTTAAAAACACATTAATGAAGACATCTAACTAATCAAAACACGAAATTAAAGAAATTAACCACCGGGTTACCTCCCGACAAGCGCTAAGTTTGACATCTTCAGCCAGACGCCTGTTTATCTGGACTCAATTCGGTTCAACCAAAGATAATTGGTGAACTTCTCTCTCTTGTTCGTTGCCAAAGTACTCTTCACCCTTTGTCCATTTACCATAAACGTGCTCTCGTCAGTATTAAGTAGCATGACGACTCCACTTGGTAGCACTCTATTGACTGTGAAGGGTCCCCACCATTTTGATTTCAGCTTCCCGGGAAAGAGTTGGCGATGAGAATTGAACAAAAAGCACTTGATTCCCATGGCAAAAATCTCTTTTGATGATCAGTTTGTCATGAAACCTCTTGACTCGTTCCTTGTACACTCTTGAATTCTCAAATGCTTGATTTCAGAACTCGTCAAGTTCGTTCAATTGCAACACCCTATTTGCCCCAGCCGATTGAAAGTCGAAATTCAACTTCTTTATCTCCCAATATACACGATGTTCAAGCTCCACGGGCAAATGATATGATTTCCCAAATACTAATTGACAAGGTGACATACCAAGGGGTGTCTTATAGGCCGTTCTATATGCCCACAATGCATCATCCAACTTCAAAGCCCAATCTAATTGGTTTCCGCTTAGTGATTTCTCGAGGACTTGTTTTATATCCCAGTTGGCTAGTTTGGCTTGGCCATTCGCTTGAGGATGCTATGGTGTAGTCACCCAGTGCTTCACAATGTAACAGGCCAACAAATCATTAAGCCATTTGTTGTAGAAATGTGACCCTCCATCACTAAGAAATACTCTAGGTGCTCCATAACGGGTGATGATATTCTTCACGAGAAATTTTAGCACAACATTAGAGTCATTGGTCCCATGAAGTCAATTCCCCAAACGTCAAACAACTCAACTTCAATAGAATTGGCGAGTGGCATTTCATATCTTTTTAAGATTCCACCGGTTTGTTGGCACCGATCACATTGCTTGATGAAATCGTGGCAATCTTGAAAGATTTTTGTTTAATAGACTCTACATTGAAGCACTTTAGCAGCCATTCTGTTGACCGCAAAATGTCCTCCACTAGGGGAAGAATGACATTGCTCAATAATCTCTCGGCCTTCTTCCTCAGATACACACCTCCGGATAATTGAATGAGCACATCTCCAGAAAAGAAATGGATCATCCCACATATAGAACTTGGCTTTATGGTAAAACTTCTTCCTTTGATGTGGTGAAAGATCAGGTGGTGGTGCACCTTGGCTTCATGGAAAATTTTGTCCCTCTTCTGCCCCAAGACTGCCCCGACTGTTGTGTCACTCGCATCACACATGAGTTTAAAGGTTGGTTCCAATCATGTGATACCAATACTGGTGTTGAAACCAACGCTTTCTTCAACACCTCGAAGGCCTGTAAACATGAATCATCGAAAACATAAGCAGCATATGTTTCTAAAAGGTGAAACAAAGATTTAGCAATTTTCGAAAAATCATGAATAAACCTTCGGTAAAAACCGGCATGGCCCAAGAAGCTTTGGACTCTCTTCTCATTGATTGTTGGTGGTAGTTTTTGAATGGCAACCACTTTGGCTCGGTCTACCTCCAAACCCGCAGCTGAAACCTTATGCCCTAACACTATACCTTCTCTTACCATGAAGTGACACTTTTCCCAAATTAAGACAATGTTAGTGTCTTTACAATGCTGCAAGACTAGAGACAAGTTAAATAGGCAATGATCAAAAGATGAGCCGAAAATGAAAAAATCATCCATAAACACTTCCATCACATTTTCAATCAACCCGAAGATAGCCATCATGCTCCGTTGAAAAGTAGCCGGTGCATTACATAAGCCAAAGGGCATTCTCCTAAAGGCAAAAATACCATATGGACATAAATATGTTATTTTTTCTTGATCCTCCAGGGCAATCATAATTTCATTGTACCCAGAATAGCCCTCCAAAAAATAATAGTACTCATACCCGGCTAATTTATCCAACATTTGGTCAAGAAACGGAAGGGGAAAATGATCTTTCCTAGTAGCGACATTCAACTTTCGGTAGTCAATACAAACCCTCCAAGCGGTTATTGACCTAGTGGCTACTTCTTCCAAACCACTCACCTTAACCACCGTTATTCCTCCTTTCTTAGGCACTACTTGGGTAGGACTCACCCACTCACCGTTATTAAGATATGCAGAAATTATGATCGAAAATTTCTTACCTTCATCGAGGTACTCATACCTCAAATGGTCGGGAAGAGGCTTCACCTAGCGTTGGGTCCCTCTTCTTGTTTGCCCTTAGGCTCCTTTAGCCCAGTTGAACCCTCATCCTCCAATTTCAACCAAGAAACTTCCTCTTTTTGCACCTCCTGCAAAGCATTCAATGCACTAACACTATCCGCAACATCAACATTGTCAGTTTCATTGCCAGTGCATGCAAATATAGAGTCGTGCAAATAAATATCTAAAGAGTCAATTTCACAAGAAGCTAGGAAATTTCTTGTATCATTGATATCTAGAAAATCTAAAGCATTACATTTGTTGATAGCACTAACCTCATCCAAATTGTGAAACCTCATTGCCTTATAAATCGAAAAAGTAACATTTTCATCATTCACTTGTAGGGTGAGTTCCCATTTTTTAACATCAATAGGGGCTCCACCCGTCGCTAGAAACAGGCGGCCCAAAATCAAGGGGACTTCCTTGTCCTCATTCATGTCCAATACTACAAAATTCACCGGGATTATGAACTCACCTACTTTGATCTTTTTACGAACCGAGATCCGAATAGTTTACGAGCGAATTGGTTCGTGTATATCCCAATCCCTCTCTTCTCTCTCTGGCCTAATTCTCCCTCATACTAACACCAGTTCGTCTCCTCTCTTCACTAATCTCCGTAAGTTTCTTCAACACGAATCCTCTTCTTCATTTCTAATTTACAGATCCAGAAGAAACTAACTCTGAATCATCAAAAATTCGATCATTATCCAGAAGAAGTACTTTGAACAGTTCCGTGAAATTTTGGAAGTTGTGGTTTTCACTGATAAAGCTACTGGAAGATTCGATGCTACTGTTGGATAAGAGTTCAATTCTCTTCGGTTTATTTCTCAATAGGAATTCTAGCTTGGAGTTGTTCTAATTTGTATGTTTTTGTATCTATACTCATTCATTTCTTCAAATTCTCCTGTTGAGGATAGTTCAATTTTCTTCAATTTATTTCTCAAACGAAGATCTAGGTAGGAGTTGTTCTAATTTGTATGTATTTATATCTATACTCGGGCATTTCATCAAATTCTCCTGTTGAAAATGATGGAGGGAAGAAAAGAAAAAAATAAAAAAAGAAAACAGTTTATTAGCAAAAGCAACCTGAAGTATACCCGTTTTTACCACTTGCTCAAAATTGCTCGTGTGTGGCATGCTCTTGATTTTGGCCGAAATTTATAAATAGGTTGTAATCGGTAAAACGCGAGTAATTCAGGTTGCAGTCGGCGATGAATTTTAAAATAGGTTGCAAGTGGTAAAAACGGGTATACCTCGGGTTACTTTTGGTAATAAACCCAAAATAGTCTATCAAGATCTAAGGTCCAAACATGAAGAGGGGGACACATATATGAAAATCATGTCCAAATTGCCAAGAGTGTAAGACAACACTCATGAGAGAGGTGAGATCAGAAACATCTGGTGTGGGGCCAATCGAAGACATCGACCGAGCGTGGGGCATGCAGACTAGAAAAATCAATTCTAGTGCGAAGATAAAAGAGCAATGAAATTCTAGGATGGACCAATCAAAGAACATAGAATTGTTGGGCATTCATCATCATCATACGCCTGGGGACGAAATCCTGGATGCTAGGAAGCGTACAAGAGTAATCCCGATGTGGGAGGGACCTTTTTGGCCTTGTTAAAGCCCCCTATTGGAAAAATCCTATGGGAAAAAGTCAATATGAGCAAAAAGAGTACCAACATATTGCCAAAAGGCACAAAATCCGTTAATACAAAAAATAATCCCAGAAAGTAGGGACCTGCAAGAAACGACACAGAGGATGGTGGGTAAGGAAAAGTAAAGCCGCTCCTAGCATCCGTGAAATCTACAACCTGCAAAAACATCTTAGGAGGGAACCATAAGAAGCTCAATGGATACAATAGAACGTAGTATAGAAATCCCAAAGGGAAAGATCCAACATATGGGGAGGGGGGGGGAGGGGATTCCACCAAGAGAACTGAGTCCGAAGCTTAGAAAAGGCATCAGCAGGCTTATTGCCTTCTCTATAGACGTGAGAAATGAGAAAGGACATGCAGGAGATAAAGTACAGAATGTGAAGCCAGCGAGAACACTAAACAATGATCATTTTTCTTCTTATTCCAACAAATTGGTCCTTAAATTATTACAAAAGCCTATCTTAAGGTCCCTAGAAAAGAAATACATATGAAATCACCGATAAATCCAAAACGATATCATAATAGATCTTTTATTAAATAAATACTGAATAATTTTTCAATATGATACTTTTACCCCAAGAAAAGGTGAATTATACTAGAATATGAATTCGAACAAAAGTTCGAGATAATAATTTTTCAAGAATTTCGTCCAAACTTTGAGAAATACTTTGTGGCAATTTAATTTTAGTTAGAACTGTGTTAATTAGATCTAGATATTTTGAACTCTATATATCTTGAATTTAAAGTAAAATTGAACATTATTAACAAAAGGACTTACAAATTCATGTTTGAAGGTTCTTAAAATGTTAAAAAATAAAGTTTTAAAGTCCTTTCGTTGATAATGTTCCATTTTACTTTAAATTCAAGATAGATAGAGTTCAAAATATCTAGACCAAACTAGCACATTTCTAATTAAAATTAAAATACCACAAAGTATTTCTTAAAGTTTGGATGAAATTCTTGAAAATTTATTGTCTCGATATTTTGTTCAAATCCATATTCTAGTATAATTCATCTTATCATAATGAAAAAATACACAGTTATTTAATAAAAGATATGTTAAAGTATCATAATGAAAAATTACACAACTATTTAATAAAAAGATATGTTATAATATCATTTTAAATTAAATCGGTGATTTCACATATTTTATGTATTTTTTCTTGTTGGGGCCTTAAGATAGACTTTTACAATAATTTAAGACCCAATTGAAATAATTTTAAAACACAAAGGATCAATTGAAACAAAAAATACTTCATGGACTAATTTAATATAAAAATTAGAACTTCAAGGACCAATTAAAACAAAATATACTTTAAGGACTATTTAAAACAAAAATTAATACTTTAAGGGCTCCTTTGGTAGATGGCACAAGGGGGGGTATAGGAATAGGATTAACATGAACAATTGCGGCTTATCATGAACCATCCTTCGTTTGGTGACCATTATAGTTTGTTCCTCGAACACGGTAATAAACCAAAGGCCGTCCCAAAAACATTGTTCCCCAATATACTACTAATACCTCCAATTTTGGAAGTATTGGTTATATCCTTTTCAATAATGTTTCATATAAGGACACAAAAGTATCTAAACCCCTTGCAATTAATTCCCAAATTCATCACCATCACCACCCACTTCTCTCAGCTTAATAATCACGTACAGAAACGCCAGTCTTTAAGGGTTTCAAAGGTTTTCTCCACTGCCACGAAGAAATCATTTTCGGTGGTTTTTATTAGAGACTATTATTATGTGAATATTCTTTCCTTCTAATTATGTATTCTTGTGGGTCTTGTATGTAATTTATCTGTACATTGATTAGGGTTGTAACAATATATATTCTAGTTAATGAGAATACCCGATCAGGGAGATTATCATAATCTAACATTGTATCAGATTCCCCCGATCCTATTAGTTTTTTTCTTTTGCGGAGTTTCTCCCCTCCCATTTTTTTCTCTTTACCGCCGTTACCTCTCCCATCAATATGGTGAATACTCCGAACACCGAAACCAGCGCTGCCCCCACTGCCAGTGGCGCCTCTTCATCCTCGCCCTTCTCTCCGTTTCACACCATGTTCGCCATCACAAATCTCAAGAATATTATAGGTTTCGTTCTTGATCAGTAAGACGGCCAATATATGACTTGGGCTGAAATCTTCAAGATCCAAGCATGTGCATTTAACATCCTCGACCATATTGATGACTCTTCTCCTCGTCCCACTAACATTGATGATCCCACATGGCGGGGTTCTTGATGTAATCGTCAAACAGTGGATTTACGGTACAATCTCAAAAGAATTTGTCAATACAATTATAAAACCTGGTGTGACTGCCTTGCAACTGTGGAAGAGGCTCGAAGAGTTGTTTCATGACAATAAACATACCTGTGCTGTCTATTTGGGCGAATAATTCTGAAATTGCAGATTGAATGTTTTTACAAATATGTCTGATTACTGCAAACAACTTAAGCTCATCGCCAATCAACTCGGCAACGTTGGCGACCCCATTACCGAGGATAAGATGGTCCTCCAACATATTTCGGGCCTCAGGAAGGGTGAGTACAACACCCTGGAAGCCATGATTCAACAAGCCGACCCCCGTCCGAGCTTTACCAAAGCCCGATCTCAACTTGTCCTCGAAGAAACCCGTCGGTCAAAACAAGACGAAAATTCTGCCTCGACAGCCCTTCTCACCACCGCCTCGGGATCCTCGGTCGACACCACTTCCTCACCGGTGCCTCGCTTCAGCAACACCACCAGCACCGCCTCTCTCGGGGGCTCCGAACGTGGTAGAAAGCAGTCGGGCTGTGGCAATCTGGGCCGCGACAATGGACGTAGAACAGGATGCGGGGGCTGCCCACAGCAATTCTGGCCCAACACTCCACCTCCCTACCACTGGGACGCTTCTAATTGTTGGGCCCATCAACAACAGCAACAACATTGGGCCACTCAATAGCAAACACCAAATTGGGCCGCACCCCCTTGCCTTTTCCTACTTCAAGGCCGCCTAGCCTTGGTCCTCCAGGCTTGGCCTCTTGGCTTTTTGGGCACGACTTGTGTTGGGCTCACATATCTGCTATTCAATATGGGTAGATAATCCCAACATCGAGTAGCTTGATGATTTCCTTCTTCACCACCTACATCATGGGGGGGTTAAGTCGCTTTTGGGGTTCCCGACTTGGTTTTGAATCCTCCTCAGGTAGAATGCGGTGCATACAAAGAGATGGACTAATGCCTTTGATGTCGGCAATAGTCCAACCAATTGCTCCCTTGTGTTCTCCAAGGACCTCCATCAAGGATGCTTCTTGGCTTGGAGACAACTTGGATGAGATGATCACCGGTAGTGTCTCATTCGCTCCTAGGTAAGCATACATCAAGTGGTCAGAAAGAGACTTGAGCTCAAGAGTCGGGGCGTCCATTGTAGAAGGTAACATCTTCTTGTGTGTATCCGGAAGCGGGATGAAATTTTGCGCATATTTTGGTGGGGATGACTTAGGTGTATGCATTTGTGCCACTGTTTCCACCAATGCTTCATTAATCGGCCAAACCTCTTCTTCTCCCTCCTCTAGATGAGTGGTAAGCGCAACTTCCATTGGGTCCCTACATGACAACTCAAAAAACTCTTCCACAAGTGGATCAAATACATCAATGGAAAATACGAAGTGAACATCCTCCGGGAACCGCATTGCATCAAAGATATTGAAATTGGCAATTTGACCATCAAATTCCATCGTGAGGGTGCCCTCACGAACATCGATCATGGTTTGGGAAGTATTTAAAAATGGTCTTCCCAACAAGATAGGTGTGGGCATTTATGGATCGCTTTGCATGTCCAAAACATAGAAATCAGCAGGAAACACGAGTTCGTCAACTTCAACTAGCATGTCCTCGATCACCCCATCGGGATACGAAGTGCTTCGATCGGCTAGTTGAATGATGACCCTTGTTTCCTTGAGTGGCCCCATATTTAAAGAGTGAAAAATTGAACGAGGCATAACATTGATTGATGCTCCTAGGTCTAGCATAGCATGTTCAACCCATTGGTTGTTTATTTTGCAAGGGATAACAAACATACCGGGATCTTTGCATTTCTGTGGGAGCTTTTTCTGAAAAACCGCAGAAACATTTTCCCCCATGATCACACTTTCATTCCCCTTGAGCTTCCCCTTGTTAGTGCACCAGTCCTTGAGGAACTTGGCATATCTCGGAATTTGCTTAACGGGATCAATCAAAGGAATGTTCACTTCCACCTTCCGAAACACTTCTAGAATGTCCCGATCCTTGTTTCTATCTATTACCCTCTTGATTTGACTTGGGAAGGGAAGTGGTGGAGTAGGAATAGGCTGTGCAGGGGCCACGGCCGAGGCATTAGTGGCCGCGGCTGTGGTGATTCTTCTAGATTGGTGCCCTATTTGTTGCTAAAGAAGGCCACGGTCGTGGCAGTCAGAGGCCGCGGCCGAGGTGTTCACCACAGGCGGGGTAACTGTCACCTCGGGCGTGGTAATTCTTCCAGTGGAGTTTCCTTCGAATTGCTCATTTTGACCACGGCCGAGGTCTCCTTGTGCCTCGGTCGTGGCATGTTCTTCAGTAACATTTCCCTCTTTTTTATCTTCCTCTTCACCCCCAAAGTGATGCCCGGGCTTGTTAGGCTCTCCAAGCACCACCCGCTCCTCAGGGTGATTGCCCTGACCTTTTTGGGATTAATTTCTGGTTGAGCCGGAAGTTTGCCACTATTTGCACTTTCGAGTCTCGATACCGCCGAAGCTATCTGACTAACTTGATTCTCTCTGCTCTGAAATCTCGAAATTCTTTTTGCAATTGAAGCGTGCTAGTAGCTAAGCTTTTATCAATGTCCGAAAGAGATGGATCACAGGGTACCTGCTCGGGTGCCTGTCTTTGCTGGAACAATCCCCTAGGAAAAGGGGGTCGGTTGTGCCCACTGTAATCACCTTGTTGATTCATGCTTGGATTCTAATTGCCATATTTAAAATTCGGATGGTCCCTCCATCCCGGGTTATATGATTGTGAATAAGGATCATACTTCCTCCCGGATGAGTTAGGATTGATGTTGTGAACTGCATTGGCATGGGCATCCATCTCTTCTCCGAGAATAGGGCAAGTGTGAGTGGAGTGCTCGGTTACTTGACAGATTCTGCAAGGCTTTGGAGTAGGAGTGCCACCCGAGATCACTTTCTTCACCAAGTCGGTGAGCTGGTCCAATCTTTCTTCCACAGTTGAATTGATAACATCTTTGACTCGCCTCACTGGTTCTCTACAACCGAACTGTTGAGTATCGGCGGCCATCTTGGAAACCAATGCTCGGGCCTCGGTTGGGGTCTTGTCGGATAGAACCCCTCCACTCGCTGAATCAATCATGTTTCGATCTGTTAGACATAACCCCTCATACCAATACTGAATTAACAACTGCGGAGTGATTTGATGTGGAGGGCAACTTCCTACAAGCCTCTTAAATCGTTCCCAGTACTCATACAATGTTTTCCCCTGCATTTGCCTCACTGCACTAATTTCTTTTCGAAGGTTGGTGGCTCGAGAAGCTGGGAAATACTTTTCAAGAAAATGTGTTTCCATCTGCTCCCAAGTGGTGATTGATCCGGATGGCAAGTAGTACAACCAATCCCTAGCAAGATCCTTCAGTGAAAACAGAAATGCTCGAAGCTTGATTTGTTCTTTCGTCACCCTCGATGGCTTCATGCTCAAACAAACCACATGAAACTCTTTAAGGTGTTTATGAGGGTCCTCTCCGGACAACCCATGAAAGGAAGGTGGTAGGTGGATGAGCCCCGATTTCAACTCGAAAGAAGTATCGTTTCCTATAGCTGGGAAGGTGATTTACAAGGGTTTTTGAGCAACCCTTGTGTTAGCCAATTCCTTCATTGTTCTTTCCTGACCTTGATCTTTAGCCATTTCTTCTAAGTTGATGATCTCTTCACCCCTTAAATTCAATACTTCGATTCCTTCTTGGACTTGCTCCAAATCTCGAGCTCTCCTTCTCAATTCTAGTTCACGCTCTACAATATTAGGTTCAAATAACAGTCCGTTTTCTCAAATAAGATTATAAAATTACTAATCTAAATAAGAAAATAACGATATATGTAATTAACCATGATGCTTGATCAACAAATCAACACTATTCTATCACCGTTCCCCGGCAACGGCGCCAAAATTTGGTAGAGCGATTGTCGTGTGTCGCTTACCAAATTAATTAGTATAGAAATATACTTATCCTTATCCAACTATTTCAACTAGTAGAATGGTAAATAAGGGTCGATCCCACAGGGAACGGCCGAACAGTTTTGATTCCGATGCCAAGCAATATGCAAGAAGTAAATACTTAAGAAAGCAATAAAGATTGGGGGGACTTGATAATGGGCTAACAATCTACTAGTAACAAATAAAGGCAACTAAACACAATTAAAAGCATTTAACATTCGAATTCAAAGAGACAAATAATCAAAGACAATAGAAGATATCTTTTTCGGTTTTTGTTTTCAAGTAATAAAACGACCCACCCTTGATCATGCTTCCCCTTGGTCTTGGACGATTGATGCAACTATGTTAATGCCCGATTAAATTGTGATTCAAGCCCTTATCTCAAGACTATTAACAAGCTCTAATAGCCTTGTTGTCCCTTAATCTTAGTTAATCAAAATAAGCTCTTCGACTAACCCCATTGAATTTAATCGAATCCTCGAACAAGCTCTCTTAGATTTAATGACCAAATGCATTAAACACTAAGACAACGAGATAAATTCAACATAAAACTCGCAAGCTCAGTTTTAGTGGTTGAACTTTGTGTTATCACCAATAAATAAATCTATTATTTACTACACGGGAATTGGAAATCCTACAATTACGGATAATAATTTCCTATTCTAGCAACAAATTCACAAACCCTTAAAGGGTGATCAATCCAATAATCAATTCATAAATGTGACTCAATAACAGGAAATAACACAAAACACTTGAATAGATAATATTCTCGGTAACATTAACCGCAATAATCACATCAATGTCTTCAACTCAAGGTTCCACAATGATTAAGGATGAACTAAAGGGTGCTAGCCACCCATTTACCTAATACAATCAGCAAATAAATAGAAACATAAGAAAACATGATAAATTTGAAGATTGAACCAAGAACTTTGGGTTGAGGATGAATTGGCCTTCAATCTTCTTCCCAATGTGTTCTTGAGGAGGATGGTGGCTCAAAAGTGGCTATAATTGTGTTCTAAAGTAGGTCAATTTCGAATTCGAGGATATATATATAGGGGATAAAGTGTTAGCTCCAATTTAGGCAAAAATGTAATTGGATTTTTAAAACAGGGAACCCTGCCGCGGCCTTGGTACAAAGTTGGCTTTTGGGCCCAATTTGGGGCCGCGGCCGTGGTCTAGTAACCGCCTCGGCCGTGGTCTTGGTTGGGCTAGAATTTCCCTTCTTCTAGTGGATTGGCCATGGCCGCGGCTTATTCTGACCGCGTCGTGGGGCTTGACTCGCCACGGTCGTGGCATTGGCTGCCGGGTCGTGGCAGGTGATGCTGCAATTTGGCCCTCTTCTAGAGGATTTACCACGGCCGTGGCTCATCGCCCCGGGCATGGTCCCCTATTTTTCCTTGTTTTCTTTTTCCTTTGAGCTCGATTTGTCAATTTGAGATCTTCAAACCTGTTTTTCGGCCTTAATTCACCTATCTTGACATGGAAATGAACCAAACACGTCAAATTGCCCAATGAGAAATAAATGCACAGAACACACGTGAATATGCTCACAAAAGTCCGTAAAAAGACACTTAAATTGACCTAAAAGTGTGTGCACTACCACGTGTACCAGTTTGCATTTACCGTGTTTCGGGATATGCCATTTGGTTGTGCTTACAGATTTGAAAGCTCCGAGCTAATGCATTGGACTCTTCCCAGAGATTTTGGACTCACGCCAATGTGTGGAGTGTTGGATTTCCCCCACGCTTGGATTTCGTGACATAGGACAAGGTGTTTCACACCTGTAGTACACCAGAAGACAGTTCCATTCATTTCACTATATTGGCTTGATCTTGTATTTGCTTATATTTTCTTTAGCCAATTTTAGACTTATTTTGTACACCTTTATCTGTTGGCTTGTGCCATGAAAAGGTTTTTCGTTTGTCTCTTGTCAGTGACCATCTTGTGGTCTCCACATTATTCGCACATTTCTTTATTTATAATACTACCTATTTAATAGGTCTTCCTAATCTAGGAAATGTCTTTCCTATCAAGGAAGGAATGGCTAATCTGATTAGTATTAGTCAACTCTGTGATGAAAACCCTCATATAATATTTGAGAAAGATATGTGTAGTGTGTTTAACCGTATAAATGGGTGCATCAGGAGAGGATCTCGAGCTTCTAATAATTGCTATTTGATTGAGGAAGGAGGGGCACCGAAAATTGGGGCATGTCAACTATAAGCAAAAGAGGCTTGCTAATCTAGAAGCAGTAAAAGGCCTCCCAAAAATTTCTGGCAAAGTTGAAAAGGTGTGCAATTCATGTACAAAAGGTAAACATACCAAAGATATGCACAATGTGTTGCAACACTTTGGCACCTCTCACTATTTTGAACTATCACATGGACCTGATGGGTCCAATTCAGGTTAATAGTCTAGGTGGAAAAAGGTATGTGATGATTTTTCCTGATTTGGATGGGCATTTTTTCTTAAAGAAAAATCTGGCACTTTTGATTATTTTCAAATCTCTTGCTACTCAAATACATACCTCTCATGGCATTTGGATCAAAAGAATTCGAATTGGTCATGGAAAGGAGTTTGTGAACAACTTGTTTTCTGAATTTTGCATGAAAAGGATATAGAGTTTTCTGCTCTCAAAACACCTAAATAGAATGGGGGTGGCTGAAAGAATAAATAGTTCCCTTCAAGAAATGACACATTTCTTATTGTGTGCAAAAAATCATTTGAAAAGATTTTAAGTTGAAGCCATGAATACAACGTGTCATATTTCAAACTGAGTTTACCTTAGATTTGGAAGTAATATGACACCATATGAAATACTTAAAGGTCGAAAGCTGAACCTTAAGTAATTTCATGTCTTTGGGTGCATTTGTTACATCCTGAATGATAGGGAATAATTGGGTAAATTTAATGCAAAGAGTGATAAGGTACTCTTTCTTGGTTATTCGAAAAACAATCATGCTTTTCGAATTTATAATTTGAGATCTCGCACAATTCAAGAGAGTGTGAATGTTGTATTTGATTATTTCTTAGGTATTGCAGGTAAAAGGGAAGAGGTTCGAGTTCAAAATTTGATTGAATGCATATAAGTCCAAGACTAGATATTGGAAAAGAAGGGCTTGAAGAAAGTGATGCAACACCTGATGAAACACATGATCAACCTCAGCAGGATTCTTAGCAAACTGATAAAAGAAGTGATTTTGAACCTGAAAACTTAGACAACCAAACTCTTCCTCATGATGACTTGATGGTAAGAAGATATCCTCCAGGTAGGTTACAGAGAAACCACCCTATCACGCAGGTAATAGGTAATTTCATGAGTCTTCGTACTTGTACAAAGGAACGACATGATTAATAAAAAAGGGTAAATCTAGCTTGCTTCTTCTCTTGCATTGAATTTTTTTTCCATCAAACTTCGAACCAAATATGTTGATGAAGCACTTTGTGATGAATTTTGGATACAAGCCATCCATGAAGAACTTCTTCAATTTTCTAGTAATGATGTATGGGATTTAGTTTCTAGACCCCATGATGTGAATGCGATTGGCACAAATGGAGTTTTCGAAACAAAATGAACGAGTCTGGTAAAGTGGTTCGAAATAAAGAAAGACTTGTGGCCCAAGGGTATAGACAAGTAGAAGGGCTAGATTTTTTTATGAAACTTTTGCTCCAGTTGCAAGACTCGCGTCAATACAAGTTTTATAGTCATTACATGTTTTCTCAACATAAAAATTTTCAAATGGATGTCAAAAGTGCTTTTCTCAATGGATTTTTAATTGAAGAGGCATTTTTTGAGCAACCCAAGGGGTTTATTGATCCTTTCAAGCCAAATCATGTTTTCAAGTTAAAAAAAGGCTTCGTACGGATTGAAACAAGCTCCAAGAGCTTGGTATGATCTTCTCACCGAATTCTTGATGTCTCTTGGTTTTGTGTGTGGCAATATGGACATAACACTCTTCATAAGAAAAGATGTTTCAGAAATTACATTAGCTCAAGTTTATGTATATGATATCGTTTTTGGTTCCACATGTGAAAAATATTTGAAAAACTTTGTTCAACAATTGTTACCTATATTTCAGATAAGCCTAGGAGGCATTTGAGTTCCTTCCTAAGGCTCCAAATCGAACAACTTGAACATGGTGCTTTTGTTTCACAAACAAAATATGCCTAAGCCCTGGTGAACAAGTTTGAATTGGTGAATGAATAACATACGAAAACTCCTACGAGTTATTGTTTAAAAATCTGCAAAGATAGCGTTTGACAAGGTGTTGGAAACACCTTGTACATGAGTATGATTTAAAGTCTTCTATAGCATATTGCTAGTCGACCTGATATTTGTTATAGTGTCTCTGTATGTGCAAGATACTAATCTGATCCTATGTTATCTCATTTAAATGTTGTTAAGAGGATAATCAAGCATGTGAGTGGAACTTCTGACTTAGGGATTCTATATTCAAAAGACACTAATACTAAGCTTGTAGGTTTTTGTCACTCAGACTGGGCTGGTGATGTCGGCGATAGAGAGAGTACGTTTGGGGGTTCCTTTTACTTAGGAAATAACTTGGTTTCATGGCACGGTAGAAAATAAAATTGTGTGTCCTTGTCCACAATTGAATCTGAATATATAGCATTAGGTAGTTGTTGTTCACAACTCTTATGGATGAAACAAATGTTAGATGATTATGGGCTTGATTGTGACAATTCTAGTGCTATTGAAATCACCAAAAATCCTATCCAACACTCACGAACAAAGCATATTGATATTAGGCATCACTTCATCTGAGACTTGGTTGAGAAGAAAGTCATTACAATAGAGCACATTCCTACAGAGAGACAACTTGCAGATATATTTACAAAAGGATTAGACTATGAGAGATTTTCTTTTCTAAAGAAATCTCTGGGCATGTATATTTTGTAAAAAGTGTTTCATAAGGTGTTGCCACACCTGTACAGTTTTGTGGAAAAAAATTTCTTAATACTTTTGTTATCATTTTTGGTTTGACAAATTTTGAATTCTTTGCAGATTGCCGGTGTGTTAAGTGGAAAAATTGTGGCACAGATGTTACCCAACTTGTATTGGTGATGTGGTTTTCCCTTTCAAATCCCTTACCTTTTTCTTTAAGATTTTTATCATGTCATAATCCAAGTCTGATTTTACTAATTGTTCATAGTTTTTAAGATGATGATTTGTGTGATAAAATCAAAATAATAGGTAAGTTTCTTTTGCTAAGAGTAACATCTTGAATTCAGATGCCTAAATCTAAAATTTACAAGGTGTTGGATCACTTGGGAAACACCATATTTTTTATTATATACTTTATAACAAATAGTTTCACTAACTACTTTCTGCCCTTATTTTAGGCGAAGCATGACAATTCAAAATCTTGTATGATTTCTAGTTTTGTCTAACAAAAAAGGAAGTTGTTTTCCTTATTTTTCCCCATATTTTTCTTATTTTTTTGTCTGAGTCCTTTTGAAAATATTCGGTATATAAAATTTGTATGTCTGATAATACATAACCTCCTTCCACATTATCCCTAATTATTAAGGGCCTATTATTTTGGGTGGGTACTTATTTAATTTTTTAAATTTAGCAAGAATAAATACTTTCTGATTGGTCTTTTATATATCATTTTCATCTTTCTTTGTCATTTGTAATTTATTTCTCATTGTTAAATTTTTACAAGTAAATCTAATGATGGAATTTGATGAAGAGATTGCTAATATAATAACCAATATGAAAGAGGCTTTAAATGATGCCACTAAACCTCTCTTCTCACATTTCTCTTCTGCTTCTCAAACTCACTTCTTTCCTCTATTCCAGAAAACCCTCAAACATTTTCCATGGCGGATCCTCTCCAAAATTCTCTTGACATTTGTTCATCATATGTTGGCGCAAATGTTCCTGGTACTACACATGGTGCATCAACACCTTCCTCTGAAGAACCAAACCCTTATTCCTTCTCAGGTGGGACTGCTTCCATTGCTCTCGAAGAATTTATCCCTCCAGATGCTTTTTGAACATGCAGTTTCCGAGTGACCATGGGAATCCTTTTGATGTCAAAGATTTACCAAAATTTTCTTCCATAAAACCCACTATCCAAGTGTAAACTGGTCGCATCAATAGGGTATCCAAACGGCAAAGGGGATACTCACTCACCCTAGGTGAAGATGGGCCTCTTGCCATTAAAAAGGGGCCTAAAAAGGTAAGTCTCATCTAAACTATAGGCTTCCTTCTGACAATGAAGATGATGATCCATATTTTGAAGTATTAGTTGGGTCCTGTATTGTACAAGAGGTGTTTGATGAAAGATCCAGGAAGAAAAAGGCTGATTTCGCACAACCCTCAAACTGTGCTGCTGAAAGTGTTGAAATACCTCCATTCCAACCTGTAGTTTCACGCTCCTCATCCCTAGAAGAAGAGAAAATTCCTGGGTATGCTAATGATCAAACGCTTGCTGGTTTTCTTCAAGGCTTAAAGAAGACACTACAAAAAACATCATCGATTGCGACGGAAATTTCCGTCACTAGACTGAAAAATTCCGTCACAATGAAGGAGTAGTGACGGATTAGTGACAGAAATGTTTTGTTACAAAAACCTTCGTCACTAAACCGATAATGACGGACTTTTCATTCCGTCACTAGTTTAGTGACGGAAATTCTGTCACAATTCTAAAAAAATCCGTCATAAAGTTATGACGGAATATTTCCGTCACTAAATGGCAACGGCTAAAATTCCGTCACTAGTCCGTCAATAAATGATTAATGACGGAATATTTCCGTCACAAATTAATGACGGAATATTTCCGTCACTATCTTGCCTAGCTATCTTAGTAACGGAATTATTCTGTTACGAAAAAAAAAAAAACGTCTCTATTCCGTCACTATACTATCTAATTTCTATTATTATTCCAGAAAAATGTGCTCTTTCTTGACCTATAAAAATGAGGAAGCTATTTGCAATTACATGTACAAATTCCCCATTAGCAATCATTAGTTGAACTATATAATTGGACATGAACAAACATAAACATATTCCATTACTAAATTTGGTACCTCATTGCCATTCAAAACTTTCCTACCAAAATAATAGTATTACCAATCAAATAATACATTGACTGTTCCTCTTGGCATTACAAATTTCATCATTTGTTTCATTATCTGTTTCCAGCAAAATATCCTACGGTCCACTTCTTCGCCAGCACTGGATGTGGACCACCACTGAGCAAAGCCGCATGACAGATTGCTTTACCAAAGAGCAGTAGCATAAGAACCATGCAAAATGGACAAAAAATTTAATATGGGACAGACTTCAAGAAGGCCTATCACAATTCGATGCCTCGCCCACTTTATCACTGCAGGGCGATTTAACACTTCGATAGAAAAGCACATATGCAGCAGACGTCTTGATATCGGACTCATTCACAGGCGAAACATGAGAATCATCAAAATGATACCATCTCTTGTCATCAATTAACTTGCAGTAAGCAGAATAGTGTCCACCACCAAGGCCTCCATAGTGATTAGTGATTGGATACAGCTCGTAAACATGTGAACCCTCAGATGCATCCTTACACTTTACATATTTGCTCAGATCAAGATTATGAATAGGAAAATTAACAAGTGTGTCGAGTTTGTTTTTCAGCCATCTGCTATATGAGAATCGTTTCAAGTGAAAGACAAGTACATCTGGCAACCTCCATAAATCCAATTTCTTGCTTGCTTGCCTGTGTTCCTTGCATCTTGGACAATACCACATATCATCAGGGCCCAAGGGCTCCTCTTTTAGAAATGCATCCAGGCATGAAAATAGGGAGATCGCCTCTGGCTTGGTTTTCTTTGCAAGAATTCCAGACTTGTGAACCTCAGGAAGATCCTTTAAATAGCTGGAATCATACAGCTCATGCTCTTTATCAGTCCAGTCCAGCATGACTTTAACAATACGAGAAGGTCCTATGGGTGAATCCTTCACAATAGGCTGGCAGCCCATACCCTTATCATCAGTAATGCAAACCCGGAGAGACAACTCCCTACTTAACATTCCCTCTAGCTTTGTTTCTTCTGTCGATCCAATTACGGGTCCCAACTAGGTACATTACAAACTTCACCTATCCAATATTTGTTGCCCTTGATCTCTCAATATAATCTTCAGATTGACTGCCCAGGGGATTTGCTTCCATTGCAGTGGAATTATTAAATTTGTAATTGAAATGTACTACTTGAAGAGTAGACTATAATGTTGACATCGTTACCTGAAACACATGTCTAGCGGTGGCACCATTATAGTTGTAGAAGCGTCTCCTCAATGTGGTGTTCCACCTTCCGCTACCAAACCTGATGGATTCATAGGATTAATTGCTTAGAAAACAGATTTGATTACTTGTTATAAATTTCAAGAAGCGATATTTCATCCAAGGGAAAGAACTACATAGAACTATATAAAAGAGGCAATCAAAATGCTACTCAAGAAAATTAAACACAAGATATTTATGGCCTCGGCTAGTTATGTTCTAGTTTCAATCAACAGAATTCCAGGAGGATGCTATTACCACACCTAAGCATCACCTTGACAGATTATTTCAAGGGCTTATCAAGCTCACAAAAAAATCTTGCAACCATCTATTTATTCTGTCTCTAAGAAATTCCCTTCAACAATGCCTAGTAGTAAATTTTTCTAACATTCTATAGTAAGAAAACTAACAATCAAGAAGATATCAAATTTAACAATTCAGATGTAATAAGAGTTTCAATGCTACGCTCACAAGTCTCAGTTGTGGACAATTTTTAACATTTCTAATCCCTAGTCTTGCACGAGAATATTTGACTAACAATAATATGCCGAACCTAATGGATTCATAGGACTAGTTGCTTAGAAAACAGAGTTGAGTAGAAATTACACAGTCGATGAAAACAGAAAGCTTAATACCATATATCCAAACTTAATTGACCAGCCATGTTGATTTCGAGCAATTGTTTCACTCGAAAGCCCATTGTTTCTCCCTTCGCACTTCCTCCCCCTCCTCAAGAGTGAAGTCGTTCTTGATGTTGAACGTCTTCCGAATCTCTCCTCTGGAGTTTTTCCCTTGACCATATCAGCAATAGTCTGGCAAGTCAGATCTAGAAGGCTCTTGACATTCAGGTAGTTAGCAGCCTGAAAATTTAAGAAGTAACAAACGACAATAAATGCTCGGGTCCAAGAAAGAGATAAAAAGAAACATCAAATATTAATGATTAACCATGATTAAGGAGTCGAGTAGTAACCTCGACTCCCCTAATCAGATGAGGAGTATCACAAAAACGATTCACTGTCAAAACACAAATCACCTGAATAATCATGCGATGAGAGCAGCATAAAGAAACCAAATTAACATAAACTGACTTACAATTAGAATGCACCAATTGCCCATTTGAAAGAATGCCATGAAGTAGCGGAACCGTGTGAATAAAACATTGCAACACCGAATTCAGAAAGAAAGTATTACCCAAATTTTCCATCCCCGCTCCCTGCAAGTTTTATTAACACAATTTATCATCAAAAAGCAAATAAAATTTTCGAAATTATAAAAAGAAATAGCTAATTGAGAAAATACAATGAACTCTTACAACTATAAGATGCTTGCTGTTATTTTGGGATGGCCAATTAGAGAGAGTAGGGTTTACTTCTCTGAGAGACGTTTCTGCAGGCTGGCTACAGGGCCCGTCGTACACAGGCAACGCACATTCACTTATTTGAGAGCTTCTATAGATTTCAGAATTTCCAGACCAGCCTTTCGTCCAGCGTGAACTGAAACCGGGGAGAAAAAGTATGCGGCGGCGATAAATTGAGGCGGTCGCAACTTGGCGAGGATCGATAATGGAGGATCGAGCAAAATGATAAGAAGAAGGCTGGCGTGAAGAATTCTAGGGTTTACCTGATTTCGAGCAACTTGCGTGACAAAATTTAGGGAGAAGAAGAGTGTGGCGTGAAGAATCCTAGAGTGCTGGTCTGACAAAGTTTAGGGAGAATGAGAGTGTGGCGTGAGAATCCTAGAGTGCTGGCGTGAAAAAGTTTAGGGAGATTTGAAAGTAGAAACACAAATATATAAACAACAAGTAGAGGATCCTTCATATAATAAGAAGTGTCCTGGTGGTAAGCAGCTTGCTTTATTTCCATCAGGTCAAGGGTTCGAGGCTGGCATGTAACACTTCTAATTTTTTAAGCACGGGAGGCCTAAAACGACGTCGTTTGGATAGTGACGGAAATTTCCGTTTAGTGACGGCCGAAACGATGTCGTTTAAGGTATAATCTTGATTAAACCTTATGTAATAGAAAATCTGAAAGTCAAATAAGATAAATTAGTGAAAAATAAGTGGATACTCAATATAGTAACAAGTGGCCTGGTGGTAAGTAGCTTTATTTAATTCTACTAGGTCTATGGTTCAAATCTTTTGTTCGCTAGTATTTTTTTTCGTTTCGGGTATAGTAACAAAATATGAATACGGATATTATTTAGCATCACTAATAATTTGTGATTCGAGTTTTATACGGAAAAAAATGGAAAATTTTTGCCTCATCAATCGGGTTTAAATAAGTTAATTTTCTTTAGTTACTTATTTTTTCTAATTAAATTTAAGTTTATTAATTTGTTTCAAGTAGACTAAACCAATTTATCGCAAGAAAAATATATTTCTCACGAACACAGCGTGAATATCGCGATATGTTGAGAAACTCACGATATTAACGGAAATATCACTTTCAATATATAACTCGCGATTTATTCTCGAAAAATATTTATGACTATGGTTTCTGGAGTAGTGACGGAAATTTCCGTTATTAGTTAATGACGACCAATTCCGTCATTAAATAAACATCATTTTACATGGGCATTAAGTAATGACGGAATATTTTTCGTCACTACACAGCAACGGGTAAAATTCCGTCACTAATCCGTCAATACAAGATTAATGACGGAATATTTTTCGTCACTACATAGCAACGGCTAAAATTCCGTCACTAATCCGTCAATACAAGATTAATGACGGAATATTTTCCGTCACTACATAGCAACGACTAAAATTCCGTCACTAATCCGTCAATATAAGATTAATGACGGAATATTTCCGTCATAACCTTCAAATATTTTTTTCTCACATTCTTAGTGCCCTTTGTTACTATGGTTTAATGACGAATTTTTTTCCGTCTCTAAATTCCGTCATAATTCCGTCATTAAGTCGTTGCTAATACTCAAACACTCTTGTAGTCTCTATCCGTGGGTATTCCGTCACTACTCTGTAATTAAATTGTGACGGAATATTGTCCGTCACTAAATCAGTCACTATTGGTAATGTTTCTTGTAGTGAGAAATCTCGAGCCCAAAGGGGACTCTGTTTCAGTGCACGTTGATAAAGGTGATGAAGATGTGGAAAACTTTGCTAAAAAATTGGATGAGGACCTCGACTCTGATGAGGCAAAATAAGATCCCTTTAAGGAACTTGATGATTAAAGTGACCAGGACGTTTTCATTTCAGATGCTCAAAATTCCACTGAAAACAATGAAAGCACTGATTCTGAATCTCCTCCCAAACTGCCAATACGTGATGTTGGAGGTACTGCAGCACTCGAGGAAAATGTGCCCATTCTAACTTGTTTTTACACTATGGCTGACCTTTATACAAGGTGTTATTACAAAGACAAAAAAACAACCTCAGAGAGGTAGTTGGATGAAAGTCAACTTGAAAAATATGGGCTTGTTTCCTTTCTCAAATCTATTCATTTCAGCAAAACTCTCAATCTAATTTGTTGCTATCTAGAGGAGATAATTCGCAAGTTTTATTGCAATCTTCACAAGACTATGAAAGATCCTTCCAGTCCTAGGTTTGGCGAAGTGTTTCTTAGGAAAAAAAAATTCATTGCACCCCCTCCTTGATCAACGCATTCTTAGCCGCTGAAGATGAAATAATTAGTGGTACCTTAAACTCTGTGATTGATCATCTAACTGGTGGAAACATCAAAGTTTGACCAAGAAACACCAAAACGCCTGCCTTAGCCCTTACCTCCAAATATGTTATTATCCATAAAATTGCATGCTATAACTGGCTCTCTTCATCAAATCGCAATATCATCACCCATGCTCAAATGAAACTTCTGTTTTAAAATTGGGAATGGTATAAAGTTTAATCTGGGCAATCTAATCTTTGAGATTGTTCTATCCTTTGTTAAATACATCTCGGATTATGAAGGTCTCCATTTCCATATCTCATCCGGTCTATGTTGAATTAACAGAGTTTAAAATTTCCTTCATCCTCACATTTTCCTCTAGATTCTAAGCTTCTTAAAGTTGATTGTAAGCTGATAGAACCACCTCATCTTCGTGATGTGGTGGAAATTCTAGACGATATAGATGAAATCCCTCTGGGTGCTCTAGAAGATGCTATAATACTTCCCAATTCCATTTATGTTCTTATACCTTTGGTTATGAAATAGATTCAGGTGGCCACATCTTGGCGCCGGAACATTGAAATTAATGTTTCTTACTGGACTCAAGTGCAAAATGATCTACGATGCCTCCTTTTTGAACAAAAAAGGGGGAGATAGTGGTGGTGATTGTGAAAGTGTTGGTGCTGGTGGTGAAGGTGCTGGAGAAGGTGTTGCAACATGTTTTGCAGCAGGTGATGGTATGAATGAAGCTGGTCCAAGCTACATGGAGGGATGATACAAAGAAGAAAGGTTGTTGTGAATGAACTCTTAAAGGTTGGTGTGCATGAACTCTGCATGATTTTCCAGTTGTAAGTGAAGCTGTTATATCAAACAATTTCTTATGTCTTGATGCTTGTTGTTGTTAACGTATGAATACTGCTGAATTAAGGGAGAGTGTGTAAGGTTGTTTGTGACCTATTATCACTCTCCTGTGTTTGTGTGTTTGTTTATATAATAGTGTGACATTTAGGGGGAGTGTATGGGGCTGTTTGTGATCCATCACCACTACTTAGGTTGTTCCTGTTGTGATTATAAGTTGTTATGTAATGTGCTAATATAAGTTCAGTGTATTGTGTATCAGCACATCCTCCACTATCCCTTTCGGATAGGTCAAGGACCTATCCGCCATTTGCAAAGCGATAGTAGCAGGTTTAATGGTTCAAATTTCCAATTTATTGAATATAGAGAGTGTCATGATTGATGCTTGCCCCGAAATCACATAATGCTTTTTCAAATATTGTATCCCCAATAATACAAGAAATTGTAAAGCTACTTGGATCCTTCCTCTTTTGGGGAATTATTCTTTGAATGACGACACTACACTCCTCGGTTAGGTTAACCGTCTCATTCGACTCCAATTTCCGGTTTCTTGATATCACCTTCTTAAAAAATTTAGCATAATTAGGCATTTGTTGTAAAGCATCAATAAAAGGAATGTTAATATGCAACTTTTTGAAGATTTCCAAAACCTTAGCAAATTGATTATCCAACTTCTTCTTTTAATAAGTTTGTGGAAATGGAAGGGGAGGGACATAAGTAGGAAAAGTAGAGTTAGGAGTGGAGTTTGGCTTCACGATTTTTCACTTGTTTCTCCAAGATCCTTGGGTTTTGCTTGTTCTTCTAGATGCTCTTTCTCGATCACTTGGTCACTATCCACTGGTAACTTTGGCCTTTCATACTCAGCTCCGCTCCTTAGTCGAATTGCTTGGCATAGTTCCTTAGGATTCTTCACCGTGTCACTCGGAAACTGTCCTTTGTGGTGTTAAGGGATAATAGCTTGGGCTAACTGGCTCATTTACAATTGCAAGCTTTTGATGTCATCCCCGTTCGTCACAATACTCTTGTTTACATCAACTTGGAACTTTGCGAAAGAATTGTCCATATATGAAATTCTTTCGTCCGTTCTTGCAATGAAAGATGTCAAGAGTTCCTTTAAGCTTGGCCCCTGCCTTCGTTTATTACCCCATTGGTAACAGAGAATCCGGGTGGTGGTTGAATCGAATTGTTGGGATTGGCATAAGAAAGGTTTTGATGACCCTGTGATCCCGGTTGGTAGTGACATGATTGGTGTTGGTTGTGATTGTAGTTCGAATATTGGTCTTACCCCGGATGTGGATATTGGTGTCCCCTTTGGTTTCCATAACCCCTGTGATGAATAAAATCACGATCCTCGGGATCTTCTTGTGAAACAATGGTTTTCACACTTTGTTCTGCTTGAACCGAAGTGGCGGCTTTAGATAGTGACTCCAATTGCTTTGACAAAGCTTCCATTTGAGTCGATAGTGAGGAGCTTGATCCTTTTCCACTACGTTTACAACCACCTTTGGTTTGTTCCTTCAGTTTGGCCATTGATATGAATTTGTGGCCATGTCCTCAATAACTGTCATTCCATCTCCCGCCATTCTTGCAAACAATGAACCATTGGCGGCTACATCTATGATTTCCCTTGTAGGCCCGAATAACCCATCATAGAAGTAGCAATATGCTCCTTATCTTGCAACTCGTGTTGGGGGCTCCTTATCTCACGCCTCCCATAATGGTTTAGCATCGAACTGGCAAAATTTCGTGATTTCTCCTCTCAATCTAATGGTCTTACTCGCCGGAAAGTACTTCTGAAGGAACCTCTGATAGAGATCATCCCATGTTCGTATGTCTTCGTTGACAAGGGAGTTGCACCACAGCTTTGCCCTGTCTCTCAATGAAAAAAGAGAAAAGGCGGAGCTTAATCTGATCATGAGGGACTTGGTTGATTTGAATCATCCCACATAATTCCAAGAACGGAAAATTCGGGTCTTCACTTGCGTGGCCTCCAAATTGATTCTATTGGATAATGTTAATGAGCACCGACTTTAATTCAAAATTCACTGCATTCACGGGTGCTCTACCCATCCCACCATAATTCTGGTTTACTATCGGTCTTAGAAAGTCTTGAATAGTGTCTTGGGATGGCGGGTTAAGCACTTGCTCTCTTCAATTCCAAAGAGCATTCACCTCTTCTTGTTGTTTCCGCATCATCCCTATCATTTGATGATAGATGTTTGCTTGACCAGACGGAATTAAAGGTGCGTTCCTCTCAACTTGATTGACGACTCTTGGGTCGTTATCTCCGGCTTCCATGCTTCTTTCTCTACTCTTTTACCCTTGATTGTGTCTACAAGTTGCCTCAATTTTCGGATCAATAGGTAGTAATCCTTCCAACCCTTGCGACCTCAAGTGCATCAACACCTTGCACAACAATCAAAAAGAGATCACGTAAGCTCAATTGATAATTAATCAACAAACAAAATAAATAAACTAAGAAAGAAGAAGAAAATGCCTAGAACAACTCTTTCCGGCTATCATTACCGAATCCCCGACAACGGTGCCAAAAACTTGACACACACTAGATTTGTTACTAATGCGATAACACAAAGTGATCGGTGTTGCTATAGTACTAGGTGAGTACAAGATCGATCCTACGAGGATTGGTATCAATATCGGATTAGTAAATTGCAGTAAACATTGAATGGCTAACTAAATGATCGATTACGTATTTTTGGTATTTTAAGAACTAATTTGAAATAAACAAGTAATTAGAGCTAATAAGATGAACTAGAGAACAAATTATAAAGATTAGATAATTAACGAAGATAACCTAGGATTAGATTTCAATTATGGGCATTAAGCACTATTAATCAAATCAATCCAACTTTTCTACTGAATGCTATGTATCAAGGAACGATCACGAATATATGATAGACCCCCTCTCAGAGCGAATTATGTGTTGATTGTATGGGATTAATCGGCGTCTCTGGTCGATTAATCTAATACAACTCCTAATCGATTCTAAGACCAAAGTTCCCACAACTAACTCAGACCTCTCGGTTTTATTGTTTAATAATGTCAATTAATGTGATCTCGTATCAAATCTCCCTCTCGGTTCCAATTTAATCCTCAATAAATGTTAAACAAGTGATCAAATCATTCAACAAACACTTTTAAACAATTTATCAATCAATAGCATAACAGGGAGTTGAATTAATCGGTTAATACTCACTAATCACCCATAATCTGCTTTCTCAACCTAGATTAAGCAAATTTAGCCAACCATAATCATAATAAAGGATAAACACAAATATATAAATATAACCATGTTCATACAAATATTAAATGAGAATGGAAAGATAAACCTATTTGATTGTTGATCTTGATCTCCGAGCTCAATCCCCACCTTTTGCTCTCTGATTTCTCCCTCTAAAAATCTAACAATGGAAGTGTGCTATCCAACAAAATTGAAAATTAGGGCATCTACACGATATCTGGGGCTTTTCTAAGCCTCATGGGACAAAAAATTTCCCGCATTTGTGCACGATCCGTGCAAGCTTGCAGGGTCGTTATTGTGCACGACCCTGAAATTCCCCAACTCTCTGTTCTCCCGCACAGTCCCTGTTGGGCTGCACGGTCATGACCATGCGTGGAGCTCTGGGCATCTTTTCCTCCTTCTACGCATACGGGCCGTGCATGGTCCTAAAAGCTTGCACGGTCGTAACTGTGCACGGCCCTAAATTGGCTTGTTTCTTCAATCTTCGAGTTTATTCTTATTTTCTTCTACTGTCTTCTACTTATCGTCTCTTTTTACACATGTTTTACCAACAAAATGCTCAAAAACCGATTTTTCTGACGAGAGAAAGAAAATACGAATTATATGATAAATGAGAGCTTAGAATATTCAAATATACGATAAAATCTCTATTCTAAGCATGTTTTCATGACTGAAAACCCCGTTTGCCACCAGTCTATGTTGTACAAGGTGTTGCAACAACTTGTAACAGACAAGGTGTTGTAATGCCTTATGTAATTCTGGTTTTAACTAGGCTTGGCAACAGTGCGAGGGCGGGGCAGGGGGCAAGTCTCCATCCCCGTGCCCGCGTTCGCAGGGATTCCCTATCCCCGTTTTTGTTTATTATTTTTAATTTTATTTAATATATCTACAAATAGAATTTAAAATAAAATGAATTTAGAAATAATTAATTGACTTAAATTTCACAAAGTCAACAAAAAATTAGGATATAGTATATCTAAGTTATTTTACTATTACAATAATATGAATATAATAAAAATAATTTTTTTTTACTAGATAAATATATAGATTTACATAATATTACGGATTCTCTCGGGGAAAGGTTTGGGGAGTGCATTCCCCAATACATATATAACAGTAAAATAGTAATTTTATATAGTCGGGCACCGCGGGGAACGGGGTGGAGAATCATATCCCCGTCCCTGCCCCGTCCCCACTGCCAAGGATAAATTTTCCCCCGTCCCCGCCCCACCGGGGGAAAAAAATGAGGAATCCTCGCCCTACTGTCAACCCTAGTTTTAACAATCTCCCCCGTTTTCACCTTACTAGACAAAACAACAATAATTGAGAAGGCGTACCTTTTTCCCCAATTCCTTTTCCACGATGTGATGCCCCACTGCCGAAGTTACTAGAAGATTCTACCTAGTCTTCCCTCTACCACCAACATTCTGCACTTCCCCTGAAACCTCCGAACCCAAAATATGCAACCCTAAATTGACTAGTTTCTTCCTCCATTCCTACTCTGAATCTGACACTGGACCGCAACTGCAAAAACACAAGTCAACAAATCAATGCTCCTGCTAATTTGGTGTTTCTTATATTTAAATTACCGACTTTTAACCAAAAAATGTTGGGTGGGGGTGGGGTTTCGGGGCTTCTTTCATTTTCTAGACAATTTTTGTAATTTTTCTTTAAATTTTTTGGCTAGGGAAAATTGCAAAAGTTGCCCACTAACTAAAGATTGTGTGGCATTTATTACCCCATAAATAGGCTACCAAAATCCACTTGGCGTACACATAGTCTTCCATATAAGCGTTGTTAGCTGGAGAAAAAACACGTGACATTTTCACGTGCATTTTCATTTTGCCAGCAAAAAATTGGCAAAAATTTGAACAACATTGCTAGATGCTAGGCAAAAATTGCGACGCCCAAACAGGTTTAGTGAAAAAAGTACTTCCCCTTATTCGATGGGCAACTTTTGTATGTCATAAAACTAATTATTATTACTATTACTATTATCACTATTATTACTTAGATACTTTATTTAGATAATTTAGTATTTACTTCCTTTCATAACTTAACTGTACAAATTATCATTTCATTTCTAAATTAATTATGTCCATCCACTATTCCATTCATTCGTACCTATAATGTCATTAAATATTGTGAATTTTGATCGCCCTAAAAAAGAAAAAAGATTGAGGATTTTATGAGTGTTAAATTATAATAGTAAACATTTTGATAGATAAATTAGTTTGAAAATAAAATCCTTCCTTAAGATTGTGTATTCAAATTAAATCATCTAATGAACATGCAAGATGACATTTGATTTAGGATAAGAATTGGTACAATCAATCCAAATTAAGCTAACCCTAAACAATCAAAATTATGCTCTATTATGTTCATTAAAAATCAATAAAAAGTACTAAAACAAAACTTTTTTTTTTGTGGATTTCAAATACTTATATCAGTCAAACATGCGATCTCAACCACTAGCCCACTGAGTTCAATCCCAAAATAGGTGGCTCACATAATTCCCAAATAGGTGGGCTAACGTTGTTATGGGCTCTTAACATTGCTACGGTTAAATTCTTAAGAATTTCAAATCGTTAGATTAGTTAAACGCAATTATTTGCATTGTTATATTGGGTAATTACCCCGATTCTAAATTCATCAATGTCAAATAATATTATTTTTCCAATTTTACTCCATCAATACACATACTGCACGAAAGACTTATTTTGTATTTTTAAATGATGTTATATTTCATATTCCAACTACATCCTTATACATCACATATACATACCCTAATTAATGACATAAAAAAACAGGCATGTGACATTTATTGATAAAGTTATAGCGGAAGATGCAAAACCATTTAGAATACAAGATCTCATATACAGAACGAGAAAGATATATTGTAACTGTTAGGTTTCGAACCACCAAATTAAATTACATACCCTTAAAATTATGAGTATGATGGTGAGTCGTCAAATCCCAAAAAAAACGAAAATAAATTTTGTAAAGAAAAAATAAAGAAATAGAGGGGCTTTTAAATAATTCTTCCTAATTAACTAAGACCTAACAACTAACTAAACCACCCATATAAAGAAATTAAATAGAAAGACAAATAAAAATTGACCGCGACTAATGCCACCACAAATACCTCTAAGTACACCACAATTTTGTAGTGGACAAAATTAACCTTGGACTAAATGACTAAGCGTCAATATCATGATTAAAGGCACCAAAAAATATTCTAAGAACATCATATTATTTTTAATATTTTTTTAAATAAGCTTAACAAATATAAACGAGGAAAACTAACCAGAACATTGCATCGCCATTTACTAGTGCCGCATCAGCGCCACCCCTGACCTGGGCATGGTGCAAGGTAACTTTCTGACATATCTAGAGCGACCGTGGAAGGAGTATTTAAGGATCGTGGTTATGCAGAGTAATATAAGCAACGTAATAAATCCAACATGTTAGCATGAGTGGAATTAAAATTTTGCGTTGAATCCTTGAAGAAAGATGATAAAATTAGTTTGTTTATTTAAAATTTGAACATTTATTGAATTCTAATAGTTTATGTTAGCCTTAAGTGATAGAGGTTTAGAGGGAGGTGAATAAATCCTATTTTCCTAATTATTCTTTAAAGGATGTAAGTTAGTTTTGTTGTCGGTTGTAAAAACATGTTCTTATAGCAAAATTTACAGCGGTAAGTGGGGATTCAAAAATCGGAAAAATTAGGCGAAATTTATCATTTTTTTTACCTTCTGCAACGAAATGAGGGGTGAAATATATTTCTGTCAAAATTTCGGTGAAATATCGATTAATTTTGATTTTCTTGTGGTTAATTATAATTTTTTTTTATCTTTTAATTTGATATGGTGGGGAGTTTATTGTGTGGCATATTGTTGTTCATTTTACTAATGTTGGATATTTCGAAGTAAAGATAGTATATTTTAGGAATTCAGGAGTAGTAGGGGCCGAAACAACGTTTATCATATTGTCTGACAACGTTTATATTAATTAATATTTATAAAATAATTATGAACGTATCAATTTGTATAATTTTTTTAAAAAAAATATGTGTATTTAAGGTAGTTATAACAATATATAAAGTATCATGTTAAAATTTTTTATTTTCAAAATATTTTCTAGTATTTTTCTTAAAAATACACTAATATTACCACCGATAGATATTTCTGCAAAAATAGAACACCGATATTTTCATAAAACTGATATTTTTGTCTTTGGACGTAAGTTTCTATTTAATATTAAATGTATAACTAGTTGTTCTTTTCAAAACTTACAGCGAGCAAATGCAGAAGAGTTATGCGGAGGAAATGATAAACTGTTGCAAGGAAACATGTTGTGTGTGTACAAGAATCAATAGCAATAAGTAAATATACACAACAATTTTTATAGTGGTTCGAAGGTGGACTAATCATTTTATGTCGTATAGATATCCACTTAATTTACTTATACAAGTGACCGCTCTTTTGTCTACCATCTAAACCGCAAGTGTAGAGTGTAGTTAACAACATATGGCAAACAAGATCGTATTTCACAACGACCAATTAAAAACTTTGAAGTACGGCTGTTATCGGCCTAACTTTATCTAAACTACCGAAATTAGATGGTTTTATATAATTAACTAACTATATTATCAATAACAAGAAACACGAAATAAAACAAATTAGACAATAAACAATACAAATGTAATTAATAATCACAAACTACTCTAAGAGTTTTATTTTAATTATTTCTTTATTATGCAACTCAATCTTAGTTATCTAATTGTTATTGTCATTTGTACTATGAGGCTTTTGCTAATGTATTTCAACTCCCCTTCCTGGACTGATTGAAGTGTGGACTGTATGCGTACGCAGGCATCCTTGTCTAACTTGTTACATGCAAATCTCAAAGATTCTTAGGAATTAGGCCCCTACAACTATTATCACCCTCGCATATTATTGAATAATTATATTATATATGTGTTTATTTGACCATTAAATCTTCTCATCTTCCTAATGTCTAAAAGTTAATTTGTGTCAACACAAGTAATTGATCAAATTAACCATGCTAAATCATAATGTAAACACATAAATAGTAAATAAATGAACAATAACTAGAATAATTAACGTATTGTCACATAACAAAACATAACATGCTCTCTAATCCTATATACAAAATTCTACTAAACTAACACACAAAGCGTTAATGGAATGAATAAACTACATTGTCTCAACTAAAATAAAATAAAAGTAAAACCAAAACAATGGTAGTTGCAATGCTTGACTCCACCGGGTTGCTCGATATGTGTGTCCTGTATTATCTCTCTCAGGCCTCGTGTATGATTCATGATGTATTTTTTGCTATTCTATCATTTAGTTTCGTGACATTTTATATTGGGAAGTGGATCATACTAGTATGGTTAGAGCAGGTTCGGACCGCGAACATAATTTTTTGTCGCGTAGCATTGATTTGGTTGAGTTGCAGAGCAGTTTGCTCGGGCTCGACCAGGTTGGTTGCTGACTCGACCCTAATCTTAAACAATTCTTCTTTGATTATGCATTTTAACTCGATCGGGTCAGAGGATAACTTGGTCGAGTCGCGGAGTAGTGTGCTCGAACTCGGTCGGGTTGATCTCTGACTCGATCGGATCCAAAATGTGGTTTCGTTAATCTACTTCGCAACTCACTTGGGTCACAGCCCAACTCGATTGAGGCATGGTTCCAATGTACCCAGGGTCTATTTTTTATTGGTTTTGTCCTTTATCTTGCTGGATTCTTCAATGTGATTCCATATTTACATATTTTTATCTCAAAATGTATGAAAATAGCTACAAAATGAACAAAAGAGTAAAATTTATAAAATATGAAAATATGGGTACATGATCCTATTTCTAAATGCTTTTACATAATTATTCATGGGCCCAATAATAGTTATCAATGGGCTTAGTAGTCTCAACTCGTAACCTAAACCTTACAGTTTCACCTATTGTTAATCAAAATCGATTAATAAGTGGTTCTCTTCGACCTTTTCCCAAACAATTAGCAAGCAACATCAAAATCAAAATGAACTCAAATAAAAGAAATAAAGAACAACACCAGAAATTATGTGGTTCGGCCTATTAAACCTACATCCACAGAGATCATCAACTAATCAGATTAAAACCACTAGAAACGGTACACACATTCACTCTTGGATCAATCAAGGAATGATTGAATCCCAATATTCCTCTCCCTAGATCACTCTCTTGAATCTTGTGCATTTCTCTCTCTATCTAGAAGATTACAAGTGATTACAATGTGTTTTCTCACGAGTAGAAACTGCTCTAGTAAGTGCTACTTGGCTCACAAGAATATACATCAAAACTGAAACAGAAACAGACTAATAGAAAATAACAGATTTCTGGAAATAGCTTTGACAACGGTTTCTGCTTCTTCCACAACGGTTTTAACTGCATGTAACAGAATTGAAAAACTCCTGTTGCTTCTGCTGTAATTATCCAAAATTTGATTCAATTTCCCAGTTGATTTCTTCCCTTCCAACTGATGGTTTTAGTTGTTAGCCATCACTTATTTCACAACATTCTCCACCTTGGCTATCAACACAAACCAAGGCTACAAACACACTTTAATAACCATCCCTTTAATCTGAATAATTGAAACCTCAACATTTGTTTACATCTTCAAGACTTGCACTAACTTCAGACAATAATAGAACTTGTCCTTAGTTAGAGCTTTGGTTAACATGTTAGTAGCATTATGCTCAGTTCTTACCTTTTCCAGTACAACAGACCCTTTCTCCACAATGTCTCTCACAAAATGCAATCTCACATCTATGTGTTTGCATCTATCATGGAAAACATGATGCTTAGCCGAATGTAATGCACTCTATGAATCACACGGCACTTTTACTGATTTATGAAACACCCCAAACTCTGATAAAATCCCCCTCAACCGTACTGCCTCTTTTACTGCTTCTGTTAAGGCAATATATTCTGCTTTAGTAGTAGATAGTGCTACTATTGATTGAAGCATTGATTTCCAGCTAACAGCTGAACCAGACAATGTGAAAATATATCCAGTTTGAGACTTCCTTGAATCTACATTTGCAGCATAGTCTGAGTCTACAAACCCCTTCAAACAGTCTTCATCCCAGCCTTTAGATTTCTTGAACATAATTCCATAATCCCCTGCTCCTTTGAGATATCTCAATAACCACTTTAAAGACTCCCAGTGTTGCCTTCCTGGATTTGCCATAAACTTGCTCACAACACTTATTGCATGTGAGACATCAGGCCTAGTGCAAATCATGACATACATCACACTTCCAACAGCATTGGCATATGTAATCCTATTCATTTCCAGCTTTTCTTCTTCATTTTTAGGCTTCTAGACTTCAGATAATTTGAAATGTTGTCCTAATGGAATTGACACTTGCCTAGCCTCATGCATATTAAACTTCCTTAAGACTTTCTTAATGTATTCTTGTTGATGTAACCACATAATTCCTTCATTTCTATTTCTCAGAATATCCATACCAAGTATCCTCTTGGCATTCCCAAGCACTTTCATTTCAAACACTGACTGAAGTTTTTCCTTTAGCACTTGAATTTCCCTTTTGCTCCTACTTGCCACCAGCATATCATCCACATACAACGGCAAATACACAAGTACTTTCTTATTTACTACCTTCAAGTATACACAACTGTCATATTTAGACTTAACATACCCAATAAGCTTCATATGACTATCAAACTTTAGATACCACTATCTTGGGCTCTGCTTTAAACCATATAATGATTTTTGTAACAAACATGCTTTATTTTCTTTTTCTGGTAGAATAAACCCCTCTGGCTGAGTCATATAAATCAGCTCCTTCAGATCTCCAAGTAAAAATGTAGTCTTCACATCAAGTTGTTCTAATTCTAAGTCAAATTGAGTAACTAATGACAACAAAATTCTTATAGAACAATGTTTTACTACTAGGCTGAAAATTTCATTATAATCTATCCCTTCCCTCTGTGTAAAGCCTCTTGCCACTAACCTGGCTTTGAACCTTATTCTTTCTGTATCAGTAACCTCAATTTTCCTTTTATAGATCCACTTGCAATTCACCAGTTTCTGATTCTCTGGTTTGTCCACCAATACCTAAGTTTTATTCTTTTCTAGTGATTCTATTACTTCCTTCATAGCCAAGATCTATTTGTCCTTGTCTTCACTTCTGATTGCTTCTCTGTAGTCCCTTGGCTCATGACACTCAGTTTCTTCAGCAGCTACTAGTGTAAAGACAGTAAGATATTCATCACCATACCTTGAAGAAGGTATAACATTCCTCTTTGCTCTGTCCCTCACGAACTGATAATCTTGCAACTGATTCTGTGTATCCAATTCATCTTGTAGCTCATGAATGTCTTGAGTATCTTCTGTTTCTGATAACTCATCTGGCTCCACCGTAACTGATGTCTTGCTAACGTCATCATTTACTTCTATCTCCTTTGTATTTTTCCTTTAAAAGGAAATACATCGTCGCTGAAACATCCCTGCTTATAAGTACTTTAGCTTACTCTGGACACCACAATCTGTATCCTTTAACACCTTTAGGATATCCCAACATTACACATTTCAGTGCTCTAGGATCCAGTTTGTCTTGCTTTACATGAACATATGCTCTGTATCTAAAACATCTCAGATGAGAATAACTTGGAACATATCCAAACCACAGTTATTTCAGTTATAACATGTCCAGCAGCAGATGAAGGACATCTATTTATCAGATAGGCTACTGTTGATGCTGCCTCACCCCAAAACCTCTTCTCCATTCCTGAACTTATCGACATACATCTAACTCTCTCCAAAATGGTCTTGTTCATTCTCTCAGCAACACCATTTTGTTGAGGATTCCCAGGAACCGTCTTGTGTCTTTTTATACCCTTGGTTTTGCATAATTGAGTGAACTCAGCTGATAGAAATTCCAGACCATTGTCTGTTCTTAAACATTTCAATGAGGTTCCCTTTTCTGTCTCAACTTCTTGACACCAGTACTTAAAACTCTCAAATACATCTGACTTGTTTCTCAAAATGTATATCCAGAGCTTTCTGGAGTGATCATCTACAATACTCAGAAAATACTTTCCTCCACCTAGAGTCTGAACTCTTGAAGGCCCCCATAGGTCTGAGTGAGCATAGTCTAGAGGTTTTTCTGAGATGTGTTTTCCAACAGGATAGGCCAACTTCTTGATTTTCCCTGTGAGGTGATGTTCAATATCATCAAGTGAGCTATACTTTGTAAAATGGAGTGTTGGGAATGTGGAACCGGAATCAGGAAGTGAAGAACTGGAAGGATGAATCGGGTTTTAGCATTAAGAAGACAAGCTGTTCAGAATAAACCGGGTTCGAGGCAGTTGAAGGTAACCGTCGTTTGTGACGGAGCAGTTGCAGAATTGTGACGAAGAAAACCGTCACATTTGTCCGGTAGCTGAGCTCAACTTCTTTCAGTTAAAACTTTCTGTACAGTTGCATTCGAGCTTCAATCCTTATATCATTGTAAAGCTCTCATTGAGGAGATCATCACTATGTCAAGCAATTTCCTTGTTCTTTAGATTAGAGAGAGTATTTTAGAATTGAGCGTTCGTGCCCTAATTTGTCAACAGAATTGGGCATTTCATTTCTTGAGTGTATTCTCTGTAATTGGTTGAATTTCTTAGTGGATTGGGGTGTGTCTTGCCTCCGTGGATGTAGTTCATCTTGAACGAACCATGTTAAATTGGTGTTTGATCTATTTCTATTTCCTGTTCTGCGTAAGTCCAGTTCGGTTACAACTCTCGCCGAATTGTGTGTTTAAATTCAGATTGTTTTTCTTCGTACATTTCCAGATTCTTAGGAGTTGTGTGTTTCTGAGTTGTTCTTCACTAACAAGTGGCGCCGTCTGTGGGAAATCAACTCTCACAGCTTGAAGAAGGGAAGGAATGGCTGGTATGAAGATGGACTTTGAGAAGTTTACAGGAAGAAATGATTTCACACTGTGGAAGATCAAGATAAATGCAGTATTGGTTCACAATGGCCTTGATCTTGCTTTGATACCTCTGGATTCGTGGGAAGAAAGTGAGAAACCCAAGTTTGCATCAGTGGATAAGAAGGCCCTCAATCTTATCTTTCTGTGTTTGGATGATAAACCGTTGAGAGAGGTCTCCAGATGCAAGAGTTCCTCAGAAGCATGGAAGAGATTGGAAGATCTGTATCAATCGAAGTCAGTTTCCAACAAGCTGTTCTTGAAGCAGAAGATGTTGGCCTTCAAGATCACTGAAGATAAGGTAATTTCTGATCAACTTGATGAGTTCATTAAGATGGTTGAAGAATTGGAAGACCTGGATGTGAAATTGGAGGAGGATGACAAAGCATTGATGGTGTTAAACATTCTTCCAAAATCCATGGAAAGCTTTAAGGATGCCTTGATGTATAGGAGAGATGAGCAGCTATCTTATGATGGAATAGTGAAGGCTCTAAGGTCTAAATGTTTCCAGACTCAAGGTGATAAAGGCATGGTGCAATCTGGAGAAGGTTTGAATGTTAAATTCAAGAAACCTTGGCAAGGCAAGAAGGGACAGAATGCTAAGGATCCCAAGGCAGGAGACTCTAATCCAAAGAAGGGAAATGAATGGGTTGAGAAGAGGAAATGCTTCAAGTGCAAGCAGCCTGGTCACTTGAAGAAGGATTGTCCTAAGAGAAACAAGAAAGGTGGAAATCAAGGGGCAGAAGCTGCTGCCATTGACCATCAAGAAGATCCTCCAGAAGTATTAAATGTTACTGAATCAAGAATGGTAAAGGAGTGGGTCTTGGACACAGGCTGCTCCTTTCATATGTGTCCACACCAGTCATGGTTTGATGAACTGAAGAGAGAAGATGGTGGAAATGTTCTCCTGGGAAATGACCAATCATGCAAGGTCAAAGGAGTTGGATCAGTGAGCATAAGGATGTTTGATGGTGTGGTCAGAGTCATCTCAAATGTAAGATATGTTCCTGGCCTTAAAAGAAATCTTCTATCTCTTGGTTCTTTGGTAACTAATGGGTGCCAGTTTAGCTCAGTAGATGGTTTCTTGCATATCACTAAACATGGAAAATTGGTGATTAAAGGTAGACAACATAATGGGTTGTTTATCTTGATTGGTTCACCTGTTGTTGGGAGTGTGGATATGGTCTTGAGCAGTTCTGAGCTTGTTAAATGGCACAAGAGGCTTGGACACATAGGAGAGAAAGGGTTGAAGGAACTGTCAAGAAGTGGAGTAATTGGAAACATGGGAAATCAAGACCTGGAGTTCTGTGATCAGTGTGCTTTGGGCAAATCCAAGAAGCTGCCCTATGGAAAGGGTGTTCACACAACTCAAGAGCCATTAGATTATGTTCACTCTGACATATGGGGTCCTGCAAGGACAGAGACTCATGGTGGTGCAAGGTATTTCATGTCCTTGATTGATGATTATAGTAGAAAGGTGTGGATCATGTTGATGAAGAATAAGAATGATGCTTTTCATAAGTTCAAAACATGGTTGATTCAACTGGAAAATGTCAAAGGGAAGAAGCTGAAGCACCTTAGGACTGATAATGGATTGGAATACCTCTCTACTGAGTTCACAAACTTCTGTGAAGAAAGAGGAATCAAGAGACACAGGACTGTTTCAATGAATCCTCAACAGAATGGAGTTGCTGAGAGGCTTAATAGGACTCTTCTTGAAAGAGTAAGGTGTATGCTGTTGGATGTTGGGTTGCCAAAGGTATTTTGGGGTGAAACCATTGCTACAGCATGTTATCTCATTAACAGGTCACCCTCATCAGTGATTGGGTTCAAAACACCTGAGGAGGTGTGGAGTGGACAGAAACCAAGCTATGAAGGGTTAAGGGTGTTTGGTTGTCTTGCTTTTGTCCATGTCAAGCAGGACAAGTTAGATGCAAGAGCTCTAAGATGTGTATTTCTTGGATATCCAGATGGAATAAAGGGCTACAGATTGTGGTGTCTAGAGAAGGGAAATCAGAAGATAATCACAAGTAGAGATGTAAAGTTTAATGAGAATGTGATGGCTTATACTTCTACAGGCTCTAAGGAAGAATTTGATGGTGCTAAAGAGACAGAAGAGATATCAATTCAGGTGGAGTATCCTGCTGAAGATAATCACACACCTCAACCACAAGAAAATCTACAAGATAGTGATTCATCATCTGAAGAAGAAGAACAAACTGGACCTTCACAAAATGTTAGAGAATACAGCAATGGAAGGGACAGGCCTAGAAGAACAATCAACAGACCTGATTTCTATGGTCAAGCAGGGAGTGTTTACTATGCTTTAAGTGTTGCTGAAGACCTGGAATCACAAGAGCCTAGTAGTTTTAAAGAAGCACTAGACTGTGAAGAAGGTGAACACTGGATTCAGGCAATGATTGAAGAGATGGAGTCCCTGGAAAAGAATGAGACCTGGATATTGGTGGATAAACCAAAAGGTCAGAAACTTGTAAGTTCTAAATGGATATACAAGAAGAAACTAGAGACTGCAGGATCCAAACAGGTGAGGTTTAAAGCAAGATTGGTGGCTAGGGGCTTTACACAAAGAGAAGGAATTGATTTTAATGAAGTTTTCTCTCCAGTAGTAAAGCATTGCTCAATCAGGTTGCTTTTATCAAAGGTTACTCAAGAGGACATGGAATTACAACAACTGGATGTAAAGACAGCATTCTTACATGGAGAACTCAATGAGAAGATATATATGAAACAGCCATAAGGCTTTGTTGTTCCTGAACAAGAAGACAAAGTTTGTTTGCTGAAGAAGTCACTATATGGACTCAAACAAAGTCCAAGACAGTGGAATAAGAGGTTCAATGACTTCATGATCAGTGTAGGCTTTGTAAGAAGTCTTTATGATAGTTGTGTTTACTTCAACAAGGGTTCAAAGCAAGATAAAGTCTTCCTTCTGTTGTATGTGGATGATATGCTAATTACCAGCAGGAACAAGAAGAGGGTACAATGGTTGAAGGACAGACTTAACACTGAATTTGACATGAAAGATCTGGGAGAGGCCAAGAAGATTTTGGGCATGAACATTCTAAGGAACAGAGAAGCTGGAGTGCTTTGGTTATCTCAGAGGCAATATCTACAGAAGGTGTTGGAGAGGTTTCATATGCATGAAGCCAAACCTCTCTCCACTCCAGTTAATCTACAGAAGAAACTCTCCAAAGAACAATGCCCAAAGACTGAAGAGGAAATCATACATATGAGCAATATCCCTTATGCAAGTGGAGTTGGAAGTCTTATGTATGGAATGATTTGTAGTAGGCCTGACTTGGCCTATGCTGTGTCTTTAGTAAGCCGGTTCATGTCAAACCCAGGAGTAGAGCATTGGGAAGCTTTGAAACATGTGATGAGGTATTTGAAGGGTTCAGTGAACTTGTCACTGAAGTTTGAGAAGAAAGTGGATGGAAGCACTGTTGCATTGGAGGGATTTGCTGATTCTGATTTTGCAGCAAACGTAGACACAAGGAAATCTATTTCTGGATTTGTCTTTACCTTATATGGGACAGCCATCAGCTGGAGAAGTGCACAACAGTCAGTTGTAGCACTATCAACAACAGAAGCAGAATATATCTCTCTCACTGAAGCAATCAAAGAAGCAATCTGGCTTAAAGGGATTCTAAGAGATTTGGACATCAAGCAAAAGTGTGTGGCAATTTACTGTGATAATCAAAGTGCTTTACACCTTGTGAAACACCAAGCATTTCATGAAAGGTCAAAACACATTGATGTTAAGTTGCATTTTGCTAGAGACATCATTGATTCTGGTTCTGTGGAAGTGAGGAAGGTACATACATTGCATAATCCTGCTGATTTTCTTACTAAGGGTGTACCTGGGAACAAAATGGAGCATTGCTCGAGCCTGCTGCAGCTTGAGCAATGTCATGAAGAGTATTAGCAAGACAAGGCAGTGATGAGGCAGGAAGAGGCACACTTGATTCATTGAGGTGGAGATTTGTGAGGTGATGTTCAATATCATCAAGTGAGCTATACTTTGTAAAATGGAGCGTTGGGAATGTGGAACCGGAATCAGGAAGTGAAGAACCGGAAGGATGAACCGGGTTTTAGCATTAAGAAGACAAGCTGTTCAGAATAAACCGGGTTCGAGGCAGTTGAAGGTAACCGTCGTTTGTGACGGAGCAGTTGCAGAATTGTGACGAAGAAAACCGTCACATTTGTCCGGTAGCTGAGCTCAACTTCTTTCAGTTAGAACTTTCTGTACAGTTGCATTCGAGCTTCAATCCTTATATCATTGTAAAGCTCTCATTGAGGAGATCATCACTACGTCGAGCAATTTCCTTGTTCTTTAGATTAGAGAGAGTATTTTAGAATTGAGCGTTCGTGCCCTAATTTGTCAACAGAATTGGGCATTTCATTTCTTGAGTGTATTCTCTGTAATTGGTTGAATTTCTTAGTGGATTGGGGTGTGTCTTGCCTCCGTGGATGTAGTTCATCTTGAACGAACCACGTTAAATTGGTGTTTGATCTATTTCTATTTCCTGTTCTGCGCAAGTCCAGTTCGGTTACAACTCTGGCCGAATTGTGTGTTTAAATTCAGATTGTTTTTCTTCGTACATTTCCAGATTCTTAGGAGTTGTGTGTTTCTGAGTTGTTCTTCACTAACATTCCCAAGAATGCAATCCTCACACACTTCACTGCTAACCCTTCCTATATGCTTGATAAGATTCAACTTTATCAACTGGTGTAGTCCAGATTCACCAACATGACCTAATCTTGAGTGCCACCTAATTTGTTCATGATTTACAGCAGCTTCTGCTTCACCAGTAATCACCTTTCCCACTAAGTAGTATAAACTGGATATTCTAATGCCCTTTAATACTACCATAGAATCTTTCATCACATACAAGAAACCATTTCCAGACTTAAAATCACAGCCTCTGTTCTCGAAAGTACCAAGACTTATAAGATTCCTTTGAAGTTTTGGAATGTACCTCACATGAGTCAGAACTTTTGTGGAACCATCATGGATCTTCAGTCTTATGCTTCCAATTCCTTTCACATGACAGACTTGGTCATTCCCAAGCATAACTGTACCAGACTCTTGCTCCTTGAAGTCCACAAACTATTCTAAATGTGGGCACATGTGAAAACTCTACCCAGAATCCAAAATCCATTGATCTTCTGCCTGAGAATCTGATATATTTAGAATCTGAGCTTCATCTTGCCCTTCTACTAGATCAGCTGTGTTTTATGTCTGCTCCTTTTTAGTCTGCTTCCTTTTCAAGTCAAAGCAGTTTTTCTTGAGATGTCCTGGTTCTTGCAGTGAAAATATTTTCTAGTTTCCTTGCCATCTTCTGATTTTGTAATGGATTGAGCATTTTTCTTGATAGGACCTTGTTGCTGTGGTTTCTTGAATTTTGGATTCTTACCCCTTTTGATATTCAATCCATCACCATTTGACTCCATGCCAGACTCATTTTGCTTCTGAAGTTCTTTAGCTCTTAATGCAGTATGCACTTATGATAATGTGATTCCTGTCTTTCTGCCATATAACATGGCATCTTTGAGTTGTTCAAAGGATTTAGGAAGGGCATTCAATAGGATGATGGCCTTATCCTCATCATTCATGTTTACATCCAACCCTTCTAAATCATCTATGAATTTGTTAAACTCATCCAACTGATCAGAGGATCTTCAGAAAATGGATAAAAATAAAACCTTTGTTTTGAGTAGAGTCTGTTTCTCAAGGATTTATCCAGACATATACTGTCCGGCTTGGCCAAAACATCTGCTGCAATCTTTTCCTTTGAGACTTCTCTCAAAACATTGTTTGAGAGACACAAGATGATGGCACTATGTGCTTTTTCCATCATCTCTGATTTATGAGCTTCATCCAGTTTAGTTGATAGTCCTTCGACTCCTTTCAGAGCTCCAGCCAAGCCTTGTTGAATCAGCATTGCCTTCATCTTCATTTTCCACAGACCGTAGTCATTTTTTCCTAAAAACTTCTCTAATTCAAACTTGGTGGTTGCCATGTCTGCTTTCAGCCAAGAAACTCCTTCAGTGGTTTTCCTTTCCCACAAACAGCACCTCTTGTTAATCAAAATGGATTAATAAGTGGTTCTCTTCAACCTTTTCTCAAACAATTAGCAAGCAACAGCAAAATCAAAATGAACTCAAATGAAAGAAATCAAGAACAACACTAGCAATTACGTGGTTAGGCCAATTAAGCCTACATCCACGGAGATCATCAACTAATCAGATTAAAATCACCAGAAATAGTACACATATTCACTCTTGGATCAATCAAGGAATGATTGAATCCCAATCTTCCTCTCCCTTAATCACTCTCTTGAATCTTGTGTGTTTCTTTCTATCTCTCTAGAAGATTACAAGTGATTACAATGTGTGTTTTCACGAGTAGAAACTGCTCTAATAAGTTCTACTTGGCTCACAAGAAAGTACATCAAAACTAAAACAGAAACAGACGAACAGAAAATAATAGATTTTTGGAAATAGCTTTGACAACGGTTTCTTCTTCTTCCACAACGGTTTTAACTGCTTGTAATAGAATTGAAAAACTATTGTTGCTTCTGCTGTAATTATCCAAAATCTGATTCAATTTCCCAGCTGATTTCTTCCCTTCCAACTGATGGTTTTAGTTGTTAGCCATCACTTATTTCACAACACCTATCCTAGGAAAGGCAAATCCTATACTACATTCTCAAACACGTATACTTACCCACCGACAAAACTGCCACCTAGTCCACTATCTCTCCATCTACATTAGAGTAGATCTTAGACTCCAGTGCGTCTAATCCTTTCATCGTAGATTTAGCCAACTCGTCGTTTCATTCATCATATGATGGACCTGATGGCTTAGTGGTCACGTATCGTCAGACGTGCCAAATCAAATTAGTATATATATGGATGAATATATATACTAAACCTTAGCCTACAACTCTAACTAGTAGAGCGATAAGTGAGGGTCGATCCCACGAGGAACGGCTGTCTAGTGTTGTTTCGATAGATCAGGGAACTGTAAAATTCAAATAAGAGAAGGAACAAATAATGAAAGAAATAAAAGTGGGGGGGTTTGATTTTCAAACTATAAGGTAACAATAGCTAACATTAAACTATGATCAACTAAACTTAAGATTCAATTAACAAAATATCACAAGATAAGTAGATTGATTTTTTGGTTTTTAAAGTATGATTAAAATATTCAACCCTTGATAAAGTATCCCCTTGTTTCAAACAATCTATGTAATTAATGTCATTACCCACTTGGTTAGCCTTGGAACTCCTACTCCAAGATTGATAACAAGCTCTATCAATCTTGTTGTCTCTTAAGTATAATTAATCAAAATAAGCTCTTCAATTAATCCTACTCAACTTATCAAGTCCTAAAACAAGCTCTTTAAGAATCAATAGTCGAGTGCATTACGACTTAAGACAACGGAGTAGATTCGACATAAAACTTGTAAGTTCGGTTCTAGTGGTCGGAATCTATGTTATCCCCAATAAAATAAATCTATTGTTTGCTACCCGGTAATCAGATTCATAACAATTATGGATTATAAATCCAATTCTAGTAACACACTAACAAATATCCAAATGGGCGATCAAACCACAATTCAATTCATAAGTGTGAATCAAAAATCCCAAATAACATAGAACGTTCCAAAAACATAATCCAATCGGTTTGCAACCGTAGAAATTACATAAACATTCTCAATCCAAGGTTCAACTAATGATCAAGGGCTAAAATAAGGGTGCTAGCCACCCATTACACCTAATACAATCAGCAAATCGAAAGAAATACAATAAGACATGATTAAATTATAGAATAAACCAAGAACATGGGTTGAGGAATGAAAGGCCTTCAATCTTCTTCCCAATGGAGTCCTTGAGGATGATGGAGACTAGAAAATGTGTTATTGGATGTCCAAAGATAGGTTAATTTTGAAAGGGAGGATATAAATATATATATATATATATATATATATATATATATATATATATATAGGGGAAGAGTTGTTACTTCAGTTTAAGGCAAAATCGCATTCAGAAATTTAAAACAGGGTAAAGGATCTCAGCCGAGATGCAAGTGTGTCTTGGCCGAGATGTGAAAAAAGGGTTTTTCAGCTTGTGAATCGAGGGCTGATCTCGGATGAGATGCAAATGTATCTCGGTCGAGACATAAGAAAAGAGAATTTCAAGCTTTTTAGGGTTTAGCTTATCTCGGCCAAGATTGGTTTTCATCTCGGCCGAGATCTTGATCTCCTGAATTTCTAGACTTTCCCTGGAGGGTCATCTCGGCCGAGATGCAATGCCTGTCTCGGCCGAGATCTTCAGCTTCTCAAAATTTTAGGATTTCCCTGGAGAGTTATCTCGGCCGAGATTTACATCACCTCTCTGCCGAGATAAAACTTTAGCCCTGTCATTTGTTACCTCAATTGATCCACCGACTCCGCAATCGTTTGATGCTCTTTTTCTATCCCTTTGCACCTGTTTTAGCACAAACATGAACCAAACGCATTATTTTGCCCAATGAGAATAATATGCACGAATTACACCTGAAATTGCACAAAAACAACACTAAAATGACACTTAAAGCATCCTAAAGTGTGTGCACGAACACGTGTACCAAATTCTCCCAAACTTGAACTTTTGTTCGTCCTGAACAAATAAAGAAGAAGATGAAAGATCATGTGTTTAGGACATATTTAAGTGGCAATTGGTTTTAGATTATTTTCTAAAAACGAGGCAAACATGAAAGTAACGATCATATGCGATATGCTAAATCTACTACTCTCAAGACTCGACGTTCTCGACTTGAGATCCTCACCTGTGAGTGTATCTCTCGACTATCGAGTGTATTAAATGGAATGTGTAAACGCTCACATGGAAGTGCTCGAAATGCCTACCATAGGTTTTCCAATCATCTAAACTAAAAAATGTACTTGACATATGTGGCAAAGAATCAAATAGGTCTTTAATGGGTTGTAATGTTGGCTTGGGGTAAGGTGGGATGATTTTAGGTAAGAGTGACTATAAAAATGGACTAAACAAGTGGGCCCTACCCATCTACCCTTGAAACAACAATCGCTCTACCTCACTTATTCACTTCCAATTCAAATCGGTTCTAAGACTCGACTTCTTCACCTTATTTCAGCCTACATCTCCCATATTTATCAATTCTCACATGAGATGTGTTCCTTAAAACTTTTTCAACCTTGAGAATGATAATCACAAGATGTTGTGATTTTCACCAACCTCTCCAATTTTAACACTACAAAGTATATACAATGAACTATTTCTTTTAACACTAAACCTCGTGTTCTTAATTCTTACCTATTTTATGTGTTTCCCTTTCACCTTTCGACAATTTCCACTAGTCTACCCCAATTTGATCCCAATCTCCCAACCCAACTACCTTCCAACCGCCTCCCTCATACTCTTATAGTCCATTTGGTTTCAAAGGCTAAATGAAAGGGGATTGGCTTGTAAAGCTGGCTATCTAACAAAAAAGCTTTAAGCTCAAGGGGTTTAACTAGAGACAATGTCAAATTTGGTAAAAAAAAAAGGGATATTTAAAAGCTTTTGCAATAGGTTTTGATCAAGAACTGCCTAATATCATTTTCAAAGCCACAACATGTATCGACTTATTCAAAAGTAGAGAATTAGGGCAAGTTCTAGAGGAAAATGCATCCATTAAATGAATTTCATACCGAAAGAAGAATTTGAAGTACTCCAAAGATGTGAGTATCTATTTAGGCACCAAAGCTCACTTTGGCAAAATTTTGATCACAAATCTTGAATGCAAGCTCGATTTTGTTTCAATAGACTACCATGCTCTTATCATGTGCCATTTTTCAAAAAATTTGTTCAAAAAACTTTCATCATAAACCATTGCCACATTTTCTTTCTACACGGTCCAATCACTTTTCTCTTGGGCGACCAACTTGTACGCCTACCACCCCCTTCCCAAACTTAGTTAAAGAAAAAAGTTTGTGGAAAAGAGGCCGTCAAACCAAAATGAGCAAGTTTCAGTTAAACAGAGATAAGGCACACAGGCCAATAATATAATCCAAAACAGTCAATAAGCATAAGGAATCAGAAAAGAGGCATGAGGAGGGTTCGAGAATTCGAGCGGCCAAGAGTGTCTCACCCCCTATTCTCCCCCAACGGGCAAGGCATTCTCGGTGCTCTACTCACAGCGACTTGCAAGGCCTGACATCTCGAGGGCTCGAGCCAGTAAAACATCCTTGGATGCTTTTGAACAAGGCTAGTAATTTTTTCTGACTCTCTTTAATTCCTTCATTTCCTCCCCCATTTGATGGACATCTCCCCTAATTGCACTAATATCAGCTTTGATGTCCTACACGCCTGACTCTAACTTGCTCAGTCGGTCACTGTGCTTTTCCCGAATCTTGGCTCGAGACCGCACGGATGCCGGTCTCTTCCTGCTTGGTTGACTGCTCCCTTCTGCATTCCCCATACTCATCTCCCTTGCCACAGTTTGTGGCTTCTTGCCCCTCTGATACCGTATTAACTCGGCGCTGGTCGGATCCCTTGACTCTCTTAAATGATCTTCCGAGCTCAACGCCAAGTTTGTCGTGTTGTTCTCCAGGCGCTCGATGTGGGTCAGAGTGGGGTTTGGGAGACGAAGGTATGGTCCCACATTCTAGAGGACATAGGGGACAGATGGTCTCGAGGTTCCCTCTTTATACCCGAGCATGTCGATTCTCATGTTCTCCATCTCCTCCCAATCTAAATAATATTCAGTGTTGATGGGTGTGTACTCTGGGAGGGGTACATTGTAATGCTCGAGGATGGGGGTAATCAGAGCCCCACAGTAAATCGGGTATGGAACCTTTGTCTCTCTCTTCCGTTCTGTGCTCACTTCCTTTACTATCTTCTGAAAGCTCAATCTCATGTTGTACTGAAAATCCCTCAACCTTCTGTACACAATGGCCCACAAAATCTCCATCTCATATAGTCGAGGAGAACTGATCTCTTTCCTGCCACAGATTGTCAAGCTCAACAACTTCTGCAAATATTTTATGACCGGGCTTCTTATTGAAGTCAACCTGGAGCCCCTTGGGTCGTAAGCCTGGGGTACAACTATTCGGGGGCCGACAGTGATTTGCCCCCAGAATTATTGCACGTCAAACTCTTGCAATTCACCGTCATCGCCAACAGTTGGCCTTTTGAAGCCGTATATCTCTCAGATTGTCATGGCTCAGGGTCTTTGTCTCATTCAGAAGTTGGAACTTGATGTTGTGGATCTTTGTCAAGCAAGAAAGTGACTCCTCCTCGATTTCGAGAGTGCTGAAGAAACCTAGCACGAACTTGAGGAATGTAGGTCGGGGTGCTAGGCATTAGGCGAGACCTGCTTTGTCTAAAAGAGCATTAACATTCTGCCTTATTCCCATGGCATCCAGAATCTTTTGATCACCATAACGGGTTGCTGATACCCCTCTCCTAATTAGCTTGTTAAACCTCTTATTCTGTTCTTCTGCGCTCAGAATTATGTCAAAGTCGGTTGGCCTTGTGGATTTATCTGTGGTGGTTGTTGGAATTCCGGGCATGGGAGCCTCTGAGTGGGCTCAACTATTTTCTCTTTGCCTTTGGCTTAACTTTTGCGGATTTTCTATGTTACCCTCCTACCGGAAGTGCCCTCTTGAATGGTGTTCTTCGGGTTTTTAGGTGGTGCCATTGTTTGCCTGTAAACAATCAAAAAAAAATACACACATCAAAATTCCCAAATTTAACAACTTCATCACCAATTTACACATCAAGTTCAATCGAAAGAGAATTCAATAGAAAGTCAAGTTCATTATACCAATTACTCGTATTCAATTAACAAGGAACATCACAAGTGAACTTACATATTGGATGATTCAATTGACTTGATACAATGTGCACATATGTCAAATATTTCCAATTATTACCCTATTGCAACTAAAATCGATCAATGCTCAACAAAAATAGGTCAAATCTTTTCATTACAAAACAAGAGTCTAAAATTACCTAGTCTTCAGCACAATTTTGACTAATCGACCTAATAATCAACTATGGCAATCAAATCAAACTGAAAAAGGATAACAATAAAGAATGCATGACATGAGTTTGGTGATATGCCACAATCAATTTCAACTCCAAATTAAAGCTTCTCAACCTAATCATCATCCCACATCAACCAATCATGCAAATACAAGAGCTACCTCAACAAATTAAGTCTTAGAATGCATAAAACAAGTCAACATTGGCAAAAAATCACAATAACAAGCTTGTGTATAACCAATATCAATGTGGTAGCTATTCTAATACAAAATTCGCCCCCAATCTAACAACAAAGTTCATAATAATAAATAAAAGACTAAGGGAAAGGGATAGCCGTACTTACCGGTCGAATTTAATCAAAAAAAAATTGAAGTTAGCTTTTTCGCGCCCTTTTCGACCCGACTCCAAATTTGCTCCAAATCCGAAAGTTCTCGGATAGAAGTGTGTGCGGTGATGTGGGTGATGTGTGGTATGAATTTGAGAGGAAAAAATTGAGTGAAAATGGTGATTTTGAGTGTGTGTGTGCGTGTGTGCGGAAATCGTGATTTGGGGGGGAAAGAAGTGACCTGCTTGTTGTGCGCAGGGGTATTTATACCTGCGTGGAATCTCAGCCGAGATGCAACTCCGAGCTTGATGGCTCGGTCGAGATCTGTTCTTTAATCTCAGGCTTGTTTGGCTCAGCAGTGGATCTCGGCCGAGATGCGTGTGTGTCTCGGCCGAGATATCTTTCCAGAGATTTTGCCCCTATTCCGGACAAGTTGATCTCGGCCGAGATGAATTGGTGTCTCAGCCGAGATAGTCCTCCAGAAATTTTGCCCCTATTCTGGACAAGTTGATCTCGGTCGAGATGAATTGGTGTCTCGGCCTAGATAGTCCTCCAGCAATTTTTTGCCAATTTGAGCTCTCTTAAATCTCGGCCGAGATTCCTTGCGTGTCTCGGCCGAGATGGTCTCACCTGCACTTTTCCTTCATTTTGGTCCCCTTCACCACCATTTCATGCTATCTTTCGATTATTCTGATTCATACCTGCACATTTGTAAACAAAAACATCATCTATGCCACAAGGCATTTATTAAGCTACTAAACTATGAATTTGAAAATGCAAAAATTTAAAGATACCGTCGGGGTGCCTCCCGACAAGTGCCTTTGTTTAACATCGTTGGCTCGACGGATGTTCACTTAGCTCGATGGTGGGTCTTCTACTTTTTCCTCTTCAAACCGGCTATCTTGACAGCCTTCGAAATACGGCCTGAGCAATTGTCCATTCACTTTGAAAATCTTGCCCATTTTACCACTTTCTATCTCCATGGCCCCATGTGGATATACCTTCTTGATAATGAATGGTCCAATCCACCTTGATCGGAGCTTTCGGGGAAACAATTTCAACTGCGAATGGTACATAAGTACCTTCTCTCCAACCACAAAATTTTTCCGGGATATTCTTGCATCATAGAAGGCCTTGGTCTTCTCCTTATATATCAACGCGTTTTCGAAGTCCTCATTCCGAATCTCTTCTAGCTCTTGGAGTTGAAGTTTCCGGTGCACACCCGCCTCATCAAAACTCATGTTACATCTCTGGATGGCGCAATAGGCTTTGTGTTCGAGTTCAACCGGAAGATGACATGATTTGCCATAAACAAGGCGATATGGGGACATGCCTATAGGTTTTTTGGAGATGGTCTTGTATGCCCATAAGGCATCATCAAGCCTCAAACCCCAATCTTTCCGATTTGGTTGGACGGTTTTCTCTAGCATCGATATGATCTCTCGATTTGAAGTCTCGGCTAGCCCATTTGTTTGTGGATGATATGGAGTAGACACTTTATGCAAAACTGAATATTTCTTGAAGAGTGCTTCAATGGTCCGGTTGCAAAAATGTGTACCCCTATCACTTATGATGGCTCTCGGGATCCCAAATCGTGCAAATATGTTAGACTTGACGAAGTCCGCAACAACCTTTGAATAGTTCGTACGAGTAGCCTTCACTTCCACCCATTTGGACACATTGTCCACAGCCAACAAGATATAAAGATTCCCATAAGAAGATGGAAACGGGCCCATGAAATCCATGCCCCAGACGTCGAAAATTTCACATGCCATTATTGGATATTGGGGCATTTGATTCCTTTGTGAGATGTTCCCTGTCCTTTGACAGTTGTCACAAGACTTGCAAAAAGCGTAAGCGTCCTTAAAGAAAGTTGGCCAGAAGAACCCGCTCTCGAGAACTTTATGCGCTGTCCTCTTGGGACCAAAATGTCCCCCACATGCATAGGAGTGACAAAAAGTAAGTATCGATGGGACTTCTGTTTCGGGAATGCACCTTCGTATGACTTGGTCCGAACCATGTTTCCATAAATACGGATCATCCCAAAAGTAGTGTTTCGCTTCACTTTTTAATTTATCTCTTTGGGCCTTGTTCATGCTATCGGGGTATACTCCTCTCACCAAGTAATTTTCCAAGTTGGCATACCACGGGACACCCGAATCAGATACCATGAATAACTGCTCGTCTGGAAAACTCTCTCGAAGAGGTAATTCTGTCCCCTCTTGGTTTATTCTGCTCAAGTGATCTGCTACAGAATTGTCAGCATCCTTTTTATCCTTGATTTCCAAATCAAACTCCTGTAATAGCAAGATCCAACGTATCAGTCTGGGTTTTGCTTCCTTCTTTGCCATAAGGAATCTGAGGGCAGCATGATCAGTGAACACGATGATTTGGTCCCAACTAGATAGGACCTGAATTTCTCAAGTGCAAAAACAACAGCGAGGAGTTCCTTCTCAGTGGTGGTATAGTTGGCTTGGGCCGGATTCAGTGTTCGTGAAGCATAGTAAATTACATGTGCCACATTTCCTATTCTTTGCCCTAGGACGGCACCCACTGCTTGATCACTAGCATCACACATTAGTTTGAAAGGAAGCTCCCAGTCTGGTAGTTGGATGATGGGAGGAGTGACAAGCCTTTTCTTAAGCACATCAAACGCAATCTTGCATTTTTCATTCATTTCAAAATCAACGTCTTTTTGCGATAAACGATACAAAGAGGAAGCAATCTTGGAAAATTCCTTTATGAACCTGCGATAAAAACCTACATGGCCAAGAAACGAATGAACTTTCCGTACATTTGCGGGGTAAGGCAAAGAGGCAATTATTTCAACTTTAGCTTTATCTACTTCAATGACTTTCTCAGAAATCTAATGTCCTAGTACAATTCCTTGCTCTACCATGAAATGGCATTTTTCACAGTTCCACAAGAGATTTTTATCAATGCATCTTTCTAGGATTTTCACAAGATTATCAAGGAAATTTTCGAATGATTTTCCATAAACACTAAAGTCATCCATGAAAACTTCAGTGAAATGCCCAATAAATTCGAAGAAGACACTTACCATAAACGTTTGGAAGGTGGCAGGTGCGTTGCAAAGCCCGAATGGCATGCGCCTCCAAGCGAATGTGCCAAAGGGGCACGCAAAGGTTGTCTTCTCCTGATCCTCTGGAGCAATTGAGACTTGGAAGTAGCCGGAAAAACCATCCAAGAAGCAGTAGAAGGGGTGGCCTGCAAATCTCTCTAGCATTTGCTCGATGAAGGGTAGTGGGAAATGGTCCTTCCTTGTCATATCATTCAGCTTTCTGTAGTCGATACAGACTCGTCAGCAGGTCCCTAATCGTGTAGGCATCATCTCCCCATCTTTTCCCTCTATGACTGTTATGCCGGATTTCTTTGGGACCACCTGAGTCGGGCTCACAAATTGGCTATCGGATATGGGATAGATGATTCCCACATTCAACAGTTTGATGACTTCTTTCTTGACTACCTTCATCATGGGAGGATTGAGCCTTCGCCGTGGTTCTCTACTCGGTTTCGCATCATCTTCGAGAAGTATGCGGTGCATGCATAAGGATGGACTTATTCCCTTGATGTCGGCAATAGTCCATACTATTGCCTCCTTGTTCTGCTTGAGAACCTCAATCAATGTCTGCTCTTGAATGTGAGTTAACTTCGAAGAAATGATCACGGGTAATGTCCCGTCCTCCCCAAGGTACGCATACTTGAGGTGAGAAGGAAGGGCCTTAAGCTCAAGAACAGGTGCCTTGATTGTAGAAGGTAGAGCTTTTTCTTGTGATTCTAGGAGGGGGATGAACTTCTGCGCATATTTTGGTAAGAATGACTTTGGTGCACCCATTTGTGCCACTATTTCCACCAATGCCTCATTAGTCTCCCAAACCTCTTCTTTTCCCTTCTCTAACTGAGTGGTAAGCGCAACTTCCATTGGGTCCCTACATGACAACTCAAACAACTCTTCCAAGAGATGGTCAATAACATGAATGAAAAATACAGAATGAACATCCTCCGGAAACCGCATTGCATCAAAGATATTGAAATTGAAAATTCAACCATCAAATTCCATCGTGAGGGTGCCCTCACGGACATCGATCTTGGTTTGGCAAGTATTTAGAAATGGTCTTCCCAACAAGATCGGTGTGGACATTGATGGATCGCCTTGCATGTCCATCACATAGAAATCAGCGAGGAACACGAGTCCATCAACTTCAACTAGCACATCCTCGATTACCCCATCGGGATACGAAGTGCTTCGGTCGGCTAGTTGAATGACGACCCTTATTTCCTTGAGTGGACCAAAATTTAAAGAATGAAAAATTGAACGTGGCATAACATTAATTGAAGCTCCTAAATCGAGCATTGCACGTTCAATTTTATAGTTACCTATTTTGCACGAGATCACGAACATTCCAGGGTCTTTACACTTCGGTGGGAGTCTCTTTTGGAAGATGGCGGATACATTCTCTCCCACGATCACTTTTTCATTCCCTTTAAGCTTTCTCTTGTTGGTGCAGAGGTCTTTCAAAAATTTCGCATATCTGGGAATTTGCTTCACTGCATCTATCAACGGAATATTTATCTCCACTTTTATAAACATTTCTAGCATTTCCTTATCCCTGTTTTTATCCGGGACCTTCTTGATTTGGCTAGGAAATGGCAGTGGTGGAGTTGAAGAATTGATCTGTGGTTCCTGAGAATCTCGGTCGACTTGTGTCTCGGCCGAGACAAGTGTGCTTCCCCTTCATTCAGGGTTGCTTGATCTCGGCCGATATGCACTTCTTTCTCGGCCGAGATGTGTGGACAGGGAATTTCCTTTTCTGGATGAAGTGGGCCATCTCGGCCGAGATCTTGATGTATCTCGGCTGAGATTTCATTCTCAGCATTTTCCTCTTTATTTTTTATTCTCCTCTCCCCGTTAGAGTGATGCCCGGGCTTTTTAGGCTCTCCAAGCATCACCCCACTCCTTAGGGTCATTGCACTGACATTCCGGGGGTTTATCTCGGGTTGTGCATGCAGCTTTCCACTTTGAGCACTTTCCAGTCGGGATACCGCTGATGCTATTTGACTGACTTGATTTTCAATACTCTGGAACCTCAAACTTGATTTCTTCTGCAGTTGAAGCGTACTGGTTGCCAGGCTCTTGACTATGTCGGAAAGGGATGGATCAGAGGGTACTGGCTCGGTGGGTTTTCTCTGCTGGAACATTCCCCTAGGGTAAGGAGGTTGATTGTGCCCACTTTGATCACCCTGTTGATGCATATTTGGACTCTGATTCCATACTTGAAGTTGGGATGGTCTCTCCACTTCGGATTGTACGTCTGCGAATAGGGATCATACTTCATGTCGGCAGGGTTAGGATTGAAATTTTGAACTGCATTGGCATGAGCCTCCATCTCTTCTCCAAGAATAGGAAAAGTATCAGTGGAGTGCTCGGCTGTCTGATAGATTCTGCAGGGTCTTGGAGTAGCAGTGCTACCCGACATCGCTTTCTTCACCAGGTCGATGAGCTGATCCAACCTTTCTTCAACACTTGAATCGATAACATCTTTGACTCATCTCATAGGCTCTCCACAACCGAAATATTGAGTGTTGGCGGCCATTTTGGAGATCAATGCTCAGGCCTTAGTAGGGGTCTTATCGACCAGAGCCCCTCCACTGGCTTAATCAATCATGTTCCGATCGGTTAGACACAGCCCCTCATACCACTACTGGATTAACAACTGCGGAGTGATTTGATGTGGTGGGCAGCTTCCTACAAGCTTCTTGAATCTTTCCCAGTACTCATACAATGTTTCCCCCTGCATTTGCCTCACTTCACTAATTTCTTTTCGGATGTTGGTGGCTCGAGATACAAGAAAATACTTTTCAAGAAACTGTGTTTCCATCTCATCCCAAGTAGTAATGGAACCAGGTGGCAAGTAGTACAACTAGTCTCTTGCAAGATCTTTTAGTGAGAAAGGGAATGCTCTCAGCTTAATTTGTTCCTCAGTCACCCTTTTCGGTTTCATGCTCGAGCAGACCACATGAAATTCTTTCAAGTGCTTGTGCGGGTCTTCCCCGAATAGCCCATGGAATGATGGCAAGAGGTGAATGAGCCCCGACTTGAGCTCAAGAGTGGTATCATTCCCTATCTTCGGGAATGTAATGCACAAGGGTTCATGTGCAACCCTTGTGTTGGCAAGTTCCTTCATGGTTCTTCCCTGATTCTGCTCACCAGCCATCTCTTCCAATTCAATCACCTCACTCTCTGTATTCAAGGTTTCAAATGATCCTCGGATCTCTTCAAGTAACCTTGCCCTTCTCCTTAATAACCTTTCTCCTTCAACTATCTCCGGCTCAATAGAAGTCCTTTCTCCCCTTGTGAACGCAAGAACATTAACTACCTATCCAAAAACAAGAAAACTAGAGAATATCAAATTACTAGATAAACAACTAATAAACTAAACATAATGTTTTGAACAATAAAACAACACTATTCTTATCACCATTCCCCAGCAACGGCGCCAAAATTTGGTCATGTATCGTCGAACGTGCCAAATTAAATTAGTATATATATATATATATATATATATATATATATATATATATATATATGAATATATATACTAAACCTTAGCCTACAACTCTAGCTAGTAGAACGATAAGTAAGGGTCGATCCCACGAGGAACGACAGTCTAGTGTTTTTTCAATAGATCAAGCAATTGTAAAATTCAAATAAGAGAAGAAACAAATAAGGAAAGTAATACAAGTGGGGGTAGTTTGATGTTTGCTAACAATAACTACCAAGAACAACTATTTAAACTATGATCAACTAAACTTAAGATTCAATTAACAAAAGATGACAAGATAAGTAGATTGATTTTTGGGTTTTTAAAGTATGATTAAAGTATTCAACCCTTGATCAAGTATCCCCTTGTTTCAAACAATCTATGTAATTAATGTCATTACCGAATTGGTTAGCCTTGAAACTCCTACTCCAAGATTGATAACAAGCTCTATGAATCTTGTTGTCTCTTAAGTATAATTAATCAAAATAAGCTCTTCAATTAATCCTACTCAACTTATCAAATCCTAAAACAAGCTCTTTAAGAATAATAGTCGAGTGCATTACGAATTAAGACAACAGAGTAGATTCGACATAAAACTCGTAAGTTTGTTTCTAGTGGTCGAAATCTATGTTATCTCCAATAAAATAAATCTATTGTTTGCTACCCCGGAATTGGATTCATAACAATTACGGATTATAAACCCAATTCTAGCAACACACTAACAAATATCCAAATGGGCGATCAAACTATAATTCAATTCATAAGTGTGAATCAACAATCCCAAATAACATAGAACTTTCCAAAAACATAATCCAATCGGTTAACAACTGTAAAAATTACATAAACTTTCTCAATCCAAGGTTCAACTAATGATCAAGGGATGAAATAAGGGTGCTAGCCACCCATTACACCTAATACAATCAGCAAATCGAAAGAAATACAATAAGACATGATAAAATTATAGAATAAACCAGGAACTTGGGTTGAGGAATGAAAAGCCTTCAATCTTCTTCCCAATGGAGTCCTTGAGGATGATGGAGACTAGAAAATGTGTTATTGGATGTCCAAAGATAGGTTAGTTTTGAAAGGGAGGCTATATATATAGGGGAACAATTGTTACTTCAGTTTAAGGCAAAATCGCATTCAGAAATTTAAAACAGGGTAAAGGATCTCGGCCGAGATGTAAGTGTGTCTTGGCCGAGACGTGAAAAAGGGATTTTTCAGCATGTGAATCGAGGGTTGATCTCGGCCGTGATGCAAATGTGTCTCGGTTGAGACGTGAGAAAAGAAAATTTTGGGCTTTTTAGGGTTTGGATTATCTCGGCTGAGATTGGTTTTCATCCCGGCCGAGATCTTGATCTCTTGAATTTCTGGACTTTCCCTGGAGGGTCATCTCGGTCGAGATGCAATGCCTGTCTCGACCGAGATCTTCAGCTTCTCAAAATTTCATGATTTCCCTGGAGAGTTATCTCAGCCGAGATTTGCATCACGTCTCGGCCGAGATAAAACTTTAGCCCTGTCCTTTTTTTGCCTCGATCGATCCACCGACTCCGCAATCGTTTGATGCTCTTTTTTTATCCCTTTTCACCTTTTTTAACACAAACATGAACCAAACTCATTATTTTGCCCAATTAGAATAATATGCATGAAGTACATGTGAAATTGCACAAAAACAACACAAAAATGACACTTAAAGCGTCTTAAAGTGTGTGCACGAACATGTGTACCACTTAGTTGTGGTAATGGTATATGTTTACGTATCACTTATGTTGGCTCTTTAAAACCTTATTCCGTTCGTCCCACGCATTTCCAAATATTCTATATGTTGCGATAATGACAAAATAATTGATGTACATTTTCCTAGTCAAGCAATCTAAAAATGGTAATAGTACTTTTGATTAATCTTCCTTTCTGGTGGAGGATCACCAAATGGGGGTCATTTCGCTGCAGGGCCCATATGAAGACGGTGTCTACCCATGGATGGTAATGGTGGGTCCAAGTACTTCCACACACTACCCCACATCCATTTCAGTTACAATTTCATTATGGCACTCTCGTGTTGGTCACCCTCTAAATAAATTTGTCCAATATTAGACATTATCTATGTAGGGTGTGCATGGAATTCGAGATTTATTGAACTGTGACAAAAGCCGAACAGAAAGTACACTGAACTAAAAAAGAACCTATGACTTTTGTCTTTCTCTAAACCGATCTACACTGATAAAATATGACATTGTTCCGGATATTCAGTAGTTCCGGATATTCAGTAGTTATCCGTAGCGGAATCTTACTGAGCTACACCGGACGAGCTTGGACCATCTCATTTGAAAGTTGATATTATAAAAGTATATAAATATATTAATAATTTCATACATAAGGTAGCTCACAAGGTTTCTACATTAATTTTGTACATTACTACTTTTGGACGACCTTACTTGAAATGTTTTTCTTATGCCTTGATGTTTATGACAATAAAAACGGCGAGCTCATTCAGGACACAAGGAGGCCATCAGTTACCAGTCCACTAGTTCACATCAGAAATACAGGTGGTTGAATGGGTGCACAAGACCAATATATTTGCAGGCGCGATGCCAATTGGTTGCCATCAAAGCAACCTCCTAGAGAACGGACACGTATTCGACGCGTGTCATCTAGGAACGAAGATACCACATAGCCAACACGTATCTGCTACATAGCCGACATGTGTCCGCCTAATATGGGGGCATAACTAGTATAAATAATGCCCTTGTACACCCATAAACACCTAATGCAATTATAGTAAATAAGGGTGAAAACGAGAATTCTTGAGAGAACTGTAACCAAAACAACACACTAAATCAACAAATCGTTAATACAATAGCTCGTTAGAGCTCGCTATGCGTTATTTACCGTTTTCACATTAGTTAAACTTTGGTTGGGGAATATGTGTAATAGATACTACTCAAATACAACCACGTCATATTAATAATTAGACACTAACAATAAATTATATTACGTGTATTCACAATTTGTATTAGAAGATGTGTTATTAGTTTCATATGTTGGATTGGACGAGATAACATTAATGGTGTATAAATTGCCTATTTATGAACCAGAACAGATAATAAGTTTATGATTTATTTCTAACAACATTATCATGATCGCACCTCAAAAAAGAAAAGAAAAATGAAACATTATCATATCATTAAATAGAACATAATATCAATCCTTGAACAATTTAGAAACAAAAGTTATGTTTTTTCTCTAAATAATATAACATAACATAATATAATATAAAGATTAATTCATACCACCATATTTTTTATTTCTACTATAAGATAAAGGAAAATGTCCTATTGCCATTCTCACAACATTTCCCTTGAACTCACACCAATCACTCAATCACTTAGTTGTTTAGTAACACGGAACCTTACAATTAATTGCAAAAATGATTCGTGAGTCGTTTTTCACAATACACCAGATATATCTAAATAACACTGTGAAGAGGATATCGTGATTGCTTTCACACATTTCAGGCATTCTTCTCCTATTGGTGGTTCTGCAAGGTAATACATGTATAATATCGCTAATATATCAATAGTTATTGTATAATCCAATGATACTGATATGAGAAAGGATATAACATGGCTGATTAAACCTTCAGGGTGGAGTAGACCGGAACAGAGCGGGCGCGGACTGGATAGAGGCACACATGACAGGCCATACCAGAGTTGCTGAGCGATAATATTGAATGGCACAAAGCTAAGAGGAAGCAAAATCGATAAGCTGGGAAGGAGCAAAAAGAAGAGAGGTTAAGAATGGACCTTGAAATGGATGGGCCCAATTAAAGAACCATGCGCAGAAATTATCTAGCCCAATTGGCCTCTAGAGCTATACAGATTAGGGTTGTATGGATAATGGGCTCACGAGATGAACAAATTTTGGTGGTTTTTACGGAATATCTCCAAACGGTCCAAAATGGCAGACAGGGATAATCCCAACACTGCAAGAAACTTGGAGAAAGAAATGAACCAGGCATTTGAAGCATTCTACAGTGATGTGGGGCAAACTCCGGCCAGCGGGGTTGCACAAACAGTTAACGGCCCCAAAATGGTCACCGTTAGCGCAGACCAATTACGGGATTACATTGACGCGATGGTACGTAGTGCTTTAGCTAATCAAATGACAAGCGGACCACCACCTCCACGATCGGTTGCCCCGCCGCCGATCCCACAGCCTCATCCTCCACCACCCGAGAAGGACTTATCACATATTGGAAAGCACCACGCCAATCGGCAGGACAATATTGGGGACAATGGTGGTGGAAGGATACGCCACAGGCCCATAGAGTACAATCACGCGCCTAAGTTGGAGGATAGGGAGGTGGTAGGAGATTCTACCTACAACCCTGAAGGAAATCTGCTCCCTGAAAAGGTGGAGGCCCTTCAAAGGGAGATTAGCCATATGAGGAGGAAGTTTGAAGGGCCATCGAGGGAGGAAAGACAGCTGGGAGGTTACCAGTTTGTGAGAAATATTTTGATAGATGAACTCCCACCTAATTTCAAGCAACTGTCATTTGAGTAGGATAGGACCACGGAACCTAATGATCATCTGTTGTATTTTCGAAATTCGGCTCTGCTGCATGGATACATGGACAGAGTAAAAAGCAGGGCGTTCTTGGCGACACTTTCCAGAGCTGCCTAGCAATGGTTTGGTCAGCTACCACCTAGCTCAATTAAATCCTTCAGAGAGTTTAGTTCTCTTTTCTTGCACCAATTTTCTAGTGGACGAAGGCAGAAAAACAGCCTTATCTCTGTTTAAAAAGCAAGGAAGTTCGGAAAGTTTGAGGGACTTCATTCATCATTTCAATGTTGAGGCTCTAGAGATACCGATGGCCGCTTCAGAGGTAAATATCAGCTTTCTAGCTACTGGTCTGCAGGGTGGGGGATTATTATTTCATTGGCAAAATAGTCGGTGGTACTTTCGAGGAACTCCTGATAAAAGTGGAAAGATTCATAAATCTGGAATAGATAAGGAGAAAAAAAAAAAGAACTGACGAGAGGGAGGGCGAAAAGAGAAAGGAACCTAAGAAGGGACGTACTGAGAGAAGCTCCGGTCTCGAGAGAGGTAGAGATGCACCAACAAATACAGAGAGGAGGGTCACACCTCTTTCCCTACACACAAGAGAAGGGTGTTCGCTATGAGAATTACACTTCGCTGAGGAAGGGCAGGGAAGAAATACTCGACCTGGCATGGAATCATGTGACATTAGATTACCCGTCCTACCAGTAACGGTGTGCGTGGTACGGTATGGATAGAATATTTAAAAATTCCCAGATACATACTAAACTTCTATTATTTTGCAAATGAGTGTACAAAACCAATCTGAAAAATCAGGACAATACGGTACTGTTAGTTCTTTTTTTGGGACTGTTCGACGCAAATTCGTTTTCTTACAAAGCAATGCAGTGGCTAAGTAATATGCCAACAATAGTAATTAAAAGTAACAAGGAAATATACACAAAGATTATAATGGTTCCAAGGTAGGAGGTAATCCTTCTACGTCCACTTTTCCTCACACAGGGAAAATTCACTAAGTTATTCACACAGTACAAACTTAGCTACACCAAAGTCTAAGTCCAACTTAGCTACTTACAGTAGTTTTTGCCTACCCTCAGAAGGCTACTCCTCTACTATACACACGTTCCTCAGACACCTAGTCTTCTTTGAATCCCAGATTTAAACGTAGACTCCCCATTTAAAAATTGCTCGTTAGATTGGTTTAATGAAAGTTTTTCTTCAACTTCTGGTAGCTGCCACTAAACTTGAACATCAGTTGAGATGTGCTCAAGCTTCCTTGATGAGAAGGATTAGGAGTGAGATAAAGCTTGAGAGCTAACTTGACTTGGGAATCTTGCTGCAACTTGAATCTTTACCTGATGAATGTGTTGTTGCATCCTTACTATTTTCTCTTGTATACTTGGCACAACCAATAGTAAGATTGAGTGTTATACACTTTGAAGCTTTGAATTTGAAAGCTCTAGTTTAATTTTTGTTGTTCAATAAATTGATAGTCTTTTCTCGTCCTCCATCTCCTTCTATTTATAGTGGTATTTGTTCTCATTGAAGAGTGAGAAATATTCATGTTGACATTTTTCTCCTTGTATGACTTAGAGTCGTTTTTCCTTTCTGTAGAGGTTAGGTCAGAGTGGTTGCGGCTTGATGTCAGTGTTTGCAGTGTTGCTTTTACTTTTCGTCTGGTTACGTGTCCCCACGTTATTGGATAGTCAATACAAGATTTGAATCTTGTCTCTGATGGCTATATCTTTTAATATTGAGACTCTAACTTTGATTTTGACATGTTCACTACTGATATAGTTGCTACTTGCTTGCTGGTTGGATCCCTGCTGGCTATATCTTTTAATATTGAGACTCTAACTTTGATTTTGACATGTTCACTACTGATATAGTTGCTACTTGCTTGCTGGTTGGATCCATCTTGCTGCAAGCAATGCTATACGCTACGGAAGCATAAGCGGCCTTACTGCATGCTCACTGCATTCTCCGGTTCCTTACTGCTTACATGGACTCCTTACTGCTTGTAACCTTGATGTCTTTGTTGTATGCTTGATGTGACTCTTACCAAAGTAGAACTAGCCCTATTTATTACAAAGATTACAGAGATTGTGAGGGCACTAGTTCCCACTTTACATTGTGGTTTTGTCATCATAAGAACTAAACATAAATTTCCTAACTCAATGGACTTAAAAGTTAAAATGGAGCAAGTGAACACAACCATGTATGGTTTTACAGGTGGATCTATACAGCCTTTGGGATAACTCACCATAACCGTTGCTCTAGGCAAGAAGTTGTTGCAACAAGTAAGGGTTGTGAATTTCTCTTGGTGGATGCCCCTTCCACCTACAATGTTATTCTCGGCAGACCTATGTTAAACACTTTCCAGGAAATTATCTCGGTCTACCACATGAAGTTAAAATTTCCTGTCACAGAGAAGGATGGGAGATCAAAGGAGATCAACACAGTTCCCGAAAATATTATGTGGAGTCTATTAGAGCTCGAAATGGAACTACTTCTTCCATCAAAGAGAGGATCAAGGAGAGTTCCCAAAGTTGAGGGTCCAGCCTCAGGAGGAGTTGTTAAATGTAGAGCTCTTCCTCGACATGGTTGGATTTACGACACAAATAGGTACCCATTTGATGCATAATGAAGTAGAGGCCCTGGAGGGATGCTTGAGAAGAAATGCAGATCTATTCGCTTTCGGCCCCCACGAGATGGGGAGCATTCATTCCACGTTGGCAACGCACTACGTAAATGCAGACTCTAAATTCTAACACGTAAAGCAGAAATTGCACCATTTTTGTGCTGAAAAGGAACATGCCATAAAGGTGGAGATAGACAAGCTAGAAGAGGCTGCTAATATAGAGAAGGTACACCAACCATAGTGGTTATCCAATGTAGCAATGGTCTCCAGGGGGAGTGGTGCCTGAAGAATGTGTCGGGATTTCCAAGAGTTAGAACAAGGCTTGTCCAAATGACCATTACCCATTGCCAAGAATTGACCAGCTAGTAGATTCCAACTCTTATTGTGAGATGCCGAGCATGATAGATGTTTATCAAGGATGCCATGAAATTTTGTTAAAGCCCGGGGACAGGCACAATGTCGGCCTCGGTGGTCCCTTGTGGTACCCTCTGCTATGTTAAAATGTCTTTCAGCCTGAAAATGCAGGTGAACATATCAACGGATGGTAAATAAGGCATTTAAGGATCAACTCACTCACAATATGTGGGCATACGTTAATGACATGCTTGTAAAAAGTGTCAAAGTGGACCATGTTACAGAATGAGAGTAAGCCTGCGAGGTTATCAAAATTTTGGATAGGAGGCTGAATGCAGCTAAATGTGCATTTGGCGTCCATTCTGGAAAGTTTTTGGGATTCATGGTTACAGAACAAGGCATAGAGGTGAATCCAGTGAAGGTGCAAGCCGTGCTGGATATGAAACCACCTAGGGGAATAAGAGAGATACAACGCCTTAATCTACGGTTGGGTGCCCTTAGTCATTTTATATCTAAATCTGCAGAGAAAAGTCTCCCATTTTTTAGAGTCTTATGCAAGGGGTCTCAATTTGAGTGGACTATAGAGTGTCAGGCATCGTTCGAACAACTTAAGAGTCACCTAGCAACCCTGTCTTTGCTGACCAAGCTAGTATTAGGGGAAGCCCTCTACCTCTACATTTTAATTGGAAAATATGCTCTCAGTTCTATCATTACCAAACAAGTAGGAGGCCTTCAAAGTCCAATCTACTGTGAGTCAAAATAATGCAGGGGGTAGAGAGAAGATACTCAAACATAGAAAAGGCAATCTATAATGGTTAAAACCTGCAAACTAAGACTGTATTTCCTATCACACAAAGTAGTTGTAAGCACCAAAATGCCACTACGGAAAACTATGCCTCGCCCTGACCTCTCGGGAAGGATGGTGAAATGGGTGGTAAAGCTGAGTGAATATGGTGTGGTGCTCGAGCCTAGGGCATCCATTAAGGCGCAGGCATTAGCCGATTTCATTCATTAAAAAACGGACGAGGGATCCCCAGATATGGGAGGTGTTTGTGGATGCCGCGTCATCAATGATAGGACGTGGAACTGGGGTAGTCCTGGTCAGCCCTGAAGGGGAGGAGCTGCAATTTACTGTGAAGTTCGGATTCAGGGCCTCCAACAATGAGTTTGAGTATGAGGCAGTGGTTTGGGGGATCAAGATGGCGCTGGAGATCGAAGTGCAACACCTTATAATACATTCGGATTCACAAGTGGTCTCTCAACAAAGTCAAGGAAATGAAGTAAAGGGCGAAAGGATAATAGAGTATGCACACTAGGTCGAGGATAGGGGTGAGCAAAATTCGGTTTAAATCGAATTAACAGTCCGATCCGAACCAAAATTATCTATTTGGATCGGTTTTTAAAAATTTGGTTCAATTTTTGGTTTTAGTTTTTAGTAATTTTGGAAAATTCGGTTTAGATTGGTTTAGGGTATTCTTTTAACCAAAATAACAGAAACCGATCCGAAATTTATAATGTTTTATTTTTAATATTATATATATGAAATTCCATTTTTCTTTTATTTTCTTATATATATATATATATATATATATATATATATATATTAAACTTAAAAGGTAAATAGTTTAGTTTTTATCTTGAGCTTTTGTTATGGAAGTGTGAAATTTGATATTGTGGTTGATGGGTTTATGTAGATGATTGACTATTTATATAAGTTTATCTTTTAGTAATGAATTATGAAAAAATCTTGAGAGAATTATTTTGGATCAACCAAATACCTAACCGATCGAACCGAATAAATTCGGTTCGGTTGAAGTTCGATTTTTGAAATATAGGTTCGATTTTTTGTTTAGCTTTTTTAATTCGGCTTGGTTTTCGGTTTCGCTAAATAATTTTGGTTCGGCTACAGAATCGAATTTTGCACACCCCTAGTTGAGGAGTTAAGAGAAAAGCTCCTCGGTTTGGAGTTCAACAAATCCCCGATACTGAGACTCACAAGGCAGACTGTTTGGCCAAGTCAGCAGCCAGTACCGAGGATGGCCCAGATAGACAGATCACGACTATTAATTCCATGCACAACTCTATATCTATGAATGTAGTGGCTATTGAGGAAGAAAAGGATTGGCGCACTGAGATCATGAACCACTTACAGAGTGTGAATAACAGTAATACATCCGACACGGGGATGAAAGGTAAAAATTAAATTTAGTCACGTATAAAACTATCTTATCAATACAATCATACTCATGACAAAACACAACTGCAAGATATTTTATAGGAAAATATTCATGCAAATATCGTCTGCACTTTCACATCATTGGAGACATGCTCTTCAAAAAATCCTTCACACAACTTTATCTCAAGTTCCTATCAAAAGAAGGCGTGTAATATATGATACGAGAGATGCACGAGGGACATGGAGGAAGCCACTAAAGGCTAGGTTAATGGTGCTCAAGGTTTTACGGGCTGAATATTGTTGGCACACCTTGGGTCAAGATGCTACATAGCTGGTTCGTGCATGTCGGAGCAGCCAGAAGCATAACCACTAATACATGTACCCGTTGTCAAGCTGAGTGATGTCTGCTCCTCTTGTCCCTTCGAAAAATAGGGGATTGATATGGTGGGGAAATTCCCCTCATCTAGAGGATATAATACGTTTCTGATTGCGGCTGTTGATTAATTTAGTAAATGAGTCGAGGTGGAGCCCACGAGAATAATAGAGGACATACTTATCAATTTCTCATGGAATAATATATGTATCAGGTTTGGGGTACCAGGGGTTCTTGTTTCAGACAAAGAAAGACAATTCCGAGGAAAGAAAATAATGGTGTCGTGTACATAGATGAAAATATTGCAGCGTTTCGCCAGTATGGCTCATCCACAGGCTAATGGCCAAGTACAAGTAACCAATCGCACTATTTTAGGGGGTCCGCAAAGCAGTTTAGAAGAGGCAAGAGGCAAGAGGCAAATGGATAGAGGAGTTAGAGTCAACTATGTGGGCCTATAGAACCACCCCTCAGAACTGCCATATAGGAGCCATCTTTTGCCTTAGTGTATGGTACAGAGGTAGTAATTCCAGCAGAGATTGGAATGGAGTCCCTTCAAGCAATGAGCTACCAAGAAAAGAGGAACAAAGCGCTTCATAGAGAGGATTTGGATATGCTTCCAAAACTAAGAGAGGCAGCCCTGGTCTGCATGGAGAAGTACAAAGGATAGGTCAAAGCTGCCTATGGCTAGTAGGTCAGGGTAGGAGAGTGAAAAAAGGGAGATTGGGTTATGAAAAGTGCTTACGCGCTTAAGCATGTAGGTAAGCTACAACCAAACTGGGAGGGACCTTATTGTGTGATTGTAGATTTGGCAAAGGGGGCATATCTCTCGGAAGGCAGCGTTAGCTCAGCCCTACCTAGGGCATGGAACATCCTTAACCTGAAGAAGTTTTTTTTCAGTAAGCGAGGTTACAACCGTGTATTTCAAATTCAATCAAGTTGACATATGAGCAAAAAAATTTTTAATGAGGAACGAAAGCACGTATCAATTAAGCATCACCAAATATCGCGTAAGACCAACTAACCTCGCAGCATTGAGTGTATAATCCCAGAGCTGCAACTCTGGTCGCATTGAATTACAAGTAAGACCAGCTAACCTAACAGTATTGAATTTCGCGTAATCCCAGAGCTGCAACTCTGGTCGCATTAAATTTTGCGTAAGATAAGCTAACCAGGCAACATTGAATTTCACGTAGTCCTAGAGCTTCAACTTTAGTCGCATTGAATTTCACATAAGACCATCTAATCTGGCGGAATTGAATTTCGTATAAGCCCGGACCTGATCACTCTGCACGCCTATAATTTTGCATAAGACCACTTAATCTGGCGACATTGAATTGAGCGTATGATACACGTTAATTATGCATTTATTTAGGTCGATTTTTAGGAACATATTTTATATCATTTAAGTGCATATTTGGTCGAGATTTGTTTATATTTATCATATTGTGCCATTTAACGTATTTTGACTTGTTATAAAGGTTTTGTAAGTGTTTCTAGGTTGAAAAATCGCATTTTACGATTATTGGACAAAGGAACAAGTCAAGGAGGAGAAAATTGATTTGAATCGGTCTGAAGAAAGGATGAACATGAATAAACCATCGTGATCGCATCACTATGGTGAGCGGCCACGAAAAAAGAGGTCGAGAAACTAAAGATTGATACTGGATAATTTTTGTGACCGCGACAAGGCTTGCTCGCAGCCGCGACAAAAGTAGTCGTTTGAAGTTAAACATGTCGCCACCGCAACAGATCTTACTCGCGGACGCGACAGAAGTTCGTTTTGAAGGTAATCCTAATTTTATTAGGATTTTGGCCCTATCTTTGCAAGGACTCGTCTCCAATCTATAAAAAGGACCCCAAACTCAAGTTTACAAGAGGATCTGATAGAATTACATACTCGGAAGCAAGGATCGAAGATTAAGGCGTGACACGACGGTGATTGAAGATTCAGGTTTAGTTTGTTCTTGCTTTTGTATTTGATTTTCCATGACGTTTGTCTATGAATGCTTATGTGATTTAAATAAAATTATGAGTAGCTAAAAAAATTTGTGTTCTAGGGGTAGAAAGTAGGTTACGAAGAATGATGTACTGATTTTTACCGTTTAATTTTTAGACTCCAATTTGTGTATTTTTCTATCTGTTTGTCTTCTTCTTATGATTTGATTTGAATTGATTACTTAATTTAAATTAACACATTCAATAGTTTCGCTCCGGAAGGAGGAAATTATCAATAGATGTACATAACATAATTGTCTATGATTGCATAGACATTGGTTAAGGGTCTTTTGGGAGTCTTTAAGTTTAGTCGACTTGGAAGGGTGACTAAGTCTAGAAGATCAACAACCTAATCACTTTGAGAGGAGGATTAGGTTTACTTGAGTGTCATCTAATAAGAACTAAACTTGATTTAAAAGTCTAGAACTTTAGGTTAAATTATACACAGATCATAATTGAAATCTATACCCTAGGATATGCTTTAATCCATCTAAATCATTCTTAATCATTAAATCTCTGTTTTTAAAGTTATCCGTGGCTTAGTTGTTATGTTTATGCAAATTAGTATTATTTTTTACAAACAACCTACACTATTCCAGAGTCTAGTTTGGAGAGTCTTAGATTATTCCGAGTATCAAACTACACTTAGAGTTAGTCCCTGAGGATCGACCTTGACTACCACTATCTACACCTACACCGTATACTTGCGGTAAATTAGGTTAGAAAAATCTTTGTCAGCGTAATCCTAGAGCGGCAACTCTAGTCACAGGAAAATCCGTCTGAAACTAACCAAGATGAGAATCTTGGAGGCACAATCAAAGTTGAGTCATATATTCCGAGACTAAGCTCCATGTGACTGGGGGAGTAGAATACCTAGAGAGGGACCCAACCTTGTGGGACTTCCCAGGCAGACTCACCATACTTCAAGAAATTGGAAAATAAATTCGCTAAAGGAACTCAGAATTGAGTCACATATTCAAAGACTACACTCTAAACATGTGGCTGGGGGACTAGTATGCCTACAGAGGGACCCAGCCCTGTGGGACCACCCAGGCAAACTCACCACACTTAGAGAAATTGGAAAACATTACGTCATAGGATCTGAGAGTTGAGTCACATATTCATAGAGTACGCTCTAAACATGTGATTGGGGGAGTAGTATGCCTGGAAGGGACCCAGTCCTGTGGGACCGCCCAGCCAGACTCACCATACTTCGAGAACTTGGATTGTTTTTTCCAAAGGATCTCATGATTAAATCACATATTCAGAGATTACACTCTAAACATGTGACTGAGGGAGAAGTATGCCCAGGGAGGGACCCAGCCCTGTGGGACCGCCCTAGGCAAACTCAACACACGTCGAGAAATTAATTTTTTTCATCAAAGGATCTTAGAGTTGAGTCATATATTAAGACTATGCTCTAAACATGTGACTGGGGGAGTAGTATGCCTAGTGAGGGACTCAGTCCTATGGGACCGCCCATGAAGACTTGCAGCACTTCAATAAATTAGAAAAAAAAAACCCATAGGATCTCAGAGTTGAGTCACATATTCAAAACTAGCCCTCAACATGTGACAGGGGGGTATTATACCTAAGAGGGACCCAGCCTTGTGGAACCGCCCAGGCAGACTCACCACTCCTTGAGAAATTAAAAGAAAATGCCAAAGGATCTCAGATGTGAGTCACATATTCAGAGACTGCGCTCTAAACATGTGACTAGGGGAGTAGTATGCCCAGGGAAGGATCCAGCCCTGTGGGACCGCTCAGGCAGACTCATCAAATTTCAAGAAATTGGAAATAATTTCGCCAAAGGTCTTAGAGTTGAGTCACATATTCAGAGACTAGCTCTGAACATGTGACTGGGCGAGTAGAAAGCCCAGGGAAGGACACGGCCCTGCAGGACCGCCCATGCAGACTCACCACACTTTGAGAATTGGAAAAATATTCTCGAATAAAAGAATCAAAGTAAGGCATACTACAAAAGCTGAAAAAGGAAAGTTCATGTCTATTAAAAATTCAAGGTTACAACGAAATACATGAAACAGAAAAACAACAACAAAACAAATTCAAGTTTGAGCTGGAGCAAGGTCGTCCAGTGTAAGAGCATCAATGCAGAGATGTCAGGCAGCGGAGAAAAGGAATTGAGAGCAGAGCAGCCAGGAGGTGGAGGCATAGTAGGAACAGCCTCAGGAGAAGACGGAGGATACACCAACTCTGTGCAGGGTGTCAGAACGGGGACGGGCGCTGAGCTGAAGGTTTTCATAGCGTGGCAGATGAGAGAAAGCCACCAAGCGTGAGTCATCGGATCACTGTCCTTGTTCCTTATAAAATGTGGAGGTTCAGGGATCTCCTTAAGAGGACCATTGCGGTCCAACTCTCGCGAAAGGTCTGCGCCCTCCTAAGACGCTACAACGCTGAAGCCATACTCATAAAAATGGAAAATATGCAGACCAAAGTCATAGAGATAGCAGTTGCTCTGCAGGTAGGAGTTGTGCAGCCCCTCGTGAAGGCCTTTGACAAAGGACTGCCCCTCCTCAGATAATAGGTTATGCGGTTGAAAGCTCTGAGCTGCCTCTTGGGCCCGAGCTACCTCCAGTTGGCTCTAAGAACTTTGGGCCAACTCCATGCGCTCCTTCTCGACTCTTAGAGCCAGTTTTGAGCTGAAGAGCCTTATTTTCCAGTCGCAGCTCTGCAAGGTACTTCTCCAAGCTTTCCTTCTCCTCCACCAGTTTCTCCTTTTTTTTAGCCAAGGAAGACACTGTCTCCTCTTGGTCCATGACCTTGGTCTCCAAGTTCACAATCTTGGTGGAGTATTCCTACACCTACTCGACCATCTCCTCAACCTCCCAAAGCAGACTGACCATATTGGATCATATGGGAATAACTAACAAGGAACTAGAAGTGCAGAGCAGGAGAAAATTAGGGTCGGAAGAGGCATCTCATTACCTTAACTAGATGATGGATAGAAATGGGCAGAAAGAAAAAAAACTAATTACCTTAACTAGATGATCGCTCATAGACATCTCATTTTTCAAATATGTATGGGCATTGAGAGTCCAAAGGGCGTCCCCGATAAGCACCTCCTTCACCAGGTTGTTAGATCCCTCTAGGATCGGATCTTGAACAGACTTGAGAAAGGCCAGAGTAGAAATATCGTCATTCGATTTAAGTACCCGCTAAACGGAAGGGAGCCTGCCGAGCTGGTGAGGCCCCATCTAGTTTAGCCAGGTTATCAGCCACAGCTCTGCTGTTAGTGAACTCAACTCTTAAACACACAACTATACAGAATCTGGAATTCGCACAAAGATCAATTTGAAAAACACACATGCAGTTCGGCCAAAGATGTAGCCGAATTGAACTCACGCAGACCAGGAACTGAAAATGAATCACACACAGCTTTTACGTGGTTCGTTCAAGATGAACTACATCCACGGAGGCAAGACACACCCCAATCCACTAAGAAAACCAATCAATTACAGAGAATACACACAAGAAACGAAATGCCCAATTCTGTTGACAAATTAGGGCAGAAACGTTCAATCTCAAAATACTCTCTCTAATCTAAGAAACAAGGAAATTTCTCAACGTAGTGATCTTCTCCTTGATGAGAGCTTTACAATGATATAAGTATTGGAGCTCGAATGTAACTGTACAGAAAGTTCTAACTGAATGAAGTTGAGCTCAGCTACCGGACAAAAACGACGGTTTTCTTCGTCACAATTCTGAAACTGCTTCGTCACAAATGACGGTTATCCTCAACTGCCTCGAACCCGGTTTATTCTGAACAGCTTGTCTTCTTGATGCTCAAACCCGGTTCAAACCTCCGGTTCTTCACTTCCTGATTCCGGTTCCACATTCCCAACACACCATATTACAAAGTATAGCTCACTTGATGAGATTGAACACCACCTCACAAATCTCCACCTCAATGAATCAAGTGTGCCTCTTCCTGCCTCATCACTGCCTTTCTGTTTAATGCTCTTCATGACATTGCTCAAGCTGCAGCAAGCTCGAACAATGCTCCATTTTGTTCCCAGGTACACCCTTAGTAAGAAAATCAGCAGGGTTATGCAATGTGTGTACCTTCTTCACTTCCACAGAACCAGAATCAATGATATCTCTAGCAAAATGCAACCTAACATCAATGTGTTTTGACCTTTCATGAAATGCTTGGTGTTTCACATGGTGTAGAGCACTTTGATTATCACAGTAGATTGCTACACACTTCTGCTTGATGTCCAAATCCCTCAAAATCCCTTTAAGCCAGATTGCTTCTTTGATAGCTTCAGTGAGAGAGATATATTCTGCTTCTGTTGTTGACAGTGCTACAACTGATTGTTGTACACTTCTCCAGCTGATGGCTGTTCCAAATAAGGTAAACACAAATCCAGAAATAGATTTCCTTGTGTCTATGTTTGCTGCAAAATCAGAATCCGCAAACCCCTCCAATGCAACAGTGCTTCCATCCACTTTCCTTTCAAACTTCAGTGACAAGTTCACTGATCCCTTCAAATACGTCATCACATGTTTCAAAGCTTCCCAATGCTCAACTCCTGGGTTTGACATGAACCTGCTTACTAAGGACACAGCATAGGCCAAGCCAGGCCTACTACAAATCATTCCAGACATAAGACTTCCAACTCCACTTGCATAAGGGATATTGCTCATATGTATGATTTCCTCTTCAGTCTTTGGGCATTGTTCTTTGGAGAGTTTCTTCTGTAGATTAACTGGAGTGGAGAGAGGTTTGGCTTCATGCATATGAAACCTCTCCAAAACCTTCTGTAGATATTGCTTCTGAGATAACCAAAGCACTCCAACTTCTCTGTTTCTTAGAATGTTCATGCCCAAAATCTTCTTGGCCTCTCCCAGATCTTTCATGTCAAATTCAGTGTTAAGTCTATCCTTCAACCATTGTACCCTCTTCTTGTTCCTGCTGGCAATTAGCATATCTTCCACATACAATAGAAGGAAGACTTTATCTTGCTTTGAACCTTTGTTGAAGTAAACACAACTATCATAAAGACTTCTTACAAAGCCAACACTGATCATGAAGTCATTGAACCTCTTATTCCACTGTCTTGGACTTTGTTTGAGTCCATATAGTGACTTCTTCAGCAAACAAACTTTGTCTTCTTGTTCAGGAACAACAAAGCCTTCTGGCTGTTTCATATATATCTTCTCATTGAGTTCTCCATGTAAGAATGCTGTCTTTACATCCAGTTGTTGTAATTCCATGTCCTCTTGTGTAACTTTTGATAAAAGCAACCTGATTGAGCAATGCTTTACCACTGGAGAGAAAACTTCATTAAAATCAATTCCTTCTCTTTGTGTAAAGCCCCTAGCCACCAATCTTGCTTTAAACCTCACCTGTTTGGATACTGCTGTCTCTAGTTTCTTCTTGTATATCCATTTAGAGCTTACAAGTTTCTGACCTCTTGGTTTATCCACCAATATCCAGGTCTCATTCTTTTCCAGGGACTCCATCTCTTCAATCATTGCCTGAATCCAGTGTTCACCTTCTTCACAGTCTAGTGCTTCTTTAAAACTACTAGGCTCTTGTGATTCCAGATCTTCAGCAACACTTAAGGCATAGTAAACACTCCCTGCTTGGCCATAGAAATCAGGTCTATTGATTGTTCTTCTAGGCCTGTCCCTTCCAATGCTGTATTCTCTAACATTTTGTGAAGGTCCAGTTTGTTCTTCTTCTTCAGATGATGAATCACTATCTTGTAGATTTTCTTGTGGTTGAGGTGTGTGATCATCTTCAGCAGGATGCTCCACCTGAATTGATATCTCTTCTGTCTCTTTAGCACCATCAAATTCTTCCTTAGAGCCTGTATAAGTGTAAGCCATCACATTCTCATTAAACTTTACATCTCTACTTGTGATTATCTTCTGATTTCCTTTCTCTAGACACCACAATCTGTAGCCCTTTATTCCATCTGGATATCCAAGAAATACACATCTTAGAGCTCTTGCATCTAACTTGTCTTGCTTGACATGGACAAAAGCAAGACAACCAAACACCCTTAAACCTTCATAACTTGGTTTCTGTCCACTCCACACCTCTTCAGGTGTTTTGAACCCAATCACTGATGAGGGTGACTGTTAATAAGATAACATGCTGTAGCAATGGTTTCACCCCAAAATACCTTTGGCAACCCAGCATCCAACAGCATACACCTAACTCTTTCAAGAAGAGTCCTATTAAGCCTCTCAACAACTCCATTCTGTTGAGGATTCATTGGAACAGTCCTGTGTCTCTTGATTCCTCTTTCTTCACAGAAGTTTGTAAACTCGGTAGAGAGATATTCCAGTCCATTATCAGTCCTAAGGTGCTTCAGCTTCTTCCCTTTGACATTTTTCAGTTGAATCAACCATGTTTTGAACTTATGAAAAGCATCACTCTTATTCTTCATCAACATGATCCACACCTTTCTGCTGTAATCATCAATCAAGGACATGAAATACCTTGCACCACCATGAGACTCTGTCCTTGCAGGACCCCATATGTCAGAGTGAACATAATCTAATGGCTCTTGAGTTGTGTGAACACCCTTTCCATAGGGCAGCTTCTTGGATTTTCCCAAAGCACACTGATCACAGAACTCCAGATCTTGATTTCCCATGTTTCCAATTACTCCACTTCTTGACAGTTCCTTCAACCCTTTCTCTCCTATGTGTCCAAGCCTCTTGTGCCATTTAACAAGCTCAGAACTGCTCAAGACCATATCCACACTCCCAACAACAGGTGAACCAATCAAGATAAACAACCCATTATGATGTCTACCTTTTATCACCATTTTTCCATGTTTAGTGATATGCAAGAAGCCATCTACTGAGCTAAACTGACACCCACTAGTTACTAAAGAACCAAGAGATAGACGATTTCTTTTAAGGCCAGGAACATATCTTACATTTGAGATGACTCTGACCACTCCATCAAACATCCTTATGCTCACTGATCCAACTCCTTTGACCTTACATGATTGGTCATTTCCCAGGAGAACATTTCCACCATCTTCTCTTTTCAGTTCATCAAACCATGACTGGTGTGGACACATATGAAAGGAGCAGCCTGTGTCCAAGACCCATTCCTTTACCATTCTTGATTCAGTAACATTTAGTACCTCTGGAGGATCTTCTTGATGATCAATGGCAGCAGCTTCTGCCCCTTGATTTCCACCTTTCTTATTTTTCTTAGGACAATCCTTCTTCAGGTGACCAGGCTGCTTGCACTTGAAGCATTTCCTCTTCTCAACCCATTCATTCCCCTTCTTAGGATTAGAGTCTCCTGCCTTTGGATCCTTAGCATTCTGTCCCTTCTTGCCTTGCCAAGGTTTCTTGAATTTGACATTCAAACCTTCTCTAGATTGCACCATGCCTTTATCACCTTGAGTCTGGAAACATTTAGACCTCAGAGCCTTCACTATTCCATCATAAGATAGCTGCTCATCTCTCCCATACATCAAGGCATCCTTAAAGCTTTCCATGGATTTTGGAAGAATGTTTAACACCATCAATGCTTTGTCATCCTCCTCCAATTTCACATCCAGGTCTTCCAATTCTTCAACCATCTTAATGAACTCATCAAGTTGATCAGAAATTACCTTATCTTCAGTGATCTTGAAGGCCAACATCTTCTGCTTCAAGAACAGCTTGTTGGAAACTGACTTAGATTGATACAGATCTTCCAATCTCTTCCATGCTTCTGAGGAACTCTTGCATCTTGAGACCTCTCTCAAAGGTTTATCACCCAAACACAGAAAGATAAGACTGAGGGCCTTCTTATCCACTGATCCAAACTTGGGTTTCTCACTTTCTTCCCACGAATCCAGAGGTATCAATGCAAGATCAAGGCCATTGTGAACCAGTACTGCATTCAACTTAATTTTCCACAGTGTGAAATCATTTCTTCCTGTAAACTTCTCAAAATCCATCTTCATACCAGCCATTCCTTTTCTTCTTCAAGCTCTGAGAGTTGTTTCCCACAGACGGCGCCACTTGTTAGTGAACTCAACTCTTAAACACACAACTATACAGAATCTGGAATTCGCACAAAGATCAATTTGAAAAACACACATGCAGTTCGGCCAAAGATGTAGCCGAATTGAACTCACGCAGACTAGGAACTGAAAATGAATCACACACAGCTTTTACGTGGTTTGTTCAAGATGAACTACATCCACGGAGGCAAGACACACCCCAATCCACTAAGAAAACCAATCAATTACAGAGAATACACACAAGAAACGAAATGCCCAATTCTGTTGACAAATTAGGGCAGAAACGTTCAATCACAAAATACTCTCTCTAATCTAAGAAACAAGGAAATTGCTCGACGTAGTGATCTTCTGCTTGATGAGAGCTTTACAATGATATAAGTATTGGAGCTCGAATGTAACTGTACAGAAAGTTCTAACTGAATGAAGTTGAGCTCAGCTACCGGACAAAAACGACTGTTTTCTTCGTCACAATTCTGAAACTGCTTCGTCACAAATGACGGTTATCCTCAACTGCCTCGAACCCGGTTTATTCTGAACAGCTTGTCTTCTTGATGCTCAAACCCGGTTCAAACCTCCGGTTCTTCACTTCCTGATTCCGGTTCCACATTCCCAACACACCATATTACAAAGTATAGCTCACTTGATGAGATTGAACACCACCTCACATCTGCCTTTACCCTTTTCGAAGAAAGAGGAGGAATTATATGCTGAGAGGTGGGTTTCCTCTTCAAAGTCGCCGCCTGCGCAGAGGAGCAGTGCTGGAGGTTGGAGCAATGCTGGTGGCCGAGGAGCCTTACCCTTGGAAGGACTGGGAGAAGGAATCAAAGGTCGGGGTTGAAGAGGAGCGACATTGATCACGCGCTCCGTGCTCTCCTCGGCAGCGTTGACTGGAGGATTGGTCCCCTTTTTGCGTTGAACTCCTATGTTCCAAAACATCTCGAAAAATGAAATTAAGCAGAAGCAAGAACAGATGAAGGGAACATAGACAAAGATATATGTTATAAAGAGCTAGAAAGAACCAGTGTTGGGAGGAAACCTGGATTTTCTAGTACTGAGCTTGAAATGATAAAGCCCGTCATCATGCTTTACCAACTCTATGATGAAGAAGGCACCATTTTCTAGCACATATTTGTTTAGAGCGGCTATTAATTTCTTATTTGTCTCGGAAATCTCAGAGGTGACCCTGGCCCATGGGGGAGAATAGTACCATTTATATTGAGGGAAGTCCCAAGACCCTCTAGAGGAAGAAAAGAGTTAATGTTTTCTCCATACGCCATCTACACTAGGAGGTTTTCCTAAGAGCTTAATGGGACCCACATTCCTAGTAAATAGGAAGAAATGTTTCTCTTGCCGCTTCATATAGAAGCAACTGTGAACTAAACAGGTGTTAGGTTCCCTACCATTTCCCTTCATTAAAATATAGAATCAGGATATGAGGCATACGGAGAAGGGGTGAACGGGTTCAGAGGAATCCCACAAAAGCGGGAGATACCGCACAAAATTAAGGAGCTTGAAGTCTCCGGCCTATGTCCAATTGTCTCAACCAAAAGACAACCATAGGAGTCCTAAGGTAGTTGGGGGTGTTCTAGGGGTCAGGGAGGTAAAGAAAGTACACGTGTCGCACTCTAGGACGCAATAAGTCTATGTCTGCAAGAGTGGAGGCGGTGAAAGCATACTAGTCAGAGTTCTGCGGATCTGAGGGGAAGTCGTAATCTTCTTCAGCCCTGGGGTCCTTGGTTTGATTAGGACCAGAGGATTCAGAACTGGTTGCTTGATTCTCAGAGGTTATGGCAGCTGTAGAGCTGCCAACCACCGCCTCCGGCAGCAGTTGCATTATCAGAGTCCTCATTTTCATGCACGAGTGTTGCTCCGATGGAGAAAGGGAGGATTCAAAACTCTCCTCGGAATTTTCTGAGGTTGTAGCCTCAGAGTCACTAGGAACTTCCATGATGGAGATAAGCGTCGGGTTAGAGGCCTCGCCACCAATAGACGGCGGCGGTGGAGGAGGAACAAAAGACATGGTTTTCCTACTTTTTCACTTGATCGGAGAAGAAAAAGAAGAAGAGAACTGCAAATTGAAAAGGAACAAGGGATAGAGGTACCTAGATATGCTTGATTTAAAACTCCAAAGAGGAACGATCGCCGAAAGTGGAAAGGAAGATGAGGAAAATCACGAAGAGGAAATTGAAGGAAACAATGAAGAGTGTATGCAAAAATAGGGTATTTATATGGGGAAAGAGGAGCCCAACCATCGGAGCATTAGATGCTAACACGTGGTAGGGAAAAACGTAAAATATTAACAAAGGAGATAAGGTCTTGGGAGTTGTACCGACGCCAAGAAGCGACAGCCTATCAGAAACGGATATGAAAAAGTGGGAAAATGAGATAATGAGGAGAATTCAACATCATTGTCCAGATAGTTCTGAGAAGGGATTTTTACAAGACAGCTCTAAGGAGGAAGAGGACTGACGCTACTCTAAGCGAATATCAGTTTGGACTCAAAGTAGAGGGATGTACCTAATATGGGAGAGGATCTCACATAACCGATTAAACCTTTAGAGCGGATAGAAGTAATACGAGACAACTCTAAGGAGAATGAGGACAAACGCTACTCTGAGCTAAATGTTAGCTTGACTTGGGAGGAGGGAGTACCTGATGTGGGAAAGGATCTCACAAGGCTGACTGAACCTTCAGAGCAAAGTGGAACGGACGGTGACTGGAAAAAGGCACACATGACAGGCCATACCCGAGTCGAGTGACACACTTGGATGAGACAGAGCTAATAGAATAGCAGAACTGATAAGCTGGGAAGGAGCGAAAGGAAGAGAGGATAAGAATGGGCCTTAAAAGGAAAGGGCCTTGAAAGTGGCAGGCCTAATTATTGAACTGTGTGCAGAAAATATCAAGCCCAATTGCGTGGGGCCCAAATGATCTAATGGCCCCCATAGATGTACGGATTAGGGTTAGGAGAGGTAAAATTAATCTTTTACCCTATATCATGCCATATAAATAACTACCCAATTTGAAAACAAACGACATTCTATCTCTTCCATTGTTTTATCCTTTTTCTTTATTATTTCTTTTTAACATTCACTACTAACTTAGGCATCAAAGGTTCTTACACCGAAATCAAATTCTGATGGGTTTTTAGGTAATCACGATGGCATGGAATCGGAGTTAAGCAAAGGCCCAAGGATGCCATTATCATAATTTTCTTTATTACCGTTATATTTTTCGCATTATTATTCTCGTCTTTGATCTTATTTAATTCTCCTATAGAATTTTAATTGCTAAATCACTCTCATACAGTCAAATACAATTATTGTAAAAAATGTTACACCATCCCCCTTAATATAAAACCTAGATAGTTTATGTACACATGTCTTCATATGGGTTTTTCCAAATTATTCATTAAATCAAAAACCCCCTTAATAAAAAACCTGGGTAGTCTATGTACACATGTCTTCATGTGTTTTTTACTAAAATATTAATTTAAATAAAAATCGTAATTGAATTCAGTTTTTTCCTAACATGAACACGTGTAATGCATGCACAGTATGGAAGTTTGACTTTTCAACCTCTACATTAACATCCAATCAGGTAATTTCGTTTGATATTTTCTTTTCCTCTTTCCACTCGAAAGTTGAGACGCTAATAACATTTTCATCTCAACGTCGTTTTTTATGAACATTATATTGAATTAATCGTATTTTCATGATCTTCAATTTAACATCCATATTGCTTATATAAATATATGAAATACTGGTTTTTTTAATATAAATTAGTTTTTATTAAGTTATTTTTGCTATATTTTGACATTTAAAATATTTTTATTAAGTTAGAATTTTGGACAAAAATATTATTTTTTGAGAAATAAGATTATTAAAGAATATTTGGTTAACATATTACTTGTATCTTAATTAAAAAAAAAAAAAAAAGACATCACATAATTTTGTCGTAATATATTATTAAAATTGACCCAAATTTGTTGGATTTACATTAATGTAGGTAATAGTAGATTTATTAGTAGAAATAATTACAATTGAATATTTTTATTTTTATTTTATGAAAAGAAAAATACTCCTTAACAAACAACAGAACAATCTTCGGACTCGCGTGTTGCTTCAGGTAAATCTAGATTATTATTCTTTGGAAAAATATTAATTTTATTTTTTTACAAACAAAGGTCTTCAAAAATGCGGACACATGTTAGACATGGACAAAGTTTCATGTACACAAGTTGCATGGTGCAATTCAGGATTGGTATCATGATTTATTATGCCTAAAGGTATCACATGTCCTGGGTAAAGGTAATATAATACATTTACCCATAACATATGATACATTTTAAGCATAATTCGTGATACATTTTAACCATGATACATTGATCCAAATTATGTAATACCTTTAGCCATAAATAGTACTCCCTCCATCCCGGCCTAATTGGCCAACCTTGGCCGGCATGGAGACTAAGGAAAAACAGATTTTGTGGAATCTTTGACTTTTTCAAAGGTGGAGATTAAGAGTGGAGATTGTGAGAGAATTTGCCATTTATGGGTTAGGACAATTAGGTTGGGACAAACAAATATGGCAAGTTGGCCAATTAGGCCGGGACGGAGGGAGTAATACATTTTGGCCCGTGATCCGTATTGCACAACAGACCTCCCCGTTAGACATGTTTTCATGTGGTTTTTTTCTAAAATATTAATTAAATCAAAATTGTAATTGAATTTATTTTCTTTCTAATATGAACACGTGTGTTCCATGCATAGTATGGAAGTTTGACTTTCAACCTCTATATTATCATCCAATCAAGTAATTTTGTTTGATATTTTCTTTTTCTTTATTTCTTTTTTCACTCAAAAATTAAGACGCTATTAACGTTTCTATTTCAACACCCTTTTTTATGAAAATTATATCGAATTAATCATTTTTCCACGATCTACAATTTGTCATCCATATTGCTTTATGAAATACTAATTTTTTTTAATATAAATTAGTCTTTATTAAGTTAATTTTGCTATATTTTGACATTTAAAATATTTTTATATACAAAAAAGTAAGATTTTTGGAGAAAAATATTACTTTTTGATAAATAAGATTAGTAAAGAATATTTGGTTAACATATTACTTGTATCTTAATAATTCTTTTTCATTATTTTGTCATAAGAATATATTGTTAAAGTTGACCCAAATTTGTTAGATTTACATTAATGTTGGTAATAATAGATTTATTAGTTGAAATAATTTACAATTGAATATTTGTTTTTATTTTATGAAAAGAAACATACTCCTTGACAAAACAACAGAACAGTCTTTGAACTCATGTGTTGCTTCTGGTAAATCTAGATTATTATTCTTTGAAAAAATATTGATTTTATTTTTTACAAACAAAGGTCTTTCAAAAATGCGAACACATGTTAGACATGTCTTCATGTGATTTTTCTAAAATATTAATTAAATCAAAATTATGATTGAATTCAGTTTTTTCCTAATATAAACACATGTGTTCCATGCATAATATGGAAGTTTGACTTTCAACCTCTACATTAACATCCAATCAGGTAATTTTATTTGATATTTCCTTTTTCTTTTTCTTTTTTATTTCCTTTTTTCACTAAAAAATTGAGACGCTAATAACGTTTTTATTTCAACACCATTTTTTATGAAAATTATATCGAATTAATAGTCTTTTCACGATCTTCAATTTGATATCTATATTATTTATATAAATATATGAAGTACGAATTTTTAATATAAATTAGTTTCTAATAAGTTAATTTTTCTATATCTTGACATTTAAAATATTTTTATACAGAAATAAGTAAGATTTTTGGAGAAATAAGATTATTAAAGAATCTTTAGTTAACATAATACTGGTATCTTAATATTCTTTTTTCCACATTATTTTATCGTAAAAATATATAGTTAAAATTGACTCAAATTTGTTGGATTTACATTAATGTTGGTAAAAGTATATTTATTAGTTTACAATTGAATATATTTTTTTATTTTCTGAAAAGAAAAATACCCCTTAACAGAAAAGCAGAACAATCTTCGAATTGTGTTGCTTCTAGTGAATCTAGATTATTATTCTTTAGGAAAAACATTATTTTTGTTTTTTACAAACAAAGGTCTTTAAAAAATGTGGATACATGTTAGACATGTCTTCAACTCTTCATGTGATTTTTTCTAAAATATTAATTTAAATCAAATTGTAATTGAATTCAGTTTTTTCCTAATAGAAAAACAGCCATGAATAGTATGGAAGTTTGACTTTCAACCTCTACATTAATATCCAATCAGGTAATTTTGCTTGATGTTTTTTTTTTTTTTTTCTTTTCAACTCAAATATTGAGTCGCTAATAATGTTTTCATCTCAACACCATTTCTTATGAAAACTATATCGAATTAATCGTTTTTCCATGATCTTTCATTTGACATCCATATTGCTTATATAAATATATGAAATACTAATTGTTTAATATAAATTAGTTTTTATAAAGTTAATTTTGCTATATTTTGACATTTAAAATATTTTTATATATAAAAGAATTAAGATTTTTGGAGAAAAGTACTTTTTAGAAATAAGATTACTAAAGAATAATTGGTTATATTTGTATCTTAATAATTCTTTTTTTCATATTATTTTGTCGAAAAAATATATTGTTAACATTGACTGAAATTTGTTGGATTTACATTAATAATGGTAAAAGTAGATTTATTAGTCAAGATAATTTACAATTGAATATTTTTTTAATCTATATCTATTTACATATAAAAAAGAAGTCAAATGGAAGGCATTTATGTCATTGTAATATCCGGCCTAAAATTTTAACAATAATTTGGTAAGTTCATATTAATTTTGGTAAGTTCACAATCTTCTTTCAATTTTTTAAAATGCAAATAAATGTTTTTTTTTTAATCCACTTTTTAGGCATAATATATCAAATTATTCGTCTGTTCACGGTGTTCAATTTGACAAACATATCACATATATTATAATAATATATTTGATTTTGAAAAATAATTTTTTTTATTATTATTTGGGTTATATTTGAGTGTTTATTGTAAATTAGACCCTAGTGATGGGTCTAAGCTGCAACTAAAGAGTAATAAAATAATCCTCTAATAAAGAATATTAGTTAAGATTTTTTTAAAGTACAACGCGTTAATTTATTTTATTTGACATTAACTTTTTATCTTTTTTACTTATGTTATACCCGAGATAAAAAATAATATTTTAAATAGTGAAACTCCTATTTTATTAAATTAAAGGCAAAAATTAATGTTTAATTTTTACAAATAATTTATTAAATTATTGCATCTATATATATATATATATATGTATATATATATATTATAATAATAAGAAGAATGGAAGCTTTATGCATATGTGTGTTTACATATCATATACATTATTAAGATTATCTTTTGTTGCTTCTTCATATTTTTATATAAAATATTTTGTTACAATTACTTTATTAAATAAGTTTACACTTTGCAACTTAAATTATGAAATTTATTACACTTTTCAATCTTTTCTTTTATGTATACCAACCTCAACTATATTTTTTTAAACGTTGCAACCTTAAAAATACTTTGTCACACTAACTAACTTCAATTGTGTCTTTTTTTCTCTTTGCAACCTAAGCAATTTTGATCACATTAATCCATTTTTATCTTTAAAATAAATATAATATATATAACAAAAACATATAATTTATTTGAATAAATTACCATACTAAATAAAATTTGAAAATATTCAAATATCTGAAGAACTCACATACTTTAAATAATCAATCTACTTTTGAATTATATTTTACTAATGCTAGGATTTACTCAAAAGTAAGAAGTATATGAGTATATCACCAAGTTAAAAGTTACAAGTCGCAAATAATAATCTAATTTTAGAACAATTAATTATTTATAGTTGTAATATGGAAATAATTTAGATATATTTAGAAATTTGCACATAAATAAAAGTTACTCCCTTCAACCCAAAAAAATTAAAAATGTCGCTTTACACTTTTTTTTAAAAACTATGGATGAGTGGGAATGATAAATATATCCCTACACAATCTATTATATGTTTTGTGGATTTAAGAAAATATAGTCAACTAAATTAATTAGGTTGTTTATGGTAAGATTTGAAGAATTGTGGTTTTCTTTCTTTAGTTGCTAAAATGACATGTTTTTTAACAATTTCATTTTCTCTAAAGCGGCACATTTTTCAGACCGGGGGGAGTATAAATGAGTTAAAATTATAAATTGCATTTCACACCAAAATATTTTGTGTTATTTATGGTTATTTGTACAAGTGCCAATTTTTTTATTGTTTGTTCATTTTTTCCTTTTGCCCTTCTTTCTAAGAAAATCCATTTCTCCCACTTTTAAATACCGATAAAAATTTTTTTACCTTAAATATTTTTTACATATTATATATGAAATTAATCATCTTTTTTATGATCTCTAATTTTGACATCCATATCACATACTTAAAAGTGTGATAGTATATTAAACAAATATACATTTGTTTAGTGGTTGATTATTCACTTATTTGGTTAGAGTTGAGTACTGATTGTGGATGTTTACTGATGTCATATTTAGGCTGCAAATACGAATTAGTTAAACAATCCTGTTAAAAATGTATTTTATTTTATTTTTTAAATAATTTAATTAATTTATTTATTGTATTTACCTTTTATTCTATAAATTAATCTATATATGTACTAATATCCATATAAGTGTGTGTGTGTGTGTGTCTGTGTCTGTGTCTGTCTCTGTATAATAAAGTAAAATAAAATGGAGTCAAATAAGTAAAAAAAAAAATCATAGTTCAGTTCAATTGCAAATCAAACATTTTCAAGGATTTTATTTATGTATGTGTCCCTAAAGATAAGTTGTTATAGTGTCAACATTCTATCACTTTGTTTCTCTGTCCACAACTCTTTTCTATTTTTTAAAATGCTAATAAGTTCTTTTTTTTAAAATCTGTTTTACATATAACATATCAAATTAATAATCATTTCACCTTCTTTAAGTTGAATTATATTTCAAGTCTTATGTGGATTAGACTATTTACATAGTGAATTGGATTATATAAAATAAATCACTTGACAATTTTAACAATAAAAATTAATAAATAAAAATTATTTATGGTTAATTATTTGGTTAATCATTGTTTTATGATCTTTTGTCTGACATCCATATCAATGTATAAAAGTGTGATATTATATAAAATAAATAAAAATTATTCATGGTTAATTATTTAGTTAAATCTAAGTACTTATTGCAGATATTTATTGGTGTAATATTTTAGGCCACAATAAGAATTAGTTGAAGAATTTTTCTAAAAAAATAATATTACCAATTATATTTGTTTAAATATTTTAATCAATTAAAAAATTGTATTTACTTTTTCATCTTAATTTTATTCTATAAATTAATCCATATATAAATATGTGTGTGTATAATAAAATAAAATGGAGAAAATATATAAAAGAAATTTTTTCCAATCCAATTGCAAATCAGACATTTTCAAGAAAAATATTTATGTATGTATCCTAAAAGATATTACAGTTTCAATATTTTCTTAGTGTATTTCTTTGTAAAAAGCTCTTTAGAAATTTTTATAATACGAACATTTTTTGGTTTCTAATATATTCTCATATATAATATATCAATTTAATCATCTTTTCATCTTCTTTAAGTTGAATTAGGTTTTAATTTTTTATTGTGCAATGATTCATTTATATTGTGAATTAAATTATATAAAATAGAGTATTTTTTAAAATAAAAAATATAGGATTATTTGAAAAGAAAATCTATTTTTCTTATAAATTATATATTTTATTTTACTATTATCTTATCTTAATTTTTTAATAAGTAGTGTGTTATTATATTTGTGTTTGCTTTAACATATGTAATTAATCAAACTATTTACGGTCATTCTTATAGGTTAAGAAGGATACACACTGACTAACAGTATGTTAGAGTTCTATAAAAAATAATTTTAACATAGGAATTTTTATTTGTTATTTGTTACATATTTTAATATTTATTTTAATTTTATTATGTATCAATAATTTATTTATAAATAACACACACACACACACACACATATATATATATATATAATTCAAAAAATGCACGGAAGGTACGGATATTTACACTATTTAAAATTGCACTCTATGTTAGAAAAATAACATATTTATTTATTAAGTATATAATTTTTACATTTTCAAATAATATAACTATATATTATTTAATTCAGTGTAAAACTTTATTTTATTAGTAGTCTTCCGTGCATCGCACGGGAGTAATATTAGTATATATAAAAGCAAAATAGAGGGTATTAATGTCATTTTAACTTTCCCTCCAAAAGATTTAGACCACAATTGGTAATTTTTTTTTCTTTTTGATAAGTTCATAACTTTCTTTTATTTTTCTAAGATACAAATACCTTTTTCATTTTTAACCCAATTTTTGTGCATAATATAGCAAATTATTCCTTTTTACGATCTTCGATTTGACATAATATTTGATTTAAATAAACAAATTGTTTGTTGGCTAATTGTTTCTGCTAGAATTGATGTTTATTGTGAATTCGAATATAATGTTTTGGTTTTAGTTGTAATTAAAATTAGTAAAATAATTTCTTTATAAAAATACAACTAATAGATTTATTTTATTTGACCTGAATTTTTAAATTTTTTTTTTCTTTAAGTCATGTGATACACGTTGTGCATGCATGCATTTAGGTCTATTTACGTATGTATTTTGTAACATTTGCATGTATAGTTGGTCGAGAATCATTCATATTTTATATATTGGACTATTTGACGTGTTTTGACTTCTTTTAGAAGTTAATTAGGTGATTTCATTTCATTTGGACGAAATTTGAAGAAGAAACAAGTCAAATAGGATCAAAACGGATGAAAAGGGAGTTAAAAGAGTAAAAGGGTCGACCACGGCCGCGTCTATGGTCGCGGTCGCGTCAAAACTAGTCTAGAACATGGAAAATCCAGAAGCAAGTGACGCGGTCGCGTCAATACTTGACTCGGTCGCGTCAGAAAGTGCTCCAAAAGTGGAGTTTTCTGTCAGCTTGACACACCTCTAGTATTTTGGTCATATCTTGAAATATACAACTCCGATTAAGGTGAAATTATTGGCATTAGAAAGCTTATTCAAAGTTCTAAAACTTTTCCTGAAAGGGACGAATCCCAAAAATTAGCGGAAGACCCTAAAAAATGGCTTGGAAGTCAGACATGAAAACTCGCCTGGCTGAATATCGACGCGGTCGCGTCAAAGCACGACTCGGTCGCGTCAGAAGTCCTATTTTATGAAGATTTCCTAATTTTAGTAGGATTTTGATCCTATACTCCCAAAGATTCGTCTCCAACTCTATAAAAAGGACCCCAAGCTCGAGTTTTAGAGGGAGAATCACATCACAACATATTTTCTCATACTTTTACGTCGGAGTGGAAGCGTGAGAGCGAGAAGACGAAGATCGACAAGACGATTCATTAGGGTTTATTAATTCTTTCTAGTTTTATTCTTTATGATGATTTGCATGGAATATTGTATTGAATTTCCGCTAGGCATGAGTAGCTAAGCTATTCGTGTCCTAGGGTTTAGAAAGTAGGGATTTTTACGACAGTGTTTTGAATTATGTTTTGATTTATAGACTCCGTTTTATGTGTTTATCTTTATGTTTGTTTTTTCAACTGAATTTAGTTTGATCACCTAGATTTAGTTATCTTCTTTAACAATTCCGCTTCGAGAGGAGGGAATTGTTATTAGACGTACGACATAGAGCGTAATTGTCTATGGCTGTGTAGGCATTGGTTTATGAGATTTTGGGAGTTATTAGGATTAATTGACTCGAGAGGGTAATTATCTTAATTAATCTACGATCTAGTTGCTTCGAGAGAAGGGTTAGGTTATTGGAGCGCCGCTTAATAAACACTAGAATTTGGTTTAAAGGTCTATAAGTTGAGCATATTCATCATTGAAGTAAGTCCTGAAATCGAATCCCTAGGATTCCTATTAATCGGAATTCCTCTTTGTCTAATAAGTCATAGTTAATTAATCAATTAGTTTAAGTTCTTTAAATTAGTTAAACACATCCTTGAACTCTTAGTCTCTAGTTAGGATAATCCTAGACAATCGGGGTATTGAACTACCTAACCTATTCCTTGTGTGATCGACCTTGACTGCCACTACTACACCTACACCCGTACACTTGCGGTAATTTAGGGATTGAAAATAGTCCTGTCAAGTTTTTGGCGCCGTTGCCGGGGAATAGGCTTAGTGTCTTAGTTTTTATCTTGAATAATAGGAGGATACTAGACTAGAGTTTACTTTTCGTAATTTTTATTTCTAAATTTTCGTTTTTATTTTTTATTTATTTTAGTATTACGTGGTATTTCTTGTTTTTGGTGTTTTCAGGCGTCTTATGCAAACTAGATCAAAAGGGAAAAAATAGCTTGTCCCTCTTGATCCTGAAATTGAAGCGATTGCTCGCAGACACCGAACGCGAAGAAACCCCACAGTTGAGATGGAGAACATACCACAGCATCTGAATCCGGATGAAGCTCTTAACAAAGTACTGACAGCTCTGGCACTCTTGGATGACCGAGTCACTAATATACAGCAGCAGTTACCTCCACAGCAGCCACAACTGCAACAGCAGCACGGACCAATTCAGATAGGACCAGATGCAGGAGATGAAGATGACACTCCCATAAGTGATTGCTGAAACCTAATCCAAATCAGCAGGTAGGGGGAGTACAACTCCCACCACTTAATGCCAACAGCTTTGAGCTGAAGCTTGCACTAATCAACATAGTGCAACAAAACCAGTTTGGGGGAGGTGCTTTGGAGGATCCGAATGTGCATCTGATCAAGTTTCGCAGACTGGCGGACACAATCAAGATAAATCATGTGCCGTACGAGCAGGTTAAGATGAGACTGTTCCCTTCTCACTGAAGGACAGAGCACTACAGTGGTTTAATTCGCTCGAAGATATCAGAGATTGGGAAGACTTGAGTACTTCTTTTCTGTTGAAATATTTTCCACCGAGCAAGATGTTCGATCTGCAAAATCAGATTCACCAGTTCAAGCAATTAGACCAAGAACCATTCGGAGAAGCTTGGGAGCGATTCCGAGATCTTATCCGGAGTTGCCTTCAACATGGGTTTACGAAGAAGCAGCAAGTATGCAAGTTTTATAATGGTCTATTTGCTCCGACCAGAAACCAGGTAGATGCAGCTGCAGGTGGGAGTTTGATGGAGAAATCAGTGAGGATGACATTCTCAATCTTGGACGCAATGACCAGAACAAGCTACCAATGGTCGAACGAAAGGAACCTGCCAAGGAAAGTGGCGAATTTAATGGAAGTGGAAGCAGTCAGCACTGAGCCGAATGAAAAGCTGATGTCGCAGCTGACAGCCCTGACGAGTCAAGTAAATTTCCTAACTAGTCTGACGTTAGCACAACAGCCAGGGGGTCAGGAAGAAGTTGAAGACGTAAACTTTGTGAATTAACGAAACTTCAACAATTTCCAGAACAATTAGCCTAGGTACAATCAGTACCCTCAGAATCGGAACCATCAGAACTTTTCGTATGGTAACTCACATAATACACTTAATCCGCCACCTGGATTTACTGTTACGCATGGGATGATTCATGAAGGCACAAAGCCCACACAAGAGGAGATTGTGCAATCCCAGTTTGCTAAATATGATGAGAAATTAGCTCAGTTAGAAAAGAAAGTAGATGGAAAGTTTATTGAGCTAAACAAGCACATAACTGGACAGGGAGCTAACATCAAAAGGCTCGAGAACACATTGGTTCAGACTCAAGCAAGCATTGGTGAATTGTCAGCAAACATGAGCCAGTTGATAAAGATTGTAGGGGCTCAACACAAACAGGGCCAATATCCGAGTGACCCAGTGGTTAATCCGAGGGAGCACTGTAATGTTGTGAAGCTAGAGGAGCAAAAAGATTCTGTGAACTCAAGTAAGGTTCAAGAAACCGAAGCAGACGAACCAGCATATGTGCCTCCACCGGCATATGTACCTCCTCCTCCATTTCCTCAAGCACTGAATACAAGGAAGATAACATCTAGTGGTGACAATGATACTATGAGCACGAAGGATCATGAAGCGAAGAAATCAATTGAGAAAGTAAAAAACATTGAGAAGAAGGAGGAAGTCAATACCATCACAGATAAGAAAATTTCATCTCCTATTCTTGATGAGTCTTTCGATTTTTGTTTTAAAAATTCATTCTTTGCTAACCTTGATCCTTTAGAGAGCTCTAGCACTGTTGTTGTGAAACAGGAACTATTACAGGAGAGAGTCCAAGATAGGGGAGTAACAAAGAAGGAAGAGCTTCAACCCACCCAAGAGGAAACCAAGAAGAGGAAGGATGGAAAAGAGACAACGAAGAAGAAACCTAGCAGTCCCAGAAAGAGCGCAACCACAAGCATGAAACAAAAAAAGAGCAACAAAAGCAAAAGATCCAGGGAGTTTTACTATTTCTTGCTCAATTGGTAGTCATGATTTTCACAATGTCATGTGCGATTTGGGGTCTAGCATAAATCTGATATCTCTTAAGTTATATAAACAATTAGGATTAAGGGAGATTAAACGATCCTTTACTACTATCCAATTGGCTGATGGATCTTCATTAACGCCATTGGGAGTAGCAGATGATGTATTGGTGAGAGTGTTGAATTTTGAATTCCCTAGTGATTTCTTAGTTGTCGACATGAAAGGGAATGATGGAATTTCTTTTATCTTAGGACAACCTTTCTTGGCGACTAGCCAAGCACTTATAGATGTGCCCAAGGGGGAGTTGATTTTTCGTGTTCAAAACGAAACCATCACCCTCCCAATACATAGGTCGGGTCTAAGGGGTAGGCATAATTGTAGCATTTTTTATACTACCCAAGCTGCTGTAAGAAATCCACACACCCCAAATAGCTCGTTAATTGCTCATAAATTACCAAACTCGGGGTGGCTGGAAAATGATTGTTAGGGAAAGGACGTCTAGCTGATGACGTAAAACAAAGCGCTTGTCGGGAGGCAACCCAATGTTTATTGTTTTATTTTATTTCAATTATTTTTATTAGTTATGTGTTTTTACTTGTTTTTCTAGAGTTTTTAGGTTATTAGGAACCAACATTGACAACTCAAGAGCAAAGTAGAACGCATTAGCAAGATGCAGAAGACGAGGGGCAGTACGATGCGATGCGGTCGAGTCTAAAATTCAACCCTGGACAAGTCGCAGGACAGTGAGCAGCGACGCGGTCGCGTCACGCCTACCCACAGAGCAGGTCAGTATGCCGAGAAGCGGTCGCGTCAATTCGCGAGACCAAATATTTAAAATTGCATCTACCTAACACAAGCAAAAGATAAGAGCAAGATCGTCGTTGGGATGCGATGGCTCAACTTTGGAGCCAACACGGATTTCAATCTCCACCGCCGCCATGATTTGTGAGTCGAGCACCCAGTCGTACCACTCTTTTCCCACAAACTTGGCCTTTGACCAAGTTTGGGGGAAGGGGTGAATAGTGGGACGACTTGGCCGCTAATTACATTTTTTTCGCATTATCTGCTTTATCTCTTTTGCTTAGTCATTTATTTATTTTGTGCTTTGAGAAGCCTGTGTGCTCGTTTTGTGTTGGCATTCTTGTGATTTAGTCATTGGGTCTGTGGGCCCATTTTTGTGTTCTTTGCATTGCTAGTCATGTTGGTCGTAGTAGGTTTTATATTTTAGTTATGCATTTGGTTATTGGAGTCAAGATGTAATGAACCCGAGTAGTTGGTTGAGTCCTGAAAGAAAGAGAAACTTAGGGAAACGATAGACGATGATGTGTTAATGATGAAGTGATTTTGAGTGAAACATTGATAAATTAGCATACAGTAGAGTATGAGAGGTAATTTGAGACGAAATTGAGCTTGAACCTAGAGTATTCAATCAAAAATTAACCCTGTGAGAATTTGAGCCTTGTACTCCTATTTTCGGAGTAATATACTTTCTTTCGGTGTCAATTTGATTGAATATGTGTACTAGTCTCTAGAACTTACCTTGAGTCTTTACTAAGAATGTGTCAAGTATGTGTTGTGATTTAGGAAATGATCTTAGGCATTTGTCGTTTTCAGCCTATTTTTTAGCCTTAAAAAGTAGTACTTTGTACCAAAAGATTCATTATTTATCCCTAGTTAGCCATTTGAGCTTAATAGCCTGTTATTTCGTAGCCCGACAATACAAACCAAAAACCTTTCAATTTAAGCCTTTGGCCTTAACTGGATTAATCAAGTAAGAGGGAGGAGGATTGGAAGGTAGTTGGAAAAACATTTTGGGAAGAAAATGAAAAACTAGTGGATATTCACAAGATGAAGGGAAGAACAAAACGATAGGTGAAAATCCGAGAAAAATAGCCTCTCCTAGTGCGAAAGTCTGTAAAAAAAATTGAAAAAAAACATTATTGTTAGTATTCTTGAGGAGAGGCTAGGACATAAATGCTTAATTGTGAATTTGAATAGAAAAGCCGGGTAGTCCCAAGATGTGGTATCTACACAAATGAAAAGCACTTAAGTTGTACAGACTTTTGAAGGTGAAGAAGTCACTTTGCTGGGTGATTTGCTGAGATTTGAAAAGTGAGGTTGAGTGATTATATTGAGGGGTAGTCGGGTTAGACGTAACTTGATTAGTCCAATGAATAGTCACTTATATCCAAATGTATCCCACCTTACCTTAAGCCCACATTACAACCAAAAGAAAGACCTTTTTGATCCTTTGTCATACGTATCGAGTACGAGGTCTAGTTTAGACGATTGGCAAGCTTATGGTAGATTGTGCTTATAATTCAATTTGAGTGAAATATGTTTAACCTAAACACTTGAGAGATGAGAGAAACACTTACTGTTCAGGATTGAATAAATTTGAAAGTTCAAAGTCTCGAAAGAAGTTGATTTTTGCATTATCACATATGCTCAATTATATTGTGTAGCTTAGCTTTTTGAGAAAATCAAACTGAAACTTGATTCATCGTCTAAACGCCCTAAATACATGTGGTCTTGTTCTATTTATTTTGTTTGTTGTTCGGGACGAACAACAGTTTAAGTTTGGTGGATTTTGATACACGTTGCGTATGCATGCATTCAGGTCTATTTACGTATGTATTTTGTAACATTTGCATGTATAGTTGGTCGAGAATCATTCATATTTTATATATTAGACTATTTGACGTGTTTTGACTTGTTTTAGAAGTTAATTAGGTGATTTTATTTCATTTGGACGAAATTCGAAGAAGAAACAAGTCAAATAGGATTAAAACGGACGAAAAGGGAGTTAAAGGAGTATAAGGGTCGACCACGACCGCGACCATACGTCAATACTTGACTCGGTCGTATCAGAAAGTGCTCCAAAAGTGGAGTTTTCTGTCAGCTTTGACACACCTCTAGTATTTTGGCCATATTTTGAGATCTACAACTCCGATTAAGGTGAAATTAGTGGCGTTAGAAATCTAATTCAAAGTTATAAAACTTTTTCTGAAAGGGACAAACCCCAAAAATGAACGAAAGACCTCAAAAATGGCTTGGAAGTCAGACCTCAAAACTCGCCTGGCCGCATATCGACGCGGTCGCGCCAAAGCACGACTCGGTCGCGTCAGAAGTCCTATTTTATGAAGATTTCCTAATTTTAGTAGGATTTTGATCCTATTCTCCCAAAGATTCACCCTTAACTCTATAAAAAGGACCCCAAGCTCGAGTTTTAGAGGGAGAATTACATCACAACATATTTTTTATACTTTTACGTCGGAGTGGAAGAGTGAGAGCGAGAAGACGAGACGAAGATAGACAAGACGATTCATTCGGGTTTAATAATTCTTGTTTTATTCTTTATGATGTTTTGCATGGAATATTGTATTGAATTCCCGCTAGGCATGAGTAGCTAAGCTATTCGTATCCTAGGGTTTAGAAAGTAGGGATTTTTACGACAATGTTTTGAATTATGTTTTGATTTATAGACTCCGTTTTATGTGTTTATCTTCATGTTTGTTTTTTCAACTGAATTTAGTTTGATCACCTAGATTTAGTTATCTTGTTTAACAATTCCGCTTCGAGAAGAGGGAATTGTTATTAGACATACGACATAGAGCGCAGTTGTCTATGACTGTGTAGGCATTGGTTTATGAGATTTTGGGAGTTATTAAGATTAATTGACTCGAGAGGATAATTATCTTAATTAATCTACGATCTAGTTGCTTCGAGAGAAGGGTTAGGTTATTGGAGCTCCGCTTAATAAACACTAGAATCTGGTTTAAAGGTCTATAAGTTGAGCATATTCATCATTGAAGTAAGTCCTGAAATTGAATCCCTAGGATACATTCTTGTTAATTGGAACTCCTCTTTGTCTAATAAGTCATAGTTAATTAATCAATTAGTTTAAGTTCTTTAAATTAGTTAAACACATCCTTGAACTCTTAGTCTCTAGTTAGGATAATCCTAGACAATCGGGGTATCGAACTACCTAACCTATTCCTTGTGGGATCGACCTTGATTGCCACTACTACACCTACACCCGTACACTTACTGTAACTTAGGGGTTGAAAGTAGTCCTGTCATCATGCAGGGGGAAAACCTATTGTTTAAATAACGAAAGTTCGACTCTATTAAATCAAAAGCAAAAAAATTAATATCTATTTTATAATCATCTTATTAAATCATCAAATCTGCTAAATATAAAGTGAAGCTTTGAGCATATATAATTATGTATTAAAAATAGTTATTGAAATTATTTTAAATACCTATTTATATTTTTAATAGTGTGTAATGTGTTTAAATTACTCTTTTAAGGAAATTTATTCTTTGCAACCTAAATTATGATATTTGTTACATTTGATAATCTTTTTAATTTTTTACTTTTACTAAAACTTCAATTATAGGTTTTTACACTTTCTTAGCTAAATAATACTTTGTCGCACTTATCAATATCAACTGTCTTTTTTACTTTTAACAATCTAAATAACTTTGTTCGCATTAATGAATTTTTATCTTCAAATAAATAAACTATTTATAAGAAAAATATAACATTTATATAAACAATTTACATTACCAAATAAAATACGAAAATATTCAAATATTTTAAAGAACTCAAAGAATTTAATTTATTATTCGAATCATAATAAATTTTGAATTATGTTTTGTTAAAATAAGATTTATTAAATAAAACGTATTTAAGTATATTTGAAATCACTAAATGAAATGTTAAATTTGCAAATAAAAATTCAACTTAATAAAGAGAAAATTATATATTTGTAATTAGAATTTGAAAGTTTATTTTGATAAATTAAAAATTAAATATAAAATAAAAGCAGGGACATAAAGAGAAAAATATTAAACTTTACATTACATATGAGATATCTAAATAAAATATTATATATTTTATGGTTATTTTTAATTATTTATAATTAGAATTTAAAAACTATATTATAAATTAAAAAATCTATTTATGTATTAATATATATATAAGCCACGAGTGACAATTCTATAAGTAACACTTTCAAACCTAAAATTTAGACTGTGAGTGATAAGTTATTGTCACATTTGGCAAGAATCAAAATTTATTTTACTTTCTAAAGTTGCAAATATCTTCTTTTTTTTTTTTTCATTTCTAATCTATTTAATATGTATACTATATCAAATTAATCATATTTTGACAATGTTTATTTTGACATCCATATGATATATATACCGTAACTCTCCAGCCCCGCAAGCAGGAGAAGGGTTGCCACTAAAATATATTTCTATTTACAAAAAATATTTATCAGCGTAAGACCTTTTATTGAAAATACGAGTTAAGAAATTCCTCATTAATGATTAATTAAAAATGCAATTTACATAAAAAGCTAACTCGTATATATACCCACATCTCTAAGTCAAAATCATAATATACTTTTATAATATCATTAGAAATACAACTTTTAATTTAAAATACTAAAAAGCTAAAACATATAATTTTATCTTAACTAATATAATTTCAGTACTTTTTCTACTTTAATATTCAAGCTTTAAAATTACTTAAAATACTTGCGGTTGTAACTTATGTAATATAAATTAAAAACGTTAACTTCGATACTTAACTTCGATACTTAACTTCGAATACGTTTACTTTTTTTTTCTCCTTATTCTCCTTATTGGAAACTTTCCCGCGCTAGCTAGATCCCCTGTCATATGTAGGACCTAAAAAAGTTTTAAGCATAGCATCATGAGCTATGCGAACCCAGTTGGAGAACTATGTAAGTAGTTGTACTAAATGAATATGCACCAAAATAAATACATCATTGACTAAGGAGTCAATCTTACGACTCAAAAGCCTTACTCAAAAGCCCATCTAACGACTTGAGAGTAATCATATGCCCGAAGGCGAACATACAAATCCAATAGTATAAATGTGACATAGTTACCCACTTTTCATGAAGACATCCTTTGATTGACGTTGATGTTCTTTGATTGAATTGCTTTAAAGAAGCTCCAAGGTTGTCCGATCCAACTCGTACTGCACTCGTCGATTTGAGGTATTTATTCTTATAGCTTTCTTTATTATTGTTCCCCTTATCATAACTTATTATATCTATCATAATTTTAGTGTGTACGTATAATTAGTGCACATGTATACTTATGCTTATACATTTAATCACATTTAGAATACATTAACATAATAACATAATAACATACGTGTAACGTAGCTAACTTATTGTATACTCATGTTGACATGACAACAAGAAGTTAGATTCATATAGGGTAAACACCTCTTTTTAGAAAACTATAATTGTAAAATTCACTATAAATAATATATTTAATAAAATCTTCTAAAATTTTAATCATATACTTCTAATATCATGTATTATATTGTGCTTGAACAGTTTTGAAAGATCCAAAGGCACTGAATTTATAAAAATTATTTTCTAGGATCAAATTCAAATATTTTATTTCTAAAATCAGCTTATTTTGAAAAATTCATTAAAAAATATTAACTCAACGAAATACTATCGAATTTTGACCATAAACTCCTAACATCATATTTTATAACATAGTATAAGAGCTTTTAAAAATATAAAGTAAATATTTTTATATAATTTTCCAAAATTGCATGTAGAAGATGAACTTTGACGACTAGTGTAGTCTAGTAAAATTCACATTTAGATAATATAATCTCTTATTTATTTAATTTTTATAATTATATGGACCTCATAAGTAATCAATAATAAAAATATCTAACGATACAAAACACATTTAATAAACATGCGTCTACCGATTTTGCATCATGTAGCAAAATCGGTAGATTGACAATCAACCATATAAGAACCCTAAGTCGTGTGTACTAAATAATATGCATCATATCTCTAACCTACTTAACATAAAAGTAGTGAAATAATTAAATTACTAAATCTATATAAATTATAACAATAGGAATTACTAAATAAGACATACATTTAAATAGATACACTAAAACAATGACTCCTAAAACACCGTGTGAGGTTGTGTTCAATTTCATCAAGGTGGTGCTTGTATGGAATATGGTGTGTTGGGAATATAGAACCAGGTTCAGAACTCTATGAACCGGGCTGGAAGAACCGGGTTTGTTCGAGTCAAGAGCAGGTGTAAAGCTTTGATGGTGTTAAATGCGCTTCCAAGATCCATGGAGAGTTTTAAAGATACTCTCATGTTTGGAGACAAGATAAGTTGAGTTATGACTCAATTGTCACTGCCTTGAAAATCAAATGTCTGCAGAATCAAGGTGACAAGACACCCAATTAGTCTGGTTAAGGTTTGAACATCAAGTTCAAGAGAAATAATCAAAAGAAGAAGGGTCAAGGTTCCAAGGATTCAAAGGATGGGAATGATGGTTCAAAGAAAGCTGGAGATTGGGTGGAGAAGAGGAAGTGTTTCAACTGTAAATGGGTCAGACACTTAAAGAAGAATTGTCCATTAAGAAAGAAGGCCAAGGTCCAGAAGCTGTAGCAATTGAGCATGAAGCAGATACTCCAAAAGTTTTAAACATCACAGATTCAAAGATGGAAAATGAGTGGGTTTTGGATACTGGATGTTCTTTCCACATGTGCCCACATGAACATTGGTTCCAAGACCTCAAGAAGGAATATGGAGGATGTGTGCTGCTGGGCAATGACCATTCTTGCAGAGTTCTAGGCATTGGTTCAGTCAAGATCACCATGTTTGATGGTGTTACAAGAACCATTTCAAATGTAAGGTATGTGCCTAGTCTTAAGAGAAATTTACTCTCCCTGGGTTCTTTAAATGCAACTGCATGTGAGTTTACCTCAGTAGATGGTTTCTTACACATTATAAAAGGCAAGAAGTTGGTGATCAAGGGTAGGAAGCATAATGGATTGTTTATCTTGATTGGACAACCTGTTTGTGGTAGCTTGGATAATGTGTTGAGTAAAACTGGTCTTATGCTATGGCATAAGAGACTTGGACACATTGGGGAGAGAGGTTTGAAAGATTTATCAAGAAGAGGTATAGTTGGTAACATAGGATCAGAAACACTTGAGTTTTGTGATAAATGTGCATTAGCCAAGTCTCAAAAACTGCCTTATGGAAAGGGTGTTCATTCCACTCAAGAAGCTTTTGATTATGTGCATTCTGATATCTGGGGTCCATCTAGGACAGAAACACATGGTGGAGGGAGATATTATATGACAATCGTTGATGATTTTAGTAGGAAGGTATGGGTGTTTGTGCTTAGGAACAAAAGTGATGCATTCACTAAGTTCAAAGCATGGTTGATTCAAATGGAGAACTTAAGGGGCAAGAAACTTAAACACTTAAGGACTGAAAATGGCCTGGAATACCTATCCACTGAATTCAATGAGCTTTGTGAAGAGAAAGGGATCACAAGACACAAAACTATGCCAATGAATCCACAACATAATGGAATTGCTGAAAGGTTCAATAGAACCATTCTTGAAAAAGTGAGATGTATGTTGCTTGATGCTGGCTTACCAAAGGTTTTTCTGGGGTGAGACAGTGAACACTGCATGTTATCTCATCAACAAATCACCATCATCATCATTAGGATTCAAGACACAAGACACTTGATGAAGTATGGAATGGAAAGATTAGTGATTATACAGATTTGAAGGCGTTTGGTTGTCTTGCTTTTGCTCATGTTAAGCAAGACAAGCTTGATACAAGGGCCCTCAGGTATGTGTTCTTGGGTTATCCAGATGGGATGAAAGGATACAGGTTGTGGTGCTTGGAGCATGGAAATCAAAAGCTCATTGTGAGTAGAGATTTGAAGTTCAATGAAAGTGTTATGGCATATACTTCTACTGGAAGTGTGAAAGAATTTCAGGATGCTATGGAAGCTGGGAAAGTTTCACTTGAGGTGGAGTGTTCACATGATAACACTCAACCCAGAGAAGACAACTTGGATCATCATTCAAGTGGAAGTTCTTCAGAAGAAGATGAAGTGCAACCTGAGACACCAAATCTCAGGAATTATAGCATTGCCAGGGAAAGACCAAGGAGACAAATCCAGAGACCAGATTTCTAAGGACAAGTTGAAAGTATGTACTATGCACTTAGTGTTGTTGAGGACATAGAACACCATGAACCTCAAAGTTTCAAAGAGGCAGTGAGTGGAAATGAAGGTGAGCACTGGATAAGTGCTATGATGAAGAAATGGAATCACTGGAGAGAAATAACACGTGGAAGCTGGTGGATAAGCCAAAGAGGCAGAAGCTAGTGAGTTCCAAGTAGATTTATAAGAAGAAGATTGAAGCTGGAGACACTGAAAAAATTAGATACTAGGCAAGGCTTGTAGCTAGAGGTTTCACACAAATGAAGGGTATTGATTTCAATGAAGTATTCTCCTGTGGTGAAACATTGCTCTATTAGACTCCTTTTATCAAAGGTAACTCAAGAGGACATGGAATTGCAACAATTGGATGTAAAGACTGCATTTCTATATGGAGATTTGATTGAAAACATATATATGAAGCAACCTGAAGGCTTTGTGGTTCCAGGTAGTGAAGAGAAGGTGTGCTATCTCAGAAAGTCACTCTATGGGTTAAAACAAAGCCCAAGGCAGTGGAATAAGAAGTTCAATGAGTTTATGTTAAATGCAGGCTTCACCAGAAGCTTATATGATAGTTGTGTTTACTTTGATGAGAATTCTAAGGTTGATCATGTGTACCCGTTGCTTTATATGGATGATATGCTTATAGCTAGCAAGGGTAAGCATAAGATCCAGCAGCTCAAGAAGAGATTGAGTTCAGAGTTTGATATGAAAGATCTGGGGGATGCAAGGAAGATTCTTAGAATGATATCATGAGAAACAGAAAAGCTGGAATGTTGTTCTTGTCTCAAAGGAATTATCTTCAGAAGGTGGTGGAGAGGTTCAACATGCATGAATCCAAGACTCTAAGTGTTGCAGTGAATCAATAGACCAAGCTATCCAAGGACCAATGTCCCAAAATCACTGAAGAAGAAAGATACATGGAACACATACCATATGCAAGAGGTGTTGGGAGTTTGATGTATGGCATGATTTGCAGCAGTCCTAACTTAGCCTACTGTGTTTCTTTAGTGAGTAGGTTCCTGTCAAATCCTGGAAAGGCTCATTGGGAAGCCTTGAAGCAAGTATTGAGGTACTTAAAGGGGTTAGTGACTTTAGGATTGAAGTTTGAGAAGCAAGCTGGAAATCCTGTTCCATTGCTTGGTTTTGTGGATGCTGAAATTTGCAGGGAATGTTGATATAAGAAGATCAATGTCTGGGTATGTATTTACCTTGTATAGAACTGCAATAAGTTAGAGAAGCATACAACAATCTGTAGTGGCTTTATCCACTACAGAAGCTGAATATATGGCCATCACTGATGCTATCAAGGAGGCTTTATGGCTTAAGGGGATTCTTAGGGATCTTGGAATTGTTCAAAAGTGTGTTACAGTTCTTTGTGATAATCAAAGTGCACTCCACCTGGTGAAACATCAAGCATTTCATGAGAGATCAAAACACATTGATGTTAGATTACATTTTGTGAGGGATGTAATTGATTCAGGATCTGTGGAGGTGAAGAAAGTGCACACTGATGATAATGCAGCTGATTTCTTAACTAAGGTTGTGCCAGGTAACAAGTTGAGACATTGCTCGAGCCTAATCAGGCTTAAACAATGTGTTTGAAGCATAAGAGTGAAGGGCAAAATGGGGTAATGACACACACTTGATTCCATTGCGGTGGAGATTTGTGAGGTTGTGTTCAATTTCATCAATGTGGTGCTTGTATGGAATATGGTGTGTTGGGAATCCAGAACCGGGTTCAGAACTCTAAGAACCAGGCTGGAAGAACCGGGTTTGTTCAAGTCAAGAGAAGGGTGTAAAACTGGACCGGGTTTTGTGTTGAAAGTGACAAGTGTACAAGGCGACAAATATAACGGTTTTGAGCTGGAAGAAATCGTTGTGGCTTAACCGTTGCTAACCAACTTTCTGCTCGCAATTTGCAGCAGTTGTAACTACCTCCTCACGAAGATTCGAGCTACACCACTTATATAGGCTTAAAGCTCTTGTGAAGTTAAACAAATTATCAAGTTTTCCCTTTGTAAACAAAACAGTAGAGAGAGAATTAGAAATCTAGGGTTCTAAACCTAATTCGGTCTGTGAATTGGGGTTTTGCTAGATTTTGAGTAATTCTTGTCATTTCTACTTGAATGAAGTGAATTGAAGTGTGTGGAACCTCCGTGGATCTAGATCAAATCTGATCGAACCACGTAAAACCTCTTTGTGTGATTTATTTTCTTGTTTCTGCGTTTGTGCGTGTTCGGCTGAAATTTGTTAATTACATCCAAACACTCAAAAGTAATTCGGTCACAATTGTTGATTTTCTGAGCAAACAGCAAGAAGGATTTCGGCCCGAATTGTGTGTTTTTCGTCCGAACAAGACCTGTTTCATTTTATGTGAAGTGTTTTTCACAACACACAGAACCTTCAAACACTGTTGAAGACACCGAGCTTTCTAACGTCGCTTTAAAAATAAACTACTAAGAGTCTCTTAATTAAAGGAATCCATTTATAAACACATACATGTTTTTAGCATGTAATCATTTATTTCTTATAATTCCAAATCTCCTAAAGCTAGTAAGTTACTATTTATAGTAAATAGAATTCTTATTATTTTCCGTTAGTTCGATGTGGGATAGGGAATGAAAGGGTGGATGGCGACTGGAGCTTTATACTTCGCCTTCATGCAGAAAAACTACAACATTCATTTTGATAAGAACACACATATTACCAACAATCATGTTTAATAATTTGTTGAGATACACACATAATATTCTTTTGTCAAAAGCTACATCCACAAACATGTATTATGCTTAACCTATTTCATATGTATATATATAACTTAAGTTGACAATATACATAGGTGCTTTATATATGTATATATAAATACTTCTCATTTTTACAATTAATAAAATTAAGCATGTTTCGTATTTCTTATCTTTGTACCCTTCTTCCTTATTTCGGACGAATGTACGAGTGAGTTCGGTCCCCTTGATAGCCCCTCCTGTAAAATTAAGTAAAAGCACTTTGTCTCTTGAAACTTCATTAGCCTCAATACTTGAATAAATAATTTGACTTGAATTTTTTTAGAATAAAATAAAACTTAAATAACTCTTTCTGGAAAATTAAATAGATGCCAATAAGAATGTTAGTTGCTTTTGGTTTTGGGGTGTTACAATCTCCCCTCCTTTAGAAAATTTCGTCCCCGAAATTTGTATAAACTAGTTAAATACCTTGGGTCTTTGGCAATAGGTGTTATACTCCTTTGGTGTAGTTGTTGATCCATTCTTAAGTAGTTTTCGACTAGTACCTCAAAAATAGTTCAAGGCTCAACTTAGTTATAGACAATAGACACAACTTATCTAACACGTTTACTTATCTTACATAAACTGGTATGTACTGCTGCACACAGTGGCCCGTGTATGTACTAAGTTATAGCATGCTGATAGTAGTGAGATTGCATAAGACAAAGTAGAGAAAGGTCCTACTTATTTAGATGATTTCTCATTGATCCTCAAACGCGCTAAGGGTCTCGTTAATGTATTAATCTCAAATTATTCAATTAAACCTTAAGCTTTTCTCCGTCTACTACACCAAATCAATTGAGAACTTAACTTAAACTTAGGCCATAAGCAAAACTTATTTAAAATGTATACTTATTTTACAGCACATAATTACACTGTTGCAATCAGTGAACAAATGATGTATTAAGTTGTAGCATGTTGAAAAATGTGATATTGTCTAAGGTGAGGTAGAAGATGTTCTAGTTATATCGAAAGTCCAATGGTTCGAATTTTTTGAGTCACTCTTTAGCGTATTCGCAAATCAACAATTAAGCTTAGCTTCATTTGCATACTAACTTCAAGCTGATCAATCCAACCCTAAATTTACACATCCCAATCATGCTCCGCTGCGTGAATCTTGGGTGTAGGACTTTAAGATCAATTCCTTGTTCAGTATAACATAACCTTCTTTGCTTCATTAATCTAATTCATTCTTAAATTAATATCAAAACCTCATATTTCCATAACACGTCGATCAACCTCGAATTCTTGCTTTCTAGTTCATCTTAACATTTCTTACTAACCTGAAATCCTTAGGTAATCTACTGGAGGTATTCTAACTTCCGGGTTCACACTATTAGTGCATCTTAATCCCAATTCTTTTCCATACTTCTTGTTTGTTTTTTTCATTTTTTTTTTCTCACTTCAACATGCCTTTCAGCTTAGCCTTACGCCTCGGCCTAGTTATTTCGACCATTAGTCTATTTGGATTTATTTGATTCATGTATGTCAAATCCTTGTCGAAACAAATGTCGTCCTAACACGTCGGCGAGAAATATGACCCTAAGTCTACATATACATGCTCTACCCTGATCCAACTTAATCAACGTTACTAATATCCAAAACTTCATATTCAACAATACCTAGCAATTCACGGGGAGATGAATTATGAAGAATGCTTGAAATCCTTAAACAAAGCTGATAGATAAGTTTATAAATTGTTTTCAATCATCGACTGAACTGATAAATAATTTTATAGACATTTTTCGAGAAAAGTAAATAGATAAATCATCAACTTAAAAATATATTTCTAAAAATTACATTCTCCTTTTTATTTTTCTACTACTACCCTCTCTATGTTATGTCTGAAAGATAACTTTTCTTTATAAAAAATTTAGGACAAAATTTACAGAATCATAAATTCTGTAACATAAACTAATTTATAAATAATATTTTATTTCGTAAAAATGTCTTTTGCAAAATATTCTTTCTTTCTTTCGCTTCTCACATTTAAACTCATTTTCATCTCATCGAAAATCCTATAAAACTTTTAAATGCATACCGGTGGACGGCTCGGATATCTAGCTGAGCAGTCGTTCCCATTTTCATAAGCTCATTGAACTTTATTTCCTTATTTCTTTCTTGCCTCTTATGAGTCCTAGTTTAGAAATTAACCTTTCTTATCTATTTCATTCTCTTTGATGCACATCTCATGTATTTGTTGCAACATTTGCTGCAATAGCTTTTCTTTCTTAACCAGTACATCATTGTTCCTTTAAAATATAATTGTTGAACTCTCAAGTTCAATTCTCAATACTTTCCATAACTTAATCATTTGCCTTAATCCATAAGAACTCCCTTCATGTTTCCAAATAATTTATTTTTCAAAACTTCTGAGACACATCTCTTTTGAAAATGAATATAAAACATTCCAAAGTTTTTTTTTCCCAAATATTTCATCATAATTGTAAATAACTAAACTGTTTTTCTTTTAAGAAAGAAAATGTATATAGACTCAAACATTTTTCTAACAAACAACTAAAAAAAATAGAATTCTACTTCCTTTTTTTTCTGAAATATTTTGACTCAAACGTTTTTTTTTTTTCCAATAGCTAAATTATTTTTAAATTTTTTTAACTTAAAGTCCGAGGTGAAAATGAACCTTAACTCTGACAATAAAATATATTTCTATTTTCAAAATATTTATCAGCGGAAGACCTTTTTTATTGAAAATACGAGTTAGAAAATTCCTCATTAATAATTAATTAGAAATGCAATTTACATAAAAAACTAACTCGTATATATACCCACATCTCTAAGTCAAAATCATAATATACTTTTACAATATCATTAGAAATACAACTTTTAATTTAAAATACTAAAAAGCTAAAACATTTATAATTTTAACTTAACTAATATAATTTCAGTATTTTTTCTACTTTAATATTCAAAATTTAAAATTACTTTAAATACTTGCAACTTTAACTTATCTAATATAAATTAAAAACTTCTAGTTTGATACTTAACTTCGAACGTGTTTACTTTTTTTTTTTTTCCTTATTCTTATTGGAAACTTGCCTGTGCTAGCTAGATCCCCTGTCATATATCCATTGGACCTGACAAATATTTTAAGCATAACATCATGAGTTATGCGAACCCAATGGGAGAACTCTGTAAGCAGTTGTACTAAATGAATATGCACCATAATCAATACATCCTTGACTAAGGAGCCAATCTTACGACTCAATAGCCTTTGACTTAAGAGTCAATCTTGCACCTCAGAAGCCATATGAGCCAATCTTAAAGCTCAAAACTCTGACTAGGAGCCCATCTTACGACTCGAAGGCATATTATTAAGATCACTTAAGAGCAAATTTTACGACACGAAAGCATTCAACTTATGAGCCAATCTTACGACTCAAAAGCTTTACTCAAAAGCCTTACTCAAAAGCCATCTTACGACTTGAAAGTAATTATATGCCCGAAGGCGAATATATAAATCACAATACAAATTCAATAGTATAAATGCTACATAGTTACCCACTTTTCATGAAGACATCCTTTGATTGACGTTGATGTTCTTTGATTGAATTGCTTTGAAGAAGCTCCAAGGTTGTCTGATCCAACTCGTACTGCACTCGCCGATTTGAGACATTTAGTCTTATAGCTTTATTTATTATTCTTCCCCTTATCATAACTTATTATATATATCATAATTTTAACTTGTACGTATAATTAGTGCACATGTATAAGTAGCTATAAATGTATAAATGTTTATACATTTAATCACATTTAGAATACATTAACATAATAACATAGCAACATACGTGCAAAGTAGCTAATTGTTATACTTATGTTGACATGATAACAAGAAGTTATATTCATATAGGGTAAACACATCTTTTTAGAAAACTACAATATTTAGGCTTTAAGACGAACCTGCCTTGTAAAATTCACTATAAATAATATATTTAATAAAATCTTCTAAAATTTTAATCATAGACTTCTAATATCATGTATTATATCGCACTAAAATAGTTTTGAAAGATCCAAAGGCACTGACTTTATAAAAAATCATTTTCTGGGATTAAATTTGAATATTTTATTTCTAAAATAAACTTATTTTGTAAAATTAATTAAAAATTATTAATTCAACGAAATGCTATCAAATTTTGACCACAAACCATTAACATAATATGTTATAACATAGTATAACATTGTTTTAAAAATATAAAGTGAATATTTTTATATAATTTTTCAAACTCGCATGTAGAACATGAACTTTGACGACTAGTGCAGCCTAAGTAAAATTCACAATATATCTCTTATTTATATAATATTTATAATTATATGAAGCTCATAAGTAATCAATAATAAAAATATATAACGGTACAAAACACATTTAATAAACATACGTGTACCGATTTTGCATCATGTTGCAAAATCGGTAGATTGACAATCAACCAAATAAGAACCCTAAGTCATGTGTACGGACTAATATGCATTATATCTATCACCTACTTAAGATAAAAGTAGTGAAATAATTAAATTACTAAATCTATATAAACTACTACAATAAGAGAATGAATTATTAAAAAAGACATACCTTTAAATAGATACACTAAAACAGCGACTCCTAAAACACCAAACCTTCAAAAATTGTTGGAGACACTGAGCTTTTGAACGTCGTTTTAAAAATAAACTACTTAGGGTCTCCTAATTAAAAGGAATCCCTTTATAAACACATACATGTTTTTGTCATGTAAGTGTTTATTTCTTATAATTTCAAATCCCCTAAAGCTAGTAAGTTAAATTATAGTAAATATAATTCTTATTATTTTCCATTAGTTAGATGTGGGATAGGGAATGAAAAGGTGGATGGTGGCTGGAGCTTTATTTTTCGCCTCCATGCAGAAAACTACAACATTCATTTTGATAAGAATACACATGTTACCAACAATTATGTTTAATATGCATGACTTAATTTGTTGAGATACACACATAATATTCTTTTGTCAAAAGCTACAATCACAAACATGTATTATGCTTAACCTATTTTATATGTATATATATATAACTTAAGTTGACAATATATAGGTGCTTTATATATGTAATAAAATTAAGCATGTTTCTTATTTCTTATCTTTGTACCATTCTTCCTTATTTCGGACGAATGTACGAGTGAACTCGGTCCCCTTGACAGCTCCTCCTGTAAAATTAAGTAAAAACACTTTGTCTCTTGAAACTTCATTAGCCTCTGTACTTATATAAATAATTTGACTTGAAATTTTTTAGAAATAAAATAAAACTTAAATAACTCTTTCTGGAAAATTAACTAAATGCCAACAAGAATGTCAGCTACTTTTGGTTTTGGGGTGTTACAATATAATAATAAGATATTCTATTTAAAATATTATATTATTTGTTCGTTGATTATTTGAATAAGATTTTAGTGTTTATTGTGAGTTGTACAACAAATATAGTATTGGTTCAGAATACAATTAAAAATCATTTCAATAATTCTCTTTTACAAATTATTTTAGTTGAGTATTTTATTAAAACCACAACTAATCAGTGTATTTTATCTGACATAAATTGCCTAAAGTTTTTTTTACATTTATTACATTGAGAGAAAAATTAATGTATCTATAATTGAACACATACTTTATCAAATTAAAAGTGATATTTAATATTAGATTTATAATTAGCTAATTAAATTATTAAATTTGCTAATGCTTATTTGATATAATAATTATTTTTGTTGATAAATCACAAAACTATGACTTTCGCTCATATATATGATTTTATATATGAAATCAATCTTAGAAATTGTTTTATAACTTTTTATATTTTAGATATATTTATATTATTTTTCTATAAATAATAACACTTTGCAACCTATACTATGATATTATACAAGTTGCAACTAAACTTCTTTTAAATAAGTAAAATTAACCCACTTGAACTATATGTTTTTTAGACGTTTTAACCTAAACAATACTTGGTCACATTAACTTTTGAGTTTTATTTTGTTAATTTGTTATTATTTGTATATTGGAAATACCAAATAAAGTACTAAAACTTGCAAATAAGATTTTTTAAAAGTAAATAGCTATAGTTAGAATTTAAAATTTTATTTAGATAAATTTAAATATTTAAAATAAAATGGAAAAAATTAAAGAAAAATAAATTTCTTATAGCATTATCCAGTTTATTTATTTAATAATATGAAATGATAGTTAGATATTTATGTTTGTTTTAATATTCATTATTAATTAAGCTATTATACATAAATGTGAAGAATGACGCAGACACACTAAATGAGTGTTTGGATTTCAAAGATAAGAAATGTTCATTTTGAATTTTTTTTTTATATTTAATATTTATCCTAATATTAATCTATAATATATATATATATATATATATATATATATATATATATATATTTTAAGTAAGTTATATTAAATTCATATATGATGTGCAAGAAACTTATATTTACATTACTTATAATTTTATTTATATTTTATCCTACATTTTTTAAATATATATATTTTATTAGGATAAAACGGTCACATATTTAAATATTAGATTATATCATATTTAGTTTTATCAAAATCATTACTTTTAAATAAACTTTCATGCGTCGCACGAGAATATTACTAGTTTATGAAAAGAAAAATACCCCTAGCATAAAAACAGAACAATCTTTGGACATGTTTGTTTCTTCAGGTGAATCTAGAATATTATTCTTTGGAAAAATATTAATTTTATTATTTTTTACAAACAAAGGTCTTTAAAAAATACGAACACATGTTAGATTGCAGAATCAATTTTTTTTATATAATTTTTCTAGAAAGAGGGGAAGTAATTTTTTTTTTATATCACGATTTCAATGAAAAATCTGGATAATGAGTTAGGTTACTTAAACATTTTTTTAAATAATTGTCATTATAATGTTAAATTTTAATTTTAAAAAAATAATACTCTATGCTTTCCAACTTCTTAATTGGCCTAATTGCAAGAAAAATTCCTACCTTTTTCAAAATTGTAATTTAAGCCTAACTTTTAGAATTTAGCAAAATAAAACATAACTTTTACTCATCATTGCAAATCGGGTCATCGGTAAATTTTGCGGTCAGCGGAGTCCATGTTTTCGGTTTTTGTGCCATATTATCTGCCACATCATATATAAAAAAGATAGAAGAACTTTTAAATGTGCATAAAAACTACCAACATTTTCAAGAAATTACAATATACTCCTAAATTTTCATATTTGCACAAAAAGATCACAACATATTTCTTAAATTGCAATTTAAATCTAGGTTGGCAAAAAAATTTCTACTTCTAAAATAATTCTTTTAAATTGCAATTTAAGGAAAACTTTGAGATTTTTTTATGCAATTTCTTGAAAAGGTTGGTATTTTTTATACAAATTAAAAGTTCTTGTATCTTCTTTTATGAATGATGTGAAAAATGATATGTCACAAAAACTTGACATATGGACTCCGGTGATCGAAAAATTTACCGATAATCCAATTTGCAACTATAAGTAAAACCGGTGCTCTGTTTTGCTAAATTCTAAAAGTTATGCTTAAATTACAATTTCGGGAAATGTGGTGATTTTTTGTGCAATTAGGCCTTCTTAATATACAAACTGAAATTTAAAAGCATAACTGTCTTTGGGCATGTGCTTGCTTCTGGTGAATTCGGGTTACAATTCTTTGGGGAAAATATTAATTCTTTTTTTTTTTTAACCGAAAAGGTCTTTCAAGAATGCAGACACATGTTAGATTATGGAGTCGACTTTTTTACAATTTTTTTTAAAAGAGGAAACAAATTGTAACCATCACGATCAGTTGAACTAAAATTCGGATTGCATAGGTTATTTAAACGTATTTTTGTAAAAATAACTTATATTGTAAATTGTTAATTTAAAAAAAAAAAAAAATATTCTGTCCGATACTTTCTAGGTTCAAAATTTATAAATTGAAATTAATGTTAATAGTTATATGACAAAATATTTAAAAATTGTTTATTACATATAAATTTAAAACCTGCTTATTATCACAAAAACATATTGACACTAATGTCAATGTTGTATGTAGAGAAATCTCTATAAAATTTGGAGAATTACTATGCACATTATCACAAAAATCCAACAATATGTTACATATATCATTATGCGTTTGTAGCATATTATTACAAAGAGTTTACTATCCTGTACATTGCGCGGACGAAAATGAGGATCATGATTGTCTTTCCAATTCGTAGATATATCCAAATCAAAACCTGCTTATTATCACAAAAACATATTGACACTAATGTCAATGTTGTATGTAGAGAAATCTCTATAAAATTTGGAGAATTACTATGCACATTATCACAAAAATCCAACAATATGTTACATATATCATTATGCGTTTGTAGCATATTATTACAAAGAGTTTACTATCCTGTACATTGCGCGGACGAAAATGAGGATCATGATTGTCTTTCCGATTCGTAGATATATCCAAATCAAAACTAACAAAATAAAGAAACTCAATCTTTAAAAAAATTAAAAAGAGTTGTTGATACATAATATTTTTTTTCAAATTAAAATGTGCCACGTAATAAAAAATATGAGTTGAAAATCAATTTTATATTGATTATTTTAATATTAGGATTTAATTAAATAAAATTCCTAAGTTAAATGATCAATTTAATTGGTGATTTACTATATATTTTATTGGCTAATCGGAAGCCTCCACATATCAAAGATGATGTAGATATTACTAAATTAAATTAAATTAATTTAGTAATTATCCAAGAAGATGAAGATAAACATCAGTTATGGTGGACCAATCAGAATGCTCCATGTGTCAAATTGTTGCAGTAATTATTAAATTAAAAATAATTAATTTAATAATTATCTTATGGATAATGATATTATGGAGGACCAATCATATCGCTCCATTTAGGTTCAATCCCATTAGGGTTTTCATCCTACAACTATAAATAGGGCTTCATTCTCCACCAAAAGAATTAACAACACAAGTCAAGAATTAAGTGAAGAATTCCGATACAAAGGAATATCAAGCGAGAATTCCGATACAAAGGAATTTCAACCTTCTTCGACGTTCTTCGAGAAAATCGGCAACAAAAGACCTTTAATCCAAAATTAAGCTTACAAGCTTTGGATTAACGTTGTTCAAATCAATGAATTTGAAGACATATATGAAGAGAAGAATCAGAGGAAAAATAGAAATAGGATCCATAAAGTTGTAAATTGTACTATTTTGATCCAAATAAATCTATTTTGTACTCTTTTGATCCAAATAAATCTATTTTGTACATCTTTTTGTGCTTATACATTTTATATACGCGAAATTTGTTGTTACAAATTTGGCACGCCCAGTGGGACAATCTCTACCTCTCATCTCTTTTCTTCAACCAAAATTCGAAGACAACACTATGACACCTCACAAGATCATAATTACGAAAGTCGCTGCAACAAATCCTCCAGCTGCAGACGTCAATGTTGTCACAAGGACTATGTCAAGCAGCTCGCGATCATTGGCATCTTCTGAGGGAAATACTTCATCCGGGGCTACTAAGAAGGATTTGCGAGACATTGTTGATAGCAATAGAGATGAAAATGACAACTCTGCATATTCTACTCCTCGTTCTTCATCAAGTTCCGAAGCAGCTCCGATCATGACAACAAATGCTTCAACTCTTGAAGAACAACTTGTGAGCTTGACCAAAGCTATTGAAGGGCTTACGAGACATGCACAAGAGCAAGACTCCTTGATCACAAAACTGATAAGCAAAATTGATAGCAGTACTACGAGTCACGCTCATGGAAAAGAACCTGTTGAGGAACAAGACGAGGCTGAAGAGTCTGCGAGGCATTGATATCAACCAAACGAGAAGGAAAGAACCATGGATAAACTGCAAGTCTCCTCCGATGGTATGGTCCATGTCGATCAACTAAAAGAGATCATCTTAGGAACCCTTAAGGACAAGTTGATGGGACGTCTAAGTCATCTTCAAATTACACCAAACCATACTCTCTAAGGATTGACAACTTGAAGATGCCTTCCGATTACCAACTCCCGAAGTTTCAACTCTTCGATGGTAAAGGCAGCCCGAAATAACATATCGCTCATTTCGTCGAGACATGCAACGACGCCGGGACGTATGGTGATCATTTGGCGAAGCAATTTGTCTGCTCATTGAAGGGGAATGCATTCGACTAGTATATAGAATTAGAAGCCAATTCTATTGATAGTTGGGAGCAAATGGAGCAAGAATTCCTCAACCACTTTTACAGCACCAGGAGAACCGTAAGCATGATTGAATTGACCAAACGCGTCAATGGAAAGAAGAGTCCGTAGTTGACTACATCAACCGATGGAGGAATCTAAGCCTCAATTGCAAAGATCGTATGTCTGAAGCTTCAGCGATTGAAATGTGCACTCAAGGAATGCAATGGGGGTCTTCGGTACATCCTCCAAGGAATTCGGCCAAGGACATTTGAAGAACTAGCAACTAGAGTGCATGATATGGAGCTAAGTATGGCCGCAAGTGGAGTTGAAGGACCACCAACCCTTGACTTCCCAAAATCCAAAGAAAGACAAGAAACCAAGAAAGGGGGCAAGTCATTCGTCAAACCATCAACCAAAAAATCCGTGGCGATAAATGCTAAATCCATCAAGTTCCGAACAAAGAATGATCATAAAGAAGGTGAAAAGAAGAATGTTCCTCGAGAGACGGTATAAAGAAGGTTAACCTTAAAGAAAATGCAGGACAAACAATACCCTTTCCTAGACTCGGATGTTCACGGGATCTTTGATGACCTGCTCAAAGAAGATTTGATCGAGTTTCCAGAAATGAAGCGACCGAAAGAGGCTGGAAGAATCGACGACCCAAAGTATTGCAAATACCATCGGCTAGGTCACCCGATTCAAGATTGCTTTGTATTTAAAGACAAAGTGTTGCAGTTGTCTCGAGAAGGAAAAATCCTTCTAGAGCAAGATGCTGCGACGAATCTCATCACTGTTACATGCTCCACAACGAGTCATGAAAATGAAGAAGTCTGCCTATCCGAGACGGAGAATCGCTCTACTGATAGTGACCATACTTCAGCAATCACTTTTACCGACGAGGATTTGCAACTCGGCTCTGATCCACATAATAGGCTATTGTTCATGACTGCATACACTCGTGAGGAAAAAGTGAACAAAATACTCATAGACGGAGGCTCTGCCGTGAACATAGGCCCCTACGAACAATGAAAGAATTAGAGATCTCCACAGATGAGCTCGTAAGTATTCAACTGTTGATCCAAGGATTTAACCAAGAGGGACCACGAGCTCTTGGAGTTATAAGGCTAAACTTGTTGATGGACAAGAAGACTTCGACGACCTTGCTTTATGTGATCGAAGCTAGAACATCATATAATATGCTCCTCGGCTGCCCATGGTTGCATGAGAACGGGGTGGTTCCATCTACTTGGCACCAGTGTTTGAAATACTGTGAAAATGGTGTCGTAAGAAGAGTAGTTGCTGACGATAAGCCTTTCTCTAAGGCTGAATCACATTTCGCTGATGCCAAATATTACTTCAAAGACGTAAAAACAAGCAAGAAGTCTGAAAAGGGTCAAGCTACTGAAGACGAGCCATGTAAATCGTGACCTCGTTGCGATAGAAAGACATCAAATGGAAACATGCTCCTTTCCCAAGAAGAACCTCTGAAAGAGTTAGCCTTGCCACTACACAAGCTTGATGCAATAATCCCATTAAGTCAGCCACTTGAAGGATTCGTCCATCCATCATTGGGAGCTAGAACTAAGCATGGAACACTTCCGTTACCTGATGACGACAAGCATTATGGCCCTAAAGCCTTTAAACTTCTTGTCCAATCTGGGTATAACCCACAAGAAAGTAGCTCTAGTAAATCAGATGATGTCTTGAATACAGTAAAGAAGGCTAGCCATGGTGGCAAAAGTTCCAAGATAGGTCTCGGTTATACGCCAGCAAATCATGTTCGCATCACCATCAAAAAGAGCAACCACTAATTATGTCATTGAGGGAGAAGTCTTGTCAACAGAAGATATTGTCGATAGAAATTGGAAGAAAGTATGTCAGCTCTCTTTGAAAGTCTTGGCCCAATGAAGAGACAGGGGAGAAACATTCACCAAAGGATAAAGGCTGCCAAGTTACAAGGGAGCAATGAACAAAAAGCCAATCAAAGGCTTAGAAGTCTAATCCCGTCCCTATGAAGAGGCGCACCACTTTGATCGTGTCATGTGATAAAGAGCTGAAGGCTAGAATGCAGACAATCATATTCAGGAAAACACATGACGAAAACGATAGAGAAAGTGTGGCTTCTTCATATTATGTCAATAGCGGCGCTCAACATATTCCTCAATGTGCCCCTCAGAGCATTATAGAAAACCTAAGAAGGAAAATTTTCGACTAATCAGAGGTGACTATATCAACGAAGGGAATGGTAATATGCACACAATCCAAATAAGGCAAAGGAACGGGTAAATGAAAACATGCGTGGACTTTAAGAAAGTTGAAGAGGTAAATGAGGACATTACTTCAATAAATCATATTACCTTGAGTGAAGAGGTCCATGAAGCGGAGGAAGACGCCGAAATTGCACCCCCAGATCGAAGAAGGGGTGAAGTCAACAGTCGACGAGTTGAAAGAAGTTGACTTAGGTGATGTTGATGATCCACGACCAATTTACATCAGCGCCCTATTGTCTGCTAATGAAGAAGAGGCATACATTGAATTGTTGCGAGAATTTAGAGATGTATTCGCATGGTCATACAAAGAGATGCCTGGGTTAGACCCGAAGGTAGCTGTCCACCATTTGGCCATAAAGAAAGGCACTCGACCTGTGAAACAAACTCAACATCGCTTTAGACATGATTGATCCCTCCGATAGAAATGGAAGTAAACACACTGATCGAATTTGGATTCATTCGAGAAATCAAATATCCCACATGGATATCCAGCAGTCCCAGTAAGAAAGAAGAATGGACAAATCCAGGTATGTGTTGACTTTAGAGATCTTCCCACTGCCGATCACCGAGCTCATGATTGATGCTACCACGGGGCACAAAGCTTTGTCCTTCATGGATGGATCATCGGGATACAATCAAATTCGTATATCACCCAAGGACGAAGAATTGACAACCTTTCGAACTCCGAAAGGGATATACTGCTATAAGGTGATGCCATTTGGATTGAAGAACGCTGGAGCTACGTATCAAAGGGCCATGCAGAAAATATTTGATGATATGCTCCATAAGAATATTGAGTGCTATGTTGATGAAGTGATTGTGAAGTCCAAAAGGTGAAAAGATCATTTGAAAGACTTAAGGAAAGTGTTTGAACGCCTTCGAAGATACCAGCTTAAGATGTATCCCCTTAAGTGCGCATTTGGAGTCACGTTCGGAAAGTTCCTCGGATTCGTCGTCCGCCATCGGGGCATAGAGATTGAGCAAGCTAAAATTGATGCAATTCTAAAGATGCGTGAGCCACGAAATACTCACGAGCTTAAAAGTGTACAAGGAAAGTTAGCGTACCTTCAAAGGTTTATATCAAATTTGGCTGGACGATGTCAGTCGTTTAACAGGTTCATGAAGAAAGACGTTCCATTTGAATGGGACGAATCCTGCACCAATGCTTTCAAAAGCATAAAGGGCTACTTGACGAAGCCGCCAATGCTAGTCGCACCAGTGTCTGGACGTCCATTGATTCTATACATCGCTGCACAAGATCGATCTGTTGGAGCTTTGTTGGCGCAAGAAAATGACAACGGCAAGGAAAATGCTTTGTACTATCTAAGCAGGACGATGACACCAAATGAACTAAACTACTCGGCAATAGAGAAGATATGTCTAGCTCTAATCTTTGCAATTCAGAAGTTGAAGCATTACTTCCAAGCCCACACCATTCGCCTTGTCTCGAAGGCAAATCTGTTGAAGTATGTTATGTCAAAACCAGTGCTCTTCGATAGACTTGCAAGATGGTATCTCCAGCTGCAACAATTTGAGATAGTTTATGTCCCCCAAAAGGCAGTAATGGGACAAGTGTTGGCCGACTTCTTAGCTGATCATCCTATCCCAGCTGAATGGGAATTGCCAGATGATTTGTCGGATGAAGATGCTTTGGCTATTGAAATTTCTCCTCCTTGGAAGATGTACTTTGATAGAGCAGCTCATAGAGAAGGAACTGGTGCTGGAGTTGTCTTTATAACGCCAGATGGTGAAGTACTTCCATACTCATTCACTTTAACTCATAATTGTTCAAACAATGTCACTGAGTACCAAGCAATCATACTTGGGCTTGAAATGGTAGTTGAGACAAAGCGACTACATCTCAAAGTGTATGGAGATTCCAAGTTGGTAATTAACCAGCTAAGCGGAGAATTTGAGGTCAAGAAGCCTGAATTGCTACCATACGTCACTTATGCTCGGAGACTTATTGGGTGGCTTGGAAATGTAGAACTTGACCACGTTCCAAGAAAGCACAATAAACAAGCAGATGCACTTGCTAAACTTGCTTCAACAATTGCTATGTCTGACGTCGAGGTGCGTGTGCCAGTATGTAAAAGTTGGGTCATTCCACCAATCTTTGAAGATGAAGATGATGATAAGGAGGAAAGTCTTGCCGTCGAAGTATTTGAAATCAAAGAAGAAGACTAGCGTCAAGCCTTTGTGGATTACTTGAAATATGAGAAGCTACCAAACGACCTTCGCCAAAGGGTCAATGTGAGGTGGTGTTCAATCTCATCAAGTGAGCTATACTTTGTAATATGGTGTGTTGGGAATGTGGAACCGGGATCAGGAAGTGAAGAACCGGAGGTTTGAACCGGGTTTGAGCATCAAGAAGTCAAGCTGTTCAGAGTGAGCCGGGTTCGTGGCAGTTGAGGATAACCGTCATTTGCGACGGATTAGTTTCAGAGTTTGTGACGAAGAAAACCGTCGTTTTTGTCCGGTAGCTGAGCTCAACTTGATTCAGTTAGAACTTTCTGTACGGTTACATTCGAGCTCCAATTCTTATATCATTGTAAAGCTCTCATCAAGGAGAAGGTCACTACGTCGAGCAATTTCCTTGTTTCTTAGATTAGAGAGAGTATTTTGAGATTGAACGTTTCTGCCCTAATTTGTAAACAGAATTGGGCATTTCGTTTATTGGGTGTATTCTCTGTAATTGATTCGATTTCTTAATGGATTGGGGTGTGTCTTGCCTCTGTGGATGTAGTTCATCTTGAACGAACCACGTAAAAGCTGTGTGTGATTCAATTTCAGTTCTTGTGTTGCGTAAGTTCAATTCGACCATAACTTTGGCCGAACTGAGTGTGTGCAGATTGATCTTTGTGCAATTCCAGATTCTGTCTAGTTGTGTGTTTAGGAGTTGAGTTCACTAACAAGTGGCGTCGTCTGTGGGAATCAACTCTCACAGCTTGAAGAAGAGAAGGAATGGCTGGTATGAAGATGGATTTTGAGAAGTTTACAGGAAGGAATGATTTCACACTGTGGAAGATCAAGATGAATGCAGTATTGGTTCACAATGGCCTTGATCTTGCATTGATACCTCTGGATTCGTGGGAAGAAAATGAGAAACCCAAGTTTGCATCAGTGGATAAGAAGGCCCTCAGTCTTATCTTTCTGTGTTTGGGTGATAAACCTTTGAGAGAGGTCTCAAGATGCAAGAGTTCCTCAGAAGCATGGAAGAGATTGGAAGATCTGTATCAATCTAAGTCAGTTTCCAACAAGCTGTTCTTGAAGCAGAAGATGTTGGCCTTCAAGATCACTGAAGATAAGGTAATTTCTGATCAGCTTGATGAGTTCATTAAGATGGTTGAAGAATTGGAAGACCTGGATGTGAAATTAGAGGAGGATGACAAAGCATTGATGGTGTTAAACATTCTTCCAAAATCCATGGAAAGCTTTAAGGATGCCTTGATGTATGGGAGAGATGAGCAGCTATCTTATGATGGGATAGTGAAGGCTCTGAGGTCTAAATGTTTCCAGACTCAAGGTGATAAAGGCATGATGTAATCTGGAGAAGGTTTGAATGTCAAATTCAAGAAACCTTGGCAAGGCAAGAACGGACAGAATGCTAAGGATCCAAAGGCAGAAGACTCTAATCCTAAGAAGGGGAATGAATGGGTTAAGAAGAGGAAATGCTTCAAGTGCAAGCAGCCTGGTCACCTGAAGAAGGACTGTCCTAAGAGAAATAAGAAAGGTGGAAATCAAGGGGCAGAATCTGCTGCCATTGATCATCAAGAAGATCCTCCAGAGGTATTAAATGTTACTGAATCAAGAATGGAAAAGGAATGGGTCTTGGACACAGGCTGCTCCTTTCATATGTGTCCACACCAGTCATGGTTTGATGAACTGAAAAGAGAAGATGGTGGAAATGTTCTCCTGGGAAATGAACAGTCATGTAAGGTCAAAGGAGTTGGATCAGTGAGCATAAGGATGTTTGATGGTGTGGTCAGAGTCATCTCAAATGTAAGATATGTTCCTGGCCTTAAAAGAAATCTTCTATCTCTTGGTTCTTTAGTAACTAGTGGGTGTCAGTTTAGCTCAGTAGATGGCTTCTTGCATATCACAAAACATGGAAAAATGGTGATAAAAGGTAGACAGCATAATGGGTTGTTTATCTTGATTGGTTCACCTGTTGTTGGGAGTGTAGATATGGTCTTGAGCAGTTCTGAGCTTGTTAAATGGCACAAGAGACTTGGACACATAGGAGAGAAAGGGTTGAAGGAACTGTCAAGAAGTGGAGTAATTGGAAATATGGGAAATCAAGATCTGGAGTTCTGTGATCAGTGTGCTTTGGGCAAATCCAAGAAGCTGCCCTATGGAAAGGGTGTTCACACAACTCAAGAGCCATTAGATTATGTTCACTCTGACATATGGGGTCCTGCAAGGACAGAGTCTCATGGTGGTGCAAGGTATTTCATGTCCTTAATTGATGATTACAGCAGAAAGGTGTGGATCATGTTGATGAAGAATAAGAGTGATGCTTTTCATAAGTTCAAAACATGGTTGATTCAACTGGAAAATGTCAAAGGGAAGAAGCTGAAGCACCTTAGGACTGATAATGGACTGGAATATCTCTCTACCGAGTTTACAAACTTCTGTGAAGAAAGAGGAATCAAGAGACACAGGACTGTACCAATGAATCCTCAACAGAATGGAGTTGTTGAGAGGTTTAATAGGACTCTCCTTGAAAGAGTTAGGTGTATGCTGTTGGATGCTGGGTTACCAAAGGTATTTTGGGGTGAAACCATTGCTACAGCATGTTATCTAATTAACAGGTCACCCTCATCAGTGATTAGGTTCAAAACACCTGAAGAGGTGTGGAGTGGACAGAAACCAAGTTATGAAGGTTTAAGGGTGTTTGGTTGTCTTGCTTTTGTCCATGTCAAGCAAGACAAGTTAGATGCAAGAGCTCTAAGATGTGTATTTCTTGGATATCCGGATGGAATAAAGGGCTACAGATTGTGGTGTTTAGAGAAGGGAAATCAGAAGATAATCACAAGTAGAGATGTAAAGTTTAATGAGAATGTGATGGCTTACACTTCTACAGGCTCTAAGGAAGAATTTGATGGTGCTAAAGAGACAGAAGAGATATCAATTCAGGTGGAGCATCCTGCTGAAGATAATCACACACCTCAACCACAAGAAAATCTACAAGATAGTGATTCATCATCTGAAGAAGAAGAACAAACTGGACCTTCACAAAATGTCAGAGAATACAGCATTGGAAGGGACAGGCCTAGAAGAACAATCAACAGACCTGATTTCTATGGTCCAGCAGGGAGTGTTTACTATGCCTTGAGTGTTGCTGAAGACCTGGAATCACAAGAGCCTAGTAGTTTTAAAGAAGCACTAGACTGTGAAGAAGGTGAACACTGGATACAGGCAATGATTGAAGAGATGGAGTCCCTGGAAAAGAATGAGACCTGGATATTGGTGGATAAACCAAGAGGTCAGAAACTTGTAAGCTCTAAATGGATATACAAGAAGAAACTAGAGACAGCAGGATCCAAACAGGTGAGGTTTAAAGCAAGATTGGTGGCTAGGGGCTTTACACAAAGAGAAGGAATTGATTTTAATGAAGTTTTCTCTCCAGTGGTAAAGCATTGCTCAATCAGGTTGCTTTTATCAAAAGTTACACAAGAGGACATGGAATTACAACAACTGGATGTAAAGACAGCATTCTTACATGGAGAACTCAATGAGAAGATATATATGAAACAGCCAGAAGGCTTTGTTGTTCCTGAACAAGAAGACAAAGTTTGTTTGCTGAAGAAGTCACTATATGGACTCAAACAAAGTCCAAGACAGTGGAATAAGAGGTTCAATGACTTCATGATCAGTGTTGGCTTTGTAAGAAGTCTTTATGATAGTTGTGTTTACTTCAACAAAGGTTCAAAGTAAGATAAAGTCTTCCTTCTATTGTATGTGGATGATATGCTAATTGCCAGCAGGAACAAGAAGTGGGTACAATGGTTGAAGGATAAACTTAACACTGAATTTGACATGAAAGATCTGGGAGAGGCCAAGAAGATTTGGGCATGAACATTCTAAGAAACAGAGAAGCTGGAGTGCTTTGGTTATCTCAGAGGCAATATCTACAGAAGGTGTTGGAGAGGTTTCATATGCATGAAGCCAAACCTCTCTGCACTCCAGTTAATCTACAGAAGAAACTCTCCAAAGAACAATGCCCAAAGACTGAAGAGGAAATCATACATATGAGCAATATCCCTTATGCAAGTGGAGTTGGAAGTCTTATGTATGGAATGATTTGTAGCAGGCCTGACTTGGCCTATGCTGTGTCTTTAGTAAGCAGGTTCATGTCAAACCCAGGAGTTGAGCATTGGGAAGCTTTGAAACATGTGATGAGGTATTTGAAAGGATCAGTGAACTTGTCACTGAAGTTTGAAAAGAGAGTGGATGGAAGTACTATTGCATTGGAGGGGTTTGCTGATTCTGATTTTGCAGCAAACATAGACACAAGGAAATCTATTTCTGGATTTGTGTTTACCTTATTTGGAACAGCCATCAGCTGGAGAAGTGTACAACAATCAGTTGTAGCACTGTCAACAACAGAAGCAGAATATATCTCCTTAACTGAAGCTATCAAAGAAGCAATCTGGCTGAAAGGGATTTTGAGAGATTTGGATATCAAGCAGAAGTGTGTGGCAATCTACTGTGATAATCAAAGTGCTCTACACCTTGTGAAACACCAAGCATTTCATGAAAGGTCAAAACACATTGATGTTAGGTTACATTTTGCTAGAGATATCATTGATTCTGGTTCTGTGGAGGTGAAGAAGGTGCACACATTGCATAACCCTGCTGATTTTCTTACTAAGGGTGTACCTGGGAACAAAGTGGAGCATTGTTCGAGCTTGCTGCAGCTTGAGCAATGTCATGAAGAGCAGTAACAGAAAGGCAGTGATGAGGCAGGAAGAGGCACACTTGATTCATTGAGGTGGAGATTTGTGAGGTGGTGTTCAATCTCATCAAGTGAGCTATACTTTGTAATATGGTGTGTTGGGAATGTGGAACCGGGATCAGGAAGTGAAGAACCGGAGGTTTGAACCGGGTTTGAGCATCAAGAAGTCAAGCTGTTCAGAGTGAGCCGGGTTCGTGACAGTTGAGGATAACCGTCATTTGTGACGGATTAGTTTCAGAGTTTGTGACGAAGAAAACCGTCGTTTTTGTCCGGTAGCTGAGCTCAACTTGATTCAGTTAGAACTTTCTGTACGGTTACATTCGAGCTCCAATTCTTATATCATTGTAAAGCTCTCATCAAGGAGAAGGTCACTACGTCGAGCAATTTCCTTGTTTCTTAGATTAGAGAGAGTATTTTGAGATTGAACGTTTCTGCCCTAATTTGTAAACAGAATTGGGCATTTCGTTTATTGGGTGTATTCTCTGTAATTGATTGGATTTCTTAATGGATTGGGGTGTGTTTTGCCTCCGTGGATGTAGTTCATCTTGAACGAACCACGTAAAAGCTGTGTGTGATTCAATTTCAGTTCCTGTGTTGCGTAAGTTCAATTCGACCATAACTTTGGCCGAACTGAGTGTATGTTTTCAGATTGATCTTTGTGCAATTCCAGATTCTGTCTAGTTGTGTGTTTAGGAGTTGAGTTCACTAACAGTCAATGTACGACGTCGAGCATCGCGTTTCATTTACTTCAAAGGAACGCTCTATTGACGATCATTCGATGGAGTCTTTCTGCGATGCTTAAGTAACGAAGAATCTGTCCAAGCTATAGAAGAAGCCCACTCCGGGATTTGTGGAGCTCATCAATCGGGTCCAAAACTACACTTCCGGATCAAGAGGATGGGTTACTACTAGCCGACTATGGTGAAGGATTGCATAGACTATGCGCAAAGGTGCCAAACTTGTCAGTTTCATGCTAATCTCATTCATCAACCACCCGAGCCCCTACATCCTACTATTGCTTCATGGCCCTTCGACGCTTGGGGTTTAGATGTAGTTGGACCAATGACAAAGTCTTCTAGTGGACATTTGTATATTCTGGCAACGACAGATTATTTCTCCAAGTGGGTTGAAGTTGTGCCTCTGAAAGAAGTAAAGAAGGAAACATTGGCTGATTTCATCTGTCGTAACATACTCTATTGCTATGGGGTACCAAGATACATCATCACTGATAATGAAAGCCATTCAGCAATAGTTTGATAGACAATCTTTGTCAAAAGTTTGGATTCAAGCAAAGAAATTCGTCCATGTATTATGTTGCTGCCAATGGTCTTGCCGAGGCACTCAACAAAACTTTATGTAACTTGTTGAAGAAAGTGATTGCAAAGTCAAAGCGTGATTGGCACGAAAGGATGGGAGAAGCTTTATGGGCATACCGAACTATGCACAGGACGGCTGTGCAAGCAACTCCTTACTCGCTGATCTATGGGGTGGAAGTTGTTCTTCCTCTAGAACAACAAATTCCGTCATTGAGGATAGCCATGCAAGAGGGGCTAACCGAAGAAGAGAATGCGCGGTTGTGTCTTGAAGAGTTAGAGGCTCTTGACGAAAAGTGGTTGGAGACGCAACAAAGACTTGAATGTTACCAAGCGCGTATGTCAAAAGCGTTCAACAAAAAGGTACGAACGCGCTCGTTTCAAGTGGGTGACTTGGTGCTTGTTGTTCGGAGGCCGATCATCACTACTCACCGAGCTGGTAATAAGTTCACATCAAGGTGGGATGACCCTTATGTTGTGAAGGAAGTTTACACGAATGGTGCTTACAAGTTGCTCTCCAAAGATGGAGTACGGGTCGGTCCCATAAATGGGAAGTTCTTGAAGCGCTACTGCGCTTGAGCCTGCTGCAAGGGAAAAAAAAAAAAGAAAAAAAAACCTCCTGGCCCGCATGAGGATAAACTGTGTACAGCAACCACCAAATGTAAAGTATGTGGTTAAAAATGCTAACTTACCCCATTTTGGCTAAAGTGGTTAAAGAATAGTCACTCCTGGCCGGCATGAGTATAACTATGCACGGCACCCCCTCCCCCCCTCCCCCCCAAAAAAAATAAAACACAAAGTGGAAACTTGACGTAATGACTTGACCCCTCTCATCGGGGTACGTAGGCAGCTTAGAATTATTCTAAGTTCAGTCATAAATTATGTTTTCCTTTTCTTTGTCATGACAATATTCGGTTACAAGATTAAACACAAAGATCCTAAAAGAGAGACCAACATTACAAAGATGCATTACGATGAGCAAGAAATAAATTTCATTCAAGATTCCAAAAAAGTCCATGCAGAAGAACAATGTGAAAAGTAAATCTAGTGCTAACATAAAGCAAAGTCCTAACTCAAGCGGAATGAAGAAAATCTAAAACAACGCTTAAGCAAAAGGGTTTAAGTTCTGGCACTCGGCTTGCATTGACTCCAAATCAAACTGGGCAGCCTTCAACTCTTCATCATTCAGTGGAGCAGTCTCTTTGATAAGGAGGATATTCTCATTAATGGCTTTAAGTTCATCCCTAGCACTTTGAAGTAACTGCTTGTGCTCCTCGATCGCTTGAGACAACTCCTTCTTCTTTCTATCAAAATCTTTCTCCAATTGTGCTAATTCAGACTTAGCAGATTTTACTTGTTTAGCCTCTTCACTTGCTCTTTCTTTGGCCTTGCGAAGATCATCCCCAGCTTCAAATAATCGATGTGCAAATTTCTCTTTGGAAAGTTTCCCCGGGGATTTCGATCTAACACTGTCATAGGCATCCGCCTTCGAGAACAACATCTTCAGCCGACCTTCAAGGTGAGAGAGGTCAAACGTGCTAGAGGACTTCATCAAGTCAAGCAGATGGAACACTTCATCTCGACGAGAGGACACAAAGTTCACTGGCGTCTTTGCAATCTTTTCACGTAGGCCTTCCCACAAACCTTGGAGGAATTTTCTTTGGTGATCATGAAAGAATTTATCAACTTCGAATTTAGAGACTACATCAGAATGAGCCTTTCGTTCAGTATTAGGATTCCCTTCTGATGTCTCATGAAGAGGAGAAACGCCAACTTGTAGAGTTTCTGCAATGGATCCTTGGCTCTCTCCTGACTTGTCTTCGGCATCGACATCCACGACGTTTATATCTTCTTGGAAAATAAAAATAGAGAGAGTGTCATGTATTAACAATACAAATGAAAGAAAAACTACAAAGAAGATAAGCTGACCTTTCTAAGCTTCTTCATGGAGCACAAAATAACTTCCACATAATCTCCAAGATTGACTTCAATGTCATCCTCATCTTCAACAAAGAAATGGAATCCCGACTCGAAGTGAAGTCATCCTTACGTCTTTTTCCATGTGGGATGCGGTCATTTATATCCTTCTTCTCCATGGAAGGGATGGAACGTTTCCGCTTGTCACTTTTGGGATATCCACTTCTGGAAAAGGTATCGTCTAGCTCGGTTTGGTTAAACGACCCATGAACTCAGCTCCACCAGCTTTTGTAATCAGCAGAAGAGAACTTCTTCACACTCAACAGAGCGTGCGGAAGAAACGCTTTTGACATCGATTTATGTAACACGCACAAGCGCCAATACTAGACCCTTTGCTCCAAAGAATCGTCGCGGATATTTTTATTGAGCACTCGAGGCAACTCTTGGTAATAGCCAAATTGATGGCTGAATCTGTGAGGAATGTAGGGTTCAATGATGAAAGAGTTACCCCAACGCCAAGGGAGGTAATCAGAACGAATAGCCATAAAATAGTTCAACTTCCGTCCTAGTACACGTCCGTCATCAATAAAGGTAATGGCTTCATCTTTCTCTAGTGCATTACAAGCCCAGGAGGCATTGTCGCCTTTCTGTATTCTTCTACGAGCCTCTGCAGGATCAAAGTACTTTGCCACTCCTTCACCAGAGTATTGCACCATTGGAGGATCGCGCCCATTAAGCAAGAAGTGTGTTTTAAAGTAATGGGCCACCCAAGTATAGACAAAATGGACAGGAAATGCCGACTGCATTCGAGATGGCTTTGGAAGGTTTGAGATTTATTCAGACCGGCATAATTACTTGCCAAGACAGGAACAACAAGGCACACTCTCCGACCCACCGCAATTTTGCTTGCCATCTTGAAAATAGTAAGACGTACTGTAATGATATCTTCATCTGGGAGGACAAAAGAACAAAGCCAACGAGCCAGAAATGCGGCCAAGTATGTTTCCTCTCAATATTTTGGATCAATACCAAGCTTCTCAACTATATCTTCCTCTTCTGCAGTCCAAGCTCCGAAGTCGTCAAATTTTCCAGAAGGATTGTGAGACTTAGGACGACTCTTGTACTTCCTCTCATTACGCGGAGGAGGTTGTGCATACCTAATGATCTTTAGTGACCAAAATATGATCAACTCTTTAGTAGATACTGGGGAAGGTCGGGACTTGTCAGCATTCTTTTGGAGAAAATGGTAAGCGTGAAATAAATATCTGCAGCTTCGAGGCAAGAACAAGTGTCACGTTCATCGACACCAAAAAGCTCCGTTGAATCAGGAATAACTTCATCAAAGAGAAGTCCGGTCAACGAAAAACTCGCCAAGTTATGTAAATCTCACAGGGAAATAGACATCTCCCCGAGAGAAGTCAACAATGTGTTTGTAGAAGGAGACCATGCTTCACAAAATGCCTTAATCACTTCGTCACTGCGATCGTAGGTAAAAAGAGATGCATACACGACATCATAGACTTCAGCACCAAATAGTGTATGTCTGCATTGGCTTATTACGTCTTCCGCCCATTCCCAATAGCCTTGAGTATACCGAAATTCCCCGACGAATTCAATAGGGCCCTCCCATGCGGTTCTGCCTTCAATGATATCTCTTCCTAGCGTCGGTAAGAAACTTGAATCTTTAGTTCGCCGATGGTGGGTTGCCTGTAAAGCCCACGCTTTCGAGGTTTTGGTCAAGTAAATTTCTTCCGTCCATGACTTGGTGTACAGTGGGTTCGTTAATTTTCCCCACGAAGTCGCGTACTTGCAAATAAGAGCTTCAAAAACCACTAGACGCATGCCCTTTTCTATCGATTGATTTTCATCATCAATTATTACCAAGTATCACTTCCCCGTGACAAAAGTAGCATCCTTGAAGGACACCATTGAGACAGTTGACAAAGAAATTTGCTACATGTATAAGTCAAAAAAAAAAAAAAAAAAAACCATATTTTTCAAATCCACGAAACGCCTAGAAAATAAATGTCTATTTCCCCCGATTGAAGAATTTATACATGTAAAAGAGAAACCTTTGCTTGATATCAATATCGCTAAGAACCTCTGATAGTATACAACAAACGGGTTCCAAGTAGCGCGAACGGGCAGGGACTTAACTAAGTCCCAATAATGTACAAGCTAGCAGCAAAGATATCTCTCTTCATAGCATTGGAAGCAATTGCCATTTTCTTGTGAAGTGCAGAATTGCCCATATTAGCCGTTGCATTTTTGAATTCACGGCATGTTTCATCCAACCTCACTATTGTCCGTACAATCATGCCTTATGGAACATCGGTCAGTTCGAGAGAAAAGAAAAGAGCGCTAAAGAATTGGTGATGAGAAGACGAATCGTCGAAGGTGCTGAATTTTCTCAAATCAATGCAAACGATGAAGAATAGAACACTTACAATTGGTGTCAATGTGTACATGAAATAAAGGAAAAGATAGATACCGGTGGCTTATACAAGATAGATACCGGTGGCTTATACTTGAGGAAAATAATGGAAACAGGATGCCGAAGATGATGGAGAGTTCGGGCCACCGGCGATCAAGAAAACTCTTTTGTACAGAGAGTTTGGGTTACCGTCGATCAAGAAACTCTTTTGTACAGAGAGTTCGGGCTGTCGTCAATCAAGAAACTCTTCTGTACAGAGAGTTCGGGCTGCCTTTGATCAAGAAACTCTTTTGTACAGAGAGTTCGGGTCACCGTCTATCAAGATACTCTTTTGTACAGAGAGTTCAGACCGCCATCGATCAGGATATGTTTTCGGACAGGAGGTTCAACCGTCGATTAATAAATTCATTCGCAAAGGTGCTTCGTGATGCTGATGACCGATGCAGAGATGATTTAACAAGGTGACGACCAAGAAGCGGCACTGATGAAGAGGAGAGTCGGGAAGCTGACGACTGAGAGAATTTTTCAAAGAGATTGCCCGAGACGCGGATGGTAGGCCCCTTGTGCTTGCTGGTTGTGAACAGATGCAAAAAGTAAAGCCGTCTATTTATAATGATGTTCTCCTTGGGGGCCAAGAAACAGAGGCACACAGACGAAGTATCCTAGTTGTCTTAGGAAATCAATAAAACAAGACTAGGATTATGCTAATATATGAAAACGTGTGGATTGATAACCATGCATATATATGAGCGGAAGAACATATATCCGCTGCTGCAAACTGATACGTAATGCGTCTCCAAAACTCGTGGGATTTTATTGTAAAGATCTTGCTGGCTATATGGATAGCACATAATTTCATAATTGCCTGTTCCGTAAAACTTGGAAGAGAAAGGAAACTGGAAGAATTCCTTAATTCCATGTATATCACATACATGTTTAGAGGAAAACATGTGGAGCCCACTCAAAATAGATAAACATGAATGCATGGATTTTGGTTATACGTGGTTTATATGTTCAATTTGGATCTGAGATCTGCGTGGAGTCATGTGGGCCCGGCTGAAATTTGTTGATACGTGTTGGACTTAAACCCTCTTGGGCTTTTGGCAATGATGAAAGAGGATATATTTTATGGGCTTTAGTTTAGTCTGTAGACTTCGAAGGAGTAAATCATGACTTGGACTTGAGGAATGAAGTAAGCAATGGAAAGTATATCATAGGGGCTTGTCTATTCGAAGTAATGAAAAGAATTGTACATGTTATGTTCAATTTAATTCGGTTCCAAATTAAATTTAAGGCTCCTTGACACGAGTTTAAAAGGTTTACAAATCAAATTCAAATTCAAAAACTCATTGACAAGAGTATAAAATATCAACATGTTCCAAACAAATTTCAAAATAAAATTCGAGACTCATCCACTTCAAGATGCCTCGTCCGTGAACAAGTCTCGATGGGACATTCGTTGATACATAATATTTGTATCCAATTAAAATGCGTCACGTAATAAAATATGAGTTGAAAATCAATTTTATATTAATTATTTTAATATTAGGAATTAATTAAATAAAATTCCTAAGTTAAATGATCAATTTAATTGGTGATTCACTATATATTTTATTGGCCAATCGGAAGCCGCCACATGTCAAAGATGATGCGGATATTACTAAATTAAATTAAATTGGTAATTACCTAAGAAGATGAAGATAAACATCAAATTATGGTGGACCAATCAGAATGCTCCATGTGTCAAATTGTTGCAGTAATTATTAAATTAAAAATAATTAATTTAATAATTATCTTATGGATAATGATATTATGGAGAACCAATCATATCGCTCCATTCAGTTCAAACCCATTTAGGGTTTTCCATCCTACAACAAATAGGGTTTCATTCTTCACCAAAAGAATCAACAACTCAAGTTAACATAAGTCAAGAATCAAGTGAAAAATTTCGGTATAAAAGGGAGAAAATCGGCAACAAGGCCTTTAATCCAAAATTAAGCTTACAACAAGCTTTTACAACAAGCTTTGGATTAACGTTGTTTTTTACAACAAGGTTTGGATTAACGTTGTTTAAATCAACGAATTTGAAAACATATATGAAGAGAAGAATGAGCAACAAACGACCTTTAATCCAAAATTAAGCTTACAAGGTTTGGATTAACGTTGTTCAAATCAACGAATTTGAAGACATATATGAAGAGAAGAATCAACGTTGTTCAAATCAATGCATTTGAAGACATATATGAAGAGAAGAATCAAGCTTACAAGCTTTGAATTAGCGTTGTTCAAATCAACGAATTTGAAGACATATATGAAGAGAAGAATCAGAGGAAAATCAACGAATTTGAAGACATATATGAAGAGAACAATCAGAGAAAAAAATAGAGATAAGATTTATAAAGTTTTAAATTTTACTTTTGTAATCCAAATAAATCTATTTTGTACATCTTTTCGTGTTTATACATTTTATACGTGAAATTTGTAGTTACAAAGAGTATAGAAATTCAAGGGTTATTGACCAATTTTTAATATTTTTGAATGGGAATAATTTTAAAGATTAAAGAGTGTTAATTAATTAATTTTTTCATTCATAAATTTTAATTTTAAATCTAAAAAAAAAAAGAGAAAAATGAAAAAGAAAGTGTTGTTCCCTCTCGTCACAATGTCTTCCAATCATGCCGTAAAGCTTTTGGGACATAGAGGAGTATTATTTTGATGTTGTGTGGGCTGGCGTGTTGTGTTCTTCTTCACAATGATAATGGAAGGAATATTATGAATAAGAATTGGTTAAGCAATTTCAGTGCAAAAGCAGAAACTCTAACTGGAAGACCTTCACCCCCAAAACGCCTAAGGGCTTTTGCCCTGCATTTTCAACACATCTTGCTTTTTCTTCTTTAACAGATCTAATCTCTTCTTTCGCTTGCCTTGCCTTGTATTGCGTTAACTGTTAAATTCTGCCCTTGATTTCTTTGACAAGGTGACTTTATTCCCTCATTGCGCTCATTTTCCTATTCTTTTTTCGTCGAGATTAATTTCAGCTCCTAATTCCTTAACCTTGAATCCATATTATTGCTTTACGTGTTGCCATTTATGAGAAACATTTCAAATTCCCAGCCACTTTAGGGTTTTTATGTTGCCTGCAGGATTTTTTTTTTTTTTTTGAAACTTTCTTTACTCATTTTTTATCCAACAGATTGTGATCAAAATTTGTTTATTGCTTTTTCGTCCATTCTTTGCTGTTTATGGTTAAAGCTTTTACGAATTTCTCTGAGGAAATTTATGAAAATATATCAGTTGAGTCGCTGCAATCTAGCGTAAACGCTAGGAACTGAATTTTAGTACTTTACGCCCTTCTTTAGATTTGGTATGGAATTGTTTGTGGTACTTCCTTCTGATTTTGAGTTAACCTGTTATCATTATTTTAAGTTGCTGATGGGATTCTTATCTTCTTAGGTTCTGAGACGAGACTTCTTGTAGGGGGTGATTAAACTGTTGGCCACAAATGGGGCCAATATACTACATACTGATAGCACTGCCTTGTACGGCTGGAGCAATTACATTGGTGATTATGCACATTTACAAACATCTCTTGAATTATACTGAGCCCACGTACCAGAGATACATTGTCCGCATTATCTTTATGGTTCCTGTGAGTATTTTGATACCTGGCTTTAGAATTATTATTAGTGTTACACAATTGAAACTTTTGAGTATTCCAGTGTTCAACGTTGAAACCTTCACTAATTGATGTTCATTTGCTTGCACATTATAGTTGTTCCTTTGCTTTTATGAGATACTATATTTTGTCTTTTAAATGAATGCTAACTCATTTTGTTCATATATTATTTGTTGAGGGCTGGTGGTGGTGGAAAATGGTCTGGTCCTTATTATAAAAGGAATATGTGGGTGTGATGATTCTGTTGGAGTCCGTCTGACTTTATATAAGATCACAGGTTAAGCAAGAACCCTTAAGATTCTACTAGACTACATCCTGTTTGCTCAGACTCCTTTTTAAAAACTATTTACAACCTTAATATGATAAGTTTCATCATCTTAATAAATAATGTTAGAATACTAAATTGTTTGGAAACCTTCCAAAAAATTCATGATATTATCCATGTTTAGAATTTGTTCTTATAAGGTTGACTGTTATAAGCTTATGGCATCAAACTTTAACATTCATCTTTATTATACACATTGCTTTAATCTACTTGTATAAATGTCTTCTGATCTTCTTTGGATTGATATCCAACAGGTTTATGCTTTGATGTCTTTCTTGGCCTTGGTCCTGAATAAAAGTGCCATTTACTTCAATTCGATCAGAGAAATGTAAGTTTGGTTGTCCCAGTTTGTTTCTTTTGTAAAAACTTGAGGTAATGAATATAACTCAATGCTGCTCCCAACTTTTTCTATAGTGCAGCACTGCAAGTGTTTTGCAGTTATGCATATTATTTGTTTTCTTTTTTAAATTAGTATGGAGATAGATAATGTATAATAGCTAGTAATCATATATATTCAATGCCAGTAGCTTGTGTGAGATGAAAGAGAATAGTTGAACCCAGACATAGATGTTATTCTTATGTAGTCAAGGTTGAATATCATTTATTTTGTTTTGGCAGGTGAGTAGTGAATATCTATATTTGATTAAAAGATGCAATATCATGAATGATTCTTGCTTTGAAGTGGTGAAGAAGTTTGAATCTGGGTTAGCCTCTGTCAGTATAGAAAGGACTCGATCCTCATGATGACAAGCACTTCTGTTTTTTACCTTTTATTTTTATTTTGTTTAATTCAGTCCACTTAACCAACCGTCAACTATTTGCAATTGGAGTAATGATCCGTTATAAGATTAACACTGTACACATTAATAACCACTTGTGGGTGCAGTTTTGTCAATTATGGGTCTATAGCACAAATAACTCCATAATCCCCCTTTAATATAAAAACAGGATATTTTGCATATGTGTCATTTCCAGAGTATTTCTAGGGCCTTTTTCTTTTTTTCCATGTTTTATCTCCACCCTTTTTCTTTTCCTTTTTTAGTTTTTTAACATGTGGCAGTTATTTTTATTTTTTTGCGGTGGTCGGTCATTTTTTTTCTTTTTGTGCTTTTCATATCAGCAAGACAATTTTCTGTTTTATCTTTTTTTTTTTTTTTTTTTTTTTTTTTTTTTTTTATATATTGAAAGTTATTCCATCATATGTTCTTATCTACAAATAAAAAAATTCCTCTCTCTTCATTCTTCTTATTTTTAATCTAAAAGCTTAAATAATTATAATTTTTTTGTATCAATTTTATTTTTAATGAAAAATATATCAAATTAGTCCTTATTTTACGACCTTCAATTAGATATCCATATAAATATATAAATTAATTAATTTAAATCTAAAGTACTTTTTGCAAGGTTAATTATGATATATTTAGATAATTAAATATTTTCATATAAAAAGTGTGAGAGTATTTCAGAAACATATAATTTTTAGTTTCTTTTCACAATTTTATATTTTAATAATTATTTGAGTTTCAGAATTAGTTTATTTTTATGACAAATAGTAAAATGGCAAGAATTTGTTAGATTTACATTAATGTCCAATCGCATAAAAATTATATTAGTGAAAAATGTGGGTTATATGTTTTTAATAGAAGTTTATGCATAATAAAAATAATTTAATTTACTTTTCATGAAACTAAGTTTAAGACTCATTTTTCCCTATATCAAAAAATAAATGTTAATATTTACTTAAAATAAATACATCAAATAATATTGTGTGTATGCACTGTATGTATGTTATAATGCATTTACAACAACATTAAAATTTAATCACATATTATTAATTAAATAAAATGTTCAATAGTTTATCCCGTGCATCGCACGGGTGGACATCTAGTAGTGCTAATATTCTGGACTCTGGAGTTCAGCTGTTGTTTTTGTTACTTTGGCATCACATATAACACTTTGGATACCTTTTTACCTCCTTTCCAAATGGCAATGACATTACTTGGGAAAAAAAAAGGCAATGAATCACGATCGTACGTGAAAAATGAGCTTTTCCCCCTTTTATCTTTTGTGTATTTACCATATAGTTCAGTAAATGCCTACAAGAGTTTAAGTGCATGACATCCAGGAGGACATAATGTACGTCATCTGTGGATGATGTGCAAAATTTAGTGCACATTTAATGTGGTTTAAATTCAGTGTAAGAAGATGAATGCATCATGATAGTGTGGAATCCATTTAATACCTAGGAATTGGGGGTATACCATCAAGTAGTAGTGCGAGTTACCCTTTAAACTTGCTTATGCTTGCATCTCTTACATGCATATGTTATAGCCGCCCTTCTTAGAAATCATGATTCTGGATCTTCAATTGCTTTGGTTGATCCCATGCGTTGTTTTACCTATTAAGGTTTCTTTTGCTTCAAGAACTTGACCATTGTAAATTTTCTCCGCAGATATGAAGCTTGGGTCATCTATAATTTCCTATCGCTATGCTTAGAATGGGTAGGCGGTCCAGGTGCTGTTGTGCTTAGTCTGTCTGGCAAACTTCTGAAGCCAAATTGGTGTTTAATGACATGCTGCTTCCCTCCAATCCCACTAGATGGGTGAGTATTTGTATGTGAACTACCATTTGTTTGAAAAATCATATACATGGTGGCAGTATCTATTCATGATATATTGCTATCTGTCTTTAAGTTCAAGGCAAAGATGTATTAGGTTTAGCAAATGTATTTTCATGGGATCTACAAGCAAAGAATAGATGCATGTAGATATTAAATTCTTGAAAGTCCTCGTTTTCATTTTTCCTTATATGGTGTATGCCAAACGTTAATCAATCAGCATATTTAACTCCTTTAGAATGTGCTTATGTAACAATGAACAAGCTGTTCTGGTTAAACAGATTGGTGTGACGTGCTGGACTTTTATTTATTTCTGTTCTAGTTTTCGTCTCTTTATGGTCAAATGAAAGTTGATACATGATTTGGAAGAATAAAGTGTTTTAGTAGGATAAAATGGTGATACTTATATTCTACAACTTAATTTGAGGTTCCATTTGGTTTGATAGTTCTTTAACTTAGCTTGGAGTGATTTTACATGCTATGGATTCAAAAGTGAACAGTTTGGTGATTCATGACAACATGATTATTTTATGTTATTACAATCATAGCATATGCTGCAACAATCTGGCTCTGATAGTAGAGGTCAGGAGCTTGCGTGAAATTTATTTATCACCAGATCTTTTTTGAGACAGTTACTGTAGATAAACTGTGTGCTTAGTGATTTCCTTAATGATTACTTGTTATGTCTTGCTTAGGATGTTTCTGGAGGCATTAGTTTACGGATAAATGTACTACCTAAGCCATCAGATATATATGAATATTGTGCCATCCTAAATTGCTTTGGTTGGCTAAGATTATTGTGCTATGCAGGCGCTTCATACGAAGGTGCAAACAAGGATGTTTGCAATTTGTGATCCTCAAGCCAATTCTTGTGACAGCTACTTTTATACTGTATGCAAGAGGGAAATATGAAGATGGGAATTTTAGTCCGAGGCAATCTTATCTCTACCTCACCATTGTCTATACAATCTCATACTCTTCGGCACTCTATGCGTTGCTCTTGTTTTATGTGGCCTGCAAAGATTTGCTTAAGCCATTCAATCCAGTACCAAAGTTTATCATAATCAAATCCGTTGTATTTCTTACGTACTGGCAGGTATGGTTAATTATGCTTATATACAGAAATAGGAGATATTGAAAGTTAACTTGTTTTTATTGCATATTCGGTATTGCTACTTAATCTTCATGTTACTTTTCTATTTTCCATCATTTGTCCTAGAAAAAAAAGAAACCCTGTCGGGTTTGCTACTGTTAGAGTTCTAACTTGTGTTGAATATATCTGCCTATTGGCATGATGAGACTACAAAGCGTGCGTATTTAAGTGCAAGCTCTATTCCTGATGGTATTATTATGCCATTGTTTGACTTGCCAACTTTTGGTATGACCAGAATTTGACCAGAATTTGTATGATAACATGGTACAAGCATCTTAAATGGGTGTTATCTACTCAATATGAAGGTACATATGTAAGAGAGTTGTATTGGACCGATGAGGCTGCCATTTACCATTCAGTTTCTTGTGTTGGGTAAACCTTCTAGGTGAATTTGTGTTTCCCTGTTATACCATCCAAACTTGCTTGAGATATTTAACAGTTATTTTTGGCACTATGGACCCCACCAAAACCAACTGTTTTTGGAGGTGGTTTAAGAAATCTGAAAGGCCGAAAATGATGGGATGTGTGAGCTGCTTTGTGAGTGAATCCATGGCTGGATATCATTGCCCAAGACTTGATAACTGTTAGCTTGCCACCTCACATGCAATCTTACTGTTTTGGATATTAAATACGAACTTTCTTCTGTTCCTCCATTTCTCGATACGCCATTCAACAATATCACCATGATCCTGCAGCCATTATGCATTATCCCCCTTGTTCTTGTTTTTTAATACGTATTCACTTAGCATTTTGATCAAGTTTTAAGAAAGTTTCTCTTGCAGGGTGTTTTGATTTTTCTTGCTGCAAAATCTGGACTTATAAAAGATACAGTAGAAGCTGCAGAATTTCAAAATTTTATAATTTGTGTTGAGATGTTAATTGCCGCAGTTGGCCATCTATATGCCTTTCCCTACAAAGAGTATGCTGGTGCAAATATCGGTGGAAATCGTGGCTTTACTGCAAGCCTTGCACATGCTTTGAAATTGAATGACTTCTACCATGACACAGTCCACCAGGTAAAGACTGCAATTCACAACATTTGATTACTTTGGATAGGCATCTCTGGTGTTTCATTCATGTTTCGTAATGCATATGTTTCATACAGTTTGCACCGACATATCATGATTATGTGCTCTACAATCACGGCGACGGCGATGAGGGAGCTAGAAAGTATAGAGCCCGGACTTTTGTTCCAACTGGACCGGAAATGGATACAGTCAGAAGAAACAAACACATTTTAGGGAACAAGTCAGATGATATACAGCTATCCACTTTATCATCTTCAGTTGGTACAACCCAAAATTTTGGTGCGAATCAAGGGGCGACGAAATCGGAGGCACCAAACTCCACATTGCTTGGGGATACATCAAACTCTTCGTTGCCTTATGACCTTTCGCTTATTGACATAGACATTTCTAGTTATCCAACAAAAGTAGCTCCTGCTGATGATGCTGGAAAAAGATGACATGTGTCAAGTTATTGTGTATCCAAGTGTTTGTAATCTTTCTTTTTATGTTAGGTCATTCTCTTGTGCCGGTAGAGTTTCTGACACTAGAATTTGTACATTTAGGTTTACAGTTGTATGTTGCGTGTCACGGAAATGGGTTATGCATAAATATTGTTAGTGTTCAATTGTTGTGATGCAAACTCTATTCCTGGCATGTCACTGCATCCATATTGAGGCTTCTGAAAAGAAATTCAGAGAATTGGTTTGCTTTATGATCCAGCTAACTCAATTGTATTTTGTTCTTGAATCTGGGCGAGCTAGAAGGGTTTAATTGATCTCCTATCTCGCTCTAAATATTTCTGGAGCAGTGATGCTCTAGTTGCAGTACTGGACATATGAAGAATCTTATCAAGAAATTTCAGGACTTCTTTGGTAAGTTGCTGTCTGTTGTGTCTTTATATCTGGATTTTCAAACTAGGTTTGTGCGTGACTGCTCGTTTCAATGGATGAATACTGCATCTCTTCCCTTCAACCAGGGAGTAATAGATGGTCGAGTAGTGAGGAAAAATGTCCGATATCTCGCCATTTCTCTGCTTTATATCAACTGTTATTAAACCGAAAGTTGGTACATTTTTTAGGAATTTTTTTGAATTAGCATTATTTGATGGAAAATGACTGTTCTATCATTGTTTCATTTTGTAGGAAATTTGAACAAAGACGTGTGAACCCAATAAAGAAATGAAAGAGAACATTGTTGCACCTTTTGGGAATAGCTGGCGGCTAATGTTCAATTGGTCATAAAGGACGAAATTTTTACATTTATAGTAAGCTATCCCAGCAACATGTACTTGCCAAAGCGAACATGTTGACAAGTGTACATTATCCAACGATCACAAACATATCTAGCTAATGCAATCACTTTCATTACACAACAGCTAAGGTACTGCTCTATTCAGCTAATGAAGACAGCAAAGCTAAAATATCAGTTAATCTAACATCCCCCACAATCCAATCGAGGTACTGGAAGAATATTTAGTTTGTTTCTGCATCAAGTGAAGGATTGTCCTAACGAAGCCTTTGTTAAGACATCAGCCGTCTGATTAACACTTGGAACATTCTGCACACATACAACACCTCCACTTACCTTTTCTCTAATGAAATGGACATCCATCTCCACATGCTTCATCCTCGAATGCACGACAGGATTGATCGCCAAACACTATGCTCCTATATTATTAGTCTAAATAATTGGTGTTTGGACAGCTCAACCCTCAGCTTGGACAAAAGTGATTTAATCCAAAGAATCTCAGAAGCACAGTGAGCTAGGCACCTGTATTCTACTTTTGTGCTTGATCTTGACACTGTATGTTGTTTCTTAGAACACCAAGACACCAAGTTATCACCAAAATATACACAATATCCAAAAACAGACTTTCTCTCATCCAAGTCAGTGGCCCAATCTGAGTCAACATAACCTATTAACGTGGAAATAGATGACTTGGTTATGGCCAATCCATAATTCCAGCTTCCTGCCAAATATCCTAGTAACCTTTTAACTTCTCTCTAGTGAGTGTCTAGTGGATTCTGCATATATTGACCGAGTTTATTTACACTAAAGGATATCTCTAGCCTGATGATGGTGGTGTATTACAACTCACCAATTATGCTTTTGTATATGGTATCAGCAATTCATCTGATTTCCAACAACTTTTGATAGAGCAGAGGAGGTAATCATGGGAGTAGGAGCTTCATTAGATTCTTCATTCCATCTTTCTTTAACAAATCTTTGACATATTGCCCTTAGGATAAATGGATCCCATATTCAGTGTACTTAACCTCCATTCCAAGAAACTGGTGAACTTTTCCCAAATCTTCCAAGGAGAACTTGGCATCAAGTAGTTTAACCAACTCTTTAACTTCTTCCTTGCTACTTCCAGTCACCAAAATATCTACATAAACCAGTAGAATGATGCACGAGCCAATGATGAATCTACTCTACAAAGAATTGTCTACACTGAAAATTTGAAGCCAAGATCCTTAATAACACACTTTAATTTATTGAACCAGGCTCTAGATGTTTGTTTCAATCCATATATGGCTTTGAAAAACTTACAGACCACCCCCTCTCCTTTTGAATCTCAAAACTTGGTGGCGCAGCATATAACTTCCTTCTCCAATTCTCCATTTAGGAAAGCATTATTAAGATCTAATTGCCTCACTCCCGTGACTGACTGCTATACTCAAAACTAGTCTGATGCTTACGGGGTTGACTAGTGGATTGAAAGTCTCATCATAATTAAAGCCAGGGGTTTGAGTGTACCCTTTGGCTAGAAGTCTAGCCTTATTCCTTGCTAGAGAACCATCTACTTTCCTTTTGATACCCCACCATCTGTTTGCCTGCTAGAAGAGGATCAAGAGACCATGTTTTATTTCTGATCATGGTATCTATCTCATCCTTCATAGCCTTTGTGCCAATGAGGATTGTGTTGAGCTTCTTCAAATGAGGAAGGCTCATACTCAGTATTCAAGGAAACATTGTATACCTTGGGCTTTCTTATTCCTGCTTTAGCTCTAGTTCTCATAGGGTATACATTTTACACGGGTGCAGCCCGCCCAGCTGACTTTTTGGCAATAAGCCTTATTGGTGGTAATATCTCCATTAGTTCAACGGTATGGTGGTATGTGTGGAGGCAGAGTTCATAGGAACAGGGCTGTGGGATTGCTCAGATAAGTTGGAGTATTGTTGGTATTCTAATTGTCGGTGAGAGAAAGTGAACTGGTTGGTTGGTAGTAACAGGTGAGGCAATGACTATAGGAGGGCTAGGACATTAGAGTTTCTTATGAATGACTAGTTTTGTTGGGACTGGTAAAAGGGAAACCAGTTTAAAAAAAGATAATATCCATAGTGATTAGAGTTTTTCCGTATGGTAAAAGAGCTTTGTAACCCTTGTAACCAAGAAAGGTAATAGGCTCTGACATGTGGTCCAATTTTGTCTTGGTGTAGGGTAGGGTAACAAAGACTGCCAAACACCCTTAAATGAGAGATGCCAGGTTACATGTGAATATATTTTAGAGCTTTGACTGGAATCCTATTAATCACGTGTAACGTTGTTTTAAAAACATCAAGCCAAAAAAACTAACGGGCCCTTACTTGAGCCATCAATGTAATCCAACTTCAACAATAGGCATATTATATCTATCTGCAACACCATTTTTTTTTGTAAGGTATGAGGACATGAAACTTTGTGGGAGATACCTTTTTTGGAGATATTTTGAGAGGTTTATATATTCACCTCCGTAATCACTTTGGAGGGCTTTTATATTTTTTTAGAATTGACTTTGGACAATAGCTTGAAAGTTAATAAAGGCACTATAGACATCAAATTTGAGTTTGAGGAAATATACCCAAGTTTGGTCACTTGGTCAATAAAGGTGACATAATATTGGTAACCATAAATGGATTCCTTAGATGCTAGCCCCAAAGATCACTATGTATTAGCTCAAGGGGTTTTCTGAAAACAAAATTAGAATTATTATATGGTAGAGAATGAGATTTAGATAGGAAACAAGGTGAAACAATCCAGAATACAGAATGCGAACCCTAATTCAGAGTTCTTTTCTCATATTTATACTCAACTCTCCTAAAACCCTAACTGAACCCTAACTAACTTCCTATACTCACGCCTACTTCCCGCTGCCTGGCGGTTGGGAACGAATCGTGAGCCTTGATTCGCGGAACAAACCATCTGTTGGGCCGACGCGTGTTTCTGGGCCTGCTGGGCCTACGCGTGCTTACTGGGCCGGTCAGTGGGCTCAGGTATTAACCTGACCCAAAGTGATCGGGCCATCCCTATCAGATGCCCCCCCCCCCCCCCAGCCGAAGCGAGGAAGGAGCTTCAGTTGTCACCGGGGTGGAACCGTAAGCAAGAAGGGCCGTGGTCGCGGGCGCGCTGAAGTGTTTATGGATGACTAAATCCAGGGACTCCGCGGAAGCGGAACCGAACTAGGCCGAAGTGCCCGGGACAGACAGCGGGACACCGAGCCTCCCATAAGCAAGAAACATATCGGAAGTACATAATGACCTGGCCGAGGTAAAGGAATCACCGGAGTGTAGTAGTCTGGCCGAAATGAAGGAAGCACCGGAGTGTGGTAGTATGACCGAGGTAAAGGAATCACCGGAGTGTGGTTTGAATCTTTCAGCCGAAGGGTGAGGTTGATGTGATTGGCGGCGCCATCATGAGAGAGAGGGATGTGAAGTGACACGCTCTGCGATTTCCAAGAAACCTGTTCCCCACACGCCTTGGGAACTGTAAAGCGCGTGAAGAGCACGTCTAAATCTCCATCACTGAATTTGAATAGGCTGCATCGGAGCCGTTGGTTTTTTGCGTATATATTTGGAATAATTGCACAGTAACTCTTCATCTTCTTCATTGCGATTTACCAATTTCGAAAGCGGGAAAAAGAGGGGAATTCGGTGCCTGTGATTCATCTCAAATCAAAACTTCTCAAATTCAACCCAAGTAAGTATGTCTTCCTCTTCACCTTCTGCCTCATCTTCTGCCTCTATTCAAGAAGTAGGGACTACGGATGCTCCGTTAGATATCCCCCCCCCTTCGATACCTCATTCCGGAGAGGAATGAGATTAGGACCGTAGATAGGGCCGATGGGCTGGAAAGCAATGTTATGATGGTTGCCTTTTATCAATGCGCGGAGGAGGATTTGGAGGTGGCCTCTGTAGCGTTACGGATGACGCGAGTGCAGATTGAGAGAGAAGTCCCGTCATTTTACTTTCCCTTTAACTTAGAGTATATAATACCGAACCCCGAGGATAGGGCCTGCTGCCCACCGCGGGGGTTTATTAGTGTGTACATAGATCCCCTTAGAATAGGCCTGAGACTGCCCCTGTGGGACATTGTGATCCGGTTGCTGCAATACTACGGTATTGCCTTGAGCCAACTAGCGCCGAACGCGGTGAGGCAGGTAGTGGGATTCACTGTGGTGTGCAAGAACGCCGGGATAGAACCCACCGTAGAGATGTTTAGGTTTTTCTACCAATTAAAAAACTTCGGGAAATCCAAGGGGTGGTACTCATTCAGTCCCCGAGCCCGAGGTGGGTTCAAGGTTCAAAACCCTAGTAAGGTGGAGGGATGGAAGGAGAGGTTTATATTTGTTAGGAATAAAGTAGCTCTCCCGAAGTGGAGGAGGGATGAGGTACTTGATACCGCTCCGGTGGAGAGCCCGGAGGCCGAAGTCGTACATATATTCCGGTCAGTGGGGACTTTCAAAACCCTCTGTACCGAGGAAGAATTGGAGGGGGCAGGATTGAGCCCGTATTATGCGGGCGATGCGGCTGCCGAAGAGGGTAGGAGTTCTTCTATCTTGCTTTTTATAACTGTCGTTTTGCGTAGGACTAACCATAACCTCTATATGCAGTGGGACGCTTCGGAAAGGAACCTGCCGGAAGCCCCGCGGCTGTTGCCACAGCAAAAAAGAAGGGGAAGGCCACTGAGGTGTCTCCCCGGGGGAAGACAGTGCCCAGTCCACGACCGTCGGCGGGGTCGGAAGAACGGGTTATGTCGGTGGGGTCAATTCCCGGAACGAAGAGGAGGCCGGAGCCTACCGGGACTCCGCTAGCACCATCCAAAAGACCCCGGGTAGGGGAGAGCACGGAGGTAAACTTGAAACGCTGCTCATAATTTTTACGTACACGAAGTGTGTATTATGAAGGCTGAGTTTGGTGTCATTTTTTGTGTAATTGTCCAGGTAGAACAAGTGGCCCCGGGTCTGCTGGGGTTGGAAGGCGCGGACGCTGAAGAACTTCTGCGCTTGGCGCGAGGTATCCTGGACCTCGGCCGTAAGAGCGAGAAGGAAGGGAAGGAGGAACTGGCCGAAGTAGCCAGGGAGCTTCGGGCGCGCAACGACCGGTTAACCCAGGACCTGACCGAGGCACGCAAGAGGGCTGCCTTGGTCGAAAATGAGATTGCGCGTCTGCACGGTGTGGAAGCGGAGACTAATGTCCTCCGAGGTGAAGTGCTGCGGCTGCGGGCAGAGATGGAGGCTCGGGAAGCTGCCGTGGTCGAGGGGCAAGGAGCGATGCTGAAGGCATTCGCCGAAAAATTATTCCAAACCAGCACGTTCCTCGACTTCCAGACGGAGTTCGTGGCAATAGGGGATCAGGCCACTCGATCCGCGCTGCTGGAGCAGGTGAAGGAGGTCTACCCGAATGTGGATGTATATCGTCCAGAATTCGGGTATGACTTTGAGGCAGTGGCCGGAGTGGAAAAGGCCTACTACGCGGCTCTAGCAAATCTGCCGGAGTGGCCCCTGGTGAAGGCCCTAAGGGAGAAGAAACAACTGCTGACGGCCGCGGAGATCGCCAACTGTGAGGTGGACCTGGAACAAGAGTTCATGGCGTTCCGCCGGGGTGAGCTGGTCTCCGAGCCCCGAAACAAAGAGCCTCCCCCACGGATGGAGGTCGAAGCCATAGCTGCGGACGAAGCTGTCGCAGCAAACGAGGAGGGAGAAGCCGAAGTGTCAGAGGGCCGACGAGAGGTGTTGCCCGGAGATACGGAGGCAACTGAGCGGGAGGTCAGTCGATCCCCGCAAATTTAGAAACTATAGATGATAGGATTATATGCAAACATTGTACGAATCATGGATATTGTACTTCCATTTTGTGAAATATAATTCTTTGTTTCTCAGACACTTCATCTTCTCTTTGCTTGCATGATCAATTTGTGTTTGTTTTCGAACTGAACTCCAACTCTTGACATACTTTAAATTGATCGATCTGGTTGACTCTTCTTTCTGTTTAGAATACCGCGGAACTACACGAAACAATAAAGAAACTCATGCGATCACTTGAGTGGTTCCGCGAAGAAAAGAACAACCTGCAAATGCACGTAGTGCCAAAGCTAGAAAAGCAGGTGGCCTCGGCAGAGAGGAAAGTGGTTGAAGCCGAAGAAAGAGCCAAAGATTACGAGCTGAAATACCGGACTATAGCTGCCGAAATGAGCTGTGTCCTTGTTCATCAGAGGGAATATGATCGGATACTGTCGGAGTTCGGTCTTCTGACCTTTGAGGAAGTGGAGGAGCGGGTCATAGAGATCCAGGGCGAAATCTCGGCTCTTACGGCAAATAACCCCGCGGAGGCCTCGGAGCTTGTAAGAAAGCGAGAAGTTCTAGAGTTGCTTCTTAGCATGTACGAAGGGCTGAAGGGCCGAGGCAGGTGGAGGCCTTCTGCCGAGGAATTCATCGCGAGTTCAAGCCGGAGCCAAGGTACCCCAAAAGCTCCCCGGAAGGATAAAAAGAAGCCCTCTGGAAAGAGTAAAGGCATTGTTATCCGAGAGCCAGCTCCAGTGACCACGATTGAAGAAGAGCCTGCTGTGGTTGCCGAGGAAGTAGTCGAGGAGCTGGCCAGGGAAATTGAAGTGATGGCTCCAGAGGAGTGGGACCCTGTGCAGTGGGCCCAAACCCCGAGGTCAGCTCCACAACCACGTAGCCGAGCTCGGACTAGAGACAAAGTCCCCAGGCAAACGCCCAGAGCAAGTCCTCGGCGTCGGGAAGCTCGCGGGGAAGGAAGAGCCGGAGCCCGAGATCGAGGATCTACAAGATCCCGGAGGACACAGCGCAGACCGAGGAGCAGGCCTCAACGCCGGGGCGCTGAATATTGGCTCTGGGGCCGTAGATAATGGCTTTTCTCCTTTTTGTTTTTTGTTTTTTTTTTTTTTTTGAAGTTTTATGTAAAAAACTTTTCGGTGTTATATCATTTAGAAGATAATAGAATCGATGTGATGTGCACAAATGTGTTAAGGAAAACAACAAGTTATTAACTGTTTTAGTTAGGTGTCCGGGAACACAATTCGAATAACTCTAATGTAAATCTCCCCGGACGGATCAGGCGGGAGTAAATTCTCCCCGGACGGATCAGGCGGGAGTAAACACTTCCCCGGTTAAACAGGCGAGATAGTGATATAAGTCCGGGGACGAAATGTGAATCTCCTCGGACGGACCGAGGGAGAGATTTAGTTGTCCGGAGACTAATAATGATAATACGATTGTGTTAGGGCGTCACCGTAACGTAAAGGAAAACATAGCAAGATGCATAAACAAAGAATTTTTATTCAACGATGAGTGCCGGAGCAAACTAAAGAGTACAAAGAGAAATAACAACCATAAAAGAAATTAAAGATAAGATGGTACTTGTGATTTGGCATTCACAGATAGAAGCGCCTCAAGTTGGTTACGTGCCAGCTTCGGGGGATTGAGGTCCCATTGAGATGCTCTAACTGATAGGATCCGGAATCGTGCGCGGCAACGACGCGGTAGGGACCTTCCCAAGAAGCATGTAATTTCCCCTCGGGGGCAGCTTTGCTGGCTGAATTGAGCCGAAGAACTAGGTCCCCGACATTGAACTGAGTGCCCCGGACCCGGAGGTTATGATACTGGGCTGCACGTTGTTTACACCTGGCCTGTTGAATGAATGATTGGTCACGACGATTTTCAAGCTCATCCAAATTTGCTCGGAGAGCCTCGTCATTATCCTCTGGAACCAATGTGATGAGGCAGGGGCTTGGTACACTGATTTCCGCGGGAATAACGGCTTCGGATCCATAAGTAAGGCTGTAAGGAGTCTCCCCGGTGGAGGTATGAGGTGTCGTGCGATAAGCCCATAGGACTTGCGGAAGGTTTTCAGCCCAAAGACCTTTGGCATTATCCAGGCGTTTCTTTATACCCGTGAGCAGTGTACGATTAGTGACTTCAACCTGACCGTTGGCTTGAGGGTGAGCAACCGAAGTGAAAATTTGTTTGATGTGAAGCTCTTCGCACCATGACCGAAAGGGATCATTGGCGAATTGTTTACCATTGTCCGAGATAATAGCACTCGGGATGCCGAAGCGACAAACGATATGGCGCCACACAAACTTCAAGATATTCTGACAAGTAATGGCCGTGAGAGGTTCGGCTTCGACCCACTTAGTGAAGTAGTCTACGGCAACGACCAGGAAATTCAATCCCCCTGGAGCAACTGGGTATGGGCCGACAATGTCGATTCCCCATTGAATAAACGGCCACGCACTCTGGATTCCAGTGAGCTCGGTCTGCGGCAAATGCTTTACACGGGAGTGCAGCTGACACTTGCTGCATTTGGTCACTAAGTCGTGAGCATCGTTGAATAGGGTTGGCCAATAATATCCCCAGCGGAGAACTTTCTTGGCTAATGTCCGGGAGCCGATATGGCTGGCACAGGCCCCTTCGTGAACCTCCCGTAGAACTTGATTAGCTTCGGCAGGAGCGAGACACCGGAGACTCGGTTGTAGGTATGACCGCCGGTACAAGACTCCATCATGAAAGGAGTATTTGGGGGCTTTGAGGACAACTTGCCGAGCTCGCAGCTTATCAGTAGGCAGGATTCCATCTCGGAGATATTGAATGATAGGAGTCATCCAATTCGGATCACTATCGGTCAGTACCGAAACTGTGGCCTCATGAATCGCTGGATGAGATAGGTCTTCGACCATGATATCCGGAGACATATTAGTTCGGACCGCAGAGGCCAACTTGCTGAGCGCGTCTACTCTTGCATTCTGAGCACGCGGTATTTTCTGGATAACAACTGTATCAAGAGTTGACATAAGCTTGAGTGTTAGAGCATGATACCTGACCATTGTTTGATCCTTGGCGACATAAGTCCCCTGGATTTGCTTGGACACGATCTCGGAGTCCGTGAAGAGCTCAAGATGACGAACGTCTAAGATTGAGCGAGCCGGAGCCCGGCGAGAACTGCCTCGTACTCCGCTTCATTATTGGTCACCTTGAATTTGAATCGAATGACGTATTTAACTTCAACCCCCTCGGGGTCAATGAGAAGCACCCCAGCACCACTTCCTCGAGTCGTGGATGCTCCATCCACGAATAGTTGCCATTTCCTAGGTGAAGATACGAGGGTAGCGGGGTGATGTGTATCACTGTCTGCCAAAGACTCATGATTGTCTCCCGAGGTTTCAGCCAGAAAGTCGGCGAGTGCTTGACCCTTGATTGCTCGGCGAGGAAGGTATTGAATATCATATTCACCTAACTCGACAGCCCAATTTGCGAGGCGCCCAGACACCTCGGGTTTGACAAGAATCTGACGGATAGGATGATTGGTCAGAACCCGTATTTCACGCCCTTGGAAATATGGGCGCAGACGCCGAGCTGCCATGATAAGAGCCAGTACAGTTTTTTCCAGCAAGGAGTATCGTGTCTCCGCCCCGTGGAGGACACGACTTGCAAAGAACACGGGATGTTGAACCCCATTGACTTCGTGCACAAGTGCAGTGCTAATAACTTCCTCGGCGGATGCTAGATACACATAAAGAGGCTCTCCGGGAACTGACAAAGTAGGCAGCTGTTGTATATGAAGTTTCAAAGCCTCGAAAGCCTCGGTGCACGCCGGAGTCCATTCAAAGGACTTCGATTGTCGCAAGATTTTGAAGAATGGGAGTTGGCGTTCTGCCGCTTTGGACAGAAAACGATTCAATGCCGCCAAACCGCCCGTGAGGCGCTGAACGTCTCTGAACGTCTTTGGTGGCTGCAGATCCAAAACATCCCGAAGTTTGGCTGGATTAGCCTGAAGACCGTGTTGTGAAACCATATAACCCAGGAACTTGCCGGAGCCAACGCCGAAAGTGCATTTTGCTGGATTAAGTCGCAAATTGTAACGCCGCAAAGTGCGCAACGTTTCGGCAATGTCCTGTACACATGAAGTATGGGTGGTGCTCTTTATAACAAGATCATCAACGTAAACCTCGACATTGCGGCCAATCTGGTCGTGAAAAACTCGGTCCATGAGACGTTGATATGTGGCTCCGGCGTTCTTGAGCCCGAAGGGCATTTTCTTAAAAGCAAAACACCCGAAAGCAGTGATGAATGCTGTCTTGATGGCATCTTGCGGATCCATAAAGATCTGGTGGTATCCCTTATACAGATCCAAGAAACAAAGTGCCACATACCCAGTAATGGCTTCGGACTTTTGGTCTATGGAAGGTAGAGGATAGCAGTCCTTCGGACAATGTTTATTAAGGTCGGAGAAATCGACGCACATCCGCCATGCCCCACTGGACTTAATCACCATTACCGGATTGGATAGCCAGGAGGGGTAATATACTTCGAACAGGATGTCCGCATCCAAAAGTTATTGCACCTCAATTCGAATTGCGTCATTTTGCTCCGGAGCGAATTTCCTTTGCTTCTGCTGTATAGGCTTTACGCTGGGATCGATGTTCAGCTTGTGTGTTATTATATCGGGAGAGACCCCGGGCATATCTAGAGGAGACCATGCGAAGACATCGGAATATTCTCGCAAGGTCCGAATGATAGCCTGGTGTAGCCATGGCACATCCACGGCTCCGACGGTTACAGTCTGTTCCGGCTTGGACGGATCAAGCGGTACTTGGGCGGTGGCATCCCTCAATGAGGTACATTCCCGAGGTTCCAGAGCCGATGATGCTACCTGAAGCTGCCTACTTTGTCAGTTCCTCTCTCCGGAGAGCCTCTTTATGTGTATCTAGCATCCGCCGAGGAAGCTATTAGCGCTGCACTTGTGCACGAAGTCAATGGGGTTCAACATCCCGTGTACTTCGCAAGTCGTGTCCTCCACGGGGCGGAGACACGATACTCCATGCTGGAAAAAACTGTACTAGCTCTTGTCATGGCAGCTCGGCGTCTGCGCCCATATTTCCAAGGGCGTGAAATACGGGTTCTGACCAATCATCCTATCCGTCAGATTCTTGTCAAACCCGAGGTGTCTGGGTGCCTCGCAAAGTGGGCTGTCGAGTTAGGTGAATATGATATTCAATACCTTCCTCGCCGAGCAATCAAGGGTCAAGCACTCGCCGACTTTCTGGCTGAAACCTCGGGAGACAATCATGAGTCTTTGGCAGACAGTGATACACATCACCCCGCTACCCTCGTATCTTCACCTCGGAAATGGCAACTATTCGTGGATGGAGCATCCACGACTCGAGGAAGTGGTGCCGGGGTGCTTCTCATTGACCCCGAAGGGGTTGAAGTTAAATACGTCATTCGATTCAAATTCAAGGTGACCAATAATGAAGCGGAGTACGAGGCAGTTCTCGCCGGGCTCCGGCTCGCTCAATCCTTAGACGTTCGTCATCTTGAGCTCTTCACGGACTCCGAGATCGTGTCCAAGCAAATTCAGGGGACTTATGTCGCCAAGGATGAAACAATGGTCAGGTATCGTGCTCTAACACTCATCCTTATGTCAACTCTTGATACAGTTGTTATCCAGAAAATACCGCGTGCTCAGAATGCAAGAGCAGACGCGCTCAGCAAGTTGGCCTCCGCGGTCCGAACTAATATGTCTCCGGATATCACGGTCGAAGACCTATCTCATCCAGCGATTCATGAGGCCACAGTTTCGGTACTGACCGATAGTGATCCGAATTGGATGACTCCTATCATTCAATATCTCCGAGATGGAATCCTGCCTACTGATAAGCTGCGAGCTCGGCAAGTTGTCCTCAAAGCCCCCAAATACTCCTTTCATGATGGAGTTTTGTACCGGCGGTCATACCTACAACCGAGTCTCCGGTGTCTCGCTCCTGCCGAAGCTAATCAAGTTCTACGGGAGGTTCACGAAGGGGCCTGTGCCAGCCATATCGGCTCCCGGACATTAGCCAAGAAAGTTCTCCGTTGGGGATATTATTGGCCAACCCTGTTCAACGATGCCCACGACTTAGTGACCAAATGCAGCAAGTGTCAGCTGCACTCCCGTGTAAAGCATTTGCCGCAGACAGAGCTCACTGGAATCCAGAGTGCGTGGCCGTTTATTCAATGGGGAATCGACATTGTCGGCCCATTTCCAGCTGCTCCAGGGGGATTGAAGTTCCTGGTCGTTGCCGTAGACTACTTCACTAAGTGGGTCGAAGCCGAACCTCTTACGGTCATTACTGGTCAGAATATCTTGAAGTTTGTGTGGCGCAATATCGTTTGTCGCTTCGGAATCCCGAGTACTATTATCTCGGACAATGGTAAACAATTCGCCAATGATCCCTTTCGGTCATGGTGCGAAGAGCTTCACATCAAGCAAATTTTCACTTCGGTTGCTCACCCTCAAGCCAACGGTCAGGTTGAAGTCACCAATCGTACACTGCTCACGGGTATAAAGAAACGCCTGGATAATGCCAAAGGTCTTTGGGCTGAAAACCTTCCGCAAGTCCTATGGGCTTATCGCACGACACCTCATACCTCCACCGGGGAGACTCCTTACAGCCTTACTTATGGATCCGAAGCCGTTATTCCCGCAAAAATCAGTGTACCAAGCCCCCGCCTCATCACATTGGTTCCAGAGGATAATGACGAGGCTCTCCGGGCAAATTTGGATGAGCTTGAAAATCGTCGTGACCAATCATTCATTCAACAGGCCAGGTGTAAACAACGTGCAGCCCAGTATCATAACCTCCGGGTCCGGGGCACTCAGTTCAATGTCGGGGACCTAGTTCTTCGGCTCAATTCAGCCAGCAAAGCTGCCCCCGAGGGGAAATTACATGCTTCTTGGGAAGGTCCCTACCGCGTCGTTGCCGCGCACGATTCCGGATCCTATCAGTTAGAGCATCTCAATGGGACCTCGATCCCCCGAAGTTGGCACGTAACCAACTTGAGGCGCTTCTATCTGTGAATGCCAAATCATAAGTACCATCTTATCTTTAATTTCTTTTATGGTTGTTATTTCTCTTTGTACTCTTTAATTTGCTCCGGCACTCATCGTTGAATAAAAATTCTTTGTTTATGAATCTTGCTGTGTTTTCCTTTACGTTACGGGGATGCCCTAACGCAATCGTATTATCGTTATTAGTCTCCGGACAATTAAATCTCTCCCTCGGTCCGTCCGAGGAGATTCACATTTCGTCCCCGGACTTATATCACTATCTCGCCTGTTTAACCGGGGAAGTGTTTACTCCCGCCCGATCCGTCCGGGGAGACTTACTTTACTCCCGCCTGATCCGTCCGGGGAGAATTTACTCCTGTCTGATCCGTCCGGGGAGATTAACATTAGAGTTATTCGAATTGTGTTCCCGGACACCTAACTAAAACAGTTAATAACTTGTTGTTTTCCTTAACACATTTGTGCACATCAAATCGATTCTATTATCTTCAAAACGATATAACACCGAAAAGTTTTTTACATAAAACTTCAAAAAAAAAAAAAAGGGAGAAAAAAAGGCCATTATCTATGGCCCCCGAGCTAATATTCAGTGCCCCGGCGTTGAGGCCTGCTCCTCGGTCTGCGCTGTGTCCTCCGGGATCTTGTAGATCCTCGACCTCGGGCTCCGGCTCTTCCTTCCCCGCGAGCTTCCCGACGCCGAGGACTTGCTCTGGGCGTTTGCCTGGGGACTTCGTCTCTAGTCTGAGCTCGGCTACTTGGTTGTGGAGCTGACCTCGGGGTTTGGGCCCACTGTACAGGGTCCCACTCCTCCGGAGCCATCACTTCAATTTCCCTGGCCAGCTCCTCGACTACTTCTTCGGCAACCACAGCGGGCTCTTCTTCGATCGTGGTCACTGGAGCTGGCTCTCGAATAACAATGCCTTTGCTCTTTCCAGAGGGCTTCTTTTTGTCCTTCCGGGGAGCTTTTGGAGTACCTTGGCTCCGGCTTGAACTCGCGATGAATTCCTCGGCAGAAGGCCTCCACCTGCCTCGGTCCTTTAGCCCTTCATACATGCTAAGAAGCAACTCTAGAACTTCTCGCTTTCTTACAAGCTCCGAGGCCTCCGCGGGGTTATTTGCCGTAAGCGCCGAGATTTCGCCCTGGATCTCTACGACCCGCTCCTCCACTTCCTCAAAGGTCAGAAGACCGAACTCCGACAGTATCCGATCATACTCCCTCTGATGAACAAGGACACGGCTCATTTCGACAGCTGTAGTCCGGTATTTCAGCTCGTAATCTTGGGCTCTTTCTTCGGCTTCAACCACTTTCCTCTCTGCCGAGGCCACCTGCTTTTCTAGCTTTGGCACTACGTGCATTTGCAGGTTGTTCTTTTCTTCGCGGAACCACTCAAGTGATCGCATGAGTTTCTTTATTGTTTCGTGTAGTTCCGCGGTATTCTAAACAGAAAGAAGAGTCAACCAGATCGATCAATTTAAAGTATGTAAAAAGTTGGAGTTCAGTTCGACAACAGACATAAATTGATCATGCAAGTAAAAGGAAGACGAAGTGTCTGAGAAACCAACAATTATATTCAACAAAAGGAAGTACAATGTCCCGGACTCAATACAATGATTCAAATATATTCCTATTATCTACAACTTTAAATTTGAGGGGAACGACTAACCTCCCGCTCAGTGCCCCCAATGTCCTCGGGCAACACCTCTCGCCGGCCCTCTGACACTTCGGCTTCTCCTTCCTCATTTGCTGCGACAGCTTCGTCCGCAGCTATGGCTTCGACCTCCATCCGTGGGGGAGGCTCTTTATTTCGAGGCTCGGAGACCAGTTCACCCCGGCGGAACGCCATGAACTCTTGGTCCTGGTCCACCTCACAGCTGGCGATCTCTGCGGCCGTCAGCAATTGCTTCTTCTCCCCTAGAGCCTTCACCAGGGGCCACTCCGGCAGATTCGCTAGAGCCGCGTAGTAGGCCTTTTCCACTCCGGCCACTGCCTCAAAGTCATACCCGAATTCTGGACGATATACATCCACATTCGGGTAGACCTCCTTCACCTGCTCCAGCAGCGCGGATCGTGTGGCCTGGTCCCCTATCGCCACGAACTCCGTCTGGAAGTCGAGGAACGTGCTGGTTTGGAATAATTTGTCGGCGAATGCCTTCAGCATCGCTCCTTGCCCCTCGACCACGGCAGCTTCCCGAGCCTTCATCTCTGCCCGCAGCCGTAGTACCTCACCTCGGAGGACATTGGTCTCCGCCTCCACCCCGCGCAGACGCGCCGCTTCATTTTCGACCAAGGCAGCCCTCTTTCACGCCTCAGTTAGGTCGTGGGTCAACTGGTCGTTGCGCGCCCGAAGCTCCCTTACCACTTCGGCCAGTTCCTCCTTGCCTTCCTTCTCGCTCTTCCGACCGAGGTCCAGGATACCTCGCGCCAAGCGCAGAAGTTCTTCGGCGTCCGCGCCTTCTAACCCCAACAGACTTGGGGGCCCCTGTTCCTTCACCTGAACCAATGATAGCACACAATGATCAGCACAGAAGAATATTCAATGCAATTGCATTAACAGTAGCCGACAACACGACTGGAACTTACCTCCATACCCCCCTCCGCGCGGAGTCTTTTCGCTGCTGTCGGAGGAGTCCCAGATGGCTCCGGCCTCTTCTTGGACATAGGGGTAGGCTTCATTACCCCTACCTGCTCCTCGGACCCAGCACTGGGCCTCGCATCGGATGGCATCTTTCCCCGGGGAGATGCCTCAGCAGATTTGCCCTTCTTTTTGGCCGCCGCCGCCGCCGCGGGGTTTCCAGCCGGCTCTTTCCCGAAGCGTCCCACTGCACACAGAAGGTAAAGTTAGTTATATACACAATCAACAGTTGTAAAAAGCAAGATAGAAGGACTCCTACCCTCTTCGGCGCCCGCATTGCCCGAATAATACGGGCTCAGTCCTGCCTCCTCCAGTTCTTCCTCGGTGCAGAGGGTTTCGAAAGTCCCCACTGACCGGAATACATGTATGACTTCGGGCTCCGGGTTCTCCACCGGAGCGGTATCCAGTACCTCATCCCTCCTCCACTTCGGGAGGGCTACTTTGTTTTTTACGAATATAAACCTCTCCTTCCACCCCTCTACCTTACTTGGGTTTTGAACCTTGAACCCACCTCGGGTTCGGGGGCTGAAGGAGTACCACCCCTTGGACTTCCCGAAGTTTTTTAATTGGTAAAAAAACCTAAAAATCTCTACGGTGGGTTCTATCCCGGCGTTCTTGCACACCACGGTAAATCCCACTACCTGCCTCACCGCGTTCGGCGCTAGTTGGCTCAAGGCAATACCGTAATATTGCAGCAACCGGATCACAATGTCCCACAGGGGCAGTCTCAGGCCTATTCTAAGGGGATCTATGTACACACTAATAAACCCCTGCGGTGGGCAGCAGGCCCTATCATCGGGGTTCGGTATTATATACTCTAAGTTAAAGGGAAAGTAAAATGACGGGATTTCTCTCTCAATCTGCACTCGCGTCATCCGTAACGCTACAGAGGCCACCTCCAAATCCTCCTCCGCGCATTGATAAAAGGCAACCATCATAACATTGCTTTCCAGCCCATCGGCCCTGTCTACGGTCCTAATCTCATTCCTCTCCGGAATGAGGTATCGAAGGGGGGGGATATCTAACGGAGCATCCGTAGTCCCTACTTCTTGAATAGAGGCAGAAGATGAGGCAGAAGGTGAAGAGGAAGACATACTTACTTGGGTTGAATTTGAGAAGTTTTGATTTGAGATGAATCACAGGCACCGAATTCCCCTCTTTTTCCCGCTTTCTAAACTGGTAAATCGCAATGAAGAAGATGAAGAGTTACTGTGCAATTATTCCAAATATATACGCAAAAAACCAACGGCTCCGATGCAGCCTATTCAAATTCAGTGATGGAGATTTAGACGTGCTCTTCACGCGCTTTACAGTTCCCAAGGCGCGTGGGGAACAGGTTTCTTGGAAATCGCAGAGCGTGTCACTTCACATCCCTCTCTCTCATGATGGCGCCGCCAATCACATCAACCTCACCCTTTGGCTGGAAGATTCAAACCACACTCCGGTGATTCCTTTACCTCGGTCATACTACCACACTCCGGTGCTTCCTTCATTTCGGCCAGACTACTACACTCCGGTGATTCCTTTACCTCAGCCAGGTCATTATGTACTTCCGATACGTTTCTTGCTTATGGGAGGCTCGGTGTCCCGCTGTCTGTCCCGGGCACTTCAGCCTAGTTCGGTTCCGCTTCCGCGGAGTCCCTGGATTTAGTCATCCATAAACACTTCAGCGCGCCCGCGACCACGGCCCTTCTTGCTTACGGTTCCACCCCGGTGACAACCGAAGCTCCTTCCTCGCTTCGGCTGGGGGGGGAGGCATCTGATAGGGATGGCCCGATCACTTTGGGTCAGGTTAATACCTGAGCCCACTGACCGGCCCAGCAAGCACGCGTAGGCCCAGCAGGCCCAGAAACACGCGTCGGTCCAACAGATGGTTTGTTCCGCGAATCAAGGCTCACGATTCTGTCAAGTTCAACATTGCGTTGGACTCACTCATACTCTTGAAGATCTAGAGTATGAGGATTGGCATAACGAACTCTCTTAGCCGCGTTGAGTGGACGGCGGCGATCGACATCGGTAAATTCATCGTTGCGTTCTCGTGATTCGTTAGAACTACCATGGTCCTCGGAAGAACCAGGTCGTTCCCGTCGCCGATCTTGACGCCCGCGATGCCCCGGGTCTTGCTGATCACGCGAGTGTTGACGATGTGGAGGCACCGCGGGATTGGCATCATGTCCGGCATGCCCCGCGGGGTGTTGGCGATTAGCCGCCCAGTCTTGAAGAACATGGGCATGCTCTTGTAGGAAAGCCTGGAGCAATTCTGGTGTGACTTGAATGTTAACCGGTGGTTGGGCAGCAGCGGGATTAGGGTTTTGCATGTCTTGAGGGGGTGGAGGTAGATACTGATTGTCTGGATTCGCAACCGGGCCTTGATTGCCCTGATGATGAGATATACTCCTTGCCGGCAATTGCCTCGGCGGCAAAACTTGATCCACGGGTGGATCCTGGTTGGATTGATCACCGTGGCGAGATTGATTCAAACGAGTCGTCACCATTATCTTTGATTACACTGTGAACGTCAAAAATTGCTTTACGGTTCCCACAGACGGCGCCAATTGATAAAGCGCAATCCGGTATCCAATCAATTCAGCCTAAATCAGTGCAAGAAATATAAAAACACACAAGATATACGTGGTTCGATCCGGAGATCTACGTCCACGGGCAGAAAATCACTCTTGCCGAGGTGTTTCTTTCACTAGAACTTTGAGTTTACAAGCAACAATCCAGAATACAGAATGCGAACCCTAATTCAGAGTTCTTTTCTCATATTTATACTCAACTCTCCTAAACCCTAACTGAACCCTAACTAACTTCCTATACTCACGCCTATTTCCCGCTGCCTGGCGGTTGGGAACGAATCGTGAGCCTTGATTCGCGGAACAAACCATCTGTTGGGCCGACGCGTGTTTCTGGGCCTGCTGGGCCTACGCGTGCTTGCTGGGCCGGTCAGTGGGCTCAGGTATTAACCTAACCCAAAGTGATCGGGCCATCCCTATCAAACTGCTCGTCATTTTAGGCTGTGAGCTTGATTGAACTTAAAAACCTAAAACTCTAGGAGTGACAATCTTCTTGGCATTAATAAGCTCAAACTTTTATAACACATCTTCAAGTTTCCCTTGGAGAAGAATTGTTTCAGTGGTGCGATCCTTAACAAAAAGTTAAAATACTCACCGTTATCACTACTAAATTGAGAAATGCTAAGTAGGTTCTTTTTCATTTCTGGAACATGAAAGGAAGATTATTTATGTTGAAGATTCTACCAGTGTATCTGAATTTGGAATCACCAATATGAGATATTAACAGGCCTGAATCATTGCCAAGATGCGGCTTGCTGCCACTCTGATAGTCAGCAACTATATTCAAATTTCCGAAGTCACAGTAACATGATTAGAGGCTCCAGAATGTGGGAACCAACTGGAGTACTCTGAGTTGGTGTCTTGGTTGGAGAAATTGGTACTAGCTTGATTTGCTTGAGGAGCATTGGCAAATATGTTACCTGGAACATTGATTATGTATCCCTAATTGTTGTTTGAAGGCTTGTAGTTTTGATCTCTGTTATAGCACTTCTCTGTGGTGTGAGTGTAGTTGAAACCAAATTTGCCTCTATTGTTTCCTCATTTTCCATTGCTAGTGTTGTTGCCTCTACCTTTTCCATTAGCGTTGTTCTTGTCTCCTCCATCTGAGGCCATATTAGCAGTAGGGAGAGATATTTCTTAAAAGGGTCATGACAAGCTTCCCAATCTGATTTCATAGCTCAATAGGAGTGCACAACATCTCTAAGTGAATATGCATCTATTTTAGATCTAACTGACACCATCACAGGTATATAGTCTCCGATGAGACCCCCATGAATATGTATGATTTGGTCTTCATCACTTAGCTTATGTTCTATTGCAGCCAAGGCATCATAACATGCCTTGATTTTTATGAGGTAGTCCTTCGTGCTCAAGCTTCCTTTTCTTAGAGTCTGGAACTCCAGTTTGTATTGTAGCTTTCTTACCTTTGTTTGACTGGAAAAATTGTTTCCAGTGTGTTCCATAAGTCACAAGTGGACTCAACTCCCACCATGACGAAGATAGAGGCCATGAAGCAAGTAGTTGATCTTACATCTTGTACACCTAAAAGTCTGGATTATTTTCACACTTCCTCCTCTTGTAATGAAATTTTGTGGTGCTTTAATTTCTCTCGTGTGGTATTCCTCGAGGCCGTAGCCTCTGATTGCAGCTAGGATCTATTGCCTCCATATAAGATAATTGTTATCTCCAAGCTTTACAAAAATAACTAGGTTTTGTGGTTACACCACCTGGATCTGGTTTAGACCAGTGGTTACATTAATACAATTGTCACCTTCTTTGCTAACTATTTGTCCACAAGTTCGGCTGTCTTGCTAGCATTAGTATCATCTCCCATTTTAGGAACATATTCTCTCTTCTAGGGAGTAAATCAAGGCAACTTTGACTAGAGATAAGAAAGGGTGGTAGTATAAAAAACAGGATCTTTCAATCTTGCTTTGATGCTATGTTGGAAAGTTGACAGACATATGAATGCAATAAAGAAATGAAAGAGAACATGGTTGCAACTTAGGTAATAGCAGGCGGCTACTGTTCTATTGATCATAAAGGAGGAAATATGTTACATTTATAGTAAGCTATCCCTAGCAACTTGTATCTACCAATGCTAAGATGTTGACAAGTGTACATTATCTAACGACCACAAACATATTCTTTTGGGAAAAATCTCATGCTATAATGGTTTTAGGCTTTTACTCACCTTGGCTTTGAACAAATGACAGTTATTTTCTTACCCATGACTATAATATGTGATTGTGCAACACATCTAAGTCGAAAATCGGTAGTCAAACGGTTTTGTGTCGCCTAGCGCCTAGGCTCCCCTAGCTGACCCGATAATTTTTTTTTTGCATATATAAGCATTTGTCATGAAATTTCAAATATAAACCTATATATAATTAAAATACCATTTATCTGTAGTTCTGCATGAAGCTAAAAATGTATAAGAAAATAAAAATAAAACAAAAAACTTCTGCCCAAAATTGTGAGGGTTGGGAAGTAGGGGGGCGACAAGGTTGAAAAAGTGAAGGGTGAAGGTTTGCTTTCTTTACACTTCAATTTTTAATTATTATGATTTCTAACTATCAACTCAACTAAAAATGTCGTTTTGAAGAATTAAAAATTAAAAAAAAAAAAAAAATTTAAAACGTCTGTGACTGATTTGGCCACCTAGGAAAGGGTCTGGCATGCTGCCCACTACAACAAAATGGTCTATTGAGATAACAAAATGTGATCTCAAATAATGAGTATTTGTAACAACTTGTGAAAAGTGGTCTAAAATAATTAGTACTAGATGTCTACCCGTGCGATGCACGAGATGATTATTTTTTTATTACAATAATAATATATAATAAAATTATCAACCTATATATTTTTTGCAAATATAAAATCAAGAGTTGATATTTTTTGTCCAATTATCTTTCTTCCTCCTTACATATTCTTTTCCTACATGCATGTTTTTTCACATTTAATATCCCCAATTATCACAAATTGAAACTACTAGTTTGATATTCATAAATTTTTATTACTCGATTTTTTATATTTTACTTTTAATACATTTCATTATCACAAACTAAAACTACCAATTATATTTTCATAAATTTTGTAAATTCGATTATTTGAATGCATGATCTGATGATACTGAATATTTTATGTAAAATTATATATATAACTTGAAATTTGATTCATTTCTCTCCCTATTATTTCAGCAGTGCATAAAGACAAAACAATGTCAAATATTTTGAATAATTATCGTTTGAAAGCCACATATATTAAATAACATAATATTAGTATAAAAAGTCACAAACATATTAGTTACTTAAGTATATGGGTAGTAAACTATAGTATCATGTCATATTCAAATGAAAAATAATTGACTTATTATTTTTATAGGTAACATAATTTTCTTTTCACAAAACAGAAATAAAAATAAGCAAACTCTTGCAATAAACAAATCACTTCAGCAAATATATCTAAACTTTTTTTTGTTGTAACTTGTAAACCTAATAAATATGTATCCTTCATGAACTTTTTTTAAACCAAATAATTTAAATTATCCAAAAATTATTAAAATTAAAAAAGGTAAAATTAAAGTAAAAAAATTTAATCTTTTAAAAAAATTAATCCGTTCAAAACAATATTATTTTTAGAATTATATCACATTTCAATTTTATATACTAATGTAAAAATCAAAATGTCATTATCATCCTAAAATGTTATTTTACCCTTAAAAATTAATATTTTAATTATAATATATGCATTATGTATATTAAATTGAAGATTATTAAAAGATGAATAATTTGTTATATTTCTTATGAAAAAACCGAGTTGAGACGAAAGAATTATAAGACCTTGAAATTTCGAAGGGAAAAGATAAATAAAAAAAAGATTAAAGAAAAAGAAAAAGAATTGATTGGATGAGAACCCACAAAAGAGGTGGATGAGACTCGTCTCTCCCTTTTTTAGGGATTCTCTTTTAATAAATCACTTAGTAAACATTTTATAGAACAATTTTAATAATTAAAAAAAAAAACAAATTAGGCGAAAAATTTGTGGGAGCGAGATGTGTTTTTCCCTACGTTTGAGCAACTCTCTTTTAATATTAGGTAGATTTGTCACAACTTATGAGTATTTGTCACAATTTTATTGTCATCTCAATAAATCGTCACAAATAATATATTTGACCACAAAAGTGGTCTCAAATGCGTCTAATTTTTTTTTGCAAAAACTATTTGTTTATAAAAGTAGTCTTAATGCAGACACCATCTTTTAGTGCTGATTTACTTATAACTAAAATTAGGTCGGCTCCCAAGCGCCTGGCGCCTAGTCGCCTAGTCACCGCCTATGCCCATTTTCATCACTAGTATTTATTTGTCGTTACAGTGTCATACAAAAGCTGGAACTTGTGTTTAGCCAACAACATGTTATTTCCTTTAATCAAAAGTCTAGGGCCGTGTTCACTTATGGCTGGAGGAGGTTAAAATACTGTATGCTGAGGGAGATAAAGTGAAAAGAGAACATTTGATTAGATAAATGGATGTTTGATTTTGTTGATTGGAGATTGGATTGATGTTTACTTTTAATTTAAAATGTGAGAACAAAGTGATGTGATGATATTGCCAGCCACTTTAAAAGAATCACAATCCGATTGGCCCAATCCTCAAGTGATAAATAAACGCAACTAAGGTGTAAAAGCTTATTATTTGTCTCATGAATTCTGGTATAACTTTTACTTTTGCCGAATTTGATGAGTTTACCTCTTTTAAAAACTATAATTTTTTGGTCTATACATCATCTTACTAGTTGTTTTAAACTATCCAATCACATATAATTTCTTTGTGAAACTAATATTTTTTAATTAATAAACAAAAATTGACTTTTAAAATTGAAACTTTTTGTTGGCAAAAAATATTCTAAAATAGGAGTCATTTTTTGGCCGGAAGAAGCATCATGACGACGATGATGATCATGACGACGATGATGATGATTTATTTTCTTTATTTTTTTAAACGTAATTTTATCTTCAAATATATAATAATAATAAAAAAAATTATTTCCTATATTTTTTTAAATACAATTTTATCTTCGAATAAGTTAATTAAGATATAGGAGGAACGGAGAAAGAAAACTCTCAGCTAAACTTCCCCTCTCCTCATAAATTCTTTAAATTATCTTTCATTAATATTATCTTTCTTTCTATTGATCTATCGTATAAGTATTAGATATGGTAGGCTAAAAAATCAGAGATTTCTTAAGGGATGTTGATAGAAATTGTGATAGGGATAATATTGAAAAAAAATTGGAGATAAAACTACGAAGAGCATCTATTTAAACACAAGATGAAATCTTAAACACTACTACAAAAACTGTTAATCACTACGCCTAAAAGACAACGGTTGTACGTATAAACCGTTGTCTTTGAGAGATCAACCGTAGTTGTTATGTGAACCGTAGTGGAAGTCAAAAAAAATTCGCTAAACGACAACGGTTATTGTACAACCGTTGTTGTTGAACCGTAGTCGTTTTGTTATTTTTCGCTTAAAGACAACGGTTATTATATCCGTTGTTAAAATACCGTAGTCAAATGTTTTTTTAATTATATTAAATATGAATGATATTTTTGTGTGGTCATCAACAACGGTTATCACAACCGTTGTTATTGGTGCGTTGTCATTATTTAAATTTAATGTCCTTATTTTTTTTTAAATAATTATTTTACAAGATTAAAATACTTTTTATTGTTGTACAATTAAAAAATATTTATTATAATTATTTTTAAAACTTTATTTTTCTTGATGCTTCGTATTTTGGCCTATCAAGTACTTTTAAGTTACTTATACATTGTTTTTTTCTGGGTATACAATGTTAATAGATTATTAGTTATTTTATATTCATTACTAGCTGTATATTTAACATCATTTATGTATATTTTAAAATCTTAATATTACAATTTTTTTTTTAATATTAATAACCGATCAATATGACAGTTGTACTGGGCCAAGTAAACCGAACACTATTAAATGATATTCTGCCTAAACCAGTCGAGCTACGGAAAATGATAGAAAAATATATATTTTTCTTCATATTTTAATATATGTAAATGTAATTTAAAGGTATCATATAATTATTTATTCGCATAAACAAATATTCAAAAGTTGTTCGACGCCAATTAAACCGAACTGTAACACCCCATATTTTTCTGCATATTATTTACAATTATATTATATATTTAATAAAAATATTATTTATTTAATTTATTTTCTTGTTACACATCCATAAAGTGTCGTAGATTACTGTGTTTCTTGATCAGATCCCGATATATACAAGAATTAACATTCATAATCTTTTAAGATATACACTTAGATATTGATCCCCTAATCCTCATCTTATTAGAATATAATCTTATCTAATAAGATATGAAATCCTAATAGGTGACCTATTAATCCCTAACTATAAATACACTATTATATACGCCATCTTGAGACGCCCAAAAAGAAAGAAAGAAAAGAATCAACAACTCCATATTTACTTTACTGCAACAACAACAGGTAACTGGTCATTCTTGAAATTCTTGATTATTAGTATTTCTTTTTCCTACCAGTAATGCCTCTATTTTCAATTGGATACCTATAAGGTCACATAATCATGATGTTTCCGAAAACTAATAATAGTAAAGAAGCCAATTCAAGCCTTCAGAATTAATACCTCCAGTTTCTTTTCAAATCCAACGTTTGGATTAATCACCAAGTTACCATTCCATTGATTCCAAAATTCAAGTAGTGCCCACTTTATTTACAAAATTGTTTAGCATAGTCAAGGTCTTATTTCTTATTAAAAATTATTACTTCAATTTTAATTGTTAGATAGATAATTAAGACGTTTCTTATTTTACTAATATATAGGGTATTCTGATCAAGAACACGGTGGTTAATCATTTACGCAAGGTTTTCAAGGTTATTGCTTTTCTAAGGTGGGGGTTTCTTACTCGTTTGTCATTATTAATTATGTTTGTATGATATGTGTACATGTTTAACTTTTATTATATGATTTGTGCCTTGCACCCCTAAGTATGATTGATTAGTTCAATCCCTCAAGCTTTGCATGCTACTTTGCTACATGCCCCTAAGTTATAAGTTATGTGGATACTCGTTACCCACCCTCAAGTTATAAGTCATGTAAGTATTTATTACTTACCCTTAAGTTTTATGTCATGATTATAATTGTTATTACATGTTATACTATCAAGGGTGTAATTAGTTTTGACAAGCACGAGCTGGATGTAGCTCACCCCCACTACTTTTAACATTTTCAGGTCGAGGGGCTGGACGTAGAGGAGATGGGGTACGGTGAAAGCATATGCTCCAAATATAAATTGATTTTTCCTATTTTTTTTTATATTTGCAAGTTAGTCGAAGACATTATTTTCTTAAAAGTTAGATTTTGATAATTGTTATGAGTTGGAAACAATATATATATTTTTTTATTTAAATGATTCAAGTTCTTTCTTAGATTATATACTTATAAAATTTAGTTAAAGTTTGTGAATTATTTTGGTTGTGAATGCTATTAGAATCTGATTAAGTAGGAATTGATTTGCACTCGTATGAGCCTCCTTTCACACGGTCAATAGTACACTCGTATGGATTTTTTTTTCCATACGATCAGTATTATATTATGTATTGTTAGTTAATTATATTATAAGCATGTCAATGTATGATACTAAATAATCCCTTATTTAAGATAATTGTGTTCGCAAATAGATTTAGATGCATTTTCCATTTGGTTCTTAAAAAAAAAAAAAAAAAAAAACAATTACTTATCTCTATTTGAAAAGGCTTTAAAATATTTTTATGAAAATCGGGTCGTTACACGAACACTATGAAATGATGTTCTGCCTAAATCAGTCGTACTACGAAAAATGATATAAAAAAAATATATATATATATATATATTACTTCATATTTTAATATATTTAAAATGTAATTGAAAGTTATCATATAATTATTTATTAGCATAAACAAATATACAAGTGATGTCAAAGTTAAGATTTTTTTTTAAAAAAGAGGGTGCTACTGAGATTCGAACCCTAGACATATTTGCTCATATGCCAATTACTAACCAGTCAAGCTATCCACACTTTCATGCAATGAAACCAAAACAAGATTACTTATTAGCTTAAACCAATATAAAAATCATGTCAAAGTTAATATTTAAAAAAAAAAGGTGGCGCTGAGAATCGAACACTGGTCTCCGTCTCCTTATATGCAAAGCACTAACCAGTCAGGCTACATATACTTTTGTGATATGAGTGAAAACTTATATTATTTGTAATGTTTTACAGACTAGAACTAAACCTTAAAAATATCTTCTCTCCCAATCTCACGTACATAACGCAACAGACTCTGCTCCGCCGCTGCAATTCCGTGTTTCTGCTTCGCTGATCCTGATCTGATTCTGCTCCGCCGCTGATATAATTCTCCTTCTCCTCCGCGCACGATCCCTTTACCCTGCTTCTCCTTCGCCGTTTACCCTGATTCCCCTCCGTTGTGCTACCGTCGACGCTGCGTCTTATCCTCCGTCCCGGTGGTTGTTTGTCGTTTGCAATATTCAGGTTTTCATCTTCGTCGCATTCTTTTTGAGATATATATTCTTAAATAACGTTAATTAGCTAATTTTTAGATAAGTTGTTGTTGTAAATTGATGATTAGTTGTATAAACTGATGCTGCTCTTTTGATTTAGTAGCTGTGTTTTAGTTGGATGTATCGACGTGTAGTATTGCTTAAATTTAGGTGCTCATTGTGATTAGTTGTATAAATTGATGCTGCTCTTTTGATTACAAATCATAATGTGTTGCAATCACTTTTTTTCTATTTTTCGCCTTCCTGAAAATCAAGCTTGACAGATTTCAATTATATTGTTATTATCTCATATTGCTTCTGTTTAAATTGTGTGAGAGCTGCCATGAACCACGTCTTTAGTTTTATTTATTATGACGATCAACTCATTCTGATGGTTCTTATATTTTGTCTGATTAATCTTGTCGTTGATTTTTAATTAAATGACAAAAATGTTAAAGGAGTAAAAGAACAGTTCTTGATTAACTTTTCAATATGTAACTAAGAATTTATTAATCTCTGGTATATATGCTTGTATTCTTGTTCAAAGATCTTTATTGCCTTTGAGAAAGCAATAATTTGGTTTTTAATGTGATGTTGTAAATACATTGCTTACGTACGGAATTTCTTTTTATTGTTATCACATGCTTTTAGTATACAACTCCGAGGCAACAATTTAGTAATCTAGTTGTCTAATGCTCCCCCAAGTTTCTGGAGTCTTACTTTTGTTTTTCTTATAGTTATTTTAGGCTATGAATATTATTTGTATGGCATAGAAAAAAAAATTAGTGATTGGATAATTGAAATTCGACAAACTTTGATATAATATTAGCGAAAAACTAATAGTTACATTTGATGATGAAAAACTGTTACAATTATATAATAATGGGAGAAATTCGATTGAATTAACACGTTTCTTAACTTTGTAACGTTATTGGACACGTAACAATTGATGATTACACGGATTCCGTTGTCATATAGTATTTTTTATTATGAGATGTATAATTGAGTGCCGACTGTATATATATACATATATATATTTTTTTTTTGCCTTAGTTCTGTGTATATTTGAATTTAATTGTTTTGTAGTTCTATAGAAGCATACCTACACAGTATACAATTATTTCTTGTTTTTGTTTTTTTAGGGATCATATAGGGTCGAAATGGAAAAGGAATGGATGTTTAAGGATAGGTTATCGGATGAGTACAATGTTGGTGTACAGTACTTCATGCGTTTCGCAATGGAGAACGTTGCTGATCTGAATTCAATGTCCTGTCCGTGTGCATCATGTGGTAACCTACAAAAGAAAAATTATCATGTTGTGAAGATGCATTTGTTGGCAAATGGTATTGATAAAACATATATTAAATGGATATGGCATGGAGAAGAGCCTACATCAGACCAGTTAATGCATGATGGTGATCAGGTAGAGATGAATGAACATAAATTGTTAGACGAAGAACCTATAGAGATGGTTAATGATGCATATGACGAGAGTGATAATACAGATGAATTCCTGAAATTATTAGAAGATGCTGAGAAACCTTTATATCTTGGATGTTCTAAATTCACAAAGTTATCTGCAATCATGAAGTTATATAATTTGAAGGCAAAGCATGGATGGAGCGATTCTTCGTTTAATGAACTACTTCTTCTGATTGGACAATTACTGCCAGAGGCGAATGAATTGCCTTTATCATTATATGATGCAAAGAAAAGCTTGAATACATTGGGTATGAATTATGTGAAGATTCACGCTTGCCCAAATGATTGTGTCCTATATTGGAAGGAACATGACGAGAGAAGTGATTGCCCTACTTGTGGGGTCTCAAGATGGAAAATCGACAAAAAATCCAACATAAGTGAAGGAATCCCTGCTAAGGTCTTATGGTACTTTCCACCTATTCCAAGATTTCAGAGAATGTTCAGAAATAAAGTTGTGTCGAAAGATTTGACATGGCATGCTGATGGGAGAGTTTATGATGGTCATTTGCGTCATCCTGCAGATTCACCCTCTTGGAGACTAGTTGACCGTAAGTGGCCCGGTTTTGCCTCGGAGAAAAGAAATCTTAGATTGGCATTATCAGCGGATGGGATCAATCCATACAAGACGTTGTCTTCTACCTACAGTTGTTGGCCTGTACTATTGATCACATACAATCTTCCTCCATGGTTATGTATGAAGAGAAAATTCATTATGCTCACTTTATTGATATCTGGCCCTAAACAACCGGGGAATGATATCGATGTTTATTTGTCTCCCTTAATTGATGACTTAAGGAAATTGTGGGAAGTAGGTGTTGATGCGTGATGGATATCGCCGTCAAAATTTTGTACTTAGAGCGCTTTTGTTATGGACGATTAATGATTTTCCCGCATATGGAAACCTATCAGGGTGTAGTGTAAAAGGATATTATGCGTGTCCTATTTGTGGTGAACATACATATGCAAAACGACTAAAGTACGGGAAAAAAATGTCATACACAGGCCACAGAAGATTTCTTCCGCATAATCATCCTTTTCGAAAGCAGAAGAAGGCATTTAATGGAGAACAAGAGTTCAACTCGGCACCAAAATCATTGAGTAGACGGGAGGTGTTAGATAAAGTTGAAGCAATTGACTGTAATTGGGGTAAAACGAGTAACAATTTTAAGTCGAAAGCTGATGGTCCCAAAACATGTTGGAAAAAGAAATCCATATTTTTCCAACTTGAGTATTGGGAACATCTCCATGTGAGACATGTTCTAGATGTGATGCACATAGAGAAAAATGTGTGTGAAAGTATAATTGGTACATTGCTAGACATTCCCGGGAAAACGAAGGATGGAATAGCCGCCAGGCGAGATCTTGAGGAGATGAAGTTGAGGACTGAATTGGCACCAGTTGTGCAGGGAAATAGAATATTTTTGCCACCGGCTTGTTATTCACTAACAAGGGAAGAGAAACGTAAGGTTTGTACATCTTTTTCTAAGATGAAGGTGCCTACGGGTTATTCGTCCAATGTAAGTAAATTGGTATCGATGAAAGATTTGAAACTTATTGGTCTTAAGTCGCATGACTGCCATGCTCTGATGCAACAGTTACTCCCAGTGGCCATTCGTGGTGTGTTACCGGATAATGTTAGGCATGCAATAACCCGATTGTGTTTCTTTTTTAATACTTTATGTAGCAAAGTGATAGATGTCTCAATGTTAGATGAAATGCAATCAGAGATTGTGAAAACTTTGTGTCTGCTAGAGAAGTATTTCCCACCATCGTTCTTTGATATCATGGTTCATTTAACAGTTCACCTAGTAAGGGAGGTAAAATTGTGTGGACCGGTTTGGGCTATATGGATGTATCCTTTTGAACGTTACATGAAGATTTTGAAAGGTTATGTTCGAAACCGAAATCGGCCTGAAGGGTGCATAGCAGAATGTTATATTGCTGAGGAGGCTGTTGAATTCTGCTCGGATTATTTGTCAAGTGTGCACTCAATTGGGATTCCAAATAGTAATCGAAACAATAATCTTACTAAACCTTTGTCAGGAGCCCGATTGGAAAATGTCGATCATGAGGAGTGGATGCAAGCTCATCGTCACGTACTTGCCAATGATCCTGATATAGAACATTATATCAAGTAAAATCTCTTAATTGTTATTATATGTTTTTTGTGTTTGAAATAAAATCAGACTCACTAACATTTTGCATCATATTAAAATAGATTTAGAGAACAATATATCGGTTAATCTTACAAATAAATAACTTATTGTAGTTGGTATACAACTTGTCGGAAGAGTGGAAAGCAAAGTGTTTGAGTTCTGCTGGAGAGAAGTGGAAGCAGTGGAAAGGAAAATTGACTAGAGATTGGGTTTATGGGAGAATCGGAAGTTCGGATCTCAATACTCCTCCGACTAAATACGTGATTGACCAGGCGGATTGGAGTGAATTTGTAATTAAACGTTTAGGCGACAATTTCAGGGTACAAAAGTCATTATTAATCTTTTGTTTCATTAGATTAATAATTGTATTTTTTACAATTAAATTATTAATTGTTATCATTGTATTTGTTTTTTTTTTTGCCATAGCAACTAAGTAAACTTCAATCGGAAAGGGCATCGACTTCAAAAGAATATCCTTATCGACTTGGTCGGAAAGGATATGCGCGGTATGCTAATGAGAATGTAAGTATCTTGTATAATATTATTACAGTCGTAGTTCACAGGATTAGTTTACACCAAGTCGGACATTGATGATGTGCGGGGGGAGTGGGCCGAATGCGTCCAAGACAACATATATGAATAATCAGGTATTAAGAAATCTTGGTGATTGTTCGTTCTATACTTATGAAAACGAAATTTAGATTACTTGGTGGAAAATTGCTAGACATTTGACCAATTAGTTTTAAGTATTTTTTTGCTTATTCTTTTCATCCAATTTTTTTAGTTATGAAATGGTGGTGTTTTTGGATTCTATGATGTGAATGATGACGCAATTTTTAATATTTAATTTGGTTTCATGATGATAGATTATGAGTTCAAATGACTTTTTATATCCTTTCTATGACTTTGTCCTATTTTCGTCTTGAAATTTATATATTATCTTATTTGGATTTTGCCGTCACTGTTAATAATGAGAATCTTGTTTGTTCTTTCTTTAAAACTTAAATGCAGGATGCTATCTCAGAGAAGAATACCCAAGGAAGACCAACAACATGATTGTGTGGAGAAATTTTTTGGTACTTCATTTGCAATTCAAGTGGGAGTTGATTAGAGAACTCTTTGTTGTTTGTGTGATTTGAACCCAACGTTGAATTATTGTAGTAATTGTTGAATGCTTGATTTGAATCGAATGGTGAATTATTTTTATGATTGTCAACATGTATTCACATGTTAGAGAGAATGAGTTATTACTTATATTTTTTAAATGCAAAATGTTGATCGTATGTTTAATTATATTGTAATTTCATTAATATAATAAAAAAATGTAATTCACAATTTCCAAATTACCATCAACAACCATTTTTTTTTTAAATTTTAAAAATCTACCACAACGGTTGTAAACCGTAGTCGATGAATAACAAGAAGCGTAGTCTTACTTCATTTTTTCTACATTTCAAACCGTGGTGGATTAGATCCAAAACCGTAGTCAATTCCATATACAACTACGGTTGCCATTTCCAATAACTACGGTTACTAAATCCAATTTGAACCGTAGGCGTTCATATCTATTACTACGGTACCAACCGTAGTAAAAAGAAATTGTGGACCGTAGTAGTACATACCGTAGTGGTAGACCATCTACATATAACAACGGTTGAAAACCGTAGTCGTTGGGATATATTACTACAGTTTCAACCGTAGTCATATTAAATTTCTAACCGTAGTCTTATACTGTGCGAATACACTTAGAGAACGACCACGGTTCATAACCGTAGTCTTTATTAACAACCACTACGGTTTTGAACCGTAGTTAAATGTAGAGGGTCTACGACTACGGTATGTACCACTACGGTCAGTATATGCCTTTGACTACGGTTTTTGACCGTAGTGTTAAACAGTTTTTGTTGTAGTGAAACTATATCTAATAAAAATCCGGAGGTAGTATTATTATTAGAGGAGGTTACTTGTGCAACAATTGCACGGATCTTACATTCATGCAATCCAGGTCATGGATAAAAAAGTATTACTATTTATGCCTAAATGTATTACATGTGATGGGTAAATATATCATGGTGAAAATGTATCACCATTTATGTTATAATGTATTACATTTTCTGAGTTCATGTAATACCTTTAAACATAATTAAATTGTGATGATATCCAATTCGAATTGCACCGTCCAACTTGATGCATATGAGATTTTACCTCATTATTATTATGTTTGTTACATATATAGGATTATAAACAACAAAAACTTTGTCAAGTCTTTGATATGGTGGCATTTGAAAGCCTGGTTTTTTTAAAGTAATTGACTAGATTAGGATTTGGGCTTTAATTAATTAATAGGTTATATTGATTAATTAATTAAAGCAGACCAGAATATTAGGTCCATATACCTAGGGTATATGAACTATATATATACATATATATATATATATATATATATATATATATATATATATTCTCCCTATTGTAGGGAAAATTAATCTTGTTAGAACGAAACATCAAATAGTTCAATAAAGGATTTCCTAGCGATCACTTATTGAACGATTGTACCGAGTATAGTTCCTGCGACGGACAACATACGCGTGAATACCTGAAGTGGTGAATCAATAGCTCAACTCTGTCCGATTAATTACGCAACAAGTAAGTTATTCCTACTTTAGCGTAATCTATGCTCAACATTTAATTCAGTTATAAATCACGATCATAATTCTCGATTGTTTATTTCGCTGCGTACATTAGATGTAGTTGAGAAATCCTAACAGTGGTATCAGAGCACGAGGCTCGATTTATAATTAAAAATTCAATTATATTATTTTGTAATTGGATTTGATTTAATTTGATTAAATTTTGAAGAATTTCCGTGAACTGTTTAGAAATTTTAAGCAAAGCTGTTGGTTTTTAAAATGATTGTGGACCACAATGAACATTTTTAAACCTGTTGCCAACCCATTTTCGAAACTTAAAACTGCAATAATGGAATACGCAACAATTTTATTTTTGAATGAAACTAGTAATATTCCCGTGCGATGCACGAAAGTTTATTTAGAAAGTAATAATTTTAATAAAATTAAATATGATATAATATAATATTTAAATATGTGATCATTTTATCCTAATAAAATATATATTTTTTAAAATATAGGATAAAACATGATAGGTATGGCCCAGTAACTTCGGGTTGGACTAACCCGCCAGCCGAGTCCATTGGGCCCAGAAGCGTGAGCCCAACACAGCTAAGCCGGCCCAGTTCCGAACACAGCTAAGCCGGCCCACTTAGGTGAGCCCGCGAGCCCAACACAGCTGAGCCCAGTCGCGGCATATTTGGAAATTGAGATCCCCATGATCTTTTCCCAACTGCCATGCAGATTTGGTGGGCAAGATTATAGGGATTTAGTTAGGGTTTTGATTTGTATAGTATAAATAGGAGAATTGAAGACGGATTTAGGGTTCGTACTTTTGTATTCTGAAACTACAACTTGTAAGATTGAACTTCGACATTGAAGGAAAAATAGTGAAAAACACCCCGGAAGGTTATTGTCTTCGCCCGTGGACGTAGATCTCCGAATCGAACCACGTACATACTGTGTTCTTAATCTTTCTTGTATTTTACGGTTTCGTTGATCAGGTTTTATCCCGAACTCTTTTGATAAACGGATTGTGCTTTATCAATTGGCGCTGTCTGTGGGAAGCGAATTCCGAAGTGAAACCCTAGTATACTTAAGCGTCGTCGCGTCAGCTATGGTGAACACCCGCCGATCTGCTAACCCTACCGGTCCCATCGTAATCCCCCTGTGGATCAAAACCCATCGTTGCCACGTCAACAGAATCAAGACCCACCTGCAGGGCACGCTGACGCACAGCATCTCGCACCCGTCAACGCGCCGGCACAAGTTAACCCTCAACCTGCCCCCGAATTACTGCAGGTACATCAAGCCTTTCTTCGGGAGCATGCCGCTCTATTCCAAGAATGGAATAATCGGCGCGCTAACTCCGGTGGGCGCACCAACAATGGCGTCGACCAGGAGGCAAGACATCCGCCCCGTGATTGATCTCGCGAATTGGATGAAGATCCACCTCACCGAGCTAGGCCTGATCACCGCCGACAGCGATCAGCATCTCCTGTGGAGAATCGCAGTTCTAATGGTTCAAGGCCCCGTTACGACCATGAAGACGTGGATGACCGCAGACCTATAGACGCACCAAAGTGGGCTCGCTTGGACAAGTCCCGTGTACTTGATCTTCTGGAACAAGAGCAAGCCCAGTTTGCCGCCCAGCTTGACAAGGTATGGGGCCTTGACGCTGACAGGGAGATCATCACCCCGTTCTCTGAGGAGATTCTTGCTACTCCACTCCCCGAGGGGTTCAAGCTTCCCCCAGTGTCCGTCTACAACGGCACCAGAGATCCAGGTAATTTCCTAAGCGCCTTTAAGTATGCTATGTTCAATCGCAGCTGTACAGCCCACCACTTGTGCAAAGTGTTTCCCGAGTATCTTCAAGATGAGGCCAGACTTTGGTTCGATTCTTTGCCTCGACGCAGTGTTACCTCTTTTCGTGATCTCGCCGAGCAGTTTTGGATGTGTTTTCATACACGAGCGAAGCCCATGGCCACTTTGGCTGACCTCATGAATCTGGAACAGCGAGATGGGGAAACAGTTATCCAGTTTCTTGACCGATTTACTGCCGAAAGCCTGAAAGTCGGCAGCCGATCTGATGATGTTATAATCACGGCCTTCATGAATGGCCTCCGACCCGGGCCACTCTACACCGAGCTCGTGCGACACCCCTCTACCACGACACGGGCTCTTTTCGGCATTGTAAGCTGGTTCGCCAAAGCTGAGGAACAAACCCGTCGCAAACGCGAGAAACATGCTACCAAGTGGCAACCAGATAAAACACAAGCCGGGACAAGTACCTGGCCTAGTGCCTTCAACCGCCTAAGCAGAGGATGGTTGGAATCTCGCGGAGATGTTCCTCAACTCACTACACTTACTAAATCAAGGACAAAATACTTTCTGTTCACAAGAACGATCTGCGGCCGTGCCCACAAATGACTGCTCCGGCAGAAAAACGTAACCGCGATAAGTGGTGTGTGTACCACCACGATCATGGACATGATACCGAAGAATGTCGCGAACTCGGAAAAGAAATTGGGGATTATTTGAAGAGGGGTTTCCTGCGGCAATATGTAGTTCGGACTGAGGACAGATCTCGGTCAAATCAAAATGGAGGCTCGCAACAAGGCCGCGGAGGTTACAACGATCGAGGTCCAAGACAAAACAGACCTCAGTGGCATAATAACAGGTCGGGGTATAACAACTACGCACGGCAAGATCAGGGCAATCACCAACAGCCTCAATTGCTACCACCTCCACATCCTCATGGAGGTCCCGGAGATAATCCACCCAATCACGTTGTCCACGGGATAATAAACGTGATATATGGAGCTATTCCAATAGGGACTTCCCGAAGTGCCCCGAAGGCAGAAGCGCGTAGGTCTCCTCCCGAGGAGCCACGTCACAAGTGCTTCCACAAATCTGAAACTGTGAGTTTCACTGATGAGGACCCCGTCCTCGAACTCACCCCACACACTGATGCCATCGTCATTGATACGGCCGTGGCCAATGTTACAGTTAAGCGAGTCTTCGTCGACAATGGAGCCGCTGTCCGTGTCATATTCGCTGATTGTTTCCACAAAACGGGCATACCTCGCGAGCAGCTCCGACACACCCCCGGGCCACTACAGACCTTCACCCAGGGTGAGGTCCAACCTGAAGGAATAATCAACCTCCCCACTTTGCTTGGTACTTATCCGGCGATAAAAATCATCTTTGTCGATTTTTATGTGGTCAACTCTCCATCTCCATACAATATGATTCTGGGCCAAGATTGGCTCACCCCGGCGAAGGCCATCTGTTCCACATATCACCTCGTGTTGAAGTTTCCTACACCCCATGGCGAGGTGGCCATTCGTGGAAATCAAAGAATCTCTAAAGAGTGCATGTATGTCGCACTTAAGAAAACAACGAAGGCTTGTCATGAGCCACAGTTTCAAATAGCCACCTCGACTCTTGCCCCGGGTTCATCCGAGTCACTCGGGGATGATACTATTAAGGTGCCGCTCGATCCAGCTAAACCAGGACAAACTGTTACAGTCGGCGTCGTGGACGCACCATTGTTGCACAATGCCATCATCCAAACGTTACGAGAATATTCTGAAGTTTTTGCGTGGTCTCCCCTGGATATGCCGGGGGTCTCTCCAGACCTTATTACTCATAAGCTGAATATTGACCCCAGCGTAAAACCCATACAACAAAAAAGATGGCAATTTGCCCCAGAGAGGAACACAGCCATCCGAACTGAAGTTCAATAGCTCTTGGAGGCAGACATCCTGTTTGAAGTTCACCTATCCGTCCTGGCTTTCTAACCCCGTGATGGTGACGAAGTCAAGTGGGGCATGGAGAATGTGCGTTGATTTCTACGACCTCAATCAGCACTGCCCGAAGGATTGTTATCCTCTGCCCCCCATCGACCAAAAAGCCGAGCCCATTACTGGGCACAAGGCACTTTGCTTCTTAGATTTATACAAGGGGTACCATAAAATTCATATGGATCGCCGAGATGCCCTTAAAACGGTCTTCATTACTGATTTTGGGTGCTTTGCCATCAAGAAAATGCCCTTCGAGCTCAATAATGCCGGAGCCACTTATCAACGTCTTATGGACCATATCTTCCGAGACCAGATTGGCCGCAATCTTGACGTATATGTTGATGACCTCGTTATTAAAAGTTCCTCCCCTGCAATATGTGTGCAGGACATTGCTGAGACGTTAAGTACGTTGCGGCGATATAATCTTCGCCTCAATCCGGCTAAGTCTACCTTTGGCGTTGACTCAGGAAATTTTCTGGGGTATGTGGTCTCATAGCATGGTCTCCAGGCCAACCCGACTAAGATTAGGGATGTATTAGACCTTCAGCCACCGAAGATGGTGAAAGATGTTCAACGTCTCACCGGCGGTCTTGCAGCCTTAAATCATTTTTTGTCTAACACAGCGGAACGTCAACTTCCTTTTTTCAAAATTTTGCGTCACGCAAAGAAATTCGAATGGACTCCGCAATGCAACGAAGCCTTTGAAACTTTAAAGAAACACATCAACCAGTTGCCTACTGTGTCCGCGCCCGTCCCCGGAGAGCCTCTTTATGTGTATTTGGCATCCGCCGAAGAAGCCATCAGCGCGGCCCTCGTCCGCGAGGATCATGGAAGTCAACAGCCCGTGTACTTCGTTAGCCGAGCACTTCAAGGAGCAGAGACCCGGTATACTGTAGTAGAAGAAACAGTACTAGCCCTGGATATGACGGCCCGCCGCTTGCGTCCCTATTTTCAAGGATGCGATATTAGGGTTCTCACTAACCACCCTATTCGTCAAATCCTCACCAAGCCCGATGTGTTGGGACGCTTGGCTAAGTGGGCCATTGAGCTCGGGGAGCATGATATATAATTTTTACCTCGCCGAGCCATCAAAGGTCAAGCCCTTGTTGATTTTTTTGTCGAAGTACCATCCACTGACCCCGAGGCAGTCACGTGTGCTACCCCTACTCACCACTCCGATCTCGAAGCTGAAGCCTGCAAGTGGCGGGTATACGTGGACGGCGCCTCTGCGACCCGAGGTAGTGGCGCCTGTAGGAATTATATCTATTATAATACTCTTGTAGAAAGTAATATAATTAATCCTTTTCCCTAGGACCCTTCTTGGTTGTTATAATTTGTATCTTTAATAATTAACCCTAGAGATGGATCTATAAATTTATATAAACCCTAACATGCGCCTATAACACACAAGAGTTAAGGATTCGACCTGATAGTTGTTTACACAAGAGGTCGATTTCTGATTGAATGATTTCTGACTCCCGTCTTAACCTTCTGGACTGTATCCCTTACTCAATCCTCAACGCCGGATGGACGACGAACCTTGAAGAATTCCAAGTGGGAAGGAACACCTTAAACCGCCACCGCCTACTCTCTCTTTCTCCCTATTCAGTGATCTTTTTGAATGTTAATTCTTCTTTTTTCACAGAATGAGAGACCATGTATTTATACATGGTTGAGTGTGGGCCAAGCCTGGTAGTTTAATCCCTTCTAAGATTAGGAATTTAATTCCTTATTAGGAATTTAATTCTCTATTCCTACTTGGACTAGGAGTCTATATGGGCCAGTCCAGGGATCAAATACAAGAAATAAAGATGGGCCTAACTATGAATTAATTCTTCCTTGTTCAACCCAGAACGTAATTAATTCATAAATATTAATTCATTCCACTAGAGAATTAATACTTACCCCTTTATTCCCGAGTTAAGACGGGGCTTGAATTAGACTTAATTAATCCCCGTATTTAAGATATCGAATATCCATTAATTAATTAAAGCCTCTGACATGTTAAATCAATTAATTTCTTATTTATTCCTTAAGTAGTACCACTCAACCTTATTATTGTACCTGAACTTAATCAACCTGCAGGGTTTAGTACAATAAACCTTTTGAGCTCCTTAAGGGGATATCATTATCCTAAACGGATACGGTTACTTAAATACAAATTACCAATTATTATATGCAAGTTGCTGTCACCCAAAATACATAGTATAAAAGCTATATCTTAACTCTTGCCCATAGTAAATCAAAGTGACACACAAACAAACATTCATAACTGTAATCTTATTTAGGCTTTTAATTATTATAAGTCACCGAGATTTCTAGTTCTTCACTAAGGCCAGGCAGAAGAACATATCTCACTGTGATCCTATCAATACGTAAATACGTACCAGTATAAGTAAATAGTCAAGATAAACTATTTCTACTTAATACTGCAGCCTAAACCAACAACTCGTCCTCAAGTTGTCTAAGCTGTGATTTACATTTTATATCTCTTTAAGCTTAACCAATCATATGATCTTCTGTGATCTTCAACACACCATAGGATCTACTTATTTGCAAGAGATATGGGGACACATACATAGTGAAAATGCAAATATAATCAGATAGGAGATAAACAGTGAATAACTGGAAACATTGTATATAAAAAGTTTTGCTTTCAGTATACAAATCCAACAATCTCCCACTTATACTAAAGCAAACTTTTAGTATACTCGGTGTCTACCTATCTAGGTATTACATTCTCCCACTTATACTGAAAGTTTCCTAAGTGGGTGGCATCAATCGCAGCCCTAGTCCCCGAACATGCATGTCATAGACTTTCTGCGGTAAACTCTTCGTGAATGGATCAGCTAAATTCTCTGTCGTACAAATCTTCTCTATCCGCACATTTACTCGTTTACGATTTCTCGTATTATGTGGTACTTTCTCTCTATGTGTTTTGTCGCCTTGTGGGTCCTGGGTTCCTTTGAGTTTGCCACTGCACCTGAGTTGTAACAATAGATTGCGATACTCTTAGGCAAACTAGGTACCATGCCCAGATCCAAGAGGAAATTCTGGAGCCATACTGCTTCCTTAGCAGCCTCTGATGCGGCTACATATTCGGCTTCCATAGTGGAGTCTGCAATGCATCTCTGCTTTGCGGTCTCTGTATTGACTGATGCCGGTCCCAATTGGATGACTCCTATCGTTCATTATCTTCGGGATGGTACATTGCCCTATGATAAATTACTCGCTCGGCGAATAATTCTTAAAGCACCGAAGTACATACTTCACGATGGAATCTTTTACCGTCAATCATACTTGCAGCCGAGTCTCCGATGTCTGGGCCCAGTCCAGGCTGACTATGTTCTTCGGGAATTCCACGAGGGGGCATGCGCGAGTCATATTGGGTCGCGGACGTTGGCTAAGGAAGTCCTCCGGTGGGGATACTACTGGCCCACATTGTTTAATGATGCCCATGATTTAGTGTCAAAATGTGACAAATGTCAGCGGCACTCTCGAGTAAAACATCTGCCGCAAACCGAGCTTACTAGCATACAAAGTGCCTGGCCATTCATCCAGTGGGGGATTGACATTGTGGGTCCGTTCCCGGTTGCTCCGGGAGGATTGAAATTTCTTGTGGTTGCCATGGACTATTTACCAAATGGGTTGAAGCCGAGCCCCTCACTACCATAACCGGCCAAAACATTCTGAAGTTTGTTTGGCGTAACATCATATGCCGCTTCGGCATCCCCAGCGCCATAATCTCTGACAATGGCAAACAATTTGCCAATGACCCCTTCCGGTCCTGGTGCGAGGAGTTGCACATCAAACAAATTTTCACCTCGGTTGTCATCCTCAAGCTAACGGCTAGGTCGAAGTTACTAACCGCACTCTGCTCAACAGTTTAAAGAAGCGTTTAGATCAAGCCAAAGGCCTCTGGGCCGAGAACCTTCCGCACGTTCTCTGGGCCTATCGTACTATGCCGCATTCGTCGATCGGGGAGACTCCATATAGCCTCACCTATGGCTCCGAGGCTGTCATTCCTGCTGAGGTGGGAGTGCCCAGCCCTAGACTCATTAACCTCGACCCCGAGTCTAACGGGGAAGCACTCTGTGCTAACTTAGACGAACTCGAACATAGCAATCCTTTATCCGACAAGCTAAGAGTAAGCAACAAGCAGCTCAGTATCAAAGCCTCCGGGTTAGGGGTACGCAGTTCCCAGTCGGAGAGCTCGTGCTCCGCTTAAATTCTGCTAGCAAAGCTGCCCCCGAGGGCAAACTGCATGCCACTTGGGAAGGTCCTTATCGCGTCGTTGCAGCACATGCCTCCGGGAGCTATCAGTTAGAGCACCTAGATGGCACACCGATTCCCCGAACCTGGCACGTTAGCAATCTGAGGCATTTCTATCTATGATTTCCGATTGTCAAGTACCTTTTCTCCCTTTACGTTCTTTGTACGTAATTTTATTTTCATACTGTGGCACTTTCTTTTTTACGATTACACTTGTATTCTTCAATTGTTCCGACAATCACTATGAATAAAAGTTTTGACTTTTCATACATGTACTGCTTTTTCTTCTACGCCGCGGGGACGCCCCGGCCTAGAATAATTATTGTTTGTCTCCGGGCACATTGGTCTCTCGCCTGATCCGTCCGGAGAGATCACCACTTGGTCCCCGGACATGTATTCCCTCTCGCCTTGTGACGTCCCCATCTCAAAGAAACTTATATTTATTAGAAAAACGGGCAACATCACTAAAATCCATAAAAATCGTTGAACTTTAATTGATGAAAAATTATTTTCTTGCTCGAAATAATAAATACTCAAAAGATGTTTGTAAGTCACATTGACGCAATCTTAAAACAAGCGGAAGTTCATAATTACTTCAAGATAGTTCAACATAACTTTTAAATAGAGGTCGCATAGTTTGAAAAAGTAGTTTAACAAAGTTTAAAGCGGAAGTGCGTAACAAAATCTTCACAGTTTGCTTACATAACCCACAAAATAGGGTTTAATAAAGTTCTTTATCAATTATCGGTAACTTTCACTTCGGACGAGGGCCCACATCCATCTTCATTCCTCTCCCACGTTAGTACCTGAAAGGAGGGGGTGAGTGTTCGAGAAAAACACTCCGTGGGTTCACTCGGTTGCCCACTTAGATGTCATACAAAGAATTGCAATAATGGACAGTTACATAAACAATGCATATACCATCAACACATAAAACACACCCGAAAACATGATGGACTCTAAATTAAAATAAATGTACACATATATACATACTATATAGATACACATAGAAGCACATAGGTGGGGCACGTGTTGCCCCGCTCTAGCAGCATAGCATACTCGGGAGCGACCCGAGGTGATCTTTCGTTCCATAACATGTACGGTGTTACCCGTAGAGCATAATCATATACGGTTTTACCCGTAAGCATAATCGTGTACGGTTTTACCCGTAAAGCATAGCATGTACGATTTTACCCGTAAGTTTTTTTGAAAAGCATAACGTGTACGATTTTACCCGTAAGGTTTTTGAAAAGCATAGCATGTACGGTTTTACCCGCAAGTTTTTTGAAAAGCATAGCGTGTACGGTTTTACCCGTAAGGTTTGTGAAAAACATAACGTGTACAGTTTTACCCGTAGGGGTTTGAAAAGCATAGCATGTACGGTTTTACCCGTAAGGTTTTTGAAAAGCATAGCATGTACGGTTTACCCGCAAAGTTTTTTTTGAAAAGCATAACGTGTACGTTTTTACCCGTAAGGTTTTTGAAAAGCATAACGTGTACGGTTTTACCGGTAGGGTTTTTGAAAAGCATAGCATGTACGGTTTTACCCGCAAGGTTTTTGAAAAGCATAGCGTGTACGGTTTTACCCGTAAGGTTTTTGAAAAGCATAGGATGTACGGTTTTACCCGCAAGGTTTTTTTTGAAAAGCATAACGTGTACGGTTTTACCCGTAACGTTTTTGAAAAGCATAGCATGTACCGTTTTACCCGCAAGGTTTTTGAAAAGCATAGCATATTCGGGAGCGACCCGAGGATTTGTACAGTGTTACCCGCAGTCCTAACATAGCTAGTACGGTATTACCCGTATACAATACACATAATATGGCTTACCCATGACTTCACATAAATTTCACACAAGTTTCACATAAATTTCACATACTCGTCACATAAATATAGGCGTAAGCAATCATTCATGTAAAAACCATTATAACAATAATTTAAATGAAAAGCAAGTAGACAACATAAAAATAGCCACATAGAGTTACCCCACCTAGAAGTGTGTACGACTAGTTGGTTGTATAGTCCTTCTCTAGACAGAGGTCCTCTTCTACTTCAACTTCTTTTAGTCCTACAATATAGAATACTTGTCTTAGCAAAGGTGGGTACTAGGCTTTAAACATAAATTGAAGAATTGGAGCAAAATTTGTAATTTTATAAAAGTTGAGGGATCATTTTGTAATTTCTAGAAAATAGTGGCAAATTTGTATAAAAAGGGAAGTGGCATTTTCGTAAATACATGGATTTGTTGACTTCCGAAAAAAAAGGTTGATAGAAATTGAAATAAAAAATTTCATTTTAGCCCTTAAAGAATATCTAATTTATTTTTTTAAAAAAATATGGTACAAGAATTTCTGCAGCAATTTTGACCAAACTTTACCGATGACTCGGTCGTCGGAATTATAATTAAGACACGGCTATGGAAAGCTCTCATCAAGAGCTTTCCAGAATGACCAACCACAATAGAATCGGAGTTTGGAACAACAAGCTATGACTCTTTGAAGGTGGTTCGGTTATATAGGTTTCGCCTAAATTTTGACCGGCCATAACCGGATTTCTAGAGCTCGGACTGCAATTCCGAAAACTGTTCCGGAATCCTCTCACCAAGCACTATCATATTATATAATAAAATATGGGTTTTTATAAAGGGACAAAAATGAAAATGGGGCAGTAGCTGATCCGACGAGTCTAAAAAGCCGTCGGGTCAGTTTTCCGGCGACTTCGCCGTATTTCGGTGGCTGGGGATGAAACATTTGAGATGGAAAGAAAGAAGACTTACCAGTTATGCTTTGTGGGAGAAGAAAGGAAGACTTCAAGCTATGTTTTGGTGGGAGGAGGTGATGGAATGAAGACTTCCTCACACCTCTATTTATAGACCTATCAAGCACAAAACCGTGGGAATGAAACCGTGGTATCGGCTGCTAGTTTTGAGCAATAATGTGGGTATAAAACCCATGGAATTTAGCCATTGGTTTGGGAAATATTTGGGCATAAACCATGGAATTTAGCCATTGGTTTTAGGAAATATTGTGGGCATAAAACCATGGAATTTAGACATTAGTTTTAGGAAATCTTGTGGGCATAAAACCATGGAATTTAGCCATTAGTTTTGGGAAATAATCCTATGGAGAGGACTTGCCATAAAATATAGACTTCTCTTATCATTGGGTAATGTAGCGTCTAAGTGTTGTCTAATTAAAATTCCGTATCCTGATCCGTTAAAAAAATATTATTCATAACATTACTTACAGGGATCAATAATTATGCACGTGTAAGAAAATAATCACAACAAGTATAATGCGCACAAAAATAATGCAACTAATATATATTCAAATAAAATAATGCAACTAGAAAATTCGGGTCGTTACACGCCTGATTTATCCGGAGAGGTCAATAAGATTGTTATTTAACATTTACTCCCGTCCGATCCGTCCGGGGAGCTTCTATAACTTGTTTCCGAACAAGGGCTTATTTATGTCTCGTACTCCCGAGTACTAACTACCACATTATTTTCATAATGACATATCAAAATAATTTAAAGCATTTGCCTCATGGCCAAGCACTTAGCTACTCTTATTTAACATACTTGTTATATATATCATAATATTTTCACAAGTTTTATATGCTAAGTGTCCTTACAAATACACATACATTGTTATTACAACATCTATATTTATCTCCGACCCCCTAGCCAATACTCCGCGCTCCGGCGATGGGATCCACCCTGGAAGCTCCTTCGCGTCCTCTGGGATCTGGAGGTACCCCGACTTTGGGCTCCGGTCCTTCCCCGACTTTGACCTCCTCTGCGCCGAGGACTTACTTGCGGGACTGGCCTTGGAACGTTGTCCCTTCCTCGATCTTCTCAACGACGAGGACTCGGTTGTGGCACTGGCCTCGAAGTGTTAGCCCATTCCACGGGATCCCATTCCGCGGGGTCCATTACTTCGATCTCCTCAGCTAATTTTTGAACCTCCTCCTCGGCAACAGCCACCGGGGTCGGCTCTCGGATTATGATCCCAGTAGGTTTTTTTACCGTCTCCTTTTTACTTTTCTGCGACGTCTTTGAGGAGAAACCTCGGCTGGAGCTCGCGATGTTCTCCTCCGCAGTACGATGCCACCTGCTGCGGCCTCTTAAGCCCTCGTACATGCTGAGAAATATTTCTAACACTTCCCGCTTCCTAACCAGCTCGGAGGAGTTGGTGTGACCGGCCTCCATCAGCGCGCTAATTTCCCTTTGGATTTCGGCCGTACGCTCTTCGACCTCTTCAAAGGTTAGCAGGCCGTATTCCATCAATATACGCTCATACTCTTTTTTATGGACAAAGAGTCGTTCCAACTCAGCACATTTGACCAAGTACTTTAGCTGATGGTCATAGGCCTTCTCAGCAGCCACGGTTTTTGCCTTCTCGGCTTCAGATGCCCTATTCTCTGCGACCGCGAGCTTCTTCTCCAATCTCGGCACCACCGACATCTTCAGGTCATCCCTTTCTCTTTGCAGCCAGTTCAGGGACTGCATCAGTTTCTTGATGACCTCGTGAAGTTCCGCGGTGTCCTCCTGCTACACCCCTCATATACAAAAGACATTTATAAGATCGCCCGTATACAACACAGATCCATCATCCAACTCAATGCATTCATTCAAAGTTCAACAACACAACATCAGCAACTTGTCATTCATACATTGGCAAAAGGGTAATTACAATTCAATTATTTTTTACATATGCAACGACAAACAAAAATTGTTTCCTATTCTATTCTCCGCCTAAGGCAGGAGAGGAAATGACCTCGGTTCCGGCCGAGGTCGTGGCCATCGGATCAGCCAGTTGAACAGCTCTACCTTCCTGCGGAGCTAATTCACCTGCCGTGGGTGCTATCCTCTGCGGGGGGGCCTTCTGCCTTGGCTCTGGCACATGCATGCCCATGCGGTATCCCAGGAAGTCCTCATCCTGGTCTACTGAGCAGCCCGCCACGTCTTCGGCAGTCAGAATAGTCCCTTTCTGGGCCAGTGCCTCCACCAAGGGCCACTCCGGGAGATGGGATAGGGTGTTGTAGTAGGCGGCATCCACATTGCGCACGGACGCGTAGTCATACCCGAAGTCTTTTTTATAGACGTCTACCTCCGGGTACGCGTCCTTTACTACCTCCAAAACTTCTGAGCGCGTGGCGACGTCCCCCACTGCCACAAACTTTGTCAAGAAGTTCACAAACGTCTCCGTTTGTGATATCTTCTCAACAAAGGCCCTCAGCATTGCCCCTTGGCCCTCAGCCTTTTTCTTTAGCTCTTCCCGAGCTGCGGCCAGTTCTCCCTGGAGAAGAGCCATCTCCGCCACCTCGCCACTGAGTCGAGCCGCCTCCTTCTCGGCCTCCAGCGCCTGGCCCTGTGCCGTGACCTGGCCACTCTTGGCCTCACTAGCCTCTCTGCGGAGCTTATCACACTCCCCGCGCAGGATCCCCAGCTCTTCCTTCAGGGCCTCGGTCTCTTCTCTCTGGCGGCGGCGCCCGAAGCCAATTAATCCCTGGCTCAGAGTCCACACTTCCTCCATCTCCGATGCCTCGTGGACATCCGCACTTCTCTAGCCCTGCACAACACTTTGTGAGATGTTATGTGCCAACGCAATATATAAAGACATGATGGATTATACCTCCGAGGTCGGATCCAACCGCCTTCTCTTCGAGATAGACGGCGGAGTCGGAGCATGCCCTGGCCTCTTCTTCGGTCTTGGGGGGGAGTCCGTCAGCGGAACAAACTCCTCAGTCCTTTCACCGGGTATTCTCCCCGAGTTTTTCTCCGCTTCGGGGGTTGAGTTTCTGGGCGAAGGCACTCTCTCCGGTGTTCGCTGTTCACCCCCCGAGGTCATTTTTTGAAGGCTGGTTTTAAAGCGTCCTACTGCAGAAAATCATCAGCGTGTTAGAAACAGCATTCAGCAGCAGTTACATACAATTGTAAAAAAGAGTTCCTACCCTCCTCTTTCGCCCCGGCTAACGACCCCTCACTGGGGGCTGGCGATGATCTCGCCTCGGGTCCCTTTGTATAATACAGGGACAGCCCGGCCTCCTCCAGTTCCTCCTCGGTAAACACTTGTTTTAGAGTTACATACAATTGTAAAAAAGAGTTCCTACCCTCCTCTTCCACCCCGGCTAATGACCCCTCACTGGGGGCTGGCGATGATCTCGTGTGAGGTGGTGTTCAATCTCATCAAGTGAGCTATACTTTGTAATATGGTGTGTTGGGAATGTGGAACCGGAATCAGGAAGTGAAGAACTGGAGGTTTGAACCGGGTTTGAGCATCAAGAAGACAAGCTGTTCAGAATAAATCTGGTTCGAGGCAGTTGAGGATAACCGTCATTTGTGACGAAGCAGTTTCAGAATTGTGACGAAGAAAACCGTCGTTTTTGTCCGGTAGCTGAGCTCAACTTCATTCAGTTAGAACTTTCTGTACAGTTACATTCGAGCTCCAATACTTATATCATTGTAAAGCTCTCATCAAGGAGAAGATCACTACGTCGAGCAATTTCCTTGTTTCTTAGATTAGAGAGAGTATTTTGAGATTGAACGTTTCTGCCCTAATTTGTCAACAGAATTGGGCATTTCGTTTCTTGTGTGTATTCTCTGTAATTGATTGGTTTTCTTAGTGGATTGGGGTGTGTCTTGCCTCCGTGGATGTAGTTCATCTTGAACGAACCACGTAAAAGCTGTGTGTGATTCATTTTCAGTTCCTGGTCTGCGTGAGTTCAATTCGGCTACATCTTTGGCCGAACTGCATGTGTGTTTTTCAAATTGATCTTTGTGCGAATTCCAGATTCTGTATAGTTGTGTGTTTAAGAGTTGAGTTCACTAACAAGTGGCGCCGTCTGTGGGAAACAACTCTCACAGCTTGAAGAAGAAAAGGAATGGCTGGTATGAAGATGGATTTTGAGAAGTTTACAGGAAGAAATGATTTCACATTGTGGAAAATCAAGATGAATGCAGTACTGGTTCACAATGGCCTTGATCTTGCATTGATACCTCTGGATTCGTGGGAAGAAAGTGAGAAACCCAAGTTTGCATCAGTGGATAAGAAGGCCCTCAGTCTTATCTTTCTGTGTTTGGGTGATAAACCTTTGAGAGAGGTCTCAAGATGCAAGAGTTCCTCAGAAGCATGGAAGAGATTGGAGGATCTGTATCAATCTAAGTCAGTTTCCAACAAGTTGTTCTTGAAGCAGAAGATGTTGGCCTTCAAGATCACTGAAGATAAGGTAATTTCTGATCAACTTGATGAGTTCATTAAGATGGTTGAAGAATTGGAAGACCTGGATGTGAAATTGGAGGAGGATGACAAAGCATTGATGGTGTTAAACATTCTTCCAAAATCCATGGAAAGCTTTAAGGATGCCTTGATGTATGGGAGAGATGAGCAGCTATCTTATGATGGAATAGTGAAGGCTCTGAGGTCTAAATGTTTCCAGACTCAAGGTGATAAAGGCATGGTGCAATCTGGAGAAGGTTTGAATGTCAAATTCAAGAAACCTTGGCAAGGCAAGAAGGGACAGAATGCTAAGGATCCAAAGGCAGAAGACTCTAATCCTAAGAAGGGGAATGAATGGGTTGAGAAGAGGAAGTGCTTCAAGTGCAAGCAGCCTGGTGAAGAAGGATTGTCCTAAGAAAAATAAGAAAGGTGGAAATCAAGGGGCAGAAGCTGCTGCCATTGATCATCAAGAAGATCCTCCAGAGGTACTAAATGTTACTGAATCAAGAATGGTAAAGGAATGGGTCTTGGACACAGGCTGCTCCTTTCATATGTGTCCACACCAGTCATGGTTTGATGAACTAAAAAGAGAAGATGGTGGAAATGTTCTCCTGGGAAATGACCAATCATGTAAGGTCAAAGGAGTTGGATCAGTGAGCATAAGGATGTTTGATGGAGTGGTCAGAGTCATCTCAAATGTAAGATATGTTCCTGGCCTTAAAAGAAATCTTCTATCTCTTGGTTCTTTAGTAACTAGTGGGTGTCAGTTTAGCTCAGTAGATGGCTTCTTGCATATCACTAAACATGGAAAAATGGTGATAAAAGGTAGACAGCATAATGGGTTGTTTATCGTGATTGGTTCACCTGTTGTTGGGAGTGTGGATATGGTCTTGAGCAGTTCTGAGCTTGTTAAATGGCACAAGAGGCTTGGACACATACGAGAGAAAGGGTTGAAGGAACTGTCAAGAAGTGGAGTAATTGGAAACATGGGAAATCAAGATCTGGAGTTCTATGATCAGTGTGCTTTGGGCAAATCCAAGAAGCTGCCCTATGGAAAGGGTGTTCACACAACTCAAGAGCCATTAGATTATGTTCACTCTGACATATGGGGTCCTGCAAGGACAGAGTCTCATGGTGGTGCAAGGTATTTCATGTCCTTGATTGATGATTACAGCAGAAAGGTGTGGATCATGTTGATGAAGAATAAGAGTGATGCTTTTCATAAGTTCAAAACATGGTTGATTCAACTGGAAAATGTCAAAGGGAAGAAGCTGAAGCACCTTAGGACTGATAATGGACTGGAATATCTCTCTACTGAGTTTACAAACTTCTGTGAAGAAAGAGGAATCAAGAGACACAGGACTGTTCCAATGAATCCTCAACAGAATGGAGTTGCTGAGAGGCTTAATAGGACTCTTCTTGAAAGAGTTAGGTGTATGTTGTTGGATGCTGGGTTGCCAAAGGTATTTTGGAGTGAAACCATTGCTACAGCATGTTATCTCATTAACAGGTCACCCTCATCAGTGATTGGGTTCAAAACACCTGAAGAGGTGTGGAGTGGACAGAAACCAAGTTATGAAGGTTTAAGGGTGTTTGGTTGTCTTGCCTTTGTCCATGTCAAGCAAGACAAGTTTGATGCAAGAGCTCTAAGATGTGTATTTCTTGGATATCCAGATGGAATAAAGGGCTACAGATTGTGGTGTCTAGAGAAAGGAAATCAGAAGATAATCACAAGTAGAGATGTAAAGTTTAATGAGAATGTGATGGCTTACACTTCTACAGGCTCTAAGGAAGAATTTGATGGTGCTAAAGAGACAGAAGAGATATCAATTCAGGTGGAGCATCCTGCTGAAGATGATCACACACCTCAACCACAAGAAAATCTACAAGATAGTGATTCATCATCTGAAGAAGAAGCACAAACTGGACCTGCACAAAATATCAGGGAATACAGCATTGGAAGGGATAGGCCCAGAAGAAAAATCAACAGACCTGATTTCTATGGCCAAGCAGGGAGTGTATACTATGCCTTAAGTGTTGCTGAAGACCTGGAATCACAAGAGCCTAGCAGCTTTCAAGAAGCACTAGACTGTGAAGAAGGTGAACACTGGATTCAGGCAATGATTGAAGAGATGGAGTCCCTGGAAAAGAATGAGACCTGGATATTGGTGGATAAACCAAGAGGTCAGAAACTTGTAAGCTCTAAATGGATATACAAGAAGAAACTAGAGACAGCAGGATCCAAACAGGTGAGGCTTAAAGCAAGATTGGTGGCTAGGGGCTTTACACAAAGAGAAGGAATTGATTTTAATGAAGTTTTCTCTCCAGTGATAAAGCATTGCTCAATCAGGTTGCTTTTATCAAAAGTTACACAAGAGGACATGGAATTACAACAACTGGATGTAAAGACAGCATTCTTACATGGAGAACTCAATGAGAAGATATATATGAAACAGCCAGAAGGCTTTGTTGTTCCTGAACAAGAAGACAAAGTTTGTTTGCTGAAGAAGTCACTATATGGACTCAAACAAAGTCCAAGACAGTGGAATAAGAGGTTCAATGACTTCATGATCAGTGTTGGCTTTGTAAGAAGTCTTTATGATAGTTGTGTTTACTTCAACAAAGGTTCAAAGCAAGATAAAGTCTTCCTTCTATTGTATGTAGATGATATGCTAATTGCCAGCAGGAACAAGAAGAAGGTACAATGGTTGAAGGATAGACTTAACACTGAATTTAACATGAAAGATCTGGGAGAGGCCAAGAAGATTTTGGGCATGAACATTCTAAGAAACAGAGAAGCTGGAGTGCTTTGGTTATCTCAGAAGCAATATCTACAGAAGGTTTTGGAGAGGTTTCATATGCATGAAGCCAAACCTCTCTCCACTCCAGCTAATCTACAGAAGAAACTCTCCAAAGAACAATGCCCAAAGACTGAAGAGGAAATCATACATATGAGCAATATCCCTTATGCAAGTGGAGTTGGAAGTCTTATGTATGGAATGATTTGTAGTAGGCCTGACTTGGCCTATGCTGTGTCCTTAGTAAGCAGGTTCATGTCAAACCCAGGAGTTGAGCATTGGGAAGCTTTGGAACATGTGATGAGGTATTTGAAGGGATCAGTGAACTTGTCACTGAAGTTTGAAAAGAAAGTGGATGGAAGCACTGTTGCATTGGAGGGGTTTGCTGATTCTGATTTTGCAGCAAACATAGACACAAGGAAATCTATTTCTGGATTTGTGTTTACCTTATTTGGAACAGCCATCAGCTGGAGAAGTGTACAACAATCAGTTGTAGTACTGTCAACAACAGAAGCAGAATATATCTCTCTCACTGAAGCTATCAAATAAGCAATCTGGCTTAAAGGGATTTTGAGGGATTTGGACATCAAGCAGAAGTGTGTGGCAATCTACTGTGATAATCAAAGTGCTCTACACCTTGTGAAACATCAAGCATTTCATGAAATGTCAAAACACATTGATGTTAGGTTGCATTTTGCTAGAGATGTCATTGATTCTGGTTCTGTGGAAGTGAAGAAGGTACACACATTGCATAACCCTGCTGATTTTCTTACTAAGGGTGTACCTGGGAACAAAGTGGAGCATTGTTCGAGCTTGCTGCAGCTTGAGCAATGTCATGAAGAGCATTAACAGAAAGGCAGTGATGAGGCAGGAAGAGGCACACTTGATTCATTGAGGTGGAGATTTGTGAGGTGGTGTTCAATCTCATCAAGTGAGCTATACTTTGTAATATGGTGTGTTGGGAATGTGGAACCGGAATCAGGAAGTGAAGAACCGGAGGTTTGAACCGGGTTTGAGCATCAAGAAGACAAGCTGTTCAGAATAAACCGGGTTCGAGGCAGTTGAGGATAACCGTCATTTGTGACGAAGCAGTTTCAGAATTGTGACGAAGAAAACCGTCGTTTTTGTCCGGTAGCTGAGCTCAACTTCATTCAGTTAGAACTTTCTGTACAGTTACATTGGAGCTCCAATACTTATATCATTGTAAAGCTCTCATCAAGGAGATCATCACTACGTCGAGCAATTTCCTTGTTTCTTAGATTAGAGAGAGTATTTTGAGATTGAACGTTTCTGCCCTAATTTGTCAACAGAATTGGGCATTTCGTTTCTTGTGTGTATTCTCTGTAATTGATTGGTTTTCTTAGTGGATTGGGGTGTGTCTTGCCTCTGTGGATGTAGTTCATCTTGAACGAACCACGTAAAAGCTGTGTGTGATTCATTTTCAGTTCCTGGTCTGCGTGAGTTCAATTCGGCTACATCTTTGGCCGAACTGCATGTGTGTTTTTCAAATTGATCTTTGTGCGAATTCCAGATTCTGTATAGTTGTGTGTTTAAGAGTTGAGTTCACTAACATCTCGCCTCGGGTCCCTTTGTATAATACAAGGACAACCCGGCCTCCTCCAGTTCCTCCTCGGTAAACACTTGTTTTACAGTCCCCGCCTGCTCGAAAACCCCAACCGACTCCGGTACTCCCGTGGGTACCCCATCCGTCACCTCCTTCCTCCTCCACCTCGAGATTGGTTTAGATTCTTTAATAAAAAGGAACTTCACCTTCTATCCCTCTACCTTGCTCGGGTTCTGCACCCTGAACCCTCTTTGAACCCTCGGGTTCAGAGAGAACCACCATTTTCCCTTCCCAAATGGTTTCAATTGAAAAAAGTACCTAAATAACTCTATGGAGGGCTTTACCCCCAAGGTCTTACATACAATCATAAACCCTACAATTTGCCTCACGGCATTCGGCGCTAGCTGCGCCAATGCTATCCCATAGTATCCCAGCAACTCTACCACAAAATCCCACAGTGGGAATCTCAACCCCACCCTCAACTGATCTATATATACGGTTATATACCCATTCGGTGGACAGCAAGCCCGATCACTAGGTCCGGGCATTATATATTCTAAGTCTATTGGGAAATAGAAACTGGGCACCATTGCCTCGATTTGGGCCTCTGTCACCCGAGGCATACTTGAGGCCACATCCAAATTTTCCCTCGCTTCTAAACAAGTGGGAAATCTCACCTCCCGTGTCCAGATTTCCCTCAGATCAGCCCTATACACCTTCCTATTCTCATTCCTTTCGGGGTAGATTGTTCGAAGGGGCTTTGCATTTACGGGGCCCTCCCTAGTACCGACTATCCCCACACTATTAGTTTCTGAAGATGAAGACATACTTACTTGCTTCTCCTAAGGTGCCGGCACGACGTTGATGTGATTTTCTGACGTCTGCTGCTTTCTTTCTCGCCTTCCCGCTGGCTTTCTTTGATCACAATTACAAATGAGCGAAAGTGCAACTGTTACTTCTTTTTTCCCTCTAATACAACAATTGAACGGCCCAGATCTGGCCTTTTTAAATTCAGCGTCTAAGATACGCGCGTGGCTCTCACGCGTCTCACAATTATCTAGGCACGTGGGGAACACGCTTCTTGAGATTTGCAAAAACGTCACTTCACATCCCTTCCCCTCATGATGGCGCCGCCAATCACATTAACTTCACCCTTTCCCAGGAAGCCTTGGGTTTCACTCCGGTGGCCTCTTACCCGGGAATACATCAACTCGGCTCCGATTGATCCCATGACCCCGAGGGTACTTCAGTTCGGTTCCCGTTGAGTTCTCCACCCCGGAATGCATCAACTCGGCTCCGGTCGATCCATGACCCTGGGGGTACTTCAGATCGATCCAGTTCGGTCCCTGTTGCGTTCTCCACCCCGGGGATGCATCAGCTCGGTCCTAGTTGACAACCTCACCCTAGGGGTACTTCAGTTCGGTAATGATGACATCTATCATTGCCAGCTACGCCTTTACATCACTCTACATCGCCGCCCGTTACCCCATGCCTTACTTTTAACCGAAGCTTCTACCTCGCTCCGGCTAGTGGGGGGGTATCTGATAGGTATGCCCCAGTAACTCGGGGTTGGACTAACCCGCCACCGGGTCAATTGGACCCAGAAGCTCGAGCCCAACACAGGTAAGCTGGCCCAGTACCCAACACAGGTAAGCCGGCCCAGTTAGGCGAGCCCGCGACCCCAACACAGCTAAGCCCAGTCGCGGCATATTTGGAAATTGAGATCCCCATGATCTTTTCCCAACTGCCATGCAGATTTGGTGGGCAAGATGATAGGGATTTAGTTAGGGTTTTGATTTGTATAGTATAAATAGGAGAATTGAAGACGGATTTAGGGTTCGCACTTTTCTATTCTGAAACTACAACTTGTAAGATTCAACTTCGACATTGAAGGAAAAATAGTGGAAAACACCCCGGAAGGTTATTGCCTTCGCCGGTGGACGTAGATCTCCGGATCGAACCACGTACATACTGTGTTCTTAATCTTTCTTGTATTTTACGGTTTCGTTGATCAGGTTTTATCCCGAACTCTTTTGATAAACGGATTGTGCTTTATCAAAATATAAATAAAATTATAAGTAATGTAAATATAAGTTTCTCGTACGTCATATATGAATTTAATATAACTTACTTTATATATATATATATATGTATATATATCATAGATTAACATTAAGATAAATATTTAATATAAAAAAAAAAAAAACTTTTTCAAAATGATCATTTTTAAACTTTAAAATTCAAACACATATTTAGTGTGTCTGCATCATTCTTCACCTATGTGCATAATTGCTTAATTAATTATGAATGTTAAAACAAATATAAATATCTAACTATCAACTCATATTATTAAATAAAATAAACTGGATAATGTTATAAGAAATTTATTTTTCTTTAATTTTTTCCATTTTACTTTAAATATTTAAATTTATCTAGATAAAGTTTTAAATTCTAAATATAACTATTTTCTTTTAAAAAATCTTATTTGCAAGATTTAGTACTTTACGTGGTATTTCCGATATACAAAGAATAAAAAATTAACAAAATAAAATTCAAAAGTTATTCAATAGTTGGAATAACAAAATAATTCGATAGTTGGAATAACAAAATAAAACATATGAGTGCTCCAATATTTCTTATATACTTTCATATATATGTTGAAAAGTTTCAATTAAATTATATATTTATATTGTAAATAGTAGATTTTGCTAAAGATATACATCGGTTAATATAAAAAAAAAAAAAAAAAATTGAGAAAAAAAAAGAAAGGAAAAAAAGACAAAATTGAGATTGGTTAATGTGACCCAATATTGTTTAGGTTGCAAAGTCTAAAAAAACATATAGTTCTAGTTGGTCAATTTTGCTTATTTAAAAGAAGTTTAGTTGCAACTTGTATAATATCATAGTATAGGTTGCAAATTGAATTAATTTATAGAAAAAAAAACATTAATATATCTAAAACATAAAAAATTAATAAAAAAAAATTCTAAGATTAATTATCATATATAAAGTTATATATGAGTGAAAATCATAGTTTTGTGATTTATCAACAAAAATAATTATTATATCAAATAAGCATTAGCAAATTCAATAATTTAATAAGCTGATTATAAATCAAATATTAACTTGAAATGAAATAATCAAGTAAAATAATTCAATAACATTACTAGTGGTTGTAACGAAATAATCAAGTAAAATAATTTGTAAAAGAGAATTATTTCACTGATTTTTAATTGTATTCCAAACCAATACTATATTTTTTGTACAACCCACAATAAACACTGAAATTTTACTTAAATAATCGACGAACAAATAATATAATATTTTAAATAGAATATCTTATTTTATATATATATATATATATATATATATATATATTATGGATGTCAAATCAAACATCGTCAGAAGATGATTAATTTGATATAGTATACATAATAAATAGATTAGAAATGAAAAAAAAAAGATATTTGTAACTGTAGAAAGTAAAATAAATTTTGATTCTTACCAAATGTGACAACAACTTACCAATCACAGTCTAAAATTTTAGGCTGGAAAGTATTACTTATAGAATTGTCACTACTGTGGCTTATATATATACCATAAAATATATAATAAAAGGAACAGTGATATTTTATTTGGATCATATGTAATGTAAAGTTTAATAATTTTCTCATTATGTCCCTGCTTTTATTTTATATTTAAATTTTAATTTATCTAAATATCTTTCATGTTCTAATTATAAATATTTAATTTTTTCTTTATAACATTGAATTTTTATTTGCAACTTTTAACATTTCATTTGGTTATTTCAAATATACTTAAACAATTTTTATTTAATAAAATTTTATTTTAACAAAATTAAATTCAAATTTTATTTAATGAGAAGTCTTTGGTTTCTTCAAAATATTTGAATATTTTTTTATTTTATTTGCCATTGTAAATTATTTATATAAATTTTATAGCCTTCTTAGAAATGGTTTATTTATTAGAAGATAAAAATTGATTAATGCAAAATTTTTTATTTAGATTGTTAAAAGTAAAAAAGTTGCTGATTTGTGTGACCAAGTATTATTTAGCTTATAATGTGTAAAAACATATAATTGAAGTTTCAGTAATAGTAAAAAATTAAAAAGATTTCCAAATGTAATAAAAGTCATAATTTAGGCTACAAAAAATTAATTTCCTTAAAAGAGTAATTTTAACAAAATACTCTTTATTAAAAATATAAATAGGTAATTAAAAATAATTTCAATACCTATTTTAATAGATAATTATATATATGCTCAAAGTCGTGATAAGAAGAAATTTTACCAGATTTGATGATTTAATAAGTTGATTATAAAATAGATATTGTTGTTTTTGCCTTTGATTTAATAAAGTAGGACTTTCATTATTTAATCAATGGATTTTCTCCTTGAATTAAATAAAAAAAAATTGAAAATTCATGTCAAATAAGATAAATTGATTAGTTGTATTTTTATTAAAAAAAAAGCAATTATATAGTTTATAAAGAATTTATTTTGCTAATTTTAGTTACAACTAAAACCAAAATATTATAGTCCAATTCACAATAAACATCAATTCTAGCACAAATAATTATCCAACAAACAATTTGTTTATTCAAATCAAATATCTCATTATAATATATATGATATGGATATCAAATCGAAGATCGTGAAAAGATGAATAATGTGGTATATTATGCATAAAAATCGGATTAAAAATGAAAAAGTTATTTGTATTTTAGAAAAGTAAAAGAAAGTTATGAACTTATATACTAGTAATATTCCCGTGCGATGCACGGAGGTTTTTTAAAAAGTAACGATTTTAATAAAACTAAACATGATATAATCTAATATTTAAATATGTGATGATTTTATCCTAATAAAATATATATTTTTTAAAATGTAGGATAAAACATAAATAAAGTTATAAATAATGTAAATATAAGTTTCTCGCACGTCATATATGAATTTAATATAACTTACTTTATATATATATATATATGTATTATAGATTAATATTAAGATAAATATTCAATATAAAAATATATTTTTCAAAATGATCATTTCTTATCTTTGAAATCCAAACACACATTTAATGTGTATGCATCATTCTTCACTTATGTGCATAATAACTTAATTAATTATAAATGTTAAAACGAACATAAATATCTAACTATCAACTCATATTATTAAATAAAATAAACTGAATAATGTTATAAGAAATTTATTTTTCTTTAATTTTTTTCATTTTACTTTAAATATTTAAATTTATCCAAATAAAATTTTAAATTCTAACTATAACTAACCTCTTTTAAAAAAACTTATTTGCAAGGTTTAGTACTTTACTTGGTATTACCGATATACAAAGAATAAAGAATTAACAAAATAAAAAAGTTATTCAATAGTTGGAATAACAAAATAATTCAATAGTTGGAATAATAAAATAAAATATATGAGTGCTCCAATATTTCTTAATACTTTCATATATATGTTGAAAAGTTTCAATTAAATTATACATTTATATTTTAAATAGTAGATTCATTTAAAGATATACTCCCTCCGTCCCAGCCTAATTGTCCAACTTGCCATATTTGTTTGTCCCAAACTAATTGTCCTAGCCCATAAATGACAAATTTTCTCACAATCTCCACGCTCAAAATCTCTACTCTTAATCTCTATCTTTGAAAAAGTCAAATATTCCACAAAATCTGCCTTTTTTTAGTCTCCGTGCCCGACCAAGGTTGGTCAATTAGGCCGAGACGGAGGGAGTACATTGGTTAATGTAAAAAAAAAAAAAATTGCTTAGGTTGCAAAATGTGAAAAAAAAAAAGAAAAAAGAATAAGACATAATTGAGATTGGTTAAGGTGACCCAGTATTGTTTAGGTAGAAAAGTCTAAAAAACATATAGTTCTAGTTGATTTATTTTGCTTATTTAAAAGGAGTTTAGTTGCAACTTTTATAATATATGTATAGGTTGCAAAATGTAATTATTTATTAGAAAAATAACATTAATATATCTAAAATATAAAAATTAATAAAAAAAAATTAAGATTAATTATCATATATAAAGTTATATATATGAACAAAAGTCATAATTTTTAAATTTATCAACAAAAATAATTATTATAGCAAATAAGCATTAGCAAATTTAATAATTTAATAAGCTGATTATAAATCAAATATTAACTTGAGACAATTCATGTCAGATACAACAAATTGATTAGTTGTGGTTTTAATGAAATAATCAAGTAAAATAATTTGTAAAAGAGAATTATTTGAAAGATTTTTAATTGTATTCTAAACATATACTATATTTTATGAACAACCAACAATAAACACTGAAATCTTACTTAAATAATCAACGAACAAATAATATAATATTTTAAATAGAATATCTTATTATTATATATATCATATGGATGTCAAATCAAACATCGTCAAAAGATGATTAATTTGATATAGTATACATAATAAATAGATTAGAAATGAAAAAAAAAAAAAAGATATTTGCAACTTTAGAAAGTAAAATAAATTCTAATTTTTACCAAATGTGACAACAACTTACCAATCATAGTCTAAAATTTTAGGCTGGAAAGTGTTACTTACAGAATTGTCACTATTGTGGCTTATATATATTTATAAAATAAATTTTCAATTCTAACTATAAATAATTAAAAATAACCATAAAATATATAATAAAAGGAACAATGATATTTTATTTGGATCATATGCAATGTAAGGTTTAATATTTTTCTCATTATGTCCATGCTTTTATTTTATATTTAACTTTTAATTTATCTAAATAAACTTTCAAGTTCTAATTATATATGTTTCATTTTTTTCTTTACAACATTGATTTTCATTTGCAACTTTTAACATTTCATTTGGTGATTTCAAATATACTTAAATAATTTTTATTTAATAAAATTTTATTTTAACAAAATAAAATTCAAAATTTATTTAATGATTTGAATAACAAATTAAAGTTTTTGGTTACTTCAAAATATTTGAGTATTTTCGTTTTTTATTTGGTATTATAAATTATTTATATAAATGTTATAGTCTTCTTATAAAAACTTGAATTATTTGAAGATTAAAATTGATTCATGAGAATAAACTTATTTAGATTGTAAGAGTGAAAAAAGGCATTCGATGTTGATTTGTGCGACCAAGTATAAAAAAGCATTGAAGTTTTAGTAAAAATAAAAAATTAAAAAGAGTGTCCAAATATAATAAAAGCCATAATTTAGGTTGCAAAGAATAAATTTTCTTAAAAGAGTATTTTTAACAAAATACACATTATTAAAAAATATAAATAGGTAATTAAAAATAATTTCTAACTATTTTAATACATAAATATATATATGCTCAAAGCTTCTGTAATTTCGTGATAAGAAGATATTTTAGCAGATTTGATGATTTAATAAGTTAATTATAAAATAGATATTATTGTTTTTGCCTTGGATTTTCATTATTTAAACAATGGGTTTTCTCCCTGCATGACTTAAATAAATAAAAAATACTCACATTTTTTTATAAAGAAATTATTTTACTAATTTTAGTTGCAACTAAAACGAAAATATTATAGTCCAATTCACAATAAACATCAGTTCTAGCACAAATAATCCAACAAACAAGTTATTTATTCAAATCAAATATCTCATTATAATATATGTGATATGGATGTCAAATCGAATATCATGAAAAGATGAATAATTTGGTATATTATGTATAAAAATCAGATTAAAAATGAAAAAATTATTTGTATTTTAGAAAAATAAAAGAAAATTATGAACTTACCAAAAATAAGAAAAAGTGATCAACTATGGTCTAAAATTTTTGGAGGAAAAACTAAAATTACGTTAATGCCCTCCAGTTTACTTTTATATATATATAGATATAAATTACTCGCACCACTGCCTGTCGCAAGCGACGGCGGCGGCGATCGGTAGGCAACAGCGTTTCGCTGCTGCTGCGCGAGCTGACGGCGACGGCGTTTCGATGCTGTTGCTACTGTCGTGCGTGACGTGGGCGGCGGTGGTAGTGACGATGAAGCTCGGCGGCAATTTCATCCTGTCACGAACTCAACTCGGCGGCGCGGTGCTACTTGAAGCCCGTCGCTGGCCGAGACAGCGGTTTGCTGTCGGGACTGTGATCGACGACGATGCAGGCGGTGGCGGCGTCGTTTGCCGCTGCTGCATTGCCGCTGTGTGTCGATCCACGGCGATGCGGTAGCCGGCGGTTAGCTGTTACTGCAATCGCGACGGCGGCAGCGTCGGAGTTGGCGGCGACAGGTGGCATTGTTTTGGGTTTCAAGTAGGCTTGCTCATTCTAAAACTCATGGACTGGGCCTATGAATTGAGGCTGGGCCACGCTTATGGGAAAGGATTAAGGGCTGCCACAATTTATTTAATAAATTGAACAACCCAAAAGGGCTGTTATATATATAAAAAAAAAAAAAAAAAAGGTTAATTTAATTGATTAATTAGATTCATTGATCAAATTAATTCTTAAGTCTCAATTATAATATTAGTTTATCAATTAGATAAATAAATCTTATTATTATTGTTTTGAAATAATAATAATAGATTTATACATTCAAGCTAATTTGGAATTTACATTAAAAGTATACTTATATTAATTTAGAATTAATATATTTATCTAATTGACGAATATTAATTAGATTAATAAATTTTGAGAGTATTATTAATTTTGAAAGAATAATACTAGGCTTATATATTTATATTAATTTAGAATTAATATTAAATGTATATATATTAATTTGGAATTAATATATATAATTTTAATCCACATTTAATTAAAGAATAAAATTTAATTGGATTAAAAATTTATTCGTTGAGCTTTTATTTGATATTATGTGATAAGCTATTATTTGATTTTATGCTTATTCAATTTAAATTATAGTAATTTAAGACCGCCTTTATGTTTGGGTAGGCGGCGCCCAATACATGTAGTCCGCGAAATTATGTATGGGTAGGCGGCGGCCAATATGTGTGATCCACATTGCCTGGGTAGGCGGCACCCAGTAATTGCATTTAATTTAATATTAGATATTAAATTTAACAATTAGTATCACATATAAAATCCCCAATAAAACCAAGTCTTATTTAGAAACAAAATGCGTTGTCCATCATAATTGCTTGAAATCCCTAATCTTTTCGACCACGAGTTTACACCAAAGTGTTTAGTCTAAATCGACAAGACTCGGGCTCATTCACAGATGTATGGTTAATATCGTGTGATGGAATTGACTTGCTTAAATTATTTTGAGACGCCAAAGCGGCCAAAATAGTTTGAGGACGCAATATTAATTAGATTAATAAACCTAGAATTGCAAAATTGTTGTTTTAATTGGTTTAAAGGCCTACTGAGTAATATTATTGCAGTCATCAGCCAAAGCAGAGGCTACAATAATATAGACTTAGATCTTGGACCGCTAAGATTTATAATTATTATAAATCCGTACTTTGTGTTTGGGGACGCAAAATATGTTAAAATTAGTGGGAGCTAATCATTACAATAAACCCTTGTTTTGATTAGTGATATGAATGTGATCTTTATTTACTTTATTCTAATTTACTTTTCCGTTTGATTATTTTCTGTTCAGATAAAAATGTCGAATTTGGCTTATAAATGTTTGATGGAATCAAACAAGTTGACTGGGTCTAACTTTACGGATTGGCTCCGCTCCTTGCGCTTGGTGCTAAGGCAAGAAAAGGCTGATTACGTCTTGGACGAACCAATCAGTGTCATCCCCGACAAGACTTCTCCTGAGTATGCTAAGTTTGACGCAGATGCTCATAAGAAATATGTTGAGGATGCCACGTCGGCTCAATGCTTAATGTTAAACCCCTATGAGTATTGAACCACATAGGCAATATTGGAGCATGTTCCCTTATGAGATGCTGAAACACTTGGAGAGTCTGTACACTTTAGAAGCTCAGACCATGGAGTATGAGATACTCGGGGATCTCTTCAAGTATAAGCTTCATGATGGGGGCCAGGTTTCTGAACATAACCGAAGATGATCGGATTGATTGAGAGGTTAGAATCGATTGGAATTAAGCTACCCTCAAGTGTCTCAATAAATCTGATTTTGCAGCCTCTTCCAAGTTCATTTGGAAACTTCATAGTGAATTTCAACATGAGCAACACGAAAGCAACACTGTCAGAGCTTCACAACTTGCTCAAGACCTACGAATCATCTACTTCTAAAGGCAACTATTTGCTCATGGTGAGCTCTCCTGCAAATTCTTCCAAGCAGAAGAATAAGCAGAAGAAGGGGAAGAAAGCATCTAAGGATGCGGCCTTGATGCCTAAGAGTGGAGGTGTTAAAAGAAAGCCGAGAATACAAAAGGATGAATGCATGTTCTGCAATGAGAAAGGGGCACAGGGAGAGAGACTACCCGAAGTTCAAAAAAGCACATGATGCATTGGATGAGAGCTTAGCTAGTTTGTTTTGTACATTGAAATTAGACTAGATTATATCTTCCTTCGGGATATAAATTAAATTTATATAATTGATATTTTTGTTCTTTAGATTTCAAAGATTATGATTTCCATTCAAATATTAGACATTTATGACTTTTTCCTTCTATTTTGCAAACAGTAGATGCTTGTTTCGCTTAATGGATTGTTTTAAGGAAATGTCTTTCGTTCGAATGGATTCTATATGCTTGAATGTGAACCAAATATTCTCAATGTACAAGAACAAACAACCTAAGCTAAGAAATACGGATAATAAAACCTACCTGTGGCACTGTAGACTTGGTCATATCAATGAGAAAAGAATAGCAAGATTGAGAAAGTTACACTATCTCACATTATTTGATTTCGAATCATATGGTGCTTGCGAATCTTTTCTCTAAGAAAGGTGACAAATTAACTACTTTCTGGGAAAAGGGTTACGTGCCAAGGTCGTGCTCGAGTTGATCCACACAGCAGTGTGCGGACAGTTCAAACTTAAGCAAGAGGTGAATATTTATACTTCATAACTTTCACTGATGATTTTTCAAGGTATGGATATGTGTATCTCATAAACACAAATCTGAGGCCTTCGAAAAATTTAAGGAGTTTAAGTTAGAAGTTGAGAAACAACTTGGAAAAAGTATTAAGACTCTCTGATCAGATCGAGGAGGGGATACTTACGTTGAGATTTTCTTGATTACTTGAAATCACATGGAATCCGGTTAGACTGGACACCTTCGGGTACACCAAAGATGAATGGAGTATCCGAAAGGAGAAATCGAATTTCATTAGATATGGTTCGATCCATGATGTGTTTCACCAGTCTCCCCTTATTCCTTTGGGGTTATGTCTAACTAACCACTAGTTATGTTCTGAATAGAGTTCCTCTTAAATCGGTCACGCAAACACCATATAAGTTATGGTGTGGCAAGAAGTCGAGTCTTAACCATATACGGACCTGGGGTTGTCCTACTTTTGTTAAGAAAATGAAGACTGATAAATTGAAGACTAAAAGTGAGAAATGTTATTTTGTAGATATCCTCAGGAAACTAAGGATATGAATTCTACTGCCCTGGAGATCACCTGGTGATAGTTTCTAAGAATGTGGCGTTTCTTGTAGATCTTGAAAGATTCAAGAACCAAAAACTAACATAGAGGATGAGGTATTGTCCAATGGAATGGACAATAACTCAGTGGGAGTTTTCGATGATCTGTTGGGAGGGGAAATAGCTCTTGGAGGGTCACCTCAAGACAATGAGATGCATCAAAACAAAATATTGTATCAAACCCACAAGATAACATAAAGGATGAGATATTGTCCAAAGGAGTGGACAAAAACTCAGTGGGAGTTTTGATGATCTATTGAGAGGGGAAACAACTCTTAGAGGGTCACCTCAAGACAATAAGATGCATCAAAGACAAGATATTGTATCAGTCCCACCTCAAGAGAATCATAGTGAAATTCTTAAGAATATCCCAAAATAGTGAAAACCAACTCACGATCAGAATAAACTGCCTAAACCAACGCAAAACCCACTCAATAGGCCTCAAAGGAATCGTCGTGCGCCTGAAAAACTAAATCTATTGGTTGAGAACCAAGATGATGAAGCTGTTTCAGAAGACGACGAACCTAAGACCTATATCGAAGCAGTGTCGGGCACCGATTCAAAGATGTGCCTGGCTGCCTTAACATCTGAAATCGACTCGATGAACCTCAATCTACTCTGGGAACTAGTTGATTTGCCAGATGGGGCTCGCCCCATAGGCTGCAAATGGATCTTCAAGAAGAAGAGAGATGCAGATGGCAAGGTACAAACCTACAAGGCTAGGTTGGTGGCAAAGGATTATAGTCAACGCCAGGGCATTGATTATGATGAAACCTTTTCGCCAGTCGCTAAGATCAAGTCCATTAGGATATTACTTGCAATAGCTGCATACTATGACTTTGACATTTGGCAAATGGATGTCAAAACCGCGTTTCTCAATGGAGAACTCGAAGGCACTGTGTATATGTCACAGCCTGAAGGTTTTATATCCAAAGAAAAGCCGAATGGAGTATGCAAGTTAAAGAAGTCCATCTATGGACTCAAACAAGCATCTAGGAGTTGGAATATTGCTTTGACAGAGCTATCAAATTGTTTGATTTTGTCAGAAGCAAAGAGGATCCATGTGCTTATAGTAAACGCAAGAATGGAAATGTTATCTTCCTTATCATATATGTTGACGATATACTAATAATGGGAAGCGATCGTTCCATGTTGCAATCCGTGAAAGATTGGTTGTCTAGCTCCTTCATGATGAAGGATCTGGGTGAGGCTTCTTATATTCTTGGAATTAAGATCTATCGAGATAGACCTAATAGGATGTTGGGATTGTCTCAGTCTACTTACATAGACAAATTGCTGAGACGCTTCTCAATGGAAAATTCCAAGAAAGGATTTCTTCCTATGGGACATGGCATTATATTGTCTAAGAAAGGTTGCCCTTCTAATGACAAAGAAATGAGTTACATGAAGAAGATCACGTACGCTTCGGCTATAGGATCTATTATGTATGCCATGATATGTACTAGGCCAAATGTAGCTTATGCACTCAGCATGACAGGCAGACTTCAGCAAAATCCCGGTGAGATACACTGGAGAACTGTCAAGACTATTCTTAAGTACCTTAAAAAATATTTCTTAGTCTATGGTGGGCAACCAGCATTATCAGTTACTAGGTATACTAATGCTATCTTCCAAACAGACCATGATGACTTCAAGTCTCAGTCAGGATATGTTTTCGTTCTCAATGGGGGTGCAGTGAATCGAAATAGTTTCAAACAGAGTAGAACTGTCGGTTCCACCACTGAAGCCGAGTATATTGCTACATCTGAAGCTGCCAAAAGGGGTTGTTACTTTGTTAAAGTTTGTAAAAGAATTATGTGTCGTTCCAAGTGCCAGCAGTGCAATACTGTTGCATTGTGACAACGGTAAGTGCGGTTGCACTAGCAAAATGAACCGAGAGCCACGAACAGAAACAAGCACATTCCCTGGAGATATAATCATATTGGAGAAATAATAGATAAGGAGATGTGAAGTTAAATAGAGTACCCACTGATGATAACTTAGCTAATCCTTCAACCAAACAGTTGTATATAATAAGGCACAACAAGCACTTTGAGAGCTTGGCTCGTCGGTAGTTGGCTTTAATTCAGTGGGAGTTTATGGTTTGTGTGTCTTAGAAACCTTTTTGTGAAGACATTCAAAACTTGATCACATTCTATGATAATATGTTTTATCTTATGGGTTTACGCATTTATTAGAATAATTATTTTGATGGTTTGTTATTATTCTTGTGACTGTTCCCTTGAATCATGATTTCCATTTATGGTGTGAGACATAAATGATATAGTATGATTCTAAAATTGCCATAACTGATAATCATCAAGAATGGGATATTGATGACATGCAATAGGTTAGCATGTGGTCTGCATCATATTCTTAGAGAATATAGTGGGTCTCACGACTATTAGATATTAGATATCTATGATGGACACATGGATACTTTGGAGAGTATTGGTATATCCTACTATTAAACCGTTTGTTTAGTGTCTACGGTTTATTAGTGTGTGAAGTATGTAATGATCCTTTGACCTGAGGTCAATACTCATTTTGTTTGTTAAGTGATGAACTTTGACCAAGTACAACGCTTGCCTCCCAAAGGAGGATAAGACACGTCTTGTGTTGGGTTTATCATGAGGCAAATGGAAATGGTAGTTGAGACAAGAATGAGATTCATTCCTCGATTGAAACTCGAGAGAACACTCATATTTCTCTATATTATTTGACAATAAAGTCATTGGCCAATGCAAAAGATGTATTCAATTAGAATAATTGAATATGATCAATGTGTCATATAATAAAGATGAGAAAAATGATTGAGCTATTTGGATAGACACATGGCAGATCCTAGGCTCAATCGGGTGGTTCGTGAATGAAGGGATATTACATAATCTTCATATAAAGGTTTGTATATTGAATTCACGTAAACGTCCTTCATATATCGAGTTCGTTGTACAACACAGTCCAGGAGTTTTGTGCAGACTTTAATTAGATTATCGTCGATAATGGGGGCCTGAAGGGTCACACTTTATGTGTATTGTTGGTCCCCTCAAGGGTACAATGTTGGTGTTTCGAATTATATCTAATGCTAGTCCAAGTGGGAGATTGAAAGTAATTGACTAGATTAGGATATGGGCTTTAATTAATTAATAGGTTATACTGATTAATTAATTAAAGCAGGCCATAATATTAGGCCCATATACCTAGGGTATATGAACTTTATATATATATATATATATTCCCTATTGTAGGGAAAATTAATCTTGTCAGAAAGAAACATCAAATAGTTCAATAAGGGATTTTCTAGCGATCACTTATGGAACGATTGTACCGAGGATAGTTCCTGCGGCGGACAACATACGCGTGGACACCTGAAGTGGTGAATCAATAGCTCAATTATGTCCGATTAATTACGCAACAAGTAAGTTATTCCAACTTTAGCGTAATCGATGCTCAACGTTTAATTTAGTTATAAATCATGATCATAATTCTCGACTGTTTATTTCGCTGCGTACATTAGATGTAGTCAAGAAATCCTAATAGTTTTATGCTTTAATTGATCCAAAGCTTGCAGAGTAAGACAAGGGCGTGCATTGTGGAGGGTTGATTATGTGATCACCACTTTAATTAATTAATTAACTAAACAATATAAACTTGTATTTTTTAAATATGCTTATCCCATTGCATTATATGAATACTTGCGTATGTAGTTAGTATAATCTCATCATATTTTGTTAATTCAGATCACCCTTTCGGATGTTCTACTACAATATATGCAACATTTTTAATGCAATAATAGTAATGCATGATAGTATATGATATGGCATAATTAATATATTATCACGATTATTTCTTACCCATTAGTGTTATTGTAGTAAATGTTGCACAACATACAGTAGAAGATTCGAATTTTTGTGGGCCCGTCCTATATATACTGTTCAGTTATGGTAGAATTATGTAATAATATAATGTATCGTGAACGTTGCTTGTGATATGAGGAAAAGGAATTTGTCTTCTACTTAGAGATGAATATAAGCCAACTTGTTCCATTCTTGGTGTGAATATCTGAATGAATCCATCATTTAGGTTGGTGATGCCCTTTGACATTTTAATTGGTGTTTTGATTGAAACTTGGATTCCTTGAAAAGTAATTGCTACAATTTTATACTACCGCCACTTTTGTTTAGTTGTTGTGCTTAGAATTAAAAATTAAGGAGTAAATAAAATTTACAACCAAGTCCGCAATTAATTTTCCTTTATTTCCTCATATTCCTAAAATTATACAATTACTTCTTTTGTTATATATCTCTTTCCAATTATGAAGGGGATAGTATTGGAAAAAATATTTTTAAAAAACTAAAAAAGATAAAGTATCTATAAACATATCACAAAACTTAAAACAACAACTGAAAATCGAAGGTAAAAAATACACACACACACCCACATACTTAAAGGCGGAGTCTCATGTACAACTGGTGTAAGGTGCAATCTGGGTTGGGTATCATGAGTAAGCATTAATACATTTTTACTATGTTACATTTACCAAAACATGTAATATCTTAGTGCATAAACACTATGCTAGGAAAAAGTATCAAAGTTCATCCCAACATAGGAAACAATTTTCTCTTAATACACCAACAAAAGAGAAAACTTTCAAAGTGTACAACAAACAAGGCCCCGGAAAAATAGCTTAGTGATCAGTGTTCCAGTAAGACTTATAGCAATGATCCTACTATAGGGAAAATATGGGTCAAGAGAGACTAACACTCAAGGACCTATTCAACGATGGGTACCTAAGTGTACTTGACTAATTTGTAGGTCAAGTTGCCTACTGAACATTAACATATGGTACATTTATATTGGATGTGCTAGACATATGACAGGTAACAAAAAATCCCTCAAAGATTTCAAAGGCTGCAAAGGACCCAAGGCGGTGTTTGAGACAATGCCAAATGCATCACCAAAGGTGTAGGGACCTTCTCTAAGGCAAAGTCAACACATCAGATGTCTACTTTGTTGAAGGCTTACAGTACAACCTACTGCGCATACATCAATTCTGTGACAAAGGGACATTCTGTAGAGTTCTCTCAAGGAAACTGCTTAATAAGAGATGCTAAGTTCAACCAAACATAACTCACAGGAACTAGAAAATGTAATATCTATCTAGCTAACAGAGAGTCGACGGGAAGACAACCCTCTTGCGACGTATCTAAAAGCACTCCCGAACTCAATTGAATGTGGCACAAGAGAATGAGACATTTGTTTCAATACCATCAATAAACTGGCACGCAAGGGTCTAGTAAGAGGACTGGCAAATGTAGCTTACAGAAAGGAAAGTTTGTGTGATGCATGCTTGAGAGGAAGCAAATCTAGATGTCCTTCAAAGGCAAGCCTATAAGGTATGGAACCAAATAGAGGATGGCTTAGGGACCACCCACCAACCTTGGTCATAGAGAGAATTGATGATAGTGTAAGAACAAGAAGATCTGCACCTTATGAAGTCATATTCTCCTGCTTCATATCTCAAACTGAACCTGGTACCATTGAAGAAGCACTAAGTGATCCTTATTGGGTTCAAGCCATGCTAGAAGAGCTCAATGGATTTGAGAGAAGTGAAGTTTAGAATTTGTTTCCCAGATCTACTCATCAAGGTGTCCTTGAGACCAAATGGGTGTTAAAAAACAAGCTAGATGAGTCAGGACTTGTTACTAGGACTAAAGCAAGGTTGGTAGCTAAAGGCTACTGTTAGGATGAACACATAGATTTCTATGAAACATTTGCCCCTGTAGCCAAACTAGAAGCAATCAGAATTTTTCTGGCCTTTGCAGTACTTAGTAACTTCACTATATACCGGATGGATGTGAAGAGGGCATTCCTGAATGAGATTCTAGCTGAAGAAATCTATGTTGAGCAACCACCAGGTTTTGATGATCCAACTGAAGATAAAGTCTAAATGTTGAAGAAGATATTGTATGGCTTGAAGCAAGCACCTCGAGCTTGGTATGATACTCTCTCGCAGTATCTAGTCTAAAGCGAGTTCCAGAAAAAGATGTTGTAGACAAAACCTTATTTAGAATCTAAGATGACAAAAGTACATTGTTATTCCAAATTTATATTGATGATATTATCTTGGTGTTAACTAATATAGAACTATGCAAGAAGTTCTCCCAGCTGATCCAAAGAAAGTTTGGGATGAGCATAATGGGAGAATTAGTCTTCTTTCTTAGACTTCAAGCAAGACAGTTGGATGATGACATTTTCATCGATCAAGTAAAGTATACAAAGGACCTTCTAAGAAATTTGGGAAGAACCACTCAATCCCTGTAAGTGTTCCCATGAGCACAACAATGCTTAACAAAGATGAAGATGGAAAGGATGCTGATATCACATAGTACAGAAGGTTGATTGGCTCAATTATGTATCTTACAGCAAGCAGACCTCACATCTTGTCCGATGCAGGAGATATCAAGCAACACCAAAATATTCTTACCTCTTAGCAGCAAAGAGAATTCTAAGATATTTAAATGGCACAAAATGAGAGTTGGCTATGGCATCGAAAAGATGGAGGATTCAAGCTTAAAGGGTATTCAAATTCTAACTTCGTTGGTTGCAAGACTGATCGCAAAAAAGCATGAGTAGAACTTGTCAAGTTCTTTGAAATATGCTCGTTTCGTGATTTATCAAGAAGGAGAAATTTATCGCAACATCTACAATAGAAGTAGAGTACATTTCTGTAGGAAGCTGTTGTGCATAAATACTGTGGATCCAACAACAACTGAAAGACATGGGATACTTGCAAGACAAACTCCTATAATTTGTGATAAAGTAGTGCGATTCCTATCACACATAATCCAATTCTTCACTCAAGGACCAAATATATAGAAGTAAGACATCACTTCATTAGCGATCATGTGGAGAAGAAAGATGTTAAGCTTGAAAAGATCCACATAGACATAGTTAGTGGATATTTTTTGCTAAAACTTTGTATGAATCATGTTTCAATATGCTTCAGACCAAGCTAGGGATGGTACTTCTATAGGAAGACCGCTGTAGGAAAAAAATGTTGATGTGGGAAGCACTAAAAGTAGACTAGAACAGTCATTCGATAGGATATTATAACCTCCACAGGAGTGGGGGGGGGGGGGGGGGGGCGAATGCTCTAAGTATTGCATGTTGATACATTGCATATTGTAAGTTCACTATAAGTATGATAGCAATATAAAACTTGTGGTGATCCACAAAAACTCCTACAACTGGAAACACAGTAAGGAACTACAGTAAGCTAAAATACGGTGATTCGTTGAAGCCAAATGCAGTAACCTTACTATGACACGATTTCTGTAAGTATTTAATATCTACAACATTTAAAGCATACAACGAGGTTACTACAACATTTATAATTCCTCGTAGTATTTACTGGAACCTTAAAACTTGTCAGTTTTTAAGCATGAAATATTCTTTCTTATCCAAAAAATATTTACCCGCATTTAATGCGGACGCCATTTGCTGCGCCGAAATAATTATTTTTGCAGAAGTAATTATAGCGTTTGTATTTGACCAATGAAGTCATTAAATCTTAGCCAATTTTCCATCAATGAATATGAATCGTTCAAATCGCATGAATTTTTTGTCAAGTGAACCAAGAGCCATATCTGAAACCAAAGTAAAAAGGTTATATCAACTTATAGTTAGTAGTAAAAAAACTTTTCTGTCTCATTTTTTTCGAAGTAACCCGAAAGATCCAAATTTTCATTTGTTTAAACCTTCTTTACAACAACAATGACACTAAACAAATCTACTCTAAGAAAGAAGAACTTAGAGTTTATTGGTGGGCATTTTCCATCTTTAGAGTATTTACGAATACAGATAGCCGAGAGGAATAAAGGATTGCAGTTGATATAAACAATTGGTGCAAGTTAGAGAGTAGTCATCTTACTTTCTTCCTTGGTGCACACTCCAAGATACCAAGAAGAAGTGGTGGAGCAGTTTTGCACTACTGCAGAGGTCACCAAGAATGGAAAAGGTGAACCAACCATCATCACATGCACAATAGAGGGTACACAAGTTGCGACTACCCCTACTATGGTCGCCAAAATATGCAAAATTCCTAAGTAAAGCATTACTCCGGAGCAGGCAAGGACCTACAACGAGGAGTTCCTGCTAGAATGTTGGAGGGTATTTTTGGGCGACCAACATGCAGAGAACGTGAACGAAGCTTGTACCACAATCACTTTTGCCCTAGAGTTTAAATATTTTCATGTTATGTTTAGTCACAACATAGAGTGCAGAGCAAGGAGCTATGATTGTTGCACCAATCCCAGATTCTGACTAATGAAGGCAGTGGGCAAGGAAGAGACTGTGAACTGGCCACAATTTATTTCTCTCGTCTTGTGGAGGAGATCTTTAAGACGAAGGGCCGCAAGTGCAACAAAATCGTGCTCAACTACGTACATTACAGTCTAAATGTTGGGATTATAAATAATGTGATACCGTGCAAACGAAAATTGATAGGTAGTACAAGGGAAGGCTCTAAAAGAAGAGGAGATGCTGATGAAGAGAGAGAAGGCACTCTCATGCAGCAGGCTATGATCAACAAGAGGAAAGTTATGGCTTCGAAATCCCCTACTAAGAAGAGGACTCAACAGTCGAAACCTGTAAAGGAATTGGTCATTTCCTCTAGAGCTGTAGAAGAACAGGAAGTGGAAGAGAGTAGTGTTGAGGAAAAACCCCTACAACAGAAGAGACGTAGACTAGTAAAAAACCTACGTCAAGGAAAATATTGTTAGGCAACTCTTTGATGGGCTTGAGAAAACACCCGTACCTCATAGATCATCATCTCTTGATCTTGAGACCGTTCGTGTAATAGAGCAACAAGAATCAACAATTCTTGAACCTTATAATGTTCCTTATCCAGCCTACTAGCCATAACCCACCCCTACACCCTTGATATCTCAGGTGAAGCTGGCAGTAGCTTTGACATTGCTCGAACCACCAGCCTCAGTAAGTGCACCATCCAGTGGTCCCTGCAAAGCTACACAGGTTGAAGGCAATGCTTGTGCAATAGAGGCATCACAAACTGTGGATGAAGCATGTGCACCTCCTCAAGAAGGAAATGATCCACATATTGAGGAGTCACTATAAGAGGAGATGCAAAGTTACTATAGATGGCATACTAATAGGGTAAGGTGGTGCCCTGCCATCTTAGATTGGGCAGATTGGGGTGAAGAGAAGAAATGGGTCACCACCTGACCAACGTACATTTACATCGCTGAATTGACCTCCAGGGATTTTGGTGATCACATTAAGGTTGTGAGAATGGTGTACCTACGTGATAAGGTAGCCTTAAAATGTTGTGCTGATGATGACTCTGAAGATAAGATAGACGAAGAAGAAGCAAGACAACCTCGTCAAGTCCTAAAACAAAGTAAGAAGGACTTTCTCCAGAGGCACAAGGATGATTCCTTGAGAGGGCCAGGAAGCATGTCTTAGCAACCTGCTGATGAGTTTATAGCAGCACATCCAACTGTTGGAGAGATTTATGGGAAGACAGAGTTCCATTATTTGCTATTTTATGAATTCAACAGGTCACAAATGATTCTACTATAAGAGAGAATGCAAAAGAAAATGCATCAACTACCTCTCAAACTTCCCATGAATCTACTGTAGGTGATAAGCTTAACGAGAATGCCAATTAACCTGCTATAGAAGAGGTGGTAGTAGAATAGGCAGTAAACACCTCTCAGGGCGCCGATGAATCTGCTGTAGGTGATAAGCTTAACGAGAATACAATAGGACTTCATTCCTTACAGCAAGAGATATCCCAACTGTGGAATGAAAGAGATGCTGACAGAATCATATTGACCAATATTAAAAAACTGCAAGAAATGCATTATGGAGTCAAAATTGATGATGTTAAAAGGGGGGATGAAGAATTAAGGCAAAGACATGAAGAATGCCAGTGTAGAGAAGCGCAAGGATCCTTCTTTGTTGAGCAAAGAAACAGGAAGAGGAGACCAAGGGAAGAGTGCAGGAATGGAAAGCTCAGAAGGAGAAGAAGCTTGAAAGAACAACGATAGATTACGATGCAAGGATAAAGAGCTCACTTAAGAAACCAAACGTCAATCTGCACGAAATATTCCTTGCCACTAAATTGGTCCCTGATTATTTCAACTATGAATATTTTCTCAGCCTACCCCCAGAAATGAAGTCACTCCAAATCTCTCGATTCTCATGCAATATGAGAATTGTCTTAATAATTGCAGTGATCAAGAGTTCCAATCACTAAGAGCCTCCCAAATTCCACATGAATGGAATCCATCCAGAGAAGAGATTGGCAAATATGGAAATTGGCCGAAATCTCCTGATACTTTGACTACTCGCATGCTGAAGGACATTTCAATAATGACAAAAGTGAAACTAAACATTGTCTGCAAGCTTTTTCAAAGCAACTTCATGATGAAGTACTTCCTTTTCAGATTAAGTTTAAAGGAGCAAAACCCAACGGGCATAAACTCTCCCCTTCTATTGAATAGTGGCTGATGGGATACGAATATAAGCACTTTGAACAAATCATGTACACACAATGGTGGAGGTATACTTAGAAGGATCCTAATTGATCCAAAGTGACAAGGGATTAAATTGACGAATGCAGAAGAAGAGGAGAAAGTAGAAGCTAATTGGAAATAATAATTTAAGACTCGTCACTGGAGGAAAAACAAATAAAAAGAATTGCTGCTGCGTAAAACTATTCATCCCTCGACAATTTTTGTTTGGCATGTACTTACTGTAACTATGAAAGATAATATAACATCTAATGAAACAATTATCATTCACTACCAAACGATTACGGCTTGCAATCTTGCATCATTTGTTGTCTGTGTTAAATTTTGATGAATAATTGTTTTGGACTAGCAATTTGTTGTTTTGTGTCTTTAAGTTTTATATTCTTAAAGTTTTGGCAACATAAAAAAGGGAAAATTGTTAGGAAATTTTATGTATAGGTTTAATGATGACAAAACCATGTTGTAAGGTAGGAACTAATGTCCTCAAATACTCTGTAATCTATATAATATATAGGACTAGTTCTACTTGGGCATAAGTCGCGGAAAGAGGTACAACAAGATCATCAAGGAAACATGCAACAAGGAGTCCGCAGTAGGAAGTAAGGAACAGGGGTTGTAGAGAGCATAAATCAAGTAGCTTACACTTTTGTACCGTACTCCGGTGCCTACTGTAAGGAGAATCCAATACTTCATGTGTCATGTTCATGCATCAAGCACACGCAACAACCATGTCAGCAGAGGGAAAAGTCAGGTAAAAGTTACAATATTAAATATTAAAAAATATAGTTAGTGGATACAAGGAATAATTCTTGTATTGACTAATCAATCGCGTGAAGAAACATGTTCTGACAAAGGAAAAGAAACTCTGCAAACGCTGACATGAAGCCTAACCAACTCTGACCCTACTTTCAACAAAAGGACAACAACAACTAGGAAGCCGTACAAAGAGCATTAAATTATCAACGAGAAACTTCCTATTCTTCAACAAGAAGGAATCCCAAATTCTATAAATAGATTGAGATGGAGAACGAACAAAGACTACTGAAATTACTAAGCATTATCACTTTCAAGCTATCAATTCAAATCTTCTAAACACTTATCACTCGCAATCATCTTGAGATAGTGTAGGTTTCGTAAAGAGAGCAAAAGCAGCAACACAATATCATCATGACTACTACTCAAGCGAAGATTCAAAAGCCGCAACAAGATCTCAAGTCAAATCCAGCTAGCTCTCAGAAAGTTTTAGCTCGGTCTTAATCCTTCTCATCAAGAAAGCTTTCCCATATCTCAAACCGCTATTCAAGTCTAGAGGCAGCTTTCAGTCATTGAAGAAAAAACTTTCATTAAACCTTCTCTTACGAGTGGTTTTCATAACGGGGAGTCTTCTATTGAATCATGGATTCAAATTAGGCTAGGATTGTTATGAGGAACATTTATAGTAGAGGGGTAGCCTTCTGAGGCTAGAAGAAAACTACTATAAAGTGCCGAGTTGGACTTAGACATCGATGTAGCTAAGATTGTATTGTGTGAACAACTTAGTGACCTTTTCCTATGTGAGGGAAGAGTGGACGTCGAAGGATTACTCTCACCCTTGAACCACTATGAACTATTGTGTATTTTCATATTGCTTTTATTATTGTTTAGCATACTACATATTACATATTGCATTGTCATCGAAAACAATTTTGCATATTTTCGCTACATAAAACTCTACCTGAGCATTCCTTGCTCTAAGAACCAAAAAAATAATCCGGTATAAGCCTTCTACTCTAAAGGGAACTTACTGCTTTAGCTCTGCTGTAAGAACCAATTTCCTATGGCAGACAACAACCCATTGCTCTAAGTATTTTAAAAAGAAAATCGATAAAGTTAGAGGTTTATTCACCCCTCCTAAACCTTTACCAATCGGGAGCAACATACACGGCCTTAATTTTCACTAGGCTATTAATTACACGATGCATTTGCAGTATAGCCGGTAGAAAAGGGAGTGGTCAAAAAGTTTCGGCCACGTTGCAAGGGACTAGTTTTTAGGTGTAATTTAAATATTACGGTGTCTAATTTGGTGTAGTCTAGGCATTTGATTGCTTGTTCTATTTTTCATTATTTAATATTTTTGAAAGATTTTCTTTTCTGAAATGTTTTAATTTTTTTAAGAATTCGTCTGTTTAGGCCGTGTTGGATTTTGGTCTAGTCTGTTTTTTTCTTTTGATGATAACTTCCAATGACCCCTTGGATTCATGCTTATGAAATTCTCTGTTTAATAGGAAAGCAAAGGAAAACCTTGACACTAACATTCTTGAATTTGTTAATGCTCTTGATGCATTGCAGGAAATATCGAAGAAGGAAGAAAAGTCTTAAGAATTAGAGTCCCAGGAAAAGCACTGATGCTACTGCTGCTAAATCAGTTGAAACCTAATCACTCCATATTTATGTGATATTTAGCCAAATATTCATAGCTAAAACAGTGGAAAATACATGAACAATACTTTCTAACCCTCGTTTTCATATGTTTGGTCAATTTCACTTGTTTGTTGATTTTGTAGTGTTTTCAATAGAAAATGACGCATATTTAGATTAACGATGAAATCTCAATGCTAATCGAGTAAAATGAAGGCATGGACGAAGTAATTGGGCTTAGCTTAAAAGAGACGTTAGATTCACCGAAAATGGAGTTGGATTTGCTCAGAAGAAAGAGCAGAAAAAGTGCTCAACATTCGGAGCATCTGCTCGACCGAAAAGAATCTTGCAATCGTGCATTCATGTCAGTGGTAAAATCATGCTTGTCGTGGAGCATACGCTCAACCGGGCAGAAAAGGGCTTTTATCCAATTTATTCCACCTAATGTAGTATATTCCCACTACAAAAAAAAAAAAAATCATATTAGAGACGAAAATTAGTAACGGATAATATCAGTCACAAAACAGAAATAGAACAGTGACATAAAGTGGCAAAAAAATATTAGTATCCGATTAGTGATAAATTAGCAACCGAATATTAGAGACGGACTGTCTATATTCTGTAGGTAATTTGGTCTCTAATTTCATAATGGAGAGGGAAATTCCGTCACTAGATTTAGAGACGGAGTAAAATCGGTCTCTAAGTTTCTGAGAACAACATTATAGAGACTAACCATTTCGTCACTAATTCGTCACTATTTTAGTTTAGAAACCGATATCATGTAATTAGAGACGGACTTTTCCGTCTCTAATTTGATTTTTCCTTGTAGTGTCCTATATATATAGACCCAGTCATTCTCAATATACGTTACCAAAGAGAGTTTTTAGTTTGAATATTAGTTGTTAGTAGAGAGTTTTCTAGAGCATTGTTAAGGAGAGGTAGAAGAAGGGAGATTCATCCCGTCATCTTCATCGGTGAACTTTAATATCGTCTACTCTATTCTCGTTTATTTTTTTTGAACATGAGTTTCTTTATGATAATTTTTTTTATTAAATTTTCTATGGAGTACTTGTTTTATATCTTACAGTTAAGAAAGTAGGTCAGTTACAATGTAAATGATTATATGTAATTCGTAATTTGTATGTGTTATGTTGTTATTTCATGTGTTGCGTTACAATTGATGTTAGGTTAGTCTGATCAGTCACTTAGTATAGCACTCACGAATCATATTATATACCTACATATATATATATATATACACACACATATACTAACCGGTAAGCATAATGATGGCCAAACAATACACGGCATGATATGTCTAAGAAATTAACCTGTGTAAGGAGATATTATGGGGGACATTCTGAGTCACTATTATGAGTCATATACACTACTTCTGGGCGGTTGGTCTGTTTTGTATGATTCACACCTTAATCATCGCCAAAAGGAGGGGGGGCGGTACAAATACCGAATTGCGAAGCCTCATAACAATAGGAACATATGATTACGTATATATATACATGATGCATGTGCTGTTTTCTATGGTATCGAACAATAATTGATTATGAAATCGAATATCCTAAGACAACTTTTATATATTTGAATTTTGCTTTAGTTATTTACTTGCAATTAGTATTAATCTTTATTATGTTGTTATGGTCTTATGGTATTGACTTTAGTAATTAGGGTAATCGCCCAATAAATCATTATTCGATCCGCTAGATAAAATAGTATCAACATTATTAGGATCTTTTGTGTTGGCAATATTTTTGTCAAAAAGCCTTATGTTATTTTTTGTCGAATATATTTAAATTATTATTATTATTATTAGTAGTAGTAGCAGTAGCAGTAGCAGTAGCAGTAGCAGTAGCAGTAGCAGTAGCAGTAGTAGTAGTAGTAGTAGTAGTTAATTATTATTATTATTATTATTAGTAGTAGTAGTAGTAGTAGTAGTAGTAGTAGTAGTAGTAGTAGTAGTAGTAGTAGTAGTAGTAGTTAATTATTATTATTATTATTATTATTATTATTATTATTATTAGTAGTAGTAGTAGTAGTAGTAGTAGTAGTAGTAGTAGTAGTAGTAGTAGTAGTAGTAGTAGTAGTAGTATTACTACTACTACTACTACTACTATTATTGTTAGTTAATTATTTTTATATTAATGATTCTTTATAGAGATTTGCATGGATAGAATTATTCAAGGAAATCAGTTGGAAATCCGTTGGAGACGGTGAACAAATCTTGGAGATTATATATAGTCGTATGTTGACATTATAAAAGGAGATGTACAAGCCCATCAAAGATGTACGGGTCCTTGGTTTCTACTTTGGCATGAGAGATGTACAAGCACATAATTGCATGAGAGATGTACATCAAATCTTGTGAGATACATATCTTTTAGGACTAATGCAAAACTTACAAGTCAGGCTGTGGAATAGATCTTGAAGATCATGCACAAGCGTGTGAAAAGCAAGTCATTCTCTTTGTATATATATGCATTCAATTGGCGTAAGCAAAAGAGTAACGAGTATTGGTGTGAAAAGCATTAGCAATATTTCTTATACTCGAAGTCAAGATATTGCATTCTTGTAGTTAGGTTAAGTTATGTTTTGAGGGCTAGGGTTTCTAAACTGTCAATATTATTTTCTAACAGAAGCTTATTCGGGAGAAGAAACTTTGAGGCGGGTTTGGGAGAGCTCGTTCGGCCTTTAGTGGTTTGCCTTGTTAGTTCGGCTAAGTCGACGAGAGTCGCTGGACGTTATTAGAGAAAGTATAGGTTAGGTATTAGTGAAGTTGGGTCTCTTATAAAACTTATCATCATAAGGAGTATCAACAACAAAAGGTCCGAGGGATTCAGCCCCGTGTTTATTTTGGTGTTTGTTTCTCTGTTTTTATTTTCGTCAGTTTTAGTGTTGCAACGTAGACAATGCAGGCTATAAAATTTCAAACACGATTATAGTAATCCGATTAGGTCATTTTCACTAGTCCATATGGGATGTGATCTTGCTTGCCATGCCTGCTACTACACCGCACACTTACAGTTTAGCTACTAGAAAATAGAGCGATTAAGTTTTTGGCGTCGTTGCTGGGGACTAGTTTTAGATGCTAGTTAGATATTATATTGTGTTAGTCTGGATATCTTTTATGTTTTTATTTATTATAAATTTTACTTTTTATATATATAAAAATGTAATTATATATATAATAAAAAAATTCATTTTTTTTTCTTGCTCAAATATTGATTATTTTTGTTGCTAACTGTATTAGTCTCTTGTCTTAGCATTTTGTGTGTAATGCATGAAAATAAGAACTAAGGTTGGGGAAATCGTACCCATAGATCCCGAGATAAAAGCCACGTGTCGGAAATAGAATTGCAGTTAGACTAGACGGAAAATGTTTTCAATGGAGGAAAATCAAAATGGACAAGATGAGCACGTTGTAGAACCACAAGAACAAAGTTCAGCCTCGTATCCAAGACTTTTTTAGGCCAGTGGTTAATATCTGTACGCTTGGAATACCTAGCTTTGAGCACTCGTGCTATTAAAGAAAAATGATTCTTGATTAATCATCACACTTTTACGCCAATAGAACTTTACTAAATGACAAAGCCGACGGAAGCCCATGCCCCTACTCTTATTGAGTGGTCATAAAATAAGTAGTCTCTCTCCCAGAGTTGGAGAAGAGGCAGGTGTTGGTGTTCCTTAGAAGATAGCAGTTCTCCAGGAAGTAGACTGTAACTGACAGAATCAAGAATTTGTTTTATTAGAGTGACAATGATGCTCTGCTTCAAGATTAAAAATGGAGTGAGGAGGACAACAAAGTCTTTTCAGGCCCTCCGCCACCCTTGTTTATGTCATCTATATATTACAGTTTTGGTAATTGTTAGGGTATGGTTGGGACTTGAGACCCCAATTTAAGATATTATTGTATTTGTGTTAAACAAATTCACCTCAAACTTCCATATCTCTGCTCTCGGCTATTAGCCCCACCTATAAGCTCCCCTCAACTTCGACCCTAAATAGTTTATACTTACAAAGTAAATAATAAAAATAAATATCAATAAATTATGGAAGCTGCTATTTCGGAAGATTCAATCTGGGCCCAAAAAAAATATGTTTTTTTCTTTTTTTTTATAATTATATTCTAATTAAATTTACAAATATAATTGATAATTATCATTAGATAAAATTTAAATGTTAACTATCATTTTGGAACACTCTAAAAATCTTGGCGTGTCATCTTTTTCTTTTTTGACCCGTAATCGAGTGTTAATGTTAAAAATTTAGTTATAGTCTTCACAAATAATTTTTCATTAATAATATTCTATACATTTAATAAAAAAAAATATTTAAGAAAAAATATTTTTGTTTCGACCCGGGCAGAATCAACCCAAACATTTTTATCCATTAATTATACATGTATTGAGAATTGATTGTAAATCGATTGACTTATTTGTAACTCATCTTATTGACCACGACCCGACAAACTGAAATTCTTAAAAAGATAAAAACAAAGGCCCTGTTTGTTTAAGGCTGTGGGAGGCTGGAGTACTGTAGACTGTGAGGAATAAAGTGAAATATTTAGGTTGGGGTAAATAAGTGAGTATTTGTTTATGTTGGTTGGAGATTGGGTTGTGAAGTGATTATAATATAAAAGGTGGTAAATGTGATTTGATGTGTGTAAGAGTTAGTTAGTGAATGATTGGTAATTGATTAAAGTTGTATTGAAAATTGTGTTTGATTGATGATGTGTGTAAGAGTTAGTTAGTGGATTGATGGTTGATGTTTTGTTGTTTGGTGGTTTAAATAATTTGATTTGTAAATATTTTTATTAATCTAATTTTGGAAAATAATTTATTAATTTTTAAATTATATTAAAAAATAAATAATTTTTTTTAAACCTTTATTTACCAGAGTTCATTCCTCCCTACAAGCAAAATTCAAAATTAATTTTGGCCGTTATTATTTTTTAAAAGCTAAAGAAATACAAATTTTGGTTTGCGTAAAAAAAATGAACAGCCCATGTAAACTACGATAATGCAGGTTCGTCTCGATATCATATGGTAGATTAACGAATGTGTGACCTGTGAGGGCAATAACTCAAGCATAAAACTGATTTTTTTATCATTGCCAACATGTCTAGAAAATTATTATAATATTATAATTAAACATAATTCAAAAATAATCCAGGACACTGTCTACCGACTAACTTGAACTTTTTTTTACGGGAATTATCCCGCTTTATTATACAGTACAAATCGATAAGCTATTGCAATAAAACAATTTTAGCTCGAGTAGGGGCTACACGTCCTAACAATACATCTTTAACAAACTGTAGAGGAAAATAATTGGGAAAAATAATAAAGTATTCTACAAGAGCAATACATACTTTCAAACGATCTTCGTGTTATACTAAAACAAATTGTGCATTAACACTCTAATTTTAAATTAGTACTTATGGTAATTCAAAATACATAACAACAGTTAAGATTCCCTCCATTCCACTAGGTGTTTGAAGAAGTTTCTGCAATGAAAACTAAATCAAGGGCTAGATCAACCCGTCAATCAAAGTTTGGGTTAATGTGTCTTTCCCACATAGCTTGGGCAATCCCGTCCCTTGTGGCATTTTGCGCATGAATAGCTGCTGGAGTGGGGTATGAAGGCCCTGAGAATATTAGTTCATCCGGATGGTAGTGCTGCGCATCCAGCTCCAATATAGGGTCTGGTAGGCCACATGCCTTTACAAAATTGTGTAGGACACAACAAGCTACAACAATCCTAGGCTGATTCCCAATTCGGTAACAGGGCATTCCGTGTGCCAATATCGGACAACGGCTCTTCAAGCAACCAAATGCACGCTCGATCACATTTCTCAGCTGCGAGTGTCTGTGATTAAATAACTCTTTCCTATCCAGAGGATTTGGGTTACCATGAAACTCGGGTAGATTATATCGCGTTTGTCTATATGCTGCCAAGAATGCCTCGTAGTTTGTGTAGCCAGCATCAGCCAAGTAATACATACATAAATGTAGAATGTTGAATTGATGGTTAGTCACCTTAACAAATATAATTAATTTTTCGTATAATTAGGTAAATATGGAGAATGTCCAGAAAATTCTTATTGACCATCTGGTGGCCAGCTGAAGGACTCGTCCAGTTCGAGAGCTTTCATCAATACCCGTACATCGTGAGTGCTCCCTTCCCAACCGGCATATACGTATGTAAAAAATATATCAAAGTCAACTATAGCACAAACATTCTGACACTTTGTCCCTTCATGCATTATCCATGTCGTGTCTCGATCTGAGGGCACTCTTGCAGGAATTAAAGTGCCATCAATGGCACCCACTGCACCCTGTAGCAAATTGAAAATGTGTGCTCAATCGCATAGTGTTCTGATGTTTTGAGGAGTTCGTTTATATTATAGATGATGATCAATTTTTATTAAAAAACATTAGTAGTACCTCGAAGAATGGAAAAAAAGATCGTCCATCAGAATCTTATGCGGGACTCTTGTATAGTCAGGGTTTTCTATCCAATCACCACCTAGAGCAATCATTGCCTCCATCACGCAATAAAAGTGCACGTTAATCGTCTGTGTGGAATGCTGCACACGCTCCTCCTCGTCCCAATGGCAGTGATGCATACAAACCATACGTACAAAAATCATTACCGATTCAATAGGCGAGACATGTGCCCTGCTCGAGTTAGGCAAGAGGCCGCGGTTCACTAGAGTATTAACTAGGGCAAAGAAGCAGTCCTTGGTTATGCGGGTCCGGTCGTAAAACCTGCCCGGGTGCCCATATTACAACTCTGCAACCCAATCGGACCCCTAGAGAATAGACGTGTTTTTGGGTTGACGAACAATGGGTGGATTTTGCAGTAGGACGTCAAGCGCGAAATATGAAACCCTTTCATCCTCGGAATTGTCCAAACACGAGCAAGATTCTTCAGTGTTTGCTTCAGAAGCATCTGAGTTAGAATGGGACATGATGTTTGGAAATAACAATTTTGACATTATGTTAATTACCGATTAATTGGGAGGATATGAATTAGGGTCGTATTGAGTTAGATCACAGGTTTTACGATACAACATGAAAAAATTAAAGATATTGATAAAAAAATTACACCCGACATCCAGGTGCCAATTAAGTGTCTCACTCAAAATAAATAGTCGAATAATTAGCATAAACAGTTAAAATATCAACCAGAAGGTCAAGCAAGTGCAATACAACGTTTGCCTAAAGTGTCATCAAGAAATGCATCTTCTCGTCATCATCCATATTCATCCACACATGACGAGTAGCCTCATCACGGATAGCTCTGTATCCGGCCAATATATCCTGTGTGGGAGCTATTTGTTTGGTCTCGGCCATGCATGCCTTGATATCCTCCTTCCTCTCGGATGATCCACGCTTACCCGAAGACCATGAAGAGAAGCTACCGCACGCGTCAACATATGCGACACGCGTATCTATAGCGGTGGGTGTTCGTCCACGTCCTTGTGACGGACCGACTTCATCTATCATATATTTGGGTTAAATATTATTCTTTTTATGTAAAATGTCCTGAAGAGACCATTTTTTTCCACTTAATCTTTAGTATTAACTGCTAGGAAATTACGACCCAGTTAAATTTTTTTTCGATTTTTTCTTTGTTAAGAATTGAATCACTTACAACACACACAAACAAGTTCAAACCAGAAAAGAACGAACACAAACTGGAAATTCGGCCAAAACAAGAACCGAACGCAAAACCAGAAACAAAAATGATGAACACAAGCTTTTACGTGGTTCGATCAATGTGATCTACATCCACGGAGGCTCTATACACCTCAATTCACTCCACTGAATAATCAATTACAAGAAACAACCCAGAAAACTAGAAGCCCCAATTCACAATCCGAATTGAGCTTAAGAACCCTAGCTTTCTAATTCTAATGATTGTGTAGTGTTTACAGAGGGAAAACAACGTGTATCAACTCATCTCTACAAGTAGAACAAGTGTATATAAAGAACTAAGCTCGAATCAAGAAGCTCCAGAAGTTGGAATCAATTATGTTTCAACTGCTTCAAAACTGGTATACGCGCCTTCGACAACGGTTTCACATGCAACGGTTCCAAACCGTTGCATAATTCTGTTATAACCGTCCTGACCCCGGTTCTTCACTAACCTTCAAAACTGAACTGCTTTAAACCCAACTCTCCGGCCCGATTCTTCCCAACCTAAACCCGGTTCCTGATTCCTCTCAACCTCTATTACAAGTCATGACCACTTGATGAAATTGAATTGACACCTACAAATCTCCACCTCAACGAATTCAAGTGCACTTCATCGCCTCAAAATGCCTTGTTACCTCCAGATTTTAACTACATTGTTCAAGCCTTATCAGGCTTGAGCAATGAACCATCTTGCTCCCTGGAACTACCTTAGTGAGGAAATCAGCTGCATTGTCCATAGTATGCACCTTCTTCACTTCAACAGATCCGGCTTCAATTACATCTCTTGCAAAATAAAGTCTAACATCAATATGCTTAGACCTCTCATGAAAAGCTTGATGTTTCACCAAATGAAGAGCACTCTGATTATCACACTGAATAGTAACACATTCTTGTCTGATCCCTAAGTCTTTGAGGATTCCCTTGAGCCACAGTGCTTCCTTGATTGCCTTAGTTAAGGCAATGTATTCTGCCTCAGTTGTTGATAAAGCAACCACAGACTGTTGCACACTCTTCCAGCTTACAGCTGTCCCATACAAAGTAAAGACATACCCTGTAACAGATTTCCTTGTATCCAAGTTCCCAGCAAAGTCTGCATCAACATATCCAACCAAAGGTATAGCACTAAACTTTAACCCCACACTGACAGACCCTTTCAGATATCTTAAAACCTGCTTCAAAGCTTCCCAATGTGATTCTCCAGGATTTGACATGTATCTGCTTACCAGAGACACACTATAGGCCAAGTCTGGCCTGCTGCATATCATTCCATACATCAAACTGCCAACACCACTGGCATATGGAACATTCTTCATGTGAATCTCCTCAGCTTCTGTTTTAGGACACTAATCCTTGGATACCTTAGTCTGTAGATTAACTGGGATACTTACTGGCCTTGACTCATGCATATGAAACCTCTCTACAACTTTCTGCAAATATTGTTTCTGTGAGAGCCATAGTGTTCCAGTCTTCCTGCTTCTAATGATGTCCATTCCCATAATCTTCCTAGCTTCCCCAAGATCCTTCATGTCAAATTATGAACTCAATTTTCCCTTTAGCTGATGTATCTTATCAATGCTCTTTCTAGCAATGAGCATATCATCCACATATAATAGCAGAAATACTTGTTCAACTCTTAAACCTTTGTTAAAGTATACACAACTGTCATATAAGCTTCTTATGAATTCTGCACTAATCATGAACTCATTGAACTTCTTATTCCACTGCCTTGGACTCTGCTTCAACCCATAGAGTGATTTCCTGAGAAAACAGACCTTCTCTTCCACTTCCTGGAATCACAAAGCCCTCAGGTTGCTTCATGTATATCTTTTCAATTAGATCACCATGCAGGAATGTTGTCTTGACATCTAACTACTGTAGTTCTATGTCCTCTTGAGTAAGCTTTGATAGGAGTAACCTGATAGAGCAATGCTTCACTGCTGGAGAAAATACCTCATTATAGTCAATGCCTTCTCTTTGTGTAAAGCCCCTAGCCACCAGCCTTGCCTTGTATCTGATTATCAGCTTTTCCAGCTTCTACCTTCATCTTGTAGATCCATTTTGAGCTGACTAACTTCTGCCCCTTTGGTCTGTCTACAAGCTTCCAGGTTTGATTCTTCTCCAGAGATTCCATTTCCTCCATCATGGCCCCTATCCAGTGTTCCCTTTCACTGCAACTTATTGCTTCTTTGAAACTGCTTGGCTCTTGAAACTCCAAGTCTTCTGCTATACTTAATGCATAGTAGACACGTCCAGCTTGTTCGTAGAAATCAGGCCTTTGGATTTGTCTTCTTGGTCTGTCTCTTCCAATGCTGTAAGTTCTGAGATTTGAAATCTCAGTTTGACCTTCTTCATCTTCTGATGAACTGTCATCTTCTTGTTGAGCTTGAGCATCCTTCTCAGGTGATATCTGCTCTTTTGTAGGCTCCACCTGAATAGAAATTCTTTCAGGTTCCACATCACCACCAGCTTCCTCTTGACTTCCAATAGAGTTGTATCCCATTACATCCTCATTGAACTTTACATCTCTGCTTATCAAGAGTTTCTGGTTTCCCTGTTCCAAGCACCATAACCTGTAGCCTTTTATTCCCTCAGGATATCCTAGGAATACACATCTCTGTGCTCTTGCATCAAGTTTGTCTTGCCTAATGTGAGCATAGGCCAGACAACCAAACACTCTTAAGTTATAGTAGTTAGGTACCTTTACACTCCACACTTCTTCTGGAGTCTTAAATCCTAGAGTTGATGATGGTGATCTGTTTATTAAATAGCATGCAGTATTTATTGTTTCTCCCCAGAAGGATTTGGGTAATCTAGCATCAATCAACATACATCTAACGCAATTTTGACTTAATCTTGAACATAATTGTGTTTTAGAAATTTTTAATCAATGAAATAATTTAAGCGATGAAGTGTATTAATTTAGCTATTTATGTCCCGGACATAATTTTGTAATATTACTATCAACTACACAAGTAAAATAAAAATAAAAAAATAAAAAATTACAACAGTTGAAAGTGGTAATATTTGATCAAACTATACAGCATTTTAGGCATAAATAGTTACAAATACAATTTTCTTCTCGTTGATAATCCAATAAACATGTTTTGACCAACCATCAGTTGCGTAGTAACTTTCTCCCACGGGTGGCCAAAATAACCCCATGAACTAAAGGAGATGGATGTATTGTCATCTGAAATGTTGTAATGCTCGTGATTTGTTAAGCATTTAATTTGCGTAACAAGTATCTATTGAGCATTACTTTTATGTTAAGCACTGTACTAGTCAATCCCCCTATTGGCAAATTATATAACTAAACAACACAAACTTACAAACAATTTGGCACCTAATAGACACAACTATTGAGACAGAAACAAGCAATCCAGCAACGCAAAAAAATAGAGCAGAAACTAAAGGGGGATTGATCTGTCATAAGGTGCTTTAAATTGAGGCAATGGACCTCTTTAGTGTCCCAAATCCAAACAAAGAATATAGATATAGAAGAATCTTTCCAAACTAAACATCAAGGGGGATTGACTTACGTCTCCACTCAATGGGTGGAGGCACCCCATCAAAAATGCCAAACCTAATCCCACGAACAGGAACATATCATAAAAATAGGTAAGCAAAATCCAACACATAATCAAGATACAAACAGAACATAAAAGCAGGGGAACACAAGTCTAAAAAAAAAAAAAAAAAAAAAAAAAAAAAAAAAAAGATGAAATCCACGAATTCGCAACAATTATTAACAGAATAAAAAACAATCAAAATAAATAAATTTGGCACTTCTTTTAGAAAAATAATCAGGTGAATGGCTTCCAACAGATTCCTCACAAGAGCACACAGAGCAGTAACAACTTTTTTGGATCTTCCGAGAACGCAAATAATATGCATGAAAGACTGATTTCGTGCAAAGTGTGTGATGTGTAAAAGGCAACAAAACTTGCTTCGTCACAGAACGACGCAAATAAGGGCCGTTGTAGGGTGTGTGCTTAGTGAAAGAGTTCTGTGAATCCATGGGAACATAAAACAGTGAGGTTTAAATAGACATGCAACAACACAACAAAAACACAACCCTAATAGGTACTACATACCAGTAAATACAGGTACACAGTAACTCGGTCACGGGTCAAGATACGTTCCCAGACGAAGATCTAAGACCTTACAGGAAAAAAAAGCACTTTCCAGCTTTTGAAACAGAGAATCTCTGTCAAAAGAGGGCGAACAGTTTCTTAGTCGCCATTAATCGGAGCTCGCAGGGTGTGGGTGGGAGGTGACAGAGGCAATAACACCCCCTGCCACCGCGAAGCCTACGGCCTCCAAAACCAAGATCTGCACAATTCAAAATAACCAAAAGCAGCTAAATCTTCCAAAATCCCACTAAAATGGAGGAACAAACGAGAGAAAATGGTTGAAGAGAGTAAAGTGTGTGTGCAGAAGAGAGAGGAGAGAGAGGGGGAGGGGACGTTTCAGGAGAAATGACAGAGGAGAGATAAAGGGGAGGGAGACGGCTTGTGTTTAATGCTAGGGTTGTCCACAATATATTGTGGACAACCATTTAACAAATACAGGCTTAGTTGGGCTGAATCCAGAACGGATCAGCCCGACATCAAACAAACAGGCCCAAAGTCCCTAAACAGTGACAAAATTCGGCACAACATAAATTCCTAGAGTAATTTTGGGCGTGGCCTGATATTTATCAAGTCCAATTCGTTATCGAATCAACTCGATATTATATATAATATTTGGGTCATATTAGGCCAACTCAATAATGATCCAGATATTACTTAATAGTAATAATATTGCATCATTCTTCCAATTTAAAACTTTCAACAATGATAGAGATTTTAGTGCTCAAAAATCTCAAATGAAGCTTTACTTGAATTAACCTAAATTTGCAGATTATGATGCCTATAAAAATCTATCAAAACTCTATTAATAATATTTTGAATATTTTTAGATGATATTTATTTATTAAGGTTTGGAGTTGATTGATCTAGTGAAATAAAATTTACTTGAAGGAGAGGCTGATGACATTTGGGCCTATTGTTTAGAGAATTTAAAGAATGTTGTTTAATAATTGTCTTATTTAGTAAGCCTTTGTTGTCATGTCTTTTTTGGTATTTTTATCCATCTATTATATGAATGGAGATTAATCATAGATAAAATATGCTGCTTATTTCAATGTTTAAATTAATATTTTTACTTTACAAGAATTAATAATAATAATATATTTAGTGAGCCTGAACAGAAATAAAATATAAATATATAAATAAGTATAGAGGACTTATTAAGTCGGATTGAATTATTAGATTTTTATCGGCTGCAGTTCGAGTTGAGATTAATTAATTAATAACAGAGTTCAAATTAGTCGTTATAAATTTGGGACTGACGCCACCCCTAGCAAGTCGTCATTTCTTCCCCGAATCATTATCTTTTTATCCCAAAACTCCATTCCAATTAAAATTGTTAAATTTATCTATAATCATTATAAGTTTTGACTAACTTTAATATATAAGTTTTACCCTATGATGAATGGATTATTTTTTACCTAAAGTAATGATGAAGGGCCGTCCAGAAATAAGTGGTAACTATGACATGTGGGGATGTTGATCCATCTGAAATCCAATCGAACCGAATTAATAAAATCAAAAACTGAAATCCTTCGAAACAACTAATCGAATTCGAAACGAAAATTATCGAAAATCGAAATCAATCGAATCGAAATGTTCCGATTTGGTTGCGGTCAATACTGAAAACCTAAACCTTTATACAAATTTTTATACTTTTCACAAAAATAAAACTTTGAATAATAACTGCATTTGAATAAAAATTCTTGATATCAACTTATTTGCCCCTTAGTTGTTTCTTGTTAGATAGAAAATGAAATTTAAATGAAATGAAACTTAAATGCAAATGAAAGATAAATGAGGAGGGGCTTTTAATTTAGGGGATACTTAATTCGATTTTTATATAAAAAAATCGAACTGAACCGAAAATCGAGATGTTGTCATGTATAAAATCGAAATCGAATTGACTAAAAAAAATCGCTGAATTTCACATTCCTATTCGATTCGGACAATTTTTTCGATTTCAACCGAATAGCGAATGACACGCCAACTGCAAGCGCAAATGAGTGAAGAATGTCATGATAACAAATTGCTACAGCCTTCAAATGCAAAAGTTTTAGTATTTAAGTGGATGATTAGGGCACTAAATAAATATAACTTTATTGAACAATGTATTAACATGCTCGTTTTTAAAAAAAAAAAAAATAATATCTTGAGCTCATTTTATAAAAGAATATAGTCTGAACGTGATTAACTCGCGAATAAGTTGGTCCAAACTCAATTATTATTATTAATATAATAATAATAATAATAATAATAATAATAATAATAATAATAACAACAACAATATCCATACTACATGTAATCTCTATTGTAAAAATTTCCGATTAATTACGATTAATCTCGGTCTAGCTAACTGCTAGGCTATCATTCGCCGCCCCATGTTTTTTTTCTGAGTCCTCCCCGCCTAATCATTTCTATGCCTCGATTAGTTGCTAGGCTATAGTGCACTACCTAACTGGAACTTAACAACTTATACAACCTTGCATATAATATAATATTCTTATATTATTTCTTGTTATAATGAGTATATGATTAAATTTGTATGTAAATTTTTTTTTAAAAAATGTGTTTATTTGATGTTCGTGAATAAAATAATTTGTCACCTTGATTATAAATACTCAAGAACATGATCAAACATGTTTGTGAATATAATCAAACAGTCTCAAATACAGCTGAGCTCAAGTGTGCTTGAGCTCGATTAAAAATAAATGAACCGAACAACTAACACCTACAAACTCGGATCGGCTTTGATCATTTGCAGTGCTGTGGGTGATTCTATATACCTAGTGCCTAAAAAATACAAGATGTGTGACTTGTAGTACATTTAAAAATATCAATAATTAATATAATACAATATTTGTGACTCAAAAATATAAAATACAACGTTTCAGGATGCGCCACATTCCACACAATCTGCAATATGCACATACCATTAATAGCATACAATTTTGCGGGTGTTTATGAAGATGAAATGATTAATATTTTCTTTTAATCAAGTATATAGTGGATAACATATAATTATACGCAGATGTTGATATATCAGCAAGTCGGCGAAACATCGTTTTCAATTTTATAATATATTACTCCCCGCATCCCAAATGAATTTGGACAGAGAGTTGGCACACATATTAAAAGAAAGTTATTTTTTGGATCTTTATTGACTTTTCAAAGATTGATAGAGGATGGAGATTGAGGGTGTAAGTTTAAAGGATGTAAATTGTGTTATAACTTTCTTTTTAAGGATGTGTAAATTTACTTGAAACGGACGAAGACGAAAATTGTGCAAGTTCAGGAGTATATTATATTGTAGCGGAGCGGACCAATGAATGAATTCCTAAGACATAATAAATTATAGTAGATGTTTTGTCACTTTTCAAACTCACCCTAATAGCCACCCAACTTCATGTTTCTATCACTTTACCACCTTCAATATTCTTTCCGCCAAAAAATATATTGTCTTAATCGTTTTCCTAAGTTTATATAAAAAAATATTAAAATTATTTTAGAAAATCTGAAAATTTATTTGGAACTCTAAACCTAAATTTAAATTATATGAGAATTATTTTAAAATTTTTGGAATTATTATTATTTTTTTATTTTCTTAAATAACTCTAAAAGAATATGGAAATTATTTAAAAGTTAAATTTTTTTTAATTCATTTTTCTTGAATCCTTAAATTATTTTATAAAATTTGAAATTATTCATGATATGTGATTTTAGAATTCTGATTTTTTAAAATTATTTTCTGACTTTTGGGTAACTTTCATACTTATTAAAATTATTTTTAATATATTTACAGAAATTTTTAAGTTTTCAAAAATAATATAGAAAATTTCTTACAATTAATCTTTAGAGTTATTTTGATTTTTTTAAATAATATTCAGAATTTCAAGTAAGGATCATTAAAATACCCTTCTAAATTTAATTAGTTATGGAAGCGGTGTCAGGTAGAAGGATTTTGGGGAAATTTTAAAGATAAGAAACAAGTTGAGAGTTTGTTGGAGTTGTCAATTTTTGTGGGATATATCGCACAATACATAAGGTGTTCAACTCGTTACGAAAAAAAAATTAAAATTTGAAATGGGAAAAGAAATATAGAGAGTGAGTGGTGCTAGCAATACATGATTGGCTATCTACTTAGTTGAGAGATTAGCTAGGCTAGTTACCAACTTAGTATAAACTCATTACTGAAACTCAACAGTTATAAGCTACCAATACTCAATCGCGAACTTATCGTGCTTCTTTACTCGGATGTCAGAGACAGGATGATAAAAAACCTAGAGATTAGTGCCACACTCGCGGGTCCAATTCAACAGGAGAACTAGCAAAAATCCAAGGCTACCAGATATGCTAGTTCATGTCTTTAGGATAATACGGTTTGTTAAATCTCATTGGAGAAGATTGTTACAAGTGTTGGTGTCAATCTAGCAAGATGTCAGATTGATGAATCTAGTAAATATCCCAGGATGTGGATACTCTCAGAAGCTAATCCACAAGATGTAAAAGAATAGTATGATTTTGGAGCCTTAGCTTTTGATAGGTATGGTCCAATCTCTCCGGGTCGGTCTAGCCCGCAAGGCGGGTCAATTGGGTCCAATACTTTCAAAATTGTACTCCGGTATTCAAGGAAGAATAGTGAAACACCTCGGAAGGTTATTGCCTTCTCCCGTGGACGTGGATCCCCGTATCGAACCACGTAAATCTTTGTGTCGTTTAAGTTCTTGCATGTTTTGATTGTTTTGGATTATTACTGTGATCATGATCCGTTTGATATCCTGGTTTCGGCATTAACAATTGGCGCCGTCTGTGGGAAACGTTGAAAAGCAAACCCTAGCATCATCCAAAAGTTGATTTTACGTCAGTCATGGTGAATACTCGTCAGTCGGCTAATCCAACCCGATCTCGTCGGAATCCTTCCGTCGATCAAAACCTTTCATTGCCGCATCAGCAGATTCAGGATCCGCCCGCGGGACAAGCAGATGCACAGCACCCCGCACCCGTCGATGCGCCAGCGCAGGTTGACTCTCAACCAACCCCTGAACTACTGCAGGCACAACAAGCATTCCTTCGGGAACACGCCACCCTATTCCAAGAGGAATCATGGGGGCACCGACTCCGGTATGCGCGCCGACAATGGCGCTAATCAGATGGCAGCACATTCCCGCTAGGATCGATCCCGCGCACTCAATGAAGGTCCGCCCCACAGAGCCAGGCATGATTGCCGCCGTCATCGGTCAGTGTCACCTGGTGAGAACCGAAGTTCTAATGGTTCAAGGCCCCGCTATGCTAATCACGATGACGCAGACCGACGCCGACCTGTAGATGTGGCGAAGCGGGCTCGCTTGGAGAGGTCCCGTTTACTTAATCCTCTAGAACAAGAGCAGGCTCAATTTGATGCCGAGCTTGGCAAGGTATTGGGTCTTGATGCTGATGGGGAGATAATCACTCCGTTCTCCGAGGAGATTCTCTCCACTCCACCCCCTAAGGGATTTAAACTTCCACCAGTCCCCGTCTATAACGGCACCGGGGATCCAGGTAACTTCTTGAGCGCGTTCAAGTATGCCATGTTCAATCGGAGCTGCACGCCGCATCACTTGTGCAAAGTGTTCCCCGAGTATCTCCAAGACGAGGCCAGAATTTGGCTTGATTCTTTGTCGCGCGGCAGCGTTACTTCTTTTCGGGATCTCGCCGAGCAGTTCTGGGCTCGTTTCCATACACGAGCCAAGCCTATGGCTACTTTGGCCGATCTCATGAACCTGGAGCAACGAGACGGGGAGACCGTCTCTCAGTTTCTTGAACGCTTCACTGTTGAAAGCCTAAAAGTAGGTAGCCGATCCGATTATGTTATCATCACAGCCTTCATGAACGGCCTCCGAGCCGGACCGCTTTACACCAATCTTGCACGACATCCTCCGACCACCACTCGAGCTCTATTTGGGATCGTAAGTAGGTTTGCTAAAGCTGAAGAGCAAACTCGGCGCAAGCAGGAGTAACATACTACCAAGAAACAGCCAGACAAAACGCAGGCTGGGACTAGTACCCAGCCCAGTGCCTTTAGTCGTTTGGGCAGAGGCAGGTTGGAACCTCGCAGTGATCTCCCTCAACTCACACCCCTAACGCGATCGAGGACAGAAATATTTTCTGTTCACAAGAATGCTTTGCGACCGTGCCCATGGATGACTGCTCCGGCAGAGAAGCGTAATCGTGAGAAGTGGTGTGCATATCATCACGATCATGGACACGACACTGAGGAATATCGAGAACTTTGTAAAGAAATCGAGGACTGTTTGAAGCGAGATTTTCTCCGACAATACATAGCTCGGGCCGAGGACCGATCTCAGCACCAAAACGGAGGTTCAAAACAAGGTCGGGGAGGTTACAATGGTCGAGGCCCAAGACAAAACAGACCCCAATAGCAAAACAACAGGTCCCGGGGACAACCCACCGAATCATGTTATCCACGGGATTATAAATGTAATCTATGGCGCCACGCCAACAGAGACTTCCCGAAGTGCCCTTAAAGCCGAAGCGCGAAGGCCTCCTCCCGAGGAGCCACGTCACAAGCGTTTCCACAGATCTGAGACAATGAGCTTCACCAAGGAGGATCCTGTTCCCGAGCTCACCCCTCATACTGATGCCATTGTCATTGACATGGCCGTGGCCAATGTCACCATTAAGCGAGTTTTTGTTGACAACGGCGCCGCTGTGAGTGTCATATTCACTGATTGTTTCCAGAAAATGGGTATACCCCGCGAGCAGCTCCGGCCTGCTCCCGGGCCTCTACAGACCTTCACTCAGGGAGAGGTCCAACCTGAGGGAATTATCAAACTCCCCGCGTCGCTAGGTACGTATCCAGCGATAAAAACTATCTTCGTAGATTTCTATGTGGTAACTTCTTCATCTCCATACAACATGATTTTTGGCCGGGATTGGCTCACTCCGGCAAAGGCCATTTGTTCCATATATCACTTAGCATTGAAGTTTCCTACACCCCACGCAGAGGTCGCCATCCGTGGCAATCAAAGAATTTCCAAGGAGTGCATGTATGTCGCACTCAAGAAGACAACCAAGGCTCCTCTTAAGCCTCAATTTCAAATAGCCACTCCGGCGCCTGCCGTGGGTGTCTCCGGGCCCCTCGGAAACGATACTGCCGAAGTGTCACTTGATCCTGCTAAGTCAGAGCAAACTGTTACAGTAGGCGTCGTGAACATACCTTTGTTGCACAATGCCATCATCCAGACGCTAAGGGAGTATTCCGAAGTCTTTGCTTGGTCTCCCCTAGATATGCCAGGAGTCTCTCCCGACCTTATCACTCATTAGCTGAACATTGACCCAAATGTGAAGCTAATACAACAGAAGCGACGACAATTTGCCCCGGAGAGAAATGCAGCTATCCGAACCGAGGTTCAACAGCTCGTGGATGCCGACATTCTATTCGAAGTTCACTATCCATCCTGGCTTTCTAATCTAGTAATGGTGGCGAAGTCCAGTGGGGCTTGGAGGATGTGTGTTGATTTTTGTGATCTCAACAAACACTGCCCAAAGACTGCTACCCTCTACCGCCTATTGACCAAAAAGCGGAGGCCAAAACAGGATACAAGGTGCTTTGCTTTTTGGATTTGTACAAGGGGTACCACCAAGTCCATATGGACTGCTGAGATGCTATCAAAACAGCCTTCATCACTGATTTTGGATGCTTCGCTTTCAAGAAAATGCCCTTCGGACTCAAAAATGCCGGAGCCACTTATCAGCGTCTTATGGACCACGTCTTCCGAGACCAGATCGGCCGCAATGTTGAGTTATATGTCGATGACCTCGTTATTAAGAGTCCTTCTCCTACATCATGTGTGCAGGACATTGCTGAGACATTGAACACATTGCGGCGCTATAATCTTCGGCTCAATCCAGCTAAGTGTACCTTCGGTGTCGAGTTAGGAAAATTCCTTGGCTACATGGTCTCGCAGCATGTCCTCCAGGCCAACCCAACCAAGATCAGGGATGTGCTGGATCTTCAGCCGCCGAAAACCGTGAAAGACGTCCAACGTCTAACCGGTGGCCTTGCCGCTCTAAATCGTTTTTTATCCAAGGCAGCGGAGCGCCAGCTTCCCTTCTTCAAAATTCTACGCCAAGCAAAGAAATTTGAATGGACTTCGCAGTGCGACGAAGCCTTTGAGGCCCAGAAACAACACATCAGCCAGTTACCCACTATGTCATCGCCTCTCCCCGGAGAGCCCCTCTATATATACTTAGCCTCCGCCGATGAAGCCATTAGTGCGGCACTCGTCCGCGAGGACTATGGCATTCAACAACCCGTGTATTTCGTTAGTCGAGCCCTCCAAGGGGCAGAAACCCGATACTCCGTGGCGGAAAAAACTGTATTGGCCCTAATCATGGCAGCCCGCCGCCTGCGTCCTTACTTTTAAGGGCATGTTATCCGAGTCCTCACAAATCAACCTATTCGTCAGATTCTTATCAAGCCCGCTGTATCGAGGCACTTGGCCAAGTGGGCCATCGAGCTCGGGGAACAAGATATATAATTTCTGCCTCGTCGAGCCATCAAGGGTCAAGCTCTCGTGGATTTTCTGGTCGAGGTCCCGTTCATTCACCCCGAGACAGTCACACAAGCTGAGGCAACACCCCAAATTGACCCCGAAGCCGAAGCCAACAGGTGGCATGTATACGTCGACGGCACTTCCGCTACCCGAGGCATCATTGAAGCCACCTCCAGATTCACCTCCTTCTCTAAGCAGGTGGGAAATCCCACTTCCCGGGTCCATATTTCCTTCAGGTCAGCCCTATAAACTTTCCTACTCTCCCTCCTCTCTGGGAAAATGGCTCGCAGAGGTCTAGCATCGCAGGGGCTCTCATCTGTTCACACTACCCTAACACTAGAAGATTCTGAGGATGAAGACATACTTACTTGATTTTTCAAAGATGAAAGCACGAAGTTGGAGCGATTTCCAGAAATTTGTTGGTTTCTTTCTCGTCTTCCCGCTGGTTTTTTTATCGCAAATTGCAAATGAAGAGTAAAGAGAAATTGTCACTTCCCTTTCCCTCTAATACAGAGAATCAACGGCCCAAATTGCGCCTGTTCAAATTCAGCGGCTCACATTAGCTCGTGTAATGGGTTGAGCACCCGCGTGCCTCACACGCGCCACGCACATGATGATCACGTGACCAATCACATCAAGCCAATTCCTTCCCCAGGAAGCTTTGTGCTTCAACTCGGCGTATTATTTCACCTCGGAGATAATTCAGTTCGACTCCGGTTGACTCCTACACCCCGGGGGTAATTCAGTTCGACTCCGATTGACTCTTTTACCCCGGGGGTATCTCTTTTCGACTCCGGTTGAATCCTTCACCCCGGGGGAAATTCAGTTCGACTTCGGTTGACTCTTTCACCCCGGGGGTATCTGTTTTCGACTCCGGTTGACTCCTTCACCCCGGGGGAAATTCAGTTCGACTCCGGTTGACTCTTTCACCCCGGGGGTATCCCTTTTCAACTCCGGTTGACTCCTTCACCCCGGAGGAAATCAGTTCGACTCCGGTTGACTCTTTCACCCCGGGGGTATCTCTTTTCAACTCCGGTTGACTCCTACAACCCGGAGGTAATTCAGTTCGACTCAAAGTTGACTCTTTCACCAAAGAACTCAGATACTGCTCCGACTGAACTTCGGCTACACCATAAATCTTTTCAACCGAAGATCCTACCTCGCTCCGCCTGGTGGGGGGGCATCTGATAGGTATGGCCCAATCTCCCCGGGTCGGTCTAGCCCGCAAGGCGGGTCAATTGGGCCCAAGAGCGCAAGCCCAACGCAGCCAAGCCCATTCGTGGCGCAAGCCCAACGCGGCCGAGCCCATTCATGGCGTCTTTGGAAGTTGGGAAAAGATCCCCATGATCTTTTTCAACAGCCATGCAGATTTGATTGGCGTATTTGTAGGGATTTTGTTAGGGTTACTATTGTATAGTATAAATAGGAGAATTGTGGTTTAGTTTAGGGTTCCAATTTTCGATTCTAAGATCAATACTTGCAAAATTGTACTCCGGTTTTTAAGGAAGAATAGTGAAACACCTCGGAAGGTTATTGCCTTCTCCCGTGGACGTAGATCCCCGGATCGAACCACGTAAATCTTTGTGTCGTTTAAGTTCTTGCATGTTTTGATTGTTTTGGATTATTACTGTGATCATGATCCGTTTGATATCCAGGTTTCGGCATTAACAGCTTTGGTTCATACAAATCACCAGATTCCCCAGAAATTTTAGAATATTGGGGATGAATTGGTGAGGTCGAGAGCAATACATGGAAAAACAACGACCACCTCGAATGCGGAGATATTATGGAACTAAAGATCATTTCACCAGTCTCAGAACTAGACAAGATTGGGTCTCACCCAACTTTCCATTTCATAAAACTATAGAGGCCCGATAAGAGAACAACAAACAAAAGCATGTATACCCCAAAACACTAGATTTCCCTGGTATCAACCTTTACTGAGGGTGATATCACTTCAAGGAGAGCTTGAGGCCTATGGGTTTGCCTCATCGAGATTAAAATGATCAAGACAAATTTTAATGTCTTTCAGAAGACGGCGAATGTGTCAATCTTGATCAATACCATGACATTGAGGACTTCTTCTTAGGAATAATCTATCTTTGAAAAGATGCGAGAGTTGTTGTAGAAAAATAAGTTGATGTCAAGTACGAAATCTAGACGAAAATATTGCAGCATGGCATATGGTTTAAGGTGGTTGGAACTTATTTTCTAAAAGTGCCATGAACAGAAAAAGACACAATTTGAAATAGGATTCCCTATCACAAGACAGAAAGCAATTAAGAGGACCAGCAAGAAAAAAATATTAAACGATTCCCAGCATGTATTGATGGGCTGAGTCACGAGACCATTATCCACTTAAATTACAGAAGAGGGTGGATAAGAGATAAAGAGTGGAGGACCTTCTGAAGTTCAGACCATGTGAAGTGGGATAAGAGTAAGGTCCACGACCATATGAACGAGATAAGATGAGCATCTAGAAAACCTGTCAGACGAATAAAAGTATAACAATTGGATGCAAGAATGTAGGATAGAGGACATCAAGCCTCTATACGTTCAGGGTAAAAGGACGCAAAATGCACCGATTATTTCTCTCTATTTTCTTACAAAATAAGCATTGTAATAGTTAGTCTACAATTTTCATCCATTGTCATTTTCATTCAAGTATATGAGTATCGAGAGCATAGCTACTATGAATAGGTAAACAAGTTGGTTCCACCCAAAATGAGATATACCAATGTAATAAATAAGTTTCTGATTTCTAAATAAAGTTTGGGCTTCTGTTTCATCATTTTCCTAGTTTATATTTTCTGATCATTACCAAGTTGATACTTTACGCCTCGAGGTAGGAAATGAAACGAGACTGTGTGGTTGCTATTGAAGGAGTCTACGTCTAGAACCATCTGCTGCGATCGAGTGGTTAAATTGCAAGATAGTCAGTAAAATCCGCTGGACATAACCCGGTTGTTTTTCGGTCAAAAGGTACGAAACTTGATCTATATTTTAAGAATTTTTTACTTATGGAAGCATGATTTGTCTGATATGATTGTAGTGAACTACTTCCATTAAAGAGAATGTTAGTGAATCGAATTTTGTGTCGATTTCAAATTTTGCGCTATTTTCATGCCGTGTTGATGTTTATTCTCGTACACGTACTTATCTTTGTGGCATGTTGGTTTTTGTGCTAGACTAAAATCCATGCCATGATTTTATGTCGTACTATGAGCTTTATCTCGTGTCATGTTTTGTATTTTATGTCAGAAGTTTGTGCCTTAGTACTGTTGTCTGACAACAAAAATATTTTTTGTCAGATTGTAAACTATAATAATAAAAAAAAGTAGTATAATTATAAAACGATACTAAATTTGATACGCCCTCCTTTTCATAAAGAATGTCATTTTAGTTATTTCTTGAGAAATTAAGGATTGGTATTTATTTGGTATGTTTTGTGAAATAAGGAAATAATCAACTAAATTAAGTAGGTTATTTAAGATAATATTGGAAAATTTGTAGTTTTTTTGGTAAAGTGACATTTATTATGAAATTTTTTAAAGTATTTAAAATGACATTCTTTATGAAATGGCGGAAGTATATTAAAAGTTGACATATTTTATATTTTAGCCGGAGAAGATGTCAGATAAAAATTTGTGGCAGAAATCAACTCTGCCCCAAATGAGTTGACTATTTGGAGTGGAGCATGGTTATTTAAAGGGAGACAAGGTATAATGCCCCTGTCAGATAGTACCAACCCTCTTTTTTACTTAGTTGACTTTTTTCTTGATAATATGCCCCAAAATGACCAACTTGCCCTTTTTGTCCTTTTGTAAAAATTGCTCTTCCTTATGCTGATTTTTCTTAAAACGTGTGAGCATACTTTTATTTCAATTCAGTCCTTATATTTTTATCTTTTTGGTTTTGTCCAAATAAATTTCAAATAAATTTCCGTCCTATATTTTCTTAATTATAAATTAACCCCAAAATTAATTTTCTCATGCAAAATTAATCTTTAGTATTATGGAAATAGTCCATTACGACCATATCAGGCCCATCATGCTTCCGTCAATTAAATTCTTGAAACATAAACCAAGTTTCATACCTTTTTGACCGAATTGCCGTCGGGTCGTATCCACCGGTTTTTACGAACTGCTCCTCACAGCCCAACCACTCGATCGCAACCTATGGTTCCAGACGTAGATTCCTTCAACAGCAACCAGCACAACCTCGATTCGTTTTCTACCTCGAGGCGTACGGTATTCTCCTTGGTTAATGAACAGAAATAAAACTTTGGAAGATGATGAACAAAAGCCCAACTTTTATTAAGAAATCATGAAAATATTATTACATTAGTACATCTCCTTTTGGGAGGAGACGACCTGTTTAGCTACTCATGGTAGCTACACTCTTCTTACACATACACTCGAAAACTAGAATGGAAAGACTGGAAACTAACTATTACAATGTTTATTTTGTAAGAAAACAGAGGGGAATGGTCGATGCCTTCTGCTTCCTTCTACCCTGTATTTATAGAGGTTTAAGACCTCTATCCTTGAATTATTGCGTCCAGTTGTAAGCCTTTGATTGGCCTTTCAAATTTTCTGGATGCAACATCTTATCTTGATCACATGCATGTGGTCCCTTCTTCACATGGTTCACATGCTGTGGACCCTTGCTTCACATGCAGACCTCAATTATTCTGCAGTGAGTGCTTCCACCTTTTTTCGTTTTGGGTGGATGCAATTCTCGTGACTCATCCCATTGCTGTTTGTAGGGGACCCCTTTTTTAATTTTTTCTGGGTGGTCCCCTTGGCATCTTCTGCTTTCGCAATGGTTCCTTCTCGTTCCTCTTTCCTTTGTCATTGATGACAGGGAAAGCTTGCCCAAACAGTGCCTTTTCTTGCTCCGGGCACCTAGGACAAATCCGACTTGTCCACCGTCCGTTATGGGCCATATTGCAATATTTCCGGGCGGTTTCTGAACTTGCCGGCAGCTCATTTTTCCATAACATCTCTCTTTTCTGCTCAAAGATGTTCTCCGCATATGGAGAGGTTTTGGATGTCATGGTGTTGATCAAAAGTGATCCATTCGCCGTCTTGTGGAAGACTTTGAAACTCCCTTTGATCTTTCTCATCTCCATGAGACAAACCCATATGCCCCATGCTCTCCTTGTAGTAATATCATCCTCCGTGAAGGTTGATACCAAGGGAATCTTGTGATCTGGGACAGACATGTTTTTGTTTGCCTGTCTGGGATCAGGTCTTTGTAGCTTAATAAAATGAAAAGCTGGGTAAGACACGTTCTTGTATGGTTCCGGAGCCGCTGATGTAAATTTTAGCTCCAGAATATCTCCTCGTTCGAGATGGTTGTTGTTTTCCCATGTCTCGAACACAGCATTAAAAATCCATCCCGGAAGTTTTGAGATTTCCGGGAAACTTGGTGCCACAGTATGAACCGAAGCTAGAGCTCCGAAATCATACCATTCTTTTACTTCTTGTGGACTGGCTCCTGGGTTCGTCCACATTCTTGGATATTTACCAGATCTATCAATCTGGCATTTTGCTGGGTTAACTTCAGCCCCTGTGAGAATTTTCTCCCATGTTCTTTGGTAAACCTGAAATGGAGAAACTTTAAGCTCGTTAATATCAATCTTAGAGGTACCAGCCATTGGCCTAAGATTGATCTCTCCCTCTTTTACCCCAGAGGTGATGGGTTGGCTTGAAACATCAGGAGGATTAACCTCCGTCTGCTCAATTTCTTCTTCGGCTAGATCCGTATAGGGATCCAACTTAGAACTCGTGCTCACAGTACTTGAATCTGTGGCGACCGGGTTAGAGGCCCGTTCTCGAAACTCGACTTTTTGCTTTCCTGAAAAAGCTTCCCGTCGGATAGGAATAATCAGGCTGTCCCAAAGGCAACTACTTGCCAGTTTGGTAGCCTTCAACGCGCTGTGGACTTTTAACAAGTCCTCTTGTTGTACTCGACCCGCGACTTTGGCTTGAATATCCAAGTCGTTGATCCTCTTGTCAAGCTCCTCCAAGCGTTCCTGGAGATGCCTGTATCCTGTTAGGATGGAGTTGGCTTCACTGGACTCCATCTCTCGTTAAAAAGTCTGCAAGAACATTCTCATGAGACTTTATAATGACAACCTCATAATTAAAATATTGACAATCAGCTTGCCATCTAAGTAATCTAGCTTTCTCAGGTTTAGATTCAATATTTTTTGTTAAGAAAGCTTTAACACTCGTGTTATCAATTTTAAGAATGAATTTCTTAGGCAGTAGGAATAATGGCCATTTTCTGAAAGCCTTTCGCACTGCAAAGAATTCCTTCTCATTGATATGCCATCTTGCTGCTTCGTTTTCTCCAAAGAGACCGCTGCAGTATCGGCATGGCACTTCTCCATTCGGGGTAGCTTTGGTTAATACTGATGCCCACCAATGATCACTGGCATCTGTATAGAGTACCAATTCTTCATCATCGTTCGGTATTGCAAGCTTTGGAAGATCTTTACAGATCTCTTTAAGTTGTAATACTGATTCCTGGTGCTCTTTTTCCCATTTGAAATCTGCATCTTTCTTTAACAATGGGCTAAACACCTTCCTGTATTTTGCCAAGTTTTTAATAAACATTCCGGCAAAATTGACAACTCCAAGAAAACTTTGAAGTTGCTTCTTGTCTTTGAGGTCCTCTGGAAATCCCTGCACCTTCTCCACTATATGTTTTTGAAGGATGATTCCAGACTCATCGATCTCGATCCCAAGGAACTCGATCTGTCTAGTGGCGATTACTGCTTTCTTCTCTGATAGCACTAATCCTTCCTTATGACAAACTTCTGAAAAGATCTCCAGATGTTTGACGTGTTCCTTCATATTCCTTGAAGCGATGAGTATATCATCGACATATACGAACATGACTTTAAAATAATCCTTGAATAGATTATCCATCTTCCTTTGATATATCTGGGGGGCATTTGCTAATCCCATTGGCATCACGTTCCAGATATAATGTCCTTGTGGTGTGGAAAACGCCGTATACTTCTTGCTGGCCTCTTCCATCTTAATCTGATAAAAACCAGATTTACAATCAAATTTAGAGAATACCTTGGCATTCTTGATGCAGTTTACCAAGTGTTCTCTACTCGGGATATAATATCCGTCGAATTCCAAGATATTGTTGATCCCTTTGTAATTGATCACCAATCTTGGCTTTCCTCTCTTCATTTCTCCATGGTTTCTCACCAGAAATCCTGGGCTACTGTATGGAGAGATTCCGTCTGAAATCAACTTAAGGTCCAGATGTTCCTTAAGTATTTTCTTCATATCCTCACGATCTGCCTGATTCATAAGGATTGGTTTGTACCGAACAAACTCATTTTCTTTTCCGGTTTTCACCTTCAAAGTTGCTTTGAGTTCATTCTTGTCCCACCATGCTAGAGGATCTTCATTGAAATTCCTCTTGATCCTTTTCTTGACATCTTCCAAAGATATTTGTTCTTCAATGGTGATATCAAGTTGTGGACTTGTTTCCATAGACGCTTTGAGGAATTGGATTGTCTCTCTTGACATTCTCTCATCCTTATCTCCGCATAATGTTTCAGCTCGATATTGAAGGAGTGCATCTCCATATCTTCGTTGATCCTTCATTTTTGGGTGACTTAGTTTTCCTTCATCACCACGCTTGCTGCGAAAATTAATGGGCATTTTTCGATGAAATGCCTCCCTTAATCGCTGAACAATAATCTTATGATCACATAGGGTTGTGAAGATAAGCTTTCTTGTTTCATTCTCCTATGTGAATCGCTTGAATGTCTGTAGGAAATTGTTTCCTAACAGAATATCAGCTCCCGTATCATGGAAATAAATTGGTGGAGTCTTGACTTTGTACCATGAGGTATCTCCGGCTCCGCCAATCATGATTTCCGCTTGCTTAATTCCTCGTTTGAGGATCAAAACCCTCTTAGAGAAATCTCTTTCTGCAATAGCTGGTAGATCCTCTCCTACTCCTGTAGGAAAGATTTCTGGCTTTGCTGTGCATATTCCTGCGCCTGAGTCGATGTAGGCTGCGAAATATTCTGCTCGGTATTCTTCATATAACATCCCTATAGAGATGTATATCGAGAATGGACTAGTCGCCATTAATAGCGGGCTGCTTTCTTCACAGAACCTGATATTTTCTATGAGCCACTGTAAAGACCACCCTATCTGGCTGTCGTTCCCAAGGTTTGTGCCCCTCGAGAAATTCCAATCCAAGAATAAGACGCCCACTTTCTCGTCCTGCTATTCCTTGGATTATCAACTCGTTTTCTCCTAGCTGGAGAAGTCCTTCAAATCTTCCCAATGAAGGTTGTTGTAGATAATATAGGACATCACAAGGAAATATGTTATCCTTCTGAGTGATATCAAATATTATCTCTACTTCTCTCCATCCCTCTGGGCATTTTAATTCACCTTTCGTTGTGAATTTTTCTGGCTCCAGATTCTCTTGTGAGATAGGTCTCTTTTCCCATCTCCGACTCATGATTCTGCTATCATGAAACGAAACCCTTCTTGGTTCAAACCTTTGACTTGTAGCTCTAGTCATAATGGGTTGATCCTCGATCCGCATATCCATCTCATGGATAGGTGGTAACTCCATAATCTCCGGTCGGACTGCATGCGCCACCTGCTCGAAGATATCCGGTATTTCGATGAACTCCTTTCCCACAAACAATTCTGAATGGTGGGTATTGGATAGTGCATACGAAATACTGTATGTAATAGAGTATGGCCTATTCCCTTCTTTCATCAACTCCTTGTTTTTGAAATCTTGATGAAGGGTTAGAACTCTATTAAAATCGCGATCTGCCAAGTTATAGGCAATCCTTGGATAAATGTAGGATACCAATTTCCCGGCATCTAGATTTCCTGAGATTCCTCCCAGGCTTGCATCTCTCAAGTTCTTGATTCTCTTGTCGAAGATAGCAATATCAATCGGAGAATCAATTCCTTCTTTGAATGTTGATTTGATCAGAATTCTAATGGCTCTGATATGGATCCATTGCATCTTCTGAGCAATCTCTCTATTCATCCTGCTTAGTTCCTCTCTGACTTCTCTCATCGGAACTAGCTGCATCTCCATCACATTACTTGTCAATTCCATGGGGATTGCTATTTCCCCTGCCGTGACTTTGTAAATGATATGATGCTTTCTTTTCTTTAGGAAATGTCCCAAAGTCTTGTCCAATCTCCCAACCGCAAATCCATCATAGATTTGGAGTTTTGGATCTTCTCTCTTAATCTTCATAAGCGTCTTATGAGAAATTGACATTTGTGAGAAGAACCCGGAGAGATCTTCTCGCGTCTCCTGTCGGAAGACGTCCTCTTCTTCAGTCTGATTCTGATTCTGAAGACTCATCCTCGCTATAATCTTCTTCTTCGTATATGCTTTCGTCTGAAGGGATTCCTTCAAACTGATATACTTGAATCAAATCCTGAAAGTATACAGCCTCTTCCATTTCTGGAGTTGCTTCAAACTTTCTGATTCCTCGTCTCTGATTGTCCGGACAGTCTGTTGAGATGTGGCCTTTTGCACCACATGTCCAGCAATTGGAATCCTTGAAACTTTCATTAGCTCTTGTATGAGCCCTTCTGAAAGTTTTCCTTGTTGAAGATGATCTTCCCCCGCTCATTTGATTTGAGCCTGAAGAAGAACCTCTGCTCCGGCTTGGTCCTGACCTCTGCCCCGTTTTGTAACTACGGGCCTTTTGTTTGGACCAAAACTTTCTAGATCTCCATGGAGTCCTGGATTTCTGGTCACCATCTCCTCTGGCATAAGGATGATTTCTCTTTTTCATCTTCTTTTGCCTGAATGGTTGACCTCCCACAATAGTAGGAATATCATTTTCAATACAGCATAGAGGAACACTTTTGTTTATTCCCCTTAGCCTCTTGTAATTCTTATGGAGCGCCGCTTGATAGCACCACTCAGCAAGCTTGGTCTTGAGGAATGACATCCTTCTTGCCACGGTATCCATGTTGTTCTCTAGAGGTGGCTGATATTCTTTAATCAACATTTCTCTCCAGGGACTAGGAATCTTGGCAAAGAATAATGGAATGGCGTCTCGTTCCTCGATTCTTGATTTCCATCTATACTCTGTAAAGAGTTTGATGAACTCATCTACGTGACAAATATCACGTAACTCCAGGCTATGAAGTGCTTGCCTGTATCGTCTGGCCTTATCGTCTTCGGCTCCTTCAAAGTAGCCTACTCCAACGAATCCTACTTTAAGCACCTGAGCCATCTTGTCGACGATCTCTGGTAAAGCTTCGCAAGCCCAGACATTTGCTACTATCTCAAGATTAGTAGCTTCCCAGGCAATTCTCGCAGATCCTTCTAAACTAATCTTTAGAAGTGAGATAAAGCTTTCTTTATCCAGCTCTAGTGTGCCTGCTGCAATCTTCATTGCTCCTGCCCACTCATCTATGAGTAGTTCTCGGTTCTTGAAATCTAATGTATCCAAGTTGAGGACTACTCCGTATGGATGTATCGGCTCCAACTGGGATCTCCCATAAGGCGATTGCATTATGTTTGGTCTTGGAGATCTCCTTCTTATCTCTGCTCCTGGAAAGGAATAAGCACCAGTAGAGAAATTTCCCGTTGGTGGTATATTTCCGCCTGCTGGAGGGTCATGGGATCCCTCGCTTTCCGCCACATTTGTCGGATTCTGTGGTGTATTTCGGGGAACCTGTTGATGCCCCGTAGATACATTCTCTTGCATCTTTAAATCTACAAGACCCAATCCTGCAAAGGACTGTGCAAGGTCGTGTAAATCCTCTAGATTTATTCTATCCATTAGGATAGATTCTTCCGGTTTAGAAAAGCAATCATCTTTTCTGCATCCGTCAGTTCTCTCTTTACTTCGGTAGTTTTCCCCTTTTGATGTAATAGGGGTTCTGTGCCGAAGGATGGGGAACCTTCTCTTCTCCTGGCCATACTTGGTTTAGTTTCCAAGATGGTCAATCTCCTTTGAACCTCCTTGAGTGTTTCAAGGATTTCCTTCTGTTGGTCGGGGATGGTCTCTCCATAGCTTTGGACCGTCCTCTGGATTTCTCTAAGATCTGTAATCTTAGATTTTTTCCCGCTTACTTCTTCCCAATTCTGTCCCTTCATGATTTCTTCCAGAAATGTAGTTGAGGTTTCTGGATATCTGATGGGGACTGATTTGGCCTCCTTCTCCAGATTTCCTTGGTGGGAAATCTTCCATGGATGCTGGTGAAATGGATGAGCTCAGCTGCATTCCCTTCAACAGAAATTTCCTGTTTAAGGGTCTTTCGCCTGATTTCTTCCCTCGTTTCATCAGCGCTTGGCATCTTGAAAGGCTGTCGAAACTCGTGGTTGAGTCTCTTGGTTCTTTCAAGAGTCCGTTCAACTCTTCGGATAAATTCTCCGAAGAATTCCTGTTTCTGTCTTTCCAAAATATGGAAATATTCTTGATTACTTGAATTCTCACTCAAGTATCCCTGTGGAGTATTTTCTCTCGAACTTTCGTTCGGATCCATATTCACTCGTATGTCTCCTCCGTTAGGATAATACGTAATATAATAAATAAATTCATGATTTTCTTAAATAAACCTAGGGCTCTGATACCATTTTTTCGTTCGGATCGGATCTTGCATGATTGTTTGATTTAGATGGTCAATTTATTAAATTGTGATAATTAATTAGGACTAAAATTTGATTTCAAAATTTTGTTTGGACTCAACAAAAATTTAAATTATAAAATCTGAATTGAAATGAATTTTTCTTTTTTTTTTTCTTTTTTTTTTTTGTTTTTTTTTACTCAAGGGCAAAATGGGTAGTTTGCTTCATAAAAGGGTATTTTGTCAAGTATAAAGTGAAATAAGTAAAATAGGGGTATTTTCTTATGACATGGGTACTAAGACCCATTTCCTCTTATTTAAAAGAGTGATTGACTTTAATGATCGATGGTAGATAGCGACAGTGACATGGACACACATGCAGAAATATGATGTAATGAGGATTAGTAAAAAAATAGTATTGATTAGCAGCCACTTGAGTAAATTACAAGTTAATTACTTCAAATGTTTGATAACTTACTGCCCGCTTAGTTGGAGATTTTAGGGGTAAGAAATGAGAATGAATGAAGATTTATTTTCATTTACGGTGTTTAGTACATAATAAATAAGTTAATTATTATTCTATTTTTTTAACAATTTTTCTCATTTTATTTTATAATATGATTGATTTCTCATTCATATCCATTATCATTGTCATTAATGATTTACAACCAAACGTGCTCTTATATATAATGATCGTCTTTAAAATTACAGCAAAAAGTCAATCTCTGTAAAAAGGAAATGCTTGTCACTGTGGATATTTATTTGTGGTCAATTATATATATATATATATATATATATATATATATATATAATTTGTACTCCCTCCGTCCCGCTCAAATTTGCACACTTTCATTTTCGGTCCGTCCCACTCAGATTTGCACACTCTTAAAAAAGAAATTTCTCAAATTATCTCCACCATCAAAATCTCCATTTTCAATCTCCACCTTTCAAAAAGTCAACCAAAAAGCAAAAAGCAGCTTTTTCTTAACCTCCGTGCCCGTCCCTACGTGCAAATCTGAGCGGGACGGAGGTAGTAATATTTTGACGAAGTTGGATAGCTCAAGTGACAGAGCATCTACTACCTAGGCCTTTGTTCCTGGGTTCGAGTCATTATGGGAAGAGGGAAGAATTTTTTCTTTGTTCTTAGATTAGGAGAATTTAAAAAAAAAAAAAAAATTGTAATATTTTATTAGGGAGAAAGTAGGTGGTGATCTAACGTACTCAAGTTTATTACCCTTTTTATTTAATAGGTAGTATTATAAATAAAGAAAAGAAAACAAAGGGAACCAGAAATGTGAAGACCACATGTTGGTCACTCACAAGAGTCAAGCGAAAATCCTTTTCATGCCACAAGCCGGCAGATAAAGGTATCCAGAATAAAACTAAAAATGGCTAATTAAAGTAAAGCAATTACAAGACAAAGCCAAATTAGTGTAAATAAAACTGGAAATGACCGGTTCGGTTGGAGAGAAGAGCCAATATAGAACTGTCGCCGAGCAAACTACAGAGGTCGAGCTCCCAATCATTTTGCTCTATGTCACGAAACCCGAGCGTGGGGGATTAGCAACGCTCCTCACATCGATGTGAGTCAAAAAGTCCCTCTGAGGATTTCAATGCCTTAGCTCAGAGCCGTAAAATCTGTAATTATGACCCAACAACAAATAATTTACCCTTTTTATCATAACTTCGGTTCCATTCCATAACAATTTATTGTCTCAGAAAACAAGTATCCAACTTCTCATTTTGTTTGTTAAAATAAAAGTTTAAAATTTTATGTTTATAAATAATTTACATATGATTGAATGAGTCAAATCAACAAATAAAATACAAAATCACAACAAATAAAACTTATATCTACTAAAAACGCAACTACCTTTTATCCAATTCGGATTCCCTGTTACAATAGGTGTTTCATCCTCTGTTACACTTAATTCACTAGGTGTGACACATTAATTTGTGACATCATATCATACATGTGTCGGTTAATGAATGAGTGAAACACAAGATGTAACACCAAAGTGTAACAGGTGATCTCATGGGCCTTTTATCGGTGATAGTCATGAGATCCATTTCAAATATTTAATTTAAAAGTAATTAATTTGAGAAAACAAGCTTTTCTAAATAGTAAAACAAATAAGCTTTGTGGGTGTCATGAAATTGGAAAATGGGGTATGAGATGAAAACTGATCATAATACGATTTTGTTTATTTGCTTATCTGATGTATCCTACTATATGTAATTTGGTCATGAAATTATAATTTTCTATTTTTCTATTTGTCTAACAAAACATAACAACTTATGTGTACCAACTGCAGTGTAATTAGATACTCCTCCTGACCCCGCGCAACTCTAGATGTGCCGTTCGCAAACTCTTTTTTTATACGTTATGTATCGTCAAAGTCGATCTAATTTTTCGAAGGATCGATTCGATGCGAAAAAAAGAAAAGTAAAAGGAAACCCTTTACAATTTTAATATCATTGTTATGAAAATAAGTTTAATATCTTATTTAAATAAGTAATTTGCTAATCTTTGAATAAATAGGATTCTGTTTTGATGAGCCTCAAACTTTGACAGGTCCATAGTATAATTTAATCTTTAAAAAAATAGATGGATTTCGCACTAAAGAGGTGTCAATCGTACATTCTCACAACTCCTCTTTACTTCGCTTGAGTGGCTAACCTTCTAAGCTGTAAGCCTGTAACATGTTTTATACACTATTTGCATATGTTAGATACATATATAATAAAAATACGCACACATATATATATATAAGCACACGAATTTTTACCATTTGGAGGTGATTGATCGATGGTCAGTACCCTCGTTTTTGTAGTTGTGATTCTGCGAGACTTTTTTAATTTTTTTAATTTTGGATTTTTTTAATATTTTCTTGTTATTTCTATTTTCTATTTGTTTATTATTTTCGTTTTTATTTCATATTTACATGTTATACTGTTTAGGTAAACAAATAATACTCTCTGGTTAAACAAGTACTACTATATGGTTATTTATTTTATTTTTATTTACTATTTTTGGTTATTTAACTTTTTTTTGACGTAGTTTGTCGCTAGATATAGTATAGATCGTTAAACTAAAATGTATTACTTTTTAGGGATAATTACAAAATAGCCGCCGAACTATTAGCACTTTTTCACTTCGACATATAAACTATTAACATTGGCTAAACCGCCGCCAACCTATTTAAATATTACTACTCCAAAGTTGTCGGCCATAATACCGCCCAAACTCATTGCACACCCGGTTTTGTAAAATCACCTTTTTGGACATAATTTGGACGGTATTCTGACCAGCAGCTTTCGAGCAGTAATATTCAAATAGGTTGGCGGCGGTTTAGTCAATGTTAATAGTTTATATGCCGAAGTGAAAAAGTGCTAATAGTTCGGCGACCATTTTGTAATTATCCCTACTTTTTATATCTTAATAGTATTACTTGTAGATACTAGTAATGTCCCCCTGCGATACACGGGTATCTAAAGTTTAATATATTTTTACTGCGTACAAATGTGCAAAGTTATAATCTTTTATTATTTATAAGGTAATTGTCAAGATGAAATATTTTTTTTCATACATACATTTTATTTGCTTTTATTTTGTTAAAAGTATTGGTAAGCCTCAGATTCAACTAATCATTAAACACTTTCAGAGTGATACTCTTCTTAGCAACATAGCTTCTTCTAGATGCATGAAAAAATTGAGGCATGTTAGTGTGTACCACCTTATGAGATTTTTGTGTTTGATAGCTAAAAAACTTATTTTCATGGATATGCATGACAACTATTTGATATGCATGAAAAATGCCAATTTTTGGCTCAAAACTAGGCTAAAAAAAAAGAATGTCTAAAATCATCTTCTAAGTCCACATCAAGTACTTCACAATCATTGTAAGTCGACTCAAGGCAAGTTTTAGACAATAAATGACATAATGACAAATATATGCACTGAAAGAAAGATAAATTACTCCGATAATAGAAGTACAATTAAAGCTCAAATCTTAGAGGCTAAGTTGATCACTATTCAAAGTTCAGGCTCAATTTCGTCTCAATATGCCTATCATGTTTTTTTATGTGCCACAAACTTTTTTAGAATTAAATCTGACTCCTCATTGACAAGTCATCGTCCATCAACCTTTTTTTAGCTATTATTCTTCAAGATAACACAACTACGGGTTTTTTTTACTCAATTAACCTAACAAACTAAATTAACAAATAAATAAGAACTATAATGCGAAAATTAAAAACAACTTACAAACTAACAATGATAACCGGATTCACAGACCCTCTCAACCAAACAACAGCAGACGACTACTAAAGATATAACAACAACACAGAACGAAAAAACAAATAGCAAAATAAGTAAAATACAAGCGGCCAAGATGTCCCATTTATATCCTCTCCCCCAGACTTGGTCTAAGACCAAAGATTGTGGGAAAAGAGTGTTATGCCATGGTGCTACTTACAGTGCTACTGAGGTAGCAGACCCTTATCTTTAAAATGTGTTTGCAACTATTATAGCAAGGATTATGTGAGGAGGACTCACAGTGGTGGCTATGGCACCTACACCAATCACTTTGACACAAATCACCCCGACAAAATGGGTGTTGAAACTTCACAAACTCAAATTCGAGGATACATGTTCGGGTCCTTGCAAGGTACGTATCTTAACTCTCTTTTCCATTATAGTGAAGCAAACACACGTCACCCAATTGGAAATATTTTTTTGCGTTAAACATCTCCCATTTAAATTTGGCGATGATGATTTTATGAAGAGTTCGCAAGATTAAGTTACAATCTTCAAGTTCGAAAAGTTTCATGAAGCACCCTATCAAGTGATTTTGCTAAATTGTTGGAGGGTATAAAATTATTTTGAAAAATATGTTTGATTCATTAACACAAAAAGTTCCAATTTATGCGGATATTTGGGATGATCATTGCCAATATCATTATTACATGGGCATTACTTGTCATTGGCTTGATGATTCTTGAACGATGCAAAACCATTTAATTAGATATAGGGAATTTGACACCGAGCGCAATGCACAAAACATTTGTCAAAAAATTATCACAATTCTTTAAGAATATGGTTTGGTACATAAAATATTTTCTATTTTTTTTATAATGCTAGTCCTAACAAAGCATCCTTGCCCAAGCTCATTAGCTACTGCCAATCTTTTAGTGGTGGAAGATTTTTTCATAGTAGATGCATGTGTCATTGTTTAAATTTGTGTGTACAAGATGGTTTGCAAACTTTTAAAACTCATGTTGCCCTATTAGAGAGGCTATCTCTAGCATTATGTGATACTCTTCTGACTAAAAAATGGGTAAAATTTTGAAAACACAAGGGCATTCGAGCCAAAAAAAAAAATTCATTTGATGTGCCTCATCATTGGAACTCTACTTACAAAATATTAAGTGATTTTTATGGCTATAGAGATGCTTTATGTACATTTTTTCAACAAAACCTAATCAACAATCTTGTCTTATTTCCTTAACAACGGGATGCATGTTCCAATTTAATTTTCCTTTTAAAGACTGTTTAAGATGCAACCAAAGAGCTTTCCGGTTGCTATTACCGACTTCACCGTGTGTGATTGATCATTGTTGTAAATTGTAGGCATTTTCCATGATTTCATAGATAACCCAGTTTTGAAAGATCCAATTACTGCTATGAGGAGGAAATGGATTAAATATTTTATGTCAATCCCCGACTTGTTTTTTATTGCTCAAATGCTAGATTCTAAGATTAAAGAAGATTGCCTAATTGAGTTGTTAAACATGTATATGAAGCATTATATCCAGGTAGCAATGATCCCCCAAGTGTCGCACTAATTGTAACTAATGTTAAAGAGGTTTTATTTAATGTATATCGAGAGTAAAGAATTCTATATGGCGGTGATGACACTAATGAATCTAGTGATGTTGGGAGTTATAACCAAGGGAGTTCTTCCCAAAGTATTTCAAATCCTAGTCTTGCACGTCTTCAAAGCTTTTATAAAGAGAGATCACAGAAGAAAGTAAATGGTTCTTTGTCGAGCAACCCCCACATGGAGGTTGAAAGATATTTTACCACCACCTATGAGAAGCTCGACCTCACTCATTCCAACTCGCTTTTGAGGTGGTGGTCAAGAAAAACAAGGCAATTTTCCATTATTTCTATAATTGCGAAGGAGATTCTTGCTTGCCCCGCTTCAACTGTCTCCGTAGAGCAAACATTTAGTGTAAGAGGCTATACTTTGGACAACCGAAGATCTAGATTGATCGTAGAAATCTAGAAAACCAACTTTGCTTGAAGATTGGACGAAGGCCGACAAAAGAGAACAAGAGTCCAACTTCGATGAAGATGAAGAGAGCGACCTACTTGGCTATGATTGTTCAACATCCTCCGATTTCAGAGCCGGCACCCCCTCTTCACAAGTAAGCGATTGATCACCATCCGAAGAACACCGACCTCAATTTCAAAAGGTAAGCATGGTAAGAGAACTATGTGGATTTTGATTCATTTACCTACACCCAAAAGGGGCATGATACGTAGACACTTTTATTCTAAGTTAAAAATTCTGAACTAATTTTTAACTTAGAAATACGCAACCCTTTTTTTGCTCTTTTCTTTTTCCAAATTTCAATAATTAGTTAGATGTTGTAAATTGAAACTTATAAGTTGTAATTTTAGAGAATTGAGGTTGCTGATTATTTTTGTGATTTTCTACTTAGATTAAAATTTAGTATTAATGTATTATCAATTCCGAATTTTATTTTGTATTATTGTAATTTGTATGTCAGTTCTAAACAAATTAATAAAGGTGTCTAATTCGTATCATTGTCTCTTTGTTTAATTATCATCTTATATCTCACATTTTTTAATGTATAAACTTAATTTAAAGTAAAAAAGAAAAAACATTGAAGAACCGGCTAGGTTCCAATCCGGAACCGAAATTGCTATATATGCGGTTCTGTTTCGGTTCCACTCCACCTCGGTTCTGGAACGACCGATTTTGTATCGGGACCGGTTGAACTGTTAGTAATTCTCGACAACATCTAATGTACGCAACGGAATAAATAGTCGAGAATATTGATCGTGATTTATAACTGAATTAAACGTTGAGCATAAATTACGCTAAAGTTGGAACAACTTACTTGTTACGTAATTGATCGGACCGAATTGCGCGATTGATTCACCACTTCAGGTATCCACGCGTATATCGTCCGCCGCAGGAACTATCCTTGGTACAATTATTCGATAAGTGATCGCTAGGAAATCACTTATCAAATTCTATAGTGCCTCCAATTTTTTTCTGATAAAAACCCTTAATTCTCTACTATAGAGAATATGTATATATAGTACCATATAACCCTAGGTTTATGGGCCTAATATCCATGTCCACTTAATTAATTAATTAGTCTGACTTATTAATTAATAAAGCCCACATATCCTAATCTAGTCCATATCTTTCAATCTCCCACTTGGACTAGCATTAGATATAATTCGAAGCACTAACTTTGTACCCTTGAGCGGAACAACAATACACATAAAGTGTGACCCTTCAGGCCCCCATTATCGACGATAATCTAATTAAAGTCTGCACAAAACTCCTAGACTGCGTTGCGCAGCTAACTCGATATATGAAGGACGTTTACGTGAATCTAGTAAACAAACCTTTATATGAAGTTTATGTAATATCACTTCATTCACGAATCACCTGATTGAGCCTAGGATCTGCCATGTGTCTATCCAAATAACTCAATCACTTTTCTCATCTTTATTATATGACACATTCGATCATATTCAATTACTTTAGTTGAATACATCTTTTGCATTGGCCAATGACTTTATTGTCAAATGATATAGAGAAATATGAGTGTTCTCTCGAGTTTCAATCGAGGAATGAATCCCATTCTTGGCTCAACTACCATTTTCATTTGCCTCATGATGAACCCAACACAAGACGTGTCTTATCCTCCTTTGGGAGGCAAGCGTTGTACTTGGTCAAAGTTCATCACTTAACAAACAAAATGAGTATTGACCTCAGGTCAAAGGATCATTACATACTCCATACACTAATAAACCGTAGACACTGAAAACAAACGGTTTAATAGTAGGGTATACCAATACTCTCCAAAGTACCCATGTGTCCATCACGGATATCTAATATCTCGTAGTCGTGAGACCTACTACATTCTCTGAGAATGTGATGCAGACCACATGCTAACCTATCGCGTGTCATCAATATCCCATTCTCGATGACCATTGGTTATGGCAATTTTAGAATCATACTATATCATTTATGTTTCACACCATAAGTGACAGTCATGATTCAAGGGAAAAATTATAAGAATAATAACAAACCATCAAAATAATTATTCTAATAAATGCATAAACTCAAAAGACAATCAAAATGTCATAGAATGTGATCGAGAATGAATGTCTCAAACGTAAGGTTTCTAAGACATGCAAACTATAAACTCCCACTGAATCAAAGCCAACTACCAATGTGACAAGCTCTCAAAGTGCTTGTTGTGCCTTGCTATACACAACTGTTTGGTTGAAGGATTAACCAAGTTATCATCAGTGGATACTCTATCTAACTTCACATCTCCCTATCTATTATTCTCCAATCAGATTATATCCACTGGGAATATGCTTATTCCTGTTCGTGGCTCTCGATTCCTTTTGCTAGAGCAACCGCATTTACCGTTGTCACAATACAACGGTGTTGCACTGCTGGCACTTGGAACGACACCTAGTTCTTTTACGAACTTTAACAAAGCAACAACCCCTTTTTGGCAGCTTTAGATTTAGCAATATACTCGGCTTTAGTGCTGGAATCGACAGTTCTACTCTGTTTGGAACTATTCCGATTCACTGCACCACCATTTAGAACGAAAACATATCCAGACAAAGACTTGAAGTCATCATGGTCCGTTGGAAGCCAACATCTGTATACCCAGTAACTGATGACTCTAGGTGCCCACCATAGACTTTAAGAAATATTCTTTAGTCCTTCTAAGGTACTTAAGAATAGTCTTGACAGTTCTCCAGTATTCCTTACCGAGATTTTGCTGAAATCTGCTCTTTCACGGATTACAACATGGAATGATTGCAATCCAATATCTGTATATTGTCGACATATATGATAAGGAAGACAACATTTCATTCTTACGTTTACTATAAACGCATAGATCCTATTTGCTTCTGACAAAATCAAATAATTTGATAGCTTTGTCAAAACAAATATTCCAACTCCTAGATGCTTGCTTGAGTCCACAAATGAACTTCTTTAACTTGCATACTTCATTCGGTTTTTCTTTGGATACAAAACCTTCAGGCTGTGACATATACACAGTGCCTTCGATTCTCCATTAAGAAACGCGGTTTTAACATCCATTTGCCAAATGTCAAAGTCATAGTATGCAGCTATTGCAAGTAATATCCTAATGGACTTGATATTAGTGACTGCCGAAAAGGTTTCATCATAGTCAATGCTCTTGCGCTGACTATAACCCTTTGCCACCAACCTAGCCTTGTAGGTTTGTACCTTGCCACCTGCATCTCTCTTCTTCTTGAAGATCCATTTGCAGTCTATGGGACGAGCCCCAGCTGGCAAATCAACTAGTTCCTAGACTAGATTGAGGTACATCGAGTCCATTTCAGATGTTAAGGCAGCCAGCCACATCTTCGAATCGGTGCCTGACACCGTTTCGATATAGGTCTTAGGTTCGTCGTCTTCTGAATCATCCTCATCATCTTGGTTCTCAACCAATAGATTTAGTCTTTCAGGTGCACGACGATGCCTTTGAGGCCTATTGAGTTGGTTTTGCGTTGGTTCATTCGGTTTATTCTGATCGTGAGTTGGTTTTCAACATTTTAGAATATTCTCAAGAATTTCACTATGATTCTCTCGAGTTGGGATTGATACAATATCTTGTCTTTGATGCATCTTATTGTCTTGAAGTGACCCTCTAAGAGTTGTTTCCCCTCCCAATAGATCATCAAAACTCCCACTGAGTTCTTGTCCACTCCATTGGACAAGACCTCATCCTTTATGTTATCTTGCAGGTTTGATACAATATCTTGTTTTGATGCATCTCATTGTCTTGAGGTGACCCTCTAAGAGTCATTTCCCCTCCCAATAGATCATCGAAAACTCCCACTGAGTTCTTGTCCACTCCATTGGACAAGATCTCATCCTCTATGTTATTTTTGTGGTTCTTGAATCTTTTCAAGATCTACCTTGTTGTGACCTTGTTCCTCGGAAATATAAATATCTTTAAGAAACGCCACATTCTTGGAAACTATCACCTGGTGATCTCCAGGGCAGTAGAATTCATATCCTTAGTTTCCTGAGGATATCCACAAAATAGCATTTCTCACTTTTAGTCTCCAATTTATCAGTCGTCATAACAAAAGCAGGGCAACCCCAGGTCCGCATATGGTTAAGACTCGACTTCTTGCCACACCATAACTTATATGGTGTTTGCGTGACTGATTTAAGAGGAACTCTATTCAAAACATAACCAGCGGTTAGTAAGGCATAACCCCAAAGGAATAAGGGCAGACTGGTGAAACTCATCATGGATCGAACCATATCTAATGAAGTTCGATTTCTCCTTTTGGATACCCCATTCATCTGTGGTGTACCCGGAGGTGTCCAGTATGACCGGATTCCATGTGATTTCAAGTAATCAAGAAAATCTCGGCTTAAGTATTCCCCTCCTCGATCTAATCGGAGAGTCTTAATACTTCTCCCAAGTTGGTTCTCAACTTCTAACTTAAACTCCTTAAATTCCTCGAAGGCCCCAAGATTTGTGTTTCATGAGATACACATATCCATACCTTGAAAAATCATCAGTGAAAGTTATGAAGTACGAATATTTCCTATTGCTTAAGTTGGAATGGTCCGCACAGCGGTGTGCGGACCAACTCGAGCACAACCTTGGCACGTAACTCTTTTCCCAGAAAGTGGTTAACTTGTCATCTTTCCTTTGAGACAAGATTCGCAAGCACCATATGATTCGAAATCAAATGATGTGAGATAGTCTAACTTTCTCAATCTTGCAATTCTTTTCTCATTGATATAACCAAGTCTACAGTGTCACAGGTAGGTTTTATTATTCGTATTACTTAGCTCAGGCTGTTTGTTCTTGTACATTGAGAATATTTTGTTCACATTCAAGTATATATATTCCATTCAAAAGAAAGAAACTTCCTTAAAACCATCCATTAAGCAAAACAAGCATCTACTGTTTGCAAAATAGAAAGAAAAAGTCATAAATGTCTAATATTCGAATGGAAATAATATTCTTTGAAATTTAAAGAACAAAATATCAATTATATAAATCTAATTTATATCCCGAAGGAAGATCTAATCTAATCTACTTTCAACGTACAAAATAAACTACTTAAGCTCTCATCCAATGCACCATGTGCTTTGAACTTCGGGCAGTCTCTCTTCCAGTGCCCCTTCTCATTGCAGAACAGACACTCATCCTTTGGTATTTTCGGCTTCTTTTGAACCCCTCCACTCTTAGGCATCAAGGCCACATCCTTAGATGCTTTCTTCCTCTTCTTCTGCTTATTCTTCTGTTTGTAAGATCTCACAGAAGAGCTCACCATGAGCACAGAGTTGCCTTTAGAAGTAGATGATTCGTAGGTTTTGAGCATGTTGTGAAGCTCTGGCAGTGTTGCCTTCGTGTTGCTCATGTTGAAATTCACTATGAAGTTTTCAAATGAACTTGGAAGAGACTGCAAAATCAGATTTATTGAGACACTTGAGGGTAGCTTCGTTCCAATCGATTCCAACCTCTCAATCAATCCGATCATCTTCAATATATGTTCAAAAACCTGGCTCTCATCATGAAGCTTACACTTGAAGAGATCTTTGAGTATCTCATACTCCATGGTCTGAGCTTCTAAAGCGTACAGACTCTCCAAGTGTTTCAGCATCTCATGAGGGAACATGCTCCAATGTTGCCTATGCAGTTCAATACTCATAGAGGACAACATTAAGCATTGAGCCGACGTGGCATCCTCAACACGTTTCTTATGAGCTTCTTCGTCTAACGTAGCGTGCTCAGGAGAATTCTTGTCAGGGATGACACTGATTGGTTTGTCCAAGACATACTCAATCTCGTCTTGCCTTAGCACCAATCGCAAACAACGGAGTCAAACCGTAAAATTTGACCCAGTCAACTTGTTTGTTTCCATGAAACATTTATAAGCCAAAACGACATTTTTTTCTGACGAGAAAATAATAAATGGGAAAATAAATTAGAATAAAGTAAACAAAGATCACATTCGTATCACTAATCAAAATAAGAGTTTATTGTAATGATTAGCTCCCACTAATTTTAACATATTTTGCGCCCCCAACACACAAAATACGGATTTATAACAATTATAAATCTTAGTGGTCCAAGATCCAAGTCTATATTACTGCAGCCTCTGCTTTGGCTGATGACTACAATAATATCACTAGGTAGGCCTCCAAGCCAATTGCAACAACAATTTTGCAATTCTTGGTTTATTAATCCAATTAATATTTGCATCCTCAAACTATTTTGGTCGCTTTGGCGTCTCAAAATAATTTAAGCAAGTCAATTCCATCACACGATACCAACCATGTATCTATGAATGAGCCCGAGTCTTGTCGATTTAGAGTAAACACTTTGGTGTAAAACTCGTGGTCGAAAAGATTAGGAATCTCAAACAATTATGATGGACGATGCATTTTGTTTCTAAACAAGACTTGGTTTTTAGTGGGGAATTGTTATGTGATACTAATTGTTTAAATTTAATATCTAATATTAAATTGTAACACAATTACTGGGTGCCGCCTACCCAGGCATAAGAAATGCGGACCACACATATTGGGCGCCGCCTACCCATACATAATGTCGCGGACTACATGTATTGGGCGCCGCCTACCCAAACATAAAAGCGGTCTTAAATTACTATAATTTAAATTGAATAAGCATAAAATCAAATAATAGCTTATTACATAATATCAAATAAATGCTCAACGAATAAAATTATTAATCCAATTAAAATTTTATTCTTCAATTAAATGTGGATTAAAATTATTATTAACCGAACCCCGAGCTCTGATACCACTGTTAGTAATTCTCGACAACATCTAATGTACGCAGCGGAATAAATAGTCGAGAATATTGATCGTGATTTATAACTGAATTAAACGTTGAGCATAAATTACGCTAAAGTTGGAACAACTTACTTGTTGCGTAATTGATCGGACCGAATTGCGCGATTGATTCACCACTTCAGGTATCCACGCGTATATCGTCCGCCGCAGGAACTATCCTTGGTACAATTATTCGATAAGTGATCGCTAGGAAATCACTTATCAAATTCTATAGTGCCTCCAATTTTTATCTGATAAAAATCCTTAATTCTCTACTATAGAGAATATGTATATATAGTACCATATAACCCTAGGTTTATGGGCCTAATATCCATGTCCACTTAATTAATTAATTAGTCTGACTTATTAATTAATAAAGCCCACATATCCTAATCTAGTCCATATCTTTCATGAACACCTCTAGTTGTAGGATTCATCTTATTTAATATAATAACAAATCGTTCAATAGTAGCAAGTTAGTCAGTTTTCCTCCCAAACTCACTTGCTATTTCTGAAAAAAAACATGTTTTTGTCTAAGATGTCTTTTGCCTTTCTAACAAATTGCCTTATTATCAAACATGATTTTTATGGATTTGACCGTAATCCTTGCCGAAATTATATTCGCCTAAATTCATATCACAAATCCAATGACAATTAAAATGTTAGCTACTATAATTTGGGTGCAGTATATAAGGAAAAAATGTACATCTCCCGATCTATTGATAATTAAAAATATATGGTACTATATATTATTCATTCCCCCAAAAACCAGCTCCCAATTTATAGACAATTAAAATAAATGTTATTGTTATTTGGGTGCACTATATTAGGTAAAAACGTAAATCTCCCAATCTAATGACTAATAGAATGTATACATTCTAAATAAAGTCAATGTTCTGTCAAGATACATTGTACGATTATTGCAAAAAACAAATCAACATATTTACAAAAACTTTCCTAATTTGTTGTGTGACTTTTATTCGTATACAAATACTCAACAACCGCACGTCTGTATAGGTATCGTCGATCATCGTTTAAGAAACTCTTCATCACGCTATAGGTAAATACATATGTTGCTATAATCGTACTATTTTATTTTTATCATTATTTACTTATTTATCTTTTTTATTTTACTATTTATATAAACTATTTTACAATTATTTATATATATTTATAGAATATATTATAAATTGTGCATTGCGAGGGCCATATTAGTTAAATTTTATTGTATATCATTCTGCATTTCTAACAATCGAAACGACTAATTATTAATTTGAAGATAATTCAATTTTTATTATGTATTATTTTCCAGAGAGAGAAAGTCCTCATACACGTGTGCCACCGAACAAACAAAGCAAAAAACAAGAAAAGAAAAGAAAAAGAAAAAATCAAACTTTGTCCCCACCAAAGAAGAAATTAAAAACAAGCTGTGAAATTTGAATCTCTTAAAGACGCATCAGTTCTTGGGTGCAAACCTTGATTTAATCTTCTGCACTTCCTTGGTTCCAACCTGGAACGCCTTGGTTAAAACATTATCTGGCACCGGCGGCGTGGCGGCAAATAATGTGGCGGGGATGGACTGCGTCCCCGGCAGCTGGCTGTTGAAGGCGGAGAGGACGGCGGCGGGGAACATGGCGTTGTTCTTTTGGAAGTGGACGAGGCCTCTAGGGAAGACGAAGACGTCGCCCTTCACGATGGACTTGGAGATGAGAACGTTGGCGGTGGTGATGAAGCCGACATCGAGTTCTCCCTCAAGGACGAACACAATCTCTGTGGCGCGTGGGTGAGTGTGGGGCGGGTTGAGTCCGCCGGGAGCGAAGTCGATCCGTGCGAGGGAGACGCCCAGGGTGTTGAGGCCTGGGATCTTCTGAACGTTGGCGCCGGTGACGAGGGAGCCGGCGGAGTTGTTAGTGGCGCCTGCTTTAGCTATGCCGTTGAAGAAGAAGTCATTCGCCGTCACGTTTGACTTGCAACTGTATCCGTTCACCTTCACCGCTGTTTAACATAATGTCAGTTTCGCAGTGCTACACTTTACCATAAAGATAATCATAATTTAAAAAAAAAATATAATATATAATATATTTATGCTATAATTAATCATCAATATGTTTACTTATGACTTGACACAATCTATTAAAGATTAAATTATTGACCGCTTTTTCTTTAAAGTTGTTGACAATATATTTTTACACGTCACGTCACATTTTTTTTTTCTTTATCATTTTTCACATTAAAAAAAAAATTCAACTTAATCCCCAACCAACAAAACTCATTATTTGCCCAATATTTTCTTTTCATTTTATTTCTCCAGACCTAAAATACTCCAACCTCCTCCGATCATGAGTAAACGCAACCATATAGCTTCATTGATATTTAAGTGCTATAAAGAAGTTGGTAACGGTAAGAAGTAATAATTTAAGGCTTATTCCTCGAACAATGATAATAATAATTAATAGTTATTGTTGGTTTAAAAAAATAATGGTAATAGACAGTTATTATTATTATTAGTTAACAATAGTATAATTTTTGAGATCGATAATATAGATAATTAGTAGATCTGTGAGTGATTATTTGGAAATAGTATTGATAATAGGAGAAAAAGAAAGAATGAGGAGTGTAGATGAAATAAAATAAATGCATTGGATATTAAAAAAAGAAAAGAAGGAATAGTTGAATTTTGGTTAGAGATTGCAGAAGATGAATAAGAATTGTAGGGCAGAAAAAGGAATATCTTATGGGGCCTCTCTCTCTGAAGTCTAAAATGAAAAAAAGGGGAAAAAGTAGAGAGGAGAGGAAAGAGCAAAACCAGAAGCGAGATCAGCAACACAAATATCTTGAAGCATGTCTGGATCCGCATAAGCAAGAAGTGCGGTGCTTAATGTGAGCATCATGAGTAACAGCCCTGTGCCTCTGCAAACACCCATTCTTTATTAAATATATTTAGGCTGAAAAAGAAAGTTTGTAATGATGACAAAGAAGGAGGTGGATTCCAGTAAAGTGGGTTGGTTGGGTTACTATTTATAAACAACAACAAGAAGGCGAAGCTACTACTAGCTTTCAAGTTTCAACTTCTCCTCTCAATAATTTTTAAAATAAAATAACAAGTTTAGTTAGTTAGTGGGGTTGTGTTTGCAAAAGCACGAAACATGCCTCAAAGGGATCCACACTCGACCCCCTTCGTGCCTTGCACGTGTTTCTCCCTATTATTATTATTATTTTTTGCTTGCTTCTTTTTCACCTCTCTTGGCTCCACCCAAGTAATGTGTGTTTATACTTCTCTATCCTTAGTTGTATTGATACATACCACATGGTTATTGCCGATTCATTAAATTTTTTTACCGTAACTCACTAATTTTAAAAATAAAAATATTATCATAAAATAATTCAATGTCCTTAATGATAACAGGACATAAACAATGTGAGGCGTCGACACAATTGTGTTTTTACATTAAATAAAATAAAATAAAATTACACTCAACAATTATCATGTTTGAGCTATAATATTCATGTTCACTATCATCTTCTTCAATCATTATTCCATCATTGGTGGCTACCGTCTAAAATGTCCTAAACTTTATACCGAATTGTATCGTAGAAGACGTAGAACATATTTATCAATTAATTTTAAGAAAATTTGGTGTATTACCTGTCAATTGTCGTTGTAATTAATTCCTTACTCTAAAAAATGATCTAAACGACAAAAAAAAAAAAAAAAAAAAAAAATTCCAATATGTCTATCAATTTGAATGAATGGAAATTTATGGGATATTTGGATTGGGATGTGACTGCACTGTCGAGGTGCAAATAAATTAATTATTTCTAGCTTTCTTCTTCTAATTTGTAGAAGTGGCAAGACAAGGCCGAACCCACATAAGACAGACATATTTAAAGTATTCTATATAATAATCTAATAATAACAATATATATATATATATGTATATATATATAGTGGGGTTTTTAATTGGTTTGTTGAATTAATTAACCTAAACACACGAATTAAATATATATATATATATATATATATATATATATATATATGAGAATTGATTTAAACTCAAATAATAAAGAAATCACAGCCCTTAATCTAGTCTCCCCCTAGTCGAATTACACTTAAAATTAATGCAATTATTATCCAGTTTTAGTTATGAAACTCCTATCCCAAGATTAGCAACAAGCTATGTTAACCTTGTTACCCTTTATGTTTAACTAACCAAAACAAGCTATTTGGTTAGTCTATTCGATTGAGTGATCTTAGGAGAAGCTCGCTAGACCTCATTAAACAAACGCATAGAGTACTAAGGTAACGGGATAGACACGGTGTTGGACTCGCAAACTCGGTACAAGGGCCTGCGACTTATGCTATCCTAGTGATTAAATCACTATTTGCTACTAATGGCATATGCTCGTAACGATTACGTATTACAATAATTACCTAGCGAGAAATATGTGATTAACTACCTAGGTGATCAATCTAAGCAACAATGCACATAAGAATTGAAATAAGCCCGAATAATATAAAACGTTTCAAAACTTAAACCTTCAAACAAATACTGTAAGAATTACAAGATATTAGAACTAGGGTTCAATATCGATTAAGGACCAAAATAAATGACTAGCCGTTCATGGCGGCTACAAAAGATGTAATTCTATTCAAGAACATAGATATAAAAGAGACTAGAAAGATAAAACCCGAAAAATTACCGATCTTTGTTTGCTCATCTTCTCCGGAATCCTCCCAAAGCTCAGTTCAAGTCTCCCCCTTGATGTCTAGAGCCTTGAGGTATTTATAGGAGTACATATCTAGGATAAAGAGGGAGAAAACCTAATTGGAATAGGAAAATAAGTCCAAAACTTATTTTTGAACTTGTGGGCCAAGTAATGGGCCGACACTACATTGGTTTTCCAACTTCAAAGCTTTTTTTGAGGGTCTTCCGATCATTTTTGGGTTTTCCCTCTTTCAAGGAAAATTGTAAATCTTTGAACCAGTTTTTCAACGCCACCAATTGAGCCTCAATTGGAGTTTTAGATCTCAAGATATGACCAAAATACTAGAGGTGTATCAAGTTGATAGAAAACTTCACTTTCGGGAAGCTTTTGGTCGTGGCCACAACCTACATGCATGGCCGCTGAGAGTTTTCAGCCCTTTTTCGCAGACTTTCGTCGCGGCCGCGACTAGTTTTTTCGCACTTGGCTCGATTTTTCTTCGTTTTGGACTTCCCGAGACTCGTTCCTTCGTCCATCTATTTTATTACATCGATCAGTGGAATGTTAACCTCGGCTTTTCAAAACACATCCAAGATCTCCTTATCCTTATTGTCCTTCACTGTCTTTATCATTCGACTCGAAAATGGTAGTAGATGAGTCAGAAAAGGGTCCGAAATTTGATTTTTGGACGAAACAGGGGTCGAAGCAGGGGTCACGGCCGTGCAGTCAGGTCACGGTTGCGCTGAGTCTCCAACTTGTTTTGGGTTTTCCGGGGGGCTTTGCCGTGCCCTGTCTTCCGAGATTTTCTTCATTTTTCTCTTCTGTACCATCTTCCAAACTTTCCGAGCTTTTTAGCCTCACCAAGCTGAGCTCCACTCCTCAATGTGATGGCACTAACATTCCCCGGATTAATTTCCGATTGAGCTGGTAATTTTCCATTGTTTAGGTTCTTTAGTCGGTTCACGGCAGTTGCCAACTGACTTACTTGAGTTTTTCGAGATTCTTAATGCTCGACTGTGTATCCCTCTGAAACTGGACAATGTCCTTTTGAAATTGGATGGCGTCCTTTTGAAATTTGACTGTGTTTGTTGCCAAAGTTTTGGCAATATCTTCCAAAGATGGACTAGGGGCTTGCTCGGTCGGTTGCTTAGTGTAGTACATACCTCTTTGTGGTGGGGGTCTATTTTGCTCTCCTGACTGTGCCTGTTGATTCCCATATCTAAAGTTGGGATGATCCCTCCATTCTGGATTGGATGATTGGGAGTAGGGATCATACCTTCTACCTTAGGAGTTTCCCGTGCCAACTGCATTGCCATGTTCGTCGATCTCATTCCCAAGAATCTCACAAGTGTCTGTCATATGATCAGTAGTATCACAAATGCGGCATGGCTTGAGAGACTGATTACCCCCCATAGAAACCTTTGTGACTAAGGTCGTTAACTTTCTTAGCTTCTCCTTTCTCGAGACCCAAATTGTTGCGACTTCGCTGCCATCTTCGATATAAGTGCCTTAGCTGCAGTTGGGATCTTATCCACTAGTACTCCCCCGCTAGCTGAATCAATCATGTTTCGAACCAACAATGATAGTCCTTCGTAAAATTACTGGATTAATAGTTGTTTAGTTATCTGATGCTTCGGACAACTTACCACTAGTTTCTTGAAACGTTCCTAGTATTCGTACAAAGTCTCACCAGGCAATTGTATAGGTCCACTTATCTCTTTTGGTATGTTCATTGTTCTAGATGCTGGAAAGTACTTCTCTAGAAACTAAGTGTCCATGTCCTCCCATGTATTGATGGATGCCAGAGGAAGATAGCAGAATCAATCTTTGGCCAAATCCTTCAAGGAGAAGGGAAAGGCCCACAACTTGATTTGCTCTATAGTGACTCGGGTCGGTTTCATGCTCGAACATACAATGTGAAATTTCTTCAATTGCTTATGAGGGTCTTCACCTAAGAGTCCGTGGAACGAAGGAAAAAGATGGATCAGTCCGGATCTGAATTCGAAAGTAGTATCCTCTCCTAGTTCGAGAAAGGTGATGTAGAGAGGCTCATGTGTGACGCCAGTATTGACCAGCTCCTTCATGGTTCTTTCTGGTGCCGTGTCTTCTAGTTCAGTTTTTGATTCAAATAGATTTCAGTAGCGAATGGAAATGCTTCAAACTTCTCTCAAGTTTCCCTTGCTTGCTTTCTCAAAATTTGGTCCCTTCGAGTTATCTCGGGGTCGAACAGCAAATCTTTGTTTCCGCATGCACGGGTGATCATTCATAGCTGAAATAAAATCAGAAAAACTACAAGTGAGTTTCAAAGAATTAAAACTAAAGAAATTAGCAAATATAATAAAAATAACTATGATTAAAACTAGAACACAATAAATCTAGCACCGCTCCCGGCAACAGCGCCAAAATTTAACCGCACTTTCGAGGTGCAGTAAAATGAACTATTCCTAGCTTTCCTCTTTTAATTTATAGAAGTGGCAAGACAGGGTCGAACCCACAGAGAAAAGACAGATTTAATTAACCTAAACACACGAATTAAATAAATAACACAAGAATTAATTTAAACCCGAATAACAAAGAAATCCCAGTCCTTAATCTATTCTCCCCAGTCGAATTACCCTTATAATCAATGCAATTATTATCCATTTTTAGTTATGAAAATCCTATCCCAAGATCAGCAACAAGCTCTGCTAACCTTATTACTCCTTATGTTTAACTCACAAAAACAAGCTCTTTGATTAGTCTATTCAATTAAGTGATCTTAGAAGAAGCTCGCTAGACCTTATTAAGCGAACGCATAAAGTACTAAGGTAACGGGATATACACGGTGTTGGACTTGCAAGCTCGGTACAAGGGACCGCGACTTATGCTATCCTAGTGATTAAATCACTATTTGCTACTAATGGCATACGTTCATAACGATTACGTATTACGACGATTTCCTAGTGATAAATATGTGGTTAACTAACTAAGTGATCATTCTAAGCAATAATGCACATTAGAATTGAAATAAGCATGAATAACATAAGACGTTTCAAAACTTAAACCTTCAAACAATTACTGTAAGAATTACAAGATATTCGAACTAGGTTTCAACACCGATTAAGGACCGAAATAAACAACTAGCTGCTCATGGCGGCGACAAAAAACATAATTCTATTCACGAACATAAATATAACAGAGACTAGAAAGATAAAACCCAAAAAATTATCGATCTTCGTTTGATCATCTTCTCCGAAATAGCCTTGAGATATTTATAGGAGTACATCTCTAGGTTAAAGAGGGAGAAAACCTAATTGAAATAAGAAAATAGGTCCAAAACACGTTTTTGAGCTTGTGGGCCAAGTAATGGACCGACACTGCATTGCTTTACGAACTTCAAAGCTATTTTTAAGGGTCTTACGGTTATTTTTTAGTTTGGCCTCTTTCTAGCTACATTGTAGCTCTTTGAATCAGATTTTCGATGCCACCAATTGCATCTCAATTGGAATTGGAGATCTCAAGATATGAGTAAAATACTAGAGGTGTATCAATCTGATAGAAAACTTCACTTTTGGTCGCGGCCGCGGCCGCAGCCTACATGCGCGGCCGGAGAGTTTCCAGGGCTTTCATCCCTTTTGAGCACACTATTGTCGCGGCTGTGCATGTAGGTCGCAGCCGCGACTAGCTTTTTCGCACTTAACTCGATTTTCCTCTGTTTTGAACTTCCTGAGACTCGTTCCTTCATCCATCCTTAGCTAAATGCACAATTTTGGTCTTTAATCAACTGAATAGCTCAAAAGCTAGTCCACGAACGTTAAATAGTCCAATAATACGAAACTAAGCGAATCATAGTCAATTATGCCTGCAAATATCATTAAATAGATTTTTAAATCAATCTAATATTTATGCATAAACACATGTACCAGGATGTAGTGGAATGTACCCCGTTTGCTGAGGCACACCCACGGCTGGTCCATCAATAAAAGTATTGTTGTTTAAGGGTGTAGTAGCTATGGTGGGATGTGCATTGTAAATGTCACATCAATATATTTTAGGTGATGTAAGTAATAATTAGTTGGTTGGGTAATGACAAAAAGTGTATTGAAAATTGTAAAAGATGTATTGGGAATTGTAAAAAGTGATGTAGGATGTTAGGTAATGATAAAAAAAATGAATTGGAAATTGTAAAAGGTGATGTAGGATGTTAGGTAATGATAAAAAATGAATTGAGAATTGTAAAAGGTTATGTAGATAATGATGTAGATAATAGAAGGTGGATGAGGAGGTCGGATGGGCAATCTGGATGACCGATTCATAAAGTGAAATAAAAGCGGAGCGGGTCATCTCCAATCCACATTGCCCAATGCCAGTCCAAATATCCCGTTAGGGTTGGTACACGTATTCATGCATGCATTTTAGGTAGAATTAAGTGTCGTTTTAATGACATTTGCATGCATATTCGACCGTGTATTATTCATATTTGTATTATTGGACCATTTAATGTATTTAAGCTCGTTTCAAGACAATACAGGCAATATAAGACCAAGAACAAGTCTCGAAGAAGTCCGAAACAAAAAACGAGCTAAGGACAAAACAAGAAGAGAGGAGTTTCGATCAAGAAGTTGAGCCCGCGACTTATGGTCGAGACCGCGACCAACTTGACGAACCCCAGAGCCCAAAAAGCTTCAAAAAAGGTTCGCGGAACCTAGTCAGCAAACCGAATTCCTGCTCTAGCTGAATAAATGGTTCGCGGCCGTGATGTGGTACCTTGTTTTTTATCCTAAAACATGTTTTTGGCCAATTTTTCAGCCCAACATTTTCTTCTGTATATATATAAGGTCCAATTTGAATTTGACCTAACAAATCACCCATTTTACACGTACCTTCAGCCACTATTCACCATTGGAAGCAAGGAATTGGAAGAGGGTGGAAGATCAAGATCATCAACTCAATCATTTGGTTCATTCTATCTTATTTTAATGCCTTCTTTGATTTTCACTTATTTTATCCTTGTCCTAGTTGATATGAGTGGCTAGCACTCTACTTTCTGCCTTTGATCATTAGTTGAAACTTGGATTAGGATGTTTATGTAATTTTTACGATTATTAACCAATTGGATTATGTTTTGAAATGTTCTACGTTATTTGGTATTGTTGACTCACACTTATGAATTGAATTGTGGTTTGATCACCCATTTGGATATTTGTTTGTGTTTTGCTAGAATTGGGTTTGTAATCCGTAATTGTTATGAATCTGATTCCCATGTAGCAAACATTGGATTTATTCTATTGGGGATAACATAGTTCGACCACTAAAATCGAGCTTGTGAGTTTTATGTCGAATCTACTCTGTTGTCTTGATTCTGAATGCATTTGGCTATTGATTCTTAAAGAGCTTGTTTTAGGAATTGATAAGTTGAGTAGGATTAATTGAAGAGCTTGTTTTGATTAATTATACTTAAGTGACAACAAGGTCAATAGAGCTTGTTATTAATCTTCGGGTAGGGATTTTTAAGGCTAAATCAATCGGGCAGTAACATCAATTACATAAATTATCCGGACCAAGGGGATACTCGATCAAGGGTTGAATCCTTTTATCATTTATAAAATTAAAAATCATTCTATTGTCTTTGTTTACTTGAACTGTTAACTTGTCAAGTTCTTTTAGAGTAATTGTTATTTGGTTTGCTTAATTGCAATTAGGTGTTAGTTGTGATTACATCAAAACTCCCCCTAAGTTGTGATTACTAGAGTTATAAACTGGATAGGAATTTGTAGAGAGAGAGAGAGAGAGAAGGAACGAGCTTGATGGTGAGAGGATTAGAGGTTGTAAAGTGCACATGGAAGAGAGAGAGAGAGAGAGAGAGATGATCTTTTGGATTGCTCACCACGGAAAAACTGAACTTTTAACATTTGGGCCTCTTATTTTTATATTATTATTTGAGTGGTTTTATTTATATTATGTTAGTTTATTAGATGGGATTTTTATTTAATAAACTTGGGTTGCTGTGATGTAGGTCCATCACAATTTAAATTCAGACTGTTTTTGTTTAAAAACCATAACAATCATATATTAGTCTTGCAATTAACTTGGTTTGTTGTATTTCGGTCTTTTTGTCTTTTTGTAATAAGATTTGTTATCCCAAAAAATTTTAGATTGTTTTTCTATATATAATTATTATAAATATATATGTATATATTTAAATATACGAGGGGGCACACCCCCAAAATTTTCTATGATATTTTTTATTTATATTTATTATGCATGTATATGTATATATGTAAATATGTGGGTGTTTATATAAAAAGTTGAAAGACATCAAAATTTAGGGTATAGTAGTAATAGCAATGTGTGATTTAAAAAAAATTATTATGTTTGTATTTGTACACTGCACCCCTGAAGTTAAAAGTCCGAGTCCGCCGCTGATAACCTAGTCCAACTCCACAAGTTATTTAATACAGGCATATATATTTTTGACCTAGCTATTCAGTCTCACTAAACTTATCACTAGTATAACGGAAATAGTTTATTTTTGTAACAACACAACAAAATTTAAAATTCAAATAAGTACCACAACAAATTGCATATTTAATCTCGATTCATATAATATATAAATGAACAAGGAAGAACCAAAAAATGTCACAACATGCAAAGGTAACAAAATGCTTTTAATTTTTTTTATTAAATGCTATCAAATTCCCTATAATGAATGTTTCCCCTTTGGGCTGCTAGGGTAAGGCCCCATGTCATCAAATTCTTCTTCAAGTAATTTTTTTCTTCTAATTATTTAATCAACTCCAACATTTTCAAATAAATATCAGAAATCAAAATAAAAAGATTAAAAAACACTAATACTAGAATTTCATATATGTCACAACTTGCAAATTTATTTACCCAAGAAAAGCTACAGAAGTGTTAGCAATATAATTTTGTTTTCTTCATAAAAATAATAAATTGGTCTATATGCCCCCCAATTTTATCCTGTCTTAATGGTTGTCTCGATAATAAACCGAACCTTATCAACCTCAATCCTAACATAAAAATATCATGTGGTTCATGTCGTTTTATAAGGTCATGCCGAAAATCATCACCCATAATTTTGCACCTTGCATATTTGATGTTAACAATTAGACCAACTTACAAATAAACATGGATGCAAAAGGCGGTCTAGGCGGCCGCCTAAGCGCTTAGGCGCTGCCAATCCGTTCTCCTTTTGCCTAAATCGCCTTTCTTTGGTTTTTGTGGGCCTAGGCGGGGCTAGGCGGGGCTAGGCGCTGCCTAGGCAGGACTGGGTGGCCTAGGCGGTCCTATTTTTTATTTTTATTTTATTTTATTTTAATATTATTTTTTATTGAAAATGCCGTCATTTTTTAAACTTGAAACAATTTATTAAATTGAAAAGATAAAATTTAAAAGTTAAAGTGCCCACTCTTCTCATTCCAATGACAGGAAAATTGAAACAAAAGTTAAAACTCTCTCCCACACAATTCGAGTTCCTCCGTTGTCGCTCTTTCCATTCCATCTTGCATAATTAATCAACTATATGAACCATAGTAGTAAAATTTGGTCTACTTTAAGTATAAACGTTTAAATTAGACATGTGAAAATTAAATTTGAAAAAAAAATGAGGCTCCGCCTCCGCTTTCCGCCTTCTGCAACCATGCAAATAAATAGGGTGGGTTTTTTTTTAAAAAAAAAAATTATGAAAAACTTGATTTCTTTAATAACATAAAAGAAAACTAAAAACATAATATGCACATGCATCACATGAGTGCACTTACTAATCGTACATAATTATCTAGAATTGCTCATATTCCAAATGAGTAGTGGGAAAGTAAGAAAGAATGTTAAAAAAAAGAAAGATACATGTGAGCAGGCCATCTTCAAAAGTGACTCAGATCTGATTTATTTATATATATGCAGATGACGTGGTTGTATTAAAGCGATCACTTATCCACAACTAGAATTTATTATTGGAGGGCAATCAACGATGTGAAAAGGTAATGATCCCGTAGTAGGATTGTGTTATGTAATTGACAGAATAATTTGTATAACGATCGATAAAGTAGGGATCAACTTGTTTTTTCCTTGTATTTCTTTTTCCTCTCTTGTATTATTTTTGAAAATTCAAGATTACCGTAGGGTTTATGAGGAGTACATGGGGGATATTTATAGAGGAAACTTCACCCTTGCATGGCTGACACATGTTCGCCAGGTGGCAGCCCTTAACGAAACATGTCTGCCACTTGGCCTCCCCTGTGGGGTGATGTGGATTGCACGTGTTTTCCACATGGGAGACATCAGGAGCGAAGGGTTGCAAACACGTGGGTGCCCTCATGTTGCTGGGGGTACATGTTTGGGCGAGCGATCTTCTCTTTCGATCTTACGTAATTTTGGTGATCTCAAATTTTGCAAGCTAAGTCCGAGCAATCTAAGATGTATATTCATTAGTTCGTGTGGCAATTGAGGTTCCACGAGAGTAATGTCGAGTTTGACAGAGGGACAACGATCTTGAGTTAATTGTCCCATTATTTGCGGACGATAATTAACAATTATCTATAATTCAACAATCACCAGGGAGTCTCCACAATACAACATCTTAAAAATATACATTATTAATCAATTTTAAATGATTATTATATAAATCATTTTACACAGTTTCATAATGTGCTTGAAATTTTCTAAAACTCACTTATTGTTTTACCTTTCCTAAATTGCCTCCTTAATTGTATTATTATCATTAGTGATACTTTTTTTTTTTTTCATTAACTAACAAGTTGGGTTAGCTCAATGCATTAATTGACCACACTATCAGAAAACTGTCAAATTCCAACGGAACACAAATCTATTGGAATTTTAAATTTTCCAACGACAATTCCAACGGCAAGATAAGCCGTTGGAATTTTCCAACCAAAGATAAAAATTATTGGAATAGCTGTTGGAAATGTTAGAACACAATGCACGCAAATACATAAATTATATAGGAATCGATATATACCTTGTAGCAGCAAAATGAGTTAATCGATTCACCAACACTAGATATTGTACAGCCCATCTACTAGCCCACCTTAGTGGATACTACCAAATCATCCACCGATTGCACACGCCTTAGACTCTTGGAGGAATTCGGTGATACTCCAAGAAGGAGAAGAAGAGAGAAAAAGGAGAAATTGTATTTTTCTGTGTATGTTGCGTATGTCAACGTATATCTGATATATACATATTTGTACTGGTATGGGAGAGATCTCTCCTATTTTGGATAGGATCTGCATCCCTATCAGAAATATCTCTGATAAGATATCAAATATCTTATTATATATATATATATATATATATATATATATATATATATATATATATATATATATATATATATATATATATATCCCAACAATATTGGGATCCAACAGATTTGGATGCAACCAACATCTCCCACTCATACAAATCTTATCCGACTTATTCGAATAAAAGGCTCCACAATTCTCATCATCACATCTCTTCTTTCATACAGAAACTAAGGCGTGCAATCAAGCGAGAACATAATGGAACAAAGTGAAGAGAGTTATATTAAGTTATCACCCAACTAACATAACTCATCAACTTAGGAGACTCGCTGTGTACCCCAAACTATGTGGTTGCACCAGACCAAACATCTCTAGCCCCTGTTATGCAAATAAAGCATGTTTGACCCCTAATATTTGTATTTATGCTCATGACTATGTCAAAACTATTTCGACTTAGTCAGACGGCCTATGAGCCATAGTACGCAAGTGCATTACCAGCTTAATATTTCCTTGGCCTCTTATGCCAATCTGATTGAACTTGACAGCTTTCTTAGTCATGCTCTGACAGACCATATTAACCATGGCCATTGAACAAATGCTAAAGTAGCGTCATCAAGCTTACACTTCATGAAAAAGTCCAAAGTCCCAAAGGACAAAAAAAATCACCATAAGAGCTCACACAATGACGAAGCAGGGATCTGTTCGGTCACTCCTCTTACTAAGGTCGTCATAAAGCACATGTAGTATAAATACATGCTATGATGGAGCTCCCACACAAATTTGGGCATGTCACGCTTTAAATACCATACGAGTCTTAGCCCAGTCGCTCTTCTAGCGTCTAACCTGCGTACCACTAGAAATTTGTTTCTAGCACAACTTCTGATGATTCGCACACTCGGCTATTAAGAGGCTTTTATGAAGTTAGGAAATTCTTCATAATAAATTAAGTATGATCTCATCCTGGCCTCTTGCCAAGGCGACTATGTGAAACAACCTTTCGTATTGTTCCTTTCACAAAGGTGATCACTTGCAAGTAAGTGTTTGATCTGCCAGTCTCATCCTGCTCGCTTACCAAAGCGCCAAGGCGATTTCCCGTGTGAGTGGGACAATCCAAGCCTTGTGACATATCACATATAATAGACACAGTACTTCTAACATATAATAAGGGCACATATCATTGATAAAAAAAAATTGTTCATACAGGCTAAATTCTACGAAGTCCCATACTCTTAACATGTCTTTGAAATACATCTCTACTCAATGGCTTAGTGAAAGGATCAGATATCATTCACCAGTTGGAACGTGCGCCTGAGAACCACTTGCCTGCGCAATATTATCTTGGATGAACTGGTATCTGGTGTCAATATGCTTAGCCCTCCCATGATACTTGGGGTCCTTAGCATATGCTCGTGCAGCTGCGTTGTCACAAAGGACAACTACTGCATCATCTATGTGCACCGTAATTTGCAAAGTTTGGAGAAATCTTCTCAACCAGATAGCCTCTTGAACTACAGATGTACAAGCGATGTACTATGCTTCCATAGTGGATAAAGATATACGAGGCTGCTTCTTGCTACACCAAGTGATAACAATGCCACCCAACAAGAATGCATATCCCGATGTGGATTTGTGTTCATCTCTATCTGCTGATCCATCAGCATCGCTGTAATCAAGTAGCTTCAGACTGCCACCGTGATAACACAAAGCTAAATCACTTGTCCCCTTTACATATCTAAGTATCCTTTTGACTGCAGCCCAGGGAGCGCGTCCGGGATTACTTTGATACCTACTCACCATCCCAACTGCAAAGCACAGCTATGATCGAGTACACAACATTCCGTACATCAAACTGCCTACCGCGCTCGCATAAGGAACTTTAGCCATGCTTTCCTTTTCTACATCTGTCTTTGTGCATAAATCTTTACTATGCACATAACGGGTTTAACATTATGCATATGGAATCGCTCCAGAACCCTCTTAATATAAGTCTCCTGAGATAAAATTAAGAGTCTCTTTGAGCGATCTCGGTGTATCTTAACACCAAGTATGTGTTCTGCTTCTATCATGTCTTTCATCTCAAATGTAGATGACAACCACTGCTGAGTGGCAACAATCATCTCCGTATCATTACCAGCCAATAAAATGTCATCCACATACAATGAGAGAATTGTGAATGTTTTCTCATCCCTTTTGACATACACACAGTGATCTTCCTCAGCCATCATAAAGCTTATCGACGTGATAGCTCGATGAAATAGAAGGTACCACTGTCTGGATGATTTTTTTAGTCCATAAATGGAACGCTTTAAGTGGTACACTTTGCACTCTTGTCCCTTTTCCTGAAAACCCTTAGGTTGATCCATATAGATCTCATTACCCAATTCTCCATTGTGAAATGCTGTCTTTACATTCATTTGGAACAGTTCCAAATCAAGGTGGACAACAATTGCTAAAATGAGACGGATAGAGGCAAACCTCACCACTGGAGAGAATGTATCTTCATAGTCCACACCTTCTTTTTGAAAGCCTTTCGCCACCAGGTGAGCTTACTTGTCTATCTTTCAATTTTGACTTTGAGAACTCATTTGTTCCCAATTGTCTTGTATCCAGACGGTAGATCGGCTAGCTCCCAAACTTGGTTCTTAGCTATTGAACTCATCTCTTCCTCCATAGCATTTATCCACTCTTTAGCATTTGGAGAAGTTACAGCCTCTTCATAAGTGGCTGGCTCATCAACATCCACATTTACGTGCTTGAAAGATTCCCTCTCAAGTTCAAAATGTCTTCGGGGTACCGTTCCACGCTTGCTCCGCCGCAACTCTAGATCTTGAGAATCTTCATGCAATTGGTTTCTCCCACTGACTATAAGATCGCTCTCATTATTCCCATTGATTGCTGGATTTGGTTGTGAAACCTCATCCTCACCAGGAATTCCAGCGTTGTCTTCGGGATCTTGTAACTCATATAGTTTAAGATCTCATTTAACTTCTCCAATTGTTGGAAATTCCTCCTCGAGGAAATTAACATCACACGACTCAATTTCTATCATTCCCCCGTCAAGATGTTCATTATACGAGTGGTCACAATATCTAATAAAGATATGTTAGATTGCTTTAGGACTAAGTTTCCCATGCTTATGAGAAGTATTATGAACAAACCTAGCTAACTCCCATGGGGCAAGCCTTCTAAGTTACACTTCTATCATGCCACAACTCATATGGCGTCGAAGGAACTGACTTAGACGGCACACGGTTCAATATATAGGCAACACTTAAAATTACATCTCCCAAAAAGGATATTTGAAGATTTGCTTGTGCCATCATTGATCTGGTCATGTCCAGAAGTGTCCTAATCCTATTCTCTGCAGCACCATTTTTTTTGCGGAGTGTATGGAATTGACAGTTGTCTAATGATCCCTTTTTCCTCACAGACAAATATTCTCGCCCTCTATTAGTGCGTAAAGTTTTAAGTTTCATATCTCTTTGGTTCTCAATCTCCGCTAAGAATCGCTTAAAGCAATCAAGCGCTTCTGAGAGGTGAGATAGGAGATACACTGAACTGTAGCGTGAATCGTCATCAATAAATGTGAAGAAATAAAATGCATCGTGTCGTGCCTTCACATTTACAAGTCTGCATATGTCCGGGTGAACTAACTCTAGAGGTTGAGTAGCTCTCTTTGCCTTTCTAAAAAGCTTCCGACGGCCTTTTTCTGCTAGACATGGTTTGCACACAGGAAGGTTGACTTTAGCAAGATTGCCTAAAAGACCTTCTCAAGCTAACCTATTCATCCTCTCACGTCCTATATGTCCTAACCTTGTATGCCATTTAATAGAATCATTCATAACATCAACAAACAAAGAAACAAAAGAAGTGCATGCATTAGATAAATCCAACATGAAAAATCCATTGTTCATATGACCCACGCCATAAAAGTTGTTGCCAAGAAAAATGGACAACATAGTCTTTTCAAACAGGAAAGAAAATTTTTGACTCAAAAGTGCTAAAACTAAAAGCAAATTACACCGAATACTAGGCGCATAAAGCAAATCACTAAGGAGCAGGTCTCACCCAGTACTAAGTTTGAGCTGGTATGATCCAACTCCTATAACCTCTTCTTGCACGTCATTTCCCATAGCAATGTAGTGGCTGCCCGCTGGTACTCGATGATAATCTACAAATCCTGCTCTATCTCTTGTCACATGTTTAGTTGCTCCCAAGTCTACAATCCAACTATTGAGAGAGTTAGCAATGAACACATGTGAGCAAACAAATGAATTAGAAGAGCTAGGAGCAGGTCTTACCTTCTTTGGCTCAGTACAATTACGAGCAAAGTGACCCGGCTTTCCACAGTTAAAGCAATTATCTTTCTTCTTTCCGCCCCTTTTACTACGGTAACGCTTTTTAGCCTTCTCACCTTACGGGTCCAAGTTTTGGTTTTTGGCATTGCTTTGTCCTGCATCTTTTTTCTTTTTCCAACAGTTGCCTTTGTTAGGCTTGCGTTGCCAACATGTGCGATGAAAGCAATTGCTTATGCTTATTTCGCCTCTCGATGGTCAGCCTCAAGTCTAAGATCATTGGCGATGATGTCAAAGGTCTGGATTTTCTCGTTGTATATGAGCAAAAGTTTAACGTTCCCCCAAGTCTGCTCAGGTAGCGACCTTAGGACAGCTAAAATTTGTTGTTCATCGGTGAGTTCATTTCTAGCGTTTGGAAGCTCTCGAATCATGTCTTTCATGACATCAAGATGCTGGCCCACATTGTGCTTTAGGTCAAGAACGTACTGGTTAAACTTAAGGGTAAGAGCCTAATCTCGTTGTTGAGGTAGTGTTGTACGTGACCTTTAAACCTTCCCACGACTCTTTAGCTGTAGGAAACGTCTCAAACTCACGAATCAAATGATCCTGCATCCAGCTCAGCATAGTATACCGCGTAGAATGATCTTGATTAATCCACTTGTTGTACGCGTCCAAATCGCGACGTTATTGAGCATTTTGTTTGTCTCTGGCTCAATAGGCATAGCCATAGTAGCGGTGAGATGGTCAAGGACAATCATATGGTGTAGTAGAAACTGGATCTTTCAGTGCCACATGGCATAGTTATGGGCATATAATTTGCCAGAGCTGTAAAGATCAGAAAAAAACTACTTGAACATCCATTTCTGTTATTATGCACAATATGTTAGAAACTTGTCTATTTCAGATTTATTCGGATCCAAATAAAATTTTATTATTTCTCACAAGTGAATGAGATCGAAAATTTCGCCACATAGGCTCATAATCATTTCCCACTCAATTGAAGACGATAATAAAAAATTAAATGACCTCGAATAAAAAAATGTCCATATAAGAAATATGCATAAAAAAAAATATATCGAGATGTCAATGACCTATGGTGGTAAATACGAGACAACCAAAAAAAATTACATGGCCTACAAAAAATGACCCCTCTAATACATGTCCCCTAGTAAGGAACGAAAAATAAAATAAATAAAAATAATTATAAATTTAGTTCCTACTGCGTGAGTCTATATAAAAAGAAGTTGAATTTGAACATCTTATATCACCGTCGTCATTAACCATCTCATACAAACATAAATCAACATCATGAAATTAAAATACACAAACAATAAGTTAAGTGACATAACACATGTAATTATTGAAATATTATTCTATAAAGTGGCCCAGCCCAATTTTTTTTTTTTTATTATTATTATTATTATTATTATTATTATCATCATCACCATCATCATCATCATACACAACCTATATGAAGATGCGCAGCCCAAACAAAAAAATAGGTCCAAACAATTTGGTGGTAGAACATGATGGTTTACTGATGCCAATTTTTTTTTTAAATATAAATTTGGAGCAGACTTCTTGCTCCTTTCACAACCCCTTTAATTACGCATCTCAAAAGGCCCAAGTAAAATAAAAAAAAAGTGGCCCAAAAAAATAATTTAGCGGCCCAAATAAGAAATGACAGAGCAAATGAAAAGATTATGGCAGCCTATCATTTGCACGGCGTCGCTACTGTCGCAACTTGCGTAGCACCGCCGCCATCATCGCGCATGTGTGCCACCGTCGCCGCTGTCCCAGAATGCGCAGCTGAAAAACTCAACCGCTGCCGACGACAAACGTCGCGCGTAGCAGAAGCCAAAACGCTGTCGCCGTCGCCTTTGTTTGTCATGCGCAGCAGTAGGTCGGAACCCGCCGGACTCCGCCGTCACTTTCCGCATCAACAGCGACGCAACGACGAAAGCCGCCGTTGCTCCAACAGATTGCGTATTGTTGAAGATTTAAATAATTAAAGTGTGAGTAGTCACTTTAATTAGATAACTAAGTGGTTGAAAGTTTAATTTTGTAGAAATTAAACTTTATAAGATTAATCTACGTTTGGAGTAGATAATCGTAGCATTTTGAATTTCTCAAAACCGTCTTTCGGTGAGTGAAAAATTAATTATCAAAGTTAACCACGTGATTATGTAATGTGGTGATAGAGAATGTAAGAATGTGCATTTACCACTATCCCACATGTATAAATTAAGCATTGATGACTAGTATATATATGTGAGCAAATCATAAGCATATTAAGTATGCTTGTTAAGGAGTCCTTTTGGAAGCCCACGGCTCGATTTGGCCTCGGCCACGGCCACGCCACGAGCACGGGCTTGGGCTTGGTCTTTGGTCTTTGGTAAAGCCTCGACCTTCGGCGTGGGCTTGGGCTCTTATCTATCTTTTTGGAAGCCTGAAACAAAGACTTGGATTGGGCTCGGACTCTTTTGGAAGTTTGAAACAAAGACTTGGGCTTGGGCTCAAAGTCAAGATTGTAACCTTCAGACTTAATGGCCTGCAACCTTCGAATTAAGGCTGATTAATGGTCTGAAATGTCAGTCATCATTGTTCATCATTGCTGGGCTGTTAATGAGTTGCTAATGGCCTGTAACTGTATTCATCATGGCTAGTTAGGGCCATTAAATCCTCTGTATGGTGGGAAGCCCTATAAATATGTGCGTCTCCTAGGCTGTGGGGACACACATTTTCGAAACACATCTCTCTCTCTCTGCATACATACTAGCAAAGCATCAGGATTTCCCAGTTCAGAAACAAAACATATTCAGTTCGTCGGAGCTCTTCAGATTGCGGTGTTGCTTCTTAAGAGACGAAATCGTTTCACCTTTGGAGACAATCACGTCGTTTCATGAGCACTAGCCGGGATGTGTTTTGTCTTAAGGGCAGTGGATTTGTCCACGACTCGATTTACATTCCGAGATTTTCCAGTGTAATAGATAGGAATTTCTATTGTTGTTGTTCAGTTTAATAAAACGTACAAGAAAGGTATTTACGTGCATTGTTTTCTAAAAGGGCTTGTTCTCGCCAAATAATTGATTGTATACTTGTATCAAGTATACAATCAATTATTTGGCGAGAACAAGCCCTTTTACGGCTCTGATACCACTGTTAGAAAACAATGCACGTAAATACATAAACATGTATATAAGAATCGATATATACCTTTCTTGTAGCAGCGGAATGAGTTAATCGATTTACCAACACCGGATCTTGTACAGCCTGTCTACTAGCCCGCTTGAGTGGATACTACTAGAGCATCCACCGATTGCACATGCCTTAGCCTCTTGGAGGAATTCGTTGATACTCTAAGAAGGAGAATAAGAGAGAAAAGGGAGAAACTGTATTTTTCTGTGTATGTTGCGTATGTCAACGTATATCTGATATATACGTGTTTGTACTGGTGTGGGAGAGATCTCTCTCCTAGTTTGGATAAGATCTCCATCCCTTTCGGAAATATATCTGATAAGATATAAAAAATTAATCAGATATATATCCCAACAATATTGAGATCCAATAGATTTGGATGCAACCAACAGGAAAAAATATTCCAATGACAATTCCAACAGAATCTCTTGCCATTGGAATCATTTTTCCGTTGAAATTTATTATTGGAATAAAAATTTCAACGGCCACTTTTCCAATGGCTCAAAAACCATCGGAATTATCGTTGGAATTTTTATTCGAACAATAAAATTTCAACAAAAAAAATGATTCCAACGGCAAGTGATTCCGTTGGAATTGCCGTTAAAATATTTTTTCCAAAGACTTTTGTAGTTTGAATTATTTCCGACGATGCTTTTTGCCATTGGAATTTTCGCTGGGATATTTTTCCAACAGCTATTCCAACGGCTTTTGCCATTGGAATTTACGTTGGAAGATTCCAACAGTTTTCAACCGTTGAAATTGTCATTAAATTTTTTAAAATTTCAACAAATTCGTGTTCTGTTGAAATTTTTTCGTTGGAATTGATAATTTTCTTGAAGTACAAATTGAATTGGGCGGCAACTCAATTTTTTTGCATTAATAATACATTTTCTATAGCAAATATGTCATTGCAGGACACACAATCACTAACAATATTTTAGTTATCCTATATTATATATATATGTCATGTAATAGCATAGGGTAATTCTATAATACAATCATTACATCAATATAACTAACTTTTTACCTACTATGTCAGGTAAGTAGTAGGTAGTTTTCCTTTTTTATATTTTAACAAATTATGTTGGCCCATCTCTTATTTAATATAATGTTTATTCTCTACATCAATTAAGGTCGACAGTTATGAGGTGATGCTTTGGTTAAAAACCAAAAAAAATATTAAAAGGGGAAAATTGCATAGAAAAGGAAAATAATTTATAAAATAAAAAGAAAATCCCAGGATTAAAAGAAGAAAAGTTACAGAAAAATTGCCGATCATTTCTTCTTCTTTTACTTTTTATTCTTCTCAAATTATTTGAAAATTTTCTTGTTTTTCTTTTTCTCCTGAACTTTTTTTCTTGGAACTTTTTATTTTGCTCGATCTTTTGGTTTAGAATTTTTTTAATCACCTATAAATTATGTAAATTCTTTTGTTTGTACAAATTGTGAACGATTTATTTTAATTTTGTGAAATCATATTTATTTCATGTGCTGATTGTTTTATTTTGATTTATAACTGAACAATTTATATTTACATATTTTACATGAGTTTTAGCTATACAAAAAAGGAAAAGAAAAAGTAAAAAGAAAACATCAAATTTCTTAAATGGGACTCCGATGGGGACACAAGATGATAGGAAGGCGAAATTGGAAAGGGAAAATGAAAAGGTCAAAAAAGCCAAAAAATAAAATAAAATAAAACAAAACGGAACATGATTGAAATGACACCATTTTTTTATAGGTTAAATGATTACTAATATGAGGTTGGTGACCACTTTAACAAGTTGCGGGTAACTTAATTTAAGGGCTAAGATCAAATGAAGAAGATTCAAGGATTATTATCTAAAATTGTATTAGTATAATGATTGCATTGTAGAAGGACCCAATAGCATAATGATTATAATAAATACTAGTAACACACCCGTGCGATGCACGAAAATTTATTTAAAGAACAATAATTTAATTAAATTAAATATTATATAATCTAATATTAAAAGATGGAGTTGTTGCATTCTTAACCAAATAAATATTTGAATAGTTTTGATTAATCATATAAAAATTATGAGTAATGTAACTATCCGTTTGTGTTCATATGATATATGGCTTTAATATATTGCACGTGTTATAAATGTATTTTCCTATGGATTAACATAAAGAAATGAATATTCAAACAAAAAAAATATATATATTTAAGAACATCAAATTGTTGTGTGAGCATATATTTAAGTGATAATGAATATCCAAACAAACACTAATATTATCTTAATATTGAACTCAACCATATATTTAGTGTGTTTGTATCCATATTGATATGTGTGGACACCCACAAATAGCTTAAGTGATAAAGAATATTCACACAAACACAAATATTTAAATATCATAGTGTAAATTTTCATAGATAAATATACAAATTTGTGTGAAAGTCCTGCAATTAACCAAACAAAATTATTATTAGAACAAACTACAAATTAATATTTGCAAATATAATTATTTAATAAGCCGATTATTAAATTATACTTTAACTTTTATTTTAAATTTAAGAAATTACATACTTAATTATTTAAATAATAAATTTTATCTCGACATATAAATAAAGAAAACTTTCGGTCAAATTAAATAAATAAATTAGTTTAGCTTTTAATAAAATAATCAAGATAATTATTTTTTTATTAGAGAACTATTTACCTAATTTTAGTTGTACAACCCACCTTAAACACTCAGATCTTATTCAAATAATCAACGAACAAACAATATAATATTTCCAAATGAAATATCTAACTATAATATATGTGATATGGATATTAAATTTTCCTTAAAAAATATGAATATCAAATTAAAGATCTTCAAAAGAGCTTTAATTTGATATATTATACATAATTAAAAATAGGTTCAAAATGAAAAAAGTTATTTGTGGTTTAAAAGATCAAAATAAAGTTTATTTTTTACTAAATGTGGCAATAACATACTACATCCGTTGTTTTTTATATGCAATTTTAATTTGGATTAGAGAGTCATAATACGGGGGAAATGGTATATCGTCAACCAAATTTCCTATCTCCCCACAAATCCCTTAAATTTATTCTAGCAGAATTGCAGTTGAAGGCTTGAATTTAAAGTGCCCCAATTAGGGCCCTAAATATTGGAGGTTCTCAATTCAAGGCCTGAATTTTGAATTTTTCTCAATTAGCGGCCTAGATTTTCAATTCAGGATTACGTATTCAAAAGTAGGATATATTATTCGATGTGCGAAAGATTCAGTACAGAGTAGATTAAAAATTCCAGTACAAAGTATATTGAAATTTCATATATATATATATATATATATATATATATATATACATATTCCATATATATCAGATAATGTGTCATATTTTTTAGGGCGTAAGAGTGAGAATAAAATTCAAAATCTAGACCTCTAATTAAAAAAAAAACTCAAAATTCATACCCCGAATTGAAAACTCCTAAAATTCAGGCCTCGAATAGATTTTCTGAAACCTTCTAGTGAAATTTTCCAATTTATCATCATATTTTCTTATATTATCTTTCTTCCTATTTATATATGATACATGATATGGTAAATTAGAAAATTAGAGTTTTTTAGAGATAACGATACGGATAATATTGAAAAAATTAGAAAAAACGCTAAACAAACATCTATTTAAAAATAATTGACAAAACCTAAAACTATATCTTATGTATGAAACAAAAATCATCTAATAAAAGTTAGAAAAATGGCACGGATAGTAGTGAAAAAAATAGTAAAAAAGAAAAGGAAAAAAGACATCTATTTAAAACCAATTGACAAAACCGAAAACTATATCTAATAAAAATGGAGGTAGTACAAATTATGATCCAAAATTTTAGACGAAATACAAAAAACACCTGTTTAACTAATCTAGTTTTGCAGGCCAATAAACAATATTTAATACATATAATTAGCAAAGAAAATAATATTACTTTTCAACTCATTATATTATATGTGATATGGATGTCAAATTAAAGCTCGTGAAAATATCATTTAAATGATATATCTTACATAATAATCGAATTAAAAATGAAAAAGTTATTAGTATTTAAAAAAATTGAAATAAAATTTTAAACTTACTAAAAGTACAACAACTTATCAAATTGTGGAGTACAAATTAGGAGGAAAAATTAAAATTACAAAAATAAAAGCCATTTTACTTTTATATATAGATTACACCATTTACTTAAGACCTAAACTAGGTTGGGGAGTGAGTTGTATTTGTTTCTTAAATTAGAGGAACAAGTTTGAAGTTTTTTAGCATTAATTGGCGGCAGGTATATATTGTAGGAAATGAAAAATGTAAATGCACTATTCTTCACTTTTACGGAAAACATAAGAGAAAAGTAAACCTATCAAATTATGGCAGAAGGGTTAGTATTTAGGGGTACTTCTCCTTCCTCCTGTATACCAGTTATACGGTCCATTCAATTTGGGTTATATGTAATTTTTAATGAAAATTTATTATTATTTATACTTGAAAATATTACATATTTTGAATAAAGGTATAATGCTAAAAATGTATTAATGTTTATGTTAAATGTGTTGGTTGTTTTCAGAATAAATCATGATACTCAACTTGAATTGCACCTTACACCAAAGATGGGGCATTTCTGAGTAGGCTAGAAATCAAATTCTTTTATATTAGACCCTAATATTAGATAATTGTCCACGAACCTTAACAATAATCAACTTTATAAATAAAACTAGAAAACACACAGAATTCAAACTAGATGTATAAATGACATAATTACGAAAGGAAAAAATAACAATCACGATATAAGATTTTTATATGCATTTTCTAATCTTTATTTTTATTGCTGCTACATAATATATAATTATAGGCAACCATTCACTTCAACGAAAGCTTGTCTTGTCTTAAAGCTTAGGACGACTTCCAATTTATAGTAGACTTATCCAATAATCAATCATTAAAAATGAAAAAAGCATGATCCATGAAGTCCGATCGATGCTTTGTCAAACCGGATTTTTTAACTTAGAAAGTTTTCCCAACAATTGAATTGACCAAATAAAAAACATGACTGTGTACTTTATAGTTGATTATTTTATATTCACTTATTAGTATAAAATATCTAAACTTATCCACACAAAATTTATAATCTTAAATGAACAGAAATAGTATTTCATTGAACAATAAATCGATCATTTAATTATTAACATCAACTAATATTATTCTCATGCAATGAATATTAGTAATATTTTAACTAAATTAAATATTTATATGAATTTATTATTTAAAAATATGAATATTATATACATGATAAAATAAATAATTCTCAGCCGCTGGGATCTGCAGGGCTGAAGCCCAACGCCTGGCGCGCCTCCGGGTCCGTGCACGGCAACAATCTGCTAGGGTTTGCTAACCCTAGCCGCCGCCCCCCTCCAACAGCCACTTGCTGATGCCGCCGCCGCTCCTGCTGGAGTTGCTGTCGTCGTCGCTCGCCGCTTGTCCAGCCTGCCCGCGTGCGCAGGGCCCCGCCGAGCAGTGCCGCACGGGGCTGCCGAACGCTCGTGCGTCCAGACCCCGTTGCCTGCTGGCGCGCTGGTGCTGCTGCTGCCGGGCGCTAGTGCTGCTGTTGCCGGATGCTGGCTGCTGCTGCCGAGCGCCGACTGTTGCTGTCGGGCGCTGGCGCTGCTGGTGCCGGGCGATGGCTGCTGCTGCCAGGCACCAACTGCTGCTGCCATGTTCTTCGCATTTTTCATGTTATTCGTCTTCGTTCTTCGACTTTTACAGATTTTATAATAAAAAAAAACAATACAATACAATTGTAAAACTAATCTAACCACGAATTTCCTCATGGTGAAAAACAATTACAACGTCAACAAGCATGACGTATCCAACGAAAAGTAAACGAGCCACGAAGAACGTCAATTCTTTATATAAAAAAAACGCACATATAATCAAAAGTGAATTATATCTGACAGAGCCAAGAAATCCGAACCAGGCTCTGATACCAATTGTAGGAATTTTGAATTTTCCTAGGCTCTTCTTGGATTATCATAATCAACCATACATTGACTAATCCTAAAAATTAAAATGCATCTATTTAATTTAATTGCAATACTTTGATGTTTAGAATCAACCTGAGAATTGGGTACACAATACACTGATGATCAACTCCAGCTTTGATCTTCTAGATTGTATCCTTGCTCAATTCTCAATGTCGGATGGACGACAAACTTGGAGAAATCCCGAGCCTGGGAATTTTTCTATAGGCACCGGCCCTCACTCTATTTCTCTCTTATCTGTGATTTTACCGTAGGTTAATTTAAAATCACAGATAAAGAGTTATGTATTTAAACTTAATACATTGAGTCTGGACCTGACCTGATGGATTAATTCCCTCTTGGGCTAGGAGCCAGATAGGCCAGCCCAAGAATCAAATACAAGGGATAAAGATGGACATAACTATAAATTAATTTTTCTATGTTCAGCTCAGAACATAACTAATTCATAAATATTCCACTAGAGAATTAATATTGACTAACCTCTTTATTTTTGAATCGAGTCGGGGCTTGAATTTAGACTTAATTAATCCTCGCATTTAAGATATTGAATATCCATTAATTAATTAAAGCCTCTGACAACTTAAATTAACTAATTGCTTATTAATTCCTTAAGTAGTACCACTCATCTTCATTATTGTACCTGAACTTAATCAACCTGCAGGGTTTAGTACGACAAACCTTTTGAGCTCCTTAAAGGGATATCATCATCCTAAACGGAGTTACCTTAATACAAATTTACCAGTTAATAAATGCAAACTGTTGTCACCCAAGATACGGAGTATATTGAGTTATCACTTAACTCTTACTCATGGTAAGTCAAAATAACACACAGACACGCATACACAACTGCAATCTTATTAGGGTTTAAACTACAATAAGTCACCGAGATCTCTTGTTCTTCACTGTGGTTAGGTAGAAGAACTTATCTCACCGTTATCCTATCAATACGTAAGACGTACCAGTATAAGTAAATAGTCAAGATAAACTATTTCTACGTAATACTGCAGCCTATACCAACAACTCATCCTCAAGTCGTCTCGGCTGTGATTTATATTTTATATCTCATTAAGGTTAACCAATCATATGATCCTCTCTGATCTACAACACACCATATGATCTACTTATAAAGAGAGATATAGGGACATATATAATGATTAGTGTAAATAGAGTCGGATAGGAGATTAACAGTGAACAACTGGAAACATTGTATACAATATAAAAGTCTTGCTTTCAGTATACAAAACCAACACCAATCTCCTTTATTCACGGATACTTTGCAGGGTCGCGATCCATCCGTTAATTTTACAATCTATGGCAAGAAATATAATCAATGATACTATCTTACAGATGGAATTTATCCAGAGTGGGCTACTTTTGTGAAAAACTTTCCATGTCCACAAGATCCAAAGAGAAAGCATTTCAAAGAACTGCAAGAGGCTGCTAGAAAGGATGTCAAACGTGCATTTGGAGTGCTTCAAGCTCATTGGGTTATGATTAAAGGTCCAAGTCGTTTCTGGTACAAAAATAACTTGAAGGATATAATGTTAGCTTTCATTATATTGCACAACATGATAATTGAAAATGAAGGAAATGCAGTGGCCGATTGGTCCGATGATCTCAATTACGCTAGGCCACCCCCACAAGTAAGTCAAGGATCAACCAGAGCATTCAATGACTACATCCGGAGAGGTTTTCAACGACGCGATAAGCAGAAACATCACCAGCTTCGACATAATTTAATTGAGCATGTTTGGACCCGATCCGGCAATAATTAGCTAAATATTAAGTTAGACCTTGAAATTTACTTTGTTGCCTTCGAATTTTTTAATATATCGTGTGTACTTTCGTTTTGTATTTTTACGTTTTATATGAATAAAAAAATTAATAATAATTTTTTAGGATTTTTTTTTCGAAATATAATAAAATATAAAAGCCTAAAATAGTCGGAATATTAATCATTTGTTATTTATCTGAAAATTAAATAATTAATTTAGTTGATAGATTAATAAATAAAAAAGATAAATAAGATACTGAAGTCGGCCCCCCACATATTCCTGCTTTTTGGGTATATTGTTGGAGAGAAGTTTTGTTTTGAGGTATAGATATTTTTACTTTTGAGGTGGCACTGATGTGACAAAAGATATACTTGCTTTTCAGGTATATCATTGGAGATCCCCTAATATGAGGTTTTATTTCAAATGTTTTACTTTAAATTTACTCATTTAATGATGTTTGCAGTCTCTTCAAAAGCTAGGAAAAAAAATAGCCCAAATTATCCTGAAATTAATAGAACTACTGTCAGAGGGTCAATGCTGATGCACTAAATTCTAATATAGTAATCCGCAGTATATTGTGCTAGTGTAGGTAGTGACAGTCATGGTCGATCCCACAGAAACTGAAGTTTGTGTCTAGTTTAGTACCCTAATCATAATAAATCTACCTTAACTAGACTCTCGATTTGTGAAGTTGGTGTGATTAGCTAAAACCTAAAGTGCAAGAAATAATAATAAAGAAGGAAATTACTTGTTGGACAAGGAATGATTAACAAAGAAGAACTCAAATAAGATTAAGACGTATTCTAGGAATTCGATTCAGTTATTATCTCCTATGTTTGATTATTTTAAAGAGTGGGTCTTGTGTGCACTCAATACACAATAGCACTATTGTGCATTTGCTAGGGCCCACTCACCAATTTAACCCACTAGGTAAAAATTAGCCCATTAGGTTAAAACAAAAAACTGTAAAAAAAAAGCCCATACTCTTTTCCCTCCATCACCAGTCGCGACTTCTTCTCCCCATCCTCAGCTGGCCGCGACTTCTTCTCCCCATTCCCTCCGTCACGCCGCCGCCTCGTTCAGTTCGCGCCACCGCCTTGCTCAGTTTGCGCCGCCGCCTCGCGAAGTTCGCTCCTCCGCATCGCGAAATCAACACTCCTCTTCTCGCGAAATCAGCAATAACAAATTTGTACAATTCTCTTTCTTCTTCTGCATTTTGAATTGCGTTTCACATTACCTTGATTGTAGTAGCTGAGACTCAACACGCGAATGATGTTTCTTCTATCTCTATTTCGTGTTCCATTTCATCAGATTATGCACATGAAACTGAAGTACGTCTATATCATATTGAAATTATGGGTTTGTATTAATTTTTTTATGAGGCAGCATCTATATGAATTCCAACGACAAGAACAAGAGAATAGCATGAGCATGAAACTTCTATATGGATTATGTAAATTTTTATAATAGTATTTCTCAATTTTTTTGATTGATTTCTCGATTTAATTTGCTTGTTGCATTGAATTCTTAACACTTCGGTTCTGATGCTTGGAATATGCAGTTCGGATTATATACTTTAACTTTGTACTATGCTTTTAAAATTTTTAGTTTTGATTACTAATGGTGGTGTTTTGATATAATGATCATATTGTTATCCATAATCAAGGTGGATTGCTTTGCACCACATTAGCTCGTTTTTGTGAGTTCTCGTCTCATTTGTTAAAACTTTCAATATTATACTGTACTATACAAAAATGTTGTGCATGGTAAACATTGTATACGTTAATGTTGCTTATTTTCTGATTTTTTACAGAAAAAGAAAAAGAATCAATGGATATTGAACTACATAGTGAACTACATGATGGGTCGAACATCAATGAAACTAACAATAAAAACATACATATGAATTAAATATATTGTTAATTAAAATAAAAATATACTAGCAGGCAATATGATATGTACTATTAGGCAAAATGATATATACTACTTCCTCCGTTTCATATTAATTAACGTTTTAGGATGAAAGGGAAGAATTAAGGATGAAATATTTTGACAGACATACCCTCGCTAAAGATTTGACCAAATCAAAATATCTCTGATAGATTGAAAAATAGAGATATTTTAGGATTGAATCCAGAGAAAAAATTGGTAGAATTGACGAAAAATATGTACAACGTCAATTAATTGAAACGTCTTAAAAACGTCAATTAATTTGGAACGGAGGGAGTATCAGCCAAAATGATATATGCTATCAGGCAAAATGATATGTACTATCAGGCAAAATCATAGATACTATTAGGTAAAATCTTACATACTATTAGGTAAAATGATATATACTATCAGGCAAATAGTATGTTCGACAATGGTTCGCGGCCGCGACCAAGTCCACGAACCTAAAACCAAGCAATGACTCGCGGTCGCGACTCATATTCGCGGCTGCAACCAGTTTTACGAACTTAAACCCCAGCATTGATTCGCGGCCGCGACCAAGTCCACGAACCTAAAACCCCCGCCCTGTTCCCAAAACAGGGCAGTATGAATTATTGTTTGACTAACATAGTATACTTTATTATAAATAATAGAATACTTTTATTTGCATAACAGTATATGTTATCTGCTCACTTTTTTTGACAGACTGTGCAAATGAATCGATAGATGTTTCTGGTTCACTACTTGGGTTTCAGAGAAGCACAGTCCTTGAAATGTATGATTTGTACTACATGCATGCTCGTAGCTTGAGTTTCAGTGTTCGAAAGTCAAGCAATCGATTCTCATCTAAAGGAGATATCTTGGGAAAATTGTTTGTGTGTTCCAAGGCTGGGGAAAAGAAAATAAATTTAGAGGAAAAGAGGAAAAATAAACCAAGCATCAGAACAAATTGTGAGACCTCTATGAGAGTTTTAAAGAATGAAGCAGGGCAATTTGAAAGACGAAGGAAGAAGAAAGCAAGAGAACCAACTCAAATCAAGAACAATGAATTTGGTTAAAAAACGCCCAATGTCCGTATCATTTAGTTATATGTACTAAATATATCTTTTTTTGTAATATTGTTAAACTGATAACATTATTATTCTGTTCAGTAATAGTATATGTTATGTTTCCTCACATTATATGTTATGTTATGTTTTAAAGCCTCACTGTATATATAATTTTGTGTCATAGTATATGCCCAAATGATAAACAGTATATTTATTTTTTATAATTCGATATAATTATTTTATTTTTGTATAATTCGATATATTAATTTTTCCCAACTTATATTTCCATTATTCTTGACTTATGGAATACATAATATTACAACAATTGGTTCAATATAACGAAAATTTTGCCTTACAGTAAATATCATTTTGTCTGATAGTATACATCATTTTGCTAGATAATACATATCACTTTTCGTGATAGTATATTTTTAATATACTTACTTTTCTATAAAGTATATGTCCAAGAATGACTTCATTTATTTAATATACTTACATTTCTACAAATACAATTATTGTTACTCATCAATTATTTTTGAAGCCTCGCAGTGTATTTAATATTTGGACATAGTATATGTTATAATATCTGACAGTACACGTAACGAACCAGAAACCCCAGTAACGATTCTCGACCGCGACCCCATGTCGCGGCCGCGATAAACCTGCCGAAGAATGAGCAAAAAACCTTCAACAATGGTTCGCGGTCGCGAAAGAAAGTTGACAACCCAAAGACCCCAGCGTTGGTTAAATGTAAGGAAATTTTTTTCTGATAGTATATTTCATTTTGCCTGATAGTATACATCATTTGACTTGATAGTACATATCATTTTGCGTGATATCATATCTTACAGTACACGTAACTATACTAAAACATGTGCAAAACTATACCAAAATATATCCAAAATTATACCAAAATTCATCAAAATTCACATATCCAAAAACTATACCAAAACATATCCAATATTGTACCAAAACATGATCAAAATACACATATTTAAGACAGATCAACAACGTATCCAAACTTGTACGAAAACATATGTTCTATTTTAAGATTTGCCCTTCTCCAATCAGTCCACATCACTCCCGCCTTTCTTTTTACCTTTAAATGTCTTCTTTTTATTTCGAGAATTCCTAGCAACAGCTTTACCTCTTTCAACGTAAAAAATATAAACCTGTTACATAAAAACAATAACATCAATATTTAATCAAACCTAAACTAAAAAAAAATTCATATTGCTCAACTGAAACAAAATTAGTATAAGAAGAAATGTTATGGTTATTTGTTAATTAACACTTGTTCTTGGAATTAGGGGCACTGCTAAACATGTTATGCTTAGTACTCCACTATTGTTCGTTCCTGTTTAAAAGTGATCTACAAATTCAAGTGAAAAACAAGAGAATTAAAAAAAAAAACTACAGCCCCACGGGTGATAAACATGAAACTGCTTTTACAGTCCAGATAAGACATAAAATTAGAAAGATGATATTAATAATGACATGATCTAAACTCGATTAGGGGGAATGACTTACTCCCCTACTATGTTGTAGGAGAACCCCATAAAAATCGAGTAGTAGACAAACTACCAATCTACAAATGCAACATGAGCTCAAGCCGACAATAAAAACAAATATACCACACAATATATTTTGAAGATAAGGCACACAAACAACATCAATTCGTATTACAACCAACCAGCAGCTCCCAAATACACAAAAGTAGACACATTTATAAGTATTTTTTACACACACAAAAAAAAAAATAAAAAAAAAAGAATAATGGGTAAACAAGACTAAAATCTTTGCTAACACCAAACAAAGAAACCAGAGACACGAGAGAGATTGGATCCAAAAGGTATTAAAACTTAAAATATCACAACAATGTTTTATTAACTACCAAATTGTGATGTTATAAGTTCAGCCTGTTGGTTTGAAAAAGTTAACAAAGCCCTTGCATTTTTTAATTATAGTTGGCCTCCATTGCAGATTCAAAGTTCAAACAGGAAATGCGAAAAATCAGTTCCCCCTCGAAAACAAAATTTTCCGGAAAAGCACTATTTCTTTGAACTGAAAACAATTATGTCCAAAAGGGCATGGGTGACCGAGAATTTGTGTATAAAAATTTGACACAATATAACATAATTTGCCAAATAGATCCAAGGTGTCATACACATAACACCAAAAAATATGCATACAGAAGTACCACATAATATCGAAATCATCAAACATTCAAAATCAGCCAAAAAATTCCGGATACAAACATCATAAAAATCACAGCGCAGAAGCAGCGCGAGGAAGTCGAAGAAGAGGTGCGGGCCCGAATGTATATTTTTAACTTACAAATATGCGTCGAAACAGCGCGATAAACACAAAAATCACAGCGCAGAATCAGCGCAGAAGCAGCGCGAAGAAGACGAAGAAGAGGCGCGACTGTAAAAGTTGGAACCAAAAATAGGGTAAAAGTAAATTTAATTCAGGGTTAAAAACAGACCGGTTCAGACCAGTCTAAATCGGTTCGAACCGGTCTGAACCAGCGAAAATTAAAATTAAACCGGCAAGTGCACAATAGTGCTATTGTGTGTTAGGTGCACACAAGTTTTTGTCTATTTTAAAATCCTAGTGTAACAACTAATTTTGCATTTTGAATTAATAAATACAAAATACTTGTACAATTAATTGAAACTAGATTAAATGAAGAACTTTATACGCTACAATCTCTAGTCTTCAATCCTCTGATTCTTCTCTTCGAATATTTTCTGTGAATTTGAGAATCGAGAGTGACATCTTCTTCTTGATCTCCTCCATTGCTTAAGTTGTTCTTCAATAACGTTTGTCCAAAGTCTGAATGGCTTGATTCCGAATCAAACGCTACTTCTTGATGATTTTGATGAAGAACTTCTTTGAATTTTCAAGAACGTCTTTAAATCTTCAAGAGCTTTCATCTTCTGGATTTCTTGAAGCTCTCAACTTGTGTCCTGAATGAATGAAGAGAGGTCCTTATTTATAGGTGTGAGGAGGATCTCTTTTCATATTTACTTTGCTAGGTGGCATTATATGATTGACCACCATTGATTTGATTTGGCTTGACATAATTTGGTTGGGCTAAGCTGACTTTTGGACCTTTTTATTTGTAGAGGTCCTTTTGACTTGGTTAGAACTTTTTGCTGGATTAGACCCTTTTGACTTGATTGAACCTTTCTTGATTTGATTGGGCCATCTTGTCAAAGTGTTGATAGACAATTTATTTTGATCCAAATTAAATATCAATTATACTATTTACTTAGGAATTAATTGAATTAAATTCTTAGGGTATGAATAGTATTTTTTATTAATATATAATTACTTTCCATGTGTCGTCATTTGATTGCACATAAATTTTATTTAGCTACAAATACCCCCTCATAATTTTATTCACGAACGCAAGGTCTTGGAGTGGATGAATCGCGACCCACTTTGTTCTCAATATTTGGACTTTGGTAAAAATCTATACGATTTTATGGGCCTCAATCAACATGTAAAGCGAGAAGCGGGCTACCGGGCCATGTAGTTAATCGAATCTTACTTTAAAGAAGGGCCAATTTGGGCTTAATTAAAAGGACCAAAGCCGAACCGCCTGCGAACTTCTCAAAGAGAGGTCTTCCACCATTTACAATTATTCCACCTGCAGGCATGTCTTTAACTACAAGTCTACAACATCCAAACTCAACTTTATCACTTTCACTTGGGCCCACCTCACAAAGTAATGTCCTAATACTATTTCCCCATATATTTTCCAAGTGGGCCCCACTACTTTTAACAATTTGCGCCATCTTCAGGTCTCTTCAAGAGATCACATCCATCCTCCTTCGGAAACAAAACTATACTTAATATAATAATTATATTAACCAAATTCGCCAACTTAGTAACTTTAAAGTTTTCCCGCTCAAAATTTATTATCAATTCTAAAAATCATACTTTTTATATATAAAATTCAACTCCAATATAAAACATAATTATTAGCGATGGTTGCCATATATTGACCTAAAATAAATAGAATAAAACTATTTGGGCTGATTTAGCCTGGACCCAAAAAAAACATATTTTCGTAAAATTGATTTTTTTAATAAATTTATTGACTATTATTTAATGAAAAATTATTCATGAAGACGGTAACTAAATTTTAACATTACAAATATATTCCCTGTCAACCGCATATTGCAATTCCAACCTCAATCATCAACACGACTTCTATGAAAGGATGCTAGAGATATTAATATATTAAGAAAAATAAATATCAATATTAATATATAGTTTAGTCTTTAGTACTTTTCACTGTACTCCTTTTTCATTAACATATAATTTTTCATATCTTATTATTTATTGATTGTAATATTTTATTATATTAAAATTATATAAAAATATAAAAAAAAATTAATTTATTCATTTACACTTACAAACCATGCATCGCACGGAGATACTACTAGTATTCATTAATTTACAAAATATTTTTTTGCTCTTCTAACCTTAGTCTCTAATTTGGGGCAAAAACTCGTATGTGACCGTCACACGGTGTGACAGAAAAAAATATCACTTTTTGTGGTATAAGTATCACGCTTATCTGTAAAAGTATCACCTTTTTTGAACAGAAAAAAATATCACATTTATCTATAAAAGTATCAATGTAGTAAAAGTATTACTTTTTCCTGTAAAAGTATCACTTTTTCCTATAAAAGTATCAATGTTTTCTGTAAAAGTATATTTCGCCACACGTGTGACCGTTCACACACAAGACTCACTCCTAATTTGGGAGGATATTTTGCCTCCTTCTCAAGAATTTAAAGAAAGGAAGCGTTATTAATTATCCTACCTTCTCCATGGCAACTATCCAATTTTCCTTCCACATTATCAACCTTCGAGTTGTCACTATGCTTCCACCAATTTCGATCCTTTCATATTTTGGATAGAAAATAACATCGAAATTAATTGGACAAAATTATCTCGTAAATACAGCATTGATTTGTTGGGCGTCTTTTGCAAATGTAATTCAACGCACGACTGCGTGTATTTAACCCCCCCACCACCCCACCCCCCCTTTTTTTTTTAATCAAAATGCATTAATTGATCCAAACTCTAGCAATATGCTGAAAGATCCTATTCTTTTAAGTATGGAAGAATAACATAATTTCTTAAAGGGAATAATCCATTAACAGCTCATAATTCCCTCGGTGGAAATCTGTTAGGAAAATTACAATGATTTTTTTCCTTTCAGACTCACATGAGCACTTCTATATAAGACCTATTGCAGTACTCCTTTCTTCATCAGCCCAAACAAGCTTCATACCCTTTTGGTTCTTCTTTGTCGTGGCGAGTTAATAACTTATATCAAAGTCCCTATCCAAAAGTCCAACCTTTGAATTTATTTTTTCCGTTATGTTTTTTACTCTTCTTGCTGATCTTTTGTAGGTTTGAGCGTTCGAAGATCCACCAGGATATTGAACCATCAACAGCGAGTCTACATCTTCTAGTGTGGCTCGAGCTTTCCAGTTTCTTCTTCTCTTTCATTTATGGCAGCCGTCAAACACTGATTTTCTCCAGTGTCAAGTATATTTCTTTCATTCTTCGCGTATAGACTGCAATTTTATGGGCCAAAGTGATCCAAACCAACCATCTAGAATCAAAACCTCTGTACAAACTCCTGCCGCCATAATCAGCCTTTTCATTTTATGTTGCTGCTTTAAGGATTGTTGCATGTATTCTTCCATCTTTTATGTCTTGCATGCATGGGTATCTTCCACCATCATCTTAATACTTCCATGCTTAAAAGTTTCCAACATATATATATATATATATATATATATATATATATATTGTGTTCTTCATTGGAACTTGACGGTTGCCTTAGATTTTAGACCTTTTTGGTGGGCTACATAAGTAGAAAACGTGCTTTCATTTTTAGGGCCTGGTCCCAGAAGATGGAAATCAATAAAATTGACTTGATTTTTTTTTTTTTTTTTTTATTATTATTATTTTTTTATTTATGCAAACGCATTTCTTCAGGCCAAGACTACACGTTAGTTTATAATGGCGTATTTCAAAGATACCACTTCCTCGACTAGAGAGCAACACTTGATGATTCTTGAAGAAAGCATCATCCTTTAAAGGAGGAACTCACTTGGTGGTAGACGAACCCATTACTGGCAGTCGCTCGAACCCCTGGCCAAAGCTGACCAACTCCCTCTATATCTATGAATGGTCCCAATACATCACATTAGGGAAACCAAAGGCGTGGAGCCTACAAAAAACACATCATTATCCTACAAATGAGGTGGATCCGTTGCCAACCTTGGGACGACATATTGCTGGCGGCAAGTCAAAACCGAGAGATGCCATAGAATTTTCCGACGAATTACGCTACACCAAGGGATATTGGGAATGGACTGAAGACATCCTTAGTAGATGCAAGTGCCTTCTCAACGATGCAAAAAATTTATGACCCTGTGTACGCGTCTCTTTTCACGTATGATTGTAACTCTGAAATCATGAAGGCTTTTTGTGAGGCTTGGTGTCCATCGACCAACACTCTGCTTACATCATTCGGTGAATTATCGATTTCTTTATGGGACTTGCATACTTTATCAGGCCTTCCGATGACTGGATTTTCTTATGACGAGGTCGCACCAACTGCAACGGAGCTTATTGGGATTGATAGAGTTGGACACCTCTGCCTCCCTCGTAGCTAAAAATACTTGGTTCATGCATACCACCTTCTTCTTAGAGATGCAAATGGAAGCCAAGTGTCAATCGAGAAATGGGTGAAGTTTAGGTCCAAGAAAGTTACGAAGGATAGTGAACCTCCCTCGCATAAAAGTTCAAAGAAGAAAAGATCGATGCGTCCCAAGCTAACCCACAATCCGCACAACAACCTAGAAGAATCTGAGCAGTGGACTTCAATGGAGGAGTCTTTGTTCAAGAAGCTCAACATTGAACGAAAGCAGCGGGAAGAGACATATTTGGCCGCCTACCTCGCCTGTTGGCTTAACAAGTTTATCGTTTCAGGTGATGATATTAACTTGATACGATCGAGCACATTTAAGATAGAGAGCATGATGGCAATGGGACACACAATAGATCTTGCAGTCCTAGTTCTGACAAGCATCTATCGAGGGCTGAACAAGATTTTGAATCTCGCGAGACCCTCGAGAAGTCGATCAACTTTCCCCGTTCATTTTGTTTATGCTTGGTTGACGCACTACTTCAAGACTCATTTTTCAATCGGTCCCGGAGTGCAAAGGCCCGCAATGGTTACTTATTCCGGTGAAGGTGGTGCAAGGCATTTTGATCCCGACGAGGCACACAAAAGGGTCTTTGAAGGAGATGTGGTTTTATGGACTTGAGACATGTTAATCAAAAGTGAAGACTTCTTTTATATTGATGACGACCGATCAAGAGGATGTCAGTGGAGATGCTTCATGGCAATTCGACGGCAAGGCAACCGATTCTTTTTTGAGCCTCATCGTTTCAGTCATCAGCTTAGATACCACCACGATATGCCTAGAACGCTCAAGCATGATATTAGAGAAGCTCCTCTTGATAAATGAATTTATTATTGGCAGCTTTGTGTTCTCAACAAATCGATGTCTAAGGTATACTTACCATGTCCAAAGGACCAAGATTTTCTATACATCTGATTACAAGAAATGGTGGAACCAGATCCATGGGAGTTTTCTTGAAGACAACATCTAGCAGCTTGTTGAGCTAAAGCCAAGTGAAATACCTTCGAATGGTAAATAACACGTTCATGTAGATGCCCCCACTGCCGAGAATGATCGAGATGCCATTCCTATTGAATGCGCGTCGAATGTCGCACCAAATTAAATAGTATATATATATATAGATGAATATATATATATATATATATAGATGAATATATATATATATATACACACACACACACACTAAGCCTTAACCTAAAACTCTAACTAGCAGAGCGATAAGTAAGGGTTGATCCCACGAGGAACGACAGTCTAATATAATTTTAATATGTCAAGCAATTGTAAAATTCAAATAAGAACAAAAGCAAACAACGAAAGCAATAAAGGTTTGGGGGGGGGGGGTTGTTTGTCAAACTATAAACTATCAATAACTATTAGGAACAACTATTTAACTATGATCAACTAAGCTTAAAATTCAATTAACAAAAGATAGCAAGATAAATAGATTGATTTTTGGATTTTTAAAGTATGATTAAAGTGTTCAACCCTTGATCAAGTATCCCCTTGTTTCAAATAATCTATGTATTTAATGTCATTAATCAATTAGTTAGCCATAGAACTCCTACTCCAAGATTGATAACAAGCTCTATCAATCCATTGCCTCTTAAGTATGATTAATCAAAATAAGCTCTTCAAATCCTAAAACAAGCTCTTTAAGAATCAATAGTTGAGTGCTTTACGACTTAAGACAATGGAGTAGATTCGACATAGAACTCATAAGCTTGGATCTAGTGGTCGAAATCTATGTTATCCCCAATAAAATGAATCTATTGTTTACTACCCGGGAATCGAATTCATAACAATTATGGATTATAAACTCAATTCTAGCAAGACGCTAACAAATATTCAAATGGATGATCAAACCACAATCCAATTCATAAGTGTGAATCAATAATCCCAAATAACATAGAAAATTCCAAAGACATAATCCAATCGATCAACAACTGTAGAAATTACATAAACATTCTCAATCCAAGGTTCAACTAATGATCAAGGGCTGAAATAAGGGTGCTAGCTACCATTACACCTAATACAATCAGTAAATTAAAGGAAATACAATAATACATGATAAAATTGTAGAAGAAACCAAGAACGTGGGTAGAAGGAATGAAAAGCCTTCAATCTCCTTCCTAATGTAGCTCTTAAGGATGATTGAGGCTGGAAAATATGTTATTCAATGTCCCAAGATAGGTTAATTTCAAAAGGGAGGATATATATATAGGGGAAGAGTTGTTACTTCAGTTTAAGGCAAAATCGCGTTCAAAAATTTAAAACAGGGCAAGGAATCTCGGCCTAGACATGAAAAAGGGCTTTTTCAATTTGTAAACCGAGGGAGAATCTCGGCCGAAATTGGATTGCATCTCGGCCGAGACGTGAAAAAGGAATTTTTAGGGTTTGGGTTATCTCGGCCGAGATTGGGTTTCATCTCGGCCGAGATCTTCATCTCTTTGAATCTCTGATTTTCCCTGGAGAGGTATCTCGGCCGAGATCTTCAGTTCTCTCAAAATTCCAAGATTTCCCTGGAGAGGCATCTCGGCAAAGATTTGTGTCCTGTCTCGGCCGAGATCAGTCCTTCAGCCCTGTTCCTTGTTGCCTCGAATGATCCATCGACTCAGCGATCGTTTGATGTTCTTTTTCGATCCTTTTGCACATGTTTTAACACATAAACACCACAAACACATTATTTTGCCCATGAGAATACAAAAGCACTAAATACACGTGATTATGCTCATTATTGACACTAAAATGATACTAAAAGTGCCTTAAAGTGCGTGCATGAGACACGTGTACCAAATCTCCCGAAACTTAGAACTTGTTCGTCCCGAACAATAAAGAGAAACACAAAAGGACACGTGTTTAGGGCAGAGTTTAGTGGCATTTGATTTCAGAGAATTTCATTGAAAAAGATAAAGTGATCATGATAAAAGTGAGCATATGTGATAGACTAGATCCACTACTCTCAAGACATAACACTCTCAACTTAAGATCCTCACCGGGTGAGTGTATCTCTCTCTCTCGAGTGCATTAAAAAGTGTAGTGTTTACACTTATATTGAAATGCACACAATGCCTGCCATAGGCTTGCCAATCATCTAAACCTGAAATAGTACTTGACGTGTGTGACAATGAATCAATTAGGTCTTTATATGGGTTGTAATGTTGGCTAGGGATAAAGTGGGACAAAATTTAGGTAAAAGTGACTATAAAACAGACTAAATGAGTCGTGCACTACCCATCTACCCCTCAAACAATGATCACTCAACCTTACTCTTTTAATTCCCAATTGAGTCGAACTTAAGATTCGACTTCTTCACCTTATTCCTGCCTACATCTCCCATATTTATCAATCCTCTCAATAAATATGTTTCTTAAGACTTTTCTAAACAAGGGATTGTAATCACAAAATAATGTAATTTTCACTAACCTTTCCAAAAAAAATGGCATTTACACTTCCTCTTTCTTTTGTTTTTCTGGTTTTTCCGACTTTGCTCGGTTATTTTTTTTTTTCAAATTATGGAGAAGTTAATGTTCTCGATTATAGCCTATTTCACATATTTTCTTTCACCCTTCTTCGTTTTCCACTAATTTACCCAAATTCAATCCCAATTTCCAAACTAACTACCTTCCAACTGTCTCCCTCATACTCAACACCCCGTTTGGGTTTCAAAGGCTAAATGAAGAGTAAATTTGCTTGTAGTGTTGGGTATCAAACAAAAAGGCTTAAGCTCAAAGGGCTAACTAGGGAAATTTGTACATTTTTTTGGTAAAAAGGAATTGTTTTCAGCTTTTGAAAAGGGCTTAAATCAAGAAATGCTTAAAATCATTTTCATTGTCACCGCACATACCGACTTATTCGAAGGTAAAGAATTAGGGCAAGTTCTAGAGGAAATTGCATACATTCAAAGAATTTACGCACCGAAAGAAAATTTGATTTTTACTCCAAAAATGGGAGTATGCATTAGGCTCAAAGACTCACTTGGTTGAAAATTTGATCAAAAGTTTTGAGTGTATGTTCAATTTCGTTTCAAAAAGCCTATCATGCTCTACCATGTGCTTCTTTCAAAAATATTTGTTCGATTTTTTTTTTCATCATTAATCGACGCGACAATTTTCCTTCCTAAACTAATACAATCGCTTTCTCGAGCTGCCAACTTGTACGAATCCCACCCCCTCCCCAAACTTAGTTGCAAACTAAGTTTGTGGAAAAAGAGGAGTACAAGTTGGTGCTCGTCGAAATTAACCAAATTATTCAATATTAACCAACCCCATTCTACTAAAAACAAATTAAAAAAAATCATTGTTCTAAAATGTGCAAAATACCAAATTAAAATAAATTACAGTAATGCTCATAAACAAAGGCACACAGGCCCACCGAATTCAATTACAATTAACAAAACACATTCAAGAAGGCTACCAAAGACCATCAGTCAAATCTACTAGGCACACAGGCCGTCAAACCAAAATGATCAAGTTTCAGAAAAGAGGCACACGGGCCAATAATACAATCCAAAGCAGTCAATAGTCATAAGAAAGAAGAAAAGAGGCAGAAGGGGAGTTCGGGAATTCGAGCGGCCAAGAATGTCTCACCCCCTCCCCAAACTTAGTTTTCAACTAAGTTATGACAAAATAGGCAAGGCATTCTCGGTGCTCTACTCACAGCGACTTGGAAGGCCTGACGTCTCGGGAGCTCGAGCCAGTAAAGCATCCTTGGATGCTTTTGAACAAAGCTAGCAACTTGTTCGGACTCTCTTTAATTTCTTTCATTTTCGCTCCTAGTTGATGGACATCTCCTCGAAGTGCACTGATGTCAGCTTTGATGTCCTGCACGCCCGACTCTAAACTGCTCAGCTGGTCACTGTGCTCCTCCTGAATCTCGGCCCGAGACCGCACTGCAGACGCCGGTCTCTTCATGCTGGGTTGACTGCTCCCTTCTGTAGTCCCCTTACTCATCTCCTTGGCCACAGTTCGTGGCTTTTTACCACTCTGGTAGCGTGTTAGCTCAGCACTGGTCGGCTCCTTTGATTCTCTTAAATGTGTTTCTGAGCTCAGTGCCAAGTTTGGCATGCTTGTCTCCAGGCGCTGGATGTAGGTAAGACTGGCGTTGGGTAGACGAAGGTACGGTCCCACATTCTGGAGGACATAGGGGTCAGCCGGACTCGATGTTCCCTCTTGGTACCCGAGCATGGCAATTCTCATATTCTCCATCTCCTCTCAGTCTAAATAATAGTCAGTGGTGATGGGTGTGTACTCTGGGAGGGGTACATTGTAATGCTCGAGTATGGGGTAATCAAAGCCCCACAGTAGATCGTGTCGGGCACCTTTGTCTCTCTTTTCCGTTCTGTCCTCCATTCTTTGACTATTTTCTGAAAGCTCGATATCAGGTCATACTGAAAATTCCTCAACTTCCTATCCACAATAGCCCATAAGATTTCCATCTCGTATAATCGGGGAGAACTGATCTCCTTCCTACCAGATATGGTGGAGCTCAAGAACTTCTGCAGATACTTCACGACCGGGCTTCTGATGGAGGTTAACCTGGAGCTCCTCGGGTCGTAGGCCTGGTGTGCAACTATTCCAGGGGCGGCAGTGATTTGCCCCCAGAATTGTTGCACGTCAAACTCTTTCAACTCATTTTCATCGCTGACGATTGGCCTTTTGAAGCCGTATATACTTCTCAGGTTGTCGTGGCTCAGTATCTTTTCTTCATTAAGAAGTTGGAATTTGATGTGGTGGACCTTGGTCGAGCAGGAAAGAGACTCCTCCTCGATTTCGAGGGTACTGAAAAACTCTAGCACGAATTTGAGGAAAGTAGGGTGGGGTGCTAGGCATTGGGCTATACCTGCTTTATCTAACAGTTCAAGAACATTTTTTTGGATTTCCATGGCGTCCAGAATCTTGGGATCACCATAACGGGTGGCTGACACCCCCCTCCTAATCAACTTGTCAAATCTTTTCCTCTGGTCCTCCGTGCTCAGCACTATCTCAAAATCAATCGGCTTTGTAGACTTGTCAGTGGTAGTTGATGGAATTTCCGACATGGGAGCCTTCGGAGTGGGCTCAATGGCTTTTTCCTTGCCTTTGACTTGGCTTTTTCGGATTTTCTGTGTGAGTCGCCTGCCGGAAGTACCTTCTTGAGTTGTGTTCTTTGTATTTTTGGGTGGGGCCATTGTGTGCCTACAAACAATCACACATTACACACATCAAAATCTCCCACATTGAACACTTATCATCAATTTAAACATCAACTTTAATCAAATAGAGGGTTAATCACTCATGTTCAATCACTCATTGTTCAATTAACATGGAATATCACAAGTGACCTCACAATCTAGATGATTCAAATGACATGATACAATGTGCATATATGGAAAACACTCCCAATCATTACAAAATTCTACCAATGCTTAAAAAAATAGGTCAAATTCAACTAATCAACTTAATAATCGAGCATGGTAATCGAATCAAACTACAAAAGGGTAATAAGAAGGAATGCATGTCAAGTGGTCGGTGATATGGCAAAATCAATTTCAACTTCAAATTCAATGATTCTCAAACTAATCCCCATTCCCCATCAACAAATCATGCAAATATAAAGGCTACCACAACAAATTTAGTATTAGAATACCTAAAACAGGTCAACATTGGCAAAAAAAAAATCACAAAAACAAACTTGTGCATAACCAATATCATATAGTAACTATTCTAACACAAAATTTGCCCCTAATATTAACAATAAAGTTCATAATAATTAAATAAAGACTAAGGGAAAGGGATAGCCGTACTTACCGGTCGGATTTAATCGAAAGATTTTGAAATGAACTTTTTCGCGCCCTTTTCGACCCGACCCCAACTTTGCTCCAAATCTGAAATTTTTCAGATAGAAGTGTGTGTGGTGATGTGGGTGAGGTGTGGTGTGAATTTGTGAGGAAGAAATTGAGTAAAAATGGAGATTTTGAGAGTGTGTGTGCGTGTGTGTGCGCAAAATTGCGTATGCGGGGAGAAGAGTGACTTGCTATTCCGCGCAGGGGTATTTATACTCGCGCGGAATCTCAGCCGAGATGCATTTTTGAATTTTGTGTCTCGGGCGAGATCTGTTCTTTGGTCTCAAGCTTGGTGGGCTCAGTAGAGGATCTCGGCCGAGATGCGTATGTGTCTCGGCCGAGATTGATTTCCAGCAATTTTGCCCCCATTCTGGATAAATTGATCTCGACCGAGATGCGTATGTGTTTTGGCCGAGATTGGCCTCCAGCAAAATTGCCCACACTCTGGAAAAACTGATCTCGGCCGAGATAACTTGGTGTCTCGGCCGAGATTTCTTTCCAGCAATTTTGGCCAATTTTCTGGATAATTTGACGTCTCGACCGAGATTGGCTTCCAGCGGTTTTGAGCCAATTTGAGCCCTGTTAAATCTCGGCCGAGATGAATGTATGTCTTGGCCGAGATACTTTTACAGCAATTTTACCTGTTTTACCTTTGTGACGGCTCGGCCGAGAATCCTCTTGTGTCTCGGCCGAGATTCGTCTCCAGTAAATTTTCCTTCATTTTGGTCTGCTTCACCCCCATTCCGTGCTAATCTTTTAATTATTCTGATTGATACATGCACAATTCTAAACAAAAACATCAAATATGCCACAAGGCATTTATTGAGCATCTAACTATGAATTTGAAAATGCAAAAATTTAAAGATACCGTCGGGGTGCCTCCCGACAAGCGCCTTTGTTTAACGTCGTTGGCTCGACGGATGTTCACTCAGCTCGGTGGTGGGTCTTCTACTTGTTCCTCTTCAAGCGGGCTATCTTGACAGCCTTCAAAATACGGCTTGAGCAATTGTCTATCCACTTTGAAAATCTTGCCCGTTTTACCGCTTTCTATCTCAATGGCCCCATGTGGATATATCTTCTTGACAATGAATGGCCCAATCCACCTTGATCGAAGTTTTCCAGGAAACAATTTCAACTGCGAGTGGTACATAAGTACCTTCTCTCCAACCATAATAGTTTTTCGGGATATCCTTGCATCATGGAAGGCTTTGGTCTTCTCCTTATATATCAACGCATTCTTGAAGGCTTCATTCTGAATCTCTTCTAGCTCTTGGAGTTGAAGTTTTTGGTGCACACCCGCCTCATCAACACTCATGTTATATCTCCGGATGGCTCAATAGGCTTTGTGTTCGAGTTCAACCGGAAGGTGGCACGATTTGCCATGAACAAGGCGATATGGGGACATGCCTATAGGTGTTTTGTAGGCGGTCCTATTTGCCCATAAGTCATCATCAAGTCTCAAACTCCAATCTTTCCGGCTAGGTTGGACGGTCTTCTCTAGCACCGATTTGATCTCTCGATTTGAAGTCTTGGCGAGCCCATTTGTTTGTGGATGATAGGGAGTAGACACTTTATGCAAAACTGAATATTTCTTGAATAGTGCTTCAATGGTCCAGTTGCAAAAATGCGTACCACAAATCTTGCAAATATGTTAGACTTGACGAAGTCCGCAACAGCCTTTGAATCGTTCGTACGAGTAGCCTTTGCTTCCACCCATTTGGACACATAGTCCACAGCCAACAAGAAATACAGATTCCCATGAGAAGATGGAAACGGGCCCATGAAATCCATTCCCCAAACGTAAAAAATTTCACTCACCATTATTGGTTGTTGGGGCATTTGATTCCTTTGTGAGATGTTCCTCGTCCTTTGACAGTTGTCACACGACTTGCAAAATGTGTAAGCGTCCTTAAACAAGGTTGGCCAGAAAAATCCGCTCCCGAGAACTTTATGCGTTGTCCTTTTGGGACCAAAATGTCCCCCACATGCATAGGAGTGACAAAAAGCAAGTATCGATGGGACTTCTGTTTCTGGAATGCACCTTCGTATGACTTGGTCCGAACCATGTTTCCATAAATATGGATCATCCCAAAAGTAATGTTTCGCCTCACTTTTCAATCTATCTCTTTGGGCCTTGTTCATGCTATTAGGGTATACTCCTCTCACCAAATAATTTGCCAAGTTGGCATACCACGAGACACCCGAATCTGATGCCATGATTAACTGCTTGTCTAGAAAACTCTCTCGAAGAGGCAAGTCTGTCCCGTCTTGGGTTAGTCTGCTCAAGTGATCTGCTACAGAATTATCAACACCCTTTTTATCCCTTATTTCCAAATCAAACTCCTGTAACAGCAAGATCCAATGTATCAGTCTGGGTTTGGCTTCCTTTTTTGCCATAAGGAACCTAAGAGCAGCATGATCAGTGAACACGATGATTTTTATCCCAACTAGGTAGGATCTTAATTTCTCAAGTGTAAAAAAAACGGCAAGGAGTTCCTTCTCAGTAGTGGTATAGTTGGCCTGGGCTGGATTCAGTGTCCGTGAAGCATAGTAAATTACATGTGCCACCTTTCCTATTCTTTGCCCTAGGACTGCACCCACTGCTTGATCACTAGCATCACACGTTAGTTCGAAAGGAAGCTTCCAGTCGGGTGGTTGGATGATGGGAGGAGTGACAAGCCTTTCCTTAAGCACATCAAACGCAATCTTACATTCTTCATTCATTTAAAAATTAATGTCTTTCTGCAATAGACGACACAAGGGAGAAGCAAGCTTGGAAAAATCCTTTATGAACCTGCGATAAAAAACTTGCATGGCCAAGAAACGAACGAACTTCCCGTACATTTGCGGGGTAAGGCAAAGAGGAAATTATTTCAACCTTAGCTTTATCCACTTCAATGCTTTTCTCAGAAATCAAATGTCCTAGTACAATTCCTTGTTCTACCATGAAATGGCATTTTTCCCAGTTCAACAAGAGATTTTTATCAATGCATCTCTTAAGGATTTTCACAAGATTCTCAAGGCAATTTTCGAATGATTTTCCATAAACACTAAAGTCATCCATGAAAACTTCAATGAAATGCCCAATAAATTTGGAGAAGATAGTTATCATACACCTTTGGAAGGTGGCAGGTGCGTTGCAAAGCCCGAATGGCATGCGCCTCCAAGCGAATGTGCCAAAGGGGCATGTGAAGGTCGTCTTCTCCTGATCCTCTGGAGCAATCAGGACTTGGAAGTAGCCAGAAAAACCATCTAAGAAGCAGTAAAAGCGGTGGCCGGCCAATCTCTCTAGCATTTGGTCAATGAAGGGTAGTGGGAAATGGTCTTTCCTTGTCATAGTATTCAGCTTTCTGTAGTCGATACAGACTCGCCAGCCGGTCTGTAGTCGTGTAGGCATCATCTCCCCATCTTTTCCCTCTATGATTGTAATACCAGATTTCTTTGGGACCACCTGAGTCGGGATCACAAATCTGCTATCGGATATGGGGTAGATGATTCCCACATCCAATAGTTTGATGACTTCTTTCTTGACCACCTCCATCATGGGAGGATTGAGCCTTCGCTGTGGTTCTCTACTTGGCTTCGCATCATCTTCGAGAAGTATGCAGTGCATGTATAAGGATGGACTTATTCCCTCGATGTCGGCAATGATCCATCCTATTGCCTTCTTGTTCTGCTTGAGGACCTCCATCAATGCCTGCTCTTGACTATGAGTTAACTTCGAAGAAATGATCACGGGTAATATCTTGTCCTCCCCAAGGTACGCATACTTGAGGTGAGAAGGAAGGGCCTTAAGCTTAAGAACAGGTGCCTTGATTGTAGAAGATAGAGCTTTTTCTTGTGATTCCGAGAGGGAAATGAACTTCTGTGCATATTTTGGTAGGAATGACTTTGGTGCACCCATTTGTGCCACTGTTTCCACCAATGCCTCATTGGTCTCCCAAACCTCCTCTTTTCCCTTCTCTAATTGAGTGGTAAGTGCAATTTCCATTGGGTCCCTACATGACAACTCAAACAACTCTTCCACAAGAGGGTCAATAACATCAATGGAAAATACAGAATGAACATCCTCCAGAAAACGCATTGCATAAAAAATATTAAAATTGACAATTTGACCATCAAATTCCATCGTGAGCGTGCCCTCACGGACATTGATCTTGGTTTGGGAAGTATTTAAATATGGTCTTCCCAACAAGATCGGTGTGGACGTTGATGGATCGCATTGCATGTCCATCATATAGAAATCAGCGGGAAACACGAGTTCTATCAACTTCAACTAGCACATCCTCGATTACCCCATCGGGATACGATGTGCTTCGGTCGGCTAGTTGAATGACAACCCTTGTTTCCTTAAGTGGACCCAAATTTAAAGAATGAAAAATTGAACGTGGCATGACATTAATCGAAGCTCCTAAGTCGAGCATTGCACGTTCAATTCGACAGTTACCTATTTTGCACGGAATCACGAACATTCCAGGGTCTTTACACTTTGGTGGGAGTCTCTTTTGGAAGATGGCGGATACACTCTCTCCCATGATCACTTTTTCATTCCTTTTAAGCTTCCTCTTGTTGGTGCAAAGGTCTTTCAAAATTTTTGCATATTTGGGAATTTGCTTCACTGCATCTATCAGCGGGATATTTATGTCCACTTTTCTGAACATTTCCAGCATTTATTTACCCCTATTTTTATCCGGGATCTTCTTGATTTGGCTAGGGAATGACAGTGGTGGAGTTGAAGAATTGACATGTGGCTCCTGGACGTCTCGACCGAGATTTGGTTGTGTCTCGGCCGAGACAAGCGTGCAACGTTTTTCCTCTTCATGTTGGATGGCTTGATCTCGGCCGAGATGCACTTCATTCTCGGCCGAGACTGTTGGACAGGGAATTTCCTTCTCTGGGCGAAGTGAGCCATCTCGGCCGAGATCTTGGTGTATCTTGGCCGAGATTTCTTTCTCAGCATTTTCCTCTTCACTTTCGATTCTCCTCTCCCCGTTGGAATGATGCTCAGGCTTTTTAGGCTCTCCAAGCATCACCCCACTCCTTAGGGTGATTGCACTTACATTCCGGGGGTTTATCTCGGGTTGTGCCGGTAGCTTTCCACTTTGAGCACTCTCCAGACGGGAGACTGCTGATGCTATTTGACTGACTTGATTTTCAATACTCTGGAACCTCGAACTTGATTCCTTTTGCAGTTGAAGCATACTGGTTGCTAGGCTCTTGACTATGTCAGAAAGGGATGGATCAGAGGGCACTGGTTCAATAGGTTGCTTTTGCTGGAACATTCCCTTAGGGTAGGGGGATCGATTGTGACCACCTTGATCACCCTGTTGATGCATATTTGGACCTTGATTCCCATATTTGAAATTGGGGTGATCTCTCCACCCGGGATTGTATGACTGCGAATACGGATCATACTTCTGGCCAGCCTGGTCTGGATTAAAATTATGAACTGCATTGGTATGAGCCTCCATTTCTTCTCCAAGAATAGGACAGGTATCAGTGGAGTGCTCAGTTATTTGACAGATTCTGTAGGGTTTTGGGGTAGCAGTGCTCCCCGAAATCACTTTCTTCACCAGATCGGTGAGCTAGTCCAATCTTTCTTCAACACTTGAATCGATAACATCTTTGACTCGCCTCACAGGCTCTCTACAACCGAACTGTTGGGTGTTGGCGGCAATCTTGGAGATCAATGCTCGGGCCTCGGCTAGGGTCTTGTCGGCCAGAGCCTCTCCACTAGTTGAATCAATCATGTTTCGTTCGGTTATACACAGTCCCTCGTACCAATACTGGATTAGCAACTGTGGAGTGATTTGATGTGGTGGACAGCTCCCTACAAGCTTCTTGAATCTTTCCCAATACTCATACAATGTTTCCCCCTACATTTGCCTCACTCCACTAATTTCTTTTCGGATGGTGGTGGCTCGAGATGCAGGAAAATACTTTTCTAGAAACTGTGTTTCCATCTGATCCCAAGTAGTAATGGAACCCGATGGCAAGTAGTACAACCAGTCTCTTGCAAGATCTTTCAATGAGAAGGGAAATGCTCTGAGCTTAATTTGTTCTTTAGTCACCCTGGTCAGCTTCATGCTCGGGCATACCACATAAAATTACTTCAAGTGCTTGTGCGGGTCTTCCCTGGATAGCCCATGGAATGACGACAGGAGGTGAATGAGCCCCGATTTGAGCTCAAAAGTGGTATCATTCCCTATGTCCGGGAATGTAATACACAAGGGTTCGTGTGCAACCTTTGTGTTGGAAAGTTCCTTCATGGTTCGTTCCTAATCCTGCTCACCAATCATCCTTTCCAATTCAATCTCCTCACTCTCTATACTCAAGGTTTCAAATGATCCTCGAAAATCTTCAAGTAACCTTGCTCTCCTCCTTAATAACCTTTCCCGTTCAACTATCTCTGGCTCGTATAAAAGTCCTTTTTCCCCTTGGGAACGTTAGAACATTAACTACCTATCCAAAAACAAGAAAACTAGATAATATCAGATTACTAGATAAACAGGCAACAGATAAACGACTAATAACTAAACATGTTATGAATTAGTTCTTCTCACACACAATCATACACAAATAATAAAGAATGAAAAACAACAAGAAACTCGGCCACAAGAAACCGAACAACGAACAGGAATAAAAAATGATGAACACAGGGATTTTACGTGGTTCGATCAATGTGATCTACATCCACGGAGGTTCTATACACCTCAATTCACTCCACTTATCAATCAATTACAAGAATTAACTAGAAATCCCCAATTCACAGACCGAATTGAGCTTAAAAAACCCTAGCTATATAATTCTATTGATTGAGTAATGTTTACAGAAGGAAAGTAACGTGAATCAACTCTCATCTTCAAGTGGTTTCAATGCATATAAAGGACGGAGCTCGAATCAGGGAGTAGAAGTAGTTGTAACCAATTTTGTTCTCAACTGCACAAAACTGTTTTAGCGGGCTTTACACAACGGTTTTACACGCAACGGTTTTAATCCGTTGCAAACGACAGTTATAACCACCTTGACTCCGATTTCCATTTTAACCTTTTTAACTGATCCGGCTAAAAACCCGGTTCTCTAACCCGGTTCTTCACATTCTAAACCCGATTCTGGACTCCTCAAATCCTCTACTACAATCCATGATCACTTGATGATATTGAACTGATGTCTACAAATCTCCACCTCAATGAAATCAAGTGTATTTCATCACCTCATCCTGCCTTCTATTCCAGGTTTCAATCACACCGTTCAAGCCCAATCAAGCTTGAGCAATGAACCATCTTACTCCCAGGAACTGCCTTGGTTAGAAAATCAGCTGCATTGTCCATGGTATGGACCTTCTTCACCTCTACAGACCCTGCTTCAATCACATCCCTTGCAAAGTGAAGTCTAACATCAATATGCTTAGACCTCTCATGAAAAGCTTGGTGTTTCACCAAGTGAAGTGCACTCTGGTTGTCACATTGAATGGTGACACAACCTTGTCTGATCCCCTTGAGCCACAAAGCTTCCTTGATTGCCTCAGTTAAGGCAATGTATTCTGCCTCAGTTGTTGACAAGGCAACCATAGGTTGCTGCACACTTCTCCAGCTTATAGTTGTCCCATACAAGGTAAAGACATAACCTGTAATAGATTTCCTTGTATCCAGGTTCCCAGCAAAATCTGCATCAGCATACCCAACAAGAGGTACAACATTAGCTTCTTGCTTCTCAAACTTCAGACCTAAACTGACTGAGCCTTTCAAATGTCTCAAGACCTGTTTTAATGCTTCCCAATGAGCCTCTCCTGGATTTGACATGTACCTGCTTACCAAAGAAACACTATAGGCCAAATCTGGCCTGCTGCATATCATTTCATACATCAAGTTGTCAACACCACTGGCATATGGAATATTCTTCATGTGAATTGCTTCTACTTCTGTCTTTGGACATTGTTCTTTGGATAGCTTGGTTTGTTGGCTAACTGGAATACTTAATGGCCTTGACTCATGCATGTGAAATCTCTCCACAACCTTCTGCAAATACTGCTTATGTGAGAGCCAAAGTATTCCAGACTTCCTTCTTCTAATGATATCCATCCCCAGGATCTTCCTTGCTTCTCCAAGATCCTTCATGTCAAATTCTGAGCTCAATTTTCCCTTTAACTGTTGTATTTTGTCCATGCTCTTACTGGCAATGAGCATGTCATCCACATACAACAACAGGAACACTTGTTCAATCCTTGGACCTTTATCAAAGTATACACAACTATCATACAAGCTTCTTATGAAACCTGCATTGATCATGAATTCATTGAACTTCTTATTCCACTGCCTTGGACTTTGCTTCAAACCATAAAGTGATTTCCTGAGAAAACAGACCTTCTCTTCATTTCCTGGAATCACAAAGCCCTCAGGTTGCTTCATGTATATTCTCTCAATGAGATCACCATGCAGGAATGTTGTCTTAACATCTAACTGCTGTAGTTCCATGTCTTCTTGTGTAACTTTTGATAAAAGTGGTCTGATAGAGCAATGCTTCACAACAGGAGAAAATACCTCATTATAATCAATGCCTTCACTTTGTGTAAAGGCCCTTGCCACAAGCCTTGCCTTGTATCTGATTCTGTCAGCCTTTCCAGCCCCCACCTTCTTCTTGTAGATCCACTTTGAGCTGACTAACTTCTGCCCCTTTGGTTTGTCTACAAGTTTCCAGGTTTGGTTTCTCTCCAAAGATTCCATTTCCTCCATCATGGCCCCTATCCAATGTCCACTTTCACTGCAATTGATTGCTTCCTTGAAACTGCTTGGCTCTTGAAACTCAAGGTCTTCAGCTACACTTAATGCATAGTAAACACTTCCAGCTTGTCCATAGAAATCAGGCCTGTGGATTTGCCTCCTTGGTCTATCTCTACCAATACTATAAGTTCTGAGATTTGAAATCTCAGGTTGGTCTTCATCCTCTTTTGATGAACTGTCATTACCTGGTTGAGTTTGAACACTGTTCTCTGGTGATTTCTCTTCATCAGTAGGCTCCACCTGAATGGAAATTCTTTCAGGTTCTATAGCACCATCAACCTCTTCTTGACTTCCAGTAGAGTTGTATCCCATCACAGCCTCATTGAATCTCACATCTCTACTTATCAAGAGTTTCTGGTTTCCTTGTTCCAAACACCATAACCTGTAGCCTTTGATACCCTCAGGGTATCCTAGGAATACACACCTTTGTGGCCTTGCATCAAGCTTGTCTTGTCTGATGTGAGCATAAGCCAAACAACCAAACACTCTCAAGTCATCATAGTTTGGTACCTTTCCACTCCAAACCTCTTCTGGAGTCTTAGATCCTAAAGTTGTTGATGGTGATCTATTTATCAAATAACATGTTGTGTTCAGTGTTTCTCCCCAGAAAGATTTGGGTAATCCAGCATCAATTAGCATACATCTAACTCTCTCCAGCACAGTCCTGTTAAACCTTTCAGCAACACCATTTTGTTGAGGGTTCATTGGGACAGTTATGTGCCTTGTGATGCCCTTATCTTCACAAAACCTTGTGAACTCAGTAGATAGATATTCCAAGCCATTATCAGTCCTAAGATGTTTCAACTTCTTCCCTCTTAGATTCTCCACCTGGCTCAACCATGTTTTAAACTTAAGGAATGCATCACTCTTGTTCCTTAAGACATATACCCATATTTTTCTACTGTAATCATCAATGATGGACATGAAATACCTTTCTCCTCCATGTGTCTCTGTCCTTGAGGGCCCCCATATGTCAGAATGTACATAGTCAAGTGGTTCTTGAGTAGAATGAGCCCCTTTAGCATAAGGCAACTTCTTTGCCTTTCCTAAAGCACACTTGTCACAAAACTCAAGTGTTTGGTTCCCTATTTCACCAATTATACCCCTCTTGGACAACTGTTTCAACCCTCTCTCTCCAATATGACCCAGCCTTTTATGCCACTTCATGAAATCCTCTCTACTTATCACAGATTCAACACAACCTATCATAGGAGAACCAATCAAGATAAACAGGCCATTGTGTTGCCTTCCCTTGATTACCAGCTTGTTGTGTTTAGTGATATGAAGATACCCATCTGTGGAGTTAAACTGACATCCACTTGCCACAAGAGAACCAAGAGATAGGAGATTTCTCTTAAGACCAGGAACATACCTTACTTTTGAAATGGTTCTGATGACTCCATCATACATCTTGATCTGAATTGATCCCGTGCCTTTAACTCTGCAGGAGTGGTCATTTCCCAGTAGCACACATCCACCATCTTCTTTCTTTAAGTATTTGAACCAGGATTCATTTGGGCACATGTGGAATGAACAACCTGTATCAAGAACCCATTCATTTTCCATCTTTGTGTCTGTGATGTTTAGAACTTCAGGGGCATCATCTTGATGTTCAGTCACAGCCACTTCTGCCCTTTGATTGTCCTGCTTCTTCTTCTTTTGTGGGCAATCCTTCTTCAAGTGTCCAGTTTGCTTGCACTTGAAACACTTTCTATTCTTCTTTGAATTCTGGGTTCCAGCCTTGTTATCCTTGGATCCCTAGGACTTCTTCTTTAGATTGTTCTTCTTGAACTTTATGTTCAAGCATTCTCCAGCCTGAGTAGAACCCTTATCTCCCTGTGTTTGAAAACACCTTGTCTTCAAAGCTGAGAGGATAGACTCATAACTGACCTTTCCATCCCTCCCAAACATCAATGCATCCTTGAAGCTTTCCACGGACTTTGGAAGAACATTCAACACCATTAAAGCCTTGTCATCATCCTCCAAGTTCACACCCAGGTCTTCTAGTTCTTCAATCATCTTGACAAATTCATCAAGTTGATCAGAAATGGCCTTATCATCAGTAATCTTGAAAGACATCAATTTCTGCTTCAGAAACAGTTTATTTGATATTGACTTGGATTGATAAAGTTCTTCCAATTTTCCCCATGCCTCTACTGCATTCTTGCACCTTGATACCTCCCTCAAAGGTTCATCACCCAAACACAGAAATATCAGGCTCAGAGCCTTCTTATCCACGTCTGAAAACTTTGGTTTCTAAGCATCAGACCATTGATCAACGGGAAGGAGTGCAGAATCTAAATCATTTTGAACCAACACGGCATTCATCTTGATTTTCCAAAGTGAGAAGTCATTCTTACCTGAAAACTTCTCCACATCCATCTTAACTCCAGCCATTCTCCTTAACTCTTTGTGTGTGTGAGCAAGGTTTCCTACAGACGGCGCCACTTGTTATGAATCAGTTCTTCTCACACACAATCAATACACAAACAGTAAAGAATGAAAAACAACAAGAAACTCGGCCACAAGAAACCGAACAACGAATAGGAATAGAAAATGATGAACACAGGGATTTTACGTGGTTCGATCAATGTGATCTACATCCACGGAGGTTCTATACACCTCAATTCACTCCACTTATCAATCAATTACAAGAATTAATCCAGAAAACTAGAAATCCCCAATTCACAGACCGAATTGAGCTTAAGAACCCTAGCTATCTAATTCTATTGATTGAGTAATGTTTACAGAGGGAAAGTAACGTGAATTAACTCGCATCTTCAAGTGGTTTCAATGTATATAAAGGACGGAGCTCGAATCAGGGAGTAGAAGTAGTTGTAACCAATTTTGTTCTCAACTGCACAAAACTGTTTCAGCGGGCTTTCCACAACGATTTTACACGCAACGGTTTTAATCCGTTGCAAACGACAGTTATAACCACCTTGACTCCGATTTCCATTTTAACCTTTTTAACTGATCCGGCTAAAAACCCAGTTCTCTAACCCGGTTCTTCACATTCTAAACCCGGTTCTGGACTCCTCAAATCCTCTACTACAATCCATGATTACTTGATGATATTGAACTGATGTCTACAAAACATAATGCTTGAACAAATAAAACAACACTATTCTTATCACCGTTCCCCGGCAACGGCGTCAAAATTTGAGTACGGATCGAATGTCGCACCAAATTAAATAGTATATATATATAGATGAATATATATATATATATATATATATATATATATATATATATATATACACACACACTAAACCTTAACCTAAAACTCTAACCAGTAGAGCGATAAGTAAGGGTCGATCCCACGAGGAACGACAGTCTAATATTATTTTTAATATGTCAAGCAATTGTAAAATTCAAATAAGAACAAAAGCAAACAACGAAAACAATAAAGGTGGGGGGGGGGGGACGTTTGTTTGTCAAACTATAAACAATCAATAACTATTAGGAACAACTATTTAACTATGATCAACTAAGCTTAAGATTCAATTAACAAAAGATAGCAAGATAGATAAATTGATTTTTGGATTTTTAAAGTATGATTAAAGTATTCAACCCTTGATCAAGTATCCCCTTGTTTCAAATTATCTATGTAATTAATGTCATTAATCAATTAGTTAGCCATAGAACTCCTACTGCAAGATTGATAACAAGCTTTATCAATCCAATTGTCTCTTAAGTATGATTAATCAAAATAAGCTCTTCAATTATTCCTACTCAACATATCAAATCCTAAAACAAGCTCTTTAAGAATCAATAGTCAAGTACTTTACGACTTAAGAAAATGGAGTAGATTCGACATAGAACTCATAAGCTTGGATCTAGTGGTCGAAATCTATGTTATCCCCAATAAAATGAATCTATTGTTTACTACCCGGGAATCGAATTCATAACAATTACGGATTATAAACTCAATTCTAGCAACACACTAACAAATATACAAATGGATGATCAAACCACAATCCAATTCATAAGTGTGAATCAATAATCCCAAATAACATAGAAAATTTCAAAGACATAATCTAACCGATCAACAACAGTAGAAATTACATAAACATTCTCAATCCAAGGTTCAACTAATGATCAAGGGCTGAAATAAGGGTGCTAGCCACCCATTACACCTAATACAATCAGTAAATCAAAGGAAATACAATAAGACATGATAAAATTGTAGAAGAAACAAAGAACTTGGGTAGAAGGAATGAAAAGCCTTCAATCTCCTTCCCAATGTAGCTCTTGAGGATGATGAAGGCTGGAAAATATGTTATTCAATGTCCCAAGATAGGTTAATTTTGAAAGGGAGGATATATATATAGGGGAAGAGTTGTTACTTCAGTTTAAGGCAAAATCGTGTTCAGAAATGTAAAATAGGGCAAGGATTCTCAGCCGAGATGCAAGTGTGTCTCGGCTGAGACGTGAAAAAGGGTTTTTTTAATTTGTAAACCGAGGGATGATCTCGGCCGAGATTGGATTGCATCTCGGCCAAGACGTGAAAAGGGAATTTTTAGGGTTTGGGTTATCTCGGTCGAGATTGGGTTTCATCTCGGCCGAGATCTTCATCTCTTTGACTCTCTAATTTTCCCTGGAGTGGTATCTCGGCCGAGATGCAATATCCGTCTCGCCAGAGATCTTCAGTTCTCTCAAAATTCCAGGATTTCCCTGGAGAGGCATCTCGGCAGAGATTTGTGTTCTGTCTAGGTCGAGATCAATCCTTCAACCCTGTTCCTTGTTGCCTCGAATGATCCATAGCGATCGTTTGATGTTCTTTTTCGATTCTTTTGCACCTGTTTTAACACATTAACACCACAAACACATTATTTTGCCCATGAGAATACAAAAGCACTAAATACACGTGATTGTGCACATTATTGACACTAAAATGACACTAAAAGTGCCCTAAAGTGCGTGCACGGGACACGTGTACCACCTACTTTTGTCATCTATGTCGAGCAAGATGATACACATTCGGTCGAACTTGTTGAGGTGAGTAAAAGAAAGAGTAATCCCAATTCCTTAGACAAAAGTGATAGCAAGAATGTCGACCGTCATTGGAAGAGGCCAAAGAAGGACCTTAATCTTTTGAAGTCCGCTAAAGGATGCACAAGTAATCAACAAGATGCTAAGCATCTTATGGCTATGGTTTCCTATCTCTTATTTCTTTTATTTTCTATTGCACCATTCTCTTTATTAAGTCTTTAACGCAAACTTACTACTTGTCAGGCGATTAGAGATGTCTTTAGCTCCGACGGTGTGGAAAGTCAAGGGTCTTCAATGGCCAAGCCATCAACTAAGGCTCCTTCTCAAAAGGCAACACAAGTAAATCATGCTGCAATCTCGACACTTGAAGGTGACAAATTTGTCCGTCGTTAGAGGAAATACCTTCAAGAGATGTGGGATGATCTTTGCGAGAAGGTTTTATCAACTCCTGCTAATTCCATGTCTTCTATGAAAGAAGGAGTGTTCTATATGCTTAATCAGATGAAGTGCTTCAAGAAATTTGATTTCTCCGGCATAGAGAAATTATTGAGAGAATTGTTTGACAAAACCGCCACTTCTGACAAAATCCAATCAAAATCTTTTGAGAGTGTGACGAAGGAAATTCTTAAACGGCAACTCTCTGAAGCCAAAGATCGTCTTAATAATGCCAAGATGAAGGAACACAAGGAAGCTGATGAAATCAAATCCACCAAATCCGAGTTGGAGAAGGTTGAAAAAGAGCTCGAACATCTCAAGGAAAGGCAGAAAAGCTTGTTGGAGACCCTTCATCAACAAAAGCAGTCTCCCTCAGGTAGTAGAGCCTAAGTCCATGATATTCAAGAGGATATTCTTGCGATCAACAACACTCCTCCTTTACATGACGAGGTTGTTGAGAATTTGAAGGCATCGAAGTTCGACTTGGAGGCAGCACAAGAAGAAATGAAGAATCTTAGCCCATTTCCTTAGTTTGTTTGAGCTTTCTTTCTTCCTTTACTTTTTAGTGTAATGAATATCCAAGACTTTATGATAAAAAGGTTGATTTGGCTTTTCTGTTTGCAATCTCTTTAAGTTTCTTTGCTCGTTAAACTTTTGCACTTCAATCATCCATTTTACTTGTGTTTGAGTTAACTAACTTAGAAAAGAGGAAATACAATTTATGATTGAACTTAGAGAGTATCTAAGCTGCCTCTTTTAAAGAGGATCAAGTTAAAATGTAGTTCAAATTACCACCTTGTGTTTGATTTTTAGAGGGGGGTGTCGTACACAGTTTATACTCATGCGGTCAAGAGTAACTATTCTTTATCCACTTCAGCCAAAGTGGGGTAAGTTAGCATTTTAACCACATATTTGACCTTTGGTGGTTGTCGTGCACAGTTTATCCTCATGCTGGCCATGAGTGCTTCATTTTTTTATTTTTTCTGTATTTTTTTTCTTCGTTTTTTTCCTTCTTTTTTTGTTTGCATCAGGCTCAATTGTAGTAGCATTTTAAGAACTTTCCATTTATGAGACCAACTCATACACCATCTTCAGAGATCAATTGTAGGCACCATTTGTGTAGACTTCTTTCACCAAATATGGCCTATCCCACCTTGACATAAACTTATTCCCAACCCGATGTATAGTGACAATGGGTCTTCTCACCGCAAGCACCAAATCACCAACTTGGAAGGAACGTGATCGTACTTTCTTGTTGAATGCTCTAGAAAGATGAGCTTGGTAGCATTCAAGTCTGTGTTGCGCTTCCACTCTTTTCTCATCAAGTAACTCTAACTCATCAAGGCGTAAGCGCGCATTCTCCTCCTCGGTCAAACCTTCTTACATAGCTACCCGTAGAGAAGAAATTTGTTTCTCCAAGGAGACAACTACTCCACACCATACACCAAAGAGTACGGGGTAGCTTGAGTAGGCATTCTGTAAGTTGTTTGGTAAGCCTAGAGTACTTCTCCGATCCTCTCGTGCCAATGTCGCTTTGACTTTGCAACAACCTTCTTTAGTAAATTGCACAACGTCTTGTTAAATGCTTCATGAGTCCATTAGCAGCCGCGTTATACATTGATGACTTCCTTTGTTTAAAATCAAACTTCTCACAAAGTTTATCAATCAAACTATTGCTAAAGGATTTTCTGTTATCAGTTATCGTGTAGCGAGGAACTCCATATCAGTAGATGATGTTGATGCGGATGAAGTCCGCTACATTTTCTTTCTTCACTTACTTCAGAGGGACCGCCTCCGTCCATTTGGAAAAGTAGTCTGTTGCACCCAAAATGTACAAGTGACCTGCAGAAGACTTTGTCAAAGGCCCAACTACATCCAAGCCCTATGCGTCAAATGGCCACGAAGCGACAGTGGGATGCAAAGGTTCATGCGTCTGGTGAATGAGGTTTGTGTCGAACTAGCATGCTTGACATTTTTGGGCATAGTCCATTGTTAGGGTTTGGTACACGTGGTAGTGCACACACTTTTAGGTCAATTTAAGTGTCTTTTTACGGACTTTTGTGTGTATATTCACGTGTGTTTTGTGCGTTTATTTCTCATTGGGCAATTTGACGTGTTTGGTTCATTTCCATGTCAAGACAGGTGAATTGAGACCGAAAAACAGGTTCGAAGATCTCAAATTAACAATTCGAGCTCAAAGGAAAAATAAAACAAGGAAAAACAGGGGACCATGTCCGAGGTGATGATGCCACGCCCGTGGCTCAAGCCACGGCCGAGGCTAACCAGCCCATGGCCGTGGTAAATCCTCCAGAAGAAGGCCCAATTGTTGCATTACCTGCCACGACCGAGGCAGTCCAGCCCCACGACCACGGTCAGAATCAGCCGCGGCCGTGGCCAAAGATCCAGAAGAAGGGCAAATCCAGCCCAACCAAGACCACGGCCGAGGCAGTTACTGGACCACGGCCGCGGCCCCAAATTGGGCCCAAAACCCTTGTTTTCACCACCCCCGTGGCCAACTTTGTAACACAGCCGCGGCGGGGTTTCCTTTTTTAAAAACCCAAACACGTTTTTGCCTAAATTTGAGCTAACACTTTCTCCCCTATATATATATATCCTCTAATTCAAAATTGACCTAATTTAGAACATAATTCCAGCCACTTTGGAGCCTCCATCCTCCTCAAGAACACATTGGGAAGAAGATTGAAGGCCAATTTATCCTCAGCTCAAAGTTCTTGGTTTAATCTTCAAATTTATCATATTTTATTATGTTTCTACTTATTTTTTGTTTGTCTTAGCTTCCATGGTGAGTAGCACCCTTAGTTCACCCTTGATCATTGTGGAACCTTGAGTTGAAGACATTGATGTGATTATTGCGGTTAATGTTACCGAAAATATTGCGTATTCAAGTGTTTTGTGTTATTTGCTGTTATTGAGTCACATTTATGAATTGATTATTGGATTGATCACCCTTTAAGGGATTTGTGAATGTGTTGCTAGTAGTCGGAAATTACTATCCGTAATTGTAGAATTTTCGATTCCCGTGTAGCAAACAATAGATTTATTTATTGGTGATAACACAAAGTTCAACCACTAAAACCGAGCTTGCGAGTTTTATGTTGAATTTATCTCGTTGTCTTAGTGTTTAGCATTTGGTTATTGAATCTAAGAGAGCTTGTTTGAGGATTCGATTAAATTGAATAGGGTTAGTCGAAGATCTTATTTGATTAACTAAGATTAAGGGACAACAAGGCTATTAGAGCTTGTTAATAGCCTTGAGATAAGAGCTTGAATCACAATTTAATCGGGCATTAACATAGTTGCATGAATCGTCTAAGGCCAAGGGGAAGCATGATCAAGGGTGGATCGTTTTATTACTTGAAAACCAAAAACAAAAAAAAAAAATCTCTTCTATTGTCTTTGATTATTTGTTTCTTTGAATTCGAATGTTAAATGTTTTTAATTTCGTTAGTTGCCTTTATTTGTTACTAGTAGATTGTTAGTCTATTATCAAGTCCCCCCAACCTTTATTGCTTTCTTAAGTATTTATTTCTTGCATATTTAATTATAAATTGCTTGGCATCAGAATCAAAACTGTTCGGCCGTTCCCTGTGGGATCGACCCTTATTTACCATTCTACTAGTTAGAATAGTTGATAAGGTTAGTATAATTATATACAATTAATTTGTATTACATATTGTTTGAATACTTTACATTGTAGACTAAGTGGTGTGTAGTAGATCATAGAAGATCGCATTGTTGGTAACTTGTAATAAGATAAAGATTCACAACTTAGATGGAATTGAACAATCCATTTGTAGAAGCTAATGTGTAAGATCCGGATCGGTTTGTCTTGACCAAGAGATTACATTAGTTCATTTGTTTAACTGAATTTGGACCAACATCGAAATAGTTTTTCTAGACTGACTTGATAGAAAAACTAAATCTCAGTAGTTATCGATTTCTTAATTTATGTCACTTATGGGATTGTATATAATTAATTAATGTTGGTTCGATTTATTTTGGGGAAAGAGTCAATAGGACTCAATGCTCTATACTTTGGGCAATATTATTAATTATATGGCAGATTGCTAAATTGATATAGAAAATCGTGTCTTGGTAAAACAAGTTGATTATGTCCCCTTGATGGACTCAGAATGTTTATCATATCAAACTTGTATAGTAGATTAACAACTGGTATGATAATAATGTTGAGTTATTTGTTCTCAAGGAATAAAAGATATTAATGAATTAAAACATTCAGTAGCTTAAATTAATAAATGGACATTGAATCTTGAACACGAGAAATAATAACCGGGAGCCATATTTCGTAATATGGATTAGGATGGGTAGTTCAATATTAATTATATAGTGGAATGAATTAATATTAATGGGCTAGAATAATATTGATGGCTCAATATTGATATCTAGACCCATTGGGAGACCCAATTATATTCCTTCTAAAGGCCCTTGAGTACTCCAATACAAGTCCATTAACTAAGAGGATAAGTATTAATATGGAGTAGGAGAGAGGGGATTGAAAAAATCTTCTCCGAGCAGACTTTGAGTATAAGTGAGAGAGTGTTAGGATTATACTATAAAGCATGCTTTTAAGTGTTGCTTTGTATATAAATTGTTTCTTGCACTTCATTCAATGAGAATAAATTATCATTGTTTGCTTTAAATATTATGAATGTTATATATATTTATTACATATTGTTCGAATACTTTACACTGTAGATAACCTGGTGTGTAGTAGATCACATAAGATCACATTGTCGGTTCTTTGTAATAAGTATAAAGATTCACAACTTAGATGGAATTGAACAATCCATTGGTAGAAGCTAATGTTCGGATTGGTTTGTCTTGACGAAGAGATTACATTAGTGCATTTGTTGCACTGAATTGGACCAACATCGAGATAGTTTTTCTAGACTGACTTGATAGAAAAATTAGATCTCAGTGGGTATTGATTTCTTAATTTCTGTCACTTAATTGAGATTGTATATAATTAATTAATGTTGCTTCGATTTATTTTCGGGAAAGAGTCAATAGGACCCATGGACAATATTATTAATTATATGACAGATTGCTAAATTAATACAGAAAATCGTGTCTTGGTAAAAGAAGTTGATTATGTCCCCTTGATAGGCTTAGAATGTTTATCATATCAACCTTGTACAGTGGATTAACATCCGGTATGATAATAATGTTGAGTTGTTTGTTCTCAAGGAATAAAAGATATTAATTAATTAAAGCATTCAGTAGCTTAAATTAATTAATGAACATAGAATCTTAAACACAAGAAATAATAATCGGGAGCCATATTTCGTAATATGGATTATGATAAGTAGTTCAGATTAATTCTATAGTGGAATGAATTAATATTAACGGGCTAGAATAATATTGATGACTCAATATTGATATCGAGGTCCATTGAGAGGCCCAAACATATTCCCTAAAGGCCCCTTGAGTAGCCCAATAGAAGGTTATTAAGTAAGAGGATGAGGATTAATATGGAGTAGGAGATAAGGAAAGAAAAGATATGGAAGAATCTAAAATCCAAAGAGGATTAGGATTTATCCATATTTTCCTCTCCCAATTGGGAGAGGATTTTTTTGATCCCCTCCCACCTAAAAGGGCCTGACTTTCGGCCCCCTCCCTGTTATAAATAGGGGACCAATTATGCATAAGTGTGTTTTCCATGGAAAAAATAATCCTTCTCGAGAGTTAAAAGTTCGTTTGATTTCCCACCGAATTGGGGAGTTTGGACTTAGGGAATACTCAAGAAGATCTTTAGATTGAAAGGTTAATTCTTCTCAATGGTGTCTCTCTAGTTCGAAGGTAAAATACGATAATCTCTTAGTTCGCATGTTTAGGGTTTATTGTATGATTTATCGTTATTCAATTACATGAATGTATGATTTGAATGTTTCATATCATGGTTATTTGATTTATGAAAATAGTATTCAAATTACATTGTGATAAAGTGCAATCCGGTTGTCACGTGAACTCGAAGTAAAATTCAATTTGTAACGCAACCCAATACATGAAAATTAGAGAACACAGGATATACGTGGTTCGATCCGGAGATCTACGTCCACGGGCGTAAAATATCACCTGCCGAGGTATTTTCCACTATTTTCCTTTCAATTTTACACGTTGTAGTTTAGGAGTACAAATTGCGAACCCTAAATCCGAGAACAATTCTGCTATTTATCCTACTCAATCTAAACCCTAAGTAAATCCCTACAATCACGCCTACACTCTTTGCATGGGAGTTGGAAGGAGATCGTGGGGATCTCACTTTCCAAATATACCGCGATTGGGCTGCTCCAGGCCCGCGTGCACTTCGGGGCCAGCTTGGTTGCTGGGCTCGCTCCTTTGGGCTAAGTTGCTTCGGGTCGGGTTGATCCGACCCGAAGTTCTTGGGCCATACCTATCACATTGCGAATAGATCCTTTGGCACAATCCCCGATTCCCCAATATCTATGTAGTCTTTTACCATTGTTGGCCAATAGTAGTCCATCCTCTTTATTAAAAAATGTAGCTCCAGGGCCAACTGATAGGCACCAAAGATGCGGGAATGAGCTTCCACCATGGCTCAGATGGCTTCATCATCGCCTAAACACAAAAAACTCCATTACAAAAAACCCCTATAAAGTGTGCCCTTATAGTAATTGAAGCGAGGAGCATGGTGTTGGATATCAGCCTTTCGCTTTAGATCACTAGGTAACTTCTCATACTTAAGGTAATCAACAAACGATTGTCACTAATCCTCTTTCTCAATCTCGAATACTTCCACAATATGGTTTTCTTCCTCATCGTGGCTTTCATCTTAAAACATTGGCGGTATGACCCGTCTGTGGCATATTGGCACACGAACTTCACCTTTCGGTATGGCTATTGTAGCCGAAAGTTTTGCTAAAAAATCGGCTTGTTTGTTTCCTTTTCTCGACACATGTAACATTTCCATATCATCAAGCTAAGCTTTTGGGCGTAATTGAAATATGAAAATAACTCTGGCTTCTTAACCTCATTGTCACCAAACAATTGATTGATCACCAACTTAGAGTCCCCATACACTTTGAGATGCAAATGTTTTGCGTCGACCACCATCTGTAGTCCGAGGATGAGTGCTTGGTATTCAGCGACATTGTTGGAGCAATTTTCGGTTAGCGTAAAGGAGTATGGCAACACATCTCTTTCAGGTGTCACGAACACAATCCTGACACCAGCTCCTTCTATGTGAGACACTCTATCAAAGTACATGCTCCATGGAGGGGAAATCTTAATTGCCAACACATCTTCATCTGGTAGATCATCAGATAATTCTCACTCGGTAGGGACCGGGTTATCAGCCAAGAAGTCTGCCAACACTTGTCCTTTAACCACCTTTTGAGGGACACACACGATCTCGAATTGCTGCAGCTAGAAGTACCACCATTCCAGTCAATCAGAGAGAACCGGTATGGACATGACATACTTAAGTGGATTTGCCTTTGAAACAAGAGGACTCAGTATGAGCTTGAAACTAATGCTTCAACTTTTGAATTGCGAATATGAGAGCTAAACATATAGTTTCAATGGGCGAATACTTGAGCTCATTTGGTGTCATCATTCTAGTCAAGTAGTACAAAACACTCTCTTTTCCAGCATCATTCTCTTGTGCCAACAAGGCTCCGACTAAACGCTCTTGGGCAGCAATGTAGAGAATCAATGGTCGTCCAGGCACTAGCGCGACTAGCACGGGAGGCTTCATCAAGTAGGCTTTGATACTCTTGAAAGCATTGCTACATGCTTCATCCCATTCAAATGGAGTATATTTCTTCATGAGACGACTGAAAGGTTGACATCGACCAGCTAAATTTGAAATGAACCTTCGGAGGTAAGCCAACTTTCCTTGCAAACTATTAAGTTTATGGATGTTGTGAGACTCGGGTATCTTCAGAATTGCATCCATTTTCGCTTGCTCAATACCTCAGTGAACAATAAACCCAAGGAACTTTCCCGATGTGACTCCGATTGCACACTTAAGTGGGTTCATCTTGAGCTAATATCTTCTTAGGCGTTCAAAGACTCTCCTAAGGTCATGAAGATGATCGTCCCGGTTCTTCAATTTTACCAAAATCATCAACGTAACATTCCATGTGTTTATGGAGAATGTCATCAAAGATTTCCTGCATAGCCCTTTGGTATGTTGCACTGTCATTCTTCAAACCGAAAGGCATCACCTTATAGCAATATATCCATTTCGGAGTCTGGAATGTTGTGAGCTCTTCATGTAGCGCCCAATCCCGTTAATTCGGGATTGAAAGCTACTAAATTTTTCTTTTCTTTTATTTAAGTAATAAATCAGGTAAAGTGCGAAAGCGTGACATAAAAGATTTATCGGACAAAAGCAAAGATTTTATTGACAATAAAACACTGCCAAAACATGTTTACACTAGTGGTTCCAAAGTTTCTAAGTAAAAGAAAACACCTAGATTTTGTGATACATAAACTTATTTATATACATAGAAGAGGCAAAAACATCTTAAAGTTGCGGGTAGAAAAAGAAACCCGGTGACCTTTGCCGCAACAGCCCCGCCACCAATCTCAGCTAACCTGAAAATTTGTAATTATGGGCATGAGTATAAACTCAGTGGGAACTTTGTAAGCAGTTATATTATATGAAGGTGCACAATAATAAATACATCATTGACTTAGGAGCCCATCTTACGACTCAAAAGCCATATTGCTGGACTTAGGGGCCAATCTTACGACTCCCAAGCCCTACTCAAAAGCCAATCTTATGACTTATGAGCCTTTCTCAAAAGTCAATCTTACGACTTAAGAGGTATCATATTAATAAGCCCAAAGGAAAACATATTTATCAAAGTACAAGTTCAATAGCATAATGTACTTACAAATAGCCCAGTCACTCACCTTTTATGCTTGCTTTTTAGTAGGTAAGCCACGTACGTCTCAAGGCCCGACCCGTACTACATCTAGCACATGTTGTTTAATGGATTATTATTATTTATCGGGCTTAGTATTAAAAATAATTAAGTGTGGTATACTATCCTTTAAGTACATTTATTTTATTACAATCTCTAACACAAAAGTCGAGTTATTATAAATTATAGTCCTTAATAAAAAAGCCTAATAATTTATAAACTTTAATTTACAAACAACATTAATAAATATTTAACATTTATTACTAACATTCACTAACATGCCTCCTAACTAATACCTACATAACATACATTAATAAAATAACTAAATTCCTAAATCTACATAAAGTACAAAAGAAAATAACAAGAGAAAATTATTAAAGAAGATGTACCTCAAAATAGATACACTATCAACAATTCTTTTAAGACACCGACCCGAACGTTGTCGAAAATAAATTAGTAAGGACCTCCTTATTAAGGAAATCCAATATATTTAACGTAATATTTAGTTACTATTTCTAAGGTTATAGTTCACTGCCTATTTATGTAAAAATCTTTACAAATTTTAGAAAATTGTTTTCGATGTGGGATGCCTATCTTATTCATGTTACTTCAAATACTTCACCTTATACATTTTACTAAATATAGTAAACTAGGTTAATATATTTTATGATATAAGTTACTATAGTTTAGTTTACTAAAAATAGTAAAGTGATTATATCACTATCTTATTATTATTTCATTATATGTATATGTACGTATATTATTTACATTGTTATTTTATTATTACATTCTCTTATTACTTAATATGTATTTAGTTATGTTACTATATCATATGTATATATAGTATGTTATAAATTAAATATATTTCTTATTTCTTATGCTCGATGTTAATTTTTGGTTTCAACATAATAAACTTTTTAATTCTTATCTTTTCGGTGCTAGAAGTACAGTCGACCTGGTACATCGCGATCACACTTATTTTCCAAAATAAAATCATAAAAGTCAAATAACTTTACAATTTAAACTAAAATAAAATTGGTAAAAATATTTTGAAATGCAAAGAATATATTTTATTGCATTTTAAAGATTCAGAGTATCACACTTCATCTTTAGGCGACATATGAATTTGATTATACCCAGACGATCCATCCATGAAGGATAAAGCTTCATGGCCTGTTGTAGCATCAATCATATGTTCGGCGACAGGTAATGGAAACTCATCCTTCGGGCATGCTTCATTTAAGTCTCGGAAGTCAACACAAACCCGTACTTGACCATTCTTTTTCCTCATTGGGACAATGCTAGAGATCCACGTGGGGTGTTTGACTTCTCGAATAAACCCCACTTTATAGTTTATTCACTTCAACTTCAATCAAGGGAACTAACTCAGGTCGGAATCGACGTTGAGCTTTTTTGACAGGTCGTGCCCCTTTCTTATTGACAATTGATGAACCGTCGCTTTTGGATCTAAACCTGGCATCTCTTTGTAGGACTACGCAAATATATCCTTAGATTCATGTAGCATCCCAATTTATTCATGCTTTTTCAATAAGGCACTTATGAAGATAGGTCGCGGTTCGTCGGTTATGCCCAGATTAATTTCCTTCAACTCATCAACAGTGGCTATGACACCTTCAAGTTCAAGTGGAGCTTCCTCATCATCTTTCTCTTCCACTGGAACGTCTTCACAAAGAGTTATGTGATTTGATGATGCTACTTGTTCATTGACTTCCTCAGGAATTCTGAAATCTATGGACGCTCTTATTTGTCCATTTCTCTATCTCACTTGGACCACACGCATGGTGTTATTTGTTTCAGCGATAAGCACTCTCCTAATGAGCAAAGCAATCTCTCTTTGTTGAGCACTTTCAACATTTTGAGAAGTTGTGCAATGGATGCTAGCATTAACAAAATTTGAGGACGCCACATTTTCTATATCCCCCTCTTTGTTCCCTTGAATGTGAGTCTCAATCACAGTTTGCATTTTAGTCGTCAGTACGCTTGCACATGATATGGTCAAGGTAGTGTAACGTTTCATTCCAGAGGGAATCAAGCTGTGGAGTTTCTGAATGGGTCCTTGGTGACACTCAAGCTTCGGCGGCTATTTCTATTACCCATTCAAAGTGGGCCGAGCCTATCAAAGATGGAGACTCGCTTCACTTTATTGCGATGTTCACCAAATGTGTCTACTATTGATGAAGCCTCATCTTCCATGATGTAGTTCGCACTGGCTGTCTTAATTCCAATGTGGATAGGACTTCCAGAGACATATCCCAAACCCTTTTTGGCGCTTTTGACAACATATCCACTTTTCTTCGACATTATTTAAGTTGCATTTAGTCCATACTCTGACTGATTAGGGGCTTTGGGAGTCAAGTTTCCTAACGCAGAGCTTCCTTGTGGATCATACTCAGCTCTAACGAGAAGCTTTAAAGCCTTTGGGTCATAACATTTGGTTACTCAAGTTCAAGCGATCCTCCATGCTCCATCTTAGCACCTTGAACTGGATGGGCGAACCCTTCGGATGGTGGCAGAGAAGGCTTATTTGCATCAAGCTTCGTTAAGGGCAGTGTCAAATCCTTTAGCACCTCAATTCCCATGCAAGGTTGCTTGCCTTTATCACAACTAGCAGTAGGTGTGTCCTTATTTTCTTTGACACGGTCATCTTGAGGTTTATCTTGTACAAGATCTTTCTTGGGTCTCACAACTTTTGCATCTTGAAAATTATACTTAGCATCAAAAAGTATGATTCCGCCTCGGTGAAAGGCTTAACATCACCCACCGCCATCTTCACAGTTCCCTCTTGGCAGTATGTGAAGCATTGATGCAAAGTGGATGGGATTAATCCATTATCGTGAAGCCACGGTCGGCCCAAAAGCATATTTTATGATATCTTGGCGTCTATGACATGGAAGAGTACATTCGAGACCATTTCTTCTATCAACAACCCCAGCATGATAGTGCCAAGAGCTCTTTGTCCCTCTTGGTTGAACCCTTGAATCATCAAGCGGCTATGGGGACCTCCAATTTCTTGAGTGTTCACAAGGGTAAGATGTTAACCCCGAGCCTCCATCGATCAAGATTCAATTTATCTTTTGCTCACAAGTATATCTAGTCATGAACAATGGTCGGTTATGGGATTGTGAACGAGCAGAAAATCATCATCAGTGAAAGTCATTGTTGAGCTGGAGTCATCATCACTACTACAAAATCTAGTTCCAGATTGACATACTTCATTATGTTCTCCATTAGTCATATAACATGAGATGTCATTGCTATCACCATCATTGTTAGAGTGATGAAATTTGCAACCGCATAACATTCCTCCAACAAGATCTTCCCTTGTCGATCTAACTACAAAACTTTCTAGTTGAATATGAAGCAATCTTGGATTAGATACCCTACTAAGCAATGGTATTTATAATAATTCGGGTCGTCAGTTCGTCCAACTTCTTTCGGCCGCTTCATTTCTGGCAGTTTGATGAGATTTTCTTTGATCAAATTATCGAATATTTCGGAGACGTCGGAGTCTAAGAACGGGTAAGTCCTCTGTTGCATCTCTTTTAAGGTTGGCCTCATTTTCCGCCCTATCTTGTGGAGTATTCTTTCCCTTGTCATCCTTGATGACTTTCATTCTCAGGAACTTAACAGGCATTGCACTGACAGCTGTCTCTTTGGCTTGCCCTTTTCCAAAGGGTTTTCCTCCTTTCTTAACTTTTTGCTTATCTTTGAACTTGCGAGACTCATAAACTGGAGGCCCCTCAACTCTGACTTCAACCATGCTCAGCTCCATGTCATGAGCTCTGGTTGCCAGCTCTTCAAATGTCCTTGGTCGGATTCCTTGCAGGATGTACTGAAGACCGCAGTGCATTCCTTGGATGCACATTCCGATGGACGAACTTTCAGATAGTCGATCTTTACAATTGAGACTTAGATTTCTCCATCAGTTGATGTAATCGATAACAGACTCGTCTTTCCACTGACGGGAATTTGTCAACTCGATCATGCTCACTGTCCTCCTAGTGCTATAGAAGCGGTTGAGGAACTCTTTAGGACGTTTTAAGTGTCAATTTAATGATGTTTGAGTGCAATTTCAAGTGTATTTTGTGCATTTAATTCTCATTGGGCAAAATAATGTGGTTGGTTCATTTTTTTGTTAAAACAGGTACAAATGGATCGAAAAAGAGCATCAAAAGATCGCATAGTCGATGGATCGATTGAAACAACAAAGAACAAGGCTAAAGGAAGATCTCAGCCGAGACGGGCAATGCATCTCGACCGAGATGACGTTCCAGAGCAAAGCCAGGTTTTCAAGAGATCAAGATCTCGGCCGAGATGAAACCTAAATCTAGGCCAAGATGTGCCAAACCCTAATAAAACCCTGAAATCCCCTTTTCACGTCTCTGTCGAGACATAATTGCATCACGATCGAGATCAGCCTTTCAGTCACAAAGCATAAAACCCTCATTGCTTCGTCTCGGCCGAGTCACACTTGAATCTCGACCGAGATTATTTACCCTGTTTTAAATTGTGAATGTGATTTTGCCTTAAACCCAAGTGACAACTCTTCCCTTATATATATAAGTTAAAATTCGAATTTGACCTATCTTGGGACATATCTAACAGCCATTTCTATCCACCAAGACCACCAAGAAGGGAGATTGGGCAAAGGATTGAAGGATCTTCTTCCCCAATCAAGATTTTTGGTTTCATCTTTATGTTTATCATGTTTCATAGCTTTTACATTGAATTCCTGTTAGTTTTAGTATTAATGGGTGAGTAGCACCCCTATTTCTACCTTTGATCATATGTTGAACTTTGAGTGACAATTATTATGTAACTATTGCTAGTTGATGTTACCTTTCTAATGCAATTTCAAGTGTTCTACATTATTTGTTGGTATTGATTCATGTTTACATGTTTTTTATTGGATTGATCACCCTCTAGGGAGTGTGTAGATGTGTTGCTAGAATTAGAGATCACTATCCGTAATTGTAGGTTCTCTGATTCCCCTAGTAGTGAACAACGAGTGATGTTGTTGGTGATATTGTAGAATTCGACCTCTAAACCTGAGCTTTCAAGGTTCAAGTCGAATCTATTTCGTTATCTTGGTGCTTTATTGATTTGTTTGATTTAATCGGATAGGGTTAGTCGAAGAGCAGACTTTCGATTAGCTAGACGTAAGAGATAACACGATTGCTAGAGCAGACTTAGTAATTAGTGGGATAGGGACTTGAATTGTATTGGATTGGGCATCAACAATAGTTGGGTAATACATTAAAGCCAAAGGAATACTAGATCAAGGGTAGATTCCTTAAATTTAGAAAACCAAAAACTTATTCTAATTGTCTTGTGTTCTTGTGTTAATTGAATTTTTAGTGTTTAATTTTCTTGAGTTATTTAGTTTGGTTAGTTTAGTAGTTTGGTAATTCTTAGTTGGTAATCACAATCAACCCTCCCCTCCCTTTATTGCTTTCATTGTTTGTTTCTACTTTTATTTAGATTTCATAACCGCTTGATTTATTAAGATAACATTAGTCTATCATTCTCTGTGGTTTCGACCCGACTTACCGCTCTACTTGTAGAGTTGGGAAATTAGAATTATAAATATCTATTTGGTGCGGTCCAACGACGTGCGCACCAAATTTTGGCGCCGTTGTCAGGGGACGATGATAAGACTAGTGTTATTTTAGTGTTCAAGCATTACTTTTATTTATTAGTTGGTTATTCTATTTTCTTGTTTACCTAGTAATTTGATACTCTCTAGCTTCTCTTGTTTGTGGATAGGTAGTTGATTTTCTTGCGCTCACAAGGGAAGAAAGGATTGTTATATGAACAGGACATCATTGAACGTGAGCGGGTGTTGAGGACAAGAGCCCGAGCTTTGGAACAAATCCAAGAAGAATTTGAAGCTTTGAATATAGCGAGTGCGGAAACCATTGCATTGGAAGAAATGGCTAATGAAGAGATTCGGGAGAGGACCATGAAGGAGCTTGCTAACACAAGGTTGCACATGAACCCTTGTGTATCACATTTCGGGAGATAGAGAATAATGCTACCTTTGAACTCAAGTCGGGGCTCATTCATCTCTTGCCATCATTTCATGGATTAGCAGGGGAGGATCCCCATAAGCACTTGAAGGAATTTCATGTAGTATATTCAAGCATGAAGCTAGCAAGAGTGACAGATGAGCAGATCAAGCTAAGGGCATTTCTCTATTATCTTCCCGCGGGCACTATAACAATGTGGGAATAGATGGAGTCCCAATTCTTAGAGAACTATTTCCCCACATCAAGAGCTACAAATATAAGAAAGGAAATCACTGAAATAAGACAGATGTAGGGGGAGACTATCTACGAATACTGGGAGAGGTTCAAGAAACTTGTTGCAAGCTGGTCACCGCATCAAATCACCGTGCAACTGTTGATCCAATATTGGTATGAAGGCCTCTGTTTGATCGATCGCAACATGATTGACAGCACGAGTGGAGGGGCATTAGTAGACAAAACGTACACTAAGGCCCGGTCCCTAATCTAAAAAATGGCTGCAAAAACGCAACAATTTGGGACCCGAGAAGCTGTCAGGCCCGTTCGAGAAGCTCAGGATTCGAACACAGAGGATAGATTGGATCAACTTACAAGTCTAATAAGGAAAGTGGCAGCAGGGAGCATTCCGACACCTAAACTGTGTAGGGTGTGCTAAGTTACAGATCACACTACAGACACATGCCCTGTTTTTGGAGATGACATGGAGGCACACGCAAACTTATGCCACAACTTTTATGCTAGGCCAAAGTCCCCAGAAAGAAGGAAGTACGACCCATACTCAAATACTTATAATCCGAGGTGGAGGGACCACCCCAATATTAAGTATGGGCCTCAAAATCAGAATATTCAACACTCGGGCGAGCAAAGCAACCAGAGCCGACCCCCTTATCGTAAGGGGATGTATCAGCAAAGACCGCCTGCAGATTCGACTCCTTCAGATCCATCATTGTCGGACATAGTGAAAAGCTTGGCAACCAGTACCCTTCAGTTGCAGAAAGAATCCAACTCGAGGTTCACAAATATCGAAACCCAAATGAGTCAGATTGCTTCAGTCGTGTCTCGATTGGAGAATACCCAAAGTGGAAAATTGTAGGCTCAACTAGAGGTAAACCCTAAGAATGTTAGTGAAATTGGCATCGTGAGTGAGGACGTGCTTGGAGAGCTTGAGAAGCCCGGGCACTCTTCACATGCACAAACAGACGGCCCACATGACAGTTTGAATGAAGAGAAGATCTCAACTCCTCAAGTTGTTGAAGTTCAATCCCGTGTACCAAAGTGGAAACTTGCAAAGGAGTTGAGGAAACAAAAGGAAGCAATGGCGGCATGTTTCCCCGACCATTTATTTCCATTTCACACTAAGAAGTACTTTTCATCCAAGGAAACCGAGAATGTCAGCTTTAATACTTTGAGAAGTGGGAAAATGATCGAGAAAGGGAAGTTGAGAGATGAAGAAAGGAGAGTTGAAAATGAAGAAGCAATTGTTCAGAAAAGAATCTCGGCCGAGAAACACCAAGATCTCGACCGAGATAGCCTACTTCAACCACAAGGGAAAATTCCCTGCCCACTCATCTCGGTCGAGAAGGAAGTGAATTTCGGCCGAGATCAATCAATCATGGCTGAAGGGAATAGCCCCTATAAACTTATCTCGGCCGAGACACAAGTGAATCTCGGCCGAGATCCTCAGGGGTCAAAACTTAATATTGCAACTCCACCACTTCCATTCCCGTGCCAAATCAAGAAGGCTGTTAGACAAAGAACAGGAAATACATGAAATATTTCAGAAGGTGGAGATCAAAATTCCACTGATTGAAGCTGTGAAACAGATCCCACGGTATGCCAAATTTTTGAAGGGTCTATGCACAAATAAAAGAAGGCTTCAAGGGAATGACGAGGTACTCAGGAGGGAGAGTGTGGTATGCAATATTCCAACAGAAACTCCCCCAAAAGTGCAAGGACCCGGGAATGTTCGTCATCCCGTGTAAGATTGGTAATTGTCTAATTGAGAAAGCTATGCTTGATCTAGAGGCATCAATCAATGTGATGCCCTGTTCGATGTTTCAAAGCCTAAACTTGGGACCATTGAAAGAAACTAAGGTTGTTATCCAACTCGCCGATCAAAGTACCTCATTTCTGGATGGGGTAGTTGAGAACGTGCTTGTTGAGGTAGACAATGTTATTTTCCCGGCTGCCTTCTATATGTTAGACATGCAAGGAGACACATCAAACTCCACACCTATTTTGTTGGGAAGACCGTTCATGAACACTTCCCTAACAAAAATTGATGTGCGTGAGGGGACTCTCACCATGGAGTTTGATGGTCAAGTTGTGAAGTTTAATATATTCAAGACCATGAAACATTCTGAAGATGTAAATGGTGTTTTCTATATTGATTTCATTAACTTGCTTGGGAGAGATAGTGTTGATTTAAACAGCAAGAAAGTTGAAGAGAGATTATGTGAAAGGAAGGCAAAGGATGTGAAAAGAACAAGTTTGGGGATCCAAGAGGATCTGGGTGAAATTGACCCGGGAATTAAGGTGCCAGAAGACTATAAGGGAGAGTGGGAAGTCCATAAGGACCCACTGGATTTGAATGAAGCACGAAAGGAAGGGACTGAGGGACCCTTTCCAGTGCATTGAAGCAAAATATCCTTCAACGAGCCAACGACGTTAAACTAAGGCACTTGTCGGGAGGTAACCCGATGGTAACTTTAATTTTTACACTTTAAAATTCGTCGTTTGGTAGCCTAATAAATGTCTTGTGGCATATTTGATGTTTTTGTTGAGATATGTGCAGGTATAGACCAAAATAATCAAGAGATAGCATAAAATGAGGGTGAAGAGGATCAAATTGAAGGAAAAGTGCAAGGGAAAGAATCTCGACCGAGAAAATCATGCATCTCGACCAAGACGTCATGAAAGCAAAAATGGGCAATTCCCTGTGAAGTCGTCTGGGCCGAGACAGAGAAAACATCTCGGCCGAGATTCAGCGGAGACCAAAACGGCCAAATTTCCCGGAAGCCTATCTCGGCCGAGATCAACTTGTCCGGAATGGGGGCAGAATCCCTGTGAGGCTATCTCGGCCGAGACACACAAAGCATCTCAGCTGAGACCTGTTGCTGAGTAAAAGGAGCTCAAGACTGAAGAAAGGATCTCGGCCGAGATGCAGCGCTAGGAAACGCATCTCGACCGAGATGCAGGTCAGTTTAAATATGCCCTGCGCGAAACAGCAAGGTCATTTCTTCCCCCCCCCCCCCCCCCCCCAACTCGCGATTTGCGCGCGCACACACTTCCACACACTCAAATCACCACTTTCACTCAATTTCTTCCTCTCAAATTCATACCACACCCCACCCACATCACATTGCACACTTTTCTCCGATTAATTTTGGATTTTGGGTAATTTTGAGACCGGGTTGAAAAAGGGCGCGAAAGGCACTTTTTGGATTCTCTTCGTCTAAACCCGACTGGTATGTAATTTCTCCACTTCCTAATGTTTACATATTTGTTCTTATTGAATTAGGAGCATGCTTAGGACTTCAATTTTTTATTTTCATCTCGTTTTATCAAATTGATTGATTGTTTGGAAGTTTGTATTGAATGCTTGATCAATTGTGATTGCTTGATGATTCGAGAATATAATTTTGATGATAGATATGTTGTTTGGAATGTGTTTATGCATTAGGAAGGTGAATGGGGTGACAAATTTGTGATTGGGAATGAAATTGGATTGAAAGAGCCTTTCAAGTTTTTTTTTTGCACTGTCTTCTTGTTGTTTTTGCTTATTGAGATTGTTATCATATCAATTTTTATGCTTAATAGGTTGGTGTGTAATTGTGATGAGATGAATTAAGTTACGTGAGAAACACATCGAATCAACTGGGGCATATTTTTGTTGATATGATTAATAATTTTAGTGGTAGGGGCAAATTAAGGTAGATGCTTGATTGAGGTGAATAATTATAATTCGATCAAATTTTCCTAGTTATAAGTTCATTGTTTAGTTGAGTGCTTATGCTTAATACTGTTTGAGACTATCTTTACTTGAACTTTGATCGAATTTGGAACAAAAATTATTGAGTGAGTTTGATGTTGAACATATTAGTTGGTTGTTTTGTCAAGCTACTTTTAAAGTGTGTGTTTTTTACTGGTTACAGGCAAGCAATGGCACCACCGAAAAACACAAAGAAGAACACCAACCAAGAGACCACCTCAAGCCAAGCTGTGACTCAAAAAGTTCGAAAGAGTCAAGGCAAGGCAAGGAAAAGGCAACTAAGCCCACACCAGAGAATCCCGCACCAGGAATTCCATTGCCCATTGACCCGGCCTATGATAGTAGACACTATGAAATAGAGCTGGAGAACCCGGATCATCAGAAGAGGTTCGCGAAACTGATCAGACGGGGGGTGGTAGCCACCCGATATGGTGACCCGAAGATCCTGGAAGCTATGGGAATAAAAGCAAACGTGGATGAGCTCTTGAAGAGAGCATACTTAGCCAAGCTCCTTGCCCCTCGGCCCACCTATCTACGTTTCATGCTGGAATTTTTCAGCACTCTGGAAATCAGAGCTGACTCAGCCAAATGCAAGAATATGACCTACGGTATAAACTTCCGACTGATGAATGAGTAGAGAGTTCTCCACAGAAATGATCTAATCAACATTTATAGGTTCAAGCCAATTACCGATGACCATGCAGAGGGTGAGTGATTCAATATCCAGTCATTATGGGGACAAATCACTGCCGTCCCCGGGATAATAGATACTCAGGTATACGATTCAAGAGGGTCAAGAACCACATTCATCCAAAATCCCATTGTCAAATACCTGCAGAAGCTTCTGAGCATGACTTTGTATGGGAGGAAGGACAGGAGTCAAGTTCGGTTGCTAGAAGTACAGACCTTGTGGGCAATCATCAGTGCCAAAGATAGAGCGTATGAAGAGATTCTAATTGAAAGCTTCGAGAAGATTGTGAAAGAATTGAAGGCGGAAAAAAGGAAAGAGGCAAGGCTTCCGGATCCTATCTACAGTACTCATCATACCTATCTTCGACCATTTCAATGTCCCCTTTCTAGACTTTGAGCCCATTACAAATGACTACTATCTGGATTGGGACGAAATGGAGAATATGAGGATAGCTCAATTGGGATACCAAGAGGGGGAGTCTGGAGATACAGTGCCATATGTTATGCAGAATGTGGGGCCCTATCTACAGCTGCCAAACCCCCCCTCTAACTTATGTTCAGAACATGGAGAGCACGATCAATTTGGCCTTGAGCTCGGATGAGCACCTTAGAGAATCGAAGAAATCAGACTGTCCAGAGCTCACAACATATCAGAAGGCCAAGGCCAAGACCAAGGCACCCCGGGCACGAAGACAAATCTCAAAGGGTGTAGGAAGCAGTCAGTCAGAGAGACCGTTCAAGAAGAGGCCGGCATTAGCAGCCCAGTCTCAAGCAGAGATTCGGGAAGAGCACAATGACCGACTGAGCAATTTAGAGTTGGGTATGCAAGGCATCAAAGCTAATATCAATGCGATTAGGGTAGATGTCCATAAAATGGGGGAGGAAATGAAGGAAATCAAAGAAAGTCAGAACAGGTTACTAGCCTTGTTCAAAAGCATCCAAGGATGTTTTACTAGCTCGAGCCCTCGAGACGACCGGCCTTAAAAGTCGCTGTGAGTAGAGCACCGAGAATGCCTTGCCCTTTCTTCACAAACTTAGTTGAAAACTAAGTTTGGGGTGAGACACTCTTGGCCGCTCGAATTCTCGAACCCCATCATGCCTCTTTTCTGATTTCTTATGCTTATTGGCTGGTTTTGATGATCTTATTGGCCTGTGTGCCCCATTCCTGTTCATTCGCACTAGCTTGGATTGATAATTGACTTATTTTGATTTGGATTGTGTTATTGACCTGTGAGCCATTTGATATTTTGCTTATGCTTGTTGGATTGATTTAACAGCCTATGTGCCGACTATGCTTTGACTTTTGGTTTGATTGTTGATGGATGACCTTGCCTTGACTTCTGATGACAATATTTGGCTTGTAAGCCAATTGCTTTCTTATTGATGATTTTGGTTGTTTGCTTTGTTGATAGTTTAATTTTGATACCTTGCACATTCTAGGAGTAGGATTTTTGCTATTTAGTTAGTTAGTGGTTTTGGCTAAATGGTTAATAATTGGTTAAAATCAGCGATCACCAACTCGTACTAATGATGAAAATTTTTGAACAAAATTTTTGAAAATGGCACATGATAGAGCATGGTAGTCTTTTGAAACAAAATTGAGCTAGCATTCAAGACTTGTGATCAAATTTTTCCCAAAGTGAGTTTTTGAGCCTAAACATATACTCTCATTTTTGGAGTACTTCAAAATCTTCTTTCGGTGTGAAATTCATTGAATGCATGCATTGTCCTCTAGAACTTGCCCTGATTCTCTACTTTTGAATAATTTGGTACATGTTGTGGTAATGAAAGTGATATTAGGCAATTCTTGATGTAAACCTATTTCAAAAGCTTGAAAATATTCCCTTTTTACCAAAAATATGAAAATTGCCCCTAGTACGTCCCTTGAGCTTTAGCCTTTTTGTTTGATAACCAACTTTACAAGCCAATTCCCTTTTCATTTAGCCTTTGAACCTAAATGGACTATATGAGTATGATGGAGGCAGTTGGAAGGTAGTCGGGTTGGAAAGTTGGGATCAAATGTAGGTTGACTAGTGGAAAATGTTGAAGGGTGAAAGGAAACACAAAAAATAGACGAAAGTTGAGATTATTAACCTCTCCATTTGTTGTAAATATTTATTATACTTAAAAAAATAATAAAAAAATAAAATTGAAAACAGAGAAAAAGTAAAAAAATTAGAAAAACAAAAGAAATAGTTGATTGTATATACTTTCTTAGTGTTAGAATTGGAGAGGTTAGTAAAAATCACACATCTTGTGATCATCACTCTTAAAAGTTGAAAAGGTTATAAGAAATACATTTCAATTGAGAGTTGATAAACGAGAGAGTAGTAGGTTGGTTTGAGTTGAGGTAGTCGAATCTTAGGATCGACTTGATTGGGAATTGAGAGAGTCAGGAAGAGTGACTATTGTTTGAGGGATAGATGGGTAGGGCCCACTCGTTTAGTCCATTTTGTAGTCACTCTTACCTAGAATTATCCCACCTTACCCCAAGCCAACATTACAACCTATATAAAGACCTAACCTGATTCTTTGCCACACTTGTCAAGTACGTTTTCGAGTTTAGATGATTGGCAAGCCTATGGTAGGTAGTTCATGCATTTCAATGCGAGCGTATACACGTCCCACTTGATACACTCGAGAGTTGAGAGATACACTCACCCGGTGAGGATCTCAAGTCGAGAATGTCAAGTCTCAAAAGTAGTGGATTTTGTCTATCACATATGCTCATTACTATCATGTTTACCTTGCTTTTAAGAAAATAATCTGAAACCGATTGCCACTTAACTCTACCCTAAACACGTGTCCTCTCTTCTTTTTATTTATTTGTTCGGGACGAACAAAGTTCTAAGTTTGGGGAGATTTGGTACACGTGTCCGTGCAAACAATTAGGACGCTTTAAGTGTCAATTTAGTGATGTTTGTGTGCAATTTCACGTGTATTTTGTGAATTTAATTCTCATTGGCAAAATAATGTGGTTGGTTCGTTTTTGTGTTAAACCAGGTACAAATAGATCGAAAAAGACCATCAAAAGATCGTAGAGTCGATGGATCGATCAAAGCAACAAAGGATAAGGCTAAAGGAAGATCTCGGCCGAGATGGGCAATGCATCTCGGCTGAGATGACGTTCCAAGGCAAAGCCAAGTTTTCAAGAGATCAAGATCTCGGCCGAGATGAGCCAAACCCTAATAAAACCCTGAATTCCCATTTTCACGTCTCGGCCGAGACACAATTGCATCTCGACCGAGGTCAGCCTTCGAGTCACAAAGTATAAAACCCTCATTGCTTCGTCTTGGCCGAGACACACTTGAATCTCGGCCGAGATTGTTTACCCTGTTTTAAAATTGTGAATGTGATTTTGCCTTAAACCCAAGTGACAACTCTTCCCTTATATATATAAGTTTCATTCGAATTTGATCTATCTTGGGATATATCTAACAGCCATTTCGAGCCACCAAGACCACCAAGAAGGGAGATTGGGCAAACGATTGAAAGATCTTCTTCCCCAATCAAGATTTTTGGTTTCATCTTTATGTTTATCATGTTTCTTAGCTTTTACATTGAATTCCTGTTAGTTTTAGTATTAATGGGTGAGTAGCACCCCTATTTCTACCCTTGATCATATGTTGAACTTTGAGTGACAATGATTATGTAACCATTGCTAGTTGATGTTACCTTTCTAATATAATTTTAAGTGTTCTACATTATTTGCTGGTATTGATTCATGTTTACATGCTTTTTATTGGATTTATCACCCTCTAGGGAGTGTGTAGATGTGTTGCGAGAATTAGAAATCACTATCCGTAGTTGTAGGTTCTCTGATTTCCCTAGTAGCAAACAACGAGTAATGTCGTTAGTGATATTGTAGAATTCGACCTCTAAACCCAAGCTTTCGAGGTTCAAGTCGAATCTCTTCCGTTATCTTGGTGCTTTATTAATTTGATTGGTTTAATCGGATAGGGTTAGTCGAAGAGCAGACTTTCGATTAGCTAGACGTAAGAGATAACACAATTGCTAGAGCAGACTTAGTAATTCGTGAGATAGGAACTTGAATTGTATTGGATTGGGCATCAACAATAGTTGGGTAATACATTGAAGCCAAAGGGATACTAGATCAAGGGTAGATTCCTTAAATTTATTAAAAACCAAAAACTCATTCTAATTATCTTGTGTTTTGTGTTAATTGAATCTTTAGTGTTTAATTGCCTTGAGTTATTTAGTTTGGTTAGTTTAGTAGTTTGGTAATTCTTAGTTGATAATCACAATCAAACCTCCCCCCCTACCTTTATTTCTTTCATTATTTGTTTCTACTTTTATTTAGATATCATAACCGCTTGATTTATTAAGATAACACTAGTCTACCGTTCTCTGTGGGTTCGACCCGACTTACCGCTCTACTTGTAGAGTTGGGAAATCGGAATTATAATTATCTAATTTGCTGCGGTCCAACAACGTGTGCACCAGGGATGACTTAGGTGTCCCATCAAACTTGTCTTTGATGGTTCCCAAAATGACCTCTTTCAATTGGTCGACAAGGAACAAACGAGCAGTGGATACTTGCAGCTCAATCAAAGTTCTCTCTTTTTCGATTAATGGATGATAATGCCTTGTAGAGTCCTCAGCCTTATCTTAGTCCTCCATAGGTTCTTTTCCAGGAGCGTGACTTGTATCACCATTGCAATCTTTGCTCATCAGTTTTTCTATCTTAGAGTCTTGCTCTTGGACGTGTCTCATAAGCTTACGAGTTGTTCCTCCATAGTTGAACTATTTGTCATCATCACTGGAGCAATGTCGGGAGCGGATGAAGACCTTGATGTAGAATGAGGAGTGGAACATGCAGAGTTGTCTTTTTCATCTCTATTGTTATCAACAATGTCTAGCACAAGTTTCTCGACAGCTCTGGATGAAGTATTTCCCTCTGAAGATGCCAACAATTGTGATTTTCGTAACATACTCCTGGTGACAACATTGACATTTACAGTTGGAGAGTTTGTTGCAGTAATCTTCGTCAGCATGATCTTGTGAGGCGCCATAACACTGTCTTCAACTGTTGGTTGAGGAGAAGAGATGAGAGGTAAAGATGTCCCACGAGACATGCCAAATTTGTAACAACTAATTTTGTGTTTTAATTTAATAGACTTAATATACTTGTACAAATTAACTTCAACTGGATCAAATGAAGAACTTTGTAGGCAATCTCTAGTCTTCAATCCTTTAATTCTTCTCTTCGAATGTTTTCTTTGAATTTAAGAATTTGGAGCGAAATCTTCTTCTTGATCTCCTTCACCGCTTAAGTTGTTCTTCAATAATGTTTGTCCAAAGGCCGTACGGCTTGATTCCAGATCGAATGCTACTTCTTGATGCTTTTGATGAAGAACTTCTTCGAATTCAAATCTTCAAGAGCTTTGAGTCTTCTGGATTTCTTGGAGTTGTTCCAACTTCTTGAAGCTCTCAACTTGTGTCCTGAATGAATGACGAGACGTCCTTATTTATAGGTGTGAGGAGGACCTCTTTCCATGTTTGATTTGCTAGGTGGCGTCATATGATTGGCCACCATTGATTTGATTGGGCTTGGCATGATTTGGTTGGACTTAGCCTGAATTGGTTGGCCAAGCTGACTTTTGGGCCTTTTTATTTATAGAGGCCCTTTTGAATTGGTTAGGCCTTATTGCTGGATTAGATCCATTTGACTTGATTGGGCCTTTCTAGATTTGATTGAGCCATCTTGCCAAAGTGTTGGTTGACAATTTATTTTGACCCAAATTAAATATCAATTATACTATATACTTAGGAATGAATTAATTGAATTAAATTCCCAAGGCATGAATAGTATTTTTTATTGATATTTAATTACTTTCCACGTGTCGCCATTTGTTTAGACACGAATTTTATTTATCTACACCTAGACTTTTATACCGAATCTATTGTTATTAGGCAGAACTACTGTAGTTAATTCTCCTCTCGAATGATGTTAACATGTAGATCAATTATGAAGAATTACCCTCTCGAGCTAATTATCACATAAAAGACTCCCAAGGGCTCCTAAAACTGATGCCTACGTAAGACCTCACTCCTCTCAGATGACTATTAGTACCTACGATATATGTTGGTATGCCTATTAAAAATCCTCTCCTCTCGGACGGCGAGTTGTAAGCAAGTAGAAATAACCAATTGGCCAGATTAATCAATTCATTTAAATAAGAAAAAAGAATATAATTAACGATAAAACAGAGTTTAGAATTAAAACGAATAAATCGAAACATAGTCTACAATTACCTACTCTCTAACCCTAGAACACAAAGGGTTTAGCTACTCATGCCTGAGATTAAAAAATCACAATATTCATAGACAAAACATTGTTTGAAAATAAAAATAAACAAGAGAAGAATAAACCAAGAATCTTGATCTTGATCTTCGTCTCTCGCGTTCCTTGCTCTTCGATCCAAGCCTTCAAGTATTTCCAATGATATGAGATTGATTATTTTATGCCTCTAAATTATCTATAGTCTTGGTGTATTATAGGAGTACATCCCTGGGATAAAGAGAAATAAAATATAATGTGGGATAGGAAAATCTCGCCAAAAACGCGTTTATGGACTTGGGGCCAAGTAATGGGCCGTATCTACACAGATTCAAAGCAGTTTTTTAGGGTTCTCCAGTCCGAATTGAGATTTATCTCTTTCTGACAAAGTTGTAGCCATTTGAATTATCATCCTAATGCCGCCAATTGCATCTCAAATGAATTTGTAGTTCTCAAGATATGGGTGAAATACTGAAGATGTGTCGGGATAGAATTTGACGCAATATTCCACTCTTTTCACCATTTTACCTATTTCCTTGCTCGTTTCTTCTCCAAATTTCATCCCAATGGAAATTTAATCTTAAACTCAAACTTTTTCGCTACAAAAGAGCAAACACGTCATTCGGTTCAAGATAATCAAATATAACACAAAACCACCAAATTTATATGCAAACACTACCAAAATACTTGTATAAATCGGCCTAAATGCATACATACACTACGTGTATCATAATCCCCCAAACTTAAATTGTTGTTCGTCCCAAATAAAATAAACAGAAAATAATCAAGAATGCACGTGCTTAGGGAGATTAGATGATGAATCTAGTTTCAGTCAGATTTTTCTCAAAAAGCTAGGCAACATAGTAAATTGAGGATATTTGACATGCCAATATCAAATACTTTCGGGACTTGAAACTTTCAAACAATTGATCCTCACCGGGTAAGTATATCACTCATCTCTCAAGTGTATAGATCAGGACGTGTTTTCGCTCAAATTGGAACACATGCACCATCTACCATAAGCTTGCATGTTGCCTAAATTAGACCTCGTACTCGACATGTGTGACATAGAATCAAAAAGGTCTTTCATTGGTTGTAATGTAGGCTTAAGGTAAGGTGGGATAAATTTAGGTAAAAGTGACTAATCTTGGACTAATCAAGTTAATCCTAACCTTACTATCCCTCAACAACAATACTCAAACCTCACTCTTCAATTTTTAGAAAACCATCAAATATAACTTCTTCACCCCACAAAAGTACTTAACAACCAAATGCTTTTCATGCTTACTTATTCGAGTACCACATTTTTTTGGACTACTTGATTCCTTCAATCAACAAGGCATTTAAGCACTTTTTCTACTGCTAACCTCTCCTCAATCATCAAAGTAAAACACATATTTACAACAATCTCTTTCTTTTTCTTTTCTGATTTTTTTCTCTTTTTTTTTTCTTTTTTTTCTTTGTTTTTTTAAGACAATAATCGAAAATAACAACAAAAATAAACTAAGACACTAGGAAAGGTTAATTTTTTCCGATTTCCACATACTAATTTTTATCTCTTCGACCAACATCATCCCATTAATGTATCCACTTCAATCCAATGATTTTTCCCATTCTATCTTCCAATCCACCTCCCTCTTACTTAATTAGTCCAAATAAGGCCAAAGGTTTAAAGGAATGGTATTTGGCTTGTAATGTAGGGCTTATGAAATGATAAAGCTAAACGGCTCAAGTGGCTGCCTAGGGATTATTTTTCACAAACTTTGGTAAAAGAATAACTTTTAAGGCTTAAAAAAATAGGTTGAAAATCAAGAATGTCTAAAATCACTTTCTAAGTAACAACATGTTTTTAACACTTTCTTAAAATACGCCCAATGAAAGTTCTAGAGATAAATACACATGACCAATTAATTCACACTGAAAGAAATACATATTACTCCTAATATAGGAGTACATTTATGCTAAAAAACTTACAAGACTAAAAATGATAAAAAAATTCTAAGTTTAAGCTCAATTTTGTCTCAATATGCCTATCATGCTCTACTATGTGCCAATTTTGCAATATATTGCTCAAGATCGTCTCATTCAACACATCATCATCTTATCTTTTCCCTATTCTTTTTCTATTTCAAATCAACGATTGATAAAGCGCAATCCGGTTGTCACGTGAACTCGAAGTAAAATTCAATTTGTAACGCAACCCAATACAAGAAAATTAGAGAACACAGGATATACGTGGTTCAATCCGGAGATCTACGTCCACGGGCGTAAAGTATCACCTGTCGAGGTGTTTTCCACTATTTTTCTTTCAATTTTACACGTTATAGTTTAGGAGTACAAAGTGCGAACCATAAATCCGAGAACAATTTTGCTATTTATCCTACTCAATCCAAACCCTATCTAAATCGCTACAATCACGCCTACCATCTTTGCATGGGAGTTGGAAGGAGATCGTGGGGATCTCACTTTCCAAATATACCGCGATTGGGCTGCTCCAGGCCCGCGTGCACTTCTGGGCCAGCTTGGTTGCTGGGCTCGCTCCTTTGGGCTCAGTTGCTTCGGGTCGGGTTGATCCGACCCGAAGTTCTTGGGCCATACCTATCAGATGCCCCCCCCACCAGCCGGAGCGAGGTAGGAGCTACGGTTAAAGTCGAGCTAGGTATAACAGGTGCTACGGTGGAGCGAGAGGGGATGCTGCCTTGGCCGAACCGAAGTACCCTCGAGGGGCTTTGCGAAAACCAAACCTGACCGAACTGAAGTATGCCGCGGTCACGGGGTAGACATGATCCGGACTGAGGTAACCCCGGGGCGATAAAGTCGATCGTGTCCGAACTAGAGTACCCCCGGGGTGGTAAGGTTAAGCGGGATCGAACTGAATATGCCCGAAGTGGAGGAAACACCGGAGTGAGGCACAAAACTTCCTGAGGAAGAATGAGGTTGATGTGATTGGCGGCGCCATCATTAGAAAGAGGGATGTGAAGTGACGCGTTTGAGATTTCCAAGACGCGTGCCCATCACGCGCCTTGGTAACTGTAACGCGCGTGGCCACCACGTGCGCATCTGAGACGCAAAATTTGAGAAGGCCAGATCTGAGCCGTTGATGCAAGAGTATATATAAAAAATGCTTGCACAGTAAACGTCATCTTCCTCATTTTGCGATTTGCAAGTTACAGAGAGCGAGAAAAAGGAGATTCATCTGTGCATTTGTGAACCATCTCAAACCAAGACCAAGTAAGTATGTCTTCTTCATCGTCTTCATCTTCACTAAGGGAGGTAGGAACCGATAAAGCCCCGTTAGATGTACGCCCCCTTCGTTATATTATTCCAGAAAGACGAGTGAATAGGATGGTATATAAGGCAGATTTCATGGAGTCCGGTACCCGGGCGGTAGGGTTTGGTGAATGTATGGAGGAGGATTTCGAGGTGGCCGTGGAGGCACTGCGGATGACTCGGGTACAAATAGAAGCCCTGATTCCATCTTTTTACTTTCCCTTTAACTTAGAATACATAGTGCCGGAGCCTAGTGACCGTGCCTGTTGCCCGCCAAAGGGCCAAACCCGTCTCCACATCTGAGAATAGGAATAAGATTCCCCCTCTGGGACATCGTTGTACAGCTGCTTAGATATTATAACATCGCCCTGAGTCAATTAGCGCCCAATGCCGTGAGGCAAGTAGTCGGGTTTACCGTGGTATGTAAAAATGCCGGGGTAGAACCAAATGTAGAGTTGTTCAGGTTTTTCTTCCAACTGAAGGCCTTCGGGAAATCAAAAGGTTGGTACTCCTTCAGCCCCGGGCCCGAGGTGATTTCAAAGTACAAAACCCGAGCAAGGTGGAGGGGTGGAAGGAGAAATTCATCTATGTGGAGACGGGTTTGGCCCTCTCGAGGTGGAGGAGGGAGGAGGTGTTGGATAATGCCCCGGTGGCGGAGCCGGAGACCGAGGTGGTTAGGCAGTTCCGTACTGTAGGTACGTTCAAGACCCTCTGCACCGAGGAGGAGCTTGAGGGGGCAGGATTAAGCCCGTATTACTCAGGTGGAGCAGAGGGAGTATCCACCCGGGGACCGGAGTCGGAAGCCGGGACTGCTGAGGAGGGTAGGAACTCTTAAAACTGCGTAATATTGGCAATGTGTGCAGGATTAACCACAAATCTTTTTTTGCAGTGGGATCATTCGGAAAGGAGTCGACGGGAAGCCCCGCGGTGCCCACGGCGGCAAAGAAGAAGGGAGCGGCGACCGAAGTATCCCCTAGAAGTAGGGCATCGCCTAGTCCGAGGCCGTCAGTGGGGTCGGAGGAGCGTGTGGTGGCGGCGGGGACAACCCCAGGAACAAAGAGGAGGTCGGAACCATCTGTGACTCCTCCGGGGACAGCCAAAAGACTCCGCACGGAGCAGAGCGCCGAGGTAAAGCATAGATAACTTTCCGCCGAGGCGAAAGATTGACATAAATTCTTGTTGTAGCTCTGATGTTTGTTCTGGTATTTGGTTATTGAAGGGACAAGGGCCCATAAGTGTGTTGGGCCTGGAGGGGGCGGATGCCGAGGAGCTTCTGCATTTGGCGCAAGGGATCATGGATCTTGGCCGAAGGAGTGAGAGGGAGGCCAAAGAGGAGCTGGCCGATGCCGTAAGGGAGCTGCGCGCGCGCAACGTCAGGTTAAATCACGACCTGTCCGAGGCGCGCAAGAGAGCCGCCCTAGTGGAGAAGGAGATCGCACGGTTGCGCGAGGTGGAGGCAGAGGTCGGGGCCCTCCGCGGCGAGGCAGCCGAACTGCGGGCGGAGATAAAGGCTCAGGAAACCGCTGTGGTGGATGGTCAAGAGGCGGTGTTGAAGGCTTTTGCCGAGAAGCTGTTTCAATCAAGAACCTTTCTCGACTTTCAAACCAACTTCGTCGCGGTAGGGGATACGGCCACTCGGTCACTACTACTGGAGAAGGTGAAGGAAATCTATCCGAACGTGGATGTCTATCGTCCCGAGGTCGGATACGATTTCAACGCCGTGGGAGCGAAGGAAGAGGCGTATTACAATGCCCTTGCTCGCGTCCCGGAGTGGCCTCTGGTGAAGGCACTGGCGGAAAAGAAGAAAATCTTAAGTGCCGAGGAGATCACGGCCTGCGATGCGGACCAAGATCAAGAGTTCTTGGCATTTCGCCGTGGCAAGTTCGTCCCAGAGCCCCGAGACAAAGATCCACCGCCGCGAATGGAGATCGCCGTAGAGGCAACGCGAGATGACGCGGGTGAGATCCGCGAGCTGCCGGAAGGAGAGCACGAGGTCAAGGTGGAGGTGCCAGAGGAAGCTGAAGGAGGCCAAGAGGGGGAGGTCAGTCGTTCCCCGCAATTTTCATGATTTGATGTATGATAGACGATAAGAGCATATTGTAATTTTGTTGTATTGACCGCAGACAATGTATGCTTCTTTTTTGTGTTGAATATGATATTGACGGTTTACCAAACTGTTATTGTGTTGCGATGATGTGAGTGTGTTCCGTGGTACTGACTGTGTTTTGCGATCAGGAGGATACCGAGGAGCTTCATAATACAATAAAGAAACTCATGCAGTCTTTAGACTGGTTCCGCGGGGAGAAGGACAACCTGTAAAACCAAATGGTTCCTCGGTTGGAGAGGAGGGTGGCCATTGTGGAGAGAAGGGCCAAAGAGGCCGAGGAAGCAAGAGCCAAGCCGCAGAGAAGGCGAGAGACCGGGAGCTGAAGTACTTGTCGACCGTAGCCGAACTAGACCGTGCCATTATCAACCAAAGGGAATATGAATGGATACTGATGGAGTACGGCCTGCTAAATTTCGAAGAGGTCAAGGAGCGAATCACTGAGATTCAGGGCGAAATTTCGTCACTGATGACGGCCGGACATGCTGAGTCCTCGGAGCTGATAAGAAAGCGGGAGGTGCTGGAGTTACTCCTTAATATGTATGAAGGTCTGAGAGGACGCGGCAGGTGGCGGCACACTGCCGAAGAGTATATTGCAAGCTCCAGCCAGGGCCAAGAGATCGCAAAAGCACCTCGGAGGGGTAAAAAGAGGGCGTCGGGAAAAGGCAAAGGGATCGTAATCCAGGAGCCAACCGAGGTGACTGCTGTCGAGGAGGCCCCCGTAGCTGTGGCAGAGGAGGAGGTTGAGAAGCTTGCCGAGGAGATCGAGGTGATGGATCCTGCGGAATGGGATCCCACGGAATGGGCTGACTCCGAGACCAGCGCCTCACCCGAGTCCTCGGGGCAGAGCAAGGGGCGACGCTCCAAGGCCAGTGCCTAGAGTGAGTCCGCGGCGCAGAGGAAGTCGAAGTAGGGAAAGAGCAGGAGCTCAAAGCCGAGAAGTCTCTAGATCCCGGAGGACGCGGAGAAGCTCCCGGGACGGGTCTCAACGCCGGAGCGCCGAGTATTGGCTCGGAGGCCGAAAATAATGCTTACTTTTTGTAGCTATGTATGCAGATATGTAAAGAATCCATTGTGGAGTAAAATGGTAGAAATATTTTGGTATGTTATGATATGTATGTTGAAAGAAAAGTAATTAACTTTTGATCATAATGCATGTGCAATTACTTTAAGTTGTACTCGGGAGCACATATGTACATAATGCCTGTTAAAGAAACAAGGCAAAGAATCTCCCCGGACGGATCGGGCAGGAGTTAAGGACCTCTCCAGTTAAACGGACGAGAGGGAATATAAGTTCGGGGACTAAATGTTGATCTCTCCGAACGGATCGGGCGAGAGATCAAAGTGTTCGGAGACTGATAATAAGAAGTCTAAGCTAGGGCGTCCCCGTAGCGTAGAAGAAAGTACAGCAAGATTCGTAAAGTAAAAACTTTATTCAAAGTAATTGTCGGAACAATTAAAAAATACAAGGGAATTCATAAACAAGAATACGTGACAGTACGGGAATAAAAAATAACGTACAAGGAATGTAAAGGTAGAAACGTTACTTGACCATCGGTACTCATAGATAAAAACGCCTCAGATTGGTAACATGCCATGTGCGGGGAATCGGAGTTCCATCTAGACGTGCTAACTGATAGCACCCGGAGTCATGCGCAGCAACGACACGGTAAGGCCCTTCCCAGGCGGCATGCAGTTTACCCTCGGGGGCAGCCTTACTGGCAGAGTTGAGCCGGAGTACTAGGTCTCCGACGTTGAACTGAGTACCCCTAACTCGGAGGTTATGATACTGAGCTACGTGTTGCTTACATTTAGCTTGCTGAATAAAAGATTGATAGCGACGATACTCGAGCTCGTCTAAGTTAGCACTGAGGGCGTCATTGTTAGCTTCGGGATCCAGAGTAACGAGGCGGGGACTAGGTACCCCGATTTCCGCAGGAATGACAGCCTCGGAACCATAAGTGAGGCTGTAGGGGGTTTCGCCGGTTGAGATGTGCGGCGTGGTGCGATAGGCCCAAAGAACCTGCGGAAGATTCTCGGCCCAGAGACCTTTAGCTTGATCTAAGCGTTTCTTCAGACCTGTAAGCAGCGTGCGATTGGTGACTTCGACTTGACCGTTAGCCTGGGGATGAGCGACCGAGGTGAAAATTTGTTTAATGTGCAGCTCTTTGCACCATGACCGGAAGGCAACGAAGACTCGGTTGTAAGTACGACTGGTGGTACAAGATCCCATCATGGAGTGCATACTTAGGTGCCTTAAGAACTACCCGCCGAGCTTGTAATTTATCATCCGGCAACGTACCATCCCGGAGATAATGCATGATCGGGGTCATCCAATTGGGACTGCTCTCAGTCAATACGGAGACTGTTGCTTCATGAATGGAAGGATGAAGTGCATCTTCGACGATGATGTCCGGAGACATGTTAGTTGGGACTGCGGAGGCCATTTTGCTGAGAGCATCAGCTTGAACATTTTCCTTGCGAGGCACCTGCTGGATATCAACCGAAGCAAAAGTGGACAAAAGTTTGAGTGTCAAAGCGAGGTACCTTTTCAACGTATCATCCTTGGCGGTGTAGGTGCCCTTAATTTGACTAGAAACCACCTCGGAGTCCGTGAAAAGCTGGAGATGGGAGGCTGCAAAGGATTGAGCGAGCCGGAGCCCAGCAAGGACTGCCTCATATTCCGCTTCATTGTTAGTCACCTTAAATTTAAACCGCAGGACATATTTGATTTCAACGCCCTCGGGGCCAATGAGAAGGACCCCAGCGCCACTGCCTCGTGTTGCAGAGGCACCATCCACGTATAGTTGCCACTTGCGGGGTTGAGCTTCTAGGTCGGCGTGGTGAGAATTAGTGTCATGCACAGACGGATCGGGATCAACAAATGGTGCCTCGGCCAAAAAATCCGCGAGAGCTTGACACATCGAGCTTGATGGTGCCAAAAAATTGAATATCATACTCTCCCAGTTCGATAGCCCACTTAGCCAAGCGCCCTGACACATCGAGCTTGATGAGGATTTGGCGAATGGGGTGATTAGTGAGAACCCTGATACCACGCCCTTGGAAATAAGGCCGTAGGCGGCGGGCCGCCATGACGAGAGCCAGCACTGTTTTCTCCATCGCAGAGTACCGGGTCTCCGCCCCTTGGAGTGCTCGGCTCACAAAATATACGGGGTGCTGACTTCCATGAGCCTCGCGCACGAGAGCCGCGCTGATGGCTTCCTCGGCAGATGCTAAATATACGTAGAGAGGTTCTCCGGGGAGAGGAGCAGACATAGTGGGCAACTGTTTGATATGGTGCTTTAGAGCCTCAAAAGCTTCGGTGCACTACGGGGTCCACTCAAATTGCTTTGCCTGCCGCAAAATCTTAAAGAATGGAAGCTGACGCTCCGCCGCTTTAGACAGGAAACGATTTAAGGCCGCAAAGACCACCAGTAAGGCGCTGAACTTCCTTTACTGTCTTCGGCGGCTGCAAATCCAATACATCTCTAATCTTGGCCGGATTGGCTTGGAGGCCATGCTGTGAGACCACATAGCCCAAAAATTTTCCTGAGCCAATGCCGAAGGTGCATTTTGCCGGATTGAGGCCTAGATTATAACGTCGCAATGTGCTTAACGTTTCAGCAATATCTTGTACACATGTAGACTGAGAGGTACTTTTAATAACAAGATCGTCAATATATACCTCTACATTTCGATCACTTTGATCTCGGAAGACGTGGTCCATGAGGCGTTGGTAAGTGGCTCCGGCATTCTTGAGCCCAAAAGGCATTTTCTTGAAGGCAAAGCATCCGAAGTCAGTGATAAAGGTCGTTTTGAGTGCATCACGGCGATCCATATGGATTTGATGGTATCCGTTGTATAGATCCAAAAAGCAAAGTGCCTTGTGCCCAGTAATGGCTTCGGCTTTTTGGTCGATAGAGGGCAGAGGATAACAATCTTTTGGGCAGTGCTTGTTAAGATCAGAGAAATCTACGCACATTCTCCTGAAAGTTCGGCAAATCCGCCTTCAAAATAGCACCCCGTGACTGTTACATATCGATCCACACGCCACCGTTAGCGGCCCATTTCAGCTTCAAACTGGCGATGCCCTCTCCATCATCGCACTCAATAGAATTGATCCACGCGCCACCAACAGTCGCCCCTTTCATCTCCACTCTGACAACGATGTCATCTCCATCTTCGCACTCGATAATAGATGCAAATTAGCTGCCCCTTAAGCTCCAGTTCGGCGGCGATGATTTCTCCATCTTCTCACTCAATAGAAGCTGCAAATAAGGGGTGAAGTTTTAAGGTTCTTCTTGTACTGTTTATTTTGAGGGAATCGATTTGGGTTGGTGGAGGTTAGGCATCAAAATTGTGTGAATTAAAGTTTTTGACATGTATTGGTTTATTAGTTTAGATGATGTGTCACTTTGATTTAAAAAAAAAAAAAACAAAAGACATTCAGTTTAATGGCCGGAGTCCCTAAAATGTAACAGTCACGTACCGCACATGTGATTACTTCCAATCACTTTATGAATTTCCGGCGAAATTTAGACTAAATTCCAATTAAATGAGGTACAAAACTAAATTAAAAAAGTAAAATATGATGGTACCAAAAGCGAAAACGCAGAAAGTCAGGGGACCATAATCTTTTCCCTGTGTTTTATGTTTTAAGTGCTTGCACTTTATCATATGATTTGTTATTTTGTAGCAAAGTGCCTGCTGAGCATTTCTCGACCATCAGTTAATGTGTATATAGATTTGCTATAACAAAATAATATATATATATATAGTCAACTAAAATTCAAACACGATACAACAAAGCATCAAATTACTCATATTCGTGATGAACTTTTTTTTAACCTTTTAAATTAAATAACAAAACATGGTCAATGAAATGAATGTTATATAATAATAATAATGATAATAATAATAATAATAATAATAATAATAATAATAATAATAATAATAATAATAATAATAATAATAATAATAATAATAATAATAATAATAATAATAATAATAATGTTAATCAAAACTCAATGTCAAATAAAAATTAATTTATCAACAAAAAGGAAAAATGTTTAATTTGATATTAAATCAGGAAAAAAATATGTATTAATATTACTTAACGGGCCTTGTTCTCAATAAATAATATAATTCGATTAAAAAATCACCATATGATAAATTAAAAAATAATAAAATTTTCAGAGAATTTTATCACGCTAAATGTTAAAAGATATGATAACCATAAAAAAGGATAATCTGCTAGTGCATCGCACAGGAACACTTACTAGTTCCATAAAAAATATTTGGTCAATTTGGCTTAACAAATAAAATCATATTCCATTACACCAGACGAACATGTTTTAATATGTTTATCTAGTATGATCAAATATCTCATTTTCACATTTTGAAAGTGTACGATCACTATTAATCGGATTCTGAAAAAAATTAACTATTTTTTCTTGGAGGAGTCACTTATCCAGATGTTAATATTTAAAATAAAATGGAGCATATTTAGATCTCAAGCAGAATTTGATGAAATGGGGGTGTATGCATTTGTATCTAAGATGTCAGAATAGGTTAGTGGGACGGGATGGTGTGAGGCATGCTACCAAACCTTGGCCTAGCCACACCTACTATGGATCATGGGTTGGGGGGGGCGAACCAATCCACTGTCTCTATAGGTTTTCCTAAAGAGATATACTAAAATTAATGTAAAATATGTATTTATTAATTAATTTGACAAATAGACCACTCATAATCTATTTCTTCACTAGTAAGAGCTCTCGTGCGATGCACGGGCACATTATGTTTTGATGATTTATGTTAAAGATTCATGGGAACAATATTCTCAAGAATACAAGAAAACTATAATTTGTCAATGTTTAAATCCAAAATATCATATTACGGGTCTATTTAAAAATAGTTGTTGAATTTTTTCCCTAATTGGTAACACATTAAACCTTTTTTTCTTTTGATAAATTAACTTGATAACAAATAAGAAATTATTATTGAGTTTTGTGTAAGATATAAACTTCATTTAATTTATTTTGCTACATTATGTAAAAGGTCCAAAAAACACTATACGTATGATTGATTTGACACTTTATAAATATATTTTTTATTAATTTAGAGTGTGTTTACGGATCACTTGCCCCAATTAATTAAGGATTAGGCTAATCGAACCGTGTTTCCTCTGGGGTTGCTGGAAATATATATACACACATCACATCATTTTTTTTATCACCTTTTACACTAAAATAAACTCCATCCCAATCTTCAACCAACAAAACCAAACACCCATTTATTAAACTCAACCTTCTCTTTCACTTTATTTCCCCAGTTTACAGTACTTCAACCTTCTCCAGCCTTAAACAAACACAACCTTAGCATATTATATTAAACTGAAATATGAAACAAACATAATATTAGGTTTTAGGGGAAAACATATCAATTAAAAATGTTTCGGTCAAAACATCATTGTCTACAGTTGTATTGTATTGAAAAGGAAGACTACCACAATAGAAAGAGCCAGTTGAATAATTAAAGGAAAAATTAACATATAATGAGCCAAAGTGTTGGTTATATGTTTAGCCAAACATCAAGAACACTCTTGGAACTTAAGCTCTTGGGTATCAAGAACCACATCTCAAAAATAAATCAGGTCCCTAAAATGAGATTTCGAGGCAGTGAAGATAAATATAGTATGTTTCGCTCAACAACTTGTTGATGCCTTTAGTTCAAATTTCATCTTATCTACATGCCCAAGATTTATAAACATCAACTTGCAGCCAACCCATGATATTATCATTTTAACTTAATATAATATAATTTTGAATTTAAAAATAATACTCCCTCCGTCCCACCTTATCTTGCACACTTTCCTTAAACGGTCGTCCCACCTTATCTTGCACAACCTAAAAAAGGAAAGTTATAACATAATCTCCACCCTCAAAATCTCCACCCTCAATCTCCATCCTAAATCCACCTTTGAAAAGTAAAAAAATAACCAAAAAAATAACTTTTCTTAAACCAGCGCCGACTCCCCCTAAGCAAGATAAGTCGGGACGGAGGGAGTATAATAATATCGTTATAGTGTAAAATACACCTTGTCAAACATCATCCATTTGCTATTTGTAGGGGATAGAGTTACCTCTATTAACTGTAATGGAGGTTGGTCTTCCGATTAATAAGTTGAAACATGGTTCTATTCTTTGATGTTACTATACTCTTTTATTCGGGTGGAAATCATGTGTGGAAATCTATCACTAAAGTGTTGTGCTCTGTGGAGGAATGTCACATATATGTTCTCGCTTTACAGTTCCCACTATGTTGCAGAATTCTTCTATATTTTTACCATACGTCGAGAGAGCGAGGAAAGAGAGTAGGAGAGAGTTATTAATTAGTTGTATTATTTCCAAAAATAACTCCCTTTTCTATTCGATAGGGTCATGAGCGACCCATGGCCAACTCCACTGACCCAAGTTAGTTTGAATCGGACGAAACTTCTTCTTATTATTATTATTATTATTATTATTATTATTATTATTATTATTATTATTATTATTATTATTATTATTATTATTATTATTATGATCATCATCATCATCATTATTTATGATGCATAGTTGTGACCAACCGAATTTCACAAGTTGAGTAAAATAAGTAATCCAAGAAAATATTTCTTACTGTGGTTCTCAACTAAAAAACTGCATCTCTAAATGGCAGTTCTAACCAAGGTTGCAGAAATTGGAAATCGGTAGTCGGGCGGAGAGTGACCGACTAGCGCCTAGGCCGACTAGTCGGTCCGACTTGTTTTCCCTGCCCCTTTAATAAATCAACTGACATTCAAAATAGCGAAAATAAAAAATACTTTCAAATGCAAATATAGTAATACATATATACACTGGTTTGTGAGAAATGAGAAGTAAATTTTTATTTTTTTATTTTAGTATTAAAACGACGCCATTTTATAAAAAAAGATTAACAAAAAAAATAAATTATTAAAACCGACTTGGCCGCTAGTCGGCCCTAGCCCAACTAGTCGGCGATTAATTTATGCAACGACTAGTTGAGCCGACTAGGGTGAACTCGGGTCGGCCGATGGCCGACTAGCGACTAGGCGCCGACTAGTCGACCGACTAGCCCGAGTTCTGCATCACTGGTTCTAACTATTAAAGAAACATTCAGAATATAAAAATATTTCTGAATTGCTATATATGATCCATCAACAATTTAAAAAATCTAGCTTTCAACAATATTAGATACAAAGTACATGTTTTGAGTACTTCCCACTATAGTGGTACATACTCCAACATATGAGATTTATTAGCGAATTTTGAATACCATGTAAATAACTCGTGCAAGATAACTCATTACATGATCTCTTTTCTTTTCTCCACGATATGGTCCGAAGATTGTTTGACCACGTATTTAGATAATAAAAAATATAAAAATGCATCTTTCACAATAAGAATGTAGAGTTAAATGATTAAGAAAAGCTAATATAAAAGGCCTTCATGCAACATCGGAATATGTGCACCCCATTCATAAAAAACCAAGACTTATGGACCTAAACTGTAACAGAAATGGCTAAATTATGTTAAAATCAAGGTCATGCCACCACATACCAATTGCTATTTCTCCAACAGTAAACGATATCATGAAGCTGCTGCATCACAAAAGCAGCAAAATATTTGCAAGAGAAATATTGAAAGAAACAAAAGATCTAGCCAAACTAATAACAAAATGCATGTACTTTGTTGAAGATAGAAAATGATCGTTTCAGGAAATACATGCAATATAAAACCAAACTTGAATAAACAAAAAATTAACATATTTTAGAAAATAGTTTATTATAACATTTCATGATGTTCTTCGAAAATATTATGATGTCGTTTTCAAAATATTGAGTCATGGGATCTTCAAGCATAAGAACCTACAAAGAGAGATTTGAAATAAAAATACGGATTTCAGTACTTAGTAAAAATAACTATCTCAAACTATTTCATATATACCTTTCAAAAGACTCATCTTGATATACTTTAGAGTCTTATCTGATACACCATTTACCAGTTCAACATTTACACCAGTTTCATTTGCTTGTATTAGACCAAATAGCCCAATAAGTGCATAAGTTTTGAAAGGAAACACATTATTTTAACACCGTTCTTATAGTTCTTATGATTGAGTAAATTTGAGCTTTGGTTTGAAATCTCATGTCACTATTTGCCAGCTAATCCAGACATTCAATAACATACAATTTGTATAAAATCACCTATGAGACGTTGATTGAGTTAAATTGTTGGACAATTTTTCATCAACAGGTCCAGCTCCCATAATGTTCCAACCGCAAAAGACTGAAAATCCATTGCACATTTCAAGATGTGGGGAATGATGCCTACAACTTATTATGTCTGGCAAGACTAACAACATCTACAAATTATTAATCAATAATTAACAAAAGATTATATTAACATGAGGTCATGTCACGACAGAAGTATCCAAAATGAACTTGAATCCAACAAAAATAAAAAATAAAAATCAAAGACTAATACAATATGATTTTACGCAAAATGTCTTCAGTTATGCACTGATCCACAAACATTAGTCCTATTCATTTTGTGATTCGTTTGACTATTTTTTTTATCTGATATATTAATGCTTCCAACTCTCAATGCCCTTCTTCTTAAGATAAAACTCACTACTATTATATTTGGTGTAATCTCTCTCACCTCTCACCAAATAAGCATCCGAGTAAAGCCTGTAGCTCATTCTGCACTGTAAGTGTCCACGAAAAGAAAACAGAAAAATATACCTAATGTTCCACTGCTTCCATCTGATCCGCTACCTCACAGCGTCGCCACACGCACAATTGTGTCCATCTTTTTAGCATCTCTATAAAAAAACTATTGGATGAGCTGAATTTACAATAGGAGTCATGGAATGATGGAAACGTAATAACAAGGACACAAATTAATACGTCAAAACTCAGATAGAAAAAGTGAAACATAGCAGAGATATCCAAGGCAAATTGCTTATATAATTTAAGACCTGACTTGAAAAGATCATTTCGTTGGTAATAGATTAGACCATACATCTACCATTTTTTTTTTTTTTTAGATTTCTTGAGTAATTGAGAAAGAAAAGTTGTTGCTCTAACAGCTTGACAGTGGTACTTCTAAAAATCGAGATCCGAGAGTGAAGCGACCGAAAGGGAGGTAATCAAATATATGAAGGTAAGGATTCCGAGCTCATGGCCAAATAATCGGATCATATGTATAGAAAGGGACTGAATCTACCGCAATTGAAGGTTTGAATAATTGATTTGCCACAACTAAGGGTTAGAATACTTTATTTAATTTTTTTACTGTCTTCCAATAAAACCGAACGCGTCAAATTTTAAAATTCAACTAATTCAAAATATTTCTTCTTACAATGTTACAATTATACATCTAAAATCAATGTAATTTTGGAAGTAACATATATATATATGTATATATATATATATTGTGTCAGTTAGGAGGCAATTCCATAAAAAAATAACCATGAAAAGGTATTTGACATATTTTTTATGTAGATTTTAGATGTATAATTGTAACATTATATTTTCTAATCCAAAAATTCACATTCTGCAGACACGTATTACCTTACGAAAGCTTGATGGCAGCTTGATGGCAGATTAATTTCTAGGTTCCTGTTGCTCCACTAAAACTGAGGATCTTTTATGATAGTGTTTTTCAGGTTCCTGCTGCTCCACTGAAACTGAGGAGTCTTGATCTTCAGTTGCAGAATTTTTTGCGAGAAGTTCCATGGCAAGCAACATAAGAAAATTAGGATGAAAATTATTGAGAAAAATGAGGATGTGTCTATATATATGTTAATACAGATGTACTTTTAAACATTTGACAAATAGACCACACATAATCTTATTCTTCATTTGCTAATAGTACAAATGAAAATAGTGCCTAAAGTTCCTTCATTTTTTAACACTCATCAAAATATAAATATAGGGAGTGTTTACTTATGGTTTGACCCAGCCGAGTCGTGTTTCCTTTGAGGTTGCTGGCAATATATTTACACACATCACGTCACTTTTTTTTTATCACCTTCACACTAAAAATAAACCTCAACTCAATCTCCAACCAACAAAATTAAAGACTCATTTATTTAACCCAACATCTTTTTTCATTTAATTATTTTACAGTACTCTAGCCTCCTCTAACCACAAATAAACACAGTCATATAATATACTCCCTCCGTTTTAAAATAAATGTCTTTTTAGTCTTTTTTTGAAAAAAATAAGGATTGTTATTTAATTGGTATGTTTTGTGGAAAAAAAAATAATTAAATAAATTAAGTAGGTTGTTTAAAGTAATATTGGAAGAATTATAGTGTTTTGGATAAAATAATATTTATTGTGATTTTTCTCAAAATGTCTAAAAAAATAATTATTTTGAAATGGAAGGAGTACAACTTTACCACAAACATATGACTTTAGGGCTCATTTGATAGCCCTTATTGTCACACCCACCCTTGTAAAAACTTATTTTATACCAATTTTTAGCCTTACAAAGCCTGTATATTTTTTTTAAAAATTAATAATCTAAAATACTTTCCCGATGTTAAAATCTCATCAACATGTGTTCACATAGATCCAAGTCAAGCACAGTAGCATCACTCCATCTTCAACACCATATTTACAAAAATATATATATTAAAGTTTCTTAATTTGAACATGTCCAAAAAGATTATTAGAACACTAGCAAAAACATAGTGAGTCCACGGTTTAGCCCCACAGGTCGTCATTCATATACACGAGGCTTCAAAACTTGCATCAGCTCCAATAGCATGCCAGATCAGTTCACAAGCTCATGCATAGTCAAACTCACCTACAATGCAAGAACTACGTGAGCTAAAGCTCAGTAAGCAGAAATCATGCATGACAAATGCGTGAATGATGAGATGCAATTTACAAAACCATTTCTTTCAACTCTACTCAAAAGAAAACCGTTTTCGTGAGTATTGGCTCCCTTCACTGGCACAACCTCACCAGAATATCACTTATTGGCCATACTCGTGACTACCAAGGGTCCCTCCTCCCCCCTTATAGTCCACCCGAGATATCAGTGATGGTTGGTACGACCAAGCGGCTATCCTCCCGAGACTACCAGGGGTCCACCTCCTGCCTGCCCCCGCAGTCCACCGGGAAGTCTACCTCTTCCCGTACCCCTCATCACGAAGGTGCTGAAGTGGGAACCTCTTCCGCGTGCACGCCTGTCACCGGAAGCATCCCGAGAGACACCATATACAATGTATAACTCTCAGTGTACCAGTGGTGACCAACCCCAAAACATTATCAATTTATGCAATTACGTTATTTTGACTTCTTATATGTACACATGTAATCCTTGTAGATGCTAATGCTCATGATTGATGCACATCCATTTGTTTTTTAGCAACAGAAGAATACACTTTATACACATGCATACAACAACACATACATCAATCAATTATCACAAATAATAAACACAAATACTATGTTCAAGCATTGTAGTTGGCGATGGATTTCTACTTACCTCTCCTCCGGAGTAGCTTTTGAAATTTCCTATTCCACAATGGTAATCAATCCAGTTCGTTACGAAGCGTAACTACGTCTGGGGGCGATACCAAGCCAGGATATTTTGCTTTAGATGAATCTTGGAGTTACAATTACAAAATGAAAGAAGAAAACTGTTTTAATAGCTTCTTGGACACAAAAGCTGAAAAGTAAGTCGGTCTTTGAATCTCGGCCGAGATTAGACCCTGTCTCGGCCGAGATGACTAAGTCGGTCTAAGGGTCTCGGCCGAGATCACTCTCTGTCTCGGCCGAGACGCGTCTCCAGGGCAAACTTCCCGTTTTCCCTGCCTTCACGTCTCGGCCGAGATCACTTCTCTGTCTCGGCCGAGATGACTCGACCACCCGTCTCGGCCGAGATCCTTCCCCGTCTCGGCCGAGATTACTTTCCAGCGAGAAACACTTCATTCTCCTTGCTTTCGGCTCCACACTATAAACTTGTCACGCATAGTCTTAAATTCTGTAGCATGTTTCATTATTTTAGACTAGGGGGTTCTTGACTACCAAGGTAAACATGTCCAAATTAGTCGCAAAATATAAAATAACGCAATAAATGTAATAAATTAATTACTATAAAACTATCACGTAAATAGCACATAAAATATGGAATGCATGAAATGCAAAAATTATATTTGCCAGTGAGTTGTGAGAGGCACGGGTATTACATCCTCCCCCCCTTATAAAAATTTCGTCCCCGAAATTTACTTACTTGAAGAGTTCAGGATATTTGGCTCTCATTTCATCCTCTCTTTCCCAGGTGGCTTCTTCGACTGATTGGTTTCTCCATAACACTTTGACCAACGGAATTTCTTTGTTTCTGAGCCGTTTTACTTCTCTTAATAAAATCTGTACTGGTATTTCCTTATACCCTAAATCTGCTTGTAGTTCTACGGGTTCACTGTTCAGGACATGAGATGGATTTGCAATATATTTCCTCAATACTGACACATGGAACACATTATGTATTTGAGACATTGATGCTGGCAAATCGAGTCTGTAGGCAACATCACCAATCTTCTCGATAATAGGAAATGGACCAATGTATCTCGGACTAAGTTTTCCTTTCTTACCAAACCGCATTATTCCCTTCATTGGAGCAACTTTCAAGAACACTAGGTCTCCTACTGCAAACTCAAGTGCTCTCCTTCTCTTATCTGCATAGCTTTTCTGGCGACTCTGAGCCGTTTTCATCCTTTCCCGAATCTGTGACACAGCTTCTGACATTTCTTGTATTACACTTGGACCTAGAAGTCTTCTTTCACCAACCTCATCCCAATGTATCGGTGATCGACACTTCCTACCATATAGTGCTTCATAAGGGGCCATTCCTATAGTAGATTGATAACTGTTGTTGTAGGAAAATTCTATCAAAGGTAGAAATTTGCTCCATTGACCCTGGAAGTCTAACACGCAAGCTCTAAGCATATCCTCTAAAGTCTGTATCGTCCTTTCCGATTGTCCGTCAGTTTGTGGATGATATGCAGTACTGAAAGACAACTGTGTTCCCAGTGCCTTGTGTAAACTCTTCCAGAAAGTAGACAGGAATCTTGAGTCTCTATCTGAAACAATGGATAACGGTACTCCATGAAGTCTGACTATTTCCTGTATATATATCTGAGCATAACGATCCATGGAGTAAGTAGTACAGACTGGAAGAAAATGAGCAGTTTTCGTAAGTCTGTCCACAATTACCCAGATAGCATCGTGACTCTTTACAGTTTTCGGCAATCCCACTACAAAATCCATTGTAATGTTCTCCCATTTCCATTCTGGAATCAGTAAGGGCTGTAAGGTTCCTGCCGGTTTTTGATGTTCTGCTTTTACCTGCTGACAGGTCAAACACTGTTCGACATACTGAGCAATATCTTTCTTCATACCTGGCCACCAATACTGCACCTTTAAATCTCGATACATTTTGGTAGCTCCTGGATGTACTGAATATGGTGTCGAATGTGCCTCTGTCATAATATCTCTACGAATGCTATCTACATTTGGCACACATAACCGGTTTTTGAATCTTAAGATATTGTTCTCTGATGTCTGAAAGTCTGAAGGCGTCCCTGAAGCGGCATCCTTCTTCACTTTAGCTAAATATTCATCTTCATTCTGTCCCTGCTTAATTCTATCAAGTAGGGTAGGCTGAAGGGTTAGAGCTGCTAGTCTTGCCTCTACTACTCCCAATTGAACAATCTCGACATTCATTCTTTGCAAGTCTAGTAACTCTGGTTTCTGAATCAAAGCCATCAATGTAGTACCTTGGGACGATTTTCTGCTTAAGGCATCAGCAACGACATTTGCTTTACCAGGACGATAGTTGATAACACAGTCATAATCTTTCACGAGTTCTAACCATCTTCTCTGTCTCATATTCAGCTCTTTCTGTGTGAAAAAGTACTTCAGACTTTTGTGATCTGTGTAGATCTCACATCGTTCTCCATATAGATAGTGTCTCCAGAGTTTTAGTGCAAATACTACTGCTGCAAGCTCCAAGTCATGAGTAGGGTAGTTCTTCTCATACTCCTTCAATTGTCTGGATGCATATGCTATTACTTTGCTATTCTGCATTAACACACACCCTAAACCATTCTTCGAAGCATCACTGTATACTACAAAGCCTCCAGTCCCCATTGGTATTGAAAGGATCGGCGCAGATGTTAACCTTTTCTTCAATTCTCGAAAACTCTGCTCACAAGCCTCTGTCCACTTGAATGTTACACTCTTTCTAGTCAACTGTGTTAAGGGAGATGTAATTTTCGAGAATCCTTCTACAAATCTCCGATAGTACCCCGCTAACCCGAGAAAACTACGTACCTCTGAAGGGTTTATAGGTTGTGGCCAATTGTTAATTGCTTCAACCTTACTTGGATCAACTGCAATTCCTTCTCCTGACACAACATGCCCTAGAAATATTACTCGATCCAACCAGAACTCACATTTCTTGAACTTAGCGTACAACTGTTTCTCCTTTAGAACGTCTAAAACCTTTCTCAAATGCACAGCATGCTCTGCTTCATTCTTGGAGTAAATCAGTATGTCATCAATAAACACGATAACAAACTTATCCAAAAAGTCTTTGAACACCCGATTCATCATATCCATGAAAGCTGCTGGGGCATTTGTCAAACCGAATGGCATTACTAGAAACTCATAGTGCCCGTATCTCGTACTGAATGCTGTTTTTGGAATATCTTCCTCTTTAATTTTCAGTTGATGATAACCTGAACGCAAGTCAATCTTGGAGAATATGGCAGCTCCCTGGAGTTGATCAAACAAGTCATCAATCCTGGGTAAGGGGTATTTGTTCTTAATTGTAACCTTGTTTAGTTCTCTATAATCTATACACATCCGCATAGTACCATCTTTCTTCTTGACAAACAAAACTGGTGCACCCCATGGCGAAAAGCTAGGTCTAATGAAGCCTTTGTCTAGTAAATCTTGCAATTGAATCTTCAACTCTTTCAACTCTGTTGGCGCCATTCTGTATGGTGACTTCGATATAGGAGCAGTCCCTGGATATACGTCAATTACAAACTCTATCTCTCTATCTGGGGGTAATCCTGGGAGTTCCTCTGGAAATACTTCAGGGTATTCTTGCACCACCGCTACCTCCTCTATAGTCGGACAATGTTTCTCTTCCATACTCATAATACTTACTAGGTAGCCTTCACAACCACTTTCCAATAGCCTTTTCGCTTTCACCGCTGATATCATGTGATATTTGAACCTTTTTCGTACTCCAGTAAAGACGAAAGATGTGTCACCAGGCGGTTGAAATGTGACTATCTTGTTCTGACAATCTATTGTAGCACCATATTTCGATAGCCAGTCCATTCCCAAAATCACATCATAATCATTCATATCTAATATGATTAGATCGGCATAAAGTTCTCTTCCTTCAATAGAGATAACACATGCTCGCAGAATTTGGTTAGTTTGTTTTGACTCTCCGGAGGGGATCACTACATTGTAACTAACGTCTGCTACATCAGGTTTCCTACCCAGCCTCTTCACATACTCAGTGGATGCAAATGAATGTGTAGCTCCAGAATCAAATAATGCAAATGCAATAGTATCACAGATGGGAACTTTACCTGTTACTACAGATGTATTTGCTTCCGCTTCCTCTGTGGTCATGGTAAAGACTCTAGCTGGCGTCTTCTTTTGTGTAGCAGGGTTTGAGTTCTCTGGACAAACCGTGGAAATGTGTCCTGCTTTTCCACATTTAAAACAAGTCCGATACTCTGCAAAACACTTTCCACTATGCGAACCTCCACATGTGGGACATGTAGGTTGCGTAACTGGTGATTTTCCTTGTTCACCCTTTTGGCGCTTGTTCTGATCCCATGGTTGTTGTCCTGGTTTTGGTTGAGAACCCGGCCTTGGACCTTGCACTTGTAACGGCCTTTTCTTTCCATCTCCTCCAAAACGAGGTCCTTGTCTTTGTATAAACTGGCGCCTAACCTCCTGAGCACGCCTAATTTTCATTTCTGCTTGTTCGGCAATCAACGCTCGTTCAGCAACTTGTGAATAAGTTACTCCATGTATTCCAGCCATACACACATCTCTATATAACTCTGGCCTCAGACCTTCTAGGAATCTCTCTACTTTTAGCGCATCCGTACTGACCATGTGCTCCGCAAACCTAGAGAGTTGCTCGAACTTGGCGATGTAGTCTGCAACATCCATTGCCCCTTGTCTCAATTGTATGAACTCGTTCATCTTCATTACTCGAACTGGGGCAGTGAAATACTTGTTTCTAAAAAGTTCTTTGAACCTATTCCACGTCATTGTCGCCACATCCTCTATAGTTTTCATTGTGTCCCACCAGTGTCCCGCACTTTCACGTAACATGAACGATGCACACAATACCTTTTCCCCCTCAGGAACTTTACTATACAAAAACATGTTCTCTATAGTTCTAAGCCAATCCTCTGCATCAGTGGGATCCGTTGCACTTTCAAATGTTGGCGGGTTAAGCTTTCTAAACCTCTCTCCGATGACCTCTAAGTATTCAGCTCGAGGTTGCTGTTGATTTACACCATTTCCTGGTTGTTCACCCACATCTCTTTGTTGGATAAGTTGTTGAATCTGTTGCGACTGTTGTTCAACTAACCCTGTCAACCGAGCCACAATCGCTTCGAGGCCAACACCTACTGCTGGTACATTCGGTTCTGGATCGTTATTTCCTTCAACACCTTCTCCTCTAACGACCTCCATGATTTCTTTCTAATTTTATTGTCCCTCTGTCACAGGCCAATATGACTTATGAAATAATGAATGCAAGTTACGAATAAGTAAAACTTACTGGCATGTCTGCGCTTCAGAAGTTCCGAGCTCATGTATATGAACTGTCTACAGGGCACAAACCGGGCTCTGATACCACTCTGTCACACCCACCCTTGTAAAAACTTATTTTATACCAATTTTTAGCCTTACAAAGCCTGTATATTTTTTTTAAAAATTAATAATCTAAAATACTTTCCCGATGTTAAAATCTCATCAACATGTGTTCACATAGATCCAAGTCAAGCACAGTAGCATCACTCCATCTTCAACACCATATTTACAAAAATATATATATTAAAGTTTCTTAATTTGAACATGTCCAAAAAGATTATTAGAACACTAGCAAAAACATAGTGAGTCCACGGTTTAGCCCCACAGGTCGTCATTCATATACACGAGGCTTCAAAACTTGCATCAGCTCCAATAGCATGCCAGATCAGTTCACAAGCTCATGCATAGTCAAACTCACCTACAATGCAAGAACTACGTGAGCTAAAGCTCAGTAAGCAGAAATCATGCATGACAAATGCGTGAATGATGAGATGCAATTTACAAAACCATTTCTTTCAACTCTACTCAAAAGAAAACCGTTTTCGTGAGTATTGGCTCCCTTCACTGGCACAACCTCACCAGAATATCACTTATTGGCCATACTCGTGACTACCAAGGGTCCCTCCTCCCCCCTTATAGTCCACCCGAGATATCAGTGATGGTTGGTACGACCAAGCGGCTATCCTCCCGAGACTACCAGGGGTCCACCTCCTGCCTGCCCCCGCAGTCCACCGGGAAGTCTACCTCTTCCCGTACCCCTCATCACGAAGGTGCTGAAGTGGGAACCTCTTCCGCGTGCACGCCTGTCACCGGAAGCATCCCGAGAGACACCATATACAATGTATAACTCTCAGTGTACCAGTGGTGACCAACCCCAAAACATTATCAATTTATGCAATTACGTTATTTTGACTTCTTATATGTACACATGTAATCCTTGTAGATGCTAATGCTCATGATTGATGCACATCCATTTGTTTTTTAGCAACAGAAGAATACACTTTATACACATGCATACAACAACACATACATCAATCAATTATCACAAATAATAAACACAAATACTATGTTCAAGCATTGTAGTTGGCGATGGATTTCTACTTACCTCTCCTCCGGAGTAGCTTTTGAAATTTCCTATTCCACAATGGTAATCAATCCAGTTCGTTACGAAGCGTAACTACGTCTGGGGGCGATACCAAGCCAGGATATTTTGCTTTAGATGAATCTTGGAGTTACAATTACAAAATGAAAGAAGAAAACTGTTTTAATAGCTTCTTGGACACAAAAGCTGAAAAGTAAGTCGGTCTTTGAATCTCGGCCGAGATTAGACCCTGTCTCGGCCGAGATGACTAAGTCGGTCTAAGGGTCTCGGCCGAGATCACTCTCTGTCTCGGCCGAGACGCGTCTCCAGGGCAAACTTCCCGTTTTCCCTGCCTTCACGTCTCGGCCGAGATCACTTCTCTGTCTCGGCCGAGATGACTCGACCACCCGTCTCGGCCGAGATCCTTCCCCGTCTCGGCCGAGATTACTTTCCAGCGAGAAACACTTCATTCTCCTTGCTTTCGGCTCCACACTATAAACTTGTCACGCATAGTCTTAAATTCTGTAGCATGTTTCATTATTTTAGACTAGGGGGTTCTTGACTACCAAGGTAAACATGTCCAAATTAGTCGCAAAATATAAAATAACGCAATAAATGTAATAAATTAATTACTATAAAACTATCACGTAAATAGCACATAAAATATGGAATGCATGAAATGCAAAAATTATATTTGCCAGTGAGTTGTGAGAGGCACGGGTATTACACTTATAAGCCCAGATAATATAATATATCGAGGTTAATCGGTTGTTTGGTACCCAGTATAGTATATATGTGTTAAAACAAGGGGCCCGATATAAGCCCATGATAAACCCTTAGAAACAATCAGGTCTTTTGGACATGGTGGCTTATACTGCCTTCTATCATGGGACCTATTAAGATTTTTTCAGCCTTTTTCGAAATAATTCAATTTCATTAAACTGACGCCCAAATTCATTTGTTACAACTAGTATCGCTCCCTCGCGATGCACGAAAATTTGTTTAAAAAGTAATTATTTAATTTAATTAAATATTATATAATCTAATATAAAAAATAGATTATTATAATGAATATTTAAATAATTATTTTTTTCTTGTTTTACGATCACAACCTGACCTTTGCGGTTTCCCACCTTTGCAACCGTTGGAAGCGATTTTCGGAGAGAAAAGAAACTATTTAAAAATAATAAAAATGTTTAGAAAATAAAATATTTATTTTTAAATTCTAAAAAATTATTTAAAATATCATAAACTTAACTGAAAAATGTAAAAATTATTTTAATAAAACATTAATTTTCATAAAAAAATAAGATTGAATATTGTTGATATTATTTCAAATAATTTTAAAATTTTAAAAAGGATTTATGTTTTAAAAAAAATAATTAAAAAAATACTTATGTCATAAAATGACTTTTCACACATACCTCCACATATTCTAAATGAAATTTTAGAGATTTTAAAATAATTTTCAAATAGTTTAAATAAATTTTTAGAGTTTAAAAGATAATTTTCAAAAATTCATTTTTTTTTATTTTTCTTTTTGAAAATGATTTGATTTTAAATTTTTTACAAAAAAAAATCAATTTTTTGATATATTTTCAATATGTTTAAGTTAATTTTCTGATATTTTAAATGAAATTTAGAATTTAAAAATTATTTTTTAGTATTTTAAATAATTTTATGTTATTTAAATATTTTTTAATATTCTTTTGTTTTTCGCACTTAAATTGCTGGTAGAGGTAGCAAAGGTGAAAAAACATGTAGTTCAGGTTGTGATTGATAAAATAAAAAAGAAACGGAAAAAACGCGCATAGTACATGTTGCAAAATGATATAAACCCAAAATATAAATAATGTAAATGTCAATTTCTCCCACGTGATATATGAATTTAATATAACTTATTTTTTATAAAATAAATTGAATTTGTAGTATAAGAAAATTAGTGTTTCTTTTTTTTTTTTTCCAAATTTTTTAAATATTTTAATTTATCCAAAAATTATAGGGACAAATTAGGAAATCCAACCTATTTTGGAGCTATAATGACTACAAAACGTCTGATATAATATATGACAATGAAAAAATATAACCTATCAAATTTAAGATAGCATTATTTATGCTGTTTGAACTTGAAATACTATCCGATTATAGTTTATACAATGTTAACAAATGGTACTAAATGAGCTCGTACAACATAACATATGAAACTGATGGGACGAGCCGCACATATAGCTGGCCACTAAAATTTTAGCGAAGTCCATCTAGTATACGGGGCGGGCTAAGCCCGAGCTAAGGTTCCAGGCCGCGGCCTTAGAAAAGGGAAAATAACAGATTTCCTTCAGTCCTTTAAACTGCCAGGAGACCCTCTGCACCAGCCGTCACCATCACCGGCGCCCCCCCTGACACTGGATCGAACTCCAGCAATACTTCTTACACTCCGGCATAGACGAAGAAGGTTATAATTTTACATTCTTATGAAAGAAAGTTCCCAGAATGGGAAATACTTTTCTTTTTCCTGAAGTTCAACAATTTCATTACTAGGGTCTCAATCCTTGTTCTTGGTTACCTGTTTTCTTCTCTGTCATAAAGGGATTTGCTTTTAATTTGTAACTCCATTGTTCTTTGCAGTTAACAAATCTGATTTTCACTTCCTTGATAAAGAAATCTGAAGTTTAGTTTTCCTTTTTCAACATAAAATGATAAAAAAATATGTTTACTTGGCCACGTGGCGCATGCAGGTTAGTCTGAGTGAATGTGGCGGACGGTCGCCCATTTGAACGGAACTGGTTAGTCTAATGAGTAGGTAATTATTATCGGTGAATAACAGCATTGAGATAGAACCAGTAATGAAGAGCAGCTCCTGGCAGCAGAAAGAGCTACTATTTCTCGTTCTGTACGCTGTTGTATTTTACACTCTTGTCATTCGTCGCTCTCTTCAGCTCTCCCTCGGTAGGTGTGCGTTCTTTTGTTACTTTTTATTTTTCTTATTTTGGGGGTGGGGAAGGTTGGTTTCTGTTTTAAACCCTTTTTATTGATACATTTGTTTCTGCTAATAATTGTAATTACAGATCATTATGCTAAGCTTTATGGTTTACGCTCTAGCTGGATCCCTGGTCGACTTAATGTATGTCAATTTCTTTCATCAATTCTAATGTTGATCAGTATTACTTTTCTCTTGCTAATAGGTCATGATTTCACTGGAAACGTTGTTTTGTTTGGGCATTTGGCAAACTTGTGCTTCCTGAACTGAAACAGTAGTCTATTGGTTGAATTATAAACATTTTAATTCCTTATAAATTGCGCTTACTACTTGATCATTTTCTTTTATAGGACGCTTCTGATGCTCAATGGAGAAATTTCAGGGGGAACTTACCTATTCTCACTGGTGTCTTTGCAATTTTTACAATCGTTGCCAATGTGCTTAAAAATGCATTTTCTTTGAGGGCCAAGGGGATGTCTATTGTCTGGATTCTGATATCTTTGGTTTATTTGTTGTACTTACACGGAGCCTGGTAAATATAAAGATATGTCACAGTGATGGACATATTTTATGCTTTGAGCTTCTGCACTTATTATGATACCAATTTACTCTTCCTTGTCCCATCTTGCAGCGTCATGTTTATCTTCGCCATTGCTTCAGCCAATTTCATCCTTGTAAAGGTCCGTTACGTTCAAGCATTTAGAAGTTCTTCTCTATAATAGTGACCACATTTTCATATGGAGTTTCAAAGTAGTTGCCTTGTATGTCTTTGTTGAATTCCTAAGAGACTTTACATGGTTGGGTTGCTTTCTATATGACTGAGGAATTATAGGGTCTTGGTAGAGGCTATATGTATCAGTATTATAGTTACTCTGATTTGATATTCACAACGCTACTACTTTCGGCTGCTTAAGTACCAAAGTATAGTAAATATACTCTCATTTTCACTAGATATTTGCTTATGCAGATATTTGGAAGGACAAAATACTTCTCGTTTGTGCTCTGGATCTTTAACCTATCGCTTCTTGTATGCAATCGTATTTATGAGGGATATCGATTCTCCAGTTTTGGGTAAGGTTTGTTTTGGCTGAGATATCTGCAATCATAACATATCTTTCTCTTAACTTTGAAGAGTTTATACTCACAATCGTGTTCCATTTATCTTGTTGTGTAGGGAACGCTGGGCATATTTGGATAACTTTCGAGGCACCTTCAGATGGCATATCTGCTTTAACTTTGGTATCCATAGTCCTGGATTTTATGTTTCAGTAGTGTGTACATGTTAATCTTATTTCTTATATGAACGAATTCATGATCGTTGATGTTCATATTCCTCCTTATTACAAAATTTTGACTCTTGATGCTTCTTACTTTGTTGTGTTCAACCATGAAATTGCCACTTTCCTTTTTCTTCTGGGTATATGATGTTGCTCAACCCTTCAGAGAAAGAAAGACCAAACAAACAAATTAATCATTTAATGCAAGCGATCCATCCAGTTAAGTCGTTCTCCGTTGAATTAGATCACTTCCTATTAGAATTATTTGTCTTTTGGTGAATTTCTGCTTTTTTGTTCACTTCAAATTCTTTATTGTTATATCAATTAGTTAAACTATGAAGTCACCTAAGATATCTTCTTAAGTTAATGGTTTTTTATGAGTTTCTGAGGAGCTATAAAGCAACATTATGATGATTCAGGTCCCATGACTTGTTCACTGAACTTTGGAGCTTAGTTACTTTTCAGCTGCATTACTCAAAAGTTGACTTCAAATACCTTTAAACAAATTTCAATTGTTAACGACATCAGTTAAAATAGTGATAGAGATCTATTTCTGTCTTTCTGTATCTTGTCTCAAGGATCTCTTGTTTACTTTTTGTTTGAGTTGCAAAGTGTCAAATATTGCTACAGTGCCGATATCTGATATAAATATTACTTTCTTATTTAAATGCACAGGATAAACTATGCCTCAAATTGTGGACAAATATGTGGATATCTGTACAGCTATGATTATAGAAACAATCTTGATATATACGATGTAAAACACCAAAAAGTGTGTTCACTGGCACGGTTTCTTTTGAAGTGTATGCGTGTTTTCTTCAAACTTTTCTCTTATTAGGGGAAAAAGAGTTATGTTCTAGCTTCTAGACGTCTCCTTTTAGAAAAAAGGAGCTGTAGACTTCAGCGTTATTACATGTCCATCATGTGCATCACCCAAATGATTTATTTAATTAAACTGGTATAATGCACATGCATTTCTTTGGCATGTCATATGGTCCCTTACTTTTGCGGTGACAATGAGACACTTTTCTTTGTTAATGTTTAAACTTTCTTGCAGTTGTTCTGCGTATGATAAGCTTTGGTCATGACTATCATTGGACTGACCAATATAATCATTTTGATCAAAAGGTATGGTTGTTAGTACCAGCGTTCTGGGTCTTCTCATGAACCGATTGAGTGTTGTTAATGCACCTTTTTCCTCTCCTGACTGTTGCTCAGGGATATAGGGCTAAATGGTTTCATATATGCTTTGAGTTATTTAGGTTCGTGGAAACGTGAATCTCATTCATATCTCATGTTGGAAATGCTTGATGTATGATTCTTGAACCAAAAGGACTCTTCACTGATATTTGAACTGACCTACTTCAATGCTATCTTCTTATGGTATTTCAATACATAGTGTGATATATTTTATGGTGAAACCTGCAAATGCTTGAGCAGATGCTGTGAAGTGAAGGTACATGATTGTTGATGGGGAGCCCGAAAACAGTATGTTTGGCATGTTTTGGTTTAAATGCATGATGTGGTGAAGATATCGTCAAGTTTTATTTTGACAGATAACCATCAGAAATAAAACTAAAATGGACTGTAAGTTAGTTGGATACAGAGTTGAAATAAGGCAAAATAATCAATGGCAGGAAATAGAACTAAAATGGTTATTTCTTTCCATTGTATTATCCTGATAGCTGGGACAGTGTTTGATGCCTGGTCTAGCTATGGTGAGAAAGGTTGAAATTTCTATATCTACTTTTCTGATCTGTTTCTCATTGAAGATTCTCTCTCTCTGTCTTTTTATTTTATTTTATGATAGAAGCATGTGCAGCGCTGCGATCATTGTTCAACAGGCAAGACATGCTACCTGCTCTTACAGGTCAGCTCTTGTCTCAACCACAGTTACTCTAATACAATGGTTTGCAATATTTAGGTTGCATTTGGATGGAAGTATTTGAGGATGGATTTGAAATTCATAGTCTCAAATCCATTGTTGTTTGGATTACCATGGATTTGGAAATCCATGATTACATTTTGAGTATATTTTAAAGGATTTGACTGGATTTGAAATCCATTTTCTAAATCAATGCATTTCAAATCTCTCCATCTGACCATCCAAACACAGCTTTAGATAATTTAAACATCTTCTGAAGCTTACTTGTGAGTCTTTTTTAACTACTCTACTGGATATTCTTTCCAGGAGAGACGGGTTACAAATGACAAATTCTCATTTCCAACATATTTGTGCTATTTGGTGTATGCTCCTCTTTATATTGCTGGACCAATCGTTAGCTTCAATGCATTTGTTTCGCAGGTTTGTTATGCATATTTCTTTTTATTGTGCATATGAGATTCTTTACATGTCATTTACAGGGTTATTTAGTTAAAAGAGAGTTATATGCCATTTATACTGTTTTTGTATTTGTGAGCCAATAGGACATTACAAATGACTGTCAATTAAGTATTTGACATGTTACATGCTATTTTTTCCTGTCAGTTTCGGTCATAAAAGTTTTTCCAACCTATTGCATAGTCTGCAAAATCAGACTCACCAGTTGAGACTAACGAGGCTACCTCTTACCCCTGCTCCCCATAAGTTTGAACTATCAACTATCTGCAAACGAGAACTTTGCTGATACTTAGCAACGGAGTAATGAAATTGGATACACCTGTCAATTGCAAAATGCTTTAATATATGAAATTTTCCAGTTACAATGTATATAAATTGTAAATTGTATTAACTCTTCTATTAAATATTAATCATCTTATATATTAATACTGTAGACCTCAATTAACTGTATATACTTCTCTTGATGGATCATATCGTACTATCATACTATTATATAATTTCTTGTTTTAGAAGGGATGAATAAAGTGACTTATCATGTTTCTGCCAGTTGGATTCTCCCCAAAGCATTTATTCTTCCAGAGAAGTGGCTTGGTATGGAATCCGTTGGGTATTCAGTCTTTCCCTGATGGAATTAATGACGCATCTCTTATACTACAATGCCTTTGCCATCAGGTGTGTGGCTTACAAATTCATGGTTATAGGTGAGATTTTGGTTATCATCTACATGTTCTGAATTAAATTATTCTTTGCAGTGGTTTGTGGAAACAACTGTCTCCCACAGATATCTTTATAATTGGATATGGTGTAAGTTGTAATCTTAGTATTCTCTGGTTCTCCTATAACTTTACTACTTTAGTAACAGTTATTTTTGTGTTCTGTAGTTTTTTGTGGCAATAGTCTTCTATTAAAATTAGTCCCTTTAAAAGTGTGGATAAACTGTGAGTTGTTGATAGGAGGCAATCTCTTTCCATGTCAGCGTGCTTGCATCTATTAGAAACGGACTTCAGGGCCAAAAGAACAACATCAGAAGCAGATTTGGTCTTCTTATTAAATAATCATGTGCTAATAACATACATACAAAATCAAACAATTAATGTGTGATATTCATTTGCATTTTCAATTTATGAATTGCAAGGACCAGCATTCGTTTACAGGATTCTTTTACTGAAAGATAACAGGACATTTCCTTCCATCACTTCATTTGAACTTGATACATTTCCTTGTGCACTTTTGCATATGTTGTTCTGCATCAGAGCATAACGTCTGTAACTTGGTGGTGTACTAATAAAAACAGGTTCTGAACTTCATGTGGTTAAAATTTTTGCTGATCTGGCGCTACTTCCGCTTCTGGTCACTGGTAGATTTTTCTGGAAATAATTTCTTTTCATATCCATGCTATTTCCATGTTTGGATACATTAGGCATAAAAGATTCTACTCTAAAACATGTGTAGATTAATGGCATTGTGACTCCAGAGAATATGCCAAGGTGTGTAAATAACTGCCACAACTTGGAAAGTTTTTGGAAAAATTGGCATGCCTCATTCAACAAATGGCTTGTTAGGTATCAGTTTTTCTCCTTTTATGTACTTCCATTTCGGTTGTTTAGCAACATATTAGTGTCAGACAACAATGCGTACTACCTTTTTTCTGTTAGGTACGTCTACATACCTCTTGGAGGTTCCCAAAAAAAGCTGCTCAATGTTTGGGTCGTCTTCACGTTTGTTGCTGTGTGGCATGATTTGGAGTGGTAAATTGCTTCTTCGGGGTTTTCATGTTTTGATTCTTCCTTTTATCATGCTCTAGCTGCTAACATGACAGTTTGTTTCCTCGTCTTTCAGGAAGCTTCTTTCTTGGGCATGGTTGACATGTATATTTTTTATCCCAGAAATGCTCGTAAAATCAGCTGCCAATGCATTTCAGGTATTTTTCGTATTACCTTCTCCTTTTCTCTCATTTCTGTTATGTGATAAGCTTTAAACTGCTAACTGTTTCAGGTTGAGGGTGATTTGAGAAAATTTATGTTTCGTGAGCTTAGTGCTGTTGCTGGTGCAATAACAATAACTTGTCTGATGGTTTGTCTTCTACTGAGTCATGATTAAGTACATTTTTGTTGGGAAAGTGAAAATGTGAAGGTATGGGTAATGCAGGTGGCTAATCTGGTGGGATTTGTGATTGGACCATCTGGGATTAACTGGTTGGTTTCTGGGTTCCTCCAGAAAGAAGGTTGGTGTGTCTGTTTTGGTTTCTATATGTGGTACGGAGGAGCACTGTACATTACATTATATTTGATATGTTTTGCAGGTCTACCTACACTTGGTGGCTTGTTGATTACATTTTATGTCGGGACCAAGGTAGGTATATATATTACAAAAAACAGAAGAGATATATTTAATATGTTGGTTGAGTTTAATAGTAATGGGAAACGTGCAGCTTATGTTTCATATTGGTGATGCTAAGCAAAGGAAGGACAAGAGTAGATGATATTGTTGTTTGGATAGCAGCTGCTTTTCTACATCATGCAGCTTTCTTATTTGTACAGCACCCTACCCTACCACTATAACATATTCCTACATTTCTCTATTTACACACATATTCTTGTTAACTCTTTACCGTTTGAAATATTCACAACCCCAAATGAAACTGGAACTAATAAATCGTACTCACCCAAATTTGGGATGCTTCGATTCAGTATTGCACATCTAAACAGATGTAGTGGGACAATTTGCTTCAGTAGTAGACACTCGTTTTTTTTTTTTTTATTTTTTTTTATTTTTATATATATATATATATATATATCAATATCAAATTTTTTAAAGTATACGGAAATCATAATTGAAACTGAAATAGAAGTTAGTCTTATAATAAACATGAATCCATAAATAACCTTGAAAGGAGAAAGTCGCCCAAAACTAGTGGTGTAGTAGGGTTATGTATGAAACTAAATGAATATAATGTCATATGGTTTTTCTTTTTCGTTTACATTCTAAGGTGTCATTCTTTTTTTGAGAGCTTCGAGCCGAAATACTATTAAGTAGCCAAATCGGCGTCACAGTTTACAATATGCAACAACAAAGGGGGGTATGTCACCAATGAGTTCCCTCGCAAAACTGGAATGAAAACACAAACGAGCTAAATTGTGAGTCATAGAGTAAGCAGTTCGCTTGGCCCAAAAAAAGGAAACAAAAATTAAAAGAAGTAGAAATGTACAAATATCTTCAATGATGGATCCAAAATAAGATAGATTAGCCGTCTTCTTCCTCAGAGCCTAATAGACTAGTGTTGAATCTATTTCGACTTCAATATTCCTTGCATTCATTTGTCTGGCAAGTAACCAGCCTTTCCGCAGGCCATAGCTTCAGTTATGTGGACGTCGTGTACCCCATCTTCTCTCCACGCACCAGGAACCATCACTTGCCCTGCCTCATTTCGGATACAACACCTACCCCAGTTCCTCCCTCTTTGCTGATAGATGCGTTTGAGTTAATCTTCAAAAAGCTCGCTGCTAGAGCCTCCCACTTGTCACGTGACCGTCCTTCCAGCTTCAGCACAAGTAACTTAGCTTCCAGGAAGTCCTGCAAATGATTAGCAGCTAATAATGCAATTCTATTATGATCGATCTTGTTCCCTTCAAACAGTCGCTGATTTCTCGCAAACCATAAAAACAATATATGCACTGCCATCATGGATTGGTATTTCTTGTCCTCCACTTGGCTAGGCAATACAACCCAATCCCCCATATCCTCTCTTCCTTTTACTTGCGTTATATCGTGTCAAAGTGGACATTGTTTCCAAAATTGTTCTGACCACGTGCAATCTCTAAGCACATGAATTGCAGTTTCATACCCCTTCCCGCACTTGCTGCATTCTAGATCAACATCTATTTTCCTCCGAATTAGGTTACAAGATACGAGAATAAGATTATGTACACATTTCAGTAGAAAGAGATTGATTTTTGTCGGTACGTCTAAATTCCGTATCCACTTCCAAATTCGTGAGTCCGTAGACGATGATGATGATCCCTCTATACCCTCCCTCAGAATTCGACTTGCAATCCAATACCCAAGCTTAACAACATACATCTCATCCTTAGAATTTTTCCAACAAAGGTGATCAGCTCCGGGGACTAATCAGATCGGTATTGATAGTATAGCCGCCTCTTCTTAATTGAAAATAGATCTCACAGCTTGGGCAATCCACCTTTTCGTAGTCGTTCATCAGCTAAAAAACTCTCATGTCCACTGATAGGTTCCCTATTGGTGATTAGGCTATAAAAATCGCTGATGTTGGGATCCATTTGTCAGTCCAAACTCGGATTGACTTGCCATCCCCCATGTTCCATATTACTCCATCTCCCAACATAACATGGCCCGCCAGAGTGCTGCGCCATATATAATTCGCATTGTTTCCCACATGAGCCTTTAAGAAAGAGCGGTTTGGGAAGTATCGCGCTTTTAGGCATGTATGTAAAACTGAGTTCGGATTTTGAAGGATATGCCATCTTTGCTTCACTAGCATTGAAATATTGAACGCTTCCAAATCTCTGAAGCCGAGGCCCCCTTCCCACTTCGGCTTACACAAATACCCCCATTTTTTTCAATGAATTTTTCGCTCCCCGTCTTTTTACCCCGCACCAAAACCTCGCAATCATCAAATTAATGAGTTTGTGGATCTTTTGTGGCATCAGAAAACATGTCATAACATAGGTGGGTATCGTTTGTGCCACCGATTTGATTAGTACCATTCGGCCTGCTTGCGATAGATTTCTGCATTAAGTTTCTTCTCGATTCTATTCACCACCGAGGTAAAAATTTCAGATTTCTTCCGACTCATGTTGGCCAGGAGGCCAAGATAAACTTGGTGGCGCTCCACCTTCGGAACCCCCATCGTCAACGCCAATTCATTGATACCTCATGCGGAACTCCTCCGTTAAAAGTGATCTTCGATTTCTCCTTACTAATTTGTTGGCTTGAAGCACTCTCCTATTTCCCAATCACCTCCTTAACTGCTTCTATTTCTCTTCTGTTGGCTCTGCCAAAAATAATACTATCGTCTGCAAAAATATAAATGAGATACCCTTGGTGCTCTACGGCATATCGAAGCACCATGTAGCATGCCATTGCTCTCGGCTCTGCGAAGTAAAGATGAAAAGGCCTCTGCATAAAAAAGAAACAAGTAAGGGGATAATGGGCCCCCTTGTCGGAGTCCCCTAGATTGTATAAATTTATCACCCAGTTTTCCATTAATCAAGATCGAGTACGAAACAGTTCGGACACATAGCATAATTAAGTTCACCATTCTATCCCTAACCCTATTTTAAGCATGATACTCTCCAAGAATTCTCATTCAACTCGGTCATAAGCTTTGCTCATGTCCAATTTATAGGCAAAAAGTTCCTTTTTCTTGGCACCATTATGCTTCATATAAAGAAAGATTTCATATGCTAACACAACATTGTCCGTAATAAGCCTATTAGGAACAAATGCAGACTGACTCATGTCAATAAGGGAAGATAAGCACTTTTTCAATCTATTGGCTATAGTCTTCGTAATAATTTTAAAATGATGTTACAAAGACTTATAGGGCAGAAATCTTTCGTGTATTCGGACTTTTTCTTCTTAGGGATTAGGACAATATGTGTATGATTTATAAAGCTAGGGTCCCCCTAATTATTAAGGATATCAAGAATGCATGCAATGACATCGGTATTAACTACTGACGAGAATTTTTGGTAGAAGGTTGTTGACATACCGTCAGGGCCCAGAGCCTTCGTAGGATACATTTGAGCCAAAGCTGCCCCCACCTTCTCTTTCGTGAAAGGTTCAGATAGATCTTTCAGCATTGCGGCGTCAACCTTCTGATCAATCGTATCAATCACACTTTCACTTCCACTACACTGCCCACCTCTAAATAGATTCTCATAGTAGCTTTGGAAAATATGGGCAATCTCTTTCTCATCTTCCCATCTCCTACCCCCTTCATCAATGATATATTATATAGTGTTCCTCTTAGGTTAGCCCAATGCCACTCTATGAAAGAAAGTGGTGTTCTTATCTCTGTCTCTCATCCAATTCACCCGAGATCTCACATGCCATAATGCTTCCTCCCGTTGCATTAGAGTTGCAATTTTATCCTCTGTCGCACGACATGCCAAGTTCGACTTTGCATCTTCTAAAGTTGCTCCCGTAATGTTTCCAATTTCTTGTTGATATTTCTGAAATGAGCACTGTCCCACTGCTTAAAGGCTGATTCTTTGTTTTGAATTTGTTCCGCTACTGCTATGGTAGAACAACAGCCCATATGGTGCCATGCATTCTTCACAATATATTGGCACCCTTGATCTTGGAGCCACATTGTCGTAAATATGAAAAGTTTCACCTTTTTCCTATTCACTGAGGTCTTGATGTACCGACTGTTCTTTTTATGCCACGAAGCTAGAATTGGACAGTGGTCCGATTCTTGGCGAACAAGATGGGAGACCGAGTAATCTAGAAAAAGTTCAATCAGTTTTAGGTTTGCCAAACCCCTATCAAGCCTTTCTTGTATGTTCCTAGCTCCTTCTTGACCGTTGGTCCAAGTGAAATTATAGCCATCGAACCCTAGATCCTCCAATCCGGATACCGTCAATGCATCTCGAAAATCCTCCATTTTCTTGTTCTCTATACATCTGCCTCCTTCTTTTTTCAAATTGTACTGAATTTCATTAAAAACTCCCAAGCATAACCACGGACTGGTCGTCCCTTACCCAAGCCCCTTCAACAATTCCCATGCCAGAATTTTGTTACCGTCTTCCGGCCAGCAGTAGAAACCCCTCAATCTCCACATCGACGTCCCATTGTTACTGCTAATAAGGGCATCAATATGGTCCAAAGATCGCGATTGTATAGAGACATCAAGGCCGTCATTCCATAATAAAGAGAGTTCTTCGCTTCGTCCCCCTCCACTTAAGTTACAATCGACTGTTTCGCCACATTCAAACCCAAATTTGAGTCTTATACTGTCCATTTTGAACTGTAGTAGTCGTGTCTCCATTAGGAACACAACTTCGGGCCCTTCCCGTCAAACTAAGTCCAAAGAAACCCGAACTGTCCGTGGGTTTCCAACCCACAACAGTTCTAGCTTAGACAACTCATTGGGGTAGGCAGGGTTGGCCATCTGCGACCTCCGCCATTGTATTAGAAATAGTGTCTATCTTCCTCTTTTTCATTATCATATACTCGCAATCATGATCCACGTTCATATCTTTGGGTTCATCTAGGCTCCGTTCTGTGGTGCTTTGGATGGTTTCGGTTAGTATATGATAGACTGGTGTGGTTTGAGATTTGTGTGCAGCATTCTGGGATGGTTTTCGTTTCCAGGTGGTGGCCTTGTATGTTTGAGTTTCTGATGGGTGGGTAGTAGGAGGTGTGTGTTTAGGCTCGACTCTTGTGTTTGAGGGGTACATGGGAATGTTTAGCAACGAGCTTCGTAAGTTCGGAGATGGGTGTAATGTTGGACATTCTGTATAGCGTAATTATGTCACGGGTTCCTAGTGGTTGGCTATTCGGTTTATGTCCCTGTGCGGGGTGGTGGGTTTAGTGAGGATATTTGGCCTGAGGGGGTTGTTATTCGTGGGTCCATTGCCTGGAAGTCTTTCTGGGCTTAGGTCTTCATTCAGGTTGATTAGAGTCTGGTTTTTGTGATGCTCTGTTCTTTTGAGTTTGAGGGGGTGGCTTTTGGAGTGAGGAGGGATTGCCGATTGATGGTGTTTTAATTGGGTTAGTGGTTGTGGTTTCTGGTGGGGTATGTGTGGGTTTAGTAGTAGCATAAGTCATCTGTAGGAGGAAGGATTTAGCTAGAAGCTCAATATCAGCTTCGGTTGGTAGGTGGTTTTGTAGGAGTTGTTTTGCTATAAGTGAGTCGTCCTCTGATGTGGGCCTAGTGTTATGCTGGTGTTGGTGTTTTGGGGTAGTGTTATGGGTTATTGTGGGTGTTGCATGGGTATTGTAGGTTATTGTGGATGTGGCATGGGGTATTGTGGGTGTTGCATGGGTATTGTGGGTTATTGTGGGTGTTGTATGGGTATTATGGGAGTGAGTGGTTGCATGGTTTTTTCCTGAGTTTGCATCGGACATATCAACTGTAGAAGGAAAATCATGCAAAATAGCATCAGTTGGAGTATTGGAGTTACCACTTCGATTTTTGTCCACGGTTTGGTTAAGAACTGCATCTGTGAAGAGGGATCTTTGGGAAGTTGATCCTTTGGTTTTAGTCTCTTCTGGTTGTCGCAGCCTCTTCAGGGGAGATGCCTTCAACATTGGCCCATATTTGGTCTCAGACGGAGCCGGGCACTCATTTCTGTCGTACTCTTCGCATGACTTATACCAGTGGCCGATAAGTCCGCAGCAGTAGCAATATACAGGTAGTGTCTCGTATTTGAGAGGCATCCACAACTTTTCACCCCTTAGTCGGATCAAAATACCTCTCAGCAAAGGTTTGCCCATATCAATAGTTACCTTGAATCTCAAATACTTCCCAACAGTGGCCCCTTATTCTTTATCAAAATTCACCAGGTCGCCTACTTGCAACGCAATGGATCGAAGGAAGCTCTCCTTGTAGCCCAATACTGGTGCATCGTAAGCTCGTACCCATAGAGGGCTCTTCGTAATGGTTACCGAAGATGGTTGTTCAGTTCCTCAGAGTCCTTTAAGTGCAAATAAATACCCCTCAAAGTGCCACAATTGCATCTCCATTGTGCGTCTCTTAAGTGTGGGGTCTTGAAAGGTAAACTAAAACATGTCGTCTCCCCATCCTCGAACTGTCATTTTCTTCCTCGCCTTCCTCACAACTTTCTTCATCCGATTCATCGAGGTCCAAAACCCTAGAATCCCTTTCAGTTAAGGGATCCATCTCATAGAACCTCAACAGTTCTACAAGTGATCCGGTTTGATTGATACGATTGACGGCGAGACCTCCGTAGATCGATATTGTCTAGAACCTGAAATAGTAAGAGGAAACTGAGTAAATAGACGCTAGGGCGCAATATTACATCCCAGTCAAGCCATCACAACCCATCCAATATAATCAGTTCGAAAACAGTGGAAGGAAAGAAAAAACCAAAAAAGATTAATAAGATAAGAGATTAGAAAGTAGAAGGCTAAACAAAGAGTGAAGGCACTGTGCAGCAATGATTCACCGGAAGAAGGTGGATGACCAAGGATGAAATCCTAATGAAAACCTTGTGACAGCAAGGAACCCTAGCCCCTTCTAAGATGAGAACATTAATTCTCTTTTATTTTGAGAATAATTTTATACGTAAAATTATAATATATTTGTATATTTTTTTAATCTAGTTATTTCATTTGGGATGATTTAGGCTTGTTTGATCAGTTTAATCGTGTCATAGGGCAACTTGGTTGGGAGCTTGAGCTCTTTAGTAGGTTCGACGACAACTTCAAACTGGTTTTCTCTCTAGCCGAACTGCCTAGTTCCAGTTTTCATCGCACTAAATTGGCTTTGTTTTGTAATTGCTTAGATTTTCTTTAGCCAATGTTAGTCTTACTCTGAACACCTTTATCTGCCGGCTTGTTGCATGAAAAGGTTTTTAGTTTGTCTCTTGTGAGTGACCCTCCTATGGTCTCCACATTTTTCGCACATTCCTTTGTTTTCTTTTCTTTATTTATAATACTACCTATTTAGATTTAGGCTAGTTTGATGCAACTCAACATGATTCTTAGTTTTTTAGAATATCTAATTAATTTGGAACCATACCACAAATTTTTCCCAGTATAGTTTGGTTAAGGGAAAGTCAATAATCAACAAATTATTTTCGATTTGGTATATTTTCATTACGATTTTCGGCACAATCCGATAAAACTCAAGATTCGTGCATACTCCTCTGAATACATTTTTGTTGGATGGAGGACATTTTTATCCTCCGTGTTTTAGGTTTTTTTTAGCTAAGTTCAAATTAAAGGAATTATAATGCAACGATAGAAAGATTCACTGAAATTGAAAAGATTCCAAACTGATTTCTTTTGGAAAATAAAATAAGATTGCTGGATACCATATCAATCTTAATAGTTACACGAGATTTAATGTCATGGATTCAAACCCAATCTCCTTTAATCCACACAAAGCTTATAACTTTTCCTAGGTTTTCATTTTACTAGCAAAACTACGAGCCACACATGTAAATCATTATTTTTGCAGAATAACTTTATTTCTAATCATTTTCTAAATTATCAAAATAAATTATGTATATTAACAAATTGCCCAATTAAATATTTTTAGATATGATTTTATTTTATAACTAAATGATACTATAAGTGTATAATTGATAAAAAAAAATCATAAATTTAAGAATTTTTTATTGCGTTAAGTTGTAATTGTTTTATAATAACTTTAAATTAAAATTAAATTTTGAATTACATAAAGCTATGATAATTAAATAAATATTCAAATTAAATCGTATTATATTTAACATTTTGATAGTATTTACATAAAAGAAAATAAAGTAAATGTGTTGTTTTATACACTTGTTATCCGTTTCTCCTTAATTCCTTATTATAGTCATATAAAATAATACTTGCACAATAGTTCTATTTATATAGTAGTCTAAATAAAATAAAATAAATGTTAAAAACCCTCGCAATCCAACAAAAATAATAATCACAATTTTATCTCATATGAATAACTAATTGATTCTTTCCTAAACAAGAATAACTAATTTATTCAAAAAAATTGTTGAAACTCTTCGCAATCCAACGAAAATCATAACTATTTTCATGTGAATAATTATTTTCCTCAAGATAGTTTTTTTCAATTTCAGTAAAGTGTTTTGATACACATTGATTATACATGTATTTAAGTCGAAATAGGATAGTATTTTATAGCATTTACATGCATAGTGGTTAAGAATTGTATGAATTTATGAAATTTGGACCATTTGATGTGTATTGGTTCGTTTTGTAGTGTTTTCATAGTTTTTTCAGGTCAAAATGAAGAGTTTATGAGATTACACGAAGAACATGTTGAAGAAAGGATGAGTTGGACCATGAAATGGGCTGAAAACAAGGCCCAACGACAGAAGGGACCGACGTGGTCGCGTCCAAGACGTACTCGATCGCGTCGAAGGGCTGAAAGCAGCGAGTCCAGAACTCAGTGACGCAGTCGCGTCACTGACCAACTCGGTCGCGTCGATGAGTTAACTCGATCGCGTCGATGTTTAACTCAGTTGCGTCGAAGGTGGCCAAGAAAGAACAGGTTCAACTGACGCGGTAGCGTCAGTTTTGACGCGGTCGCGTCCGAAAGTGCAATTCTGTTTCAAGTAGGATTCGGATCCTAAACTCCCCAGGATGGTTCCGGAGTTTATAAAAGGACAAGTGAAACTCGTTTTTTAGAGAATCATCTACATTACATCATATACACTTTGAAGAAAGCAACTTGAAGAACGAGCACACAAAGATTGACGAGCCGACATAGTCGGGTTTAATTATTTCTTATCTAGTTTTTAATTCTTTATGATGTATTCTTTGAATTATTGTAAGGATTTGATACTAGGCATGAGTAGCTAAATTACTCGTGTCCTAGGGTTAGAGAGTAGTGTTTATGACAATGTTTTGATTTAAGGTTTTGATTTATAGACTCCAGTTTAAGTATTTATCTATACGGTTGTTTTATTCCTAAGCATAAATTGATCACTTAGGCTTTGTTACACGTTTAACTATTTTGCTTCGAGAGAAGGGAATTGTTTAAAGACGCACGACATATAGCACAGTTGTCTATGACTATGTGGGCAAGGGTTAAGGGCATTTTAGGAGTTGTTAGGATTAATTGACTCGAGAGGGTAGTTGTCCTAATCAATCCACGAGTTATTCTCTTCGAGAGGAGGATTAAGTTACTTAAGTGCCGCCTAATAAATACTAAAACTTGGTTTAAAAGTCTATAAGTTGAACTTAATCAACATTGAAGTAATTCATGAAATCGAAGCCCTAGAATACATTCTCGTTAATTGGAATTTAATCGTTTGACAAGTTAAATTAATTAGTATATTTAGTTCATTAAAATCAATCTCACAAATTGAGTGTCTAGTTAGAATAATCCTATAAATTGAGGTGTCGATCTGCGTCAACCTATTCTTTGAGGATCGACCTTGACTTATCCTATACGCATCTACACCCGTATACTTGCGGTATTTTGGGTTAGAAATTAGGCCTGTCATACTTATTCTTCTTATGTCGAAATTCCCCGCATACTCTCTAACACGTGCACACACACGCACACACATATATATAAATACAAAGGGCAATGACATTGACTGTACATACTGATTCAATTTCGCACAATTTCTTATTTTTTCATTAATCTTTATAAATTAAATTTGTTTTTTTATTTTTCTAAAATTTAGTATCTAACAGATTATGTCGATGAATATTTTGTCTATTTTCTTTTATTTGCACCAAATATTATGTTTAAATGTGCATTTTTACAATATTCACTCAGAAATGGTAAAATTTCTTACTGTATAATTCAAAAGGCACAAAAATTTAATAATAGTTTAACAATTAACCTATTAAAGTATATAATTATGTATAGGTTAAATGATTAAATGTGACTACCCTTAAGCAAAAAACATAGTGTGGTTTTAAACTATTGAAAAAATAAAACTTAATTATTGGACATCCCTCCTCATTCGTATCCATGATCCACTTTTGACTAGAACCACTTTTCTCTAATATAAAGTGATTTGACTGTTATTTTAAACATGCAACTTCTATTCTGAAGATTAAGACGAATTTTATACTTAAACTTATTTTATTCATATTTAAAATATTTTGATAAGATTTCATAATTAATATGATCATTCTGTTTTCCATTATAAAATAAATAAAACATTATTATGGGTTAATTCATCCCAAAAAAACAAAGGATTCCAACTAAAATTAAAAAAAAAAGAAAGAAAGTAAAACTGGAACCCTTCTAAGAAACAGTGTATCGTATAACTTAAAGTAAAGTGGTAGTATATGTCTTCTCTCACTCTCAGTATCTTGTTTGACTTCAAGAAAATCAGTGGAAAATTCCTAATACGCCCTAGCCGACTGTTCTCTCTTCAACGATCGGTGGCTTATTGCCGCCGGCCATACACCCTTTTCGTTAGAGATTTCATTCCTCCAAGCGACCACATCAATATCCTACGCACCAATTCATCGTCATCATGGTCAGCGATCTGCTACTAGCCTCTTTTGGAATAGAACGCATTGAAATTGTATGAGCCATATTTCGCTCTCGTGCTACGGCATAGCAGCACCGAGTTCATCTGTTTTGGTGTCAGATCTGATTTTCTACAATTTGTAGCCCTACATACCATAACTTAGTACAACGCTTTCCATCCCTTTACTGGCAGTCCCATTAATTTTTCAACAAAGTCAATCCCTTTACTTCCTTGGAGCTCTCGTGCTGCTACTTTCCTCTCATTCTGATGGCAGTCCCATCGGATATCTGTTGACTGTTAGTATTTGGTATGTAGAGGTGTATAGACGAAGATGTATAAATGCAGACAAAGCCGAGGCTAGAGTTTGACTCTATATCCGTAAGACGAAATTGCCACATACTCAGGTGCAATACGTCTAATAGCAACGCCTCCAAGATACAACGACTTTAAAAACTTCAAACCGCTGCACTACGAGTGGGAAGTTATCGACGAACGTACTCGGATATTTGGAATTTTCGGACTCTACTAATGCAGAATTTGGAAAGCTTTTGAATCTCAATGAACTTGTGAATTTGGAATCAATGAAATGAAATCTGCAAGGGCCTATATATATATATTGAAGAGTTGTGGTGCCTTTTTGGAAGGCACCTCTTCACCCCTTGGTGGCACCCTTTGGACTGGACCCACCAGTTCGCTGAGCGGTCACACCCTGACTGACTCGAACCGCCACGATCAACGTTACCGCACCGCCTGACTCGAACCGCCACGAACCCGCAAGCTATCCGTCTGGACCACTTGGCCAAAACTTTAAGGTTCCTCCAGCTCCTCGCGACGACGCGTACGTGCAAAGTGCGCCTCTAAAGCGACTCAATGAGACATGTGCGACGTGAGCGTGCGAGCCCGGGCTCGGGCTCGGATGGTGCTTCGTACCATCCTCGGGTCCATTTTAGCCAAATGCTAATATCCCACTAGGATCTACCATAGGGGAGCACACTTGATAACTAATTTATCAAGTGCTCTACTAAATAAGGAGTATCCACTTACTCCAACTTTTCTATGTGGGATAAGTTCCCATATGTTTCCTTTATAAAACTCTTTAACTTCCAAGTTTAAGTTCCAAACTTTGACAATTAATATCTCATTCACCCGAAATTAGTTTTGAGCATATTAATATATTAAATTTGTCTACTCGAAACATAGATTATGAATTTGCAACTTGTTTCCATTTTTAACAAATGGATTGAAATAATTAAATTAGTCAATTTTGGGTCAAAACCTAAAATTCCAAACTAATTTTCAACAATCCCCCACATGAATGATATTAATGCCATGCAAACCTAAGAAAGTCCCAACGAGCCATCCCTTCATTAGGATAGGTAGCTTCAGGCTTTGAACCTTCCCTAGTGAGATAACATCGTATTTACTCGCCGCTCAATGAACACGATGTCTTGAACTGGTAAACTTTTGTGTAAATCTAGTACAATGATAACCACAAAGTAACGAATCTAATATCCTTTTGGTTCTCACGTTGTTGTCCATTTTGGCCGTGGACCTTATCTCGGATTCATAACTGTGTAATTAAAATATTATATTTGTCAGTTTGAAGCAGCCCCACTTCACACTTATATAGGTGATCTCCTATTAAAGGTACCCTGAAATACCTCACCACGAAGGTATAGGAATCATTAAAAGCTGTTAAGCTTACCCTCACCACACATCATCAGGTTTTGTACCAAATAAGTACAATTGACACTTGAACGAAATTGAGAATGAGCTTGAAATTTATTTTTCAAATGCAAAACTGAGTGCTTCAAAGCTTAGTTATCTCGTTGAACTAAGTTCTTAGGATCCTCTAGTCATCATGGACGAGTTACCACTATGAACACTCTTTAGTGTGTGGGTTTTAGCCCCATTCCCCTTACCGTGCTATACATTTGATCTCGACCAATGCCTTTAGTTAGCAGATCCGCAATGTTTTCTTTTGACTTTACGTAGTCAATGGAGATTACCCCACTTGAGATCAAATGTCTAACAGTATTGTGTCTCCTTCGGATATGTTGAGACTTACCATTATACATGTGGCTTTGTGCCTTCCCTATAGCAGACGTGCTATCACAGTGTATCATCACGGGAGCAACCGATTTACACCAACCGAGAATATCCTCTAAGAAGTTCCGAAGCCATTCTGCTTCTTCACCAGCTTTGTCTAAAGCAATGAACTCCGATTCTGTTGTGGAACGAGCTATGCAAGTTTCTTTAGAGGATTTCTAAGCCACAGCTCCTCCACCTATAGTGAATATATAACCACTGGTGGATTTTGAATCTTTTGTATCAGATATCCAGTTTGCATCTGTGTATCCTTCCAATACGGCAGGGTATCTTGTATACAAAATTTCATGATTCATGGTATGTTTAAATACCTTAAAACTCTCATAAGACTTTTCCAGTGATCCTTGTTAGGATTTCTGGTAAATCTACTAAGTTTGCTAACTGAATATGCTATATCCGGACGCGTACCATTTGTCAAGTACATCACGCTTCCGATAATTCTTGCATATTTCAGGTGCAGCACTGGGTCTCCTCTATTTTTGGCTAAGTGTAGATTAACATCTACGGGAGTGTTAGCCGGGGGTACGTCATAAGCATCAAATTTCCTCAACACATTCTCAACGTAATGAGCTTGTGATAGAAAAATTCCATCAGGAGTTCTAGAGATTTTCATCCCTAGAATGACGTCAACCAGACCCATGTCCTTCATGTCAAAATTTCATTTTAACATGTTTTTAGTATTCATGATCGAGTCATGATTACACCCCGTAATAAGCATGTCATCGACGTATAGACACATTATCACATAATCTTCTGGAGTGCCCTTTATATAGACACACTTATCGCACTCATTCATTTTGAAACCATTAGAGAGCATAACATTATCAAATTTTTCATGCCAATTAAGAGGTGCTTGTTTGAGTCCGTACAAAGATCTAACAAGTTTACACATCTTCTTTTCTTGGCCAGCCACAACAAACCCTTCAGGTTGTTCCATATATATCTCCTCCTCCAATTCCCCATTTAGGAAGGCCGTCTTCACATCCATTTGATGTATCTCAAGGTTATTTAATGCTGCAATAGCAATGAGAATTCTAATGGAAGTGATCCTCGTAACAAGGGAATACGTATCAAAGAAGTCGTAACCTTCTCTTTGTTTGAACCCTTTGGCTACCAATCTAGCCTTATACTTATCAATGGATCCATCAGATTTATATTTCCTTTTTAGGATCCACTTGCATCCAAGTGGCTTACAACCTGGTGGTAGATCTACAATCTCCCACGTGTGATTTTGCATGATGGTCTCGATTTCACTGTTTATTGCTTTTCCACGTTCATTTCAGGAACCTCTGATTTTTGCACCAAAAATCGATATGCACTACTGTTATGCGCATATCCAATGAACATGCAATCAATAGTTTGGGGTCCTATTTTCACTTGTTTTGGCTTAGGTACTTCAACCTTAGCTAGGCACCCCCGTACTTTGAGGTAATGGTAGGAAGGTTTTCTTCCTTTCCAAAACTCGTACGGAGTTTTGTCCCTCTTCTTATGTGGCAATTTGTTAAGAATGTAGTTGGCAGTCAAGATTGCTTGCCCCCTCATGTTCTGGGGTAAACCCGAACTTATCAACATATATAGCATTCATCATCTCTTTTAGAGTTCGGTTCTTGCGTTCTATAACACCATTTGATTGAGGTGAATATGAAGCTGTAGTTTGATGAATAATACCGTTTTGTTGGCAAAAATATTCAAATGGAGCTACATATTCTCCACCTCTATCCCTTCGAATCACTTTGATTCTATTGCTAAGTTGATTTTCACCTTCATTCTTATAACTTTTGAACACCCCGATGACTTCATCTTTGCTTTTCAAAAGATATACATAACAATATCTTGTGCAATCATTAATAAAAGTAATGAAGTTATTTTTACCACCTCTAGTTTGCACAAACTTCAAATCACACACATCAGTATGGACAAGTTCTAGAGGTGAAGTACTTCTATCCACTGAATGAAATGCTGTTTTGGCCAATTTTGCCTCCACACAGATCTCACACTTTTATGAATCAAATTCCATTCTAGGAAGTAAATCTAAATTCACTAAACGTCGAAGTGTATTTTGATTTACATTTCCTAATCTGCCATGCCATAAATTAGAACACTCAAGTAAGTAATTAACTTCACTTATATTAATATTGCGCTTAATGTTGCGCTTTATAGTCATCTTGAAAAGGCTTTTTTTGAGATAGCCTTTCCCAATAAATTGACCACATTTGGTCAGTACAAATTATTTGCTTAAAAACAAGCCTAAATCCGGCCTTACTCAATAAAGAATCGGAGACTAAATTCTTGCGAATGTCTGGGACATGCAGCACATCCACGAGAGTTAGTTCTTTTCCCGATGTCATCTTCAACACAACTTTTCCCAATCCTACCACCGGAGACGTTGCAGAGTTTCCCATGAAGAGCTTTCTGCCAGTGATCTCTTGGTAAGTGGAGAACAGTTCCTTGTCTGAACAGATATGCCGGGTAGCCCCTGTGTCGATCTACCATTCCCTTGGATTATCTACCAAGTTAGCCTCAAACACGAGGACAGACAAATCCATTTCAGATAGTTCTTCTGGCAAGGACTTGTGCTCGGCAAGGTTGACTTGATTCTTTTGGCCTTGATTTGCCTTCTTTGGCTGTCGACATTCACTCGACTTGTGTTCGTGCTTATCACAATTGTAACAGCTACCTTTAAACCTTTTGTTCGAGGTCTTCTGTTGTTTATTAGAGCTAGCACCGCATTTCTTCTTCTTGCTACTTTCAGACTCAGCCAAATTCACACGTGCCTCTCCATGGTTCTTGTTGCTTTTGACTTCAGATTTTCGGTTGTCTTCCTCGATCCGTAGTCTCACGATCAAGTCCTCAAGCCCCATTTTCTTGCATTTGTGCTTGAGATGATTTTTGAAATCCTTCCATTAAGGCGGTAGCTTCTCTACAAATGCGGCTACTTGAAAGGATTCAGATTGTTGCATACCTTCGGCATGAATCTCATGGAGGATCAACTGCAACTCTCGAACTTGGTCCATGACCGTCTTCGTGTCCACCATTTTGAAGTCGAGGAACCGTTCGACAAAGAATTTCTTCATTCCAGCATCTTCCGTTGTACTTTTTATCCAAAGATAACCACAATTCTTTTGCGGTTTTAAAAATGGAGTATACATTGTAAAGTGAGCCGTCTAATCCATTTAGAATGTAATTTCGACACAGGAAGTCACTGTGGTTCCAATCGTCCAAAGCATTCATCCCCTCTTTATCCCCCACTTCTACAGTAGGAGGATCTTCTCTAAGGAAATGAGCAAGACTGAGAGTTGTTAAATAGAACATCATTTTCTGCTGCCATCACTTAAAATCATTTCCGACAAATTTTGTCGGGTTTTTAGCGTGAGCAGCAGGAATTGATGGAGTAGAAATAGTAGAAGACATCTCCGAATATACTGAAAAATTTCATCTTACGCTGTTAGTATTTGGTATGTAGAGGTCTATAGACGAAGATGAATAAATGTAGACAAAGTCGAGGCTAGAGTTTGACTCTATATCGTAAGACGAAATTGCCACGTACTCAGGTGCAATACGTCTAATAGCACGCCTCCAAGATACAACGACTTTAAAAACTTCAGACCGTTGCACTATGAGTCGGAAGTTATCGACGAACGTACTCGGATATTTGGATCTTTCGGACACTACTACTAATGCATGGAAAGCTTTTGAATCTCAAGGAACTTGTGAATTTGGAATTAATTAAATGAAATCTGCAGGGGCCTATATATATATTGAAGAGTTGTGGTGGTGCCTTTTTTGGAAAGGCACCTCTTTACCCCTTGGTGGTACCCTTTTGACTGGATCCACTAGTTCGCCGGGCGGTCGCACTCGCAGGCTGACCCGCGCCCCGACAGGCGACGGGTCGCACCGGTTCGACCCGCCTGGCCTGCTGGCGGGTCGGTCCGACCAGACCCCGTGGGGTTGAACCGCCCGGTACGCTGGCGGGTCTCGGTCCAACCCGATCCAAGCTGGGTCGATCCGAACCGACCCGGTCCACGTCACCACACCGTCTGACTCGAACCGCCACAAACTCGCGAGCCATCCATCTGGACCACTTGACCAAAACTTTAAGGCTCCTTCAGCTCCTCACCCGGTCGATCCGACTCGACCCGGTCCACGTCACTGCACCGCCTGACTCGAACTGCCACGAACCCGCGAGCCATCCGTCTGGACCACTTGGCCAAAACTTTAAGGCTCCTCCAACTCCTCGCGATGACGTGTACGTGCAAAGTGCGCATATAAAGCGACTCAATGCGACATGCGCGTGCGAGCCCGGGCTGGATAGCTAGCCATACTTCACTGATAGAAATATCCGAGTACGTTCATCGATAAACGGATAGCTAGCCATATTTCCATCAGCCGATGACAATCCGTCTTGCTTCTCGTAGACTTATGCCATAGGGATTTATTTTCTCATTGTAGCCGGTTGGATAGCTAGCCATACTTCACTGATGGAAATCCTATCATGCTTCTCATAGGACGACAATTACCGTTCTTGTTCCGTTGATGGAAATGCCATCCTGTTTCTCGTAGGCGTACCATTCTTGTTTCGCTGATGAAAATCTCACTCGGCTTCTCACATGATGGCAGTATTGTTCTTGTTTTGCCCTCGTTCCCCGATGGCAAACCTATTGTATATTTATTAGTTCCATTTTTTCTCTCTATTTTACCTTACCAATCAGCCCGTGACACGAATGAGATTTATTTTCTTGTTTTTTTTTTTTTTTTTTTTTTTTTTTTTTTTTTTTTCTGATTTGTGAGAGGTCGGCTTGTGGCCTCCACATTTTTCGTTTCTTCACTTTATATATATATATATATATATAATAGCACCTATTGAATTATTTGCTTCTTAATATATGATTCAATACAAAATCAATATATCACCAAAAATAACAGTGGCAAAAAAACATGTCATATCCTAACACCAAATTCGTACCTCAACTTTGTTGGAGACAAACTTAAATATTACTTACCCAGGAAATAAAAAACTAAATGACGTGATATTGGATGACATAATAAATCTGCATGAAAAAATAATTTTGTTTAGTCAAATTATTGTATTAAACAATAGCATGATAATTCATTAAGCAGGGACAACAATATGCACTTCAATCTTACTATATAATAAAAGAGAACCCTCTATAAAAGAAAACTAGACATATTTTTCGGGACATTTCACATTACATTCTAAAAATAGTAGATTTAAATCATAAACTAACATAATAAGATATATGTATATATATGTATGTATATATATATAATACACACACACACACACACACACACACACATATATATATATATATATATATATATGGTAAAATTTTCCAAAATTAGTTTCAAATTTGAATTTGTTAGCAATTTTCTTTATAAAATATTATATGATACAATTTTTATTTATTCATTTTATAATAAATTATATCTTTTTTCATTTTTAATGTAAAACATAGCAAATTAATATGTTTCATGACCTTTAATTTGACATCATTGTGTATTTTATTTTATTTTTATTTTTTACATCTACATTGCATATTTTAAAACAAATTAAATTTGAAGTTATATTAAAACAAATCAAATTTCTTGTCGATTATTTATGTTATATTTATTTATGTAATATAAGTTGAGTTATTTGGTTGGGTATGAGATACAAATACAAATTAAATAAAAATTATGAATATTTTTTATAAATACTTTATAATACCCGTATATATTTAGTACTATTTTATTTAATTATCTTCTATTTATAATTTTTTTATGGGTCAAAAAAATCTTTTTAGTCAATTTAGTTTTCAAGGCCATGAGACACTATCTAGTTGTTAAAGCCCATCAGAATTCTATTAATTCCTAGATAAATAAGTAGTCATTTTTCAAACCCTAATATACAACTCATCTTTTTACATTGTTGTGCTGAAATTATTGCTTCAGTCGTTTCTGCCGGAATTCTAAAATAAAGGTACATACTTTCCATCTGATTTTGTGCCTTTTGCATATCATTTAATTATGTATATTAATATTAATCCGTTGATTTTTGGAATGTGAGATAGGGAATGTATACTAATGCTAAAACAACAAGTAATAATAATACTTTAAGCTTATGTGGTATGTAGGTGTATGAATAAATTTATCATATACATAATTTATGTGTATGATGTGTTTTCTATGTACATCATGTATATATAACACTGTGTGTGTGAGTTAGTAAAACGGGAATTAGCTTGATTTGGTTAAATAGTTGTTTGTACAAATAAAATGAAAATAAAGTGTGTACAAAAATGAAGTAGCAAAATCAAAACGCTCTATGAATAGACTAATACAATAGTCGAAAAACGCCGCGCAGTGCGTATATCTAAGTCCAATATCGAAACTACCACAAGCCGATAGAGACTAAAAAAATCTAATTATTAAAAGGATCAAATTTTCTTTTTCTTATATAGGTACTACACAGACATGCATGTGTATATCTATATGTGATGATAGATGATCTATATTATCTTTACATTCTGGAACTAATTCCTTCGGTTTGTTATGATTTCACCATTATTGTCGTCCAATTATCAATTTCTGTAAAGAGTTAGTGTTTCAATTTTTAGATTTATTCAGAGATTCTCCGCCTTCCTCGGACCAGGAACGGAGCTAGGATTTCATAATAAGAGAAACAAAATATTTTTTGAAAAACTTATCAAATATTTTAGAATTTCAAGAGGACGAAATCAATTATTTAACTACGATTACACTGTATATGCACATACACAATAGTTTCGTCGGAAAATTTAAGTGGGCGGCCGCCACCGCCAGCCCCCTGCTGGCTCCGTCTCTGCTCGGACCAATCTCTTAAACTCTAGTTATCTTTTTAGCCCTAATATTTATATTTATTATTATTTTACATACAATTCTATTTTAAAAGTTGTGTTTCTTAAAACGATTATATTTGCTATGACAAGGTGATGGGACAAGCAAAGGCTAAGAACTATAGAGCATCGCATCTACATTGCACTTCTATTTATTCGTTGGGATTTCTTAGGAGGCCTTCGACGATTCTAAACTATGGATTTGTTTGTCTGCTTTAAATGCTATAATGTTATTTTCATGTCTAAGCACAACATTTCATAGTGTTGGTTTGACCCTGGCCATGGGCCCGGTTCATCCGGGCTATTGGGACCGATCGAAGGCCGTCCAAGTGGGTTGACCCAATTATAGGAAGTGGACTATTATGGGAGGCCCATCTCCCATAATTGGAGGCTCACCTCTCTCCTTATAATTGCCCTACCAAGTGTACCGGGTACACTTAGTAGAGAAGAGTGAGAACTGTTTCTCACTTACGTGAGAAACAGAAAGGGGAGAAATTAAAAGTGATTTCTCCCACACCCAAAAGGTGATTTTCCAAAGCCTCCGGAGATGACTTTTGGATTGTGGATCATGGTTGATTTCCGATTGTGATTTCCACCCCAACCGGAGAGTACGAATCATCGAGGTGAGGCCGTGGTTCGACCCGTATACGATCCAGGTTCAAATCCGCTGCAATTGAAGGTACCCGATCCTAATTTTAACATTGGTATCAGAGCCAAAAGGTTAGAATCCGACTCTCGATGATTTTCGTTAATTTTTTTTTTAACAAAAAACGTGCAGTCTTGTTTCTGCCCAATTTCGCCAGAATTGTTATCTATTATTTATGTACTATTGATTTGATGTTATAGTACTCGTTAATAGCTACGTTCTCCAACTTGAATCACTCGATTCCGTTAAGAAACGAATTCTATATGATTTTTTGAAGTTGGACATGTGAATCTGAAAACTGTTGCGAAAATTGATTTTTTCAGTCTGTTCGGGGTGCAATTATCGTCCGATTATTGTTCTGATGCTTGTGTATAATTGATATTTTCATATTCTATGTTGAATGAGCTTTCTATAGACATATTATACGCAATTTTTCGTTGAGAAACGAATGAGATAAAAGCTTTTAAAGATTGGGCAAAAATCATATTTTTCTGAAAATTTTCCGGAAACTTGAAGAAGTTCTTGTTTCTGTAAAAATCCGATTTGAGCATGTTAATGTTAAATTTAACGCATGTATGTGGTATGTATGCATAGTTTATCAAATGTGCTTCGATTTGATAGGTTATTTGTGTTAATCGGACTTGAATTGAGTTGTATAACACATTTTGAAAATGAAAAACGGATCTAATGCGTTCTTGAATTGTTCTTGATGAAGAACATGAAGAACAATGTTCTTCACTCTCCAAGAACACGTTTTTCAATCGGAATACATAGTTAGAATTGTCGGATCGAGAAACCAATTGCACCGTTGGACTCAGAATGGCCGAGAACGGGGGGTTAGCCGGAGCGCCCCGGCCGAAAATGCCGGGAAGGCGGCGCGTGGAGCCCACTCTCCGGTCAGTGACAGTGGGACTCCCTTGGTCAAAGGTGTGACACACTCGTGCCTAGTAAGCACACATGGACGAATGAAATCGTGCCACGTGTGCCACATCAGCGTATAATCAGCATCACTACCAGCAAACACGTAAGAGCCACGTCAGCACACGTGGACGAATCACATCGTGCCACGTGTGCAAGGCATGGTCGCATCAGCAACCACGTGGCAAAGCCATGTGGCGACACGTCATACATAGAGCACCAATAGAGTGGTGACACGTGGCATAAGTGCCACGTCACCCGGGCTGGAACGAGCCGGTTCAGGAAACGGTTCATCGACTGCCGAACTGGACCGCCACCGGTTCAAGACGGTTCGCAGCCGTGAACCGTTCGCCATACCGTCTATCGCCGCCGTGTCGCCTCCGTCGGACCACCACTAAGCCACCGCAGCTCCGCCGCCGACCATTGCCGGTGCGTGGTGGCGCATGGTAGTGCGTGAGACGCGCCTGGAGCGCGTGCCGGCGCGTGGTGAGCATGTTGTGCGCGTGTGATGCGCGTGAGCTCCTCTGGACAATGTATTTGTGCGTATGTTCGTGTTTTGACGCGTACGAGCGCATGAGACACATGTTTTGTGCTTATGTATATGTGTATGCGCATGTACGGGTGCGTATGCATGCATGTGAGCGTGTGATGGACGCAACGGAAGCGTGGTGATGTGTGACGGAGCGTGTATTGGTTATGAACATGTGTCAGGGGTCATGTTCATGGAATTTTCACCCGAAAGCTTCTGTAAGGTTTTCACACCTAATTTCTATGATTTCAATTATCCTCCATGGATTTCAAATTTTGGAAATTTTGAATCTACTTAAGAGTTTAATCAAGATCTGGAAACTGGGTTGGGATGTGAAAATGATACAATATTTTTTCGAGAAAAATTGTTGAAGTGTCTCCATGACCTTAAACTTGTTAGTACATTCAAATGGAACTAATGACCAATGAATCACATAGGATTATTGGTCATGTTCCTTAGTGAATGTTCTGAATAAGTTTACAATGACCTTATGATTGGATATGTCTAATTTAATCCTATCCTTACCGTTCGATTTTTCGAGTTAGTTGACTTGTCTCTAAGCTGACTAAGTGTTAGGCTCAGATCAAAGGTGATCACAAGACTAAGTCAACATTTGGATAGATGTTACATCTGTCGATGAATGATGATGAACTTTATTACGATGCTAATACGAGTGTCTTTACAGATGCTTCATAAGCATGTAAGGGGAAAGTCATCTGTCATAAATGGGATATAGTTAAGGGCATTAACTTATTTTTTTAACTTAATTCCCGACCACATGGATGGTACGTATTTCATGATCCTTGACATTTAACTGTGTGTTGATCCCATGCTATGTGTGATCAACTTGATGTCTATACAACTTGAGTGTGATCAACATAGTAAAGTCATGTTGAGAACATGATTGGTTATTTGAGTGGGGGTTATGGGTTGGAAGAATCCTTGCATTCTCACCTATAACAATTGTAGGTTTTGTTTTCCTTCAGGATTGAGTTGTGGTAATACGACGGTTTATAGGTGATGATTGGAAACATAGTGAACTTTCGAGGTCATACCTTCCGTCAAGTTATCACTCAATTCTAAGAACAAAATCTTATGTACATTTAGTTTTAGTAAACATATACATGTGCAATCACCTCACTTACAACTAGACCATGGCATAGAACACAATTAGTTAGTTGCTTCTTAGTTTACCTTGTCTTTAGTGATAAGTAGATTATGACTAGGAGGTCATAACAATTAGATGTGTACTAGACTTAGATATAGTCTTGAATGGTTTCAACCGAATCATATGAACCCCAGGAGGGTGTTAGTGTTGGAACAAAGAAGAAATCAGAAACGGGTCTAGTAGTATGGAATTAAAGGGGATTCCTCTACTAATGTAACCTTGGATAATCAACAGACTCTGGACTTGGTAGTAATTCTCATTTAATGAGAAAATACTTTAACTCAAGATATCAGGGTATATTAGAGTAAAAGTTTGGTATCTCTACCACCACCAATCAGAGATTGTTACTCCAAGTCTTCTCTGTGAATAATATATTAAGACTTAAGTTAGAGTCTAGTATCTTCCTGTTGAGTGGAGGCATCTAAAAATCGACCATGCCCATTGGGACAACTCGAGTTTTAGGGATGCTGCTCATAATATTGACTATAAGTGGCTAGAGGTTACTAATTAGTCAGTTACAAGTTCTCAATTAAGAATTGGATTCTAATCATAACAGGAACATGGTAAAGGCGGAAGATACTGACAGTGATTTTTCAGAAGAATGTCTCCCAGTAAAGACAGATGGGTCTTTTTGGGGAACACAAAATTCTGAGAAAATTCAGAATAGTGTGTTTGGCTCAACACATGTACTGAAACCAATTGGAAAGGCACCCAATCGTGCTAATCCAAAGTAAATTTCTTAGTTCTTGACACATCTGCCATATGAGTCGACAATGAGGTTATGCATATAGCATTATTCATTAAGTGTGGTAGTAGATACCTGAACACTTCCTGAGAAGCACTTGATAGTGCACACTCAACTTGAATGATTGCAAATGCTAGATAGTGTCAGACTTGTCAATTAATTCCTTTACTTCGAGTAAAAGGACTTAAGGCAGTGAATGTTAGACCTGGAAATTTCATGAACATTTTTTGTCTATTTCAATAGGATTATGAGGCCGAACACGAGAATTTGTCATAGTTGATAACTTAGGCATTTATCACTGCAAATTGGATATGCAGCATGCTGAAGTTAATGATTAGGCTTGATCCTTTGCAATTCGTAATTGCATGATGATCTAAAGTTTTTCTGTCTGTTATCCTCAAGAATCTTGAAATAGGACGAATTTTGATTTCGGTTGGAGTTCTTCTAAAGATCTGGACTCGGCTTGAGATAATGATATATTTATTGGTTGATAAACATTAAGACAATATTGTAGATGGACATGACGGGAATGTTTCATGTTGTTTGGATGAAGTAAACATATGTGTATGCTTTGAAAGTGGACTGATTAGTGCAAACGTGCACTAGACTAGTTTACGTTAGGCATAACATGATGCTTCAATTAACTGGAAATGCACTCGAGGAGTAATTTTTTCGGAATTGTTTATCTCAGGGGGGATTTTGTTTCATTTTATCATCAACACTTGAAATATTTTTAAGACAATTAGGATAATTTTTCATTGCGATTAATCTACTGTGATGTTTTGTGATTCAATGAAGTAATAGTTGATCATGAAGCCTAATCTCGCGATACCATATGAGGACTACTCACACGAATTAGTCAAATTCAGAAAGTCTAGACACTGGTGTGTTTGACAGAATGATCAAATGAATAAAGCATAAGTGCTCTTAGACTAATTACAGGTGTGAAAAGTCTCATGATCACATGATGATCAATGTACGGAGATATTATCAAGCAAACATTCGTTCTTCACACACATTTTTCAATAAAATTGTGTGGTGAAGAGGGGGGAAAGAGATGTTGCTAGATAAATATTGAGGTCCATGAGGGTGCAAGTCAAGTAGTTTATTTCATTGGGAAAGAACATTGATTGCGACCCATACCTTGAATCAAGGTATTCATTGAATCAGTAACTTAAATATCTCGTAAACTTTTGGACTTATAGATAGTCAGACCTAAGCAAATGAAGGTTCCAGGGTCAATGGGGATCCTAGGGATCAATTGCTTAGGCGAGTGACATTTTCCAATTAAGTTTGGAAAGCTCAAAACCTCAGTAGAAGAAATGTATCCTTAAGGGATACTCTGTCAGTCCAAAGGTTATAGATTCAAAGATGAACAGTTGATAAGTTTGTTATTGAAGTAGAATCACAAAACCTAGTATTTTGGAGATATTTCTATGAAATGTTCAAATGAAGATCTGCATCCAACTGAACTATGAGTAGTTCAAAAGGATATCCTGAAATAAGATTCCAATGGGGGTCAACATTCAGTGAAACTAGAATCTGTTTGAATTTTTCGTTGGAACAAAAACGGGAAAATGCATGCTTGAATCTATGAGATTACAAGGCATGTTTTTAACTAGGAATTTCCAGAATTTGAGAAAGAGTTGGAATCTGTATCATCCTTGGATGGATGGATGGATTAAAGCAAAGGGATAGTTATCTGATTGGTGTAGTTGAAACCAAGTCTGGGAACTGGTTGATATCTATTGGACACAGAGAGATTGTGAACCAAAAGGCTGTTAGAACTGCTAGAGGTAAAAATCTCAAATTAGTGGGAAAGTTACACTTTAAGTGTAATGCTTGTCCAGAGGGACATTTCCTACCAATGATGAGTTTTACCATGATTCGTTCTTAGTTAGCCAACTTAGAAATTGATCTGCAAATTTTGAAGTGGTTGAGTGATTGTATTTCTCAGTGGAGAACTTGACCGATAAACTAATTGGTTTACCAAGAAGGTTCATGGTTAGAGGCCAAGAAATCAATTTCATGGCCTGGTACAATACTCAAGTCAATGGTATATGAGATTTTACAAAAGTATTAATCTCACGTAACACCACAAGAAAACTTGTAATCTTATTTTGCCAATATGCAAAGATATTAAGTATTATGACCATTGATAAATGGGCTATCTTACAACTCGGAGTTGAAGGATATGGATAGGGTTACTTATAGGATAAGTGAAGGTTCCAAGGGATCATTTAGATGTCTACTTGTGATTTTATGAGCATCACTTGTAAAAATCTTAAAGTGATTCCATGTGGACGCCCATGCATCTACTAATACTCTTATTGGCTATAGACGAAGTTTTGAAGCCACTTGATGTGTCCAATAACTTCTATAGAGAAGTTTACAATGCCCATCGTACAATATTCTAGTACTGCTAAGAGCTATAAATAACTTTGAGATGTGTGTCCCATAGTGTAGGCTTTGCCATGGGTCTAGTAATTGAGCATTAATCAAATCCTCGTAAAAGTGAGGAGTATATTGAAAGGGTTCTTGTGATGTCTAGGATGCATTGTATCATTCTCCTTAGTGGAGGAACTATGATCTAGTTGGAATAAGACTAACTGATACTCAGTACGGTGATGCAGATCAGAGACTGCATCTAAGTAGTTACTCTTGCAAAGTGGCAGGATCATCTCGGGGAGATGAGAGTATTGGATAAATGTATAGATTTCTACAATCAGCGCAAAGCTTGGAGCTTCTGCCTAGACAATGCAAAGTTGTTTTTGGTTGAGTGATTTTGGAGTGATAAGCAGTTCAGTGGGGGCATTGGCGACCCACAACCCATAAATGGGGCGTAGCTTATGAGAGACTCCAAACACTAACCAAGAACATCACAACTTGACTTTATCTGGGATATTGTCACATAATGGGAGGTGATTATGATACTTATGTACACTTATGAATCGACGTTATATTCAAAAGTATGTCGGACAAGTTGAAATTAATTGGATCTCTCACACGAGCAATCACCTCCAATGTCGGATGACATAGGAGATGAGATCAGTATAGAATTCATTCAGTTGATTCTATGAGTGTCGCCTTAGTACGCTAAGATGAGATCGATGTTCAGTAACATGTGATCGAATTGGATATTTGGTTATCCAATTATAACTTGTCGTACAACCAGATGTGACTTTTCTCGAGTTAGACGTTAACTTGAGGGCATCTAAGGAGAAAACTCAGGTTAGCTGCTGAAAAACATCTAGACCAAGATCTGTACAATGTGTTCAGTAAATGACATACGTTTCCTTTAGGGAAATGACACATTGTAACGTGCGTTTCATACTACATGTGCTTGTGACCAAGTGGATAGTGAGAAATGAGTCCCTTTTCTCTCATTGTGTGAGATCCAGAGGTTTGGATTACCCATAGTATATCCTTAAGACTTTTTCCTGTGCCTTTAGTCTTCTTCTCAGTGTTGCTACTTTAGCATGCTCCCAATAACCACGAAATTATTCGGCTATGCGGGACATGTCTAGGAAAACAGCTAGATGAAAGACTAGGAGGTATAAGGAAAAAGGAAGACCGTTACTGCCATCACAGTTTAAAGATTCATTGGCGCCAATTGTGTTCAAGGAAGATAATAGTGAATGTAAAACATAGTGATGAATCTGGTATGCTCCTTCATTAATGAAGGGACAAGGAGGCATACTGATTCTTGGCATTGGGTAACGAGTCTGGGATATAGCGAGTTTGTTGTCCTCAAATACTTGATGTCGAGCTGTTATACACCTTAACCAGTGTATAACCATATGCTCTTGAGATACTCGTGGGTCACACGATCCATTAGCTAGTATGATCTCGGTGAGTTGGAAAGATCACGAAGGGTTAGGTCTCAGCCCTCATGGGCGAGTGGGGGATGTTGATTTGACCCGGGCCATGGGCCCGGTTCACCCGGGCTATTGGGCCCGGTCGAAGGCTGCCCAAGTGGGCTGGCCCAATTATAGGAAGTGGGCTATTATGGGAGGCCCATCTCCCATAATTGGAGGCCCACCTCTCCCCTTATAATTGCCCTACCAAGTGTACCGGGTACACTTAGTAGAGAAGAGTGAGAACTATTCTCACTTACGTGAGAAACAGAAAGGGGAGAAATCAAAAGTGATTTCTCCCACACCCAAAAAGTGATTTTCCAAAGTCTCCGGAGATGGCTTTTGGATTGTGGATCATGGTGGATTTCCGATTGTGATTCCACCTCGACCGAAGAGTACGAATCATCGAGGTGAGGCCGTGGTTCGACCTGTATACGCTTCGGGTTCAAATCCGCTGCAATCGAAGGTACTCGACCCTAATTTCAACACATAGGCTATAGGCAACATATTATATACCATGATATGCTATGTTGTGTGTTGTGCTATGCTAGTTAACATGCAAAAGGTTTATCTATGTTGATCAATATCCATTTACAATGTGTTGTATGTTTTCATTATTATTGTATCTATTGTATTTAGTGTCGACAAACTTATCCCTACTGAGCATGTGACTTGCTTACCCCCATTTACATTTAAGTAGACATGTCAATTGAAGCTTGGTGATGGTACGAGGTGGTGGATGCAAGAAAAGTCAAGCCTTTTGGGTCTACTTATCTTTTAGTATTTTTCCTTTATTTATGTCGAGAATTTTAGTAGGAAAACTTGAGTTTTACAAATACTTGGATTGTTGGATATTTTGTTATGGGTTGGAGCTTATTACGAAGTCTAGCTTTTATTTATTTATTTTTCAATTTGAAGTTCAGTATGGTGAATCAAGATTATTCTTACATTTTGAAACACAATCAAATTTATTCTTAAATTTTGAAACATAATATTATTTAAGTCCTTTACGTTATACACGCTTTCGCATAAGCTAAAGGGTAAATTTAATTTATTTGATTTGTAAATTGTGATTGAAAAATTAAGTTTTTTTCTACCACATAGTGTCTAACAATATTTTATAAAAATCGTGGTCTTACATACTTCTTAACTAATCTTTTAAAATATTAATAATTTATTTATATTTTAAAGCATTAATAATTTTGTGGACAAATCGAGAAATTTATCTTTGTTACAATATCACAACTGCTTAAACTAGTAAAAACTAACTATTTTTCAGTTCCTAGATTCGAGGAGCACATGTGCCCACATTAGGGATTAAAGTGATTTCGAGATCTGCTTCACTTTTATTTTTGAATCCATTTGTTTTCTTTGCAATAATAAAAAAACTTTCTTCTTTTCTTAGTATTTACTCTGATAGCGATATTGAATATTTTGTTGTAATATATTAAAATTGAAATAAAGAATCGTCTCTCTCTCAAAAAAAAACTTTTGTTTTTTTTTTGAATTCATTTCTTTAATGTGCAATATACAGAAAGCAGCCTTCTTTCCTTAGTATTTAATCTGCTACTGATATTGAATATTTTGATATAATATTTATTAAATTTGAAATAAAGAATGGTTTATTGGTTGATATTGTGCTTATATTTGAACATTTACTGTATGTTGAACTATTTACATCGAATATGAGTTGCAAATAAAAATAATATATATATATATTTTTTTTGATAAGATGAAAATTTATTAGGAAATTTAATATTCTTTCCTTTAAAAACTGAAGTTATTCACTTATTTTGCTGGATTATTTGACGTTAATTTTACTTACAACTAAAAATATATTTAAAATCGTGCATCGCACGACATGAAATTTTAGTTTTCTTTTAATGAAAGATAGGTGGAAACCCTTTCACATTATATTTAAAAGGGCCATAATAGGCTAAAAATTGACTTGAACTTGGACACTTTCATAGTTCACTAGCGAAAATCACGTGACATGTAGGTGAATCACTATTTTTAGATAAATAATTTTATTAGATTATTTAAAAATAGATAATATATTGTTTAATTAAATATTTTAAGACGCGATTTATTATTTATGTAAAACAATAAAGTCGAAAAAATATATTTATAACTAAATAATAGTGTACGTATATAACTAATTAAACATCTACTAATTTGGATCTTAATTTATTTAATTTTTTAGTATGTTTGACTATAATTTTGTGAACTATTTTTTACAATACATCATCAACAAACTGCGTAACTTTTTAAGATAAATTTTGGATTTCATAGTGCTATATTAATAGTAAAACTTTCAAACTAAACCATATTAAAATTCAATTTTTTTATACTATTCAAATAAACATAATATTGTTCGATACACTCGTTATTCCTCGCCTCATTTCCTTGTTATTACCATATAGATATAGATTATGCTTGCGCAATATCCATATAACTATTTCACTTATTTCATACTCTAATATATAGATATACTAGTATATATAGTGCCCACGCAATGCGCGGTTTGAGCAATATTTGAAAGATGAAATAAATTGAAATTGTGAAGTTTATAAATTTTAACGAAATGATGGTTAATATATTGTAAAAATTTAGTGAAATAAATATAATTATTTAAAAGATTTCTTTATATACCATGTTTGGTTGATTTGAGTTTCAATAGTAAAAGATTGTTTCGAAAAAGAATCATCTACAGCAAAAAGGCCCGAGAAAAATTTGTTGACCATTATACTTGATGAAAAACTTGTGTAACAAAATTAAACAACAATCAATAGTAAAATTAAAACAATTGGTTATTTTGTGTTTTTCTCAATCTGCATTTATATATATATACAAAAAAAAAATTGAGCCTATATTATTGAAGACATTCCACTATTCGACAATGTTTTAAAAGACACGAATGACAAAAGCCCTTCAGTTAATTAGTCAAGGCCTAGGTAGGACCAATTTGGACAAAAATAGGGGTAGCCAAGGGGCACAACCGAACACCTCGGCCGAACTATAAAGAGAATTACTATTTGATGATAACAATCTGTTATCAATTTTTAGTCCCTAATGAACAAAAGATGTGATCCAATGGCTCTATATGCATTTACTCTGTTGATATATCATTGTTGAGTTTTGCGAACCTTGTCGACACCCTCATCGAGAGCCTTAGAAATTCGGTGCATCACCTGACTGCTTATCGAGTGATTTACGATAAAAGTTATTCACACAATCACTTAAGCATCTCTGTGATAGTGCACTGTACAACCTAAGACTGAAAATAGATTTACGCAGCATGTCATCAGCATCACAATTTTAAAATCACATTCAATATTACTGCAACATAATGAACATATTTATACATATATATAAACAACACAAGGCTCATATGAACTCTATATAACCATTACACAAAAAATAACAATTTAATTCTTGAATTATGGAGCACTGGGAACAATAACAATTGCAAAACTATATTAGACTTAAAATTGTTGTATCTAGTTACATTTTGTTGTAATTTAGCTACTTAATAGGCCCAAACAATTTTTTCTAACTACAAATTTTCCAATCATCTGTTTGACATTGCACCATTTATGTAGCCAAATCCAAATGTTGTTAACATCATGTTACACAGGCAAGCATAAATGCTTTAGTCTATTCTAAGAGGAACCCTTAGTTGTGTTTTAATCTAGTGATTTGAAATGCATAATCAATAGATTTCAAATCTACTCAAGAACCTAAGTCCTACAAAAAATAACTCAAAATGAAAGTGATAGATTTCGAAACTCAGGGTTATCCAAACAAAATCAATGAATTTGCAACTATGAATTTTCAAATATATTCTCAAATCCTTCCATCTAAATGCAACATTAGTATTATTCCTCTATGTCCAAATGCAAGATAAGTGTTGCATTGGCTTTGATGGGAGCATTTCCAGTTTTGTCCGTATAAGGCACCAATAAAACCCTGCTAATCATTTCGCCTTCTCTTCTTGATTCGAGAACCATGACGATTAGAATTTTAAAAAGAGCATTAACAGAGAAAGCGGCAAAAAGCAACCATGTTATGTATTTTACACGTATAGTCTCCGATTATATTAGAAATCATAATAGGAAAAAACAAAAAGGCTATAAAGTTTTTTCAGTTTAAATGCAGTAAAATGATAAAAATATATTTCCCTTTAACATCCCGGTACACAATATTAATAATGCACTGGTATTAAAGAGAATATTTGCTCTTGCTTTATCTTAAAAGTTGCATAGGTTCAAATTACTCATGCAACCTATAACATCTGAACCTAAAAAAGTTACAGTAAACCTTGATTTAGGCGGTTAAATAACAAAGTCACGTAAACTTCATATGCAACCTTTATTCTGAAACATTTCTAATGAAGCATCCCCAAATTCTAGAGTTAAATAAGGAATTAATAAATCAGATCAAATTTCCTCCAACAAAAACATAAAATTAAAGCGCTAAAAACACATTGTAGGCCGATTCATGAAAACACACAAATCGAAAATTTATGAAATTATTAATCAAAGGACCAATTCAGAAGTTTAAACAACAAAATTAACATGAATAGTATAATTACCTTGTTTTGTGGACACAAAATATACACATGTAGCGGATTTGAAAGTCATCAGTGATCGAGGAAATTCGAGCTACATCTGCTTCTAAGAGGGATGAGGGATATGATGCTAGCAAGTTCTTATCCATATTTTTTATTCATATATTTACGTGTTTTGACATTCATACGAACGCACCAGCAGCAGCTTCATAGCTCACATAGTTTTGGATGGATTGACATTGCTTTCCAAGGTGTACATTGGAGCCATGAAGAAACAAAACCAAAATGTTATAAGCAGGAAGGTACACCGTACTGGATGCATTGGAGCCATGAAGAAACAGAACCAAAATGTTATAAATAGGAAGGTACATCGTACTGGATGCATGTGAACAATCCAGATAGGAAATGAACCAATTTATAGCCGTACTCCAGCTCAATGCGATGTATTGCAGATATTTTAAGCATACTTTGACTTGCGGAAAATTAGGCCATGATTATTTGGGTTTTTGTGCAAAACTGCCTTTTACGTGGAATTAGAGTTGAACTTTGCTATTACTAATTTAATGTGGTTGACGTATTTTAATATTTGATTATGGCAATGATTGTGTGTTGTAGCTACGCGAGTATCTTTCTTAAATCCGGATGTCAATTTATGGTTTTCTTTGATCATGGAAGATTCTTACATAAATTTAGATTTTTTACCTATTCTGGCACGATTTGATTGAGATGGAAAGCGAGCATGATATTATGTTATATGACAATTGGTCATTCTTTCCATATTGGACACACCAATTAGTAATATTAATTGCAGTCTATTTATTAAATTCACCATATATATGGTAGGCAAATAAATCAAAATTGATACATTCCTTATGTTATTATAATTGTGGATGGAATCACGTATAATTTATTGCAGATTGAATATACTAAAAGGATTTGGGAGGGAAAATTTTAAACATTTCATATTGGGACGATTATGTTTTTATATATGAGAAGATATATATATATATATATATATATATATGTATGTATTTATATTATTGAAGCTCTTCGCAAACCAACGGAATTGATAATGGTAACTATTTTCATATGAAAAACTAATCTTTTTAAGATCTTTAATTGCATTTTATGGAAGTATATCTTCGATCTTTTTATTAAAAAATTCAACACACATATCATTTGATACTTGATAGGTATGGCCCAGTAACTTCAGGACGGATCAACCCGACCCGGAGTAACTGAGCCCAAAAGAGCGAGCCCAGCAACCAAGTCGGCCCAGAAGAGCGCACAAACCTGGAACAACCCAGTCGCGGCATACTTGGAAAGTGAGATCCCCACGATCTCCTTCCAACTCCCATGCAGATTTGGTGGGTGTAATTGTAGGGATTTAGTTAGGATTTGAATTGAGTAGTATAAATAGCAGAATTGTGCTCAGATTTAGGGTTCGCACTTTGTACTCCTAAACGGCAACGTGTAAGATTGAAAAGAAGATAGTGAAAAACACCCCGGCAGGTGATTATTTACGCCCATGGACGTAGATCTCCGGATCGAACCACGTACATCTTGTGTCCTTTAATTTTCTTGCATTAGGTTACGTTGCGAATCGGACTTTACTTCGAGTTTATTGGATTACCGGATTGCGCTTTATCAATTGGCGCCGTCTGTGGGAAGCTCGAAGGAAAACCCTAGTATACTCCCGCGTCGTAACAATCGCTATGGTGAATACTCATCGATCTGCAAATCCTACCCGGTCCCGTCGTGATCCTCCTGTGGACCAGAATCCACCACCCCGTCAACGGAATCAAGATCCGCCCGCGGAACACGCCAAACATGCAGAATCACCCCCTGCTAATGATCCGGCGCAAGTTAATCCACCACTTGCCCCCGAGTTATCGCAGGTGCAACAAGCCTTTCTTCAGGAGCACGCCGCTTTATTTCAAGAATGGAATAATCGGCGCGCTCACTCCGGTGAGCGCGCCAACAACGGCGTCAACCAGGGTGTGAGAAATCTGGCCCACAATTTATCACGTGAATTGGATGAAGATCCACCTCATCGAGCGAGGCATGATCGTCGTCGACAGAGGACAGCCTCTCCAGCGGATAACCGCAGCTATAATGGGTCGAGGCCTCGTTACGCCCACGAAGGCGTGAATCGCCGCAGACCTGTAGATGCCCCAAAACGTGCTCGCTTAGACAAATCCCGTGTGTTGGATCCCCTGGAACAAGAACAAGCTCAATTTGCTGCGGAGCTTGACAAAGTGTTGGGTCTCGATGCTGACGGGGAGATCATCACCCCGTTCTCCGAGGAGATTCTTACTACCCCACTCCCCGAGGGGTTCAAGCTTCCCCCCGTGTCCGTCTACACCGGCACCGGAGATCCCAGCAATTTTCTGAACGCCTTCAAATACGCTATGTTCAACCGCAATTGTACACCTCACCACTTGTGTAAGGTGTTTCCTGAGTATCTCCAGGATGAAGCTAGACTTTGGTTCGATTCTTTACCCCGGGGCAGCGTTACCTCTTTTTGGGATCTCGCCGAATAGTTTTGGGCGCGTTTTCATACGCGGGCAAAACCCATGGCCACCTTGGCCGATCTCATGAATATGGAACAACAGGATGGGGAAACTGTTACCCAATTTCTTGATCGCTTCACGGCAGAGAGCCTTAAGGTGGGAAGCCGGTCTGACGATGTTATCATCAACGCTTTTATGAATGGCCTTCGCCTCGGGCCGCTTTACACCGAGCTAGTCCGGAACCCTCCTACTACGACCCGGGCTCTGTTCAGCATTGTATGCAGGTTCGCCAAAGCTAAGGAGCAAACCCGCCGTAAACGCGAGAAGCATGCCAGCAAGCAGCAATCGAATAAACCGCAAGCCGGGACCAGTACCCGACCTAGTGCCTTCTCTCGTCTAAGCAGAGGACGTTTAGAACCTCGCGGAGATATCCCTCAACTCACTCCGCTTACCAAATCGAGAACATAAATTCTTTCTGTTCACAAGAACGACCTGCGACCGTGCCCGCGGATGACTGCTCCGGCAGAAAAACGCAACCATGACAAGTGGTGCGCGTACCACCATGATCATGGGCATGAAACTGAGGAATGTCGAGAACTTGGAAAAGAAATTGAAGACTGTATAAAGAGGGGTTTCTTACGGCAATATGTAGCTCGGACCGAGGATAGGCCTCGGTCAAACCAAAATGGTTCGCAACAAAGCCGCTGAGGCTACAATGACCGAGGTCCGCGATAAAATAGGCCTCAATGGCAGAATAACAGGCCTGGATACAACAACTATGCTCGAGAAGACCAAGGAAGCCGTCAACAACCCCAGTTGCTGCCGCAACCGCCTCCTCATGGAGGACCTGGAGACAATCCGCCCACTCACGTCATAAATGTGATCTATGGGGCCATTCCAACCGGGGCTTCCCGAAGTGCCTTGAAGGCGGAAGCGTGCAGGCCTCCTCCCGAGGAGCCGCGCCACAAACGCTTCCACCAATTTGAAACCGTAAGTTTCACTGATGAAGATCCTGTTCCCGAGCTCACCCCACATACTGATGACATCGTAATCGACATGGCCGTAGCTAATGTTACGATAAAATGGGTTTTCGTCGATAATGGAGCCGCAGTGAGCGTCATATTCGCCGATTGTTTTCAAAAAATGGGCATTCCCCGTGAACAACTCCGATCGGCCCCCGGGCCGTTACAGACCTTCACCTAGGGTGAGGTCTGACCTGAAGGAGTCATCAACCTTCCTGCTTCGCTCGGAACTTATCCAGCAATAAAAACCATCTTCGTTGATTTTTATGTGGTCAATTTCCCATCTCCATACAACATGATCTTAGGCCGAGACTGGCTCACCCCGGCGAGGGCCGTTTGCTCCACATACCACCTCGCACTGAAGTTCCCAACACCCCATGGCGAGGTGGCTATCCGTGGCAGCCAACGGGTCTCCAAAGAGTGCATGTACGTGGCACTTAAAAAGACAACAAAGGTTCCTCCCAACCCTCAGTTTCAAGTAGCCACCTCGGCTCCCACCTCGGATTCGTCTGCATCACTCAGAGACCACACTGTTAAGGTGCCGTTAGACCCGGCTAAACCAGAGCAAACTGTTACAGTCGGCGCCGTAGACACACCATCGCTACATAATGCCATCATCCTGAACTTGCGAGAATATCCTGAAGTTTTCGCGTGGTCTCCCTTAGATATGCCGGGGGTTTCTCCGGACTTCATTACCCATAAGTTAAACATTGACCCTAGCGTGAAGCCCATACAACAAAAACGGAGGAAATTTACTCCGAAGAGGAACGCAGCCATCCGAACCGAAGTACAACAACTCCTAGATGCAGACATCCTGTTTGAAGTACACTATCCTTCCTGGCTTTCTAATCCCGTGATGGTGACGAAGTCCAGCGGAGCATGGAGAATGTGCGTCGATTTCTCTGATCTCAATAAGCACTGCCCAAAGGATTGTTATCCTCTGTCCTCCATCGACCAAAAAGCCGAGGCCATTACTGGGCACAAGGCACTTTGCTTTTTGGATTTATACAAGGGATACCATCAAATTCATATGGATCGCCGCGATGCCCTCAAAACGACCTTTATCACTGACTTCGGGTGCTTTGCCTTCTAGAAAATGCCTTTTGGGCTCAAGAATGTGGGAGCCACTTACCAGCGCCTTATGGACCACGTCTTCAGAGACCAAATCGGCCAAAATGTTGAGGTATATGTTGACGATCTTGTTATTAAAAGTTCCTCTCATACTACATGTGTACAAGATATTGCTGAAACGTTAAGCACGTTGAGACGTTATAATCTTCGCCTCAATCCGGCAAAATGCACCTTCTGCGAGGAAGCAATCAGCGCGGCTCTTGTCCGCGAGGCTCATGGGAGTCAGCAACCCGTTTATTTTGTGAGCCAAGCACTCCAAGGGGCGGAGACCCGGTATTCCGTGGCAGAAAAAACAGTATTGGCTCTCGTCATGGCGGCCCGCCGCCTACGCCCTTATTTCCAAGGACGTGACATCAGGGTTCTCACTAATCACCCCATTCGCCAAATTCTCGTCAAGCCCGATGTATCAGGGCGCCTGGCTAAGTGGGCCATCGAATTAGGGGAATACAATATTCAATTTTTACCTCGCCGAGCTATCAAAGGTCACGCCCTCGCGGATTTTTTGGTCGAAGCACCATTGGTTGACCCCAGTTCGACTGCATATGACACTAATCCTAACCACGCCGATTTCAAAGCTCAAGCCTACAAGTGGCAATTGTACATGGATGGTGCCTCTGCGACCCGAGGCAGTGGCGCCGGGGTCCTTCTCATTGGCCCCAATGGCGTTGAAATAAAATATGTCTTGCGGTTTAAGTTCAAGGTGACTAACAATGAAGCGGAATATGAGGCAGTTCTTGCTGGGCTCCGGCTCGCTCAATCCTTTGCAGCCTCCCATCTCCAGCTTTTCACGGACTCCGAAGTGGTTTCTAGTCAAATTAAAGGCACCTATACAGCCAAGGATGATACGCTGAAAAGGTACCTCGCTTTGACATTTAAACTTCTGTCAACTTTTGCTTCGGTTGATATCCAGCAAGTACCTCGCAAAGAAAATGTTCAAGCTGATGCTCTCAGCAAAATGGCCTCCGCGGTCCCTACTAACATGTCTCCGGACATCATCGTCGAAGACGCAGTTCATCCTTCAATTCATGAGGCCACAGTTTCCGTATTGACTGAGAACAGTCCCAATTGGATGACTCCGATCATCCATTATCTCCGGGATGGTACGTTGCCAGATGATAAATTACAAGCTCGGCGGATAGTTCTTAAGGCACCTAAGTATGCACTCCACGGTGGGATCTTGTACCGTCAATCATACTTACAACCGAGCCTTCGTTGCCTTGACCCTGTACAGGCTGACCATGTTCTCCGCGAATTTCACGAGGGGGCCTGTGCCAGCCATATTGGCTCGCGGACGTTGGCCAAGAAAGTTCTTCGGTGGGGATACTACTGGCCCATGTTGTTTAATGATGCCCATAACTTAGTGGCAAAGTGCGACAAGTGTCAGCGACACTCTCGAGTGAAGCATTTACCACAAACTGAGCTCACTGGCATACAAAGTGCCTGGCCATTTATCCAGTGGGGAATTGATATTGTGGGGAATTGATATTGTGGGCCCATTTCCAGTCGCTCCGGGAGGACTAAAATTTCTTGTGGTTGCCGTTGATTACTTCACCAAATGGGTTGAATTCGAGCCCCTCACTGCTATCACCGGTCAGAACATCTTAAAAATAGTTTGGCGAAACATCATATGCCGCTTCGGCATCCCGAGCGCCATTATCTCAGATAATGGCAATCAGTTCGCTAATGGCCCCTTCCGATCCTGGTGCGAGGAGTTGCACATCAAACAAATTTTCACCTCGGTCTCTCATCCTCAAGCCAATGGTCAGGTCGAAGTCACCAATCGCACACTGCTTACTGGTTTAAAGAAATGCTTAGATCAAGCTAAAGGTCTCTGGGCCGAGAATCTTCCGCAGGTTCTTTGGGCCTACCGTACCACACCGCACACATCAACCGGAGAAACCCCATACAGTCTTACCTATGGCTCCAAGGCTGTCATCCCTGCAGAGGTAGGGGTACCCAGTCCCCGCCTCGTTACTCTAGATCCCGATGCTAACAACGATGCACTCCGTGCTAACTTGGACGAGCTCGAACATCGTCGCGATCAATCTTTCATTCACCAAGCTAAATGTAAGCAACGCGCAGCTCAGTATCACGACCTCCGAGTTAAGGGTACTCGGTTTAACGTCGGAGACCTAGTACTCCGGCTCAACTCTGCCAGCAAGGCTGCCCCCGAGGGTAAACTGCATGCCGCCTGGGAAGGGCCTTACCGTGTCATTGCCGCGCATGACTCCGGATGCTATCAATTAGCACATCTAGATGGTACGACGATTCCCCGAACATGGCATGTTACCAATCTGAGGCGCTTTTATCTATGAGTACCGATGGCCAAGTATCTTTTCTACCTTTACATTCCTTGTACGCTATTTCGTTTCCATATTATAACGTCTTCTTGTATATAAATTTCTTTGTATTTTTCAATTGTTCCGACAATTACTTTGAATAAAGTTTTCACTTTACGAATCTTACTGTACTTTTTTCCACGCTGTGGGGACGCCCTAGCTTAGACTTATTATTATCTGTCTCCTGACACATTGATCTCTCGCCTGTTCCGTCCGGAGAGATCAACATTTAGTCCCCGGACTTATATTCCCTCTCGTCCGTTTAACCGGAGAGGCCCGTTACTCCCGCCCGATCCGTCCGGGGAGATTCTTTGCCTTGTTTCTCTAACAGGCCTTACTTACATATTGTACTCCCGAGTACTAATTACCTCATTATTTTTGTAATGACATGTCAAAATAATTTGAAGTAATTGCACTTGCATCCTGATCAAAAGCTAATCACTTTTATTGAACATACTTATCAAAACATATCAAAACATTTCTTCCATTTTACTTCCCACAAGGAGTTATGTACATATATGCATACATTACTACAAAGTAAACATTATTTTCGGCCTCCGAGCCAATACTCTGTGCTCCGGCATTGAGACCCGTCCCGGGGGCTTCTCCCCGTCCTCCGGGATCTAGATGCTCCTCGGCTTTGAGCTCCTGCTCTTTCCCTGCTTTGACTTCCTCTACGCCGAGGACTCACTCTTGGTGCTGGTCTTGGCACGTTGCTCCTCGCTCTGCCCCGAGGACTAGGTAGAGACGCTCGTCTCGGAGTCTTAGCCCATTCCGCGGGATCCCATTCCGCGGGGTCCATCACCTCGATCTCCTCGGCTAGCTTCTCAACCTCCTCCTCCAAAACAGTTACTGGGGCCTCCTCAACAACGGCCTCCGGGGTCGGCTCTTGGATTACGATCCCTTTGCCTTTCCCTGCCACCACCTTTTTACTCCTCCGTGGAGCTTTCGCGATCTCCGGGCCCCGGCTGGAGTTTGCAATATATTCTTCTGCCGTGTGCCGCCACCTACCGCGGCCTCTCAAACCTTCGTACATATTAAGGAGTAACTCCAGTACCTCCCGCTTTCTTACAAGCTCGGAGGAGTCAGCATGTCCGGCCATCATCAGCGATGAGATTTCGCCCTGAATCTCGGTTATCCGCTCCTCGACCTCCTCGAAAGTTAGCAGGCCGTACTCCATCAGTATTCGCTCATACTCCCTTTGGTGAATGATGACGCAGTCTAGTTCGGCGACTGTCGACAAGTATTTCAGCTCCCGGTCTCTCGCCTTTTCCGCGGCCTTGGCCCTTGCTTCCTCGGCCTCTTTGGCCATTCTCTCCGCTATGGCCACCCTCCTCTCCAACCGAGGAACCACTTGTTTCTGCAGGTTATCCTTCTCTCCGCGGAACCAGTCTAAAGACTGCATGAGTTTCTTTATTGTATTGTGCAGCTCCTCGGTATCCTCCTGATCGCAGCACACAATCAGTACTACGGAACACACTCACATCATCACAAAGAAATAACTCAACAGTATGGACAAAAATCGACTTCATAGTCATTACAAAAAAGGAGCATACATCGTATGCGATCATTACAACAAAGTTACAAGTTGTTCCTATCGTCTATCATATATCAAATCATCAAAATTGCGGAGAACGACTGACCTCCCCCTCTTGGCCTCCTTCAGCTTCCTTCGGCATCTCCACCTCGACCTCGTGCTCTCCTTTCGGCAACTCTCGGATCACCCCCGCGTCACCTCTCGCTGCCTCTGCGGCGATCTCCATTCGCGGCGGTGGATCCTTATCTCGGGGCTCTGGGATGAATTCACCACGGCGAAAGGCCATGAACTCTTGATCTTGGTCTGCATCGCAGGCCGTGATCTCCTTGGCACTTAGGATTTTCTTCTTCTCTGCCAGGGCCTTCACCAAGGGCCACTCCGGGACACGGGCCAGTGTAGTGTAATATGCCTCTTCCACGGAACCCACGGCGTTGAAATCATATCCGAACTCTGGACGATAGACATCCACGTTCGGATAGATTTCCTTGGTTTTCTCCAGCACCACTGATCGTGTGGCCGTGTCCCCGATCGCGACGAAGTTGGTCTGGTAGTCGAGAAAAGTGCTCGTTTGAAACAGCTTTTTGGCAAATGATTTCAACATCGCCTCTTAACCGTCTACTACAGCCGCTTCCTTGGCCTTCATCTCCGCTGTTTCGCCGCGGAGAGCCCCAGCCTCTGCCTCCACCTCATGCAATCGCGCCACTTCTTTCTCCACCAAGGCAGCTCTCTTGTGCGCCTCGGACAGATCATGCGTTAACCTGTCATTACGAGCGCGCAGCTCTCTCACAGCCTCGGCCAGCCCTTCCTTGGCCTCTCTCTCACTCCTCCGACCGAGATCCATGATCCCCTGTGCCAGCCGCAGAAGCTCCTCGGCATCCGGCCCTTCCAGGCCCAACACGCTTATGGGCCCTTGCCCCTTAAAACACAAAACCAAAAAACAAACATCAGAAACATCAAACGAGCTTCAACCGCAGTCTTTCACTCCGGCAAAAGGTTATACATGCTTTACCTCGGGGCTCGGCTCCGTGCGGAGTCTTTTGGCCGTCCCCGGTGGGGTCACAGATGGTTCCGACCTCCTCTTTGATCTCGGGGTCGCCCCCGCCACCACAACATCCTCCTCCGTCCCCGCTGACGGCCTCGGACTAGGCGACGCCCTACTTCTAGGGGCTACTTCGGTCGCTGCTCCTTTCTTCTTTGACGCCGCGGGCACCGCTGGGATTCCTGTAGACTCCTTTCCGAAGTGTCCCACTGCAAAAGAGATTTGTGGTTAATCCTGTGCACATTGCAGTATGTTACGCAATTTTTAAAGGTTCCTACTCTCCTTGGCGGCCCCGGCTTCCGATTCCTGCCCCCGGGTGGAAACCCCCTCTACTCCGCCCGAGTAATACAGGCTTAATCCTACCTCCTCCAGCTCCTCCTCGGTGCAGAGGGTCTTGAACGTACCTACCGTACGGAAGTGTCTTACAATCTCAGGCTCCAGCTCGGCCACTGGGGCATTATCTAATACCTCCTCCCTCCTCCACCTTGGGAGGACCAGTCCCGTCTTCACATAAATAAATTTCTCCTTCCACCCCTCCACCTTGCTCGGGTTTTTCACTTTAAACCCACCTCGGGCCCGGGGGCTAAAGGAGTACCAATCCTTCGATTTCCCGAATGCCTTCAGTTGGAAGAAAAAGCTAAACAACTCTACGTTTGGTTCTACCCCGGCATTTTTACATACCACGGTAAACCCGATAACTTGCCTCACGACATTGGGTGCTAATTGACTCAGGGCCATGTTGTAATATCTCAGCAGCTGTACAACGATGTCCCAAAGGGGGAATCTTATTCCTATTCTCAGATGGTCTATATACACGCTAATGAAGCCCTTCGGCGGGCAACAAGCTCGGGCACTAGGCTCCGGCACTATGTATTCTAAATTAAACGGGAAGAAAAAGGTTGGAATCAGGGTTTCTATTTGCACCCGCGCCATTCGCAGTGCCTCCACAGCTACCTCGAAATCCTTCTCTAAACATTCACTAAACCCTACGGTCCGGGTACCGGATTCCATGCCGTCGGCCCTATATACCATCCTAATCACTCTCCTTTCTAGAATAATAAAGCGTATGGGTGGTACATTTAATGGGGATTCATCGGTACCTACCTCCCTAATTGAAGACGAAGACGATGAGGAAGACATACTTACTTGGTTTTGGTTTGAGATGGTTCACAAATGCACAGATGAATCTCCTTTTTTCCCGCTCTATGTATCTTGCAAATCGCAAATAAGAAAGATGAAGTTTTACTAGTGCAAACATTCTCTATATATAATCTTGCATCAACGGCTCAGATCTGGCCTTTTCAAATTTCGTGTCTCAGATTCGCGCGTGGTGGTCACGCGCGTTACAGTTACCAAGGCGCGTGGGAGACACGCTTCTTGGAATTCTCAAATGCGTCACTTCACATCCTTTTTCCTAATGATGGCGCCGCCAATCACATCAACCTCATTCTTCCCCAGGAAGTTTTGGGTCTCAATCCGGTGTTTCCTTCACCTCGGGCAAATTCCAGTTCGGTCTCGCTAATCCTTATTACCCCGGGGATACTCTACTTCGGCTCCGGTCACCCCATCACCCGGGGGATACTTCAGTACGACTCAAGTCGACCTCATGACCTCGGGGTACTTCAGTTCGGTCAGGTTTGGGCTTCGCGAAGTCCATCACTCCGGGAATGCATCATCTCGGCTCCGATCGATCCTCGGACCCCAGGGGATATTTCGGTTCGACATAGACAGCATCCCTCCTTGCTCGCTCAACATCGGCACCTGTTACACTTTGCCCTACTTATAACCGCAGCTCCTACCTCGCTCCGACTGGTGGGGGGGCATCTGAAAGGTATGGCCCAGTAACTTCGGGACGGATCAACTCGACCCGGAGCAACTTAGCCCAGAAGAGCGAGCCCAGCAACCAAGTCAGCCCAGAAGCGCGCACGAACCTGGAACAGCCCAGTCGCGGCATACTTGGAAAGTGAGATCCCCACGATCTCCTTCCAACTCCCATGCAGATTTGGTGGGCGTAATTGTAGGGATTTAGTTAGGGTTTGAATTGAGTAGTATAAATAGCAGAATTGTGCTCAGATTTAGGGTTCGCACTTTGTACTCCTAAACGGCAACGTGTAAGATTAAAAAGAAGATAGTGAAAAATACCCCGGCAGGTGATTATTTACGCCCGTGGCCGTAGATCTCTGGATCGAACCACGTACATCTTGTGTCCTTTAATTTTCTTGCATTAGGTTACGTTGCGAATCGGACTTTACTTCGAGTTTATTGGATTACCGGATTGCAATTTATCAATACTCACACGCGTATATACTTAAACATAAATATTAATTACATTTATTATTAGTACTTCGTCAATTTTGCAAATTTTCACTTTTTAATAGTCTTTATAATCTAAACTTCATATTTTTTGCATTTTACTACATATCTCATTCTATGAAATATTTTGTTTGTATTCTTTTATTTACCCAACATAGATATTTTTTTTTTTTTTTTTTTTGTCTTTTTATTGAACTTTACAACTTTACAATAACTAGAGAATATTGCACTTCTGGTCCCATAGGAAACAGGGATATTTCATTTTTTATCCCAACCCTGGCAGAAATGACCCAAAAAAATTTTTGTTGCAGTTTTGGTCCCGCAACCATGTTTTTTCGCTAATTATTTTACATTTTTTGTCCCACACGAATTAGCACTTTTGGTCCACGTGTTGTGTTAACAGTTTAGAGGGGAAAAAAGGTATTTTGGAGGAAAAATTGCCCATTTAGGAGCCAAAACTTGCACTTCTAATCATCACAATAGACTTATAATATAAATTGAACACTTTTTCCACCCAATACACTCTCAAAACACAAAGCATAGGGCTTACTAGAAAGCTAAAACTCAAAGAAAAATATAAAATGTGGTAGATATATGTCAAATGTATTTTTATAAAGCAATGAATTGTTGGTTAAATTAGCGAAACTGTATAAATGCCTTTAATATCAATCCACCACACTTCATGCACAAAGCTTAATTAATGTCTAGATGAATGAATGTGTAACATCATAGAGAAAAGGATGTGTGGTAAATACACCGTATATGTCAAGTGTAACAAAGTTGACAAAAACAATCTGAATTTAAATTATTGGAGACTAAACAAGCTCACCCTAAACTTAAACTCTAAAAATCCTCCTATTTCCTTATAATCAAAGTGATAAGTATAGTGCATATTATCAAGTAACGAAAGAAGCAGTAAAACCACATAAAGACATTCAATATTTGGATTTGATGCAATACTTTACTATGTGAAAGATCAAAACGTCTGCTGCTAGTTTATGGTTGTTGATCATCAGAAAACAAATAACCTTTAATAAATTAAAATGTAAATGGCTCTACTAAAATACTATACTTTATGAATTACACGAAAATGTAACAGTTGTAGTTAAAACAGTCCAACATTGAAATCTAAACTTCACTCTATTAAAGGTAGTCTTCTTTGCACAACCATCTAAACAATTTGAGATTGTTGGTATCAGTTGGATGCAGAAAACTGTATTAAATAGAAAATGTGCTAGATCGATCCCAACTTAGGCAGCTCAACTATGTTATGCATGATGGTAGACATGAAATGGAAAGTGCGAAATAAGGCAGCTCAACTAACCCATCAACAATACAATTACAGAAAATATGGAATCTTGTTCGTTTTATTATATTCTCTTTGTTCATTTAATAACAGAGAGTAATCTTTTATTATTACCAGGAATAATCTTCTATAACTTTCAATTTGAAACAAATGAGTTAATAAATTTAACCATAGCAATTGATTATGATAAAATAAAAAGTTAGATCAATGGAGAATTAGAACCAAACTTACATTTTACAATGACAAAAGCATCATTCATTTCTTTGAGCCATCCAAAGGATCACCCCTTCCAACAAAAAATGAAATTCATTTACGATCACACACAACTCTTACTTCTTTAACAAAGCACATCATGAAAACAAATTCAAAGCATCCACATTTTAACTTCTAGAGCCACCCACACTAAATTAGTACTCTGCACAATGTTTCCTAATCCTATTAGAGAAGATTGTTGAATATAATACAGTTTGACACATCCACTAAATACTCATCCTAAAAAACCGCAACTGCAAACAATCTACACCATGAACATATTTAAAACTATCCCGTCAAAACATTGCAAAAAGCTAACTGATCATTCATCAATCAAAATAACCAAGGTTCAAGCATTTCAAAAAGTAGAAAACTCTTAATAGACAAATAAAATGCAGTAAATGGTAAATGCACAACTGAATCAAGAAAATATAGTGTATTAAATTCGGGATAATCATAAAAAATTGATATACAAAAGCCAGTAAAAAAATTATTGTATAATTAATACCCAACTTTCTAATACATTTTGATCAATTTTATAGCAAGATTTCACAAAATTTACAAATTCTACCAAATTTCATCCCAAAAGAAATCCTAGATCTAGAATTCATACACAACTATTTCCATTCATAGCCAAACAATGCCTACCAGTACAGAAAGAAAAAAAAAACACAAAAAAATAGTCAATGCAATCACGATTGGAATTCAAATATATGAAGACAGAAAAAGCAGAGTGCAATTTGCACATTAATTTCAAATTCCAAACAAATAATAGAAGAAGGAACATCACCGGGGAATGTCGGAGATTTGGCATTTGTAGGTTTGCTAATTGAGGGCGGAAGGCCGCATTCGAGGAGAACTGGGCCGACAGCGGCAGTATTTGGTGGTAAATCTCAGCTTATTAGTAAATCACGAAATCGGAGGGTTTAGGGAAAAAATTTGAGCTTGAAGATTTGCGAATGATTTTAGTGCATATTTTTTTTTGTTTCTTATACGCTATTATTTTCTTATTTATGTTTATAACGTCATTTAATAGTCATGTGAGTAGCTCATGATTGGAGACATTAGTTTTGGATGGCTTGGGACTAACAATGCAAGAAAAAACCCATCTCGGGCTAAAAGTGCTAGTAAATTTGGGATCATTTCTACCAGAGCTGAGACCAAAATGAAATAGCCTCGTGTCCTGTGGGACCAAAAGTAAAATTTTATCCAATAATTACACTTTCTTATATAGTTTAGAACAAACAATTAACACTAATAGTTAGATAAATAATGTGTACAAATTGTGTATAACTTGAATACTCAAGTGTAATTACCCTAAACAAAATAACCAATGTTGCTTTTAAGTAAGTCCTCACCATTACATGTAATAATGTTTTAAGAAATATTGAAAAAGTAAACTTGTTAAAAATCATTTGCTACCGCCTTCACGCCTACATTTGCTTTGAACACTTTCCTCGTCCTAATTTAATCTAAGTCTTTTATATCATGAAACTTGTATTTAAAGAGTAACTTGAAATATATACATGAATTCATTTTATTCTTATTTAAAATATTTTGATAAAGTCTCATAATCTAGCAATTTCTATTTTTCTTGTAAGCATATGACTGGATAAATTAATCTAAAATAAATGAAAAGTTTAAAAATGAAGTACTTAAAATAATAATGAAAAATTCAAATAAAACAAAAAACTTCTAAGAGAAACAACGAATTATAAGTTGGAGTGAAATGGTAATTATAATTGAGCTTAAATGTGGCAAATGAAAACTTAAATTGCCCAAGAAAAATGTAGCAAATGAAAACTTAAATATTACATTGCATAAGAAAAATGTAGCAAATCAAAATTCGTACATCAACTTTCTCGACAAACAAAACTTGAATATTACATTTCCCAAGAAAAATGTAGCAAATGAGAACTTAAATGATATGTTATTAGATGAGAGAATTAAATCTATATTAAAAAAGAATCTTGTTTAGCCAAATTGTCATCTATATATATATATCCAAATTGTCATATATATATATGTATATATATATATATATGTATATATATATATATATGTATATAGGGTTCAGTTTAAGTTTAGTTTTAGGTTTAGGTTTTGGTTTAGGTTTAAGTTTAGTTTAGTTTGATTTAGTTTAGGTTTAGATTTAGGTTTAGGTTCAGTTTAAGTTTAGGTTTATATATATATATACATAAATAAGTGAAATGGAGGATATGACACTACTAAAATTAAGGTTTTTTGCCACTACAAAATGTAGTTACAAAAAATAGAGAGTGGTCACAAAATTATTTTTAGTAACCATATTTAGAATGCGGTTACTATAGGGTAGCCACTTATAGTAAGATGCAAAAAGATTTTTTTCAACTACTTTGTAGTTACTAATGTATTTGTAATTATTTTTTGCAACTACGTTACAGTTACTAATGTATTTGTAACTTCAAGTAGTTGCAAAAGAACTTGTCATAGTGTAACAAATTTGGTTAAAATTGTATGAAATATTTTATATAACTACTAATACTTACAAAAGGGGTTACTTTTAGTAAATCAAAATACACTTTTTTCTTGTAGTGTGAATGTCATTTTAGCAAAAAGAGTAGCGGAAAATACTCTTTTTTCTTGTAGTGTGAATGTCATTTTAGCTTTCTCTCCAAAAAATTTACACTATACAATTGTTAACTTTTTCTTATTTTTCGTAAGGTCATAACTTTCTTTTATTTTATTTAAATACAAATAACTTTTTTTTTTTAATTTTTAATCCGATTTTCATGCATAATATACCAAATTATTTATTTTTTCACGATCTTCAATTTGACATCCATATCACATATTGTAACACCCCAAAACCAAAAGCAGCTGATATTTTTGTTGGCATTTTAATTGATTTTCTAGAAGAATTATTTAAATTTTATTTTATCTTTGAAAATATTTAAAGTCAAATTCTTTATCCAAATGTTGAGGCTAATGAAGTTTCGAGGAACAAAATATTTTCATTCAATTTTCCAGGAGGACTCAAGGGGACCGAGCTCACTCGTATCACTCGTTCGCATTCAAGAAAGAAGGTACAAAAAGTAATAGATATTAATAAATGTAACCTATTATTATGATATTAATGATATATTTCACGTTATATGTATATGCATGCAATAAAAAGTAGACAATTTTCACACATAAGTTTACATATTGCATTAGATTACTAACATGCATGAAATAAGAATATTAGTTATATAACTACAGATTATAACATATAATTATACATATACATCCTATACTGAAATAATAATAATATAATAATAATAGTAGGGTATCCACGTGGGGTCCATGAAGTTAATTTATTTGTGTAGTTAATCAATACACTAATTGTGTGGCTATTGTAATTACCATAATTTGAAGAAAGAAAAATATTGGTTACTTTATTTCTTACATCCCACATCGACGAAAGGGAAAAAAATAGGTAGCTACAATTTACTATAAATAGAAGTTCACATTATTTTGGAAAGTATAAGGAAGTGAAATATATCATTATATTAGAAGGGAAATAATATAATTATATTTATATAGGGATTCCTTTAATTAGGAGACCCTTAATAGTTTATTTTCGACGATGTTCAAAGGTCCGTTGGTGTTTGGAGGTTCGTCGTTTTAGTGTATCTATTTTAAGTACGAGTCGGACCGGAAAACCTTGGAGCCTCTACAAAACAAAATCAATAAAAAAACATCAGCATCTGTCAAAGAAAGTCTTCATGAAAAATGGGTAATTATGTAGTATTTATACTGTTGAAGTTGTATTGTGATTTATATGTTCGCCTTCGGGCATATGGTTACTCTCAAGTCGTAAGATGGGCTTTTGAGTAAGGCTTTTGAGTCGTGAGATTGACTCATAAGTCGAATGCTTTCGAGTTGTAAGTGATCTTAACAATATGACTTCGAGTCATACGATGGGCTCCTAGTCAGACTTTTGAGTCATAAGGTTGGCTCCTAAGTTAAACAATATGGCTTCTGAGTCATAAGATTGACTCCTAAGTCAAAGGCTTTCGTGTCGTAAGATTGGCACCTAAGTCAAGGATATATTTATTATGGTGCATATGCATTTAGTACAACTGCTTACAGAGTTCTCCCACTGGGTTCACATAACTAATGATGCTATGCTTAAAATATTTTCAGGACCAATGGATGGTAGAGGATATAGTTGGCGCGGAAAAAATTCTCAATAAGAAAAATAAGGAATAATGTAAATTCATTTGAAGTTAAGTATCAAGTAGAAATCTTTAATTTATAATGATTAATCAAAGTTTCAAGTAAAAGTTATTGGGTTTTGAAGTTGTAACGCCCCAACCCCATTAACTCGGGATTGAAGTGCTACTAAATTTTTCTTTTCTTTTAATTAAGTAATAAATCAGATAAAGTACGAAAGCGTGACTTAAAATATTTATCGGATAAAAACAGAAATTGTATTGACTATAAAACACTGCCAAAACATATTTACACTAGTGGTTCCAAAGTTTCTAAGAAAATGAAAACACCCGAATTTTGTGACACATAAACTTATTTATATACATAGAAGAGGCAAAAACATCTTTAAGTTGCGGGTAGAAGAAGGAACCCGGTGACCTTTGCCGCAACAGCCCCGCCACCTTGCTCAACTAACCTAAAGATTTATAATTATGGGCATGAGTATAAACTCAGTGAGAACTTTGTAAGCAGTTATACTAAATGAAGATGCACAATAATCAATACATCCTTGACTGAGGAGCCCATCTTACGACTTAAAAACCATATTGCTAGACTTAGGGGTCAATCTTATGACTCCCAAGCCCTACTCAAAAGCCAATCTTACGACTTAAGAGCCTTTCTCAAAAGCCAATCTAACGACTTAAGAGGTATCATATCAAAAAGCCTGAAGGCAACCATACTCATCAAAGTACATGTTCAATAGCATAATGTACTTACAAATAGTCCAGTCACCCACCTTTTTTGGTTGCTTTAAAGTATGTAAGTCGCGTATGTCCCAAGGCCTGACCCGCACTACACCTAGCACATGTTGTTTAATGAAGTATTATTGCTTATCGGGATTATTATTAAAAATAATTAAGTGTGGTGCATTATCCTTGAATTATATCTATTTTTTACAATCTCTAACACATAAGCCAAGTTGTTATAAATTATAGTTCTATATTAAAACGCCTAATATCTATTAATTTTTTTTTTAAATTATTAACTACATTAATAAATATTTTAAACTAACTAACCTGCATCTTAAACAACAACTACTTAACACAACCTAAAAGATATAACTAAACTTATTAATCTATTTAAATCAAGAAAATAATTAAATTCTTAAATCTATATAAACTATAAAAGGAAATTATTAAAGAAGACATACCTCAAAAGATTTTAACACTATACGACAACTTTCCAAAACACTAGTCCGAGCGTTGTCGAAATTAAACTGATAAGGACCTCCTAGTTAAAGGAAATCCAATATATATATACTGTAATATCTAGTTTTGTTTTTCATGTTTTTCAAAGAAGTAGTTTAACTTCTTTTATAGAAGAAATCTAGATATCTTACATATTTTTTTTCCGATGTGGGATCACAATATAACAGGTATAGTACTTAGTTTTCATACAAAATCTTTCACTTAATAATTTACTAAAAATAGTGACTGTAGGTGTTTTAGTAACAATTATTTTGTTAGTTTTAGATACGTAGGTTGTTTCCAAAACATAGTACTTATTATTATTATTTTACTATTATTAATTATTTAGTTTCTAAGTTCTTATATAGGTTATGTATATATATATATTTTTAATTTTAGTTATTGCGTTATATGTATAGTATCTAATAAATTAACTTCGTTTCTTACTTCCTAAGTCCGGTGATAATTTTAGGTTTTTATATCATATATATATATATATATATTTAATTCTTATCTTTTTGGTGCTAGGTGTGCAATCGACCTGATACATCGTGATGATACTTATTTTCTAAAAATGATATCACAAGTCAAATAGCCTTGCAATTCAAAATAAAATAAAATTGGTAAAAATATTTAAGATGCAAAGAATTATTTTATTGCATTTTCAAAGATTCGGGGTATCATAGTCTCCCCTACTTTTAAGAATTTCGTCCTCGAAATTGTACATACTTGGTTTAGGATATTCGGATATTTTGCTAAGATCTCATCTTCTCGTTCCCAAGTAGCTTCTTCCTTCCCATGTCTACTCCATTGCACTAGTACTAAGAGAATCTCTCTATTCCTCAAAGTGTGGATTTTTCTTCCTAGGATAGCAATGGGGCTCTCCTCATAAGTGAGATTTTTATTGACCTCCAGATTCTCATGATGTATAACGTGATTTGAATCTGGGACATACTTCATAAGTACTGATACATGAACGACGTTATGGATATTGGTAAGTCCTGGCGGTAGAGCTAACTTATAGGCGACGTCTCCAATTCTATCTAGAATCTCAAATGGGCCAATATATCAGGGTTTTAATTTCTCTCTCTTCTCGAAGCGTATTACTCCTTTCATTGGTACAATTTTGAGAAAAAAATCTTATCGCCAGTATTGAATTGTAGATCCTTCCTTCGCGTGTCAGCATATGATTTTTGTCGATCCTGGGCACTCTGATTCTTTCTCGAATCTTAATTACTACTCCAATGGTTCTTTCGATGATCTCAGGGCCTAAGATTTTTCGTTCTCCAACTTCATCCCAGTAAATCGGCGATCTACATCTTCTACCGTAGAGTGCTTCATACGGTGCCATCTTTATGGTAGCTTGGTAACTGTTATTATAAGAAAATTCTACTTGTGGCAAATATGTTTCCCAGCTTCCTCCAAAGTCTAGTACACAAGTTCTAAGCATATCCTCGAGTGTCTGTTATTATAAGTTTCTACTATTGATTTTTTAAAAGTATATGAAAGATTTTTATTCAAAGATACGAGTTAGTTTTTATGTAAATAATACATTTATTAATGAGAAATTTTCTAACTCGTAATTTTATTAAAAGGTCTTCCGCTGATAAATATTTTGAAAGTAGAAGTATGTTTTAGTGGCAACCATTCACCTGCTTGCGGGGCTAGGGTGTTACATATATATTATAATGAGATATTTGATTTGAATAGACAGATTGTTTGTTGGTTAATTATTTAACCTAAAATTGATGTTTATTGTGAATCGGACTATAATATTTTGGTTTGAGTTGCAACTACAATTACTAAAATAATTTCTTTTATAAAAAATATAAGTATTTCTTTTTTTATAAAAATTCAACTAGTCAATTTATTTTAATTGACGTGAATTTTTAAATATTTTGTTATTTAAGTTATCCAGAGAGAAAACCTATTGTTTAAATAATGAAAGTCATTCTTTATTGAATCAAAGACAAAAGAATCAATATCTATTTTATAATCAACTTATTAAATCATCAATTTGCTAATATATATATTTTTTTTAATCACGAAAGTATAGAAGCTTTGAGCATATGTATAATTATATATTAAAATTGTTATTGAAATTATTTTTAATTACCTATTTATATTTTTAATAATGTGTAACTTGTTAAAACGACTCTTACAAGGAAATTTATTCTTTGCGGCCTAGATTATGACATTTATTATATTTAGCAATCTATTTTAATTTTTCGCTTTTACTAAAATTTCAGTTATATGTTTTACACTTTGTAAGCTAAATAAGCAATAATCAACATCAAATGTCTTTTTTACTCTTAACCATTTAAATTACTTAGTTCGTATTAATCAATTTTTATCTTCAATAAATAACCATTTATAAAAAAAAAAAAAACATTTATATAAATAAGTTACAATACCAAATAGAATAAGAAAATATTCAAATATTTGAAGAACTCACAGAATTTAATTCGTTATTCAAATTATTAAATAAAATTTGAATTTATTTTGTTAAAATAAGAACTTATTAAATAAAAAATATTTAAGTATATTTGAAATTACCAAATAAAATTGTCAAAAGTTTCAAATGGAAATATAACCTTAGAAAGAGAAAATTAAATATATATAATTAGAACTTGAAATTTTATTTAGATAAATTAAGAAAATATAAAATAAAAGTAGAGACATAAAGAAAAAAGTATTGAACTTTACATGACATATGAAATTTCCAAATAAAATATCATTGTTCATTTTATTATATATTTCATAGTTATTTTTAATTATTTAAAGTTAGAATTTAAAAATTATTTTATAAATTAAAAATCTATATATTTTATAAATATAAGTCATAGTATGTACAATTATGTAACATTTTGCATCCTAAAATTTTAGACTAATTGGTAAGTTGTCATATTTTGTAAGAATCAAAATTTATTTTACTTTCTAAAGTTGTAAATATCTTTTTCTTTTTTACATTTTTAATTTATTTATTATATACTACCTCCGTTTTTTTTAGATGTTCTTTTAGCTTTTATATTTTGTTTATAATTAAATGTTCTTTTAGAATTTTTTTCCTATACTACCCCTTTTATTATCCCTAAAAATTCTCCCATTATATAACCTACCATATAATTAGATTACAATAGTAAGGAAATGTGGAGAAAATTAAGGGATTTAAGAGGAGAGAGAAAAATCTAGAAAGGGGTTTATTTGTTCACTCCCCCCACTCCTTAATTTTCTTATTCAAGTCTAAAACAACATCTAAAAAAACGAAGGTAGCATACTATATCAAATTAATCATCTTTTGACGATGTTTGATTTAACATCCATATGATATATATAATAATAAGATATTCTATTTAAAATGTTATATTATTTGTTCATTGATTATTTGAATAAGATTTCAGTGCTTATTGTGGGTTGTACAATAAATATAGTACTTGTTCGGAATACAATTAAAAATCACTCAAATAACTCTCTTTTACAAATTATTTTACTTAATTATTTAATTAAAATAACAACTAATCAATTTATTTTATCTGGCATGAATTGTCTCGAGTTTTCATCATTTATTATATTGAGAGAAAAATCAATGTATATATAATTGAACACATACTTTATCGAATTAAAAGCGATGATTAATATTTGATTTATAATCAACGTATTAAATTATTAAATTTGGCAATGTTTCTTTGTTATCCCTCCGTCCAACTTAAATCTGCACACTTGCATTTTCCGTCCGTCCCACTTAACTTTGCACACCTTAAAAAGGAAAATTTTCTCACAATCTCCACACTCAAAATCTCCACCCTCAATCTACACATTGATAAAGTCAACTTAAAAGCAAAAATAATTTTTTCTTAACATCCGTGTCCAGTCAGCCCCGCAAAATTAAGTGGGACGAAGGGAGTAATAATTATTTTTGTTGATCAACCAAACTATGACTTTTGCTCATATATATATATATATATATATATGATAATTAATCATAATGTTTTAATTACTTTTTTATATTTAACGTATATTAATGTTAGTTTTCTATAAATAATTACACTTTGCATCCTAAAATATGATATTATACAAGTTGCAACTAAAATTCTTTAAAATAAGCAAACATAACCAACTTGATTATGTCTTTTTTTTTTTTTCACATTAACCAATCTCAATTATGTCTTTTTTTTTTTTTTTTTTTTTCACATTTTGCAACCTAAGCATTTTTTTTACATTAACCAATGTGTATCTTTAAATGAATCTACTATTTACAATAAAAATGTATAATTTAATTGAAACTTTTCAAAATATATATGAAAGTATATTAAGAAATATCGAAGAACTCATATATTTTATCTTATTACTCCAACTAGTGAATAACTTTTGAATTTTATTTTATTATTTTGTTATTATTTGTATATCTGAAATACCAAGTAAAATATTAAAACTTGCAAATAAGACTTTTTAAAAGTAAATAGTTATAGTTAGAATTTAAAATTTTATTTAGATAAATTTTTTAAATATTTAAAATGAAATGAAAAAAAATAAAGAAAAACAAATTTCTTATAACATTATTTAGTTTATTTTATTTAATAATATGAGTTTATATTTAAATATTTATGTTTGTTTTAACATTCATAATTAAATAAACTATTATGTATATAGGTGAAAAATGATACAGACACACTAAATGTGTGTTTGGATTTCAAAGATAATAAATGATCATTTTGAAAAAGATTTTTTTTATATTTAATATTTATCTTAATGTTAATCCACAATATATATATATGTGTGTGTGTGTGTGTGTGTGTGTGTGCGCGCGCGCACCCACACGCCTATATGTAAGGTAAGTTATACTAAATTCTTATATAACGTGCGATAAACTTATATTTACATTACTTATAATTTTATTTATGTTTTATCCTACATTTTAAAAAATAAAATTTATTAGGATAAAACGACCACATATTTAAATATTAGGTTATATCATATATTTTTTTTTATTTTTTATTTTTGCTAATAAATTCATTTCATAAAAGCTGGAATCAGCCAACACTGAATGACAGAAAATTTGGTGGCTCAAGCCATGTACATGTCTATACGCCTAGATTTTGCATAATGGGCAAGGTTATGCGCAACATAATTCTCCGACCTATGAATCCAAAATACAACTCTGTTGGCGAAACAAGAAAGAAGAGATCGAATATCTAAGAGAACAGGTAGACAGATTAAATTACAATCAGCTAGACCCAAAGATGCAAGGACAGCAGTGCTGGAATCGCCAAGAATGCAAACCTCAGATAGATTTAATGACACGGCCAAGTGGATAGCCTCACGAAGTGCAAGAAACTCTGCCAATTCCGGGTGATCAAAACCTTCAAACTTTCGAACAGACCCTTGCAAAAAATTTCCCGAGCCTGACTCCATATAAATACCCGAGGTAATAAATCCATATGCCACTGAAACAACACCATCGAAGAAGATTTTGGTAACATTGCATGGGGCCGGCTGGGCCAAAGGACCAAAATCGTTAAGAGAGTGTCGTTCAATTTTCCCAACAGCATCATGGAACTCGGAAAGAGATTTTGCAGCAATTCGTACAATCATAAGCGGGTTCCAATCAACATGAGAGAAAATGATAGAGTTTCTATGATACCAAATTAAACTTGCAATGACCACAAGATACTCTATCACATGAGTGTCGCCAATCAACAAAAGATCTTGAAACCATAAATCAAAATAAGGTTGTTGGCATGATAAAATGAGATTTCAAAGTCCAGCCGATTTCCAAATAGCCATTGAAATCGGGCAAAAAAAGAAGAGATGGATGGATGAATAATCAGTCACTTGGCAAAACGGGCAAGCATTATCATGAGGAAGGTCATATCATATTTAGTTTTATTAAAATCACTACTTTTTAAATAAACTTCCGTGCATCGCAAGGGAGTATTACTAGTATTAATTAACAGTAAAATGATTCCTTAAGTATGGATAAAATAAATACTCTAATAAAACTATTAAATATATTATATTTAAAGAGGCAAAATAGGTTGAAAGAATTTATTCCCCAAATTTGAACAGTGTTGCACAAGGTATTGCAACACTTTTAACAAACCACTCAAAGTTGATACATAATCAGTGCAAAATTTAAAGAAAATAGATCAGAGTAAGAATTCAATCAAAACTTAGACACACAAAAGCCTGAGCAACTTTATTTCCAATCACTACGGATTACATTGTTTTGTACATTGCACTTCAAAACTAAAGAATTGAACGAACAAGACAATCTCTCAATCCTTCTTTTCTCTCAACAAATCTAACACACCAAAAAGAGAATTTTGTAAAAGAAATTCTCACAAAGTTCCACAAGATATAAGTGAATAGGTATGTGAGAAGAGTTTCCAACTTCGTGAATGTTCTACACTTCAACTTTTTCTTCGTATATTTCTTTACGCTTATTCTGACTTCGCCTTTGCCTTTTATACATGTTGATTCGACGATTACCTATGGGAGAAGAGAGGAGAAAGAATACCTAACAAAACTTTCTTCTGAAGTTGGTTAGATTAAAACATTAGAAATAGCTAATTTTGGATAATGATGCAACCGCCAACTGACGTGACCACGTCGACATCCCAGTTCCGAATTCAATTTCTAGCCATAATATGACGTGACCGCATTGCCTTCTAGCGCGGTCGCATCGCTTCTAACGTATGCAGGATATCTTCAAAGTGTTATCCACCTTGACACGAATGACGAATCAAACAAAACCGATTCAAGGCACAATTCCTAATGATCTCCACCTTGACTTGAATCACAGACGACACCACTTCTCAAAGCTCCACATCAATTCAAATCCTCTCATATATTCAAATAGAATGTACCCAAAGTACCCAAACAATCCAAATGCGCCAGATGTACCCAATGTACCAGATGCGCCTTAAATACCCAAACGTATGAGTGACTCCTCGTACCCAAATTGTCCCAAACAATGGGATACTAATAGCTTTTAGCAGCAGCAGAACCAACCAAAGTTGAACCTTGCATTAAATATAAAGTTCCCCTTTTGACGCCCTTCAAAATCAAGTTCGATCCTTTGCAAACGTTCAAAACTCCACCTTCACCTTTGAAATTAAAAAACCCCTGTTGTCTAATCGACTCAGTGAAATCAGATTTCTCGCTATAAGTGGAACATGCCTGACTCGTTCAATGTGCACAGTCTACCATCATGTGTCCTAACCTTGATTGAGCATATTCTAACCATCTTACATTTGGAACCATTGGCCAAAGAGATATTTCCACCTTCCACCTGCTTATAGGTTGCAAACTACTCCCTATAGTAGTTGCAACTATCTCCTGGTTTAGGACCTTTGGAACCTTTTTTCTTCTTGAACTTTTTCTTCTCCAAATTTCCCGAACCTCAATTATTACTGACTCCTAGCACAACAGCCTAATCTCCTGTTGGAATCAGTGGCCTGATGGTGCAACTCTCTAGAATGCAGTGATGCTCTCACTTCTTCTAGAGACACAGAATCTTTTCCAATAACGAATGACTGCACAAAATTCTCATATGACGACGACAGAGAAACCAACAAGATCAAAGAAACATCCTCATCTTCTATTTTAACATCAATGCTATGCAGTTCTAATAGGATTGTGTTCAATCGATCTAAGTGTTCACAAAGATACTGACCTTTGTGCATAGGCAGCCCGAACAAACGTTGCTTCAAAAGCACCTTATTGGTAAGCGACTTCATCATGTACAAGCTCTTCAATTTCGACCATAACCCCTGTGCAGTAACTTCCTCTGCTACCTCGGTGAAGATATCATCTTTGAGAAACAACATGATCATTGAGTGCGCTTTCTCCTACATAATGGCCATCTTGGCAGACACCGGGACCTCAGCCTCTTCCTTATCCACCGCATTGTCCTTACTTGGCTTCGGTATCAGCGACGCCCACAACCCTTGTTATTTCAACAAGGCTCACATCTTGATTTCCATAAACTGAAGCTATTCCTCCCAGTGAATTTTTTGATCTTCACGTTTATTCCAGACATCTTTCCTATCAAAAAGCAGAAACTCGAACCAAGCTCTTGATACTAGTTTTTGGGAAATTACGATCACAACGAACAAATGATAAACAATAAAATCGACAAAGCAAAACATACCAGAATTAACGTGGTTAGCTGATAACTTGTTAGCTAGTCCACGACCAAACTAAATTTAATATATCAGAGCGTTACGATATAGGACTTTACTATCCTATCAAACGAAGACAAATTGAGTACCAATTGAGTGGTACTCGACCAAAACAAACTCTCTCTACACTCTAATGACCAAAATCAAAACAAAAAATAATACTAATAAAATTCTAATCACTATCTCAAAAGACTCCTATGGGACTATTTATAAGCCCCAAGCCCCCAAACCTAATTCCAAACACAAACGAATCAAACTGGGCCTAAAACACGTAAGGCCAAAATCTGGGCCGCCACAACTGACGCAGTCGCGTCCAATAAATGACACGGCTGCATCGATGTCCCAGTTCTGAATTTAATTTCTAGCCATAATATGATGTGACCGCGTTGCCTTCTAACGCGCTCGCGTTGCTTCTAACGTATGCTGGATATCTTCAAAGTGTTCTCCACCTTGACACGAATGACGAATCAAACGAAACTGATTCAAGGCATAATTTCTAACACTATCAATATCAACAAACACTAATATAATGATGTCCATGCATCAGAAAGCCATGATAGCATAAACAAGTTACCAATTCAGACAAGTTCAAATATTCATCCTGCTTGGTCCAATTTCATCAATGCTGCATCCCACATCTGCACCTGTTGCAGCACTTTGTCCAACACCTCCAACACCTGCTTCTCCCCCTTTTTTGGCTAGAAAGGAGATTTCTTGGGTCATGTTCCACTTGCGTCCAGTAAGTGACATCGATTCCAGCTCCTCTGCAGCGAGGTGTGGCTATTTGAATCCACTTCATGATCTGGGAGACAAGTAAGGTGATTGTGGCATAGGGTGTTGACGCACCACTTGAAACACCTACATGAATTTTTCCACCACATCACAAATGTGAGGTGGTTCAAGTAACTTACGGTCCACTTTTATAAGTGTGGAGTCCAGAGAAAAGTGAGAGTTTTGCCTAGATGGATAGATTTCAGAAAAGAGTTGAGGCTAAATTTTTCAAACTGATGAGAGTTTAATTGCCTTTCAGAAGTGGTAGCCTTATCTTTGTAAAATTTCCACCGATTAAAAGCAGATAGGGTATAAAAGAGATTGAAATTTTTTGTGCCACACATCTGGGAGGCCTAGAAGGAGAATAGACTTAGTTTGATCAGCTTCACTCAAATTGTGAGCATCTGAAAGTTCATCATCAGGATCACTGGAATTATCAGGTTCTTCAGATGGATCCTCCTCTAATTCTACTGGGTTTAAGTCATCATCTAGTTCTTCTGCAAAATCATCCAAATACTCCCTCTGAGTTTGTGGACGATTTTTGAAACTTTGAAGAAATTGGCCTAATGTTTGATCTGGAGCATATCCTAGAATTTGATCTTCCTCTGGAGTAGAAGATCTGGGAACATTTGGAGGATCAGAAGGAGTTCCAACATTGTCGGCAACACTCTTAGAAAACTGGCAACTTGGACATCAAAATCAGGGTCATCTTCACTATGAACATCATCATCTGAAGGCAACCTGTACTTGGGAGGAGGTTTCACTTTCTGGGGTCATTCTTGGTTGCGAGAGGACCATGTTCACCAAGTGTTGGTGAATACCCTCGTTATCTTTTGGAAACCCTCATAGTAGGCTGAGAATGTGCTTGAACTATAGTCTTTATAGGGTCAAAATTTGGTGGATGCTCAACCTTGACTAGATATCTAAAGTCACCAGGTAACTGCATGTTGAGATATGCATCTTGCGGGACAAACTCCTCTAGAGCCATTGACGCACTAGAAACAGGTTGTGATGGATTCATCAAATCTGCAGGAGATGGTGTTGTGACACCCTGAGGACACCGTATTACTTTGACTGAGTGTATTCTGAGCGAAGGTCAAGGGGATTCTGAAAAGGATTAGCCATGGTAGATGGTTGAGTGTTTTCTGTAGAATCTGAAAAGGCGTGAGTAGAAGTGGAGAATGATAAAGGGAAATAAAAGAGGTATTTTGATCATTCAATGACTTTCATACTAGCAATAATATTAACAATTTCTTGATCGGATCAGTCATTTTGTGGAGAAAATGAAAGTTAAAACAAGTTAATGACGGACTGAAATATTGAAATTGCTTAAATACAATGAAGACGACAGTTAAAAAATTAAAGACCTAAAAATACCCATAATCACAATGATAAGGTGTACTTATATGCATAAAATAGGGAAGTGCATTAATGACGAGAGACAATAAGTTATTTTCACAAGATTAAGACTAAAAATATGTGTTTCTTTTATTATATATTTTTTTATTCTAATACATCGTCGGTAAGCAAAGCAAGAATGACAGGTAGGTCACACAAAACCTTAGAGTTAAGGTCATAAAAAATATGGTGCTTCTCCACCTGATCCAACACCATGAAGGATTCCAGAGATATATCTTTTTTTAAGGAGTCACTTTTGTTACAAAAGACTTACCTGATTCTCTAACTTCATAAAAAAAGTTCATTATCATAAACATCTGAATAGAATATTAAAATTCAGACAAGGATTATGACATGATAGAAATCAATCAAGAATATGTAAGGGATATTGGAGAATCATCATATCACCCAAAAACAGATTTAGGTATTGGAAGCCTCCTTTACGTTCCTTATTGAGTAAACGACACACACACACACATATATATATGTGTGTGTGTGTGTATGTATACACACAAACATACATACACACACACACACACACACACACACACACACACACACATATATATATATAAAGAACTCAAAAACAAAATAGTACAGGGTGTAGGAACACTTTGTGAAATACTTTTCACAAAGACCCTAAACCAAGAGATTTCTTGAGATAAGAAAATCTCTCAAAGTCTAAACCTTTTTGTGAAAATGTCTGCCAACTGTCTCTCTGTAGGAATATGTTCAATTTTGATGACTTTTCTCAACAAGATCACGAATGAAATGATGTCTGATATCTATATGTTTTGTCCTAGAGTGTTGAACAAGATTCTTCGTAATGTCAATAACACTAGAATCATCACAAAAAAAATTGTTAGGATGTAAAGACCCGTTTTTGGAAAGAAGAAACATCGGGGAAAGGGGCGCTACAAACTTTGTTTGGGGATATATTTTCATTTTTCTTTTGTAAATAATAAATTTTAAATAGAAATTCGAGATATAAAAATAACTTCATATCATTAGATAAACAAAACATACTTTGGTGCGGAAGCTCTTTTCTTAAGAAACATAAGTTCACTTTCAACTTTAGTATTTTTACATCAACTAAATATATCTTTGTTCAAATAGATAAATAGTTGAAATGCCATCTTTGAGAAACTATTATGATTGAAAATAAACTTTACTTTGAAATTCCGTGAGTTGGAGTGGTGCAGGGCCATGTTATCCGTGTCAGTCCTCCACATCGGCCTTGGTACCTGAAATGTTAGGGGTGAGTGTTTGGAAAACACCCCGTAGGTTCACTCGATTGCCCACTTAAATGTCATGCAAGGAATTGCAAAAACGGACAGTTACATAAATAATGCATATACCATCAACACATAAAATACATCCGAAAACATGTTGGAATCTAAATTAAAATAAATATACACATATATACATACTATATAGATACACATATGAGCACATAGATGGGGCACGTGTTGCCCCTCTCGAGCAGCATAGCATATTCGGGAGCGACCCGAGGGTGATGTTTCAATCCATAACATGTACGGTGTTACCCCTAGAGCATAATCATATATGGTTTTACCCGTAAGCATAATCATATATGGTTTACTCGTAAGCATAATCGTGTACGGTTTTACCCGTAAAGCATAGCATGTACGGTTTTACCCGTAAGGTTTTTGAAAAGCATAGCATGTACAGTTTTACCCGTAAAGGTTTTTGAAAAGCATAGCATATATAGTTTTACCCGTAAGATTTTTGAAAAGCGTAGCATTTACGATTTTACCCGTAAGATTTTTGAAAAGCGTAGCATGTACGGTTTTACCCGTAAGATTTTTTAAAAGAGTAGCATGTACGGTTTTACCCATAAGATTTTTGAAAAGCATAGCATATACGGTTTTACCCGTAAGGTTTTTGACAAGCATAGGATGTACGATTTTACACGTAAATTTTTGAAAAGCGTAGCATGTACGATTTTACCCGTAAGTTTTTTAAAAGCGTAGAATGTACGATTTTACCCGTAAGTTTTTTTAAAAGCATAGCATATACGATTTTACCCTTAAGGTTTTTGAAAAGTGTAGCATGAACGATTTTACCCGTAAGATTTTTTAAAAGTATAGCATGTACGGTTTTACCCGTAAGTTTTTGAAAAGCGTAGCATGTACGGTTTTACCTGTAAGATATTTGAAAAGCATGGCATATACGGTTTTACCCGTAAGCTTTTTGAAAAGCGTAGCATGTACGATTTTACCCGTAAGATTTTTGAAAAGCATAGCATATTCGGGAGCAACCCGAGGCTTTGTACGGTGTTACTCGCAGTCCTAACATAGCTAGTACGATATTACCCGTATACAATACACATAATATGGTATTACCCATAACTTCACATAAATTTCACATATTTGTCACATAAACATAGGCGCGCGAAACATTCATGTAAAAGCCATTATAATAATAATTTGCATGAAAACAAGTAGACAACATAAAATAGCCACATAGAGATTCCCCACCTAGAAGTGTGTACGGCTAGTTGGTCGTATAGTCCTTCTCTAAACAGGAGTCTTCTTCTACTTCAACTTCTTCTAGTCCAACAATATAGAATATTTATCTTAGCATATGTGGGTATTAGGCTTTAAACATAAATTGAAGATTTAGGGCAAAATTTGTAATTTTATAAAAGTTGAGGGACCATTTTAAAATTTTATAAAATATTTTAGATTCATTTTTTTATGTAAAACTATCGATTTTGGAATTTGGGTTCTTTGGAAATTGGTTTGAGCTAAATCGGGTTAAAAACGAACATTTTATGACACTTTGAAAATCTAGTGGCATTGTTGTCATTTCTAGAAAAAGAGTGACAATTTTGTATAAAGGGAATTGTCGTAAATATATGGATTAGTTGACTTTCAAAAAGACTAACTTTGACTAGGGGCAGAATTGAAAACTCGAAAATTATATTTTAGCCCCTAAAGAATATCTAATTTTCAAAAGATGGTATATGAACTTCTACAGCAACTTTGACCAAACTTTTCCGGCGACTCAGTCATTGGAATTTCAATTGGGATATGGCTATGGAAAGCTCTCGTCAAGAGCTTTCTAGAATTACCAGCCACAAAGAATCGGAGTTCGGAACAGAAAGTTATGGCTTCTTGAAGGTGATTCGGTCATATGAGTTTCACCTAAACTTTGACCGGCCATAACCGGAGTTCTAGAGCTCCGATTGCGATTCTTGAAACTGTTCCAGAATCCTCTCACCGAATCCTATCATATTGTACAAGAAAATATAGATTTTTATAAAGGGACGAAAATGAAAATGGGGCAGTAGCTGATCCGACGAGCCTAAAAAGTTGTCGGGTTAGTTTTTCGGCGACTTCGCCGGATTTCGGTGGCTGGGGATGAAATATTTGAGAGGGATAGAGAGAATACATACTATCTATGCTTTGTGGGAGAAGAAAGAAATACTTCAAGTTATGTTTTGGTGGGAGAAGGTGATGGAATGAAAGCTTCCTCACACCTCTATTTATAGCCATACCAAGTACAAAATCGTGGGAATGAAACTGTGGTATCTGTTACGGTTTTGGGAAATATAGTGGGCATAAAACCATGGAAATTAGCCATTGGTTTTGGAAAATATTTTGGGCATAAACCCATGGAACTTAGCCATTGGTTTTGGGCAATATTATAGGCATAAAACCATGGTTTTCGGCCATTGGTTTTTAGGTTAGCAATCTTATGGAGTGGGCTTACCATAAAAATATAGGATTCTCCTATATCATTGGGTAATATCGCGTCTAAGTATTGTCTAATTAAACTCCAGTTTTTCCAACCCATTCATACCATTAATTATGAAAAAATGATATTTTAAGCAAGTGTAAGCAAATAACTAAAACAAATAAAAATGCACACAAAAATAATGTAACTCATATAGAATATATACTTAACCTTAGCTTACAACTCTAACTAGTAGAATGGTAAGTAAGGGTCGATCCCACAGAGAACGGTGGATTAGTGTTGTTCGGATATTACAAGCAACTAATGATTTACGATGGATAGGGTAATAAACTTAAACAAGTAGACGAAAGGGGGTTTTGAATTGAGTTAACAACTAAATTCTAACAAGTGATCAACTGAAATTCTAGATAAGCAATAAATATTTTTGGTATTTTATATCAAACAAAGAAAGACAAATAACAAATGATTTTCGGGTTTTAGAATATGATAAAAGGTCTACCCTCGATCTAGTATCCCCTTGAATCCGACTACCTAATGATTATCGTTGATGTCCCAAATTCAATGCGATTTAAACCCTTCTCCTACAATCTACAAGGTCCGCTTATGTAGATCGTGTTGTCCCTTAAATATGGGTAATTCGAAGGTACGCTTATCGATTTATCGCTACCCAAATCAATTAGTGATCCAAACAAGCTCTTTTCACACTAATTGATATTGGTGGTCACGAGCTAGAACAACGGGATAAATAAAGCATAAACCTCGACATGATCGGGTTTAGAGGCCAAACTCTATAATGCCACTAATGATATCAAGCATTGTTCGCTACTAAGGGAGATTGAAGCTCAACAATCACGGAAAGTGAAGTTCAATCTCGAGCAACATACAATAAATGCCTCCCAAAGAGTGATCAATTCTAAAATAAGCATCTAGGCATGAGACAATCCAATCAAGCATTATAGAACATTTAAATTGCATAAATAAGGTAGCATCAAGAGTCAATAATCACATTCTCATCATCAATCAAGGTTCAACATGATCAAGGGTAGAATTTAGGGTGCTAGCCACCCATTACACCTAATACAATCAAGAAATTACAGAAAATACAAGAATCCATAAAGATAGAGTGATAAAACCCAAGGATGATCAATGGGGAAGATGATGTGACTTCTTCTTGCCCTTCTCTCCTCCTTGGATGTGATGGCGGCTGAATAGTGCTTCCAAAAGTATCAAAGGGTTAGGTCAAATTCGAATGGGATGATATATATATATATATATATATATATATATATATAAGGGGAGAAAGTGCTAGTAAAAAATAGGCAAAATCTCATTCAGGATTTTAAAACAGAGTAAGGAATCTCGGCCGAGATACATGTGTGTCTCGGCGGAGACGTGAAAAAGAGATTTTTCAGCTGATGGGTCGAAGGCTGATCTCGGCCGAGATTCAACTTCATCTCGGCTGAGACGTGAAAAGAGGAAATTGGGGCTGGCTAGGGTTTGACTCACCTCGGCCACGATTGGATTTCATCTCGGCGAGATCTTGGTCCTTTGAAAATCCTGAAATCTCTGGAAACTTATCTCGGCCGAGATGCGTTGCTTGTCTCGGCTGAGATCTTCAGTTCTGCAAATCTTCGTGTTTACCCTAGAGACTCATCTCGGCCAAGATTTTCATCCTGTCTCGGCCGAGATCTTCAGTTAGCCCTTCCTTTTGTTGCCTCGATCGATCCCTCGACTCCGCAGTCGTTTGATGTTCTTTTTCGATCCTTTTTCACATGGCTTAACAAAAAAACAACACAAACACATTATTTTGCCCATGAGAGTACAAAAGCACTAAATACACGTGATTATGCACATTATTGACACTAAAAATGCCCTAAAGTGCATGCACGGGACACGTGTACCAAATCTCCCCAAACTTAAAACTTGTTCGTCCCGAACATTAAAGAGAAAAACAAAAGGACATGTGTTTAGGGTAGAGTTTAGTAGCATTTGATTTCAGAGAATTTTCATGAAAAAGAATAAGCGATCATGATAAAAGCGAGCATATGTTATAGACTAGATCCACTACTCTCGAGACATGATCCTCACCGGGCGAGTGTATCTCTCTCTCTCGAGTGCATTAAACGGGTAGTGTTTACACTCACATTGAAATGCACACAATGCCTACCATAAGCTTGCCAGTCATCTAAACCTGAAATAGTACTTGACATGTGTGACAATGAATCAATTAGGTCTTTATGTGGGTTGTAATGTTGGCTAGGGGTAAGGTGGGATAATTTTTTAGGTAAAAGTGACTATAAAATGGACTAAATGAGTCGTGCACTACCCATCTACCCCTCAAACAATGGTCACTCAACCTCACTCTTTCAGTTCTCATTCAAGTCGAACTTAAGATTCGACTTCTTCACCTTATTCCTACCTACATTTCCCATATTTATCAATCCTTTCAATAATTATGCTTCTTAAGAGTTTTCTAAACATGGATTGTAATTACAAAATGATGTGATTTTCATTAACCTCTCCAAAAGAATGGTATAAACACTTCCTCTTTCTTATGTTTTTCTAGTTTTACCCTTTGTTTTTCTTTTAGAGTCAATATTCTCGATCACAGCCTATTTCGCGTTTTTCCTTTCACCCTTCTTTGTTTTCCCACTAGTTTACCCAAATTTAATCCCAATTTCCAAACTAACTACCTTCCCACCGCCTCCCTCACACTCAACAGTTCGTTTGGGTATCAAAGGCTAATGAAAGGTAAATTTGCTTGTAGTGTTGGGTATCAAACAAAAAAGGCTTAAGCTCAAGGGGCTCAACTCGAGACAATGTCAAATTTGGTAAAAAGGAAATATTTTCAAGCTTTTGAAAGAGGTTTTGATCAAGAATTGCCTAATATCATTTTCAAAGCCACAACATGTATTGACTTATTCAAAAGTAGAGAAGTGGGGCAAGTTCTAGAGACAACTAGATGCATTCAATGAATTTCATACCGAAAGAAAGTTTAAATTACTCCAAAGATAGGAGTATCTTTTAAGGCTCAAAAACTCATTAGGAAACAATTTGATCAAAAGTTTTGAATGTAAGCTCAATTTTGTTTCAAAAAGTCTATCATGCTCTACCATGTGCTTCTTTCAAAAATATTTGTTAAAAATTTTCATCAATAATCAATGCCACATTTTTCCTTCCTAAACTCATCTAATTGCTTTCTCGAGCTGCCAATTTGTACGAATCCCACCCCCTCCCCAAACTTAGTTGCAAACTAAGTTTTTGGAAAAAGAAGAGTACAATTTGGTGCTCGCCGAACTTAACCATTTTATGCACCATTTTTTTTCAGCCATTAACTAATTAACTAATCTATTAAGAGTCCTACTCCTAAAAATGTGTGTGAGCTATCAACACAGTCAAGCAAATTGGCTCAAAGGCCACCAATAAATTATCAATAACCTAAAGCATCCAAATGTATATTCAACAATATCACCTAAACCAAGACCAATAGAAGATGGCAATTGGCTCACAGGCCGGCAACATTATCAACAAGCAAAACAGAGTCACTTATCAAAAGACAATTAAAATACACATCAATATTGGCACACAGACCATCAAATTGAATCCGTAAAAAACATCATACCAAATGACTCACAAGCCAAACCAACAACAACAGTGATAAGGGACAGAAATGTAGGCTCACAGGCCAATAGTAATGATAGTAAAGGAAAATAACAAGGTGTAGGGGGGATTTGGGAGGTTCGAGCGGCCAAAATTGTCTTACCTCTTTGTTTTCTCCCAAACCTAGTTTTTTAACTAATTTTGGGAGAAAGAGGTAAGGCTTTTCAGTACTCTACTCACAAAGAACGAGAAGGTCAGGGGCTAGAGTCGGTGAAGCATCCCTTTATGGACTTGAAGAGGTCGAGGAGCTTTGTCTGATATTCTTGTATCGTCTCTTTGATCCCTCTTAATTCAGCCCCAATGGATGTCCCCATGTCCACCAACTCAGCTCTTATGCCCTTGATTTCATCCCTCATAGCAGCCATCAGTCCCTCTTGCCATTCCTGGAACTCGGATTGAGACAAAACGTCTATTGATGGTCGGTCTAGCTGGCTACTGCCTTCTCTCTCAACTCCCGTGCTCCGAACCCGTGCCACCGGACGTGGATTCTTAGCCCTCTTGAACTTGGTTAATTCTTCACAGATTGGCTCCAAAGAGGCATTGATGTGTGCCTCGGAGCTCAGCTCCAAGTTCAGCTTGCTTCCCAAATCTCTGATGTATGTTAGTCCGGGGTTAGGTAGGCGGAGGTAAGGTCCCTCATTTTGGAGGACATAATGGATAGACGGTCCCGAGGTTCCCTCTTTGTACCCGAGCATAGCTATCCTCATATTCTCCATCTCCTCCCAGTCTAAGTAGTACTCCGTGCTGATGGGTGTGTACTCTGGGAGGGGCACCTTGTAATGCTCTAGAATAGGGGTGATCAGAGCCCCACAGCAAATCAGGTCTGGAACCTTCGCCTCCTTCTTCTTCTCTGTCCTCAAATCCTTTACTATCTTCTCGAAGCTCAGTATAAGGTCTTCTTGGAAGTCCCTCGACTTTCTGTCCACAATTGCCCAAAAAATCTCCATCTCATAAGATCGAGGAGAGCTGATCTCCTTCCTGCCACAGATTGTCGAGCTCAGCAACTTTTGTAAATACTTGACCACCGGACTTCGTATTAAAGTCCACCTAGAGCCCCTTGGGTCGTAAGCTTGGGGTGCAACTATTCCAGGGGTGGCAGTGATTTGCCCCCAGAATTGTTGCACGTCAAACTCTTTCAACTCATGTCCCTCACCAACGGCTGGATCTTGGAAGCCATATACACGTTTCAGGTTGTCGTGGCTCAGTATCTTTTCTTCATTTAGAAGTTGGAATTTGAAGTGGTGGATCTTAGTTGAGCAGGAAAGAGACTCTTCCTCTATTTCGAGGGTGCTGAAGAACTCTAGCACGAATTTAAGGAAAGTTGGGCAGAGTGCTAGGCACTTGGCTAGACCAGTGGCGTCTAACAGTTCATGAACATTTTGCCGGATTTCCATGGCGTCCAAGATCTTAGGATCACCATAACGGGTAGCTGGCACCCCTCTCCTCATCAACTTGTCAAATCATTTCTTCTGATCCTCCGTGCTCAGCGCTATGTCGAAGTCAATCGGTTTTGTGGACTTGTTGGTGGTAGTTGATGGAATTTCCGGCATGAGAGCCTCTGGAGTAGGCTCAATGGCATTCTCCTTGCCCTTGGCTTGGCTTTTTCGGATTTTCTGTGTGACCCTCCTGCCAGAAGTGCCTTCTTGAGTGGTGCTCTTCGGGTTTTTAGGAGGTGCCATGGGTACCTAGAGCCAGTCAAAACATACAAATCAAAATTCTCAAATTTGACAACCTTAATCTATCATTGTGCATCAGTGTCCAAGTTCATCACCAATCAACAGTTTAAGTGCAATTGAAAGAAAATCCAATAGAAAGTCAAGTGCGTTTAATCAATTACTAGCATTCAATCAACAAAGACTCACAAGCGACGTATAAATTGGATTATTCAATTGACTTGGTTAAGACTTACACAAATGTCAAACAGTTCCAATTATTAACTATTGCAACTAAAATCGATCCATACTCAACAAAAACAGGTCAAATTATGTTCAATACAAAGCAAGAGTCTAAAATTATCTAGTACTCCCCACAATGTCAACTAATAGACCTAAAAATTGAGTATGGCAATCGTAGAAAACTACAAAAAGGTAACAATAAGGAATGCATGGCACATGTTCGATGAATTGCCACAATCAATTTCAACTCAAACTCAAAGCTTTGCAACCTAATCATCCTCCCACATCACCCAATCATGTAAATATAAGGTCTATCACAACAAACTGAGTCCTAGAGTGCTCAAAACAAGTCAAAATTGGCAAAAAATCACAACAAAAGGGTCGTGTATAACCAAAATCAACATAAAAGCTATTCTAGTACAAAATTCATCCTTAATCTAACAAAAACATCCATATTAATCAATGTAAGACTAAGGGAGAGGGATAGCCATACTTACCGATCGAATTTAATCGAGAAAATTTGAATTTGGATTGTTCGCACCTTTTTTGACTCGACCTCAAATTCGCTCCAAATCTGAAATTTTTCGGATAGAAGTGTGTGTGGTGATGTGGGTGGGGTGTGGTGGAAATGGAATGCAAAGGTGATTTTGAGTGTGTGTGTGTGTGTGTCTGTGAAAATCGCGAATTGGGGAGGAAGAAGTGACCTAATACTGCGCGCAGGTGTATTTATACCTGTGCGGAATCTTGGCCGAGATTTATTTCTAGCCTCAGTGTCTCGGCCGAGATCCGTTCTTCGCTTTCAGGACTAGTTGGTTCAGCAGTGGATCTCAGCCGAGATGCTTTAGTGTCTCGGCCGAGATAACGTTCCAGCAGTTTTGCCCCCATTCTGGACAAGTGGATTTCCCGAGATGAATGTGTGTCTCGGCCGAGATTAGCTTCCAGCAAATTTACTCCATTTTGGGCCCTTCTGAATCTCGGCCGAGATTTTTCATGTTTCTCGGCCGAGATATGTTTCTAGGGGGGTTGCATTGTTCACTTGCATGATGTCTCGGCCGAGATTGCTTCTGCGTCTCGGCCGAGATGGCCTCCCCTGCATTTTTCCTTCATTTTGGTCTTCTTCACCCCCATTCCACACCATATCTTGACTTGATTGTTTAATAACTACACACATCTTAACAAAAACATCAAAAAGCACAAGATAATACTAATTACTTTTAACTACGAATTTAAATGCGAGAATCTAAAGATTACCGTCGGGTTGCCCCCTGACAAGCACCTTTGTTTAACGTAGTTGGCTCGACGGACCTTCCTTAGGGCAGTGGTGGGTCTTCCACGTGCTCCTCTTCTCCGGGTGTGCCTTGAAAATTCTCTAGGTAAGACTTGAGAAGATGCCCGTTGACTTTGAAGATTTTACTGGTTTTGCCACTTTCAATCTCGATGGCACCATGATCGAACACCTTAGTGACAACAAAGGGTCCTATCCACCTTGAACGGAGCTTGCCCGGAAATAACTTCAACCGGGAGTGATATAATAGCACTTTCTCCCCAACCACAAACGTTTTCCGGGTATTTCTCGAGTCATGAAAAGCCTTCGTTTTCTCCTTGTAGATCATGGCGTTTTCAAAAGCTTCATTCTGAATTTCTTCAAGCTCTTGCAATTGGAGCTTTCGGTGTACACCGGCTTCATCGAGGTTCATATTGCATCTCTAAATAGCCCAATAGGCTCTATGTTCAAGTTCAACCGGGAGATGGCATGACTTCCCATAAATAAGTCGAAAAGGAGACATACCAATTGGAGTTTTATAGGCGGTCATATACGCCCATAATGCATCATTGAGCCTCAAACTCCAATCCTTGCGATTCTGTTGAAAGGTCTTCTCCAATATCGACTTGATTTCCCGATTCGAAGTTTCGACTTGCCCATTGGTTTGTGGATGATAGGGCGTCGAAACCTTGTGCAATACAACATATTTCTTCAGCAATGCGTCGATTGTTCGGTTGTAAAAGTGTGTGCCTCTATCACTTATAATGGCTTTTGATATCCCAAACCGAGCAAAAATGTTGGATTGGACGAACTCGGCCACAACTTTGGAGTCATTGGTTCGGGTTACTTTTGCCTCCATCCACTTGGACACATAGTCAACGGCAAACAAAATGTACAAATTCCCATAAGACGAAGGGAACAGCCCCATGAAGTCCATACCCCAAACATAAAAAATTTCACAAACTACAATCGGGTTTTGGGGCATTTGATTTCTTTGAGAGACATTGCCCGTCTTTTGGCAATTGTCACATGACTTGCAAAAAGCAAGTGCATCTCTAAATATGGTGGGCCAAAACAGTCCACTCTCAAGAACTTTGTATGCCATCCTCTTCGGCCCGAAGTGGCCTCCACAAGCGTATGAGTGGCAAAAATTCAGCACCGAATGCACTTCGTCTTCGGGGATGCATCTCCTGATTATTTGATCTGAACCATATTTCCAAAGGTATGGATCATCCCAAACAAAATGCTTCGACTCACTCTTCAACCTGTCCCTCTGAGGTTTACTCATCCCAATAGGAAACCTCTTGGACACCAAGTAATTCACCATGTTGGCATAACAAGGAACCTTCGCGCCTGTCATTGCTAGTAGTTGCTCGTCCAGAAAGCTTACTCGGAGAGGCAAGTTCGTTTCCTGTTGGGTTATTCTGCTGAGATGATCTGCAACACCATTTTCTGATCCTTTCTTATCCTTGATCTCCAGGTCAAATTCCTGGAGAAGTAATATCCAGCAAATAAGCCTAGGCTTCGCCTCCTTTTTAGCCATGAGGTGCTTCAATGCTGCGTGGTCGGTATATACGATGATCCTTGTCCCAACAAGGTAAGACCGAAACTTTTCTAAGGCAAACACAACAGCCAGTAGCTCTTTTTCTGTGGTAGTATAGTTCATCTGAGCTGGATTCAAAGTACGTGAGGTATAGTAGATGACATGGGCCACCTTCCCTCTTCTCTGTCCCAAAACTGTCCCCAAGGCTTGTTCACTAGCATCACACATTAGCTCAAAAGGCAATTCCCAATCTGGCGGTTGAATAATCGGAGGGGTAACCAATTTCTTCTTCAACTCATCAAATGCCAACTTGCATTCCTTGCTCATATCAAAATCCACATCTTTTTGTAGCAACCGGCACAACGGAGCAGCAATCTTCGAAAAATCTTTGATAAAAACCTCCTGTAAAATTCTGCATGGCCCAGAAAAGAACGCACTTCCCGCACATTTGCGGGGTAAGGGAGAGAAGAAATAATTATCAATTTTTGCCTTATCTACTTCTATTCCCTTACTAGAAACTACATGGCCAAGCACAATTCCTTGTTCCACCATGAAGTGACACTTCTCCCAATTTAACAAAAGATTTTTCTCAATGCATCGTTGCAAGATTGTTACCAAGTTATCAAGACAATTTTCAAAAGATATATCGTGGACGCTAAAGTCGTCCATGAAAACTTCTATGAAATGACCAATAAACTCGGAAAAGATATTAACCATGCATCTTTGAAATGTCGCAAGGGCGTTGCATAGTCCAAAGGGCATGCGCCTCCACGCGAATGTACGAACAGGCATGTGAAAGTTGTCTTTTCTTGGTCTTCGGGTGCTATTGGCACTTGAAAGTACCCCGAGAATCCATCCAAGAAATAGTAGAAAGGATGCCCTGCTAGCCTTTCAAGCATCTGATCGATGAAGGGTAGAGGGAAGTGATCTTTCCTTCTTACTGAGTTCAACTTCCTGTAATCAATGCAGACCCTCCAACCTGTCTGTAGGCGTGTAGGCATCATTTCACCATCCTTCGCTTCTATCACTGTCACTCCAGAGTTCTTCGGGACCACCTGGGTCGGGCTCACGAACTTACTGTCGGATATGGGGTAGATGATCCCCACATCCAACAGTTTGATCACTTCTTTCTTGATGACCTCCATCATTGGCGGGTTGAGTCGTCGTTGAGGCTCCCGGCTAGGCCTGGCGTCATCCTCAAGCAATATACGATGCATGCATAGGGCCGGACTAATGCCTTTGATATCGGCAATGGTCCACCCTATAGCTTCCTTGTTCACCTTGAGGACCCCGATCAATGCTTGTTCTTGAGTGGGTGTGAGCTTTGATGAGATAATCACCGGTAAGGTTTCTTCCTCCCCAGGATATGCATATTTGAGATGGGAAGGAAGTGTTTTGAGCTCAAGGGTTGGTGCCTTGATGGTAGAGGGTAGCACTTTTTCTTGAGATTCCGGCAATGGTATGAACTTAGGAAAGGACTGGGTTCGGAATGGCTTGGAGAATTGTGATTGTTCCACTGTCCCCACCAACTCTTCCTTGGTGTCCATTGGCTCCGTCTTCCCTAGATCATTCGCCAATTCAATTGTTTCTTGGTCCCTGCAATAATACTCAAGCACTTCCTCTACAAAGGGATCAATAGCATCAATAACATCAATAGAATGCACACTATGCAAATCCTCAGGATACTTCATCGATTCAAAGATGTTGAATTGTACCACTTGGCCATCAAATTCCATGCTAAAGTTCCCTCTCGCACGACAATCTTTGTTTAGGAGGTGTTCAAGAATGGCCTCCCAAGCAAGATTGGAGTGGAATTTGACGAATTTCCATGCATATCCAGACATAGAAATCCGCTGGAAATATGAGGTTAGCCACCTCAACTATCACATCCTCAATCACCCCGTCCGGAAATGAGGTGCTTCGGTCGGCCAGTTGGATGACTACCCTCATATCCTTCAGTGGACCCAAGTTTAAGCTATCGAAAATGGAATGGGGCATCACATTGATCGATGTCCCTAGATCCATCATGGCTTTCTCTATTCTAGTGTTACCAATTTTGCATGGAATGACGAACATTCCCAGATCCTTGCACTTATGTGGCATCTTTTTCTGGAAAACAGCCGAAACACTTTCTCCCATTAGGACCTTCTCATTCCCCTGTAGCCGCCTTTTGTTAGTGCACAAGTCTTTCATAAACTTTGCATATCGAGGAATCTGTTTTACGGCCACCACCAAGGGGATACTGATTTCAACCTTCCTGAATACCTCCATTATCTCATTGTCTCTATTTCTGTCTGGAATCCTCTTCATTTGACTTGAAAATGGAAGTGGTGGAATTTCAGGATTGATTCTGGATTTCTGAGAATCTCGGCCAAGATTGTCTTGTGTCTTGGCCAAGACAAGCGTGCAGGGGGTTTCTTCTTCTGGACGAGGTGGGCCATCTCGGCCGAGATCTTGATGCATCTCGGTCGAGATTTCATTCTCAGCAGACTCCCTTTCACTTTCGACTCTCTTTTCTCCATCTCTCGACTTTCTCTTTTCAAGGACCTTCTCGCTTCTCAAGACTCCCACGCTGACATTTTCAATTTCGCCTTGTAGAGAGTATTTCTTGGTAGGAAAAGGCAGTAGGTGATCGGGAAATCATGCAGCTAATGCCTTCTTTTGTTTTCGCAATCCCTTAGCAATCTTCCACTTAGGTGTCCAAATTTTAACTTCAGCCACATGGGGAGTCGATGTCTCATCTTTCCTCGGACTATCATCTAATTCATCAGTCTTTCCCTGTGAGGTATACCCGGGCTTTTTAGGCTATCCAAGTAACTCCTCATTCATAACAACAATGGCACTCACATTTTTCGGATTGATTTCGGGTTGAGCTGGTAACCTTCCTCCTTGTGCATTTTCTAATCGAGATATCGTTGATGCTACTTGACTGACTTGATTCTCAATACTCTGAAACTTAGAACTTGATTCCTTTTGCAATTGAAGCGTACTAGTGGCTAGGCTTTTCACTATGTCGGAAAGTGATGGATCAGAGGGTACCTGCTCGGGTGGTTGTCGCTGTTGGAACATCCCCTTAGGGTAAGGGGGTCGGTTGTGCCCACTTTGATCACCCTGTTAATGCATGTTTGGATTTTCGTTCCAATATTTGAAATTTGGGTGATCTCTCCACCCCGGATTATATGATTGGGAATAAGGGTCATCTTTCCTCCCGGTAGAGTTAGGATTGAAGTTGTGAACTGCATTTGCATGGACTTCCATCTCTTCTCCGAGAATAGGGCAAGTGCTAGCGGAGTGCTCGGTTACTTGGCAGATTCTGCATGGTTTTGTTAGTAGGAGTGCCAACCGAAATCACTTTCTTCACCAAGTTGGTAAGCTGATCCATCCTTTCTTCAACACTTGAATCGATAACATCCTTGACTCATCTCACAGGCTCTCTGCATCCGAGCTGTTGAGTGTTGGCAGCCATCATGGAGATCAATACTCAGGCCTCAGTAGGTGTCTTATCAACAAGAACCCCTCCGCTCGCTGAATCAATCATGTTTCGATCTGTTAGACACAACCCCTCATACCAATACTGGATTAAGAAATGAGGAGTGATTTGATGTGTCGGGCAACTTCCTACAAGATTCTTAAATCGTTCTCAGTACTCATACAATGTTTCCCCCTGCATTTGCCTCACTCCCCTGATTTCTTTCCGGATGGTGGTGGCTCGAGAAGCTGGGAAATACTTTTTAAGAAACTGTGTTTCCATGTGATCCCAAGTGGTGATTGATCCGGATGGCAAGTAGTACAACCAATCCCTAGCAAGATCTTTTAATGAGAACAGAAATGCTCGTAGCTTAATTTGCTCTTCAGTCACCCTCGATGGCTTCATGCTCGAACATACCAAATGGAATTCTTTCAGGTGTTTATGCGGGTCCTCCCCGGATAGACCATGGAACGATGGTAGGAGGTGTATGAGCCCCGATTTAAGCTCAAAAGTAGTATTATTTCCTGTTGCTGGGAATGTAATACACAAGGGTTCTTCAGCAACCCTTGTGTTGGCAAGTTCCTTCATGGTCCTTTCCTGGCCCTGATCCTCAGCCATTTCTTCCAATCCGACGGTCTCTTCACTCTCTAAGGTCAAATCTTCAAATCCTCCTCGGACTTGTTCCAAATTCCGGGCTCTTCTTCTCAACTCTCGTTCATGTTCCATCATATCCGGTTCAAATAATAATCCTCTCTATCCTTGTGAACGCAAGAACATCCACTATAATAAACACAATCAAAAGAACAAAAATAAGTTTTTAAGACTACTAACTAAACCAGCAAATAATCAACTATGTAAATAACCATGATGCTTGATCAATAAAACAACACTATTATTATCACTGTTCCCCGGCAACAGCGCCAAAATTTGATACAAGTCGCTGGACCGTACCAAGTTAATTGTATATAGAATATATACTTAACCTTAGCTTACAACTCTAACTAGTAGAGTGGTAAGTAAGGGTCGATCCCACAGAGAACGGTGGATTAGTGTTGTTCGGATATTACAAGCAACTAATGATTTACGATGGATAGGGTAATAAACTTAAACAAGTAAACGAGGGGGGGTTTTGGATTGAGTTAACAACTAAATTCTAACAAGTGATCAACTGAAATTCTAGATAAGCAATAAATATTTTTGGTATTTTATATCAAACAAAGAAAGACAAATAACAAATATTTTTTGGGTTTTAGAATATGATAAAAGGTCTACCCTCGATCTAGTATCCCCTTGAATCCGAATACCTAATGATCAATGCGATTTAAACCCTTATCCCACAATCTACAAGGTCCGCTTATGTAGATCGTGAATTATGGATAAATCGAAGGTACGCTTATCGATTTATCCCTACCCAAATCAATTAGTGATCCAAACAAGCTCTTTTCACACTAATTGATATTGGGTGGTCACGAGTGAGAACAACGGGATAAATAAAGTATAAACCTCGACACGATCGGGTTTAGAGGCCAAACTCTATAATGCCACCAATGATATCAAGCATTGTTCGCTACTAAGGGAGATTGAAGCTTCAACAATCACGGAAAGTGAAGTTCAATCTCTAGCAACATACAATAACTGCCTCCCAAAGGGTGATCAATCCTAAATCAAGCATCTAGGCCTGAGACAATCCAATCAAGCATTATAGAACATTTAAATTGCATAAATAAGGTAGCATCAAGAGTCAATAATCACATTCTCATCATCAATCAAGGTTCAACATGATCAAGGGTAGAATTTAGGGTGCTAGCCACCCATTACACCTAATACAATCAAGAAATTACAGAAAATACAAGAATTCATAAAGATAGAGTGATAAAACCCAAGGATGATCAATGGGGAAGATGATGTGACTTCTTCTTGCCCTTCTCTCCTCCTTGGATGTGATGGTGGCTGAATAGTGCTTCCAAAAGTATCAAAAGGTTTTCAAATTCGAATGGGATGATATATATATAAGGGGAGAAAGTGCTAGTAAAAAATAGGCAAAATCACATTCAGGATTTTAAAACAGGGTAAGGAATCTCGGCCGAGATGCAAATGTGTCTCGGCCGAGACGTGAAAAAGAGATTTTTCAGCTGATGGGTCGAAGACTGATCTCGGCCGAGATTCAACTTCAATTTCGGCCGAGACGTGAAAAGAGGAAACTGGGGTTGGCTAGGGTTTGACTCATCTCAGTCGAGATTGGATTTCATCTCGGCCGAGATCTTGGTCCTTTGAAAATCCTGAAATCTCTGGAAACTCACCTCGGCCGAGATGCGGTGCTTGTCTCGGCCGAGATCTTCAGTTCTGCAAATCTTCATGTTTACCCTAGAGACTCATCTCGGTCGAGATTTTCATCCTGTCTCGGCCGAGATCTTCAGTTAGCCCTTCCTTTTGTTGCCTCGATCGATCCCTCAACTCTGTGGTCGTTTGATGTTCTTTTTCGATCCTTTTTCACCTGTCTTAACACAAAAACAACTCAAACACATTATTTTGCCCATGAGAGTACAAAAGCACTAAATACACGTGATTATGCACATTATTGACACTAAAATGACACTAAAAATGCCCTAAAGTGCGTGCACGAGACACGTGTACTAGGGTCGTTACATAGGATGTTGTTGTCAAGCCCATAATCATCTAATATTTGTTGCATCCACAACAGTTGAGAGCAAAAACTTCCTAGAGCTATGTCTTCAGACTCAGCAGTGGATAAAGACACACTTTTCTTTCTTACAATACCATGAGACCAGTTTACCCAATTAAAAAAAAAAAAAAAAAAAAAAAAAAAAACCAAAAAGAAATTACTCTTTCTATCGTCTACATCACCAACCCAATCAACATCACAAAAACCTACCAAGTTAGTTTTGCGTCTTTTGAGTTCCAAATTCCTAAATCAGAAGTCCTATTAACATATTTAATGATCATTTTCACAGCATTTAAATGAGACAATTTAGGATTAGATTGATAACGAGCACAAACTGAGACGCTGTAACAAAGATCAGGACGACTGGCTGTAAGATAAGGAAGATTGTCAATCATACTCCTGTACACGGTGTGTTCAACATCTTGTCCAGCTCTATCCTTGCAGGTTTTCAAATTGAATTTAAGGGGGTTTTCATGTGCTTGGCAGTGAGTAAATTAAACTTTTTAACAAGGCCTTTTGCAGATTTGGTCCGAGATACAAATGTACCATGTTCACGTTTTTTAATCTGAAGACCTAGAAAGAACCGGTCCAGAAAATAGAGTTCTGAGTCAAAACAGTGAGAGAGGTCAAGGAAAATTAGGTTTGAGTTGGTTATTAACTGCCGTGTGCAACGGCTATAATCCGTTGCACGAGAAACCGTTGTAGAAGCTGTTCCAGCAACTTGCAGCAGTTTGAACTTCAATCGGTTATAACTCCCTCATCACGTGGATTCGAGCTACAACCCTTATACAGATATAAAGCACGTGTGATTGCGAGCTAGATCATTAAGTTTTCCCTCTGTTTACATTACACTAGTGAGAGAATTAGAATTCTAGGGTTCGTAACCTAATTCGGCTTGTGAATTAGGGGTTTGCTAGATTCTTGTTAATTCTTGTAATTGCTTGTGTAGTGAAGTGAATTGAGGTGCATAGAACCTCTGTGGACGTAGATCATCACTGATTGAACAACGTAAAACTCCCTGTGTTCATTTCTCTTTCGATTTCTGCGTTCAAGATTGTTTTCTTTTCAAGATTGTTCAGCCAGAATTCCTGAGTTTTCGACCGAACAGAGTTTTTTATCATTTTTTTGTGATCATGATCTTTTCACAACAAGTGGCAGCATCTGTGGGAAGGTTTGTCACACAAGAAGAAGAGAAGAATGGCAGGAATGAAGATGGAATTGGACAAGTATTCTGGAAGGAATGACTTCTCTCTATGGAAGATCAAAATGAATGCCATGTTGGTGCAAAATGGGTTATCAAATGCTCTCAAGCCTAAAGATCAGTGGGTGGAGGCTGATAAGCCCTAATATGGCAATGTGGATCAGAAAGCATTAATCTTAATCATCCTATGTCTTGGGGATAAGCCTTTGAGGGAGATATCCAGATGCAAGACTACAATCGAGGCATGGACCAAGCTAGAGGAGCTGTACCAGTCCAAGTCAGTTTCTAATAAGCTATTCCTCAAGCAGAAACTGTTTGCTTTCAAAATTGGTGGATGACAAGGTGATTTCTGACCAGTTAGATGAATTTACAAAGCTTCTTGATGAACTGGAGGATTTGGGAGTCAAGATTAAAGAGGATGACAAAGCTTTGATGGTGCTTAATGCTCTGCCAAGATCTATGGAGAGCTTTAAAGACACTCTTATGTTTAGGAGGCAAGATAAGTTGAGCTATGACTCAATTATCACTGCCTTGCAAACTAAATGTTTACAGAATCAAGGAGACAAGAAACCCAATCAATCTAGTGAAGGTTTGAACATTAAGTTCAAAGGAAATAATCAAAAGAAGAAGGGCCAAACTTCAAAAGATTCAAAGGGTGGAAATGAAAGTTCTAAGAAATCTGGAGATTGGGTGGAAAACATGAAGTGTTTCAAATGCAAACAAGTTGGACACCTAAAGAAGGACTGTCCACTAAAGAAGAAGAAGAAGAAGAATGGCCAAGGAGCTGAAGCTGCTGCCATTGAACATGAAGGAGACACACCAGACGTTCTAAATATCACTGACTCAGAGATGGAGAAGGAGTGGGTTCTTCACACTGGATGCTCCTTCCACATGTGTCCTCATGAAGATTGGTTTCAAAATATCAAGAAAGAAGATGGAGGGTGTGTCCTGCTTGGAAATGATCATTCCTGCAGGGTTCAAGGCACTGGCTCAGTGAAAATTACAATGTTTGATGGAGTTACAAGAACCATCACCAATGTGAGGTATGTACCTGGTCTCAAGAGGAATTTACTTTCTCTAGGAACTCTCATTGCCACTGGATGTGAATTTAAGTCTGTTGATGGTCAGTTACACATAACTAAGGGACATAAACTGGTGATCAAAGGAAAACAACACAATGGTTTGTTCATTTTGATCGGTAAACCTGTTGTTGGTTGTGTGGGTAGTATTCTTGGCAAGAATGAACTGATGTTGTGGCATAAGAGGTTAGGGAATATTGGAGAGAGAGGATTAAAGGAATTATCCAAGAGAGGCATAATTGGAGATGTGGGGAATCAAACACTTGAGTTTTGTGATAAGTGTGCATTAGGCAAATCAGAAAAGTTGCCTTATGCTAAAGGGGTTCATATTACTCAAGAACCTCTAGATTATGTTCACTAAGACATTTGGGGTCCATCTAGAGCTGAAACACATGGAGGAGGAAGATATTTCATGTCTATTATTGATTATTTCAGTAGGAAAGTGTGGGTGTTTGTGTTAAGAAACAAGAGTGATGCATTCACCAAGTGGTTGATTCAAATGGAGAATTTAAGGGGCAAGAAGCTCAAGCATTTGAGAAATGACAATGGATTAGAGTACGTATCTACTGAGATTACTGAATTTTTTTTATGAGAGAGAAATCACAAGACATAGAACAGTCCCAATGAACCCTCAATGGAATGGTGTTACAGAAAGATTCAATAGAACAATACTTGAAAGAGTGAGGTGTATGTTGATTGATGCTGGATTGCCAAAGACTTTCTGGGGTGAAATAATTAGTACAACATGTTACGTAATCAACAGGTCACCTTCATCATCTCTAAGGTTCAAAACTCCAGAAGAAGTATGGAGTGGCAAAGTTCCAAGCTATGGAGATTTGAAAGTGTTTGGATGTCTTGCTTATGCCCATATTAAGCAAGACAAACTTGATCCAAGAGCACAAAGATGTGTGTTCTTAGGATATCCAGAAGGAATCAAAGGGTACAGGCTATGGTGTTTGGAACAAGGAAATCAGAAGCTCATGATAAGTAGGGATGTTAAGTTCAATGAATCAATCATGGGATACCACAACACTGGAAGTCAAGAAGAGTTTTATGGTGCTATTGAAGCAAAAAAGGTATCAGTTCAAGTGGAGCCTCAAATGGAAGATAATCCTCAAGGGATTGATGACTTGGATCAACACTCAAGTGAAAGTTCATCTGAAGAAGATGATGTGCAAACTGGAAATCCAAACTTGAGAAATTATAGTATTGCCAGAGATAGACCAAGAAGGCAAATCCAAAGACCAGATTTCTATGGGCAAGCAGGAAGTGTGTACTATGCACTAAGCATTGCTGAAGACATAGAGCATCAAGAACCATAGAATTTCAAAGAAGCAATCAGTGGTAGTGAATGTGAGCACTGGATAAGTTCAATGATGGAGGACATGGAATCTCTAGAGAGTAATGGCACTTGGAAGCTGGTAGATAAGCCTAAGGGGCAGAAACTAGTGAGTTCCAAGTGGATTTACAAGAAAAAGATTGAAGCTGAGACACAGAAAGGATAAGATACAAGGCAAGGTTTGTTGTAAGAGGTTTTAATCAAAGAGAGGGCATTGATTTCAATGAGGTGTTCTCTCCTGTGGTGAAGCACTGCTCTATCAGACTTCTCTTATCCAAAGTGACACAAGAGGACATGGAATTACAGCAACTAGATGCTAAAGCTGCATTTCTACATGGTGACTTGGTTGAGAACATATATATGAAACAGCCTGAAGGTTTTGTGGTTCAAAGAAGTGAAGAGAAGGTGTGTTTTCTCAAGAAGTCACTCTATGGGTTAAAACAAAGCCCAATGCAGTGGAATAAGAAATTCAATGAGTTCATGTTGAAGGCAGGATTCACCAGGAGTCTATATGATAGTTGTGTATACTTTGAGAGGGATTCTAAGGCTGACCAAGTATATATCCTATTGTATGTTGATGATATGCTTATAGCAAGTAAAAGTAAGCATAAAATACAGCTGTTGAAGAAGAAGTTGGGTACAGAACTTGACATGAAAGACCTAGGGGATGCAAAGAAGATATTGGACATGAACATTTTAAGAGATAGGGATTCTGGAATTTTGTGGTTGTCACAAAGGCATTATCTTCAGAAAGTGGTGGAGAGGTTTCATATGCATGAGGCCAAAACTCTGACCAGTAAATCAAAAACTTAAATTGTCCAAAGAACAAAGTCTAAAGACTGCAGAAGAAGTGAATTACATGAGAAACATACCATATGCAAGCGGTGTTGGTAGCTTGTGTATGGCATGATCTGTAGTAGGCCTGTCTTGGCCTCTTGTGTGTCTTTGGGCAATAGGTACATGTCAAATTCTGGTAAAGCTAACTGGGATGCCTTAAAACAGGTGTTGAGATACTTAAAAGTGACAATGAACTTAGGGTTGAAGTTTGAGAAACAAGCTGATGTTACTATTCCATTAGTGGGATTTGCAGATGCTGACTTTGCAAGAAATGTAGACACAAGGAGATCTATTTCTGGTTATGTGTTTACACTATATGGGATTGCAGTTAGTTGGAGAAGTGTGCAACAGTCAGTAGTGGCCTTGTCCACTACAGAAGCTGAGTACATTGGATTAACTGAGGCAATCAAGGAAGCTTTGTGGTTAAAAGGGATTCTCAGGAATCTGCGGATTAAGCAGAGATGTGTGACCATCTTTTGTGATAATCAGAGTGGACTTCACTTGGTTAAACACCAACATTCCATGAGAGGTCCAAGCATATAGATGTAAGGTTACATTTTGCAAGAGATGTGATAGATTCAAGTACTGTGAAAGTCAAGAAGGTTAATACTCTAGACAATGCTACTAATTTCTTGACCAAGGCAGTTCCTGGGAACAAAGTTGTGCATTGCTCGAGCCTAATTAAGCTTGAACAATGTGTTTAAGTTGCTAGAAGAACAAGGCAATTTGGGGTAAGCAATGCACTTGAGTTCATTGAGGTGGAGATTTGTGAGCATAAGTTCAATTTCATCAAGTGAGTATTGGTATGAAGTATAAGATGTTGGGAATCCGGATCCGAGTTTGGATCCTAAAGAACCGGTAAAGAAAACCGGGTTCTGTGTCAAAACAGTGAGAAAGGTCAAGGAAAACCGGGTTTGAGTTGGTTATTAACTGCCGTGTGCAATGGCTATAATCCGTTGCACGAGAAACCGTTGTAGAAGCCGTTCCAGCAACTTGCAGCAGTTTGAACTTCAATTGGTTATAACTCCCTCATCACGTGGATTCGAGCTACAACCCTTATAAAGATATAAAGCACGTGTGATTGCGAGCTAGATCATTAAGTTTTCCCTCTATTTACATTACACTAGTGAGAGAATTAGAATTCTAGGGCTCGTAACCTAATTCGGCTTGTGAATTAAGGGTTTGCTAGATTCTTGTTAATTTTTGTAATTGCTTGTGTAGTGAAGTGAATTGAGGTGCATAGAACCTTAGTGCACGTAGATCATCACTAATCGAACCACGTAAAACTCCTTGTGTTCATTTCTCTTTCAATTTCTGCGTTCAAGAGTGTTCGGCCAGAATTCCTGAGTTTTCGACCGAACAGAGTTTTTTATCATTTTTTGTGATCTTGATCTTTTCACAACATATATATATATATATATATATATATATATATATGTATGTATATATATATCTTATTATGTTAGTTATGATTTAAACATATTATGTTTAGAAGGTGAAATGGGCAGGAAAATATGTCTTAACTTCCTTTTATATATGGTTGTCTTTTATTATACTAGTAAATCCCCCATGCAATGCATGGTTATGAGATGTTTTATAAATAAAATTAGTAGTATTCCCGTGTGATGCACGGTTTATAAATGTAAATGGATAAATAATAAGAATTTTATATATTTGTATAGTTGTAATATAATAAAATATTACGATCAATCAATGTATAATAAGATATGAAAAGTTATATGCTAATGAAAGAAGAGTCAATGAAAAGTATTAAAATTTAAAAATATAAAAATTTGAGTAAGTTATAGAATATTCATATTTTTTTTTCTTAAAATGTGAATATCTCTAACAATCTTACATGGAGGTCATATCGATAATATTGTATAAAGGATGAGTGTATATATGAAAGTAAAAATATTTAAAGTAAATATCTATTTTACTATTAAGAAAATAAAATAATAAACTGATTGTTTCCTTTTAAAGAAACAGTAGCAAATTTACAATTAGAAAGCTATTGGAAAAAAAATGATCTAGTTCGACATTACAATTGGAACAAATAAATAATTACAATACACAAACATTCAATCTCACATTTATACACAAAGCCACCAAAAAAAAAAAAAAATATTAAGACACATAATGAAGATTGGAACAACAATAGATGGAACCATCCAAATTTACAACAGGGAGCAAAATCAACCAGGATTTTGCAAAAAAGTATTTCAGTTATATTTTGCCTTGTTTTAGGGTAGTAGATTTACATTTAGACCCAAAGTGGAGGAATTAATTAACCATGTTTACCATAAAAATGCCAAAATATGTTTGACATAATTTTTAAACGCACGTAATATTTTTTATGTACATTAAACTCGCCAGAACTTTTACCATACAAACGCAGTTTCTACAAATAGTATTTGGGTTTGGACGGAAAAATTTGAAGCCTACTATTTATAACTGGTTCCATTTTTTTATTAAGTAGAACAGTAAGATTATTACTATAAAAAAGTATCTCGCATGTTGTTATTTTACATGGTTATTTTGTAAAATTACATGAGTATTTGATTATAAGATTTAATGTTGTGTTGATTTCAAGTTTCCAACTTATTTTGTAAAATATATAGTTAGATAAAGATTTTATATTAGTATTATCTTCTTATATATAAAAAATAAAACCGTCCCAATATAGAAACATTAAAATTCTCCCGTCCAAATCCCAACCCCATTTCTCAAAATAATTATTTTTGGTATGTATAATTAGTAATGAATTATTTAAATCAAATTTTCAATCAATCAACATAAATTATTCAATCACTTGCATATGTAATGAATCATTAGAATCACATCTACAATAAAAATTACGGAAACATATGAAAAAAAAAATTGCATATGCCAATCAATCAACATAAATCATTCAATCACTTGCATATTAATATAAGGGATTCGAAAGCTCCCTGCTTGGTAATAACTTATAAAAATCTTCTTTTATATAAAAAAAAAAACCGTCCCAAATGTAGAAACCTTAAAATTTTCCCGGCCAAATTTCAACCCTATTTCTGGAAATAAATATTTTTTGTATGTATTATTATTTTTGGTCCAATCAATTAGCATTGGCTAATGAATCATTTAAATCAAATCTGCAATCAGACAACTTAAATTATTCAATCACTTGCATATTAATATAAAAGATTCAAAAGCTCCCCGCTCGGTAATAACTTCTAAATTATTGAAAAATTTGCATATGGCAATCAATCAACGTAAATTATCCAATTACTCGCATATTAATATGGTAATAACATAAATTAAGTAAGTTTTACATATATTTATAATATCTATATCTATCTTTAGAGTTAATAAGATTATTTAATTCACCGAGAATAACATAATCAATTATATTAGAATCGTAAGGAATTTTCATAAATTGGCGACGATTACCTCCGGTAGCTGCCAATTTGTGTGTTTAAGTAGGCGAACATTTCAAAACTGGTGTCGTAGGAAATTTTAAATATCGTCAGCCACAATCGATGGTGACGGATTCATGATCGATTTTCTTCGACCCATACTATTAGCATAGATGAGGGTTTCAATTTAACTAATCTCTTACATTTAGAGACATAACTCTTATATTATATATCTTTAAAAGGATAATCATATAGGTTGTTCAAAATAAAAAATTAGGAGAATATCACCTATAAGAGGGGGCTGAGTAATTGAGGCCGCAATGAAGGTTAGTGGAGTCGGCACTAATCATGCCGGAACTGATCGATGCACATCGGGGTCAGCAATTTCTGGTTGTGCGTTTGAAATGGATACGACGGCACGAAATGGCCGGAATCCATCCTCAACAGTGGCATGTGGAATAAGTTGAGGGCTGAAAATTTTCTGATCTTCTTCGGCGTCAGTTTGATGGCTAAATGCTCGCAATTGGAAGTGGAGAGAGAGTTTAGGTGTTACCCTTAATCTATGGTGACTTTTTATTTATGAGGTTAATGGGTATATTTTGGAGATGCAATTTTATTAAATTTGTAATTCTTGCATTTAAGTAATAAAATTAAAAAATTACTTCGTATGTATTTATAATTTTAAATACATTTGGGACGTGAATTAGATACAAACAATTATATATAATGTTTGACAAATATTTTTTTATAAAAAGAAATAGTTCTAAAATAGTTTAAAATAATTACACATCATTTTTCTTTATTTTTAATGATGTACGTATTTTGAGAATTGAGTGTAGGATTTTGAATCCAGGTAAGATTGTGCAGACTTTGGTTGCAATTGTTTGAGACTTCTTAGAAATTTTGGACAAAATTGTTGCATTTCCACTATGACAACGGTGCCCGTAATTGAAGCGAGAGTTGGTCGCTCATTTTCCGTGGCGACGATGGCGTCGTAGTTGTATATTGGTTGAAATATTGAGGTTTTGGGTCACTTCAGAAATTGTGAGAATATGATCGGACACATGTCATCACTCAGGACTTGTCTCCCTCTAAAACCGCCCCCAATATAATAATGGTGGTGCTTCATTCTGGGTTTTGTAAGTTTTTTATACGTTCGTCCTTTTTCTTTTCTCCCAGTTTATAATTTTGCGGAATTTGATCTTGTTTTTTTTTTTTTTTTTTTTTTTTTTTGGGGCAAAAGATGATTTTATTTTCTGATGTTTTGTGAATGTGAGTGAGAATCACGTTCAGGTGTTAACTTTTTGTTTTTTACCATCCAATATGAACGAAGATATCTATCTTGATTAGAGCTACACGTACACCTCAGATAGGTTTCTAGACACAGATTCACTCTTTCAGTCTGACCATCAGTCTGTGGGTGGTAAGTTGTACTCAAGTGTTGTTGTACTCCAATCATCTTAAATAGTTGCTGCCAGAATTTACTTGTGAAGATTTTATCTCTGTTAGAAACTAGGCTTTGTGGCAAACCATGCACTTGTAAATAATATCAATGAAGATAGTAGCTAATTTTGAGGCAGAAAAGGGATGTGTGAGGGCTATGAAATGACTATATTTTGTCATTCTATCCACTACCATCCATATAGTGTCCTTGTGAGCTGAAATAGGCAATTGTTCTATAAAATCCATGGATATTTGTGTCCAAGCTTGTTCAGGTATGGGGAGAGGTTGAAGCAAGCCAGGAGAGTGGAGGTTTTCATGTTTGCTTATTTGACAGATGTGGCAAGCAGATACAATCTGGTGAACTTGTTGTCTAAGTCCAGGCCACCAAAAAGTAGTGACAACCCTCTAGTAAGCAGTTATTTCACCAGAGTGCCCTCCCAAGTTAGAAAAATGCATATAATCCACTATCTTGGCTCTCTCAAATCACCTCCAGAACCAACAATCAATTTCCCTTTGTACCTTTCTATTCCATCAGTGTAGCTATAAAAAGACACATTATAGGAGTGGCGATGCATTTAGTAATGATAACTTAGATATGAGTATAATTCTCATAGCTCATTTGGATTTCTTCCATCCACACAGGTTTCACTTGAGTAATAGCATTACACTGGTTTAGCTCGACTTCTACCCTGGACAGTGCATCAGCTGCCTTGCCCTATGTCCCTCTTCTGTACTCAATCCTATAATCAAACCCCAGCAGCTTTGTAAGGTATCGATGATGTAAAGGTGTTGAGATTTTCTGCTCCAGCAAATATTTAAGACTCCTCTGGTCTGTCTTAATGATGAAAGGAGCATGTAACATGTTAGGTTTAAGAACACTTACAACACACACAACAAGATTCAAAACCAGAAACAAAATAAAGAACACAAAGCTTTTACGTGGTTCGATCAATGTGATCTAAATTCACGGAGGCTCTATACACCTCAATTCACTCAACTAAACAATCAATTAAAAGAAACAACTTAGAAAACTAGAAGCCCCAATTCACAATCCGAATTGAGCTCAAGAACCCTAGCTTTCAAATTCTAATGATTGTGTAGTGTTTACAGAGGGAAAACTACGTGTATCAACTCGTCTTTACAAGTAGAACAAATGTATATAAAGAGCTAAGCTCGAATCAAGAAACTCTGGAAGATGGAATCAATTCAGTTTCAACTGCCTTTAAAACTGGTACGCGCCTTCAACAACGGTTTTCCATGCAACAGTCCAAAACCGTTGCACATTTCAGTTATAACCGTCACAAGCCCGGTTCTCCAATAACTTCCAAAACTGATCTGATATAAACCAGGCTCTCCGGTCCCGGTTCCTGATTCTACTCAACCTCTACTACAAGACATGCTCACTTGATGAAATTGAATTGACACCTACAAATCTCCACCTCAATGAATTCAAGTGTACTTCATCACCTCACACTGTCTTCTTATCTTCAAGCTTAATCACATTGTTCAAGCCTTATCAGGCTTGAGCTACCATCTTACTCCTAGGAACTGCTTTAGTCAAGAAATCTGCTGCATTGTCCAAAGTATGCACTTTCTTTACTTCAACAGATCCAGCTTCAATTATATCCCTTGAAAAATGAAGCCTAACATCAATATGCTTAGACCTCTCATGAAAAGCTTGATGTTTCACCAAATGAAGAGCACTTTGATTATCACACTGAATAGTAACACAGCCTTGTCTTATTCCCAAGTCCTTGAGAATTCCTTTGAGCCATAAAGCTTCTTTGATTGCCTCAGTTAATGCAATGAACTCTGCTTCAGTTGTTGACAATGCAACCACTGACTGTTGCACACTTTTCCAACTCACAGCTGTACCATACAAAGTAAAGACATACCCTGTAATGGATTTTCTAGTATCCACATTCCCAGCAAAGTCTGCATCAACATATCCAACCAATGGTATAGAATTTGCTTCTTGTTTCTGGAACTTTAATCCCACACTGATAGAACCCTTCAGATATCTTAAGACCTGCTTCAAGGCTTCCCAATGTGATTCCCCAGGATTTGACATATACCTGCTTACTAGAGACACACTGTAGGCCAAGTCTGGCCTGCTACATATCATACCATACATTAGACTGCCAACACCACTGGCATATGGAACATTCTTCATGTGAATCTCCTCAGCTGTAGTCTTAGGGCATTGATCCTTGGACAGCTTAGTCTGTAGATTAACTGGAATACTTACTGGTCTTGATTCATGCATGTGGAATCTCTCCACAACCTTCTGCAGATATTGCTTCTGTGAGAGCCACAATGTTCCAGTCTTTCTTCTTCTAATGATGTCCATTCCCAGAATCTTCCTGGCTTCCCCAAGATCCTTCATGTCAAATTCTGAATTCAACTTTCCTTTTAGCTGTTGTATCTTATCATTGCTCTTACTGGCTATGAGCATATCATCCACATATAACAACAGAAACACCTGTTCAGCTCTTGAACCCTTGTTAAAGTATACACAGCTGTCATATAAGCTTCTTATGAATCCTGCACTCATCATGAACTCATTGAACTTCTTATTCCACTGCCTTGGACTTTGTTTCAACCCATAAAGTGACTTCCTGAGAAAACAGACCTTCTCTTCATTTCCTGGAATCACAAAGCCCTCAGGTTGCTTCATGTATATCTTTTCAACCAGATCTCCATGCAGGAATGCTGTCTTGACATCTAACTGCTGTAGTTCCAAGTCTTCTTGAGTAACCTTTGATAGAAGTAACCTAATAGAGCAATGCTTCACTACTGGAGATAATACTTCATTGTAATCAATGCCTTCTGTTAGTGTGAAGCCCCTAGCCACCAACCTTGCCTTGTACCTGATCTTATCAGCTTTTCCAGCCTCCACCTTTTTCTTGAAAATCCATTTTGAACTAACTAGCTTCTGCCTTTTGGTTTGTCTACAAGCTTCCAGGTTTGGTTTCTTTCTAAGGATTCCATTTCCTCCATCATGGCCCCTATCTAGTGTTCACTCTCACTGCAGCTTACTGCTTCCTTGAAACAACTAGGCTCTTGAAACTCCAAGTCTTCTGCTACACTCAGTGCATAATATACACTTCCAGCTAGTCCATAGAAATCAGGCCTTTGGATTTGTGAGGAAGTGTTCAATATCATCAAGTGAGCTATATTTTGAAATAGGATGTGTCTAGAATGTGGAACCGGGATCATGAAGTGAAGAACCGGGTGGATAGACCGGGTTTTAGCGTGTAGAAGTGAGTCTGTGCAGAATAAACCGGGTTCAGGGTTGTTGGAGGATAACCGTCAGTTGTGACGAGTTTGTTACAGTTTGTGACGGAATAAACCGTCACATTTGTCCGGTAGCAGCAGTCATCTTCAATCAGTTAGAACTTTTTTTATCAGTTACATTCGAGCTACAAGACCTATATCATTGGAAAGCTCTCTTCAAGGAGAACAACACTACGTCGAGCAATTTCCAGTTTTCATAGATTACAGAGAGAATTTGAGAGTGATAGTTTTCTGCCCTAATTTGTTCCAGAATTGGGCATATTCATTTCTGAGTGTAATTTCTGTAATTGATTGGATATCTTAGTGGATTGAGGTGTGTCTTGCCTCCGTGGATGTAGTTCATCTTGAACGAATCACGTAAAATCGATTGTGTGATTCATTTATTTTCAGTTCTGCGCGAAGCTCACTTCGGCCACAACTCTGGCCGAACAGTTGTGTATTTTTCAGAAGTTTCATTTTCGAACTCGTTCCAGTTTCTTAGTGTTGTGTGATTAGGAGTTGATTTGTCTAACAAGTGGCGCCGTCTGTGGGAATCAACTCGCACAGCTTGAATAAGAGGAGGAATGGCTGGTATGAAGATGGATTTTGAGAAGTTCACTGGAAGGAATGACTTCACATTGTGGAAGATCAAGATGAACGCAGTCCTGGTTCACAATGGCCTTGATCTTGCACTGATACCTCTGGAATCATGGGAAGAAACTGAGAAACCTAAGTTTGCATAAGTGGATAAGAAGGCCCTAAGTCTTATCTTCTTGTGTTTAGGTGATAAACCGTTGAGGGAGGTTTCAAGATGCAAGAGTTCCTTAGAAGCATGGAGGAGATTGGAAGAACTGTATCAATCAAAGTCAGTATCCAACAAACTGTTCCTGAAGCAGAAGATGTTGGCCTTCAAGATCACAGAAGACAAGGTAATTTCTGATCAACTTGATGAGTTCATTAAGATGATTGAAGAATTGGAAGATCTGGATGTGAAACTGGAGGAGGATGACAAGGCATTGATGGTGTTAAACATTCTTCCAAAATCCATGGAAAGCTTTAAGGATGCCTTGATGTATGGGAGAGATGAGCAGCTGTCCTATGATGGAATAGTGAAGGCTCTGAGATCAAAATGCTTCCAGACTCAAGGAGATAAAGGCATGGTGCAATCTGGAGAAGGTTTGAATGTCAAATTCAAGAAACCGTGGCAAGGCAAGAAGGGTCAGAATGCTAAGGATCCAAAGTCAGGGGATTCAAATCCTAAGAAGGGGAATGACTGGGTTGAAAAGAGGAAATGCTTCAAGTGTAAACAGCCAGGTCACCTGAAGAAGGATTGTCCTAAGAAGAATAAGAAAGCTGGAAATCAAGGGGCAGAAGCTGCTGCCATTGATCATCAACAAGACCCTCCAGAAGTATTAAATGTTACTGACTCAAGAATGGTGAAGGAATGGGTCCTGGACACAGGGTGTTCTTTTCAAATGTGTCCTCATCAGTCATGGTTTAATGAACTGAAGAAAGTAGATGGTGGAAATGTTCTCCTGGGAAATGACCAATCATGCAAGGTCAAAGGGGTTGGATCAGTGAGCATAAGAATGTTTGATGGGGTGATCAGAATCATCTCAAATGTTAGGTATGTTCCTGGCCTTAAAAGGAATCTTCTATCTCTTGGCTCATTGGTAACCAGTGGATGTCAGTTTAGCTCAGTAGAGGGATTCTTGCATATCACAAAACATGGAAAAATGGTGATAAAAGGAAGACAGCATAATGGACTATTTATCCTGATTTGTTCACCTATTGTTGGAAGTGTAGATGTGGTCTTGAACAATTCTGAGATTGCTAAATGGCATAAGAGACTTGGACACATAGGAGAAAAAGGACTGAAGGAATTGGCAAGGAGTGGAGTAATTGGAAATCTGGGAAATCAAGAACTGGAGTTTTGTGATCAGTGTGCTCTGGGCAAATCCAAGAAGTTGCCCTATGGAAAGGGAGTTCATACAACTCAAGAACCATTAGATTATGTTCACTCTGACATATGGGGCCCTGCAAGAACAGAATCCCATGGTGGTGCCAGATATTTCATGTCCCTGATTGATGATTACAGCAGAAAGGTATGGATCATGTTGCTGAAGAACAAGAGTGATGCCTTTCATAAGTTCAAAACATGGTTGATCCAACTGGAAAATGTCAAAGGGAAGAAGCTGAAGCATCTGAGGACTGATAATGGACTGGAGTACCTCTCTACAGAGTTTACAAACTTCTGTGAAGAAAGAGGAATCAAGAGACACAAGACTGTGCCAATGAATCCTCAACAGAATGGAGTTGCAGAAAGGTTTAACAGGACTCTCCTTGAAAGAGTGAGGTGTATGCTGTTGGATGCTGGGTTGCCAAAGGTGTTTTGGGGAGAAACCATTGCTACAGCATGCTATTTTATTAACAGATCACCCTCATCAGTGATTGGGTTCAAAACACCTGAAGAGGTGTGGAGTGGACAGAAACCAAGTTATGAAGGATTAAGGGTGTTTGGGTGTCTTGCTTATGCCCACATCAAGCAAGACAAATTAGATGCAAGGGCTCTCAGATGTGTGTTTCTTGGATATCCGGATGGGATTAAGGGTTACAGATTGTGGTGCCTAGAACAAGGAAATCAGAAGATAATCACAAGTAGAGATGTGAAGTTTAATGAGAATGTGATGGCTTATACTTCTACAGGCTCTAAAGAAGAATTTGATGCTGCTAAAGAGACAGAGGAGATATCAATTCAGGTGGAGCAACCTGCAGAAGATAATCACACACCTCAACCACAAGCAGATGAACAAGACAGTGATTCATCATCTGAAGAAGAAGCACAAACTGGACCTGCACAAAATATCAGGGAATACAGCATTGGAAGGGATAGGCCTAGAAGAAAAATCAACAGACCTGATTTCTATGGCCAAGCAGGGAGTGTATATTATGCCTTAAGTGTTGCTGAAGACCTGGAATCACAAGAGCCTAGCAGCTTTCAAGAAGCACTAGACTGTGAAGAAGGTGAACACTGGATACAGGCAATGACTGAAGAAATGGAGTCTCTGGAAAAGAATAAGACCTGGATATTGGTGGAGAAACCAAAAGGTCAGAAACTTGTAAGCTCCAAGTGGATATACAAGAAGAAACTAGAAACTGCAGGGTCCAAACAGGTGAGGTTTAAAGCAAGGTTGGTAGCCAGGGGCTTTACACAAAGAGAAGGAATTGATTACAATGAGGTTTTCTCACCTGTAGTAAAGCACTGCTCAATCAGGTTGCTTCTATCAAAAGTCAAACAGGAGGATATGGAACTACAGCAACTGGATGTAAAGACAGCTTTCTTACATGGAGAACTCAATGAGGAAATATATATGAAACAGCCAGAAGGTTTTGTTGTTCCTGGGAAAGAAGACAAAGTATGTCTACTGAAGAAGTCACTATATGGACTTAAACAAAGCCCTAGACAGTGGAACAAGAAGTTCAATGACTTCATGATCAGTGCTGGCTTTGTAAGAAGCCTTTATGACAGTTGTGTTTACTTCAACAAAGTTTCAAAGCAAGATAAAGTTTTTCTTCTATTGTATGTGGATGACATGCTAATTGCCAGCAGAAACAAGGAGAGGGTACAATGGTTGAAGGATAGACTTAATGCTGAGTTTGACATGAAGGACCTGGGAGAAGCTAAGAAGATATTGGGAATGAACATTCTAAGAAACAGAGAAGCTGGAGTACTTTGGTTATCTCAGAGACAATACCTACAGAAAGTATTGGAGAGGTTTCATATGCATGAAGCCAAACCTCTCTCCACTCCAGTTAATCTACAGAAGAAACTTTCCAAAGAACAATGCCCAAATACTGAAGAGGAGATCATACAGATGAGCAATATACCCTATGCAAGTGGAGTTGGAAGTCTTATGTATGGAATGATCTGTAGCAGGCCTGACTTGGCATATGCTGTATCTTTGGTAAGCAGGTTCATGTCAAATCCAGGAGTTGAACATTGGGAAGCTTTGAAACATGTGATGAGGTATCTAAAAGGATCAGTGAACATGTCACTGAAATTTGAGAAGAAAGTGGATGGAAGTACTGTTGCATTGGAGGGGTTTGCTGATTCTGATTTTGCAGCAAACGTGGACACAAGGAAGTCAATTTCTGGATTTGTGTTTACCTTATATGGGACAGCCATCAGCTGGAGGAGTGCACAACAATCTGTTGTGGCACTATCAACTACAGAAGCAGAATATATCTCTTTAACTGAAGCTATCAAAGAATCAATCTGGTTGAAGGGGGTGTTGAGAGATTTGGATATCAAGTAAAAGTGTGTGGTAATCTACTGCGATAATCAAAGTGCTTTACACCTTGTGAAACACCAAGCATTTCATGAAAGGTCAAAACACATTGATGTGAGGTTACACTTTGCTAGAGATATCATAGATTCTGGGTCTGTGGAGGTGAAGAAGGTGCATACTTTGCATAATCCTGCTGATTTTCTTACAAAGGGTGTACCTGGAAACAAAGTGGAGCATTGCTCGAGCTTGCTGCAGCTTGAGCAGTGTCATGAAGAGCAATAACAGATAAGCAGTGAAGAGGCAGGAAGAGGCATACTTGATTCATTGAGGTGGAGATTTGTGAGGAAGTGTTCAATATCATCAAGTGAGCTATATTTTGAAATAGGATGTGTCTAGAATGTGGAACCGGGATCATGAAGTGAAGAACCGGGTGGATAGACAGGGTTTTAGCGTGTAGAAGTGAGTATGTGCAGAATAAACCGGGTTCAGGGTTGTTGGAGGATAACCGTCAGTTGTGACGAGTTTGTTACAGTTTGTGACGGAATAAACCGTCACATTTGTCCGGTAGCAGCAGTCATCTTCAATCAGTTAGAACTTTTTTGATCAGTTACATTCGAGCTACAAGACCTATATCAATTGAAAGCTCTCTTCAAGGAGAACAACACTACGTCGAGCAATTTCCAGTTTTCATAGATTACAGAGAGAATTTGAGAGTGATAGTTTTATGCCCTAATTTGTTCCAGAATTGGGCATATTCATTTCTGAGTGTAATTTTTGTAATTGATTGGATATCTTAGTGGATTGAGGTGTGTCTTGCCTCCGTGGATGTAGTTCATCTTGAACGAACCACGTAAAATCGATTGTGTGATTCATTTATTTTCAGTTCTGCGCGAAGCTCACTTCGGCCACAACTCTGGCCGAACAGTTGTGTATTTTTCAGAAGTTTCATTTTCGAACTCGTTCCAGTTTCTTAGTGTTGTGTGATTAGGAGTTGATTTGTCTAACAGGATTTGTCTTCTTGGCCTGTCTCTTCCTATGCTATAGGTTCTGAGATTTGCCATCTCAGTTTGGCCCTCTTCTTCTTCTGATGAACTGTCATCTTCTTGTTGAGCTTGAGTATTCTCCTCTGGTGGTATCTGCTCCTTATTTAGCTCCACCTAACAGAAATTCTTTCAGGTTCCACAGCTCCATCAGCTTCCTCTTGACTTCCAGTAGAGTTGTATCCCATCACATCTTCATTGAACCTTACATCTCTACTTATCAGGAGCTTCTGGTTTCCCTGTTCCAAGCACCATAACCTGTAGCCTTTTATGCCCTCAGGATATCCTAGGAGTACACATCTTTGTGCTCTTGCATCAAGTTTGTCTTGCCTAATGCGAGCATAGGCCAAAGAACCAAACACTCTTAAGTCATGGTAGTTTGGTGTCTTTCTACTCCACACTTCTTCTGGAGTTTTAAATCCTAGAGTTGATGATGGTGACCTGTTGATTAAATAGCATGCAGTGTTTATTGTCTCCCCCCAGAAGGATCTAGGTAATCCAGCATCAATCAGCATACATCTAACTCTTTCCAGCACATTTCTGTTAAATCTTTCAGCAACCCCATTCTGTTGGGGGTTCATAGGGACAGTTCTGTGCCTTGTGATACACTTCTCTTCACAAAACCCTGTGAATTCAGTGGATAGATATTCCAAGCCATTATCTGTCCTAAGATGTTTTAGTTTCTTCCCTCTTAGGTTCTCCACCTGATTCAACCATGTTTTAAACTTGAGGAATGCATCACTCTTGTTTCTCAAAACATATATCCAGGTTTTTCTGCTGTAATCATCAATGATGGACATGAAATACCTTCCCCCTCCATGTATTTCTATTCTTGAAGGCCCCCAAATATCAGAGTGTACATAATCCAGGGGTTCTTGGGTGGAATGTATCCCTTTGGCATAAGGCAGCTTCTTGGCTTTCCCCAGAGCACACTTATCACAGAAATCCAGTGTTCTATTTCCCATTTCACCAATGATACCCTTCTTGGATAACTCCTTCAACCCTTTCTCTCCAATATGACCCAGTCTTCTATGCCACTTCATAACATCTTCTCTGCTTATCACAGATTCAGCACATCCTATCACATGTGATCAAATCAAAATAAACAGGCCATTGTGTTGCCTTCCTTTGATTACCAGCTTATTGTGTTTGTTGATGTGAAGATGACCATCTAGGGAATTGAACTGACAGCCATTTGCCACAAGAGAACCAAGGGATAAGAGATTTCTTTTCAATCCAGGGACATACCTCACTTGAGAGATGGTTCTGATAACTCCATCATACATTTTAATTTGAACTGATCCTGTGCCTTTGACTCTGCAGGAGTGATCATTTCCCAGTAATACACATCCACCATCTTCTTTCTGTAGATCTTTGAACCAGGATTCATTGGGACACATGTGGAATGAGCACCCAGTATCAAGAACCCATTCCTTTTCCATTCTTGTGTCTTTGATGTTTAAGACTTCTGGGATATCTTCTTGATGCTCTGTCATAGCCACCTCTGCCCTCTGATTCTCCTGCTTCTTCTTCTTTTGTGGACAGTCCTTCTTCAAATGTCCAGTTTGCTTGCATTTGAAACACTTCCTGGTTTCAACCCAGTCTCCTTGTTTCTTAGCATTCTGAGTTCCAGATTTGTTATCTTTAACTCCCTGGAACTTCTTCTTCTGGAAATTCTTTTTGAACTTAATGTTCAGGCCTTCTCCAGCTTGTGCAGAGCCCTTTTCTCCCTGATTCTGAAAGCACTTGGTCTTTAATGCTGACAGGATGGATTCATAACTGATTTTTCCATCTCTTCCAAACATCAGTGCATCTTTAAAGCTTTCTATGGATTTTGGAAGAACAGTTAACACCATCAGAGCCTTATCATCATCCTCCAAGTTCACCCCCAGATCTTCCAATTCTTCAATCATCTTAACAAACTCATCAAGTTGATCAGAAATGACTTTATCATCAGAGATTTTGAAGGACATTAATTTCTGTTTCAGAAATAGTTTGTTGGATATAGACTTTGATTGATAAAGTTCCTCCAGTTTACCCCATGCCTCCACTGCATTCTTACACCTTGAAACCTCCCTCAAAGGTTTATCACCCAGACATAAGAATATCAAACTCAGAGCCTTCTTATCCAATTCTGGAAACTTAGATTTCTCAGCATCAGGCCATTGATCAACCGGAAGAAGTGCAGAGTCTAGGCCATTCAGTATCAGCACTGCATTCATTTTGATCTTCCAGAGTGAGAAATTATTCTTACCTGTAAACTTCTCAACATCCATCTTTACTCCAGCCATTCCTTCTTCTTCTATGAGTGTGTGTGTATGTTTCCCACAGACGGCGCCACTTGTTAGGTTTAAGAACACTTACAACACACACAAAACAAGATTCAAACCAGAAATGAATGAAAAACACACTGAAAATCGGCCACTCAAAACCGAACGCAAAATCAGAAACAAAATAAAGAACATAAAGCTTTTATGTGGTTCGATCAATGTGATCTACATCCACGGAGGCTCTATACACCTCAATTCACTCAACTAAACAATCAATTACAAGAAACAACTCAGAAAACTAGAAGCCCCAATTCACAATCCGAATTGAGCTCAAGAACCCTAGCTTTCAAATTCTAATGATTGTGTAGTGTTTACAGAGGGAAAACTACGTGTATCAACTCGTCTTTACAAGTAGAACAAATGTATATAAAGAGCTAAGCTCGAATCAAGAAACACTGGAAGATGGAATCAATTCAGTTTCAACTGCCTTTAAAACTGGTACACGCCTTCAACAACGGTTTTCCATGCAACAGTCCAAAACCGTTGCACATTTCAGTTATAACCGTCACAAGCCCGGTTCTCCAATAACTTCCAAAACTGATCTGATATAAACCCGGCTCTCCGGTACGGTTCTTCCTAACCCAAACCCGGTTCCTGATTCTACTCAACCTCTACTACAAGACATGCTCACTTGATGAAATTGAATTGACACCTACATAACAGTTAGGCTCTCCACTTCTCTACTGCCAAAATTATAGCTAGGAATTCCTTTTCATAAATCACTAAACCCAGGTTTTTTGCCCCCAAGGCTTTGTTGATATAAGCCAAAGGGTGATGATCTTGCATCAACACTGCCCCTAATCCATGGTAGCATGCATCAGTTTCAACTGTGAATGGTTTATGGAAATCTGGGAGCTTCAGCACTGGAGGATTAGTCATTGCTTGTTTGAGAGCACAAAAAGCTTTCTTAGCTGTTTCATCCCATATAAACTTTCCTTTCTTTGTCAGATCTATTAGGGGTTTTGCCAAAACACCATACCCCTTTATGAATTTCCTATAGTACCTTGTAAGTCCCAAAAATCCTCTCAATGCTTTCACACATCTTGGTTGAGGCCAATCAATCATGGCCTTGATCTTCTATGGATCACCTATTACACCTTGAGCACTGATCAAATGCCCCAGATATTCAACTTGTTTCTGTCCAAAAGTGCACTTGGATTGCTTGGCCACTAGCTGATTCTACTGTAAGGTATCAAAAACTTTTCTGAGATGCCAAATATGTGTAGACATATCCCTGCTATATACTAGTTGTCATCAAAGAAGACTAGTACAAAATCCCTCAAAAAACAACAAAATATTTGGTTCATCACTGCTTGGAAGGTAGCAGGTGCATTAGTGAGGCCAAAAGGCATCACTATAAACTCGTATAGACTTGAAGCTGTTACATATGTTGTTTTATGCACATCCTCATCTGCTACCCTAATTTGATGGTACCCTACTCTCAAGTCAATCTTGGAAAAGACTTGAGCTCCACCCAATTCATCCAACAAATCTTCAATCAATGGAATTAGATAACTGTCCTTGATAGTCATGGAGTTTAATTTCCTATAATCCACGCAAAACCGCCAACTCCCATCCTTCTTTTTACAAGTAACACAGGGGATGAATATGGGATATTACTGGGTCTTATTACCCCAGTATCCAACATTTCCCTGATTAACTTCTTAATCTCCTGCCTCTGAAGCATTGGATATCTACAGGAATGTTGCTTAATGGGTTCTACCCCTTCTTGAATAGGAATCTTATGGTCCATATCTCTTTTTGGAGGCAGTTCTTTTAGCATTTCAAACAAAGCTACATATTCCTTTATTAGTGGTTCTACTTCAGCAGCACACTTACCATTATCCCCTTTGTTCTGAGTTGTAATTAAACAAAGGTAAGCTTGAACATCACCTTTATTCTCTATCATCTCCTATTTCCACTGGTTTGCAGTCATCATGTTCAGTAGAGCTTCTTTCTGGATGCCCTTCAGAGTGATCAGTTTATCTTTGATGTGGAATTGCACTGTGTGTTCCTTAAAGTCCATTGGTCCAAATTGGATCAATAAATCAACCCGAATAACCATGTCACACCCTCCAAGCCTCAAGAGCCTCACTAATATGTTGAACCTGCATCCACCCATTTCCTACTCAAACTGTGGGCACTTAGAGTCACATACAATTTTTTTCCCATCTGCCACAGTAACATGCATTGGTGTAGGGTACTCAATAACACAGCCTATCTCTTTAGCAGTCACTGGGTCCAAGAAGCTATGAGTACTTCCAGAATCAAGCAATATAATTAACTCTTTGTTAGCTGCTCTCCCAAGCAACTTAATGGTGTCTGCATGTGCTTGACCAACAACAACATGTAGAGACACTTGAGGTTCCTTTTGGTCATCTTTTATTTCCTCCAACTTCAGAGTTTCCACTGGGTCATCTTCTCCATCCTCAGTCAGAATCATAAACAGTTTCTTGCACTTGTGGCCAATATGAAATGTTTCATCACAATTAAAACAGAGATTCTTTTCCCTCCTTGCTTTCATCTCTTCATGTGTCAATCTCTTGATTGCAGGGAGTTTCTCATGGAAGCACTTGTCACAACGGAAGTAGAAACGAGCAAGAACTCGCGAAAGTGGCATAAGGATTACATAGAGAAAGAGAGAGAAGATCAGATTTATTATCAATTTTCCAATAATGGCAAAACATTTGCATGAGAAAGCTGATATACCTCACCACATGCTTACAACATGAATGGAAAAAAGGTCATCATTTCGCTATCTTAAAACGACATCGTTTCACACATACGAAAAATAGAAAGCATGATTCTTATAAGTGAAACGCGCCTAAGCCCTTAACTTGTAAAGCAACTAACATAACTACTTTACAAAATAAAATGACAAAAAATGAGAAAGAATAAAAACGGGTTCTCTTCTTCATCCTTTGACATCACTCCCCCTTCTTTTAGCCTTGTCCTCAAGACAAAAGTTCAAGGAATTTCTTGACAATCTCCTTCTAGAATTCCCAGGTAGCTTCAGATCGGGCAAATGGGCCCAGCGAACTAGTAATTGAGTAGCAGGGGCATTGCCTCTTTTAACCATCCTCCTAGCTAAAAAAATCTTCAATGGCTTCAAAATGACTTTCCCTTCCTCATTAGATTTTGGCAATTCAGCCGTTACAACTTCCACAGGGCCCACTTTCCTTTTAAGCAACGAAATGTGGAACACTGGATGAATCTTGGCAGTGGGTGGTAATGCAAGTTTATAGGCAGCAGCTCCTATCCTCTGAGTAATCTGAAATGGTCCAGCATATATAGGAATAAATTTATATTCTTTACTCTTATGCAATGACCTCTGTCTATATGGTTTTAGCTTGAGATATACCCAATCTCCCACATTGAACTCCCTTGCAGTTCTCTTCTTATTGGCATATACCCTCATTCTCTCTTGAGCTTTCCTCAGCATTTCCTTGAGTTGCTGTTGAGCTTGCGGTCTGTCCATCAATGTTTTTGTGACTCCTTTTACACTACTTTGAATATATGGACCCATGGATAATGGTATGGGTTTAAACCCATAAAGCGCTTCAATATGGCCTAATCTCAACGCAGTGTGGAATGAGTTATTATACCAATATTCAGTTAATGGTAACCAACCTACCTAGTTCTTTGGATTAGAGCTACACATACACCTCAGACAGATTTTTAGACACTGATTCGCTATTTTAGTCTGACCATCAGTCTGTGGGCGGTAAGTTGTACTCAGGGGCTGCTCTACTCCAATCATCTTAAATAGCTACTGCCAGAAATTGCCTGTGAAGATTTTATCTCTGTCAGAAACATGCTTTATGGCAAATCATGCATCTTATAAATATTAGTAGCTAATTTTGAGACAGAAAAGGGATGTGTGAGGGCTATGAAATGACTATATTTAGCCATTCTATAAACTACCACCCATATAGTTTCCTTGTGAGCTGAAATAGGCAGTTGTTCTATAAAATCCATGGAGATTTGTGTCCAAGCTTGTTCAGGTATGGGGAGAGGTTGAAGCAAGCCAGGAGAGTGGAGGTTTTCATGTTTGCTTATTTGACAGATGTGGCAAGCATATACAATCTGGTGAACATTCTGTCTAAGTCCAGGCCACCAAAAAGTAGTGACAACCCTGTGGTAAGTAGCTGTTTCACCAGAGTATCCTCCCAAGCTAGAAAAATGCATATAATCCACTATCTTGGCTCTCAAATCACCTCCAGAACCAACCATCAATTTCCCTTTGTACCTTACTATTCCATCAGTGTAGCTATAAAAAAGACACATTGAAAGGAGTGGTGATGCATTCAATCTCTGATACCACTTGTCACAACGGAAGCAGAAATGAGCAAGAGCTCGCAAAAATAGCGTAAGGATTACGCAGAGAAAGAGAGAGAAGATCAGATTTGTTATCAATTTTCAAATAATGACAATACATTTGCATGAGAAATATGATATAGCCACATGCTTACAACGTGAATGGAAAAAATGTCGTTGTTTAACTATCTCAAAACAACACCGTTTCACGCATACGAAAAATATAAAGCACGATTCTTATATGTGAAACACGCCTAAGTCCTTAACCTGTAAGGAAAGTAACATAACTACTTTTCAAAATAAAATAACAGAAAATGAGAAATAATAAAACGGGTTCTCTTCTTCATCCTTTGACAGAAATTATGTTCCTTCTCAAAAAGGAAAAGAAAATAATATTTGACATCAAGTGCAAGAAATCCGAGATACATAGTTTATGCAGCAACTATCTTTGGTTTGAGATTTGTTTTACTTTTCTTTATTTTGCAAGTTACAAGGATCATAAGTATTAATCTTTCAGCATAATTATTCACTTGTATCCTTGTCATATTTTCAATTCTTTATTGTATTGGCAGCATTTGGGCAGTTAGATGGCGACAATATTTGGTCATGAAGTAATTCTTCTACAAATCCATTGTTTAGCAATGCTTCAACTTTTTTTGATTCTCCTACTCCATTTAGAATCACTTCAGGTAACTACAGTATTCCACCTAAGAACTTCATTTGGCTTATAAAAGAGAACAATATAAAATCCTTATTATTCTTTTGGAATGCAAGATTCCCTGGCAGTGCTGGTGTAGCATTATATTCTGCAACGCAGGAAGTAGATGGAAACATTGTATCGATATTAGCTATGCAAGTTTACAAAAATAAAAGTCATGAAGAGTTGAGGTCAGAGGACTATGAATCAAACAAGGGTAAGAGGTGTCCGGAATTGGGACTACCTTTCATATATTTGCATCCTTATAGTTTAGAATCTTGATTTTTGTATTGCAGGATTTAAATTTCCAATCTAAAACCAAGGGAATATGGATTTCTGAAATTTTCTTATAAAAAAAATGTATTTCAGAAGTTTAACTCTTCTTTCGGTCCTTGTACTACATCAAGACCTCCAAACAAATCAAATTTTGTTGTACCGACCACCTCAGGGTCTAGTAACACTAGCATATGTGGGATCCCAACTTCACCTGGTGAGTGAAGCAACAATTTTGTCTCCTAGAATATTTAAATGTTACCTGAAGAAGAAATTTTTTGTAATATGACTAAACGTTCCATTATGCATGGATTGACTCTTGCCTACAGGATCCCAAGGCCAATAACATTTGAATCTACTGCCAGAAAACAGTATAAAGGAAGTGGATTAGTATCTTATTTTGCAACAAATTTTGATCCATCCAAGAATCCTTTCATGAAAATTCACTCGATTTCTGCAATGTCAGTTTACAAAGATAAAAGTCATGATGAGTTGAGGTTGGAGGATTATGAACTACTACACGATAGAGGCAGGTCTTACTTATGTTGTTGTATATACAGAACATATGGACTAACTCTTTTGTACTATTTCAGGAGCTCTTCTTTTAAATTCATCTCCATTCGAGACAAATATGCCAGCAAATATTTTCAACCAATCTTGTGTCAATTATCCATTTGAACCACTCAATTCCAGTATTCGTTTACCTAAGATATGAAACTTCACTACTCCTAGCATTACAATCTCGATAGCTCCGACACTTTCTCCACCTGTCTTATATCCTTCTAAATCACCAGCCTCTGTCCCCCAGCCTAACGCAGCAGTTTCGTTTACACTTGCAAATACACCAAACTCGGGTTCATTTTTCTTAGCCCCCTTTTTTATCGAGTCAATGCCTGTAAATAGTTACCAATGCCCCGTAATTTTCACAACTCCATTCATTAAAACATTTTTCTACTTCAAATCTTCTATCACTCTCAACCCTACCCTACAGTCTACCTCTGTAACAACATTGGTTCCTTGCCCTTTTTGTTCGAGTGCATTAAAGCATGATGCAAAAACTGCAGAAACAATCGATTTTGTTTCTACTGGTAACTAGAGTCGGCCATCACAAGGTAAATGGAACATTTTAATTATTTTGTTCACCTATGCGTATTTGATCTCTTATTTCTGTTTTTAAGCTTTGAGTGGTTTGACAATAGTGAAGGAGTTTAGCTGTCAGAACGAAAATCGACAATAGTAAGTCCCATTAACATATGAACTCTAGGATTTTGCTTTTTAGCTAGCAAGGCATGATGTCAAAGAATGAGACTGTTCTTACATTTCTCTATCTCAAGTATTATGTGTTGCAAAGTGAAGGATTTATTAATATTCACAATTGGTTAAACCTGATGTTATTTGTTTCGTGATGTTGATAGTTATATTCCTTAAATCACCTTAGGCGTGCAATCATCACTTGTGGGGAATCATTTTTCCATGGAGCTTCCAAATGTTCAATCAAATGTAGTACAACATGGAATATCTAGCTTGCCAGTAAGTAATACCTTTTCTCATTATATAATATAAACTACTTGTTGTGATATGAAATGCCTCAGCTCAAGTTGAGTTAAGAGGCGGTTACTGATTCATGCAAAATAACAGAATTGGTTTACAGAGTCTGTTGAATACATTTTAAAGAAGGAGACAACATGTGGAATGACTAAAAAGCCCCTATTACAAGTTTATTATTATAAGCTAAGCAACTCTTCTATTATTTGCACTAGTAACTTTAGTTCTTCTTCATCTTGCATGCATACGTGTATAATATGTGATATATTTCTACATCCCACCCCCTACCCCCTCCCTAAAGCTAGGATCGCAATCCGAGCTTGGATAAGAGAAACTGAAATGGTGAAACACCAAGGGATTTGGTAAAGATATCTGCAAGCTGGGACTTGGTGGGAACATGCACAAGCTGCAGAAAACCATCCTTGGAATCTGTTTCGAACAATGTGGCAGTGAATTTTGATATGTTTAGTCCGTTCGTGGAAAACAGGATTCTGTGCAATGTGTGTGGCCGCCTGGTTGTCAAAGAAAATTTAAACCGGTTTAAATACAAGAATGTGAAGATCTTGTAAAATATAGCCAATCCAGGTGAGTTCACAAGTGGTACTTGTCAATGCTTGGTATTCTGCTTCAGCAAAACTGTGAGAAATGGTTGACTGCTTCTTTGTTTTCCATGAAATGAGAGAGGATCCTAAAAATACACAGAAATCGATTAATGATTTCTTAGAATCAGAACACGAACCCCAATCTAAGTCACTAAAACTGGTTATGTGTAAAGAACTGGTGGAGCTGTAAAACAGACCAAGAGTGGGAGTTCCCTTAAGATATTTTAGAAGATGGACAGCAGCATGCTAGTGGTCAGTGTATGGAGCTTGAACATACTGACTAAGCTGCTGAACTGCATACGTGACAAAAGGTCTGGTATAATTCAGATATACAACCTTCCAAAAAGTCTTCTATAAGAGTCTGGAGCTGATAAGAGAGTTCCAAAAGTAGCAATAAGCTTGAGACCTTGAGGCAAAGGTGTAGATGTGGGTTTACAGTTAGTGATGCCAGCATCCTTAATTATATCAAGGATATACTTTCTCTGATTAAGATGTATACCTGATGAGCCTCTCTTTATTTCCATGCCTATAAAGTAAGTGGCCAAGCCAAGATCTTTGATAGTGAATGTGTCATTGGTACACGTGTTTCGTGCACGCACTTTAGGGCACTTTAGTGTCATTTTAGTGTCAATAATGTGCATAATCACGTGTATTTAGCGCCTTTGTACTCTCATGGGCAAAATAATGTGTTTGTGTTGTTTTGTGTTAAGACAGGTGAAAAAGAATCGAAAAAGAATATCAAACGATCGAGGAGTCGTGGGATCGATCGAGGCAACAAAGGACAGGGCTGAAAGATTGATCTCGGCCGAGACAGGACACAAATCTCGGCCGAGATACCTCTCCAGGAAAATCCTGGAATTTTGAGAGACTAAAGATCTAAGCCGAGATCGATATTGCATCTAGGCCGAGATGAGTCTCCAGGGGATTTCAGAAATTCAAGAGATGAAGATCTCGGCCGAGATGAAATCCAATCTCATCCGAGATGAGTCAAACCCTAAAAAGCCCTAATTTCCTCTTTTCACGTCTCGGCCGACATGCAACCCAATCTCGGCCGAGATCAGCCTTCGACCCGCCAGCTGAAAAATCCTTTTTCACGTCTCGGCTGAGACACACTTGCATCTCGGCCGAGATTCCTTACCCTATTTTAAAATCCTGAATGCGGTTTTACCTATGTTTACTAGCACTTTTCTCCCTTATATATATCGCCTCCCATTCGAATTTAACCTAACCTAGAACCCATCCCCCACACATATTCACCCATTATTCTCCATTGGAAGCAAGGGGAATGGAAAGGGGTTGCCTAACCTTTGGTTCTTTCTATCTTATTTTCATGTCTGTTATTTTATCTTTGTAATAATTAATGTGGGTGGCTAGCACCCTTAATTCTACCCTTGATCATGTTGAACCTTGATTGATAATGAGAATGTGATTATTGACTCTTGATGTTACCTTATTTATGCAATTTAAATGTTCTATAATGCTTGATTGGATTGTCTCATGCCTAGATGCTTGTTTTAGGATTGATCACCCCTTGGGAAGCATTTATTGTATGTTGCTAGATATTGAACTTCACTTTCCGTGATTGTTGAAGCTTCAATCTCCCTTAGTAGCGAACAATCTTGATATCATTGGTGGCATTATAGAGTTTAGCCTCTAAACCCGATCTAATCGAGGTTTATACCTTATTTATCCCGTTGTTCTAGTTCACGATCATCCAATATCAATTAGTGTGAAAAGAGCTTGTTTGGATCACTAATTGATTTTGGTAGGGATAAATCGATAAGGGGGCCTTCGATTTATCCACAATTAAGGGACAACACAATTTGCATAAGCGGACCTCGTAGATTGTGGGATAAGGGTTTAAATCACATTGAATTTGGGACATCAACTGTAATCCATAGGTAGTCAGATTCAAGAGGATATTAGATCGAGGGTAGACCTTTTATTATATTCAAAAACACCGAAAACATAGATTAAGAGTTAGTTACTTGTTAGCATTTAGTTGTTAAACCCAGTTAAAACTCCCCCCCCCCCCCAACTTCTTTATTTTTTTCTCTAGCTATTTATATTATACTACGTGACAATAATAGTTTAACACATAAAGCAGAACTGTTCGACCGTTCTCTGAGGGATCGACCCTTACATGCCACTCTACTAGTTAGAGTTGTAAGCTAAGGTTAAGTATATATTTTATATACAAATTAACTTGGTACGGTCCAATGACTCAACCGTGACCAAATTTTGGCGCCGTTGCCGGGGAACGGTTTGGAACGATTTTGTTTTATGTGTTAAGCGTTACTTTTATTTACATAGATAGTTGTTTATTTTTTTTATTTAAAGAGCATCCGTCGAGCCAACAACGTTAAACAAAGGCGCTTGTCGGGAGGCAACCCGACGTTTATTGCTTTTCGTATATTCAATTTCGTAGTTTAGGTTGTTTACTTATATTTAGATATTATCTTATTATCTTCTTTTAGAGTGCAGAGACTATGATGATGAGGAACCGACCAATCCGTGAAATTCAAGGAGATAGCACCAAATGGGATTGAAGAAGCCCAAAAACCACTGTGAGTTAGGACACCAATTCGTACCCTTTTTTCCTCACAAACTTTGGTTTTTAACCAAGTTTGGGGAAGTCTTGGTAGGTGTATGTATTGGCAGCTCAAGAGTTTAACTTTCCGTATGCTACTCTATTGTCTTTTGGATTTATTAGACTTGAAATGGTTTGGTATCTTTGTATGGATTAATCTGTTGCATTTTTAATAAACTGTAAAGTGGTGAATAATATGGTTAAATTCGGCGAGCACCAAATTGAACTCTTCTTTTTCAACAAACATAGTTTGCAACTAAGTTTGGGGAGGGGGTAGGATCATACAAGTCTGTAGCTCGAGAAAGCAATTGGATGGGTTTAGGAAAGAAAAATATGGCATTGATTAATGATAAAAAAAATTTACACATATTTTTTTTGAAAGAAGCACATGGTAGAGCATGATAGACTTTTCGAAACAAGATTGAGCTTACATTCAAAACTTTTGATCAAATTGCTTCCTAGTGAGTTTTTTTAGCCTTAAAAAATACTCCCATCTTTGGAGTAATTTAAACTTTCTTTCGGTGTGAAATTCATTGAATGCATCTAGTTGTCTCTAGAACTTGCCTTGATTCTCTATTTTGCATGAGTCGGTGCATTGTGTGACATTGAAAATGATCTTAGGCAATTCTTGATCAAACCTATTTTAAAAGCTTGAAAATATTTCCTTTTTACCAAATTTGACATTGTCTCTAGTTGAGCCCCTTGAGCTTAAGCCTTTTATGTTTGATACCCAACACTACAAGCAAATTTACCTTTCATTTAGAGTTTGATACCCAAACGGACTGTTGAGTATGAGGGAGGTGGTTGGAAGGTAGTTAGTCTTGAAATTGGGATTGAATATGGGTAAACTAGTGGGAATACAAAGAAGGGTGAAAGGAAAAACGCGAAATAGGCTGTAACCGAGAATATTAACCTTTTCAAAAAAAAAAAAAAGTCGGAAAAACCAAAAAAAATCAGAAAAATGAAAGAAAGAGGAAGTGTATATACCATTCTTTTGGAGAAGTTAATGAAAATCACATCATTTTGTGATTACAATCCCTTGTTTAGAAAACTCTTAAGAAGCATAATTATTGAAAGGATTGATAAATATGGGAAATGTAGGTAGGAATAAGGTGAAGTCGAATCTTAAGTTCAACTTAGAATTAAAAGAGTGAGGTTGAGTGACCATTGTTTGAGGGGTATATAGGTAGTGCACGACTCATTTATTCCGTTTTATAGTCACATTTACCTAAAATTTTATCCCACCTTACCCCTAGCCAACATTACAACCCACATAAAGACCTAATTGATTCATTGTCACACATGTCCAGTACTATTTCAGGTTTAGATAACTGGCAAGCTTATGGTAGGTATTGTGTGCATTTCAATGTCAGTGTAAACACTACCCTTTTTAATGCACTCGAGAGAGAAAGATACACTCACCCAGTGAGGATCTTAAGTTGAGAGTGTTATGTCACGGGAGTAGTGGATCTAGTCTATCACATATGCTTGCTTTTATCATGGTTGCTTCAATTTTTTTTATGGAAACTTTCTGAAATCAAATGCCACTAAAATATTCCCTAAACACGTGTCCTTTTGTCTTTCTCTTTATTGTTCGGGACGAACAAGTTTTAATTTTGGGGAGATTTGGCACGTGTTTCATGCACGCACTTTAGGGCACTTAAGTCTCATTTTAGTGTCAATAATGTGCATAATCACGTGTATTTAGTGCTTTTGTACTCTCATTGGAAAAATAATGCGTTTGTGTTGTTTTTGTGTTAAGACAGGTGAAAAAGGATCGAAAAAGAACATCAAACGATCGAGGAGTCGAGGGATCGATCGAGGCAACAAAGGACAGGGCTGAAAGATTGATCTCGGCCGAGACAGGACACAAATCTCGGCCGAGATACCTCTCCAGGGAAATCCTGGAATTTTGAGAGACTAAAGATCTAGGCCGAGATCGATATTGCATCTAGGCCGAGATGAGTCTCCAGGGGATTTCAGAAATTCAAGAGATGAAGATCTCGGGCGAGATGAAATCCAATCTCGTCCGAGATTAGTCAAACCCTAAAAAGCCCTAATTTCCTCTTTTCACGTCTCGGCCGAGATGCAACCCAATCTCGGCCGAGATCAGCCTTCGACCCACCAGCTGAAAAATCCTTTTTCACGTCTCGGCCGAGACACACTTGCATCTCGGCTGAGATTCCTTACCCTGTTTTAAAATCCTGAATGCGGTTTTACCTATTTTTTTACTAGCACTTTTCTCCCTTATATATATCGCCTCCCATTCGAATTTAACCTAACCCAAAACCCATCCCCCACACATATCCAGCCACTATTCTCCATTGGAAGCAAGGGGAATGGAAAGGGGTTGCCTAACCTTTGGTTCTTTCTATTTTATTTTCATGTTTTCTTTAAGTTTCTGTTATTTTATCATTGTAATAGTTAATATGGGTGGCTAGCACCCTTAATTCTACCCTTGATCATGTTGAACCTTGATTGATAATGAGAAAGTGATTATTGACTCTTGATGTTACCTTATTTATGCAATTTAAATGTTCTATAATGCTTGATTGGATTGTCTCATGCCTAGATGCTTGTTTGATGATTGATCACCCCTTAGGAAGCATTTATTGTATGTTGCTAGAGATTGAACTTCACTTTCCGTGATTGTTGAAGCTTCAATCTCCCTTAGTAGCAAACAATGCTTGATATCATTTGTGAGGTGATGTTCAATTTCATCAAGTGAGCCTATACTTTGTAATATGGTGTGTTGGGAATGTGGAACCGGAGTCAGGGAGTGAAGAACCGGAGGTTTAAACCGGGTTTTAGCATCAAGAAGACAAACTGGTCAGAACAAACCGGGTTCGAGGTAGTTTGGGATAACCGTCATTTGTGACGAAGCAGTTGCAGATTAGTGACGAAGAAAACTGTCACATTTGTCCGGTAGCTCAGCGTAACTTCTTGCAGTTAGATCTTCCTGTGCAGTTGCATTCGAGCTTCAATCCATATATCACTGTAATGCTCTCATTGAGGAGAAGATCACTACGTCGCTAATTTCCTTGTTCTTTAGATTAGAGAGAGTATTTAGAGATTGAGTGTTCGTGCCCTAATTTGTATCCAGAATTGGGCATTTCATTTCTTGAGCTTATTCTCTGTAATTGGTTGAAGTTCTTAGTAGATTGAGGTGTGCCTTGCCTCCGTCGATGTAGTTCATCTTGAACGAACCACGTTAAAACTGTGTTTGATCCATTTCTATTTCCTGTTCTGCGCGAGCTCAGTTTGGTCACAACTCTGGCCGAATTGCATGTGTGATTTCGAATTGTTTTCTTTGTACAATTTCCAGATTCTTTGGTGTTGTGTGTTCAAGAGTTGATTTCACTAACAAGTGGCGTCGTCTGTGGGAACCAACTCTCACAGCTTGAAGAAGGGAAGGAATGGCTGGTATGAAGATGGACTTTGAGAAGTTTACAGGGAGAAATGATTTCACACTGTGGAAGATCAAGATGAATGCAGTTTTGGTTCACAATGGCCTTGATCTTGCTTTGATACCTCTTGATTCGTGGGAAGAAAGTGAGAAACCCAAGTTTGCATCAGTGGATAAGAAGGCCCTCAGTCTTATCTTTCTGTGTTTGGGTGATAAACCGCTAAGAGAGGTCTCAAGGTGCAAGAGTTCCTCAGAAGCATGGAAGAGATTGGAATATCTGTATCAATCTAAGTCAGTTTCCAACAAGCTGTTCTTAAAGCAGAAGATGTTGGCCTTCAAGATCACTGAAGATAAGGTAATTTCTGATCAACTTGATGAGTTTATTAAGATGGTTGAGGAATTGGAAGACCTGGATGTGAAATTGGAGGAGGATGATAAAGCATTGATGGTGTTAAACATTCTTCCAAAATCCATGGAAAGCTTTAAGGATGCCTTGATGTATGGGAGAGATGAGCAGCTATCTTATGATGGAATAGTGAAGGCTCTGAGGTCTAAATGTTTCCAGACTCAAGGTGATAAAGGCATGGTGCAATCTGGAGAAGGTTTGAATGTTAAATTCAAGAAACCTTGGCAAGGCAAGAAGGGACAGAATGCTAAGGATCCCAAGGCAGGAGACTCTAATCCAAAGAAGGGGAATGAATGGGTTGAGAAGAGGAAATGCTTCAAGTGCAAGCAGCCTGGTCACTTGAAGAAGGATTGTCCTAAGAGAAACAAGAAAGGTGGAAATCAAGGGGCAGAAGCTGCTGCCATTGATCTTCAAGAAGATCCCCCAGAGGTATTAAATGTTACTGAATCAAGAATGGTGAAGGAATGGGTCTTGGACACAGGTTGCTCCTTTCATATGTGTCCACACCAGTCATGGTTTGATGAACTGAAGAGAGAAGATGGTGGAAATGTTCTCCTGGGCAATGACCAATCATGCAAGGTCAAAGGAATTGGATCAGTGAGCATAAGAATGTTTGATGGGGTGGTCAGAATCATCTCTAATGTAAGATATGTTCCTGGCCTCAAAAGAAATCTTCTATCTCTTGGTTCTTTGGTAACCAGTGGTTGTCAGTTTAGCTCAGTGGATGGTTTCTTGCATATCACTAAACATGATAAAGTGGTGATTAAAGGCAGACAGCATAATGGGTTGTTTATCTTGATTGGTTCACCTGTTGTTAGGAGTGTTGATATGGTCTTGAGTAGTTCTGAGCTTGTTAAATAGCACAAGAGGCTTGGACACATAGGAGAGAAAGGATTGAAGGAATTTTCAAGAAGTGGTGTAATTGGAAATATGGGAAATCAAAACCTGGAGTTCTGTGATCAGTGTGCTTTGGGCAAGTCCAAGAAGCTGCCCTATAGAAAGGGTGTTCACACAACTCAAGAGCCATTAGATTATGTCCACTCTGACATATGGGGTCCTGCAAGAACAGAGACTCATGGTGGAGCAAGGTATTTCATGTCTTTGATTGATGATTACAGTAGAAAGGTGTGGATCATGTTGATGAAGAATAAGAGTGATGCTTTTCATAAGTTCAAAACATGGTTGATTCAACTGGAAAATGTCAAAGGGAAGAAGCTGAAGCACCTTAGGACTGATAATGGATTGGAATACCTCTCTACTGAGTTCACAAACTTCTGTGAAGAAAGAGGAATCAAGAGACATAGGACTGTCCCAATGAATCCTCAACAGAATGGGGTTGCTGAGAGGCTTAATAGGACTCTTCTTGAAAGAGTAAGGTGTATGCTGTTGGATGCTGGGTTGCCAAAGGTATTGTGGGGTGAAACCATTGCTACAGCATGTTATCTCATTAACAGGTCACCCTCATCAGTGATTGGGTTCAAAACACCTGAAGAGGTGTGGAGTGGACAGAAACCAAGTTATGAAGGTTTAAGGGTGTTTGGTTGTCTTGCTTTTGTCCATGTCAAGCAAGACAAGTTAGATGCAAGAGCTCTAAGATGTGTATTTCTTGGATATCCAGATGGAATAAAGGGCTACAGATTGTGGTGTCTAGAGAAGGGAAATCAGAAGATAATCACAAGTAGAGATGTAAAGTTTAATGAGAATGTGATGGCTTATACTTCAACAGGCTCTAAGGAAGAATTTGACGGTGCTAAAGAGACAGAAGAGATATCAATTCAGGTGGAGCATCCTGCTGAAGATGATCACACATCTCAACCACAAGAGAATCTACAAGATAGTGATTCATCATCTGAAGAAGAAGAACAAGCTGGACCTTCACAAAATGTTAGAGAATATAGCATTGGAAGGGACAGGCCTAGAAGAACAATCAATAGACCTGATTTCTATGGTCAAGCAGGGAGTGTTTATTATGCCTTGAGTGTTGCTGAAGACCTGGAATCACAAGAGCCTAGTAGCTTTAAAGAAGCACTAGACTGTGAAGAAAGAGAACACTGGATTCAGGCAATGTTTGAAGAGATGGAATCCCTGGAAAAGAATGAGACCTGGATATTGGTGGATAAACCAAAAGGTCAGAAACTTGTGAGTTCTAAATGGATATACAAGAAGAAGTTAGAGACTGCAGGATCCAAACAAGTGAGGTTTAAAGCAAGATTGGTGGCTAGGGGCTTTACACAAAGGGAAGGGATTGATTTTAATGAAGTTTTCTCTCCAGTAGTAAAGCACTGCTCAATCAGGTTCCTTTTATCAAAGGTTACACAAGAGGACATGGAACTACAACAACTAGATGTAAAGACAGCATTCTTACATGGAGAACTCATTGAGAAAATATATATGAAACAGCCAGAAGGCTTTGTTGTGCCTGAACAAGAAAACAAGGTTTGTTTGCTGAAGAAATCACTGTATGGACTCAAACAAAGTCCAAGACAGTGGAATAAGAGGTTCAATGACTTCATGATCAGTGTTGGCTTTGTAAGAAGTCTTTATGATAGTTGTGTTTACTTCAACAAGTGTTCAAAGCAAGATAAAGTCTTCCTGCTTTTGTATGTAGATGATATGCTGATTGCCAGCAAGAACAAGAAGAGTGTACAATGGCTAAAGGACAGACTTAACACTGAATTTGACATGAAAGATCTGGGAGATGCCAAGAAGATTTTGGGCATGAACATTCTGAGGAAAAGAGAAGCTGGAGTTCTTTGGTTATCTCAGAGGCAATATCTACAGAAGGTTTTGGAGAGGTTCCATATGCATGAATCCAAACCTCTCTCTACTCCAGTTAATCTACAGAAAAAACTCTCCAAAGAACAATGCCCAAAGACTGAAGAGGAGATCATACATATGAGCAATATTCCTTATGCAAGTGGAGTTGGAAGTCTCATGTATGGAATGATTTGTAGTAGGCCTGACTTGGCCTATGTTGTTTCTTTAGTGAGCAGGTTCATGTCAAACCCAGGTGTTGAACATTGGGAAGCTTTGAAGCATGTGATGAGGTATTTGAAGGGTTCAGTGAACTTGTCACTGAAGTTTGAGAAGAAAGTGAATGGAAGCACTGTTGCATTGGAGGGGTTTGCTGATTCTGATTTTGTAGCAAACATAGACACGAGGAAATCTATTTCTGGATTTGTGTTCACCTTATTTGGAACAGCCATCAGCTGGAGAAGTGTACAACAATCAGTTGTAGCACTTTCAACAACAGAAGCAGAATATATCTCTCTTACTGAAGCTATCAAAGAAGCAATCTGGCTTAAAGGGATTTTGAGAGATTTGGACATCAAGCAAAAGGATATCATTGATTCTGGTTCTGTGGAGGTGACGAAGGTACACACATTGCATAACCCTGCTGATTTTCTTACTAAGGGTGTACCTGGGAACAAAGTGGAGCATTGCTCGAGCCTGCTGCAGCTTGAGCAATGTCATGAAGAGCATTAACAGACAAGGCAGTGGTGAGGCAGAAAGAGGCACACATGATTCATTGAGGTGGAGATTTGTGAGGTGATGTTCAATTTCATCAAGTGAGCCTATACTTTGTAATATGGTGTGTTGGGAATGTGGAACCGGAGTCAGGGAGTGAAGAACCGGAGGTTTAAACCGGGTTTTAGCATCAAGAAGACAAACTGGTCAGAACAAACCGGGTTCGAGGTAGTTTGGGATAACCGTCATTTGTGACGAAGCAGTTGCAGATTAGTGACGAAGAAAACTGTCACATTTGTCCGGTAGCTCAGCGTAACTTCTTGCAGTTAGAACTTCCTGTGCAGTTGCATTCGAGCTTCAATCCATATATCACTGTAAAGCTCTCATTGAGGAGAAGATCACTACGTCGCATAATTTCCTTGTTCTTTAGATTAGAGAGAGTATTTAGAGATTGAGTGTTCGTGCCCTAATTTGTATCCAGAATTGGGCATTTCATTTCTTGAGCTTATTCTCTGTAATTGGTTGAAGTTCTTAGTGGATTGAGGTGTGCCTTGCCTCCGTGGATGTAGTTCATCTTGAACGAACCACGTTAAAACTGTGTTTGATCCATTTCTATTTCCTGTTCTGCGCGAGCTCAGTTCGGTCACAACTCTGGCCGAATTGCATGTGTGATTTCGAATTGTTTTCTTTGTACAATTTCCAGATTCTTTGGTGTTGTTTGTTCAAGAGTTGATTTCACTAACATCATTGGTGGCATTATAGAGTTTGGCCTCTAAACCCGATCTAATCGAGGTTTATGCCTTATTTATCCCGTTATTCTAGTTCATGATCATCCAATATCAATTAGTGTGAAAATAGCTTGTTTGGATCACTAATTGATTTGGGTAGGGATAAATCGATAAGGGACAACATAATTTGCATAAGCGGACCATGTAGATTGTGGGATAAGGGTTTAAATCACATTTAATTTGGGACATCAATGGTAATCCATAGGTAGTCGGATTCAAGGGGATATTAGATCGAGGGTAGACCTTTTATTATATTCAAAAACACCAAAAACATAGATTAAGAGTTAGTTACTTGTTAGCATTTAGTTGTTAAACCCAGTTAAAACTCCCCTCCCCCCTCCCCCCCACTTCTTTATTGTTTTCTCTAGCTATTTATATTATATTACGTGATAATAATAGTTTAACACATAAAGCAGAACTGTTCGACCGTTCTCTGAGGGATCGACCCTTACTTGCTACTCTACTAGTTAAAGTTTTAAGCTAAGGTTAAGTATATATTTTATATACAAATTAATTTGGTACGGTCCAACGACTCGACCGTGACCAATCATGCAAGTAAGTCTTGAAGGCTACAATCTTAGAATCTGAGTTGCCAATGATGAGTACATCATCAACATAAACAACTAAAGCCATATAGTCAAATTGTTGCTGCCAAGTGAAAAGGCAATGACCATTAGAAGATTGAGTAAAGCCATATGAGAAAAGAGTGGCACAAAACTGATTGTTCCATTGTCTAGATCCCTGTTTAAGGCCATATAGACTTGTGAGTAATTTACAAACATGTCCAGATTTGGCTTTGGTATAACCTTGTGGTGGGAGCATGTAGACATCTTTTTCAATGTATATAAGAAAGCAGTATTGATGTCCAGCTGATGAATAGGCTAGTGGTTGACAACAGCAATAGCTATAAGAATCCTTACTGTCACAGGTTTGGCCACAGGGGCAAAGCTGTCTACGTAGTCTTCCCCGGTAATTTGATTGTATCCTTTTACAAAAAGTCTTGCTTTATCTCTCTCTATAGAACCATCGAAATGTAATTTGGTCTTAAACACCCACTTACATCCAATAGCCTTCTTGTCTGGTGGTAAGTCAGTAAGGACCCATGTTTCATTATCTTCAAGAGCCTGTATTTCTGCATCCATAGCTTTGGTCCAGTGTGGATGAAGCTTGTCCTGTGAGTAAGATGTAGGATCTTGAATAGTATCATTGCATATCATGAAGAAGGTATAATATGGGTCAGGAATGAAGCTGCCACTTGAGTCAGTAGATTCAGCAGCATCAGTGTTGATAAAATCATTGAGATATGTGGGCCTCTGGACCTAATTGATGCTTCTTCTAAGGGTGACATCAGTGGGAGGATCAGCAGCAGTGACAGGAGGGATTGCAGGGGTGGAATCCATGGAGTCAGCAGCTGGTGCTTCTGGAAGAGACTTAGCATAAGGAAAGATATCTTCCAGAAACACTACATCCCTAGATATCCTTGTGAGTTTCCATTTCATATAATCTATAAGCTTTTTGTCCTAGAGGATAACCCACTAGTATACATTTGTGAGCTTTGCAAGTAAACTTATTCTTGTCTGGAGACACATTAGTGACATAGCATAAGCATCCAAATGGTTTCAACAGTTCATAAAGGGGAGTATGGCAAACATAATCTCATATGGTGTTTTCCAATCAAGGATTGATGAAGGTAACCTATTAATGAGATATGCAGCTGTAAGAATAGAATATGGCCAAAGGTAATTAGTTGCTTTAGATGCAGTCATGACAGCTTTGGCAATTTCCAAGAGATGCCTATCTTTCCTTTCAACAACCCCATTTTGTTGGGGTGTGTAGGTCCAGGACTTCTGATGAAATATCCCCAAGTTAGAGAATATTTGTTGTCACTCCAGGCTGGTGAATTCAGTGCCATTATATGTTCTGATGGATTTCACAGGGGTAGAAAGTTTGATACTGATTATTATGAGGAAAGTGGACAGTGAGGAAATTGCTTGTTTCTTGGTATACAATAGACAAATCCAAGTATATCTATTGTAATCATCAATCACTGTGAGAAAGTATGGAGTATTTGTAATACTGGGTTTGGTGTAAGGGCCGCCCCAGATGTCCACATGAAGTAGTTCTAGCACCTGTGTAGTCTGAATTGAACTATGTGGAAAAGCTAATCTGGTCTGTTTTGAAAAATGGCAAATGTCACATGCTTTATGAGCTTCTAAAATTGGAGGAGTACATAAATGCTTCATGAATTCCAAATACTTCAAGGTGGATGGAGTTGCATGACCAAATCCTCTATGCCAAGATTAAAAAACTTTCAAGTAATGGGAAGCACTCAAACCGAATGTGAAAATGTTGTTAATGGCAGGTGAATATTGGTGTATGTATAATCTGTCTAAAAGAGTGCCTGTAGCAAGTGTATTTTGGGACTGTACAGACTATATCTCACATCCGGTAGAGGTAAATAAAGCTTTTATGTCCATTTGCAAGGCTAGCTGTGATATGGAGAGTAAGTTGAACTTAAAAGTGGGAACAAGAAATACCTCAGTGAGAAGGAGATGGTCTGTAACAATCACTTGGACCATGAGTGTAACTTTCTAATGTGAGCCATCTGGTAAGGTTACAAAAGCTGGATGTGTTAGAGGTATGAGGTTGGTCATTAAGGCCTCATTTTTGCAGATGTGTTTATCGCGACCTGTGTCTATAATACAAGAGTCATCATTCAAATCCTCAAGAGTAGTGAAGGCAAAATATGAACTATCGAGAGATGTGAAATCCTTATCTGCCACATAGGCATGAGACGAGAAACTTTGATCAGCAGAAGCAAGGAGAGTTTTATTCTATAATGCCTTGGAAATTTCTTTTTGGACTATAGCAATAATGTCCAATGGAACAGTGGAAGCATCATTAAAAGTGGCAGTAGGCTCCTCAGTGGGTTGAGCTTCAACCAAGTTGGCATGCCTTTGATCCTTGGGCTTATAGTACCAGTTAGGATAGCCTTTGAGTTTGAAGTAATCCTGGATTTCATGACCAAGGAGTTGACAATGCTCACAAATAAGTTTGGCTTTTTCTTCCTTGGTCTTCCTAACATATCCCCTGCCTTTACCAAAGCGGTTGGAGTTATTTTGAGACTTCAGTTGTTGGCCCCGTCCTTGTGTGGGTTGGTGAACATTGATGAATTGTCTGCAGAATCAGGGTGAGATAATTGAACAAATCTTTTCCTTTCAACCCTTAGCACAAGAGAGTAAGCTTTATCTATATGCGGCAATGGATCCATGACCAAAATATTACTCCTCACATCATCGTAGCTATCATTGAGGCCCATGAGGAACTGGATCAGCTTTGTGTTTCATCTCAAATTCATCGCATTCTTTCGCAGCACCACATGTACATCTAGGAGTGGGTCTAACAAGGTTAAATTCCTCCCATAGCTTATTAAGACGATTAAAATAGACCACAAGCGATTGAGATCCTTGTGTGATGGTATTAAGACTACGTTGAAGCTAATATATATGAGGACCATTGTGTTGTCTGAATCTACGATTTATCGTGGCCCATAGAGTTTTGGCATCTTTTATATATAGAAAGGATTCGTTAAGATTCTTAGAAATAGAGTTTATTAACCATGAATAAACCATTCCATCAACACACAACCAATGTGCTAACAAATCAAAATCGGTGGAAATAGGGACACTTCCAGTAACAAAACCAAGTTTTTTTTTCGCGAGTAATGCAATATGAATAGAGGTACTCCATGGTAAGTAATTAGATCCGTTTAGCTGAGTAGGAAACTAGGCTCATACCTGGATGATCGGAACTGGTGAACGTAAGGGGATCGTTATCTCGCGACGGCGGGTGAAAGTTTCCTGAATCAGAATCAGCGGTAGAATGTGCTGGAGAACTATGAGCGTTGATGGACGATCCACTGGTAGTCAATGCAGGCCATTGTTCCTTGCCAGAATTGAAATGTTGACGCGGACGAGCCATGCTCAAATCGAAGCTCGAAGCTTAGGGTAAACCAGCTGATTGTTGGATCAAAATGTTGGTAACGATGATGCGCATTGATAGATCGACGAATCAAGGCATTCAATAGGTGGATTATATGGATTAAAACCTAAAAACTGATACCATGTTGTGATATGAAATGCCTCAGCTCAAGTTGAGCTAAGAGGCGGTTTCTGATTCATGCAAAATAACAGAATTGGTTTACAGGGTGTGTTGAATACATTTTAAAGAAGGAGACAACATGTGGACTGGCTAAAAAGCCCCTAATACAAGTTTATTATTATAAGCTAAGCAACTCTTCTACTATTTGCACTAGCAACTTTAGTTCTTCTTCATCTTGCATACATATGCGTATAATACGTGATATATTTCTACACTACTCTTCATAATGAAGTTTGAAATCTACAATTAGGTAACAACCCCCAACCGAGGAAAAGCAATAAATGCTAGTGGAATATATCAACTACGGAACACTAAGTATATCAACTACGGAACACTAAGGCTATGTTTACTTACGGCTGGAAGAGGTTGGAATACTGTAGGCAAGGCGAAATAAAGTGGAAAGAGAAGGTTGAGTTAAATAAATGGGTATTTGGTTTTGTTGGTTGGGGATTGAATTGAGGTTTGTTTATAGTGTAAAAGGTGATAAAATGGTAATGTGATGTGTGTAAATATAACCCCAAAGGAAACTCGGCTCGGTCAATCCACGTCAAAAGTAAACACACCCTAAATGTCTGAAATTTGTTAGTGTGTTATCTTTTGTCTTTTGCTGAATTGATGAATGCACGTTTCAAGCTATCCTTCATCCAACATAAGGACATCCTTATTTGGGTTATGATAATATGTCCTCCAGACACCCTTCGTTACCTGTTATGAGACTACGGTCAAAACTATTATACATATATGTAATTAAATATTGGAACTCTGGGGAAGAAGATGGCTAAATCATATATATATCATAATATTTGATAAGTGCAGGTTCCATGTTTCATTGATGACCCTTTTCTGCCACAGGAGAACCCCAGGGATTGGGTTAAGAATCTAACGTCACATTCAAACTGTAAGCCTTCAACTTAACTATCTTACTTCATGAGGTTCATTTTACTTGTTGCTCCAGCGGAACGTGGATCTACCACATAAATAATCATGGCTCTCGATTTCCAGAGCAGTACTATTATTTACTGGCACTACCACTATTTTGTATCATGGTATTACTTCAACAAATTTGTGTCATGAATCATTTGTGCTTGTAAAAGTTTACAAAAAAAATAATAGATAATGTTACTGAACGTAAGACCTGGACTTATGCCTAGTTTCATGGACGTGAACTTGTTTTAAACATTTTTTAAATCAGAATCTCAATATTTATTAGAACATTTTTGTAACAGAAGATTATACGTTTTTCAGAATCGATCATATTAGATTGTTGAGCTTACAGTGATGTGTAGAATATCACACGAGTTTAGAATTTCTCTGTGCCTATTGTTTAGTTCTACATGGTATCAGATGTACGCATTACCTGTAAATCAGAATTCTACACCGATTATTCAGCTCGTTGATTCAATCTCCACTGAATTATGTTCGATTGATCAGCTCGTTGATTCTACATTTTGTGCTGATTCATTTGGTTTGCCCTAATTTGCTTCTACCAATGACTCCACCACGTAATCAGAAGACGCTGCTCGGCAAGGACGTCTGGCCAGCGCTCACCGCCAGCAACTCTGGTTCAACACAAAATCCCCAAAATCCTCCAGCTGATGCTTCTCATTCCACACTTCCGCAGCCCAAAGGCACTGATCCACTCATGCTCCACGGATCGGATCACCCTGGTATGATCCTGATGTCTCATCTACTTGATACTTCAAATTTCTTGCCCTGGAGTCGATCAATGCAAATCGCATTACTGTTATGGGAAATATTCCCATTCCGATCGATCCTCTGTTATTAGATCAGTGGATTCGAGCAGATGGTATGGTTCGCTCATGGCTGTTGAATTCTATTTCAAAGGAAATTAGTGAGTCCTTCTTATATGCGAAGGATGTGAAGACATTATGGGCCACTATTACGAGACGATTTGGTGAATGCAACGGACCACATATTTACCAAGTCCAACGTTGTTGGTTTTCCTCCAAATATACACACAATGTATATCACAAGAACACTACAACTACTACTAGTTTCAACTCAACTCAAGAAAGCAAGAAAGATATGAAATCAGAAAGAAAAGAAAAACAGAGAGTTTTAGTGGTTCGGATTCAATGAGAATCCTACATCCACGGCATCAAAATCCTCACACCTTTTATTGATTCCAAGGAGAAACAATTACAAGAGTATATCACATAAGATCACACCAGAAAAGAACAGCAAACTACAATGCACTCTTCTCTCTTATTGTATCTCACTCTCTCTTCTCCTCTCTATGTCAAACTCAAGGTCATGAGCTTCTTGATTCACGGTTTTCCACTTATAATCAAGCAACCGCCATTCTCCTAGCCAACCAAGACCCTTGGCAACCGTCACTCTCTCTTCCAATCAGTTATAACAGAAACAGGAAAAACAGTTATCGCAATTCTCGGCCCATGAAAACCGTTATCGAACCGAACAGATACAAACAAACTCGGCCAGAACAGGTTTGAAATTTGTAATGTAATTCGGCCAGTTATGGGCCGAACAATCCTTGACTTCTCCTACTTGTGTGAAACTTGACTTGAGTGACTCCAGTGATCTTCTAAGTTGAGTTCAATCAGACTAAACTCCTTTTAACTGATATTTAACCATCTTAAGTAGCTTCCAATGATGATTTGAGCTTAATACTTCACAATTCTCCACCTTAAGCTCCAAACCATCATTCTCAAGACTATCACTGACTTGTCTCAGCTGACTCCTTCTGATCTTGCTCCTCAACATAACTCCTCATATTGATAAGATCCAAGCATAACTGAAACTTTGTCACTGGAAGAGATTTAGTAAAACAATCTGCAGGATTTACATCAGTAGAGATTTTCTTCACATGTATCAATCCTTTGCTCACTAAGTCTCTCACATAATGTAATCTGACATCAATGTGTTTTGTCTTCTCATGATGACTCTGATGTTTGGCAAGATGTATAGCACTTTGACTGTCACAGCAGACAGTTACTTGATGTTGTAATAAGCCAAACTCTCTCACAATTCCCTTCAACCATACTGCTTCTTTAATTGCATCTGTTAAGGCTACATACTCTGACTCAGTAGTTGACAGAGCTACTACTGACTGGTGGTATGCTTTCCAGCTGATAGTTGTACCAAATAAGGTGAAAACATACCCAGTAATAGACTTCCTGGTATCAATGTTAGCTGCATAATCAGCATCAACATATCCTATTAATGCTTTGTCCAAGCTGTCTTGCTTCTGGAACTTCAGACCCTTATTGGTTGTACCTCTCACATACCTCAGTACCCACTTCATTGCCTCCCAGTGCTGTGCTCCTGGATTCCCCATATATCTACTTACAAGGCTCATGGCATGAGCAAGATCTGGTCTGCAACAAACCATGGTATACATCACACTGCCCACTGCACTTGCATATGGCACTCTTTCCATATATTCTTCTTCCTGTCTTGACTTAGGACATTGTTCAAGAGATAATCTGATATGTTGTCCCAGGGGTGTAGAAACTATCTTGCTCTGATGCATATTATATCTTTGCAAGACTTTAACCAAGTAATCTTGTTGTGACAAAAACACTTCATTTCTACTCCTGTTCCTTAGAATATCCATTCCTAAGATTTTCCTTGCCTCTCCAAGATCCTTCATTTCAAATTCAGTCTTCAGCAAATTCTTCACTTCAAGAATACCAGCTTGTGTCTCACAAGCAATCAACATGTCATCCACATAAAGCAGTAAAAACACCCTTGATGACTGTGAGTTGGTTTTGAGATATACACAACTGTCATACTTGCTTCTCTTGAAACCAATTCTCAGCTGTTAGACAAATCAACTCCTAATCACACAACACTAAGAAGCTGGAACGAGTTCGAAAATGAAACTTCTGAAAAACACACGACTGTTCGGCCAGAGTTGTGGCCGAAGTAAGCTTCGCGCAGAACAGAAAATAAAATGAATCACACAATCAATTTACGTGGTTCGTTCAAGATGAACTACATCCACGGAGGCAAGGCACACCTCAATTCACTAAGATATCCAATCAATTACAGAAATTACACTCTGAAATGAATATGCCCAATTCTGGAACAAAATTAGGGCAGAAAACTATATCTCTCAAATTCTCTCTGTAAACTATGAAAACTGGAAATTGCTCGACGTAGCGTTGTTCTTCAGGAAGAGAGCTTTCCAATGATATAGGTCTTGTAGCTCGAATGTAACCAACCAAGAAGTTCTAACTGATTGAAGACGACTGCTGCTACCGGACAAATGTGACGGTTTATTCCGTCACAAAACTGTAACAAACTCGTCACAACTGACGGTTATCCTTCAACAACCCTGAACCCGGTTTTTCTGTACAGACTTACTTCTTCACGCTAAAACCCGGTCTAACTACCCGGTTCTTCACTTCATGATCCCGGTTCCACATTCTAGACACATCCTATTTCAAAATATAGCTCACTTGATGATATTGAACACTTCCTCACAAATCTCCACCTCAATGAATCAAGTATGCCTCATCCTGCCTCTTCACTGCTTATCTGTTACTGCTCTTCATGACACTACTCAAGCTGCAGCAAGCTCGAGCAATGCTCCACTTTGTTTCCAGGTACACCCTTTGTAAGAAAATCAGCAGGATTATGCAAAGTATGCACCTTCTTCACCTCCATAGACCCAGAATCTATGACATCTCTAGCAAAATGTAACCTCACATCAATGTGTTTTGACCTTTCATGAAATGCTTGGTGTTTCACAAGGTGTAAAGCACTTTGATTATCACAGTAGATTACCACACACTTTTGCTTGATATCCAAATCTCTCAACACCCCTTTCAACCAGATTGACTCCTTGATAGCTTCAGTTAAAGAGATATATTCTGCTTCTGTAGTTGATAGTGCCACAACAGATTGTTGTGCACTCCTCCAGCTGATGGCTGTCCCATATAAGGTAAACACAAATCCAGAAATTGACTTCCTTGTGTCCACGTTTGCTGCAAAATCAGAATCAGCAAACCCCTCCAATGCAACAGTACTACCATCTGCTTTCTTCTCAAATTTCAGTGACATGTTCACTGATCCTTTTAGATACCTCATCACATGTTTCAAAGCTTCCCAATGTTCAACTCCTGGATTTGACATGAACCTGCTTACCAAAGATACAGCATATGCCAAGTCAGGCCTGCTACAGATCATTCCATACATAAGACTTCCAACTCCACTTGCATAGGGGATATTGCTCATCTGTATGATCTCCTCTTCAGTATTTGGGCATTGTTCTTTAGAAAGTTTCTTCTGTAGATTAAATGGAGTGGAGAGAGGTTTGGCTTCATGCATATGAAACCTCTCCAATACTTTCTGTAGGTATTGTCTCTGAGATAACCAAAGTACTCCAGCTTCTCTGTCTCTTAGAATGTTCATTCCCAATATCTTCTTAGCTTCTCCCAGATCCTTCATGTCAAACTCAGCATTGAGTCTATCCTTCAACCATTGTACTCTCTCCTTGTTTCTGCTGGCAATTAGCATGTCATCCACATACAATAGAAGAAAAACTTTATCTTGCTTTGAAACTTTGTTGAAGTAAACACAACTGTCATAAAGGCTTCTTACAAAGCCAGCACTGATCATGAAGTCATTGAACCTCTTGTTCCATTGTCTAGGACTTTGTTTAAGTCCATATAGTGACTTCTTCAGTAAACATACTTTGTCTTCTTTCCCAGGAACAACAAAGCCTTCTGGCTGTTTCATATATATTTCCTCATTGAGTTCTCCATGTAAGAAAGCTGTCTTTACATCCAGTTGTTGTAGTTCCATATCCTCCTGTCTGACTTTTGATAAAAGCAACCTGATTGAGCAGTGCTTTACTACAGGAGAGAAGACCTCATTGTAATCAATTCCTTCTCTTTGTGTAAAGCCCCTGGCTACCAACCTTGCTTTAAACCTCACCTGTTTGGACCCTGCAGTTTCAAGTTTCTTCTTGTATATCCACTTGGAGCTTACCAGTTTCTGACCTTTTGGTTTTTCCACCAGTATCCAGGTCTTATTCTTTTCCAGAGACTCCATTTCTTCAGTCATTGCCTGTATCCAGTGTTCACCTTCTTCACAATCCAGTGCTTCTTGAAAGCTGCTAGGCTCTTGTGATTCCAGGTCTTCAGCAACACTTAAGGCATAATATACACTCCCTGCTTGGCCATAGAAATCAGGTCTGTTGATTGTTCTTCTAGGCCTATCTCTTCCAATGCTATATTCCCTGATATTTTGTACAGGTCCAGTTTGAGCCTCTTCTTCAGATGATGAATCATTATCTTGTAAATCTGCTTGTGATTGAGGTGTGTGATTATCTTCTGCAGGTTGCTCCACCTGAATTGATATCTCCTCTGCCTCTTTTGCAGTATCAAATTCTTCCTTAGAGCCTGTAGAAGTATAGGCCATCACATTCTCATTAAACTTCACATCTCTACTTGTGATTATCTTCTGATTTCCTTGTTCCAGGCACCACAATCTGTAACCCTTAATCCCATCCGGATATCCAAGAAACACACATCTGAGAGCCCTTGCATCTAATTTGTCTTGCTTGATGTGGGCATAAGCAAGACACCCAAACACCCTTAATCCTTCATAACTTGGTTTCTGTCCACTCCACACCTCTTCAGGTGTTTTGAACCCAATCACTGATGAGGGTGACCTGTTAATAAGATAGCATGCTGTAGCAATGGTTTCTCCCCAAAACACCTTTGGCAACCCAGCATCCAACAGCATACACCTCACTCTTTCAAGGAGAGTCCTGTTAAACCTTTCTGCAACTCCATTCTGTTGAGGATTCATTGGCACAGTCCTGTGTCTCTTGATTCCTCTTTCTTCACAGAAGTTTGTAAACTCTGTAGAGAGGTACTCCAGTCCATTATCAGTCCTCAAGTGCTTCAGCTTCTTCCCTTTGACATTTTCCAGTTGGATCAACCATGTTTTGAACTTATGAAAGGCATCACTCTTGTTCTTCAGCAACATGATCCATACCTTTCTGTTGTAATCATCAATCAGGGACATGAAATATCTGGCACCACCATGAGATTCTGTTCTTGCAGGGCCCCATATGTCAGAGTGAACATAATCCAATGGTTCTTGAGTTGTATGAACTCCCTTTCCATAGGGCAACTTCTTGGATTTGCCCAGAGCACACTGATCACAGAACTCCAGTTCTTGATTTCCCAGATTTCCAATTACTCCACTCCTTGCCAATTCCTTCAGTCCTTTTTCTCCTATGTGTCCAAGTCTCTTATGCCATTTAGCAATCTCAGTATTGTTCAAGACCACATCTACACTTCCAACAATAGGTGAACCAATCAGGATAAATAGTCCATTATGCTGTCTTCCTTTTATCACTATTTTTCCATGTTTTGTGATATGCAAGAATCCCTCTACTGAGCTAAACTGACATCCACTGGTTACCAATGAGCCAAGAGATAGAAGATTCCTTTTAAGGCCAGGAACATACCTAACATTTGAGATGATTCTGATCACTCCATCAAACATTCTTATGCTCACTGATCCAACTCCTTTGACCTTGCATGATTGGTCATTCCCCAGGAGAACATTTCCACCATCTTCTTCCTTCAGTTCATTAAACCATGACTGATGAGGACACATATGAAAAGAACACCCTGTGTCCAGGACCCATTCCTTCACCATTCTTGAATCAGTAACATTTAATACTTCTGGAAGGTCTTGTTGATGATCAATGGCAGCAGCTTCTGCCCCTTGATTTCCAGCTTTCTTATTCTTCTTAGGACAATCCTTCTTCAGGTGACCTGGCTGTTTACACTTGAAGCATTTCCTCTTTTCAACCCAGTCATTCCCCTTCTTAGGATTTGAATCCCCTGACTTTGGATCCTTAGCATTCTGACCCTTCTTGCCTTGCCACGGTTTCTTGAATTTAACATTCAAACCTTCTCCAGATTGCACCATGCCTTTGTCTCCTTGAGTCTGGAAGCATTTTGATCTCAGAGCCTTCACTATTCCATCATAGGACAGCTGCTCATCCCTCCCATACATCAAGGCATCCTTAAAGCTTTCCATGGACTTTGGAAGAATATTTAATACCATCAATGCCTTGTCATCCTCCTCCAGTTTCACATCCAGATCTTCCAATTCTTCAATCATCTTAATGAACTCATCAAGTTGATCAGATATTACCTTGTCTTCTGTGATTTTGAAGGCTAACATTTTCTGCTTCAGGAACAGTTTGTTAGATACTGACTTGGATTGATACAGTTCTTCCAATCTCCTCCATGCTTCTAAGGAACTCTTGCATCTTGAAACCTCCCTCAACGGTTTATCACCTAAACACAAGAAGATAAGACTTAGGGCCTTCTTATCCACTGATGCAAACTTAGGTTTCTCTGTTTCTTCCCATGATTCCAGAGGTAACAGTGCAAGATCAAGGCCATTGTGAACCAGGACTGCGTTCATCTTGATCTTCCACAATGTGAAGTCATTTCTTCCAGTAAACTTCTCAAAATCCATCTTCATAACAGCCATTCCTCCTCTTCTTCAAACTGTGCAAGTTGATTCCCACAGACGGCGCCACTTGTTAGACAAATCAACTCCTAATCACACAACACTAAGAAGCTGGAACGAGTTCGAAAATGAAACTTCTGAAAAACACACGACTGTTCGGCCAGAGTTGTGGCAGAAGTAAGCTTCGCGCAGAACTGAAAATAAAATGAATCACACAATCAATTTACGTGGTTCGTTCAAGATGAACTACATCCACGGAGGCAAGGCACACCTCAATTCACTAAGATATCCAATCAATTATAGAAATTACACTCTGAAATGAATATGCCCAATTCTGGAACAAAATTAGGGTAGAAAACTATATCTCTCAAATTCTCTCTGTAAACTATGAAAACTGGAAATTGCTCGACGTAGCGTTGTTCTTCAGGAAGAGAGCTTTCCAATGATATAGGTCTTGTAGCTCGAATGTAACCAACCAAGAAGTTCTAACTGATTGAAGACGACTGCTGCTACCGGACAAATGTGACGGTTTATTCCGTCACAAAACTGTAACAAACTCGTCACAACTGACGGTTATCCTTCAACAACCCTGAACCCGGTTTTTCTGTACAGACTTACTTCTTCACGCTAAAACCCGGTCTAACTACCCGGTTCTTCACTTCATGATCCCGGTTCCACATTCTAGACACATCCTATTTCAAAATATAGCTCACTTGATGATATTGAACACTTCCTCACATCAGCATAAACTCATCAAACCTCATGTACCATTGTTTGGGACTCTGTTTGAGTCCATATAAGGACCTTTTCAACAGACAGGCCTTCTTGTCTGGTTCTGGGACTTGTACTCCTTCTGGAATTTTCATGTAGATTTCTTCTTCAAGCTTCCCATGAAGAAAAGCTGTAGTCACATTCATCTGGTGTAGATTAAGATTGTACTGAGCCACCAAAGCAAGTAGAATCCTTATTGAGCAATGCTTTACCACAGGTGAGAATATTTCAGCATAATCTATCCCTTCTTTCTGTGTGAACCCTTTTGCAACTAACCTAGCCTTGTACCTGATCTTTGCTGGTTTAGAGGACTCTATCTTCTTCTTAAAGATACATTTGCATCCTACAAGTTTCTGTAGTTTTGGTTTATTGACCACTTCCCAGGTGGAGTTCTTTTCCAAGGATAACAGCTCCTCTTGTATTGCCACTGTCCACTTATCACTCTCTGAACTCTTCATTGCTTCTTGGTATGATTCTGGTTCAGAGCTTTCAACCTCTAGAGCAGTGTATAAAGCATAAGACACAATATCAACTTGTCCATATCTTTGAGGTGCATGTATTTGTCTTTTCTGTCTATCCCTCACTAACTGGTATGATCTTATGGTATCAACTTCTACATCCTCTAGAGTGTCCTCTGCTGTATTTGAATCAGACTCTTGATGTGTTTTGGAGTTGTCAAGCTCCACCTCAAGCTGAGCTTGGTAGAGGTTTGAACTGTTGCTCTCTCTGTTGTTCTCCTTCAGAAGTGGCATCTTTGATTCTTCAAATATGACATCCCTGCTAATCAAACACTTTTGATTCCCTGGTTCAATACACCATAGTCTAAACCCTTTAACTCCTTTAGGATATCCCAGAAAGATACACTTTAGAGCTCTTGGCTCTAACTTGTCTTGCTTTGTATGTGCATAGGCTAAGCAACCAAACACCTTCAATTCTGAATAGTTAGTTGGATGACCACTCCACATTTCTTCAGGGGTTTTAAAGGACAAGGCAGTGGAAAGAGATCTGTTTATTAGGTAGGCAGCAGTTGTGACAGCTTCCCCCCAAAAACTTTTACTTAAGCCAGCACTGATCATCATACACCTTACTCTTTCTAGGAGAGTTCTGTTCATTCTTTCCACCAAACCATTTTGCTAAGGAGTACCTGCAACCGTTTTATGTCTTTTGATACCCTTTCCCCTGCAAAACTCATTGAACTCTTCAAAAACAAACTCTAGGACATTGTCTGTTCTAAGGTGTTTTATTTGTCTTCCAGTCTGATTTTCAGCCTCAATGGCCCAGTCTTTGAACTTCTGTAGTGTGTCACTTTTGGCTTTCAGAATGTATACCCAGACTTTCCTTGAGTAGTCATCTATGATTGACAGGAAGTATCTTCCTCCACTGATTGTTTGTACCTTGGATGGGCCCCAGAGATCAGCATGTATGTAGTCTAGCTTGTCATTTGTTGTGTGTTCTGATTTGTTGAATTTCAATCTCTTTGTTTTACCATATACACATGATTCACATAAGTCCATGTGGGTGATTTTATCACCACACAGCAAGTTCTGTTTACTCAGCTCTTCCAGACCCTTTTCACTTATGTGAGCTAGTCTTTTATGCCACAGTAGGGTGTTATCTCTTTCTTTTGTCATGGAAACTTCTCCCAGAACTGTATTTCCTTGGAGGAAGTATAGTTCATTTCTCTTGACTGCTTTGATCACTTCCAAGGACCCCTTTGACACTGTTAGAACACCACCTTCAGATTGAAACTTATATCCTAATGAATCTAACATTCCAAGGGATATAAGATTCCTCTTTAGTTGAGGTACAAACCTCACGTTTTCTAAGATTCTAACAGCTCCATCAAACATCTTAATCATAACTGATCCAATCCCTTTTACCCTGCATTCAACATCATTACCTAACAGCACAGATCCTCCATCTATATACTTTATAGTTTTGAACCAATTTTTAATAGGACAGATGTGAAATGAACAACCTGAATCTAACACCCATTCAGAGGATACAGGGTTTGAGGAGATAGTTAATACCTCGGCATAATCTGTATCATCTTTGGCTTCAGTCATGTCTGCAGTAGGCTTGGTAGGTTGATATTTCTGATGTTGATTCTGAGGTTTCTTGGGTTGATTCTTTGCCTTAGTGGGGCAATCTTTTGCCAGATGTCCCACATTATGGCACTTGAAGCATTTTCTGGTTTCTTTATCCATGTCCTGAGATTGATCCCCTTTCTTCCAGTTCTGTTTGTTCTTTTGATGAGCTGGTTTCTTTTTGTATGCTTTCTTGATAATCAGTCCTTCAGCTTGCCTTTCACTCTGATGATTATCTGCTCCTTTCTGCAACTCTTTGGATCTAAGAGCTCCCTCGACCTCCAACAAATATAGTTTTGTTTTACTTCCAAATAGCAGAGCATCCTTCAGATTTTCATATGATTTGGGCAATGAATTCAACAGGATCAATGCCTTGTCTTCATCATCCATGGTGACCTCAATATTTTCCAAATCATCAAGAATCTTCTTATATTCATCAATCTGATCTATGATTGACTTTTCTTCAAACATCTTGTAGGCAAATAACTTCTGTTTCATGAATAGTCTATTTGCTACAGATTTTACCATATAGACTTGATCCAACTTTTCCCAGACACCTTTTGCAGTGGTTTCTTTGGATACTTCCCTTAAAGCCTTATCTCCAAGGCTTAAGATGATGGTGTTGTGTGCTCTTTCCAGCAAGGATTGTTTCTCTTCCGCTTTCATTGCAATAGGAAGGTCATCTTCTCCCTTAAGAGCAACTGCTAGACCTTGCTGCACCATGAGGGCCTTCATCTTTACTTTCCACAATCCAAAATCTGAATTCTCGTTGAATTTCTCCACATCAAACCGAGCAGTAGTCATGGCGTTCCCACAGACGGCGCCACTTGTTGGTTTTCCTCCAAATATGCACACAATGTATATCACAAGAACACTACAACTACTACTAGTTTCAACTCAACTCAAGAAAGCAAGAAAGATATGAAATCAGAAAGAAAAGAAAAACAGAGAGTTTACGTGGTTCGGATTCAATGAGAATCCTACATCCACGGCATCAAAATCCTCACACCTTTTATTGATTACAAGGAGAAACAATTACAAGAGTATATCACACAAGATCACACCAGAAAAGAACAGCAAACTACAATGCACTCTTCTCTCTTATTGTATCTCACTCTCTCTTCTCCTCTCTATGTCAAACTCAAGGTCATGAGCTTCTTGATTCATGGTTTTCCACTTATAATCAAGCAACCGTCATTCTCCTAGCCAACCAAGACCCTTGGCAACCGTCACTCTCTCTTCCAATCAGTTATAACAGAAACAGGAAAAACGGTTATTGCAATTCTCGGCCCATGAAAACCGTTATCGAACCGAACAGATACAAACAAACTTGGCCAGAACAGGTTTGAAATCTGTAATGTAATTCAGCCAGTTATGGGCCGAACAATCCTTGACTTCTTCTACTTGTGCTAAACTTGACTTGAGTGACTCCAGTGATCTTCTAAGTTGAGTTCAATCAGACTAAACTCCTTTTAACTGATATTTAACCATCTTAAGTAGCTTCCAATGATGATTTGAGCTTAATACTTCACAAACGTGATATCAGCACCATCACTCAAGGTAACCAACCTCTAGTTGTTTACTTCAACAGACTTAATAAGCTTTGGGATGAATTTGATCTTTTAAAGCCAACCCCTCGTTGTACATGTGGTGCATCGAAAGTGATAGTTTTGATAATATATTAGAAGTTGGTTAGATTTTATATATCCTTTCGCAAAAGTGATAAATAAAAAATTTAATATGACATTTTGAACAGTGTTTGAATTGAACCAGACGTGAAATCAATGTGACTACCGATTCGATCGGTTAAACCGATGAAATGAATATCAATTGGTCTTTCCCGAGCACAATCCACTACCAATTGAATAAATCTATTTATATTCAAAGTCCAAGGCTCCGCTGCACACCATCACCTCACCCCCTACATCTGAAAACGCCACCCCTCCCCCCAGATAAATAAAATAGACACGCATTACTTTCTGACTGATTTCTCCCATACTTCTTCTTTCTATAGTTATAGTCTGTCCTCTTGAGATCTGAAGATTAACATGTTTGGCTAAGGTTATTTTAAACATCTTATAAGTTGTTTCAAGAGTTTATAAGATGTAATTTTTAAGGAGCTTATAAGTTAATAAAGTGTTTGAATAAAAGAGTTTATAAGCTTGCAATTGAATATAGTAATTTAGCTATAAATTTGGAGTCTAATTTAAAATTAATATTAAACACACATTTTGATTAGTGTGTGAAATGTGTAGTGGGTGAAATGTGTGTAGTGTGTGAAGTGCGTGTAGTGTGTGAAGTGCGTGTTGTGTGTGAAGTGTGTGAAATGTGTGTAGTGTGTAGTGTTTGAAATATATGTAGTATATGTAAGTGTAAATTGTGTGAAATTTGAGTGTAAGATCTTATAAAATAAGATGAAAATAAGTTAGGGTATAGCAACTTATTTTTTTTAAATCTTATAAGCTCTTAGGGCTTATTTTTGTGTCTTATAAACTCCTAAACATCTTTTTTTGCCAAACACTTTGCAAGAGCTTATAAGCTCCTAAACATCTTATAAGATATTTTTAGAAGCTTATAAGCTCAGCCAAAAACACCCTCTAAGTCTCCACTTTCTCTCTTTTTTTTTTTTTTTTTTTTTTAAGCTTAGCCTTCATCTATTTATAAATCAGATTTCTTTTCGGTTCTAAACTAGATCTGCAAGAAATCATTGTCTAAATAAGATTTATGACAAAATCCAACTAAGTCAATCCGATGCCTTCATTACTTCTCCGACACATAAAACGTTTGTAGTGGGAGTCGCTGATCTAACGTCTTTTTCTTGGTATCATGGAAGATTGAGATTTTCCCTTGGCCGGCGAGACCGTTTACGGTTTTCTCTGGTTTTCACCTGTCTGGAGAGATTTTGAGTGGTTTAACCATATTTCCAATTCTTTATTGTTGATCGGACTGGACATGTGACTGGTTCCCAGTTGAACCGATTGGACCAACCAGTCTGATCCCACAAACACAGATTTTGGATTCCCATTCGGATTTGTTATTAGAGGAATTGAAGATGCAGTTATATCAAAGAACATAAAAAATCACCTACCCCACCAGCCACAAGGAAAAATCACATTAGTTTGAACATTTGGCACGGAATAGATAAATACATTACAACTTGAATCACAACACCAAAATGCTGGCTGCTACACTACACAAAACAAACTAGTAAGGATTGCCACTTGACAAATCTGCATACATACCCCCATTAAACAACTAAACTATTTCTTTTTCTTACCAACGCCACCCTTGCTCTTTTTGTTAGACGATTCCTTCTCCTTCTCATTTGTCTCCTGCTGTCATTAAAACAAATTACAACAAAGACAACCAATCAGCATAGCACAAACGGATTGGGTAATACATGAACACTTTATCTGATATTCATCAGACTGACTCCAGAGTGAATTCTCTGAAATTGGAATAAAATAGAGAAGTGGTACTAGGAAAACACTGGCATAAACCGGTGAAAGTTCTACTGTCTACTAGACAACAATTTTTACAGTTGCATTGTGAGTACACCTGCTCTAAAACAAAACACAAAAAACAATGAAGATTACTAATTAATATACTAAACCATAGTTTCTTATATGATAGGCAGTAAGTAAATGTGGCTAATATGTGTATTTAGAGCACATCAATGACTGGTACAAGCTACAACAACTTCACAACTATTAAGTGGTGTACATACATACACATGGGACTGCCTCAAGCAGAGACCCACAGAAACATTGGCCTATATTGCCACCGCCTTAGGTTTAGAAGGAAGTAATGCTTTGATAGCATACACCTTAAACATGATTACAGGTTTCAGAATTGCAGGAACATATATAGTTCCCTGTTTGAAGTACCAAAATTCAATCTGAGTAGTGTATGCACGCATTCAGAATGCACTTCACTTTGGTCATTAATCTACTATCTCATGCTTTTGGATTAAAACTTCTAAGTTGGTTAGACTAGAAGCTCAAGATTTCCAGAGGTTAAGCCAAGAAAACTGTTGAAGAAATAGGTCCAGATAAATGCTAGTGAACATGAATCCAGTCACTCAAAATCCAAACACATCCATGGGATACTCATATGAATTTGAAATCCTTAGTCTCTGGGACCTAAACTTCCCAGGTGGGAGAACAAGCATGGATACAGCAACACATTCAAGTCAAGATATACTTGACTACCTTTACAGGAAAAAGAAGTTCCACAAGTAGAAGTGGGATAACTCACATGAAACAAGCTAATGGTGCAACAAGTTAATAATATGCTAGAACAGATGTATTCATGAACAACCAACTCTTTGTTCCCTTTAACCAGATTGACACTGACAGTACAGATGACAGCTTTAAACAATAAATTGATGAGATTACGGGAAATTACATGTCAGCTGGAGCCATATACAATTCAATGACACAATTTTGTCACTGAAACATCAGGGCAATAAAGGTTAACAATAGAAACTTCACCAAAACAACAAAGGCAACTGCATAACGAAACTGTGATTAACTTCTACAGTAAGCCATCATCCAGGATTTATTATGAACCCATAACTCAACTGTTTGGTCTGGCAATCATCCAGCAGATAGATAATTATTGCCAAGGAAAGGAACATACCTTCCGTTTAGCAGGAACTGATGGATTAGCAACCGGTTTAAAGAAAGATTCCAGCCTGTTCATTTTTACAAAGCAAGAAAGTGAGCTATATCAAGGTAAATTATTGATTAGATCTTTTACTAATTCAACAGATTCATACCGATTTTGGGATGATTTGTTCTTAGCTGCCTTGATTTTTTCAATAGCCTACACAAAACAGTAGTCAACAATGTGATATGGTTTCTTTTTCCTGGCAGTATGGGAGGGAAGAAAGGAAGTTGATTATATAAAGGAGTACCGAGACTTGCCTTGGTTATTCTGTCACTATTGAACCCATTTTCATTTACCAAAAACGTTATCAATCCCTAGAGGAGAAACAATATAACGAGTCAAGGGCCATGAAATCATCATGCAAGAAAATGATACACAATCTAAAGATGTGTTCTAAAGTCAATCACTTCTTCATCTGGAGGTGACCATTTAAGTTCAAGTTGATCATCATCAGTGAAAACTGATGGTTCTTTAAAGAGCCTTCGAGCCTCTTGATATGGCCAATCATCTGGTATTTGGTACCTGCAAGGATATAGTTATAGAAAATGATAAACTAATGAGAAGTATACACATCCTAAATTATATTGTATTATAAAGGTTCACTCACATAATTACAAATAAGAAATGTATGCTTTCATCAGATTTTGTACTAACAATTATCGAGGCAAATGAGAATTCACAATGAATGCAGTATGACGTCTCTAAGGGAGAGCACAGTAAATCAAATAATCCTCATGCTTCCTACAGATCATTCACTTTCTGGATAACAGATAGGAAGTGTATATAGTCATACATAAATCAGACGCAAGAAAGCACATTGTAGAGAGAGATTGTAAGAAAGCACCCAAATGTGATGCATTTCGCTCAATTATGTATGCAGTCCATACTGTCATTAGTCATACAAAAACATAAACAGCCAAGAAAGGAACTCAACAAACACAAAATATAATTGAAAATTATTCTCAATAGCTTGCTCACCTTAGATCTGACTCTAAGAATTAAGACAACTAGCATCACTGTAATTTTAGGACCAACTTCAAAGTTTTCACCAAGATATAATCAAACAAATGTGTTGCACTAGAAAGAGCATTCAATTATTTGCCAAAAGGGGATTAATGAAGTAAAATGGAAATAAAATAGCATCAGCAGTGTAGTTGAAAGAGTTCTGCGCTCACACTTTATTGTTCATTGAACTACTGCACTGAGATTCCCCTTGAATTTTGGTTAATATTTGCTCATCAAGTAAGAAGTAAAATATTGAAGCATAAACACCATTGAGTTGCAAATAAACAAATTCACTCCCGCTAAAAAGGTTATTAGTTATCTATGAAAACTGAAAAAAATACACATCTTATTTGTACTAATTGAAAAGGAAACTTCATAACTTGACAATATGAAGCACCTTTCTTTACTAATATTCTCCAGAATGTTCTCAATTGAGCCATGTTGCCGAATCAGCTTCAATGCAGTCAATCCCCCAATACCTGAGACGTAGAGTACAACATGCATGACTTTAAAGCAACATCAACTCAAAGAAAGCTCAGGAGGAGAAATTTGTATGCATCATGACTGGAAAGGAAGGAATATGATATGCCTGACTGGGAAACCATGTCACAATCTTAGACCAAATTTATTTCATGGAAAACTGTTTCCTGGTCTGATTTATTTAACACTTGGATTGACAAACTAGACCGCACTACTACAAGCACATACCAGTTTATCAAATTCATAACCAGCATCCACTGAATGAGCTCTCTCCTATCCCAGGCGAAGATACATGCTTCCACTTTTAATGGGTAATTGGTTATAGAAGGAAAAGGGAATGTCAAACACAGCACACAAAAAGAAGTTTTTATTTGCTTGCCATATAGCCAAGTGCTGTTACATTCTAATGAGAATTAGATTGTTAGATCCAAAAAGACACTTCTAATCTTAATACTTAAGAGAGAAAAATTGTCAGAATTTTTTCAAGCAACTCAAGATTAACTGAAAAAGGATAACATCTTTCAGTTAAGTATTTCTTGGAAGCGCTACAGCATTATCAAAGGTCAAGCAAAGTGCTATTACATTCTAATGATAATTAGACTGTTAGACTCAGACCCAAAACACCTCCTCTAATCTTGTACTTAGCAAGGAAAATTTGACAGGATTTTTTCAGGCAACTAGAGATTAACTGAAGAAGGAAAACATTTGTCAGTCAAGTATTTCTTGGAAGCGGTACAGCGGAATGAAAGCTTAGCTGATGGATTAAATAAGGGAGTTCAACATACAGTTAGGTAAAGACAAAGTTGAATACTCTTGGGACAAGACACCTGGAGTGATTGGCTGCTGATGGAATGCTAAGAGTCCATTTTCAAATTTTAATGATAGAAAGGGCAGCTGGAACTGCAGATTACACAAGAAAAGCACACAGATAGGGAGAGAGATAGAGAGCATTCAGTGGGAAGGGGTAAAAGGAGTCTACGATTAGGAGAGCAGCTGACAACAAATTTGAGCTAGCACGTGCTATTATTTTTTTCTTTTTCTGGGAGGAGGGGGTGGCAAAGAGACTAAGCTAATGAGAGTTCATTCTTGTCTAGGGTGACCGAAGAGGCTTTAGTCCAACAATAGCCTAGGCTAGATTGAGAAGGAAGGAAATAAAATCAAATTTCCATAACTGTGACTTGTGTGGACATAGGACTTCATATAAATATTTGGATCCCAGGTACTCCAGGACTTGGAGAAGATCAGAAAATTTGGAGCAGAGAGGAGAATAGCAACATGTAAACCACAACAAATATTACCTCTAATGCTGTCACAGTAATCGCAGCCAGAAAGGATGCAAAGGTCTATAAACTGATCCATTGTGAGGTTTAGTTCCTCCAAAACCTACAACACAATCGATAAGACACGACAAATTTAAAAATTAATCAATAACATCTTAGGTGGTGTTTGCAAATAAAAGTGATTGTGAAAAAGTGATTAAAATTGATTGTTGTAGTAAAATAAAAATTTGGTAGTGTTTGAAAAAAAGTGATTTTAAGAATTGATTCACAGATGCTGCTCTCTCATTGATTCTCAAAAGCAGCTTAAAAGTGCTTCACATAATTGATTCTGAAAAAGTAACATGAGTTTGCAAACATAACTGATTGCGAAAAATGATTTTGAAAATTGATTTTGGGGGTGTTGTTGAGTTTGCAAACACCCCCTTAGTACCTTTGAGACTTCAAATTCCATCACCGGGATTTTTTTTGAACTAGGATCCATTAAATGGCGCAGAAACCTTGGAGCTCCAAATGTGAGGGAATCCATGTCTTCAGAGGCCACAGCATAAACCTGATGAAAAAATAAACTTCTTTCTAAAGCACGTTTACTCAAGTTCAATAATTTTCTTAGTAGTCATAAACACACCGATGCTCTGGTGTAGACTTAACTATTTATCATAGAAAAGCAAAAGCCAAAAGTTATTTTGCAAAAATGGGTACATAAAATCAACATAAGTTGACCATACCTGGCCTGATTTGCAAAGCGCAGCACATTGAGCTTCTGCTTCAGAAGGAGCCTAACAAGTTACCAAACAAACCTCATCATAAAGGAAGGACCAATTAGTCTCTCCTGCAGGAGAACTGGGTACTGGGATTTGACGACCCAGAATACAATAAAAGACGTTGAACTATGTGGAAGTACACAAATTTCGTACGAGAATTTATTTTATTGCATCACCTCAATCACCGGTACTCCCATGAGTCTAAGGAGCTTTTTGCAGTCTTCATTGTGTTGCTTTGTAACCTGTGTAACAAAAAAGTGAATATACCAACTTGCCGCAACAATATGTAGCTCTACAATCTCTACTGTAAATGCAACCAAGGGGGAAGTAAATCAAACAATAATACTCAGACATGTTTGACTAGATGAATGTCAAAGATCATGTCAAGCTGATCGCTCGAATGAAATTAAATTCGATGCTGCCACATACCAGATGAAACCAGACACCTTTTCCAATGAGAAGTTGTTGAAATCAAGCTTCTTATTAATCAGCTATTGTACTTATGTTAAACTTCAAGTTTGTTTTCACTCAAATTCGTTGGTCTTTGGGTGTGAATTTGTACATCAAAATCTCCTACCATCTCCAGCAAATAAATATACATATATATAACATTTTACAGCAGCAATCAACTCAAGAATTATCTACTTCCTAACAAACTTTCCTCCAACAAGGTGCATTACTTTGAGGAACCAAGTATACTACTAGTTATACCAGAAGCAGAGGAGACTGCAAATAGAAGGGCCAATAGAGGTAAAAGCATTCAATAAGGATACCTTCACAGTTCTTTTACTGAATTTTTCAATATCTTCTTTGTTTCCAGCCTGCAATGACAAAAGCAAAATGGTCATTCGAACAAAGATAGATGAAAAAGTTTATTTGTTTTGGCATCTGAGCTATAACTCAACCTCCAGAGCATCATTTAAATCCTCTGTAGCATCTGCCCTTTTTGAGAATCTGCATTCAGGAAAACTCAACTCTAACCAGCCATCCAAGATCCATAATTTAAATTTGCCAAATAAAATGGAGCATCAAATACCGCTTTGCAAGTTCTTGTTTCTTCAAATCAGGAGGTTTCCCATCAAACACATAGCTATCATAACAATGCCAAACACCTTAGAGAGAGCTCAAATAATTACAAAACATGATATAGGTTCCAGAATAAATAGGAAGGAAACAAATTACACCGGTTTAATTCCAGCTTCCAATAATCTGATTGTCCGTGTGAACATCCCTTGCAAGTGACTGAGGGGAAAAAAAAAGGCAAAAACAACAGATATATATACATTAGTGAGAAAATTGGAGACTGTGATAGTAAATGGCACATATCCCAGATATAAGCTAATCAAGCTAGTTCTTTCAACATTAATTTGCAACTAACAAATTCCTAAGTGTGTATATTAGATGATGCATTCATGTGTTAATAGCTGTGGCAGTGCAATACGTTTGGAAGGAAATATTATCAGACTGTAGACTTCCTATTCCATTCAATGGATAGTAGCGCCAAACTTGGTTTCCCAGCATGCTAGTAAAATCCAAGAGAAGCTAATTCGTACTAACGAGAAGTACAAAGGAAACCAGGGGGGAGTAAGACTATACTTGCTGCATCAGTATGATAGCTGCAGATACTTATCAAATTTAGTGAAAAGTGGAAGATTTAATACATGAATCAAAACCTAATCCTTTAGTCTCAGCTTAGGGTAACCCAAGCACTTCCATAAATTGGATTTTTTACAATTATCTATCCCTCCATGGGACTAAACTAATCACCAACTTCCGGGATAAAATAGCTTACAAGTAGACGTAGAGTACCTAGTTACATCACCAGCTTCATTGGTGAGCATTTCCGTACCGCTTCTTCCAACAACAATCTGCAATTGTCAGCCACCACAAAATCCTCTAGGCATTAAATTTTAGGTGTATGACATATATCTGTAATTATGTACAACAATAACTGTATTGTCGGCCTCAATATTTGCGCAGATGCGTACACTGTAAACCAATATATCCATTTTTTCAAAACAACAAATCCATTTAACATGCACGATGCTACCAAACTACAAGAAGATATCCGAAAGAAATCCCAACAGAAATGAGGCATTCCAAATTCAATTTGAAACTACGGGCTGATACCAAAAAAAAAAAAAAAACAGAAAGATAATCGTTAGCCCTAAAATAAATTTTCCACATACCTTCCTTTTCTTCATAAACCATTACTATTTAAAACGCGCACACACACACACAAGCAAGCATAACAAAACAAAACAAAACAAGGGAAAAAAGGAGGGTGCACGCACAAGGAATTGATATATGCTCATGCTGGCATCGATAGCGATTTTGCGACCAAAATAGCTCTCAAATTTCTGCTCTTTCATTGCCTTCGGCGCATTGTCCGCCAATAGCTTCGTTAAGCCCTAGAAACAGATAAGAAACACAATTGTTGGGAATATATACATTCCATATATATATATATATATATATATATATATATATATATAACACTATACCACCTTGCAACGAATTATGGAAGAAATAGATACCTTAATTCCCATCTGATTTGCAGAAAATTGGAGTCTTGACTATGAACGAGTAGTTTCAGAGAACTGGAAGAAGAGGATGGAGTAGGGTTTTGATACTTTCCCGCCTCTTTTAGAGTGCTTTATGAGTTATGTCATTATGCGAGACATTACGAGCCAGTGGCTCAATGGTATTCCTTGTTTTCTTTTTTACACTAAGGGGATTATTGGATTGGGATGTCCTCGTTCGGATGTTGCATGGGTCATCCTCAACGTATTTCATTTTATACCGAATGGCCCATTTCTCCACATCCACACCATATTATCTCATCACCTTTTACAATTTTCAACACAACTTTTACAATTTTCAATACACATTTTATAATTTCCAATACACATCCTACCCTATTATACCCTTAAACTAAAATACATTTTTTGATGTTCCGTTCGTGGATGTGCCCCATAAAACTTGGTACATGTCACAATCCAATTATCCCCTAAGACCCCCTTTGATCAGCAGATAGCATCATAGTAATAGCTTATTTTAGTTAGTGATTTGTTGTTTGGTTCACATGGACTGTTAGTAGAGGCCTTTTAGGGTGTGGTATAATCCGTGGCAACATTCAGGGCCCGTTTGCTTGAGACTTGACTCAGTAGATTTAGAGGACCAAATTCCAATAAAGCACATTCATTAACTCCCTCAGTCAGGTTTGGCCCAGCACTCTCCAATCTTAAGCAAACGGACCCTCAGTATTGCTTTTTCATGAAAACAAATATATCGCACATTATGTCCCATATTCATTTCAAGCTCAATCATATCAAGCCCTAAAAGATCCGTCAAACACAACATGAAGGTTCTCAGTCAATTCACACATAAATGATCTTCCCTCTTCATCGCAACCATAGTTCATACATTCGCTAGAATCGTTGCTTGCGAAATCTTGATTGTTATTGCGCCTCATTTATGTAGTTTATCGGTTTAGTGTTTGATGTCTAGGGAAAAATAGATAAGGTTTTGTTTATGAAATTAACTTGGGTCTTGCCAAATTTTTTTTGAATAATGATTTATTAATTTACCTTACAACTCAAAACGTGAGTTTTGTGAAATTTAAATTATTCAGTTACCTCGTCCATTTTATTTGGTTGTCTTGTGAGTTGTGGCAACTGCAAAACACATAAATTGTAGTGAAGTATCAAGTAATGAGCAAAAGAGAAAACACTCTTTACTTTTGTTAATATCTTGACTTCTCACATATAAAGTCTGAGATTTAAAGTTGTTGTCCATCAACTATCAAATTGCTGAAAATTCATAAATGTAAATGTAGGTGAATATGGACCTTAGTAGGTTGCGAATGGGGTTATAAAAACATCAAGCAACATTTTAATATTCACTACCATACTAACCATTCTTTGTTCAATCAGCGTTTCCTGGCAAGCGGGCCGCCTAGGGGATCTATGTCGCAAGACCGTGTTTTACATTAAATATTGGAGGAAGGAAGTGGATGGAGTGTTCATATGAGCCCTCGTTAAACAAGTGATAGAATAGAACATTGTATACCATGGAGTTCCAAATTAAGCCGCGATCTTGTTTGGCAAGGTTAAGGTCAATAATCAGCTTGAGAAGAGTTTTGATTATGATTTTGGTGTTGATCACTTCAAGAAGTTGTATAAGTGATTCACAATTTTCTATTGGATCATTAATCAACCAGGCGTTATGCATTATCCGTTAAATCACCAGCTTGATTGTGATGTTGTTGCTTTAAATGCTATTTGTTGGGTAGATATGTGAAATTATACCCTTTTTTTTTTTATTTTGTACATTATTTTCTTGTGACATTTCATGGTTGACAATATAGTACACAATCCTTGGGGATCAACACGGTGTTTAAGGTTAGCCTATAGAGAAATGTGAGGATAAATTCGATAATATGCAGTTTATGTTCATAGCTACACATGAATTGGGCAATGGGGATGATGTTTAAGCGGACATAGATGTTTCTAAAGCTATAACTTGCTCGCTTAAGTTCACTCCTTTGATTTTGTGTGTGTGTGTCTCATGTAACATTAAGCTTTTGGTATAAACCACTACAAGAAAATTAACTTTTAGTCACAAAAAAATAGTGAGAGTAGCAAAAAACTCTCACTAAATGTTAGCTTTGGTGAGGGTAGAAATATACTCTCATTCAAATAGATAATTACCCTCACTAAAATGTTGTATAACTTGGCGGAGGATTTCCCTCCAAGAAAGCCACCAAAATGCTATGAGTTTCTTATTAATTATTGCCAAACTAAATTAATAATTAATAATATGGATTCATTTAGCTAACAGGACAGTAAAAGCCTTCTTCCTTCTCACTTCAGAAAACTTGGCCCCCCACTAAAAAAATCACAAAAATTCTCTCTCTGTTAACAACCGATGACTCTTCGCCTCCGATCACCCTACAGTTTATAGGTAAGAATATTTCCCCTCTTTTGTTGTTTTCTGAATTGAACCACAAGTGAGGATCTCCCCACTTTTTCTTTAAACCAAACCCTAGGTTAGATTTTGTTCAATTCGGGACATTTACTAGTAGATAGCTATATACTTGTACAGAGGGGTCTGAGCGGGTGGGGGTGGTGCCTTGAATCCACTTACATGGTTATGTTGTAACGACAACCTGCCAACTGGTAGGAATCGACAATATTATGAAGTGTTACTCCCTAGGTCAGAAAGTGATGTTTTCTTGAATCATGAGGACACGTAATTGAATGAACACCTTCTTTGATTGAATTTGCTAGTAAATGAGTGCAATACAACTCGAGTATCAACACTTAAGTTTGATCAACAAATCTACGAGAACATTTATAAGGTAAACTATTTCTACAATTTATTTTATTCCTTTGGATCATACCAATAGTATGATTTTAATAAAAATATTTTCTCCACAAGATGGATCATTTAGCGTTGGCGTACACTTAAATGGGGAGCCTATATTTAAGAGCTTGCGTGCTATTATTAAAGAAGAAGAAGACGAAGAAGAAGAAGAAGAAGAAGAAGAAGAAGAAGAAGACTCGGTTGGGTTTAACAAACTCGAGCCAATCACACCCGTTTCAATGGATTTAGGGAGCCTGAGTGTAAGTGCTTTAGTCAGAGGGCTAGGGGCCCCTAACACTACCGTCAAGAGCTATTTCCAATAAAATATGGAAATAGATTTGGTCCAACCGAAGCTATCATGTCGAATACCTCGTGGAATAAGAATTAGTGTTTATTTTATTTTTTAATAATATTCTCGATTATTTATATGTCAAGCGATCCAACATTAATGACTTTGAATATCGGGTAATGATTCTTGTGTGTCTCTTGTAATAATATGTATCTTGTATGTGTTGTGCGTGACATCAACGTTATTGGTTGTGTTTCGATGAAACGTGGTCTATGGTGTTATTATGATCACTTTTAGCTATAGCTCTAACTCGCAAATGTTCTTACTAACATTAAATCATCTACATATATCGGAAATCAAGATTTCCATATATGAATTTATCTTGTGGCATATTATTGTTTGTGGAATCTTGTGGGGTTGTACAACCCTAAAGTTAAAGTCTGGACTAAAGGCATCATTAGGCTACAGTTTGATCCATTAAATCTGATTTGTGTAGTCACTTTGAGTTGCAGGGGTCGCATGCATATGTTTTTCAAAATTATCACGACATGTCCTCAAATGTGAATTGGTAGAATTATCAACTCTTGATGTTTGTTGATGAAATGTTCATGTGCTTGATTCAAACGAAGGGGGAGAAAGCATGAAATAAACTCCCTAAAAATATTAAGGCTAACACTTATCACGTGAGAGTGTATCAATATGGATCTATCTTGAAGACATACTTAGAAAGAGATATGATAATTAGTGGACTGAGGAGATTAACCTAACCTTTATCGATGTTCATGCCGATGAGGCGAGCATGAGAGATTTGAATATTGGTTTGAATAAAGCACATGCAATCTATATTACACAATTTGTTGTTACTCCTACATAGAAAAGAGTTTGGATTCTCATTACTCTGGAAAAGTGTGAAAAAACTTCAGCTGTGACATGCCACTTTTGCCAAGATCATATCAATGAGTGGTGTTGCATATGTAGAGGAGGATAATATTGGTCTAGTGCCACATGCCTTGTGGGATGAACTACTCCTAGTAGGATTCTATTTACCACTTCATTTTTTTCCCATTTAAACCCACTCTGATTATAATAAAACAAAATTAACGATAAAAATGATGATAATATTTTCATGCAAACATCTTATTAACGAATAGGTTTGTCAACGCATATAAGGATATGTAAAGCCAAATTGGGTAGATTTGCAAATGATATTCGGTGCTTCAAGATGCAAGCAGCTCTAGCGAGGGAGTGTGACTTATGAAGGTAGATGAATAATGAATAATCTAAACAATTTGCAACCTTGAGTTTTGATCGCATAAGTTGGGTTAAGCAAATTCTCGAGATCCTATCAGTTTTTCCAGCTCGCTTCGTAGCTCTAAAATTATGTTAGGTTCAGTCACTTTGTAGGTTATCATTTGTGGTGTGTATGAAGAGTTGCTTCTATTTTGTTATGCTATGCAAATATCCATGAAGTTGATTTGATTTCTAAATTTTAGTTTCCCTATTCTGTCCTTTTCATAATTTCATGTCTTGCAGCTTTTCCTTTATAACTTTTGTGTGGAGACTTTAATTACCATGTAACCGCTAGAATTTCTCCCATTTTTCACATCTCAATGTTCCTACTTTCACACTCAATACTACAGTGTTTGTTATTACCAAATAGGGGTGACATGTCGTATGATCAAGTTGGCTTTGTGCTCGAGTCAGGTCTATTCAGTTATCTATAATCAATTATTTGAAACATACGATCATTATATTTTAATATGAATTATTAATTATTAATTACGGGTCAACTCAAGTCAGAATCAAGTTAGTCGAGCTATATAATATAAATTTATTTGGTACCTTCAAAAAGTAAATGGTAAATAAATTCATTCAAGCCTCTAATAGACTTACTAGGGATGTCGACGGGTAGGTTAGGGTACGGGTACGCCCTCCCCATGCCCTACTCGTATGTAGAATGCCCTGCCCATACCCTGCCTTATTACCCTATTTTTCGCTTCGGGTAGGTTACAGATAATACCCTGCGGGTATGCAGGTACCCGCGGGTAAACGGGTTACCTGTTACAATTTTTATCTTCTTAAGAAACACTTAAATGATTTCATTAATATATAATGTTAGAAATTGGTTTGGAATTTTGGGTGTTAACCCAAATTTGACCAATGTTATTATATTAATCCATTTGTGGAAAATGGAAATAAGTTGCAAATTCATGATCTACGTTTCGAGTAGATGGATTTAGTGTATTTATGTTCTCAAATCTAACCTCGGATGAATGAGAAATTAATGCCTAAAGGTTGCAACTTAAACTTGGAAATTGAAGAGTTTATAAAGAAAAATGTGGGAACTTGTCCCACATAGGAAAGTGGAAGTATTTTTTATACTCCTTATTTAGTAGAGCACTTGATAAGGGGTTATCAAGTGTGCTCCCCTATGGTGGATCCTAGTGGGGTTTTTAGCCTTTGGCTAAATAGACCCAAGGATGGTGCTTCGCACCATCCGAGCTCGAGCTCGGGCTCGCACGCGCACGTCGCACATGTCGCATTGAGTCGCTTTAGAGGCGCACTTTGCACTTCGGACTTCCGCCAGCGACCAACGCAGATCGGGCGGGTACGAGCCCGGACCCGCGAACCGGTACGAACCGTCGGCCGATGGGACATGAGCAGCCTGCGGGTGCAACTGCCCAGCGAACTAGTGCGTCCAGTTCCGAACCAGTTCGAGCCTAGTCGAACTGGTGCCCACCAAGGGTCAAAAGGTGCCTTTTCTGAAAAGGCACAACAACTCTTCAAAATATATAAATTGACCCCTCCAGCTTACATTCTTCTCTCTTTAAATTCACAAGAAAAACATAGCTTTAAAAAGGCATTCTAGTTCTCTTAATTCTGCATTAGTCGTGTCAAGAAAGTTCCAAATATCTGAGTCCATTTGTCGATAACTTCTTATTTGTAGTGCAACGGTCTACAGCTTTAAAGTCGTTGTATCTTGGAGGCGATTGCTTTGATACGCCTTGCACCTGTGTACGTGGCAATTCGTCTTACGAACATAGAGCCAAACTTTAGCCTCGACTTTATTTGTAAGAGTCTGAAATTTATTTCATCTTCGTCTATACACCTTCCATAGCGATAATTAACAGTGTAAGACAATATAATATGTATATTCGAAGATGTCTTCTTCTATCTCTACTCCTTCTATTCCTACTGCTCAAGTTGAAAAACTGGCAAAATTTGTTGGAAATGATTTCAAGATGTGGCAGCAGAAAATGTTGTTCTACTTAATAACACTCAGTCTTGCTCATTTCTTGAGGGAAGATCCTCCTACTGTTGAGCTAGGTGATAAAGAGGGGCTGAATGCCTTGGACGCATGGAATCATAGTGATTTGTTGTGTCGCAATTACATTCTGAATAGACTAGATGACTCACTTTACAATGTCTACTAAATTTTTAAAATCGTAAAAGAGTTGTGGTTGTCTTTGGATAAGAAGTACAAAACGGAGGATGCAGAAATGCAGAAATTCATTGTCGGATGGTTCCTCGACTTCAAAATGGTGGACTCGAAGATAGTCTTGGACCTAATTCGAGAGTTGCAGTTGATCTTCCATGAGATTCACGCCGAAGGTATGCAACTATCCGAATCCTTTCAAGTAGCTGCGCTGATATAGAAGCTACCGCTTTAGTGGAAGGAGTTCAAGAATGATCTCAAGTACAAATGCAAAGAAATAGGGCTTGAGGACTTGATTGTTAGACTAAAGATCGAGGAAGACAATCGAAAATCTGAAGTCAAGAGCAACAAGAATCGTGGAGAGGCACAAGTAAATTTGGCTGAATCCGGAAGTGGCAAGAAGAGAAAGCGCGGTGCTGGCTTTAGTAAGCAACAAAAGACCTCAAACAAAAGGTTAAAAGGTAACTGTTATAATTATGATAAGCCCGGACATAAGTTGAGTGAATGTCGACAACCAAAGAAGGCAAATCAAGGTAAGAATCAAGCCAACCTAATCGAGCACAAGTCCTTGCTAGAAGAGATGTCTAAACTGGATCTGTTTGCCGTCATGTTCAAGGCAAACTTGGTGGATAATCCGAGGGAATGGTGGGTCAACACAGGGGCTACCCATCACATCTGTTCAGATAAGGAACTCTTCTCCACTTACCAAGAGATCAATGCCAGAAAGCTCTTCATGGGACTCTGCAACGTTTTCGGTGGTCTGATTGGGTAAAGTTGTGTTGAAGATGACTTCGGAAAAAGAACTAACTCTCGTGGATGTGCTGCATGTCCCGGACATTCGCAAGAATTTACTTTCTGGCTCTTTGTTGAGTAAGGGCGGATTTATGCTTGTGTTTGAAGCTAATAACTTTGTACTGACCAAAGGTGGTCAATTTATTGGGAAAGGTTATCGCGAGAAGAGCCTTTTTAAGATGAATGTGATAATTGTAAAGCGTGACATTAAGCGCAATTGATAAGTAGAAAATTATGCACTAATCTAGTTGTTAAGATTGCATTTTTATGTGAATTTTAGTTGTTGCACTTACTAATTTTCTACCTATACAATTTTCTTGGTACAAATTATGTTGATTACGTTTTTAGTGTTTATTGTAGTGAATTTTGAGGTATTTTGGATCGAGACGAAGAGGCACGTACTGAGTTGAGTTGACACTAGGTGACCCAGTGCCGAGCCCAACCCAAACTGAAATCTGATTGAAGCCAGATGGAAGCAAATTGAAGCTCATAAATCAAGTGAGGAATTGAAGGCCACGGGGAAGTCAAAGCCCATATGTGTGCCTTATTTTGAATTCGGCAGTGAGGTTAAATGGGTAAGAAGCCCACAATTTGTGATAAATAAACCCATGTGGGTTTTCATATTTGAAGATTGTTGATAATGGGTTGGGGCCCATGATATTTGGTAAGGAGACTTAAACTAAACTAAACTAAACTAAACTAAACTAAAATTAAACTAAACTAAACTAAACAAAGGAGGCATGATATACAAGGGAAGCACATTCACGTTGGCTGGGATACACGAGTTCGGCGATTCGGTTTTGTTAATTTTTGCTTTTAACTTCATGTTGGATAATTTAATTAAGTTTATGAACGCCGATATGTCCGGCTAATTTCCTGTTTCAGTCCCTAATCGATGTTTGAACCCTAGTTTGTTACTTTGCAATTCTTACGGTAGTTACTTTTAATTTATATTCTGGAACTTATTTATGTTATCGGATTTTATTGTTTCTTATATGCGAATTGTTCATTTAGATTGATCACCTAGGTTAATTGATCGCATGTTTGTAGCTAGGGTATTATCATAATCCATAATTGTTATGATTTTATATCCATTAGTAGCAAATAATGAATTAATTCATTAGGTAACATAAATCGAGGTCAATTGGACCGAGCTTGTGAGTCTTAACACTTTGTCTACCCTATTGTCCTAGTTCTTTAAGCGTTTAGCCAATTATTAGGTTTAGAGAGCTTATTCTAAATCGTTTGGTTAGACAGATAAATCAAAGAGCTTATTTTGGTTTATTAAAATTAAGGGACAATTCGGATTAGCAGAGCTTGTTGCTAATTTAGGGGTAGAAGATCCAGAATTAATTTAGGGGCAATTGCATTAATTATAAGGTTTAATCAGACTAGGGGGGTAACTAGATTAGGGCCTGAGATTTCTTTTTAATTGTTTACAATCACTTTTACTGCTTATTTACTTGTTCGTCTTCGGATTAGGTGTTAATTAGATAAAATCATATCAACTCCCTCTCTTTATTGTTTTGTTTGTTCCGATAATTAATACGTAAAACACGATAACCTACTGCTCCTCGTGGGATCGACCTTGACTTATCGCTTCTACAAATTAGAAGAGGGAAGTTTAGGAATCTAATTTTGAGTGCCTCGACGGCATGGTCAGCAGTATTAATATAAGTGAAGTTAATTACTTGCTTGAGTGTTCTAATTTGTGGCATGGTAGATTAGGACATGTAAATCTAAATACACTTCTACATTTAGTGAACTTAAATTTACTTCCTAGAATGGAATTCGATTCACAAAAGTGTGAGATTTGTATGGAGGCAAAATTACCCAAAACAACATTCTATTCAGTGGAAAGAAGTACTTCACCTCTAGAACTTGTCCATACTGATGCTTGTGATTTGTAATTTGTGCAAACTAGAGGTGGTAAGAATTACTTCATAAATTTTATTGATGATTGCACAAGATACTGTTATATATATCTTTTGAAAAGCAAAGATGAAGCCATTGAGTCGTTCAAAAATTATAAGAATGAAGTTGAAAATCAACTTAGCAAAAGAATCAAAGTGATTCGAAGTGATAGAGGTGGAGAATATGTAGCTCCATTTGAAGAATTTTACCTACAAAATGGTATTATTAATCAAACTATAGCTCCATACTCACCTCAATTATATGGCATTGCAGAACGCAAGAATCGAACTCTAAAAGAGATGATGAATGCTATGTTGATAAGTTCGGGCTTACCGCAGTTCATGTGGGGGGAAGCAATCTTGTCTACCAACTACATTCTTAATAAATAGCCACATAAGAAGAGGGACAAAACTCCGTACGAGTTATGAAAAGGAAGAAAACATTCCTACCATTACCTCAAAGTGTGGGGTTGCCTAGCTAAGGTTGAAGTACCTAAGCCAAAACAAGTGAAAATAGGACCCAAAACTGTTGATTGCATTTCATTGGGTATGCGCATAGCAGTAGTTCATATCGATTTTTGGTGCAAAAAATAGACTTTCCTGAAGTGAACGAAGGGATGACTGTAGAGTCAAGAACGTGGTGTTCTTTGAGAACATATTTCCTAAGAAGGAAAACATAATGGTAAGTTCTCGTAAAAGACCTTATGAAATTACAAATGGTTCACCTGTTGAGGTTAATGAGGAAGTAAAGGTTAATGATGAACCTAGACGCAATTAGAGGGCCAGAAACGAAAAGTCCTTCGGGACGGATTTTCTATCTTATATGATGGAAAGTGAACCCAGGACAATACATGAGACATTATCCGGTCCAGATGCTCCTCTCTGGAAAGAAGTAATAAACAGTGAAATGGAGTCCATCATGCAAAATCACACGTGGGAGATTGTAGATCTACCACCAGGTTGTAAAACACTTAGATGCAAGTGGATCCTAAAGAGGAATTATAAAGCTGATGGGTCAATTAATAAGTATAAGGCTAGATTGGTAGCCAAAGGGTTAAAACAAAGAGAAGGTTACGACTTCTTTGATACATATTCCCCTGTTACGAGGATCACTTCCATTAGAGTACTCATTGATATTGCAGCATTGCATAACCTGGAGATACAACAAATGGATGTGAAGACGACCTTCCTAAGTGGAGAATTAGATGAGGAGATATATATGGAATAATCTAAAGGGTTTGTTGTGCTTGGCCAAGAAAAGAAGGTGTGTAAACTTGTTAGGTCATTACATGGACTCAAACAAGCACCTCTTAAATGGCATGAAAATTTTGATATTGTGATGCTCTCTAATGGTTCAAGATCAATGAGTGTGAAAAGTGTGTCTATATAAAGGGCACTCCAGAAGATTATGTGATAGTGTGTCTATACGTAGATGACATGCTTATTACGGGGAGTAATCATGACTCGATCGTGAATACTACAAACATGTTAAAACAAAATTTTGACATGAAGGACATGGGTCTGGCTGACGTCATCTTAGGAATGAAAATCCCTAGAACTCCTGATGGAATTTTCCTATCACAAGCTCATTATGTTAAGAGTGTGTTGGGGAAATTTGATGCTTATGACGTACCCCCGGCTAACCTCCTATAGATGTTTATCTACACTTAGCCCAAAAATAAAGGAGACCTCATGTTCCAACTGAATATTCAAGAATTATCAGAAGTTTTATGTACTTAACGAATGGTACGCGTCCTGATATAGCATATTCAGTTAGCAAACTTAGTAGATTTACAAGTAATCCTAAGTAGGATCACTAAATAGCTCTGATGAGAGTTTTGAGGTATTTAAAACATACCATGAGTCATGGAATTTTGTATACAAGATATCCAACCATATTAAAAGTATACACAAATGCAATTTGGATATCTGATACAAAAGATTCAAAATCCACCAGTCGTTATATATTCACTATAGGTCGAGGAGTTGTGGCTTGGAGATCCTCTAAACAAACTCGCATAGCTCGTTTCACAATGGAATTGGAGTTTATTGTATTAGACAAAGTTGGTGAAGAAGCAGAATGGCTTCGAAAATTCCTAGAGGATATTCTCGGTTGGTGCAAACCGGTGCCTCCCGTGATGATACACTGTGATGTCATGTCTGCTATAGGGAGGGCACAAAGCTACATGTATGATGATAAATCTCGACACATTCGAAGAAGACATAATACCGTTAGGCATTTAATATCAAGTGGAGTAATCTCCATTGGCTACGTAAAGTCGAAAGAAAATATCGTGGATCTGCTAACTAAAGGCATTGGTCGAGATAAAATGTATAGTGCTGTAAGGGAAATAAGGTTATAACCCACACATTAAAGAGTGTTCATAGTGGTAACTCATCCATGATGACTGAAGGATCCCAAGAATTTGGTTCAACGAGATAACTAAGCTTTGAAGCACTCAGTACTGCACTTGAAAATTATATGTCAAGCTCATTCTCGATTCTGCTCAAGTGCTAATTGTACCTATTTGTTACAAAACCTGATGACGTGAGGTGAGTGTAAGCTTAACAACTTTTAATGATTCATATACCTTCGTGGTGGGGTATTTCAGGGTACCCTTAATAGGAGATCACCTTTGTAAGGGTGAAGTGAGGCCGCTTCAAACTGACAAATGTAATATTTTCAGTACACACTTATGAATTCGAGATAACGTCCACGACCAAAATGGACAACAATGTGAGAACCAAAGTGTATTAGAGTCGTCACTTTATGGTTGTCATTGTACTAGATTTACACAAAAAGCTAACTAGTTCAAGACATCGTATTCACTGAGCAGCGAGTAAATCCGATGACATCTCACGTGGAAGGTTCAAAGCCTGAAGCTACCTATCCTGATGAAGGGACGGGTCGTTGGGACTTTCTTAGCATAGCATGCATTAATATCATTCATGTGAGGGATTGTTGGAAATTGGTTTGGAATTTTGGGTGTTGACCCAAATTTGACCAATTTTATTATATTAATTCATTTGGGAAAAATGGAAATAAGTTGCAACTTCACGATCTATGTTTCGAGTAGATGAATTTAGTGTATTTATGTTTTTAAATCCAATTTCGGATGAATGAGAAATTAATGCATAAAAGTTGCAACTTAAACTTGGGAATTTGGAAAGTTTATAAAGAAAAATGTGGGAACTTGTCCCACATAGGAAAGTAGGAGGATTTTGATACTCCTTATTTAGTAGAGCACTTGATTAGGGGTTATCAAATGTGCTCCCCTGTGGTGGACCTTATGGTGGATCCTGGTGGGATTTTAGCCTTTTGCTAAATGGACCCAAGGATAGTGCGAAGCACCATCCGAGCCCGAGCTCGAGCCCGGGCCCGGGCCGGCACGCACACGTCGTATATGCCGTATTGAGTCGCTTTAGAGGCGCACTTTGCACTTAAACATACGCGTTGTTGTAAGGAGCTGGAGGAACCTTAAAGTTTTGGCCAGATGGTCCAAATAAGTGGCTCGCGGATTCGCAAGGGTTCGAGTCGGGTGCGGTGATGTAGCACACCAGCAAGACGGAATAGGGGCGCACCGGCCCGGGTTGGACCGATGCCACCAAGGGTCAAAAGGTGCCTTTCTGAAAAGTCACCACAACTCTTCAAAATATATAAGTTGACCCCTCCAGATTGCATTCTTCTCACTTCAAATTCACAAGAAAAATACATCTTTAAAAAGGCATTCTAGTTCTCTTAATTCTGCATTGGTTGTGTCAAGAAACTTCCAAATATCTGAGTCTATTCGCGATAACTTCTGATTCATAGTGCAACGATATGAAGTTTTGAAGTCGTTATATCTTTGAGGCGATTGGTTTGATATGTATTGCACCTGTTTACGTGGCACTATCGTCTTACGGACATGGAGTCAAACTCTAGCCTTGACTTCGTTTGTTAGAGTCTGAAATTTATTTCATCTTCGTCTATACACCTTCCATAGCGATAACTAACAAATAGAAATTATAGAATCACGTAATAAGTGTGAAAGAAAGATGAAGAAACACAGCAAGAAAACTGCTAGAGGTAGCAGTTAGATATCAAGAAGAAGAAGCGTATTTTATTTGAGAATAAATTCTTCAACTTAAGTTTGCAAGCTTTAAGCTTATGAAAGGCTTAGCTATTAGCTAATCTAACTTATTAGCTAATGCACGTAACTAACTAACTCGTGTGGAAAAAATTTCTAACTAATGCAAACTGTTACAAAAGTAAAGAATATAATTGAAACCTTATATATCAACAATAACACTGGAAGAAAAAACTAATTTTTTCTCATTTATATTTTATTTTTGTACCTTGAACATTTAGAGCAATGTAGCCTAAACGAGATAATATACATAATGGCTTCGTTTGCTTAAGGCTGGAGGTGGCTGAGGTACTGTAGGTTGGGGTAAATAATAGTTAAAAGGTGGGTTTGAGTAAATCTAAGTGTGTTGGGTTAAGTTGGTAGGAGATTTAGTTTAAGGTTGTTTATAATATAAAAAAGGTGAAAGGGTGAGGTTATGTGTGTAAGAGTTAGTTAGAGAATGATTGATTGTTGATTAAAATTAGTGTTGGGAATTGTGTATAATGATGATGATGCGTATAAGAGTTGGTTATAAAAGTGATAGGTGATGGTTTTTTGTTGTTTAGTAAATTTGTTTTAAATTAATTTTAATTATATATTAATTCTAAATATAATTCTTATTAATTTAATATTGGACTAATAATTGTAAAAATTAATTTTTATTATTTCGTTTTTAAAAAAAAATTACCAAGTGTGACCGTATTTTTTAAGTTTAAATAAATCTCATTTTCTCTTATGTGGTCTTCTACCAAATAAAAAAGCATTATTAGAGGCACAAAGATAAAACATGTACTTACACGTTATTTATGGATTAATTGCGCTATAAAAAGCCGGAATGTGATATATATACATAAAATTTTTATTCTAAATATCCTTCTTTACTATTAAAAGAGAATCTCAGGACACGTGTCAGCCAGCCATCTACTTAAATTCCTTTCTTTTAGCTGCGACACGTGTCCTTTTTTATTTTTTTTTTCTATGAAAAATATATTATCTGTAACCATAAATTGTGTAGTTTAAATTTGAATTTTCAAATTTTCAAATTTTTAAATGTTATAATATAAAACCTAACTGTCCCTATTTTTTCGGGATGTTTTCCATCCTATGTCACGTTAAATTCACTTTTTTTTTTTTTTTTTTTATTATCTTTTCCCTTCAAATTTTAAAAGTGTAAGAACTTTTTCGTCTCAACTCCGTTTTTTATAAAAGTTATATTAAATTAATCTTCTTTTCACGATCTTCGATTTGACATCCATGATGTATATATTTAATTTAAATACTAATTTTTTAAATGTGAAATATCTTTTTTATGATTATTGTAATGTTAAAAGTAAAATATATAAATAAATAAATACATATAAGATATGACATGGAAGGGGAAGATAAATGATTGGATAATAATATATGGATAGATTAATTCATTGGCACGTATCCCACTTGGTACTCTAAAATAGTGTATATGACATAACTCCATTATATTTTATTAATATAATCGAATATACTAATCCCGTGCATAGCACGGGAAGACATCTAGTTATTCTTCATAATAAAATCTCATTTTCTTTTATGTTGTTGTTCACCAAATAATAAAGCATAAGTAGAAGTACAAAGATAAATCATGTAGTTAAACCATATTTAGTTTAGAATTACGTTTTTATACGCCGGAATGTGAAATAGACATAAATGTTTTTAGTTTGATAGGATTTTAATTTTTTTTCTCGACACCCTCACTAAAGATTTAAGACCACAATTTCTACTTCAACCCCCGGTGGTAATTTGCAAACAAAACGGGCAAATCCCACAATAAAATTCAAGTTAGAGTAAATAATTCACGTTAATAATAATATATCAATATTACGTACAATCTCCGAAGGGGTTGTAAATGCACAAATAAAAAAGTTCCATTAATGAGGATGTTCGAGTGAAAATCTTGGATGCTTATCAATGATAAAAATTCTAGAAGTTACCGTGGACCCACACTTCCTGTATTCTCAGTGAGGCCTCCATAAACCATTGGGAAATGATTGGGTTGCGTAGTTCGATTATTCATGCTTTCTGTCCAACAGGAATTCCCTCCATATCCCGAACAATATTCATACTGACTTGGAACCTCAGATCTATAAACAGCTCGACATTACCAACAATTATGTTGTTGCAAAGATCGAAGAAAGGGCAGACCCCTCTGAATAATAGGCTCGGCAATCTGGTTTTTCTAAGAACATAAGTTTATTTTTTAGTTAGAATATTCAATACGAATGGATAATGGAGAAAAGTCAATTATATACTAAATTATACCTGGTAGATATTATCAATAATATCTTATGGGCCGATTACGGTTTCTAGCTCATTATCCCATCCCATTCCATTGAGGTTACGTATGTTACATAATAAGTTCCGTGGCCTTTTAACTTGTTTGATCTTGGCCTTCAAATTGATCACTTGAAAGACAGCCGAGGTGTGCTAATCCGTTAAGGCTTCCAAAAATTATGTTTAAGGTTGCATAAGTGAAGTACATCCCAGTTATGGTATTCCTATCTTGTATTCGCAATACCACAATACAAGAAAAATTTCTCATTCTCAATCGACCACGTAGCTTGGTCCACCATCGTGCCCCTATCAATCCGAATTTGTTATAAATATTAGAGAAAAAATCTCCATAAAATTAAGCATGTATGTTGACAAGTATATTAGACATACGTTAAATTCATTAAGCCTGTCTGGAGAAGAGCATAACTTTACATGAAACAAAATTAAACTTAAAAGTTATGGCATCGATTAAAAATAACATGCAATCGGCAAAGGTTTATAATAAGAAACGAGCTTAGAAACACAACTTAATACAAACAAGATACAACGAGGAAGGAGATTCGTCATAGTTCATTATCTCAAACAAATTCCCAATTATATTAATAGAGTGCATATACTAGATTGACCGGTGTTTGTTTTGTAGAATTTAGGAAATTGGACCCCCGTGAACATTCCAAATTTGATGAGAAACGGCTTCTCTACGGGCATTGCTGCTGAACTACTCCTGGCGTGGCATACTGTGCGTCGGCAAAATTAGTTCGTCAGGGTGATAGTGTTGGCCATCCAGTTCAAGTATCGGGTCGGGAAGCTCCGTCTGCTTAATGAAATTGTGAAGCACACAACAAGCAATTACAATTTCTTGTCTGATTCCCTAAGCGGTAAGAGGGCATGTCGCACGCCAGTATTGGGAACCTACTTTTCGGACATCCAAATGCACGCTCACAACGTTACGCAACTGCAAATGCCTATGATTAAATAGCTCCTGCCAGTTTTGAGCTTGGGGTGCTCCTTGAAACTCAAAGAGATAATATCGAATCTGCTGAAATGGGCACACAAAAGCCCCATAGTTTGTATATCCGGCATCAACCAGGTAATACATACCTAAATACCAACTGTAGTTTAGTGATTAAGCAAAGGAATATATGACTTACGAGATATTGCAATTGTGACTTCATTACGTTTAAGAAATCTTACATACCAACAAGTGGGTACAGGAAAGTGCTGTCTGTTTGAAGTGCCTTCAACAAAACTCGTGTATTGTGCGCGCTGCCCTCCCATCCGGAGTGCACATATGTGAAGTACATGTCAAAATCAACAATTGCACATACATTTTGGCACTTGGTCCCCTTTCGTGTTATCCAAGCAGTGGCACGAGCCGATGGGGATGAGCTAGAATTAATGTTCTGTCTATTGCACCCACAACGCCCTAAGAAGAATGTTCAGAAGAAATTTAAAATTATCAAATCAATATGAAGACTAGATTTATTTAATATTTAATCAATTAAGAAGTCGTGAATATCGGGTCCTATGTCACACCTCGAAGAAGGGTAAGAACCTCCCATCCATAAGTATATTGTGGGGGACTTTTGTTTAATCAGGTGGCTTTATCTAGTCATTCCCTAGGGCTAACATTCCATCCAACACCATGTGAAAATGGTTATTAATAATTTCAGTTGAGTGCTGCACCGGCTCTTCCTCGTATTGATGACGATGATGCATGCAGACCATGCGTACGAATATCATGACATACTCGATCGGGGAGACATACGAGCGGGATGAAGTATGAATAACCTCTCTACCAACTAAAGTATTACGTCTTTTGTCATTCGAGCTTGATCATAGAATCGCCCGGGATGACCGAATAAAAGCTCAGCAACCTAGTCTGCCCCTTGTAGTATTGACCTGTTTTTAGGCTGCGGACCCGAAGCAGGATTATGCATAAGCACGTTTAATGCAAAATTCATGACTCTGTCTTTCGAGTCATCTGAGTTAGAATATGATGTTTTGAAATTTGAGTCCGACACGATTTAAGCTGTATTTAGTAGATAAATTAAATGCAATTATCAATTATGAAACATACACGAGAGGATATAGCCCAACAATATTATGTACAATAATTATAAAATAAGCAAACAATGAATAAGACAATATTTAAATAACTTAAATATGACCTCATTGAACTCTATTACAGTACACAATAATTTAAAGAAGGTTAGAGAGTTTAGTTTAGTCAAGCAAGGTTTAACAATTTTCAGGTAAAATAAAACGACATGGCTACAGGGTCAAGAGAAAATAAATTTTCTCTTCATCATCCATGTTCATCTAGTTATGCCGGTGGACTCTTCGCGAACAGCTTTATACCCCTTCATGCGGATCTCTTGGGTGGGAGCAAGCTCTCTTATTTCGTCCATGCAAGTCCGTATATCCCCCTTCCTCCCTAAGGACCCACGCTTCCCAGAAGACAATCACTTGAAGCTCTCACAAGCCTTAACCTGTGCAGCCCAGTCCTGCCCCGTTGTAGGAATACGAGCACGACCTTGTGAGGGTCCAACACCGCCGGTATTAAAATTGGTTGCCCATTAAAGCAAAAACATTGTTTGCCACCCCCTTAGTGTTACCACCACGACGTTTCCCACCGTTTCCCAACCCGACCCCGACTGAACTCACCTTTTCCCCGAGCGCAACCGTGCCCTGCCACATGTCATCACATTTCTCCCAGTTGGGACAACCATTCTTGATGAATCCCGAGTAATCTTTGGCTTGCTACATGATTTAAGGATACTATTGGTTATGCTAGTGAGTTTATTAAATAGATTTTAAATCGAAGATATAGTAAGAAGATTAGGTAATGCAGAGATAGATTAAAGTTTTATTACTTTTCCCAAGTTATCGAGGTACTCCTTATCTGCCACGAGAGTCTCATTTTCGTAGTCCCACTCCACACCACTATTGTACTGGTTCTCCTTCATCATGTGCCAACGTCTTTTGTAGTTCTTAATTATATTCTCAATTGAGTTGACTGTGTATGTCAAACCCTCAAACCGACAATTCAAACCGTCAGCGATGCGTGCTTTGACCATTGAGGGAAATTGACCCGTAATCATACCGCCGGCAAGCCACTCATTGTGGCATAGGTTGATGAGCTCCCTCTCGGTCTCCGAGTCCAAACGGCCCTATTTGGAGCTCCTTCCTGCCTGACCCTAACCCCCTTACTTCGAGCACCAGGTTGGGTCATCTAGTTATGGAATTAACCCAAACAAAGTTAAGGCTACTAACTGTTTAGTAGTTAGTGTTTTTTTGTCAAAGGGTTAACTGCAAGAATTCATTGTACAAGTTTAGGTGGCTTGCTAGGCTATCCATCTACCACCCTAATCCTAAACTATTACCAACAACATTGAGTTCTTAAGTTCATTTAAAAAATATTTACATTTTTTAATATATCTTATTTCATTGTATCCTTTTTTTTTTTTTTTAATAGATAACTCTTGTAAAAACCACTTTATTTAGGAATTTATCATTATTTTTTAACTACAGTGGATTTTTTTTTAAAGATGTATTCACAAGTGTATTCAGTAATTATTTTAGCTAATGTATTCACAAATTCATTCAACCACTTATTATTATTATTATTATTATTATTATTATTATTATTATTATTATTATTATTATTATTATTATTATTATTATTATTATTATTATTATTATTACTAGATGTCCTCGCGCGGGATAAAATATTGAATATTTAATTAAATTAATAATATGTGATTAGATGTTAATATTGTTATAAAAGCATTATAACATACATATGAATACACTATTATTTGATGTATTTAACTTAAGTAAATATTAGCATTTATTTTTTCTGCAGGCCAATATGAGTCTTAAACTTAGTTTCATAAAAAGTGAATTAAATTGTTTTTATTATGCATCAACTTCTATTTAAAAACATATAACCCATATTTTTACTAATATAATTTTTTATGCGATTGGGCATTAACTTAAATCTAACAAATTCGTGCCATTTTACTATTTGTTATCAAAACAAACTAATTCTGAAAACTCAAATAATTATTAAAATATAAAATTATGAAAAGAAACTAAAATTAATTATATGTTTCTTCAATACTCTCACACTTTTTATATGAAAATATTTAATTTTCTAAATATATCATAATTAACCTTACCAAAAGTATTTTAGATTTAAATTAATCAATTTATATATTTATATGGATGTCTAATTGAATATCGTAAAATAAGGAATAATTTGATATATTTTTCATTAAAATGAAATTGATATGAAAAAATTATAATCATTTAAGCTTTTAGGTTAAAAATAAGAAAAAAGAAGAGAGATGATTTTTTTTTTTAATAGATAAGAACATATGACGGAATAACTTCCAATGTAAAAAAAGGTAAATTGTCTTTCTGGTATAAATGCAAAAGAAAAAAATAAAAAAATAGAAAAAGAATGGAGAAACGCCAAAAAAAGAAAAACATAACTGCCACAATAAAACATGGAAAGAAAAGAAAAAAGAAAAAGAAAAAATCCCTATAAATACTCTGGAGATGACACATCAACAAAATATCCTATTTTTATATTAAGGGGATTTCGCAATTTTTTTTTTTTTTGTAAAATGATTTCACAAAAGCAGGCTTTTCAAGTCATCCAATTGTCGAATTTGACTGGTGGAGAAATAGTGGTAAAACAAAACAATTAAATACAGATTCGTGCTAAATTTGTAAAGCTGACCATAGAGAACACTAAATAATTTTTTTAACAATTCATTTTGTATAGGAAACAAAAAATCCGTGTATTGGTCTTTAGTTTTTTTACATCCTAATTCGTATGATATTTTTATATTTTCTCAGCTTCTCGTAGGTAGTTAAAATCAATTATTTAAGTTCAACACAATATTGGACAAATATTTTACATGTTTAATTTTCTTTCTATTTTTTATATAATAAATAAAAGATATCCCCTATGTTGGTATTGTTATATTTATTGACATATCGATGTTCTAAATTTAACTAGACGTATGAATTGAACCAAAAACATCCAAAATTGACATAAATTTATTATCATTACAAGATTGTATAGAAATATAATGCAACTAGAGAAATTAAAACTAAACATTACGGCTTCATACATAATTATTACAAAAAAAAAAAAGGTTAGGTATTACAAGTAGAATGGTTCATACAATCTTTACTTTTTGATCTATAATTTTTTTCCCCGAACTTGTGTGGCTCCTCTAAAATGGAAACAACAATCTGTTTTATGGTTGAAAGAGAGGGTAATTTTTGTTCTTGTGCCAGAACATGTTGTAACGGTCGTGAGCTACCGAGCAATTAATGTGCTAGATAGTAAAAAAACAACCATTACATCAGTTTTAGGTATCTTACTAGACTATCTCTCTACCACCCTAATCCTAAACTATATCCAACAAAATATGCAGTTGATTTCCTATAACCAACAAAATAGGCAGTTGATTAAACAACATCGCATAAAAGGATTTTAATTAGGAAAACATTAGAACAACCACAAAAAGCCAAGCCAAGCAAGATCAAACACACAAAATGACAGCAAAAATATTCTACAGAGGGATTATGCAGCCGCAAGGCACTCATTAAGATTACCAATTTGATCTCTATTAATAGCACAACATTCTCAAACATTGACGATGTAAAATTTATACAAATCTAGGGGTATTGACTTAAGCCTGCACTCAAAGAGTTGTAGCACCCCATCTAGACGCACTAGATCCTCAATGAACTACACCAAAAAAAAAAAAGAAAAAAAATATACTGAATAGAGCAAAAAAAAATCTAGTCCCAGAAAATCAATTAATGAGTTCTAAAAACACTAGAGCCACCAAGGCTCAACAATTTAATCAATGGAACTACACAAATACAAAAAGAAAATGCAAGAATTTCATACCAAATCACATTATAGAACATGCAGTACACATAAAAGAGCATTTATTCTCAAGGGTTACCAAAAATCGTTTTATTATTTTACTACAAATATAAAGGCTTAAACAGGGGAATAAATGCACCTTTTTTCAGAAATGAACACAGGCGCTTCCTCCAACCAATTCCGGCGGTGAACAGTTACAACATTAACATATTTTTTAGATTCGACGGGATCTCAAATAATAAGAATGGGAAGGACATTTCGTGCATAGTATGTGGGTTGTTTAGGGTAGATCGACCATTTTCTTCGCAGAACGAAGGTTGTAGTTTAGAACAGTGTGTATATGCTCGGTGCAAGATAGAAGGGTATCCATGGCGAGCACAAACGGTGCTTATAAATACACATGCAACTCAACTACAGACTACAACACCTCAAGTACAATAAATAAAATAGACAGAGCAACAGTGGAAAGATCACGGGTTTAGATCTACAACCAGAAACGAAATAAAAAATCCTAAAATTGTGGATCACTTTCCAGCCTTTCTCAGAGAATCTCTCTTTCAAAAAGGAGAATATAAGGGTAGGAGGCATTAACCGTCATTAATCGAATCTTCAAGGTTGGTGGGTACTGACAAAGATCATTACACCCCCGGCTACCACACACCACCTAATGCTCCCAAGATTACATCTATACCAGACATATATTACAAATTAAATCGCACATCAGTAAAGGCTAAGATATTACAGTTGAAAAAACTGAACAAAAGAGTATAGAGTGAGAGATGGAGAAGAAAAGAGGATACGATGTGCAGAGGAAAGAGAGTGAGAAGCGACAGCTCACTATCTCAATAAGAGAAGAGAGGAGAGAAGGGGATAGTTTCACATTAGCGGCGGGGTGAATGAAGTGGGGGACTCTAAACCTAAATCCCTCAATTTATGCCCCTAAATCTAAAACCAAATATTGGTAGGTTGGGCCAATCCTAAATCTATTGGGCCCAACCGAAAGCAAACAGAGCCAATATGAAGAAGTGTATATATATACCCATAATATATTAAATATATACAGGGCGAGTGGGCAGGGTAGATGGCTCGAGTAAGCGGGTGTAATACTAAACCCATGCCCTATTCTTACCCTAATATAAGTTGGCGGGTACTAGCGATGCCCTACCCTATTACCCTGAACTTTGGGCAGTGCCCTACCCATTTACCAGTTTACCCACGAGTAACCCTACCTTGCGGGTAAAACTGACATCCCTAAGACTTACGTATAATAAGCAAGAAGTGTACCTTATCCTAATTATTTGGCTTCACAACCATTATGAAACTGGAAAGAAATAAAAAAAATTAGAAAGATAAATAACTTGGAACTTTTGGCTAGGATTAGGTATATCCCTCACATGACCATTTATTTACCCAGATTAGTACCTATGAATGATTTTCATATAACCGACATTACGTATATGGGGAGATAAACCACATATCATGGGATGTGTGGGAAATAAGTAATACCCAGGAAATGCTTTAGAAAAATTATTCATATTACAAACACTGTTGTAATACATTAAAGAGAACAATGAAAAAAAACATAATATTGACAGAGTAGGGGATGTACTAAGGTACTTCAGTAGTGGCTGCATTAAATATGAAAAAGGTTAATAGGCCATGAAAAAAGGGCCGTCCAAATTTACATTCAACAAAAAATAGTACTACAATTCCAACAAAAGTTCATTTGGTGATCTGGGCCACAACAAATCCAATAGGCCATCAGTTTCATAAAATAAATAAAAAATTAGACGATGAGCATAATCATCCTATACCATCAAGTTTTATCCTCGTCCTCCTTGGTGTCATGTGGCAACCAGATGAGTATGTAAACGTCCTCGATACTCTTAGCCAACATATGGATCACACACAACTTTTTGTAAAGGAGTAGCCCTTCAATTTTTGTATCATAACCATAAATCTGACTCCTAGGACAAGTATTTTTCATATCTAATCCTTTGCGCAATCTGACCCAATCTACTGGAGACGGTCTGACGAAAGGTTCTAATGATCTCGTACGTGGGATCAACCTTGGAATAAAATTTTCTTTTAGAGCTGCTAGTTGACTTATCTCCATATCTGATTACAGGGGCAAAGGTTTCATGAAAACCAATGTCTTCCTCTGACAGTAACCTTTAGCAACTAGCCTAGCCTTGTTCTTGGTAACAAGCCCTAACTCATCCCGCTTGTTCTTGAATGCCCACTTGGTCCCAGTTACACCTTGATGAGTAGTTTTGGGAACCAAGATCCAAACTTCATTTCTCTCAAATCCATTGAGCTCTTCCTGCTTGGCTTGAACCTAATTAGGATCACTTAGAGCATCTTCAGTGGTTCTAGGTTTAGTTTGAGAGACAAAACAAGAGAGTATGGTTTCGTAAGGTGTTGATCTTCTTTTCCTTACTCCATATCCTATTCCCTTTATGACCAAGGTTGGTGGATGATCTCTAAGCCATCTTTTATCTACTTCCAAACCATACTTCACAGATACAGGAGAATTTCCTTATTGTGTTGTAAGTTCTGATTTTGTAGCCTCTGTAGGATTCACAATTCCTTCGACAGCTACTTCATCTCCTATAGTAGGTTCTTCTTCAGCCAAAGGGGGCAGCAGGATCTCCACATAAGGAACTTGTTCCTTACTTTTACCTAACCTGATCTTTTCACCCCTTGTTGTTATCCCATAAATTCTTTTAGGTTATAATAAGGTTTATCAAAGAACACGTGAGGCGCGTCTTCTACCACAAGTGTTCTTTTGTCGTACACCCTAAATGACCTACTTACAACAGAGCATCCCATAAATACTTCTTCATCCGGTTTAACATCAAAGGCATTTAGGTGCTCCTTCCCATTGTTCAATGTAAAACATCTACAACGAAAGATATAGAAGTAGGATATTTTAGGACTTCTTCCATACCACAGCTCACATGGTATCTTATCTAGATCCTTGTTGATCAGATGTTGATTCTGAGTATAGTATGTTATGTTGGTTGCCTTCGCCCAAAATCTTTTAGGTAGTTGTGCTTCAGCAATCATGGTCTTTGCAACCTCTTTCAATTTGCAGCTTCTTTCAGTTATTCTAAAAGTGCTAATTATACATGCAGTTGCTACCTACCTATCGAATTAAGTCTAAAAGCATGCATAGTAGAAGCGTATCAGATATTGTGTTGTGCCTTATATCTCTCTTGGTCTTCATTTAGTCTCTATTTATAGCAATTGAGTTTCTCCTTGTTACAGGGGCGAGGAGGCTTCCGTTTGATCCTCTTGTATGACTTAGAGTCGTTGTTGTCCTTTAGCTGAGAGATTAGGTCAGAGTAAATATGGCAGTAGGTTAGTTTGTAGCTTTGCTTTTGCTTTTGTCAAGATACGCATCTTCACGTTATTGCATAGTCAGTACAAAAAACATTCTTTCTTCATTGGCAATATCTTTTATTTTTTAGATGACTTTGACTTTGAATCTCTTTCTGTTGATTGCTTGTTGCATGTCTTAATTTTTTGTACGATCCTAATATCAACTTGAGTTGGATCGTGCTGCAGTATACGTTGTTGCACGCAATCTTTGAGTAAGCCTTTCGATGTTGCTTCATACAACGTCTGGACCTATCTTCTTAAAGCGGACTGCTTGCTCTATGTTGCCGATGATTTTGTTGTAACTTTATGTTGTGACTTCTGCTGAAGGAGATCTAGCCATATCTATTACAAAGATTACAGAAATAGAATATTACATAAACTCGGTTAAACGGTGAAAACAATCCAATAAAATCACCTAGAAATCTCATCTTTTGTACTTTATGCTATTATGCAAGAAAATCATCCAGAGATGATAGAAGAGTTTATGAAATAATAATAATATTTGGTAATAAAAAATAAAAAAATTCAATTGATACATATTTACAATACAAAGTATATAAAAGAATAATCTTTTATAATTAAGAGGTATGTGGGAGTAAAATTACGGGAAATAAGATAGATTAATATTTATAATCAAGAGGCACGTGGGAGTAAAATTGAGGGAAATGTAATAAACATTTATTTCGAAATAAAATTATATTAATTTGGCTAGTCAAATATCCTAAAGCAAAATGAGCTAAAAAGGTAAGAGAGCTAAACTTAGGGATTTGAAATTATGAGTATATAATCATTTTTTTTTTTTTGACAAACTCTAAAAATAAGATTAATTAAGAGAATGTCACATGTTCCAAGTGGTTTATCTCCTAGTATATAAAAGATAAATGATACCTCGTTATATTAAATTTAACAAAATAATGAATAAGTTGAGGTGGTTGAATAAATTAAATTCAAAATAATGACGTTGTACAAGTGATTCACATTATTCTTTTTCTCTAAGTTTTCTATCATGATAAGTGTAGAAGATATCGGATATCTACATCTATTAATAAGATTGCCCAATTAATTAAGTTGAAGTGATAATTATTATCATAGTCCAAATCAAGCCACCGAGTAGACTTGATTGGACCCACTTAAAATACTTACATAAATTAATTATGACAAGGTCAACTCTTGATATATTATTATAATAACTTATTAATTATATTCTATTCCACTAGAAAAATATAATTTCACATGTATTTTAGTGGGAAGTTTTAAAATCAAAAACCAAAAAATGATGGTGATTGTAACAACTTAGCCAGCCTGGTTTGGGAATGGACATATGCATCAATAAAGAAGCAAACAAGATAAGGAGTTTTATTTGTAATATTAATGATGTAGTTAAGTAATCGATGATGATAACGTTAAACACATAAATTAATTATCAAACTCCAAATTAAAGGCATATAACCTCAAACTTTATTTGTATGACAACTCAAAATTAAAAGAAAAAACTAAGAAAAGTGATGGCAATGCGGCCATTAAGATGATGATTCTGCTGGTTTTAGTTATAGCTCCAGAGTGGATGCTTAGATTAGTTAATTTAGTATTATCCGAAGCTGGTGAGGTTGTTGGAATTGTTGTAGTGGACCTTGACCTTCTATCTTCGCTGCCCACTTTGAAGATCTTAGCAGCTGCTGAATCAGCTGGTAGGTTCAGCAACGCTGAAAATTATAAAAACAAACACAAACATTATATATATGGGTTAATTACAACAACCAACTAAACTATCAGTAATTTTGTATATATACCACTAATATTTTTTTTGGCACCAATACATATAAACGATACGAATTTTGGCAGATAAACCAAACTTATTTCTCGATCATTTTTGTCGGAATTCCACAAGTGACTTGGGCATGACAAACTTTTAAGGGATTTGTTTGTTTAAACACGCTTTTTAGTAGGTAGAGGTGCTGCTCATCTTCAACAATGGAGGATCTAGATATTGGGGGAGAGAACCCTTGGTGATTCAAATGAATTGTTAGGGAAAAGAAAGGCGTGAAGGAAGTTTACACTTTTGGCATACTAAAAAGGTTGTCTAGACAAAAATAAGCCCTTTAAAATTTATTACGGCGCAAGTAACGTGCAGAATTCTGGCAAAAAATGATCGAGAATAAGTTTGGAGGTTTATCTGCCAAAATCCGTATAGTTTATATGTATCGGTGCCATAAAAAAGTTCATTAGTTTATATGTTACATGACATGATGAGAATGTTACTTGGCAATCGGAGACTTTGGCATCAATATTGCAAGCAACAAGCATTTGGAGAGCTGAAGTGGTGTTAATAGGGAGGCCAATTGAAGGGTCAGTGCTCTCTTTAATTGGCACACACAAACACTTTGGCTTAGCATTCCTCACTTTGGAGGTATCATCACAGCACTCTTTTGTCGGTTATTTTGTAGTGCCTCTCACATATGGGATGCAAGCCGTTAGCTCCGCCATCTGATCCGCACATTCCTTCTCGTCCTCTTCCATTGATGCCGTTACTCTTGTCGTTAAAGCCATCACCATCAAAACACCTTTCCACCTTCTAATTCTTTCCATTTCTAGATATATTGTATGCTACTGAGTTTGATATTGTTCATTTGAGGTTTTGCGGGGGTTTTTTTTAGAGTTTGTTTTGTTAGGAGTATTTATTGTTTCACCATACCTCATTTTAAGTGCTTATCTAGTTTACATGTCTTTCGAGAATGATACGTTTATAATTAATGATGCACTATTTCTAACCTAGTAAACTGCAAGTGTACGGTACTACTGTAGCTAGTGGCAATAAGGTCGATTCCACAAAGATTATTTCTATGTATAGCCTAATACCCTAAATATTAATATCTCTACTTTATCTAGACTCTCGAATAAGTGGGTGAATTAATATTTTTAAAACTTAATTTGCATAAATTAACTATTAATTAAGAATTACTTGGGATGCAAGGAATCAAATAACAAGGGAAACTCAGATGGATTAAGACGTATTCTAGGGATTTGATTTCAGTTATTACATCCTATACGTGATCACTCTTGTATTCTAGACTTCTAAACCAAATCTTATTGTTATAAGGCGACGCTACTCTTAATTAGCCCTCCTTTCGGATAATGCTAACGTGTAGTTCAATTAAGGATAACCATCCTCTCGCGCCAACTATCACATAAGAGACTCCTAAGGTTTCCTAAGCCAATGCCTATGTAAGTCCTCAACACTCTCGGACGATTATTGCTACCTATGCTATATGCTCGTATGCCTATTAAAAACCCTCTCCTCTTGGACATCGAGTTACTAAGAAATTAGAATCAATCAACTAACCAGATTAAATAATTCATAAAATAAGAACAAAGCATATAGATAATCAAATAAGAACGGCGTCTGGAATTTAATAGAAATAATCAAAATATACTTGATAAATAACCTACCCTCTAACCCTAGAATACAAGAGTATTTAGCTACTCATAACTAGAGTGAAAAACTAATTAAATTCATAGACAAACATATTGAAAATTAACTACAAGAAAGGAAATAATCAAAACCCGAATCTTGATCTTCGTCTCGTTACTCCTTTCTTTTTTATCTCGCTTCCGAAGTGTTCTCAAATGATGATTGTATGATAAATTCGGGCTAGGAAGCATTTATTTATAAGTTGGGGAAGATTAGGATTGAAACGAGCTAGAAATAAGCCAAAACACATGTAATAAAATTGGACCGCCAAACTGCCTCAACCGAGGTGTTATTCTGCTTCGACCGAGCCAGGCTTACTCGACCGAGGCAACAAGTCGCCTTGAATGAGTTGGGGTGTTCTACCCAAAATTTCTTTTCTACCAAAGTCGGCCTCGACCGAGTTGGCCTATTCTACCCAACTTCGTATTTTCTTCATTTCTTCCTATCTTCTTGCTCGTTTCTCATCCAAACTTCGTTCAGATAGAAATACCTGATTAACACTAAAACAAGAACAAACATGTCATCTAGCTCAATATAGAGAAATTAAGCACATTCCGGCCAAGTACACATGCAAATGATACTAAATATACTCCTACGTCGACCTAAAATGCATGTATACACGGCTTGTATCATTAAACATGTACTAAGTAAAATTGATTGGGGGGTTCATCTACAATGCGCTATGGAGTACATTGTGAATCATGCGGTACTAACTCATGGATTAGAACATAATTAACCTCATACATTAATAATTAATGCATGAGTTTAGTTATGTTAATCAATGGACCTTTCGATGCACAATTTGTGAACAAGAATGCGTTGAATTAGTTATACCAAAAGAATATTGTATATTAATTTACCGAGAATAAACTCGTATAAAGTTCACTTAATAATATATATATATAAGTCATAAAGAGGACAATTTTTATAATTAACATTTTTCCTCCCACACTTTTAGACTGTAACTAATAAGTTTTTATCACTTTTGGTATGTTCATATTTTCTTTCAATTTTTCAAAACAGAAATGATTTTATTTTCTAATCCGTTTTCTATGCATAAATAATCAAATTATTAATCTTTCTACGATCTTCAATTTGACATCCTTATCATGTATACTATAATGAGGTTTTTTTTATTTGAAAAAAAAAGATTGTTTTTGTTAATTATTTGGGTTCGGTTTTGATTGTTTATTGTATATTGACCTATAGTATTGGGCGTAAGCTATTAGTACAAAATAGTAAAAAAATTCTTACAAAAAGATATTAATTGAGTTTTTTTTTTTTTTTTTAAATAAAAATAAAAATAATCAATTAATTTTATTTGACATGAATTTTCACATATTTTCTTTATTTAAATTATGCCCAGAAGGATTTTTTGTTTAAATAATGAAACTCCTAATTTAATATTTAATTTTATTATCAATTTATTAAATCGTTAAAACTGCTGATACTTTTTAATAATAACAATGTTTGATTGACTAGTCAGGGAGTACGAGAGCTTTGATCATATTTATATGTATATATCATAATTATTATTAAAATATTTTTTTATCACTTATTCATATTTTTATATAATGTATATTGTGTTAACATTTTTTTAAGGAAACTTACATTTTGCAACATAAATTATGTATATGTTTTTTACACTTTGCAACATAATTAACAATACATGGTCGCACTAACTAACCTGAACTTTTGTCCTTTTTTTTACTCTTTGCAACCCACGTAGTTTTATTCGCATTGACCAATTTTTGTTTAAATAACTATACTATTTATAAAGATTATTTGAATAAATTACAATATCATATACAATATAAAAATGTTTAAATATTTTGAAAAACTCATATACTTTAATTATTGAATAATTTTTTCATTCTAATTTGTTAATTTTGAGATTTATTTAAAAATAAGAATTACTTGAGTAGACATTAAACTGTCAAGTGAAATGTTAAAAGGTGCAAATGAAAATCTAATTTTTGAAAGAGAAAACTAAAGATTTATAGTTACAACTTGAAAATTTATTTATATAAATTAAATCTCTCTTTCTCTCTCCCCCCCTCCCCCTCTCTATATATAGATAAAAGGATATATAAAATGAGGTTAGAATGCGAATTTCATTTTCCCTCTAATTGTTTTGGTGTTATGTATGGTTCTATGAATATGTGAGAAATTTTGATTTGTCCTTTCTTGTTTTCTTTACTTTATGAAAAGCATTTGTCAAATTTTTAAATACCAATAATTTTTTTGTGTCTTAGCAAATTTTTACATATAAATGAACAAATTAATTATCTCTCTTGAAATTTTTTATTTGATATCTATATTGCATATATAATATTGACTGGTTATTGAGTTAGTTTTGAGTATTTATTACAAATGGTTATTTGTACCGGATTTAGGCTTTGAATAAAAATTACATAAATAATTATTTTAAATAATTAAAGAATAATTTTAGTTTTTTAAATAATCTAATCTAATTAATTATTGAATGTACCTTATTATATTAATTTGATCTTATAAAGCAACCTATATATAGTAATATACTATAATATAATGTGTAGATTTAGATTCATATGTGCGTGCACTAAAATAAAATGGATCTGGTTCCTTTTCCATTTTCTTGTGCATAGTGAATCTAAAGGTCTCCAAAGATTTTATTGATGTATGTGGTCCTAAAACTAAGTTGTATTGACAACATTCTGGTGGTTTATTATTTGGTAACAACATTTTTCCGTTTTTTAAACGAATAATCCTTTTTGTTTCTAATTTATTTTTCTATTGTGAATTGGACTTGAGTTTAATCAGTTTTTTTCATGTTATCTTTTATAATACATATATACACACACAGTTATATAAGTAGAAATTAATAAATTATATATAATTAACCAATTAATTACTTAAACAAATGAATATGAGATTATTTAAATAAGAAAAGAAGTCCATTTCTCTCATAAAAAAGGTTAGTTTATTTTATTTATTATTATCTTAAGTTTTCAATAAGTGTCGTGAATATTTATGATTATTGTAATATTTCTAATTAGTTTAACAATTAATGATTGTCTACATAGGTCAAGAAAGACACAAAAATAATAATAAATGTTTGAGTTTTGAAAATGAATAAATCAAATTTTAAAATAGATTTTTTTTTTTTTTTTTATTTTATACTTAATATTTTTTTCTTAATGTTATTTTATGAGATAATTAATTCATAAGGTATTTATTTAATTCGTAAATCGCACGAGAGAAATGGATACTTACACGATTTATAATTTTACTATGTTTTATCCAAAAGTTTGAAATATTTATGTCATTAAGTATATGATGATTTCATTTTTAAATAATTAAGTTATATAAATTTCATTTAATTAAAATATTATTTAAAAAGTAGACATCCGCCCAAACGCTATTACTAAATCTAGAAATATTAAATTTATGGTAAAATCTCTTATAATTAGAGAAAAATCTCCAGTCCATATATTAGCTACATTTATAATGATATTCTGTCAAAACTAGCCATAATCTACCAAAAATTACTCCCACGTTTAAGGGAAATCCTCAATCATATATAGTCGTATTTGTAATGATATTCTCCAATCATATATTAGTCATATTTGTAATGATATTCTGTCAATAATTACTCAGCCATATACAGATAAAATAGAATCATAATTGGATATATCGGTGTTCATTGAAGTCCTCGATGCATATTTTGTTAAGTGAAACCTATATCGACTTGATCTCCTAGAGTTCTATGTAGTATACAGCCCCGTGTATTGTAATAAAAAAAATCTATTTATTAATTTATTAAATTTTATATTTTTATCTCTCGATTTTCACCGTTTTCTTATCCATACTAAATGTTTGTTGTTATTGAAGAGTTCTACGTAAACTTTTCCAAGGAAGTTCCTTCTCAATTCAAGCTTGATATGTCACAGGGTGTGTTGCATGATGTTCAAATGATCCTCCGCGATAATTTTTACTACATTGAAGACGGTTGGTCTCATTCTATCGAAGTCTCGAAGGTTCGGCATGGTGATCGTACCAGATTTAAGTATATTTTACTCCCTCAACATTCTAGGTGTTCATTTCATAGTCCTGAACATTTATGGATGGTCTATACATTTTAATATTTAGTTATTGATAGTGGATTATATTTGAATTTTGGTTATCACTTGTGCCGATGTTGGGGTTTATGTTTATTTATGTATCTCTAAATAAATAAAATCATAATTCGACTATTTTCTAATTCTTAGTCCATCCATTGTTAATGTTTATGTATATATTATCTGTAAAATATTTCATAATCGTGCATCGCACGAGGATTTACTAGTGTTCATAAATATGGTCAAATATGTTCACGAAGAACACAAAAGACGTCCAAACACTATCCAAACACCATTCAGCTTGACTCGAGCATGATTGAGAATAAAAATAAACGGAACACGGACACCTGCAGCTCGGTCCAATCATTAGCCCTACCTAAGTTTAATTGAAGCAGGACTGTATTTGTAATATAATTTTGGGCATTGATCCGGTGCAGTGGTGAGAATACTGCACCCTTAAAAAACGTTCCCACTCTCATTTTCCTTATACTCATTTCTTTGTTTTGCTAAAACCTGAACTATGCTACTTCTGAGACCTTTTCCATTTTGTAGTTTTATATTCTTTTATTTATTTTTCCAGTCTTTTAGCATTCTATTTATTTGTTGTTTTTCTCGATTACTTTTTGATTTAAAAATTAAGATTATGTCTATTATTGTATTCTTTTATATTTTTTTATCAAATTTATCAAAAACAAATTTATATAACATTTATTTTAATGAAAAAGTCCAACAATATAAAACACACACAAGCTTTGTCGCATATGAGATTATCTGTTGCATTTTGGTGTTTTATTTTGTATTTCACTATATTCACTAATCGACACATGTATTAGATGATACCACGACTTAATATATGTCCTGTATTGAATTAAGTGTAACGGAAGATGAAACATCATTGTGATAGAGGATCCGGATTCACTTTGTCGGCCTAAGGGATGAGTTCATATAATAATCAGTTGAGTACCTAATCAACTCAAGTTGTTAATTTGATATTCTAAGCTGCTGAATCGTTTGTCGAACGAAGCTTCTAATCTTATGTAACGGAAAAATGTACAATGTTAGGACTTTGTCAGACTAGCTTGAAAATTGATTCAAAGAATATGTTGGCTCCTTTTCTAAAAGTAATTGAATATTCAGATTCATATAATATGCAATATCAGGTTTTAATTACTTGCATTGTTGCTCATTCTGTTGCTTTCTTAGGTTTCGTGCTTGTTGAAGAAATAGCCTATTATTCAGCTACACAAGAAGCATTTTGATAGTTTGAAGTTCAAGAGAGAATCTGAAGAAGAAAGCTAAGAGAACAGCACATGACATGCATGTGTTCAAGTTGGCAGTTTTTTTTGTTATTTTCTCTATGTCAGTTTTTCGGTTTTGCAACTTGTGAGCTTATAGGGTTATATAGGTCTTTCATCTTCATTATTCTTCTGAGAGACATCATCTAGACATGAGAAAGAGTATTATATTGAATTCCTCTTGGTACACTACGGCAGTTAGGGAGAGAAAGAGTTCAAAACACTACAAGCTAGTCTAGGAGGTAGATTGTGTTTTGAGAGTCATTCTGATGCGATTCAAGAGCTTGTTTCTTTGTTGTATACTCTGGTAAGAATCATTTGTAATACTTCTCAAGGATCTTGATAAGAAATTCGATCACTCCTGTGGACGTAGGCATTTAAAGGCCGAACCACATAAAACTATTTGTTCTTGGGTTTATTTGGATTCTTTACTGCTTCATTGCATTGCTGCTGCGTGAATTGATTGTGTGAGTCGTCTTGAGGAATTTCTAGTTATAGGTAGATAGGATCACAACAATTGGCGCCGTCTATGAGAAACAGAACGCAACCCAAGTGTTTGTTTCATTGTTTACACACGTTTTCTACCTCATATCTGCTATCTTGGTATTTCTTGTTGATAAAATGGCTGCCACCAAATTCGATACTGATAAATTTTCTGGGAAGAATGATTTTAGTTTGTGAAAAATCAAAATGAAGGCATTATTGACTCAATATGGATTGGCTGGGGCTCTAATGGGGGAAAAAGGATTGCCAGAAAATTAGAAGCATCATAGAAACAAGAAACTCTAGACAAGGCACATAGCATGATCATGTTATGCTTGACTAATAAAGTGTTAAAGGAGGTGGCAAAAGAGAAATCTGCAGCTGATGTATGGTCAAAGCTTGATGAGCTGTATATGGCCAAATCAATGGCAAACATATTGTACATGAAACATATATCATACTCATATCAGTTTACAGAAAACAAGTTTGTAGAAGATCCGATGGAGGAATTTAACAAAGCTATGGATGATCTTGAAGGAATTGAGGTAAAGTTAGAGGATGAGGACAAAGCCATCATTATTTTGAATGCTTTACCTAAATCATATGATCACTTGAAGGATGCAATGCCTCACAGAAGTGTAAACAACACTTAAAGCAAAAGAAATGCAGAGATTGAATGAAATAAGAGAATCAAGTGGTGATGATTTTTTCATCAAGAAAGGAAAAGGGTTCAAAGGAAATATGAACCAATCTACTGGTGTAGTCAAGAAGAACCAGCAATAGAAGAATAAGTCATCAAAAGGAAAAGAAACCAGGTAGTGTTTCTTCTGCAAAAAGCCAGGATATCTAAAAAAGAATTGTTTTGAGTTCAAGAAGAAACAAACATTGAAGTCTCAGGGAATGAATTCTACTGATATTGCAGAAGCAGGGGATGCTGCTGAAGAAGGTTGAAGATGTATGAATCTTGGACTCAGTTTGCAGCTTCCATATGACTCCTAACAGAAGTTAGTTCCAGAATTACACTGCACAAAATTGTGGGACAGTTTTGCTTGGTAATGATGAAGCATGCACTGTAAGGGGAATATGTGATATTAAATTGAAGCTGCCTGATGGATCTCACAAGATACTCAGCAATGTGGGGCACATACCCCAATTGAGAAGAAATCTTATCAGTTTGGGGACTCTTGAAACTAGAGGGTTTAATTTCAAATCTGAAGGAGGACATCTCTATGTTCAAAAGGGAAACAATATTGTTTTGCAAGGGGTAATAAAGTCCAGTTTATATTACCTGGAAGTAGAAGCTGTGGAAGGGGAATGTGAACATATTTCTCAAGATAAATCAATGTTATGGCATAGCAGGCTTGCACACATTGGTGAAAGGAGCCTGAATGAGCTACTTAAGCACAATCTTATCTCAAACAATGAGAAAATAACTATTGGCACTTGTGAAGAATGCATCCTTGGGAAGAGCAAGAAAGCTTCTTTTCCAATTGGAAGGTATATTTCTAATTCACCCCTAGAATATGTACATTGTGATTTATTGGGGCCATCTAGAGTAGAATCTATTGGGGGGTGGTAAATACTTCCTAAGTTGATTTTTCAAGAAAATTTTGGATTTACATCTTGAAAAATAAATCAGAAACTTTTGAAAAGATCAAAGAATGGTGTACTCTGGTGGAAGTTGAAAAGGGCAGTGTTGCAAGTGTTTGAGAATAGATAATGGGCTTGAGTTCATGAGTTTCTGCAAATTAAAGGGAATAAAGAGACACAGAACTATGCCTGGTAACCCCCAACAGAATGGGGTTGCTGAGAGGATGAGCAGGACAGTTCTTGAAAGGATAAGATGCATGCTGTTACATTCTGAATTACCAAAGAAGTTTTGGGCAGAAACAACATACACTACCAGTTATTTGATAAATAAGAGTCCATCCTCAATGTTAAAATTCAAGACACCGGATGAATTATGGATTGGAAATGCACCAAACTATTCACAACTGAAGGTGTTTGGGTGTTTGGCTTATGCACATCATAAACAGGATAAACTTGCACCAAGAGCTTCGAAGTGTGTTATGCTTGGTTACCAACCTGGTGTGAAAGGATATAGATTATGGTGCACAGAGCCACAAATGGCTAAAATCATAGTCAGTGGGGATGTGGTGTTCAATTAAAGCTCAATGTCATTTCTAGAAAAGACTAACAAGTCTCATGAGACCAAAATGGATAAAGAAAAACCAGAATTGCCTGTCAAGGTGGAGTTTCCATAGGAAGATTCAGAAGGAAATCCAGAAGAATTGCAAGAAGCAATAACTGAAGAAGAAAATGACAGTGAAAATGAAGATTTGGATGATTATCAATTAGTCAGAGATAAAGATAAAAGGACTATAAGACCATCTACAAGGTATGGAAATGACTATCTCCTTGCATATGCTCTCACAGTTGCAGAAGAGAATGAGTTCATGAACCTAGAAATTACTGTGAAGCTGTAAATAGCAAAGACAAGGACAAATGGATGATAGCTATGAAGGAAGAGCTGGAATCACTTGAAAGAAATAAGACATGGGAACTGGTAGACAAACCTGAGGGAAATAAATTGATAAGCTTCAAATGGATTTTTAAAAGAAAAATTGAAGTAGCACAATCTGAACATATAAGGTTTAAGGCAAGGCTAGTCGCAAGCAGATTTACTCAACAAGAAGGGATAGATCATAATGAGGTGTTTTCCCCTACAGTTGAACATTGTTCAATCAGAATTCTGTTATGTATTGTGGCACAACAAGACCTTGAGCTTGAGCAGTTAGATGTCAAAACTGCATTCTTGCACGGAGATTTGAAAGAGGTGATATATATGGCTTAACCGGAAGGTTTCATCTTGCCTAAGAATGTTGGAAAAACAATATGTTAAGGAAGTCCTTGTATGGCTTAAAGTAGAGTTCAAGACAGTGGTATTTGAAGTTTGATATACACATGAGAAGATTGGATATACAAGATGTAGATATGATAATTGTGTGTACCTTAAGTGTTATGGGGAAGAAGTAAGGGAAAATTGGTAAAAATGTCCAGTATGTTTCCCCTATTTAGAAACTAGGACACTAAGTATACCACTTTTTAAAAATGGCTTCTAACTTACGAAAAATTGGTGAAAATGCCCTGTGACTGGCTATAGGCTGTTAACCAGCCGGTTACCTGTGAGCTGTGTTTTTACTTTCGGAAAAATTGGTATAAATGCCCAGTATGTTTCCCTTATTTAAAAACTAAGACACTAAGTATACCACTTTTTAAAAATACCTTCTAACTTACCAAAAAATGGTGAAAATGCCCTATGATCGTCTATAGATTGTGACACAAAGTGGTCATTGATGAGATGAAGCTCTTTTTCTGACGTGGCATTAATTTTTCATTTTTTTTTATTTTTTCTGTTGACTCGCTTGTTAAGGTGGAAACAAATATGTCGTCGACTTTGACGGTGGCGGACTCGGCAGGGAGGAGGCGAATAAGTGAAGAATCGGGTGATTGGTCAGGTTCCAATTAGTTAGTGGATGGGTGGGTTGGGCAAAACATTGTTGGCTTCTTCTTCGTCTTCCATGTTGGTGTCTTTGTAAGATTGCAGGACATCCATAAATATTAGGGTTTAGTATGTTGGAATTAGGGAAGAAGAATGGAACAATTTAGTTTTAAATTTTTTAAAATATTTATTTAAAATTTATTTATTAATATTTCATATAATTATCCTAATTCATAATTTAAAATAAAATAATAATAACATGAGAAAAGTAAAAAACAAATTTGAAAATATTAATGAATTTTAGAATTTTTTTAAAAAAAATCATAATTTTTTTTTATTTTTCTGATTTTTAAATAAATTTTAGAATTTAAAAAAAAAATATATCAGAAATAATTTTTTTAATTTTTTAATTTTAAATCAATTTTATAATTTTTAAAATAAATTTTAGAAATAGATTTTTTATTTTTGAATTTAAAATGAATTTTATAATTTTTTAAATAAATATCAGAAATAAATTTTTAAATATTTGAATTTAAATGAATTTTATAATTTTTAAAATAAATTTGACAAATAAAGTTTTTATTTTTCTGAATTTTAAACATTTTTTTTGGGGTTATAATTGTTTATAAATTCAAACTTATATTTATTTTATTTTTCCACTCTAACAAGTGAGTCAACAGAAAAAAAAAATGAAAAATTAATGTCACGTCCCAAAAAAGAGCTCCACCTCATTAATGAACAGTTGTATCACAGTCTATAGACGGTAACGGGGTATTTTCAACAATTTTTTGTAAGCTAGAAGAGATTTTAAAAAGTGGTATACTTAGTGTCCTAGTTTTTAAAGACGAGAAACATACTGGGCATTTATACAAATTTTCTCGAAAGGAAAAAAGACAGCTCACAGGTACCGGCTGGTTAACAGCCTATAACCGGTCACAGGGCATTTTCACCAATTTTTCATAAGTTAGAAGATATTTTTAAAAAGTGGAATACTTAGTGTCCTAGTTTCTAAATAGGGAAAATATAACGGGCATTTACACCAATTTTCCCAAGAAGTAATATCGTACCTATTACCCAATGTAGATAACATGCTTGTTGCAAGGAAAAGTCATAAGAAAATTCAGAGATTGAAAGCTAAATTGTAATATGCATTTGATATGAAAGTCCTAGGAGCAGCAAGAAGAATCCTTGGAATGGATATTCACACAGACAGAGCAAAGCGAATTTTGTGGTTGAATCAGAGAGATTATATCAGTAAAGTGTAGAAGAAGTTCAACACGAATGAAGCAAGAGTTGTGACTATCCCTCTAGCAAAACATTTCAAACTCACAGAGCTACAATGTCCACATAATGAATCAGAGGCAGAGGAAATGAAGAAAATACCATATGCTAATGTTGTTGGTAGTATAATGTACATTATGGTGTCTACAAGGCTTGATGTATCCTATGCTTTGAGTGTGGTAAGCAAGTACATGTCTAATCCAGGAAAGGTTCACTGGGGGGCTCTAAAGTGGGTATTGAGAGACTTGAAGGGTGCGTCTGAGCTTGGGTTGTTGTTTGACAGAAATAGGACTGATTCACGAGAAAGTCTAAAGGGTTTTGTAGACCTTGATTATGCAACAAACTTAGATACTAGGAAATCACAGACTGGATATGTTTTTACATTGTTTGGAACAACAATAAGCTGGAGATCAATGATGCAGTCTGTTGTAGCTTTATCAACCATAGAAGAAGAATTTATGGCTCTTACAGAGGTGTGAAGGAGGCTATCTAGTTGAAGGGCATATTGTCTAAGTTTAGATAAGTCACGAAGTGGTAGGATATACTGTGATTCTCATAGTGCCTTGCATCTTGTGAAACATCAAGTCTTCCACGAACGCAGCAAGCACATAGATGTAAGACACCATTTTGTTAGAGATAAAATGGAAAAGGGATAAGTGGAAGTGGTTAAATTCAGTAGTGACCATAATGCTGCAGATATGTTAACTAAGACACTACCTATTGAGAAGTTCAGGTACTGTATGAGGTTAATGAATGTTTCTTTTGCATGAGGAAGAAAAATGGCTTGAGGTAAGGGCAGGTTTTGGAAGTGTGAAGTTAGCTTATTATGATTGTTTTTTACTTCAAAAGAGGCCAAGGTGGAGATTGTTGAAGAAACGACCTATTATTCAGCTGCACAACAAGCATTTTGATAGTCTGAAGTTCAAGAGAGAATCTGAAGAAGAAAGCTAAGAGAACAGCACATGACATGCATGTGTTCAAGTTGGCAGTTTTTCTGTTATTTTCTCTATGTCAGTTTTTCTGTTTTGCAACTTGTGAGCTTAGTGGGTTATATAGGTCTTTGATCTTCATTATTCTTCTGAGAGAAATCATCTAGAAGTGAGAAAGAGTATTGTATTGAATTCCTCTTGGTACACTACGACAACTAGGGAGAGAAAGAGTTCAAAACACAACAAGCTAGTCTAGGAGGTGGATTGTGTTTTGAGAGTCCTTTTGATGCAATTCAAGAGCTTGTTTCTTTGCTGTATGCTCTGGTAAGAATCGTTTGTAATACTTCTCAAGGATCTTAATAAGAAATCTGATCACTCCCGTGGACGTAGGCATTTTAAGGCCGAACCACGTAAAACTGTTTGTTCTTGGTTTTGTTTGGATTCTTTACTACTTCATTGCATTGCTGCTGCGTGAATTGATTGTGTGAGTTGTCTTGAGGAATTGCTAGTTATAGGTAGATAGGATCACAACAGTGCTTAATTGTTTGGAAGTAAGATGATAGTGGAAACATAAATTTTGTTTTAGAATTTTCCTAAAATAAATATTTTTTTTTTGTTTCTTATTAGTTTTTTAATATGCAAAAGTTTATTAGTGTTTTCTAAAATAATTATTAGTGTTTCCTAAAATAAATATTTAGAACTTCTAATATGCAAGAGTTTTTCAACTGAAAAGATAAAAGTTTTATTAGTTTCTATATTTGGGATGTGATTTAGGCACCATGATGAATTATACATGAACACAACAAATATTGGTCAACATAAATGGCTAATGAAGAAGCATTGGCTTCTTAAGCAATGCTCTAAAAGACCGAATTAGGGACGAAGTTGGATAGTTCAAGTGGCAGAGCATCTACTACCTAGGCCTTTGGTCCTGGGTTCGAGTCACCGTGGGGGGAGGGGAGGAATTTTCTTTGTTCCTTAGATTAGGAGAAAAAATTTTTAAAAGACCGAATTAGGGTCTAGCTCTTTGTTGTTATTGGATGGGGCTAAACGGGGTCTAGGGGGGATTAATTGGGATAAGTCGGGAGAAAAATGTAGACGACGCTTTGTTGTTATTAGACGGGACTAAACGGAATCTAGGAGGGATTAATTGGGATAAGCCAAGAGAAAAATGTAAACAACCGAGGACAATCTAAGGACTAATTGGGGCCTAGTCGAATACATTCAAATCCATTGTATACACATTAAAATCGAATTTGTTTATATTAAATATGAGCATGCAATTTTTTCATTGCAGAAAATATCGAGTGCGCGCTCCATATTCTATCTACCTACACTGCAGAGAAAAAAAAACTTAAAGACCCAAATTTGTTTCAAGCCATTAAAATGGTTTCGTTCTCTTATGAGAAAAGAATTTTGACTTGATAGCAAGCATATGACATGCTTTCCCTATTTTGTCAATTGGATCAACCAGAGATAACTGACTTATCCTAACTAGTTTCTCATCCAATATCAAGATTTAATTGTTTCCAATTTCTCCCTATTTTATTTTTTACCAGATAAAAAAAAGGAGTGGTGACAATTTATTTCAACATCGCCAATGTTCTGCCGGAGCCGACGGTGTTTAAAGACTTAAGGATTTGAATAAAAGAATGTAATTTTTCTATTACAGGATTAAGAAGAACAACGTATTTTTTCTCTCGAGAGATTAAGAAGAATGCCGCATAAAATCTGCTAGATTTGATAAGGAACCAATTCTATATTTTAATATATATATATGGCAGCGACTATTCGCAGCCCATAAAATTTCTTAACGCAACCCGCTAGTTTAATTAATTAAAATTCTATTATAAAATGACTAGAACACCCTTACTAATAATAAAATATAAACAATTATAAACCATAAATACGTAAATTCACAAAAAAATAAAAAGTATTGTTTTTTCTTCTTTCAAGCCATCTTCAACCATACGTTTGTCTCTTTCACAAAACTTTATGAACCCTAATTTTTTCGAGGTTGTCTCTCTTTTTTACAAAACTACATAAATTCTAGAGTTTTCGAGGTTTCATCAATGAGGGATCTTAAATAATAACTGCAAATCAATTAATATAAATTAGTGTAGTACTACTACAATATAGTGAATTTCTTAAACAAAAAACAAAAAAAGTTCAACGAAAAGAAAGAAGAACTATTTTGATTAATCGTTGTGTCATCTTTAAAAGGAACAAACGATGCCGACAAAGGCACGACACCGGCGAAGGGGCAACGCCTATCCGGTGACGTATTGGGACAACACCAAGAGATCTCAGAATTTTTTTGTTAAGCTCGAAGACAGAGGAGGCCAACGATCCCTCTCATTTCACTTTTTTGCTTTATGTTTTATTTATTTAGTTTATAATATTTTATATTCGATAATATAATTTAATAAAGAAGGTTAAAATTGTTACTGAGTGGGTTGTGTTAAGAACTTATATTCCTTTTTTGAAATATAAGGGGGCTAAGTTGAGAATTGGGCTGTGTTGAGAAATTTTGTGGGCTGCGAATAGTCGTTTCATATATATATATATATATATATTTGTTTTTAAAGTTGCTGATGTGGAAATTACGTGTGCAGCCAAATCATGAAGTGGGTTCTATAAGGAACCTAACATTGGGTTTCTTATCAAATCCGACATATATATATATATATATATATATATATATATATATATATATATATATATATTTTGAAGATGGAAAGAAAAATGGCTAAATTTCAATGGAAAATGTCTACATTAAGGGCCTCAAATTTGGAGGTTCTCGATTCATGGCTTAAATTTTTAGTTTTTTTTTTTCAATTATTGGCCGAAATTTTGAATTTTATTTTCAATTCAAAGCTTACCGTATCAACAAATTTCGTGTACTGAAATAAAATTAAATTTCTCGGATCAAACAGATAGAATTTATGATTTTGTGATTTCTATCTCTAGATCTCATTTGATTAGCCTCTTCAATTGTATATTGCCTTATCATTTTATTCGTCTCTTCAATTGTATAATGTCTTTCAATTGGATCTTCCACTTGCTTCTTGAGCTTGTGTTGTGTTGTTGTGAATTGTGGTGGAAAATAAGGCTCCATTTATAATTGTAGAATGAAGAATCATAATCTGTCTAGTGTCTGAGTAGAGTAATTTAATTGGTCCTCTATGATATCATATATATCAAATATCTTTGAGATAATTATTAAAGTGGTTAATTTAATAATTTTGCAACCTCTTAATAAACGTTCGAAACCTTTTCAAATATTCCCCATAACTAATCAAATTTTGTTAAGATTCATACTAATAACCACGAAATTTCCTGAAGTGGATTTGATAATGATATCTCCTTCCAATTTAAAGAGTCTTCACGTGGACACTATAATTATTATATCCGACATGCACTTCTTCAATCTAAGTGTTTGGTGTTCGACCAATTTTGTTCAACAACAAACTCTTTTTATTGCTCCGTCATAATTTAATATCTATCACTATCAGTTTGAATAATATCATCTTGACACGCGATTACTTACAATTAATTAATAAAATGCTAGCAAATCATCAATCAAATTGACTATTTAATATAGAAATTTTATTTAATTAATTCCTAACATTAAAGTAATTAATATAAAATTAATTCTCAACATATATTTCATTACATGATACATTTTAATTGGATATAAAATTCGCGTATCAATACACACGTCTTGAAAAACATGAAACATTATTCGATGAATGGAAGATTCAGTACGGAGTAGATTGAAATTTTCAATTGGGAGTATCTTAAAATTTTCGATATATCTTGCTGAACCTTCCGTAAATTGGATAATGTGTCTTATTTTTCAAGACGTAATTCCTGAACTGAGAATACAATGCAACAATTTAGACCCCTTGATTGAGAAAAATTCAAACCGTAAATTAAGAACTCCTAAAATTTAAATCCCAAATAAAAAAATATTTTAAATTAATACCTTCTAATAGATTTTTTTTTTCAAAAAGAAAAAAAAAAAGAGTTAGAAAAGTAATAGGAAAAGAACAAAAGGCGGTGTCGTTTAAAACAACTGCCCTGGTGCAGTAATTCCACTGCAGCACCTGATCCATGTCCTATAATCATTAAGAACAAATATCATTTTCACGTTTTTAATAACACCGCAAAATCTTCTCTCCCCATATATACTATCAATGGAAAAGGTCTGTTATATATGCACGTACAACTAGCTAGCGACCAACCCAAAACTTTAATCAAGGAAGATCCATTTATAAACGGATCTAGAAACTCGTCTTATAGTATAATTATTTTTTAACTATGTTTTATGGTTATGTAGCTATTTTTTTACCAAATAGGGGATACATTCTAATAGGCTATATTTTTTTCTTATATATTAGCCTCTAAACATCAAATATTGGATAAATTATATTAAAATAATATTTTTTTAGAAATCTAAAAAGCAAGGACTGTCTTAGCCCTCCTAAATATGTCCATGACTCTCAATAATACTCAACTTTACAAATAAAACTAGAAAGTACTGACATTTGTGATAAGACTAATAAAATGATTCAGTTACAAAAAACAAAAGAAAAATAATTAAGATGTAATGTTTATATGTTCATTTCAATTTCTAAAATCTTTATATCTATTACTGATACATAATAGGATAAATAATACATCCATTTATTATCATTAAATAATTGTTCAAGTTAAAAAAAATAAATTATTTATTTATTTAATTAAGTTGTAATGAAATGAACAAGAATACACATATAACAACACATTTTTACGAAGTCAGGGGGACCAGTGCCCCCTTGACCCCTATGTCAGTCCGTCCCTGCACCCAGATGTAGGAGCTTGGTGTTGTGGCCTCACTATAACACCAACAATAACAATGCATACATTAATTAATTATGACAAGCTCAACTCTTGGTATATTATTATAACTTATTGATTATATTTTATTCCACTAGAAAAATATAATTGCACATTTATTTGATAGGAATTTATAAAAAAAGAAACCAACAATTAGTATATAAATCAAGCAAAGACGATGGAAACAAATTAGGCCTGGTTGGCGAGCGGATATATGCATCAATAAAGATCGATAAGGAGTTTTATTTGCAATATTAATAATGTAATTAAGTGATCGATGATGATAAGGCTAAACACATAAAATAATTATCAAACTCCAGAGTAAAGGCACAGAACCTCAACAATCAAGCTTTATTTGTATGACAACTCAAAATTAAAAGAAAACTAAGAAAAACGATGGCACCCCGGCCATTAAGATGATGATGATGTTGTTGGTTTCAGTTATAGCTCCAGAATTGGTTGACTTAGTATTATCTGAAGCTGGTGAAGTTGTTGGAGATGTTGTAGTGGATCCTGACCTTGTATCTTCACTGCCCACTTTGAAGATCTTGGCAGCTGCTGAATCAGCTGGTAGATTCAGCAATGCTGAAAATTATAAAAACAACCACAAACATTATATATATATATACACACACGCACACACTGATACACACACTCACACTGTATTATAGATGAGAATGTTACTTGGGCAATCGGAGACTTTTTCATCAATATTGCAAGCAACAGGCATTTGGAGAGCCAAAGTGGTGTTAATAGGAAGGCCAATTGAAGGGTCAGTGCTCTCTTTAATTAGCACACACAAACACTTTGGCTTAGCACTCCTCACTTTGTTTGTGTCATCACAACACTCTTTTGTCGGCTGTTTTGCAGTGCCGCTCACATATGGGATGCACGCTGCCAGCTCTGCCATCTGATCTGCACACTCCTTCTCGTCTTCTTCCATTGACGACGTTGCTCTTGCTGTTAAAGCCACTACCTAAATGCACACCATCAAAACACTCTTCCACCTTCTAATTCTTTCCATTTCTAGATATATTGTATGCTAGTGACTTTGATATTGTTCATTTGAGCTTTTGCGGGGGGTTTTATACAGTTTGATTTGTTGCCGCTATTTATTATTGCACTGTACCTCATATTTAATGGCTTATGTAGTTTACATGTCTTTCGAGAATGATAGATTTAAAATTGAACATAATTCATTGGGGGTTCATACACCTAGCCAGCGACGAACCCAGAATTTTAGTTAAGGGAGGCCCATTTATAGACAATCTAGGGATTCGTCTTATAGAGTAATTAATTTCTAACTTTGTTTTATGGTTATGTGACAATTTTTTTACCAAATAGAGGACAAATTCAGGTAGGCTATTTTCTTTCTTATCACAATTAACTAAAAAATAATATTTTTTGTAGAAAATATAAAAGCGAGGACTGTCATAGTCCCCCCCTAAATATATCCATGAGTCTCAACAATACTTAACTCTATAAATAAAACTAGAAATTACTAACAATTGTGATAAGATCAATAAAATGGACGAAGTTGGATAGCTCATGTGATAGAGCATCTACTACTTAGACATTTGGTCCTGGGTTCGAGTCACCGTGGGGAGAGGGGAGGATTTTTCCTTTGTAATAGGAGAAAAAAAATTATAAAGGATAAGATCAATAAAATGATTCAATTAAAAAAAAAAAAGGAAGAAAAATAATTAAGATACAATGTTTCTATATTCATTCCAATTTCTAAAATCTTTATATCTAGTGCTGATACATAATAGGGTTAATAATACATCCATTTATTATTAAATAATTATTCAAGTTAAACAATAAAATTATTTATTTATTTAATTAAGTTGTATTAAAATGGACAAAAATACACGTATAATATCACATTTTTACGGATTCAGGGGGGACCTGTGTCCCCTTGACCCCTATGTTAGTCCGTCCCTACACCTAGATGTAGGAGCTAAGGAGCTTGATGGTGTGGCCTCACTATAACAACAACAATAATAATGCATAAATACGACAATTCAGAGCCCAACCTAAGTTCATAGGCCAATACTAGGTGTAGGGATAGATTGGCCGACCCAAAGCTTCAGGCGGGCCAAAAAAATGAGGGCTATCTCTGCACTCCCTCCTAAATATACAATATATTTGGCTGTGTCAGTCGGGCTTCATTGGGGCTGATAATATTTTGAGATTACATTTTTACGATTTAGCCCGTATAAAATATTATACGGATTGAACCTAGTTTGCCACCTCCAACAACAACAAACGTGGCCAAGTTTGTTGATATACATTAAATGCACATAAACATGATGACCGTGAAACGAGTGGACATATTGAAATTACTGTATCTTGATAAAAACAGATGGAGCATTAAATACAAGAAATACTATGCTTTGAGAAATGCAATTTTCATCCTCCAAGGAAAATCAACAATTGACGTTCTCAAGAAGACCCATTCTTCTTTCCTTCATTTTCTTTTATTGTCTCCTTTTCTTCTTGTAGGATTTTCCTTTTTCCTAATTTCGTTTATATATTTTCCATAAAGATGTTTTAGGTTGGGGTGACTGAAGTACTGTAAACTGAGAAAAATAAAGTAAAAAATTAAGATTGGATTAAATAAAATGGTGTGTGGTTTTGTTGGTTGAAGATTGAGTTGTGGTTTGTTTATATTAACAAATGTGAAAAATATGATATGATGTGTATAAAAGTTCGTTAGAGAATGATTAGTTATTGATTAAGTGAGTGTTGTGGTTTGTTTTTGATTAATAATGTGTGTAAGAATTAATTAGAGAATTATTGAGTGATGTTTTGTTGATTATAAGTTAATAATTTTTTTATTAAATATTATTTCTGAAATTAATTTTATTAATTAAGTAATGAAATAATACAATTTATTAAAATTAATCTTATTAAAGTGCTAAGAAATAAATAAAAAGTGAAGCATATGTATACACAGATTGGAAATGATTTATTTGTCACCAAACTTGTTTCGTCAATATGTTAGGTATCGAATTTCGATATAATATTGCTAAACGTACCGAAATTTTGGTATACCAAATTTTGTGTCGATAATGTATAAATTTATATATCTACATCGTTGATTTTGGTATACTGAAACTTCTATATATAAATTTTTTTATGTATTCCAATACGTACCAAAATATCGAAATACCAAAACTCCAATTTTTTTTGGATACTGATATATTCCGAAATACCAAAATTTTTGAATTATCATATCGTTGTCATACCGAAAATTCTATGTATCGAAAATACCAAAACTTTCGATAACTTTTTCAATACGGTACGTTCGGCATCTCGACATTTTTGCTAGACATAAATTTAACTAAAATGAGTGAATAGTCACTTTGATAAAATAATTAAGTGGTGGAAAGCTTAATTTCGTAGGAATTAAACTTTATATGATTAATCTACGTGTGGAGTAGTCGTAAGATTTTGAATTTCTCAAAACCGACTTTTGATGAGTGAGAAATTAATTTATAAAGCTAGCCACTTGATTATGGGTTAATGTGAGATGGAAGATTAAATAAATTTAATATCCCACATCTCACATCGGAACTTGAGCATCTTGATTAACAATATAAATATAAGAGAACTTTGAAGTATATTGATTATGCTTGTGGGGGAGTCCCATTGGAAGCCTACACACGCGCGCGCACTCGGCACGATCACCGCCACCGCCACCGCCACGACCATGCCCTGGACTTGGGCTTGGACCTTGGTACTTGGGAAGGCCTCGGCCTCGGACCTTGGGGCGGTTGGGCTTGCCGGATGGGCTCTAGTATAAACAGGATGGGTTTAAATTTAAAATTAAAACTTGTAACATCCATAATTAATAGCCAGTATGCATTGGGCTATTACTTAGATTTATGGTTGTATTCATTGGGCTGTTACTCAACCCGTAACAGCCAGTATTATGGCTAGTTAAAGCTAATAAACAAGGTTGTCCCCCAACATGCTTATAAATAGTTGCTCCCTGCATGCACACAAACACAACAAATATTCACCTGAAAAGCTCTCATCTCTCTACATTTGCATTTTAGACTTAAGGAATTTTTCAGTCTAGACGAAAATAATTAGTTAGCCGGAGCTTTTCTGATAGTGGTGCTACTTCAGAAAAGACGTAAATCGTTTTACCTTTGGAGACATTTATGTCATTCCGAGAGCATTAGTCGAGACGTAATTTGTCTTAAGGGGAGTGGATTTTTCACGACTCGATTTGTATCTTCAAGCTCACTTTAGTTGGTGTTTACATTGTTCAGAATATACTTCAGTTTCCAACAATCTTAAGACCGATTATTTTCAGAACAATGGCGTCCAACACCAACATTTTTTACTCTGCTGCCAACTCCCTGGCTGTACCAACTCCTCCTGCCAACACTATTGAGAAACCGAAGAAGTTTACCGGTGATAACTTCAAGAGGTGGAAATAGAAAATGATGTTTTACCTCACTACTCTTGGGATTGCTGCTTTTCTGAAACAAGAAGTTCCAGCTACTCCAGCTAAAGATGACACTGATACCGCAAGGCGTATCGCTCTAGACGCCTGGACACAAGGGGACTATTTGTGTCGCAATTATGTCCTAAACGGACTGGCCGACTCTATGTATAATGTTCATGCAGACACAAAGATGACAAAAGAGCTGTGGGATGCTCTTGAGAAGAAGTACAAGACAGACGATGCTGGAACTAAAAAGTTTGTGGTGGCTCTTTTTTTTTTTATTTTAAAATGGTGGACAACCGTTCGGTTGTGGAACAAGCGCAAGAGCTGCAGTTGATAGGGCATGATGCTTCTGCTAAAGACATGAAACTGCTTGTTCCCTTTGTGGTGGCTAGCTTGATCGAAAAGCTGCCTCCAAGCTGGAGTGATTTCAAGAATTACTTGAAACACAAGGAAATGACGGTCGAGGACTTGATTCTTAAGCTGAGAATTGAAGAGGACAATAGAAAATCTGAGTCCATGCATTGAGCATAGCTAGTTGCGAAAGCGAATTTGTTGGAAAGGGGATCCTCGAGTAATAAGAGGAAACGCCCTAATGAGAACAACAGTCGGGGAAACAATCAACCAAACAACAACAATGGCAAAGGCAAGCAACCTACAAATACTCCTAAGTTTGCAGGAAATTGCTACAACTGTGGCAAACTAAAACACATGGCAAAGAACTGCCGTGTGCCCAAGCAGAAGAAGAAAAAGACCAATGCCAATGTTGTTGAATAAGAGTAAGATGATCTGGATCTCACAACTGTGGTTTTTGAGGCCAACTATAGTAGACAACCCTCGGGAATGGTTTGTTGATATCGAGACTTCCTCATGTCTATTCTGACAGGGAGATGTTTTCTTGCTACAAAGCTTCTTTTGGAAGAAAGCTTCATATGGGAAATCGGGCCTCGTCTGAGGTGGCTGGAGTGGGTAATGTGGTCTTAAAGCTGACATCAGGAAAGGAGCTCACTTTGAAGGATGTGCTGCATGTCCCAGACATCCAGAAAAATCTGGTCTCCGGATTGCTGCTGGTCAAACATGGATTTTGCTTGGTCTTTGAAGCTGAAAATTTTATTCTGAGCAAGCAAGAAGTGTTCATAGGAAAAGGTTTTGTAGTGAATGGTTTGTTCAAAATTAATGTAATGGCTAAACGCCAAGTCAATACCTCTACTATGAACGGAAAAGCTCCAACTTCTTCTTACTTGCTTGAGTGTTCCTCTTTATGGCATTCTAGATTAGGACATGTAAATCTTAATGCAATAAAACGATTAGTAAATTTAGATTTTCTAAAGTTGAATGAAATAAAATCACATAACAAGTGTGAATTACGTGTTGAAGCCAAAATGTCAAAGTTACATTTTCATTCAGTAGAAAGAAGTACTACACCTCTAGAACTTATTCACACTGATGTGTGCGATCTAAAGTTTGTGCGAACTAGTGGGAACAAAATTTTCATAACTTTTATAGACGATGGCACAAGATATTGCTATATTTTATCTTTTAAAAAATAAAGATGAAGCAATAGAAGCTTTTAAGAATTATAAAGCTGAAGCAGAAAATCAACTTGGCACTCGGATTAAAATAATTCGGTGTGATCGAGGTGGTGAGTATGTAGCTCCATTTGAGGAGTTACCCTCCAAAAGTGGCATAATTCATCAAACTACGGCTCCTAATTCTCCACAGTCGAATGGCGTCACAGAATGCAAAAATCGTACTTTGAAGGAGATGATGAATGCCTTGTTGATTAGTTCTGGGTTACCCCAGAACATGGGTGCGGGGGTGGGTGTGGGGGGGGGGGGGAAGCTGTCCTCACAACAAATTATATCTTGAATAAGATTCCACTTAAGGGTGGTTATAAAACTCTTTATGAATTATGGAAAGAACGCAAGCCGTCATATAAATACCTCAAAGTGTGGGGGTGTTTGGCTAAAGTTGAGGTACCATTCCCTAAACAAGTTAGAATTGATCCTAAAATAGTTGATTGTATATTTGTTGGGTATGCACTCAACAGTAGTGTTATCGTTTTTTTATCCACAAGTCTGAAATTCCGGATATGACCGTGGGAACAATGATAGAATCAAGGAATGCTGTGTTATTTGAGAACATCTTTCCGTGCAGAGAAAGAATGCCAGAAAGTTCGAGTCAAGAGAATACCTTCGAGAAAGGGAGTGCTTCGAACTTAAAAAAAACTGTTGATGCTACTAGTAGTTCTCGATCTTCTGAAGAAGAGGAACCGAGATGTAGCAAAAGAGATAAGAATGCAAGTCATTTGGTTCTGACTTTATCATTTATATGCTAGATGATGAACCAAAGTCACTCAAAGGAGCTCTGTCTAGTCGAGACGCTCCATTTTGGAAAGAGGCAATTAACACTGAAATTGAATCAATCATGCAAAATCACACGTGGGAATTAGCTGACCTTCCACCTGGTTGTAAGTCTTTAGGATGCAAATGGATCATAAAGAAAAAGTACAAGGTTGATGGTTCAATTAATAAGTACAAAACTCGTTTGGTAGCCAAGGGCTTCAAACAGAAAGAAGGTGATGACTTCTTTGATACCTATTCTCCTGTGACCAGGATCACGTCTATTGGTATGCTTCTCTTCATTGCTGAAATTCATAATCTTGAGATTAATTAAATGGATGTGAAGACTGTGTTCTTAAACAGAGAGTTAGAAAAATAGATCTATATAAACTAACCTGAAGGGTTTGTAGTACCAGGACAGGAGAAAAAGGTATTCAGACTCTTAAGGTCATTATATGATCTCAAACAAGCTCCAAAACAATGGCACTTGAAATTTGTCAACACTATGCTGTCAAATGGTTTCAAGATCAATGAGTGTGACAAGTGTGTGCACATAAAAGGTACATCAGAAGCATTTGTCATAGTGTATCTATAAGTAGACGACATGTTGATCATGGGTAGTAACCATGGAATTATCATTGTTACGAATGAAAGTTGAAATGAAACTTCGACATGAAGGATATGGGCTTGGTTGCCGTGATTTTAAGAATCAAGATTATTAGGACATCTGAGGGAATTATTCTGACCCAGTCTCATTATGTAGAGAAAGTACTAAAAAAATTCAACAGTTATGATGATCCACCTCCCAAGACTCCATTAGAACTGAATGTTTATCTGAAAAAGAACATGGGTGAACCAGTAGCTCAAGTTGAATATGCGAAAGTTATTGGAAGTCTGATGTATATTACAAATTGTACAAGACCTGATCTTGCATGTTATGTGAACAAAATGAGCAGGTTCACGAGCAATCAAAGTCAAGAACATTGGAAAGCTTTGACAAGAATTTTGAGATACTTAAAGTTCACTCTTAATCATGGGCTACACTACACGAGATATCCTCCTGTGCTTGAATAGTACATGATGCAAGTTGAATTTCTGATATGAAGGACTCATTCTCTATGACTGGATATGTTATCACGACTAGAGGTGGAGCAGTCTCGTGGAAATCAACTAAACAGACATGTATAGCCCGATCCACCATGGAATCAGAATTCATCGCTTTGGATAAAGTTGGTAAAGAAGCTGAATGGCTTCGTCACTTCTTAGAAGATATTCCATGCTGGATTAAGCCAGTGCCAGCAGTTATGGTTCATTGTGACTGTCAAGCCACGATTGGAAGGGCACTGGATAACATGTATACTAGTAAGTCTAGGCATAAACACCGTAGACATAATACCGTGAGGCAATTGATCTCTAGTGGGGTTATCGTAATAGACTATATAAGGTCTAAGGATAACTTAGCGGATCCGTTAACCAAAGGTTTAAACCGAGATCAATTGATCAAGATGAGAGTAAAACCCACCAATTAGAGAAACGATTAAAACGAATACCCAAACATGATGAGTGGAGATCCGACAAACTTGGTTCAATGGGAAAACTAAGTTTGAAAGTTCGGGAGAAACAATTGGAAGACTAAGTCTTTAAAATCCATCCCTAGAACGCAAGACAAGTGTGAAAGACCTGTGACGCCAGTGAGGATAAGTCTTATGACTTTTAATGATTCCGAGATACCTCGAGAAAGATTGAGTATTGCAGGATACTCGATAAAGGAATCACCTATGTAAGTGTGAAGTAAGGGTCGCTTCAAAGAAACACTTATGAATCCAAAGTGTGTCCATGACCGAAACAGACAAAAACGTGAGAACAAGTATGGTGCAAGCGCTGTAGACTAGGTGCACACTAAGGGGGAGTGGTTCAAGGATTCCTATCTACTAAGCCACCGGTGCATCTGATAGTGTGTTGCTATGAAAGGTTCAAAGTCACAAACTATCTATCCTTAAGCTATGCTGGTCAAAAGGGTCTGGACTGGAATTTGCATTCATACATGCATTAATTTTTCACTCATGTGGGGAATTGTTGGACATTAATTTAATTAAAGTGAGTGAATAGTCACTTTGATGAAATAATTAAGTGGTGGAAAGTTTAATTTTATAGAAATTAAACTTTATATGATTAATCTACGTGTAGAGTAGATAATCGTAGAATTTTGAATGTCTTAAAACCGACTTTGGTGAGTGAGAAATTAATTCAAAAAGTTAGCCACTTGACTATGAGTTAATATGGGATGGAAGATTAAATACATTTAATATCCCACATCCCACATTGGAACTTGAGCATCTTGATTACCAATATAAATATAAGAGAACTTTAAAGTATATTGATTATGCTTGTGAGGGAGTCCCATTGGAAGGCCACACGCGCGCGCGCTCGGCTCGGCACGGCCACGACCACCACCACGCCACGGGCCTGGTCCTGGGCTTGGGCATGGGCTTGGACCATGGTCCTTGGGAAGGCCTCGGACCTTGGGGCTTGGGCCTAGGGCTCTTATATTTTTCGAAGCCCAAAACGGCTGGGCTTGCCGGATGGGCTCTAGTATAAATTGGATGGATTTAAATTTAAAATTTAAACTTGCAACATCCAACATTGGGCTGTCACTCAGCCCGTAACAACCAATATTATGGCTAGTTAAAGCCAATAAACAAGGCTTTATAGCTGCTCCCTGAATGCATACAAACACAAAAAAAATTCACCTGTAAAGCTCTCATCTCTCTACATCTGCATTTTAGACTTAAGGAATTTTCCAGTCTAGATGAGCATAATCAATTCGCCGGAGCTTTTCTGATAGTGATGCTACTTTAGAAAAGACGTAAATCATTTTACCTTTGGAGGCATTTATGTCATTTCAAGAGCACTAGTCGAGATGTAATCTGTCTTAAGGGGAGTGGGTTTTCCACGACTCAATTTGTATCTTCAAGCTCACTTTAGTTGGTGTTTACATTGTTCAGAATATACGTCAATTTCAAACAAATTTTCCTACCGCTAGTACTTAGGCATGCTCCAAAAAATGAAAAACAAAAAAAATGACAAATTGTACTCCCTCCGTCCTGAGCTAATTGTCCTACATTGGCTTGGTACGGAGACTAAGAAAAAGCAGATTTTGTGGAATCTTTGACTTTTTCAAAGGTGGAGATTGAATGTGGAGATTTTGATGGTGGACATTGTGGAAGAATTTGTCATTTATGGGGTAGGAAAATTAGCTTGGGACAAACAAATAAGTCAAGTAGGACAATTAGGCCGGGACAGAGGGAGTACTAGTTTGAGAATGGCCCACCACTACCATTGAACACTTGACTGGCATTTTGAATCTCATACTATACAATACAACATTTTCTACTACATTTCAATTAATACACTATATATGTATATGATGACATCATGAAAGCATCATAAATAATTATGTGGCATAATTAGTATAGTATGTTGTAGAAGATGTTATAACAAATGTGGTAGAAAATTCAAACCACTTGAGTGGAGGGAGTATTTTTCAGGCTGAGGGGAAGAGACGGGTGTGACACAACACAATGGGTTGTACTCAATAGATTAAGCTCTATAACTAAACAAACAAGTCTATATTAGCTAGGGAGATCCTCAATATATTGGCAGGAAGTCAAAACAAGCACCCCCATAATTTGCTATGTGTCTGCAAAATCATAGTACATCAGTTGTTTAAAATCGACAACATATTTAATTTAAAATTTATTATACATTCTTTTGACTGGATATTACTTAACTAGTCACATATTCATAATTCATATCTTAGTATATAATATAATACAATTATTTATAAGTAGAAACTTTGAAGTATAGCATATTTATACGTAAATTTTGCAACTCATTATCGCTTGAAAATTAAGTAAATAGGTCTTTATGAATAGAAGTAGGCATCTCGTTATCGCTTGAGAATTAAGTAAATAAATCTTTATGAATAGAAGTTGGCATCCCATTAGTAGGGTGTCCCAAAAATAATTATAACTATCTCTGATTATATTTCTATTGTAAAAGTCTTTGACTAGCTCCGATTAATCTCTCTAAGACGCTAGGCTTCCATTTACCGTCTATGTTTCTTTTTTGATTTTTCTCATCAAACCATGGCCCGATTAGCTCTGCCCCGACTAGTGATACACGTAGTATACGTATGCATTTATGTCGATTCATAGAGTCATTTTGGTAGTGTTTCATACAAATTCGGCTATTTGTGTTATATTTGATTATGTTGAACCGAATGTTGTGTTTGCTTGTTTTGTAGTGAAATTCTTATAATTTTAGGACCAAAATTCATTGGAATGAGGTCCGGGAGACACAACAAGGTTATTAGGGGGTAAACACGAGCAAGAAAAGAGGAAAAATAATGAAAATAGTGGAATGCAACCTCAAATCCTAGCCTGACATGTCTTCCATATTTTGTCCATATCTTGAGATCTACAAGTACAAATTAGGTGCAATTTGTGGGGTGACTAATTGAAAGGGCTACAACTTTGTCAGAAATAGACAAATCCCAGGTCGGACTAGAAGACCTCCAAAAACTGCCTTTTAAGTTGGACAAGCAGTGTAGTTTCGACCTATTATTTGGCCCACAAGTCAATGAATTGGCTACCAAGTCCATAGACGTATTTTGAGCGAGATTTTTCTATCCTACATCCGATTTTCTCCATCTTTATCCTAGTTATGTATTCCTATAATAATCATAAGGCTCTACACATCAATTCATTATAAACAATTATAAGAAACACCTTGGAGACTTGGATCGAAGGGCAAGGAACGCGAAGTGAAGAAGATCGAGATTGAAGACTCCGGGTTTAGTCGCTTTTATTCATTTTCAATTTCTTCTTATGTTTCTCTATGAACATATGTCTGATTTTACTATGGGGGTATGAATAGTTAAACACATTTTTGTTCTAGGGCTAGAAATTAGGTTGTAATTGACTATGTTTTGATTTATTTTAATCTAGCTCCATTCTTTATGTTTATCTTATGTATTGGTTCTTATTTTATGAGTTATGCAACTTGATCACTTGTTTACTTCTACTTGCTTAATAACTCGATGCCCGAGAGGGGAGAGTTGTTAATAGACACACAACACATAACATAGGTATCAATAGCCGTCCAAGAGGAGTGAGATACTTGTGTAGACATTGATTTTGGGAGCCCTTTGGAGTTACGTATGTAATAGTTATCTTGAGAGGGTAATTATTCATATGTAATATCACCACTAGCTATAGTAGCACCGTATCCTTGCGGTAGCATTAGAGTTAGAAAAAATGTTATCAAGTTTTTGGCGCCATTGTTGGGGACTGGTAATTGTGTTCGATTTATTCTGATAAATAGTTTAACTTTAGACTAGACATTTATTTTTCTTTGTATATATTTATATTTATTTATAAAAAAATTGTGTATTTTTCTCTTTTGATGATTGATTCTCGTTGTTGGGGCTAAACTCTATTTTTTCTTTTGCGAGATCATTGGAACAAGCTATATATTCGCTATATTATCAATGAGTTGCAGAGATACCAGTGGAAGACATGGATTATACAGGTTGTAGATACATCTACGACTCTTGGGATTAACAGGATCTAAGGCCTGATGATCATTCTCGTGGTAGCATAAGAGATTTTTCACAACCACCTTGGAATGATTATGGTAATCAAGTTAAGGTCGAGGAAGAATGGCAGGTTACTCATAGGAAAATTAGCACGGAACTACTTTCTGACACAAAAGAAGTGAAGACACAATCTAAGCAAATACTTAAGATGCTTGCAGACCTACAGAAAGAGAAACTTGAAACTGAAGTTGACTTAGAGGAGCAAGGACTGGTACTCGACATGAAGAGATCATTAAGGAGAAGTTGTGTGAGGAGGTTGAAAAGGACATTCAAGAAGAAATTCACATGGAAGATCCTCAAGAACAAGTGTCCTTTGCTTCGCATGAGTTGACTGATGGCATTGACGAAGGCCTCTTTGATGAGCTTCCATTAGAAGACAACAACGATGCTAGAGTTGATTTAAAAGAAAGTATACCTCATCATGTTGATTCAGGGAGTTTAATTTCTTTCTTTTCTTTCATTGAGTCAAATTATGATTACTTATATGATTAGACGTGCAAGTTTTAAATCGTCTTTCTTTTTCAATTTTAGAAAACTTGCATCGCAATTGGGCATGAAATTTATTTTCTTTATTAATTGTAACACCCATTATATTATCAAGGATCTTTCTTGCCATGTTTTCATAAAAGATTCGCCTGTTCTCTTAGAGTAAACAAAAGCATAACAAGAAAACACTTCTTTTTAGATCCTGTATAACAGTAAAGGCGTTTGGTTGAAAACGTAAAACTTAGCACTTGCCGGGAGACAACTCGACGTTTACTTTTTTTTTTTTTTGTATTATTTTTCTTATGTTTTTATGATACTAATAATGATGTGAAGAAAATGCATTTAAGGACAAGGGGGTAAGGTTCAACCGGGTTTATGTGCAGAACTCGGTCGAGTGATGAAAAGAAAAAAAAAAACACACGTAAATTTCTAGGTTTGATGTTCCGATTTCATCTTTCTGTGAGTGCCACCAAGGTGTACCACTTCTTTCCCACAAACCTTGGCCTTCGACCAAGTTTGGGGGAGGGGGTAGAGCGGGACGTCTTAGCATCTATGTTTTTATGGACTCGTTTGATTGTAGTTTTGGGTAGGTTAGTAAGTTTTTCCTTTAGTTATTTTACTTGAGTTTTTTATCGAGTCAGTTTTGTTGAGTCAAACCTGGAGTTGTGCTTATCTTGATGAACAAATAGCTAAAAATGGTTGATTGGCGATGATGTGTCAATGAGCAGATGAATTTTAAAATTATTTTGACACGTAGACGAGCGTGATATGCACACTTTATATGAATTAGCATGCATGTCGAATGACGATCACATTAGCCTGTGAGGTTTTGAGCTTTGATTGAACTCCCATCTTTGGAGTATATATTGCAACTTTCCTTCGGTTTGATTTGTTGGTCACCATGTATGTATGTCTCTAGAACTTGCCTTGCGTCTGATTATATATATCGTCAAGTTCACGTTGTGGACCTAGAAAGTGATTTTAGGCATTCCTTCTTTTAGCCTATTTTTGAGCCAAAATTTGATCTGTTTACCAAATTTTGTAAAAATAATCCCTAGTCAGCAACTTTGAGCCTGTAAGCTTTTTTTCATAGCTAAATACAAGATATATCGTTCCTTTTTCATCTTTTTCCCTTAACTTGTACTAGTTGAATGTGAGGGAGGTGAATTGGAAGGTAGAGTTGAGAGAAAAAATACAAGGTTTTTGAGTGGAATTGATAGTTGAGATGATTTAGTTAAAAGAATGAATAGATTATGGGCAACAGATTGGAAAAATTAACCCCTTTAGTTGTATTTATCTATTTTTGCACAAACAAATTAAAAAAAAATCAGAAAAGAAAATTTAAAAATAACTATGTTTGTTATGTTCAGCTTTGTTGTCTAGGAGGGGGTCAATTAGAAAACTGCTTAATATACCAAAATGTTTGAAAACAAGAGTAGTCCCAAAGTGGCACTCAATTATTATTGGCATTGAGAGCAATTGGTTGTTGAGGTAGTTTGATTGTTTATATGGGGTGAGTAAGCTATCGTTAAGCTTGGTAAGATATGAAAAGTGAGGAAAAAGCAAACGTCAATTGAGTAGTAGATGAGAGTAGCTAACTCGATTACTTAATTTGAGTCACGTATATCTATAATTTGTCCTTCCTTACCTTAGGGCTACACTACAACAAATAACAAAGAGCGTCATGATTCTTTGTTCACATGTGTCAACTATGAAGCATAGGTTAGATAATAGCCATGTGTAAGATAGACTGTGTGACACAACTTGAGATTATACACATCCCACTCTATACACTTGAGAGATGAGCGATGCACTAATTCAGTGAGGATCATCTATTTGAAGTATTATGTTTTCAAAGTAGTTGATGTGTGCCATGTCGAATATGCTCCATTATTTATATTGTTTATTTTTGAAAATATTTTGAAGATAGATTCGTCGCCTGAATCGCCCTAATGCTTGAGTTCTTTCTTTTGATACATGTAGTATATGAATGTATTTAGACCGATTTATAGATTCATTTTGGTAGTATTTGCATACAAACTTAGTGATTTTGTGTTTTGTTTGATTATTTTGAGCCAAATGATGTGTTTGCTTATTTTGTAGTAACATTCTTATATTTTAGGATCAAAATTCATTGGAATGAGGTCCAGGAGAAAGAACAAGGTTATTAGGGGTAAAAGCAAGCAAGTAAAGAGGTGAAACGGTGAAAAGAGTGGAATGCAACGTTAAATTCTAACCTAACACATCTTCTATAGTTTGCCCATATGTTGAGATCTACTAGTCCAAATGAGGTGCAATTTGTGGTGTTGGAAAGCTAATTCAAAGGGCTACAACTTTGCCAAAAATAGTCAAATCCCAGGTCGTACCGGAAGACCGAAAAAAATGACTTTTAAGTTGGACAAGCAGTGCAGTTTCGGCACACTACTTGACCCACAAGTCTATTACTTGGCCACCAAGTCCATATACGCATTTTGAGCAAGATTTTGCTATCCCACATCAGATTTTTTCCCTCTATCCCAGTTATGTACTCCTATAAATATCCCCAAGGCTCTACACATCAATTCATCATAAAACATCATAAGAAACACCTTGGAGGCTTAATTCGAGGGGCAAAGAATGTGAAGCGAAGAAGATCGAGATTGAAGAATTTGGGTTTTGTCCTTTTAATTCATTTTCAATTTCTTCTTATGTTTGTTTATGAACATATGTTTGATTTTGTTATGGATATGAGTAGCTAAACACGTTTGTATTATAGAACTAGAAAGTAAGTTACAATTAACTATCTTTTGATTTATTTTATTTTAGACTCCGTTCTCTATTTTTATCTGATGTGTTGGTTCTTATTTTACGAGTTATGCAACTTGATCACTTGTTTAATTATACTTGCTTAATAACTCGACGCCTAAGAGGGGAGGATTGTTAATAGGCACACACCACATAGCATATGTATTAATAGTCGTCTGAGAGGAGTGAGATACTTGTGTAGACATTGGTTTTGGGGACATTTGAAGTTAAGTATGTGATAGTTAGCTCGAGAGAGTAATTATTCATACATAATCAACATGTTAACATCGTCCAAGAGGAGGGTTAACTAGAGTAGTGTCGTGTAATGAACAATAAAAATTGGTCGAAAAGTCTAGAATAATAAGATAATCAAACACTCCTTGTAATTGAAATCAAAATCATAGAATACATTCTTCTATATGATTTATTCCTTGTGAGTTCTTGTTGCTTCTTCGAGAGGTACATTTTTTATTTATTATTTTTATGCACTTTAGTTTAATAGTTAAAATAATCATCTTTATTTAAGAGTCTAGATAGGGTTGTCCTATTACGATAGTGGTATTAAATTAGCATAGGTAAATACTCTCTGTGGTATCGACCTTGCTCACTACTTGCTACAGTAGCACCGTATTCTTGCGGTAACACTATGTTAGAACAAGTGTCGTCACCTAGTAGCTACGCCCCAATCACTGTCTAACTAGCATCTAACAACTTCTACAACCTTTGATTATACTAGGGAAAGATTAATAAAAAATATCAACATTGAAATATAAGTGAGTTGTAGATACTTTCTTTTAAAGTATGAATTAGTCATCATTGTAAAAAATCTCGAAATTTTCGTCATTTTATGTTGCTCCAAGGAAATGAAAAAAATTAGTTAATCATCTTGCTAGTGGGGAAATCTTGTTACATCTAGACTTGGAGATGTTGTAGTGTCTTTTGTATCTCAATTTTGAACTCTAGAATTTAAAGGGAATCAAGTGAAGCTCAGTTGGTTGAATATCAAAAAATTTAGACCAATGATTCCCCAGTCCTTCTCTCATTTAAAAAACTTTGCGAATATAAGAATGTATTGGATTCATTTCTATTGGTAGTATCATTGTTAGGAAATTTGTGCATAGTCATGATGATGAGAAAATCATACTGTAAGGTAGGAACTAGTGCCCTCAAATACTATATAATCTTTGTAATCGATAGGGCTAGTTCAACTTAGGCAGAAGTCACAATAAGAGATACATCAAGATCATCAAGAAGCATACAACAAGAAGTACGGTGTAGGAAGAAAGGAACTTAGGCTGTAAAGAGCATACAAGATGAAGCTTACACTACCTGCCTCTTGCAAGCCGCCAAAATGCATTTCCACAATAAAGTGTTATGCATTGGTGACATTGGAAGATGCATTAAATTTGTTCTTTTTTTTAAAAAAATTTGCATTACTCAAGTAGACAAAGCACTATTTTTCAGATTATACCAGCTATCATGCAGAAATGGCCGAAAAATGCGAGTAAACACATAATCATACAGCAAGACAATGCCAGACCTCATATAAGCAATTTCGACACGGATTTTCGAGAGGCTGCATCTAGAAATGGGTTTAATATTCAGTTAATGTTTCAACCTGTACAAGGTTTCCGCTGTAAGGAAGATCTAATATTTCATAAGTAAGGATCATGCAGCAAGGATACACAACAACCAAGTCAACAGAGAGAAAGTCAAATCAAAAGTCAGAAGTTTGAAGATGAACAAATATAGCTGGTGGAGACAAGAAGTAATTCTTATATTAATTCTGAGAAAAGAAAAAGTAACTCTGCAAACAATAACATGAAGTCGCACCAACTCTAACTTACTCTCAATATAAGGACAACAATGGCTAGAAGCCGTACAAAGAGCATTAATTATCAACGGAAAACTTCTTACTCTTTAACAAGAAGTAATCTCAATTGCTATAAATAAAAGGAGATGGAGGACGAGCAAAGATTACTGAATTTACTGAAACTACTAGGTCTGGCCCCATTACTTAAGAACGGTAAAATTCGAAGCTTCCAAGCACTCATCACTAACAATCATTTTGAGCAAGTGTGAGTCTAGTAAAGAGAGCAAAAACAGCAATGCAACAACAATCAACTACTACTCAAGCGAAGATTTTGAAAGCTGTAGTAACAATCTCAAGTTAAATCAAGCTAGCTCTCAGAAAGCTTTGTCTCGGTCCTAATCCTTCTCATCAAGAAAGCTTGTCCATATCTCTAAGTGCTATTCAAGTTTAGAGACATCTTCTAGTCGTTGAAGAAAAACCTGTCACTAAACCTCTTCCACTTGGGACCAACAAGTGTCATCAGAGCGGTTAGAAAACACACCAACAATTTTTGGTAGCATAACAAGATCCAGTTGTTTTCAAAATACATATTTGCAAAAGAAACTTTTTCTTTAAAATGCTACAAAAATGGAAATTTCTTCAACTAAGACTCACATGTTTTCTTTTAAGGATTACGAGGACTGGGCTATTAGGATGGAAGCACATCATTCATCCATGCTTGATGAAATATGGACAATCATTACTGCAGGTCCATCAGTAATCATGAAGGTGAACAATATTGTTAAAGCGGAAGGTAAAGAAGCAGCTCCTCGCATGGTGGAGAAAGCTTGTCATGAATGGGCAGCTGATAATAGAAAGGGGTCAAAGTTGGACAACCTGGCCAAGAACACTATTTTTTCCACATTGGAAAAAAGAGCCTTTAGTAAATTCAAGGCATGCAAGACTGTTAAGGACAGTTGTGACTTGCTCAGGAAAATCTATGTTCTTTCAGCTCTACTACATGAGAATAGGGTGGCTACAACAAGCCTAAACTTCGAGCTCTTCATGGCATAACCTGGAGAGTCTCTTAACGAAATAGGTGCTCGATACACAGCATCCTTAATGAGTTGGTGTCTGTTGGGAAAGTTTACACCCAGCAGGAGATAAATATCAAACTGCTAAGATCTCTAACATTAGACTGGGACATAAATACCATTCCGATGAGAAGTTTAATTAAGCTAGGTAAGAAGAGCATCCATGAACTCTTCTCTGACCTCAAATTGAATATGATATTTATCGGAGAAGGAGAGATGAAGAAGAGAATCGTGCTGTTACCAAAGTCCTAGTAGTGAGTAGCTCATTGCAACAACTCCATATGGTTCCAGTAACCACCATTGTGCCCCAACAGAAAGTGTGTGTTACTGATGAGGGGAATTCACGCCTGATGAGATGGCACTCCTCATGAAATGTTTCACATGATTCATGAAGAAGCACTCCAAATGCAACCCTTCCAAGCCTCAATATGTCAGGCCCACAAAATACCTTAAGACAACAGAGGATGCTGGAGACCTTTGTTTCAACTGCAAGAAATTGACACTTTGCTAGGGAATGTCCATACCCCAAAGTGCACAAGTATCTTGAGGAAGTTTGAAAACAAAAGAGGGACAGAAGGATGCTAGAGAAAACTCAGCTAAATAGGACAATAATCACGCAGAGGTAGATTCTCCCAGTACCTCTTCAAAAGTTGAGTGCAATGACTCTGAAAGCTTACTCTTTTCGTTCAGACATATTATGGCTGATTTTGACACAGTCAACCATTCATATGAAGAGCTGAAGGCTGAGAACATACAACTCCTTGCAGAAAATGTTGCGCTTATAACCAAACTTATAGCTGAAGCTACTTACTGTAGCTTTCTTCAAGAGGAAGTCAGTAAGCTGAAGGAATCACTAATCCTTCATGAATAGAAGGAAAAAGAATTGATGTCAACCATCATGTCTTTCAGTAGATAATCTCATAATGTGGATGAGATACTGAATGTTCAGAGGTATCTATCTAACATGATAGGGATAGGTTTTTCTGACGCAGTTTCTTACTTTTATGCAGCTAGTACATTTAATAATGTTTCTGTAGTTAGTACGATGGAGATGCAAACAAGAAAAAGATACACATAGAAGGATGGAGAATATCTGAGTAGGTGCATCAAGTCTAGAATTAGGCAGTAAAACTTGATAAGGGGAAGTCAACTGTTTTAAACAAACTAGGCAGCAGTGTTGTTATAAGCCAAAGCTTATAGGAAACTCATGCTACTTGATGCGGCAACTACCTACAATAGCCTAAGAGTGTACAACGGAAGACCAAATACGTTGTTCGCAAGTTTCCACACAAGGTAATGAAGAAGTGCCAAAGTTCATCCCATCCAAGGAAACAATTTTCTCCTAGTACATCAACAAAAGGGAAACCTTTTAAGGCGTACAATAAGCAAGCTGGCCCAGAATAATAGCTTGCTGATCAGAGTTCCAGTAAGACTTATAACAATGATCCTGCTATAGGAAAAAATGGGTGTCAAGAGAGACTAACACTCAAGGACCTAGATGAATACCTAAGTATACTTGAAAAATTTACAGGTCAAGTTGCCTACTAGACATAGTGACATATGGTAAATCGATGGCGAATGTGCTAGACATATGACAGGCAACAAGAAATCCCTCAAAAAATTTAGACCGCAAAGGACCCAAGGTGATCTTTGGAGACAATGACAAATGAATCACCAAAGGTGTTGGGACCTTCTCTAAAGGCAAAGTCAACATAGCAGATGTCTACTTCAATGAAGGTTTACAGTAGAACCTGCTGAGCATAAGTTAATTCTATGACAAAGGACATTCTGCGGAGTTCACTAAAGGGAAATGCTTAATAAGAGATGCTAACTCTAACTAAATAAAACTCACAGGAACTAGAAAAGGTAATATCTATCTAGCTGATTGAGAGTTTAGAGGAGGATAACTCTCTTGCTTTATAGCTAAAAGCACTCATGAACTCAGTTGGTTGTGGCATAAGAGAATGAGTCACCTGGATATCATCAAGCTGGCACGTAAAGGTCTAGTAAGAGAACTTCTAGGTGTAGTTTACAGAACAGAGCGTGTGTGGTGCATGCTTGAAAGACAAGCAAATTAGGAAATCCTTCGATGAAAAGCCTATAAGACCATTTCACAAGTTTATGGACTTATTGCATATGGACCTCTTTGGACCTATTGAACCAGTAAGTTTAAGTGGCATGAAGTACTCACTAGCTGAGATAGATGACTTCTCTAGATACACTTGGACTGTGTTTTTGGCTAAGAATCAAATACTCAAAAGAAGCTCCCGGACTTTATGAAAATAATTCAGAATAAAAAAGGCCTCAACATTGTCAAGATCAGATCAGATTGTGGTACTGGATAAACCAACAAGTTGACATATGAATTTTCAGATGAAAGGACTCCTTAGCAAAATGGTGTAGCAGAAAGGAGAAATGGAACGTTGAAAGAAACTGCTGGAACCATAATTGTTGAAGCACAAGTGCCAAAGAGATCTTGGGCAGAGGCAACCAACACATCATGTTATACACAAAAAAGATGCCTTATCAACAAGGATCATGATAAGACATCTTACGAGTTGTGGTATGGAAGAACCCCTAATATCTCATACTTCCATATCATTGGATGCAGATGTTTTATGCTGAACAATGGGAAAGAGCACCTATGCATTTGATGCTAAACTAGAGAAAGGAGTATTTTAGGATTCTCTCCTGTAAGCAAATCATTTAGGGCATTCAATAAAAGAACACTTATGTTGGAAGACTCACTCTATGTGGTCTTTGATGAACCTTACTGCAACCTTGAAGGAATCGATAGGATAACAATAAGGTTTGAAAATATTAGGTAGAAAAAAGATAAGGAACAAGTTCCTTATGTGGAGATCCTACAACATGCTTCAGCTGATGAAGAACCTACTATAGAGGATCTAGCTGCTTGAGGAGCTGCGAACCCTAAAATAGAGGCTACGGATTCAGAGCCTACATCACAACAAGGAAATCATCCAGTGATTGTGAACTAGGGTTTAGAACTAGGTAAAAGATGACCTAGGGATAACCCACCAACCTTGGTCATAGGAAGAAATAATGATGGAGTAAGAACAAGAAGATCTACACCTTACAAAGTCATGTTCTCCAGCTTTATATCTCAAACTGAACCTAGTATCATTGAAGAAGCTCTAAATGATCCTAATTAGGTTTAATCCATGCCTGGAGAGCTCAATGGGTTTGGGGAGAAATGAAGTATGAAATTTAGTTCCCAGACCTACTCATCAAGATGTCATAGGGACCAAATGGGTCTTCATAAACAAGCTAGATGAGTCAGGGGTTGGTACCAGGAATAAAGCAAGGTTAGTTGATAAAGGCTAGTGTGAGGAGGAAGGCATAGTTTTTGATATCTTACTCGTGCGATCACCTAATAAAAATCAGAATTCGGTTTAAAGATCTAATTATTCAGGTAATTAATCATTGAGGAGTCGTTGTCCAAATTGAATCCTAGGATATATTCTCTTTAATGAACTTTTCTTCAATCACTTGTTTACTATTGCAATCATGTAGTTAGTTAGTATTTTAGTTTTAGATTTCCAAAAAAAAAAAAAAAAACTCAACCTTTAACTGTCTAGAAAAAGTTGGGTTATTACGATTATGGTATTTAATTGCCGCAGTGATCCGATCTCCTTGGGATCGACCTTGCTCACACTAGCCATAGCTACATCGTGTACCTACTGTTGCATTAGGATAGAATTTTAGTGAACAAGGTTTTGGCGTCATTGTCGACGCTCGGCAGCTAACGTTAAATTCTATTGTGATAAATAATTTGGCCCTAATCTAGACCTTTATTTCTATTAGTAATTATTTTTATTTTATTTTTCGTTTCATCGTTTTTCTCCTTTTTGTGCTGAATTTCAGGTAGTTCATGCAAACACGGTCTAGGGGATCGAGTAATTTGATTCATTTGGATCCGAAAATTGAACAATTTCTCATCAACGTCGAACAAGGAGAATCAAAGTGGTGAAATGGCCGAAGACGAACAAATTCAGGCTCCAGTGTTGCAGAGAATATTAGGACTAATACAAGCCCAACAACATCAAATGAGCACTCTACAACATCGGCGAGAGCAGATACAGAACTAACCACCAACTCAGCAAAATCTTCAGGCGCAACGACAACTTCATCTTCAAGGGGATCATACATCCATAAGGGACTTCTTACGTCCCTCAACAACTAGGACTACTGAGGGGTTGTAAGGCCTCCCACCATTGCCTACGGTTTCGAACACAAAACGAGTGTTGGTCTCAATCATCCAACATAATCAGTTTGGGAAAGGAGAGAAGACCCCAACGCACACTTGGCCAAATTTTTTTGGAAGTGTGTGATGCCGTTAAGGTAAACGGAATGCCTCATGATGATATGAAGCTCTGGCTGTTCTCATTTTCTCTAAGAGACAATATAATTCATTGTCGTCAGATAATAATTCTACCTAGGATGAGCTTTGCAAAAAAAATTGTTAGGAATTAGCTCTTATCACACACACAAACAACACTCAAACCAGGAAGAAGATGAAAAACAACAAGGAATTCGGCCACTTGAAACCGAACACAGAACAAAAATAGAAAATGAAGAACACAAGGATTTTACGTGGTTCGATCAATGTGATATACATCCACGAAGGTTCCATACACCTCAATTCACTTCACTTATCAATCAATTACAAGAATTAATCCAGAAAACTAGAAACCCCCAATTCACAGACCGAATTGAGCTCAAGAACCCTAGCTATCTAATTCTATTGATTGAGTAGTGTTTACAGAGGGAAAGTAACGTGAATCAACTCGCATCTTCAAGTGGTTTCAATGTATATAAAGGACGGAGCTCGAATCAGGAAGTAGAAGCAGTTGTAACCAATTTTGTTCTCAACTGCACAAAACTGTTCAGCGGGCTTTCAACAACGGTTTTACATGCAATGGTTTTAATCCATTGCAAATGACAGTTATAACCGCCTTGACTCCGGTTTCCTTTTAACCCTTATAACTGATCCGGCTAAAACCCGATTTTCTAGCCCGGTTCTCCACATACTGAACCCGGTTCTGGACTCCTAAAACCCACAACTACAATCTATGATCACTTGATGATATTGAACAGATATCTACAAAAAATTGTTGAAGAATTTCCTTCCTAGCAAGACTCTTCTATTGAAAACTGAGATAATCCTGTTCAACTAGTATGACTCCAAGCTGTTGTGAGTCCTTTCGGGACTTACTCTTGAAGTGTCCCCAACATGGATTTAATGAGAATGAGCATCTCTACTGTTTTTATGATAGGTTACTTGTGCCCACAAGAGTGATTCTAGATGATGCAGCTAGTGGCTCACTATTTTCAAGAAGTACACAATATGGCCCTTACCATCCTTGAGGATATAACTTTTAATAGCTACCAATAGCCAAACGCAGTAAGACGCCCGTGTAGATCTCATTTTGGCTACATAATAGCTCACATACACTGACTATTGCTGAGCTGAACCGGATATACAACTTACCATCTACCGGGACTTAAATCCATTGAAAGCCTTTAATGAGTCCACATTTTAGACTTAAATTTTGAAAGCCCTAGGGCTTGCGGAGAATATGACGAACATTCCACACAAAAGCCTCATAGATTCGGTATCCCATATTCCGATATATTTAGTGAATGATAGCCCCTACTCTCTATGCCTAACCTGAAGGAGGAGCATGTAGGAAGGACGAAATTTTTCGCTATGGTGTATGCTAGTCGGTCATCGATTGGACGTCAGTGCTCAGTTGGAAGGCCAGTTTGAGCGCTCGTCAGCAAACAAGAAGGTGATACTTCGATATTTGATTGGAGGTAGATGGATCGACACTGCTTATTAGGGAGGACTTAGAGAGCATGAGGATAGTGAAATAGGCTAAGTCAAGGCTGCTAAGTACGCGAATGTATCACCCAAAGGTACTCCAAAACAGATGAAGCTTTATGATATTGCCCAACACCCCCCTTACCAAAGTTGATGGGCTTGAGGAGAGGAAATATTGGTCTTTATATACAGAAGTCCATTGGGCTGTATCATGGGAGCCCAGAGTGAATGAAGTTCGGGTCTTTCAAGCAGCGTATCAGCAGGCACAAGGATGGTAGGAGGTGGAAGATAAAGTAGAAGAAGTAGAAGGAGGAGAAGAAGAGAGAGTAGAGGAAAGGACACGATGGGGGTTCTCCAAGGAATGTTGAGTCGGGCCATGGTTTATAGAGCATTGAGCACAAACCGATGCTCAGTTTACGGTGTATGATCATATGCTTGTGACTTTTCACAAAGGTTTCAAGTATATGACACTAGGTTCGAAGCCGTGATGGTTGCCAACAATCGCTGATGGACTAGCATTAACTATTAATGCCGCAACTATGGATGACCTAACAACAACAAATGTTTGAGGAGCATCGGTATCAAATGACTCGTCTAACGAGGGATTACCTACCTCCACCACCGCCCTCATATCAGTGACCCATTTGTAAGTGCCACCAAGGCGTGCCACTTCTTTCCAACAAACTAGTTCTTCGAACAAGTTTGAGGGAGGGGGTAGAGTGGGACATCTTAGCGGCTTGACTCGTATTTTTCATTATTTCATTTTTTATTGTCGTTTTTGAACTGTTTACTTATTTTTTCTACATTTTGATTCATTGGGTAGTTTAGATGTTTTTGCATTAGTTTAAATTTACGTTTTTGCATTAAATGATAAAATCTGACCTTATAGTATCTTGAACTTAAAAAGCTAAGAGTATAATTGATGATGGCGTGTCTATGATGAAATGATTTTCTAATTTTTTGAAAGACGCATAGTAGAGCATGATAGGCATGTAGGGACAAAATTGGACATGAATTCCGAATAGTGATCAACAAGCCTGTGAGCTTTTGAGCCTTTAATAGAAACTTTCATTTTGGAGTTATAAATTGTTCTTTTCATGTGTGCATTGTTGGTCATAATGTAACTTTCTCTCTATAACTTATCTTGGTCTTCTTGATATTGCCAAGTATGTGTGTGAGCCTAGAAAATAATTTTAGGCTATCTTTCTGTCTAGCACACTATAATCCATAATAATTTCCCTACCAAAATTGCATTATATCACTAATTAGTCGCTTTAAGCTTTTAGCCTTATTTTTATAGTCATATATTACGAGATTTTATACTTTATTTAACCATTTTTCCGTTTACTTGGATTAATTGAGTGAGTGAGGTGGTTGGAAGGTAGATAAGAGTGAGATGCAAGAAGTAGAGTGGGTAAAAGTGTATAATTAGTTATTGTGGAAAGTGTTCAATTGTGTAGATGGAAGAAGGATTACTTTTGACCCCATTAGTTGTATTGGTTGTTTGTAAAAAAACACACTTGTTTAGTTTATTTCCGAATAATAGGGGGTCAAAAGAATTTTATTGATGGGCTATGTACTGTTGAGACTTGGTATAATTTTGCTAACTCGTATGTTTGGCATCAAATGAAGTTGGTTGATGTAGTGTGTTACAATAGAGTAATGTGGTGAAGAAGGTTTAGCTTACTAATAGTTAATGAGTGAGATGAAGTGTGAGTTCATTTTGAGGAGGTTTTATAACTTGATTGGTAAAGTTTGAGTAACTTATCAATATGTATCCTACCTTGTCTAAAACCGTATATTACAACCAAAAGTCATTTTTGATTCTTTGCTCACACATGTCAAGTGAAATGTATATGTTAAAGGTAGGCAAACCTATGGTAGATTGTGCATGCAAACCAACTTGAGTGTAAACATCCACACTTATATACTTGGGAGAAGAGTGTGAGGATCACTTATTTAGAGTGCTTGATACACTTTTTTTAACCCTAATATTACCACAAGTATACAGTGCAAGTGTAATAATAACAAACAAGTGTTAGGGTTATAATACTATAAAGCATGCTTTTAAGTGGTGCTTTGTATATATATACTGTTTCTTGCACTTTAATGAGTGAGAATAAATTATCACCATTTGCCTTAAATATTATGAATGTTATATATATATATATATATATATATATATTGCATATTGTTTGAATACTTTACATTGTAGACAATGTGGTGTGTGGTAGATCACAAAAGATCACATTGTCGGTTCCTTGTAATAAGTATAAGGATTCACAACTAAGATAGAATTGAACAATCCATTGGTAGAAGTTGATGTGTAAGGCTCGGATTGGTTTGTCTTGACCAAGAGATTACTCTAGTGCATTTGTTACACTGAATTGGACCAACAACAAGATAGTTTTTCTAGGCTGACTTGATAGAAAAACTAAATCTCAGTAGTTATTGATTTCTTAATTTCTGTCACTTAATTGGGATTGTATATAATTAATTAATGCAACTTTGATTTATTTTGGGCAAAGAGTCAATAGGACACAATGTTCTATACTTTGGGCAATATTATTAATTATATGACAGCTTGTTAAATTAATATAGAAAATCGTGTCTTGGTAAAACAAGTTGATTATGTCCCCTTGATGGGCTCATAATGTTTATCATATCAAACCTGCATAGTGGATTAACTTCCGATATGATAATAATGTTGAGTTGTTTGTTCTCAAGGAATAGAAGATACTAATTAATTAAACCATTCAGTAGCTTAAATTAATTAATGGACATTGGATCTTAAACACGGGAAATAATAACCGGGAGCCATATTTTGTAATATGGATTAGGATGGGTAGTTCAATATTAATTCTTTAGTGGAATGAATTAATATTAATGGACTAGAATAATATTGATGACTCAATATCGATATCTAGGCCCATTGGGAGGCCCAATCCTATTTCTCCTAAAGGCCCCTTGTGTAGCCCAATAGAAGTCCATTAACAAAGAGGATAAAGATTAACTAGAAGTAGGACATAGGAAAGAAAAGATATAGATAGATCTGATTCCTAAAGGGAATAAGATTTTATCCATATTTTCCTCTCCCAAGTGGGAGAGGATTTTGTTCCAATCCCCTTACTTGGAGGCAACAATTTTGGTCTCTACCCCTATAAAAATTGGTCCCCAGATGCATATGTGGGTGACTGTTTTTCTTGGTGAAAAAAAATTAATCCTTTCTTGAGAGTTGAAAGTTCGTTTGATTTTCCACCGAATTGGCGAGTTTGGACTTAGGGAATACTCAAGAAGATCTTTAGGTTGAAAGGTTAATTCTTCTCAACAGTGCCTCTCCGATTCAAAGGTAAACACAATAACCCTTAGTTCCGCTTGTTTATGGCTTATTGTATGTTTTATTGTTTATTCAATTACATGAATTATATGATTTGATCATTTATATAATGGTTATTTGATTTATGAAAATAGTATTCAAATTACATCACGAATAGATCCCTGACACAATCCCGATTCCCCAACAACTGGTATCAGAGCCATTGATTCGGCCTCTATAATTTCGAATTAAATTTTCAAAAATATAATTTACGTCTTAATTGAAATTGGATAGTAGAATTGTTAGATTCGTTTTGCAAGAATCCAATTATCATGGTTTTTTATGTATGTTTAAATTCATGTTGGATTGAATGGTTTTTTTTTTTAATCTGATTCGTTCAGATTCATTTTTCTTGTGAGAAAATCACGAGTAGATTAGGTTTGTTTTTATGTAATAGATTAGTCTAGATGTTAGATTTATTTTTTGTAAGTAAATTGTAGCGGATCAAATATAAAGACGAAGACGGATTAACAGAATAGGAGACGGTGTGAACGGAAGGTTGTTCTACGCCGAGGGCATCACGACCGTGATCATGAGTCGCGACCGCGATAGGAGGTGCGAACTGCATCTTGTTCTGCGTCGGGGGGCTTCGCGACTGAGGCAGTGCGTCGCGCCCGCGACGGAGGCTCAAACATCAGGGTTTTTCGTTTCAAAACGGGAATATTAAACCATGATAATTGGATTTAATTATGTGTTTAATTTATGTTTTGTTATACTTTGTGTATGAGGAACCTATAGAAAATCTCATTGATCAAAATTACTAAGTGTTTTATTTAAATTCATTATGGATAATAAATTAATTAATGACCTCCATAACTGATTTATTAAAGTGAAGTTTTTGGTTATGCATTGGCATGCACCTTTCTCCCTAACGGATATACCGAAAACGAGTTCACTAGAATAAATTTCATAAGATATGTGTGGGTTATTTTAAGTGGCGGTATGGCCTTCCTAACAAAGGCTTATGCAAAACTGAGAAATAATCCTGTGTTTAGTTATGGTTAATACTTACATATAAAATTGATAAAATTTACTTCCCCACGAAGTCCCTGTCAATTTTATATGGCCAAGAACGAGCCGACTATTAACTTGAGAATTAAAGGTTTGTAACTGTTTCTATTTGTAACCTGCTTAAATGAATTTAAGTAAACGTTCACACTCAACGTGACTTGCTTGAATTGTTTTAAGATGTTGACTGATGCATGTATATATCGTTTTGTGAGATTTTGATATAACACATGTGATCAAATTTTGTGATTATTTTTGTGTTAATTGGATATTAATATGAATGTGTGTTTTATTCTCAATTCGACATGTCAAGCTTTAATCCATTGTTTAATATAATCAAAGAAAACAAACTAGAAGAGGAGAATTATGTATATTGAAAAAGAAATTTAATAATAGTCCTGACTGCTGAAGGACACAAGTTTGTACTTGATGAACCTAGACCAGCTGAGCCTACGAACGAGACTAGTGATGAAGATTGGAAATATCATAGGCAATGGTTGAGATCCGATGAACTGGCTAGGTGCCCTATTCTAGCTTCAATGTCAGATGTGTTGCGGTACCAACACCAGAGCATGGGAACCGTTGCAGACATTATGATGAACCTTAATGAACTCTTCTCTCACAAGAATCATACGGCTAGGCAAATGGCCATGCGGGATTTGTTGTCGCAGAAAATGGCTGAAGAGACGCCTGTAAGAGGTCACGTTCTCAAAATGACGGGGTTCCTTAACAAGCTTGAGATTCTTGGTGCTGGTTTCGATGCGGATACCCAAGTCGACATCATACTCCATTCTCTGCCGAAAAGTTTTGAGCAGTTTAAGCTAAACTATACCATGAATAGTCAAGCGTATACGTTGGTTGCGCTCATGCAAGCTTTGGTAGCGACAAAGATACTTATGGGGTCGAGAAGCCAAGCCTTGATGACTAGCAGTGCACCTTCCTCTTCTAGGCCGAAAGGTGGAAAGAATAAGAAGAAAACTATAAGTAAAAAATAAGTTGATCTCAAAGGTAAGGAAAAGATCCCCGCTGAAGGTGGTATTAAGAAGAAAACAAACAAGGGAAAGGGTTTCAACTGCGGTCTGAAAGGACTTTGAAGAGCGGGCTGTCCCCAACCAAAAAAGGCAGGAAAACAAGGTAAATCTCATGTACTAGTTATTGAAACTTGTTTAGCGGCGTGTTCTTTCCAATCATGGGTGGTGGACACTGGAGCCACTGATCATGTTTCTTTCAATTCTAAAGGGTTCCAGCAAACCCAAAAACTAAGTGGGAGTGAGATCACCATCACCTTGAGTAATGATGCAAGAGTAGCAGTTGTTGCAGTGGGAGATGTGCACTTATCTTTTATGAACAAGACTTTAGTTTTTTTTTAGAAATGTTCTTTATGTTCCAAGTTTTAGAAAAAAATTAATTTCAGTTTCTAAATTGTTTATGGATGGATATTTAGTTGCTTTTAAAAAGACTGTTATTATTACTCGTAATAATGAAGTTATGTTCTGGAATATTAGTGAACAATCTCTATACTATTAACTGTGCACAACCCACAATCATAAAAAATGCGTCATATAACACATCTATCATTTCTAGAAAAAGAAAGTATTCTTCAAATATGAACGAAACAATTCTTTCACATCTAAGACTTGGTCATGTTAATCTAAAAAGGATTCAAAGGTTGGGAGGTGACGATACGTTGGAATCACTCCAAGTGGAGCCTTTTCCAACATGTGAATCATGTTTAGAGGGTAAAATGACAAAGAGAGCTTTTGGAGCTAAGGGGAATAGAGCCACTGAAGTGCTAGAACTCGTTCATACTGATGTATGTGGTCCCATGTCGATTCAATTGAGAGGTGGTTTCGAGTATTTCGTTACTTTTATCGATAATTACTCGAGGTATGGATGCATTTTCCTAGTGCGGCATAAGTCTGAAGTCTTTGATAAATTCAAAGAGTTTAAGGTTGAAGTAGAAAAGCATAGGGAAAAGAGTATCAAGTTTTTACGATATAATCATGGAGGCGAATACCTTAACAATGAACTTTTGGGTTACTTGTCAGAGCAAGGGATTGTTTCCCAGTTAGCTGCGCTTGGAACCCCTCAACAAAATGGGGTCGCAGAGCGAAGAAACATCTTTTGGAAATGGTAAGGTCTATGATGAGTTATTCTGACTTACCCAAATTGTTTTGGGTTTATGCCTTGGAAACTACAACTTACATTCTTAACTTAGTACCTTCTAGATCAGTTCCGAAAACTCCCTCAGAATTTTGATCTGGGCGCAAACCCAGTTTGAGACACATAAGAATCTGGAGATGTCCTGCATACATGTTGGACAAGGAAGCTAATAATTTGGAACCACATTCAAAATTAAGGATGTTTGTTGGTTATATTGAAGGAACGAAAGGGGGTTTATTCTATAGATTTAAGGATCAGAGGATCGTGGTGAGCACGCATTCTAGATTCTTGGAAGAAGACTATATGAGTAACCGAAAGCCTAAGAGTGAGATTACCTTGAATGAATTACGAGGGCCAACTCCTATACCAATTGTACAAGATGATATACCACGTGATACCCAAACACAATCGGAACCTCATTGTAGTGGGAGGGTTATTCGTCAGCCTGAGCGATTCATGTTTTTATGGGAGAGTCTTCAGACTTGGTCCTCGGTGAAGATGAATCTGACCCCTGGACTTATAACAAGGCAATCTAAGATAAGGATGCAAGTTCTTGACAAACTGCAATGGAAGCATAAATGGGATCTATGGATTACTGTAAAGTGTGGGAGCTTGTTGAACCACCCAAATGTGTAAAGCCTATTGGATGCTAGTGGGTTTACAATAGAAAGAGAGGATCTGATGGAAAGGTTGAAACCTTCAAGGCTAAGCTTGTGGCAAAAGAGTATACTCAGAGAGAGGGAATCGATTATGAGAAAACCTTTTCACCTGTAGCTATGCTTAAGTCAATCCACATTCTCTTGTCCATAGCTGTGCACCTCGAGGTTCGGCCAATGGATGTCAAGACAGCATACCTAAACCGAAGTCTTGAAGACGACATCTATATGTGTCAACCTGAAGGCTTCGTTGAAAAAGGCCGAGAGAACCTTGTATGCAAGCTTAAGAAGGCAATTTATGGCCTTAAGCAAGCATCGTGTCTGAAACGCCGTGGTATTCTTATTGCTATACGTAGATGATATTCTTCTTATTGGAAACAATAAAAAGGTAATATCAGATATAAGGGTATGGTTATCAAAGCAGTTCGATATGAAGGACTTAGGAGAGGCTGGTCATATCCTTGGAATCAAGATTATTCGAGATCGCTAAAAAAGGATGATATGCTTATCTCAAGCCTCGTATATCGATACTGTGATAAAATAATTCAGAATGCAAGATGCCAAGAAGGGTTTTGTACCTTTCAGGCATGGGATTCATCTATCAAAAGACATGTGTCCAAAGACACAAAATGAGATAGAAGAGATGAGGAAGGTTCCATATGCTTCAGTAGCTGGAAGCTTCATGTATGCAATGCAGTGCACAAGACCGGATATAAGCTATGCAATAGGCATGGTGGCAAGATATCAAGTAACTCGTGCAAGGGACATTTGGACTGCGGTTAAGAACATTCTGAAGTATCTGAAAAGAACTCGAGATAGAATGTTAGTCTTTCAATCCGACAATTTATGTCCTGTAGGTTACACAGTCTTAGATTTCCAATCAGATATAGACTCCAGAAATCTACCTTAGGAAGTGTGTTTGTCCTAGGAAGTGCAGCCATCACATGGAGGAGTGTGAAGCAGAAATGCATTGATGATTCCACCATGGAAGCTGAGTATGTCACTGCTTGTGAAGCAGTAAAAGAGGCGGTTTGGCTCAAGAACTTCTTAGTGGACTTAGATGTGATTCCAAATTTGCCCAACAGCATCACAATTTATTGGGATAATGCGGGTGCGGTAGCAAATTCGAAGGAATCACGAGCCCACAAGGCGAACAAACACATTGAAAGGAAATACCATCTCATACGAGAAATCAAAAAGAGAGGAGACATAGTGGTAGCAAAGATAGGATTGGAGGACAACCTAGAAGATCCTTTCACAAAAAGTCTGCCTCAGAATACATTCGAGAAATATGTGAAGGAATGGGAGTCAAGTGTGTTTCCACACTACTTTGAGTATAAGTGGCGGTAAAGCATGCTTTTAAGCGTTGCTTTGTATATATATTGTTTCTTGCACTTTAATGAATGAGAATAATTTATCATTGTTTGCCTTAAATACTATGAATGTTATATATATTTATTGCATATTGTTTGAGTATTTTACATTTTAGACAATGTGGTGTGTGGTAGATCACAGAAGATCACATTGTTAGTTCCTTATGAACGTATAATGATTCACAACTTAGATGGAATTGAACAACCCATTGGTAGAAGCTGATGTGTAAGGCTCCGATTGGTTTGTCTTGACCAAGAGATCACATTAGTGCATTTGCTGCACCGAATTGGACCAACAACAAGATAGTTTTTCTAGACTGACTTGATAGAAAAACTAGATCGTAGTGGTTATTTGGTTTCTTAATTTCTGTCACTTAATTTTGATTGTATATAAGTAATTAATGTTGCTTTCATTTATTTTGGGCAAAGATTTAATGAGACTCAATCCTCTATACTTTGGGCAATATTATTAATTTTATGACAGATTGCTAACTTAATACAAAAAATTATGTCTTGGTAAAACAAGTTGATTATGTCCCCTTGATGGGCTCAGAATGTTTATCATATCAAACCTGTATAGTGGATTAACTTCCGATATGATAATAATGTTGAGTTGTTTGTTCTCAAGAAATAAAAAATATTAATTGATTAAACCATTCAGTAGCTTAAATTAATTAATGAACACAGGATCTTAAACACGGGAAATAATAACCAGGAGCCATATTTTGTGATATGGATTAGGATGGGTAGTTCAATATTAATTCTTTAGTGGAATGAATTAATATTAATGGGCTAGAATAATACTGATGGCTCAATATGGATATCTAGGTCCATTGGGAGGCCTAATCCTATTCCTCCTAAAGGCCCCTTGAATAACCCAATAGAAGTCCATTAACTAAGAGGATAAAGATTAATTAGAAGTTGGAGATAGGAAAGAAAAGATATGGATAGATCTGATTCCTAAAGGGAATAAGATTTTATCCATATTTTCCTCTCCCAAGTGGGAGAGGATTTCGGTCCAATCCCCTTACTTGGAGGCGAAGATTTCGGCCTCTACCCCTATAAATAGTGGACCAATTTTTGGTCCCCAGATGCATATGTGTGTGGCTGTTTTTCTTGGTGAAAAAAAATTAATCCTTCCTTGAGAGTTGAAAGTTCGTTTGATTTCCCACTGAATTCGGGAATTTGGACTTAGGGAATACTCAAGAAGATCTTTGGGTTGAGAGGTTAATTCATCTCAACGGTATCTCTCCGATTCAAAGGTAAACACAATAATACCTTAGTTCGCATGTTTAGGGCTTATTGTATGTTTTATCGTTTATTCAATTACATGAATTATATGACTTGATCGTTCATATCATGGTTATTTGATTTTTGAAAATATTATTCAAATTACATCCCAAATAGATCCCTAACACAATCCCCAATTCCCCAACAACAAGGTCGATCCACAGTGACTGTTTCCTATGTTTAGTTTAATACCTTAATTTTAATAATTTTACTCTATCTAGACTCTCGAATAAGTGGTTTGATTTGTGTAATAATCTAAATTGCAAGATTTAACTAATTGATTTCTTGATTAACAAGAACACAAATAGCAAGAAAAGTTTCATATAAGATTAAGACGCATTCTATGGCTTCGATTTCAACTACGATTTCCTATGTTTGATTAGTCTAAATTTTAGGCTTTTAAAATAATTATATCATTTATTAGATGGCATGAATACTGATTAACTCTCCTCTCAGACGATGCTAACGTGTAGGTCAATTTGAGATAATTACCCTCTCGGGCTAGCCTACATAAACACCTCACTCTTCTAGGACGGATATTGGTATTTACGCTATGTGTTGTAAGTCTATTAACGACCCTCTCATTTCGGATGACGAATCGTTAAACTGATAGATAACTATCAATTGATCAGATTGACATCATCATATGAATAAAACAAACACATAGATAAACGATAAAGATGGAGTTTAAAATTCAAAGAATAAAATCAAAACATGATTAATACGTAGTCCACTTTCTGACCCTAGAAGTTTAGTTAGTTGTGTCTAAACTTAAAAACCAGCATAATTCATGGACAAACATTGTTGATCAATAAAAATGAACAAAAGAAAACAAAACCCGAAGTCTCGATCTCGATCTTCATCTCTTCATTCCTTGTTCTTCGGTCCTAGGATCCAAAGTGCTTTCCCAATGATCAAGTCTCCTTTTCTCGGACTAGAGAGCTTGTGTTTATAGTTTGGGATTGATTAGGGTTGAAACTGGTCAAAATAGGCTAAAACGCCTAAGAAACTAACTTGACCGCCTAACAAACGTGGCGGTTCAGTGACTCTCTCACGTCAGGCAACGCGGCTGCCTTCGTGTCATAGTGAGCTTTTACCTTTCCGAAAAAGTTATTTCAAGGTCGCGTCCATGAACGTTGCCGTTTTCGATCCAAACTGGTTCAACTCTGGTTTTCTTTGTCCTGTTCGTCCTTAAGCTATTTTTCGTCCGTTTTTATCCCCTTCTTAACTCGTTTCTTCTCCAAATTTCGTCCAAGTGTTATTTTTGGGACAAATTCACCTATTTAACTCCAATACACGTATAAACACATTATACGGTACAATATAATGAATATCAACAAATTTCGGCCAAATACACATGCACATGTCATCAACCAACTTTCTAAATCGACCTAAAATGCTTGCGTACACAACGTGTATCAAAATCCCCCAAACTTAAACTATTGTTCATCCACGAACAACAAAATAAAATAAATAGAACAAGAACTTCAAGCATTTAGGGCAATTAGATGACAAATTTAGTCTCTGTTAGGTTTTTTTAGAAAATCGACAACATAGAAAATTGAGCATATGTGACATGACCATACATCAAATACTTTCAAGACAAGATACTTTTAAATAAAAAATCCTTACAGGTTAAGTGTATCACTCATCTCTCAAGTGTATAAAATGGGACATGTTTACACTAAGATTGGATCATATGCACCGTCTACCACAAACTTGCATGTTGTCTAATTTAGACTTCGTACTTGACTCGTGTGATAAAGAATCAAGGAGGTCGATGTTTTGGTTGTAATGTAGGCTTAAGGTAAGGTGGGATAAATTTGGCAAAAGTGACTTATTCTTGGACTAATCAAGTTATTCCTAACCCGACTACCCCTCAACATCATTCACTTAAGCCTCACTCTTCAATTCTAAGAGAACCCTTCTAACATGGCTTCTTCACCCCACAAAAGCACTTATCACTCAATTCATCAACCAATTGCTCTTACTGCCAAACTCATTTGAGTACCACATTGAGACTACTCATCTTTCAAACACTTAGGCATATTAATCACTTTTCTAATTAACCCCCTCCTAAACAACAAAATTGAAAATAAACAAGACTCTCTTTTTAAAAAAAATAAAATAACACGAATATAAATTAGGAGCGGTCAATTATTCTAATCTTTTACCCATCACAATTCCTTCTTTACACCAAACCATCCCATCTATCCTCTTCACTCAAAACCTAGTGCTTTTCTCTCAACTCCAGCTTCCAATACACCTCCCTCACACTTAACTAGTCCAAGTTAAGGGAAAAAGCTAAAAATGAACGGATTAAAGCTTGTAATATATGACTATAAAAAACAAAGCTCAAAGGCTCAACGTGGCTGACGAGGGACCATTCTTATAAAATTTGGTAAAAAGGTCAATTTTATGGCTAAAAATAGGCTAGAAGACAAGAATAACCAAAAGCATTTTCTAAGTCACCACGTATACTTGACACATTCATAAACAGACTCAAGGTAAGTTCTAGAGACTCAATGACATTATGACCATTAATTCACACATAAAGAAATATAAACTACTCTAAAGTTTAAGCTCAATTTCATCTCAATACGCCTATCATGCTCTTCAATGTGTCAAAATTTTATTTTTTTTAAAAACATCTCATCATTGACACATCATCATCTATCAATTCTATTTTTTCATCTATTCAAGATTTTTTAACTCCTGGTTTTTTTTTACTCATAAAACTAAGACTCAAAATCCACACATAAAACCAATAAAAATGAACTAAATGCTGAAATTAAACAAAACATAAAATAAACCTAACCATAACATGGAAGTGCAATAATGGGCTCACAGACCCTTTTTCTAATCTTCATCAAAACAATGGGCACATAGACCCGACACCACACATTTCATCAGACTATCCTAACAAAGCAAACAAAAATAACAAGAACAAAACAATAAGCAGTAAGTAGCATCACACTTAAACTAATTAAGAAAATAAAACGTAAAAAGTGCCAAGACGTCTCACTACACACCCCCTCCCCCAAACTTAGTTGAAAACAAATATTTGTGGGAAAAAAATGGCACGCCTTGGTGCTTACTCACAGTGTGCTATTGGTAAGGAGAAGGCGGTATTGGTGGGGCATAACCCCATCCAGCCCAAAATTGAGCCATCCCATCCATCTACTACTACTGATATGCCCATCTCTTCATGCTACTGTCTCCATCGGAACTCTATCTCCCATTCCAATCAGTCACTTGCTCCCATATTTCATCTTACTTTTGCCACACATGGTCTTACTCAAGCCCTTGAGTGTGTGATCATGAGTTGTTGTTGAGTGTCCAACACCAAATCGAGCTCGCCTCTATACAAGTTCACATCATCTCTGAGAGAGTTTATTAAATCCTCCAAGTCCTCATGGACATCCGAGGCGGACTCAACAATACGAGTTGGTCTCTTTCATGATGGTCGTGCGGAATGCCTACTCCCTTCGACTTCCACGGGCTCTTCCTCATTTTTGTCTTTCAGCTGATCCGAACTTGCCCTCCTTGAGAACTAACCTCGCTATTTGGTACTTGCAACGTTCATCTTCATCGGGCACTCTAGACACCGCAAGATGGGCTGGAGTAGCTAAAGACCAGCTTGCGGTGTGCTCAACACCTTTGATCTCAGTTAAACGAGGATGGGGCAACCGTAGAAAAGGTCCCACATTTTGGATAACATACGGGACTATTTTGTTTTCAAGAGTTCAGGGTCCCCATCCTTGTAGCCCAAAGTCACTACCCTCATCTTGCTAACTTGTCCCATGTAGGCAGTGTTGGTCCAGCTTCCGGCTGAAGGTCCACAAGGGGAACTCCTACATATACTGTAATTAGAGTGATCAATCCTCCAATAAATATATCATCCCTTTGGTGGAGGACAATATTCTCAAATTTGCCCAAAAGCAATTTGACCACATCTACCTTGTACTGTGCTAAGATGTTCCACAGCAAATGCATCTCATTCTGTCGACTAGCCCACGTCTCTTTACAAGCAAAAATGGTTAAAGCCAACATCTTCTGAAGATACCTAATCATCAGGCTCCATATCCACGACATTTTATTGTTCTTGCTGTTAAACGACATTGGTTCGACAAAACCGGATGCCTCTATCAACATCACCCAGAACTAAGTCTCATCATAAAGCCACTGAAGTAGTTTCCTATCAGCCAGCGAAATACTATGTATCCTATCAAGCTCACTAAGGCTTAATTGGCCAAAAATCACTTTGGGTCCCATAAGTATTTACTTTTTCGATTTTAGTCCCGTAAGTACTTGCCTTTTCAATTTAGTCCCGTAAGTGCTAAAATTGTCCAATTTAAGGACAATTTTCGCTGGAGAACACCAAACTCACCGGAAAATATCACGTGACCAAAAATTTGGGGCAAACCAACGAAATAAGTGACAATCTATTTTTTGGGTGAGTTGGACTTATTTGGGGCAAACCGACGGAATAAGTGACATGTCACAAAACAACGGCTGTTTGATCCCTGCTGTAAGGTGCCATTGTGGACTTCTTGCACCAATTGTGACCTCGTGGAAGGACGAGAATTTAGGTCGGCGATTTTATGAATGTCAAAATTACCTAGTATATTCTCTTTTCGTGTCGAAGGTGTTTGTGCAAAATGATGTTGATCTTGATTCTTCCTCTACATCCAACTTATATTTACAGAATGAAGGCTATTCCAAATATTTTAGGTAGATTGATAATCCAGTTTTTGATTGGAGCAAGGTTATTAAGAGGGTTGTTGAGAAGAATAAATGTACTCCAGAAGCAAAATTTGCTTCTTGTTAATCAGAAGCTTGAGAAGATTAACTAGGTTTTGCAGATTGAAATTGAATGGCTTGAGGAGGAGAAGAAAATGTTGCGCAAATGGAACTAGTCTGAGGGAACCTGATGAACCTCTAATTGATGAAATTGATATTTAATCTAGTGGCAAAAGACTTAATGTCATGGATATAATTTTTTTTACAATTAAAACGTTGAAGGGAAATAAGTCCAATTCACCCAAAACATAGATATGTAACTTATTCCGTCAGTTTTCCCCAAAATTTGGGGTCACGTGACTTGCATGTGACTATATCCGGCCAGTTTGCTGTTCTCCGGCAAAAATTGTCCTTAAATTGGATAATTTTAGCACTTATGAGACTAAATTGAAAAAGCAAGTACTTATGGGACTAAACGAAAAAACAAATAGTTATGGGACCAAAAGTGATTTTTGGCCGGCTTAATTTGAACCATTGATTGCAAAGTTGAAATTTTATATCATTTGCTCGATGGACTCACTTTTCATAAGTGCCCTTCAGGAAAAGAATCGCCAGGGTGCTCATAAATTCTAAAATGAGCCTCTTGTACATCATATGTGGCTGCATAAGCTTTACCATGCCCTCTCCATTCATCATGTTCTCTCCATTCATCATGTTCTAAATATTATCATGGATTCCCATCAATCGAGTCAGTCGGTCATCTGAATACCGAGAGGGCACCATATTTCTTGTGACTTACTTTCTCCACCTTTTATCATGCTCATCATTAGTTAGCACAACACCGAGGTGCCTGCTATCATACGGGTCCCAAACCGGTACCATCTCTGGAACCGGGTCTTGAGCGACCTCCTTTTGTTTTCCCTTACCCTTGTTTCTATGAGGCATTTTGATATCCTACCCACAATCCACCTTCACTAAATTAGACAATAAGATAACATCAACTTGCAACAACTAAGTCAAGCAAATATTTGAAAGTTTAAACAAGCAATATTATCAAAACACATCAAGAAACCTATTTTCTATGTTTCCACATAATAATTAGGTATCCCATACTCATTAGTTTCATGCATTTTACTCAAGAAAAGGTGTTCGACAATATGTCACAGTGAACCTACGATTTAAAACTTCAAATTGATGCTATATTATCTTTATCCATAATCCATACAATAAACACACCAATATCACAATTTACCCTATCAGTTGTAAAATGCAAGTAATTAAGCAAAAATCATCAATTTAGCACTACAAGTGCTCATATTCAAATCATACTATCATTTTTGCACAACTACCCCCTATTACTGATACAAAATAAAAAAATAATGCTCAAAATATTAAGGGAAAGGTTAGCATCACTTACCGGATGGGTTTACTCGGACAAAATCGAAGAAATTTTTTGAATTTTTGAATTCGTGCCCTAATTCCTCTTAAATCCGAGAATGTGAGTAAATTGTATAATTTGTAGTGTATATGTGAAGGTGTGTGAAGGTGGTGGAGTAGCAATGGCATTTGAAATAGGAGATTTGTATGTGTGTGTGTGAGTGTTTTTGCGTAGAGGAGAGAAATAGAGATGAACCTGTTTATGCTGGGTTCTGCATGTTTTAACTTGAACCAAACGGCTTATCCATGCATGTTATATCAGGCTGCGTTGACGAATGCGGTCGCATTAGCTTAGTGCAGAACGACCGCATTGATGAACACAACCATGTTGGGCTGACAGAGCTTACATGCTTATCCAGACATGTTATTTTGCGGCCGCGTTGGCTTCCTCATTCCAACACTTCAATTTTTCACCCCTAGTGCCTCTTTTTGCGCTTTTCCGACTTGTTTCATCAGCCTTACACTTTGTGTTATGTTAGTACTCTAAAATTTAATAAAAACAACTTAAAACATTATAATAATGAAATGCTGAAAATTAAGGAAAAAGGGTAAACATCGGGTTGCCTCCCGACAAGCACTATGTTTTACGTCTTTAGCCGGATGACCTTTTTAGGTTCCAGTTGAGCTTGTTCAACCGCACTTTATGCACGGTCTTCGGTTGCTCTAGCTTGTAGTACTTCTTGATATGTTGCCTGTTCACTTAGAATGAGCTTTCGTCTTTGTTGAATAATGCCACTACGCCGGATTGTCAAATAGTCTTGATCATAAATGGCCCCGACCATTTTGATTTCAGTTTACATGGAAAAGAATCTTAGGCGAGAGCTGAATAGTAGGAATTGATCACCGGCTTTGAATCTTCAAGTCTTGAGCAATCGATCATGGAATCACTTCATTCGCTCTTTATATATACTTGAGTTCTCGAATGCTTGACTCTAGAACTCATCTAGCTCATTGAGTTTGAGCATTCATTCTATTCCTGCTGCTTGGAAGTTGAAGTTCAACTTCTTAACAGCCCAATACGCTCGATCTTCTAACTCAACCGGTAAATGACATGACTTGCCAAAAACAAGCTGATATGGCTACATTCCCAACAGAGTCTTGTATGCAGTCCTATATGCCCATAAGGCATCATCTAGCTTCATGGACCAGTCCTTCTTATTTCCATTCACTGATTTCCTGAGTATTTGCTTGATTTCCTAATTTGCCAATTCCGCTTGACCATTGGCTTGAGGATGGTACGGAGTGGTTACTCGATGCTTAATCCCATACTTGGCTAATAGGGCTGCTAGCCACTTGTTACAAAAGTGGGAACCTCCATCACTAATTAAGGCTCTTGGAGCCCCATATATCGTGATGATGTTCTTGTGGAGGAACTTCAATACTACCTTAGAATCGTTGGTTTGGGTTGGAACAACTTCCAACCATCTTCAGACATATCCACTGCTAATAGTATGTATTGGAAGCTTTTAGATGAAGGAAATGGCCCTATGAAATCAATGCCCCACACATAAAATAATCCCACTTCAATGATACTTTTGAGAGGCATCTCATGTTTCCTAGATATTCTCCTTATTCTTTGGCATCAATCGCACTGCAATATAAAGTCGCAACAATCCTCGAAGATCGATTCAATAGTATCCACTTAGTAATACTTTCGCATCTGTTCTTGCTTAAGCAAAATAACCTCCACATGGCGATGAGTGACACTGCCTAATGATGTCCCCCACTTCAGAACAAGGAAACATCTCCGAATGCATGTATCAACACACCTTCGATAAAGGTATGGGTCATCCCATATGTAGAACTTGACATCATGAAAGAACTTCTTCTTCTGATGCAACGTCGAATCGAGAGGTGGAATACCACAAACCAAGAAGTTGACTATGTCACTGTACCATGGAATATCTTCCACTGTAAGAACTTACTTGTCACAAAATGTCTCTTTGATTGCTTCCCTTTCCCTTCATTATCGGCTTCATTAGTAATTTTGGATAAGTGGTCGGCAACTACGTTCCTGTACCTTTCCGGTCTCAAATCTCCGCATCAAACTCTTGCAATACGAGTATCCATTTGATTAGCCTTGGTTTCGAGTCCTTGTTATCGAACAAGTATCGAATCACAACATGGTCTGTGTAGACTATAGTCTTAGCTCCAATCAAGTAAGACTGGAACTTATCAAAGGCGTAGACGACGACCAACAACTCCTTCTCTGTAGTGGTGCAATTAGCTTGAGCTGAGTCAAGGGTCTTGCTGGCATAGTAAATGACTCTGAAAATTTTATCCCTCTTTCAGCCTAAGGCTGGCCTTACAGTGTTGTCGCTTGCATCATACATCAGCTTGAATGGTTAGGCCCAATCCGGTGTGATCAATATTGGGGCAGACACCAAAGCCTTCTTCAATGTATCAAATGTCTGCACACATACATCATCGAAAACAAAAAGTAATATCCTTTTCCAAAGGATGAGATAAGGTTTACAATATTTTAAAAATCATGAATAAACCTTCTACAAAATTCCGCATGGCCAGGAAGCTTCATACTGCTTTTTCATTCGATGGAGGAGGTAATTTCTTTATGGCGACTACTTTTTCCCTGTCAACTTCCAAACCCGTAGCAGAAATTTTATGACCAAGAACTATGTCATCCCTTACCATGAAGTAGCATTTTTCCCAGTTTAAAACCAAATTGGTGTCTTCACACTGCTACAACACTAATGCACAATTATGTAAACAATGCTCGAAAGATGAACCAAATACTGAAAAGTCGTCCATAAATACTTCCATCACATTCTCTATCAACCCACTTAATATGGCCATCATACAATATTGGAAAGTGGCAAGGGCATTACATAATCCGAAGGGCATTCTACGAAAAGAAAAAATACCAGCGGTCGTTTCTTGGTCTTTCGGGGCAATCATAATTTGATTGTACCCCAAATAACCTTCCAGAAAACAGTAAAACTCATATCCTGTTGACCTATCATCATTTGATCTAAAAAGGGAAGAGAAAAATGGTCTTTACGAGTGGCTACATTTAGTTTTCTATAGTCAATACAACTTCGCCAACCCATTACTAACCTAGTGGCTATTACCTCATCAATATCGCTTTTCACTATAGTCATTCCCCTGCTTCTTAGGAACCACTTGGATCGGACTTACACACTTACTATCAGATATAAGAAAAGCAATACCCGCGTCTAATCAATTATGTACTTCTTTCCTAAACTCTTCTTGCATCATGGGATATAGTAGACATTGATTTTGAACACTAGGCTTATACTCATCTTCCATCAAAATCTTATGCATGCAGACAGTTAGGCTAATCCCTTTCAAATCAGTCATAGACCATCCTATGGCAAACTTAAATTTCCTTAATACCCTTTAGAACTTATCACTTAAGTATCTGACAAGTATGTAGAAATAATTACCGGATTTTTCTTTTCAACATCTAAAACATCATACCATAGATGATCCGATAGTGGCTTAAGCTCGGGACAATTTGCGCCCCCCTTGGATTCCTCATGTACTGCTTCTTTGCTTATGTCTTCACTCGTGGAATTGTCTTTTGGTGCCTCCTGCAGAGAATTTATGCCACTAAAACACATTCCACAAGATCAAGATTAGTAGGGTCAAGGTCATATGTAGCAAAAATAGAAATATATAAGCAGACTTCTTAAGGGTCATCATTAATGGGTGAAATAAGCTCCCTATGTAAAGTAGCATCTAAACACTGTATAATTACACATTTCAATTTGGTTCACTTATTCACTATTATGATATTTCAATGCTTTATATATAGACAACATTAGCTTCTCATCATTTACCCTCAAAGTCAACTCTCCATTCTGCACATCAATCATTGCCTTTCTCGTTGCTAGAAATGGGCGACTTAAAATCAAGGGGAATTCCTTATCCTCATAACATATCCAAGATTATAATATCTACCAGGATTATGAAACTACCAACCTTTAATAAAACATCCTCTACAATACCCCGTGGGTAAGTCAAAGACCTATCGGCCATTTGCATATTCCTAAGTTTTCAAATATAGATAAAGACATAAGATTAATACTAGCTCCTAAATCGCACAATGCCCTCTCAAATACTTCATTACCTATTTTGCAAGTATAGTAAAACTACCTAGATCTTTGCGCTTTTGAGGTAACTTTCTTTGGATCACTGCACTGCACCCCTTTGTCAGATTGAATCTTTCGTAGTCTTCTAACTTCCTTTTCCTTCTATCACCTCTTTCAAGAATTTTGTGTAGTTCGGCATCTGCTTTAATGCATCAACAAAAGGAATGTTGATTTGAATGTTCTTAAAGATCTCCAAAAACCTCACAAACTGTTCATCAACTTTCTTCCTTAAAAAAGCTTGAGGGAAGGGAAGTAGAGGTATGTATTTCGGACCATCTTCCATGATAATGGACCTTGGTTTGTGACCCCTTTCTGATCTGACTCTTGCTCTTTCTCTTTCTCTTGGGGAACACTTGCTTCTTCTAAGTGCCCTTGTTATGAAAGATAAAACTCAATTTGATATATTGAAAAACTGAATTACAAGATTGTGCATACATGATATATATAGACATTTGAGAGATGAATAGGAGAAACTATTTTTCTTCTCTAAGAAACACATGTGCCATGCACATGCGACATAAAATAACTAATTTTACAACTGTTATTAACTAAACTAACTAATCAATCTCTAAGCTGATATTTAATGCTAAGCTACTTATAATACAACATGCTCTCTCTCAATTTGAGCGTGGGTAAAAATCAGAGCACAACAAGCTACTTAGCATCTGGAAGTGATTCGTAGACAAGCTCTTGGTCAAGATGTCTGTTGTCTGGGACTCAGTTGGGACATATTTCACCTGGATGTCCCTCTGTTTGACCTTTTCCCAGATGAATTGTACATCTAGCTTGATATGTTTGGTCATGAAGTATAAGGTAGAGTGAGAAGACAACTGAATGACCCCTTCGTTGTCACTCAATAGAACAGTGATCTTGATGATGTTAACTTATATTTCATCCAGCAGATTGTGAATCCAAATTATTTCAGTTGTGGCTAAGGCTATAGCACGATATTCTGCTTCAGTGCTGCTTCTTGCCACAAGAGATTATTTTTTGGAGCACCAAACAATTAGATTATCTCCAAGATAGACAGAATAGCCACTAGTACTTCTTTTATTATCTGGGCAGCTAGCCCAATCTGCATTAAAAAACCCTTTTAGAGTTAATGTATTGGTTTTATGGATAAACCTTTGTCTAGAGTACCACTCAAGTATCTAAGGACCCTTTTACAAGCTCTGCACTGACCAATAACGGGAGCTTGTAAAAATTAGCTTGGTTTGCTGACAGGATAGCACAAATTAGGCCTAGTGAGTTGCAAGTATTGCAATGAGCCTACAAATTTTTGTATAGTGAGGGTTGATAAAAAAAAATAAGATGTCACTAGTGTGAATCTTAATATTAGTAGATACAAGTGAAAGAATAGGTTAGCAGTTAATCATGTCCATTTCCTTGAGCAAGTCTGTGATGTATTTTGTTTGTTTGAGCAAGATTCCTTCACGTGTTCTATGAGCTTCTATGTCTAGGAAATAATTCAGTTGGCCTCAGTCTTTTAAGGAAAATTCTTTGTCCAGTAGAGAAATAACAAGCTTTATATTAGAAGTATTAGAACCAATTATAAGTATGCCATCTACATACACAAGTAAGAAAGTAATGTGACTACCTTTCCTTTTGTAAAACAAGGATGAATCAGCTAAAGACTTTTTGAAACCAATATTGACTAGAAATCATCCTAGCTTATCATACCAGGCCTTTGGGGCTTGTTTTAAACCATATTGACATTTTAAGCTAACAAACATAATCAGGATGAGAGGTAGATACATAACCTTCTGGCTACATCATGGAACTTTTTCTTTTAGATCACCTTTTAGGAAGGCATTATTTATTACAACCTGTTGTATGGGCTAACCTTTTGTGATAGCAAGAGACATCATGATTCTGATTGTTATTAACTTCACAACTAGACTGTAGGTTGCAAAGTGTCCACTCCAGCTGTTTGCTGAAACCCCCTTGCCACTAACCTTGCTTTATACCTGTCAAATGTACCATCTGATTTATATTTGATTCTAAATACCCATTTGCACGTTACAGTATTTGCAGCCTGCTATCCAGGAAAAAGATGCCAAGTACCATTGCTCATGAGAGCACATCCATAGCCTTTTTCCATTTGGGTGAGCCGCAGATGTGGGCTCAGTGTTGTCTGTGGTGACAACAATTGAGAAGAGTTTTGGTTTAAACACTCATTCCTTTGACCTTGTATTCATTGGATGAACATTGTTGATAGCTGAACTAGTGGCATTGTTAGAAACTAAATTGGTATCCTCATTTTGGTGTTCTATTACAGGAAGAGCACTATCTTGTTGTTCTGGTATGATCAAATAATCATTCTGCTGACAGATTTTATGAGCATCATCATTTGCAAAACCATGATGACTAAATGATGATGAACCAAGGAAGTGTGTGGATGAAGAGTTAAGTGAATGTGCTCTTCCAGTTGTAACTGGAAGACAAGGTAAAATGGGATGTGTGTGTAACATGGTGGATTAATCTTTCTGAGGAGTAAACATAGACAACTAAGGATACTCTTCTACGTTAAAGTTAGCAGCTCTTACTGTATATACTCTACCAGATTGACTCAAGCAACTATACCCTTGATGTAGCAGATTGTAGCCAATAAGCACACACTTTGCTGTTTTATATTGATGTTTAACATTGTTATAAGGTGTTAGTTAGGGAAAACAAGCACAACCAAAACTTCTAAGAAAATTACACTCATGCTCTCGGTATAGAGCTTTTCATAAGGTGACATGTGATTTAACACAGCTGTAGATAACCTATTTAATGTGTAACAAGCAGATACAAAGGCACCATACCTGAAAGAAAAGGGAAGTTGTGAATGAGATAGAAATGTAAGACCTATTTGAACAAAATGTTGGTGTTTTTCCTCAACAGTTCCATTTTGTTGTATGAGTGTAGGGGCATGAGTACCTTTAGATTATGCCTCTTTGCTAAAAATATGGAGCGAGACTTCTATATTCTCCTCCAAAATCTGAGTAGAACATCTTAGCAATAGTACTAAGTTTCTTCTCAATCATAGATATAAAATTTATAGTAAGCCGATACACTTGAGACTTCAAAGTAAGTGGATAAATCCATGTACATCTAGTATAGTCATCAACAAATATCAAGTAATATTTAAAACCATCGTTTGAGACTGTAGCAGCAAGTCCCCATACATCAGTGTGTATTAATTCAAAACGCTTGGTCGTGTGATGTGCAATAGAAGGAAAACTAATGCTATGTAACTTCCTAGATTGACAAGGCTCACAAAAACTCATTTTATTAATATTTCAAGGTACATTCAACTTCTTAAGAACCATGGACAAAACATAGTTACATGGATGCCCTAGTCTTATATGCCACTGAGTAGAAGTAGTAAAGACATACACATGTACATATGGCAACAGATACATCAGAAAAAAGATTTATTTACAACAAGATTTGAACAAGATACATCAGAAACAACATTCTGAACATAAAAAATAGTATGTGTAGAAACATCAGAAACAACATGTGTAGAGGCAAGACTGCACACAACAGATCTACTAAGAGCCTTGTCAAAATGAAAGCAGGTGGGATGTCAAGATGGTACAATCCTTGTTTCTTTAAACCTCTGAGAAGTACCCTGTCGGAACTCAGTTCCTTAACAAAACAACAAGAATTATAAAACACAATGTAAGCAGAGTTATCCTTCAGGAAATGAGATATGGTCAATAGATTCTTAGTTATTGTAGGAGCAAACAAAACATTTTGTAGAGAAATATCTTTATTAAAACATATGGTTGGTAAAGAAGCAGAACTAGTTTGTGTAAAAGAGACATGAGACCCATTTTCAATCACTATTTTATGGTTACCTTGATATGGTGTGTGTTGAGTGAGATTGTCCATGTTGGTTGTCACATGATGTGTGGCCCCACTGTTAATATACCACTCAGTGTTATTGGTATCTTGGGCAGTGGACGCCACTTCAACATAATTCACCATAGCACCAGAAGAACAACCTGCTTGGTCCCTAGATTGCCCAACATTGGTAAGATGAACTTGGTATCTCTGTTGTTCACTCTGTAAGGCAGCAACAAAATCCAACCCAGGGTATTCTTCATTGAATCTATCCCAACAATTAGCCGCCACATAATTGAGCCTCCCACACAAATGACATATCATCTTAGACTTGTTCTTGTAGGCACCTCTTGATCCACCTCTAAAATTGGAATTACCTTGTGAGCTTTCTCCTCTTGTCCCACTATAACTTCCTCTAGAACCAGTGTAAGAACCCATAGAACCACCTCTTCTTGCAGCAATACTAACATTTGGTTGTACAACCTCTACAAAATGATTTTGAGTAAAACGCATTTCATGAGTTTGGAGTAGGGACTGCAATTCAGTGATTGAAACACCTTTAATTCTGGTTGTTATAGATCCAAAGACTCATATTCTTGATCTAAACCAGCCAAGATATACAAAATAAGATCATCATCCGAGACTTCTTGTCCTGCAACATGAATAGAGTCAACAATTCCACGCATATTAAGGATATATTCTTCAACAGATAGTGCTCCTTTCTTAAGGGTTTGTAAATGAAATCTAAGATTCAAGACTTGTGCCTTAGACTGTGAGAGAAACAAAACATCAAACACGTTCTAAACATCAGCAGATGAGACACATCGACTAACATGTCCTAGACTTGAATCAGTGATTGAGATAAACATCTAACACATCAAGACTTGGTCCTTCCTGACCCACGCCTCATATTCAGGATTTGGGGAACTTACAATAACCGGAGCAATATTTTTGGTAGTCTCTGTGGTGGTTTGAATAATCTTGGGAGGAGGATTTGTCGTGCCTCGAAGAAATGCATCATAACCGTGCGCTCGAACAACTGTGAGTACTTGGATTCGCTAATATGCATAGTTATTGCGATCCAATCGTAACATCATGGAGGAACTGTCAGCAAAGTGAACTCCGACATGACGTCGTTGGAGAGAACAAAGACAAGAACAAACTCGTTTACCACGAAGAAACTGAACACCCTTTCTTGGAGGACAACACGAGCTAGATGACCCGACACGCTGATATGATGTTATGAAAGATAAAACTCATTTTGATATATTAAAAAACTAAAATTACAAGATTGTGCATACAAGATATATATAGACATTTGAGAGATGATGAAACAATTTTGGAGAAACAATTTTTCTTCTCTAACAAACACATGTGCCATGCATATTCAACATAACATAACTAATTTTCCGAACTATTATTGACTAAACTAAATAACCAATCTCTAAGTTGATATTTAATGCTAAGCTATTTATAATACAACAACTCTTTCTCTACAACCTTCTCTTGGTCAACCGGCAGCTTGGGTCCTTCATATTCGGTACCATTCCTCAGACGAACAGCTTGACACTGTTCCTTTGGGTTTACGATGGTATCATTGGGAAACTGCCCTTTTTGACGTATGGCTCCCAAAGTTTGTGCTATTTGACCCATATATGTTGTTAGGGCAACCTAATTCGTTTTTATCACTCTCATATCTACCCTCAAAGCTACTACCACTTTAATTTAAATCCACATGATTGCTTTCTATCTTCTTCTCCATCTTGTCCATCATTTCATCTTGTTTGGCAACCTGTGACTAAATTAACTCTTATTGAGTTGGTTTTCGTCCTTCATGAATTATGTCATTAGTGATTGAAAATCCCTATGGTGGTTGAAGTGAATTTTTGGGATTGTTGTACGAGAAATTAGTATGATTTTTCGCACCCTGCTAATACTGATTCTACTACTGCTGATTGGCTTGCAAGTTGTTGAAGTTTCTTTGATTAACATAATTTGCATCTTCAACTACTTCCTGCATGGGTGGCTGCTCTGAGTTTGGCTTGGTATGCTGGGCTACTGTCACACTTGTCAGCAAATTTTACTGATTGGCTATACGCCATTTGAGCTTCCATCTTAGATAAAATTAGTTCTGATGGCTCTGCCTCGGTGATGCTGTTTACCCTCCTAGGCTGATTTCTCTCATTTGGCCACTGCCAACTAGTCACAGCCATCTCATCTAGAATTATGAATGCAACCCCTGTGTTCTTTGCTAAAATAGATCCACCCGCTGCTGTGTCTACAAGTACTCTCGCGGGTCCAAGTAGCCCTTTATAAAACTTGAAGATTTGTTGATCTTGAGTGAACCCATGTTGAGGGAAATTTTGGAGAAGATCCCGGAACCGGTCCCATGCCTCCCCAAATGGTTCTTCGTCTATCTATTTGAACTGAGTAATGTCAGTCTACAATTCGAGCATCTTGCTCAGTGGGAAGTACTTCAGTAAGAACCGCGTGCTTAAATCATCCCATGTAGCGACGTCCTCCAGAGAATTAAAGCATTGCAATGCTCTATCTTTTAAAGAGAAAAGGAACAACCGCAACTTAACCTGTTCATGTGATACTTGATTAACCTTCAAAGTTTCAGACACTCTCTTGAATCAGCCTAGATGAACATTGTGCTCTTCTGTGGAACCCCACCAAATTGATTCTGTTGTACTATCGAGATCAAAGCCGGCTTGAGTTCAAAGTTGTTGGCTTGGATTGGTGGCAGTTCGACTCCCCCATAATGCTGATTAGGCACGAGACGTAGACAATCCCTGATAGGCTTATGTTCACCCTCTCTTGCAGCTTGTGTCAGTGGCTGTGGTTGTACTTGCTATCTCAGACTATTTATTTCGGTTCTCATACCAGTTATTGCTCTGGAAAACTCCCTAACCATCTCTTCCATGGTCATATTTTCTGGTAGTCCAGCCATATCGCATAATGAGTTCTTCCTCGTTCGGTATCCTCAAGCGGTTACTTCAATTTCTAGATTGTAAGAAACAAGATTGGCGTTTTCTTTAGATCAGGTTTGCATATGCTAACTGAGAACACAAACAAGAAAACCTATGTAAAACCGAAAATAAACTAAAAATAAAAATGCAGAAAATAATGTCTAGTCTAGTAACACTATTTATCAGAATAAAACTAACACAATTACTAGTCCCCAACAACAATGCTAAAAACTTGATACACTGTTTGTAACCCTAGTATTACTGCAAGTATATGGTGCTAGTGTAATAATAGTAAATAAGGTCAATCGATCCACAGAGACTCTCGAATAAGTGGTTTGATTTCCTATGTTTAGTTCAATAACCTAATTTTAATAATTCTACTCTATCTATACTCTCGAATAAGTGGTTTGATTTGTGTAGTAATCTAAATTGCAAGATTGAACTAATTAACTAACTGATTGCTTGATTAATAAAAGCATAAATAGCAAGGAAAGATTCAGATAAGATTAAGCCACATTCCAGGGCTTCGATTTCAACTACGATTTCCTATGTTTGATTATTCCAAATTTTAGACTTGTAAACAAATTCTATCATCTATTAGATGACACAAATATTAATTAACCCTCCTCTAGGAAAATGCTAACGTGTTGGTCAATTAGAGACAATTACCCTTCTTGGGCTAACTATCACCTAAAGACTCCCAAAGGTACTTAGACCAATGCCTACATAAACACCTCACTCCTCTCGGATGGATATTGGTATTTACGCTATGTGTTATAAGTCTAGTAATGACCCTCTCCTCTTGGATGGAGAATTGTTAAAATTATAGATAACTATCAATTGATAAGATTGACAATATCATATGAATAAAACAAACACATAGATAGATGATAAAGCTGGAGTCTAAAATTAAACGAATAAAATCAAAACATAGTTAATACATAGTCTACTTTCTAACTTTAGAACACAAAAGCTTTAGTTACTCAAGTCTAAAGTTAAAAATCAACATAATTAGTGGACAAACATTGTTGATCAATAAAAATAAATAAAAGAAAAAAAAAACTGAAGTCTCGGTCTCGATCTTCGTCTCTTCGTTCCTTGTTCTTCGATCCTAGCCTCCAAAGTACTTTTCCAATGATCAAGTCTCCTTTTTTTGGGACTTGGGAGCTTGTATTTGTAGTTTGAGATTGATTAGGGTTGAAATGGGCAAATAGGCCAAAACTCGTAAGAAACTAACTTGACCGCCTAATGAACACGGCCTGTTCAGTGACTCGGCCGCATCGTGTTCGTGTCACACTGAGTTTTTAGCTTTCCCAATGAGTAATTTTGCAGCTGCTTCCATGAACGCAACCATTTTCGGTCCAAACTGGTTCAACTCCGGTTTTCTTTGGCCAGTTCGTCCTTTAGCTTTTTTTATTCCATTTTGCCCCTTCTTGAATCGTTTCTTCTCCAACCTTCGTCCAAGTGCCCTTTTTGGCATAAGTTCACCTATTTAACTCCAAAACACAAATAAACACGTTATACGACATAATGTAATGAATGTCAATACATTTTGGCCAAATGCACATGCAAATGTCATAAAACACCCTTCTAAATCAACCTAAAATGCATGCATACGCAACCTATTTTATTGCTACATCTCAAGAGTAGTCAACGCATGCTGATTCAATATATGTTCAATTTCTATGTTGTCTGTTTTCGAAAAATGGTATCCTGAGACTATATTTCATGGATTCACCTTAAAGCTGCTTCTTCTTATTTTTTTATTTTTGTTGTTCAAGGATGAACAACAACTTAGTTTAGGGGATTTTGATATACTTTTGTTATGCATGCTTTTAGGCTCACTGAGATGATGAAATATGTAGCATTTGAATGTATAATTGGCTATTTTCTGTTTAATTGCGATATCTTATGCCAAGTGACATGTGTCCCCATTTTGTAGTAAAATATGTGGTTTTTAAGGTTAGCAGTCCATTTGGACGGAATCTGAAGAAGAAACGAGCAAGAAAAAAAGTGAAACGTCGAAGTTAAGAGGAACTTGTATCGAGAAAACCTACTTGGTCAAGTGAGGGGAGCTCACCCGACCGAGGGGGTGAGCTATAAGAAAGAGGAAAATGTTTTGGCTCGACTGAGTGACTTGATCCTACTCGGTCGAGTGATTGAATGAGTGAAGAAAGGCTTGCTGGGCAGAAAGTTCTACCTGGTCCAGTGGAATCAACCCACTCGATCGAGCGACGTGTCATGAGAAATCAAGATTTTCAGGGAGTCCTACTCGGTCGAGTGGCGTGATGGGCCTGGCGAATTTTATCTCTTTTATACCAAATTCGGCCCATGATCTCCCTTTTCTCACCCAAACTATAAATAAGAGTTTTAGAAGCTGTTTTTATGATCATAATTCATACCTTAGAGTCAAGAATTCTTCAAGATTTTGGGTTTTATTAGTTTATCCATCGTTGAATTGATACTTATGTTTGTCTTTGAGTATTCATTGTTTCAATTTCGATTAAGAGTAGCTAATTTTTACGTATATTCTAGGGATAGAGAGTAGACTTGATGAACTTATGATTATTGTTTGAATACTTAAATCTCGTTCTTTGTTTTTTATCTATGCATTTATTTTAATAATTGATTTAATAGTTTGACCAATTGTTAGATTTTATTAGGCTTAATAAATGATTAATGAATTAATAGGCTTACAATGTATAGTGTAGATAATTAATAGAACATAGAGGTTTGATTTATTTGCATAGATATTGATCTTATGTGCATTTAGGAGTTATGTATATAATAACCGACTGAAGACTGTTATTATTTGTATGTTACCTATGTGTTATTCTCTCCGAGAAGAGGTCTAACTTAGTCCTGTGATCACCTAATAGAAACAAGATTTGGTTTAAAGACCTAATTATTCGGGTAATTAATCATTGGGGAGTCGTAGTCGAAATCAAATCGAAGGATATATTCTCTTTAATTGACTCTTTTTCAATCGCTTGTTCACTATTGCAATCATAGTTAGTTAGTCTTTTAATTTCAGTTTTCAAATTAAAATCTCATCATTCAACTGTCTAGATAAAGTTGTGTTGGTATTTAATTGACTTAGTGATCCGATCTCTATGGGATCGATCTTACTCACACTAGCTATAACTCCGCCGTGCACTAATTTTTTTTAGTGAACATCAATTAAACCACACCATCATCATCTTCCTTTCTGCCTCACACTTTACTAATGTTCCTTTTTACCTTTGTGAAAACTAATTCAATATCATCAAATGCCAGATTGAAGGAAAGACAGGGCCAGGAATCTGGAACCGGGTTGAGTTAAGAAAGAACCGGGCTTGGTGAAGGAGTTACAAGAAGAACCGATTTCATAACAACCACAAACCGGCAGTTATAACAAACTGGAGCTTGCAACGGTTTCTGGAGTCTTCAACAACGGTTTTCTGTAACTGATTTGCAGCTTGATTATTCACTTGCGTATTTTCAGTCTTTGATCCTTGTTTTGTATATATATCAAGTAAGATTGATGAGAGTGAGTTAGTTGTTCAGTTTTCCCCTTGTAACACAGACTGATTACAAAGAATTTCAGGATTAGGGTTCTTAGAACAGTTTGAGGGTTTCAAATTGGGTTTTCATTGAATCTCTGCAATTATTGTAATTGTTGGTGTGTATTAGTGGATTGAGGTGTGCAGATCCTCCATGGATGTAGAATGCAGTTCGAACCACGTTAAACTCGTGTTCTTCTCATTTCATTTTATGTTCTTGCGCTGTTTTCTTGTTCGTTCGTCTTTGAGGTGAATCAGCCGAAATAGTTGAGTGTTTTCGTTCTGTTTGTGGTCGATTCTGTTTTATATTATTTCATGTGATTAGAATTCTAACAAGTGGCGCCGACTGTGGGAAACCTAACTTTTTTTGGATACTGAATCATGGATGGAATGAAGATGGAGGTTGAAAGATTTACAGGGAAGAACGATTTTGGGTTATGGAAGGTAAAGATGAAGGCAATTCTAATTCAAAACATTTTAATCATGGCACTGAAACCTGAGGAACAATGGCCTGCTGCAGAGAAACCAAAGTATGTTGATTTGGATCAAATAGCACTCAGTTCGATCATATTATGTCTTGGGGATAAACCTCTCAGAGAAGTATGCAAATCCAAGACAACTATTGAAGCCTGGAGTAAACTGGAGAACCTATACCAGTCAAAGACAGTTACCAACAAATTATTCCTCAAACAGAAGTTGTTGGCATTTAAAATGACTGATGATAAAGGTTTGTTTGATCAACTAGATGAATTCAATTGGTTGATTGATGATCTTGAAGATTTGAAAGTGAAAATGGATGAGGATGATAAATCCCTCATGTTACTGAATTCTTTGCCAAAATCACTTGAAAATTTCAAAGATACCTTGATGTTTGGGAGGCAGGACAAGTCGAGTTTTGACTCAATTGTTACATCTTTGAAGACCAAAGGAATACAACTTCAAAGGGAGAAGAAGTCTACATCTGCTGCTGAGGGACTGAATATTAAATTCAAGAAACAGAACCAGAACCAGAAGAAGAAATTCCAGAATCAAACTCAGAAAGATAAAAGTTCTAGAAATTCTGGTACCAAGAAGTCATCAGATTGGGTGGAGAAAAGAAGGTGATATGCCTGCAACAAACTGGGCATTTGAAGATAGATTGTCCTCAAAAGAAGAAGAAAGCTGAGGCAAGAGAAGCAGATGCAGCAATTGTTGAAGAAGGATATGAAACAGCTGAAGTTCTGAATATTTCAGATACAAGGATGTTAAATGAATGGGTTCTAGACACTGGATGCTCATTCCATATGTGTCCAGATAAGAAACTGTTTCAAGAATTAGACAAATCTGATGGTGGGGCAGTACTCTTGGGGAATGACCAGTCCTACAGAGTTCAAGGGATTAGATCTGTCAAAATCCAAATGTTTGATGGTGTCTCAAGAGTTATTTCTCAAGTAAGGTATGTTCCTGATCTTAAAAGAAACCTGATATCATTAGGATGTCTAAATGCATCAGGATGTGAATTTAGCGCAGTAGATGGATTTATTCATATAACCAAGAATAACAAGGTTGTGATGAAAGGAAAGAAACACAATGGGCTGTTTATCTTGATTATAAAGTCTGTGCTAGGTTCTGTGAATATTACTTTGAGCAAATCTAAAATGATTTTATGGCACAAAAGGATGGGTCATATTGGAGAAAAGGGCATGATAGAATTATCCAAGAAAGGAGTGTATGGGAGTTTGGGGTCTAACAAATTAGATTTATGTGATCAATGTGCACTTGGAAAATCCAAGAAACTGGCCTATGGGAAAGGAACTCACAGCATACAAGAGCCACTGGATTATGTGCACTCGGATATCTAGGGACCCTCTAGGACTGAAACCTATGGTGGAGGCAAATATTTCATGACAATCATGATGTCAGTAGGAGTATGGGTGTTCATTCTCAAACATAAGAGTGATGCATTCACTAAGTTTAAGGACTGGCTTGTACAGATTGAGAATCAGAAAAGAAAGAAGCTCAAACACATCAGGACTGACAATGGTTTGGAGTACCTGTTAGCTGAATTCAATGATCTATGCAGGGAAAGAGGCATAACAAGACACAGGACTGTCCCATTAAACCCACAACAAAATGGTCTAGCAGAAAGGATGAACAGATCAATCCTAGAAAGGGTTAGGTGTATGCTGCTGGATGCAAAACTTCCTAAATCTTTCTGGGGAGAGGCTGTCAATACAACATGTTACCTAATAAACAAAACTCCTTCATCAGCTTTGGAATTGAAAACACCAGATGAAATTTGGCATCGAAAGTTATCATCTTATACTGGCCTCAGGGTATTTGGATGTCTGGCCTTTGCTCATGTGAGACAAGACAAGCTGGATCCTAGAGCTTTGATGTGTGTATTCATTGGCTATCCTGAAGGAATCAAGGGGTATAAATTTTAGTGTCTTGAAAAGGGACAACAGAAAGTTATCATTAGCAGGGATGTAAAGTTTAATGAACAAGTTATGGGATATGCCTCAACAGGGAATATACAGAAGCTGATGGATTATTATCAACTGAGAATACATCTGTTGAGGTGGAGATACCTGATCCATTAAATAATCGGAACAATAATGGTTCCAGTAAAAGTTCATCTGATGATGATGGTCAGACTGAGGATCAAGATCTCAGGAATTATAACTTAGCCAGAGACAGGACTAGTAGGCAAATTAATCCACCTAACAGATATGGTCAAGCTGACATGGTTTACTATGCCTTAAGTGTTGCAGAAGCATTGGAACATAGTGAACCACAATGTTATAGAGAAGCTGTAAGTGGAACATAAGGAGAACAGTGGTTAGGAGCAATGGTGGAAGAAATGCAATCTCTAGAAACGAATCACACTTGGGATTTGGTGGAGAAACCCAGAGGTCAAAAGCTAGTGAGCTCCAAGTGGATTTTCAAGAAGAAACTGGAGATTGGTAACGGGGAGAAAGTTAGGTATAAAGCCAGACTTGTGGCAAGAGGTTCTACACAAAGGGAAGGCATTAACTTTAATGAAGTTTTCTCACCAGTTGTAAAACATTGTTCCATCAGACTTTTACTTGCTAAAGTTACTCAAGAAAACCTAGAATTACAACAGCTTGATGTCAAGACAACATTCTTGCATGGAGATTTGATAGAAGACATTTATATGAAACAACTAGAAGGTTTCATACTTCCTGGAAATGAAGGAAAAGTGTGCCACCTCAGAATCATTGTATGGTTTGAAGCAGAGTCCTAGACAGTGGAATAAGAAGTTTAATGAATTCATGATCAAAGCTGGATTTACAAGAAGTCTGTATGATAGTTGTGTTTACTTTGAGAAAGGAGTTAGTACATATCAAGTTTATCTACTTTCGTATGTAGATGACATGCTCATTGCTAGCAAGAGTAAGATAAAGATCCAGAAGTTGAAACATAAATTAATTTCAGAATTTGAGATGAAGGACTTTGGAGATGCAAAGAAGATCTTGGGCATGGATATTCTCAGAGACAAAGCTATAGGAAATTTATGCTTATCTCAAAGGAATTACTTACAGAAAGTGTTAGAAAGGTTCAACATGCATGAATCAAAATCTGTAATCACGCCAGTGCGTCAGCAGTTCAAACTATCAAAGAAGCAGTGTCCAAAGACTTTAACAGAGACAAAGAGTATGAGTTCTATTCCATATGCAAGCGAGGTTGGCAGTTTAATGTATGGGATGATATGTAGCAGACCAGATCTTGCTTATGGGGTATCTCTAGTCAGTAGGTTCATGTCTAATCCTATAAATGAGCATTGGGAGGCCTTAAAGTATATTCTTAGATACTTAAAGGGAGCTGTCAATCTAGGGTTGAAGTTTGAACAGGAAGACAGGTTAACAGATCCTTTACTCGGTTATGTAGATGCAGATTTTGCTGGAAACTTGGATACTAGAAAATCAATCTCAGGATATGTGTTTGTTCTTTATGGTACTACTGTAAGCTGGAGATCAATCCATCAATCTGTAGTGGCTCTTTCAACCACAGAAGCAGAATATATAACAATGACAGATGTTGTTAAAGAAGCTGTCTGGTTAAAGGGCATTCTGAAAGACTTTGGGATTATACAGAAGTGTTTTACTATTTTGTGTGATAATCAGAGCACTTTACACTTAGTAACACCAAGTTTTCCACGAGAGATCAAAGCATATAGATGTTAAACTTCACTTTGTAAGAGATATTACAGAATCTGGATCTGTTGTGGTTAAAAAGGTTCATACAGATGAAAATGCTGCTGATTTTCTTACAAAGTCACTACCTGGGTCTAATTTTGGACATTGCACGTGCTTGGTAAAGCTTGTGCCTTCTGTTTGAAGTTATAAAGTGAAGGGGAAATGAGGATATGAAGCAATCTTGATTCATTGATGTGGAGATTTGTGAAGATTAATTCAATATCATCAAATTGCTAGATTGAAGGAAAGACAGGGTCAGGAATTTGGAACCGGGTTGAGTCAAGAAAGCCGGGCTTGGTGAAGGAGTTACAAGAAGAACCGATTTCATAACAACCACGAACTGGCAATTATAACAAACTGGAGCTTGCAACGGTTTCTGGAGTCTTCAACAACGGTTTTCTGTAACTGATTTGGAGCTTGATTATTCACTTGTGTATTTTCAGTCTTTGATCCTTGTTTTGTATATATATCAAGTAAGATTGATGAGAGTGAGTTAGTTGTTCAGTTTTCCCCTTGAAACACATACTGATCACAAAGAATTTCAGGATTAGGGTTCTTAGAACAGTTTGAGGGTTTCAAATTGGGTTTTTCTTTAAATCTATGTAATTCTTATAATTGTTGGTTTGTATTAGTGGATTGAGGTGTGCAGATCCTCCGGTGAATGTAGAACGCAAGTTCGAACCACGTTAAAACTCGTATTCTTCTCATTTCATTTTCTGTTCTTGCGTTGTTTTCTTGTTCGTTCGTCTTTGAGGTGAATCAGCAGAAATAGTTGAGCATTTTCGTTCTGTCTGTGGCCGATTCTGTTTTATGATATTTCATGTGATCAGAATTTTAACAACCTTCATCACTGGTTGGTTCAGGAACTAGTTGAATTCTCACGTATGGCTTTCTCGTAACCGTCTCTCCGCTTAACGCAGCCACTTATATGTCATTTGTATGTTCTTTCTTCTTTAGTTCCTCAAGTCTTAATTAACATTACCCGTCAGATGTCGACATCATACATATTTCATTTGTCTCCAAGAAGAGGAAAGTAATCAATAGTGACCATAAGATGTTGTGGAGAGAACATTAAGGCTGCGTTTGGTTCATCATCTCAACAATAGGGTTGTTTTATAACAATGGGCTTTTGGGGTGATTTAAAAAACATGGGTTTACTTAATATCTAGTTTGGTCCGTCTGTTACAGCTGATTAGCTTAGCATAGGTTACGTAAATACTGTGTTTGGTTCAACTTAATAGTATAGTACCTATCAATTGAAATTACAGAATTAACCCTAGCTAATGTATATGATGAGGGCAAAAATGTCCAAGCACTAAGCATCAAACCTGTTTTTCATTCTTCTCCTACGTACTTTGTTTTCTTCCCCAACCTTTGTTAGCAGCAGTTGAATTCCGCAGACATGTTCGAGGTTGCAGAAATTTAAGGTATGGAGCCCAGAACAACCTCATATGCCTATAATTTGTAATTTTTTCTCACAATCAATTTGATGTTCTAATTTCATGTATGCTTGAATTTTTATTCGATATTAGGGTTCATGCTCTAGTTCCATTGAAATCGATTTCGGATAATGTCTAATTTGACACCCCCAGAACAACCATGTCAAAGTAATTCGGATGGTGGGTTAGTCTTTGCGATTCGGTGTTTAATCGCAATACTTCGGATTCAATTTTTGCCTTGTTAAATCGATATTCTTTTTGTCAGGGAGCAGTTTTTATTCTGGATCTAGCAGTAGGATATTAGTTTATTGCGGATGTGGAATGGAAGCCGTCCAGTTGTCATCGTGGAAGCCCACGAACCCGGGTCGTCGATTTATGAAGTGTCCGTGCATTGGGGTGTGTCTTATTTTTAATTGTCAATTTCTATGTCTGTTAAACAAATTACTTTTGGAATTGTTACAAACAAGACTTATTTCATGTGCCAGGATGCAAATTGTGGCTTTTGGAGATGGATTGATCCAGAGATTTGTCTGCGCGCCAAACAAATTATACCTGGATTGTTGAGGCGTATTAACGAAGTCCAAGCTAGAATGTCCGACTTGTCGTTAAGTTTGTCTAAGGAAGAAGGTATTAGTGAAGAGGTCAGTTGGCGGGTTGTAGAGTTGACGGGTGCCAATTCGGAACTAGAAAGAAAGCTTCTCGCAGAAATAACAAGAGTTAATGCTCTTACGTTGAGCCTAGTTGATGTGACCGAAGAACGTGATCGGGTTGTAAAAAGGTTAAGGCAAGTTTGCGTACTTTTAATTATTGCGGTGTTGTTCATATTATGTATATTCGCATCGAAATGATTTTCACGTTTCTTTGGTGATTATGAATGGGTTCTTGAACCACGTAAAAGTAATTTCATTTTGTATAATCTGAAATTGATCATTGAGACAAGAGAAGTAAACAGATTGTTTTCCTTTTATGAGCTAGGATTGATGCTTACAAATTTTCCAATGTAGGCTGAACTTTCAGCCATATGTGTAGCAAATTAAAAAAGTATGATGCATGTTCTTAGTTTTTTCTAGCTGCTTCAAAATATGAGACTTTGGCCTTGCTGAAAGGAATATATTCCTTGCTACATTTGTGTCCTTAAATAGTAGGCTAATAGGGGGAATATATTCTCTTTACTCCTCATTTGTATGTTAATGTTGATAATGTAAATTCAATTGTGTGTACAATGAAAAATGTGTAAGCTGCTAATTCATCTTGGTGCTAAATATGTTATGAAAGAATATATTCTTTCTTTTGCTGATATCAAAACAACATAAAACTGGAAAAATTAGATTGCTTCTTTAGATTTCTTTGCTTCAATTCAACAGAAAAAAAAAAATTACAGTCTTTCAGCTGTCATGTTATGTTCAACAGCCCTGCAACTTCAATTTTTTAGTTTTTGTCTATTTGCTCTTTGTACATATTATAGTAGCTGCAAATTCCTACCACACCAGCCTTATGTTCACTATATATACACCATTTGTAAGCACATGAATCCCATCACAAATCAATTGAAATATAAAAACAATGGCGCCCCATCCCCTTGATCAAGAGAGTGTTTTTTACACCTCCTCGTGGACTCGTGCTGTTGAAGATAAATTCATTGATCTGCTACTAGATGAGTACTTTGTGGGGAACTACAAGGTTGATGGTAACAGCAGCGGGGCTATTCGCACTGCGATGAGAGGGATCAACTCTCAGTTTAACACCAATTTCGACTATATGAGGTGTTGGATGCGTGTTAGGAAGCTCAAAAACCGTTTCAGGGTGTTTAGTTGGCTGATCCATGTAAGCGGTGTTCATCACAATGAAACCACACACCAAATCAACTGCGATCCAGAAATGTGGGAGCACATCTGTCAGGTAAAATCTAACTTTATGCTCTACTTAGTTTGCATTACATGTATTTGGTTTACAAGGTTATAAAGTATCATTGTCATGTAGAAAGAAAGGTTGGCTGCTGCGTACATGGAACAGGGGGAAAAGAAGTATGATGAGCTGAAGTACCTTTTCCAGGAAGGTCCTCATCCAGCCGAAGAAGCCTTACCCGAAGTTATCGAGATCTCAAGCGACAATGAGAATCACGGGGACATAGTCTTAGCCCAACGACGTCTCTTTGCTGAACCCACTGAGAACGAATTCTGGAATGAATTGGCAGATGTAGGCGAAGACGGCTTTGACATAGGCTCTGACAGTGAAGTGAATCAGTCTTCCGTAAACTCTACCACCGAACATAAAGAGGCTAAGATGACAAAGCTTACCAAAAAGACAAACTACGGCCCGGGACACGGGTGCGAGGGAAGTTCCACTGCTTCGTATTCACCTTTCAAGAAGGTTTAGGGTAGCCTTCACCTAGTTATCGATGGCGAAATTTGTAGGTGATCTTTATGTTGGCTTTCATGCACTTTTAGATTTATGTCGTGTATTTTTCAGTCTCATTCCAAGAAGGCTATACTATTAGCCATCGAGTTTGAAGTCCACTAGTAGGACCACTGTGGATTAGTATTCCAAGAAGGCTTTACTGCTAGCCATTCAATTTGTAATCCACTTGTGGGACGTGTTTTAGTTAGTTATGTATTGCTACCTACGTTGGAAGTTTTTAAATGCAATAAAGTTCCCCTTTTTTTCTTTTTCTTAAAGTTTACAGGTGCTCTAGACGTTTATATAATTAAATACCATTCATACAGACGACTCCAAGATATTAGCCCAAAAAAGGTTGTACATCGTTTGGAAAGAAAAGGCAATCAATATTGACCAAAGGCACAATTACTAATCTGTTTGAGACGAAATGCTATGATTGTTCACACAATGCACCTAAATATAAATGATTTTATTATTATGTAAAGAAAGCAAGGATGTTCAAAGTATTACACAATGTTTATCATGTTATGGAGTCTTGTTTTGTTTTGCAATGTGGCTGCGTAAGTTTAATAATGAAACTAGAATTTTCGTGGCATGAAGATAGTTGTTACAGTGCCATAAAGAATCATGTGTGACCTAAAATAAGCTTCTTAGCCAAGTGAAAACAATAAAACACAAGCCTAACTGCACAAGCTCATACAATTGTATAATAATTTTACCCAACAATCAAGAAATGATAAAGTCAATCTTATAGATTAAAACGTTGCACAATATGTCCAATTCAGAGACAACATGTGTCTCAAAAATGGTTCCTGCCACAAACAAATATTTGATAAATCACATGTTTGGTCTTACAGATGACCCATACTACAAATTTACACAATTGTTGCAGAATATTAACAAAAAAATAACTTGAAATCCTCATTTGTATTACTTCCTCTCACAAAAAATAAAGCTATTTTTCAAATCAGATTCACTAAAATTTCATAAGATAACCATTGAGGGAATCTTGAAGGAAGCTGTTCAAATGAGGTATCGACAAAAATATTCCACCCGCAAGTCAAAGATTTCCAGCAAGCTTCATCTTCACAAACTCTTCTTTAGCATGAAGTGGCAGGCTAAAGAAGAGCTCCATGTCCTCAGTGTTTTTTACGAGAAGCTTCGAAACTAGAAGCTTTTCTTGCAGGTTAAATCCAGCCATGTCATCAACAAAATTCCACACCTCTTTTCTGGCAGTCGAGATGTCGTACTCGTATCCGATCCGAGTTGCAATTTCTCCTAGCCTTGTGCTAGTTGTCTCACAGAACCTTCCGAGGAGGTCACAAACTGCCTCAGAATTATCAAAGCCCTTCCTCTTCTTCCCTCCTTTACCCTTGCCATTGACACTGCCAGTCTGATTTGCCTCACATGAATTTGGTACCTTACCCTTTCCCTTTTTGCCAGCACTACTAGGTTCAGCAGCAGCAAAAGGAGTCTCACCTGACTCGCCAAATCCGTCAAATAATCGACTAAATCCATCAAACTCATTGCTCTCATCCTGGTTGAAAAGTTTGATATTTAAACTTTAGAGAAGGTACATAAAACATAATATTAAAATGTGTCAATTAAAGAACAAGTTACAATCAAGAAATAACATCTACCAAACAAAGTAGTCAAACTGTGTGTGCACATATGACATACGAACTCAAGATCTATGATATGTATTCAACTTTGTAATCACAGCAGAAACAGTGATAATGGTTGGTAATGGGTAACACCTGCACAGTTGGCTCGTTCAATACGTGGTTAACAGCATCCACAAAACTCTCGGAGTTCTCGCCAGTGGCCCGGTCCTTTCCGAAAATTTCGCACCAGTCCTCATAATAAGGCCAGGACTTAAACCTCATGACTTTTGCAGCCGGATCAACCTTATACAAAGAAAGTGATGTACGTGTCAGCAAAAGCATGTAATAGCATAAGCAATTATATGACGAAAAGAATACAAGTATGGCTTGAAAAAAATTCCAAAATATTAGCAAATTTAGAGGTATTTACCTTAAAATACTCGTCCCATGCTTCTTGGGTTGCCTCGATCATTTTGGTGAAATGGTTATAGCCAATGCCACTCCTAGCAAGCATCGAGAAAAGGCTCCCATGGCTTTTCTTCCACCCATGGATCTTACTATTTATGTGCGGATTCCCTTTTAGGTCGGTACCGGGGAATGTTTTGCACATAAAGGTCTCCAATGCATTAAGATAACCCGGTCGGAAGCCGTTTTCCGATTTCCAGCCGGTCAAGATAATTTCTTTCAGACCGATGATGAGTTGTTCCTCTTCTTGTCTACTCCAGCAACGACGTCCCTTCTCGTTTCTCGATCGAACCTGTCGCACATTTTGGAGATTGGCACCATCCATCTATAAAAAAAAAAAAAAAAAAAAGTAAATTGCTGTTGGAGCATATTAAGTTATCAATTGAATTTAATATGAGAATGGAAACCTAAACCTAATAAATTAATTTTTGATTACACTGCACACTGTTTAATAGAATGCGAATAGTATCCCTATTTAATAAATTACTATATTGTCTACAAAAATGTAAATGTTAAGCTTACTCACTGAAATATTCTACCAAAAACCCTTGCAATACAATAAATTGTGTCAGATTACCATGATGGACACCAACAATATCATGCACAATCCACATGCTAAAATTAACTCCAAAGTCAATTAGAAGACAATCATTTGGATATACAAACAAGATTTTAAACTGAAAATTTATGGGATATGCTTTGGCTTAGCATAACAGGTCATAATGTTCAACATTTTATTACCCTATCAATGAAATTACTCGTCTATAAGCAATGCAAAACATGATGTAAAAAATCGTAAATATAGGGCATGAAGAAATAAATGCGAAATTAATTATATTCGACTAGAAGCTCAATAATAACGGGAAATTATCAATCACTTGAATCCAGAATAAGTAAAGTTACAGCCATAACACTAACAAAAAGAAAAAACAGAAACTGATATCAGTGTAATGATACATGTTTTACAACAAATTACGAACTAAACCTAGACATCCTCCATTCATCGAACATTAACCTAGCTAAGGCTTCTCGCCGGTTTGACCACTCAAGTGTTGGCTCGACCGAGTCTATGTATGTTTGGTGTTCGTCATCTTCGTGTAACACTTCTACATCGTCTAAGTCATCAAGCAATGGATCTAAAGGCATCTCGTTACGAAGGAAGTTGTGAAGTAAAGTGCAGCCCATTATTATCCGGTTTTGTGCTTTAAGCTTGTAAAATGATGGGCTTCGAAGAATCGCCCATCGTTTCTTTAGAAGCCCAAAAGTGCGCTCAATGACATTTCTAGATTTCGAATGACACATGTTGAAGTACTCTTGGTAGGTCTGTGGTGCCCTAGACCCCTCCCCCCATTCCTCTAAGTGATACCGAACTCCCTTATAAGGAGTTAGAAAGCCGTCAGCATTCATATATCCGTTATCGCACAGGTAGTAGTGACCTTTGGATCCAAATAAAAAAAAAAGAAGGGGAAAAAGCTAAATAATTCAATTTCACAAAGAAAACTCTAAGGTTTGTGCATTATAATTCAAGTTTTAGATTCGAACCTTGTGGTACCCTAAAGCCATTTTGCCTACTTACCATGTCTCGTAATACCCTACAGTCGGCGGCTGAACCTTCCCAGCCCGTTAGCACATATACGAACCTCATATCCCGTTCACATACCCCAAGGACGTTAACAGCTATATCTCCTTTCCGTGTCCTATACCGCCCCTTATCGGAATCAGGAACAGTTACTTTGATGTATGTGACATCTAAAGCTCCTAGACAGCCCTACACAAGGGTGTGAGTAACACAAATGCTTACAAATTAATTTATTAATTAAATATCAGAGGACGTTAAGGAAATTCCCATTATTTTATTGAACTATTACCTTGAACCATCGCCAACTTGAGTTTTCGCTGCTCTCATCAATCGGTTCAGGTTTAGCTAACAGTATGGAATGTAGCCTAATTACTGCTGCCAACACAGTGTGAAAGTGCGTGCTTACAGTCTGCCCCGATCTTTTAAAATCAAATTTAACTACACAATTTTTCTTATGGTGTGACAACACCGACAAAAGCAACGCTACCTTCTCGCTAACGGTAACGTAGCGAGAATCCTTTAGACCATCGACGTGTTTCAGAAGAAAACAAAGTCGGTAGAAAGCTGGTCGGGGCATCCTCAATTGTTCTAGGCAATCAATGTCGTTTTTGGTAACTAGACTATCTAGGTGCTTTATTTGGTCTGGGATTTTGTCGGCCATAACATACCTTATCTCACGCTCACACCTACGTCGACTAGGGGCACCACTTTCTAGCTGTGTCAGCACAGCAGTAATTACGACAAAACTTGAGGACAAAATTTCCTCAACAATTTGAAAAATCTTAGCCCTTGGTCTGCCGATTTCAGCCATGTCAACAATCCTTATTACAAATAAATAAAGATTAGATTAAGTTAATTAATTAAAACACCCCTTAAACTCTATTATTCCTCAATTGCAGTGGTTGATGTTATCATAAAAAGGCATGTTTGTAACCAACACAGAAGTAAGTAAAAACACTTAACCAAATACATAACAAGAATATATAGCTAATTCTCATTAATCCATACATAGAAATTGCATTTTTTTTATAGCTAATTCCCATTAATCCATACATAGAAATTGCATTTTTTTTTTCCAGAGACGCTTGTTATGCTAATAACCACGTATATGTAATCCAAACATGAAAGTTAACTACCCAAATATATTAAATTGACAATATACATTGACACAATCAGATTTTTCAAAAAATAAAAAAGTCTGACAAATGAGTACACAATTGTAAGGTTTTAGACTATTCTACAGTCATTCAACAAATCAAGGACAACAAAGCAAACTCACAGTTTTGAAAACTTCTACTAAGCTAACTAGGTAACAAAAACATATTATCAGATTCTAATGTCAAATAAACAAAGACACAGCTCCGTCACAAAAATGTAAACCCAAACAATTAGGTGACACTGAACATGGCAGAAAAAAAATGGGTTACCCAGAAACGAATTCCATATTATTATATACAAATCCCAGATAAATTTTTTCCAGAATAAAGCTTAAGGTTGAAATTATTTATGCCTAATCAATTTATTTTCTGGAGTAAGAGGCGAGGAAGGAATAATATATATAGCGTGTTTTTGTTAGTGGTGTGAGGGTGAGGTGGCGCAATATATGAATAAGTGGGCTCTATAAGAAAACCCACCGGTGGGTTCCTTATCATTACTATATATATATATATATATATATATATATATATATATAAATATAAGCAAAATGGAGGGCATTAATGTAATTGTAGTTTTTCCTCCAAAAAAATTAGACCATAATTGGTAACTTTTTCTTATATTTGTTAAGTTCATAACTTCTTTTACTTTTCTAAAATACAAATAATTTTTTCATTTTTAATCCGATTTTATGCATAATTTACCAAATTATTCATCTTTTCACGATCTTCGATTTGACATCCATATTACATATATTATAATGAGATATTTGATTTGAATAAACAAATTGTTTGCTGGTTAACTATTTGTGCTAGAATTGATGTTTATTGTAGATTGGACTATAATATTTTGCTTTTAGTGGCAACTAAAATTAGTAAAATAATTTCTTTATAAAAAATATGAATATTTTTTTTAAATACATCTAATCAATTTATTTTATTTGACATCAATTTTCAATTTTTTTTTTTTATTTAAATCAGGAAGAAATCTCATTGTTTAAATAATGAAAGTCCTACTTTATTAAATCAAAGGCAAAAACAACAATATCTATTTTATAATCAACTTATTAAATCATCAAACCTGCTAAAATATCTTCTTATCACGACTTTGAGCATATATATAATTATGTTTTAAAATAGTTATTGAAATTATTTTTGATTACCTATTTATATTTTTAATAACGAGTATTTGTTAAAATTACTATGTTAAGGAAATTTATTCTTTGTAGCCTAAATTATCACTTTTATTATATTTGACAATCTTTTTAATTTTTGAGTTTACTAAAACTTCAATTATATGTTACACTTTCTATGCTAAATTATACTTGGTCGCACAAATCAACATTGAATGTCTTTTTTACTCTTAACAATCTAAATGAATTTGTTCTCTTTAATCATTTTTTATCTTCAAATAAATGTACTATTTATAAGAAGACTATAACATTTATATAAATAATTTATAATACCAAATAAAATACGTAAATATCAAATATTTTGAAGAAACCAAAGACTTTAATTTGTTATTCGAATCATTAAATAAATTTTGAATTTTATTTTGTTAAAATAAGATTTTATTAAATAAAAATTATTTAAGTATATTTGAAATCACCAAATGAAATGTTAAAAATTATAAATGAAAATTCAATGTTATAAAAAAAAAAATTATAATTAGAACTTGAAAGTTTATTTAGATAAATTAAAAATTAAATATAAAATAAAAGCAGGGATAATGAGAAAAGTATTAAACTTTACATTACATATGATCCAAATAAAATATCATTGTTCCTTTTATTATATATTTTATGGTTATTTTTAATTATTTATAGTTAGAACTGAAAAATTAGTTTATAAATTAAAAAAAAAAAATCGATCTATATATATACACACATATATAAGTCACAGTAGTGACAATTCTGTAAGTAATATTTTCAGCCTAAAATTTTAGATTGTGATTGATAAGTTGTTGTTATATTTGGTAAGAATGAAAATTTATTTTACTTTCTAAAGTTGCAATTTTTTTTTCATCTCTAATCTATTTATTATATATACTATATCAAATTAATCATCTTTTGACGATATTTGATTTGACATCCATATGATATATATATATATATAATAATACGATATTCTATTTAAAATATTATATTATTTGTTCGTTAATTATTTAAGTAAGATTTCAGTGTTTATTATGGGTTGTACAATAAATATAGTATTAGTTTGGAATAAAAGTAAAAATCATTCAAATAATTCTCTTTTACAAATTATTTTACTTGATTATTTCATTAAAACCACAACTAATCAGTTTGTTTTATCTGACATAAATTGTCTCAAGTTAATGTTTGATTTATAATCAGCTTATTAAATTATTGAATTTGCTAATGCTTATTTGATATAATAATAATTTTTGTTGGTAAATCACAAAACTATGATATTTGCTCATATATATAATTCTATATATGATAATTAATCTTAAAAACTTTTTATTAATTTTTTATATTTTAGATATATTAATGTTATTTTTCTATAAATAATTACAATTTGCAACCTATACTATGATATTATACAAGTTGCAACTAAATTTCTTTTAAATAAGAAAAATTAACCAACTAGAACTATATGTTTTTTAGACTTTTTGTAGCCTAAACAATACTGGGCCAAATAAACCCAATCACAATTATGTCGTCGTCTTTTTTTTTTTTTTTTTTACATTAACCAATGTTATCTTTAAATGTATAATTTAGTTGAAACTTTTCAACATATATATGAAAGTATTAAGAAATATTGGAGCACTCCTACATTTTATTTTGTTATTCCAACTTTTGAATAACTTTTGAATTTAATTTTGTTAATTTATTATTCTTTGTATATTGGAAATACCAAGTAAAGTATTAAAACTTGCAAATAAGTTTTTTCAAAAGGGGATATTTATAGTTAGAATTTAAAACTTTATTTAGATAAATTTAAATATTTAAAGTAAAATGAAAAAAATTAAAGAAAAATAAATTTCTTATAACATTATCCAATTTATTTTATTTAATAATATGAGTTGATAGTTAGATATTTATGTTTGTTTTAGCATTCATAATTAATTAAACTATTATGCACATAGGTGAAAAATGATGCAGACACAATGACTGTGTGTTTGGATTTCAAAGATAAGAAATGATCACTTTGAAAAAGATCTTTTTATATCGAATATTTATCTTAATGTTAATCTATAATATACATATATATATATCTACGTATATATAATGTAAGTTATTTTAAATTCATATATGACGTGCGTGAAACTTATATTTACATTACTTATAATTTTATTTATGTCCTTTGTCCCGAATGAACTAATATACTTCCCTAATCGTGGTGTCCCACCCCTTTTGCACACTTTCAATTTCAGGAAATAAAAATTTACATCTCTACCCTACATTAATCACATAATTACAAATATGCCATCAAATAAAGGTAAAAACAAATTTGGCTAAGTCAACATTTTTGAAAAAATAACTTTTCTCAATATGTGTGCCGGTGGACCAGTGCAAGTTCATTCGGGGCAGAGGGACTAGATTATATCATATTTAGTTTTATTAAAATCATTACTTTTTAAATACACTTCCGTGCATCGCACGGGAATATTACTAGTGTATTAAAAAGAAGGCCGAAAAAGAAATAAATGATAAAGTAAAGTAAATATGTCAAAATATTCTGCTTCAAATCTAAAAAAGAAATAAATGATAAAGTAAAGTAAATTTATCCAAAAAATTGACAAATTAAACTAAATATGCCAAATCTAATGTTCATTACTTGGTTATTATATATATTCTAACATAAGTTTCTCATCGCTAGAACATATAGCCTTGAATCTAATTTATTAAATGAGGAGGTCTTTTGGGCACTATCCGTGCAATTCGGATCATGAGTCTAAAATATTGTTATTTATGCCTAAATGTATTACTTGTGATGTGTAAAAGTATCACTGTTAAAAAATATCACGATTTGTGCTTAAATGTATTACATGATTTGAGTAAATGTATTGTTCTACTTTTACCAAGAACATGTAATAGCATCTATATATATATAATAAGCCAAGTCATCCAGAATTAGTAAGTCAAGATTTTTCCCGCCCAATTATTTAGTTACTAAGAATAGAAGTGAATTTGAATTTCGAATTTTGAATTTTGAATTATCCCATGTTATATTTTGAGATCTGGCGAAAAATCAGCAACAATAAATCTGTAAAGATATTTAAAACAGATTTCGTTATATTATTTAAAATTTTGAAATTTGAAATTTAAAAAAATCCTTATCTGATAACATATTTGCTCCTATAAATACAGTATCTTCAGTAAATGAGAATCACGTAAATGAGAATCAAATTTGCAGCTGCGTATTTTTATTTTTTATTCATTTCGCAATTTCTTTATTTCGCCACTATTTCAGTTTATTTAATTCATATTTGATTTTGCTGAGTAATTTTATTTCTTATTCATTTTGCAATTTCTTAGCTTTGTAACTATTACAGTTTTTTGGATTCACATTTGTGGATGCAAATTTCTATTATTCTGACATTCCTTAATTATTATGTGTCAACTTTGATAGATGTTTCACCATAATGGATGCTCCAAATGAACGACCTGCAAATAAAAATAAGAAATAATCAGCAACAATGAATCATGATTCTGGCGAAAACAGCTTTGAAGATTGCAAAAATCAAATTTATCTACCATCATCTTTTTCTACGGTAATATGTAATCATATAAGTTTAGGTTTATTTATTTCCTGTTATGTGAATTATTTAAATTGTTGTCAATATATTTTTCTAAGAAAAAAATAATTTGGTTTATTACATGTATACGGCCAATCGGCGAAGAATATTGGAAAAGGGTCAGAGATTCGCTAAACATTCGAGGATCCGCTGAGGTTGAAGACCAAATCTGATTTATTGTAGTAGATTTTAATTTTATAATTTTTATTTAAATAAATCAATGTATCAACTTCAATTGAATCGACATTATTCACAATTCTGATAATGTTTTAGTAAGCAATATAAAATCATTGAAGTATATATATATATTAAAATATCTCGACAAAAACGTTGTTTAGTTAAGATATTCTAAAAAGAAAAAAAAGTAGAAATATATATTTATAAATCAAAATATTTCTATTGAAAAATCCGTGGAGTTGAAAAGGTCATATATTAATTTACTTTTCAATTGGAAATCTAATTGTCATATTAAACGATCTAAATATCCAATCCAACATGGTATATATTTAATTTTGAATTGTTCATGTTGTTGAGATGTTTTAGGAATTAAAAAATATGTTACATATATGTTTTCTAGAATTTTAAAATACATCATATCTATTTAAAATTTATAGTTATATAATACAATTTATAAATAAAAAATTTTGTATATATATATATATATAGTTAGAATAAAAAAAGGCAATACATATCTAAAATCAAAGGATAAAATATAATTGAATATTAGAAGATTTAAATATCCAAACCAAATAAAACAAAAGAATAGACATGTAATTTGTTTAACATATAGTGTAAAGTGTAGTTGAGATATTTCAGGAATTTTACCTTCGTTGAAATATACTATTTCGCTAATTTAATCAACAGAATAAATATTTAGACATGTGTATATTAGAGTTTTAAATAAACTTTAAATAAATATATGGACTCCCGATTTTTTAAATTAATGTTTAACAGAATGAATATTTAGATGCGTGTATATTAAGGCGAGCCTGTTGTTTAAAAAGAAAGTGTTTGCCATATATTCAATGCATGTATATAATACAACTTATAAAATCAATTTAAAATTATTTCATTAGTATAGATATAATAAAAACATATTATAAAATTTAGATATGTAATTGAGATATTTCAGGAATAGAATAAATTGTACATATATGTATTCTATATTTTTAAAGAACGTTATATCTATTTTTTATTTATGAAATAAATATAAATAATTTTTAAATAACTAATGTGGATATATTCACTGATTAAAAAAATTTATAATTATATATTTCAATTTATAAAGCAAAGAATATTTAAATAGAATAAAAAAAGGTCATATATCTTTTTTAATAATTTGTACGATATTATTAAAACATTATAAGATCTATATTTCCGGTCAAAAAAAAAAAGAAACATAAACTAATGATTTTTTTTAAAGTTATTATGTAAAATGTAGTTGAGAGATTTCAGGAATTATATAATCAGTAAAATATGTTTTTACGCGGTATGTTTAACAGAACGTAGTTACAGAAGCGTGTATACTAGGGTTTTATATAAGTTATAAATATCTGGACCCCTTCATCCATATTTGTCACACGCAAGATTTTAGTTTCAATTGATACAGAAACAATGACTCCGGTATTCAACATGGTTGATGAACTTACTCTATCATTCAACATGGTTGATGAACTTACTCCAGAAAAAATGTTGTGGTAGTAAGGGTTCGTTTAGTCAGAGCGTACATAGCTCCTATGTGGTGACGACTAGGTGAACTTGACGACTAGGTGAACCTTACAACTACAGAAAAAATAATTCTAAATTACGATCAGAAAAATACAAAATAATTTATCTTAGAAGGTGAACCTTACAACTACAGAAAAAATAATTCTAAATTACGATCAGAAAAATACAAAATAATTTATCTTAGAACAAATTTATTTCAAATGGTGGGATATTTCTAAATTAATAGAAATTTAGAATGTTCGTTTTTTTAAAAATAAATTTAAATTGGTAATTTACAATCCGAAAATACTTAATTTCATTCGGGTTTTTTTCTTCTCCCATCTCTCTACCAAAATCTTAATAATAAATTATAATAAATTTTGGAATAGATCATACTAATTAACAATAATAAACAAATAACGAAGATATACAATCTAGAATTACAATACAATTTAATAAGATTGGGAAAAGAATATATTTTCTTAATGATTATTCCTATATAAAGTAATTTATTAGTTTAGTTCATTAATTTTTCTTTATGTTTATCTAAATCAAAATCCAACTTTATTTGTATTAATGAGCTAATCGAAAGATTTGAGGTCATCTATGTCTTTAAAAAATTTAAATCCAAATTCAACTCTATTTATATGAATCAGCTCATCATATGGATTATGAAGATTCAATTCATCCTAAAATAAAATTGTATTTTCTATGTTTTTCTTAAAATTTATTTCTAATAGAGGATATTTTGTAGGTAAACTAATAAAATATTTTATATAAGAATGATCCTTAATTTTTTTTTGTTGTTGTTTCTAATAGAAGATGTTTTGTACGTAAACTAATAAAATATTTTATATAAGAATAATCCTTTAAGATTATTTGTTTCTCAATCTTATTAATTGATATTAGATTTGAAACTTTTTGTTTCTCAATCTGTTCAATCATATCGGATTCTGGATTATGTATGTTCACTTTATTTATTATTATCGGAAGCTAAGTAAACCGATGAAATAAAAAAAAAATATATTTTCTGGAATAAGATACGAGGAAGAAATTCGTGAAAAAATTAAAATGTATTTTTATTAGTGGAAAAATCTGATTTTCTGGAGTAAGAGGCAAGGAATGAATAACACTGCAAAAGAATACAAAAGTTTTCTTTGTAACAAATTTTAATCATTTCTTTTTTTGTTATATATTATCAAATAAAAATGAATTTTTAATAAAAGGTATTGTTCATATTAATATTGATTTACTACTAGTTAAACATAATGATGATACCCAATTCGAATTATACCGTGCAACTAGTGCACATGAGAGCTTGTCTTATTAAATATATATACACACTCATATATAGAGGTGGCAATTCGGGCGACCCGTCGGGCTCGGGCCGGGCCCAATCGGGCCAATGTGTAATGTCAGGCTGGGCCGGGCCCGGCCCAAAAAATTCGGGCCTGGAAATACTAGGCCCAAGCCCAACGCACCTCGGGCCATCGGGCCAAAACGGCCCGTCTAAATGACAACATTTTATTAAACGTAAATTCTGTCATTCAAGGGAGCATTTAAATAATAACATCACATATTCACATTCCAGTAGATTCTTCATTGCAATAATGGCATCACATTTGACATTCCAGACTTCTAGTAGAATAAACAACCTCAAAAGTCAAAATGCTAAAAACATTCACATGAAAAAAAACATAAAGTCTTACACGTTCAAGAATCCACCATAACATAAACAAAAATTCAATTAAAACGTCACTCCTCCGTCAAGTCACCATCAAGGACAACATTAGAATCTTGACTCGAAAATCTTATCTCCTCCACTTCCGGTGTATCTATAAAATCGATAATAATGAGGTCAATAGCTAAGAAAACAAATAGTCTAATACTCAATAGAAAGAATGAAAATAAATAATCAATATTACCAGAGGGTCCAACTTCTGTGAACCCGTGCAACCAATTTCGAGTACAAATGAGGGCTTGCACATTTTTTCCAAGTAAACGGCTTCTATACTTTTGTAAGATGCGTCCACCAATGCTAAACGAGGATTCAGAAGCCACCGTTGTGATTGGGATACTCAAAATATCACAAGCCATGGTTGCCAATTGAGGAAATCGGTGCTTATTCACCTTCCAATAATCAAGCACATCCACATCATTTCCAACCGCACATGTTTCATCCAAGTACACATCAAGTTGCGACTTGCCATCATTCGAGGAGCTTTGTGTTATTTGTTGATGATACTCCTAAAAATACAATTACACAAAAAATAAGTGTTAAAACACAAACAATATAAAACTTTATACACAACAAATACAAGGAATTTATTGAAAGCTAAAAATGTTCTTGTACTTACTTCAAGCATGGATGGCATAAATGAAGAGCTTGCTCCACTTTTCCTTGGATTTCCTTGTCTACAAGATTGGAGATCGCTTGATGAGTTAGCTCGAGACGAGTTTGATGAAGCACCATATTCACCAAAGAGCTTATACAAGGCCTCCTTTACCGTATTCACTTTTTCTTCATGATCAAGAGGATAGAGCTTCTTATAGCAAAAAAACTCAAGAAGTTCAACTTTGCCTTCGGGTCGAGAACACATCCAAGTGCAAGAATGATAGAATATTCACTCCAATACTTATTGAATTTGGTTTTCATCCTTGATGCCATATCTTTGAGTTTCACATCCTCATTGTACAAATATTCATTCAACTTAATTTCTATGCTTGCAATTTGCATGAAATATAAGTTTGATGTAGGATAAGACGACCCAGATATCAGATTAGTGATGTGGTAAAATGGGGCCAAAAAAACTCTTATCTTCTCCGCTCTTTCCCACTCTTCACTTGTTGGACAATGTGGGTATTTATCATCATTAAAACTCAAGCTAGTGAATGCACGACGATACTTAATTGCACTTTCAAGCATCATGTAAGTAGAGTTCCATCGTGTTGCTACATCTAATCTCAAAAAGCCACCACCAACATCATTCAAGTGCACTTCTTCAACACATTTTTGACATTGTCTTAATCTCCCCTCCGTAGCCTTCACATACTTAACACTTTCTCTAATCTTATGTAAAGCTACACTCACCTCTTTTAACCCGTCATGAACAATAAGATTCAAAATATGTGCACAACACCTCACATGAAAAAATTCACCTTTACTTAACAAACCATTTTGCAAATTTATTCTCTCCTTTAAAACCTTTTGCATGACGTCGTTAGAAGATGCATTATCCAATGTGAGAGAAAAGATTTTGGAGTCTATCCCCTAATCTTTAAGTACTCCATAAGCCTTACTTGCTAGTTCAACCCCAGTATGTTGACAATCTAACTCAACAAATGCAAGTAATTTGCTATTCAACTTAAAATCATTATCAACATAATGAGCTGTGAGAGTCATATAACCTTGTACAGTTACAGCAGTCCATACATCAGAAGTCTAACAAATTCTACCAGGAATGGAAGCTAACTCACCCTTTAGCTTTGCCCTTTCACCTAAGTACACATTCCAACAATCTTTTTTTGCGGTATTTCGAGAAACAGGTTTAAAATCAGGATTCAATATTTTGTTCACCTCCCAAACACCTTCATAGTCAGCATAACTAAATGGAAGATCATGCAAAATGATACTTTTAGCAAGTGCCTCTCGATAGGCATTGCTATCAAATATCCATCTCTTTGTGCATGCATTTTGATTATCTAGCATATCCCTCATATCATGGTAACGGGGAAGTTGAAGACATTTATTAGAATGACGCCTAAGATGCGTAGTACCCCCAGTAGATGCACAACTAAGAAGTTTCCCACAACCCTTGCATTTGCACTTTTCTACCCATCAACCAACTCCTTAAGTTTTTCAAAATGTTGCCACACCACAGACTTTTTTTCTTTAACATTAGCAGTAACATCATCTATAACATTTTCACCACTAGTCTTAGTATTTACTTGTCCCTTTTTAACCCTAGTCTTACGCTTTGCACCAACAGTATATGAAGAAGTACCTGCAGTGCTCTTAGCACTAGGGGTGGCGGGAGGAGAATCCAACATTACAAAGTCGTCTTCATCATTGAGCAGTTCCAATTCCTCATCGATATTTGCTAGATTTATTCCAACGCCTTTCATTCTTGCTAATCTAAAAATAAGGAAGCATCGCATCAATCAAATGAAACCAAAACAGTATAAACAATTAAATAATATCAATTTCAAGACATTTACTAAATAAAAAGAAGAGATTATAATAGACACTTGGTAAAGAAAAAATCACATTTCCACCATTTTTTTCAGTGTTAAATTAGTTATATAACAACCCCTTGAATTATATGGAAAATGTTAATCACCATTTATATATAAACAGGAAGAATACAAATATGAAATATATACTCAATTCAATATGCATATTAGTAATTTAGTATATTACATACATGTCAGAACTCAGAAGAACACAAATATGAAATATATACTCAATTCAATATGCATATTTGATATTACATACATACTCAATTCAATTGATATTACATACATACGTACACAAATCAAACAAAAAGAAATGAATCGCTATACTATCCAACTCGACCAACACGCAGAGCATCCGAATTCTAGAGTCACGTGTGCATCAAAGCACAATCACAACTAAAAATAAAACAAGCACTAAGCTGCATCAAATTCGTGACTTACTATCAGACCAATCAAAATAAGGCTTTTAAGTACAATAAGAAGGGAAAAACTACATATTTCAGGGTATCTTGGATACATATATATGTATGTATGTATGTATGTATATGTCAGGATTAAGAATTTATTGAAGACGTTACAAGTATATTTGCTGGTTTCACATCCCTATGTACAATCCCAATGCTATGCAGATATAGCAGAGCTTTTGCTGCAAATAGAAAACATGAAAAGTGTAAATACGAAATCCAAATTCAAACTCATAACTCATATGGCACAGTAAGATTAGAAGACAAAACTGTAAGGAAAATATTCTTCCAGCACTAACCATTCAAACTAATAATAGGAGTTGATCTGAAGGATTTGGGAATAATAACAGATCTGTCAAATTTCACATTTCAGGCACAGTGAATACTCGAATAATCATCTCTTTTGATTGCTAAATGTTAAACATCAAGGATTCAAGGTCGATGTATCATTATCATTTATCAACATCTCCAGAAACTTCAGAAACCGGATGAATAATCATCAAATTTAGCAATATCAGATCAATTAAACATCAGTCATCACTAATCACGATTCACGCCTTTAGCTCAATTAAGCAGCAACCGTAGCTCAATTATGCAACAACAAAGAATTAAAATCCTCAAACGCAGAAACCTGAAACAACAGCGTAAAACAGAATTCATAACCTTATACGAACACTTGGATAGCGGCGGTCGGCAGCGCGAGTGGAGGTAGCGGCGGCCGGCAGCGAGAGCAGCGGCAGGAGGCGCGAGCAACAGCGGCGAGCAGCGGCGGGAGGCGCGAGCAACGGCAGCGCGAGCAGCGGCAGGAGGTGCGAGCGGCGGCAGCGCGAGCGGCGGCGGTGGGGATGGCAGTCGGAGACGAGACGGCGGCGCTTGGTTTCAACTTTCAAGGTTTTGGGGGAGGGGGAGGACTGTGCGTGCGTCTGTGTGAGTGTGACTGTGTGTATGCGTTCAATTTTTGGGGGTGGGTCACGTGGGTGGGGGCCTGTCTAGAGTGCAGGGCCTGCAGGCTGTGCTGTGCAGCAAATCAATTCAAAAAAAAAAAAACACCCATAATTATCGGGCCGCCCACGGCCCACGGGCCAAGCCCGAGCCCGGCCCGAAAAAAAAAGGCCCGATCGGGTCGGGCTACATAGGCCCGAAATTTTTCGGGCTTCTATTTTTTAAGCCCAGCCCGGTATATATTTCGGGCTTTGTGGGCCGGCCCATCAGGCAGGGCTGTTTTTGCCATCTCTACTCATATACCATGTATTTGAGAAATTTAAACAAAAACAACAGCAAAATTTAAACAAATATGAAATCTTTTTACATTTATATCATATATGCATTATAAAAAATTGAAGGTCCTGAATATCATATCTTTTTGGAGGTAAAAATTGCACATGCATCTTGTAAGAAGAAAAGAGGTAAAAACATATGATATCACCACCATTACCCTCCCCCCCACTTCTTGCTTTATTTTTGTTTATTTAAAACTGAACTTGGAATTCTCCGCTCATTTGCCCCTTTCACGGCTATAGAGAGAAATTGAAATTGAATTGAATTTGGGTTTGCCCTAATAATCAGCAGCATGGAGACTCGGGAATGTGAAGTTTGCAGGTCAATCGACCCTGTACTGTTTCACAACATCCCTCACCGTGGCGTACTCGCCTTGCTCTGCACACCCTGCGTACTCCGCTATCATCCCGGCGACTTTTGCCCCATTTGCTTTGAGGATACCACCACCAACAACCGCATCATGTGCCACCGCTGCCCCGCCTTCGCCCACCTCACTTGCCTCCCCTCATCCTCGACCTTCACCTATCTCTGCCCCCAATGCTCTGACCCCCCCTCGGTTTCCTTCTCCGCTTATTCTCCCAAACAATTGCTATGTGCAGCCAAAATCGCCGCATTATCTATGCACAGGGCGGCGGCCATGGCTAGAGCTGATGCCGAGCAGAAAGTCAGAGGAGCCATAATGGCAAGACAAAAGGCCAAAGAAGCTATTGAGAGGGCGGTCCAATTGGTGATGCAGGATGAGTCCGAGGTAGACGATGGCTGATCCTATTCAAGGATTATATTGTTTAGAAATGCTGAATTTCAAGTTCAATACACATTGGATTCATTCCAGGATACAAATTGAACCTATTAGCATCTCGCATTTTTTTCTTAACTGCTTTTGCCTGCTTCTTTACAGTCATATGTTACTCAATTGGGTTTGATGAAGTGTATGCACTTAATATGCGACTTAATGTTTGCAATCCATTATAAATTTCCCCTGCACTTTGAATCTATACCAAATTTTCAGAAAGCACATCAACTTATATTTTGATTTATCCCTCTGATGGCTTTCTATTTTTGATTAACTCACGCATCTTCAATTCTAAATGTTGCATGTGAACTTGGTAGTGCTTGTAGGAGGTAGATTGTTGTGCAAAGGATTTGTGGATTACGTAATACCATATCCAAGTGGATTTGAAATGAACTCTTTATTGTGCGGATTTGAGAGCCACATCTTGAATTTCAGATGCCTAATCCAATGACAACCTCAAGGTAATTGCAAACAGTAGCAGATTGCAGATTAGCCAAAAACGAAGCCGACACTATCTGTCTAGTAATAGTGGGAGAACCTCCTTTGGAATAGGGTACACGAGAGTAGTAGATGGAGTTAAAGATTTTCAAACATGTTGGATTAGACTAGTTGAATACATCTTTTGAGATAAGATTGCTTGTGTTTCCTGGGAAAATTTTGGGATAGAGTAAAGTGGCTTCTGATCTGCACGCTCTTTTGTTTTTAAGAATGAGCGTTGAAAATATTCATTCTGGTGAGGTTGGAAGGGCCTACAGCGTTTGAGATGATGGATTTTAACTATTTGGTCTACATGCAATTACTAGCCTTTGTTGCTGTTAGACTCTTCAGTTAAAGAAACATAAAATGTTGTTTGGTTTATCAGTAGTCCTGAATCATTCCGTGAAATCCTTTCTCATACGAAGCTAGAAATGTCAACCAACTTGTTACAAATAAGCTTGCGGCTTATGGAGAAAGGCTCGGGGAGAGAGTCATGGATTTATGATTTTATTCATTCAAGTTACTTTCACTGACAATCAATCTATGAAACGATGTGCACTTTCAAAGTATATTCGTGCCTTGTAGACATTGATTTTACCGTAGCCGTCCCCGTCCCCATCCCCATCCCCGATTACTTATAAGCATTTTCATTTGACAACTACCAGTACGACATCGACAAATTGAAATTCAGAGTCGAGCCAAAATTCTGAAGAAAATGAATGGCTTATCTTCCATTTTGTACGAATTTCCTCATATTTTTCAGTATACAAGAAGCAGCAGCTTTGAATCAGACTTAAATCTGTGATGATAGGATGCAAAAAGCAAAAAGAGGATTTATAAGGCATGGATGATCAAGAAAGCGAATGTCTGCAGTTTTGGGTTTGAGATGGATGCGAAGGTTGTTGTCGACGTGTTGGCAGGTGTAATAGTATAGTCTGGCTAGGTATTGTTATCTTTGTGATAGAAACCTTTATTTTCTATTCATACGCATTTTTGTTTGCAATCTACTTTTGTTCCTTCTCTCCAACACAAGTGACATTTTGATGTTGGTATTAGGATAATGTGTTTAATGTTGTATTGTATATTTAGCTTAGTAATTGCTATCCCACATTGGTTGTGTGAATCCAATAATCTTGTTGTAATTGTATAAATCATGTTAATATTTTTTAATGATAAGTGTGGAAAATTATCTTTTATATGGTATCAAAGCCATTTTTGGCTAAACGGCTTATTTTCAGTAAATAAAAGATCCTCCTTGAGCTAATATCTCCCACGCAAGTCAGCAACTCTATTACCCTACCTCACAGTTTTCTTCTTTCTTCTCCTTCCATGGCGGCGTCCAACAGCAACATCACTCCCACCCAGTTTGTTGCCTTCAACGTCTCAACACAGGCCCCATTGAAACTGACCTCCGCCAATTATATGGCCTGGAGCATTCAGTTCCACACTCTCCTGACTGGTTACGACCTTTACGGTTTCGTCGACGGCAGCCGTAAGTGTCCCGTTGCTATGCTTCCTGCTACTGTTGCTGATCCCAAATCTGCACCCTCGAATCCCGCTCACCTTGAGTGGATTCGACAGGATCAGTTGATCCTCTCGGCCAAAATTGGCTCCCTTTCCCCCTCCCTCATTCCGTTTATCTCCTCGACCAAAACCTCCCGTGATGGATGGCTCATTCTCTCTAATACCTATGGCAAGCCATCCCGTGATCGTATCATGTCGCTCAAAAATAAACTTCACAATCTCAGTAAAGGTACAAGCTCTGTTACAGATTATATGATGAATATAAAAAGTACCGTTGATGAACTCGCCCTCCTTGGTGTTGCCACTGATAACGAAGATCTTGCTATTCGCATTATAAATGGTTTGGATGAATCTTATCGTGAATTATCCCATGCGATTCAGGCCCGGGATTCGTCTATCTCCTTTGAAGAACTCCACGAAAAGCTTCTTAGTACTGAGGCCCAATTTGCGTCTCGGTCTCCGCCCTTGTCGCAGCAGCCCACGACGACGTTCACTGCTGGTCGACACCAGTCCCGCCACTTGCCCAGTCGCGATCAACAGCCCTTTGTGGGTGGCTTCACTCGAGCTCGTACTCAACAGTCCTCTCGCTCCTCGCCCTCGAATGCCCCTAGCCTTATCTAGGCAATTGTCAACTATGTGGCACTCAAGCCCATTCAGTCTGTCGCTGCCCCAACTTCGATCCCACACCAGTTTCCTCTCAGAACCGAGTATCGTGGCCTGCCTATTCCTCGCCTTCGGCACACACTGCTGCTGCTGCTGCGTCCACCTCGGAATGGATTCTCGACTCCGGCGCGTCGCATCATATTACTTCTGACTTACACAACCTTTCACTCCATTCCCCGTACACCGGCACCGACGACATCATCATTGGAGATGGTAAAGGTTTGTGTATTGAACATATTGGTTCCTTAAAATTTTCAGCAGCTCCTATGTTACGTTTTGATAATGTGCTTGTGGTTCCATAAATGGTGAAAAATCTCATCTCCGTCTCCAGTTTGTGCCATCGTAATAATGTTGTTGTCATTTTTTCTGCCACTGGTTTTCAGGTGAAGGACAGTCACACGGGGGGTATTCTTCTCCAAGGACCTCGGGTTAATGAACTTTATGTGTGGCCAACCGCGTGTACTGCATCGTCTCCTCATGCCCTTATCACTGTCAAACAACCAATGCCTATTTGGCATGCTCGGTTAGGTCACCGTCTACTAAATTTTAAACTTTATTCTATCTAGTCACAAACTTGTTGGTGGTTTTGATTGTATTTCGTATCGTTGTGTTAAGAGTCATAAGTTACCATTTGCTGACTCTTCCTTACATTCCCCTAGACCACTTGAGTTACTTTATTCTGATATTTGGACGTCACCTGTTTTATCTGTTGATGGTTTTTGTTATTATGTTATATTTGTTGATCATTTTAGCAAATATGTTTGGCTATATCCCCTCAAACGAAAATCGGACGTTCTTCCTACGTTTACTACGTTTAAACTCCTCGTTGAGAATTTCTTCAAAACCACCATCACTACGCTCTACTCCGATAATGGAGGGGAGTTCATTGCCCTTCGTGCTTTTCTTCAAACTAGTGGTATAACCCACCTTACTACTCCACCACACACCGACACTGTCATATCGTCGATACTGGCCTTGCCCTATTCCATAATGCGTCTATGCCTCTTTCCTATTGGACATACGCTATGTCTACTGCCACATACCTCATCAACCGTCTCCCCAAAATTGATCTAAAAATGCTTTCTTCCTATGAAAAACTCCTTAACCAGCCCCCTAACATCCTCAAACTCCGTGTCTTTGGCTTTTGATGCTATCCCTGGCTTCGCCCATATTCCCCTCACAAACCAAGTGATCGGTCAGCACCATGTGTATTTCTTGGGTACTCCACTACACAGAGTGCCTATCTTTGTCTTGATGTCTCCTCGAATCGTCTTTACACTTCTCGACATGTTGAATTTATCGAACATGTCTTTCCATTTGCGTCTCACGTGTTCGCTTCTACTATTTCTTTTGAATCCCCGTCTTCCGCCTCTGTCCCCGTTCCACCTCCTATGCAGCACATCCCGTTGGCTCCGCCTATGTCACCCCCTCCGCGACCTCCTTCACTAGTGCATGTTGCCCCCGCTCCTCATCCGATGGTTACTCGCTCCAAGAATCAGATTTTCAAGCCCAATCTGCGTTATTGCTTGACTTCCTCTCTTGACTCAGCAGTTGAGCCCACTTGTGTAACTCAGGCTTTATCTGATGGTCGCTGGCGTGAGGCCTTGTCCACTGAGTTTACTGCTCTTTTGAACATGGTACATGGGATCTTGTGCCTCCTGATTTGTCTCAAAATATTGTCGGTTGTAGGTGGGTCCTTCGTATAAAACGTAAATCGGATGGTTCTATTGATAAATACAAAGCACGTCTTGTTGCCAAAGGGTTTCATCAGCGACCCGACATTGACTATTCTGAAACTTATAGCCCGGTTGTTAAACCAACCACAGTTCATCTTGTTCTCAGTCTTGCTGTTACTCATGGTTGACCTCTTCAACAGTTTGATGTCAACAATGCATTCCTTCATGGTACTCTCACTAATGATGTTTACATGGCTCAACCTCCTGGATTTTCTGACAAGAACTTTCCGAACTATGTCCGCAAATTATGTAAGTCCATCTATGGTCTCAAACAGGCGCCTCGTACTTGGTATAATGCTCTTCGGACCTTCTTATCTGGCATTGGCTTTCGTCACATCCATTATGACGAATCCCTATTTGTTTACAATGATGGAGGTATCCTGGCTTATTTTCTTGTTTATGTTGATGACCTCATACTTACCGGGAATAGTTCGACATTTCTCCAGCGGGTGGTCTTTGATCTTGGCTCCAGGTTTTCTATCAACCTTGGTTCTCTGTCTTATTTTTTGGGAATTGAAGTTCTTCGGGGTACTCACCATTTTTTTCTTTCTCAACGGAAGTATGTTATTGATCTCATTGCCCGTCATAACATGCTCAATGCTAAGCCGGTTACCACCCCTTTGGCCACCTCCGCCACTCTTATTCTCAGTGATGGCACACTGCCTGCTGATGCCACTCTATATCGACAGGTACCGGGCAGCTTACAATATATGCATGTTCATAAGTTGTCTCAATTTATGCATGCTTTGACTACCACTCATTAGGTTGCAGTTAAACGTCTTCTACGGTATCTTAATGACACTCGAGATGTTGGTATTACTCTTCGACCCACCTCTCCCCTCTCCCTTCATTGCTTCACAGATGCTGACTGGGCGGGTAATGCTAATGACCGCACCTCCACTAGCGCTTACATTGTCTTTCTGGGTTCTAATCCTATCTCTTGGGCATCTCGGAAACAATGGTCTGTTGCACGTTCTTCTACAGAGGATGAGTATTGCTCCATTGCTTCTGCTGCTGCTGAATTACAATAGACTCAGTCTCTACTGTGTGAGCTTGGGTTTGCTCCGTCTACTTCTCCTGTTGTTTATTGTAATAATGTTGGCGCTACTTAATTGTGTTCCAATCTCGTCTTCCACACCCGAATGAATCATATCGCCATTAACTTCTACTTTCTGCGCGACTTGGTCAAAACTTCCAAACTGCGTGTCTCTCATGTTTCATCGGTTGATCAACTTGCAGATGCTCTTACCAAACCTCTTTTTCTGGTGCGCGGTTACAATTACTCATGTCCAAGATTGGTGTCCAATGGTGCTCCATCTTGAGGGGGCGTATTAGGATAATGTGTTTAGTGTTGTATTGTATATTTAACTGAGTAATTGCTATCCCACATTGGTTGTGATAAAACCAATAATCTTGTTGTAATTGTATAAATCATGTTAATATCTTTTAATGATAGGTGTGGAAAATTATCTTTTATAGTTGGATTGTAATGCTTTTCTCTAGGTAAAAAGCTCTTGGATCTGTTATTTTGAATTCAGACTCTTTCTTGTATTTCATGTTGTATCTATATTAAGGTAAAATACAAAAGCAAAACATCGAAATGATTTAGAATTAGGCATACGCTAAACATTTGATCAATTACATTTTAGTTATAAATAAAACTGGAGGATACAAGTTGTCACCCCTTAACATGCTGGGCATCGAAGTCTACTATGAACCCTTAAGGGGCCACATTGTGCTACATGATTGTTGGTTTATGGGATCCGCTCCGGCCAAGTTTGTTTATATATAATATATAATATATATATATATATATATATATATTATTTTTTTAAAATTTCAGTCGATAATTTTTTTTTAAAATGTGAAATATTCACCCTACTTTCAAATTGGACTAGAGAAGTGATATATATTTTGGGACCAATATAAAACGGAATTGAACAAGTTAGGGGTTGAGACAAAGGGAATAATAAAGTTACAATATTATATGGTTAACTCCGCGAAGGACAAAGTGGGATCGTTTTAGTTGTTGATGAAGCTAGCTAATGTATATTATATTTTGTGATGCAAATGGGTGTATAAAGTGATGTGACCAAGAAGGAAAGCAAAGACCCCAGGCCCAGTGTTGCCTTGAAAACTCCTTAGCTGTTCAAGTGAGGTTGGACAACAAGAAGGCGATCACTCAGATGCCAATGGACGTTATATACAATGCATTTTTCTGCCCTATATCAATCACTAAACTCATCATTCTTTTCCACATCTATTGAAATATATTTCACTTTCCACCAACCAAATTCTAGCCATGGTAAGTTGATGACTTTCCTCATAATTGATTGCTAATTTATGGATATAATGCTGGGGAAATGAACATAAAGTTAGTTCTGGTTTATCTTGGGCAATTAATGTTGTTTATCATATGCATGTAGGGAGGAGACACGGAGCCAGGTACGATTAGTCCATCGGAGATGAAGGGGAAGGGAGGTTTTAGAGCTACATCTTTCATTTATGGTAATCATCAAAGCTTTGAACTTTTTTTGTTGCAAAATAACATGAAAATATTTGATTGATTTAATTGTTGTTGTAGTTTTGGCGGCGTTGGAGAACATGGGATTTGTGGCGAACATGGTGAGCTTGGTGCTCTACTTCATGCACAAGCTCTACTTTGACTTGTCTGGTGCTGCAAACACTCTCACAAACTTGATGGGCTCCACTTTCTTGCTCTCCATTCTTGGTGGATTCATTTCCGACACTTACATCAATAGGTTCCACACTAGTCTCATTTTTGGGGCCCTTGAAATCATGGTAAATAAATCCATTTATTAATTATATATATGTTAGCTTTCTTTGTAACACAAATGTTTTTTTACCGACATATCTCCAAGTTTGACAACACTTCAACGAAGTTTATTTTCCTCCTGCTCGATGTGTAGGCTCTGGTGATGATGACAATTCAAGCGCACACCAACAGTCTGCTACCACAACCATGCATCGGGAAGTCGACGTGCATCGAAGGGGGACCCGGGGTGTACTTCTACACGTCTTTGTGTCTATTCGCACTGGGGGCGGGTGGCATGAGGGGTGCCCTACCCGCACTTGGTGCCGATCAGTTTGATGAGAAGGATCCAAATGAAGCAAAGGGTCTGGCTAGCTACTTCAACTGGCTACTGCTCAGCATAGTTTGTGGTGCAACATTTGGAGTAACTGTCATTGTTTATGTTGCCACCAACAAGAATAACCACAACTGGTGGAAGGGTTTTCTCATCACCACTCTTGCTTCCTCTGTTGGTCTACTTGTTCTTGCACTGGGGAACCGTTTCTACCGCCTTCGACTCCCCAAAGATAGCCCCCTTGTCCGAATCGCGCAGGTATACTTGATATTAACTTGATTCTTACTTTAATTTGATTCATTAATTTTAAATGTGTAACCATCAGGTTATTGTTGTTGCGATAAAAAATCGTCATTTGCCACAACCGGAGAGCTCGAGTGAGTTGTACGAGGTTAACAAGAAAGGTTTAGAATCAACAACGGAAATTATTCCTCATACTCAACAATTTAGGTACTCTGGGGACCTTTTTCTTGTAACTACACTTTATATTCGAGCTGGCCGTTTATTGTTTCGGTTCTTAAACCAGATGTTTGGACAAAGCAGCCATTCTCCCGGAGAACACAGAACCCTCAAAATGGAAAGTTTGCACTGTAACACAAGTGGAAGAAGTGAAGGTCCTAACAAGGATGCTTCCAATAATAGCAAGTACCATCATAATGAACACATGTCTGGCCCAGCTCCAGACCTTCTCAGTCCAACAAGGTTACATAATGGATCCCCATCTAGGCTCATTCAAAGTCCCTGCTGCATCCGTCCCCGTCATCCCCCTCGTCTTCATGATCATCCTCATCCCTCTCTATGAATGGATCTTCGTTCCTTTTGCGCGTAAATTCACCAAGAACCCAACAGGCATCACGCAACTCCAGCGCGTAGGAGTCGGTTTAGTCCTCTCAGCTGCCTCTATGTCGGTTGCAGCACTAGTGGAGGTGAAGAGGAAGCACAGGTCCATAAACACGCACAGGTTGGAGCCAATTAGTCTCTTCTGGCTGTCTTTCCAGTACGGCATATTTGGCATTGCTGACATGTTTACACTGGTGGGGTTGATGGAGTTCTTCTATAAGGAGGCCCCAGAGGGGATGAAGTCGCTTTCGACTTCTTTTACGTGGATTTCCCTTTCGTTTGGGTATTTCTTGAGTAGTGTTTTGGTGGACGTAGTGAACTCTGTGACCAAGAGTATTGCGCCTAGTAAGCAGGGGTGGTTGCACGGACTTGATCTTGACGGTAACAATTTGAACCTGTTTTACTGGCTCTTGGCAATCTTGAGCGTGCTCAACTTTTTCCACTACCTATATTGGGCAATGTGGTACAAATACAAGAAAGGTGATGATGACAAGTTTCATGCTGTTGTTAAGGATGCGACTCCGGTGTCGCAGTCGATTAGCGCAGTTCCGTTCCTTGTAGCGGCTGCTGTGGAGGAAGGCGAGTCAAAGGCCGAGGAAAAGAAAGAGGGAGAATGAGATCAGTATCGTTGGTGATTATATATAGAGTGGTGGTGTTGGAAGGTTATGCAATTAATTTTTTTTCCCTTTTGCATCTGGATTTATGTGTGAGATCTTTGGTTGGATTTGCATGCATAGATCATTTGAAATAAGAATGTAAAAGAAGGCTTTAGAAGAAATGATGATTTATTTTTGGTGCATTATTTATCTAGTTTAGTCGGAAGTGTGCTTTGCACCTAAAATGATCATAGAATATTTGGTTATTCACTATTGAACGTTTTTACTATCAAACAAGTCTTTGAAGTGGCTTCCCAATAAAAAGATCTACAATCAAAACCTTCTTGCCGAAATTCCCTTTTTATGTCCTCTGTTAGATTTTATATAATCCATAGATATACAAAGCACAAGAGGGAAACTATTGATCAATTTGTATATATATTGACTGTGTTGTAAAAATAGAACATAAGAGACCCTTTATGTAGGGCCAAAATCCAAAAAGAAGACAAAATGACCTCCACAATGACCTCCACTAAATTGACCTCCACTAACCTCCACTAATATAACCTCCACTAATATAGCATAAAAGCTAACATTTAATTTAACATCCCCCCTCAAACTCGCGATGGTGTCGTGATAAACATCGAGAGTTTGTCAAGGAAGAACCGGTGTCGTGGGAGGGTGTGTGCCTTCGTAAAGAAGTCTGCAAGCTGCATCGAGGATGAGACAAAGGGCAAGGAGATGGTGCCTTGCTCAAGATGATACCGAGTAATGTGACAGTCAATTTCGATATGCTTGGTACGCTCGTGAAAGACAGTGTTGTGCGCAATGTGAATAGCACTCTTGTTATCACAATACATCGGTGTTGGCCCATCAAGAAAAATACCCATATCAGCCAATAACCATCGTAACCATACAATCTCGCAAGTGGTAGAGGGCATTGCACGATATTCTGCCTCGGTGGAAGAATGAGAGACAACATCTTGTTTCTTACTTTTCCATGAGATGAGTGAATCCCCTAGAAATATAAAGTAGCCAGTAGTGGACTTCCGGTCAGTTTTGTCACTGGCCCAATCTGCATCTGAAAAGGCACGAAGCTCCAAGGTTGATGTAGAGGGTAACAAGAGACTCTGATATAGTGTTCCCCGAAGATAACGAAGAATACGCATGACTGCAGCCCAGTGAACAGAAGTAGGAGCACAAACAAACTGACTGACAATATGAACAGCATATGCAATATCAGGACACGTAATGGTAAGATAAACCAGACTACCCACAATATATCGGTATAAAGTAGGATCAGGGAGAAGTTCTCCATCAGTAGGAGTGTAGGGAACATTGACTTCAAGAGGAGAGTCAGCCATACAGGTATCTGTGAGACGAGCCTGCTCAAGAATATCTTTGATGTATTTAGACTGAGAAAGAAGATATCCCTTTTTAGAATAAGCTACCTCAATACCCAAGAAATAGCGAAGACGACCTAAATCTTTCATCTCAAACTGACGAGATAAAGTATCTTTAAGACCTGTAATGCCTTTAGCATCATCACCTGTAATAATCATATCATCAACATATAACAAGAGCAGAATATGTCCTGCAGGGGAGGATTTGACAAATAAAGCAGAGTCATTGGTACTTTGAGTAAAACCAAGTGACAATACAACAGTGGAGAACTTATCAAACCAAGCTCTGGGCGCTTGTTTTAAACCATAGAGAGCCTTCTTGAGCTTGCACACTTGCCCCGGATGATGAGGAACACCCGGTGGCGGGGCATGTAGACTTCCTCCTTAAGATCTCCATTCAAGAATGCATTTTTAACATCCATCTGTAGAAAAGGCCACTGTCGAACAGAGGCAACAACAAGAAGAACTCGGACAGTGGTCATCTTAGCAACAGGTGCAAAAGTCTCCTCATAATCCATGCCATACTCTTGAGTAAAACCCCTAGCGGCCAACCGAGATTTGTATCGCTGAATAGAACAATCAGACCGAGTTTTAATCTTGTACACCCATCGTGAACCAATAACCTTCTGACCTGGAGGTGGAAAAACTAATTCCCAAGTACCAGTTTTGTTCAAAGCAGACAATTCCTCGTTCATAACTTCTTGCCAAAGGGGATCACGGGCTGCCTCAGAGTAGGAGGTGGGCTCACAAACAGAATTAATGTTGACAAGAAAAACAACGAAAGATGGAGAATAACAGGAATAATCAAAATCAGAAACCTGGGTGGATTTGCGAGCACGTCTAGGGTAGCGAGGTGGGTTTGGATCTGCAATCTCAAGAGGTTCTTGAGCAGTCGTAGGAGGGGAAGTGGTATCTATGTTAGTGGACTTACAGGAGTCGTTAGGAGAAGCAGAAGATGTAGGTGGAGGATCAGATGCACAATCAGTAGTAAAATGATCAATATGAAAAAGATCATATTTTGTCATATCATGGGGGGTGGGTGGAATAGAGAAGAAGGGAACATGCTCAATAAAGAAAACATTTCGAGACACATACAATTTTTCAGAACTAGGTTCATAACAACGATAACCTTTCTGCCCAATCCCATAACCAAGAAAGACACATATAGCAACACGAGAAGATATCTTATTGCGTTCAACATGTGGACGAAGAACAAAACAAGTGCAACTAAAAACCCTGAAATGGGAATATAGAGGGGGTTGACCAAACAACTGAGCATATGGTGAGATCCCAGAGTTATGAGAAGTAGGAATTCTATTGATAAGATAAACAGAAGTAAGAACAACCTCTCCCCAAAATTCGCTAGGGACACTAGCTGACAATAGCATGGATCTAGCAGTCTCGATAATATGCCTTTTTTTTCGTTCGGCTACTCCATTTTGTTGCGGGGTATCAGTACAAGAAGATTGATGTATAGTACCATCAGCTTTGAAAATATCAGAAAGGTCACCACTAGTATATTCTCCCCCCAAGTCATCTCGAAAGCATTTAATAGTGGCAGAGTGTTGGGTTTTCACATAAGCTTGAAATTCAGTATAAGTATGAACAAGATCAGAACGGCGCTTAAGTAAGTAAACCCAACAATAACGAGTGTAATCATCAATAAAGGAAACATAATATCTAGAGCCGCCCTTTGTGGGAATAGGTGCTGGCCCCTAAATATCAGAATGAACCAAGTCAAAAGGTGCAGAAGATGTAGATGTACTTAGATCAAAAGGCAAAGCAGAGAATTTTCCAAGTTTACATCCACTACAATCAGAAATGTCATCAGAAGGTAAGTTTTCTAGAACACCAGACTTGCACATAAAGCGTAAACGAGAACCCGATACATGACCAAGTCTAGAGTGCCACAAATAAAATTTAGAATAAGAAGGTGTCAAATGAAAGGCAGACAAATTTACAGGAATAGTTGCAGCATGGATAGGAAGATGTAGCTCATCCAAAACGTAGAGACCTTTCCCTTTTCTACGCCCTGTCCCAATCACTCTCTTGGATTTTAGATCCTGCACATATCAAGAATTTGGAAGAAAACCAACAAAACATCCAGAATCACATATTTGACCAATAGAAGCAAGATTCATACGTAACTTAGGAATACAATAAACATCAGGTAAGGAAATGGTGGAGGTATGAACAGTTCCGATGCATGTTAATGGCATAGGAGTGCCATCAGCAGTTACAACAGTGGTGTGTGGGGTATTACAAGACATAGATATGAAGGTAGAAGGGTTAGGAGACATATGATTTCCTGCTCCAGAATCTAATATCCAAGAAGATGAGGTGACACCTGAGCCAAGAAATGGTGGTGAAGGACATGGAACAGATAGAGCATGTGCATTAGACTGAGTCGAATTCTGGTACTGTTTGAAGGCGAGGAACTGCTGAAATTGATCAGCTACAGAATCTGCACTCACAGTAGAGCCAAGATGATCCGTAGAAGGCACCAAGGCAGCTGGAGTCGATGTGAACTGCCCCCCAAAGTACTGCTTCTGCTGCCCACCATGGTATGGTTGTGTGGGTTTTTATCCTTGCGGTCTCAAGTGTGGAGGTTTCCAACCTTGCCCCGACTGTTGGGTCTTCCAACCGGAACCTTTTCGCAGCTCGGGACATTGATTCTTCCAGTGGCCTAGTTGCTTGCAATAATTACAATTTCCAACAACAGAAGTCTTGTGCGAATTTGTGGAAGCAACAAGAACAGGGGCAGATGAGGAAACTGCCAAAACTGAACTAGAGGCAATATGTACCCCCTTTAGAGTCTTCAAATAAGTTTCTTTGGCCATGAGTTCATTGACCACATCTTCTACAGATGGCAAGGACTTTCGGTGCAAAATCCCCGATCGACAATTATCAAATTCTGGACGAAGACCCATCAAAAGTTGAACAAGTCTGTCTTCATCCCTACACTTCACATAAGCATTACATGCTTGCAATTCAACAGATTCTGTCAAGGCTAATTGATCCCAAAGAGCTGTCATAGCACAAAAATAATCCTGAATCCCCAAATAATTTTGAACTAATGCCCGAATTTTCGACTGCAGCTGATATTTAATAGCAAAATTATTCTGCACAAACAATCTTGACAAATAATCCCAAACCTCTTTTGCAGTTTTAAATTTAGCTAGTTGGACCCAAATCTTTGTTCAACAGAGTTATTAGCCCAAGTAATAATTTTCGAATTTTTGTCCCCCAAATACGAAATAGTTCATCATATTTCTAATCATCAGATTTAGGACATACTGCCTTTCCAGAAACATAATCCCACAATCCTTTTCCCTTCAAGAAATTTACCATAACATAACTCCAATACCTAAATTTTTTCCCATCAAGACGAACCCCAATAGATTGCAATGAATCATCACCCCCAGCCATCACAAACAACCAAATAGAGAAAACAAAACAATTTCAAGCGAAGTGAAAGCAATAAAACCTGGTTAAGACGCTGCCCCCTGCGACTCCCAGCCAACTTACTGCAAAGTTGGATCCGCGACCGCCTCCAAAATTTTAACTAGCTCTGGTACCATGTTAGATTTTATATAATCCCTGGATATACAAAGCACAAGAGGGAAACTATTGATCAATTTGTATATGTATTGAGTGTGTTGTAAAAATAGAACATAAGAGACCCTTTATATAGGGCCAAAATCCAAAAAGAGGACAAAATGACCTCCACAATGACCTCCACTAAATTGACCTCTACTAACCTCCACTAATATAACCTCCACTAATATAGCATAAAATCTAACATTTAATTTAACATCCTCAAACAAAAGTTGATGGCTTGACATCCAAAACATATAATAAAAGAAAAAGAATCAAATTTATAATAGTTATGGAAAACTGCAGCTATAATTAAAAGAAGAAAACAAGTCAAAGTAGAATGCACAAGTACATAGTGGGTCCTATTAGAACCTAATTAAGGAAACAGGAAAAAGAGTATGCAAAACAGAAATTAGGCACTTAATCCATTTAGAAAAGGGCTAGCCCACTTTTGGCCACTTTATATTTTTTTTAAGGATAACACTATTTTTGTTGGCTCCGCCGCTAAATATAAAGAAATATTAATATGCACTTAATCAATGGTGGGATCAAGATTTCAACTTTAGGGGGACGATTATAGTATATGGAACAATTTTTTTTCCTATTATATCCTAAATTTTGATATATTTCAATGTTTTCTATATCAATACCCACACAATTACACATATACATATAAATAAATTGTCATAGATCTTGGGGGAAGCAAATATCTATATCAGTATCCATATATTCACATGTATCCACAAAAAAATCATATTAAATATATATAGAAAAGTTTGGGGGGAGGGGGAGCAGGGTAGTGGCCCCCACTTGCATGCCCCATTATATCTATCACTGCGTTTCATATGTCCGTTAACCAACATATATACATGGCCACACAAAATATGAATTGAAGGCAACAAGCATAACTTACATACTTTTATACCAATTTTCCTATAATTTTATACACAAAAAGTACGTAAAAGGGGATTGTTCATCAAGCGCATTTGTAGTGTATGTTCCTTAGGGAGAAAATTATTACCCGCCCCATAACTTTATAGTCATCCGTTAAATAACCCAAAAATTTTTTATTTTCAATTTTGTCCCATAACTCTCTGAATTGTACAATTTTAGTCCCAAAATTCAAATTCTTGCCAGAATTCCTCACGTGCTGACTAAAATTTAGGATTTTTCAGGCAATTTCAAATTACGTGTGGCTGGTTTTCTTACGTGGACTAACTATTTCATTTTTCTAATTTATATAATTTACACATCATAAAAGAACTGCCACATAAAAAAAATACAAAAAATAATTAAAATATTTTTTTCTCTCACATTGTCGTCCTCTTTCGTCTTTCCTTTTCTGGCGCAGTGGTCATTGGACGGCCCCCAACCGCCGCCATCTGACCCTCTTCATTTAGACCACCTTCTCCAAATCATAATTAAATGGACCAGAATTGCATCTTAATAAAATGGACTAGAACTGGATCTTCTCCAAATTTTAAAGGACTATTGTGCAAAATTCTGAATTCCTCAATTGTTGGACATGAAAGCTTCAAACTTCCCTGTTAGGTTTGAGAACACTTACAACACACACACAAAACAAGGTTCACTCCAGAAACGAATGAAAAATAGACTGAAAATCAAACACTAAAAACCGAACGCAAAACCAGAAATAAAATGAAGAACACCAAGCTTTTACGTGGTTCGATCAAGGTGATCTACATCCACGGAGGCTCTATACACCTCAATTCACTCAACTAAATAATCAATTACAAGAAACAACCCAGAAAACTAGAAGCCCCAATTCACAATCCGAATTGAGCTTAAGAACCCTAGCTCTCTAATTCTAATGATTGAGTAGTTTTTACAGAGGAAAAAATACGTGTATCAACTCGTCTTTACAAGTAGAACAAATTTATATAAAGAGCTAAGCTGGAATCAAGAAGTTCTGGAAGCTGGAATCAAAGTCAGTTGCAACTGCTATTCAAACTGTTACGAGTCTTCAACAACGGTTTTTCATGCGTCAGTCTAAAACCGTTGCGTATTTCTGTTATAACCGTCACCAACCCGGTTCTCCAATAACTTCCAAATCTGATATGAAATTATCCCGGTTCTCCGGTCCGGTTCTTCCCAACCCAAACCCGGTTCCTGATCCTACTCAACCTCTACTACAAGACATGCTCACTTGAAGAAATTGAATTGACACCTACATTCCCAAATTCAAGTTTTTGGCATCCATTCGCATGGGGAAAGCATCTCTATTGTCACTGTTACATCATGGCAGTGAAAAAAGAGATAGAAAAGGTGAAATGGATCACGATTTGGGGGCGGTTCACACTAGAGCTCTAGGAAGGGCCGGTTGTGATTTGGGTAAGGTTACAGACATTTCCCTGCGCTGATTCGTATTGGTGGTTGGATCTGGGCTACTTGAAATTCATCAGCAACCAGAGTTTTTCATTGAGTCTGGCCTTGGTGATGACGTCAGTGGGTGAGGAATCGACGAGATAACAACAAGGGTTGAAAATATCAGGTTGGAAAAGGATAAGAAACAAGTTCCTTATGTGAAGATCCTACAATTAGCTCTTGCTGAAGAAGAACCTATTGTAGAAGATGTAGTAGAAGTTGCGAGAATTGCGAACCCTACATCAGAGGCTATAGAATCCGAGCTTACAACACATCATGGAAATCTTCTAGTAGTTTTGAATCAAGGTTTCGAACAAGACAGAAGATGGCTTAGAGATCATCCACTAACCTTGGTCATAGGGAGAATAAATGTAGTAAGGATAAGAAAATCTGCACTTTATAAAGTTATGTTCTCCTGCTTCGTATCTCAAACGGAACACAGTACCATTGAGGAAGATCTAGGTGATCCTAATTTAGTACAAACCATGCAGGAAGAGCTCAATGGGTTTGAGAGAAATGAAGTTTGGGTTTTGGTTCCCAAGCCTACTCATCAAGGTGTAATTGGGACCAAGTGGGTGTTAAAAAACAAGCTAGATAAGTCAGGGCTTGTTACGAAGAACAAAGCAAGGTTAGTTGCTAAAGGCTACTGTCAGGAGGAAGGCATAGATTTTGATGAAAGCTTTGCCCCTGTAGCCACGCTTGAAGCAATCAGAATATTTATGGCCTTTTTTACACACAATAACTTCACTGTATATCAGATGGACGTGAAGAGTGCATTCGTGAATGGACTTCTAGCTGAAGAGATATATGTTGAACAACCACCAGGTTTTGATGATCCAACTGGAAATAGAGTCTACAAGATGAAGAAGGCACTTTGTGGCTTGAAGCAAGCACCTATGTTGGTCCCAAGTGGTAGAGGTTTGGGGAGGGGGGGGGGGGGAGGGGTGAATAAACCTCTAACTTGATTTTTCTTTTCAAATACTTTGAGCAGTAGAATGGTGCTCCTATAAGAAACTGGTTCTTAGAGTAAAGCTGATACTGTCAGCAACCTTAAGGCAGTAAGCACAACGCAGACTGGACTTAAGCTGCCTACATTAAACAAAGCTCATTTAATGTTTTATGTAGTGGAATAATGGAAATTCGTTTTCTTACAAATCAATGTGGTACGTACGTAGTATGCCAACAACAATAATTAATGCACTATGAAAACTACAAAAAGATTATAGTGGTTCGAAGGTGGGGGTAATGTTTCTACGTCCACTCTTTCCTCACGCAGGAAAAATCACTAACCTGTTCACACTGTACAAAATTAGCTGCATCAAAGTCTAAGTCCAACATATCTCCTTACAATAATCTTTGCCTATCCTTAGAAGGCTATACACACGTACCTCGAACACCTAGTCTACTTTGACTCTTGGATTCAAATGAAGACTCCTCGCTAAAAACCACTAGTTAGATTGGTTTAATGAAAGTTTCCTTCAACTTCTGGTACCTTCCACTAAACTTGAATATCAGTTGACATGTAGGAAAGCTTCCTTAATGAAAAGGATTAGGACTGCGATAAAGCTTGAGAGCTAGCTTGACTTGAGAATCTTGTTGCAACTTGAATCTTACTTGATGAATGCTTTGCTGCATGCTTGCTACTTGCTCTTGTATACTTGGCACAACCACTTGTAAGATTATCAGAGTGATATATGCTTTGAAGCTTTGAATTTGAAAGCTCAAGTGTTTGTTGCGATGCAATGTTAGTTGCTCAATAAGTCGATAGCCTTTGCTCGTTTCCATCTCCTTCTATATATATTGTTGGGATTTTTTCTCGTGTAAGAGTGAGAGAAATATTCCGTTGGCATTTAATGCTCTTCATATGACTTTAGAGTTGTTTGTCCATTCTGCAGAGATTAGGTCAGAGTGGTTGCGACTTGAATTAAGTGTTTGCAGTGTTCCTTTCTGGCTTTCCATTAGGTTACATGTTTACGTTATTGGATAGTTAGTACAAGATTTGGACCTTGTATCTACTGGCTATATTTTTTAATATCGAAACGTTGACTTTGACTTGTTCACTGCTGACATAGATGCTGCTTGCTTGCTGGTTGGATCCTCTTTGTTACAAGCAATGTTGTATGCTACAAAAGCATAATCGACCTTTACTGCATGCTCAGTGCAGTCTCTGATTCCTTACTGGTTACTTGGATTCCTTGATGGTTGTAATCTTGATGTCTTTGTTGCATGCTTGCTGTAACTCTTGTTCGAGTAGAACTAACCCTATCTATTAAAAATATTATAGAAACTGTGGGGACACTAGTTCCTACTTTACATTGTGGTTTTGTCATCACCAAAACTAAATAGATCCACATAGACATGCAGTTAGCTGATATTCTTAAACCTCTGTGTGAATCGCATTTCAATATCATTCAAACCGAGTTAGGGATGCTAATTCTGTAGGAACACCTCTATAGGAATGTTTGTTGCTGTTGGAAGCATTAAGAGAAAACTAGAACAATCATTCAAAAGATATTGTAACCATATTGGAGTAAAATGCTGTAAGTATTCCACAATGATATGTAGCATACTGTAAGGAAGCTCACTGCAAGTAGGATAGCAGTAGAACACTCGTGGTGACTCACAAAAATGCCTACATCAAGGAACGGAGTAAGGAACCTCAGTAAGCTAACATATGGTGATTCGTCGAAGCCTTCTTCAGTAACCTTACAATGAAATAATTGTTGAATGTATTTTAATGTCTACAACATTTGAAGCCTACAACATGATTATTGCAGCATTTATATTTCCTCGTAGCATTTCGTGTGTCGAACCCTGAAACGTGTTAAATTTTACGTGGGAAAACATTCATTTCTTATCCAACAAAGTTTCCCCGCATTAATGCGCATATGATTTACCGTGTCGTAACAGTTACCTTTTTGCAGAGATAATTATAGCATTTGTATTTGACTAATGCCGCCATTAAATCTCAACCACTAATTCAAATTCATCTTCCATCAATGAATCTATCCAAATTGCAGAATTTTTTTTTTTTTTTTTAATCAAAGTGAACGAAGAGTTGAATCCAAAATCTATAAAAAAGTTTAATATATACCTAAAAAAGTAATAAAGACTTTTTGATCACATCTTTTTGCTAATAACCCTAAAGATCCAAATCTTCAGATCTTCAAACCTTCTTCTAAAACAGAAAATGGCACTAAAGAAATCCACTCCTGAAAAGAAGAATCCAGACTTCATCGATGAGCGTCTTACTTCTCTAGAGTATCTTCGGATACAGATGGCAGAGAAGAATAAAGTATCAGAAATTGATTAAAACTATCTGGTACAAGTTAGATAGAAATCAGCTGACCTTCTTCCTTAGTGTCCACCCACTGAGATATTCAAAAGATGTGTTGGAGGAGTATTGCAGTACTGCAAAGGTCACCAAGAACTGAAAGGGTAAACCAACCACCATCACGTGCACTATGGAGGAGACGAGAGTTGAGATCACTCCTTCCACACTCGCTAAAATTATAATATGCCGGAGAAAGGGCTTACCCGACACAGGCAAGAACCTATGGCGAGGAGTTCCTACTCGAATGCTGGAAGGTATTTTCGGGCAACCAGCGAGCAATGAATATGCATGAGTCTTGTGCCAAGGTCACATTCATCACTGATTTTGAATATCTGCATGATATGTTTAGTCGCAGCATAGAATGCAAAACAGGGAGTTCTGACCGATGTTCCCATCCTAGATTCCGATTGATGATGGCGGTATGGAATGAAGAGGATTGATACACATGTTTGTGCACACACTTTAGGTAAGTGTCAACTTAGTGATGTTTATGTGCAATTTCACGTGTATTTTGTGCATTTATCTTTCATTGGGCAATTTGATGCGTTCAGTTGTTTTCTATGTCAAAACAAGTAAATTAGACCAAGAAATGAACATTAACATATCACAGAGTCGACTGATCGATCGAAGCAACAAAGGACAAGGCTGAGGGAAGATCTCGGTCGAGACAGGCAACAAATCTCGGCCGAGATGACCTTCTAGGGAAGAATTGAAGTTATCTCGGCCGAGACATGCAACAAACCTCGGCCGAGATAAAACCCACATCTCGGCCGAGATGAGCTAAACCTTAGCAAAGCCCTGATTCCCCCTTTTTCACATCTCGGCCGAGACACAATTGCATCTCGGCCGAGATCAACCTTCGATTCACACAGCAGAAAACTTTCATTGCTTCATCTCGGCTGAGACACACTTGAATCTCGGCCGAGATCCTTTACCCTGTTTTAAAATTGTGAATGCGATTTTGCTTAAAACTCAAGTGACAACTCTTCCCTTATACATATAAGTTCCATTTCGAATTTGACCTATCTAAGAACACAATTCTAGCCATTTTCTAGCCACAAAAGCCACCACGGAGGGATATTGGGCAAGAGATTAAAGGATCATCTTCTCTAATTGGCATCTTTGGTTTCACCTATCTTAGTATCATGTTTTCTTGCTTTTCTACTTATTTTCTGTTTGTTTTTGTTTCCATGGGTGAGTAGCACCCTTATTTCTACCCTTGATCAAATGTAAAACTTTAAGTGACAATGTTTACATGATTATTGCTAGTTGATGTTACCTTGTGATTGAAATTCCAAGTGTTCTACACTATTTGCTGTATTTGACTCATATTTGTATGCTTTTTCTTGGTTTGATCACCCTCTAGGAAGTTTATGAATATGTTGCCAGAATTGGAAATTATTGTCCGTAATTGTAGGATTTTCGATTCCCCTAGTAGCAAACAACGAGTGATGTCATTGGTGATAGTGTAGAGTTCGACCTCTAAACCCGAGCTTTTGAGGTTTATGTTGAATCTATTTCGTTATCTTGGAGCTTTTATCATTCGATTGCCAAATTGAAGAGAGCTTATCCGACATTTTGGTTTAATTGGATAGGGTTATTCGAAGAGCTTATTTCGATTAGCTAGAATTAAGAGATAACACGATTGCTAGAGCTTGTTAGTAGTCGTGAAATAGGGACTTGAAATGCTTTCAATTGGGCATCAACAATAGTTGTGTAATTCATTGGAACTAAAGGGATAATCGATCAAGGGTAGATACTTTAATCATATTTTAAAAACCCAAAAATCAATCTATTGTTTATTTGAACTGTTAATTGCTAAGTATTTTTAGAGTAATTGTTCTTTAAATTGATTTTTATTGTTATTAGTAGGTTGTTAGTTGATTGCTAAAACTCCCCCCCCCCCGATCATTATTATGTTTACTTGTTTATTACTATATTTATTTAAATTTCTTAGTTGCTTGAATACATCAAAACAATATTATTCAACCGTTCCTCGTGGGATCGACCCTTATTTACCACTCTACTAGTTAGAGTAGTAGGATACAGATAAGTATATTTATATACAAATTTCTTTTCTCTTGTCTTATTGAGAAGGTCCCAAGGGCGAAAGGTCGCAAGTGCTCTAGAATCATGCTCAACTACGTACTTTATAATCTCAATGTTGGGATAGTAAACGGTGTGCTACTGAGCAAGGGAAAATGTATTGGAGTTACAGGGGAGGGCGCTAAGAAGGGGAGAGATGCTGATGAAGAGGGAGAGGCCACCCTCATGCATGCAACTATGATCAGTTGAAAGGCCATTGCCTTGAATCCCCTACTAAGAAGAGGACTCAACGATCGAAACCTATGAGGGAATCGATCATTTCTTCTACAATTGCAGAAGAAGAGAAAGTGGAAGATAACAATGGTGAGGAACAACTCCTACAGCAGAAAAGGCGAATACTAGTCAAAGCTCATGTCAATCAAAGCACTGTCAGAAAACTCTTTGATGAGCCTGAGACGACAGCCTCATCTCAGCAATCACCTTTTCCTAATCTTTAGTCAATTCATGTAACAAAGCAACAAGACATTGCAACTCTTGATCCTTATGATGTTCTTTTTATCTAGCCCTAATTCTAGATCACGCTCCCTGCATGCCTACTCTCTCAAGAGGTTGTGGCAAAAGATTTTGAGATACCCCAACCACCAACTTTAGTAACTACACCATCTAGCAGTCCCTGCAACGCTACATAGGTTGAAGGTGGTGCATGTGCAGTAGAGACACCAAAACTTGCGGATGAAGCCCGTTCAACTCCTGAAGCAGAAAGTGATTAACTAATACAGGGATTACTAGAGGAGGAGATGAAAAGGTACCATAGATGGCATACAAATAGGGTAAGGCTGTAACAGTGCCATCTTAGATTGAGTAGATTGGGGTGAAGAAGGGAAATGGTCACCACCTGGGCAATGTCTATTGACAACATTGGACTGACATTAGGGTGGTAAGAAGGTGCCTACAGACGAAGGCAACCCTAAAATGCCCTGTTGACGATGACCCTAGTGACGAAACAAACGACAAGGAACTAATGAGGCTTCGTCAAGTCCTGGAAAAAAAATTAAAATGACTTTTAGCAGAGGCATAAAATTGCTTCCATGAGAGGGCATGGAAGCACTTCTCACCAACCTATTGATGATTCTGCAGCAGTACAACCAACTGTTGCATAGAGTTCTGAGGAAGATCACGTTTCATTATCTACTATTTTCGTAACTCAGCTGGTCACCAATGATTCTAGTGTAAGAGAGGACGCAGTAGAAGAGGCAGAAACTACCTCTCAAATAGCCCATGAATCTACTGAAGGAGAGAATCCAGTAGAGGAGACAGTGGTTGAAGTGGCTAAGAACCTGATGTAGAAGAAGTGGCAGTAGAAGAGGCAGTAACACTTCTAAGATTATCGATGAATCTACTGCAGGAGAGATTACAGTAGACAAACAATGACTCTCTCTCCTACACCAAGTTTATAGGCGCAAGAAAGTACACAAGGTGGGGTCCATGAAGAAGAAGTAGCAGGAGATGAAGACGCTACTTCACCAGTGCAACAAGCAACTGAAGCAAAAAAGGAACACAAACTAACACCCAATACTTTTGCTGAAGTTGTTAATCCTACTGCTGTAGACCCTCTCCAAACTACTGAAAGAGTAGAACACACTGAAGAAACTCAAATCCTCAGACAGTTGAACAAACTGAAGATGAACAGCTCCAGGACTATGGTGATAGTCCAAGACCAACTCCTTCCAAAACCAATGCACATGAGGAAGAAGGCTATCTTCTTGAAGAAGAGTACAGGGAAATTTGATCCAGAAGTTGAAATCCTCATTGTGAAACATAGCCTAGAAATAAAGGCTGATTATACTGAAAAAGTAATGGCTATTGCAATGGAAATGGAGCAAGAAGAGAAAGAAATGATGGCTAAAAGCAGGTTGATGTTATCTGTACTGAAGTAGGCACAGCAAGTGAAGCAGCAACTCAAGGCACATAAAATGCTGCAGTTTACAATGAACAAACACATTAATCTACTGAACAACCCTCTGGACCAGTTGAGGTGGACAAGCATACAATTAAAGAGCAAGGTAAACATCGTCATGCGCACCAACATCACGAGGAGGTACCTACTAAGAATTCACGTACTGAGAAACCTCAAGAAGAAGGAATCATGCTGCTAGAGAACATGATGTTGCAGGTGTAAAAGAGCTGCGAGTTCCTTCTCCAGCTACCCCAACTGAGGAAGATCTATAAAAAGAGCTAAAAGTCCGAGGGAGACATTGATCTAGTTCCCCTGAAGACTTTCACTCACAGAAGTGACTCAGCCACATCTCTTCCAGGGCAAAGGTTGTGGGAAGCAGACTGAAGAGACGAGAAAATAAGTCTTTTGAGAGGAAAAACAAAGACCTTATAGAAATAAAATAGTCTCTTGTGGATTTAAACCTGCAAACCAATGTTTTGATGCAAGGAGTTATTGAACGATTTGAGCATACTGTATCTACAACCCAGTTGTCAGTACAACAACTAGACACTGCAATGGCAGTAATGCTTCTGCAGACCTTACTTCTTTGGGTTCGTTCTGTGAAGTTGACCTTACTCACAAACAGTATGAAGGACTTGAAGAATCAGATTGTGAACGCAGAGCATCAACTTGTAATCAAATATTATGGTTGCGTCAATGGACAAGTTAAGGGCATTGCTACTTGAGTGGGAGACAAGTTGAAAGAGAAACAAAAGGACTTCAGTCCTTAAAGGAAGAAATCTCCCAATTGCGCAAGGAAAGAGAAGCTCCCAAAATCTTATTGAGCAACATATAATCATTGTTGGAAATGCATACCGGGATCAATATTGATGATGTCAAAAAGGGGAAAGAAGAAATCAAGCAAAGGAATTCTGAACGATAGCGGAGAGAAAATAAGGAGGCTGTTATTGTTGAGCAAAGAAAAAAAGAATATGAAACCAAGAGAAGAGTGCATGAATGGAAAACTCGGGAAGAAAGAGAGTTTGAAAAACTTATAATGAATTCAGAGGCACGCATTAAGGAAACAATTTATAAAGCAAATGCCAGCCTGAACGAGATATACCTTTCCATTGGAATGGTTCCTCTTGATGTTTCCTATCATACACAGCCTCTCCCCCCCCCCCCCCCACAAGAAGAACTAGAGCCACTCTATCTCTCGATTCTTTTGAAGTATGAGAATTGGCTCAAGAACTGCATTAGTCAAAAGTTCCAAGATCTACAAGCCTCTCAAATTTCCACATGGATGTAGATCATCAAGATCAAAGATTGATAAATGGAGACTAACATAAATTTTCAGATACTTTGACTATTTTCTTTCTGAAAGATTTTACAATGATGTTGAAGGTGCAACTAAACATCGTCTACAAGCTTATGCGAAGCAACTTCATGCTGAAAGACTTCCATTTCAGATTGAGCTAAAAGGAAAGAAGTGGGAAGGATACAAACTGTCCCTTTCTAGTGCCCCAATATACACTGAAATCTTTTTAATAGATAGGGCTAGTTCTACTTGGGCATAAGTAACAAAAAAATTAAACCAAGATAAAAAAGGACGCATACAACAAGAGGTCCACAGTAAGAAAAAAGGAACAAAGGTGTAAAGAGCATGCAACAAGGAGCTTTATGCTTCCGTAGCATACGTCAATGTCTATTTTAAGGAAGATTTGATAATTCACTAAGTCGGGATCTTAAAGCAACCATGTAGCAACCATGTCAGCAGTGGATACGTCAAGTCAAAGTCAAAGGTTCGAAGATTAAAAAATATAGCCAGTGGAGACAAGGTGTGATTCTTCTACGGACTATTCAATCGCGTGAAGCCATGTGTTCTAAGAAAAATATAGTTTTGAAAACCTATTTGCATATTTCGCTGCACAAAACTCTGTCTGAGCATTGCTTGCTGTAAATACTCTAAGAAAAGTTCGCTGTTAGCTTACTGCTCCCAGGAAACTTACTGCTTTAGTTTTCTGTAAGAACTAGTTTCTTACAGCAAGCAACAACCCCTTGCTCTAAGTATTTAAAAAGGAAAATTGATAGTTAGAGGTTTATTCACACTATCTCCCTCTGAACCTCTACCACTTGAAACCAACACTATGACGTGTGATGTATTTACTCGTTTTCTAGTTAATTATGTATTTTTAAGGTTAAAAATCAATTTGGATGAACTTTGGAGAAGAAACAAGCGAGGAAAGAGGTGAAACAACGAATGTACATGAAAACTACACTTTGATTAATCCTGATAGAGCTCTATTATTTTGATCATATATTGAGCTACATATGTTTAGTGGATGTGAAGTTGGTGGCACTAGAAAGCTAATTTAATGTGCTACAATTTTTTCGAAAATAGCCAAAGCCAAATTATGATAGGAAGATCTTGAAATAAGGCTTTAAAGTTAGACTACCTGTCCAGTTTTGGGGCCACACGGCCTGGCTATGCAACATTTCACCAATCATGCACATTTTCCAGAAGATTGGGGCTTTTTAGGCCTCACACGGTCTCGCCGGGCACCTATGTATGGATAATACACCCTTAGGTGGTGTTTACACATTTTAGACCTATTTTGAGCACATGATCATTGATTTTTATCCCCAACTTTGAAAAGACCTCTAGAGCATCGAAAATAAGGGAGAGACATCATATTTTGGAGGCTGGAACAAGAGCAAAGAAAGGAATAAATAGAGCAAGGACTCAAGAGCTACAAACTGGTTTTATGTTTTATTTTATTTGTAGAAGACATGATTTTTTCTAGTTTAATTAGGGTGTTTTTACGCAATTATTTCTAGTTAATTTCTCTTATTCTAGGGTTAGGGAGTAGATTATGTAGATCCTTTGGATTGTTATTTATTAATTGAATTTCGTGCTGCATTGCTATCTATATGTTCTGAATTGACTTGTGTGTTAAGTTACTAGATCAAGTATTAGACATATTAGGGTTAATAAATCAAGATTCGGGAGAGTAGATTCATTAATAGGCCTAGAATTGATAACATGTATTTTCACTAGAGCTACGAAATTTGAGATATTTGTAAGCGATGTCTTTACTGCTATTAAGAGTTACATGTACAACAGTCGACCGGAGACTGTGCCACTTACATGTAATCAATAACTTATTCATTTCGAGAGAGGGTTTAAACTAACTTTATATCGTCCTGTAAGACATAGAATTCGGTTAAAGATTTAAATAATTAAATAGAAATAATAATTAGGTGAATCATAATTGAAATCGACTCCTTAGAATACGTTCTTACTCGCTGCTATCTGTTGCTACGACGACGATTGCGATAGCTAAAGTATACCAATTAGTGAAAAAGTTTTTGACGGCGTTGCCGGGGATCGGTCGGTTAAAGCCATTAATATTTTGATATATACTTTAGTTTTAATATAGACATGTAATAGACACTAGAGTGTTTTCGACAACCTGCAAAAGCAAACAAGAACTAAATGAATAGGGCAAGGAGGGCTCTTAGACTGATAAAAGGTGTAAAAAATAATCATGATCACTTCATATGATCAATGTAACGGAGTTGGACATTATCAAGCAAATAAAGTAAGAAACATATTAACAATTTAATAATAATTAGATTTCCACACTTGAGGCGAGGATACGACACAAATAATCCGACAAAGTCAATCTCCACAGCTTAACTATGGAAGTGGGTAAACTTGTTATTTAAACATTCACTTTTTATATGTTTAGTAAGTATGAGCCGGCACAAGGGCCGCATGTGAGGATTATGGCCACTGACCGAGACCCAGCAGTGAGCATTAATGATTGTTGATCCCCAAAAGGTAGTATATGTAAGTAATGATGAGAGAGCAGGCGTGTCGGAGGTCCGCCCCTAGGCCGTCAAGCAGACTTGCATGTTTAAGGATTTTTAATTATGTACCCATTTTATCCCACTGAGTAAAAAAACTGTTTTTTCGAAACCATTTTTTAGGTAATGACGACACCAGGGCCCATGAATGCAGTCGTGACCAAGTGCCTTATAGGTTTCATTTTCATATTCTTCATGTTATGGCTATGTAAGAAATACACTATTAGTATATCCCGAAGCTGTGTAAGTCGGCATGTAATAAATATCAACTTTGAACTACGAAATAAGAAAAGTAAGTTTTAAGAAATGAAAGTTTAAGATTAAGTTTAAAAGCCGTATTTTCTTTTGTGTGAGTTTCTGTTCAATACAACTTGGGATACGAGTTTCTCTTCTACTACTTGACTCTGATAAGTGAGAAAAGAGTAAGATAAGAGTGAGAAAAGAAAATATAAGTAAGAATTGAGGGGATAATATAAGATGAGTACGGAAAAGAACAGCCGAAAAAAAAAAAGACCAGGTAAGTAGTGGCAACTCGGTTAACTACAAAGTGCAATGGGGTGCTACAGGGGTGGTATCAGAGCTTACGTTGTGGGAAGAAACTCGTTATCAAAGGGCAAACTAACAAATAGGTACGTTAGATAGGCATAATCATTGTTACAGCTCCAGGCAATGGTGTCAGGTATGACCTAAATTTTAGTTTTTTTCGAAAAAGATAAGTTTTTAGACTACCGTCTGCATGCATTGTATTAAAATGAGAAGTAGAAAAGCATGATTAAGAGAAAAACATGATACAAAAGCATGATTAGTATGAGTGGAAGTATGAATGATTGTATGAGAAGTATGAAAAGTAGAATGAAATGGTATGAGAAGTACGAAAGCATGAGCTAAGAAAGAATGAGAAGAGATGAAGAATTTTATTTGTTTGCATTAATTCAGGGTTATGAATTTCGCAAAAAAATTGACTATTTCAAGCATTTCATGCATATCATACTGAAAACTTCCTCGAAATGTTCATTTTTCCTTAAATGTATTTACGAGGCTGGGAACCTGATTTCACGAACCATCATGGAAACTCCTGAGGCAATGCTTTACGATGTGACTTTCCAACAACCAGGAGAGAACATATGACACTCTGTGCAGCGTATGCATTTTCTGAGGCAGTAGGCTTTAGGTGTCGGGATCAATGAAACCGACAACGAGGCTACACATCATATAAGAATAAGTGTACTACCCGAGCTCCAACCCTTGGCCAAGGTAGCCACTTATGTTTTGACTCCCCAGACAGAGCAGCTATCACTTACTCTATTTAAGACCTTTACTGTAAAGTATTAGTCCAAGGAGTGGAAAGAATGGTTGCCTTTCTGAGCTCAGGGAAGCCACTTCATTGAGATGGCCAATGGGTTGTGGGAAGCGTGGACACAAATGGAAGCTCAGTGCCGATGGGCAACCACGAGGGCTAGCGAGCCTGGTAGGCACGCTCAATACATAGTGCTCTGATGAACATGAAAATTATCGCTTTTCTAGCAGTTTTCACGTTCTTTTTTTTGTTGAGGAATTACGTGCAATCATCATGTCTAAGTGCGATTTCATGTTTTATTGCATTCCTAGGTCTCAATTCCTTGATATCATTTAATGCACTTTTGGGTGTTTTTAAGTTGTATTTTGAAGGTTTGGAAAAAACCGAGAAAGAAAGAGGATCAATTGCATGCACCTCCCATTCCAACCTATAAAATAAGGCCCAAATGAGCCTGAATTAGATCCTACAAAAGCCCAACTTAAACTTCGTTGAGTCTCGAACATAAGTCGTATAGGGGTCGGGTCAAGAAGACGAGAGGAAGAAGCCCAAAACGGCGACGAAAGAAGATGGGGTGAAAAAGAGGTATGTAAAGGGGTGTATCGGATCGATACCGGATCAGTACCAGACCGACCCTAATTCCAGTATATTCTAGCCTCACCCCTGCCGTACTGGTAGGAGACTGGTAGTTGACCGGTTTGGTTGATTTTGTCTGTTTCAGCAGCCTCCTCTATTTTCGACCATAACTTTCTAATACAGAGTCAAATTCGAGCAATTCAAGATTTTACAACTACAAGAAGAAGATCTATAACTTTTGTGTTCGGGTCGAGAGCTAATTCTGCACCAATTTTTCCCAAAAATCACGAAAAGGACGTGTCGAGCACATACAAGGGGCTCGATACAACAACTTATGACTCCAATCACTCCCTTTTGTAATTTTACCCTTTTACCCTTACTAAAGCGATATTTTCATCAGATTTTAGGTCTTATGACTTGTGTAGGGTTGGGGATCTATCAATACCCCTTTCCCTCGCATTTGTAATTATTCTCATTTTCTCTCTAGTTTAGAATTTTAGATTTTTAGTTCATAGTTCGGGGTTTTCTTCCTAAACCCCTAACTATGGAGGAGATCTTAGAGATTATTTGCGGGCTTGTGACACCTATCAAGTTTATCAAAGTCTTACGAGGATTCTTCAACCGATTAAGCATTCTCTTATCTCTTCTCTTTATTTCAGTTTTTATTGCTTTTATTGCTTGATGTTGTTGATTCTTGTTATTGCTTTGATGAATTTTGAGAATTTCCTTATTTCTGGAAGCTTGAGAGTAGCCCAAGATTTGGGTTGATGATTAGTTGATTGTTAATTGGATTTATTGTGGATTGTGGTAACCTAGGGTTTGGATTTGGTTAATTTGTAGTGATGGTTAATTGAAAATGAGACTTCGATCATAGGCTCGCATCATGGTCTCTCGGCTTTCAGTAGCTTACAATGGTTTTGATTAATTGTGTATTTAGAAGATGACATTTGCCTCCCTTAGGGATTATTACTAAGCTTTAGTTTGGTCGGGTCAGGAATTAATTCCGAAAAATTAGATTAACTAAAAGACAATCAGTAGGAGGGAGACCTATGGAGGAGAAGCCCTACCGAGAGGGGAAGTAGAGTTTAAGGGATTGGCGAAATTAAGTATAATCACGTGTTTACGATCTACACCCTTACACCGGTCTTTAGCGTAGGAGAAGTGGGGCTATATTTTTCTAGTTTTACGTAATTGGAAAGCCTGAACTCGGGGGTTAAATTAGGTGTGATTATCCATGTAAGTAGTCTACATAGAACCTCGTTTACTTACCAATCCTAAGGGAATATGACACCTTAACCGTATTTCAAAACTGTCACCCAATTGAGACGTCCGTTAGTTCGAAAATTCAAATCACATAAAACTCACAAAAATATCTTTTAATCGTCTTTGAAAGGTCAAACCCATCTTGCTTGTGTGAAACCGAGCCTCAAGAATATCTCCCCATCTATCGGTTCCCTGGTTGTTTACTTTATTGCTTTATGTTGTTTAGATTAGCCTCCACTCTTAATTTACGTTTGGTGCCTAAGCTGCTTCTCACAGATAAGACTCCTTGTGGATTTGATATCTTATATTCTACCTCTGTCATAAACCGTACACTTAAGGTTTGAGAAGATCGCTCTAATTCTATTGATTTGGGGAGCAACTTTTGCAACATGTTCAGGCTCTGGAAGTCGATCTTAGAGATATAGTTGGACGCTGTCTTACAACAGCGGCCGTAGCTCCAGGGTCGACCGCTCAGTATGGCACCTAACAGTTAGTGGAGGACCGTCAGACCTGAGTATTGCATTGGGAGTTCGTACATGTGCCACCGATGTAGTTAACTGGGGAATGTTTGCAAAGGAAGTTTTTTTACTTCCGATGCCATCAATTGGGTCATCGGATTTTCGAATGTTTGGGGACACATGGTCGAGTAAGACCTTCTGCTACGACGCCAGCTCTACCCATTATGACAGTAACTCAAGGGCGACGACCAACTACTGTCGTTAGCTAACCTATGATGGCTGGTAACGCTCGAGGTAAGGTGCACTTGAATGCACACTGTGGAATTCCTAGATGAGGATGCAGAAGAAGAGTGCGGGCAAGACGAGAGAGGGCATGAATCAGAGGAAGGAGCCTCTGAAGGAGAAACGTTAACATGAATGATCTCGATTCATGGACACCCCGTATTTGCTCTTTACGACACGGGTGCATCTCATTCATTCATAACTAAGTCGTGTGTTGAGCGGTTGAATCTAAAACGACTTCATATTTTGGGAATTGAAGTAAGAGTACTGTCCGGGGAAACTATACAAATCTGTTGAATAATTAGGGCCGCAGAATTAGGTCTTGGAACAGTTAAAGTAGACACTGACCTTTTCATAATAGAAATGAAAGGTGTTGATGTTATCCTAGGGCTCGATTGGCTTTTGAAGCAGGAATCCACGATCTTTTGCGATGGAAAAGAAATCTAGTTGAACCAGGCAGAGCGTAGATGATTCCTTTACAAGAGCATCTCCAAGCCGTGTAGGATTCCTATCATAGTAGCAATGAGAGAAGCAAGACCGTATCCAAGAATAGGTGTACATGTTATCTAGTGAACATCATGGAAGTTAAGAAAGAGAAACTAACTCCAGAGGATGTGCCAGTAGTAAAAGAATTTCTAGATGTCTTTCCCAAGGATCTGTGGTACACGTGTCCCGTGCACGCACTTTAGGGCACTTTTGGTGTCATTTTAGTGTCAATAATGTGCATAATCACGTGTATTTAGTGCTTTTGTATTCTCATGGGCAAAATAATGCATTTGTGTTGTTTTTGTGTTAAGAAAGGTGCAAAAGAATAAAAAACAAACATTAAACGATCGCAGAGTCGAGGGATCGGTCGAAGAAACAAGGGACAGGGCTGAGGGGTCGATCTCGGCTGAGACAAAGCACAAATCTCGGCTGAGATACTTCTCTAGGGAAATCCTGGAATTTTTGAGAGATTAAAGATCTCGGCTGAGACAAGTAAGGCATCTTGGCCGAGATACATCTCCAGGGAAAATCAGAGATTCAAAGAGATGAAGATCTCGGCCGAGATAACCCAAACCCTAAAAAATCCCTTTTCACTTCTTAGCCGAGATGCAACCCAATCTCGGCCGAGATTATCCCTCAGTTTACAAATTAAAAAGCCCTTTTTCACGTCTCGGCTGAGACACACTTGCGTCTCAGCCGAGATTCGTTGCCCTGTTTTAAATTCCTGAATGCGATTTTGCCTTAAATTGAAGTAACAACTCTTCCCCTATATATATATCCTCCCTTTCGAAATTAACCTATCTTGGGACATTGAATAACACACTTTACACCCATTTTTGAGCCACCAAAGCCACCAAGGAAGGAAGATTGGGCAAGAGATTGAAGTATCATCTTCTCCAATTGACATCTTTGGTTTCATCCATCTCAGTATCATGTTTCTTTATTTTTCTACTTATTTTCTGTTTGTTTTAGCTTCCATGGGTGAGTAGCACCCTTATTTCTACCCTTGATCAAATGTAAAACTTTGAGTGACAATGTTTACATGATTATTGCTAGTTGATGTTACCATTTGATTGCAGTTTCAAGTGTTCTACACTATTTACTATTATTGACTCATATTTGTATGCTTTTTCTTGGCTTGATCAACCTCTAGGAAGTTTATGAATGTGTTGCTAGAATTGAAAATTACTATCCGTAATTGTAGGATTTTCGATTCCCTGGTAGCAAACAACGAGTGATTTCGTTGGTGATAGTGTAGAGTTCGACCTCTAAACCCGAGCTTTCGAGGTTTATGTCAAATATGTTTCATTATCTTGGAGCTTTTATCATTCAGTTGCCAAATTGAAGATAGCTTATTCGGCATTTTGGTTTAATTAGATAGGGTTAGTCGAAGAGCTAATTTCGATAGCCATAATTACGAGATAATACAGTTGCTAGAGCTTGTTAGTAGTCGTGAAATAGGGACTTGAAATGCTTTCCATTGGGTATCAACAATAGTTGTGTAATTCGTTGGAACCAAAGGGATACTCGATCAAGGGTAGATACTTTAATCATATTTTAAAATCCAAAAATCAATCTATCTATCTTGCTTTCTTTTGTTAGTTGAATCTTAAGCTTAGTTGGTCATAGTTAAATAGTTCTTCCTAATAGTCATTGATAGTTTATAGTTTGACAAACAAAACCCCCTACCTTTATTGCTTTCCTTGTTTGCTTTTGTTCTTGTTTGAATTATACAATTGCTTGACATATTAAGACAATATTGTTCAACCGTTCCTCGTGGGATTGACCCTTACTTATCGCTCTACTAGTTAGAGTTTTAGGTTAAGGCTTAGTATAAATATATACATATATTCATCTCCTATACACAATAGCCCATAAGATCTCCATCTGGTACAACCGGGGATAACTGATCTCTTTCTGATAGGTATGGCCTAGTAACTCCCGGTCGGACTAACCGCCAGCCAGGTCAATTGGGCCCAGAAGTACGAGCCCAGCAACTAAGCTGGCCCAGAAGCGCGAGCGAGCCCAACATAGCCCAGTTGCGGCACATTCGGGAATGGAGATCCCCATGATCTTTTCCCAACTGCCATGTAGATTTGGTGACCGAGATTATAGGGATTTAGTTAGGGTTTTGATTTGTATAGTATAAATAGGAGAATTGAAGACGGATTTAGGGTTCGCACTTTTGTATTTTGAAAGTATAACTTGTAAGAGAGAACTTCGACATGGAAGGAAATATAGTGAAAAAACACTCCGGAAGGTTATTGCCTTTGCCCGTGGACGTAGATCTCCGGATCGAACCACGTATATCCTGTGTTCTTAATCTTTCTTGCATTTTACGGTTTCATTAATCAACTTTTATCATCAGAGTGTTAGAAACAACATTCAGCATCAGTTACATATTATTGTAAAAAAAGAGTTCCTACTCTCCTCTTCCGCCCCGGCTAACGACCCCTCACTAGGAGTTGGCGATGTTCTCCTCCGCAGTACGACGCTACCTGCTGTGGCCTCTTAAGACCTCGTACATATTGAGAAGTATTTCTAATACTTCCTGCTTCCTTATCAGCTCCGCGGAGTTGGTGTGACCGGCCGGCATCAGCGCGGTAATTTCTCCCTGGATTTCAGTCGTCCGCTCTTCGACCTCCTCAAAGGTTAGCAGGCCGTACTCCATCAGTATACGCTCATACTCTTTTTGGTTGATAAAGAGTCGCTCCAGCTCGGCACACTTCGACAAGTATTTTAACTGATGGTCTCTAGCCCTTTCTGCAGCCTTCGCTCTCGCCTCTTCAGCCTCCGCCGCCCTTTTCTCCGCCGAGACTGCCCTTTTCTCCAACCTCGGTACCACCGACATCTTCAGATCATCTCTTTCTCTTTGCAGCCAGTTCAGGGACTACATCAGTTTCTTGATGACCTCGTGAAGTTCCGCGGTGTTCTCCTGCTACACCCGTCATATGCAAACGACATTTAAAAGATTGCCCGTATACCACACATAATCATCATCAACTCAATGCTTCGAAGTTTAACAACACAACATCAGCAACTTGTCATTTATACATTGGCAAAAAGACAATTACACTTCAAGATTTTTTACATATGCCACGAGAAACAAAATTTGTTTCCTATTCTATTCTCCGCCTAAGGCAGGGGAGGAACTGAACTCGGTTCCGGCCGAGGTCGTGGCAGTCAGATCAGCCAGCTGCTGAGCTCCACCCTCCTGAGGAGCTAGTACATCTGCCGCGGGCGCTATCCTCGGTGAGGGGGCCCTCTCCCTTAGCTCTGGCACATGCATGCCCATGCGGTATCCCAGGAAATCCTCATCCTGGTCTACGGAGCAGCCCGCCACATCTTCGGCGGTCAGAATAGTTCCCATCTGGGCCAGTGCCTCCACTAAGGGCCACTCGGGGAGATGGGATAGGTTGTTGTAGTAGGCGGCATCCACAATGCTCACGGACGAATAGTCGTACCCGAAGTCCTTTTTATAGACGTCTACCTCCGGGTACGCGTCCTTTACTACCTCCAACACTTCTGTGCGCATGGCAACGTCCCCAACTGCCACAAAATTTGTCAAAAAATTCACAAACGTCTCCGTTTGAAATAGGTTCTCAACAAAGGCCCTCAGTATTGCCCCTTGGCCCTCAGTCTTTTTCTTTAGCTCTTCCCGAGCTGTGGCCAGTTCTCCCTGAAGAAGAGCCATCTCAGCCACCTCGCCCCTGAGTCGAGCTGCCTCATTCTCAGCCTCCAGTGCTCTACCCCGTGCCGTGACCTGGCCACTCTTGGCCTCAGTTGCCTCCCTGCGGAGCTTATCGCACTCCCCGCGCAGGACCCTCAGCTCTTCCTTCAGGGCCTCGGTCTCCTCTCTCTGCCAGCGGCACCCGAAGCCAATTAACCCCTGGCTCAAGGTCCACACTTCCTCCATCTCCGATGCCTCGTGGACATCCACACTTCTCTGGCCCTGCATAACACTTTGTGAGATATTGTATGCCAACACAATATATACAACCATGACGGATTGTACCTCCGAGGTCGGATCCAATCGCCTTCTCTTCGAGATAGACGGCGGAGTTGGAGCATGCCCCGGCCTCCTCTTCGGTCTTGGGGGGGAGTCCATCAGCGGAACAATCTCCTCAGTCCCTTCACCGGGTATTTTCCCCGAGTTTTTCTCCACTTCGGGGGTTGAGTTTTTTGGCGAAGGCACTCTCTCCGGTGTTCGCGTGCGCCTCCCGAGGTCATTTTTTGGAGGCTGGTTTTAAAGCGTCCCACTGCAGAAAATCATCAGAGTGTTAGAAACAACATTCAACAACAGTTATATATTATTGTAAAAAAAGAGTTCCTACCCTCCTCTTCCGCCCCGGCTAACGACCCCTCACTAGGAGCTGGCGATGTTCTCGCCTCGGGTCCCTTTGTATAATACAGGGATAGCCCGGCCTCCTCCAGTTCCTCCTCGGAAAATACTTGCTTTAGAGTTCCCGCCTGCTCGAAAACTCCAACCGATTCCGGTGCTCCCGTGGGTACCCCATTCGTCACCTCTTCCCTATTCCACCTCGGGATTGGTTTAGATTCTTTAATAAATAGGAACTTCATTTTCCTATCCTCTACCTCTCGGGTTCTGCACCCTGAACCCTCTTTGCACCCTCGGGTTTAGAGAGAACCACCCTTTTCCCTTCCCAAAAGGTTTCAATTGGAAAAAGTACCTAAATAGTTCTACAGAGGGCTTCACCCCCGAGGTCTTGCACACGATCGTAAACCCTACAATTTGCCTCACACCATTCGATGCTAGTTGCGCCAATGCTATACCATAGTACCCCAACAACTCTACCACAAAATCCCACAATGGGGACCTCAACCCCACCCTCAATTAATCTATATATATGGTTATATACCCATTCGGTGGACAGCATGCCCTATCACTAGGCCCGGGTATTATATATTCTAAGTCTATTGGGAAATAGAAACTGGGCACCATTGCCTCAATTTGAACCTCCGTCACCCGCGGCATACTTGAAGCCACATCCAAATTTGCCCTAGCTTCTAAGCAAGTGGGAAACCTCACCTCCCGTGTCCAGATTTCCCTTAAATCAGCCCTATACACCTTCCTGATCTTATTCCTTTCGGGGTAGATTGTTCGAATGGGCTTCGCATTTACGGGGCCCTCCCCAGTACCGATTATGCCAACACTATTAGTTTCTAAAGATGAGGACATACTTACTTGCTACTCCAAGCATGTCGGACCGACGTTGATGTGCTTTTCCGACGTCTGCTGCTTTCTTTCTCGCCTTCCCGCTGGCTTTCTTTGATCACAATTACAAATGAGCGAAAGTGCAAACTGTTACTTCTTTTTTTTCCCTCTAATACAACATTTGAACGAACCAGATTTGGCCTTTTCAAATTCAGCGTCTGAGATACGCGCATGGCTCTCACGCGCATCACAGTTATCTAGGCGCGTGGGGAACAAGCTTCTTGAGATTTGCACAACCGTCACCTCACATCCCTTCCCCTCATGATGGCGCCGCCAATCACATCAAATTCACCCTTTCCCAGGAAGTTTTAGGTTCCACTCCAGTGGCCCCTTCACTCCAGGGATGCATTAACTCGGCTCTGGTCGATCCCATGCCCCCATGAGAATTTCAGTTCGGTCTAGTTTGGTCCTTGTGGAGTCCTTCACTCCGGGGATGCATCATCTCGGCTCCGGTCGATCCCATACCCCCGGGAGTGTTTCAGGTCAGTCCAGTTCGGACCCCGCTGAGTTCTCCACCCCGGGGTCATATCCGTTCGGTCCTAATTGGCAACCCCACCCCGTGGGTACTTCAGTTCGATAAGGATGGCATCTCTCATTGCCAGCTACGCCTTTACATCACTCTACCTCGCTGCTTGTTACACTATGCTTTACTTTTAACCGAAGCTCCTACCTCGCTCCGGCTGGTGGGGGGGCATTTGATTGGTATGGCCTAGTAACACCGGGTCGGACTAACCCGCCAGCCAGATCAATTGGGCCCAAAAGTACGAGCCTAGCAACTAAGCCGGCCTAGAAGCGCGCGCGAGCCCAACACAGCCCAGTTGTGGCACATTCGGGAATGGAGATCCCCATGATCTTTTCCCAACTGCTATGCATATATGGTGACCGAGATTATAGGGATTTAGTTAGGGTTTTGATTTGTATAGTATAAATAGGAGAATTGAAGACGGATTTAGAGTTTGCACTTTTGTATTCTGAAAGTATAACTTGTAAGAGAGAACTTCGACATTTAAGGAAAGATAGTGAAAAAACACTCCGGAAGGTTATTGCCTTCGCCCGTAGACGTAGATCTCTGGATCGAACCACGTATATCTTGTGTTCTTAATCTTTCTTGCATTTTACGGTTTCATTAATCAGCTTTTATCTTGAATTCCTTTGATAACCGAATTGCGCTTTATCACTTTCCTACCACAAATGGTGGAACTCAACAACTTCTGCAGATACTTCACGACCGGGCTTCTGATGGAGGTCAGCCTGGAGCTCGGGTCGTAGGCCTGGGGAGCAACTATTCCAGGGGCGGCAGTGATTTGCCCCCAGAATTGTTGCACGTCAAACTCTTTCAACTCATTTTCATCGCCAACGATTGGCCTCTTAAAGCCATATATACTTCTCAGGTTATCGTGGCTCAGTATCTTTTCTTTATTCAGAAGTTGGAATTTGAAGTGGTGGATCTTGGTCGAGCAGGAAAGGGACTCCTCCTCGATTTCGAGGGTGCAGAAAAATTCTAGCACGAACTTGAGGTAGGTACGGCGGGGTGCTAGACATTGGGCTAGACCTGCAGTGTCGAATAGTTCAAGAACATTTTTCCGGATTCCCATGGCATCCAAAATCTTGGGATCACCATAACGGGTAATTGACACCCCCTCCTCATGAACTTGTCAAATCTTTTCCTCTGATCCTCTGTGCTCATCACTATGTCAAAATCAATCGACTTTGTGGATTTTTCGGTGGTAGTTGATGGAATTTCCGGTGTGGGAGCCTCTGGAGTAGGCTCAATGACTTTCTCATTGCCTTTGACTTGGCTTTTTTGGATTTTCTGTGTAAGCCGCCTGCTGGAAGTGCCTTCTTGAGTTGTGTTCTTCATATTTTTGGGTGGGGCCATTGTGTGCCTACAAACAATCACACAATACACGCATCAAAATCTCCCACATCGAACACTTATCACCAATTTAAACATCAATTGTAATCAAATAGAAGATCAATCACTCATGTTCAATCAACACAGAATATCACAAGCGAATTCGCAATCTAGATGATTCAATTGACATGATTCAATGTGCATACTCTTCACACAAATTCACTAATCAACCTAATAATCGAGCATAATAATCGAATCAAACTACAAAAGAGTAACAAGAGGGAATGCATGTCAAGTGGTTGGTGATATTGCAAAATCAATTTCAATCTTCAATTTCGATGATTCTCAAACTAATCCTCATCCATCATCAACAAATCATGCAAATACAAAGACTATCACTACAAATTTAGTGTTAGAATACTTAAAACCAGTCAACATTGGCAAAAATTCACAAAACAAACTTATGCACAACCAATATCATTACATAAACTAGTCCAACACCAAATTTGCCCCTAATCTTAACAACAAAGTTCATAATAAACAAATAAAGATTAAGGGAAAGAGATATCCGTACTTACCGGTCGGGTTTAGTCGAAAGATTTTGAAATGCACTTTTTCGCGCCCTTTTCAACCCGACCTCAACTTTGCTCCAAATCCGAAATTGTTCGGATAGAAGTGTGTGTGGTGATGTGGGTGAAGTGTGGTGTGAATTTGAGGGGAAGAAATTGAGTAAAAGTGGAGTTTTAAAGGGTGTGTGTGCGTGTATGTGCGTAAAATGGCGAAAGGGGGGAAAAGGAATGACCTGCTGTTCCGCGCAGGGGTATTTATACCCGCGCGGAATCTCGGCCGAGATATATTTTTGAAATTTTTGTCTCGGCCAAGATCTGTTATTTGGTCTTAGGTTTGGTTGGCTCAGCAGAGGATCTCGGCCGAGATGCGTATGTGTCTCGGCCGAGATTCCTTTCCAGCAAAATGACCCACATTCTGGACAAATTGATCTCGGACGAGATGACATGATGTCTCGGCCGAGATAAGTTTCCAGCAATTTTGGCTAATTTACTGGACAAGTTGATCTCGGCCGAGATGAATTGGTATCTCGGCCGAGATTGTCCTCCAGCGTTTTTGGGCCAATTTGAGCTCTGTTCAATCGCGGCCGAGATGAATGTTGTGTCTCGGCCGAGATACTTTTACAATAATTTTTACCTGGGTTTACCTTTACGACGTCTCGGCCGAGATTCCTCGTGTGTCTCGGCCGAGATTGGTCTCCAACAAATTTATCCTCCATTTTGGTCTCCTTCACCCCCCATTCCATGCTATCTTTTTATCATTCTGATTGATACCTGCACAATTCTAAACAAAAACATCAAATATGCCACAAGACATCTATTAAATAACTAACTAGGAATTTGAAAAATGCAAAAATTGAAAGATACCGTCGGGGTGCCTCCCAACAAGTGCCTTTGTTTAACGTTGTTGGCTCGACGGACCTCGCTTAGTTCAGTAGTGGGTCTTCCACGTGCTCCTCTTCTCCGGGTGTATCTTGAAAATGCTCTAGATATGGCTTGAGAAGATGCCCGTTGACTCTGAAGATTTTACCAGTTTTGCCACTTTCAATCTCGATGGCACCATGATCGAACACCTTAGAGACAACAAAGGGTCCTATCCACCTTGAACGGAGTTTGCCCGGAAATAACTTCAACTGGGAGTGAAATGATAGCACTTTTTCCCCAACCACAAAAGTTTTCCGGGTGATCCTCGAGTCATGAAAAGCCTTCGTTTTCTCCTTGTAGATCATGGCGTTTTCAAAGGCTTCATCTCGAATTTCTTCAAGCTCTTGCAATTGGAGTTTTAGGTGTACACCGGCTTCATCGAGGTTCATATTGCATCTCCGGATAGCTCAATAGGCTCTATGTTCAAGTTCAACTGGGAGGTGGCATGGCTTTCCATAAATAAGTCGAAAGGGAGACATACTAATTGGAGTTTTATAGGCGGTCCTATACGCCCATAATGCATCATTGAGCCTCAAACTCCAATCCTTGCGATTCGGTTGAACAGTCTTCTCCAATATCGACTTGATTTCCCGATTCAAAGTTTCGGCTTGCCCATTGGTTTGTGGATGATAGGGCGTTGAAACCTTGTGTAACACAGCATATTTCTTCAATTGTTCGATTGCAAAAGTGTGTGCCTCTATCACTTATAATGGCTTTTGGTATCCCAAACCAAGAAAAAATGTTAGATCGAACGAACTCGGCCACAACTTTGGAGTTATTGGTTCGGGTTGCTTTCGCCTCCACCGACTTGGACGCATAGTCAACGGCAAGCAAAATGTACAAATTCCCATAAGACGAAGGGAACGGTCCCATGAAGTCCATACCCCAAACATAAAAAATTTCACAAACTACAATCGGATTTTGGGGCATTTGGTTTCTTTGAGAGATATTACCCGTCTTTTGGTAATTGTGGCATGACTTGCAAAAGGTGTGTGCATCCTTGAACAGGGATGGCCAAAAGAAACCACTCTCTAGGACCTTGTGTGCAGTCCTCTTTGAACCGAAATGCCCGCCACAAGCGTAAGAGTGGCAAAAAGCAAGTATGGAGTGTAATTCAAGCTCCAGGACACACCTCCAGATAACTTGATTGGATCCGTGCTTCCACAGGTATGGATCATCCCACACGTAATGTTTGGCATCACTCCTTAACTTATCTTTTTGGGCCTTAGTCATCCCGGCAGGAAATACCTTAGCAACAAGGTAGTTCACCAAATTTGCATACCACAGTGTCACAACATCAGAGGCTACAAACAACTCTTCATCGGGGAAGCTCTCCCTTAAGGATTCTCCTCTTGTGTCAATCGGCTTAGGTGGTCAGCTACTGAATTGTCTGCCCCTTTCTTGTCTCTAATCTCAAGGTCAAATTCTTGCAATAGTAGTATCCATCGTATAAGCCTCGGTTTTGCTTCCTTCTTCAACATCAAGAACCGGAGGGCTGCATGATCAGTGAAGACAATGATCTTAGTGCCAACTAGGTAGGATCTGAATTTCTCGAGTGCAAAAACAACAACAAGGAGTTACTACTCAGTAGTGGTATAGTTGGCCTGGGTTGGATTCAGTGTCCGTGAAGCATAGTAAATTACATGTGCCACCTATTCTTTGCCCTAGGATTGAACCCACTGCTTGATCATTGGCATCACACATTAGTTCGAAAGGAAGCTTCCAGTCGAGTGGTTGGATGATGAGGGAGAGTGATAAGCCTTTCCTTAAGCACATCAAACGTAATCTTGCATTCTTCATTCATTTCAAAGTCAACGTCTTTCTGCAATAGACGACACAACGGAGAAGTAATCTTGGAAAAATCTCTTATGAACCTGTGATAAAAAGCTGCATGGCCAAGAAACGAACGAACTTTCCGCACATTTGCGGGGTAAGGCAAAGAGGCAATGATCTCAACCTTAGCTTTATCTACTTCAATGCCTTTCTTAGAAATCAAATGTCCTAGTACAATTCCTTATTCTACCATGAAATGGCATTTTTCCCAGTTCAACAAGAGATTTTTATCAATGCATCTTTTAAGGATTTTCACAAGGTTTTCAAGGCAGTATTCGATGATTTTCCATATACACTAAAGTCATCCATGAAAACTTCAATGAAATGCCCAATAAATTCAGAGAAAATGCTTACCATACACCTTTGGAATGTGGCAGGTGTGTTGCAAAGCCCGAATAGCATACGTCTCCAAGCGAATGTGCCAAAGGGGCATGTGAAGGTTGTCTTCTCTTGATCCTCTCGAGCAATCGGGAGTTGGAAGTAGCTAGAAAAGCCATCCAAGAAACAATAAAAGGGGTGGTTGACCAATCTCTCTAGCATTTGGTCAATGAAGGGTAGTGGGAAATGGTCTTTCCTTGTCATAGTATTCAGCTTTCTGTAACTTGTCATAGTATTCATCTTTCTGTAATCGATACAGACTCGCCAGCCGGTCTGTAGTCGTATAGGCATCATCTCCCCATCTTTTCCCTCTATGACTGTTATACCAGATTTCTTTTGGACCACCTGAGTCGGGCTCACAAATCTGTTATCGGATATGGGACAGATTATTCCCACATCCAATAGTTTGATGACTTCTTTCTTGACTACCTCCATCATGGGAGGATTGAGCCTTCGTTGTAGTTCTATACATGGCTTCGCATCATCTTCGAGAAGTATGCGGTGCATGCATAAGGATGGATTTACTCCCTTGATGTCGGCAATAGTCCATCCTATTGCCTCCTTGTTCTGTTTGAGAACCTCAATTAATGCCTGCTCTTGACTGTGAGTTAACTTCGAAGAAATGATCACGGGTAATGTCTTGTCCTCCCCAAGGTAAGCATACTTGAGTTGAGAAGGAAGAGCCTTAAGCTCAAGAACAGGTGCCTTGATTGTAGAAGGTAGAACTTTTTCTTGTGATTCCGGGAGAGAGATGAACTTCTGCGCATAATTTGGCGGGAATGACTTTGGTGCATCCATTTGTGCCACTATTTCAACTAATTCCTCATTGGTCTCCCAAACCTTCTCTTTACCTTTCTCCAACTGAGTAGTAAGTGCAACTTCCATTGGGTCCCTAAATGACAACTCAAACAACTCTTCCACGAGAGGGTCAACAACAACAATGGAAAATACAGAATGAACATCTTTTGGAAAACGCATTGCATCAAAGATATTGAAATTAACAATTTGTCCATCAAATTCCATCGTGAGGGTGCCCTCACGGACATCGATCTTGGTTTGGGAAGTATTTAAAAATGGTCTTCCCAACAAGATCGGTGTGGACGTTGATGGATCGCCTTGCATGTCCATCACATAGAAATCAGCGGGAAACACAAGTTCATCAACTGCAACTAGCACATTCTCAATTACCCCATTGGGATACGAAGTGCTTCGGTCGGGTAGTTAAATGACGACCCTTGTTTCCTTAAGTGGACCCCAATTTAAAGAATGAAAAATTGAACGTGGCATGACATTAATCGAAGCTCCTAAGTCGAGCATTGCACGTTCAATTCGATAGTTACCTATTTTGCACGGAATTACGAACATTCCAGGGTCTTTACACTTTGGTGGAAGTTTCTTTTGGAAGATGGCGGATACATTCTCTTCGATGATCACTTTTTCATTCCCTTTAAGCTTCCTCTTGTTGGTGCAGAGGTCTTTCAAAAATTTCGCATATGTGGGAATTTACTTCACTGCATCTATCAACGGGATATTTATCTCCACTTTTCTGAACATTTCCAACATTTCTTTATCCCTATATTTATTCGGGACCTTCTTGATTTGGCTACGGAATGGCAGTGGTGGAGTTGAAGAATTGACATGTGACTTCTGGGCGTCTCGGCCGAGATTTGGTTGTGTCTCGGCCGAGACAAGAGTACAACGTTTTTCCCAGGTTGGATTGCTTGATCTCGGCTGAGATGCACTTCATTCTTGGCCGAGATTATTGGACAGGAAATTTCCTCCTCTGGGCATAGTGAGCGAGATTTCTTTCTCAGCATTTTCCCCTTTACTTTCGATTCTCCTCTCCCCATTGGAATTATGCCCGGGCTTTTTAGGCTCTCCAAGCATCACCCCACTCCTTAGGGTGATTGCACTGACATTTAGGGGGTATATCTCGGGTTGTGCCGGTAGCTTTCCATTTTGAGCACTCTCCAGACGGGATACCGCTGATGCTATTTGACCGACTTGATTTTAAATACTCTTGAACCTCGAACTTGATTCCTTCTATAGTTGAAGCGTACTTATTGCTAGGGTCTTGACTATATCAGAAAGGGATGGATCAGAGGGTACTGGTTCAGTAGGTTGCCTTTGCTGGAACATCCCCCTAGGGTAGGGGGGTCGATTGTGTCCACCTTGATCACCCTGTTGGCATATTTGGACGTTGATTCCCATATTTGAAATTTGGGTGATCTCTCCACCCCGGATTGTACGACTGCGAATAGGGAACATACTTCCGGCCAGCCTGGTTAGGATTAAAATTATGAATTGCATTGGCATGAGAATCCATTTCTTCTCTAAGAATACGACAGGTATCAGTGGAGTGCTCGGTTATCTGACAGATTTTGTAGGGTTTTGGGGTAGGAGTGCTCCCCGAAATCACTTTCTTCACAAGGTCGGTAAGTTGGTCCAATCTTTCTTCAACATTTGAATCGATAACATCTTTGACTCGCCTCGCTGGTTCTCTACAACCGAACTGTTGGGTGTTGGCGGCCATCTTGGAGATCAATGTCCGGGCCTTGGTTGGGGTCTTGTAGGCCAGAGCCCCTCCACTGGTTGAATCAATCATGTTTCGTTCCGTTATACACAGTCCCTCGTACCAATATTGGATCAACAATTGTGGAGTGATTTGATGTGGTGGGCAGCTCCCTACAAGCTTCTTGAATCTTTCTCAATATTCATACAATGTTTCCCCCTGCATTTGCCTCACTCCACTAATTTCTTTTCAGATGCTGGTGGCTCGAGATGCAGGAAAATACTTTTTTAGAAACTGTGTTTCCATCTGCTCCCAAGTAGTAATGGAACCCGGTGGCAAGTCGTACAACCAGTCTCTAGCAAGGTCCTTCAATGAGAAGGGAAATTCTCTGAGCTTAATTTGTTCTTCAATCACCCTGGTCGGCTTCATGCTCGAGCAGACCACATGAAATTCCTTTAAGTGTTTGTGTGGGTCTTCCCCGGATAGCCCATGGAATGACGGCAGGAGGTGAATGAGCCCCGATTTGAGCTCAAAAGTGGTATCATTCCCTATCTCCGGGAATGTAATACATAAGGGTTCGTGTGCAACCCTTGTGTTGGCAAGTTCCTTCATAGTTCTTTCCTAATCCTACTCACCAGCCATCTCTTCCAATTCAATCTCCCCACTCTCTATACTCAAGGTTTCAAATGATCCTCGAACCTCTTCAAGTAACCTAGCTCTTCTCCTCAATAATCTTTCCCGTTCAACTATCTTTGGCTCCAAAAGAAGTTCTTTCTCCCCTTGGGAATGCAAGAACATTAACTACCTATCCAAAAACAAGAAAACAAGAGAATGTCAAACTACTAGATAAACAAGAAGTAGATAAAAAAACTAATAAACTAAACATAATGCTTGAACAAATAAAACAACACTATTCTTATCACCGTTCCCCGGCAACGACGCCAAAATTTGGTAAGCGATCGCCGTGTGTCGCTACCAAATTAAATTAAGTATAAACATATAGATATATAGATGAATATATGTATATATTTATATTAAGCCTTAACCTAAAACTCTAACTAGTAGAGCGATAAGTAAGGGTCGATCCCACGAGGAACAGTTGAACAATATTCTCTTAATATGTCAAGCAATTGTATAATTCAAACAAGAACAAAAGTAAACAAGGAAAGCCATAAAAGTGAGGGGGTTTTGTTATGAATCAGTTCTTCTCACACACAAACATTACACAAACAGTAAAGAATGAAAATCAACGAAGAACTCGGCCACAAGAAACCGAACAAAGAACAGGAATAGAAAATGATGAACACAGGGATTTTACGTGGTTCGATCAATGTGATCTACATCCACGGAGGTTCTATACACCTCAATTCACTCCACTTATCAATCAATTACAAGAATTAATCCAGAAAACTAGAAACCCCAATTCACAGGCCGAATTGAGCTTAAGAACCCTAGCAATCTAATTCTCTTGATAGAGTAATGTTTACAGAGGGAAAGAAACGTGAATCAACTCTCATGTTCAAGTGTTTTCAATGTATATAAAGGATGGAGCTCGAATCAGGGAGTAGAAGTAGTTGTAACCAATTTTGTCTTCAACTGCACAAAACTGTTTCAGCGAGCTCTCCACAACGGTTTTACATGGAACGGTTTTAATCCGTTGCAAACGGCAGTTATAACAAACTTGACTCCGGTTTCCATTTTAACCTCTTTAACTGATCCGGCTAAAACCCGGTTCTCCACATTCTAAACCCGGTTCTGGACTCCTCTAATCCCCTACTACATTCCATGATCACTTGATGATATTGAACTGATGTCTACAAATCTCCACCTCAATGAAATCAAGTGTATTTCATCACCTCAACCTGCCTTGTCTTCCAGGTTTTTAATCCCACCTTTCAAGCCCAATCAGGCTTGAGCAATGAACCATCTTACTCCCAGGCACTGCCTTGGTTAGAAAATCAGCAGCATTGTCACTTGTATGGACCTTCCTAACCTCCACAGACCCTGTATCAATCGCATCTCTTGCAAAATGCAATCTGACATCTATGTGCTTGGATCTTTCATGGAAAGCTTGATGTTTCACTAGATGTAAAGCACTTTGATTGTCACAACATATAGTAACACAGTCCTGCTTGATCCCTAGATCCTTCAGAATGCCTTTTAACCACACAGCTTCCTTGATTGCCTCTGTCAAAGCCATGTATTCAGCTTTTGTAGTAGACAAAGCCACTACTGGTTGTTGCACACTTTTCCAGCTAACTGCAGTACCAAATAATGTGAACACATAACCTGTGATTGACTTTCTGGTGTCAACATTTCCAGCAAAATCAGCATCTGCAAATCCTTTCAAAGGAATAGCTAATGTTTCCTGCTTCTGAAACTTCAACCCCAGACTTGCTGTTCCCTTCAAATATCTCAACACCTGCTTCAAAGCCTCCCAATGAGCCTTTCCTGGATTTGACATATATCTGCTAACTAGGGACACACAATATGCTAAGTCTGGCTTGCTGCATATCATCCCATACATCAGACTTCCAACTCCACTAGCATAAGGCACACTTCTCATGTATGACTCTTCTTCTGCTGTCTTAGGACTCTGCTCCTTTGTTAATCTGAGTTGTTGACTTACTGGAATACTCAGTGTCTTGGCTTCATGCATTTGAAGCCTCTCCACCACTTTCTGAAGATAATGCTTCTGAGACAACCATAAACATCCAGCGGCTCTGTCTCTAATTATGTTCATACCCAGAATCTTCTTAGCTTCTCCTAAGTCCTTCATATCAAACTCAGAGCTCAATTTCTGCTTAAGATGATGTATCTTATGTGAGCTCTTGCTTGCAATAAGCATGTCATCCACATATAACAACAAGTATACAGGATCAGCCTTTAAACTTTTATCAAAATAAACACAGCTGTCATACAAACTTCTGACAAAACCAGCTTTTAACATAAACTCATTGAACTTCTTATTCCACTGCCTTGGGCTTTGCTTCAATCCATATAATGACTTTTTGAGGAAACATACTTGTTCTTCTTTTCCTGGAATCACAAATCCCTCAGGCTGCGTCATATAGATGTTCTCAACAAATTCTCCATGTAAGAAAGCTGTTTTTACATCCAGCTGCTGTAACTCCATGTCCTCTTGTGTTACTATTGACAAAAGTAATCTGATGGAACAGTGATTTACCACAGGAGAGAAAACTTCATTGAAGTCAATGCCTTCCCTCTGAGTAAAGCCCCTTGCTACCAGTCTTGCCTTATACCTTATCTTGTCTGAGACCCCAGCTTCAACCTTCTTGTTGTAAATCCATTTTGAACTTACCAGCTTTTGTCCCTTTGGTCTATCCACCAGTTTCCAGGTACCATTTCTCTCCAAAGACTCCGTTTCTTCCATCATTGCACTGATCCAGTGTTCATTTTCATCACCAGTGATTGCTTCTTTGAAGTTCTGTGGTTCATGATTTTCTATGTCTTCAGCAACACTCAGTGCATAATGTACAGTTCCAGCTTGTCCATAAAAATCTGGTTTCTGTATTTGCCTTCTTGGTCTATCTCTAGCAATGCTGTACTCCCTCAGGTTTAGATTTCTGTGTGTTGTGTCTTCTTCTTCTGAAGAACTACTACTGGAATGATCAGCCAAATCTTCTTCTCTCTGTCTGTCATCCTCCTCCTGAGTCTCCACCTGAACAGATATCCTTTCTGTTTCAGGGCCTTCATCCTGATTTGCCAGATTCCCAGAAAAATGATATCCCATAATGGACTCATAGAACTTCACATCTCTGCTGATCATCAACTTCTGATTTCCAGATTCCATGCACCATAACCTGTAACCCTTGATTCCCTCTGGATATCCCAGACGCACACACCTGTAGGCTCTAGGATCAAGTTTATCTGATTTCATATGAGCATATGCTAAGCATCCAAACACCTTTAACCCTGAGTAATCTGGAATCCTTCCATTCCATACTTCTTCTGGTGTTTTGAATCCCAGAGTTGATGTAGGAGATCTGTTTATTAGATAGCATGCTGTGTTTATTGTTTCTCCCCAAAATACCTTTGGCAACCTAGCATCAAGTAACATACACCTAACTCTTTCTAGGACAGTTCTATTGAATCTTTCTGCCACACCATTCTGTTGTGGATTATTGGGAACTGTTCTGTGTCTGGTAATTCCCCTTTCATTACAGAAAGTATTAAACTCAGTAGATAGATATTCTAAGCCATTATCAGTTCTTAAATGCTTGAGTTTCTTTCCTCTCAAGGTTTCCATTTGAAGCAACCATGTCTTGAATTTAGTGAAGGCATCACTCTTATTATTCGTTAAGATGAACACCCATACTTTCCTACTTAAATCATCAATTACAGACATGAAATACTTCCCACCTCCATGTGTTTCAGTCCTGGATGGTCCCTAGATATCAGAGTAGCCATAGTCTAGAGGTTCTTGAGTAATGTGAATCCCTTTGGCATAAGGCAGTTTATGTGATTTGCCCAATGCACATTTGTCACAGAACTCAAGTGTTTTATTTCAAAGCTCTCCAATGATCCCTCTTCTGGATAGTTCTTTCAGTCCTCTTTCACCAATGTGTCCTAATCTTTTATGCCACAGGTTTAGTTCATTATTAGCCAGAATATTCCCCACACTCCCAACCACTGGTTTTCCTATCAAAATAAACAATCCATTGTGTTGTCTTCCCTTGATTGCCAATTTATTTCCTTTGGTTATGTGTAATTGGCCATCAATAGACTTAAACTCACACCCAGTAGCAATTAGAGATCCTAGGGAGATCAAATTTCTTTTAAGTCCAGGCACATACCTTACATTTGCAATTTGCCTGGTGACACCATCAAACATATTGATGTTTACTGATCCAGTGCATTGAACCCTGCAGGATTGCTCATTTCCTAGCAGTACACACCCTCCATCTTCTTCCTTGAGGTTTTGGAACCATTCTTTGTGAGGACACATGTGGAATGAGCAGCCTGTATCCTGTACCCATTCCAACTCCATTTTTGATTCAGTAACATTCAAGACTTCTAGAGTGTCTTCTCCATGTTCAACAATGGCAGCTTCTCCACCATGGCCTTCTTTCTTCACCTTTTGAGGGAAATCTTTCTTTAGATGCCCTACTTGCTTGCATTTGAAGCATTTCCTATTCTCTGTCCATTCTCCAGGTTTCTTTGGAGCAGTATTGCTAGTTTTGTAACTCTTTGAGGTTTGGCCCTTCCTCTTTTGGTAATTCTTCTTGAAATTTACATTCAAACCTTCTCCAGATTGAGTCACCTTCTCATCTCCTTGATTCTGTAGGCATTTAGTCTTCACAACAGTGATTATTGAGTCATAATTCAGTTTATCCTGCCTTCCAAACATCAAAGTGTCCTTGAACTCTTCCATGGAACTTGGTAGAGCATTTAATACCATTAAAGCTCTGTCATCATCCTCCATAGTTACTCCAAGATCTTCTAGTTAATCAAGAAGTTTAGAAAACTCATCCAGTTGATCAGAAATGTCTTTTCCATCCACCATTTTGAAAGCCAGTAACCTCTGTTTGAGAAACAGTTTATTTGATACAGACTTGGACTGATATAGTTCCTCAAACTTGGTCCAAGCCTCTATAGCAGTCGAGCATCTTGAAACCTCCCTCAATGGCTTATCTCCTAGACACAGGACGATCATACTCAAAGCCTTTTGATCCACCTCTGCATATTTAGGCTTCTCAATCTCTGTCCATTCATTTTCAGGCTTTAGTGCACCTACCAGCCCGTTTTGAACCAGAATAGCCTTCATCTTGATCTTCCAAAGATGGAAGTTATTTCTCCCTGAGAATTTCTCCACATTCATCTTCATTCCTGACATCTCTATCTTCCTGTTGTGTGAGCAATGTTTCCCACAGATGGCGCCACTTGTTATGAATCAGTTTTTCTCGCACACAAACAATACACAAACAGTAAAGAATGAAAATCAACGAAGAACTCGGCCACAAGAAACCGAACAAAGAACAGGAATAGAAAATGATGAACACAGGGATTTTACGTGGTTCGATCAATGTGATCTACATCCACGGAGGTTCTATACACCTCAATTCACTCCACTTATCAATCAATTACAAGAATTAATCCAGAAAACTAGAAACCCCGATTTACAGGCCGAATTGAGCTTAAGAACCCTAGCAATCTAATACTCTTGATTGAGTAATGTTTATAGAGGGAAAGAAACATGAATCAACTCGCAACTTCAAGTGTTTTCAATGTATATAAAGGACGGAGCTCGAATCAGGGAGTAGAATTCTCAATAGACTTGGTGTTGAGAGTTGCTCCCATATCCAAAGCACCCTATAAGATGCCACCGCAAGAGCTGCAAGAACTTAAGAAACAGTTGAAGGAACTATTGGAAAAGAAGTTCATAAGGCCTATCGTGTTACTATGGGGAGTGCCAGTCTTATTCGTCAAGAAGAAGGATGGCTCTACGCATATTTGTATAGACTACCGAGAGCTGAACCGCTTGAAGTACCCGCTAGCTCGAATTAGGGACTTGTTTAATCAATTGAGAAACACCGCTGTTTTCTCAAAGATCGACTTGCGGTCGGGTTATCATTAGCTTAGGGTTAGAGAAGGTGATATACCCAAGATAACTTTTAGGACATAATACAGATATTACGAATTTACAACAGTGCGCCAGTTGTCTTCATGGACTTGATGAAACGAGTTTTTCATGAGTTCTTGAACTGATTCGTCATTATTTTCATTGACGATATACTCATTTACTCGCCGAATGTTCATCAGCATGCCGAACATCTTAGGATAGTATTAGGACACGATAATGCTCTTCGGTGTCACTAATGCCCCAACTGTCTTCATGGACTTGATGAACTGATTTTTTCTTGAGTTCTTGGACTGATTCATCATTATTTTCATTGACGATATCCTCATTTACTCGTTGAATGTTCAACAGCATGTCAAACATCTTAGGATAGTATTAGGAACCCTTAGAAAGGAGACGTTATACGCTAAGTTTAGTAAGTGCGAGTCTTGGTTAGATACAGAAGTATTCCTATGACATATAATCTCAGTCAAAGGTATAGAAGCAGACCCCTCTAAGGTTGAAGTTTTGACGAATTGGAAATCGATAGTTTAGTGGGTATTAGCTATGTCTTAATGCAGAAGGCAAGGATAGTAGCCTATGCATCTCAACATTTAAAGCAGCACGAGCAGAATTTACCCCATGCACGACTTGGAATTGGAAGTTATGGTGCACGCGCTAAAGATCTGGAGACACTACTTGTATTTAAGCAAGTGTGAGATCTTTACGGACCACAAAAGGTTCAAGTACTTCTTCAGTTATAAGCAGCTAAACATGCATCAGAGGCGATGGTTAGAGTTATTGAAATATGATAACTACATTATCTCTTACCATCTAGACAAGGCGAATGTTGTCGCCGACGCCCTTAGTCGGAAAAGTAGTTCCAACATGGGTGTGATAGCCGCTTCTGGAAAAAGCATGAGAGAGGAGTTAAAGAGAATTAGGGTCGAGGTTTGCATGAGTAGTCAGATGTTAGGATATTTAGAAGCTTTAAGGTTGCAACCTACCCTAAGAATAAGGATTAGAAACGCTCAAGGGAGCGACAGGTTTTTAACTAGAATGAAGGAGTTATCCTCAAGCATCCCGAGAAAGGATTCGAGATGTCCTCAGATGGAACTTTTTCCGAGGACGAATCTTTGTTCTAAAGAACCTGGAACTACGGGAAGAGATACTCAAGGAGGCTTACGACACACCTTTTACTGCTCACCAAGGTGGTACTAAATGTACCACGGTCTTAGGGAATTATTTTAGTGGAGAGGTATGAAGCGTAGAATTACCTAATACGTAGGAAGATGCCTAGTGTGTTAGTCAGTAGAAGCCGTTTGTGAGAAACCCTTAGAAAATCCAGCCTATTTCAGAATGGAAATGGGATACTATTAGTATGGATTTCATTGTAGGTTTGCCTAGAACCCCTAAAGGATATGATGCCATTCAGGTTATAGTAGATAGACTTGCCAAATTAGCTCACTTCATCCCTGTTAGGACAACCTAGTCCCTTAATCAGTTAGCTAGGCTTCATATAGATCAGATAGATAGGCTCCACGTCATACCCTCAACAATAATGTCAGACAGGGACACTAGATTCACCTTCAAGTGTTGTAAGAGTTTACATGAGTCTTTGGGGAGTAAACTAAACTTCGGTTCGGTGTACCACCCACAGTCTGATGAACAAATTGAACGAATGAATAAACTTAGAGCATGTGACTTAGACTTCTGAAGATCGTGGTAAGAACATCTATCCTTGGTCGAGTTTTTTTATAACAATAGTTATCAAGCGACCATTATGATATCCCCATTTGAAGCTCTATATGGGAGGAGATGTAGGACCCCCTTGTGTTGGGATAACACAGGTATGGACCGACTCTAGGGCCATAGATGATCCAGAAAGCCACAGGAAGCCACGAAGGTCGTGGAAAGGATCAAACAACGAATTTTTTTCCCACCAAGACCGTTAGAAGTCTTATGCCGACAAGCGATGTAAGGACTTGTGGTTCGAGGTTGGAGATAAAGTCTACCTAAAAGTATCACCATTGAAAGGCTTAACCTATTTGGTGAGAAAAGGAAACTATAACCTTCGTACATGGGACCCCTTGAGATCTTAGATAGAGTTGGCAATATAGCTTATCGAATAGCTTTACCGCATGATCTCTCAAGAATGCACGCGTTTTTCATGTTACGATGCTTCCAAAATACATTCCAGGGCCATATCTTAAGGTTGATTTCAACGACGTGAAGTTAGGAACTAGCCTTACGTATCTGGAGGAGCCAGTGGTGAACGGCGGGAGCAAGTCTTGAAAAGCAGTACGATTTGGTTAGTTTTAGTTCAGAGGAGTAGGCATAGTGAGAGCGAGGCTACTTTGGAGAGTGAGGACGATATTAGGGCTCGTTGTCAGTTAAGGGGCATGGAATTTCGAGGATGAAATTTTAAAAAGGAAGGGGAAATGTAACACCCCAGTATAGGGTTTAGTATGCATACCACATTTAATTGATATGTTAACTATCATCGCGTACTACTTAGCTAGATTAACAGGAATATATGTGTCATATTATCATCTTAAGCTTGTGTCATTGACCGTTTACTTAAGTGTGCAGGAAAAAATGTACATACCACTCTCGGTGTGGAATGCAATAAAGACTAAAATTAATAAAAAGATAACAATTGTATAAACGTAAAAGATTAGATATCGAACGAACAACACATAATTAGATTCATGACTTATCCGACCTAATAAATAATAATAAACTTTCATGTTTATTTACTTAATTATCCTTCGAAATATGTGATAATTATATGAATTATTTGCTTAAATATTTATATGTGCTTCAAAATAAATTAGAAATTTGCATGAATATATGATTTACGTGTGAAACTTTATGAATGAGGAATTCTCATGTGCTTGTAACTTGACTTATTTGATAGTTGAATATAAGTGCTTGTACCTTGATTATGTTTGTACAATCTCATTCGCACACACAATTACACTTAACCAAAATTTAATTAAAAATTGTGGGATATGGGAAGGTATAGGGTTTGAATCCCCTTAGGATCAAAATGAAGAATTGTTTTTGGTGACATTAGGCTATGTAATCCGAAACATTAGGCTATAAAGATAATATGATTTCATCATCATATTATGTTGGGTTATGTTGGTTTTGGACCTTAAAAGCAATATTTGAGTTAAATGGGCTTTTAGGGTTGCGGCCCAGTTTGGGTTATAAATACCCCTATGATTCTTGCATTTGTTATCACCAGAAAAATTAGTGAATCTCCTAGTTTGGTAGTGCCCCCAGACATAGGCATTCTTGACGAACTGGGTTAACAAATTTGTATTTTTTATTTTTCGTTCTGATTAAGTTCTCAATTAATTGTACCCTAATTCCTAACATATGATACACATTTTAGGGTAGATTGCTTATAATAATAACCCGCTAAAATACCTTTAGGCTTGGAAATTATTAGGCTTGAATCAAATAGAACTTTAGCCACGTAACTTAGTACAATTGGATATATAGGTGCTATTCTTGAACTATAAGGTCTTTTAGAACAAAATTAGGGTATGTTTTAGGAAATTTATCTTCAATTTTGATGATGGCAAAACCTCCTGTAAGGTAGGAACAAGTGCTCCCATAAATTCTATAAATCTTGTAATAGATATTGCTAGTTTTACTTAGGCAGAAGCCACAACAAGCAACACATGGTTACTACGAGCAACGGATCCTGAATCACAGCAAGGAACAGAGACTGCAGTAATGCAGTAGGGAAGGTACACCCAGCAAGCAAGCATGCATCTTGTCCGCAAGTGCAGAAGTCAAAGTCAAAGTCAGGGATACTCGAATTCAAAATATAGCCAACAGAGACAAGGTTTAAACTTTATACTGACTAACCAATTGCGTGGGGACACATAGCCTGAAGAAAAGAAAAAGGTGCACTGGATAATGACATAAAGCCACAACCACTATGACTAACTCCCCGCGAAGAAAGGACAAACGACTATTTTCCTTACGAGTAACATTTCATTGAAACAAGATGATTTCTCTCTCTTCAACACGAAAAAATTCCAACTGCTATAAATAGAAGGAGATTGAGGACAAAGAGAGACTACCGAACTACTGAAATTCAAGCAATTACTTTGCATGAAACACTCGAGCATTTGAATCCAAGCTTCAAGACATAAACTTTGATATTTAACCAGTGTTTATGCAATGTATACAGAGCAACATAACAAGCATCAAGAATTAGCATGCAATTAGAGAACCATAAGCTACATTATTTCTCAAGTCAAGCTAGCTCTCAAGCTCTCTCAGTCTTAATCCTTCTCTAAACTTGGAAAATCGCCCACATCTATACATCATTTCAAGGTCAGAGGCAACTACCAGATGTTGAAGAAAAACTTTTATTAAACCTATCGCACAAAAGGTTTTTGAAACAGGGATTCTTTGTTTGAATCAGGGATTCAAAGTAGACTTGTGTTCTATGGAACGTGTTGTACAATAGAGGATTAACCTTCTGAGAATAGGAAAAAAGTATTGTAAGGAGCTAATTTGAACTTAGAGTTCAGCGTAGCTACACTTTAACAATGTGTAAACATCTTCGTTAATTTCCCCACTGTGTGAGAGAAGACTGGACGTAAGGATTACCCCTACCTTCGAATCACTATAAACTTTGAGTATATTTTCATATTTCTTTTATTTTAATGTTGCTAGGCATAATACGCATCTAATCATAGATTTGTAAGAAAAGATATGTGCATATTCCGCTGCACACAAAACTCCCTTAGCACTGCTTACCGTAAGCTACTTGTGGCCAGTCTGCATCATGCCTACTGGCCTTGTATTAGCTTTGCTGCAAGAACCAGTTTCTTGCAATAACCAACATATTCGTGCTAAAGTACTTTAAAATGGAGAAAACGAGTTAGAGGTTTATTCACCCCCCCCCAAACCTGTATCACTTGGGACCAACAAGTGGTATTAGAGTGGTTAGTTTCACACACCAATCATTTTTGGTAGCTTAACCAGATCCAACTGTTTTCTAGCCTAAAAGCATCATTCTAAAAGCAAAAGATGTTTGAGTGAAAAGCTATACCAATGGAAACCTCTTCATCTAAAGCTCCCATGTTTTCCTTTAAGGATTATGAGGAATGGGCTATCAGGATGCAAACATACTTGACCTCCATCCATTATGAGATGTGGATTGTCATCACTGAAGCTCCACCAAAGATCATAAAGGTCAACACTGTTGTAAAAGTGGACGGATAGCCCGACCCTCCTCCCATGGTGGAAAAGAGACATATTGAATGGACTACTGATGATAGAAAAAGTTAAAAAAAAATGTACTTTTTGTTACATTGGACAAAGGGAATCTTTGCTAAAAGTTAAGGCATGCAAATCTGCTAAGGAGATTTGGGATTTCTTGAAGGACAATCGTGTTGGCTCAGCTCTAATTCAAGAGAATAGGGTGGCTACTGCAACCATGGACTTTGAGCTCTTCAAAGCAAACCCTAGAGAGTCTCTAAATGATGTTGACACAAGATACAAAACTATCCTGAATGAGTTGGTTTCCGCTGGAAAGGTATACTCCCAGTGAGGAGATAAACACCCTAGTAGCAAACAGTCGCTCATAGAAACTCCAAATGGTCCTAGTTACCACCGTTGTGCCCAAGGAACAACTTCACGTCGTTGCAAAGGAGGAGTAACCATCTAAAGAGATGACTTTACTCATGAAACGATTTACACATTTTATAAGAAAACATCCAAAAGAAAGTTCATCCAAGCCTCAATATGCCAAGCCCTCAGAACCCCCTTAGACAAGCAAGGAAGTAGGAAATCTTTGCTACAATTGTAGGAAGACTGGTCACTTTGCCAAGGAATGTCCTTTTCCTAAAGTGCACAAGTATCCTAAGGATGTTTGCAAGCAAACACGAGATAGAAGGATGCTGGAGAAACCGCAGTTGAAGGCTATTTGGAGTGGAGTAGAGGTCATCAAGGTTGTTCCAGTGTCTTCAAGAGAACCAGCAATGTATGAAGACTCAGATTTTGACAGTGATTCTTTATATTCTGACAGTGAAGCACTTGTTTGTCTTATTGCAAAAGAGATTGACATTCATGCAGAGGTAGATTCTCCATGTACCTCTTCAAGAGTTGAGAATATTGACTCTGAAAGCTTACTCATTTCGTTCAGACATAATATGGCTGACTTTGACCTAGTTAATCAGTCATATGAAGAGCGGAAGGGTGAGAACATGGAGCTTCTTGGAGAGAACGCAGTGCTCGCAGTTGAAGTTGAAAAACTTACAGCTGAAGCAATTGACTTCTATTATCTTTGGGAAGTAAGTTAGCTATAGATTTCACTCACCCTTCAGGCCAAGAAGGAAAAGAAATTGATGTTAACCATCATGTCTTTCAGCAAGTCATCTGGGAATCTGGATGAGATATACTAGATGTTTAGAGGAACCTATCTAACATGACATGGATAGGATTCTTCGACACAGTTTGACACTGTCAAGCAGCTAGTACTTATATTTATGTTCCACTAACCAATACATTTGAGTCACTTATGCTCCCCAAACAGTGTAAAGGTAAGTCTAGAAGGATGGAGAATATCCCTTCTAGGAAACCAAGACTGGAATCAGGACGTAAACCGGACAAGGGAAAGTTAACTACTGTAAGCACACCAGGCACTAATGCAATATGAAGTAACAACATGCAGCAAGCTTGGCTACTGGATGCAGTAACTCCACAAAATATCCCAGGAGCAACTGGCAGAAGACTAGGCTTGATGCTCAAAGACTTCCACACAAGGCAAGGAGGAATAGTCACAGTACACTCCAACCCATGAATCAACCTGCTCTTAATACACTGGAAAAAGGGAAACCTTCCAAGGTGTACACATAGAAAGCTAGCCTAGAAGAACAACTTGTTTCTTAGAGTTTAACTAGTCAATGGGTTGCAAGAAAGTCTAATTCCCAAGGTTCCATCAAGAAATGGGTACCTAAGTTTACTTGATTACATTGTAGGTCAAGTTGCCTATTGGACATAGTGATATTTGGTAATTCGGATGTGCTAGACATATGACCAGCAATAAGAAGTCTCTACGGGATTTCCAAGACTGCAAAGGGCCAAAGGTGGTGTTTGGAGACAATGGGAAAGGAATCACCAAAGGTGTGGGAACTTTCTCTAAAGTCAAAGTCAGCATAGCAGATGTCTACTTCGTCGAGGGCTTACAGTATAATCTTCTGAGCATAAGCCAATTCTGTTACAAGGGACAGTGTGTGGAGTTCACACACGGGAAGTGCTTGTTAAGAGATGTCAAGTCCAACCAAATAAATCTCACATGCACTAGAAAGGGTATCATTTATCTAGCTGACTAGGAGACTACTAGAGTTCAACAACCCTTGCTTTATATCTAAAAGCACTCTTGAACTCAGCTAGCTATGGCATAAGAGGATGAGTCATCTGAACTTTAAGACTATCAACAAGCTGGCACACAAAGGGTTAGTAAGAGGATTACCAGACGTAGCATATGGACCTCTTCGGACCAATTGAACCAATAAGTTTAAGTGGGATGAAGTACTCACTAGAAGTAGTGGATGACTTCTCAAGATACACTTGGTCTGTGTTCCTAGCTAAGAAATTGGATACTCGGAAGAAGCTCCCAGATCTTATGAGGCGAATTCAGAATGAGAAAGCCTCAATCTTGTTAAGATCAGATCAGATCGAGGTATTGAATTCATTAAAAAATTCATAGCGAGTATCTATAGCCGTAATGGGATTTATCATGAGTATTCATTTGCAAGAACTCCTCAGCAAAATAGGTTCAGAAAGGAGAAACAGAACATTGAAAGAAGCTGCTAGAACCATAATTCTTGAAGCACAACTTCTTGACATGCAGAACAAATGTTTTATCAACAAAGATGTGGATAAGACACCATACGAGTTATGGACTGGTATAACGCCTAACATCTTATACTTCCATATCTTTGGTTGTGGATATTTCATGTTGAACAATGGGAAAGAACATCTAAATGCTTTTGATGCTAAATTTGATGAAGAAGTATTTTTGGGATATTCCTCATTAAGTAAATCATTTAGAGTGTTCGAAAAAAGAACAATTGTGGTGGAACACTCGCCGCACGTGGTCTTTCATGAACCCTACTGTAACCTAGAAGGAATTTAAGGGATTACATCAAAGGTAGAAGAGATCAGGCTGGAAAAGAATAAGGAACATAATCCTTATGTGGAGATCCAACAACGAGCTCTATCTGACGAAGAGTCTACTATAGAGGAGGAAGTAGCTGTTAAAGGTACTGCGATTCCTACAGGAGAAGCTACTGTACCAGAACCTACAACATAACTAGGAGCTTAGTAGATATCTAAGCAAGTTGCAGTGAATCAAGGCTTGGAACCAGCAGGAGATGGTTAATGGATCATCCACCCACCCTGGTCATAGAGAGAATAAATGATGGAGTAAGGACAAGGAGATCTGCACCTTATGACGTCATGTTCTCTTGCTTCGTATCTCAAACAAAACCTGGTACCATTGAGGAAGCTCGGAACCTGGTACCATTGGGTTCTGGCCATGCAGAAGGAGCTCAATGGGTTTGAAAGGAATGAAGTATGGAATTCAGTTCCCAAACCTACTCATCAAGGTGTTATTGAGACCAAATGGGTATTAAAAAACAAGCTAGATGAGCCAGGCCTTGTTACCAGGAATAAAGCAAGGTTAGTTGCCAAGGGCTACTATCAGGAGGAAGGCATATATTTTAATGGAATCTTTGCCTCTGTTGCCAGACTTGAAGGAATCAGAATATTTGTGGCCTTTGCTCTACACAGTATGTTCACTGTATATCAGAAAGGCATGAATAGTACATTCCTGAATGAACTTCTAGCTGAAGAAGTCTATGTTGAAAACAACCACCAGGTTTTAATGATTCAACTGGAGATAAAGTCTACAAGTTGAGGAAGGTACAGTATGGCCTTAAACAAGCACCTCGAGCTTGGTATGATATTCTCTCACAGTATCTAGTCCACAGTGGATTCCAAGAAAGGTGTTCTGAAAAAACCTTATTTCGGATTCAAGATGGCAGTAGCATGATGTTAGTCCAAATTTATGTTGATGAAATTATTTTTTGGTCAACTGACAAAGAACTATGCAAGAAGTTCTCCCAGTAGATGCAAAGCAAGTTCAAGATGAGCATGATGGGAGAGTTAAGCATCTTTCTTGGACTCCAAGTATGACAGTCGAATGATGGCATCTTCATGAGTCAAGTGAAGTGTAACAAAGGAGCTGATCAAGAAGTTTAGGAAAGATAACTCAACTTCAGTAGGAGTTCCAATGACAACTTCAACAAGACTTGACAAGGATGATACGGAAGACCTATTGGCTCACGTCTGTATCTTACAGCAAGCATACCTAACATCTTGTTCACTGTAGAGGTTTGTGAGCACCCAATGAGTCTCACCACCAAGCAGTAAAGAGAATCCTGAGGTATCTAGGGGCCATAATTGGAGTACGAATGTGTACCTAAGGGATGGTGGAATCGTATTAAAAGGATACTTAGATTCTGACTTCACCAAATGTAAGATTGACAGTAAATGCGCGAGTGGAACTTGTTAGTTTCTTGGAAATAGACTCGTTCCATGGTTTAGCAAGAAGCAACAATCCATCGCAACATCTACTGCAAAAGCAATATACATAGCTATCAGAAGTTGTTTTGGGGAAATACTGTGGATGCAACAACTAAAGGACTATGGGATACTCGAAAGAGAAACTCCTAAAATGTGTGATAACACATGTGTATGTGTGGTAACACATGTGTTATTACTGTCACACACAATCCAGTTCTTCATTCAGGACCAAGCGTATAGAGGTAAGACATCATTCCATTCGCGATCGTATTGAAAGAAAAGAAGTTAAGCTTGAAAAGATTCATACAGACATGTAGTTAGCTGATATATTCACTAAGCCTCAGTGTGAATCATGTTTCAATATACTCCCAACCGAACTAGGAATGCTACCTATGTAGGAGAACCCCTGCAGGCAAAGTTTGTTGCTATGGGAATCATATAGACAAAATTTGAAACAGTTAACTAAAAAGGTTACTGTAACCCTACTGGAGTAAGGGGAATGCTGCAAGTAAGGAACGGTGATATGTTACCTACTGCAAGCAAGGATGGTGTAAGTAGAATGTGAGTATACAATACGTGGTGATTCATAAAAATGTCTACACCATGAAACACTGTCAGGAGAAACCCAGTAAGCTGAAATACGGTGACTCATTGAATCTTATTGCAAGTAACCTTACTGTAACTCACAAGCTATAAGCATTTCATGTCTACTGCATCTAAGGCTTATTGTACTAATTGTTATAGCATTAATATTCCTCGTAACATTTAGTGTGTTGAACCTTTAAAACTTTTTCAATTATTAAAGCGAGAAACATTCTTTTTTAGTCACATCAGATATTTCCCTGCATTTAATACGCATGTCATTTACTGCGCTGTAACAATGACCTTTCACAGTGCTAATTATGGTGATTTGTATTTGACAAATGCCCCCATTAAATCTCACCCACTAATTCAAATTCATTTTCCTATCAATAAATGTGAATCGTTCAAATTGCATGGATTTCTTGCAAAGTGAGCGAAGAGTTGGTCTTAATTATCTAAAGTGACAAGATATATATATATATATAAACTTTCGATCACTGCCCTTTGTGAAGAAACCCTAAAAGATCCAAACAAACTCAGATCTTCTAAATTTTCTTCTCGAAAAAGCTTCGATGGGATCTACGAAATCCACTCCAACTAAGAAGAATCCCAACTTTATAGATGGGAGACTTTCCACTCCCGACTATCTTAAAGTACAAACAGCAGAGGAATCAAGGATCTAAGTTGATCGAGATAATTTGGCGAAAATTGTCTTTAAGTCATCAGACCTTCTTTCTTGGTGACCATACACCAAGATATTTAGAGAAGATGGAGGAGCAGTTTTACTCAACTGCTAAGGTCACTCGCAACTCTAGGGGTGTACTAACCCCCATGTCATGCAAGGTGGCAAAGAGTAGGGTTGAGATCACTCCTGCTGCCTCGCCAAGATCTAAAAAATGCCAGAGAGTTGGTTAACTCCTACGGAGCTAAAGATCTATGGTGGAGATCTATTGCTTGAGTGCTGGAAGGTTTTTACAAAGGACCATCAAGCAGTACATGTGCATGAAACCTATGCCAAAGTCACATTTCTCCTAGAGTTCGAGTTTCTGCACGATATATTCTGCCATAGTATAGAGTGCAAGATAGGGAGTTATGTTAAGTGTACCAATCTTAGATTCCGGCTGATGACAACCTTAAGGAGGGAGGAACCAGTTAACTTCCCACTGTTTCTCTTCAGCCGTCTAGTGGATGAGATAAAAAAGATAAAGGGACACAAGTGCTATGGAATCATCCTCAACTATGTTTTGTACAGTGTCGGTATCGGCATCACCGAAGGTATAAAACTTGCTAAGGACAAGTGGATTGGTCGTATAAGGGAAGGTACCAAGTGCATGTAGGAAGAAGACGGGGGAAGGGTAACCCACGTGCCTACTGCACCTGTAGGCAAGCAGAAGATGATGGATTTTAAGCCCCCTACCACGAAGAAGAGATCTCAATGGTCAAAACCTGTAACAGAATTGATCATTTCTTCTAAGGTCACGAATGAAGAGGAAGAGAGTACTTCTGAGGAATAACCTCTACAGACAAAGCAAAGCATTGTCAGGGAACTCTTTGATGAGCCTGAAGTGACCACCTCACCACCATGATCATCATCGTCTAATCATGAGTCGGAACCCGTAATGCAAGAACAAGAGCACACAACTCTTAGTTTTTATGGCATTTTCTCTATCCCACCTTTTATCCAGAACCCATCCCCTCCTACTTTTGCAAACCAAAAATTTATAGCGGACAACCCTAGCCGCAGCCCGTTGCACACTTCACAGGTTGAGGAGGAACTTTGTGTAGAAGGGGATAAACAAACAACAACAAGTGATGTAGAAAGACTTGATGCCCAACAAAACGCTGCTCCTTCCCAGCAAGAAGATAAAGAAGATAATTTCATTGAGGATTTGCTGGAAGAGGAAATGAAATATATCATAGACGGAGATCCAATAGGGTAAGGTTTTAACATGATATCTTGAAATGGGACAACTGGGGTGAGGAAAAAGAACGGGTCACTGCTTGGGCACAATGTAAAGACATCGATAATATGAACTCCAAAGACTTGGATGATCACATTAGGGCTAAAAGAAAGGTTTTCCTAGAGGAGAGGGCAACCTTGAAATGCCCAGCTGACAATAGTGATTCCGATGGTGAAGATGAAACTAACAGTGATATGGTGGCTCGACGAGTGATAAGGCACACCAAAATGGAAGACAAACGGAGGCACGAGTTTCTAGATAAAAGTGGACCAGGAAGGTCGTCGCAACAACCTACTGACAAATCTACAACAGTACAACCAACTACTGCAGAAAGCTCTGAGGAAGATCAAATTCCTCTATCTGCTATTTTCGGAGCTAGGCAGGATGCCAATGAATTTGATGTAAAGAGAGGACACAGTAGACAAGACAACAACAACCTCTCGAGATGTCCATGAAGTATCTCCTGACCCAAATAAGTAATTGAGGTAGATGCTGCAAACACTAACGAATCTACTATTGATGAAGTGGTAGTAGACAATAGACAAGGCAGTAAGCACTTCACAGAGCGCTAATGAACCCACTGTAGGAGAGATTTCAGTAGACGAGGCAATGCCCATTGATGCCCGTTGATTATTGACACGTCGGTTTTTGACCTAGTGTTCCGCAAGTGTACGGATGTAGGTGTAGTAACGATTATCAAGGTCGATCCCACAAGGAATAGTTTTAGGTAGTTCGATACCCTAATACTCTAGGAATGTCCTAACTAGATACTAAGTTTTAAAGGTTGATTTTACTAATTAAACTACTCAATTAAATATAACTTCAAACTTAGGAAACACGAAAACTAACAATCAAAGAGAAAAGGTATCCTAGGGCTTCGATTTCAGGATATTATTTCAATGTGGAATATGATTAACCTATTAATTTACCAATTCTAATGTTTATTAGGCGGCACGACAATAATCTAATCCTTCTCTCGAAGCGATTAAACCGTTGATTAATTAAGCTAATTACCCTCTCGAGTCAATTAAACCTAATAACTCCCAAACGATCTTAAGCCACGGCCTACACAGTCATAGACAACTGCGCTCTATGTTCTAAGTCTGATAACAATTCCCTCCTCTCGAAGCGGAATTGTTAAACTAAATTACTAAATCTAGGTGATCAAGCTAAATTCAGTTTAAGCATAAACATAGAGATAAAACACATAAAGAATGGAATTAATAGATTAAAACATAAATCAAAACATTGTTATAATAATCCCTACTTTCTAACCCTAGGACACGAATAGCTTAGCTATCCATGCCTAGTAACAATCCAATACAAAATTCTATGAAAAACATTGTAAGAATTAAAACTAAGAAAGAACAATTAAACCCGGATGACTCCGTCTCGATGATCTTCGTCCTCTTTGTCTTCCAAGACGATGTAATTTATGCTCTTGATGATTGATCCCCTTTTCCTAGAGCTTGGGGTCCTTTTTATAGAGTTGGGGACGAATCTTGGAGAAGATAGGCTCAAAATCCTATTAAGACACAATTTCTCTTATCGGTGGACTTTTTGACACGGCCGTGTTGCTTAAATGACACGGCCGTGTTGCTTTGCAATTCTTCAATTTCTGCGCAACATTTGACACGGCCGTGTTGCTTGAGTGACACGGCCGTGTTCTATTCCAGAATCAACAGCACATTGTGGACCACTTTTGACACGGCCGTGTTGCTTTGTGACGCGGCCGTGTCGGTTCTTGCCCGGTTTTGCTCCTGGACCGGTTCAGACTGGTTCGGACCGGTTTGGACCGGTTCTTCGACGGTTCTCACTCTTTTGGGCCGGTTTTCACTCTTTTCCAACTTGTTTCCTCGTCCGGTAGCCAGAAAATGCTCAAAATACCTTAAAACAAGTCGAAACACGTCAAATGACCCAAATATTATTAATATAAATAAATGCCGGTCAAATATGCACGTAAATGATATAAAATATGATCCTAAATCGACCTAAATACATGCATAAATAACGTGTTATCAAACTCCCCCAAACTTAAACTGTTGTTCGTCCCGAACATCATAACAAAAGACACAAAGATGACAAGTGATTATGCATTTGTTTAGGGCGACTAGATGATGAATTCAGTTTCAGTCTGATTTTTCTTACAACAACTAGGCAACACAATTCACTTGAGCATATGCGATAACGCGAAAATCAACTACTCTCGAGACTTTGAACTTTAGAATTATTCAACCCTCACCGGGTGAGTGTTTCACTCATCTCTCATGTGTTTAAGCTAGAATAATTTCCACTCATTTTGAATTACATGCAAAGTCTACCATATGCTTGCCAATCGTCTACACTAGACCTCGTACTTGATACGTGTGACAAAGGATCAAAAAGGTCTTTATTTTGGTTGTAATGTGGGCTTAAGGTAAGGTGAGATACATTTGGATATAAGTGACTATTCATTGGACTAATCAAGTTACGTCTAACCCGACTACCCCTCAATACAATCACTCAACCTCACTCTTCAAATTTCAGCAAATCACCCCGCAAGTTGACTTCTTCACCTTCCCAAGTCCATACAACTTAAGTGCTTTTCAATTCTGTGGGTACCACATTTTTGGGACTACCCGAATGTTCTAAGCAAATTCATAATTTGAGCACTTTATTTTCTAGCCTCTCCTCTATAATACTAATAATAAAAACTTTTTTCTTTTTTCCTCTTTTTTTTTTTTTTTTTTTCTTTTTTTTTTTTTTTTTTTTTTCTTTTTTTTTTTCTAGGAGAGGCCATTCTTCGCTTTTCACCTATCACTTTTCTTTTATTCCCTTCATCTTTTGAAAATATCCCTATTTCCCATTCCTTCCCACAAATTGTTCACCCAAAATTCCTTCCAATTCTCCTCCTTCTAACTTGATTAATCCAATTAGGGCCAAAAGAATTAAATCAAAAAGGTTTCGGCTGACATTGTTAGGTTATGAATAAATAAGGCTATAAGGCTCAATTGGGCTAACTAGGGACAATTTTTTCATTATGGGTCAAAGGCAATTTTCATGGTTCGAACAAATAGGCTTAAACAAAAATTTGCCTAAGATCATTTCCTACATCACAACATATACTTGACACATTCTTAGTAAAGACTCAAGGCAAGTTCTAGAGACTAGTACACATATTCAATCAAATTCACACCGAAAGAAAGTATATTACTCCGAAAATTGGAGTATAATTAGGCTCAAATTCTCACAAGGTAAATTTTGATTGAATATTCTCAGTTCAAGCTCAATTTCGTCTCAAAACACCTCTCATGCTCTATTATGTGCCATTTTTTCATCTAAACCATCTCATCATTAACTATTCATCATCCATCTTTCCCTAATTTTCTCTTTTTATTATTTTTTTTTTTCACTTGTTACCTATTTCCGGGTTTTATTATTCTTATGACTCTAAACTAAAACACTAATAAGACTCTAAACTCTAACTCCTAAGACTCAACATGGACACAATATGCAATTAAACTCGGGCTCACAGACCCAACAACACCGATAAATCAGATAACTGGGCTCACAGACCCGATAACACCAATTGAAACAAATGGGCACACGGACCCACAATTAACAGCAAGAATCTCGAACGAAAAAAAGTAAATCAAAACTAGAAATCTAGCTGCCAAGACGTTCCATGGTCTACCCCCTCCCCCAAACTTGGCTGAAAGCCAATGTTTGGAGGAAAAACGTGGTACGCCTTGGTGCTAACTTACAAATCGTTTCGACGACAGCGTTTTGAAACCCCTACGAGCTTCGAAATCGTGCCATTTTGCTGCTTACTGAATCTTGGTTCGGCCGTCTCCGCATCGCGCTCTGAAATTTTTGCATCTTTTCCGCTGAAGTACTGACACGGCCGTGTTTGAAGGTTGTGACACGGCCGTGTTATAATTGAGCCAAAGTTGATGTTTCTGGGCCGGTTTTGACACGGCCGTGTTATAATGCTAACGCGGCCGTGTTCTATTTGAACCAAAAAAATCAATTTCTGTGGCGTTTTTGACACGGCCATGTTAAGTAGTGTGACACGGCCGTGTTGCATTCCAGTGCATTTTACCTTTTGGAGCGATCTTTTGACACGGCCGTGTCATGTGTGAGACGCGGCCGTGTTACTTTGAGCTGACGTTGACGCGGCCGTGTCATTTTGTGACACGGCCGTGTTGCATTCCAGAAGATTTCTTCCTTTGACGTCAATTTTGACACGGCCGTGTTGAAAAGTGACACGGCCGTGTTACTCTGATTTCCATCTTCATGCGATTTTTCGTCTTTTCGACCCCCGTTTCTTGCAATACTCGTCCATGTTGATTCCTAAAAACATAAGACACTAAAATACAAGTTAAAAACATAAAATTAACGAAATACTAAAAAAAACATAAAACATTAAACATCGGGTTGCCTCCCGACAAGCGCTTTGTTTTACGTCTTCAGCCGGACGTCCTTTTTCTATCAACCATTTTCTAGCCACCCCGAGTTGGATGTTTTCTGACCAATTAAAGAGCTATTTGGGGCACGAGGATTTTCTATAGCAGCTAGGGTAGTGTAAATAATGCTACAATTGTGCCTACCCCTTAGACCCGATTTATGTATGTTGAGTGTGATTATTTCGTTTTGAACCCGAAAAACCAACTCCCCTTTAGGTACATCTATTAGTGCTTGACTAGTCGCCAAGAAGGGTCTTCCTAGGATAAAAGGGAATTCTTCACTCCCTTTCATGTCAACAACTAAGAAATCACTAGGGAATTCAAAATTTAGCACTTTTACCACTACATCCTCTGCTACTCCCAACGGCGTTAATGAAGATCCATCCGCCAATTTGATAGTAGTAAAGGACCGTTTAATTTCCCTTAATCCTAATTGTCTATACTGCTTAAGAGACATCAAATTTATGCTAGACCCTAAGTCACACATGACATTATGAAATTCATGACTACCAATTGAGCAAGAAATAGTAAAACTCCCTGGATCTTTTGCTTTTGTTGCTCTTCTTGGTTTCATGCTTGTGTTTGCGTTCTTCTTGGGCCTGCTCGGTCTCTTCTTTGTCGCCTCTTTTCCATCCTCCCACTCCTTTGTTTTCTCTTTAACTTCGATTCTCTCCTTTAGTGGTTCCTGTTTCACAACAACAACTCTAGATTGCTCTAAAGGATCAAGGTTAGCAAAGAACGAATTTTTAAAACAAAAATCAAAAGACTCATCAAGAATAGGAGATGAAGTTTTCTTATCTATGATTGTATTGACCTCCTCCTTCTCAATGTTTTTGACTTCCTCGCTTGATTCCTTTGCTTCTTGGTCCTTCAAGCTCTCTTCATGCTCATCTAGCTCCACAATATTGCAGTGCTCCTTCGGGTTAACCACTGTATCACTCGGGTATTGGCCTTGCTTGTGTTGAGCTCCTACTATCTTTATCAGCTGACTCATGTTTGATGTCAACTCTCCAATGCTAGCTTGAGTCTGCACCAACGTGTTCTCGAGCCTCTTGATGTCTGCCCCTTGCCCAGTGATATGCTTGTTTAGCTCCATGAATTTTCCATCCACTTTCTTCTCCAACTGAGCTAACTTTTCATCATACTTTTCAAATTGTGACATCGCGATCTCTTCTTGTGATGGCTTCTTACCGTCATGGATCATGCCATTTGTAACAGCAAATCCGGGTGGCGGATTAAGTGTATTTTGCGCGTTCCCATATGAAAAGTTCTGATGATTCTGAGGGTACTGATTATACCGAGGCTGATTGTTCTGGAAGTTGTTGAAGTTTCGTTGATTCACAAATTTTACTTCTTCAACTTCTTCCGGACCCCCTGGCTGTTGTGCTAACGTTAGATTAGTTAGCAAATTCACCTGGCTCGTCAATGCTGTTACTTGTGCTGTGAGCTTTTCAATTGGCTCATTATTGACGGGCTCGACTTTTTGGACACTTGCTACCCTCCTTGGCATGTTTCTCTCGTTCGACCATTGGTAGCTTGTTCTGGCCATCGCGTCCAGGATTGAGAATGCCATCCTTACTGATTTCTCCATCAAACTTCCACCCGCAGCTGCATCCACTTGGTTTCTAGTCGGAGCAAGTAGACCATTGTAGAACTTGCATACTTGCTGCTTCTTGGTGAACCCATGTTGAGGGCAACTCCGGATAAGATCCCGGAATCGCTCCCAAGCCTCTCCGAATGGCTCTTGGTCCAGCTGTTTGAACTGATTAATTTGATTCTGCCAGTCGAGCATCTTGCTCGGTGGAAAGTACTTCAACAGGAAAGAAGTACTCAAGTCTTCCCAATCTCTGATGTCTTCTAGTGAATTGAACCACTGTAATGCTCTGTCCTTCAGTGAGAAAGGGAACAGTCTCATCTTGACTTGCTCGTGCGGCACATGATTGATTTTGATTGTGTCAGCCAGTCTGCGAAACTTGATAAGATGCGCATTCGGATCCTCCAAAGCACTTCCCCCATACTGATTTTGCTGCACTATGTTGATTAGTGTAGGCTTCAGCTCGAAATTATTGGCATTAAGTGGTGGAGGTTGCACTCCTCCTGCCTGCTGGTTTGGACTGGGCTTCAAGCAGTCGCTAATAGGTGTGTCATCTTCATCGCCTGCAGCTGGGTCTATCTGAATTGGGCCGTACTGCTGTTGTAGCTGTGGCCCTTGTGGAGGTAGCTGCTGCTGTATGTTCGTGACTCGATCATCCAACCGTGCCAAGGCTGTTAGCACTCTATTTAATACTTCATCATTCGGTTGCTGCGGTGGGTTCTCCATCTCAGCTGTGAAGTTTCTTCTCGTTCGGTGTCTGCGAGCTGTCGCTTCAATTTCTGGATCGAAAGGAAGAAGGGTTTCTTTCCCTTTTGATCTGGTGTGCATACGAAGCCTGAAAACACCAAAAACAAGAACTACCGCGTAATACAAAAATTAACCCAAAAAAATAAAAACGAAAATTAAAATTAAAAATACGAAAAAATAAAATCTAGTCTAGTTTCCTCCTATTTTTCAAGATAAAAACTAAGCGCTAAATCCTATTCCCCGGCAACGGCGCCAAAAACTTGACACGTCGGTTTTTGACCTAGTGTTCCGCAAGTGTACGGATGTAGGTGTAGTAACGATTATCAAGGTCGATCCCACAAGGAATAGTTTTAGGTAGTTCGATACCCTAATACTCTAGGAATGTCCTAACTAGATACTAAGTTTTAAAGGTTGATTTTACTAATTAAACTACTCAATTAAATATAACTTCAAACTTAGGAAGCACGAAAACTAACAATCAAAGAGAAAAGGTATCCTAGGGCTTCGATTTCAGGATATTATTTCAATGTGGAATATGATTAACCTATTAATTTACCAATTCTAATGTTTATTAGGCGGCACGACAATAATCTAATCCTTCTCTCGAAGCGATTAAACCGTTGATTAATTAAGCTAATTACCCTCTCGAGTCAATTAAACCTAATAACTCCCAAACGATCTTAAGCCACGGCCTACACAGTCATAGACAACTGCGCTCTATGTTCTAAGTCTGATAACAATTCCCTCCTCTCGAAGCGGAATTGTTAAACTAAATTACTAAATCTAGGTGATCAAGCTAAATTCAGTTTAAGCATAAACATAGAGATAAAACACATAAAGAATGGAATTAATAGATTAAAACATAAATCAAAACATTGTTATAATAATCCCTACTTTCTAACCCTAGGATACGAATAGCTTAGCTATCCATGCCTAGTAACAATCCAATACAAAATTCTATGAAAAACATTGTAAGAATTAAAACTAAGAAAGAACAATTAAACCCGGATGACTCCGTCTCGATGATCTTCGTCCTCTTTGTCTTCCAAGACGATGTAATTTATGCTCTTGATGATTGATCCCCTTTTCCTAGAGCTTGGGGTCCTTTTTATAGAGTTGGGGACGAATCTTGGAGAAGATGGGCTCAAAATCCTATTAAAACACGATTTCTCTTATCGGTGGACTTTTTGACACGGCCGTGTTGCTTAAATGACACGGTCGTGTTGCTTTGCAATTCTTCAATTTCTGCGCAACATTTGACACGGCCGTGTTGCTTGAGTGACACGGCCGTGTTCTATTCCAGAATCAACAGCACATTGTGGACCACTTTTGACACGGCCGTGTTGCTTTGTGACGCGGCCGTGTCGGTTCTTGCCCGGTTTTGCTCCTGGACCGGTTCAGACCGGTTCGGACCGGTTTGGACCGGTTCTTCGACGGTTCTCACTCTTTTGGTCCGGTTTTCACTCTTTTCCAACTTGTTTCCTCGTCCGGTAGCCTGAAAATGCTCAAAATACCTTAAAACAAGTCGAAACACGTCAAATGACCCAAATATTATTAATATAAATAAATGCCGGTCAAATATGCACGTAAATGATATAAAATATGATCCTAAATCGACCTAAATACATGAATAAATAACGTGTTATCAATTATGCATGTAATTAGGTCAATATATGATACTATTTTATAGGAATTATGTGCATAAATGGTTAGAAATTGGATGGAATGTCATATAAGTAACCAATTGACGTACTCGGCTTGTTTTAAGGTATTTTGAACATTTTCAGGCTAAAAAGTTGTGATTTACGACTACCGGACAAGAAAACAAGTTGAAACAGAGTAAAAATCAGCCCAAAGTAGTGAAAATCAGTGAGAACAGGTCCAAACCGTCCAAGAACGGTCCAAACCGGTCCGAACCGACCTGAACCGGTCTAGGATCAAAACAGAGCAAGAACCGACACGGCTGCGTCACAAAGAAACACGGCCGTGTCAAAAGTGTTTCGCAACGTTCAAGAAGGCTCTGGAACAGAACACGGCCGCGTCACAAAGCAACACGGCCGTGTTGTGAGGTGGTGTTCAATCTCATCAAGTGAGCTATACTTTGTAATATGGTGTGTTGGGAATGTGGAACCGGGATCAGGAAGTGAAGAACCGGAGGTTTGAACCGGGTTTGAGCATCAAGAAGTCAAGCTGTTCAGAGTGAGCCGGGTTCGTGGCAGTTGAGGATAACCGTCATTTGTGACGGATTAGTTTCAGAGTTTGTGATGAAGAAAACCGTCGTTTTTGTCCGGTAGCTGAGCTCAACTTGATTCAGTTAGAACTTTCTGTACGGTTACATTCGAGCTCCAATTCTTATATCATTGTAAAGCTCTCATCAAGGAGAAGGTTACTACGTCGAGCAATTTCCTTGTTTCTTAGATTAGAGAGAGTATTTTGAGATTGAACGTTTCTGCCCTAATTTGTAAACAGAATTGGGCATTTCGTTTATTAGGTGTATTCTCTGTAATTGATTGGATTTCTTAGTGGATTGGGGTGTGTCTTGCCTCCGTGGATGTAGTTCATCTTGAACGAACCACGTAAAAGCTGTGTGTGATTCAATTTCAGTTCCTGTGTTGCGTAAGTTCAATTCGACCATAACTTTGGCCGAACTGAGTGTGTGTTTTCAGATTAATCTTTGTGCGAATTCCAGATTCTGTTTAGTTGTGTGTTTAGGAGTTGAGTTCACTAAAACGTGTCAAATTGTGTGTAGAAATTGGAGTTTTTCAAAGCAACACGGCCGTGTCATTTAAGCAACACGGCCGTGTCAAAACAATCGTCGTGAATAGAAATCCTGTTTTAAACAAAGATTTGATTTCCCAATTCAATTGGGCCTATCTAACTTTATAAAAAGGATCCAAGTTTGTTCTTCAACAACACACATAATATCCGAGTTTGAGGCACGAGACGACTTGGACGACAACGAAGATCCAATCAACGGGACGATTTACTCGGATTTAGCAATTTTTCCTAGTTTCAATGCTTTAGAGTGTTTTGTCTTAAATATTGTATTGGATTGAGCCTAGGCATGAGTAGCTAAGCTATTCGTGTCCTAGGGTTAGAAAGTAGGAATTATTTTATGACAATGTTTTGATTTACGTTTTAACTTATTGAATTCCGTTCTTTTATGTGCTTATCTTTATATCCGTTTTAATCACTGAATTTGGACTGGCCATCTAGGTTTAGTAATCTCGTTTAACAAATCCGCTTCGAGAGAAGGGGTTTGTTATTAGACGTACGATATAGAGCACAGTTGTCTATGACTGTGTAGGCATAGGTTCATGAGCTTTTTGGAGTTTCTAGGATTAATTGACTCGAGAGGGTAAATATCTTAGTTAATCAACGATTTAATTACTTCGAGAGGAGAATTAGGTTAATATTGCGCCGCTTAATAAACACTAGATCGGTTAAAATCAATAAGTTACTTCTTGTCATCATTGGAGTAAGTATTCTGAAATCGATACCCTAGGATGCTGTTTATCCTTGATTGTTAATTATTTGTGGTTACCAAGTTTGAATTCATATTTAATTAAGTATTTAAGTCAGTAAAGTCAATCTTTCCTGAATTAGTATCTAGTTAGGATGTTCCTAGAATATTGAGGTATCAAACTACCTAAAGAACTTATTCCTTGTGGAATCGACCTTGATAATTGTTACTACACCTACATCCGTACACTTGCGGAACACTAGGTTAGAAACCGACGTGTCAAGTTTTTGGCGCCGTTGCCGGGGAATAGGATTTAGTGCTTAGTTTTTATCTTGAAAAATAGGAGGAAACTAGACTAGATTTTATTTTTTTCGCAATTTTAAATTTAATTTTCGTTTTTATTTTTGTTTAATTTTTGTGTTACACGGTATTTGCTGTGTTTGGTGTTATCAGGCTTCGCATGCACACCAGGTCAAAAGGAAAAGAAATTCTTCTTCCTTTCGATCCAGAAATTGAAGCGACAGCTCGTAGACACCGCACCAGAAGGGCTGAGATGGAGAACCCACCGCAGCAACCGAATGATGAAGCCTTAAATAGAGTGCTAACAACTTTAGCACGATTGGACGATCGAGTTACTAACATACAGCAGCAGATACCTGTACAGCAGCCACAGTTGCCATAACAGCACGGACAAATTCCAATAGAGCCAGATGCGGGAGATGAAGATGATACGCCCATTAGTGATTGTTTAAAGCCAAATCCAAATCAACAGTCAGGAGGAGTACGACCCCCGCCACTTAATGCCAATAGTTTCGAGCTGAAGCCTGCACTAATCAACATAGTGCAGCAGAACCAGTATGGGGGAAGTGCATTGGAGGATCTGAACGCTCACCTGATAAAGTTTCGAAGACTGGCTGACACCATCAAAATAAACCATGTGCCCCACGAGCAGGTTAAACTTAGACTGTTTCCCTTTTTGGTTGAAGGATAGAGCCCTCCAATAGTTCAATTCATTGGAAGATATCACCAGCTGGGAAGATTTGAGCACTTCATTTCTATTGAAGTATTTTCCACCGAGCAAGATGCTCGACTTGCAGAATCAAATTAATCAGTTCAAGCAATTGGATCAGGAGCCATTTGGAGAAGCTTGGGAGCGAGTCCAGGATCTTATCCGGAGTTGCCCTCAACATGGGTTTACGAAAAAGCAGCAGATATGTAAGTTTTATAATGGCTTACTCGGTCCGACCAGAAACCAAGTAGACGCAGCTGCAGGTGGCTAGAACAAGTTATCAATGCCCAAACGAGAGAAACCAGCCACGGAGGGTGGCGAATGTTATGGAAGTGGAGACGATCAGCAATGAGCCGCTTGACAAACTCACATCACAGCTGACAGCCCTGACGAGTCAGGTAAATCTGCTAACTAGTCTGACGTTGGCACAATAGACAGGGGGTCAAGAAGAAGTTGAAGAGGTTGATTTTCTAAACCAAAGGAACTTCAACAACTTCCAAGACAACCAGCCTAGGTACAATCAGTACCCACAAAATTGGAATCACCAAAACTTCTCATATGGGAACTCCAAGAACACACTCAATCCACCACCTGGGTTTGCTGTTTCGAATGGTATGATCCATGACGGTAAGAAGCCATCACAAGAAGAGATTGCCCAGTCACAGTTTGAAAAGTATGATGAGAAGTTAGCTCAATTGGAGAAGAAAGTAGAAGGGAAATTTATTGAGCTAAATAAGCATATTACTGGGCAAGGGGCAGACATCAAGAGACTAGAAAATACGATGGTTCAGACTCAAACAAGTATTGGGGAGTTGTCTTCCAATATGAGCCAGTTGATCAAGATTGTCGGGGCCCAACACAAGCAGGGCCAATATCCAAGTGATACGGTGGTGAACCCAAGAGAGCAATGTCAAGCCATTCAGTTGAGGAGTGGTACCGAGTACGAGGGACCCGAGCTGCCGGTTGATAAAGATAAAGTAGTGGAGAAAGAGCAAATGGAAGAGAAGCACGAGCAATCGGGCAAGAAGAAGGCAGTAAAACAAAGCGAAGGAAAGGAAATCAAGGCAGACATCCCACCTTATGTCTCGGCTGTCCCATTCCCACAAGCCTTAAGAAAGAAGAAGATTGATGAGCAGTTCGCGAAGTTTTTGGATGTGCTGAAGAGGATCCAAATTAACATCCCCTTTGTTGAAGCACTACAGCAGATGCCGAACTACGCTAAATTCTTGAAGGAAGTGATCTCAAAGAAGAAGAAGTGGGAAGAATACGAGACAGTCAACTTGACTGAAGAGTGCAGTGCTGTGATCCAAAGGAAGCTACCGCTCAAGCGAAAAAATCCAGGTAGTTTTACTATTGCATGTCAAATAGGTACTATTACATTTGATAAGGCACTGTGTGATCTAGGGGCTAGTATTAACTTAATGCCACTATCTATTTTTGAGAAATTGAATCCAGGTACTTTGAAACCCACTACAATTTCTTTACAAATGGTTGATCGGTCTATGACTTGGCCAAAGGGAATTGTAGAGGATGTTTTGTTAAAAGTTCGGAAGTTTATAATACCTGTGGATTTTGTGGTTTTAGATATGGTAGAAGATAAAGATGTCCCTTTGATTTTAGGTCGCCCGTTTCTAGCAAAGGGAAAAGCATTAATAGATGTCCAAAAAGGAGAGTTAACATTAAGGGTAGATAAAGAGCAAGTTACTTTTTCAATTTATAAAGCTCTACAACATCATGATAGGGAGGATGAATCTCAATTAGAAACATGTAGTTTTGTTCATTCAATTGAAGCTGCATTCTGTAGGAAACCTCCCCAAATGATAGTGATCCCCTTGAAACATGCATCACAAATTCTGTTTATAATGTTAATCTCCATGACCCAACTGACCTTGATCTTACCGAAAGTGTTAGCGCATTGAATGCCTTGCAGGATGCTCCTAAGGAGAGTTCGACTCAAGAAAACATAAACAAGAAAGCGGTTGAAGAAGAGCAAAAAGGGGGTGATGGATGCCCGGAGCTGAAACCATTGCCTGATCATCTTGTGGTACACATTTCTAGATAATGAGAACAGATATCCGGTAATAATTTCTTCTTCCCTTACTGATGTTGAAACTGATAAGCTGTTGCATGTATTGAGGAAGTATAAATCTGCTATAGGCTGGTCGATTGCTGACTTGAAAGGAATTAGTCCTACAGTTTGCATGCATAAAATTCTGATGGAAGATGAGTATAAACCCTCCGTTCAAAACCAACGTAGGCTTAACCCAATGATGCAAGAAGTAGTTAGGAAAGAAGTACTTAAGTGGTTAGATGCTGGGATAGTCTTTCCTATTTCTGATAGTAAGTGGGTGAGTCCAACTCAGGTTGTGCCAAAGAAGGGGGGATGACTGTAGTTAAGGGTGATCTTGATGAGGTCATAGCCACTAGGGTGATCACAGGCTGGCGTGTCTGTATAGATTATAGAAAACTTAATGCAGCTACTCGTAAAGACCATTTTCCCCTTCCCTTTCTAGATCAAATGCTTGATAGGTTAGCAGGATATGAGTATTATTGTTTTCTCGATGGTTATTCGGGGTACAATCAGATTGTAATTGCCCCGGAAGATCAAGAAAAAACTGCTTTTGTGTGTCCTTATGGTGTCTCTGCTTTCCGTAGAATGCCATTTGGGCTTTGTAATGCTCCTACTACTTTTCAAAGGTGTATGATGGCAATTTTTGGGGGTTTGATAGAAAATGTAATGGAGGTCTTTATGGATGATTTCTCTGTGTTCGGTTCGTCTTTCGATAACTGTCTAGATAACTTAGCTCAGGTGCTTAACAGGTGTGAAGAAACCAATCTGGTCCTTAACTGGGAAAAATGTCATTTCATGGTAAAAGATAGGATAGTCTTAGGACATAGAATTTCAGCACAAGGATTAGAAGTCGATAGGGCTAAGGTAGTGGCGATAGAGAAATTACCACCTCCTACGAATGAAAGAGGTGTTAGAAGCTTTTTAGGACATGCGGGGTTTTATAGAAGGTTCATAAAGGATTTTTCTAAAATTGCTAAACCTTTATCTCGTTTGTTAGAAAAAAAGATACTCCTTTTGTTTTCGATGATGCAGGCATACAAGCTTTTGAGACGCTAAAGAAGGCATTAATCACTGCTCCAGTACTGATTACACCTGACTGGTCACAACCATTCGAGGTGATGTGTGATGCGAGCAACATAGCGGTAGGAGCTGCACTGGGTCAAAAGCGGGAAAAGATTTTTCGGGTCATATACTATGCCAGCAAAACTCTCGACCCCGTTTAAGCAAACTATACCACCACAAAAAAGGAACTGTTAGCTGTTGTTTATGCTTGTGATAAATTTCGTTCATATCTTGTACAAGATAAAACAATAGCTTATACTGATCATACTGCTCTTAAATATTTGTTTGCTAAACAGGATTCCAAGCCAAGGTAATTAGATGGATTTTGCTTCTACAAGAATTTGATATGGAGATCAAAGATAGGAAGGGCTGCAAAAATGTAGTAGCTGACCACTTGTCTCGCATTGAGAATGAAGCGGATGCAAAGGGCCAACAAACAGCCATTAGCGACATCTTTCCAGACGAGCACGTGATGGTTGTGGAGAATGGGCCATGGTATAGTGACATCGCCAATTTTATTCCTTGTGGGATCGACCTTGATAATTGTTACTACACCTACATTCGTACAGTTGCGGAACACTAGGTTAGAAACTGACGTGTCACCCATCTCTCACATTCTAAGTGTACAAACACCAAGTAGTACACAAGGTGGGATTTATGAAGTTGTGGAAGATGTAAAAACTACTTCTCAGCAGCAGGCAACTGAAGCAAGTAAGGAACAATTTCACACACCTAATAACCTTGCTGATGTTACTCCACCCACAGCTGAAGACCAAGTTCATACTACTGATGAGGTGATTATGCTTGATGACACACCAGACTCATAGACAGTTGAACAACATGTAGATGAACAACTACTAGACTAAACTAGCACTCCTTCCAAAAGCAATGCAGATGAGGTAGATGACTATCTGCTGGTAAGTGAGTATATGGATTTAGAGCAGACTTCTGATGTTCTTGCTGGACCAAGAAGTAAAGTGCGACCAACTCAAGAAGAAATGGCAGAAAAGATAAAGGCCCTGGCAGCAGAACTAGAAGAAGAAGAAGAAGAAGGATTGGCTAAGGAGCAAGTAGATGTTACCTGTACTGATGCAGGATCAGTAAACGATGTAGTGGCTCAGCAAATGAAAGTGCAACAAGGTTTGACCAAGGAGTCTGTTGATGAAGTTTGTACTTCAAATGAAGCTGATGCTCAAGGCAAATCAGATTCTAAAGTAGAAACTGAGTTGCCTACTCAAGCTACTGACTAGCATACAGGACCAATAGAAGGGGAACTGTAACTAGCTCTAAAAAGACATAGGCATGAGACGGCTATTATTGATAGTGCTCACAGAAGTGGCTCAAGCAACTTATTACAACAACAAAGGTAACAATAGAAAGACAAAATAGATGAGCATCAAAGTCTCTTGAGCGTGACAATAAAGTCCTTGTGTGGATTAGGCAATCCTATGTGGACATGAATCTGCTAAACAATGATGCTCTGTAGGAAGTGCTGGAAAGATTTGTTCGCAACCTCTCAGCAACCGAGTTCTCAGTACAGTAGTTGTGAAAGGCAATGAGCAGTTACACTTCTGGGGTTCTGAAGGCTCTTGGATCAATTTGTGAAGCTATATTCTTAGTTCCCAAGACCATGAGAGACCTCAAATTTTAGTTCAAGAGAATAGATGGAGGAACTTGTCAAGAAGTCTCACAACTTCTACTCTAGACAAAATACTCGCCTCGCATCCAAAATGCATGAGAGATTCAAAGCACAGACAGAGAGTTTGGTGCTTTTGGATGAAGAACTCTTCCTCCTTTGAGAGGAGAAGACCGATGACAAAAAAATATTTTCCAATACCCAAAGCATTCTTGAAGTACACACATGATACAATATTGATGATGTTAAGAAGGAGGGGAAGAAGAGGCGAAGGCAAGGCTTTTTGAACAACATTAAAGGCACGAACAAGAGTTGTTTGTCGCTGAACAAAGAATACAGAGCAAGAAACCAAGGCGACAATGACAAAATGGAGAGATCACCAAGAAAAAGATTTAAAAAAATCTTTGAAGCAGCAAGAGGCAAGGGTACAAAATATCTTGAAAAGAATAATATTCAACTCCACGAGATCTATCTTTCTACAAACATGGTTCCTGATCAACCTGTTCGTAGAAAGCAGCCTACCACCTCAAGAGAAAAAAAAAGGGAAAATGTTGCTCCAAACTTATCAATCATTTTGAAGTTTGGAGACTGGCTACAAAATGAATGCACAGATGAGCAACTAGATGGGCTTCATAATTTCCAGATTTTAACTGAAAGGATCCTACTGAAGAGGAGATTGACAAGTGGAGGTTGGCTTAAATTATCAGATATTTCAAGTACCTACTGAATGATGGAAAATATAGAGACATTCCAGGTTCCACTGAACTTCAATTACAGATTGAACTTAAAGGCTTGAAGTGGGATAAATACAAGATTTTCCCTTCTGTTGAATGGCGGTTAATAAAAGATCTTACTCCTGAGGTGCAGGTTGAATACATGCATTTTAAATGAATCATGTATACTGAATGGTGGAGGTACACTGAGAATGATCTTGAAAGATCCAGAAGGACTATGGATCTGAGAGCAAAAGAGAGAGATAGGCACATAGGCAAAATGTGTGCCCAGCAGCATTTCACAACACGTCAGTGGCAGAAGGATAAAAGGTGATCGTCTGCTGGGTATAGTCTTACTTCTCTATGCTCTGGTTGTAAGATTGTTTTTATTTGGCATGTGCTTACTGTAACTGTAATAGATAGGCATATCTAATGAAATCAGTTATCTTTATTGCCAAATGATTACAACACATAACTTACATCATGAATGTTGCATACTTAGTACTTTTTGATGAATAACTATTTGCTGTTTTTTTTCACTTTAAGTATTCTGTTTATTTAGATTTTTGACATCATCAATAGGGGAAAATAGTTAGGAAATTTTTGTTTAGTTTTGATGATGGCAAAACCTCCTGCAAGGTAGGAACTAGTGCCCTCAGAAATTCTATAAATCTTGTAATAGCTATTGCTAGTTTTACTTAAGCAGAAGTTGCAGCAAGCAAGCAACAAGCAGCACATGGTTACTACGAGCAATGGATCCTGAATCGCAGAAAGGAACAGAGGCTACAGTGAGCACGCAACATGGTTTCTTATGCCCATCCAGCATACATCATTGCTTGTAGTAGGGAAGGTATACCAAACAAACAAGTATTTATGCAAAGTATACCAGAGCAACATAGCAAGCACGCAAGTGAAGAACCAGAAGTTGCATTAAGTCAAGTCATGCTAGCTCTCATGCTCTCTTTAGTCCTAATGCTTCTCTAAACCAGGAAGCTCACCCGCATCTATACTGCATTTTAATTTTAGAGGCAGTTACCAGAAGTTGAATAAAAACTTTTATTAAACTAATCTCACAAAAGGTTTTTGAAATGGGGAGTCTTCATTTGAATCAAGGATTCAAAGTAGACTTGTGTTCTGAGGAACATGTTGTACAATAGAAGATTAGCCTTTCGAGGATAGACAAAAACTATTATATGGAGCTAAACTGGACTTAGACTTCGGCAAAGCTAAGTTGTAACTGTGTGTAAACATCTTAGTGAATTTTCCCACTGTGTGAGACAAAAGTGGACGTAGAAGGATTACCTCTACCTTTGAAGCACTATAAACTTTATGTCAATGTTCATATTGCTTTTATTTATCATTCCTAGGCATAATACTTATCTATTGCATAGATGTGTAAGAAAAATTATTTGCATATTTCGCTGCACATAAAACTCCCTTAGCACTGCTTACTAGAAACTACTTGTGGCCAGTCTGCTTCCTGCCTACTGCCCAGTGCAAGCTTATGTATTAGCTTTGCTGCAAGAACCAATTTCTTACAGGAATGCAACATACCCATGCTAAAAAGTATTTGACAAAGTAGAAAACGAGTTAGAGATTTATTCACCCCCCTCTAACCGCTACCACTTTGGACCAATACTATGATATATTGCATAACTTGGAGAATAGTGCACTATTCGGTGAACTTAGAATGCGATTTCGACGTAAGCGTTCTAGCGTTATATTTATTTAGGATCGAACACACTACCTAAACATAGTCGAACACACCTTGATTGACACCCTATACTAACCTAAATGTACAAATGAACATACTCACCCCCTAAGCTCCATTGCTGAACCCAATCACCCCCTTAGTCCACAAACTTGGTGACCAAGTTGCTAGTGGAAGCACCTATTCCATGCTCCACCTAAGCCTTTAAGTTAGGACCACCTCACCCCCTCACTCATGCCACCGACGACATGCACTATCCCTTTAAGCCACCTAGAGGAGTGAATAGTTGAAGGCACTAAACTTACCTCTTCTCCACAAAAGCAAAGAGGGATCCCCTCACAAACCATTCCAATCTATGCAAATCACCCTTACCCTCCCTCACTCCAACTCTCCCATAATCTCTCATTCTCTCACTAAACCAAGAGCACAACCCTACCCTTTTCACTCAAAGGTCCTTCGGCAACCGCTTACCCATAATCTCCTTCACATTTAGCTTCCAAAACCTCAAGCACATCATCCATTTGGAGCTTAAGGTCTCTTGGGGGAAGGCTTGAAGATTAACATCACCTCCCTTCCACATCCTAAGATCAAACTAGATAGAGGTATAGGATTTAGAATTTGCTAGCAATCATATTGTATTCAGTTAGGGGGACGAAAGGGGAATGTATATGTATAAACACATGCATTTAGGGTAGATGTGGGAATGAGCATGTTTAATTTCAAGTAATTGCATGTGATGATCTTATGGATTTATATGTGATTAATTATGTGTAGATCTGTTCTTAATATGTGTTGCATGTTGAATATGAGGCTTTGCATGTGATTTTAAGTTGAAAAATGACCAATGGTATTAGTAGATGGATTTAGACTAATTGCAGGTTGAATTGTTAGAAAATAGATTCATGAAGTAGAAAATGCAATTTTGTTACACAAAGGCTTAATTATTAATATGGAAATTTTTTTAAAAAGAAATTGGGATGAAACCGATTGAAAATGATTTTGCAAGATTTTTGCTAAGAACACTCGGTAAAAAGGAACTTTGGAATCAAAATGATAATAGTGTGTTAATTGGATTACTATTGTGCTCAATGATAACTAAATGTTGAAGTTTTATGAAAAATTAGATCGGAAATGGTTTTGTAAAAATTGCCTTAAAACTTTCGGTAAAGTGCAAAAATAGGGATTTAGTGATGATGTTGTGATATTTTTAATACTAAAGTCATGGTTGTGGATAGATTAGATTTGAAATTGTGTGATTTAGTTGAATTAAATAAAATGTTTGATAACTTATAGTGTATTCGGCAAAGACTTAGAAATTAGGGTTAATTGAATGTTAGTTGATTAGTTAATCAAGATTAAAGAATAAAATGAATTTAGGTGCATAAGACTTAGACTAAAGCTTGAGATATATTAAAACAATTTAGGATTTAGTTAGTGGGCTTTGGATATATATGATAAATGGATTAAAAATTATTTAGTGGGCTTATAACACTAATTGGGCTCAAATAGGATAGTTGGGCTCTTGAATGAATTAAATAGGAAATAAATTGGATGGGCTTAGGTCCAATAAGAATAAAAGAATAGGTTTCGAGCCTAATAAATAGGTAAGTAGACCAAATAAACAATTTGGGCCTAAAATAATTAGATTTTGACTTAGCTTAAATGAAATAGGGCTTTAGAATAAGTTAAAATGGGCTTTAGAATAAGTTAAAATGGGCTTACAAATTAATTGGGTTTAACTGAACTGAATGGGCCGAAGATGGACTTCGGGCACACCTGGCCAAACCGGGTCAAATCGGGCCGGGTCGAGCCTAAGTTGAATTGAAAATAGATTTTAATAAATAATGATTTAGTTAGAAATATAAAACAATAAGTTGAATAATTCTAATTAGAATAAATGGGTTAAGTTAGCAAGCAAATAAACTATTGAGTTAGAAAAATACATAAGTGAATTAGGGAAAATTAGCTCCTAAATGACTTGAAAATGTGAAATAGACTTAGGTATAAAATGTACAAGATGTTAGGGGTAGAAATGAAGTAAGAATAAGAAGAATTAGGACTTTAATTCGAAACTACGGTTTTAAATTAAAACTAGAAGATCGGTTAGGTTTATGTGTCTATATGATTTGATGTGATTTGTGATATAATGTGATGTTATAAATTGTTTAATTTATTTACAAGTTTATAACAAGCATGTTAGAATAAGAATGCACAACTTATTTAGTTAATTATATGTGATGTTAACTTAGGTGATACATGTTATAATTTTATGAAAATGATTAAGTAGACTAAAAATGAAATAGGTTAATTGAATATAAACTTAGAATAGAAATTGAGACATGTTATATCATACGAAATGAATTTGTGATAGGTTGATTTGAAGAACAATGAATTAGTTAAATATATAACTTAGGAATGAACGAAATAAGGACTTAGGTTTAAATGTTAGAAAATGAAATAGAATAAATGGATAAGTAATAAAAGAAATGAACAAGAATGATGATGATGTTACAAAGTTGATCGAGAGTGATCAAAGGTTAATAAGATAGAATGATAAGATTTAGGTCGAATAAGTAACACACAATTCATAATTGAGTTAGGAGTATAGAAAACCCACGTAATGGGTAAATAATGTAAGCACGACTAAAATAAGAAATAGATTAACAATTTAACAATAATTAGGTTTTCAAAATTGAGGCGGAGATATGACACAGATAGTTCCGACGCATTCAATCTCCACAACTTAACCACGGAAGTGGGTAAACTTGCTATTTTAAATATTCGTCTTTATATGTTTAGCAAGTATGAGCCGCCACAAGGGCTGCATGTGAAGATTATGGCCACCAAACGAGACTCGACAATGAGCGTTAATGGTTGCTAATCCCCAAAAGGGCAGCTTATGTAAGTAATATTGAGAGGGTAGACATGCCGAAGGTCCGCCCTTACTTAAAGGGGGAGGCCCAATGCTGTCAAGCGGACTTGCATGTTCAAGGAGTTTATTTACATACCAGTTTTATCCCATGAGTAAAAAACACACGTTTTCCCAAAACCACTTTTCAGGTGATGACGACACCATGGCCCATGACTGCAGCTGTGACTAAGTGCCTTACAGGTTTCATTTCCTGTTCTTTGTGTTATGTCTATACAAGAAATACACTATTAGTATATCCTGAAGCTGCATAAGTCTACATGTAGTAAATATCAGCTTTGAACTATGAAACAACAAAAGTAAGTTTATAGTAATGAAAGTTTAAGATAAAGTTTAAAAAATTTCTTTCCTTTTGTATGAGTTTTTGCTCAGTATAGCTCTGGGTTTTTCTTCTGCTACGTGACTCCAACGACTAAGATAAGTAAGATGAGTAAGAATTAAGGGGATAAGATAATATTAGTGAGTAAAAGAAAAGAAAAAATAGACCAGGTAAGTCATTTGTATCAGCACCATAATAAGGTCCATCCTCATATCTCGGAAGATCTCACATCTAGTTGAATATTGACTAAGCACTTGATCTCTTTTGATCTAAATCTAACTCTGAGTAAGCTTAAAGGCATGTCACAACTCAATCATATAAATTAACGGGTAAAAGGTTATATTAGACATATCCAATCAGTAGCCTTATAAACTCATTCCGAACATCCACAAAGGAATTTTACCAATAATCCAATGTGATTCATTTCTCATTAGTTCCTCTTAAACATTCTAACAAGCTTAAGATTAGTAGACACATATCTAATTTCTCCAAGAAAACTCTGTATTGCTCTCACCCCTATTCCAAAATTTCAAATTTAATTAAATATTAAACAGATTTAAATTTCTAAAAAATAAAATCTATTAAAATAATTAATAATTACAAAACCTAGGGTGTGAAAATATGATGTCACATAAATTTCCCGAGCAAAAATCTGATCAAGCACGTGCATGCATGCGTCCTCACACTCATCCCACACACTAACACACAACTGCGTGTGATTTGATGCATTCAAACACGCTATCTGTGAGGTGATGTTCAATATCATCAAGTGAGCTATACTTTGTAAAATGGTGTGTTGGGAATGTGGAACCGGAATCAGGAAGTGAAGAACCGGAGGAATGAACTGGGTTTTAGCATCAAGAAGACAAGCTGTTCAGAATAAACCGGGTTCGAGGCAGTTGAAGGTAACCGTCGTTTGTGACGGAGCAGTTGCAGAATTATGACGAAGAAAACCGTCACTTTTGTCCGGTAGCTGAGCTCAACTTCTTTCAGTTAGAACTTTCTATACAGTTGCATTCGAGCTTCAATCCTTATATCATTGTATTGCTCTCATTGAGGAGAAGATCACTACGTAGAGCAATTTCCTTGTTCTTTAGTTTAGAGAGAGTATTTTAGAATTGAGCGTTCGTGCCCTAATTTGTCAACAGAATTGGGCATTTCATTTCTTAAGTGTATTCTCTGTAATTGATTGAATTTCTTAGTGGATTGGGGTGTGTCTTGCCTCCGTGGATGTAGTTCATCTTGAACGAACCACGTTAAATTGGTGTTTGATCCATTTCTATTTCCTGTTCTGCGCAAGTTTAGTTCGGTCACAACTCTGGCCGAATTGTGAGTGCGAATTCAGATTGTTTTTCTTCGTACATTTCCAGTTTCTTAGGAGTTGTGTGTTTCTGAGTTGTTCTTCACTAACAAGTGGCGCCGTCTGTGGGAAATCAACTCTCACAGCTTGAAATGATTTCACACTGTGGAAGATCAAGATGAATGCAGTATTGGTTCACAATGGCCTTGATCTTGCTTTGATACCTCTTGATTCGTGGGAAGAAAGTGAGAAACCCAAGTTTGCATCAGTGGATAAGAAGGCCCTCAGTCTTATCTTTCTGTGTTTGGGTGATAAACCGTTGAGAGAGGTCTCAAGATGCAAGAGTTCCTCAGAAGCATGGAAGAGATTGGAAGATCTGTATCAATCTAAGTCAGTTTCCAACAAGCTGTTCTTGAAGCAGAAGATGTTGGCCTTCAAGATCACTGAAGATAAGGTAATTTCTGATCAACTTGATGAGTTCATTAAGATGGTTGAGGAATTAGAAGACCTGGATGTGAAATTGGAGGAGGATGATAAAGCATTGATGGTGTTAAACATTCTTCCAAAATCCATGGAAAGCTTTAAGGATGCCTTGATGTATGGGAGAGATGAGCAGCTATCTTATGATGGAATAGTGAAGGCTCTGAGGTCTAAATGTTTCCAGACTCAAGGTGACAAAGGCATGGTGCAATCTGGAGAAGGTTTGAATGTTAAATTCAAGAAACCTTGGCAAGGCAAGAAGGGACAGAATGCTAAGGATCCAAAGGCAGGAGACTCTAATCCAAAGAAGGGGAATGAATGGGTTGAGAAGAGGAAATGCTTCAAGTGCAAGCAGCCTGGCCACTTGAAGAAGGATTGTCCTAAGAGAAACAAGAAAGGTGGAAATCAAGGGGCAGAAGCTGCTGCCATTGACCATCAAGAAGATCCTCCAGAGGTATTAAATGTTACTGAATCAAGAATGGTAAAGGAATGGGTCTTGGACACAGGCTGCTCCTTTCATATGTGTCCACACCAGTCATGGTTTGATGAACTGAAGAGAGAAGATGGTGGAAATGTTCTCCTGGGAAATGACCAATCATGCAAGGTCAAAGGAGTTGGATCAGTGAGCATAAGGATGTTTGATGGTGTGGTCAGAGTCATCTCAAATGTAAGATATGTTCCTGGCCTTAAAAGAAATCTTCCATCTCTTGGTTCTTTGGTAACTAGTGGGTGTCAGTTTAGCTCAGTAGATGGCTTCTTGCATATCACTAAACATGGAAAAAATGGTGATTAAAGGTAGACAGCATAATGGGTTGTTTATCTTGATTGGTTCACCTGTTGTTGGGAGTGTGGATATGGTCTTGAGCAATTCTGAGCTTGTTAAATGGCACAAGAGGCTTGGACACATAGGAGAGAAAGGGTTGAAGGAACTGTCAAGAAGTGGAGTAATTGGAAACATGGGAAATCAAGACCTGGAGTTCTGTGATCAGTGTGCTTTGGGCAAATCCAAGAAGCTGCCCTATGGAAAGGGTGTTCACACAACTCAAGAACCATTAGATTATGTTCACTCTGACATATGGGGTCCTGCAAGGACAGAGACTCATGGTGGTGCAAGGTATTTCATGTCCTTGATCGATGATTACAGTAGAAAGGTGTGGATCATGTTGATGAAGAATAAGAGTGATGCTTTTCATAAGTTCAAAACATGGTTGATTCAACTGAGTTCACAAACTTCTGTGAAGAAAGAGGAATAAAGAGACATAGAACTGTCCCAATGAATCCTCAACAGAATGGAGTTGCTGAGAGGCTTAATAGGACTCTTCTTGAAAGAGTAAGGTGTATGCTGTTGTATGCTGGGTTACCAAAGGTATTTTGGGGTGAAACCATTGCTACAGCATGTTATCTCATTAACAGGTCACCCTCATCAGTGATTGGGTTCAAAACACCTGAAGAGGTGTGGAGTGGACAGAAACCAAGTTATGAAGGCTTAAGGGTGTTTGGTTGTCTTGCTTTTGTCCATGTCAAGCAAGACAAGTTAGATGCAAGAGCTCTAAGATGTGTATTTCTTGGATATCCAGATGGAATAAAGGGCTACAGATTGTGGTGTCTAGAGAAGGGAAATCAGAAGATAATTACAAGCAGAGATGTAAAGTTTAATGAGAATGTGATGGCTTATACTTCTACAGGCTCTAAGGAAGAATTTGATGGTGTTAAAGAGACAGAAGAGATATCAATTCAGGTGGAGCATCCTGCTGAAGATGATCACACACCTCAACCACAAGAGAATCTACAAGATAGTGATTCATCATCTGAAGAAGAAGAACAAACTGGACCTTCACAAAATGTTAGAGAATACAGCATTGGAAGGGACAGGCCTAGAAGAACAATCACCAGACCTGATTTCTATGGTCAAGCGGGGAGTGTTTACTATGCCTTGAGTGTTGCTGAAGATCTGGAATCACAAGAGCCTAGTAGCTTTAAGGAAGCACTAGACTGTGAAGAAGGTGAACACTGGATTCAGGCGATGATTGAAGAGATGGAGTCCCTGGAAAAGAATGAGACCTGGATATTGGTGGATAAACCAAGAGGTCAGAAACTTGTACGCTCTAAATGGATATACAAGAAGAAACTAGAGACTGCAGGATCCAAACAGGTGAGGTTTAAAGCAAGATTGGTGGCTAGGGGCTTTACACAAAGAGAAGGAATTGATTTTAATGAGGTTTTCTCTCTAGTAGTAAAGCATTGCTCAATCAGGTTGCTTTTATCAAAGGTTACTCAAGAGGACATGGAACTACAACAACTAGATGTAAAAACAGCATTCTTACATGGAGAACTCAATGAGAAGATATATATGAAACAGCTAGACGGCTTTGTTGTTCCTGAACAAGAAGACAAAGTTTGTTTGCTGAAGAAGTCACTATATGGACTCAAACAAAGTCCAAGACAGTGGAATAAGAGGTTCAATGACTTCATGATCAGTGTTGGCTTTGTAAAAAGTCTGTATGATAGTTGTGTCTACTTCAACAAGGGTTCAAAGCAAGATAAAGTCTTTCTCCTATTGTATGTGGATGATATGCTAATTGCCAGCAGGAACAAGAAGAGGGTACAATGGTTGAAGGACAAACTTAACACTGAATTTGACATGAAAGATCTGGGAGAGGCCAAGAAGATTTTGGGCATGAACATTCTAAGGAACAGAGAAGCTGGAGTGCTTTGGTTATCTCAGAGGCAATATCTACAGAAGGTGTTGGAAAGGTTTCATATGCATGAAGCCAAACCTCTCTCCACTCCAGTTAGTCCACAGAAGAAACTCTCCAAAGAACAATGCCCAAAGACTGAAGAGGAAATCATATATATGAGCAATGTTCCCTATGCAAGTGGAGTTGGAAGTCTCATGTATGGGATGATTTGTAGTAGGCCTGACTTGGCCTATGCTGTGTCTTTAGTAAGTAGGTTCATGTCAAACCCAGGAGTGAGCATTGGGAAGCTTTGAAGCATGTGGTGAGGTATTTAAAGGGTTCAGTGAACTTGTCACTGAAGTTTGAGAAGAAAGTGAATGGAAGCACTGTTGCATTGGAGGGGTTTGCTGATTCTGATTTTGCAGCAAACATAGACACAAGGAAATCTATTTCTGGATTTGTGTTTACCTTATTTGGAACAGCCATCAGCTGGAGAAGTGTACAACAGTCAGTTGTAGCACTGTCAACAATAGAAGCAGAATATATCTCTCTCACTGAAGATATCAAAGAAGCAATTTGGCTTAAAGGGATTATGAGAGATTTGGACATCAAGCAAAAGTGTGTGGCAATTTACTGTGATAATCAAAGTGCTCTACACCTTGTGAAACACCAAGCATTTCATGAAAGGTCAAAGCATATTGATGTGAGGTTTCATTTTGCTAGAGATATCATTGATTCTGGTTCTGTAGAAGTGAAGAAGGTACACACATTGCATAACCCTGCTGATTTTCTTACTAAGGGTGTACCTGGGAACAAAGTGGAGCATTGCTCGAGCTTGCTGCAGCTTGAGCAATGTCATGAAGAGCATTAACAGAAAGGCAGTGATGAGGCAGGAAGAGGCACACTTGATTCATTGAGGTGGAGATTTGTGAGGTGATGTTCAATATCATCAAGTGAGCTATACTTTGTAAAATGGTGTGTTGGGAATGTGGAACCGGAATCAGGAAGTGAAGAACCGGAGGAATGAACCGGGTTTTAGCATCAAGAAGACAAGTTGTTCAGAATAAACCGGGTTCGAGGCAGTTGAAGGTAACCGTCGTTTGTGACGGAGCAGTTGCAGAATTGTGACGAAGAAAACCGTCACTTTTGTCCGGTAGCTGAGCTCAACTTCTTTCAGTTAGAACTTTCTATACAATTGCATTCGAGCTTCAATCCTTATATCATTGTATTGCTCTCATTGAGGAGAAGATCACTACGTCGAGCAATTTCCTTGTTCTTTAGTTTAGAGAGAGTATTTTAGAATTGAGCGTTCGTGCCCTAATTTGTCAACAGAATTGGGCATTTCATTTCTTGAGTGTATTCTCTGTAATTGATTGAATTTCTTAGTGGATTGGGGTGTGTCTTGCCTCCGTGGATGTAGTTCATCTTGAACGAACCACGTTAAATTGGTGTTTGATCCATTTCTATTTCCTGTTCTGCGCAAGTTTAGTTCGGTCACAACTCTGGCCGAATTGTGAGTGCGAATTCAGATTGTTTTTCTTCGTACATTTCCAGTTTCTTAGGAGTTGTGTATTTCTGAGTTGTTCTTCACTAACACTATCACATGCGTTCTACGCGCCAACAAGGTCTATCACACGTCCCCTGGCACAACTACACACTAGCACACACTATCATACGTTTTGACGGACTTTCAGCACTAACGATTACCCCAAGGTTGTCCTAGGATTGTTCGCAGTGGCCCCGCAATGGTCCGCAACCGGTCAGCTACTACCCGCGGCAGTCTAGGGGCCAGATGGAAACAACTACAGTGGTCTGGCGATCTATTACCTACTACGCGTGGCGATGCGACCGATCGCCTACTACCCGTGGTGGTCCAATGGGGGCTCAACCACAGCCAACGACTGCCCTAATAGTGATGGCTCGGATACATGCCGATGGTGGACTGGCGGATGGTTGTATAGGCACGTGCCATCACCTTATTAGTGGTGTTTGTTAACGTGTCCCCACGTGGAACCATGCGTGTCTATTGACAAGGCTGTGATGTTTCACATATGGCGCGACATTATTCGGCCTGTGTGCTGGTGTGGTCCAACGTGGTGTCACGCATGGCCATCTGATTATGCGCTGACATGGCACACATGGCGCGATCTTATTGCCCATGTGTTCGATAGACGCATTACGTGTGTCACCTTTGATTAGACGAAGCCCACTCTCACCGAGGGGAGAGTGACATGCACGTGCCGTTTTGCCAACGTTTTGGACTGGCAGCGCTATGAATCCTCCTCCATTCTCGATCACTTTGAGTTTAATGGTGTAATTAATTTTTGATCTAATACTCGTGACTATGTGTTTGTATCAAATGTGTTTATAGAAAGTGAAGAACCGTGTTCTTCATGTTCTTCATCAAGAGCATCTCCAAAGTTCATTTTGTCCAATTTATATTTTTTAAGCATGTTATCTCTCTCATTATTAATCTGATATACAAATGCGATATATAGAATTTAAGAACATTCAAAAGAGAAATTCAAGCATTCCATATTCATGTGTAAAATCAGTCAATAATCATGCTTGAATCGAGTTCAAAGAATCATTCACGAATTCCACGAGGAGAAGAAAGAAATAGAAGGGCAAGAAAAAGGGTCCACGAATACAATTTCTGGAAAAATTCAGAAATTACATCTTTCGTCTAATCTTAAAAACACATAACTCAATTTGAACTAAATAAAAAAAAATGTGCATAATATGTCCATGGAAAGAACTTTCAACAAGGATTCCAAACATAATTTTCACGCAATTTACAAAATAGTAAACAATGAAAATCGAACCGAATCAGATTGAAAAATCATTTCTCATCATAATTTCCAGATTCACATGCCCAACTTTGAAAAGTAATAATTCCTCCGTCCCGCTCAGTTTTGCACACTTTCCGTTTCGGTCCGTCCCATTCAGTTTTGCACACCCTTAAAAAGGAAATTTCTCTTACAATCTCCACCCTCAATCTCCACCTTCGAAAAAGTCAACCAAAAAGCAAAAAGCAAATTTTTCTTAATATATGTGCCCATCCCTACGTGCAAAACTGAGCGGGATGGAGGGGGTATAAAATATGTTTCTTTTGAAAATTTAGTGATTCAAGTGACAGTTCGAAACTATAAATATGTAGTGTTCAATTATATCAATAATATGCCAAAATTAAAAAAATAAAGCAGGTGAAGTATGGTCCCTAAGCCACTGCACATTTTTCAACCTTCACACATCATCACAATATGCATTGAACATCAATCCAAGACTGGATTCTAACATTTGTGGCTCTAATACCACTATTGGGAATACCTGGTACCTCGATTTGGATGAAGAGGAACAAGTCCTTGGATTGTCTACGAGTTGAACCACTGTTCGATCCTTGATGTTTCGTAATCAAAGCCACGTGGAAATCACAAGCGACAATCCGCCGCTGTTTAGGACGCAAGAGTCATCTTCGTTAGATGAATGATCGCGTTAGGGATCTTAAATTTCTCACTATTATGTATCTCTATGTTTTGTGTTCCAGAAATGGTTCTATATTTCTCATTCATATTTTTATATACTGGTAATGATCCATTTATATGAGAGAAGATAGTTGATAATATTCACAATGGATGAGTATAACACCCATAAATATCCATCTATTTATTAAAGTATTTTTGTTTGATTTTATTTTAATAATCATTTTATTTAATTGGGGCAACCATTTTTATGTGATCAATTTTTTTCAAGATTTGGACTTTCTAATCCAAATAAAATTATAACGGCCTAATAAAATATTTCAAAACTTATTTTCTGAAAAAGTGTTTATTTTTATGTTAAAGCATAATTTAATAGCTCCATTTATTTCATTTATACATGCCCATTCCCACACATCATCTCACCCATTTGCATTATTTGGCCTAATAATTTATGCTCCTTCAAACTGACATACTGAAATCCTCTTTGCAATTCGACTTTCCTTTCCATCCAACAAGCTTATATGCTGGAATTATCATTGCCACCAACATCGTCCACACAACACCACTGACCTCTCGACTCCATGAGATATAGCATGAAAAAAAAAATAGATATGTGATAGGTTTCCCATCAGTCCCGATGAGTAGCAGATATTTCAGAAAAAAAGAATATACACAATAAAAAGGAGAGGAGAAGTTAGTGTTGCTTCTCCAGTTTCAGTTTTGTGTGTCTCTCAGCGATGCCAAATCGAAAGAGGAGTTCGACAATGGCCTGTATTATCTCAAGCGACGACTTTCGCCATTGTCGTCATTATAACACAACACGACAAAGTTGTTTCTTATGCCTCAAGGTAAAAAAAGCCACATGATTTGAAATATCCAAATCATGACTTGGAACTAGCTGTAGTAGTTCACGTGGTGAAGACTTGACGACATTACCTTTACGGAGGTAAGTGTGAAATATACACAGACCATAAAAGTTTGAAGTACCTTTTCAGACAGAAAGAGCTAAATATGAGGCAACGAATATTGATGGAGCTAGTGAAAGACTATGACTGTACCATTCACTACAACTGTGAGAAGGCTAATGTGGTAGCGGACGCACTTAGCCGCAAAACAAGAAGAAGAAAGGTTTTCATTTTTTGATAGAATCGAAGAAAGGTCTGAACTTGTCCATAGCCTTGGATATAAAACGACTCAAGACCACGACTCGTCTTGTCATTGAGTAGACGTCTTGTACCTTCTCCGGTATCTTCATTTCCGTGGTAGCTTTGATTTTCTGAGGATTCATCTCCATACCCTTTTCATTGACCATGAATCCGAGGAACTTGGATTCAACTTCATTCTGAAAGTCCACAGTATCTGAAACAGCTCCTGCAAATGTTGCATCTGGTCCTCCCTCTTTTCACTTTTCACGAGTATGTCGTCTACATACACTGCCACAGTCTTCCCAATTTGTTGAGCAAACATCTTGTTCACAAGCCACTGATAGGTTGCCCTAGCATTCTTGAGTCTGAAAGGCATATTTTTCCAATAGAACATCCCCCTGTTCGTCATAAAAGATGTGGCCTCCTAATCTTCCACGGCCATGGGGATCTGATGATATCCCAAAAACGCGTCCATGAATCTCATCAATTCTTGGCTGGCCATGGCAACCACAAGGTGATTGATGTGGGGGAGGGGGGGATAGTTGTCCTTCGGGCAAGCTTCTTTAAGATATATGAAATCGATGCACATCCTCCAAGTGTTGTTCGGCTTCTTGACCAACACAGGGTTGGCCACCCAATCAGGGTAGAAGACCTCCCTGACCAGGTCGTTGGCGAGCAGGGTCTGTACTTCGCCTTCGAGAGCCTCTTATTTTTCTGGATTGAACTTCCATGTCTTCTGCCTTATTGGGCGCGCTTCAGGACTAATATTGAGCCAGTGCACACAGACTATAGGGTCAATACCCACCATGTCTGCTTGTGACCATGTAAACACGTCCAAGTTTTGACAGGAATTTTATCAACGTTGTCCTAGCTGGCTCCTTTAACTCCGCGCCTATCCTTAGTTCTATCTCAGGACAATTTAGGTCCATCTATACGTTCTCCAATTCTTCCACTGGTCGAGGTCATTTTCTGGATTTCTCCTCTCGTGTGTCTAGGCCATTCCATTATGCGTCTTGCATCAACTCCTCATCTTCTTCTAGCCTAGGGTCCTTGATCTCCATCAGCTCGGGCCCCCTCTCCGCGGTTATCATTTCCTGGTCTGTCGGGACCGGACCACCTACAAATTGTGAGCCGATCTTAATGTTTTCTATTTCAACGACCTCCTCTTTCTCCATCTCTTTGGTTTTTATCTCACCGTGTACAATTCCCTCTATTACAAGTGGTGTTTCCTCGTCTACTATCATGTTATCAACAATTTCAGTTAACTCCACCATGTTTAACTTGACGGGTAGGGATGCGAATGAGCATTCCTGAGCTCGGAGTTGGTCTCCTCGGATAGTTGCAGTCCCATCAGAAGTCAGCCCTTTTAAGAAATAATGGTGTAATGAATGATGGCTTTAAAATTCAATAGGCACAACCTCCCAATTATGCACTTATAATTTGAGGGGATATCAACCACCTTGAAGACTTCATTCTTAGTCACCAGCTTATCCACTATTTCAAACATTGTGGCTAGTTTGATCTTCGTGGCTGGACGAAATGCTTCATTACCAAAACCCCTGATAATATCTCCACATAGTCTGAGAAACTAGTGTAGATTCCCAATTTGGGCAAAAACGCTGCAAAACAATACATTTTTGTTGGCCCCTATGTCAACCAGAGCGTGGTGAATGATGGTTTTGTTTATCTTGACAGCAATAATGAGCACATCGTTGTGTGGCTGTATTAACCCTGCCGCATCTCAGGTCTGAGAAAGTGATCGCTCTTCTTAGCTCGGGTGCTCGATACAACTCGATTTGCCACCGAAGCAGCTCATTTTGTGTGTTTTGGACCTAGTTATCATCCACGGCACGAGGTCGTGTCAACTGCAACCTGATAGGACACGTGCTGGATTGTCCTTCATTATTCCCCAAGGACCACATGGGGACAACATATTGGAAGTTATTCCATACAACTCATAGTTGTGCCTTCCTAGCTCTCCAACTGATTCGGGACTCTGCATCCTCGGAGCCCGCTCCACCAAACATCATTATTTCTCTGGGACCATCCCCCTGCGGGTCTTGCTGCTCTCTACCCTGAGGTTGCTGTGGTGGTGGATTGACACGGCCTGGTGTTGGGTCTTCCCTTCTCTGTCTCTTCCTCGCCAAACATTTTGTAACGAAATGTTCCAATTTTCCTTCCTCAAACAGCCTCCACAGGTCTATTAAGAGGTCACAACATTGATTAGTGTTGTGCCCTGCCGATTTATGATATTTATAAAACCTCATCGGATTAATTTTGTTTGGATCTACTGTAAACTTCCTGGCTGGCTTTAAGATCTCCTGATCTTTGATATGGACAAAGATTTCTCCCATACTCAAAGAGAAGACTTCCTTCAATTCTTTAATCTACTCTTCGTTCTCGGCATCCTTAGTCTCTCTCGCCTTACTGGACAACTTTCCCTACTTTCTCCTTTATTCTTTGCCTCGGGTTCATCTTTCTCCAAGTTTTCTTCCACCGTAGCAAACTGTTCTACCTTGGTCATGAAGTCCGTGAAAGTTTGTGGTCCCTGGGTTTGAATGCTCCACCAAAAAATGCGACCCTTTCTTCAGGTCGTACATTGCAGCCATTAACTTTGCATGGATACCCTCTCTGTCTCCAGTAACAGTTTGTTAAACTAATCCAAATATTTCTGCAGGGACTCATCTTCCCCTACACTATAGTGGCTAGCCTTTCCTTCGGTGTCGAGCGGGTCCTGATACACATGAAGTTTATTTTGAACAACTCTACAAGCAGCCCTTATGACGAGATGCTCCCTGGCGGCAGCGACCTTGGCCACCTCTGTGCTATGTCATGTAGTGTGATCGGGAAAGCTCGGCATATGACCACCTCAGGTATTTGAATCTCCATAAGAGATAAGAATTTGGGATCTTTGGTTCAATCGTACGTAACGAAGGTAGACATCGTAATCATTTCCAAAACTTCGACCCCAGTGATATCTTTTACAGAACAGGTAATGGGGACCAGATGCCGCTTGTCCATGAGTCTCGTCCTCGGGGACACCTAGTCTTCTCATCAGGTCCTCAATCTTTAGCTCTCGAGTTGGAGTTCCTTTTCTATCAGATACAGTTGAAGTCTGTTGCTGATCCTCTTTTCGTTCCCCAACCTATCCTCGCTCAGGACGTGGCAGGGCAATCTCATTCTCACGTCGAGTCTTCCTCTTTTCACTCTATCGCGCTCGTTCCCCCCGCACCCTCAGATCGTCGCCTCGACTCGAAAACTTCTTCTCGAACTTCGCGAGTTTGAGCCAGTGGCACACCAGCATCCTTATTAGTTGTAATTTAGGCAGGACACCTCTTCCGCAGATTGTACCGGCCTCCAGCCAGCGTGTCATTCAGCTTGGCAAACAAGTTACCCCGTGAGTCGAACTGCAATTCGGACACATGCGTGCAACTGTCATCATTAAAAATCATGGCATGATGTTTTGATAATCTTAGCGATCTGCTCGACATAGCCGTCGTGTTCCAGGAAAGATATTGGGACGTGACAGCACTAGAACTCGCCACTGGGGTAGGCGGGTAGGTTTGATGATGATCACGGATGCGTGTGCGTGAGGCTGCATCTCCTAAGGAACGGGGCATGCCTCTCTCCTTCAACAGGTTATTAATGATTTGTTTGGCTCGTAACAGAGCTTCTGGATCAATGTCTAAATCAAGGGGGAGCTGTCTGGCTGGTTCCATATGCTGGGAACGAAGGAGGATTTGCACAGACAATGTTGCGTTATATGCATGGAGGGGAGCATATTATTGTGCATACTACATCGGCTGCGTATATTGATTCATTGCCAAATAGGGCCCCACAAGCATCATCGTGGCCTGAAGAGCCAACGACAATTGACCAGCTGGTAAATTAGGCGACATATAATTCCCTGGAGGCAAGTGAACTCCAACTGCCTGTGCATGCGCATGCACATTGAAGCACCCCAATCCCATTAGCTCGGAATTAAAGTGCTATTAAATTCTCTTTTCTTTTGATTAGATAATAAATCAGAAAATATGCGAAAGCGTGACTTAAAATGTTTATCGGATAAAAGTAGAAATTTTATTGACAATAAGATACTGTCAAAACATATTTACACTAGTGATGCCAAAGTTTCTAAGAAAATGCAAATCCCGGATTTTGTGACACTCAAACTTATTAATATACACAGAAGAGGCAAAAACATCTTTGAGTTGCGGGTAGAAGAAGGAACCCGGTGACCTTTGCCGCAACAGCCCCGCCACCTCGCTCAACTAACCTGAAGATTTGTAGTAAATTATGGGCATGAGTATAAACTCAGTGGGAACTTTGTAAGCAGTTATACTAACGAAGGTGCACAATAATAAACACATCCTTGACTTAGGAGTTCATCTTACAACTCAAAAGCCATATTGCTAGACTAGGGGCCAATCTTACGACTCCCAAGTCCCACTCAAAAGCCAATCTTACGACTTAAGAGGTATCATATCATAAGCCCGAAGGCAAACATATTTATAAAGTACAAGTTCAGTAGCATAATATACTCACAAATAGCCCAGTCACCCACCTTGTTTTGCTTGCTTTAAAATAGTTGAGTCGTGTATGTTCTAGGCCCAACCTGCACTACACCTAGCACATGTTGTTTAATTAATTAGTATTACTTATCGGGTTTAGTATTTTCAAAGTGATTAAGTGTGGTACATCTTTGGATTATGTTTATCTTTTACAATTTCTAATACATAAGTCGAGTCGTAATAAATTATAGTCCTAAATTAAAAGGCCTAATCATTTTATTAAATTTAAATTATTAACAACATTGATAAATATTTTAAACTAACTACCATGTATTTCAAACAACAACTATTTAATACAAACTTAAGAAAATAGCTAAATTTATAAATCTACTTAAGTCAAGAAAATAATTAAATTCTTAAATCTATATAAACTATAAATGACAATGACAAGAAAAATAATAAAAGAAAAACTATTAAAGAAGACGTACCTCAAAAGATTTTAACACTATTCAACAACTTCCCAAAACACCGGTCCGAGCGTTGTCGAAAATAAACTTATAAGGGCCTCCTAGTTAAAGGAATTCCTTTTAATACATTCACTGAAATGTTTAGTTATTAGTTCATTTCCTGTAACTTATTTATAAAGGAATTTTTCAACAATTTTTCAACTTTTTTTCGATGTGGGACGATCCAAATTTATGTTAGTTTTATGTATACGTTTTGTTTGTTTAATATTATTATATAACTTGTATTATTTGCTATTTTAAGTATGTGTAAGTAGTTTACTAAATATAGTAATTCATTATTTTATTATTTATTTAGTTAGATTAGGCATATTTACTTATGTACGTTGTTTTCTTTACTATATTATTATATTATTATTATTATTTTATATATACATATTTATATATTGTAGTTTTAGTTATTATAATTTAATTTTACTTCTTACTTTTTAAACTCGATGTTAATTTTAAACTTCTGTTTTGTAAACTTCTAATTCTTACCCTTTAGGTGCTAGGAGTGCAGTCGACCCGGTACATCGCGGTCACACATATTTTCTAAAATAAAATCATAAATCAAATAACTTTGTAATTTAAAATACAATGGGTAAAAATATTTTAAAATACAAACAATGTATTTTATTGTGTTTCAAAGGTTCGGGGTATCACAGTCTCCCCTACTTTTAAAAATTTCGTCCTCGAAATTGTACTTACTTGGTTTAGGATGTTCGGATATTTTGCTAAAATCTCATCTTCTCGTTCCCAAGTAGCTTCTTCCTTCCCATGTCTACTCCACTGCACTAGTACTAAGGGAATCTCTCTATTCCTCAAAGTGTGAACTTTTCTTCCTAAGATAGCAATGGGGTTCTCTTCATAAGTGAGGTTTTTATTGACTTCCAGATTCTCATGATGAATAATGTGATTCGTATCTGGGACATACTTTCTAAGTACTGATACATGGAAGACATTATGGATATTAGTAAGTTCTGGTGGTAGAGCTAACTTATAGGCGACGTCTCCAACTCTATCTAGAATCTCAAATGGGCCAATATATCTTGGTTTCAACTTCCCTCTCTTTCCGAAGCGTATTACTCCTTTCATTGGTGCCATTTTGAGAAAAACCTTATCGCCTGTATTGAATTGTAGATCCTTCCTTCGTGTGTCAGCGTATGATTTCTGTCGATCCTGGGCGGCCTTAATTCTTTCTCGAATCTTAGTTACCACTCCAATGGTTCTTTCGATGATTTCAGGCCCTAAAATCTTTCGTTCTCCAACTTCATCCCAGTAAATCGGCGATCTACACCTTCTCCCGTAGAGTGCTTCATATGGTGTCATCTTTATTGTCGCCTGGTAACTGTTGTTATAGGAAAACTCTACCAGCGGTAAATATGTTTCCCAGTTTCCTCCAAAGTCTAGTACACAGGCTCTGAGCATATCCTCGAGTGTTTGTATTGTTCTTTCTGACTGTCCATCAGTTTGTGGATGATATGATGTGCTGAAGTTGAGCTTTGTTCCAAGGGCCGTTTGTAGACTTCTCCAGAATTTAGAGGTGAAACGAGTATCTCTGTCCGAAACTATGGTTACTGGTACTCCGTGTAATCTAACAATCTCGTCCACGTACCGTTGAGCAAGTTGATCCATGTTAAGTGTCATTCTTACTGGTATAAAATGTGCTGTCTTTGTAAGTCTGTCAATGATCACCCAAATAGCTTCATTCCTTCTTGCTGTTCGTGGTAGTCCAGTAACAAAGTCCATTGCTATGTGTTCCCACTTCCATTCGGGAATCTCTAAAGGGTGTAAGAGTCCTGAAGGCCGTTGGTGTTCTGCTTTAACTTGTTGGCATGTTAAACATCTTTCAACAAATTGCCCTATTGATCGTTTCATATTCCTCCACCAATAGATCTCTTTTAGGTCCTTGAACATTTTCGTCCCTCCTGGATGAGCTGTGTACGGGGTATTGTGAGCTTCTTCAAGAATTTCCTTCCTTACGTCATCATCCTTAGGTACACATAATCTTCTTTCGTATGTTAAAGTTCCATCTGGTGTTACAAAGAATCCCTTGATGGTTCCTGCAATTGCCCGGTCTTTCATCTTGAGGAGGAATTGGTCAGTCCTTTGTGCTACCTTTATTCGATCTCTCAAAGTAGGTTGTACGGTTAATGCTGCGATCATAGCAGTAGTATGGCCTGACTTCACAAAATCTAGATTCAACTTAGCAAATTCTATTAATAATAGCTCTTGTTGTGTTGGGAGACTGGCCATATGAGTTTCATTTTTCCTACTAAGTGCGTCAGCTACGACATTTGCCTTGCCCGGGTGATAGAGGATGGTGCAATCATAATCCTTTACTAGCTCCAGCCATCTTCTTTGGCGCATGTTGAGTTCTTTTTGTGTGAAAAAGTACTTTAAACTCTTATGGTCTGTGTAAATTTCACATTTCCCACCATAGAGGTAATGACGCCATATCTTTAATGCGTGAACAACAGCAGCTAATTCTAGGTCATGTGTAGGGTAGTTTAACTCATGGGGTTTCAATTGCCTTGAGGCATAAGCGACGACTTTTCCATGCTGCATCAAAACACATCCTAGGCCTAACTTTGAGGCATCGGTGTAAATGACAAACCCTTCTGATCCGTCAGGGATAGTTAGAACTGGCGCGGTTACGAGTCTCTGCTTAAGCTCTTGAAAGTTATTTTCGCATTCGTCAGTCCAGTGGAACTGGTTGCTCTTCTTTGTCAATTGAGTCAAAGGCCTAGCGATCTTCGAGAAATCTTGAATGAATCTTCTGTAGTAACCAGCTAGACCCAGAAAACTTCGAACCTCATTCACATTCTTCGGAGCTTTCCAATTCATTACTGCTTCAACCTTCGCGGGATCCACTTCGATTCCATTAGCCGTGATAATATGGCCTAGAAAAATAACTCGATCTAGCCAAAATTCACATTTGCTAAATTTAGCATAAAGCTTCTCCTGTCGTAAGGTACCTAGTATAGTTCTAAGATGTTTCTCGTGTTGTTCTTTATCTCTTGAGTATACTAGGATATCATCAATGAAGACTATGACAAACTGATCTAGATAAGGATGGAATACCCTATTCATCAAATCCATGAATACTGCGGGTGCATTTGTCAATCCAAAAGGCATTACTATGAATTCATAATGACCATATCGTGTTCTAAAGGCTGTCTTAGAAATATCACATTCTTTGACCTTGAGTTGGTGGTAGCCCGATCTAAGATCGATCTTTGAGAACATGCTAGCTCCTTTCAGTTGGTCAAAAAGATCTTCTATTCTGGGTAAGGGATACTTATTCTTGATTGTTAGGCGGTTGAGTTCCCGATAATCAATGCACATTCTAAGAGATCCGTCTTTCTTCTTGACAAACAATACAGGGGCTCCCCATGGAGAAACACTTGGCCTGATGAACTTCTTGTCCAGTAACTCTTGAAGCTGTAATTTTAATTCTTGTAATTCCTTAGGCGCCATTCGATAAGGTGCTTTAGATACAGGCGCAGCTCCGGGCACCAAATCTATTGTGAATTCAACCTGTCGATCTGGAAATACGTCCACATAATCTCTCACCGTTGATATATCAGCAGGTGTAACCTTATCAGTATTATTTTCCATGATATTCACAAGGTAGCCTTCACTTCCCTTTTTCCGTAACATTCTTACAGCTTTCATTGCTGACACAATATGCGGTCTGGTATTAGTTTTGGCTCCGTAAAAGGTAAATTTGGATTCTATTGGTCTTTCAAAGTCAATTTCACGCTCAAAACATCGGATTGTTGCTTTATTCTTGGTCAACCAATCTATACCCAAAATAACATCGAAACATTTCATCTCTAATACGTACAGATCAGTTTCCATTTCTTGATCACCTATTAAAAGCTTAACACCAGTTACAATATCCTTAGTCCTAATAGTTTCTCCTGAGGGAATACTTACCGTCAATTCTTCTCCATTTGTATTACTTTTCAAACCCAGTTTTCTTTTAAAATCTTCTGACATAAAAGAATGTGATGCACCAGTATCAAACAAAATATATGCTGGAAGATCGTAGACAAATAGTATACCTGCCATGGTTTCATTCTCCTCGGTCACTTTGTCTTGTCCTAGAGCAAAAACACGTGCCTTCCCTGTCTTCTTGTCTGGTGTATTAACATTTTGTGGTGTCTTGGTCTGTGTGGCAGTGCATTCCCAATACCTATGTCCTGGTTGACGACACTTATAACAAACATTCTTTCCCATCAAACACTCCCCATAGTGGTGCTTATTGCAATTAGGACATATCGGAACTGCATTTGGTCCTGGTCCCCCCCTTGGGGTTGCCTTCTTCACAAAGTGGTTAGTCTTATTCTTATCTCTAAAATCCCATTTCCTTTTCCCGGGTTGCTCTTGAGGTTTCTGGTTGTATTCTAAATTCTGGCTAAGGGATACAATATGTGCTCGTTCAAACGTTTCATGGTACGTAGGTAGTTTCAAACCCGACACGATACCTCCGATCTCTGGACGCAAACCTCTTTCAAATCGTCTTGCTTTTCTTTCATCTGTATCAACCAAGTGTGGGGCATATTTAGATAATTGATTAAAACGTCTTTCATACTCCATCACTGGAAGAATTCCCTGCTTCAGATTGACAAACTCAATTTCCTTTTGGTCACGGATAGACTGTGGAAAGTAACGATCCATCATCATGTTTTTAAAATCATTCCAGGTCATGTTTTGCTTTTGTTCATTCGTCATTGTTCGCTCGTGTGATTTCCACCAGTGTCCAGCATCTTCCACAAGTTGGAATATTACGCACGAAACTTTCTGATTTTCAGTTGATTCCATATGGTCAAAGATTCTTTCAAGCTCAAGAATCCATTCCTCAGCGACCATAGGTCCTTCGCTACCTCTGAATCTTGGTGGTGAAAAACGACGAAATTGCTCTATAATGACATTAGTATTAATACCCTGGTTTTGTGGATTTGGTATATTTTGGTTAGCTGGTATTTGTTGTATGAGTCCCTGTAGAGAGTTCAGGAACTCCCGAGCAAAATCCGCTCCCGGTACTCCAACAGCAGGTGGAGGTTGCCTCTCAGCAGCTGGCCCGACAAATGGCTCATTATCATTTTGCACATGCTTACGTGGCCTTCCTCGCGCTGCCATACTTTTGGGAGAAAGAGAAATAACACTTAATTATATGCATGTATACCTTTGTTTAACATACCGAATAATTTGTAAACAAAACATTTACATAAAAGATATTAGGTTTACATATCCATATATACAAAAGGTACATTGGTTTTTAATACCCTAACCCGTACAAAAAAGTCTATTAGTTTATCATGCTTATACAAGCAAAAGATAGCATGATCAAAGGATGACTTATATACATTCCTATTGCAAAAGGATATTTACGATCTAGTTATGTACCTAGACATCATTATACAAAAACTATCTACTATTACTATATGTACATCCTCTAGGTTTCCAATTATATCAGAACCAATTACTGGGACCCGCCTGGTTCTCTGCTGGTGGGGTACGCATACGTCGACCCCTAGATGGTACGCTCTCATCATGGACTGATCCTATGGACTCGTTGGGTTCGGTATCTTCTGAGGGGTCCTCCTCCTCCTCGTCCTCTTCTGCTACACCTGCTTCCTCCCTTTGCGATCTTGCGAATTCGAGACAGTATTCCGCCCGATCCCTAGCGCGTTCGGCAAGTCGTTCGTCAGCAATAGCCTCTAAGCGCTTGTTGGCGGCAACCTCGTCATAATGATTTGCCCTTTGCCTCTGTTCCTCTGCCTCCACTTCCATCTGGTCTGCAATTGCGAGGCACCTTTGACGTTCTCTAATAACCATAGCGAGGCGGACACTAAAACGTTCATAATTAATTGTCAGTCCAGCCGTAGAGTCTATCGTAAGCATTTCGTCCAATAACCGATGGGCAACATCTCTATAATTTGGGAGGACAGTGTTTGCTAAGCGCATAGAAGCCTCGTACTCAGTAATGTGATGTCCTTCTTGTATGGCGTTGTTCCGACGTCTTCGTAATATATTTATATACTCGCCTATATTCTGATACTCACCCTGTCTGGTCCTCCGGTAGACTGACATCGCGGGTGGTAAATCTCTGTTAGCGAGTATTCTTTGTCTATATACTACTGTTTTTCTAGCAGTTTGTTTTCTTCGAACCATCCTATCATAAAGAAGAAATATGGGTCAGTCTCTAATCTGGCTTCTTAATTGGTAGTAAAAGTTTCGAGGACAAAACATTTTTGAACTATATAAAACTCATAATAAAATATACATACCTTGGAGCGAGTGTCGGTCTGTTGGCAAAGTCACGGTTCCCCCTTGGTTTTATTTTGTAAAGTAGGTATACAGAAAAGTAGACCTGGCTCTGATACCACTCTGAAGCACCCCAATCCCATTAGCTCGGAATTAAAGTGCTATTAAATTCTCTTTTCTTTTGATTAGATAATAAATCAGAAAATATGCGAAAGCGTGACTTAAAATGTTTATCGGATAAAAGTAGAAATTTTATTGACAATAAGATACTGTCAAAACATATTTACACTAGTGATGCCAAAGTTTCTAAGAAAATGCAAATCCCGGATTTTGTGACACTCAAACTTATTAATATACACAGAAGAGGCAAAAACATCTTTGAGTTGCGGGTAGAAGAAGGAACCCGGTGACCTTTGCCGCAACAGCCCCGCCACCTCGCTCAACTAACCTGAAGATTTGTAGTAAATTATGGGCATGAGTATAAACTCAGTGGGAACTTTGTAAGCAGTTATACTAACGAAGGTGCACAATAATAAACACATCCTTGACTTAGGAGTTCATCTTACAACTCAAAAGCCATATTGCTAGACTAGGGGCCAATCTTACGACTCCCAAGTCCCACTCAAAAGCCAATCTTACGACTTAAGAGGTATCATATCATAAGCCCGAAGGCAAACATATTTATAAAGTACAAGTTCAGTAGCATAATATACTCACAAATAGCCCAGTCACCCACCTTGTTTTGCTTGCTTTAAAATAGTTGAGTCGTGTATGTTCTAGGCCCAACCTGCACTACACCTAGCACATGTTGTTTAATTAATTAGTATTACTTATCGGGTTTAGTATTTTCAAAGTGATTAAGTGTGGTACAACATCTTTGGATTATGTTTATCTTTTACAATTTCTAATACATAAGTCGAGTCGTAATAAATTATAGTCCTAAATTAAAAGGCCTAATCATTTTATTAAATTTAAATTATTAACAACATTGATAAATATTTTAAACTAACTACCATGTATTTCAAACAACAACTATTTAATACAAACTTAAGAAAATAGCTAAATTTATAAATCTACTTAAGTCAAGAAAATAATTAAATTCTTAAATCTATATAAACTATAAATGACAATGACAAGAAAAATAATAAAAGAAAAACTATTAAAGAAGACGTACCTCAAAAGATTTTAACACTATTCAACAACTTCCCAAAACACCGGTCCGAGCGTTGTCGAAAATAAACTTATAAGGGCCTCCTAGTTAAAGGAATTCCTTTTAATACATTCACTGAAATGTTTAGTTATTAGTTCATTTCCTATAACTTATTTATAAAGGAATTTTTCAACAATTTTTCAACTTTTTTTCGATGTGGGACGATCCAAATTTATGTTAGTTTTATGTATACGTTTTGTTTGTTTAATATTATTATATAACTTGTATTATTTGCTATTTTAAGTATGTGTAAGTAGTTTACTAAATATAGTAATTCATTATTTTATTATTTATTTAGTTAGATTAGGCATATTTACTTATGTACGTTGTTTTCTTTACTATATTATTATATTATTATTATTATTTTATATATACATATTTATATATTGTAATTTTAGTTATTATAATTTAATTTTACTTCTTACTTTTTAAACTCGATGTTAATTTTAAACTTCTGTTTTGTAAACTTCTAATTCTTACCCTTTAGGTGCTAGGAGTGCAGTCGACCCGGTACATCGCGGTCACACATATTTTCTAAAATAAAATCATAAATCAAATAACTTTGTAATTTAAAATACAATGGGTAAAAATATTTTAAAATACAAACAATGTATTTTATTGTGTTTCAAAGGTTCGGGGTATCACACACATGCACCGGGTCGATCGTCACGTTTACCATCGAGTTTGGTGAAGCTTGTTGGTTATGCATGTTTGCCGGAGTTGCATGCACGACCCCCGGCGACGGCGGTACTACATTCTCCTGCTGTTGAGAATGATGACTGGTGCTTACATCCGACTCATTGGCTGACTGCCCCCTGTTTGTGTTGCGGCTGGCCATTTGATAGGTTCAATATACATTGTTAGGATATGGAGGGAAATTTACCAGAAAGCTAATGAAAGCTTCGATGTTGAATCGCAAAGGAGAGTCGTCGGGAGATTGATTGCAGGCTCGACGCAGCCTCCTTCTAGTGATAAATTATGATGTGTATGAAGACTACATGGTGCTCTTTGCTGATGTGGCTAATCTCAACATGCAAGGATTTCACATGATCACCTCAACCGAACCAAAAGAACAAAGAAAATTGGCCATGCAAGTCAGAATATCGATTTATTTGCTACTGAGGTTGCCTTTACAAGGTAATTACAAGAAACACTCTCTTCCCCTCTCTTTATAAGATGATCTCACTCTTTATTTTCAGAGTTTTCTCTTATTAAACTTCCTCCCCCATTTGGTGGGAAACACCACCATAAGCCTTTCAAATCGCAAATGTCCCCTATTGACAACTTATAAGTTCTTGAGAACAAGTAAGTTGCTTAAAATAAGCTTAGCTAACACCCTCTTAATGTTAAAAGGACCCAAGTTTTTTAAATTAGAATAAAACAAAATAAAAATGAAAGCTCAAGGACCTAATATACCTTTAGCCTTTTTCCAAACTTTCACCGTTGAGAAAAATACTTGAACTCGGGAGAGGAACCGAATAATCAATCTTCAACAAAAAGATAGCAGATGCCTATTCTAAGAATCTAGCTTCTACAATTGTCCAATGACTGCAATCTGCACTTTACCCATGCCAGAACATTTCGAAGACTTAATTCAGACAATATTTAGGATATGCCAACATGTTTGTGTAACAAATGAGTATTCAAAATTTCATTCCTTGTTACTTTCGTAATCCACTAGTATTCTATAGTTGATTTGGATAACTAAATGTTAAGATCAAAGATTCTAGATAATTAGAACAAAATAGGGAAGACAGTTGACTAACAAAAAAAACTGATGTTTTCCTTAACTTTCCGCTTTCTTTTTCGAGACTTACAAGAAAAGGCTTATCATGTTATGTATACTGAATCTATTATTCTTTAATGTCTCTCTTCCTCAAAATAGAAGCTTCGATCCTTTGTCTTATGTGAATAAGGGTTAACTTTAATGATAATTAGTAAATTAAATATGTTCCATTGCTCCACTCTTTCTATGTTGAGATCATATTAACATCCCTGTAACATGGCCATATTGAAGTTCAAATATACATACTTGACTAAACAAAATTAATATTTGAAAACATGAAAAGAAAAGGGAAAGAAAATTCATTCAAAAAATACAGGATCGAGTCATGTTCTTGAAAATTTTCGGACACAGATTACAATTAGTAGCAGTCATGAATATGAGAAATGGGTAGAAGTGATGCAGATTGTACTAAAAAGACAAATTAAAGTAAGGCTATGTTTGGTTGGGGCAGGGATGGTTGGGCTGGGGGAAGTGGCTGGAGTTAATTGCTGGGGATGTTAGAGAGTGATGTTTGGTTGGGTGGCTGGGGTTATGGTTGGAGTGTGAAATTTAATTATTAATTGTAAAATGTGATGTGATATGGGTAAGAGATATTTATTAATGATTGTGAGAATAATTAAAGTAATTTTTTGATTTGTGATTGATGTCCCCCCACCAAACCCTAATATTGTGGCTTGGCCAAACCAACCCAAACAAACATGAGATGAGATTGGCCAAACTGATGAGAGGTTGGGCCAACCCCAACCAAACATGTCCTAAGTGTTTATTAATATATGTAAGAACGTGTTTTGCGGTCCCTTGTCACTTAAGTAGAAGTGATGCAGATTGTACTGAAACACATAAAAGGCAGTTTTAGACTGTACCTTTAATTCCCTAAATCAAAACCACTTTTTAATTAAAAAACACAAAGATTTTACTTGTTGACATTCATTATTATAACTCCATTTCCAAATCTCTCCTAGTCGAATTATCAAACACAAAGAGTGGATAAAATACAAATCTCCAAAATATGACATTCATTATCATTAAGTAGCAACTTGCAGGACAACTAAATACAACTTCCTTCATAAAGATCTAGCATCATGCGGGGTGAGAATAAAAATCTGAATATCTTCCATCATAATAACATCTTACTGCAAATTTTAAATCTAATTGGGATACTTTTAACTGCTGCATAAGGAATGTTTTAAAGTTAATCATGCAAGTAAAGTAAAAAAACAAGTGCATTGTAATTATATATTGAAATTAATCTAATGATAAAATAAGAGAAACTTTCTCAAGGAGTCGAAAACCAGGCAACAAGAGACTTCAAATGATGGAACATTAGAAAGTGTTGAAGAAGCAGGAGCTCAAATTGCTAACCTTCATGCAGTGCAATTCCACACCGTGTACTTGTCACAAAAAACTAAAACGTTCAGATATATGTGCCAAATATCTGGCCTTATTATTGGGGAATTTAGACAGAATACGAAATTTCTAAAATATGATTAGATGAAGAGCTTTTGCACCAAGAAGCTTTTCATTTTAAAGGGATAAAGATCTCAGCTTCGTGCACACGCACACACACACATATACAGATACTTACAAAAATCTACTTGAACCCCACTGGCCAGTTCTCTTCAAAACCAGTTCATCTGAAGCAGACCATTAGATATTGATGAACCATGCTACGACTATTAAAAAATATGACATACACAGATACTTACAAATATCCAAACAATTCCAGCATGTTTCCTTAGGTATATATATCATGTCCTAAACATATGCTAGAGGCAAAGGGGAATTGTTCCTTCATATAAAATAGAGGGGCCCGACGTTTCAAATGTAAAGGTAACCAGTTGATTGATCTTCGTAACAACAATCAAATAATAGGTAGAAATAGATGGAAACAACAAATAAGACATCAAATTCCAAGATTGCATTATTCCTTTGAAGCAATTAATAAAGCAGCAGCAAGAAAGTGGAATAGATCAATATTATGATGAAAAACAACCTAAACATTAGCGCCCTATATACTTGCACCACTTGTTTTATAAAAAAAGTTATGAGAAAACCTACTTCTTTTGAGCTGCTGTAAAAAGCTTCTGATTGTGCAAAAATATCACATCACGAACTGTTTCCCTGACCTGGAAAAAGTTTTGTGACTTAAAATCTCATTTCTACAAAATAAAGTATAACTTCTCGAAAAAACACAAAACACGAAGTTAATTAAACTAGGGGTTCCAGGAATTATGCAGGAAGACGATGCATGTACCATATGCAACTGAAGTACAGTTGTAAAAAAGAGTTAACAACTATCTTTATTTTTCAAGGGGCAAGCCAGCTTGAAACTAGGCTCGACCAAAATACCCAAATGACAATAAATTATGCTACATGTTTTTTATCATTGGCTCCTCCTCCTCCTTCTCATCATCATCATCATTATCGTCAAAGCCCATTTTCGCTTTTGGAGTCAACTACATGGATATCAAATATCTTTGTAAATACTTCTGATGCAAGTTAGGTTAGCTGGTACAGGCTTAACACCAATGGTCTAATCATTTCCTAATTCATAGGTTTTGCTCATATAGAGCTTAAAATAAATAGAAACTATCTAGCGTAATAGGGATAGCTGGAGGATTTTATAGACAACCCAAGTTGAAATGAGAGAAGATTAGAGAAGGAAAAAGCGCTTGGTATATTTCGCATTAACATGATAAAAATTCAACCATTAATTTTTTTTTTTATGATACACACCCAACCAGAGGGGCATCCGAGGTTAGCCACTTCATCTAAGTTTCTTGTAAAATACATGGCCGAAATGATCATAGCATTCATAATTAATAAATGTGGTGAGGATGCAACGCCCACCAACCGACTTCAACAGCGCAATCTACGCAATCATTACTTCAGCCTTTCGTAATGATTGACCAAATAACATATTAACATTCCAAACAGAGAATATTGAGACATAAATCTTCTTTCCTTTCGTTTTAACTCGCTGCTCTCTTGTTAACCCATACATGTCTCTTGCTACAACATAATCAAAACATTGGTTGGTAGATTTATTTTTGCATCTCCGTATAGTTTATGCCAGCATAACCCATGTTCATCTAATCTAAGCCAAATTTAACTTATTTGATAGTTTCTCTTACACATGCACCAACAGTGTTGAGAACGTCCTTTTACATGGTGAGAACAAAAAAAGAGAACCCTCCTGCTCCTTCCACATGCTCTCCTATCTCATTGTCCTTCTTGTCACTAAAGTTTAGAATTTTAGATGTTTAGGTAATTTTTAAAAATAAATTACATATCTAGTTTTGTTTCTAAAATTCATTTTATTTACGATAATCACAATTATATTACAGTCACATTAATACTGATTAGAAAGTCCCAAGTACCTGAATTTCTTTAATGAGGTCCATCTTCATGGTGTCAAGAAGTGCTATGTGACCTTTTCTTCCAGCAACTAACATATACCAACCGCTCAAGCTGAAGTCCAGGGTGTAAGGACCAAGGTCTGAAAATAAAAGTACTTATCAGACATATAAAAAGATTTCACATCAGACTCATTGGCAATAAGGAAAAAAACTCTATGAATTACTAGAAGTGAGGAATCCATGCAACTGTTTCTAGAGAGAATGAGCTCTCATGAACTACAGCGAAAGATTCATAAAAAGAAATTTTTTAACTGGAAGTGCTACTGGAAATGTAGATTATCGGAAGCGCTAGTGAAATAGTACAGGAATAACCCAATCATGTATGGTAAGATGAGGTCTAAAACATCATATGGAGCATGAGCCTTTCTTGATTTAGTACTTAGTAAATTGGACAGATCACCTTAGACAAAGAAACATAAAACCCCCAGGATTTAGCTGAACAAGAGGACTTGATGAAGCAACAACATATATCCTCTGCATAGTCTAATCCCAGATTCTTTAAACGCATGCTTCCCACATATAAATGTTACTTAGCCATAAATAGTGATTAGCATAAAACCGAATCACAACCTATACCGGAGTCAGCACCATTTCCAAATCTCTCCGAGTCGAATTAGTTCATTAACAGTATGTTCAAGTACATATTCAGGCAATCTGGATTACACCTTCCAGTAGTATTACAACAATGTTATACAATTGATGAGATCATCAATAAATAACTTGTCATATACACACACAAAACGAATTATTAACCCGCGCAAAGCTCAATTGTAAGAGAAGGGAGGGAAATTGAAGTTACCTGTGAAGTGAAACGATTGCCCAGAAAAAAACTAATATACAAAAGGAGCAAGGTCATCGATGTCAAGGCTGTTACGCGACGCGGGGAAGAAGACGGCGACAACAACAACGACAACGATACGGGAAGAAGAGGACGGCACAGCTTGGCGACATCGAAATGAGAAGAAGCTAAGTACACGGGGTATGCCTCCGATATGAATCAACAAAAAAATCAAAAGCCCAAGTCTACAATCTTTGAATCTGAAATCTATAACAATAATATAGAATTAAAATGAAGTTTACCTGATTAAACCCGGTCCGCCTGTTTTCGATCACATAATTATAGTGGGCATTCAAATTTCGCCAGAGAAGATCGAGAAGGGGGACGGCGGGTCAATCGAGCAAAATGAGAAGAAGAGTGCTGGCGTGAAGAATTCTATGGTTTACTTAATTTCGGGCAAAATTACTTTCAAGTAAGTTTGGAGAGATCTGAAAGTGAAAAAACTTATTATGTAAAAATAAGTCAAGGATCCTCAATATGATAGCAAGGGTCTCAGGTGGTAAACAACTGTCTCAGGTGGTAAACAACTTGCTATAAAAATTTCTACCAGGTCAAGGGTTCGAGGCTAGCATATAACACTTAAAAAATTTTAAGCATTGGAGGCAGCATCTAATATGACGTCGTTTGGGTAGTGACGGTACGCAACTTGTTTTATTTCCACCAAGTCAAGGGTTCGAAGCTCACTCTAGCGCATAGAGTGCTATTTTTTTAAACATAGGTCCGGCTAGGACATAGAATACTATTTTTCTAATTGGGTATTTTTTTAATTTTAAACATAGGTTCGGCTGGCACATAGAGCGCTATTTTTCTAATTGAGTATTTTTTTAATTGGGTATAGTGACGGAAATTTTCATCATTAGTTAGAGACGAAAATTTGCGTCATTAAACATAGAGTGCTATTTTTCTAATTAGGTATTTTTTTAATTGAGTATAGTGACGGAAATTTCTATAATTAGTTAGTGACGGAAATTTCCTTCATTAGTTAGCGAGATATAAAATTACCGTCACTAATCCGTCAATACAATAAATATATATAATATTTAAAGAAAATAATAATAATTTATTCTCATCCTAAAAGGTGCAAGAAACAATTTATATACAAAATAACACTTAAAATATGATTTACAATATAAACCTAACAAAAACTAGAAGGAAAGGGAATTTGTACCATTTGACAATGAAGGATGATGGATCGTGATTGAGCAAGATGGGGAAAAAGGGAAGCCAAGATACATGAAAGATTAGAATTGTGATACGTGTCAATCCACTATGTATGATAATAAATAAATGATATCTATATCTCCACCAGTCCGTCTCAACTAGTAACTATTACTGTGCATAGGCAGAGAGTTGATTCGACTTAGCTGCTCGTGGGATCGATGTTTTGGATAAGGAATTCTTGCTCTAAAGCATGGCTTAATCTTTTGTTATATCAAAACCCAAGTGTTGTATCATCAGACTATCCATACGTGAAAGTAGATGTTGAAGCATGCAATGCCTCAGCTCAAATCAAGCTCAGAGGCGGTTATTTCTTATTCTAATGTAACAGATTCTGTTGAGTACATTTTAAAGAGGAAGACTACATGTGAAAAGACTCAAATGTCCCTAATACAACTCTTCTATTTTGTATTGACAACTACTCTCCATTTCTCATGCATACTCATGCATACGTTTTTCTGTTGCATATGTCTACATCCCCCCCTCAAGCTAGGATCGCAATCCAAGCTTGGACACGTGAAACTGAAACGACGATACACCAAGTGATTTTGTAAAAATGTCTGCAAGCTGGGACTTGGTTTGAACATGAAGAAGCTGCAGAAATCCATCTTTGAATCTGTTTCGAACAATGTGGCAGTCAATCTCAATATGTTTAGTTCGTTCGTGGAAGACAGGATTCTGTGCAATATGTGTAGCGGCCTGGTTGTCACAGAAAAGCTGAAGTGGTTTAGAGACAGAAAGTTGGAGATCCTGTAAAATATAGTCAATCCAAGTCAGTTCACAAGTGGTACTTGCCAATGCACGATATTGCGATTCAGCAGAGCTGTGAGAGACAGTGGATTATTTCTTTGTTTTCCACAAAATGAGCGAGGATCCTAAAAAAACACAGAAACCGGTTAAGGATTTCCTAGAATCAGAGCATGATCCCCAATCTAAGTCACTAAAACTAGTGATATGTAGGGAGCTGGTGGAGCTGTAAAATAGACCAAGAGTAGGAGTTCCCTTAAGGTACTTCAGAAGGTGGACAGCAGCATGCCATTGGTCAGTGTATGGAGCTTGAACATACTGACTAAGTTGTTGTACTACATATGTGACATCAGGTCTATTGAAGTTCAAATACAGAAGCCGGCCAACAAGTCTTCTGTAGGAGTCTGGACTAGATAAAAGTGTTCCAGAAGTTGTAGTGAGCTTGAGACCTTGAGGCAAAGGTGTATAGGTGGGTTTGCAGTTAGTGATGCCAAGCATATTTGATGATATCAAGGATGTATTTTCTCTGATTAAGATGAATACCTGATGGACCGCGTTTAATTTCCATACCTAGAAAGTATGTGGCTAGGCCAAGATCTTTTATGGTGAAAGTGTTATGCAGATAAGTCTTGAATGCTGCAATAGTAGAATCAGAGTGGCCAATGATGAGGACATCATCAACATAGACAACTAGAGCCATATAGTCAGAGTGTTGCTGCCAGGTGAAAAGGAAATGATCATTAGAAGATTGAGTGAAGCCATAAGAGAAATGAGTAGCACAAAACTAATTGTTCCATTGCCTAGAAGCTTGTTTAAGGCCACCCAGACTTTTGATTAACTTACAAACCTGTCTAGGTTTAGCTTTAGTGTAGCCGTGTGGTGGGATCATATAGACCTCTTTATCACTATAACTATGTAGGAAAGCATTGTTGATGTCCAACTGATATATGGACCAGTGTTTGACAGCAGCAATGGCTATAAGAATCCTAGCTGCCACAGGTTTTGCCATAGGTGCAAAGCTATCTAAATAGTCTTCCCCAGCAATTTGATTGTATCATTTGGCAACAAGTCTTGCTTTATGTCTTTCTATAGAGCCATCAGAGTGCAATTTAGTCTTAAACACCCATTTACATTCAATAGCTTTCTTGTTTGGAGGTAATTCAGTAAGGATCCATGTGTTCTTATCCTCAAGAGCTTTGATTTATGCATCCATAGCTTTGAGCCAGTGTGGGTGAAGTTTGGCCTGGGAATAAGATGTAGGATCTTGAATAGCATCATTGCAGGTCATGAATGAGGTATAATATGGATCAGGTATAAAAGTAACAGTGGAGGCAGGAGATTCATCAGCAACGTGTGGTAACAAAATCATTGAGATATGTGGGCCTTTGAACTTGTCTACTGCTTCCTCTAATGACAGCATCAGTGGGAGGATCAGTCTTGGTTTCAGAAGGAACTACAGGGGTAGAGGACAGGGGATCAGCAACTGGTGCTTCTGGTATAGTGGTAGCATATGGGAAGACATCTTCCAGAAACACTACATCTCTGGAGATCAATATCTTGTGTGTGTCTATGTCATATAGTCTATAAGCTTTTTGGCCAGGAGGATAGCCCACTAGGATGCATTTGTGGGCTCTACTGGTGAACTTATTCTTGTCTGGAGACACATTAGTGACATAACATAAGCACCCAAATGGTTTCAACAACTCATAAGAAGGAATGTGGCCAAACATAAGCTCATATGGTGTTTTCTAATCAAGGATGGAGGAAGGTAACCTGTTAATGAGATATGCAGCTGTAAGTATAGAATATGGCCAGATGTAGTGAGGTGCTTTAGATTCAGTCATGACAGCCCTGGCAATTTCCAAAAGGTGCCTATGTTTTCTTTCAACAACCCCATTTTGTTGGGGTGTGTAAGTACAGGATTCTGATGAAATATCCCCAAAATCAGAGAATAACTGTTGGCAGTCAAGACTTGTGAATTCAGTGCCATTATCTGTTCTAATGGACTTCACAGGTGTAGAGAGTTGGACACTGATCATTCTGAGAAAAATAGATAGTGAGGAAACTGCTTGTTTCTTAGTATGCAGTAAGCAAATCCAAGTATGCCTGCTGTAATCATCAACCACTGTGAGAAAATATGGAGTATTTGTAATACTTGGTTTGTTATAAGGGCCCCAGATATCCACATGAAGTAACTCTAGCACCTGTGTAGTCTGAACTGAGCTATGGGGAAAAGCTAATCTGGTCTGTTTGGAAAAGTGACAGATATCACAGGATTTATGAGCTTCTATAACTGGGGGAGTGCACAAATGCTTCAGAAAACCCAAATGTTTCAGGGTTGAGGGAGCTGCATGACCAAGCCTTCTATGCCAAGAGTAAAAAACCTTCAAATAATGAGAAGCACTCAATCCAAATGTGAAAATATTGTGGATCGCAGGGGAATGCTGGAGAATGTATAATCTGCCTAACAAGGTGCCTATAGCAAGGATGTTTTGAGACTGTATAGACTGTATCTCACACCCAGTGGAGGTAAACAAAGCTCTTATGTCCATTTGCAAAGCTAGTTGGGAGATTGAGAGTAAGTTGAACTTAAAAGTGGGAACAAAAACACTTCAGTGAGTAATAGATGATCTGTAACAATCACTTGACCCATGTGTGTAACCTTTTGATGCGAACCATCTGGTAGTGTGACAAAGGCTGGATGTGGTAAAGATATGAGGTTGGTCATTAGAGTTTTATTCTTACAGATGTGTTTGTTGCAACCTGTGTCTATAATGCAAGAATCATCTTTCAAATCCTCAAGAGTAGTAAAGGCAAAATATGAACTGTCAAGGGATGCAAATCTGCCACATTAGCATGAGATGATGAACTTTGATTAGCAGAAGCAAATAGAGTTTTATTCTGCAAAGCTTTGGCAATTTCTTTTTGGACTATTGCAGTGATGTCCAAAGGAGCAGTAGAAGCAGCTGTAGGAGTGGCAGAAAGTTCCTCAGTGGATTGAGTTTCAACCAAGTTAGCATGCCTTTGATCCTTGGGCTTGTAATACCAATCAGGATAGCCTATGATTTTGAAGCAGTCATGATTTTCATGTCCAGGGAGTTGACAGTGCTCACAAATAAGTTTAGCTTTTTCTTCCTTAGTTTTTCTAACAGAGCATTTGCCTTTACCAAAGCAGTTTGAATTATTCTGAAGTTTCACTGGTTGGCCCCTTCCTCGGGTGGGTTTTGTAAACATTGCGGAATTCTCTACAGAATCAAGGTGAGATAATTGAACAGATCTTTGCCTTTCCACTCGTAATACAAGAGAATATGCTTTATCTATATGTGGCAATGGATCCATGACCAAAATGTTACTCCTCACATTATCATAGCTGTCATTGAGGCCCATCAGGAATTGTATCAGCTTTGTGTTCATTTCAAAATCATCCCAGTCCTTCGCAGCACCACATGTGTATCGAGGAGTGGGTCTAACAAGGTTAAATTCCTCCCACAACTTATTAAGATGGTTAAAATATACCACAAGTGATTGAGATCCCTGTGTGATGGTACTGAGGTCACGTTGCAATTGATAGATATGAGGACCATTATGTTGTCCAAACCTGCGAGTAATCGTAGTCCATAGAGTTTTGTCATCTTTGGCATATAGAAAGGATTCATTTATGTCCTTAGAAATGGAATTGATTAACCATGAGCTAACCATTCCATTAACATGCAACCATTGTGCTACCAAATCAGGATCAGTGGGAATAGGAACACTTATAGTAACAAAACCAAGTTTGTTTTTCGCAAGTAAGGCAATCTGAATGGACGTACTCCATGGTAAGTAATTAGATCCATTGAGTGGGGTAGAAACTAGGCCCATACCTAGATGATCAGAGCTAGTGAGCGTAAGGGGATCGTGATCGCGCGACATTGGTTGAAAATGTCCTGAATCAGAACCAACAGTGGAATGTGCTGGAGATGGTGAATCCTGTGCTGGAGAATTATGAGCATTGATTGACGAGCCACAGTGTTTAATGCAGGCAATTGCTCCTTGCCTGAATTGAAATTTTGACGTGGAGGTGCCATGCGCAGGACGAAGCTCTGATCTTAGGGCAAACCATTTGATGTTAGATCAAAAACACTGGTAAAGAGAATGTGCGTCGATTGATCGACAAATCAAAGCATTCAATCAATAGATTTCAGGAATTTTAACCTAAAATCTGATACCATGTTGAAGCATGCAATGCCTCAGCTCAAGTCGAGCTCAGAGGCGGTTATTTCTTATTCAAATGTAACAAATTCTGTTGAGTACATTTTAAAGAGGAAGACTACATGTGAAAAGACTCAAAATGTCCCTAATACAACTCTTCTATTTTGTATTGACAACTACTCTCCATTTCCCATGCATACTCATGCATACGTTTTCTGTTGCATATGTCTACAGTAGAAATTTATCTTTCCGTTTTCTGCACCTAATAGCTGCCATATATGTATCGGTAGAACTTGTTGTTCATATGTTGGTATGTGCTACATCATGCAGACAATTGCAACGTCTGTGGGAGACTGCCATTTCAGTTGAAGAAATCGATTGCGCGTATCCTTGCGATAAAACCTGGTAATAATTTTTCGTTGAATAATAGTAATCTCTCAACTCCATTTATGTCGTGAATTTACAACAATTCATATCTAGGTATGTTTCTCTATGCTTCTAATAAATATAACTAAAGTTGATCGAGAATTGTGCGTCTCAAAATAGTCGAATCATTTCTTTTCCAATATTCCTACCCGTCAGACTCTTTAGACCAAAGGTAGCCCAATATGAGGCAAAACATAACAAAACAATGCAAATTCAGATGCATTGGAAATTTGCATGAATACTCCATCAGTGATGGTAAAACACAAAACCTGATCAGTTGACATCTTAAATGTGAAAAAGTAATTTTCTGTAAGTCATTCTATCACAAATCTGACACATCCATAAATTGGAGATTACTGATTTGAGGTGTCCATTCTGTTCGAAAAACTAGAACCAAATTGGCAGTGAAAACTAAACTAAACTAAACTAAACTAAACTAAACTAAACCCAGTTTCAAACCGAAACTGAAAATTGTATATAAGTTATTCGATTTTTGTTCCACCACATTAAAAATCAAGAACTGATGGCTACACCATTGATTTTAGTCATTGATTTTCTTTTTTATTTATTATTTTATTTTTGCTGCCACATGTACAACTTAGATCAAATGATCATTCGAAACGGACTATCGAGATTTAATATGTGTTGGGGCTCAAAAATAAAACCGATAATTTGGGTAGATATTTACGACTGGGTTTTGGTTAGGGGTGAACCGCTTTTTTAACCAAAATCGACGGTTTGAAGCGGCTGATCACCTCTATTGCAGATTTGTTTAATTCTCCTATATTACAGGAAAAAGAACCCAATACCCTCAAAACGATGATTATATACAGGATCAACCTAAACAATAATAATCAAAACTTTTTCCTTCCCTCAACTGATGTTGTTTCATTGATGTATTAACAGCAGTTTTTAACCTAGAAAAAAAAAATCAAATACATCCCCTATAGTGATTATGCCTTCAACACGTTAGCTGAGGCTTCAACAACTATCACATGACGCACATCTACAAACAAAATAATTCTAGCGTCATTCTGAGCAATAGATTATTCATCTATCCATAAGAAAAATAAAATAAAATGCATTACATGTTGGAATGTTAGAAGCAATTGAAAGTCAACTATACTAACCTGTTTCGGAGAGAAGTTCCATTACATGATACAAAGAATCAAACCTAGTGCACGTCTTGTCTCGATTTTGCCTATTTCACTCGTAAACTCTAGTGCCTGCACATAATGTTTAAATTTACTTGGTTTTTATCACTAGGATCAAAGCTCTTAAAAATTAATGCATATAAAACACATAATCACGTATATAGGGAATTGATATACCTCAATTATAAATTGCATCGAAAGTGTATTTGATCGATTCACTAGACAATGGATCTACTTGATTCGTCTATAAGTCCGTCCTGACGAACAATACCAAAGCGTCTGTCGTTTACTACACACCTTAGACCCTTGGATGACTTCGTTTACTACACACCTTAGACCCTTGAATGACTTCGGTGATACTCCAAGAAGAAGAATAGAGCGAAAACCGGGAGAAATGTATTATGTGGTGTATTATTTCTGTACCCTACGAATATCAGATATATTTATATATATACTGGTATGGGGGAGATCTGTCTCCTATTATAGATAGGATCTCCATCCCTATCGGGAATATATCTGATAAGATATCAAATATCTAGTCAGATATATATCCAAACTATATTGGGATCCTTTAGATATGGATGCAACCAACATTTCCCACTCATACAAATCCGATCCAACTTATTCGAATCAAAGACTCCACAATTCTCATCATCACATCTCTTCTTTCATACAGAGACTAAGGCGTGCGACCGAGCGAGAACAGAATGGAATAAAGTGAGCAGAGTTATATTAAGTTATCACCCAACTAACATAACTCATCAACTCAGGAGACTCGCTGTGTACCCCAAACTATGTGTTTGCACTAGACCAAGCATCTCTGACCCCTCTTGTGCATATAGTGCATGCTTGACCCCTTAATTGTATCTATGCTCATGAATATGTCAAAACTATTTCGACTTAGTCGGCCGGCCTATGAGCCATAGTACACAAGTGCATTACCAACTTAGTTTTTTCTTGGCCTCTTATGCCAATCTGCTTGGACTTGATATCTTTCTTAGTCAGCTCCGACAGACCGTATTAATCATGGCCATTAAGCACATGCTAAAGTAGTGTCATCAAGGTTACACTTCATGACAAAGTCCAAAGTCCCAAAGGGCACAAAAAATCACTATAAGAGATCACACATTGACGAAGCAGGGATATATTCGGTCATTCCTCCTACTAAGGTCGTCATTCAGCACATTTAGTATGAATACATGCTATGATGGAGCTCCCACTCAAATTTGCTCTGAACATTATACGAGTCTTAGTCCAGTCGCTCTTCTAGCGTCTGACCTGCGTGCCACTAGAAATTTGTCTCCAGCACAACTTCCGATGATTCGCACACTCGGCTACTAAGAGGCTTTTATGAAGTTAGGACATTCTTCATAATCGATCAAGTATGATCTCATCCTGGCCTCTTGCCAAGGCGACTATGGGCAAAAATCTTTCGTATTGTTCCTTTCACGAAGGTGATCACTTAAGTGTTTGATCCGCCAGTCTAATCTTGCTCGCTTACCAAAGCGCCAGGGTGATTTCTCGTTTTAGTGGGACAATCCAAGCCTTGTGACATATCACATATAATAGACACAGAACTTGTAACATATGATAAGAGCACATTTTATTGATAAATAAAATTGTTCATGCATGCTAAAAGAATTTAAATTCTACGAAGTCCCATACTCTTAACATGCCTTTGAAATACATCTCTACTCAAAGGCTTGGTGAAAGGATCAGCTATCATTTCACTAGTGGGAACGTGCCTGAGAACCACTTGCCCTTGCGCAATATTATCTCGGATAAAGTGGTATCTGGTGTATATATGCTTGGTCCTCCCATGATACTTGGGGTCCTTAGCATATGCTAGTGCAACTGTGTTGTCACAAAGGATAACTACTGCATCATCTACGTGCGCCGTAACGCACAAAGTCTGGAGAAATCTTCTCAACCAGATAGTCTCTTGAACTGCAGACGTACAGGCGATGTACTCTACTTCCATAGTGGATAGAGATATACAAGGCTGCTTCTTGGTACACCATGTGATAACAGTGCCACCAAGCAAGAATGCATATCCCGATGTGGAATTTGCATTCATCTCTATCCGCTGATCCATCAGCATCACTGTAACTAAGTAGCTTCCGACTGCCACCGTGATAGCACAAAGCTAAATCACTTGTCCCCTTTAAATATCTAAGTACCCTTTTGACTGCAGCCCAATGAGCACGTCCGGGATTACTTTGATACCTACTCACCATCCCATCTGCGAAGCATAGGTCTGGTCGAGTACACATCATTGCGTACATCAAACACCCTACTACGCTCGCAAAAAGAACCTTAGCCATGATTTCTTTTTCATCATCTGTCTTTGGGCAAAAATCTTTGCTAAGAACATAATGCTTTTCCATAGGAGTGTCAACGAGTTTAGCATTATGCATACGAAATCGCTTCAGAACCCTCTTAATATAAGTCTCTTGAGACAAAGTTAAGAGTCCCTATGAGCGATTTCGGTGTATCTTAACACCAAGTATGTATTCTGCCTCTCCCATGTCTTTTATCTCAAAAGAAGATGACAGCCATTGTTGAGTGGCGACAATCATCACCGTATCATTTCCAGCCAATAAAATGTCATCCACATACAATGAAAGAATTGTGAATTTTTTTCTCATCCTTTTTGACACACACACAGTGATCTTCCTCAACCATCGTGACTCGATGAAATCGAAGGTACCACTGTCTGGATGATTGTTTCAGTCCATAAATGGAACATTTTAAGCGGCACACTTTGCGCTCTTGTCCCTTTACCTGAAAACCGTTAGGTTGATCCATATAGATCTCATCACCCAGTTCTCCATTGAGAAATATTGTCTTTACGTCCATTTGGAACAGTTCCAAATCCAGGTGGACGAAAATTGCTAAAATGAGACGGATCGAGGCAAACCTCACCACTGGGGAGAATGTCTCTTCATAGTCCACACCTTCTTTTTAGGTAAAGCCTTTCACCACCAGGCGAGCCTTGTACTTATCTATCAAGCCATCTGCTTTTCGCTTGACTTTGAGAACCCACTTGTTCCCAATTTTCTTGCATCCAGACGGTAGATCGACCAGCTCCCAAACTTCGTTCTTAGCCATCAAACCCATCTCTTCCTCCATAGCACTTATTCACTCTTTAGAATTTGGAGAAGTTATAGCCTCTTCATAAGTGGCTGGCTCATCAACATCCATAGTTGCGCACATGAAAGATTCCCTTTCGAGTTCAAAACGTCTTCGGGGCACGGTTCCACGCTTGCTCCGGCGCAACTCTAGATCTTGAGAGCTACAGGCAATGGATTTCTCCCACTGACTCTAAGATCACTCTCATTATTCCCGTCGATTGCTGAATTTGGTTGTGAAACCGCATCCTCGCCAGGAAATCCAGCGTTGTCTTCGGAATCTTGTAACTCATAAAGTTTAAGATCTCCTTTAACTTCTCCAATTGTTGGAAATTCCTCCTCGAGGAAATTGACATCGCGTGACTCAATTTATGTCATTCCTCCGTCAGGATGTTCACCATACATCACATAGCCTTTCGAGTGGTCACAATATCTTATAAAGATATGCTTGACTGCTGTAGGACCAAGTTTCCCATGTTTATGAGAAGTATTATGAACAAACCCATCTGACCCCCAAGGGCGCAAGCCTTCTATGTTAGGCTTTCTTTCATTCCACAACTCATACGGCGTCGAAGGAACTGGCTTAGGCGGCACACGGTTCAATATGTAGGCAGCAGTTAAGATTGCATCTCCCCAAAAGGATATTGGTAGATTTTCTTGCGCCATCATTTATCTGGCCATTTCCAGAAGTGTTCTATTTCTTCTCTCTGCAACACCATTTTGTTGCGGAGTGTATGGAATTGACAGTTGTCTAATGATTCCTTTTTCCTCACAGTATTTTCTAAAATGATCAGACAAGTATTCTCGCCCCCTATCAGTGCGTAAAGTTTTAAGTTTCCTATCTCTTTGGTTCTCAACCTCCGCTAAGAATCGCTTAAAGCGATCAAGCGCTTCTAAGCGGTGAGATAGGAGATACATTGAAGCATAGCGCGAATAATCATCAATAAATGTGGGGAAATAGGATGCACCATGTCGTGCCCTTACATTTACGAGTCTGTATATGTCCAAGTGAACTAACTCTAGAGGTTGAGTAGCTCTCTTTGCCTTTCCAAAAGGCTTCCAGGAGGCTTTTCCTGCCAGACATGGTTCGCACACAAGAAGGTTGACTTTAGCGAGATTGCCTAAAAGACTTTCTCTAGCTAACCCAGTCATCCTTTCACGTCCTATGTGTCCTAGCCTTGCATGCCATTTATTAGATTCATTCAAAACATCAACAGACGAAGAAAAAAAAGAAGTGCATGCAATAGATAAATCCAACATGAAAAATCCATTGTTCATATGTCCTATGCCATAAAGGTTGTTGTCGAGAAAAATGGATAAACTAGTCTTTTCAAATAGGAAAGAAAAATCTTGACTCAAAAGAGCTGAAATTGAAAGTAAATTACACCGAATACTAGGCGCATAAAGCACATCACTAAGGAGCAGCTCGCGCCAGTGCTAAGTTTGAGCTAGCATGACCCAACTCCCACCACCTCTTCTTGCACGCCATTTCCCATAGCAATGTAGTGGCTGCCCGCTGGTACTCGATGATAATCTACAAATCCTGCTCTATCTCTTGTCACATGTTTAGTTGCTCCCAAGTCTACAATCCAACCATTGAGAGAGTTAGCAATGAACACATGTGAGCAAACAAATGAATTAGAAGAGCTAGGAGCAGGTCTTACCTTCTTTGGCTCAGTACAATTATGAGCAAAGTGACCCGGCTTTCCACAGTTAAAGAAATTATCTTTCTTCTTTCCGCCCCTTTTACTACGGTGATGCTTTTTAGCCTTCTCACCTTACGGGTCCAAGTTTTGGTTTTTGGCATTGCTTTGTCCTGCATCTTTTTGCTTTTTCCAACAGTTGCCTTTGTTAGGCTTGCGTTGCCAACATGTGCGATGAAAGCAATTGCTTATGCTTATTTCGCCTCTCGATGGTCAGCCTCAAGTCCAAGATCATTGGCGATGATGTCAAAGGTCTGGATTTTCTCGTTGTATATGAGCAAAAGTTTAACGTGTCCCCAAGTCTGCTCAGGTAGCGACCTTAGGACAGCTAAAATTTGGTGTTCATCGGTGAGTTCATTTCTAGTGTTTGGAAGCTCTCGAATCATGTCTTTCATGACATCAAGATGCTGGCCCACAGTGTGCTTTAGGTCAAGAACGTACTGGTTAAACTTAAGGGTAAGAGCCTAATCTCGTTGTTGAGGTAGTGTTGTACGTGACTTTTAAACCTTCCCACGACTCTTTAGCTGTAGGAAACGTCTCAAACTCACGAATCAAATGATCCTGCATCCAGCTCCCGAGTCTACAATCCAACCATGGAGAGAATTAGCAACGAACACATGTGAGCAAACAAATGAATTAGAAGAGCTAGGAGCAGGTCTTACTTTCTTTGGCTCAGTACAATTACGAGCAAAGTGACCCGTCTTTCCACTGTTATAGCAACTGTCTTTCTTCTTTCCGCCCCTTTTACCACGGTGACGCTTTTTAGCCTTTTCACCATGCGGGCCCAAGTTTTGATTTTTGGCATTGCTTTATCCTGCATTCTTTTGCTTTTTCCAATGGTTGCATGTGTTGGGCATGCACTGTCCAGTGTGTGTGACGAAAGCAGCCGCTTGTGCTCTTTCCGCCTCTCGATGGTCAGCCTCGAGTCTAAGATGACTGGCGACGCTGTCAAAAGTCTGGATTTGTTCGTTGTGGGTGAGCACAAGTTTAACTTGTCCCCAAGTTTGCTCAGGTAGCGACCTTAGGATTGCCAAAACTTGTTGTTCATTGGTGAGTTCATTTCCAGTATTTTGAAGCTCTCGAATCATGTCTTTCATGACATCAAGATGCTAGCCCATTGTGTGCTTTAGGTCAAGTACGTACTGATTGAACTTAAGGATTAAAGCCCTTAGTCTCGTTGTCGAGGTAGCGTCATACATGACCTTTAATCCGTCCCACAACTCTTTAGCTGTAGGAAACATCTCGAACTCATGAATCAGATAATCCTGCATGTAGCTCAGCATACTATAGCGCGCAGACTGATCTTGATTCACCCACTTATTGTACGCGTCAAAATCGATACGATATTAGGCATTTTGACCGTTCTCTGGCTCAACTAGCATAGTGATAGTCTCGGTGAGATGGTCAAGTACCTTCATATTGTGTAGTAGAAACTGGATCTTACGGTGCCACATGGCATAGTTCTAGCCATCTAATTTGCCAGAGCCGTAAAATCAGAAAAAGCTACTTGGGCATCCATTTATGTTAATATTATGCGCAATATGTTAAAAGTTTATCTATTTAATATTTTTCATTCGGTTTCAAATAAAATTTTATTATTTCTCACAAGTGAATGAGATAAAAAATTTGCCACATAGGCTCATAATCATCTCCCACTAAATTGAAGACGATAATAAAAAATTAAATGATCGCGAATAAAAAAAAATATGTCCAAGAAACAACCATAAAAAAAATAATATAGTGAGATGTCAATGACCTATGGTGGTAAATATGAAACAAAAAAAAAAAAAATACATGGCCTTTAAAAATTGGCCCCTCTAATACATGAGCCCTAATAAGAAACGAAAAGTGATAAAAAAAAATTACAAATTTCGCTCCTACTACATGATTCTATAAAAGAAAATTATATCGGAACATCATATAACTACCACCGTCATCAACATCTCATACATACATACATCAATTAATATTACGTAATTAAAATACGCAATCAATAAATTAAATCACATAATGTTTGTAATTAATTTAAAGTGGCCTAGCCCAAAAAGAAATATTATTAAAGTCAACCCAATTAAAAATGTATATTCCATATTCTAATTGGTCCAAAAAAAGGCAGCCATAGAAAAAATTATTATTATTAAATGCAGCCCATAAAAATGGGCAGCCCATTAATCCTTATGATAAGGCCCAAAAGAAAAAAGGCCCTTTTTAAAAAAAAAATGAGCAGCCCTGCTGCTTTGCATAATGACAAAAAAAAAAAAAAACTCAAGCCCAGCTGCCAGTTTAGACTTCGTCGTCCCTTTTTCTTTAGCCCAACAGTTTTAGGTTTCAAAAGAATAAATTCAGGCCCAAATAATACGAGACAACCAGATCGTTTTATTAAAACTGGATAGGCCCTATTTCTTAGATTTTAAAAAACAGGCCCATCTAATTTCAACCCATTATCCTGAATCCGGCCCAAACAAAAAAAGACCCGCCTAATGTTTCAAATCCTAGTCCTAACCACCGCCACCGCAACAACCGCCGCCTGAGCAGCAGCGCAGCATCAGGCGATAATGGCTTAAAAGTAGCAGAGCAGTGGCAGGCGGAGCAGCGCAGCCGCGCGCAGAGTCGTCGTCGTGCGCTCGCGCCGCCGTCGTGCGTAGGAGCAGCGCAGGGTCGCGTCGCCGGCGCACTCGCGCAGCGTAGCAGTAGTGCGGCAACAGCTGACGTGCGCCATCGCGCCCCGTCAAACCTCGCCTGAACCCTATCACCACCTCGACGCAACGGCAACGTAGCAGCGACGAGCGCCGCCGTAGTCGCTGCCGCCGTGGCTAGCCTACTGGTCCAAATCCAGAATTCAAACACTCCTTGTGGATTAAAAAAATAAGAACTGGTGCTTTCATTCTTTTGTCACCTTCGATTTGTTTTTCCAGAAAAAAAATTTCTCCCTTCAACAGAAGAAAACAATAGCATGGGAATAATGGCGGTGAAAAAAAATAGTTTTCTACTCAATAATTAATCAAAAAACCATGCAATGAATTAATCCAAAAAAAAAAATCCCAATTAAATAAAAGGCGAATTAGGAAATTAATAATTACACAGGCGAGAACGAATCAATACTCGCTCTGATACCACTGTTAGAAATTAATGCATATAAAACACATAATCACGTATATAGGGAATCGGTATACCTCAATTATAAATTGCAGCTAAAGTGTACTTGATCGATTCACCAGATGATGGATCTACTTGATTCATCTACAAGCCCGTGCTGACGAACACTACCAGAGCATTCGTCGTTTACTACACACCTTAGACCCTTGGATGACTTCGGTGATACTCCAAGAAGAAGAATAGAGAGAAAACAAGGAGAAATGTATTTTGTGGTGTATTATTTCTGTACCTTACGAATATCAGATATATTTATATATATATTGGTATGGGAGAGATCTGTCTCCTATTATGGATAGGATCTCCATCCCTATCGGGAATATATCTGATAAGATATCAAATATCTAGTCAGATAAATATCCCAACTATATTGGGATCCACCAGATATGGATGCAACCAACAAAATCCAATAAAGTTTAAACTAGACTTGCTTGTGCTACAGTAATCTGTTTAACTTGAAAGCTGGTATAGATGTTATCCTTTTCCATTGATGTAATATCAATGCATTCAAAATGAAATCAATTGACATTAACCATGTAACCAAGTAACAATCAAATCCGGAGATATCAATTTACCTTATAGAGTACATTTTTGTAAAAATGCCTCCACTATCGACTATTGGTATCGAACTTATTTGAGTTGTGTCTAAACAAAGCAAAGGAGAAGAAGAATCATTTGCTAATGTAAAACTCAGTAATTAGAAGATGCTTAAAAATGGTCTTATTTCAAATGCATTTGAGGATTCACCTTCAAGTAATAACGCAAGAGTAGTACTATGGTAGGCACTAGGGTGTAATGTCACTAGCGGACGCGTAGATACTCTTCTAGCTTCTATTGCCTAGTCTGAACCAGGATAATGGGTCGATGTAAAAGAGTCAAATATCCAAGATGGTGCTGAAAATGTTTGCATAAATCCGAAATTTCATGGAAAACATAAGTATATATAACACATTCAAGATATTTGAATGTATTCATGAACATACGTTTTAGTATCCCAGCAACGCATTCAATATGTAACAAACGAGGACATGAGTCATTTACTTTATATATAATAGGAACAACAAATATATTATTCTGCAAAATCCTTGTAGCCAAGTCTACTAACGACTCATCAGGAGCCACCTATGGGTGAAAATGATAAGTTTAGACTAAAGACCCATTACTGACAAGGTCAATACGACATGCATTAGTAAGAGAGCATTTGATATTGATTAAAGACCATCTATAAAATGGAATGCTAGGGCCCATTATGTTTCTATGATGCTGAATTTTGCAGCCTTTCCACAATGAAATTGTTCCAATTTCATTGCAAATATTACATGATCTTTATGTAGCTGCAAGAAAAAAAGCAAGATAATTACGATAGAAATGCGTCGTCGCTCTAGTGTGTTAAATAGCCTATAGGAGACATCAGAACTTAAGTGGATTATAAACCAACTCTAGTATGGGCAGATTGGCAAATAGAAAAGAAAAGAAACTAATGGAGATGAGACCGCTTTGGCGTTCATGGACAAATATGATCGACTTCGTATTTAATTTCACATGTAGGCTTTTGCTTTAATAAGTTTAGTTATTATTTGGACCTTTGTTGTTATGGACTTGTTCTGTAGGTTAGTATTTAAACTTTGAATTATGCTTTGTTTTAGCAGTTCTGATAGTTTGATTATTAAGATTAGGGTTTGATTATCCTTGTCATGTGTTGATTACGCTTCGTCTGCATAAGTTGGTATTGAGAGTTTTGGCGACGCTCCTGCATCATGGCACCTCGCCGCCAATTTCCTGCCGGCGCCCTCGCGATGGATGAGATGCGTTGTCAGATCGCTGCGATGGCATGGGAACGACCAAGCAGAAGGTTTTCATGCCATCGCCTTCGATCTACTCGAACTTTTCAAGGAAAACCGTGTATCATCTTGTCGACCAAGCTTCGTAAACACATGCAACGCGAGTTTCTTCCATTCAATTATCAGAGTACCCTGTTCCAACGCCACCACAATCGCCGGCAAAGGCTGCGTTCCGTCAGTGATTACTCGATAGAATTCTATCAGCTTCTTGGCCGTGTGGACGTTGCCGGCTCCCCAGAACAACTGGTCATCGCTTTGCTTCTTGGCCAAAGAATTGAGGTGATCGCACCATGTTGGCCGACGATGTGTCCGGAGACTATGACACAAACCCTATTTATGACGATGGTCCATCTGATCTTCCTTAGACATTCCTGGAAGGCGACATGGGCCCGTAGTTAGTGTTATGGCGTAATTGCCTCACGTCCCACCTCTCCGACACACCACAACATAATACCTTATTTTTCTCTACTTGCACGATTCTTGGAAAGGTATATCACTTTACCATTGACTCGGGCACATGTGAAAATGTTATCGTCTCTGAGGTCGTTGATATATTGCGTCTTAAAACTGAAAATCATCATGCTCCTTATGATTTAATGTGGTTACAATGCGGGAATACTATTACTATTGGAAAACATGTGTTGGTCTCTTTTTCAATAGGTGCCACATACACTGATTTGGTTTGGTGCGACGTCGTCTCTATGGACGCATATCGCCTTTTTTTAGGCCGCCCTTGGTAGTATGACCGTCCTGTGACCCATGACGGTCGAACTAATACATACAACTTTATTCATGAAGGCCGAAAAATTGTGTTGCTGTCGTCCATTCCCCGGGTCCCCTCGGCGTCACCCTCTCCTATTCCATTTGTGGGATATTATGATTTTGTGACCTCACTTGATCCTGACTCGCTACTGTTGTTATTGATGGCCCATGAATCATCCCTGACTGCCCTGGTAACTTTGGAGGTCCGCGCACTTTTGCATGAGTTCGGTGATGTCTTCCGTCGGATCCCCCTACGGGACTTCCTCTGCTTTGGGACATTTAGCATCACATTGACTTGGTGCCCGACGCTCCTCTACCCGACCATCCCTACTATCGCATGAGCCTGTCGGAGCACGCGAAATTGCGCCGCCAGGTTGAGGAGTTACTGAGCCAGGCCACATTTGGGAGAGCCCCAGCCCCGGTGCCGTTCCCACACTTCTCATGCCAAAAAAAAGATGGTTGTTGACGCATGTGTGACGACAGTAGAGCCATCAACAAAATCACAGTCCGCTACAAGTTTCCGATTCCTCGAATGGATGATCTTCTTGACCAACTGAGTGGTTCTTCTATCTTCGGCAAACTTGATCTCCGCAGTGGTTACCATCAAATTCGTATTCGTGTTGGGGACGAATGGAAAACGACTTTCAAAACTCGGGAAGGCTTATTTGACGTCCTGGGTAGCGGGTCGTTCCACCGCCAAATTAATATATATATATACAAATATATATATATATATATATTAGAATATATATATATATATATATATATATATATATATATATATTTATATACTTATCCTCGATCTATTACTCTAACTAGTAGAGTGGTAAATAAGGGTCGATCCAACAAGGAACGGTCGAATAATTTTGTTTTATGTATTAAACTATTATGATGAAGCAATAGAATATAAATAAGCTAGAAAACAATAAAGATGTAGGGGGGAGGGGGAGTTTTGATGTAATCACAACTAACACCTAATTGCAATTAAGCAAATCAAATAATAATTACTCTAAAAGCACTTGACAAGTTAACAATTTAAGTAAACAAAGACAATATAATGATTTTTAGTTTTATAAATGATAAAAGGTTTCAACCCTTGATCAAGTATCCCCTTGGTCCGGATAATCTATGTAATTGATGTTACTACCCAATTGATTTAGCCTTAGAATCCCTACCCCAAGATTAATAACAAACTCTATTAACCTTGTTGTCTCTTAAGTATAATTAATAAAAACGAGTTCTTTAGTTAATCCTACTCAACTTATTAATTCCTAAAATAAGCTTTTTAAGAATCAATAGCCAAATGCATTATGAATCAAGACAACGGAGTAGATACGATATAAAACTCTCAAGCTCGGTTTTAGTGGTTGAACTCTACATTATCCTCAATAGAATAAATCCATTGTTTGCTACACGGGAATCAGATTCATAACAATTACATATTACAAACTCAATTCTAGCAACACACAAATAAATATCCAAATGGGTGATCAAACCACAACTCAATTCATAAGTGTGAGTCAACAATACCAAATAACATGGAACATTCCAAAACATAATCTAATCAGTTAGTAACCGTAAAACTTACATAAACACCCTAAATCCAAGGTTCAACTAATGATCAAATGCTGAAATTAGAGTGCTAGCCACTCATATCAACTATTACAAAGATATAATAAGTGAAAATCAAAGAAGACATTAAAATAAGACAGAATGAACCAAAAGAATGAGTTGATGATCTTGATCTTCAATCCTCTTCCAATTCCTTGCTTCCAATGTTGAATAATGGCTGAAGATATGTGTAAAATGGGTGATAGGTTATGTCAAATTCGAATTGGACCTTATATATATAGAGGAGAAAATATTGGGCTGAAAAATGGGCCAAAAACTTGTTTCAGGATAAAAAAAAAAAGGGTACCGGAGCCGCAAAGCTAGGTCGCTGCCGCGGACTATTTATTCAACTAGAGCAGGAATTGGGTTCGCTGACTAGGTGGCGGCCGCGAACTTTTGGTTGAAGCTTTTTGGGCTCTGGGGTTCGTTAGGTTGGCCACAGTCACAACCATAAGTCGCGGGCGTGACTACTTGATCAAAACTCCTCTCTTCTTATTTCATGCTTGGCTCGTTTTTTGTTTCGGACTTCTTCGAGAGTTGTTCTTGGTCCTATATTATCTGTATTGTCCTAAAACGAGTTCAAACACATTAAATGGTCCAATAATACAAATATGAACAATATACGGTCGAATATGAATGCAAATGTCATTAAAAAGATACTTAATTCGACCTAAAATGCATGCATGAACATGTGTACCAAATCTCCCCAAACTTAAACATTTGTTCGTCTTGAACAGATTAAAGAAAAGAAAAAAATAAGAAAAGGGCACGTGTTAGGGAAGATTTAAATGGCGAATTCAGTTTCAGACGAAGTTTGATAAGCAAGACAATCATGATAAGATGAGCATATATGATATAACAACTCCAATAACTTTTGAGACTTGAAAACCCTCAACTAAATATTCTCACCGGGTGAGTGTATCTCTCGACTCTCAAGTGTATCAATTAGGTAGTGTTTTTCGCTCACATCGAAATGTATGCAATGACTACCATATGCTTGCCAATCTTCTAAATTCAAATTTCTACTCGACACGTGTGACTAACTGAGTTAGCTACTCTCAACCACCCCCACAAACAACATTCACTCTTTCCTCACTCTTTCACTTCCCTAGTAAACCAATCCCAAAATTGATTTCTTCACCCTACCACAAACTCACAACCTAAATACTTTTTTTTTTCAATTTTCCCTTGGATGTGTTTTCTTTTGAATTTTCTAACTTTGAGAACATTGGTGAAGAAGCATTTATTTTACTAGTCTCTCACAATCAAAAGAAATGAACTAAATATATACATCCGATTTTTTCTTTCCTTTTCTGATTTTTCTTTTCGATTTTGAATAATGTAAAAATATTCACAAACACTAGGAGAGACTAGTTTTTCCAATTCTTTGCCTATCGTTTCAATTCTCTTCACCCTTCAATAATCCCAAATTTTACCCGACTACCTTCCAACCACCTCCCTCGTACTCAAATAGTCCAATTAGGGTCAAATGCTAAATTGAAAGGTATTCGGTTTGTAGAATTGGGCTATCAAACAAAAAGCTAAAAGCTCAAGGGGCTAACTAGGGGAAATCTTCCAATTTTTTGTGAAAATGTGTAACATTTTCAAGTTTACAAATAAGCTCAAAATTAAGAATTACCTAAGATCGTTTTTTAAGTCACACAATATGCCGACTTATTAAAAATAGAGAATCAAGGCAAGTTCTAGAGACAATCAAATGCAATCAATAAAATACACAACGAAAGAAGGTATAAGTAACTCCAAAAATTGGGAGTACAATTGAGGCTCTAAAAATCTTAAGGCAAATATATATATTTTTTTTTTTATCAAAAGTTTTGAGTACAAGCTCAATTTCACCCCAATTGCCTATCATGCTCTACCATGTGCCATTTTTTTTAAAATTATTTTTTGCAAAAATAATCTCATCATTAACCATTCGCCAAATGTAAATACCAAACACAATCCATCTAAAACAAGATCGAGAGCGGCCAATACGTATACCTACCACCCCTTCCTCAAATATGGTTGAAAAACCAAAGTTTGTGGGGGAAAGAAAGGGGTACGAATTGGTGCTATAAAAAAGAAAATCAATCAACATTACCAATTAGTTCTTATTGACTCAAATTAATAATGCAAAAGACTTATCCATACAAAGATACCAAATCCAATCCAAATCTAATCAATCCCAAAAGGAGGTAATAGAGTAGCATACGAAAATAAACTCGCGAGTGGCCAAGATGTCCCACTACCACCCCGTTCCAGAACTTAATTGAAAACCAAAGTTTGTGGGAAAGAAAGTGGTACGCCTTGGTGCTCCAACTCACAGTAGCCTTTGGGGTTCGTCACCCCCATTGGTGCTATCTCTATGCATTTCATGGCTTGGTCGGTTTTTTATCATCATAGTCCCTGCATACTAAAAGAAAACAACAAGACAACATCTGAATATATAATTGAAAAATCTAAACTACAAAATTTAATACACGAAAGCAATAAATGTCGGGTTACCTCCCGACAAGCGTCTTTGTTTAACGTCGTTGGCTCGATGGAAGCTCTTTCCCTTTAGCGTTTGTTCCAAGGTGGTTTCCATATTGGCCCTGACCAATTCAAGCACTTTACTTCCTTTAGCTTCTCACTTTCTTCTTTGCGATGCCTCAAAGATGTGGAAATATTCAACTTATTCCTGCACATCATCTCAAATTGTTTCTGAACAGAAGGGTTAATAACATCATGAGGGAAAACAAGATGGACATCTTCGGAAAACCGCTTGGCATCATAAATATTAAATTGCACAGTTCTTCCATCAAACTCCACCGTGAGTGTGCTTTCACGAACGTCTATCTTAGTTCGAGATGTGTTTAGAAACAGCCTCCCCAATAAGATAGGCGTGGAGATTAATAAATTGCCTTGCATCTCCAAAACATAAAAATCAGCCAAAAACGCCAAGTCGTCAACTTCAACTAGCACATCTTCGATCACTCTATCGGGGTATTAAGTGCTTCGATCGTATAGTTAAATGACAACCCGTGTTTCTTTTAGTTGCCCCAAGTTCAAGGATAAAAAAATAGAACGAGGCATAACATTGATTGATGCTTCTAAATCTAGCATAGCATGTTCAATTTATTGGTTATTTATTTTCCAAGGGATGACAAAGGTACCGGGATCCTTGCATTTTGGTGGAAGCTTCTTTTGGAAGATTGCAGAGGCGTTTTCTCCAATGATCATCTTTTAATCTCCCTTTAGCCTTCTTTTGTTGGTACATAATTCCTTGAGGAACTTAGCATACCTCGGGATTTGCTTTACGGAATCAATCAGATGGATATTGATCTCCACTTTTCGGAACACTTCCAATAGCTCTTTATCCTTATTTTTATCCACTGCTTTTGCGACTCGGCTTAGAAACGGGAGTGGTTGAGTCGGGATAGGAAATAAAATTTCAGAATTTTGAGCAGTAGGGGTCACAAGGGTAGGAAGCGTGTCGTTTGCCTTACCAAATTAATATATGTATAAATATATAATTATCCTTGATCTACAACTCTAACTAGTAGAGTGGTAAATAAGGGTCGATCCCACAATGAATGGTCGAACAATTTTTCTTTATGTATGATACACGTTAATTATGCATGTAATTAGGTTGATTTAGGATAGTATTTTATGGCAATTATGTGCATATTTGGTCAAGAGTTGGATAGATTGATATAAATTGGACCATGTAACGTGTTTGACTTGTTTTAAGGTACTTTTGAGCAATTTCAGGATTAAAAGTCGTAATTTACGACTAACAATCGAAAGAACAAGTCAAAGGGAAGTCTAAACCGGACAAAACTGGCGAAAACGAGTCCGAAATAGACAAAAGCCGGCCTAGACTGGTCTGAACCGGTCCAGAATTAAAACTAGGAGAGAACCGACACGGCCGTGTCAAAAGCTCGACACTGTCGCGTCAAAACATTCTCACAAAATGGATCTGCACTAATGCTGCAACGCGGTCGCGTTCAACATGTAACACGGCCGCGTAAAAAAGTGACATTTTTATGGAGTTTTGAGTTCAAAGTGATGCGGCAGCATCAGAAACACAACACGGCTGCGTCCAAATGCCGTTTATAAGTAATTTCCTGTCCCTAGTAGGAACTGATTCCTAATCTCCCCAGGATTATTCCAAAGTCTATAAAAAGACAAGTAGTACTCGTTTTTAAGGATCATCATCTACATTACATCATATACACTTTGAAGAGAGCAACTTGAAGAACGAGCACATGAAGATTGATGAGCCGACATAGCCGGGTTTAATTATTTCTCATCTAGTTTTTAGTTCTTTATGATGTATTCTTTGAATTATTGTCAGGATTTGATACTAAGGCATGGCTAAACTACATGTGTCCTAGGGTTAGAAAGTAGTGTTTTATGACAATGTTTTGATTCAATGTTTTGATTTATAGATTCTAGTTTAAGTATTAATCTATATGTTTGTTTTGTTCCTAAGCATAACATGATCACTTAGGCTTAGTTGCACGTTTAACAATTCCGCTTCGAGTGGAGGGAATTGTTAATAGACGCACGACATATAGCACAGTTGTCTATGACTGTGTGGGCAATGGTTAAGGGGCTTTTAGGAGTTGTTAGGATTAATTGACTCGAGAGGGTAGTTGTCCTAATCAATCCACTACTTAGTCTCTTTGAGAGCAGGATTAATTTATTTAAGTGCCGCCTAATAAATACTAAAACTTGGTTTAAAAGTCTATAAGTTAAACTTAATCGACATTGAAGTAATTCACGAAATTGAAGCCCTAGGATACATTCTCGTTAATTGGAATTTAATTGTTTGACAACTTAAGTTTATTAGTATAAATAATTTAGTTCATTAAAATCAATCTCACAAATCGAGTGTCTAGTTAGGGTAATCGTATAAATCAGGGTATCAAACTGCGTTAACCTATTCTCCGAGGATCGACCTTGACTTATCCTATACACATGTACACCCGTATACTTGCGGTATTTTGGGTTAGAATTTAGGCATGTCAAGTTTTTGGCACCGTTGCAGGGGAATAGGTATAGTGTCCTAGTTTTTATCACGAGAAAAAGGAGGATACTAGACTAGACTTTATTTTTGTATTTTTAATAGTATTATTTAATTTTTGTTTTTTTTTAATTTATTTTTATATTTTCGTATTACGTGGTATTTCTTGTTGGAGGTGTTTGCTGGTTTCGCATGCAAACCAGATCAAAGGGAAAGGAACATCTTGTTCCTCTAGATCCTGAAATTGAAGCGACATCTCATAGATACTGAACGAGAAGAAACCCCAACAACAACCTGCACAGCAACATCTTAACTAAGAGGAGGCACTAAATTGTATATTAGGAGCTCTCGCTAGTCTCGATGATAGCGTCACTAATCTGCAGCAACAACAACCTCCACAGCAGCCACGGCAACAGAGACTAGTTCATAATGCACAAGATGATGCAGACGAGGATATCACTCCTATTAGTGATTGTCTTCGGCCTACACCAAATCAGCAGTATGGAGGAGTACAACCCCACCATTGAATGCAAACTACTTTGAGTTAAAGAGATCACTAATTAATATAGTGCAACAGAACCAGTTTGGGGTAGTGCTCTAGATGATCCGAATGTACATTTGAACAAATTTCGTAGGTTGGCAGACACTATCAAGATCAATCATGTGCCACATGACCAAGTCAAGATGAGGTTGTTCCCATTCTCTTTAAAAGATAGAGCCTTACAGTGGTACAATTCACTGGATGATGTCACCGAGTGGGAGGACCTAAGCACAAGATTCCTCGTGAAATACTTTCCGCCGAGCAAGATGCTAGATCTACAGAACAAAATAAACCAATTCAAGCAAATGGATCAAGAGCCATTCAGTGAAGCTTGAGAGCAATTCTGGGACCTTATCCGGAGTTTCCCTCAACATGGGTTCAAAAAGAAGCAACAAGTTTGCAAATTCTATAATGGGTTACTTGCTCCAACACGGGATCATGTAGATGCGGCTGCGGGTGGAAGTCTGATGGAGAAGACTGTGAAAAATGCCTTCTCAATTTTGGATGCTATAGCCAGAACAAGTTACCAGTGGCCTAATGCAAGAAATCAGTCGAGAGGAGTAGGAAGTGTCAAAGAGGCAGAGCCAGTAAAAAATGAGCAAATTGAAAATCTCGCGTTTCAATTGACAGCTTTGACGAGCCAAGTAAGTCTTCTAACTAATCTGAAGTTAGCACAACACAATGACACTTCATCACAGCAGATAGCGGGCCATGAAGAAGTTGAAGATGTGAATTTTGTAAATCAGAGGAATTTCAACAACTTCCAAAATAATCAGCCAAGGTACAATCAGTACCCTCCTAATCAGAATCACCAAAACTTCTCTTATGGCAACACAAAGAATTCACTTAATCTGCCACCCGAATTCTCCGTAATGAATGGAATGATTCATAATGGTAAAGAGCCAACACAAGAGGAGATAATGTAGTCTCAGTTTGCTAAGTACGACGAAAAGTTAACTCAACTGGAGAGAAAGGTGGACTGAAAGTTTATTGAGCTAAATAAGCAGATGACTAGACAGGGAGCAGACATCAAGCGACTCGAGACTAGTATTAATGAATTGATTACCAATATGAGGCAGCTGATAAAGATTGTCGGAGCCCAACACAAGCAGGGGCAGTTCCCGAGCGATACAGCGGTGAATCCGAGAGAGCACTGTCATACAATTCAAGTGAGAAATGACATTGGTTATGCAAGCCCAAAGTTTTCGGCTGATACAAGAAAGGAAGTACAAAAAGAACACTTAGTGGAAGAAAGAGGGATAGATGAAGAAGCAAAGAGGCCAAAAGCTAATCTACTAGAATATGTCCCTCCAATTCCATTCCCACAAGCTCTGAAGAAGAAAAAAATAGATGAGCATTTCGCAAAGTTCTGGGATGTGCTGAAGAAGATTCAGATCAATATACCTTCTGTTGAGGCACTATAGCTGATGCCTAACTATGAGAAATTCTTAAAAGAGGTGATTACTTAAAAGAAAAAATGGGAGGACTATGAGACGGTGAACTTAACAGAAGAATGCAGTGCGATTATCCAAAAGAAGTTACCAACAAAGTGCAAAGATCCAGGTAGTTTTACTCTTGAATGAAAAGTAGGTCATTTAACTTTTGATAAATCATTGTGTGATCTAGGAGCGAGTATCAACTTAATGCCTCTGTCTACATATGAAATATTAGGAATAGACACATTAAAACCCAATACAATCGCCCTTCAAATGACCAACCGTTCTATAACTTGGTCATGGGGCATTGTAGAGGCTATTTTGATAAAAGTTGGTAATTTTATAATACTCGTTGACTTCGTAGTCCTAGATATGGTAGAAGACAAGGAAATTCCCTTAATCTTAGTTCGCCCGTTTCTAGCAAGGGGTAGCGCACTTATAGACGTTAAAAGGGGGAATTAACTTTTAAGGGTAGAAGAGGAGAAAGTCACGTTTTCAATATACGAAGCTCAAAAACAACACAAGAGTGAGAGGTTAAATCACATTGAATCATTGGCTCTATACAAGGTTTAGATCTCACAATAAATAAGAACCTAATATCACCTAGCGATTGTAATACCCCTAACGTATGCTTTGTTGATTCTACATTTAATCTTGATCACCATGATTCTACTAATCTTGAGCTTTTGGAAAGTGTAAGTCTTCTAGATGACTTACAGGAACCTCCAAAAATAAGGTCAGCCAAAAAGACATAAAAAGAAAAAGAAAGTCGAGAGGGCATTAAAAGAGAACAAAGGTTGTGAAAACATTAAACTGTTACCTAAGCACCTAAAGCCAAATCCAATGATGAGGGAAGCAATTAAGAAGAAAGTGTGACTGGAGAAGCTGAATTAGAACTTAAAAGGTCGTCCAGCTTGGGACGTAAAACGAAGCGCTTGTCGGGAGGCAACCCGATGTTGACTGTTTTAGTTTATTTCAGTTATTTCATTTAGTTATATGTTTTTACTTATTTTTTTTAGTGTTTTATGTTTTTAGGAATCAACATGGACAAGTGTTTCAAGAAATGAGGGTCGAAAAGATGAAAAACTCGAGCTGAGAAAGAATAAAGCAACACGGCCGTGTCACATACATAACACGGCCGCGTCACAAATGACCTATAATGCATTTTGGCACTATGCGCCTAACATGGCCGTGTCAAAAGACCAGCCTAAATTCAGTTTTTGAGCCCAAATCAATACGGCTGCGTCCAACGTCAAAAGTCCTCGGCAAGTGCATTCGATACTGGAAGTGTAGCGCGGCCGCTTCATAGACTCAACGCCACCGCGTCAAAATCATCGCTGAAAGGCCAGATTCTAGCTCAACAAAACACGGCCGCATCACTATTCTAACACGGCCGTGTCAGTACTTACATCAGTTTAAAACGCGAATTCCAGGTTTATTCGCCCTTTCTTCTCTTCTTCCTTGCAAACATGAAAGACACACACCCTCATACATACTTCACCGAATTGAGCACAAACACACATGAAAACACACACATTCAATCACAAACATAAGCACACACACTTATTCATTCATCGCACCATCAAAGTCAAAATTTTTCGATCCAAATTGATGAAACTAGGGCACACTCCGGGTCTCAACCTTTTCTACTAAACTTCTCCTGTAAGTGAAGCTAACCCGAAATTTTATGCTTCCACTCTATTGTTTATGCTTGATTTGTATTGAAGAATGTTTAAATTCGAATTTTGAGACCAATGTAGTGCATATTGAGATAAATTGCTACTCGTAGTATGAACTTGCTAGAAAATCGATTGGGTCTTGAGTTATGAATGAAAGTTGTGTTGATTGTAGTTGAAGTTGTAGTACATATTGTGGTTTGAATGGAATAATAACAACAAGATTGAAATTCATGTGTTTTAGTCATTGGGGACTTTTATCGAGCATGTTGTGTGCATGATTCAGAATGAGCTTTTTGCCTAGTTGATACCTCTTGCTGTGCTTGCTTTTGTGATACAATGATTCATTAAGTTTAAGATGCATGTCTTAAGTTGGTAGGATTCAATATTTCACTATCTAATGACTTCAATTGATGAATTTAGGAGTTGAACATGTAATAGGGGGTACACAATGTGCAATTTGATTCAGTGGTTGCTAGCATATAATTATCTTGTTGATTAATTTGGAAGTGGACATTTCTAGACATTATTTATGATGTATTGAAGTTATTTGATTGTTGATTGTGTGTTGTTGGGTTGTTGTATAGGTTCACTAAAATGGCACCACCAAAAGGTAGTTCCAATCGAAGCAAGGGTAAACAAGTAATGGTAGAGGAAACTCCAGTGGTCAACCGAATGACAGTCAAGCTCTCTACGGGTTTTCTTTGGCAAGAGACGAACACAAGGCTCGTTTCGATGAGCTCAGTCATCGCGCAATCTTACCGACTAGATTCAGCAGTGACGCCTTGACTCGGGCAATGGGCATCCACGAAAATGTCCGGGTATTACTTACTCAAGCCGGGCTACTTCTGTTCATGGGTGTCCAACAGACTTACAGTAGGATTACCCTCGATTTCTTGAGCACATTTGGCATCACAATGGCTAGTGCCCTTCATTCACGTCGACCAGATAGCATCACTTTCCAGCTGATGGGGAAACCTCGGTCTTTGACATATAGTCAGCTGGACCAAATTTATGACTTTCCGAAAGCTTCTAGGGAGGATCCACCGGAGTTATTTGACCCACAGATATTCTGGGGTTTGCTGACAGCTACTCCCCCACTTGTGGCAACACAACACTATGTATCCAAGTCTGCAAAAGCTTCGTGGATTCGCAATCTCGTTATCGGATACATACAGAAGATGCTCGCCTACACCTTGTTTGCACGTCTTGAAGTAGGGACCATGAGACAAAATGAACTCCACATGCTTTGGAACATGCTACACGAGTACAAAGTTGACTATGCAAAGATTTGATGGAACACTTCGCAAGTGTCATACGAAAGCAGAAGGATAGCATCATGATTGGAGGTTTGATTACTCCAATAGCAGCAACATTTGATGATATTGATTTAGCTGACATGGTGCCAGTAAAGGGGGAGGTCCAATTTACATGGAACTTGCTAGAAGCTATGCAAGTTGTAGTCCTAGGTGAAAATGGGACGGTCCCATATGTGTATCAAAATGTTGGACCCTACCTTCGCCTTCCGTTTGAGCTTGGGATGGCTGTGATGAGTGTAAAAAAAAGAGATAATCTTTCCTTATCCACTAAACAGCAACTTCAGCTGTCCCAATCCCCTGATTCGGAGGTTATCCTGTCCCGGCCACCAGCTGAAGGTAGCAGCCAAGCCCCGAGATAACCTCGGAAGAAACGAGTAGCAGCAGCAGTTGCCTCCGAGTTCGAATTGAATGAGGACATGGTCGGTATCATAACTTCTCTTCGAGACGATTTTCACATTTATAATGACTCGGTGCAATCAGTTCGCACCGCCATGGATAAGCAGCGAATGGAGGTTCGGGGAGCACTTCAAATGATCCACACAGAACCGCAGGACCAAAGAGGGATATTAAACACACTTCTATTAAGAAGTAATGAAGAACAAGAGTGGCGACAGCAGCAGAGGACTCAGTGGGAGGCTCTAGCACAGTTTTGAAGTCAGCATGGGTTCCAACCACCACCTCCCCCAAGTGATGTGTAAGTTAGCACCAAGGCGTACCACTCTCTTCCTCCGAACATTGGTTTTCAACCAAGTTTGGGGGAGGGGGTATACCGTGGGACGTCTTGGCAGCTATATTTATAGTTTTGTTGCTGTTTTTACTTTTTGTAGGTCATTTTTGCTTTTTGCCTTGTCATTGATCATTTGATTTGCTTGTTGTTTTGTTATTTGTGGTTAAGCATCGGGTCTGTGAGCCCATTTGCATAGTTGTGGCTTTGAGTGATTGTCGGGTTTGTGTGCACATTGTGATTATTCTTATTTGGTTTGATTTGGAGTACCGGGTCTGTGAGCTCGTTTATCTGTTTTGTGGTGATGTTGGGTTTGTGAACCCAATTTTGATTATATTTAGTTTCCATGTTGAGTCTTAGGAGTCTAGAGTCTTGGTGTTTTAGTTTTTAGAGTCAAAAGAAGAATTAAACTGGAAAAAAAAAGTAACAAATGAAAAGAAAAGGAAAAAATATGGAAAGATGGATGGTGAATAGTTAACAATGAGACGATTTTGGGAAGTAGATGAAAAAGGCACATAATAGAGCATTGAGAAGTGAGTTGAGACGAAATTGAGCTTGAACCTAGAGTATTCAATCAAAAGAATTACCTTGGTGAGACTTTGAGCCTCATTGTACTCCTATTTTAGGAGTAATATACATTCTTTCTGTGTGAATTAGATTGAATACGTGCGTTAGTCTCTGGAACTTGCCTTGAGTCTTCACTAAGAATGAGTCAAATTTGTGGTGTGATTTAGGAAATGATCTTAGGCATTTTTTGTTTTGAGCCTATTTATTTGAACTATGAAAAATTGCCTTTGGACCATAATGTCAAGAATTATCCCTAGTTAGCCCACTTAAGCTTTAAAGGCTTATTCTTTCATAGCCTAACAATATCAGCCGAACCCTTCCGATTTAACTCTTTTTGGCCTTAATTGGATTAATCAAGTTAGAGGGAGGAGAATTGGAAGGAACTTTAGGTGAAACAATTTGTGGGAAGGAATGGGAAAAGTAGACATAATTTCAAAGATGAAGGAAATTAGAGAAAAGTGCTAGGTGAAAAACGAAGAATAACCTCTCCTAGTAAAAAAAAGAAAATAGAGAAAAGAAAAGGAAAAAAAGAAATCAGTGTCAATAAATTGCTAAGTATGGTGAGGAGAGGCTAAGAAATTGTAAAAGTGCTTAGATTGTTTGAATTGATTAGCATAGTCGGGTAGTCCAAAAAATGTGGTACCCGTGTATTGATTGTGAATTGAAAAGCATTTTGTTGTAAAGGGTTAGAAAAGGTGAAGAAGTCATCTCTTATGGGGTGAGTTACTGAAAATTAAAGAGTGAGGTTGAGTGATGTTATTGAGGGGTAGTCGGGTTAGATATGACTTGATTAGTCCAAACATAGTCACTTTAGCCAAATATATCCCACTTTACCTTAAGCCAACATTACAACCAATAAAAGACCTTTTTTTATCCCTTTTCACACACATTAAGTACGAAGTCTAGTTTATATGATTGGCAAACATATGGTAGGCTTTGCATGTAAGTCAATATGAGTGAAATTAGCCTAAACACTTGAGAGATGAGTGAAATACATAACCGATGAGAATTGAATAACTCGAAAGTTCAAAGTCTCGAGATAGTTGATTTTCATGTTATCGTATATGCTCAAGTACATTGTGTTGCCTACAAAGTGTAGAAAAGAAATCAGTCTGAAACTGAATCATCATCTGTTATGATCAGCTCAAACTCACACAAGATAAATGTATCAACAGAATTCGGATGAAAAATAATCAAGAAATCGGCCGAACAAAAAACAGAACAAGAACAAAAATGAAAATAATGAACTCAGGAATTTTACGTGGTTCGATCAACGATGATCTACATCCACGGAGGTTCTATGCACCTCAGTTCACTCCACTACTCAATCAATTACAAGAATTTCCCAGAAATCTAGCACATCCCCAAATCACAACCTGATTTACAACAGAAAACCCTAGATATCTAATTCTCTCAATTGTGTAATGTTTACAGAGGGAAAACTATCTCAATTAGCTCGCAATTACAGGGTGATTACAATGTATATAAGTATCGGAGCTCGAATCTGGAAGTTGAGGGAGCTGTAACCAACTTTGACCCAAGCTGTTTCAAACTGCAGAAACGGGGCTTTCACAACGGATTGTTTTGCAACAGAATGAAACCGTTGTAACTGACGGTTATAACCACCTCCAACCCGGTTCTCTTTTAACCTCTTCACTGATCTTGGCTAAAACCCGATTTTATGACCCGGTTCTTTACACATCAAGCCCGGTTCTGAAATCCTCAAAACTCCTACTTCATACCATGAGCCACTTGATGAAATTGAACTAATATCTACATCATCCAATCGCCTTAAACCATTGCATAAACTACTTGTAATTCTTGTCTTTTGTTATGTTGTTCGAGACGAACAACAGTTTAAGTTTGGGGGCTTTTGATACACGTTAATTATGCATGTAATTAGGTCAATTTAGGATAGTATTTTATGGCAATTATGTGCATATTTGGTCAAGAGTTGGATAGATTAATATAAATTGGACCATTTAACATGTTTGACTTGTTTTAAGGTACTTTTGAGCAATTTCAGGATTAAAAGTCGTAATTTACGACTAACGGACGAAAGAACAAGTCAAAGGAAAGTCTAAACCGGACAAAACCGGCAAAAACCAATCCGGACCAGCCAAAAATCGGCCTAGACCGACTCAGACCGGTCTGAACAGGTCCAAATGTAAAGCCAGGAGAGAACTGACACGGCCGTGTCAAAAGCTCAACACGGTCGCGTAAAAACATGCTCACAAAATGGATCTGCACTGATGCTGCAACGCGGCCGCGTTCAACATGTAACACGGCCACGTCACAAAGTGACGTTTTTAAGGAGTTTTGAGTTGAAAGTGACGCCGCCACGTCAGAAGCACAACACGGCCGCGTCCAAAGGCCGTTTATGAAGCAATTTCCTGTCCCAAGTATGATCTGATTCCTAATCTCCCCAAGATTATTCCGAAGTCTATAAAAAGACAAGTAGTGCTCATTTTTAAGGATCATAATCTACATTACATCATATACACTTTGAAGAGAGCAACTTGAAGAGCGAGCACACGAAGATTGACGAGCCGACATAGCCGGGTTTAATTATTTCTTATCTAGTTTTTAATTCTTTATGATGTATTCTTTGAATTATTGTAAGGATTTGATACTAGGTATGAGTAGCTAAACTACTCGTGTCCTAGGGTTAGAAAGTAGTGTTTTATGACAATGTTTTGAATTAGCAACTCCAGTTTAAGTATTTATCTATATGTTTGTTTTATTCCTAAGCATAACTTGATCACTTAGGCTTAGTTACACGTTTAACAATCTGCTTCGAGAGGAGGGAATTGTTAATAGACGCACGACATATAGCACAACTGTCTATGACTGAGTGGGCAAGGGTTAAGGGTCTTTTAGGAGTTGTTAGGATTAATTGACTCGAGAGGGTAGTTGCCCTAGTCAATCCACGATTTAGTCTCTTCGAGAGGAGGATTAAGTTATTTAAGTGCCGCCTAATTAATACTAAAACTTGTTTTAAAAGTCTATAAGTTAAACTTAATCGACATTGAAGTAATTCACGAAATCGAAGCCCTAGGTACATTCCATTAATTGGAATTTAATTGTTTGACAAGTTAAGTTAATTAGTATATATAATTTAGTTCATTAAAATCAATCTCATAAATCGAGTGTCTAGTTAGGGTAATCCTATAAATTGGGGTATCAAACTACGTCAACCTATTCTCTGAGGATCAACCTTGACTTATTCTATACACATCTACACCCGTATACTTGCGGTATTTTGGGTTAGAAATTAGGCCTGTCAATGTATTAAACAATTATGATTAAGAAATATAATATAAATAAGCTATAAAAAAAATAAAGAAGTTGGGGGGGGAGGGGAGGAGTTCTGATGGAATCAAAACTAACACCTAAATTTATATTCAGCAACTCAAATAACAATTACTCTAAAAGTACATAGAAAATTAACAATTCAAGTAAACAAAGATAAAAGAATGATTTTTTGGTTTATTAATGATAAAAGGATTCAACCCTTGATCGAGTATCCTCTTGGGCCGGATAATCTATATAATTGATGTTACTACCCGATTAATTTAGCCTTAGAATCCTTACTCCAAGATTAATAACAAGCTTTATTAACCTTGTTGTCTCTTAAGTATAATTAATAAAAACAAGCTCTTCCATTAATCATACTCAACTTATCAATTCCTAGAACAAGCTCTCTAAGAATCAATAGTCAAATGCATTAAGAATCAAGACAACAAAGTAGATACGATATAAAACTCACAAGCTCGATTTTAGTGGTCCAACTCTATGTTATCCCCAATAGAATAAATCCATTGTTCTCTACATGGGAATCGGATTAATAATTACGGATTACAAACCCAATTCTAGCAACACACAAACAAATATCGAAATGGGTGATCAAACCACAATTCAATTAATAAGTGTGAATCAACAATCCCAAATAACATAGAACATTCCAAAACATAATCCAATCGGTTAATAACCGTAAATATCCTTAATCCAAGGTTCATCTAATGATCAAGGGCTGAAATTAGCGTGCTCCACTCATATCAACTATTACAAAGAGAAAACAAGTGAAGAAGACATTAAAATAAGATAGATTGAACCAAAAGATTGAGTTGATGATCTTGATCATCAACCCTCTTCCAATTCCTTGCTTCCAATGATGAATGGTGGCTGAATATGTGTGAGAAATGGGTGCTTACCTAGGTCAAATTCAAAATTGACCTTAATATATAGAGGAGAAAGTGTTGGGTTGAAAAATGACCAAATATTTGTTTCAGGATAAAAAAAAAGGGTGCTGGATCGCGCCGCGAAGCTGAGTCGCGGCCACGACCCCAAAAATTAGGTTGGGACACACTTGGTTCGCTAACTTTATTGCGCTCGCGACAAAAACGAGGTCTCGAGCCATTGCTTGAGCTTTGTGGTTCATTCACTTCGTGGGGTTGGCCGCGGGAGTGGCTACAGGTCGCAGGCGCGGCTACAGGTCGCGGTCGCGACCACTTAATCGAAGCTCCTCCCTTTCTATTTCATCCTTGGCTCATTTTTCCGTTTCAAACTTCTTTGAGACTTGTTGTTGGTCTTATATTCCCTGTATTGTCCTGAAACGAGCTTAACACATTAAATGATCCAATAATACAAATACGAATTATATACGATCAAATATGCATACAAATATCATTAAATGACACTTAAAGCGACCTAAAATGCATGCATGATCACGTGTACCACGCGGCCGTGATTAGGGGTCTCGGTCGCAACGAATCAAGCATTGCTAGAGGTGGGCTTTCGCATACCTTGTAGTGGGCGCGACTAGGTATCGCGTGTGCGACAACCTCTTCGAAGCAACCCTCCGTTTCAGTTTCTCCTTCAACTTTCCCCTGTATTCCATCCTCCAAAGGATGCCCCGACTTGTTAGGCTCTCCAAGCATCACTCCGCTTCTGAGGGTGATGGCACTGACGTGTCTGGGGTTGATTTCCAGCTGCGTCGGCAGTTTTCCACTATTTTCATTTTCAATTCGACTCACGACGATTGCAAGTTGGCTCACTTATGTTTCAAGGTTCTTGATGCTCGATTGAATGTCCTTCTGAAATTGGACTGTGTTGGTTGCTAGGCTCTTCACAATGTTTTCGAATGATGGACAAGATGATGATTCAGTCGATTGTTGTTGTTGGTACATCCCTCTCGGTTCAGGTGCTCGACCTTGGCCTTGGTTACTTTGTTGGCCACCTTGGTTACCATACCGAAAATTTGGATGATCTCTCAACCCGGAATTATAACTTTGAGAATAATGATCATACATCATTGCCCCATTGAAGTTGCTAACGGCATTTGCTTGAGCTTCGATCTCTTTACCCAAGATTGGGAATGTGTCGATATTATGCTCGGTGGTTTGACAAATCCTACACGGCCTAGGGGCTTGAGTGTTGCCCGAGGCTACCTTTTTTACCAAGTTAGTTAATTGTTCAATTTTATCATCAATGGAAGAATCATGAACTTCCCTTACCATCCTCATTGGCTCATGATAAATAAACTATTGAGAATTCGCACCCATCTTCGAAATCAATGCCCGAGTGACAGTTGGTGTCTTATCTACCAAAGCACCTCCACTCGCCGAATCAATCATATTTCTATCAGATAATGACAAACCCTCGTAGAAATACTAAATTAAGAGTTGATCTGTGATTTGATGTTGAGGGCAACTCGCTACAAGCTTGTTAAATCTCGCCTAATACTCCTATAGTGTTTCCCCTCGCATTTGTCGAACCCCGCTAGTTTTATTCCGGATGTTTGTGGCTCTAGAGGTCGGGAAACACTTCTCTAGAAATTGTGCCTCGATTTGCTCCCAAGTGGTAATAGAAGCAGGCGGGAGATAATACAACCAATCTTTGGTTGTGTCTTTCAAAGAAAAGAGGAATGCCCTTAACTTTATTTGCTCTTCGGTCACCTTCGTCGGCTTCATACTTGAACACACGATATGAATTCATTGAGATTCTTGTGCAGGTCTTCACCGGAAAGACCGTGAAAGGAAGGCAATAAATAGATGAGGCCAGACCACAATTCAAAAATAGTGTCATCTCCCAAATCGGGGAATGTGATGCATAATGGTTGGTGTGTGACCCCCGTGTTTGCCAACTCTTTTATTGTTCTTTCGGCTACCATTCTGACTTGCTCTTCTTCCGGTTCAAGATTGATCTCTTCGGTATCAAGGTGTAGACCTTCAAATTCTCCATAAAATTTCTTAATTGCTCTTGCTTGCCTCCTCAAAACTCATTCTTGAAGAACTATATCGGGTTCATGCAATAGGTCATTGTGCCCTTGAGCACATGTAAACATCCACTGTATTAAGACAAAAACAATAGCAAGGATTATCTAATAAACAAACATAACAAAAACACTTAACTAAAATAATAAAATAGTGTCTAACAATAAAACAAAATAGTTCTAACACCGTTCCCCGGCAACGACGCCAAAATTTGGGTAGTGGTTCATTTCACAATCAAATTAATGTGTGTATATATATACACATACTTATCCTTGATCTACCTCTAACTAGTAGAGTGGTAAATAAGGGTCGATCCCACGAGGAACGATCGAAAAAATTTGCTTTATGTATTAAACTATTATGATTAAACAATTGAATATAAATAAACTAGAAAACAATAAAGATGTAGGGGGAGGGGGGAGTTTTTAATGGAATCACAACTAACACCTAATTGCAATTAAGAAAACCAAATAACAAGTTAACAATTCAAATAAAGAAAGACAATAGAATGATTTTTAGTTTTATAAATAATAAAATGACTCAACACTTGATCGAGTATTCCCTTGGTCCGGATAACCTATATAATTGATGTTACTACCCGATTGATTTAGCCTTAGAATCCCTACTCCAAGATTAATAACAAGCTCTATTAACCATGTTGTCTCTTAAATATAATTAATCAAAACAAGCTCTTCAGTTAATCCTACTTAACTTATCAATTCCTAGAACAAGCTCTCTAAGAATCAATAGCTAAATGCATTAAGAATCAAGACAACAGAGTAGATACGATATAAAACTCTCAAGCTCGGTTTAGTGGTCGAACTCTATGTTATCCCCAATAGAATAAATCCATTGTTCGCTACACGGGAATCGGATTCATAACAATTATGGATCACAAACCCAATTCTAGTAACACACAAACAAATATCCAAACGGGTGATCAAACCACAATTCAATTCATAAGTGTGAGTCAACAATACCAAATTGTGACATCCCCATCTTCGTGAACTTATATTTATTAGAAAAATGGGCAATGTCCATAAATCCTTGAACTTTAATTGATGATATTTTTTGCTTGAAATAATGAATACTTAAAAAACGTTTGTAAATAATGTTAACACAGTCTTAAAATAAGCGGAAGCTTGTAATTACTTCAAAATAATTCATCATAACTTTTAAATAGAGATCTCATAGTTTAAAAAGTAGTTAAACAAAGTTTAAAGCGGAAGTGCATAATGAAATCTTCACAATTTGCTTACATGTCCATAAAATAGAGTTTGATAAAGCTCTTTATCAAATATTAGTAGCTTTCACTTCGGACGAGGGCTCACATCCATTTTCATTTCTCTTCCACGTTAGTACCTGAAAGGAGGGGGGGTTGAGTGTTGGAGAAAAAGAGTCTGTGGGTTCACTTGGTTGCTCGCTTAGATATCATACAAAGAATTGCAATAACGGACAGTTACATAAACAATGTATATACCATCAACACATAAAACACATCCGAAGACATGTTGGAATTTTAATTAAAATAAATATAGGCATATATACATACTATATAGATACACATAGGAGCACATAGGTGGGGCACGGGTTGCCCCGCTCGAGCAACATAGCATATTCGGGAGCGATCCAAGGGTGATCTTTCCATCCATAACATATACGTTGTTACCCGTAGAGCATAATCATATCCAATTTTACCCGTAAGCATAATCATATTTGGTTTTACCCGTAGGCATAATCATGTACGATTTTACCCATAAAATATAGCATGTATGGTTTTACCCGTAAGGTTTCTGAAAAGTATATTCTGGAGCAACCCGAGAATTTTGTACTGTATTACCCGCAGTCCTAACATTGCTAGTACGGTATTACCCTTATACAATACACATAATATGATTTTACTCATAACTTCACATAAATTTCACACAAGTTACACGTTGACTTCACATACTTGTAACATAAACATAGGCATAAGCAAAATTTATGTAAAAGCCGTTATAACAATAATTTGCATGAAAACAAGAAGACAACATAAAATAGCCACATAGAGATTCCCCATCTAGAAGTGCGTACGGTTTGTTGGTCATATAGAATTTCTATATATATGAGTCCTCTTCTATTTCAACTTCTTTTAGTCCTATAATATAGAATATTTTTCTTAACATAGGTGGGTACTAGGCTTTAAACATTAATTGAAGATTTGGGGCAAGATTTGTAAATTTATAAAAGTTTAGAGAGCATTTTGCAATTTCATAAAATATTTCAGATTCATATTTTGATATAAAACTATAGATTTTGGAATTTGGGTTCTTTGGCAATTGGTTTGAGCCGAATCGGGTAAAAAACGAGCGTTTTATGACACTTTGAAAGTCTAGTGGCATTGTTGTAATTTCTAAAAAATGAGTGGCAATTTTGTAAAAACGGCAGTGGCATTTTCGTAAAGGCATGGGTTGGTTAACTTTCCAAAAGGCTGACGTTGAGTAGGGGCAGAATTAAAAATTGAAAATTACATTTTAGCCCTTAAAGAATATCTAATTTTGAAAAGATGATACATGAATTTCTGTAGCAACTTTGACCAAACTTTTCCGGCGACTCAGTTGTTGAAATTTTAATTGGAACATGGCTATGGAAAGCACTTGTCAAGAACTTTCTAGAATGACCAGCCACAACAGAATTGAAGTTTTGAACAAAAAGTTATGGCTCCTTGAAGGTGGTTCGGTTATATGGGTTTCGCCTAAACTTTCACCGACATAACTAGAGTTCTAGAGATTGGATTGCAATTCTGAAAAAACTGTTCCGGAATCCTCTCGCCGAGCCCTATCATTTTTTACAATAAAATATGGGTTTTGATATAGGGACAAAAATGAAAATGGGGCAGTAGCTGATCCAACGAGCCTAAAAAGTTGTGGGTTCAGTTTTCCAATGACTTCACAGCATTTCTGTGGCTGGGGATGAAACATTTGAGAGGGAAAGGGTGAAGACTTACCAGCTATGCTTTGTAGGAGAAGACATGAAGACTTCCAAACTATGTTTTGGTGATAGGGGATGATGGAATGAAGACTTTCTGACACCTCTATTTATAGACCTACCAAGCACAAAACCGTGGGAATAAAACCGTGGTTCGGCTGCTGGTTCTGGACAATATTGTGGGCATAAAATAGTGAAATTTAACCATTGGGTTCGGTTGCAAAAGTGCGTGCCCCTATCACTTATTATGGCTCTCGGGGTCCCAAATCTTGCAAAGATGTTGGACTTGACGAAGTCGGCGACAACCTTTGAATCATTTGTTCGAGTAGCCCTTGCTTCGACCCATTTAGACACGTAGTCCACAGCCAACAAGATATAAGATTCCCATGAGAAGATGGGAACGGGCCCATGAAATCCATACCCCAAATGTCGAAAATTTCACATACCATAATTGGATGTTGGGGCATTTGATTCCTCTGTGAGATGTTCCCTGTCCTTTGACAGTTGTCACATGATTTGAAACAAAATATAGGCATCCTTGAATAAGGTTGACCAAAAGAACCGACCTTGTGCGATGTCCTCTTTGGACCAAAGTGTCCTCCACATGCGTAGGAGTGACAAAAGACAAGTATCGATTGAACCTCTGTTTCCGGAATGCACCTTCGTATCACTTGATATGACCCGTGTTTCCACAAATAAGGATCATCCCAAAAATAGTAAGTCGCCTCACTTTTCAATCTATCCCTTTGGGCTTTACTCATCCTATCGGGGTATACTCCTCTCACCAAGTAATTTGCCAAATTGGCATACCATGGGGTATTCAAATCTGATGTCATGAATAACTGCTCATCTGGGAAGCTCTTCTTCAAAGGCATTTCGTTCTCCTCTTGTATCAATCGGCTCAAGTGGAAAACCACCAAATTCTCCTTCCCTTTCTTATCCTTGATTTCCAAATCAAATTCTTGAAGTAGCAAAATCTATCTTATGAGTCGTGGTTTAGCTTCCTTCTTTGATAATAGAAACCAAAGAGCTGCATGGTTAGAAAAAACAACAATTTTAGTACCAAGCAAGTATGATTTAAACTTCTCTAAAGCAAAACTATAGCCAAAAGTTCTTTTTTAGTGGTAGTATAGCTCTCTTGTGTTGGATTTAGGGTCCTTGAGGCATAGTAGATCACATGAGCCACTTTTCCTTTCCTTTGCCCCAAGACAGCTCCCACTGCATAGTTACTAGCGTTGCACATTATCTCGAATGGTAGTGTTCAATCCGGTGGTTGGATAATGGGAGGTGATGTAAGGGCCTCTTTCAATTGATCGAAGGTGATCTTGCAATCAGTCAACATCTCAAATTCGTCATCCTTTTGCAATAGCCAACATAGAGGGGCTGAAATCTTTGAGAAATCCTTAATAAATTGCCTGTAGAAACCTGCATGGCCAAGAAACGATCGCACTTCCCGCACAATTGCGGGGTAAGGCAAGGCAGTAATAAGATCAACTTTAGATTTATCTAGTTCAATGCCCTTTGATGAAATGATATGCCCAAGAACTATGCCCTGTTCAACCATAAAATGACATTTTTCCCAATTCAACACAAGATTCGTTTCCATGCACCTTTTCAAGATTTTAACAAGATTATCAAGATATTTTTTAAAAGACTTACCATACACACTAAAATCATCCATGAAGATCTCAATAATATGCCCAACATATTCAGAAAAGATACTCACCATGCACATTTGAAAAGTGGTCGGGGCATTGCATAGCCCAAATGGCATCCTTCTCCATGCAAAAGTGTCGAAGGGACATGTAAAGGTGGTCTTTTCTTGGTCCTCGGTGCAATGGCTATTTGGAAATACTCGGAGTATCCATCCAAAAAATAATAAAATGAATGTTTCTTTTTACCATTTGGTCAATGAATGGCAAGGGGAAGTGATCTTTGCGGGTCATGGCATTCAACTTGTGGTAATCTATGCACACCCTCCACCCGGTTTGCAAACGGGTGGGAACTAATTCCCCATCTCTATTCTTCACTACCATTACTCCCAACTTTTTGGGCACGACTTGTGTTGGGCTCATATACATGCTATCCGATATAGGGTAGGGAATCCCAACAGCGAGTAGCTTGATGACTTCCTTCTTCACCACCTCCATCATAGGTGGGTTAAGTCTACTTTGTGGTTCCCGACTTTGTTTTGAATCATCTTCAAGTAGAATGTGGTGCATACAAAGAGATGGACTAATGCTTTTGATGTCGGCAATAGTCCAACCAATTGCTCCCTTGTATTCTCTAAGGACCTCTATAATGGATGCTTCTTGGTTTGGAGACAAATTGGATGAGATGATCACCGGTAAGCATATTTCAAGTGGTCGGGAAGAGACTTGAGTTCAAGGCTAGGAGCCTTGATGGTGGAAGGGAGTGCCTTCTCATGTTTATCCGAAAGAGGGACGAACTTTGGATAGTATTTCTATCGAAATTTCTTGGGAGAGTGTAGTTGAGCCACTGTTTCTACTAACTCTCCACTAGCCTCCCAAGGTTCCACTTCCTCCAAGTTGTTTGCAAGTTCAATAGCATCTGGATCCCTACAATAACACTCAAGAACCTACTCTACCAAAGGGTCAATGATATCAATAGAAAAGACATTATGCACATCTTCTGGGAATTTCATTGACTCAAATATGTTAAATTTTACAACTTGACCGTCGAACTCCATCATGAGGATTCCCTCACATACATCAATTTTAGTTTGGGAAGTGTTCAAAAACAGTCTTCCCAATAAAATTGGTGTGGAGTTAGACGCATCACCTTGCATATCTAACACATAAAAATCAGTTGGGATCACAAGATTTTTCGCTTTGACTAACACATCCTCAACTACCCCATACGAAAATAAGGTGTTGCAGTCTACTAGTTGAATGACCATCCTTGTGTCCTTCAATGGTCCCAGATTTAAACTATGAAATATTGATCGGGGCATCACATTGATCGATGCCCCCAAATCGAGCATAGCTCATTCGACCCTCGTGGTGAACGCTCCAGAATGTTGCCCTGTTTCTTACTGCAGGAGGCCGCGGGCGTGGCGGTCAGTGGCCGCAGCCGAGGTGTTCACCGCGGGCAAGGCATCGGACACCTCGTCCATGGTATTCTTCCAATGATGTTCCCCTCGAAATGATAAAGTTGGCCACGATCGAAGCCCTTTTGCGCCTCGGGCATGGCCTGTTCTTTAGTAAATTTTCCCTCATTTCCATCTTTCTCTTCACCCCCAAAGTGATGCCCAGGCTTTTTACGCTCTCCAAGCACCACCCCACTCCTTAGGGTGATCGCACTGACATTTTTCGGATTGATCTCCGGTTGTGCAAGAAGTTTACCACTCTGTGCATTTTCCAATCGAGAGTGAAGAGGCAAGCTGACTGACTTGTGTCTTGAGATTTTGAAATTTCAATTGGGACTCTTTTTTAAACTGGATTGTACTAGTGGCCAAGCTCTTCACAATATCTGCCAATGATGGCTCTGAAGATGACGATTATGTGGGTTGCTTCGGTTGATACATCCCCTTAGTGTAAGGGGCTCGGTTTTGCCTACCTTGTTCTCCCTGTTGCACATTCTAATTCTGATTCCCATATTTGAAGTTAGAGTGATCTCTCCACCCTGGATTGTAACTTTGAGAGAATGGGTCATACTTTCTGCCTACAGGGTTAGGATAGATGTTGTGTATTGCATTGGCATGAGCCTCCATCTCCTCTCCGAGAATAGGACACGTATCAGTGGAGTGTTCGGTTGTTTGATAGATTCTGCAAGGCTTTGGAGTAGGAGTACCACCCGAGCCACTTTCTTCACTTTGTCGGTAAGCTGATCCAACCTCTCTTCAATACTTGAATCGAGGACTTCCTTAACATGTCTCACGGGCTCTCGACACCCGAATTGTTGGGTGTTGGCTGTCATCTTGGAAATTAATGCTCGTGCTTCTATTGGGGTCTTGTCAACCAACGCTCCTCCGCTTGCAGAATCGATCATGTTCCTGTCTGTCAAGCACAACCCTTTATAGAAGTACTGAATAAGCACCTCTGTGGTTATCTGGTGTTGTGGACAACTGGCCATAAGCTTCTTGAAGCGTTCCCAATACTCATAGAGGGTTTCCCCGTGGCACTGTAGGATGCCACTTATGTCCTTTCTTATGATTGTTGCTCTTGAAGCAGGGAAGTACTTCTCTACAAACTGCGTCTTCATTTGTTCCCAAGTTGCAATAGTGCCGGGTGGGAGGTAATACAGCCAGTCTTTAGCTAGATCCTTCAACGGAAACGGAGAGGCCCTCAACTTAATCTGCTCTTCAGTCACTTTCGTAGGTTTCATGCTCGAGCAAACTATATGAAATTCCTTCAAGTGTTTATGAGGATCTTCACCGAACAACCCATGGAATGATGGCAATAAGTAAATCAATCCTGATTTGGATCGAATGTGGTATCATCACCCAACTCCATAAACGTAATGTGCAACCCTTGTGTTGGCCAATTCCTTCATTGTTCGTTCCGGCACTTCTTCATTTTTCATGTCTTTCAGCTCGGTTGTCTCTTCAAATTAAATACTCAATCCCTCAAATTCTCCTTTGATTTGCTTAAATAACCGGGGTCGTCTCCTCAAAACTCGCTCACGCTAAAAAATATCCGATACAAATAATAGCGCTTTCTCTCCTTGTGAACACAAGAACATCCACTAATATGCAACAAGCAAGAAAAATTATAGTAGGTATCATGATAACTAACAAATAAACAACTAACTATAAAACTAAAAATAGTGCTTGAATATTAATAACAACACTAATCAACACAGTTCCCTGACAATGACGCCAAAATTTGGTAACGTGCGTCGAATACACGTACCAAATTAGTATATATCGTATTGTATTAACAACACTTAACCTCACTAACTACCCTACTAAGTAGAGTGGCAAGCAAAGGTCGATCCCACAGAGAACGGCCGATTAGTTTTGATTCTAATATCAAGCAATTAGAATTAAATATATAGAAATTTAAACAACTTAGAAAAGCAATAAAAGTTGGGGGGAGTTTTAGTAATCAACTAATAACCTACTAATGACAATAAAATGCAATTAAATGAAATTGAAAGCATTTAATATTAGAATTCAAAGAAACAAATAATCAAAGACAATAGAATAGATTTTTTGGTTTTTTATTTTCAAGTAATAAAACGATCCACCCTAGATCATGCTTCCCCTTAGTCTTAGACAATTTATGCAACTATTGTTAATACCCGATTAATTGTGATTCAAGCCCTTATCTCAAGACTATTAATAAGCTCTAATAACCTTGTTATCTCTTAATCTTAGTTAGTAAAAACAAGCTCTTCGGCTAACCCTATTCGATTTAACCGAATCCTCGAACAAGCTCTCTTAGATTCAATAATCAAATGCATTAGGCACCAAGACAACGAGATAAATACGGCATAAAACTTGCAAGCTCAGGTTTTGTGGTTGAACTTTATATTATCACCAATGAACATTCATTGTTTGCTACAAATGAGTCGAAAGCACTACAATTACGGATAGCAACCCTGACTACTAGCAACACATTCATAAATCTCCTAAAGGGTGATCAATTCAATAATCAATTCATAAATGTGACTCAATAACAACAAATAACATAAAACACTTAAATACACAATCCAATTGGCAATATTAATCGCAATAATCACATAAATGTCTTCGACTCAAGGTTCCACATTGATCAAGGGTGAATTCAAAGGGTGCTAGCCACCCATATTAACTATTACAAAGATAAAACAAGTAAAAATCAAATAAGACATGAAAATAAAATAGAATGAACCAAAATGTTGAGTTGATGATCTTGATCTTCAACCCACTTCCAATTCCTTGCTCCCCAAGGTTGATGGTGGCTCAAAAGTGGCTGAAAATGTGTTCCAAGATAGGTCATTTTTGAATTGCAGGTTATATATAGAGAGGAGAAAGTGCTTACAAAGTTGGGCAAAAAAGTGTTTGAGTTTTCCAAACAGAGGGTCGTGGGCGCGGTGAAAAACAAGGGTTTGGACCCAATTTGGAGCCGCCGCCCAGACTTTGCCTCGGCCACGGTCTGGTTGGGCTGGATTTTAACCCTCTTCTGGACCTGTTGCCACGGGCGTGGCAAATTCTGTCCGCGAAAGTGGGCTTTGGTCCACCACAGTCTGGTTGAGTGACATGTGGCCATCTTCTGGATAATTTACCATGACCATGGGCTAGTCAGCCTCGGCCGTGACTTGAGCCGCGGGCATGGCTCAAGCAACTTGGGCAAGGTCCTATTTTTTCCTTGTTTCCTTTTCCCATTGAGTCGGAATTATAAATTTGAGATCTTCAAAACTTGTTTTTTCGGCCTTAATTCATCTGTTTTAACATGAAAACGAACTAAACACGTCAACTGCCCAATATGAAATAAACGTAATAAATACATGTGGATATAAACACAAAAGCCCGTGAAAAGACACTTAAATTGACCTACAAGTCCAAGCACGACCACGTGTACCACTACCCGAGCATATGCTGGCAATGAAGTAAGGTTTGCTATAGGTGGTGAGGGTATCATCGTGCCTATTGGAGGGGCCAGTATCAGAAATGGAGGAGCGAGCAGATTGTTTGCAAAAACCCTGGAATTCATATATTGCGACAACCATGGATTTTAATAGCAGAGTCCGACGAAAAGCGGTCCGTAAACTACCTCTGCATCTGTCATGTTGGTTGGCCAATGAAAATTAAGGTGAAACGATCAGCAAACAATGAAGGAAAGTGATGGCAAGCATGGAGGTCGCGTGGAAAACATTTCGAGCGAGAGAGAGAGAGAGAGAGAGAGAGAGAGAGAGAGAGAGAGGTTCCACTATATAATAGTAGAAGAGTGGGGAAGGGGAGGAGGTGGCCAAAATGTGAAGTGGAACCCTCAACCTGGTTGAGGAATAAAGCCCCAACTTTCTTAAACAAACACACCATTTTAGGTTTGGGCCTTTCTGAATGGTTTTGCCAAAACCCAAACAAACACTCCCATATAGTATGCGTGACATCTATTATTCTTTTAATTTTATAGAGAATAAAACTATATATTATTTCTAGTGTTTGTATAAAGCAATTAGATATGATCTCTTAAATAGAGTAAATTAGATACTATAATTTCCGAGATTTGTAGCTTTTACTTTATTATGTAGTAATCTGTATTTCGTACTTACTCTATTTGCACAAAGAGTTATTTTTTCAGGGAAAGCAACTTCATTATAATCAAATAGTGGGGCATAAGCTCTACATCGCGGAGTAAAAGAGTCAAAATACATGTAGGAACATCTTCTATCCAAACTCTATTTTTCTCAACATTGAATTTAAGATGTGCTATGGAGTGAGCTACCATGTCCGTTGTATGAGGAATATATGAGAAAGAGTCATATTCACAAGCGGTTTCTAAATGGTATATATCGTCAAGTATTACTCCGTGATAGCTATCAAGAGACCAACGATTCGCCAACATAGTCATAAGGGAGCTATTATCACCTTCAACATCGAAGTTCAGCACCCCAGCTTCATACGTTATTGTCATGTCATATTGTAACACAAAGCTTTCCAACAATGTTGAATTACCTGCTGCCTTTAACCGAGTTTCTCCAGCCACTAGTGCATCTCCATCATGGTTCTGCATGATGAACCCCAGCCCGACCGTACCATCTTTAAAAATTGCACAGTGAAAATTGAGCTTTCTCCAGCCATTCGCTAGTTTCTTCCACATCGGAGCTGTAACAGCTGGTTCATGCGACTATTGTAGGTCAGGCTCCATGTCCATAATATTATTAATCTCCTTCAGTCCTCTCTCAGACTTTTGCAATATCAATCATGGGTTAGGATCAACGTTCTCAAAGTAGAAACGATTTTGGGCAAGCCATATATTCCACATAATATGGCTCAGCAATTTAGTGCTTCAGCTGGTAGCTGCTCCAATAAGTCCCAGAATGTTGTTCGAAAGTTAAGGTTTCCCATTTTACTGCATCAATTCTTATCGGACTTAGCCGCTACATTTCACGAGCCCAACTACATCTGAAAAATGGGTGCTCAACAATTTCAGCACCAGTCCCGCATACACAACACTCCTCCTCCTAACCCATCTGTCGTCTTACGAATTATGCTCTAGTGGGCAATGCATCTCGACATGCCCGCTATAAGAAGTGTTTAATTTTAAGCAATGTTCGGATGTTCCATAGTTTACTCCACTCCTTCCCAATAGTACTCAGGGATGATTATGTGTTCCCCAAGGAAGAGAAGTTTTGGACGGCTAGGTAATATGCCGATTTAATAGTGAAGCTGCCAGATTGGGTGAGTTTCTAGATTTGACGGTCAGGTGGTAAGCGCAAACTTAATAGAATCGCCAAGATGTTGCCTGTATCAGTCACACTAAAAGTCGTTTCTATCTTCTGCACATCCCATGTTCCATTTCCTGCACTAATGAAATCCAAGACAAATGCATTAGTAGGAATATTATCAAGATTACTCGTTGGTGGTGTCGGATTGTCAACCCCATCCAATTTGAGGTTTTACCATTTATTTGCGTTCCACTACCGACCCGACATGCGGATCCTTTGTTAACCAAGTCCCGAGTGCCCAAAATACTACGCCACATATAGCTAGGGTTAGCTCCCACCTACGCAAGACCAATAAATGTGTTAGGGAAATATTTAGCTTTTAAAATAATTGTCGTCAGAGACTTGAGCTTTGTATATATCCTCCAATATTATTTTTCCACCATGACCATGTTGAAAAGATACATCTCCCAGAGTCTTAGGCCTTCCATCGTTTTAGATCTCGCCATCCATTTTCAACTTACCCAATGGTGTTTTCTTTTGTCCTCTGTCAATCCACAAAAAAATCTAGCAATCACTCTCTCAATTTCCTTACACGTGGATATGGAGAAGAGGAAGCAACTCATAGCATAGTTGGGAATGGATTGTAGCACATCTTAATAAGAATCTCCCGACCCACTTTCGTGAGTGATTTTTCTTTCCAAGTCTTCATGCGACTTACAATTCGTTCCACAATAGTATTGAGAGCCCGTGTCTTCGATCAATTGATTATGGTAGGCAACCTAAGATATTTATCAAATTGATCCGTACTACTAACCTCAAGCAAATCAGCATAAACCTTGTTGTCATCATCAGTCACATTAGCACTTGCAATAATATCTGACTTAGTCAAATTTATTTTCTGGCCAGAAACCTATTCATATGTGCTAACAATATCCCGAATCTGAGTGCATTCAGCTCTGCTGGCCCTGAAAAATAGGACACTATCATCTGCGAAGAACATGTGTGATACTAGTGGTGTTGTCCGAGCAATTTTTATTTCATGAATTCGGTTCTCCCGTTCTGCCTTTTGCAATAATGCAAAAAACTTCTCTGCATAACAAATAAACAAATAAGAAGACAATGGGTCCCCCTATCGAAGTCCTCTAGTAGGTGAGAAAGACTCTGTTGCGGACCCGTTAATAAGAGCCTAATACGAAACAGCAGACACACACTGCATCACCAAAGATGCCCATCTATTATCAAAGCCTAATAGCTTGCAAGAAACTCCATTCAACTATATCATAAGCTTTAGTCATATCAAGTTTAGGGGAGAGGAGTCCCTTATTACCATGTCTCTTAATATGCATATGGTGAAACATTTCAAAAGCAATTAGGGTATTGTCTGTAATGAGCCTAGTGGGTATAAAAACACTTTGGTTATGTGAAATGATCATGAGGAGGAGATTTTTAAGTCTATTAGCTATGCATTTCATAATGATACGGAAGACAACGTTGCAGAGACTAATAGGCCTAACATCTTTGGGGTTTCCCTTTTTTTAATTTTGCGGATGAGGACAATGAAAGTTCTATTTAATTCCCCGGGATCATGCCTGTTATTCAAAATATTTAAGCAAGCTGAAACAACGTCATTACCAACCACATGCCAATTTTTTTTTTTTTTAAATAGAGGGGGCATACCATCAGGTCCGGGTGCCTTGGTAAAAGCCCTCTGAACATCAATACATGTATACGAAATTAGAAGAGTTTGACTCATGATAGGTGTGACTTTGGTTTGTATTGCGTCAAGAATCTGGTTTGTCTGAGAAACCTCCTCTGTGGAAAATAGGTCAATAAAATAATCTCTCATGGTGGCTGCAATTAAACTATCGTCTTAAAGCCACATCCCATCCTAATTTTTAATTCATTTGATGGTGTTTCTCGACCTCCTATTTGACCTTTTGTGGTGAAAGAATGTCGTATTACGATCGTCTTCCTTCAACATCATTTCTTCCCGTCCCTCTAGTATGTCAATCTCCATCTCTGTCTGGCAAATTTTGTTAACTGTGGCCTCCGATTAGTATAATCTTTGAAGCGTTGCAACCTGATACCTAAGATACTATAGCCACCGAGGCACATTCCCAAAGAAATTTCCTTCCCATCCACTAAGCGTTTTCGTGTAAGCTGTTATTTGGCTGGACAAGCTCTGAGTTCTAGTGTTTTGCTGCCAGCCCATTTTGACCGTCTCCTCACACTGGTTATGTAGTAGCCACATTTTCGATTTAGAATAACTTAACTCGCCGCCTTTCGTTCCTATTTTTTCTCCTACCAGCTTGAGCAGTTAATTCTACCAAGATAGGACAATGATCAGACCTCAAACACAGAAGATGTCACACCCGGGAGTAGTTGAATATTTTCTGCCATTTGATTGTCGCCAAAAAATTATTGAGGCGACATTGAATTTTATCAATTCCTTCCTGCCTATTACACCAGGTATACGGGTGTCCATAATATCCCAAATCAGTGCCTACCTGGATAACATCCCAAAATTACGCATCAAAGAGACCGCCATCCAATTTTCTTCCAATTTATAATTAGCTCTCAATATCTCATTGAAATCTCTGAAACTTACCCATGCCGAGTTGCTGCTTGGATTACTCCTCCGGATTACTTCCCACGTCTTATGTCGTAAGTGTTGCTCTGCCCATTCATAAATACCGGAGATGTACCATATATCAGAATCATCCCCTTCGAGAACTTCCGCTAAAATATGATGTTGCAAAAATGACGTAATCGTAAGGTCAAATAGATTATGCCATAAAATACAGAGTCCACCCTTCCTAGGATGTCTCTCTCCTTCATTGTGCTCGGCGGGGCTGGGACCTAGCCTTCGCCGCTATTGCATTGTCGTTCTGGTTTGCCATATGTGTCTTCTTGAGTCTGCGGGCAACGTCACTATCACCCCCGACTCCTTCTCTCCATTTGACCCCCGCAACATTTTGATTAGATAATGGGTCTTTATTGGCTTGATTAACCTCTCTACAATTTATTTTAACCCGTCGTGTAACTGCCTTTGGGGATATCGATTCGGTTTTGGGGGTCCTGAGTTGACCATGGTGATTGGGGGGCCTATTGATGTATGGGGTTGCAGGTTGGTATAAATAATATTCTTGGGTATTGTACTTTTTGCACATAATGCTTTGAGTGTGGTTAGGGGGATAAGTGGAGAGTGAGGTGGAGTGTGGGTCTTTATGGTCGACGTGCTTTGCATGTTGCTAGGCTGCATGGGATGGGATATAGTAGGCATTAGGTTTTTATGGTGTTCATTGATTTGTGTAGTGTGGATTTTGGTCAAGGGTTGGGCAGGTAAGTTGGGGATAGGATTTGGAGAGTTGTATGGTACAGTGTTGTTATTTGATGGGGTATAGTGTAATTGAGTTGTTGATTTATGGGATAGCTCAGTAGGCAGCCCAGTTGATGAGCACTTTTCCATGTTTTCATAAGATCAACAATTGCCTCAGATGTTTAAGCTAGTATAGGATTTTGGGTATCATTCTCTTCTTCAGCACATTTAGTTCGGCCTTTTGCAAACCTCAAATAATTTATTTCGCCTAGACAAGTTTCCTCGATCTATTGTACTTGGTTCAGCTACAACTCGGTTTTGTCTCATCGGCGAAGCCCGTAACCAATCCCCGAATGGGAGTTTGTCATCCGGTAGATTATTTGTGTCTTCGGACTCATCAACGATTTTGTACTGGCGCTTCATGTGGCCAAGAAGGCCGAAAATATAGCAAAAGAATGGAAGTCTCTCACACTTCAACAATATTTGTAATTTTCTCTTATCCAGCAAAACTACATTTGTACCTTTCTTCAGTGGCCTATTCAGGTTAATTCGCACTTTCATGTGAATGTTCCTACTAAACCCGTCAGTGGTTGAATGATCAATCTCAATAAATTAACCTGCCCAGTTCCCCAATGCCTTCAGGTGGCTCTCAGTTTTGGCATTGATGCTCGTTCTTTAAGGACAATCAAATCGTTTTTTTAATGCCAAGGTTCCACAGCAAACACTTTCGCCATATCGATCGATCTGTTGAATTTAAATGAGAACAGATTCGTTTTCACTTCACTGGCTGTCAAACCATATTTCGGAGCCCAAGCATTCTTCATCATTTCTAGGAATCTGGTAGCATTGAATGATTTACTGGTCCAGATGGTAGCCATAATGCATGATGTCGATCCTTGGGCCCTCTCTGTTTCTCCATTAGTAAGGATTAAGGGTTCCTCATCCTCATCACTCGTGTGATCGCCAAGATTTCATGATGATTCCATGACGTTAATGATACGGTACCTACAATCACGATGAGAAGGAAGAGCAGATCGAAGAAGAGAACAACATATCGAACAGGTAATAAGACTAACAAGTGAAAGAAATCCGCCAACTATCAAACTCTAACCCAATACACTCCACATCTAAGACTACCCGCATTAAAAGAACCAAAAGCTAAATAGATATAAGAAACCCTAAACGAAATCACTAATTAAAGCAGTGGCAAAATCATATTCATTAATGAGATTAAATAATCTAACAACCCAAGAGCATAAAATCTAACCCGAAAGTAACAAAGAAGTAGATCAAAAGAACCTATTTTTGTATCGAACTGATCTTGGTTGTCATTGACTGAAGGCGAAACCAGTTGAGACAGAAGTCTCATCGGATCCCAAATGGCGGGCGACGATCTCCAAACGGGGGAGTAGCAAAACCCTAAGACTTGTTGCTTTGTTATTTTATTACAAATCTAGGGCATATTTGGACTGGTATTGGACAATTTGAATTGGGGATTACCCAAAATAGAGTAAATTAGATATTGTAATTTCCGAGATTTGTAGCTTTTACTTTATTATATAGTAATTTGTATTTTTACTTGCTCTATTTGCACAAAGAGTTGTTTTTTCAGGGAAAGCAACTTCATTGTAATCACATAGTGAGCGTAAGCCCTACATCGCGGAGTAAAATAGTCAAAATACATGTAGGTTCCATCCAAACTCTATTTTCCTCAACATTGAATTTAAGATGTGCTATGGAGTGAGCTACCATGTCCGCTGTACGAGGAATATAGGAGAAAAAGTCATATTCACAAGCGGTTTCTAAACGGTATGTATCGTCAAGTATTACTCCGAGATAACTATCAGGAGACCGACGATTCACCAACCTAACATTCTACATCATAGTTTACAATTTTCAATACACATTTTTATCATTACTCAATCAATCAATCATTACTTACATCACCTAAAACCTATTGATGTGACATCTACAGTGCGCATCATACCCTACTATACCTTAAAAAAATATATTTTTATGAATAAGTCAACCGTGAATATGCCCCAGCGAACGTGACACATTCCACTACATTCCATCCACATATCCCCTTAGAGTTATCTCATATATATAATATTATTTATATATTTTATAATCCTATATAATAATAACAATAATATAGCATCACATATTATTAGTACAATAAAATATTTTATGCATTGAACTAGTGAAATCTAGTTAATACAATTATCAAAACAATATTAATGATTCAAACACCTTGTTTAAAAATTTAAATTCAACCTCGAAATCCAAAATATGAATTTGAGCTCAGTTTTCAACAATTTATGAACACTTTATGGCTCTGTTTATTTATGGTTGTGAGTGACTGGAATACTGTAGAATGTGAGAATATAGTAAAATGTAAAGGTTGGGGTAAATAAATGAGTGTTAGTTTATGTTGATTGTAGATTGAGTTGTGGGGTGATTATAATATAAAATGTGTTAAAGTTGATTTAATGTGCGTAAGAGTTAGTTGGTGAATGATTGATTATTGATTAAAATGTGTATTGAAAATAATATTTAATTGATGATGTATGTAAGAGTTAGTTAGTGAATTGATGATGATATTAGGATTGTGAACAAGTTATTACTCACAACCTCAGTACAAATATTTAATAAAATGAGCTCAATCCACAACCCATTGATCCAATCTAAACAAACAACGCCTATGTTTCTGATTTTCTAAATCCTGATAATTGCCTTTACAGCTGCATAAAGAAGAAATGTCTGTTTCATTAAAATAATATATAAAGTTATAATAATAATAGCTGCTGCTTGGCCTTTTAACTCTTCTGGCTGCCTTTTCTGTTTCAGGCCAAATCCAGTGTCTCAAGTCTCTAATTCCAGATGTGGTGTTAACTCAAGTATTTGTACGTTTTGGTATAAATTTCAGTCATATAAACGGGAAAAGAATTTATCTATCACATTTGGAAAAGAATATATAAAATGTAACCAACTTTTAAATTAATATCAAAAGTATCACATTCACACTATTCACGCCACTCTCCCTTTCTCTCTCCTCTGCATTTTCACATTGGTACGATCGACATCATTTATTTGTTTCACACGTTCACCGGGAGGGCAACCGAGCGGCGGATGCACTTTCCAAACTTCATGTGCCGTATGTTTGGTTCCAAACACTTCCGGAGTATATCATTCGACTGGCGCTGCAGGACTTCACAGAGGCCTATGTCCGCCAGACGACCTGATTCTTTGGGTTGGTGCTCTTTTTCCTTCGTACGGATTTCCCACTGGGTTTTGCCGGACGAAGGTTTTTTAATGAGGCCAACCTCACCTGTGCTAGCTATTGGCTTGTAATAGCAGCACTTGCATGGGTTTCCATGTTACTCAGTATTTGTGTGGTCTTCCATGTTTCCGTTGTAAACTGATTGTTTCAGTTATATATAATATCGATTAGCTCTCCTCTGCATTTTCTCTCTCCTCTCTCCTCTCTATATTCTCTTTCCTCTCTCCTCTGTTCTCTCTCCTCCCTCCTATTCTATTTTCCGGAACTACTATTGTTTCACCTTCTTCTCCATTCTTTCTCTTTTCTCCATTTCAGAATTTCACCATTTTTTCTGAAGATGCATGACACACATGGGAGTTTTTCTATTTTGTTTTCTCTTTCCCTTTCTCTCTGTATCTTTAATGGAAGATCTGTCCAGCCGCGATGAGATATATCATGGCACGAAATATATATTTTTATGGCACGAAGTATATTAGTCATGGCATATTCTGACGTCGTGCCGCTGCCCCCTAATATCTCGCAATTGCTTATTCTCACGTCGTGCCAAGGTATATCATGGCACGACATATATTTTTTATGGCACGAAATATATTAGTCATGGCACGAGTAATGATATAATATTCTGATGTCGTGCCGCTGCCCCCTAATATCTCGCAATTGCTTATTCTCACGTCGTGCCAAGGTATATCATGGCACGACATATATTTTTTATGGCACGAAGTATATTAGTCATGGCACGAGTAGCTCACGTCGTGCCAAGGTATATCATGGCACGACATATATTTTTTATGGCACGAAGTATATTAGTCATGGCACAAGTAGTGATATAATATTCTAACGTCGTGCCGCTGCCTCATAATATCTCGCAATTGCATATTCTCATGTCGTGCCAAGATATATCATGGCACGACATATATTTTTTATGGCACGAAGTGTATTAGTAATGCACAAGTACGTAATATCATTCATACATGTGACACTATTATCTAGTAATATAATATTACGACTTCGTGCTGATCGTGTCATGTTGAAGAAAAAATGAAAGCTTGAAGATGACAATAATGGCGTCTCTGTAAATTGAAGACAAGAGAGAGAGCTTGAAAAGTCTGCAAAAAAATAAAGGAGGAGAGAGAAAGGGCTGCAAAAAAATAAAGGAGGAGAAAGAAAGGGGGAAAGTACAAGTAATTAAAGAGGAGAGAGAATGCGAAAAATGAACGAAAAGATGGGCTGACAGGAGGGGGGGTGGGAGTGGGGTGAGAGTGAAATGGGCACTACAACACAAAAAGTGATAGATTTAATATATTTTTGTAAAATTGATACATTTTATATGTTTATTACACACGGTGATAGATTTGGGGTTTTCACTTCAAACAAACATGCAAAATATAGAAATAATAGTATCTGAAATACCCGGCAAAAGTACCCATACCTATACATGCATAACTGTGTATATATATATACACGCATATAAACAGCGACATAGCGCTTGGATCCAAATGTCACCCTCACATATTTAGTTATGATGTCATTATATATAAAAATATGTGTTGGAGTTAAAATAAAGATAAATCTTTAGATCTCCCATATTAAAAGTAATTCTAAGAACATCGGTCAACATTTCCTTAAAATAAAAGAAATTATTTAGTAACCCAACAACAAAATATCTGTGTATTTCACACCTACAAAACCAGACTGATTGCAAAGATTTACCGTACAAATACAATGGCTCAAATGCTCTGCATTCACTTACTCGGATAGTAGTAATAAATATAGATTGATAGATACCTTACTTGTAAAACCGTAAATAATATTGCAGCGATTGAGTGACCATATAAATGAGAGGAAGTGTGTTGATAAATAAAGTTTTTATTCCAAGATCCCAGTGAAATTGGTGGGTGAAGATGGTATTTTGGAGTGTGGTTGTTGTTGGGTTTTTATTGAGCAAATGGGATGTTGAAAGCTCTGAGCTTTTTAGTGGGAATGGAAGAAATATGTCATTTTTGGAATCTATGTCATATATGGAGTCTTTTTATGGAATGGCAGATGCTGCTCCCCCTCCCAATGCTCTCATGGTGCCTCTTTCTCTTGTTCACGGAGCTGCTGCTAAAGGAGCTGGTAATGTTTCCTGATTCTACTTTATATGTTTATCTGGGCATCTCATTCTGGAATTTGATTTATTGTATTGTATAGCAATAATGCTACTTGTAGTTTGCGTATTAAATTCTGCAGCTGAGTATTTCTGATTTCACTTAATCAATCCTCTGTAAAAATTTAATGTTATGTCGGTGGTAACGAATTTGAGCGGATGCTTCTAAATCTAACATCGTTCCTTTTACAGTATGTTTGGATGGAACATTACCTGGTTATCACTTGCATCCTGGATTTGGAAGCGGAGCAAACAGTTGGCTTGTTCTGTTGGAGGTTTGTCCCATTATTAGGAGTTGCTGTTCAAACATAATACACTTTCTTCCCTTTTCCTTTTTTTGGTTGTTGAATGTTCATCTCTCCAAAAGATTATATAACCATCCCAGATGAACAATAATCCGTGCGCTGTGAGTTTTAAGAATTGTAGTAAGTGAGAAAATTTGCACGGTCATAGTTATTGGGGCGCCAATTTCCTGATCTAGAGTCGATCATATCTAAGTTTTTATCCAGCTTATTTACATATACCTTCAATCCTTTTGAAATTTATGTAAAGACATTGGCTACAGGGCGGAGGTTGGTGCAATAATATTAGAGCATGTGTTTACCGCAAAAAGACACGCCGAGGGTCATCATCATATTTTGAAAGGCAAATTCCATTTACTGGGATACTTAGCAATAAGCCTTGGGAAAATCCAGGTTCAAATATTACAAAGCCACATTATAGACTTGCACTGTTCTGATTCGGATGGCTAATTTGATTTTTTATGTTTATGTGCAGATTTTTTTAACTGGAATAGAGTAAAAATAAGATATTGTGATGGGGCCTCCTTTTCAGGGGACTCGGAAAATAAGGTTTACTGCATTCCTCGCCTTACAATTTTTTATCATATACTCCCTCCGTCCCGGTTAACTTGTCACAGTTGACCGGGCACGGATGTTAAGAAAAAACAGATTTTGTGGAATCTTTAACTTTTTTAAAGGTGGAGATTGAATGTGAATATTTTGAGGGTGGAGATTGTTGTCTTAATTGCCATTTATGGGTGTGACAAGTTAAGTGGGACGGACCGAAATGGAAAGTAGGACAAGTTAACTGGGACGGAGGGAATATATCTTTTTTCTTTCCGTAATCAGCATTGTTTGCTCTTTTGGATGTCCACTTATCAATTGGACAACAATTAGTTCTGGTTGTAGAAGTGCCTCATTGTGAAAAACTGGAACAATCTGATATATGGCACAGATGCAATGAAGTTTGATTTTTTAATTTGGTCTTTTTAGGAATGATTACTGCAAAAAGATTGATATTGATCGATGGACGTATTTTGTTTTGACCATTTCAATTTAGGCTGCGGGATTGCAGTTCAGAGGACAACGGATCTGGCAAGCTGCAATGGGAGAACTCATGTCCAAAGGAATGCGATATGCAAACCATGTAATCATCATTGCTTGATGTAATACTAAACTTTAATATTATGTGTGGATTGAGAGATTTGAATTGCAAAGATTGAGCATCAAAGATAGAATTCATTTGAAATCCACCCGGATCCTTTAGAAAATGGTCCTAAAAAGTGATTGATTTCAAATCCATGGTGTTTGGAAGGATTTGAAGATGTAACCTAAATCCGCAATGGCAACTCCATTAATCTTTGTTTGGATTGATATGAATTCGAAATCTGAGTGATTTGATAGATTTGAAGTCCACTCTAATTTTAGGTGGTGGTTTGAGATCCTTGAATTCAATCTGAAAGCTAAGTTTTGTGTTGATTGATGATACTATACAATGTGGTTCAGGCACTTCTTGCTGGCTGCTCTGCTGGTGGTCTAGCTTCTATATTGCATTGTGATGAGTTTGGAAATTTATTTTCAAGAAATACCAGAGTGAAGTGCCTGAGCGATGCTGGATTATTTTTGGATACGTAAATTTTGTATCTCTTCCACGTTCAAATTAAATGAAAGGTTATTTGAAGCAGCTCACTTACAATGTATAATGTGTTTGTTCAGTTTGGATGTTTCTGGTGGACGGTCAATCAGAAATTTCTTTGGCGGTGTTGTTAGCTTACAGGTACTAATCCTATCAACCAATGTTTATGGCTTCCGCCTTAATTGCTATAAGATGGGAATAACAGCATGAAACAGGGTGTAGGGAGAAACCTGCCAAGAGCTTGTACGAAACACCTAGATCCAACGTCGGTAAGTGCCTGTGTTTTGTTTTTAAGTAATACTGTGTTGTAGCTAGTGTTTGACTATATTTGGGTTGGGTGCAGTGCTTCTTCCCTCAGAATTTAATAGCCAAGATTCGAACCCCTCTATTCATTCTAAATGCTGGGTATGATGCATGGCAGGTATAAATTAAGTTGAAATGCATTTTGTTATCAGATGCAGAGACAAACATCATAATATAACTAATGAATGACAATGTTGGGGCATATATGTGTTTAGGTTCAAGAAAGCTTGGCTCCTCCAAAAGCTGATCCTCATGGAAGCTGGCGGTTTTGCAGATCCAACATCCATCGTTGTTCAGCTCCACAAATCCGAGTATTGCAAGGTGAGACTAACTGCATTTCATTTCATAATACTAATTACTAACCTTGTTTTTGTTGTGCAGGTTTTAGGATTCATATGCTGAATGTAATAAGAGGAGGGGGATTCACATCATCAAAACAAAACGGCTTATTTATAAATTCTTGTTTCGCTCACTGCCAGTCAGAGAGGCAGGATACGTGGTACGGAAATCATTCTCCGTCAATTGCCAACAAGGTATATATATCACTACTTGCTCTATATCTACATTCACATTACTTCCACCACCACCACCAAAAACTAACATCATCCTCTCCAGTCCAGTATATGTATATGGTTGAATAATTTGAATGTTAATTTGCAGGGAATTGCAAAATCAGTTGGGGACTGGTATTTTGATCGACCAAACACCAAGTCCATTGACTGTGCCTATCCATGTGATGCAACTTGTCACAATCTCGCATTCAATTGAAACTTTTCCTTTCTATTTTTTTGTTTTTCGGTTTCTCATCATTCATTCCTTCTGCATTGTTTCGATTACATATCATACAGTATATGTTGTATCCATTTCATAAACTATTTTTTATTAACCAAACATTAATCTCAGAAATTCATCAACTTTATTTCCACTTCTTTTCCTATTATTTATTGCTGCCGGAATCGATAAACACCCTCATTCAATCATTGCTATATTTAGAAGGTGTTTGGCTGAGCTTATAAGCTCCTAAAAACATCTTATAAGCTGTTTAGAAGCTTATAAGCTCTTGCAAAGTGTCTGGCAAAATAAGATGTTTAGGAGCTTATAAGATCAAAAAATAAGCTCTAAGAGCTTATAAGATCTAAAAAAAATAAGTTGCTTTACCCCAACTTATTTCCATCTTATTTTTTAAGATCTTAACTATTACACTCAAATTTCACACATATTTCACACACTTACACACACTACACACTCTACACACATTACACACATTTCACACACTACACACATTTCACACACTACACACACAACACACACTTCACACACTACACACATTACACACACAACACACACTTCACACATTTCAGACACTTTTTGCACTTCACACACTACATACATTTCACACACTAATCAAAATGTGCGTTTAACATTAATTTTTAAATTAGACCCCAAATTTATAGCTAAATCACTATATTCAATTGCAAACTTATAAGCTCTTTTATCCAAACACTTTGTTAACTTATAAGCTCCTTAAAAATGACATTTTATAAGCTCTTGAAACAACTTATAAGATGTTGGAGCTTATAAGATGTTTAAAATAAGTTTAGCCAAACACCCTCTTAATTTCCACCTATATTGCACAAATGGAGGCTGCTATCTCTTTTACTTCTGCAATAAGCCAATAAGTCAATAAAATATTCAAAATTTGAAAATTCTATTGTATGTTTATACTTATAACTATATATCTATTACTAATATCAAAGTATGAATTGTTTCGTCCTGTTTTTTATTTCTGTCTTTTCTTGTGATGTATATTATATCCTTACTAAGTACTCCCTCCGTCCCGCTTATCTTGCACAGGGAGGGTCAGCACGGATATTAAGTAAAAGTTGTTTTTTGGTTGTTTGTTGACTTTTCAAAGGTGAATTAAGGGTGAAGATTGAGAGGGAAGATTTTGAGGGTGAAAATTATGTTATAACTTTCTTTTTTAGGCTGTGCAAGATAAGGTGGGACGGCCATTTAAGGAAAGTGTGCAAGATAAGGTGGGACGGAGGGAGTATTAAATTTAAGGATAGTTAAGTAATTTAAAATAATTTATGTTTTTTTTACTTGATTAGTAAAATATCCTTATTAAGAACTAAATTTAAGGGTAGTTAAGTAATTTTAAAATAATTTATATTTTCCTTACTTGATTATAAAAAGTAAAGAGCCCTTTTATATTTAAAATTCCTCCTAAAAAACTACTCCCTTCGTCCCAGTTAACTTGTCCTACTTTCCATTTCGATTCGTCTCACTTAACTTGTCACACCCATAAATGGCAATTAAAGACAACAATCTTCATCCTCAAAATATCCACATTGGATCTCCACCTTTAAAAAAGTCAAAGATTCCACAAAATTTGTTTTTTCTTAACATCCGTGCCCGGTCAACTGTGACAAGTTAACCGGGACGGAGGGAGTACATGCTTAAATTATTCTTCTTCTAACTTTCAATACTTTAAATTTTGAAATGAAATCAATGTCGTATTAAAGTAAATTTAAAGAACTTTCCAACGATATGCTATTTGCATATATTTAAAATAATTGTACTAAATATTATACTCCCTCCGTCCCGGCTGAGTTTGCACACTTGAGCCGGCACGTATATTAAGAAAAATTGTTTTTTGCTTTTTGTTTGACTTTTTTAAAGGTGGAGATTGAAAGTGGAGATTTTAAGGGTGGAGATTGTGAAAAAACTTTCCTTTTTAAGGGTGTGCAAACTTAGACGGGACGTCCCGAAAAGGAAAGTGTGCAAACTCAGCCGGGACGGAGGGAGTAATTGTTTAAGGTATGGAATAAAGAAAAAATTGAATTTATTGATTTTTTTCAATCTTATCTATAACTATCATATTTTTACTATTCACATTGTCAATTTTTTACAATAATAAATTTTATGGAATAATCTTAAAACTTCTATGACATACTTTTAATTTTCATTATTCATATTTAATTTATAATATGATTTTTTTACATGTCAAATTCATGTAATTGAGCTTAACAACTAACATAATTTAAGCTCTTATGCTTACATATAATGTGATTATATATTAGTATTATTTTTAATAGAATAAGAAGAGGAAAAACATATATAGATAAACAAATAAAAATATTGTATTTTCTTAACACTATTAATTTAAGTTATAAGGTCATATTAGAAGAATGCAGCGTCTAAAATATTTGAATAAAAAAAGAAAATAGTGTGCAAATTTGTTGTGATAAATCTTATCATGCATAAAACATTAAATATAATGAAAAATCTACATATGCATACTCATGCTACTTTACTATAATTTGTAAATATCAAGTCATTGTAGTTTTTTAAACATAAATTAATTTCATTAATGGTTGCTTGAATCGGCTAACACTGATTGACATAAAAAGGGTGGTGGGACAAACAATTTTTTTGGCGCTATAAATTTTATTTTACGTCCTATCCAATATAATTTCCCTCCATGGAAGGAAGAGAGTAGATGTCTAATATCAGATAGCAAAGGCATACATGCATAGGCATAGTCTGCATCACCTATCGACGCGAATATAGTAGTGTTAGAAACCCCAAGAATACAAACATGGGTACTCCAATATCAGTGGTAAGTAAAACCACCTCACGAAGAGCAAGAACTTTAGCATACTTCAAATCGTTGATATTTATAAATTGGTCATCCTTGGAGGAAGCATAAATGCCATCAAATGAGAAGTTACGAGCAGATGATGTAACTCCTATCAAAGTACATATGAACAATGACATTTGGGGGAAAAACAAGCAAGGTATCAAGGGTGTGGCTGTGATGTTTAAGGGAAGGAATTAACATTCCAAAAATTTGTAAGGTCTGGGTTGTTGCAAAATACTTGTGAGTATGTATGAATATTACAGAAGATAATTTTATTTCATTGAAACCAGATTAACTGGGCAAGGACAACAAAGTATTCTACTATATTTAAGCCATCGAGGAGCACAATTTCTTGGAACTACAAGTCGCATAGATGCTGTCAAAATTAGAACATAATTTCATAAATTTCAGTTGCTTGCCAAATTAATGAGGAAACGAGGCACGTGAAGAAGAGATGGACTAAAGGGTGATCAAGTGGTGAGCATAAAGAACGACACTCATAATGAAGATGACGACGAGCTGAGTTGTTGAACGATGGCAAGAATTAAAGCAGCATCTCCAAAGAAAATGCAAGATATGAGCTGATAAACTTTCAAATTGTCCTCCAAATAGGGTTCGGGTCATAGCTACTAATCGAGAAAGAGTGGGTACCAATAAGGTCTTCGAAAGAACCCATAATAAAATGATATGCAGATTGGACCAAAAAGTTCCTACAATGCGAATAATCTAACATCCAATGGGAGAATGGTGATTTTTCAGAAGAATAGCGAGAAATCACATCAACTTTCAATAGGTCAAAATTGGCCCGAACTAACAGCTCATTTCAGAGTCCAAGATCTGAATCAATGATGGTGATCTGATGGTAAAACGGGGAGGTAAAGGAACTCATCTATCATGAAAGAGGGTTGTTGTCTCGTCATTTCCCATGAATCTACGACAACCAAGAAGAATAACACGGTGATCGCCAGAATACTGTGCCATGTAAAGTTAGGCCGAGATCTAAGAGCAGCATTTTACACAGACGTTGTACTAGGACTGCATGATTCAGGCAAATAGCTTGGATGTATAAACTAAAGGGCGTCATGCTAGCTTAGGCAACATGGCAAGGTTAAATATTTTTAAATTACAAAAGCCTAGGAACCAATACATTGTGCACGTGGATATTTCTTATATAATAGATATCATGTATACTTCTTTACGCGCTTCGTTTAATTGCTTCTCTTACCAACCGTTAATGCGTTAACTAATCTGTTTTGTAATGCCTGCAAAAATCTCCTATTTATTCTAGCCAAAAATAGAAAGGAGCCGAGATATGTACCATGCAAAACCACTTCAACAATTCCAAACAATTGGCAGATTGAGTGACGAATTTGAGCTTGTGTATTAGGCCTAAAAGGAATCTCTGATTTCTTAAAATCATTACATTGCCCCGAAACACTCTTGTAGAGATTGGTGGTTAACTTAGTAAAATGCAAGAAAAAACTTTAGGACAAAGAGGGGAGAGGAGACCCCCCTGAAGAATTCCACGTTGTAGCGTGGGTAAGCCAAAATTTATACAATGAAGTTAAAGTGCACAAATGACAAGCAAGGCAAAAAAATGTCACAAAAACTCTTTGGAAAGCCTCAAGCAAGAAACATACGGTAGACAAAAGATCACTCAACCCAGTAAAAGACTTTACTCATATCCAACTTAATAGACATGAGTCCCTCTTTCCCTGGTTTCCTAAGCTTCATACACTGGTGTAATTTATAAGCAATAAGAATATTATCCGTAATTAAACGGCCCAGGATGAAGGCTGACTGAGATTCAAAGATTATATAAGGGATGCAAGGCTGGATCCAATTAGAGAGAACTTTAGAAGCTAAGAGAGAACTTTAGAAGCTAACTTATAAATGACATTCCAAAAACTAATCGGGCAGAATTGGGTAATAAGCTCTGGTTTTATATTTGCTAAATAAGCACACTTCAAGTGTTACTAACAGAAGGACTCAAAGAATTATGAGTAAGCATGTGCAAAATAAAATTAATAACATCTTTGCAAATAATATGTCAATCGTGAGTATGTATGGACATCGGAGAAGACAATTTTATTTCGTTGAAATCAGATTACAGGAAAAATAAAGTATTATGCTATATTTAAGTCATATAGGAGCAAAATCTCTTGAAACTATAAGTCGCGTAGATGCTGTCATAATAGGAAGATAGTTTCATAAATTTCAGCTGCTTGCCAAATTGATTAGGAAACGGGGCCCATTAAGAAAAGATGCACTAAAGAGTGATCAGGTGGTGAGCATAAAAATATAAGGTACAATAAAGAAACAAAAGAGAACTATAAAGAAATAATAAACTAAGTTATACTATGTGAATGGTTAAAAAAATTGTACCATGTGAATTAGTATCAGATGATTAAATTAAAACATTCAAAAAATTTAAGATAGTAAATGTGAATGTTAATATTATCTTACGAGCATAGGTTAGATAAAAATAAATAATGACTACACTGGAATAAAGTGTGGTATAGTCCAAAGAAAAAATAAATGGGAGGAAGAAAATCAGAATGATTTAAGTACATGTATACACAAGATTTTTAAATGAATGTGCAGTGTGCGAAAAATTGGGAGTATTTCACTAAAACTAACAGGGAAAGAAATTCATAAAAATAATTAAAACATTGAAAAAAATATATTACATTAACATATAGATTTGAGCATGTATCTCGATTGAAAATTATGAGACACTATATACATAGTCAACCCTCCATAAAAGAAAACATTATATATCTTATAAATATACTATAATAGGATTTTCATTTTACACATAGTGTTATGGAAAGAATAAGATCACACAAAATGATAAACTTTGTTCAGTCGAAAAAACAAGGAATTTGGCCGAACGCGAAAGCGAAAGAAAAATGAACACAAGGAGCTTTACGTGGTTCGATCAGTGATGATCTACATCCATGGAGGTTCTATGCACCTCAATTCACTTCACTACACAAGCAATTACAAGAATAACCAACAATCTAGTAAAAACCCCAATTCACAAACCGAATTAGAGTATAAACCCTAGAAATCTAATTCTCTCACTAGTGGAATGTAAACAGAGGTAAAACTTGATGAACTAGCTCGCAATTACAAGTGCTTTATATCTGTATAAGTGTTGTAGCTCGTCTCCACATGATGAAGAAGTTATAACAGAAAGAATTTGAAACTGCTACAAGTTGCAGGAATGACTTCTACAACGGTTTCTCATGCAACAGATTATATCCATTGCGCATAGCAGTTAATAACCAACTCAGACCCGGTTCTCCTTAACCCCATTCACTGCTTTGACTCAAAATCTGGTTTCCTGGACCGGTTCTTTCAGATCCAAACCCGGTTCCAGATTCCCAACATCTAATTCTTCATACAACTACTCATTTGATGAAATTGAACTTATGCTCACAAATCTCCACCTCAATGAACTCAAGTGCATTTCCTTACCTCAAACTGCCTTGTTCTTCTAACAGCTTATACACATTGTTCAAGCCTAAGTAGACTTGAGCAATGCACAACTTTGTTCCCAGGAACTGCCTCGGTCAAGAAATTAGCAGCATTGTCTAGAGTATGAACCTTCTTGACTTCCACAGAACCTGAATCTATCACATCTCTTGCAAAATGTAACCTTACATCTATATGCTTGAACTTCTCATGGAATGCTTGGTGTTTAACCAAGTGAAGTACTCTGATTATCACAAAGAATGGTCACACATTTCTCCTTAATTCCCAGATCCCTGAGAATCCCTCTTAGCCACAAAGCTTCCTTGATTGCATCAGTTAATGCAATGTACTATCTTCTATAGTGGACAAAGCCACTACTGACTGTTGCACACTTCTCCAACTAACTGCAGTCCCATATAGTGTAAAACACATAACCAGAAATAGATCTCCTTGTGTCTACATTTCCTGCAGAGTCAGCATCTGCAAATCCCACCAATGGAACAATAACATCAGCTTGTTTTTCAAACTTTAACCCTAAGTTCATTGTTCCTTTTAAGTATCTCAACACCTATTTTAAGGCATCTCAGTGAGCTTTACCAGGATTTGACATGTACCTGCTAACCAAAGATACACAATAGGCCAAGTCAGACCTACTACAGATCATGCCATACATCAAGCTACCAACACCACTTGGATATGGTATATTTTTCATGTAATTCACTTCTTCTGCAGTCTTTGGACTTTGTTCTTTGGACAATTTAAGTTGTTGATTTACTGGAACACTCAGAGCTTTGGCCTCATGCATATGAAACCTCTCCACTACTTTCTGAAGATAATGTCTTTGTGACAACCACAAAATTCCAGAATCCCTATCTCTTAAAATGTTCATGCCCAAAATCTTCTTTGCATCCCCTAGGTCTTTCATGTCAAATTCTGTACCCAACTTCTTCTTCAGCAGCTATATTTTATGCTTACTTTTACTTGCTATAAGCATATCATCAACATACAACAGGAGATACAGTTGATCAGACTTAGAATCCCTATACACAACTATCATATAGACTTCTGATGAACCCTGCCTTCAACATGAACTCATTGAACTTCTTATTCCACTGCCTTGGACTTTGTTTTAACCCATAGAGTGACTTCTTGAGAAAACACACCTTCTCTTCACTTCTTGGAACCACAAAACCTTCAGGTTGTTACATATATATGTTCTCAACCAAGTCACCATGTAGAATGCAGTTTTAACATCTAGTTGTTGTAATTCCATGTCCTCTTGTGTCACTTTGGATAAGAGAAGTTTGATAGAGCAGTGTTTCACCACAGGAGAGAACACCTCATTAAAGTCAATACATTCTCTTTGAGTGAAGCCTCTTGTGGAATAAGGTTTAGTTGTATCAAGTGAGTGAACAAAAGTAGTATGGGGTGTGTGTAGGTTTGAGAACCAGGTTCAAGGCCATAGGAACCGGGTCAGAAACCGAGTTTTGGATCAAGTCAGTGGAAGGTGTATGCTTAAACCGGGTTCGGACTTAGGTGGTTAAGTTTCATAACAGAAATCTGCAACGGATAATAACCGTTGTAGAACCGTTGTCGTTGCCAGCCACTTGCCAAGTTGAAGCCCGTTTTCAAGAAGCGATTATAATTTTTTTCCTCTGAAGATTCGAGTTGAACCATGGTCGCGCTGTCGAGGCACGTCAAATTAGTTATTTATTTCTTAACTATCTTTCCTAATGGTAGGTAGAGTAAGTCAGGGTCGATCCCTTAGGGAACAGGAACTAATTGTATTATTGTACTAACCAGTTTATATAACTAATTATAATAATATAAATATAATACGGGGGGAGTTTTGATGAGATTTAATTAACTAATGCAAATAACAAATAAACTAAAGATGAATTAACTAATGAATAAAAAGTATTCCCGCCTTTAACCCAGTATCCCCCTAGCCTGAATATCCATGTAACTAATGCAACTACTTAACTAATTAGTTCTGAGACCCCGACTCCAAGAATTAACAGGTACGTTTAGCTAACCCTTGTTACCCCTTAAATATAATTAATCATAAGAACTTAGTAATTAATCCTATCCAATTAAGTAGTCCTAGGAGACGCTCGCTAGAACAATATTAATCAAACGCATAGGGAACTAAGGTAACGAAGTAGGTACGGTGTTGTACTCACAAACTCGGTACAAGTGACCGCGACTTTATGTTATCCTAGCGAGTAACCACTTTTTGCTGCTTTTGGGCACAAACGCATAACAATTACGGATTATGAATTCATGACCTAGCGACAGCTATATGCCTATTACTAGGGTGATCAGTCCACATAACAAAAATATAAAAGATAGAGTAATCCAATAACACAAGTAATCTCAGAACATAATTAAGTCAAAATAATTACTGAATAAATTACATAAATAACAGTCTAGGGTCAACATAGTCAAAGACGGGAAAGTAAAGCTTAGCCGATCATAGCGATCGCTAAGAACAAACTAATAAAAGAAAACATAAAACTATAAAAACCCGAATCGCCGAATCTTGAGTCTTCGTGTTCTTCAGAATTCCCAAATCCGAGCTCTGGAATCAATGTCTAAGTTCTCCCTTGATGTCTAGAGCCTTGAGATATTTATAGGAGTACATCTCTAGGATAAAGAGGGATAAAACCTAATTGGAATAGGAAAATAAGTCTAAAATTCGTTTTTGAGCTTGTGGGACAAGTAATGGGCCGACACTGCATTCCTTTTCCAACTTCAAAGCTATTTTTGAGGGTCTTATGTTCATTTTTGGATTTTTCTTCTTTCACACAAAGTTGTAGCTCTTCGAATCCGCTTTCCAACGCCACCAATTTCACCTGAATCGGAGTTGTAAATCTCAAGATATGGCTAAAATACTAGAGGTGTGTCAATCTATCTCGGCCGGGAATGACTGTCCCGGCCGAGACTCTTCTACAGCCTGTAATCCGAATTCTCTGACCTTCTAGCTCGGCCGAGCTCAGTTTCCTGCAGCTTTTGGGGCCATTTTTCTTGGTTTTTGACTTGTGGGACTTGTTCTCAATATCCATTATTAGTCGAGTTCGACTTTTTGGTCTAAATTCACCCAAATAACTTCAAAACAAGTCACAAACATCAAATTGCCCAATAATACAGATATGAGCAATACACGGTCAATTACGCATGCAAATGCCACTAAATAGACACTTAAGTCGACCTATTATGCATGCATAAATAGGTTTAGCAAATTCCCCTAAACTTAAACCTTTGTTCGTCCCGAGCAAAACAAAGCAAAGAAGAAACACAAAAGACACGTATTAAAGGCGACTTTAAGTGGCAAACAAAGTTTCAGAACATATTTTCCTTAGAAAGACAATACGATAATCCGAGCATTTCTGACATAGCAACTTAAACTACTTTCGAGACTCGATACTTTCAACAAGTGATCCTTATCGGTTATGTGTATCACTCATCTCTCAAGTGTATAAGGTAAATTCAATTCACTCACATTGGACTACATGCAGCACCTACCATATGCTTGCCTGTTATCTAAATCAGACCTCGTACTTGACATGTGTGATATAAGATCAGAAAGGTCTTTATTTAGGTTGTAATGTAGGCTTAAGGTAAGGTGGGAAATATTTGGATAAAAGTGACTAATCTTTGGACTAATCGAGTTTTTTCTACTCAACCACCCCTCAAAACAATCACTCAATCCTCACTCTCCAATTTTAGCAAACCTTCCCGCAAGAAAGTTTCTTCACCCCTCAAAAGTACTTACAATAACCTAAGTGCTTTTTCATGCTTCACTTGGGTACCACAATTTTGGGACTACCCAATTTTTCATAAACTCAAGCAATTAAGCACTTTTAGACTCCTAACCTCTCCTTTAAACAAAAAGAATAACACTTATGTACAACGAACTCTTTCTTTTCTTTTTTTTTTTCTTTTTTTTTTTTTCTTTTTCTTTTTTCATATGAATAACTATTCAAACAATGACCAATACATCACACTTTACACCCCCTCCCCCAAACTTGGTTGAAAACCAACGTTTGTGGGGAAAAGAGTGGGATGAATTGGTTCTAAATACATAACACTTAGGAGAGGTTAGTTAAAGCCCGATTCTTTCACCAATCATTTGTATTTCTTTTTTCCTTCCAAATTCTCCAGCTTCACCCAAATTAATTCCCAACTACCTTCCAATCCTCCTCCCTCATACTCACTCTTAGTCCAAATGGGCCAAAGGTTTCATAATGAAAAGATGTGGCTTGTAAAGTAAGGCTGTCACAGAAAAAGCTACATAGCTCAACTGGGCTAACAATGGAAAATGTAATTGGTCATAAAGGAGACATTTAAAGGCTGAATAAATAGGGTCAACATAAAAAACGCCTAATATCATGTCCTACATCACATCATGTTCGACATATTCACAATAGAGACTCTGGGCAAGTTCTAGAGACGACTACACATAACAAAAGAATTCACACCGAAAGAATGTAAATATTATTCCAACGACAGGAGTACAAAATTCGGCTAAAAAACTCACAAGGTTATAGGTGATCATAAGTCTCAAGTACAAGCTCAATTTTATCCTTCGTTACATGTCATGCTCTATCATACGTCATTTTTTCAAATTTTAAGCAAGAATAATGATCATCATTAACTAGTTGCACACTTATCAATTTCCCATATCTTGCCTTAAAAGCACGCAGTTACAAACAATGAACAATCTCGGGTTGACTCAATCCTAGACTCAACTAAAATGCAAAATACATAGCAACTAAACACGACCCAACTCACAAAGACAGGGGCTCACAAGCCAAACGATCAACCAAGTAATTGGCTCACAGGCCAACACTCAATAAATAAACAAGAAACTTGCAGCTAGCACAAAGCAAGAAAATATATGAAAATAAAGCTCAAAGCTCAAAAAGCTTAAAAGCGGCCAAATCGTCCCACTTACACCCCCTACCCCAAACTTGATTAAAAACCACAGTTTGTGGGAAAATAAGGGTACGACTTGGTGCTTACTTACAGTGCTACTACTAAAATGGTGGTTGGAAGCTATGCTTGCTCCATTATTTGGCTATCGCGCCCCACCGGATGTCCTTGTTATATCCATCCTGCTCCACTACTTCTTTGATTTCGAGTAATGTTAGTTCCTACATACTTTTCAAAAACAAGAATAAAACGCATCAAACTAAAAAAAAAAAAGCATTAAATAAAATAAAAATACGATAAACATCGGGTTGCCTCCCGACAAGTGCCTTTGTTTTACGTCGTTGGCTCGACGGGTTCCCTTGTCCCTTAGCGTTTAGTCCATGGCGGTTTCCACCTTGGCCCTGACCAATTTAAGCATGATACTTCCTTCATTTTCTCACGCTCTTTTCTATGATGCTTCCAAGATATGGAGTATTCAATTTATCCCTGCAGAAAGTAGCACTTCAACAAGCACATAGGATGACCCAAAGATTACGAATAGTAATGAAAATAAATAATACTAATTAACATTAGAAAATACGTAACTAAAATAGTAGAGAATGTGGTTAACACAAGATACACAATTAATTTCAACTGTTCCCCTGCAATGGCGCCAAAATTTGACCGCACTGTCGGGTGCAGTCAAATAAGATGTTTATTTACCTAACCTTCTTTCCTAATAGTAGATAGAGTAAGTTAGGGTCGATCCCTTAGGAAACAGGAACTAATTGTATTATTGTACTAACCAATTTATATAACTAATTATAATAATATAAATATAATATGGGGGGAGTTTTGATGAGATTTAATTAACTAATGCAAATAATAAGTAAACTAAAGATGAATTAACTAATGAATAAAAAGTATTCCCGCCTTTAACCCAGTATCCCCCTAGCCTGAATATCCATGTAATTAATGCAACTACTTAACTAATTAGTTCTGAGACCCCTACTCCAAGAATTAACAGGTACGCTTAGCTAACCCTTGTTACCCCTTAAGTATAATTAATCATAAGAACTTAGTAATTAATCCTATCCAATTAAGTAGTCCTAGGAGACGCTCGCTAGAACAATATTAATCAAACGCATAGGGAACTAAGGTAACGAAGTAGGTACGGTGTTGTACTCACAAACTCGGTACAAGTGACCGCGACTTTATGTTATCCTAGCGAGTAACCAATTTTTGCTACTTTTGGGCACAAACGCATAACAATTACGGATTATGAATTCATGACCTAGCGACAGCTATATGCCTATTACTAGGGTGATCAGTCCACATAACAAACATATAAAAGATAGAGTAATCCAATAACACAAGAAATCTCATAACATAATTCAGTCAAAACAATTACTGAATTAATTACATAAATAACAGTCTAGGGTTCAACATTGTCAAAGATGGGAAAGTAAAGCTTAGCCGATCATAGCGATCGCTAAGAACAAACTAATAAAAGAAAACATAAAACTATAAAAACCCAAATCGCCGAATCTTGAGTCTTCGTGTTCTTCAGAATTCCCAAATCCGAGCTCTTGAATCAATGTCCAAGTTCTCCCTTGATGTCTAGAGCCTTGAGATATTTATAGGAGTACATCTCTAGGATAAAGAGGGATAAAACCTAATTGGAATAGGAAAATAAGTCTAAAATTCGTTTTTGAGCTTGTGGGCCAAGTAATGGGCCGACACTGCATTCCTTTTCCAACTTCAAAGCTATTTTTGAGGGTCTTATGGTCATTTTTGGATTTTTCTTCTTTCAAGCAAAGTTGTAGCTCTTCGAATCAGCTTTCCAACGCCACCAATTTCACCTGAATTAGAGTTGTAAATCTCAAGATATGGCTAAAATACTAGAGGTGTGTCAATCTATCTCGGCCGAGAATGACTGTCCCAGCCGTGACTCTTCTACAGCCTGAAATCCGAATTCTCTGACCTTCTAGCTCGGCCGAGCTCAGTTTCCTGCAGCTTTTGGGGCCATTTTTCTTGGTTTTTTACTTGTGGGACTTGTTCTCAACATCCATTATTAGTCGAGTTCGACTTTTTGGTCTAAATTCACCCAAATAACTTCAAAACAAGTCACAAACATCAAATTGCCCAATAATACAAATATGAGCAATACACGGTCAATTACGCATGCAAATGCCACTAAATAGACACCTAACTCGACCTATTATGCACGCATAAATAGGTTTAGCAAATTCCCCCAAACTTAAACCTTTGTTCGTCCCGTGCAAAACAAAGCAAAGAAGAAACACAAAAGACACGTATTAAAGGCCACTTTAAGTGGCAAACAAAGTTTCAGAAAATATTTTCATTAGAAAGACAATACGATAATCCGAGCATTTCTGACATAGCAACTTAACCTACTTTCGAGACTCGATACTTTCAACAAGTGATCCTTACCGGTTAAGTGTATCACTCATCTCTCAAGTGTATAAGGTAAATTCAATTCACTCACATTGGATTACATGCAGCGCCTACCATATGCTTGCCTGTTGACACGTCGGTTTCTAACCTAGTGTTCCGCAAGTGTACGGATGTAGGTGTAGTACTATTGTCAAGGTCGATCCCACAAGGAATAGTTTTAGGTAATTTGATACCCTAATACTCTAGGAATGTCCTAACTAGATACTAAGTTGCAAAAGATTGATTTTACTAATTAAAATACTTAATTAAATATAACTTCAACTTAGGAAACGTAAAAACTAACAATCAAAGAGAAAAGATCCTAACTAGATACTAAGTTGCAAAAGATTGATTTTACTAATTAAAATACTTAATTAAATATAACTTCAACTTAGGAAACGTAAAAACTAACAATCAAAGAGAAAAGGTATCCTAGGGCTTCGATTTCAGGATATTAATTCAATGTCAGATATAATTAACCTATTAATTTACCAATTCTAATGTTTATTAGGCGGCACGACAATAATCTAATCCTTCTCTCGAAGCGATTAAACCGTTGATTAATTAAGCTAATTACCCTCTCGAGTCAATTAAACCTAATAACTCCCAAACGATCCTAAGCCACGGCCTACACAGTCATAGACAACTGCGCTCTATGTTCTGATAACGATTCCCTCCTCTCGAAGCGGAATTGTTAAACTAAATTACTAAATCTAGGTGATCAAGCTAAATTCAGTTTTAAGCACAAACATAGAGATAAAACACATAAAGAACGGAATTAAATAGATTAAATCATAATTAAACCATTGTCATAAAAATCCCTACTTTCTAACCCTAGGACACGAATAGCTTAGCTACTCATGCCTAGTAATAATCCAATACAAAATTCTAATAAAAACATTGTAAAGAATTAAAACTAAGAACAGAATAATTAAACCCGGATGACTCCGTCTCGATGATCTTCGTCTTCCTTGTCCTCCAAGACTTCTTCTAGGTGGAATAATGTAATTGATGTTCTTCCGTCATTCCCTTTTTCCTAGAGCTTGGGGTCCTTTTTATAGAGTTGGGAACGAATCTTGGGGAAGATAAGATCAAAATCCTATTAAAAATAGGAAATCTTCGCAGAAAAATCCTTTTGACACGGCCGTGTTGCTTAACTGACACGGCCGTGTTGCTTCGCAAATTTCTCTTTTCCAGCAACAATTTGACACGGCCGTGTTGCTTTGTGACACGGCCGTGTTCTATTCCAGACTCAACAGCACGTTATGGACCACTTTTGACACGGCCGTGTTGCTTTGTGACGCGGCCGTGTCGGTTCTTGCCCCGTTTTGCTCCTGGACCGGTTCAAGCCGGTTCGGACTGGTTTGGACCGGTTTTTGGACGGTTCTCACTCTTTTGGGCCGGTTTTCATTCTTTTCCAACTTGTTTCCTCGTCCGGTAGCCTGAAAATGCTCAAAATACCTTAAAACAAGTCGAAACACGTCAAATGACCCAAATATTATTAATATAAATAATTACCGGTCAAATATGCACATAAATGATATAAAATATGATCCTAAATCGACCTAAATACATGCATAAGTAACGTGTTATCACCTGTTATCTAAATCAGACCTCGTACTTGACATGTGTGATATAAGATCAGAAAGGTCTTTATTTAGGTTGTAATGTAGGCTTAAGGTAAGGTGGGAAATATTTGGATAAAAGTGACTAATCTTTGGACTAATCGAGTTTTTTCTACTCAACCACCCCTCAAAACAATCACTCAATCCTCACTCTCCAATTTTAGCAAACCTTCCCGCAAGAAAGTTTCTTCACCCCTCAAAAGTACTTACAATAACCTAAGTGCTTTTTCATGCTTCACTTGGGTACCACAATTTTGGGACTACCCAATTTTTCATAAACTCAAGCAATTAAGCACTTTTAGACTCCTAACCTCTCCTTTAAACAAAAAGAATAACACTTATGTACAACGAACTCTTTCTTTTCTTTTTTTTTTCTTTTTTTTTCTTTTTCTTTTTTCATATGAATAACTATTCAAACAATGACCAATACATCACACTTTACACCCCCTCCCCCAAACTTGGTTGAAAACCAACGTTTGTGGGGAAAAGAGTGGGATGAATTGGTTCTAAACACATAACACTTAGGAGAGGTTAGTTAAAGCCCGATTCTTTCACCAATCATTTGTATTTCTTTTTTTCCTTCCAAATTCTCCATCTTCACCCAAATTAATTCCCAACTACCTTCCAATCCTCCTCCCTCATACTCACTCTTAGTCCAAATGGGCCAAAGGTTTCATAATGAAAAGATGTGGCTTGTAAAGTAAGGCTGTCAAAGAAAAAGCTACATAGCTCAACTGGGCTAACAATGGAAAATGTAATTGGTCATAAAGGAGACATTTAAAGGCTGAATAAATAGGGTCAACATAAAAAACGCCTAATATCATGTCCTACATCACATCATGTTCGACATATTCACAGTAGAGACTCTGGGCAAGTTCTAAAGACGACTACACATAACCAAAGAATTCACACCGAAAGAATGTAAATATTATTCCAACGACAGGAGTACAAAATTCGGCTAAAAAACTCACAAGGTTATAGGTGATCATAAGTCTCAAGTACAAGCTCAATTTTATCCTTCGTTACATGTCATGCTCTATCATACGTCATTTTTTCAAATTTTAAGCAAGAATAATGATCATCATTAACTAGTTGCACACTTATCAATTTCCCATATCTTGCCTTAAAAGCACGCAGTTACAAACAATGAACAATCTCGGGTTGACTCAATCCTAGACTCAACTAAAATGCAAAATACATAGCAACTAAACACGACCCAACTCACAAAGACAGGGGCTCACAAGCCAAACGATCAACCAAGTAATTGGCTCACAGGCCATACAACTATGGCTCACAGGCCAACACTCAATAAATAAACAAGAAACTTGCAGCTAGCACAAAGCAAGAAAATATATGAAAATAAAGCTCAAAGCTCAAAAAGCTTAAAAGCGGCCAAATCGTCCCACTTACACCCCCTACCCCAAACTTGATTAAAAACCACTGTTTGTGGGAAAATAAGGGTACGACTTGGTGCTTACTTACAGTGCTACTACTAAAATGGTGGTTGGAAGCTATGCTTGCTCCATTATTTGGCTATCGCGCCCCACCGGATGTCCTTGTTATATCCATCCTGCTCCACTACTTCTTTGATTTCGAGTAATGTTAGTTCCTACATACTTTTCAAAAACAAGAATAAAACGCATCAAACTAAAAAAAAAAAGCATTAAATAAAATAAAAATACGATAAACATCAGGTTGCCTCCCGACAAATGCCTTTGTTTTACGTCGTTGGCTCGACGGGTTCCCTTGTCCCTTAGCGTTTAGTCCATGGCGGTTTCCACCTTGGCCCTGACCAATTTAAGCATGATACTTCCTTCATTTTCTCACGCTCTTTTCTATGATGCTTCCAAGATATGGAGTATTCAATTTATCCCTGCAGAAAGTAGCACTTCAACAAGCACATAGGATGACCCAAAGATTACGAATAGTAATGAAAATAAATAATACTAATTAACATTAGAAAATATGTAACTAAAATAGTAGAGAATGTGGTTAACACAAGATACACAATTAATTTCAACTGTTCCCCTGCAATGGCGCCAAAATTTGACCGCACTGTCGGGTGCAGTCAAATAAGATGTTTATTTACCTAACCTTCTTTCCTAATAGTAGGTAGGGTAAGTTAGGGTCGATCCCTTAGGAAACAGGAAATAATTGTATTATTGTACTAACCAATTTATATAACTAATTATAATAATATAAATATAATATGGGGGGAGTTTTGATGAGATTTAATTAACTAATGCAAATAATAAGTAAACTAAAGATGAATTAACTAATGAATAAAAAGTATTCCCGCCTTTAACCCAGTATCCCCCTAGCCTGAATATCCATGTAACTAATGCTACTACTTAACTAATTAGTTCTGAGACCCCTACTCCAAGAATTAACAGGTACGCTTAGCTAACCCTTGTTACCCCTTAAGTATAATTAATCATAAGAACTTAGTAATTAATCCTATCCAATTAAGTAGTCCTAGGAGACGCTCGCTAGAACAATATTAATCAAACGCATAGGGAACTAAGGTAACGAAGTAGGTACGGTGTTGTACTCACAAACTCGGTACAAGTGACCGCGACTTTATGTTATCCTAGCGAGTAACCAATTTTTGCTACTTTTGGGCACAAACGCATAACAATTACGGATTATGAATTCATGACCTAGCGACAGCTATATGCCTATTACTAGGGTGATCAGTCCACATAACAAACATATAAAAGATAGAGTAATCCAATAACACAAGAAATCTCATAACATAATTCAGTCAAAACAATTACTGAATTAATTACATAAATAACAGTCTAGGGTTCAACATTGTCAAAGATGGGAAAGTAAAGCTTAGCCGATCATAGCGATCGCTAAGAACAAACTAATAAAAGAAAACATAAAACTATAAAAACCCAAATCGCCGAATCTTGAGTCTTCGTGTTCTTCAGAATTCCCAAATCCGAGCTCTTGAATCAATGTCCAAGTTCTCCCTTGATGTCTAGAGCCTTGAGATATTTATAGGAGTACATCTCTAGGATAAAGAGGGATAAAACCTAATTGGAATAGGAAAATAAGTCTAAAATTCGTTTTTGAGCTTGTGGGCCAAGTAATGGGCCGACACTGCATTCCTTTTCCAACTTCAAAGCTATTTTTGAGGGTCTTATGGTCATTTTTGGATTTTTCTTCTTTCAAGCAAAGTTGTAGCTCTTCGAATCAGCTTTCCAACGCCACCAATTTCATTTGAATTAGAGTTGTAAATCTCAAGATATGGCTAAAATACTAGAGGTGTGTCAATCTATCTCGGCCGAGAATGACTGTCCCAGCCGTGACTCTTCTACAGCCTGAAATCCGAATTCTCTGACCTTCTAGCTCGGCCGAGCCTTACTAGCTCGGCTGAGCTGAGTTTCCTGCAGCTTTTGGAGCCATTTTTCTTGGTTTTTGACTTGTGGGACTTGTTCTCAACATCTATTATTAGTCGAGTTCGACTTTTTTATCTAAATTCACCCGAATGCAGTGTCGGCCCATTACTTGGCCCACAAGCTCAAAGCTATTTTTGAGAATCTTATGGTCATTTTTTGATTTTTCTTCTTTCATCCAAAGTTGTAGCTCTTCGAATCAGCTTTCCAACGCCACCAATTTCACCTCAATCAGAGTTGTAGATCTCAAGATATGGCTAAAATACTAGAGGTGTGTCAATCTGTCTCGGCCGAGAATGACTGTCCCGGCCGAGACTCTTCTACAGCCTGAAATCCGAATTCTCTGACCTTCTAGCTCGGCCGAGACTTACTTGCTCGGCCGAGCTCAGTTTCCTGCAGCATTTGGGGCCATTTTTCTTGGTTTTTGACTTGTGGGACTTGTTCTCAACATCCATTATAAGTCGAGTTCGACTTTTTGGTCTAAATTCACCCAAATAACTTCAAAACAAGTCACAAACATCAAATTGCCCAATAATACAAATACGAGCAATACACGGTCAATTACGCATGCAAATGCCACTAAATAGACACTTAACTCGACCTATTATGCACGCATAAATACGTTTACCAAACCACATACTTAAACTAGTTTCTCTCATTCGTACTATTAGAGTTGTATCATTTTCCCTAAATTCGTGTTACTGTAGAGAGAGAATTAGAAGCTAGGGTTCGTTTACCCTAAATCGGTTCCAGATTTGGGTATTTTCTAGTTTCAGCTTAATTCTTGTAATCTCTTCAACAATTTAGTGAATTGAGGTGCAGTGAACCTCCATGGATGTAGATCTTCTTGATCGAACCACATAAAAGTTTGTCCAATTTCATTTCTGTTTCTGTGTTGTTGTTTGTGAAGCCATAATTTTTTCAGTTTTGGAGTGAATAACTCAAAGTTGTTCGACCCAATTTCTTCAAGTTTCAACCGAACACAATTCTGAGATTTTATGTGATTAGATTTTCAAGTCTTGTTCACAAGAAATTGGCGCCGTCTGTGGGAATCTTTCTCACACAAGAAGAAGAAGAAGAAGAATGTCAGGGATGAAGATAGATTTGGATAAGTTTTCTGGCAAGAATGACTTTGCATTATGGAAGATTGAAATGAATGTTGTTCTTGTGCAGAACGGACTCTCCGATGCTCTCAAGTCTGTGGATCAATGGATTGAAGCTGAGAAGCCCAAGTTTGCAGAGGTGGATGAAAAGGCTTTGAGCCTGATCATTTTGTGTTTGGGTGACAAGCCATTGGGGGAAATTTCCAGATGCAAGACTGCATTGGAGGCGTGGGGAAAATTAGAGGAACTCTACCAATCAAAGTGTGTGTCAAACAAACTGTTCCTCAAGCAGAAGTTGTTAGCCTTCAAGAAGGTGGATGACAAGGTAATTTCTGATCAACTTGATGAGTTTACAAAGTTGATTGATGAACTGGAAGACCTGGAGGTCAAAATTGAAGAGGATGACAAGGCATTGATGGTGTTAAATGCACTCCCAAAGTCAATGGAGAGCTTCAAAGATACTCTTATGTTTGGGAGAACAGACAAGCTGAGCTATGACTCAATAATCATTGCTCTGAAGACAAAATGCCTTCAAAATCATGCTGATAAGAAACCAAGCCAATCTAGAGAAGGTTTGAATGTCAAATTCAAGCCAAATAATAAGAAGAAGAAAGTTCAATCTTCAAAGGATTCTAAAGGTACTTCTGATGGTTCCAAAGGATCTGGATCTTGGGTGGAGAACAGGAAGTGTTTCAAGTGTAAACAAGTGGGACATCTAAAGAAAGATTGTCCTCAAAAGAAGAAGAAGAAGAAGGAAGGCCAAGGAGCTGCTGCAGCAGTTGAACATCAAGTAGATAATCCAGAAGTATTGAATATCTCAAATTCAAGGATGGAGAATGAGGGGGTATTAGACACTGGCTGTTCTTTCCACATGTGCCCACATGAGCATTGGTTCCAAGAGCTCAAGAAGGAAGATTGGGGATGTTTTCTACTTGGAAATGATCACTCCTGCAGAGTTCAAGGCATTGGCTCAGTCAAGATCACCAAGTTTGATGGTGTGACTAGAACCATCTCCAATGTAAGGTATGTTCCTGATTTAAAGAGAAATTTACTCTCCTTAGGGTCCCTTAATGCCACTGGATGTGAGTTCAACACAATAGGGGGGTTTCTAAACATCACCAAAGGTAAGAAACTGGTTATCAAGGGTAGGAAACACAATGATTTGTTTATCTTGATAGGGCAACCTGTTCTTGCTAGAGTAGATAGTGTTTTGGGTAAATCTGACCTTATAGTTTGGCATAAGAGGCTTGGTCATATAGAGAAGAGATGTTTAAAAGAACTATCAAGAAGGGGGGTAATTAGTATAGGGACATAAACATTGGAGTGTTGTGATAAATGTGCACTAGGCAAGTCTAAAAAATTTCCTTATGGAAAAGGTGTATATTCAACTCAGGAATGCTTTGATTATGTGTATTATGATATCTGGGGTCCCTCAAGGACAGAAACACATGGTGGAGGAAGATATTTCATGATAATTATTTATGATTTCAGTATGAAGATGTGGGTGTTTGTGCTAAGGAACAAAAGTGATGCATTCATGAAGTTCAAATCATGGTTGATTCAAATGGAGAACTTAAGGGGCAAGAAACTAAAGCATTTGAGGACTGACGATGGCCTAGAGTATCTATCCACTGAATTCAATGAGCTATGTGAAGAGAAGGGGATAACAAGGCACAAAATCGTGCTAATGAATCCACAACAAAATGGTGTTGCTGAAAGGTTCAATAGAACTCTTCTGGAGAGGGTGAGATGTATGTTGCTTGATGCTGGATTGCCTAAGGTGTTTTGGGGAGAGACAGTGAACACAACATGCTATCTCATCAACAAATCACCATCATCATCACTTGGTTTCAAGACACCTGATGAAGTATGGAATGGAAGAATAAGTGATTATACTGCCTTGAAAGTGTTTGGTTGTCTCGCCTTTGCTCACATCAAGCAAGATAAGCTGGATCCAAGGGCAATCAGGTGTGTATTCTTGGGATATCCAGATGGGATAAAAGGATACAGGTTGTGGTGCTTAAAACCTGGAAATCAAAAGCTCATTGTAAATAGAGATGTGAAGTTCAATGAGGGTGTCATGGGATATACTTCCACTGGAAGTGTGAAGGAGTTTCGAGAGGCTGTAGAAGATGGAAAGATATCAGTTGAGGTGGAGTGTTCACATGATAACACTCAACCACCGGAAGAACAAGGAGATCACCAAGCAAGTTCAAGTTCTTCTGAAGATGATGAAGTTCAGCCTTGAACACCAAAACCTCAGAAATTATAGTATTGGCAGGGATAGACCAAGGAGGCAAATTCAAAAGCCAGACTTCTATTAGAAACTGACTTGGACTGGTACAACTCCTCCAACTTGGTCCATGCCTCGATTGTAGTCTTGCATCTGGATATCTCTCTCAAAGGCTTATCCCCAAGACATAGAATGATTTGGCTTAATGCTTTCTGATCCACATCACCTTATTTGGGCTTATCAGCCTCCACCCACTGATCTACAGGCTTGAGGGCATTTGATAACCCATTTTGCACCAATATGGCCTTCAACTTGATCTTCCATAGAGAGAAATCATTCTTCCCAGAAATCTTGTCCAAATCCATCTTCTTTCCTGCCATTCTCCTCTCCTTCTTGTGTGAGAATCCTTCCCACAGACGGTGCCACTTTTTATGGAAAGAACAAGATGACACAAAATGATAAACTCTGTTTTGGAAAAACCCAGGAATTTGGCCGAACACACGCGAACACAGAAAACGAAAGAAAAATGAACACAAGGAATTTACGTGGTTTGATCAGTGATGATCTACATCCACGGAGGTTCTATGCACCTCAATTCATTTCACTACACAAGCAACTACAAGAATAACCAAGAATCTAGTAAAAACCCCAATTCATAAGCCGAATTAGAGTATAAATCCTAGAAATCTAATTCTCTCACTAGTGTAATGTAAACAGAGGTAAAACTTGATAAAATAGCTCGCAATTACAAGTGCTTTATATCTGTATAAGTGTTTTAGATCGTCTCCACGTGATGAGGAAGTTATAACAAAAAGAAGTTGAAACTGCTGCAAGTTGCGGAAACGGCTTCTACAATGGTTTCTCTTGCAACGGATTATATCCGTTGCGCATAGCAGTTAATAACCGACTCAGACCCGATTCTCCTTAACCCCTTTCACTGCTTTAACTCAGAATCTGGTTTCCTGAACCGGTTCTTTTAGATCCAAACCCGATTCCAGATTCCCAACATCTTATTCTTCATATAAATACTCACTTGATGAAATTGAACTTATGCTCTCACATAGTTTTCAAACTTCAATGTAGAATTGAAGAAATAATTAAGCGAACTGAAATAAGCAATCGAAATCAATAAGTAAATTATACAAAAAGAAGTTATACTACTAACTAATGATAAAAAAATTAAAAAAAAAAGTTTTCATAACAGAAGCTATGTCGGATTATGATACAAGTTGTTGAAAATTTTTCCTCACATTAAAATATACAAATGATTTTATTTACAAATGTATGTTCAAATCAGAATTATTAATTAAAGAAATTAGAGAAAGTATGTTAGGCCTAATATTCGTGTGTGTATCTAACAAATATTGAACTTATGGATGTCAGTTGATGATGTAATAAGACCAATGACTTTGTATCTTTTGTTCAATGGAAATCAATATCTTCATTATTATATAGTTTTTTTCAGCCATCGTATAACTTTATTTCTGATATATTGATGATGCATGAGTCTATCTATATTGAAAAGTGAACAATAATTAGAATATATCAAACTTTATATATATAGTAGAAAATTGTGTAAGAATAATACATTATATCAAGGTATGTCGTTTTTAAGAATCTTTTAACATTATTATAACGTGTTTTGCTAAACTAAGATTTTTTAACCTTTTTTTTCTCTTTTATGATTATTTTCAATTTTTATTTGATTTTGGATCGTGTTTGCTCAATCGATTAAATCTTTCATATTTTTTTCTGGCACTGAATAAAAGAAGTTGTGTATATATATTACCATGATTAATAACTACATTCAGTTTTATTAGAATCATCAACCAATATCACCATACAAAATACTTTTGATTAGAAAAAAATATAGTGGTCACGTGATTGATATATATATATATATATATCTATACTTGTAATAAAGGAAATTTTGGTGAGAATATCCTGTATGTTTCCACTATTTAGGAAAATAATCTTTAACTTTTGAGTTTGTAATAATGTCTTGTATGTCGCAAAAATATAGTGAAAATGTTGTATGACTGGTAGCAACAAGTTGGTCAAAGGATGATGTGACGGTCAAAAGCTGATGTGGCAATTTCCAATGTATTATTAATATATTATTTTTTTAAATTATATTATGAATTATAAAATAACTAAATAAAAACCTAAAAATGACGTTATCTTCTTCCTTCTTCCTCACCCTATGGAATGAAAATGCATCCATTTGTGTTGGTTTTGATATCTTGCTCCATTTAGTGAAAAGTATCTCGTCTTTGGTTCATCTAGCTATCTCTTACAACATTTCCAAAAGGCTTGATCCTCTGTGCAAATTCAAACACTACTGTGCGGTAAGTTTTAAATAAGCTTGTCAAAATTGAATAACACCCGCCCCCATCTCCAGTAGTCGATGATCAACGTCCAAACTCATCAAATTTGACAATGCTATTGTTTATTCTTGTATTTACAACTAAGGTTGCATGTTTTGGGTGGGGGTTTTGACGGAGGAGTCGAGTTTGGGGTGAGGCGTGAGGAGGAAGGGGGTGGGTGGGTGAGGGTTTTGGTCCGGGGCCGGGTTGGGGTAGGGAAAAGAAAGGAAGAAGAAAGAAGATGGACCTCATTTTCCTCTTTTTCTATAGTTTATTACAATCTTCTTTAAAAAAAAAAAAAAAAACGTCTATAAATAGAAACTGCAACATTTTCCCACTCATTTTAGATTTCCAAATCTGGATGTAGCAATTATGGTCACATAAAATTAGGAGCACGATTAATGAAATTCTGTTAGCACGATTAATGGATTTTGGATGGTAGGACTGTGCACGGAGCTTGGAGATAACAAAATCGAACCGAAATCTAGGTCGAATAAGTTTTGAACCGAAAAATTCGTTGACCATTTGACTTTAACCGAACTGAACTGATAAGTTTTTTTTTTTGTGCGAATTTTGATATTTCTCAAATTTTCGAATCGGAAATCGTACCGAACTGTATTGAACCGAATAAAATAACTAATTATAAATTTTGAAATATATTATCTCTAAAAGATTAATTTAAATAAGAATTAAAAATTACATTATTCATAATTTTGTGGTTAGTTATATTTAACATAAATAATTAGAGAACCTACAAGTTATTGAGTGGGAAACAAATTTGATGTAGTTAGACGTTAATGTAGTTTATTCAAATTGAATCTATTATTCAAAATATAAAAAAATTCTAGCTATCCAAATTGAACCGTTCCGTTAGATTAGAAATTATGAACCAAATCGTCTCCAAAAAAATAAAATCCTACATACCGTACCGATTTTTTGGATTAGTTTTGGATAATTATTTTTAAATAATCGAAGTTTTGTATGGATCTGGATATTCTTAAATATTCAATCTACACCGTGCACACCTCTAATAGATGGGCTATATTTTATTCCTATTTCTGGGCAGGATTACATCTTTCCATTTAATATACCATACATTGCACCTTAATTTATGTTTTATGACAGAATTAGCCTTTTCATTTAATTTACCGTATATATTGCCTCTTCATTTATGTTTTATGGAAGGAATACTTTTTTCATTCTTAGAATTAATATATAAGTCTCAGAATATCTATATTTTCCATATGTGGATTAATTTCCAAAATCAGTTCAATATTTCCGTAAATAGAAAAGTTACACTCGATTAGTCTGTTAATTCAACAAATTCCAGAAAAATGTTCAATCAATCAGTCATTCAATTTGGCTAAATACCAGCATATAAAGTAAAAATATACACATTTAACAATCTATCAATTGAATCAGCTTATAATATAACCATTACGATAATTAACAATAAAGATGATTTACAAGAAATTTACTAAAATCGAGGATAAGGAGTATTGGAAGAGGCTATGAAGGTGGTGGAGTCTGGTGCGATTAATCTGGAGTCGGCAGCGAAAATGGCGGTTTAGCGGTCAATGAGTGGTGAACAGAGCGGTGAATCCACAACTTCCTTAACCGGCAGTGGCATGTGGGATTTGACGCGTATTGGCTAAATATTTTGGATGGCTTCGTCGGGTTTTGGGTGACACCGCGCGTGAGATATCTGGGAGAGTTTTGGTGTTACCACTTTCAAAATGTGACTTTTGGTTTATAGTTAGCATTGATCTTTATTGGTCCGATTATCAATTGATGTGCAATTTTTTGTTTTTTTAGCTTAATTACTATGTTTGGGAGTCTTATTATGTGGTTGAAAAAATTGAAAATTTTGAGTTTTGAGTTTTACTAATAAAAATCACCCTATTTATGTTATAGCACCATATTTGTGTCAACAGAAATAATATATATATATATATATATATATATATATATATATATATTCTAATAAATATGAATGTTCCATAACTTACTCAAATTTATATATTTTTCATTGCACTATTGTTTCATTAACATAATTTTTTTATATCTTATTATATATTGAATGTAATATTTAATTATATTAATATATAAAAAAGATTTTTTCATTTACATTTGTAGAACGTGCATCGCACGTAGAGACTACTAATCTATATATATATATATATATATATATATATATATATATATATATATAGTCTATATTGAATCAAAAGAAAAAAGAAAAAAAATTAAAAAATATGCAATGTTTAAGGGTCGAACACGAGACCTTAGCATATGCAACCTCTTGTTAGTAAACCAAATGCAACGTTAAATATATATCCAATTTCGAAATTGAACTGGGTAGAGTATAATAAGCTTATTGTGTGTTGGGTGCACCCAAGATCTACTCTAAAATTTAAGGATAGCTAAGTAATTTAAAAATTTTAAGTGTCTTTTTAGATAACAAAAATATCAATAAATTGCTAAAGTTAGCCACCATTGGTTCACTACCAGAAAACTGTCAAATTCAAACGGAAAAATTTCAGCAGAACATAAATCCATTCGAAATTTTAAAATTTCCAACAATAATTCCAACGATAAGAGAGCCGTTGGAATTTTGGAAATAATTCCAACGACTTTTGCCATTGGAATAACCGTTGGAAAAAAATTCCAACGACCAAAAGAATCGATGAAAATAATTCCAACGGCAGAAGCCGTTAGAATAGGTGTTGGAAAAAAAATTCCAACGATATGAGGCTCCATTGGAATTGCCGTTGGAATCATTTCTCCATTGGAATGTAATTGTTGGAACAAAAAATTCCAACTGTCACTTTTTCAACGGCAGAAAAACTGTTGAAATTTCCATTGGAATTTAAATTCCAATGGAAAGAAAAATGATTCCAGTGACAATTCCAACGGAGCCTCTTATGGTTGGAATTTTTTTTCCAACAACTATTCCAACGGTTTCTGCCGTTAAAATATTTTTCCAACAGTTATTCCAGCGGCAAAAGCCGTTGAAATTATTTCCAAAATTCAAATGGCTCATCTTACCATTGGAATTACTGTTGGAAATTCTAGAAATTCCAACGAATTTATACACCGTTAGAATTCAGCAATTTTCTTGTAGTGTTTGACAAGAAATAGTTGGAACAACATAAAGTAATATAAAAAAAACACTAAGAAGCACAAAATTATTATTTTAGACATAGTAAATTAGACATATCATTATTGTGTTAGACAAATATGTACGAACTAAAATGATTTGGAATTTGTCACTAATCTTTTGGTGAGAGCTCCAAGAAATGAGCAACTCAATGTTGAAAAACTCAGATGACTGAATCTTCAAAATGGACACCATGAAAATAGATATCCCATTATTTCGAGGACATATGTTACTTATTAATGCGAGACGAGAACTCTCATACAGAGAGATTATAAAATTATTTTTTTCTTGTTTATCTAAAGTAATTATTTATACAAAATTGCATTTTTTGTTTTATTTTATTCCCAACTAATATGTTTCTACTATAAGTATTACATGGAAAAAAATGTTATATTATTAAATAAAAAACTTTATATTGTTAAACAAACAATAAATCAAAAGTAAGTTGAATAAGTTTCTTACTATTGGTAATACAGTACAAAAGTAATTTTTCTTTCAAATTTAATTATAATGAAATCATACAAGATGAAGTTACAATTTATTATTTTTAATTTATCTCTAACTATAATATATGTGCAAGACATAATACACATAAACAAATATTTGGATAAAAGGCTTCAAAGACAAATATAATAAAATATTTTTAAGTTATACTATAAAGTATTTTATTTCTATCATTTTTAGTAACTACAATATTTTCTCCATAAATATGAGGGAAAATAAAAGGTATTATTTTTTAAAATTAATAAGATAATTTGTAGTGTTAGTAATATACTAGTAATATTAGAAAGAAAAACAGGAAGACCTCAACCAAAAACAATATAGTTTTAAAATCTCTAAATTAATATTAAATACTAATATTATTAGATTAATTTTTTTTTTTTAGTAAAAAAGAAAAGTATGTTAGAGACTACTAAAATGTAATATGTATCAAAATTTCTAGAAGAATCTCACTTAATATATACTAACTTTTCGATGATAAAGAAAATTATAATTATTTTTAGTCCAATATGAAAGAAAAATATGTTTTTATTATTTTTTCATCATATTTATATTATAAGTATTAAGAAAAGAAACCATTTTTTATTAAATTAAAAAAATTAAAGGTATATAAAATTTAATAATTAGCATTCTTAATAAAATATGAAAATTATATTCTTATGATTTTCTGAAACTTATTCTTTTCAATAGATCCGAGGGACTGGGAAATGGTAGATCTTCCAAATCCCAAAATTTAAATATATTTTTTTAATAAATCGAAATGAGATCGTTCAATTTTAAAATTATTCTTAGTATTTATTATTACATGTTAAAAGTAGTTAAGTGATTTGCAAATTTCCAAGTTTGGTCCTTTTTATAGGCATTCTTTGTATTTATTATTAAATGTTAAAAGTAGTTAAATGATTTATAGATTTTATGTATTTATTTATTTGGTATTGAAAAGTAAGAGGCCTACTATATCTCAAATTCTTTTAAAAAACCTACATATTTGGATTATTTTTCTTATGTACTTTTGAATACATCTAATTTTAAAATAAATTAGTTTCACACATGCATTGATATAAACAGTTTTAAATGATATCTAGACAATATATAAATAAAAGATATATTGCATACTTTTAAAGTAGGCAATTTTGCAAAACAATATTATTAGCATACTATAACTGAAATATTTATACTATAAGTGTTATGGAAAGAGTGTTGAGTATGGAGCCTGAATTGTGTCACAAGGATCGCGCCCTCGATAGGGTGGTCGCGGTCGAGACAAAAGGGCTCCTATTTCTGCTATTGCACTGACATGGTAACACGATCGCGATAGGCTACGACACGGTCGCAACAAAAGCTGCTTGGTTAAGCTGGCGGAGCGTTTGACGAAATCAACCACGACGAGGTATCGCGACAGTTGAGGCGGCATGTTTTACTTAGGCATCAATTTTAGGCTCATTAAGCTATTATAAATAGTTGTCCTCTCATTATTGTTGTGTAGATTGGTTTTAGTGAAAATCAGTTAAATCCCTTGCTTGGTGTCGCCTCCAGATATAGTTACACATTGTAACGAATTGGGTAATCAATATTGTGTGTTTTTTACTCTTTAGTGTTTCTTTCGTTTTCGTGATTGTGTGTGGGTTAATTCCTAACAACTGGTATCAAGAGCTCCGGGTTCGAAGGGAGCATCACGATGGAAGAAAAGGTGTCGATCGAGAAGTTTGATGGTTCTGACTACGGATTCTGGAATATGCAGATAGAGGATTATCATTATGGTGAAGATCTACATCTGGTTCTCAAAACAAAGCCCGAGAAAATCAACGCAGAGGAGTGGGAGTTATTGGACAGGAAGGCGATGAGCGCGATACATTTATCGCTATCCAAGGAATAATCTTATCAAACGACTGCAGCAAAGTCGATGAGAAAGATGTTGACGACTTTGGAGGAGATGTATTAGAAACCATCGACGGCGAACAATGTACATCTTATTAGAAGATGATTCAACCTAAGGATGTCGGAGGTGACACCGGTGCAACAATACCTAAACGAGTTCAACATGATTACCTCGCAGTTGAACTAGGTGGCAATCCAATTTGACGACAAACTACAACCCTTATTATGTTATCATCTCTACCAGATAGTTGGGCCAGTACAATGACAGCAGTTAGCACCACGGAAGCTAAGCTGAAGTTTGACAAGGTAACGAATTTGATGATTAGTGAAGAGATTTGCAGGAAAGAATTAGGGTCCACTTCAAGGTCAACACTAAATATTGAGAACAGAGGAAGGTCAAAGGGAAGGCAAAATCGGGGAAGGTCTAAATCCAAAGGCAAGAGCCAAACCAGGAAGGATGTAAGCTCGGTCAAGTATTGGAATTGTGACAAGTTTGGTCACTTTAGAAACCAATGTAAAGCACCAAAAAATAATAAGAGGGATCAAGCAGACAAGAAGACAATGAACGCCACCACAGAGGAAGATGATGGTGACGCGTTGGTCTTGAGCATGTCTATTCCCATGGAGTCGTGGGTGTTGGATGCTGAAGCATCGTTTCATTCATCCGGTAATTTTGAAATTATGAATGATTATGTTTCTAGCAATTTTGGACAGGTGTATCTTGCAAATGACGAACCCCTGAAAATCATGGGAAAGGGAAACATATGAGTTGCAACCTCCAACGGATCCACGTTGGTGTTGAGTGATGTCCGATACATTCTTGGACTGAAGAGGAATCTACTTTTGGTTGGGCATCTTGATAAGGAGGGTTACGTGGTAACATTCGGCTGCAGCAATTGGAAGATTACCATAGGAGCTATGGTAGTGGCTCGAGGTAAGAAGGAAGGTACATTATATATGACAACGAATTCCAAATTAAGATCGCATTGATCTTGCAGTTGTAGCAAGTGAGGTTTATTTGTGGCACTATCGGTTGGGCCACATGAGTGAGAAGGGGATGAAGGTGATGTGTTTGAAAAGTAGTCTGTCTGGCCTGAAGACTGTTGAAGTTGGCCTATGTGAAGACTGTGTGTTTTGGAAACAAAGGTGAGTGAGTTTCTCAAGAGTCGGCAGAACCTTAAAGACTCAAAAGTTGGAGTTGGTCCATAGTGATCTATGGAGACCGGCGCCTATGACGCCCCTTGGAGGATCATCGTACTACATGACATTCATCGAAGATTCCATAAGAAAGGTATGTGTTTATTTTATGAAAAATAAATCTAATGCGTTTGATACTTTCAGGAAGTGGAAAGCCATGGTTGAAACTGAGTCATGGCTGAGGGTGAAGTGTCTAAGGTCTGATAATGGAGGTGAGTATGACCTCAAGGAGTTCAAAGACTATTGTGCTGAGAATAAGATTCGCATGGAGATGACAGTGCGTGGAACTCCCCAACAGAATGGTTACAATTGAAGAAAAAAAAGACATTGATTTTTAGAAAGAAATAATTGGCTACCAAATTCAAGATACATACATAAATGCATGCATACATACATACACACATACACACACATACACACACACACACACACATATATATAATTATTTTAAAAGGATGGGATAAATTAAAATCTTATCGTCTTTTAAAAAATGTAGCCTTCAATATAAGAAATCTTATTGCCGATTATTTATATTATAAGAAAATTTTCAGTACAGATGTCCTTAATTTCTAAATGATTAAACAATCAATATACAACTTTGAGAAATAAAAAAAAATGATTTGTATGAAACAGGTAAGAAAGTATAAAGTATGAAAATAGGGTATTTTGGCAAAATCTAAAATTTAATTGTCACAAAGCAACGAAATTTTATTATATATAATAAGATTATACTATATTGAATAACCAACTCAACTTTATTATAATATAAATCTAAATCAAATACTAAAATCATGCTACAAGAATATAACAACTTCTATCTGAAATTATTTAGATTGTATCCATAATTAATTTTTAAGATAATAAAAAAAAACATGTTAGAATATTTCATTTTGTTAGATTCTAATATATTTTAAGAAAAAAAATCATCAATTATTATTATAAAAAGTAAAACATGTAAAAATAATACAAATACGGAAAATAGGAAATATGAATTTTGAGGTCCTAAGCCATTGATATTTCTCTTCTTATCAAGTTTTGAATACTATGAATTTCGAGATAACATTCGCTTTTCAAATTATAATAGAATTAAAGAGTTTTTGAATAATTTGCTAGAAACATGTAAAAAGGAATAATCCACTACAACAAAATCTCTCTAAATTAATACTCATTACTAAAAAAAAAGGATGTTTAGCGATGGAAAAATTAGTCGGTAAAAAAGCCAATTCCGTCGCTAAATTTATTTTGTGATGGATTGCAGGCGGAATATGTTTTGTCGGTAAATTGTTGGTCGCTAAATTTTAGCGACGAATATGTTCATCGCTAAAGGAAAATTTCCGTCGGTAAAGTGTGGCCAAAATTGGTCAACTTTTTTAAAATTTGTCAATGAAATCTTATATTTGGTGACGAGAGAACTATCCATCGCTAATTGTCAATGGAATTCTGTCACTATTTTCGACAGTATTTAGCGACTGAATTGCGTCGTTAATACCCGACGAATTTTTCCTTCCGTAATTAAATTTATTATAAGTCAAAATATAAGATATTTTACCGATGAAATTTCCGTCAGTAATTGCCTGGTCTAGTGACAAAATTATATATTTGTAAAAATAGTTGTATTATATACTATTAATTTTTCACCCTGTTTCAACTGTACGAAAAAAACCTAAATTTTCGCACCAAAAGTAATTTGTTAATCAAATCATAAAAAAATATCCAAACTAAAATTCCAAAGTAACATACATGATCAAACTTTAAATTCCAGATTCGATTCTAGAGAAACACACCTAAAAAAAAACCGAGAACAAATCCAAATACGAAGTGATCAACAAATCCAAACGAAAAAGGTTTTAGTCCAACAAACACAATCTAGTAATCGAGTCATAATCCAAATCATCGGTATTCGTGTTGTCATCCTCAACTTCGGTATCCGTGTTGTCATCCTCATCTTCAACATCTTCATTATCATCTTCATCACTGACAACAACTGGAATGCTTAAAGAAGACTACGCCTGTTCGCATAACTCTTTGCAAAAAGCTTTGAATCTGCACTTGAGTACTAGCATAGATCTCATCATAGAGCTCATCAAGTATCTCATCACGGATCTCAGCACGTATCTCAGAACGCATCTCAACCATCCTCGTTTGCATCTCCTCTTACTAACAGGTTGATGGGAAATGGATCTACAACTAAGATGGCTATTAGTAGTGTAATTGTCCGACATGTCACCAACCCCAAAAATCTTCTTCTTCTTACTAACCCCTCCAACAGATTCCAAGAATACCTTAGTCATGTCAAAAGACTGAGGCTCCGTAGAACCCTCCACCGACTGACTCAAACATCTACACGTTTTTTTTACCTCCTCCTATCACAAAACAAATATAAATCAATGTAAACACTAATACATTTGAAAGGTAACAAGTTTTTTCAAAAGGAATATTACGTACATCACTTGTTTTGCCTTGCCATTAGTGAACATGCCTTCACTATTTGGATCGTGTAGTCTCAGAAAGATTTGGTACTCAATTGGATATACTCCAGTTTCGAGCCGCTAAACATCGGAGTGACGAAGGGCAGGAGGGTTTTTTGTACTTCATGGGTTTCTTTCAAATTAGGGGTTTTGTGAATTTGTGAAGGCACGATAAAGGAGCAGATATTCTTAATAGATGGGATATCCCTACTAATCCAATGGTTGCTTTGCAATATTAAGAATACTTCAAGCCTTGTAAAATAGTTGGTCCGATTCCCATTATCCTCTTTTCCTTGATTATGAATACCACCTATGAGGTGGGATACAATTTCCTACCATCTAATACCATTAGAATTAGATACTCAAATTCCAAAAATGCACCTTATTTTTTTTAAAAGTTTTTTCTTTTTCAATCAACATTGTTTACCAACCGGTTGAAGGATTTTATCATATTTTAATATTCAAATTTGTATTTTAATATCATGTTTTTTTTTTTTAATTTATCTGTTAAATTTATCCAGTAAATTGGATTAGTCTCAATCATCAGTTTAAGTTGTCTTTAAGTTTTAATGTGTATAGTTTGAATAATTTAATATATCATGTATAATTTTGACATAAATAATATAATTAGAAAGTTATAAGAAATAAAGAATCTCACATTCATGAACTTAAGAAAATACTCGATGCAACAAAGTCAAAACCATGATATACTATATAATGCTTAGAATTATGGTAACAAAATTCTCCAAATTTTTAATTTCTCCGTATCTATTGTGCATATTCAAATAAAATTAATAATACGATAAATACTCGAGAATTTCAAAATATATCAATATATACGAATATATCACGAATAGTATTCGTATAATTCCCGCAACTATAAGACTGTAGTTGTACTATTAATTATTCTTCATTTATATTTTTATAATTTTCAATTTCATAGTAATATATTCTAAAAATTCATGAAAATAAAGGTAATAACTTAGAATGATGAATGTGTCAAATAAAATGTTACTCCCTTCGTCCCAGTTAACTTGTCCTACTTTCAATTTCGGTCCGTCCCACTTAACTTGTCACACCCATAAATGGCAATAAAAGACAACAATCTTCACCCTCAAAACATCCACATTCAATCTCCACCTTTAAAAAAGTCAAAGATTCCACAAAATCTATTTTTTTCTTAACATCCGTAACCGGTCAACTGTGACGAGTTAACCGGGATGGAGGGAGTATATCATTAAATGTTTAAGTGTAAATTTAAAATAAACATCATTAATACATATAGATGTGTAACACCCCGATTTTCTAGAATATTTGTAATCATTCTTTTGATAGAAAAAATTATATTTTCTAATTATAATTTACAAATAAATTTACCCTTTAACTAAGCGGAAGCGTAAATAACTTGAATACAAAGGCTAAAAATTGTATTTGGTTTCAAAATATAAAAAAAATTGATTCATCGTACTAACTTTCAATAAATAAATAAAACAAACTAGACTTCCTAAATCATTCGAAAGAATCAAAATAACCCAAAAATTCAAGTATCTTCAAGACTCGACTTTTCCTAATAAAGTTTCGGAAATAAATAACAGAAAAATACTAGAAGATAAGTAGACCAAAACTCCAATTGACCTGTAGACATTGAAATGTAATTGAGGGTGAGCAAGCCACAAGCTCAGTGGGGATAAGTTTGTCGACTCCAAATACAATAGATGCAATAATAATGAAAGCATACAACACACTGTAAATAGATGTTGATCAACTTAGAAAACCTTTTGCCTGTTGACTAGCATAGCAAATCACACAGCATAGCATAGCATAGTATATAGTCTGTTGCCTAGAGCCTATGGAATGTTACGCTTAGACATCAAAATAACATGTAAAGCATTTAAAGTGGACAAACAATCCAATAGTTTAGAAATCTCTCCACCTGGAATAAGTAGAAAGAGCAACGTAGATGCAGACGTCCTATAGTCCTTAGTCTTTGCTTGCCTCGTCACCTTGATATAGCAAATATAATCGTCTAAGTGGAAATAATAAAATAATAGAATAACTTAGTATAAATAAATAATAATAAGACAAATATTGGGCTAAAGAGGTTTGAGCAAATTCGGAATTTGGACATATAATTAAGAGTATCAGAAAGTCGGAAGAAATTAAGTTAATAAAGTCTGAGATTTAAAAACACAACACCATAATACACACACATATACATAGATCATGGCTTCCACATTTACACATGCAATCCCACAAATATGCAACACACACATAATCTATGATACACACACACATAAATGGATTTATATTACAAACCATTGTCTTCTTCTCTCAATAACTAAAGATACACATATAACTAATTATTTAAACCTATATTAAGGTTTATGCCATACATCAGATACACACTCAGACCAACACACATATATGAAATTTCATTATCAAATATCAAACACACATGATCAAAACATACACACTACATATTTATGTACATATATATATATATTGATTGGAAAGTACAAATAATCACTCATATATCATATTATCACACATAGCATCTAGATATAATAAACTAGACATCACACACATATAATACAGACACTTTATTCTATACATTAGTTTATAAAAAAAACTTGAGTGCGGTGAAATTTAAGAGAGAGGTAAGAGAACATGTTGAAATGATGATAATATCATAATCCAACGAAAATAATTTGCATAAGAAAGAAAACGGCCTACCTTCAATCTAGATTTTCAAAGACAGAAAATAAATTAATGGTGGAATAGGAACTCGATATAAAAGATGAGATGCGTATTAGGGTATGAGAGGAAGTCCTAATCTATTTAGGATTTAATAGAAATCTGATGGGTTTTGGTAATTGGACAGGATCAGATGGGCTTGAAAAATAAATTGGCTAGAAAGGTTCTTTTGGCCCATAAAAAAAAATTATAAGTAGAAATAATTAAAAAAAAAATATATACTAATTATATACGGGTATTACATACTACTCTTCTTAGAAAAATTCCGTCCCCGAAATTTAATTACTAACCTTGGTAGAATGAGAATAATCTTGAATTCCCTCCTGAAGCTTGACCTCTCTTTTTTAGTTCTTTCTGTTAGTAAACTGGACATTTGGAAGCATCATGTCCAGGTTGTTTGCACCTATAGCACTTACCTTGTCCTTGTAGGTATTCTCCACGATGGTTACGACCACATGACATACATAGTGGCTTTTGGGTCTGAGTACTTGAACTGTTGTTCCCCCGATCCTTATTGGCTTATTACTATTACCATTTCCATTTTGGTTTTGTTCTTCCCATTTTCTCTTTCCTGAGCCCTCAGCTTGTTTTCTACTCTGAATGTCCAAATCTTGACTAGCAGCTATCTTTTGTGCCCGGGTTAGCGTCTGAACATACGTTAGGCCATCATGTCCAGCCAGAATTTTACATATACTCGGTCGTAAACCCTTTTGAAATCGATCCGCCTTCTTCAAAATCAGTGTCAACTAGGTGTGATGCAAATCGACATAACTGGTTAAATCTTCTTTCGTACTCTATCACAGTCATCCTCCCTTGGGTCAAACTAGGAAACTCAGTTTCATTTTGATCACGGTAGGATTTGGGATAATACTTCTCCATCACTAACTCTTTGAAACCATTCCATGTTAGAGTTGCACGTTCTTCGACAGGCCTTCCCCTCCAGTGACCAACCCACCAGTGGTCTGCATCCTCAACGAGTTGATATTCAGCACAAATAACCCTCTGAGCATCGGTACATCCTAGCAATACAAATGTGCGTTCGAGCGATCTAAGCCAGTCCTCAACAAATTCAGGGTCTTCCCTTCCATTAAACTGTGGTGGAGCATAGCTGCGGAATAGCTTCACCATTTGAGCTTGATTGTTCCCTTGGTTCTGAGCATTTTGAAAGGCGTTCATGAAGTCATTGAACATGTTCTGTCCGGCATTGCCAGCAGCAGCTTGAGCCTGTTTTGGGGCGGCAGGAACATTGGCTTGGTTTTGGGCTTGTTGGCCACGTCCCCGACCCCGTCCTTGGTTTTGAGCCATATATCTATAGGCAACGTAGATGTCCTTCACTTTTGCCTGTCGTATTCGTTTACGATATAAAATATAAAATATAGCCCATAGTCGAACCTATAGCTTATCGAATAAATCTCGGACATAGTAAAAGTGAACAAGGCTAGCATAGTCTATATGGATGCACAATTGAAAATTTGCAAAATAATGAACTGTAGTCATTGCATAGCTGTTGAATAGTAACATAGTGTACCTTTTGATGGAGCTGGTGAGGCATGGTGGAGGTGGATGATCATGGTTAACAGACTGACTTTTGTTCAAAACTAAAGTCAATGATAAGAAATAATTTGACCCTTTTGAATATAAACAAGAACTACAACAGATCGGCAGAAAAACCGCTCTGATACCATATTGTAACACCCCGATTTTCTAGAATATTTGTAATCATTCTTTTGATAGAAAAATTTAATTTTCCAATTATAATTTATAAATAAATTTACCCTTCAACTAAGAGGAAGCGTAAATAAATTGAATACAAAGGTTAGAAATTGTATTTGGTTTCAAAATATAAAAAACAATTGATTCATCATACTAACTTTCAATAAATAAATAAAATAAACTAGACTTCTTAAATCATTCGAAAGAATCAAAATAACTCAAAAATTCAAGAATCTTCAAGACTCTACTTTTCCTAATAAAGTTCCTGTAATAAATAACAGAAAAATACTAGAAGATAAGCAGACCCAAAAAGTTTGACTTTTCTTGCATCCACCGCCTCGTACCATCACCAAACTCCAATTGACCTGTAGACACTTAAATGTAATTGGGATGAGCAAGCCACAAGCTCAGTGGGGATAAGTTTGTCGACTCTAAATACAACAGATGCAATATTGATAATGTAAGCATACAACACACTGTAAATAGATGTCGACCAACATAGAAAATATTTTGCATGTTGACTAGCATAACACACGACATAGCATAGCATAGTATATAGTCTGTTGCCTATAGCCTATGGAATGTTGCTCTTAGACATCAAAATAACATGTAAAGCATTTAAAGTGGACAAACAATCCAATAGTTTAGAAATCTCTCCACCTGGAATAAGTAGAAAGTGCAACATAGATGCAGACGTCCTATATTCATTAATCTTTGCTTGCCTCGTCACCTTGATATAGCAAATATAATTGTCTAAGTGAAAATAATAAAATAATAGAATATTAGTATAAATAAATAATAATAAGAAAAATATTGGGCTAAAGAGATTTGAGCAAATTCGGATTTTGGAAAAATAATTAAGAGTATCAGAAAGTCGGAAGAAATTAAGTTGGTAAAGTCTGAGATTTAAAAACACAACAGCATAACACACACATATACATAGATCATTGCACCAGGCTTTCACATTTACACATGCAATCCCACAAATATGCAACACACACATAATCTATGATACACACGCACATAAATGGATTTACATTACAAACCATTATCTTCTTCTCTTAACAACTAAAGATACACATATAACTAATTATTTAAACCTATATTAAGGTTTATGCCATACATCAGATACACACTCAGACCAACACACCATATATGAAATTTCATTATCAAATATCAAACACACATGATCAAAACATACACACTACATACTTCTGTACATATATATATTGATTGGAAAGTACAAATAATCACTCATATATCATATTATCACATACATAGCATCTAGATATAATAAACTAGACATCACACACATATAATACATACGCTTTATTTTATACATTAATTTATAAAAAAAAATTGAGTGCGGTGAAATTTAAGAGAGAGGTAAGAGAACACGTTGAAATGATGATAATATCATAGTCCAATGAAAATAATTTGCATAAGAAAGAAAATGGCCTACCTTCAATCTGTATTTTCAAAGACAGAAAATAAGTTAATGGCGGAATAAGAACTCGATATAAAAGATGAGATGCGTATTAGGGTATGAGAGGAAGTCCTAATGTATTTCGGATTTAATAGAAATCTGATGGGTTTTGGTAATTGGACAGGATCAGATGGGCTTGAAAAATAAATTTGCTAGAAAGGTTCTTTTGGCCCATAAAAAAAATTATAAGTAGAAATAATTAAAAAAATATATACTAATTATATACGGGTATTACAAGATGAATAGAAAATTATACGGATTATGGACGTAAAATAATATTTTTTTTTAAAAACACTATTAATAAGTAATATAAATGATTATCTAATAAGATTCGAGTCTAAGACATTCTAATAATAAATTACAACACTTATTAAAATTTCTAATTATGAACTTGTTCCACTAAATCAACTAATAAATAGTAGAAAATCACAATAATCAAATAACATATAAATTTATTGATATTAAAAGGATTAATTATAAATAATAGCTATTTAAGAAATCTATGACCTCATTCGCATTGACTAAGACTGCTTCAATAGCCCCTGCATCACATTTCAACCATAAAAACTCTATTTTTGCCTAATCAACCATATAAACAAAGCATAAAAACTATTCATACTTTTCACACCCATGAAATTTAGTTTCCGAAAGAGTTCGCGTTGCCAAGTAGACACAATTATTACTATACTATCTTTAGCAATTACAATGCAATTACTTATATAGCTTTCTCCATAAATTTTGTTTGAGTAATACATCTAAAGGTAATGATCGCGAAGGCAGAATAAACACTAAAGAGAACTTTAGTAAGGTTTATTTGTAAAATGAATAAGTGAATGAAAATGTTAGATTGCAAACCTCATTTCTCTCCACATGCTTTGCCAACCTGCACGAAAAGACACTAATTCTGAATTCAAGACTAATCCTTGGAAATAAAAAAGAGGGCTCATTCTTATCAGGGTTTCATTGTACATACATCACGCATTGACTTGACACCTGGATTTTTCTCTTGATATTCCCTCTGAAAATGCTATCTGGAAAAGATAGTAATTTTGCGAGGAAGTCCTCAATCATTAAGAAGTTCTTCACATATAAAGAAGCATCAAATTATAACAAAAAATAATAAGTACTTAGTAATGGATGACGACCAGCTACAATTGAGCATCATGACGCCTCACCCTCACCCATATATACCGTTGAGTTTACCAACATAACGACTGCAACAATACGGCAAAAAATTGCATTGTTTCAGGATGTAACTTGAAATAAAAATTCTTCGAGAAATTTCCCAGCAGCTAAAGTTCTTTCAGTTTGTAGATAAACAATGTTTAAAGATAAGAAATGCTAGGTTGCGTTATCTAATTCATATTCTTATTCCCCAAACATGTTCAAACACCACATATATTTTTCAATGTTTTTTTTTTCCTAAAAATAGCAAGCCATCCTAGTGATTGCACCCAATGATAATCGAAATAAGCCAAGCCTATTGCACGTACAATCAGTCCCCCCAAGCTTCCACTAGCATGTCTCCGCTTTTTTTTCCACCTCCCTCACCCCGCCTAGGCCTGCTTAACCCTACCAAAGCTCCAACTATGCGTTATGCCTTAATATATTGTCCAACTAGCAACGCCCATCGAATTTCATAAATCGCCCATACATTTCCACCAATTATTCATTTCCTAGACGTTCACAGAAACACACCAGAAAGAAAATCTAGACATGGTTAAGTACAGTAACATAATGTTCCATCTACATATATTTTAAATAAGTAAATTAAATGAAGTAGTGAACTAATAATTGAGTCCAAACAAAATGCATCACTCAACACAAAAATTAATTAGAAAGCATAATACATACAAGAAATAAAAGAAAGTTGTGCAAGGTTTCTTCGGCTTCATGTCGTCGATTTTAGTAGCCTTTTTTCTTCACCGTTATTCTCCTTGAGTTTTCCGGTTCTCCATGCTTCACTGCCTAGATACGCTTTCCTGGGTAAAGAAAATGGCACTATCAGAAAAAATCGGTTAGAAATCGAGACTGGAGATAAAAAGAAAAAAAAAGCCTGAAAAATAATGTGGAGAAGGTGAAAACCTTCCCTCTCTCTCCTTTTTTTTTTTGTTAGTCATGTTAAAAGTAGATGCTGGGAAGTTTTTCTCTTCGCCATTTCTACGCCACCGCTTGTTGGTGGTGGAGGAAGCCGATCTACCCAGATAGATTCCCATAGAGAATCTGAACACACTAAACTCGAAAGTGTTTGAATTGAGAACAAAAGGCATAAAAAATTTCAATCAGAAACCAAATATGGGGTTTGTTTAGAGAATTAATAAATAAGAGGAATATATTTGCAGTTTTGCTTACCTGTTTATTGAACGATCGACGGCTCGGTAAGACGCATAGGCAGCTGATAAAAAGGGGGACACTGGAGAGTATCTGCAGAATTTCCAAGGAGAAAAATGGGGGAGATCGACGAAGAAAGGGCACACATGTTTTGACCTCTGAAAAACTTGAATTGTTATTTCTTATTTGGTGTCTTAGAAAAATAATCTGCAATAATTTAATTAACTTTTGGTGAATTTTGGTGGCAAATGTCTCGCCCTTTTTTCACAACAATTGGTGATTGTATATATATATATATATTTTTTTTTTTTTAAATGGTTCCTCACCAATACATGAGTTTTTAATGAGAGTACAATTTTACTCTAAAGTTATGAATATCTCACATTTAAAAATGGCTATTTGTGAAGTTTTCAATTCTTAAAAAATAAAAAATTAAAGGGTAAAACAGTCAATATATCATTTTACACAGTATTAATATATTGAAGCAAACATCATATTACATATAAATATATATTATTTGGACTTGCATTTTGGCATTAAAAATATGAGATTGATACGTAATATTAGATAATATATCCTAGTATTGTGTATCCTCGCTCATCCCATCAAGTTAAGCAAACGAGCCCTTAGTATAACAATTTTCTTAATCCTAATGAATTTTCCACAAGTTTTAAATTAGGGGGAGTACGGGCTAGGGTTGAACCCAGCAACTAACATTAATTTTTTCTTATCTTAAATAAACTTAGTATAATTTGGTTATTTTCTTTTTATTTTTTCTATAAAATATATTTTGGTTACCCATCGAATAAAAATACATGAAGAATTTTTTTAGTACATAATTTGGTCATTTTCTTTTCTTTTTTTCTATAAAATATAATTTAGTTACATATCAAATAAAAAGTACAAGAATATTTTTTTAGAACTCGTGATTTCTTAATTACAAGTCAAAGTGATGTTATCGAACTACAAGGTTGTTGACAAAGACACAAGAAGAATTAACCATGTTCCGATATAATTTTGACTTTCTCCAAAATAAATTATATATATCAAAATAATATATTAATATTATATATAAATATATATTCTTGAGTCGATTAGTAATCATCCTATACTTCATATTATAAAGTATCTTATCTAACTCAAATATGTACTTTCATTAAAATATAATTTAAATATTCTATATTTGTAAGTCTAATTTTTTACAATTCCCTAGCTAGCGGAAAAAATTGTTGGTTCTATGCCAAGATGGTTCGTGGTGGGTAGACATGGCAATTCGGGTCCGGTCTGATCGGAACTAGCCTGTTGGATTTTTGGCCCATCGGGCCGGTCTTGTCAGGTCAAATAGTACTTCGAACCATCTAAAATATCGGGCTGATTGGACGATTCACCGGGCCGAGCGATTTCGCCATCTCTTGTGATGGGTATACATATAAATTTATTAAGTACTATCTCGTGAATATAGTTCAAAATTTGCAATACAACAAGTTCTCTGGCCCATGCCAAATTTAGGAAATCTTTTGTAGATCTGACTTATAAGTAATTTATTTTCCCCAATGCATATAATCTATCTTTGGTTGAAAATAAATATATATTATTATTTTAATTTTTTTGCACAATATCATTTATTGTACAAATTTACACTAATACATGTATATAAAATGCAAAAAATACACATATAATGAATAAAAAAACATACATATACAATTAGTGAAGGAAATTCCGTAGCTAACTCCATCGGTATTATAAAATTCTTGACAGATCTTTCTGTCGCTAATTAACAATAGAAATTTCGTCACAAATAAAAGTTATTATTTGGATTGTCGAAGTATTAGCGGCCGAATATTTCATCGTTAATTTAAAAGCTAATTATTTTTCAGAGCGAAAATATTTGCTGGTCACAATAGTGACGGATTTTTCGTTGCTAATTAGCATCGAAAAAATTCATCACAAAAAAGGTGAAAAAGACAACATTTTGGTTCCCGAATGTTTAGCGACGGAAAACGTTCGTCGTTAATCAACAACATAATAAATTTCGTCGTTAATTTCTTCGTTAAAGTGACTGACATATCTACCACAAAAAGTAGTGACAAATTTTTCGTCATTAATTAACAATAGAATGTTCTGTCACAAAATAACTGATAAAACGACAACATTTTATATTAGTGACGGAATATCTCGTTGTTAATTAACGATGAATTCAGTTCTGTCGCCAAATCTGTAGCTAAATTGGCGGGAATTATTTGGCACTCGAATTAGTGACGGATTCTCGACCGAACAAATTCGGTCAGTAAATTTCATTGCTAATCCGTCGCTATTCCGTCAGTAATTATTTTTTTTTAAATTTTATTTTTCATTTATCAATTTTTGTCGCTAATTGATCGCTTACAGACGTAATATTTTTCGTCGGTAAATTTATCGCTAAACAACATGTTTTTTTTGTAGTGATGAATTAACAACCGAAAATTTGAGACAGATAAAATCTGTCTCTATTTGGTAGGTAATTCGGTCTCTAATTTCATAACAGAGAGAGAAATTCAGTCACTAAATTTAAAGACGGAATAAAATCAGTCTCTAAATTTTAGAGACCAACATTATAGAGACCAACCACTTGGTCCCTAATCCGTCACTACTTTAATTTGGAAACCGATATCATATATTTAGAGATGGAATTTTTCGTCTCTAATTTGATTTTTTCTAGTAGTGAATAAACATGAATACTAAATTTATAGATACACTTGAATATATAGTTTTCTTCGAGTTCTAGAATGTCACACCAAAATTTTTGGATGCTGTGAGAAAAGTTACAGACGAAATTCAGTTTGATTTAAATTTCAATAAACGTGTAAACAACAATAGATTCATGTTTTACAAAATTATCCTAGTTATCATTGTAATTTTAGGAGATTATTAATATATGATGTTGATGGGATCATATATTTATATAAGGGTCTTCAAACATTATGATCTTATTAATTTATCGAAATTATTAATTTACTAAAGGGGCCCATGTTTGGACTGAAGAGAATTACTAACTCATAGAGGTTATTAATTTATAGGGTATAATTATGGAGATTTTAGTGTATATATTTTTATCATGTATTATAGGGAGTTGAACAAAATTGTGCCTTTTCATTCTATCTAATATATAAATAAATTATTGGTATTACTATTATAAGCACTAGTATTACTCCCGTGCGATGTATGGAAGTCTACCAGTAGAATAATATTTTAACTAAATTTAATTTTATATTACTTTATTATTTAAAAATGTAAATATTGTATAATTGAAAAAATAAATATTTTAAAATTTTAATTTACATTATTGTAAAATTTTAAATAGTGTAAATATTCGGTTCTCCCTAAAATTTTTGGATTAAATATATACTTATTATTTATAAATAAAAAATATTATTATTGATATAACTAAAATAAATATTAAATATAACAAATAAAAAGGCTTACTTTTATTTTATTTTTTTCTAAAAAACAAAAAAATATTTAATCATTCTTAACCTATGCTAATAACCACAAATAGTTCAATTAATTGCAACTGTTGAAACAAAAATACAAATATAATAACACACAACTATTAAAACAAAGATAAGATAGTGAAAGTACATTGATAATTTATAAGAAATTAGATTTTTCATTCTGAATAATCTCATATTTTGATTGTTAAATTTTTTAATTGATTTATTTTTATATAATCTAATTCACTATATACATAGTCTAATCCACAAAAGACTTAAAATATAATTCAACTTAAAGAAGGTGAAATGATTATTAATTTGATATATTATATTTAAAACAGATTAAAAACAAACAAAAAAAATTATTTGCATTTTAAAAAATAGAAAATAGTTGTTGACAAAGAAACAAAGTGTAGAATGTTGACACTATAACAACTTATCTTTAGGGACACATACATAAATAAAATCTTTGAAAATGTTTGATTTGCAATTGAACATAACTATGATATTTTTTACATATTTGACTTCATTTTATTTTATTTTATTATACACACACAGAGAGACATTTATATTGTATATTAGTATAGAAATAGATTAATTTATAGAATAAAATGTAAATACAATAAATAAATAATTAATTAAATTATTTAAAACATAAAATAAAATATATTTTTAACAGGATTGTTTAACTAATTCGTATTTGCAGCCTAAATATGACATCAGTAAACATCCACAATAAGTACTCAAATTTAACCAAATAAGTGAATAATCAACCACTAAACAACTGTATATTTATTTAATATAATATCACACTTTTAAATATGTGATATAGATGTCAAAATTAGAGATCATAAAAAGATAATTAATTTTATATATAATATATAAAAAGTATTTAAGATAAAAACAATTTACTTGTACTTAAAAATGAGAAAAATGAATTTTCTTAGAAAGAAGGGTAAAAGGAAAAAAATGAACTTGGCACTTGTACAAATAAACATAAATAACACAAAATATTTTGGTGGAAAAATACATTTATAATTTTAACTCACTTATACTCCCTCCGGTCTTAAAAATGCGCCGCTTTAGAGAAAATGAAATTGTTCAAAGAAATGTCATTTTAGCAACTAAAGAAAGCAAAACACAATTCTTCAAATCTTACCATAAACAACCTATTTAATTTAATTGACTATATTTTCTTAAATCCACAAAACATATAAATAGATTGTGTAGGGATATATTTATCATTTTCACTCATCCTTAGTTTTTAAAAAAATGTCTAAAGCGACACCTTTTTTTTTGGGTCGAAGGGAGTAGCTTTTATATATGTGTAGATTTCTTAATATATCTAATCATTTCCAAGTTATAACTATAAATAATTAATTGTTTCTTTCCAAAATCACATTATCATTAGCAACGTGTAATATTTCACTTGGTGATATACTCATATATTTCTTATTTTTTAGTAAATCGTAGCATTAACAAAATAAAATCCAAAAGTAGATTGATTATTTAAAGTATGCGAGTTTTTCAAATATTTGAATATTTTCAAGTTTTATTTAGTATGGTAATATATTCAAATAAATTATACGTTTATTTAAAGATAGAGATGGATTAATGACATCAAAATTGCTTAAGTTGCAAAGAGTAAACTTATTTAATAAAATAGTTGTAAGAAAATACATTATATGAAAATTTGAAGAAGTAACAAAAAATAATCTCAATAACGTATATGATATGTAAACATACATATGCATAAAGCTTTCATACTACTTATTAATATATATATATATATATATATATATATATGTTAACAGATGTAATGATTTAACAAATTATTGTAAAAATTAAACATTAATTTTTGCCTTTAATTTAATAAAATAGGAGTTTAACTATTTAAACAATTATTTTCATTTCATTTCATTTTCATTTCGGGTATAAAATAAGTAAAAAAATTAAAAAATTAATGTCAAATAAAATAAATTAGTTCGTTGTACTTTAAAAAAATCTTAACTAATATTCTTTATCAGAGGATTATTTTATCACTTTTTAGTTGCAGCCTAGACCCAACAGTATAGTCCAATTTACAATAAACAGTCAAATATAACCCCAATAATAACAAAAAAATAAAAATAAATATTCAAATCAAATATATCATTATAATATATGTGATATTTATGTCAAACTGAACACTGTGAAAAGACGAATAATTTGATATATTATATATAAAAAATGGATTAGAAATGAAAAATTATTTGCATTTTAAAAAATTGAAAGAAGATTATGAACTTACCAAAATTAACATAAACTTACCAAATCATTGTTGAAATTTTAGGCGAGAAAGTTATAGTGAGATAAATGCCTTCCATTTTGCGCATATATATATATTTATATAGATGAGTATGAATTAGGAAGAAACTGCTATATATTAGATAAAATATTTTGAAAAGTTAATTAAATGAGTTTATATACGTAAAATACAGGGTCGGAAGTATAAATCCATCAGCTTAGCATCCCTGATTCCTACAAGTCATGTTGTATCCTGCCACAATGTAGTCCAAACATTGCCTTGTAAACATGGATATTTAATAGTTACACTTATTTTATGGTTTTGTCTGATTTTTCAACTTTTTCTTTGTAAGTTTTATGTACAGAAACATTGATTCGTCGACAATTTGGGATTTGACATTACAAATACAAGGGACAACTACCACAAGGCATGACTCGGGAGAGATTATCACTAATTAATAATCAAACCCGCCGCCATATATGACCTGTCTTCGTCCATACATTTCTTTCTAATAATTCAAACTTTTTTCCTTTTCCCTTTTTTCTTTTAAATCAACATAATATTATCGTTTACAGTTGGAATATCATTCTTGAGTTAAGAAGCTTCCAAACAAACCAATTCAATTCTATCAAATGCCTTACTCATACATCTCTAACCTAAAAAAACATTATATTAAATTTTGCATGTACGTGAAAATAATATATTAAATTGCATCATAATATCAAAAACAATGAGGATCACCAAATGAAATCATACCTTTTTATTAAAGAAAATGATCATCATCAAATCAAGAACGAACAATAAAATCGCGCCATTGCATCAAGTGCATATGGAAATAATTCATATCCTACAACAATAAAAGAGGGTCTCTTCGTAACTCAAAACACACAAGTCAAGAAGTGAAGGCACAAGTTCAAAACTTCACAAGTTGGATGAGCTCCAATAAATTCTCTTTCTAGAAGACTCAAATTATTTTTGAAGATTCGAAGACGTTCTTCATAAAAAAAAATCAAGAAGTAGCGTTTGATCCGAAATCAAGTTGTTCAGCCCTCAGATAAACGTTATCAAAGAACAATATAAGCGCCAAAGCAGATCAAGAAGATTTCACTCCGAATTTCCAAATTCAAAGGAACCATTCAAAGAGAAGAACTAGAGGATTAAGCATAAAGATTGTAACTTACAATTTTCCAATTAGAACCGATTGGAGTTAATTTGTACAACTTTTTCTGTTTGTTTATTCAATATGCAAAATTTGTTGTTAACCAATTTGGCATGCTTTGTGGGATAATCTTGACCTCTCGTCTCTTCTCAAGTTCTCATGTTTAAAGAAGCTTTAACTGAAGTCCATGACAACTATCGAAAAGATAATCGCCTAGCAAGAGTCATCGAAGATGGTGTGCATACAAGTCATCCGATGGACAAATAAGTGGAGAAACGTGATGAAGTTGAGATGCTCATGAAGTAATACTCGAGTAATCAAGAAAAGTCTTAACCCAAAATAAGATCAGTTGAAGGAGCTCATCGTAGAGACTATCAACCAAAAGTTTGACGAAAACTCAAGGTCGCCTCCAACTTATACAAAGCAATACACCGCAATTGAAAGCTTGAAGATGCCTTACGACTACCAACCTCCATAAATTCAATAGTTTGATGGTAAAGGCAATCAAAAGCAGCAGGTGACTCACTTTGTAGAAACTTGAAATAATGTCGGAACATATGAAGATCACTTGGTGAAGCAATTCGTCTGTTCCTTGAAAGGAAGTGCATTTAGCTAGTACACAGACTTGGGGACAAATTCAATTGACAGTTGGGAGCAACCGAAATAAGATTTTTTCAACCACTTTGACAAACAGTCGAAGGACGGCCAACTTACTCAAGCTTACAAGTTCACATCAACTGAAAGAAGAGCCTATTGTTGACTATATCAACCGTTGGCAAAGTTTAAGTAACTGCTAGGAGAAATTGTCCAAAACGTCTACCATCAAGATGTGCATTCTAGGGATGCAATGGGGTCTCTACTATATCCTTCAAGAAATTCAACCAGAGTCTTTTGAAGAATTGTCTACTCAAGTGGAGTTGAGCATGACTACAAGAAAAATTGATAGTCCACCAGTCCAAGAGCTTCAAGAACAAGAAGAAGAAGGGTCCAAAACTCTACCAACACTCCAAGTGAAGAAAACTAAATCCTATAATGCTCCGTGATACGAGTCTAAACTATCTATAATGCTTCTGGATACGAGCGAAATTTTTCTAAAGTCCCAAAAATTAAATGATGCTCCTTAATACGAGCTTAAACTGTCTTCGATGCTCCTAGATACGAGCTAAAGCTATCTATGTCCCTCAAATCAAATTCAAATTAATACGTCTTGACACGATTTTAAAAGGTCTACCAACAAAGTTCAAATCAAGGCTCTTTTACACAAGTTTAAAAGGTCTTCAAATCAAATCGAAATTCAACTGAAGACTCCTTGATATGAGTATAAACTATCTGATCACTCTATATTTTACTTAATTTTTAGGCATATATTTCATAGTAAAAATAGTTTAAAAATACGTAAAATAATACTTCCTAACCCTCGTTCTCTTATATTTAACGGATTTCACTAGTTTTTTGATTTTGTAGTGTTCTGAGTACAAATAACACTTATTTGGAGCAATGGTGAAAGTGCAACGTCAAACGAGTATAATGAAGACTTGAATAGAAGAAAATAAGGAATTGGCTCAGAGAGACAATAGACATGCCTAAGATGGAGTTGGATAAGCTTACAAGAAGAGCTAAAAAGAGAAGAAATGTCATATGCATTTGCTCGATCGAGAAAGCATGATGCTCAATCATCCAACAGATGCACGGTCTAAAATGTATTTGCTGAAGAGCATTTGCTCGACCGTGCAAAATTCTTGCTCATGTTATCCGAATTGACGACTGATATGTGTTCAAGGGTTTTATCCGATTTTATCCCTACTTTAGCCTATTGCGTACTCCTATAAATACCTAGATTTATTGGTTTTCAAATATAAGATATTTATTAGTGTATCATTACCATTACACTAGAGAGTTAGAGAGCGAGGAAGGAGAATGAGATTCATCCTATTGTCTTCAATCGGTAAATTGTAATATTCCTAATTTTTATTTACGTTGTTGTTATTAACATATTTTCTTTGATGATAGTTACTATTTTTATTAAATTACGTAGTGAGTAGTTGGCTTATATCTTAGGGTTTAGAAAGCTGGTTTCAGTTACAATGTAAACGTTTATATGCTATCCATGATTTGCACGCGTTCTATTGTTATTTGGTGTACTGAGTTATTATTATTTTTAGGTTAGCCTGATCACCTAGTCTAGCACAGAACCCAATACACCGGAAGCAAAGCATACTGATGGCCAAACAACACATAACATAATATATCTTAGAAATCAGAAGGCTGAGGGAATACTATGGAGGTAATTCCTAGACACTGTTAGGAGTCGTTAGACACTTCTTCTGGGAGGTTGGCATATTATCTGTGCTCCACACCTCAAGTGCTCTGGAAGGGGGTTTGAGATACTAAATTGCAAAGCTTTATAGCAATAAGATTTTTGTGAATTATGGATGCATATACGTGTTTGCATGTGCTGTTGTGTGATGTTGTCGATCTCTCTGAATAATTGCTTATATAAAAGAAAAGAAAAGAAAGAAGCCCAAAAGCGCTCTAAAAGAAGCTAAACTAGCTAACCAAAAATACGATGATGCGTAGAGCGTGTGACTATAAAACCAAAACTACCACAAGCCGGTAGCAAACTGAAAAAGTCTAAAAAGATCTAAGAAGCAAAACAGGCAGGGGGGAGACACGCATAATCCAAACAGGTCCATATGTGCCAAGAGCGGGAGGTAACACTCAGGAGATATTGAGGCAAGATCATAAACAACCGGCATGAGGGCAACCGGTGAAATTGGCAAAGCGTGGGGCAAGCCAATTGGAGCAAGCAAGTCCAGTGCAGAGATGGCAGAGCAATGAGTGCTAGGATGGACCAATCCGAAGCTGATAGAACCATCAGGCATTCAACACATAAGAATACGCCTGGGAACCAAGTTCCAATGCTAGAAAGCATCTTTGGGTGCTCTCGATGCGGGAAGGACCCTGTTGGCCTCATTAAAATCCCCTATTGAAAAAACCCAGTGGGAGAAAGAATACCAACTTATTACCAAAGGCACAAATTTCGTCAATACCATTTTCAATACCACCGTCAATACCATAGATAAATCTGGAGTGTAGAAGACCTGTAAAATCAGCCAAAAAAAGAATAGCACGGGGGAGGGTAGATTAGTGCATAAAAATCGCTCGGTGCCTTATCGCCGAAGGAAGGACCTGCAAGAAATAACACAGGGAAGGGTGAGTAAGAGCAACCGATCCAAACCTCCAAGCTTATAACCTACAAAACAGAAGAACGGCGAGGGATATAGTGAACGTGAAATCATTCCCCAAATGCGAGAATCCATAACAAAATCCTCATGTCCAGGGTAAGCACCATGATCAAGCAGTGGGTCTTCCAATTCTATGTCTCCCCACTTACCCATAGACGCACGACGCATGGCTTGAAGAGCAACAAAATGAGGTTGTTCAAGAATATGAATACCAGATTTAGCCACTGAATCCAACCCCTTGATAATTTGACGAGAGGGTCGTTGAGAAGTGGAGACCGTGACCATATCCTTATTGGGGTTAATAGTCATGTGTTGTTATCTATGATCACAGTAGTTGATTCTGGAACCAAACATTCTATGATGGCTTTTATCTAATTTGAGTCTCGATAGATCGTTTATTTAGCTGTTATTATTTTAGGGTCATGACATTACTGATTAGGATAACCACCAAACAATTTATTATTCGATTTGCCTAGATATTTTAGTATCAACACACCTGTGGTAATCTGGTTAGGTCATCTTCACTAGTCTCTGTTGGATACGACCTTTCTTGTCATTGAAAGTGTGAGATGCTTTGTAAAACACTGAGGTTGGGTATATGGTTTACCCAACCTTGAGTCTAAACAAAGAGAAAACTTAAATAAACAATAATGTAATTTTTCTACAAGTCTTAATTAACTTGTGGGTGCCTACAGAATGAAACAACTCACTATAACATAGTGAATTACAAAAAGGTTCAAATAGCGAATCGAGACAGACTTTGATTTACAACACTTGACCCCTAACCTCTTAGACATATGATTAAACACAATTTGAGAGTACATAAGTACCTAGCAAAACCTATCCTAAAAGTATACTCACAAAAGGAATTCAAATTCCTGAGGAATCTAAGTTTCACACAACTTAGACACAGTAGGTTGGATAGAAGATCTACTCAACACTCTAGACGACACTAACTGTAATGCAGACTGACACTTTTCTCCATGACATTCATTACATTCTGTTTATGGTTGGAGCTCTATTTATTGACCTCTTAGATGCTTGGGCAACACTCCCCAAACCACCACTCGACCAGTTAAGGACGTTGTTAGTTGGTGGTTAAACAACCCCTGAAACTTGGGCAGTCGATTAAGACTCGATCTTAATGTGTAAGACTCGGTCTCCTCTTCCACTCCTTTCTTCATTTCCTCAACCTTTTCAAATTCATTAAACAAGGTCTAATTGATCATCTCATAATTTCTCCAAGGTCCCAACATTACACTTAAACACAATTCGGCCAATAATAATAACTATTAATTAAGTGTATAAAAGGCAAAACATACAAAATAAGAAGTTTTTTTAAGAGTTTGATCAATCAAACTCCAACAATCTCCTCCATTTTTACCTTTTCTTCACAAAACAATTTACAAACAAAAAAACATCAAACCCCACCCCCCACCCAAAAAAAAAAATAAAATAAAAAATTCCAGAGGTCCCAATAATATTCCTTTAACCCAGAATAATATGCAAATAAGAATATATATGAGGATAATAAAAAATAAATGCAAGGTAAAACCTCATGTTCATTAAGAAAAACTTCAAAATAATTCAATAAAAATATAATTAAAAGAGGAAAAACCATAAAAGAAATTGTTTTGAATAAAAAAACAACCAAAAACATCATCAGCTCTGCAAAACAAGTATTTTACTCCTCCTCGTCTTCATCAATTTTCTTCACCCTCTTCCTATTCCTCTTCTTCATCTCCTTCATCAGCAGCATCTCCATTGGAGTAATTATACTCCCAATGATGTATCATCAACATTTCCTCTCCAAATAGCATCATCCAGATGATTTGCTTGCACCAGCCTCCCCCTCAACTCCAACAGGAACCTCCCTTTATTGTTGAAGAATTTTCCTCCAGAGGGGATCATTCACAGCGAGCTTGGTTTCACACTTGACCGCAACATCAGCTATACTGCTACCTCACCCTTTTTATGGAGAAATAAAGGCAAGCATATTATCATGAATCTTCGTGAGGGCTTTAATCTGGGTAGTGAGCAGATGTGCTTGATGAAGAATGAAGGATTTGTTCAAGAAGGGCTTAGATGTTGACCCAACATCGTGGTCAACATTAGCGGGCAACTCAACATCATTATCAATCTAAGGAAGATCCATAAAGCAAGTATCAGACTTTATGGTAGAGTGAGCTTCGAGGTCTGGAGGCACAATGAGGTTGATTTCTCTTGCATGAGGTAAACCTTGTGAGCTCAGAATGTTGAAGATGATGGATGGTATGGGCAAATCAAATTCTTTCTTTTGTTCCGCATGAGACATGGAGTATTCAAAAGCACACTCTCCAAAATTCACGTAACACCCTGTTCTAATTTTGTAGATCAGAATTTGGCACACTATTTACTAACCTAGTATACTACATGTGAACGGTGCTAGTGCAGCAAGTAGAGAGCAAGGTCAATCCCATAGAGACTGTGTCCTTAGTTCAATTTAATACCCTAACCGTAATAGGTCAGTCCTATCTAGACTCTATAGTAAAGGTGATTGATTGTTTACTTATCCTTAAACATAAGTGTAGAGAAATAACAAATAAAGTAAAACAAATGCTAAAATGGAAGTAGGCAATTAATCACAAGAGATTGAATTAGACAAAAGACGTAGTCTACGGTTTCAATTTTAATTACATTCTCTTATGTATGATTATCTTATTATTCTAGACTTTAACCGAGTTCTAATGTTTAATAGGCGGCACTATTCTTAATTAGTCCTCCTCTTGGACAACGCTAACATGTAGATCACATATGAACAATTACCCTCTCGGGCTAACTATCACAGACATGACTCTAAGAAAATCCTAAACCTATGTCCACACATATATCACTTTTCTCCGAAGATTATTGATACCTATGCTATATGTTGTATGCCTATTAACAACCCTCTCCTCTCGAATGTTGAGTTGTTAAGCAAGTAGAATAAAATCAAGTGATCAAGTTGATAAATTCATAAAATAAGAACAATCATATAGATAAACAATAATAATGGAGTCTAGAATAAATAAAACCAAATCAAAACATAGTTGATTGTAACCTACTTTCTAACCCTAGAACACAAAGGGAAATTAGCTATTCATGTTCATAATTAACATCCAAGAATATTTATAAACAAACATTCTCAAAATATAAAAATAAAGACGAAACAATAAACCCGAAGTCTTAAATCTCAATTGTCTTTGCTTCACGTTCCTTGCTTTTTAATCCTAGCCTCTAGAGCACTTATCATGATAAGATGCTGATATTCGGACTTGGTGAATCCCTATTTATAAGTTACATGGGATTTGGATTGAAACAGGCTGGAAATTGGCCCAAAATGCATGAAAATGCGGGAACCGCCTCGTCCACTCAACTAAGTGAATAATTGACTCGTCCGAGTGGGACTCACTCGACCAAGTACATTGAATCAACTCGATCGAGTGACCTTTGTTGTGCCAAACACTGAAATTCCCTGAAGTTCTTACTCGATCGAGTTGGTTGAAACCACTTAACCTAGTCCATCAAAGAAATTCGCCACTCGGCCGAGTCAACCCTTCGGACTTTTACAATGTTTTCTTCTTTCGATTTGATCGAGTGGATCTTTTGGCACGATTCCTTCCAAAATTCATCGTTTCACTAGTCTTTTTGCTCGTACGCTCATCAAACTTCGCCCCAGAAGACTTTTTGGCTTAAAAACCACCTAATAAGTTACAAAACAAGCATACACACGTCATACGCCACAATATAATGAATGTAAGAAATAATCGGCCAATAAAGCATGTAAATGCCATAAAAAATGTTCATCTAAATCGACCTAAATGCATGCATACAAGACGTGTATCAAAATCCAACAAACTTAGACTGATGCTCGTCTTCGAAAAAAAAAGTAGATAGGAACAAGAACTCAAGCATTAGGAAGATTTTAAGCAACAAATCTAGCCTCAGAATATTTTCGAAAACAAACAATATAGACTAATGAGCATATTCGACATGACATAAATCAACTACTTACGAGACGTGACACTTCAAATAGATGATCCTTATAAGATAAGTGCATCACTCATCTCTCAAGTGTATAAAATGAAATGTCTTTACCCCCTGGTTGAATTACACGCACGGTCTACCGTATGCTTGCCTATTGTCTAACCTATGCTTCATACTTGACATGTGTGAACAAAGAATAAGAAAGGACTTTGTTTTTTGTTGTAATGTAGGCTTAAGGTAAGGTGGGACTGATACATGTTAATTATGCATGTATTTAGGTCGATTTAGGATTATATTTGATAACATTTATATGCATATTTGGTCCAGAATTGTGTAGATTTGTTATATTTGGACCATTTAATAACGTGTTTGACTTGTTTTGGAGTTATTTTGAGTATTTTAGGGCTAAAAGACATAGTTTACGACTATCGGATGAAGGAACAAGTCGAAGGAAAAGAAAAATTGGCCTAAACCGATTTGAACTGGTCCCGAACCGGTCTGCAGTTGAACCGTCATGATCATGACATAAGAAGGCACGCGGCCGCGACAGAAAGTGTATGGTAAGAGAAAACGCCACTGTGCATTTAACGCGACCACGTCATACATGCAGAGCGGTCGCGCAAAAAAAATGATAATTTCAAGCTGATTTAAGTACTTAGTTTACCCGTTTAACAATTCTGAATTGTTAATAGACGTACAACATATAGCGTAGTTGTCTATGACTGTGTAGGTAAAGGTTAAGGGTCTTTTCTAAGTTGTTAGGATTAATTGACTCGAGAGAGTAATTGTTTAATCAATCCATGACTTAGTCGCTTTGAGAGAAGGGCTAAGTTACTTAAGTGCCATCTAATAGATAGTAAAATTGGTTTAAAAGTAAAAAAAATAGAGATTAATTATTAGTAGAGTAATTCTTGAAATCGATACCCTAGGATACATTCTTGTTGATTGGAAATTCCCGTTGATAATTAATTCAGTTTATTAGTACATGCAATTTGGTTTAATAAAATCATTTACCAATTCTAGTGTCTAGTTAGGGTAATCTTAGATAATTGGGGTATCAAACTACATTAATCTATTCTCAGTGGATCGACCTTGACTTCTGCTATTTACATCTACACCCGTATACTTGCGGTATTTTAGGGTTAGAAATTGGCCCTGTCAAGTTTTTGGCACTGTTGCCCGGGAATAGGTATAGCGTGTTAGTTTTTTCCTGAGTAATAGGAGGATACTAGACTAGATTTTAATTTTTTCAAATTTTTTTTGTCATTTAATTTCATTTTTATTTATTTATTTATTTAATTTTTGTATTACGTGGTATTTCGTTTTGTTGGTGTTTCAGGTTTCATATGCAAACTAGGTCAAAAGGGAAAGAATAGCTTATTCCTTTCGATCATGAGATTGAAAGCGACTGCCCGCAGACACCGAACGAGAAGAAAGCATTTAGCTGAGATGGATAATATTCCGTAGAATCTGAACCAAGAGGAAGCATTGAATCGGATATAGGGGGCCTTAGCTAATCTGGATGACAAAGTTACTAATCTGCAGCAGCAACAACCATCACAACAACGGAGACAAGCTCAGATTATGCACGATAACACAGACGAGGACATTACACCCATAATTGATTATCTTCGGCCCATGCCGAATCAACCAATTGGAGGAGTGCAACCACCACCGTTGAATTCTAATATCTTTGAATTGAAGCTTGCTTTGATTAATATTGTCCAACAAAACCAGTTTAGTGGGAGCGCACTAGAAGACCCAAACGTGCATCTAAGTTCCGCAGGTTGGCTGAAACTATAAAGATGAATTATGTACCACACGAGCAAGTAAAGAAGAGGATGTTCCCACTGAAATCAAAAAATTTTCCACTGAAATTGATTCTGAATTATGATACACGTTAATTATGCATGTACTTAGGTCGATTTAGGATCATATTTATATCATTTACGTGCATATTTGACCGGCATTTATTTATATTAATAATATTTGGATCATTTGACGTGTTTCGACTTGTTTTGAAGTTAATTAGATATTTTTATTCCATTTGGATGAAGTTCGAAGAAGAAACAAGTCAAATAGGGTTAAAACGGATGAAAAGGGAGTTAAAGGAGTGAAAGGGCCAACACGGCCGCGTCAAAAGTGGCCTAGAACATGTGAAAACGCACTGCCAACCAACACGGCCGCGTCAGAATGTGTCCCGAAAGTGAAGTTTTCTGTCAGCTTGACACACCTCTAGTATTTTGGCTATATCTTGATATCTACAACTCCGATTAAGGTGAAATTGGTGGAGTTAGAAAGCTGATTCAAACGGCTACAACTTTTCCTGAAATAGACAAATCCCAAAAATGACCGGAAGACCCTAAAAAATGGCTTGGAAGTCAGACCTGAAAAATCTGCCTGAGCGAAACCGACGCGGCCGCGTCACAAGGCCAACACGGCCGTGTCAGAAAGGCTTTCCTACGAGAATTTCCTAATTTTAATAGGATTTTGATCCTATCTTCCCAAAGATTCATCCCCAACTCTATAAAAAGGACCCCAAGCTTTAGAAATCAGGGGAATCAGATAGAAAACATCAAGAACATCAATTACATCATCATTCTACCTAGAAGAAGACTTGGAGGACAAAGAAGACGAAGATCATCGAGACGGATTCATCCGGGTTTAGTCGTTCTTTCCTAGTTTAAATCTTTTACAATATTTTTCGTAGAATTTTGTATTGGATTATTGCTAGGCATGAGTAGCTAAGCTATTCGTGTCCTAGGGTTAGAGAGTAGGGATTATTATGACAATGTTTTGATTATGATTTAATTTATTGATTCCGTTCTTTACGTGTTTTATCTCTATGTTTGTGCTTATAACTAGATTTAGCTTGATCACCTAGATTTAGTAATTTAGTTTAGCAATTCCGCTTCGAGAGGAGGGAATCGTTATCAGACTTATGACATAGAGCGCAGTTGTCTATGACTGTGTAGGCCGTGGCTTAGGATCGTTTGGGAGTTATTAGGTTTAATTGACTCGAGAGGGTAATTAGCTTAATTAATCAACGGTTTAATCGCTTCGAGAGAAGGGTTAGATTATTGTCGTGCCGCCTAATAAACACTAGAATTGGTAAATCTATAGGTTAATCATATTCAACATTGAAGTAATATCCTGAAATCGAAGCCCTAGGATACCCTTTTCTCATTGATTGTTAGTTCTTTGTGTTTCCTAAGTTTGAAGTTATATTTAATTGAGTACTTTAATTAGTAAAATCAACCTTTGCAATTTAGTATCTAGTTAGGACATTCCTAGAGTATTGAGGTATCGAATTACCTAAAACTATTCCTTGTGGGATCGACCTTGATAATCGTTACTACACCTACATCCGTACACTTGCGGAACACTAGGTTAGAAACCGACGTGTCAAATTAGATGTTGAGTCAGAACAAGATGAAGAAGAGGATTCTGGAGAAGAAGGAGAGGAAGAAAAAGAAAAGGAGAATTTAGAGGAGACTGAGTCAGAATTCGATGATTCCAGTGATGAGGACACGGTCATGCAGGAAGGTGCACAAGGAGATGAAAGTTCCAGTGAGGAGGAGGCCTTACCACCAGTAAGGCCTAGACGTGTTGCCAGAGGTGTTGCAGCACTCGATGCTAGCAGAGGCTACAACAACTACTTCTATACAGAAAAGACACTCAAACACTGGGAGTATTTTCAAAATCGAGAGGTAATATCTGAACGAAAACTTGACACTCCTCATTTTGAAAAATATTATCTCATTTCCATCATTGAAGCAGCACACCTAAGAAAGACGCCAGAGTTGAATTGTAAGTTTGCTGATGATCTTGTTAGAGAGTTTTATTTCAATTCGACTAAGGGGATGAAAACTCCGAATGGTCCTCGATTTGGGCAAGTGTATCTTAGGAGGAAAATTGTGTTGTTTACTCCTGCTCTCATAAATGATTTCCTTCATTTCCCTCCAAATAATGTAGATGAAGAACTCCATGATCTAGACCATGTGATTGCCCAAGCCACGGGTGGTCACAAGAATACTTGGCCCATTAACCAGGAAATTCCAGCCTCCCTTCTAACCTCCAAGTATGCCATCCTTCACAAGGTTGGATGCTTTAATTGGTTTCCCACCACCAATCATAATGTTGCCACTAAGACTCAGATGAAGTTTTTGTATCATGTAATACATGGTGTCAAATTCAATTTTGGCCAATTTGTCTTCGACACCATTACTAACTTTGCAGAAAGACAGTCACAAGAACAAAATCTTCCATTCCCCTGCCTTATCTGGAAGAAGCTTCGGAATTAGAGGATCAAAGTTTCCACCAATGCTCAATACTCCCATGATCTTCACGACATCACAATTGATCATAAATTTCTCAACCCTCCTCATGTAAGGAATGTACAGCTCTTGGAGCAAGTTGAATAAGAGGTAATTAGTGGAGGTGCTACTACAGGTGGTGCAACACACGCAGGAACAATCTCTGTCCCAGTCGTGCAACTCTTAAACTGGATACAGATGGCTAAATAAAGAAAGAGGAATGCTGAGATTGATGCAGCCTCTTGGGGGAGTGTTGAGAGAGATTTCAGAAGCATGTTTGCAGGCCAAAAAGGGGAGAAAGGTATGAAGGAGTGACTGGTGAAGAAGTGGTTGGTGGTGATGATATGGAGGAGGATGAAGTTGGGCAATGATAATGAAAATGTGGACATAACAAACATTGATGGTACCTGTGGTACCAAGGTTGATTAATTTGTAGTGTTGGTGGTTTCTTGATGCTGTATATCTTATATGTATGTTTGTATATTTGGTATTTGTGGTTGATGCATGGATAATTTGATTAAGGGGGAGTATGTCTACTCTTCCTTATGATGGCTTTGTGTTTTAGGAGGAGAGAGTGGAGCTATTTGTGACCTCTCACCTTTCCCATCAGGATGGATGTTTTGCTGTGTGGTCCTATGTTTTATGTGTGATAATGTAGTTCTGTCAATGTTTGTTATACTTGTGTTGATTTTTTTATTTTTGGCCAGCAAGGTAAAAAGGGGGAGATTGTTAGAACATGTGTTTCCTTCAGTGTTCTGTAAGTGTTTCACCTTGTGTTAAAACATCCTGGGAAACACGTTCTACTCTTCCTTATAATTTTACCATGCTTCCCTTGTACGTTTACTCTATATGTTTAGTAAGTGCATGAATTTCGGATAAGTTTAGTTTTTCATATGTACTGCATGGGAAACTTATCCAAACCGAAAGTCTTCCTTTGGAAGATTGGCGGTTGTTTTTCTTTGATCTTATCTTGCATGTGATAACTACCATTCCTAGTGGATATTTATATTGCTGACAAGAGAAGATCATGTGTGGAAAATAGGAGAATGAAATTGAGTATAAGGATCAGAATTTCTCCAAGGTATTTTTGCACAAAAAGGTGAAGGCTAACTTCTTCATACTTCTCACATTCTTTGTTGTGAGACTTTGTGTGATCCCTCTCTCAAATGAGGATTGCTTAGTATGTAGATTTAGTTTGAGCGTAAATTTGATCGTTTCTTGTATGATCAAATTTAGGATTTTCAAAGGCATTATATAAAACTCATTCTGCTGTGATTGAAGATAAAATTGCTTAAGCTTCGTTTCTGTCTGAGTTTGAATTATATAAAACTCAAATTTAGGATTTTCAAAGGCATTATATAAAAGGCTAACTTCTTCATACTTGGAGCGTGGACTTGGGAATTAATCAATTGGTTAGCTATGGAACTCCTACTCCAAGATTGATAATAAGCTCTATCAATCTAATTGTCCCTTAAGTATGATTAATCAAAATAAGCTCTTCAATTAATCCTACTCAACTTATCAAATCCTAAAACAAGCTCTTTAAGAATCAATAGTTGAGTGCATTACAAATTAAGACAACGGAGAAGATTCGACATAGAACTCGTAAGTTCAGTTCTAGTGGTCGAAATCTATGTCATACCCAATAAAATAAATCGATTATTTGCTGCCCGGGAATTGAATTCATAACAATTACAGATTATAAACCAAATTCTAGCAACACACCAACAAATATTCAAATGGGTGATCAAACCACAATTCAATTCATAAGTGTGAATCAACAATCCCAAATAACATAGAAAATTCCAAAGACATAATCCAATCGATTAACAACCGTAGAAATTACATAAACATTCTCAATCCAAGGTTCTACTAATGATCAAGGGCTGAAATAACGGTGCTAGCCACCCATTACTCCTAATACAATTAGGAAATCAAAGGAAGTAATAAGACATGATAAAATTGTAGAAGAAACCAAAAACTTGGGTAGAAGGGATGGAAAGCCTTCAATCTTCTTCCCAATGTAGCTCTTGAGGATGATGGAGGCTGGAAATATGTTATTCAATGTCCCAAGATAGGTTAATTTCGAAAGGGAGGACATATATATAGGGGAAGAGTTGTTACTTCAGTTTAAGGCAAAATCGAGTTCAAAAATTTAAAACAGGGGCAAGGAATCTCGGTTGAGATGCAAGTGTGTCTCGACCGAGACAAGAAAAAGGGCTTTTTTAAATTGTGCATCGAGGGGTGATCTCGGCCGAGATTGGGTTGTATCTCAACCGAGACGTGAAAAGGGAAATTTAGGACTTTTTAGGGTTTGGATTATCTCGGCCGAGATGAAACCTGGGTTTCATCTCGGCCGAGATCTTCATCTCTTGAATTTCTGACTTTTCCCTGGAGAGGTATCTCGGCCAAGATGCATTATCCGTCTCGGTCAAGATCTTCAATCTCTCAAAATTTCAGGATTTCCCCGGAGAGTTATCTTGGCCGAGATCAATCCTTCAGCCCTGTTCCTTGTTGCCTCGACTGATTCATCGACTCTGCTATCGTTTGATGTTCTTTTTCAATCCTTTTGCACCTGTTTTAACACATAAATACCACAAACACATTACTTTACCCATGAGAATACAAAAGCACTAAATACACGTGATTATGCAAATTAATGACATTAAAATGGCACTAAAAATGCCCTAAAGTGCGTGCACATGACACATGTACTAGGAATTCTGGAGAGCACAAAGAATCAAGAGTCATTGTCTCGGGTTCTCTAGTTTTATGTCTTTCATTATTAGTTTGTTCTTAGTCATAGCTATGATCGGCTAAGTCTTTATTTTCCGTCTTTAACTGATGTTCAACCCTAGGGGGATGTTTTCATAGTTCTTACAGTAACTGTTTGATTTAATTATGTTCTGAGATTATTTATGTTATTCGGATTCTTTATATCTTTCATGTGTTTTATTATTTGAATTGATCTCCTGGGTAGTAATCATGTAATTGGTGCTAGGCCATAAATTATAATCCGTAATTGTTATGAAATTATATCTACGAGTAGTAATCATATAATTGTTGCTAGGATAACATAAGTCGCGGTCACTCGTACCGAACTTGTGAGTATAACACCGTACCTATTCCGTTACCTTTGTACCTTATGCGTTCAATTAACGGTGTTTTAGCGATCGTATCCTAGGACCATTTAATCGGATAAATTAATTGATAAGTGTACCTGAGATTAATTAAACTTAAGGGGTAACAAGGGTTAGCAGAGCGTACTTGTTAATTCTTGGGATAGGGTTTCAGAACTAATTTGTCAAGCAATTGCTATAATTATGAGGGTAATCTGGACTAAGGGGATACTAGGTTAAAGACGGGAATTCCTTCTCATATTTAAATTCATCTTTAGTTTATTAGTTTAGTTGGTAGCTGCATTCACTCAATTCTAATCAAACTCCCCCCATACTTTATTATATTATATTATATTATATTACATTATATTATATTATATTATATTATATTATATTATATTATATTATTATTATTAGCATAATTAGGTTAAATACAATAATACAACTAGTTTCCCTGTTCTCTGTGGGATCGGCCCTGACTTACCCTGTCTACTATTTACTATAGGAATAGATAGGAAAATAACTAATTTGACTACATCCGACAGTGGGACCAACTGATTTGAAAGGAATTAGTCCCACGCTATGCATGCATAAAATCCTAATGGAGGATGAGTATAAACCCTCAATTTAGATTCAACGTAGGCTTAATCCCATGATGCAGGAAGCTGTTAGGAAAGAAGTCCTTAAATGGTTACATGTAGGAATCATCTTTCCGATTTCGGATAGTAAGTGGATAAGTCCGACTCAAATAGTTCCTAAAAAAGGAGGGATGACAATAGTAAAAGGTGATTTAGATGAGATCATTGCTACTAGGTTAATTACAGGTTGACGAGTGTGTATAGACTATAGAAAACTTAATGTAGCTACTTGTAAAGACCATTTCCCCTCTCATTCTTAGATCAAAGGCTTCATAGCTTAGTGACACAAACTTAGTTTATGCAACTAAAATTGAGCAACCGCAAGTGTACGACATCAATAGTAGTACTAAGCGAGTACAAGGTCGATCCCACGAGGAATCAGCTCTTTATCGAATAGACAAATCGAAACAAGCATTTTAATGGCTAACTAGACGATTAAGTGGTTGATTTTTCTTGATATTTTAAAAACTAATTAAAATAAACAAGTAATTAAAGCTAATAAGATATACTAGAGAACAAATTACAGGGATTAAATAATTAATAAAGATAATCTGGGATTATATTTCAATTAAGGGTAATTAACAATTATTATCCCGATCAACTCAACCTTTAAACCAAATGTTATCAATTAGGAAACGATCACAATTATATGCAAGACCCCCCTCTCTGAGCGAATTACTTGTTGATTGTATAGGATTAATCGCCATCTCCGGTCGATTAATCAAATACAACTCCCAAACGATCATAAGACCAAAGTTTCCACAATTAGCTCAACCCTCTTGGTTCTATTGTTTAATCATGTCAATTAATGTGATCTTGGATCAAATCTCCCCTCTTGGTTCCAATTTAATCCCTAATAAATTGCTAAACAATTGGCCAAATCATTTAACAAGCATTATAAATAATTAATCAACTAATAGCATAACATATGATCAAATTAATCATGTAAAAATCACTAATCACTCATAATCTACTTTCTTAACCTTGATAAAGAAAATTTAGCCAACCATGATCATAATATGAGATAAACACAAATATATAGACATAATTATGTTCATACAAATATTAAATGAAAAGGAAAGATAAAACCTATTTTAATGTTGATCTTGATCTTCAAGTTCAATTCCCCTTGTTTTGCTCTCTAATTTCTCTCTCTAGAAACTATAAAATGATGAATGATGCCCTAAAAACTGAAGTGGTAGGGTTTCTATACACCTCTGGGGAGGTTTTTTAAGGTATTGGACTTATTACCAATTCTGCCCTCCTCTATTATCTCAAATTATTTAAAATAAATATTATAAATATATTATTAAAAGATAAGTATACCCAATATATAATAATAACAAATATACTATTAGTTAAAAAAAATCATTGAATCTTGAATATCCATCTCGTTGAAGCTGTATTTGAAGCAATCGGACTTTGGGGTAGTGATTTGACTTGAAAATAATGAAACTACTTAAAATTAACTGACAGTTCATGTTCGACGCCTCCTAAGCTACGGTACAACACTAAGGTTTGAGACATTTTCGACTGCACCCGACAAGGACGGGAATGATGGTGGACGGTGGTTGAAAAAGATGTTGGCGAACAATATGATAACTCAGAACTAGCTTAATAATTGTGCGTAATTTCTTTTTTTATGATTTATTATAAATGATAATATTGTGCCCACGCCCACTTTAATTACATATATCTTGATACCATAGCGGACGTTTAAGTCATTTTATAATCATTTTAATTTATTTAATTAATGAGTTGTGTTAAGAATTTCACTGGTTGCGAATAGTCGCTGCCTTAATAAAATTTAATATTTTAAAAAAAATTATAAATTCATAAATACAAAGTAAAATGAAATACACGAATGAAGTAATTAATACAGCTAATCGGTTTTGGGTATTTAGGTTCCCTGATTCGATGTAATTTTTTCCCGTTAAGGGCACCTACAATCCACACCCAAATGCTACTTGACACATCACTGCCACGTCACTGCCACGTCACTGTCACGTCAAGAGTTCAAACTTCACTCAAATGCTACTTATTTCACCCAATGCAATCTAGGTCCCATTAACACTATTTGAGGGTCTCACCCTAAAACCACCCTATTTATTTTCATATCTTCAATTTAATTAAATCATATTTACAAATTTTACATATATAATTAATTAATTAATATTTATAATTTGTAGATAAAAATTATATTGTCGATTTTTTTTAAAAAATAAAATTAATTTCGAAAAAAAAAATAATTCGATTTTTAATATAATATTATTAAATATATTAGAATTCAAAGAGGGGAAAAAAAATACAACACGAAATAAAATTAAAAAAAATTAATAAACATGTTTTCCCACTCTTGAAATATATCCAGGTAGAGTTATGATGTGCCCATATGTGCTCAATCTAAATAGGTAGTATTATAAATAAAGAAAAGAAAACAAAGGGAACGAAACATGTGGAGACCACAGGACGGTCACTCACAAAAGATAAGCAAAAAACCTTTTCATGCCACAAGCCGGCAGATAAAGGTATCCATAATAAACTAAATATGGCTAATGAAAATAATGCAATTACAAGATAAAGCCAATTTAGTGCAAATAAAACTGGAGCTGGCGGTTCGGTTGGAGAGAGGAAAAGGTTTAGAACTATCGTCGAACAAACTACAAAAGTCGAGCTCCAATCATGTTGCTCTATGTCACGAAACCCGAGCGTGGGGGATTAGCAACGCTCCTCACATCAGCGTGAGTCCAAAAGTCCCTCTGAGGATTTCAATGCCTTAGCTCAGAGCTGTCAAATCTGTAATTACGACCCAACGACAAATCCCAAAACATGTACAAATCTCAAACCCAAACGCAGTAGAGTCCAACTTAATAATTCGGAATCCCGAAGAAGCAGTACAACATCAAAACAAGGACGGTATGATATCATGGAATCAACGCCACTATCAAATGGGGATGTGTCCGTCGGCTTCGGTCATATGGAAACAGGTTACATTATCTAGTATAATGACCAAGTGCAGCAACCATATTAATATACTAGGTGAAAAGGCTCACCGACTGGCTCGGCTAAAGCTGTTCACCTCAAACCATGGCCATGAGCAAAAATCATAGCAGCTCCATGGTTAATGAAGTCATTCCAAAATCGAGAGAGGTCAAAATAGAAAATAACAGCCCCATGTTCATTCTCAAGATAAGGAAGATAAGATACACAGCATCAGAAAATAGAAAATGCAGAATCGCTAAGATAGAAAAATCTTGATGGTGTTTTTTCTTATCTCGAAGATCGGCGCCTCTTTGTATGTATGCATTGAAACACCCAATTGAACCTTGAAAAAATTGAGTGTCTGCGTTATTGTCGATGCTCGGTTCGTCCGTCCAATTGACTGCCAATTCTCCTTTGTCTTCAACTATCTTGTTATGTAAAATAATACAAGTATACATGATATTTTTCAACTATCTTGTGTATTAAAAGCGTGTCGGACCTTTAATTATTGTTCAACGAGCTTGCAAAACCCCAAATGCTCACTCGACATCCTTCCTTGCAGCCTCTTGCATTTGCTTAAAATGACTTCTTTTCAAATCAGTAGGACATTGAAAGCTCTTAACGAAGGCTTCCTATTTCGGATATATACCATCAGTTAGATAGTACCCTATACTATAAGGCGTACCATTTACTATGAAATTTACTTCTGGGGCTTTTCCTTGCAGAACGTCATTGAACAGAGGTGATTGATTGAGCACATTGATGTCATTATTTGAACATGCAACTCCAAGGAAAGCATGCCATATCCACAAGTCCACCGATGCGACTACTTCAAGCATGATCGTCGGAACTCCATGATCACCTCTGGTGTATTGACCTTTCCGAGCGACTGGGCAATTCTTCCATTCTCAATGCATATAGTCGAGACTACCTAACATTCCGAGGAAACCATGTCTCCTCTCATGCATATTGATCAAACATTGACAATCCACTGGAGTTGCTTTTCTTAAGTACCTCTCTCCAAATATGTCGATTATGTAGCGACAGAAGTTAGACAAGCATTCGATGCCTGTTGTTTCTGCAACTCGTAAGTACTCATCAAAGAGGTCGGCTGGACCATGTGGTTCCAAGGCATCCTCCCTCTGTTGAAAGTATGAATCATGTGGTTCCAAGGCATCGACTATTCGAATGAACAAGTTTCGCCTCATCCGAAAACGCCGGCGGAATACGTCGCTGTTATATGTTGGGTTTTCACAAAAGTAATCATTGAATAGGCGGATGTGCGCTCCTTCACGATCTCGTTGGACGTATCTTCTTCTTTGTGGAGGACCAGATGAGCCTTCAACTGCATCAAGCAACAGACTCTGTTCATTAAGAATTTGCAAGAACATTCTATCATCGGCATCATCAATAAAATTGTCGTACATTGCTGCATCATCTTCAACATTGCTATTGTTGAAGGGGTTTGAAGACATTTTTCTTTCATTGTGAAAGGGTAGAAAATGAAAATGAGGGAAGCAATTGTTGTTGGGGGTGTGATGCAAATACAATACAAGTTTCTATTTATAGAAGTAGTTTCCAACAACTATTTTCCCCCGGATACTTTCCAACGGCTATTTTCTAGAAGATGTTATTTCTAAATCTAATTTTTTAAAATTAATTAAGAATATATTTGATATTAACAAGACATCACTGCATGAATACAAGAATAGCAAGTACAAGAAATGCAATACATGACATGAAATACAAGGAATGAAGTACAAGCAACAATGGCACATCGTCCAACAATTAAACTATGAAAATAACAACATCCCCCCAGCCCCATCTCTTCTTTATTTCATCGCACATTTGAAGGTGCACATGGAGTTGTTCGAGGTCATCCTCGTGGTGTCTCTCAAGATTATGTCGTCGTCTTTTTGTTTGTTGAAACTTTTAGTTCGACAATTTTCTACTATGAAATAGCCATGTACTCTTCCATGTTGCTCTCGATCGATGACTTTATCTCGCCGTAAGCATCAGTTTTTCCCTTGCCCTTCCTCTTTGCTACTTTCTATCTGATCGGACGAATGTGGTCGGAATCGTCATCTTCGTTGTTGGAAGATGATGTGTACGCACCCGACGCAGAAGTCTTTGTCTTCTTTTTACCGCGATGATCACGGTTTTGCCGGTTAATCCACATCGGACAAACACTGAGAACGCTCCATATTCCAAGAAGCCTGTTGAAGTCAACATTCTTGTTAGTAATTGACCACTGCTTACGCATCCATCAGTATATCGGCATCGCTGCGTCCGCTTGCCCAATTTTCCTTCAGAGTAATGTAACTTGCATTAAATAGAAACGCGTGCTTCGCTGCAGTATAAAAGTATGTCTTCATCGGGCCCCATGGTCGTTCAATGAAACCTGCGGGACGATGTTTGTTATAATCAGTTGCGATTCTTTTCCACATCTGATCCAAATTTTGAGCATTGCCGATCTCTGAATCTTCACTTATATTCACCCAACATCGAGCTAGCGCTCATTTCCATCTCCATTCTATCTTGGATTGTATGTCCCCTTTCTCCCCTGTGAGACATCACCTACGTCGTCGGAACATGCATCTTCGTCGAGGTTAATATGCTCGAGCCCCACAGGAAATGAACGTGGTGGGTATGAGAAGTTGTCCCCGAGGACGGAGTGTTGCATTCCCTGTCGGTACTCGATCCGTCTATACTCGCTCTTCTGGACGAGTACTAGGGAGTCGTTGGTGCACCCTGAGGAGAAAATCCATAAGGAGGAGGCGACGTAAGAGGATACTGGAAGCCTTCATTTGGATACATAACATAAGGAGCACCCTGGGTAGCCACTTCGCTATCGGTCACCCAGGAGTATTTAGCCATTGGGTTGGTTGACACGAACACATAAGTCTCATTTGAGGATATGGATGAACTGGGAAATTTGGAGGTGGTATCACGTTAGGTCGAATAGGGAAATATTGGGGGCTGGTGGTGGAAGTTTGCGGACGAGGATTGGAATTTTCTTCCGCATTCGAAGAATTATTGAACCAATTTCTTGCCCAAGATCTTCCTGGCATTATAGGAGTAATTTGCAAAAAACAAATATGAAGAAATAGTGGAAGAAAATTATAGATGTTGGTGAAAAGAATGAATATTTTTACATGTATTTATAGGGAAGAACATCTGTTAAAAATTTTGCCAACAGCCGGGAACAGTGATTTGGCTGTTGGCAATAGTAATATATGTCCCCCATTTGATCACACAACATAAAAAACTAATATTAAAATTGAATTAAAAAAAAGAGAGAGAAAGGGAAATAAAAGGAAGGTGGCCGACTAGCATTAATGGGCGCGGGCCCATCGCGCCACGCCCCTCAGGCGCACGTGGGTGCCACGCGCCCCCGCTGGCCCTCAGATGTGGCGTTTGATCGCCACTCTCGCTGTTCCCCACTCTAGGCCAACCCTCAAACTTCAGGTCCAATTAATTGAACTTCACCCATTTAATTCAAATGCTACCCCACTCTCACAATGCAATTCTATCTCTTCTTTCCCCCAAATTAATCCAAATTCTACTGCATTGCAGGTGCTTTGAAGAGCGGAGCAAACAGTAGTTCCTGGGTGATTTTGTTATCCGATTGTATTTTGTTAAGGCAATTTGATGAATGGATTATATAAATTTGAAAGTTTTGGGTATCCCATCTTCCTTTTTTTGGTGTTTTGATCATCTTTGTTGTGTTGTGTATAGAAGATTAATTGTAGGGCCAATGTGAAGGGCTCAATAATTTACTTCACATGCATCCATAGCAACTATGAATAAAAATACTACACATGTCATGGCTATACCTCTCCAACAAAAGTTGAATTTAAGGCAAAATAATAAGAGACCTAAACAAACATCCTATCCTATTTAATTGTATTGTATGCACGTGGGCACACAAAAGACACTCCTGGATTAATACCCCACAAATGTATAATTCTTCAATGAAAATTTTATTTGTCCTTACCTTTCCTACAAGCTTCAATTGGACTATATACTAAAAAAAATGTCATGATGTTTGAGTGCAAGTCCATCTCAAAAACAATTCAAACTTTTTTTGTACGATGATGGTAATGTCAATAGGTTTATATAGCTATACCACATGCAACTTGCTTCATTTTAATGCATCTACAATGTCATATATCACTGTTAGGCAAGTAAACATCACTTATTTCTTTATTGTAAACACCAAAATTTATAGCCCTTTATAGGAGTATATATCAAAATTAAATAAATTCAATTTTCAAGCATAGTTGTTATGTTACAATATTGGAGTTCTGCCATTTTATTAATTTTTTTCTTGGTATCAGCAGCATCAAGTCCTTAATTAAGGACCTAGCCTCCCCTTGTATTTTTCCGCAAACACACATTTCAACTAAATCTTGTACATAAGCTTTTCAGTCACAATCCCTTATGTCTAATTGGGAATACTTGATTTGCCAGTATAAATTCTCATGAAAGATAATTGTAGCGCTTAAAGATAACAAATGAAGTACAAAATATACGTATGGAAATCCTGATAATTTGTATGATTTTGTTTTGTTGATATCCATTTATGTGGGGAGAAGAATTGACTTGAAGACTGTAAAAAAGTGAAAACTATTGGAGACAACGATAGGCATCCAATTAAGGGAAATGGTTCCTTGAATCTTGCATTTTATGTAATTACCATCTGATTTGGATAGGATAGGGTAGCAGTGAAAGAGATTGGTGGTGGCCAACGTTAACTGCTAAAAAGTGAGGGGAGAACTCAAATACACATTTTAAGAGATAGTCGCTGTCTTGAAAGGAATTTCATAGGTAGCAGAAATTAAGATGACGGCCAACCCAGAAAAATAACATACAGCTCTTTGTCATATATATCAATTCCACGCCTCCCATCTAAACCTTTCCAAATTTAGAGATAAAAACTTTACAATACATTAACTAGCTGTGTTTACAATGGACATAAATTGTATGCAACAAGTCATGAAAAAATTAATTTGTAATATATGACTTAACTCTATCACCAATTCTTACACAAAAGATGGAAACAGGTAATGAAACAGGATCAGCTTTTTATATCGAAAAATGTCGGTATCAGGAGCTGAGGAATTCTGTATATGGTCCCTATTTACAGATTAAAAAAACAAAAAGACTTTATAGCACACACCTGTTGAAGAATTAGCAGTAGTTGAGAAGAAAAGCTAAGAAAAGTGTCCAAAGGTGGCAGGAAGCCCCTGGAAATGCTTGGTGTATATTTCAGAAGCTTGTAATGGCGGCGGCTGCTGCTGCTGCTGATTTTGATGCCATGTTAAAGAGCCTTCTGTTGCAAACTGCGATTTTGTTGACTCTCCGTACATTTCTTGACCGCTCCCCAGCAAAAATGGCGTCTGAAGATACTCCGACCATTTGATTTCGTCTCCGATGATTCCGGTAGGAATATGGGCTTCCTTTTCTGATTTCCCACAATCTGGGCCGCCCCATGTATAAGCATTGTTCTCCAGGAATCCACTGCTTGTTCTGCCGCCATTGTTGCTCAAATCCCAGTTTTCAAATTTCGAATTAAAGGAGTTATCAGAGGGGAGGTTCATACATGGCTTTAATCGGTTCAGGAGAGAATTTGATGCTATATTATTTGTACCAAAATGATCGGACATCAATATTTCTGATGTTTTGGAATTGGTGTTGGAGTTGAAGAAAAGATTCGGATTTGGGTTCATTGAGAGGCCGATATTGGGACCGTAGTTCATCTGGTGGGCATGGAAGGAGACAAAATCGGAAGGCTTAGAGGTGGCGTTGAGAAAGAACTCATGCGTCGGAGCTAGATACCGGACGGCGTCCACGGCGGTTGGATTAGGTTTCTCCGGTGGGGCATTGGAACTGAGTTCACTCGACCCTTGTGATGTTTTATCGTTGGTTTTGGTAATGACTGCAGATGGTTTTTCTTCGTTGTCAAGGTCTGAGAGGGGTTTATGAGTGTGGGGGTCAATGCCCCTTTGCCTTAGTTTTTTCTTGATCGAAGAATTCCACAGGTTCTTGATTTCATTGTCTGTTCTTCCGGGCAATTGTGCAGCAATCTGTGACCACCTGCTTTGTTAGGAAAGATTAATGTAATTAATAATTTTTTTCTTTTTAAGACTAGAGCAGAAATAAATAAAAAAACACACACACACACACACACCTGTTTCCAAGAACTGCATGCAGTTCAATAATCAAATTCTCTTCTTCCTGCGAAAATGTTCCTCTTTTCAAATCGGGTCTCAAGTAATTAATCCATCTTAACCGACAGCTCTTTCCACACCGTTGAAGCCCTTGGAATCATAAAATGTAAGAAATTAAGAAAACTAAACTCTGAAATCTGTATACAGAAAATATTTAAAAGTAATTACCGGCAAGTTTAGGAACAGAACTCCAGCAGCCATGGCCGTATTTGGTTATGTGCTTAATAAGTTTGTCATCTTCCTCAGGAGACCAGAGGCCTTTTCTCAACTTCTGCTTGTAACAGCAAGAATGCCTCCCCATTTCAGTGTGCAATGCTGCCAAAAGCTATTAAAAAGATTTCTAGTTCAACTGTTGTCAGCACAAGAGAGAGAGGGAAATTGCTCTAAGGGATCAAGTCAATAGGGTGGAGCTTTAAAAAGAAGGTCGTATTCAGGAGGATGATTTATTCTCCTAATCATCATTTCGGATTAATTTTCATAAACAAATACTGTGAATATTGTAAAATATTTACTTGCCAATGTCTCATCCAAAAGCTTTTTTTTTTTCTTTTTTTATAATGAGATTGACAGCACTTGTGGGACATAAGACAGATATTAATTTGGTGGAAAATAAAGGATTTCTTGGAGGTCTGTACTGTAATAATTCTGGCGACAAAATTAAACTTTCATCTAACTCACTCCGTACACAATTTAAACTGGATTACGGAATAAATAGTCTCTTTTACATCAGATATACAGATTTTAAACACATGTAATTCGAAACATTTTAAACATGTGTAATTCGAACAGCACACATACCATGAATTTTGTGCAGTTTTTATTTGTTATGAAAAAAAATATTGTGCTTAAAGTACTTTTTTTTAAATAAAAACTATCTTTCAATATAAAAAGTGATATATTTTCATAAAAAAAAAACTCGACACAACCCGTAAATCCACTTACAACCTGGATTGTAATTATTCAAGATCTCTACGTCTCGTTACAAGAGACTTTGTCTTAATTAATTGCACTAATCATAATTTTTCCTTTTTCCTTTTCCCCTTGGAACAAACCATATATAATTGGCCTTTTTCTTTTATTTTTATTGAAGTGGCGAAAATTGAATAAACATTGTTGTCAAATTCCTTTAATTTTAGGTGTCATTTAACGGTGCGAAACAAAAAATGAACGATTAATTCCGGTAATTTTAGTTTGCCATTTTATTTTTCCAAACTGCATGGCTCCACGCTTTAGTAGCTTAAATAACCATTATTTTTGTAACTTCATGAAGTCAATAACCTTAACTTCATTAGTCATTTTATGTTTCCAAACTGCATGACCCACGTTTTAGTGGCTTAAGTACCCATTATTTTTGTAATCTCTGAAGTTAGTAACTTTAATTTAAGTAGTAGCGGGTCAGTTACGAGGGTTCACCAACAGCCTATTAGAGCCTTTAAACAGTGGCTCACTTAGCTCGTATTCAAAATAGAAGTCGATTTTGACACAAAAAATTTCAGCAATTTCCTGCTTCCTTTCTCTTTGCTCCAGTTTGCTTCCATCTTCCTTGGCCCTTCAGCTTAGAATTGGGCATTATATCAGTTCGCCAGTCAAGAGAAACTTAATGCTAGAGTTTCTGATTTTGCTTTGTCGTTGTATACTGGAAAACGAACATCCACGTTCCTTGTAGCACTAGGTCGAGGAGGAGAATTTGTTTTAAGGTTACTGTGCAAGCACAAACCTTGGTTCGTTCACATTTGGAAGCCGATAGCCATCTTTCACCCTCTATTTTTGCCAACACTTATAAGATTCCTAAAAATCCTATAAGATGGTTAGAAAATTAAGGTCCTAAACAATATATAAGATCTAAAAATAGCCCCACCAGCTTATAAGCTCCAAGAAAAATAAAATTTTCTACTCCATCTTATTTTTTCAAAATCTTATAAATAAAACTTAATTTACCAAAATACCCCTATTATCTTTTCTGACATCGTAGGTGGCTACCAGGGAATCAATGCTCGCGGGGCCCTTAGGCCGAGGGCTGCGGGGTCGAGGCCCCAGGGTGTTGGGAGCCTGGAGCGACTCAAGGCCCCCCAGGAGTGGGGCCAGGGGGTCATGGATAGAGCTGGCAATTCGGGCGACCTGTTCTGCCCAGGCCCAGTCGAGCAAATGGGTAGTTTTGGACTAGGTCGGGCTGGGTCCAATTTATTTCGGACCTAGAAATGCTAGGCCTAGCCCGACGCACCTCGATCATTGAGCAAAAAAATCCCACCAATAAGTTTTTTTTTTTTTTTCGTTACTCTGATATAAATTCCTATATGTCATGCATCATAATTACTGGCCCGTTGCTTAGTAATAGACCCATTTCTGATCATTCCTTAAAAAATTATCATTTTCAGGGGCATGTCTCCACTTCTGCCATCACCTATAGCCCTTTCCTCTGCCGGGGACTTCCACGAAATGAAAACATGCAGCATCGTCGTATGCTCCACTTTTGTTTGTTGCCTTGGTTTATATCCCAGAGTACTCCTATGGCCGATCTTTCACCCAACCTACTTAAAAAACCTAAAAGCTTGACCCCGTCTCATTTGGAGAATGACCCTTTATGGCAAGGCTTAGTCAGTTATTCTTGCGGTTCAGATAAAATTCGGACCATGGTTCATAGATGTCATGCATTATGTATTGATGTTTACAATTTATACCTGTTGTTTATATGTTTGCGTTGTTGGAATGAAAAATAAAATACAAAATAAATAGACATCAAATATATCACAAAGAAATCAAGATTCCCTTGTAATAAACCTTTGAATTTTCAAAATAGTTTAAAAAAAAAAAATTGTTATTTCAAAAAGTCATCGGGTAGGCCCGCTTGCCCACAAGCCAGCCCGTTCAGGCTGGGCTAAAATGGCCCTAAATTTTTCGGCCTCTAATTTTGCAGCCCAGTACGCTCTATATTTCGGGCTACGCGGGTCGGCCCATCGAATTGGGTCATTTTTTCCAGCTCTAGTCATGACCACCCGAGAAAGTCCGGGTCCCTTGGGCCAAAGATGCAAGGAGGTGGGGCTCCCGGATGAGGCGTTTGGGGATAATGGAAAATAATGATATCTTTTTTGTTATTACACGTAAAAAATATTTATGTCTTCACCATCTTATAAAATTTTGAAACAACTTATAAGCTCAATTATTGAAATAATTTAACAACTTATAAGTTCTTGCAACACTATATTTTATAAGATGTTGGTACTTATAAGATGATTTAAATAAGCTTCGCCCAACACTCTCTGAATTAATATATTTGATAAAATGATGTGAGATTATACCTTCTCAATTAATAGAAAATTATATATACATGGGGTTGATTTATTAAATTATAACCAAAAGAATAAATTAAAAAAAAAAAAAAAAAAAACCCTTTAGAGGGTGGTGGCTGTTTTCTTCTCGCAAAACATGATCTGATGGTGTTGTTATAATAAGTTTAACTAGAGATACATTATTATTTGCAATACTGAATTAACTATAATCATTAAGTTTAGTTGATTTAATAAATGTGTATTATATTTAAATAATAAATTAACAAATTTATCCATAATTCATCTCTTTTAGTTGAAAGATTTTGTATCATCCAAGGTTCTATATTTATGATGTAACAATTTTTATTAATTAGTCTTTTAAAGGAAATGGAAGTTTAAGAGTTCTTTTAATCAGTTATAATATTGTAGTTAGAGCAGTCCTGTGGTCATAGTTATCCCAAGATTCCCAACACAAAAAGTCATAAGATATGCAAAGGGGGTAGAAGTTCTTGAAACAAGAATTTCCTATGATTAGTTATGCCTTTCAATCATAGTAATCTGCAATTAATATTGATATAAAAAATCCTCTCAGAGTTAGACATTCTCCTGTCTCTCCTCGTGGAATATTCATATATAATACATTGTACCCTATTTCTTTAGTAACAATTCTGCCACGTGGCACTGTTATTACTGCCAATCTTCTATTTTCTTGGTTGGCCTAATTAATTTTTTGAAACTATACTGTATTTAAGACCTACACCATAAAATTTCTTGTTTTTCAGTAATCTTCTTTCTTAGCTCCTAATTTGACTCCCATCCTAAAAAGTCCACCAAGTAACAGTTTGAATCATCTATTCCACATTTAACATGTCGCAAATGTGTTCTGCAAATGTGTTCTACTTCAAAATTAAACAATATAACATGAATTATGAATCCTAAATACATGAATCATGATAACCATCAAATTATGAATACTAAATCATTAAATTATAAACCACGAACAATGAATCGTAAAATCATAAGTCTAGAATAAAAAATACATCCTATTCCAAAAAAGTCGAACCCTAGACTTTAAACAAGAATCTAAACATGATTCGTGAATCGTGAACTTAAATTATAAACTTTATATTCACAAATTACAAAAAAAATAATCACAATTAATAAACTTTTTGGAGTGGGACACAGTTGACAGGGTAAAAGTGAGACAAAAGATCCCATGTGCAAAGTAACTTCTTTTCATCGCCTTTTCCTTTCATATATGATAGTAATTTTTATTTGAAAATAATATTTCTTTTTTTTATCTGTTTTTTTTTTCATACTCAATTTCAGACATACGTCTGACTCAATATTTTATGCTTAATTACATAAAAAATCACTACATTTGGTCAGTTATTATTTACAACATATCACTTACAACATAAAATTTAAAATGTAGCATAAAAATTCATCAGCTCTTTATTTTACAATCCAATGCATTTAAGACTATTTTAGGCTCTAATTTTTGACAAAAAACTGAAATTATAATTTTTTTTGTTCGGAGGTCTTATCCCACATGTGTGAGACCTAAACCACATGATCTAATTTTAGGCTCCACATTGGTGATCGGAGCACCGAAAATTTAAATATTGAAAAAATGATGCACTTCTCACTTAACGTTATAAAGGATGTGATGCAAATGATATATTGACCAAAAAGGCATGTATTTTCACGTAAATAAACCATATTTTTATCATACTTTTGCCACACAATCAGTTTATGATGAAATCTCATATACTAATTTACTCAGAAATAATAGTGATGTGTTAATTGTTGTAGTACATATTAACCTTTTTTAAGAACGAGAATCTTATAACTCAGATCAAATTAGAAAGTACAAGATCCTCAAGTCAAATCGGCAACTCACCTTCCACCCAAACCATCGTTGTGGGTGAAGAAATAGAAAAACGAGCAAGGCTACATCATTACACCTACGAATCATATGTCTAATACAAGAAAAAGAACCCAATTGAACATAACTACAAATATCCTCTATAAAAAATGCAATGTAATCTAAAGGATTCTCATGCCCCGTGAGTGCCTGCACAACGAGCAAATAATCTGAGTAAGCATCAACATTTTGAAAGCCACAATCGACGCAAAACCTCAAACCACTGAGCAACGCCTCAAATTCTCCTTCCAAGACTGAAGAAGGTTGCTCAATTGAATGAGCAACAACCCCAACCATACTACCCTTCTCATTTCGAACAACAAAATCAATCCCAAAACGTCCTCGATCAAAATCAACTGCCGCATCAACAGCAAGCCGGAGATGGGCTGTTGCTGCACGGGTCCACCGCTGCCTCTCGCTTCCAGCAACCGCATAGCCACCACCATAGACTACAGAGCCTCTTGCGCAATCATATTGCAAAAGAAACAATTCAATCTCCCTCTATGATGAAGCTTGCCACACACTTACCTCACTATGCCTAAACATGCAAATCGACCGCCAAACGAACCAAGACACCACAACAAACAACCGAAAAAGTTCATGTCCACATAAATGAAAGTCTAGGACACCACAATCTTGGAAAGAAGCCAAACATATATTCTTAAAAAAATCTCTAGTAATACTATTCTTCCAAAAATTCCTTACCAACCCGCAAAGATAAAGGCCACGCAACGAATTAGCCTCAGGATGGAAACAGTGCATGTACATAGGTGATATCGGTACATGATGCTTATGTAGATTAAAGAAAAGGCTAGGAAATCAATCGAAAGTTGCCAAAGAAAGATCTTTACCTTAGGCGGCAAGGAGATAGCCCACATGAACTTCCACCAACTCTTATTTCGCCCAGTCGAATTAGGTGGCAGTTCGTAACCATCCAGTAGAAGCTGATACCCACTCTTTACAGAATACTTGCCTTTCTCATCAAAACGCCAATACCGCGAGTCCGGAGCACAAACATTCCGCCTTGGAATCTTTAATATTGTGTTGACCTCATAAGGAAGAAACATCAGATGTAATTTCTCTTTATCCCATGCTATGTTGCTTCTAAAAAAAGCCTATCACTTTAATCTCAGAGGCCATCCGTGTGGAATAAGGTTCAATTATATCAAGTAAATGAACAAAAGTAGTATGGGGTGTGTAGGTTTGAGAACTGGGTTTAGGGTCACATGAACAGGGTCAGAAACCGAGTTTTGAATCAAGTCAGTGGAAGGTGTATGCTTAAACCGGGTTCGGACTTAGGTGGTTAAGTTTCATAACAGAAATCTGCAACATATAATAATCGTTGCAGAGCCGTTGTCGTTGCTAGCCACTTGCCAAGTTGAAGCCCGTTTTCAAGAAGCGGTTATAACTTTCGTTCTCTGAAGATTCGAGCTGAACCACATACTTAAACTTGTTTCTCTCATTCGTGCGATCAGAGTTGTATCATTTTTCCTAAATTCCTATTACTGTAGAGAGAGAATTAGAAGCTAGGGTTCGTTTGCCCTAAATTGGTTCCAGATTTGGGTATTTTCTAGTTTTAGCTTAATTCTTGTAATCTCTTCAACAATTTAGTGAATTGAGGTGTAGTGAATCTCCGTGGATGTAGACCTTCTTGATCGAACCACGTAAAAGTGTGAATTATCCAATTTCATTTCTGTTTTCTGCGTTGTTGTTTGTTCGGCCAGAATTTCTCAGTTTTGGAGCGAACACCTCAAAGCTGTTCGGCCCAATTTCTTCAAGTTTCGACTGAACACTGTTATGAGATTTTATGTGATTAGATTTTTATGTCTTGTTCACAACAAATTGGCGCCGTCTGTAAGAAGAAGAAGAAGAAGAAGAAGAAGAAGAAGAAGAAGAAGAAGAAGAATGGCAGGGATGAAGATGGATTTGGATAAGTTTTCTGACAAGAATGACTTTTCATTATGGAAGATCAAAATGAATGTTGTTCTTGTGCAGAACGGACTATCCAATGCTCTCAATTTTGTGGATCAATGGATTAAAGCTGAGAAGCCCAAGTTAGCAGAGGTGGATCAAAAGGCTTTGAGCCTGATCATTTTGTGTTTAGGTGACAAGCCATTGAGGGAAATTTCCAGATGCAAGACTCCATTGGAGGCGTGGGGAAAATTAGAGGAAGTTGTTAGCCTTCAAGATGGTGGATGACAAGGTAATTTTTTATCAACTTGATGAGTTTACAAAGTTGATTGATGAACTGGAAGACCTGGAGGTCAAAATTGAAGAGGATGACAAGGCATTGATGGTGTTAAATGCACTCCCAAAGGCAATGGAGAGCTTCAAAGATACTCTTATGTTTGGGAGAACAGACAAGCTGAGCTATGACTCTATAATCATTGCTCTGAAGACCAAATGCCTTCAGAATCATGCTGACAAGAAACCAAGCCAATCTGGAGAAGGTTTGAATATCAAATTCAGGCCAAATAATAAGAAGAAGAAAGCCAATCTTCAAAGGATTCTAAAGGTACTTCTGATGGTTCCAAAGGATCTGGATCTTGGGTGGAGAGCAGGAAGTGTTTCAAGTGTAAACAAGTGGGACATCTAAAGAAAAATTGTCCCCAAAAGAAGAAGAAGAAAGGCCAAGGAGCTGAAGCTGCAGCCGTTGAACATGAAGTAGATAATCCAAAAGTATTGAATATCTCAAATTCAAGGATGGAGAATGAGTGGGTATTAGACACTGGCTATTCGTTCCACATGTGCCCACATGTGCATTGTTTCCAAGAGCTCAAGAAGGGAGATGGAGGATGTGTTCTACTTGGAAATGATCACTCCTGCATAGTTCAAGGCATTGGCTCAGTCAAGATCACCATGTTTGATGGTGTGACTAGAACCATCTCCAATGTAAGGTATGTTCCTGGTTTAAAGAGAAATTTACTCTCCCTAGGGTCCCTTAATGCCATTGGATGTGAGTTCAACACAGTAGGGGGGTTTCTAAACATCACCAAAGGCAAGAAACTGGTTATCAAGGGTAGGAAACACAATGGTTTGTTTGTCTTGATAGGGCAGCCTGTTCTTACTAGAGTGTATAGTGTTTTGGGTAAATCTGACCTTATGCTTTGGCATAAGAGGCTTGGTCATATAGGGGGGAGAGGTTTGAATGAACTATCAAGAAGAGGGGTAATTGGTAGTATATGGACATAAACATTGGAGTTTTGTGATAAATGTGCACTACGCAAGTCTAAAAAATTTCCGTATGGAAAAGGTATACATTCAACTCAGGAATGCTTTGATTATGTGCATTCTGATATCTGGGGTCCCTCAAGGACAGAAACACATGGTGGAGGAAGATATTTCATGACAATTATTGATGATTTCAGTAGGAAGATGTGGGTGTTTGTGCTAAGGAAAAAAGTGATGCATTCATGAAGTTCAAATCATGGTTGATTCAAATGGAGAACTTCAGGGGCAAGAAACTTAAGCATTTGAGGACTGACAATGGCCTAGAGTATCTATCCACTGAATTCAATGAGCTATGTGAAGAGAAGGGGATAACAAGGCACAAAACTATGCCAAATCCACAACAAAATGGTGTTACTGAAAGGTTCAATAGAACTCTTCTGGAGAGAGTGAGATGTATGTTGCTTGATGCTGGATTGCCTAAGGTGTTTTGGGGAGAGACAGTGAACACAACATGCTATCTCATCAACAAATCACCATCATCATCACTTGGTTTCAAGACACCTGATGAAGTATGAAATGGAAGAATAAGTGATTATACTGCCTTGAAAGTGTTTGGTTGTCTCGCCTTTGCTCACATCAAGCAAGATAAGCTGGATCCAAGGGCAATCAGGTGTGTATTCTTGGGATATCCAGATGGGATAAAAGGATACAGGTTGTGGTGCTTAAAACCTGGAAATCAAAAGCTCATTGTAAATAGAGATGTGAAGTTCAATGAGGGTGTCATGGGACATACTTCCACTGGAAGTGTGAAGGAGTTTCAAGAGGCTGTAGAAGATGGAAAGATATCAGTTGAGGTGGAGTGTTCACCTAATAACACTAAACCACAGGAAGAACAAGGGGATCACCAAGCAAGTTCAAGTTCTTCTAAAGATGATGAAGTTCAACCTCAAACACCAAACCTCAGATCTTATTGTATTGTCAGGGATAGACCAAGGAGGCAAATTCAAAAGCCAGACTTCTATGGACAAGTTGGAAGTGTATACTATGCTCTCAGTATTGCTGAAGACTTAGAACACCAAGAACCTAAAAATTTCAAAGAGGCAGTGAGTGGAAGTGAATCTGAGCATTGGATTGGTGCTATGGTGGAAGAAATGGAATCCCTGGAAAGAAATGGCACTTGGAAACTAGTGGATAAGCCTAAAGGGAAGAAGCTAGTGAGCTCTAAGTGGATCTACAAGAAGAAGATTGAAGGAGGAGACACTGAAAGAATCAGATACAAAGCAAGACTTGTTGCAAGGAGTTTCACTCAAAGAAAGGGAATTGATTTCAATGAAGTGTTCTCTCCTGTAGTGAAACATTGTTCTATCAGAATCCTTCTTTTAAAGGTGACTCAAGAGGATTTGGAATTACAGCAGTTAGATGTAAAGACTGCATTCTTACATGGAGACTTAGTTGAGGATATATATATGAAACAACCAGAAGGTTTTGTGGTTCCAGGGAATGAGGAGAAAGTGTGCTACCTCAGGAAGTCTCTCTATGGGTTAAAACAGAACCCTAGACAGTGGAACAAGAAATTCAATGGGTTCATGTTGAATGCATGCTTCACTAGAAGCTTATATGATAGTTGTGTCTATTTTGACAAGAGTTCAAAGAATGATCATGTGTATATGTTGCTGTATGTGGATGATATGCTTATTGTTAGTAAAAGTAAGCATATAATCCAGTTACATAAGAAGAGATTGAATGCAGAGTTTGTCATGAAGGATTTAGGGGATGCAATAAAGATTCTTGGAATGGATATCATAAGAAATAGACAAGCTGGAATCATGTTTCTATCTCAGAGGAATTATCTTCAAAAGGTGGTGGAGAGGTTTAACATGCATGAACCAAAGATTCTTAGTATTCCAGTGAGTCTACATACCAAGCTATCCAAGGAGCAATGCCCTAAAACTACTGAAGAAGATGAAGAATACATGAAGCTTATACCTTATGCTAGTGGGGTTGGAAGTTTGATGTATGGAATGATCTGCAGTAGACCTGACCTAGCTTACAGTGTGTCCTTGGTAAGCAGTTTTTGTGTCTAAACCTGGGAAAGAACATTGGAATGCTTTAAAGAAAGTGTTGAGGTACCTAAAAGGGTCAATAACTTTAGGTTTGAAGTTTGAAAAACAAGCAGGAATCACTGTTCCATTGCTTGATTTTGTGGATGTGGATTTTGCTGGCAATGTGGATGCATGGAGGTCAATCTCTGGATATGTTTTCACATTGTATGGAACAACAATAAGCTGGAGGAGTATACAACAACCTGTAGTGGCTTTATCCACTACAGAAGCTGAATACATTGCCATCACTAAAGCTGTTAAGGAGGATGTTTAGTTGAAAGGGATTCTAGTGGATCTGGGTATTGTTCAAAGGTGTGTCATAATACTTTGTGATAATCAAAGTGCTCTGCATTTGGTAAAGCATCAAGCCTTTCATGAAAGGTCAAAGCATATTGATGTAAGATTGCATTTTGTGAGGGATGTGCTTGATTCTGGAAATGTAGAGGTGAAGAAAGTGTATACTAATGTCAATGCTGCTGATTTTCTAACCAAAGCAGTACCTGGGAACAAACTGAGGTATTGCTTGAGCCTAATTAGGCTTGAACATTGCATTTGAAGTATTGAAGTGAAGGGCAGAAGAGGTGATGATTTGCACTTGATTTCATTGAAGTGGAGATTTGTGGAATAAGGTTCAATTGTAACAAGTGAATGAACAAAAGGAGTATGGGGTGTGTAGGTTTGAGAACCGGGTTCAAGGTCACAGGAACCGGGTCAAAAACCAGGTTTTGAATCAAATCAGTGGAAGGTGTATGCTTAAACCAGGTTCGGAATTAGGTGGTTAAGTTTCATAACAGAATCTGCAACGGATAATAACCATTGCAGAACCATTGTCGTTGCCAGCCACTTGCCAAGTTGAAGCCCGTTTTCAAGAAGCGGTTATAACTTCCGTCCTCTGAAGATTCGAGCTGAACCATATACATAAACTTGTTTCTCTCATTCATGCGATCAGAGTTGTATCATTTTCCCTAAATTCCTATTACTATGGACAGAGAATTAGAAGCTAGGGTTCGTATGCCTAAATTGGTTCCAGATTTGGGTATTTTCTAGTTTTAGCTTAATTCTTGTAATCTCTTCAACAATTTAGTGAATTGAGGTGCAGTGAACCTCCGTGGATGTAGCTCTTCTTGATCGAACCACGTAAAAGTGTGAATTGTCCAATTTCATTTCTGTGTCTGCGTTGTTGTTTGTTCAGCTAGAATTCCTCAGTTTTGGAGCGAACACCTCAAAGTTGTTCGGCCCAATTTCCTCAAGTTTCAACCGAACACAGTTCTGAGATTTTATGTGATTAGATTTTCAATTTTTGTTCACAACAATCCGAGTGGAAAAATTTAGCCCGATACTAGAGTCGGCACCCACTTATCCTGAAAAGGAAGTATAGAACGGCCATCCCCTACTCTCTACAACATCCCCTTCTCAAGAATTTCCCTACTCCACATGAGCGAACGCCAATAAAAAAAAGCATTCGTTCCCACCGAAGATTTCATAGTATCAGTATACTTGAGGTATAGTCCCTTCAACACCCTAGCTACTAACGAATTGAGATTCTGAATAATACGCCAAACTTGTTTAGTCAATAGAGATTTGTTAAATGCCACCAAATTCTGAAGATCAAGACCCCTCTGCACTTTAGCTTGACAAAACTAAGACCACGAGCCCAGTGCAAACTTTCCCCGCTGGCATTTGAACCCCACTAGAAGTTGGCAATAGCCAGTTCAATTTGTTGGCAAATCGAAAAAGGCACCCGGAAGCAAGACATAAAATATGTGGGGATCTCTTGTAGAACTGACTTTATCATCACATCCTTACCACCCCTAGAAAAAAATTTAGACCCCCAGCTATCAATTCTCTTAAGAACACGGTCCCTCAAAAAACAAAACTAGAGCTTTTTGTCTCTAAGAGAGAAAGTAGGAAGACCCAAATATAAATCATGGCCTTGCACTATCCGAATAGTTGATACATTGTATACATATATTTTAGGCCGATTTAGGACTATATTTAGTATCATTTGCATGTTTACTTGGTCGGAATGTGCTTAAATTCGCTATATTGAGTTAGATAACGTGTTTTTGCTTGTTTTAGGGTTAATTATGTATTCGAATTAATCACTTGATTATTATCTATAAGTTAGAGTTTCGTTAATAGACTTACGACACATGGCGTAATTATCAATATTCTTCCGAGAGGAGTGAGGTATTTACGTAGGCATTAGTTTAGAGATTTTTGGGAGTCTTTAGGTTTAGTTGACCTGAGAGGGTAATTATTCCTAATTTATCAACAAATTAGCATCGTCTGAGAGGAGAGTTTAGGGTACATCTTAATCCATCTGAGTTTCCCTTACTAATTGATATGTTGCTTACAAATTGATTTTTATTTAATTAGTTAATTTATGCACTTTAGGTTTTACAATATATAAAATTCATTCACTTAATTGAGAGTCTAGATAGGGTGGAGGTATTAATATTAGGGTATTAAGTTAGAAATAAGAACAGTCCTTGTGGGATCAGCCTTGCTGCCACTAGCTACACTAGCAGCGCATACTTGCGGATTACTAGGTTAGAAATTAGTGCATCAATAGTCATCACCAATTTAATCACATCCAAAATCTCCTATGACATTGTCGGTCTGAATGTAATGGCTGACTTGTCAAGTTTATAAATTAGCCTGATGCCGCCTCATATAGTGAGAGTCATTCCTTTACATGAGCTGAATTAGCTTGTGTGGCTCGAAATAATAAAAGATTGTCGTCTGTAAAAAATAAGTGGGAAATAGTCGGGCAAGACGACGCAGTTCTAACCCCCGATAACGCATGTTCCTGAAATGAGCGAAGAAAATATGATAGGGCTTGAAAGCACAAAGCGAATAAAAGAGGAGAAAGTGGATCCCCTTGTCTAAGGTCCCTACCCGGCTGAACCTATCCCACAACTTCCGTTTAGATTAAATCTACAAGAAACATACGACATACACCGCCAAACCAGCTCAATGAAAGATTCTCAAAACCCTATCTGATGCATAAAAGTGTTAGGAGATGCTGTAGTATCCTTAAAAGGAGACTTTGAGTATAAGTGAGAGATTGTTAGGGTTATACTGTAAAGCATGCTTTTAAGTTATGTTTTGTATATAAATTGTTTCTTGCACTTTAATGAATAACAAAGTAATAACCACTGAGATCTAATTTTTCCTTCAAGTTAGTCTAGAAAAATTATCTTGATGTTGGTCCAACTCAGTCCAACAAATGCACTAGTGTAATCTCTTGGTGAAGACAAACCAATCTGGGCCTTACACATCAACTTCTACCAATGGATTGTTCAATTCCATCTAAGTTGTGAATCTTTATACTTATTACAAGGGACTGACAATGTGATCTTCAGTGATCTACTACACACCATATTGTCTACAATGTAAAGTATTCAAACATTAAGCAATAAATATATATAACATTCATAATATTTCAAGCAAACAACGATAATTTATTCTCCTGCATTAAAGTGCTAGAAACAGTTTATATACAAAGCCACACTAAAAATCATGCTTTACAATATAACCCTAACAAAAAGAACATAGAAAGGACCACTTCACGCGATCATAGGCTTTACTCATATCAATCTTGAGAGCATAGAAACCCGACCTAGTCTGCTTATTGCTCCTAATCCAATGCATACACTCATATCCTATAAACACAGTATCAGTAATGAGTCTCCTCGAGATGAAAGCACTTTTTTTACGTTCAACCACCATATTAAGGATGGGCCCTAGCCGATTTGAAATAACTCGAGAAACGAGCTTAACCACCGTGTTGCACAAACCTATAGGGAAAATGTCTTTCAATGTTCGCGGCTGAGTGACTTTCCGGTTCAACATAATTAGGGTTTTGTTCACCTCATCCATATAGCCTCCCTCATTTACATTAAGAATCGAGTCCACCACCGCACACTACAACATAAATGGGCTAATGTAACACCCAAAAAGTGTTACATATATACTAAAATATGTTACTATAGACTTTAGGTAACACTTTATTGGTGTTACATTTGCCGGTGCTACCTAAAGTCTAATGTAACACTTTTGATGATCTTTAGTAACACTTTTAATAAGTGTTACATTAGATTTTAAATTGTAACACTTTATGGTAACGCTAAAAAATGTTACATATAACTCCCTTTATGTAACACTTTTAATTGAAAGAAAAAATTAAAAATTTGTCATTGTTGGGTTTCGAACCCAGGTTGCTAGATTGCAGGAGCTTAAGCCCAAAGTTTTAACCACTAGGCTATAATAACTTTTTTAGTTATTATTTTAAGAAAAACAATATATACACAAGATTTTATTATACCATCAATAAAATACACTCAAAATTAAGTTTTCATCAAACTACAATCTAACTTAATTTTATTTACGTTATTCATATCAATTTGACACAATTTTTCCACTATTTTTTTTTTTTCATTTTCATCCACTCATATATATATTTATATATATATATAACTTATTTTATATCACATTAATTTTATACATCTAGTTATTGTATATAAATCTTAAGACATTATCATTAATTTTAATTACCATAATTTTATGTATTAAGACACCTTAATTGTTGTGTTTCATAGATTTTAAATAAAAAAATAAACTTACAAATATGAAGAGACATGACCAAATGTCCCAAGTGTAGACTCTCACACTTAAAAAAATGTATTCAAATTCTTAAAGGTTAAAGCTATAAGTCTATTTTGTAATTGTTTAGTAAAAATATAATGTGTGTATATCTATATACATACACACAAATAAGTCATAAATAAAATTTAATTTATTTTTTATAACGAATAAGTAAATCTTTAGGTGCTCTAATGAATTGCTATTTTTGTAGGTCTGAGTTGATCGCTTTCACCACTTATGTTACAGATATTCTGTTGTGATAATTAAAATGTAACACATTAGACAAATAAAAATTAAAGTCACATAAGAAAAATAATCCACAAATATTTAATTAGTTTAAAATAAAATAAATAATTTTATTATTTACAAGTGTTACTTATTTATAAGTGTTACATAAAAGTGTTACTTATTCAAAAGTGTTGCGTAAAAAGTGTTACTTATTTGAAAGTGTTACCTAAATGTGTTACAATTTAAAAGTGTTACGTTCAAAGCGTTACATATTCTAAAAGTGTTACATGAAAGTGCTACATATTCGCAGATGTTACAAAAGTGTTACATGAAAGTGTTACATATTCCTAAGTGTTACAAAAGTGTTACATAAAAGTCAAAATTTTAAAAATGTTACAAACAAAGTGTTACATAAAGCCATTTATGTTGTAGTGGCAAGACCCGTAATATTCCAAGTTTTCTGGAAAAACAATGGTGTAAACCATCCTCTCCCGGAGCTTTAGACGGATGCATCTAAAAAAAAGCAGTTCGAACTTTCTCGGCAGAGTATAACCGACCCAAAGAGGCATTCATATTCTCAGTCACATGGTGGCAAGAACCATCTGAATCGTCGCCAATGATGGGATCGAGGAAGTAAAGAATCCAAATAATAATCAACAATATTTTCTATTAAGGCTAAAGTAGATGAGCTCCAATCACAATGTTTGTTCATAAACCCCTCAATGGAATTACTCGTTCTCCGCACAGAACCACATGTATGGAAGAATTTAGTATTTCGGTCATCATACTTAAGCCAGCTTACCCGTGACCTCTGTTACTAATAAGTCTCCTCCTTTAATTGTAGTAAATCAAGTTACTTATGTAAAGAATGAATGACTCGCTCAGCCACTGCACTATCTACTGGCCTTATATCCAATTTCACCCCCCATAAGCCTAATCTACTTTGGTCTATTACCAAACCGAAATGAAGCCTTGTTCGACAACCGAACCAAAAAGGCCTGCAATGTAATCTCAATAGGGGAATTGGGATCAACTTCGCCGCACCAATCCTCCCTCAAATCCAAGAAATCCTCCTCATCGACCCAAGCTTGTTCAAAATAGAAATGACGAGAATGCCTATGAAGAGACACCTCATCTGTCTGTCGAAGCGACAAACACACTAATCTGTGATCCGACCCAAAAAATTCCAAATTTGAAACAAAGGTCGTGGGGAAAGCTAATTTCCAATCAACATTAGCAAAAAACCTATCAAGACGTTCTACAATAATTCCCCTCCCCCCTCCCCCTCTGTTATAATACCAAGTGAAAAATTCCTCAGAACAACTTAAATTCTAAACATCACTGTCACTCATAATTTCCAGAATGCATCCATTTGTGGAAATGGACGAGGTAACCCTCCCATCTTTTCAATATCATATAAAACCTCATTAAAATCCCCACCAATCAACCAAGATAAACTAATTAGCTCAGGAATATCCCTCAAATGATGCAACAAAAGCCAAGGTTGGGCTCTCAAATGAACTACCGGATTTCCATACAACCCCATGAAATGCCATTTACAACATTCATCAATAATAAGACAATTAACATGACCTTTCGAATACGAAGAACACGAAACATCGTTAGAAATTTTCTAGAAACACATGTCCCTCACTTCGACTCACAGGGTCCACACGATAAACACCAGCAAAATAAAACGAAACATGTAATCTATTATAGGAAAAAGAAGACAATTTAGAATCAGAAATAAATAATACACCAGGATCCTTACAGTCACTAATCTGACGAAGATTACAGAATGCACGTTGGTTCCCAAAGCCCTTGGGCATTCCAAACTAAATAATCCATGACAACTAGCGGTGCTGGTCCACTTCAGTCACCGCCAAAGCAAGCTTGTCTTCCTTTTTCACAATACTCTTGTTCATGCATTTTCCAAGTAAAACACTGTTCCGCAAGAGCAAGTTTTTTTTCCCAACACCTTGCTAGGTCCCCCACTTACAGAGAGGCCACTTATACCCATTTTATGCCATTGCCAAGTGGCCTCCCCCGACATCGAGTAGGTTAACGGCAAGCAACGTCGTCCCCCACCAAACCCTTCAGCTGACGATAAATAGCACCCACAGGAACTGCCGTCCCCCGTGACCTACTAGTCAAAGAGTAAGTAGGCTTCTCACTGCCCCCAACTGCAGAACTTCGCGTAGCTGTCCCATATCTACACTCCTACCCAAAACACCCTTCACCGCTACCGGAACCGTATGACCAACACCCATCCCTCCAGCAGCACCCACTCCATAAGATCATATCGAAACCACCATTCCAGGAGACACACGCTGCTCCTCCACCACACTCCGGTTCCCATGCAAAAACCTTACCCTACTAGCAACCTCCTCATGGTCAGCAACCCGACAAGAGGACGAGCTAGCAGCTGATCCCGATATAGCCACCGGGGCTCGTCGCCTATGTTGCACCGGTCGTCGACCCATCGACTTAGTCGCCTCCCTAACCAGACTCTCCACTGTCCCTAATGTAGTAACCCTTGTCCATCCGCTCTCATCCACGGGCTAAATAACCTACCTGCTATATGGCCAATATCCTTCGCTTTAGCACCTTCCGAGCTATTTATCTCAACATGATCAAAACGTCCACAAATATAACAAGAGTCAGATAACTTTTCATACCAACACAACACCACGTCCCTTATCCCACCAATCGAAACAGACGTTCCTCGATATAAAAGGTTTAACTAGGTCTACCAACACCCGAACCCATAAGTATTTTCCCACACTCCGCGGTGTATCAATTTCAAGAACATGGACAATCTTGCCACAATCGCTCGACCCACCTATTCCGTCATATGACGAAACTGTAACCCGTGGATTTGAACCCAAATGCTACATGAGTGATGTTAAGTAATTCCTATTCTTTATCTTCCTACCAGTCGCTCAAGTCCCAACAACACCACGTTAAAGTTCCACAGCTCGTTGTGTAGCACCCTTCTACACTCAACCGTATTCCCGACAGTAAAGGCTATCAACCTACGACCTATATCAGTAATCTCGAGGGTGTCGTCGAGCCGCTACACCCATCGTGGAGCAATCATCAAATTGAATTGCCTAATTGGCCTTTTAAGGATAAATTTCCCATATAGGGAGACAATAGGTGGCTTAGATTCCTCTTCCACCTCCACCACCACATCACCCGATTCAACCTCTATCAATTTCAACGTCACAAATTATCCAGTGACAAAGGATCCTCAGTAGAACCAGACCATAGTAATAGAAAAACCATACCCACGATCACAAACCCTAATCATGGAAAACCCCCGTCCTTTTGAAACAGCGAACGAAACCCCCCTCAATTGGGAACCAGAACCAAGGAACTTGATCTGGTGGAAAATACGACTCGATCTTGATCTTGTAATGGAATGAATCTTACATCCAGCTCTTTAGTTAGCACTTTTCCCCTCACAATATGCACATCTAGCTCCACATGTTTCATTCTGGCATGATGCATTAGATCGGAAGCTAAGGCTGCTGCACTGACACTATCTGTCCAAAGAAGAGCTCGTTGTTCAAAAGGGTTGAAGCTTTAAAATGGAAGTGATCCACATAATATCAACTGATGTATCAGCCATAGCACGATAGTCATTTTCTGCACTACTTCTTGATACTACATGTTGTTTCTTTAAGCTCCAGCTAACTGGATTATTCCCAAAAAGACACAGTACCCTCCAGTAGATCTTCTATCATATGGGCAACTTGCCCAGTCAGCATCAGAGTATGCTTCAACAATGAACCTCTAAATTGGTGGAAAGTGTAATTCAGTGTTGCAAGATCCTTTTAGATACCTTGAGAGGTGCTTGCAGGCCTTCCAATGATTTTCAGTTAGGGAGTGAAGAAACTTGCTTAGGTTGTTCAAAGGAAAACTAATGTCTGTTCTTATGATGGTGAGATACTGCAGTGCCCCTACAACACTCCTATGTGCTTTCACCGTAGATAACACCCGCGGACTCCAATAGTGATAATTATGGCGATCGAGACAGAGAGCCAGTGGATTGAGATTTGGCAACTGAATAGAAATAGTAGATGGAAATGTAGCAGCTGGAGTTTTCGGAGCAGCTGTAGCAAGCGGAATCGTGGATGAAGAAGCTGAATCCATAATGGACAGAGTAATCAATGAAGAATGGAGTTGTAGATTTGATCGGAGAGGATGACTAGATAGAATTGATTAAAGGAATGTGATCAGAGATGGAAGTTATGCAGTTGTAACTTCCACAAAAATGGCTCTAGATACAATGAAGTGAACTAGAGGGAGAATAGAATGAGAGGGAAATGAAAATTGATCAGTAAAGCTTGAGTGCTTACAATATATAGTGGTGTGTGTATCGCAACAACTTAACTAACTATCATCCTTCCTCTTCTAACTTACCATGCACATGTGAGGCACATGCACTCATACATACAACACTTTTATACACATACTACAACAAATGGAGAAAAAAATAGGGGTCTATTTAAACGATTCAACTCAGGCCAAAAAGTTGGGAGGTACAACCGTGTCTTTGCTCTCCCCTCTCCCCCACAAACTGGATCTCTCATCTTCTCTCCTCTCCCCTGTCTTGTCACAAGAAAAACTAGCTTCGAAAAATGATTTTTATGGTTCGGACGAAATACTCCATTTATTATTATTTGCTTCTAATAGCAAGTAAATGAACAAACAATTTTCTTGACCTGTTAGAAGCATGTTGTTTCATGGTCCGGACATTCTTAAATAAGGGATTTAATTATATTTTCGTGGTGCTAATAGAAATTTACATATGTAGAGAAAGTTTCTGTGTTCTTTATGATTTTTAATTGTAGAGGAACTGATCTTTAATTGATATGGAACTCTCCTTCATTAATGTGAAACTTGTTCAAATCAAAGCCGCAATCAACAAGCAGATTGAATATTTTTATTTCTTTCTGTTCAGTCTTCACAATTATATTTGCACATGCCTTTGAATCTTTTTTTTTCTGCCTAATTTGCATTCATGGTATCTTTTGAAGGGGGGAAAAAGGCTATTTGCACATGCCTTTGAATCTCTATCTGATTCTTTCGTATCTACATTCATGGTGCCTTCCGAAGAAGAAAAAAAGATGAGAAAAAGGTAAAATAAGTGTTTTAATAAATTGATGGAATAAAAGAATTAGGAAGAGTGATAACTAAGAATGAAAGTCTGGGAAAATTTATGGTGGTATAGACTTGATTAAATCGAATATTAACATTAGGTTGGAGAGTGAGAGATAATTTAGGATTGACATAGAGATAAAATTGGAAAAATAATTATCTTAAACGATAATTAATTAGAAAAATCATTAACAAATTAAAACGTCAATTAATTTAAAATGAAGTGAGTATTAATTATTAAATACCAATGGGGTTGAATATTTCATTTTGATGATGATTTAATAATAATTTTGAATATGATAATTTTATTTTATTGAAAGGGATTTTGAATGTATTAATTGGCACTAGAGTGACACTCATGTGCATAAGATGCACATTAGTGTTATTGTACACCTTGTGGGGCCCACTTAAGATATTTGCGCGCGCAATATATATATATTAAGGTGTGTTTGGAATCACAAAACAGGCGCTGACTTAGTTGGTAAAGGCGCGACATTGTACCCTTCAGTGCGCGGGTTCGAATCTTAACAGCGTTTTTTTATTTTTCACCAACAGTATATTCAAATTCTGAGCATAATATATGCTATTTTCACCAACAGTATATTCAAATTCCGAGCATAGTTTCACCAACAGTATATTCAAATTCCGAGCATAGTATATGTTATTTTCACCAACAGTATATTCAAATTCTGAGCATAATATATGTTATAAAGCCTGAGAGTATATGAACACCACCTTTTAATTTTTCACCAACAGTATATTCAAATTTCGAGCATAGTATACGTTATGATGCCTGACAGTATACGTTGTTTTAGTTGATTTTTATTTTATACTGCGATTTTTTTTTCCAACTTACAATACTCACAGTATATTTAATATTCCGATACAGTATACGTTATGATGCCTGACAGTATACGTTGTTTTAGTTGATTTTTGTTTTATACTGTGAAATATTTATTTTTTCCAACTTACAATACTCACAGTATATTTAATATTCCGATACAGTATACATTATGATGCCTGACAGTATACGTTGTTTTAGTTAATTTTTGTTTTATACTGCGAATTTTTTTTTTCCAACTTACAATACTCACTGTAAATTTAATATTTCGATACAGTATACGTTGTGATGCCTGACAGTATATGTTGTTTTAGTTAATTTTTGTTTCATAATGCGATATATTTGTTTTTTCCAACTTACAATACTCACAGTATATTTAATATTTCGATACGGTGTATATTATGATGTATGACAGTATAGGTTTGGTTAGATTAATTTTTTTTGTATATTGTACAATATAAGGCAAAAAAAATGAAGGAAGAAGGAAACAAGATGCAAACAGGAAAGGAAAAGGCAAAAAGAATGAAGGAAGAAGGAAAAAAGATGCAAACAGAATTGAACCCTTGACCTCAAGGTTGAGATATTTAAGACTACATTAAATACCACCAAACCACTTGCTTATAGTGTTCAACAAACAGGCCATTAAATATATAAACACGCGCGCGCCGAAATATTAATATAATAATAATTGGTCGGTTCAGACCGGTCTGAACCGCACGATTTTTTTAGGTTGAACCGGTGGGGCCCACAAGGTGTATAATAATACTATGGTGCATTTTATGCACCCAAGTTTTTGCCTTGGTTCTAAGGTTAATATATTTGGGAATGTATTAAAATAATTTTGAACATCATAAGTAATACGATGGCTTTTAAATTTTATAACAGTGAAGGAAATTATCAACAAAGTTAAACGATTTGACTTCGTAATATGATAAAAATAGGGGAAAATAATTTAAGGGAATAGTTTAAATTTTTTAATTCCCTGTTGAAAGTGTCTCCCAATGACAAGATAGGCAAAATCCCATTTTGATTGAAATTGTATTGATCCTACCAACTACTCAAATAATTTGATTAACGAAAGGAATCAAGTTAATCAAAAGGAGACTTCGTCATTATCCATGATTGATTTTAGCAGAATTATTTATTGATGTTCCATTTATTTTCCCAAGGAAGAATAATAGTTTTTCTCTGTAATTATTTATGAGTAAGTCTTGGCAGAAATTATTAAAAAATGGATTAAAATAAAATTAAAAATTGTACTTGGTAAAAGCGCAGCCGACAATCACAATAATGTAGTTGTCCGGTTTGCATTCTGCAGTATGAATACGGACAAATATGTATAATTTATTTTCAAATTAGAATCTTTCTGTACTAGTTAATTGCTATAATTACGTAGGGGATATAAACAAAATCAAATATTAAAAGAATAAGTATATGTTAATAAACATGAGGAGTAATCTCATTAACACACAACCACATCTCAACTTAAGAAGCATTCACTGTCATTTGATGTTTCATGTTATTGCTTATTTTTAACACCCCAATCCCATTAGCTCGGGATTAAAGTGCTACTAAATTTTCTTTTCTTTTGATTAAGTAATAAATCAGAAAATGTGCGAAAGCGTGACATGAAATGTTTATCGGATAAAAGTAGAAATTTTATTGACAATAATACATAATACACTGCCAAAACATATTTACACTAGAGGTTCCCAAAGTTTTTCAGAAAATGGAAACAACCGAATTTAGTGACATGTAAACTTATTTATACACATTGAAGGAGCAAAAACATCATAAAGTTGCGGGTAGGAAAAGGAACCCGGTGACCTTTGCCGCAACAGCCCCGCCACCTTGCTCAACTAACCTGAAGATTTGTAATAAATTATGGGCATGAGTATAAACTCAGTGGGAACTTTGTAAGTAGTTATACTAACGAAGGTGCACAATAATAAACACATCTTGACTTAGGAGCCCATCTTACGACTCAAAAGCCATATTGCTAGACTAGGGGGCCAATCTTACGACTCCCAAGTCCCATTCAAAAGCCAATCTTACGACTTAAGAGGTATCATATCATTAGCCCGAATGCAAACATATTTATCAAGTACAAGTTCAGTAGCATAATATACTTACAAATAGCCCAGTCACCCACCTTGTTTTGCTTGCTTTAAAATAGTTGAGTCGTGTATGTCCTAGGCCCAACCTGCACTACATCTAGCACAAGTTGGTTAATTAATTAATATTACTTTTTGGGTTTAGTATTTTCAAAGTGATTAAGTGTGGTATATTATGTCAATCTTTTTTTTAATTTCTAATACATAAGCCAAGTTATTATAAATTATAGTCCTAAATTAAAAGGCCTAATATGTTATTAAATTTAAATTATTACCTACATTAATAAATATTTTAAACTAACTAACATGCATTTTTAAACAACAACTATTTAATACAAACTTAAGAAAATAGTTAAATTTATAAATCTACTTAAACCAAGAAAATAATTAAATTCTTAAATCTATATAATCTATAAATGACAATGACAAGAAAAATAAAAAGACTATTAAAGAAGATGTACCTCAAAAGATGTTAATACTTTTCAACAACTTCCCAAAACACCAGTCCGAGCGTTGTCGAAAATAAACTTATAAGGACCTCCTAGTTAAAGGAATTCCTTTTAATACATTCACTGAAATGTTTAGTTATTAGTTTATTTCCTATAACTTATTTATATAGAATTTTTCAACAATTTTTCAACTTATAAATCGATGTGGGATGATGATATTTCTTTTTAGTTCAATGTGGGATAACCCACTTTATCACTTTGACGGAAATGAGTTACTTGGTGAAGCAGACATCATTAGATAATTTACTATTTTTAGTAACTTAATTTTGTTAGCTATGATAACCTATTATGATATTATTATTATTACTATATCCCCTAGGAATAGTTACGTATCACATACTTTATACTTTATATTTATATACTCTATATCTATATATATTCTTCATTTTTTTTTTTTTAGAATAATTATTTTAGGTTCAACATTTATATGTTTCCTAAGTCCGATACTAGTTTTGGGTTCCTATACCATGTATTCTTAGTTCTTATCTTTTCGGTGCTAGGAGTGCAGTCGACCTGGTACATCGCGATGATACTTATTTGCCAAAATAAAATCATAAAATCAAATAACTTTGCATTTTAAAATAAAATCGGTAACAATATTTTAAAATGCAATCAATGTATTTATTGCGTTTCAATGATTCGGGGTATCACAGTCTCCCCTACTTTTAAAAATTTCGTCCTCGAAATTGTACTTACTTGGTTTAGGATGTTCGGATATTTTGCTAAAATCTCATCTTCTCGTTCCCAAGTAGCTTCTTCTTTCTCATGTCTACTCCACTGCACTAGTACTAAGGGAACCTGTCTATTCCTCAAAGTGTGAACTTTTCTTCCTAGGATAGCAATGGGGTTTTCTTCATAAGTGAGGTTTTTATTGACTTCCAGATTCTCATGATGAATAACGTGATTTGAATCTGGGACATACTTTCTTAGTACTGATACATGAAAGACGTTATGGATATTGGTAAGTCCTGGCGGTAGAGCTAACTTATAGGCGACGTCTCCGATTCTATCTAGAATCTCAAATGGGCCAATATATCTTGGTTTTAACTTCCCTCTCTTCCCGAAACGTATTACTCCCTTCATTGGTGCCATTTTGAGAAAAACCTTATCGCCTGTATTGAATTGTAGATTCTTCCTTCGTGTGTCAGCGTATGATTTCTGTCGATCCTGGGCGGCCTTAATTCTTTCTCGAATCTTAGTTACCACTCCAATGGTTCTTTCGATGATTTCAGGCCCTAAAATCTTTCGTTCTCCAACTTCATCCCAGTAAATCGGCGATCTACACCTTCTCCCGTAGAGTGCTTCATATGGTGTCATCTTTATTGTCGCCTGGTAACTGTTGTTATAGGAAAACTCTACCAGCGGTAAATATGTTTCCCAGTTTCCTCCAAAGTCTAGTACACAGGCTCTAAGCATATCCTCGAGTGTCTGTATTGTTCTTTCTGACTGCCCATCAGTTTGTGGATGATATGATGTGCTGAAGTTGAGCTTTGTCCCAAGGGCCGTTTGTAGACTTCTCCAGAATTTAGAGGTGAAACTAGTATCTCTGTCCGAAACTATGGTCACTGGTACTCCATGTAATCTAACAATCTCGTCCACGTACCGTTGAGCAAGTTGATCCATGTTAAGCGTCATTCTTACTGGTATAAAATGTGCTGTCTTTGTAAGTCTGTCAATGATCACCCAAATAGCTTCATTCCTTCTTGCTGTTCGTGGTAGTCCAGTAACAAAGTCCATTGCTATGTGTTCCCACTTCCATTCGGGAATCTCTAAAGGGTGTAAGAGTCCTGAAGGCCGTTGGTGTTCTGCTTTAACTTGTTGGCATGTTAAACATCTTTCAACAAATTGCCCTATTGATCGTTTCATATTTCTCCACCAATAGATCTCTTTTAGGTCCTTGAACATTTTCGTCCCTCCTGGATGAGCTGTGTACGGGGTATTGTGAGCTTCTTCAAGAATTTCCTTCCTTACGTCATCATCCTTAGGTACACATAATCTTCCTTCATATGTTAAAGTCCCATCTGGTGTTACAAAGAACCCCTTGATGGTTCCAGCAATTGCCCGGTCTTTCATCTTGTGGAGGAATTTGTCAGTCCTTTGTGCCACCTTTATTCGATTTCTCAAAGTAGGTTGTATGGTTAACGCTGCGATCATAGCACCAGTATGGCCTGACTTTACAAAATCTAAATTCAACTTAGCAAATTCTATTAGTAATAGCTCTTGCTGTGTTGGGAGAGTGGTCATATGACTTTCATTTTTCCTACTAAGTGCATCAGCTACGACATTTGCCTTGCTCGGGTGATAGAGGATGGTGCAATCATAATCCTTTACTAGCTCCAGCCATCTTCTTTGGCGCATGTTGAGTTCTTTTTGTGTGAAAAAGTACTTTAAACTCTTATGGTCTGTGTAAATTTCACATTTCCCACCATAGAGGTAATGACGCCATATCTTTAATGCGTGAACAACAGCAGCTAATTCTAGGTCATGTGTAGGGTAGTTTAACTCATGGGGTTTCAATTGTCTTGAGGCATAAGCGATGACTTTTCCATGCTGCATCAAAACACATCCTAGCCCTAACTTTGAGGCATCGGTGTAAATGACAAACCCTTCTGATCCGTCAGGGATAGTTAGAACTGGCGCGGTTACGAGTCTCTGTTTAAGCTCTTGAAAGTTATTTTCGCATTCGTCAGTCCAGTGGAACTGGTTGCTCTTCTTTGTCAGTTGAGTCAAAGGCCTAGCGATCTTTGAGAAATCTTGAATGAATCTTCTGTAGTAACCAGCTAGACTCAGAAAACTTCGAACCTCATTCACATTCTTCGGAGCTTTCCAATTCATTACTGCTTCAACCTTCGCGGGATCCACCTCGATTCCACTAGCCGTGATAATATGGCCTAGAAAAACAATTCGATCTAACCAAAATTCACATTTGCTAAATTTAGCATAAAGCTTCTCCTGTCGTAAGGTACCTAGTATAGTTCTAAGATGTTTCTCGTGTTGTTCTTTATCTCTTGAGTATACTAGGATATCATCAATGAAGACTATGACAAACTGGTCCAGATAAGGATGGAATACCCTATTCATCAAATCCATGAATACTGCAGGTGCATTTGTTAATCCAAAAGGCATTACTATGAACTCATAATGACCATATCGTGTTCTAAAGGCTGTCTTAGAAATATCACATTCTTTGACCTTGAGTTGGTGGTAGCCCGATCTGAGATCGATCTTTGAGAACACGCTAGCTCCCTTCAGTTGGTCAAAAAGATCCTCTATTCTAGGCAAGGGATACTTATTCTTGATTGTTAGGCGGTTGAGTTCCCGATAATCAATGCACATTCTAAGAGATCCGTCTTTCTTCTTGACAAACAATACAGGGGCTCCCCATGGTGAAACACTTGGCCTGATGAACTTCTTGTCAAGTAACCCTTGAAGTTGTATTTTTAATTCTTGTAATTCCTTGGGTGCCATTCGATAAGGTGCTTTAGATATAGGTGCAGCTCCGGGCACCAAATCTATTGTGAATTCAACCTGTCGATCAGGAGGTATTCCTGGCAACTCATCTGGAAATACGTCCACATAATCTCTCACCGTTGATATATCAGCAGGTGTAACCTTACCAGTATTATTTTCCATGATATTCACAAGATAGCCTTCACTTCCCTTTTTCCGTAACATTCTTACAGCCTTCATTGCTGACACAATACGCGGTTTGGTATTAGTTTTGGCTCCGTAAAAGGTGAATTTGGATCCTATTGGTCTTTCAAAATCTATTTCACGCTCAAAGCATCGGATTGTTGCTTTATTCTTGGTCAACCAATCTATACCCAAAATAACATCGAAACATTTCATCTCTAATACGTACAGATCAGTTTCCATTTCTTGATCACCTATCAAAAGCTTAACACCAAACACGATATCCTTAGTCCTAATGGTCTTTCCCGAGGGAATACTTACTGTCAACTCCTCTCCATTTGTATAACTTTTCAAACCCAGTTTTCTTTTAAAATCTTCTGACATAAAAGAATGTGATGCACCAGTATCAAACAAAATATATGCTGGAAGATCGTAGACAAATAGTATACCTGCCATGGTTTCATTCTCCTCGGTCACTTTGTCTTGTCCTAGTGCAAAAACGCGTGCCTTCCTTGTCTTCTTGTCTGGTGTATTAACATTTTGTGGTGCCTTGGTCTGTGTGGCAGTGCATTCCCAATACCTATGTCCTGGTTGATGACACTTATAGCAAACATTCTTTCCCAACAAACATTCTCCATAGTGGTGCTTATTGCAATTAGGACATATCGGAACAGCATTTGGTCCTGGTCCCCCCCTTGGGGTTGCCTTCCTCACAAAATGGTTAGTCTTATTCTTATCTCTAAAATCCCATTTCCTTTTCCCGGGTTGCTCTTGAGGTTTCTGGTTGTATTCTAAATTCTGGCTAAGGGATACAATATGTGCTCGTTCAAAAGTTTCATGATACGTAGGTAGTTTCAAACCCGACACGATACCTCCGATCTCTGGACGCAAACCTCTTTCAAAACGTCTTGCTTTTCTTTCATCTGTATCAACCAAATGTGGGGCATATTTAGATAGTTGATTAAAACGTCTTTCATACTCCATCACTGGAAGGGTTCCCTGCTTCAGATTGACAAACTCAATTTCCTTTTGGTCACGGATAGACTGTGGAAAGTAACGATCCATCATCATGTTCTTAAAATCATTCCAGATCATGTTTTGCTTTTGTTCATTCGTCATAGTTCGCTCGTGTGCTTTCCACCAGTGTCCAGCATCTTCCACAAGTTGGAATATTGCGCACGAAACTTTCTGATTTTCAGTTGATTCCATATGGTCAAAGATTCTTTCAAGCTCAAGAATCCATTCCTCAGCGACCATAGGTCCTTCGCTACCTCTGAATCTTGGTGGTGAAAAACGACGAAATTGCTCTATAATGACATTAGTATTGTTACCCTGGTTCTGTGGATTTGGTATATTCTGGTTAGCTGGTATTTGTTGTATGAGTCCCTGCAGAGAGTTCAAGAACTCCCGTGCAAAATCCGCTCCCTGTACTCCAACAGCAGGTGGAGGTTGCCTCTCAGCAGCTGGCCCGACAAATGGCTCATTTTCATTTTGCACATGTTTACGTGGCCTTCCTCGCGCTGCCATACTTTTGGGAGAAAGAGAAATAACACTTAATTATATACATATATACCTTTGTTTCACATACCGAATAATTTGTAAACAAATCATATACATAGAAGATATTAGGTTTGCAAATCCATTAATATATACATACAATATGTACAATGGTTTTAATATTCTAACTCGTACAAAATGTCTATTTGTTTATCATGCTTATACGAGCAAAAAGATAGCATGATCAAAGGATGACTTATATACATTCCTATTAGCAAAAGGATATTTACGGTCTAGTTATGTACTTAGACATCATTGTACAAAAACTATCTACTATTACTATATGTACATTCTCTAAGTTTCCAACTATATCAGAACCAATTACTGGGACCCGCCTGGTTCTCTGCTGGTGGGGTACGCATACGTCGACCCCTAGATGGTACGCTCTCATCATGGACTGATCCTATGGACTCGTTGGGCTCGGTATCTTCTGAGGGGTCCTCCTCCTCCTCGTCCTCGTCCTCTTCTGCTACTCCTGCTTCCTCCCTTTGCGATCTTGCGAACTCGAGACAGAATTCCGCCCGATCCCTAGCGCGTTCGGCAAGACGTTTGTCAGCAATAGCTTCTGAGCGCTTGTTGGCGGCAACCTCGTCATAATGATTTGCCCTTTGCCTCTGTTCCTCTGCCTCCATTTCCATCTGGTCTGCAATTGCGAGGCACCTTTGACGTTCTTTAATAACCATAGCGAGGCGGACACTAAAATGTTCATAATTAATTGTCAGTCCAGCCGTAGAGTCTATCGTAAGCATTTCGTCCAATAACCGATGGGCAACATCTCTATAACTTGGGAGGACAGTATCTGCTAAGCGCATAGAAGCCTCGTACTCAGTAATGTGATGTCCTTCTTGTATGGCATTGTTCCAACGTCTCAGTAATATATTTATATGCTCGTCTATATTCTGATATTCACCCTGTCTGGTCCTCCGGTAGACTGATATCGCAGGTGGTAGGTCTCTGTTAGCGAGTATTCTTCGTCTATATACTACTGTTTTTCTAGCAGTTTGTTTTGTTCGAACCATCCTATCATAAAGAAGAAATATGGGTCAGTCTCTAATCTGGCTTCTTAATTGGTAGTAAAAATTTCGAGGACAAAACATTTTTGAACTTGTATAAAACTCATAATAAAATATACATACCTTGGAGCGAGTGTCGGTCTGTTGGCAAAGTCACGGTTCCCCCTTGGTTTTATTTTATTAATCAAGTACACAGAAAAGTAGACCCGCTCTGACACCACTCTGTAACACCCCAATCCCATTAGCTCGGGATTAAAGTGCTACTAAATTTTCTTTTCTTTTGATTAAGTAATAAATCAGAAAATGTGCGAAAGCGTGACATGAAATGTTTATCGGATAAAAGTAGAAATTTTATTGACAATAATACATAATACACTGCCAAAACATATTTACACTAGAGGTTCCCAAAGTTTTTCAGAAAATGGAAACAACCGAATTTAGTGACATGTAAACTTATTTATACACATTGAAGGAGCAAAAACATCATAAAGTTGCGGGTAGGAAAAGGAACCCGGTGACCTTTGCCGCAACAGCCCCGCCACCTTGCTCAACTAACCTGAAGATTTGTAATAAATTATGGGCATGAGTATAAACTCAGTGGGAACTTTGTAAGCAGTTATACTAACGAAGGTGCACAATAATAAACACATCTTGACTTAGGAGCCCATCTTACGACTCAAAAGCCATATTGCTAGACTAGGGGGCCAATCTTACGACTCCCAAGTCCCATTCAAAAGCCAATCTTACGACTTAAGAGGTATCATATCATTAGCCCGAATGCAAACATATTTATCAAGTACAAGTTCAGTAGCATAATATACTTACAAATAGCCCAGTCACCCACCTTGTTTTGCTTGCTTTAAAATAGTTGAGTCGTGTATGTCCTAGGCCCAACCTGCACTACATCTAGCACAAGTTGGTTAATTAATTAATATTACTTTTTGGGTTTAGTATTTTCAAAGTGATTAAGTGTGGTATATTATGTCAATCTTTTTTTTAATTTCTAATACATAAGCCAAGTTATTATAAATTATAGTCCTAAATTAAAAGGCCTAATATGTTATTAAATTTAAATTATTACCTACATTAATAAATATTTTAAACTAACTAACATGCATTTTTAAACAACAACTATTTAATACAAACTTAAGAAAATAGTTAAATTTATAAATCTACTTAAACCAAGAAAATAATTAAATTCTTAAATCTATATAATCTATAAATGACAATGACAAGAAAAATAAAAAGACTATTAAAGAAGATGTACCTCAAAAGATGTTAATACTTTTCAACAACTTCCCAAAACACCAGTCCGAGCGTTGTCGAAAATAAACTTATAAGGACCTCCTAGTTAAAGGAATTCCTTTTAATACATTCACTGAAATGTTTAGTTATTAGTTTATTTCCTATAACTTATTTATATAGAATTTTTCAACAATTTTTCAACTTATAAATCGATGTGGGATGATGATATTTCTTTTTAGTTCAATGTGGGATAACCCACTTTATCACTTTGACGGAAATGAGTTACTTGGTGAAGCAGACATCATTAGATAATTTACTATTTTTAGTAACTTAATTTTGTTAGCTATGATAACCTATTATGATATTATTATTATTACTATATCCCCTAGGAATAGTTACGTATCACATACTTTATACTTTATATTTATATACTCTATATCTATATATATTCTTCATTTTTTTTTTTTTTAGAATAATTATTTTAGGTTCAACATTTATATGTTTCCTAAGTCCGATACTAGTTTTGGGTTCCTATACCATGTATTCTTAGTTCTTATCTTTTCGGTGCTAGGAGTGCAGTCGACCTGGTACATCGCGATGATACTTATTTGCCAAAATAAAATCATAAAATCAAATAACTTTGCATTTTAAAATAAAATCGGTAACAATATTTTAAAATGCAATCAATGTATTTATTGCGTTTCAATGATTCGGGGTATCACATTATTTGTTCCACCACTTAGAATATGATTGTGTTAAGATGTAGCAGGATGTAGCACACCTGGACGTATATGTCCAAGGATGTACACGTCCTGTGAATAGTATAAACTAATGTTTATTTAGTGATGGAAACTGTAGCAGTCAAATCAATAGGTTAGTTGTAGATGTAATTTTATTATTTAAATTGAAAATGTGATGTGAATAATGATTGATTGATTAAATAATTATTAATAAAGATGTAGAAATTTATGGAAAATAATAATTGATGAATTTATAATAGATATAATATATACATATATTTATATTATATATAATTATTAAATTTTTATTAGCATTTCTATTTTACCTTATACAAAACCTTCGTCTGACTTATTTTCAGAAATAATATCTAAATATATATTTTTTTGATTTTATACACAAATAATTCGTGACTTATTTTCCTTTTCTCTTTTTCTCAAACAGACTCTTTCCTCTTCTTCTTTCCCCCTTTCATCTATTTAACTCCATTAACACAAGGATGTCACAGGCTACCCTCAGATCACTAATCCACAGCTACCCACGCCCCCACCTTCCCACATCCCCCTTCCCCATCTATCACACATGTCAAATAGAAAGCAGGGGGGGGTTGATATGTAATAAATTGAGGATCAGATCCAGGTTTACCGCTCTAACTGGAAAATGGGCAAACTGCCATGGCTGAAAAAATCAACGCCCATGAGCATGAAAATGAGTCCAACAATTCAAATTTCATCTCTCAAGATAGTGATTTTGTCATGCCAATATACCAGTTGCTCAAAATCTGATATATAGCTTTGAAAAATCATCACAGCCTCTCTATTTCATCATAGTAACATTTGTAGAGAGAGGAGATAGTAGCTTTTGCAGAGAGGAGAGAGAGTACCAAAGCTGTCAGTGTGAAATGATGAGGCGTGTGTGAATTGAAAATTAGGTTCAGATGGGGTGAGATGGGCTCAATCCCCATCCCAACATTTGAACAAACATATAATGAGGATGGCCCATTCTCCATCTGGATGGGCTCATCCTAGCCCAGGCATAGCCTTAGTTTACCTCTAAAACATTAATTCTTATCATCTACGGATATTCATATTGGTAATATGGCAGCTTTTAAGTCACGTTGGTCTGTCAAAAACATGAAAAACTATAAATTATTGTCTATTGTATAAATTATTTTTCCTCTATCTTCTTACCAACTTCTTTTATGATCTCTTTTTAATAGGGAAAAAATTAAAACAACATTTCCTAGAATTTTTTATTATAAATCTAACCTTATAATAAAAATATATTAATATTTTAGCCTTTCTTAATCTCTTTTGTATAACTAACAAAGTAATCAGACTACGTCCCGCACCAACTCACCCCCTTTCCCAACTTTTTTTTTTTTTTTTTTTCCTTTTCAAGTTCTTTCTAACAGTGACCTGCACCGGCCCCTCTCTCTGTCCAACGTCACCCATTTTTTTTATTTTTTCTTAATAGTAACTCAAAATCCACACCCATCACCATCCCGTCTTCCCAAGAAGTACAAAATCCTAAGGATCAAGGAACTTTCAGTTCACTTTTCATTTCCACAACAACTTATAAGAACTACAATAAGATGAAAAGGGAGGACATCATGTACAATCTATTTTTTAAATGACGTAACACGAGTAGTATAAATACTCAAAATACCTTATGTCTCTGCGTGCACATAAATATCAAGGGAAATTTTCGTGCTTGGTCCTGTAATATAGGATTGGTCCAAACAAAGTCTTGTATGTTATGAATTATCAATTTTAGTTCGGTATGTTAGGATGGAGTCCAATTTTGATCCTGTATGTCAGGATCGAGTCTAACTTGAGGATAATCTTTGCAGGAAATTGTGAAATTGGCCATAATTTGTGACTTACATTATACATGTTCACAAATTTTGGGCTACATTACTCAATGGGCTGCAATGCACTCTCAAAAAATCGACGCACTCTTCCATATCCAAAGTCCAAGCCTTCACCTTACTTCTCGACAAATTTCGAGCCATATTCGGCAGAAAGTTCTACATTGTTGTCTCGGGTGACACCTTTTGTCCATGTGAAAAAGCTCTTGCGGCTTATCAAGATCCATAATTCAAGTGTGGTGATCATGGTTGCGTATATTGACCCGAATGTGAAGAAGACGTTGAAGATGGCGACGAAGGCGAATGCCAGTGGATCGACTATTTTTTAAAAAATTTAATGATCTGGTGTGCTACACCAATAATTTTGGACAAGTCAGCAGCAACTGATCAGAAAGCCACAAATTTTATGAACACATGTTACGCACGTGACAGATTCCGACCAATTTTACAATTTTCAGCAAAATTTGTCCTCAAATTTGACCTGATCCTAATATACAGGACTAAAATTGGCCTCGATCCTAATACATAGGACCAAAATTGATAATTCAAAATATACAGGACTTTTTCTGGACCGACACTAAGTTACAGGACAAAAAACGAATTTTCCCCTATATATCAAGTACACCTACACACTTAAAAATCAAAGTCTAGATATTTTCCCTTGCATTTAATTCGCTACTTTTTGTGAGTTTTTTTATTTATTTTTTTTAATTTTTTTTTTGTACTAGTTACTTTAACGAGTTCAGGATCTCGTGTTATGGGTTTCGTGGATCTTGTCATACATTTGAGGATCTAGTTGTTGGGACCCATTAACCCACATTCATCCATATGCACAAGTAGAAAACAATCGGGAAATAAGATGAAAAATAAACACAATACACAACACAAGAAGTTGTGTGGAGAACTTCTAAACCAATGAAAACTACTACCTACAGAAAGAAAATGCTATGATGTGAAACTTTTACAACTATACATACTCTCTTTGTCTCTCTCGTGGCACCAATACCCCCACACTATTATATATCCTTCATGACTCATACCCTTCTCTGCACTTCTCCTGGTGCATCCCAGAGAATACAAGTAAGTAATAAAAAAGTCTAGATATTTTCCCTTGTATTTAATTAGCTACTTTTTGTAAGTTTTTTTTTTTTTTTTCCTTTTTTTTGTGTGTACTAGTTACTTTAACGAGTTCAGGATCTCGTGTTATGGGTTTCGTGGTTCTTGTCATACATTTGAGGATCTAGTTTTTGGGATCCATTGACCCACATTCATCCATCTGGACAAGTAGAAAACAATCGGGAAATAAGATGAAAAATAAACACAATACACAACATAAGAAGTTGTGTGGAGAACTTCTAAACCAATGAAAACTACTACCTACAGAAAGAAAATGCTATGATGTGAAACTTTTACAACTACACATACTCTCTTTGTCTCTCTCGCGGCACCAATACCCCAACACTATTATATATCTTTCATGACTCATACCCTTCTCTGCACTTCTCCTGGTCTATCCCGGAGAATACAAGTAAGTAATAAAAAAGAGTCAGATACAAAAATCGTAGTATATTTAGCTGGTGCACATAAAACCATAACTAATGGATCTCTTAAATAACCATAAGAATCTCCAATGTTTAATCTCAAAATCGATGTGGGATAACAATCTATTTTATTTTTGCACTAGGAACAACACTAGTGCATTAAGTCCATTTGCAAGACCAAACGGGAGGACAAGTAGTTGGGAGAAGTGGATATGAATTTAATGTCTTGGGAGGGGTCCTTAAGTTTGTAAGACTAATTTATACAATGCACAACACTTTTCTAATGAAAAATGCCTAAATATTAACGATAAGTATTTACTCTATGTGAACAATATATATATGTGTGTGTATGTGTGTGTGTGTGTATATGTGTATGTTGTTGTATTAACTTGTTCGTATTTTAAATGGTCAAATTTATTATGATATCGAACTCAGCTTACTTGATAACTATAATAACTAATACCATTTCAATTGGCAAATAAAATTATAACCCAATTTGCAACTTGGCTGTGAAAAATACTTGTGATCAAATGTCTATGTCAACGATATCCATGCCATAAATATATATATATATATATATATATATATTCTTTTGAAAGGGAAAACTATGATAACTAAGCGTGGTTTAGAATTTCCTTTAGAGGAAATTGTAAATAAATTATGACTAAAACCATTAAAATTGAAAAATGAAATTGCTCAACTGAAATTCAAAGATCAATTAAGAAACTTATCAATGGAAAAATAGACTGAGAATTTTTAGGACATCAAAATGTGTCCCAATATAATATTGTTTGCGACATTTATTACAGACAAGTACCACATGTATTGATATTCCATAAAATTTTAACTAGCCAATTGGTAAGTTGATCTATCTTAACACAAACACTTAAAAAGTAGTGTTATATAATAAAAGTCCCTAAATCTACTTTTTTTCGTTTAGTGCAATATGCCCCTTCCAATTTTTCAACTTTCTGATAATGATCTCTAACTTTAAATTTTGTCCAATTTATGCCAGATCTTGCCGAAAATGCAAACATGAATCGAAATTTCCAACGTGGCTGCTAGGTTGTTAACGCATATGATAATTGAGATTAGAAGTGTCATTATCATCAAATTTTATGAGTTTTACAAACTAAAATTTATTTCAAAACAAAACCTAATAAACGAAATTATATATCAATAAATGATTCATAAATCTAAAACTAGTAAGGGCTTGTTTCAGAAGTTATAGCTCATATCGTAACAATATAAAAGAATGAAGTACTTTTGTCACACTAATTTTACCTTGCACTTCTCACTCAAATAATTAACTTTTACCACCAATTCTTAGACTTCTTTCGGTTTTATTTTCAGAATACATCATATCGCCTCCTCTAGAACTTCTTTACCAACTTCTCAAGGAATAATTTAGGATTAAATGAAATATGCAACTACGTCCAAGCAAAATAGTTGCATAGTATGCGTTTGTAAAGGTGAGTCCCAATTTCTATAAAAATAAAAACTAAAAAAGAAAAATGCCAGAAATAGGAAGAAAGAAGAAAAAAATTTGAATTAGTCGTGAAGAGAGACAGAGAGTAACAGGAAAATTTCAACTACTCATTTTTATTAGTTTATTATTGGTTAATGAAAGATTTCTGTTTTTTTGTTTTTTTATTTTTGTGCTTGTTTTTTGTTTTTCTTTTTTATTGTTACTTTTTTTTTTCTTTTTTTTTTTTTTTTTGGTGATCTATCTCAATTGCAGATAGCTAAATATGATAGTAATGGTTCTGCATTTATGAATCTTCTAATCATCATAGTTTCAAATTATTAGGTCTTAAATTGACATAAATTATCCTTAAGACACGAATTGATATCCTGTTAACATATTTTTGGGTCCCAAACAGAGAATTCCTTATTAAATAAGCATAGCAGTGTAAATATTTTTTTCGAGTTTTACAATGTTGAAGATTACTATAGAAGGATCAATAAAGGACTTCTAATTATTTTAATTGGTTTAGTGTCTTACAATTTTGTGGTTTCCATCTATGGAGATTATTAAACCTAAAAAAAATTGGGACTTAACATATTAACTAAAAGTGTTTCCTGAAAACTATTACATCTTACTAAATTTATTTTTCAAAAGTTTATTCGAAATAGTAAGATTTATCATTTTTATGTACGTACAGACAAAATATTATTATTATTATTGTTGTTGTTGTTGTTGTTGTTGTTGTTATTATGATTGAAAATAATTGGAATAAGAATATTGACATGCATGTATTTGGGGTTATGAGAAATGAAAAATTCTTGACTTTAGCAAGGTCCTAATTATAAGAAGGCCCCATAAGAAGATACATATAATCTCTCCATACTCCAATCATCCAACTTATGACATTTCTTTAACCCCTTGGAGTGAGCTGTTCTTTCAACCAACCATTAATACAGGCTTATTCCATTCATTAGTTTCCTCTTTTTTTTTTTTTAAATTTAATTTTTATATATAGGATACTATCTATTGCTTTGCTGTAGTTTCCACTTTAATTAACCCAACATTTGTATTTTAGGATATGCCAACATCTTATAATTTTACGTACTAAATTTGATGCCTGGGCATAATACAAACATTGAATTTAAAAAAACAAAAACAAAAGAAGAAGTTTTTATAAATAATAAATTAAGTAATCAGACACAATAGTTTTGAAATTGGATCGGATCGGTCGGTCCAACCGTGAACAGGTTACTTATATGGTCATGTAGAGGATACAAACTCGGAAACGATGTTAAATCGGTTAAAACCGCTAAAAACCAGATCAAACCTTTGAGTCATTTCACCCTTACTTGATTTCTTTTGATGGATACAATGAAAGAAGAATGAGAAAAAGACAAGGATGAGTTTAATCAAAATTTTGATTAACTTATTGAGCACACTAAGGTTTTGGAAGGTTATACTCTGAGACATGGATTGAAGAAAATTTAAGACAAATGTATGCAATTGAGTGAAGGGTAGAAATAACATGACTGAAAATATCCTCTTTCATGAGCCACTATTAGAGAATAATGACACTTCTTTCAAATAAGGCAATGCTCGATCTTTGGAAGAGCATTCTAAATGTATCAACAAAAATAATATGTAACTATGATTGTATTTTCATTAATTATCCATTTACGGAAGCACCATGTAGTAGTATGCAACTGTAGAATCGTCATTTTTTTTTCCAAATTTTGAAAAACTTGCATCAATTATGGACATCAAGCATATCCTCTCGCATAAACGTTATGTCCATAATGTTTTTTTGTGATCCATCATGCCATGTCTATATTGGTGGACCAATCCTCTTTCGCGAGCAAACAAAGGTATGACATGATAGACACTTGTTATTGGATACTGAATAACACTCGTGAAGGTCGGGGTGTCGATTTTAAACGAAACATTTCTTAGGAGACAACCTAAATATTTAAAAATTACTTTCATAGAATTTGATTTTATTTCCTTTTATTTGAATTTTCTCTTTTAGTTTTGATGATTTCTTGCGCTGTGTGTACATGTACGTGACCCAGGGGACACAAAAGAGGTGAAAGATCATGAATCTTAAAGAATGTCCCCAAGCAAAGGTGACATTGAATCAAGATAAGTGATTATCGAGGAGTTGCAAAGTGAATAAATGAAGAGTCGTGTGTTAGTGTTGAGTCGAAGCAACAAAGATCACACTTCAGGTCTTAACTGCTATTTTCAAGCCTTGGAGACCAGTTCACTTCTATCACTTGTAGGTCCTCATGGCACCTCAAGTGCATGAGCTATTGGTTGCAACACAATTGCAAAGCAAGCTTCAGCAATCGACTGTACTCATACCGGTACAATGGATGATTCATCTCGAAGCACTAAGGTCCTCAGTTTGCTTCACTTTATCTCTCCATTATTTTCCTTTGCATATGCAAATTTATACTTATTTGATTCGCAGTTTGGATAGAAGAATTTAATCCAATTCCGAGTCCTATAATAGTGGAGACCTTGCATGTAGCTCCAGAAAGAGTAGTAAGGTCTTGATAGCTCAAAACTAGTTTGAACATTTATTCCATCTAGAACCGAGCCTGGTGAAAACAAGGACTTGGGAGATAAAATTAAAACAGTTGGCTCGAGGAAGAAAATAGCTGCAACACCTATACAAGTAAGAGTGAATGGCGTCTTTCTGTTAACATGTATATATGACCATAATTTCCATGTTTTACTGTTATGAGACTTCGGATTATGCATCTTAAGCCCCCTTTGGAGAGTTTTAAGGTGTGGATTATAGACAATAAAAAACCATCCCTGATGAAGTGTCTATAACTTCTAAAGGAACCTAGGAAATACCCCATAATATATCCTTAGCCTTCTAGTATCTCAGTATATATTATGTCGTGTGTTGTTTGACCATGAATACCATCACCTTCCGATATCTTGGGTATATGATTCCAGAGTAAAAACCACTGAAAATATGATAAATACATGGTGCTTGACAATTCCTAAGTCTAAGGGCATGTTTACTTCAATGGACAAAGGTACATATGTTTAGTTAGTGTACCCTAATCCTCCATTTACTAGTATGTTGGTCATGATGGTTTGAATCAGCAGACCCGTTAGAAGGGGTTATAAAATCTACTGTTCGCACTAAATTAATAAGCCCATTTGAGGTGGGTTAGAGACAACCCATGGATGGGGTTAATTCCATCCTTACTGAAGGCCCAGCCCATGTTTACAACCCATACTAACAAAATCCAAATTACATTTTCTTCCCTTCCATTGTTCGCATAGCTGCTCTTCCTCCTCACTCCGGCGCGAATTTGATTTTCGCCCTCCTACACCTCGTCGGTAAGTTTTCAGCCCAATAACATCTGTAAATTTATCAAGCTTGATTGTTCTTCGATGTACCATATTCATACAGCTATACATAAACCCTAGAATTAATAAGTAAATTTTACAAACTTTCGTTTTGATTCAAATTTTGCTGGAATTTATCAAATGTCTGAATCTGATTGTTTTGGGTTCTTCCTCAACAATATCTTAAAAACGTCACATGTGGATATTGATCTACAACATCTAATTTTATTTTCCTTTGTCTCCATTCTCGTCCATTGGCAACAGAGTCTTCGGCGTTACCGCGATACTCTTTAACATACTGTTGAAGCTATGAAGATGAACACCTTGGAGAAACTGCCAATTAGCTTGGGGCAGCATCAGCAGATCCATTGTAGGGTTTTATACTTCTTTTTCTGTCAATTTGGGAACCCAAATTATCAGGGTGAATTGGGGGATATAGGCCTACAGATTCTAATAAAAGGGACCCAATTCCTTAACCATTAATCCTGGAATAATAAACATGATAGTAAACATGGGTATACAAATATTGTCGGAATATATAGTGGGCTTATCATGGCAGTATGCATTGGACCAACTAATCCCTATCCATCCAAAAGCCTGGGGGATAGGATAAAATAATAACCAAGTGATATATCAGAAATTGTAGTAAACATGCCCTAAGTATGTATAAGAGTACACAACAGTAGGTTAATATGGGGATCAAAATTGGAACCGTAAGAAAAGGTCAGCTGTCAGAAAAGACGAAACTTTTCACGATTGAGTAGCCTAGAGAAAATTCTCTTTTTCTACGAAAATCTTTACTTTTGCAAGTTGCATAAACTCATCGAGAAAATGCTTTCCATTTGCACCACTTTTGCGCTTGTGAAGGTTAAACGACCAAGTTACTATTGAACTCGATCAAGCAAATGCTGATCATTTTCCATCTCTTTTTAACTCATCTTTTGGGCTTCTCTATGTCATCTCAGGCTTATCCAAAGGCTATTTTGGGCTCATGTCTTCAATTCCTTCCTTCCAAGCATTCTTTATATGTTTGGACTTGCGATTTCACCATTAACTCCAAAAATGCGTTGTTTTGTACTAAAAATACTACAAAACCTAATTTATACAATAATACACTGCTTTTACTATAAATATGTGCCTAAAATAATGATAACCATGGAGTGATCATTAATTTCCCAAACTTAATTGTTGTATATCCCAAACAAAAATAAAAGAAAACGATTGAAACTAGGCCTTATTTTACAAAACATATACAAGAAAGTAATATGATCATGTAATAAGAAACACACTTGAACTACTATTAAGAGCTAAATCCCTCTAAATATGATCATCACTAGGTGTGTGTATCACGACTTCACTCAAGTGTATAGTATGAGGCAATTTCGTTATGCGAGTTGCATCATGCATAAGGCCTACCGTATGCTTTCATATTGTCTAACCCTTCATCGCTCTTAAATGTATATATCTTAGAATAAAAAAGGTATTTTGTTAGGTTATAATGTAAGCTCTTTGGTACGTGGGATAAATATGTGGATAAAGTGACTTGGCATGGACTAATTAAGTTGGACATTCTCTATTCTCAACACACTCACATGTCTTTACTATACAATTCTTAGTAAAGCTATGCATTTTTAGGTTTCTTCACCTCTCTAATCCTACAATATCCAAATATTTGGTCTAATCTTGTTAGCGAATCTTGCTAAACATTTTCTATTGTATAAACAGTCCTCCCTAGACTCTCTTGATTGTCTCAAGATTTCTTTGTCGAAAATTACAGTGTAGAAGGCATAAGTATACTGTTTTATACCCTTACCAACAAAACAAAGTCTCTTTTTTTTTTAAGGCAGCCATAATTATCTAGTCTATGGTGTAATCCTTCCAAAAAGGAATTTTCAAGCTTTCCAAAACCATATAATCTATTTTTGATCACCCATTGCCTCTCTTGCTCACTTTTGTTTCCCTTTTTCCTCTAATCCAATAGTCTAATTATTTGGAAAAAAAAGGATAACACAAGTAATTATGAACTTGAATTAAAGTTATCAAGAAGAAGTTAATGCTCGAAATGGGGATCTAGGGAAAATATTTCTTTTGGCAAGAAAAAATTGGCTAAGTAGGCTAGTATATTGTATAAAGAATTCGTAAGATCATTTTCCAAGATAATATATACAAGGCAAATCAAAATGGATACAAAGCAAGTTCTAGAGATACAGTATGCCAAGATCAACAAAAGACGCACAAGAAAAGAAAACATTACTCCAAATTTGGAGTTCAGATACGGCTCAAATCTCATGTTTTTCATATCATTGCCAAAAGATACTAACTTTAATGTCGTACCCTACGTCCATCTATGTCCTACCATGTGTATATTTCAATTTATAATCGAAAATCGGCTCATCACGAGCTCGTCACCGTGATTATTTTTATTATGTCGGCTAATTTACTAGCTTCATGCATCTTTCGAATCCCTAATCCTAATAATATTAAACATGCAAAACAATAAAGTAAACCGAATAATGCAATCTATATGTAACAATGCAATACAAATTTAATTTTTTTTACTGATTATTATAGGCCTAAATTTTAAATAATTCAAAATTTGAATAACTTAAACTATTATATTACATGCCGAATAATTAATTAGCAAAAAATATATCCTAAATAAATCAAAAAGCAAGTATTATGAGCTTTTTGATTGATGATCTATGAGAAATACATGAATTTCACCTCCTTTGCTACTTGGGCTTGAGAATTTCACCCAAGTTTATGTGGAGGATGGAATTATTGTTATTTTTTTTTTATGCGCTTGAAGAGGATGTTCCTCATTATTGATTGAGTTGCTTGTAGTTATGATCTATGCCATTCTACCACATTATGTTTGTAGAGTTTTATTGCTTTCATGAATAATATGCTTGGTTGAATCATTATTGAGTTGGCTTATTGTGTGATTGGTGAGGAAGAAGTATTGGAAGTGTCCCGATTTTTGAAGTCTCAAAATTAAAATCTCTTATAATTTAGCATAAAACACTAGAGGATTCCTTACCTAAAACTCAATGAGGTTAATTGGTTGATGCAATTTAAGGGTAGTGGAATATTTGGGCATAGTTTGGAGGGTTGCATGTGTAAATGAAATAACTTAGCCCGAAGTTGTGATGCTTGTGAGTATTACTGTAATTCCAAAACACAAACGACAGACGAACTTGTGAAAAATAGAATGAATTGGCTTTAGGTGGTAAAAAAAATAAAGGAGATGTAGGAGGAGCTATAAGGTTGATTAGGTCGCCGGGCAAAGTCATTGTTTTTCATTGATTTTAAGAAATTCTAGTAACATTTGTATACTCTAAGTATTGAGATGAGCATAAAAAGAAAATACGTTGTATGAAACATAGAAAAAAAGAGAGCTTAAGAAAAAATCGAGTGTGAAATAGTTGAAAATCTTGTGTAACACGAAAAGAGTATTGTAGCGTAAAATAACAAAAAATAGAATAGCAATTTTATTTCGACTAAGCCCGGTGGAAAATTGAGTAGTTAGAAACTAAAAATGAAAATCATTTTGCTCGAGGGAGAAAAGAGCTGCATTACATACACCGGGTGAGTGCGTGGCACCTTCCTCGAAAAGAACCGAGTCAACCCACCTAGAGTCAATGATTTTGAAAAATAATGAGTCGTCCAAGGTCACTTCATATATGCACATTTTGGGGTTGGAGTGAGAGCCCTTAGCACGTGGCATAGGGTACTAGTGAAATAAAAAAGACTATGTGCCTTTCCGAATTCCTATGCCTTTATATTCCTTTACTCGTCTGTAAAATTCCTTGAAAGAAAATTATTAATGCAAGTGTGGTGAATCAAAAAGTGGAAAGTGCTCAATAAAAAGGGAAATTCATGTCTAACGGGCTTCCAATAAATTTCCAACCACGTTTTCTTATGTGCTTAAATGTTTAATTTGCTCGGGGACGAGAAAAACTTAAGTTTATAGGGACAATGAACGTGAAAATTACTATTTTTCTTGCACTTTTCACGTTAATATTTTGTTAAGAATTGCGTGTAATTGTTGTGCTCATGTGCGATTTCGTATTTTATTCTATTTCCGAGTTGATTTTCCTTTTTAGTATGATTTGATGCGCTTTTGGGTGTTTTTGAGTCGTATTTTGAAGGTTAGGAAACTCAGAAGAATTTAGAAGATCATTCGAGTCCATTTTCATACTCCGACCCCCATCCTGAGGCCCAAAAAAACCCAAAATGGGTCGGGGTTAGGCCCGAACTGAAGATCATCAAGTCACGAGTAAAAGTCGTGAAGGAATCGGGTCGTTAAGATGGATGTAAAAGCCCCAAATTGAGAAGAAAAAGACAAGGGCAATCGCACATACCTCATATTCCAGCATGCAACCTCAAGGCCTAAACAAACCTGAACCAGACCCAACAAGAGTCCAAATTGAAGTTCGTCGAGTTGCGAACAAAAGTCATGAAGAGGTCGGGTCAAGAATACGAGAGGAAAGGCTCCAAAACGACGACAGAAGACGGAGGTGCAAGGCTGGAAAGCTGAAGTGGACCAAGAGCCGGACCGGAAGGACCACCGGTAGTCGGTCTAGTGTGACACCCAGGATCTTGCCGGACCACCTGCCGGCCAAGCGGCGGTTCCGGTGATTTTCGCGCGCGTGCCCTTTCTCATGTAGTTCTCATTTTTCGGCCGTAACATCCTCGTCCGAGCTCTAATTTGAGAGATTCAAGTTGCCACGCGTATCCGAGATGAAGATCTAAAACTTTGTAGTTGAAGTCAAAGGCTGATTCTGGACGAAATTTTCCTAGGAATCACGAGAAGGACAAGTTGAGCGTGCACAAGGGGCTCGACTCAACAACTTAAAGGACCAAGCACTCCCTTTTGTATTTTTACATTTTTGCCCTAACTAGTGCTTATTTTCAGCTGATTTTGAGGATTGGAGGGACTATATATATCCCTTCCCCTCTCATTTGTAACAATCCATTATCCATCAATTTAACAACTTTTTGCCTCCTGTTGAATTTTCCCAAACACACTTTTCTCCCGTGTTCTTCTACATTTCATATTTTAGCTTAGAAACTAGGATTTTTCTTCCTCCTCTTCAAGGATGAAGCTATCTTTGGAGGAAAACATGGGGATTGCTCGCGGGCTTGTGATTCTCGATTATTTTATCAAAGATTTACTAGGATTCTTCAATCGATTGAACATTTTCTTATCCCTTCTCTTAATTTTCAGTTTTTATTATTTTTATTGCTTGATTGTTGATGATGCTTGTTATTTCTTTGATGATTTGTGAGTGATTTCCATGTTTCCCGAAGCCCGGGAGTAGCCCAAGCTTCGAGGTTGATGATTAGTTGATTGATTATTGGATTGTTGTGGGTTGTGGTAACCTAGGCTAGGATTCGGTTGATTTATTATGATTTTAATATGAAATTAGGGCTTGATTATAGGCTTGACTCGGTGGCTTGAGCTTTCGATAATTTAGCTTTATTTTGTATGATTGTGAATTTGAGAAAGGATAATCAGAACCTAGGCTAGAGTTTGGCACCCTTTCGAGGAAATTCGATTTGATCTTAAATGAGCTTAGGATTGAATTTATGTTCCATAGATTGTTAGGGAAGAAGAATTTAATCTGAGAGCATGAATCAATCAAAACCGAATTTGTAGTAGGAAGAGCTATGGAGGAGAACACCTACTAAAAGGGGAAGTAGAGCCTAGTGGGTCTTGACTAGGATGGACGAAATTAGGTTTAGTCGTGTGTGTAGGAACTACACCCCTACACCGGTCTTTAGCGTAGGAGAAATCGGGCTATCCTCTTCTGGTCTCCCATAGTTGGTAACTTGGGGCCCGGGGTTGAGTTTGTAAATCTCATTCGTGTAGGTAGTCTACATTGAACCCTGATTACTTACCTATCCTAATGAAATACGGTACCTCAACCGTATTCCGGAATTACCACCCATTTAGGATATCAATTGGGTTGAGAATTTAATCACAGAGCCCATACTAGTTTCCTTTAATCGTCTTCAAATTGTTAATTTCATTTTGCTTGTGTTAAACCGAGGTTCGGGAATATCTCCCCATCGATCGGTTCCCTCCTTGCTTTATTTATTTGTTTTATGTTATTAGATTAGTCAAAACTCTCACTTTCCATTTGAGCTAACTTGCTCAAACGCGCTTAAATCGTTTCTCACGGAAAATTCTCCCTGTGGATTCGATATATTATATACCACCTCTGTCACAAACCATATGCTTGCGGTTTGAGAAGGTCGTTCTAATCACATCGATTTAGAGCGACTTTCGCGACAAGTTCACCCATTATTTATGCAATACTGAGAAAATGAGGATCCCTAGCAACTGTGCTATTGGGGTTAGCGTGCCCCCAATCCTTATCTTGCCCCTCTCTTTCTTTGACAGTACCTCTAACTGGTCAATCAGGTGCTCACCAAGGTAGCAAGACTCGGCCCTCACCATGCACCATATGATGAATAGCTCGTTGTCGTACCCCTTTGGATTAGGATCTTGGATGCATATAGTGTTGGCCAAGATTCACTATATATATTGGAACACTAGGTTTCGAATCTCAAAATAGATTTCTTCTCCCTCATCGTGGCCCATCACTTCGTCTGTTATGTTCACTAATATGGTCCATAATTATTATTTATGATATTCGGGAGGCTCAATGTAAGCCCACGAACCCTTCACTCCATAGATATCATCTAGATAAGCGTTAGTTAGTTCGTAGTTCTTGTTGTTGAAGCGGAACGTGATTCTGATAGGCTTGTTGGTAACTTATTCTCATAACTCTTTAAAATTGCTCATTATTTCCATGGCCACTCTAGGACATGTTGGTCACCTTTCTTGCATTGCCGTGCCCCATCCACATCGATGGAACATATCCCATACGCCGTTATAAATTTCCATCTTCTTCATGGCTTCATTATTGGCGTATTGTGGATGGTGCTCTATTTCCATCAACCTATCTCTTGTACCAGCTAAAACGCAAGTGCAGAGTGTAGTTAATTGCAAATGGCAAGCAAGATCGTGTCCCACAGACACTAGTGAAGATGAATCCTAATTAAATTACTAAAGTGTTCTAAAGTAACCTAATATCTAAGCAGATCGAATTTATAAGATTGACTTGTTGGTTTGTTACCCTACTTACTAAGTGTCAATGCCCTAAGACAATATAAGAGAACAATAGATTAACTAATTGTTACGATTAGCTAATTAACAAAAGTACCAAATATTAAGAGACTATCTTAGGATGTCGATGTCAAAATTAATTAATGTGCAATTGTAGACAATCGCACATGTAGATGTTAAAAGAACTACTATTATTATTATGCCTATTTGTTACGGGGCTTCACAACTGTGCATTCTTAAACCTCCTTCTAAATGATCATGTGTAGATTATATCCACAGACAACCATAAGTTGACATGTCTATAACTCTTGAAAGTTCCTAGGAAATACCCCCTATAATATGCCCTCACTTTCCGGCCCTTTTTTAGTACATATTGTGTCATATGTTGTTTATCAACCAACATCCTCACCTTTGGGTCCTATTTTGGGTGTGTGATGGTAAGCACTAAGATTAGGTAATCAAGCTATCCTAACAACAATCATATCTGACCATATTGAATTACATCGAAAGCATAAAATTATAGCATGCATAAGATAATCTAAATTCGTAATTAAAACCTACTTTCCAACCCTAAGATATAACACAACTGCTTCATAATAACAAAAATGAAATTCAATATATTAAATAAAAATATTGTTCAACTAAAAATAAAGTAATACTACAATCACGGATCAGTTCCGATGGAAGAATCTTTGATGTCCTCCCTGGCGCTCCTAAGGCTACAGAAAAAACTAACCTAATACTCCTGCAGAATAAAGCTGCTATGAGAACTGCTATATTATGATGGGTTTGATGTTCTAAAATAATCCCTATGGATAGGTATTTATAGGAGCACAAAAAGTAGGTTCGGATCAGGCGTTGATTGGATAAATTCCCATAAAAATGCGTCAGGCGAGAAAATTTGCCATTTTGCTAGACCAAATGAAGTGCATGTACTCGGTGTAGCCAATATTAAATGTTTGTACATGTTTTCATGGTCATCTCATGTAGCTTGACCGAATTAAGTAATTTTACTCGGTCTAGCAAATGCTCCTTGTTTACACTGTTTTAAGTCTTCCACGCAAGAAGCTAGACCGAATAACTTGAGTTTATTCGGTTGTGCATTTGATACACTTTCCTCTTGTTGTTTTCTTCTCCTTTTATGCTTCTCCACTCTATCTTGAGCCCATGAACTCAAAAAACACACCATTTTGTACTGAAAACACTGCAAAAACCAAAAAAAAGTTGTAAAGGAATCAAACCAATAACATGCAATCACACACAACCTGTTCGGCCACAAACTCAATTACACTATCCAAAGCAGACGAGATTTGTTCGAATGAAAAATGCCCAATTTATCCGAACTACGATTTGCGCTGAAACTGAATTGAAACAAGCAAGAAAATGATTTACATGGTTCGATCAAGAGTGATCTACATCCACGGAGGATCTATGCACCTCAATCAACTAAGTATCACTGTCAATTACAAAAATTACACCGGGATTTACAAATCCCTATTTAGAACCCTAAACATGAACTGAAAAACCCTAACTCAACCAATTCTCCGTAATGTGTACAATGATCAAAGGGAAAATGCAAACAAGTATATCTCCAAACTGAGATGCTCCTGGGTATGCAGTTATTCCAGCTCGAATTTGTTGTAATAGCCTTGAATTGCACGTGGTTTCAATCGGCCAAATAACCGTCGTCAATGATAACAGAAAATCGTTGTAAAATCCCTCCGGCTCATGCATTTCATAACTGCCGGTACAGGGTTGTTACCCTTTCTGATTTTCTAATCAAACCCAGTTCTTCGGCCCGGTTTTGTCCCCACTAACTCCGGTTCCTGAACCTACTCAAGCTCCACTACAATCCCATGTCTTTATTTGATAGAATTGACCTCTCATTCACAAATCTCCACCTCAATGAATATCAAAATATCACTTCCTCAACATCCTTTACTTTTGTAGATTCAAACACATTGTACAAGATTTACTAGGCTTGCACATTATCCAAACTTGACATTAGGGAGAGACTTTGTTAGAAAATCAGCAGCATTCTCACTTGTGTGAATCTTATTCGCACTTACAAATCCATTCTCCACCACATCCTTCACAAAATGCAATCTAACATCAATATGTTTTGATCTCTCGTGAAAGACTTGATATTTTTCCAAGTGGAGAGTGCTTTGATTGTCACACAAGACTTCCACACATCCCTGCTGAATCCCTAAGTCCTTCAACATACCTCTTAACCACAAGGCTTCCTTCATTGCATCAGTAACAACAATGTACTCAGCTTCTGTGGTCAAAAGAGCAACCACAGGCTGATGCACACTTTTCCAACTTACAGCTGTGCCATACAATGTAAAGATATAACCTAAAATAGACTCTCTAGTGTCTATATTTCTTGCAAAATTTACATCCACATAACCAAGTAAAGGATTCTTCAATCTGTCACACTTGTGAAAAATCAATCCCATATTCAGTGAGCCTTTCAAATATCTGAGTATGTACTTGAGTGCTTCCCAATGCTCCCTTCCTGGATTTGACATAAACCTGCTCACCAAAGATACACTATAAGCAAGATCAGGCCTGCTACATATCATGCCATACATTAAACTCCCAACACCACTTGCATATGGCCTTGTCTCCATGTATTTGATGTCTGCAACAGTCTTTGGGCACTATTCTTTGGACAATCTAACTTGTTGACTTACAGGAACACACACAGGTTTAGCTTCATGCATGTTGAACCTCTCCATCACCTTTTGTAGATAGTTTCTTTGAGATAAACATAGTTTTCAGCTTGTCTGTCTCTTAGAATGTCCATGCCTAGAATCTTCTTAGCATCACCAAGGTCCTTCATTTCAAATTCTGAGCTCAGTCTTTGTTTGAGTGACTAAATTTTTAACTTGCTTTTGCTGGCAATGAGCATGTCACCCACATACAAGAGAAAATACACTTGATCAATCTTGGTGTGCTTCTGAAATAAACACAACTGTCATATGCACTTCTTGTAAACCCAACATTCAACATAAACTGATTAAATCTTCTATTCCACTGCCTTGGGCTTTGTTTCAACGCATAGAGTGACTTCTTTAGGTGGCAAACCTTGTTCTCACTCCCTGGCACAACAAAACCTTCAGGTTGCTGCATGTAGTTATTCTCCACCATTTCACCATGTAGAAAAGTTGTTTTCACATCCAATTGTTGCAGTTCTAGGTCTTCTTGTGTCACCTTTGCTAACAGTAATCTTATTGAGCTATGCTTCACTACAAGGGAAAAAACTTCATTGTAGTCTATCCCTTCTCTCTGTGTGAAGCCCCTAGCTACAAGTCTTGCCTTGTATCTTAACCTTTCAACCTCACTGACTTCAATCTTTTTCTTAAATATCCATTTTGAGGTAATGAGCTTTTGATGTGGAGGCTTATTCACCAGCTTCCAAGTCTGATTTCTCTCAAGGGATTGCATTTCCTCCACCATAGCACCTATCCACTGATCTCTCTCATTTCCACTGATAGCTTCTCTGTTGTTTTGAGGTTCATTTTGCTCAAGTGATTCTGCTATACATAAAGCATAATATACTATACCAGTTTGTCCATAAAAATCTGGCTTTTGGATTTGCCTCCTTGGCCTATCTCTACCAATGTTGTAAGTTCTGAGATTTGGATCTACAGGTTGAGCCACTTCCTCATCTGATGAACTAGTGCTTGAGTCTTCATCTAGCTATGCTATTCCAGGTGGAATATGCTCCTGAGGGTGCTCCACCTCAACAAATATCTTTTGAGATATTCCAGCTATATCAGTTTCATCTTGATCACCTGTCGAGTTATACCCCATCACAGTTTCATTGAATTTTACATCCCTGCTTAGAATGAGTTTTAATGTCCCTTCTCAAGACACCATAACCTGTAGCCTTTAACTCCACCAGGATATCTAAGAAATACACATCTCAGAGCCCTAAAGCTCAAGCTTATCTTGTCTTACATGTGCAAAAGCAAAACATCCAAATACTTTCAGTTCATTGTAATTAGAATGTCTGTCATACCACACTTCATCAGGAGTTTTAAAATCAATGACAAATGAGGGTGTTTTGTTGATCAGATAACAGGTTGTATTTACAGCCTCACCCCAGAAAGTCTTTGGTAACTGAGCATCCATCAACATGCATCTCACCCTCTTTAGAATTGTTCTATTCATCCTTTCAGGCAAAACAATTTTGTTAAGGATTCAATGGAACAGTTCTGTGCCTAGTGATACCCTTCTCTTTGCAAAACTCATTGAATTCTGATGACAAGTACTCTAACCCATTGTCAGTGCTAAGGTGTTTAAGTTTCTTACCTCTTTGGTTTTCAATCTGTACCAACCACTCCCTGAATTTAGAGAATGCTTCACTTTCTGCCCCAAGATAAACACCCACACCTTCCTACTAAACTAATCAATTATGGTCATGAAGTACTTGCCTTCTCCATGAGTTTCCACCCTTGTTGGACCCCAGATGTCTGAATGGACATAATCCAAGGTTTCCCGAGTATTATGAACCCCTTTCCCACACATCAACTTCTGAGATTTTCCTAGAGCACACTGATCACAGAATTCCTGTGTTAGTTTCTCTAAATTCCCCAGCACTCCTTTCTTGGCTAGCTCATTCAAGCCATTTTATCCTATATGACCTAACTTCTTATGCCATATATCAGCTATGTGCTTATCCAGACCAACATTCACAGAGCCACACATAGATTTTCCCATGAGAATGAACATACCATTATGTTTCTTCCCTTTCATCATAGTTTCGTTGTGTTTTGTAATATAAATGTACCCATATGATGTCTTGAACTCACAACCAGATGCATTTAATGATCCTAATGAGATTAAGTTCCTTTTCAAGTCTGGAACATACCTGACATTTGATACTAGTCTTTGAACACCATCAAACATGTGAATTTTAACAGATCCAATCCCCTTGACTTTGCAGGATTGATCATTTCCCAGTAGGACTGTCCCTCCTTCAAGCTTCTTGAGTTCATGGAACCAAGACTCATGTGGACACATGTGAAAAGAGCAGCCCGAGTCAAGAACCCATTCCCGAGACATTTGTGACTCAGAAACATTCAGCACCTCAGAAGTTTCATACCCTTCCTCCACAACAGCTGCATCAGCTTCTTGAGAGTCCTTTTTCTTCTTCTTTTCTGGGCAATCTTTCTTCAGATATCCAGTCCATTTACAAGCAAAACATATCCTCTTTTCCACCCAGTTGGTGGACTTCTTGGCACCCTTGTTTGAGGAACTTCCCTTTTGCTTATTTGAATTTTGATTCCTCTGGTTTTGGGCTTGTTTCTTGAACTTGATGTTCAGTCCTTCACCCGCTGATGTGTTCTTCTTCTCACCTTGAAGTTGAAGACCTTTTGTCTTCAAGGAATTCACAATAGAGTCATAGCTCAACTTATCATCCCTACCAAACATCAAGGTGTCCCTCAAATTTTCCAAAGACTTAGGCAGTGAATTGAGTAGCATCAAGGACTTGTCATCATCCTCTAATTTCACCTCCAGATCTTCTAATTCATCAACCAGTCGATTAAGATCATCTATCTGGTCAGCCAAAGGTTTTTCATCAAACATCTTGAAGGCTATAATCATCTGTTTGAGAAACAGTTTATTTGTAACTATCTTTGACTGGTACAAATTCTCCAACTTCTTCCATGGCTCGATTGCAGTTTTGGATTTAGAAATCTCCCTCAGTGGTTTGTCCCCAGGGCAAAGAATAATGGAACTCAAGGCTCTTGCATCAACATCGGAATGTTTTGCCTTCTGCTCCTCAGGCCATTCACCCAATGGCTTGAGAGCCATTGATAACCCATTCTGCACTAGCACCGCATTCATCTTCACCTTCCATAGGCCAAAATCATTTCTCCCTGTAAACTTTTCAACCCCCAGCTTCATCCCTGCCATGGCTTCAGCTTCCCATAGACGGCACCACTTGTAAAGGAATCAAACCAATAACATGCAATCACACACAACCTGTTCAACCACAAACTCAATTATACAACCTGTTCAACCACAAACTCAAACTACGATATGCACGGAAACTAAATTGAAACAAGCAACAAAACGATTTACATGGTTTGATCAAGAGTGATCTACATCCACAGAGGATCTATGCTCCTCAATCCACTAAGTATCACTGTCAATTAGAAGAATTACACCGGGATTTACAAATCTCTATTGAGAACCCTAAACATGCACTGAAAAACTCTAACTCAACCAATTCTCCGTAATGTGTACAATGATCAAAGTGGAAATGTAAACAAGTATATCTCCAACTGAGACGCTCCTGGGTATGCAGTTAAACCAACTCGAATTGGTTGTAACAGCCTTGAATTGCACATGGTTTCAAACGGCCAAATAACCGTCGTGAATGATAACAGAAAACCGTTGTAAAATCCCCCCGGCTCATGCATTTCATAACTGCCGGTTCAGGGTTCTTACCCTTTTCGGTTTTCCAATTAAATCCTAGTTCTCCAGCCCGATTTTGTCCCCACTAACTCTAGTTCCTGAACCTACTCAAGCTCCACTACAATCCCATGTCTTTGTTTTATAGTATTGACCTCTCATTCACACAAGTGAAACCCGCCAAACATCTAAAGACATGGGTTAAGAAGTACTAATTTACACAACAATGCACCATTTTAGCTATAAATATGTGCCTAAAAATGACGTAAAATATGGTGTGATCACTATCCCAGTTTTGTCTTTGCTCGAGGTTTCTAGAATCACTCCCCATAAGAGTAGTTCGCCATTAGTTCCTTTTCTTTGGCAAGCACTTGATTAGCCTCTTCTTCATCGTACCTATCCAAAAACTCATCAAAAGGTACTTTTTCATCATTTGTCGATTTAAGGACAGTCAGTTCATTTTTCTTATATGATTCTATGTCTAAGTTGATGAATTGTTCCACTATGTGACAGTGTCCTCTCTTACTAGGACTACAAGTTTTTCCAAAAGTAACTTTTTCATTATTGGTGCTAAAAGTTACTATATTTTTTCTCATATCAACAAAGCTTGGATCGTCGCTATGGATGGTCGTTATACCAGTAAGGGTAATTTACTATCCTCTTTAATGTTGACAATAGTGAAGTCGACTGGGAAGATCAAAGTGTCTACATGTAAAAGCACATCCTCCACTACTCCCATAGTGCTTAGAGTTATGAGTGATCTATCAATGATTTGGACAGTGGTGATGGTTGGCTTGTATTCCTGTGTTAATTTTATTACAAGTGGTGAGAGGCATAAGATTAACACTAGAGATTTTCATTTTTCTTCCCCATCAAAGAATTTATTTCCCTTAACCTGCAATGCACACTCGAGATTTTTTGTTAATTTTCAATGCCATAGGAAATGGTATTTGCACTTTGTATGGCTATATGTATTCATCCTAGAATATTATCCCTTTTCGCCTTGGGATTTCCTCGACTTTCTCTTCCTTCTCCATCTTTCTTTCTCTCTTCTTAACTCTCATCTATTATAGCATTACACTGCTCTTTAGGGTTCTCAGTGTCAGTTGGGAACTTTCCTTGCTAATGTGTTTTCTCTGTCCTCTTGGCTATCTAACCAATGGGCATCTCTAAATTCTTCACTTGGGCTCCCATGTTACCCACACTAGTGCTAACTTGCATTTGGCTATCTAGTTTGTTCATTCAAGCTTTAGTCTTCCCATATGGGCCAGTATCATGTTTACAAATGCGACAACCATATGTTTTATGCATTGCTTCTTCAGGTATTCAATTACCCTATTGTTAACAATAAAGCCCGATGGTGGTTGCCGTGCACTATTCGGGTTGGCATATGAAAAATTAGCAGGCTTTCCTATCCCAAGATTGTACCTATTGCCCATCTTATTTGGCCTGAAGTTTGGATTAAAGTTCCAATTTCCCATGTTGTTCATATTATAGGCCTCTTCATAATAACTATCCACGCACTGTATCTCCTGTTCATCATTACCAGTTGATGAGGTTTTGTTAGCAAGATGACTTGCTCAATTAACTTCATGATATTTTCGGTAAGAGTCGGCATAGTCTTCTTCTTTGAGATCTCATCCTCTATCCTCAACATCGATCTCCCAAGTGGGCACTAAAACTGTTAGCATCCATCTCCTCTAAGAGGTGGCATCATTTGTCGACTTAACCAGTATTGCACCTCCAGATGAGGCGCTACAATTGTCTTGGTGTTTCGAAAACCCATTATAAAAATAACAGACTTGTTGATCTTTAGGGAAGCCATGTTGTGGACATATTAGGATGAGTTCCTTTGTAACACCCCGAATTCTGCATATGCATATCAAGTTTATGTTACGCCTTTATTATGTCATTTCATGCCGCCTAAAAGACTCTTTTACAATTAAATATGACATTCATTTTAAGTTGGTATTAATAACGTGCTTGTTAAGTGTGTAGAGACATCCGGATGAATCTAATTAACAATGTGGCACTGATTAAGATATATGACTAGTAACACCGAAAAAGACAAAATTGATCTCATCAGCCAGAAGGTTAGATATCACTTAAGGAATAAAGGGAACATCGGATTAAAAAATAATGTAGATGGAATGTTAGTATATTCCACCAAAAAAGCCCTAGAAAGGCTAATAAACAATTGGTTTATCTAATAATGGACAAAAAGCTGAATAAACCCTTCTATGCTTATGCTTGTTGGATTCAATATTTTTAGTGATTAATACGAAATGGCACATATTACAAGAAAAAAAGATTAAAATTTTAATTTCCTAAAAGCATGTAAATCGAAAAAACTTGGATTAAACAAAAGACATGAATATTACATGCAAGACTTATAATATTTTTATAATTTTGATATTAGAATTCTGAAATGAATAGTGCCAACCAATATGCTTATTGTCTACCATGCACATGTCCATTTGGGTTATTATTATGATATTTATGTTGGAATTTCTTCTTCTATGTGTGTTATATATTTGTACATTTTATTAAACCATGATTTTGTCTTTTAATTCTAGAAACTTAATAAATAATTAAATAAAGGGATTGTAAGAAAAAATATTTGATCACTGTTAATTAGGTGATTATGGACTTCCACTATATAAAGAGCTTTTGGAGTCCAACAAGTTAGTTACAACAGAATATACAAATGATATAAAAAGATAAGATACATATCTCAAAAGTAGGACGTGGTAGACTTTCTGTATGGCCTGAGAAAGGAAAACAGTACTCATAAAAAATAGTATGTCTAGTTATAAAAATTCGGCACGAATCGGGATCGTAACAGCGATAGCCCTTGTGCATGCTACTGTAGCCAAAGAATATACATGGACGATTGCGTGGAGCGAGCTTATTAGTGGCATAATCACGCAAATAAGGGAAGACACGGCAGCCAAAAGGTTTAAAATTCGCATAATTAGGTGCAGAGGCATATAACAACTCAAAACGAGAGACGTTCTGCAGAAGCGGTGAAGGAACCCGATTAATTATATATGGAGCAGTGGTAAATGCATCGAACCAGTATTGAGCCGGTACATAGGCGTGAAATAACATGGAGAGACCCATTTCAGTGATATGGCAATGCTTTCGTTCGACCCGTCCGTTTTACTGAAGGGTATGGACGCAAGAAAGACGATGATGGATGCCATTGGTGGACATAAAATGATGAACCCGGTTATTAACAAATTATGTTCCACCATCTCTTTTGAAAGCTTTCACTGTTGTAGAGAATTGATTGCAAATAAAACTATGAAAGCGAACCAAAGTATCAAAGAAATTAGACTTCAGGCGTAATGCGAAAATCTAAGTAAAACATGAAAAGTCATCAATAAAAACCACATAGTAACGAAACCCTTCGGCAGAAGTAATAGGTGAAGGCCCCCATAAATCACAATGTATCAGTTCAAGAACAGCAGAAGCGCATTTTTCATTTAAAGAAAAAGTAAATTTATTGCTTTTAGCCAATTGACAAGCAGTGCATACACCGGGATTAGGTAAAAGTGAAGAAACAGATAAATGTCCAAGTTTACTTAGCAGAAATAACGGAAATTGGGACATGCCCCAGGCGAAGATGCCATAATTCAAAGCTAGCATGTAAAGTCTTCGTCGGAAGAGATGCAACAAAAGCCGGATGCCCATGCTCATGCACGTAAAGTCCATTATCACGCCATCCTTGTGCCAGAACCATTTTTTTCACCCGATTCTGATGGGAAAATTGTTATCAGAAAAGATGACATCAACCGAAAAATCAGAGGTGAGTTTGCTAATAGATAATAAATTTTTCGTGAGATGTGGAACAAACAAGACATCAAGTAAATGCACATTATTAGATAGAGATCGAGAGCCGGTATAAGTAATATTAAGAGAAGCCCCATTACCAACCACAACATGCCCATTACCAGAATATGGCTCAACGGACTCCAATTGCGAGGCATGAGATGTCATGTGCTCAGAAGGTCCCGAATCAATGTACCAGTCAGAGGCGGAGGGTGACGAAACATTGCAGGAGGCATTGAAAGCTTGAGCAAGATTGGCAGGAGAATGAGGTGAGCCGGCCTGCAAATATTCGGGACATTTGTCAGCGTATTGAGCACCTCGGCAGATTTGGAACTGAGGAGCCTATGGCTTGCGGCCTCGGCTGCGATTGGGCTGCTGAGATTTGCCGCAACCTAACTGCTGAGATGGAGGCGGCTAGGACTATTGGTGATTACAAGGGCAATATGAGGACGAGCTGCGATGAGTATCAGCAACGAAGGCGGCTGAAGTGGGAATTGATCGAACTGGTTTGTGGGTAGTTTGAATGAGGATTTCAAATTGTTGGGCTTGATGTAGGAGATAACGAAACGAAGATGGGAGGGAAAGAGCCATACGAGTGTCGGAGAAGCCCGTAAACTGAGGCCCGAGACCTCGAAGAAACCAATGACGCTTGTCATTGTCAGCAACCGCACGTGCAACGGCGGCCAACTGATCGCATATGGCCTTAAACTTACTTCTAAATTCCGCGTCAGTGAGGGAGTCCTTTTTCAGAAAGAGAAGCTCTTCGCACAATTGATTTGCACGAGAATCAGATGAATGGGGGAAGACAGATTCGACAGCGGACCAGGCAGCGGCGGAGGTGGTGCAATCCAAAACCTCGGCGAGTGATTCTTCCGTGAGAGAGGAGAGAAGGATAGATAGGATGCGTTGATCCTTAGAGTACCAGATGGGATAGGCAGGATTGGGGTTGGATGTGCCACCGGTGGTGAGAGTCTTTGGTGGAGCAGGTTCAGTGCCGTCAAGAAACCCAAATAGGTCATGGCTGATTAGTACAGCAGTGACTTGCTTTTACCACAGTAGATAGTTTGTGGAAGATAGTTTGACGGTAATTAAATGGGTGATAGCAGAAAGAGGGATGGCATCAGTTGAGGCAGAAGACGCCATTGGAGAAGTCGGTAATGGAGAGAGGAAGAAGAATTAGGGATAAGATCGGTGTTAGGCTGATACCATGTAAAGATAAATATGTGATCATCGTTAATTAGGTGATTATTTGACTTCCACTATATAAAGAGCTTTTGGAGTACAACAAGTTTGTTACAACAGAATATACAAAAGATATAAAAAGATATGATACATATCTAAAAAATCAATTAGGGATATTATTATTATCTGTCGGCTTGTGGCATGAAAAGGATTCTCGTTTGACCCTTGTGAGTGACCAACATGTGGTCTCCACATTTCTTGTTCCCTTTGTTTTCTTTTCTTTTTATTTATAATACTACCTATTTAGGGATAACTAGGTTAAACATCAAACATTTAAGTATGTGGAATTTTATTCGAAAATGATAGAATTTTTTCTAACACATTTATGAAGCATATTTGAGACATCACCCTACTCATTTCACAATAGGTTCGAATTATGTTTTATATCAGCAATGTTGTGGGAAAATCTTTATAATATAAATTGTAGGGACTCTTATGAACACATAGGACAATCTAGTTTATAGTGTAGATAAAAAATGAGTACTCTGGTAAGGCTTAGAAATGACTAGTGAAGCAATACTTCTTACACATTTTACACTTTTAAGAGATGGTTCCCTTACATTTAGGACTTTCAAATTCCCTTATTAGTCTTCAAATACATGCCAAACTTTTGAACCATTAGAAGCTGAACCACAACACCTCTTGAGGCTTGACCAAACCATAACATTTTGGCTCAAACCTTCACCTCACCTGCCTTAGAAATAGCCGAACCATCTCCACCTTTCCAAGCCCCTCTATTATTTTATTTCGCCTGGAGTTCTAAGTGCCTTGGACACACTTCTAGGCACACGCACATCCCTTTACAGAACACCTCATGCAAATGCATAAAATGCCACTTCAAAGGGAAGAATAGTACCCTCCACATCCTCATTTAGTTCGAACAAAACCCCTCCCTCTTTCCTTCATTTTATTCATTGAATTTCGCTCTATCACATTCTCTCAAACTCTAGCAACATTCTTGTGGGATAAAGGCTTCGTCCAAGCCATCATCTCCTGCAAACCAAACAAAGACCCTTAAGTAATCTCACTAAAAAATCAACATCTCTCTCTCTTTCGAAGGAGTACAAGGAGAAGGGCCAAAGCCAAAGGAAGTACATAAGCCTAGCTTATCTTGCTCTTCACTTTCAGTTTAGAGTTAGGTTCCACTTTAAGGTAAACCAATATGCTCTAAACTCATTTTCTTGGAGGCCGAATTGAGGGTAGAAACCTAGTGACATGTAGAATGCATATCATGTAAAGCATGAGTTGGATTATAATTGATTTAGCTTTGCATGTATTGTAAAGTATGTAAAGGAATTGAGCTGGCTATATGTTGTTGAAATGCATGTACTCTTATGTCTAATCCTTGCAAGTTTGTTGTTTGTCACATGCATGTTTCGATCTAATATGTTAAGAAGAGCTGATATGAGAATTGAATCTTGAGCACCTTCAATATTTGCGTGTTTATCTTGAGGAATATTCTTGATATTTCAAGCCAAGCATGGTGAAATTTTGTTTCATTGTGTAGCTTTTTTTTGAATGTTCTTTAACAAGCTTTGATTTTTATGTGATTCTATGTGTTCCGAATTAATTGTGTTTCACAGGAAAATATGAGCCATTTTCTTGATTAAGTGTTAATATGAGGATTATTATGGCTTTGGTTGTGTACGTTAGAAATATTATTAAGTATGTGTTATGACTTGAGATAAAACCTTGCATGGCTTGTTTTAGTGTTGATACGTAAAGTTTTAATTTTATTATGTTATAATCTTCGCTAAAATGAACAAAGGAATTTCTATAAATGATTTTGGTAAATTAAGAGGATTCTGACATTGGGAAAAATTGGGAAAGAGGTGAAATTTAATATTTAGGATTATTTAAATGATTAAAATGGAAGTTTAGGGGTTAAAATGGAAGGAAATGAAAGAAATGCAGCTTAGTAAGTTTTTTCTAAAAACTTTCGTTACGAATGGGTTCAGTATTTAATAAGTTGTAAAATATGTCAATTATTAGAATTGATAGGTATAAACTGAAGTAGTAAAAGAAAATGTTGAAGTTTAGGTGAAATAGATATAGGATTATAAGGTGTAGATAAAAGATTTACTGAATTCTAGTTCACAAAAATATTAAATAGAATTTTAAACAAATAGGAAAACAAATGCAGAAAATAAATGTGACGCAAATCGTAATAAAATGTGTTTAGTTGGCCAATTTGGCCCTTAATGAGCTTTCAAAAGAAATTCAGAGGGACCAGATAAGAAAATAAGTGTTAGAGAAACCCCAAGTTAGTAGGAAAATGGATAATGTTCGAATAAACATATGCATAAGGGTAAGTGAATTAGGGTTTTAATTGAATGTGACTCATTGAGTCATTTGATATTGATAGAGTTAATTAGGAGCAAATGTTGATAATGAAAAGATGGAATTAGAGTTTGTGTACAAATGGTTAAATAGATATTAGGGTTTTTGAAGTAACATGTAAGGTAAAAGTTAGGATTTTGTGTAGCAATTCAATTGTAGACTATTGGAATTTGAATATGTGTTTTACATTATTCAATATATGTATGATTGTGTGCTTTATGACATATGCTTAAATAATAGAGCATGTGATATAAAAAAAAATGTTCGAAATATAATAATGTAACAAATAAGTTGATCTTGTAAAGTCATAATCGGATTAGGATGATCATAAGTAGAAAACCTTAGCTGGACATCCGGAAAGTCGGAATATGTGTGAATAATGAACTACTAGATGGGACATCAATAATGATATTGAGTATTGTTAAAGAAAAGAATAATGACTTAAAATTTAAATAGGTTGCACACTATTGATGGGATCGAGCTCGGATAGTCTCCAACAGTTCTGAGTTAACTGAATCTACTGAAATGGGTAATATTGTGTTATACCTTAATGTATATGTTTGTGAAGTGAGCAAGCCACAAGGGCCGCCATGTGATATGGCTATTTACCGTTGGTTAATAGTGAAGGACAAACGTGTCGAGAGTGCGACAGGTAAAATGGTAGGCACACACAGGTGGGCATGCATACACAATTAAGTATCTAGATATCATATAGTTTTATCCACTAAGTCTAAAATCACGTTTTCCCAAAAAAACCCTTTTTAATTGATGGTGGCTGCCGGTTTAAAAGCGGTGACTGTGAAGAAGTGCCTTGTACGGGATCTATTTATACTTTTCCTTTTCTGGCTATGTTGGGTAATCTTGAATACATAGTTTCCGTAACTCTATTCAACAACATGTAATAATAATAACAATTGAATATCTTTATCAGCTTTACTATAATTTTGTTTCTTTCACGATAGCTTCGGCCACGAGTTTCCTTCCGTGTGCGCTCAGATAAGTAAGATAAGTAAAACAAAAGAAAAAAATAGCCTGATTTTTCGTAAGCAGTTCCCAAGTTCTTTAACGTGAATTCGGACGCTACGGTGGTGGTATCAAAGCACGGTTCTCGGAGAAACTCGCAAGCAAAGCCAAACTAAATGAACAGTTAAATTTAGAGAGGCTAACATAACACTACTCCGGAATCCTCGGCCACGTATGAGCAAGAAACCCATCTTATAGAAAACGTGAACCTTTAGCTTGCCGTGTACACTCATTTCATAAAAGGAAAGAAAGGAAAAATAGACTCTAAATGTTATCGTACCTCATAATATATTTTGAAACACATAATATACTACTAATTCATGCATTCATGCCTAGTTCTCACTTAATAACAAGTGTTAATTTGATGCTAAATAATATAAGGGTAAGTGGTGACATGAACATCATGGAGCCTTTTGAGACCATTGTTTATGATCTGAGTTTTTAGGATCCACAAGAGAGTATATGCCATCATGCTTAGAGTGTATGTCTTCTGAGGTAACAGACATTGGGTGTCGGTATGACTGAGACTGACATCGAGGCTGCACATCATCTTAGACAACGTGTGTTGCCCAAGCTACGACTCATAGCCTAGAAGGCTACTTATGTTTTGACCCCTCCATATGAGGCAACCATCACTTACTTTGTCTACTATTTGATTTGCAAGGTGCTCGTCTAAGAGACCGTGGAATCGGGGTCGCCTTTTAGTCCTAGGATGGTCACTTTGTGCAGATGGCCAATGGGCTACAGGAAGCCTGGGAGCAGATAGAGGCTTAGTTTCGATAGGAGCATCCGAGGGCCAATGAGACCAGAAGGAAGACCTAGTATATGGCTATGCTGGAGGCTAATCACAGATGGAGGACAGTCGGATTGGGGCAATGTACTGGGGTTTTGTGTCACCCCCATAGACAACTACAGGAGATACGCTCAATATCCTCCTGCTCTAGGCTCTGAGAATCCCTTCAGCCCAGGGGTAAGACTCTCGGGTAGTCGCTGACCAAAGGGATTAGGCAAGCTAAGGTGTTTTTGCTTTTATGGATTTAGTTTGTATCACGGATTCTGCTCCCCCATTCTTCCCCTCCCCTCTTTCTTTCTATCTTACGTGATGTTGGATTAATGTGAACAATTGATGATGGGCTTTTGATTTGTATGGTTTAAAACATGCTAACTTTTTGGAAATATTGTGATGATCAAACTACGTATCTTTAAAGCTCTGGGTCCTGCCAAAATCAAAATGATTCTCTAAAACTATCACGATTATTACTCACACACATCACTAATTCTTATAAAACTATTAGGATGACATCTTTAAAGTCAAAACGAGCACATACGACACTTGTGCGACCTAGTTGGTAGGCTACTTGGTTGAGCAAATGCTCTTCATCTATGAACAATCTTCACTTTTACAGGATGAAGAACTAAGGGTTCTAGGCTTCATGGTCGAGCAAATGCTTTTTGTTTGCACCATTTTTGCGATTATGAAGCTTGAACGACCGAGTCATTTTTCTACTTGGTCAAGCAAATACTGCTCGTTTTTCTTCTCTTTTAAGCTCATCTTGGACTTCTCCACTCCACCTTGGGCCATCTAAAGGTTATTTTATGGTCAATTCTTTGATTCCTTCATTCCATGACTTATTTATCCGTTTGGACTTGCAATTCACCATTGACATAACATGATGTTCTGTACTGAAAACACAACAAAACCAACAAACAACTCAAATCCACCAAGCCTACAAAACCCTGAGTTAGGAAGTACTAAATTATGCAATAATGCACCATTTTAACTAAAATATGTTCCTAAAATCACGTAAAATATGGAGTGATCATTAATCTTTCAAACAAAATTATTGTGCGTCACAAACAACTGATAAAAGAACCGCTAAAAACTAGAACTTGTATAACTTTTATTACGGTCCAATAGCAACGATATTGCTTCAAGCCTTATTTAAAAAAACATATATATACAACACAACAATATGGACATGTAGTGAAAAACATACTTCTACTTCTTTTAAGAGCTAGATCCCTCTAAACAGTCCTCCATAGGTGTGTGTATCACTCTTCACTCAAAGTGTATGGTATGGGACAAATTTCGCTTAGTGAGTTGTATCATACATAAGACCTACCATATGCTTGAATATTGTCTAGCCTATGCGCACTTAACTTAGAATAGAAAAGGTCTTTTATTTGGTTTAAAGTAGGCTCCTTCGGTAAAGTGGGAAAAAAATATGGATAAAGTGACTTGTCTTGGACTAATTGAGTTGGCTACTCTCAACTATTCTCAACACACTCACCATTCTAACTTGTACAATTCTCAATAAAGCTATGCATTTATAGCTTTCTTCACCCTTCAGAAATATTTAGGACCAATCTTGTTAGAAAAATTTGATAACCATTTTCTAATGTATAAATAGTCACTACTAGACTCTCTTGATTACCTCAAAATTTTCTATTTCTTTTTTTTAAGGCACCAAAATTATCTAGCAAAAATTCTAACCATGCAAATAAAAGAAAAAATGTCAAAACTTTCCAAACCACATAATCTATCTGTAGTCTCACATTACCTCTTTCTCTCACTTTTATTTCCCTTTTTCCCTACTCAAATAGCGAAGATTAGGAAAAAGGCTAAAATGGATTATGAACCTGAATTAAAGCTATCAAGAAAATAAGCTAAAACTCAAAAAGGCTAAGTAGGGAAATATATTACTCTTGGTAAGGAAAATTTGGCTAAAGTAGGCTTAGAATATTATATAAAGAAATGTCTAAGATCATTTTCCAAGCTTATATACGCAAGATAAATAAATACAAATAAAAGACAAGTTCTAGAGATACAATGTACAATGATCAAAGAAACTTACACAAGAAAAAACAATTATTACTCCAAAAATTGGAGATCAAATATGGCTATAATCTCACGGATTTTTTTATCAATTCCTAAAGAAACTAACTTTAATTTTGTATCGCTATGTCCGTCTATGTCCTACCATGTGTACATTTTAATATTTAATAGAAAATTAGCCCATCACGAGCTTGTCACCATGATCCTTTTATTATGCTGGTGGAGTTACTAGCTTCACGTCTCTTTGGACTCTCTTGAAAAATAATAAAGTAAACCTAAAGATGCACTTTATATATAACAAATAAATGAAATCGAATAAAAATTACTAACTATTACAGGCCCAAATTATAAATAAATCAATTTTTTATGACTTATAGGCAAAACCTTGGGTGCATGTGATGCACCATAACTTATTGTACACCACCCTATTTCTAGAATAATATTCTACGTGTGCTGATTTATATAAATAAGGGTCTGTTGGTTGAACACTAAAGCAAATGGCCTTGAGGTCAAGGGTTCAATTTCGGATGCTGCCTCTAGCCCATGTTTTATATTTTTTTCCCTTTAATTTTTTTATTTTTTATCCTGTGAGTTTGTAAAAAATTATACATTCTATTATTAATTTTTTTTTTTTTTCAGTAATATTATGTATTTGATAATGCAACAATAATTGTATTGTAAGTTCGAAACATAAATATTGTACAATATACAAGAAAAATAATCTAAGCAACCCTATAGTGTTATACATCATAATAAATACTACATTCAAATATTAACTATATTGTGTGGTTAAAAACAAATTTGCAAAACATAAATATTTGGCAGTGTACAAGAAAGTTAGTTAAAGAAAACATATACTGTTAGATATCATAACTTATACTATATCGAAATATTAAATATATACTGTGAATATTGTAAGTTGAAAAAAATAAATATTCCGCAGTATAAAACAAAAATAACAAAAATAATGTATACAGTCCAACATCATAACATATACTATATTGAAATATTAAATATACTGTGAGTATTGTAATTTGGAAAAAATAAATATTTCGCAGTATGAAACAAAAATTAACTAAAATAATGCATACTGTCAAGCATCATAACATATACTATATCAAAATATTAAATATATTGTGAGTATTGAAAACTAATTAATGTGTAAAATATGAATAATATCTTAATAACTTAACTTATTTTTTAAGTAATGTTACGTATTCCATAAGGAACAATAATTTTATTGTAAATTTGGAATTTTTTCATGGCATAATAGAAAAATTAATCAAAACAAACATATACTCTCAGGCTTTATAACATATATTATGCTCGGATTTTGAATATACTGTTCGCAAGTAGTATGTCCTCCAAAAAAAAATATAAATCAAAAGAAAAATAAAAAAACTAACACAAAATATAATAATAATAATAATAATAATAATAATAATAATAATACTACAAACATATATATATATATATATCTATATGAACTAAAAAATAGGTGAAGAATAAAAAGGTGTTGTTAGGATTCAAATCCGCGCCCTGAAGGGTGAAATGTCGCACCTTTACCCACTAAGCTAGTGCCTATTTTTTCATTCCAAACACACCTTAATATATATAGATCGCGTGTGCGAGAATAGAAGGAGGTGTACAATAAGCCCTAATGTGCATCTTATGCACATGAGTGTCACTCTAACTTAAACTATTGTAATACATGCCGAATAATTTATTAGCAAAGATTACATCCTAAAATAAAAAAGCAAACATAAAAATCCCAAAAGAAAAAAAAAAAAATATATCCCACTGGTGTACCACTCTATCTCTCCCCAAACTTATTTCGTGAACAAGTTTGTGGGGACAAGTGGTACACTATCGGTGGACTTACATAAAAAAAATAGCTGGGGCTCAAGAGGAGGATGCTGAGAGCCTTCCGACTGCCATTGACAGGACCTTCATAGAATCAACCTATAGCTAGTCAAGTCGCCATATATCTCCACCATCTCTCGGTCGAGGTTAGCTATGTGGTAGCGGGTTGCCATGTCTAACACATTGAACTATAGCATCAATCACCTCAAAGTAGTATCGTGTCCCACTACTGCTGAGGCACCTCATCATCCACATGCCTGGACTTGGCCTGCTATGGTGGCACACGTCGGATGATGCTAAGCACCCGATGTTCTGCGGTGTGCATTAGCAAGTTCCTCTCGTTCCCCAGAGGTGAGAGGATAGTCAAAGGAGTATTGGGAAATCTAAACCAATCTCTTTACTGCTGTATGAAGAGGTTGATGTCTAACATGGACGACAATAAGTGTGATCAAGCCACCTCTGACGATTTGATCCTTCTGGCGCTTAATCACTCTCTCAGAAGTGACCTCGGTATCACACCTTCTCACCTTGCAACATGTGCTCCATCCCATCAATTTCCTCATTGAGGACTAACCATATCTCTCGTCCCCCAAACATCATCAGTGCTAACACTTACTGCACGTAACGAAGTACTGGACTGCGGATAACAAATGACTTTTTTTCATTCTTCGGGTTGCTTTAGACGCATACTATCACACCCCAATTTCTACACATGCATATAACGTTTACGTTACACTACAATATTTCATTTCATGCCACCTGAATCAAATTCTTTCAATAGTTAATGTGGCATTTCATTCAAGTTGGTATCAGTTACGTCTTTGTCAAGTGTGTAGGGACATCTAGATGACCTAGTTAACATTGTGGCAACAAATTGATATGTGAATGAGTAGAAATGATCATAAATGACCCAAACAATTAAATAAGCAAAAAGGTTAGGAATCAAATACCTTATGAGTTAAAATTTGATGAAATAAAATGTTCTACATAACAATTAGACTAGATATGCTAAAAATTATTTCTGAGGGACCGAACATATCCTACTTAGGTATGATGCATGCGAGTAATATAATCTCCCGAAACCAATTATATGCTCATGTTTTTAATTCCATATATGTAGGTATGTGAATGTTCATGTACAAAGTTATATATATGTGCCATTACTTATAAGAATAATAATAAAGGAAAAATAAAATATAAAACATGTTGAATACTCCAATTGACTTGATTATAAATGTAAACGCAAGATTAACCTTTTAATGTTTTTAATAGTATGATTCTAGGCAAATAGTACCAAACACTTGAGGCGATGCTCAACACACATGCACATGTTTATACTTGTTCTATTTTTTTCCCATTATGTTCGAGTTCTCATCTTATGTGCACAAAGTTTATATGATTTAACATGTATTTTGAATTTCTTGATTTGTTAACTTATGACAAAATGTAATGATATGTGAGTAAACTTTCCACTTAAGATTAATTATTTGATGAGCTCAAGTTTATTCGAATAAAATGAAAATTTGGAAGCCCTTCTTGGAAACCTTATAGGTACGAATTTCATGCCATTTCCTTAATAGATGATTGGAATTCTTAATTTATTAATTCTAAGAGATCCATCTATGCACATAAGACAACACCTCCCTCGTTCATTTTGGAAAATGTAGGACATGGCAACACTAGTTCTTTTCTTACATATTTGCATACTTTTAGAACATGATTCCCTAATGCTCTAGACTCCAAATCATAAACATTCCTAACACAAAAATAAGACTTGGACCTTGGCTTTATTTAGATGAATCACACCTTTACTTAAGCCATAAAGCACTAGCCTTGAGTTTTGGCTAAACCACCTACCCTCTCCCTAGCCATATTGCCAAACCACCGTACCTAGTCTAGCTTCTATATTTTATTGTTGCCAAGCACTTAGTGCTCTCTTAGGCAGACATCTAGTGCACAAATAGACACGCCAACACACCTTGTTATTCAATGCCATATTATACTAACTCAAAAGATGAATAGTGGCTTCCACTACTCTCCTTTTATTAGAACATAACTCCCCACTGCCATCTAACTTCTATCTTCGAATACTACTCCTTCTCTCTCCTAAGCTCTCAATATATCTCTAGTTCTAATATTTCATTTCTCCCTTCTTCCCTTGAATGAGTAAAGCATCCACCAAGCACCCCCTTTTCAATCTAAATCAACCCTCAAGACAAACCTTCCAAGATTTAGCCTCATATCACTAGATCTAAGGGCAAGGGAAAAAGTTAGAGCAATGAGGAGCTACCCGCGGTAGTGTTCGAGAGGAGCTTAGTATACATGTTGTAATCAGTTTTATTTCAAGGTATATCGACCCTTCCTCAACCTTTCCCTAGTAGATCGAATCATGGTAGGGAGGAAAGTTGCTTGTAAAATGCATGAGTGGAGATTAGTAGGCATGTTGTAGTCTTACTTGTTTGTAAAGATTTAGGCCACTATGTTACTTGTATTTTTAAAAGCTCTTGTGATGATCTTGAAATAGTCATGTATGCTCAGGCATGTTGGAAATTCAAAAAATATGTTGAACAAGAGATGCATATACTAAAAGGGTTGTGAAATTAGATAAACATGAGGATAAGAGTGACTTAGTACTCCCTTTAAAAAACTTCAACAGTAAGAATGATTAACCTTAGGAATTGATTAAATTAATTAAAAGAAGTAAGCCTAACGTTTAGTAGAATTGATTATTTTAATATGGACAAAAATAGTAATAATATGGATTAGGTTTTTATATTAGCTAAGTTTAGGCTTTTTGTGCAATACTAGAAGTTTTGAGCTTAGAATTTAACTTATTGGGCCTTAGAGAGATTCAAATGACCTGAATAGTTTTGGGCCCTATAAGTGGGGTTCAAGTTTGGTGGGCCGAAACCAAGAGATAAGTAGCCCGGGGTAGGCCCGTTTGAGAGATTAAGGGTTAAGTCAATTAAGTTACGGTAATTAGAGTGGTTAAATGATTGATGAGGTAATTAGACGATAACAAGTGATAATCAATAAGAATTTATCTAAGCTTCTAGATTTGAATGACTTTAAGTGAGAGATATAGGTTAAATGAAGAACTTATATGATTAATTCAAGGTCAAGTCAGAGTATCAGAATTAAAATTGAGACTTAAGCATACTTCAGAAGGATTAATTAGTAGATGACTAGAATAAAGTTTTGAGACAAACAGACAAACCAAATAAGGAAAAATAATAACTCATTCGAATGTTTAGAGTTAGGGTTTCCAATAAGTGCATAAATGATTAACTTAGTCTTGTGTTGTGACAACATGATTAGATGGAATAAAGAGGGTAAATTTACATGTTGATAAATGGAATTAGGGTAAATCAATTGGTGTTTCTTGTAATTCGGATTAAGGTTAGATTTAATTAGACTAACAAGCATGACATGAAAGATGTAATTAGAACTTAATTCATGATTTTATGTGAAATGTTTTTTAAACAATTCAATAGTGCCATTTGAATATGTGTGTGTTATACTATTCAATGCTTTGTTTGTATATGATGTATATAAATGTATAAGTAGTATGACTTGATAATTTAGAGATGTGAACTTACTAGAATTAATAATTTAATAATATGATTTAGTTAGAAAAGATAGTAAACTAAGAATAATACCAATCACAATTGGCTTAGGGTGTTAATTGATGCAAAACCCTAGAACATGGTATAAACTTAAATGAAATTAGCTAATAAAATGAGACATCAACAAGGATATAGAGTAATCAAGGGAAAAGGATTAAGGGTTTTGTGACTAATGGGTTGCACACTTGTAACAGAGACCGGCTCGGATTATCTCCAATAGTTTCCGAAACGGACTTGAACTATGGAAGTGGGTTACATTGTATTTTTACCTTTTTATTTAATATGTATGTTTGTGAAATGAGCGAGATGCAAGGACAACAACATGATATGGATATTTACTGGTTAGGGTTATGTAAGAAAAAAAGACAGACATGTCGAGAGTCCGACCCAGCAAGGGGATACGCACAACGCCATTATAAAGTATAATTTTATCTAGTTAGTCTAAAATTCACGTTTTTCCTTAAAAACCTTATTCAGGTAATGACGGCACCGACTTCGAGAGCAGTGACTATGACTAAGTGCCTTGTAGGGGTGATATTTATGTTATTTCTGTTTTGGCTATGTAGGGAATATTCCTTAAGTATTTCCCGTAGTTTAATTAACTAGCATGTAATAATGATAATACTTAACCTTTCTATCAATCTGCCTTCTATTTATGTATTCCTTTTTTGTATATTTATGTTTGGTACAACTTAGGCTATGAGTTTCCTTCTCCTCGCACTTTGATGAGGTAAGAGAGGAGTGAACGAATAAAAAGAAAAGAATAAGTAGAACAAAAGATAATGAGAAAAAAAAAAAAAATTAGACTATACTTTTGTAATTAGTCCTCGAATTCCTTAACTGGAATTGGCGCGCTACACATACCGAGAGCAGTAGCGGTGGTAATCTTGTCCCAATATCTTCCATGGGGAGTTTTGATTGTAGACCGTATTGGCAGGAAACTCAAGGCATTATATCAACTCCCTTGTAGTGAGGCTGTAAGAATGGTTCCAAAGCCTAAAGGTAATGTGGTCTGGTGTCTTGTTGACCCTCTGAAGGCTATAAGTGGAGTGGAAGTCCAGAGTCAGAGAGAGTGACATCTCCCAGCCAATGGCTATGAAGAATTTCTAGCCGATTCTTTGGAACATCTCATCCATATCATCCTCTAAACCTAGCTGCTGAGCCATTAGCATACTCGCATATCTAGTCGGTCTTATCCTCCATTGGACCAACCTGGCCCAAATAGTCATCTCAGTTGTAGACAGCTGGATGTCGTATCTCTCAGGCTCAGCGTGTCCTAGCTTATGGATCACTGGAGCTTTTGCTTAAGCACTTCGTCTTCTTGGAGGCATTTTCTGCATTGAAAAACTCTAAGATGCGAATATAATTATTAGTAAAAAACTACACTTAAATAACTAAATAATTGATCAAAGCTGAAGATATGCATATAAAATAAATTAACAAATCGACATGTTAATTCTAAAGAAATTTTTACAGAGTTTCTTCTGTATTTTCATCGACCAAGTCCTCGACCAAACAACATATTGTCAAATGATAACTATACTTTACATCCCCCATTTCACATTATCAGTAAAAAAAACCTAAATATCAGAAAAGCAAGATCATTAATTCAAAAGAATTAAACCTAAGGCTTGCTAGCCGAAGACATCAACTATCAATTTCCAACAAATATGAAATTAACAATTCTAACAGGTTCAATTAGGAAATTGATATCCAACCAGTCACTAATGTACAAGAGACATATATTCTAGACATGTATTCAATAAACACTCAATGTATATGCCAATATGCATATCATGCCAATAATCACAATTAAACACTCAATTCTCTAAAAACATCTAAAAATAACATAAGCATGCTATCATAAATGTAAATAGAAAGAGTGAAAACATACCATAGTAGTCTAAAAGTAAAGGATCCCGAAATACTCGAACATTTAAAAATTAACCAAATCCAAAAAGGGACCTATTAAAATGCTCTACTCAGGACGTGTAATCTGACAATGCCTTCAATATAAAGTAAATGTGTTTGAGTTGGGAGAATTTTGAATGCAAAGTGCTAGAAAACCTAAGGATTTGAAAGAATTTGAAAAGAAGATGGCGAGAATGAGGCTCCCCCAAAATTAAACTTCGCGTTTAAGTTAGGGCTAAAATTGCACGGTGCTCGACCGAGTTAGTTGATCTATTCATTCGTGCAATTTTGAAGATGGCATTTTATCAACCTAGTTGCTAAGCTACTCAATCATGAAAATGTCTCAGACTCACCTGGCTACAATACATAAGCATTTGCTCGATCCAGTTGATAAGCTACTCAGTTGTGCATTTACTTTAGCATATCCCCAACTTTTTTATTCCGTTCCTTTCATCCATTTTTGCTCCAAATCCGTCCATTCTTTGACCCTAGCACTTGGATTGTTGTCCATTTCCTTGTAACTAAATGATGTAATATTTTTAACCCTAGTGTTACCATAAGTGTACGGTGCTACTGTAGCTAGTGGCAAACAAGTTCGATCCTACAGAGACTATTTACGTATGTCAATTTTATTCCCTAATCCTAAAAGTTCTTCCCTATCTAGACTTTCGATTATGGTGATTTGATTGATTATCCTAAAACCTAAATTACAAAAATTCAATTACTAAAATTCGATAGCACTTGAATAAAGAGGACAAATAATAAAGAAGGATTCAAATAACGTAAAGACGTATCCTAGGGCTTCTATGTCAATCAAAATCTCCTATGTTTATTTACTCTATTTTTATAGACTTTTAGACCGATTCTATCGTTATTAGGCGGTGCTACTCAAGTTAACCCTCCTTTCGAACAATGTTAACGTGTAGATCAATTATGAACAATTACCCTCTCAGACTAACTATCACATAAAAGACTACCAAGGGCTCCTAAACCCGATGCCTACACACTATCTCACTCCTCTTGAAAGATTATTGGTACCTATGCAATATTTTTGTATACCTATTCACAATCCTCTCCTCTCGAACGTCGAATTGTTAAGCATGTAGAAATTATCAACTGGCCAGATCAATCAATTCATGAAATAAGAATGAAGCATATAGATAAACAATAAAACAGAGTCTAGAATATATGAAAAAAAATCAAAATATAGTTAACTATAATCTACTCCCTAACCCTAGAACGCAAGAGACTTAGATACTCATGTTCATAATAAAACCCAACAATATTCATAGACAAACATTATTGATTAATAAAAATAAACAAAAATGATAAAACTCGAAATCTGGATCTTGATCTTCATCTCTTCACGTTCCTTGCTCTTTAATCCAAGCCTCTAAGTGTTTCAAATGATCAAAGTTTTTCAATGATAGAATCCTCCTTATTTTGGACTTGGGACATTGTATTTATAGTTCGAGACAGATTGGAGTTGAAACGCGTCGAAAAAAGTCCAAACGCATAAAGAAAGTAAAGACCGAATTAACAACTCTACGGAGTCTAGGAACAAAGTCTACGGAGTCAGGCGTTTCTGACCAAGCCCTTATTTCCAAACTTGGCCTCGACCAAGTCAACAATTTGCCTTGATCGAGTCAATGATAGCACTCTCATCACTCGACCGATTTATTGCAATGACTCGATCGAGTCATGTCATTTTGCCTAGCTCGTTGAAACCCTTCACAAATTAACTCGACCGAGTCCTATTATTGACTTGATCGAGTTAGCTTCCTCTAGATAATTTCTCTCTTTCAACCCATTATTGACTCGACCGAGTTGAGCCATTCTGTCCTCTCTTCAATTTTCTTCGATTCGTCCCGTCATCTTGCTTGTTTCTTATCCAAACTTTGTTCAAAAGAACTTTTCGACTTAAAATTACCTGAATAACCCTAAAATATACATAAACACGTCATCCAACACAATATGACGAATATGAGCACATTATGGCTAAATACACATGCCAATGATATCAAATAGACCTCTAAATTGACCTAAATGAATGTATAAACGACGTGTATCATTAAATAAATTATTCAAATTAAAAAAATAGAAGATATGCATGGAAAATTAAAGTTAGTTGGTTACCTCCTACTCGGGTTACATTTTATGTCTACACCTAGACGTGTTACCAAATTTTAAAAATAGTTGACGTCAGACTATTGATGCCCGATCCCAAGCTCCATTATCAGTTCTTGTCGAAGGTATCTTCTCGTCTACTTTTCCTCTTTTTTTTCCTCTTTCATTCCTCTTTGTGTATTTCTTTCACTTTTCCTCCCTATCATGGAGTTTCTTCTTATTGGTGTGCAATACACACTCGATCTTTTTTACTAGTTTTCAATTCCATTGGAAAGGATATTTGCACTTTGTATGGTGGGATGTATTTATCGTAGAATGTTAACCCTGTCTCCTTGGGATTTCATCGACTTTCTCTTCCTTCTTCAATTTCCTTTTCTCTTGACTCTCATCCGTATTGCACTAAACTACTCTTTAGGGTTCTCAGTGTCACTTGGGAACTTTCCATGTTGATGTCTATTACTTATCTTCTTTGCTAGCTTGCCGATGTGCGTCTCTAAATTCTTCACTTGGGCTCCATGTTGCCCACATTCGTGCTCAGGTGCACTATCTGGCCATCTAATTTGTTCATTCGAGCTTCTATCTTCCCAGTCTGGGCCCCTGTCTCATTGACCAGATTTCTCACCCCCGGATTATACATATTTCCCATCGAATTCAGCCTGAAGTTAGGATTTAAGTTCTGATTATCCATGTAGTTAAAGTAGTAGACCTCTTCATATCTATTATCCATGCACTATACCCCTTGGTTCATCATTACCTCCTAATGAGACTTTGTTAATAAGCTGACTTGCTCAGTTAACTTTGCAATCAATTCAGTAAAAGCAGCAACTGTCTCTTTCTTTAATATCTTGGCTACTCACCTCATCATCGATGTCACTATTGGCTTAGGTTAAGCATCCTTGGCCTAAGGTTAATTTCAGGATTGATGACAGTTGGGAAGCTTCTCAAGGTGCATGTGTGTGAGTACAAAGCGCACTGAAAAACATTTGTGTTGGTTTGTGGAGACAATCTGTCAAGTTTGGAAACGAATGTTACAAATGGTATCGGAGCAGGACTTCTCCTATTACGTTGTGGTTGAGGCACGAACCAGGCGGAAGCTGGTGGGCATGTAAAGCCAGAGACTGAGGGCGGAGAGTGATCGTCAGTGCCATAAGCAGGCACTGAAAATGAGCGGCTTCTACGTGAAGTGAGACATGTACGAACCGAACCCACACAAGAAAATGAGGGCATCCTGATACTGTGGGGGTAGTCCGTCAAATCTAGAAGCGGATCGTTACACGAATTGCGTCATGAGAGCCTCAATTTATCTTGATAGTGTCACAAGTCTCTAGAAAATAACCTAGATGGATATTCGGATCCTTCGTAGCTCCCTCTCCAAACTGGTTCTGCTAAACCATGAATATTAAGGTTGGCTTCATTTCGAATGTGTTAGCCTGAACAACTGGCCTTTTTATTCCTCTGATGTTCCGGTTTACCATTGGCCCGAGCAAGTCCTTGTTGGTGGTTGGAATGATTCATGTGGCTCATCTTCGTGCTCATCCTGTCTGTTTTGGTTATCTGCCCTTGAAAACAATTCCCATCGAGTTTGAGCGGAATGCCTTTTTTTTGTAGGTGGCTTCTATCTCTAGGTCTATGGGTATGATTTCTCGTACCCTAGACCTTGTTTTCACGCACTTCAAACAATATGCTAAGATAGACCACCAAATAACAGTTAAAAACGAAAGTAGATTAAGTGGCACACAGTGCAGATTTTTAAAAATAATAATTTAAATTTTTTTATTTTTTTTTTTAATAAAAATTAAGTAAAAATAAAAATACAAAATAAAGCTCTTAAATGCCTAGACTACTTTCGAATAAAATCTTGTAATATCTAATTAACATCTAAACACTCATCACCCACAACAACGCCAAAAAACTTGTGGTAGCGTTGTTTCCTACTACCAAATTAAACGTGTATGAAGAATACACTTAAACCTTACTAACTATCCTACTGAGTAGAATGGTAAATAAGGGTCGATCCTACAGGGAACGGCCGAACAATTTTGATTGCGATGTCAAGCAGTTTATGATTAAGTATGCAAGAAATATATACTTAAGAAAGCAATAATGGGGGGTTTGATGGGAAACTAATAATCTATTAGTGACAAAAAGCAAATAGACACAATTAAAAGAAACAAGTACTCAAAAACACTAGAATAGATCTTTTTCGGTTTTAGTTTTCAAATAGTAAAACAAGTCACCCTTGATCATGCTTCTCCTTGGTCTTGAACAATTGATGCAACTATTGTTAATGCCCGATTAAATTGTGAATTAAGCCCTTATCTCAAGACTATTAACAAGCTCTAATAGCCTTGTTGTCCCTTAATCTTAATTAATCAAAATAAGCTCTTCGACTAACCCTATTCAGTTTAACCGAATCCTCGAACAAGCTCTCTTAGATTCGATCACCAAAAGCATTAAACACTAGGACAACGAGATAAATTCAACATAAAACTCGAAAGCTCGGTTTTAGTGGTTAAACTTTGTGTTATCCCCAATAAATAACTATTGTTTGCTACACGGGAATCGGAAATCCTACAATTACGGATAGTAATCTCCTATTCTAGCAACACATTCACAAATCCCTTAAAGGGTGATCAAACCAATAATCAATACATAAATGTGAGTCAATAAGAGCAAATAACACGAAACACTTAAATACACAATAATCTCGGTAACATTAACCGTAATAATCACATCAATGTCTCGACTCAAAGTTCCACAATGATCAAGGATGAACTAAGGGTGCTAACCACCCATATTAACTAATACAATCAGAAAATAGATGGAAAAATGAAGAAACATGATACTGATTTGGATGAATCCAAAGATGTCAATTGGAGAAGATGATCCTTCAATCCCTTGTCCAATCTCCTTCCTTGGTGGCTGAAATGTGCTCTCCAAGTATCAAAAGCTATCAAAAGGTTAGGTTAAATTTGAATGGGACGATATATATATAAAGGGAGAAAGTGCTAGACAAAAATAGGCAAAAACGTATTCAGGATTTTAAACAGGGTAGTGAATCTCGGCCGAGACGGGAGTGTGTCTCGGGCGAGACGTGAAAAAGGGTTTTCAAGAAATTTGGGTCGAAGGTCGATCTCGGCCGAGATTGGGTTGCATCTCGGCCGAGATGTGAAAAGGGGAAACTAGGGCTTTTTTAGGTTTTGACTCATCTCGGCCGAGATTGGATTGCATCTCGGCCGAGACTTTCATCTTTGAGATTCTTCAGAATTTCCCTGGAGCCTCATCTCGGCTGAGATCTTCAGTCTTGCAAAACTTCAGAAAACCCCTGGAGGCTCATCTCGGCCGAGATTAGCATCCTGTCTCGGCCGAGATCTTCAGTTGGCTCTTCCTTTATTGCCTCGATCGATCCCTCGACTCCGCTGTCGTTTAATGTTCGATTTCGACCCTTTTTACACCTGTCTTAATACAAAAATAGCTCAAACACATTATTTTGCCCATTAGAATATAAAAGCACTAAATACACATAATTATGCACGTTATTGACACTAAAATGACACTAAAAGTTCCCTAAAGTGCGTGCACGGAACACGTGTACCAAATCTCCCCAAGCTTAAAACTTGTTCGTCCCGAACAATAAAGAGAAAGACAAAAGAACACGTGTTTAGGGCAAAGTTTAGTGGCATTTGATTTCAGAATTTTCATGAAAAAGAGTAAGAGATCATGATAAAAGTGAGCATGTGTGATAGACTAGATCCACTACTCTCGAGACAAAACACTCTAAACTTAAGATCCTCACATGGTGAGTGTAACTCTTGACTCTCAAGTGTATCAAAAGGGAAGTGTATACGCTCACATTGAAATGCATAAAATGCCTACCATAAGCTTGCCAATCATCTAAACTTCAATGTATACCGACATGTGTGACAAAGAATCAAAAAGGTCTTTAATAGGTTGTAATGTTGGCTTGGGGTAAGATGGGAAAATTTCTGGTATAAGTGACTATAAAATGGACTAAATGAGTTAGCTAATCTCATCCACCCCTCAAACAACAATCACTTTACCTCACTCTTTACTTTCTTAGTAAACCAATCCCAAAATTGGTTTCTTCCCCTTACCACAAAGTCCACAACCTAATTGCTTTCTCAATTCTCCGTTAGAGTGTATTTTCTTTGAATTTCTACCACTTTGAGAACATCTATCGAAAGGTATTTATATTACTAGCCTCTCCAAATCAAAAGCAACAATTGAGTATATACAACTACTTGATTTTATTTTTTTTTAGTAAACAAATATTGGAGAGGACTAGTGTTCTCTATTCTTTTCCTAGTGTTTCATCTCTTTTCACCTTTCAATATTCCCCATAGATTACCCCTTTCAATCCCACATTACCCGACTACCTTCCAACCACCTCCCTCATACTCAAATAGTCCAATTAGGTTCAAAGGCTAATTGAAAGGGTTTCGGCTTGTAGAGTTGGGCTGTCAAACAAGAGGCTAAAAGCTCAAGGGGCTCAACTAGAGACAATATCAAATTAGGTAAAAAGGACGTGTTTTCAAGCTTGAAAGTAGGCTCAAGTCAAGGATTGCCTAAGATCATTTTCAATGTCACACAATGCACCGACTCATGCAAAATAGAGAATCAAGGCAAGTTCTAGAGACAACTAAATGCATTCAATGAATTTCACACCGAAAGAAAGTTTACATTACTCCAAAGATGAGAGTATCTTCTAAAGCTCAAAAACTCACTCGGCTGCAATTTTAATAAAAAGTTTTGAGTGTATGTTCAATTTTGTTTCAAAAAGTCTATCATGCTCTACCATGTGCTTCTTTCAAAGATATTTGTCAAAAAAATTCATCATTAATCAATGCCACATTTTTTTTTTTTTTTTTATCCTAAACTTCATCCAATTGCTTTCTCGAGCTGCCAATTTGTACGAATCCCACCCCCTCCCCAAACGTAGTTGCAAACTTAGTTTGTGGAAAAAGAAGAGTACAATTTGGTGGCTCGCCGAACTTAACCATTTTATTTCACGTTTATTCACAAACATTAACTAAATGAACTACTTTATTAAGAATCCTACTCCTATAACAATAAAGGGAAAATGTGTGTGTACTTATCAACACAAACAAACAATTTGACTTTAAGGCACCCAATGATTATTTAAAAATCCGAAACATCCAATTGAATTTGTAATAATATTACCAACAAGGCTAATAAAAAAATATGACAATTGGCTCACAGGCCGGCAATATTACCAACAATCAAAATGGACATATATCACAAAGGCAATCAATATGCAAATCAGATTGGCACACAGGCCATCACAAGAAATCCAACAAACAAGTCATGTCAAGTGGCTCACAGGCCAACAGTAAAGATAATGAAAGAAGAAAAACGAGGGGTAGGGGGTTTCGAGCGGCCGAAATGGTCTTATCTCTTTGTTTTCCCCCAAACTTAGTTTTTCAACTAAGTTTGGGACAAAAAGGTAAGACTTCTCGGTCGCTCTACTCACAGCGAGCGGGAAGGTCGGGGGTTCGAGCTGGTGAAGCATCCTTTGATTGATTTGAAAAGGTCGAGAATCTTGGTCTGATTTCCTTGGATAGTCTCCTTGATCCCTCTCAGCTCAGCTCCAATAGATGCTCGCATCTCCACCAATTCTGCTCTGACGCCTTTGATCTCGTCCCCCATGGCCGCCATCAAGCCCTCTTACCGTTTCTGGAACTCAGAAGAGTTAGAATGGCAGTAGATGATCTTTTCCTTGACGGTTGCTCTGGCTGGCTACTGCCTTCCCCTTCAACCCCCACGCTCCGAACCCGTGCCACCGGACGTGGCTTTTTAGCTCGCTTGAACTTGGTCTATTCTTCCCGGTTTAGCTCCAAGGATGCATTGAGGTGTGCCTCGGAGCTCAGTTCCAAATTCAGCTTGCTTGCCAGGTTGGTGATGTAAGTCAGTCCGGGGTTGGGTAAGTGGAGGTAAGGTCCCTCGTTTTGGAGAACGTAAGGGACAGCCGGACCCGATGTGCCCTCTTTGTACCCGAGCATGGCAATGCGCATGTTCTCCATCTCTTCCCAATCCAAATAATAATCAGTAGTGATAGGTGTGTACTCTGGAAGGGGAACATGGTAGTGCTCGAGTATAGGGGTTATCAACGCCCCACATAGATCGGGTCGGGCATTTTTATTTCTCTTTTCCTCTCCGTCCTTAATTCTTTCACTATCTTCTGAAAACATGATACCAAGTCCTGCTTGAAGTCCCTCTTTCTCCGATCCACGATGGCCCAAAGAATTTCCATCTCGTATAACCGGGGAGAGCTGATCTCTTTCCGTCCACATATGGTGGAGCTCAACAGCTTCTGTAAATACTTCACGATGGGGTTTCGAATGGCGGTGAGCCTGGAGCCCCTTGGATCAAATGCTTGAGGTGCAACTATTCCAGGGGCGGCAGTGATTTGCTCCCAGAATCGTTGCACGTTGAACTCTTTCAACGCATGGTTATCACCGTAGGCTCTAGGCTTGAAGCCATATATGTTTTCCCAGCTGTCGTGGAGTAATGTCTTCTTTTCATTTAGAAGCTGGAATTTGAAATGATAAGTTGTATAGTCGGAAATGACCTCCTCCTCGATCTCGAGTGTGCTGAAAAACTCGAGCACAAATTTGAGGAATGTTGGGCGGGGTGCGAGGCACTGAACTAGACCTGCTGCGTCTAACAGCTCCAGAACATTTTGCCGGATTCCCATGGCGTCTAAGATCTTGGGATCGCCAACGCGGGTAGCTGACACCCCCCTCTTCATCAATTTGTCAAACCGTTTTCTTTGATCCTCCATTTCCAGCACGATATCAAAATCTATGGGTTTCGTGGACTTATCAGTGGAAATCGGTGGAACTTCCGGTGGAGGAACCTCCGGAGTAGGCTCAACAGCCTTCTCCTTGCCCTTGGCTTGGCTTCTTCGGATTTTTTGCATGACTCTTCGGCCAGAGGTGCCTTCTTGAGTGTTGCCTTTTGTGATTTTCGGAGGTGCCATGGGTACCTAAAATCAACAATTCAATCATCAAAAACTTGTGGCAAAATAACTAGTTCAAGTGCAAGTAAGAGATGCCTAGGTTCACTTGAATCCGACTATATCTCTAACAAAAACAAGGCAAAATGTATCAACCATTCAATGACAACCAAATCATATTCAAATAAGGTCACACATTACGATAATATCAACAATTAGTCTTAAAAACCAGAGAATATAGTCTAATTTAGCTAACTTAGGCACAACAATTTAACGCTTACCACATGTTTGATCATATGCCACAACGAATTTAGCCTTTTCAAAAACTCACAAGACTATACTCAACAATCCACCCACTCAATCATCAAGCAACTATACGAACTATCGTGTCAATTCTATCATTTAAATGCATAACACTTATCAATTGGCAAAAAATCAATACAAGTACTTGTATGTATAACCAAGTTCAATGAAAATGCATATAAACGTAAAATTAACTCTCAATCTCAACAATGTATACACTAATATGCAATAATAAATCGAAAGCAGGAGATAGCCGTACTTACCAGTTGAGTTTAATCGAAAAGTTTTTGAATTTGGGTTGCTCGCGCCCTTTTTGACTCGACCTCAAATGTGCTCCAAATCCAAATATTTTCGAAGGAGAGTGGGTGTGGTGATGTGAGTGAGGTGTGGTGTGAATTTGAGAGGTGGAAATAGAGTGCAAGGGTGATTATTAGAGTAGTGTGTGCGTGAGTGTGTGAAAATCGCAAGTTTTGGGGAAGAACTGACCTAATTTTCGCGTAGGAGGTATTTATACCTATTTTCCGTCTCGGCCGAGATTTGAATTTGGGCTTTGTGTCTCGGTCGAGATCCGTTCTACGCTTTCAGGACAACTTGACCCGGCAAGGGATCTCGGCCGAGATTCTGTAGTGTCTCGGCCGAGATGAAGTCTCAGCATTTTTACCCCCATTCTGGACACCCCCGTCTCGGCTGAGATGCATGTATGTCTCGGCCGAGATTCTTCTTCAGCAAATTTGCCTCCATTCTGGACAACCCCGTCTCGGCCTAGATTCGGTCCTGTCTCGGCCGAGATGCTCTTCCAGCGAAATTGGCTCAATTTCCATTCAAACCCGTCTCGACCGAGATGCTGTAGTGTCTCGGCCGAGATTTGCTTCCAGAGAAATTTCTTCATTTTGGGCCCTTCTGAATCTCGGCCGAGATAATGTAGTGTCTCGGCCGAGATTATCTTCCAGCAAATTTTCAAGTTTTTGGCATCTTTGGATCTCGGCCGAGATGAGGCATGTGTCTCGGCCGAGAAAGGCTTCCAGGGAAGATTTGCCCTTTTCACTCACATGGAGTCTCGGCCGAGATTTCTTCTGTGTCTCGGCCGAGATTGTCCTCCCCTGCATTTTTCCACCTTTTTGGTGTTTTTCTCCCCCATTCTACACCATGTCTTGGCTTTGATTTGCTTGTTTGGTACCTACACACATTTTAACCAACACAATTCAAAATATGTAAATAATAGTAAAACTACTAAACTATGAATTTAAAATACGAGAAAACGAGTAACCGCCGGGTTGCCTCCCGACAAGCGCCTTTGTTTAACGTCGTTGGCTCGACGGACGCTCTTTCAGTTTGGTGGTGAGTCTTCCACTCGTTCTTCTTCACCGGGGCTTTCTTGAATATGCTCTAGATAAGGCTTGAGAAGATGTCCATTGACCTTGAAGATTTTTCCGGTTTTACCACTTTCAATTTCGATGGCTCCATGATCGAACACCTTAGTGACAACAAAGGGTCCTACCCATCTCGAACGGAGCTTGCCCGGAAATAACTTCAACCGAGAGTGATATAATAGCACTTTCTCCCCAACCACAAACGTTTTCCGGGTAACTCTCGAGTCATGAAAAGCCTTCGTTTTCTCCTTGTAGATCATGGCGTTTTCAAAGGCTTCATTTCGAATTTCTTCGAGCTCTTGCAATTGGAGCTTTCGGTGTACACTGGCTTCATCAAGGTTCATGTTGCATCTCCGAATAGCCCAGTAGGCTCTATGTTCAAGTTCCACTGGAAGATGGCATTGCTTTCCATAAATGAGTCGAAAGGGAGACATACCAATTGGAGTTTTATAGGCAGTCCTATACGCCCATAATGCATCATTGAGCCTCAAACTTCAGTCCTTGCGATTTGGTTGCACGGTCTTTTCCAATATCGACTTGATTTCCCGATTCGAAGTTTCGGCTTGTCCATTGGTTTCTGGATGATAAAGCGTCGAAACTTTGTGCAATACAGCATATTTCTTCAGCAATGCGTCGATTGTTCGGTTGCAAAAGTGTGTGCCTCTATCACTTATTATGGCTTTTGGTATCCCAAACCGAGCAAAAATGTTGGATTGGACGAACTTGGCCACAGCTTTAGAGTCATTGGTTCGGGTTGCTTTCACTTCCACCCACTTGGACACATAGTCAACAGCCAACAATATGTACAAATTCCCATAAGATAAGGGAAACGGTCCCATGAAGTCCATACCCTAAACATAAAAAATTTCACAGACTACAATCGGGTTCTGGGGCATTTGATTTCTTTGAGAGACATTTCCCGTCTTTTGACAGTTGTCACAGGACTTGCAAAAAGCAAGGGCATCTCTAAATATGGTGGGCCAAAACAGTCCACTCTCAAGCACTTTGTATGCCGTCCTCTTCGGCCCGAAGTGGCCTCCACAAGCATGTGAGTGGAAAAAATTCAACACCGACTGCACTTCGTCTTCGGGAATGCATCTCCTGATTACTTGATCTGAACCATATTTCCACAGGTATGGATCATCCCAAACAAAATGCTTCGACTCACTCTTCAACCTATCCTTCTGCGGTTTACTCATCCCAATAGGAAATCTCTTGGTCACCAAATAATTCACCATGTTGGCATACCAAGGAACCTTCGTGCCTGTCATTGCTAGTAATTGCTCGTCTGGAAAGCTTTCCCAGAGAGGCAAGTCTGTTTCCTGTTGGGTTATTCAGCTGAGATGATCTGCAACACAATTTTCCGACCCTTTCTTATCCTTGATCTCTAGGTCAAATTCCTGGAGAAGTAATATCCAGCGAATAAGCCTAGGCTTCGCCTCCTTTTTAGCCATGAGGTGCCTCAATGCTGCGTGGTCGGTATATACGATGATCCTTGTCCCAACAAGGTAAGACCGAAACTTTTCTAATGCAAACACAACAGCTAGCAACTCCTTCTCTGTGGTTGTATAATTCATCTGAGTTGGGTTCAAAGTACGTGAAGCATAGTAGATGACATGGGTCACCTTAACTCTTTTCTGTCCCAAAACTGCCCCCAAGGCTTGTTCACTAGCATCGCACATTAGCTCAAAAGGTAATTCCCAATCTGGCGGTTGGATAATTGGAGGGGTAACCAATCTCTTCTTCAACTCATCAAATGCCAACTTGCATTCCTTGCTCACATCAAACTCCACATTTTTTTGAAGCAACCGGCACAAAGGAGCAGCTATCTTCGAAAAATCTTTGATGAACCTCCTGTAAAATCCTGCATGGCCCAAAAAAGAACGCACTTCCCGCACATTTGCGGGGTAAGGGAGAGAAGAAATAATATCAATTTTCGCTTTGTCTACTTCTATTCCCTTATTAGAAACGACATGGCGCAACACAATTCCTTGTTCCACCATGAAGTGGCATTTTTCCCAATTCAACACAAGATTTGTTTCTATGCACCTTTTCAGAATTTTAGCAAGATTATCAAGGCATTTTTCGAAAGACTCACCATACACACTAAAATCATCCATGAAAACTTCAATAATGTGCCCTACATATTCGGAAAAAATGCTTACCATACACCGTTGAAAGGTGGCCGGGGCATTGCATAGCCCAAATGGCATTCTCCTCCATGCAAAGGTGCCGAAGGGACATGTAAAAGTGGTCTTCTTTTGATCTTCTGGAGAGATGGGTATTTGAAAATATTCGGAGTATCCATCCAAAAAGCAATAGAAGGAATGCCCGGCCAATCTCTCAAGCATTTGGTCAATGAATGGCAAAGGAAAATGATCCTTGCGGGTCATGGCATTTAGCTTGCGGTAATCGATGCACACTCTCCATCCGGTTTGCAAGTGGGTGGGAACCATTTCCCCGTCTTTGTTCTCCACCACCGTCACTCCCTTTTTGGGTACGACTTGTGTTGGGCTCACATATTCGCTATCCGATATTGGGTAGATAATCCCAACATCGAGTAACTTGATGATCTCCGTCTTCACCACCTCCATCATAGGTAGGTTAAGCCACCTTTGGGGTTCCCGACTTGGTTTGGCATTATCCTCCAACAATATCCGGTGCATGCATAGGGATGGACTAATGCCTTTGATATCAGCAATAGCCCACCCTATAGCTTCTTTGTTCACCTTGAGGACCCCGATCAATGCTTGTTCTTGAGTGGATGTGAGCTTTGATGAGATAATCACCAGTAGGGTTTCGTCCTCCCCAAGATATGTGTATTTGAGATGGGGGGGAAGGGCTTTGAGCTCAAGGGTTGGTGTCTTGATGGTAGAAGGTAGCAGCTTTTCTTGAGAATTAGGCAAGGGTAAGAATTTGGGTAAGGACTTGGTTCGGAAGGGCTTGGATAATTTCGATTGTTCCACTATCCCCACCAACTCTTTCTTGGTGTCCATTGGCTCTATCTTCTCTAGATCAGCCGCCAATTCAATTGCTTCTTTGTCCCTACAATAACACTCAAACACTCCCTCCACAAGGGGATCAATAACATCAATGACATCAATAGAACAAACACTATGCAATTCCTCAGGATATTTCATTGAATCAAAGATATTGAATTGCACCACTTAGCCAGCAAATTCCATGCTAAGAGTTCCCTCTCGCACGTCAATCTTTGTTTGGGAGGTATTCAAGAACGGCCTCCCAAGCAAGATTGGAGTGGAATCGGGCGAATTTCCATGCATGTCAAGTACATAGAAATCTGCTGGAAAGATGAGGTTATCCACCTCAACTATCACGTCCTCAATCACCCCGTCCGGAAACGAGGTGCTTCGGTCCTCCGGTTGGATGACTACCCTCGTGTCTTTCAGTGGACCCAAGTTCAAGCTATTGAAAATAGAACGGGGCATCACATTGATCGATGCCCCCAAATCAAGCATATCTTTCTCAATCAGACAATTACCAATCTTACACGGGATGGTAAACATTCCCGGGTCCTTGTATTTCTGTGGCATCTTCTTCTGAAAAATCGCCGAGATATTTTCTCCTATGAAGACTTTCTCATTCCCATGTAGACGCCTTTTGTTGGTGCATAAATCTTTCAAAAACTTTGCGTACCGCGGAATCTGTTTCACGGCGTCCATCAAGGGAATACTGATTTCCACCTTCCTGAATACCTCCATTATCTCCTTGTCTCTATTTTTGTCGGGAATCTTCTTCATTTGACTCGGAAACGGAAGTGGGGGCATTTCAGGATTTTTGTTGAACTTCAGGGAATCTCGGCCGAGATCTTTATGTGTCTCGGCCGAGACAAGTGGGCAGAGAATTTTGTCTTCTGGACGAGGTGGGACATCTCGGCCGAGATCCTGATATGTCTCGGCCGAGATTTCATGTTTTGCACACTCCCTCTCACTTCCAACTCTACTTGCTCCTTCACTTGACTTCCCCTTTTCAAGGACCTTCCCGCTTCTCAAAATCCCCACACTGACATTCTCAATTTCACTTTGTGGAGAGTATTTCATGGTAGGAAGAGGCAATAGGTGGTCGGGGAAGCATGCAGCTAATGCCTCCTTTTGCTTACGCAACTCCTTGGCAATCTACCACGTAGGTGTCCGAACTTTAATTTCAACCACATGGGGAGTCTCTTCTTTCCTCGGACCATCATCCACGTCCTCAGTCTTTCCTTGTGAAGTATACCCGGGCTTTTCAGGCTCTCCAAGTAACTTCTCATTCATAACAACAATGACACTCACATTTTTCGGGTTGACTTCCGGTTGAGCCGGTAATCTTCCTCCTTGTGCATTTTCTAAACGAGATACCGCCGATGCTATCTGACTGACTTGATTTTCGATACTCTGAAACCTAGAACTTGATTCCTTCTGTAATTGGAGCGTACTAGTGGCTAGGCTTTTCACTATATCAGAAAGAGATGGATCACAGGGTACCTGCTCGGATTGCTGTCTTTGGTGGAACACTCCCCTAGGAAAAAGGGGTCGGTTTTGCCCACTGTGATCACCTTGTTGATTATTGCTCGGATTCTGATTTCCGTATTTGAAATTCGGATGGTCCCTCCAACCCGGGTTGTATGATTGTGAATACGGATCATACTTCCTCCCGGATGAGTTGGGATTAAAGTTGTGAACCGCATTGGCATGGGCCTCTATCTCTTCTCCAAGAACCGGGCAAGTGTCAGTGGAGTGCTCAGTGACTTGGCAAATTTTGCAAGGCTTGGAAGTAGGTGTGCCACCCGAGATTACCTTTTTCACCAAGTCGGTGAGTTGGTCTAACCTCTCTTCAACAGTTGAGTCTATCTCATCCTTGACCCGTCTCACCGGCTCTCTGCATCCAAACTGTTGAGTATTGGCAGCTATTTGGGATATCAGTGCTCGAGCCTCAGTAGGTGTCTTATCAGATAGAACCCCTCCACTCGCCGAATCAATCATATTTCGATCTGCTAGGCAAAGTCCTTCGTACCAGTACTGAATTAGCAGTTGTGGAGTGATTTGATGTGGAGGGAAACTTTCGAAAAGTCTCTTGAAACGCTCCCAATACTCATATAATGTCTCACCTTGCATCTGCCTCACTCTACTGATCTCCTTTCGAATGGTGGTGGCTCGAGAAGCTGGGAAGAATTTTTCAAGGAATTGGGTTTCCATCTGCTCCCAGGTGGTGATTAATCCGGATGGAAGGTAGTATAGCCAATCCCGAGCAAGATCCTTCAGGGAAAACGGGAATGCTCGAAGTTTGATCTGTTCTTTCGTCACCCTCGATGGCTTCATACTTGAACAAACCACATGGAACTCCTTGAGGTGCTTATGAGGGTCCTCTCCGGACAGTCCATGAAAGGAAGGTAGTAGGTGGATGAGTCCGGATTTCAACTCGAAAGCAGTGTCGTTTCCTATGGCTGGGAAGGTGATGCACAAGGGCTCTTGAGCAACCCTTGTGTTAGCCAACTCCTTCATTGTTCTTTCTTGACCTTGATCCTCAGCCATTTCTTCCAAGTTAATAATCTCTTCACCCCCTAAATTTAGCACTTCGATTCTTTCTCGGACTTGCTCCAAATCTCGAGCTCTCCTTCTCAATTCATGTTCACGTTCCTTAATATCCGGTTCAAATAGCAATCCTTTTTCTCCTTGCGAACCCAAGAACATTCACTACAAGTAAACAAAAATAAGGAAACAAAGTGAGATTATGAAATTACTAATCTAAACAAGAAGATAACTATATATGTAATTAATCATAATGCTTGATCAACAACTCAACTCTTTTCTAATCACCGTTCCCCGGCAACGGCGCCAAAATTTGGTAGCGTCGTTTCCTACTACCAAATTAAATGTGTATGAAGAATACACTTAAACCTTACTAACTATCCTACTGAGTAGAATGGTAAATAAGGGTCGATCCCACAGGGAACGGCCGAACATTTTTTATTGCGATGTCAAGCAGTTTATGATTAAGTATGCAAGAAATAAATACTTCAGAAAGCAATAATGGGGGGTTTGATGGGAAACTAACAATCTATTAGTGACAATTAAAAGCAAATAGACACAATTAAAAGAAACAAGTACTCAAAAACACTAGAATAGATCTTTTTCGGTTTTAGTTTTCAAATAGTAAAACAAGTCACCCTTGATCATGCTTCTTCTTGGTCTTGAACAATTGATGCAACTATTGTTAATTCCCGATTAAATTGTGATTTAAGCCCTTATCTCAAGACTATTAACAAGCTCTAATAGCCTTGTTGTCCCTTAATCTTAATTAATCAAAATAAGCTCTTCGACTAACCCTATTCAGTTTAACCGAATCCTCGAACAAGCTCTCTTAGATTCGATCACCAAAAGCATTAAACACTAGGACAACGAGATAAATTCAACATAAAACTCGAAAGCTCGGTTGTAGTGGTTAAACTTTGTGTTATCCCCAATAAATAACTATTGTTTACTATACGGGAATCGGAAATCCTACAATTACGGATAGTAATCTCCTATTCTAGCAACACATTCACAAATCCCTTAAAGGGTGATCAAACCAATAATCAATTCATAAATGTGAGTCAATAAGAGAAAATAACACAAAACACTTAAATACACAATAATCTCGGTAACATTAACCATAATAATCACATCAATGTCTCGACTCAAAGTTCCACAATGATCAAGGATGAACTAAGGGTGCTAGCCACCCATATTAACTAATACAATCAGAAAATAAATGGAAAAATACAGAAACATGATACTGATTTGGATGAATCCAAAGATGTCAATTGGAGAAGATGATCCTTCAATCCCTTGTCCAATCTCCTTCCTTGGTGGCTGAAATGTGCTCTCCAAGTATCAAAAGCTATCAAAAGGTTAGGTTAAATTCGAATGGGATCATATATATATAAAGGGAGAAAGTGCTAGACAAAAATAGGCAAAAACGTATTCAGGATTTTAAAACAGGGTAGTGAATCTCGGCCGAGACGGGAGTGTGTCTCAGCCGAGACGTGAAAAAGGGTTTTCAAGAAATTTGGGTCGAAGGTCGATCTCGGCCGAGATTGGGTTCCTTCTCGGCCGAGACGTGAAAAGGGGAAACTAGGGCTTTTTTAGGTTTTGACTCATCTCGGCCGAGATTGGATTGCATCTCGGCCGAGACTTTCATCTTTGAAATTCTTCAGAATTTCCCTGGAGCCTCATCTCGGCCGAGATGAGATTGAATCTCGGCCGAGATCTTCAGTCTTGCAAAACTTCAGAAAACCCCTGGAGGCTCATCTCGGCCGAGATTAGCATCCTGTCTCGGCCGAGATCTTCAGTTGGCTTTCCCTTTATTGCCTCGATCGATCCCTCGACTCCGCGGTCGTTTAATGTTCGATTTCGACCCTTTTTACACCTGTCTTAATACAAAAATAGCTCAAACACATTATTCTGCCCATTAGAATATAAAAGCACTAAATACACATAATTTTGCACGTTATTGACACTAAAATGACACTAAAAGTGCCCTAAAGTGCGTGCACGGAACATGTGTACCAACTTGATCGCTCTATTTTTTACTAGCTAAATCGCAAGTAAAATGTGTGGTAGAAGCTAGCGGCGAGCAATGTCACATCCCATAAGGACTAGTGGAAATGACCTCATTGAATTACTACACAGATCCTAGTATTAAAATTTCTAGACAGATCAAATATATGATTGGTTTGGTGGTTACCCTATTTAATAAGTATCTACACCCTTAGACAATAGTTAGAGAATAACTAACTTACTAACTAGTGTCGAATAGCAAACAACTAATTAAATAACAAGAATTAACTAATAATTAAAACTATCTTACGATATATATATTTCAGAATCAACTACTGTGCGACAATCGCACATGTAAATGCGTATATATAACCGTAACTGCCATGTTTTATTATTATGAAACTTCGCGATTATACATTTTAAACCCTCCTTCAGAGCACCTATAAGGTGTGATTTTTAGACAAACATAAAACCTCCTAAATAAAGTGCCTATAACTCTTAAAAGAATTTAGGATATACCCTTAGCCATCCAGTATCTCTGGATATATTGTGGCATGTCCTATTTGGCTATCAATACCCTCATTTTCTGGTGTATAGTGCATGAGTGCTAGGTTAGGTGATCAGTCTATCCTAACATCAAATAACAATAAAGACACACAATTATGGAATACATATAAACCTAAAAACAAAACCTACTTTCTAACCGTAATATGTTAAGGAACTGCACCATAGATAAATTACTGGAAACAATAAATTTCATAACTAACATGATGTTAAATATAGAAAATAAAAACTAAATATAAACAGAGTCAGAATATTACAGTCACCGACGAATTCGTTGGATGAATCTCTATAGCCTTCTCCGGCTCCTTGGAAAACTACTCTAAACTTGCTGCTATAAACTATTCCTATGCTTACCTGTGAATAAACTGCTGAAAAAATTATAAAAAACATGATTTCTCAACAATTTCTACGTCTAAGTACTTGTAGGAGTACACAAAAGTAGGTTAATATGGGGATCAATTTGGATAAAACCCTACAAAATGTATTAGTCGTAAAAAAAATGGCAGTTTGCACGACTGAGTTGCTAGGTTACTCGGTTGAGCAAATGCTTTCTGTTTGCACCTCTTTTGCGCTTGTGAAGCTTGCACGACCGAGCCACTTTTGAGCTTCTACATTCCACCTGGGGCCTATCCAAAGGCTATTTTGGGCCTAATTCTTCAATTCCTTCATTCGAAGCCTTCTTTTATCTATTCAGACTTGCGATTTTACCATTAACTGAAAAAATACATCGTTTTATACTGAAAATGCTACAAAACAAACATAGATGTAGAGCTCGCCACAAATAAAAAAATGTGTGTTAGGAAGTACAAATTTACACAATAATTAATCGTTTTAGCTATAAATATGTGCTTAAAAATCAAATAAAATATGAATTGATCAATGGGTATGATTTCTCCTACTGTTGGTCTCAAGTGGTAGCCGTTAGAGGGGAGGGGGTGAATAAACTTCTAACACGATTTTCACTCTTTCAAATACTTTGAGCACAAGGTTTCTGCTTACTGCAAGAAACTTGTTCTTGCAACAAAGCTAATAGAGCAATTTTACTTAAGGCAGTAGGTAAAAAGCATACTGAGTTTAAGTAACTTACAATAAGCATGCTCATGGGAGGTTTTCCCTATCCTCGGAAGGCTAATCCTCTATTGTACACGTGTTCGCGGAACACAAGTCAGCTTTAACTCCTTGATTCAAACAAAACTGCCACATAAGATTAGTTTAATGAAATTTTTTCTTCAACTTCTTGTAGCTGCCTCTAAACTTGAATAAAATTGAGATGTGGGCAAGCATTCTTGTTTGAGAAGGATTAGGAACAAAGCAAAGCATGAGAGCTAGCTTTCCTTGAGAGTTGTTTTAGCTTGTATCTTCACTTGCGTGCTTGTTATCTTGCTCTTGTATGCGTTGTATAACCACTGGTATTATTTTTAAAGTGAATGCTTTGAAACTTTGAATAAGAATGATGAGTGCTTGATGCAAAGTGTTGCTTTCAGTATTTCTTTATTTCGGTAGCCTTTGGTTCGTCCTCCATCTCCTTCTTTCTCGTTGACGAGAGAGAAATAATCCCATTGACATTTAATTCTTCTCGTACGATAAAGACCCATTTGTCCTTTCTCGCAGGGAGTTGGTCAGATTGGTTGCAGCTTAGTGTTACTGTCCAGTGTTGGTTTTTTTATGTAAGGTGACACGTCCCCACGCTATTGGATAGTTAGTACAAGGTTTTAAACTTGTCGATACTTGATATATCTTTTAATTTGATTACCCAGGCATCGACTTTGATTTCGACAATGTGGACAAGACTGCTTGCTTGTTGATTGTACCTTCTTTGCTACAAGCAATGCTATATGATAGATGGGCATAAGCAACCGTGATGCGTTAGAACTAGCCTCTATTACAAAGATTTAAAGAATATATGGGGGCATTAGTTCCTACCTTATAGGAGGTTTTGCTATTATCAGAACTAAACATAAATTTCCTAAAACTTTCTCCCTTATACCTTGTTTTCATGCACTGCATACAAAAATGGTAAGATTAAATACCAAATAATATTTAGAAACTAAAGTAGATTAAATAGCACATGGTGCAGATTTTTGAATTTTTAAAATTTTTGAATTATTTTTTCCGATTAAATTAAAAAAAATAAAGCAAATAAATTCCAAGACAACAACGCCAAAAAAACTTTATTGTCCTAATTTGTTCCAGCTAAGCGCAAGTGATCAGTGTAGTGGAAGATAGTGGCAAGCAAGGTTGTATCATACAGAGACTGGTATAGGTGACCTGACTAAATTACTATAGTGACCCTAGTTCAAAAATACCTAGGCTAATCGTGTAGATGATTAGTTTGGTAATTACCCTACTTACTGAGTATCTAGACCCCGAGACACTTGTAAGAGAATAACTAAATTTATTAATTTCAGAATCAACTACTGTGTGACCATAGATGACCACATATGTAAACATATATACATGACCATAATTTCCATGTTATTATTGTTATGAGGCTCCTCGATAATGTATGCGCCTAAGGTGTGGGTCATAGATAATATACAACCATCCCAGATGAAGTGTCTATAACTTCTAAAGGACCTAGGAAATACCCTCATAATATACTCTTAGTCTTCCAGTGTCTCCATATGTATTATGTCTTGTGTTGTTTGCCATGAATACCCTCACCTTCAGGTTCCTTGGGTATATGATTGCAGAGTGCTAGACTGGGTGATTAGTCTATCCTAACATCAATGTTTGAGCAACACACCAAATACCATTAAAGATATGCAATTATGAAATACATATAAACATTCGCATTCGTTATCGAAACCTACTTTCTAACCATAAGATATTAAACAACTACTAAATAGATAAACAAATATAAACAATAAATTTCATAAATAACATGATGTTCAAAACAGAAAACCAACATAGAATTTAAACAAAACTAGAATACTACAGTCACCGATCGAATTCGTCAGATAAATTCCAGCCATCTTCTCCATCTACATGGCAAACTACTCTAATTTGCTGCTATAGTTCATCCCTATGCTAAACTCGAAAAACTGTTGAAAATATGATAAAGACACGATGTTTTGACAATTCCTAAGTTAAAGTATTTATAGGAGTACATAACAGTAGGTTAATATAGGGATAAAATCAGATAAAACCCTAAAAAATGTGTTGTCGTTAGAACAGACAACATTTTGCACGACTGAGTTGCTATGGTACTTGGTTGAGCACATGCTCTTCATCTACGAACAATCTATACTTTTCTAGGATACTAGTAACTCGATTGAGCAAATGCTTACCGTCTGCACCACTTTTACGCATGTGCAGGCTACACAATCAAGTTACTATTGAACTTGATTGAGCAAATGATGCTCATTTTTCTTCTCCTTTGAACTCGCCTTTTGGGTTTTCCACTCCATCTTGGATCAATTCAAAGGCTATTTTGGGCCCAATTCTTTAATGCCTTCCTTCCGAGCCTTCTTATATCCGTTTTGACTTGTGATTCCACCATTAACTCCAAAAATGTGTTGTTTTGTACTGAAAAGACTACAAAATCACGGATTATGAAGTACTAATTTACATAATAATGCACTTATTTCACTATATTTTATGTGTGTGTGTGTGTGTGTAAAGAGATTTGATATTTTTCATAAGAGACAATATTCTTTTATTCTCTACGATAAGTGTAGCTCTACCTAGGAGAAATCCTTAACTCGAGTATCCATAAAGCTGGTAAGGCCTCGAAGGTACGGTAGGAATAAAACTTTGACAGTATCTACCAAGTTTCATAATAAATAAGTTAATAAGATCTCTAAGCATGAAAAAATCTATTAAAGAAGCTTAAAGTAGTTCAGCATCTAGTTCTAATAAAAATAAAGATATTGTTATCTCTGAAGATTTTGAAAAAAAAAAAAAACTTCAAAACTGGAAGTTACCAGTATCTTCTAATATGAAGATCTATAGATCTGATAATTTTAATTCTAGGACAGATTATGTTATAAAAACAATAGAAGAACCAATCCCTCTAAAAGGAGGAGGTTATGATTCGTTAGGTTTACTTTCTAAAAGGTTAATTGAATATCATAAACAAGTTTTTAAATGTTTGTACTTAGGAACAGTTCAAGTGGGTTTAAAGCCCTTGACTTATTTGGGATTAAATAATTCTGCCTTAATATTGGTCAGAGACCAAAGGCATAACAAAGATTCTTTATTAGGAATAGTGGAGTCTTCTCTTTGTGAAGGACCCATCTATTTCAGTTGTTTTCCTATTTCTACTCTGTCATGTTCTGATCCAAATATTATGGACGGGCTTGTGTTAAATATTAAAACTGAAGGAGGTGAAACAGAAAATGGTAGCTGGAACAGAATATGTTGTTTTTGTTATAAGGTTATGAATCCAACGATTCCTAATTTCTGGATTAATAAAGATGAAATCAGCTCTAAAAGAGGTCAAATAACCCTTTTTGTTACTGACCTAAATATGAGTAACACGGCTATTCCAAAGACCATTAAATGGTGTAATGTTACTCTTCCAGAAACATGGAAACTTGAAAATATAATTCCACCTCTAAAAGAGGAAAACAGAGAATTGGATGGTATCATTCAATATAATGATAGGGATGTTAGAGATAAAATTCTCTTCTAAAAGACATCTACGCTTAAAATTGTCAGATGAAGCCAGAAGTTCTATTTCTTCTATACCTTTAACCAGATTTAAGAAAATAAGTATTTCTGGAGTTCAAAAAACTCATGAACAAGTATCTTAACCATAATATAAGGTTGAAATACCTGAGTCAAGAGAATCCAGATTTGATAGAAACCAGTCTAGAAGAAATCCCAAAAGCCCTCCTTTTCAGATATGGGTTATAATATAGTGTTATGGTTATTCATAATAATATTTCTGATAATATTCAGAATTTTTTTAATAAAAATAAAGTTATATGGTTCACCAGTCATCATACTTCTAAACAAAAAGATTTATTCATAAAATGATATGAATGGTGCCTCACTAATAATTCTAAATTAGATTTTTTCAATGGCTTAAGAAGCTATGTTTTCCTAGTAGAAAAAGAGAATTTCCTAATTTTAAGGATAAAAACTTTATTTCTGTTTTACGATCTACTTATAACATCTTTATAAATGAAACTGAAGAAGAATCTTCATATATACATCCTCCCTTTACCACCTTACAATTTAAAAAAGATTGTAAATAAGCTTATGCTAGTCCATTAAAATCTGATACAGGAAAAGGAGATTTTGATCAAATCATTCAGAAAAATAATTTTGCTAATCTTGCATTACATTCTTTGGGAAATCAAACTAATAGGATAGAAGAAATTCTTTAAAAAAACCAACCCAAATTACAATCTAAATTAAAAGATTGTTCCGAGACTTTGATGATTAAACCACCTCCTAATCATCAAAAAGAAACATTCCTTCTAAATTCTAAAAAAAGATGAAGATTTTATGGAAGGGCTAATTAAACGCCTTCAATCTCTTACTATTAAGGGAAAAGAAGTTGGTTCTATTTCTTTGATAACTGAAGGAATCAGGGAAGAATCTTCCTCTTCATACGATATGCAAATTAAAAAATTAAATAGAGTATCTATTGTTAAACCTTTTTACATAGGCCTACTCCTATTGATCCTCAAATTGAAGAAAAGAAAGAATATACTCAGTTTAATGGTAAATCTATTACTAAGTCGAATATTGATGGTAAATCTAAATATCAGATCAAGACTACTATCAAACAAATGTTAATATATTCATCTGATTCTAAGATAAAAGGTAACAATGATAAGCAAATAGCTCAAGCTATTATTACTTGTTTTACTAGCCCATTAGAAGGCCGGTGGGATTTTCATCTTCCAAGAGATTCTAAGAACAAAATTCTTGGATCAATAAAACTTGATCCTATAACTGGTCGAGAAGACCCAGATGCTGTTGATACTCTAATTTATATAATTTATTCTAATTTCACAGGAGCTAATGAACTCCAATAGATAGGTCTCAAGAGCAACTTATGAATCTTGGTTGCCCAACACTATCAGAATTTAGATGGTATAGAGATGTTTTTTATGTCTAAAGTTTTACACGAAACGACTGCAATACGGACTTTCAGAAAGAATTTTTTTTTCTGGTCTTCCAAATTTATTTGTAGAACGTGTTAGAAATAGGCTTAAGTCTAAAACGACCACAAATTGGAGTAGCTGACATATGGAGATATCTATACTGAAATAGTAGCAAAAGGAATGTCCTTATGTAATGATCTCAAGTTAAAAAGACATCTTGATCTTCAAAAAGAAGAGAACAAAAATATTTTAGGAAATTTATGTGAGCAAATTGGGGTTGAACCAATTCAATATCACAAAAAAGGAAAATAAACTTTTTAAAAGGAAAAAAAAAAGTTTTTTAGTAAGAATTTGGTGAAAAGAAAAGGTTTCCTAGAAAAAATTACAAAGATTTTATAGAGCAAAATCCAATCCTACTTAATCTAAACAACCTGTTTGTTGGAAATGTGGTAGAATTGGACACAAAACTCATAAATGATTTGCCAAGAAAAATATTAATATCTTAATATTGGAGATGCTTTAAAAAAATCATTATGCGAAATTTCCCTAATACAGAAGAAAATACAAAAGATATTTATGTTAATTTAGCTTTTAATAGCTCAGAAGAATCTTCTGATGAATCATTAGATGATTTCGATAAAGAAATTTACTCTGATAATCAAGAATATAAATCAAATTGTGATTGTGATACATGTCTTGTTAATTTTATGAGATTACAAATTAATGTCATAACAAATGAAGAAAACTTTATTCTTGATCTTATAGATCAGATCTTTGATCATACAGAGAAAAGAAGAACAATGGAGTATTATCTCAATATTAATGCTCACACTAAAAGGTCTACTACGAAACTAAATTAGAAAATTGAAGAAAGAGAAGAATTATACTCTTATAGTCAAATTCTAGAAAAAGGCTAAACAAATAGAAAAGGAGTCTACTATCTCAGAATTAAAGGGAGGAATAAATCCAATAAAAGCTGAAATAATTTTTTTGAAAGAAATTATAAATGTTCTTTCTACAAAAGAAGATAGAAATATTAAAAGAAATTGGAAAATAGATTCTACTTCTGATGAAGAAGATATCTATGAAAATCATGGAAAAGAAGAAACATCATTTGCTCAAGAAAGCAATGAAATTAATCAAATTTCATTTAAAGATCTAATTTGTATCAATAAAATTGATCAGATCATTTCACAAAAGTGGTACTCAAAAGTAGCACTAATTATTAGCTAGGAATTTAAAATAACTATTGAAGCACTCCTTGATACAGGAGCTGATGTTAATTGTATTAGTGAGGGAATTATTCTATCACAATATTATACTAAAATTACTCAATTTATAACTGCTACTAATAAGCAACCCCTTATTGTTAATTACAATATTTCTGATGTTGCTATTTGTAATTTAAATATATGTTTAAATACATCTTTTCATCCTTATAAAAACTATTTCTACTCCAGTTATATAAGGAACACCTTTATTTCAAATGATGTTCCCTATCAGGAGAATTGACAAAAGTGGTTTATACACTAAAGTAAAATGTCATGATTTGTTCTTTCCTTTTACTTCTGTCCCGACTTCCAAATCCATAAATAGTTTACAATAAAATGTTAAAAATAAAGAAAATTTTGGTAACTCTTTCAAAGATAAAACAATTAAAGAAAATATTAGTTGAGAAAGAATCCAAAGTCGAATAAAAGGTATTACTCAGCAAGTTTTTAAAGAAATTTGCGTTGAGGTGCCTTATGCTTTTTGGGATAAGAAAATACATATGGTTAGTCTTCCTTATATTGATGACTTTGTTGATGAAAAAATTCCTACAAGGGCTAGACCCTTTGCAATGGGCTCTAGATTATTGAAATATTGTAAAGAAGAAATTGATAGTCTTCTTAAAAAGAATCTTATCAGACCTAGCAATAGTGCTTAGAGTTGTCCAGATTTTATGTTGAAAATGCCTCCGAACTTGAAAGATGCTTTAAAATGGATAAAGCATCCTTTACCAAATAAAAGAGATTATTTTAACAGATTATTTAAAGGAGAAATATTTTCATCTTTTTATTTAAAATATGGACTTTATCAAATTCTTTTAAAAGAAGAAGATAAATATAAAACGGCTTTTACTGTACCTTTTGATCATTATGAATGGAATGTTATGCCATTTGGATTAAAAAATGCTCCAATGGAATCTCAAAATATAATGAACGAATTATTTAATCCTTATATAGATTATATTATTGTTTATATTGATCATGTTCTAGTAACTTTTAAGTATAAGAAAATATAAGAAAAACATTTTAAACATTTAAGTATCTTTTTACAAGCCACTAAAAGGGATGTGCTAGCTGTCAGTGCAAAAAAGATAAAAATATTCCAAACCAGGATTAAATTTATAGGGCATTATTTCGAAAATGGGGTCATAGTCCCAATTGAAAGGGCTATATCTTTTACTGATAAATTTCCCGGCAAAATTATTGATATTAATCAGCTTCAAAGATTTCTTGGAAGTCTTAATTATATTAGAGATTTCTATAAAACTCTCTCTCTAGGTTGTAAATTATTGTTTCAAATATTAAAGAAAAATCCTTTTCATACTCTTGCGATCTGTAAGATTAAGGAACAATTTAAAGAACGTCCTTGTTAATCTATTGCTAATCCTAAAGCATTTAAAATTGTAGAAACAGATGTCTCTGAAATTGGATATGGAGAAATTCTAAAACAGGGAAATGGATAATGATTCAAGAGAAATTCTAGTAAGATATACTTCAGGAATTTGGAATGATGCTCAAAAAAATTATTCTAATATAAAGAAAGAATTACTTTCTATTGTTAATTGTATCACTAAATTTGAAAGTGATTTATTTAATAAGAAATTCTTATTAAGAGTGGATTACAAATATGCAAAACATATTATAACAAAAGACGTGAAAATAATTGTTTCTAAACAAATTTTCGCTAGATGGCAGTTAATACTTGCTTGCTTTGATTTTAATATTGAGCATATTGCTGAAAAATCTAATTCTCTGCTAGATTTCTAGCCCGATAATTTTTGCAGGGATCCTTCTTGGAGGATAGTCGTAAAGCGACGGGCAAATGCAAAGAAACTCATGAATAGACAACCTAAAAGGGAAACAAAATCAACACCCACTAAAAGTGGCATAAAATATGAAAATATAATCCTATTCAAGAATTTGAAAACGATGAGCCATCATATGATATTCATTATTATAATGATGCAATATTTGCACAACATGGATCTAAAGAAGATCTGAAGTATCTCTATATCATTTCTAGATATATAAATTGTTTCCCTGTTGATGAAAACTTAAAAGTTTTAGCCCTAATCCATATAGCTCAAAGTTTTTTAATTAAAGAACTTCCACCCATCTTTGGGGAAAAGACCCGAGAATACATTGAAACAATTTTTAATTAGAAACCGCGTTTGTTGAAATTGAACACCATGAAAAAACAAAAAGGATTACTCTCTTTCTAAAATTATTATTAAAAGGATAATAGTTATAGAAAATTGGGGATTGCCTCTTAGCCAAGCAAGGCAATTACAAAGCTATCAAGCTATGCCCACTTTATTTAATTATCTTGATATATCAAAGCATGGGATGATGTGTTTATTTATGGAAACTAGCCAGAGAAAACACTCATGGTGGATTAAATTTCTTCTAGACAACCCAATGCGAACAATCCCAACTTGGTTCAAAACCTTTTACTTTTCATAAGGGTTCTCCTACTATCTACCCATGAAATGTAAAAATTATTTGGGAAAAATTCCAAAAAACCAATAATCATTTGAAAATTTATCAGTTGTTATTCAATTAGCCATTAATTATAATATACCTTGGATTATCAACTTTAGGACCAACCAAAAGAAGAAAAAAAAGAGAAATTAAATTTATCCTCTCTATATTAGTAAGAAGAATACAGATTAAATGGTGGGGTAAAGAAGATTTCTTTGCAGAAGAGAAAACCTATGATCAAAGAGGAATTCTCTCTATTCAGACTGTTAGACAAGTTATGAAAGTTACGGATTCAGAAAAACCTACTCATGAAGTACTTCTCAAAGAATTATATCAACATATGGAAAAGGATACCATAACAAATACTTGGACATAAGTTTTTGGAAACAAAGGACTGGAGAATTTAAAATCTATAGAAACAATGGAATCACTATCTTGGTCTACCTTTTCTACCTCAAAAGGGAATGTTGAAGATATTGATAATACTGAAATGTTGGAGCAAGATGCTCAAGACCCCTATGTAGAAGGAGAAGATCTATTTGAAATATAGATCAAGAAATTAAAGAAAAGCCTAAAAGGCATATGCCAAAGACTACTACCGGCTTCTCCACTCAAATAAAGTTGCTCAAATAATAGTTTGATTTTGTAAGTCATGATGTCATGTTTTGCTTTTATGTTTTGTCATTTTCTTTTCTTTTCTCTATTTAAGGGAATGATGTGACCCTTGGTAGAGCATCGAAGTAAGACTTGATCTTTCCATTTCTAATTTTTTTACTTCTTTCTTAAAATAGTTCCTTTAGTGTTTGTAAGGCTGGATAAGAGAGATGAATTCCTGACGGAACATGACTTTTGTATTATGTAAGTTTCGTCTATGAATAATGTTCTTATTTATTATGCTTAAATCTTGGTTTGCTCCCATTGATTATACTTTCCCGGGTTGCAATAATTATAAACTTATTACTAGATAAAGAATTGCTCATATAAGAGAATATGTACAAATTATTGAAGAAGACCTTAAAGTCTAAGTGAAGAAATTAGCAGATCTAATTTTTAAGAACAGGATTCTGCCCAATTATGATCTTAAAGATCGACTTTATTAATTCAATTAAATAATTCAAAATTATCACTAAAAGTATTTGAGTAACAAACCCCATACTTCACTGCCTAATTTAGAGTAAACTAGAACATCATCAATATAAATAATAATATAATCCATATAAGGATTAAATATTTCGTTCATTATATTTTGAAATTCCATTGCAGCATTTTTTAATCTGAATGGCATAACATTAATCATATAATATATTTATATATATATGTATGTAACTAAAATCATGTAAAATGTTGTGCAATGGTGTTAGGGGTTTAGTTAATTTTTTTAAAAACAACTTAAATGCCTTGTTCCAAGTGTTTATATTATATTTACACGTTGGTCTATGTGGAGGAGATGGTGTATTTGAGTTTTTACTTAAAATGAATATCGGATCATCATGTTGGCTTTCATAACGATTCCTCTCTAGGTTTAAATTTGATTAATTATGTACTTCTACATTAAATGAGATTACATATTGTTGGTGTTTACATTCCTTCTGATATTGATTTGCATAATGAATTGCTCAGTTGACTAAATTACATTAGCCTCTTCTTATTTTGAGTAAAATCGAACCCCGAAAATCTCTTCTTCATTGATTGGTTCTTTTCTTTATGTTTGTGTAGCTTATTTACCACCCTTATTTTCATTATGGTCTAAATAACTTCAGAGTGCTTAAGCTAGTTCTCACTAAAAACCATCCATGTGGATACGATACCATATACTACCTCTGTCATTGATTGTATGCTTGCAACAAGAATAATGCACTAATTGCATAAACTAGGAGCAGCATCTGCAACTAGTTCAAGAGGAAGTGATAAGATGGCCTCAACCTCCTCTATCAAGAGGAGAGACTGAATCAATGATGCACTCCAAGAAACAGAGATAATTAGTAAGGGCGCTGATGGATGCACCCAACAAAAGTGATGTGCATGGGCTATGGAGACGACAACCTGAAAGGATCAATGATGCTACGCCATGTGAATGAGGCTGATGTAGGAGACAAGGTTCTGGAAATGTTTATTTCATGTGTTATTTGTCCTTCAATATCTAGGCTAGCCAAGAGGAGGGCTAAACGAGAGGTTGCTATGCTTGTTTTCTTAGCGTGGCCAAGTTGAATGCCTTTAGATTGCAAAAAATTATCCCCTCATGAGATCTAGTTTGCGGAAAGGTGGGCTAGGCCTTCTAAGGGACCTTTCCCAAGTTGATTCAATCACCCAAACACTGAGATTTTTCACAAGATTACCATTCATCTATAATATAATCATGTAAGTAGAAACATGACATAGTGTAAGACTTGTTTTCAGTACTAACTAACATGTTTTTGGAGTTAATTGGGAGGTCACAGGTCCAAATGGATAAAAGAAGCCTTGAAAGGAAGGAATTAAGGGTTTGGTACCAAAATAGCTTTTGGATAGGCCCAAGATGGAGTGGAGAAGCCAAAAGACGATCTTAAAAGAGAAGCAAAGTGAGCTGTATTTGCTCGACCAAACAAGCCAATGGTTCCTTCGTGCAAAGCCTTACCAAGAGCATAGGGATAAAACGACATATATATGCTTAACCCAACAGACAGGTGGTTCAGTCGTGCATCCCGAAAAAATTAGTAATGTTCGTAGATGAAGAGTGTTTGCTTGATCATGTAAATATCTGTAATTTTGACGGCTAACATGTTTTTTAAGCTTTTATCTAAATTAAGCCCAATATGAACCTACTGTTGTGTACTCCTATAAATATCTACCCTTAGGAATTGTTTAGACATCACTTTTACTTTATGTTTTCAACAATTTAATTATATATGCAGCCTATGGTAGTTTTGAGAGACGTTTGCCTATGAGCGGGAGTAGATGACAAAGAATTTTTTCCATCGGAATTGATCGATGATTGTAGTATTATTACTCTTGTTTTAATTCAGTTTTTATTAATTGTTAAACAATGATGTCATTTCTAAAATTTTTAGTTTTTATTTATTCTTCTTGGAGTAGTCGTTTTATATTGTAGGGTTAGAAAGTAGGTTTTAATTACGAATGTGAAATGTTTATATGTATGCGATGATTGTATGTTCTTGTTGTTATTCGATGTGTTGGGAATTGATTGATTTTAGGATAGGCTGATCGCCTAGCCTAGCACTCTAGAATCACATACCCAAAATAGGATCGGAAGGTGAGGGTATTCATAGCAAAGCGACACACAACATAATATATATTGAGAAACTGGAAGGGTAAGGTTATATTTGGGGGTGTTTCCTAGGTTCGTTTAGGAGTTATAACCACTTGAACTGTGATGGTTGTCTGTTGTCTATAATCACACTTAGGGACTTCGAAGGGGGTTTAAGATGCATACTTGTGAAGCCCATAACAATAGATATGGCAATTATAATTATATATACGAAGTTACATGTGTGGTTGTCTATGGTCGCACGGTAGTTAATATTGAAATCCATATCCTAAGATAGTCTTTATTAATTCTTAATCATCGTTTGTTAATTAACCAATCATTTTAGTTGACAAATTAGTTATTAGTTATTCTCTTGCAATTGTCGTAGGTTCTAGATACTCAGTAAGTAGGATAACCACCAATTAATCATCTATTCGATCCACCTAGATTATTAGTACTAGGATCACTGTAGTTCGGTTAGGTCATCTTCATTAGTCCTTGTGGGATATGACCTTACTTGCCACTATCTGCTACTACATCATTCATTTTTGGTTTAGCTGGTAAAGATTAGAGTTATTAAGTATAACCTCATAAGTCGCAGATGTAAATCCAGAAGAGAGCAAGCGGTGACTTGTAGCGATCTAATTCCTATTAAGGAGTTCAAGAATTACTTGTGAAAGTCTGGGCCATTTTTTCCCTTTTTCTTATTTTACTCACCTATCATTTTCCCTACTCATCGCACTTCTAATTTAACTTATCGTAGTGCACGGAGTAGGGATCTTATAGTTGAAGCTATATCAAACATATACACACACTAATTAAATACATAAATGGAAAAGTAGATAGATAGAGGTAAGTGTCACTTATTATCATTATTACATGCCTATTATTTAACTTCTGGAAAACTTAAGGAAGATTCCCTTACATAGCCAAAACAGGAATAACATAAAGAGAACCCCTACGAGGAACTTAGTCACAATCATTGCTCCCGAAGTCGGTGCTACCATTACCTAAAAAAGAGTATTGTGAAAAACGTGAGTTTTAGACTCAATGGATAAAACATTATTATAACTAGAAATTTAACCACATATGTATGCCCGCCTGAATAACATTGTGCCTACCGTTTTCCTAGTCAGACTCTCGACACGTCTGTCCTTCAGTTATTAACCCCTTGCTAATTAATAGCCATATCATCCCGCAACCCTAGTGGCACACTCATTCCACAAACATATATATTAAATAAAAAGCAATAATACAACATTACCCACTTCCTCATTTCAAGTTTGTTTCGAAGACTGTTGGTGACTATCTGAGCCGATCCTCATCACAAGTATGCAACCTATTAATCACTAAGCCATTTTTTATTTTTCTCTTGATTACTCTATATCGTTGGTGATGCCCCATTTATTACCTAAGTCATTTACGTTTATACCGGATTCTAGGGATTTTCTATTTATTCACACCCTAAGACAATTATGTTTCCTAGTACCTTATTTCATTATTATCAAACTAAGTCATATTATCAATTTGATAAACCTTTCAAGCAAGCTACACATTATGAACAACTCGTTCAAATTTCCAAGTAGTATCATTACACATCTACATACATTGTACATGTTCAAACGACATTATCAAATCATTTAAATAGTATAATACTCATATTCAAAGTGCATTATTGAATTCCTTTAAACAATACTTCACATATTATTCAAATTGTACAATAGAACTATTGAACAACATTTCCCAAACTTTTCAATTTAGATAGTAAAATCATAAATCAAGTCCTAACCACGTCTCTTACGTTATTTTCATAACGCTAGTTAATCAAACCCTAATCGGAATTATATGAAACCCTTATCAATTAAACCCTAATTCCAATCTTAATCAACTTAGGCACCTTTTAAAAAACTCCAACCTTAATCTTCCCTATTAACCCATAGATTATCTTACTTAACCATGTTTAATAAAAAATAATCCTATTGCTATAAAGTAAGACTATTTTAATCACCCACATTACCAAGTTGATTTCAATTGCCCTAATCCTACTTTAATCCTTCGACTCTCATCCTTATTTCTTATTTAGTTTATCTTAAGTCTTCATACTATTTGTCTACCAATTAACCCCAACCAAGTATTCTTAAACTTCCATATTAATACGAATGATGCCACTAAAACCTGATATAATCATTAAGCACTACACTAGCCTATGCTTATCATCAAGGTTATACAAGTCCAGAATCCTAATCAATGTTTTATTTGTTAACACTTGTTATCATCTAATCATCTCAACAATCCATAATCACTCTAATTACTCTTAATCTAATCCACATAACCACTAATCCCTTCTAATGGGCCTGCCCTAGTCCAATCATTTCTCGGTGTCATCCCATTAAGTTGAGGCGCACTTATACGGCCTAAAACCTTTAATCTTGCCCAAGTCTATTCGGTTCTAATCCAACCTTATATCCAAATCCAATTGATCCCCAATAGGACCAATTTCTATGCCCAAGTCTCTAATAATACACGTAAAGCCTATTTGTAACACCCTATTGTCTAATTTTATTTTTATTACCATTTTCATCCATTTTATTAACCAATTTCCCATTTATTCCTAAGCTTATCATTACTCATTCATTTTATCAATTCTTAATGGTAGAATATCCTAATTACCGTTTGTTCAAAGGTTAGTACTAGGTTATTTTCCTTCTTCTTCTTTGTACCCACTTACAACCACGAATCCCTACTTTATAAAACATAAACTTTCAATCAAGTTCCTCTAAACCCTCTAAGGTCCGAAGGATACCTAAGAATCGACATACATTACACAACACATTTTGCTCTTAATGAGAACTTACTAGCAAAATCATCTCTCAAACACTTAAGTAAACATGCATGAGCAACCACTTAATTAAACATACATTACATACCAAATTTTCACACAATTCTTCAATAACACACCCAAGTCCTATCTAGCCATTTTACCATTATATTAAGAGGGTACATTTCACACTCCATAAATCACAATCTATGCGAAACATACACATATCTCATAAGCAAATTTTCTACAACATAGTTTCACAACATGTCACACTCATAATCCCATATTATGTTTGTATTAAATAACTATTATCCCCTAAAAACATACATACAACGACACACGATAATCAATTATCATATTTGATACACGTTAATTATGCATGTATTTAGGTCGAGTTAGGATAGTATTTTATAGCATTTACATGCGTATTTGGTCAAGAATTGTATGAATTTATGTAATTTGGACCATTTGACGTGTATTGGGTCGTTTTGTAGTGTTTTCATAGTTTTCAGGTCAAAGTGAAGACTTTATGAGATAACACGAAGAAACGGGTCGAAGAAAGCATGCAATGGGCCAAAAAAGAAAACCCAAAGACAGAAGCAATTGACGAGGTCGTATCAATAGCGTGACTCGCTCGCGTCATAAGGGGTTGAAAGGTGAGTCCAGAACTAACCAACTCAGTCACGTCATTGACCAACTCGGTCACGTCAAGCAGCCAACAAGGGCAATTCCAGTAGCAACTAACACGGTCGCGTCAGTTTTTTATGCGGTCGTGTCCAAAAGCTCGTTTTTGGAGTTTTTCCTGTTTGAAGTAGGATTCTGATCCTAAACTCCCTAGGACTATTCCGAAGTCTATAAAAGGACAAGAGATGCTCGTTTTTCAGAGATATCTGCTACATCACATCATACACACATTAAAGGAGAATTAGAGAGCAATTGAAGAACGAGAAGACGAAGATTGACGAGCTGACTTCATCAGGTTTAATTATTTCTTTTCTAGTCTTTATTTCTTTACGATGTATTCTATGATTTATTATACGAAATTAATACTAAGCATGAGTAGCTAAACTACTCGTGTAAGACGATATTTGATTTAAGTTTTGATTTATAGACTGCAGTTTTAAGTAGGGTTGTAAACAAATCAAATATTTTTGATTCAATTCGTGATTCAAATTCGATTAGGATGATTCGGATTAATCGAATTCAAATTCGAATTAATTATAAGATTCGAATAATATTCGAATTCGAATTCGAATATAGTTGTATTTGATCCGAATAATTTGAATATTCGATTCGTTTATATATAATATATTTTAAAAATTAAATAATACATATAATACTAAATATATGTATATAATATATTTATATAGCTATATATTTAAATTAATCTATATATGATATATATAATTAAAATTTATAATTGAAAAAAATTAAAAAAAATAATAATATTTGAATATTTAAAAAATAAAAAATATTAATATATAAAATTGAAAAAGAATTTTTCGAATCTCGAATCGAATCGAATAGTTCGAATAATTCTCACAAATCGAATTCGAATCACCTGTTTAAATTCGATTAATATTCGATTCGAATTCGAATTCGAGTTTATAGTTTCGAATTCGAATCGAATTTCTTAATATTCGGTTCGATTCAATTCGTTTACAACCCTAGTTTTAAGTATCTATCTATGTGTTTGTTTTATTCCATAACTGAGCATAATTTGATCACTTAGGATTAGTTTACACGTTTAGCAATTCCGCTTCGAGAGGAGGGAGTCGTTAATAGACGTACAACATATAGCGTAGTTGTCTATGACAGCGTAGGCGAAGGTTAAGGGTCTTTACGGAGTTGTTAGCATTAGTTGACTCAAGAGGGTAGTTGTCCTAATCAATCCACGATTTTGTCGCTTCGAGAGAAGGACTAAGTTAATTAAGTGTCGTCCCATAGATACTAAAAACTAGTTTAAAAGTCTATAAGTTGAACTTAATCAATATTGAAGTAATTCATGAAATCGACACCCTAGGATACATTCTCATTAATTGAAATTTACTCGTGAATCAAGTTAGTAATTAGTTAAAATAATTTAGTTTATTAAAATCAATCTTGCAATTCGAGTGTCTAGTTAGGATAATCCAAGAAAATTGGGGTATCAAATTGCGTTAACCTGTTCTCTGAGGATCGACCTTGACTTTCCCTATACACATCTACACCCGTATACTTGCGGTATTTAGGGTTAGAAATTAGGCATGTCAATATTCTCTTCACATTTGCAAAATATTCCCATAATCTCATTCGAAGCATTACATGCATGTAAACATCAATAATTGTTTCAAGGATAGCATAAAAAAATGTACATGAAAACTACAAACAACAAGCTTAAGGTTCCATACAAAATATGTAAGATTATGCCATGCATCACTAACTCATTCCACAAACCCCTACATATATACAACCAAAATCTCTACTACCCTTCGGCCCTTAAAATAATATGGACGTGTGGTTAGATTGTAAAGCCCCAGTGTGCTAAATCGAACTGAAGTGCTACAAACTTACTTGTCCATTTTTTTCTTTTCTTTTAATTTTGTTTCTCATTTTCTTGTCCTTTTCATACTTCATGCTTAAAATTATTTCCTTTTCTTTCTTGATTACTTACTTACTTAATCTTATCGGAGCCCCTAGCAAAAGAGAAACTCGTAGCCTAAGTTGCCTTGAACAAAAATTTGCACAAAAGAGACATAACAAAGATAGATTAACTAAAACTTTCTTTACTTGAACATTGTCATTATTCACTACATGCCTGGATTCCCGGGCTATGGGAAATGCTTCAAGAAGATTTCTGAAAGATCCAACACTCAAATAACTCAATTAGAAACCCTACGAGCCACGTAGTCACAACTAACACTCCTTGGCCTTGTGTCACCATTTCCTAGCCTCTCCTCTTGGCACTTTATTAACAATCAAATTTTATTTGCCTTTTCAAAATCGTTTTTTTTTCCAGCTAGGAGAGGCTATTTTCTCTTTGTTTTTCCGCTATAATTCTTCTCTTATCTCCTTCATCTTTGAATGTATCCTCTAATTTGCCCATTCCTTCCCACAAAGTCTTCACCCAAACTACCTTCCATCTCTCCTCCCTTTAACTTGATTAATCCAATTAAGGCCAATAGAAGTAAATCGAAAGATTTTTGGTTGACATTGTTAGGCTATGAAAATTGAGGCTTTAAAGCTCAAATGGGCTAACTAGGGACAATTCTTGACGTTATGGTCCAAAGGTAATTTTTCACAGTTCAAGAGCAATTCTTAGTACAGACTCAAGGCAAATTCTAGAGACTAGTGCACATATTCAATCTAATTCACACCGAAAGAATGTATGTTACTCTTGCCTACACAATCATATACAACTACGCTATATGTTGTACGTCTATTAATGATTCCCTCCTCTCGAAGAGGAATTGCTAAACGTGTAAACTAAGCCTAAGTGATCAAATTATGCTCAGTTATAGAATAAAACAAACACATAGATATATACTTAAAATAGGAGTCTATAAATCAAAACCTTAAATCAAAACATTGTCGTATACACTACTTTCTAACCCTAGGACACAAGTAGTTTAGCTACGCATGCATAGTATTAAATCCATACAATAATTCCTAGAATACATCGTAAACAAATAAAAGCTAGATAAGAAATAATTAAATCCGGTGCAGTCGACTCGTCAATCTTCGAATGCTCGTTCTTCAAATCGCTCTCTGAATACTCTTCAATGCGTATATGGTGTAATGTAGCTGATATCCTTGAAAAATGAGCAACACTTAACCTTTTATAGACTTCGGAATTGTCCTGGGGAGTTTAGGATCCCAACCCTACTTGGAATAGAAAAATCTCAAAAATCGAACTTTTGGACAAGACCACGTCAGTTGGATCTGTTCTTTCCTTTGTAACCTTCGACACGACTGAGTTGGTCAGTGACGCGACCGCGTCATCGAGTTCTGGACTTGCTTGTTTCATCCCTTCAACGTGATCGAGTCACATCCTTGACGCGACCGCGTCAATTGCTTCTGTTGTTGGGCCTTGTTTTTGGCCCATTTCATCCTTTCTTCAACCCATTTCTTCGTGTTATCTCATAAAATCTTCATTTTGACTTGAAAACTATGAAAACACTACAAAACGAACCAATACACGTCAAATGGTCCAAATTACATAAATTCATACAATGCTTGACCAACTACGCATGTAAATACTATAAAATACTATTCTATCTCGACCTAAATACATGCATAATTAACATGTATCAATACTTTGGATAAATGAAAAAATAAAAATTTAAAAATGAGTTTTATATGGTCTATGGAATACAGTTGTAAAACAGAAAATTACGGATAAAATTTTAGTCACAAAAAAGGGTTAAAATAGAAAAAATGGAATGAGTAAAAATGGCGTTTAAGATGTTTACAAAAAGAAAAAGTTTAAAGGTTTTGATAATTAACGGAATACAGTTATAAAAAAGGAAATTTACAGATATAACTTTTTTACTCGAAAAAAGAAAAATGCTATGAGAGAATAACTGTTTATTATAGTATGTGTGATGGTAGAAAAAGAAAAAAATTAAAACGAGTTCCGGATAGCTTACGAAACGAATTTCTAAAACAGAATATTTGTCGGATTTAGAAAATATCAAGAATAGTAACCTCCTCACTATTCACTAATTTTTTTTATAAATACAACCCTCCCCTCACTGTAAAAACTCACCAATTCACTTCTTCTCTCCCAGATTTTCTCAAATGTAGTAGTTCTTAGTTTCTAGTAGTAGTAGAAATATTTTCGAGAGTTCTCGTTCTCGAGTACAGGTAGGACCTATGGCTCTGGTGAACGTTCTTCTCCTACTTTCTTTTCTTCAATTTTAATTTTCTAAAGTCTATATAGTCCGAGGATCATGTTTTATAACATATAGGATGGCAAGAAAAAAATATTTCCCTCATGGAAATCGAAGAAATATTATTTTAAACTACTATTATGTAAACGATATAATAAGGGCTCAGCCCCTCTATGTATTTACTGCTTTCTTTAAATACTGTTGAATTATTGATTTTTTTTTTTTTTTGTTGTTGAGAATATGTTGAGGAATGTAACATCTTCCCCTATTTTTTGTTTTTTGGTAAATGACCCTTTTTCCGTCGTTATAATGCCGAAATTTAAAAAAAATTGAGAAATTATTTTATGAGGTAAATGGGTATGTTAAAGTGTATATAATATATATTTTTGGTTGAAAAATAAAAAGGGAGATTAAAATATGGGATAAATATTTTTCTAGTTTATTCTACTCTAATAAATTCAAAGAATACATATATATATATATATATATATATATATATATACACACACACACACATAAATATAAGGCTGTTAATTTTATTTTTTATATATATTCTGAAAATTTCATTTTGTTATATAAAGGTATAATAAATTATATATATGATATATTTGCAGTCGGAAAATTAAAACAGGATTTAAAATATTTTTAAAATAAATAAATAGATTTTTTTTAAAAAAAAAAAAACTGGATAAATTCGAATATAATAAAACATCTGAAAATATTATTTTTTTCACATATGTAATGATAATAAGTTATATACATGATATATTTGAAGTCGGAAAATTAAAAAGAGGATTTAAAATATTTTTAAAACTAATAAACATTTTTTTTGAAATAAAAACTGGATAAATTCGAAAATAATAAAACATATGAAAATATTATTTTGTTCACATATATAATTATAATAAGTTATATGCATGATATATTTGAAGTTGGAAAATTTAAAAGGAAATTAAAGAGTGAAATATAGATTTTAGAAGCTTTTTTAAATGGGTTTCTAAATTTCTTTTTCCAGAAAACTATAAACTGAATATTTAAATTTTTAGGTTTTATTTATGTATTTGTAAAGTTATTGATGTTGTTAAAAAATATAAAAATAATTCCTGGAAGCTATTATATTAAATTTTGAAGGATAATAGGATTATAATGGAATGAATACAAGAAGATAATGGAGGTATAAAATTTAATTATTATAATTAACATATTATCATGTTTTAATATATATATATATATATGCATATATGATGATATAATTATATCTGTGATTAAGGTGTAAGAAAATAAAATATAATTTTTATTTGCGGAAAAACCTAATATTTTCGCTTATATTACAAAACAAATAGGAAATGATTTTATTTATATTTTCTTTTGATATATCTATGATATATAAGTACCTATAAGTATAAAAAGTATTTTTTTTTTATTTTATTCAAAGCGAAAATCGATTTATGAAGTTTTAAAGAAAACGAATATTCATAAAATATTTGATTTTCATGAAAATTCTTAATATAAAAAATGGAGAATAAATTTAGAGTACATGAAAAATAAAAATGAACACTGTGGGAGATTTTATTATTTTTCGAAAAAATGAATAGTAAGAAGATATTTTATGAATAGTAAATAAATATTTGTGAACCGTAAATAGATATTTTGTTACTCGTATATTTATGTCGTACGTAAGACGCTACTTAAATTGAGACAAACATAATACGTCCTCTGAGATTTTTTATTTAGATAATATGAAATTATTTGCTAATTGATTTATTTAATATGTAAATATTAATTATTAAGTTAATTATTTATTTTTTAAATATCAATTTCAAAAATTAATTATATTTTCGAAATTTTTATATAAGAAAAATGAAGTTGATTATAATGCTATATAGTTGAGTTGACAATTATTTCATGTTTGATTTTGATAAAATACTCAAGTTCGAAAAATCGTCCACGTAAGAAAATATTTGAGAATAGAAATTCTACTAAGACATAATGAACTCTATAAGTAACAAAGGATTTGCAAACAAATGATGTTAAGTGGGCGGACCGAGTTCAGGAGCTCGCGAAGAACACTATCCCGACACTACTTTCTGAGAAAGCAAAACAGGTGGGTAATGATGATTGCAAGTTAGCTTTCAGTTATAATGTGGGCATAATTTATATTATTATATCTTAATTTTACCTTCGGGTATGAGACAGAAAAGTTATGCTGTAACCCATATTCATTTCAGTTGATATTGCGTTCCTATACATATTTTGAAAGTACATGACCCCGTGAAAGTTGGGCCTGAAAAATTAACCCCGTATGAGTTGGGTTTGGTATTGGGCCCTGTAAAAGTTGGCATTACCTATATATGAATGTTTATGTGATTGACTTTACCTATCCTACATAATATGATTGCTTACAGAGTTATCCACAGGTTTCTTTGAAACTCATACCCCCTAGAAACATTTCAGGATGAAAGAGACGTGCAGCAGGCTGTTGCGGATCTCGTGGGCTCCATTCAACTCCACTTAGGGCCCGTGATACTTATAAACTATTTTGATGAGGATTATAAATAATTTATTTTTCAAATCTGTAATATTTATATGCTTCCGCATATATCTATATATTTCAAAATTTTATTTTCCGTATAGTTGGAATAAAGACTATTTTCAGAATCACAAATGTTTCTGCTTGTACAATTTTAAAGTTTATAGAAAATAATGTATGAACTTGTCCCACCGTGGCACCTCGATCTCGAAATATGAAATCGGGGCACTACAACAATTAACTCAAAAAGCGCACTATTTTGTACTAAAAACACTACTAAACCAATAAAATAGTGAAATTCGTCAAAAATATGGAAACATGGGTTAGGAAGTACTATTTTACTCAATAATACACCATTTTAGCTTTGAATATGTGCCTACAAATGATATAAATATGGAGCGATCATTAATCCCCCAAACTTACCTGCTGTGTGACCCGAGCAACTAAAAAGAAAACAATGAAAACTAGAACAGACACAGCCTTTATTATGGATTAAAAGCAACGAATAATGCTTCAGGCTTTATTATTTTCGCAAACTATACATAATACATTATAACGGACATATGACGACAAACATACTTCAACTACTCTCAAGTGCTAAATTCCTCTTAACAAATGATCCCCACTGGGTGTGTGTATCACTCATCCCTCAAGTGTATAATAAGGACAATTACGCTTAGCGAAGTTCTATCATGCATAAGACCTACCATATGCTTTCATATTATCTAGCCTTCATCGTTCTAAAATGTATATAGCTTGGGATCAGAAAGGTCTTAATTTTTTTGTTGTTATGTAGACCCTTTGGTAAAGGTGGGATAAATATTTGGATGAAGTTACATAACTTGGACTAATTAACTTATTTACTCTCAGCTATTCTCAAAATTACCTTCTCTCTCTTTTAATATCTCAGTTTAGCTAAATTCTCAATAGTTTTCTTCATCCTCTTTTGGTACTAGCCAACCGATAATAACACTAAACTTTTTAGCAAATCATCTTGCTGGCGATCTCTTTGTAAGACTCCGTTGTTTTTCCTTAGATTTTTTTTGTACAAAAATTACAGTTAATTGGGCTTAAGTGTACTGTTGTATAACCCTACCTACCAAGCAATTATTATTTTTTTAGGCAACCAACTTCATCTAACTTTGTATTCTAACCTCTTCCAATCATTAGTATTTATGACATCTATTTTTCTCCCCATTATTCACCTTTAGTCACTCAACACCTCTCTCTTGCTCATTATTTTTTTATTTTTTTTTTTATTTTTTTTGTCTCCCTTCCTCAAATAGACTATGTATTAGGAAAAATGATAAAATTGGGAAGGAGCTTGGGATAAAGCTACCAAGAAAAGCTAAGGCTCAAAGTTGGCTGAATAAGGATTTTTTTTTAATTGCTCGGTGAGGTAAATTTGGCTAAACTAGGCTATAATACTTTCCAAAGAAGGCCTAAGATCGTTTTCTAAGCTAATATACAAAAGATAAATCACGACAGATGCATGGCAAGTTCTAGAGATACGATATGCTATAATCAACGAAACACACACAAGAAAACACAAATAATATTCCGAAAATTGGATAAAATTATGGCTCAAATACCATGGTTTTTTATCAATGGCTAAAGAAAATAGCTTCAATTTCATATCCCTATGTCTGTCTATGTCCTACCACGTGTATATTTTTAATTTAACAGAATTCGGCTCATCACGAGCTCGTCACCATGATCCTTTTATTATGACGGCGGAGTTACTAGCTTTACACATCTTTCGAATAGGCTATCTTATGAAAAATAAACGTGCAAAACAATAAAATGAACCTAAAATACATTCTAAATGTAACAATGCAAAAAATAAAAAATTGACTACTAAAATAAACTAAACAAATTTTATTAAAAGACCCAAATTAACAAATAATTCAAATTTATCCAAATTTTTAAATTATCTATTTCCAGCCATATAAGAAAATAAATAGTAGAGATACGTGAAAAATAAATCCAGGGGTGAACTACTCCATCCCCCTTCCCCACACTTATTTTATGAACAAATTTGTGGAGACAAGTAGTATATTGTGGTCGGACTTACAAAACTAATGGCTACTAATGTGATGGTACCGGAAGATTCTGTCAAAGTTTTCGCATAACGCCCCTCCATCAAATCCAATTCAGCTGCCCTCACACATTTCCTTGAATTGTTCTCATCAGTCGAGAGCACGATGCAATAAGATTTTTGGATTTTCCAACATGTAGTTGGTATCAATGTGCTCACTTCACTAACTCTACTCCTCGAGGTTCTTGATATCTTAGAAGACATATATGCAATTTAAAACATAAGAAGGGAATTTGTGCTTATAAGAGGGAAAATAATTCATAATAAACAAATAAACTAGTTTAACCATTTAGGCATAAACATATCAACCACATAAAAGTCATTCACAAGATGATTTAGTCTAATATACTAGCCAATTACTTGCAATTATTATAGAAAAAAATTTCCAAAGTCTCGTTTGCATTTTTGCCTACCAAGTGCTAGGCCAAATACCTAAATTAACACCATTCTTTAAAAAAAAAAAAAATCATGATTCCTTATCCCACACATAGTCATGTCATAATCAAGCAATATTAAGCAATTAAGCACCAAGCAACATGTACAAATGGATTATAATCACGAGAATTTAAACCTACGGCTCTAACACCTAGGGCCATCAACTATTAATTTTTATCCATAATATAGTGGACGAATAAAATTAATAGTTTATAGGTATTCTACACGTAATTCCAATCACAAGCATAAGATATATCAATATATATAGGCACTACAAGTTCCGTTAACTAGAAACAAAAATCCTATGTTATATATTCCAGAATAGTCAAATTCAAAACTACACATACAATTAAACTATAACATATAGTATAATTTAAACGAAGATTAAGAGTAGAAATCATACCATTCAGTGATTGAAATGAACAACAAAGCTCGATTCTAGCGACTCAGTAAGATTTTAACCAAATTTAAATGTTGAATTGGTTACATAACTCTAAATATAATGAGTTGTTTAACTATATAGTTAACTAAAAGTGATTGTGTGTGATGGATAACTAAGTTAGAGTGGTGTGGGTAAGAAATTGACACGAATTAGGAAAGTAAAGAATTTGAAAAGTGGATGAGGAGAATGATGCCCCAACTTAAACTTTCTTTTTAGTTTGGGATTAGAATCGTAGGATGCTCAACTGAATATATTACCCTAATTGGGTCGTGCAAATCTGAGACAGCAAGATTTCGACCGAATAGGTTACCCTAATGTGGCCTTGCACACGGACACGACATGTTGCTTGACCGAATATGCATACAATATTTGGTTGTGCGACCGTGTTAGGCCTTATCTGGCTCCATTTCATAAGCATTTGATCGACCAAATATGCAAACCCTTTTGTCTTACATTTGTTGCCATGCATCCTTATCTTTTCTATTTTGTTCATTTCGTCCATTCTTGCTCCAATTTTATACGTTCTTCGACCCGTCTGATCGGTTCGGCATTCTCCACAAAAGAAAGTAACTAGCGGGTTGCCCCCACTTAGCGCTTGTTTTTTAGTCAATGGCCCAACTTTCACCAATGTTATCGAGGATCTAAAAAGATTTTTTTTTTCTTGCCATGCTTTTGTTTGCTCTAGTGTAAGTGATGAATATTTTATGCAAACATGGCAAGAAAGATACTGTGTAGCATTCCGAACATCAAAGTTATGAAAGAAAATAAATTCAACGCCAATTCTGATGCAAGTTTTCTCAAATCGTAAAGACAGACAAGGGCCCTAAGAGAAAATCTTAAAATCTAGTGTAAGACAAAGAGAAAATGAAATCTAGAGTAAAAGTTAAAGTGTTTACAAAGAGACGATAATACCCCAACGCTACAAATGTTAATAGATATAAATCCTAGGGAAAATTGGTAAAAATGTCCTTTATGTTTTAACATTTGTTCAAATGACCTCTGACTTACAAAAAAATGAATAAAATGCCCTGCGACCAGTTGTTCCCTGTAAATCAGCAAGTTACCGCTAATGTGGCATGGGACTTGATGATGTGGAATCGTTTTTTACCCCCTCTTAACCATAAACAACAGTTAGCTAAAAAAAAAAGAAAAAAATTAATTCACTTTTCGGAGGGAAAATTAACCTATTTTCCTCCAAACTCCACTCTTCTTTCCCTATATATGAAATGGAGGACTACATCACCTCTTCTTCATATGCAGATCTAGAAATTTCACATTTGACCAAATTTCTGCAGCAACCTCTACGAAAAATTCCATACTCCAACACGTCACTGATGGGGTCTCTATTATGCGATTGCGGTATAAGAGTTGTCCTATGCAAAACTAGAAAAGAAGGGAATAGAGGGAGGCGGTTCTACGATTGTCGTAATTGGAATGTAAGTAAAATTTCCTCAGATTTTTCGAAAGAATGGACAGTTGGATTATCTATCTCCTTTTTTCTGTTAATTTGTTATTTTTTTCTATCATTGTACAGAGGTGGGAGTGAATTTTTTGAGCGGATTGACCCACCACAACGGATAAGAGACAATCCAATCATTCTGAAGCTACAGGCGAAAATAATGGAGCTGGCATAGAGGGTCGAAGTGCTGCAGAAAAGTACAAAGGGGAACGAGAAAAACCTGAAATTTTATTGGCAATATCATGAGTGTATTTCACTATTGTGATGTGTATGTGGGTTAAAAATTGGTCGTTGATTTTTGTTGGTATTAGTGGGTTTTCCGTATATTAGTGTTAGAGGAAGTTGTTTCCATTTTATATGTAGGGCAAGAAGAGTGGAGTTTGGAGGGAAATAGATTAATTTTCCCTCCCAAAAGTGAATTAATTTTTTTTTTTTTGGAGCTAAGTATTGTTTCCGATGAAGAGGGGGTAAAGAACGATTCCACATCATCAAATCCCGCGCCACGTCAACGGTAATCTGCTGATTTATAGGCAATAGTCGGTCACAGGGCATTTTATTCAATTTTTTGTAAGTTAGAGGTCATTTTAACAAATGCCAAAACAGAAAGGATATGTAACTATTATGTGAAATATAAAGGACATTTTAACCAATTTTTCCTATAAAGAAAGTAAATTTCCGGAGTCGGTATAATGAGGTGTCCTTCCTTTGCAATTTACGTTGTCTGCGTTATTTTCTTTTAATGGTAGCTCATCAGATATATCTTCCTTAATGGTTTCCCTCATGACAGATGGAGTAGTCATTTATTGCACTTGAGGATTTTTATGTTGAACTCAGCTTGATTTTCTCTTCATCGCCTTATTCAATTCCTTCTTAAGAATCTCTTCATCCTCAGCTTCTTCAATCACTTCCATTATGGGCTCAGTATAAAATTTTCGAGACTTAGGTCGTGTTATTATAACACTGATAGTAATTCTTAATGCTCTAAAATACTCATCATGTTGAGCTCGAATATTCCCTTCCGCCAATGGAATGTCTAGAAACTATTGATAAAAATTTGGTGCCATCGCACTCTCAAACAATCTCAAAAAATAGAAAAAATATTTAGCTCAATGAGAATCAAGTATTTAAAGGAAAAGACAACAAGTATAAATAAAAAATCATCCAAAAAAAATAATTTTTCTAAATAATAAAAGATGAACAAAAATTAATAAGCAAATAAAAATCCTAGAATACTTGGGAATAAGACTCCGTAATATCTACTTAGCACCGAAACACTAATCCCCAGCAACGACATTACAAACTTGGTCACTCTAACCTCTAAAAGCTAGCTGCAAGTGTACGGTGTAGTTAATAGCAAGTCGCAAGTAAGGTCGTATCCCATAGAGACTAGTGAAGATGAAACCTAATTAGAGTACTATATTGTGCTAAGCAACCTCATATCTAACGAAATCATTTATAAGATTGGTTCGTTGAGTTGTTACCCTACTTACTAAATATCTTGACCCTAAGATAACAGTAAGAGAACAACGGATTAACTAAGTGTCACAATTAGCTAAATAAAGAATTTATCAAATACTAAAGAACTATCTTAGGATGTCGATTCCGAATAAATTACCGTGCATTATAGACAATTGAATATGTAGATGTTATATTAATTACTATGATTATTATTCCTATTTGTTATGGGACTTCGCGAGTATGCATTCTTCAACCTCCTTCCGAAGTGCCTAAGGTGTGAGTTATAGCCACACATAACCATTGACATATCACTCCTAAACGTTCCTAGGAAATACCTGCATAATATTCCCCTCACCTTCCGATCCTATATTTGGTACATACTATGTTGCGTGTTGCTATCCACCAATATCCTCACCTTCCGGTCCTATTTTGGGTATGTGATTGTAGTGTGTTAAATCTAGATGGCTAGTCTAATCCAACATCGATCAAAACTCAGTACAACATATAACATCAAGAACATAAATCATAGCACACATCAAACAATCTACATTGGTAATTAAAATCTACTCTCCAATCCTAAGATATAATAAAACTACTCAACAAAAATAAAAACGAAAACGATTAAAATAAATAAAATCATTGTCTTACAATAAAATAAACAAATTGAAAAATAAAAGAAAAAAGACCAAAATACTATGTCACCGATAAACTCCAACGAAAGAATAATCTTGACATCTTCTCTGGCTCCATATACACTACTTTGTAAAACTACCCTAACTGTAGAAAATAGAACTCTATATAGCCTACTGCAGAAAATACTAATATCTCTTACTTTACTGCTAAAAATAATGTAAAACTGATGATACAAAACCAACCCTAAGGCTAGGTATTTATAGGAGCATACAACAGTAGGTTTGGACAGGGCTTAAATCGAAAAAAATCCCATAAACACGCGTCAAATGGAGACAACTCGCCAGTTTACTACACCAAATAAAGTGCATGTATTCGGTCTTGCCAATTGTAACTGTTTATAAATGTTTTCATTGTTAGCGCCGGAAGCTAGACTAAATCAAGTTGGTATATCCAGTCTAGCAAATGCTCCTTGTTTACACTATTTTAAGGGATCAATGCAGGAAGCAAGATCAAATCACTTGAGTGAATTCGGTCGTGCAAACTGTATGTTTTCCTCTTCTCCTTTTACTTCATCTTTAGGGTCTGTCCCCTGCATCATGGCTTACCCAAAAGCTATTTTGGACCCAATTATCCAATTCTTTCCTTCCAAGCCTTTTTATATCCATTTGGACTTGTGACTTCACCATTAACTCCAAAACACACATTATTTTGTATTGAAAACACTATAAAGCCAATAAGCAAGTGAAATTCGCCAAATATATGAAAACATGGGTTAAGAAGTACTCCCTCATTCCCGGATTAATTTGCCTACTTGCCTTTTTGGTTTGTTAACTTTGCGAGCCCAAAAAAGGAAATTTCTCTCACAAACTCAACCCTCAAGATCTCTACCCTCAATCTCCACCTTTGAAAAAGTCAAAGATTCCACAAAATCTATTTTTTCTTAACCTCCGTGCCCGGTCAGAGTAGGAAAATTAAGTCGGCACGGAGGTAGTACTAATTTACACAATAATGTAGCATTTTAGCTATGAATATGTGCTTAAAAATTACGTAAAACACGAAGTGATTAGTATGGTTAGGGTATTATGAATACCGCATCCTCCTCTCTTTGTAGACACTTTAACTTTTACCCCAGATATTATTTTCTCTTTGTCTTATACTAGATTTTCATATTTTATCTAAGGGTTTGTGCATTTCAAAAGGGGAAGCTTAGTCCTGTGGTGGAATCTTGTAAAATTACTCCAAGGAGTGTGACAACCTTCAAGTTTATTGAATATATTCAAGATTTCTTCATTGAGCATTTCTTACCCTTATCTCCTCTTTTTCTTTTTTATTTAATTTGTTGCTTGATAATGTGGATGCCTGATATATCATTAATGATTTTTGAGTAGTGTTTGTTTTTTCCCGAAGCAAGGGAGTAGCCTAAGCTTCAAGATTGATGATTGTTTATTGATTGTTGGATTTTAATCTAGGTTTTGATAACCTAAGGTTAAGGTTTAACTAATATGTAATGATTTCCAAGGGTTTTTGTAATGAAGAAGGAGATTCTTGGTTGTGTATTTAGGAAAGGATAGTTGCTTCTAGGCAAGGAAGATGCTAGCCGCTTGGAAGATGCTAGCCATTCGAGGCTTGTTCGAACTAGATCCTAAAATGAGATTAGGTATCAATAATAATGCCTTAGAATATGTGGGTGGAGAACTAATACCAGAGCCTTATATTAATTAAAACCTATCTGATGAAAGGGGGAACTAAGGGAGAATTTAGTGTGGGAGAATTTTACCTAACTTTTTCTAGCTTTACTTAACAAAGATCCCCCATAATCGGGATCGAATTTATAATGCTTATTTGTGTCGGTAGTCTACATTGGATTCGTTTATTTATCTACTCCAGGGGGATAGTGGAACCTCAACCACTATTCTAGGATTATGCCTAATTAGGGCGCTTTTTAGGGAGGAATCCAATCAGAAAAAAATCTATTCTTATTTCTTACATTCATCATCGAAATATTAACCTTTATTGCTTAGGATGGAATCGATACTTTGGGGAACTATTTTCATCATTTGACTTTATCTTTATTAATTGTGAATTAGTCCTGATCAAAATCCAATTTCCAATCACTAAACTTATAACTTGCTAATGGTTTGGTTGATTCACATGGGAAACCTCTTTATTGTTTAAAATTCTTTATACTACCATTATCCGAGCCGTACGCTTGCGGTTTGAGAAAATCTTCTATAATCTCAACAATTAGAATGACTTTTAGGATAAGCTCATGGCACCGTTGCTATAGAGGATTATCTCCCCTTGTAATTAGCCAGGTCGTTTGCATAACGTGAGATTTAGCTTTTCATTTTCATGTTTATTTATTTTCTCATGCTTTCTTGATGAAGTACTCCACTATCTCCTCAACATATACTTTTTCTATGTAGTTCACCATGGGTAGAGTGTTGGAGGAGTATACTTATAAATGCAAGGTGAGAGAGCTCGGAAGCATTTCCTATCCACTTACACAGGCTAGAAGGAAGAAGATGTTGGTATGTATGACATACTACCCAAGGTCTTTGATGTTTACCATCAAACCAAATCATCTTCATCTTCTTTTGATGTTCAAGACGAAGAGAATTGGTGTAAGTTGTATGGATGAGACCACGATCTCTGATTATCTGAGACAATAATTTTTAAAGAGTGTTTTATGCATTAGCATCATCACGTCTCCGTGATGAGTGCCTCAAAGACGATGCTAGCGACAGATATTAAGATAGAGAAACCAATAACTTCATTAAAGAGCTCCAATCTTCTGTTGCAATCCCGTAAGGAAAGAACACCCTCACTTCCACATCTCACCACTAGCAATGCTTCATAAATGGTGTGTGCAAAGAGAAGGTGGAAGAAGTGACCAAGGAGGTCAAACTCACGCCGATTATGACAGTTTTATCCCAAATGAACAAGTTTAGTAGAGAAGAGGGTATAGATTCTTATGAGCACCTTCTTGAGCATTTATATGTCATTGGGTGTATCAATGTAGAAAAGGAACAGTAGAACAGTCTTGTAGTTCAATTGTTTTCTTTCTCCTCGGATGGTGAGGCAAGGCGATGGTTTGAAGATGAGCTTTCTTACACTTTTACTACTTGGGATGGACTCGAAAATTTGTTCCTCCATAAGTTTCCCCTGTTATTCAAAAGAAACCACTTTTAGCTAAGGAAGAGTGGGAAGAGGAAACTGTTGAAACTCCAAACTAGAGCAAGTTGGATGAAATTATCGATTACATAGGATAAGATGAATTTATGAGTGAAGAGATGAGGGACGACTTAAAGTTGACTTTCATACTCGGCAAGTACCAAAATCTAAGTGTTGAACTTCAAGAGATGAGGAAAGTACTCTATGAAGAAGAGTATAGGCCAATCGAGGTAGATCTCCAATCTTCCACCAAAATGTTCGATAAAGCAGGAGACTATATATCCATCTACCACCAAGAATGATTATATCACTAACACAAGCAAGACCCAAGTAGAAGTGAAAATGAGGGTCCATGCAGGACTCCGTTGATGTATGAAAAGAGTTAAAAGATCCATTGTGTGCCTTACTTTGAACCCCCTACCCTTTGATGCTCATGTTGAGCATGTTGGGATTACTTGTATTGATGAGAGTTTTTGATAACAATGAACATTTGATTGAGGAGTCATTTTCCTTTTCAAGCTATTCCAATCCCATTTTCAAACTGTTACATCCGACAAGATCAAACCAAGAAAAGTTATATGAATACCCTCTTTTGAGAATCTAAACTCCATTTCTTGGAATGATATACTTGGGGATGAAATGGGAATTGAGGATGAAGGTGAGCTAGGATCTAAGCTTGAATTGAATGTGCATATGAGGTTACATACGAGGACATACTTGAGGTAAGTGAAAAATTGGATGTGGTTAGTCTAGAGTTGGATCATGAAAATTGTAATCCAACTCCTCCTTCTTCGTGTTTTGAGCCATTAGGGCTTGAAAATGAGTAAATGGATATAATTAGAGGTTCTGGAATCCCTTGTTATGATGATTATCCTTATGAGATTGTTGAAAATGAAACCTCACCCATTGTTGCACATGATACTTTTTCGATTCCTAAGAATTGGGACGAGATTATATCTTGGGAAATAATTAAAGTTGAACCCTTCCTTCTTTTGTCAATTAGAATGAATCCAATTTCACCCACTTAACGATTCAAGTTTGTGGAGCGCCGCCCCTATTTGAGAGGGACAAATTTATTAAGAAAATGTGTAATCCCTTTGAGGCATTTGCATCATATTCCCGTTTCTTCATATTTACCGCGAGATGTCAAGAGAGAATTTTTATACATTGCCATGCACGATTTTGTTTGGACAGAAAGATTTCATCACCAACTAACTCGATTTTCTTAAAGAAAGGGCATTAGCTTAATAAAATCTTCCAAAATGGACAAAAAAAAATAATCTTTGGGTGAAATTTAAAATACCAATTGTGCAAAAGGGTATTAAGAGAGTTTAAGCATATTGACTAGATTTATCATATTTCTATTATCTAGGCTTCAACACTTTATTCTTGTTGAGAAATCTGTTTATAATGAGGGACATAAGCCAAAGGATAAAGAGACCAAAGAACGGTCCAATCTGAAACTCCAAGCTCCGAAAGGAATGCCAATAGCGGAAATAAATGGTCAAATGATGGAGTGGAATATCGCATGGGCGAGGTGAAGTCTTGTTAGGATTAAGCTCAAAAGGTAGCCTTTGAGAACATGAAGGAGAACTTCTACCTTGAGCCTCCTTGACAACAATAAGATAAAAAGGTCAATCTAGTAACCTTATAGGAGCGCACTTGGGAGGCATCCCAAGCATCTTAGACGAGGTTTTCTTAGGAGTAGTCAATTTAGTTTTAATTTTTTTTTCTTTTATTACTCTTATTAGATTTGATGTCTATTGAGCTATGTGTATAGAGGTACTTGACCCATGGGACTTAGGCGAGGCAAAATAGCATAATCAAGATGAGTAATCCTTGAAGAAATGTAAAAAAAGAAATATAGAGAGTCAACACCTCAAATGAGTGAGCCACCAGTTGCAACATAATTACAAAGTCAGCTTCAATACCAACCACACTCGTACAGGTACAATGGAGGATTCACCTCGATACACCAATAGTGCATATTTTGCTTCACTCTATCTCTCTAATTATTTCATTTGCACGTGCTTAATTTTTCTTACGTGCTATCTTTACTTGTCGTTAGTTTCCATGATTGGATTGTTTGTGAAGGTGAGTATATTCTTACATGTATTTCTATGCACTTGAGTTCCTACGCTTACTTAAATGACATACTTGAATTTCAGTTTGTGGGGATGGGAGAGATATTGTTAGCATTAATAGATCTTCTCTCCTCACATTTGCATAAACAATCATTGAATCTTGTACCTACAAAATTCTTGATAATTTGAATCTATTGCTTAGAATAATTGTTTGATGTGGAAATTTGATTATTTGTAAGCGTTCTTGATGGGTGGAAATTTTGTGGAATAACATTCTTACAAGTACTGGACTCTAATTGCTTGATTATCAATTTGTGTTTGGAAATTTTATATGCATATGCTTTACCTCTTATGATTTTAATTGTTGATCGCTCGAGCTTGTGCTTAGCCCAAGTTTGTGGAGAGAGGGATGAATTGTTATTTCATGTACTTGAGAGGATGTTCCTCATGTTTGTTGAACTGCTCATAAGTGTGACCTATGCCATGTGACCATCTTGCAATTTAGTATGTCTTTTGTTGGTAATTTCTTGTTGGTAGAATAAATGTCGAATTGACTTTTTGGTTGGGTTGATTTTTTTAGACTAAATAGGTTATATTATAAATAAAAAAGAAAAAAGAGAGCCACGATCCATAATTGTTGAGACCACAAGCCGGTCACTCAGAAAATAAGACATAAACCTTTTCATGCTTTAAATCGACAGTTAAGGTTCGCAAAAAATACTGAAAAGTACTAAAAGTAAACAAGGTCGACCAATCACAAAGGTGGCATGCATTGAAAAAACACAAAGGAAGCTCCCAAGGTCCATGTCAAGAAACCAGAGTGTAGGGGGTTCTAAAGCTCCTCGCTGCTGTGAGTCCTAATTCCCTATGGTAGCTTAACGAATGAGCTTGGGAACCAACCTTCGCGAGTCTCCTACAAGACCAAAATGTGATGGAATTGCCTTTGGCAAAAAAAGAACGGGCATAAAAAAGTTGCAGCAGATAGGCTGCCTTTGAAAGAAGATAAGACAGGATCTCCGTCAAAGGAATGAGCGGGCTCGAAGGGAATGCCTTCAGTCAATAATCTGCCAAGAATGGAGTCTGAATATGCAACTCTTATTTTGCTGAAGAGATAAGGGGACTGTCCTTTTTAGGTAAGCCAGTAACCTGATTCCGGCCGAGAATGAGACAACATGAAGCATAGCAACACGGTTGCTCGGGATGAAGCAAGGGGACTGCCCTTGTGTAGTGAAGATCTAAAAATTCAACGTGATTGTTGTAACCTTTGTAATGAAGCCTGATAGAGGTGTAATTTTGAAGCTGTGTCATGCCAACTCTACCAGACCACCAAGAATTTAAAGCAAGGCCAGGCATGAATAGACGCATTACTACCACATGCATCAACACACAATATTACAAAAATATAATGCGAGACTATTGCTACTTGGCCTAATTGTGACTAGATGCCACCGGAAATGTTGGATAATTGTGACTAGACACCACCGGAATGTTGCAAGGCAGCCCCTCGTAGAATAGAATACAATTGTGTTAACGAAACTAGGGGTGTACACCAACATATCATTCTGTGTTTAGACCAATAACCCTAGGAGAAACCCTAGGGTTTTCGAAGCAGAAATCTTATAAACAATTAGGAGTTAATGTAAAAACACGACCATAGAAAAAACTGCTCATGAAACGAAAAAAAAAGATTTGAAAAGTAAGATAAATCAAAATCGAGCGAAACTGCCGAACGAAAAAAAATATAGAACTACTAAGATTAAAGTGTAAGCATGTAAAACAAAGTGCAAGGATTATAGGCGGCGGCTCTGGGGGTGGTAAGCTAGGTTTCAACCAACAGGTGGTTGACAGGGAAGAGAGAACGTCGTGTTTTATTACCAAAATTATAAATCCTACGAATGAGGAGAAGAATTGGAGGTGTCCCATCTCCTGAAAATTTCAAAATGAATTCTCTAAAAAGATGAGCATAAAAGTAACTAGGGAATTCCTTGCCTTAAATCAATATAATTGATAGGTTGATGCGACACACGAGTAATGGAACACTTTGGCATAGTAAATCGGATTGCAAGTGTAAATAAAATAACTTTGCCCCGAGTTGTGTCACTTATAAGCAATACTGTTATTCCAAAACACACACCACACGATTGAAGATGTTCTTTTGAAAAATAAAATCAATTGGCTTTAGGTGGTAAAAAAATGGAGATGTAGGAAGGTGTTATAAAGTGGATAAGGTGACTGGATGAAGTCACTGCAATTCATTATTTGTTCTATAGATTCTAGTTGACATTTGTATACTCCAATCATTGAGTTGAGATTGTAAAGAAACAAATATATATTGTATGAAATGTATAAAAAAAACTCAAGTAGAAATCGAGCGTTGTAATCATTGAAAAATATTATTTGTAACTCGAAAAGAGTGTTGAAGTCTTAAAGAACAAAAACTAGAATAGTGCTTTCATTTCTTTTTGGACTTAACCTGGTGGAAAAAGGAGTCATTGGAAGATAAAATGAAAATCCGGTGGCTCGAGGGACAAAAGAGCCACATCACGTACACTAGGTGAGTGTGCGGCATCTTCCAAAAAAAGAATCGAGTTGAACCACCTAGAGGCAAGGAATTTGAAAAACAATGAGTGGTCAAAAGTCATTCACATAAGTTGTTTGAGATTGAAGTGAAAGCCTTTAGTATGCATGGATTAGGTTTGACGCCCGGGACCGATGAGGACAGGGAGTGATCGCTAGTGTAATAAGAGAAGAAGGCACGGACAATGAGCGGCTCCTGGTGGGCTTCTAGGTGAAGGGAGACATGAACGAACCAATCCTGCAATAGAGAAAGAGGGTATCCTGAGACTATGCGAGTATGGGACCGTATAGTCAGCTTTGAGCGGCATTCTAAGACTATGTAGGTATGGACTACATAAGTTGAAGATGGCTTACAGAATTGATTAGTGTTACTCATACCAACCAGGTGCACCTTCTTTTTCGGCATTCATTCTAAGAAATCTCTAAGGATAACCGTGCTTGGCCTGGAGTAATTTCAGAATGGGTGACCCCCTGGGAAGTTTCTTAGGGTGCGCGTGAGTGAGGACAAAGCGCACTGGTAAAAGATTTATGTTGGTTTGTGCGTACAAACCGTCAAATCTAGAAGTGTATCATTACAAATGGTATCAGAGCAGGACCTCTCCCAGTACAGTGTGTTTCAGGGAGGAACCAGGTAGAAGCTGGTGGGTACGTGATGCTCGGGACCGATGAGGGCAGAAAGTGATTTCTTGTGCAATAAGATAAGAAGGCACATACAATGAGCAGCTCCTGGTAGGCTTCTAGGAGAAGGGAGACATGAACGAATCGATCCCGCACCTAAAAAGAGGGTATCCTAAGACTGTGCGGGTATGGGATCATATAGTCGACTTTCAGGGGTATTTTGAGACTATGTAGGTATGGACTACATAAGTTGAAGATGGCTTAAATAATTGATTACAGCTACTCATACAAACAAGGTGTATCTTCTTTTCCGGTGCTCATTCTGAGAAAACTCTAAGGTTAAGCATGCTTGGCCTGGAGCAATTTCAGGATGGGTGATAGTCCTTCAAATCTAGAAGCGGGTCGTTTCATTAGGGTACTAAGTGAAATAAAAATAACACTTGCTTTCCTAACTCTTATGCCTCTCTATGTTTGTTAAATTCCTTGAAATCAAATGATTAAGGAAACTGCGGTTAAACGAGGATTGGAAAAATGCTCAACCAAACAGAGTAATTTGAATCTAGTGGACTTCCAATGCTTTCTAATATCATTTTTATATGTGCTTTACTTTCTCAACCAAAAAGAGAAATCTCAAATCTAGTGGGGATGATGAACGCTAAAATACTTGTTTTTCTTACATTATCTTCGTTCAAATTTGATTATGAAATATGAGCATTTACCATGTTTAAGTGAAAATTCGTGTTTTATTGAATTTTTGGGTTGAATTTCCTTTTTGTTATGATTTGATGCCCTTTGGCTATTTTTGAGTCATGTTTTGAAGGTTAGGGAAACTCGGGAGCCCATGAAGGTCATTTGCACTAACTTTCTCACCCCTGCCTATAAACCGAATTCAGACCAAATCAAAGATCTTCGAGTCACGGATGAAATTTGACAAGACGTCGAGCGACAAAACAAGTGGAAGGGCCTCATAAAGATGATGCACGAAGAAGGCACATGATGAGAGAATGACGTGCTAGCGATTCAACGTTGGGGCGAAGGAGAGTAACTCTGCTGGCGGTACTGGCCGTGGAGTGCCACTCTGCCTAGCAGTACCGGACATGGTATAACTTCCAGGATCACAACTCCACCGGAGATTTCCGCGCCTTGGGGTGCAGTATTCCCTAGCGATTCGGTCGATCTCCAATCTTCTGATGGACGTTTATATTCTAGCCACAACTTCCTTATAAGATTTCCAAACGAGGTGATTCAAGTAGCCACATGTAGCCGAGACAAAGAACTACAACTTTTTGCACGAAATCAAAGGTTGATTATAGATGAGGCACTCCCAAATTTTCTGGGAAGGTCGAGACGAGCATGTTTTAGTCGTTGGATTCAACATTTGAAGTAGTCAAGCGTTTTAATTAGCCAAATTACCATTTAATCTTACTAAAGGTCCATTTTCTATAGGATTTAGGGAAAATTGGTTAAAATTTCATTTATGTTACACATAATTAGTTACATATCCTTTATGTTTTGGCATTTGTTAAAATGACATCTAACTTACAAAAAATTGAATAAAATGCCCTACGACCGGATATTGCCTATAAATCAGTAGGCTACCGCTGAGGCGGCGCGGAACTTGATGATGTGGAATCATTTTTTACCCCCTCTTAACCAAAAATAGCAGTTAGCTCAAAAAAAAAGATAAAAATAATTCACTTTTGGGAGGGAAATTAACCTATTTCCCTCCAAACTCCACTGTTCTTACCCTTTATATAAAATGGGAAACACTTCAACTAACACTAATACATGGAAAACAAAACCCACTAATAGCCAACAAAAATCAACGATCAATTTTTAACCCACATGCACATCACAACAGTGAAAAACACCCATGATATTGCCAACATAATTTTTAGGTTGTTCTCATTCTCCTTTGTACTTTTCTGTAGATCTTCGACCATTTGTGCCAGCTCCATTATTTTCGCCTGTAGCTCCTGAAAGATTAGATTGTCTCTTACCCGTAGTGGCGGGTCAATCCATTCAAATAAAAATCACACCCACCTCTCTGAGATGATAGAAAAAAATAATAAATTAGCAAAAAAATAGAAAATGGATAATTCGATTGTTCATTCTTTCGAAAAATCTGAGAAAATTTTACTTACATTCCAATTTCGACAATCGTAGAACCGCCTCCCTCTATTCCCTTCTTTTCTAGTTTTGCATAGGACCGCTCTTAAACCGCAATCACATAATAGAGACCCTGTCGGTGACATGTTGGAGTACAACATTTTTTGTATAAAGGCTACTGTAGAAATTTGGTAAAATGTGATATTTTTAAATCTGCGTATGAAGAAGAAGTGATGTGGTTCTCTATTTTATATAAAGGGCAAGAAGACTGGAGTTTGGAGGGAAATAAATTAATTTTCCCTCCCAAAAGTGTAGATATTAGTTCAATTTCATCAAGTGGTTATGGTATGAAGTAGAGGTTTTGAGGATTCCAGAACTGGGCTTGAAGTGCAAGGAACCAGATCAAAGAACCGGGTTTTAGCCAAGATCAGAAAAAAGGTTAAAAGAAGAACCGGGTTTGAGGTGGTTATAACCGTCAATCACAATGGTTTTGTTCTGTTGCATGAGAAACCGTTGTGAAAGCCCCGCTGCAGCAGTTTGAAACAGCTTGAGTCAAAGTGGTTACAACTTCCTCAACTTCCAAATTCGAGCTTCAACACTTATATACATTGTAAACACTTGTAGTTGCGAGCTAGTAGACATAACTTTTTCTCTGTAAACATTACTCAATCAAGAGAATTAGATATCTAGGGTTTTCTGTTCCAGATTAGAGTTTGATTTGAGGTTTTGCTAGATTTCTGGATAATTCTTGTAATTGGTTGAATAGTGGAGTGAATTGAGGTGTATAGAACCTCCGTGGATGTAGATCATCTTTGATCGAACCACGTAAAGTCCCTGTGTTCATCATTTTCATTTATGTTCTTGGTTCGTTTGTGTTTGGCCGATTTCTTGTTGATTGTTCATCCAAATTCTGTTGTGTTTTTCTGTCTTGTGTGAGATTGTGTTTATCGTAACAAAAAGTGAATAAATTTTTATTTTTTTTGAAGCTAACTGCTGTTTTTTGTGAAGAGGGGGTAAAAAAATGGTTCCACATCATAAGGTCCCACACCACATCAACGGTAACCTACTGATTTACAGGAAATAATCGATCGCAGGGCATTTTATTCAACTTTTTGTAAGTTAGAGATGATTTTAACTAATGTCAAAACATAAAGGATCTGTAATTAATTATGTCAAACATAAATGACATTTTAATCGATTTTCCCTAGGATTTATATCTATTGAAATTTGTAAGGTTGGGGTATTAGAAATACCCCCTCCTCCTCTCTTTGTAAAGACTTTAACTTTTACTCTAGATTTCATTTTCTCTTTGTCTTACACTAGATTTTAAGATTTTCTCTTAGGGCCCTTGTCTGTCTTTCTCCATAATAAGACTCCTCACATATAATAAACATTTCCTTAATATTTTCTCTAGGGTTTCTCCTTCTTTGAAAGGGAAAATATAGTCTTCTGGTGGAGTCTTGCAAAAATACTCCAAGGAGTGTGACAACGTTGAAGATTTTTGAAGATATTAATGATATATACCATTATTGAACATTTCTTGCCCTTATCTCCTCTGTTTCTATTTTATTTAATTTCTTCCTTCATAATGTGGATGCTTTATTTATCTTTGTTGATTTGTGAGTAGTTTTTGTTGTTTCACGAAGCAAGGGAGTAGCCCAAGCTTCAGGGTTGATGATTTTAATTGATTATTGAATTTAATATGGGTTGTGATAATCGAGTGTTATGGTTTAATTATTATGCAATGATTCCTTAGGGTTTCTGTAATTAAGTTCACACACTTCACTAGTAGCTCGTCTTTCGGTAGCTTAAGAATGGGATTCTTGCTTGTGCATTTGGGAAATAATAGTTCAGCTCCTAGGCTTGAAAGTTGCTAGATATTCGAGGCTTACTCGCACTTGATCCTAAAATGAGATTAGGCATTAATAATCATGCCTTACAATATGCGGGTGGAGAACTAATTAGTAACGGATTTTTGGACAAGTTCACTTGACCAAAGATAGATGATCCATCCAAGAACTTCCAAAGTCCAAGATGCATGCTCTAAGCATAAGTTGTAGCATTTTGTTGGTTCTTTCGGTTTATCCATCAGACTGTGGGTGATAAGCTGAACTAAAGTTCAAGGTAGTCTCTAAAGCTTTATGTAGACTATTCCAGAACCTTGAATCCCAATAGGACACAATCTTCGTTCTCACTCCATGACGTCCATCTATTTGGTCTAACTAGAGGCAACTTAGTTGCTGAAGAGAGTATGTCATCTTGAAAGGAAGGAAGTGGGCTACCTTAGTGAGTTTATCCATTACAACCCGCACGACATCGTGTCTCTTAGGTCATTTGGGAAATCCCGCTATAAAGTCCATAAATTACTACAATAGCTTTGATGACTTTCCATACTTGACTTGTTGGCACACTAGGCATCGTCCTATGTAACGAGGTATGCTACGTTTCATGCTTCTCCACCAAGAACTAGTCCTTAGGTCTTAGTTTATGTTATTATCTCTTGGGTGAGCTGTGAAAGATGTGTCATGCGCTGAACTGGTCTTAAAAACCCCTAAAAACCTATCAAGTTAGGAAGGGCTTTCTTAGCCCGCAAATAAACGGGTTAAGACAGAGGTAGTATAAATCGATCCCACAAGGAGGATATTCCATAGGTCGCACTGAAGGTCTTTCGCAATATTAAATTAGGCACAATGGAAGTTTGAGAGTTTGATTACTACTACAAAATCATAAAATTAAGCAATTAAATAAATTAATGGATTACTCTCTACTAAAATAAATTTCCAAGGTCTGGTTTCATCCTAGACCTAGTATTCAGTTCTATTGAAAATCGATTAAATTAAGGATTGTGATGGAAGATCATGTTCCTAATCAGAAATCCAAGTAGAAAAACAAGAAGGATTCACCAAATTAGTCAATTACACCACAATTTACCCTAGTTTACAATTATTAAAGACCGATAACATAATTACTAGGCCAAGGGCAAGCAAATCAAGAATATTATCAAGCTAATCCTAAAATCCCCACCCCAGGTGAATGTTGCCTAGGAAGCAAGACCCTAGGACATCCATCTAGATCGATAATTATATTCTGGTTCTCCCGTCATCACCCATGGGCCCTCGAGAAGAACCGATATAACCTAGGTTAGCTATGACTAAGATATAACTTATACAATGCCACAACATCAATTCTAATATCAAACATTCCTAAAATCAATCATGTAATCAGAAGGAAAATGAACCCTAGGGTTGGGCTACTCCCAACCCTAGAAATCACTACTTACTACTTGCAACTCATAAATGCCATTAACTCCTCATCATCAATATAAGACATAAGTATTAAATAGAAGAAGAGGAAAATAATTAATGCAAAATATAATAAATGAAGAGAGAGAGAGAGAGAGAGAGAGAGATAGAGATTTCTTTGTCTTGAATGAATAAATATGAGAAATAGTCTGCAATCCTTGTTTATAGCATCCCCTATTTCATGCGTTAGCAATCCAAAGATTATGTGTTCAATGTTGAACACTTGATAAGTTTGTTATTCAAGTAGAATGACAACACATAATAGTTTTGGAGATATTTCCTAGCAGGGGTCAGGGCCGGCCCTGGGGCGGTCAAGGCAGTGCCGCCGCACCGGTTGCCCCTGCTAGCTAGGGCCCACAATTTTTTTTACTATTACTTTTATAATTTGTATATAAATTTGTAATATATATATTTCGGATGATAAAAACTTCAAGCGTCAATTGGTAGTGCAACCTAGCTGGTGATATACAAATTTTAAATATGAGGTTACGTGTTCTATTCTCCTCTATGACAAATAAGGCCTCCAAGCAGTGGCTTCAAATAGGGTTCCATCCTAATTCAACAGATAGGCTCTAAAGTAAACAAATAAAAGTTGTAGAAATTTGATAAAAGTTATTCAATAATCTCTATCCACATAAATTGAAGACTCATTTACATAAATTTATTTTGATAAGATTGACAAATAGATTGTTATAGATCTACTTTTTATGTCCAATCGATGAAAATTGTTTTCGATACAATGTTAACAAAATTTTAAGGGCCCCATTTTTCCGCACCAGACTCTTTAAAATATTGGACCGACTCTGGTAGGGGTTGAGCTAGAGTAGCAACCCTTCCTTGAACAGTTCAATGAAGATCTGTATCCAACTAAACTACGAGTGGTTCAAAAGGATATTATGACACAAGATTCCAATGAGGGTCAACATCTAGTGACAATAGGATCTATTCAAATTTCTCCATTGAAACATTACTGGAAAATACATGCTTGAATCTATGAGATTGCAAGGCATGTTTAATTATGAATCTCCAAAAATTTGAGAAATGAGTCGGAAGCATGAGTAGGATTCAGTGCCATCCTTGGAGGGATGAATAGATGAAAGTCAAGAAACCATTGTCTGATTTGTGTAATTATAGCGAGGATTGGGGGTTAGTTAATATTCTGTCGGACACAAATAAATCATGGACAAATGGTTCTCAAAAGGCTATTGAAACTTTTAAAGGGTGTGATCATAAATTAGTTAGGGAGTAACACTTAGTGTATGAGACTTCTCTTTGAAGACATTTCCTGCCAATGATGAGTGTTACTAGCATTTATCTTTACTTAACAAACTTTGAACTGGAATTGCGTTTTGAGTTGGTTAAGAGATTGTATTTCTTAGTGAAGAACTTGACCAATAAACAAATCCATACACCCTAAGAGGCTTATAGTCGAGGGCCGAGAAATAAAGTTTTTGGCCTAAGACAGTGCTCAAATAATGGTTATATGATATATTACGAAAGTAATAATTTCTTGAAACTTTGTCATGGTGAACGAATATTATTTAGAACTGATATACCATGAGAAAACTTGCAATCTAATCAAGTTTTCAGTGGAGCAATCACTTTTAGTATTCTGACTATTGAGAGATGGATTGTCTTATAACATGGAGTTGAAGGACATGGATAGGGCTACTTATAAAATAAGTAAAAGCTCCAAGGCATCATAAAGAGAACAACTCTGGATTATGCAATCATCGCTTGCGAAAGTTTCTGAATGATTCGAAATGGAAGTCCATGCATGAACTAATACTCTTATTGACTCAAGACGATGTTCTAATGCCATGTGTCTAATAACTTCTAAAGAGAATTTTATGATGTCCAAAGTACAATAGTCCAGTACTACTGGGAGCTAAAAATAACTATAAGATGTGTGCGCCTCAATGTAGACAAGGTCTAGTAACTAAATGTCCATTGAATCCTAGTGAAAGTATGTGTGTGCATTTAAAAAATTTCTTGTGATGTTGAAGATGCACTTTACAATTTCCCTGAAGTAGAAGAACTTTGATTTAAATGGCACAGTAAATAACACATACTCAGTACGGCGATGCAGATTAGAGAGTATATGTGTCCAAATAAGTTATTATTGCAAAATGCATGATCATCTTGGGGGGATGCGAATTAGGAGAGAATATATTTATTTTCACAATCGAAGTAAGCTTGGAGCTTATGCCTCTATTTAGTGCAAAGATGTTTTGGTTAAAGAAATTTCACTTATACAGGGGCAGTGGCTACTCACTCTCCACAGATGGGATGTTTCATATGAGAGACTCTAAATACTACAATATAACCAAATACATCACAATTGGACTTTATCTGAGATATTGTCACAAAGTGGGATAATTATGATATATTTATGTGTATTTATGCAAAGACGATTCATTCAACACTATGTCAGACAAGCTGAGAAATGATTGGCCCTCTCACAAAAGCAAATGATTCTAATGTCGATTAACATGGGAGATGAGTCTTGTACAAAATTCATTTAGTTGATTCCATACATGTCGTCTCAGTATGCTAAGATGAGATCTATGGTTGGTAACATCGGATTGAACTAGATATTCCTTTATTAAATTATAACTTATCATATAGTCAGATGTAGGTTTTCTTGAGTTAGATATTGACTAGAGGACGTCAAAGGAGAAACCTTAGGTAGGTGATGAAAAACACTTTAACCAATATCTGTACAATATGTTTAGTGTAGGACATATGCTTTCTTCAGGGCAATGACATATTGTTACTTGCACTTCAAATGTGTTTTCTTGTGTGAGCCTCATAGTATGCCCCTATGACTTTTTTTCTATATCTTCACTCTTTATCTTAGTGTTGCTACTTTAGCATGTACCAATTTACCTGGAATTAATCTTGTCATACGAGAAATGTATAGGGAATAAGATATATCGCTTAGTGATTCACTGGCGCCAATTGTGTTCAAGGAACGTATAGTGATTTCGAAATAAAGATGAATCGGGTATGCTACTTCAAAGTTAAGGGACAAGGAGGCATTGATTCTCCGCGTTACGTAATGAGTCTGCGACATAGCAAGTTGTTATCCTTAATTATTTTATATGTTGATCTTCCATACACCTTAACCAGTGAATATCCTTATGCTCTTGAGTTACTCGTGGGTCACACAATCCATTTGCTAGTATGATTTTTGTGAGATTAGAAAGATCACAGTGGAATAAAGTTCAAACCTCATGGGCACGTGGGGGTGTTGAAATGACTTGGGTCAATGCACCTAGTCAAAGTGCGTCCATGTGGACTGGTCTGATCAATAAAAGTTCATAATTACAGGATCCCCACAAATAAGCTAAATATGGTTCAATAAGTTAAATTATTATATTTAAAAAGCAGCACGTAAACTTGTTCAACAATTTGTATCATCATGAAAATGTACCTTATGGAATGTGTGAATAATTAATAAAATGTAACTTATTGCGACAGAGATGGAAAGTGACATCCAAAAGTATATGGTTGACTTGATTTTGGGGAAAAGAATATAAAGTCACAAGAGTGGGGATGGCTTCTTTGTTTCTTCTTTCCCTTTTGGTTTACCTTTTAAGATGTTGTTAATTATTGAAAACTAAAAATCCATGTATTGATGTTAGTATAGGTTATGCGAACGGAAGCAATGGTAGTTTATGAGAATAATTGAGTATAATAAGTTTAAATGAGCTGGATTCATTAAAGGGGAGGGGGGAGGCGTACATGAAGTTAATGGTATTAGGAAATGTGGCCCCAAGACAGAAAACACAATCACCAAAACTTATACGCACAATAAATATAGAGATGGAGATTTAATTTAATTTAATAAATAAAAGGAGCGTGAGCCTGAGCGTGGGGTTTAGATCAAAGGACTGTGTGTCGGTCCGCTTGCTCTATTAACTTATGAGACTACCACAACAATTAATACTATATATATATTCTCAAATAAATCTTCCTAACCCACATCTTCATGTTTTCCATATTTATAAATATTCATAATAAAAATCTGAAATTTTATCTATGTACCAAGTGCATGTGGGATTTCAGTTTTGCTTCAATATAGTATTACCATCATTGCTATGTTAACAACGAAAAAATGTTGAACCAAAGAATGCAGAAATTATATCATAAAAAAGATGTGAATGTAGTTCCATTCGTGCAACTGTATTCATACAGATAACGATAGGATAAATTTTTATATAGTATACTCATAGTGATAACGATAAGACATGTTTTAATTTATAACAATACCTATTAAGATAAGACATGTTTTAATTTTATCTTTTTTCTATTTTTCTTTATAATAGTTAATCAATTAAAATATCTTTTATTTATTTCTCATTCAAATTGTTGAATTGTGTCTTGAATCTGAGTTTATCCTGAAGATGGCTGGTTAAGGCTGTGGATGCTGGGGATTCAACGCGATCACGTCCAGTGGGATGCGACCGTGACAGAAGGTTGGACACGGCCGTGACAAATTGTGTTTGCTGAAGACGTCCAGAGCTGGACTCGGAACACGGCCGCATCCGTAAGTCGATCTTAGTTGTAATTTTGGCCTGTTTGAGGCCCAACTAATTAGAGGTTATATCCAATATCACTAATTAGATTTAGAGCTAATCTGAATCAGTTAATAATGTATGTCTGGTCATCTATAACTCTGAAGAACATTTAAATAATAGAATTTATTTCTTCTGTCCGTAAATGTAACTAACACATTGTTAGTGAACCCCGTTAACTCTGATTGTCGTTTTATTTTCGCGTTTATGTATTCTTTCTCACATTTGTTTCAGCATAAATTCAGATGTTCAGGATCCAAGCTATTCTACGAGTATAAGTGGAGGTCTTATATATTGTTTCAGATGTTTAACTAGATGAAATAGCAGGAAAATCTTTTCTACCGTATTTGTGAATTAATGGTTTGTGTTGTGTGTTTTTATTAGTACACACTCTACCTGTGTAATATACAAATCCTTGAAATCCTCAAGATAAAAAAAATAAAAAAAAAATCCAATGGATATTTTAATTTACACCACAATAATCTGCACATTTATTTTATACAGCACAAAGTATTTCAAAAACATATTTATTTTTATAAACATACCACTCAATACCTATTATATCCTTGAGAAAAAAGAAAACAAACCCTGATCGTCTAACCTTCTTATCCAAACTCAAAAGTGTGATTCTTAAAAATCGAAATTGTCCAAATGATAAATGAATTGCTTAAATCAAAACATAAAAATACTTATATGTGTGAAGCCCCTTGGGTGATGGAATGGTAAAAAGTAAAAACATATGTGTGATGCTGTCTAAACCTAATTAAATCTTGTCATTACTATTCAAATTTTGCTGCTCCGACGGTGCTGCTAATGAAAAGTCAAAACTTGGCGAATGGAAGGATAAGGTAGTCATTTAATATAAGACTATTTTTGTCCAAAATATATATATGTGGATGTGGTCTGGAGAGAATTATTTTGAAAAATATGAAAAGAAACAATAATTGGTTTAGGTCTTGTTTATAATGTAAATAGGGGCTTTCGAGCGAGTGTGAGCCATATATAAATATGATGCAAATTGCGCACGTAGGGGAGCTGATTTTTGTCGACGACTACACAACACATGAAGGAAAATATTTAATGTAAAATTATGGTAGTGATGTGGCTGTGGACAAGTTATAACAAATAATTGAAAGCCCAATTATTCCAATGATGAGATCAATTTTTCCCTGCACCGACTCCTGCTACAAATCTCTGCAAACATGTATGCATCTTATTATCCACAAAAATATTCAACATAAGCCTCTCCCAATGCATTCCTTTCTAGCTTCCCGGTCGTAGGGTTGCTCAATTTGATGTTTCATTTCATTTGTTTTTTACAATTTCGAACAACAAAAATACTTACACATAGTAACACAGTGCTCACCAATTAAAAATATAAATAATATTTCTTTTGTCAAACTAAGATAGTAGAATTCACAATTCTTTCAACGTTATAACTCGTGATAGGTGGTTGTTAAAGACTAGCTACTCAAAATTAACTAGGGGATCAAACATTTTTTTTTTTTTTTTTTTTGTATTACAGTACAATAATGATTGAGAGAAGCTTAATAAGATTTTATCTCTGATATATGACCTGAATTACAAAGGGTTCTACCAAATGAGCTAAATATAAATTCAAAAAGACATTCACAAATGTAAGGTTGTGATTGGATTGATTGGTTTGAAATGAATGGATTTAGAATCAATGAATCTCAAATCCACTTGAGATAGAGGGGATTTGAAATCCACTCAAACCCTTCAAAAAATAACTCAAAATGAAATCATGAATTTACAAATCCATGGTAATCCAAATTTATGGTAATCCTTGTTGGGACCCATAGACCCATATTCATCCATAGGGGCAAGTAAAAATAACAGAGAAATAAAACAATAATAAACACAACCGACAACCCACAACCCACAAAAATATTCACACATATTCTCTCTCTCTCTCTCTCTCTCTCTCTCTCTCTCTCTCTCTCTCTCTGTACAGACGATCAGAAGGTGTAGATTCCTTCTTCCAACCGCGGTGTCACTTCGGCCTCAGCTTATGACCATTTTCAGCCAAAATATGCGAAGCCTTTTTGGGGTATTTGGATTTGGGATAATCACATTCCACTTTGCGATCATATGTTTCTTGGCGAGCGATTCATAACAAGCTCCCAACTTGGGACGTTCTTCAGTCATGAAGCTTTCATGAACCTTCTCTTCAATGTCCATTATGCTGTCAAGCCGAGGAGTCTCTTGACCATATTCTCATTTCTTGTGCATTTTCTTCTACAATTTTGTATAAGATTTTGTGGGCTTTTAATGTTACCATTGATTTGCAGGACAACTTCCATGGTTTTATTCTGCAGGCAATGAAGGTTAATATGGGGTCGCAACTTTTGGCCATTTGGTGAGCTGTTGTAGTTACTTATATTTGGAGCATGTGGGCGAATCGAAATGGAGCAATGTTCAATGACATATATTTTTCCCCTACCTAGGTCATTTCTTTTATCTGGACAGCCTTGAGTGAATCGACCAAATTCCGAAAAGGCTTCATGGACAACTCGTCTACGGAACTTCTATGTTTGCGAAGGCTTTGGAGTCAGCCTAACATCAGGCCACCGAATACGGTTACTTCGGTCTTTTGGTTTCTGCCTTGCCCTGGTTGGGTAAAGATTAATGTGGACGGTAGTGGCACCGGAGCACCAGGTTTGTTATACGGAGGAGGGGTTTTCCGAGGGTATGGAGGTATGGTTTTAGGAGCTTTTTCTACTTCCTTTGGTTTGGGCTATGCCTTTGAAACAGAGTTAGAGACTGTCATTTTAGCCTTGGAAGAGGCTTTTGATCGGTGTTGGTAGCGGATTTGGATAGAAAGTGATTCCTCTATGGCGATTCACTTACTTAACACACGGACGGAGGATGATCCTTGGCGACTCAAGTCTCGGTGGCTGCAAGTCTTACATCGTTTATGCTTTATGAAATTCAAGTTTAGTCATATTTATAGGGAAGGCAATCAGACAGCCGATGCTTTTGTCAAAGCTCCACATTCCTTTCACATGGTTCGATCACCTCCCGCATTACATCGCTCAACTTGCGAATTGGGATATTTATCTAGAATTTTCTAGAGTTATGTCATAGCAGGTTGGTACTCTTTTTCCCACTGGGTTTTGCCATACGTGGGTTTTAACAAGGCCAGGCCTTTTTTTCAGACTTAGCTATTGGGCTGTAGTAGCAAGTCTTTTATCTTGTTATTTCGTAAGGGAATGTCCATACTTTTTTCTATCTCTTTTTTGTATTTTGCTACCTTTTATGGTTTTATATTATATGCCTATTACCCCTCTCTCTCTCTCTCTCACTCACTCTCATCTGGGCCCAATCCCACCATACTATTACAAATCTTTATGACTCACATCCACCTCCCAACTTTGGATAATAGAGAATACAAGAAACAAATTTAAGAAGAATCAAATGCAAGATTCAAGTGCATTTTATTGGTGCACATGAAATCAAAACTAAGGGATCTTTTAAATAATCAAGAAGTCCTCAATCTTTGATCTCAAAACCAATGTGGGACAAACATCTCTTAAATACTCATAAGAGATCACCACCCCCTTCTCACAAAGCAATGTGATATCAATCTTCTTTAACTTTTGTCACCAAAACCCAACAATCCAAACAACAGCAATGGATATAAGCCTATAAATTGCAAATTGATAAAATCACTGCTAATGTGTCAAGAAGAGCTGATGTGGACAGCCACCATGGAGGACAAGCTGAGATGTTGTCTTATGCTGAAGTCTTGATGAGAAAGCAAAGTGAAAATGGTCAAACAAGCCGTTGTAAATCTGGCAAGTAAGACAAAGCAACTGCAACTCATAGTACAACACATTAATGAGTCTTAAATGCTGAAGTTGTACTGTTTGTCTTGTGTTTTGTACTATTTTTCTGATGTTTTGTACTATTTGTTTGGTGTTAGAGATAGCTGGCTATTGTGGTTTTGGTATATATATGTAGTTGTTGAAAGAGCCACGGAAGATCCAAGCTGATCAGTCCAAGCTAAATCGACGGAAATTTTGCAAGTACCACGAATCAGCTAGAAATAATACAAATGAATGTCGTGATCTGATTTCACAACTATACGCTTTATATGTAGATGGAAAACTGGAGCGATTTATAATACCGAAACCAGCGGTCCGCAATCAACGACAAAGAGTAGCTGATCCCATACCACCTAGACTGCTTGTAGAAAGAACGGCACCAAGACTGCCGATTGAAAGAATAGCCCTTCCTCAGCGAAATGGAGCGGATCCCGACAAAAATCCACCACAAGAGATCTTGATGATGGGTCAGGTTGGCGATCCATATGACCAATACAGTAAGAGGTCCAGAAGGTCGTAATTACGTGCAGCGCAGAAGAGTTATCAAAATGGCCCGCCGATGTACAGGTTCCGACCGGATGATGCTTATCCATGTAATAGTCCAACTCCGACGTTTTATCCCCAAAGATCATCTAACCCGGAGCGGGATGAGGTGGGCCCATCTAATAATCAGGCCTCGGAGCCGGACATCGATATTATAATGCAGCAAGCACAATTTGGACATGATAGGGAGGTCCAAGAATCTGCGACCATAAACCAGGATATTCATTTCTCAAACGAAGATGCCAGCAGTCTAGTCTTACCTCATAATAATGTATTGGTGATCGCAGTAAAAATTAACAGAACATTGGTCCGTCAAACAATGGTGGACACTGGGAGTTATGGCAACGTCTTGTTCCTCAATACATTCAAAAGACTGGGCCAACTTCATTCGTACTTGGAGCCTTGTCCTGAAGTGATTCGAGGATTCAGAGTAGGATTGGTCCGCCCCATAGGACAGATAACATTGCCAGTTCAACTCGAAGAGAATGGTTGAGGTATTTCCCACAACTTAACTTTTAAGGTTGTAGATCAACCATCGATCTACAACTGTATGATGGGAAGACCGTGCCTGATGGCTTACAAAGCAGCAATATTTATCTATCATTACTGCATGAAGTATCCAAGCTCAGACAGAGAAATCACCGTGAAAGGCGACCAAGTAAATGCTCACGAATGCACCTACAACATCCAACCATACGAGCTTAACATGATGGAACCATTATGTATGGAGACCGAAGAAAGATCCCAGTCCTTGCCAAATTTCCCGGGTTTAGGGGACTTGGAATGGGAGCATATTGATCCCCGAAAAGCCCCAAAATGGAGATTGAAGTTGTTATTGGAGCAAAGCTCAGGAACCGGAACGAACATTGCTACTGGACTTTTTGAAGAATAATCTGGATGTCTTGGCTTGGTCTCTCGAGGACATGGTGGGTATAGACCATGAAGTAATCACCCACCGATTGAATATAAACCCTGGAGCCCAACCAGTTAGACAAAAGCGCCGCCGTTTCAGTCAAGAAAAATACGACGCACTTGAGTGCGAGGTACAAAAGTTGTTTGCGAACGGTGTAGTACGGGAGGTATTCTACCCCCGAATGGATAGCGAATCATGTCCTTGTCATAAAACCAAACCTAACCTGGCGCATGCGTATAGATTTTACGGACTTAAATAAAGCATGTCTGAAGGACAGTTTTCCACTCCCCCACATCGACCAGTTGGTAAATGCAACTGCACGCCATGAGATAATGAGCTTCATGGATGCCTTCTCGGGGTATCATCAGATACCAATGCATCCCGAAGATCAGGAGAATACCGCTTTCGTCACAAACAGTGGATTATTTTGCTGGACAAAGATGCCATTTGACCTAAAAAACGCTGGGGCGACCTACCAGCGATTGGTGAAAAAAATGTTTGGCCGACAGATTGAGAAAACGGTGGAGGTATACATTGATGATATGCTGGTAAAAAGTCAACACAAAGTCGATCATGTGCCACACTTGGCGGAGGCTTTTGCGATCTTAAGAAAGTTCCGAATGAAGCTAAATCTAAAAAAATGTGCATTCAGGGTGGCTTCCGGAAAATTTTTAGGATTCATTGTGAGCGAAAGAGGGTTGAGGCCAACCCACGGAAGATACAGGCTATATTGGATTGCAACCACCACGAAAAATAAAAGATGTACAATCCCTCGCGGGTAAGGTAGCTGCCTTGGCCCGGTTCATCTGCAAATCCTCTGAAAGGTGTAAGCATTTCTTTCAGGCGATAAAGAAGGGAAGAGTGCTAGCTTGGGATGTTCAGTGCGCTAAAGCTTTAGAAAAATAGAAGGAATTTTTGCAATCGCCACCGCTCTTGTCGAAGGCCTTAGACGGAGAGAAGCTCAATTTATACCTTGCTATATCCAATGAGACCGTGAGTGCGGTCTTTGTTCGAACTCAAGAAGCATATCAACATCCAATCTATTATGTGAGCCAAGCGTTACATGAAGCTGAGATACGGTACACCGCCGTTGAGAAATTAGCCTACGCACTGGTGATTGCTGCTCGGAAACTAAGGCCTTATTTCTACGAGCATGCCGTAGAGGTTCTCACTAACTATCCCCTATGACAGATTCTACAGAAACCTGATACTACTGGTAGATTGTTAAAGTGGGCGGTCGAGCTCGGGCAATTTGACATACAGTATGCCCCCGCACCACCATCAAAGGGCAGGCCCTGGATGATTTCATCCTGGAATTCACTCCAGCAATGGACATGCAAACGACTGAAGAGGATTCGTGGGAAGTTTATGTGGACGTGTCATCGACCGCCCAACAAGACAGAGCCGGAGTGGTACTCTTAAGTCCACAAAAGCAGTATCTCAGCTGAATTATATGGTTCGACTTCAAGGCTACCAACAACGAAGTAGCGTATGAAGCGATCATCTATGGAATGAATATTGCCAGGTCCTTGGGCAGCAACAAGGTAAGGATCTATGACGTTTCTCAGTTGGTAATTCACGAGAAAATGGAGATTATGAAGCAAAAGAAGAGAATATGATAAGATATTTAAATATTGTACGAGAGAAGGAAAAATAGTTCCATAAGATCGAGTTCCAGCGAATTATGAGGCCACATCAGAAGGAGCAGAGAACTTATCTTCAGTAAAATTCCTTCGGACAGAGACCCCGTTTATCCAACAAGAAGAATCAATGCAAACTGAAGAAGGCTAGGAAGGATGGATGGCTCCGATTGAGCGCTACCTCAAGACCGGGGATCTTTCACCACACCGCTTGGAGGCTCACCAACTCCGAATACGGTCAGCTCATTACACCGTGCTTGATGGAGTTCTTTATAAGAGAGGGTACGCTATGCCACTGTTAAAGTGCGTCCAAGAATCCGAGCAACCGTATGCTATGGCGGAGGTCAATGAGGGAGTTTGTGGAAATCATACGGACGGACAATCCCTCGCATAGAAAATAAAGGGACAGGGCTATTTTTTGCCAACACTCAAGAAGGATGCAATCCGATATGCCAGGTCGTGCCCACAATGCCAAAAACATGCACCCTTTATTCGACTCCGCCCAGAACAAATAAGGTCCGTTCGAAGCCCATGGCCCTTTGCGAAATGAGAAATTGACCTCATAAGCCCCTTTCTAAAAGCTAAGACAGGATTTACACAAGCAATCATAGCGGTCGATTACTTTACAAAATGGGCAGAAGATGAGGCTTTGGCAAAGATCACCCATAAAAAAGTTGAGGATTTCATCTGGACGAATATAATTTGCCGATTCGGAGTACCAACTTCATTTGTAACTGATAACGAAAAGTAATTTGACAATCAACCGTTCAGAAGCTTTTGTGCCGACCTACATATCAAAGCCTATTTTACAACGTCATATCACCCCCAATCAAACGGACAAGTCGAAGCGGTCAACAAGGTCCTGAAGCACACATTGAAGACCCGCCTGACAGAAAAGAAGGGATATTGGGCAGAGCTTCCGGGCGTTCTATGGTCATACCGAACGACGCATAGATCGTCTACAGGAGAAACCCCTTTTAGTTTGGTCTATGGCACAAAGGATGTCATTCCTGTAGAAATAGGGTCTTCAACCCTAAGGATAACACACTTCGAGGATCGCAACAGCGATGAAGGAATACAAACTCAACTATACTTCCTTGAGGAACGGCGATTAGAAGCAGAAAATCGAAATATCACATACAAATGGTGTTTGGAGAGGTATCACAATAAACAAGTCAAAATCCGAGAATTCCAAGTAAGCGATCTGGTCATGAAGAAGGTCCATCCACCAGCTCAACCAGGAGTGTTCAGTCCAAATTGGGAAGGACATTACAAGGTCGTCCGGTGTGTCTCGAACGGGGCTTACGAGTTGGAAGATTTAAGCGGCAAGAGATTACCCCACCCATGGAATGCTCTACACCTAAAAAAGTATTACCAATAGAAAACCCGATGTACAAATACCTTGTAAAAAGTAAGAACTTGTAAATAAAGTGTGTTTTTCTGTCCCAATTTACTTCCGAAAAACCCGATGTACAAATACCTTGTAAAAAGTAAGAACTTGTAAATAAAGTGTGTTTTTTCTGTCCTAATTTACTTCCAAAGCTCAAAAGACTCATCTAAGGACGAGCACAAAAGACTCGTCTAAGGACGAGCATAAAAGACTTATAAAAAAGATGAGCGCAAAAAGACTCATCCAAGAGATGAGCAGAAGCGGACACAACCAAAAGGTACACACAGAAAATTTGCTCAACAAAAAGCACGATATATGTATATAAGTAAAGTCACATTGCAAAGAAAAATTTCATTAAAGTAAAATTAGTTATACAAAACGTATAAAGCATAAAAAAAAAGAGGTTAAGGCACTTCAGGAGTCCCGGACGGTAGAGCGGCTCAAGGCCCTCAAGATCTTTAGCAATCGGGCGACCACCAAACAAAGCCCAATCATCATCATCCAACACTTCCTTATGGGAGTTTCTTGTGATGAAACGACCCAGACTTCTTCGAAGACCTGTAAGGTCGACCCCCTGCTCAGACAACACCCTAGCTATGCCCATGTAAGCCTGAACGAAAGCAATGTTGGCCCAAACAACCCCCTCAGTTTCAGCATAAGCCTTGACCGCTGCAGCAATGGCCTTCTCCCCTTCAGATCGCTCCGCTGATCTGGCCTCCTCAACCTTTGACGCCATTTCAGCTTCCTGCTTTTTTAGAATTTCTTCAAGTTCAGCCTTGGCAGTCAAGGCCTCTATCTTGGAAGCAACAGCTTCAACGATCAAGAGTTATGAAGCAGCAAGCTCAGCAAGGGCTCGATCATTTTCCTCCTTAAGGTGGGCCACTTCAGCCTCAGCAGCTTTCCGCTTGCTCTGTTCTTCATTATAAAGCTCACAGGCCTTTGTCACTACTGGGTTAGACAAAGGATCTTTGGAAACTTCAGCCTGAGCCGACATCAGGAAGTTTAAAGACCGCCCAAGGTGGACAGCTGCGGCCTTCATCTTCGCGCCGAAAGTGAGCATGGACTCTATATCAAAAAGGTTCTTTGTCCAGCATTTGGCGGGAAGCTTCGTAGCACCCTGCAAATAGGGAGGCATGGCCTCAAAGCTTGCGCGATCAGGGGAACAGGATCGTGGATAGTTCCTCAAGAAAGAGGGCTACCTCTCACCAACAACTCCCCGCTTCTCTAAAATAGCAACCTTCTTGTTGTCCCATCCCGAATAAGAAGAATCTGGAAGTTGGACGGAGCTGGGGGTCCGGGCGGACACCTTGGAGTGAGACCATTTGGGACCATAATGGGCCAACTCTTCAACAGAAGGCCTTTTTCTTTGAACGGTCTCAGTAACCATCTCGTTAACCGGAGCAGCAGTAGTTCCTTCGACGGTCGTAGGAACCTTTGAAGGATCCCTCGAAATCACAGCAGCTGATCGGCCGCCTTGCCCCAAGGACCCTATCCCTTGGGAGGCCTCGGATTCCACCTCTTCAACTCGGCCCTCCAGAAAAACCTTTCTTGCACCGACATCTCTTTAAATGACATGAGCAAAAATGGCTTAGTCATCACCTCGGGCTTAGATCGATCACCACCTGCGACCGCACTGATTAGTGTAAAGTTCAACGGTTCACCAACCATTGGAGGAGGAATACTAAAATCTGTGGGCCATACAGAACGAAAATTAATTAAAACGTGTACATGAAGGTTAATAAGAAAAAAATTAATACAATTCGCCAATCATGTCAACCGCATACCAAGATCGGTTGGAAGAGTACGGTGAGGAGTGATTAAGAGCCTGCAGTCGCGAAGCTTCTTCTGTGTTGTATACACTAAGACGTCGAAAGACCTGTTCTGATTTTTAGCCCGAAGCTCTTTCAAGTTCTTCTTGAATTCTCTCGATGGAACCACAGTTCTACTACGATCTACCAAATAAAAGAAAGGGGGGGAGTAAGATCCGCACAGCTTATGAACGAAAAAGATATGCAAAAATGTACCACGACAAAAAGAGTAATCAGTAGGGATAAGAACACGATCGTAATGATTGTCTTGATCGACCGTGGCTGGAGACGCCCAATCGCCTCCCACAAAAAAAACCAATTTCTCCTTCCAACCAGAGACCGAGTCCTTTAGGTGACCGATCAGTTTTTGCCCATTACGTGGAGTTACGTAATACCATCCCGGAAGAGAGCGGTCGCGCTCCACCAAGATGTAAATATTACCCATCTCTTCAGGAGTTGGGGTAGGAAGTCCATTAGACCGAAAAAGGGAAACGGTGGCGAAAAGAGTATACCAACCGTTCGCGACTAGCTGAGATGGAGCGACCCTCAAAACCGCAAATAAGTGCTAAGGATCGCTGGCACAGGGAACCGGATTCCTCCTTTCAAAGACCACAGTGTTACCGCAACACATTCCTTTAGCGGTTGATCCGCTCTCTCCTGAGGGTCTGGGATATGGAAACGAACATTCCTAGGGACTTCCGCCGCAATAGCAGCATCAAACAGCTCATCTACAATTACTTAGCTCACGAATTCACTTGCACCAAACTGGGACCGATCGTCCAAAGGTCTGATTGGCGGCCGCCTTGTTGAATCTAAATCAAAATTGGGCAGACGAACGCCTTTCCCAAGCACAAGATCTTTTGGAAATCTCCAAAAAGGGAAACTTGCTACAGAGTCGCATAAATCTAAGCCTTTGTCCCAAACAACATCGTCCTTCGGTTCAGACTCTATAGGAGTGGATTCAGCTTCTCCATTGCCTTGACGATCCAGACCTAAACTCTTCTCTGATTCGTCCGCGAACGCAGCAACTTCCTCTTCATTTACAGTCGTAGGGGTCTCTAGAAGCTGATTCACCCGATGAAATGCATCAGCATAATTTCCTTCCAAAGCCCGTTTAGTTTCCTCGTTAGTATATCCAGCTCCTCTCAAATCCCTAATATATTTCGCCCTTTCCTCAGATATCTACATACCCCAGTCAAAATCAGAAACACTAACCTTCTCCTCTGTACCCTCAAAACTAGATTCATCATGGGATTCCTCAAGGGCATTTCGGAACTCCCTTTCACTAATCGTTTCAGGGGAAGAAAATTGGAACCAGAACCTGCCAAGGACATGTGTACCAAATAAACAAAAGACAAAAGAAGCAGTTACCTTAAACAGCTACGAACGGTCTTCAGTCAAAATCCAACCAGCTACTGAACAGCAGAAAACGCAAACGATGGTAAAAAATCACTTTAGGAAGGTAAAAAATAAGTCAAATTGGAAACTATTTATAGTAAGAGTAATTCCACAAAATCAACGGTCCAGATCAAAAAAACACCCACGACTGTGATGCAACCACAACAACAAACCAATTACAGTGTGACACTTGTCCACGTGTGTGACACATGCGCCCAAACGAAACGTTGCACCCAAAAAGGTGAAACATCAACTCTCCCACGTCATGAGCGATCAATGACGTGTCCTCAAAACTCCCTCCAGACCAAAATTCAAATTTCGAAATGATCGTTTTCCCGCCTACAAAAAAAAAAACAAAAAAACAAAAAAAACAAACAACAGCGAAAAGAGTTAGAAGACCGTCATAATGTACTCCGCTCTCCAAACTAGGGGGGCACTTGTGGACATCATTATCTAAGACGGATAATGGACCTTGATTAATGAGAATCGAGCAAGACCCGCCTGAATAAGCGGCAGTGAGATCGGTTCGATACTAGACCATAGACACACATTTCAGGGGTCCTTGACCAAAAACAGTAACTATATTCCTCTTACGACCGCATCAAAGTTTGATCGTGGGACCGTTCGTCTTTAAAGTCATTTTGGACTCTTGGCATCGATCTTGACCGTAGACCACCGTCATCATTATTGCATCAGGAGAACACATGGACAAAATGATCCTCTAGCTTGGCAAAGAAGAGACACGTGGACATAACCCACCTGGCATCGACTATGACACCTGGCGGATACTTGGCAATCATGCAAGAGTAGCTTCCAAAAGCTATAAATACCCCCATCAACCCCCATTGTAAAAGGGTATCAGAAAATAGAGAGAGAGAGAGAAAAATTGTAAGAGAAGTAAAAAAGACGAAAGAACTATTGTATTACGGCTGAGACTGTAAAATCCCAAATTATCAATAAAGATATCTTACTTCGCCATCAATGTATAAATATTTTTACAACTTTACATGATCGACCGTCGGACCTGTCAAGATTTTGTGGTAGCGGTCCACGCCTAGAACAACCATTTAATTCTTTAACCATCTCAATTAGTCAAGCTGCTTAAGACGACCCATCCACAACTACTAATGGCATACGTTCGTAACGATTATGTATTATGACATTTACCTAGCAATAATTATGCGATTAACTACCTAGGTGATCAATCTAAGCAACAATGCACATAAGAAATTAAATAAGCCCGAATAACATAAAATGTTCCAATACTTAAACCTTCAAACAATTACTGTAAGAATTACAAGAGATCCGAACTAGGGTTTGTCATCGATTAAGGACTGAAATAACGACTAGCCGCTCATGGCGACGACAAAAGACATAATTGAATTAAAAAGTATAAACATAAACAAACTAGAAAAAACATTAAAAAAATGCCGATTCTTTGGTTGCTCGTTTTCTCCGGAATCCTCTCCAACCAAAGTCCAAGTCTAATTTTTGGACCTAGGGACTAAGTTAGGGTTTAATTGGGCTCAAAATAGGAATCCTCGTAGCAAAACAATTTAAATCCCTTTTCTAATTTTCACGACCGCGCATGTAAGTCGCGGCAGCACTCGTCTCCGCATAGCCTGGTCACGGCCGCGCAGATGGGTTGCGGCCGCGGAGAGTTCATAGGCATTTTAGCCTGTTCTATCACACTTTTGTCACGACCGCAAAAGTAGGTCGTGGCCGCGACTACGACTGGCTTCTTCGCAGTTGGCTCGATTTTTCTCCATTTTGGACTTCCAGGGACTCGTTCTTTCGTCCATCCTTAGCTAAATCAACTATTTGGCCATAAATCACCCGAATAATCTCAAAAGCAAGTCCACCAACATCAAATAGTCCAATAATATAAAACTAAGCCAATCACAGTCAATTATGCATGCAAATGTCATTAAATGGACAATAAATCGACCTAATATGCATGCATAAACACGTATACAAAAATCCCCCAAACTTAAACCTTTGTTTGTCCCGAACAAATTAAAACAAAGCAAAGCAAACAACAAGACATGTGTTAAGGCGATTTAGGTGGTGATTCCAGTTATAGACCAGTTTTCAAAAAAGCAAGACAACATGATAAAAATGAGCATATATAACATAGCAACATCAACTACTCTCGAGACTTGCAACATTCAACAATTGATCCTTTCCGAGCAAGTGTATCACTCATCTCTCAAGTGTAAAAAGTAAGCTATATTTTCACTCACATTGACTTATACGCAATGACTACCGTATGCTTGCTAAGTATCTAAATTAGATCCCGTACTCGACATATGGGTCAAAGAATAGAAAAGGTCTGGGTACCACTTTTTCGAGACTATACAATTTTTCGAAACAATTTATCAATTAAGCACTTCTATTTCTAGCCTCTCCTTAAGAAAAACAAAACACGTATGTACATCCGATTTTTTCTTTCTCTTTTTTTGCTTTTCGATATATATATATAATTTTTTTTTTTTCAAAACACAACTATGAATTCAAAAAAAAATCTAGGGAAGGATAATCTTTTCTTACTTCTTTGCCTATCAAGTATTCATTTCACCCTTTACAAATCCCATCAACTAACCTACTTTTATTCCAAAAATGCTACCCGAACTACCTTCCAATCCTCCTCCCTCTTACTTAATTAGTCTAAATAAGGCCAAAGGTCATATCAAAGGATATTTGACTTGGAACTCCGGGCTATCAAACAAAAAGCTAAAATCTCAAGTGGCTGACTAAGAATTTTCAAATTTCGGTAAAAAGAGATAACACTTTTAAAGCTAAACAAAAAGGCTATAGATCAAGAACTTCCTAAAATAATCTTCTAAGCCATACTGACACATTCTTAATAAAGATGCAAGGCAAGTTCTAGAGTCAATTACGTATAAACAACGAAATCCACACCAAAAGAATTATGCAATTTACTCCAAAGTTAGGAGTACACAATTAGGTTCAAATATCTCACAGGGCAATATGTGATCAAATTTTTAAGTCCAAGCTCATTTTTTTCTCAATCACTTGTCATGCTCTATTATGTGCCATTTTTTTTTCAAAATTTTAACAAAAATCATTTTTAACTCATCGTCAACTTATCATTTTCTTAGTTTTTTCTCTTTTTCCAATAAACATCAACAATCCCGATTTTTCTTTCATGACACAATCCTAGACTCAACAAGCTAAAAGACATAAAAGTACTAGACTCATAAACAAAATGCAAAAAAAAAAAAAAAAAAAAAAAATACTAAATTGAACTAAACATGACTTTAGATACAATTCATGGCTCACAGGCCGATCAACCAAGCAATTGGCTCACATGTCATAAAACCAACAGCTTACAGGCCAACAAAAACAAACAAACAAGCAAGCAAAAACAATTGGCATAAAGCATAAATACAAGAAAATAAAGCTCAAAAGCGGCCAAGTCGTCCTACTTACACCCCCTCCCCAAAACATGGTTGAAAACAAAAGTTTGGGGGGGGGGGGGGGAAATAGTGGTACGGCTTGTTGCTTACTTATAGTGCTACTACTGAGGTGGTGGTGGAGGTGGGTGACCCCCTTGTCCCCAATAGGACTGCATTTGCTTCCACTGCTCCTCCTATGGCTGCTGCCATTCAAGCTGTTGTTGCTGCCATGTAAGTTGCTGCTGCTACCAAGATTCAACTTGGTTCCACCTATTGTCCTCAAGCTGCCAACGCTGCATCAACATTCGATGCCATGCATCCTCGCGCTCATGCCTAGCATTCAGGGATGTCATTATCTCCTGCAGGCCTGATTGGGCCTGTCCTCTATATGAACTAACACTCTCTTGGAGAGAATTAATGAGCCCTTCTACATGCTCCTGAAAATTCCCACCATGACTGTATAGCAACACCAAGCCTCTTCTTCTTAGGCAGACTGTGTTGGCTAATTCCTTCAGCTTGACCCCCATCTCCTTACTCAGCTTCTTCATCCGGCTGAGGTACACCATGAACCCGACCCATTTGATATCTTTGCAGTTCGCTGGCATCCGGCTGTCAGGATACTGTCATACGTGCGGGTGAGGCTAAGGCCAAATTCTGAAGGCTCCCTAAGTTTTTCACCTTGGTGAGATGAGGGTTAGGTAACCGAAGGAAGGGTCCCACATTTTGAATCACATAAGGGACCATCTTGTTGGCTGATGTTCTAGGCATCCCTTCTTTGTAGCCCAGGGTCACTACCTATATTTTCTCTAAGTCATACCAATTTAGCAAGAACTGAGCAATCATCGGCTCCAAATATACCAAAGGAACCCCGCAATAAGCAGCTATCAGGGTGATGAGCCTTCCCATATATATGTCGTCCTTTTGTTTGAGGACCATATTCTCGAACTACTCAATCATCATCTCAGCCATATTTTCCTTGTTGCTCACCAAAACATGCTACAATAACTAACTCATTGTACTGGGCTGCTTCGATTTCCTTTCTCGCATAGATGGTAAGGCCGAGGAGCTTCTAGATGTACCTAACCACCAGATTCCGAATCCAGGAGTCCTTGGAATTCTTGGCCGAAAACACCTGAGGCTCTACGAGTCCTGGGTCAACTGTGAGCTGGCCCAAAAAAGAGTTTACATCAAATACCTCATAGTAATGGTGGATGTTAGCAAAAGGCATATCATAAATCCTAGCCAATTCCTGTATTGTTAGTGTGAACAACTTCCCCAGGAAATGAAAAGTAATTCTCTCTGGTTTGTTTCCGCACTTGTTCGGTCTACTGTGATTTATAGAGTGCTGAGGAACTCTACAGTTAACCTCTGGTATGTCAGTTAGGGTTTCATCAACCCCCTCAACCCTGCGCCATCCAGTAGGGAATATACATTGTCATATATACTCATATCCCTAAGCATCTAATCCCGACTGTACCGAGTGGGCATGATCGTGCGGTGATACAGCTTCTGGAATCTGTCCTGATAAGTAGCTTTTTCTAGGACAATGCAAAGTGCTGGCTATCCGAAGGATTGAATACCGGAGCTTGGGCAGGAGTTTGAACAAGAATTTCCTCAACCATGGACTGCTTGCCCTTACTCGCTCTTGGAGGCATTTTTTTTTATGACCTACACACAAATCACACACTTTGCAAAGTTTGGAATCAAGAGCACCCAATATGATCATATAATACCTATGACAAACAAGTTTCGACCAATAAAACATGCACAATTTGAGCAATTCAAAGGGGAATCATTAACAAACACGGTTCATATTACTATGAAACAATGCATCATGACTAAGATTACCTATTTTACTCAAAACTTGGATTAAGAATTCAAAACAAGCTAGTTTTGGCTATTCTATTTTAATGCATATAAGGTGTTCAACAAATTGCCTCAATGAAACAACGATTCTAAATTCCCAATTCATGCTAAAATCAACTAACGCACATCAAGGACAACTCAAATTCACTACAAACCCTATCAATTTCGCAAGTAGAACACATCAATTATAGCAATTTTAGCAAAAACTCAACACTACGTGCGAGGAGATGTTCAATATCATCAAGTGAGCTATACTTTGTAATATGGTGTGTTGGGAATGTGGATCCGGAATCAGGGAGTGAAGAACCGGAGGATTGAACCGGGTTTTAGCATCAAGAAGACAAGCTGTTCAGAATAAACCGGGTTCGAGGCAGTTGGAGATAACCGTCATTTGTGACGGAGCAGTTGCAGAATTGTGACGAAGAAAACCGTCACTTTTGTCCGGTAGCTGAGCTCAACTTCTTTCAGTTAGAACTTCCTGTACAGTTGCATTCGAGCTTCAATCCATATATCATTGAAAAAATCTCATTGAGGAGAACATCACTACGTCGAGTAATTTCCTTGTTCTTTAGATTAGAGAGAGTATTTTTAGATTGAGCGTTCGTGCCCTAATTTGTCAACAGAATTGGGCATTTCATTTCTTGAGTGTATTCTCTGTATTTGGATTTCTTAGTGGATTGAGGTGTGCCTTGCCTCCGTGGATGTAGTTCATCTTGAACGAACCACGTTAAATCGGTGTTTGATTCATTTCCAGTTCCTGTTCTGCGCAAGTTCAATTCGGCCACAACTCTGGCCGAACTGCATGTGTGTTTTCACATTGTTTTTCTTTGTACGAGTTTCAGAATCTTTGGTGTTGTGTGTTAAAGAGTTGATTTAACTAACAAGTGGCGCCGTCTGTGGGAATCAACTCTCACATCTTGAAGAAGGGAAGGAATGGCTGGTATGAAGATGGACTTTGAGAAGTTTACAGGAAGAAATGATTTCACACTGTGGAAGATCAAGATGAATGCAGTGTTGGTTCACAATGGCCTTGATCTTGCTTTGATACCTCTGGATTCGTGGGAAGAAAGTGAGAAACCCAAGTTTGCATCAGTGGATAAGAAGGCCCTCAGTCTTATCTTTCTGTGTTTGGGTGATAAACCGTTGAGAGAGGTCTCAAGATGCAAGAGTTCCTCAGAAGCATGGAAGAGATTGGAAGATCTGTATCAATCTAAATCAGTTTCCAACAAGCTGTTCTTGAAGCAAAAGATGTTGGCCTTCAAGATCACTGAAGATAAGGTAATTTCTGATCAACTTGATGATTTCATTAAGATGGTTGAGGAATTGGAAGACCTGGATGTGAAATTGGAGGAGGATGATAAAGCATTGATGGTGTTAAACATTCTTCCAAAATCCATGGAAAGCTTTAAGGATGCCTTGATGTATGGGAGAGATGAGCAGCTATCTTATGATGGAATAGTGAAGGCTCTGAGGTCTAAATGTTTCCAGACTCAAGGTGATAAAGGCATGGTGCAATCTGGAGAAGGTTTGAATGTTAAATTCAAGAAACCTTGGAAAGGCAAGAAGGGACAGAATGCTAAGGATCCCAAGGCAGGAGACTCTAATCCAAAGAAGGGGAATGAATGGGTTGAGAAGAGGAAATGCTTCAAGTGCAAGCAGCCTGGTCACTTGAAGAAGGATTGTCCTAAGAGAAACAAGAAAGGTGGAAATCAAGGGGCAGAAGTTGCTGCCATTGACCATCAAGAAGATCCTCCAGAGGTATTAAATGTTACTGAATCAAGAATGGTAAAGGAATGGGTCTTGGACACAGGCTGCTCCTTTCATATGTGTCCACACCAGTCATGGTTTGATGAACTAAAGAGAGAAGATGGTGGAAATGTTCTCCTGGGAAATGACCAATCATGCAAGGTCAAAGGAGTTGGATCAGTGAGCATAAGGATGTTTGATGGTGTGGTCAGAATCATCTCAAATGTAAGATATGTTCCTGGCCTCAAAAGAAATCTTCTATCTCTTGGCTCTTTGGTAACTAGTGGTTGTCAGTTTAGCTCAGTAAATGGTTTCTTGCATATCACAAAACATGATAAAGTGGTGATTAAAGGTAGACAGCATAATGGGTTGTTTATCTTGATTGGTTCACCTGTTGTTAGGAGTGTGGATATGGTCTTGAGCAATTCTGAGCTTGTTAAATGGCACAAGAGGCTTAGACACATAGGAGAGAAAGGGTTGAAGGAACTGTCAAGAGGTGGAGTAATTGGAAACATGGGAAATCAAAACCTGGAGTTCTGTGATCAGTGTGCTTTGGGCAAATCCAAGAAGCTGCCCTATGGAAAGGGTGTTCACACAACTCAAGAGCCATTAGATTATGTTCACTCTGACATATGGGGTCCTGCAAGGACAGAGACTCATGGTGGTGCAAGGTATTTCATGTCCTTGATTGATGATTACAGTAGAAAGGTGCGGATCATGTTGATGAAGAATAAGAGTGATGCTTTTCATAAGTTCAAAACATGGTTGATTCAACTGGAAAATGTCAAAGGGAAGAAGCTGAAACACCTGAGGACTGATAATGGATTAGAATACCTCTCTACTGAGTTCACAAACTTCTGTGAAGAAAGAGGAATCAAGAGACACAGGACTGTCCCAATGAATCCTCAACAGAATGGAGTTGCTGAGAGGCTTAATAGGACTCTTCTTGAAAGAGTAAGGTGTATGCTGTTGGATGTTGGGTTGCCAAAGGTATTTTGGGGTGAAACCATTGCTACAGCATGTTATCTCATTAACAGGTCACCCTCATCAGTGATTGGGTTCAAAACACCTGAAGAGGTGTGGAGTGGACAGAAACCAAGTTATGAAGGTCTAAGGGTGTTTGGTTGCCTTGCTTTTGTCCATGTCAAGCAAGACAAGTTAGATGCAAGAGCTCTAAGATGTGTATTTCTTGGATATCCAGATGGAATAAAGGGCTACAGATTGTGGTGCCTAGAGAAGGGAAATCAGAAGATAATCACAAGTAGAGATGTAAAGTTTAACGAGAATGTGATGGCTTATACTTCTACAGGCTCTAAGGAAGAATTTGATGGTGCCAAAGAGACAGAAAAGATATCAATTCAGGTTGAGCATCCTGCTGAAGATGATCACACACATCAACCACAAGAAAATCTACAAGATAGTGATTCATCATCTGAAGAAGAAGAACAAACTGGACCTTCACAAAATGTTAGAGAATACAACATTGGAAGGGACAGGCCTAGAAGAACAATCAACAGACCTAATTTCTATGGTCAAGCAGCGAGTGTTTACTATGCCTTGAGTGTTGCTGAAGACCTGGAATCACAAGAGCCTAGTAGTTTTAAAGAAGCACTAGACTGTGAAGAAGGTGAACACTGGATTCAGGCAATGATTGTCTCTGGAAAAGAATGAGACCTAGATATTGGTGGATAAACCAAGAGGTCAGAAACTTGTAAGTTCTAAATGGATATACAAGAAGAAACTAGAGACTGCAGGATCCAAACATGTGAGGCTTAAAGCAAGATTGGTGGCTAGGGGCTTTACACAAAGAGAAGGAATTGATTTTAATGAAGTTTTCTCTCCAGTAGTAAAGCATTGCTCAATCAGGTTGCTTTTATCAAAGGTTACTCAAGAGGACATGGAACTACAACAACTAGATGTAAAAACAACATTCTTACATGGAGAACTCAATGAGAAGATATATATGAAACAGCCAGAAGGCTTTGTTGTTCCTGAACAAGAAAACAAAGTTTGTTTGCTGAAGAAGTCACTATATGGACTCAAACAAAGTCCAAGACAGTGGAATAAGAGGTTCAATGACTTCATGATCAGTGTTGGCTTTGTAAGAAGTCTGTATGATAGTTGTGTTTACTTCAACAAGGGTTCAAAGCAAGATAAAGTATTTCTTCTGTTGTATGTGGATGATATGCTAATTGCCAGCAGGAACAAGAAGAGGGTACAATGGTTGAAGGACAGACTTAACACTGAATTTGACATGAAAGATCTGGGAGAGGCCAAAAAGATTTTGGGCATGAACATTCTAAGGAACAGAGAAGCTGAAGTGCTTTGGTTATCTTAGAGGCAATATCTACAGAAGGTTTTGGAGAGGTTTCATATGCATGAAGCCAAACCTCTCTCCACTCCAGTTAATCTACAAAAGAAACTCTCCAAAGAACAATGCCCAAAGACTGAAGAGGAAATCATACATATGAGCAATATTCCTTATGCAAGTGGAATTGGAAGTCTCATGTATGGGATGATTTGTAGTAGGCCTGACTTGGCCTATGCTGTGTCTTTAGTAAGCAGGTTCATGTCAAACCCAGGAGTTGAGCATTGGGAAGCTTTGAAGCATGTGATGAGGTATTTGAAGGGTTCAGTGAACTTGTCACTGAAGTTTGAGAAGAAAGAGAATGGAAGTACTGTTGCATTGGAGGGGTTTGCTGATTCTGATTTTGCAGCAAACATAGACACGAGGAAATCTATTTCTGGATTCGTGTTCACCTTATTTGGAACAGCCATCAGCTGGAGAAGTGTACAACAATCAGTTGTAGCACTGTCAACAACAGAAGCAGAATATATCTCTCTCACTGAAGCTATCAAAGAAGCAATCTTGCTTAAAGGGATTCTGAGAGATTTGGACATCAAGCAAAAGTGTGTGGCAATTTACTGTAATAATCAAAGTGCTCTACACCTTGTGAAACACCAAGCATTTCATGAAAGGTCAAAACACATTGATGTTAGGTTGCATTTTGCTAGGGATATCATTGATTCTGGTTCTGTGGAAGTGAAGAAGGTACACACATTGCATAACCCTGCTGATTTTCTTACTAAGGGTGTACCTGGGAACAAAGTGGAGCATTGCTCAAGCCTGCTGCAGCTTGAGCAATGTCATGAAGAGTATTAACAAGACAAGGTAGTGATGAGGCAGGAAGAGGCACACTTGATTCATTGAGGTGGAGATTTGTGAGGAGATGTTCAATATCATCAAGTGAGCTATACTTTGTAATATGGTGTGTTGGGAATGTGGAATCGGAATCAGGGAGTGAAGAACCGGAGGATTGAACCGGGTTTTAGCATCAAGAAGACAAGTTGTTCAGAATAAACCGGGTTCGAGGCAGTTGGAGATAACCGTCATTTGTGACGGAGCAGTTGCAGAATTGTGACGAAGAAAACCGTCACTTTTGTCCGGTAGCTGAGCTCAACTTCTTTCAGTTAGAACTTCCTGTACAGTTGCATTCGAGCTTCAATCCATATATCATTGAAAAGCTCTCATTGAGGAGAACATCACTACGTCGAGTAATTTCCTTGTTCTTTAGATTAGAGAGAGTATTTTTAGATTGAGCGTTCGTACCCTAATTTGTCAACAGAATTGGGCATTTCATTTCTTGAGTGTATTCTCTGTAATTGATTGGATTTCTTCGTGGATTGAGGTGTGCCTTGCCTCCGTGGATGTAGTTCATCTTGAACGAACCACGTTAAATCGGTGTTTGATTCATTTCCAGTTCCTGTTCTGCGCAAGTTCAATTCGGCCACAACTCTGGCCGAACTGCATGTGTGTTTTCACATTGTTTTTCTTTGTACTAGTTTCAGAATCTTTGGTGTTGTGTGTTAAAGAGTTGATTTAACTAACACTACGAGTGTTCATACAACTACAAACTGCAATCAATCATTCCAATGAAAAATTATCCCCTTAACCCACATAGTAAACCGGAATTAACAATAATAGACTAAGGAGAAGGGTTAGCTTCACTTACCGGATGATTTTAGACGAGAAAATTTCGAGTTGGAATGGTTCGCGCCCTTTTCCGATTCGCTCGAAGCGTGATAGAAATCCGAAATAAATTGGAGTGCTAGCGTGATTTGTTGCTTGATTTCGGGTGTTTTAGTGATAAAATTAGAACTTTGTGTGCTATGTGTGTGTGTGCTCGAGTATTGACGAGAGGAAAATGAAAAGAACTCACCTGCACGGCTAGGGTTTAAAATTGAAATCCTGACGGTCATGGCTGCACAGATACGCCATGGCCGCATTTGATTTAAGTGTCGCGGCCGTGCAAATGAGGCGTGGCCGTAGGAAGTGTACCGTGGAATAAAGTAGATTCTGGGTTACTTTTCTCGCAGCCGCGCAGTCAAGTCGCGACCGCGGTCAAGTTTTCCATGGTTTTCCAATTTTTGACTTCTCGACCCCCATTTCGTGTTATACCTTCCACACTTCTTGGCTTGTTGATTCCTGGTCATGTTAGTTCCTAAAAGCTTAAAAAACTAATAATATAATGCAAAAATAAAAAATTATGATAAAACGCCGGGTTGCCTCCTGACAAGCGCCTTTGTTTTACGTCGTTGGCTCAACTAATTTAGTTCTCAACTGATCTAAGGGTCCTCGACTAGTGCATATTCCTCGGGAGCCCGCTGGAAATTCTCGAAGTATGGCTTGAGAAGGTGCCCATTTAATTTAAATATTGTCCCCGTCTTTTCATTTTTTATCTCGACTGCACCATGAGGAAATACATTAACGATAAAAAAGGACCTATCCAGTGGGAACACAACTTACAAGGAAATAACTTGAGACGGGAATGGTATAGTAGCACTTTTTCACCAATCGCAAAATTTTTCAGAATGATTTCGCGAGTCGTGGAAGCTTTCATCTTTTCATTGTAGATCAGTGCATTCTCTAATGCTTCATTGCTTATTTCCTCAAGTTCATGGAGTTGCAATTTTCGGTGTTTGCTAGTTGCATCAAAATCCATGTCGCACCGTTTGATTTCCCAATAGGCAAGGTGCTCAAGCTCGACCGATAAGTGACATAGTTTTCCGTAGACCAGTCTATATGGGGACATGCCAATGGGTGTCTTATATGCAGTTTGTTATGCCTGTAGTGCATCTTCAAGCTTTAAACTCTAGTCCTTCCTATTAGGCTAAACCGTCTTCTCAAGAATGGACTTGATTTCTCAGTTGGAAGTCTTAGCTTGGCCACTCGTCTGGTGATGATACGTTGTGGAAACCTTGTGTATAACACAATATTTCCTTACAAGGCTTCTATAGTCCTGTTGCAAAAGTGCGTCCCCCTATCGCTGATTATGGCCTTCGAAATTCTGAACCTGGAAAAATGTTAGATTTCACAAAATCTGCAACAACTTTAGAATTGTTAGCTCGAGTAGCCTTTGCCTCCTCCCACTTAGAAATGTAATCAACAACATGCAAAATGTAAATGTTTCCAAAAGATGAAGGAAAAGGCCCATGAAATCCATGCCCCAAGTGGTAAACACTTCACAAATTATTATCGGGTTTCGAGGCATTTCATTACGTTGGGAATTATTACCGATTTTTTGACAATTATCACACTTTTTGCAAAACATATGTGCATCTCTTAATATAGTAGGCTAGAAAAATCCACTGTTCAAAATGTTATTTGCAGTTCTGTTCGATTCAAAATGCCCCCCACATGCTTATGAAGGACATGACGATAGTATATAATGAAATTCTAACTCCGAAACACATCTTCTAATAACCTAATCTGTACAATGTTTCCATAGATAGGGGTCGTCCAAAACATAGTATTTAGCCTCACTTTTTAAATTATCTCTCTTCCTTTTGACATCCCAGGAGGGAAAACATGTGCTACAAGAAAATTAACTAAACTAACATATCATGGTACGTCGAAAGATGGCATTGGGTTCCGCTGTTGCGAAATCTCGAGCAGTTGCTCATCAGGGAACTCCTACAAAAACGCTGTATCACTTTCATCTTGGGTCAACCGGCTCAAGTGATCGGTAATTGAGTTTTCAACTCCTTTCTTATCTCTTATCTCCAAATCAAACTCTTGAAGTAGGAGGATCCACCGTATTAGCCTCGTTTTGCCTCCTTGTTTGATAATGATAACCTAAGAGTTGCATGGTCAGAGTAGACAATATTTTTAGTACCAAGTAAATAAGAGCGAAATTTTTCTAATGCAAATACAATCGCTAGCAGCTCTTTTTCAGTTGTGGTGTAATTTGCTTGAGTTGGGTTCAAGGTCCTAGAGGCATAGTATATGACATGTGTTGCCTTCCCCGTTCGTTGTCCTAGCACAGCCCTCACTGCATAATCACTTGCATCGCACATGATTTTGAACGGCAAGTCCCAATTTGGTAGTTGGATGATGGCCGGGGTTGTGAGCGCTTCTTTCAGCTTATCAAATGCAGCATTGCATTCGGTGGTCATCTCGAACTCCACATCCTTTCGCAACAGCTTGCACAAAGGAGCTGATATCTTGGAGAAAATCCTTGATGAACCTCCTATAAAAGCCTGCATGACCAAGAAAAGAATGAACCTCCCGCACACTTGTGGGGTAAGGCAAAGCAGTAATAATATCAACCTTTGATTTATCCACCTCTATTCCTTTAGACGAGACGATATGTCCTAAAAATATTCCTTGTTCTACCATAAAAAGGATTTTTTTGCCAATTAAGCAGAAGATTAGTTAAACACCTTTTTAAAATATGGATAAGGTTTTCAAGGAATTTATCAAAAGATTCTCCATAAATGGTAAAGTCATCCATGAACACTTCTATGATATGACCTACATATTCGGGGAATATACTCACCATACACCGTTGAAACGTTATTAGGGCATTGCACATACCGAATGGCGTTCTCCTCCAAGAGAACATCACAAAAGGACGTGAATGTTATCTTCTCTTGGTCCTCCAGTACTATGGCAATTTCAATGTTACCTGAAAAGCCATCTAGAAACACAATAGAAGGAATGTCCCGCTAAACGCTCAAGCATTTGATCAATAAAAGGTAAGGAAAAAGGTCTGCGAGTCATTGCATTCAACTTGCGATAGTCGATGCAAACTCGCCACCCGATTTGTAAGCGGGTGGGGACCAACTCACCCTCTTTGTTTTCCACGACTGTGAACCCCGATTTTTTCGGAACAACTTGTGTGAGCCTCGCCTACTTACTGTCAGAGATTGGGTAGATGATGCCTACATCGAGCAGTTTGATTACCTCCTTTCTTACTACCTCCATCATTGACGGGTTCAATCGTCTTTGGGGTTCTCTACTCGGTTTAGAGTCATCTCCAAGGAGTATCCAATGCATGCAGAGTGAGGCTGATCCCCTTGATGTTGGCTATCTCCATCAGACCGTTTTCTTGTACTCATTGAGTACTTTAATTAGTGAGAACTTTTGGCATGGGGACAACTTTGCTGAAATTATCACAGGTAATGTTTCACCTGTCCCCAAGTATGCATACTTCAAGGATTTTAGTTCTAGAGTAGGTGCATGGAGTGTAGACGGGAGCAACTTTTGGTCAGAATCAGGTAATTTTATAAATTTATGCTCATACCTGGGTCTGGTGGGCTTTGAAAGCTGTAGAGTTGCCACTTGCTCAACCAAATCCTTGTGCGTCTCACAAATCTCATGTCGTCCCTTCTCTAGATTCGCTGTGAGCACTATTTCCAACGGATTCTTGCAATTCAACTGAAACACTTCCTCTACAAGAGGGTCAATGACACTAATAGAGAATACCTCAGGAAATTTCATAGCATCATATATATTAAATCACACATACGTCCATCAAACTCCATTATGAGAGTGCCGTCACTGACATCAATCTTTGTTTGGGCGGTATTCAAGAACGAACACCCTAACAAGATTGGTGGAGAAGTGGATGAGTTGCCATGCATATCAAGCTCATAAAAATCCATAGGAAATACCAGTTCATCTACCTCAACTAGGACATCTTCTATTAACCCAACAACATATGTGTTACTACGGTCAGCTAACTATATAACTATCCTAGTTACTTTTAGTGGTCCCAGATTTAGAGAGTGAAAGATAGAATGTGGGATGAAATTAATAAATGCACCTAAATCTAACATGGCCCTATCAATATTTCGATCACCTATCTTACAAGGGATGACGAACATACCTGGGTCCATGTATTTTGGAGGGATCTTCTTTTGGAAGATAGCTGAGACGTTTTCACCCATTATCACTTTCTCGTCTCCCTTCAGCTTGCGCTTGTTGGTGCATAGTTCTTTAAGGAACTTGGTATACCTTGGAATTTGCTTGATTGCGTCGATCAGTTGAATATTAGTCTCGACTTTTCGAAATACATCCAAGATTTCCTTTTCCTTGTTGTCCTTCACCGTCTTTGCAATTCTCATCCGTTTTTTTTTCCAAACATTGCTCGGGCTTTTTAGGCTCTCCGAGCTGAGCTCCACTCCTCAATGTGATGACACTAACGTTCCTCGGATTAATCTTTGGCTGAGCTGGTAATTTCCCAATGTTTATATTCTCCAATCGGGTCACTGCAGTTGCCAACTGGCTTACTTGAGTTTCTAGGTTCTTGGTGCTCGATTGTGTAATCTTCTGAAATTGATACATATTTGTTGCCAAAGTTTTGACAATATCTTCTAAGGATGGACTGGGTGCATGCTCGGTCGGTTGCTTTATGTAGTACATATCTCTTTGTGGTGGAGGTCTATTTTATCCTCTTGATTGTGCCTGGTGATTCCCATATCTTATGTTTGGATGATCCCTCCATCCCGGATTGTATGATTGGGAGTAGGGATCATACCTTCTACCTTGAGAGTTTCCCGTGCCAACTGCATTAGCATGTGTGTCGATCTCATTCCCCAAAACCTCACAATTATCTGTCGTATGATCAGTAGTATCATAAATCCAGCATGGCCTGACCGAATGATTACCCCCTATAGCAACCTTTGTAACTAAGGTCGTTAACTCCTCAAGCTTCTCTTCAAGGGATGAATCGCTCACCTCTTTTACTGTTCTCAAAGATCTTTCCCAGGACCCGAATTACTGCAAGTTCGCTGCCATCTTTGATATAAGTGCCTTAGCTACAGTTGGGGTCTTATCCACTAATGCTCTCCCGCTAGTCGCATCAATCATGTTTTGATCCGAAACTAATAGTTCTTCATAAAAGCATTGGATCAACAACTGTTCAATTATCTGATGCTTCGAACAACATAATACCAGTTTCTTAAATCGTTCCTAGGATTCGTACAAAGTCTCACCAGACAATTGTACAACCCTATTTATCTCTTTCCATATGTTCGTTGCTCTAGACGTTGGAAAGTACTTCTCTAGAAAATGATTTTCCATTTCCTTCCATGTATTGATGGAAGCTGGAGGAAGATAGTAGAGCCAATCTTTGGCCAAATCATTCAAAGAGAAGGGGAAGGCTCGTAGCTTGATTTGCTCTTCAGTAACTCGGGTCGGTTTCATGCTCGAACATATAATATGAAATTCCTTAAGATGTTTGTGAGGGTCTTCACCTGAAAGTCCGTGGAATTAAGGCAAGAGATCGATCAGTCCGAATCTAAGCTTAAAAGTAGTATCCTCTCCGAGTTTGGGAAAGGTAATGTAGAGAGGCTGATGTGTGACGCCAGTATTGGCCAGCTCCTTCATGGTTCTTTCTACTCCCATGTCTTTTGGTTCAGTTTCTGATTCACAGAGATTTTCAGTAGCAAACGGTAAGGCTTCAAATTTCTCTCGAGTTTCCCTTGCTTGCTTGTTTTTCATAATTCGATCCCTTCGGTTACCTCGGGGTCGAACAATAAATATTTGTTTATGCATGAACGGGTGATCATTCACAACTGAAATAAAATTGAGAAAATAACTAGTGAGCTTCGGATAATATAATAAAAGAATTACGTAAATAGCAAAAAAGTATGATTAAAACTATAACACAATAAATCTAGCACCGCTCCTTGGACAAGGCGCCAAAGTTTGACCGCACTATTGAGGTGCAGTAAAATTATAAATTCCTAGCTTTCCTCTTCTAACTTGTAGAAGTGGCAAGTCAGGGTCGAACCCACAGAGAGCAGGAAGATTTAAAGTATTCTATATAGTAACTTAATAATAATAACCATATATATTTATAAATATAGAATGAGGGGTTTAATTGATTTGTTGAATAAATTATCCTAGACGCAAGAATTAAACAAATAACACCAAAAACTTAATTAACCTCAATTAAGAAAGAAATCTCAGCCCTTAATCTAGTCTTCCCTAGTCAAATTACCCTTATAATTAATACAACTTTTTTCCAGTTTTAGTTATAAAAATCCTATCCTAAGATTAGCAGCAAGCTCTACTAACCTTGTTACCTCTTACGTTTAACTAACCAAAATAAGCCCTTTGATTAGTCTATCCGATTGAGTGATCTTAGAATAAGCTCTCTAAACCTCATTAACCGAACACATAGAGCACAAAGGTAACGAGATAGACCAGTGTTGGACTCGCAAGCTTGGTACAAGGGACCGCGACTTATGTTATCCTAGTGATTAAATCACTATTTGCTACTAATGAAATACATTCGTAACGATTACGTATTACGATAATTACCTAGCGGTAATTATGCGATTAACTACCTAGGTGATCAATCTAAACAACAATGCACATAAGTAAGCCCGAATAGCATAAAATGTTTCAATACTTAAACCTTTAAACAATTACTATAAGAATTATAAAAGCTCCAAACTAGGATTTGACATCGATTAAGGGTTGAAATAAATGACTAGTCACTCATGGCAGTGACAAAAGACATAATTAAATGACTAGCCACTCATGGCGGCGACAAAAGACATAGTTGAATTAAAAAGGATAAACAGAAACAAGATAGAAAGATAAACTCGAAAAATGTCGATTCTTTGTTTGCTCGTCTTCTCCGGAACCCTCTCCAACCAAAGTCCAAGTCTGTATTTTCGGACCTAGGGACTCCTGTTTATAGCCGGGACCAAATTGGGGTTGAATTGGGTTCGAATTAGGAATCCTCATAGCAAAAGAATTTAAATTCATTTTTTAACTGCCGCGGCCGGGCTCTCCGCATAGCCTTGTCACGGCCGCGCAGATGGGCCACGGCCGCGGAGAGTTCACAGGCATTTTATCCTATTCTAGCAAAGCTTTATCGCGGCCGCAGAAGTAGGTCGCTGTTGCGACTGCCTTCTTCGCACTTGGCTTGATTTTCCTCTGTTTTGGACTTCCCGAGTCTCGTTCCTTCGTCCATCCTTAGCCAAATTCAACTATTTGGCCTTAAATCAACCGTCAAATAGTCCAATAATACGAAACTAAGCCAACCACTGTCAATTGTACATGCAAATATCATTAAATGGACACTTAAATCGACCTAATATACATGCGTAAACACATGTACCATCTAATATTTAAAAATTTGACCTTTTTATCCTAATAAAATAAATATGTAAAAGTTTAGGAGTAAAGATACATAATATTATAAGTAATGTAACTATAAGTTCTCCAACGTTATATATGAATTTAATATAGCTTACTTTTTACACACACACACACACAAAAATATATATTATAGATTAACATTAAGACAAATATTATTATATAAAATAAAATATATCTATTTTCTAAATGACCCTTTCTTATATTTGAAACACAAACATAAATTAGTGTGTGGGGAAAATTCATTTGTGGTCCTGTAACTTAGGCCAGTCTATAAAACTTCTTGTATGATTTGAATGATCAATTTTAGCCCTGTATGTTAAGTTCGAGTACAATTTGAGGACAAATCTTGCCGCAAATCGTAAAAGTTATCAGAAATTATCACGCGCAATACGTGTTCACAGATTTTGGAGTTTCTAATTTGAATATCTGAACAAAAAAGAAATTGAAGATATCGATCAAAGGTGTCATACGGTTTTCGCATAGGAGGTGATTAGTTCTAGGAAAAAGGAGCTTTCGTTGGTCAGCGGGACAAGGAAGCCGTTGGATCTTTCGACGGTGTTCGTGAGGCTAAAGGATGAGGAGAGGAAGGTCTTTACAGATAAGTTTTGACGGATATTTTGTGTGAACTTTATTTTACCCAGGAGGGACACGTCGTCGGTGGCGTTGGGCTGGTTTTTCCACTACTTTGTTAAAACTTGGCGGTAAAGAGGATTTCAGCAGCTTTTACATTTGCCGGCGAAATTTGTCCTCAAATTGGAGTCGATATAAACATACATGACTAAAATTGATAGTTCAAAACACACAAGACTTTTTCTGGATAGGCCCTAAGTTACAGGACAAAAAACGGAACTTTTCATATAGTGTATCTTTATCATTCTTGATCTATATGTATACAAAAATAACTTAATTAATTATGAATGTTCAAGCAAACAGAAATATCTAAATATCAACTCATTTTTTTATTAAATAATATGTTATAAGAAAGTAATTTTCCTGCCATTTTTCTCATTTTATTTTAAATATATTTATTTATCTAAATAAAGTTTTTAATTATAACTAACTACTTAACTTTAAAAATCTCATTTGCAAGTTTTAATACTTGGTGATTTCAAATATAAATATTAACAAATTAACTGTTAGTGAACTCAACTCTTAAACACACAACTACACAGAATCTGAAATTCGCACAAAGATCAATTTGAAAACACACATGCAGTTCGGCCAAAGTTGTGGCCGAATTGAACTCACGCAGAACAGGAACTGAAAATGAATCACACACAGCTTTAATGTGGTTCGTTCAAGATGAACAACATCCACGGAGGCAAGACACACCCCAATCCACTAAGAGATCCAATCAATTACAGAGAATACACACAAGAAACGAAATGCCCAATTCTGTTTACAAATTAGGGCAGAAACGTTCAATCTCAAAATACTCTCTCTAATCTAAGAAACAAGGAAATTGCTCGACGTAGTGTTCTTCTCCTTGATGAGAGCTTTTCAATGATATAAGTATTGGAGCTCGAATGTAACTGTACAGAAAGTTCTAACTGAGTGAAGTTGAGCTCAGCTACCGGACAAAAACGACGGTTTTCTTCGTCACAATTCTGAAACTACTCCGTCACAAATGACGGTTATCTTCAACTGCCTCGAACCCGGTTTATTCTGAACAGCTTGTCTTCTTGATGCTCAAACCCTGTTCAAACCTCCGGTTCTTCGCTTCCTGATTCCGGTTCCACATTCCCAACACACCATATTACAAAGTATAGCTCACTTGATGAGATTGAACACCACCTCACAAATCTCCACCTCAATGAATCAAGTGTGCCTCTTCCTGCCTCATCACTGCCTTCCTGTTAATGCTCTTCATGACATTGCTCAAGCTACAGCAAGCTCGAACAATGCTCCACTTTGTTCCCAGGTACACCCTTAGTAAGAAAATCAGCAGGGTTATGCAATGTGTGTACCTTCTTCACTTCCACAGAACTAGAATCAATGATATCTCTAGCAAAATGCAACCTAACATCAATGTGTTTTGACCTTTCATGAAATGCTTGGTGTTTCACAAGGTGTAATGCACTTTGATTATCACAATAGATTGTCACACACTATTGCTTGATGTCCAAATCTCTCAAAATCCCTTTAAGCCAGATTGCTTCTTTGATAGCTTCAGTGAGAGAGATATATTCTGCTTCTGTTGTTGACAGTGCTACAACTGATTGTTGTACACTTCTCCAGCTGATGGCTGTCCCAAATAAGGTAAACACAAATCCAAAAATAGATTTTCTTGTGTCTATATTTGCTGCAAAATCAGAATCAGCAAACCCCTCCAATGCAACAGTGCCTCCATCCACTTTCTTTTCAAACTTCAGTGACAAGTTTACTGATCCTTTCAAATACCTCATTACATGTTTCAAAGCTTCCCAATGCTCAACTCCTGGGTTTGACATGAACCTGCTTACTAAAGACACAGCATAGGCCAAGTCAGGCCTACTACAAATCATTCCATACATAAGACTTCCAACTCCACTTGCATAAGGGATATTGCTCATATGTATGATTTCCTCTTCGGTCTTTGGGCATTGTTCTTTGGAGAGTTTCTTCTGTAGATTAACTGGAGTGGAGAGAGGTTTGGCTTCATGCATATGAAACCTCTCCAACACCTTCTGTAGATATTGCCTCTGAGATAACCAAAGAACTCCAGCTTCTCTGTTCCTTAGAATGTTCATGCCCGAAATCTTCTTGGCCTCTCCCAGATCTTTCATGTCAAATTCAGTGTTAAGTTTATCCTTCAACCATTGTACCCTCTTCTTGTTCCTGCTGGCAATTAGCATATCATCCACATACAATAGAAGGAAGACTTTATCTTGCTTTAAACCTTTGTTGAAGTAAACACAACTATCATAAAGACTTCTTACAAAGCCAACACTGATCATGAAGTCATTGAACCTCTTATTCCACTGTCTTGGACTTTGTTTGAGTCCATATAATGACTTCTTCAGCAAACAAACTTTGTCTTCTTGTTCAGGAACAACAAAGCCCTCTAGCTGTTTCATATATATCTTCTCATTGAGTTCTCCATGTAAGAATGTTGTCTTTACATCCAGTTGTTGTAATTCCATGTCCTCTTGAGTAACTTTTGATAAAAGCAACCTGATTGAGCAATGCTTTACTACTGGAGAGAAAACTTCATTAAAATCAATTCCTTCTCTTTGTGTAAAGCCCCTAGCCACCAATCTTACTTTAAACCTCACCTGTTTGGATCCTGCAGTCTCTAGTTTCTTCTTGTATATCCATTTAGAGCTTATAAGTTTCTGACCTCTTGGTTTATCCACCAATATCCAGGTCTCATTCTTTTCCAGGGACTCCATCTCTTCAATCATTGCCTGTATCCAGTGTTCACCTTCTTCACAGTCTAGTGCTTCTTTAAAACTACTAGGCTCTTGTGATTCCAGGTCTTCAGCAACACTTAAGGCATAGTAAACACTCCCTGCTTGACCATAGAAATCAGGTCTATTGATTGTTCTTCTAGGCCTGTCCCTTCCAATGCTGTATTCTCTAATATTTTGTGAAGGTCCAGTTTGTTCTTCTTCTTCAGATGATGAATCACTATCTTGTAGATTTTCTTGTGGTTGAGGTGTGTGATCATCTTCAGCAGGATGCTCCACCTGAATTGATATCTCTTCTGTCTCTTTAGCACCATCAAATTCTTCCTTAGAGCCTGTAGAAGTGTAAGCCATCACATTCTCATTAAACTTTACATCTCTACTTGTGATTATCTTCTGATTTCCCTTCTCTAGACACCACAATCTGTAGCCCTTTATTCCATCTGGATATCCAAGAAATACACATCTTAGAGCTCTTGCATCTAACTTGTCTTGCTTGACATGGACAAAAGCAAGACAACCAAACACCCTTAAACCTTCATAACTTGGTTTCTATCCACTCCACACCTCTTCAGGTGTTTTGAACCCAATCACTGATGAGGGTGACCTGTTAATGAGATAACATGCTGTAGCAATGGTTTCACCCCAAAATACCTTTGGCAACCCAGCATCCAACAGCATACACCTAACTCTTTCAAGAAGAGTCCTATTAAACCTCTCAGCAACTCCATTCTGTTGAGGATTCATTGGAACAGTCCTGTGTCTCTTGATTCCTCTTTCTTCACAGAAGTTTGTGAACTCAGTAGAGAGATATTCCAGTCCATTATCAGTCCTAAGGTGCTTCAGCTTCTTCCCTTTAACATTTTCCAGTTGAATCAACCATGTTTTGAACTTATGAAAAACATCACTCTTATACTTCGTCAACATGATCCACACCTTTCTGCTGTAATCATCAATCAGGGACATGAAATACCTTGGACCACCATGAGACTCTGTCCTTGCAGGACCCCATATGTCAGAGTGAACATAATCTAATGGCTCTTGAGTTGTGTGAACACCCTTTCCATAGGGCAGCTTCTTGGATTTGCCCAAAGCACACTGATCACAGAACTCCAGGTCTTGATTTCCCATGTTTCCAATTACTCCACTTCTTGACAGTTCCTTCAACCCTTTCTCTCCTATGTGTCCAAGCCTCTTGTGCCATTTAACAAGCTCAGAACTGCTCAAGACCATATCCACACTCCCAACAACAGGTGAACCAATCAAGATAAACAACCCATTATGCTGTCTACCTCCATTTTTCCATGTTTAGTGATATGCAAGAAGCCATCTACTGAGCTAAACTGACACCTACTAGTTACTAAAGAACCAAGCGATAGAAGATTTCTTTTAAGGCCAGGAACATATCTTACATTTGAGATGACTCTGACCACACCATCAAACATCCTTATGCTCACTGATCCAACTCCTTTGACCTTACATGATTGGTCATTTCCCAGGAGAACATTTCCACCATCTTCTCTTTTCAGTTCATCAAACCATGACTGGTGTGGACACATATGAAAGGAGCAGCCTGTGTCCAAGACCCATACCTTTACCATTCTTGATTCAGTAACATTTAATACCTCTGGAGGATCTTCTTGATGATCAATGGCAGCAGCTTCTGCCCCTTGATTTCCACCTTTCTTATTTCTCTTAGGATAGTCCTTCTTCAGGTGACCAGGCTGCTTGCACTTGAAGCATTACCTCTTCTCAACCCATTTATTCCCCTTCTTAGGATTAGAGTCTCCTGCCTTTGGATCCTTAGCATTCTGTCCCTTCTTGCCTTGCCAAGGTTTCTTGAATTTGACATTCAAACCTTCTCCAGATTGCACCAGGCCTTTATCACCTTGAGTCTGGAAACATTTAGACCTCAGAGCCTTCACTATTCCATCATAAGATAGCTGCTCATCTCTCCCATACATCAAGGCATCCTTAAAGCTTTCCATGGATTTTGGAAGAATGTTTAACACCATCAATGCTTTGTCATCCTCCTCCAATTTCACATCCAGGTCTTCCAATTCTTCAACCATCTTAATGAACTCATCAAGTTGATCAGAAATTACCTTATCTTCAGTGATCTTGAAGGCCAACATCTTCTGCTTCAAGAACAGCTTGTTGGAAACTGACTTAGATTGATACAGATCTTCCAATCTCTTCCATGCTTCTGAGGAACTCTTGCATCTTGAGACCTCTCTCAACGGTTTATCACCCAAACACAGAAAGATAAGACTGAGGGCCTTCTTATCCACTGATGCAAACTTGGGTTTCTCACTTTCTTCCCACGAATCCAGTGGTGTCAAAGCAAGATCAAGGCCATTGTGAACCAATACTGCATTCATCTTGATCTTCCACAGTGTGAAATCATTTCTTCCTGTAAACTTCTCAAAATCCATCTTCATACCAGCCATTCCTTCTCTTCTTCAAGCTGTGAGAGTTATTTCCCACAGACGGCGCCACTTGTTAGTGAACTCAACTCTTAAACACACAACTACACAGAATCTGGAATTCGCACAAAGATCAATTTGAAAACACACATGCAGTTCGGCCAAAGTTGTGGCCGAATTGAACTCACGCAGAACAGGAACTGAAAATGAATCACACACAGCTTTAACGTGGTTCGTTCAAGATGAACTACATCCACGGAGGCAAGACACACCCCAATCCACTAAGAGATCCAATCAATTACAGAGAATACACACAAGAAACGAAATGCCCAATTCTGTTTACAAATTAGGGCAGAAACGTTCAATCTCAAAATACTCTCTCTAATCTAAGAAACAAGGAAATTGCTCGACGTAGTGTTCTTCTCCTTGATGAGAGATTTTCAATGATATAAGTATTGGAGCTCGAATGTAACTGTACAGAAAGTTCTAACTGAATGAAGTTGAGCTCAGCTACCGGACAAAAACGACGGTTTTCTTCGTCACAAATCTGAAACTACTCCATCACAAATGACGGTTATCTTCAACTGCCTCGAACCCGATTTATTCTGAACAGCTTGTCTTCTTGATGCTCAAACCCGGTTCAAACCTCCGGTTCTTCGCTTCCTGATTCCGGTTCCACATTCCCAACACACCATATTACACCATATTAACAAAATATTTGGAATAATAAAATAAAAAATATAATTTCTTCAATATTTCTTAATAGTTTTATATAAATGTTGTAGTTTTTCAGATAAATTATACATTTATATTGTAAATAGTAAATTTCTATAAAGATACTCATCCGTTAATGTTAATTTTCTTTTTCTTAGATTGCAAAATATGAAGAAAGGCATATTTGGAAGAAAGGCATAGTTTAGGTTGGCCAATTTGATTTATTTATAAGAAATTTATATTGCAACGCATATATAATCATAGTTTAGGTTTCAAAAGTAATTCTTTATAGAGGAATAATATTAATAAATGTAAAACATGAAAAATATGAATAAGTAATATAAAATAATTTCAACATTAATTTTATATTTAAAGTTATATATATATATATATATATATATATATATATATATGCGTAAAAGTCATAGTCATTTCATTAATCAAACAAAATATTATTATAAAAAATAAATATTAGCAAACTTAATAATTTAGTAAGTTGATTACAAATTAAATATTATTTTTTTATTTTTAATTTATAAAAGTACATGTTCAATTATATACACATTTATTTTTCTCTTAAAAGGCAATAAATAAAGTTAATTTGAGAAAATTCATGTCGGATAAAATAAATTGATTAGTTGTGGATCTAATGTAAACATCAAGTAAAATACCTTTTATAAGATAATTATTTGATTGATTTTTAGTTGTACTCGAAACGAATACTATATAGTACAACCCACAATAAACACTAAAATCTAATTCAAATAATCAACAAACAAGTGATATAATATTTTAAACCGAATATCTTACTATAATATGTGTGATATGGATGTCAAATCAAACAAATTTAAAGTCTATGAGTTCTTCAAAATATTTGAGTATTTTCATATTTTGTTTTGTATTGTAATTTATTTATATAAATTAATATTTTCTCAGGCATAGTTTATTTATGTAAAGAAAAAAACTAATTTATGCGAGCAAAGCTACTTAAGTTGTTAAGTGTAAAAAAGACCCAGTTTACATTAGTGCAACAAAGCATTGTTTAGGTTACAAACTGTAAAAAACATATATTGAGGTTTAGTTAACACAAAAAATAAAAAATAAAAATTTAGGTTATAAAGTGTAAATTTCTGTAAAATTATCTTTAACAAAATATACAGAATAAAAATTTAAATAAGTAATTAAAAATAGTTTAAACAACAATCTCAATACAAAGTTATACATATGCTTAAAGTTCTCATACTTTCATCATATAAGTATTAGCAGATTTGATGATTTTATAAACTGAATAAACTAAAAATTTCATTATTTAAACAATGATTTTTCTCACTACGTAACTTAAATAATAAAAATATTTGAAAATTCATGTCAAACAAAGAAAAATAATTAGTTGTATTTTTATTAAAAAAAATACTCAATTATATTTTTATAATAGAATTATTTAACTAAGTTTTAGTTGTAGCTAAAACCAAAATATTATAATCCAATTCAAAATAAAAACTCAAATCTAGCATAAATAATTAATCAACAAGCAATCAATATTTTCAAATCAAATATCTCATTATAATATACGTGGTATGGATATCAAACTAGATATCGTGAAACAATGTATAATTTGATATATTATGCATAAAAAACGAATTAGAAATGAAAAATGTTATTAGTATTTTTAAAAAAAGAAAAGAAAGTTATCAACTTACCAAAAATAACAAAAAAGTTAGCAATTATGGTTTAAGATTTTTAGGGATAAAGTTAAAATGGCACATATATACTCCATTTATTACTATAAAATCCTACTTACATTTATAATTTTTAATACACACAAAAACAACAAAGAAAACATAAAAGAAGTGAGAGGGATGAGACACCGATAGACAAATGAGAGGGTGCATGTAATTGAGAAAGGGGATAAGGTTCCGAGTATTTAAGGATATGAGGCTTAAGACGAGTTGCATCCTCTCATGCATTAGCATCATGAACTCAAGTTAGGGTGGGAATCATTTTAAGTTCATGCTTAAAATGTTTATCATTATTAAATGTTGTGTTTACTTTTTTATGGATGGTTGCAATATGTTACATGACTTATGAACTTTCCAGAGACCCAAAGGGTTCGGGATCTAATCAAGGGTCCTTGGGTTATTCGCCATGCATACGATACGTCGGACAACACATGATATGTAAATGATTTTTAACTTGCTGGTTCACTTAAGCGTACGAAGTTGGCCAATCCTAAGATGATTTTTATTATCTTGCTTGTCTAGTCCTACGATGTTATATACTTTTATTATGTAATATTTTTCTTGATGTTTAATTTTGACAAGTTGGACCCCACGAGCTAGATGTCACACACCCCTATATTTTAAGCCCTTTCAGGATGACACAGCTGCGGGTGGAAGAAGGAATGGACAGCGTGACATATGATAAAGACTTACATATTTGAATAAGCACATGAAAATATTCGTAGTTATTAAGATTATATATTATGTTCTAGGGATTATGAACTAGTGTTTACATGCTACTACTTGTTTTATGATATCCTTGTTTAATGTTTTTTTGGAATTAATTTTTTTAAGGTTCCATTATTATGTTTAGTATTTTTTTCTAGGAATAAATTTTATTGTTTATATTACCTTAACATATGTTTTTTTAAATTTAAATTTAGTCTTGAAATGCTTCTATTTAGTATTAATTTTAAATAATAGTTTATCAAGGAAAAAATGTTCCACTTTATGTTGTTACAGTTGGTATAAGAACATTACGTTTATGGGTTCTTATTTTGTGTCAGACTTATTTATATCGTGTCAATGAAATAATTTTCCTTGAGTATTAGATATTTTAGAGAAAAACACTTATTTAGTTGTATGTTAAATGTCTCACTATCCATCTCAACTTCGCCTTATCAGCTCCACGGTATGATATAAGTTTATGTTCATCTTAGAGTTTATATGAATGCAACGTATGGTCTCCAGGCATGACATGTGCACATGTGTCTTAATTTCAAAACATTATGCTATGCACGATACGACTCATAAGTTGTGGATTTTCAATTCTAGAAATTTAACACTATTCATACATATCATATTTCATAAATTTTCGAGGACGAATTTTTTTTTGCACCAGTGGTGGAAACTAACAGCCGAGTTTTATATAACAACTTTATTATTATTAATTTTCATTCATTTGCATACATTGTTGAAACAAATCTTTCTTATTTTGGACTAAGATCTTGTGACAATAACGCCTAATCCCTTACCTATTAAGAAGATCAAGTCGTTAATGTATTCTCTTATAGGCCTATAGGATAATTTGAAGAAGGTCCAAATGTTAGTAGTGAGATCTATCTATTTATTTTATAAAGCCCCAAAATATTTATTTGAAGCCCAATTTCATATATATGTAGTAAAAGCCAAAAACACAGACACATACACACAAACACACAAGCACACAATTGGCTCTTTTCTTCTTATAAGTCAAGCCCCATCAATGGAAAATGTGCGATTTTTTCTCAAAAACTTGACTTCTTCCTTTTACGCTCAAATGCAAAATGGAAAAGGAGCAAATGTAGCTTAAGAATCAAGCCACAAATCGAGTTTTTACTTTCAATAACAAGGGAGAGGGTGCCTGTAATTCAGAAAGGGGACGGGTTTCCAGTATTCAAGGAGATGAGGCTTAAGACAAATTGCATCCCGCTCATGCACTAGGATCATGAAGTCAAGTTAAGAGGGGGGTTTCCTTTTAAGTTTATACTTAAAATGTTTGCACTAGTATATGTTGTGTTTAATTTTTTGTGGTTAATTACAATATGTTACATGACTTATGAACTTGCTAGGGACCCAAAGGGTCTGGGATCTAATTAAGGGTCCTCGGCTCGTCCGTCATGCACACGATACGTTGTGCAACACATGATCTATAAATGATCAGTCCAATGATAAGTGTATTTTTAATTGTTGGTTCATTTAAACATAAGAAGCTGGACAATTCTAAGATGGTTTTTATTAACTTGTTGGTCCAGTCCCATGATGTTATATGCTTTTATTCTGTAATATATTTAATGATATGTAGTTTTTACAAGGTGGACCCCACGAGCTAGATGTAGTTCACCCCTATGTTTTTAACCCTTTTCTAGACGACAAACCTACTGGTGGAAGTAGGAATAGACCGTTGACATATAATTTAGTCTTGAAATGGTCCTATTTAGTTTTAAGTGTGAATAATATTTTATAAAGAAAAAAATATTCCTCTTTAATAGTATGTTTTATATGAAAAAATTCTTAAGAAAATTAGGTTTTTACATTTTGACTTTAAGTTTTGATTTTGTTAGAGTTTTGACTTCATCAAAAAGGAGAAAATTGTAAGGAAATTTATGTATAGCTTTTATGATCACAAAATCGCGATGTAAAGTAGGAACTAGTGCCCCCACATACTCTATAATATTTGTAATAGATAGGCTAGCTCTAATTAGGTAAAGGTCACAACAAGCATACAACAAGATCATCAATGACACAAGCAGCAAGGAGTCTGCAACAAAAAATAAGGTACTGAGGCTGCAAAGAGCATGCAGCAAGATAGCTTATGCTTTTGTAGCATACAACAATGACTGCTGCAAGGAAAATCCAGTACGCTGCTTTATCAAGATCCTACAACAACCATGTCAGTAGTGATAAACTTAAGTGAAAGTTGATTCAAATATTTAAAAATATGGCCAATGAGACAAGAAGCTAATCTTGTAATGACTATTCAATCGCGTGAAGACACTTGGTCTGGCAAAAGGAAAAGCAACACTGCATCACGGACATCAAGTTGTACCTATACTGAACCACTTTCTGCAAAAAGGACAACAACTGCTAGAAAGTCGTACGAACAACATTAAATGTCAACTAGGAATGGAGGACGAGCAAAGACTAGTGATTTACTGATTCTACTAAAACTACTAAGCATCAACTACTTCGAGCTTTCATGTCAAGGCTTTCAAGCACCCATCACAGGAGATCTCTCTAAGTCTAAGTACTTAGTAACAAAGAGCAAGATAGCAAGCACACAACAAGCATTCATTTTGAGTGAAGATTCAAAGTTGCAGCAACTTCTCAAGTCTATCCAGCTAAGCACAAGAAAAGTTTGGTCTAGATCCCTAATTCTTCTCATTCAAGGAAGCTTGCCCACATCTCAACTGATATTCAAGTTCAGAGCCAGCTACCAGAAGTTGAAGAAAAACCTTTCATTAACCTACTCTCACGAGCGGTTTTTAATGGGGAGTCTTCGTTTGAATCCAGGATTCAAAGTACACTAGGTATTTCGTGAAACGTGTGTATATTAGTAGAGTAGCCTTTCGAGGATAGGCAAAAACTACTGTAAGGTGCTAAGTTAGACTTAGACACTTGTGTAGCTAAGATCGCACTGTGTGAAGAACTTAGTGAATTTTCTCTGTGTGAGGAAAGAGTGGACGTAGAAGGATTACCCCCACCTTCGAACCATTGTGTCTATTTTCTTATTATTTTTATAAATGTCGTTGGCATATTACATTACTTACTGCATTGCTTTTAAGAACATGTATTTGCATATTTCGATGTACAAAACTCTACCTGAGCATTGCCTGCTGTAAATAACCTATGTAAAGTTTGTTGTAAGCTTACTGCTTAAAAGTTACTTAGTGCTTCAACTTTGCTCTAAAAACTAGTTCCTTATAGTAAGCAGCGTACCGCTGCTCAAATTATTTAATAAAGAAAAAATGCTAGTTAGAGATTTATTCACCGCTCCCTCCTCTCTAAATCTCTACCACTTGGGACTAGCATGTGATATCAGAGTGCGATTGGTCTTACACGCCAATCGCCTTTGGTAGCTAGACCTGATCTAGCCATTTTCTATCCAAAAAGTATCTTTGCAAAAGTATTTTTTTTTTTGGTCAAAAAGCCACAACAATGGAAACTTCTTCAACTAAGGCTCCTATGTTTATCTTCGCGGACTATTGGGATTAGCTTATTAGGATATAAGTGCATTTATCCTATTCCTTAACTTTTTTATCCTATGCTAAAAGACTAACTATAAGAAAACGAAGGTAGCTTTTAGAACGAAAAAAATAGAGGCAGTATTACATTTTTTTTCCCCATAATTCTTGGCCTTCTTTCTACTTTAAATTGTATGATTGGTTTTATGATTTACTATTTATGTTTCCATAAATGTTTCCTCTTTTTTTTTTTCTTTTTTTATTATAAATTGTATGGTAGGTTTCTATTTCTTCACAATAATTTTGTATTTTAAATTGCATGACAAATTTAAGGGGCCCACTAGATGGTCTTACAATTTTTTCCCCATAAGGTTATGGACTATCTTTTTATTTTCAATTATATGAAGAATACTAGGTGTTTCATTTTTAGACTCAATTTAGCCAACTAAATTATATAATGGATCACGTTACTAGCTAAGAAAAAATTAAGGTAAGATTTTATAGCAAATAACTTTTGACTTGGAAAAAAGTTCATATATGATCCAATGAATACTTGATAAAAATCGAGCCAATTGACTTGTTAATTTTTGTCGACATACAATCAACCAATGAGAAGGTAAAACGTCACAAATTCAAGTGATAGATTCTTTGTAAAATAAAATTTGAATGAGGTAGTAATATTTTCAGTTTCATTGAATGTTGATTCAATCTACATTATATTACATAAATTACATAAACTCTTGTACTTATTTCATCCCAAAGTAAGAGACATATTTCATAAAAAATTAAAAATTCATCTCTTTAGGGTTTTCATGCCTTGGTGAGACTTTTCCCCTTGGATACGTCTTACTTGCGTTGATGGCTCCCTGACCGGTGATTTACCTTTTCTAGCTTAGGTGGTCTTCATCTATAATGATCTAAAGGTTTGTAGTATTGTCTTTCTCTCTGTAGTTAGGGTCTTAGTTTGTTAGGGTCGCTATCTAGGTTTTTTTAGTAAAGTTTGTTTTTAATCGTTTCTCTAGGTATGCATGTCTGAGTCTTAAATCTTCAGGCGTCTTTGTGGTCTCTATTGGAGTTCCTTTCGTAGTTAAGTTTTGGGTTTAGTAGTTTGAGTTTTTGTTTTATGCATACGAGTCTTGTGTGTTTTTCATTTTTGGTAGTGCAATGACTATGTGCGAGGGTTGATATATGGGGTTTTGCACTATGTAAACACCCTTGGAATAGCGGTATTATCATCTTATTATTGTATTCTAAGCTCCCGTTTATCTAGTAACGTGTTTTCTTCCATCGATCATAAAAAATTATTTCTAAGTGTTTTTGCAGGTAATTAGACCTAAAAAGTATGAAGAATGGAAGGGAGACGGAGATTGGAGCATAAACATTGAAGAAACAGAAATCAGGGTGAAAAATAAGGGCATAGCGGCCGGCGCACAACTAGTCTGTGCAACCTTGCATGAGCCATGCGTTGGAATGGCTACATAGGAGTGGAAAATAGGGAGCACAGTTGGGATGTACAATCTCGCACAGGCCATTCAACCCTTTCGAGAAAAATAATCACGATTTTGAGCCTCGTATGGCCGGTCGTGCACCAATGCACACTAATGCATGGGCGGGGTGAGATTTGTACGGAAATTGCATGGGCTTGGCCTAATTTGTCACATTTTGGCCCATTCCACTCTTAGGCCTCTAAAAGTGCCTAAAACACTTTCCCTAACATATTTTTCAAACATGGTATTCATTTGCAAGGTTTCCATATTATAGAGGAGAGCTAAGGAGAAAGGGGCTTCAAGTGAAGATCAAGATAAAAAACATTAGGTTTTATCCTTCCATGATTATTTTCTTTGTAAACAATATTATGTCTATATTTTCTTGTTTAGCAAATATTATGATGATGTTGGGCTAATTTTCTTATCTTCTATGTTTCGAAAGTAGATTATGGGTGATAAGTGAGGCACCGATTGGTTGAATCTTGTACTATGTTATTGGCTAATTAATTTGTTAATGTTGATTGTTGAATGTTTGGCCTATTATTTAGTAATTTTTGTTTGTTGAATCAATATTCGAGAGGGGAGATTTAACATTGGTCATATTAATTATGATGATTAATAAATAGCAATCGAGAGATTTGAGATAATCATGGGAACATTGATCTTAGGCCCATTGAGGGGTTACGTATGATTTATTGATTGGAGATGGTAATCAATTAGATGTAATCAACTCGTTTGTCACTCTAAGAGGGGAATTAACTGATTATTGAGATCATTCTGTTATAACTAGTATTCGGCTTAAAGGTTTAATCAATCGGGTTAATTATCATTAATTATCCATAATCGAATTCGACCCTTAGAATATTTATCTTCACTTGATTGTCTTTAATCACTTGTTATTTAATACATTTCATTTAGTTTATTGCTTAATTGGGATCAACCTTGTACTCATCACGTACTATAGTCGCACCATACACTTGCGATTCCTACTTAGTATTCTAAATAAGTGTGATTCAAGTTTTAGGCAATGTTGCTAGGATCGATAACGAAAACTAAGTGATATTGTTATAGGTGAGTTAGTAATATTTTAGACTTCTATACTATTATTGTTTATTTGTTTGTTTTAGTTTTTTTTTTCAAGCTTAAGGACTTTTCTCGTAGTTGATCTTGTAGGTGATTGATGCAACAACTCTCCAATGGATTGCAAGGTTTTCTTCCTTTTGATCTAAAAATTAAAGCTACAATTTTTCACAACTAAGTGAAGAGAAATCAAGACAAAGAAAAGGCCGATGGAGATAATGATCATAACCGAGTGAGAGAGGTAGTTGAGGAGCAACTACCACAACTTCCCACCGAACAAGCACAAATGTTTCAAAGATTGCTAGGCATGATGCAACGTCAATAACAACAGATGGATAATCGTCGGGTGTGGCAAGTACAAGTCCAAAGACCCTTCTCCTCAAGGTGACCAATCGACCTTAAGGTACTGTCTAAGGCCTGTTGGCAATTGAAATTATGGGGAGTAACAGGAGATCCTATAAATACCAACAGTTTCGAGTTAAAACCGACATTGATCTAGACCGCGCAACTAAAAAAATTTGGAGGAAGTTCCACCGAAGACCTCACTACGAAGTTATCCCAATTTCTTGAAGTTTGTAGGACAATTTAGGTAAACAAAGTACCACATGATCAAATCAAGCTTCGCTATTCTCGCTTCCTCTCGAGACCAAGTTAAGAAATGGCAACATGGGATGAGCACTATCGACGGTTTTTGGTCAAATATTTTCCATCAAACAAAACTCTCTGGTTGAAGATCGAAATTACGCAGTTCAAGCAACTTAATTTTCGAACCTTTATGGGAAGCTTGGTGTTAACATCCCCATTTACCATCCATGGGTCATTTTTATGATCATAATTTCTCAAGTCATCACACAAGCTAACCTACCTCTTATACCACACAAAGAATAAACAAAAGTACTTAATAATTTAACCCCAACAACTTTGTCAATTGATCAGAAAAGGAAATCGCATTAATAATTAGAGAATTTTTCCATACACCCAAACTTTACAGTTATTATTCACAAAACATCCATTAAAACCCAATGAGTGAATTCGAAAAGGATCAAGGAGATCAATTTTTTTGTGTTTCAAGCAGAGCGACTAAATCAAGCTTCTTTCTTTTTAAAAAATCTCTTAAGTAGTTTTGGGAGTTGCTACCTAACCGTCTAGCATTCCAAGTTATTACCTTCATCCAAAAATTTAGCAGTTACCTTCAGTTTTGTCTCTCTTCTTGTTATCATTTGAAGAGGCTGCATAGCTTTTCTTTTTCCCTTCCTCATTTTTTCCTATTAACCCCTGCTTTAGATACTCAGAACCTCCCATCATCTGACCCTAGTTTGGTTTCTTCTCCCTCCATCTCTCTCTTAGTAAAAGAACCTCAGTAATATAGTTAGAACAATTATATGAATCAAACAACTCAGGTTAAAAAATACAATCTTTCTCAGGACCATGATGTCTTAGTTTGAAGAATGCATTTTCATGGATAGGCAAAAGAAAATTACCATCAACAACCTTTCTACCTTCTCCCTTTTCATTTCCTCACTGCTCTTATTACCTCCTATCATAATTCTATCAGGAGATTTATTATTCATATTAGTCACGTCTTTATCCACATTACGATTAAATTTATCCTTATCAATGTTCACATTGAAGCCCTTATCATGTTCTTTATTCCCCCCAAAGTTCACATCATTACTTTGCTTGATACTTTTATTTACAATGCAACTGCGGAAGCTACATTATTATTGTTTTTAATAGGAACCCACTACTTATCAGCTACGGTAGGATTTTTAAAATTCTATTTTATTTTAGTTTGTTGTAATTTCCTCTTATATTCATCATTAGAACAGTCTACTTTCCTATGACCTTAGTGTTTACAACTGAAGCAATATTCATGCATTTGATCATATATCACTTTCTGAATGCTAAGTTTATCCCTATATCCAATTAAGATCTCATTAATTATGGACTTAGACAAGTCTAGTTCAATAAAAACTCTAGCCAGAAGAGGCATTTTTCCATCAATCCTAAGTGGAACACCTATAACAGATGCAATACGATATAAAGCTTTTTTTGCAAAATAGATTTACAAAAAATTTCGATAGAGAGATCCAAACTGAATCACTGGAGACTCAAACTCAGTGTCGCCTCTGGTATCCATTTGGACACTCTCATCTGAAAAGCTCCGACATGCACGATTTTCTTTTCCCAAAGCCGTTGAAAATCTTCTTCATTAAAGAGTTTTATCATCACATGTTTAAAGTTTATATCACCAATGAAACCAACTCCTTAAAATCGAAAACTACCTAGTTGCGATCTAATGAAGCTAAACTTCGGAGATCCACTCGAAAAGATATCGATCAGAATATATTTGCATAACTCCGTAACCTGATCCATTTCGCTGGCCGAGAAATTCATGATCAGTGTTTCTCTGTAAACTCATGTGGTTTCGAAGGTCTCTGATTCCTAAACAACTTATTCACCAATCTAATTTCTAGTATTTCTGGAACAGATTTATCATTGGTGACATTAACAAAAGATCTATTGAAGGTAATCTGACGTAGATTAGGGGGTGGAGGGATGTTCTCCCCAGTGCCAATGGTGGAAGAGAGTGATGACTTAACAATGAAACCCTAGATCTAAACAGATACTTTGTAGAGAGAAGTCAGAGCGAATAATCTAGGGAGAGAAAGATCCTCGTTTTTATGCCCTTACAGTTGTCGACAAGACAACATGGTGAGGATCGTATGATGGCCACATGATACTAATCGATGCTGCGAGCATGGAACTAATGATAAAACACAACGTAGCGATACATGTGTATACTAGAAAATGCTAATAGAAAGAAAAGAGCAACCTTAATTTAGTTCATGAGAATCGAATGTCTGATGCCAAAAGACGCACACCTTATTTATACTACTAAAAGTCTTTAATCAAAGTTAATTTTAAAATAACCCGAAAACTATTAATATCTAATAGATACCATAAAAAACATAAAAAATGTGACTCAAAGGCGATGCGACTTGGAAGCGTCGAGGATCAAGCAATCGTATTTATCGAGAAATAGCGTCACAACTTCATCTCCATCAAATATCCTAAAGAATTCAGGAAGCATGGGAGAGAGAAGATAATAATTATGAATGCTCGGTTGAAGGTATTTCTTGGAGTTACGGAATCAATCAAGGTAATTTCCCTTACCTCAAATGATCCCATAACTCATGTGGAGTCTGACTTGGACTGTGGCTTTTCAACTATGAGAGTAAGGCTATAATTTTTTGTCTCATGGACAAAGTAGTAGATGATGATAAAGAGGTGAGTTCTCCTACGACCTCTTCACAAAGTGAGAAACTAGGTACCCTCAATATGGTTGCTTCAGTCAGGTAGTTGATGGCAGATTTTGAAAAGATCAATCAGGCATATGAAAAGCACAAGGCTAAAAACATGAACCTGCTCATAGAGAATGCAGCGCTTGCCACTTGAGGTGACAATATGCAAAAACCCATCTACGCTAGTTTGGCCCTGGTAATTGTATCATCAACAAACATATACATCTTCTTTCATTCCATATTTAGAATTCTACTTTAAAATGAAAAGTTCCCTTTAGCATAGGGTGTTTGCCTCCCTTGCTTTGGTGATATTTTCCTCTCGGTTAGGATGAGTTTGATCATTAGATCTCGGTGGCTTTGGGTGATCTACCTACCAGCTTTAACACGAATTCGTTGGCCTGGAGACATTGTTTTCCAGATAAGTTTGTTCTTCTATTTTGATCATGGTCTCGTTCTTACATTTTTGCTCGATTATTTTGGTGTGTTCATTTGAAAGGGGTACCTAATGTTATATGTTATGTTTAGATGATTTCTATTTGCTATGGCTATGAGCTTAGAGTTTTCTTAGTTTTTATCTCTTCTAGGGTTACAAACGCTAGGGTCTTTGTGCGTGAGTTGGTAAGTGTTCCTAGTACTTTTTTGTCCCCTTTTTTTTTTTTTTTTTTTTTTTTTGCCATTTAGCGTTCTAATTTGTTAGGTAAGGTTTGGATAGGTTTTATTTGGATTCTTCATCCTTATATTTGTTTTGGTTCTCCTAGGGTTTCTATTTCTTTTCATAGGGTTGTGGAAGACCTTGTGTGTTTTTTGTAGCTTGTAATTGGTTCTATAGTTTGTTTTCCTCTTTCACTGCTATTATGGATTTTTTCCTTTCGCATGAGGTTTTTATCTCGATTTATGGCTTCGTGGTCAAGTTTTCCAGCATCGTTAAGTGATGGAGAGGATGGACCTATTGTGACTATGGCAAATGATACTGAACCACATTTGGTATCATCGCTTTGTGTCGTAGAGCGGGTTTGGATGAATAAGACTTTTAATTCCTTTGGATTCCTGAAGGCGATGGAGAATTGTTGGATGCTAGGCATGGACATATGGAAGAGGAGACTAAAGCAAATTTGTTTTGTTTCAAGTTCAACAATCACTCTGATATGGAGCACATCCTAAAATTATCTTTGAGGCATTTCAATGAATTTAAACCAAACTGTGGCATTTCAATATAATTCTCGGAGGCCCCGTTCTAGGTTTGACTATATGACCACCGAATTATAGATCGATCTAAAAAAATTATCACAACCCTTGGCCAATAGATTTGAACGATTGTTGAAATTGTTAAGGCATCGTTCGAAGGGTTCGGCGGGAGTATTAGATTAAAGGTGATAATTAATTTGCACAAGCCTATGAAGAGAGGTACACACATCCTACTACCGGATAAAAGGGAACTGAGATAGACTTCAAAGACGAGAATACCACCCATGAAGCAAGCATCTGTTAAGATAAATGGTAACTCTACACATCGGGCTCATGAAAACGTTAGGCGAAAATTATTTGAGGAAAGAATCAGTCGAAAATAGCGACATAATTACAAGAGTTAAAGAGAGAGAGCAAGCCCGCCTTTTAGGAATTGAACGTTACCAAACTTGTAACGGGATTTGAACGAGTGGTGGTGTCACATAATTTCACCAGAAATAATGTGGAGGCGTGTAATTAGGGTGCTAAGACTATTGAGAGCCGCTTTGATAATTTAATGGTGCAGTTACAGGATGTGCACACTTTTGGAGACGAGTCAAAGTCAGAGAAATATACCTACCCACATACGATCTATCCTTCAACTCAATATATTCCCGCATACATCCATGCAGCGACACCAAAACCAAGCTATAAATCTACTCACCAAACACCTACATCAGCTAGCAATGAAACCATACAATCACCACGCTGTAAACCCACTCACAAAACATCTACACCAGCTAGCCATTTAGCCTTACTCAGACCGGTTGTAAACCTATTGATCCTATCCCCACAACTCTTCAATAGAGCTCTCGACTTGGACATAATATCACTACTTTAGCCACCAAACAAAATACGCCCGTGCCACCATTTATCCCAATTGATACCCTATTTCGTATGTGTAACATGACAAACCCAAAGCCATCTCTTTAACACCCAAACTAGAACTGGGTAGCTCACCCAAGGTAGGAAGAAAGTCACTATTTTGAAGAGAACTGCTTACTTCGGGCCGCATTATGAGCATATGATTAATATTTCTCTTGAGCAACGAGAGGGTCACCCCATAGGAGGAAAGAAGCTGAGGCATATCGAGAATGGTCCTTTTGAGTTGTCTGCTGTACCCAGCGTCCACTGGGCATTATGAGTCTGTTATCATGGAAATGTCGTAGGCTTGGGAACCGAGCCACATTTCAGAAGTTGGAGAAGATCTTACAAGAGAAGAATCTTGGAGTAGTTCTCCTCATGGAGACTGAATTGACTACACTAAATGGAGAAGTTGAATCGGCAAAGATTGAATTTTCCAAGATGTTTTCCGGTTGGATGTGAGGATGATACAAGAAGTAGAAAAGGGGGACTGTGCCTTCTTCGGTGCGATAAGTCTAATGTGTCATTAACCACAGACTTGCACAGCCATATTTTTGCATATATAGTTCCAACAGGAATTGTGTTGAGTGGCACTTGCCGGCACTATGATTGGCCTAAACAGTATCAGAGGATTCGTACGTTGGATTTACTTTGTTAAATTAATATTGGTATTCAGAAGCGATGGCTCGTCATTGGAGATTCTAATGAGATCTTATAGACTAGATGTTTCTGGATTAAACAATCTACTTTATGTCCATTTCAATTAACAGTTGTTGAACAAGAAAAAGAGAGAAATAAAGAGAAACATTGATGTGTTATTAGCAAAGGATGCAAGTAAAGCACAATGATGAATTGTTGATGGGGCTAATATTGATGATGAAGATGTAAATGGGGTTAGTGATACTTCTATGGTAGATCAAAGTCACCGGTGTTTATTCCCTTCCTATCCAATGATAAGAAAATGAATGCTAATGAATTTGACTTTGAATCTGATGAGGAACGGGTATAAGAGGATTATGGAGAAGAAGAAGAGCAAGCAAGTTAGCTAGTGCATAATTAGATTGTTGGTTTATGATTATAAATATCTTTTGTTTTTGTCATCTTTGATATCTAGAACTTAGAAGTTTGAAGTTTGAATTAGAACTTCACATCATAGTATAATTCATTGTCTGGAGTATTTGGATGACATCTTTTGATTTTTTGACCTATATTAATGTTGTTATTATGCATCCTTATTGCTTCATTTAGTTTTGAGTTTCATGGTATTCTTTGGTGTATTACTTACAATTTTAGCAATTTGAAGATGGTGGTATTTATTTTGTTATTTTCAATTTTTTTTATGTATGGAATATTGATCTATTAAGTAATTATATTATTTATTCAATGTGGTTCCGCCTAGACACTGTCTAGGCGCTAGTCCCCAGTGATCCAACCGACTAGCACCTAGCGAATTTTAGAACATTGGGTAATATAAAAGAAAAATAAAAAAATAAACTAATGTGATAGAGTCAAATATATTATACTATCAGAAAAGAATACACAAACAAAAAATAAATATCTATATTGTAGTTAAATGTACATACAAATTATTACAATGTATAATATTGAAATTTAGATTAAAATAGGCATACATTTAGTATTACTGTTCAAAATTAAATTAAACAAACAATATATATGTTTACACGATAAATTTCTTGTATGAGCATTAACAGGTAAATATAAAACGAATTATTATGCTTGTAGGAAATGAGATTATATATAATATTTATTTTCAATGATTTGAAAGAATTAAATTGATATACTTGATAAGTAACATTTATAAACATTAAGACAAATTTTATTGAATTCAAAAAGTATACGATAAAGATATATATATACATATATATATATATATATATGTACTGCTCGTGGGTTTTTTTATAGAGCCCCCTTGCTTATGTATACTGCCATCTCACCCGCTTCATTAAATTAACTTAAATAATATAATTAAAATTAGGGGAAAATTTTTAAATGCCCATTATGTTTTCCCTATTTAAAAACTAGGACAATAAGCATACTACTTTTTAAAAATGCCCCATGATCGGTTGTAGGTTGTTAACCAGCCGTTCACTTGTGAACTATCTTTTTATTTTCATGAAAATTGGTGTAAATGTTCAATATGTTTTCCCTATTTAAAAACTAGGACACTAAGTATACTACTTTTAAAAATGTCTTATAACTTACAAAAAATAGTGAAATGCTCTGTGACCGGCTATAGGCTGCGACACAACCGATCATTGATGAGGTGGAGATCTTTTCCTGACGTGGCATTAATTTTTTTTGTCCTGCTAACTCACTTGTTAGGGTGAAATATTAAAAAATAATATAAAATATTAATTCGAATTTATAAAAAATCACAATCCCCAAAAAATTGTTTAAAATTCAGAAAAATAAAATTTTTATTTGTGAAATTTATTTTAAAAAATTATAAAATTTCCTTTAAAATTAAAAAGTTAAAAATTTTATTTCTGAAAATCATTTCAAAAATTAAAATTTTCTTTTAAAATTCAAAAATTAAAATTTTATTTTTGAAATTATAAAATTTATTTAATATTCTAAAATTAAAAAGTTTATTTGTGATATTTTTCTTAAATTCTAAAATTTATTTAAAAATCAGAAAACTAAAATAATTATGAAATTTATTTTAAAAATTCTATACTTCACTTAAAAATTTCAAATTACTTTTTTACTTTTCTCATGTTATTATTATTTTATTTTAAATTATGAATTAGGATAATTATATAAAATATTAATAAATAAATTTTAAATTAATCTTTTAAAAAGTTAAAAACCAAATTGTTCCATTCTTTTTCCCCAATTCCAACATACTAAATCCTAATATTTAAGAATGTCCCGCAATCTTACAAAGACACAAACATGGAAGACGAAGAAGAAGCCAATAATGCTTCGCCTAGTCCACCCACCCACCCACTAACTGATCGGAACCTGATCAATCACCAATTCTTTGCCTATTCGCCCCCTCCCTGCCAAATCCACCGCTGCCAAAGTCGATGACATTATTCCTATTTCCTAACTCTTTTCCTTCATTATTAAAATCCTTCTTGTAAAAATCTTTTGGTAGTGTGAGAAGTTCTTGACCTGACACTGGTTCTCCAGGAATGATGGTGATTCAAGGGAACTTTTGAGCTAGAACAATCAAGTACCCTGCAATATAGATAAAAAGGTATCCTCTTCCTTGGACCTTCATCCAATTCCCAACAACATATGCAACAATGTTGATCAACTTATTATTCAGCATTGCCGAGAAGAAATTGGGCGGTCACCAACTCTAGATCTACAAACCGGACACCAAAATGAGAGGCAATCGGGGTAATGAGCCGTCCAATATATATGTGGTCCTTTTGTCGGAGGATCACATTCTTGAATTGCTCGACTAGTATCTCGGCTACATCCACCTTGTGGCCATTCATGATATGCCACAACAATTGCAACTCATTGTACCGGGTGGCTCCGGTTTCCTTCGCAAATAGTGTGAGGGCGAGAAGCTTCTGGATATATCTCATCACCGAACTACAAATCCAGAACATCTTTGAGTTCTTGGCTGAATATATTTGGGGATGTACGAGCCCGAGAGTAACTGTGAGCTGTCCCTAAACAGAGTTGACTTCAAATAGCTCATTGATGTAGTATATATGTTTATAAGACAAGTCAAAGATTTTGGCTAAGTCTTCCATAACCAATGTGAACGATTAGCCTATGAGCTGGAAAGTGATACTCCCGGGTCGGTTGCCACACTTGTTCGGATCCATCGCAATCTCTAATGTGCTCAAGAACTCTAGAGCCAGGCACTGATATGTCACTTGAGGCTGCATCAACCCGCGCAACCTCGCTACATCCAAGAGGGAATAAACATTGTCATATATGCCCATGCCTTTGAGTAGTTGGTCCTGGCCGTACCGAGTGGGCATGATTGTGCGAGTGTACAACATTTTTAATCTGTCCCGGTGGGAAGCCTTTTCAAGAACAATACTATAGGGGTGGTTGTCTGATGGATTAAATACCAGAGCCGGGTCAGGATTTTTGTCAACTGCTGGTTGTTTGCCCTTGCTCTTTCCTCTACTCGATCTCGGAGGCATGGTGATAACCTACACACAAATCATAATAATTTTGCAAGTTTAAAATCTAGAACACTCAATGTGATATATATAATACATATAAGAAGCTTATTTCGACCAGTCAATCAAGCACAATTGAGTAATTCGTAGATCAATCGTAACTAAGCATGACTCATATCACTATGAAACAATGCATCATCACCAAAATTACCGAAGTTACTCAAAAATTTGAACAAGACTTCGAAATTAGCTAGTCTATTCAAATTTAACACATATAAGGTGTTTGATAATTTGCCTCAATGAGACAATGTTTCTAAACTCACAAATTATGCTGAAATCAATCAACTCAAAAACACCACAATTTTATAAGTAACCCTATCAAATTCGTATTTAGAATGCATTAATCATTACAATTTAGAAAAAAATCAACACTTCAAGTGTTTATACAACATCCATTCCAAATGAAAAATTACCCCTAATCCATATAATAAAGTCGGAATTAAACAAAAATAGATGAAGGGGAATGGTTAGCTTCACTTACCAGAGGATTTAAGATAAGAAAAATTGAATTTTGACCGGTTCATGCCTCTTTTGGATTCTCCTGAAATCGGATGTAAATTCGAATTTAATCGAAGGTATAGTGTGTGTGGACGTGTGTGTGTGAATTGGTGTGTGAATTGTGGAAGAAATTCGTGATTTTTGTGTGTAGGGTATGTGTTTAAGAGTTTGAAAGAGAAAGAAGAGTGGGAAGACTGACCTGCGGCCGTGAGTCTTCGTCGAGTTCAGCCCTTTTCGTTTCCCTTGCAATTTTTCGACTTCTCGACCCCTGTTTCGTGCTATATCCATCACACTCCACTCCTACATTGATTTTGAGTCATTTTAGTTCCTACATACTAATAAAAAAGGATAAGAAAATACATAAAAACATAAAATAACAATAAAATAAAAAATTTAATTCAAATTCAGTGCCTCTCGACAAGCACCTTTGTTTTACGTCATTGGCTCGACCAATTCAGTGCTCAATTGTTTGGAGGGTCCTCGAATTTCTCATGTTCCTTGGGAGACCGTTGAAATTTCTTGAAGTAAGGTTTGAGAAGGTGGCCATATACCTTGAATATTTTCCCCGTCTTTTTGCTTTTGATTTCAACTGCGCAATGAGGAAACACATTAAAAATAACAAATAGCCCTATCCAAAGGGAACACAACTTACCGAGAAAAAAATTTGAGGTGGAAATGGTAGAGTAGCACTTTTTCACCAATCATAAAAGTCTTCCGAGTGATTCGGGAGTCATGGAAGGCTTTCGTATTTCTTTGTAGATCTGTGCATTATGAAATGCCTCATTTCGGAGTTCCTCGAGTTCTTGCAACTACAGTTTCTGGTGCTTGCCGACTACATCATAATCCATGTTGCACCATGTGATTGCCTAGTACGCACGATGCTCAAGCTCGACCCATAAGTGGCAAGGTTTGTCGTAGACCAATCTATATGGAGACATGCCAATAGGTGTCTCGTACGCCGTTCAGTATGCCCATAATGCATCCTCAAGCTTTAAACTCCAATCTTTCCAACGCTGAACAATCTTCGCCAAGATGGACTTGATCTCTCGGTTGGAAGTCTCGGCTTGGCCATTCGTCTGGGGATGATATGTTGTGGAAACCTTGTGTACAACAAAATACTTCCTCAACAATTCAATGGGCCTATTGCAAAAGTTCGTCCCCCCATCGCTGATTATGGCCTTTGTAATTCTGAACCTCGCAAAGATGTTAGACTTCACAAAATATGCAACAACTTTAGAATCATTAGTTCGAGTGGCCTTTGCCTCCACCTGTAGATGTCAGTTCAATATCATCAAGTGTTCATGGAATGTAGTAGAGGTTTTGAGGATTCTAGAACCGGGTTTAGAATGTTGAGAACCAGGTTTTAGCCGGATCAGTTAAAGAGGTTAAAATGAAAACCGGAGTCAAGGTTGTTATAACTGCCGTTTGCAACAGAATTAAACCGTTGCATGGAGAACCGTTGTAGAAAGCTCGCAGCAGCAGTTTTGAGTAGTTGAAGACAAAATTGGTTACAACTACTTCTACTCCCTGATTCGAGATCCAGCCTTTATGTGCATTGTGAACACTTGAAGTTGCGAGTTGATTCACGTTTCTTTCCCTCTGTAAACATTACTCAATCAAGAGAATTAGATTGCTAGGGTTCTTAAGCTCAATTCGTTCTGTCAATTGGGGTTTCTAGTTTTCTGGATTAATTCTTGTAATTGATTGATTAGTGAGTGAATTGAGGTATATAGAACCTCCGTGGATGTAGATCACATTGATCGAACCACGTAAAATCCCTGAGTTCATCATTTTCTCTTCCTGTTCTTGGTTCGGTTTCTTGTGGCCGATTTCTGTGTTGGTTTTCATTCCACACTATTTGTGTGTTGTTTGTGTGTGAGTGAGACTGATTCATAACAAGTGGCACCGTCTGTGGGAAGCCTCCTCATGCAACAAGAAGATAGAGATGTCAGGAATGAAGATGGATGTGGATAAGTTCTCAGGGAGGAATGACTTCCATCTTTGGAAGATCAAGATGAAGGCTATTCTGGTTCAAAACGGGCTGGTTGGTGCACTAAAGCCTGAAAATGAATGGACAGAGACAGAGAAGCCTATATATGCAGAGGTGGATCAAAAGGCTCTGAGCTTGATCATCCTGTGTCTAGGAGATAAGCCATTGAGGGAGGTTTCAAGATGCTCGACTGCTATAGAGGCTTGGACCAAGCTGGAGGAACTATATCAGTCCAAGTCTGTATCAAATAAACTGTTTCTCAAACATAGGTTATTGGCTTTCAAAATGGTGGATGGAAAAGACATTTTTGACCAACTGGATGAGTTTTCTAAACTTCTTGATGAACTGGAAGATCTTGGAGTAACTGTGGAGGATGATGACAGAGCTTTAATGGTATTAAATGCTCTACCAAGTTCCATGGAAGGGTATAAGGACACTTTGATATTTGGGAGGCAGGATAAACTGAGTTATGACTCAATAATCACTGCTTTGAAGACCAAATGCCTACAGAATCAAGGAGATAAGAAGGTGACTCAACCTGGTGAAGGTTTGAATGTAAATTTCAAGAAGAATTACCAAAAGAAGAAGGGCCAAACCTCAAAGAATTACAAGACTGGCAATACTGCTCCAAAGAAACCTGGAGAATGGACAGAGAACAGGAAATGTTTCAAGTGCAAGCAAGTAGGGCATCTAAAGAAAGATTGCCCTCAAAAGGTGAAGAAGAAAGAAGGCCATGGTGGAGAAGCTGCCACTGTTGAACATGGAGAAGACACTCCAGAAGTCTTGAATGTTACTAGATACAGGCTGTTCATTTCATATGTGTCCTCACAAAGAATGGTTCCAAAACCTCAAGAAAGAAGATGGAGGGTGTGTACTGCTGGGAAATGATCAATCCTGCAGGGTTCAAGGTATTGGATCAGTAAACATCAATATGTTTGATGGTGTGACCAGGCAAATTACAAATGTAAGGAATGTGCCTGGACTTAAAAGAAATTTGATCTCCCTAGGATCTCTAATTGCTACTGGGTGTGAGTTTAAGTTTGTTGATGGCCAATTACACATAACCAAAGGAAACAAACTGGAATCAAGGGAAGACAACACAATGGATTGTTTATTTTGATAGGGAAACCAGTGGTTGGGAGTGTGGGGAATATTCTGGCTAATAATGAACTAACCCTGTGGCATAAAAGATTGGGACACATTGGTGAAAGAGGACTGAAAGAACTATCCAGAAGAGGGATAATTGGAGAGGTTGGGAATCAGACACTTGAGTTCTGTGACAAATGTGCATTGGGCAAATCACAGAAACTGCCTTATGCCAAAGGGATTCACATCACTAAAGAACCTCTAGATTATGTCCACTCTGATATCTGGGGACCATCCAGGACTGAAACACATGGAGGAGGAAAGTATTTCATGTCTGTAATTGATGATTTCAGTAGGAAAGTATGGGTGTTTATTTTAAGAAATAAGAGTGATGCCTTCACTAAATTCAAGACATGGTTGCTTCAAATGGAAACCTTGAAAGGAAAGAAACTCAACCATTTAAGAACTGATAATGGCCTAGAATATCTATCTACTGAGTTTATTACCTTCAGTAATGAAAGGGGAATTACCAGACACATAATAGTCCCCATGAATCCACAACAGAATGGTGTGGAAAAACGATTCAATAGAACTGCCCTAGAAAGAGTAAGGTGTATGTTACTTGATGCTGGGTTGCCAAAGGTGTTTTGGGGAGAAACAATAAACACAACATGTTATCTAATAAAAAGATCTCCTACATCAACTCTGGGATTCAAAACACTAAAGAGGTATGGAATGGAAGAATTCCAGATTACTCCGGATTAAAGGTGTTTGGATGCTTGGCATATGCTCATATGAAATCAGATAAACTTGATCCTAGAGCTTACAGGTGTGTATTTCTGGGATATCCAGAGGGAATCAAGGGTTACAGGTTATGGTGCATGGAATCTGGAAATCAGAAGTTGATGATCAGCAGAGATGTGAAGTTCAATGAATCCATTATGGGATATCATTTCTCTGGGAATCTAGGGAATCAGGATGAAGGCTCTGAAACAGAAAGGATATCAGTTCAGGTGGAGACTCAGGAGGAGCATGACAGACAGAGAGGAGAAAATTTGGCTGATCATTCCAGTAGTAGTTCTTCAGAAGAAGAAGACACAACAAATAGAATTCAAAAGCTGAGAGAGTACAACATTGCCAGAGACAGACCAAGGAGACAAATACAGAAATCAGATTTTTATGGACAAGCTGGAAGTGTACATTATGCACTTAGTGTTGCTGAAGACATTGAAAATCATGAACCACAGAACTTCAAAGAAGCAATTAGTGGTGATGAAAGTGAACACTGGATCAGTGCAATGATGGAAGAAATGGAGTCTTTGGAGAGAAATGGCACCTGGAAACTGGTGGATAAACCAAAGGGACAAAAGGTGGTAAGTTCCAAATGGATTTACGAGAAGAAGGTTGAAGCTGGGGTCTCAGACAAGATAAGGTATAAGGCAAGGCTGGTAGTAAGGGGTTTTACTCAGAGGGAAGGCATTGATTTCAATGAAGTCTTCTCTCCTGTAGTAAAGCACTGTTCAATCAGACTACTTTTGTCAATAGTAACACAAGAGGACATGGAGTTACAGCAGCTGGATGTGAAAACAGCTTTCTTACATGGAGACTTAGTTGAGAACATTTATATGAAGCAGCCTGAGGGATTTGTGGTTCCAGGAAATGAAGAAAAAGTATGTTTCCTCAAAAAGTCATTATATGGATTCAAGCAAAGCCCAAGACAGTGGAATAAGAAGTTCAATGATTTTATTTTAAAAGCTGATTTTGTCAGAAGTTTGTATGACAGTTGTGTTTATTTTGATAAAAGTTTAAGTGTTGATACTGTATACCTGTTGTTATATGTGGATGACATGCTCATTGCAAGCAAGAGCTCACATAAAATACATCAGCTTAAGCAGAAATTGAGTTCTGAATTTGATATGAAGGACTTGGGAGAGGCTAAGAAGATTCTGGGAATGAGCATAATTAGAGACAGAGCTGCTGGATGTTTATGGTTGTCTCAGAAGCATTATCTTCAGAAAGTGGTGGAGAGGTTTCAAATGCATGAGGCCAAGACACTGAGTATTCCAGTAAGCCAACAACTCAGATTATCAAAGGAGCAGAGTCCTAAGACAGCAGAAGAAGAGACATACATGAGAAGTGTGCCTTATGCTAGTGGAGTTGGGAGTCTGATGTATGGGATGATATGCAGCAGGCCGGCCAGACTTAGCATACTGTGTGTCCATAGTCAGCAGATATATGTCAAATCCAGGAAAGGCTCATTGGGAGGCTTTGAAGCAGGTGTTGAGGTATTTAAAGGGAAAAGCAAGTCTGGGGTTGAAGTTTTAGAAGCAGGAAAAATTGGCTATTCCTTTGGAAGGATTTGCAAATGCTGATTTTGCTGGAAATGTTGATACCAGGAAGTCAATCATAGGCTATGTTTTTCACATTATATGGTACTACAGTTAGCTGGAAAAGTGTGCAACAATCATTGGTGGCTTTATCCACTACAGAAGCTGAATACATGGCCTTGACAGAGGCAATCAAGGAAGCTATGTGGTTAAAAGGCATTCTGAAGGATCTGGGGATCAAGCAGGACTGTGTTACTATATATTGTGACATTCAGAGTGCGTTACATCTAGTGAAACATCAAGCTTTCCATGAGAGATCCAAGCACATAGATTTCAGATTGCATTTTGCAAGAGATGTGATTGATACAGGGTCTGTGGAGGTTAGAAAGGTCCATACAAGTGACAATGCTGCTGATTTTCTAACCAAAGCAGTGCCTCGGAGTAAGTTGGTTCATTGATCAAGCCTAATTGGGCTTGAACGGTGTGATTAAAAGTTGGAGAACAAGACAGGTTGAGGTGATGAAATACACTTGAGTTCATTGAGGTGGAGATTTGTAGATGTCAGTTCAATATCATCAAGTGTTCATGGAATGTAGTAGAGGTTTTGAGGATTCTAGAATCGGGTTTAGAATGTTGAGAACCGGGTGAGAGAACTGGATTTTAGCCGGAGAGGTTAAAATGAAACCCGGAGTCAAGGTTGTTATAACTGCCGTTTGCAACAGAATTAAACCATTGCATGGAGAACCGTTGTGGAAAGCTCGCAGCAGCAGTTTTAAGCAGTTGAAGATAAAATTGGTTACAACTACTTCTACTCCCTGATTCGAGCTCCAGCCTTTATATGCATTGTAAACACTTAAAGTTGCGAGTTCATTCACATTTCTTTCCCTCTGTAAACATTACTCAATCAAGAGAATTAGATTGCTAGGGTTCTTAAGCTCAATTCGTTCTGTGAATTGGGGTTTCTAGTTTTCTGGATTAATTCTTGTAATTGATTGATTAGTGGAGTGAATTGAGGTATATAAAACCTCCGTGGATGTAGATCACATTGATGGAACCACGTAAAATCCCTGAGTTCATCATTTTCTCTTCCTGTTCTTGGTTCGGTTTCTTGTGGCCGATTTCTGCGTTAGTTTTCATTCAATACTGTTTTTGTGTTGTTTCTGTGTGAGTGAGACTGATTCATAACACCACCCATTTAGAAACATAATCAATAGCAAGCAGAATATAGAGGTTTCCATAGGATGAAGGAAAAGGGCCAATGAAATCCATGCCCCAAGTATAAAAACTTAACAAATCATGATCGAGTTTTGAAGCATTTCATTCCTTTGGGAATTATTACCAGTTCTTTGGTAATTATCACAAGAGTTGCAAAATATGTATGCATCAGTAAATAAATAAGACCAATAAAATTGTCAAGCCTAATTTCTAACCCTAAATACTGCAAGTCAAGGTCGATCCTCAGAGAATAGGCTAATGCAGTTCGATACCCCAATTTTATAGGATTACCCTAACTAGACACTCGAATTGCAAGGTTGATTTTACGAAACTAAATTACTTATAATAATTAACTTAACTTATCAAACGATTAAATTCAAATTAACGAATGTGTATCCTAGGGCTTTGATTTCGTGAATTACTTCAATGTCGATTAAGTTTAACTTATAGACTTTTAAGCCAAGTTTTAATATTTATTAGGCGGCACGTAAGTAACTTAGTCCTCCTCTCGAAGAGACTAAGTCGTGGATTGATTGTCCTAACTACCCTTTCGAGTCAATTAATCCTAACAACTCCTAAAAGACCCTGAACCCTTGCCCACGTGGTCATAGAAGACTGTGCTATATGTCGTACGTCTATTAAAAATTCCCTCCTCTCGAATCAAATTTTTTAAATGTGTAACTAAGCCTAAGTGATCACGTATGCTTACGAATAAAACAAACATATTGATAAATACTTAAAACTAGAGTCTATAAATTAAAACGTTAAATCAAAATATTATCGTAAAACACTACTTTTCTAACCCTAGGACACGAGTAGTTTAGCTACTCATGCCAGTATTAAATCTGTACAATAATACATGGAATACATCATAAGGAAATAAAAGACTAGAAAAGAAATAGTTACACCAGGCTATTTCGGCTCGTCAATCATCGTTTACTAGTTCTTCAAGTTTCTCTCTAAAATCTCTTCAAAGTATCTAATGTATTGTGTCTAATGATGTCTAAAAAATGAGATTCACTTGTCCTTTTATAGACTTCGGAACAGTCCTGGGGAGATTAGGAATCAGTTCCTACTTGGGACATAAAAGTTCTTCAAAAAGGGCTTTTGGACGCGGCAGTGTTGTGCTTCTTACGCAGCCGCATCCCATTGAACTCAAAACTTCTTTAAAACTCAATAATTTGACGCGGTCGCGTTGCAGCATCACTGTGGATTTGCATTGTGCTCTCATTTTGATGCGGCCGTGTCGGTTCTCTTCTGGTTTGACTTCTGGACCAGTTCAGACCGGTCTAAGCCAGTGTAGGCCGGTTTTTAGCTGGTTCGGACCGATTTTCGCTGGTTTTGACTTTCCTTTGACTTGTTCTTTCGTCTGTTAGTCGTAAATCACGACTTTTAGTCCTAAAATTGCTCAAAAGTACGTTAAAACAAGCCAAACACATTAAATGGTCCAATTTATGTCAATTTATCCAACTCTTGACCAAATATGCACATAATTGCTATAAAATGCTATCCTAAATCGACCTAATTACATGCATAATTAACGTGTATCAAAACCTCCCAAACTTAAAGTGTTGTTCGTCCTGAACAACATAACAAAAGACAATAAATACAAAGTGATTTATGCCATGTTTTAGGGCGATTGGATGATAATTCAGTTTCAGACTGATTTTCTTTCAACAAAATTTAGGCAACACAATGCACTTGAGCATATGCGATAACATGAAAATCGACTAATCTCGAGACTTTGAAGTTTCGAGTTATTCAATCCTCACCGATTATATATTTCACTCATCTCTCAAGTGTTTAGGCTAATTTCATTTCCACTCATATTGAATTACATGCAAAGCCTACCATATGCTTGCCAATCATCTAAACTAGACTTCGTACTTAATGTGTGTGAAAAAGGATAAAAAAAGGTCTTTTCTTGGTTGTAATGTTTGGCTTAAGGTAAGGTGGGATATATTTGGCTAAAAGTGACTATGTTTGGACTAATCAAGTCATATCTAACTCGACTACCCCTCAATAACATCACTCAACCTCACTCTTTAATTTTCAGCAACTCACCCCATAAGAGATGACTTCTTCACCTTTTCTAAACCTTTACAACAAAGTGCTTTTCAATTCACAATCAATACACGGGTACCACATTTTTGGGACTACCTGACTGTGCTAATCAATTCAAACAATCTAAGCACTTTTGCGACTTCTTAGCCTCTCCTCACCATACTTAGCAATTCATTGCCACTGGTTTTTTTTATTTTCTTTTCTAGATTTTTTTTAGGAGACGCTATTCTTCGTTTTTCACCTATGAATTTTCTCTCATTTCCTTCATCTTTGAAATTATCTCTACTTTCCCATTCCTTCCCACAAATTGTTCACCTCAAAGTACCTTATAATTCTCCTCCCTCTAACTTGATTAATCGAATGAAAGCCAAAAGAGTTAAATCGAAAGGGTTCGGATGATATTGTTGGGCTATGAAAGAACAAGGCTTTAAAGCTCAAGTGCGCTAACTAGGGATAATTCTTGACATTATGGTCCAAAGGCAATTTTTCATAGTTCAAATAAATAGGCTCAAAATAAAAAAAAAAATAAAAAAAATGCCTAAGATCATTTCCTAAATCACACCACAAATTTGACACATTCTTAGTAAAGACTCAAGGCAAGTTCTAGAGACTAATGCATGTATTCAATCTAAATCACACCAAAAGAATGTATATTACTCCTAAAATAGGAGTACAATTAGGCTCAAATTCTCACCAAGGTAATTTTTTTGACTGAATACTCTAAGTTCAAGCTCAATTTCGTCTCAACTCACTTCTCATGCTCTATTATGTGCCTTTTTCATCTACTTCTCAAAATCGTCTCATCATTAACTCTTCACCATCCATCTTACCCTATTTTTTTCTTTTTTTTTCACTTGTTACTTTTTTTTTCTCGGGTTTGAGTCTTCTTTCGACTCTAAAAACTAAAACAATAAGACTCTAGACTCCTAAGACTCAACATGGCATCTAAATAATCAAAATTGGGTTAAAAGACACAACACCAGTAAAATAGATAAACAGGCTCACAGACCTGGTACTCCAAATCAAAGTAAGTAAAAATAATCACAATAGGCTGACAGACCCGACACTTAACCACAAATAATGAAACAGCAGGCAAAACAAATGATCAATTAAACAGCAAAATAACCAACTAAAAGTAAAAATAGCAACAAAACTAAAATATAGCTGCCAAGACGTCCCACGGTATACCCCCTTTCCCAAACTTGTCTGAAAGCCAATGTTTGGAGGAAGAGAGTGGTATGCTTTGGTGCTAACATACAAATCACTGTGGAGGAGGTGGTTGTTGGAACCTATACTGGCTCCAAAATTGTGCCATGGCCTCCCACTGGGTCCTCTGTTGTTGTATCCACTCTTGCTCTTCATTACTCCTTTGAAGAAGTGCGTTCACGATTCCTCTTTGATCACTCACCTCCATTCGATGTCTTTCCATCGAGGTGCGAACTGATTTCACCAACTCATTACAAAGGTGAAAATTGTCCCGGAGAGAAGTAATGATGCCGACCATATCCTCATTCAATTCAGCCTCGGAAGCAACAACTGCTGCTGCCCGTATCTTCCAGGGTTGTCTCGGGCCTTGGCTGCTACCTGCGGCTATTTGCTCGGGATTGAAGACCTCAGAATCAGGTGATTAGGACGGCTGAAGATGTTGTTCAGTGGATAAGGAAAGAATTTCTCTATCGTTGATACTCATCACAGTCGTCCCAAGCTCAAATGGAAGGCGAAGGAAAGGTCCAACATTTTGATACACATATGGGACCGTCCCATTTTGACCTAGAACCACGACTTGCATAGCTTCTAACAAGTCTCATGTAAATTGAACCTCGCCCTTTACCGGCACCATGTCAGCTAAATCAATATCATCAAATGTTGCTGCTATTGGAGTAATCAAACCTCCAATCATGATGCTATCCTTCTGCTTCCAGATGACATTCGCGAAGTGCTCCATCAAAATCTTTCCATAGTCGACCTTGTACCCGTGTAGTATGTTCCAAAGCATGTGGAGTTCATTTTGTCTCATGGCCCTTGCTTCACGCCGTGCAAACAAGGTGTAGGCAAGCATCTTCTGTATGTATCGTATAACGGGATTGCGAATCCACGAAGCTTTTGTAAACTTGGATACATTGTGTTGTGCTGGCACAAGTGGGGGAGCAGCTATCAGCAAACCCCGAAATGTTGTTGGGTCGAATAACTCCAGTGGCTCCTCCTTAGAGGCTTTCGGAAAGCCATAATTTTTGTCAAGCTGGCTATATGTCAAAGACCGAGGTTTCCCCATTAGCTAGAAAGTGATGCCATCCGGTCGGCGTGAGTGAAGGGCGCTGGCCACTGTGATGCCAAAAGTGCTCAAGAACTTTAGCGTAATCTACTGTAAGTCTGTTGGACACCCATGAACCGAAGTAGCCCGGCTTGAGTAAGGGGGTGTTTGCAAACAATTGTGCTTTTAGAAAAGTGATTTAAATTGATTTTGTGGTAAAATTAGAATTTGGTAGTGTTTGGAGAAATAGTGATTCTAAACAAATAAAAAATAATAAATAAAATAAAAAATAATTCCATTTGTTTGTAAAAAAAGTTAAAAGCACCCAAAAGCTAGGATTTTGGGGATTCTCAAAATCACTTCTAGGAAGTGATTATAGTGATGAAATAGGAATTTGCAAACACTCCTTTAAATTGAAGTGCTTTTCAAAAGTGATTTTAATGTTGATAATGAGTTTGCAAACACCCTCTAAGTAATGCCCGGATATTGTCGTGGATGCCCATTGCCCGAGTCAAGGCGTCACTGCTGAATCTAGTCGGTAAGATCGTGCGATGATGGAGCTCATCGAAACAAACCTTGTGTTCGTCTCGTGCCAAATAAAGCTCGTAGAGAGCTTGAATGTCATTTGGATTGACAGTCGGAGTGTCCTCCACCATCACCTGCTTACCCTTGCTTAGACTGGAACTACCTTTTGGTGGTGCCATTTTAGTGAACCTATACACACAACCCAACAACACACTAATCAACAATCACACAATCCTCAATCCATCACAAATAATGTCTAGAATTGAAAAATTCCTAGTTATTCAACAAGATAATCATATGCTAGCAACAACCGAACAAACTTGCACATTATGTACCCCCTATTACATGCTCAACTCCCAAATCATCAATTGAAGTCATTAGATAGTGAAACGTTGAATCTTACAAACTTAGGACATCCATCTTAAACTTAATTCATCATTGAATCATATAAGAAAGCACCACAAGAGGTATCAACTAGGCAAAAAGCTCATTTTGAATCATGCACACAACATGCTCGATAAAAGTGACGAAAACATATGAAATTCAATCTCGTTGTTATTATTTCATTCCAACCACAAATTTTACTTTAATTTCAACTATAATCAACACAATGTTCATTCATAACTCAAGATCCAATCGATTTTCTAGCAAGTTCGTACTACAAGCAGCAATTTATCTCAATATGCACTACATTGTTCTCAAATTTCGAATTTATACATTCTTCAATAAAAATCAAGCATAAACAATAGAGTGGAAGCATAAAAGTTTGGGTTAGCTTCACTTATGGGAGAAGTTCAGTCAAAAAGGTTGAGAATCGGAGTGTGCCCTAATTCCATCGATTTGGGTTGAAAAATTTCGAATTTGTTGGTGCAATGAGTGAATAAGTGTGTGTGCCTGTGTTTGTGAATGAATGTGTGTGTATTTTAGTGTTTGTGCAAGTATTTTGCAGAGTGTGTGAGTGAGTGTTTTTCTTCGTGTGTGCAAAAGAGAAGAGAGGAAGAAACAATTAAACCTGGAATCCCGTTTTAAACAGGCTGAGGAGTTGACGCGGCCGCATTATATGAGTGACATGGCCGCGTTCCGTTAGAACTAAAATCTGCCTTATTGGACGTGATTTTGACGCGGCCGTGTTGCTGCTGTAACGCGGCTGCGATGCATGTCCAGTTTCGATTGTGAATGCTGAGGGAATTTAACGCGGCCGTGTCCAAAGTGTGACACGGCCGTGTTGGTTTGGGCTCGAAAAACTAAATTTGGGCTGGTCTTTTGACGCGCCTGCGTCCAACAAGTGACGCGGCCCACAGTGCCAAAATACATTCTAGGTCATTTTTTACGCATTCTCGGTCATTTTTTATGCGGTCGTGTTGATTTATTCTCCCTCAACTTGAGTTTTTCGTCTCTTCAACCCCTATTTCTTGTAACACTCGTCCATGTTGATCCTAAAAACATAAAAAGCTAAAAACAAGAGTAAAACATATAACTAAAAAGAAATAATTTAAATAAAATAAAACGGTAAACAATGGGTTGCCTCCCGACAAGCGCTTCGTTTTACGTCTGAAGCTAGACGACCTTTTGAGTTCTAATTCGGATTCTTCAGCCGTACTTTCTTCTTAACTGATTCCCTCATCATTGGATTTAGCTTTAGATGCTTAGGTAATAGTTTAATGTTTTCGCAGCCTTTGTTCTCTTTTAAAGCCTTTTCGACTTTCTTTTTCTTTTTACGCTTTTTGGTTGACCTTCTTCTTGGGGGTTCCTATAAGACATCTAGAAGACTACCACTTTCAAACAACTCAAGATTAGTAGATTCATGGTGATCAAGATTAGATGTAGAAATCAACAAAGCATACTTTAGGAGTAGTACAATCACTAGGTGAGATTATGTCCTTATTTATTGTGACTTCTAAAGACTGTATAGAGCCACATGTTTCAATGTGATTCACCCTCTCACCCTCGTGTTGTTTTTGAGCTTCATATATCGAAAACGTGACTTTCTCCTTCTACCCTCAAATTTAACTCCCCCTTTTTAACGTCTATAAGTGCGCTACCCATTGCCAGGAACTGGCGACCTAAGATTAAGGGAATTTCTTTGTGTTCTACCATATTGAGGACTACAAAGTCGACGGGGATTATAAAATTAGCAACTTTTATTAAAACATCCTCTACAATGCCCCACGGCCAAGTTATAGAACGGTCGCCCATTTGAAGGGCGATTGTAGTGGGTTTTAATGTGCCTATTTTTAATTTTTCATATATAGACAGAGGCATTAAGTTGATACTCGCTCCTAGATCATACAATGCTTTATCAAAAGTTAAATTACCTACTTTGCATTCAAGAGTAAAACAACCTGGATCTTTGCACTTTGTTGGTAACTTCTTTTGGATAATTGCACTACATTCTTCTGTTAAGTTCACCGTCTCATAGTCCTCCCATTTTTTCTTTTGAGCAATCACCTCTTTCAAGAACTTCGTAAAGTTAGGCATCTGTTGTAGTGCCTCGACAAAAGGTATATTGATCTGAATCTTCTTCAGCACATCCAAGAACTTTGCGAATTGCTCATCTATCTTTTTCTTCTTCAGAGCTTGTGGAAATGGAATGGGAGGGACATATTCTGGTAAATTGGCTTTTGGCCTATTTTCTTCTTCTAATACCCCTATTTCTTTCACTAAGTGTTCTTTCTGCACTTCATTTTTTGTATCAGCCAGCAACTTTGGACTTGCATATCCAATGTCACTTCTCACTTGAATTGCGTGACACTACTCTCTCGGATTCACCACTGTATCGCTCAAGAACTGCCTTGCTTATGTTGGGCTCCAAAAATTGTTATTAGCTGACTCATATTGGTAGTCATTCATTGATACTGATCTCGAGTCTCTTGATGTCTACTCCCTGTCCAATCATCTGCTTATTTAGCTCAATAAACTCTCCGTCCACCTTTCTCTCTAGTTAAGCTAATTTTTTGTCGTACTTAGCAAATTGAGACTGCATTATCTCCTCTTGTGTTGGCTCTTTACCATCATGAATCATTCCATTCGTGACGGCGAATCCGGGTGGTGGATTAAGTACGGATAAGTTTTGGTGATTCCGATCAAGAGGGTACTAATTGTACCTTGGTTGATTGTTTTGGAAGTTGTTGAAATCCCTTTGATTTACAATATTCACATCTTCAACTTCTTCCTGGCCTATTATCTGCTGTGATGAAGTGTCATTATGTTGTGCTAATGCTAGTTTAGTTAGCAGACTTACTTGGCTCGTCAAAGTTGTCAATTGAGATGCAAGATTTTCAATTTAGTCATTTTTTACTGGCTCTGCCTCATTGACACTTGCTACTCGTCTTGGCTGATTTCTTTCATTAGGCCACTGGTAACTTGTTCTGGCCATAGCATCCAAAATTGAGAACACATTTTTCACAGTCTTCTCCATTAGACTTCCACCCGCAACCACATCTACATGATCCCGTGTTGGAGCAAGTAACCCATTATAAAATTTGCACACTTGTTGCTTCTTTGAGAACCGATGTTGACGGCAACTCCGGATAAGATCCCGGAATCGCTCCCCAGCTTCACCGAACGACTCTTGATCCATTTGCTTGAATTGGTTTATTTTGTTATGTAGATCTCGCATCTTACTTGGTGGAAAGTATTTCAGAAGGAATCTTGTGCTCAAGTCTTTCCACTTTGTAACATCATCCAGTGAGTTGTACCACTGCAATGCTCTATCTTTTAGTGAGAATAAAAATAGTCTCATCGTGACTTGGTCATGTGGCAAATGATTGATCTTGATAGAGTCTGCCAACCTGCGAAATTTGTTCAAGTGCACATTCGGATCGTCTAGAGCACTATCCCCTATCTGGTTTTGCTGCACTATATTTGTTAGTGTTGGCTTTAACTCAAAACTGTTTGCGTTCAAAGGTGAGGCTTGTACTCCTCAAAACTGTTGATTTGGTGTAGGCCGAGACAATCACTGGTAGGAGTGATATCCTCGTCTGCATCATCTTATGCAATCTGAACTCGTCTCAGTTGCACCAGCTACTGTGGAGGTTGTTGCTACTGCAAATTAGTGACTCTATCATTGAGACTGGCGAGAGCGCCTAATATACAATTTAGTGCTTCCTCTTGGTTCAGATGTTGTGGAATGTTTTCCATCTCGAAGGTGGGGTTTCTTCTCGGCCGGTAGCTACGAGCAGTCGCTTCAATTTCAGGATCTAGAGGGACAAGATGTTCCTTCCCTTTTGATCTGGTCTGCATGCAAACCTGCAAACACCTCCAACAAGAAAAACCACGTAATACAAAAATATAATAAATAAATTAAAATAAAAAATTAAATAATAATATTAAAAATATGAAAATAAAGTCTAGTCTAGTATCCTCCTTTTTCTCGGGATAAAAGGATACTATACCTATTCCCCGACAACGGTGCTAAAAACTTGACAGGCCTAATTTCTAACCCTAAATACCACAAGTATATGGGTGTAGATGTGTATAGGATAAGTCAAGGTCGATCCTCAGAGAATAGGGTAACGCAGTTCGGTACCCCAATTTTATAGGATTACCCTAACTAGACACTCGAATTGCAAGGTTGATTTTACGAAACTAAATTATTTATACTAATTAACTTAACTTATCAAATGATTAAATTCCAATTAACAAACGCGTATCCTAGGGATTCGATTTCGTGAATTACTTCAATGTCGATTAAGTTTAACTTATAGACTTTTAAACCAAGTTTTAGTATTTATTAGGTGGCACTTAAGTAACTTAATCCACCTCTCGAAGAGACTAAGTCGTGGATTGATTAGGACAACTACCCTGTCGAGTCAATTAATCCTAACAACTCCTAAAAGACTCTGAACACTTGCCCACGCAGTCATAGACAATGATGCTATATGTCGTACGTCTATTAATAATTCCCTCCTCTCGAAGCGGAATTGTTAAACATGTAACTAAGCCTAAGTGATCAAGTTATGCTTATGAATAAAACAAGCATATAGATAAATACTTAAAACTGGAGTCCATAAATCACACCGTTAAATCAAAACATTGTCGTAAAACACTACTTTCTGACCCTAGGACACGAGTAGTTTAGCTACTCGTGGCTAGTATTAAATCTCTACAATAATACATGGAATACATCATAAAGAAATAAAAGACTAGAAAAGAAATAGTTAAACCTGGCTATATCGGCTCGTCAATCTTCGTTTACTCGTTCTTCAAGTTCCTCTCTAAAATCTCTTCAAAGTATCTGATGTAATGTGTCTAATGATGTCTAAAAAACGAGCATCACTTGTCCTTTTATAGACTTTGGAACAGTCCTGGGGAGATTAGGAATCAGTTCCTACTTTGGACAAAAAAGTTCTTCAAAAAGGGCTTTTGGACGTGGCCGTGTTGTGCTTCTGACGCGGCCGCATCCCATTGAACTCAAAACTTCTTTAAAGCGCAACATGACGTGGCCGTTGTTGCATGCTGAACGCGGCCGCGTTGCAACATCAGTGTGGATGTGCATTGCACTCTCATTTTGACGCGGTTGTGTTATGTATGTGACACGACCATGTCGGTTCTCTTCTAGTTTGACTTCTTAACCGGTTCAGACCAGTCTGAGCTGGTCTAGGCCGGTTTTTGGCTAGTTCGGACCGGTTTTCGCCAGATTTGACTTATACTCGACTTGTTCTTTCGTTCGTTAGTCTTAAATCACGACTTTTAGTCTTGAAATTTCTCAAAAATAGCTTAAAACAAGCCAAACACGTTAAATGGTCCAATTTATGTCAATTTATCCAACTCTTGACCAAATATGCACATAATTGCTATAAAATGCTATCCTAAATCGACCTAATTACATGCACAATTAACGTGTATAAAAAATCCACTTTCTAAAACTTTATGTGCAGTTATTTTTTTACCAAAAACGCCCCCCACATGCATATGAATGACAGAAAGATAATATAGAGTGAAATTCCGACTCTGAAACACACCTTGTAATTACTTGATCCGTACAATTTTTCCATAGATAGGGGTCATCCCAAACGTAATATTTAGCATCACTTTTTAATTTATCTCTGTTTGGTTTTGACATCCCGGGAGGGAAAACACGTGCAACAAGAAAGATAACTAAATCAGCATACCATGGTACATCGAGGCTTGGCTTTGGGTTTTGATGTTGTGAAATCTGGAGCAGTTGCATGTCGGGAAAGTTCTCCAATAGCGAAATATCGCTTTCATCTTGGGTCAACCAACTCAAGTGGTCGGTGACAGAATTTTTAGCTCCTTTCTTGTCCCGTATTTCCAAATCTCTTGGAGTAGAAATATCCAACGTATTAACCTTGGCGTGGCCTCCTTATTTGATAACAAGAACCGAATAGTTGCATGGTCAGAGTAAACAATGATTTTAGTACCCAACAAGTAAGAGTGAATTATTTCGAAAGCAAATACAATGTATAAAAGCTCTTTCTCAATACGTAATTTGCTTGAATTGGGTTGAAGGTTCTTAAGGCATAGTATATGACATGGGCTGCTTTTCCCGTTCGTTGCCCCAATATGGCTCCCACAGCATAATCGCTTGCATCACACATGATTTTTAACAGCAAATCTCAATTCAGTGGTTGGACGATGGGTGGTGTTGTGAGCGATTCCTTAAGCTTGTCAAATGCAGGTTTGCACTCGTTGGTCATCTCGAACTCCACATCTTTTTGCAATAATTTGCATAAATGATCTTAGAAAAGTCCTTGATGAACCTCCGATAAAAACCTGCATGACCAAGAAAAGAACGAACTTCCCACACACTTGCGGGGTAAGGCAAAGCAGTATTGATTTCCACTTTTGATTTATCTACTTCTATTCCCTTAGACGAGACAATGTGGCCTAAAACTATCCCTTATTCTACCATGAAGTGGCATTCTTTTTCCAATTTAGTACAAGGATGTTTGGACCAAACATCTTTTCAAAAATTTGACAAGGTTTTCAAGACATTTTTCAAAAGATTCTCCATAAACACTAGAGTGAACCATGAATACTTCTATGATATGGCCCACATATTCGGAGAAAATGCTTACCATACACAGTTAGGAGGTCACTGGGGCATTGCATAGTCCAAATGGCATCCTTCTCCAAGCGAACCTCCCAAAAGGACATTTAAATGTCGTCTTTTCCTGGTCCTCCAGTGCTATGGCAATTTGAAAATATCCTAAAAAAGTATCTAAAAAGCAGTAGAAGGAATGTCCCACTAAGCGCTCAAGCATTTGATCAATTAATGGCAATGAAAAATGGTCCTTGCGAGTCATAGCATTCAACTTCCGGTAATCAAACAAACTCGCCGCCCGGTTTGTAGGTGAGTGTGGACCAACTCACCCTCTTGGTTTTCCACGACTGTGACCTCCGATTTCATTGGAACAAATTGAGTGGGGCTGACGTGCTTACTATTTGAGATTGGATAAATTATGCCGATATTAAGCAGTTTGATCACCTCCTTTTTTACTACCTCCATCATTGGCGGGTTCAACCGCCTTTGAGGTTCTCAACTAGGGTTGGAGTCATCTTCAAGGAGAATCCGATCCATGCATAGTGAGGGGCTGATCCCCTTAATGTCGGCTATCGTCCACCCGAATGCCTTCTTGTATTCTTTGAGTACTTCAATCAATGAGAGCTCTTAGCTTGGGGACAAATTTGCTGAAATTATCACTGGTAATGTTTCATTTTTCCCCAAATAGACATACTTCAAGTGATCCGGAAGAGATTTAAGCTCTGGAGTGGGTGCCTGGACTATGGATGGGAGCATCTTTTGGTGAGAATCGGGAAATGAAATGAATTTATGCTCATATTTCGGTTTAGCAGGCTTTGGAAGCTATAGAGTTGCCACTAGCTCAACCAAGTCCTTGTTGCTATCCAGGGGCGGATCCAGGATTTATATATGGGGTGGGTTGAGACATTAAAAATTATCAGCGTTCGGTGAGGTTGCGACTTAAATGGGGTGCACTTAGTTAAAATTTAGAGTACTAAATAATAAATATAAAAAAAATTATACATTTAAAATTAAGGTTCCACAAATTTTGCGGGCAGGAGCCAGGTACGTGCCGGCCGTAGTTCCGCCCCTGTTGGTATCCGAGATCCCCTCTTGTCCCTTCTCTAAACTCGTTGTGAGCACTATTTCCAAAGGGTCCCTACAGTTCAACTAAAATACTTCCTCTACAAGAGGGCTACAAGAGGGTCAATGACACTAATAGAGAAAACAAGATGCACATCCTCAGGGAATATCATAGCATCACAAATGTTAAATTTGACGGTGCGTCCATCGAACTCCATCATAAGAGTACCCTCACGAACATCTATCATTGTTTTAGAGGTGTTCAAGAATGGCCTCCCTAACAAAATAGGTGTAGAATTGGACGAGTCACCATGTAAACCAAGCACATAGAAATATCTGCGGGAAACACCAATTCATCTACCTCAACTAGAACATCTTCATTGACCCCATCAGGGTATGAGTTACTATGGTCGACTAACTGTATAACTAACCTTGTTTCTTTTAGTGGCCCTAAATTCAAGGAATGAAAAATGGATCGGTGCATGACATTTATGGATGCCCCTAAGTCTAACATAGCCCGCTCAATATTTCAATTACCTATCTTACAAGGGATGACAAACATACTAGGGTCCTCACATATTGGAGAGATCTTCTTTTGGAAGATAGCTGAGACGTTCTCGCCTAAGTTCATTTTCTCGTCCCCCTTCCATTTGCGCTTGTTGGTGCATAGATCTTTAAGGAATTTGGCATATCTTGGGATTTGCTTGATTGCGTCGATTAGTGTAATGTTGATCGTAACCTTTTTTGAAATACCTCCAAGATCTCCCTTTCCTTATTGTCCTTCACCGTCTTTGCAATTCGACTTGGGAATGGTAGTGGATGAGTCAGAACAGCGGCCAAAGACTCATTTTTCCAAAAACAGGGGTTGCGGCCACGAAGACTTGGCAGGGCTGAATGGCCTTTCTAGGCCACTTTGGCCGCGGCCGCGAATCGTGTGTTGCGGTCGCGTTCTTCTCTGCGATTTACTCTCTCTTCTAAAATTTGCCCAGGCTTTTTAGGCTCTCCAAGCTGAGTTCCACTCCTCAATGTAATGACACTTACATTCCTCGGATTAATTTCTGACTGAGCTGGTAACTTCCCACTATTTACGTTCTCCAATCGGTTCACGGCAGTAGCTAACTGACTCACTTAAGTCTTAAGATTCTTAATGCTCGACTGTGTATCCTTCTGAAATTGGACAGTATTTGCTGCCAAGGTCTTCACAATATCTTCCAAAGATGAACTGGTAGTATACTCGGTCAGTTGCTTTGGGTAGTACATATTCTTTGTTGTTGAGGTCGAGTTTGCACTCTCGATTGTGCTTGATGATTCCCATATCTAAAGTTGGGATGATCCCACCACCCCGGATTGTATGATTGGGAGTAAGGATCATACCTCATTCCATGAAAATTTCCCATGCCAACGACATTAGCATGAGTTTCGATCTCATCCCCCAGAATCTTGCAAATATCTGTCGTGTGATCACCAGTGTCACATATACGGCATGGTCTGACTGATTGATTACCCCCTGAAGCAACCATCTTAACGAAATTGGTTAGTTGTTCAAGCTTATCATCAATAGAGGAATCACTCATCTCTCTCACTGGCTCCAACAGTAAATCCCTACGCTCGAATTATTGCGAGTTTGCTGCCATCTTCAATATAAGTGCCCTAGCTGTAGTTCGGGTTTTATCTACTAATGCTCCACTGCTAGCTGAATCTATCATACTCCAATCCGGCAGTGATAGTCCCTAATAGAAATATTCGATCCAGATTTGATCAATTGTCTGATGTGTTGGACAACTTACCACCAATTTCTTGAACTGCTCCCAATACTCATACAACGTTTCACCATGTAATCGTCTAGCCCCACTTATGTCCTTCTTTATGTTCGTTGATCTAGATGCTGGAAAGTAATTTTCCAGAAACTAAGTCCCCATTTGCTCCCATGTAGTGATGGATGCCGGAAGAAGATAATAGAGCCAATCTTTGACCAAATCCTTCAAGGAGAAGGGAATGGCTCGCAGTTTGATTTTTTGTTCAGTGACTCTTGTGGGTTTCATACTCGAACAGACAATGTGGAATTCCTTCAAGTGTTTGTGAGGGTCTTCACCTGAGAGTCCAGGAAATCAGGGCAAGAGGTGAATCAGCCCAGATCTCAGCTCGAAGGTGGTGTACTCTTCCAAATCAGGGAAGGTGATGCAAAGAGATTGATGGGTGGCGCCGCAATTGGCAAAATGACAATGGGTTAACTCGGCGAATGACTCGCTGATGCACTAAAATAGAACCGGACCGGTGTCAAAGGGGCTCCAAAAGTCAAAGCCACCATGAAAATACTCTTGTCACTATCTGAATCGGTACCTGTGACTGGTACCTGCACATGTACCTATTTAGGGCATTGGTCAGGGTAGTCAAACCGGTATCGTCCTCCTCCAATGTGTGGCATCATCTTTCATCAACACTTTGGCCCTTTTTCTGTTTGTTTTTTCTTCACTGTCCCTTCACAACTTTTTTGTGACTAGATGAAATTCAGTTTGACATAGCCCGACCTTGGATAAGGCCCGTCTGAGACTCAAAATACATGTTGGAATTAACGATTTTATGGAGACGGCTTCCTTGACTTCTTGGATTTTATTTAACCTACAAAATATGACTCAGGAACACTTAAAAGCTCATAAAATCATATATTAGAGGACACCCAACCTTAGAAAATGCTTTTGCATGGTTATGGACCAAGACACATCAAATGAATGCAATTATACTCGGAATATGAGCATTAATGCTTGTAGAAAATGGGAATTTTCACGCTCATCTCACTATGATTTCGATAATGCTTTTGTATTTCATATTTTGTATGCCAATTTAATTTCTAACAAATGAGTTTTTCTTGACATATCTTCATATGCCTCATTCTTAAATAGGGAAACGGTCTAGGCACAAACATAGGTAAAAGAAAATGCCACAAATCAAAATCAATGGGAAAGAGAGAATGAGAAGAGAAATAAGTTAATCTTTGAAGAAAAAAAAAGCATAAGTCGGAACCAGTTGCACAAAACGCAATGGTACCTGTAACACTCTGCAGCAAGGACTCAAGGTAAGCACTATTTCTCCTTTTTGTTCAAAGTGTGGAGTTAGGAATACAGTTAATCATGTTTATGCTATCGAGTCCGTTGTTTTCACTGAACTTCAAAAAAAAGAACTTTGATGCCGCTGCATCCTCCTTCCACCTTCTACTTTTTACCTCCGTGCACAACCACTCTTCTCAAGCCATACTCATCAGCATTGATTTTGGGATTCACCGTCCAGAAGCTTCGTCCATGTCGGACGTTTATTCCATCTATGGAACATATTTTGAGAACCTATGAAAATAGAAACCTTGGCTGTCACTTTTCACGCTACCTAGGGTTCAAGCCCTTTCTACGGAGATTTCCAATCCACGTCAATTTCTGGCGCCTCCCACTTCTGCTGTTATTTCTTCGGAAAGTCTGCCACCACAAATTAGGATTTCTGAAACTTCATCCCTAGACGCGGCTGTCCCTATAGTTGTGTATTCCCAGCCTTTGGCCTTGATGCCTAAATTTGTTCCACCATCAAACGTGACGGCTGCGACGGACTGTTCCCTTCATGATCCTCCGGCGGACTAGTCTGCAGTATATAGTGCGGATTTCCCCGCTCTTTGTACGAGGAACTCTTGGTTGCTGTCTTACCTTTTTTCTGGTATACCCTCTGTTTCGATGACAGAACAACGTGGGACGGTCATCAATGAACAAGTTACGGGTTCTTCAGCACATTCTCGTCAAATCATGCAATGATGGGTACGTCTGAATTCCTCTTTTTAACATTATTTTTCCGGTGTCCTGTCTCAGGTTTTAGATGCTCATCCTAGGGCTCATAATTTTGATATGATAGTATTTAATTTGGTTATGAGTTCTCAGATTCGACTGAAATTGTTGCTTCGTCTATACCTACTCATTCATGTGCATCTTTGATTAATAGTAATACTTTGCATAATTCTACTGATTCACAGATGGTAACATGTAATTTGAATTTTTGTTCTACATTATCTATTGGGGTTGTTGTTTCGCCTATTCCTATTGTGTCTCGTTCTTCATTGAATAATGTTGTTGTTTCACATAATTATGTTGCTTCGTGTTATCCTGGACCACATAATTCTGGTGCATCGCATTTTTCTGTTGCCCCGAGGCCTAATTTTTGTTTATTTCCGACATTAGGGAACAGTCTGGAGACAGCCATACTTCTGGCATGGGCTCCTTCGGTTAATACTAATTTTCTAAATCTGTCGGGCTCTTTGCATAGCCATCAAGCTTGATTTTTCTTCGGTCCAGATTGGTTCTCTGCCTGTTCAGCTTGGCCATATTCATCTACCTCTAGTAGATTTGACACACATAACTTGCCCAATGGTACAACCTTCTCTCATGCCTGCCCCTTCGTCGAGCCAGCTTAAGTCTTATGAGCAGATTCTGAAGGGTGATTTCTACTATATGACAGTTGATGAAGAACTATATAAACATCGGGTTAAGTTTTTCTCGAACACTCTGATTGGCCGCATGTTTTCTATTAAAAATGACAAACCACATTCTCTCCCAGCTCTTAAAGACAAGCTGATAGATATTTGAAAAACCGAGCATAATTGGAAGATAATCCCTCTTGGAAGGGGCTGTTATAATATACAGTTCGAAAATAATAGTGACCGTGCTAAGGCTTTCGCTTACTCCGCTTGGTCCCTTAACCAGACACTTTGCTGCTCTCTAATAGGTGCCCAACTTCATACCCATATTTGCAAAATACCACCATGACACAGGTTTAGATTCCCATTTATGAATTGGGAATGAAGCACTAGGAGACTCCCGCCTTTGGGGCATCGCAAAATTTGTGGGCAATCCATTCGTAATTTATGACCGAACCCTCGGAGGCTCGCTGGGACAAAATGTTCGGTTTTGATGGAAATCAACTTTGTTACATCTCGCCTCCCGGATCAAGTTGTAGTGGAAGTTGATGGAAAATTTACTACTGCTTCGATAGGGTATAAAAACTGCCCTTACTATTGTTCTTACTATCAAATTGTTGGCCATTCTGTTATTTTGTGCAAGAAATGTAGTGAGTCATTGAAGGATAAGGAGGTTATCCTGGGATCAAAGCCTGGGCCTTCGACTCATCAACATCTAAATCTTGCCCATGTTCTAAATCACGAGGATGTTCGCGCAAATGGTATACCATCTGAAGGTGGTTACATCGATGGGAGATTAGCATTCTCCTGAAAATATTACTTCGACAAGTGGACAAACCCATTTTACTGCCACATCCAACTCGTTCAATGCTCTAGCTACTCTTGACCCCGATGGGCTTGGGGAATCTCCCATTTTGGTTTAGCCTACTTCCGTCACGGCTACTCCCATGCAGCATGATGATCTTGCATTTCAGTTCAGAAAACGGGAGTTTCACGTCCCCCCAGAGTTTATTGCTCCACTGCATGCTAGTATAGTCCCTTACTCAATAGTATCGGACCCTTCAACTTTTACCTCAGCTTTAGTGCCCTCAGCTCACCCTTCCAGTGGGCACCATACTTCTACCGATGCTGCTAATAGAGTGCATAATTCATCTGCGACTTCTAAAGACCCTCTTCCTCTTGCTCAGCTTCCCCCGACGCCCGGTGGGTGCTCTCGGTCTCATTCTTAAAAATCCATGACTATTAGGAGATCTACTCCATTGCAACAGAAGCAGGATGATGTTGGACCCTCAGATGGTCATATGAACACTCCAATTTATCGAAAGATACATGACTTGGATGAGGTTGCTATTTCTGACTTTCAGATTGCGCCAACTGATACTTCGGCCGCCCATGGTAATTGGTCTGACCAAATTGAATTAGAAGATCCACCACCTGAGCATGGTGCCTACCCTAGTTCGGTATGATGAGTTGTTTCAGCTTGTCTTTCTACGAGGGAGTCATGTGCTGGCATTTCTCCTTACACACTTTAGCCCTGCCCAGTCTTTTGTTTTGCAAATCATATATTTGGAGGTTATGAGCTGTGATTTGGTACTAACCCACCCTACCCAGTGCTACTTTTTTTGGTATCATGTTATTGGGAGTATTATTTGGTATTTGTTGTGGTATTGATGGAGTTTTCCTTGGATGTTTTGCATGTACTCTTATTAACGAGGCCAGCAGGGTCTCTCCTACTCTAGTTAGATCCTCATATGCTTTCCTAAAAGCATTGGAACCTTGGTTCCTTAGGCGTATCTTCATATGTGGAACGCTTGAATGTTCTATCATAGTATTGGACCGGACATCCCCACTTTTCATTGCTCTGTATTGTAGCATTGGACTTGCTTGTTCTTGCTTAGCATGTTTGCTCTTGTGCCGACTACTTGTGCTTGAGACACACACACGAGATGCTCATGATTATTTTCTAGTCCTTAGAGTGTTTGGCCTTGCACTCTCGGCGCATATGGTCCTGACTTGATCTCACGTGTGTTTGCTCTTTCGCACACTTTGCGCCTCTAATCTGTATGATTTTTTCGATCTACCACTGGCTTGCGGTAGTTTGCATTTTTTCTGTACTCGTTGGTTTTTCACGCTCTGCGTATCGTTGATTTTTTTTTTTAGCTTTTTAGCTTTCTTTTCTTTGTTAACACTTTGTTTTTATTTCTTTTATACAAACATCTATTTAATTGGACCCCACATTCTTGAGATCACTGAAGGCCCAATTGAAAATGATTTTAGCAAAAGTTTTACCACATAAGCTAAAGAACAAATACTTCAAATTATGGAAAATTTGATTAGAGAAAATAGGGATCAAAAGGGAGATTGTACTCCAGTTTTAGAAAATTTATATATGGTCTTTTATAAGCTTGAGTAGGAAGTAATTATAACTCAATGGAACTAGTGCGCTAGCCTATTAGAGAATGACAATGCCGTAAGTCAAAGAAGTGGCAAGCCTCTTCGGAAACTTGAGCCTAGACATTCTAGAAAGAGTTCTCTTTGTAAGGGAATTGAAAACGTAATCGATGAGCCAACGGAGGTGAGGAATGACCCTCCCGAAACGAGAAGTCATCCTTACACCATCAATGTGCAACCTCGACAACCATTTTAGCAGTACGGACATGCATGAAGATTTGACTATCAATTCCAAAATTTCCTTGAAGCTATCAACTAGGTAACTCTCATATTACGGTTTGTCGAATAAGTTTCCACAGGTTCTTGATTCAAGAAATTATTAAAAGATATCATTAATAAAAAGAAATAATGTGGCCAAATAACACTACAAGAAAAAAAGGTCTTTTGTGACCACAAAAATTGGTCTCAAATAATGAGTATTTGCCACAACTTTAGTGAAATGGTCTCAAATAATGAGTATTTGTCACAACTTTAGAGCATTTGTCACGACTTTATTGTCGTCTCAATAACTCGGTCGCAAATAATATATTTGTGACCACAAATGTGGTCTCAAATGCATCTCAAATATTTTTTGCAACGACTAGTTGTCTCTAAAAGTAGTCTTAAAGTAGTCTCAAATAATTTGTAGAAAGAATTGTGACAACAAGTGGTCACAAATAACTTATTATTAGTGACCACAATTGTGGTGTCAAAAAATGTCTTGCAAAAGACCTCTTTTGCTGTAGTGTAAAGAAGCTTTACTTTGCAGAAGAGATAAGTGCTACAATTCAAAATAAGGCTTATTCTAAACTCAATGATCGGGTAGTTTCACCATCTCCTGATCCATCAATGATGTGCCAATATGTTGAGCCTTACTTGATTTAAGAGAAGTGTCAGTTTGTTGCCTTCTTCTGTTATGCGTCGATGTAAAGAGTATGAGGTTAAGTCCATTTCTATCTCGTTGCACTTAGCAAACGAGCCAATCAAGAAACCCGTAGGATTTCTTGAGGATATATCATCCGAATCAATGGAGTAGGCATTACGGTTGATTTCGTTATTCTAGAAATGGACGAGGATCCTAAAGCTTATATATTTGTTGGGTGAGCATTTATGGCCACTACTAAAGCCATAATTGATGTCAAGGATGAAAGTATATCTCTCGAGCTCGATGTCTTAATAGTTGAATTTAATATTTATGGCTATATTAATCAACATTTCTAAGTTTAGCAATGTTACAGGGTTGACATACTTGACAATATCGTTGAAGAAACATCAATGAAGATCCTCAAGTAGGAAGCTTGAGGAAGGATTCAAGAACAAATAGGATGGGATGATAAGGGTGTGAGCTAGGAAAATGGATCCACGATGAAGTACGTCATAAAGTGTGAACAATTAATCTTGACGAAGAATGACCTAAATTGATGTACAAGACAATCAATGAATCATAATCTGAATTGTAACACCCCGATTTGAAAGTCATGCATTTTCTACGTTTTACATAAAAATATTCTAATATTTCAGTATAGGGTATCACGTATTTAACTAGTTTTCAATGAAAAAGTAAATTTATTTGGTGATGCAGGAGAAAATCCAGGCAAACCCAAGTCTAATGCATATCTTCATCGTCAAGTGATAGTAATATATGGAAATAGTAATGATGATGATGATAGCAGTAGCAGTAGCAGTAGCAGTAGTAATAGTAGTAAAAGTAGCAGGAGTTAAAAAAAGGAAAAATAATAATAATAATAAATAAATAAATAAAAAATAGTAAATAATGGATGACTAAGATTCAAGATTTCTCATATGCAAGTTATGTGTTTAATGTTAATTGTCTACATGTTTTAAATGATATGTGTGCCATGTGTGAAATATTCGTCTATGCTTTAAGATGAATTTGGATATCTACGTGACTCTAATATAATTCATGTGATTCACTACAAGAGAAAATGGTATTTGCCGCTAGTTTTTTGCAATTATAGAAGTGGTTATTAAAAATAATCCCTTTTATAACTATTAGTAGTTAAATAAATATTTCATACAATTTTAACCAAATTTGCTACAATATGACAAGCTTTTTTGCAACTACTTTTAGTTACAAATACATTAGTAACTACAAAGTAGTTTGAAAAAATAGTTACAATTACATTAGTAACTACAAAGTAGTTGCAAAAAAACTTTTTGCATCTTATTATAAGTGACTACCTTATAGTATATTTTTAGATATTTAGTTACTAAAAATATTTTTGTGACTACTCTTCAATTCTTGGTAACTACATTTTGTAGTGGCAAAAGGCTTTTTTTCTAGTAGAGATTATGCTTGTGATAAAAACAATAAAATGAAATACCTTAATAATGACATGTCACATGACAATTATTTGATAAAAAACTTAAATTGTATAAGAGCATAAATAATTTTATGTTTATTTTATAAGTAAATTTACATGTGTATTTTTTAATACCAAGCCTACATTCATATATGGACGAAATAGATTAGCTAAAATTATTTTGAGATTTAATTTCAGTTATTTGGCAATTATTGGTAATTTTTGTGTTTACTAAATATATTATTAATTTAGTACAAAAATATTTATATCATTTATGAATTAAATGATGCATGTAATGACATGAAAAATATTTTCAGTAATTTTATTTACGAGCAACATATCATAAAATTATTTTGTACAATTTTAGTGTTATTTTCGGAAGCCTTAAATTTTCGAAGTGGAAATCTAAATTTTAACATATGTTACAAAATATTCGTAACAGAACAAGAACATAAGGGAAAGTAGAGATTCCAGAGGAAATCATCGATCTTTCATTCAACATATGAGCCCAATTTATAGAAATATTTACAAAAACATCGTCGTGCTTGCAGTGACGTGCTTCCGCACTGTCGTGCTTCCAGTGTCGTGCTTGCAGTGACGTGCTTCCGCACTGTCGTGCTTGCAGTGTCGTGCTTGCAGTGACATGCTTCCGCACTGTGTAGTGACGTGCTTCCGCACTGTCGTGCTTGCAGTGACGTGCTTTCGCACTGTCGTGCTTACATCGTCGTGCTTGTAGTGACGTGCTTCCGCACTATCGTGCTTGCAGTGTCGTGCTTGCAGTGACGTGCTTCCGCACTGTCGTGCTTGCAGTGTCGTGCTTGCAGTGGTGCTTCCGCACTGTCGTGCTTCTAGCATTGTCGTGCTTCTGGCACTGTCGTCCTACCTTTCCCCCAAGACCTCCAGTCTATCGTGCTTCGATCTCACTTACAAGATAAGCGATAGGTTATAGTGTCCACAAAATACATGGGTCACCCGTGTGACTCATAACACTCCCCCTTGGACACATTATTATTACTCCCATTTTTAATTTGTTATAGGCACCTCATACTTATGGAACTCTAGTGTATGAGATTTTGGACAATAAATATTGTCATATTTGTAATCATAATTTCACTCCCCCTCACTTTCAAGTAACGGGTTAAAGTGTCCACAATATATATGAATCACTTTGCGATTTATAACACTCCCCCTTGGACACATTATCATCATTGATTTTCATCAATTGGATGAATATAGAAATGTCTCGTAAAATTTACAAGCCCGAAAAATATATTGGCAGAAAGTGGTCAAAAGTAAGAGTAGAACTATTTGTCTACAAAATAGATATTCATCATCCAAAACTTAAGTCGGAAAAACCATGTGGGAAAAAACCGATCATAAGAAAATTGTATTCATTAGCTTTTATGGCCCAACCTTTATCATTGTTTTAATTCTAAACATTTCTTGTCAATGGTCAGTCTTCAGGACTACTTTGAATATACGTATGCCTCGTTAAAAACCTTAAGTCGGAAAACCCAGTGGTACAAAACCGATCAACAAGGAAAAGAGTGAATAACTCTAATTCATGTTAGGTGCATATAGTTGCCTCATTAAAAACCTCAAGCTGGAAAAACCCTAATGGGATAAAAACCAGGCATAAGGGAAAAAGAGTACAACACACCGAAATCCACCTCCCCTGATGCATATAATATTATCAATCTTGCAAGTTCGTAACTCTTCTCATTCCAATGTAATTTCTCAAATTCACTTGCTGACAAGGATTTTGTAGCTATATCTACAAGATCTTGGTAATATCGAACTATTCAACATTTCACTCTTCATTTTCTGGAGTTCATGTCGTAAGTAGTGTGGCATATTCCCATTAATGCTGATGCACTCAGTACTGCACAATTTCAAGTCATACTATTGAGTTCGGATCTTATATCAATAGTATCAAGCAACAAAATTTAACTCATCATTGAAGTTGTTAGAAATTAAGGTACGTAAATCACATATTCACGTATAAGGGAATCGGTATACCTCAGTTGATTTGCAGCGGAATGTATTTGGTTGATTCCCAAAACTGAAGGATCGTGCACTGATTCGTCTACAAGCCCGTCTGGACGAATACTACTAGAGCATTCGCCGTCTACTTCACACCCTAGACTCTTGGAGGACTTCGGTGATTCTCCAAGACAGAGAGTTAGAGAGAAAGGGGAGAAATATGTATTCTGTGGATTGTTTTTCCGTAGTCTACGAATACCAGTATATTCGTATATTTATTAGTATGGGAGAGATCTATCTCCTATTATGGATAAGATCTCCATCCCTATTGGGAATATATCTAATAAGATATTAAATATCTCGTCAGATATATATCCCAACCATATTGGGATCCATCAGATATGGATGCAACCAATAGAAGTAATATATTTTGGATCATCTACAGGATGTGCTTACAAGCTCCATAACATATTCGAATAGCCCACCTGCTGGGTGTATTGGTCTACAAATATAATAACTAACCATTTTGGTTGAAGGTTTAGAAATTAGTTCCTTGTAATATGATACACATTAATAATCTTTGGACATTAGCATCTTTGTTCTTTCAATGAATTTCTTTAGTATGTTTAACAATCATACATACCTTTGTACTTTTCGGGTGTCAAGGCGATCATGCCACAAACCGAATATATATCCAGATTCATCAGCTTCCAGCACAATGATATATGATTCCAAAGTCTAAATTTGGACACAATACAATCCAAAAGCTGTTGCTTCAATTTTTTCATGGATTATTCGTTATCTTTACAATATAATTTGATATATAAACACCCCTTCTATTTTTAATCAGTGCCTCCAAATTATGCACATTACGACGTGCATGTTTGAAATTTAGTAGCTCTTCTAGATCTAATAATATAATTCTTCCAGACCCAAAGCTATCAATAATCTCAATGGGACATGGTATGGATATTTTGTGTTTGTACACAAATTCATTCTCGAGAAATATTTACGGTTTACTCTAACTTGACAATATTAGCTCGACCTTGAGAATATATCATTCAAGGGAGTTAACACTCAACCTCGGGAATGTAACATCCAAGGGAAGTAAATATATGATCATATATTTCAAACACAATAAACATAACCTCATTGTAATTTGACAAGAATAATTTTATTATTGATACAAACATCTCAATCCCAAGAAAACATGTCATCTAGGAGAGGTAATTTAAAAGCATTACATTTCTCAATATCGGGAACTTTTCATCCGATAGAGGTTGAATATGTATTGTCCTTATCACGATATCTTTGAATAAGATATTTTTATTAAGACCGGATAATCATCTTGACAGGAATATTCACATCCGTCACGGTCACCAATATGTTATTTGAGGAGGATCACTATATCTTCATATGTGTCCATAACCTCTCATTGGCCTCTATCTCTGCTGGAATTTCAAGTGCTCTATAGGCACTATGTGGGACCTCATAAGGTCACAAACCATTATATTTAATAAGTGTTTATCACTTTCCTTTTTAATAAACATAAACCAGATCTGGATTTATGTTTCTTCAAGCATTTTCAGATACTACTGCTAGAGTACCATATTTACGGCATGCATGCTTAATGGAGAATATCATATCCTTCCACTTTTGGATAATTTCATTTCGTGTTTCGGTTTTATGTAGCATCCCCATTTAGTATCGACTTTATTTGAGTTGTTAATATATCAAACTTCTAGTGTGCACTTTTATTTCAAGGTACGAAGATATATAGTTACTTCAGGTAACATACATTTCATATAGCGCTAATATCACTAAGATCTTCTAGAACAATATAACTATCCCTATAGGTGATAATATCACGAATAAATAAATCAAGTAATTAAAATGTAGTACAAGACATGTAAATGAAATCGTTACGTTACTGGTGGTAAAATCACAGTCAGGCGAACCAATCATTCTTGCAGTTATGCAAATAATGTTAGCACAAATATATGCAAATAAATGGAATTTAGGTTCAACTAATCTTTTCATGGGTAGCCCATTTACCCGTCTTAAAAGATGTGATGCATATACACTCTTCATATCACTTTCAGTGAGAGTCTGTAAAGTTATAGTCATTCAAACACATATCTTTAAGACTTAACAAGTTTCTTTTTCATCTTCTGGATGCATTTTCAATATGCAAGATGGTACCATTTGGTAACATAATTGTTACATTTCCAGAGCCATCTATAATTTATGGAAACTAGATTTGATTTTGACTTGTATTTTGCACAAATTCATACTTGATACCTTTTGTCAAATAATATTGTGTGCGTTGTTACGCTATCAAGTAGACAACTGGCTTCCTCTTCAATATTTTTCATTTGTACAATTAACTAATGCTCGAGAATGTATCATCCGAGTTGGATGGCTATTTACATAACTTTAAGACAAAACAATCTCAACCTCGGGAAAACACACAATTCGAGGGAGGTACAAAACATGATGTACAAAAAAAAAAATTACTTTTCTGGAAAAAGTAGTCTAAGTTCAAATATTTCTCCACCAATCAGAATCATGTGCTTCAGGAACATTTTCTTATAAGAAATCTAAAACACCTAATGATTTCCTATCCTGATTTGGGATTTGATCATTTACAATTTTTAAATGTACTAACCATTACAATAGCAAGTGATTCAACAACCTCAATCACGTGTGCTCGAACATATTTTTCTTTACAATCTTTCGAGGCTGATACAATTCTATCAAGTGTGGGCAGTATAACATATTCTTGACCAATGTCCGGTCATCCCACATCTATAACAAGTATTTTGATCAGATTTTCTTGCGAGCATTTTAACCCGATTCTGATTTTTCTATGTAGATTGCACTTGTTTAATTTGATAAATGTTATTTCTAGAATAACTTTGTTCATATCAACGAGGACCACCACGTCTACCCTTGTAGGTCTGCTAGTGGATTTATACTCGTGACCTCTAGATCGCCCTATAAATATGCTAGAATTAACATGTGCTTCAGGCACAACTATATATCATGTAGGACGTATATCATGATTTCTCAAGAGTAACACATTAGCTTTGTTTCAGCTGGATATAAAATAACTCACGTTACATTTTAAATTGTCTTTCTCAATACTGCTTCTGGAATACCATATTTAGGACATACATAGTAGAGAAAGTTTTCTTTAACTTTTCATATTCTGATAACTTTGTCCCACAAAGAGCAAGTCAAGACAGCGACTTTGAGTTGTAATCGGCAACATAAAACATAATCGTGCAACTTTAATAGTTGTCATTCATATTGCGTTTGTAGCAGCATCACACTTCTGGTGTGGTCGAACCTCTATCTGGGTCTTTCCCATATTTCACATGCCCTTTCAATTGTACATTCTCATTTTTGAGATCCTCATAAATGTGATGGCAAATGAATATCAGAACCATTTGCCTCGTCCCTTATGTTTACATGTTCTATATCTGTATTATTCAAAGTTTCAACTAGTGATGTACCTCGAAGGTGTAGTTTAACATTAACATACCAAGTCAAATAATTACTACAGGTAATATCGAGGATCTGAAACTTTTTGTTTCAATACCCGTCATTTCCTTCAGGGAAGAATAGAAGTGGGAAAAAGAATATCAATTCAGTTTCTCCTACCTTCTTGAGAAAAACTCGTGCTGATAACGTGTTACAAAATATTCGTAACAGAACAAGAACATAAGGTAAAGTAGAGATTCCAGAGGAAATCATCGATCTTTCATTCAACATATGAGCCCTATTTATAGAAAAATTTACAAAAACATTGTCGTGCTTGCAGTGACGTGCTTCCGCACTGTCGTGCTTGCAGTGACGTGCTTCCGCACTGTCGTGCTTGCAGTGTCGTGCTTGCAGTGACCTGCTTCCGCATTGTCGTGCTTATAGTGACGTGCTTCCGCACTGTCGTGCTTGCATTGTCGTGCTTATAGTGACGTGCTTCCGCACTGTCGTGCTTCTAGCATTGTCGTGCTTCTGGCACTGTAGTGCTTCGATCCCACTTACAAGATAAGCAATAGGTTATAGTGTCCACAAAATACATGGGTCACCCGTGTGACTCATAACAACATATAGATACTAATTATTTTTGTACAAAATACAAAGTGTCATTAAAATAAATTAGGTCTTCAGGTAAGAATTCAGATGTATATGTGTAGTAATTATCCTCTTGTCCATTTATTTTTATAAACTCAAAACCCTTGTGTGTGTGTCTGTCTGTGGATGGGATCATGGGAGGAGGGGAGGTGTCGAAATATTTAGTGCACTAATATATTTTTATTTTATTTTTATTTTTTAATATTTATATAAACCCCACTCCTTTCCATTTTTAGTGAAGACATAAATCACCACAACACAGACCTCCCTTCAATTTCTATCCCCCAGCTGCCGGCCCCAACCGCCGCCGCTGCTGGTCTCCGGCGACGACCATAGAAATATGAACCCAATATACCGATGTGATCCCCTGGACCTGTAGATTACGGTTATGCAATTAATTTTTTCAAATTATTTGCAGATTTTTTTTATTTTAAAATTAATTAGAACCATTGTTTTCCAAAATTAAATTGTCGACCATCCACGAAGATTTGATCGTTGAGGCCTATACCGTTTTGTAGCCCAGGGCTACAAAAGCGCTCATCCCAACCAGAGATTGGATTTTTCGATATACGAGAATTGAGTTGTAAAGTATTGACATCCATAGGTATAAAATCGCCATTTTCTGCCTCAAATTCGTTTTAATTGTTGCTTGTGTCTGCCTCCAGCAATTGCATTTTAAATCAAAAAATCTGATCTGCCCCGAAATTTTAAAATACGAACCCTTTTTCTTTAATTATTACATTTTAAGGATACTCCGGTGTTCAAAGGGGAGACAGTGAAACATATTGAGAGGTGATTGCCTTCACCCGTGGACGTAGATCTCCGTATCGAACCACGTAAATTCTTGTGTCATTTATATTATTGCTTGTCTGATTACTGCGTGAAATCATCTTAATCGCTAACCACTTGATATCCGGGTTACGGTTTTATCAATTGGCGCCGCCTATGGAAAACGAACAAGCAAACCCTAGCATCATCCATAGCCATAATACAACAAATATGGTGAACACACGCCAATCAGCCAATCTAACCCGATCTCGTCGGAACCCTCCAGTCGATCAAAATCCTCCGTTGCCACGTCAGCAAATCCAGGATCCGCCCGCGGGGCAAATAGATGCACAGCACCCCGCGGCCGCCCACGCACCGGCGCAGGTTGACCCTCAACCAACCCCTGAACTATTGCAGGCGCAACATATTCCAAGAATGGAATCATCGGCGCGCCGACTCCGGTATGCACGCCGACAATGGTGCCAATCAGGTCGCAGGACATTTTCGCCAAGATCGATCTCGCGCATTCAATGAAGATCCACCCCACAGAGCCAGACATGATCGCCGCCGTCACCGGTCAATGTCACCCGAGGAGGATCGTAGTTCTAATGGCTCAAGGCCCCGCTATGCTGATATACCGACGCAGGCCAACATCGACTTGTTGATGCGGCAAAGCGGACCCGCCTGGAGAAATCCCGTTTACTTGATCCCATGGAACAGGAGCAAGCTCAAAGCTTGACAAGGTGTTAAGCCTTGACGCTGATGGGGAAATAATCTCCCCGTTTTTCGCGGAGATTCTCGCCACACCACTCCCCGAGGGGTTTAAACTTGCACAAGTGCCCATCTATAATGGTACCGGGGATCCAGGTAACTTATTGAGTTCATTCAAATATGTCATGTTCAATCGGAACTGCACACCACATCACTTGTGCAAGGTGTTTCCCGAATACATTCAAGACGAGGTCAGAATTTGGTTTGATTCTTTGCCTCGCGGTAGAGTTACTTCTTTCCGGGATCTTGCCGAGCAGTTTTGGGCTCGCTTCCATACACGGGCAAAACCTATGGCCACTTTGGTTGATCTCATGAACCTGGAGCAGCGAGATGGGAAAACAGTTTCTCAGTTTCTTGAACGCTTCACTACGGAAAGCCTAAAAGTAGGTAGCCGGTCTTATGATGTTATCATCACTGCTTTTATGAACGGCCTCCGAGCCGGACCGTTTTACACCGAGCTTGCGCGATACCCCCCGACCACTACCCGGGCTCTATTCGGAACTGTAAGTAGGTTTGCCAAGGCTGAAGAGCAAACCCGACAAAAGTGAGAGAAGTACACTACTAAGAAGCAATCAGATAGAATGCAAGCTGGGACTAATATCCGGATCAGTGCTTTTAATCGGTTGGGCAAAGGCAGGTTGGAGCCTCGCAGTGATCCTCCTCAGTTCACAACCCTTACGCGATCACGAATAGAAATACTTTCTGTTCACAAAAATGACTTGCGACCATGCCCACGGATGACCGCTCTGGCAGAGAAGTGTAATCGTGAAAAGTGGTGTGCGTATCACCACGACCATGGGCACGACACCGAGGAGTGCCAAGAACTTTGTAAGGAGATCGAAGACTGTTTAAAACGTGACTTTCTCCGGCAATATATCGCTTGGGCCGAGGATAGGTCTCAACCGAGCCAAAATGGGTGCCAACAGCAAAGTCGGGGAGGTCACAATGGCAGAGGCCAAAGACAAAGCAGACCCCAATGGCAAAACAGCAGGTCGGGGTATAACAGTTACCCACGACAAGACCAGGGCAATCGCCAACTAAATCAATCTTAGCAACCTCAATTGCTGCCACCTCCGCCACCTCATGGAGGTCCCAGGGAAAACCCACCAAATCATGTTGTCCATGGGATAATAAATGTGATATACGGCGCTATGTCAGCAGGGACTTCCCGAAGTGCCCTAAAAGGCGAAGCGCGCAGGCCTGCTCCCGAGGAGCCACGTCATAAACGCCTCCACAAGTCTGAAATAGTAAGGTTTACTGAGGACGATCCTGTTCCCGAGCTCACCCCTCAGACAGATGTCATCGTCATTGACATGGCCATAGCCAACGTCACTATTAAGCGAGTTTTTGTTGGCAACGGAGCCGCTGTAACTGTCATATTCTCTGATTGTTTTCAAAAGATGGGTATACCCCGCGAGCAGCTCCGGCCTGCTCCCGAGCCTTTACAGACCTTCACTCAAGGAGAGGTCCAACCCGAGGGAATTATCAACCTCCCCGTATCGCTTGGTATGTATCCAGCAATAAAAACTGTTTTTGTGGATTTCTACGTAGTATCCTCTTCGTCGCCGTACAATATGATCCTTGGTCGGGACTGGCACACCCCAGCCAAAGCCATTTGTTCAACATATCACCTAACATTGAAGTTTCCTACACCCCACGGAGAAGTAGCAATCCGTGGCAACCAGAGAATTTCCAAAGAGTGCATGTATGTTGCACTCAAGAAAACAACCAAGGCTCCTCATCAGCCCCAATTTCAAATAGCCACTCCGGAACCCGCTCCTGGTGTCTCCGAGCCACTTGGAAATGACATTGTTGAAGTACCGCTGGATCCTGCTAAACCGGAGCAAACTGTTAAAGTAGGCGCAGTAAGCATGCCTTTGTTACACAATGCCATTATCCAGGCATTAAGGGAGTACCCCGAAGTCTTTGTCTGGTCTCCCCTAGATATGCCGTGGGTCTCTCCTGACCTCATCACGCACAAACTAAACATCGACCCTAATGTGAAGCCAATACAACAGAAGCGGCGGCAATTTGCCCCGGAGAGAAATGCAGCTATCCGAACTGAGGTTCAACAGCTCGTGGACGCCGACATCCTATTCAAAGTCCACTATCCATCCTGGCTCTCTAACCCTGTAATGGTGACGAAGCCCAATGGGGCTTGGAGAATGTGTGTCGATTTCTCCGATCTCAACAAGCATTGCCCAAAAGATTGCTATCCTTTACCACCTATTGACAAAAAAGCCGAAGCCATTACAGGGTATAAGGTACTTTGCTTTTTGGATTTGTACAAGGGATACCACCAAGTCCACATGGACCGCCAAGACGCTGTCAAAACAGCCTTCATCACTGATTTTGGTGTCTTCGCTTTCAAGAAGATGCCCTTTGGCCTCAAGAACGCCGGGGCCACCTATCTGCGTCTTATGGACCACGTCTTCCGAGGCCAGATAGGTCGCAATGTTAAGGTATATGTCGACGACCTAGTTATTAAGAGTTATTCTTCTGAATCATATGAGCGGGACATTACCGAGACATTAAGCACACTGCGGAGCCATAATCTTCAACTCAATCTAGCTAAGTGTACCTTTGGCGTTGGATCGGGAAAATTCCTTGGGTACATGGTATCACAGCACGGTCTCCGGGCCAACCCAACAAAAATCAGGGATGTATTGGATCTTCAGACGCCGAAGACCGTGAAAGATGTCCAACGTTTGACTGGAGGCCTTGCCGCTCTGAATCACTTCCTATCCAAGGCAGCGGAGCGCCAGCTTCCCTTTTTCAAAATTTTTCGCCAGGCAAATAAATTTGAGTGGACTTCGCAGTGCGATGAAGCTTTTTAGGCTTTGAAACGACATATCAGCCAGTTACCTACCATGTTCGGGCCTCTCCCCGGAGAGCCCCTCTATATATACTTAGCCTCTGCCAATGAAGCAATTAGTGCGGCCCTCGTCCGCGAGGATCACGACATTCAACACCTCGTGTACTTTGTTAGCCGAGCCCTCCAGGGAGCAGAAACATGTTACTCCGTAGCGGAAAAAATAGTTTTGGCTCTAGTCATGGCGGCCCGCCGCCTACGTCCTTATTTTCAGGGGCATGCTATTCGGGTTCTCACCAATCAACCTATTCGCTAGGTTCTTATTAAGCCCGATGTATGGGGACGTTTCGCTAAATGGGCAATTGAGCTTGGGGTACATGATATACAGTTCCTGCCTCGCCGAGCCATCAAGGGCCAAGCTGTCGCAGATTTCCTCGTCGAGGTCCCATTCAGTAATAACCCCGAGGCAATTACAAGTACCGAGCCTGCACCTCAACCCGACCTTGAAGCTGATGCCAACAGGTGGCATGTCTACGTCGACGGTGCCTCTGCTACCCGAGGCAGTGGTGCTAGGGTCCTTCTCACTGGGCCCAATGGTATTGAAATCAAATATGTCCTGCGCTTCAAGTTTAAAGTGACGAATAACGAGGCTGAATATGAGGCAGTCATTGCTGGGCTCCGGCTCACTCAAACCTTCAGGGCTACGCATATCCAGTTATACACTGATTCTGAAGTGGTCTCTAGTCAAATCAAGGGCAAATATGCGGCGAAAGATGATACGTTGAAAAGGTATCTAGCTTTAACTCATAAACTTTTGTTAACTTTACCTCCACTGATGTTCAGCAAATCCCCCGCGAAGAAAATACTAAGGCCGATACTCTCAGTAAAATGGACTCCGTGATGCCGTCAAATGTGTCTCCGGACATAATTGTCGAAGAAGCTACCCATCCTTCAATCAATGAACAGGTGGTCTCTGTGTTGGCTGATGTCGATCCCAATTGGATTACTCCGATCCTCCGGTATCTCCGGAATGGCACCCTGCCAGAGGATAAACTGCTTGCTCGGCAGATACTTCTGAAAGCACCAAAGTACACACTGCACGATGGGGTCTTATACCGTCAGTCATACTTGCAGCCGAGACTTCGTTATCTCGGCCCGGTCCAAGCCGACTATGTCCTCCGGGAACTTCATGAGGGATCATGCGCAAGTCACATCGGGCCACGTACGTTGGCCAAGAAAGTGCTTCGATGGGGATACTACTGGCCCACCTTGTTCAATGATGCCCACAATTTGGTGTCGAAGTGCGACAAATGTCAGCGGCACTCCCGAGTGAAGCCCTGTCACAAACCGAACTCATCGGAATGCAGAGCGCCTGGCCATTCATACAGTGGGGTATCGACATCGTAGGTCCATTCCCAGTTGCTCCAGGAGGATTTAAATTCCTTGTGGTCGACGTGGACTATTTCACTAAATGGGTCAAAGCCGAACCACTCACTACCATTACTGGTCAAAATATTCTAAAATTTGTCTGGCGTAACATTATATGCCGTTTTGGCATTCCAAGTACAATCATATCCGACAACGGAAAACAGTTCGCCAATGATCCCTTTCGGTCCTGGTGCGAAGAGTTGCACATCAAACAGGCTTTCACCTCAGTAGCTCACCCCCAAGCTAATGGCCAGGTCAAAGTCACGAACCGCACCCTTGTCGACGGTCTTAAGAAACGACTGGATCAGGCCAAGGGTCTCTGGGCGGAGAATCTTCCGCATGTTCTCTGGGGCTTACCGCACAACACCACATTCTTCAACTGGGGAGACACCTTACAACCTCACTTACGGCTCTGAGGCGGTCATTCCTGCCGAGATCGGTGTCCCCAGCCCCAGACTTTTAAATCTTGAACCTGAGGCTAATGAGAAGACGCTCCGAGCCAATCTAGACGAGCTTGAACATCGACGTGAGCAAGCCTTCATCCGACTAGCTAAGTGTAAACAACAAGCAGCTAGATATCACAATAACCGGGTCCAAGGAACACAATTCCAGGTGGGGGACTTGGTGCTTCGGCTAAACTCTGCTAGCAAAGCCGCCCCCTAGGGTAAACTGCACGCTACTTGGGAAGGGCTTTATCGCGTCACTGCTGCTCACGCCGTTTCTGCCTATAGTTTTCCGTTTCAAGTACTAATTCTTCATTTTAATTTTTTGCACATCTTTGCTTCACCACCGCGATACTTTATTTTTCAAGATTACTCTTGTAAATTTTCAATTGTTCCGACAATAACTATAAATAAAAGTTTTTACTTTTACGCATATACTGCTTCTCTCCTACGCTGCAGGGACGCCCCGACCTAGATTACACGCGTATTTATGGCGTCGATCGGTAATTGTCTCCGGACACATTTGTCTCTCGCCCAATCCGTCCGGATAGATCCTAATCCTTGTCCCCGGACAAGAGTTCCCTCTCGACTGATCCATCCGGAGAGGTTCCCAACCTTGTCATCGTACAAGCATTGACTCCCGCCTGATCCGTCCGGGGAGATTCTATACCATGTTTCCGGACAAGAATTTATGTACATTCTGTACTCCCGAGTACTAATCATTATCCTACTTGCATTACATCATATTAACACAATTAAAAAAACGTCGCATCATGCTACGCATACATCAATAGTCTTTTATTTACAGGAGACATTGTTACATACGTGTTCATTTTCAATACATTTTATTTACCGTGTGCGTTATATTTATAAAACTATTTCTCTACTTATTTATCTACCTATCACCTCCTAACCAATAGCCTGCACTCCGGCGCCGTGGTCCGCCCCGGTCGCTTCTCCGAATCCTCCACGATTTGTAAGCACCCCGAGTCTGGACTCCGGTCCTCCCACTCCTTCGGTTCCCTCACCGGCTGGGACTCGGATGCCGAGTTGGCCCTGGGGTGTTTGCCCATCCCACAGGGTCCCACTCTGCTGGGGCCATCATCTCAATCTCCTCGGCGAGTCTCTGGACTTCCTCCTCCGGTGCGCTTTAGCCGATTTGCCCCGACTGCAGCTGGCAATATTTTCTTCCGAAGCACGCCGCCATCTCCTGCGACCTTTTACGTCTTCGTACATGCTCAGAAGTATTTCTAGTACTTCCCGTTTCCTAACCACCTCGGCGGAATCTGTGTGTCCGGCCTCTATCTATACTGCTATCTCCTTTTGAATCTCAGTAGTTCGCTCCTCAAGCTCCTCGAAGGTTAATAGGCCGAACTCCGACAAGATCCGCTCATACTCCCTTTGGTGGACAAAGAGCCGCTCCACTTCGGCGCATTTTGATAAGTATTTCTGCTGATGATCCAAGGCTTTTTCTGCAGCCTCGGTTCTCGCCTTTTCAGCCTCGGTTGCCTTCTTCTCTGCAGCGGCTAGTTATTTCTCTAACTTGGGGACCACCGACATCCTCAAGTCGTCTCTCTCTCTCTGCAGCCAGCTCATTGACTGCATCAACTTTTGAATGACCTCGTGAAGGTCTTCGGTGTTCTCCTGCTGAACATGTGATATTTAGAGCACGGTTATACGCAACAGGCATATTAAGACCAAGACATGACTTCGGTTTTCAAATCAAATAGACATCGACAAGTCATCATTTAAAAATTGTCACAACGCAATATACAACATGGTGTTTTTTACAATTACATATTTTGAAACATGCACTCTTATACTACATCTTCGCCTGAGTTAGGAGGGGCACTGACCTCCCCTGGGGCCGAGGTGGTTGCACCCGGCTTTGTGGCTGGGCTAGCTGCCAGCTGTAGGGCACCGCCCTCCTCGGGTGCTGATACCAGCGTCTCAGGCTCACTCCTTGGGGGTGGGGCCCTCTGTCGAAGCTCCGGCAAGTGCATGGTCATTCGATATCCCAGGAACTCCTCGTTCTGGTCTACAGTACAGCTCGTCACATCCTGAGCCGTCAAAGTGGTCCCCTTTTGGGCCAACGCCTCCACCAGCGGCCACTCAGGCATCCGGGACAAGGTGCTGTAGTAGGCGGCATCCAAATGGCTGCATAGTCGTACCCGAACTCCTTTTTGTACACGTCTACCTCCGGGTACGCATCCTTCACAACCTCCAGCACCTCGGAGCACGTAGCCACATCGCCCACCGCCACGAAATTCGTCAGGAAGTTCACAAATGTTTCCGTCTGCGAAAGCTTCTCGACGAATGCCTTCAGCATGGCCCCTTGGCCTTCCGCCTTCTTCTTCAACTCCTCCCGAGCTGCAGCCAATTCTCCTCACAGAAGGGCCATTTCTGCGACTTCGCCTCGAAGGCGGGCAGCTTCCTTCTCAGCCTCGAGCGCTCTGCCCCGTGCTGTCACTTGGCCACTCTTGGCCTCTGCAGCCTCGGCGCTGAGATTGTCGCACTCCCCGCGCAGCTTCCTCAGCTCGCCGGCCAACTCCTCCGTCTCCTCCCTCTGTAGACCGCGCCTGAACCCAATGAGTCCTTGGCTAAGGGTCCATACCTCTTCCATCTCGGACACCTCATGGCCCGCTACTGTTGTCTGGTCCTGCAGGAATGTTATCAGACATGGCCCATCAATTGGAAACTTAATACATGATAAAGCATACCTCCGAGGTGGGATCCGTGCGAATCCTCTTTGAAACAGAGGGCGGTGTTAGCATAGGCCCCCGGCCTCTTCTTCAACCTCGGGGTCGTGTCAGACCGTGCGGCACCCTCTTCGACCACCTAGCCGTGCCTTTTCCCCGAGGCCTTCTCCCCCTCGGGAGTTGTGCTGTTTGGGGTTGTGGCTTTCTCAGGCACCGGAATCTGCTACTCACTCCCGGCGACTTTCTTCTGAAGACTGGTTTTAAAGCGCCCCACTGCAGACAACAGTTAACATATTAAAAGGCAGTAATAATATGCTACACAATCACTTATGATAAAGTGTTCCTACCCTCCACTTCAGCCACGGCTGAAGAGCCCTCGCTCTGGGGCGGCGAAGTCCTCACCTCTGGCCCCTTTGTGTAATATAGGCTCAACCCGGCCTCCTCCAACTCCTCCTCGATAAAAACTTGCTTCACCGTCCCCGCCTGCTCAAACACCTCGACTGACTCAGGTACACCCTTTGGTACCCTGTCTCCGACCTCATCCTGCCTCCAACCCGGGACCGGTTTTGCCTCCTTTACATAAATAAACTTAACCTTCCAGTTGTCCACCTTACTCGGGTTTTGCACCTTAAACCCTTTCTGCGGCCTCGAATTCAGAGAACACCAACCCTTCCCCTTCCCGATTCATTTCAACTGAAAAAAATACCTAAATAACTCTATAGAGGGGTCTACCCCTGAGGTCTTACGTACTACCATAAAGCCGACTATTTGCCTTACGACATTCGGCACTAACTGCCCTAGAGCAATTCCGTAATACTCCAACAGCTCAACAACAAAATCCAACAAGGGAAACCTCAGCCCTACCCTCAGCTGATCTATATACACCGAAATGAATCCCCTTGGTGGACAGCATGCCCTATCATTTGGCCCTGGTATTATATATTCTAAGTCTATTGGAAAATAGAAAGCCGGCACCATCGCCTCGATTTGGGCTTCGGTAACCCGAGGCACCACTGAAGCCACCTCCAGATTCGCCTCCTCCTCTAGGCAAGTGGGAAATCTCACTACCCGGGACCAGATTTCCCTTAAATCGGCCCTATACACTTTCCTACTTTCACTCCTATCTGGGAAGATAACTCGCAGAGGTGCAGCATCAAAAGGGCTCTCCTCTGTTCCCACCACCTTAATGCTAGAAGATTCTGAGGAAGAAGACACACTTACTTGATATTTGGAAGAAGAGTGCACAAAGGTTGAAGCAATTTCCAGAAATTTGTTGAATTCTTTCTCGTCTTCCCGCTGGATTTTTTATCGCAATTCGCAAATGAAAAGTAAAGTGAAACTGTCACTTCCATTTCCCTCTATACAGAGAATCAACGGCCCAGATCGCGATTGTTCAAATTCAGTGGCTAACATTAGCGCGTGCTTTACACGCGTCCTTGGGTTGAGCACCCGCGTGTCTCACACGCGCCACGCACATGCTGATCACGTGCCCCATCAAGTCAAGATAATTACTACCCCAAGAAGCTTTGTAGTTCGACTCCGGTTGATTCTTTCACCCCGGGGATAATTTCGTTTGACTCCGGTGGACTCTTCCACCCCGGGGGTGCCCCAGTTCGACTCCGGTAGATTCTTTCACCCCGGGGGTAATTTAGTTCGACTCCGGTGGACTCTTTCACCTCGGGGGTACCCTAGTTCCACTCCGGATGTTTCCTACACCCCCGGGGTTGTTTCCACGCACCTACAAAGTGTCATCTTGCCACTTCACAAGGCTCTGATACTACTCCGATGCAACTTCGGCTACAACTCATACACCTCGGCCACAAATGCATCTTTTAAACCGAAGCTCCTACCTCGCTCTAGCTGGTGGGGGGGCATCTGATAGGTATGGCCCAATCTCCCCGGGTCGGTCCAGTCCGCCAAATGGGTCAAATGGGCTCAAGCCCAACACAGCTATGCCCATACGCGGCATTCTTGGGAAGTTAGGAAAAGATCCCCATGATCTTTTCCAACGGCCATGCAGATATGATTGGCAGATTTGTAGGGATTTTGTTAGGGATGGTATTGTATAGTATAAATAGGAGAAATATTGTTTGGATTAGGGTTCCAATTCTGATTTCTCTTAAACTACTACTTGTAAGGATACTTCGGTGTCCAAAGGGGAGATAGGGAAACATATTGAGAGGTGATTGCCTTCATCCGTGGACGTAGATCTCCAGATCGAACCACGTAAATTCTTGTGTCATTTATATTATTGCTTGTCTGATTACTGCGTGAAATCATCTTAATCGCTAACCACTTGATATCCGGGTTACAGTTTTATCAGAGGTGGTTACCAGGACCGGGGAACAAGATCATGGGATTAAGATAGGACGATTGGGTCAAAAAAAAAAGTATTTGGACGTGTGTTTAAGGCTTGTTCAAACTATTGGGGATTCTAAATAGAATTAGATAACCTTCTTGGACAAAACTGTAAATATGGTTTTAAAGTTTTTGCGACAATTTAGTTCTGAAACTTCGAATGCTTATAAAATCTCTGTTTCTTATCCCATTTACCTCAAATAAGCACTAAAACAATCATCGTCTCGGACCTTATCATATTGTGATGATAATAGTCAGGTCTGTAAAATGATGAAAGTGTCCCTACACTCCTCCTTAATTAGGTTTTTGCCCCCGAACATGTTTTGTACCCATCAGCATGTTTAAATATAGTAAAATTCAACCTGTACTCCTCTAATAACTATATTATAAAGTCAAGTAACCACTAACTCATGTAACGAGCCTTTACTTAAAGTACCATGACCATTTTACCCCTAATAGTCATATTTTGTAATTTGCACTTACTTTCCATAAATAAATACATGTAATTTTTTGAATATATTAATATGTGTATACCCATATCCAAATATAATAATTTTTTTTTTTTCCATCAATTAATGAATATTATGTAATTTTTAGCCTTTAATTTGTGAAATTGAGCATTTGCAATAATTAAATTAATTATGGAATATGATGTGTCATATATTAGGAGCATACATGTGCTTGATTAACCAAAAATGTTATTGTGTGTTTGCAAATAGTACTCTTTATACATCTATATTAGTAATTTTATAATTTTTAGATTAATGTACGACTTTTAGTGAAAACTTAAAATTATTCATATGCCTAAAAAAAACTTTTCAATCCTACTATGATAATGGAGTAGATCATGAAATCGGGTTTATTCAGATAGGAATCGGCTGGGATTGCTGAACCGGGTCCCAACTTACCTGAACCGGCAGTTGGGACAATTTTGTTATCAAAATAGAATTTCAAAACTTGAAGAAGCAGAGCCTCGTCCAGTTTCTTACTCTGAGTTGGTTTTTTTATTTCATTTTCTGTTATAACTACTTGTGTGTGTGCGGAATGATATATAGATGATCATAAACTCATTTTCAGCTTGTAACATTAAGAGATTGAGAGACTTTACACTTGAGTTTAGGGTTTGTTCCTAAATTGGGTAGAATTTAGGGGTTATTGCAAATCTGAAGTGTAGTCTGTATTTCTTGATGGTTTAGTGGATTGAAGATCTTTGATTCTTCCGTGGATGTAGATCACATGTATCGAACCACGTAAAATTCGTTTGCATTGAGTTCTTATTTAGTTTTAATATATTCAAGAGTGAGTGAGTTTGTGTGTTGTGTTCAAGTTTGAGAGGAGATTTCTAGATTTCTTGAGGTCGAGTTTTAACAACTAGCGCCGTCTGTGGGAAGAGGAGAATCCAGAATGGCATCCATGAAACTTGATTTAGACGAATTCACCGGGAAGAATGACTTTGGACTGTGGAAAGTAAAGATGCAAGCAATTCTCACTTAACATGGATTACAGCTTGCTCTGAAACCAGAAGAGGAATGTCCTACTACTCTAAAAGCTGATGCCATCAACAAGGTTGAGATCCTGGAGAAGGCTCATTCAGCAATCATACTATGTCTGGGTGACAAACCATTGAGAGAAATCTCAGAGACCAAGACAGCCATTGAGGCCTGGAACAAACTGGAAAATTTGTATCAGGTAAAATCTCTTTCTAACAAGCTGTATATGAAACAAAAACTTCTTGGGTTTAGAATGATTGATGATAAGAGTCTAAATGAGCAGTTAGATGAATTTATGAGATTAGTTGATGAGCTTGAGAATCTGGAAGTGAAACTAGAAGATGATGATAAAGATCTACTGCTCCTAAATGCTCTACCAAAATCTTTTGAAACTTATAAAGATGCCTTGCTCTTTGGCAGAAAGGATAAACTTAGTTTTGATGAAATTGAAGTTGCAATCAAAATTATGCTACTGTAATCTCAAGGTGATAAGAAATCACAACCCTCTGGAGAAGGTTTAAATGTTAAAGTTCAAAAAGGGAAATCAATTCAAGAGGGACAGTCAAATAAGCCCAAGGGTGGAACTCAACAGAAAAACAACTCTAAGAAACAAGGATCTGAATGGGTGGAGAGAAGGAAATTCTACACCTGTAAGCAAGTTGGGCATTTAAAAAAAGATCGCCCTGAGAAAAAGGCCAAGAAACTAAATATGGATGCTGATGTTGCTGTTGCTGAAGAGGGATATGAATCAGTTGAAGTATTGACCATTTCTTATGAAAAGATCAAAGAAGAATGGGTACTTGATTCTGGATATTCATTCCATATGTGTCCAAATAAGTCTTGGTTCATAACTCTTGAAGAAACAGATGGTGGCTCAGTGCTTCTGGGAAATGACCAAAGCTGTAAGGTACAAGGTGTAGGCTCTCTAATAATTTTGATGTTTGATGGGGTGGAAAGGATCATTTCCAAGGTGAGATATGTCCCTGAGTTAAAGAGAAACCTCATCTCTCTTGGTACACTAAATGCAATAGGTTGTGAATTCAACACAAAAGATGGATTCATATATGTTACAAAGGACGGAAAACCTGTCATGAAGGGAAGGAAGTTAAATGGCCTGTACATATTATGTGGCACCTCTGTTACTGCTTCTATAAGTAGTATAATGAGTAGTAATGATGTCATAATATGGCATAAGAGGCTTGGACACTGTGGACAGAAAGAATTAGAAGAGTTATCAAAGAAACAAGCATTTGGGAACTCTACATTATCAAAACTTGATTTTTGTGAACATTATGTGCTTGGAAAGTCAAAGAAACACTCTTATTGGACAAGAATTCATAATACAAAGGAGCCACTAGATTATATACATGCTGATGTATGGGGGCCATCAAGAGTAGAAACACATGGTGGTGGCAGATATTTCTTATCTTTAATTGATGATTATTCCAGGAAGCTCTAGGTTTTCATTCTCAAACAGAAGAATGAACTTTTGCAAAATTCAAGGATTGGCTATTGGAAACAGAAAATAAAAGAGGAAAGAAGCTGAAGCATTTAAGAACAGACAATGGGCTGGAATTTTTAAATGAAGAATTCAATGAATTTTGCAGAGCTAAAGGGATCTCAAGACATAAGACAATGCCAATGAATCCTCAACAAAATGGATTGGTGTAAAGGATGAATAGAACACTGCTGGAAAGAGTCAGAAGCATGGTAGCAGATGCCAAGCTCCCAAAGGTGTTTTGGGGAGAAGATGTGAATACAACAAGTTATATGATAAACAAAACTCCATCATCTGCAATTAAGTTCAATACTCCTGATGAATTGTGATATGGTGGGCTCTCAGATTATAATGAGCTAAAGGTGTTTAGATGTCTGGCATTTGCTCACAAGAAACAAGATAAATTAGATCCAAGAGCTGTCAGGTGTGTGTTTATAGGCTATCCCAAAGGAGTGAAGGGATACAGATTATGGTGTTTAGAATCAAATCATCAAAGGATCATAATCAGTTGAGATGTCACTTTCAATGAGGAAGTTATGGGCTATAAATATACTGGAAATCAACAAGATTTGGATGGAGATATCACTTTACCAAGTACATCAGTAGAGGTGGAGATCCCACAAGAAGAACTAAACCAGGAAGTGGAGTTAAATGAAGTACATAAAGATTCGCAAGAAACTGAGACTCAAACAGACTAGCATGAGTTGAGTGATTATCATCTTGCTAGAGACAGAACAAGAAGAATAAATATACATCCTCCTGACAGGTTTGGCCATGCAGATATAATCTCTTATGCTCTAAGTATTGCAGAGAATCTTAAAAGCCAAGAGCCTCAGTCATATAAAGAAGCTGTTTCTAGTAAGGATGCAGACAAATGGATCCTGGCAATGACTGAGGAATTACAGTCAGTATATAAGAATAGAACCTGGGTGTTGGTTGATAGACCAAAGAATCAGAAGATAATAAGTTCCAAGTGGATATTCAAAAGAAAACTGGAAGTTGCTGGAACTAAGAAACTCAGATATAATGCCAGACTAGTAGCTAGAGGGTTCACTCAAAGAGAAGGAATTGATTTCAATGAGGTTTTCTCACCACTTGTGAAACACTGCTCTATCATGTTACTACTAGCAAAAGTGCCTCAAGAAGATCTAGAGTTACAACAACTTAATGTAAAAACAACTTTCTTGAATGGAGATTTGGTAGAGAGAATTTATATGTAGCAGCCTGAAGGTTTTATTGCTCCTGGAAATGAAAACAAAGTCTGTTATCTAAAGAAATCATTGTATGGACTCAAACAGAGTCCAAGACAATGGAATCAAAGATTCAACAAGTTTATGCTGAATATTGGTTTTGAAAGATGCAAGTATGATCATTGTGTGTATCTGGAAAGGCAAGGGACTGTTATACTAACATATCTTTTACTTTATATGGATGATATGTTAATTGCTAGCAAAAGTAAGACAAGGATTGAATTTTTAAAGAAAAAACTAAGTTCTGAGTTTGAGATGAAAGATCTTGGAAATGCTCAGAAAATCCTAGGAATGGATATTCTTAGAGACAGAACAACTAAGAAGTTAATATTGTCACAAAGAGATTATTTGATGAAGGTGCTCAGAAGATACAATATGAATGAAGCAAAGTCTGTTGTTATGCCAATTGGACAACAATTTAAGCTCTCAAAGGATCAAGAGCCCAAAACTGCAGAAGATAGAAGTTATATGCTTAAAATACCATATGCAAGTGGTGTGGGCAGTCTTATGTATGGAATGATTTGCAGCAGACCTGACTTGGCACATAGTATTTCTATGGTCAGTAGGTTCATGGGAAATCCAGGATGAGTTCATTGGGAAGCCTTGAAATATGTGTTAAGATATGTAAAGGGATCAATAAGCTTGTCTTTGGTTTTTGAGCATACAGAAGACAAAGTGAATCCTCTGAAAGGGTTTGTTGATGCAGATTTTGCAGGTAACATTTATACAAGAAAGTCAATAACTGGATATGTTTTCACTTTGTATGGAACTGCAATAAGCTAGAAAGCAGTTCAACAATCCATGGTTGCACTCTCTACTACTGAGGCAGAATACATTGCCTTGTCAAAAGCAGTCAAAGAAGCAATATGGTTGAAAGGGATTCTCAGAGATTTTGGCATACAGCAGAATGGTGTGGAGATTTGTGATAATCAGAGTGCTTTACATTTAGCAAAACACCAGGTTTTCCATGAGCGTTCAAAACATATAGATGTCAAATTACATTTTGTAAGAGATATTGTGGAGAAGGGGGTAATTGTTCTAAAGAAGATAGCATCTGAAGACAATGCAGCAGATATTTTCACTAATGTTTTACCAGGAGGAAAGTTCAGGTTATGTACAAGCTTATTAAAGCTTGTGCAGGTTGAATAGTTGGAAACAAGACTGGGTTGAAGAGTATGACGAGTTCTTTGCATTCATTGAGGTGGAGATTTGTTATATGATGGTCAATTTCATGAAAGAAATACACACACAAGTCATGCTAATGGAGAAGATCATGAAATCGGGTTTATTCAGATAGGAACCGGCTGGGATTGCTGAACCGGGTCCCAACTTACCTGAACCGGCAGTTGGGACAATTATGTTATCAAAACAGAATTTCAAAACTTGAAGAAACAGAGCCTCATCCAGTTTCTTGCTCTGAGTTGGTTTTTTTATTCCATTTTCTGTTATAACCACTTGTGTGTGTGCGGAATGATATATAGATGATCATAAACTCATTTTCAGCTTGTAACATTAAGAGATTGAGAGACTTTACACTTGAGTTTAGGGTTTGTTCCTAAATTGGGTAGAATTTAGGGGTTATTGCAAATCTGACGTGTAATCTGTATTTCTTGATGGTTTAGTGGATTGAAGATCTTTGATTCTTTCGTGGATGTAGATCACATGGATGGAACCACGTAAAATTCGTTTGCATTGAGTTCTTATTTCAGTTTTTACATATTCAAGAGTGAGTGAGTTTGTGTATTGTGTTCAAGTTTGAGAGGAGATTTTTGGATTTCTTGAGGTTGAGTTTTAACAGTTATAAATTCAATTGTTGTTAAATTTAAAAGAACTATTTTAAATATGTTTTATTATGAACATTATGTGATTACTTGTAGTCGTTTGTAGCTATATGTTTATGTGAATTTAATGGGAAATAATATTCCAAGGAAAAGAAACAATAATAACAAATACCTATTAAGGAGATTATAAAAAATGCTGATAAGTATTCTTATGTCTAATTCCACCTATGTGCTTGTGTGTTAAAGTATGCATACATAAGTTACTATATGAGATGATATACGTTCAAAGTAGATTCTAGAAGAATAATAGTTTTAGTTAAGGATTAGTTAAAAGATCATAACATGGACATAAAATAGGATAATTGGACCAAGAAAATGAGTACATGAATATTTAATTAAACTTATAATAAACTAAAATACGGGACATCGGCAAAGATATAGAGTAATTTGAGGGAAAGGATAGTGGTAACAATCTACTATGAGTTTAGAGAGATTTTTTTATCAATGATTGCATGTGCCTACTTATGTGTTTGAAGTTAGTTAGCTAGGACAACAACAAATTAGTTAATAACCTTATGTGATGGTGCAGTGTTTGTTTCAGTTAAATGATTTATATGTTTGAATTGCACAACTTGATTAATGTTTGAATAAAATGGAATACATGTGTTAATAGTGGTAAAGCGCAATCTGATATCCAAGAAACTTAACGAAAACTTATGCAAGAAATATGGAAAAACGCAAGATGTACGTGGTTCGATCCAGAGATCTACGTCCACGGGCACAAAATAGCACCTACCGAGGTGTTTCTTTCACTATCTCTTTGAGTTTACACGTAATAATTTCAGAATACAGAATGCGAACCCTAATTCAGAGTTCTTTCCTCATATTTATACTATCCCCTACTAAACCCTAACTAACGCCCTATTGTCGCGCCTATTTTCCGCTGCGTGGCGGTTGGGAACGGATTGTGGGCCTTGAATCGCGGAACAAGCCTCAAGTTGGGCCGCGCCACATTATCTGGGACGCGTACTTCTGGACCTTCTGGGCCGGTTAGTGGGTCGAGGTATTAACCCGACCCGAAATGACCGGGCCATCCCTATCAGATGCCCCCCCCCCCAGCCGGAGCGAGGAAGGAGCTTCGGTTGTAACCGGGGTGGAACTATAGGCAAGATGAGCCGTGGTCGCTGGCGAGCCGAAGTGTTTGTGGATGACCAAGACTGTTCCGCGTCTAAGGTACTCCGCGGCGTAGTCCGTGGAAGCGGAACCGAACTAGGCCGAATTACACCGGGGTGATAGCGAGTCCCCCAAAAGCATGAAACTGTATCGGAAGTAGATAATAATCTGGCCGAGGTGAAGGGATCACCGGAGTGTAGTAGTCTGGCCGAGGCGAAGGGATCACCGGAGTGTTTTCCAAATCTTCCTGGGCAAGGATGGGGTTGATGTGATTGGCGGCGCCATCATGAGAGAGAGGGATGTGAAGTGACACGCTCTGCAATCCCCAATAAACCTGTTCCCCACGCGCCTTGGGAACCGCAAAGCGCGTGCATAGCACGTCCAAATCTGAAACACGGAATTTGAATAGGCTGCATCTGGACCGTTGTTTCTTTCAAGTATATATTGGGAATAATGGTACAGTTCAATTCATCTTCTTCCTTGTGATTTGCCATCTTTAGAAAGCGGGAAAAAAGGAGAAACCTGTTCGCGTGTGACTCATCTCGAATCAAAAACTTCTCAAACTCAAACCAAGTAAGTATGCCTTCTTCTTCATCTTCTTCTTCTGTTCAGGAAGTAGGGACTAAGAGCGCTCCGTTAGACGTGCCACCTCTGCAATTCATAATTCCAGAGAGGAATGAGATTAGGACTGTTGACCGAGCCGATGGCAGGGAAACCAACGTCAAGATGGTCGGTTTTTACGAGTGTATGGAAAATGATTTCGAGGTATCCACAATAGCGCCGCGGATGGCACGGGTGCAGATTGAGAGAGAAATCCCCTCATTTTACCTTCCATTTAACTTAGAATATATAGTACCGGACCCCGGTGACAGGGCCTGTTGCCCGCCGCAGGGTTTCATTAGTGTGTATATAGACCCCCTGAGAATAGGTTTGAGACTACCCCTGTGGGACATTGTGGTCCGGTTACTGAGATACTATAACATTGCCTTAAGCCAACTAGCGCCAAATGCGGTTAGGCAAGTAGTCGGATTCACCGTAGTGTGCAAGAATGTCGGGGTAGAACCAACCGTAGAGCTATTTAGGTTTTTTTACCAACTAAAAGCCTTCGGTAAATCCAAGGGGTGGTACTCCTTCAGTCCCCGAGCCCGAGGTGGGTTCAAGGTGCAAAACCCGAGTAAGGTGGAGGGATGGAAGGAGAGGTTTATATTTGTGAAAAACGAAGTAGCTCTCCCGAGGTGGAGGAGGGATGAGGTACTTGATACTGCCCCGGTGGAGAACCCGGAGGCCGAAGTCGTACATACATTCCGGTCAGTGGGGACTTTCAAGACCCTCTGTACTGAGGAGGAACTGGAGGGGGCCGGACTGAGCCCGTATTATTCGGGCGATGCGGTTGCCGAGGAGGGTAGGAGTTCTCATGTCTTGCTTTTTACAAACTGTTGCCTTGTACAGGACTAACTTCAAATCCTGCATGCAGTGGGACGCTTCGGAAAAGAGCCGGCCGGAAGCCCCGCGGTGGCTGCGGCAGCCAAAAAGAACGGAAAAACTGCTGAGGTGTCTCCCCGGGGGAAGATGTCACCTAGTGCGAGGCCCAGCGCTGGGTCTGAGGAGCAGGTAGGAGCGGCGAGGCCTACCCCTGGATCTAAGAAGAGGCCGGAGCCATCTGGGACACCTCCAGCAACGGCAAAAAGACTCCGCACAGGGGAGAGTATGGAGGTAAATCCAAGATGTGCTGTTAGTTACTGTTAACGCAAATGCAGTGTATATTTATCTGTGCTGATTTCTGTGTGCTGCTATTGGTGGCAGTTGAAGGAGCAGGGGCCTTCAAGTCTATTGGGGTTGGAGGGGGGCAATGCCGAAGAACTTCTGTGCTTGGCACGAGGAATCATGGAACTCGATCGTAAGAGCGAGAAGGAAGGCAAGGAGGAGCTAGCCGAAGTGGCTAGAGAGCTTCGGGCGCGCAACGACAGGTTAGCACAAGACCTGACCGAGGCGCGTAAGAGGGCATCCTTGGTTGAAAATGAGGTAGCGCGTCTGCGCGGAGTGGAGGCAGAAACCGGTGCCCTCCGAGGGGAAATACTGCAGCTGCGGGCAGAGATGGAAGCTCGGGAAGCTGCAATAGTCGAAGGTCAAGAAGCGATGCTGAAAGCATTCGCCGAGAAAATGCTCTAAACCAGCACGTCTCTTGACTTTCAGACCAAATTTGTTGCAATAGGGGACAAGGCCACGCGATCTGTGCCGCTGGAGCAGATCAAGGAAGTCTACCCGAATGTGGATGTATACCGTCCAGAATTCGGGTACGACTTTGATGCAGTGGCCGGGGTGGAGAAGGCCTACTGCATAGCATTAGCACATCTGCCGGAGTGGCCTCTGTTGAAGGCTCTAGCGGAGAAGAAACAAATTTTGAAGGCCGAGGAGATTGCTAACTGTGAGGTGGACCAGGACCAGGAATTCCTGGCATTCCGCCGGGGTGAGCTTGTCTCCAAGCCTCGAAATAAAGAACCCCCTCCCCCCCCGGATGGAGGCTAATGCCATGGCTGCGGATGAAGCTGCCGCAGTTAATGAGGAGGAAGAAGCAGAAGCGACGGAGGGCCGGCGAGAGGTGTTGCCCGAGGATACCGAGGTGATCGAGCGGGAGGTCAGTCGTTCCCCTCAAATTTAATGTAGTATTTAATAGGAGTAGATGTAAACTTTGTACTGAGTCATGGATAATGTACTTTGATTTGGTTGAATATAAATATTGTTTTTGAGCTGAACTCCAACTCATTATATGCTTGAGATTGATCGTTCTCGTTGATTCTTTTGTCTGTTTAGAATACCGCGGAATTGCACGAAACGATAAAGAAACTCATGCGATCACTAGAGTGGTTCCGCGGAGAGAAGAATAACCTGCAAATGCACGTAGTGCCAAGGCTAGAAAAGCGGGGGGCCGTTGCGGAGAAGAGGGCGGAAGAGGCCGAGGAAAGAGCCAGGGACCACAAACTGAAATACCGGGCTAAAGCTACTGAAATGAGCCGTGTCCTCGTTCATCAAAGGGAGTATGACCGGATACTGTCTGAGTTCGGCCTACTGACTTTTGAGGAAGTGGAGGAGCGGGTCGTAGAGATTCAGGGCGAAATCTCAGCACTTATGGCAAATGACCCAGCCGAGTCCTCGGAGCTTGTAAGAAAGCGAGAGGTTTTGGAGCTGCTCCTCAACATGTATGAAGGACTGAAGGGCCGTGGCAGGGCCGCCTTCTGCCGAGGAATACATTGCGAGTACAAGCCGGAGCCAAGGTACTTCAAAAGCCCCCCGGAAGGGTAAAAAGAAGCCCGCGGGAAAGAGCAAAGGCATTATTATTCGAGAGCCAGTTCCAGTGACTACGGTCGAAGAAGAGCCCGCTGTTGTTGCCGAAGAGGTAGTCGAAGAGCTGGCCAAAGAAATCGAAGTGATGGCCCCGGAGGAATGGGACCCTGTGCAATGGGCCCAAACCCCGAGGTCTACCCCGCAGTCAAGTAGCCGTGCTCGTACAAGAGACGAAGTTCCCAGACAAGCGCCAAGAACAAGTCCACGGCGTCGGGAAGCCCGCGGAGGGGAAAGAGCCGGAGCCCGAGGCCGAGGAACGACAAGATCCCGGAGGACACAGCGTAGGTCTAGGAGTAGGCCTCAACGCCGGGGCGCTGAATACTGGCTCGGGGGCCGTAGATAATTGTTTGTTCATTTTTTTTTTTTTTTTTTTTTTGAAGTCTTATGTAAAAAACTTTTTGGCATCACCTCGAAGGAGGATAATAAAATCGTTTTGGTGTGCATAGTTGTGTTAAGGAAAACAACAAGTTATTAACCAAAAGTAATAATTGTTTTAACGGGTGTTCGGGAACATAATATAGATAACTCCAATTTAAATCTCCCCGGACGGATCGGGCGGGAGTAAAATCTCCCCGGACGGATCGGGCGGGAGCAAACACCTCTCCGGTTAGACAGGCGAGAGAATGATACGAGTCCGGGGACGAAATGTGAATCTCCTCGGACGGACCGAGAGAGAGATTTAGTTGTCCGGAGACGAATAATAAAAATACGACTGCGTTAGGGCGTCCCCGTAACGTAGAAGAGAACACAGCAAGATGCATAAACAAAGAGTATTTATTCAATGATGAGTGCCGGAGCAAATTGAAGGATACAAAGAGAGATAACAACGTAAAAGAAGCGTACAATGAGCATAAAGATAAGATGATACTTGTCATTTGGCATTCACAGATAGAAGCGTCTCAAGTTGGTAACATGCCAGCTTCGGGGAATTGAGGTTCCATCGAGATGCTCTAACTGGTAGGATCCGGAATTGTGTGCGGCAACGATGCGATAAGGACCTTCCCAAGAAGCATGTAATATCCCCTCGGGGGCAGCTTTGCTGGCTGAATTGAGTCGAAGTACTAGGTCCCCGACATTGAATTGAGTGCCTCGAACCCGGAGGTGATGATACTGGGCTGCACGTTGTTTACAGCTGGCCTGCTGGATGAATGATTGATCACGACGATATTCAAGCTCATCCAAATTTGCACGGAGAGCTTCGTCATTATCCTCGGGAATCAATGTGATGAGGCGGGGGCTTGGTACACTGATTTCCGCCGGAATAACTGCTTCGGAGCCGTAAGTTAGGCTGTAGGGGGTCTCCCCGGTAGAGGTATGCGGCGTCGTGCAATAAGCCCATAGAACTTGCGGAAGGTTTTCGGCCCAAAGACCTTTAGCATTATCCAGGCGTTTCTTTATACCCGTGAGCAGTGTACGATTGGTGACTTCAACCTGACCATTGGCTTGAGGGTGAGCAACCGAGGTGAAAATTTGTTTGATATGAAGCTCCTCGCACCATGACCGGAAGGGATCGTTGGCAAATTGTTTGCCGTTATCCGAAATAATAGTGCTCGGTATGCCAAAACGATATATGATATTTCGCCAGACGAACTTCAAGATGTTTTGACCAGTGATGGCAGTAAGAGGTTCTGCTTCTACCCATTTAGTAAAGTAATCCACGGCGACCACAAGAAATTTCAATCCCCCCGGAGCGACTGGGAACGGGCCGACAATGTCGATTCCCCATTGAATAAATGGCCACGCACTCTGAATTCCAGTGAGCTCGGTTTGCGGCAGATGCTTCATGCGGGAATGCAGTTGACACTTGAAGCACTTGGTTACCAAATCGTGGGCATCATTAAATAAGGTTGGCCAATAATACCCCCATCGAAGAATTTTCTTGGCCAACGTTCGTGAACCGATATGACTGGCACAGGCCCCTTCGTGAACCTCCTGAAGAACTTGATTAGCCTCGACAGGAGCAAGGCATCGGAGATTCGGTTGTAGGTACGACCGTCGATTCAAGACTCCATCATGAAAGGAGTATTTGGGGGCTTTAAGGGCTACCTGCCGAGCTCGCAGCTTATCACTAGGCAGAGTTCCATCTCGGAGATACTGAACGATAGGAGTCATCCAATTCGGATCACTATTGGTCAATACCGAAACCGTTGCCTCATGAATTGCCGGATGAAATAAATCTTCGACTATAATATCCGGAGATATATTAGTTCGGACCGCGGAGGCTAATTTGCTGAGCACATCTGCTCTTGCATTCTGAGTGCGTGGTATTTTATGGATAACAATCGTATCAAAAGTTGGCATAAGTTTGAGTGTTAAAGCACGATACCTGATCATCGTTTCATCCTTGGCGACATAAGTTCCCTGGATTTGCTTGGACACGACCTCGGAGTCCGTGAAGAGCTCAAGATGGTGAATAGCCAAGGATTGAGCGAGCCGGAGCCCGGCGAGAACTCCGAATCCCATCAGAACTCCGAAGTTAAGCGTGCTTGGGGGAGAGTAGTACTAGGATGGGTGACCCCCTGGGAAGTCCTCGTGTTGCCCTGATGAGGAGATGTACCTCGCATCGGCGATTGCCTCGGCGGCAAAACTTGATCAACGGGTGGATCCTGGTTGATCAGATCACCTTGGCGAGATTGATTCAAGCGAGTAGTCACCATAGTATACCAAATACGACGTCAATATCACAATCACGTGCTTCACGTTCCCACAGACGGCGCCAATTGGTAAAGCGCAATCTGATATCCAAGAAACTTAACGAAAACTTATGCAAGAAATATGGAAAAACGAAAGATGTACGTGGTTCGATCCGGAGATCTACGTCCACGGGCACAAAATAGCACCTGCCGAGGTGTTTCTTTCACTATCTCTTTGAGTTTACACGTAATAATTTCAGAATACAGAATGCGAACCCTAATTCAGAGTTCTTTCCTCATATTTATACTATCCCCTACTAAACCCTAACTAACTCCCTATTGTCGCGCCTATTTTCCGCTGCGTGGCGGTTGGGAACGGATTGTGGGCCTTGAATCGCGGAACAAGCCTCAAGTTGGGCGCGTCACATTATCTGGGACGCGTACTTCTGGACCTTCTAGGCCGGTTAGTGGGTCGAGGTATTAACCCGACTCGAAATGACCGGGCCATCCCTATCAAATAGATCAAACCATACTATGATAAATCTTATCCAAAGTATTAAAATTGATAGTTAAATAATGCGTAAACCCTAAGTAAACCTGGATAAATAGATAATTCTAATTTACACGAGAGTAAAGGGTAAACATGTAAAAGATAAAATACTATAAGTTAAGGAAAAGGAACTACGATTTATAAGATACACGAGCTAATGTGCATAGTTGACCGATTTACTTTGGACTTCTCCAGCAGCATCTCGAAAATCAAACCAGTCGACAAGCTAAGGAAGTGGGCAACGATGTATTTTACCTTTTTATTTAATATATATGTTTGTGAAACCAGCAAGCTGGTAAGGGGCCACAACATGATATGGCTATTAACCGGTAAGGGGTTGTTAATAAGCAAAAAGGACAGGCGTGTCGAGAATTCAACCCGGTAAGGGGCCTTTAGGTGGGCATGTGTATGGGGTTAAATTTCTAGATAAGGTATAGTTTTACACACTATGTGTAAAACTCATGTTTTTTTGAAAAAAAAAAAAACATTTTTCAAGTAATGCTGACTGAAGGGCTTGGAACTGCAGCTGTCATGAAGTGCCTTGTAGTGATCTTAATTAGATTATTTATATTAAGATTGTATAATAAATCAATAAATAAGAAATATTGACTTAGCTTCCGCTTGTAGTAACTTCTAAACTTCTGATTAACTGGTTAATTGGGCAATAATAGATAGAATAGAGGAAGAAAATGGAAGGTATTGAAAGGACAAGAATGGTTAGGAATGCTTACCTTAAATTATGAGCCTTAATTATGATCATGTTTAGGAATGCTTACCTTAAATTATGAGACTTCTGCGTCCACTCTAGTACTGATCACATGATTAAATAGCGGAAGAAAATGGAAGGTATTGAAAGGACAAGAATGGAGAGAAATGAGAGGAAAAAGAAAACAATGGCTTAAGTTTAAGCTAACTTACTTAAGTAGAACCCGAGTTCTTTAACGAGAATTGGGGTGCTACACGAATCATCTATGGTAGAATTGAAACCAATCCCTTCACACTTGAGGTATGAATTCCTTGGTCCAAACTCTACTTATCATGTTATCATAAGTGGTAGTTTGTCAATTCAGGAGAGTGCCCAATTGTTGGAGGTCTTGAAAATGTATTGACCGCACTGCCGAGGTGTAGTAAAATTAGCTAATCATAAACTTTCCCCTCGTAATTTGTAGAAGTGGCAAGACACGGTTGAACCCATAGAGAGAAGGATAATTTATCGTGTTTATGTATTAACCTAATAATTTATATATTTAGAATGGGGTTTTGATCAAATTGTTGACTTGATTAACCTAAACACAAGAATTAATTAACTAGCAGTAGAATTAACTTAAACTCAATTAATAAAGAAATCCCAAGCCTTAATCTAGTTTCCCCCTAGCCGAATTACCCTTGTAATTAATGTAACTTTTATATAGTTTTAGTTATGAAACTCCTACCCTAAGATTAGCAACAAACTCTGCTAACCTTGTTACTCCCTATGTTTAACTAACCAAAACAAGCTCTTCAGTTAGTTTATCTGATTGAGTGATGTTAGGAGAAGTTTGCTAGACCTCATTAATCGGACGCATAGAGTACTAGGGTAACGGAATAGACATGGTGTTGGTCTCGCAAGCTCTGTACAAGGGACCACGACTTATGTTATCCTAGTGATTAATTCTCTATTTGCTACTAATGGAATACATTCGTAACGATTATGTATTTGGATAATTACCTAGCGATAAATATGTGACTAAATACTTAGGTGATCAATCTAAGCAACAATGCACATAAGAATTAAAATTAGCCTGAATAACATAAAACGTTTCACAACGTAAACTTTCAAACAATTACCGTAAGAATTACAAGATATTCGAACTAGGGTTCAACATTGATTAAGGACCAAAATAAACGACTAGCCACTCATGGTGGCAACAAAAGACATAATTGCATTAATAAATAAAAACATAACCTAGAAATTAAAAACCCGAAAAGTGCCTATTCTCTGTTTGATCGTCTTCTCCGGAATCCTCCCAAAGCAAAATTCAAGTCCCTATTTTCGGACCTAAAGACTCCTACTTATAGTTAGGATCAAGTTGGGGTGGAATTGGGCTTGGATTAGGAATTCTTGTAGCTCGTTGATTAAAATCCGAATTAAAGTGTCGCGGTCGTGCAAGTATACCACGGTCGCACTCGCCCTTATTGCAGGCTGGTCGCGACCGCGCTCTGGGCCGCGGCCGCGGAGAACGTCTAATGATTCTAGTTGTTTTAGCACACTTTGGTCATGGCCGCGACTTGCTCTTCGTATTTGGCTCGATTTTCCTCCGTTTTGGACTTTTCGGGACTCGTTTCTTCGCCCATCCTTAACCAAATGCAACTATTTGGCCTTAAATCACCTAAATAACTCAAAAGCAAGTCCACGAACATCAAATAGCCCAATAATACGAATATAATCCAATCACAGTCGATTATGCATGCATATATCATTAAATGAACACTTAAGTCGACCTAATATGCATCAATAAACACGTATACCAAAATGCCCCCAAACTTGAAACTTTGTTCGTCCCAAAGAAATCAAAACAAAACAAAGCAAACAACAAACCAGGTGTGAAGGTAGTTTAAGTGGCGATTCTAGTTTCAGATTAACTTTTTACAAAAGTCAGGCAACATGATAAAAATGAGCATATACAACATAGCAACATCAACTACTGTCGAGACTCGCGACTCTCAACAATTGATCCTCATCGGTATGTATATCACACTTCTGTCAAATGTATAAAGTAGGCTATCTTATTCACTCACATTGACTTATACGCAACGACTACCATATGCTTGCCAATCATCTAAAAAAGGTCTTTATTTTTGGTTGTAATGTAGGCTTTAGGTAAGGTGGAATAAATTTGGGTAAAAGTGATTGAAAATTAGACTAACCAAGTTATTCCTAACTCAACTACCCCTCAATAAGATCACTCACTCCTCACTATCCGACTCTGAGTAAATCATCCCAAAGAATGACTTCTTCACCCCACAAAAGTACTTACAACTTGAGTGCTTTTCATGATTTTACTTGGGTACTACATTTCTTTGGGACCACCCGATTTTTCGAAATAATTCATCAATTAAGCAATTTTTAATTCTAGCCTCTCCTCAACAAAAATAGAACACATATGTACATCCGACTCTTTCTTTTTCTTTTATGTTTTTCGAAATATCTTTTTTTTTCTCTTTTTAGTAAACATAACCAATACACCCTGTTCCCCAAACTTGGTTTAAAACCAAAGTTTGTGGGGAAAAGATTGGGATGAATTGGTTCTCTAGAAACAACATAACAACTAAAAGAGGCTATCATTCTCAATTTCTTCGCCTATTAATTATTCCTTTCGCCCTTCACAAATCCCTTCAACTAACCCACGTTATTCCTAATATTTTACCCGAACTACCTTCCAATCCTCCTCCCTCTTACTTGACTAGTCCAAATAAGGCCAAAGGCTAAATCAAAGGGTATTCGGCTTGTAATGTAGGGATATCAAACGAAAAGCTAAAAGCTTGAGTGAGCTAACTAAGGGCAATATACAAAATTTGGTAAAAATGATAACACTTTTAAAGCTCAAAAATAAGCTATAGATCAAGAAATGCCTAAGATTATCTTCTAAGCCACAACATGTACTGACACATTCTTAACAAAGATCCAAGACAAGTTTTAGAGTCAATTACTTATAAACAACGAAATCCACACCCAAAGATTATACAAATTACTCTAAACTTATGAGACACACATAGGCTCAATTTCTCATAGGGCAGTTTGTGAGCAAAGTTTTAAGTCGAAGCTCGATTTTGTCTCAATCACTTGTCATGCTCTATCACGTGCCATTTATTTTTTCAAAATTTAACAAAAATCATTATTAACTCATCGCCAACTTATCATTTCCTCATTTTTTCCTTTTTTCCATATCAACACTTTCGGTTTATCTTTTATGACTCAATCCTAGACTCTACAAACCAAAAGACATAAAAATATTACACTCTTAAGCATAATGGAAAAAAACACAAAACAAGAACTAAATTTAACTAACATGACTGCAGACACCATTTATGGCTCACAGGCCAGATAATCAACCAGGTAATTGGCTCACAGGCCAAGAACTAATCATGCAAAAGCAACTAGACAAAACTAGCGGATAGCACAAAGTATAAATATAAGAAAATAAAGCTCAAAAGCAGCCAAGTCGTCCCACTTACAACCCCTCCCCCAAACTTGGTTGAAAATTTCAATGTTTGTGGGGAAAAGAGGGATTCGCCTTGGTGCTTACGTACAGTGCTACTGCTGCGATGGTGGTTGGAAGCCATGGTTGCTCCAACATTAGGTTATCGCGCCCTACCAGATGTCTTGCTATGGCCATCATGCTCCACTGCTACGTTGATTTCGAGTCATGCTAGTTACTACATACTAATCAAAATGAAACAAAAACAGAATAACAATTGAAATAAAACTTTAAAGCAGAATACGATAAATGTCGGGTTGCCTCCCGACAAGCACCTTTTTTTTTATGTCATTGGCTCGATCGATTCAATTCTATTTAGCATTTGTTCCAAAGTGGTTTCCACGTTGGCCCTAACCAATTCAAACACTTTATTTCCTTTAGCTTTTCACCTTCCTCTTTACGTTGCTTCAAAGATGTTGAAATATTCAACTTATCCCTGCACCTCATCTCAAATTTCTTTTCAACAGGAGGGTTAATAACCTCATTTGGAAAAACATGATGGAAATCTTCAAAAAAATTGATCGCATCATAAATATTCAACCTAGCAATACGTCCATCAAACTTCATTGTGAGGGTGCCCTCACGGACGTCAATTTTTATTTAGGCGGTATTCAGGAAGGGCTGCCCTAACAAGATTGGTGGAGAAATGTAAGAGTCACCATGCATATCTAACACATAAAAATTAGCAGGAAATATCAGTTCATCGACCTCAACTAGGACATCTTCTATTAATCCATCAGGGTATGTGTTACTATGATCATCTAACTAGAACTACCCTAGTTTCTCTTTATGGTCCTAGATTTAGAGAATGAAAGACAGGACGTGGGATGACATTAATAGATGCGCCTAAATCTAGCATGGCATTATCAATGATTCGATCACCTATCTTGCAAGGGATGACGAACATACCTGGGTCCTTGCATTTCGGAGGGATCTTCTTTTGGAAGATAGCTGAGACGTTAACACCCATTATCACTTTCTCACCTCCTTTCAGGTTGCGTTTGTTGGTGCATATGTCCTTTAGGATCTTGGCATACCTGGGAATCTGTTTGATTGTGTCGATCAGTGGTATATTTATATTGACTTTTCGAAATGCCTCCAAGATTTTCTTTTTCTTGTCTTCCTTCTAGTCATTCGACTCGGGAATGGTAATAGATGCATCGGATAGGGAGCCAAAACCTGATTTTTGGTCGGAAACAGGGGTCAAAGCCTACTTTTTGGTCGAAGCAGGGGTCGCGGCCGCGCAGTCAGGCCATGGCCGGCCACGACCGCGCTGAGTCTCTAGCGTCAATTATGTTGTGCGCGGGGCTTTGGTCACGGCCGCGCATAGTGGTCGCGGCCGCACCCTGCTGTCCAATGTCCTCTTCTGTTTTGTGTTCTGTACCATCTTCCAAAAGGTGCCCGAGCTTCTTAGGCTCTCCAAGCTGAGTTTCACTCCTCAATGAGATGGCACTGATGTTCCTCGTATTAATTTTCGACTGAGCAGGTTATTTTCCACCGTTTATGTTCTCCAGTCGGTTCACAATAGTAGCTAACTGGCTCACTTGAGTCTCGAGATTCTTGATGCTTGATTGAGTATTCCTCTTAAACTGGACAGTGTCCTTTTGAAATTAGACAGTGTTGGTTGCCAAAGTTTTGACAATATCTTCCAAGGATTGACCGAATGCTTGTTTAGTTGGTTATGTTGTGTAGTACATACCTCCTTGTGGGTCGAGGTCCGTTGCTCTCCCGACTGTGCCTGTTGATTCCCATATCTAAAGTTGGGATGATCCCTCCACACCGGATTGTATGATTGGGAGTAGGGATCATACCTTCTACCTTGGGAGTTTCCCGTGCCAACTGCATTGGCATATGCATCGAATTCATTCCCCAGAATCTCATAGTTATCTGTCGTATGATCAGTGGTATTACATATACGACATGGCCTGACAGACTGAATTCCCCCTATAGCAACCTTCGTAATTAAGGTAGTTAACTTTCATGCTTCTCTTACAGGGATGAATCGCTCACCTCTTTCACTGTTCGCAAAGATCTCTGTCATGGCCCGAATTGCTGCGAGTTTGCTGCCATCTTTGATATAAGTGCTTGACTGCAGTTGGGTCTTATCCCTAAGTGCTCCCCCGCTAGCCGAATCAATCATGTTTCAATCCGACTCAGATAATCCTTCGTAAAAGTACTGGATCAATAGTTGTTCGGTAAGTTGATGCTTCGGACATGTTACCACCAATTTCTTGAATCTTTCCCAGTATTCGTACAAAGTTTCACCAGGCAGTTGTACAACCCCATTTATCTCTTTCCATATGTTTGTTGCTCTAGATGCTGGAAAATATTTCTCTAGAAACTGAGTCTTAATTTCCCCCCAAGTATTGATGGATGCTGGAGGGAGATAGTAGAGAAAATCTTTGGCCAAATCCTTCAAGGAGAAGGAGAAGCCCCGCAGCTTGATTTCATCTTTAGTAACTCGAGTCAGTTTCGTGCTCGAACATACAATGTGAAATTCCTTCAGATGTTTATGAGGATCTTCACCTGAGAGTCTGTGGAATGATGGCAAGAGGTGGATTAGGCCGGATCTGAGCTCAAAAGTAGTATCCTCTCCCGGTTCGGGAAAGGTGATGCAGAGAGGCTGATGTGACACGCCAGTATTTGCCAGTTCCTTCATAGTTTGTTCTGCTGCCATGTTTTCTAGTTCAGGTTCTAATTCAGACAAGTTTTCAGTAGCAAACGGTAATGCTTCAAACTTCTCTCGAGTTTTCCTTGCTTGCTTTCTCAGAATTTGGTCCCTTCGGGTTATCTCGGGGTCGAACAACATATCTTTATTTCCGCGTGAAGGGGTGATCATTCACAACTGAAATAAAATTGGAGAAAACTAAAAGTGAGTTTGAGAGAGCTAAAACTATAAAAATTTCATAAATATAATAAAAACAAATAAGATTAAAACTAGAACACAATAAATCTAACACCGCTCTCCAGCAACGGCGCCAAAATTTGACCGCTCTGTCGAGGTGTAGTAAAATTAACTAATCCTAACTTTTCCCTTCTAATTTGTAGAATTAGCAAGACAGGGTTGATACATAGAGAGCAGGACGATTTATCGTGTTTATGTATTAGGCTAATAATTTATATATATTTAACTTGATTAACGTAAACACAAGAATTAATTAACTAATACTAGAATTAACTTAACCTCAATTAATAAAGAAATCCCAGCCCTTAATCTAGTCTCTCCCTAGTCAAATTATCCTTGTAATTAATGTAACTGTTATCCAGTTTTAGTTATGGAACTCCTACCCTAAGATTAGCAACAAGCTCTGCTAACCTTGTTACCTCTTATGTTTAACTAACCAAAATAAGCTCTTCAATTATCCAATTGAGTGATCTTAGGAGAAGCTCGCTAGACCTCATTAACTGAACGCACAGAGTACTAAGGTAATGGAATAGATACAGTGTTGGACTCGCAAGCTCGGTACAAGGGACCGCGACTTATGTTATCCTAGTGATTAATTCATTATTTGCTACTAATGGCATACGTTCGTAACAATTACGTATTACGATAATTACCTAGCGATAAATATGTGACTGAATACCTAGGTGATCAATCTAAGCAACAATGCAATTAAGAATTAAAATAAGCCCGAATAACATAAAACGTTTCATAACGTAAATCTTCATACAAATATAGTAAGAATTTCAAGATATTTGAACTAGGGTTCAACATTGATTAAGGACTAAGATAAACGACTAGCCGCTCATGGTGGCAATAAAAGACATAATTGAATTAATAAACAAAAACATAAACTAGAAAGAGAAAACCTAGACAGTGTTGATTCTCTGTTTGCTCGTTTTCTCCGAAATCCTCCCAAAGCAAAATTCAAGTCCTTATTTTTGGATCTAAGGACTCCTATTTATATTTTGGATCAAGTTGGGGTGGAATTGGGCTTGAATTAGGAATTATTGCAGCCCAAGGATTCAAATCCGAATTAAAGTGTCACAGCCGCGCTCGTCTTTGCTGCAGGCTGGTCGCAGCCGCGCTCTAGGCCGCGGCCTCGTAGAATGTCCAGTGATTCTGGTTGTTTTAGCAAACTTTGGTTGCGTCCGCGCAAGTAGGTCGTGGACGCGACTTGCTCCTTCGTATTTGGCTCGATTTTCCTCCATTTTGGACTTTTCGAGACTCGTTTCTTCGCCCATCCTTAACCAAATGCAACTATTTGGCCTTAAATCACCTGAATAACTCAAAAGCAAGTCCAGAAACGTCAAATAGCCCAATAATATGAATATAAGCCAATCATAGTCAATTTTGCATGCAAATATCATTAAATGGACACTTAAATCGACCTAATATGCATACATAAACACATGTACCACGTATAAGCATGCGATGTTCTATCAAACATTTGAATGGCATACAACAATCATATTAGACACACCACATTTACTTGAGGATGTCCTTAACTTGAAACATCAACCACAACTTAGGTAAAATCTGAACATGCAAGATGTGGTTAAGAAAGAAGTGATTAAACTGCTAGATGCAGGAATCATATACTCTATTTTAGATAGCACTTGGGTAAGCGCTACGCATGTGGTACCCGGGGGGGGGGGGGGGGGGGGAGATCACTGTTGCACAAAACAAGCATAATGAACTCGTTTCTACATGAATGGTAGTTAGTTGGATAGTGTGCACTGATTTCCAGTAGCTAGATAAATATGCGAAAAATGATCATTTCCATTACTTTCTTAGATAAAATGTTAGAGAGGCTTGCTAAGTACTCTTACTTTTGTTTCTTAGATGGGTATTCCAATTTTTTTTTTTTTTAAATATATATTCACCCTGAATACGAACACCTTACCACTTTCACTTGTTGTAACGCCCAACTTTTTCGGCTATTATTTTATTTATATTTATTTGTCGTATTAATATTTTTCTAAACATATAAATTATATGTTATATTTAATTTTACTTTTCCAAGATTTGTGCTAGTTATATTTCTAGGCATCAAATAATATTATCTGTTATAAGTCGATTATAATGCAAAAAATTATATCTTGAGTTTATAATTAAGCCCAATATGTACGATATTATTTTTCTATTCATGTTGCTTATTAATTAATCTATTTCATAAATCATTATTTATTTTAGGCCCTTATTTAATTTATTTGGGTCCAAAGCCATTACTTTTAATGGCCCGTTAGTTGGCCCAAGGTATAATTTATTTTCTCGTTGCGTATCCGTAAAAAGTCACTGTATCTTTTCATGGGAATTACTTAATCCTAAACCTAATAGATAACTAGTTATCTCTAACTATAAATACACCCTCAAAGCACATGTTAATAAACACGTGTTCGTAGACTTAAAGAATAAATCAGGGAGAAAACTAAAATTTCACTATCTTCCCACAACAGATTTTGTTTGCAACAAGTATCCATATATTTTGCAAATCTAAAAATTCATTGTGTACAAAACCCACTGTTCATATTTTATGTTAAAATTTGAAAATTCACCTAACAAGGCATCTACTTTTTTCCTTCTGCCTCTTCTCAAATTACAGTAGGTTAATTAAATAGAAATAGAGAGGATGGAAAAATTTTTATATGTTTCCGGTACCGTGTGCATGTGTGTTATTGCAGTGTGTGTGTGTCTCCCGAGATGTGTAAGTGTGTTTATGTTGGTATGTGTGATTCTGTGTTTATGTTGGTGTGGAAAGTAGTGTGTGTACATACATATGAATGTTTGCGACTATGTGTTTGTGTTTGTGTGTCGGTGTGTGCGTGAATATTTTCGGTATGAGAGAGATTGATTGTGTATGTGGGTGTTAATCTAGGTGTGTGTATATGTGCATTAATGTGATTAATGTGTGTGAGTTACTGTTTGTACTCTGATGTGTGATTCAATGAGCGTTTTGAGGTGTATATGTGAATCAGTATGAGTGGATGTGTTAGTGTGTGTTCACTGTATGTGTGTGTGTGTGTGTGCATGTAGGTGTATATGTGTGTTGGATAGAAGATGATGAATAGGAGTTGCGTGTCTGGTGTTACTAGTTGATTTATTAAGATAAGAGAGAGAGAGAGAGAGTATCATAAGGTGTTTGTGTGCGAAAGATAATGTACAAAAAGGGTGCAGGGGACGTCTAATGATGGTGAAAGAGGGAACTAACTTCCATAATTCTTAATTCAATTTTTATCCCATTGTAATTAAGCCCATGGTGTTGTTGAAACTCCATATATGCCCCCCATAATTACCAAGCTTTCTCGGAAATTACATACTAAACCTTTTCGACCTTTTTAACTATTTTCCAAACCTAACCTCTTACGCTATTATAATTATATCCATCTAGTTCCTTTATTAAGTTTAGTAACCCATACTATTATTAGGACCCATTATTTATAAGAAAGGTTCCTTTGATCAAGAACATGATGGTTAAGCATTTGCGTGATATTTTCACGATTACACAAATTGCTCTTTATAAGGTGGGCGTTTCTTACTTGTCTTTATCGGTTATACATGCTTGATTCATTTATGTGATTTAGCAATTACATTACGAAATGCAAGAACTAAGTTGAATTTATAAGTTGATTGATGAATCCTATAAGTTGTATGATCCGAGGAAACCTGTGAGCGCATATTTTATATTATGTTATAAGTTAATTGTTTTTCATATGATGTTTCAACTGTATTTTTTATATTGACTTGCAAAATCTCCACGAGCTGAAGGAAGCTCGCCCATCCTTTACTGATCCCCAGGTTAACCTGGAGTTGGGGAGTCAAGTTAGGCCGATAAGCATATAGTTATAGGATTTATTTATTTCTTGCATATTTTTTTTTTCAAAATTTAACTTGCATTGTCAGTTGACTTGGGATTTATTTATTAACTTCCGATGTTTGGTTCCATGAAAGTATAATATGACTTTACTTTTGATTTTATGAGTATTTTTTGTAAATTTAGTTAAGATAAATTATCTAGACAATTATTCTCTGCTACTATGAATTAAGGTTTATAAAATTAAAATTATATGACATACTTGATGTGTGAAAACTAGAAGTTGGTTACGTTGTAATTAATTATGAAATTATTTATGCTAAAAAAAATCTAGCGGCCTGATTTCAAAGTAATCCTAATTAATATAAAGGATTTTTATTGATATGATTATTTGACTTTTTGAAATGCTTTAAAAAATAAAATTTACGAAAATAGGGTCGTTACAGAATGGTATAAAAGCAGATCTATGTTTTCGTAGACTTGTTCATACGTAAAATATATTTCCATTATATACTTTAGGATTGTATCATATGCCTACTCCACCTCAACTCCGTCGCTCAGCTCCAAGGTACCAAAGTTTATTTATTTAATATTTTGCAAACTCATTATAATTATGGATAAGTATGATATATGCAAAATACTTAGGGCATGCATACATATGGATTTCTTATTATACAAGACCAATTATTGATATTATTATGTGAATCATTATTATTATTATTATTATTATTATTATTATTATTATTATTGTTGTTGTTGTTGTTGTTGTTGTTGTTGTTGTTGTTGTTGTTATTATTGTTTTAATAATAATAATTATAATTGTGATTATGACCGTTATTGTAGTTATTATTATGGTTATGGTTAAAATTATTAATATATTATTTTACTTATATTCTCCACTCCCTTCTAATTTCTCGCTATGGTGTCTTACTAGTACATCATACCAATGTCAGGGACATGACACCAAATCGTAATAGGGGTGACCATATGCGAGAAATAATGCTCAAAATGCTCTAAATGCCCAAAATGTTCCAAATGCTCTGTTAAGATTGCTCCGGATGCTCCGAATGCTTCAAATGCTTAGAATCCCCAGGATGCTCCGAATGATCAAATGCTTAAAATGCTTTGAATGCTTCGAATGCTCCATCTATCCCACTTAATGCACCACCGAACCAACAACAATTGTTCACGAGTTTCGCTGCACTACTGCAAGGAGCTACTATTATAATGCCTGCAACTCAGGAACAAGAGCAAGCTCGGGTAATAAATCAATTCAACCATTTCAAGCCACCACTTTCCATGGGTACGGGGGACCTTTTGTTATAGAGAAATGGATCATAATGCTTTAAGATATTTTTTAATACATGGTTGTACTGATACAGAGAAAGTATCATGCATAGTTTTTCAACTCAAGGGAACGCAATGAAATGGTGGAATAACCATTGGAGCCTCCAAAGAAAAAGAGAACGTGAAGTTGTAACGTGGAATGGATTCAAAGATCTTGTGTTGGGACAATACTTTCTACGAGTTTACAAATAATAGATGATACGGGACTTCAATGATCTAACACAAATAGGCATGGCTATCGTGGATTATGAGGCAAATTCAAATATATGAGTCGCTTTGCTCCACACATGGTTAGCGCAGCGGATATGAAAGCTCAGAAGTTTATTGATGGACTTCGCCCAGAGATTCGCCAGCTCCTTTCCAGCCATGGGTCTATGTCATACTCGGAAGCTATCACATGAGCTGGCAATATTGTAGCTAGCATGGAGCTAGAGAAGTCCCAAGCAATCGTAGTCGAGCAGTAAAATTAGAGGAATTGGATCGAACCGAACACGTGTAACAAGAAGCATAAGGGTGAATGTATGTGAGGAAAGAACCAATGCTCTCACTGTCATGAAGAGGTCCATATGATTTTTGAAAATTGTTCTGAGAGGGCAAAATCATCGGAGAGAAAGTCACGCATCAAGGAACTGGTGGGAGAGCTCGTGCATTTGGGATGGTAGAAGTACAGAAAGAGGCTGGGAGAAGCTGATATTTTGATTTCTTTAATTATAGTATGTGACGATTTTTTACCATGAAAAATTGTTTAATGGTGATGTAACACTCGACTTATTATTTTATTTATATTTGTGTGTTGTATTTGCTAAATATAAAATTAGATGTTATATTTTATTTAATTTCTAAGTTTTTGCTAATTATATTTCTAGGCACAAATAATATTATTTATTATAAGTCGATTATAATTCAAGAAAATGCATCTTGAATTAATAATTGAGCACAATATGTACGACATTAATTTTATGTTCATGTCTCGTATTAATTAATCCATTTCATGCATCATTATGTATTTTGGCCCCAATTCTTATTTAATTTATTTGGATCCAAAGTCATTATTTTTAATTATATGAAAATGGCCCATCAGTTGGCCCAAAGCATAATTTATTTTCTTTGTGCATATTCGTAAAGTGTCTTATTACTGTGTCTCTCGATCGGAATGCCCTAATCCTAAACCTAACAGGAAATTAGTTAGCCCTAACTATAAAACACCCTCAAAACACATGTTAATACACACGCGTCGGTAGAATGAAAGAATACATCCCGGAGAAAATTAAAATTTGATTGTCTTCCTACAACAGATTTTGTTGCAACAGGTATCCATCCAAACCCTCCGTTCACATTCTTTTTAAATACAAATCTTAAAATTCATTGTGTACCGAGCCCACTTTTCATTTTTTATGTACAAATATGAAAATTCACTGAACAAGCCGTATGTTTTGTTTTTCCTTCAGCCTCTTTTCCTCATATTTACAATTAGGGTAGGTTAATTAAATAAAAATAGAGGGGATGGAGAATTCTTTTATATATTGCCCGTACTATGTGTGTGTGTCGTTATAGAGTGTGTGCCAAGATGTGTAGGTGTATTTGTGTTGTTGTGTGTGATTCCATGTTTGTGTTGGTGTGTGAAGTAGTGTATGTACATACAGATGAGTGTGTGCGACTATCTATTTGTGTTTGTTCGTCAGTGTGTGCATAACTAGTTTCAGTGTGTGTGTGTGTGTGTGTGAGATTGATTGTGTGTGTGGGTTTTACTGCTAGTGCTTGTATATGTGCATTAGTGTGTGTACATTAGTGTTTGTGCTCCGATGCATGATACAGTGAACACTTTGAGGTATTTATGTGAATCAGTATCTGTGGATGTGTTAGTGTGTGTTCACCTGTATATATGTGTACATGTGCATGTATTTATGTGTGTTGGAAAGAAGATGATTAATAGGAGTTGTGTGTCTGGTGTTACTGCTTGATCACTTAACCGGAAGGAGAGAGAGAGAGTATCATAAGGTGTTTGTGTGTGAGAGATAATGTAGAAAAGGGGTGCAAGGGACTTCTAATGGTGGTGGAAGAGGGAACTAATTTCTATAATTCTTAATTCAATTTTTATTCATTTTCAGTTAAGCCCATGGTGTTTCTGAAACTCCATATATGTCTCCTTATAATTACCAAGCTTTCAATGAAATTATAGACTCAACCTTTTAGCCCTTTTAACTCTTTTCAAAACCCAACCATTTATGTTATTTAAAATTTGTATCCATTCAGTTCCTTTTATTAAGTTTAGTTACCAATATTATCATTAAAATTCATTATTTATAATGTAGGTTCCTCTGATTAAGAACCTGGTGGTTAAGCCTGTTCCGTGATATTTTCAAGATTACTCAAATTGCTCTTATAAGGTGAGGGTTCTTACTGTCTTTATCAATTATACATGCTTGATTCGTTTATGTGTTTTAAGTATTATGTTATGAAATGCAAGAACTAAGTTGCATTTATAAGTTGATTGATCAATCCTATAGGTTGTGTGGTACGGGGAAACCTGTCACACATATGTTATGTTATGTTAAAAGTTAATTGTTATTCATACGATGTTTCAGCTGTAGTTTTTATATTGACTTGTGAAATCTCCATGAGCTGAAGGAAGCTCACACATCCTTTATTGGTCCCCAGGTTGACCTGGAGTTTTGTAATGGGAGTTGAGTGGGGCTGATAAGGATATTATTATATAGGATTTATTTATATTCAGATGAATTTATTTATGTCTTGCATCTTTTGTTAAATTTAACTTGCATTGTCAGTTGACTTGTGATTTATTTATTAAGTACCTATGTCTGGTTTCTTGAAAGTATAATATGACTTTACTTTTGAAATTATGAGTAATTTTGGCACTTTTAGTTAAGATTAGTTATTTAGAAAATTAATTTTGTTATTCTCCGCTGCTATAAAATAAGGTTTATGAAATTGGAATTATATGACATGCTTTGTATGTGAAAAACTAAAATTTGGGTACTTTGTAATTAATTATGAAATTATCTATGCTCATTTTTTTTTTTCTAACGGCCTGATTTAAGAATAATCTTCATCACAACAAAGGATTTTTTATTGATATGATTATTTGTCTTTTTGAAATGCTTTAAAAATTAAATTTTATAAAAACTGGGTCGACACTTGTCAATTTAGCACTTTTTCTTGGAGAATGATGCCTTTTGAGCTTTGAAATTCCATTGCCACCTTTGACAGGTGTATGTTAGTCATCTTCCCAAATTTGATAAAGACATAATGGATATTTCCATTGATGATTTTTCCGTACATGGTAATGATTTGTTTTCTTGTCTTAATATTCTTATTCGAGTTTCTAGAGGTGTTTAAAAGTGAATTTAGTGTTAAATTGGGGAAATGGCATTTCATGGTGACAAAGGGGCATTGTGCTTGGATATTTAATATCCGAGCACAACATTAAAGTTGATAAGGCCAAATCTCAGTCATCAAAAGACTTCCTCCGCCCCCATGTGTCAAAGATGTTAAGAGTTCCCTCGGGCATGCAGGATTTTACCAACGATTCGTCGAGAAGTTTTCGAAATAGCTAAACCTTTATCGAATATTTTAGTTAAAGTTGTTAATTTTATTTTTAACCAATATTTTCTCGAAGCATTCAATAAGTTGAAAGAGGTGTTGGCATTGACACCGATTATCCAAGCTCCCGATTGGGAACTTCCCTTTTAGCTCAAGGCAATGCTAGTAATTTTCCAATAGGAGCAGTCTTCAGATAGAAAAAGGACAAGAAAATTCATGTCATACACTACAAGAAAAATAATGGATGGATTTCAAAGGAATTACACAACCACGGAAAAATAGCTTCTTGTTCTCTACTTAAAAATTCAGAGCATACACCATCGAGTCAAAGGTGCGAGTTAACACAAACCATTGATTCTTAATAACCAAGAAGGATACAAAGTCCCGATTGATTTTGTGGCTTTGCTGCTCCAAGATTTTGATCTTGAGATCATTGTTAGGAAAGGAATAGAAATTTGAGTGGCTTACCATCTCTCACGAATTAAGTTAGATGAGGAAGAGAATGTGAGCAACTTGAGAATGAACGAGAGATTTTTGGACGAAATATTGCACATGATTGGATTCAAGAATTCTCCTTGGTATCCGACTTTACAAACTACTTGGTGGTAGGTCTCTCTCATATGAGATGGATTATAAAAAATGAAGGAATTTCCCTATGATGTGAAGCAATATTACTTGAGCAATTCCTTCTTATATAATAGTGGTGAAGATGACGTATTCAAGAAATGTGTTCCAGAGGAAAAGCAATAAGCAATCCTTGAAGATGCCATTCTTATCGTCGGGGGGACACAAAACTGGAGATAAGACATATAAGAGAATACATATGGCCAGTTTCTTGTAGTGTACCTTTAAATACAATTCAGCTCGGTTTTGTTAGTAGGAATGATCAATGTCAAAGGGTTGGAAAGATTTCAAAGAGGCACCAAATGCCACAACAATTCATGCATAAGGTTAAGATGTTTTATGTGGTGGGGGATAGACTTTGTGGGTCCATTTATGTGGCTTATTTGGAATCATTACATTCTTATGGCTGTCAACTATATATCAAAGTGGGTTGAAGCTATTGCAAGATACGGAACACCTAAGGTTGTTATTAGCAATGTATGATCACACTTTGTGGGGTGAGCCTTCAGGAGTGTACTAAAGTCATATGGAGTTGATCATCGTGTACCTTCGCCTTATCACACCCAAACCAATGGTCAAGCTTAAGTGGCAAATCGAGAACTCAAGGCTATTCTAAGCCAGATAATTTCCATGTTAAGGAAAATGGTTGGACCTTTAAGCTTAACGAAGCTTTTTGGGCTTATTAGACTTTCCTTAAAGACATCAATCGAGATTACTTCTTTTAAGCCTGTTTACTATATAAATCATGTCATGTTCTGGCTGAACTTGATCATAAGGTGACTTGAGTGATCAAGGAGCTCAACTACAACCTTAACGAGGCCAGGGAAAAAAAGAAACTTGAACTTATGGAGTAAGAGGAGTTTCGCTTGAAGTGCTAGGCACATGACCTACCTTCATGGTCCATTCTAATTTTGTATTTACTAATCCACTATCTTATAGTTGGTGTAAAATATTTGTCTTGGGATTCCACCTATTAATTCCTGAGACTTTCCTCTCATTTTTATATTTGGATATGATTGCACGTTAAATACTGAACAATTTGACCTAATGGATGTTATGACACACGTTAATTGAAAAATCATTTCGAGTTCTCTACGAGATTCTCCTTGTTGATATGATATCTTATATACTACCACTGTAGATTCTCCTCGTCGATATGATATCTTATATATTACCAATGCCAAATGGTTGTATGCTTGCAACCTAGAAAGTAAATTATTTTTGTGTAATTTCATTCAAAAGTACAATCTTTGATGCTCAAAATACGATAGGTATGTTGTATATAAGGCTAAAGAATAATATATCATGATGACTGTTGTAAAAATATATATATATATATATATACATACGATTTTTTAGACTTTTAAATAATTTATATATTTTTTCAAATAAATTAAGTTTTTCTTTAAAAAGTTTTAAATAATTCTAATATTTTCTAGATATTTTTTTTCTTCAAAACCATCTCTAGATGGAGGGATTAAGGTTGATCCCTAGCCTGCTATATAGAAGTCCAAAAATTCTTTACACCAAAAATAGAACATGTACAATAGATCTCTACTACTATACAATTTATCTAAGTCTAAAATTAGGATAACCAAGTGCATCTAATCTTATAAAGCCACTAGTTTTATTACGATCTTCAACTTTTTTTAGTCTTCCACTGCTTTCTTTCTTACAACTTCATTAGCAAGGATATTAGCAATTTTTTGCAATCTCTATGTATGTGAGATACAAAGACCACACTTATTTTCTTCAAAACTTCAAACTGAGCCACCATCTTTTGGTATTGTCAATTCCCTGGGTTTGCTTGTCTTAAGGTGTACAAAACCGACAATGCAACTATTTCTACCAATATTTTACTATACTCTAACTCAAAACACAATCTCAAGCCATCTATTACAGCTTTCTATTCGGCAAAAACATTATCACAAAACAGAATATAAGGTTAATAACCAGCCACAAAATTAGCCTTTAAATCTCTAATAATTCCCCCAATCCCCTCCCCCCCCCCCCTCCCCCCTCTCCAAACCCAAGATTTCCCTTCGAGGATCCATCAAGATTGAGTTTAACCCAATCATCATTTGGAGGTTCCCATCCCCACATCTTAAACACCCACAGTTTAGCAAGGTGCCAATACCCTTTCCAAAACCCAATCGGCATTAGGTTTCCGAAGGATAGGTTTCTTAGCATCCAAAACACCAATGACTGGATTCTGGAAATACTAGTTTCAGTGTTTGAAATTTCATCAAGTTCCTAGCTTTCCAAATTTACCAGCAAATAATCAAAGGAAGTGTTACCCGAATATATTCCTGGCTTCAAAGCCTATGGAACCATAAACCAAAAAGTTGAGATAAAGTGAGGCTACAAGGAATTTGAAACTCGAAAAATTGGGAGAAGAAGGACCAAACTTACTTAGCATATGGACAGTTAACAAAAAATGTTCAGTGACTTCCAAATTAGGTGACAAAGCACACCCGCGGACACTACCTCAAATCCCTCTTTATTTCAGATTGCTATCAAGAGAAAGAAAGTTGTTAGCTAATCTCCAAATAAAACAGACAATAGTTTTCAAGAGGGATTTGGGCCACATCATAGACATCCAAGCCCCAATGGGCTTGTGCAGTCTTAGTGAGTCTCATGCAGAATGTAAAGAAAAAATGCCATTAGAAGTTAACTTCTATACAGGTTTATCAGGCAAAGAAGATTCAATAGAAAGTCAAAGGTTGAAATTAATGACACTGGGGGGAAGTAATGCAAAAATAGAGAATAAATTCCAAGCATTATTGCACCAAAAATTCGCCACAATTTGATTAGTGTCAAATTTGTCACAGAAGTGATACAAAGGACTAAACTCACACCGTATGTCGAATTAAAATGATATTTTCCCCTCCCCCAACCTCCAATAAATGTTTTGCTCCACGCTTTCCTTAATATCAAGCAATCTTTTACAAAGAGGGATTGATTATATTCCACATCAGCCACATAGGCGTGTGTCTTTTTCAGATATCTATCTCTCAAGTATATAGCCGAAGAAGCATTACTAGTTTTTAATTTCCACAAGGCTTGCCAAGCAAAAGCTTTGGCAATCTCATTTACCCTTCTCACCCCAAGACCCCCTTTGTTATAGGAAAGCAAACCTCCTCCCATGAAGCCCAATGAATTTTCCTCCTTCCTCGAACCCCAAAGGAAACTGTTGAACAACCTATGTATCCTACTTATGACAGTTTTAGGAGGCCTAACAATACAAAGAGTGTACATAGGAATAGAGTTAAGGAAACCCCTAATCAACTCCACCCTAATCCCCATGCTAAGGAACAATTTACACGCCCAGTGGACTTGAAAAAACTAGTGGGGATACATTAATGAGGATAGAAAACCAAGAGTGCTCAATATTGTTGGTTATGTCCTGATGAACAAATTAGAAAATCCAAGCAAATGCGGAATTTTATAAAGTGCCCTGTCAAAAGCTTTTTGTAGGTCTAGTTTCAAAATCATTTTACCATTTTTACGTTCTGTATTTATATCATGAACTAACTCTTGAGCTAATGATATTATCAGTAGTGTTCCTAGTGGCTGAAAAACCACTTTGAGAGGGAGAGACAATTTTAGGAAGGAGAATAGCCAATCTATTATTTAGAAGCTTTGTCAGAATTGTGTTCACAACATTACAAAGACTGATGAGACTGCAATATGCGCAAGTGAGAGGATCATTTTCGTCAGGGACTAAAGTAGTACTGGTACAAGAAAAGCTTCCAGGCATAGGCTGCCTTTGAAGAAATTCTGCAAAAGCACTAACGAAATCTATAGGGGATAGTGATCAGAGGAACCTTTGGCCAAATGCCTGACCTCAGCGAAATTGAAGGACTCAACCCATATTTTCTAGAAATAAGGGCTCTATGTAGTCTTTTAAAAACATTATTAGCTTGCCAAGTAAATTTAGGACCAACAAAGCTAGCTCCTCAAGACCATAGTCCATGAGGGCACTAGGAAAGTCATCCATTGAATGCAATTTTGAAACACCACCCCCTATTTTTTCATTAGTAGAAGGAATGACATTAAAATTTACACTCACTAATCAAGGTTATTAAAATGGGCATAGCTCCTCAAATCATTCCATGGGTTCATTCTACCCTTCCTATAACAAAAAACATACATAAAAGTACTAAAAAGTTTAATACCCACAGAATTATCACACACTAACATCAATAAGTTGTTCAGATATAGACAACACAGATACACTAAAAGGATTTTTCCATAGCATCCAGATTTTGGAGTTACTATTAGCACAAACACCATGATAACCAAGATAATGAACCTAAAAAGGATCAGGGGTATCATATTCTGTTTCTAGCAGAGCAATAACACTAGGCTTTAATTAGACCCTTAGTATAGTTTTGTGATGTTTTGTTCCCTAGACCTCTTGACATTCCATGCTAATACATTCATTAAAAGGATTAGAATTTTTACCTTCTGTACATTTTGTCCCTCAGCATGTTATTTCCTTCATTAAAAGCAATAACTTATTTTCTTCTTTTAACTGCTCTAGATTTGGATACAGAAAATCTGCCATCCTCAGAGCCAATCTTGTCTAGTTCACTCTCCAACTCCCCCTTAGGGAGCATGTCATCAGATTAATTATGGTAAGAAATATTCTTATCTTAAAAAATCAAATCAGGATCATGCACATCTTCATTCTCAGGATCAATCAAATTTAATTTTAGAAAGGAGTTTTCATGAGCAATGTTGGGATTACTTTGCCTATTATTGCTTATAGCCCTCTCCTTCATGATATTTCCAATGTCACCACCCTCAAATCCATTTTTTTATTAGTACTATTGCTCCTATCACCCACTTTCATTATGTTTTCACTAGTACAACCCTCAGGTTCCCTATTATTATTATTATTATTATTATTATTATTATTATTATTATTATTATTATTATTATTATTATTATTATTATTATTATTATTATTATTATTATTATTATTATTGGTACCAGCACCCACATTCATCATATTATGAGCATTATCTATATTATCTCCCATTGCAATCCTTTCACACTCAATAGTTTTTTCCTTATCAACATGAACCTCATCATTGGGCATGTACCTTATATTGTCCATTTTATTTAGCATATTATCACCCTCTATCTGTCTCAGCTAAAGGATTCCTCTTTAGGAATCCACTTCTTCTCAGGATTATTAGTATCTGTTTCAATTTTATTTTTAACCAATTAAATTTTTTATTTTTATAATCATCACTGAAATAGTCAATGGTCTTATGGCTAAGATGCTTACAACTAAAACAGTATTCAGGCAGTTTATCATTGAGGACTTTTTGGTTACATAGTTTCTCATTGTATCCAATTAGTATTTCCTCAAAGCAGGGTATAGACAGATCTAACTCAACAGAAACCTTAGCCAAATTTAGCCAGTTCAGTCAGTTGTAGGTTCATCTATTCTTAAAGGATTTCCAACAAGAGAAGCAATACTATATAATGTTTTTTTGTCAAAGATGTGTAATGACAACTTCGGAAAGGAGATCCAAACTGGGACAGCCGGAGATTCTGACTTGGTGTCGAAATCAAGAGACCGTTTAAAGAAACACATGGGAAATCCACCAACATGCACTTATTGTTTAGCCCAAAGTCTTTGAAAATCCTAATCATTAAACAATTTTATCATTTGAAGTTTGACATTAATGACACCGATAAAAACTGTACCCTTAACCCAAAACTAGCCAACAAATATCGAATACTTTTGATGGGGGAGACCCGTTGGAAAACTTATAGGTCAATACGAATCTAATAGCTTTAGATACCAAATTTGTTTCGCTAGGTGGCAAGTTGATGATCGGAGTCTCCTTGTGCATCCCCGTCGTTCCCATAGCCTGCGATCCAAGGTTGCTAAGCAATTTTTTCGTCGATCTCATCTCTTTCAATACAGGGACAGATTTTCCCTTCGTCATGGAAACAAAGGATTTATTGCTTATAGGTTTGGGTACAACAAAGCGTAAGGTAGGAGCAGCTGGATGGTGGTAGTTTTCCTCCCCCCGACGTCGGCGGGTATGTGAATCACTGCCATGGAAACCCTAGTATAGCGGTTTCTAGTAAAAGGACATATAGCTTCAAGAGAAATCATGGATTTTAGAGAGAGAAAGTTTGTATTTTAAAAAGCTGTATTTCTTCATGTGATTAGTAAGTTTAATAAATATTTTGTAACCATCTTTCTAGATAATTTCCAGATTATTTTAATGAGTGTTTTCAAAAATAATTTCTTGATTTTTAAATCATATTATGATATTTAATTTTTTTTAATTTTTTATTTTCTTGCTATTTAATATTTAATTTTGTTGACGAAGATCAAATTTGGACATGTGCTGAGCACGTGTTCACTTTTTGTCTCAGTATAAAATTGGAGGTTCCAAAGTTAGAAATAAGCGCAGTATAGATTGTAATCGAAAAAAAATAAAAAAATCAAGTTGGAAAGTGCAAAACCTACAAATTTCAAGTTGATTTTTGTAATTAACTCCTTTTATTTCATGGAACAAATTAGCTTAGTCTTTGTTTCTTTTTTATTTTATTTTTGTAATTACTAAAATGATAAATGTATGATGGGTAAGGAAGCAAAGGATATAGGGAAAGGCTAGCTAATATATTGAAACATGGCACATTACCCGTGGGGAGCATTGAAATAGAGAGATTTTGATTAGTGGTCCAACTGAGATGACATATTAATGCTTACTATTAAGTTGGACCATCTTACACTGTTAGGGAACATAATCACATGCATATCTTATAAGTGTTAGTTAAATCATAACTAAAACTAATTAATTAGCTTCTGTCTTGTCATTCCCTCTCCTAGTATAAAGCTTTTTCATCATCATGATGACAACAAATTAACTAAACCGGGTTTTCTCTCACTTAATTATTAACATTTTTAGAAACTTAAAATCTTAATAACAATGATTAATGATTCTTTATGTCCTAACAAGTCTACACAAGTTAAACCGCACGGAAATATTATAAAATAGGGTTTAGCTAGTGTTTCTGACAAGTATAAACTGAGATTACTCAGAATAGAAGTTGGGCCAAACTGTTGAGTTTGGTGACAAAAATAAAAGAAATTGATGCTTCACATTGCTTTGTGAAAAGAGCGTGAGGATCTCTTATGACTACTTAAGAAATGTTTGTCCCACATAGAATTGAAATACAAAGCATTTGAGGGTTCTTAGGTCTATTTAAGAACATATTTAGTTGATTTTGTTTCAAATTGCACCAATCAAATGCACTTTAGTATTTGATTTGATTCTTCTTAAATTCACTTATTGTGTTCTCCGGTATGCATGGTTTGAGAAGGGCGTGAGTATGTGCGATTGTAAGTTTCACATGGTAGTAGTTTATTTTCAATTGTGGACCATGATTTTGGAGTTTTCCACGTTAATTCTTGTGTTGTGGGTTGTGTTTATTTTTCGTCTAATTAATTTATTGATTAATTCTTACTTTTCCCTATGGTTGAATGTGGGTGTATGAATCCTAAACACAAACAAGTTCGAATTCACAAGGTACACCGCACACCTCTATTGAAAATGATTAATGAGACGGAAGCAAGAAAGCATTATCTAAAGAAAGCCCTTTATTAAGTGAATCAATTACTAAAAGGCATTGTCGTTGAATTGCACCGTTTGTCCCCCAACCGAGAATGATTACACTAATACTAGTAGTGGTAGGCGTTTCTTATTTGTTTTTTTATTTCAATTTCGAAAATAGTAGATGCTTTTTGCTTTGTAGTGGGCACACAAAAATGATAGCCGATAGCTTAATTCTAGTCCAAACTAGATTAATATGAGATTCAAGTATTGAGTTGAGTCTTATCAATCACGGATTTGTCAAATTTTAATTGGAGAAAAATATTGGCCTAAAGGTGTCATAATTAATAATTCATATTAGTGGTCGTGTATCTAATTCACCTCAAATCAGCTTAATTAAAAGGGACACACCTTTATAATTCCATGTGTTATCTGTCCCTCTTTCATTACTACTTTTTAAGATTTTAACATGGTCAATAAGGAAACTGGACTGTTATCACTATTCATCCAATGGGCACGCTCTATTTCCCCAAACAAAACAAACTGCTACTGGAAGGCCCAGATCTGCACTCACAACAGATAATGGGCTTATAACACAAAACCAAAAAACTGCAACAAATCTAATTATTTGTATATATTTCTGGATTCATTCAATATATAAATTTGAAAGTAACACAGATTATAAAGTAGAGGTAGTTTAATTCTATTGCTATATATATCTTTTATTAGGATTAAGTAGATTATAAATAATTTATTACTACAAATTATTTAGTTTGAAAAATAATTCAATTTTATATATGAGAATATATACATTTATTTATATGTCTATATATGTGCAAGCACGCACACGTAAAATTTAGAGCTAAAATTATTTTTGGTCCCCTAAATTTTCACCCATACAATTTTAGTCCAAAAAAGTTAAAACTTCAATTTACTTCCCTAACTTTAGAATTTGTCTGAATTTAGTCCTTTTTCGCCACCGGTGACCAATTTGACCGTAAAATTGCACGTGACTGTCACATGATTCTAGCCAATTTTGAATACGCGACACAGAAAACTTACATGAAAAATTGATCACGTGATCGACACATGTGATTTTTCCAGCAAAATTGATCTCCTTCGACTGAAGCATGACTAAATGGGCACAAACTCTAAAGTTACGCAACTAAATTATTATTTCTTTTATTATTTTAGGACAAAAATTGTACTAGTGAAAATTTACAGATATTCAAATGATCTTGGCCCTAAAATTTATATAGTAATTGACAACCTGTGAAATACACGGTATATATGTTCAATATATTTTTGTAATAAATCAATGTTTCTTAAACTCTATAATTGAATTAATTAACATACTAACTAAATTTTACTTTTCAAGTATAGTAATAAATAAATAAATCCAATGGATTGTGAAATCTTTCGAACCATACTTGTTAAATGCAATAAATCTTAATCTCAATGATATTTGTTGTGTTAAAATGAAGCACATGGTTTCATGAAGTCTATGCAATTATGTATTTGTAATATCAAATTTATGGTCTGCAACAAACAAATAAAAGAATTGGACAAATAAAATTTTGTTTAAATAAATTTGACAGCGATATTGTGATACCCCGAATCTTTATAACGCAATAAAGTACACTCTTTGCATTTTAAAATATTTTTATCAATTTTATTTTAGCTTAAATTGCAAAGTTATTTCATTTTATTATTTTATTTTAGGAAAATAAGTATCATCGCAATGTACCAGGTTGACTGCACTCCTAGCACCGAAAAGATAAGAACTAAGAATACATGATATAGGAACCCAAAATTAGTATCGGACTTAGAAAACATATAAATGTTGAACCTAAAATAGTTATTCTAAAAAAGAAAATGATGAATATATATAAATATAGAATATATAAATATAAACCATAAAGTATAAAGTATATATATAATACGTAACTATACCTAAGGTAATATAGTAATAATAATAATATAATAATAGATTAGCATAGTTAGGAAGCAATATCAAGTTACTAAATATAGTAATCAACCTAATGAAGTTTGCTTCATCAAATACCCATTTCCGTCAAAGTAATGAAGTGGTTTATCCCACATTGAATTAAAAGGAAATTTCATTATCCCACATCGAAAAAAAAGAAGGAATAGAATGCCTAAAATTTCTATAAATATTGTAATAAACCTTCTTTACAAACATAAGAAGGAAATATATAAAATATTTACAATTCATATAATATGGGATTCCTTTAACTAGGAGGTCCTTATAAGTTTATTTTCGACAACGCTCGGACCGATGTTTTGGGAAGTTGTTGAATTGTGTTAAAATCTTTTGAGGTACGTCTTCTTTAATAGTCTTTTTTATTTTTCTTGTCATTGTCATTTATAGTTTATATAAATTTAGGAATTTAATTATTTTCTTGATTTAAGTGGATTTATAAATTTAGCTATTTTCTTAAGTTTATATTAAACAGTTGTTGTTTAAGATGCATATTAGTTAGTTTAAAATATTAATGTAGTTAATAATTTAAAATTTAATAAGATAATTAGGCCTTTTAATAAGATAATTAGGCCTTTTAATGTAAAAGATAGACATAATTCAAGAATAGTGTACCACACTTAATAATTGTTAAATACTAAGTCGGATAAGTAATAATAATTAATTAAACAACATGTGCTAGGTGTAGTGCAGGTCAGGCCTTGGGACATACGCGAATTACCTACCTTAAAGCAAGCATAAAAGGTGGGTAACTGGGCTATTTGTGAGTACATTATGCTATTGAACTTGTACTTTGATAAGTATGTTTGCCTTCGGGCTTATTGATATGATACCTCTTAAGTCGTAAGATTGGCTTTTGAGAAAAGCTCTTAAGTCGTAAGATTGACTTTTGAGTAGGGCTTGGGAGTCGTAAGATTGGCCCCTAAGTCTAGCAATATGGCTTTTGAGTCGTAAGATGGGCTCCTAAGTCAAGGATGTATTTATTATTGTGCATCTACATTTAGTATAACTGCTTACAAAGTTCCCACTGAGTATATACTCATGCCCATTATTACAAATCTTCAGGTTAGTTGAGCGAGATGGCGGGGCTGTTGCGGCAAAGGTTACCGGGTTCCTTCTTCTGCCCGCAACTTAAAGATGTTTTTGCCTCTTCTATGTATATAATTAAGTTTATATGTCACAAAATCCGGGGTTTTCATTTTCTTAGAAACTTTGGAACCACTAGTGTAAATATATTTTGGCAGTGTCTTATTGTCAATAAAATTTCTGCTTTTACCCAATAAGTATTTTTTGTCACGCTTTCGCACTTTATCTGATTTATTACTTAATCAAAGAAAAAGAAAAATTTAGTAGCACTTCAATTCTGAGTTAATGGGATTGGGGCATTACAGAGTGGTATCAGAGCGGGTCTACTTTTCTGTATACTTGTCTTATAAAATAAAATCAAGGGGAACCGTGACTTTGCCAACAGAGCGACACTCGCTCCAAGGTATGTATATTTTACTATTAGTTTGTATGATTTGGAAATGTTTTACTATGAATTCACATTTCATAAAATAACATGATACTTGTGAGATGTCATTGAAATTTTACCACCAATTGGGAAACCAAATTAGAGATTTTGATCCATATTTCTTCTTTATGATAGGATGGTTCGTAGAAGGCAAACGGCGAGAAAACAAGTAATATATAGACACAGGATACTTGTCGATAGAGATGTGCCGTCACCTGCAATATCTATTTATCAGGGGTCTAGGCAGGGAGCACATCAGAACATAGAAGAGTATATTATCATGTTACAGGGACGCCGTAATAATGCTATACGCGAGGGACACTATATTAGCGAGCATGAGGCAGCAGTGCACCTAAGAGAAACTATCCTGCCATCCCTTAGAGTCATCGCCCGTCGGATTTATGATAATATGCTTACGGTAGACTCTGTTATTGGACCAGTTATTGATTATAAACACTTTGGACTTCGCCTGGCAGTAGCTGTCAAGAACCGACAAAGGTGTCTCACTACTGCTGATCGAATGGAGAGAGAGGCTGAAAACCAGAAACAAAGGGCAGACCGATATAATGAAATTGCAGCTAGCAAGCGTTTGGAGTCTTGTTGGGCGTGCTAGAGAACTAGCAGAGTTCTATCGCGAATATGCAAGATTGCAGCGAGAGGAAGCAGGCATAATAGAGGAAGATGAGGAGGAAGAGGATCCTTCTGAGGAAAGTGAACCCAATGAATCTATAGGGTCAAATCCTGGTGAAAGCATACCAACTAGGGGTCGTCGTGTGCGTACCCCACCAGCAGAGAACCAGGCAGGCCCCAGTAATTAGTTCTGATATAGTTGGAAACCTAGAGGATGTACATATAGTAATAGTAGATAGCTTTTGTATAGTGATGCCTAAGTACATAACTAGAGCGTAAATATCCTTTTGCTAATAGGAATGTATATAAGTCATCCTTTGATCATGCTATCTTTTTGCTCGTATAAGCATGATTAACCAATCGACATTTTGTACGGGTTAGAGTATTAAAACCATTGTACTTATTGTATATATTAATGGATTTAAAAACCCAATATCTTCTATGTATATGATTTGTTTATAAATTATTCGGTATGTTAAACAAGGGTATATATGCATATAATTAAGTGTTATTTCTCCTTCTCCCAAAAGTATGGCAGCACGAGGAAGGCCACGTAAACATGTGCAAAATGAAAATGAGTCATTTGTCAGGCCAACTGTCGAGAGGCAACCTCCACCTGCTGTTGAAGTACAAGGAGCGAATTTTGCACGGGAGTTCTTGAACTCTCTGCAGGGACTCATACAACAAATACCAGCTAACCAAAATATACCAAATCCACAGAACCAGGGTATCAATACTAATGTCATTATAGAGCAATTTCGTCATTTTTCGCCACCAAGATTTAGGGGTAGTGAAGGACCTATAGTTGCTGAGGAATGGATTCTTGAGCTTGAAATAATTTTTGACCATATGGAATCAACTGAAAATCAAAAAGTTTCGTGCGCAATATTTCAACTTGTAGAAGATGCTGGACACTGGTGGAAATCACACGAGCGAACAATGACGAATGAACAAAAGCAAAATATGACCTGGAATGATTTTAAGAACATGATGATGGATCGTTACTTTCCACAGTCTATCCGTGACCAAAAGGAAACTGAGTTTGTCAATCTGAAGCAGGGAACCCTTCCAGTGATGGAGTATGAAAGACGTTTTAATCAATTATCTAAATATGCTCCACACTTAGTTGATACAGATGAGAGAAAAGCAAGACGCTTTGAGAGAGGTTTGCGTCCAGAGATTGGAGGTATCGTGTCGGGTTTGAAACTGCCTACGTACCATGAAACGTTTGAACGAGCACATATTGTATCCCTTAGCCAGAACTTAGAATACAACCAGAAACCTCAAGAGCAACCTGGAAAAAGAAAATGGGATTTTAGAGATAGGAATAAGACTAACCACATTATGAAGAGGGCAAACCCAAGGGGGGGACCAGGACCAAATGCAGTTCCGATATGTCCTAATTGCAATAAGAACCACTATGGAGAATGTTTGGTGGGAAAGAATGTTTGCTATAAGTGTCATCGACCAGGACATAAGTATTGGGAATACAGTACTACACAGATCAAAGCGCCACAAAATGTTAGTGCACCAGATAAGAAATCAGGGAAGGTACGTGTTTTTGCTCTAGCACAAGAAGAGTTAACAGAGGAGAATGAAACCATGGCAGGTATGCTACTTGTATTCAACCTTCCGGCATATATTTTGTTTGATACTGGTGCATCACATTCTTTTATATCCGAAGATTTTAAAAGGAAATTAGGTCTGAAAGGTAATACAAATGGAGAAGAGTTGACAGTAAGTATTCCCTCAGGAGAAACTATTAGAACTAAGGATATTGTGACTGGTGTGAAGCTTTTGATAGGTAACCAGGAACTGGAAGCCGATCTATATGTATTAGAGATGAAATGTTTTGATATTATTTTAGGTATAGATTGGTTGACAAAGAATAAAGCAACAATCCGATATTTTGAGCGTGAAATAGATTTTGAAAGAACAATAGGATCCAAATTCACCTTCTACGGAGCAAAAACTAATACCAGATCGCGTATTGTGTCAGCAATGAAGGTTGTAAGAATGTTACGAAAAAAGGGAAGTGAAGGCTACCTTGTGAATGTCATGGAAAATAATACTGTTAAGGTTACACCTGCTGATATACCAACGATGAGAGATTATGTGGACGTATTTCCAAATGAGTTGCCTGGAATACCTCCTGATCGACAGGTTGAATTCACAATAGATTTGGTGCCCGGAGCTGCGCCTATATCTAAAGCACCTTATCGAATGGCGCCTAAGGAATTACAAGAATTAAAAATACAGCTTCAAGAGTTGCTGGACAAGAAGTTCATCAGGCCAAGTGTCTCTCCATAGGGAGCCCCTGTATTGTTTGTAAAGAAGAAAGACGGATCACTTAGAATGTGCAGTGATTATCGGGAACTCAACCGCCTAACAATAAAGAATAATTATCCCTTACCTAGAATAGAAGATCTTTTTGACCAACTGAAGGGAGCTAGCGTGTTCTCAAAGATCGATCTCAGATCGGGCTACCACCAACTCAAGGTCAAAGAATGTGATATTTCTAAGACAGCCTTTAGAACACGATATGGTCATTATGAGTTCATAGTTATCCCTTTTGGAGTGACAAATGCACCCGCAGTATTCATGGATTTGATGAATAGGGTATTCCATCCTTATCTAGGTACCTTAAGACAGAAGAAGCTTTATGCTAAATTTAGCAAATGTGAATTTTGGCTAGATCGAGTTATTTTTCTAGGCCATATTATCACTAATAGTGGAATCGAAGTGGATCCCGCCAAAGTTGAAGCAGTAATGAATTGGAAAGCTCCGAAGAATGTGAACGAGGTCCAAAGTTTTCTGGGTCTAGCTGGTTACTACAGAAGATTCATTCAAGATTTCTCATAGATCGCTAGGCCTTTGACTCAATTGACAAAGAAGAGCAACCAGTTCCACTGGATTGACGAATGCGAAACAACTTTCAAGAGCTTAAGCAGAGACTCGTAATTGCGCCAGTTCTAACTATCCCTGACAGATCAGAGGGATTTGTCATTTACACCGATGCCTCAAAGTTAAGACTAGGATGCATTTTGATGCAACATGGAAAAGTTGTCGCTTATGCCTCAAGACAATTGAAACCCCATGAGTTAAATTACCCTACACATGACCTAGAACTAGCTGCCGTTGTTCATGCATTAAAGTTATGGCGTCATTACCTCTATGGTGGGAAATGTGAAATCTACACAGACCATAAGAGTCTAAAGTACCTTTTCACAACAAAGGAACTCAACATGCGCCAAAGAAGATGGTTGGAGCTAGTAAAGGATTTTGATTGCACCATCCACTGTCATCCGGGCAAGGCAAATATCGTAGCTGATGCACTTAGTAGGAAAAATGAAAGTCATATGGCCAGTCTCCCAATACAACAAGAGCTATTATTAATAGAATTTGCTAAGTTGAATCTAGATTTTGTGAAGTCAGGCCATACTGGTGCTATGATCGCAACATTAACCATACAACCTACCTTGAGAGATCGAATAAAGATAGCACAAAAGACTGACAAATTTCTTCTCAAGATGAAAGACAGGGCAATTGCAGGAACCATCAAGGGGTTCTTTGTAACAACAGATGGGACTTTAACATACAAGGGAAGATTATGTGTACCTAAGGATGATAACGTAAGGAAGGAAATTCTTGAAGAAGCTCATAATACCCCGTACACAGCTCATCCAGGAGGGACGAAAATGTTCAAGGACCTAAAAGAGATCTATTGGTGGAGAAATATGAAACGATCAATAGGGAAATTTGTTGAAAGATGTTTAACGTGCCAACAAGTTAAAGCAGAACACCAGCGGCCTTCAGGACTCTTACACCTTTTAGAGATTCCAGAATGGAAGTGGGAACACATAGCAATGGACTTTGTTACTGGACTGCCACGAACAGCAAAAAGAAATAAAGCTATTTGGGTGATCATTGATAGGCTTACAAAGACAACACACTTTATTCCAGTAAGAATGACACTTAACATGGATCAACTTGCTCAAAGGTACATAGATGAGATTGTTAAATTACATGGAGTACCAGTTACCATAGTGTCAGATAGAGATACACGTTTCACCTCAAAATTTTGGAGAAGTCTACAAACGGCCCTTGGAACAAAGCTCAACTTCAGCACATCATATCATCCACAAACTGATGGACAGTCAAAAAGAACAATACAGACACTCGAAGATATGCTTAGAGCATGTGTACTAGACTTTGGAGGAAGCTGGGAAACATATTTGCCACTAGTAGAATTTTCTTATAATAACAGTTACCAAGATACCATAAAGATGGCACCGTATGAAGCACTCTATGGAAGGAGATGTAGATCGCCGATTTACTGGGATGAAGTTGGAGAACGAAAGATCTTAGGCCCTGAGATCATCGATAGAACCATTGGAGTAATAACTAAGATTCGAGAAAGAATCAAAGCTGCCCAGGATCGACAAAAAATCATATGCTGACACACGAAGGAAGGATCTACAATTCAATACTGGCGATAAGGTTTTTCTCAAAATGGCACCAATGAAGGGAGTAATACGCTACGGGAAGAGAGGAAAGTTAAAACCTAGATATATTGGCCCATTCGAGATTCTAGATAGAATCGGAGATGTTGCGTATAAGTTAGCTCTGCCGCCGGCACTAACTAATATCCATAACGTCTATCATGTATCAGTACTTAGGAAGTATGTCCCAGATTCAAATCACGTTATTCATCATGAGAATCTGGAAGTCAATAAAAATCTCACTTATGAGGAGAGCCCCATTGCTATCCTAGGAAGAAAAATCCACACTTTGAGGAATAGAGAGATTCCCCTAGTACTAGTGCAATGGAGTAGACATGGGAAGGAAGAAGCTACTTGGGAACGAGAAGACGAGATCTTAGCAAAATATCCGAATATCCTAAACCAAGTAAGTACAATTTCGAGGACGAAATTTTTAAAAGTAGGGGAGACTGTGATACCCCGAATCTTTATAACGCAATAAAGTACACTCTTTGCATTTTAAAATATTTTTATCAATTTTATTTTTGCTTAAATTGCAAAGTTATTTTATTTTATGATTTTATTTTAGGAAAATAAGTATCATTGCAATGTACCAGGTTGACTGCACTCCTAGCACCGAAAAGATAAGAACTAAGAATACATGATATAGGAACCCAAAATTAGTATCGGACTTAGAAAACATATAAATGTTGAACCTAAAATAGTTATTCTAAAAAAGAAAATGATGAATATATATAAATATAGAATATATAAATATAAACCATAAAGTACAAAGTATATATATAATACGTAACTATACCTAAGGTAATATAGTAATAATAATAATATAATAATAGATTAGCATAGTTAGGAAGCAATATCAAGTTACTAAATATAGTAATCAACCTAATGAAGTTTGCTTCATCAAATACCCATTTCCGTCAAAGTAATGAAGTGGTTTATCCCACATTGAATTAAAAGGAAATTTCATTATCCCACATCGAAAAAAAAGAAGGAATAGAATGCCTAAAATTTCTATAAATATTGTAATAAACCTTCTTTACAAACATAAGAATGAAATATATAAAATATTTACAATTCATATAATATGGGATTCCTTTAACTAGGAGGTCCTTATAAGTTTATTTTCGACAACGCTCGGACCGATGTTTTGGGAAGTTGTTGAATTGTGTTAAAATCTTTTGAGGTACGTCTTCTTTAATAGTCTTTTTTATTTTTCTTGTCATTGTCATTTATAGTTTATATAAATTTAGGAATTTAATTATTTTCTTGATTTAAGTGGATTTATAAATTTAGCTATTTTCTTAAGTTTATATTAAACAGTTGTTGTTTAAGATACATATTAGTTGGTTTAAAATATTAATGTAGTTAATAATTTAAAATTTAATAAGATAATTAGGCCTTTTAATTTAGGACTATAATTTATTACAACTTGACTTATGTATTAGAAATTGTAAAAGATAGACATAATTCAAGAATAGTGTACCACACTTAATAATTGTTAAATACTAAGTCGGATAAGTAATAATTGTGAGGAAGTGTTCAATATCATCAAGTGAGCTATATTTTGAAATAGGGTGTGTCTTGCCTCCGTGGATGTAGTTCATCTTGAACGAACCACGTAAAATCGATTGTGTGATTCATTTATTTTCAGTTCTGCGTGAAGCTCACTTCGGCCACAACTCTGGCCGAACAGTTGTGTATTTTTCAGAAGTTTCATTTTCGAACTCGTTCTAGTTTCTTAGTGTTGTGTGATTAGGAGTTGATTTGTCTAACAAGTGGCGCCGTCTGTGGGAATCAACTCGCACAGCTTGAATAAGAGGAGGAATGGCTGGTATGAAGATGGATTTTGAGAAGTTCACTGGAAGGAATGACTTCACATTGTGGAAGATCAAGATGAACGCAGTCCTGGTTCACAATGGCCTTGATCTTGCACTGATACCTCTGGAATCATGGGAAGAAACTGAGAAACCTAAGTTTGCATCAGTGGATAAGAAGGCCCTAAGTCTTATCTTCTTGTGTTTAGGTGATAAACCGTTGAGGGAGGTTTCAAGATGCAAGAGTTCCTTAGAAGCATGGAGGAGATTGGAAGAACTGTATCAATCAAAGTCAGTATCCAACAAACTGTTCCTGAAGCAGAAGATGTTGGCCTTCAAGATCACAGAAGACAAGGTAATTTCTGATCAACTTGATGAGTTCATTAAGATGATTGAAGAATTGGAAGATCTGGATGTGAAACTGGAGGAGGATGACAAGGCATTGATGGTGTTAAACATTCTTCCAAAATCCATGGAAAGCTTTAAGGATGCCTTGATGTATGGGAGAGATGAGCAGTTGTCCTATGATGGAATAGTGAAGGCTCTGAGATCAAAATGCTTCCAGACTCAAGGAGATAAAGGCATGGTGCAATCTGGAGAAGGTTTGAATGTCAAATTCAAGAAACCGTGGCAAGGCAAGAAGGGTCAGAATGCTAAGGATCCAAAGTCAGGGGATTCAAATCCTAAGAAGGGGAATGACTGGGTTGAAAAGAGGAAATGCTTCAAGTGTAAACAGCCAGGTCACCTGAAGAAGGATTGTCCTAAGAAGAATAAGAAAGCTGGAAATCAAGGGGCAGAAGCTGCTGCCATTGATCATCAACAAGACCCTCCAGAAGTATTAAATGTTACTGACTCAAGAATGGTGAAGGAATGGGTCCTGGACATAGGGTGTTCTTTTCATATGTGTCCTCATCAGTCATGGTTTAATGAACTGAAGAAAGAAGATGGTGGAAATGTTCTCCTGGGAAATGACCAATCATGCAAGGTCAAAGGGGTTGGATCAGTGAGCATAAGAATGTTTGATGGGGTGATCAGAATCATCTCAAATGTTAGGTATGTTCCTGGCCTTAAAAGGAATCTTCTATCTCTTGGCTCATTGGTAACCAGTGGATGTCAGTTTAGCTCAGTAGAGGGATTCTTGCATATCACAAAACATGGAAAAATGGTGATAAAAGGAAGACAGCATAATGGACTATTTATCCTGATTGGTTCACCTATTGTTGGAAGTGTAGATGTGGTCTTGAACAATTCTGAGATTGCTAAATGGCATAAGAGACTTGGACACATAGGAGAAAAAGGACTGAAGGAATTGGCAAGGAGTGGAGTAATTGGAAATCTGGGAAATCAAGAACTGGAGTTTTGTGATCAGTGTGCTCTGGGCAAATCCAAGAAGTTGCCCTATGGAAAGGGAGTTCATACAACTCAAGAACCATTAGATTATATTCACTCTGACATATGGGGCCCTGCAAGAACAGAATCCCATGGTGGTGCCAGATATTTCATGTCCCTGATTGATGATTACAGCAGAAAGGTATGGATCATGTTGTTGAAGAACAAGAGTGATGCCTTTCATAAGTTCAAAACATGGTTGATCCAACTGGAAAATGTCAAAGGGAAGAAGCTGAAGCATCTGAGGACTGATAATGGACTGGAGTACCTCTCTACAGAGTTTACAAACTTCTGTGAAGAAAGAGGAATCAAGAGACACAGGACTGTGCCAATGAATCCTCAACAGAATGGAGTTGCAGAAAGGTTTAACAGGATTCTCCTTGAAAGAGTGAGGTGTATGCTGTTGGATGCTGGGTTGCCAAAGGTGTTTTGGGGAGAAACCATTGCTACAGCATGCTATCTTATTAACAGATCACCCTCATCAGTGATTGGGTTCAAAACACCTGAAGAGGTGTGGAGTGGACAGAAACCAAGTTATGAAGGATTAAGGGTGTTTGGGTGTCTTGCTTATGCCCACATCAAGCAAGACAAATTGGATGCAAGGGCTCTCAGATGTGTGTTTCTTGGATATCCGGATGGGATTAAGGGTTACAGATTGTGGTGCCTAGAACAAGGAAATCAGAAGATAATCACAAGTAGAGATGTGAAGTTTAATGAGAATGTGATGGCTTATACTTCTACAGGCTCTAAAGAAGAATTTGATGCTGCTAAAGAGACAGAGGAGATATCAATTCAGGTGGAGCAACCTGCAGAAGATAATCACACACCTCAACCACAAGCAGATGAACAAGACAGTGATTCATCATCTGAAGAAGAAGCACAAACTGGACCTGCACAAAATATCAGGGAATACAGCATTGGAAGGGTTAGGCCAAGAAAAAAAATCAACAGACCTGATTTCTATGGCCAAGCAGGGAGTGTATATTATGCCTTAAGTGTTGCTGAAGACCTGGAATCACAAGAGCCTAGCAGCTTTCAAGAAGCACTAGACTGTGAAGAAGGTGAACACTGGATACAGGCAATGACTGAAGAAATGGAGTCTCTGGAAAAGAATAAGACCTGGATATTGGTGGAGAAACCAAAAGGTCAGAAACTTGTAAGCTCCAAGTGGATATACAAGAAGAAACTAGAAACTGCAGGGTCCAAACAGGTGAGGTTTAAAGCAAGGTTGGTAGCCAGGGGCTTTACACAAAGAGAATGAATTGATTACAATGAGGTTTTCTCACCTGTAGTAAAGCACTGCTCAATCAGGTTGCTTCTATCAAAAGTCACACAGGAGGATATGGAACTACAGCAACTGGATGTAAAGACAGCTTTCTTACATGGAGAACTCAATGAGGAAATATATATGAAACAGCCAGAAGGTTTTGTTGTTCCTGGGAAAGAAGACAAAGTATGTCTACTGAAGAAGTCACTATATGGACTTAAACAAAGCCCTAGACAGTGGAACAAGAAGTTCAATGACTTCATGATCAGTGCTGGCTTTGTAAGAAGCCTTTATGACAGTTGTGTTTACTTCAACAAAGTTTCAAAGCAAGATAAAGTTTTTCTTCTATTGTATGTGGATGACATGCTAATTGCCAGCAGAAACAAGGAGAGGATACAATGGTTGAAGGATAGACTTAATGCTGAGTTTGACATGAAGGACCTGGGAGAAGCTAAGAAGATATTGGGAATGAACATTCTAAGAAACAGAGAAGCTGGAGTACTTTGGTTATCTCAGAGACAATACCTACAGAAAGTATTGGAGAGGTTTCATATGCATGAAGCCAAACCTCTCTCCACTCCAGTTAATCTACAGAAGAAACTTTCCAAAGAACAATGCCCAAATACTGAAGAGGAGATCATACAGATGAGCAATATACCCTATGCAAGTGGAGTTGGAAGTCTTATGTATGGAATGATCTGTAGCAGGCCTGACTTGGCATATGCTGTATCTTTGGTAAGCAGGTTCATGTCAAATCCAGGAGTTGAACATTGGGAAGCTTTGAAACATGTGATGAGGTATCTAAAAGGATCAGTGAACATGTCACTGAAATTTGAGAAGAAAGTGGATGAAAGTACTGTTGCATTGGAGGGGTTTGCTGATTCTGATTTTGCAGCAAACGTGGACACAAGGAAGTCAATTTCTGGATTTGTGTTTACCTTATATGGGACAGCCATCAGCTGGAGGAGTGCACAACAATCTGTTGTGGCACTATCAACTACAGAAGCAGAATATATCTCTTTAACTGAAGCTATCAAAGAATCAATCTGGTTGAAAGGGGTGTTGAGAGATTTGGATATCAAGCAAAAGTGTGTGGTAATCTACTGCGATAATCAAAGTGCTTTACACCTTGTGAAACACCAAGCATTTCATGAAAGGTCAAAATACATTGATGTGAGGTTACACTTTGCTAGAGATATCATAGATTCTGGGTCTGTGGAGGTGAAGAAGGTGCATACTTTGCATAATCCTGCTGATTTTCTTACAAAGGGTGTACCTGGAAACAAAGTGGAGCATTGCTCGAGCTTGCTGCAGCTTGAGCAGTGTCATGAAGAGCATTAACAGATAAGCAGTGAAGAGGCAGGAAGAGGCATACTTGATTCATTGAGGTGGAGATTTGTGAGGAAGTGTTCAATATCATCAAGTGAGCTATATTTTGAAATAGGGTGTGTCTTGCCTCCGTGGATGTAGTTCATCTTGAACGAACCACGTAAAATCGATTGTGTGATTCATTTATTTTCAGTTCTGCGCGAAGCTCACTTCGGCCACAACTCTGGCCGAACAGTTGTGTATTTTTCAGAAGTTTCATTTTCGAACTCGTTCTAGTTTCTTAGTGTTGTGTGATTAGGAGTTGATTTGTCTAACAATAATAATTAATTAAACAACATGTGCTAGGTGTAGTACAGGTCAGGCCTTGGGACATACGCGAATTACCTACCTTAAAGCAAACATAAAAGGTGGGTAACTGGGCTACTTGTGAGTACATTATGCTATTGAACTTGTACTTTGATAAGTATGTTTGCCTTCGGGCTTATTGATATGATACCTCTTAAGTCGTAAGATTGGCTTTTGAGAAAGGCTCTTAAGTCGTAAGATTGGCTTTTGAGTAGGGATTGGGAGTCGTAAGATTGGCCCCTAAGTCTAGCAATATGGCTTTTGAGTCATAAGATGGGCTCCTAAGTCAAGGATGTATTTATTATTGTGCATCTACATTTAGTATAACTGCTTACAAAGTTCCCACTGAGTATATACTCATGCCCATAATTACAAATCTTCAGGTTAGTTGAGCGAGATGGCGGGGCTGTTGCGGCAAAGGTCACCGGGTTCCTTCTTCTGCCCGCAACTTAAAGATGTTTTTGCCTCTTCTATGTATATAATTAAGTTTATATGTCACAAAATCCGGAGTTTTCATTTTCTTAGAAACTTTGGAACCACTAGTGTAAATATGTTTTGGCAGTGTCTTATTGTCAATAAAATTTCTGCTTTTACCCAATAAGTATTTTTTGTCACGCTTTCGCACTTTATCTGATTTATTACTTAATCAAAGAAAAAGAAAAATTTAGTAGCACTTCAATTCCGAGTTAATGGGATTGGGGCGTTACAGATATACTGTGATTCTTCTTTTGAATTGCTTGATGCCTTCAAATTATGGTTCTTTACTTTGACTTGAATAAAGTTAATCCAAAGGCTCGGAAGTATGATTTTGAATTCAAAGCCTTAATTTGATAATGCATATTAGAGGGGTTTCACACCTTGATTTCGGCTTAAACGTTAATTTGTTGTGGTTTCCTTCAAAGAATGCTGAAGAACGCCTTGGAGAGAATTTTTCTTTGCTCTGGAATTCTTTACTTGCTTATTAAACTTGTGTAGTTTTTTGGTGGAAATCAGATCCCATATATGTATGTAGGATGAACTAATGGGCTAGGATTAGAATGGAGCAATTTGATTGGTATACGATGATTTGATATCTATCATTATTTCTTTGAATAATTACAAAATTAATAATTTTCAATATAATATTATCTGCTAGATTTTGACTTGTGGTAGCTTCTGATTGGATACAAAATTTGTATATATACAAATGGTCCCTCAAGACTTGTTCACGATAGCATATCTTGGAGCAATTGCATGGTGAAACCATTTTCAAAACGTCTTCAATAGTTTATACTCATATCAAAGAGCCTTCATTTGGATTTGTAGACAGCTTATGCTCGTAACATGGAGTTCTTGATTTAGATATAAATTGGGATCTGTAGATACTCGTATCAAGGAAGTCTTGATTTAGATTTTAATTTGAATTTGTAGATAGTTTATACTCATATCAAGGAATTCTTGATTTGGATTTGCATTTGTGATTTGTAGGTAGTTTTGTTCGTATCAAGGAGTTCTTATTTTAAATTTGATTGCTCTATTTCCTATCATCTAAAATGCAAGTCAATGGTGTAGTTAATAGCTAGTGGCAAGTAAGGTCTTAACCCACAAAGATTAGTGTCAAAGTACTACAATCATTTTGATCCTGATATATCTTTGCTAATCAAATAAGTGATCGATTGATAATGCCCTAGCTACTCTAATTATGACCCTCGATTATAACAATTGGAAAAATAAAAATATTATCTGATAAATATTAAATTCAATAACTAATAGATTAACTTAGAATGTTCGATTTCAAAATAAATTACAATGCGATCATAGACAACCGCACATGCAAACACAAATACCTATCCATAACCTATATGATTTACTTATTTTGAGGCTTCGCAATTGTGTGTCTCAAACTTCATTCTGGAGCACCTGAGTCGTAGATCACATAAAATAGATCAATCTCACAGAAGAAGTATTTTATGACTCCTAACATTGCCTAGGAATTATCCCCACGATATACCCTTAGGCCTCGACTCCTTTGGGTGATTAGGGGTGATAGGAAAATATTATCACCCCTAATTCAATGTCTACTTTTAAGGTTTAGGTACCCGAGTTATCATCGGGCTATCACCGGGCCCGGGTCAAAATATGAGAATTAAGGATAAAAATTAGGACTCCTATCCCTTCTCTATAGACGGGATATAACAAATCCGGAGTGGTAAAGCAAGTTTAAAGCTCTAAATTTACCCTTTTTTTTTTACCTGCTTCTTCCTGTTATTCGCCGTTATTTCTTTTGAAACTCATCTTCACGCAGCCTCTTTCCCTAAATCCTAGATAATGGCCACTTTCTTCAATTCCTGAAAAGCGGGTACAGATCGAAGGCGCCAAGCTCTCACCTTCTACCAAAAGCTGACTTTCGCTTCGGCTGGGTGATTTCCTATTTACTCTCGCCGTTAACAAGAGGCTCCTGTTTTCATCTTCAAAGTTGCAGGTTTGAAATAAAATTAGTATTAAGATTTTTTCTCAGTTTCCGTTGGGGGCAGGAGATTGAGTCAGAGTGCGGCGGCGTCTGTCGGCGGCCATGGGGATTGGAGTGAGGTTTTACAGGTAGAAGATGAAATGGGGTATCTCAAAACTAATAACACCATTCTATTGCAATTGAAGGAGGCAATTTTGGCATTTCAATATCAAAAGTTAGTAGGTGATAAAAAATGAATCCGATTATAAACTTGAAAGGAGACAATGGATAAACTATCCCTCTTAAGTCCTAACACCCATATTGTCCTTGACATTATCTTATCCTATCCCAGTCCTAAACCCAAAGGAGTCGAGGCCTTAGTCTTCCAATTTCTCAAATATATTATGTTATGTGTTGTTTGTGTAACACCCTGATTTTTTAACATGCATATCACGTTTGTGTTACACTACATTATATCATTTCACGCCACCAAATTGAATATTTTTTATAGTTAATCTGACCTTTCATTTTGAGTTAGTACAAGCGACTGATGAACGTGGAAATATTCATTTTTCACGCATTATCTATGTTCATGTTTGATTAAGAAATACGACTGTTACGTTTAAGTGAAAATTCATGTTTAAGTGTATTTACGAGTTGATTTCCCTTTTTGATATGGTTTCCTTCACTTTTGGGTGTTTTTAAGTTGTATTTGAAAGGTTAGGAAAATCAGGAGCTCGAGGAAGCCATTTGCACGCAATTCCCCATTTCGGCCCATATACCAAGGCCTAAATAGGTCTCACATGGACCCAGGTTAGGCCCGACTAGAAGTTCATCAAGTCGTAAAAAAAATTCATGCAGAATTTGGGCAGAGAAAATGAGTGGAAAGAGGCCAAAATGATGAAAAACGAAAGATGAGGCTAATCATAGGAATTTTTCCATTTTGCACCATAAATTGAGGCACAAATAGGCCCAAATCGGACCCCACCAAAGTTCAACTTGAAGATTGTCAAGTCGTAAACAAAAGTTCTGAAGAAACCAGGCCAATAAAATGGGAGAGGTCCAAAATGACGATGGAAGAAGTCGGCCGAGAAAATGGAAGGAAAGGGTCCGAACACTGGGCGATTTTGTAGGCTGCTAGTTCGGTAGTAGCCTGAACCGGTCCGGTACAGGGCTGCAGCTTCTAATCAGTACGCACATGTCGGTTTCGATACTGGCCCTCAAGGGTATGGTACCCGGTCCAGTCTTATCTAAGTCAAGCGTTGCAGTTTCATATTTTGGGCATAACATATTCGTCTAAATTTGTTACGTGAAGCCAAGACGACTATGTACAACTTTTTAGTTCAAGTCGAGAGCTGATTCTGGATGAATGTTTCTCAGGATTGCCGAGAAGGAAGAATCAAGCACGATTCAGGGTTCGACTCAACACTTATGAAGACCAAGCAAGTTCTAGTTGTAATTTGATCCCGGTTTCCTTAGTAAGGGTCTAATTCCTGCATATTTTGTGAGAAGTTTGTTAAAAAAATTCCATATTAGAATCCCTTACTCGCATTTGAGGGAACACTTTTCATTTGAAAAAGGGCAACTTCTAATTACTCTCTCAAGAATGTTTTCTCTCTTTTCTCCGTGGAACAAGGGTTCTTAATTTTGTAACAAGAACTTTACCTAGGGTTCTTGACACTTAGGAAGAATTTATGACTTTTGCTACCAAAAGTGGTGGAAGTCGGCTACTTAAAAAATTAAAGATTCCTCCTCATTAATTACACGACTGAGCATGTTCTTCCCTTTTATTTATTTCTTCCATTGTATGTATTGCTTCTCCTCTGTTTTGTGCTAAATGCTTGGGTGTTTGTATTTATTTGTTTTTGGAATGATATAAATGACTTGTGCGTAGTTACTTGTGGTTTCTATGGTTGGGAGTAACCCAACCCTAGGATTATGTCAAAAAAGCAACTCGGTTGAGCTAAACATTTATATTTTCCATTAAACTGCCCAAAAAGAGTTGGCTCAATCGAGCCCAATACGGACTCGATCGAGCCAAAGGTTCGAATTATCTAGAGAACTGTGCACTAAAGGATGACTCAGTCGAGCCCAATATGGCCTGGGTCGAGTGAATGATTTGAGTTTTAGACATTTTGAACATTGAAAGTGGACTTGGTTGAGTTACTATACTAACCCGGTTAAGTCAGTTATGCGGCGTATGCATTTTGTACGCATTTTGATCCATTTCAAACCTAATCTGCGCCAAATTATAAATACAAGGTCCCAAGTCCGAGAATGATCATCTTCATCATTGGAAATACCTTAGAGGCTTTGATTGAAGAGGAAAGAATGCGGGAAGACGAAGATCAAGATCAAGATTCCGGATTTTATTGTTCTTGTTTATTATTTTGATTCCATAATGTTTGTCTATTAATATTGTTAGGGTTTTCTTGTGAACATAAGTAGATAATTCTCTTGTGTTCAAAGGTTAGAGAGTAGGTTATGTATCAACTATATATTGACTTAGTTCTTCTAATTCTAGACCCCGTTCTTAATCGTTTATCTATATGCTTGTTTTATGATTTTGAATTTTATCAATTTAGCTAGTTGATGTAATTCTACATGCTCAACAATTTAATGTCCGAGAGGAGATTTTTTTTAATAAGCTTACAAACATATAGCGTAGGTACCAGTAATCATCCAAGAAGAGTGAGGTCTTGTGTAGGCATCGATTTTAGGAGCCCTTGGGAGTCTTTTATATGATAGTTAGCCCGAGAGGGTAATTGTTCATAATTGATCTACACGTTAACATCGTCCGAGATGAGGGTTAACTAGAGTATTGCGGCGTAATAATGATAGAATCGGTCTAAAAAATCTAGAATATTAGGATAATAAAACATATGGGATTGTAACTGAAATCGATCGAAGTCCTATGATACGTCTTTATCATATTTGAATCCTTCGTTGTTAATTGCTTCTTTTTATTCAAGTGCTTGTTTATTTTAGTTATTTTCTGCAATTTAGAATTTAGGATAATTAATCAAATCACCTTTTTCGAGAGTCTAGATAGGGTTGATCTATTAGGATTAGGGTATAAAATTGAACAGAGGTAAACGGTCTTTGCGGGATGGACCTTGCTCACTACTAGCTACGGTAGCACCATACAGTTGCGATTTACTAGGTTAGAGAATAGTGCATCGGGTATTATGTGAACTTTGGAGAGCTTGGCTTCAGATATTACATGTCCCATGCCGAGCAAAAGAGAGAATTTGAGCTGCCACTTTCTTCCCTCATCTACTATATCCTGAGCTCTCAAGGTCCGCCCAATACCACATGTTATGGTTTTGTCATGCCTCCGGTCCTCACAGCCTAATCCACCATCACTTCCACCTTTCAGTTCATCGGTCTGCATTGGATTGACAGTGGTGTTGAGTAGCATGCTGAGGTTGGCTCCAATGTTGAGTCAACTTCTGAGCAAATTCCGAATCATTCCTTTATTCTACATCAGTTCACATACTCATTGCCCATATTGATGCCCTTAGAAAAGTTTGTGATAACCTGCTTGGCTTAGTTACTCCACAAAAAGGGGAAGATAGAAGTACAACCAATACCACTATCGAGGATGCAACCGATCCTAAATATGTGCCAGCTTTAAATAATCCACTTTGAAAGGAAATCCTTTAGAAACATGACCAGGATCTTACTCAAATAAGTGATAGGGATTAGGGGGAGACCTATGAGTTGGAGGAAGTAGTTCGAAGAGGAGACGACAATGATGAGGATATCATTGCAGAAGGCTACTTCTCTGCAGAAGAAGTTGCTGATGGAGAAGAGGAGGAAGAGGGTGAAGAGTTGGGAGAAGACGGGGATGAAGAAGATAAAAAAATTGCTTTGCATGGGTGTTTATAGAAAATAATTGTTATTTGTGTTATTCTTTACAGGCAGTTTTTGAATTATTTTTAAATATTTTCGTTTTAAATTGTAATGATGTTTTTCCTTGAATTTTGATACTCTTAGGCAAACTTGGTACCACGCCTAGATCCAAGAGGTAATTCCGGAGCCATACTTTCTCCTTAGCAGCCTCTGATGCGGCTACATATTCGGCTTCCATAGTGGAGTCTGCAATGCATCTCTACTTTGCACTCCTCCATGAAACAGCTCCTCCTCCCAAGGTAAACACATAGCCTGAGGTAGATCTCTTCTCATCCCGGTCTGCCTAGAAATCCGAATTCGTATAACCCAAGGGATTTAGACTGTCTGCCTGGTAAACTAGCCTGTAATCTCTAGTCCTTTTCAGGTACTTGAGTACATGTTTTACCGCAATCTAATGCGCATGTCCAAGGTTAGACTGATATCTTGCCACTATGCCGATTGCAAAGCAGATATCGGGTCTCGTGCATAGCATTGCATACATAAGACTTCCCACTGCGGAAGCGTAAAGTACCTATCTCATTTCCTCTTTCTCCTTTGGTGTCTTAGGACACATCTCCTTAGAAAGGGGAACGCCATGTCTGAAAGGTAGAAATCCTTTCTTGGTGGTTTACATGCTAAAACGAGCAATCACAGTATCAATATAGGCCGCTTGAGATAACCTCAACATCCTTTTCTTGCGATCCCTTATAAATTTGATCCCAAGGATGTAAGCTACCTCTTCTAAGTCCTTCATCTGAAACTGTTCGGATAACCATCTCTTTATGTCTGATAATACCTCCACATTGTTACCAACTAGGAGAATATCATCTACATAAAGTGCAAGAAATACTTTATCTTCGTTGACATCTATGCGATACACACAACTTTCGTTTCACTTTGAGTAAATCCATAGGATTTAATCACCTTGTCGAAACATAAGTTCCCTGACCTAGAAGCTTGCTTGAGTCCATAAATGGACTTCATGAGCTTCCAGACCAGATGCTCTTCGGCTTGCCTCACATAACCTTTTGGTTGCTGCATATAGATGTCCCTACCTTCTTTAAGGTAACCATTTAAGAAAGCGGTCTTGACATCCATTTGCCAAACCTCAAGATCTAAGTGAGCTGCTACGGTGAGAAGGATCCGAATGGACTTGAGCATGGCTACTGGAGAAAAGGTTTCGTCATAATCTGTACCCTCCACCTGGTATACCCTTTTGCCACTAGCCTGGCCTTAAAGGCTGTAACCTCTCCATCCCCTCCTCTCTTTCTCTTGTATACCCACTTACTGCCGATAGCTTTATAGCCATCTGGCAGTTCAGTTTTCTCGTATACATCCATAGCATTTATGGACTCATATTCTGAATCCATAGTGTGACGCCATTCTTTTGCATCTTCGTCATTTACTGCCTCAGCGTAAGTCCAGGGATCTAGATCGGCATGTCCCTCTCCTGGGATCAAATCCAAAGATTCTCCCACAAACATGAACCTATTAGGCTGACGAACAACCCTCCCACTATGTCAAGGCTGTGTAGGCATTATGTCAACGGCTTGTGCAGTACTTGGTATTACTGCCTTTTGCACTTGTGGCTGTGGAATTGGAATCGTACTGACATTCCCTTTGAGTTTTTGAAGGACAATATCGGTTCTGGATTTGTGATTAATCATGTAGTCCTCTTCTAAGAATCAGGCGTTAGTGCTAATAACGACCTTCTGATCCTTAGAACTATAGAAATAACCACCTTTCGTTCCCTTTGGATACCCTATAAACATTCTTGCCTCAGACCTAGATTCCAACTTATCAGCATCCTTGTTCAGCACGTGTGTTGGACTACCCTAATTCCTTCCATGGTTCAAGCTAGGCATGCGCCCTGACCATAACTCGACAGGGGTCTTAGGTACCGATTTGGATGGTACTAGGTTTAACAGATAAGAAGCCGTTTCTAAGGCATATCCCCAGAATGAAATGGGCAAAGATGCATAACTCATCATAGATCTGACCATCTCAAGTAAAGTTTGATTTCTTCTCTCTGCTACACCATTAGGTTGGGGAGTACCTGGTGTAGTCAATTGGGATGTTATCCCAACTTCTGACAAGTACCATTGGAACTCGTTGCTCAGGTCTTCGCCACCGCGATCAAACCGCAATGAGTTGATACTTTTACCTAGCTTCTTCTCCACTTCCGCCTGAAACTCTTTGAATTTCTCAAAACATTCAGACTTGCGGCGAAGTAGGTAAACGTCCCCGTATCTTGGGTAATCATCAATGAATGTGATGAAGTACTCATACCCTCCACGAGCTTGGGTGGACATTGGTCCACACAAGTTAAGAATGGATCTGTTTTAACACCTCTTTGACCCTATTCCCCTTTGCCTTGAAAGGCCTTGTCGACATCTTTCCCTCTAAACAGGATTCGCAGACTCTAGTCTGAATTGGTTGGAACGAATCCAACACTCCATCAGACACTAGTCTTTGGATCCGGTTTAGACTGATGTGACATAGTCTTAGGTGCCAAAGATGTGTTTGATCCTCTTGAGAAGATAATTTCCTTTTCCTCTGGTTCGATGATGTTGATGCAACGAAGTTTTGGGTATTATGCAGACAAGTTATAGTATAAACAGAATTGTTCAAAACACTAGTGCAAATAACTATGTTATTTCTCATGACAAAAACATTACTACCAAAAACAACTGAATATCCATCACAAATAAAGTTTCGAAAATTGAATTAAATTGTGCTGAAAACTCAGCACAAACAAAACATCTCTTAAAACTAAAACAGTGTTATTAAAGCATAAAGAAAAATCTCCAACTACAACTACTGCGACTCTTGCTGCATTGCCCATGGAGATGATGATCTCGCCATCCCTAAGCTGTCTTGTTGGCTGGAAGCCCTGCAAGGTGTAAAAAACATGATCAGTCGCACCTGTATCCACTACCCAAATTCGTAGTCTTACCGCACTTGAAGCATTTTCCCTGGTTTCTTTACTCCACCACTAGGGCCCGCTCCGTTACTCCCACGGTTTGCCTTGGTCTTGCCCTTTCGCCTCTTTTTCTTGTTCTTACCTTTCGGTGGAACAGTTAGCCCATTGGCAGTGACCAAAGCCTATGCATGCTTTCCCATCACCTCCTCTGCTGTAACTAGGTCATTGAGCAACTCGTTAAGAGTATAGTCTTTCTTCGCCATAACAACATTGCGACGGAAGTTCTCAAAGGATTTGGGATGAGTTTTGAGAATGATATCGACCTTGGCTTCACCGTCGATACCTCCTCCTTTCAAGTCAAGCTTGTCCATGAGATTAATCATGTGCATGACATGATTATGCACTGATCTGCCCTCGGTCATCCGACTTTCCATGATTTGCCTCATTAAGTCAAACCGAGCAGCTCTCTCCGAATCCCATACACCTCTTGAAGGTTCAACATGATGTAAGCAGCATCGTCCATGTCCTGATGCTGGAGCAGCAAAGCATATGACATAGTGTTCATAATGTAGCATCTGGCCACATTATTAGACTTATGCCACCTATCATGCTTTGCCCGCTCCTCATCAGTGGGCTGTGCAGTAAGGGGATCCAGACGAGGAGTAACTAACGCGAAATAGTGTTCCTCAGCGATAAGAATACACTCCAGATTACGTTTTCATTCTTTATAATTAGGACCGGTTAAGGGGTGTTGTGCGAGAATATTTATAACAGACGATAATGACATATCTGAAATTATTAAACAATAAACATGCAAGAGCACAATCACATAAAATTTGAATCAACATTATTGTAACCTTTTGATAAAACAATATTGATTGAATCCCCCAATAGCTCAAGAGATTTATATATAAGCCACGCTGGTGGACTTTTATATGTAAATTCCTCAAGCAGACTAAAATACCTAGTCATTTTAATTTCAATCCATGTCAACCTAGCATTTTGACAAATGAAATTAATAATTGGACTTCTATACTAGACCATATTATTTTTAAGAAGGGACTCCGCAGGGAGTTGTACTTAAAATTAATATCTATGTAGTGACCCGTCCTAACACTTGTAAACAAATTCTTGGATTTGATACACTTTCGTGGACTACGTCACTTCAAATTTATTTAACCTTCGTTATCCCATTTGTTTCCAACTATCTACAAAACTTGTGAAAATCATATGTGTAAGCCACGCGTGTGGACATTTACGCGTGTAACTCCCACTTTTCTTTTGGAATTAAATGATTTATTTAGAAGTCCCAGCTAGCCAACTTATAAATAATAAATATGAGCAAGCCACGCATGTGGACGTTTACTAAATTTATTATTTATTTTGCCTAGAGACCGGTTGTAGAGGTCTTTTGACTATTTTTAGAAATTAAAATTGTCGGGTTTTGCTTAGTCTTTTACTTCAAAAGGTTTTGTCCATGCAACAACACGTAGTCCTAAGCATAAATAAAAACTAAGCACAACAAATAAAGCATGCTCGGAGAATTTAAATATGCTAATATACAAGAAGGTCCTAACATGATAGTCTAAGCACAATTAATAAATCAGGTAGACATAATAAACATGATAATAAATATCATTCATCAATTGAGCAATAAAGAAACGATAAAAATAAATAAAATTCATTCTTCGTGGCTCAACATGGAAACATTAAATCCTAAACTATTACAATAATTTAGGAAATACAAATCTTCAAGTCTCTTGGGCCTTCACGTTGGGCCTGGCATACTCGGGTACGGACCCGGCTAAAACGAAAAACACACTGGGCTAGTAAACAGGCTGCATGGGCCAATGGGTTGTCGGACCGAAACCCTAGTCCACGCCCACGCCGCCGCCCCTCCAACCGCAATCTGTCGGCCGCCGAGGCCAGCTGCTGCCAGGCGCCGGGGCTGCTGCTGCCGAGCGTCGGGGCCTGCCTCTACCGAGCGCCGGGTGCCGGGGGCTGTTGCTGCCGAGGGCCGGGCACCGGGGCTGCCTTGTTCTTTGTGTTTTTCGTGTTCTTCGTCTTCGTTCTTCGACTTTTACAAATTTTTCAACAAAATACAAGCAAAACGAACCTATTCTAACCACAGATTTTCTCGTGGTAAAAAACAATCCAACGCCAACAAACATGACGTAAAACGAGCCACGAAGAATGACAAAAAGCGCACATACATAATAAATAACCAAATTATATCTGACAGAGTCAAGAAGATAGACCAGGCTCTGATACCAGTTCTAGGAATTATATATATTATAATACTCTTGTAGAAAGTAATATAATTAATCCCTTTCCCTTGAATCCTTCTTGGTTGTCATAATTTGTATCCTTATTGATTAACCCTAGAGGTGGATCTATAAATTTATATAAACCCTAAGATGCGCCTACAACACATAGGAGTTAAGCGATTCGACCTGATAGCTGTTTACACAAAAGATCGATTTCTGATTGAATGATTTCTAACTCCCGTCTTGACCTTTTGGACATGTATTCCCTACTTAATTTTCAACGCCGGATGGACGACAAACTTTGAAGAATTCCAAGTGGGAAGGAACACCTTAAACCGCCGCCGCCTACTCTCTCTTTCTCTCTATTCAGTGATCTTATTTTAGTGGTAATTATTCTATCTTCATAGAATAAGAGACCATATATTTATAATACATGGTTGAGTGTGGGCCAAGCCTGGTAGTTTAATTCCTTCTAGGATCAGGAGTTTAAATCCTTGTTAGAAATTTGATTCTCTATTCCTACTTGGACTAGGAGTCTATATGGGCCAGTCTAGGGATCAAATACTAGAAATAAACATGGGCCTAACTATGAATTAATTATTCCTTGTTCAGCCAGAATATAATTAATTCATAAATATTAATTCATTCCACTAGAGAATTAATACTGACTTACCCGTTTATTTCCGAGTTGAGTCGGGGCTTGAATGACTTAATTAATCCCCGTATTTAAGATATCAAATATCCATTAATTAATTAAAGCCTCTGACAACTTAAATTAATTAATTTCTTATTTATTCCTTAAGTGGTACCATTCAACCTTATTATTGTATATGAACTTAATCAACCTGCAGGGTTTAGTACAATAAACCTTTTGAGCTCCTTAAGGGGATATCATCATCCTAAACGGATATGGTTACCTAAATACAAATGACCAATTATTATATGCAAGTTGATGTCACCCAAAATACATAGTATAAAATTTATAACTTAACTCTTGTCCATGGTAAATCAAAGTGACACACAAACTAGCATTCATAACTGTAATCTTATTTAGGCTTTAGATTATTATAAGTCACCGAGATCTCTAGTTCTTCACTTAGGTCAGACAGAAGAATTATCTCACTATGATCCTATCAATACGTAAATACATACCAATATAATTAAATAGTCAAGCTAAACTATTCCTACTTTATACTACAGCCTAAACCAACAACTCACCCTCAAGTTGTTTGAGCTGTGATTCACATTTTATATCTCATTAAGTTTAACCAATCATATGATCTTCTGTGATCTACAACACACCATATGATCTATTTATTTGCAAGAGATATGGGGACACATACATAGTGAAAGTGCAAATATAATCAAATAGGAGATAAACAATGAATAACTGGAAAAATTTTATATAAAAGGTTTTACTTTCAGTATACAAATCCAACATCCGGAAGGCTTTTGACGCGGCCTTGAACCCGCCAGACGCGGCCTCGTTGAGGCGTACTATGCTAACACGAATTTGGGCCCTTTTTTACGCGGCCTTGAAGGGTAGTGAGGAGGCCGCGTCACTTCTTGCCCTGAAATGGTGATTTTCTGTCAGCTTAACACACCTCTAGTATTTTGGCCATAACTTGAGTTGTACAACTCCGTTTGAGGTGAAATTAGTGGCGTTGGAAAGCTAATTCGAAGATCTAGAACTTTATCCGAGAGGAGATAATCCAAAAAGGGATCGGAAGACCCTCAAAAATTTGTTTGAAGTCAAACCTGAAATCCTACTCCAAGCCCATTTCACCTCTTCTTGGCCTAAAATCCACAAAAATATGGTCCAATGTATACAATATAAGCACTTCTCGACCATATATGCATGCAACTGCTATAAATACACACCTAAAATTCACCTATATTCTTGCATAGATGACGTGTATCAGGCTCAAGGTTCCACATTGATCAAGAGTGAATTCTAGGATGCTAGCCACCCATTACAACTATTACAAAGATAAAATAAGAGAAAATCCAAGAAAACATGAAAATAAAATAGAAGGAACCAAAAGATAGGATTGATGATCTTGATCTTCAACCCCCTTCCAATCATTTGCTTCTAATGTTGAATAATGGCTGAATATGTGTAGGGGATGCGTTCTAGGTTAGGTCAAATTCAAAAATGACCTTATATATATAGAGGAAAAAGTGTTGGGCTCCAAATTGGCCAAAAACGTGTTTCAAAATTAAAAACAGGGTACCGGGTCGCGGCCGTGAACCCTTTATTTTGCTTGAGGCATGGTTTAGTTCGTGGACACAGTCGCTGGCGCAAATATGAGTCACGAGCAAAAACCATGTCCTGGCCCTTTGATTGGTCACTGCTACGACAATAAGTCACGGGCGCGGCTGTTCATTCGAAACTCTTCCCCCTTGTTCCATCCTTGGTTCGTTCTTCGTTCCAGACTTCTTCGAGACTTGTTTTTCGGCCTTAATTCACTTGTTTTGTCCTAAAATGAGCTCAACATATTAAATGGCCCAATAATACAAATATGCACGATACACGATCAAATATACATTAAAATATCATTAAAACGACACTTAAAGCGACCTAAAATGCATGCATGTTCATGTGTACCATTGAACTTCTCCAGCACCTTTTGTAGATAGTTTCTTTAAGATAAACATAGTTTTCCTGCTTGTCTGTGTCTTAGAATGTCCATGCCTAGAATCTTCTTAGCATCACCAAGGTCCTTCATTTCAAATTCTGAGCTCAGTCTTTGTTTGAGTGACTGAATTTTCAACTTGATTTTTCTGGCAATGAGCATGTCATCCACATACAAGAGCAAATACACTTGATCAATCTTGGTGTGCTTCTGAAAATAAACACAACTGTCATATGCACTTCTTGTAAACCTAGCATTCAACTTAAACTGATTAAATCTTCTATTCCACTGCCTTGGGCTTTGTTTCAACCCATAGAGTGACTTCTTTAAGTGACAGGCCTTGTTCTCACTCCCTGGCACAACAAAACCTTCAGGTTGTTGCATGTAGATATTCTCCACCAGTTCACCATGTAGAAAAGCTGTTTTGACATCCAATTATTGTAGTTCTAGGTCTTCTTGTGTCACCTTTGCTAACAGTAATTTTATTAAGCTATGCTTCACTACAGGGGAAAAAACTTCATTGTAGTCTATCCCTTCTCTTTGTGTGAAGCCCATAGCTACAAGTCTTGCCTTGTATCTTAACCTTTCAACCTCACTGACTTCAATCTTTTTCTTGAAAATCTATTTTGAGGTAATGAGATTTTGATGTGGAGGCTTATCCACCAGCTTCAAGTTTGATTTCTCTCAAGGGATTGCATTTCCTCCATTATAGTACCTATCCACTGATCACTCTAACTTCCACTGATAGCTTCTCTGTAGTTTTGAGGTTCATTATGCTCAAGTGATTCTGCTATACTTAAAGCATAATAAACTATACCAGCTTGTCCATAGAAATCTGGCTTTTGGATTTGCCTACTTGGCCTATCCCTACTCATGTTGTAAGTTCTGAGATTTGGATCTGCAGGTTGAGCCACTTCTTCATCTGATGAACTAGTGCTTGAGTCTTAATCTAGTTGTGCTATTGTAAGTGGAATATGCTCCTGAGGGTGTTCCACCTAAACAAATATCTTCTGAGATATTCCAACTTTATCAGTTTCATCTTGATCACCTGTTGAAGTATACCCCATCACAGTTTCATTGAATTTTACATCCCTGCTTCTCAAGACACCACAGCCTGTAGCCTTTAACTCCATCCGGACATCCAAGAAATACACATCTCAGAGCCCTAGGCTCAAGCTTACCTTGTCTTACATGTGCAAAAGCCAAACATCCATATACTTTCAGTTCATTGTAATTAGAATATCTGCCATACCACACTTCATCAGGAGTTTCAAAATCAATGGCAGATGAGGGTGCATTGTTGATCAGATAACAGGCTGTATTTACAGCCTCACCCCAGAAAGTCTTTGGTAACTTAGCATCCAACAACATGCATCTCACCCTCTCCAGAATTGTTCAATTCATGCTTTCAACGAAACCATTTTGTTCAGGATTCGATGGAACAGTTCTATGCCTAGTGATACCCTTCTCTTTGCAAAACTCATTGAATTCTGATGACAAGTACTCTAACCCATTGTCAGTTCTAAGGTGTTTAAGTTTCTTACCTCTTTGGTTTTCAATCTGTACCAACCACTCCCTGAATTTAGAGAATGCTTCACTTTTCTGCCTCAAGATAAACACCCACACCTTCCTACTAAAATCATCAATTATGGTCATGAAGTACTTGCCCCTCCATGAGTTTCCACCCTTGGTGGACCCCAGATGTCTGAATGGGCATAATCCAAGGTTTCATGAGTATTATGAACCCCTTTCCCATACATCAACTTCTGAGATTTGCCTAGAGCACACTGGTCACGAAATTCCAATGCTAGTTTCTCTAAATTCCCTAGCACTCCTTTCTTGGCTAGCTCATTCAAGCCCTTTTCTCCTATATGACCTAACCTCTTATGCCATATAACAACTATGTGCTATCCAGACCAACATTCACAGATCCACACATAGATTTTCCCATGAGAATGAACAAACCATTATGTTTCTTTTTGTTGTGTTTTGTAATGTAAATGTACCCTTCTGATGTCTTGAACTCACAACCAGATGCATTTAATGATCCTAATGAGATTAAGATCCTTTTCAAGTCTGGAACATACCTGACATTTGATACCAGTCTTTGAACACCATCAAACATGTGAATTTTAATGGATCCAATCCTCTTAACTTTGCAGGATTGATCATTTCCCAGTAGGACTGTCCCTCCTTCAATCTTCTTGAGTTCATGGAACCAAGACTCATGTGGACACATGTGAAAAGTGTAGCCTGAGTCAAGAACCCATTCCCGAGACATTTGTGATTCAGAAACATTCAGCACCTCAGCAGTTTCACACCCTTCCTCCACAATAGTTGCATCAGCTTCTTGAGAGTCCTTTTTCTTCTTCTTTCCTGGGCAATCTTTCTTCATATGTCCAATCTGTTTACAAGCAAAACATCTCCTCTTTTCCACCCAGCTGGTGGAGTTCTTGGCACCATTGTTTGAGGAATTTCCCTTTTGCTTATTTGAATTTTGATTCCTCTGGTTTTGGGTTTGTTTCTTGAACTTGATGTTCAGTCCTTTACCCGCTGATGTGTTCTTCTTCTCAAATTGAAGTTGAAGACCTTTTGTCTTCAAGGAATTTACAATAGAGTCATAAATCAGCTTATCATGCCTATCAAACATCAAGGTGTCCCTCAAATTTTCCAAAGACTTAGGCAGTGAATTGAGTAGCATCAAGGACTTATCATCATCCTCTAATTTCACCTCCAGATCTTCTAATTCATCAACCAGTCGATTAAATTCATCTAACTGGTCAGCCAAAGGCTTTTCATCAAACATCTTGAAGGCTAGAATCTTCTATTTGAGAAACAGTTTATTTGTAATTGTCTTGGACTGGTACAGATTCTCCAACTTCTTCCATGCCTCGATTGCAGTCTTGGAGTTAGAAATCTCCCTCAGTGGTTTGTCTCCATGGCAAAGAATGATGGAACTCAAGGCTCTTGCATCAACATCGGAATGTTTTTCATATGTTCCTCAGGCTATTCTCCCAATGGCTTGAGAGCCATTGATAACCCATTATACACCAGGAGCTTCATCTTCACCTTTCACATGCCCAAATCGTTTCTCCTTGTAAAATTTTCAACCTCCAGCTTCATCCCTGCCATGGCTTCAGCTTCCCATAGACGGCGCCATTTGTAAAGAAATCAAACCAATAACATGCAATCACACACAACCTGTTCGGCCAAAAACTCAGTTACACTATCCGAACAGACGAGATTTGTTTGAATGAAAAATTCCCAGTTTGTTAGACGAGAATATCCTCTTTGTGGTTCGACAATCTCTTATACTATCTCTATCACAAGTCATACTCATGCAGTTTGAGAAGAGTGTTCTAATCGTAATGATTTGTTCACTTTTTGGGGCAAGTTCAAATACTCTCTCACAGTAAACTATTTGAACATATACAAAAAATTAGATCGTGAAAATTAGATGGAGTTCAAGTGGCCTATTCTCGATCAAGAGTATCACGGCTAATAGATTAGAACCCAGTAAAGAGAATATGTTTCTTTGTACTTAGTGTAATAATTCATTGATCCCTTTTTTGACAATACTAGGGTTTTGGATTTATGGTATTATATCGACAATTCCAACATCAGTCATGCAATATGCATCAGTATACACCAAATCAAGAATATTATTTCTCTTCTTTGGCTATATAAAATTATGAAATGCAACTCTATGTTGTTTACCAGCCAAATAATCAGTACAAGAGTCAGGTGTTGTAATTTTCTTATTCAGGAGTAGTTCTTTTAGGCAGAATATAAATTCTCTTCTAACGGATTGTATAATATGTCTTGTTTGACATAGAAGGATCCTTCTTTTCTTCCTCATGCAACAATCAGATATGATAGCCAAAAGTGGCTTACAACGCCTGCATCATCAAGCTTCCTAGCGGATATAAGGCTAAGATGCATGTCTGGAACATGTCTCACATCTTTCAACACAAGCTTGCATCCGGAGTTGGTCATTAGTGTGATATCGCTTTTGTCTATAATTTGGCTAGCAACTTAGTTTTCCATCTTGACCGAGCTAAAATCTATACTTTGCTAGGATGATCAGGACTCTCCATGTGGGGTAACATGCAAGAAAGCGCCCGAATCTACTAATTCCAGTTATTATCATCATAGCAAGGTTGGGATAATTGTCTTCTCCAACAAGGAAGACAAATATATTATTTTCAATTGCCCATAAATTTATAAAACCGCCCAGACCGCCCCTACCCAACCGCACTGCACCGCTATCTATACTTTTTATAGATAAGCGGTTAATGTTTTTTACTAGTAAGTGCACCGCATATGCGGTGCAGTAATTTCCACTTAATAACTGCACCGACAGCACTACATATTATATGTTATTATGTTTAGTATCTATCTAAATTATATGGGTTATGACTCCTGTCATATTAATTTAAAAATTAGGCCTAAATAGTCAATACAATATGAATTAAGTTAGTACTCCATAAAGAAGTGTGTTAGCATATATACTTTTGTAGTTGTATTTTTTTGCTAAGCCAAATATTAGAACCATAACCTGCTTATAGTCATAGGTTATTTGATGTTTTCTAACTTCACATTTACTTGTTAGATTGTAATTATATGCTCCTATACATTTGATTAAAACTGCGAGACCGCCACAAATCCACTATAACCGCACATAACAACATACTTATTTTTTCACGTAAACCATGGTTTAATTTTAAATAGGGAACTGAACCGCATATTATAGTGCGGTTTATATTTATTGAATAAAACTGAAAAATTGCACCATGAGCACCTCTAGCCAAAACAGTGGTGTTGTCCTCTTCTTTCTTCTTCGAAGGCTTCACAGTTCCATTCTTCTGCTCTCTCTTGAGGTTACGATATTCAGTTTTCTTAGGCATACTTCACCACAGTTTTACCACTCAATTCTTGAGTGTGACTTTGATCTCCCACTTGATTCATCACAGCCTCATGTTTCACTTCTTCCACGAATCTTAAAGAATGTTAGCCCTCGCTCCTTCGTCCTAGACTCTTCATTCGATAGGCTATCCATGGGCATATAAATGGTAAGTTTTCCTTCTAGAGCAGAGTTGCTAAGAATCACGACTAGAGTATTCCAACTCTCAGGCAGGGAGGTTAGCTCTAGCAAAACTTGCAACTCATTATTGATTTGCATCCTAAATTTTTGTTAGTTGATTGATGAGCCTATTGGATCTATTTAAACTCTCATTCATGCTTTATCCATCTCTATAATCCGACATCACTATTTCACTGGCATTTTCTCAATATGGGTTTTATTCCATGGTCTCTTCTTTTGTATCATGGCCTCTCTGTAAACATCAACACATGCTCGAACAAACTTTGGTCTACTTACGTATGGATCATGGTAACAGCCTTGTAATTCAAAAGCTCTCATTATTTGTCCTTCTTTTGTTCTGGCTTCTCTGAATTCGTGATAGGCTTGTACATGTCTCAACAATGTAAATGATCCTTCATCATTGGCTTCTGAGATGAGTATTTTCCTCAGCCACATTAAACATGTCACCATCGTGGGTTTGAATACTACTATTGGGAAATAGCGTAGTATAATGGGGAAGGGAACACTTTTTTGTGTGGATATAAGGCAAGCAAAGTAAATTAAATAAAATAAAGTAAAAGAGACACATAATTTTTTACGTGAAAACCCAAATAACAAAACCACAAGTTAGTAGGTCCAAATAATATGCACTATGATATATGAGATTACAATGATATCTTTAGTGAAAACTAGAGGATAACTCTCAACACCTCCAAAAAATGATGGATTATAATAAAGCACTCTAAGAATTTTGTAGTCGAACACCCTCACAGATTTGGTGGATCATTGATGGCTATCTGACACTCTTAGATAAAATCTCAATATTCTGGATCTCTTATCCAGGGTCTCCTAAAGACGGAATTCATATTTAATACTCCATCCGTCCTGCTCTAATTTGCATACCTTCCATTTTTATTTGTCTCAATCTAATTTGTCAGCCTATAAATGGCAAAGAAAGTCAACATATAAAACCACTACTTTTTCATAATATTACAAAAATTCCATGCAGTTAATATTAATATAGTTTGGTTAATTAAATAAAAAAACGTTAATTATCCTAATTTATTAACCCAACTAATTAAATACACACCCCTCCACTTAACACCCATCCCACAACCCGACCCAAAACATACCCACCTCTGATCTGGCCAAAATCTATTTCCATTCTCTCGTTCGTCTCTCTATCTACATCTCTCTAGAAACCCCAGTTTAATATCTTCGAACTCTCTCACGCCGATTCTTCACCTCCATGGTTATCTTCTCGAACCTTCCCTATTTATCTCACTCCCTCTCTACAAACCCTAAATTCTGTGTTTAATCTCCCTCACTCTCTCACCATGCCGATTTCTATCTCATTATACCTATCTTCGACAAACCCTAATTCGTCACAAGAATTGACGATTCTTCCAAATCCACACCAGATCTGGTCGAATCTCGTGATATAATCTGAGAAAACCGAAGAGGTTTATTTCGATGAATCCGAAGAGGGATTCGTGTACGACTCTAAGGAAGTTGTTAGTGGTTGAGACACAGTTCAAATAAGAGGGAGTGGACGTTGTCCCTCTTGGGATCGAGGAGGCCCCCAGATCTCTGACTGGCTTGCTTCTCTAGAAATGCAAAGGCTTTTCTACAAATGCCTTGCCATCTAGGTCCCTTCGGTGACCAAGTTATTCCATTTTTTTAATTTTTGTGATGATTTTCTCAATTGCCCATCGCCCTTGGTCTATTTGCTTGGTTTCATGTTTGAATCTATGATTTGGATTTTTTCTGGTGTTGTTTGAGCAATTTCTCTGTAAAAGCCCCAAATTTTTGTCCTACTATATTGCGGCTTTTGGTGTGAACTGCCAGTAAACAATGAGATGTGGCTCCTAGAGTTTGATCTACTACAAATTATGTTTTCCAGACCTGGAAACCCTAATTTGTGAAAACCCTAACTCTATTTGCTGTCTGTTGCCATATGTGAACTTGAATTAGGGTTTATTGATTGTTTGTGTGAAATTCCCAATTTCTATTGTTTATTGGCTTATGAAATCCCAAATTATGCTTTCTGCTATCTTTGGTGATTGTGAAATTGAATTTGTGAATTGTGCTTGTTGATTGTACAAAATGATGTGTTATGTGTACCTGATTGAATTATGCTGCTCAATTGAATGAGTAAACCTTGCTGATTGTGAATGTGAATGTGAAGTATGCTGCATGTCTAATGATTGTGAATGTGAATTCTGATTTGTTAAATGGTAGCCTAATCATGATGTGCTTGTTAATTGATTTTGTAGTTCTATCAACTCTAAGTAGGTTTCATCACATTTAATGTGAAATTGAATTGACTAGTTCAGCAGGTGAGTAGCTTAAGTTGATCATTTAATCTGACCAGCTTAATGTTGCCATTTCTGAGCAGTGAGTAATTAGATGTTTCCCAATGATGAAATTGTTCTGAGGGAAAAAAAATGAATCATTTGATTTCATTTTGTTTATAGTTTAATCAAAATAAAGACATTCATAAGTGTTTACACTATAAACAAAAGACGAAAAACCAGTGTTCCTATCAGTGATCTACTTGTACCCCAATTCTATCATTATCCCTTCAATGTCATAAGTTGTTGTTGTTTGTTCTTGTTCTATGAAATGCTTAATTGTTTTCCTTACAAGCTGCTCTTCAACTTCTAATGCTTGTGTGAGAGTTTCAGTCCTTGCTAAAGCAGCTTTTCCCATGTGGGGCAATTTGTAATTATTTCCTCCTTTTGCTTTCACTATCTCCACCAAGCATGCTTGTAAACAAAAAAAAAAAAAAAATGTGGTCTAATTTGACTGGTTCAAGGTCCTCAAAGAATTTGAGAATATTTGACACCATGTCATCCACATTATAGCTCCTTGTTTCAATCTGAAGACTGAATGGCTCTATACTAGCCCAAATCCAGCACATTTTTGTCTTATGATTTTGGTGGTTGACAAATCAATTTAATGTAAAACCTATCAGCTGTTATAGCCCTTCCGAAATCCTAATCCATGTTGCTTAAATGTGATCTTGCATTATCTTGTTGAATGATGATTGATTTACTTGCATGTGTTGGCCATTTTGCCTTAATTGCTGAAATAAACAAATTTAAGAAGCCATATGATGAAACAGTTTGCATGTTATCAACTTTAAGTGTTGGTAATGTCACCCATTTTACCACATTTGTTAACCTAAACAAATGTGTGAAACTTTGGAGACTTACTAACACTAAATGATGATTTTTTTATATAGTGAATGAGTGAGTTATCTTTTCCAATAGGCAGCTCTTAATCACATCACTATTTATAGAGTCGATCGATTTTGTAACCATTGTGCCTCTTACTCTATTTGCACCGTTTCTGATGGTCGATTCTTGCTTGGTGAATGGGAAAATTCCAATTTTCACATAAAAAATAAGTTCCCCTGCCTCTGAATATTGTGGCCAAGCTACTGCACATAGAAACATAACCTTCGGTATGAAGCATTTGCTTTTACATGCCCGTTATGGGTCTTCTTCTGCCTCAAGCTTGTATGCTCTCTCAGTTGCCCTTTCCATGTAGAACCATGACTCGTCTATGTGTACAATGTTATGCATGCTTTCGTATTTGCAATTTTGGATGTTTGTGTCTTGATGCAAATAACAAAGGTTGTACTTCAACCTTTGTATTCTGCTTGCATGAGTGAGGGATGGTTTAATTGAGTTAATATGGACTTTGATCTTACCCGCCTTGACCCATCTACCTATTTGTGACATGCTGACCGCTAATTCCTTAGCTAGTCGCCTGATATACCCCTTTTTTGAATGGTATCGCATTCATGGCTTCTTCATCTAGTTTTTTAATGAAGGTTGTCGAGGCCTTACCTCCAGAAACTAGATGGGTACGTCTATTGAAACCTATTTTTTTGTAGCTTGCTAAATGCACCATATCATCCGAATTGAAATTCCATATGATGATGTGACTTCACTAGTGATGCCGAAATTCAAAACGTCATCTTTGTTATTTGAAAGAAGGCGTTGAGCTATGTGAAATCGATCTAATGTAGCAAGATTCTTGCCTTTTTTGTGATTTGTCATTGTAATTGTTCTTGTATGTAATATGTTGTAAAAACTTAGTCCTAAATGCATTCAATGCATTTTGGACTCTATTTATAGAGTTAGGTGATTCTTAGTTTGAGTTTAAGTTTAAATTTTAGGGGGCAAAATTCAAATGTAATCCCGAATTTTGGGACTTTTTACTATTGTAAAATTATCTTTTTTGGAGGGGATTTTCCCCCAAAAAAATTTCAACGAAAAATTTGAAATTTTCAGGTTTATTATGCTGTTTTCCTGTTTTTTGTTAAATTCATCTTTTCCAGTTTTTTTGTTACTATCAATTAGGCAAAAATAATTAAGAAAAGGGAGGGAAGTGTTAAAACACTAATCCCTCCCTTAAAAAACTAATGAAATTAAAAAAAAGTCAACAAAACATCACACACAACTGCTTTTTCTTAAGCTCCGTACCCGACGAAGGTAGACAAATTGGGCTGGAGCGGAGGGAGTAACAAAGTAGGCTTCGCAATTATTGAGGAATAACTGAACCAACCTTGCCTCTGGTCTTGGATTTTGACTAGGAGCATTTTAATCAAGATGGATCTAGAATAACAGTAGGAAAGTGAATTGTAGAATTTATCAATACTTTAGAGTGCTCATTATATTACTGAAACCAGACATCCATTTCTCCTCAGCACTATGTGATGCAACGCGAACTTGGGAACATAAGTGTATCCCCACCATAAAACTACAGTCAAACTAGGCTTTTAATCTAAGAATAATTTTGTATCATAATTTGATGTAGGACGCCTAGTTAGGATCATCAGTATTAATTTTTTTTAGGGTTTTAAGTTATGTAGGACGCCTACTTAGGCTTATCATTGTCATACCTCTGTAGGCTTTACTAACTACCAAGCATCTTCCTCTCAAGTCTCAGGGAATAGATTGATGCCATGATCATCATCCACCCACCTTTAAAGACTCGTAACTTCTAAGGGTTAGATCGATGCACCTACATAGTCCAATCTCTCTTAGAGATGTCACCAGAAACATCCACCTAATCCTAGAGGCTCATAGCTGCCAAGATTCTAGATTTATGCACCCGCATCTTCCAATCATCCTTAGAGACTCTCGCATCCTCACTCTAATATCAATTTCTAGCTTCCAAGGGGCTTAATCAATGCACATGCATAATCCACCTACTCTAAGAGATGCCATCAGCATTATCTAGACATTGTTTGAGGCTCTTAACTTACAATAGGCTACATCGGTGCACACATATCACACTCATCTTTCAGAGAGTCTTCATCTTGACTTTGATACCAATACCTGGCTTCCAAGGGAAAACATCAATGAACCTACATAATCCACCATTCCTTAGAGATCTCACTAGCATTATCTATGTACTCTTAGAGACTTCAAGGTTCCAAGAGACTAGATTAATGCACATGCAAGATCCACTCATCCTTTGAGAAATTCATGCACTGGCTCTGATATCAATCCTCGCAACCATGGTTAAAACAGGAGTTATATTGCGGAATAATTCGTCCACCAAGTAGTATAATAGTTATGATAAAAAAAATATACTATTAGAAATATATAATATATATATATATACTTGACATATATCTATATACACACACACACTTTTTCTTCTGTCGTCAACCTTCCTACCTTCAATCTCTGACCTGCCATGTCGAACGTGGATTCCTTCTATGGGAATTCTTTCGCAACTTCAAGCTCACACTACCCATGGTTAACACTTTTCGCACCTAGGGTTTTGTCTTCAGCGCCGCCTGCCAAAGTTATGGATGCATTTTTGCCTTATTCTTCGACATCGCCTATGACGATGGTCTTTTCGCCGGCTTTTAATGGGCTCTATCGTCAGTTCCCGTGGTTAAGGCTCTATCTCCGATCTAGGGTTATTGCACCACTGCCAGATGCAAGGTCGGCATTTGGTTCCACAGACTCTCGCTTCATACTGGTGTCATGCTCATCTTTGTTCCATTCTGCAGTTCAGGAAAGTGCTTCAGGTTTTAAGTCACCTGCCGCCGATTTTGTAATTTGTTCAGCCACGTATTCTATAAACCCTACTTCTGGTGCCAATCTACTGTCAGTGCCGGAATACCAATCTATACCACCAGTGTCGTCGGAATTTGTTATGCCACTGGCATGTGTTTCACCGACAAGGATTCAGCCACCCGCTATTACAACAAGGTTCCCACCTGCTGCTTCGGTGGCATATTCCACAACAACAAACTCTTTTGCTGCTCTTGGCACACATCCTTTGCGCTTGGGGTATTCTTCGACTACTTCCATTGATGCAGCCGGCGTCAATTCGAAATCACATTCAAATTCACATCATGGCTTTGGTATGGCTATAAAACTGCATGAACATGTGCTTAAAGGAGCTCTGTATACGATTATGGTTGATGCCAATAGATATAATCAGTGGGTTGATTTCTTATCCGATACTCTTATTGGTCGTTTGTTTTATTTAAAAAATTATAAGCCTCAGACAGTTTTAGAATTGAAAAAAACATTGCAAAGTGTATCAGGCATGAAACATAACTAGAAATTGGTACCCTTGGGATGGGGGTGTTTTAATTTTCGGTTTGATGTTAGTAGTGACCGGATGAAGGCTTTTGCTCACTCGACTTGGTAACTCAAACCGGGCACGTTGAAGTTGATGAAATGGGTTTCAGATTTCAATTCGTACTATCGCCATTCTTTGATTGCCCAGGTCTAGATTCGTGTTTATGATATGGGGATGGAACACGGGGATGTACCTTGTCTTTGGGGCTTTTTGAAGGCTGTTGGAACTCCACTTCAGATTGATGAATGAGCCTCCGCAGGTTCACAATGACATTTTTTCGCATTCTTGTTGAAATTGACTTTGTTGAATCTCAATTACCGGAACAAGTCATGGTCGATGCCTGTGGTAAGTGTACTTTAGCTTCCATAGGTTAAGAGCAGTGCCCTTTATATTATACTCTCTGCAGAATAGTAGGACATGATGCAAATTCATGCAAAACAAGTAAAGCAGCTGGTCTAACTTTTGATTCGAATAGATCACAGGTGCAGCCTCCTCCGAACATCACTTCGTCCAGAGTTCGTTTAAAGTCTCATCACAGAGATTGAATCCATTCTCCAGGGCGTTCTCCTGGGTGTGTCCCTCTACACAGGTCTATCGTCCGAAAAATATAACTGTTGTTTCGAGTGGCCTAGCTCAGTCCATGAGCATTTCTAACTCTTTCTAGATACTTGCTGAGTGTAATTCACCTACTGAGCTGCTTTCAGAACATTTGTCTTCAAATCCCATGCAGCAGATTAATTCTCAGCCGCAGGTTCAATCAACAAAAGTCGTTGGTTGTCAAACAAGTGATATTCCCATGCAGACGACCTCAGTCTCTACCTTGCCTCAGTCCATGCAGACGTCTTCTTCCAAGCAAGTTCAGTCTACAGAAGGTGTTGTTTGTCCCATGGTTTGTAGTTCAGCCACTTCCGTACCCATGCATGCTTCTACTTCCATGCACCTGCCTTTCCCCAAGCAGGTAACGGTTCTTCTATCGAAGGAGTCTACACCTGTTTACTTCATGCGCACTCAGATTCCCATGGCATCCATGACATCATCACCCTTTTTCCATGCTTGCAGTCCTTTGAAATTCACGGGTCCCATTGTATTCCGAGACCACAACATTTCAGCTGATATGTTGGCTCATGAATCTGGCCTCAAGCCATCATCTCCTAAAGTTAATTCGGACTCCTCAGATTCAGCCCCATTAGGTCATCAGCCACTGGGTTCAGTACTTGTCACCAGATCTCAAGATATGGCAATTTTAACGGATGTGGTTCCGATCTTGATGGCTCTCCCAGAAATGGTTGAGACATTCGTCATTGGTGCTCAAATATCGCTACTTCTAGGTCTTCTTCGATTCCTCCGCATCGTGGAAATTTTAACAAGTAAAGTCAGTGGAGAAACAAGTTTAACAAGTTTAAATTAGCTCTCAGCCGACTTCTGATGTGCTCCGAGCCATGTGTAAAGCGTCAACGGTTTGATGGTCTAATGATATTGAACCGGAGGATCCACCACCGCAACACGACGCGGTTCTGGGATGGATATGAAGATTTTTTCTGCTCTGCGTAGCATTGCTTTTTGCTAGCCTGTTAGCATTTTAGTATTAGAGCGTTTTATTTCTTGCTATTATTTCTATTTTTGGTTGTTATATATATATATATTATACATTTGACAGTTAGTGGCTCTAGTCTTCTCTTTTTAACTTCAATTCCTTTTTCATTATTTCAAGGTTTTATACTATCAGAGAGATAATATTACGTAGGTTCTATTACTTTGTCTAATTATTCCAATTTCTTTATCTTCTTTTTAGAAAATAACTAGTATAGTACCTTAAGAAAATCTACAGGTTTGTTTAATTTTTGCTATCTTAGTGGAAAAAATTACAAAGTTATTAAATACAAAAAAATACATAACCGAATCTAAGTATCCGAAAATTATATATGTATACTAAAAGATGATAGATATTTGCAAAAAGAATATATGTAAAAATTAGAAGGGGATTTCAAAAAAATATTCAGATTCTTCATAAATTCTTGAAAAATAGCATAAAAGTAGGAATTTGTTTGGATAATATATAAAATATACTTACGCGACCAAAGTGATTGAGAAAGTAAATCTTTCTTCGAAATCGCTGAATGAGTAGATTCTATTTGTTTTGCAAACAAAAAATGCTTTTTCTAATATATACTCCAATCGATAATGCTTAGAAGATAAAGTTTCTTGCAGCAGTAATATGTTGCCAAAGATGGCGATTGGTAGAGGAGAAATAACGACTGTATAATAAATACGAGTGCCATTAGCATCAGAGTATAATTCAAGTATACTAGAGGCATGCAATGCCAATCCCTTCTACTTAAATAAATAAATATTACATGGTGATCTCTCTAATCTCTATGAGTTGTGTCGCAAGTGAACGTTGTAGTAGCAGCTAGTGGCAAGCGATGTTGTATCACATGAGGACTAATAAAGATGAATTAAGAAAATTAGTACAGTGATCCTAGTACTCAGATATCTAGGTGGATCAAATAGTTAATTGGTTGGTGGTTATCCTACTTACTATGTATCGAGACCCTTAGACAATATAGTAAGAGAATAACTAAATTAACTAGTGTCAACTACATAAACGATTAATTAATTGAAAAAATTACAAATGATAAAGAATTTCTTAGAATATAGATTTCAGAATTAACTACTAATACATATATATAACTATAATTGCCATGTCTTATTGTTATGGGGCACCGCAATTATGTATCTTAAGCCCCCTCATGAAGTGCCTAATGTAGGGATAATAAATAAAAGACAACCATCCTGGAAGTGCCTATAACTCCTAAACGAACATAGGAGTTACCCTGACAATATAATCTTACCCGTAGGTTTCTCGGTATATATATTGTGTTGTGTGATGATTAACCATCAATACCCTCACCTTTCGGTCATAGTATAGTTATGTGAGTCTAGAGTGCTAGGTTATATGATTAGTCTACCATACCATCAGTTAATTCTCAACAACATCAAATAACAACAAGAACATGTAATTGTAACATTCATATAAACACACATTTGTAATCAAAACCTAACCATAAGAGATTAAACGACTACTCCATAGAATAATGAATAAAAACTTGAAATTGCATAAATAACATCATTGTTCAACATGAATTAAAATAGATATCAAACAAGAGTCGGAATACTACAGTCACCGATAGAATCTTCGTTGTCTTCTCCGGCTCCTTGGCAACCTGGTCTTAAACAACTCTCTAAACTACAAACTTGCTGAAAACAATTATAAGAACTGCATATTTGACAAAACCTAAAGAAAACATATTTATAGGACTACACAATAGTAGGTAAATATGGGGATCAATTTCGATAAAACTCTCAAACACGTGTCAGCCGTCAAAACATACGGCACTTTGCACGACCTAACAACAAGGCTGTTCGGTCAAGCAAAAGCTCTCGTACGACCAGTTTACACTGTTGCAAGAAGCATGACCAACCACATGCATGTTTGGTTGAGCATATGCTCTCCATCTTCATCACTTTCACTCCTGTGAAGCTTGCACGACCAAACCACTTTCTTGTTCGGTCGAGCAAATGCTACTAATTTTTCTTCTCTTTTAACTCGTCTTTTGGGCTACTCCATTCCATTTCAGCATACCCAAAAGCTATTTTTGGCCCAATTTTTTTATTTCTTGAATCCAAGCCTTATTTTATTCGTATGGACTTGTGATTTCACCATTAACTCTAAAACCGAGTTGTTTTGTTCTGAAATCACTACAAAACCAACAAACATATGAAATCCACCGAACATTAGAAAATGTGAGTCAGAAGTGCTAATATACGCAATAATGCATTATTTTTAGCTATAAATATGCGCCTACAAATCACGTAGAACTTTAAGAGATTTCTTAGAGAAGGTAAGAATAATTATTTTATAACTGAATTTAATGATCTTAGTAATATATTTCTTATAAATTACCAAGGAAAACATTCTTACACTAGAAGCATTACTTATGTAGCAATTTTCGGCTCCCACTCGGCTCGGGTTTCTTGGATATTTCCCTTCCTTTCCCCCGACATCAAACTACTTTCTTGCTTTTCGTTCGAATATATGGTAGAATGGCTGGAATCCATTATGCTAAACTATCATTTAGCAATGCCAAAACCGGCTAATACCGTCGATCCTAATGTTGATCTCACTCTTGACGCGTAGCTTAACCTCATCCGCAATGTAATCACACCAAATGTTTATTGCAAAACAGATAGAGGAAATCTTTTGTCCATTTTTGTTTTCGGAACAGTTTATGACAATCAGTTGTATTGGAAACAACACCTTTTTTATTTAGTTTCGAGTTAGTGGAAGTGGTCCACTGTATTCTCAGAGGTGGATCTTAGTTGTTTGGCCGATACTTAATCCTCATTTGATCACTGGTCTCTGACCCAAAGGTCTCGGATATGAAGTTTCACCTATCGTTGTTTAAGGTCTATTTTCACGAACTCTTGCTTAGAGCGATGGACTTCGACTTTGAAAAAATTATAGGAGACAATATGGGTTCATTCTTGGAAGCCAGTTTTGATTCGCAGGGTTCACTTATTGGTAAATTTCTCCGTATCCGTGTCGACTTGGAAACAACCCTCATGTTAAAGAGAGTTATCACCATTCAATCCACTGGCAAGAAGATCCATTGTTATCTATAGTATGAGAGGTTACCAATTTTTCGCGACTATTATGGTCATCTAGGCCATGCAGATAGAGAATGTCTGATAAAGCCATTATGTGTTTCATCTGCTCTATAGGCTTTTCCTTATGAGTCTCATCTCCAAGTTTCTACCAACATAAACTCCTTCACCAATCCCCATCATCCCAGCCCTTGTCACTCTCCACATCGTCGACTAGCTTCACTAGCTCTCAGCTCGCCAAAATCTCCAGACCCCTCAAAACAGCATGCCTTATCTCTATTTTAGCCGAACACTCTTTCTCTGTGCATATTAACTCTCATCCTCTTATTAAAGTGACTCCCACCACATCTACTGCTCCACTTATTCCCCATCAGCCTGTCTCCGCCACTTTAATTTTTAGTGCCTTCCACTCATATTACGACTCATAATTCTACACCTGCTACATCTATTACTCCGCCTACTCTCTCGATTACTTAACTATATAATGTACCTATCTCTGCTAATTACCCAATGCATTCTGCCACCAAAAGATTTCGTCATCTCAAAACCTGCACAACAACTCCATTCTATATGTTATAGTTTCCAACCTTATTCCCAAAATTAAATTGGTGGATGAGGTTATCGATATTCCACCAGACTTTACATCACCTCTCCCCAAGAGTCGAAACCTAAATACACTCCCTTTCAAGCTCTAGAAGCTTCTCTTATCCCCACTTCTGATTTACAGCAGCATATCTCATCAGTGGAGACTAGCAATGAGGCATAGTCCCGTCGTTCCAAATGAATCTTCTAAGCTAGAACTATCGGGGCTTGGGGACCCTCGAACAATTCATGAGTGTGCGAGCTTGTTCGTACTAAAAATGCCACCCTCATCTTTCTATATGAAACAAAAAGTCCCCCATCTACCATCGAATATCTCAAGCAATAATTTTTCTTTCTTTAGGGCCTCTCAGGAGGCCTTCTCAATTATGGCATAAGAGTATGACTGTCTCGTTCTGGTTGATGCCAGCTAGGCACATTTGACGTTATGGTTAATTTTGATAATCAGATAAGATGGACCACTACGCAAAAAACCTTTTGTAACGGGGAGGTCGTACCCCTGCCGCCCTGAGTAGCCAAATTAAATCCCTAAAGTTAGCTCTTGCCTCGCTTCCTGCGAGAGTAATTACTCCAACTATAAAAAATCTAATTGCTGCGCTTCATGCTCATCTGGAACTTTTTCTTGATGAAGAAGTTGTTGCTTCAAAGTAGTGAGCCAATCAACATTGGCTTCGCGGAGAATATCATAATATCGGGTTCTTTAACACCCATGCTAGTATCCACCAAAAAATAAATCACATCTCTAACCTAAAAGACAAGAATGGCATTCTCTGTTATGATAAATAGTGGCTCTTGTACTTTTTTTATTTCCTTCTACGATTCTATCTTCACCACCCAGCCTGACTCCCATTCAGTTTGGGAGGCCCTAAGTTAAGTACGACCGCGACTTTCTAGCACCACATGTCGAATGCTAGTTGTTCCTTTCTCTAACGAGGAAGCGATGAGAGCCTTGAAAGAGATGTATTCCTATGAATCCCCCGACCCAGATGGTATGAGTTCTATTTCATATAAGAGCTTTTTGCAATTAGTGGGTCCTCGTATCACTAGATTTGTCTTGCATTTATTGAATTATAATTCTTTTGCGACAAATCTTAGTAGTACTCACATTGTTCTCATTCCTAAGATCAAATCCCCCTAGATGATATCTCAATTTCGTCCTATTAGTTTGTGTAATGTGGTTAAGCTTGCTTCTAAAGATATTGCTAACATGATTAGGCCGTGTTTTGATTGATTCTGAATTATAGTAAGATTTTTTTACCAAATTAACTGATTACTAATAATGTTTTAGTTGTTTATAAGAATCATTATCACATGACACAAAAACAAATTCTGGCTCTAGATTGCTTATGTCTATTAAGCCTGATATGAGTAAGGTTTTTGATCTGTTGAAATTGTCTTTTGTGTATGATGTTCTTGTTGCAATGGGCTTTCCCGATTCATTTTGCAACATAATTTTTGCTCTCTTACTCCTCAACGGGGTATCTGACAAGGGGATCCTATTTCCTCATTTCTTATTTATCATCTGTGTAGAGGTATTCTATTGTCTACTGCAGTATTTACAACTTTGCAACCAAACATATGGCATTAAAAATTCAGGAAGCGCCAGCTGTTTCGCAATTATTCTTTGTGAATGATACTATTCTTTTTGGAGAGGCTGCTATTGATGAGGCTCCGGCATTGAGATATGCCATCTCCCTCTATGAATCTGTGTCTGGGCAGCATACAAATTATGATAAGAGTGGCATTCTTGGCATAGGGGAGGTTTCCTCTCATAAAAAATATCTGGGCCTTCCTCCGTTGTTGGCCGAAAGAACAAGGAGTTTTCTGCAGGCATAAAATATCACATCCTTTAGTGTGTTTCTTGTTGGAAGGAGATTCATCTCAACAAGGCACGCTAGGAAGTTCAAATTAAGCCTGTTATCCAAGCAATGCCAACTTAATGTTTTATTTTCGCATCCCTGGATATATAATTCATGACCAGGATGCTTATGCCTAGTCGTTTTCATGGGGTGATGTTGGTGATTCTCAAAAGATTAGATGGGTGTCTTGTGGCATTTTACCGCAACAGAAGTCTTACGGGGTCTTGGATATAGGAACGTCAAGGTATTCAACTTGGCATTGCTTGGTAGGCAAGTTTGGTGCCTATTGACCCTTCCATCTTCGCTACCCGCTAGGGTCTTGAGGTCAATTATTATCTGAATATCTCCTTCCTTGATGCTTCACTAAGTTCTCGACCCTCTTATGTATGTACAAGTATTTTTTTGGGTCACGTAGTTGTTCTTCGAGGTTGTAGGCGTCTCATTTAAAGTGGTTAATAAACTCGTAATTAAGAGGATCAATGGATTCCTTCTTTGACTAATTTCTACCCCCGATAGTCCTCTAATATCCTCTCCAATAATTCACTTGTGAGCTATCTCTTTCACAATACTGTAGGTTCTTGTGATGTTTCTCTTGATCGGGCTACTTTCTTGCCTTAGGACGTAGCTGCTACTCTACGGATTCCCCTTTGGCATTCTCATGGTCATGATTGGTGGATTTGTCATTTTGGGAGATCAAAAAACTTCTCTAACAAAGCCTCTTACTTGCATATCATATCTAATACCAAATTCTATTTGTGCGTACTCTTGCCTCTTCGAGCAACGATCCAAACCCCCTATGGAAGAAGATCTAGAACTTTAAACTATCGGCCCGCTTACTTCATCTCCTATGGTGTTGTTATACATCTCCTTTGCCCACATCTGAGAATCCCACCCAACCCCATGGTGCTATTGACCCGATTTGTCCATTCTATTCTAGCAATGATGTATCCACAACATACATTTTCTTCCTTTGTTTGGAAACGTCGGCAGTTTGGCATCAGTGGGGTTATCTAGATTTAAATGGAAATTCTATCAACCGTGGTTTAAGCTTTGGGTTAGAGATTTTTTTCTATGCGATGATCTGCATCTCATCCCTATTTCGCAAAATTTTGGATGTAATTTGGGATCAAGAAAATAGATATAATTTATTGGAGCTCGTAGTGATCCGACTATTATTGTAATGATCACATCATGTTCTTGAATGCTTTCATTAATTTAGGTGCATGACCTAAACACTTAGCTTTGAATTTTGACGATCAGCTTCGCTACTTACCCACTGAACATGACTGCCATGTATTTTTTTATGGTGTGATATCTTTGTCGCAAAATGGGTGTTTATATTTATGTTGCGGATGGTCAATTTATAATGGCTACTGCTAATCTCTTTCTGGGGATTGTTCATGATGAACTTTCTAAGTTCCTCACTCTTCGAGATGCCCTTTCCCATGTGGTTCGACTCAGTTTGACTGCCTTTTGTTTATTGGGGATTCTACTTCTGCTATTAATGAACCGATGGACAAAAAGGCTTGCTCCTCTTAGTGTTCTTTACTCTGCTAGCTATCAAGGATGTATTGCAATGATTCTCGTGTCGTCGACTCTTTTGGATTAGTAAAACTGGAATTTACTGTGTCCATCTTATTGTCCAATTTGCTAAAACTACTTTGCTTTCGTCCACTATTTGGTGCTCACTGCTTTCCTTTTTATGTGATCTCAGTGCTGGCTAATTCCAACTATTCAATTAAATCTTCCTTTTAAAAAAACAAAGATAACCAATAAAGTGTTTTTACCAATTCATGCCCCCACTTCCAACCACCCACACACACACCATCATCCTGCTCAGTCCCCCTAATCCAGTTTTTTCTCACATATTTTTTTATTAATGCGTTCACCCCACCCCACCCCATCCCATCCCCACTCCACCCAACCCCAAGCCAGTCTTTTTTCTGCTTTTCTTTCCAGCGTTTTGACCCTACTCAACTAAGACAACTCCCCACACCCCCACCACTTATAGTCTACCCCATGCCCCTACTTCTTAATTTATCACTGTGGTACTATTGCCACGACATGCACTTATCTTGATAAATGCCACGACAAGTACATGCCACGAAAAGTACGTGCCACGAATCGTACCAGGATACATATTTACAAATTTGTATAATTTTAGTCTTTCTTAGTGTCGTGAAACTATTATCATGAATCGTGCCACATATGCCACAATATGCACTTATCGCGAACCGTTGCAATAATGCCACGATAGTAAGAAAGGTTAAAATTATAAAAATTTGTGTCATGTGCATATATTTTCAAATATACATGGTAAGTGTTTGTCGTGGCACATATAACACAATCAATTGTCAAGTTAGTAAGAAAGTCTAGACTATACAGATGCGTGGCAAGTGAGTATCGTCACAAATGTATCACCATTCGTGGTAAGTGTGTGTACTGCAAGAATTTATGGCAAGTACATGTTATGGCACGATTTGTGGTAATGCATGTCGTGGCACAATTCATGTAAAGTTTACATCGTTGAGTGGGGGTTTCGAAAAAACCCAAAATGAAAAACTGCAAAAAAATAAAATAAAAAAAAAAAGAAAAAACAAACATTAAAAAATGATTTATTGGGGACGGTGGGACAGGGTCATGGGTCAGGGTAAGCGTGAACAACGAGTGGTGTGGTTGGGTGAAATCAGTATTAAAAAAAAAAAGCTTTTAAAAATCTGTAAAAAAAGACTAGCTTAGGGATGAGTAGGGGTGGGTTGGGTTACAGGTCCCAAGGGCAGGATGGTGGGGGAAGTAGGCTTGTCAGTTGGGGGAGGGGGGTAGGAGGCGATATTAATGTTGGGGTTGGAAGAGAGGTTTGCATTGGAAGATTGGAGATGTGATATCTATTACGTAAGGGATAAAATAGATATTAGAGATTTACTTTGTTAGTTATCCAAGAAAGAAAGGGAAAAACTAAAATTTATATATTTTTACAATTTTTATAGTAAAATTTATAGAAATGGTCATTCAAAATTTTCTCCCAAATAAGAAAGTCTTTGTAATTTAGTAATCCTTGTTGGCAAGGAGTAACTACATATATACGAAAATAAATATTGAACATACGTCTTCCTTATTTTATAAAATTAGCATTTTTAAAAATAAATAAATATTTCTTATGTTTACAATAAATTTAGCGTCGATCTTTTTTTAAAGAATATTTTGAACCAGAATTTGAAAATAAATGGACTTGTTTATGAATATATGATACACATATTATATGAAGTGCAATATTACTCCAATTTTACACAAACATAGAGCAATCTCTATCAATTTTGTTTAGTGTATTAATTGTAGTATTCAATAAAATAAAGCAATATTAACTTAACATAGTTTAACTAATTTATCTTCATCGTAAAATGCAATAGTTTGACATTTTTTCTTATGAGATTCCAAGTTTTATGAATCGAACACAAACTCTTGAATGGATAAAGTATTATCTTTTTAGGAAAATAATATATCTATTACTCGAATAAACCATTTAAAATATATATTAGAGGTTTACCTTGTTAGTTATCCAAGAAAGAAAGGGAAAGACTAAAATTTATATATTTTTACAATAAGGCTAGATTAACAATAAAAGTTGTAGAAATCGTCATTCAGAATTTTCTCCCAAATAAGAAAGTCTTTGTAATTTATTAATCCTTGTTGGCAAGGAATAAAATAAATATATACGAAAAGTATTAAATTACATATTTCCTATTTTATAAAATTAGTATTTCTAAAAATTAAGAAATATTTCTTATGTTTACAATAAAATGGAGTAAATACATTGTTTAAAACCATAAAAATGCTTTTAGATGTTGGAACAACAAATGTTATTTTCACAAAGTCCACAAATGAAAACTATAAGACCTCTTAATACAAATTACGCCCAACACCATGTATGGAATCACATAGAAAAAAATAAAATAAAATAATATTGATACTTTACTACAAAAAATGGAAATTAAGAAAGTTGTAGGCTACCTAGAAGAATATAATTCCAGTCAAATCATCAAGATCTTTAAGCAATTTCTTCACCATAATCTCATTCTATAGATTCTTATACTGATCTTTTTTTTTTTTTTCTCTTTTTTGATGAAACCAACACAACAGAGAAAAGTATACTTGCGGGAGAAATTGTGAGATACTCATCACAAAAAGAATTCTTGGTACAACGTGGAAATCAAGCAAAACAAAAAAAAAAAAAAAAAAAAAAAAAAAAAATCTAATGTGCAACTTAAAAATAAGAATGATAAAATGTTAATTTTGAAGCAATGTAGCGGTGGCTGAATGAGGTTTGCAGTGAACCGAGTTGCCACTACTTACATAGTCTACTTTTTTCTTTTCTTTCCTTACTTATCCTCACTTCTCTCTTATCTTACTTATATTTTCCATTCAACCCTTACTCTTTTACTCATTCATTGGAGTCATGTAGAGGAAGAGAAACTCGTAGGATATTCTAAACAGAAACTCACATGCCCTTATGGTGGCGCATTTTTACTAAACATAAGTAAAATGAATAATTAAATAATAGGTTAACCCATTTCCATAGTTAAGCTGTGGAGATTAACTGGTGGAACCGTCCGTGTGTATTCTCGCTTCAAATGTAAAAAACTAGTTATTATTAAAATGTTAAACTATTTCTTAATTAGCTATGTTTACGTTATTTATCAATTTTGTTGATTATCTAATATCATGTAAGGGTTATATTGTATGCTTTTAAGTGTTGTTTTGTATGTGAACTGTTTCTTGCACTTTATTGAATGAGAATAAATTATCATTGTTTGCTTTAAGTATTATGAATGTTATATATATTTATTGCATAATGTTTGAATACTTTACATTGTAGACGATGTGGTGTGTAGTAGATAACAGAAGATTACACTGTCGGTTCCTTATAATAAGTATAAAGATTCACAACTTAGATGGAGTTGAACAATCCATTGATACAAGTTGATGTGTAAGGCCCAGATTGGTTTGTTAAATAGGTAGTATTATAAATAAAAAAAAGAAAAGAAAAGTGCGAATAATGTGGAGACCATAGGACGGTCACTCACAAAAGGCAAACTAAAAACCTTTTCATGTCACAAGTCGACGGATAAAGGTGTACAGAATGATATAAGCAAAGGCAAGAACAAGCCAATATGATGCAATGAATAGAACTGTCTTCTGGTGTGCTACAGATACGAAGCACCTTGCCCTATGTCACGAAATCCAAGCATGGGGGAAATCCAACACTCCTCACATCGGTGTGAGTCCAAAATCCCTGGGAAGATTTCAATGCATTAGCTTGTAGCTGTCAAATCTGTAAGCACAACCAAATGATGTATCCCAAAACACGGCATACGCAAAGCAACCCTGCTAAAAACAATGGAGGGACTGCCTCCAAACAAAACCCGGGATTACCGAGCGAAAGCATTGGAATTGTAGTCAATTCCAAGAAATCCATCAAATACCAACACATGGTCATGACATGTAGCCAACCCTGCTAAAAACCAATGGAGGGACTGCCTCCAAACAAAACCCGGGATTGCCGAGCCAAAGCGTTGGAATTGTAGTCAATTCCAAGAAATCCATCAAATACCAACACATGATCAAAAGCTGCTGCGAGGCCCCCCGCCTGTGACCATGGAGCGGGGGTTGAAGAATTCTACCAGTGCCTTAAAATCCAAAATTCCAAAATTCCAAACGCTGATGGAAATAGTTCACAAACAGTTTTTCAATACAGGTCTCCCATACAGGTCTTCAATGTGAAAAAACAGATCATCGAAAAATCACCATGTCCATGACAGCCCCATGGTCAACCGTAATAAACAATCAGCCGCCTGTATACACGAAGCAAACTGAAATGATGAAAAATATGCAGACTCACCATATCATAACAAATAAAAGCATCAAGGATAGATCAGCAAAATCTGCGAATAGGCTGGAAGCCAAAGTGGGTAAGCTCCGAAGCTCAGAAAATGACCCGATACACTCACACCAGCGAATCTGCTGGTCTACTGAATAAAGCATGGAGGAGCCTAAGGTGAGTTCGTGAAGAGGCCTGCGCACCGTAGCTCGGACATGGACTCAGGGATTGAGTTCACACGGCAGACTCAAGAGTAGACTCACTGAGTTGAAAACACAGACTCAGAAGAATGCCCTGAATGTTGGGGCCAATCATCTGGTAGTCGGCGGTGCCGCTCAAGATTCGCATGACCCAATCTGTAACGGTCGCCAAAGGACGGGCTCAAGGAAACTCAGAAAAATCACCAGATTGGTGCCGCCATAGATGCGGCAGTTCCGTCCATGGCTGGCAAAGGCTTTGACCAGAATCTGCGATCAGTTGCTAGTTGCGCCATAGCTGGTCTGTAGACTCGTGGGAGCATCACCAGGGGCGCCGCTATAGGAACTGCAACCCTTCCCAGGTGGGTCTGCATCTACCTTGCAGATTCCAGGGGAACAACTGAGTCGCGCAATCGTGCAAAAAAGAAACAGATCCAGAGCGAGAATGGATCTGGTTATCAAAGAGAAGACACCATTGAAGAGTCGCTCCAGTGTCCTTCCATGGCGGATCGGCGAACATGACCACCGGATCGACTTCGTGAAATGAATCAAAAGACCTTCCAAATCTGCAAGAATGGCTTCGTGAAAGACTCTCGCAACGAAGCTCGCAATCTGCAAGCGCCAGATTACTCTGTTTGATGGAGAAGAAGATAAATCTGCAACCTGGGCTCCCATGGAAGGGCGAAAAGTGAAAGAAATTTGGACAAAGATGATGTATCGAGATGAATAAGTAGATGCAGCGCCATCATTAATAATTATTTGTCCAAAAAGCATATATAAAACAAGAACAGTTCTTCGAGGAAAATATTGAAATACGAAACCAAAAATAAAAACTGGATAGATATCAACGGAAAAGAAAAAAAATGAATATGGAAAACAAAAAATAACGAAGGAACAAAGGTATGGCCGGCGGCTGCAGGCGGCAACAGCCGCCGGCCAAGGAGGGGAAGCCTTGTTTTTACTTGAGTGTAGAGAGAGGAGAGAGCGTTGGTAGAGAGAGGAAAATGATTTGCTGCGTGTATATTCAAGTCTTGACATGCCCAGATTGGTTTGACCAAGAGATTACACTAGTGCATTTGTTGCACTGAATTGGACCAACATCGAGATAATTTTTCTAGACTTACTTGAAGGAAAAATTAGATCTCAATGGTCATTGTTTTCTTAATTTCTGTCACTTAATTGGGATTCTATATAATTAATTAATGTTGCTTTGATTTATTATGGGTAAAGAGTCATTGGTACTCAATACTCTATATTTTGGGCAATATTATTAATATATGACAGATTGCTAAATTAATACAGAAAATCGTGTCTTGGTAAAACAAGTTGATTATGTCCCCTTGATGGGCTCAGAATGTATATCATATCAAACCTGTACAAGGAATTAACTTCCGGTATGATAATAAAGTTGAGATGTTTGTTCTCAAGGAATAAAAGATATTATTAATTAAAGCATTTAGTAGCTTAAATTAATTAATGGACATTGAATCTTAAACACGGGAAAAATAATTAGGAGCCGTATTAAATCTATAGTGAAATGAATTAGTATTAATGGGCTAGAATAATATTGTGGCTCAATATGGATATCTAGGCCTATTGGGAGGCCCAATCCTATATCTTCTAAAGACCCCTTGAGTAGCCCAATAGAAGGCCATTAACTAAAAGGATAAGATTAATGAAAAGTAGGAGATAAGGAAAGAAAAGATATGGAAGAATCTAATTCCCTAAGGGATCAGGATTTATCCATATTTTCCTCTCCCAAGTGGGAGAGGATTTCCTAATCCAAAAAGGGGGCAGATTTCGGTCCCTATCCCCTATAAATAGGGGACAAATCTTGGTCCCCATATGCCATAAGATATGCATAAGTGAGTGGGTATTTTTCTAGAAAATTAATTCTTTCATTGAGAGTTATAAAGTTCATTTGATTGCCCACCGAATTGGCGAGCTTGGACTTAGGGAATACTCAAGAAGATCTTTGGGTTGAAAGATTAATTCTTCTCAACGGTGTCTCTTCGATCCGAAGGTAAAATACTGTAATCTCTTAGTTCCGCATGTTTATGGCCTATTGTATGATAGCCTGGATTCAATTACATTAATTATATGATTTAATCGTTCATATCATTGTTATTTGTTTGATTATTGAAAATAAAAATTCAAATTACAACCCAAATAGATCCTTGACACAAATCCCCGATTCCCCAACAATTGGTATCAGAGTCATTGATTTGGGCTATGTAGTTTTGAATTTAATTTTCAAAAATCAAATTTACGTCTATTGAAATTGGATAGTAGAACTGTTAGATCTGTTTTGCAAAAATCAAATTATCATGGTTTTTATGTATGTTTTTAATTCATGCTGGATTGAATGTATTTTTTTATCTGATTCGTTCAGATTCGTTTTTCTCGTGAGAAAATCCACGAGTAGATTAGGTTTATTTTTATGTAATAGATTAGTCTAGATGTTAGAAATATTTTTTGTAAATAATTGTAACGGATCAAAGACGGATGAAAAGAATTGGAGCGGTGTGAAGTGAAGGATGTTCAGCACTAGGAGTGTCGCGCCTGCGACAGCGCGTCACGCCTGCGACGGGTGGTCTGGACTACAACATGTTCTCCGCCAAGGGAGTCGCGACCGTGATAGTGAGTCGCACCCGCGACGGGTGCTGTGCGACATAGGCTATGCGACTAGTTTTTTAAGGCCCATTCTTCAAAAAGATGGGTTTCTCGTTTCAAAACGGGAAAATTAGACCATATAATTGGATTAATTGTCTAATATGTGTTTAATTTATGTTTTGTTTTACTTTGTATATGAGGAACCTAGAAAATCTCATTGATCAAAATTACTAAATGTTTTAATTTTAATTTATTATGGATAATAAATTAATTAATGACCTCCATAACTGATTTATTAAAGTGAATTTTTTGCTACGCATTGGCATTCGCCTTTCTCCCTAACGGATATGCCAAAAACGAGTTCACTAGAATAAATTTCGTAAGATAACTGTTGTTTATTTTAAATGGCGATATGACCTTCCCAACGAAGGTTTATACAAAATTGAGTAATAATCCTGTGTTAAGTTATGGTTAATACTTAGATATAAAATTGATAAAATTTACTTCCCCACGAAGCCCTTGTAAATTTTATATGGCCAAAGAATAAGCCGGCTATTAATTTATGAATTAAAGGTTTGTGACTGTTATGTATTAACCTACTTAAATGTATTTAAGTAAACGTTCACACTCAACGTGCTTGCTTAAATTTTTTTAAGATGTTAGCTGATGCATGTAAATATCGTTTTGTGAGATTTTAATATAACACATGTGATCAAATTGTGATAATGTTTGTGTTAATTGGATGTTAATATGAATATACGTTTTATTCTCAGTTCAACATGCCAAACTTTAATCCAGTTTTTAACATATTCAAAGAAAATAAATTAGAAGGGGAGAATTATGTAGATTAGAAAAGAAACGTATTGATAGTCCTGACTGCTGAAGGACACAAGTTTGTACTTGATGAACCTGGAACAACTGAACCTACGAATGAAACTAGTGATAAAGATAGGGAATATCATAGGCAATGGTTGACATCCGATAAATTGGATAGGTGCACTATTCTGGCTTTAATGTCAGATGTGCTGAAATACCAACACCAGGGCATGGGAACCGCTGCAGACATTATGATGAACCTTAATGAACTCTTCTCTCACCAGAATCGTATGGCTAGACAGATGGCCATGCGCGATTTGTTGTCGCAGAAAATGGCTAAAGAGACGCCCGTAAGGGATCACGTTCTCAAAATGATGGGATACCTTAACAAGCTTGAGATTCTTGGTGCTGATTTTGATGTGGATACCGAAGTCGATATCATACTCCAATCTCTACTGAAAAGTTTTAAGCAGTTTAAGCTAAACTATATCATGAATGGTCAAGCAGAGATGCTTATGGGGCCGAGAAGCGAAGTGACATGTCGGTTTCTAACCTAGTGCTCTGCAAGTGTACGGATGTAGGTGTAGTAACGATTATCAAGGTCGATCCCACAAGGAATAGTTTAGGTAGTTTGATACCTCAATACTCTAGGAATGTCCTAACTAGATACTAAGTTGTAAAAGGTTGATTTTACTAATTAAAGTACTCAATTAAATATAACTTCAAACTTAGGAAACACAAAGAACTAACAATCAAGGAGAATAGGTATCCTAGGGCTTCGATTTCAGGATATTAATTCAATGTGAATATAATTAACCTATAGATTTACCAATTCTAGTGTTTATTAGGCGGCACGACAATAATCTAATCCTTCTCTCGAAGCGATTAAACTGTTGATTAATTAAGCTAATTACCCTCTCGAGTCAATTAAACCTAATAACTCCCAAACGATCCTAAGCCACGGCCTACACATTCATAGACAATTGCGCTCTATGTTCTAAGTCTGATAACGATTCCTTCCTCTCGAAGCGGAATTGTTAAACTAAATTACTAAATCTGGGTGATCAAGCTAAATTCAGTTTTAAGCACAAACACAGAGATAAAACAAATAAAGAACGGAATTAAATAGATTAAATCATAATCAAACCATTGTCATAAAAATCCCTACTTTCTAACCCTAGGACACGAATAGCTTAGCTACTCATGCCTAGTAATAATCCAATACAAAATTCTAATAAAAACATTGTAAGAATTAAAACTAAGAAACGAATAATTAAACCCGGATAAATCCGTCTCGATGATCTTCGTCTTCCTTGTCCTCCAAGATTTCTTCTAGGTGGAATAATGTAATTGATGTTCTTGATGTTTTTCCTAGAGCTTGAGGTCCTTTTTATAGAGTTGGGGACGAATCTTTGAGAAGATAGGCTCAAAATCCTATTAGGAAATCAAATCCCCTATTAAACAGGATTTCTCTTATCGGCAGCCTTTTTGACACGGCCGTGTTTCTTAAGTGACAGGGCCGTGTTGCTTTACAATTCCTCCTTTTCCAGCAACAATTTGACACGGCCGTGTTGCAATTGTGACGCGGCCGTGTTCTGTTCCAGAGCCGTTTTGAACGTTGTGCACCACTTTTGACACGGCCGTGCTGAAGGTTTGACGTGGCCGTGTCGGTTCTTGCATCGTTTTGCTACTGGACCGGTTCAGGCCGGTTCGGACCGGTTTGGACCGGTTCTTGGACGGTTTTCACTCTTTTGGGCCGATTTTCACTCTATTTGACTTGTTTCTTCTTCGAACTTCATCCAAATGGACTAAAAATACCTAGTTAACTTTAAAACAAGTCGAAACACATCAAATGGCCCAAATATTATAAATATAAATAAGTGCCGGTCAAATACGCACGTAAATGATATAAAATATGATCCTAAATCGACCTAAATACATGCATAAGTAACGTGTTATCAAAATCCCTAAACTTAAACTGTTGTTCGTCCCGAACATCATACAAAAAGACACAAAGAATACAAGTGATTATGCATCTGTTTAGGGCGACTAGATGATGAATTTAGTTTCAGTCTGATTTTTCTTAAAACAACTAGGCAACACAATTCACTTGAGCATATGTGATAACGCGAAAATCAACTAATCTCGAGACCTTGAACTTTCGAATTATTCAACCCTCACCGGATAAGTGTTTCACTCCTCTCTCAAGTGTTTAGGCTAAAATAATTTCCACTCATATTGAATTAAATGCAAAGTCTACCATATGCTTGCCAATCGTCTAAACTAGACCTCGTACTTGATACGTGTGACAAAGGATCAAAAAGGTCTTTCTTTTGGTTGTAATGTGGGCTTAAGGTAAGGTGGGATACATTTGGATATAAGTGACTATTCATTGGACTAATCAAGTTACATCTAACTCGACTACCCTTCAATATAATCACTCAGCCTCACTCTTCAAATTTCAGCAAATCACCCTGCAAAGTGACTTCTTCACCTTCAAAAGTCCGTACAACTTAAGTGCTTTTCATTTCTGTGGGTACCACATCTTTGGGACTACCCGACTGTTCTAATCAAATTCACAATTTAAGCACTTTATTTCCTAGCCTCTCCTCTATAATACTAATAATAACAACTTTTCTCTTTTTTTTCTCTTCTTTTTTTCTTTTTGTTTTCTTTTTCTTTTTCTTTTTCTTTTTTTTTTCTCTTCTTTTTTTCTAGGAGAGGCCATTCTTCGTTTTTCACCTATCACTTTTCTCTTATTTCCTTTATCTTTTGAAAATATCCCTACTTCCCATTCCTTCCCACAATTTGTTCACCCAAAATTCCTTCCAATTCTAATCCCTCTAACTTGATTAATCCAATTAGGGTCAAAAGAGTTAAATCAAAAGGTTTCGGCTAACATTGTTAGGTTATGAATAAATAAGGCTATAAGGCTCAAGTGGGCTAACTAGGGACAAATTTTTTTCGATTATGGTTCAAAGGCAATTTTCATGGTTCGAACAAATAGGCTTAAACAAAGGCAATTCATCATCCATCTTTCCCTGTTGTTCTCTTTTTATTTTCACTTGTTACCTTTTTCTGGGTTTTTCTCATTCTTTCTGACTCTAAAAACTAAAAACAAAACTCCTAAACCACAACATGGAAACGATATGCAATCAAACTTGGGCTCACATACCCGATAACACCAATTGAAACAATAAAAATTAGCACAATGGGCACACGGACCCACAATTAACAGCAAAAGACTCGAACAATCAACTAACAGTAAATCAAAACTAGAAATATAGCTGCCAAGACGTCCCACGGTCTACCCCCTCCCCCAAACTTGGCTGAAAGCCAATGTTTGGAGGAAAAACGTGGTACGCCTTGATGCTAACTTACAAATCGTTGTTATGACGGCGGCGTTTTGAAACCCCTACGAGCTCCGAAATCGTGCCATTTTGCTCCTACTGAATCTTGGTTCGGCCGTCTCCGCATCACGCTCTGAATTTTTGCATCTTTTTCTGCTAAGGTAATGATGCGGCCGTGTTGAAGGTTTGATACGGCCGTGTCACAGTTGAGCCAAAATTGCTTTTCTGGGTCGCTTTTGACGCGGCCGCGTCCAGCATGTGACGCGGCCGTGTTGCTTTACAGCGTTGATTCACGTTTTGAGAAGCCTTTTGACGCGGCCGTGTCAATTGTGTGACACGGCCGTGTTGCGTTGGAACCATCTTAACGCGGCCGCGTCCAGCATGTGACACGGCCGTATTGCATTCCAGTGCTAAAAACACTTTCTAGGTGCTTTTTGACGCGGCCGTGTCCATAGTGCGACACGGCCGTGTTGCATCTTCTGCTCCTTTTAACGCGATTTTTTCGTCTTTTCGACCCCCGTTTCTTGCAACACTCGTCCATGTTGATTCCTAAAAACATAAAACACTAAAACACACGTAAAACATAAAATTAACGCAATAAAAATAAACATAAAATGATAAACATCGGGTTGCCTCCCGACAAGCGCTTTGTTTTACGTCTTCAGCCGGACGTCCTTTTCCTATCAACCTTTTTCTAGCCACCCCGAGTTGGATGTTTTCTGAACACTTAAAGAGCTATTTGGGACATGAGGATTTTCTACAGCAGCTTGGGTAGTATAAACAATGCTACAATTGTGACTACCCCTTAGACCCGACTTATGTATTTTGAGTGTGATTGTTTCGTTTTGAACACGAAAAATCAACTCCCCTTTAGGTACATCTATTAGTGCTTCGCTAGTCGCCAAGAAGGGTCTTCCTAAGATAAAAGGAAATTCATCATTCCCTTTCATGTCGACAACTAAAAAATCACTAGGGAATTCAAAACTTAGCACTCTCACCACTACATCCTCTGCTACTCCCAACGGCATTAATGAAGATCCATCCGCCAATTTGATAGTAGTAAAGGACCTTTTAATTTCCCTTAATCCTAATTGTCTATACTGCTTAAGAGACATCAAATTTATGCTAGACCCTAAATCACACATGACATTATGAAACTCATGACTACCAATTGAGCAAGAAATAGTAAAACTCCCTGGATCTTTTGCTTTTTTTGCTCTTCTCGGTTTCATGCTTGTGGTTGCGTTCTTTTTGGGCCTGCTCGGTTTCTTCTTCGTCGTCTCTTTTCCATCCTTCCTCTTCTTGGTTTCCTCTTTATCTTGGATTCTCTCCTTTAGTGGTTCCTGTTTCACAACAACAGCACTAGATTCCTCTAAAGGGTTAAGGTTAGCGAAGAATGAATTTTTAAAACAAAAATCAAAAGACTCATCAAGAATAGGATATGAACTTTTCTTATCTATGATTGTATTGACCTCCTTCTTCTCAATGTTTTTGACTTCCTCGCTTGATTTCTTCGCTTCATGGTCCTTCATGCTTTCCTCATGCTCCTCTAGCTTCACAATATTGCAGTGCTCCTTCGGATTAACCACTGTATCACTCGGATATTGGCCTTGCTTGTGTTGAGCTCCTACTATCTTTATCAGTTGGCTCATGTTTGATGACAATTCACCAATGCTAGCTTGAGTCTGCACCAATGTGTTCTCGAGCCTCTTGATGTCCGCCCCTTTCCCAGTGATATGCTTGTTTAGCTCCATAAATTTTCCGTCTACTTTCTTCTCCAACTGAGCTAACTTTTCATCATACTTTTCAAATTGTGACTGCGCAATCTCTTCTTGTGATGGTTTCTTACAGTCATGGATCATGCCATTTGTAACAGCAAATCCGGGTGGCGGATTAAATGTATTTTGCGCGTTCCCATATGAAAAGTTCTGATGATTCTGATTCTGAGGGTACTGATTGTACCGAGGCTGGTTATTCTGGAAATTGTTGAAGTTTCGTTGATTCACAAATTTTACTTCTTCAACTTCTTCCGGACCCCCTGGCTGTTGTGCTAACGTCAGATTAGTTAGCAAATTCACCTGGCTCGTCAATGCTGTTACTTGTGCTGTGAGCTTTTCAATTGGCTCATTATTGACGGGCTCGACTTTTTGGACACTGGCTATCCTCTTTGGCATGTTTCTCTCATTCGACCATTGGTAGCTCGTTCTGGCCATAACGTCCAGGATTGAGAATGCCATCCTTACTGACTTCTCCATCAAACTTCCACCCGCAGCTGCATCCACTTGGTTTCTAGTCGGTGCAAGTAAACCATTGTAGAACTTGCACACTTGCTGCTTCTTGGTGAACCCGTGTTGAGGGCAACTCCGGATAAGATCCCGGAATCGCTCCCAAGCCTCTCCGAATGGCTCCTGGTCCAATTGCTTGAACTGGTTGATCTGGTTCTGCAGGTCGAGCATCTTGCTTGGTGGAAAGTACTTCAACAGAAAAGAAGTACTTAAGTCTTCCCAATCTCTGATATCCTCCAGCGAATTGCACCACTGTAGTGCTCTGTCCTTCAGTGAGAAAGGGAATAGTCTCATCTTGTCCTGCTCGTGTAGCACATGATTGATCTTGATTGTGTCGGCCAGTCTGCGAAACTTGATCAGATGCGCATTCGGATCCTCCAAAGCACTTCCCCCCATACTGGTTTTGCTGCACTATATTGATTAGTGCAGGCTTCAGCTCGAAATTGTTGGCATTGAGTGGTGGAGGTTGTACTCCTCCTGCCTGCTGATTTGGACTGGGCTTCAAGCAGTCGCTAATAGGAGTGTCATCTTCATCGCCTGCAGTTGGGTCTATCTGAATTGGTCCGCGCTGCTGTGGCTGCAGCTGGGTCTATCCGAATCCGGATGATGCCATGAACAGAGTACTGACAGCTCTGGCACGCTTGGATGATCGAGTCACTACTATCTCAGACGCGAAATTCCTTCTAGTTCGGTGTCTACGAGCTGTCGCTTCAATTTCTGGATCGAAAGGAAGAAGAGTTTCTTTCCCTTTTGATCTGGTGAGCATACGAAGCCTGAAAACACCAAAAACAAGAACTACCGCGTAATACAAAAATTAACCCAAAAATCAAAATGAAAATTAAAATTAAAATTACTAAAAAAATAAAATCTAGTCTAGTTTCCTCCTATCTTTCAAGATAAAAACTAAGCGCTAAATCCTATTCCCCGGTAACGACGCCAAAAACTTGACACGTCGGTTTCTAACCTAGTGCTCCGCAAGTGTACGGATGTAGGTGTAGTAACGATTATCAAGGTCGATCCCACAAGGAATAGTTTAAGTAGTTTGATACCTCAATACTCTAGGAATGTCCTAACTAGATACTAAGTTGTAAAAGGTTGATTTTACTAATTAAAGTACTCAATTAAATATAACTTCAAACTTAGGAAACACAAAGAACTAACAATCAAGGAGAATAGGTATCCTAGGGCTTCGATTTCAGGATATTAATTCAATGTGAATATGATTAACCTATAGATTTACCAATTCTAGTGTTTATTAGGCGGCACGACAATAATCTAATCCTTCTCTCGAAGCGATTAAACCGTTGATTAATTAAGCTAATTACCCTCTCGAGTCAATTAAACCTAATAACTCCCAAACGATCCTAAGCCATGGCCTACACAGTCATAGACAACTGCGCTCTATGTTCTAAGTCTGATAACGATTCCCTCCTCTCGAAGCGGAATTGTTAAACTAAATTACTAAATCTAGGTGATCAAGCTAAATTCAGTTTTTAGCACAAACATAGAGATAAAACACATAAAGAACGGAATTAAATAGATTAAATCATAATCAAACCATTGTCATAAAAATCCCTACTTTCTAACCCTAGGACACCAATAGCTTAGCTACTCATGCCTAGTAATAATCCAATACAAAATTCTAATAAAAACATTGTAAGAATTAAAACTAAGAAAAGAATAATTAAACCCGGATAAATCCGTCTTGATGATCTTCGTCTTCCTTGTCCTCCAAGATTTCTTCTAGGTGGAATAATGTAATTGATGTTCTTGATGTTTTTCCTAGAGCTTGAGGTCCTTTTTATAGAGTTGGGGACGAATCTTTGAGAAGATAGGCTCAAAATCCTATTAGGAAATCAAATCCCCTATTAAACAGGATTTCTCTTATTGGCAGCCTTTTTGACACGGCCATGTTTCTTAAGTGACACGGCCGTGTTGCTTTACAATTCTTCCTTTTCCAGCAACAATTTGACACGGCCGTGTTGCAATTGTGACGCGGCCGTGTTCTGTTCCAGAGCCGTTTTGAACGTTGTGCACCACTTTTGACATGGCCGTGCTGAAGGTTTGACGCGGCCGTGTCGGTTCTTGCGTCGTTTTGCTACTGGACCGGTTCAGGCCGGTTCGGACCGGTTTGACCGGTTCTTGGACGGTTTTCACTCTTTTGGGCCGATTTTCACTCTATTTGACTTGTTTCTTCTTCGAACTTCATCCAAATGGACTAAAAATACCTAGTTAACTTCAAAACAAGTCGAAACACATCAAATGACCCAAATATTATAAATATAAATAAGTGCCGGTCAAATACGCACGTAAATGATATAAAATATGATCCTAAATCGACCTAAATACATGCATAAGTAACGTGTTATCATGAAGCCTTGATGAGTAGCAGTCCACCTTCCTCTTCTCCACCAAACGGCGGAAAGAAGAAGAAGAAAACTAAAGGTCAAAGACAGGCTGATCTTAAAGGTAAGGAAAAGATCCCCGCTGAAGGTGGTATCAAGAAAAAAACAAACAAGGGAAAGTGTTTCAACTTCTATCTGAAAGGACATTGGAGAGCGGACTGCCCCAGCCTAAAAAGGCAGGAAAACAAGGTAAATCTCATGCACTAGTTATTGAAACTTATTTAGCGGCGTGTTCTTCCCAATTATTGGTGGTGGACACAGGAGCCACTGATTATGTTTGTTTCAATTCTCAGGGGTTCCAGCAAACCCGACAACTTAGTGGGAGTGAGATCACCATCACCTTGGGCAATGATGCAAGAGTAGCAGTTGTTGCAGTGGGAGATGTGCACTTATCTTTTACGGGAAAGACTTTAGTTTTGAGAAATGTTCTTTATGTTCCAAGTTTTAGAAAGAATTTAATTGTAGCTTCTAAATTGTTTTTAGGTGGATATTCAGTTTCTTTTAATAAGAATTTTATTATTACTCGTAATAATGAAGTTATCTGTTCTGGAATATTACTGAAAATCTCTACACTATTAATTGTGTACAACCCACAATCGTACAAAATGCGTCATATAACAGATCTACTGTTTCTCGAAAAAGAAAGTATTCTTCAAATATGAATGAAAAACTTCTTTGGCATCTTAGACTTGGTCATGTTAATCTAAAAAGGATTCAAAGGTTGGTGAGTGACGGTTCATTGAAATCACTCCAAGTAGAGCCATTTTCAACATGCGAATAATGTTTAGAGGGTAAAACGACTAAGAGAGCCTTTGGGGCAAAGGGGAATAGAGCCACTAAAGTGTTATAACTCGTTCATACTGATGTATGTGGTCCAATGTCGATTCAAGCGAGAGGTGGTTTCGAGTATTTCATTACTTTTATTGATGATTACTTGAGGTATGGATACATTTTCCTAATGCGGCATAAGTCTGAAGTTTTTGATAAATTCAAAGAGTTTAAGGCTGAAGCAGAAAAAACATATGGAAAAGAGTATCAAGTTTCTACAGTATGATCATGGAGGCGAATACCTTCGCAATGAATTTTTTGGGTTACTTGTCAGAGGAAGGGATTGTATCCCAGTTAACTGCACCCCCAACCCCTAAAAAAAATGGGGTCACAGAGTGAAGAAACATAACTCTTTTGGAAATGGTAAGGTATATGATGAGTTATTCTGTCTCATCCAAATCGTTTTGGGGTTACGCCTTTGGAAATAGCAGCTTACATTACCTTCTAAATCTGTTCCGAAAACTCCCTCAGAGTTGTGGTCTGGGCGCAAACCCGATTTGAGACACAAGAGAATCTGGGGATGTCGTGCATACGTGCTAGATAAGGAAGCTGACAAGTTAGAACCGCGTTCAGAATTAAGGCTGTTTGTAGATTATCCCAAAGGAACGAATGGGGGTTTATTCTATAGTCCTAAGGATCAGTGGGTTATGGTGAGCACGCATTCTAGGTTCTTGAAAGAAGACTATGTGAGTAACCAAAAGCCCAAGAGTGAGATTACCTTGAATGAATTACAAGGGAGCACTCTTATACCAATTGTACAAGATGATATACCACGTGATACACAAACACAATCGGAACCTCGTTGTAGTGGGAAGGTTGTTCGTCAGCCTGAGCAATTCATGTTCGTGGGAGAGCCTTCGGATTTGGTCCCCTTGTGAAGATAAATCTGAGCCCTGGACATACAACGAGGCAATCCAAGACAAGGATGCAAGGTTTTAGCAAACTGTAATGGAAGTAGAAGTGGGATCTATGGATCACTGTAATGTGTGGGAGCTTGTTGAACCACCCTAAGGTGTAAAGCCCGTTGGATGCAAACGGGTTTACAAGAGAAATAGAGGAACTGACGGGAAGCTTGAAACCTTCAAGGCTAGGCTTGTGGCAAAAGGGTATACTCAAAGAGAGGGAATCGATTATGAGGAAACCTTTCCGCCTGTAGCTATGCTTAAGTTGATTCGTATTCTCTTGTCAATAGTTGCACCACCTAGACTTCGAGGTTTGACAAATGGATGTCAAGACAACAATCCTAAATGGAAGTCTTGAAGGCGACATCTATATGTGTCAACCTGAAGACTTCATTGGAAAAGGCCGAGGAAACCTTGTATGCAAGCTTAAGAAGTCAATCTATGGCCTAAAGAAAGCATCGAAAGCTTGGTACCAATGTTTTGATCAAGTAATATAATCCTATGGATTTGATCAGAATGAGTTTGAGAGTTGTGTTTATAGAAAGTGTGTCAGAAATGCCTTGGTATTCTTAGTGCTATACGTAGATGATATTCTGCTTTTTGGAAACGATAAAAATGTATTATCAGATGTAAGGGTATGGTTATCAAATTAGTTCGATACAAAGGACATATGAGAGGCTGGTCATATCATTGGAATCAAGATTTCAAGATCGCCAGAAAAGGATGATATGCTTATCTCAAGCCTTGTATATCGATACTGTGCTAAAACGATTCAGCATGCAAGATGCCAAGAAGGGTTTTGTATCATTCAGGCATGGGATTCATCTATCAAAAGACGTGTCTTAAGACATAAAATAAGATAGAAGAGATGAGGAAGGTCCATACGCTTCGGCAGTTGGAAGTCTCATGTATGCAATGCTGTGCACGAGACCGGATAGAAGCTATGCAGTGGGCATGGTGGTAAGATATCAAAGTAACCTAGGCAAGGAACATTGGACTGCGGTTAAGAACCTTCTGAAGTATCTGAAAAGAACTCGAGATAGAATGTTAGTTTTCAATCGGACAGTTTATGTCATTTGGGTTACACGGACTCAGATTTCCAATCAGACATAAACTCCAGAAAATCTACCTCAGGAAGTATATTTATTTTAGGAGGTGGATCCATCACATGGAGAAGTGTAAAGCAGAAATGCATTGCCGACTCTACCATGGAAGCCGTGTACGTCGCTGTTTCAAAGAGGCGGTTTGGCTCAAGAACTTCTTAGTGGTATTAGATGTGATTCCGAATTTTCCTAAAAGCATCACAATTTATTGTGATAATGCGGGTGTGGTTGCAAATTTGAAAGAACCACGAGCCCACAAAGCGAGCAAACGCAATGAAAGGAAATACCATCTACGAGAAATCGTTAAGAGAGAAGACATATTAATGGCAAAAATAGCATCGGAGGACAACCTAGCATATCCTTTCACAAAGAGTTTACCAAAGAATACATTCGAGAAACATGTGGAAGGAATGGGAGTCAAGTGTGTTACCACGCTGCTTTGAGTATAAGTGGGAAAATTATTAGGACATGTTGTAGTATACTTAAAAGCCGACTTTGATTATAAGTGGCAGATTGTTAGGGTTATATTGTAAAATATGCTTTTAAGTGTTGCTTTGTATATAAACTGTTTCTTGCACTTTATTGAATGAGAATAAGTTATAATTGTTTGATTTAAATATTATGAAGGTTATATATATTTATTGCATAATGTTTGAATACTTTAGATTGTAGACAATGTCGTGTGTATTTGATCACAGAAGATCACATTGTCGATTCCTTGTAATAAATATAAAGATTCATAACTTAGATGGAGTTGAATAATCCACTGGTAGAAGTTGATGTGTAAGGCTCAGATTGGTTTGTCTTGACCAAGAGATTACACCAGTGCATTTGTTGCACTGAATAGGACCAATAGCAAGATAAAAAAATTCTAGACTAACTTGAAGGAAAAATTAGATCTCAGCGGTTATTGTTTTCTTATAATTAATTAATGTTGCTTTGATTTATTATAGGTAAAATGTCATTGGGACTTAATACTCTATACTTTGGGCAATATTATTAATTATATGACAGATTGCTAAATTAATACAGAAAATCGTGTCTTGGTAAAACAAGTCGATTATGTCCCCTTGATGAGTTCAGAATATTTATCATATCAAACCTGTACAGTGGATTAACTTCCGGTATGACAATAAAATTGAGTTGTTTGTTCTCAAGGAATAAAATATATTAATTAATTAAAGCATTCAGTAGCTTAAGTTAATTAATGGACACTGAATATTAAACATAGGAAAAATAACCGTCAGCCATAGTTTAATATTAATTCTATAGTGGAATGAATTAATATTAATTTGCAAGAATAATATTAAGGACTCAATATGGATATCTAGGCTTATTGGGAGTCCCAATCCTATTCCTCCTAAGGCCCCTCGAGTAGCCCAATAGAAGTCCATTAACTAAAAGGATAATGATTAATTAGAAGTAGGAGATAAGGAAAGAAAAGATATGGAAGAATCTAATTCCTATAGGGCTTACGATTTATCCAAAGTTTCCTCTCCCAAGTGGGAGAGGATTTCCTAATCCTAAAAGGGAGCAGATTTCGGGCCCTATCCCCTATAAATAGTTGGTCCCCATATGCCATAAGAGATGCACAAGTGAGTGACTATTTTTCTAGAAAATTAATCATTTCCTTGAGAGTTAAAAAGTTCGTTTGATTTCCCATCGAATTGGCGAGTTTGGACTTAGAGAATAATCAAGAAGATCGTTGGGTTGAAAAATTAATTATTCTCTATAGTGTCTCTCAAGGTAAAATACTGTAATCCCTCAGCTCCACTTGTTTAGGGCCTATTGTATGATTACCTGGATTCAATTACAAGAATTATATGATTTAATCGTTCATATCATTGTTGTCTGATTACTGAAATTAGAAATTCAAATTACAACCCGAATAGATCCTTGGCACAAATCCCCTATTCCCCAACATATCCTAGCTCAAGTATGATTCTCGTATCGCTTATTCAACCCTAATATCTTCATTTTATTTCACTAATCTTAATGACTCTCGTTTATCATTATAACATCATTACCATCATACTTATACCTTTTGTAGCACTTATCAATTTATATGTTCTAACAATTTAGCCTAAGTTCACTTCATATTTACTCCTAAGTCATATTCATACTTATTTCATTATTCTCCAAATCAATCTATCTTTAATCATTTTATGTGTTATTACATATCACATTATCTATCCTATGTTCATATTTTCCAACCTAATCAATTTTGTCTTGCTAATGAATTGTATAGTTACTTAAACCATCTTTATGTATTTAAATAAATTGTACATTCTAAATTAATCAGGTAATCAAAACTTATTATTATATTTACACACAACATTGCATCACATATCATATAATGCCATATAAAATCCCATAAGCACTTAAACCTTAATCGTTTTTCTAGTTTTAAATTCGAAACTTAATTCGAATTAAACCCCAACCTTATAAATGTTATACCAATTCTACTTCCAATATTTCACACATTTTTCATCTAACTCTTTGATTTCATTATCTAAGTCATTTAATAAACTTATTTTCCCTACTTCACTTATGCAATTTGTAACTTACTAATACATTTACCAAATTAATCTAATCATTCTAATAACTATTATTTTACTTATCATTTCTATTTCTATAAACCTATTTCTAATTCAACTTGGGCTTGACCCGACCCAATCTGACCCAGTTTGGCCCATTGGGCCCGAAGTCCATCTTCGGCCTATTTCGTTTAGTTAAGTGTAGTCTAGTCCTATTCTAGTTGTTTGTAGCGCAAATTATTTATTTGGCCCATTCTTTTGTTCCTATTGGGCCTAAGCCAATCCTAACTTTAACCGTAGCCCAATTCATTTATATTTCTTAAGTCCAATTTCCAATGCGTTATTTAAAGACCAATTAAATTCCTAAGTCTAATTTAATCAATTTCAAGCCCAAATTAGTTCTAATATAGTCCACTAAGTTCGTTTTATTCACTTATCATCCTCTTATTCACCTAACCAAATTAACATACACTACAAGAAATTTGTCAAACAGCGACAGTCAATTCTGTCGCTATTCTGTCGTTAAGAGGTGATAGCGACCAATTAGCGACAAAAAAAGTTGGTAGTAATATGGCTAGTCGCTATGAATACCGACGGACCTAACAATCCGTCGGTAAAAATTACGACGGATTTTCGATAGAATGCCGACAGAAATTTCCTAAAAAAAGTTTACTCAATTGCGACGATCTACCGACAGAAATATTGTCGCTACACTAATCCGTCGGCATTTCACGACTACATTCTGTCGCTAATCAGTCGGGAATTAGCGACAATATTGTCTGTCGCTAATTTATTCTGTCGATAATCTGTCGGGAATTACCGACAATATTGTATGTCGCTAATTTATTCTGTCGCTAATCTGTCGGGAATTACCGACAATATTGTTTGTCGCTAATTTATTCCGTCGCTATCTTGTCGCTAATTATTAAAATATTTAGTCGCTATTCTGTCGCTAATTATTAAAAGCTTTAGTCGTTATTTTGTCGCTAATTATTGTTGTCGTTATTTGGTCGGCAATTACCAATATATTTTTGTGAGCTCTGTTATTATTTTCTTTTGTAGGTAATCTGGCGGTAAATATTCAATTTCAAATATTTTATATTATCAGCGACCTGCCTTTTTTATTTATATATAAAATATTCGGCAAAATAATTAAAAATCACCCAACACAATCTAAAATAAGTAATTCAACGTCCAAATATGAATTAAAGTCTAAATATCCCCATAAATCAACAACGCATGTTTAAAATTCAATCTCAACATAAAAAAGATGTACCGAAAATAAGACAAACACTCCAAATTCAAAACTAAAATAAACTCACATAATAAAGTGCAAACATAAGTCAACTCAACACTTCATCATCTCCATCATATGCCTAGGTCTCTATCGTGAATCAATCGCATCAAGAATCGAACCTGCTCATCTGTCTCATTCTGTCGTGCAGAAATTTCATCGAACTTCTTCTACATCTCAGCACGACCCTCAGCAAGGCCCTCAGCACGACCCTGCTCTCGGGCGCGCTCTATGTTCCTCTGATGTGAGCTCACCGAGGAATCTTAATTCCCAATGCCATAAGTACTTTGTTTCGTAGTACCTGCACACTCCAAGTAATGCTCATCAATTTTTTCACGACGTTGGGTCTCATCAAGAGGACTCTCATCAGATAAATCAGGATCCTCAGCAATACAAGCCTCCACTTCCAACTAAGAAAATAACAAATAAACATAAAAAGACTTTCTCAGAATAACAAGTAGAGAATCTAAAAGAAACACAATCTAACCACACTTTGTTAATATTGTATACGTAGGTAGGCATAAAGATACTATGCATCACCTGTAAGAAAGATATTAAACATAGCAAGTACGACAGCAAAACATTTGATGTTGAAAGCTCATACCAGGAATACTTGTTTTGCACATAATACAAGCAAAGAAGTTCAAAATCATACTTATTTATATGTTTGATAACATCATTCCTATCTTCATTTTCCTAGTCCATCATAATGCAACTAAATACACTTTAAGTATTATAGATTTCAGTCACTATTAATTTTGCTTACCGCCGCATTCTCCGAACGCTGATCCACCCACTTGTTAGTTTTTTTATTCCAATGCAACACCTTGAATACCTCAAACTTGGTTGGTTTTCTTCCAAGTGCCATTGCCTGGTAAGACACAAAAGACTTATATGTTAAAATATTTTATAATATATGAATTTATGTATTATCTCTATTGAAAGTAATTATATACCAATGCCCTAGCGTGACCATCAGCTGACCTAGACCCCGCTGTATGGAGAGACATCCCCGACCCACTCCCACCGAACTCACTCCTACGATTCTCCGACATCTTCCGACGTTTATCTTTGAACTCGGGCTTTTCCCACAGTTTCCACAAGTTGTCCCAAGTTGATTGAGAAACATAACCAGGCTTCTCTTTATAATGCCTCAGCCTAGACATGAACTCAGCATACTGCTCAGCAACGTGGTGTCCCCAACACACTTTAATCAAGCCCTCAATGTTCACATCATATACGAAATGTTTCTACAATTGCAATAACAAATTAATACGAAGGAATTAATCTAGTTTAAATTATTTATGAATTTATTTACCTGAAATTCTCTCCAATAAAACTCCTTCGTCGCTTGAGAAACTTCTTTCTAAGTATAGCCCCCCGCATCCAATCTCTCCTTAAAGATATTAGTCATGACTTGTGAAGTATTATAACCTGGATGCAACCTGTAAAAAAGAAATTTAATACAATAAAGGAAGAGTCAAAAGGCGAGCAAATGGAGCAAACACGAGGTTACATAGTAACATAAAGATTTCCAATTACTATTTGTTAATACGATATTGGAAGTACATCACTACATGGTTCAATCATAACCCAAAACAAGGCAAAAATCAGATTTTCCAAAATATGCATTTAATATTATTAACACTAACATAGGTTATTTACCTCTTATCGCCAATTGGCTCTATTTGTAATGGGGCAGACGTCATATTCACAGTGCTAGAACATGCATCTGCTCCTGAAGATGCAGAATGAGTAAAGCTCGAACTTGAAGCACTTTGAGGTGGGGATGGTCCATTTGGTAGTGATGGTGGGGCAGATATAGGTCGAGTAGAGGATCCTGACACACTAGTAGGTTCAGTCGAGGCTGGTGGGACAGTTGTAGATCGACTCATGGCAGCGGTTGAGCTCAGGGGTGGAGAGACAACAGTAGTGGAGCCCAAGGGTGGACGGAAAGCAGCAGAAGATTGGCCTAATGGTGGAGGGTCAGCCGTAGTGGAGCCCAAGGATGGACGAGAAGCAGTAAAAGTTTGGCCCAATGATGGAGGGGCAGCAGTAGTGGAACCTAAGGGTGCACCTGCAGCAACAGAAGATTGACCCAATGATGGAGGGGAAACCGTAGTGGAGCCCAAGGGAGATGTAGTGGAGCCCAAGGGTGGAGGGGCAACAACAGAAGATTGATCCAAGGGTGGAGGGGCAACACCAACAGATTGACCCAAGTGGGTTAGAGCAGCCATAGACCGACCCAACCGTGAACCTGCAGGACGACCTCGTTTACCACCTTTATGTGCCATGTGACCTGCAAAGTAAAATGGATTTAGAATAGTATCAAGACCAAAATGGAATGCAATATAACCACACCAACATTAATTGAATATAATTTATTCAATAAGAAATGACAATAACATCATAACAAAGTAGACCACCTTACTTTATATTAATCGCTATCAATATCATTACTATCTAAATACAAGTCTTCATCCTCTTCATTTGTATCTTCTTCATCATCTTCCAAATCCGGCTCATCTATAGTTTCATCATCTTCCTCACTAATATCGATATCAATGTCTATGAAGGCACCATTTGAATCATTCAAGGATCCAAGTTCTTCATTATCATCAATTTGTGGTAAATGATCCATGTCATCTTCTTGATATAGTGCATCAACTTGTGCCAGCTCATTTCTTTCAGTTGATGTTGGAATTTCCACAATTGCCCTAGCTTTTACTTTTGAAACGGCCCACCAATCTCTCTTATCACGAGTTGCTCCAGGGTACTCACAGAAGCACACTTGTTTTGCTTGTGTAGCTAATATAAAAGGCTCATATTTATTAAATCTCCGTTTGTGATTAATCTCCACAAGCTTATATTCACCATGCACCTTTGTTCCAGACTCGGTCGGATCAAACCAGTCACATTTGAATAATACAATTCTCTTAATAGGTAAGCCAGGATATTCCACTTCAATAACATCTACCAATTGACCATAGTAGTCACTCTCCTCTACACTCAAACTTGATCCTTTTATACACACCCCACTGTTCATAGTACTTTTTGAAGATCCATGGCTGAGAGTGTGAAATTTGAAGCCATTAACAAAATAGCCATGATATGACCTAACACTTCTCAGTGGACCTTTGGCGAGATCTTGTATAAACATGTTTGTGATATTATTCAAAGGATCTTGAACCTATTAACAACAATTGGCTGTTAGGAATTGATTACACATTAACATAAACAAAGACACTATTCTTTACATATATTTATTCGTAAAATCAAAACTCACATATTTATCAAACCAATCTGGAAAATCATTTTCAAGCTTGGCATCTATCAGTTCATCTCCAATGTTTGGTTGATGCCTCCTTAAACCATCAACGAACTCTCTTTACATGCAAATTCAACAAAGGTGTTAAACTATCTTTGTCAACTATAGTCAGGTATATGGTATTAAATTTCACTTACCTAGTATATCTTGCTACCTCTGGGCAATTCAGTAGAATGTAACTGCGAGCAGCTTTGTATTCTTCCTCAGTCATAAACCTTTTTTCTGCTTGTCCAAATGATCGGCCGGGAAATTTAAATATAGATAAACACCCTTCATATTCTTCATATTGAGAACAACTAGCAGCGTTGCGTGGCACTTTTCTATGTTGTGTTTGCACATGATCCTCGAAGTAATATGAACAAAATGATGACGACTCTTCCACCAGGTACGTACTACATATCGAACCTTCAACCTTTGCTTTATTTCTTACATTGTTTTTTAGTTTTTGAAGGTACCTACAACGATTTATATTTATATATTGGCGTTATTCAACTTAAAACATAATCATGAAAGTTTTTAAAGTTCATATACCTTTCAAAAGGATACATCCAGTGATAATATGCTGGACCTGCAACGCTTACTTCATAAGCCAAGTGTATTGGAAGATGTTCCATTGAGTCAAAGAAGCTTGGAGGAAATATTCGCTCGAGTTTGCACAATATGATAGGAATTTTAGCTTGTAGACGATCTATCTCTTCTTTCAGTATGATAGTGGCCGTGAGCTCCTTAAAGAAAAGACTCAATTCCGTCAATGCTTTCCAGACTTGTGGTGGAAGAAGTTCTTTGAATGCAATGGGTAGGAGTCTCTACATAAACACATGACAGTCGTGGCTTTTCATCCCAGAAATCTTACATTTCTTCAAGTCTACACACCTCGACATATTTGAAACGTAACCATCAGGGAATCGCAGGCCTTTCACCCATTTGCACAATGCTTCTTTGCCTTTTTTATCCAATGTATAATAAGCTTTCGGGTATTTTCCTGTTGCATCATTTAGCCCCAACTCAGGTCGACGACAGAAGTCATTCAATTCTTGTCTAGAATGCAGTGTATCTTTTGTTTTACCTTGCACATCCATCACTGTGTTAAAAATATTATCAAACACGTTTTTTCTCGATATGCATTATATCTAGACAATGTCGAATGAGGTTAGTACTCTAATAAGGCAAATCCCAGAAGATACTTCTTTTCTTCCAACCACAATTCTTACAAATCCCTCTGTTAGTCTCCTCGGCACCTAAATCGGTAACTTTCATCAGGCCCAAATCTTCTATTTCCCGCAATATGTCAACTCCAGATCGAAGTGGAGGTGCAACTTTGACAACCATTTTATTCTTAGTGAATGATGTTTTGTTCCTTCGAAAATGATGGTTTGAAGGTAAAAACTTTCTATGGTTGTCAAACCAAGATTGCTTTCTACTCTTTGGAAGAGTAAATGCATATGAGTCATCCATGCAATAAGGGCAAGCCAATCTTCCTGCGGTACTCCATCCAGACAACATGGAATAGGCTGGGAAATCACTAATCGTCCATAAGAGGGAAGCTCTCAATTGAAAGTTCTGCTTCTTCGAGATATCATAGGCTTGGACTCCTACCTCCCACAAATGCTTCAACTCTTTTATAAGGGGCTGCAAGTACACATCTAACTTATCTTTTGGACTTTGCGGCGCAGGTACTAACACCGTTAAGAACATATGCTGCTCTTTCATGCACAACCATGGTGGTAAGTTCAATGGTGTGAGTATCACTGGCCAACAAGAATATTGTGCTCCATATTGTGCAAATGGTTGAAATCCATCAGTGGAAAGGCACAAACGAACATTTCGAGTTTCTAATGCAAAATCTGGATGTGTGTGATCGAAATGCTTCCAGGCAGGAGCATCTGAGCAATGAATCATAACACCGTCTTCAACTTCATGTTCTGCATGCCATCTCATTTCCTTTGCTGTGGCGTTAGATGCGTACAGTCTTTTCAATCTATCAGCTAAGGGAAAGTAGTACATCCTCTTACGAGCAATATTACTTTTTTGTCGTTTGCCACCTTCCCCGGATGCTTTCTTGAACCGAGCTTCTCCACAAGCCTTACAAGCGATTAGATTGATATCATCACCCCAATAAATCATGCATCCATTAATACAACAATCAATTTTCTCCAGTGGCAACCCCATACCCCGTAATAGCTTCTTGGTGCTATAAAAGTTATCAGGCACCGTATTAGTTTCAGGAACAATTTCCTTCATAAGTTGCATCATGTCATCAAAGTTTCTTTGAGACATGTGATGCTCAGATTTCATGTGCATCAATCTAGCAACAAAGGATAATTGCGAGTGTTTGGTGCATCCAGACCACAACTCTCTATCTGCAGCATCGAGCATGTCATAAAATTTCTGAGACTCAGGATTTGGAGGCTCCTCTATATCAATCGAAACAAACACAGGACCCGCAGCGTCCATCACCATTGTGTGGTATGTAGTTGTCTGCCCAAATTCACCACTATCATCAACATCTTGGTAGCTTGTTGGGTTGAAGTTCATCTCTCCGTGTCTATCCCAAATTTAATAACACGGTACGAACCCATTTTTTACTAGATGAACTCTAAGATCATCAACAATAAGAAACTTACGGTTCTGACACTTATTGCAAGGACACCTAATCTTCTCCCCGTCCATCCACTCATGTTGACTACTAGCTTATGCAATGAACATTTCAAGTCCATCCAAGAATTCCTGGTTTAGTATGCCTCGTGTAAATCGAGGATTATACATCCACTGACGACTTGTACTCATTTTCAATACATTGTTTAGATAAAGATAATATGAAAATTAAAATGTAGATAAATATAATATGAAGTTGAGCTGAAATGATGCAAGAGATGACAATGCATAAAGTACCTATTTCAAATTACCTAGACATTATTTTTGAAGACAGCTCCAAAGGGAACATGCATGCTAGGGACTTAATCAATTAGTCTCATTATTGTTCTTTACTCAAGTATTATTAGTATATGTTTTCTCATGATCATGTTATACTCGAGATGCCCATCTAACTTTAAGGATTCATAGCACAAATCAATCTCAGGGCAGTAATTTCAGAGCAAATAATAGCACAAATAGGATCTTAAAACGGCTCACAGGCCTTCAACACGCAGCAGTAATATTTCAGCAAAGTAGGGAGCGATTTCAGTAGTAAGAATTCAGCAAAATCAGCACAATAAAGATTCAGCCTCCAATCAGTAAGTTCAGAATATTCAACGTAAATCCAAAGACCCAAAGCAAATATAAAGAACTACAAAAACGAGAAACAAAATCAAAATATGTACTAATAGTAAGCTCAAAACAGGGGATCAAGATGCAGAAATTGAGCTCGAAACAGAGAATGGCACACAGGCCCCACTTCAGTCAAGCAAAATCAGAAATCGAAATCGAAATTCGAACACACTTCTTTTCACGATTGTCACAGTATAATTCGAATCCAGAAACGTAAATGAAGATACCTGGACTGTGAACGACGAAACGCGACTCAGTTGAAACTGACTTAGGTCGACGTCGCAACCTTCAAATCACCTTCAATGACGTGATTTACAGCACCAGTTCGATCCAGAAAAACAGTACCAGTAATAGAGCTTCAAAATCGAATCAGAAGGACCTCGACCCAGAAGTTCGAACCTTCTTTAATGGCGGAAACGAAGAGGTATTGGTGCCCTCACGTGTTAGTGAAAACAACTCTTGAACACACAACACCAAAGAACTTGAAAAACCATATGAAGAAACTCTTTCTGTTCGGCCAGAGTTGTGACCGAATGAAGCTCACGCAGAACAGGAATCAAAAATTAAATCAAACACAGTTTTAATGTGGTTCGTTCAAAATGAACTACATCCACGGAGGCAAGGCACACCTCAATCCACTAAGAACTTCAATCAATTACAGAGAATTAGCTCAAGAAATGAAATGCCCAATTCTGGATACAAATTAGGGCACGAACACTCTATCTCTAAATACTCTCTCTAATCTAAAGTACAAGGGAATAATGCTACGTAGTGATCTTCTCCTCAATGAGACCTTTACAATGATATATGGATTGAAGCTCGAATGCAACTGGATAGGAAGTTACAACTGCATGAAGTTATGCTGAGCTACCGGACAAATGTGACGGTTTTCTTCGTCACTAACTGCAACTGCTTCGTCACAAACGGCAGTTATCCCAAACTAATTCGAACCCGGTTTGCTCTGACCAGTTTGTCTTCTTGATGATAAAACCCGGTTTAAACCACCGGTTCTCCACTCCCTAACTCCGGTTCCACATTCCCAACACACCATATTACAAAGTATAGGCTCACTTGATGAAATTGAACATCACCTCACAAATCTCCACCTCAATGAATCATGTGTGCCTCTTCCTGCCTCATCACTGCCTTTTTCTGTCAATGCTCTTCATGACATTGCTCAAGCTGCAGCAGGCTCGAGCAATGGTCCACTTTGTTCCCAGGTACACCCTTAGTAAGAAAATCAGCAGGGTTATGCAATGTGTGTACCTTCTTCACTTCCACAGAACCAGAATCAATGATATCCCTAGCAAAATGCAACCGAACATCAATGTGCTTTGACCTTTCATGAAATGCTTGGTGTTTCACAAGGTGTAGAGCACTCTGATTATCACAGTAAATCACCACACACTTTTGCTTGATATCCAAATCTCTCAAAATTCCTTTAAGCCAGATTGCTTCTTTGATGGCTCCAGTGAGAGAGATATATTCTGCTTCTGTGGTTGAAAGTGCTACAACTGATTGTTGTACACTTCTCCAGCTGATGGCTGTTCCAAATAAGGTGAACACAAATCCAGAAATAGATTTCCTCGTGTCTATGTTTGCTGCAAAATCAGAATCAGCAAACCCCTCCAATGCAACAGTGCTTCCATTCACTTTCTTCTCAAACTTCAGTGACAAGTTCACTGAACCCTTCAAATACCTCATCACATGCTTCAAAGCTTCCCAATGTTCAACACCTGGGTTTGACATGAACCTGCTTACTAAAGAAACAGCATAGGCCAAGTCAGGCCTACTACAAATCATCCCATACATGAGACTTCCAACTCCACTTGCATAAGGAATATTGCTCATATGTATGACCTCCTCTTCAGTCTTTGGACATTGTTCTTTGGTGAGTTTCTTCTGTAGATTAACTGGAGTGGAGAGCGGTTTGGATTCATGCATGTGGAACCTTTCCAAAACCTTCTGTAGATATTGCCTCTGAGATAACCAAAGAACTCCAGCTTCTCTTTTCCTCAGAATGTTCATGCCCAAAATCTTCTTGGCATCTCCAAGATCTTTCATGTCAAATTCAGTGTTAAGTCTGTCCTTCAGCCATTGCACACTCTTCTTGTTCTTGCTGGCAATCAGCATATCATCCACATACAAAAGAAGGAAGACTTTATCTTGCTTTGAACACTTGTAGAAGTAAACACAACTATCATAAAGACTTCTTACAAAGCCAACACTGATCATGAAGTCATTGAACCCCTTATTCCACTGTCTTGGACTTTGTTTGAGTCCATACAGTGACTTCTTCAGCAAACAAACATTGTCTTCTTGTTCAAGAACAACAAAGCCTTCTGGCTGTTTCATATATATTTTCTCAATGAGTTCTCCATGTAAGAATGTTGTCTTTACATCCAGTTGTTGTAGTTCCATGTCCTCTTGAGTAACCTTTGATAAAAGCAACCTGATTGAGCAGTGCTTTACTACTGGAGAGAAAACTTCATTAAAATCAATCCCTTCCCTTTGTGTAAAGCCCCTAGCCACCAATCTTGCTTTAAATCTCACTTGTTTGGATCCTGCAGTCTCTAACTTCTTTTTGTATATCCATTTAGAACTCACAAGTTTCTGACCTTTTGGTTTATCCACCAATATCCAGGTCTCATTCTTTTCCAGGGATTCCATCTCTTCAATCATTGCTTGAATCCAGTGTTCTCCTTCTTCACAATCTAGGGCTTCTTTAAAACTGCTAGGCTCTTGTGATTCCAGGTCTTCAGCAACACTCAAGGCATAATAAACACTCCCTGCTTGACCGTAGAAGTCAGGTCTATTGATTGTTCTTCTAGGTCTGTCCTTTCCAATGCTATATTCTCTCACATTTTGTGAAGGTCCAGCTTGTTCTTCTTCTTCAGATGATGAATCACTATCTTGTAGATTCTCTTATTGTTGTTGAGATGTGTGATCATCTTCAGCAGGATGCTCCACCTGAATTGATATCTCTTCATTCTCTTTAGCACCATCAAGTTCTTCCTTAGAGCCTGTTGAAGTATAAGCCATCACATTCTCATTAAACTTTACATCTCTACTTGTGATTATCTTCTGATTTCCCTTCTCTACACACCACAATCTGTAGCCCTTTATTCCATCTGGATATCCAAGAAATACACATCTTAGAGCTCTTGCATCTAACTTGTCTTGCTTGACATGGACAAAATCAAGACAACCAAACACCCTTAAACCTTCATAATTTGGTTTCTGTCCACTCCACACCTCTTCAGGTGTTTTGAACCCAATTACTGATGAGGGTGACCTGTTAATGAGATAACATGCTGTAGCAATGGTTTCTCCCCAAAAATACCTTTGGCAACCCAGCATCCAACAGCATACACCTTACTCTTTCAAGAAGAGTCCTATTAAGCCTCTCAGCAACCCCATTCTGTTGAGGATTCATTGGGACAGTCCTATGTCTCTTGATTCCTCTTTCTTCGCAGAAGTTTGTGAACTCAGTAGAGAGGTATTCCAATCCATTATCAGTCCTAAGGTGCTTCAGCTTCTTCCCTTTGACATTTTCCAGTTGAATCAACCATATTTTAAACTTATGAAAAGCATCACTCTTATTCTTTATCAACATGATCCACACCTTTCTACTGTAATCATCAATCAAAGACATGAAATACCTTGCTCCACCATGAGTCTCTGTCCTTGCAGGACCCCATATGTCAGAGTGGACATAATCTAATGGCTCTTGAGTTGTGTGAACACCCTTTCCATAGGGCAGCTTCTTGGACTTGCCCAAAGCACACTGATCACAAAACTCCAGGTTTTGATTTCCCATGTTTCCAATTACACCACTTCTTGACAATTCCTTCAACCCTCTCTCTCCTATGTGTCCAAGCCTCTTGTGCCATTTAACAAGCTCCGAACTGCTCAAGACCATATCAACACTCCCAACAACAGGTGAACCAATCAAGATAAACAACCCATTATGCTGTCTACCTTTAATCACCACTTTATCATGTTTAGTGATATGCAAGAAGCCATCCACTGAGCTAAACTGACAACCACTAGTTACCAAAGAGCCAAGAGATAGAAGATTTCTTTTAAGGCCAGGAACATATCTTACATTAGAGATGATTCTGACCACACCATCAAACATTCTTATGCTCACTGATCCAATTCCTTTGACCTTGCATGATTGGTCATTGCCCAGGAGAACATTTCCACCATCTTCTCTCTTCAATTCCTCAAACCATGACTGGTGTGGACACATATGAAAGGAGCAGCCTATGTCCAAGACCCATTCCTTCACCATTCTTGATTCAATAACATTCAATACCTCTGGAGGATCTTCTTGAAGGTCAATGGCAGCAGCTTCTGCCCCTTGGTTTCCACCTTTCTTGTTTCTTTTAGGACAATTCTTCTTCAAGTGACCAGGCTGCTTGCACTTGAAGCATTTCCTCTTCTCAACCCATTCACTTCCCTTCTTTGGATTAGAATCTCCTGCTTTGAAGTCCTTAGAGTTCTGTCTTTTCTTCCCTTGCCAAGGTTTCTTGAATTTAACATTCAAACCTTCTCCAGATTGTACCATGCCTTTATCATCTTGAGTCTGGAAGCATTTGGACCTCAGAGCCTTCACTATCCCATCATAAGATAGCTGCTCATCTCTCCCATACATCAAGGCATCCTTAAAACTTTCCATGGATTTTGGAAGAATGTTTAACACCATCAATGCTTTATCATCCTCCTCCATTTTCACATCCAGGTCTTCCAATTCCTCAACCATCTTAATAAACTCATCAAGTTGGTCAGAAATTACCTTATCTTCAGTGATCTTAAAGGCCAACATCTTCTGCTTTAAGAACAGCTTATTGGAAACTGACTTAGATTGATACAACTCCTCCAACCTCTTCCATGCTTCTAAGGAACTCTTGCATCTTGAGACCTCTCTTAGCGGTTTATCACCCAAACACAGAAAGATAAGACTGAGGGCTTTCTTATCCACTGATACAAACTTGGGCTTCTCACTTTCTTCCCAAGAATCAAGAGGTATCAAAGCAAGATCAAGGCCATTGTGAACCAAAACTACATTCATCTTGATCTTCCATAGTGTGAAATCATTTCTCCCTGTAAACTTCTCAAAGTCCATCTTCATACCAGCCATTCCTTCCCTTCTTCAAGCTGTGAGAGTTGGTTCCCACAGACGGCGCCACTTGAGCACACAACACCAAAGAACTTGAAAAATCGTATGAAGAAACTCTTTCTGTTCGGCCAGAGTTGTGACCGAATGAAGCTCACGCAGAACAGGAATCAAAAATTAAATCAAACACAGTTTTAACGTGGTTCGTTCAAGATGAACTACATCCACGGAGGCAAGGCACACCTCAATCCACTAAGAACTTCAATCAATTACAGAGAATTAACTCAAGAAATGAAATGCCCAATTCTGGATACAAATTAGGGCACGAACACTCTATCTCTAAATACTCTCTCTAATCTAAAGTACAAGGGAATAATGCTTCGTAGTGATCTTCTCCTCAATGAGACCTTTACAATGATATATGGATTGAAGCTCGAATGCAACTGGATAGGAAGTTACAACTGCATGAAGTTATGCTGAGCTACCGGACAAATGTGACGGTTTTCTTCGTCACTAACTGCAACTGCTTCGTCACAAACGGCAGTTATGCCAAACTAACTCGAACCCGGTTTGCTCTGACCAGTTTGTCTTCTTGATGATAAAACCCGGTTTAAACCACCGATTCTCCACTCCCTAACTCCGGTTCCACATTCCCAACACACCATATTACAAAGTATAGGCTCACTTGATGAAATTGAACATCACCTCACATCACACTTCCTGTATCACAAGCAAGGAAGAATGATAAAACCTGTCACACTCAGAAATGCTCCAACGAGCAACATCAGATATCTGAAAAATGGAATGTATAAGGCCACAATGATGGTGCTTAAGAGAATCACACTGATTTCAAGATTCCGTTTAAAGAAAGGAATGCACAAACATGGTGTAGATAGACAGACCTTGAACTTATATGCCTTCCGCTCCACCAGTATCACCTTCGCGTCATTTCCGGCAGTAACAATCTACAAAATTTGAAACATACACACACACTTGACATGAATATCTAATAAGTCTGTCCTTTGACTTATAGCTTGTCAAGATATGTACTGATTAATTGCATATATATATATATATATGTATGTATGTATGTATATAAAGCCTAATGAAGAAAGAAGATAGATGCACACAACTCAGTTTTTAGATACTTAAAGCTATTTAAAATGACTGATCAGTCTTCATGAGCCCTGTTTTTGTTTCTCCGAATGCCATTATCTGCATTGAACCGGAACGGGATTATGTATAGGATTGCACTGAACTGACTGTGGTCTACAATATGTAAAGCCATGAAACAACTAGCCACTGTGTTATCTTCTAGCGAGGAGATGTATCACTATCCATAATTAGGTAGAGAATCATGAACTTTAAGTAATCCGAACACTAAACTAATAATCTAATGCACATTATATATTGCCTATAAAATTTCTATTGTATATTTGTTCTATCTCCATTCTGTTTTACTTTTTATTTTAGAGTTGAATTGTTCGTATACATTATCACACCAGGCTGCCTTCTATAGATACTTGGATGTCTTTCCCTTCTCTTTGTTGTTCGTATACATTTTGTGTAGTGATCCATGTGGTAGGTTTCCTGATATCATTTTAGTTACCATTAAAACCAAGGTCGCTCACAGTAAACTATATAGAACAAGAAATACAACAGTGGGGTGAACAACGCAAGAAAAATTACCCATTCAATGCAAACATGGAGAAGGTTTTCATATGAGTCATAGCTGGGCGAGGATACGTTTTTTTATCTGTCATTATATAATTTGTTATTGCAGAATTTGAAAGAGAAATTAAAAGAGCCAGAGGCCACAGATGCAGTCTCAAGGATAAGACGACAGGTAGTTGTACTGTCTGTTACTAAACAGCATTCATGTAGTTTTGTTTTGTCTCCATGCATTAAAGAATTAAGAATTAAGTCCTAAAGTATTCATATTATCAATATGGAAGTCCAGAAAGTTGAGCTAATTTCCATGACGAGCCTCAAAATGCCAAAATTTAATCACTACCTCACCTTAAAATTCAATTACTGAATCAACCTTCATTTGTTAAATGAAGAGATACTGAGTCATAGCACTGTATCTTATCAAAGATAACTCCCACCATTGCATTTTATTTCTGTGTATGCAACTTCATATTCGTAATTCCAGAATAACTTCATTCATAACCATTCATCTTCCTGTCAGCCTAAATCAGTTTTCTGACATTAGGATCAGTTTCTTCTTTCTATGTTGATTGTTGGGTAAGGTTTGCATCTATTTTCAGGAAAGGGTGATGGATGTATAATGCTTTAAATAATTTTGTGAAAGAGGGTGGACACTCGGCTGGGGTAAGGGCATTTAATGGATAAATTCTAGTCGAGACATATTAATGACCAAAACAGTGGAATGATTCATTTTTGTCTATGAAACAAGGTTATAGAAGTATTTATTCAGCTGAACCTATTAATGAAAATTCACAATCTTATGAATCTGATAAGAGAGAGAAATAATTGCCTTATGAAGCGAGTTGGCAGTGATCCTTCATCAATCCCATGAAGAATTGATATAAACCTGATAACCCAATTTGAGTGCCCTGTCTCTTGCGTAGTCTTCAGCTGCAGGATTGCAGTCAAACAGCTCCATTACAGACAACAAAGCGGAGTACAGAGGAAGAAGTGATACTTACAGTGCAGCAGCAGCAACAAAGCTCACCCTGGCTTTTTCCAGTTCCTTGCATTATGTAGGCATTTTAGTTAACACACAGAAGAAGATACGAAAAAATCTATTGGAACGTATGTGCTTTAGAAAGTTGACTCTGTTAGTTATGATTTTCCATGAAATTTACAAGAGGAAGTCTAGCCCTGAGTTGGTAGTGTTGCACCTACTCAAGAAACTCATTAATTGAATAATATATAAAGTGAAACAACAATACTTTTGGACTGCTAATTTGGACAGAAATACCTGAAAATGGAAAAATAGAGTAATGGATATGTCATTTAATCAACATTATTAATAAATACTACTCAAGCAAGGCGTTTGATGTGTGATGTAATAAATATCAGCATAATTTGGGTAAGTTTGGACCATTTCGAGCAGTCGAACATGTAAACGAGAAGAAACTGATTTTGTATAAATGGCCTTTTATTAGTCCTATAGCCTAACAAACAGCATTTCCTCTGATCATTTAACTACTGGAAAATCATGAAATAATCTTCCACAAATTCCTTATATACTGTTTTCTCATCATCACAAGAGCATCATCCACAAATTTTCCTAGTTTTATTTCAGTTATTTACTAAAATTGCAGATTTCGTGTTACTGTTTTATAAACCGAGTACTTTTCAAAATCAATAGATTTCAAAATCAAGAAAATCAGATAAGAATTTTTCTTTTATATCAGATAAGCATAGTAGGCAGAATCACAAGAATCCTCTCAGAAATCTGAATCCTGTAGACTCCACACAGGATACTGCATGTACTTGCAAGTTTAAAAATTGATGGGAGAGCTATTATTTAAAGTGGCAGTGCAATTATCCTAAACAACTAGAAATTACAAATGAAAATTGTAATCTAAAATTCAACTATATATATTCTATATGAAAGAATACGGCTTAACAGTTTCTACTTGGAAGACCATTTGGCTATATTTACCCAATCAGCTTATATTGTTCATCATTCATCCAACCAAATCCACCACATTCTAGACCTTCCAATATTCACTATATTTTCAAACAGTTTGGAGATTATAGACAAGACAATTGCTCGATTTTTAGTCGCTTACCTGCATGAAGCATAGTCCAAGGAAAGGAGATGTTTAATCATCCTCCTGTGAGACAACGTGTTTGGAACATCCCTTGCATATAATAGCGAAGCAACTCAGATAATAATTGGGGGAAATCAGATCAGATAAACTCTTAACAAATTGGGGAAAATAATTGTGTTGAAACATCACCAGATGGACTGCGTCTTCTTCAGATGGAGGCGAGAGAGAGAGCTACGGAGCTTCGGAACTTCGAGAGAGCGAGCTGCGAGCTGCAGGAGATCAGTGGGGATAGAGAGAGAGATAGCTGGGGGAGAGTGGGAAGAGAGAGAGAGCTGGGAGTGTTAAAGCTGGGAGTTATTTAATCCTGTCTAAGCTCCTTTTTTTACCATTCATTTTTAAGAATAAATGTAAAATAATTGTTAAGTACATTAATTACATAATTTGGAGTTAAATTATATCTTAGGGAGTCTATTTCTTAAGAAATTTTCAGCTGATTTTTTAATTTATATTACCGACCAAAATTTGGTCGGTATTTAGCGACTACTATATCCGTCGATATTTTTCACAAAAAGAATTACGACAGAATTATATTGGTCGGTATGATTTTGAAATTAATAATTTTGATTATATTTTAGGAGTATCTAAAATTAATTTTCTTAAGTCATTTTCAACTTATTTTTAATTTATATTACCGACCAAAATTTGGTCGGTATTTAGCGACTACTATATCCGTCGATATTTTTCACAAAAAAAAAAATTACGACAGAATTATATTGGTCGGTATGATTTTGAAATTAGTCGGCACTTTTAAAATATAAAAGTTACCGACTGAATTTTTTTCGTCGGTATATTTCTGTCACTAACTGGTCGACATGTTTCAAATAAAAAAAAATTATCGACCGAATTATATCCGTCGGTAGAATTCCGTCACTAAATTGGTCGCTATTGCGTCGCATAAAAAAATAGTATATTGGCCCTTAAATAACGTCGCTAGTCTGTCGGTAATCTGTCGACGAATTTTAATTTTTAAAGATTTTTTTATTTCTGTCGATATATAGTCGCAATTTTGTCAGTACTTAACGACAAAAAATCTCTGTCGCTAAAATCGGTCGCTATTTTAAAAATTTCTTGTAGTGATATTACCACTCCTAATTTTCTAAATTGCCGAATCATACATACATTTTTATTCACTCCATATATGTGCAATTTGATGACATTAAATTCACATCCAACATATCAATGAGCATATTAAATTAAAATTAACACAAAATCATAATCTTATCGCCTAAATGTGTCTTTGCCGAAAGCTTTTGACAAGAATTTTACAAAATCATTTCTAGTCCATTTTTTACATAATCTCAATACTTGAACATCATCAATCTTAACCGGAAGATGCTAGATTCATTTTATTAAAGTTTTATAACATTTTTTATAAGTTTATCATAAGATCATTATCTAAACACGTGCCATCATTTTATCACCAAATTAACTTTCAATTACTCTATCTTTCGACCGAAACATTAACAAGCTCAATTATATCAACTTTTCACATAATCAATATGCAATTATCCTATTTAAGTATCAACACAATTTGACCATAATTCCTTAAAAAATTCACATGCAAAGCTTCGAAATCAACATGCATCAACATAATAATCATTTTAACTGTAAGGATTCCACCACAACAATCACCAAGAAACCAATGCAAAATACAACTCATGCACACTCAATTAAGATCTTGTATGAAACCAAAACTGAAATGCAAAATAGAAGGAATGTAGACACAAGATTTACGTGGTTCGGATCACAATTTGTAATCCTACGTCCACGGGAGAAAGAACACCAATCCACTAATCAAGAACAGGTTACAAAACTCACAAGAACAGCTCACTAACTCAACAATAGCTCTCAAGCTCTATTGTCACTCTCTTGTGTGTTTCACTTGATTAATTCTACTTGTTCTCACGAGTAATCAAGCTATATACCCTCACAAATGACTAGTAACTGATCTTATCATCTCACCACATCAGTTATACACCATAACAGCCTAACAAACTAATAACAGAAGCATAACTGTCACACTGAATCTGTTCGGCCCATATCAGATGAACTCTGCTCTGTTGTTCGGCCCATGCAGAATGACTTTTGACAGTAACTTCATTTCCAATCCAGGATGATATCAATTTGCTGTTATAATCTCATAACTAACTTCTAACAGAATTTCAAAGTGTGTTAATATGGATTTTAATCATATTTGAGCTATATTTACAAATCTCCACCTTAGCTCAAATACTACACACTTCACTTGCCTTCACTTGCTTTGAGCCGCTCCTTCTGTCTTCACCTTGATCAAATCCAAACATAGTTCAAACTTTCCTCTAGGTAAAGCTTTTGTGAAATAATCAGCAGGATTGTACTCAGTAGCAATCTTAGCTACCTTAGTTACACCTTTGGATATAATATCCCTTACAAAGTGAAGCTTTACATCTATATGTTTAGTCTTTTCATGATATCCTTGGTGCTTGGCCAGATGTATGGCACTTTGGTTATCACAATAAACTGTTACTCTTCTCTGCAACACCCCAAACTCATTTAGTATTCCCTTTAACCAAATAGCTTCTTTGATTGCATCTGTGAGAGCAACATATTCTGATTCTGTTGTTGAAAGAGCTACAACTGATTGATGACATGCTCTCCAACTAATTGCTGTGCCAAAGAGAGTAAACACATATCCTGATAAAGACTTTCTTGTATCCAGATTTGCAGCATAGTCTGCATCTGTGAAACCTACTAGTGGATTGTCATGCTTTTCTTGCATTTCAAATCTTAATCCTTTTCCAGTAGTTCCTCTGATGTACCTCAACACCCATTTAACAGCTTCCCAATGTGTATATCCAGGATCACTCATATACCTGCTGATAACACTCATACAATAAGCCAAATCTGGTCTGCAACATCCATAGCATACATTATACTACCCACTGCACTTGCATAAGGTATCTTCTGCATCTTGATTCTTTCTTGAGCATTTTTAGGGCACTGAAGTAAAGATAGTTTCAGTTGCTGTCCTAATGGAGTTAAGATAGGTTTGCTTAAGTGCATATTAAACCTGTGAAGCACTTTCTCAAGATAATGCTTCTGTGACAGAAAAATTTGATGTTTTTGTCTATTCCTGACAATGTCTATTCCCAGAATTCTTTGAGCCTCTCCAAGGTCTTTCATTTCAAATTCTGATTTAAGTTGATCTTTGATTCTGTTTATCCCTTTCAAATCTTCACATGCCAGCAACATATCATCTACATATAACAGCAAATACATGTGTGAATATTCTGAGTCTTGTTTGAGATATACACAGCTATCATATCTGCTCCTTTTGAACCTAATTCTCAACATGAAATCATCAAACCTTAAATACCACTGTCTTGGACTCTGTTTGAGGCCATACAGAGATCTTTGAAGCAAGCATGCCTTACTGTCAGCCTCTGTGACATGAATTCCTTCTGGAACTTTCATATATATTTGTTCCTTGAGTTGTCCATGTAGAAAAGCTGTAGTGACATCCATCTGATGAAGTTCAAGATTGAAATGAGCTACAATTGCCAGTAGTATCCTGATAGAGCAATGTTTTACAACTGGAGAGAAGATTTCATTATAGTCCAAGCCTTCTCTATATGTAAAGCCTCTTGCAACCAATATAGCTTTGTATCTAATAGCTGCCTTGTTTCCAGTCTCAAACTTCTTCTTATAAATCCACTTACATCGAACAAGTTTATGTTTCTTTGGCCTTTCCACTATGGTCCAAGTGTTGTTCTTCTCTAATGAGAGTAACTCTTCTTGCATAGCTAACAACCATTTTTCTTTGTTAGCACATGTAATAGCTTCTTTGTAGGTTGCTGGTTCAGAGTTTTCCATTTCTTCAGCAGTATACAGTGCATATGATATCATATCAGCATGTCCAAATCTCAAGGGTGGGTGAATTTTCCCCCTTTCTCTGTCTCTTACCAACTGGTAACCACTGTAATCTTGCTGAAAAAAAAATCTTGATCCTCAGGTTCTTCATTAACTGACTCAATATTTTCAGATTCAGGATTTAGAACAATTCTTTCAGGCTCCACCTCAAGCTGAATTGGGTCATTCACCTGGCTTGAGCTTGAACCTTCCTTTTTTAGTGGCATAACACTCTCATTGAAAGTAACATCTCTGCTTATTATGCACTTCTGATTCCCAGGTTCAATGCACCATAACTTGAACCCCTTTACACCCTGAGGATAACCTATGAACACACACTTCAGTGCTCTTGGTTCCAGTTTATCCTGTTTGACATGTGCTAATGCCAAACATCCAAATACTTTGAGGTTCATATAATTTGCTGGTGTTCCACTCCATACTTCCTCAGGAGTCTTCAGATCTAGAGCTGTGGATGGGCATCTGTTCACTAAGTAGCTTACTGTATTTACCATTTCTCCCCAGAAACTCCTTGCAATCCCTGAGCTTGACATCATGCATCTAACTCTTTCCAGGAGAGTTCTATTCATCCTCTCAGCAAGTCCATTTTGCTGTGGAGTTCCAGCAACTATTTTATGCCTTTGTATTCCCTTCTCTTTGCAGAACTTATTGAACTCATCAGATACAAATTCCAACCCATTGTCTGTTCTAAGACACTTTACTGTTTTTCCTGTTTGGTTTTCAACTTCATTTATCCATTCTTTGAATCTGCTGAGTGCTTCAGACTTTGCATTCAATATATATACCCATACTTTTCTTGAATAATCATCAATAATGGAGAGAAAATATTTACCACCACTTAGTGACTGAACTTTTGCAGGTCCCCATAAATCTGAATGGATGTATTCCAATATATTTCTTGTTATATGTTTGGCCTTTGGGAACTTCATTATTTCGGCTTTGCCATAAACACAATCTTCACAGAGGTCAAAGTCATTTAGATTATCATTGCCTAAGAGACCTTGTTTTCCTAATTCCTTTAACCCTTTGAAACTGATGTGGCCAAGTCTCTTATGCCAGAGAGTGGTTTTGTCAATACTTGTAGTATGTGATACTTCTCCAGACACAGTAGAGCCCAAAAGAAAATATAATTCATTCCTTTTTACTGCCTTCATTACAACATTTTCACCTCTAGACACTATTAAGTTTCCACCTTCAGATTGGAATTTATACCCCATAGTGTCTAGCATACCTAGAGAGATTAAGTTCCTTTTTAGCTGTGGGACATACCTGACATTCTCTAGAATTCTTACAGCACCATCATGCATCTTCAGTTTAATAGAACCTGTCTCTTTGATCTTACACTCAAGATCATTTCCAAGTAGCACTGATCCACAGTTTTGTTGCTCGAAGTGATGAAACCATTCCTTCTTTGGACATATATGGAAGGAACATCCTGAGTCCAATACCCATTCTGTGTCAATTTGCATAGGTGACACTGTGAGAACTTCTCCAGACTCATATCCTGCTGCATCCTCTGCAATATCAGCAGAAGGCTTTGTCTTTGCATTTCTATTTGTTCTTATCTGAGGTTTGGCTTGATTCTTTGCCTTCTTGGGACAATCTTTGGCTAAATGGCCTCGCAAGTGACACTCGAAACATTTCCTTGTTTCTGGTTCAGCAGAAGTGGAATTCTCATTCTTCTTCCACTGGTTCTTTGGTTGATTCTGAAATTTTTTCTTGAAGTTCTTCTTAATCATCAATCCCTCACCATGTGCTTCTTGCTGCCCTGATTCATTTAGCTTTTGCAACTCCTTGGATTTCGAAGCAGAGGTAATTTCTGCCAATGTAATCTGTTTTTCTCTTCCAAACAGAATTGCATCCTTGAAATTTTCATAAGACTTTGGAAGAGCACTTAACAATATGAGTGCCTTGTCTTCATCCTCCATCTTCACTTCAATATTTTCCAAATCATCCAGTATTTTGTGAAACATATCAATTTGATTTGTGATTGGCTTTTCATCAAGCGTCTTGAATGCATAGAGTCTTTGCTTCATGTATAAATGGTTTGCAACAGACTTTATCATGTAAGTCTTCTCCAACTTATCCCAAATGGCTTTTGCAGTGGTTTCTTTTGCCACTTCCCTCAACACCTTGTCTCCCAGACAGAGGATAATGGCACTATGTAACTTCTCCAAGATGATCTGCTTCTCTTCAGCTTTCAGAGTTGATGGCATACCAGCTTCACCCTCCAATGCCATGGACAGACCTTGCTGCACAAGTAATGCCTTCATTTTCACTCTCCATAGTCCAAAATCAGACTTCCCCGTACCTTTCTACATCAAAACGAGTTGATCCCATCATTTGATTTCAGGTTTCCCATAGACGGCGCCAAATTGTAAGGATTCCACCACAACAATCACCAAGAAACTAATGAAAAATACAACTCATGCACACTCAATTAAGATCTTGTATGAAACCAAAACTGAAATGCAAAATAGAAGGAATGTAGACACAAGATTTACGTGGTTCGGATCACAATTTGTAATCCTACGTCCACGGGAGAAAGAACACCAATCCACTAATCAAGAACAGGTTACAAAACTCATAAGAACAGCTCACTAACTCAACAATAGCTCTCAACCTCTATTGTCACTCTCTTGTGTGTTCCACTTGATTAATTCTACTTGTTCTCAAGAGTAATCAAGCTATATACCCTCACAAATGACTAGTAACTGATCTTATCATCTCACCACATCAGTTATACACCATAGCAACCTAACAAACTAATAACAGAAGCATAACTGTCACACTGAATCTGTTCGGCCCATATCAGATGAACTCTGCTCTGTTGTTCGGCCCATGCAGAATGACTTTTGACAGTAACTTCATTTCCAATCCAGGATGATATCACTTTGCTGTTATAATCTCATAACTAACTTCTAACAGAATTTCAAATTGTGTTAATATGGATTTTAATCATATTTGAGCTATATTTACATTAACAATAGCACAAGCATAATTAACCGAATAACAACATAAAATTAAACATGCTCATCCCATAAACTATCCTACATAGATGCATATGTTTTTACTATAGTGTGTGTGAGTTTGTTACAAAACACAATTACAATACTCCCTTCTCCATTCCCCTAACCGTATACATAATCAAATCAGTAACTATTTCAACTAAATCTATACATTCTCTCTAGCCGAGTGGAAGGAGTTGATGATGAAATTGAGCTTCAAAACAGTCCCAAAGATATCCCCAACTCAACCTTAATGATTTGCTTAAATATTTGGAAGCTTATAGTGATAGTGAGAGAAGAAGGTTGTTTCCCGAAATGGCCTTGAGAAAGGAAGGAGGTAGGGGGGTGTTCTTGGTTTAGACAGAGATAGAGCTGGAGAGAGGTTGAGAAGTGTGCGTATGTGTGCAGTTCCGGTTTTGGTTTAAGAAAGAGAGGAAGAGGAGTGGATGTTACTATTCATATATAAGGTGTTTCAAAAGGTTAGTTGCATGGAAATAGTGTCACAAGAGTTGATGAGGTGGAGGTGAGTTGGAGGCCGAAGGAGGGGTAAGGTGGAGGGTGTGAATGTACTCGCCACTAGCAATTTGGTGGCCAAGTTAGGGGTTAAAGAAGGTGTTTGTCGGCCTTGGTGGCTTGTGAGGGGTATGGTGTGTGTGTTGTACATTTAGTCTAGTTTAATGTGTCAATCTAGGGGTGTTCGACTAGATTTAGGTAATGTTTAGTCCTAACTAAATGGTACGCTAAAACTCTTACGTCGAAATTGTATTATAAGTTTAATGAATATTACACTAATCTCCAAGTTGTACAATAAATCGTAGCCTAATTGGATTCTAAAAGACTTTGTAATTCAGCAGTTGCACCTATGTCCTATCGTACTATGTTACGTGGTTAAAGTTCTAGTCGATTCAAGCCTAGAGGATATTTGGTGAGTCACTCTTAGTCACTCTTATAAACAATCTAACCAAAAGATGTATATAATATGACTTTGGAATCATATTATTTAATTACCTTCGTTTGAATTTTATACCAAAGTGGACATAAATAAGTTTGGTTAATTAATCCTAAGGAGAGTTCGAACATATACCTTTACCAAATTCCCAACTTTAATTCATTTTATACATGTATAAGTGTGTGACATGCAAAGTATGCCAACATTATGGAAACAAAGATGCAAGTATATCAAACATTTAAATAAGTAAGATACAAGTGACAAGGGTACAAGAACATCATATAATTTCATTCCACTCTAAGATCATACAATAATAATCAACACATTTGATGCATTTTATCTCATAAATTCGAAGTACATAAACATTAAATGGATCACGCTTCGTCGGACATGCCAAATTAAATTAGTATAGGTATATATATATATATATATATACACTAAACCTTAACCTATAAGTAAGGTAAGGGTCGATCCCACGAGGAACGACAGTCTAATGTTGTTTCGATATGTCAAGCAATTGTAAAATTCAAATAAGAACAAAAGCAAACAACGAAAGCAATAAAGGTGGGGGGTTTTGTTTGACAAACTATAAACTATCAATAACTATTAGGATCAACTATTTAACTATAATCAACTAAGCTTAAGATTCAATTAACAAAAGATAGCAAGATAGGTAGATTGATTTTTGCATTTTTAAAGTATGATTAAAGTATTCAACCCTTGATCAAGTATCCCCTCGTTTCAAACATTCTATGTAATTAATGTCATTAATCATTTAGTTAGCTATGGAACTCCTACACCAAGATTGATAACAAGCTCTATCAATCTAATTGTCTTTTAAGTATGATTAATCAAAATAAGTTCTTCAATTAATCATACTCAACTTATCAAATCCTAAAACAAGGTCTTTAAGAATCAATAGTCGAGTGCATTACGAATTAAGACAACGGAGTAGATTCGACATAGAATTCATAAGCTCGGTTCTAGTGGTCGAAATCTATGTTGTCCCCAATAAAATGAATCTATTGTTTGCTACTCGGAAATCAAATTCATAACAATTACGGACTATAAACTCAATTCTAGCAACACACTAACAAATATTCAAATGGGTGATCAAACTAGAATTCAATTCATAAGTGTGAATCAATAATCCCAAATAACAAAGAAAATTCCAAAGATATAATCTAATCGATTGACAACAGTAAAATATTACATAAACATTCTCAATCCAAGGTTCAACTAATGATCAAGGGCTGAAATAAGGGTGCTAGCCACCCATTACTCCTAATACAATCAGTAAATCAAAAGAAATACAATAAGATATGATAAAATTGTAGAAGAAACAAAGAACTTTGGTAGAAGGAATGAAAAGCCTTCAATCTCCTTCCTAATGTAGCTCTTGAGGATGATGGAGGCTGGAAAATATGTTATTCAATGTCCCAAGATAGGTTAATTTCGAAAGGGAGGATATATATATAGGGGACGAGTTGTTACTTCAGTTTAAGGAAAAATCACGTTCAGAAATTTAAAACAGGGCAAGGAATCTCGGCCGAGATGCAAGTGGCCGGGACGTGCAAAAGGGGTTTTTCAAATCGTGCATCGAGGGGTGATCTCAGCCGAGATTGGGTTGCATCTTGGTGGAGAAGTGAAAAGGGAGATCGGGTTTCATCTCGGCCGAGATCTTCATCTCTTGAATTTCTGATTTTTTCCTGGAGAGGTATCTCGGCCGAGATGCAATATCCATCTCGGCCGAGATCTTCAATCTCTCAAAATTCCAGGATTTCCCTGGAGAGGTATCTCAGTCGAGATTTGTGTGTTGTCTCGGCCGAGATCAATCCTTCAGCCTTGTCCCTTGTTGCCTCGACTGATCCATCGACTTTTTTTCGATCCTTTTGCACCTGTTTGAACACATAAATACCACAAACACATTACTTTTTTATGAGAATACAAAAGCACTAAATACACGTGATTATACACATTGATGACATTAAATGGCACTAAAAACGCCCTAAAGTGCGTGCACGGGACACGTGTACCATTTCATACACATATAAACCATTTCAAAACTAAGCAAGTAATTAGCATGTAATTTTTTATTAATATTTATTAGGTCGAATAACTCATTAGTCTAGTATACATTTTTTCGTTTGATAACTAACCTTTTATGTTTATCCAATTATTTCCTTTTGTAAATTTTAGCCTTTATTGTTTTCCACACCGAGACTAGTACGTATGAATGTTCCTGCACACTTAAGTAACTGGTTCACGGCACAAACTTAAGGCAATGATACGATACATATATTCCTGCTAACTTGCTAGATTGGATGCAGTGACAGTAATCATATCAATTGAACGTGTTATGCATGCTAAAACGTATTCTGCGATGTTACGCACTCCCAATTTATCTCTAGCCCTAAATTAGTCTAGGCCCAATTAATTGTAATTCGAGTCCATTAACATATATCATTTATTCAAAGGGTCATTTAATCGAGTCCATTTTTAATAATCTCTAAATCTACTTAGTCATATATATAATTAATTTCATTAATATGGTTAATACATCATTATCCTTAATTTTTAACATAATTTTCGGAACAACATGTATACACTTTACTTCATTCTATTCCATTTAATCAACCTAGTTTATGTCTAAAATACTCAATGAGCACACTCTAGTAGAACTTATCGCAAAATTATTACTTATTCCCTGTCACACCCACCCTCGTAAAAACTTATTTTATATCAATTTTTAGCCTTACAAAACCTGTATACTTTTTTTTAAAAAAATTAACGTTTTAGAATACTCCTTCAATACCAAAATCTCACCTACATATATTTACATAGATACAGATCGAGAACAAAGGTGTCGCGCTCCATTCCACACCATATTTACAGAAATATACATATTAAAGTTCCTTAGTTTGAACATGTCCAAAAGATTATTAGAACGCTAGCAAAAACATAGTGAGTCCAAGGTTTAGCCCCACAGATCGTCATTCATATACACGGGGCTTCAAAACTTGCAAAAGCTCCAGCGGCATGCCAGATCAGCTCACGAACTCATGCGTAGTCAAACTCACCTACAATGCAAGAACTACGTGAGCTAAAGCTGAGTAAGCAGAAATCATGCATGACCAATGCGTGAATGATGAGATGCATTTCGCAAAACCATTTCTTTCAACTCTTTCTCAAAAGAAATCATATTTGGTGGGAATTGGCTCTCGTCACTGTCACAAACCTCCCAAAAATAACACTCATTGGCCACACTCGTGACTACCAAGGGTCCCTCCTTCCCCCTTATAGTCCACCCGAGATATCAGTGATGGTTGGTACGACCAAGCGGCTATCCTCCCGAGACTACCAGGGGTCCGCCTCCTGCCTGCCCCCTGCAGTCCACCGGGAAGTCTACCTCTTCCCGTACCCCTCATCACGAAGGTGCTGAAGTGGGAACCTCTTCCGCGTGCACGCCTGTCACCGGAAGCATCCCGAGAGACACCATATATTATGTATAACTCTGAATGTGCCAGTGGTGACCAACCCCAAAACATTATCAACTTAAGAAATTATGCTATTTTGACCTCTTATATATACACATGTAATTCTTGTAAATGCTAATGCTCATGATTGATGCACATCAATTTGTTTCTAGCAACGGAATAAAACACTTTATACAAAGGTATGCAACAACACATATAACAATCAATTATTACAAATAACAAACAAAATACCATGTTCAAGCATTGTAGTTGGAGATGGATTTCCACTTACCTCTCCTCCGGAGTAGCTTTTGAAATTTCCTATTCCACAATGGTAATCAATCTACGACAATTTTAAATCGAATTAATACACAATTTATCAAATTCCAGGTTATTAAGTACTTTTAATTCGAAATTTCCAGTTTCGTCGCATTTTAGTAATAAGACTCTAACTATTTCTACAAAATTGATATTTATATGATTCAAGTTGGGTTATAAAGCTAACACATAAGGCTACAACTTTCATGTTTTGAACTTTTCCAAATTCATATCGCACAGCAGTCGAAATCAACTAAAAAGTGGATGTCCATTTCAAAAATCTGGACAGGTTTAACATTCACTTTCCTAACTATCTTAAAACATCATTACAATATTAAACACATACCTTGTAGATATAACCCTGGGTGTCACAACTTTGAGTAAATATATGTATGCCTTAAATATATGTATGCCTTAAATATATGTATGCCTTAAATATATGTATGCTAACGTTGGCATATAAATAATGATGAGATTCATGCATAATTCAATTCTTCTGCTCTCTTGCTAATGATGAAACTTAGATAATCTTATCTAGTTTGCCGACTTAGTTTGGCGGTGAATTTTTTATTATTATTATTATTATTATTATTATTGTTGTTGTTGTTGTTGTTGTTGTTATTATTGTTCCGATAATAAAACCCCTTTACATAATTAACACTTCCACGTACTTCCTAATGTTCCATACTATTAAATTTGTCACGTGTAGTCTTAAATTTTAAAGCATGTCCCAATATTTTAGACTAGGGGGTTCTTGACTACCAAATTAAACATCTCCAAATTAGTCGCAAAATATAAAATAACGCAATAAATATAACAAATTAATTACTATAAAACTATCACGCAAATAGCACATAAAAATATGGAATGCATGAAATGCAAAAATTATATTGGCCAGTGAGTTGTGAGAGGCACGGGTATTACATCCTCCCCCCCTTATAAAAATTTCGTCCCCGAAATTTACTTACTTGAAGAGTTCAGGATATTTGGCTCTCATTTCATCCTCTCTTTCCCAAGTAGCTTCTTCGACTGATTGATTTCTCCATAGCACTTTTACTAACGGAATTTCTTTGTTTCTGAGCCGTTTTACTTCCCTTAATAAAATTTGTACTGGTACTTCCTCATATCCCAAGTCTGCTTGTAGTTCTACAGGTTCACTGTTCAGGACATGAGACGGATTTGCTATATACTTCCTCAATACTGACACATGGAACACATTATGCATTTGAGACATTGACGCTGGCAAATCGAGTCTGTAGGCAACCTCACCAATCCTCTCGATAATAGGAAATGGACCAATGTATCTCGGGCTAAGTTTTCCTTTCTTACCAAACCGCATTATTCCCTTCATTGGTGCAACCTTCAAGAACACTAGTTCTCCTACTGCAAACGCAAGTGCTTTCCTTCTCTTATCTGCATAGCTTTTCTGGCGACTCTGAGCTGTTTTCATTCTTTCCCGAATCTGTGACACAGCTTCTGACATTTCTTGTATTACACTTGGACCCAAAAGTCTTCTTTCACCAACCTCATCCCAATGTATCGGTGATCGACACTTCCTACCATATAGTGCTTCATAAGGGGCCATTCCTATAGTAGATTGATAACTGTTGTTGTAGGAAAATTCTATCAAAGGTAGAAATTTGCTCCATTGACCTTGAAAATCTAACACGCAAGCTCTGAGCATATCTTCTAAAGTTTGTATCGTTCTTTCTGATTGTCCGTCAGTTTGTGGATGATGAGCAGTACTGAAAGATAACTGTGTTCCCAGTGCCTTGTGTAAACTCTTCCAGAAGGTAGACAGGAATCTTGAGTCTCTATCTGAAACAATGGATAATGGTACTCCGTGAAGTCTAACTATTTCTTGTATATATATCTGAGCATAACGATCCATGGAGTAAGTAGTACAAACTGGGAGAAAATGAGCAGATTTTGTGAGTCTGTCCACAATTACCCAGATAGCGTCGTGACCCTTTATAGTTTTCGGTAATCCCACCACAAAATCCATTGTAATGTTTTCCCATTTCCACTCTGGAATCAGTAAGGGCTGTAAGGTTCCTGCCGGTTTTTGATGTTCTGCTTTTACCTGCTGACAGGTCAAACATTGTTCTACACACTGAGCAACATCTTTCTTCATACCTGGCCACCAATACTGTACTTTTAAATCTCGATACATTTTGGTAGCTCCTGGATGTACTGAGTATGGTGTCGAATGTGCCTCTGCCATAATATCTCTACGAATGCTATCTACATTTGGCACACATAACCGGTTTTTGAATCTTAAGATATCATTCCCTGACAACTGAAAGTCCGATAGCGTCCCTGAAGCGGTATCCTTCTTTACTTTAGCTAAATATTCATCTTCATTCTGTCCCTGCTTAATTCTATCAAGTAGGGTAGGCTGAAGGGTTAGAGCTGCTAGTCTTGCCTCCACCATTCCAAGTTGAACAATCTCGATATTCATTCTTTGCAAGTCTAGTAACTCCGGTTTCTGAATTAAAGCCATCAATGTGATACTTTGGGACGATTTTCTGCTTAAGGCATCAGCAACGACATTTGCTTTACCAGGATGATAGTTGATAACACAGTCATAATCTTTCACGAGTTCTAACCATCTTCTCTGTCTCATATTCAGCTCTTTCTGTGTGAAAAAGTATTTCAGACTTTTGTGATCTGTGTAGATCTCACATCGTTCTCCATATAGATAGTGTCTCCAAATTTTTAGCGCAAATACTACTGCTGCAAGCTCCAAGTCATGAGTAGGGTAGTTCTTCTCATATTCCTTCAATTGTCTAGATGCATATGCTATTGCTTTGCCGTTCTGCATCAACACACACCCTAAACCGTTCTTCGAAGCATCACTGTATACCACGAAGCCTCCAGTCCCCGTTGGTATTGAAAGGATCGGCGCAGATGTTAACCTTTTCTTCAATTCTCGAAAACTCTGCTCACAAGCCTCTGTCCACTTGAATGTTACACTCTTTCTAGTCAACTGTGTTAAGGGAGATGTAATTTTCGAGAATCCTTCTACAAATCTCCGATAGTACCCCGCTAACCCGAGAAAACTACGTACCTCTGAAGGGTTTGTAGGTTGTGGCCAATTGTTAATTGCTTCAACCTTACTTGGATCAACTGCAATTCCTTCTCCTGACACAACATGCCCCAGAAATATTACTCGATCCAACCAGAACTCACATTTCTTGAACTTAGCGTACAACCGTTTCTCCTTTAGAACGTCTAGAACCTTTCTCAAATGCACAGCATGCTCCGCTTCATTCTTGGAGTAAATCAGAATGTCATCAATAAACACGATAGCGAACTTATCCAAGAAGTCCTTGAATACCCGATTCATCATATCCATGAAAGCTGCTGGGGCATTTGTCAAACCGAATGGCATCACCAAAAACTCATAGTGCCCGTATCTTGTACTGAATGCCGTTTTTGGAATATCTTCCTCTTTAATTTTCAGTTGATGATAACCTGAACGCAAGTCAATCTTGGAGAATATGGCAGCTCCCTGGAGTTGATCAAACAAGTCATCAATCCTGGGTAAGGGGTATTTGTTCTTGATCGTAACCTTATTCAGTTCTCTATAATCTATACACATCCTCATAGTACCATCTTTCTTCTTAACAAACAAAACTGGTGCACCCCATGGCGAAAAGCTAGGTCTAATGAAGCCTTTGTCCAGTAAATCTTGCAATTGAATCTTCAACTCTTTCAACTCTGTTGGCGCCATTCTGTATGGTGACTTCGATATAGGAGCAGTCCCTGGATATACGTCAATTACAAACTCTATCTCTCTATCTGGGGGTAATCCTGGGAGTTCCTCTGGAAATACTTCAGGGTATTCTTGCACCACCGCTACCTCCTCTATAGTCGGACAATGTTTCTCTTCCATACTCATAATACTTACTAGGTAGCCTTCACAACCACTTTCCAATAGCCTTTTCGCTTTCACCGCTGATATCATGTGATATTTGAACCTTTTTCGTACTCCAATAAAGACGAAAGATGTGTCACCAGGCGGTTGAAATGTGACTATCTTGTTCTGACAATCTATTGTAGCACCATATTTCGATAGCCAGTCCATTCCCAAAATCACATCATAATCATTCATATCTAATATGATTAGATCGGCATAAAGTTCTCTTCCTTCAATAGAGATAACACATGCTCGCAGAATTTGGTTAGTTTGTTTTGACTCTCCGGAGGGGATCACTACATTGTAACTAACGTCTGCTACATCAGGTTTCCTACCCAGCCTCTTCACATACTCAGTGGATGCAAATGAATGTGTAGCTCCAGAATCAAATAATGCAAATGCAATAGTATCACAGATGGGAACTTTACCTGTTACTACAGATGTATTTGCTTCCGCTTCCTCTGTGGTCATGGTAAAGACTCTAGCTGGCGTCTTCTTTTGTGTAGCAGGGTTTGAGTTCTCTGGACAAACCGTGGAAATGTGTCCTGCTTTTCCACATTTAAAACAAGTCCGATACTCTGCAAAACACTTTCCACTATGCGAACCTCCACATGTGGGACATGTAGGTTGCGTAACTGGTGATTTTCCTTGTTCACCCTTTTGGCGCTTGTTCTGATCCCATGGTTGTTGTCCTGGTTTTGGTTGAGAACCCGGCCTTGAACCTTGCACTTGTGGTGGCCTTTTCTTTCCATCTCCTCCAAAACGAGGTCCTTGTCTTTGTATAAACTGGCGCCTAACCTCCTGAGCACGCCTAATTTTCATTTCTGCTTGTTCGGCAATCAACGCTCGTTCAGCAACTTGTGAATAAGTTACTCCATGTATTCCAGCCATACACACATCTCTATATAGCTCTGGCCTCAAACCTTCTAGGAATCTCTCTACTTTCAATGCATCAGTACTAACCATGTGCTCCGCAAACCTAGAGAGTTGCTCGAACTTTGCGATGTAGTCTGTAACATCCATTGCTCCTTGTCTCAACTGTATGAACTCATTCATCTTCATTACTCGAACTGGGGCAGTGAAATACTTGTTTCTAAAAAGTTCTTTGAACCTACCCCACGTCATTGTCGCCACATCCTCAATAGTTTTCATTGTGTCCCACCAGTGTCCCGCACTTCCACGTAACATGAACGATGCACACAATACTTTTTCCCCCTCAGGAACCTTACTATACAAAAACATGTTCTCTATAGTTCTAAGCCAATCCTCTGCATCAGTAGGATCCGTTGCACTTTCAAATGTTGGCGGGTTAAGCTTTCTAAACCTCTCTCCGATGACCTCTAAGTATTCAGCTCGAGGTTGCTGTTGATTTACACCATTTCCTGGTTGTTCACCCACATCCCTTTGTTGGATAAGTTGTTGAATCTGTTGCGACTGTTGTTCAACTAACCCTGTCAACCGAGCCACAATCGCTTCGAGGCCAACACCTACTGCTGGTGCATTCGGTTCTGGATCATTATTTCCTTCAACACCTTCTCCTCTAACGACCTCCATGATTTCTTTCTAATTTTATTGTTCCTCTGTCACAGGCCAATATGATTCATGAAATAATGAGTACAAATTATGAATAAGTAAAACTTACTGGCATGTCTGCGCTCCAGAAGTTCTGAGCTCACGTATATGAACAGTCTACAGGGCACAAACCGGGCTCTGATACCACTCTGTCACACCCACCCTCGTAAAAACTTATTTTATATCAATTTTTAGCCTTACAAAACCTGTATACTTTTTTTTAAAAAAATTAACGTTTTAGAATACTCCTTCAATACCAAAATCTCACCTACATATATTTACATAGATACAGATCGAGAACAAAGGTGTCGCGCTCCATTCCACACCATATTTACAGAAATATACATATTAAAGTTCCTTAGTTTGAACATGTCCAAAAGATTATTAGAACGCTAGCAAAAACATAGTGAGTCCAAGGTTTAGCCCCACAGATCGTCATTCATATACACGGGGCTTCAAAACTTGCAAAAGCTCCAGCGGCATGCCAGATCAGCTCACGAACTCATGCGTAGTCAAACTCACCTACAATGCAAGAACTACGTGAGCTAAAGCTCAGTAAGCAGAAATCATGCATGACCAATGCGTGAATGATGAGATGCATTTCGCAAAACCATTTCTTTCAACTCTTTCTCAAAAGAAATCATATTTGGTGGGAATTGGCTCTCGTCACTGTCACAAACCTCCCAAAAATAACACTCATTGGCCACACTCGTGACTACCAAGGGTCCCTCCTTCCCCCTTATAGTCCACCCGAGATATCAGTGATGGTTGGTACGACCAAGCGGCTATCCTCCCGAGACTACCAGGGGTCCGCCTCCTGCCTGCCCCCTGCAGTCCACCGGGAAGTCTACCTCTTCCCGTACCCCTCATCACGAAGGTGCTGAAGTGGGAACCTCTTCCGCGTGCACGCCTGTCACCGGAAGCATCCCGAGAGACACCATATATTATGTATAACTCTGAATGTGCCAGTGGTGACCAACCCCAAAACATTATCAACTTAAGAAATTATGCTATTTTGACCTCTTATATATACACATGTAATTCTTGTAAATGCTAATGCTCATGATTGATGCACATCAATTTGTTTCTAGCAACGGAATAAAACACTTTATACAAAGGTATGCAACAACACATATAACAATCAATTATTACAAATAACAAACAAAATACCATGTTCAAGCATTGTAGTTGGAGATGGATTTCCACTTACCTCTCCTCCGGAGTAGCTTTTGAAATTTCCTATTCCACAATGGTAATCAATCTACGACAATTTTAAATCGAATTAATACACAATTTATCAAATTCCAGGTTATTAAGTACTTTTAATTCGAAATTTCCAGTTTCGTCGCATTTTAGTAATAAGACTCTAACTATTTCTACAAAATTGATATTTATATGATTCAAGTTGGGTTATAAAGCTAACACATAAGGCTACAACTTTCATGTTTTGAACTTTTCCAAATTCATATCGCACAGCAGTCGAAATCAACTAAAAAGTGGATGTCCATTTCAAAAATCTGGACAGGTTTAACATTCACTTTCCTAACTATCTTAAAACATCATTACAATATTAAACACATACCTTGTAGATATAACCCTGGGTGTCACAACTTTGAGTAAATATATGTATGCCTTAAATATATGTATGCCTTAAATATATGTATGCCTTAAATATATGTATGCTAACGTTGGCATATAAATAATGATGAGATTCATGCATAATTCAATTCTTCTGCTCTCTTGCTAATGATGAAACTTAGATAATCTTATCTAGTTTGCCGACTTAGTTTGGCGGTGAATTTTTTATTATTATTATTATTATTATTATTATTGTTGTTGTTGTTGTTGTTGTTGTTATTATTGTTCCGATAATAAAACCCCTTTACATAATTAACACTTCCACGTACTTCCTAATGTTCCATACTATTAAATTTGTCACGTGTAGTCTTAAATTTTAAAGCATGTCCCAATATTTTAGACTAGGGGGTTCTTGACTACCAAATTAAACATCTCCAAATTAGTCGCAAAATATAAAATAACGCAATAAATATAACAAATTAATTACTATAAAACTATCACGCAAATAGCACATAAAAATATGGAATGCATGAAATGCAAAAATTATATTGGCCAGTGAGTTGTGAGAGGCACGGGTATTACATTCCCCTTATTTCATTTTTGCGAAACTTAGCAAATACTACACTCGATCATTTTCAATCCGATTTTTGCAAAATATCAATACCAACTTATATAATATTAGAACCAAGTCAGCTTGCATCCATTTTATTCAATTTTATTCAGACTAACACACGATTACTTATAGAGCATGTTTGGTAAGCTATATAGTATTAGCATAGGTAAGATTAGAAGTCAGATAAACTTGTACATACAAGCTTAGTTATTTGTTTGATAGGGGAGATAAACGGTGTTACAATTTCAAGTAGTCTGTTTGATAGGATGTATTCGGTGTTATAAGTTTGCAGCAAATTAAAAAAATGACCTTGGGCAATTAAAGTAAAAATGAATTAAATCAATTCTTTCAGCAACTCTCATCTTCATTTTACAGAAGTGAAGCTTCTTCACGTCTCCCATACACAAACCCAAAAGAAGTCTTAAAAACAGCCCGACTATTGAATTGCGAAACCAGCAGCAGAGACTGCCATATCCCCGGAGAAACAAGATGTCTCGATTAGAGTACACCAGCTTCTATCTACGATTTTGAATAAAAATATTCAGGTGTGTAATTGAATTTTCTGGTTTTTGAATGTTAAAAGTACCTTAGTTTTTACAGATCTGGTGATGGAGGCAGCGAGATACTGAAAAGAAGAAGACTGCTGCCCATGACCTGTGTGAATTCTGAGTGGGAATATTAAACTAGGGTTTCCTTTAGCCAACGATGAAGGGCACATTAGTAAATTTAATTTTGTTAGTAAAGGGGAACTGTTCTCCTATGTATAAGCTATCTGGCCATTTCCGCAGGATATTTTATGTAAGGGGCAACAGTAATTTGGACCGGGCTTGGCTTTTAATTCTGGGCCCAATACTTGCTACCAAAACAAGGAGATTAGTAAGTACAAGGTCCTATATACAGGCTTATTCAGCCTACCAAACAAGCTCATAGATTAACACTTAATCATATAAGATCATTTTATCACTAAACTAACATGCAACCTATTTATCATTTAGCCCAAAAATATTTAGGCAACAATTTATGATTTGTTCACATCATTAACACATAATCATCCCAGTTTAACCTATAAACATGCTTCTTCTCAAGATTTGCTATAAGAACTGGTTTTGATAAAGCGCAATCCGTTTATCAAAGGAATTCGAAGTAAAACCTGATCAGCGACACTATCAAACGCAAGAAAAGCAAAGAACACAAGATATACGTGGTTCGATCCGTAGATCTACGTCCACGGGCGTAGGCAATAACCTACCGAGGTGTTTTTCACTATCTTTCTTTCAATCTTACAAGTTGTAGTTTTAGAGTACAAAGTGCCAACCCTAAATCCGTCCTCTATTCTACTATTTATAATATACAAATAAGAACCCTAACTAAATCCCAATAATCTCGGTCACCAAATATGCATGGCATTTAGGGAAAGATCATGCGGGTTTCCATTCCCGAATGTGCCGTAACTGGGCTGCGTTAGGCTCGTGCGCGCTTCTGGGCCGGCTTAGTTGCTTGGCTCGTACTTCTAGGCCCAATTAACCCGGCTGGTAGATTGGCGGACCCGGAGTTACTGGGCCATACCTATCAGATGTCCCCCACCAGCCGGAGCGAGGTAGGAGCTTCGGTTAAAAGTAAGGCATGGTGTGATGAGCAGTGATGTAGGCCAGCTTTATCAAACTGAAGTACTACCGGGGTGGGGTTGCCCACTAGGACCGAGTGGATGCGACTCCGGGGTGGAGAACTCAGCGTGGTCCGAATTAGACAGATCTCATTTTGCTTAGGGTAAGAGGATCCACCGGAGCCCAGTTGATGCATCCACGGAGTGCAGGATTCACGAGGATCAAACTGGAATGAACCGAGATACCCCTGGGGTCCTGGTATCGACCGAAGCCGAGTAGATGCATCTCCAGCGTGAAAGAATCAACGGGGATCGAACTGGATCAAATCGAAGTACCCCCGGGGTCATGGGGTCGGGAAAGGCCGAGTTAAAACGTGCCCGAGGTAAAGGGGTCACCGGAGTGAATCCCAAAACTTCCTGGGGAAGGGTGAAGTTGATGTGATTGGCAGCGCCATCATTAAGAGAAGGGATGTGAAATGACGCGTTTGAGAATTCTGAGAATTCCAAGAAGCGTGTCCCCCACGCGCCTTGGTAACTGTAACGCGCGTGACTTCCACACGCGAATCTTAGACACTGAATTTGAAAAGGCCAGATCTGGGCCGTTGATGCATGAGCATATATAAATAAGGCTTGTACAGTAAGCTTCATTACTCTCATTTGGGTTTTGCAACAGATAAAGAGCGGGAGAAAACGAAAGGATCATCTGTGCCAAGTCGTGATCAATTTCAAATCGAAACCAAGTAAGTATGTCTTCCTCTTCGTCTTCGTCTTCAATTAGAGAAGTAGGCACAACTAAAACGCCGTTAGACGTACAACCCTTGCGCTTTATGTTAGTGATTTCAACTCCTAAACACACAGCAAAACTGAATCTGGAAATAGCACAAAGATCAATCTGAAAACACACACTTAATTCGGCCAAAGTTGTGACCGAACACTACTTGCGCAGAACAGGAAATATAAATGAATCACACACAAGTTTTACGTGGTTCGTTCAAGATGAACTACATCCACGGAGGCAAGGCACACCTCAATCCACTAAGAAATCCAATCAATTACAGAGAATACACTCAGAAATCAAAATGCCCAATTCTGGAACAAATTAAGGCAGAAATCGTTCCCTCTCAAAATACTCTCTCTAATCTAAGAAACTGGAAAATTGCTCGACGTAGTGTTGTTCTCCTTGATGAGAGCTTTACAATGATATAAGAATTGAAGCTCGAATGTAACCGTACAAAAAATTCTAACTGAATCAAGTTGAGCTCAGCTACCGGACAAAAGTGACGGTTTTCTTCGTCACAAATCCTGAACTAACTCGTCACAATCAGCGGTTATTCACAACTGCCACGAACCCGGCTCATCCTGACCAGCTTTGCTTCTTGATGCTCAAACCCGGTCCAAACCTCCGGTTCTTCACCTCTTGAACCCGGTTCCACATTCCCAACACACCATATTACCAAGTATAGCTCACTTGATGAAGGTTGACGTGGCCCTCCCGAGGTGGAGGAGGGAGGAAGTAGTGGATAACGCCCCGGTGGCAGAGCCGGAGCTGGAGGCTGTAAATCACTTTCGTTCGGTGGGTACGTTCAAGACCCTCTGCACCGAAGAGGAGCTGGAGGAGGCAGGGTTAAGTCCTACTACTCGGGAGGAGCAGAGGAGAATCCCACCCGTGGGCAATGGTCGACGGCCGGGGTAGCCGAGGAGGGTAGGAACTCTTAATATTGTGTAATCGTTGATAACTTGCATAAGATTAACCATTGGTCTTCTCTTGCAGTGGGATGCTTTGGAAAGGAGACTTCGGGAAGCCCCACAGTGCCCATGGCGACGAAGAAGAAGGGGACCCTTGCCAAAGTGGGCCCTAGAGTGAGGGTGACGCCGAGTCCGAGGCCGTCACAAGGGACGGAAGACGATGTGGCGGTAGCAGGGTCGACCCCGAGGTCGAAGAGGAGTCCAGAGCCGACTTTGACGCCGCCAAGTGTGGCTAAAAGACTGCGCACGGAGCCAACACCAGAGGTACAATAGATATAGCCGTTGACTAAGGAAAAAAGTGCTGCCAAAGCTTTTCTTCTGATGTGATGATTTTGTTTTTATATGTTTGTCCTTTGTTCGTAGGGACAGGGGCAAATAAGTGTGCTAGGCCTGGAGGGGCCCGATGCCGAGGAGCTACTGAGGCTAACTCAGGGGATCATGGACCTCAGCCGAAGGAGTGAGAGGGGGGCTAAGGAGGAGTTAGCCGAGGTGGTGAGGGAGTTGCGATCTCGCAATGAAAGGTTAACTCATGACCTGTCCAAGGCTCGTAAAAGAGCTTCCTTGGTGGAGAAGGAGGTGGCGCGACTGCGCGAGGTGGAGGTGGAGGTCGGGGTGCTCCGCGGCGAAGTGGCGGAGCTGCGTGCGGAGCTAAGGGACAAGGAGGCAGCAGTAGTTGAGGGCCAGGGGTCCGTGCTGAAGACGTTTGCAGAAAAACTACTGCAGAGAAGCACATTCCTCGACTACCAGATGGGCTTCGTCGCAGTTGGCGACACGGCAACATGATCGGTGCTGCTGAAGAAGGTCAAGGAAATCTATCCGAATGTGGATGTCTATCGTCCAGAGTTTGGATACGATTTCAACGGCGTGGGTGCAGTGGAGGAGGCGTATTACAACGCGCTGGCTTGGGTCCCGGAGTGGCCCTTGGTTAAGGCACTGGCGGAGAAGAAGACAATTCTGAGCGGCGAGGAGATCGCTGCCTACAATGTGGATCAGGACGAAGAGTTCCTGTCCTTTCGGCGGGGAGAGTTCATCACGGAGCCAAGGGCCAAAGATCCACCCCCGCGCATGGAAATCACAGCGGAGACAACGGAGGGTGATGCGGGGGTGAACCAGGACTTGCCAGAGGAGGAGCACGAGGAGGAGATGGAGGTGCCGGAGGCAGCCGAGGGGGTCGATCAGGGGGAGGTCAGTTCCCCACAATTTTGATGAATTGTACATATAGTAGATGATAGGAAGAATCTGTATTTTGTTGTAGTAACCACAAACGATGTGTACACTCATTTTGTTGGATAATGAAGTCGGTTGTTGCAAATATTGTTGAGTTACTGCCTTGTCTTTGGTGTTGATTATATCATATTATGACTGATTTGGTGCTGCAAACAGGAGAATATCGAGGAGCTACATAATGTAATAAAGAAGCTCATGCAGTCCTTGGAATGGTTCCGCTGAGAAAAAGATAATTTGCAAAAACAGGTCGTTCCTCGATTAGAGAGAAGAGTAGCCTCGGCGGAGAGAAGGGCAAAGGAAGCCGAAGAGGCGAGAGCCAAGGCTGTAGAAAGGGCGAGAGATCGGCAGTTGAAATATTTGTCGACGGTCGCCGAACTAGATCGACTCTTCAGCCATCAAAAAGAGTATGAGCGAATATTGACGGAGTATGGCATGCTAACTTTTGAGGAGGTCGAAGAGCGGACAACCGAAATTCAAGGGGAAATTACCACGCTGATGGCGGCTGGTCACAAAGACTCCTCCGAGCTGGTTAGGAAACGGGAAGTACTGGAAATACTCCTCAGCATGTACGAGGGCTTAAGAGGCCGTGGTAGGTGGCGTCGTACTGCGGAGGAGGACATCGCGAGCTCCAGCCGGGGGCAGGACCGCTTGAAGGCTCCGCGGAGGAGTAAAAAGGGAACAGGTGAAAAAGCAAAAGGGATCATAATCCAAGAGCCGACCCCGGTGGCTGTTGCTGAGGAGCAGGTTGAAAAATTAGCTGAGGAGATCGAAGTGATGGACCCCGCAGAATGGGATCCTGTGGAATGGGCAAACACTTCGAGGCCAGCGCCACAACCAAGTCCTCGTCGCCAAGGAGATCGGGGAAGAGACAACATTCCAAAGCGAGTCCCGAGAGTAAGTCCTCGTCTGAGAGGAGGTAGAAGAAGGGGAGGGATCGAAGTCCAAAGGCGAGGAACCTCGAGATCCCGGAGGACGCGAAGGAGCTCCCGGGATGGATCCCAACGCCGGAGCGCGGAGTATTGGCTCGGAGGACGGAGATAACATTTAGTTGTAATCAATGCATGTTTATTTGTAAAGAATACTTAAAGACTTATGAAAATATTTTGATGTATATCATAAATATGCGTGATAAGAGTAGCTAAGTGGTTAATCATGAGGCAAGTGCTTAAAATTTTTTCTTTTTTTAATTTTATATGTCATTATGAAAATGATGTAGTAGTTAGTACTCAGTAGTACGATACGTTAATAAACGCTTGTTCGGGAACAAGCAGCGACTACGCGGTAGGGCCCTTCCCAAGTGGCGTGTAGTTTATTTTCGGGGGCAGCTTTGCTAGCATAATTTAACCGGAGCATGAGGTCTCCGACTTGAAATTGAGTACCCCTAACCCAGAGGTTGTAATACTGAGCTGCTTGTTGCTTGCTTTTAGCCTGTCGAATAAAGGATTGCTCACGGCGATGTTCGAGTTCATCCAAGTTAGTACGGAGTGCTTCCCCATTATCTCGGGGTCGATGTTAACGAGCCTGGGACTGACTACTCCCACCTCGGCAGGGATAACAGCCTCGAAGCCATAGGTGAGGCTGTATGGGGTTTCCCCGGTTGACGAATGCGGCGTAGTACGATAAGCCCAGAGAACTTGCGGAAGGTTCTCGGCCCAGAGGCCTTTAGCTTGATCTAAGCGCTTCTTTAAACCGTTCAGCAGAGTGCGGTTAGTGACTTCGACCTGGCCATTAGCTTGAGGATGAGCAACCGAGGTGAAAATTTGTTTGATGTGCAACTCCGCGTACCAGGACCGGAAGGGGTCATTAGCGAACTATTTACCATTGTCGGAGATAATGGCGCTCGGGATGCCGAAGCGGCATATGATGTTACGCCAAACAAATTTCAGAACGTTTTGACCGGTTATAGCAGTGAGGGGTTCGGCTTCGACCCATTTGGTAAAGTAGTCCACTGCAACCACAAGAAATTTCAATCCTCCCGGAGCAACCGGGAACGGACCTACAATGTCTATTCCCCACTGGATAAATGGCCAGGCACTTTGTATGCCCGTAAGCTTGGTTTGTGGTAGATGCTTCACTCTGGAGTGCTGTTGACACTTGTCACACTTTGACACTAAACTATGGGCATCATTAAACAACGTGGGCCAGTAATATCCCCACCGGAGAACTTTCTTGGCCAACGTTCGCGAGCCAATATGACTTGCAGAGGCCCCCTCGTGAAATTCGTGGAGAACATAGTCAGCCTGGACTGGGCCAAGATAGCAAAGACTCGGCTGTAAGTATGATTGACGGTACAAGATTCCATCGTGAAGAGTATACTTCGGCGCTTTAAGAATTATCCGCCGAGTGAGTAATTTATCATCTTGCAATGTACCATCCCGAAGATAATGGACAATAGGAGTCATCCAATTGGGACTGGCCTCAGTCGATACGGAGGCTATTTTGCTCAGAACATCAGCTTTAACGATTTCTTCGTGGGGTATCTGCCAGACATCAATCGAAGCAAAAGTCGACAAAAGCTTAAGTGTCAAAGCGAGGTACCTTTTCAACGTATCATCCTTGGTGGCATAGGTGCCTTTGATTTGATTGGAGACCACCTCGGAGTCAGTCAAAAGCTGGATATGCGAAGTGCCGAAGGTTTGAGCGAGCCGGAGCCCAGCAAGGACTGCCTCATATTCCGCCTCATTATTGGTCACTTTGAAGTTAAATTGTAAGACATACTGGATCTCGACGTTGTCGGGGCCGATAAGAACCCCGGCACCACTACCTCGGGTCACAGAAGCACCGTCCACATATACCCGCCACGTGTTGGCTTTAGTATCGGGAGCGGGATGGTGAGGAATGGTAGCACATGCTGTTGTCCCGGGGTCAGTGAATGGAACTTCGACCAAAAAATCCGCAAGAGCTTCACCTTTGATGGCTCGGTGGGGCAGAATTTGTATATCATGCTCCCCGAGCTCGATGGCCGACTTAGCCAAGTGCCCCGACACATCGGGTTTGGTAAGGATTTGACGGATAGGGTGATTAGTAAGAACCCTAATGTTGCGTCCTTAAAAATAGGGCCGCAAGCGGCGGGCTGCCATAACGAGGGCCAATACTATTTTTTCTACAACAGAATACTGGGTCTCCGCCCTGTGAAGTGCTCTGCTGACGAAATACACGGGCTGCTAACTCCCGTGATCCTCGCGGACGAGGGCCGCACTGATGGCTTCTTCGGCAGATGCCAAATACACATAAAGAGGTTCTCCGGGGACAGGCGCGGACATAGTTGGCAACTGCTTGATGTTCTGTTTTAAAGCCTCAAAGGCCTCGGTGCACTGCGGAGTCCACTTAAATTTCTTTGTCTGACGCAAAATTTTGAAGAAAGGAAGCTGACGCTCCGCGGCCTTAGACAAAAAACGATTTAAGGCCGCAAGTCCGCCGGTGAGACGCTGAACATCCTTCACCGTCTTCGGCGGCTGAAGATCCAATACATCTCTAATCTTGGCCGGATTCGCCTTGAGACCGTGCTGTGAAACCACATACCCCAGAAATTTTCCTGAGCCGATGCCGAAGGTACACTTTGTCTGATTGAGGCGAAGATGATAGCGTCGCACGTGCTTAACATCTCAGCAATGTCCTGTACACATGTAGTAGGGGAGGAACTTTTAATAACGAGGTCGTCAACATATACCTCGACATTGCGGCCGACTTGGTCTCGGAAGACGTGGTCCATAAGGCGTTGGTAAGTGGTTCCGGCATTCTTGAGTCGGAAGGGCATTTTCTTGAAGGCAAAACACCTAAAATCAGTAATAAAGGCCGTTTTGAGGGTATCGCTGCGATCCATGTGAATTTGATGATACCCCTTGTATAAATCTAGAAAGCAAAGTGCCTTATGCCCAGTAATAGCTTCGGCTTTTTGGTCAATTGAAGGCAGAGGATAACAATCCTTCGAGCACTGCTTATTGAGGTCAGAGAAATCGACGCACATTCTCCATGCACCACTTGACTTCGTCACCATCACGGGATTTGAAAGCCAAGACGGATAGTGAACTTCGAACAGGATGTCTGCATCTAGGAGCTGTTGAACTTCAATGTGGATAGCCGCGTTCCGTTCTGGAGCAAATTGCCGCCGCTTTTGTTGAATGGGTTTCACACCGGGGTTAATATTCAACTTATGGGTAATCAGGTCTGGGGATACTCCCGGCATATCTAGAGGAGACCAAGCAAAGACTTCAGAATACTCGCGTAACATTTGGATGATGGCATTGTGCAATAATGGTGTGTCTACGGTGCCAACTGTAATAGTCTGTTCCGATTTAGTCGGGTCGAGCGGCACCTTAATAGTAGCGTTCCCGAGTGACTCGGACGAACCCGGGGTAAGAGCCGAGGTGGCGATTTGAAACTGTGTCTTGGGAGGAGCCTTCGTTGTTTTCTTAAGTGCTACATACATGCACTCTTTGGAGATTCTTTGAATGCCACGGATGGCCACCTCGTCGTGGGGCGTAGGAAACTTCAACGCGAGGTGATATGTGGAGCAGATGGCCTTTGCAGGGGTAAGCCAATCTCGGCCTAAAATCATATTGTACAGGGATGGAGAGTTGACCACATAAAAATCGACAAGGATGGTTTTTATTGCCGGATATGTGCCAAGCGAAGCGGGAAGATTGATGATTCTTTCTAGTTTGACCTCACCCTAAGTGAAGGTCTGTAACGGCCCGGGGGCCGGTCGGAGCTGTTCGCGAGGTATGCCCATGTTTTGGAAACAATCTGCGAATATGACACTGACAAAGGCTCCGTTGTCCACGAACACTCGCTTGATTGTAACATTGGCCACGACCATATCAATAACGATGGCATCAGTATGTGGGGTGAATTTGGGAACGGGATCCTCATCAGTGAAACTCACGGTTTCAGATTTGTGAAGTCGCTTATGACGTGGCTCCTCGGGAGGAGGCCTACGAGCTTCGACCTTCAGGGCACTTCGGGAAGTCCCTGTGGGAATAGCCCTATATATCACGTTTATTATCCCGTGGACAACGTGATTGGGTGGATTATCTCCAGGACCCCCAGGAGGAGGTGGAGGTGGTAATAACTGAGGCTGTTGGCGATTACCCTGGTCTTGTCGTGCGTAATTGTTATACCCCGGCCTGTTATTCTGCCACGGAGGTTTGTTTGGTCTTGGCCTCGGTCGTTGTAACCCCCGCGGCCTTGTTGGGAGCCTCCATTCTGGTTCGACCGAGACCTGTCCTCGGTCCGAGCTACATATTGCCGCAGGAAACCCCTCTTTAAACAGTCCTCAATTTATTTTCCAAGTTCGCGACACTCTTCGGTGTCATGTCCATGATCGTGCTGGTACGCACACCACTTATCAGGATTACGTTTTTCTGCCGGAACAGTCATCCGTGGGCACGGTCGTAGATCATTCTTGTGAACAGAAAGTATTTTTGTCCTTGATGTTGTAAGCGGAGTGAGCTGAGGGACATCTCCGCGGGGTTCCAACCGTCCTCTGCTTAGACGGCTAAAGGCGCTAGGCCGGGTACTGGTCCCGGCTTGCATTTTATCTGATTGCCATTTGGTGGCATGTTTCTCGCGTTTGCGACGGGTTTGCTCCTCAGCCTTGGCGAACCTGCTTACAATGCCGAAAAGGGCCCGGGTCGTGGTAGGAGGGTTTTGGACAAGCTCGGTGTAGAGCGGCCCAGGCGAGAGGCCATTCATGAAGGCCGTGATTATAACGTCATTAGACCGGCTGCCGACTTTTAGACTTTCGGCGGTAAAACGATGGAGAAATTGAGTGACCGTCTCCCCATCACGTTGTTCCAAATTCATGAGGTTAGCCAAAGTGGCCATGGGCTTTGCTCGTGTATGAAAACGCGCCCAAAACTGTTCGGCGAGATCCCGAAAAGAAGTAACACTGCCTCGAGGTAGAGAATCGAACCACAGTCTGGCCTCATCTCAAAGATACTCAGGGAACACCTTGAACAAGTGGTGAGACGTACAACTGCGATTAAACATAGCATATTTAAAGGCGCTTAGGAAAATACCTGGGTCTCTGGTGCCGTTGTAGACGGACACCGGGGGAAGCTTGCACCCCTTGGGAAGTGGAGTAGCAAGAATCTCCTCGGAGAATGGGGTGATCATCTCCCCATTAGCATCAAGGCCCAGGACTTTGTCAAGCTCGGCGGCAAACTGAGCCTGCTCCTGCTCCAAGGGATCAAGTACATGAGACATGTCCAAACGAGCCCGCTTTGGTGCGTCTACGGGTCTGCGGCGATCCATGTCCTCATGGTCGTAGCGGGGCCTCGAGCCATTAGAGCTGCGATTTGCCGCAGGAGAGGCTGACCGCTGTCGGCGGCGATCAAGCCTAGCTCGGTGAGGTGGATCTTCGTCCAATTCACGAGATCGATCATGGGGTGGATGTCTTACCACATGGTCGACACCATTATCGGCACGCCCACCGGAGTTAGCGCGTCGATTATTTCATTCTTGAAACAGAGCGGCATGCTCCCGAAGAAAAGCTAGTTGCTCCGGCAGTAAGTCGGGGACAGGTCGAGGATTAACCTGTGCTGGCGCATGGACAGGTGCAAGATGTTGCGCGTCAATGTGTCCCGCGGGTGGGTCCTGATTTTGTTGTCGCGGCAACGGGGGATTTTGATCCACGGGGGGATTACGATGGGACCGAGTAGGATTAACAGATCGGCGAGTGTTCACCATGGCTAACACGACTACGTTGAAGTATGTTAGGGTTTTATTTTCAAATGGTTCCCACAGACGGCGCCAATTGATAAAGCCAATCCGTTTATCAAAGGAATTCGGAGTAAAACCTGATCAACGACACTATCAAACGCAAGAAAAGCAAAGAACATAAGATATACGTGGTTCGATCCGGAGATCTACGTCCACGGGCGTAGGCAATAACCTACCGGGGTGTTTTTCACTATCTTTCTTTCAATCTTACAAGTTGTAGTTTTATAGTACAAAGTGCCAACCCTAAATCCATCCTCCATTCTACTATTTATACTATATAAATAAGAACCCTAAATAAATCCCTATAATCTCGGTCACCAAATATGCATGGCAGTTGGGGAAAGATCATGGGGATCTCCATTCCCGAATGTGCCGTAACTGGGCTGCGTTGGACTCGCGCGCGCTTCTGGGCCGGCTTAGTTGTTGAGCTCGTACTTCTGGGCCCAATTAACTCGGCTGGCAGACTGGCGGATTAGTCCGACCCGGTACTGGGCTATACCTATCAGGTTTCTAATAGTTAGCAGCAATAATCTGCTCTAAGTATTTGGAAAAGAAAAATCTAGTTAGAGGTTTATTCAACACCCTCCCCCCTCATAAACCTCTACCATTTGGGACCAACAAGTAGTATCAGAGTGGTTGGTTTCACACATCAATCTTCCTTGGTTACTAACCAGATCCAACCGCTCTGATACTACTTGTTGGTCCCAAATGGAAAAGCCACAATAATGGAAACTTCTTCAACTTAGGCTCGCATATTTTCCTTGGAGGATTATGAGGATTGGTCAATCAGGATGCAAGCACACTTAGCCTCCATGCATGATGAAATGTGGGGAGTCTTCACCTAAGGTCTACTGGTAATCATGAAGGTCAACACTATTGTGTGAGTGGAATGTCAACCTACATCTCCTCCCATGGTGGAAAGGCACGTAATGAATGTGCTATTGGCGATAAAAAAAGGTTTAATATGGGCAATGTGACAAAAAAATGTAGTTTTTACCACATTGTACAAGGGTACCTTTAGTAAAGTCAAGGCATGCAAGACTGCTAAGGACATTTAGGACTTGCTGAGGGAGATTTTTGTTAGGTCAACTCTACTTCATGAAAATAGAGTAGCTACTGAAACTCTAAATTTGGAGTTCTTCAAGGTAAAACTTGGGGAGTCTCTAAATGACTTATATGCTAGATAAACAGCAATCCTGAATGGGTTGGTGTTTGTTGGGAAAGACTACTCCCAACAAGAGATAAACACCAAACTACTAGGAGCTCTCACGTCTGACTGGGACGTAAAGACCATTCCGATGAGAAGCTTAAAGAAGCTAGGTAAGAAGAGCATTCAAGAACTCTTCTCTGGCCTCAAATGCTTTGATATTATATTTATCGAAGAAAGAAAGAAGAAAAAGAGAGTACTGCTATAACCAAATCCCTAATAGCAACCAGTCCCTCACACCAACTCCAAATGGTCCCAGTAACTACCAACGTGCTAAAGGAACAACTTCAAGTTCTTGCTGATGAGGAGCAAGTGGTAGATAAGATGGATTTACTCATGAAGTGGCAACCCTTCCTAGCCTCAATATACCAGGCCAACAGAAACTCTTAGCATAAGAAGGAAGCTGGAGATCTTCGCTTCAACTACAGGAAGACTGGTCACTTTGTAAGGGAATGTCCATATCCTGAAGTGCACAAGTACGCTGAGGGAGTTTAGAAGTAAAGAAGGAATAGAGGGATGCACGAAAAAGCTCAGCTAAAGGCTCTCTTGAGTGGAGCAGAAGCTATCAAAGTTGTTCTACGGACTTCAAGGGAACCTACAACATGTGAAGATTCAGACTTTACAGCGACCCTTTATATTCTGATAGCAAAGTACCTCTTCAACATTAGAGAATCTTGACTCTGAAAGCTTACTCATTTTGTTCAAACATATTATTGCTGACTTTAACCTAGTCAATCAATCATATGAAGAGCTGAAGGTTGAGAACATGGAGTTTCTTAGAGAAATTGGAGTGCTTACATTTGAAGTTGAAAAAATTACAGCTGAAGCAATTATCTGTTATTTTCCTCAAGGGGAAGTAAGTAAGCTGAAGATGTCACTCGCCCTTTAGAATGAGAAGGAAAAAAAATTGATATCAACTATCATTTCTTTCAATAGATCATCTATGTATCGGGATGAGATGCTAGATGTTCAGAGAAACCTATCTGATATGACAGAGATAGGATTCTCTTACACAATTTCCAATAGTCAAGCAGCATGTACTTCTATTGATGTTCCAACAGTATGTATGTTTGAGACACAATTGCTCAACAAACATATAATGGCAAACCTAGAAGGATGGAGAATATCCCTAATAGGAGACCTAGACTAGAATCAAGCTGTAAACTTGACACGGGGAAGTCAACTGTTGTAAGAACATTGGGAGATAATGCACTATGAAGCAACAACATGCAGAGAGCTTGGCTATTGGATGTAGTAACTTCCTACAACAACCTAAGAGTAATCAGCAGTAGACTAGCCTCGATGCTTGCATGCTTCCACAAAAGGCTAGGAGGAACTGCCAAAGATCACTACAACCCAGGAAGCAACATGCTCTTGGTACACTAGAAAAAGGGAAATCTTCCAAGGTGTACACCAAGCAAGTTGCCCGAAAAACAACATGCTACTCAATGTGTCAATAAGAAGTGGATTCAAGAAAGATTGATTCCCAAGGACGCATTTAGAAATGGATACCTAACTCTACTTGATCACTTTACGAGTCAATTTGCATAATGGACATAAAGACATCAGGTACATCGACAGCGGGTTTTCAGGACACATGAAAATAACAAGAGGTCTCTAAAGGATTTTAAAGACTACAAATGACCCAAGGCGGTGTTTGCAGGCAATGCCAAGGGCATTACCAAAGGTGTTGGGACTTTCTCTAAAGGCAGAGTCAGCATGGCAGATGACTATTTCATCGAAGTCTTACAATACAATCTGCTGAGCATAAGTTAGTTATATGACAAGGGAAATTTTATAGAGTTCACTCAACGATTATGCTTGATAAGAGATGCTTAGTCTAATAAAATAAAACTCATAAGCACTAGAAAGGTTAACATCTATCTAGCTGACTGGGACTCTACAGGAGGACAACTCTCCTGCTTCAAGCTAAAAGTACTCATGAACTCAACTGGCTATGGTACAAGAGGATAAGCCATTTAATTTCAAGACTATCAAAAGACTGGCATGCAAGGTGTTAGTAAGAGGATTATCAGATGTAGCAGACATAAAAGAGAGTGTGTCTGATGCATGCTTAAAGGGAAAATAGATCAGGAAGTGTTTCAAACACAAGCCTGTAAGATCATTTCTCAAACTCTTGGACCTACTACACATGGACCTCTTTGGACCCATTGAACCATTATGTTTGAGTGGGATGAATTATTCACTAGTATTAGTAGATGATTTCTCCAGATAAACTTGGATTGTGTTCTTAGGCAAGAAATTTGATACTTAGAAGAAGCTCCCATACCTTATGAAGAGAATTAAGAATGAAAATGGCCACAACATTATCAAGATCAGATCAGATCGAGGTACTGAATTCACTAAAGAGTTCATAGAGAGTTTCTGAAGTAGCAATAGAACTCATCATGATTACTCAACTACAAGAACTACTCAGAAAATGGTGTAGTAGAAAGAAGGAATAGAACATTGAAAGAAGCTGCAAGAACCATGATTGTTGAAGCACAACTACCAAAGAGATTTTGGGACGAGGAACATATCATGTTATACGCTAAACATATGCCTTATAAACAAAGATCTGGGTTAGACATCTTACAAGTTGTGGTCTGGAAGATCGCCTAACCTATCATACTTCCATATAATTGGATGAAACAAATAAATGCTTTTGATGTTGAATCAGATGAGGAGTATTTTTGGGATATTCCTCTGTAAGCAAATCCTTCAGCGTGTTAAAAAAAGGTTTGGCACATGTGGTTTTTGATGAACCTTACAATAACCCATGGGTATTGAAGGGATTATAGCAAGGGTTAATGAGATTAGGTTGGAAAAGAATAAGGAACAAGTTCCTTGTGTAGAAATCCAACAACCAGCTCTAGTTGAGGAAGAATCTACTCTAGAGGATGGTGTAGCAGCTGAAGGTACTGCGAACCCTACAACAGAAGCTACAAAACCAAAACCTACAATACAACAGGCATAATAGATAGCCGCTGTGAATCATGTTTTAACACCAGACAGAAGATGCTTAGAGATCATCCACCAACCTTGGTCATAGGGAGAATAAATGGAGTAAGAAAGAAGGTCTGCACCTGACAAAGTCATATTCTCTAGCTTCGTATTTCAAATGAAAACTAATAACATGGAGGAAGCTCTAAGTGATCCTAATTGGGTACAAGCCATGAAGGAAGAGCTCAATGGGTGTGAGAGAAATGAGGTTTGGAGTTTGGTTCCAAGACTTTCTCATCAAGGTGTAATTTGGACCAAGGGGGTGTTAAAAAATAAGCTAGATGATTCAGGGCTAGTTACCGGGAACAAAGCTAGGTTAGATGCTAAAGGCTACTGTCAGGAGGAAGGCATTGATTTAATGAAAAGAATTCCCCTATAGCGAGCCTTGAAGGAATCGAAATATTTCTGGCCTTTGCTGCACAAAGTAACATCACAGTATACCAGATGGATTTGAAGAGCACATTCCTAAATGGACTTCTAGCTGAAGAATCTGTATTGAACAACCACTAGGGTTTGAAGATTCAACTAGTGATAGTGTATGCAAGCTAAAGAATGCATTGTATAGCCTTAAGCAAGCACCTCGAGCTTGGTATAATAATCTATCGAAGTATCTAGTCTGAAGCAGATTCCAGAAAGGTGTTGTAGACAATATCTTATTTATAATCCAAGATGCCAAGAGTACATTATTAGTCCATATTTATGTTGGTGAAATTATCTTTGGGTAAACTGACAAAGAACTATGCAACAAGTTCTCCCAGCTGATGCAAATCAAGTTTGAAATGAGCTTGAAAGAAAAGTTAAGCTTCTTTCTTGGACTTCAAGTAAGATAATTGGATGATAGTAGCATCTTCATGAATCAAGTTAGGGAGCCAACCCTACCCAAGTGCACCTCACCTGGTCCGTAGAGCCTGACCTTTCATCTTTGTTGCTTTACTTAGCACTTCTAGGATCTCCACCACATCGGTTTAGTTTGGGACCATGGCTCTGATACCACTTGTTGTGCCCAGACTGGGCCCACAACTCCACATGGGTATGATATTGTCCGCTTTGGGCTGAGCCTGAACGATTTTATTTTTAGGCTAATTTTGCTAAAAGCCTTATAGCAATAGAGATATATCAATTCTAATAAACCCCATGATCTTCCCATGTACATCAGATGTGGGACTTTGTTGACAATCCCAACAACCTAATTGTGGGTCTGTACATGTAATTAAGGATTAAGGGAGCACAACTCTTAATTCAATCGTTGTCCTCTCTATCCCGTCTCTGAGCCATCAATCACCCCTTAAAAACCCAACAACAGGTAGCAGAAGAAGCCTTAATGTAGCCCCAGCAGCTGTTGATTTCAACAGAGGCCCCATCAAGTAGCCCCTGTCATACTTCCGGCAGAGGTCAAACCCTTTGCAGTAGAGGATTAACAATGTGCAGCAGGATATGAACTTAGACCTAATTTTGATCAAAATCCTGCCCCTCCCCAGCCAAAATGAAATAGACTCATCGAGGACCTACTGGAGGAGGAGATGGAAAGGTACCACATATGGCGTACAAATTGGGTAAAGTTGTACACTGCCATCTTTGACTGGTCGGGATGGGGTGAGGAAGAAATGGATAATCACTTGGGGTTTATGTGAGGACATATCTGAACTAACCTCCAGCGGCTTTGTGTGAAGACATAGCTGGCGACAATGACTCCGACTATAAAGATGAAACTACTGATCCTGAGTTACTTCATCAAGTGATAAAGCATAGCCGAAGAGACACCAATCGAAGACATGAGATTCATATGGTAAGTGGACCAGAAAGCTCGTCGCAGCAACCTTCAGATGATTCTACAACATTACAACCAGTCGCTATAGAAAGTTTTGAGGAAGATCAAATTCCACAATCTGCTACATTTAGAACTAGGCAGGATACCAATGGATCTTCTATAAGGGAGGATGCATTACACAAGGAAGTAGTAGCCTCTCAGAGTGCCCGTGAAGCTACTATAAACGAGGAACAAGTAGTTGAGGTAGACATTGCGAAAGCCGATAAATCTACTATTGATGAAGTGGTAGTAGAATAGGATGTAAGCACTTCACAGATTGCTGATGAACCTACTGTAGGAGAGATTACAGTAAAAAAGGCACTACCAATCTCTCATACACCAAGTGTGTAGGAGCCAAAAAGTACACAAGGTGGGGTCGAAGAAGTAGCAGGAGATGAAGAGGCTACTTCACAAATACAGCAAACAATCGAAGTAGAAGCGGAGCAGGAACAAACACCTATTAACCCTGCTAAAGTTGCAACTCCTTCTGATGCAGACTCAGTTCAAAATTCTGATGCAGACTCGGCTTGAAATACTGATGGAGCAACCAAAGAATATGATCCAGGAACTAACACTATGATGACTCTAGGTCAAAAAGTAAAACCTAATGTTGAAGAGAGACTGGAGTCCATGAATGTGCTGAGGGAACAGGAAGAAATGGATGAAGCAATGGCTAAGGAGAGAATTGTCGCTACTAATACTGAAGCAAGTTTAGAAAATGAAGTAGCAACTCAAGTCATGAAACAAAGATTGGTTAATGAACAAGTAGATGCTACCTATACGGAAGCAGGCTCAGCAAACGAAGCAGTGGCTCAGCCAACGAGGAATATAGTGATTTGTCTAAGGAGCAGGCATATGTTGTTTGTACGGATGCAAGTATCATAAATGAAGTAGCGACTCAAGACAATGAAGATGTTGCAGTAGAAATTGAGATGCCAACTCAACCTACTAAACATTCCTCTAGACTAGTTGATGTCAACCAGCTGAGGAGATAAAACAACATGAGCAGGCCACTGCTAATGGTGTGCCAACTGATCTAGCAAATGAGCAAAATGAATACATTGTTTATGGAGTATAGGAGAATGTGGAAGAGATCCAAAGAAAGAAGTAGTCAAGAAGTTACTGAAATCTGAGGGAGAAATCGATCAAGCTCTCTTGAGGAATTTCGCCACTACTAGAATTTCGCTTATAGACCAAAGTCTATCAACAAAAAATTGAGATTAAAGGTGGTGTAGTTTATCTCGGTAATAGACCGTTTACAACATAAGCAAACCAGGGTCTACTGATGCATAGATTTTGATTTTACCACGGTTCTCAGTCGATGTATTCCAATGAATTTGCATATTGAAAACCAAGGTCTATTTCAAAAAAATCAAAGTATGTTATTGAAGAGACTTCGATTTCTACTACTAAATAAAAAGCGAGGTCTATTCAAGTAATATCAACATTTTTATTTACTTAAAAACACAGGTCTAGGCTATTTAAATTGAGGTAAAAGGTTGTCTTTGTTATTATTTATATGTTGTCTTTATTATCATTTATCTATTGTCTATGTTATTATTTATTTGTTGTCTTTGTTATTTTTTATCTGTTGTCTTTGTCTTTTTTTACATGTTGTCTTTCAAGACCATTTTTTATCTGCTGTAAGTCAAATCAATGTGGTAGATGTCAAAACTGCCAAAGTAAATCAAAAGCTAACATAAACATCCCAAGTAGATCAAAAGTCAACTTAAAGAACCAAATTATAAAGCTATTAAATACTAAGTATACGAAAAACTTAAACCAAAACACAACTATGCACATCATCATTGAACAAAAATACTTATAACAGAATAATGCAATTCACAATTCCAATTACCAGGCACAATTTGCCAACTAGTCTAAAATCTACAAACAACAGAAATTAAATATCAACATCACATGGCATAACTGGCCAACAATTCAGTTCCACAGACTTTGCCAAAAAATACTCGAATACATCACAAAATCTAACCCTTAATTGTTTGTCCATTTAACCTCCCTTTCCATTACCCAAAACATCAAACAAACCGCACCAATCTACTAGCTGAAAAAACACCAGCAGTTATGTAATCAAATCTTCCAGCAATCATGTCACTCATCCAATTTCTCCTCACCTACATTTATTCAAATCAACAAACCATAGAATATTCAGACCTACAAGAAGTGTATCAAATTAATAAAAAATCAAATATAATCGTATTATATACCCTATAATACCAATAGTTAACTAAAAGGTCTACGCACTTATGCACAATACTTAGAGTGTAGTATCATTAACAAATTGTCCAAAATCACATTTACAAGTGTATCCAATCCCAAAAAATCTTATATAACCTTATTATATACCTTAAACACTAATATTTAAACTATATGTTTAGCACACTTATAACTTATACTTAGAATGTAACATAACCAGCAAACTCTCCAGAATCATACTTAACCAAATTACATAGGTTACTTAACATGTCACGAATAAAAATACTGATAATCCAATAATCAACACATTGATTACCACACATTGACTTATACTTTCAAGATAAAGATCTACTGATGTTGTAGGAAAATTTATTTCTATCTTGTAGTTATAAAGATCATTACTTGTCATACTTGTAGAAGTCAGATACATTCTTAAATACATTGGGCCAATGCAGCTCGGGCTTCGTCAATTTCTGCTCTAATGTACTCCCCTCATTAATTTAATAATATGGACATCTGTAAACAGGTAAATGAATAATTAACTTAAGAAAAAATTAATTACCACTGAACGTATCGACGTAGTATTGTTGGCTCTGAGTTTTTTAACGATCTCTCGCATAAACCGCAACATGTAGTACCTATGGTGTATCTCATCAGGTTGTATTGGATCCTGGGCCAGCAAACAACGACATAAGAATGAGACGCGATATAAGCTAATTGAAATCAAAATTATACCAACCTTCATTATTTCTCACACTGGCGTCTTATTATTTCTTCTTCCATTCTCCATGTAAAACGAATTCAAGGCATGGTGAATATAAAAAAAGTTACATAAAATCCAATTTTCCAATCTGAATCATGAATGCGGTGGACAGCCGAGTCCAAATTGTAGACAGTCTCTTTGTACGGGTCGATGGCAGTGAGAACCTAGTGGTTACTACACGTAAACCACATTTAATGAGTTAACATAACTAGGGGAAACGATATGGAAGGATAAAATACACAGTTTAAATATATTACTTATAACTTTACACTATGTTGGACGGAACCAAGACCAACCGATTTGTAGATGACTCGATCAGCTTATCAGCTTTGTCACGCGACTTCATTTCCATTTTTTAGAAATTTCTTCGGTCAAATATTCAAGTGAGAAATGTGGCAGATGATGTGTCCAGTTGTCATCCTTTTGAAGAGATGCCTATTTTTGTCAAATAAAAATATTAGAGAGCACAAAATATAAATTAGATTGGTTTTGCACGACTCACATGATAATCAGCTACTGAATTAAAGCAAACATACCACAGGTGGACAACTGGGGCATTGCAGGTAATCGGTAACAAGTCGTGGACCTTGGTAATGTCTTCAAGTAGAATGTATAGTGTGAGATCTTCTTCAAACATTTTAAATTCAATCGGTATTGGGATATTATTTTTCGCCCCCTGTAAAGTTTGAATCACATAACTTTTGAGCACGTGCAATGGCTTCTATAGCTCAGTAGCTCTTCTCTTCCTCTTCGGACTCTAATCAAAGTGTGAAAAAGTGTATCATCTATGTTCAATAAAAAGTATAGCAATAACTATAACTTAGCATCAGGATAATATTAACCTTTTCTTTTACTGGAATAACAATCACGTGTTTCGGCCATGCAACCTAAGTCCCAACAACATATCCAACAGTCACGCATTCGTCCGAAATCGGGATGGGTAGAGGGTAAAACTATTAACTGCTTCAACGATTGAGACAGTCATGCAACCCTGGGAAAATGGAAGGTTGTGCATCTTTTCTCCATGGTTATGAATAATCATAGCGCATACTAATACATGTCGTGTATGCATGCATTTAGGTCAATTTAGAAGATGATTTAATAGCATTTGCATGCATAATTGGTTTATTTGTGTTATATTTGTTATGTTGTTCCTGGTGACATGTTTGTGCTTGTTTTAAGGATACTTAGGTTATTTTTTGCCAAAAAGTCCTTTAAAAAAAGTTTGGAGAAGAAAAGAGCAAAGATAGCGAGAAGAAATGAAGAAAATTAGAAAATTAAATCAAAGGTCCAATGCGGTCGAGTCCATATTTGGACTCTATCGAGTCAATACTTTGAAGAGAGGCAAGGATCTGGCTCGTCCATATTTGGACTCCATCGAGTCAATACTTTGAAGAGAAGCAAGGATCTGGCTCGAGAGAACTAACTCAGTCGAGATCCTTATAGACACGGTCGAGTTAATGTTTCGTAAAATTGCATGAAATTGGCCTTGAGCAACGACTCGGTTGAGTCGCATTAGTGACTCGGTCGAGTCAAAGTTTTGAGTTTTTGAAGAAAAGAGGTTGTGGAGTTCAACTCGATCGGGTTAGGGAGTGACTCGGTCGAGATAAAAATTTGAGTTGTTCAAGGAAAAGGCTACTTAGCGTCGACTTTATCGAGTCACTTATCTAACTCGATCGAGTCAATTATGACAGTTCACACGTTTTGTACGTGTTTCGGCCTATTTTCAGTCCATATTGACCCAAATCAATCTCAAACTATAAATACAAGCTCTGAAGTCCGAGAAAAACAAACTTTTGTCATTGAAAGAACTCGGAAGCTTTGATTGAAGAGTAAAGAACGCGAGACACAAAGATCAAGATTCAAGATTCGGGTTTTGAATATTTTCATTTTTTTTTTATTTGTACAAGATGTTTGTCTATGAATTATCTTGTCTTTTAATTATGATTATGGGTAACTATCCCATTGTGTTCTAGGTTTAGAGACTAAGTTTTTATTGACTATGTTTTGATTTTATTTGTTTAATTCTAGTTCAATTTATTTGTTTATCTATATGGTTGTTCTTGTTTTTATGATTGTATCAATTTGATCAGTTGATATCTGTGTAGTGGTTTAACAATTCGGCGTCAAAGAGGAGAGTTATGTTAATAGACCCATGTAGCATAGACATCGATAATCGTCCGATAGGAGTGAGATGTTTTTGTGGTTACCTGTTTCCTTTGATTGAGAAATTGTTTAGTTCCTTTGGTTTAATTACTTTGTGCAATTCATCTTTTTAGATTAAACAACCAAATTCTTTTATTCGAGAGTCTATATAGACTAGCCTTATTAAAATTAGGGTATTAAATTTAACTAGGACAAAGTCTCTGTAGGATTAACCTTGTCTGCCGCTAGCTACACTAATATCATACACTTGCAATTTACTAGGTTAAAAAATGGTACATTAAATTTTTGGCGTCGTTGTTAGGGGACTGGTAAGTGTGTTTGTTTTTATTATGATAAATAGTTCGATACTAGACTAGACATTATTTTATGTTTAGTTTTTTTAGTTTATCTTTGGTTTTACGTTGGTCTTCTTTGTTTGTGTTCTCAGTTAGCATATGTAAACCCGATCTAAAGGAAACACAAACCTTGTTCCTCTCGATCTAGAAATTGAAGCAACTACTCAAGGATACTGTACGAGGGAAACCCCATTATACAATTTGACCGGACTATAGGAAAACATGACCAAGGAAGAGATGGTTATATACTTGTTCGGGGTAATGACTGATATACGAACCAAAATAAATAATTTTAGACAACAACAACAACATTTACAAACCACAGGCACAAGCTGTAAGAGAGGGTGATCAGACACCTATCAAGGACTATCTATGTCCCATGCCTAATCAGCATTATGCAAGAGTCGAACTGTCATCAATCCAAGCCAACAACTTTGAACTCATGCCGTCTTTGATATCGATAGTAAAACATAATCAATTTGGTGGGGGACCACTGAAAGATCTCAATGTTCATCTAGGCCGATTCAAGAGAGTGTCTAATTAAAGGTTAATCAAGTGCCACATGAAAAACTTAAGTTGCGGTTGTTCCCTTTCTCTCTAAAGGATAGAGCTTTGCAATGGTTTAACTCTCTGGAGGATGTCACTACATGGGACAAGTTGAGCACATGCTTCTTACTGAAGTATTTCCCACCGAGCAAGATGCTCGAGTTGCAGGTTGAGATTACTCAGTTCAAACAAATGGATGGAAAACCATTTGGGAAAGCATGGGAGCGGTTCTGGGATGGTCTCCTGAATTGCCCTCAACACGGGTTCACTCAAGGTCAGCAAAATTTGCAAGTTTTATAAAGGGATACTTGGGCCAGTGAGAGTACTTGTATACGTAGCAGCGGGTGGATCTATATACGCAAAGAACACAAGAGCTGCATTTACCATTCTAGATTAGATAATTGCCATTGGTTGGCAATGGTCAAATTAGTGAAATCAACTAAGAAGCATAGTCAGTGCCACAGAGACTAAGGCCGATCCAATTACGGTGGGATTGGACCCTCTGACTAAACAGATGAATTTGTTAACTAGTGTGTCATTAGCCCAGCATACCGAGCCCAATTTATAGCAGCCACACACGCAGGAAGTAGTTGAAGATGCAAATTATGCTAATCAAAGGAACTTCACCAACTTCCAAGGCAAACCAGTTGTTGTACAATCTGTATCAGCAAGGTGCGAGGATGACAAATGGGGTGTTTAGGGTGAAAACAGGCTTAGAGTATGTGTTTTTAACATACATTTGTAGATTCTAAGCACCCATTTGTTATATTCTTCGCATTTCCTTTCTCTTGTCGAAAAACCTCGTTTTCAAGAATTTTGCAGGTAAAAAAGTTGTACAAGCAGGCGACTAGTAGAAGAGAGTCGAAGAAATCGAGAAAAAACACCCGAAGAATGAAGAAACGGGCCAAAACTGGGCCATGCACGGTCACAACCGTGCACGGCCCGTGCGCGCAAAAGGCAAGGAGCCGCCCACAGACAGGCGCACGGTCATGACCATGCGACCATGCACGGACCGTGCATGGTCTTCCAGAGAATAGGCATTTTCAGGGGTTGTGCACGGTCTGTGCAGCCTTGCACGGGCACGACCGTGCACGAACACCAAAAATTGATGGGTTTTAACCCATTTATGTAATTTTTTAGCCCAATACTTTAAAAAAAAGCCCCAAATGGGGTGTATAGGACCCTAATTTTCAGTTTTTGCTATCTATCACACTTTCATTATTCACTTTTTAGAGAGAGAAAGCCAAGGAGAGCATTTTTGGGAGATTTACTTGGGGATCAAGAATTGTCTTCTCAATAGGTTTTATCTTTCCATTTTCATTTAATATTTGTATGAACATGATTATATCTATATATTTGTGTTTATTTCTTATTATGATTATGGTTGGCTAATTTCCTTAATCTAGGTTTAGAGAGTAAATTATGGGTGTTTAGTTATTATTAGCCGATTAATTCAACTCCGTGTTATGCTATTGATTGATTAATTGTTTAAAAATGTTTGTTGAATGATTTGATCACTTATTTAACATTATTGAGGATTAAATTGAAACCAAGAGGGGATATTTGATCCGATATCACATTAATCGACATGATTAAGCAATAAAACTGAGAGGTTTGAGCTAATTGTGGGAACTTAGGTCTTAAAATCGATTAGGAGTTGAATTTGATTAATCGACCAGAGACGGTGATTAATTATATACAATCAACACGTAAATTCGCTCCGAGAGGGGGTTTTATATACATTTGTGATCGTTCCTAGATACATAGCATTCGGTTAAAAGTTGGATTAAATTGGATTAATAGTGATTAGATGCCCATAATTGAAATCTAAGCCTAGATCATCTTTATTGATCGGTTAATCCCTTTAATTTGTTCTCTAGTCTATCTTATTAGGTTTAATTGCTTGTTTATTTAAATTAGTTCTTAAAATATCAAAACCAACCACTCGATCGTCTAGTTAGCCATTTAAATGCTTAAGTTACTTCACTTTTCCTATATCGAGTCGATTCCTCGTGGGATCGACCTTGTTCTCACTTAGTACTACTTTTGACGCCGTACACTTGCGATTGCTCAATTGTAGTTGCAAAAACTAAGTTTGTGTCAGAGGAATCATCCTTATTTCCCGTACATCAATCCTAATAGTTCCCTCCAACCACCGCTAGGATTTGCAGTCACAATGGCATGATTCATGAAGGATGGAAACCTACTCAAGAGGATTTGGTGCAGTCTCAGTTCACCAAGTACGATGATAAGTTCGTACAAATTGAGAAAAAAATAGATGGTCAGCACAAAGAGGTGAAGGAGGCACTTGTAAGTGACAGGGCAAAGTTGAATAACATAACAGATGAATTGCCAAATGTCAAGGCAAGTTACAATGCCAACGTGAGTGAGGTGAAAACCCATTTGAGTCAAATTGCACAAGCCATAGGATCTCAACATCAGAAGGGATAGTTCCCTCGTGACACCATAGTAAATCGAAAGGATCATTGCAATGCCATTTATTCGATGGATGAGGCTATGTATGTGAGCCCAAAGCCACTAGAAGCCGAAGATTGGGAGATAAAGCAGAAGCAAGAGGAGGAAGACAAGAAATTCTAAAATGATGATTAAGAGTTGGTGAAAAAGTGGGTTGCAAAGCCAAGATCGATTACGATCAAGGATGGTCCTAATTGTACTAACTGTGTTAAGCTTTTAGTGAATCTTGGCAAGAAGAAAAAGCTAGAGAAAGTTTAGGTCACAAAGCACAAGGAGGATGATCGGACTAGCATCGATAAGAAAATCTTACCTCCTCTTATTGATGATTCTTTAGAATGTTGTTTATATCATACATTCTTGTTGACCTTTATCCACTAGGTTGTGCCAGTACATGGAATTTGATACAGTAAGCATCCATGGAGAGCATTGAGAGTGAGGGGGTAACCAAGAAGGAGCCCGATCTACTTGTGGAAAAATTTGGTAGTGCGAAAGAGGAAAAGGTAAAAAGGGCAAACAAGAAAAAGGTAGCAAGTCCTAAAAGAACCATCAACACTAACAATCATCCAAGAAGAGCATCAAAAGCGATTGATCCAGGTAGTTTTTTGTCTCTTGTTCTATTGGTAATTATAAATTTCAAAATAAGTTGTGTGACCTAGGATCGAGCAATAATCTGATGCCTCTTAAAACATATAGGCAATTAGGACTAGAAGCGGTGAAACATACCTCTACGTGTATCCAGTTGGCGGATGGATCTCTACTAATGCCGTATGGAATGGTAGAGGACATGTCAGTTATAGTGTCTAATTTGAATTCCCTAGTGATTTCTTAGTTTTCGATATGCAAGGGAATACTGATGTCCCTTTTATCTTGGGCCAGCCTTTCTTAACAACTAGCCAAGCATTAATATATGTGCAAAATTGGGAATTGAATTTTCATATTAATAACAAGAAGATAACATTCCCTATAGGTAATAGGTCTGAGCTAAATAGTAAAAACAAGTGATGTGTCGTCTATACTATGGAACAAAATGGTAGAGCTCCTATAGAAAATCTGAGAAAGGGGTATGAGTTTTAAATTAATGATAATGCTCTTGAATCTGGTTGATTGGAATTCAGTTGAGATGGTTAAAAGGTCTGCATTGCTGAAGACGTAAAATTAAGCTCTTTTTGGGAGCCAACCCAACATTTACTATTTTTCGTTTCATTTAAAGGTTTTAGTTTTGTTATTTTTTATTTTTGGAACACTGATATAATATGGGTGAAGAAGTACTTAAACAAGTCACAAAAGCATAAAAGAAGGTATAGTTGAGCTCCCGAGGCGAGCATCAATCAGAAGTAAGTGAACGGAGCGATATATTTATATTATCTCCAATTTTCAGGTTTTATAATTTCAACTTGTCCCCAATTTTAGGTGAGTTCCACCAAGGCGAACCATTTATTCCCACAAACATTGGTCTTATACCAAGTTTGGGGGAGGGGGTAGAGTGGGACGTCTTGGCATTTATTTTTTTGATTTTCATGCATTCGTATTGCAATTTACCTGCATCATGTTGGACAATGCTTTTATAATTTTTATTTCTACATTTGAGTTTTAATCCATTCCCAGTAAGCCTTTGACCTTTAAATTAGACTAATTGAGTATGAGGGAGGAGGACTAGAAGGTAGAATGGGGTAAAAAGCAAAAAATTAGAGTGGAATGGATATTTGGGATAAATTGGTGGAAGATATTGAATTGTGATAGGTAAAAGAGTGAATAAATTAGCCCCTCATAGTTTTAATGTTATTTTCAGTTTTACCTTAAAAAAAAAAAAGAAAAAAGAAAAAAAAAAAGAGGAAAAAAAAAGAAATAGAAAGTTGTATATATGTGTTAGTTGCATTTTGTTGCTTAGGAGGGTTTAAATATGAGAAAGTGTTTGAGATGCCTAAATATTTGAATGAAACCGAGTAGTTCCAATGTGGTACTCGAATAGTAGGACATTGAGGGTAATTGGTTGTTGAATTAAGATAAAATTGCTTTTGTAGAGTGAAGAACCATAATTTTTTGGTTTTCCGATAATTGAAGAGTGGGGAATGAGAGAATGTTGTTTGAGGTGTAGTTGGGTTAGGAATAACTTGATTTATCCGAAACTAAGTCACTTTTGTCCAAATCCATCCCACCTTACTTTATGCCTACAGTATAACTGATAACACAGACCTTTCTAATTGTCTGTTCACACGTGTCAAGTACAATACATAAGTTGGACAATGGGCAAGCATATGGTAGACTTTGAATGTGATTTAAATTAAGCGTAAGCATGTCCCATATTATACACTTGAGAGATGAGTGATACGCTGATCTGGTGAGAATCATCTATTTGAAGTGTCGTATGTCGAAATTAGTTGATAAATGTCAAGTCAAAATGCTCATTAGTTTATGGTGTCTTTTTTCGAAACTAATCTAAGACTAGATTCGTCGTAAATCGCCCTAATGTTTGAAGTTTTTGTTCAACATTTGTTTTGTTGTTCGGGGATGAAGAACATTTTAAGTTTGGGGGATTCTTATATATGTTGTGTATGCATGCATTTAGGTCGATTTATGTAGCGTCTCGATTTCACATTTCGAGATCGACGTGCCATGGTGGGACAAGGTCATACATTATTTTCTTTAAACTTTAAAATTGTATAAGCGGAAGCATTCTGAAAATAGTCTTTATTCCAAAAATACGAAAAATAAAATTCCGAAATGTATAGATATATATGGAAACGTATAATTATTACAGACTTGAAATAAATTTTATTTATAATCATCATCATTATAAGTATCACGGGCTTTAAGTGGAGTTGGACGGAGCCCACGAGATTCGCAACAGCCCGCTGCACGTCTTCTTCATCCTAAATGTTTGTAGGGGTATGAGTTTCAAAGAATCTCGTGGATAACTCGCCAAGCAGTTATATTATGTAGGATAAATAAAGTGAATCACATAAACATTCATATATAGGTAATGTCCAAGTTTTACGGGACTCAATACCAAACCCAACTCATACGGGGTTAATTTATATGGCCCAACTTCTACGGGTCCAACCCAATTCATACGGGGTTAATTTCTCAGGCCCAACTTTCACGGGGTTCAACCTAACTCATACGGGGTTAATTTCTAAGGCCCAACTTTCACAGGGTCCTTTACTTTTGGAATATGTATAGGAACGTAATATCAATTGAAATCAATATGCATTACACTATAACTTTTCTGTCTCAAACCCAAAGGCAAAAATTAAGATATAACAATATAATTCTTGTCCACAGTATAACTGAATTGCAATCATCATTACCCACCTGTTTGCATCTTAGAAAGCAAAGTTGGGGAAATGTCCTTCGCGTGCTCCCGAACTCAGTTTGCACACCTATCGAGTACCTTTTGTCACATATTTGGTTCCTTTTTATCTCCAATAGAATTTTCTCAATATTTTCTTAAGTATAGACACTTTTCGATCTTAAGTTTTTACAAAAAATTAAACATGAATTTTTTTTTTCAAATTAACTATGTTACATGATATACAACTTCATTTCTCTCATGTACAAATTTTGAAAATATAATTTATTTTCAAACTTAATTTTTAATTAATAAATACTTCACTTAATAATTAATATTTAAATATTTAATTTAACCAATTAAAAAATAATTTCTCATAATACAAACTGCAATCGCATAAAACATATCACGTAGAACTCGACTTAATTAGTATATCACGTTCAGCATAATCATACAAGAAACAAAATATCTATTTACTGTTCACAAAATATTTATTTACTATTCATAAATATTTATTTACTATGCATAAAAGTATCGTCTTACTATTCATATTTCTGAAAATATTTAAATTTCCCATAATGTTTTTTTTTTTCATTTATTCAAAATTTAGTTCCGGAGTTGTAATTTATGGGTTTTCAAAAAAATTAAATATCCTTGAAATAAAATTCTAGAAAAATTGATTTTGTTATAAATTGATTTTTTCTTGGAATAAAATTCTAGAAATGTACATTTTATACTTCTAATTAGTTATAAATCATTGTCATATCAAAACAAAATCATTTCCTATTTTGGTTTTTCTAAAAATAGGCGAAAATATTAGGGCTATTCTCTGCAAAATTTATATTTTATTTTCTTACACTTTATTGAAAGATATAGTAATATCATCATCATATTATATTTATATATATATATATTTGTGTCAATATGTTATTTATAAAAATAAATTATAGATCTCTTACTTTTCTTGTATTTTGTATTATAAGCCTACTTTCATAATTTAATGTAATAGCTTCCAAAAAATTTTAATTTTTAATTTTTTTAAAACCAGAAAATTAGAAACCCATTTAAAAAACTTCTAAAATCTGTATTTCACTCTTTAATTCGCTTTTAAATTTTCCAACTTCAAATATATCACGTATATAACTTATAATAATTATATATGTGGAAAAAAATAATACTTCCAGCTGTTTTATTATTTTGGAATTTATCTAGTTTTTTTTTTTCCAAAAAATTGTTTATTAGTTTTAAAACTATTTTAGATCCTCTTTTTAAATTTTCAACTTCAAATATACCATATAAATAAATTATTTTTATAATTTTTGGATTTATCCTGTTTTTTTCGGATTTATTTTTATAATTATTGGGTTTATCCAGTTTTTTTTCGAAAAAACTGAAATTAAACTTTAAAAATTCTTTAAATTCTCTTTTTAATTTTTCAACTCCATATATACCATATACATAACTTATTATACATATATATATATATATATAAAATTTAAAAAATTGTATAAACTTGTATATAACTTATTATATGTAACATCCCCATTTCAATAAAACTTATATTTATTATGGGCAACGTCACTAAAAATTGTAAAATACTTGAACTCTAATTGATTATGATTTTTGCTCGAAATAATAAATACTTAAAAGACGTTTGTCAATCACGTTGACACAATTTTAAAACAAGCGTAAGCTCATAAATATTACTACAAAAATAATTCATCATAACCTTTAAATAGAGATTGTGTAGTTTCCAAAAGTAGTTTAACAAAGTTTAAAGCGGAAGTGCATAACGAAATCTACAATGTTTGCTTACATGTCCCATAAAATAGAGTTTAATAAAGCTCTTAATCAATTACTAGTAGCTTTCAATTCGGACGAGGGCTCACATTCATCTTCATTCCTCTTCCACATTAGTACCTGGAAGGAGGGGGTGGATGTTCGAGAAAATTACTCCGTGGGTTCACTCGGTTGCCCACTTAGATATCATACAAAGAATTGCAATAATGGACATTTACATAAATAATGCATATACCATCAACACATAGACCCGAAAACTTGTTGGAATCTAAAATAAAATAAATATATTCATATATATACTATATAGATACACACAGGAGCACATAATTGGGGCATGTGTTGTCCCACTCGAGCAACATAGCATATTCAGGAGCGACCCGAGGGTGATCTTTCGATCCATAACATGTACGGTGTTACCCATAGAGCATAATCATATATAGTTTTACCCATAAGCATAATCATATGCGGTTTTACCCATAAGCATAATCATATACGGTTTTACCCGTAAGCATAATCGTGTACAATTTTACCCGTAAAGGATAGCATATACGGTTTTACCCGTAAGATTTTTGTAAAACATAGCATGTACGATTTTGCATGTAAGGTTTTTGAAAAGCATATTCGGGGGCGACCCGAGGATTTGTACGATATTACCCACAGTCCTAACATTGCTAGGACGGTATCACCCACATAAAATACACATAATATGGTTTTACCCCTAACTTTACATAAATTTCACACAAGTTTCACATAAATTTCATATACTTGTCACATAAAGATAGGCGTAAGCAACATTCACCAAAAAGTCATTATAATAATAATATGCATGAAAAACAAGTAGACAGCATAAAACAACCACATAGAGTTACCCCACCTAGAAGTGTGTACGGCTAGTTGGTCGTATATTTCTTCTCTAGACAGGAGTCCTCTTCTACTTTAACTTCTTTTAGTTCTACAATATAGTTTATTTATCTTAGCATAGGTTCGTACTAGGTTTTAAATAAACATTGAAGATTTGGGGCAAGATTTGTAATTTTATAAAAGTTGAGGGATCATTTTGCAATTTAAGATATTCAAGTTTCATGTTTTTATGAAAACTGTATAGTTTGGAATTTGGGTTTTATTGCAATTGGATTGAGTGGAATCGGGTTAAAAACGAGCATTTTATGACACTTTGAAGACATTGGCATTTTCATAAATACATGGATTAGTTGACCTCCAAAAAGGCTAACTTTCACTAGGGACAGAAATTCAAAATAAAAAAATGTATTTTAGCCCTTAAAGAATATCTAATTTAAAAAAAAAAAAAATGGTACATGAATTTTTGCATCAACATTTACCAAACTTTTCCGGCGACTTGGTCGTCAGAATTTCAATTGAGACATGGCTACGTAAAGCTTTCGTCAAGAGATTTCTAGAATTACCAGCCATAACAGAATCAAAGTTTGGAACAAAAAGTTATGAAATATGGTTTGGTTATATATGTTTCGCCTAAACTTTGACCGGTCATAACCGGAGTTCTAGAGCTCGGATTGCGATTCCGAAAACTGTTCAGGAATCCTCTCGCCGAGATCTATCATATTGTACAAGAAAATATGAGTTTTAATAAAGGGACAAAAATAAAAATGGGGCAGTAGCTGATCCGACGAGCCTAATAAGTTGTCGAATCAGTTTTTCGGCCACTTCGCCATATTCCAGTGGCTGGGGATGGAACATTTGAGATGGAAGGAGAGAAGACTTACCAGCTATGCTTTGTGAGAGAAGAAAGGAAGACTTCAAGCTATTTTTTGGTGGGAGGAGGTGATGGAATGAAGGCTTCCTCACACCTCTATTTATAGACCTACCAAGCACAAAATCGTGGGGATAAAACCATGGTATCGGCTGCTAGGTTTGAGCGATATCGTGGGCATAAAATCATGGAATTTAGCCATTTATTTTGAGAAATATTATGGGCATAAAACCATGGAATTTAGCCATTAGTTTTGGGAAATATTGTGGGCATAAAACCATGGAATTTAGCCATTGGTTTTCCATTGGTTTTGGTTAGTAATCCTATGGAGAGGGCTTACCATAAAAATGTAGGCTTCTCTTTTCATTAGGTAATATAGCGTCTAAGTGTTGTCTAATTAAAATTCCATATCCCGATCCGGTTAAAAATATTAATTCATACCATTACTTATAAAGATATATAATTATGCAAGTGTAAGAAAAATAATTACAACAAGTAACATGCGCACAAAATAATGCAACTAATATATTTTCAATAAAATAATGTAACTAGAAATTCCGGGCCATTACACCCTCTCCCTCTTAAAACAATTTCGTCCTCGAAATTTGGAAGTTACCTATTCTAGGTGAGTTTGGATACAGGGCCAAAATATCGCTCTCGAGCTCCCAAGTGGCCTCTTCCTTGCCATGGCGGCTCGAATGGACCTTGACTAAGGGAATCTCCCGATTTCGTAGCTTATTGATCTTTCGATCGAGTATAGCTATCGGCTTTTCCTCGTAGGACAAATCATCCTTAAATTCTAGCCTTTTATGGCAAATCACATGTTTCAGATCAAATACATACTTCCTAAGCATGGAAACATGGAAAAAATTATGTATTCCGGAAAGATCGGGCGGCACTGCAAGGCGATATGCCACCTCTCACACACGTTCCAATATCTCATATGGTCCAATAAACCTTGGTTGTAACTTTCCTTTCTTGCAAAAATGCAGAACTCCTTGTGGCTGCTACCTTGAGAAGAACTTTATCCCCAACCTCAAATTCCAACTTCTTCCATCTTCTATCTACATAGGATTTCTGTCTATCCTGAGCCATCTTGATCCTCACTCGAATCTTCTTAATGGCCTTAATTGTCCTTTCAATTATCTCGGGGCTTACAATCTTTCTTTCTCCAACCTCATCCCAATACAAAGGCGATCTACACTTTCTCCCGTAAAGTGCTTCATAGGGTGTCATTCCTATGGTGGCTTGAAAACTATTATTATAGGAGAATTCGACTAAGGTTAGATATTCCTCCCACTTTCCTCCAAAATCCATAACATATGATCTTAGCATATCCTCCAGTGTTTGAATTGTCCTCTCAGTCTGTCCATCTGATTGTGGGTGGAAAGCAGTGCTAAAGTTTAGATTAGTTCCCATGGCCTTCTGCAGGCTTGGCCAAAATTGAGAAGTGAACCTTCGATCTCTATCTGAGACGATGGATACAGGGACCCTATGGAGTTTTAACACTTCTACTAGATATATATGTGCTAGTTTATCCAAGCTAAATGTCATCTTAATTAGCAAAAGGTGGGCTGACTTGGTCAAACGGTCCATAACCACCCAAATTGCATCGTTTTCGTGTTTTGATCTTGGTAATCCAACGACAAAATCCATTGTGTGTTCCCACTTCCATTCTAGTATCTCCAGTAGTTGTAAGAGACCAGTTGGTTGTTGGTGTTCGGCCTTAATTTGTTGGCAAATTAAGCATCTTTGGACGAACAAGACTATACTCCTCTTCATACTCCTCCACCAGAAGACTTTCTTTAAATCTTGGTACATCTTATTGATTCATGGGTGAGCATCATATGGAGTACTATGCGCTTCTTCTAGAATCTCTCTGTGGATATCCTCATCCTTTGGCACACATATTCTACTGCAAAATTGTAAAGCACCGTCGGCAGCTATGGTAAATCCCTTGATAGTACCATCTGTGGCTCTTCTCCTTAGCGCTGAGCTTCGACTATCTTTTCTCAAAGTGTGGGCTTTGCAACGAAGGCTGCTATGACAGCATTAGTCCTAGCTGGTGGCACTACAACTCCTAGCTTCATCTTATTGAACTCTTCAACCAATCGTTCTTGACTAGTCAACATACAAGTTATGCTTCCTCCTCCTTTATGGCTCAAAGCATCAACAACCACATAGTTGTCCCTGGGTGATAGAGAGTGGTACAGTCGTAGTCCTTGACTAATTCCAACCACCTCATTTGCCTCATATTCAACTCTTTCTGGTCAAATAGGTACTTGAGGCTCTTGTGGTCCGTGTATATCTCGCACTTCCCACCATAGAGGTACTGTCGCCATATCTTCAAAGCATAAACAACAGCAGCAAGTTCTATGTCATGGGTTGGATAGTTTTCCTCATGTTTCTTCAATTTTCTGGAGGCGTAGGCTACTACCTTTCCATTTTGCATCAGGATGCAACTAAGACCAAGTTTAGATGCATTGCTGTAGATAACGAATCCCTCACTTCCGTCGGGTATAGCCAGGACTGGTGCAGTAATCAACCTCTTCTTTAGCTCCTGGAAAATTTTCTTACATTTATCCGTCCATTGATAATTAACACCTTTCTAGGTTAGACGTGTTAGGGGTACTGCAATCTTCGCAAAACTTCGATGAATCTTCTGTAGTACCCTGCTAAACCAAGAAAACGACGAACTTCGTTCACATTGGTCGGAGTCTTCCAGTTACTGACCGCCTCTACTTTAGCTGGGTCTACTTCAATTCCTCCGGCTAAGATTATATGTCCAAGAAAGACTACCTTGTCCAACAAAAATTCACACTTCTTGAATTTGGCATAAAGTCTCTCCTTGCGAAGGGTGTCTAAGGTGATCCTCTGTTCCTCGTGTTGAGTCCTATCTCGAGAGAAGACCAAAATCTCATCGATGAAGGCAATCACAAACTTTTCTAGATAAGGGTGGAAAACTCGATTCATGAGGTCCATAAATATTGTCGGTGCATTGTTGAGTCCAAAAGACATAACCACGAACTCATAATGTCCATAACGTGTTCTAAACGTTGTGTTAGGTATATCTCCTCCCTTAATCCTCACTTGATGATAACCCGACCTAAGGTCAATCTTAGAGAACACGCTGGATCCCTTTAATTGATCGAAATGATCCTCAATTTGGGGAAGCGAATATTTATTATTAATCGTGAGTTTGTTCAATTCTCTATAGTCAATGCACATTCAAATGTCCCATCCTTCTTCTTGACAAACAATACCAGAGCTCCCCAAGGTGACACACTGGGTCAGATAAATCCTTTATCCAATAACTTTTGCAGTTGAACATTTAGTTCCTGCAGCTCCTTTGGTGCCATTCTATAGGGTGCCTTTGACACAGGAACTGCTCCTGGAAGTAGGTCTATTGTGAACTCCACTTATCGGTTAGCTGGTAAACCGGGCAAGTCTTCTGGGAAAACATCAATGTCTTTCCTTACTACTGGCACTTCATCGATCGTTGGTATCTCTTTCTTAGTTTCCATTACGTTCACCAAGAAAGCTTGCATGCCTTTCTTTTTTAGCAATTGGGTTGCCTTTGTTGCTTATATAACGCTGGCAGTAGACCCCACCTTCAACCCAATGAAGGTAACTCTTCCTTTTCAGGTTTCTGGAACAACACCTCCTTTTCCCGACACTTGATCGACACATGATTAGTTCGAAGCTAGTCCATTCCCAAAATTATATCGAAGTCCTTCATGTTAATAACGTGCAGATCCGCGTTCAAGACCTGATCCTCGATGCCGATTAAGACATCCTTGCACAACCAGTTTGTTCTAATAACTTTATCAAAAGGTATACTAACTTCTAAATCATCATTAACAACTATGAGGTTCTTGCCTCTCAGCCTTTCATACATCCGGGCAGAAATAAAAGAATGCGTTGCACCAGTATCAAAAAGTGAGAGAGCAGGTATATTGTATACTGTTAGCATACCTTTCATGGTTCCTGGGTCCCCAGTTGCTTCTTCTGTGGCCAATGCATAGGCACGAGCTCTGCGGGCATTTGGTTGTCCTACCTTGGCCTTCCCTTTGTCATTGTCTCTATTCCCTGGGTTTGGACAATCATTAACGATATGCCCCGGCTAGTGACAATGAAAGCATCTTCCAGATCCATAGAGACAACCTCCACCATGGTGTTTCCCACACTTAGGGCAAGCAGGTATATCCTTGAATGTATTAGGTCCACGATTGCCCACGGTCCTGGCTTGCTTGTCTTGAACCAGCACCTGATTTGCCCATCTTCTTTTGTTTGTGGTTCCCACTGGCTTCTTAAGTGAATCATCCAGCCTCAATCTGGTAGTAATCTCATGAGCGCGCTCAACCACTTTGCCATAAGTCATAGCTCCTTGTCCTGCTAGAATGCATCCGATCTCGGGGTGTAGCCCCCTTTCAAAACGACGAGACTTCTTCTCATTTGAATCGACCATGTGAATGGCATAGCTGGAGAGTTGAGTGAAATTTCTCTCATAGTCCATTATAGTCACGGTCCCTTGCTTCAAGTACATGAACTATGTTCCCTTCTCGCCATGATATGAGCGTGGCAGATAGTTTTGCATGACCACTTCCTTGAAATCATTCCACATCATTGTTTCCATCTGAGCTTGAGTTCGGGTCCTATAGTAGGACTCCCACCAAAATCTAGCATCCTCTGTCAGTTGGAAGGTAACACACGATATTTTATGTCCATCGGTGCAGTTCAAGTGAGCAAAAAGTCTTTCAAGCGCTCTGAGCCACTCCTCAGCTTCAGCAGGGTCTCTTTGTCAATTAAAGATGGGTGGCTGAAACCTTTGAATTGATGAAACACAGAGTTTGCATTGGCATGTGGTGTTGGGGGTGCAACGGGTGCTTGTGTGGCATTAAAGTATTGAGCCAGTCCCCTAAGTATGGCGTGAAAATCCTGGGTTTGAAACACAACATTCGGTGCAACTGGCTCCCGAGCTGGACTATTTTGTCTTGGAGTAAGCGGATCTTGGGCAGGTGGCTCATTTCGACGAGGGCGACCTCTATATGCCATGGTCTACTCCAATAACCAATCAAAATTCTTAAATGCCCAAGTTAACCTCATTCTTTCCATCCTAAGTCCTTGCTCAATATCAGGGGAGGTTCATATACGACACGACTCATAAAGTATACATCAAAAGTTCGAAACCTCACATATAAACTAAGTAAACATATTGAGCTTCGGGGCAGATTGATGTTGGTTGTAAGTCTCGTCTCGAAGTGCTATATGATTTGAGTTTGAATTTTGAAAGGAAATACTTTTAGAACACTTTTAACTTTTGAAAAGAAATTTAGAGAACATAAATTTGAAAATAAATTCTGGAAAACTTTTTCCTTCTTGAGTCGAACATTTAGAAAACGTTAGTGAGCATGTCTCTAGAAAAGTAGACCTTGCTCTAATACCACACTGTGACATCCCCATCTCAATGAAACTTATATTTATTAGAAAAAATGAACAACGTCACTAAAATCTGTAAAATCCTTGAACTCTAATTGATGATGATTTTTGCTCGAAATAATAAATACTTAAAAGGCGTTTGTCAATCACGTTGACACCATCTTAAAACAAGTGGAAGCTCATAAATATTACTACAAAAATAATTCATCATAACTTTTAAATAGAGATTGCATAGTTTTGGAAAGTAGTTTAACAAAGTACGTTTGCTTACATGTCCCATAAGATAGAGTTTAATAAAGCTCTTAATCAATTACTAGTAGCTTTCAATTTAGACAAGGGCTCACATCCATCTTCATTCCTCTTCCACGTTAGTACCTTAAAGGAATGGGTGAGTGTTCGAGAAAAACACTCTGTGGGTTCACTCGGTTGCCCACTTAGATGTCATACAAACAATTGCAATAATGGATAGTTACATAAATAATGCATATACCATCAACACATAGAACACATCCAAAAACCTGTTGGAATCTAAATTAAAATAAATATACACATATATACATACTATATAGATACACACAGGAGCACATAGGTGGGGCACGTGTTGCCCCGCTCGAGCAGCATAGCATATTCAGGAGTGACCGAGGGTGATCTTTCGATCCATAACATGTACGGTGTTACCCGTAGAGCATAATCATATACGGTTTTACCCATAAGCATAATCATATACGGTTTTACCCGTAACCATAATCGTGTACGATTTTACCCGTAAAGCATAGCATATATGGTTTAACCCGTAAGGTTTTTGAAAAACATAGCATGTATAGTTTTACCCCTAAGGTTTTTGAAAAGCATATTAGGGAGCGACCTGAGGATTTGTAGGATGTTACCCGTAGTCCTAACATAGATAGTACGGTATTACCCGTATAAAATACACATAATATGGTTTTACCCATAACTTCACATAAATTTTACACAAGTTCACATAAATTTCATATACTTGTCACATAAAGATAGGCGTAAGCAATATTCATGTAAAAGCCATTATAGCAATAATTGCATGGAAAACAAGTATACAACATAAAACAACCACATAGAGTTACCCTACCTAGAAGTGTGTACGGCTAATTGGTCATATATTCCTTCTCTAGACATGATTCCTCTTCGACTTCAACTTCTTTTAGTCCTACAGTATAGAATATTTGTCTTAGCATAGGTGGGTACTAGGCTTTAAATATACATTTAAGATTTGGGCAAGATTTGTAATTTTATAAAACTGAGGGATCATTTTGCCATTTATAAAATATTCAAGTTTCATATGTTTATGAAAACTGTATATATTGGAATTTGGGTTCTTTTGCAAATGGATTGAGTGGAATCGGTTTAAAAACGAGCATTTTATGACACTTTGAAGGTCTAGTTGCATCGTTGTAGTTTCTAGAAATAGAGTGGCAAATTTTGTAAAAAAAAAAAGGGAGTGGCATTTTCGTAAATACATGGATCAGTTGACTTCCAAAAAGGCCGACTTTCACTAGGGACAGAAATTAAAAATATAAAATTGCATTTTAGCCCTTAAAGAATATCTAAGTTTAAAAAAAAATGGTACATGAATTTCTGCAGCAATTTTGACCAAACTTTTTTTATGACTCGGTCATCGGAATTTCATTCGGGACATGGCTATGGAAAGCTCTCATCAAGAGCTTTCTAGAATGACTAGCCACAACAGAATCGGAGTTTGGAACAAAATTTTATGGCTCCTTGAAGATGGTTTGGTTATATAGGTTTGCCTAAACTTTGACTGGCCATAACCGGAGTTCTAGAGCTCGGATTGTGATTCTGAAAACTGTTCCAGAATCCTCTCGCCGAGATCTATCATATTGTACAAGAAAATATAGGTTTTGATAAAGGGACAAAAATAAAAATGGCGCAGTAGCTTATCCGACGAGCCTAAAAAGTTGTCGAGTCAGTTTTCCGGCGACTTCGCCATATTCTGGTGGTTAGGGATGGAATATATTGAGATGGAAGGAGAGAAGACCTATCAGCTATACTTTGTGGGAGAAGAAAGGAAGACTTCAAGCTATGTTTTGGTGGGAGGAGGTGATGGAATGAAGACTTCCTCACACCTCTATTTATAGACCTACCAAGAAAAAAATCGTACGAATAAAACCGTGGCATCGGTGCTAGTTTTGAGAAATATTGTGGGCATCAAACCATGGAATTTAGTCATTGGTTTTGGGAAATATTATGGGCATAAAACCATGGAATTTAGCCATTGGTTTTCCATTAGTTTTGGTTAGTAATCCTATGGAAAGGACTTACCATAAAGATGTAGGCTTCTCTTATCATTGGGTAATATACCGTCTAAGTGTTGTCTAATTAAACTTCCGTATCCCGATCCGTTTAAAAATATTGATTCATACCATTAATTATATAGATCAATAATTATGCAAGTGTAAGAAAAATAATTACAAGTAAAATGCGCACAAAATAATGCAACTAATATATTTCCACTCAATTCAAATAAGATAATGCAACTAAAAATTTCGGGCCGTTACATTATACATGCATACATACATATATATATATATATATGCATACATATATATATATATATATCACATCAGCCCCTTTACATTATCTTTTAATAATTCTTTTAATTTTCCAACGATAAATATACCTTATAAACACTTTAATACACTCATATACATCATAAAATCATTTTTTTAAATTTTGTAAAATTCTTGCATTATAACGACGCAAAATGGTCATTTACCGAAAAATAAAAATAGGGGAAGTTGTTCTATCCCTCAACATATTCTCAACAAAGGAAAGAAATAAATACATTGAGGGGTTGAGCCCCTATTATATCGTTTACATAATAGTAGCTTAAGATAATATTTTTTCGAATTCTGTGGAGGAAATATTTTTTCCTTTCCTTCCTACATGTCAAAGAAATATGATCCTAGGACTATATAGGCTCTAGGAAAATTAAAATCGAAGAAAGAAATGAAAGAGAAAGAAGAATGTACACCAAAGCCATAGGTCCGACCAAGACTCAAGAACTAGGACTCTTGAAATATTTCTACTACAACTAGAAACAAAGAACTACTACATTTGAGAGAAATTTGGGAAAGAAGAAGTGAATTGGTGAATTTTTAGAGTGAAGGGGGATTTTTATTTATGGAAAATAAAGTGAAGATTAAAGAGGTTACTATTCTAGATATTTTCTATATCCAACAATTTTTCTGCTTTAGAAATTTATTTAGTAAACTATCTGGAAACTCGTTTTTATTTTTTTCCTTTTCTACCATCGCACATACTATAATAGATCGTTCTACCCTAAAAGCGTTTTTCTTTTTCGAGTAAACAAATATATCCGTAAATCATTTTTTATAACTGTATTCCGTAAATTATCAAAACTTACTTTTAAAATTTTCTTTTTGTAAATATCTCAAACACTCTTTTGATCATTTTATTTTTCAATTTTAACCTTTTTCTGAATCTAAAATTTTATCCGTAAATTTTCTGTTTTACAACTGTACTCTGAAGACCATATAAAACTTATTTTTAAAGTTTTTTGTTTTCATTTATCTCAAGTATAATTTTTAACCATTTCACTTTCTTAATGTAAATTTTCAAAACCTTATTTTAATTTTTTTATTTTCCAAATATCTGAAGCATAATTTTTTACCAGTCAATCTACCTAGCTTTATCCTTTTCTGAGTCTGAAATTCTATCCGTATATTTTTTTTTTTTCAACTATATCTTGAAAACTATCTAAAACTTATTTTTAATTTTTTCTTTTTACAAATATCTTAAATCCAGACTCTGATCATTCCAATTTCCAAATTTCTTTCTTTTCGGAGTCTGAAATTTTATCCGTAAAATTTATGTTTTATACATGTATCTTGAAAACTATCAAAACTTACTTTAAAATTTTTCTTCTTTCAAATATTTCAAACATAATTCTTGACCATTTCATCTACCTAGTTTTTCCCTTTTTTTAGTCTAAAGTTATATCCGTAAATTCTGGGATGATACAGATAATGTTATTTACTTGTTATAAACAAGATTTTAAAATTTTATTTGTTTCATATATATTGAACCCAATAGTAAACATTTCTATTTCTTGAGTCTCACATTTTTTTAAGTCATAGGTGCAGATGAGTTCCTGCATCGCGGTATCACTTTTCCAATCAAAAAAATCAGAAAAAGTATTTCGTTAGTCAAATATTGTAAATAATGCATGATAGTATTTAATATACTTTGAATATTTTCATAAGGATCCAAAGGTTCGGGGTATTACATCCTCCCCTCCTTAAAAAAATTTCGTCCTCGAAATTACTACTCACTCAGGTTAGTATCTGGGATACTTGGCTATGGTCTCATCTTCCGTTTCCCAGGTAGCTCATTCCTTTCCATGCCTACTCCATTGAACTAAAAATAATAGAACGTTTCGATTCCTAAGAGTGTGTACTTTCTTCCCAAGTATTGCTATTGGTTTTTCTCCATAAGTAAGGTCCATACCAACCTCTAAGTTCTCGAAGCTAATAAGGTGATCGAGATCACAGATGTACTTTCTCAAGATAAAGACATGAAAAACATTATGCACTACCGCTAATTCGGGTGGTGGAGCTATCTAGTAAACTACATCTCCTATTTTTCTTAAAATCTCGAAAGATCCCACATATCTGGTCCATAATTTCCCTTCTTTCCGAAATGTGAAACTCCGTTCATAGGTGCTATCTTAAGAAATACCCTATCTCTATCCTTAAAATGTAAATCATTTCTCCTTGTATTTGTATAGGACTTTTGTCTATCCTGAGTCATTATAATCCTCTCCCGTGTTTTATAAATTACTTCATTTTATCTATTAATAATTTCAGGTCCTAACATTTTCCTTTCGCTACCTAATGACAAATCGAAGATCAACATTTCTATCATAAATTTCTTCACATGGTGTCATCCTGATAGTTGCTTCATAAATATTGTTGTACGCACTCTATCAACGAAAGATGCGACTCCCTACTATCTCCAAAATCTAACATACATCCTAAGCATATCATCTAAAGTCTAGATGGCTCTCTCGGATTGTCCATCGGTTTGAGGATGATAGGTTGTACTAAAATTTAGTTTTGTTCTCATGGCACTTTGCAAACTCTTCTAAAAGTTTGAAGTAAAATGTGAATCTTGATCAGAAATGATGGATACCGGCACTTAACAATATGCAAGTTTATCCATACTATAGGTCATCTTCATTGGCAAAAAGTGTGTTGTCTTTGTGAGTCGATCTATGATAACATAAATTGCTTCATATTTTCTATGCTTTCGTGGCAATCATGTGATAAAGTCCATGTCTATGTGTTCTCATTTTCATTCTAAGATTTCTAAAGGATTTATAAAACTAAAAGTTTGTTAATGTTGTGCTTTGACACATTGACACGACAAACATAGACTAATATATTGTGCAGTAGATCACATCACCCCTCTCCATCGAAATGTATCACATAAGCCTTTGCACATCTTTGTACACCTGGATATGTGGTATAAGGTGTATCATGGGCTTCTTCCAAAATACTTTCCCGAAGTACCTCGTCCTTTGGTACACAAAACCTTCCCTCGTAGGTTAGTGTTCCATCAGCTTATACGATGAATCTGTTGATTTGTCTCTCTTGATAGCTCTCTCCATTTTATTTCGAAATATATCATTCCTCTGTTCATCCTTGATACATTCTCAGGTTCTATGGTTAGTGACGAAATCATGACAGTTGTGCAGGATGCTTTGATAAATTCTACATAGAGGTTAATGAACTCTTTCACTATTTCGTCTTGGTTTTGGCATAGCTACAATCCGTCCTTTGGTTTTTCTACTAAGTGTGTCTGCTATGACGTTGGCCTTTCCTAGGTGGTAAATAATGGTGCATGCGTACTCCTCTACAAGTTCTAGCTATCTTCTATAACGCATGTTAAGTTCTTTTTTAGGGAAAGATTATTTCAAGCTCTTATGATCGGTATAGATCTCACATTTACTACCGTAAAGATAAAGTCTCAATATCTTTAAGGCATGTACTACTGCATCAAGTTCTAAGTCATGGGTTAGGTAATTTTCCTCATTTGGTTTCAATTATCTAGATGTGTAAGCTATGACTTTACTCTGTTGCATTAGGGGACACCCCAGACCAATCTTGGAAGCTTTTGTAAAGTTTACAAATCCTTCAAATCCATTTGGAGTAGTTAAGATAGTTGTGAAAACTAATCTATTCAACTCCTGAAATTATTTTGGTGCCATACGATATAATGCTTTCGATATTGGTATTGATCATGATATTACATCTATGGTAAACTCAAATTACCAATCAGGTGGTATTCTTGATAAACTCTTCAAGAAACACATCCATGTAATCTCTAACTATTGGTACATCAAAAGGGGTTTGTTTGGTGTCATTCTTTTATGACTTTCATGGTGGATATCACTTTCAATCTTAGAACTTTGGTGTTCTGAGAAAAGTAAAAGGAATTCCTCTAGGTCCATCTATTTCTATCTTACGATCAACACATCAAGGTGTGGCTCTATTCTTACTAAGCTAATCTAGTCCCAAGATAATATCCAAAACTTTCATCCTAAGCACATGGAGATTGGTCTGCAATTCCTGTTTATCAAAATTAAGTTTCAACTTAGATATGTCATCCTCAGTATGAAAAGTTTCTCTTAAGGGCAAACTTATAGCTAATCCTTCGCTTCTATGTTCTCGTTTCAACTCTAATTTCTCCCTAAAGTTCATCAAAATGAAGTTGTTTGATGAACCCGTATCAAAAGAACATTAAGAAGTAACTGGATACATGTTAGGTTTTTATTTCCCTCTATTTCTTCCTTCAATTCAATCATGCAGATCACTTTCACCTTTATTTTCTTAGTTTTTTCTTTTCTTTTCTGGTATGTGGTTATTTCCTCCATATTGTATGTTCACTCTTAGTTGTTCAATCATATGGTCATTTCCTAGTGGTGGTGTTCTAACATTATTGGTGTTGCAATTTACGACCAGATGCCATTGTTGTGGCATTTATAAAGAATTGAAAAAAAAAAAAATCTTTTCCCAATTAAGCATTCTCTAGAGTGGGATTTGCTACACTTAAGGTCATAATGTATGTCTACTATGTTCGAAGCATGAACGATGCTAAGTGGTCTAACCCTCCTTATTAGGTTGTTATTAGGATGTTTCATGTTACGATTATCTTATTTGTAACATCCTAAATAATTTTACAAGAGATTTTTGTTTTAAACAAAATGTATAATGAATAAGAATATTAATAATCACAACAATAACAATTCCAATAATACAAGCGGGTAAACACATATATTTTCCAACTAGTCTGCTAAGAAAAATAATTATCTACCAACAAATAAAATAGCAAAAGCAACTAATTTTTCAACTTTAATACCAAATAACTAGATTCCTACTGACAGTCTTAAAACCAATAGATAAAAGAAATACTATTATCCAAAACTCGTCCAATAGAACAAAAATTAGTCTAACCAAAGCAACAATTTCAAATGCTCACAAGAATTCATAAAATTTCAAAGCCAACATAAATAATAATTGAATATTCTTAAAACCATAATATAAATTTTATAAGCCCCTTTTTCCATCCACTCCCGTAGCCTGCTCCTTAACCCGAAAATTTTATTTCAGAATGGGGTGAGCTACATCCAGCTCGTGGGGCTTCCATTCACTAGAATTAAATACAAGCAAGCAAGTCAACATACGCGAATAACCATAATGTCACCATATCATTTATCACCACATGATGTATCACCATATTCCCTTAGGCCATTCACATAAGCAGATCAAATAAATTTGAATCTCATGTCATAAAATCACCATAGCATTATATCAAACATAACGAGTAAAATATTTAATTAGAGCAAACGTTGAAAGAAAACCTCACCTTAACAGTTGATTTGATGCCTACATGTAAAATATATGCAACAACCCTAAACCTCGTAGTCTCAGTTGTCCTTTCCTTCATATAAATAGGTTATTTTAATTTTTAGGTCAACAAACTCATAGCCTATAGTTATTGGGTGTCATAACTAAACCAGCTCCTAAAACTTAATATTCCTATCTTCCTTTACTCCCTACTAGTCAAGACAACAAAAATAAACACCCTGTTCCCAACACAATTACCTACACAAAAATTTATACAATATACCCACTGACCCATTACACCTATTTTAAATATATATATATATATATATATATATAGAATCGGCACAAATATTAAATAAATTACACATGTTGACAGATATTAATGACGTATATATATATATATATATATATCGACAGACACTTTCTGCACACACATATATACATAGGCCATACACTCTATTTATATACCAAAAAACAAACACACACACACATACGTAGCTATATATATATACGCACCCAAATACACCACTGAAAATAATTAAATAACCCACACACACTCCTATACTACATAAAGACGCGCACACAAACCCCTATATTACATATATATATAGTAAAGTCATGTTCACACCTTCACACTACCCATACATGCCAACATCACAACAGTATTTCCCACTAACAGGGCACGGACCCCTATATATATATATACATATACATACATAGTAATGGAAAAAAGATGAAAGACGCATACTAAAAAATATTTCAGTAATTTGCTTCCAACTATATTAATTAAGGTGTCAGATGGGGGTGACCTTAATTGAAATAGAATCCGAGCTTAAAATTTGACCGTTGATTTCTACTATACCAAGATAAGCCCCCAAACTTCTTCCTCTCCTTATGCGTGGAATTTCTTAGGGTTTTTCCGAAAATTCCTAACCCGTATTTAACTATATATACACATCAATAGGACCCTCAAATAGGCTTTTATTTCTTGGGCCCAAAGAAAATCTGGAATTTCTAGACAGATAATTAAATGAACCTCCTATTATTTAAATAGTGGATTGGGCATTATTGACTGCGAGCTTGGTTTGTAATAAACCGAGCCTATCTAAATAAGTGAAATTCATAAAAATTCAATAATTAAATATTTTATAAATTCGGGGTGTTACACCATTTCCTTTTTCTTATGAATTTATGCGGCCTCTAATTGCACTTCAAGTCTTGACTTATGGACTCTATCTATATTTTCTCAAAAATCTCATGTGTAATGTGTTAGCCTTATAATTGATACAATACATCCAAATTTTGGACGAAACCTCACTCAAAATGTCTGACCTTTCTCTCATCAGTGTCCACCATATTTGGATAAGTAGTCAAACTTATGTTCGTATCCTATCACAAGAATAGTTCCTTGGCATAGTTAATGAATTCTACTTCTTTGACATCTCGAAGAGATTGTGGGAAGTAACGATTGATCAGGGCTTCTTTATAGTGATCACAAGTCATTTTCTGTTTCTGCTCATCAGCCATAGTCAGTCCTTTCATGTGACCTCTGCCAGTGGTTAACATCTCCTGCGAACTGAATTTTCGCACATGATACCTTTTGGTAATACGTCATTTCCATATGATCGAGGATATGCTCAATTCTAAGATCCATTCTTTTGTAGTTACGAGTCTTACCCTAAGCCTAGGTGGTGTAAAACGATGCTTTTTTTTTCACTATGTCATTTTTTTAGTGGTGCTACTGACTGGCCGACTTAGCCCTACGACGCTGTAATAATCCTTGTTTCGTGCTTCAATGTAGGGCAACGACTGAGTGTAGTGTAGGTTCTGGATCTTTCTTAGGGGCGTGATTCCAATAGGCACAAGATATGTGCTTCCTAGTAATCATCATAGTACGTATCGCACTGTTTAGATCACTAGTATAGTACCCACGCGATACGCGGTTGCAGTAAAAAAACAACTCACGGGTGACCGTCTGTTAACAGCCTATAGCCGGTCAAGGGGAGCTTTCACCAATTTTTGGTAAGTTAGAGGGCATTTTTAAAAAGTGGTATACTTAGTGTCCTAGTTTTTAAATAGGAGAAACATACTGGGCATTTTTACTAATTTTCCAGTATTATATAAATAATAGGGGAGAATTGGTGCAAATGCCCAATATGTTTTCCCTATTTAAAAACTAGGACACACTACAAGAAATCACACATTTTGTGACGATTTTCTTCTTGACGCACAAAGTTTTGTCACCTTTTGTTGCCTAATAATGACAAATTTAATTTTCGTCGTAACTACATTCATTATCGTGACAACTTTTGTATTTGTCATTACCAAAAAAAAATTTCGTCGCTAATAAGCATATATCATGACAATTACCAGAAGTGCGTCACAATCCATCTTAGAGATAGAATTTCGCACCAAAATTTTGGAGGGTAATCTTTTGATGACAACTTCAAAATAACTAGTGACGACATTCAGTGTCACCAATTCTATTCTTTCATTACAATGTCATATATCGTCATTACTTGTTTAAAGGAATTAATGAATATTTCTTTTTTGACATCTATTCTAATATTTAGTAACGATGTGACTAAATTTTTCACCACTTTTTTTAAAGACAAAAAAGATTATTATTTATGACGATAAGTATCATCACAACCATTATTTTTTTTGGTGACAAAATCTCATGTGAATAGGTGACAAAATTATTTCATCATATTTAATTAAATTTGGTGAAGAAGGGCAATTAGTTCGTAATATTTTAATTTGTGACAATATTAAATTTTGTCATAAATTTTTAAAAACATTAAAGGGCAAAATTATTCGGTCGTGAATGTTCATATTCAGTGACGACGAGTACCAATTTATCACCTTTATTATTTTTCGATAGGACAACAAAATTATTTTGTCATAAATGTTATATTTGGTGACAATGTATTCGTCACAATTTAATAGTTTTTTGTACTATAGTGATAAATATGAATATCATCACTGAAATATTTTCAATTTTTGATAATTTGATTTTTGTTGCGTTATAGTCATAGTAACAAATTTCGACGATATATTGAAACTTTTGCGAATATTGCATACTTATAACTGAAAGTAATAAACTCGATAACTTTGCGTGTTTTCTATTTTATCGCGAGATTTTCGAAAAACTTTGATTTATGCATAATACGCGAGAATTTGGTTATAGTGCATTAGTTGAAATAAAATAAAAGGTTAGCTTGAGCCAAGGTTAAAACCTTGGTTGTTAAGTTGAAGTTAATACACTTATGCCACTGAAGGTTTTTAGCAAATTCAATCTTCTCACAAGTTCTAGATGGGGATGTAATCTTATCTGGCAATCAACGATTTAAGCATTTTCGATAGTTCTTACGCTTGCCGTATCCAAATACTTCCCACTCTTGTGGTTCTCGAGAAGAAAGCCTTTCAGCACTCTTCCCTAGGGCAAGGGGAGTGGAGTGAGCACCATGCCGAATCTCCCTACCATTTTCTTAAGACTCCAAGGTTCAGAATCTTAGTTCCCAGCTACATACAAAGGCAAGGTACGCAATGGAAGACTGAAGCAGTGGGAAGCGAAGGTCTGGATCGAAGCTCCGTCTCGGAACCTTGTGGGGTTAGGAGTAAAGCATGAGATGAGCCCAGTGCATTGGACTGATCGTGTGGCGCGGTGAAAGGTTTCCCATTGGGGTTTGCTGGCTCCCCTTACTGGTTTCAAAGGTTTATTGCAAGAATACAGTGTGTGCACAAGTATATATCTTTGATACACATAGTTTAGCCCATGCTAGCTCTAAACGTCCTTAACCAGAAAATAGAATACGCCTTCGCAGCTGCCCGCCTAGAAGAGCCACTCGCTCTGTAGAGACCCCGTTAGTAGCGGCGAGCGAGAGCAGATTGGGGCTTTGAAGAAAAAGAAAGACGTCCGAGCGTAGTCGGGGCATTGAACCGTGTGTCAGGGCGTAAGCCGCCTGGGATCACTTATAGGAAGCCGATCTGTTACGGAGACTCAGGTTAAGCTCCGTCTCGAAACCTTGTGGGGTTAGGAGTAAAGCATCCCGAGTGAACCACTTCACTCGCAATTAGCTGTCAATACTATTTTTCTATTCGCGTCGCGGGTGGACTGCTCTCTTCAGCGTACGACTAGCTTTCGAATGCGATATCGGCTCTTCCTTGTCTAGACTATAAAAATCTAGATTTAGGGAATGAGTTTGACCATCTCGGGAATAGAATGAGGGCGACCCATCGATAAGAGCTCTTGGGAGTCATCAGCTTGTTATCCCCAGCACTTTCAAATCTCATATGACATCTGTACCAACAGACTTCTTCGGACACCCGTAAGGTAAGTAGCTAGGAAATAGTGGGAGGGGGCCTCCCCGCAGGTAATCTTCTTCATACTTATTATAGCGACCTCCTCCCAGCCAGTGTTGATCTTCGTTCAAAACGTTGACTTTCTTGAAGATAGTTGTGACACGGATTCATCGAAATTTGATTCTTTGTCAGCTATTAGCTCAGCCTACTGGAGCTTTGACCAACCACCACTGGTCAATTCCGCTTTGGGGCCACCCTTTACTCCGAAAGAAGGGATTCGTGCAATGCCCAAGGTTTAGGCCGCGGCAGCTCCGAAGCGGACCTCATCTTCTAATCTTGAGGGATATCACCTGCCTGCGGTGTGCCATAAAAGGTCTACCGTTGTTTCATACAAGCAGTTTGTATATTGTGAAGGATAAATCACAAGGTGCAGGGGAAGAACTACTTGCAGTAGGCAGGTAGCTCAAGCTTGGTCATCCCTGATCTGCTTCAGCCAGACTACACAGGATAACGATAAGCTACAACCGAGGGAGCTACATGCAGAGATTCCCGGATGTTCAGGTCTCGGGAGAGCCTGCAAAGATTTAGTCCGATCTGTTATAAAAAACCTCACGTATTTCTTTACGGCTCACTACTTGTTGTGTTGGGTGGGTTCGACCAGAAATGCTATGCTTATCGAAAGTTTTCCTAAGCTTCTTGTTCGATAACAAACCTAAGATTAAGATAGGCTAGTTCGAGGAAGGCTCCGTGCTAACAGCAAGGGGGAAGTAGGAGATGACGCGTGTTAGGATCGCAATTTCCTGCGAAGTCGGAGCCAGTAGAGCTCCAAGCCATGGAAGAAAAGTAGAAAGTTGGCACTCTCCTAACCTCAAAGGGAATCTGAACTACCTTAAAGCCTTTGGTACTTCGGTAGGGTGAGCAGCAATCACTCGGATTTCGCACACTCTATTATTGAAGACGAGTGGTAGACTGACTTTCTCAGTGGAATAGTTGAGGGGTGCGGGTGAAGCGAGAAGCAGCGCCCGTAGCGGCTTGTCATGCAACTGCTCTACAAGCAATAAACAAGGAAAAGCGGCGGCCAATCTTGGTTTTTGTTGGAGGAAAGGCGCTTACATCTTCCACGGTGATAATTGGAAGATTTCAAAGGGTGCACATCCCTTGATCACGTACCAACTCTTTAGTCCTATCTGCATGGACTACTTTCGTACGATGAGTGCGCATCACTCGCCTCTTGCTTGGCTCTCCCTAGTTCTCCTTCCCAAAACCCCATCTATTTTATAAATGGGTAGAGTTGAGCTTCCGGACCACCTTTTCCAAGCAGATAACGAGCTAGGTATCTCAGACTTTTCGTCTGAGATTCCTGATTTCACCTCCCGCCCAGCCCGGAAATAGAGAGAACCCAATTGGCCTTCCCCAAGCATTTTCACAGGAGATAGCTCTCCGAAGCCCACCTTCCACTCTAGGAAAGAATTCGATAGATACATTCGAGACCCAGGCAATCCGACATGTACCGAACCCCCACCCTAATAGGCCCCACCATCTTCAAATCCAACCCCTACTAGCATTTCCTCAGCACTAATGCTTTATGTTATAGATTATAAGTTCATCATTTATACAAGAGACTGAATAAGATTTCACACAATATACAAACTGAATTATATTTAATAAAATTCGTAATGATATACAATACTAAGATATAAGTTGGTAATTAGATATTCTTACATAATATTATTTATAATCTTACAACATAAAACACTTCAAAATTTCTTAAAAAAGATTTTATAAAGTGATACAAAATCTTAAACATTACCGAAAATATACAACATTACTAAATTAAGTTTTTTAAAGTAGTTAGATTTGAGATACTTCAACAAAGAACTCAAAAATAAGAAATTATAGATTTAGAGTAATGTAATAAAAATTAACATCATATTATAAATTTAGAATAAAAGAATAAAGTTACACATAAGATAATTAATAAAAGGAATTAATACAACTAACATTTTATAATTTTAATTTAACGTATTAAACCCAATTTATTCACGAATAATACTCGAAAATTGGTTGATGCAACAATTTTTTCCCGATTTTGTCCGTTTTCTTCACGAAGAAAACCTGAATCATGAATTATTAATTATGCTGAATAATACTCGAAACCCTTTTTTGTTAATATGGTTATAGTAATTAAAACATGACAATATCGTCTAAGATATTTAAATTTGTTGATAATGTCAATTAATTTTTTGATTAGAGATGAAAATTAGAAAACTAAAAAAATTTATTATCAAGTATTGAACTGTCAAGACGTTTTACCAATAATTATAAAGCTCATATTGTTAATTACTTATTACTCAATATATTTAACCATTGTTAAAGTAAAAGTAGTAAAATTATATTTTCACTTAAATCGAACATATGACCTCTTACAATTGTCATAGTACTCTATAAACTCACCTACCATTTAGTTGTCATAGTACGCTTCTTCCTTACGTTTACCAACTTTTTTTATTAATTACTCCATCCGTCCCGTCCTAATTTGCACACTTTCCTTTTTCGGTCGTCCCACCCTATTTTGCACACCCCTAAAATGGAAAAGAATCTTACAATATCCACCCTTAAAATCTCCACCCTCAATCTCCACCTTTAAAAAAGTCAAAGATTCCACAAAATCTACTTTTTCTTAATATACGCGCCGGAGCAGGTGTGCAAATTAAGCCGAGACGGAGGGAGTACCTTTTTTCTTAATATACGCACCTGATTATTTGGCACAGTTAATCGAGCACGAATGTTAAGAAAAAACAGATTTGCTTTTTCTTTGACTTTTTTAAAGATGGAGATTGAGGGTTGAGATTTTGAAGTTGAAAATTGTGGGAATTAGTTTCTATTTTAAGGGTGTCCAAAATAAGTTGGGACGGTCGAAAATGGAAAGTGTGCAAAATAAGCCAGGACGAAGGGAGTATTTCATAATAAAGGTTAAAGAAATCGAAAAAATGATAGACGGACGTCATAGCCCTTCAATAGGTTCCTGTCCAGGCCGACTACTTACCCGAATCTAGGAGTTCGTCCCACAAGATAATTTTTTATTTCTTTTAACTTGCTCTAAGGTTATCTGACATTTTTTTTTTCCAAAAAATGGAGCAAATTGTAAGTACGATAGAAATTAAATTCTTTCATATTAGGCCCTACACTTAAAATATTGGATAAACTACATTAGAAATTAATATTTTAGAAAATTTAAAAGGAGAACTACCGTATTTCACCCCTTAAATATGTTCATGAGTATATCAACTGTATAAAGCAAACTAGAAAAGTACTAACAATTTAGATAAGATCAATAAATTATTTTCATTACAAAAAGGAAAAAAAATTGAGATATAAATTTTTCATATTCGTTATATTTTCTAACATCTTTATCTTTATCGCTTATATAAAACAATATATCCATTTAGTTCAAGTTAAATAATAGAATTATTTATTTTATTTAATTAATTTATACTAATATCAACTAAAAATATATACATATATAGCACATTATGACGGGGTCCACGTCAGTCAGTGTGTGTGTGTATATATATATATGTTGGTTTCCAAAAAATTAGGTCGGAAAAAACCGCATGGCGATTAGTCAGCGCCTAGGCAGCCGCGTATACCCATATTTGCGTACATGTTCATAATATTTATAGTTGCAAAAGACTGCAACTCCATTCTGTCTAATCTACTTGTGCTCTAATGGTCACACAACTAACGTTTAACGACTTTTACAACATTTATAATTATAATATTACTCCCTCCATTTCAAAATAAGTATCGTTTAAGAAAAACTAAAATAATTCAAAATAAATGTCGTTTTAATAAAAAAAATCATAACTCTACCATCCTAAACAACCTACTTAATTTAGTTGATTATTTCCTTGTTCCACAAAACATAACAAATTAAATAGATTTTATATGAATACATTTGTCATTTTTATTCTAATTTTTTCAAAAAAAAAAAAAAAATGTTAAAATGACACTTATTTTAAAACGAAGAGAATATATATTAAGGACTCAAAATTGCACAACAAACATGTTTCCAATTGAAGAACAATAGAAATAAAAAAAAAAAAAATGTATTTTTGACTTGCAACTTGGAAAGACCATTAAAAAAAGAAAAAAAGAAACATATAAACCAAAATCCCAAAACATGGGCGTTGCTCGTTGGGTTAAACAATATAAAAGGAAGAGGCACCAGAAACTAAACGGTACTATTTACTACCATAAGACCCCTTTATCCTCATTCTAAGCTCGCTGTTTCCCCAAAATACAGAAGACACAACCCAACCCAGCCCACACCCCAAAGGCCCAGACCATTGCGCCCCGCCGCCCCGACCTACGGCCCGCCCCCCACCCCGCCCCACTCCACCCCGCCCCACTATCCCCACGCGCACGAGGGACGACAAAATTCCGGTACTTTTTTCAAATTTGGAAAAGTATTAGAACTAAATTTGCAAGATCAATTGTATTTTCAGATTTGGAGCTTCTACATCCTTATCCATATCCTCAGAATCGTCAGCTCGTGCATTCGTTTGGCTAACACCATCCGAATAATTACTTCCAGATGGGTCCTCTTCTAAGTAATATATTTTCCGTATTTTTTCTTCTTTTCTTTTGTATTCTGGTGGATATATTTCTTATAGGATTCTTCATTTATTGTAGGAAAAGGGTGAAATTCTTATAGTGCTTCCAAAACAGCTGTCTCAGAAAATAGAATATATGTTTTGTGATAAGATTTTTTTAATTATCGTGAATATTTTTTTTTTCCAAAACTGAAAATGGTTTTAGTATTTGCTTTTAGCGACTAAAATTTGATTTAGCGGAAACTTAAAAAAATTCATCTTCCTTTTGATAGAAATTGGCAGATTTGTATGGTAATTGCGTATCTCTTTTTCAATCTTCTCTCATAAGGTTATAGTATATTAATGCAATTTCTGCTACAAAACCTATTTTGCAGAGCGAAAAGACAAAAGCGAAGGAAAGAAGAACGGCTGGTAAAGTTTTAATCTTAATTGTTCCTCTTAAATTCATGAAATTCAAATGTAGAAAAGTTGTGATGTTTAGTATTAATAGTTCTTCTAGTTTAGAATCAATAGATACTGATTTTATATGGTTGAGATATTATCATTGTTTGTAAACTGAATTCACGAAGTCTTTTTTTTGTGTGAAAATTATTATTCTGAATAAATTGTTAAGTTTGAATTTATTCGATTGCTCTCTATTGGGATATAAGTTGTTCTTTAGAATCATGTAATAGTGATTTTACATGGTTTTGATATTATAATTGCTTGTAAAACTAAATCCATGTGAATGTTTTTTGTGTGAATGAGTTCGTGTGTGTATGTTTATACATTTGTGATTCTATATATTTTTGGTACACGTGTTTCGTGCATGCATTTTAGGGCGCTTTTAGTGCTATTTTAATGTCATTTATATGCACAATCACGTGCATTTAGTGCTTTTGTATTCTCATGGGCAAAATAATTTGTTTGTGGTATTTATGTGTTAAAACAGGTGCAAAAGGATCGAAAAAGAACATCAAACGATTGCGGAGTCGATGGATTAGTCGAGACAGCAAAGGACAGAGCTGAAGGATTGATCTCGGCCGAGATAGGACTCAAATCTCGGCCGAGATGCCTCTCCAGGGAAATCCTGGAATTTTGAGAGACTGAAGATCTCGACCGAGACGGATATTGCATCTCGGCCGAGATACCTCTCCAGGGAAAAGTCAGAAATTCAAGAGATGAAGATCTTGGCCGAGATGAAACCCAATCTCGGCGAGATAATCCAAACCCTAAAAACTAAATTCCTCTTTTCACGTCTCGGCCGAGATCACCCCTTGATGCACAAGTTGAAAAAGCCCTTTTTCAAGTCTCGACCGAGACACACTTACATCTCGGCCGAGATTCCTTGCGCTGTTTTAAATTTTTGAACGCGATTTTGCCTTAAACTAAAGTAACAACTCTTCCCCCTATATATATATAAGTTCCATTTCGAATTTAACCTATCTTTGGCACAAATTTGGAGGACTTTTCAGCCACCAACACTTCCAAGGAGGAGAGAAGTCAAGAATGAGTCATCTCATCCTCCCCATTAATCAACTTGGGTTCTATTATTTCATTATTATGAATTCTTGTATTTCCTTTAATTTACTGATTGTATTAAGAGTAATGGGTGAGTAGCACCCTTAATTCTACCCTTGATCATGTTGAACCTTGATTGAAGATAAATATGTGATTATTGACTGTTGGTGTTACCCTTTTTATGCAATTTAAATGTTCTATGATGCTTGTTTGAATTGTCTCATGCCTAGATGCTTGTTTTATGATTGATCACCCTTTAGAGAGCATTTATTGTATGTTTCTAGAGATCGGAATTCACTTTCCGAGATTGTTGAAGCTTCAATCTCCCTTAGTAGTAAACAATGCTTGATATTATTGGTGGCATTATAGAGTTTGGCCTCTAAACCCGATCGATTCGAGGTTTATGCCTTATTTATCTCGTTGTTCTAGTTTGTGATCATCCAACATCAATTAGTGTGAAAAGAGCTTGTTTGGATCACAAATTGATTTGGGTAGGGATAAATCGATAAGCGGACCTTCGATTTATCCACAATTAAGGAACAATACAATTTACATAAGCGGACCTTGTAGATTGTGGGATAAGGATTTAAATTGCATTGAATTGGGGCATCAACAATAATCCATAGGTAGTCAGATTCAAGGGGATACTAGAGGGTATGCTTTTTTAATATATTCAAAAACCGAAAATATTTGCTTGTTGTCTTTCTTTAATCCTTTGATTAATATAAAACACCAAAAACATTTATTGCTTTTCTAGATTGGTAGTTAGTACTTGGCAAACTTTAGTTGTTAGATTCAATCAACCCTCTCCCCCCCCCCCAATTTGTTTATTTCTTTTATTCAAACTAAAATCATTAATTGCTTGAAATATTTGAATCAACACTACTCAATCGTTCTCCGTGGGATCGACTCGGACTTACCACTTTACCTAGTAAAGTCCGGAAAGTTCGGAATTCAATTTAATTACTCTAATTTAGTAGGGCAAATAGTTCGACGACATATTCGCACCTTCCAAATTTTGGCGCCGTTGTCGGGGAATGGTGTGTGTAGTGTTATTTTCCTTTCAAGCACCATCTCTAGCATATTAATTATCTATTGTATTACTTAACTAGTAATTGACACTCACTAGTTTGTGTGATTTTGGTTGTGTAGTACATGTTCACCCGCTCCCAAGGAGACAAAGAGCTTTGGTTTGAACCGAATATCGTTGAGAAAGAAAGAATACTGAGAAGACAAGCACGATTGCTTGACGAGATCCGGAAGTCTTTTGAAAGCCTCGACATTGAGAGCGGATAATCAAGCGAACCTGAAGCAATGGCAGCAGAACGAGCACCTGAAAAGACACTAAAAGAACTAGCCAACACAAGGGTCAACCAAGAACCCTTGTGTATTACTTTCCCCGAGATTGGAGCTGATACACAATTCGAACTGAAGACAAGGGTAGTGAACTTACTACTCTCCTTTCATGGCATGGCTGGGGATGATCCACATAAGCATCTAAAAGAATTTCACGTGGTATGCTCTTCCATGAAACCGACACGAGTCACCGATGAACAGATTAAGCTTCTAGCCTTCCAATTTTCTCTCAAAGATTTGGCTCGTGATTGGCTTTATTATCTTCCGACTAGCTCGGTTACCACATGGGATCAGATGGAATCTCTCTTTTTTGAAAAGTATTTTCCAGCATCAACGGCCACAAACATTCGAAAGGGGATAAGCGGTATCCTGCAAATGCAAGGGGAGACGTTATATGAGTACTGGGAAAGATTTAAGAAGCTCGTGTCGAGTTTTCCTCAACATCAAATTACCGAGTAGCTGTTAATAAAATATTTCTATGAGGGCTTGTGTGTAGTTGACAGAAATATGACCAACAGTGCGAGTGGAGGGGCATTATCAGATAAAACCCCCACTGAGGCTTGGGCCCTTATTTCGAAGATGGCTGCAAACACGCAGCAAATTGGGACTAGAGAGTGTCAGTTCAAGTCACAGAACCAAAGGATCTGATATAGAAGATCGGCTGGATCAGTTAACGACCCTTGTGAGAAAAGAGCCATCAAAATAGGCCCCCCTTCCCAAAGGGAATCTACCAACAGAAAGCACCGGTCGACTCAAATCCTTCGGACCCATCCCTTTCAGATATTGTTAAGAGCCTCACGAATAGTACAATCCAGCTGCAAAAGGACAACAAATTCGAGATTCACCAATCTCGAAACTCAAATGAGCCGCCTCTGCCGTGTCAAGGCTAGAAAACACCCAAGGGGGAAAGTTACCAGCTCAATCGGAAGTCAATCCGAAAGTGCCATTGTTGTTGTTAATGAAGAGTTACTTGGAGATCCTGAAAAGCCTGGGTATACTTCACAGGAAAAGACTGAAGAATTGCATGAAAACTCGAGGACCGAAGAGATACCAACTCCCTAAGTGGTCGAGGTTCAAGTTCGGACACCGAAGTGGAAGATTGCTAAGGAGTTGAGAAGACAAAAAGAGGCATTAGCTGCATGCTTTCCTGATCACCTAATGCCTTTTCCTACCAAGAGATGCTCTTCACATAATGAAATTGAAAATGTCAGCGTGAGAGTCTTGAGAAGCGGGAAGGTACTTGAAAAGGGCTTGATAAGGGATGAAGAAAAAGGCAACGCAGAGTACACCACGACTGTGGAAGGAGAACAACAAGAAATAGGGGGTCATTCTGACCCATTTTCCACGACCATGGCCCCTAGATCAACCTCAACCTCGGCACTTGGAAGTTCAAGACCTAATTTCCCAACCCCTCCACTTTCGTTTCCGAGTCAAATGAAGAGGATTCCAGAAAGAAATAGAGACAAGGAGACAATGGAGGTATTCAAGAAGATTGAAATCAGTATTCCCTTGGTGGAGGCCATAAAACAGATTCCTCGATATGCAAAGTTTCTGAAAGATTTGTGCACAAACAAAAGACGGCTACAAGGGATTGAGAAAGTCCTTATGGGGGAAAGTGTTTCGGCGATTTTCCAGAAAAAGATGCCACAGAAATGCAAGGATCCGGGAATGTTCGTCATCCCGTGTAAAATTGGTAACACTAGAATAGAGAAAGCCATGTTGGACCTAGGCGCATCCATCAATATGATGCCCCGTTTTATTTTCGATAGCTTAAACTTGGGCCATCCAATTAGCCGACCGAAGCACCTCGTTTCCAGACGGGGTGATTGAGGACGTGTTAGTTGCGGTGGATAACCTCATATTTCCAGCGGATTTCTATGTGCTGGATACGGATGGAGATTCATCAAATTTCACTCCAATCTTGCTTGGGAGGCCGTTCTTGAACACCTCCCAAACAAAGATTGACGTGCGAGAGGGAACTCTTAGCATAGAATTTGATGGCCAAGTGGTGCAATTCAACTCTTAGTGTGTATTCTATTGATGTTATTGATGTTATTGACCCTTTTGTAGAGGAAGTGTTTGAGTATTATTGCAGGGGCCAAGAGATAATTGAATTGGCGAATGATCTAGAGGAGATAGAGCCAATGGACACCAAGAAAGAGTTGGTGGGGGCAGTGGAACAATCACAATCCTCAAAGCCATTCCGAACCAAGTTCATTCCCAAATTCATACCATTACTGGAATCTCAAGAAACAGTGCTACCCTCTATCATCAAAGCACCAACTCTTGAGCTTAAGACCCTCCCCTCCCATCTCAAATACACATATCTTGGGGAGGAAGAAACCTTACCGGTGATTATCTCATCAAAGCTCACACCCACTCAAGAACAAGCATTGATCGGGGTCCTCAAGGTGAATAATGAAGCTATAGGGTGGACCATTGCCGATATCAAAGGCATCAGTCCGGCCCTATGCATGCTTCGAATACTGCTTGAGGATGACGCCAAGCCTAGTTGGGAGCCTCAATGACGACTCAACCCGTCAATGGTGGAGGTCATCAAGAAAGAAGTGATCAAACTGTTGGATGTGGAGATCATCTACCCATATCCGATAGTAAGTTTGTGAGCCCGACCCAGGTGGTTCTGAAGAAGTCTGGAGTGATAGAGATAGAAGGAAAGGATGGTGAAATGGTGTCTACGCACCTACAGACAGGTTGGAGGGTTTGCATAGACTACAGGAGGTTGAACGCAGTAACAAGGAAAGATCATTTTCCTCTACCCTTCATCGATCAAATGCTTGAGAGGCTAGTAGGGCATCCTTTCTATTGCTTCTTGGATGGATTCTCAGGGTACTTTCAAGTACCAATCGCACCCGAAGATCAAGAAAAGAAAACTTTCACATGCGCGTTCGGAGCATTTGCATGGAGGCGCATGCCCTTTGGACTATGCATTGTCCCTGCAACATTTCAAAGATGCATGGTTAGTGTCTTTTTCTAAATTTATTGGTCATTTCATAGAGGTCTTCATGGACAATTTTAGTGTTCACGATACATCTTTTGAAAATTGTCTTGATAACTTGGTAAAAATCTTGTAACGATGCATTGAGAAAAATCTTTTGTTAAATTGGGAGAAATGCCACTTTATGGTAGAACAAGGAAATGTGCTTGGCCATGTAGTTTCTAGTAAGGGAATAGAAGTAGATAGGGCGAAAATTGATATTATTTCTTCTCTCCCTTACCCCCCAAATGTGCGGGAAGTGCGTTCCTTTCTTGGTCATGGAGGATTTTACAGGAGGTTTATCAAAGATTTCTCAAAGATTGATGATCCATTGTGCTGGTTGCTACAAAAAGATGTGGAGTTTGATATGAGCAAGGAATGCAAGTTGGCATTTGATGAGTTGAAAAAGAGATTGGTCACTCCTCCGATTATTCAGCCGCCAGATTGGGAATTGCCTTTTGAACTAATGTGTGATGCCTGTGAACAAGCCTTGGGGGCAGTTCTGGGACAGAGAAGAGGGAAAGTGGCCCATGTCATCTATTATGCCTCACGTACTTTGAATCCAACTCAGATGAACTACACTACCACAGAAAATGAGCTTCTAGCTGTTGTGTTTGCGTTAGAGAAGTTTTGGTCTTACCTTGTTGGGACAAGGATCATTATATATACCGACCACGCAGCATTGGGGCATCTCATGGCTAAGAAGGAGGCGAAGCCTAGGCTTATTCGCTGGATATTACTTCTCCAGGAATTTGACCTAGAGATCAAAGATAAGAAAGGAGCAAAAAATGGTGTTGCAAATCATCTCAGCAGGATAACTCAAGAGAAGACGAACATGCCCCTACGGGAAAGCTTTCCGGACGAACAACTACTTGTAATGACAGACGCGAAGGTTCCTTGGTATGCCGACATGGTAAAATTACTTGGTGTCAAAGCGATTTCCTAGTGGGATGAGTAAGCCTCAGAGAGACAGGTTGAAGAGTGAGTCGAAGCATTTTATTTGGGATGATCCCTACCTTTGGAAATATGGTTCAGATTAAGTAATTAGGAGATGCATCTCCGAAGACGAAGTGCAGTCGGTGCTTAATTTTTGCCACTCATACGCTTGTAGAGGCCATTTTGGGCCGAAAAGGATGGCCTACAAAGTACTTGACAGTGGTCTATATCGGCCAACCATCTTCAAGGACGCCCATTTGTTTTGCAAAACCTGTAAGAGGTGTCAAAGGACCAGAAATGTGTCACAGAGGAACGAGATGCCCCAGCAACCAATTGTTGTTTGCGAGATCTTTGACATGTGGGGTATAGACTTTATGGGGTCATTTCCTACATCCTATGGCAATGTCTATATTCTTCTTGCAGTTGGCTACGTTTCAAAGTGGGTTGAAGCCAAGGCCACCCGGACCAACGACTCAAGGGTGGTTGTGGACTTTGTGAAATCCAACGAATTTGCAAGATTTGGGATTCCAAAGGCCATCATCAGTGACCGAGGAACCCATTTTTGCAATCGAACGTTTGAATCACTGTTGAAGAAGTATGTGGTTGTTCACAAAGTCTCCACACCCTACCACCCTCAAACGAACGGTATGGCAAAGACATAAAATCGAGAGATTAGGCAGATCCTGGAGAAAATAGTCCAACCAAACCGGAAGGACTGGAGCTTGCGTTTAGAAGATGCTCTGTGGGCTTATAGGATGGCGTACAAAACGCCGATAGAGATGTCTCCATATTGCATCGTTTATGGAAAACCATGCCACTTGCCTGTGGAACTTGCACATAAAGCCTATTGGGCAATCCGGAAATGCAATCTGAACTTGGATGAGGCTGGAGTGAATAGGAAGTTGCAGTTATAAGAGCTCGAGGAGATAAGAAATGAAGAATTCGAAAATGCTCTGTTGTACAAGGAAAAGATGAAGCAATTTCACGATGCAAGAATCTCGAGAAAGAAATTTATGGTGGGAGATAAGGTACTCATGTACCACTCCCAACTTAAACTGTTTACAAGTAAGCTGAGGTCCCTTTGGATTGGACCCTTTTTTGTTAAAGGAATATCACCACATGGAGCGGTGGAGATAGAAAGTGGAAAGACCATAAAGAGTTTCAAGGTCAATGGCATCTTCTAAAGCCCTTTCTTGAGAACTCACAAGGAGATTGCATGAGGGAAGAACAAGTGGAAGACTTGGAAGATCCACACATAGGATAAACGGGATTCCGTTGGGCCAACGACGTTAAACAAAGGCGCTTGTCGGGAGGCACCCCGATGGCATCTTTAAATTTTTGCATTTTCAAATTCATAGTTTAGCTGCTCAATAAATGCCTTGTGGCATATTTGATGTTTTTGTTTAGAATTGTGCAGGTATCAATCAGAATAATCAAAAGATAGCATGGAATGGGGGTGAAGGGGACCAAAATGAAGAAAAATTACTGGAAAGACCATCTAGGCCGAGACACAGAAGGAATCTCGGCCGAGATGTCACATAGGCCAAATTGGGCAAAATCGCTAGAAAGAAATCTCGGTCGAGACACACAAGGAATCTCGGCCGAGACATTATAAAGGTAAAAACAGGAAAATTCGCTGAAAAGGTTTCTCGGTGGAGACACACATTCATCTCAGCCGAGATTTAACAGAGCTCAAATTGGCCAAAATTGATGGAGGCGTCCAAAATGTGGGCAAAATTGCTGGAGGCCAATCTCGGCCGAGACACCAAGTAATCTCGTCCGAGATCAACTTATCCAGAATAGGGGCAAAATTGCTGGAAAAAATCTCGGCCGAGACACACACGCATCTCGACCGAGATTCACTGCTGAGCCAAACAAGCCTTAGACCAAAGAACGGATCTCAGCCGAGATGTCGAGCACAAAATTGCATCTCGGTCGAGATTCTGCGCAGGTTTAAATACCCCTGCGCGGAACAATAGGTCATTCCCTTCCCCCCCTCCCAAACACAATTTGTGCACATACGCGCACATACACACCCAAAATCACCATCTTCACTCAATTTCTTCCTCTCAAATTCACACACACCTCACCCACATCACCACACACACTTCTATCTGAATTTTTTTTTATTTGGAGCAAAGTTGGAGTCGGGTCAAAAAGGGCGCGGAAAAGTTCACTTCAAAATTTTTCGAGTAAATCCGACCGGTAAGTACGGCTATTCCTTTCCCTTAGTCTTTATTTGATTATTATGGACTTTATTGATAGATTAGGGGCGAATTTTATGTTAGAATAGTTATTGTTGTGCCCCTAGCTGACGTGGAACATGTCCGCCAGCTCAGAAGCACATGTGATCAAGTCTGTGCATACCAAGCTGACGTGGCACCTTACCAAGAGGTTGAGCTGGATTCGGCCTGCCAGATCATACAGCTATGGCGTACCTCACCCAAGTGGCCAACCTGAAATTGTCCTACCTGAATATTTTGTTCATAGCAGCGCCATGAAGATGTCCTACCTGGACTGTCCGACCTGACTTTTTATCCGAAATAATGCAAAGATGATGACCTACCTGGAGATTGCCAACCTGATTATATTCCCACCTGACCCGGATACGATCAACCTGAAACTTCTGCCCACGCTAGCAAAGACCAGGAGAACTCTGATGATCTGGCTAAGCCAGGTTCAAGGTTCATTTACTACATGGAATCAGCTCAGACATACTCCAGGCGGGATCAAATCAAATCGTACAGACGTGACGTGGCCGACCAGATCCCTTGAAATCCTCTCAAAACACCATTTGTCTAGATTCCCATAAATTCTGGGATCTTGTATCCCATATAGGGAGAAAAATATGTACCAGATGTAATCATTATCCCTAAAGCCTACCTGGACGAGCTAGGAGTAGGCTTCTCTAGTATAAATAAGAGCTTTCAATGCTCATAAAAGGGGCTAATTCTGATTTCTCCCACTACCACTAGAAAAATCACTGTAGCAAATGTAACACAGGCGAAACGCCCAACCTGAATTGACATACCAGAATATATCAGTAAAATGACAAGGCTAATATCACTTAGCTCGTTTCACTTACCTCGTCTAACTTAACTCAAATTCCTTGCCTATTTTATATTTATTTTTTGTGCTTTTGTCAATCGACGTGGCTCAAAATTTTTGACCCGGACACACGTCCGATAAATGACGTCAACAAAATGGCGCTAGAAGGAGGGCGGTTTCTTTTCGTTGACAGCAACATCATTCTTGCCTGACATTCCACAATGGATGACCAGAATCATTCCCAAGCAGGATCTAGGTCAAGGGTGGGGATCCAAGTAAGAAAGGACACCCCATTGCAACACAATCGAGCACCACCCGATCAGATCAATCAAGCAGGAACGTCATCTCCCCAGGTCAAGAAAACTGCAAAAAATCTTCGCAAGCTCATGAAGTACCTCCAGTACAAATTAGACGTGTTTGAAGAAGTTCACTCCCAAAGACAAACTAGGGGTGACCTAAGAGGAAAACGGAAGGTGGCGGATATACAAGGACCTGCACATAGCCAGGTAGGGGACAGCCCACACCCATCTAGGCAGCCACCTGCGGCAGTCGAGAGGGAGGCAAGTGTTTTTTCTAGGTTGGGAAACAACCGAAGGGCTCGAGAGGGTATCAACAATGGACATGTCCAGGTCAGGTCAGTACATTCCCGCCTAGGAGGGGGACATACACAGAAAGTTCCCGAACACACACACAACCCGAACCGGGGTCGGACACATGTTGCCGACCCGACCCGAAATGGGGATGCTGAGATACGGAACTTAAAAAAGCGCCTAGCTGAGCTAGAGAATAGAGATTCTCGGTCGGCTCCGGATGAATACATCTTCAAGCGACCCTCCCCATTCATCCCAGAATCCTGCTTGAACCCCAACCACCAAAGTTCAAGGTCCCACAAATCAGCCCTTATAACGGGGATACTGACCCGGCCTCCCACCTTGACAAATACGCTTCCTGGATGGAGTTACAAGGAGATGGAGAGGCGATCATGTGCAAAGCATTTCCCCTGACCTTAGGGGATCGAGCTCAGAAGTGGTTTCGGTTACTCCCTCAACACTATATTACTGGTTGGGATGAGTTGACCTCCCAATTTCTCACACACTTCATCGGAGCAAAGGCACGAACCACCCCGAAAGAAAGGCTGGTAACTGTGAAACAATGGGGTACGGAGTCATTAAAGCAATACCTGGACAGGTTTAACAAGCTGGTGATGGAGATGGAGAGGATATCAGATGACGCAATGCTCATGGCCATCATGTCAGGTCTAAGACCGCAGACATGTTTCTGGTGGTCCGTTCATGAATCGGGGCCAAGGACCTACCAGGATTTTCTGCAAAGAGCAGAAAGGTACATCGGAGCAGAGGAGGCAACCGCCAGCTCGAACGACGGACAAAAGGATGAGAAGAAAGAACTTAAGAAACCAGGGGTGGTGAACAAGTCTTTCAAGCCACCTGGGAATTTCAGGACCTTCCAAGAACCAGCTCAGGTACTACAGGTCAGGGCTTTGCTAAATACTAGTCCTGAGAATGTTTATGCCCAGATTCAGAACTCTAACATCCTACCTGAACCGAGGCCGACAAGGCAAGAGGCAGCCAAACTGAATCAGACAAGATACTGTCGTTACCACAAGTCAGCTGGTCATGACACAGGTGAATTTAGGGACCTAATGGTTGAGCTCCTAAAACTGATTGACCAGGGGCACCTGAGGAGATTTGTGAAGAACCAACCTCAACCCGGACAACCCGGTCCGGGTCGGCTAGAAAATCGGCCACCTCAGATGGCCCAGCTACCACCTCCTCCCAATCAGGTCAGCAGAGAGATCCATACCCTGGTCAATTCAAACGCAAGTGAACCTCGAGCGTCGAAGCGAACCAGGAAGGAGATGATCCGGGCGGCGAACAATAGTTATCAGGTATGCCATGTCATGGAACAAGGAAAGCAAGATGTACCAATCATATTCTCTGAAATGGATGCACAAGGAGTAGTCCAACCTCACACTGATCCGCTGGTCATATCCATGACCGTGTCTGATGTCCTGGTACACCGAATCTTGGTGGATACCGGAAGCTATGCAAATATTTTATTTTATAACACCTATTCCAGGATTGGAATGAATCAAAGCCTCCTACGTCCGACTAATGATAGAATAGTCGGTTTTGATGGACAAGCCTCCACACCACTTGGAGAAATAGACCTGAAAGTCAAGTTCGATTGTGACAATGTCAAGATGGAAGTCATAACGGAGTTCAAGGTGGTCAACAACCCATCCAAGTATAATGCTATCTTAGGCAGACCACTTTTGATGCAACTTAAAGCTGTGACCTCAATGTACCACCTATGTATGAAATTTCCAACACCGGTTGGTATGATGGTGGTAAGGGGAAATCAGAGAACTGCTAGAGAATGCGATTTGGGCCTCCAACCTCGAGAGTTGAATGTAGTCGAAGATGGCGGAGTAGAGGTGGAAAATATGTTAGATGATGCCAACCAGGTCAGTCTTCCCGACCAGGATGTTCACGAGAATACTGATCCCAACCAGGTTGGACTTTCAAATCAGAAGAATGAGTTTCCGAATTCTAACCAGGTCGGACTGCCCGACCTGGATATTCACATGAACACAAATCTCAACCAGGTCGGACTGCCCGACCTGGATGTTTACATGAATACAAATCTCGACCAGGTCGGACTTCCCGACCAGAATATTCAAGAAGACGCAAGTATGAACCAGCTCGAACATCTCAACCGAGAAGTTCAGAATGATGTCATCCATGACCAGAGCGATGCTAATATGGGAATTATACCCGATCAGATTGATCATCTCGCACCACAAGCACCTGAGCTAGAGGAGCATATGGATGGAGGTCATGTCCCAGTTGAGGCCGAACCTCAAGAAGAACCAATTGATGAATGGGAAACGTTGGACCCACGCAAGGAAAACTCAAAGAAAAGAGCTGCACCCGTAGAAGAGGTGGATTTGGTTAAGATGGATGATCACAGACCTGAGATTGAGCTTCGGATTGGTAGAGAGTTACAAGAACCGCATCGTTCTGAGTTGATAAACTTCTTGAAAGTAAACCTGGATGTGTTTGCTTGGACCCACGAAGACATGGAAGGAATAGACCCGAAACACGCCTGCCACCATCTCAACATTGAGCCGAGTGCCAAACCTGTAAAGTAGAAACGAAGAAGACTCAGCCCAGAAAGGTACGATGCTCTGGCCTTGGAATTGACAAAACTGCTTGGGAACAAGTTCATAAGGGAGGCACATTATCCGACCTGGGTCACTAACCCGGTTCTGGTTCGTAAGAGCAATGGTTCATGGAGGTTATGTGTTGACTTTACCGATCTGAATAAGGCCTGCCAAAAGGATAGCTACCCGCTCCCAAATATTGACCAGCTAGTTGATGCCACAGCCGGACACGAGTTGATGAGCTTCATGGATGCATACTCCGGGTACCACCAAATCCCGATGGATCTAGACGACCAGGATCATACTTCTTTTATGACAAATAGGGGCCTTTATTGTTTCACTATGATGCCTTTCAGGTTGAAGAATGCGGGGGCGACCTACCAAAGATTGGTAAACAAAATGTTCTTTGATCAGATTGGTAAGACGATGGAAGTATATGTTGATGACATGCTTGTCAAGAGCAAAAAAGCATCATGGCATGTTAAACATTTAGCTGAGATGTTTGGCATTTTGAGATCCTACAGGATGAAGCTGAATCCAAAAAAGTGCACGTTTGGGATCGGCTCGGGCAAGTTCTTAGGCTATATGGTTAGTCAAAGAGGAATTGAAGCCAATCCAGAAAAAATTCAGGCCATAGCCGACCTGAGATCACCAAGGAGGGTGAAAGAAGTTCAAAGCTTGACCGGAAAGGTGGCCGCCCTGAACAGATTTGTATCCAAGTCAACTGATAAATGCAAGCCATTCTTTGAAGCCATTAAAAAGAATAAGAAGTTTGAGTGGAATGAAAGCTGCCAGAAAGCATTGGAGGAGCTCAAAAAATTCCTGGTAAGCCCGCCCGTACTGTCAAAGCTGATCCCGGGAGAAAAGCTGAACTTATATTTAGCCATCTCGGATAGTGCTGTCAGCGCTGTCCTGGTCAAAACTGAGGACCAAGTCCAATACCCAGTTTACTATGTTAGTCAATCCCTACATGATGTTGAGCTGAGATACCCACCCATGGAGAAACTAGCGTACGCGCTGACTGTATCGGCTCGGAAACTCCGGCCGTATTTTCTGGCCCATCAAGTAGAAGTCCTGACAAACTCTCCAGTCAGGCAAGCTCTCCAAAGACCAGATGCGTCAGGTAGGTTGTTGAAATGGGCGGTCGAGCTGGACCAATATGACATCTTGTATTCTCCTAGAACATCGATCAAAGGTCAAGCCTTAGCCGACTTTGTTGTTGAGTTCACACCAGGTGTGGAACTAAATGAGCATCAGTCAGACCCGTGGGAGTTGTTTGTTGATGGGTCATCCACCTCGGAATGCTCAGGAGCAGGAGTTGTTCTAATCAGCCCGGAACACCAATATTTCTGCTCGGCGCTAAGGTTTGAGTTCCCAGCCACCAACAACGAGGCAGAGTATGAAGTAGTCCTAGCTGGTTTAGACATGGAAAAACAGATGGGGATTACCCACTTGATATTGCATAGTGATTCAAAGCTGGTCGTAAATCAAATACACGGGGATTACACCGCCAGAGATGAAAAAATGCTAGCCTACCTGAGGTCAGTTGAAGTCGCCTTGAAAGAGTTCAAAGAAGTTAGAGTGAATCAAATTCCGAGAACCAGGAACACCTAGGCAGATGCACTAGCCAGGTTAGCCACCAGCGAAGGGGCAACTCGCATTGGGTCAGTGAATATTGGGATGGTCAAACACTCAGCTTTGGAAAATAAAAAAATTAACACCATAGAAGAGCTTCAACCGACCTGGATGACCCCTATCATCTAGTACTTAGAAGGGCGAGTAGTGCCCTCGGACCATGCCGAGGCACGCAAGTTAAGAGTCAGGTCGGCTAGGTATACTTTAGTAGATGGTATTCTCTACAAAAGGGGATTTTCTGTTCCACTTCATAGATGCTTGACCGACCAGGAAGCTGAATAAACCCTGAGGGAAGTTCATGAAGGCATATGTGGAAACCACGCTGGAGGCCAAGCATTAGCCTTTAAGATCATCAGACAAGGTTATTTTTGGCCCAACTTGAAAAAAGATGCCATCAGCTTTGTAAGAAGATGTGATAGGTGCCAAAGGAATGCTGCCCTGATAAAAAACCCACCTGAAGAGCTAACATCAGTCATGAGCCCTTGGCCATTCGCCAAATGGGGGATAGACCTGATTGGACCATTGCCCACCGGGAAAGGAGGAGTGAAATTTGCTGTTGTAGCCGTGGACTACTTTACCAAATGGGCTGAAGCGGAACCTTTAGCCAAGATCACCGAAGGGAAAATAACATATTTTGTTCTGAAATCCATCATTTATAGGTTTGGAATCCCACATTCCATCATCACTGATAACGGCAGACAATTTGACAACCAGAAGTTCAGGTCGTTCTGTGACGACCTGAAAATTAAGAAGCATTTCTCCACTCCACATCACCCCCAAGCAAATGGCCAAGTCGAGGCAGTGAACAAAATCATAAAGCATACTCTGAAGACCCGCTTGGAAGAACTGAAAGGAGCATGGGCAGAAGAGCTGCCAGGTGTGCTCTGGTCATATAGGACAACAACACGATCCGCCACTGGCGAAACACCGTTCTCCTTGGCATATGGAGCTGAAGCAATGATTCCAGTTGAGGTTGGCATCCCTACCTGGAGAGTGGTGAATTACTCCGAGGAGATGAATGAGAAAGCTATCCGAGCCGACCTGGATTTGTTAGAAGAAAAACGGAGAGATTCAAAGCTGAAGAATGCAATATACAAACAGAGAAGCGCCTGGTATTTCAATGCTCGGGTGAAAGTCCGAAGGTTTCAGGTTGGGGACTTTGTATTGAAAAAAGTTCTTCAAAACACTAAGGAGTCGAATGCCGGGACACTTGGTCCCACTTGGGAAGGCCCTTACAAAGTAACCAGGTCACTGATTAATGGAGCATATGAGCTGGAGACCGTTCAAGGAAAGATACTACCTCACCCATGGAATGCGGAACATCTGAAGCAGTATTACCAGTAAAGCCGAACAAAAGACATTATTTTGGCATTTTCCCTCCTTTCCACATGTTAATGAGCTCACTTTTTGTATAACGAGCTCAGGATAGAAATCAGTTTCTGTTCGAACTTCTTCAGATGTATTTTGCTATCAAACTCATAAGCATAAGCCGACTCAAAGCTGGTCTCAAGATGATGAAGTGTTAAACCGACCTGGCCAGGCTAATAAGTCTTAGACCAGGTCGGCAAGTGACAAGGCAACACCACGCCCTTGATAAAAATCCAGAGTGCGGGTTTTACCCGAGAGGATAATATAAATAACCGACCTGGCCAGGCTAATAAGTCTTAGACCAGGTCGGCAAGGGACAAGGCAACACCACGCCCTTGATAAAAATCCAGAGTGCGGGTTTTACCCGAGAGGATAACATAAATAACCGACCTGGCCAGGCTAATAAGTCTTAGACCAGGTCGGCAAGGGACAAGGCAACACCACGCCCTTGATAAAAATCCAGAGTGCGGGTTTTACCCGAGAGGATAATATAGATAACTGACCTGGCCAGACTAGTAGGCCTTAGACCAGGTCAGCAATGGCGAAGAAAATGTAAGTGGTTCATGTAGAAGCATGAATCTAACTGATTTGGATGGAAATTCCAATAAGTGAAGAAATTTCAAATGCATATAAATAGGTACTATTAAGTTAACTGCCCAACCTGAACCAGGTCAACCAATACAAATCTGATTTGGTTGACCTGAATCAGGTCGGTATATACAAAGTTCATTTCACATAGGATGGTTGCCGACCTGGATCGGGTCAGAAATATTTATCAAGGGCCGAGCTGAGCTGAATAAAGTGCAAACGAAGAAGTAAATCATAAATCATAGGTGAGAATAAATAACAAAGCATCCAAGCAGAAAGTAAAATATTAAATCCACCCAAAACACAAGTTTGGAGGCATGCCTCATACTCCTACCATAGCAAAAAGTAAATAAAGCAACAATGAAAGACTAGTCAAAACGGAGGTATCTCTGCTGGGGTTAGCTGATTGATCCACTGCCGCCTCATCATCAGACTTATCCATGCCTTCTTACTCGGCTGGGAGGGGGTTCTTCTCCTTATTGTCCTTGAGAGCCGCCTCACAGAAGCTCAAATCCAGGTCAGGTTGAGCGGCTTTGGCCTTCTTGATCAAGTCTTTGTAGGCCATGATATAGATCAGATCAGTTTTGCCCTTATACACAGCAATAATAATAATAATAATAATAAAAAAAAAAAAAAATCATCAGGTCGGAAGAATCGGCGAAAAAATCAGGCTGGGTTTAAATCAGCTCGGCGAAAAATCCGATGAGAAAGTTCAACATCGGGTCGGACAAACCCGGGTACGACTAAATCAGGTCGGCTATACCCATTCGGGTCAAAGAAGCATAACAGATCGAAACTTGAAAAATAGGCGTACCTGGGGCGAAGTTGTATAATCTCGAACACCGTCGGCTTGATGGATTCGCCTAAGGAAAACCGCCTATGGAGATTCAGGTGGATAAAATTGAGAGAGTTTCTAGACAGCAATTGAAGGATGGAGGATATAAGTGAAGGGGTATATATATAGTAGAAGGGAAGCTTGTGTAGGAAGGAAAATCTTGGCCCATATTTCAAGGTCAGCAATTGGACCTGACCCAAACGAACGAGTTGGGCTGATATAGGCCCAATTCAAAAAATATTAATAATAATAATTTTTTTATTATTATTATTATTATTATTATTATTATTATTATTATTATTATTATTATTATTATTATTATTATTATTATTATTATTATTATTTATTATTATTATTATTATTATTATTATTATTATTATTATTATTATTATTATTATTATTATTATTATTATTATTATTATTATTATTATTATTATTATTATTATTATTATTATTATTATTATTATTATTATTATTATTATTATTATTATTATTATTATTATTATTATTATTATTATTATTATTATTATTATTATTATTACTACTACTACTACTACTACTACTACCTAAGCCGGCTTGGAAATTCGTTGGCTTACCTGGTCTGAAGTCCGTGCGCCAGACATCAGAGATTTTGGCACCCGAACTTGGGGGCTATTGTTGTGCCCCTAGCTGACGTGGAACATGTCCGCCAGCTCAGAAGCACATGTCATCAAGTCTGTGCATACCAAGCTGACGTGGCACCTTACCAAGAGGTTGAGCTGGATTCGGCCTGCCAGATCATACAGCTATGGCGTACCTCACCCAAGTGGCCAACCTGAAATTGTCCTACATGAATATTTTGTTCGTAGCGGCGCCAAGAAGATGTCCTACCTGGACTGTCCGACCTGACTTTTTATCCGAAATAATGTAAAGATGATAACCTACCTGGAGATGGCCAACCTGATTATATTCCCACCTGACCCGGATACTATCAACCTGAAACTTCTGCCAACACTAGCAAAGACCAGGAGAACTCTGATGATCCGGCTAAGCCAGGTTCGAGGTTCATTTACTACATGGAATCATCTCAGACATACTCCAGGCAGGATCAAATCAAATCGTACAGACGTGACGTGGCCGACCAGATCCCATGAAATCCTCTCAAAACACCATTTGTCAAGAATCCCATAAATTCTGGGATCTTGTATCCCAGATAGGGAGAAAAATATGTACCAGATGTAATCATTATCCCTAAAGCCTACCTGGACGAGCTAGGAGTAGGCTTCTCTAGTATAAATAAGAGCTTTCAATGCTCATAAAAGGGGCTAATTCTGATTTCTCCCACTACCACTAGAAAAATCACTGTAGCAAATGTAACACAGGCAAAACGCCCAACCTGAATTGACATACCAGAATATATCAGTAAAATGACAAGGCTAATATCACTTAGCTCGTTTCACTTACCTCGTCTTACTTAACTCAAATTCCTTACACCAGCTTTTTGTTGTGAATTTTTTGCCAATGTTGACTTGTTTTATGCATTCTAATAGTAAATTTGTTGTGTTAGCTCTTGTACTTGCATGATTGGTTAATGTGGGATGAGGATTAGGTTGAGAATCTTTGAATTTGAAGTTGAAATTTATTGTGGCATATCACCGAACACATGGCATGCATTCTTTGTTGTTATCATTTTGTAGTTTGATTTGATTGCCATGCTCGATTAATAGGTTGATTAGTTGAAATTGTGTGAAGATTAGGAAATTCTAGACTCTTGTTTATAATGAAAAGAAATTGACCTATTTTTGTTGAGCATTGGTAGATTTTAGTTGCAATAGGATAATAATTGGGAATGTTTGCCATATATGGAAATTGTATCAAGTCAATTGAATAATCTAGATTGTAAGTTCACTTGTGACATTCCATGTTAATTGAATTTGAGTGATTGATATAGTGAACTTGACCCTCTATTCGATTGAACTTGATGTGTAAATTGGTGATGAAGTGTTCAATGTGGGAGATTTTGATGTGTGTAATTTGTGATTGTTTGTAGGTGCACAATGGAACCACCTAAAAACCCGAAGAACACCACTCAAGAAGGCACTTCCGGTAGGCGGTTAACACAGAAAATCCGCAAAAGTCAAGCCAAAGGCAAGGAGAAAGCCGTTGAGCCCACTCCAGAGGCTCCCATGCCGGACATCCCAACAACTACCACTGATAAGTCCACAAAGCCAATTGATTTTGATATAGTTCTGAGCACAGAGGAACAGAGGAAGAGGTTTGACAAACTGATTAGGAGAGGGGCGTCAGCAACCCGTTGTGGTGATCCCAAGATTCTGGATGCCATGGGAATACGGCAGAATGTTCATGAACTTTTAGACAAAGCAGGTGTCGCCCAATGCCTGGCACCCTGCCCTACATTCCTCAAGTTCGTGCTAGAGTTTTTCAGCACTCTCGAGATCAAGGAGGAGTCTCTTTTCTGCTCGACCAAGATCCACAACATCAAGTTCCAAATTCTGAATGAGGAAAAGATACTGAGCCACGACAATCTAATAAATATATACGGCTTTGAAAGGCCAATTGTTGGCAATGGAAATGAATTGAAAGAGTTTGACGTGCAAAAATTCTGGGGACAAATCACTGCCGCCCCTGGAATAGTTGTACCCCAGGCTTACGACCCGAGGAGCTCCAGGTTGGCTTCCATAAGAAGCTCGGTCGTAAAGTATTTGTAGAAGTTATTGAGCTCCACCATCTGTGGTAGGAAAAAGATCAGTTCTCCTCCATTATACGAGATGGAGATCTTATGGGCTATTGTGGACATAAAGTTGAGGGATTTTCAGTGCAACATGATATTGAGCTTTCAGAAGATAGTCAAGGAATTGAGGACAGAACGGAAGAGAAAGACAAAGGTTCTAGACCCGATCTACTGTAGGCCTCTGATTACCCCATCCTCAAGCATTATAATGTACCCCTCCCAGAGTACACACCCATCAGCACTGACTATTATTTAGACTGGGAGGAGATGGAAAATATGAGAATTGCCATGCTCGGGTACCAAGAGGGAACATCGGGTCCGGCTGTCCCCTATGTCCTCCAAAATGTGGGACCGTACCTTCGTCTCCCAAACCCCAGTCTGACCTACATCGAGCGCCTGGAGACAAGCATGCCAAACTTGGCGCTGAGCTCGGACGATCATTTAAGAGAATCACGGGATCCGACCAGCACCGAGTTAACACGCTACCAAAGGGGGAAGAAGCTACGGACTTTGGCAAGAGAGATGAGTACGGGGACTGCAGAAGGGAGCAGTCAGCCAAGCAGGAAGAGACCGGCATCTGCCATGTGGTCTCGGGCCGAGATTCGGGAGGAGCACAGTGACCGGCTGAGTAGTTTAGAGTCGGACGTGCAGGACATCAAAGCTGATATCAGTGCAATGAGGGGAGATGTCCATCAAATGAGGGAGGAAATGAAGGAAATTAAAGAGAGTCAGAACAAGTTGCTAGCCTTGTTCAAAGCATCCAAGGATGTTTTACTGGCTCGAGCCCTCGAGACGTCAGGCCTTCCAAGTCACTGTGAGTAGAGCACCAAGAATGCCTTCCCCGTTTCTTCATAAACTTAGTTGCAAACTAAGTTTGGGGGGAGCATAGGGGGTGAGACATTCTTGGCCGCTGGAATTCCCGAACCCCCCCGTCTGCCTCTTTTCTGATTCCTTATGACTGTTGACTGTTTTGGATTGTATTATTGGCCCGTATGCCTCTTTTCTAAAACTTGCTCATTTTGTTTTGACGGCCTGTGTGCCGATTAGATTTGAATGACTGTCTTTGGTAGCTTTCTTGGATGTTTCTATTTAATTGTAATTGGCTTTGGTGGGCCTGTGAGCCTTTGTTTATCTTTTGTTGGTTCATGAGCTTTAATGTTGGTATTTTGCATACTTAGGAATAATGATTTTGTTTATTTTTTTTAGTAGAATGAGGTTGGATAATATTGAATAATATGGTTAAATTCGACGAGCACCAACTTGTACTCCTCTTTTACACAAACTTAGTTTGCAACTAAGTTTGGGGAGGCGGTGGGATTCGTACAAGTTTGCAGCTCGAGAAAGCGATTGACTAGTTTAGGAAGGAAAATTATGGCGTTAATTAATGATGAAAAAACATTTCGAACAAATATTTTTGGAAAGAAGCACATGGTAGAGCATGATAGGCTTTTTGAAACCAAATTGAGCATACACTCAAAAAAAATTTATCAAAAAAATATTTGCAACCAAGTGAGTCTTTGAGCCTAAAGCGTACTCCCATTTTTGGAGTAAAATTAAATTTTCTTTCTGTGCGAAAATTCTTTGAATGTATGCAATTTCCTCTAGAACTTGCCCTAAATTCTCTACCTTTGAATAAGTCGGCATGTGTGGTGACAATGAAAATGATTTTAGGCATTTCTTGATTTAAGCCCTTTTCAAAAGCTTGAAAATAATTTCTTTTGACAAAAATATACAAATTGCCCCTAGTTAGCCCTTTGAGTTTAAGCCTTTTTGTTTGATACCCAACACTACAAGCCAATTTCCCTTTCATTTAGCCTTTGAAACCCAAATGGACTATTGAGTATGAGGGAGGCGGTTGGAAGGTAGCTAGTTTGGAAATTGGGATCGAATTTGGGTAAACTAGTGGAAAACGAAGAAGGGTGAAAGCAAACACGTGAAATAGGCTAGAATCGAGAACATTAACCTCTCCATAATTTTTAATTAGTCATATTAAAAAAAAAAAAAAAAAAAAACAGAAAAACGAAGAAGAGGAAGTGTATATACCATTTTTAGTATTTTCATTTAGAATTGGAGAGGTTAGTGAAAATCATATCATTTTGTAATCACAATCCCTTGGTTAGAAAAGTCTTAAGAAACATATTTATTGTGAGGATTGATAAGTATGGGAGATGTAGGTAGGAAAAAGGTGAAGAAGTTGAATCTTAAGAGCTACTCGATTGGGAATTGAAAGAGTGAGGTTGAGTGACCATTGTTTGAGGGGTAGATGGGTAGTGCACGACTCATTTAGTCCGTTTTATAATAATTTTTATCTAAATTTTGTCCCACCTTACCCCAAGCCAACATCACAACACATATAAAGACCTAACTGATTCATTGTCACGCATGGCAAGTACAATTTTGGGTTTAGATGATTGGCAAGCCTATGGTAGGCGTTGTATGCATTTCAATGTGAGTGTAGACACTACCCTTTTTAATGCACTTGAGAGAGAGAGAGATACACTCACCCGGTGAGGATCTTAAGTTAAAAGTGTTATGTCTTGAGAGTAGTGGATCTAGTCTATCACATATGTTCACTATTATCATGCTTGCTTCATCTTTTTATGGAAACTCTCTGAAATCAAATGCCACTAAACTCTGCCCTAAACACATGTCCTTTTGTCTTTCTCTTTATTATTCGGGACGAACAAGTTCTAAGTTTGGGGAGATTTGGTACACGTGTCCCGTACACGCACTTTAGGGCGCTTTTAGTGCCATTTTAATGTCATTTATGTGAATAATCACGTGTATTTAGTGATTTTGTATTCTCATGGGAAAAATAATGTGTTTGTGGTATTTATGTGTTAAAATAGGTGCAAAAGGATAAAAAAGAACATCAAAAGATCGCGGAGTCGATGGATCAGTCGAGGCCACAAAGGACAGGGCTGAAGGATTGATCTCGGCCGAGATAGGACACAAATCTCGACCGAGATACCTCTCCAGGGAAATCCTAGAATTTTGAGAGACTGAAGATCTCGACCGAGACGGATATTGCATCTCGGCCGAGATACCTCTCCAGGGAAAAGTAAGAAATTCAAGAGATGAAGATCTCGGCCGAGATGAAACCCAATCTCGGCCGAGATAATCCAAACCCTAAAAGCCCTAAATTCCCCTTTTCACGTCTCGGCCGAGATGCAACCCAATCTCGGCTGAGATCACCCCTTGATGCACAAGTTGAAAAAGCCCTTTTTCACGTCTCGGCCGAGATACACTTACATCTCGGCCGAGATTCCTTGCCCTGTTTAAAATTTCTGAACGCGATTTTGCCTTAAACTAAAGTAACAACTTTTCCCTTATATATATAAGTTCCATTTCGAATTTAACCTATCTTTGGCACAAATTGGAGGACTTTTCAGCCACCATCACTTCCAAGGAGGAGAGAAGGGCAAGAAGGAGTCATCTCATCCTCCCCATTGATCAACCTTGGGTTATATCATTTCATTTTTATGAATTCTTATATTTCCTTTAATTTACTGATTGTATTAGGAGTAATGAGTGGGTAGCACCCTTAATTCTACCCTTGATCATGTTGAACCTTGATTGAAGATAAATATGTGATTATTGACTGTTGGTGTTACCCTTTTTTTTTATGTAATTTAAATGTTCTATAATGCTTGTTTGAATTATCTCATGCCTAGATGCTTGTTTTAGGATTGATCACCCTTTAGGGAGCATTTATTGTATGTTGCTAGAGATTGAAATTCACTTTCCGAGATTGTTGAAGCTTCAATCTCCCTTAGTAGTGAACAATGCTTGATATCATTGATGGCATTGTAGAGTTTGGCCTCTAAACCCGATCGATTCGAGGTTTATGCCTTATTTATCCCGTTGTTCTAGATCATGATCATCCAACATCAATTAGTGTGAAAACAGCTTGTTTGGATCACTAATTGATTTTGGTAGGGATAAATCGATAAGCGGACCTTCAATTATCCACAATTAAGGAACAAAACAATTTACATAAGCGGACCTTGTAGATTGTGGGATAAGGGTTTCAATTGCATTGAATTGGGGCATCAACAATAATCCATAGGTAGTCGGATTCAAGGGGATACTAGATCGAGGGTAGGCCTTTTTAATATATTCAAAAACCAAAAATATTTGCTTGTTGTCTTTATTTAATCCTTTGATTAATATAAAACACCAAAAACATTTATTGCTTTTCTAGATTGGTAGTTAGTACTTGGTACACTTTGGTTGTTAGATTCAATCAAACCCCCCCCCCCCCCCCCCCCAATTTACTTGTTTTTGTTTATTGCTTTTATTCCAACCTAAATCATTAATTGCTTGAAATATTTGAATCAACACTACTCAATCGTTCTCCGTGGGATTGACTCGGACTTAACACTTTACCTAGTAAAGTTGGGAAAGTTCGGAATTCAATTTAATTACTCTAATTTGGTAGGGCAAACGGTTCGACGACACGTTCGCACCTTCCAGTTTTGTTATTCTCAATTATGAATTTTATGTTGTATATCAATTGGGTAGTTGGGGGGGGGGGGGGGGGGGGGCGCAGAACTCATATGATTTCAATAATATCATCAGTTCATATTTGGTTTGCATTTTCTGCTGGTAAGTGTGATGCACTTCCCATGGCTGTTTGTGCTCGATTTTTTCGAAGGAACTCAGGAAATTCTCTATCTTATAAACATGTTGTCTGGATTTTACTCTTATGTTCTCTTCTTATCTACTAAAAATAAAAATAATGCAAGGTTACGAGTCTGATAATAAAAATAAAAAATGCAAAAGAATACAAAGTCTATTGTTTATGGGCATATCCATTTGAACTTGATACATAATACTCACTTTGTATAGTTGCATCTTCGAGATGTTTGTACTATAGATAATGTCATAGCTGTCAAGTTTTCATTATGAGGGGATCTTAAATATTTGTCATTTGATATTCTCATTTCTTAGTGCCTTCTAATACTTATCTAAACCTTTTAGATGGCAAATAGGAGAAGGCTTACTGCTTTATGCATTTTGATTTTTAAATATATATTATGGTTTTCTTTCTAATATACTAGTGCAACACCCGTGTAACACACGAGTTTATATTGAGTCAAATAAAAGAAAACTGAAATAAATATGGATAGTTTTATTTATGGATAGTGGTGGACGTGGAATTTTTCGTTGTATAAATTTTAGATTTAATGGTTCTTCTTGGGATATAACTTAGTAAAAGTTATAAAATATTGTCAAATAATGCTTGAAAAGTGATAAAAAAATTGGATCAGCCTATCCTTGTTATGGACCAATTTATAAACAATATTTGTACTATAGATCGAAATGTTGCAAAGTGTTATATATTTATTAACTTTTTAGTTAATAATTATATAGTGCCTACCTAATTGTTTAACAATATTATTCTGCTTAAATCATATATTATATATTATTTTATATTATCAAACACTACATCCTTGAGGGGAGAAATTGATAGGCCTCTTTCTATGGTATTTAAATAACAGTCAATGCTGAAATACTTCGATAGTTAGTTACAACAGGAACTTCATGAGACACGGGAGAAGTTATAATATAGTAAAATTCAAGTGGATGAGCTCAAGTCACAAGTGAGTGGATTCCAAAAATGAGGTGCCGATTTCAAAAAAAAAAAGATTGCTCAGCAAAGTACAACTGTGAGCAAACTTATGGCTTATTTGGAAAGTATTGGAGCATAGCTCTAAAACAGTTTAAGGTTAGCTTACTTTTTCTCTGAAATAATGACATTTATTTTCCCATTTCTTTTGATATTGAACAATCAATTTTATATATTATTTTTTGTCCATTTTCTGTCCTTTTTAGATTTGATGCATTGGTGAAGAAGCTGAATGACGAGAAAGTTTTGATCATTAGCATTGTGGAGTACAAAATGAGTGGCATTTGAAAATAAGATTTAGGTTTTTTTTCCAAAGTAGTCGTGTTTCTTTCGTTAAGTGATGACTACTATCAAGTAGATTTTATTTATTCCGGATTTTTATGTTAGATGTTTTGAATTTCTTTAGCATGTTAAATAATCTCATTCTATTTAGTATTCTTGCTTATTGATTTATTTTTTTCCCCTTTTTGCATTGTTCAGTTTAATGCATTCACAATTTTATAAAGTAAAACAATATTGTGTCATTAAACTTTCACTATGAATCTAGATGTCACCATAAGATCCATTTGGTGATATTTTATATTTTTTTGGCCAAAATTACAATGTCATGACGAATTGAATCGTTGTATATAAATTTATTTTACGTCATAAATGAATTTCTCACGATTTGAAAAATTGTCTCTAAAAATCAACCATTCGTGACAAGTAGGTGAGTCATTGTACATATATAATATGACGAAAAATATTTTGTCACTAGATGACACTTTATAATGACAAAATATATCGTCACTACATAAATGTATTTGGCGACCGTTTATATTACTGTCACTTATATAATTATATGATGACACACTTCAGTCGTCACCACTTGTACCCATTTAGTGACAGTAAGTTTTTTTGTCACTAAATGTCACTTTACAATGACAAAATATATCGTCGGCATATCCGAGTCCTTAGTGAAAAATACAATTTTCGTCACTCCATGACATTTTGTTGTGACAAAATACGTCGTCACCACTTGTGTGTATTTAGCGACAGTGAAATTTTGTCACTAATTATTAGTCTTTGCAGACGTAATGCATTGTTATTAAAGATATTTAATAAACGACGATAGGTCTTTTGTAACTATAAAGTAACTCTTTTGTGACAATTTATTTTAAACATGACAAAATAATGAATATATTTGTGACGATGAAAGCGTCACCAAAGTTTGATGAATTGGGTAATTCATTGATTTTTGTCACCAAAATTTGATGATTTGATGACAAATATAGTTTTTGTCATATTATATGTTTATTTTCAATGACGAAATACAATATAAGATGACAAATTTTGGATGCTAAAGGTAACGAATTAGGTGTCACTATAAATTATAATATATGGCAACAATGACATTTAACGTCATCAAAAGGAATATTTTTGTGACGAATTTAAATATTATCACATATACCTAATACCACGGACATACCATGACGATCTTTGTGACGCTAAAATTTCGACGCCAAATACTTTTGGTGACGAAATATGACTTGTATGACGAATTTCATCGTCCCGAAAACTCAAATTTCTTGTAGTGACACTAAGTATATCACTTTTTAAAACTACCTTCTAACTTACTAAAAATTGGTGAAAAAGCCCCATGACCAGCTATAGGCTGTTAACCAGCCGGTCACCTATGAGCTGTCTTTTTATTTTCGGGAAAATTGGTAGAAATGCCTAGTATGTTTCCCCTATTTAAAAAAAATAGGACACTAAGTATACCACTTTTTAAAAATGTCTTCTAACTTACTACAAAATGGTGAAGATGGGTCGTGACCGGCTATAGACTGTTTTGAAGAGGTGAAGCTCTTTTTCTAACGTGACATTAATTTTTCATTTTCTTTTTTTTATGCTGACTCACTTGTTAGGGTGGAAAAAAAATAAAAAATAATATAAATATTAATTTGAATTTATAGAAAATTATAATCCCAAAAGTTTGTTTAAAATTCTGAAAACTGGAAAATTTATTTGTGAAGTTTATTTTAAAAATTATAAAATTCATTTAAAATTCAAAAAAAATATTTCTGAAAAAATTATTTCAAAAATTATAAAATTCATTTAAATTCAAAAATAAAAAAATAATTTCTAAAACTAATTTTAAAAATTATAAAATTTATTTAAAATTTAAATATTTTTAAAATTATTTATGATATTTTTTTAAAATTCTAAAATTTATTTAATGGCACACAAACCCCACCACCCTTTCCCTCCGTCGAGTTGTGCATGTTAGGCTCGTCGTCGACGTTGACTAGAAGATTCGCAGCAGATACAGGAGTGGATCATAGGTAGGATTGAAGAAAATGAGGTGTTGGGTCGGGTCGATGGGTTTGTGTGCCATTGAATGGGTCTATCAGCCGAAAAAAGAAACGAAAAATTAATGTCACATTAGAAAAAGGAGTTCCACCTTATCAATGATCGGTTGTGTCACAGTCTATAGCCGGTCACGGGGCATTTTCACCAATTTTTGGTAAGTTAGAAGACATATTTAAAAAGTGGTATACTTAGTGTTCTACTTTTTAAATAGGGGAAACATATTGGATATTTATATCAATTTTCCCGAAAGTAAAAAGACAGCTCACAAGTAATTGGCTGGTTAATAACCTATAGCCAGTCACGGGGCGTTTTCACCAATTTTTTATAAGTTAGAAGACATTTTTAAAAAGTGGTATATTTAGTGTCCTAGCTTTTAAATAGAGGAAACATAATGAGCATTTATACCAATTTTCCCTAAATAATGGTAACTTATTTTTTTAATTTAAAAAAAAATCAAAATTCAAAATTTATTTACAAAATATGATAAAATCCAAAAAAATCTGAATTTTTCTTTTTAAATACAGAAAATAGTTTTAAAAATCGTAAAATATTTCTAAGAATCTAAAACAATCTACAGTAACCACCGCTCATGCCTCCCAACACCTATCTTCTTTCCCCTCAGATCGTCGTGCCGCCTCCAAAATCACTACCTATTTCTGTACCCAACTCAAATTAGCCGGCTATTCTTCAGCCATTTCAAATTCCCCAATCGAAATAGAAGTAAGCCTCAAGCCCCACATCGGAACGATGAGCGGACCACTATGATTTCCGACATTCAAAATAAAATGGGCGGATGGTAATTCGAATGGCCGGAACACCATAATTTCATATCTGGTGTTATATCAGCCATAGATTTGGTCGTTTGAAGGCTAAGGTGGGAAATTGGATGTCAACAATTGTCTGGATAGAAAGTCGAAAGGAAAAATGAGCGGATGGTGGCATAAGGTGGCGGAGGGGTTGCAGATCTGCGGTGGTGGAGGATCGTGTTCTTTTTAAGAACCGGGAAGAGCTAAAAAGTTGTTTAAAAAACTTAATTTAATGTTTTTTCTTTGAATTTCACATTTCTTTTTAAAGCCCTGAAAGAGAAAAAACTAAAATATCTTGATGAAAATACAGGGTGGGGTAGGGGGATGAGGTTCTATTTTTAGATTTGTTTAAAGTTTTCTATAAAAAATTTCTAGATTATAAAATTAGTTTTTAGATTTTCAAATATATTTTAAATAATTAATTGATTTAAAAAAATTATATCAATTTATGTTTTATATATAATTTAATGTTAAACTTTGTATATCAATATTTCATTTTTGTCATCCTAATTTATAATATAAAAGAAAAGAATAATAAAAAAGATAAAATAAAAAAATATATTAATGTCACATAATATAAAAACCACAAAAACTTAAAAAAAAAAAATAATAATGCCACGTCAGCCTTGTTACCGGCTGGCGTACAGGTAAATGCCGGTGATGGGGCATTTTTATCAATTTTTTGTAACTTATGGACATTTTTAAAAGTGTCAAACTTAAAGAATATTTTCTTAATCATGGCAAACTTAAGGGGCATTTTTCCAAATTTTCCTTAATAAAATATTCACCATCTCTATATTAACATAGTGGCAAAAACCCTGCTAAGTACACATTACCCTCCGACCCGCACCGCTACCTACCACCCCGCCATAAGTGTTTGGAAAATATAGCAGGGGCGTTTTTGTTAATTGCATATTACTATTGGAAAGTTCATAATTCTTTTAGTTTAGAGAGAAAATATAATTATCACCAAGGGACCTATATGTTAAGCATACCCGTACGATAATTTCTCAAAATTTGGGCAAAGAATAAAATTAAAAGAAAACACACAACATTTCACTGCAATACTAAATTTATCTTTTTCAATCAAGAAACTACATTTACACAATTACAAAATCAAGACGAAGAATGTATATCCCTATTCAATATTCCACTTCTTTAATAAAGAGAAAAGAATGTCAACTCTGAATTAAATAAGTAAATCTCAGAGCTATTAATTGTAACATTTTTTAAGTAATATTCACTTAAGAATTTATATCTCATTCACAATCACTAAGAAAATGCAGCTAGGATCCATATTATTACTTCTTATAACAAAGATATCATGGCATATAAAAATATATCATAACCCCTAAAACCGTATAGAAATTGTTGAATTTTTACCGCCAAAATATTTCATTCTACCCTTAACTCATAAAAAGTTATTGTAATTCGATAAAATTTGTAATGTTCAAAAATGAATAAAACTAAATATTTTACCCACGACAATGTGAGTGTTTTCCATTGCTCATTTAAAGCATCTTTTATTATAACTTAATCAAGTTAAATGAATTGTTTGGTAATAATTGTTTCTAGTATAATTAAGCACTTAAAAGCTAAAACATATAAGCAACAAATGAGTTGCTTTGAGTTGTTTCTTAGCATTTTTGTAAATTTGTCAAACTTCTTTAAGGAAAGTAAGTGATAAAAAACACTTATTTATCAAACACTACAACTTTTAAATTTTGGCCAAAGCAGTTTATTCTCAAACACTACCTCCTTTTACTTAGAAGTAATTTGTCTATAATTTCTAATTTTAATCACTTTTTTAAAAGCACAAGCAATAGCAAATACTCTCAATATATGTATTAAAATGTGTGGGGACTGCAGCCTAATTAACCAAACACTTAAAATAATTAAATTAAACTAGAATTACAGACTGAAAAGGAAGATGAGTAATAAACTTCTCCTAAATTCCTCAAAACACTCTAATGCTGTACGAACCACGATCTGTTTAATATCGGTGCCGTCACCGACATCGGAAGCTTCTTCAAATTTATTTTTGGTGTCTTCGAAAGCCGATTACAACATCACTCAAACCTTTTGTACTTTTATTCCTCATTCTCCAGTTCTCTCCTTTGCTTTCACAAAATGACTTCTTCGCCTTCGAAACCCAAAATTGAACAACATTCGCTTGGAATATGGAAGGATTAGTGAAACACTTAAAGATTCTGATATGTCTCTTGAATGGCTTACCAAAAATGAAAAATTTGGGAATGCTAGACTCCATAATCTAATTTGGTAGGCTATATTTATACTATGAATATCCCAATCAATATACACACTTGATTACACCATTAAACATCAAGTATGCGCTACATTCAATAATTAGTTTGACTAAATAGGACATTTAGTGAAATATACCAAAACTTTACAACTGTTACACATCAATTCTACGCTAATATTCAATAATTACTTTGAGTAAATAACGCAGTTAGTGAAATATACGAAAACTTTACAACCTACCGGAAGTGGAAAGTTCTTTAGGCGGGAAAATTCAGTACTTTCTATTCCTGGACGGTTGTGTTTTTATATTATAGAAGATATTTGAACAAAATTAATACTCATGATTTTGTTATTTAAAAATGTGACCATTGTACACTTGATAAAATAAATAATTCAAAATCTAGAATTATATATAGTAACATTTTAATTAGCGTAAATATCAGTTTCTCTCGTGAAATTTTTGGATTGAATATATTCTTATTATTTATAAATAAATTATTATTAGTAAAGTTAAAATAATATTATATATGACAAATAAAATATCTATTGTAAAATTAATTTTTTTCTAACTCAAATGTTACTGTAGGCACTCTGTATCCTTCTTAACTTATGCATGCAAATAGCCACAAATAGTCTCATTAATTACATATGTTAAAATAAACAAAAATATAATAATTTACCAATGTACTAAAATAATAATATAAGATAATAAAAATAAATTTCATAATTTATAAAAAAAAAAAATTAGATTTTTCTTTTTAAATAATCCATGTTTTTTATTGTTAAAAATAGTTAATTAATTTATTTTTTAAATATTTAATTCCCAATATAAATAGTCTAATCCACAATAAAAAAAAATTAAAACCTACTTCAACCTATAGAAGGCGAAAAGATTATTAATTTCATATATTATTTGTAAAACTAGATTAGAACAAAAAATCTTGTTATTATTTAAAAAACATAGTTTTTGACAAAGAAACAAATTAACATAATTCCAATAGTAAAACAACTCATCTTTAAGGACAAATAGATGAATAATATTTTTTAAAATGTCCAACTTGCAAGTGGACGGGTAAATAATTTTTTTTATTACATATTTGGCTCCATTTTATTTAATTAGAAAAAAACACATATTTATATATATATTATTACAGATATAGAAAAATTATTTAACTAATTTTTCCTGTCTAAATTTGACACCAATAAACATGCACGTTATATACTGAGATCTAACCAAATAATCGATCAATATAAAAATGTCTTTTATTCAATATAATATCACACACACACACACACACACACACATGATATGGATGTCAAAAGAAAGATCATGAAAAGGTAATTAATTTGATATATAATATGTAAAAAATGTTTATGATACAAGATACTATTTGTATTTTAAATTTGGGAAAATGGCTTCTTTAGAAAGAAGGAAAAGAAAATAAAAATTTGGCACTTGTACAAAGAACCATAAATAACACAAAACATTTTGATGGGAAAATGTAATTTACAATTTTAACTTTCTTGTAGCTTTTATATATGTGTAGATTTTTTATTATACCTAAGGGTTAATTGCAGCAACCACACCAAACTTATCTGCGTTTTTACGCATAAAGCACTAATTTTTTTTTATTGCATCGATACATATAAATTATACGAGTTATGCAGATAAACCACCAAACTTATTTTTCAATTGGTAGATAAACCACCAAACTTATTTTTCGATCATTTTTTGTCGAAAATCCACACATGACTTGCGCATGATAAACCTTTTGACTTTTTTACAAACAACATTTTTAGTATGCTAAAAGTGTAAAATTCTTTCGCACCTTTCTTTTCCATAAAAATTTCTTTGAATCATCAATAGTTCTTCCTCCTAATATCTAGATACTTTATTGTTAAAGATGAGCGGCTCCTCTACCTACCAAAAAGAATGTTTGGACAAAAAAAGCCCTTAAAAATTTATAACGCGCAAGTTACATGTGGAATTCCGGCGAAAATTGATTGAAAAATAACTTTGGTGTTGTATATGCCGATACCCTTATAGTTTATATGTATAAGTGCCACACAAAAAAGTTCAATGGTTTATATGCAAAAACGCTGATAGTTTGGTGTGGTTGTTGTAATTAACCCTATACCTAATCAATTTTTTATGTTCTAACTATAAATATTTGCTACTTATAACACTTCACTTGATGATATCAGATATACACAAAATATTTCTTATTTTTAAATAAATCGTATTATTAAGAAAATAAAATCCAAAAGTTATTCATTATTTGAATGACAAATATAAGTATATGAATTCTACAAATTTTATTTTATATTGTAATTTATTTAAATAATTTTTATGTTTATATTGTAAATATTATATTTGTCCAAAAATAAAAATTGAGTAATGAAAAAAATATTGCTTAGGTTGCAAAAAAAAAAAAAATTCGTTGAATATTGTTAGTGTGACAAAGTATTTTTTTAGGTTAAAAAGTGTGTAAATATATCTTAGTCAGGAAAAAGACCTAACTAAAGAGAAAAGATTGAAAGGTGTAACAAATGTCATAATTTAGGTTGCAAATGTAAACTCAATAAAATCATTCTAACAAAATATACATTATATAAAAATAGGAATTAGTAATATAAGAATAATCTCAATAATAATTATGATATATAAATATACATTTGCTCTAAGTTCCTGTAATTTTGTGACAAATCAAACAAACATTGTTCTTATAATATATATATATATATATATATATATATATATATATATATATATTGATGATTTCAGGAACTGGAACGGTCGGATCCGAGGTTTGGCGACGCTTGAGATTTTCGAGGTTGGTCGATCGTCGGTATCAAGCTGCAAAATAGAACCCCGGGATTGTCCCCAAGGGTAGATCCTCCGATGCTTAAGTTAGTCTCTAACGGCAGTTTAGTGAGGGTAGGGTAAAAAGTATACCACGTCTGCTATTTGTTGCTTACCTCTACCTTACCTTGGCCGAGGTCTATGTATGAGAGACCTTGGACCTCGGCCCTGGGTCAACACCTCGGTCCCAGGGTCTGGACTGGGAGACCTTGGACCTCGGTCCCTGGTCCAACACCTCAGATGGTATCTTCATATTATGTCCACTAGTAGTCCATGTGTCGCAATCTTATGTTGCCACGTGTCAGCATGTATAATTACGGAATTATACCTCATCACTTGCCCCCACTTCTTGAGTGCAGAAGTCATGATGCACTTAAGAAGTATCAGATACGGGTTGAGAAGAAAATATTACAGTACGACATCTCGTTTTATTCTATAAAATAATTATTTTCTACTAAATTTTCACCTCCTTATAAAATGGCTTGTGTGGTAAAAACTTCTTCATTTCACCATCCTCCACTTCACTAGTAGAGAGGTAAAAAACATTGGAGATTCAGTCACATGAGGGTGGAGTCCTTGGAAAGAGTCTTGAGATACCTCTGCTCCCCAGACCTCAGTTGAAGCAAGTCCTCTGCACTTCGGACCTAAGTTAACTCCCTTTACTCGCTTGTAGAGAGATCAATTTTTTACTACATATGTGCAATAACCTCCTTAACAGACCTTGGGAATCCTTAGGATAGTCCTTAGTAATTATTGATATACATTAGGAGTCCTTTGGAAACACCTTTGGAGAAGTCTTCAAAACATTTGAGCATAATTTGAGACCTTGGACCTTTGGAAAATGTTTAGACAATAAATGGCAAAAATTTGTCCGAGGTCTGACGTCCGAGGTCCGATGTTAACCTTGTAGTGGCCAACCTCTGCCAACCATTTCAATCAGAAATCAACTATTCACTATAGCTTAGATAAGCAATAGTTGCGTGGGCCCTCCCAATTGAAATGGCAATTAAATGCCTTCGAATTGAAGAAGCTGAAACTCTGTATTATTTTCCAAAGAAGCAACCCACGTGACATTGCTTATTAAAGTACCATGTATTGTCACATCGTGCCTTAAGCTTGCATGTGTAGTGATAAAACGTAATCTGGTTATCAAATAAACTCCGAACGTAAAACCCCTTTCGCAACGTAAATCAATGCAAGAAACTTAAAGAACACAGGATGTACGTGGTTTGATCCGGAGATGAGGTCCACGGGCTTAAAATATCACCTGCCGAGGTGTTTCTTCACTATCCTTTTGAAATTACACGCAACTGTTTCAGAATACAAAATGCCAATCCTAATTCTGAGTACAATTCTCCTACTTATACTACTCAACTCAAAACCCTAACTAATTCCCTACAATCGCGCCTATTATCGTTGCATGGAGGTTGGGAGCAGATCGTGGGAGAAGAACGTGGGAATCTTGTTTCCCCAATACGCCGCCCTTGGGTACGCCGCAATTGGGCCACACTATTTTGAGCGCACGTTTCTGGGCCGGTTGTTGGGCTTATCCTCCTGGGCTCAGTTGCTCGGGTCGGGTTGATCTGGTCCGGGGTGTCAATCCGACCCGAAGTTACTGGGCCATACCTATCAAATGCCCCCCCCAGCCGGAGCAAGGAGGGAGCTACGGTTATAAGCAGGGTGAAGTGGAAGTTTGAGCAAGGCGGCGAAGCAGTAAGCAAGATGAGATGTTGTCAACTGTGAGCCGAAGTGTTCTTGGGAGCCGAGAATTTGCTGAGACCGAGATAATCCGTGGTGGGGTCCGCGGGGACCAAAACGAACTGGACTGAATGACCCCGAGGTGACGGCGAGGGCCCGATCTATGGTGAAGCCCCCCGGAGGAAGGAAATCGACCAGAGCCGAACTAGAGCACCCCGAAGGCAATAAAGTGTATCGGAAGGGAACAGTAATTTGGCCGAGGTGAAGGAGGTACCGGAGAGCTTCCCAAAAATTCCTGGCCAAGAATGAGGTTGATGTGACTGGCGGCGCCATCATGAGAGAGAGGGATGTGAAGTGACACGTTTTGTAATTTTCAAAGAACCTGTCCCCCACGCGCCTTGGGAACTGTAAGGCGCGTGTCCATTACGTACAAATCTGAAACACAGAATTTGAAAAGGCCATATCTAGACCGTTAATTTCACGAGCATATATTAGGAATAATGGCACAGTAATTTCATCTTCTTCATTGCGATTTGCCAGTTACAGAAAGCGGGAAAAAAGGAGATTCTTCTGTGCTTTTGTGATCCATCTCAAACACAAACCAAGTAAGTATGCCTTCTTCATCATCTTCTTCTTCAATTAAGGAAGTAGGGACCGAGAGGTCTCCGTTAGATGTACCACCCATACGCTTCGTTATTCCAGAGAGGAGTGAAATTAGGACAGTGGAAAGAGCCGATGGCATGGAAACCAACATCAGGGTCTTAGGTTTTTATGAATGTATGGAGAGTGAATTCGAAGTGTCTACTATAGCGCCGCGGATGACGCGGGTGCAGATAGAAACCTTGATCCCCTCCTTCTATTTCCCGTTTAACTTAGAATACATAGTGCCGGAACCCGGCGATAGGGCATGTTGCCCGCCGAAGGGCTTCATTGGCGTATATATAGACCCATTGAGGATAGGTTTGAGATTCCCCCTTTGGGACATTGTTATCCGGCTATTGAGGTATTATAACATTGCCCTGAGCCAATTAGCGCCAAACGCCGTAAGGCAAGTAGTCGGGTTCACCGTGGTATGCAAGAATGCCGGGGTGGAACCAACTGTAGAGCTGTTTAGGTATTTTTTCCAACTGAAAGCTTTTGGAAAATCCAAAGGCTGGTACTCTTTCAGTCCCTGAGCACGAGGTGGTTTCAAAATACAAAACCCCAGTAAGGTGGAGGGGTGGAAGGAGAAATTCATCTTCGTGAAGACCGAAGTGGCCCTCCCGAGGTGGAGAAGGGGGGAGGTGTTAGATACTGCCCCGATGGGGGATCCGGAGGCTGAGGTGGTGGACCCATTCCGTGCAATGGGGACTTTCAAGACCCTTTGCACCGAGGCGGAGCTGGAGGAGGCGGGACTGAGCCCATACTACTCGGGCGATGCGGAGGGGATGTCTGCCCGGGGTCAAGAGTCGGGAGCTGGGGTTGCCGAGGAGGGTAGGAGTTCTTATATCTGTGTAAGATTGTTGCCTTGTGCAGGAGTAACTCCAATTTATGTATGCAGTGGGACGCTTCGGAAAGGAGCCAGCTAGAAGCCCCGCTGTGACTGCGGCAGCCAAGAAGAAAGGGAAAGCGGCTGAAGTATCTCCCCAGGGGAAGATGTCACCCGGTCCAAGACCCTCTGTTGGGCCGGAGGAGCGAGTGGTGGCGGCGGGGTCAACCCCCGGAGTAAAAAGGAGGTCGGAACCATCCGTGACACCGCCGGCGGTAGCCAAAAAACTCCGCACGGGGAAAGCGTTGAAGTAAAGCTGACATAACTGACTCTGTGAGTTGCTGTTGCGTAAATGAAGTGCATGTTACCAGTACTGATTCCGGTATTTTTTTTTTTTTTGTGAAGGAGCAAGGGCCCACAAGTCTGCTGGGATTGGAGGGGGCAGACGCCGAGGAGCTGTTGCACTTGGCACAGGGAATTATGGAGCTCGGCCGGAGAAGCGAGAAGGAGGCCAAAGAAGAGCTGGCCGTGGTGGCAAGGGAGCTGCGCGCGCGCAATGATAAACTGACGCATGATCTGGCCGAAGCGCGCAAGAGGGCGGCCTTGGTGGTGAATGAAGTCGCGCGATTGCGCGAAGTGGAGGCGGAGGCCGGGGCTCTCTGTGGAGAAACGGCTCAACTGCAGGAAGAGATGAAGGCCCGAGAAGCGGCAATTGTTGAAGGTCAAGAGGCAATGCTAAAAGCGTTTGCCGAGAAGTTGTTCCAGACGAGCACATTTCTCGACTTCCAGACCAACTTTGTCGCTGTCGGGGATACGGCCACGCAATCGGTATTATTGGAGCAGATCAAAGAAATCTACCCGAACGTGGACGTTTATCGCCCAGAGTTCGGGTATGACTACAATGCCGTGGCCGGGGTGGAGAAGGCCTATTATCAAGCTTTAACGCACCTCCCGAAGTGGCCCCTCGTGAAGGCCCTAGCAGAGAAGAAAAATATTTTAAGGGCCGAGGAGGTTGCAAGCTGCGAGGCGGACCAAGACCAGGAGTTCCTGGCATTCCGTCGGGGTGATTTCGTCTCTGAGCCCCGAAATAAAGAGCCACCCCCCCGCATGGAAATTGCCGCAGAAGCTACAGGAGAGGAGGCAGGAACGGCGAAAGATCGGCAGGAGGTGGAGCCCGATGATACTGAAGGGACCGAGGAGGGGGAGGTCAGTCGTTCCCCGCAAATTTGAAACCTATCATTATATAGTAGATGATAGGAATAATTGTAAATCCTTTGTACCACACTACCAATAATGTACACTGGTTTTGTTGAATATAAGTGTGTTTGTTGAATAATTGAATAGCTGTCCAACGATGTATTTGAAATTCATCTTTCCCACTGATTCTGTTGCCCGATCAGGACATCGCGGAGCTGCATAACACGATAAAGAAGCTCATGCAATCATTGGATTGGTTCCGCGGAGAGAAAGATAACTTGCAAAGGCAAGTTGTGCCGAGATTAGAGAGACGGGTGGCCGTGGCGGAGAGAAGAGCGAAGGAGGCCGAGGAGGCAAGAGCTAGAGCCGCGGAGAGGGTTAGAGACCAGGAATTAAAGTACCTGGCGAAAGTTGCTGAACTGGACCGCGTCCTCATCCATCAAAGGGAGTATGACCGGATACTGACAGAGTACGGCTTGCTGACATTTGAGGAAGTTGAGGAACGGGTCACCGAGATTCAAGGTGAAATTTCAGCACTGATGACGACGGGTTCGGCCGAGTCCTCGGAGCTGATAAGAAAGCGAGAGGTGCTGGAATTACTGCTAGGTATGTACGAAGGACTGAAAGGCTATGGCAGGTGGCGGCACACAGCCGAGGAATACATCGCGGGCCCTAGCCGAAGCCGAGGTACTACAAAAGCCCCCCGGAAGGGTAAAAAGAAACCAGTAGGGAAAAGTTAAGGAATTGTAATTCAAGAGCCGGCCTCGGTAACTGCAGTGGAAGAAGGTCCCGTGGTTATTGTCGAAGAAGAAGTCGAGAAGCTTGCTGAAGAGATCGAAGTGATGGACCCCGCGGAGTGGGATCCCGTGAAATGGGCCCAAACACCGAGGTCTACACCGCAGCCAAGTCTTCGGGGCCGTACAAGAGGCGAAGGCCCCAGACAAGTACCAAGGATGAGTCCGCGACGCCGAGGGAGCCGCGACGGGGAAAGAGCCGGGGCTCAACGCCGGGAAGCCATAGAATCCCGGCGGACACGAAGTAGGTCCGGAAGCAGGTCTCAACGCCGGAGCGCCGAGTACTGGCTCGGAGGCCATAAATAGTTTTTACTTTTTGTTTGTTCCAAATAATATGTAAAAAACCGTTTTGGTTTGTAAAGTTGTGTAGTTTGAAAGGAAAATAATGAACTTTTAACCAGAATGCAGTAATAATTGCCTTAACAGGTGCTCGGGAACACTATATGGACAGGGCATAGAATCTCCCCGGACGGATCGGGCGGGAGTGAAAAATCTCTCCGGTTAAACAGACGAGAGGGGACACAAGTCCGGGGACCAAACGTGAATCTCCTCGGACGGACCGGGTGAGAGATCCAATTGTCCGGAGACGAATAATAATAGTACGACTACGCTAGGACGTCCCCGTAACGTAGAAGAGAGCACAGTAAGATTCGCAAGTAAAGAACTTTATTCAAGGTGAGTGCCGGAACAACTTAAAAAATACAAAGAGAAATCACAACGAAAAAGAAATGTACAATGAATGTAAAGATAGGAACGATACTTGTCATTTGGTGTTCATAGATAGAAACGTCTTAAGTTGGTAACATGCCAGCTTCGGGGGATCGGGGTTCCATCAGGATGCGCTAACTGGTAGGACCCGGAATCGTGCGCAGCAACGACGCGATAAGGACCTTCCCAGGTAGCATGCAATTTCCCCTCGGGGGCAGCCTTGCTGGCTGAGTTGAGTCGGAGTACCAAGTCCCCAACATGAAACTGAGTACCCCGAACCTGGAGGTGGTGATACTGAGCGGCACGTTGCTTACACTTGGCTTGCTGGATGAAAGATTAATCACGACGATATTCAAGCTCATCTAAGTTTGTACGAAGAGCTTCGTCATTATCCTTGGGAGTCAAAGTCACGAGACGGGGGCTAGGTACGCTGATTTCCGCCGGAATAACGGCTTCGGAGCCGTAAGTAAGACTGTAGGGGGTCTCCCCAGTGGAGGTATGTGGCGTAGTGCGATAGGCCCAAAGAACCTACGGAAGATTCTCGGCCCAAAGACCTTTAGCGTGATCCAAACGTTTCTTTAAACCCATAAGGAGTGTACGATTAGTGACTTCAACTTGACCATTGGCTTGCGGATGAGCTACCGAGGTGAAAATTTGCTTAATGTGGAGCTCCTCGCACCATGACCGGAAGGGATCATTGGCGAACTATTTGCCGTTATCTGAAATAATAGTGCTCGGGATGCCAAAGCGACATATAATATTTCGCCAGACGAACTTCAAGATGTTCTGACCAGTGATGGCAGTAAGAGGTTCATCTTCTACCCACTTGGTGAAGTAATCAACGGCGACTACAAGAAATTTCAGTCCACCCGGAGCGACTGGAAACGGGCCTACAATATCAATTCCCCATTGGATAAATGGCCAAGCACTTTGTATTCCAGTGAGCTCGGTTTGTGGCAGATGTTTCACACGGGAGTGTAGCTGACACTTGCTGCACTTGGTCACTAATTCATGGGCATCGTTAAACAAGGTTGGCCAGTAGTACCCCCACCGAAGAATTTTTTTGGCCAACATCCGTGAGCCGATATGACTGGCGCAGGCCCCCTCGTGAACCTCCCGAAGAACCTGATCGGCCTGGGCAGGAGCAAGGCACCGAAGATTCGGTTGTAAGTACGACTGTCGGTACAAGACTCCATCATGGAATGAATACTTGGGTGCCTTGAGAACTATCCGCCGAGCTTGCAGCTTGTCATTCGGCAAAGTTCCATCTCGGAGATACTAGACGATGGAGGTCATCTAATTGGGACCACTGTCGGTCAATACTGAGACTGTTGCCTCATGAATCGCCGGATGAAAGGCATCTTCGACTATAATATCCGGAGACACATTAGTGAGGACCGCGGAGGCCAGTTTACTGAGAGCGTCAGCTTGAACATTCTGTTTACGTGGTACCTTCTGGATATCAACCGAATCAAAAGTTGACATAAGTTTAAGTGCTAAAGCGAGATACCTGATCATCATTTCATCCTTAGCGGTATAAGTGCCCTTGATCTGATTAGGAACAACCTAGGAGTCCGTGAAGAGCTCAAGATGGGGGATTGCTAAGGACTGAGCGAGCTGGAGCCCAGCGAGAACTGCCTCGTATTCCGCTTCATTATTAGTTACCTTAAATTTAAACCGAATGATGTACTTAACTTCAACTCCCTCGGGGCCAATGAGAAGCACCCCAACACCACTCCCTCGAGTCGTGGAAGCACCATCCACATATAGTTGCCACTTGCGAGGTGGAGATTCAAGGGCAGCAGGGTGATGACTATCATTATCTGCAGAAGATTCATGATTATCCACTGGGGTCTCGGCCAAAAAGTCTGCTAGTGCTTGACCCTTGATAGCTCGGCGCGGAAGAAATTGAATATCATACTCTCCTAGCTCGACAGCCCACTTAGCGAGGCGCCCTGACACCTCGGGCTTGACAAGAATTTGACGAATGGGGTGATTAGTTAGAACCCGTATCTCACGTCCTTGGAAATATGGCCGCAAGCGCCGGGTCGCCATGACGAGAGCGAGCACTGTCTTTTCCACCGTGGAGTACCGAGTTTCTGCCCCGTGAAGTACTCGGCTTGCAAAAAATACACCGGATGCTGCACACCATTGACTTCGCGCACAAGAGCCGCGCTAATGGCTTCTTCGGCGGAGGCCAAATATATGTAAAGCGGCTCTCCGGAGAGAGGGACCGACAGAGTGGGCAGTTGCTTAATATGATGCTTTAAAGCCTCAAAAGCTTCGGTGCACTGTGGGGTCCACTCAAATGACTTCGCCTGCCGCAAAATTTTGAGGAATGGGAGCTGACGCTCCGCAGCTTTAGACAAAAAATGGTTTAAGGCCGCCAAACCGCCAGTGAGGCGTTGTACGTCTTTGACCATCCTCGGTGGTTGCAGGTCTAACACATCCCGAAGCTTGGCCGGATTGGCCTGGAGGCCGCGCTGCGAAACCATATAACCGAGAAATTTTCCGGAGCCAACACCGAAGGTGCATTTTGCTGGATTGAGACGCAAATTATAACACCGCAAAGTACTCAATGTTTCAACAATATCTTGCACACATGAATACTGGGAGGTACTTTTTATGACTAGATCATCAACGTAAACCTCAACATTGCGACCAACTTGACCTTGGAAAACGCAGTCCATAAGACGTTGGTATGTGGCCCCCGCGTTCTTGAGCCCGAAGGGCATTTTCTTGAAGGCAAAACATCCAAAATCAGTGATAAATGCTGTTTTGAGGGCATCCTGACGGTCCATGTGGATTTGATGGTATCCCTTGTATAAGTCCAAGAAGCAAAGCGCCACGTGCCCAGTAATGGCTTCGGCCTTTTGGTCGATAGAGGGCAGAGGATAACAATCCTTTGGACAGTGTTTATTAAGATCGGAAAAATCGACACACATTCGCCATGCCCCGCTGGACTTTGTTACCATCACCGGATTAGACAACGAAGAAGGATAATGGACTTCAAACAAGATATCTGCATCTAGGAGCTGTTGTACCTCAATTCGAATGGCCGCGTTTCGCTCCGGAGCGAATTTCCTTTGCTTTTGCTGTATAGGTTTGACATTGGGATCGATGTTCAACTTGTGGGTTATGACATCAGGAGAGACCCCGGGCATATCCAAGGGAGACCAGGCGAAGACGTCGGAGTACTCCCGCAAGGTCTGGATGATGGCACGATGTAACCACGGCACGTCCACGGCGCCGACGGTTATAGTTTGCTCGGGCTTAGATGGATCAAGCGGCACCTGGACAGTGGTGTCCTCCAGCGATGTACATGACTTAGGTTCGAGAGCCGAGGTTGTTACCTGGAGCTGCTGCTTAGGAGGAACCTTTGTTGCCTTTTTGAGTGCGACGTGCGGATAGCCACCTCGCCATGTGATGTAGGGAATTTTAGTGCGAGGTGGTATGTGGAGCATATGGCTCTTGCGGGAGTAAGCCAGTCCCGACCCAAAATCATATTATATGGGGACAGAGAGTTAACCACGTAAAAATCCACAAAAATAATTTTCATCGCCGGATAAGTTCCAAGAGATGCCGGGAGATTAATAACTCCGTCTGGCTGAACTTCACGCTGGGTGAAGGTCTGTAACGGTCCGGGGGTCGGTCGAAGTTGCTCACGAGGAATCCCCATTTTTTTTAAAACAGTCGGTGAATATGACACTAACTGCGGCTCCATTGTCTACAAAGACTCGCTTTACTGTAACATTGGCTACAGCCATGTCAATGACGATGGCGTCGGTATGGGGGGTAAGCTCGGGAACGGGGTCTCTATCTGTAAAACTGACAGTTTCAGATTGGTGGAGGCGCTTGTGACGCGGCTCCTCGGGAGGAGGACGGCGTGCCTCTGCCTTCAAGGCATTTCGAGAAGCCCCAGTGGGGAGGGCTCCGTAAATCACGTTTATGACATGGGTAGGCAAATTGTCTCCGGGTCCTCCCGGAGGAGGTGGTGGTGGCAAAAAATGGGGTTGTTGACGATTTCCGTGGTCTTGCCGTGCATAGTTGTTTGACCCCGGCCTATTATTCTGCCATTGAGGCCTGTTTTGACGTGAACCACGGTCATTATAGCTTCCACGGTTTTGGGATGAACCCCCATTCTGGCTTGACCGAGGCTTGTCGTCGGTCCGAGCAATGTATTGTCGCAAGAAACCTTTCTTTAGACAATCTTCAATTTCCTTACCGAGCTCTCGACACTCCTCTGTCTCATGACCATGATCATGGTGGTACGCGCACCACTTCTCGCGGTTTCGCTTTTCAGCTGGAGCAGTCATCCGCGGACACGGCCGTAAATCGTTCTTGTGAACAGAAAGAATTTCAGCCCGTGATTTTGTAAGCGGGGTGAGTTGCGGAATATCCCCTCGAGATTCTGAACGTCCCGGTTCAGACGAGAAAAGGTACTGGGTCGCGTACTGGGCCCTACTGGTGCCCTATCGGACTGCCGTTTGCTAGCATGCTTCTCACGCTTACGACGAGTCTGCTCCTCGGCCTTAGCATATCTGCACACAGTATTAAACAAAGCCCGGGTTGTGACCAGAGGGCTTCTAACCAACTCGGTGTAGAGCGATCCGGGATGAAGGCCATTCATGAAGGCATTGATGATAACATCATCCGAGCGGCTTCCTACTTTAAGACTCTCCGCTGTAAAGTGGTCAAGAAATTGGGTAACGGTTTCTCCATCCCGTTGTTCCATATTCATGAGGTCGGCCAAAGTGGCCATGGGCTTTGCCCGCGTATGAAAACGCGCCCAAAACTGCTCGGCGAGATCACGAAAAGAAGTGACGCTGCCCCGTGGTAAAGAGTCAAACCAAAGTCTGGCCTCGTCCTGAAGGTATTCAGGAAACACCTTGCACAGATGGTGAAGAGTGTAGTTGCGATTGAACATAGCGTACTTAAAGGCGTTCAGGAAATTGCTCGGATCCCCAGTGCCATTGTATACAGCCGCTGGAGGGAGTTTGAAACCATCAGGGAGTGAGGCCGCAAGAATCTCGTCTGAGAATGGGGTAATAATTTCTCCGTTAGCATCAAGCCCCAAGACCTTGTCGAGCTCCGCGGCGAATTGAGCCTGCTCTTGTTCTATAGGATCCAGCACACGAGATGGGTCAAGACGAGGACGCTTCGGAACGTCAACAGGTCGACGGCGATGTGCACCGTCATATACGTCTCGGGGCCTCGACCCATTAGAGCTGCGATTATCTACCGGAGAAACTGTCCTTTGTCTCCGGCGTTCAAGTCTCACTCGATGAGGGGGATCCTCATCCAAGTCACGCGATGAGTCCCGAGGCAGATTTCTTGCCCGTTCAGCGCCGTTGTTGGCACGCTCACCGGAGTGTGCGCGACGGTTATTCCATTCTTGGAACAAAGCAACGTGTTCCTGAAGGAAGGCTTGCTGGACATGCGACAGCTCGGGAGCTGGCGGAGGATTAACTTGCACTGGGTCTTCAACAGGAGGATGATTCGGAATATTAGTATGCTCCGCGGGAAGATTCTGGTGTCGTTGACGGGGCAACGGAATCTGATCCATAGGAGAATCACGACGGGACCAAGTAGGATTAGTGGACCTACGAGTATTCACCATTGCGACTATGATGAAAAACTAGGGTTTTCACGGTTCGTTTCCCACAGACGGCGCCAATTGATAAAACGTAATCTGGTTATCAAATAAACTCCGAGCGTAAAACCCCTTTCGCAACGTAAATCAATGCAAGAAACTTAAAGAACACAGGATGTACATGGTTCGATCCGGAGATCTACGTCCACGGGCTGAAAATATCACCTGCCGAGGTGTTTCTTCACTATCCTTTTGAAATTACACGCAACTGTTTCAGAATACAAAATGCCAACCCTAATTCTGAGTACAATTCTCCTACTTATACTACTCAACTCAAAACCCTAACTAATTCCCTACAATCGCGCCTATTATCGTTGAATGGAGGTTGGGAGCAGATCGTGGGAGAAGAACGTGGGAATCTTGTTTCCCCAATACGCTGCCCTTGGGTACGCCGCAATTGGGCCACACTATTTTGAGCGCACGTTTCTGGGCTGGTTGTTGGGCTTATCCTCCTGGGCTCAGTTGCTCGGGTTGGGTTGATCTGGTCCGGGGTGTCAATCCGACCCGAAGTTACTGGGCCATACCTATCATGTAGCTTATCCACCCTAATAAAACTCCAATAAATATTATAAGGCCTTTTATCCCATATTTAAATAGGCTAGGCATGCAGGTGACGTGACATGATCATTAATTGCAAAGCATATTGAATCTAATTTTCTTGCCAATAGCCCAATTGAACACCATTACCCTCCTCAGCACCTAGCAACAATTCTTTGCCCAGACCATTGATACCAAGGTCGTTCTCTTTGATTTTTTATTTTTGAAGTAAATAAAATTTACTTACTCGAGCTTAATTTCTTCCACAGGTTGGGAGCTTGGAGGACCTCGGAAAAAATATCTAGTTGAGCTATACTCTCCCAAGGTAATTGAGTAAGATTTCTTAATATTTTCTCCTCCGTTTTGTTGCAATGTCGGATGAGTATAATGATGATATCCCCATAGGTGATCTATAACCATCCCTAGACATGATTTATGGTTGTAAAACTAAAACTCTTAGGCCTGAAGACATGATTTCCAACCTTACGGAGGCCGACGTGTTAGAATTTAAGCATAGGATGTATTTTCCTAGTCATTGGAATTATAGTATTCCCGAGCCCGGGAGTAGGGGTTTGAGTATTTTGCCACCGGGGTGGCTTTGCTTATATGAGGATATGTTTGATGCGGGGCTTAGGTTTCCATTGCATCCCACATTTTTCGAAATTCTCGAGTTTATTCAAGTCTGCCCAACTCAGTTAGCCCCCAATGCTTGGAGGGTTATAGTCGGATTCACTATCGTGGCATCTTCTATTTCGACTGTCTCCGCGGGCGCTATAGTCTTCGCTTCTATCTATAGACTTCAAAAAGATCTCACGGGTGATGGTTTGTGGTATTTCGTATCTATGAATAAGACCAAACCTCTCGTAGATATCACCCGAGACGCTAAAGGTTGGACGTCAAGGTTTTCCTAAGTCTCTCAAGATGAACCTTGGGATTTTCCTTCGGAGTGGAATTTTGCATGTTCTGCTCCGTCCAAACCCAAGCTTTCCACGGATGACCGCCAAGCACTCTTGGCAATTATTATGCGAGGTCCCGTGAGCTTGAAAGACCTCCTTACGGAAGATAACTTGATTGCTGCAAAGATAAGCCATTTACCTCCGTCTAGACCCGTGGACCTTAGTATGCATCTTCTCACTTGTATTCACTTATTTTCTCTATACTTTCAATTGTGCTAATCAAATGCTTCTTGTTGATAGTCGTGGAGGTTGGAAATGCCAAGAAGGTTGACAGGGAAGTTGGAAACGCCAGGAAGGTTGACAGAGCTAAGGTTTTAGCTCGAGTTGCTCAGAGGCAATCCTCAGGCCCTTCTTAGAAGAGACCCTTGCGCCCTCACTCTTTTGAAAGACCCCGATTTTCATCGAGACCCCCGACCCATTGGTTCTATTCCAGAGTCCATCACAACAGAGGACGATAGTATCCTTGAGCACCACTTTGGAGCACCTGACCTTGGGGATCATGCATCTGGGAGTATGACCACCCGTGCAACAGATAAGTACTGGCCAGATTGGGATGTGAAGGTCTCTGACTCCATGTTTACCCGAGAGATGGCAGTTGAGATAATGTCTCAACTAATACCTCCTAGTGATATGACTGTGGTTAGTGAGGCCACCTCAGAGGCATTATGCCTTGATGGATACGAGCTACTAGCCAAGGTAACTCATTTATTCTTAAGTTATTCTCATATTTTAACAACACCACATGATTTCATCTTCCTTTATCTTCAACAACTTCTTAACCACCATGGGATGGTTCGGAAGATCAACTATGGTTCAAGGAGAATTATGGAGCTCATGGAGAACTTGGCTAAGGAGACTGATGAGAAGATGCATATGGAGATCAGTTTCAACTCCAAAGCAGCTGAGGTGGATCGTCTACAAGTAGAGACCTCCTCATTGACCGACAAGATGGCATCTCTTGAGTTTGAGCTGGGCGAGGGATCTCGACAGGTTATGGAGGCCAACTTGCGGACATATAAGGCCATGAAGGACAAGGAGGCCATAGAGGATGCACTGTTGGACTACTGGCTAGATGGCTTTCATGTCTGCAAGGATAAGGTGTAGAGCTTAGCTCCTACCCTTGACATTAGTCGTTTGGTCCCTCCTGCAGAATTCACCTCTGGTGCAGACATGGTGGTTAAGGGGGCTGATGATGCCCCTGCAGAGGACACCGCCTTATCCCCCACTTCCTAGATAGAGCCTCTGCATGATTTCTCCTATGACCTTTGTCGTTATCATTTTCTTGTTGTTAAATTGTATTGTCCATAGTGCCCCCCGTTGTCCTTATTTTCTGTACTAAGACTTTTTCGTTGGCTTTTTCTCAAGATTCCTTTTATGATAGAATTTCTAATTTATGACTTTTCATATGATTCTGATTTGAGATTGTTCCCCATCAGTGTTTTCATACTTGTCATAAATTAAGGTAGAGGATTCCTTTCTCTCTATGAGTAGGTTCATCCCAACCCTCAACTTTAGGAGGCCTCGGCTATTCTATCCTTGAAGATCACAGTAAAGGACGAATTGCAAGAGCTAGGGAGTTCCTAGATAATCTCCTAAGGAGTTTCTTGGATGGTTTCTAGCTGGTTGATCAATCCAGGCGTCACCACCTCTGCTTAGGGCCCACCGAGGTTAGGACCTTTTGATAGCGGCAGTGGTAGTCCACTGCAATCCTATCAAAAACGATAGTGGCAATGGTAAGCCATTGAAATCCTATCCTTTCCAAGAGTCAAATAGTTGTACAATTTGAAGGAAATAAGAAATTAAATTCCATTGCAATGTGCAAACTAAATTAGAAACAAAAGCTGACCTCAACTATTGACTAAACAAAAGAAAATTACTACGAATCAAATAAAGCAAAAAATAAATGACCAAGGTCTAAGGTCCGAGGACTAAAATAACCTATTGGTAGTACTTCCTAATATACTTAGCATTCCAAGACCTCGGAATTGGCTTGCCATCCAGATTTCAAGTTTGTAGGTGCCTTCTGTCACTACTTCACGAACACGATAAGGACCATCCCAATTGGGAGATAATTTATTACGTCTTTCTTGGTAGTTGAACTGAGCCTTTCTAAGGACTAGCTCCCCAGGTCGGAAGTACCGCGACTTAACGCGAGTGTTGATACTTGGCCACCCTTTGCTGATAAGCAACCATCTTCACCATAACCTTTTCTCTTTGTTCGTTAATGAGGTCAAGATTGGCGCGGAGCCCTTCATCATTCTCTTCTATGTTAAATTTTTCAATCCGCAGGCTTGGAATTCCAATCTCCATGGGAATGACTGCTTCTGAACCAAAGGTCATGCTGAAAGGCATCTCATCTGTTGCAGTCCTCAGTGTCGTTCAGTAAGCCCACAAGACCTCGGGGAGGATATCCACCCAAAGACCTTTAGCATCGTCCAATCTTGTTATCAGAGCCTACAAGATTGTTCTATTGGTGACCTCGGCTTGACCCTTGGATTGCGGGTAAGTGACGGAGGTTGTCCTAAGGTCAATACTGAGGCCTGAATAAAACTCTCTAGAGTGCACGTTATCAAACTGCTTCCCGTTGTCTGTGACAAGAGCCTTTGGAACTCCAAAGCGACACACAATAGACTTTCATACAAAGGTTCGAATCTGTTTCTCCGTGATGCTAGCCAAAGGTTCAGCCTCGACCCACTTGGTGAAATAGTCAATAGCAACAATCAGGAACTTCTTTTTCCCCGTGACTTGAGGAAATAGTCCTAGAATATCCATGCCCCAGACAAAAAAGGGCCATGGTGTGGAGACTGAGGACATTGGGACCACCGGTGAGTGAAGGATGTTAGCATGCATTTGACACTTCTCACACTTTCTGACCAAACTCATAGCATCTTCTTTCATTGTTGGCCAATAGTACCCTTGACGCAATACCTTTTGTGCTAAAGCTGTGCCTCCCAAGTGATTACCACACACCCCTTCATGGACCTCACTTAGAGCGTAATCAGCTTCACTCGGGTTAAGACACTTAAGGTATGGCAATGTGTAAAAATGTATGTACAAGTTGTCACCCACCAGCGTGTATCGGGCAGACCGATAGACAATCCTTCTCGCTTCTAGTTTATCCTGAGGTAATGTCCCATCCTTCAAGTAATCCTTGATGGAATCCATCCAACTAGACTCTGGTGCTAAGCACATGACTTCATTTTCCTCTATGCTATGTCGAGGAAGAACCTCCACTAGGACTCGCTTAATGAGTTCGTGGAAGGGTGAGGTTGCGAGCTTAGACAATGCATCGGCCTTAGTGTTCTCTGCTCTGATATCTGATTAATTTCAAAGTACTCGAGTTTGGCAATCAAATTGCGGACCTTACCAAGGTATTGAGCCATAGTGGAGCCCTTAGCTTCATATTCCCCTTTAACCTGGTGAACCACCAATTGTGAGTCACTATAGGTTGCCACCTACTTAGCACCGACCTCTACCACAATCCTCAACCCTGTTATAAGAGCTTCATACTCAGCTTCATTGTTTGATGTCTTGAAGTTAAACCTCAATGCATATTCAAGGGTATTTCCCTCAGGACTGGTCAAGGTAAGACCAGCGCCACTTCCGCCAAGGTTGGAGGCACCGTCAACATACAAGGTCCATAACTGATCTTCCTGTGGTCTATTTGCTTCTGATACGACCTCTTCCGCGGGAGCTTGGGCTCTCTCCTCAGCACTACACTCAACTAGAAAATAAGCTAAAACCTGAGTTTTAATGGCCAACCAAGGTTGATAGTGAATATCAAATTCACTCAGCTCTATAGACCACTTTGCCAACCTTCCCGACGTCTCCGGCTTCTATAGTATTTACTTCAAAGGTTGGTTAGTGAGTACATCTATAGTGCGTGCCTGGATATGAGGTCTCAACTTACGAGCAGAGACTACTATTATGAAAGCTAATTTTTCTACCTTAGAGTAGCGTATCTGAGCACCTCTAAGGACTCGACTTATGTTAGGAACAACTCAAGATAACACAAGATAAATGAAAACCAAAGTTCGAGCGAAATCAAATGAAAAATGGCTGAACAGTGTTCATGCGCAAACACGGAAACAAAAAACAATGAACTCAGGGATTTACGTGGTTCGATCCAAGATGATCTACATCCACGGAGGTTCTATACACCTCAATTCACTTCACTACAAAATCAATTACAAGAATCACCCAGAAAACTAGTAAACCCCAAATCACAACCCGATTTGGAGCAGAAACCCTAGAGATCTAATTCTCTCAATTGCATAATTTTTATAGAGGGAAAACTATACCAATTAGCTCGCATTTAAAAGTGATTACAATGTATATAAGTATCGAAGCTCGAATCTAGAAGACGAGAGAGCTGTAACCAACTTTGATTCAACTGCTCCAAGTTGCAGAAACGGGTCTTCTACAACGGTTTTTATTGCAACGGATTAAAACCGTTGTATCCGACGGTTATAACCAACCTCAACCCGGTTCCCTTTTAACTACTTCACTGAATTGAGTTCAAATGCGGTTTTATGTCCCGGTTCTGAAATCTTCACAACTTATATTCATGTAGTGAGTCACTTGATGAAATTGAACTAATATTCACAAATCTCCACCTCAATGAACTCAAGTGCATATGCTTGACTCAACCTGTCTTTGTTCCTTGAATACTAACCACATTGTTCAAGCCTAATTAGGCTCGAACAATGCACTACCTTGTTCCCAGAAACTGCTTTGGTTAAGAAATCAGCAGCATTGTCAATAGTATGAACTTTCGTAACCTCCACAGACCCTGCATCTATCACATCTCTTGCAAAATGTAACCTTACATCTATATGCTTGGATCTTTCATGGAAAGCCTAGTGTTTTACTAAATGAAGTGCACTCTGATTATCACAAAATATGGTCACACACTCCTGCTTAATTCCCAAATCCTTAAGGATCCCCTTCAACCACACAGCTTCCATGATTACTTCTGTCAATGCTATATATTCAGCTTCTGTGGTAGATAAAGCTTCTACAGGTTGTTGTACACTCCTCCAACTCATTGCATTACCATATAGAGTAAACACATATCCTGTAATAGATCTTTTGGTATCAACATTCCCTGCAAAATCAGCATCTGCAAATTCTACCAATGGAATAGACACATTTGCCTGTTTCTGAAATCTCAACCCCAGATTAACTGTTCCTTTTAAGTATCTCAACACCTGCTTCAAAGCATCCCAGTGAGCTTTCCCCGGATTTGACATGTACCTACTAACCAAAGACACACAATATGCCAAGTTTGGCCTGCTACAGATCATGCCATACATCAAGCTTTCAACACCACTTGCATATGGAATATTTCTCATGTATCTGTCTTCTTCTGCAGTTCTTGGACTCTGCTCCTTGGACAATTTAAGTTGTTGACTTACTGGAATAATCAACGATTTGGCCTCATGCATCTGAAATCTCTCCACCACTTTCTGAGGATAATGCTTCTGAGACAACCATAAGCTTCCAAAACTCCTATCTCTTATTATACTCATGCCCAAAATCTTCTTTCAATCTCCTAAATCTTTCATGTCAAACTCAGAACTCAACTTCTTCTTTAGCAAGTGTATTTTATGCTTACTCCTACTTGCAATAAGCATGTCATCCACATATAGCAACAGATACACAGGATCAAAACTAGTATTCTTATCAAAGTATACACAATTGTCATACAAATTTCTAACAAAACCTGCCTTTAACATGAACTCATTGAACTTTTTATTCCACTGCCTTGGACTTTGTTTCAACCCATACAATGATTTCTTGAGAAAGCATACCTTCTCCACACTTCCTGGAATCACAAAACCCTTAGGCTGTTTCATATATATGTTCTCAACTAAGTCACCATGCAAAAATGCAGTTTTAACATCTAATTGTTGTAACTCCATGTCTTCTTGTGTTACTTTTGACAACAGCAGTCTGATAGAGCAATGTTTCACCACAGGAGAGAAAACCTCATTAAAATCAATATCTTCCCTCTGAGTAAAACCCCTTGCCACAAGTCTTGCTTTGTATCTTATCCTTTCTGAGTCTCCAGCTTCAATTTTCTTCTTATATATCCACATGGAACTTACCAGCTTTTGTCCTTTAGGCTTATCAACCAGTTTCAGAGTACCATTCCTTTCCAGAGATTCCATTTCTTCCACCATTCCACTAACCCAGTACTCACTTTCACCACCACTGACTGCTTCTTTAAAGTTCTGTGGTTCCTGATGTTCTATGTCTTCAGCAATGCTAAGTGCATAACGTACACTCCCAGCTTGCCCATAGAAGTCTGGTCTTTGAATTTGCCTCCTTGGTCTATCTCTGGCAATACTATAGTTTCTTAAATTGGTATTTTCGGATTGCACATCTTCTTCTTCTGATGAGCTGTCACTTGAGTGTTCACTCAAGTTCTCAACCCTTTACGAATTAGAATCCATCTGAGTCTCCACCTGAACTGATAATCTTTCTGCTTCAGTAGTTCCATCATGTTCTTCTTGGCTTCCAGTGGAGTGATATCCCATAACTGATTCATTGAACTTAACATCTCTGCATATCATGAGCTTCTGATTCCCAGGTTCCAAGCACCATAACCTGTATCCTTTTGTTCCTTCTGGATACCCTAAAAACACACACCTGTATGCTCTTGGATCAAGTTTGTCTGACTTCATATGTGCATAAGCTAGACATCCAAACACCTTTAAACCTGTATAGCTTGGAATTCTACCACTCCACACTTTTTCTGGTGTTTTGGACCCTAGAAATGATGAAGGTGATCTTGTTAGGTAATTAACTCTTGACACACACACACAATACTCAAACCAAGAGAGAATGAAAAACAATCAAGAATTCGGCCAGAAAAGAACCGAACACACAACAGGAATAAGAAATGAAGAACACAAGGATTTTACGTGGTTCGATCAATGTGATCTACATCCACAGAGGCTCTATACACCTCAATTCACTCCACTAAACAATCAATTACAAGAATTAACCCAGAAAACTAGAAACCCCCAATTCACAGACCGAATTGACCTCAAGAACCCTAGCTATCTAATTCTAATGATTGAGTAGTGTTTACAGAGGGAAAATAATGTGTATCAACTCGCAACTACAAGTAGATTCAATGTATATAAAGGCTGAAGCTCGAATCAGGAAGTAGCAGCAATTGTAACCAATTTTGTTTCCAACTGCACAAAGCTGTTAGACAGGCCTTTCACAACGGTTTTACACTCAACGGTTCTAATTCGTTGCATAAGTCAGTTATAACCGTCTTAACTCCGGTTTCCTCTTAACCTTCAAAACTGATCCGGCTAAAACCTAGTTCTCTAGCCCGGTTCTTCCCAACCTGAACCCGGTTCCTGATTCCTCAAACCCTCTACCACAAGCTATGATCACTTGATGATATTGAACTGATATCTACAGATCTGTTAATTAAATAACATGTTGTATTGATTGTTTCTCCCCAAAAAACCTTTGACAGTCCAGCATCAATCAACATACATCTCACTCTTTCAAGTATTGTTCTGTTGAAACTTTCTGCAACACCATTTTGTTGAGGATTCATTGGAACTGTTCTATGTCATGTAATTCCCCTTTCATCACAGAAATTAGTAAACTCAGTAGACAGGTACTCTAAACCATTGTCTGTTCTCAAATGCTTGAGTTTCCTACCCCTTAAAGTTTCCATCTAAATTAGCCATGTCCTGAATTTAGTGAAGGCATCACTTTTGTTTCTTAAAACAAACACCCACACTTTCCTACTGAAGTCATCAATTACAGACATGAAATATCTTCTACTCCATGAGTTTCAGTTCTGGATGGTCCCCAGATATCTGAGTGGACATAATCTAAAGGTTATTGAGTAATGTGTATCCCCTTAGCATAAGGCAATTTCTGTGATTTGCCTAATGTACATTTATCACAAAATTCAAGTGTTTGTTTCCCAACCTCTCCAATTATGCCTTTCTTGGATAATTCCTTTAGACCTCTTTCCCCAATGTGCCCTAACCTTTTATGCCACAGTGTTAATTCATTCTTGCCTAGAATGTTTCCCACACAACCAACCACAGGTTTTCCCATCAAAATAAACAATCCATTATGTTGTCTTCCTTTGATCACCAGTTTGTTCCCTTTGGTTATGTGTAATTGACCATCAACAGACTTGAATTCACACCAAGTAGCAATGAGAGATCCTAGGGAGATTAAGTTTCTCTTAAGACCACGCACATACCTCACATTGGTGATAGTCCTTGTAATTTCATCAAACATGTTGATGTTTACTGATCCTGTGCCTTGTACTCTGCAGGATTGATCATTTCCTAGCAAAACACACCCTCCATGTTCTTTCTTGAGATTCTGAAACCATTCTTCATGAGGACACATATGGAAAGAGCAGCCAGTTGTCCAAAACCCACTACATCTCCATTTTTGATTCAGTAACATTCAGAACTTCTGGTGTGTTTTCTTCATGTTTAACTGTAGTAACTTCAGCACCCTAGCCTTCCTTTTTCTTCATCTTCTGTGGACAATCCTTCTTTAGGTGTCCACTTTGCTTACACTTTAAGCACTTCCTGTTTTCTACCCATTCTCCAGATTTCTTCTGAACATTATTTCCACTCTTAAAGTTCTTTGAGGTTTGGCCCTTCTTCTTTTGGTAGTTTCTCTTGAACTTAATGTTTAATCCTTCATGAGATTGATTTACTTTCTTATCTCCCTGATTCTACAAACATTTGGTCTTCAGAGCAGTAATAATTGAGTCATAACTCAACTTATCCTGCCTCCCAAACATTAGAGTGTCCTTGAAACTCTCCATAGATCTTGGTAAAGCATTTAGCACCATCAGAGCTTTGTCATCATCTTCCATTGTTACCCCAAGATCCTCCAGTTCATCAAGAAGCTTTGTAAACTCATCTAGTTGATCAGAAATTTCCTTTTCCTCCACCATCTTGAAAGCTAGTAATCTCTGCTTGAGAAATAGCTTATTTGAAAATTACTTGGATTGATAGAGATCCTCCAGTTTGGTCCAGGCCTCAATTGCATTCATACACCTTGATACTTCCCTCAAAGGCTTATCACCAAGATACAGAATGATCAGGCTCAATGCCTTCTGGTCTATATCACCATATTTGGGTTTCTCAGTCTCTACCCACTCATTTTCTTGTTTGAGAGCATTTACCAACCTATTCTGCACCAAGATCGCCTTCATCTTGATCTTCCACAGATAGAAATCATTTTTCCCTGAGAATTTGTCCAGATCCATCTTCATTCCTGACATCCTTTCCTTCTTCTTGTGTGAGAATGTTTCCCACAGACGGCGCCACTTGTTAGGAACAACTCAAGATCACACAAGATAAATGAAAACCAAAGTTCGAACGAACTCAAATGAAAAATGGCCGAACAGTGTTCATGCGCAAACACAGAAACAAAAAACAATGAACTCAGGGATTTACGTGGTTCGATCCAAAATGATCTACATCCACGGAGGTTCTATGCACCTCAATTCACTTCACTATACAATCAATTACAAGAATCACCCAGAAAACTAGTAAACCCCAAATCACAACCCGATTTGGAGCACAAACCCTAGAGATCTAATTCTCTCAATTGCGTAATGTTTACAGAGGGAAAACTATATCAATTAGCTCGTATTTACAAGTGATTACAATGTATATAAGTATCGAAACTCGAATCTAGAAGACAAGAGAGTTGTAACCAACTTTGACTCAATTGCTCCAAGTTGCAGAAACGGGTCTTCTACAATGGTTTTTATTGCAACGGATTAAAACCGTTGTATCCGACGGTTATAACCAACCTCAACCCGGTTCCATTTTAACTACTTCACTGATTTGAGTTCAAACCCGGTTTTATGTCCCGGTTCTTCAACTACCAAACTCGGTTCTGAAATCTTCACAACTTATACTTCATGTAGTGAGTCACTTGATGAAATTGAACTAATATTCACAACTTTCATAACAGATTGGTCGTTGAACACCACCTTCTTCTCTAACCAGCACTGAGCTCACTGTTGTATCCGAGACTCCAAGGTAGAGGTAGAGCACCTCTCCCAAACGAGGTTTAGTCAAGAGTGGAGGAGAACCCAAGTAAGACTTAAGATTATCAAAGGCTTTCTGGCAATCCTCTGTCCATGAAAAAATCTTCACATTCTTTAAGATTTTAAAGAATGGCGAGCTCTTCTCCACGGATCTTGACAAAAAATGACTAAGTGCTGCAAGTCTCCTAGTGAGCTTTTGTACGTCATGTACAGTCTGAGGAGATTTCATCTCCAAGAGTGCTTTAATTTTGTCAGGATTGGCTTCAATCCCTCATTGTGTGACCATATAGCCCAAGAACTTTCCAGAGGTCACTCCAAAGGTGCACTTGTGAGGATTTAGCTTCATTCTGAAATGCCTCAATCCTGCGAACGCTTCACTAAGGTCATCTATATGTTGATTTGCATGTGTGCTCTTGACCAACATATCATCGACGTACACCTCCATGTTTTGCCCAATCTAATTTTTGAAGATTTTAATGACCAATCCTTGGTATGTTGCACTTGCGTTCTTCAGACCGAAGGGCATGACCTTGTAACAATATAATCCCCTCTCAGTCACGAACGCTGTCTTAGCCTTATCATCAAGGTGCATTCTGATCTGGTGATACCCTTGGAATGCATCCATGAAACTAAGCAACTGACACCCAGCCGTAGCATCTACTAGTCGGTCAATCCTTGGGAGAGGGAAGCTATCCTTTGGACACGTTTTATTCAGATCCTTGAAATCAACACACATTCTCCACATGCCGTTGGCTTTTAGGACGAGGACAACGTTTGACAACAAGTCTGGATAGTCAATCTCTCTCACATAATCAGCTTCCAAGAGTTTTTCGACCTCTGCGTTCATAGCTTGAATTCTTTCTGGCGCGAAGCTTCTCTTTTTCTGTCTGACGTGTCTAAAATCAGGATCCACATTGAGTCTATGGACAATGACCTTGGGATCAATGCCCCACATATCCGAAGGACTCCAAGCAAAGACATCGACATTTTCCCTTAGGAATCGGAGTAAAGCATCCTTTAACTCCTCCTGAAATAATGATCCTATCCTAATAACCTTGTCCTCATCTCTTTCATAGAGTTGAATAAAGATGAGGTCCTCCACTGGTTCTACTGATATCTCCCATTGATCACCGGTTTCCATACTATCAATAGTCAACGTCTCTGAAGTTGGCTGCTTCTGTTTAAGAGAAGCAACATAACACTGTCTGGCTACTCCCTGGTCTCCTCAGACATGTCCAGTTCCATGCTCCATAGGAAATTTCATTAGAAGATGATATGTAGAGACAATTGCTTTAAGAGCATTCAACCTTGGTCGTCCCAAAATGACATTATAGCTAAATGGTACCTTTACCACAAGGAAATCAACCATGACACTAGTCTGCTGAGGTTTGTCTCCTACGACCACATAGAGGGAGATCATACCCTCTGGCTCTACCGCTCCTCCTGCAAAACTAACCGGAGGAGTCTTCACGAGCCTCGGTCTATCCTTACTGATGTTCATTCGTTCGAAGGCATCATAGAACAATATGTCAACAGAGCTTCCATTGTCACTAAGAATCCTATGCACTGTGTAGCCAGCTATTCCCAAAGTCACAACCATAGGATCATCATGTGGGATGATAATCTCACCCATATCCTCATCTATAAAGGTAATCAAATCCTCCGACCGTGGTCTCTTTCCCAATGTTACTCCAGTCTGAGGTTGTCGAGCATACTTTTTCCTGGCTGATCGACTCTCTCCACCGGATGGTCCTCCAGCTATGACAGCAATAACTCCTGCCGGCGGAGAGGAATCATCTCTCCTCTGAGGACTCCTACCTCGAGGATTTTGGTGGTTTGGACTTCACCCTCTACGCCCCTGCAGAGGTTCTTTGCGTCTATCCTCCACAAATCTTGCGAGATACCCTCTCCAGATTAGGTCCTCAATTTCGTTCTTGAGGAGTTCGCAGTCCTCAGTATCGTGACCATGGTCGCGATGGTATTGGCAATATTTACTACGATTCCTCTTGTTTGCAGGAGTCCGCATTTTCCCAGGCCACTTCACATATTCCTTATCTTGAATGTACATAAGAATTTTATTCTTAGAGGCATTCAATGGCGTATACTTGTCGAACCTCTGTGGGCTCCTCTGATTCTTAGATGAAGCAGTGGTCACCGACAATCTCTCCCAGACCTTCTTCTTCTTATCTGGACCATCGTTGTTATCATCTTTCTTGCGCTTTCTGTCCGAGGACTCGCACTCAGCTTCAATCCCTGCCTTGGACATCTCCTCGGCATTAATGAATTTTTTGTCCTATTGAAGAGGTCCGCCAAGGTTAGCGGAGGCTTCTTCGCCAGAGAGAAAGCAAACCTAGAAGACTTCCGCACTCCATTCATTAGTGCCGCTAGGGCCACTAATTGATCAAGATCTTCGACCTCAAGAGCTTCTATGTCGAACCGTTGGATGAACTCTCTTAAGGGCTCGTCCGGCCTTTGACGAACACCTATTAGGTGTGCTAAGGCCTTCTTATATCTCTTGCTACTAGCAAAGTGACTGAGAAACTCCTGAGCCAGTTGCTTGAAAGAACCGAGTGGTGCAGCCGACGAGGAAAACCAACCCTTGCACTCTACCTTAGGGTGGCGGAGAAGGCTCGACATTTGATGGCGTCGTTCTCCCCATGAAGTATCATGAGAGCTTGGAAATTCTTAAGATGATCATGGGGGTTCGAGGTTCCATCGTAGTTCTCCATCTGAGGCATCTTAAAGTTCGGTGGGACTTCCTCTCTCATGATGTTCACAGTAAAAGGAGATTCCGTAGGAGCGAAGAGGTCAGAGCCCGGCCTCTTAACCTCATTCCAGACCGCCCCCAACCTTTGATCCATCTCTGCCAACTTCATTCGTAGGTTGTCTTGGCTATCTACTTCGATGACGATCGTGGCAGCTTTGCCACGTTCCTGATGTGGTCGGACCTTGGCTTCGTCATTCATTGCCCTGGACCCTTGGGCACGACTGATGTCTCTTTCGTTGTTGGACTCATTGGGTACGTCTTTCTCGATGAGTCCCTTCAACAGAAGTTTCAATTCCTGGAGAGCGACTTCCATCTTATTCATACGTTGGACATCGATGGGCTGGGCAACATTGCGCTAGTTTCCTAGGCTGTGCTTCTCCTCCATTGCCTCATCACATCGTGAAGGATGGGAGTTGTGGGTCTTGCCGCGACTAGGGTTAAGGTTAGGATTTACCTTTCGATCTTCACCACGGGTAGTATGACTGACATCGGTATTTTTTTCTCTTATGTGGTGCCATTGCTCAGAGTAGATCACCGGCCCCACGATGGGTGCCAATCTGATGAGGTCAGGAACCGGAATGGCCGGATTCGAGGTCTGGCGACGCTTGAGATTTCCGAGGTTGGTCGATCGTCGATATCAACCTGCATACGTGATATACTTTTTATCCTACCCTCACTAAACTGCCGTCAAAGACTAACTTAAGCATCGGAGGATCTACCGCTAGGGACGATCTCGGGGTTCTGTTTAGCATGTTGATACCGACGATCGACCAACCTCGGAAATCTCAAGCGTCGCTAGACCTCGGATCCGACCGTTCCGGTTCTTGACATCATCATATATATATAATTAGTAGATGTAATTGCTTAATAAATTGTTTATGAAATATTAATCTTTTATCTTTTAACTTTTTTTTTTAAGATAATTATTTTAAATACGAGTTTCATTATTTAAACAATAATTTTTATCCCCGGGCGTAACTTAGGTAAAGAAAATATATTAGAAATCTATGTGGAATTGTTGTTTACAAAGAACTCAACTAATCCAAATCTAACCAACATAATTAATCAATAAATAATTTATTTTTTAAATTTAATAAATGTGATATGTGTATCAAATTGATGATCGCGAAAAAATGAATAATTTGATATATTATGTATAAAAAACGGATTAGAAATAAAAATATTATTTGCAATTTACAAAATCGAAAACAAATTCATTACTTACCAGAATTAGCAAAATCTTACCAAATTATTGCTAAAAATTTAGGTGGGAAAAGAAAAATGACATAAAAATCCTCCATGTAGCTTATATATATATATGTTTTTTGTCCAATCATTCTTTGTTTTTCCCAAACTGGATATATGTTGTAAATTTATCAAAACTTTCTTTCTCAAAATCATACTTTCTCAACATATTGACATTTTCTCATATTTCCTTTCATAAGTTTATAATTTCTTGGCAAACATAACATAATTTTTATGTTGCATCATAGCATCTTCACATGTTATGAGATATGCATAAGCGATGGAGCAATTCGAATTCATAAAAATGTAACCTCTTTTTCGTGCTTTAAATTTCTAATAACAACTTTCAAAATTTCATTTTGCAGAATCATACTTTCTCTACATACTTACTTTTTTCCCCTGTCTCCTTCTATATCTCTTCATAGATTTCTCGGCAATCATTACGTAATCGTAATTTCCACCAACTTATTAAAATGCACAGGTGAGAACATTTCAAAATCATAGTAATGCAAATTCTTTCAATGCTTTAAAATTAATAATGACATACCTTGGAGTAGTGCAGGTCCATTAGCGTAATCTTGGCTCTCTCGCCCACTTCCATAAATTTTATAAAAGTATTTTATTAAATTTTAGTAAGATTGTTAATGCTTTGAAAATCTTTCTTTGAAAAGTTAGCATTAATTATCGGATGATAGTAATTGCTCTGATAGCACTATGTAGCACCCCGATTTCATATTTTGAGATCATGGTGCCACGGTGGAACAAGTTCATATATTCTTTTCTTTAAACTTTAAAACTATATAAGCAGAAGCATTTGTGATTCTGAAAATAGTCTTTATTCCAAAAAAACGAAAAATATAATTCCAAAATATATAGATATATGCAGAAGCGTATAATTATTACAGACGTAAAATATGATTTTTTTATAATCGTCATCATTATAAGAATTACGGGTCCTATGTGGAGTTGAAAGGAGCCCACGAGATCCGCAACAGCCCGTTGCAGGTCTCGTTCATCCTAAAATATTTGTAAGAGTATGAGTTTCGAAGAAACCCGTGGATAACTCGCAAGCAGTTATATTATGTAGGATAAATAAAGTCAATCACATAAACATTCATATATAGGTAATGCCCAACTATTATGGGATCCAATACCAAACCTAACTCATATAGGGTTAATTTCTGTGGCCCAACGTTTACGGGGTCCAACTCAACTTATACGGGGTTAATTTCTCAGGCCCAACTTTCACGGGGTCCAATCCAACTCATATGGGGTTAATTTCTCAAGCTCAACTTCCATGGGGTCCTTTACTTTTAAAATATGTATAGGAACGCAATATCAATTGAAATCAATATGCATTACACTATATAACTTTTCTTTTTCATGCTCAACTTCCATGGGGTCTTTACTTTTAAAATATGTATAGGAACGCAATATCAATTGAAATCAATATGCATTACACTATATAACTTTTCTTTTTCATACTCGACGGCAAAAATTAAGATATAACAATATAAATCTTGTCCACAGTATAACTGAAAGCTAACTTGCAATCCTCATTACCCACCTTTTTGCATTTTAGAAAGCGGAGTCGGGAAAATGTCCTTCACGTGCTCCCGAACTCAGTCCGCACACTTATCGAGTACCCTTTGTCACATATCGGGTTCCTTTTTATCTTTAATAAAATTTCTATTTTCAAATATTTTCTTAAGTATAGACGCTTTTCGAACTTTATTTTTTATTAAAAATCAAACGTGAAATAATTTTCAAATTGATTATATAACATGATAAACAACTTTATTTCACTCATATACAAATTTTGAAAATATAATTTATTTAATTAATAAATAATACACTTAATAATTAATATTTAAATATTTAATTAACCAATTAACAAATAATTTCACATAATACAAACTAAAATTGCATAACACATATCACGAAGATCACGACTTAATTAGCAGCATAATCATACAAGAAACAAAATATCTATTTACTATTCACAAAATATCTATTTATTATTCATAAATATTTATATACTAATTCATAAAAATATCTTCTTATTATTCATATTTCTAAAAAATAATAAAATTATCCATAATGTATATATATTTTTTTTTTCATGTATTCTAAATTTAGTTCCCGTATTTTAATTTATGGTTTTTTAAAGAAAATTAAATATCCTATGAATATTCATTTTCTATAAAAATTCACAAATTGATTTTCCTTGGAATAAAATTATAAAAAAATATTTTTTATACTTCTAATTACTTATATATCATAATCATATCAAAAAAATCAAAATAAAATCATTTCCTATTCTTTTCTTCTACAAATAGGCAAAAATATTAGGATTATTCCCTAAAATAATTATATATTTTTATTTTCTTACTCTTTAATGAGAGATATAGTAAAATCACACACACACACACACATATATATATATTAAAATATGACAATATATTAGTTATAAGAATAAATTACACATCTCTTACTTTTCTTGTATTTTGCATTATAATCCTATTATCTTTCATAATTAAAATTTTCAGTTTATAATTTTTTGAAAATAGAAACCCATTTAAAAAGCTTCTAAAATCTATATTTCACTCTTTAATTCCCTTTTAAAACTTTCAACTTCAAATATATCATGCATATAACTTATAATAATTATATAGGCGGAAAAAATAATATTTCCAGATGTTTTATTATTTTTCAATTTATCCAGTTTTTTTTTCAAAAAAACAGTTTATTAGTTTTAAAAATATTCTAAATCTTCTTTTTAATTTTTTAACTTCAAATATACCATATATATAAATTATCATATATATATATATATATATATCACATAAAAAAATTCTAGATTTTGATAACACGTTAATTATGCATGTAATTAGGTCGATTTATGATAGTAGTTTATTGGAATTATGTGCATATTTGGTCAAGAATTGGATAAAGTGCTATAAATTGGACCATTTAACGTGTTTGACTTGTTTTAAGGTATCTTTGAGTATTTTTAGGAGTAAAAGTCGTGATTTATGACTAAGGGACGAGAAAACAAGTCGAAGGGGCGTTTAAACAGGACAAAATTGGCGAAAACCGTTACAAACCGGCCAAAAACTAGCCAAGACCGGCCTAGACCGGCCCAGACCAGTCAAGAGGACAAACTAGAGCAGATATGACACGGCCGTGTCATATATACAACACGTCCGCGTCAAAAGTGGCCTAGAATATGGAAATCAACGCTGGAATACAACACGGCCGTGTTAGATATGCAACACGGCCGCATCAAAAAGTGTCTCGAAAGTGAAGTTTTCTGTCAGCTTGATACATCTCTAGTAGTTTAGCCATATCTTGAGATCTACACCTCCGATTGAGGTGCAATTGGTGTCGTTAGAAAGCTAATTAAAAGGGTTACAACTTTAACTGAAAGGGACAAATCACAAAAATGACCAGAAGACCCTAAAAAATGGCTTGAAAATCAGAACTGAAAACTCGCCTGAGCAAAACGGACGCGGCCGCTTCAAAAGGCCTACGCGGCTGTGTCAAAAGTCCTTTCCTATGAAAATTTTCTAATTTTAGTAGGATTTTGATCCTATCTTCCTAAAGATTCATCCCCAACTCTATAAAAAGGACCCCAAACTCAAGAATCTGTTGAAGAACATCAAGAACATCAAATTTACGCATCCGCTTAGACTCAGAAGAATATTTGGAGGACGAAGAAGACGAAGATCATCGAGACAGATTCCTCCGGGTTTAGTCGTTATTTCCTAGTTTAATCTTTCACAATGTTTTCCGTAGAATCTTGTATTAGGTTATTGCTAGGCATGAGTAGCTAAGCTATTTGTGTCCTAGGGTTAGAGAGTAGGGATTATTATGACAATGTTTTGATTTATTGATTCTGTTCTTTACATGTTTATCTCTATGTTTGTACTTATAACTGAATTTAGCTTGATCACCTAGATTTAGTAATTTAGTTTAGTAATTCCGCTTTGAGAGGAGGGAATCGTTCTCAGACTTATAACATAGAGTGCAGTACGTTGTCTATGACTGTGTAGGCCGTGGCTTAGGATCGTTTGGGAGTTATTAGCTTTAATTGACTCGAGAGGGTAATTAGCGTAATTAATCAACGGTCTAATCGCTTCGATAGAAGGGTTAGATTATTGTTGTGCCACCTAATAAACACTAGAATTGGTAAATCTATAGGTTAATCATATTCAACATTGAAGTAATATCCTGAAATCGAGGCCCTATGATACCCTTTCTCATTGATTGTTAGTTCTTTTTGTTTGCCAAGTGTTAACCCATAGCTAATTAAGTAATTAGCTGATAAGTATTGTAGTTAGTCAGAAGAAACCCTTTGCAATTTAGTATCTAGTTAGGACAATCCTAGATTATCGAGGTATCAGACTACCTAAAAATCTATTCCTTGTGGGATCGACCTTGACTGCCGCTACTACACCTACAACCATACACTTGCGGAACACTAGACTAGAAACCGACGTGTCAAGTTTTTTGCGCCGTTGCCGGGGAATAGGATTTAGTGCTTAGTTTTTATTTTGAAAAATAGGAGGAAACTAGACTAGATTTTATTTTTCGTAATTTTAATTTAATTTTCGTTTTTATTTTTGTTTAATTTTTGTGTTACGCGGTAGTTCTTGTTTTTGGTGTTTTCAGGCTTCACATGCACACCAGATCAAAAGGGAAAGAAACCCTTCTTCCTTTCGATCCAGAAATTGAAACGACAGCTCGTAGACACCAAACTAGAAGGAATTTTGCGTATGAGATGGAGAACCCACTTAAACAAGTAAACCAGGATGAAGTCTAAAATAGAGTACTAACAGCTTTGGCATGTTTGGATGATCGAGTCACTAATATACAGCAGCAGCTACCTCCATAAGGGCCATAGCTGCAACAACAGCACGACCCAATTCAGTTAGAACCAGCTGCAGGCGATGAAGATGATACTCCTATTAGTGGCTGCCTGAAGCCTAGTCCAAATCTTTTAGTGAAATCAACTCTTTAACACACAACACCAAGAAATCTGGAATTTGCACAAAGAACAATTTGAAATCACACATGCAGTTCGGCCAGAGTTGTGGCCGAATTGAACTTGCGCAGAACAGGAACTGAAAATGAATCAAACACCGATTTAACGTGGTTCGTTCAAGATGAACTACATCCACGGAGGCAAGGCACACCTCAATCCACTAAGAAATCCAATCAATTACAGAGAATACACTCAAGAATTGAAATGCCCAATTCTGTTGAGAAATTAGGGCACGAACGCTCAATCTAAAAATACTCTCTCTAATCTAAAGAACAGGGAAATTACTCAACGTAGTGATCTTCTCCTCAATGAGAGCTTTTCAATGATATATGGATTGAAGCTCGAATGCAACTGTACAGGAAGTTCTAACTGAAAGAAGTTGAGCTCAGCTACCGGACAAAAATGACGGTTTTCTTCGTCACAATTCTGCAACTGCTCCGTCACAAATGACGGTTATCTTCAACTGCCTCGAACCCGGTTCATTCTGAACAGCTTGTCTTCTTGATGCTAAAACCCGGTTCTTCACTCCCTGATTCCGGTTCCACATTCCCAACACACCATATTACAAAGTATAGCTCACTTGATGATATTGAACATCACCTCACAAAATCAGCAGGCAGGAGGAGTACAACCTCCAGCACTCAATGCCAACAGTTTCGAGCTGAAGCCTGCACTAATCAACATAGTGCAGCAAAACCAGTACGAGGGAAGTGCTTTAGAGGACCCGAATGCTCATCTGATAAAGTTTCATAGACTGGTAGGTACTATTAAGATAAACCATGTGCCGCATGAGAAGGTCAAATTGAGATTGTTTCCCTTTTCATTGAAAGATAGAGCCCTCCAATGGTTCAATTCATTAGAAGATATCACAAGCTGGGAAGACTTGAGTACTTCTTTTCTGTTGAAGTATTTTCCACCGAGCAAGATGCTCGACCTACATAATCAGATCAACCAATTCAAGCAATTGGAGAGCCATTCGGAGAAGCTTGGGAGCGATTCCGGGATCTTATCCGGAGTTGCCCTCAACATGGGTTTGATGTAAATTTTATAATGGTCTACTTGGTCTAACTAGAAATCAGGTAGATGCAGCTGCAGGTGGTAGTTTGATGGAAAAGTTGGTGAGGATGGCATTCTCAATCCTTGACGCTATGGCCAGAACAAGCTACCAATGGTCGAATGAGAGAAACATGCTAAGGAAAGTGGCAAATGTAATGAAAGTCGAGCCAGTCCATAATGAGCCAATTGAAAAGCTCACATCACACTTAACAGCTTTGACGAGTCAGGTAAATTTGCTAACTAGTCTGACGTTAGCACAACAGCCAGGGGGTCAGGAAGAAGTTAAAGACGTAAACTTTGTGAATCAATGAAACTTAAATAATTTCCAGAACAATCAGCCTAGGTACAATCAGTACCCTCAAAATCAGAACCATCAGAACTTCTAGTATGGTAACTCGCAGAATACACTTAATCCGCCACCCGGATTTACTGTTACGCGTGGGATGATTCATGATGGCACGAAGTCCACCCAAGAGGAGATTGTGCAGTCCTAGTTTGCTAAATATGATGAGAAACTAGCTCAGTTGGAGAGGAAAGTAGATGAAAAGTTTATTGAGCTAAACAAGCACATAACTGGATAGGGGGCTGACATCAAAAGGCTCGAGAACACATTGGTTCAGACTCAAGCAAGAATTGGTGAATTGTCATCAAACATGAGCCAATTGATAAAGATTGTAGGGGCTCAACACAAGCAGGGCCAATATCCGAGTGATACAGTGGTTAATCCGAGGAAGCACTGTAATGTTGTAAAGCCAGAGAAGAAAAAATATGTTGTGAACTCAAGTGAGGTTCAAGAAACCGAAACAGACGAACCAACATATGCGCCTCCACCGGCATATATACCTCCTCCCCCATTTCCTCAAGCATTGAATAGAAGGAAGATAGCTTCTAGTGGCGACAATGGTACTATGAGCACGAAGGACCATGAAGCGAAGAAATCAAGTGAAAAAGTAAAAAACATTGAGAGGAAGGAGGAAGTCAATACCATCATAGATAAGAAAGTTTCATCTCCTAGTCTTGATGAGTCTTTTGATTTTTATTTTAAAAATTCATTCTTTGCTAATCTTGATCCTTTAGAGCGATCTAGCACTACTGTTATGTTACAGGAGAGAGTCCAAGATAGGGGGTAACAAAGAAGGAAGAGATGCAACCCACCCAAGAGGAAACCAAGAAGAGGAAGGATGGAAAAGAGACAACGAAAAAGAAACTGAGAAGTCCCAAAAAGAGCGCAAACACAAGCATGAAACCAAAAAGAGCAACAAAAGCCAAAGATCCAGGGAGTTTTACTATTTCCTGCTCAATTGGTAGTCATGATTTTCACAATGTCATGTGCGATTTGGGGTCTAGCATAAATCTGATATTCCTTAAGCAGTATAGACAATTAGGATTAAGGGAGATTAAAAGATCCTTTACTAGAATCCAATTGGCTGATGGATCTTCATTAACGCCATTGGGAGTAGCGGAGGATGTAGTGGTGACAGTGCTGAATTTTGAATTCCCTAGTGATTTCTTAGTTATTGACATGAAAGGGAATGATGAATTTCCTTTTATCTTAGTACGACCTTTCTTGGCGACTAGCCAAGCACTTATAGATGTGCCTAAAGGGGAGTTAATTTTTCGTGTTCAAAACGAAACCATCACCCTCCCAATACATAAGTCGGGTCTAAGGGGTAGGCATAATTGTAACATTGTTTATACTACCCAAGCTGTTGTAGGAAATCCACACGCCCCAAATAGCTCTTTAATTGATCATAAAACATCCGACTCGGGGTGGCTAGAAAATGGTTGATAAGAGGAGGACGTCCGGCTGATGACGTAAAATAAAGGGCTTGTCGGGAGGCAACCTGATGTTTACCATTTTATTTTGATTTTATTTCAATTATTTCTTTAAGTTTTAAGTTTTTACTTGTGTTTTTAGTGTTTTATGTTTTTAGGAATCAACATAGACGAGTGTTGCAAGAAATAGGGGTCGAAGAGACGAAAAAACTCAAGCTAAAGTAGAAAGAAGCAACACGACCGTGTCGCACTATGGACACGGCCGCGTCAAAATCGAGACCAAAATAAAGATTTTATGTTCAATTGAACACGGCCTATCAAACCTTCAACACGGCCACGTTAGAAATTCATCCAATTTAAATGGTCCACTTTTAGTACCAGATTCGATAGAAGGCTTTATGCAGAGACAACAACAATAGATTCAGTAGGAGGCGATGACACAATTTCGGAGCCAGTATGGGTTTAAAAACCCCGCCGCCGCCACAATGATTTGTAAGTTAACACCAAGGCATACCACGTTTTTCTCCTCCAAACATTGGCTTTCTGCCAAGTTTGGGGGAGGGGGTGTACCGTGGGACGTCTTGGCAGTTATATTTATAGTTTTGCTGTTATTTCTCCTTTTGGTTGATCGGTCGGTTGATTTACTTGTTGTTTGATAATAGTGGTTAATAGTGGGTCCGTGAGCCCATTATGCTAATTTTTATTGCTTAGATTGGAGTTATTGGGTCTGTGAGCCCATTTATCTACTTTATTGGTGTTGTTGGGTCTGTGAACCCAAGTTTGATTACATTTCGTTTCCATGTTGAGTTTTAGGAGTCTAGAGTCTTATTAGTGTTTTAGGTTTTAGAGTCAGTAAGAATGAGATAAACCCAATAAGTTAAATAGGTAACAAGTGAAAAGAAAAAGAAAAAAATAGGGAAAGATGGATGGTGAGTAGTTATGATGAAATGATTTTGAAAGATTTTTTTTTTTTTTTTAAAAAGGCATATAATAGAGCATGAGAGGTGATTTGAGATGAAATTGAGCTTGAACTTAGAATATTCAATCAAAAATTAACCTTGTTAGAATTTGAGCCTATTGTACTCCTAAGTTTAAAGTAATATGATTTCTTTTGGTGTGATTTTGATTGGACATACGTATTAGTCTCTGGAACTTGCCTTGAGTCTTTACTGTGAATGTGTCAAGTATATTTTGTGATTTAGGAAATGATCTTAGGCAATTCTTGCTTTCAGCCTATTCTTAAGTCTTCAAAAAAATTACCCTTTGTACCAAAAGTTCACGTTTTATCCCTAGTTAGCCCTCTTGAGCTTTATAGCCTTATTCTTTCATAGCCTAACAATGTAAGCCGAAAACCTTTCGATTTAAGCCTTTGACCTTAAACTGGATTAATCAAGTAAGAGGGAGGAGGATTGGAAGGTAGTTGGGTGAAGAATTTTGGGAAGAAATGAGAAAACTAGTGGATATTCCAAAGATGAAGGGAAAATAAAAAGGGATAGGTGAAAAAAAAGGAAGAATAGCCTCTTCTAATCGAAAAAAAAAAAAGAAAAAAAAAAGGAAAAAGAAAAGGAAAAATGTGGAAAAAAAAAAGTTTGTTGTTGTTAGTATTCTTGAGGAGAGGCTAGGACATAAATGACTAACTGTGAATTTGAATAGAAAAACCGGGTAGTCCCAAGATGTGGTACCCACACAAATGAAAAGCACTTAAGTTGTAAGGTTTATTGAAGTTGAAGAAGTCATTTTTGTTGGGATGATTTGCTAAGATTTGAAGAGTGAGGTTGAGTGATTATATTGAGGGGTAGTCGGGTTAGAAGTAACTTGATTAGTCCAATAAATAGTCACTTTTATCCAAATATATCCCACCTTACCTTAAGCCCACATTACAACCAAGAGAAAGACTTTTTTGATCATTTTTCACACACATCGAGTACGAGGTCTAGTTTAGACGATTGGCAAGCATATGGTAGGCTTTGCATGTAATTCAATTTGACTGGAAATTATTTTAGCCTAAACACTTGAGAGATGAGTGAAACACTTACCCGGTGAGGGTTGAATAAGTCGAAAGTTCAAAGTCTCGAGATTAGTTGATTTTCGCGTTATCGCATATGCTCTAGTAAATTGTGTTGCCTAGTTGTTTTAAGAAAAATCAGTTTGAACTTGAATTCATCATCTAATCGCCCTAAACAAATGCATAATCACTTATATCCTTTGTGTCTTTTGTTATGTTGTTTGGGACGAACAACAGTTTAAGTTTGGGGGAGATTTATTTTTATAATTTTCGGATTTATCCAGTTTTTTTCGAAAAAACTGATATTAAATTTTAAAAATGTTTTAAATTCTCTTTTTTTAATTTTCCAAATTCAAATATACTATATATATATATATATATATTATTATATATATCACATAAAAAAATCAGACTTTTTTAAAAATAAAATTACATCAGCCCCTTTTCTCAAAAAAAAAATAGAAGAAAGTAAAATCGAGAAAAATATTATATCATATTTCGATCTTCCTTTTAATTTTCCAACCATAAATATTCCTTATAAACACTTTAATACATCCATTTACATTATAAAGTAATTTTTTTAATTTTACAAAACTTCGGTATTATAAGAACGTAAAAAGGTCATACCGAAAAATTAAAAATAGGGAAAGTTGTTATATCCCTCAACATATTCTCAACAAAAGAAAGCAACAAATACATTGAGGGCTGAGACCCTATTATACTGTTTACATAATAATATTTTAAGATAATATTTCTTCGATTTCCACGGAGGAAATATTTTTTTATTGCCATCCTACATGTTAAAGAAACATGATCCTTAGACTATATAGGCTCTAGGAAAATTAAAATCGAAGAAAGAAATGAAGAAGAAAGAAGAACATACACCGAAGCCATAGGTCCGACTAGGACTCAAGAACTAGGTCTTGAAATATTTCTACTACGACTAGAAACTAAGTACTACATTTGAGAGAAATTTGGGACAAAAGAAGTGAATTGGTAAGTTTTTTGAGTGAGAGGGGATTTGTATTTAGAAATAAAGTGAATAGTAAAGAGGTTACTATTCTAGATATTTTCTATATCCTACAATTTTTCCGTTTTAGAAATTCATTTCGTAAACGATGTGGTACTCGTTTTTATTTTTTTTTTCTTTTCTACCATCACACATACTATAATAGACGCCTAAAAGCATTTTTCTTTTTCGAGTAAAAAATATATCCGTAAATTTTTTTTATTTATAGCTGTATTCCGTAAATTATAAAAACGTACTTTTAAATTCTTCTTTTTGTAAATATCTCAAAGACCGTTTTAATCATTCCATTTTTTCAATTTTAACGCTTTTTTGAGACTAAAATTTTATCCGTAAATTTTCTGGTTTGCAATTGTATTCTAACAACTATATCAAACTCATTTTTAAACTTTTCTTTTTTCATTTATCTCAAGTATAGTTTTTAACCATTCCATTTTCTGAGTTTAAAATTTTATCCGTAAAATTTTTGTCTTATTATTGTATAATGTAAATAATCAAAACCTTATTTTTAATTTTTTCTTTTTCCAAATATCTTAAGCATAATTTTTTACCATTCCATCGACATAACTTTATTCTTTTTCGAGTCTGAAATTTTATCCGTAAATTTTCATTTCACAATTGTATCTTGAAAACTATCTAAAACTTATTTTCAATTTTTCCTTTTTACGAATATCTTAAATACTGACTTCGATCATTCCAATTTCCAGATTTCTTCCTTTTCTGAATCTGAAATTTTATCCGTAAAATTTATGTTTTATACATATATCTTGAAATCTATCCAAAACTTACCTTTAAATTTTTCTTTCTTGAAATACTTCAATCATAATTCCTGACAATTTCATCGAACCTAGTTTTACCCTTTTTCGAGTCTAAAATTATATCCGTAAATTCTGGGGTTTTAGAGATAATGTTATTTACTCGTTATAAACAAGACTTTAAATTTTATTTGTTTCATATATATTGAACCCGATAGTAAATATTTCTATTTCTTGAGTCTCACCTTTTTCTGAGTCGTAGGTTCAGATGAGTTAAGGCATCGTGATATCAGTCTTCCAATATAAAAATCACAAAAAGTATTTCGTTAGTCAAATATTTTAAAGAATGCATGATAGAATTTAAAAATATACCTTGAATATTTTCATACGGATCCAAAGGTTCCGGGTGTTAAAATTTCGAAGATGATTTGATAGCATGTGAATGCATAATTGGTCGATTTCTGCTTTTATTCATTATATTGTGACGGATGACGTGTTCGTGCTTGTTTAAAAGATATTTAGGTAATTTTATCCCAAAAAATCCTTTTGGACGAAGTTTGGAAAAGAAACAAGCAAAGATAGTAGGAAAAAATTAAGAAAAAAAAATTGAATCAAAGGTCCAACTCGATCGAGTCCATATTTGGACTCGATCAAGTCACTACTTCGAAGAGAAGCAAAGGTCTTTCTCGAGAGGACTGACTCGATCGAGTCCACATTTGGACTATTGAGTCACTACTTTGAAGAGAAGCAAGGGTCTTGCTCGAGAGGACTGACTTGGTCGAGTTCCTTATAGGACTTGATCGAGTCAATGTTTCATAAAATTACATGAAATTGGCCTTGAGGAACAACCCGTTCGAGTCGCATCAGTGACTTGGTCGAGTCAAAGTTTAGAGATTTTGAAGAAAATAGGCTGTGGAGTTTAACTCGGTCAAGTCAGGGAGTGACTCGATCGAGCTGAAGAATCGAGTTGTACAAGGAAAAGGTTATTTAGCGTCGACTCGTTTAAGTCACTTTTCTGATTTAGTCAAGTCAGTTATGGTGGTTCACGCATTTGTACGTGTTTCTGTCTATTTTCGACCTGTTTCAACCCCAATTAATCCCAAACTATAAATACAAGCTCCCAAGTCCGAGAAAACACACACTTTTATCATTGGAAAGCACTCAGAAGGTTGGATTGAAGAGCAAGGAATGCGAGAGACGAAGATCAAGATCCAGGTTTTGACTATTTTCGTCTTTATTTTTATTTGAACAAGATGTTTGTCTATGAATTATCTTGTCTTTTAATTATGATTATGGGTAACTAATCCTATTGTGTTCTAGGGTTACAAAGTAGGTTCTTATTGACTATGTTTTGATTTTATTTGTTTAATTCTAGACTCTAGTTTATTCTTTTATCTATATACTTGTTCTTGTTCGAATGACAGTATCAATTTGATCACTTGATATTTGTCTACAACTTTAATAATTCGGTGTCCAAGAGAAGATTTTTCTTAATAGACTTACGGCATATAGCATAGACATCGATAATTGTTCGAGGGGAGTGAGGTATTTATGTAGGCACTGATCTAGGGTCTTTTGAGAGTTGTTGAGTGGTAGTTAGCCAGAGAGGGTAATTATTCATAATTGATCTGCATGTTAGCATCATCCGAGAGAAGGGTTAAACAATAGTTTTGTCGCCTAATAAATGATAGAACTAGTTAAAAGTCTAGGTTAATAGGGTAATCAAACATATGAGATAATAACCGAAATCAAATCCCTAGAGTGCGTCTTTTATCTGATTGAACTTTTCGTGGTTACATGTTTCCTTTAATTGAGCAATTGTTTAATTCCTTTTGTTTAATATTTTTTACAATTTAGGTTTTAGATTACACAATCAAATCCTTTTATCGAGAGTCTAGATAGAGTAGACTTATTAAAATTAGGGTATTAAACTGAACGTAGGACACAGTCTCTGTGGGATCGACCTTGTTTGCCACTAGCTACACTAGCACCGTACACTTACTGTTTACTAGGTTAGAAAATAATGCATCGCGTAAAATGATCTCTTGCAGCTCTCTATCATTAAACGGACTGGTTTCCCTTATAACAAAAAAAGTATTCGGGAAATAATGTATTAAAATCGAGTACCCTAAGTAAACGATAATATATAAAACATACTCAAACTTCAACATTTATTGTAAAATCATACATGTGGGTAGGAATTAACACCTTCAATGATGAATATCTCATCCAATCATTCATCCTATACAACCTTCTTCCCGATTACCCTAGTTGGAGTGTGAAGTTTAACTAAACAGCTACCCTTATCATCTGTATGTGGCAATTGCACCCCCTTTCTCTTATTGTGGCTTCAAGTTGTGTGATGCACGTCTCCTTATCCTCTAACTTCTTATTCTCCCTTTCTAATCTTTCGATATGTTCGTCTTGCATAGTCTTCATCACTCCTCGCTTTCAAACTCACCATTCTTATTCAACCGTGCATATTTCCGCAAAATATCTCCATTCATGATTTTGTCATCAGTCAGCAGATGTTGTTGTTGCTAGCATTAATGGAATCAAGGAAATCCCACATTGAGAACGCATCAAATACACAACAGAGGAATCCCTAGAAAATATACATACAATTTCCTTGGTTAGACCCACGTATCCTTTGCGAGAAAGTTGGTGTAGGAATTTGTTTCCTTTATCCTCTTTCTTCAATCCTCGGTCAACTTCTAAAATATTAAAATGGGGCCATTTGTTAACATGTAAAATACTTTAAATCCCTCTGACATTCGACTAATCATGAATTCACTCCAATTTGACAGCAAAATTTTGTAGTCAATCGGTGGTTTCCTCAGCTTCTTAGGATTATTGTGTAGATTGATGAATTTCCAATAGAGAAAAGTTTTAAATTGACGCCATTTTTCGTCAGCTGACATCAGGCATCCAACCCCCACTTCGGATCAATATTGTAGTCCAACTACGCCGGATAATACAAAATATTACCACACGTGTAAACAAAAGTAAAACTTTTAACAACAGGAAATATAATAGTTTCAGTCTAGTTCAACAACTTACATTAGCTGACTCCCAGATCAAATCCTTCAACTATGTCGGTACTCTATTCCAAGTTTTGTAAGTGATATCATTCTTCACTAGAAAAAGGCCGCCAATGTGACTTTTCATTTCATTGGCAACATCTTCTTCAGGTTGCCCGAGATCATTTAATAACACATCATTCTAAATTCCCCGAGTTCTTCGAACAGCAAGTCAGTCCATGTGGCACACACCTCTCAGCAACCTGCTAGTATCTTTCGATTCAGGGCGGAGTTCTCGATAATACTTTCTCCAGAAACCTCCGACCAAAGCCTTATTTTAGGCTTCTTTGCTGTTTGCTGATTACATCCCCCATTTCTTTCTATCCCCACATGGTCGACGTCAGCACCTGCCAAATTATGGGGGATGCTCATGGTTTACGAGAACCTGTTAAAACTCAAAAGGGGAGGCTGAGAGGTATCACAGAGTTGTGATACCATAGTGTAAATGAACAAGGACATAAAACACAACATCAATTATTAGTTGTTGTCAGCATGAGTAAAAAGCACAGAGAGAAAATTCAGTGTGCAGCAGTTAATGATGAAATTAAGGATCAAAATATCAACATAATAAATAACATGTAAGATGCAATAGTCAACTATGTGCCTGTATTTTCAACCCATTTCCCATCGCAGTCTGCACAAACCCATGAAGGATCCTCTTCATCTTTCTCATCAACATCCATGGATGGAAATTCTTTAGGCAACCTCTGAAGTTGGATTGCAATGTCTCCCAACTCATCACCATACATGTACTCATGTTTCTCCCTACATTGAGTACGAACTATAACCGACCAAATGGGATCTTGAGGGTCTTTGATGTAAAAAACTTGCATTACTTAACTAGCCATGATAAATGGATCTGATCTAAATCTTACACTATTTAGTTTTACGAAAGTAAAACCTTGATCATCCTCTTTGATGCCATTATCCACCCAACTCCACTTGCCCAGTCAACATCAGTGTATCAGACTAGATTGGTGTTGGTATCCTTAGAGTATCAAATTCCCAAGTCAACCATACCTACAACATACCTTATGATTCGCTTCACAACCTTCAGATGAGAATCCTTGGAACAAGCTTGATAGCGAGCATGTAAACACACACTATACATGATATTAGGATGACTTGTTGTTAAATAAAGTAAACTACCAATCATGGATCGACAAAGTTAGGTCAACCTCCTCCCCAACATTGTCCTTACAAATTTTTTTACTAGATTAGGAGTTCTCATATGTTTAGCTCCATCTAAATTAGTTTTATTAGATTCCTAGCATAATTAATTTGTGACATGAAAATACCATCAGAAATTTTTTTTATCTATAAGCTTAGGAAAATGATAATTCACCTACCATCTCATCTCGAATGTGAAGATATAGCCTTCACAAACTCATCAAGAAGCGCTTGTGAAGTTGAACCAAACACTATGTCATCTACTCAGATTTGAGCAACAATAGTGGAAGTGTTTGTACGTTTAAAGAATAAGGTCTTATCAGCCTCTTCTCTAAAACATCCAAACTTAATGATAAATTATGTTAAGCGACCACACCAGGCTCGAGGTGCTTGTTTCAGACCGTATAGGGCATTTTTTAGCCTGTATATATGGTCTGATCTGGCAGGGTCCTCGAAGACTTTTGGTTGCTCAACATAAACTTCCTCATTTAACCATCCATTTAAGAATGCAACCTTGACATCCATTTGATGCAATGTGATTCCAATATGACGCGCAATTGGAAGGAGTAGTCGAATTGACTCAATTCTTGCTACGGGTATGAAGGTTTCATCGAAATCTACCACCTCAACTTGTGTATAGCCTTGGGCTCCTAGACGTGCGTTATTACGAATCATTTTCCCTGATTCATCAGTTATGTTTGTCAAGATCCATTTGGTACCAATGAATTTAGTATCTACGGGCCTAGGCACAAGATACCAAACATCATTTCGAGTGAACTGATCAAGTTCCTCGAGCATGACATTTATCCAAAAATGATCCTTAAGGCCTTCAACAACATTCTTAGGTTCAATTAACAAAAGAAAACAAGAAAGAAATACCTCATTGCATGTGGATGACATGCAAACCAACCCAACCATGTTTCTTGTGCACACACCTTCTCCAACATGACGATTACTTAAGACAAAGGATGATCATTTCTAACTCGAGCCGGTGGATCAAGACGACTAGTCACCTGAAGATTCGGATAAGGTTCATAATTATTTTCCTCACTGAGTTCGATTTGAGTCATGGAAGTTGGTCGAGGGGTTGAGTCTATCGCTGGACCAACTTCATTTTCTGTTTCGATCCCTCTAGGATTATCAATCAAATCCTCTATATCATCTCTTTCAGTCTTTCTTGTAGCATCAGCATAATCATCGAAGACAACACTAATAGATTCTTGGATGTTCCTAGTCTGAAAATTATAGATTCTAAATGCATGACCATTTGTGGCATAACCAAGAAATATACCTTTATCGTTTTAGGAATCAAATTTTGAAAGGTTTTCTCTATCATTCTAGATAAAACACACACGCCCAAATACGTGAAAGTAGTTAAGACCAGGCTTTCTACCCTTTAAAACCTCATAAGGAGTCATGGTAGTGCCTAGTATTAAGTACACACGATTAACAATATGGCAGGCAGTGTTTATTGCTTTGGCCCAAACATGCCTTGCAAGATTCTTTAACTGAGCATTACATGTGCCATTTCTTGCAAGGTGCAATTTTTCCTCTCAGTAATATAGTTTCCCTGAGAAGTTTTAGGAGATGAAAATTCTTGAAAGATACCCTTCCTTTCAGAAAATGGAGAAGGACGTGTTTTCGAATTCCTTTCCACGATCGGATCAAATGCGAGCAATGGTAGCACTATGCATGTTTTTAAATCTAGAAAATAAGATTTTAAACGTAGCAAAGACAATCGATTTTTCACCCAAGTAAAATGTGAGAAATCACCAACAATTACATATGAGTATCTCTTACCACCTAAAATTTCTACCTCAACAGGACCCATGAAATCCATGTGGAGTAGCTCAGTACAATGAGTTGTTATACCAGATTGATCTGGGTGTTAGACAACCTCATGACTAACCTGAGTTTGTTTGCCCTTTTAGCAATCGCCACACACAAAATTTTATTTCTTTTGAAGTACAGGGATGCCTTTTACAGCTTCAAACTTCACACGTCTCTCTAGGTTTCTAAAATTCACATGTCCTTTGGATGCCACAGAATTGTGTCATCAATTTGGGCTCAATTGCTCCTTAATTCACCAATGATGTAGTACTTGTCAACTAATCTTCGATCAGTCATAACATGAGTGTTTGATCCATAAAAGACATCGCACGAGCATCGGGTGAACTTGACTTGTAGATCATCATCACATAACTAACTAATGCTAATTAAGTTAACAAATAGTCCCTTCACATGCTACATGTTGTGTAGCTTTCGGAAAACAGGAACATTTAAAGTTCTCTTTCCAATAATATATCCACAGGATCCTCCTTCATAGGTCACACAAACTTCTTCACATGGCACGTAATCAACTACAAAAATTTTATTTCCCATCATGTGGTGAGAGTAGCCACTATCAAAGTACCACGAACCTGAGATGTTAATTCTTGAAGCACTAAATGCAACATTTCATGTTAAATCAGATTTACGAACCGACATCTGTTTTAGTGAAGAGTTAGATTTTGGACAAGCTAGTTATACTTGGGGTTGGGCAACTTGTGAGTCAACCCATTATCCTTTTTTACATCAGATTTCATCTTTCGACAAAAAAAAGTTTAATGCGACCAGGAATTATGTAGTAATAACATAAATTTTCATTTTCGTTTACCTTTTGATTGTATAGGTGACTTCGCAGATTCATCATCACAAGTTTTTTCACTTTCTCTTACAAAAGGAAGTTCACTACAACTTACAATGTTGGTTTCCCTAGACTTATTAACCCTAAACCAGTATAGTCATTTCTACTACGAGATAAGATTTCATCGAGTTTAGAAGTACTAGAGTTCCACCTTTTAAAGGTTTCAGATGCTTCTTTTAATTTGTCGTTTATAGTTCCAAGCTCAGCATCCTTTTTTGTTAGAAGTACCTCCAAACGTGTCATCATCTCAAGAAAGTTGTCATTCTCTTCATTCAGCTTGATTATGTCACGACTCTGTTGATTCCACTTTTTGAGAAGCTCAAAATAAACCACCTTCATTTCTTCAACCACTTTAATTGTTTCCTCATCAATCTCCCCTGCTGGTTCTTTTTCAACGGAAGTGTTGATACATAATAAGTTGTGAAAATAAGCCCCAGTTTGGATAAGTGCTGACTCAATTTCAGTGTCATCCATCAAGAAACAATCCTCCATGGTTGAAATCAAGGTTGTTTGATCTATTACAGCCTCAAGCTCCAGCTCGTCATCATCACTCAAGGAAACCCAGTTGGCTATGCTGTATTTGAGAAGGATATTGGCATATTCATTTGCATAATTTCCATACCCTTTGCATGCACGACATTAAACTGAATCCATACTCCTGGATTCATACCCTTGTTGATCTGAAAAAGCTCTTCAAATAAATGGGGTTGAAACTGGTGGTGTCCTCTTGGGTGGTGACTCCTTTTGAGTGGAAGTCCTTGGTTTTAGAAGATTTGTTCTTCAACTTCCTCGTAATTGAAATGATCTTGTGGGTAAGTAAGGCAACACCAGCTCCCTTACTTATCTCTTCTAGCTCCTCGTCATCTTTTTTCAAGGCTATGGATTCCTTGGAAGAGTCTCTATCTTCAATCCGCAAGGCAACATTCTTCCCTGTTTACAACCTCTTTTGATGATTCATACTCATCTCATAGGTTTGAAGAATGCTTATGAGAGTAGTGCGCTCCATTGAGGCAGTGTTGTGAGCTTCTTAAATGGCCGATACTTTAACATTAAAGCGATCGGGAAGAAACTGAATTGCTAAGGTTTTTGTTGCTAATGGAATCACTCGAGTCTAAGGCTTCATTAGTTATATCAAGAATCTAGTTGGAATAGCTTTGACTGGTCTCATTCTCCTCCATTTGTAGATTATGAAACTAATCCATGACCATCCTCAACTGAGACTCTTTTACATTATCATCACCTTCACAGTGACGTTGGAGAATATCCCAGGCATCTTTCATCAATTTACATGGTTTAATTAACCTGAACATATTCATGTCGACCGAGAGGGTGATTGCATTGAGAGCTCGTTCATTGAAGTTGGATGCTTCAACCTCTTCTCATGTCCATTGATCTTCAGGCTTTCTGAACCTTTCACCATCACGATTAATGTTCATGGATAGCTTCCGTCCTTCTACGAAAACTTTCCAGGCTCTCACATCAATCGACTTGGTATGAGAACTTAAACAGACATTCCAATAATCTTAATTAGACCATCCGAAATTGGTAGTCTCATAAGTATCCATTATGACAACACGCTATCAGGATCACGCACACTAAGCGAGGGCTCTGGTGCCAATTAAAAGTGTGTGTTGTCAAATAATAAGCGGATGTTGGTATGAGGGTTATCCAACCTAGAGTTAAACATAGTGGAAATATAAAAGACAATCACAGTATAAATTTTCCACAAGCCTTAAATCACTTGTGGCTGCCTTCAGGCGAAATAACTCACTATAAACTTGTGAATAAAAAAAACATTAAGAATGTGAATCGAGACAAACATTGATTCACACTTCACGAATCCTAATGTCCCAATGGACGAATAAACAATGCCTAGAGTACTAAATAACCTATCAAAAGCTATCTTAACAAGTATCACATGAAAAGAGATTCTAAATCGTGAGGATTCTAAATATTACTAAAACTGGACACTTCAGGTTGGATAGGAGGTTTACTAAACCCTCTAGATGACACAACAGCTAGATAGACTTGATATTTTTCTCGTATGATTGATTGTCTTATGTTAGTAGTTGAATTTATAGGTCAATGAGTAGCTTCGAGAGTACTCTTACATAACTGCCATTTCCTAAAACTATGGGAGATGGTGTAACTACCGAAAATTAGGATGGTTGAGCGAGGGAGACTCGGTCCAGCTTTGTTAAGGACCTGGTCCACACCTTTCTCTTCTCAACGGCCAAGACTAGGTCTTAAAATTCTTGTTTTATTGCACTCATGTCCCTACAACTTGTTAGCAATTCGACATCCAAAATAAACTACTGTTCGGTCTTAATTAAAAGAGATTATATCACAAAAAAACATGTATTTTGTATACAAGGCAAAACAACAAAGACAGAGGATTAAATAAGACTTTGAATACTCAAACTCTGACATATTCAAAGCCCAATTCAACCTATTTAAGCCCAATTAAAATCCTATGTCGAATTTCAAATATTTCAAGTCGCCTAAACCACTGATCACAAACAATGTAAGGTCATCGTCAGAAACAGGTTGGTCGATCAAGGCGAGTTCATCCGCCTTGGATTTGACATAATGCATGTATTCAGTGATGGAGCGGTCGGCAATAGTGATGCGATAGAGGTCACTTTTCAACTGGTTAACACGAGACCGGGACTTGTTGGCGAAAAGACGATTGAGAATAGCCCATGCAGCAGCCGACGAATTGGATGAGGAAACAAGAGGGAGAACCTCGGGCGAGAGCGATCCGAAAATCGCATCCAGGAGTAATTGATCCTGGCGGATCCAGGTGGTGACCGCTGATGTGTTAGAGCCGTCAGCGGCCAAAGACGGACATGCCAGTTTGCCATCGACATAGCAGACAAGATCAAGGCCGCGAAGAAGAGCAAGGAGATGTGCACGCCAAGAAGGGAAATTATTGTGGGAAAGCTTGATGGGGAGATGATGGTGTGCGGTAATGGGCACAATTGGAGGAACTGTTGTAGTAGCAGCAAGTGCGACGACAGGTGACATGGTGGTGGTGGTGGTGGTGTCGGAGGATTCAGGCGCCGTCATGGTATAAAAGGGTTAGGGTTGATAATAGGTCCTAGGTCGTACCTCTCTTGATACCATATAAAAGATATAAGAGATATAAGAGAAATTATTTCTATTGTATTGAATCCTACCTTTACATCTGATACATGCAGCAATATATATAGATACAGGAAAGATTTACAAGAATTTAAATATTCAAAACTTTAACTAATTCCACTAGAATAGGTGTTAAATGAGTTATCCTTAATAAGCTTAACAAGAATAGAGATGCGAGTGGCGGTGACAAATGAGGATGTCGTTGAGGGGGTAAGGGAAAAGGAGGATGAATGGTTCTTGTTTTTAGAGACGAAAAGACCGAAGTAGATGGGAGGGATTGAGCTTGATGAAATAAAGTGTGTGACAATGGAGAACAATAAGTGAGCAATAAGTGATAGTGGCATCACTATACTCCTATGAGGTGGCCAACAAAGTGAGTTGCATGTGGTGATGTGGGTAAGAGGTGGCAGCATGGAGGAGGGTGAAGTGGCAAGGGAAAATAGTTCCCTCCACCATCTCAACTTGGTGGCAAAGTTACGAATGGTCAAGGGGTATTTATTTCAGTCTTTATGGCTAGGAGGGTGTGTGAGTTTATTTTGTTCAATTAGGCTAGGTTAGGGTAGATTAGGGTGTTAATCTGGATGTATTCTAATAGATTTTGGTAAGGGTTTAATCTAATAAAAATGGTACACTAAAATCCTTACGTTGAAAGCGTATACCAACTTCGTCAAATAGTAAACTAATCTTCGAGTTGTATAATATATCATAACCTAATTATCTTCTATAAGACCTTGTAATCCAAGAATAGCACCTACGTCTTATCGTACTAAGTTACATGGCTCAGTTCTAATCGATTCAAGCCTAAATTTATTTCAAAACTTATAGGGGTTCTAAGGTAATCTAATTTTATAAAATAATCTAACCCATGCGGTACACGTGATCATGCATACATTTTAGGTCGCTTTAAATGTCGTTTTAATGATTTTTTCATGCATATTTGTATTATTGGGTCATTTAATATGTTGAGCTCGTTTCAGGACAAAACAGGTGAATTAAAGACCGAAAAACGAGTCTCGAAGAAGTCCGAAACGGAGAACGAGTCAAAGATGGAACAAGGGGGAAGAATTTCGAATGGACCATCGCGGCCGTGACTACAATCCAAAGGCCAAGTCACGGTTCGCGCCCTCGACTCTTGTTCACGGCCGCGACCGTGTCCACGAACCTAACCATGCCACAAGCAAAATGAAGGGTTCGCGACCGCGATCCGATACCCTATTTTTAATCATAAAACACGTTTTTTGCCAAATTGGAGCCCAACACTTTCTCCTCTATATATATAAGGTCATTTTCGATTTGGACCTAACCTAGAACCCATCCCCCACAAATATTCAGCCATTATTCAACATTGGAAGCAAAGGACTGGAAGGGGATTGAAGATCAAGATCATCAATCCTATCTTTTGGTTCTTTCTATCTTATTTTCATATTTCCTTGGATTTTCTCTTATTTTAGCTTTGTAATAGTTGTAATGGGTGGCTAGCTCCCTAGAATTCACTCTTGATCAATGTGGAACCTTGAGTCGAAGATATTTATGTGATTATTGCGGTTAATATTACCGATTGGATTATATTTTTTTTTAATGTTCTATGTTATTTGGGATTGTTGATTCACACTTATGAATTGAATGGTGGTTTGATCACTCATTTGGATATTTATTTGTGTGTTGATAGAATTGGAAATTACTATCCGTAATTGTAGGATTTTCAATTCTCGTGTAGAAAATAATAGATTTATTTTATTGGGGATAACATAGAGTTCGACCACTAAAACGGAGCTTGCGAATTTTATGTCGAATCTACTCCATTGTCTTGATTCTTAATGCACTTGACTATTGATTCTTAGAGAGCTTGTTTTAGGAATTGATAAGTTGAGTAGGATTAATTGAAGAGCTTGTTTTAATCAAGGGTGAATCGTTTTATTACTTGAAAACAAAAAACCGAAAAAATCATTCTATTTGTCTTTATTTATTTGAATTGTTAAATTGCTAAGTATTTTTAGAGTAATTGTTATTTAAGTTGCTTAATATAAATTTAGGTGTTAGTTGTGATTTTATTAAAATCCCCCAACTTCTTTATTGTTTTTCTAGCTTATTTACATTATATTGCTTGATCATAACAGTTTAATACATAAAGAAAAATTGTTCGACCGTTCCACGTGGGATCGATCCTTACTTGCTACTCTACTAATTAGAGTTGTAGGATAAGATTAAGTGTATATTTCTATTAACATAATTTGGTCGCTTGTCTTAGTGGGGTTTTGAACCCTATGTATATTCCCTTCCTCAAATTTTTACATTAACTTCATTAAGCAATATGTGAGTGTAGCAATGGTGCAAGTAATCACATGGTTCAATATGAACAAGCGAAAAGCATATATTCAAATATTAAATAAATCAGGGTACAAGTCATCAAATATACAAGCATATATTTTCATTTCAATTTATAACATTAGATTTTAAAATCATCACATATCTATTTACCATATAAATTCGAAACATAATTCATCACTTAAGCAAATAATTTGACGTTAATCATAACATGAGAAATATAATTAAGCACATAATCAACAATTCGAAACATAATTAAACAAGAACCACATAATTTGTCATTTATTTATTAGGTCGAAAAAGTCACTAGTCTTATTATACAGTTGTCCGTTTGATATCTAACATTTTACACTAATTCAATTATTATTTTTACTACTTTTTAGTCTTTATCAAATTCCACACCGAGATCGGTACGTACAAATTAAATATTCTTGCATGCTTAAGTAAATGGTCAGCGACACAAGCTTAATATAATTATATGACTATATTCTTGTTTAACTTGCTAAATGACATGCAATGACAATTTACATATCAAATTAATGTGCTATGCATGCTAAAACGTATTTCGGGGTGTTACAAAATGGGCTAAGACCAATAGAGGCCTTTAACCAACGACCGGATGGAGATATAGACGTGGTGGCGAGAAGAGGCTTGGTAGAGAAATCATTCTCCGTGTGGCCAATAAGGCCACAAAAAAATAACAGAAATTGGGGAGACGCTCATATTGAATGTAGCAGCGAAGGTTATGATTTTGAAAGGAGACTGTGACAACCCTTTTTAGAGGCTTGGTAATATCCACATCAAGACGAATTCGTAAAACATTCCCAATAAGAAGGCTATCCTGGTCATGTTCCACGTTCTGGAAAGTGCTAGTTGGTGCACCGATAATTTGCAAAATTGTAGTTCATCAGGGCAAGAGGAATACCGGTAACATGAATCCAGAAGGAATTTTATTTGTATTGTAGGCATGTAACCATAGACTTTGTGTCCGCTTATCTCTGCAACAACAAGTACCCATCACACTAGGAAGCACCCTTAATGGTCCTCCTTCAATTCGAAACTGAATAAAAATATATTATCTCCACTGATTTGATAGTTAACGTGCCTTCGGTCTTCCACATCGGTCAGAATTTTTCATCTAATTATTTACAGTAAACTGATAGGGGCCAAAAAGCTTGTCCAGGAGAGTGCACTCTCCATTAAACTGCGTAAAAAGGGTATCTGGGTCAAGTTGGATCGGCTTAGACTCTGATTCAGAAAGTGAGAGCTTGGGGTAGAGCGAATTCAATGATTCTACCATACTAATTCGGAAAGAAGCGGCGGAGGGGATTTTGAGGCGAGAGTTATGGTTTGGCAAGACGGAGAAGCATGAGACGACAAAAACCATTGAGCGATGCAGCTGGATGAAGGCAGCCCTGAAGTTAAACCTGCAAAACACTAAGAAGAAAAACACCATGAGAGATCAAGGGAAAAGATGGCAAAGTGGAAGGAGTAGACAACAAAACCCTAGAAAAACTACACATAAACACTACAAGAAAATCTGCTTTTAGCTAGAGGAAAGTTTGTGGTTAAAAGTTCAAAAACCATCACAAAAGACATTTAGTGATGGGAAATATACTATAACCGCCCCTAGCTACATCTTCCGCCACTAAAGGCAAATAGTGACGGGACAGTGGTCCGTCACTAAAAAGATGTATAATGACAGTCAATTCCCGTCACTAATTGCATTAATCCCCGTCACTAATATCTTAATTATAGACTAACTTAATAACTAAGTAACCCGTCACTAATAACACTAGTCATAGTAATATACCGTCCCTATAGAGTTTATATAGTGATTGTCAATTCCCGTCACTAATAACACCAATATACTCTTATTACAGAATAATATAGTAAATAACTAACCCGTCACTAAAGGTAACTTTTCCGTCATTATATCCAATAATTTCCGTCATTAGTGGTATGTTTTAGTGAGAAAGTACTTTCCTCACTAAATAAATAACTACCCCGTCACTAAAAAGTATTTACTATTTCGTCATAAATATATATATATATACTAGCAATACACACGTGCGTTGCACGTGATCACTATTTTTTTACTATTATCTAATAAAAAAGATAAATGTGAACATAAAATAATTATACTTTGTGTTGTGATATTTGTTAGTGAACTCAACTCCTAAACACACAACTAGACAGAATCTGGAATTCGCACAAAGATCAATCTGAAAAACACACACTCAGTTCGGCCAAAGTTATGGTCGAATTGAACTTACGCAACACAGGAACTGAAATTGAATCACACACAGTTTTTACGTGGTTCGTTCAAGATGAACTACATCCACGGAGGCAAGACACACCCCAATTCACTAAGAAATCCAATCAATTACAGAGAATACACCCAATAAACGAAATGCCCAATTCTGTTTACAAATTAGGGCAGAAACGTTCTATCTCAAAATACTCTCTCTAATCTAAGAAACAAGGAAATTGCTCGACGTAGTGACCTACTCCTTGATGAGAGCTTTTCAATGATATAAGAATTGGAGCTCGAATGTAACCGTACAGAAAGTTCTAACTGAATCAAGTTGAGCTCAGCTACCGGACAAAAACGACGGTTTTCTTCGTCACAAACTCTGAAACTAATCCGTCACAAATGACGGTTATCCTCAACTGCCACGAACCCGGCTCATTCTGAACAGCTTGACTTCTTGATGCTCAAACCCGGTTCAAACCTCCGGTTCTTCACTTCCTGATCCCGGTTCCACATTCCCAACACACCATATTACAAAGTATAGCTCACTTGATGAGATTGAACACCACCTCACAAATCTCCACCTCAATGAATCAAGTGTGCCTCTTCCTGCCTCATCACTGCCTTTCTGTTACTGCTCTTCATGACATTGCTCAAGCTGTAGCAAGCTCGAACAATGCTCCACTTTGTTCCCAGGTACACCCTTAGTAAGAAAATCAGCAGGGTTATGCAATGTGTGTACCTTCTTCACCTCCACAGAACCAGAATCAATGATATCTCTAGCAAAATGCAACCTAACATCAATGTGTTTTGACCTTTCATGAAATGCTTGGTGTTTCACAAGGTGTAGAGCACTTTGATTATCACAGTAATTGCCACACACTTCTGCTTGATATCCAAATCTCTCAAAATCCCTTTCAGCCAGATTGCTTCTTTGATAGCTTCAGTTAAGGAGATATATTCTGCTTCTGTTGTTGATAGTGCTACAACTGATTGTTGTACACTTCTCCAACTGATGGCTGTTCCAAATAAGGTAAACACAAATCCAGAAATAGATTTCCTTGTGTCTATGTTTGCTGCAAAATCAGAATCAGCAAACCCCTCCAATGCAACAGTACTTCCATCCACTCTCTTTTCAAACTTCAGTGACAAGTTCACTGATCCTTTCAAATACCTCATCACATGTTTCAAAGCTTCCCAATGCTCAACTCCTGGGTTTGACATGAACCTGCTTACTAAAGATACAGCATAGGCCAAGTCAGGTCTGCTACAAATCATTCCATACATAAGACTTCCAACTCCACTTGCATAAGGGATATTGCTCATATGTATGATTTCCTCTTCAGTTTTTGGGCATTGTTCTTTGGAGAGTTTCTTCTGTAGATTAACTGGAGTGGAGAGAGGTTTGGCTTCATGCATATGAAACCTCTCCAACACCTTCTGTAGATATTGCCTCTGAGATAACCAAAGCACTCCAGCTTCTCTGTTTCTTAGAATGTTCATGCCCAAAATCTTCTTGGCCTCTCCCAGATCTTTCATGTCAAATTCAGTGTTAAGTTTATCCTTCAACCATTGTACCCTCCTCTTGTTCCTGCTGGCAATTAGCATATCATCCACATACAATAGGAGGAAGACTTTATCTTGGTTTGAACCTTTGTTGAAGTAAACACAATTATCATAAAGACTTCTTACAAAGCCAACACTGATCATGAAGTCATTGAACCTCTTATTCCACTGTCTTGGACTTTGTTTGAGTCCATATAGTGACTTCTTCAGCAAACAAACTTTGTCTTCTTGTTCAGGAACAACAAAGCCTTCTGGCTGTTTCATATATATCTTCTCATTGAGTTCTCCATGTAAGAATGCTGTCTTTACATCCAGTTGTTGTAATTCCATGTCCTCTTGTGTAACTTTTGATAAAAGCAACCTGATTGAGCAATGCTTTACCACTGGAGAGAAAACTTCATTAAAATCAATTCCTTCTCTTTGTGTAAAGCCCCTAGCCACCAATCTTGCTTTAAACCTCACCTGTTTGGATCCTGCTGTCTCTAATTTCTTCTTGTATATCCATTTAGAGCTTACAAGTTTCTGACCTTTTGGTTTATCCACCGATGTCCAGGTCTCATTCTTTTCCAGGGACTCCATCTCTTCAATCATTGTCTGTATCCAGTGTTCACCTTCTTCACAGTCTAGTGCTTCTTTAAAACTACTAGGCTCTTGTGATTCCAGGTCTTCAGCAACACTCAAGGCATAGTAAACACTCCCTGCTTGACCATAGAAATCAGGTCTGTTGATTGTTCTTCTAGGCCTGTCCCTTCCAATGCTGTATTCTCTGACATTTTGTGAAGGTCCAGTTTGTTCTTCTTCTTCAGATGATGAATCACTATCTTGTAGATTTTCTTGTGGTTGAGGTGTGTGATTATCTTCAGCAGGATGCTCCACCTGAATTGATATCTCTTCTGTCTCTTTAGCACCATCAAATTCTTCCTTAGAGCCTGTAGAAGTGTAAGCCATCACATTCTCATTAAACTTTACATCTCTACTTGTGATTATCTTCTGATTTCCCTTCTCTAAACACCACAATCTGTAGCCCTTTATTCCATCCGGATATCCAAGAAATACACATCTTAGACCTCTTGCATCTAACTTGTCTTGCTTGACATGGACAAAAGCAAGACAGCCAAACACCCTTAAACCTTCATAACTTGGTTTCTGTCCACTCCACACCTCTTCAGGTGTTTTGAACCCAATCACTGATGAGGGTGACCTGTTAATGAGATAACATGCTGTAGCAATGGTTTCACCCCAAAATACCTTTGGCAACCCAGCATCCAACAGCATACACCTAACTCTTTCAAGGAGTGTCCTATTAAACCTCTCAGCAACTCCATTCTGTTGAGGATTCATTGGTACAGTCCTGTGTCTCTTGATTCCTCTTTCTTCACAGAAGTTTGTAAACTCAGTAGAGAGATATTCCAGTCCATTATCAGTCCTAAGGTGCTTCAGCTTCTTCCCTTTGACATTTTCCAGTTGAATCAACCATGTTTTAAACTTATGAAAAGCATCACTCTTATTCTTCATCAACATGATCCACACCTTTCTGCTGTAATCATCAATTAAGGACATGAAATACCTTGCACCACCATGAGACTCTGTCCTTGCAGGACCCCATATGTCAGAGTGAACATAATCTAATGGCTCTTGAGTTGTGTGAACACCCTTTCCATAGGGCAGCTTCTTGGATTTGCCCAAAGCACATTGATCACAGAACTCCAGATCTTGATTTCCCATATTTCCAATTACTCCACTTCTTGACAGTTCCTTCAACCCTTTCTCTCCTATGTGTCCAAGTCTCTTGTGCCATTTAACAAGCTCAGAACTGCTCAAGACCATATCTACACTCCCAACAACAGGTGAACAAATCAAGATAAACAACCCATTATGCTGTCTACCTTTTATCACCATTTTTCCATGTTTTGAGATATGCAAGAAGCCATCTACTGAGCTAAACTGACACCCACTAGTTACTAAAGAACCAAGAGATAGAAGATTTCTTTTAAGGCCAGGAACATATCTTACATTTGAGATGACTCTGACCACACCATCAAACATCCTTATGCTCACTGATCCAACTCCTTTGACCTTACATGATTGGTCATTTCCCAGGAGAACATTTCCACCATCTTCTCTTTTCAGTTCATCAAACCATGACTGGTGTGGACACATATGAAAGGAGCAGCCTATGTCCAAGACCCATTCCTTTACCATTCTTGATTCAGTAACATTTAATACCTCTGGAGGATCTTCTTGATGATCAATGGCAGCAGATTCTGCCCCTTGATTTCCACCTTTCTTATTTCTCTTAGGACAGTCCTTCTTCAGGTGACCAGGCTGCTTGCACTTGAAGCATTTCCTCTTCTCAACCCATTCATTCCCCTTCTTAGGATTAGAGTCTCCTGCCTTTGGATCCTTAGCATTCTGTCCCTTCTTGCCTTGCCAAGGTTTCTTGAATTTGACATTCAAACCTTCTCCAGATTGCATCATGCCTTTATCACCTTGAGTCTGGAAACATTTAGACCTCAGAGCCTTCACTATCCCATCATAAGATAGCTGCTCATCTCTCCCATACATCAAGGCATCCTTAAAGCTTTCCATGGATTTTGGAAGAATGTTTAACACCATCAATGCTTTGTCATCCTCCTCCAATTTCACATCCAGGTCTTCCAATTCTTCAACCATCTTAATGAACTCATCAAGCTGATCAGAAATTGCCTTATCTTCAGTGATCTTGAAGGCCAACATCTTCTGCTTCAGGAACAAGCTTGTTGGAAACTGACTTAGATTGATACAGATCTTCCAATCTCTTCCATGCTTCTGAGGAACTCTTGCATCTTGAGACCTCTCTCAAAGGTTTATCACCCAAACACAGAAAGATAAGACTGAGGGCCTTCTTATCCACTGATGCAAACTTGGGTTTCTCATTTTCTTCCCACGAATCCAGAGGTATCAATGCAAGATCAAGGCCATTGTGAACCAATACTGCATTCATCTTGATCTTCCACAGTGTGAAATCATTCCTTCCTGTAAACTTCTCAAAATCAATCTTCATACCAGCCATTCCTTCTCTTCTTCAAGCTGTGAGAGTTGATTCCCACATACGGCGCCACTTGTTAGTGAACTCAACTCCTAAACACACAACTAGACAGAATCTGGAATTCGCACAAAGATCAATCTGAAAAACACACACTCAGTTCGGCCAAAGTTATGGTCGAATTGAACTTACGCAACACAGGAACTGAAATTGAATCACACACAGTTTTTACGTGGTTCGTTCAAGATGAACTACATCCACGGAGGCAAGACACACCCCAATTCACTAAGAAATCCAATCAATTACAGAGAATACACCCAATAAACGAAATGCCCAATTCTGTTTACAAATTAGGGCAGCAATGTTCTATCTCAAAATACTCTCTCTAATCTAAGAAACAAGGAAATTGCTCGACGTAGTGACCTACTCCTTGATGAGAGCTTTTCAATGATATAAGAATTGGAGCTCGAATGTAACCGTACAGAAAGTTCTAACTGAATCAAGTTGAGCTCAGCTACCGGACAAAAACGACGGTTTTCTTCGTCACAAACTCTGAAACTAATCCGTCACAAATGACGGTTATCCTCAACTGCCACGAACCCGGCTCATTCTGAACAGCTTGACTTCTTGATGCTCAAACCCGGTTCAAACCTCCGGTTCTTCACTTCCTGATCCCGGTTCCACATTCCCAACACACCATATTACAAAGTATAGCTCACTTGATGAGATTGAACACCACCTCACAATATTGGTTGATCATTCTAATAAAATTAAATGTAGTTATTAATCATGATAATATATATACACAACTTCTTAGATTATTCAGTGCCAGAAAAAGAAAATGAAAAAAAAAAAATTAATCGATTTTACAAACACAATCCAAAATCAAATAAAAATTAAAAGTAATCATAAAAGAGAAAAAAAAGAGGTTAATAATCTTAGTTTAGCAAAACACGTTATACTAATGTTAAAAAATTCATAAAACCGACATTCCATGATATAATGTATTATTCTTACAAAATTTATATATATAAAGTTTGATATATTATAATTATTGTTTACTTCTCAATATAGATAGACTTCGCCATCATTATTATATTAGAAATAAAGTTATACAACTACTGAAAAACTGTATAAATTGAAGATATAGATTTTCATTGAACAAAAGATACAAACAGTGACGGAGCAAGGCTTTTTAGTCCGGGGGGGCCAATTATAATATTAAAATAAAATAATATATTAATTCTAAAAAAATATTATTTGTATAAAGTTAATAAAAATAAATATAGTTTACTACATTCACATACCTAGATAATCAACTATATAATAAAAAGATTGAAATGAATAATTCTTACTCAATCCTTTTAGCTAAAAATAAGAAATCAGTACTCCATAGTTTTAAATGTGGCTACTAATAATAGTAAAAAAAAGATGTAAAAACTCAATATAAAAAGATAAGTAATGAAACATTAATTATAAAGAAAAATTACATATAGTTTTCCGGGTACTTTTCCCTCTAAGTTTAATATATTACATTTAGTGTTTTTAGTAGAAATGCTCATAAAAATTATTTAGAAATAACTAATTCTATTTTCTAGAGGCTATGTTTATGTATTTGGTAATTGTGCGCGTAAGTTATGTATAAATACTAACGTAGCTAAATTTAAATAAGACATACTAATTTAATCTAATATAAAACCTAGTTATTTTTTAGGATGGGGTTTTTATTTTTATCTAAATAAAATAAATATTTTTAAATTACAAAAATACCCCTACAAAATTATTAAGATTTGAAGGGGGACCCAAGGACCCCGTTGGCCCCCCTCTGGCTCCGTCCTTGGATACAAAGACATTTGTCTTATTACATCATCAACTGACATCCATAAGTTCAGAATTTATTAGATACACACACGAATATTAGGCCTAACATACTTTCTCTATAATTTCTTAATTGATAATTCTAATTTGAACATACATTTGCAAAGAAAATCATTTGCATATTTCAATTATGCTTGATTATTTCTTCAATTCTACATTGAAACTTGAAAATCATGTGTGATTTAAAATGAAAATCCTAATGTAGTATATTTATAAGATAAATAATATTTTTTTTATAAAGGGTTGACTATATACATAATGTCTCATAAGCTTCAATCGAGATACATGCTACAATCTATATGTTAATATAATATATTTTTTTCAACATTTCAACTATTATTATGAATTTACTTTCCTGTTTAGTTTTAGTGAAATACTCCCAATTTTTCACACATTGCACATTCATTTAAAAATCTATAGATACATGTACTTAAACCATTCTGATTTTGTTTCTTCCATTTTATTTTTTATTTGGACTATACCATAATTTATTCCAGTGTAGTTCTTCTTTATTTTTATCTAATCTATGCTTGTAAGCTAATATTAACATTCACATTTTACTATCTTTATTTTTCTGCATGTTTAGATTTAATCATCTGATACTAATTCACATAGTACAATTTTTTTAACCATTCACATAGTACAACTTAGTTTATTATTTATTTATAGTTCTTATTTGTTTCTTTATTGTACCTTATAATTTTATATAGCGTACATTTCACCAGATATTATATATGTTTAAAATATATTTATGATATTTCTATCGATTTAATAATTTTCTTGAATGTTAGATTTTAAATATTTAAAATAATTAGGTGCAGTGCCCTCTAGCTACTTCTATTATGATTACAATAAAACTTTAATATAAAACAAATTTCATCTTAGAAAATTTTTAAATATAGAAGATTAAGAAAACTATTGAAGTCTAGCATTCTTGACTTTCACAAATGTGTGAGTGTAACGAAAATCTCAAGGGGGCCACGCTTTTGCAATTTGAAAGCATTTAACCTTGCCATGTTGTCTAAGCAAGCATAAGATCCTTTAGTTTCTCTATCCAGCCTCTTTGCCCGAATCATGCAGTCCAAGTACTACCCTTCAACGTATGTGTTACATGCTACGCTTGGTTCTCATCCTAGGTTTACATGACACTGTATTATGGCATGTCATCGTGTTACTCTTCTTGGTTGTCGACGGCTCATGGGCAATGGCCAGACAACAACCCCCTTCCATGACAGATGGGTTCCTTTGCCTCCTTATTTTCCCATCGGATCAGCTACATCAGGCCTCTCGCAAGATGCCTGAGTTAGTTCCATCATTGATTCAGATCTTGGACTCTGCAATGGGCTGTTAATTCGGGTCAATTTTGACCTATTGAATGCTGATGTGATTCTTACTATTCCTCTGAAAAATCACCATTCTTCGGATCGTTGGATGTGACATTATTTCCATTCTGGTAACTTTTCGGTTCGATCGTATATCATTTGATTATGGATTCTTCCGAATATTTTATTGGCACCTACTCCTTCCCGGTTATTAGCTATGGCACAAATTTTATTTGGATGAGAATTTGAAAGCTTAAATTATCAGCCCGTATCTCACATTTTCTTTGGAGATGCTGCTCTAATTCTTGTTATCGTCAAATGACTTAGCTCGTCGTCATCTTCATCATGAACCCCGTTGTTCTTTATGTTCACCACCTGATCACTCTTTAGTGCATCTCTTCTTCATAGGCCCCCTGTCCTCATCAATCTTGCAAGCAACTGGAATTTATGAAAATATCTTCCGATTTTGACAGCATATACATGACTTGTAGTTTCAAGAGATTTTACTCCTCGATAACTTAAATATAGCATAACACTTTGTTTTTCTTGCCCACTTAATCTGGTTTCAAAAAAATAAATTTTTCTTCTCTGATGTCAGTACATACTCACGAGTATTGCTTGAAACAACAACCCAGAGCTTGCAAGGTTTTCGGGATGCTAATTCCTTCCCTCAAACGTCACAACCCCACCATTTATCCCTTGCTTGTTCTTCCCTGGAATGTCATTGTTCATATATTTTTTATGGGGGTACATCATCTGCTCGTAATTAATGAAAGATGTTGTGAACACTGTATTAAATGACATATTATTGACAAAGATGTTATTAATTTTGTTTTGTACATGCTTGCTCATAATTCTTTGAGTCCTTCTGTTAGTAACACTTACATTGCGCATATTTAAAAAGTTAGAAAATCAAAGTTTATTACCAATTCCGTCCGATTAGTTTTGGAATGTCATTTATAAGTTAGCTTCTAAAGTGCTCTCTAATTGGTTACGACCTTGCATCCTTTTTATAATTTGAATCTCAGTCAGCTTTCATCCTGGGTCAGTTAATTACAGATAATATTCTTATCGCTTATGAAGTACACCATTGTATGAAGCTTAGGAAATCCGGGAAAGAGGGACTCGTGTCCATTAAGTTGGGAATGAGTAAAGTCTTTCACTGAGTTGAGTGGTCTTTCGTCTACATCGGGGAATTCAGCTTCCTTCATTAATGTATTAATTTTGGCTCACTCACGCTACGTCGGGGAATTCTTCAGGGGAATCCCCTCCCCTCTATTTGTGCTATAGTTTTTCTTGCATCTTACTAATTTCGCTATCAATCTCTACAAGAGTGTTTCAGGGCAATGTATTATGAGAAATCAGGGATTCTTTTTAGACCTAATACACAAGCTCAGATTTGTCACTCAATCTGCCAATTATTTAGAATTGCTGAAGTGGCTTCAAATGGTAGATATCTCGGTTTCTTTTTATTGTTGGACAGAATCAAGAATAGAGTTTTGCAGGCATTAAAGAATAGATTAGTAAGTGCCTTAATGGTTGGTAAGAGAAGATTAAACAAAACGGGTAAAGAAGCACATATTATATCTATTATTTAAGCAAGATCCACGTACACAATGTATTGTTTCCATTTGTCGAACCATGTTTATTATTGATGGGGGGGATAGCTCATCCACGAGGAAAAATTGTTGGAAGTCTTGGGACGTCCTCAAGCAAAATCTCAAGGTGGCCTAGACTTTTGCAATTTAAAAATATTTAACCTTGCCATGTTGCTTAAGCTAGCATGGCACCCTTTAGTTTCTACATCCAGCCTCTTTTCCTGAATCATGCAGTCCTAGTAAAACGTTTGTGTTACATGTTGCTCTTGGTTCTTGCCCCAGCTTTATATGGCACAGTATTATGGCAATCATCGTGTTATTCTTCTTGGTTGTCGCAGGCTCATGGGCAATATGGCGAGACAATAACACTCTTTCATGACATATGAGTTCCTTTGCCTCCCCGTTTTACCATCAGATCAGCTACATCAGACCTCCCGCAAGATGCCCAAGTTAGCTCCATCATTGATTATGATCTTGAACTCTGGAATGAGCTGTTAGTTCGTGCCAATTTTGACCTCTTGAATGCTGATTGATATTCCTCTAAAAAATTACCCTTCTCCGGATCGTTGGATGTTATATTATTCACATTGTAATAACTTTTCGGTCTGATCCACATATCATTTTATTATGGGTTCTTCCGAAGATCTTACTGGCACCCACTCCTTCCCGGTTAGTCCTATGGTCCGAACCTCATTTGGAGGAGAATTTCAAAGCTTATCAGCCTGTATCTTGCATTTTCTTTAGAGATGTTGCTCTCGTTCCTGCCATCGTCCAACAATTTAGCTCATCGTCATCTTCATTATAAACCCCGTTGTTCCTTATGTTCACCACTTGATCACTCTTTAATGCATCTCTTCTTCACGTGCCTCGTTTCCTCATTAATTTGGCAAGCAATTGAAATTTATGAAATTATCTTCCGATTCTAACAAAAACTACACTCTTGTATTTTCAAGATATTGTGCTCTTCGATAACTTAAATATAGCAGAATACTTTGTTGTCCTTGCCCACTTAATCTGGTTTCGATGAAATAAAATTGTCTTATGAGATGTTCGTACATACTTACAAGTATTGCTTGCAACAGCAACCCAGACCTTCCAAGATTTTCGGGATGCTAATTACTTCCCTTAAACATCATAGCGGCACCCTTGATTCATTGCTTATTCTTTCCCCAAATGCCATTATTCTTATATACTTTGATGCGGGTACATCATTTGCTGGTATTTATGCTTGCTCTAAGGATGCCCAATTTATAAATAGCAATGATCTGAAGTATACTAAAGTTCTTGCGCTTCGTGAGGTGGTTCGACTTACCTCTGATACTGGAGTTCCCAAGTTTTGTATTCTTGGAGATTCTAGCACTAACTATATTCACGTCGATAGGTGATGCGGACTGTGTCTATGCATGTATGCCTTTGTTATCTGATATTAGACATCTACTGTCTTCTTTCCATGGACAGAAATTGTATTGGATATGACGTAAAATAATATTTATAGTGCCAAAAGAATTGTTTGTCCCATGCACCACCTCTTTTATGTCAATTAGTGTTGACCGATTCAAGCAACCATTAATGAAATTACTTTATGTTTTAAAAACCTACAATGACTTGATATTTACAAATTATAGTGAAGTAACATGAGTATTCAGATATAAATTTTTTTATTATATTTAATATTTATGCATGATTATCATAACAAATTCGCTCACTATTTCCTTATTTTATTCAAGTATTTTAGACTTTGCATTTTTTTAATATGACCTTATAGCTTAAATTAACTTTTTGTCTATCTATGTAACTTTTTCATCTTCTTATTCTATAAAAATGATTTTTAATATGTAATCACATTATATGCAAGTATAAGAGCTTAAATTATGTTAGTTGTTCAGCTCAATTACATGAATTTGACATGTAAAAATATTATAGTATATATTTAATAAGAATAATTAAAATTAAAAGTATGTATTATAAAAGTTTTAAGATTATTCCGTAAAATTTATTATTTAAAAAAATTGACAGTATGAATAGTAAAAATATGATAGTTATGGATAAGATTGGAAAAAAATCAATAAATTCATTTTTTTCTTTATTCCATACCTTAAATAATAATATAATTTCGTACAATTGTTTAAAATATATGCAAATAACATATCACTGGAAAGGTCTTTAAATCTACTTTAATACGAAATTGATTTCATTTCAAAATTCAAAGTATTGAACGTGTAGAAGAAGGATAATTTAAGTATGTAATTTTTTAGGAGAAATTTTTAATATAAAAGGACTCTTACTTTTTATAATCAAGTAAGGAAAACATAATTTATTTAAATTACTTAACTACCCTTAAATTTAATACTTAATAAGGATATTATAGGCATCACAAAAAAAGACGAAACAAAAAACAGGACGAAACAATTCATACTTTTGTAGTAGTAAGAATAATAGATAGATATAAACACGCTTATATATATCTTATAATCAAATAAGGAAAACATAAATTATTTTAAACTACTTAACTAACCTTATTTTTAATCCTTAGTAAGGATATAATAGGCATCACAAGAAAAGACGAAACATTCATACTTTTATATTAGTAATAGATATTAGGCCCCCTATAAAATACTATACATTTTCCATTTATATACACAACAAGATACAATCGTAAAAGGCTGTACAAAATGCAAAGGCATCATCACTAATAAAATTTAAATACAAAATAATATATAAGAATTTGATCTAAAATTCATGTACAAAACGGACATTTCCGATCAAACTACTACAACCAAAAGCTGCCATAATACAGTGGAAATTTGCTTTCTGAAGTAACCTAATCTAGGAGTTTTTGCTCTGTGAAACCCCTACGCAAAACTTACGTTTTCAATGTAAATAATACAATCAAAAAGCAAATTAATTCATCTTCAAAATATGCTTTCCAGAATTTGTTCAAGATCAACACAACTGTGAATGAGCCAAAAGTTCTTCCACATGTTAAATCAAACAACGAAACCTACATGTTATTCTTTGTACTTAAAGTCACCATGAAAGTTGACCATAGAATCTATTTCCATTACTCTAATAAAATTTAAACAAACTAGACGAATGCAAAAAATGTAGAGAAAAAAATTAGAACGTGTGATGATTATATAAATTTAAGAAACAAAAAAAGGGGTGATCGGAAACTTAACAACCTTCTTTATGATACACATTGGGCAAGCAACAGAAAAAAAAAAAAGACAGCAGCTAGATTTCGAAAAAAATAAAAGGACAAGGCCAAATGCATTCTAGCCCCGAAAGTTTCTGAAGAGTTTACAGCTTACTAGTGGCTCTTTCTTCTCCTAAATAAATAGTATTTAAGTATATAAGAAGACCATCTGCCTCCCCACTTCCACTTGCCAAGGAATGGAGAGCAATTAGGCAGCTAACGCAAGATTCATCTAGCAACGTTAGCATAGTATCTCAAACCATGTATAGCAACACACACAGACCTGACATAGAAAATAATACACATGCTCATAATTTTGATTGAAACAGATGAAACTTACTAGTTAAGATATTATTTCTACTTATAACCAATTATTACCATCTTCCCTCAAGATAAGAGGTAAACTTACCAGAGTATCTGCCGAATTTTGAAATTCCTGCTCAAGTGATCTATTAGTTAATGTAGCATTCAAACTCATTCTTCTCTCTAAAACTAGAGGTCATAGCAGCAACAACACATGTGGTAGTTTCTTCTCGAGATGCCTCCCATTGTCGAAATTGTCCAGCTTCTTGTATAGTCTTCAGCTGCAATTTAACCGACAAGACCAAAGAACCTTTAGAAACCTATATGCAAAAACATGTTGGGAAATACATGTAAAAGGAAAAGCAAATTATCACCTTCATCGAATAAAAACACAAGATAAAGCTTCTTAAAATTAAGTCTACCACAAGTATCTGGGAGAATCCAATATTAATCATTAGTATATTATTAACCTTGAAGACTATAGTTTATGGAACAAGACAGAAGTCTTCCACTCATCCTATATGAGGATCATATCTATTATTGAGCACACTTTTGAATTGATAGGCAGAATTAACTCAAGAAACGAAAATAAAGTTGTAGCTATAACAATCAGAGAAACATGGATACGTGCTCCTACATCCCAACAATAAGCATCATATGTAGTTATACCGATCTGGTTCAGCCCCTTCACATCCCATCAGAACTATAATCCATCGAACGAAGAACAAAAGGAATGGCACAAGTTTTTAAAGTTCATCATATTGATTGTAATACTTGTGTAAATCATAGAAATAGTTCTCACACAAGTATGCCAATTGAGTAATAAATGAACTAAATGGTAATCGACACATCAATCTAATATTTAATATTCTAGACCATGAGTATCTTCATTAGTTTCATGCTCCGACTAATTAGCAATTTTGGCACCTATCTTCTGGTGTGAATGAACTTAAGTTCAGATTAGTCATTTCTTCACATGTTTCTCTTTTTTTTTTGTTTGAACACTTTTACTGCAACTTCGTGCACCAATACGAAAAATGATATCATATACTAACCTATCTAGCACCAATTCTAAAAACGATCTCATATACTGATATATCTATACTTTTGCAAAAATACTTGTACCGCAATCTTTCACCAATACAAAATTGAAGTTTTATGTGTCTGATTAGGCAAAAAAGTAGATACTGCCTTGAATAAAAGAAATGGTCTGCCTTGAAGTTTTATGTGTCTGGTTAAGCAAAGAAGTGGTGAACAAACCCAAAATGGAGAGTTAGCTAGCTAGTAAAAATTAGTATGTGATTATTGTAATCATATCATAAGAGCTATGTAAAAAGAACAATAGAAGCATATATAAAATGCTCTACTTTTTCATCAAAAGAAACATCAAAATTAAGTGTATGAACCAAAATTAATGTAATATTTCTCAACATTTAAATGACATCAAAGCATAAACAGAAGAAACCTATAAGAAACTGAGAGGCCCATGGCTTTTCAACAACCCTGCTTCAGAAGCAACAAAAGGAATTTCAAGAGATGATACAAACTCTACTGCCCATGCACTTCTTTCGAACAAAATAGGCTGCCATGCAGGATAATGTCCCATTAATGGCTAAAAAGTGAAATAACGAAACATTAAAGCAAATTGGCATATATAGAGGAAAATAGAGTGGCAATTTCTTATAAGTATGTCAACTATATTCTGAAAAAGATGTGCATACTTAATTTAAACTTAGAATCTCCCAAACCAGTCGTCAGTTTAACTCTTAAAAGCTTAAAATAGATATTAATATCAGGCAGAGGCTAAGAAAAGTTCAATTTGCCATGAATAATAACACCCCCTCCTTCCCCGCCCCACACATAAAATGATTTCCAACCAGGTTTAGTTTGGTGATTATGAGACAAGATAGAGAAGACAGAAACCCATATAATCATAATCAAATAAACTGCAAACTAAGAGAACATAAACCAAAATAAAGAAAGAAGAGATAGAGAACACTGAAACCAAGTTGAGAAGAAAAAGTTAAACTAAATTGCTAGAGAATCAAAATGTTTAGTCTATTAAGAGAAAAGGATACGTCAATAGGCACATTACAACTTAAAATATAGAGTTTCATTTAGTAAATGTGACAAAGAAAATGATTGGAAAGTAAGTACCTGAGCTTCCTACTGAAAAATCGCAACCTCAACGCATCTTTTACCATTAATTCTGCTCCAAGTTTAAGAGAAAGACATTATCTTAGAAATACAATGCCCACAAAAGAAATCTAACGAAGAACTTCACGTCACTGGAACAATTTACATCAAACTTACATTTGAGGCCCTTAAAAAATGCTTAATCATAACCATATCATGCACATCAACCATATGTGTGTGTATGGGGGAGGGGTAGGGGGTTATTCACATGAACTTAGATTACCAGGTAAACCATCGAGATATTGAAACAAAAACAAATGTCAGCCATCAGCATGAGCCCATTCATAACCATTTCAAGTGAAAAAAGACAAATCTTGTCGTAGATCCATCACTAATAACAAGCGCTTTGTCTTACGTGCTAGTTCCAGATGACTCAGAAGTCATAGCTTTGAACATATAAAACTGGATACACTAGAAACTAGATTAACTAGAGAACAGATTTCCTAGCAATACACAAGTCAAGAGATTGTCCTACAAACACTGAGTTGGTAATAAAAACTTAAAAACAAACCTTGATACGAATGACTAAATTCCAAAATATATATTCTAAAACTGGAATAAAACATACTATAAAAAGATAATATTCATAGGAGGGAGGGGCGAAAAAACAAGAAACCTATTAGAAAAACAATCATACCAGCAAATCATGTGGTTTAATGTCCCTATGACATACACCAATAACTTTATGCATATAATTTAGCACACAACATATCTACAAATTAAGATCAAACAACACATGAATCAGTTTAGGTTAAGAGAGATCAAGAAAAGCACTTAGTTGATCAAAAAGCTGAAAATAATTAGAATAAAAATGACTATATTTTTTCCGATGATTGAGTCGAGCAAGGTGACCCCCAATGGCTTCAAACTTGGTTTTGTTAGCTGAGTTGAGTTTAGGAGATGGCAAGAGGCTTGGACAAATTACCATTGCAACCAAATGGGGTTACAAAACTGGTGAAGTTTTTACTGTCAATAATGGAGGTTAGGCATATTGTCAAAAAAGCTTTTTACAGAAACCTATTGCAGAATCTTGGAGAACCCAAGAAGATGCAATTGGGGATGAGGGGTTTTTGGTCGGGGAAAGTAATGAGATTTGATCCTCTATTAAAGTTTGTTTGCTAGTAACTGCTCTATATCTATTCCTAGCATTTGTAGTACTCTTAGTCAATTTCTCAAACACATAAGCTGCAATCAACATAGTAGGAAATAAACCATGATTTTTTACCAGTCGTAACACATAAATCCATTTGAAAAAGGATGAAAAAATGAGGTTTAGCAAGAAAGAGCTAGCCTGGAATTACTAGTTATGTTAACTCTACAAATAGTTGTTGGACCAAGCCGGAAGAATGTACAGACTTTGCTCCTCTCCTCTATGTCTTCATACACCTAAAGCACATAAAACAAATTATATTAATAATAGAACAAGGAGACTCATGTACCAAAGATAATCCATAATAAATGAAATGAAGGAAAAAGAAAGAACATATCATTATGTAAAGTCTAGCATTGAAAATATAGATGTACAAGTGAATCATACTTAAAAACGAGATGCCAAAAATAATTTTACAACATTCATAACATGCTTCGCATCATCGGTGTTTGGATTGATTATCTTATACAACAATCTAGATGCCAAAAATAGAGGGGCAGAACATACTTAAAAACTGAAAATAAATAAATTCTGCCTGGAGAGGTTGCTCCTCCTGCATCATTTGCTTATCAGATACAAAATCCCATTGACTGGGGCCATCTAAACTAGTGGCATATTCTTTGTACTTGTCATGAAGTAAAAACAAAAAGTTAGCATCAGAATAACAAATGAACATTTCAGATAAGCTGGCAGGTGTTGCAACATATTGAATAACATTTAACCATGCAAAGTACTGAAGAAAACTCATCAATAATAGAATTAATAAACTTATTGAAACAATAATTCTAAATTCATCACTAAATGATCGATAGAACAAGTCTTCCACTACAAAGGGACAATTACAGGGGATATTACATACCACATGAACCATTTTATTTTCTTCCTCATCTCCTTGTTTTTCTTCTCATATTTTTTTATGCTTGTTGAGTAAGGGCTCAATCCCTATATATATATAAAATTACACAACATATAAAATTGTATACACATTACTTATAAACTCTGACTATGTTTCTTAACTCCGTATACTCTTTAAAAATATTTTCCTCCAGCAGAACATACAAATCTAATAAAACAAAATAAATTTCAGAATATATAAGTGCTAGGTAATTAAGAAAAGATGGCAACTTATACCAATAAATACTCAACCACAATACCTTCCTAGTTCACTAAAAAGGAAGTAGCAGATATTTTTCTAATTCTGATACATATTAGCAGAACCTCTCCAAAGCTTATAGATAAATCAATTCAAATCATTATCAACCGAAGAAATGGAATTAAACACTCTTGCACACCCTCGCACACATGCACACACTACACATACATATCACCAAGACAATTTAACCAATGCTTTGATCTGAAGCCAAATACCCATTAATCTAACCCACAATTTACTAATTCAGGGAGGGAAGAACACTCGATTTTCTCTCAACAAAGAGGAAATGAAGCATAAGCTACTAGGATTCAGTGTTATCTGCACGTAACACGAATATTATAGTCCGAAACTAGGGTTTAATTTAGAGAAGTGTTAAAGGTAAAAGGGGTTAGGAATTCTCCTTACCTCTTAACTGAGCGATTGATGGCTGTGAAGAAACACAGATGACGGGGGTAGAGGGAGATTCTGAAAAGTAAAAGCCTAAATCTAGGGTTAAACTAAGAGAAATAGTGAAGAGTGGAAAAAAGTGGAATTCTCCTTACGAGTTCATAAAACAAGTCACGGCGGCTGGGAGACATTAGCCGATGACGGGGATTAAGAATCGCGGAGTGATTCCAACAAGAGGTGGATAAGTCGAACATAGAGAGATAGAGCACAATGTGTTCATTTCCCTCTGGAGTAAAGCTTTTGATTATTTAGTTGTATTTTCTATTTTTATTTTTGATAAAAACCATGGAATTTAGGTGGGAAAGTTATCGCCCCATTTTCAACCCAATTAATGACGGTACAATTTTTTTTATTCAAACAAATTTTACATTTCCTCACTATATTTAAGTTTTTAATGAGTGTGTTATTTTACCCTCACTAAAGCTATCTCTATTGCACTTTTAGTGAGCGTTTTTTCTTACTCTCACTATTTTTTTGTGACTAAAAGTAGTTTTTCTTGTAGTGAAAGATAAGCGAGATGCAAGACGAAACCCTAGGCCGCAGGCTTTCTCGTATTTCCCGTTTTACCCATAAAGAGTGTTTAATTAAGAATGTAATTAATTGATTTGGTAAAGACATAACCTGCAAGATCTTGGATCGTGAATGACATCAGTCAACCAGGAGCATAATCATAATTTTTCATTCAAATTGATCCCAATTAAGAGACGGGGATTCCACCAATGGCAACATGAAAGGGGTAGAGAGTTTCATGCTGATAACATGTTGTAGGAGAAGCAAAAATAAACAAGAAAAAGGGAAGAGAGGCACATCAAATTATGGTTCTTTTATTTATCAAAGATCACCTTTATATAGGTGTCAAATGCAGGTTCCATAAATACATCAAAGATAGTAAATACCGATGTTGTGCATTGTCAATTATTTTTTACGAAGACACACTAATTGCATTTTTCATATTAGTATCATTTTTTTAAAAAAAAAAATTATATTGTTTATCATCAAATTCTTTCTTTTCTCTCAAAATATTTTTCTCTTGATATTTGTAAATCGGTATGAGCTAATAGACTGTGGATGGGTCTTCTTAAGCTCCTTAATTAATTATATTTAGCGGGGAATAATGTTGGTTGTTTATGATGCGGACCGCTTCCACAACGTATTGACCGGTTGAGAGGTCGGTTTTCTTAAGTAAAAAAAGATTATGTTTTGCTTTGTTTCGTGAATATGACATAAGCTCGCAGTACAATGATTCTCAATGCTCATTCAATCTTTCTTATAGTTTTCTTTCTCTATTTTCTGATACCCTATACAATGGGGGATGTTGGTGTATTTGTAATCTTTGGAAGCTGCTCTGGCATGAATCACACGTGTCCGCCAGGTGTCGTTGTCGGTGCCAGGTGGCCGGTGTCTACGTGGAACTTCCTTACCGAGTTGGAACATCATCCTGCCCATATGTTATCCTGACGTTATAATGATGATAGTGGTCAACGATCGCGATGTAAGGTTTCCGGGCGGAGAGCTGTAGTGAAGAGGCGGAGAGTTTGTGGGTGCTTGCTTGGCGGTCGAGGGCTCGACCGGTCGATTGACGGTCGATCTCATATGGGCCTGGTTTAAGGGTCTTTACCTCCGATCTTTGATTTATTTTGGGTTGGCATCCACAAGTGCCCCCTAAGTTTGCGGAGCGGAATGTATCCTGACGATCCCTTAACTTACGCGGTCTTCTTCTTTCTTTTTTTTTTTTCTTTTTTGGCAGGAAAACTGTCCTCATTTCGAATTCAAAATGAATATTTTATATTCCGTTTGCATCGTGGAGTGATTTAACGTTTAATCTCTTTTAAGCTCGACATTTCATGTCCACGCGTGTGCCCCATTCCCGGGCACGTGTCGAGCTATGAGTGGGCTTTTGCTGTGGTTGTATCCTGGCCATTCATCTTCTGTTTAATCTGGGCCGTTGATTTTGTTGAATTCTTTTTACGATAAATATGCTGAGGTTTTACTCTTCTATACTTCCTTCGTTTAAGAGTGATTTTTGCTGCTACTTTTTCATTTTGTTTGAAGAGAGACTGCGTTGGTTTCTTTCTTTTTAAGGTAATTCTCGTCTCTTTTTCCTGTTTATTCCATATGTCATCATCGAGTTCGGGTACTGTCTCATCTTCTCTTCATCCTACCGTCGAAATTGAATCTGAAGGCAGGGAGGAGAGGGAGGAGGAAATTTCTAGTTCAGGGGAGGAGGAAGAGGTTATTGGGGAAAGGGAAAAGTTTATAAGGGACTTGAGGGATATTGCCTATACAGAGGAAGACATTAGACTAGCATTGAATGGTAATGGTGCGGATGCTGCCCGCAGGGCGAATCAGTTGCTTGAAACATATTCGATTGCACCTGTTGACGAGGAGGAAGTGACGGCATTCGCTGTTGAGTTGGAAAAGAGTCTGGGTTTGGATTCTCGAACTAATGAGGGAGCCAAGTCCTCTTCTCGAGAGTCAGTGTGGGACAAGGGGTTGGATTTAAGTATTTATGTTGCGGGTCCCCCATTTTGGAGATATCCTAAAGATTTGGTGCTCGAGAGAGGTGTTCGCATTCCTGATTTTGATCTGGATTCAACACGACGACCACCGGTCAGGGCCTTCGACGAGCGAACGCAGTTTGGTGCAGGGGAATTTGTTAGTACGGTTACAGCGGAAGAATTATTTGACGTTGCTAGTTGCGCGGAGGTTCCTCGGAACATCCGATTCCATGTTCCAGATCCTACTGAAAGAGCTAATCAACCTCCAAGGGGATGCGTCGCTTTTACTCTATAGTCGTTGAAGGGAGGAGTTCGATTTCCGTTGCCTGCGATTTTGAGCTCGTACTTGAGATTCTGGGGGGTTGCCCCATCTCAGTTGGTCGTGAATGGTTGGCACATTCTTTGTGCCACTATTTGCCTTTTTCGGTCCAACGGTCTTGCTGCTCCTTCTCCTGAAGAGATGGGCAGCATATACAGCTTAGTGGAACGTGATCGATCTTTACCCGATTGGTATTACGTGACCCCACGTAGGGGGCAGAAACTGATCGGCCGTTTGAAGGATCCAGTGGTTGGTTGGAAGGAGAAGTGGTTCTTTGTGGGGGGCGATTGGGCATCACCAGCCCTGGTCGATCAAGGCGATCATTTTGATCGTATTATAATTCCTACTGATTACTCTTTATGTCGGGGTACGTTTTTATGCGTTTTGTTTATTTCTTAAATTTTATTGATCTTACTCCCCCCCCCCCCCTTCTGGTTTTGTAGATCACAGTCGGCCGGTGGTGCCATCGGTGGAGTTCAGGAGAACTTAAGGGAACTTCGTGCCAAGAACCAGAATAAACCTTTCGACGTCCTGGTCTATACTACCCAAAAGAAACTTCGTGACTGCGGGTTGTTGATAACTCCTCATCAAACTCTTCCTCCCGATCTTAGTAAGTGGACAAATTTTCTGGTGAATATTTGGAATACTTATTCTGTTATATATTGTATTTATTTATTTATTTTCAGGTTTTGAAATTTCTATTCCTATGGCGGGCGAACCTTTGAACGTCACTCCTCTTTCTGCGGTCGCCGGGGTCGATCATGGTAAGGTTGAAATGATGGCTGAACCTATTCCGCCTATTCCTTTTGAGGAGATGTCAGTGCAGGAGAGGCTGTTTTGGAGGGGAGAGATGAAGAAATGGAAGTAACATCTAGCCTCTCAGGGGATTGGGTCCTCGAGCCATACGAGCCAATCGCCTGTTGCTGCTGCTTCACAAGTCCCTCCATCTGCTGAAAAACCTATGCCTCCTGCCGAAACTGAGACGGTTCCGGAGGTATGTCTGAAGAGGAGATCTGTTGAAGATCTGTCCCGCTCTGCCCCCAAGCGATCTCGGTCCAAGATGGTAAATGGCTCTTCTCCTCCTCTTGACTCTTCCTATCTTGGTGGGATAGCAAGAAAGTGGCTATTCTGGAGAAACGTGGAATTGATGGTGAGAAACAACCTTCTTTCTCCGAAACTATCAACGGTCCCGCTCTCCCGACCGTTCATCTTTTGAGGCAATGCCCCCCTTTCTTCAGTCTGCTGCGAAGGTGCCCGCCAAATTTTGGTATAAGGACCTTTCTAAGATTGAGTCGACTCTAACATTTGGCGGTAAGTTAGATGCTGCCGCCGTTCATCTCAGACGATCTCTGAACTTTTTGATGTCGGCCCAGATTGAAGGGACTAGAGACCCTTTTTCTAACCCGGTCGTGGCTATAGCTCGCGAGTTATACAACTCGGAGCTAGCAAACGAAAGGCTGCCGAGGCTGAGGTGGCCCGTCTTAAGATTGAAAAGGACCAGGCTCTTGCTGAACTTGCTGCTTCGCAACTCCTGGTTGCTGAGGCCGTTGCTGGCAAGGTTGAAGCATCTTCCGCCAAGACCGAAGCCGAAAATGCTTTGAAGAAATATGAGGCAGAGATGGGCGGCAAAGATCGAAGAGGTTCGATTCTTCGAACGGTCTGAGAGTACTATTTGGGCTAATACTACCTTCGTCCAGGCTTACATGGGGGTGGCCAGAGATCTGTCTGGGCAAGGGGTCGATTTGTCAAGTCTCCGCAAGGATCTGGGTCGCTTTATTGCGAGGAACGCTCACCGGGAACATCTTGATGTTGATGATTGGGATTTGTTGGGTAGTCGCCCAACCGCAGAAGACCTTGCTCGTATTGAGATCGTCCCGTCATCTGACATTCCCAAGGAGACTTGATTTCTTTTTCGTCTTGTCATTTTGTTTTGTGTATTTTTTGTAATCATTTTGTTTGCAATATGTTACTCAATTCAGCTTTTCGTTTGATCGTCAATCTTATGTTTATATACTTATCTACACTTAGACTTTTCTACGTGTGTTTGTAGTCGGGTCCTCGTGCTCGCAAGTTTTTTTTTATTTGGCGCTCGTCCATAGATGAGTCTCTTTGTGCTCGTCCGTAGATGAGTCTTTTTGTGCTCGTCTGTAGACGAGTCTTTTTGGTTTTTAAGGATGAAAAAAAGATACTTCATTATTCATAAGTTCTTATTTACAAGATACTTTGTACACTAGGCTCCTTACTGATAATACTTCTTCAAATGTAAAGCGTTACAGGGATATGATAGTCTTTTTCTGTTTGGGTCTTCTAGTTCGTATGCTCCGTCCGCTACACATCGGATGACTTTGTAGGGTCCTTCCCAATTTGGAGCAAAACCTCCTGTTTGTGTCGAGAGATGGACTCTTTTTAACACCAGGCCGCTTACTTGAAACTTTCGGAGCTTTACTTGCTTGTTGTGGTATCTCTCCAAGCGACGCTTATATGTAATATTTCGGTTTTCGGCTTCTAACCTCTTTTCTTCTAGTAAATCCAGTTGTGTCTTTATTTTTTCGTCGTTGGTGTGGTCCTCGAAGTGTGTTATTCTTAGTGTTGGTGATCCAATCTCCACCGATATGACTGCTTCGGTGCCAAAGACTAGGCTAAAGGGCGTTTCTTCTGTTGACGATCTAGAAGTCGTTCGGTATGACCATAATACGCCCGGGAGTTCTTCTGCCCAATATCCTTTCTTTTCGGTTAAGCGAGTCTTTAGCGTATGCTTTAAGACTTTATTGACCGCTTCGACCTGTTCATTCGATTGCGGATGGTACGGTGTAGTGAAATGAGCTTTGATATTGAGACTGGAACAGAAGTCTCTGAAGAACTGGTTGTCGAACTGTTTCCCGTTATTAGTTACAAACGAAGCGGGGACCCCGAATCGGAAAATTATACTTTTCCATATAAAGTCCTCAACCTTTTTATGCGTGATTTTTGCCAAGGCTTCGGCCTCTGCCCACTTCGTAAAGTAATCAACTGCCACGATCGCATGTATGAAACCTGCCTTTGCCTTTGGGAACGGTCCGATGAGGTTAATTCCCCACTTGGAAAAAGGCCATGGGCTGCGGACTGATTGTATCAATTCCGGACGAAGCCGAGTGGAAGGGGCATATTTTTGGCATTGCAAGCATGATCTGGCATATTGGATAGCATCTTTTTTAAGTGTTGGCCAGAAGTAACCTTGCCTCTGAATTTTCTGTGCTAGGGCTTGCCCTCCAGTGTGATTCCCACACGCGCCCTCATGGACCTCTGCCATAACGTACGGCTGCTCTGACTCCGAAATACATTTTAATAGCAGCATCGCATACCCTCTTTTGTAGAGCGTTTCATCCACCAGAGTATATCGTGCCGATCGCACTCAGAGTTGATGGGCCTTCAGACGGTCTACCGGAAGCTCGTCGTGCCTCAGATACCTCTCTATAGGGACCATCCATCCATTTTGGTCTTCTTCTACCTGCATGGCTTCGTCTTGATGGATGAAAGGAGTCTCCGCCCGAAGAAAGATCAGGGATGTTAGGTTTTCAGTTCCCTCGGAGGTAGCCAATCGTGCGAGGGCGTCTGCCTGTGCGTTTCGGGTCCTTGGAATTTGTTGAAATTCAATTTTTGCGAAGTTTTCCGCTCTTTCTTGGACCATATTGAAGTATTTCTGCATTTTTTCTTCTTTCGCTTCATACTCTCCATTTATTTGATGTACAACTAGCTGGGAGTCATTATAAATGCGTACCTTGTTAATGCCCAGGGATCTGGCGGTGGTCATCCCGTATAAGATCGCTTCATATTCCGCTTCGTTGTTGGTAGCCTAAAAATGGAATCGTATAATGCAACTAAGGTATTGCTTCTGGGGACTAAGGAGCACTACCCCCGCCCCAAATCTCTGGGCGGTTGACAATCCGTCCACGTAGACATCCCATGTGTCTTCCTCGACCTTTTGTTCATCTATGGGTGGAGTGAATTCCAAGATGAAATCGGCTAAGGCTTGTCCCTTAATGGCCGTCCGCGGGGCATAGTGTATGTCGAACTGCCCGAGTTCGACTGCCCATTTTAACAACCTGCCTGACATGTCAGGTTTCTATAAAATTTGCCGTAAGGGATGATTTGTGAGTACCTTTATGGTGTGTTCATAGAAATATGGCCTTAATTTTCGTGCCGCGATCACCAACGCGTAAGCCAACTTTTCGACCCCTGTATACTGAACTTCCGCCTCATGTAAAGCTTGGCTTACATAGTAGACCGGTTGTTGTTGACTTCCTTCATTCCGGATGAGAACTGCACTTACCGTTTCACTTGATACAGTAAGGTACAGTTCGAGTGTCTCTCCCTCTTGGGCTTTAGACAGAAGCAGCGGTGACTGAAGAAACTCTTTCAACTTTTCCAGGGCTTGAGTACAGCGATCGTCCCAGAGGAATTCCCTTCCCTTCTTTATTGCCTGGAAGAATAGTTTGCATCTCTCCGAGGATTTTGATATGAATCGTGCTAAAGCTGCGACCTTCCCAGCCAAGGATTGTACGTCCTTAATCTTTCGAGGGGGGTGTAGGTCTAGGATCGCTTGGATTTTCCGTGGGTTTGCTTCTATGCCTCTTTGACTAACAATAAATCCTAAGAATTTTCCGGAGGATACTCCAAATGCGCACTTCTTTGGATTTAACTTCATCCGGAATTGCCTTAGGATTGCAAATGCTTCCGCTAGGTGGCAAATGTGATCTTCTTGGTGTCGACTCTTAACCAGCATATCGTCAACATAAACCTCCATTGTCTTACCAATTTGTTGTGCAAACATTTTATTCACTAACCTCTGATACGTTGCTCCTGCATTCTTTAGACCGAAAGGCATTTTTGTCCAGCAGAAGAGACCGCAGTCTGGATGCATTGGGATATGATACCCTGAAAACGCATCCATAAAATTCATGAGCTCATGTCCGGCGGTCGCATCCACCAACTGATCAATATGAGGAAGTGGGAAATTATCCTTCGGACATGCTTTGTTGAGGTCTGTAAAATTAATGCACATTCGCCACGTCAGATTAGGTTTTATCACCAAGACTGGATTGGCTATCCATTCTGGATAGACGACCTCCCTTACTAGCCCATTGGCCAACAACTTCTGAACCTCGCACTCGAGTGCATCATATTTTTCCGGGCTAAACCAGTGCCGCTTCTACCTAACTGGTCGAGCCTCTGGGTTTATGTTCAACCGATGTGTGATTATATTCGGGTCCACCCCGGGCATGTCCTCGTGGGACCATGCGAAGACATCTAGATTGTTTTGCAAAAATACAAGCAGGATTGTCCGTTCCGGTTCCTGTAGTTCAGCTCCGATGACAACTTCAATTTCTGGTCGATCGGGGTCGATCGAGACAGTGGTAAGCTCCTCCGCTGGTTCTGCCCCCTTCCGCTTGGGGACATTTTGGGGATCGAGATGTTCCCATTCCAAGTCTTCCAACCCTGGGAAGTTGGGTGGCGTTGGACGTCGTGGCTCGGTCTCCATGGATCTTGGTTCTACCACGTTCAGCTCATACAGCTAGATACTAGAAGTGTATTCGCGGGCATTCACTTGATTGCCTCTTACGGTGATCTCTCCATCGGACGTAGGATATTTTAAACGATAATGATAGATAGACACCGCTGCCTTGTACGCCATCAAACAGGGTCACCCCAGCATACAATTGTAGATCGAGGGTTGGTCTACAACTTTGAAAATTAAGTTATGAGACATACCTCGGTCGTTTTCTTCCAGACGGACCGGTAGCGTGATTTGCCCAATCGGGCGGACCGCACCTAAGCCAAAACCTCTGATCACCTCGGGACATGGTTCCAAGTAAGAATGGAGTTGTCCTAACCTTTTGAAAGTGTTGAGAAACAAAATATTTCCATAGCTTCCTGTATCCACCATCGTTCGATGGACCAAGGTGCCGTTGATCGTTGCCGCAATCACTAACGCGTCGTTATGGGGTAGGACTAACCCACTTGCATCTTCATTTGAAAAGTGTATATCCTGATTTGCGACCGCAAATTCCCTAATGATTCTATCATGCCCAAATTGTGCTTGCCTCATTATTGTGTCAATGTCAGGCTCCGAGTACCGACTGTGTGAGGGGCCGATTTGAACCGGTCCCAGACTAAAGGACCCCTGACCTTCCTCGTGGGGGTCTGATGCGGAAGTTGGAGTGTCATTCAAACGGAGGCTGTAGGCTGGCGGTCCGTTCTGATAACTATTTTGTGATGCGCGTAACTGCGATCTTCTTGCCCTTTTAATGTTCCGAGCGTAGGGATCAGTTATCTGTCCCATCATCAGGATTTCTTGGGAGGGTGTCTCTCCCGGATTTGTACCATTGTGTTGTGGTTGTGCGATTCTATCCGTCGGTGGTCTGATAGGCAGTCTTTCATCTGTCTGTTTTGGCGGGCCGTATCCGTCAACCTCTGTCTTTGGTTTCGGGCTGCTGGCTTTGGTGCAATAAAGCGATCCAGCTTTCCTCTTCATACAAGGCGTAGAGTTGTGATATTAGATCTCGGCACTCGTTCGTATTGTGTCCTGCGGACTCGTGATATTTACAATATTTTCGCCAGTTCAATTTTATGGGGTCCGCTTGAATCTTCCGCGGTTCTCTTAAGAGTCTTTGGCCTTTTATTTGGAGGAAGACTTCCTCCAGAGTTATTGAGAGGACTTTGTTTAGCTCATCTAACTGCTCACGATTTTCGATTGCCCGGGGGGTTCTTCCTTCTACGGTCGTCTTTCTTCTTTTCGCAATTGATTCGTCATTTTTCTACGGTACGTCCAGACTCTCTTTTGCTCCAATGTATTGGTCTGCCCTTACCATAAAGTCGGCGAACGACCTTGGCCCTTCAATTTGGGTGGACCACCAGAAGTGAGTATCCGTTCGTAGTCAGTGTATGGCGGCGATTAAAACCGCATCATCTGACATTCTTTCCGTTTCCAGTAGCAACTTATTGAATCGTTCCAAGTACTTACTTAATTTCTCGTCCTTCCCCTGGACGATCGTTGTCAATCTTTCTTTTGGCGCAGTTCGCGTTTTAAAGCTCATAAAGTTGGCTTTGAAAAGCTCCGTCAACTGTCCCCAACTTGAAATCGAATGTGCGGGTTGCGACTGAAACCAGCGTTGTGCGCGGTCCCCGAGGGTAGATTGGAACACTCAGCACAACGTGTTGTTGGTTGGTGACAGTAATTCCATGCAAAATAAGTATGTGTTCAAATGCGTGGATGGATCGGTTGCTCCATTATATGAGGTGATATTCAGCGGTCTTGCCTCGTTTGGGAGCTTGGCAGATAGGATTGGTAGAGTAAAAGGGGACTCTTGTCGGAGTGTCGATCCCTCGCTTAATGGCGAGGGATGCGCTTGTGACCGTCCTTCTAATAAGCTGAGACGATCTCCCAGCCTGTCGATTTCCTCATGTTCCTCTTCTCGTTGATCTTTCAGTTTTCCAGCGTTCAGTTTCTCAGCATGCCGGTCCTCCACGTTATGTCGTCACCAGTATGAGTTGTGGGGCCTTTGTTTCGCTGCGCGCTGGCTTTCGAGTCGTTCAAAGACTGTCCTCTGCGGTGATCTTGATTCCGCTGTTGTTGTCCCTCGATGTGATGCAATCTGCCCCCCTACTTCGCGGAAGCCTTTCTTTGGAGATCGCGGGAGGACTTGGTGGATGATGTGTGGTTCGGTTTTCCACTGGGGTGAGCGACCTGTATACCCTCTTTTCTTTCGGGTCTCGCGTTCTTACATTTGGTTGGGGTTCCGAAACCCCGGGCTGGTCGGCATTTTTGTGAATTCGTGACAGTTCGCCGGCATATGTTGCCCTCTCCTTTTGTATTTGTGCCAAATGCTCTGTTTTATCCGCGATGTCTCGAAGCAACTCGGCCTCCAGTGGATCAATGGGAGGGTTATCTAGGTGAGCTTGTGGCGGCTGTCGGGCCGATGTCACTTCAGGTGACTTCCTTTTATTTCGCCTAGACAGGGTATGGGACGAAGCGGATTCGTTCGCCATCGGAATACTTTTCTTGATTAAACGGAGGTTCAGGCCTCTCTCTCTAGCGCCAACTTGTGGATGAGTCTTCTTAAACTCCTTAATTAATTATATTTAGCGGGGAATAATGTTGGCTGTTTATGATATGGACCGCTTCCACAACGTGTTGACCGGTTGAGCGGTCGGTCTTGTTAAGTAAAAAGAGATTATGTTTTGCTTTGGATATCAAGTCTGGATATTTTTATAGATTGTTTTGTGAATATGACATAAGCTCGCAGTACAATGATTCTCAATGCTCATTCAATCTTTCTTACACTTTTCTTTCTCTATTTTCTGATACCCTATACAATGGGGGATGTTGAGGTATTTATAACCTTTGGAAGCTGCTCTCACATGACTGACACGTGTCCGCCAGGTGTCGTTGTCGGTGCCAGGTGGCCGGTATCTACGTGGAACTTCCTTACCGAGTTGGAACATCATCCTGACCATGTGTTATCCTGACGTTATAATGATGATATTGGTCAACGATCGCGATGTAAGGTTTCCGGGCGGAGAGCTAGCTGTAACGAAGAGGCGGAGAGTTTGTGGGTGCTTGCTTGGCGGTCGAGGGCTCAACCGGTCGGTTGACGGTCGATCTCATATGGGCCTCGTTTAAGGGTCTTTACCTCCGATCTTTGATTTATTTTGGGTTGGCATCCACATAGATCATAATTTCCACATTGTAACATCTTCTGCTTTGAACCGAGCCCAGACTTGTTTTTGGATATTGCTCTAAAATGCATTATACTTCATGGAAATTCATGTCCTTTCTTATGTATCATAGATCATTTCCTTAAACATCTTATATAAGACATATAAAATGAGTGAATTATTCACATCCTGTATTTACTAGGTAAGAGTCGTAATCATTGATCACAGAATGGTGGCACTAACTATAATTTAGTTAAATTACGAAAAGCATCTGCACACCGATTCTGGATTGTTCAAAACCGACAAAAGAGACAACTGTAGGCCGAAATAATATTAGCCCGTTATGGTCCCATAATAAAGCTCATCACTTTTCCACTGACAGCGCCTATTCCCATATTTATAAGAATTTCATGTTTTATAGCAGCTATATATCAGATTCTTCGGTTAATATGATATTTATTGTTTAACTTTTGCTGAATGATTACTGGTGACAGATCACCAAGCATGTGCAGTATATCACTGGTGTGGTTCTACTCTCTCCAGTGTGTTTTATTGCCAACTGTATCATTCTTTGCTTTTTTGGTTTTATTCTTTTTCTCTTTACTCTTTAATTACTGAATATAGATCTTTTGTTTTCCATAATTCATGGCGAGTGAGACTGTTTTACCTGATCATTCTGCACCTTGTGAGGTATGTTTTCTTGCTGCTTTTTTTCTTGATTTTCCGTATTTTATGTTGCTGATTGTTCATTTTTTTGTTTTTTTGGCTTAGTTTACTTGTTCATAACATATCGGACTGTTACCTTTTTGTATGGGAAATTGATGGTTTTAGTAAGTTTATAGTTCCAAATGACGAGATGGAATCAGGAGAAGAAGATTTTGTTGTTTCTTTTGCGGCTATACCGATTTATTATTTACAAAAAATCAGATGGACAATAAATCCTATCACCGGATTTTTCTCACTTGCTCTTTCGCTTATTGCATTAGAATTGGTGGATACAGTGATTTTTACTATATTTTTTTCCCTAAAAATGATAACTGTATTAATGAACTCCATTGAGATTACAATAGAATTCGATTAAATGAAAAATTTGAGATTTGAGAGATTAGTATTCTGACTCTGGAAGTCGTATGTATTTTTACGAGCATATCTAAAATCGAAGGTAGTTTGAAAAAATGATTATAATTAGATATTATGAAAAAAATTGTTTATATTTAAAAGTAGGTAGAATTTTGAGAATAAAATGATTTTGGCCAAATATACCAATAATATTCTCATACAAAACGATCAAGAGAAGTCATGGTTTTAGTTTTTTGTAATATACAATCACACTCTTAATTCTTTCTACAGACTCTCTACAGTCTCCATACAAAGATGAATTGAATGAAGTGTAATTGTAAGCGATTTTCCTAACTTGTCTTGGTTTTGGAATTTACTCGAACACCTGGGCTGCAGGAAGTTGAATCAGAGGTGAAGAAAATGGAAGGAGAAAAGTTTGGTCCTGATGTCAATTGTGATGAAAAGCCCAAAGAAGTCTCAGCTGAACCAAAAGTAGAAAAGAGTGAAGATAAACCAGTTGATCCTCCTCCTCCTCCTCCTCCATGTGAATCGAAAACTGAGGATGTTCAAATTTCTGATAAACCCACTGAAGAGGTCACCAAGGAAACTAATAAAAAGCCAGAGGAAACAGAGCAAGAATCGCCTGTTGATGTGACACTTCCTCAACCTCAGCCTGCTGAAGAAAGTAAGGTTGAGGATACCAAGTTGCAAGAGAAAGAGGAAACCTGTGTCCTAGAAGAAAAGCGTCCTGAAACTGAAGAAGTTGTCGAGGTTGACGCAGAAACTGAACCCTCGGAAGAAAAAACTGTTGTAGCTCAACACTTGCCTCAATGTGAAGAAAACCCAACTGAAGCACAGGAGAAAATAGACCAAAGTGTACAAGCTATTGAAGATAAACTCGTTGATGAGAAAATAGAGCAGAATGTACAAGTCACTGAAGCTGAATTGAAGGAGGTGAAGAAAGTTGATGAGAAAATAGAGCAAAATGTACAAGCTACTGAAGCTCAATTGGAGGAGGTGAAGCAAGTTGATGACAAAATAGAGCAAAATGTACAAGCTACTGAAGCTGAATTGGAAAAGGTGAAGCAAGTTGATGAGAATTTAGAGCAAAATGTACAAGCCACTGAAGCTAAATTGGAGGAGGTGAAGCAAGTTGATGAGAAAATAGAGCAAATTGTACAAGCCACTGAAACCAAACTAGAGGATGTGGAAAAACTTGATGAGAAAATAGAGCAAAATGTACAATCAACTGAAACCAAAGTAGAGGAGGTGGAAAAAGTTGATGAGAAAATAGAGCGAAATGTACAAGGCACTGAAGCCAAAGTGGAGGAGAAAATAGAGCAATACATAGAAGGCACTGAAGCCGCGAAAAAAGTTGATGAAAAAATAGAGCAAAATGTAGAAGCAACCGAAGGCGGGAAGGAAGAGGAAGAGGAGGAGAAACAAGTGTCTCAAGAGGATGTTCCGGTGAAGACTACTCAAAAGCCATCATTCGTGAAAATCATGAAGCAATCACTCGTCAAGGCAAAGAAAGCCATCATTGGAAAATCGCACACCTCTAAAACAGAATTCAAGGACGAGGGTCACAAATAGCATATTAAAGCTTATACAAGATCAGGTATGAATCAAATGAAGTGTGTTGTGTGGTTTGTTTTATGTCCAAGTTGTTTTTATGTCTCCATATTGGCTTGCCTGCATGATAGTTCTAGTGTTTGATGGTTTGTGTATTATTTGATGCAAAAATGTATTCAATTTATTGGTTGATTGGTGTAAATACGTACATGTCTGTTTCATATCTCAGTATTGAAACGATTTGAGTGGTGTAATGCATCATTGTTGATTTATTTAACAGTGCATTCTTTTCGTTGCTTTCCGTATCCAGATTTTATATGCTCCTCAAGTACACTATAATGCTACCTCTCTCTGGAAAACTAGCCATGTTTTATAAAACTACATTTTATTATTTTAAGAACGAGACATTGATTTCTATAATCATTTGTAATTTAAATAATAAAATACAAATAAAATGAGTACTAATATGTAGACAAATGTGCAAAATATCTAGGTTGGGGTAAGGGAAAGATAATGTGGGAGCAGAGAAAAGGTGGTGAAAGAACATACCACACAACACCTTTCCAAATAAAAACTTACAGCAAAATTCCAGTCGGAGAGATTTCTTATATGAATTATGTATTTAAATTCACGGGGAAAAGGGGAATACTGAAGAAAAATATAAACGTGCGAGGTAAATGGATTAGAATCATCTACTGTGGAGGGCGCACAACGGCAAGAAAATGCCCATCATATATTCATTTAATAAGTTTATAAGTGTAGCTATTTTGTGTTCCAATTAATGCTCTTTTATCCTTAAATTCATTGTATCTACCAACATTAAGTTCAAAGTTTCAATGAATTTCAAATTCTACAGTTATTGAGATTACTCCATATCGGATATTGGATTATGGAGTTCTGTAAGAGAATAAAGAAAAAGAAGAGTCTTCAGAAAGTGTTAATAGAGAAAGCCCCATAATTGAACGTCAGACAATCATTCCGAAGGAATTATTTTTAAAATTGTACACAGTTTGAAAGTGAAAAGCAGCTTAAGCATTTTATAAAGAGTATACAAAGATAGCAGAATTTGATGTTCCAAAGAATCACATTCATCGAGATATCAATGGGAGCGTGCGATAGGACGTTTTGTTGTTCATGCCAAGGGCAGGACATAAAGATAAAAGACTTGTTAAGTCTCAAAGCCCATAAACCAAAATAGGATGCGAAACAATGATGAATATTAATGGTCATTATAGTGGTACATACAAAGTTGTGAAATTCATTGCGGATCGTAAAGGTCATGATATTATGAGTCCAAGTAAGACTCATATGTTGAGGTCTCATAGAAGAATATCGGATTTACAAGCCTTAGAAACCATACAAGCAAATGACATAGATTGTTCCCAAATAGCTCCAAGAGCAGGCTTCAATTTGATGGCACCTGAACTGATATTTTTTCTGCTTCAATAGCACCATCAAACTCTTCCTAACTTCCAGCAGAGTGATATCCCATGACAGACTCATTGAACTTGACATCCCTGCTTATCATAAGCTTCTGATTCCCAGGTTCCAAACACCATAGCCTGTATCCTTTGATTCCTTCTGGATATCCTAAGAACACATATCTTTGTGCTCTTGGATCAAGTTTGTCTTGCTTAATATGAGCATAAGCAAGACATCCAAACACCTTTAAATCTGTATAGCTTGAAACTTTGCCACTCCATACTTCCTCTGGAGTTTTCAATCCTAAAGATGATGAAGGTGATCTGTTGATTATATAACCTACTCTATTGATTGTTTCTCCCCAGAAAACCTTTGGCAATCCAGCATCAATCAACATGCACCTCTCTGTTTCAAGTATTGTCCTGTTGAATCTTTCTGCAACATCATTCTGTTGAGGATTCATTGGGACTGTTCTGTGTCTGGTGATTCCTCTTGCTTCACAGAATTCATTAAACTCAGCAGATAAATACTCTAATCCATTGTCTGTTCTTAAATGCTTGAGTTTCTTACCCCTTAAATTTTGCATCTGAATAAGCCATGTTTTGAACTTGGTGAATGCATCACTTTTGTTCTTTAATAACAGACATGAAGTACCTTCCTCCTCCATGTGTTTCAGTTCTAGATGGTCCCCATATATCTGAGTGTACATAGTCCAATGGTTACTGAGTAGTGTGAATCCCTTTAGCATAAGGCAGTTTCTATGATTTGTCTAATGCACATTTATCACAGAACTCAAGGGTTTGACTTCCAATCTCTCCAATTAAACCTTTCTTGGATAATTCCTTCAGACCTTTTCCCCCAATATGCCCTAACCTCTTATACCACAGTATTAGTTCATTCTTCCCAAAAATACTACCCACACAACCAACAACAGGTTTTCCAATCAAAATTAAGAAACCATTATGTTTTTTTTTCCTTTGATTACCAGTTTGTCTCCCTTAGTTATGTGTAAGTGTCCATCAACATACTTGAATTCACATCCAGTGGCAGTAAGAGATCCTAGGGAAAGTAAATTCCTTTTTAGACAAGGACATACCTTACATTTGTGATGGTTCTGGTAATTCCATCAAACATGGTAATGTTTACTGAGCCAGTGCCTTGTACTCTGCAGGACTGATCATTTCCCAGCAAAACACATCCTCCATCTTCTTTCTTGAGATTCTGAAACCAGTCTTCATGAGAACACATATGGAAGGAGCATCCAGTGTCAAGAACCCACTCCTTCTCCATCTTTGACTCAGTGATATTCAGAACTTCTAGTGTGTCTTCTTCCTTTTCAACAGCAGCAACTTCAGCACTTGGTCCTTCCTTCTTCTTCTTCTTCTTTTGGGGATAGTTCTTCTTTAGGTGTCCAACATGTTTGCAGTTGAAACACTTCCTTTTCTCTATCCAATCTCCAGGTTTCTTGAAGTTGTTATTTCCCTCATTAGAGTCTTTGAACCCTTGACCCTTCTTCTTCTGATTGTTTCTATTGAACTTAATGTTCAAACTTTCACCAGATTGGTTCATTTTCTTGTCTCCTTGATTCTGTAGACATTTCGTCTTCAAAGCAGTAATAATTGAGTCATAGCTCAGCTTATCTTGCCTCCCAAACATAAGAGTGTCTTTGAAACTTTCCATGGATCTTGGTAAAGCATTCAGCACCATCAAAACCTTGTCATCATCTTCAATTTTAACCCCAAGATCCTCCAGTTCATCAAGAAGCTTTTTAAACTCATCTAATTGATCAGAGATTACCTTTTCATCCACCATTTTGAAGGCCAATAGTTTCTGCTTGAGGAATAGTTTGTTTGAAACTGACTTGGACTGGTACAGCCCTTCCAGTTTTGCCTAGGCTTCCATCGCAGTTATGCACCTAGAAATCTCTCTCAGTCGTTTATCACCAAGACACAAGACGATCATACTCAAAGCCTTCTGATTTATCTCCCCAAACTTGGGTTTCTCAGCCTCTCCCCATTCATCCACAGGTTTCAGAGCATTTGAAAGCCCATTCTGGATCAAGATGGTATTCGTTTTGATTTTCCACAGAGCAAAATCATTCTTGTCGGAGAACTTATCCAAATCCATCTTCATTCCTGCCATAATTCCTTCTTCTTCTTCTTCTTCTTCAGGTGTGAGTGTGGTTTCCCACAGACGACGCCACTTGTTGGATAATCACTTCACATACAATCACCAAGAAGACGTTCGGACACTCAACTCACATAATTGAACGAACAAACAATAAATGTTCATACGGGAACAAACCTAGAACAACCGAACAAGTAAGAACGCAGAAAATAAAGAACAAATCACTCCAAAACGTTTTACGTAGTTGAATCCAAAAGGATTTACATCCACGGAGGCTCTACACACCTCAATACACTACATCAAAGTAGAAAATACAAGAATTATCCAGAAACTGGAAAAGCCCTAATTCTGAATCCGAATTTGGCTCAAGAACTCTAGCAATCTAATTCTCTTTCCACTATTTGCATAAGCATTAGACTTAGTTTTTCGATCTTATCTGGACATCATGGGCAGATTTTCCAACATCACTGCCTTTTTTAGTGATAGTAAGTTTTTCCACTTGAAGTGAATAATCAAGATCCAAAACACCAAGGTGAAATTGAACTTGTTCACACAAATCAGAATAGTTTAGCCTATTAAACGTTTGAATAGATGTATCATTCGAATGAAGAACAACATAAATAGGCACCACAAGGATTTATATAATTATTCACATTAATGATTTCAGTAACTTAAAGACAGAGTTACAATTAATAATCTATAAATGTATATTGATGTTCTCCTAGTGATACAACAATATGTAGTCTTATTCATAATGGTCCTCACAATAATATGATAATTGAATACACTTACTGAACTATTTTGTCATCTTTGGATATAAAAACAGTAAATATAATACATCATTTATCACATTACATTCATAATTTATAAGAACTAACAATCCACTTTAGGTGATCTTTAATTGTCTTATAAATATGTATTTAGATTAACCATAGACTTTAAGGATTAATTTAATCGATAGCATTACCGAATATTCGTTATATAACTTAAAATATCTTAGAAATTCTGGTTAGATCGCTTTTGTGATTAACAGACCAACATTAATTAAATTTAAATCATATAATACTAATCGTCATTAAGGCTTGAATTTTTCATTAGAGTCAAACACACAATTTTAGTTTAATCAAACATGATATTACTCAAACTGTATAGACCCAGAACAACATAATATTAAAGAACATTTTTTAAGGTCATGAAAAATGAGAATCACTCATTAGCATACATGTAACCACCAATCATAATATGTGGTTAAAATAAAATAAGTGCATAATGACTCTGATAAATAACATGAGTAGCACGATAATATGGTAGAATACATTAATGAGTAATTTCACTATTAATTACGTCGCGACTATGTAGTAACATCAGCAAAATCACCTTAGATGTCAATTAAATATGTTGATTTGAATTTTACGCCGAAATCTCTCATGTTGGTTGGCTAACATATTAATCTTTTAATTTTGGCTACGGTGACAGAAAAATCACCGAAGCAAATAACAATCATAATTAATACTTATGTATAAATACATCACCAATTCACCATGTTAAGATAAATTTAAAAAGAAACCTCAACTTCAATTCAGCCAAAACACTCTCACATCACAGCGGTAATAGGTGCAGTAAACCATAGTCCCAATCAACCTATTCTACTAAAAAAAGGTTGCACAGAAAATAGAAAAAGACGCATGTCGCTTCCACAATTTTTCGCCAAATTTTGAATTTATTTTAATAATTAAAAAAATATTCTTAAATACGTAGAGAGCCCTTAAAGAAGGAGAGCATCCACCTTCTTTTGGGGGTTCTCCTCCAATCATTTTTTTCCTTTTTATTTTTTCTTTTCTTTTTTTTATCTTTTGCCTTCGAAATTTAAAAGTTTTTTAACTTTTTCGCCTCAACTTGATTTTTCATAAGAAATATATCAAATTATTTCTCTTTTGACGATCTTCGATTTGACATCTATAATGCATATATTATAATTAAAATATTAATTTTAAAGTGTAATATACTCCCTCCTTCCCACCCGAGTTTGCACACTTTCCTTTTCAGTACGTCCCACATCAATTTGCACACTCTTAAAAACGAAAGTTCTCTCATAATCTCCACCCTTGAAATCTCCATCCTCAATATCTATTTTTAAAAAAGTCAAGCAAAAAGCAAAAACAGTTTTTTCTTAATATACATGCCTTGTCAACCGTGCAAACTCCCACGGGACGGAGGGAGTATCTTTTTAGAATAGTAATGATATATTTTGATTTTCTAAAAAATGATATATTTTGATTTCTAAATATTTTTATATAAAATTAAAAGGTGATAGAATTTCAAAAATAAATTTTTTTAACCGATTAAAATTTTTTGAAGATTAAAATTATTTACTTTAGTTTTATCTTTTTTTATCTTAATAATTTTTGGATGGTTTAAAGTCTTTGGTTGAAAAAAATTCATAAAAAATACAAAATTTGTTAGGTTTACACTTTACAATAGAGAAAAAACTTAGATATATTTGCTAAAGTGACTTGTTGATTGAATTAGTTTGCTTATTATTTTCTTCTATTTTGTGAAAAGAAAAACTATGTTAACTACAAAAATAATAAGTCGATTATTTTTATTTGAACATGACATGATAATATAGTTTACCACTCATATACTTAAGTAACTAATATGTTTGTGGCTTCTTATACTAATATTATATTATTTAATATATGTGGCTTTCAAACGATAATTATTTGACATTGTTTTATCATTATATGCATATGTAATTATTACAACATGTCTAATGCACATTGAAATAGTAGGGAGGGAGATGAATCGAATATCAAGTGTGTATTTATAATTTTACTTAAAATATTCAGCATAATCAGATCATGCATTCAAATAATTGAATTAACAAAATTTATGAAAATATAATCGGTAGTTTCTATTTGTGATAATGAAATGTATTAAAGTAAAAATATAAAAAAATGAATAGTAAAAAATTATGAACATCTAACTGGTAGTTTCAATTTGTAATAATGCAAGATATTACATGTAAGAAACCCACATGTAAGGAGGAAGAAGGATTACTGGAAAAAAAAATATCAACTGACGCTTTTATATTTTCAAATAATATAAGTTGATAATTTCATTATTATTATTATTATTATTATTATTATTATTATTATTATTATTATTATTATTATTATTATTATTATTATTATTATTATTATTATTATTATTATTATTATTATTATTATTATTATTATTATTATTATTACTATCATTATTATTATTATTATTATTATTATTATTATTATTATTATTATTGAAAATGTACTCATCCCGTGCATCGCACGGGTGGACATTTAGTTACACCAAAATAATATGGTATGACGTAATCTTTTAATTATAAAAAGGTACACAATTAAATTCCATTAATTATATAACCATTCTGTGATACCACATGTAAGTGTAATCACATACACATAATTGAAATTATAAATTAAACATGGATCTTTGAACTACGTAATTTTCACATTCCATTGAGAAAAAATATTGCACTTACCTTGAGACGTCATGAATTGATTTCTTAATTTGTTGATGGAGAAATTTATCTTGATGGAAGAAACTGATTTTTCTCCCCTGAACTTTCTTTTAGAACAAATTAATGTATGTAATTAATTGGTGATAGAAATAATGTAACTCTATTTAGTTTTATAGGTAAAGAGATGATCAATTCCTGATAGGGATAGAATTGTAAAACAATTATGATAGCTATATATCTATTCACGGTCTATCAATATGAAAATCATATCTCATTAGATGTACACTAACCAATACTGATCCTAAAATTATTTATTTAAAATATAAAGATATTTAAAATATCTTAATAACTTAATTCTATGATACGTGGGCCAAAAAAATCTTACAATTCTCACTAAATTGATGATAGTTTATTTACAGGAGTACGTCTTGTGTGTGGCGGTCACACGGATCTCATTTCGTGTGACGAGCCCCATTTAACAATTGAACCCGCCCCGCTCCATTTAGATTGCTACCCCGCACAACTTATTAAACAAAGAAAAAAAAGGAAACACGCAGAGTGATGCTATGTTCTACCGTCAACGGCAAGCTAAAACAAACATCACCATCGACAACAAGTTCGACAACACCATCGACGGCAAGATCAAAGAAACACCACCATTGACGAATACGAAAATTTAACGAGAGTTCGTTTTGTTTATGAGTACTAAAATATTTCTAATATTGTAGCTTGATTTTTCACGTTGTTACATATGAATTTTTATGCTATGTATTACAGATTTTGGAAGTTCCTTGTTTTTATGAAATTGTGAGGATTAGGCAAAGCCTTATTGAATGTTGTATTCAACAATCAGTTGAATGTCATTGTCAATGTAAAGCAATACAAGGTTGCCTTCTAAATGTTCGATGAAATGCGTCAATGAAATTTCTACTGCCTGTTGAATCTGGTAAACTTTGGCTTTGCTATCTTGGATTCTTGAAGTTGTGTTATGAACCAGATGTCACCACTTTTGCTTCGTCACATGAAAAATACAGAGCGAATTGTTCCCGTATATATACACAGTGTTTGCTAATGCTACTTGTGATTCCAAAATTTGTAATGAGAACTGATGTATGCTTTCAAATGTATTGAGTATATATCAGTTTGCCCTTGCATTAGGATTCCAAATTATATAATGAAAGCCTAATTACTCTGTTTTAGATTTTGAAGTTTATTTCATGTTGTTGCAATGCTCAGATTCTGAAAATACGGGATATGTTAATGTTTAACTTATTGAAAAATTGTGATACTTTTACAAGAATTATTGATACCTTTTTAGAAAAAGTTGATACCTTTTAGAATTTTAAAATTTTCAAAATTAAAATATAAATATGAAGTTTAACTTATTGAAAATGTGTGATACTTTTACAAGACTTTTTGATACTTTTCTAGAAAAAGTTGATATCTTTTCAAATTTTCAAAATTAAAATATAAATATGAAGTTTATTTTTTTGAAAAAGTGCAATACCTTTACAAGAATTGTTGATACTTTTTTAAAAAAAGATGATACATTTTCAAAATTTCAAAATTAAAATATAACTATAAAGTTTAACATATTGAAAATTTGTATTACTTTTGCAAGAGTTGTTGATACGTGTTTAGAAAAAAGTTGATACCTTTTCAATTTTTCAAAATTAAAAGGCAAAAACTTATATGAGACCGTGAAACGGCTGTCACACAGTGTGAAGGAAAAAAAAGTATCACTTTTTGTGGTAAAAGTATCACGTTTGTCTGTAAAAGTATCACATTTATCTGTAAAAGTATCACATTTGTCTGTAAAAGTGTATTCCGTCACACGTGTGACCATCACACACAAGACTCACTCAAATTAAAATATATATATGAAGATAAACAAAGTAAAAATTTGTAATACTTTTACAAATTTTTAGTATGTTAAACTTTATATTTATATTTAAATTTTGAAATTTTGAAAGGTATCAGCTATTTTTTAAAAAGTATCAATAATTATTGTAAAAGTATTACAAAGTTGTAGTATGTTAAATTTTATATTTATATTTACATTTTGAAATTTTGAAAGGTATCAACTATTGTTTAAAAAGTATTACAATGTTTTAGTATGTTAAACTTTATATTTATATTTAAATTTTGAAATTTTGAAAAAGTATTAACGTATTCTGAAAAAGTACTAACAATTCTTGCAAAAGTATTACAAATTTTTAGTATGTCAAACTTTATATTTATATTTAAATTTTGAGAATTTAAAAGGGTATCAACTATTTTCTAAAAAGGTATCAACTTCAAGCAATAAGAATGTAAGCCCGAAGTACAATCGGAACAAGAACCACCAAGCATCGGCAAGATGTCAGCATTGCATATTCAAAAAGGATTCGACACTGTCACATCAATATTGTATCGATTTTTTCAAATAAACAAACAACTATCAAGCTCCAATTTGTGGACTATACAATGAACACAAGTCAAACAGTAATCAAGATGTCATAACTACTCCTTGAAACTTCAACAATTCCAAACAACTGGCAGTTTGAGTGACGAATCTGAGCTTGTGTATTAGACCTAAAAGAATCCCCGATTTCTCAAAATTAATACATTGTCCCGAAACACTCTTGTAGAGATTGATAGCGAACTTAGTAAAATGCAAGGAAAAACTTTAGCACAAATAGGGAGGAGGGGATGCCCCTGAAGAATTCCCCAATACCTTAATGAAGGAAGCTAAATTGCAAAAATGACAAGCAAGACAAAACAATGTCAGAAAAACTCTTAGGAAAGCCTCAACATGGTAGATATCTCGACTCCTTTCTATTGTTGGCCTGAATAAAGAATAGAGTTTTGTAGGCATTAAAGAATAGAGTTTTGCAGGCATTTATGGTTGTTAAGAGAAGCAATTAAGCAAAACGGGTAAGGAAGTGCACATTATATCTATTACCACGTACACAATGTATTATTTCTAATTTTCGAACCATGTTCTTAGTAATCTGGAGAATTCGGAAAAATCTTATTGATGGGGTGTTTGGGGGAGGGATAACTTGTCCACGAGGAAAATTCGGTGGAAGTCTTGGGACGTCCGCAACAAAAATCTCAAGGTAGCCTAGGCTTTTGCAATTTAAAAATATTTAATCTTGCCATGTTGCTTAAGCTAGGATGACGCCCTTTAGTTTCTACATCCAGCCTCTTTTCCCGAATCATGCAGCCCTAGTACAATGTCTGTGTTTACATGCTGCTCTTGGTTCTTTGCTCACCTTTACATGGCACAATATTATGGCAATCATCATGTTATTCTTTTTGCTTGTCTCAGGCTCACGAGCAATGGCGAGACAACAACACTCTTCCATGACAGATGAGTTCCTTTGCCTCCACGTTTTACAATCAGATCAGCTACATCAGGCCTCCGGCAAGACGCCCGAGTCAGCTCCATCATTAATTAAGATTTTTTACTCTAGAATAAGCTGTTAGTTCGGGCCAATTATGACCTAGATTATTCCCATTGTTGTAACTTTTCGATCCGATCCGCATATCATTTTATTATGGGTTCTTCCAAAGACCTTACTGGCACCCACTCCTTCCCGATTAGTATCTACGGCCTAAACCCAATTTGGAGGAAAATTTGAAAGCTTCTCAGCCCGTATCTTGCATTTTCTTTGGAGATCTTGCTTTAATTCCTGTCATCGTCCAACAACTTAGCTCGTCGTCATCTTCATTATGAGCCCCGCTGTTCTTTATGCTTACCATTTAGTCACTCTTTAATGTATCTCTTCTTCACGTGCCCCGTTTCCTCACTAATTTAGCAAGCATTTGAAATTTATGAAATTATCTTCCGATGTTGACAGCATCTACGCGACTTGTAGTTTCAAGATATTGTGCTCCTCAATGACTTAAATATAGCATAATACTTTGTTGCCCTTGCCCATTTAATCTTATTTCAAAGAAATAAAATTGTCTTCTGCGATGTTCGTACATATTCACAGGTATTGCTTGACACAGCAGCCTAGACCGTCCATGATTTCCGTGATGCTAATTCTTTCCCTTAAACATCACAACAACACTTGATTCATTACTTTTTCTTCTCCCAAATGCCATTATTCATATATATTTTGATGGGTACATCATTTGCTTGTAACTCCTCTTTTGCTGGGATTTATGCTTGTTCCAAGGATGCCCAATTTATAAATATCAATGATCTGAAGTATGCTAAAGTTCTTGCTCTTTCTGAGGCGGTTTGACTTACCAATGATATTGGAGTTCCCAAGTTTTGTATTCTTGGGGATTCTAGCACTACTATATTTGCGTCGATAGGTGATGCGGACTGTATCTATGTATGTATGCCTTTGTTATCTGATATTAGACATCTACTCTCTTCCTTCCATGGACGAAAATTGTATTGGATCGGACGTAAAATAAAATATAAAGTGCCAAAAGAATTATTTGTCCCATGCACCACCCTTTTTATGGCAATCAGTATTGACCGATTCAAGCAACCATTAATGAAATTATTTTATGTTTAAAAAAACTACGACTTGATATTTACAAATTATAGTGAAGTAGCATGAGTATTCAAATACAGATTTTTTTAATTATATTTAATGTTTATGCATGATAAGATTTATCACAACAAATTTGCTCACTATTTCCTTTTTTTAGTTCAAATATTTTAGACTTCAAATTTATGTAATATGACCTTATAACTTAAATTAATAGTGTTAAGAAAAGACAATATTTTTATTTGTCTATCTATATAACTTTTTCCTCTTCTTACTCTATAAAAATAATTTTAATATGCAATCACATTATATGTAAGTATAAGAGCTTAAATTATGTTAGTTGTTAAGCTCAATTACATGAATTTGATATGTAGAAAAATCATAGTATATAGTAAATATAAATAATAATAAAAATTAAAAGTATTTATTATAAAAAGTTTTAAGATTATTCTATAAAATTTATTATTTAAAAAAATTGACAATTTGAATAGTAAAAATATGATAGTTATAGATAAGATAGAAAAAATTCAATAAATTCAATTTTTTCTTTATTTCACACCTTAAATAATATATAATTTAGTACAATTGTTTAAAATATATGCAAATAACATATCACTGGAACACTCTTTAAATCTACTTTAATACAAAATTGATTTCATTTCAAAATTCAAAGTATTGAAAGTGTAGAAGAAGGATAATTTAAGCATGTAATTTTTTAGGAGGAGTTTTTAATATAAAAAGACTCTTACTTTTTAGGCAAAAACTTGGGTGCATAAGATACACCATAGTGTTATTGTACACCTTGTGGGCCCCACTGGTTCAGCCCAAATAAACCGCACGGTTCAGACTGGTTCAGACCTTTTGAACCGGCCAATTATTATTATATTAATATTTTTTGCGAGCGCATTTTATATAATTATGGCCTGTTTGTTGAACACTAAAAGCAAGTGGTCTGGTGGTATTTAATGCAGTCTTAAATATCTCAATCTTGAGGTCAAGGGTTCAATTCCGTTTGCATCTTTTTTCTTTCTTCCTTCATTTTTTTTTTTCCTTTTCCTTCTTCTTTCTTTTTTTTTTTTTTTTGCCCTTTAATTTTTTTTTTATTTAGCCTGTGAGTCTGGAAAAACTTATAAATTTTATTATTAATTTTTTTTTATAATGCAACAATAGTTGTATTGTAAGTTCGAAACATAAATATTGTACAATATACAAGAAAAATTAATCTAACCAAACCTATATTGTCATACATCATAATATACACCGTATGCAAATATTAAATATACTGTGAGTATTGTAAGTTGAAAAAAAAAATTCGCAATATAAAACAAAAATAAGTTGGAAAAAATAAATATTTCGTAGTATAAAAAAAAACTTAACTAAAACAACATATACTGTAATGCAACATAACATATACTACATCGAAATATTAAATATACTGTTAGGCATCATAACATATACTATGCTCGAAATTTGAATATACTGCTGGTGAAAAATAAAAAGGAACAACGTATACTGTCATGCAACATAACGTATACTACATCGAAATATTAAATATACTGTTAGGCATCATAACATATACTATGCTCGAAATTTGAATATGCTGTTGGTGAAAAATAAAAATATACTGTTGGTGAAAAATAAAAAGGTGTTGTTAAGATTCGAACCCGTGCACTGAAGGGTAAAATGTAGCGCCTTTACCAACTAAGCTAGCGCCTATTTTGTGAGTTAATATATATAGATCGCGCGCGCAAAAATTATAAGTGGGGCTCATAGGGTGTACATTAACACTAATGTGCATCTTATGCACATGAGTGTCACTCTACTTTTTATAATCAAGTTAGGAAAACATAAATTGTTTTAAATTACTTGACTACCCTTAAATTTAATTATTAGTAAGAATATTTTACTTTTTATCATCAAATAAGAAAAATATAATTTATTTTAAATTACTTAACTACCCTTAAATATAATACTTAGGAAGAATATTATAGGCATCATAAAAGAAGACGAAACAAAAAACAGGACGAAATAATTCATATTTTTATATTAGTAATATATATCTATTACTAATATAAAAGTGTGAATGTTTCGTCTTTTCTTGTGACGACTATAATATCCCTATAAAATATTAAATATCAAGGATAATTAAGTAATTTTATCATATAATAAAATATTTCATTATATCCAACATAAATCCAACATATCTATATCTATATCTATATCTATATCTATATCTATATCTATATCTATATCTATATCTATATCTATATCTATATCTATCTATCTTTCTATCTATCTATCTATTATTGCTAATTAGTAATAGTATGAATAATAAGGGAAAATTGGTATAAATGCCCAGTATGTTTTCACTATTTAGAAGCTAGGACACTAAGTATACCATTTTTTAAAAATGCCTTCTAACTTACGAAAAATTGATGAAAATGCCCTGTGACCGGCTATAGGCTGTTAACCAGCCGGTCACCTGTGAGCTATCTTTTTTACTTTCGGGAAAATTTGTATAAATGACCAGTATGTTTTCCTTATTTAAAAACTAGGACGTTAAGTATACCACTTTTTAAAAATACCTTCTAACTTACCAAAAAATGGTGAAAATGCCACGTGACCATCTATAGACTGTGACACAACCGGTCATTAATGAGGTGAAGCTCTTTTTCTGACGTGGCATTAAATTATTTTTTTCTGTTGACTCAGTTGTTAGCGTGAAAAAAATATGAATAATAATGACATGAGAAAAGTGTAAAAGAAATTTGAAAATATTAATGAATTTTAGAAATTTAAAAGAAATCATAATTTTTTTATTTTTCTGATTTTTAAATAAATTTTAGAATTTTTAAAAATATCAAAAATAAATTTTTGAATTTTTGAATTTTTAAATCAATTTTATAATTTTTAAAATGAATTTTAGAAATAAATTTTTTTTTTTATTTTTGAATTTTAAATGAATTTTATAATTTTTGAAATAAATATCAGAAATAAATTTTTAAATCTTTAAATTTTATAATTTTTAAAATAACTTTCACAAATAAAATTTTTATTTTTCTCAATTTTAAACAATTTTTTGGGGTTATAATTTTTTATAAATTCAAACTAATATTTTATTTTTATTTTTCCATCTTAACAAGCGAGTCAACAGAAAAAATAAAAATGAAAAATCAGGAAAAAAAGGTTCACCTTATTAATGACTGGTTGTGTCACAGTCTATCGACGGTCACGGGGCATTTTCACCATTTTTTGGTAAGTTAGAAGGTATTTTTAAAAAGTGGTATACTTAATGTCCTAGTTTTTAAATAAGGGAAACATACTGGTCATTTATACCAATTTTTCCGAAAGTAAAAAGACAGCTCACAGGTGACCGGCTGGTTAACAGCCTATAGCCGGTCACAGGGTATTTTCACCAATTTTTCATAAGTTAGAAGGCATTTTTAAAAAGTGGTATACTTAGTGTCCTAGTTTCTAAATAGAGAAAACATACTGGGCATTTATACCAATTTTCCCTAAATATAAAAATATGGATTTTTCGTCCTGTTATTTCGTTTCGTCATTTCTCGTGATGTCTGTAATATCCTTACTAAGTATTAAATTTATGGATAGTTAAAGTAATTTAAAATAAATTATGTTTTCTCATACTTCATTATAAAAAAACAAGAGTTCCTTTATATTTCAAAATCCTCCTTAAAAACTACATACTTAAATTATTATTCTTCTACACTTTCAATACTTCGAATTTTAAAATAAAATTTGTTTCATATTAAAATATATCTAATAGTTATTTTAAGAAGAGTATATAATTGTGATTGGATGATTTTTTTGTAAAAAAATAAGTCTAATTAATTAATTAATTTAGAACCATTCGTTTTCAGACACTATATCTACAAACAGGAAAATTACACTTTATAATTTAGTTTAATGAATTAGTTGAAGCTCCCAATCAAGATTTCAATAATTATTTCACATGTGTTGCTAAAATTTGTCATAGTGCCGTTCTCAAATATCTTTCCTTGCGAGCTTGAATATCTTTTTCATTAATCATATTAAGAATTCCTTTTTTTTAAATAGAATTTAAGGATTCTTAACCATAATAGAATAGATATGTAGTATACCAAAAATAAATAATGTTTTCTGATCATAGTGAATTTTAAAAATACATACTTTGGCCATACACTATAAATAAATTAAATATATTTCGTACGAAGCATTAGTAGTATTAAGTAACTTAAAATATATTATCATTTAATTACTTATATATAAAAAGTAAGAGTTTTTATTTAATTCAAACTCCTAAAAAAATACATACTTAAATTATTCTTCTTCTACACTATCAATACATTGAATTTTGGAATAAAAATTTAGTTATATATAAAAGTATGGATTTTTTTGTCTTATTTTATGTTTCGTCTTTTCTTCTGGTGCCTATAATATTCTTAATAGGTATTAAATTTAAGGGTGGTTAAGTAATTTAAAATAATTTATATAAGAGTCATTTTATATTCAAACTCCTCCTAAAAAACTACATATTTAAACTTTCAAATACATTGCATTTTGAAATGAAATTAATATCATATTAAAACATATTTAGAGAGTTTTTCAGTGATATGTTCTTTGCATTTATTTTAAGCAATTGTACTAGATAATATTACATTAAGGTATTATAAAACAATCACATTTATATATTTTTCAATCTTATCTAAATTACCATATTATAATATTCACACTGTCAATTATTTTTTAAAAAATTAACATAAATTTTATGGCATAATCTTAAAACTTTACGTTTGTACTATTGACTAGATATTATACTATAATTTTTATTTTTACATGTTAAATTTATTTAATTGACCATTAAAAAATAAACATAATTTAAGCTATTATGCTTGCATATAATGTGACTATTTATTAAAATTATTTTAATACAATACGAAGAGGAAAAAGTTATATAGATATAGAAAAAATAAAAATATTGTATTTTCTTAACAATATTTATTTAAGTTAGTTCATATTAAAAGAATGAAAAGCCTAAAATATTTTAATGAGAAAAAGAAATAGTGAGCAAATTTGTTGTGATAAATCTTATCTAATACAAACATTAACATATGAAGAATCGTAATAGCAAACATTCTTATCAAAATTGAATCTTATATAAGAACAAAGACACATGTGTAGCTTGCCGTACGACAAATTTAACATCATTTTCAAAACTAACATTTGCTTTATAAAAAAATATCAATATCTCATTTACACCTCTAATCACAAAGTAGAATGTAATACCTTATGAAAACTGAATCTTTGAGGAAAACACACACGCTCGCACAAAAAGTAGGCAGGTAGGTTCCTAATATTAATTCAAAATCGAATAAACCTAGAATAATCAAACAAATGAGAACTTACTAAAATAAAATAAGTTTTTTTATCTTTTTATTAAATAATGAAAATATCATTAAATATCCTTTATCCAACATAAATCCAACAATCTAAACTACCTAATTTTTAATTCTATTTAATAGCAATATATCCAACAAAAATTCACTTATCCAAACTATCTCTTTCCTAATCATATTTAATCATTAAACTACCTAATTTATAAACCTATTTAATACACTTAGCCTAACAATCATTGGTCAAAGCTTGCATACTCCGAAGTTGGAAAAATAAACGAAGATCCGAAGTTAGAGAAATTAGTAGAAAATGTAGAGAAGCATAATCCAAAATCAAAGAAATTAGTGGAGAACCGAAGTTCAAGAAATTGGCAGAGAATATAGAAAATGTGGTAATGTTTCTTTTTTAAGCTCAATTCAATATAAGTTTACTTTTTACAATTAAAACCTAGAAACTGAACTTATATATCGTGTTGTTTTTCAATGAAAAGATGGTTGAGTCCATACTAACTAATAAATTATTGTGATGTCCTCTTAGATATAGGTTTTATATTTTTTTTCTTTTTGTTACTAATTATATTGATTTATTTCATTCCAGGTGGTATATCAATCGATAATTGTGCAACGGACTTCAGGTAATTTTAATTTAAAGCAAAATTTATAATGCCAAATTTAGATAGTACAATTATTACATAATCAAATTGCCCACAGATGAAGAATAAAAAAGACGAAGGAGCTTGATGTCCGGAAGAGGAAATATGCAAATTTGAATTCCGCGGAATAATACAAAAATAATATTTTGAAGAACAAAAGAAGAGGCAAATATATTCATATCAAAAAGTTATTTTATTATTTCAATAATAACTAATTTCTAAATCAATATCAACCACATAATTAACTAAATAATGTCATGTATGTTACACAATCTATTTGATATATTACTTATTTTCTAGTTTCATCTTTATTATTTTTTAAAACAGTTGTTGATAAATGAAGTGATAAGAAAGTTTCATGTAGAGAATATAGTTGTTATAGTCTTCATATTCGAAATTAAAAGTGATTCACGCCTTTATTAGTTGGACGATTATTGCAACAATATACAGTTGTAACTATATATAGTTGGAGACAATAAGGTTAAATTTTTTCTGAAATAATCAAACAAATTTGGGAGTAGAATTATATTAAGGAATCATGAACATTGTCTTCAAAGAAGAAACTAGAGGCAATGGAGTTGGAAAGAGAATCATTCTTCCACAATCATTTATATGTGGTCTAAGGGATATGTGGGCCAGATATCTAGATGCATTGACATGAGTTCATAGATTTGGAAAACCAATTATATTTATTACAGTGACTTGCAATCATGATTGTAAGAAAATTCAAGAAAATTTATATTATGGCCAACGAACCACAAGATCGTCCAAATTTAATTGTAAGAGTTTTTTGGACAAATCGCATGATTTGAAAGATCAACTATTCAAAAAAGAGATATGTGAAAAGTAGTACCAATGTTCACATTGTCGAATTTTTAGGGGATTGCCACACATGCTTATTATTTTGAAGCCGATAAATAATGTCGATAAGTTTGATAAGTATATTTGTGCAGAAATTCCTGATCTAGAAAAATATCATGAACTATATGAGAACATATGATGAACGGACCATATGGAGGAACAAATCTAAAAAAATCATATGTGGTTAAAGATAATGCGCAATTAGATAACCACTGGGTAGTTCCTTACAACCCATATTTATTGTCTAGATATAATGGTCATATCAATGTAAAAATATGTTCTGGAGTAAAAGTTGTGAAGTATTTGTACATGTACATCTATAAAGGTCATGATAAAATGGCGATTAATGTGGCACAAAATGATGACAATACCACCATAGACAAAATTAAACAATATTCAGATGCACAATGGGTTTCTACTCAAGAAGCTAGGTGAAGAATTTTTTAATTTAATTTAAATGAAATATACTTAGCAGTTGTAACATTGCAGCTGTATCTAACTAACCAATAATATATCACCTATTGGAATAATCAAAATTTGCAGAAAATAATGGATGTTCACTATTATTTAAAAACAATACTCACGAAGTTCTTTTCCATGCGTGCTAAAGATAGAGATGCGAGAAATATTGTTACAAGGAATTTCCAGAGCATTATGTCTGGGACAAAAAGACAAGCGTTAGAAACAAAGGAACAAAGGAGAAGTGATTGGACGTATAAGTGCTCAAAATATATCTGAAGGTGAAGGATACTATTTAAGGTTATTCTTGACGACAAAAAAAGGTGCTAAAATCTTTTTTTTTTTTTTTTGTTTTACCTCGAGACCAAGCTTGGAGATAAAAAATGATTTGGTAAAATACTGAAACCCTAAGTCTCTATATAAATACGACTTAATTTGACAAAAAAAAAAAAAAAATAACAAAGATATATTTTGAATGTACTAGATATTTGTGGAAAGCTTGCAAATGTGATAACAAAAAAGTAAAAAGTACTAAGGGACAAGAATTAACCTTGAGGGAAATAACCATCATGGACACACAGTAAGTAATATTTAACAAAAAATCTTGAAAAATATAATAATATATGTCTACATAAATATACATAAATATTTTATATGTCATCAAAAAAGAAAATAAACGTAAAACTTTTTTGGTGGGAAGTCATAAAAGAAAACGCAAAACGGAATGCATTAATTGCTGTCTATTTTCTTAACAACTAAATTAAAGTTACAAACTATAGCAGCAAGCGTCCTGCAAATAAACCCAAATTCTGATGGAGCACATTTGCCGATGGTAAGCAATAAACTAGAAAATCCAAGTAAGATGATGGAAAGTTATTTTTCTGACACATTAAAAATAATATATGCAGGTCAAACATAATACAAGATCCAATTAAGATATCTAAGATGACTACGAATCAAACAATGGTAAATGCTCATAAAGTGACTCTTAAAGATATCATAGAAAATAGAGAGACATTGACAGAGGTAAGTTTAATATACAAATAATTCAAAGCATATATTATATTATATTTTGATTAAGAAAATATTTGTTATCAATGTACTTGGGAATCTATTGTTGTTTTAACGGAATAGTAGATAATGTGGAGAATATTATAAAGATGTGGTATGAAGCATGCGACAAAATTAATAGAGGAACCTACAAGGAAGATGAAAAAGTTGTTTGCAAAAAGTGTATGGGAAATTCCATTGAAGCTAAACCAAGGTAGTATATTCTAAATTTTGCAAAAATAAAAATATAAAAATACATAATTCAATATATATTTATAGATAAAATCGTTTGTTTAACCTTATCAATATGTACACTCTTTTGTTTTCAGTGTAACTCATACAAATATGAAAGTTAGCACAATGGGTAAATGATCACTTACCCTACCTATTATAAAATTGAACAGGTACCGAGTGAATTTAAAAGTCATTCAATGAGATTATAGTTTTTGGCAACATAGCAGCTACGCATGTCGAACGTTCGGTCTAAGAATATATCACATCATTAGCAATGCTAAGAAAAAAAAAAACACTATAAGTCAATTACAAATTCCGGAAGCATGATCACAAACCTAAGAGCCCGAAATAAAAAATAATAATTTAAATTATAAATGATTTCCAGGGACATAATGATTTCAACTACTACACACAGCTAACATCAAGCACACAAAGAGATTCGTTTTCTCATACCATTGAACGAGAAAACGTATGATGAATAAGGAAGATTGTGTGCAATTACCGAGAAAATAGAAATAATGAAACCGAAGAACAAGAAGAGACGCAATCAAGAGCAGACAACCGTCACAACCACGAAAAAGGAATCAAGAAAAAAGAAGAGTGGAGAAAAGAAGACAGCAAAAGAGATACCACATAAGCAAGAAGAGGAACAAAGAAACAAGATTGAAACACAAGGAAAAACTTCAACCAATAAAGCACAACAAGAAAATCCGGTTAAAAAAAAAAGGAAAGAAAAGAAAAGCTAATGCAATTCACCAACGAATAAAGAAATAATGAGAGAAGAAGAACAAAACAACATGAATGAAAGCAGATAAACAAAAGGGTAGGAAAAGAAAAGCCAAAGTCAAACCGCTGAAAAAAGAAGCAACAAGAGAACAAGGAAGAGGCAAACGAAAAATTAAAAGAAAGATTTATGAAGATTGCATTTCGGATAAGAGTGATGATGAAGTGGCAATTAACCCTATGCATTACCAAAATAAAAAACAAAAATGAATACTAAGATAGTTCCCAAAAATATTAAGAAAGAGAAGGTCTAATTTCTACACCAAATCCCATCATTTTTTATGCTCGTCTATCCTGACTTTTGAGTTTATTATTTTAATTTAGTTTTGCATTTTTACACCCTTCTATCGTGAATTTAAGCTTTAAATTTAGACTTATCTTAGTTTGTTTTTGCTTATGTTTTGCGTGAAACAAAACTGTGAAAACATTACTTAATTATATTTCTTTAATTATAATTTAATACAGTTAAATTGCTTTCCTATGATATGTTATTTGCATATATTTCTTGTTTTGAAATACTTAAAGATTTGTACTAGATAATATAGTTGGCTAAAGTATGGTACTATGAAAAAATCGAATTAATTTATTAAAATTTTCATCCTTTCTACAATTGCCATATTTGTACTATTTACACTGTCAATTAATTTTAAAACAAAGATAAATTAATGACATAATCTCACAACTTGTATGATACAAACATTTAAGGGAAAATTACAAATAATCATATGATCTTAGATACTTATAAATCGCGTAAAGGTTCTATAGGAATCCAATTATCTATTGTTAAGGGTAAAAAGGGACTAAGGTCAGATTGTTATTTGTAATATTCCCTACATTTAATTTTTACTATTCATATATTTAAATTACAGGAGGAATTTTTAACTTTAAATGTTATATTCCAGAAAGTTGTAAAAACAGTCTCGTAAGTATAGGTCGGTTGCAATTTTAGAACTAATCCGAAATTTCGCTTTTGTATCTCAAGCGTCTCGTCAGAGCCCAAACTCCTCTTCTTGACATCAGACTTAGCAATCTTGAGACTTCAGGGCAGTAAGCTAAATTTTGAAAGTGCTACAGGACGACTGAGGAGCAAAGGTTGAAAAAACGAAGGCGAGGAATGATATATGTGAATGACAGGATACCCAATTCTATTCCATAAAAAATTACATTGCATTATATTCCTTGTAATAAGCCTGTGTAACAAAATCAGTAGAAAAATTGTTAAATAAACCTAAATAAAAACTACAGTCGATTCTATTTTGGAAAAGCATTTTGAGTTATTGTATTTTTCTTTGATTGTGTCTTATCAGATATAAATAAAATGACCATTAAATACAGTAGCCCAATTTTTATGTAAATAAAGGTACATTGACTCAATATATATGAACAAACACAAAAAGAAAGTTTAACTAAAACAAGAATAATATGAAATTAGAAACTCATATATATTATTATTCATAAAAATAGTATATAGAATAAAATATTAAAGTTTATATTGTTAATAGAACTGATATAGAAAAACTAAATAAAGGTTTATAAATATATATAAAAAAATTAGTTAGCATGTATGATTAAGATAGTAAACATATTAATAAAATTTACACAAACACACACATGTGAATGTCAAAAATGGTACATAGACTTCAATAGTTTAACTTAATCTTCTATATTTAAGAATTTTCTAAGATGAAATTTATCTTTATGTTATTATGATGAATTATTTTGATTGCATTTGTTCGTACAAAGTTTTCATCAATCTTCTATTGATCTCGAGTCAAGATTTTGGATTTCCTAATTAAAATAAGAGAAGATTTTGAGAAACGCATCATAGAGTTTGCATGTGACGTCTTGGTACTACTTCATCACTAATGTTATTTTAGGGAAAATAACAATTTGTCATCTCAACTTTGTATGCTTTTATACTTCATCATACAAACTTCTTTTATTAAAATTAATTTACCATATGAACTTGCAAGTTGTTGCAAATTATCATCTGAATTTAAATCATTGATTGATCAAAATGATGAGTCACAAACTGGTTAGTTCTTAACAGAGAAAAAAAAAAAAAAAAAAAAAAAAAAAAAAAAACCTGATTGTTAGGCAAAACATTTTAATGTATTATTTTAGAAAGTCTCTAGATAAACAAGTTTAAGTTATTGAAATATGATATAATAGTAAACAAAATAAGAAAAGATATAAAACGTGTTAAGATCAATGATGGAGATAATGTTAGAAGATTTGATTAGATCTACTATCTGGTAGCTTATATTAGATCTGATATAATTTATCTTGTAGAATATTTATTTTGATTCGTTTCCTTTTAATTATTATGGTAGTGTTTTGTTGTTCTAGGGTTCAATTATTAGTATAAATAGGAGTCTCCATTATTGTATTACAGGGATGATTTGATATTTTGACAATAGAAAACGGGGTTTGTTCCCATTTTATATCTTTTTTCGGGTATTCCTAGAATCAATGAATTTAGCCTCACGTATCATTTTTCTTCTCTTGCTTTTGTCTGCATTAGTTGGTAATCAAAGACCAGTCACGATTTACGATGATGGTTTCGAGGTGTCAACTGGTTCTTGATACTATTGTAGGCATATAAAATTTGTGTCCAATTAAATAGTTAACCGGATATTGCCAAGTGTCCAGATCTTTATTTCTTGGCAATCAAGATAAAATTTTACCAATATAAAAAAAATATTACCAATACTTTGGTAACAAAATCAAATCAAGTCATATCTTCCTACCAAAGCCAAGAAGATCACCAAATCTAATCATATATTCCTATCCAAGGAAAGACTCATCACAAAATAAAAATGACTAAAGGGTCTTGTTTTCATTTCAAGACATACCACAATAGAAGTTGGAGAATCCAGAGCAAAGGAGAAAACATTCAAGGTGTCATATGAAGACATTTAAAGTGTTCAGTTAGAGATCAAAGTGCGAAACCCCTCCGATCGACGTGTATCTAAGCCAACTATTCATCAAACTCCAAAGCCAACCAAAGAGAAGAATCAGAGGCTTTCAAATAGAGATTATAACACAAATTCTCAAATACATCAATAAATCCCAATTGTGCAATTTATGTTAAAAAATTTGACAAGCTCGGTGGGACAATCTCTACCTCTAATCTCCTCTTTGAAGACAAGTTTGAAGTCCCAAGGAAGAATTATCAATCTTCCATCAATGGCGATGTTTCGGTGAACCATGAAGATGTCATTTCAAACCAAAAGCATGTGGGGGCAAAGCTTCTCCCGCACTCCAAGTGAAGAAAATAAGACTCAATGCTCTTTGATACGAGCATCAACCATCCATAATGCTACTAGATACAAGCGAAAACTTCTAAAGTCTAAAAATAAAAAAAAAATGCTCATTGATACGATCTTAAACTGTCTATAATGCTCTTAGATAAAAAAATTCTGTAGTCCAAAAAAATAAATGATGCTTGTTGATACGAGTTTAAACTATCTACGATGCTCCTAGATGCGAGCCAAAAATATCTATGTCTCTCAAATCAAATTCAAATTAAGACTCCTTGACACGAGTTTAAAAGGTCTACCAATCAAATTCAAATCAAAACTCCTTGACACGAGTTTAAAATTTTTACATATCAAGAATGAAAAATCATTGAGACGAGTTTAAAAGGTCTACAAATCAAATCTAAATTAAAGAACTCCTTGATACAAGTATAAACTATCTACAACTCCAAACCTAAATAAGGAACTCCTTGATATGAGATAAACTATCTATCAAATCCAAATACAAATATTAGGCTCCTAGATACAAGTATAAAGTATCTATCAAATCCAAGTCCAAATTGAAGGCTCCTAGATATGAGTATAAACTATCTATCAAATCCAAGTCTAAATTAAAGGCTCCTACATATGAGTATAAACTATCCACATATCTACACAAATCAAAGAATACGTTGATCTACATAGTGAAAGATTTCGACACTTATTCACTCCAAGGCATGTTATCCGTGAACAAGTCTCGAGGGGGTACTTGTAAGCGTATAAAATTTGTGCCCAATCAAATGGTCAATCAGATATTGTCAAGTGTCTAAATCTTTATTTCTTGGCAATCAAGATCAAATATTGCCAATATGAAAAAAAATTACCAATACTTTGGTAACAAAATGAAATGAAATCATATCTTCCTACCAAAGGCGAGACGATCACCAAATCTAATCATATCTTCCTATCCATAGGAAAGACTTATAAACATATCAAAATAAACAATCAAATCATGTTATTCTATGGCAAAGAGATTACATCCTACACCTATATAAAGGGTCATGTTTTCATTCCAAGATACACCACAACGGAAGTTAGAGAATCAAGAGCAAAGGCGAAATTCTCTCCAATATTCAAGGTGTCATTCGAAGAAATCAAAGTGTTCTTCGTTAAAGTTCTCCAAAAGTAGCTTACGATCCAAGATCAAGGTGTGGAGCCCCTTTGATCGCGTTTATCTAAGCAACCTATCCATAAAATTCCAAAGGCAACCGAAAAGAAGAATCAGAGGCTTTTAACTATAGATTGTAACATAAAGTCCCAAATAAATCAATAAATTCTAATTGTGCAATTTATGTTGTTACAACCATTTTCTATGACAAGTTGAACGAAGACAAATTTATGCAAATCCACCAACAAATTAATTTGTTGGCAAATGATCATGATGGTTATGATGGACAACTAATTTTTATGAGGAATTAGATGTCAATAAGACTTTAATTGACGATCTATTTTCCCCATCATGTGAATACTTCTCAGATGAGATTGATGATACAATTTCTCACCATGAAATTATTGATACTTGTGTGGAGGTCAGCAATGGTTGTTATGATCAACTACATTTTTTATGATGAGAAGTCCAATGAAGAATACATCCATCGAGTTTTGGATGTATTTGTCTTCAAAGCTAAATCAAATTCGATTACTTACATGCATGGTTGTGGCTGCTGCATTTGTTTTACAGATTTTTGCTCACTTGGTCCATACATTTATGAATGCTATGGTTGATCCATGGGTGCATGAGTATAAAGATGTCCCGGCCCGTCTTTGCACATACACGACCTACACGATTCGAGGACGAATCATTTTTAGGGAGAAGAGAATGATGGAGAATATTAGAAGATTTGATTAGATCTGTTATTTATTAGCTTATATTAGATTTGATATAGTTTATCTTTTAGAATATTTGTTTTGATTTGTTACTTTTTAACTATTATGGTAGTGATTTATTGTTCTAGGGTTCAATTATTAGTATAAATAGGAGTCCAGTATCGTATTAAATGGTTGATTTGATATTTTTATAATAGAAAACGAGTTTTGTTCCCAGAGTATGTCTTTTTCGGGGTATTCTTAGAGTCAACAAAATTAGGCTCACGTTTTGTTCTTCTCTCGCTTCTTCATGTATCAGATTATGAACTTAAAGAATAAGTATGACAATAAATTTTAAAGTACATTAGAAGCTACAATTTAGAGAGAGGAAGACATGGTCAAATAAATATAAAAAGTATAACATAATTATGAAATTTAAGAAATTATATAATTAATAGATAAAACATGTATTAACACTTCAATATATATAAATATTAATCTTATCATGTTTTACATCTTTCTTTTTTCTTTTTTTAGTCATTTTTTGAAAAACTCAACTTTCTTCACACATTATCTTACGATATTTAATATGAAATTTCATTAAGTCTAAACTCTAATTATCGTAGTACACAAATAGTAAAAATAATGAATCAAAGATAATACTATGCATACATGTTTTCCCATATAAAGTTCATGATTATGCTCACAAATTAAGGGACTAAAAGAGAAAGTGAAAAGGAGTGAGATGTTGAGAGTGTCATTCTACGTTCAAATTAATTTTAATATTATAAAAAATTAATAGTTATAAAAAAATGAGCCCACGTGCAACGCACGTGTTCATTGCTAGTATATATATATATATATATATATATATATATAATATTCAGAGAAAGTCATGAGATGCAGTGCATAGATATCGTGAAGGAGGTGAAAAAGAAAAGGAAAATAGAAACACAATTAAAATAGAAATAGTTAATGCCAAAAGAGATTGACGTGGCAATTGGCATGCTGTAAGTTGTATTTTGTACAAGTATACAAAATGATCACTTGCATACAACATGTAGTTATTAGATATACAAGAAGGATAGAAACTGTTATTAGAAATAAACTGAAGGGTATAATTGTAATTTCACTTTCTGTTCTGGTTATATAACCAATTCTGTAACCGTTTTTGTCATATATGAGAATAACACCTCTTAGCTGAATTTAGAGCTGAGGTTTACTCTTCCACATGGTATCAAATTTCAGGATTCAATCCTGTAAATTTTACCGATTAAATCTTCCATATTGACGATCTTTCAACGTCAATTCGAATTCCGGATGTTTTGATCCATAAATCATCAGTATCTTCGTTGCAGCTGTTGTTTAACCTCTCGGTCTCTGTCAATGGTGCCTCCACGCAACAATAACCTTGGAAAAGAGCAGTGGCCTGCTCTAACAGTGCTTCTTCAATCCATGCTCAAGATCAATAGTCTCCCGTACATTCAACTGCGGATTCAGCCCAGTCACATTCCACATTTCGAGATAATGATCCGCTTCTTCTCACCAGCTCCGATCATCCAGGTATGAGCTTGGTATCCACACCACTGAATGGATCTAACTACTTGCCTTGGAGCACGTCTATTCAAATCGCGTTACTCGCGAAAAATAAATTAGGATTTGTAACCGGCAGTGTTCCCATTCCCACTGATTCAAACATGCTCGCTCAATGGTTACGTGTTGATGGCATGGTTCGTTCATGGCTCATAAATTCCATATCCAAAGATATCAATGAATCGTTTTTGTATGCAAAGGATGCCAAAACACTTTGGGCCACAATCACTCGTAGATTTGGTCAGCATAATGGTCCACACATCTATCAGCTTCAACGCGATATAAGCACTATTACACAAGGTTCACAGTCTCTTGTAGTATATTTTAATCGTTTGAACAAACTATGGGAAGCGTTTAATCTTGTTCGTCCTAGTCCCCGGTGTACATGCGGTGCTGCCAAAGAATGGGATGAATTTGAGATGAATACCAAATTAATACAATTCCTTATGGGACTAAATGAGAGTTATGAGGATGTGAAGAATAACATTTTAGTGATGGATCTGCTTCCGCATATTGACAAGGCATATTCTCTTGTATTTCGAGTTGAAAGACAGAGATCCATAAATATTGCCACATCTGATTCTATGGATACTTCTGCTATGTTTAGTAAACCCACCCAAGGCAGGGGTCAGCAAACTAAGCCTCAGATTTCATCAAATCGATTTGGCAAAGGCCGGGGCTATGTTAAGAAAACTAAAGAAGAAAAAGCTAAGCTGATATGCGAACATTGTCAACTTCCAGGCCATGAGATTCAAGACTGCTTCAAACTCAATGGGTACCCTGATTGGTACTACAAACCAAAAGATCAAAGACATAGTGCTCATATGGTTGGTTCCCAGTCTGCACCAGAATCAAACCTCATTACTCAGTCCAATCCATCCGTAGATATTGTTGCCTTAATTCAAAAGGAGGTGGCAAAAGCATTGCAAAGTAAGACTGCCTCAGTTCCTTCTTCAGATCCCAGTCCACTTTCTCATGCCAATGTAACAGAAGTTACTTCCCTTGGTAGTTCCTATTTTGCATTTACTGCCCTTGAAGACTTGCATTCTGATTCCTGGATCATAGATACTGGATGCAGTAAGCACATCTGTAAAACTGCAACTCTTATGACCAACCTCATGCCACTTACACACCCAGCTTCTGTTACTCTCCCAAACGGCACACATAAAAAAGTCACTCATATGGGACAAGTGATTCTCACTGATACTCTCATTCTCACTGAGGTATTTATGGTTCCTACTTTTAAATTCAATTTCCTATCCATTTCTCAGTTGGCCATGCATATGAATATTAGAGCTCTTTTCCATTCTACTGGTTGTGAGATTACGGATGCTACATCACAACAGACTCTTGCTACTGGTAAACTTATAGGCAGGCTATATATTCTTCAATATTCACCTGCTATGAACACCATTTTTACCTTTGGTTTGAGTGCCTCACATTACATCAAAGTTTTTTACTCCTGGCATCGAAGATTTGGTCATGCACCTCCATCCACTTTACAGCATTTGGAGTTTCTCAAACATTTATGCACCCCTCCGGTCATAGAAGCTCACAAGGCATGTGATATTTGTCATTTTTCAAAGCAAACTCGGCTGGTTTTCCCACATAGCTCCATCCAAACCACACAAGTCCTTGAGCTGCTTCATGTGGATATATGGGGCCCATACAACAAACCTAGCATCACAAATACCCCTTACTTCCTAACAGTAGTGGATGACTTCAGCCGCACTACTTGGATATGCCTTTTACACACCAAGAAACAAGCCATTTCTTCCTTATCTACCTTTCTCAGAATGGTCAGTATTCAGTTATCTAAACCTGTCAAAATTGTTAGAATAGATAATGGCACAGAATTTACTGGTTCAGCATGTCAGAAACTATTCTCTGAGCTTGGAATTCTACACCAGAAAACATGTACATACACACCCCAGCAGAATGGGGTGGTTGAAAGAAAACATAGACACCTACTGGAGGTTGCCAGAGCTGTTATGACTGAGTCCAAGGTTCCAAATTACCTGTGGCCTTACTCTGGTCTTACTGCCGCATTTCTCATAAATAGATTACCTTCTTCCATCCTTGCTTGGAAAACACCCTATGAAATTATGTTTGGTCACTCTCCTCCTTATGACATGCTCAAACCTTTTGGTTGTCTTTGCTATGTCACCAATATATCTCCAGACAAATCCAAGTTCACTACCAGGGCTCATAAGTGTGTCATGATGGGATATCCCCCTGGACAGAAAGCTTACAGACTCTATGATATAGATACACATAAGATAATCACTTCCAGGGATGTGGTATTTCTGGAAAATATTTTTCCATATGCTGTACCAACATCATCTTCAGACTCCAATACCCCTCTTCCCACTACTACAGATGCAGAGATATCTCCCTCTATGGACAATTCTTCAACAGCAGAAGAGGTTTCTTCCATTACTCCACTTAGAAGGAGTCTTAGACCATCAGTTCAGCCACAATATCTTAATGACTTTGTCACCAACAATGCTGACAGTGCTCCTTCAGCTTCTGTTTTTGTCCCAGACCCTTCTTATATTTCCTTTATGGCCTGTGTTGATGCTGTTCAGGATCCCACTTCTTATTTCGAATCAAAACTTCACCCACACTGGCAACAGGCTATGGATGCAGAAATCACAGCTCTTGAGAACAATGAGACATGGATCCTCACTGATTTACCTCCGAATAAAAGAGCAATTGGTTGTAAGTGAGTATTCAAAACTAAACTACATTCGGATGGTACCATAGAGAGGCACAAGGCCAGGCTTATGGCCAAGGGTTATAACCAAGTAGCTGGTGAAGATTATTTGGATAGTTTTGCCCCTGTCGCCAAACAAGTCACTATTAGACTCTTAATTGCTCTTGCTGCCATAAAGCATTGGCCTATCCATCAACTGGATATAAACAATGCATTTTTACATGGATACATTGATAAGGAAGTCTACATGCATCCACCTCAGGGTTATACCAAAGCTCAACCGGGACAGGTCTGTAAATTGCTCAAAAGCTTATATGGTTTGAAACAGGCTTCTCGGCAATGGAATAATCAGTTTTGTACAACCCTATTCTCCTATGGGTTTTCACAATCACCTAATGATCACTACTTGTTTATTTGGCAGAAACAAACTGACTACATGGCTCTCGTGGTTTATGTGGATGATGTCCTCATCATTGGCAATTCAGATTCTCACATCTTGGACTTCAAACGCTACCTACATCATACCTTCACTATAAAAGACCTTGGTTTGGCTCACTATTTTCTTGGCATGGAGATTAAAAGAGGGCCAACAGGTATTCACTTAAACCAGCGAAAATACATCTTAGACATTCTTAAAGATGCTGGGGTGACTGATTGTAAAGCTACTTCCACTCCCCTTCCTCCGGGCTTAAAATTGACTCTTCAGTCTGGAACTCTCATGACAGATCCTAAGCCATATCGACGACTCGTTGGTAGATTACTATACCTCAATCTCACACGGGCAGACATCACTCATGCAGTTCAACAACTAAGCCAATATGTCCAGACCCCTCATACTGAACACTGGCAGGCTGCCATTCACTTGTTGAAGTACCTCAAAGGCATTCCCACGCTTGGTCTTTTTTATAGCTCTCAAAGCTCATTGAATATTCATGCTTTCAGTGATTCGGACTAGGGTTCGTGTACAGATTCCAGGAAATCACTAACAGGTTTTTGTGTGTTCTTAGGATCTTCCCTTATATCATGGAAAACCAAGAAACAGTCTACGGTCTCCCGCAGTTCTGCTGAGGCTGAGTACCGTGCTTTAGCAAGCACGACTTGTGAGCTCCTCTGGATCGATTATGTCCTTCAAGATCTTCACATCTCTATCCCAAAACCTGTTCGCCTGCTATGTGACAATCAGGCAGCAGTTCACATAGCGCAGAACCCGGTATTTCACGAACGCACCAAACACATCGATATTGACTGTCATATTGTTCGTAACAAATACAAAGATGGTTTCTTGCAGCTCACACATGTTCCCACAAAATCAAGCTTGCAGATATGCTTACAAAGCAGTTGGGTGCTCAACAATTCCAGTTTCTTCTGTCCAAGCTCGGATCCTAGCTTGAGGGGGGGATGTACAAGTATACAAAATGATCACTTGCATACAACATGTAGTTATTAGATATACAAGAAGGATAGAAACTGTTATTAGAAATAAACTGAAGGGTATAATTGTAATTTCACTTTCTGTTCTGGTTATATAACCAATTCTGTAACCGTTTTTGTCATATATGAGAATAACACCTCTTAGCTGAATTTAGAGCTGAGGTTTACTCTTCCACATATTTCAACAGATTGCAGATGTTGAAACGCTTATGAACAATGGTTTCTGAACGCTTTTTTTGATTTTTTGGTCGCCGAACATAATCATCCCGGTTGAGGCTGGATCGTGGCTGAATTTTTTATTTTGTGTTTCTTATGTTGGTTGTCTGGAGAAGAAACAGACATGACGCTCAACATAAATTCTTGATCAGTTAGTAATGTCCTAATCGGAACCATCATCTTTTATGTTAATCTAGGTGACATCAGGCACATATCAAAGAGTCTATTAATGATCATATACATAATGGTGCGATGAAACCAATCGTTTTCCATGCTCAAAATTTAAATGTAATAGAAAGAGGAAAATTGAAAAATCATCAACAGTCATTTACAATACTGTGTAGGTGAGCAAGTGTGCCGTGAAATTTCTACATCATTGATTATTGTTACACCTAAACCTCATTCAACCAACAATATAAATCAGGAGTCCATCACTCATAATCTATTCGTCCAAAACATCCAATCATCCTCTGCTAATCACATCCTGAATCAATAACATACCTCCAGAGTTATAACAATACAGGGGCAATATTGTAATCTACTACTGAGAATTTGGAAAATAACAAAAATAAAATAACTTACTACTCCCTCCATCCCATAAAAAAGTCATGTTTGAAAATGTACAAGTTTTTATCTTTGGTTACTTTGACAAATGTACAATTATCCAAAAAATCATTGATAAGCATTTGCATAACTTACTTTATTTTTTTTATTTGACTTATTCAATATATCAAACTAATTAGTGAAATTAATATTTTTACTTTTTTACTTGATCTAGTCAAACGATAAACAAGACTCTTATTTTGGGACAAGAATATTTTTCAAACAGGGATTATTTTATAGGACGGAGTGAGTATAATTCTAGGGGGATATAAGAAAGTGTGGCAATTTACTATTCTCACCTGGTTCTTTGCAGACGTCAGTTGTGCTGAGAGCAGTGGGGCTCCTTGCAACCGAATCCTGTTTGTTCTCTTGCAAGGCAGCAGACTGATCTAAAGTTGCACTTGTAAACTGCTGCTGCTGCATTAGCCAGAATATTAAGATTAGACATAAGACATCTATGATCGGTTACATCAGAATTTCCAAGAATGACGAATTTCATGCATGTGATTGAGTTGTTCATTTCGTTTCAGATTACAAAAAAATGATTTCAGTCACTTTCTTTTGCGAAACAACTCATCTGGTTAAAACAAGGCCAGGATGAACATGGATACGAATAATATCCAAATCAAGATTCTTTCAAGGTTCACCGATAGTACAACAACTGGACATAAACAAGTAGTAGCCCTAGTGGGAAAAAATTGCTTCACTATTGTTACTAAGTACTATAACTCAAGGAACCATATGCTGTGACTTCCAGATATCATAACAGCGAAAAATGCAGCTGACATTGCAAGTCAAGATGCTAGAAAATCGATGAAGAAACAAAAGGAAGGACAAGTAAACGAAAATCTCTATTTACCCTTCTCAAGATTTTTTATAGTATCATGTGGCAAGAATGTTGTCTTGTTTGTATATTTTATTTGATTCAAATGATTTGTCCCTCGAAATGCCAAACGTAAATCCCATGAGGACTAAGCTCATACAGAACTAAAGAGGTGATAAGAACATCAAATATTAAGATTGTACTAGTACAACTGTTGTTGACTGAAAGGCACGGTCTTGATTTTCCAAACAGCTAAAGTTTTATTATGGTTTCTATTCTATAAATTTATCTCGAACCCAACAGAACTGCAAAAAGAAGACGAAAACAAAACAAGGCAAATTTCAAGTAATGTAACCTTTTTTCAAGAAATAAACGCAAATAAATCAAGGACGGTTTCATGCATGGCCTCTTCAAACTCTACTAATCTCAAATATCTTTTACACAAAATATGGATGAATTTCTACAAACCAGATTAGATGTGTCGTTTATTGAGCAGCCAGCTTCTGGATTGGTAACTGGAGACGCGCTGGCCACTTCATCCCTCAAAGCAGTTGACCCCATGGCTGATGTCATCGGAGGCGGGCCTGAAAAAGGAATAAAGGGGGGCCTTGGTACTGAATTCGGAAGCCCTTGGCCATGGTGCCCAAACACTGCACGATTTTGACCAGAAATTCTCGGGAAATTGGTGATCCCTGAACCTGGAGGGAAGTGCGGTAATTGCATCGGAGGTACAGGAAAAATAGGATAACCAGAAGATCCACCATTCATATCCAGCATACCCATCCCGTATCCCATTCCAACACCCATTGGTGGGAAGTGTGGAATGTGAGGAGGATGCATGTGTTGCATTCCAGTAGGGAACATCATAGGAGGCATACATAACCCAGCACCCATGGACATAATCTGCACAAAGAAGGGAAGAAAGTAAGACCACTCAGAGTGGTAAAAGAGCATTCAGAAGGAAATTGGACATGCATTTAAAACATCACCTTACCTGCACTTGTAGTTGGAGGGTCTTTAGATATTCAATGGCTTCATCAAGCATTGAAGCTTTGTCGGCCTGATAGTCATGAAAGAAACATAATCAATTAGAACCTTAAGCAACCAATAAATAAGTTAAGGTGAATCTCAGATTACAGTACCTTATTGCAATTCGGTATGAGCTCTTGTAAAGCACGCATTTTCTCGTTGATCCTATCCCTTCGTCTCTGCTTGCCCATAATAAATGGAGATTAAGTTTTACACTCAGAGGGGTGGAAGAAAGAAATATACCAAATGCAAGTAAATATTACTGACCCTTTCGGAGAGATTATGAACTTCTGCTGCTCGACTCCTCTTAGATCCTCTAACACTGGTTCGTTTTTTGGCATCAAGATATTCATTTTCAACATCCTGTGCATGAAACACCAACAAAAATCAATATTCAAGACAGTATGTGCGGCGCATTCTTTCATCAATCATCATAACTTACATCACTACGGCATTCTGACTCCTCAATATCATGGTATTTTCTTTTCGAGTTATGTGTTTGCTCACAAGAAACCCTATCAGCACTATTTCCAGAGCCAACAGAAGAGGAAGCAACCATCGGCTCTACAGTTCTCTCGCAGCCCGGAACTCCTTTGGCTGAACTGTCATTCTTGACAGAAGTTTCTTGGCATAAATTCTCTGTTCTTTCAGCAGGAGAGGTCTCATTAGACGCCTTATCCACTGGCTCTCCAGAATTGACCATGGAAGATGAACCGTGAAACTCAATATCTTTTGGTACGCTATTAAATCGCTCAACGAGCGTTGATTTCTCCTTAACTTCCATCCTTTCCACTGGTTTCACAAGGTTTGCTGGTCTTGAGAAATGGGAGAAATTCAGAAAATTTGAAGAATTATTCGTAGGTGGCCGAGTATTCTGCCTCTCCATCTTCCTACTAGCATCCACAATATCCGAAACTCCAGATCCTAAGGCATCCGAGGTTTGGCGATGCTGCGGGGCCCGTGAACACACCACACGATCTTTAGAAGAAGAAGAAGCTTTCAAAGTATCAACACCACTATGTAAATTACTAACAGTCTGTCCACAACTACTTCTCTTATCAACCGACACTACGCTATGATGCACGGACATCCCATTACCTGTAACACCAGATATTTCAGGCAAAAGTGCAGAAGCATAATCTTGTCCTAAAGCATCATCTATAGGATAACTTAACCAAGGAACCATTTCATCATCTAAGTCCCCCGAGGGCACTACTGGCGCCACATCATCCAAGAACGACTCAACACCACCAAATTTTCCAAATCTTGAAGTGGTGGTACCATGTCCTACACCCGCATCACGAACTCTAGATGTATTAGAAGGTAAATTGTTACGAGTAGCCCTACTCGACTGACCCTGCATCACTATCTGCCCATTCTCCCAAACTAACTCAACCAGATCATTCTCAGACCTGCATTAAATTACAACAATTCCTTACAACAACATCGAATTTTCGAGAAATCCAGCTAAGAAATATGGTCGAAATTGAGAGGCATACCGAGACGAGGGATCGGTTGGGCATGGTTTCTGCAGACCAGATTCAAGTTTTCCTCTAGCCATTCTCAAAAACTCTGATAGAGGCATGATGTAGAATATCGAAAAATGAAAGAAACTCTAGCCAATATTATCTGTGTGAACAAGAATTACACCAATAAAGATCAAAATGGTATCCAAATGAACACCTATAAATATTCATGACATCATAAGGGACAGATTTATATAAGATTATACAAATCAAGAGTATGCGAATAGAGAATTAACATATATAAGTAGTGATATTATATTTGCTTCATCTAGTTATGTCTTAATCAGTAGACAAATATAAAAATCCAGAACAGGACTAAAAATAATTAGATTTCCAGTCAACTCATTAATTTAATGCGAGCAGAAATACTTAAAAAACACCAAATTCAGCTAGTTTAATCCAAGATATAGGAACTTTTTTTTATACAAAATCAATCATTAGATAAGTAACCCACATGATTTTTCTTAAATTATTCAACAACCCACAGATCTTCCTACTTAATCTTAATATTAACGCTAAATAACTTTCAAGAAAACGAAACCCACCTCTTAAATCAGCTCATCTACCAACACCTTCTTCACAGCTCCCAAAAGATACAACCTTCCATTGAAATTTTCCCAGTTCCCCAATCTTCAAAGATTTCCCCCCTTCTATTACCCTTTTTCAGTGTGGGCAATGATGATTTTCTTGAAATCACAAAAAGATTTTGCTAATCCAAATGCATCACACAATTTTTCTTGGTTACAAGTTACAGTGTTTCACCAGCCAGCTATCTGGTTTAAGCTCCAAGGTTTGAATAATAGAGAGAGAAAGAGGGAGGGAGAGAGAGGAGAGAGAAAGCAAGAATATAGGAAACTCGCAGAAGGCGGCGCACGGCTTGCCTATTTGGCGGTGGCCAAGCAAAAAGCACGGAGAGAGCTTGCTATAAATATATATGTATATGTAGTCGTGTATATGACAATAATACTCGATAGCTTAAGCTCTCCTCTTTTGATATTGTTGTTTTACAACTCAAAACGATTGCCTCCCCTCATTTTGAGAACCTTAATAATTCTTATTGCATTATTAGTTATTGGTTATCGTTTCTGAGCAAGTATTTATAAGTATTCGTTAGTTAATTCTTTTGTGATAGGGTCTTCAGATGTTGAAATTTGCGCTTTCAATTTATTTCGAGTATTCTTTTAGCTTATTATGGCGTGGTCAAGAAAATGCAAATCGTTTTTGTTTCCATTATCAAGCTACTCATGAACGACACCGTTTCTCACCCACACCCTTTTGTTTTGAGTGTTGCTTGATGTACCACCGGCGGAACCGGCCACCCCACTTAGCCGTGTTTCACTTTGGTGAATGACTGAAGTGAGTACTAGGAGTTTTGAGCTCGAACTCAATTAAAATATTTGAGACTTCAGTTCAATCGAGTTTTGCCTTTTTCGTTTAACTTAAGTTCGATGTAGTATAAAATGGTTCAGCTCAAAATCGATTCGACTTAATCGGTTTTCTATAGAAATTGAAAACTATTATCAATGATAATGGAATCATACTACTTATAAAAATAAAATGAAGACCTGGAGGTTTATCTTATTTATTTTAGAATTATAAAATATTTATAATTACATCAGAAGTAGCAGGTAAACTAGTAATTAACATAAGCTCGCAAGCCTACCAAATCGAGTAGCAATGAGCTCAAACTCGAACTTTATATATATTCAAGCAGCTCATAAATCACCGATTTTGGTGTCACCCACTTGGGTTGAATGACCAGATTTGGGCTAATGTGTCTTTTATCATTGGAAACACTTGGAGGCTTCGATTGAAGAGTAAGGAACACGAGAAGACGAAGATCGAGATTCAAGATTCAGATTTTGTTTTCTTTTAGTTGTTTTTATTATTCAAAAGATATTTGTCTATGAATATTTTTTTGGGTTTTATTGATGAACACGAGTAACTAATCCCTTCGTGTTCTACGGTTAGAGAGTAGATTACATATTGACTATGTTTTGATTTTATTTTATATATTCTAGACTCCGTTTTTAATTGTTTATCTATATGCTTGTTTTATTCTCATGAATTTATCAACCTGATCAATTGATGTTGTTCTGCTTGCTTAACAATTCGTTGTCCAAGAGGAGAGTATTGGTAATAGGCTTACAACATATAACATAGATATTAATAATCGTCCGAGAGGAGTGAGATACTTGTGTAGGCACTGGTTTATGGTCTTTTTGGAGTCTTTACGCGATAGTTAGCCTGAGAGGGTAATTGTTCACAATTGATTAACATGTTAGCACCATCCGAAAGGAGGTCTAATTAATATTGTGCCGCTTAATAAACAATGGAATCAGTGTAAAAGTCTAGAATTATAAAGTAATAAAACATAGGAGATTGTAGTTGAAATCGAAGCCCTAGAATACGCCTTTTATCTATTTTAATCTTACGTGGTTACTTACTTGCTTTCGATTAAGCGTCTCTGGTATTTATTTTATTATTTTATGTAATTTAATTTTAGATTAAAACAACAATCAATCTCTTTTCGAGAGTCCAGATAGGGATGACTTATTAGGATCAGGGTATAAAATTGAATATAGGACACGGTTCTTCTGTGATCGACCTTGTTCACTTCTATCTGCGCTAGCATCGTGCACTTGCGGAATACTAGGTTAGAAAATAGTGTGTTAATTTTTTGGCGCCGTTGCCGAGGACTGGTAACTGTGTTCGATTTTTATTCTGATAAATAGTTCGACACTAGACTAGATATTTATTTTATGCACTTTACTTTTTCGTTTTATTTTATCTTGTGTTAATTACGTGAAAATGCACGACCATTTACTTAATTATCATTTACAACATGTTTTTTCAAACATAACATATAAATACACCACCTTTATGATTTTTTCAATTCAATACACCCGACTAGGTTTTTGCTTCAATTGCTAATGTGCAGCCCGAAATTAGAATTTTAACCTGCCTTATAGCATACATGTAGTTCGAATTCTTTTAACCCCTTAATTATATGGAAAATATTGCTTATCTCTAAACCTAATCATAAAATGTTATCAATTAGAAGTTTATAAATATTGTATCATTATACATCTGTAGCTGAGATAGATAAAATCCCGATTTCGGGCTCCACGTCAGAAATTGTAACAAAAAATTTACTCGGGTCTATTGCACTAAAAAAATTCATAAAGGTGGTGTATTTCTATTTCATATTTGAAAAATCATGTTGCAAATGATAATTGTCCAAAAGGTCATGAATTTTTACGTAATTAACTCTTTTATCTTCGTTTTATGCTGTCTTCTGTGTTTGTTTTCTCAGTTAGCATATGAAAACACGGTCCAAAGGAAAAGTTAATCTTGTTCCTTTCGATCCATAAATTGAAGCAACTGCTCAAGTATACCAACGAGGAAGACTCGTTATACGAGATGACCGGATTTTCGAAAAATATGACTACAGAAGAGATGGTTAGCAGTTGTTCTGCATAGTGACTAATCTCTAAACTCAAATGACCAACACATGAACCAGCTACAACCAATTCAAGGTGATCAGACACCTATCAGGGACTGTCTTCGTCCTATACTTAATCAGACCTATGGAGGAGTTGAATTGCCACGATCTAAGCCAACAACTTTGAACTCAAGCTGGGTTTGATATCTATAGTTCAACAAAATAAGTTTGGTGGGGGCACTAGAAGACCCCAGTATCCACTTAGGCCGATTCAAGAGTGTTAGAGACCCTGTTCTAAATAGGGGACTCGCTCTTAAATAATAATTTGATTATCGGCAGACCATGACGGTACTAGTACGTGGAGACAAATTAAAGGCTGGAGAATGCTCGTTTAGAGTACGTCTTGGCAAGTTCAACATGGTGGTAATAAGTGACGAAGTAAGGGAAGAAGGTGGTGATACAGAAGGAGCGATGGTCGTATACACTTTTCTTAGGTCAGAAATGTCAGAAAGTATGGAGACCGAAGAGATGGAGGTCGGGGACCTCATGAAAATCGATAAGAGGGTTCTATTATTAGAAGATCAGCCAGAGCAGGTTCTGGTGGACATACCTTAGCCCTCGCACAGGTATGAAGGTAAGAAAGCTATGGACTGGGAGGAAATTGATCCTAGACAAGATAACCTACAAAAGGTGGGTTTCATTAGTTGAGAAGCTTAAAACTATTCAGTTAGACCTGGATTGTCCAGGGATAGAATTAAGAATTAGTTCTAAGGTTAGGGTACCGTATAGATAAGCAATCATCAAGTTCCTCACTGCGAATCTTGATGTATTCGCATGGTCTCATGCCGTCATGGTGGGAATTTATCCCAAAGTGGCTTCTCATCAATGCAATATTAATCTTGATGTACAACCCATTAAGCATAAGGGAAGAAAATTCAGCCCGGAGAAGTATGAAGCACTCGAGAAGGAGGTCCAAGACTTGTTAGCCAATGACCTTATATGTAACTGTGTAGCAAACCCAGTTTGCATCAATAAGCCAAATGAAACTTGAAGGAGGTATATTGACTTCACTGACCTCAATAAAGCCTGCCCAAAGGACAATTACCCACTCTCGTATATTGATTATTTGGTAGATACCACCGCAGGACATGAGATGAAGAGATGAAGAGAGTGGGTAATTGTCCTTTGGGCAGGTTTATTTCACGATCAACTGATAGATGCAGGCCTTTCATCGAAGCCATCAGGAAAAATAAAAGGTTTGAATAGACGTCAGAATGTTAGGATGCATTCGAAGAATTGAAAATATTGATGTCTTCGCCAGCCCTACTGTCTGGAACAACCCCATAAGAGAAGTTGTCAGTGGATTTAGCAGTGTTGCAAACAACGGTGAGTGCGGTTCTAGTTAGAAATGAAAATAGAAAAAAGTTGCATGTTTATTATGTCAGCCAGTCCTTGCATGACATAGAGTTGAGATACCTAGCAATTGAAAATTGGCTTACACTTAGGTGATGGCTGCGAGAAAGCTCAAACCATAATTTACGACCTTTAGATCGAGGTGATCACATTATTTCCTTTAAGATAAGAATTGCAGCACCTAGATACGCCAGAGCGATTACTTAAATGGGTTATTGAGTTAAGCCAGTTTGATATCATCTACCCACTGACGGGCACTAATCCTAACCCATAATTACCATAAGTGTACGGGTGTAGGTGTATATAGTGGAAGTCAAGGTCGATCCACAGGGAATGAGTTTAGGTAGTTCAATATCCTAATTATCTAAGATTATCCTAACTAGACACTGGAATTGGAAATGATTGTTTATTACGAAACTAAATTGCATATAGTCCTCTTAAACTAATTAATTATCAAAATTTGATTTCCAATCGAAGAGAATGTATCCTAGGGTGTTGAACCAGGAATTACGGTAATGAATGATTAATCTCTAAATTATAAATCTTTAAACCAGTTTTAATATCTATCAGGCGACACTTAATTAACTTAGCCCTTCTCCCGAAGCGACTAAGTTGTAGATTAATTAGAACAATTACTCTCCCGAGTCAATTAATCCTAACAACTCCCAAAAGCCCCTTAACCTTTGCCTACGCAGTCGTAGACAACTACGTTATACGTTGTACGTCTATTAACAATTTTCTCCTCCCGAAGCGAAATTGTTAAACCATTAGACTAAGCATAATTGATCAGGTTATGCTCAATCATAAAATAATAACAAACATATAGATAGATACTAAAAACAGGAGTTTATAACTTAACCAATAAAATCAAATATAATTGTAAATCCATACTTTCTAACCCTAGCATACGAGTAATTTAGTTACTCATGCCTACTATCAAATCCAAACAATAATCCAAGGAGAACATTGTAATGAATCAAAACTAGACAAGAAATAAATAAACCCGAATGATCGGCTTTTCGATCTTCATCACATCTTGTTCGTCGATTCTCGTTCTCAAGCCTCGTACTTGAAAGTATGTAAAATTATGAGATCCTCCCAAGCCTTTTTTTATTAGTTGGGGACGAAATTCCAAGAATATGATCAAAATCCTATTTTAAAATGAATTTGAACTTGGAGACACTTTTCGGCGCGACAGCGCGACACGCGACGCTGTCGCGTTGGGCTTGACAGTTCCAAATACGTTACGGAGGCTCCTTTTGGCGCGACCGTGTTACCCTTCGGCGTGGTCGAGTCAGCCATTCAAAAACTACTCTTTACAACTTGATTTTGACGCAGCCGCGTCCAATCTTGGCACGGTCACGTTGGTTCATTGACGGACTGGGCTCAACTTTTGGGCCCAATGTGGCCCATTCCATTCCTTCTTGACTTGTTTCTTCATGTAGCCTTTGTAAATTCTTCTTTTTAGCCTGAAAAGCACTAAAGTTCTACAAAACAAGCTAATACACGTCAAATGACACAATATATCAAATATAAGCAATCCTCGACCAATTATGCATGCAATTATTATAAAATAAGTACTTAAACCGACCTAAATGCATGCATATACAACGTGTATCAAAATCCCCCAAACTTAAATTGTTGTTCATCCTGAATAGCAAACAAAGTAGATAAAACAAGACTACATGTATTTAGGGCGATTAGTCGATGAATCAAGTTTCATATTTGATTTTCTCAAAAAGCCAAGAATCATAGTGTAATTGAACATATGTGATAATGCAAAAATCAACTACTTTTGAGACTTTGAACTTTCAAACTATTTGATCCTCACCGGGTAAGTGTTTCACTCATCTCTCAATAAGACATATTTTTGCTCGAATTGGACTACGTACACCTAGGGGTGTTCATCGGTCAGAAACCGAATCGAACCGAACCAAATTAACAAAACCGAAAATCGAAATCCTTAAAAATTGCTAACCGAAACCGAACCGAAAATTATCAAAAACCGAAATCAACCGAACCGAAATATTTCGGTTCGGTTGCGGTCAAAACCGAAAATCGAATTTTTACACTAATTTTTAAGTTTTTCACTAAAATCAAACTTTGAATATTAAATACATTTGAATAAAAATTCTTGATATAAAAATGAGTTGGTCGAAGAGTCAACTTTTCTTGTTATCTTAAAGAGTACAAAATGCTAATCAGAATGGACATGAGAAAGCAACAAACTACGATGATGTAAATTAGGTTTTATTTGCCCCTTAGTTGGGGTACTTAATTCGGTTTTTCGGTTTCTAATGCGGTTTTTATTGAAAAAACCGAACCAAACCAAAAACCGAAATATTGTTATATATAAAACCGAAACCGAACTGATCAAGAGAAAAACCGAACCGAATTTTACATTTCGGTTCGGTTCGGGCGGTTTTTTCAGTTTCAACCGAATAGTGAACACCCCTACGTACACCCTATCATATGCTTGTCAATCGTCTAAACTAGATTTCATACTTGACATGCATGACAAAAAATCGAATAGGTCTTTATTTGGTTATAATGTAAGCTTAAGGTAAGGTGGGATAATTTTTTTATATAAGTGACTATTTATTGGACTAATCAAGTTATTTTCTAACCCGACTACCCCTCAATACAATCACTCGATCTCACTCTCCAAATCTTAGTAAATCACCCTGTGAAATGACTTCTTCACCTCCCAAAAGTGCTTACAACTTAAGTGCTTTTTATTCGTTTGGGTACCACATCTAGGGACTACCCGATTCTTTTAATCAATTAATCATCAAGTATTTTTCGATTCCTAACCTCTCCTCAACAAAAAGTAGTAAAACACATATTTACATCCGACTCTTTCTTTGGTTTTCTGATTTGTTTTCATTTATAACAGAAGTTCACTTGAAAAATACGAACATACTAGAAGAGGTCATACGTTTTTCTCAAATTTTCACCTATACACATGTATCTTCACCCTTCCATTCATCCATTAATCCACCCATTTATTTCCAAACTTTTGCCCAAACTACATTCCAATCCACCTCCCTCTTACTCAATCAGTCCAAATTAAGGTCAAAGGCTAAAATTGAAGGGTGTTCGGCTTGTAATATGGGCTATTGAATAAAAGCTAAAAGCTCAAATGGGCTAACTAAGGATAATTTTTCTAACTTTTGGTAAAAAAGCTTAATTTTAGAGTCTCAAACATAGGCTAAAATCAAGAATTACCTAAATCTTTTTCTAAGTCACAACACGCACTTAACACATTCTTAGTAAAGCCTCAAGGCAAGTTCTAGAGATTAATGCATATATCCAATAAAAAATCAAACCGAAAGAAATTATATTACTCCTGAAGTAGGAGTGCAATTAGGCTCAAATCCTCATAGGGTCCATTTTGATCAAACGTTCTAAGTTCAAGCTCAATTTCATCTCAAATTACCTATCATGCTGTACTATATACCGAAATTCAAAATTGTCTCATCCTCAACACATCATCATCTTTCATTTCCCTAATTTTTTTCTTTTTCACATGACTTAAACGACTAATAATCGGGTTTATGACTCCTAGACTCCAACAATGAAAGTAAATAAAAGCATTAAAAATCTATGACCAACATAACAACCAATTAAAAAAAAATTGGGCTCGTAGACCCAGTGACTCCACTAAAGTAATGCCAACACACAGCAAGCACCCAGGCTCATCAAAGCACAAATCAAAGAAATAAACAAGCAAAAAGAGACAAAGCAAATAAAGTGGATTAATGTAAATAGCTGCCGAATCGTCCCACTATTCAACCCCTCCCCCAAACTTGGTCGAAGGTTAAGTTTGTGGGAAAAGAGTTGTACGTTTTGGTGCTTAACTCACAAATCATTGTGCCGACGGTGGTGGCTGGAAGCCATATTGGCTCCAAAATTGGGCCAACACATCCCAACGGATGTCTTGTTGCAGTCTCCAAGCTTGAGCTTTATTTCCTTGTGCGATGAGTGTATTCAACAAGGGATTAATTTCTTGCATCACTCCTTGACTCTCTGTGCGATGCCTATCAAAACGAGTGATAAGGGAAGTGACATCAGCTTGGAGAGAAGTGATCAACCCCTCAATATCTTCATTCCTCTCGAAGGATGATGCAACAGCAGTCGCCAATCTCTTTTTCCTCGATGGAGGAAGAGCTTGACTACTTCCTACGGTTGTTTGGCCCGGCTGAAATACCGGTGCATCCGGCATTTGGGAATTCACCATATGCTCATCGGAGGACATGGTAAGGTTGATGGTATCGTCAAGACTCATAACTACAGTAGCCTGGGATTGGGGAGTCGAAAATAGGGCCCCACATTTTGGAAAACATATGGGACCTTTCTATCCTCTCTCATGACAACAACTTGCATACTCTCTAACAACTCCCATGTGAAATAGATGTCTCCCTTTACCGGTACCATATCGCCAAGTGGAATGTCCAAGTAGTCGGCAATCGATGTGATGATACCTCCAATTGTGATGTTGTCCTTTTACTTTTTGATGACGTTCTCAACTTACTCCGCTAAAATTACTGCATTATCGAGTTTGCAGTCATGAAGTATGTTCTACATCATGCGGAGTTCATTTTTTCGTATTGCACCCGTCTCCTTTCTTGCAAATAGTGTATGGGCTAACATCTTTTGGAGGTATCTTATCACAGGGCTTCGGATCCATGAAGCTTTGGCATTATTCAAAATATAAGCTTGAGGCAGCACTATAGGAGGAGCTGTTGTCAACCACCCCCAAAGATCATGTGGGTTATAAACCTCGGGTGGTTCACCTGCAGTTGACTTCGGGAAGTCGAATAAGTTATCGATCTCTGAAAATGACAACTCCTGCTGATTACCCATTACTCTTCTGGTTAGGCTGGCTGGCTACGGTGATTGCAGAAGTCCTTAAGAATTCGATTGTGAGCTTTCATATGTGTGTTCGGCTTTCATGAACTCTTCCAACCCCCCAACCGTGAGCAATGCTTGTACGTTCTCGTGTATCTCCATAGCCCTTGTCAGCTTATGATTTGTGAATTGAGTAGGCACAATTGTACGCCAACGAAGTAATTCAAATCTTTGTCGATGCTCGATCCTTTCCAATGCAAAACCGAATAGGATTCGACTATCATTCTGGTTTATCACCACCCTTTTGAGATCCAGAGCAGAAGTTTCTTCAACAAACTTGCACTTTCCCTTGCCTTTGCTAGTGCTAGCCTTTCTTGAAGTCATCTTAGTAAACCTACACACATAAATCAACAACTCCATCTTCAAAAACCAATACGTTCTACAAATCATAAACTATCTTATAGTACTAAATCACATTCCTTTAACAAAAAAAAGCAATCATAGCTCCTTTAATGTTCCGCTCAAAAACGGATTTAGGTTTCAAAGACTAGTTTAATCATATTTATAAAACATAATCACCACTTAAGCAATACTTAGCAATTTAACTCAACTTTTATCCCCCTAGAGTATGCATATAGTCTAATGTGATCAAACTATTATGTAATACGACTCATATGAATGTCTAACAAGTAATATGTAAACAATTCATCATCTTATTACACATATAAAGCCTAAGAGGAGCATAAAATCAAGTGAAAGCTATATTTACACTATGCACATAACATGTTCGATGAAATTCCTCAATGAAGAGAACATGTTAATCATAATAATGTTGTTTTCCACCCATTTCCAACATCGTCAACTACACAATTTCATGTCCAATTCCTTCCAATTTCATCTAAATCAAACAACCCAATCAAGAATTCATTAGATATTGCACTACAAGTGCCCAAAATGATGAACACATATAAAACCAATCCACAAATTCAAATGCAACGAATCCCAACAATAATCAAGCATAACAATGAGTTATAATGCATAAAAGTTCGGGTTAGCTAGTATTACCAGAGAGATTTAGCCAAAATTTGAAAATTGGATGTGCCTAATTGTGCCCGAATTGGGTTCGTCTAACCCAGCTTTAATTGGTAGATCTGAAAGATATGCGTTTGTGAATGTGTTTGTGGGTGGTGGTGTGTTATTATATGGTGATTTGAAGAGAAATGGAGCTTGTGTGTGTTGTGTGTGTTTTCGTAAGAAAAAGAGGTGGGGAAGAATGAAGAAGCAAACATGAAGCGGGCCAATTTAACCCAAAATTTGAACTGACGCGACGACGTCGGCTTTGGACGCGAGCACATCGAGCAACCCTAAGATGGATTTCCTAGTCCTGATATGGCACGACCACGTTGAGTGGTGACATTACTGTGTTGCCCTTTACAGTTTCGAAACTATTTCCAGGACGAATTTTGTGCGACCACGTCCCCTTGTGGCACGGTCATGTTGTCCCCCCTTTGTGAGCTAGGCACATTTTTTCGTCCTTTCGACCCCTACTTTTTGCTATCATGTTTCTTCTCCCTTGGTTCATCAATGTTGGTCCCTATAACCACAAAAACACTAATAATACAAGTAAAGTCAGAAAAATAAATAAAAACATAAAGTGAAAGAAAAATAATAAACATTGGGTTGTCTACCGACAAGCGCTTCATTTTACGTCTCAAACTGGACGATCTTTTTGGTTCAATTGAGCTCTTTTAACTGCACTTCATGCACTTTTTTAAGATGGTCCGATTTGTAGTATTTCTTGATTCTTTGTCCATTAACGAGAAAAGTGTCACCGTCTCCATTCATCAACTCTACTACTCTGAATGCTCGGACAGTGTTGATAGTGAATGGACCCAACCATCTTAATTTCAACTTTCCGGGAAATAATCTGAGACGAGATTTGAACAATAAAACTTGGTCACCGGCTTCAAATCTTCGATTCTTTATCATGCAGTCATGAAACCGTTTGACACGCTCTTTGTATAAACTGGAGTTCTCGAAAGCTTGATTTCTAAATTCATCCAATTCGTTGAGCTTAATAAGTCATGATTTCCCCGCTGCCTCAAAGTCGAAATTCAACTTCTTGACTGCCCAATAGGCTCGATGCTCTAATTTTACTAGCAGTTGACATGCTTTCCCGAAAACGGGCTGAAACAGCGAAAGTCGCAATTGGGTCTTGTATGCCGTCCTATACACCCATAGTGCGTCATCTAACTTTGTCGACCAATCCTTTCTATTTTTGTTCACTGACTTCTCAAGGATTTGCTTGATTTCACGATTAGCTAGTTCCACTTGACCTTTGGGTTGAGGATGATATGGAGTGGTGACTTGGTGCTTCACCCCATACTTGGCCAATAGTGTAGTTAGCCACTTGTTGCAAAAATGTGACCCTCCATCGCTTAGTAAGGCTCTCGGAGTCCCGTACATCGTGATAATGTTCTTTTGGAGAAATTTTAGTACTATCTTAGCATAATTTGCTTGGGTCGGAACAACTTCCACCCATCGTGAAATATATTCAACGGCAACCAAGATATATTGGAACTCATTCGAAGATGGAAAGGGTCCCATGAAGTCTACCCCAAACATCAAATAGCTCTACTTCAATGATAGTGGTGAGGGGCATCTCATGCTTTCGTGATATTCCTTATGTCCTTTGGCAGCGGTCACACTGCAAGATAAATTCATGACACCTTATAGATCCTTCGCCAATAGAATTCGCTTTGGAGCACCTTTGCTGCTGTTCGTGTTGATGCAAAATGTCCACCACTTAGGGATGAGTGACACTTTGTGACGATGCCCCTTACTTCAGGATTAGGGACACATCTTCGGATAATAGTGTCTGCACATCTTCTGCATAGGTAAGGATCGTCCCATATGTATAACTTGACATCATGATAAAACTTTTTCTTCTTATGGGATGGTATATCCGGCGAAATTCCACTTACTATATGGTTCACAATCTCGTTGTACCATTGAGCATCTTCCACAACCAAAACGTACTCATCCGGAAATATGTCATTAATCGCCTCTTGCTGTCCCTTTTCAACCGCTTCACTCCTAATTCTTGACAAGTGATCAACGACCACATTTTCACATCCCCTTCTATCTCGGATTTCCAAGTCGAATTCTTGCAATAGAAGTACCCATCTAATTAACCTTGGCTTTGAATCTTGCTTTGCAAATAAATACTAAAGGGCCGCGTGGTCAATGTATACTATTGTCTTTGCTTGTATTAGATAAGCTCTGAATTTGTCACATGCATAAACAACAACTAGCAACTCTTTCTCTGTGGTAGTGTAGTTTGCTTGGGCCGAATCAAGGGTTTCGCTGGCATAGTAGATGATTCAAAAAATCTTTTCTCTCTTTTGGCCCAAAGCTGACCCTACAGCCATATCGCTCGCATCACACATTATCTCGAATGGTTGAGACCAATCTGGTGTGATCAATACTGGGGCAATCACTAATGCTTTCTTCAAGGTCTCGAATGCCTGCACACAAGAATCATCGAACACAAAAGAAGTATCTTTTTCTAGTAAACGAGATAGAGGTTTAGATATTTTTGAAAAAACTTTTATGAACCTTCTATAGAACCGCGCATATCCTAGAAAATTCTAATCCCTTTTTCATTCTTTGTAGGTGGAAATTTCTCTATGTCAACTACCTACCTTAGCTCTATCGACTTCTAAACCTGCAGATAAAATCCTATGACCAAGATATATAGCATCCCTAACCATGAAATGAGACTTTTCCCAATTTAGGACGAGATTGGTGTCTTCACAACACTGCAAAACCTGAGCTAAGTTATCTAAGTAGTGATAAAAATATGACCCAGAGATAGAAAAGTCATCCATAAAGACTTCCATGATATTCTCTATCAAACCCCCAAATATTACCATCATGTAACGCTGAAAGGTAACAGGTGCATTACAAAGCCCAAATGACATTCTACGAAATGCAAAAGACACCATAAAGACACACAAATGCTATCTTCTCTTAGTCCTCCGGGGGAATCATGATCTGATTGTAACCCGAATACCCATCAAGAAAGCAGTAGTACTCATACCCCGCTAGCCTATCAAGCATTTCATCTAAGAAGGGAAGGGGGAAATGGTTTTTACGGGTAGCTGCATTTAATATTTTATAGTCTATACATACTTGCCATCCCGTAATTACCCTAGTAGCAATGACCTCATCATAATCACTCTTCACAATAGTCATCCCCCCTTTCTTAGGGACCACTTGGGTCGGACTTTCCCACTTACTACCCAAAATGAAAAGATAATCTCGACACTTAACCATTAAAGCACTTCTTTCCTAACTACTTCTTGCATCATAGGGTTAAGCCTACGTTGATTTTGGACTGTACTCATCCTCCATTAGAATTTTGTGCGTACATATCATGGGACTAATTCCCTTTAAATCAGCAAGTGACCAACCTATTGCAGACTTATATTTTCTCAAGACGCTTAGCAATTTTTCAGTTTCAAACCCAGACAAAGAGGAAGAGATTATTACTGGATATCTTCTTTAATTATCAAGGAACTCATACCGTAGATGATCTAGTAATGGTTTGAGGTCGGGGCAGCCTTCACCCCCTTTTGGTACCTCCTCAACAACTTTCTTCCTTATCTCCTCATTGGTTAGACTTCTTTTTGGAGCACTCTGTAAGGCATCTAGAGCACTAACACTTTCCACAAGATCAAGGTCAGTAGAGTCATGGTGATCAACATTAAAGATGGAATCAACAAGGCAAACTTCAAGGGTATCACAATCACTAGGTGAGATTAAGTTCCTATATAATGTGGCATCTAAACACTGTATAAAGCTACATGTTTCAATTTGATTAACTTCCTCACTATCATGTTGATGTAGAGCTTTATATATAGAAAATGTGACTTTCCCCTCATCTACCCCAAAGTTAATTCCCCCTTTTGGACAACTATAAGAGCCTTACCCGTTGCTGAAAACATGCGACCTAAAATCAAGGGGACTTCTTTATCTTCTATCATGTCTAGGACTACAAAATCAGCGAAAATTATAAATTTACCAAATTTTAATAAAACATCCTCTACAATGCCCCGTGTCCAACTCATAGAGCGATCGGCCATTTTTAGGGCGATTGTAGTGGTTTTCATCGTGCCTATTCCTAGTTTTTCAAAAATAGACAAAGGCATTAAGTTAATACTAGCTCCTAGATCGCACAATGCTTTATTAAAATTTTCATTATCTATTTTGCATCCAAGAGTAAAACTACCTAGATCTTTGCACTTCAAGGGTATTTTCCTTTGGATTACTGCACTACTCTCTTCCGTCAAGTTCACCGTCTCATAGTCCTCCCACTTTCTCTTCTTTGCAATCACCTCCTTCAAGAATTTCGCATAGTTTGGCATTTGTTGTAGTGATTCAACAAATGGAATGTTGATTTGGATCCTCTTTAATAAATCCAAAAACTTTGTCAATTTTTCATCGATCTTCTTCTTCCTTAGGACTTGTGGGAATGGAATAGGAGGGACATATGCTGGTAGGGACATATGCTGGTATGTTGGCTTTGATGTCTCGGCCCTCACTCGATTTCAAGGCATATTCTTTTACCCTTTTCCTTTCTTTGTGCCCCACTTTCTTCCTCCAATTATTCTTTCTCTACTAAATTCTCTTTATCAACCGGCAGCTTCGGACCCTCATACTCAGTGCCACGTCTCAACCGAATCGATTGACACTGTTTTCCTGATTCACCATTGTGTCACTCGGGAATTGCCCGTGTTTATGTTGGGCGCCAACAATCTTTATTAGCTGTTAGTGAAATCAACTCTTGAACACACAACACCAAAGAATCTGGAAATAGTACAAAGAAAACAATTCGAAATCACACATGCAATTCGGCCAGAGTTGTGACCGAACTGAGCTTGCTCAGAACAGGAAATAGAAATGGATCAAACACAGATTTAACGTGGTTCGTTCAAGATGAACTAAATCCACGGAGGCAAGGCACACCTCAATCCACTAAGAACTTCAATCAATTACAGAGAATAAGCTCAAGACATGAAATGCCCAATTCTGGATACAAATTAGGGCACAAACACTCAATCTCTAAATACTCTCTCTAATCTAAAGAACAAGGAAATTATGCAACGTAGTGATCTTCTCCTCAATGAGAGCTTTACAGTGATATATGGATTGAAGCTCGAATGCAACTGCACAGGAAGTTCTAACTGAAAGAAGTTAAGCTGAGCTACCGGACAAATGTGACGGTTTTCTTCGTCACTAAATTGCAACTGCTCAGTCACAAATGGCGGTTATCCCAAACTACCTCGAACCCGGTTTATTCTGAACAGTTTGTCTTCTTGATGCTAAAACCCGGTTTAAACCTCCGGTTCTTCACTCCCTGACTCCGGTTCCACATTCCCAACACACCATATTACAAAGTATAGGCTCACTTGATGAAATTGAACATCACCTCACAAATCTCCACCTCAATGAATCATGTGTGCCTCTTCATGCCTCACCACTGCCTTGACTTGTTAATGCTCTTCATGACATTGCTCAAGCTGCAGCAGGCTCGAGCAATGCTCCACTTTATTCCCAGGTACACCCTTAGTAAGAAAATCAGCAGGGTTATGCAATGTGTGTACCTTCTTCACTTCCACAGAACCAGAATCAATGATATCCCTAGCAAAATGCAACCTAACATCAATGTGCTTTGACCTTTCATGAAATGCTTGGTGTTTCACAAGGTGTAAAGCACTTTGATTATCACAGTAAATTGCCACACACTTTTGCTTGATTTCCAAATCTCTCAAAATCCCTTTAAGCCAAATTGCTTCTTTGATAGCTTCAGTGAGAGAGATATATTCTGCTTCTGTTGTTGAAAGTGCTACAACTGATTGTTGTACACTTCTCCAGCTGATGGCTGTTCCAAATAAGGTGAACACAAATCCAGAAATAGATTTCCTCGTGTCTATGTTTGCTGCAAAATCAGAATCAGCAAACCCCTCCAATGCAACAGTGCTTCCATTCACTTTCTTCTCAAACTTCAGTGACAAGTTCACTGAACCCTTCAAATACCTCATCACATACTTCAAAGCTTCCCAATGCTCAACTCCTGGGTTTGACATGAACCTGCTTACTAAAGAAACAGCATAGGCCAAGTCAGGCCTACTACAAATCATTCCATACATGAGACTTCCAACTCCACTTGCATAAGGAATATTGCTCATATGTATGACCTCCTCTTCAGTCTTTGGGCATTGTTCTTTGGAAAGTTTCTTCTGTAGATTAACTGGAGTGGAGAGAGGTTTGGATTCATGCATATGGAACCTCTCCAAAACCTTCTGTAGATATTGCCTCTGAGATAACCAAAGCACTCCAGCTTCTCTGTTCCTTAGAATGTCCATGCCCAAAATCTTCTTGGCATCTCCAAGATCTTTCATGTCAAATTCAGTGTTAAGTCTGTCCTTCAGCCATTGTACCCTCTTCTTGTTCTTGCTGGCAATTAGCATATCATCCACATACAACAGAAGAAAGACTTTATCTTGCTTTGAACCCTTGTTGAAGTAAACACAACTATCATACAGACTTCTTACAAAGCCAACACTGATCATGAAGTCATTGAACCTCTTATTCCACTGTCTTGGACTTTGTTTGAGTCCATACAGTGACTTCTTCAGTAAACAAACTTTGTCTTCTTATTCAGGAACAACAAAGCCTTCTGGCTGTTTCATATATATCTTCTCATTGAGTTCTCCATGTAAGAATGCTGTTTTTACATCTAGTTGTTGTAGTTCCATGTCCTCTTGAGTAACCTTTGATAAAAGCAACCTGATTGAGCAGTGCTTTACTACTGGAGAGAAAACTTCATTAAAATCAATTCCTTCCCTTTGTGTAAAACCCCTAACCACCAATCTTGCTTTAAACCTCACTTGTTTGGATCCTGCAGTCTCTAACTTTTTCTTGTATACCCATTTAGAACTCACAAGTTTCTGACCTTTTGGTTTATCCCCCAATATCCAGGTCTCATTCTTTTCCAGGGATTCCATCTCTTCAATCATTGCCTGAATCCAATGCTCTCTTTCTTCACAGTCTAGTGCTTCTTTAAAACTACTAGGCTCTTGTGATTCCAGGTCTTCAGCAACACTCAAGGCATAGTAAACACTCCCTGCTTGACCATAGAAGTCAGGTCTATTGATTGTTCTTCTAGGCCTGTCCCTTCCAATGCTATATTCTCTAACATTTTGTGAAGGTCCAGCTTGTTCTTCTTCTTCAGATGATGAATCACTATCTTGTAGATTCTCTTGTGGTTGAGATGTGTGATCATCTTCAGCAGGATGCTCCACCTGAATTGATATCTCTTCTGTCTCTTTAGCACCATCAAATTCTTCCTTAGAGCCTGTAGAAGTATAAGCCATCACATTCTCATTAAACTTTACATCTCTACTTGTGATTATCTTCTGATTTCCCTTCTCTAGACACCACAATCTGTAGCCCTTTATTCCATCTGGATATCCAAGAAATACACATCTTAGAGCTCTTGCATCTAACTTGTCTTGCTTGACATGGACAAAGGCAAGACAACCAAACACCCTTAAACCTCCATAACTTGGTTTCTGTCCACTCCACACTTCTTCAGGTGTTTTGAACCCAATCACTGATGAGGGTGACCTGTTAATGAGATAACATGCTGTAGCAATGGTTTCACCCCAAAATACCTTTGGCAACCCAGCATCCAACAGCATACACCTTACTCTTTCAAGAAGAGTCCTATTAAGCCTCTCAGCAACCCCATTCTGTTGAGGATTCATTGGGACAGTCCTATGTCTCTTGATTCCTCTTTCTTCACAGAAGTTTGTGAACTCAGTAGAGAGGTATTCCAATCCATTATCAGTCCTAAGGTGCTTCAGCTTCTTCCCTTTGACATTTTCCAGTTGAATCAACCATGTTTTGAACTTATGAAAAGCATCACTCTTATTCTTCATCAACATGATCCACACCTTTCTACTGTAATCATCAATCAAAGACATGAAATACCTTGCTCCACCATGAGTCTCTGTCCTTGCAGGACCCCATATGTCAGAGTGGACATAATCTAATGGCTCTTGAGTTGTGTGAACACCCTTTTCATAGGGCAGCTTCTTGGACTTGCCCAAAGCACACTGATCACAGAACTCCAGGTTTTGATTTCCCATGTTTCCAATTACTCCACTTCTTGACAGTTCCTTCAACCCTTTATCTCCTATGTGTCCAAGCCTCTTGTGCCATTTAACAAGCTCAGAACTGCTCAAGACCATATCAACACTCCCAACAACAGGTGAACCAATCAAGATAAACAACCCATTATGTTGTCTACCTTTAATCATCACTTTACCATGTTTAGTGATATGCAAGAAGCCATCCACTGAGCTAAACTGACAACCACTAGTTACCAAAGAACCAAGAGATAGAAGATTTCTTTTAAGGCCAGGAACATATCTTACATTAGAGATGATTCTGACCACACCATCAAACATCCTTATGCTCACTGATCCAATTCCTTTGACCTTGCATGATTGGTCATTTCCCAGGAGAACATTTCCACCATCTTCTCTCTTCAGTTCATCAAACCATGACTGGTGTGGACACATATGGAAGGAGCAGCCTGTGTCCAAGACCCATTCCTTCACCATTCTTGATTCAGTAACATTTAATACCTCTGGAGGATCTTCTTGAAGGTCAATGGCAGCAGCTTCTGCCCCTTGGTTTCCTCATTTCTTGTTTCTTTTAGGGCAATCCTTCTTCAAGTGACCAGGCTGCTTGCACTTGAAGCATTTCCTCTTCTCAACCCATTCACTTCCCTTCTTTGGATTAGAATCTCCTGCTTTGAAGTCCTCAGAATTCTGTCCCTTCTTCCCTTGCCAAGGTTTCTTGAATTTCACATTCAAACCTTCTCCAGACTGCACCATGCCTTTATCACCTTGAGTCTGGAAGCATTTAGACCTCAGAGCCTTCACTATCCCATCATAAGATAGCTGCTCATCTCTCCCATACATCAAGGCATCCTTAAAGCTTTCCATGGATTTTGGAAGAATGTTTAACACCATCAATGCTTTATCATCCTCCTCCAATTTCATATCCAGTTCTTCCAATTCCTCAACCATCTTAATAAACTCATCAAGTTGATCAGAAATTACCTTATCTTCAGTGATCTTGAAGGCCAACATCTTCTGCTTTAAGAACAGCTTGTTGGAAACTGACTTAGATTGATACAGATCTTCCAATCTCTTCCATGCTTCTGAGGAACTCTTGCATCTTGAGACCTCTCTTAGTGGTTTATCACCCAAACACATAAAGATAAGACTGAGGGCTTTCTTATCCACTGATACAAACTTGGGTTTCTCAATTTCTTCCCACGAATCAAGAGGTATCAAAGCAAGATCAAGGCCATTTTGAACCAGAACTGCATTCATCTTGATCTTCCACAATGTGAAGTCATTTCTCCCTGTAAACTTCTCAAAGTCCATCTTCATACCAGCCATTCCTTCCCTTCTTCAAGCTGTGAGAGTTGGTTCCCACAGACGGCGCCACTTGTTAGTGAAATCAACTCTTGAACACACAACACCAAAGAATCTGGAAATAGTACAAAGAAAACAATTCGAAATCACACATGCAATTCGGCCAGAGTTGTGACCGAACTGAGCTCGCTCAGAACAGGAAATAGAAATGGATCAAACACAGATTTAACGTGGTTCGTTCAAGATGAACTACATCCACGGAGGCAAGGCACACCTCAATCCACTAAGAACTTCAATCAATTACAGAGAATAAGCTCAAGAAATGAAATGCCCAATTCTGGATACAAATTAGGGCACGAACACTCAATCTCTAAATACTCTCTCTAATCTAAAGAACAAGGAAATTATGCAACGTAGTGATCTTCTCCTCAATGAGAACTTTACAGTGATATATGGATTGAAGCTCGAATGCAACTGCACAGGAAGTTCTAACTGAAAGAAGTTAAGCTGAGCTACCGGACAAATGTGACGGTTTTCTTCGTCACTAAACTGCAACTGCTCAGTCACAAATGACGGTTATCCCAAACTACCTCGAACCCGGTTTATTCTGAACAGTTTGTCTTCTTGATGCTAAAACCCGGTTTAAACCTCCGGTTCTTCACTCCCTGACTCCGGTTCCACATTCCCAACACACCATATTACAAAGTATAGGCTCACTTGATGAAATTGAACATCACCTCACATTAGCTGACTCATCTTGGTAGAAATATCATAATTGCTATTCTCGAGTCACTTGATGTCTGCTCCCTGACCAGTCATTATTTTTTTAGCTCAATAAATTTTTCGTCCATCTTTCTCTCCAATCGAGCTAGTTTTTCATCGTACTTAGTAAACTGTGATTGCACTATCTCCTCTTGATTCGACTTCTGACCATCATGGATCATCCCATTCGTGACGGCAAATCCTGGTGGCGGATTGAGTGAATTCCTTGTATTTTCATATGAGACGTTCTGGTGATTCCGGTTGGGTTGGTACTGATTGTACCTTGGCTGATTATTTTGGAAGCTATTGAAGTTTCTTTGATTCAAGAAATTATCATCTTCAACATCTTCGTAACCCAATAACTGTTGTGATGGGGTATAAGTATGTTGTGCAAACGTCAGACTAGTTAGCAGACTTACTTGGTTTGTCAAAGCGGACAACAGAGAGGTAATAGTATCACTTGGCTCGACTTCTACAATGCTAGTCACTCTTGGATGATTCCTCTTATTTGGCCACTTATAATTAGTTCTTGCAATCGCATCCAAGATAGAGAATGCAGACCTCACATTTTTCTCCATCAGACTACTGATACACGTTGTGTATACATGCATTTAGGTCAATTTTAAATGTATATTTATAGCATTTGCATGTGTATACGGTCGATAATTGCTAATATTTCATATCTTGGACCATTTAACATGTTTGATTTGTTTTAAGGTATTTTTAAGCATTTTTAGGATTAAAAGCCGTAATTTACGATTAAGGGTCGAAAGAACAAGTCAAAGGGAAGGCTAAACCGGACAAAACCGATCAAAATTGGTCCGAACTGGCCAAAAAAACCGGCCCAGACCAGCTCAAACAAACCGGTCCAGAAAGCTCAACGAACAGAAGGAACCGACGCGGTCGCGTCAAAGACGTGACTTGGTCGTGTTGAAGGGTTAAAACCAGTGAGTTCAGAATGCATTGACGCGGTCGCATCAACTGATGACGTGGTCGTGTCAACAAGCCAACTCGATCGCGTCGATGGGTGACTCGATCGCGTCCGGAAGTGCGATTTTGAGATTTTCCTGTTTCAAAAGGATTCGAATCCTAGAGGACTTTTGAAAAGCTTATAAAAAAGAGGCAAGCTTGTTTTTCAGAGGACACGCTTCACATTCCCAGAGATACCTAGAGTAAGAGTTACAAAAACTTGGAGGACAAAGAAGATGAAGATCATCGAGACGATTCATCCGGATTTAGTTTATTTTTCTAGTTTTCAATTCTTGCAATGTTTTTCTCAGAATTTTGTATTGGGATGTTGCTACGCATGAGTAGCTAAGCTATTCGTGTCCTAGGGTTAGAAAGTAGGGATTTTTATAACAATGATTCGATTTATGTTTTGATTTATTGATTCCGTTTTTAAAGTGTTTACCTTTATGTTTGTTCTTATAACTTAATTTAGACTGGCCATCTAGGCTTAGTAATCTCGTTTAAAAAATCCGCTTCGAGAGAAGGGGTTTGTTATTAGACGTACGACATAGAGCGCAGTTGTCTATGACTGTGTAGGCATAGGTCCGTGAGCTTTTGGGAGTTACTAGAATTAATTAACTCGAGACTACCAGGGGTCCGCCTCCTGCCTACCCCCGTAGTCCACCGAAAAGTCTACCTCTTCCCGTACCCCTCATCATAAAGATGCTGAAGTGGGAACCTCTTCCGCGTGCATGCCTGTCACCGGAAGCATCCCGAGAGACACCATATATAATATATAACTCTCAATGTGTCAGTGATGACCAATCCCAAAACATTTCCAATTTATGAAATTATGCTATTTTGACTTCTCTCATGTACACATGCAAATTCTTGCAAATGCTAATGCTCATGACTGATATGCTCACCAATTTACTATTAATAATGGAATAAAACACTTTATATAAAAAGATACAAGTGCACATATTACAATCAGTCATCACAAATAATATACACAAATACTATGTTCAAGCATTGTAGTTGAAGATGGATTTCTACTTACCTTCTTCCGGTAGCAATTACTCAAAATCTTGTACACCACCGCAACTAATCTATAATAATAGATCAAGACAGGACTCAATTAAACTAATGATCCCGCTATTACGAAAATTAACTACCCCTTCATTTAAAATATTCCTATAATAAAAATTATTTATATCCATGTTAAAACTACCAGTGGTAGGATATGCATATTTGAGAACAAAAAAAAAATGAGATTAAACACTAATTAAACTAATTGAAACTTCACAAATCAGGACATACTTCATCATTACCTTTTTTTTTATACACGAAACTACACATGCATATCTAGATATGTTTATATGCATGTTTATGTCATAACTCCATCCATAACCTCATAAATGTTAATTAAACACTAAATTAGTTTACATAGCTAGGATAATTAACAAACTTAATTGATTGTAATCCATAAAGTGTCTACCTTCACTAAGAAATTAATGCATCTTTCGTACGCTTGATGATGTCCGCGACGTCCTATTGTTCTAATTTTTTTTTCTTCTCCTATTTTTCCCTTTCTTTGTAGATGTTCTTGACCTCCCCCATTTTGGATGGATAAAGTAAGCTTTTATCCTTATTAAAAAGTGTGTCACCGCCTTCCATCTTTACTTAACCCGGTCATTCATCTTTCATCATCATCATCATCATCATCATCATCATCATCATCATCATCATCATTATTATTATTATTATTATTGTTGTTGTTGTTGTTGTTGTTGTTGTTGTTGTTGTTGTTGTTGTGGTTGTTGTTGTTGTTGTTGTCGTTATTATTATTCCGACAATAAAATCCTTTACACATCTAACATTTCCACGTACTACATAATGTTCTATATTTCAAACTTGTCACGCGTAGCCTTAAATTTTGTAGCATGTCCCAATATTTTAGACTAGGGGGGTTCTTGACTACCAAAGTAAACATCTCCAAATTAGTCACAAAAATATAAAATAACATAATAAATATAATAAATTAATTACTATAAAACTATCACCAAATAGCACATAAAAATATGGAATGCATGAAATGAAAAAATTATATTGGCCAGTGAGTTGTGAGGTGCAGGTATTACAGTATGTATAGATTATAGGAAACTTAATGCAGCTACTCGTAAAGACCATTTTCCCCTTCCCTTTCTAGATCAGATGCTTGACAGATTAGCAGGTTATGCATATTATTGTTTTCTCGATGGTTATTCGGGATACAATCAGATTATGATTGCCCTGGAGGATCAAGAGAAAACCGCGTTTGTATGCCCTTCTGGTGTTTTTGCTTTTCGTAGAATGTCGTTTAGGCTGTGTAATGCGCCTGCTACCTTTCAGTGTTGTGTGATGGCAATGTTTGGGAGTTTGATAGAGAATATCATGGAAGTATCTATGGATGATTTCTCTATATTTGGTTCTTCATTTGATAATTTTCTAGATAACTTAGCTCAGGTGCTTAAAAGGTGTGAAGACACTAATATAGTTCTTAACTGGGAAAAATGTCATTTCATGGTAAAAGATGGGATAGTCTTAGGGCATAGGATTTCATCAAAAGGACTAGAAGTGGATAGGCTAAGGTGGTGGCAATAGAGAAGTTACAACCTCCTAGGAATGAAAAAGGGGTTAGGAGCTTTTTAGGACATGCGGGGTTTTATAGAGGGTTCATAAAGGATTTTTCTAAAATTGCTAAACCTTTATCTCGCTTGTTAGAAAAGGATACTCCTTTTGTTTTCGATGATGCATGTATGCAGGCTTTTGAGACATTAAAGAAGGCATTGATCACCGCTCCAATACTGGTTACACCTGACTGGTCTAAACTATTCGAGGTAATATGCGATGCGAGCGACATAGCAGTGGGAGCTGCATTGGGCCAGAAGAGGGAAAAGATCTTTAGAGTCATCTATTATGCGAGCAAAACTCTTGATCCGGCTTAAGCAAATTATACTACCACAGAGAAAGAACTTTTAGCTGTTGTTTATGCTTGTGATAAATTTCGTTCTTATCTTGTATAGGCTAAAACAATAGTTTATACTGACCATGTTGCTCTCAAGTATTTGTTTGCTAAACAGGATTCCAAGCCCAGATGATCAGATGGATATTGCTTCTTCAAGAATTCGACTTGGAAATCAAAGACAGCAGGGCTGTGAAAACGTGGTAGCTGACCACTTGTCTCGAATTGTGAATGAGGCAGATGAAAAAGGCCAACAGACGGCCATTAGCGATATTTTTCCAGACGAGCACGTGATGGTTGTGGAGAATGGCCCATGGTATAGTGACATCGCAGATTTTATAGCGAGTAGGATTGTTCCGGACTTCCCTCATCATAAGAAGAAGAAATTCTTCCATGATGTGAAGTTTTACATATGGGAATCCCTATCTATATAGGAGATATGCAGATACTATCATCCGAAGATATGTCCCTCAAGCTGAAGTGAAGGACATCAGAGCTCATTGCCATTCATCCCCAACTGGGGGACATTTTGCATCAGTAAGAACAGCAGTGAAGGTGCTCCAAAGTGGCTTTTTTTAGCCAACCATTCACAAAGACTTCCATGCATTCATTCTGCAATGTGACAATTGCCAAAGAACAGGGGGAATAACAAGGAAGCACGAGATGCCTCTTACTACAATTCTTGAGGTCGAGCTGTTTGACGTATGGGGAATCGATTTCACGGGACCCTTTTCATCCTCGAATGGGTTCCAATACATCTTGGTGGCAATGGAGTATGTTTCGAGATGGGTGGAAGTTGTCCCAACCCAAACGAATGATGTCAATGTGGTGCTCAAATTCCTCCAAAAGAATATCTTGACAAGGTATGGCACTCCGAGAGCCTTGATTAGTGATGGGGGCTCACATTTTTGCAATAGATGGATGGCAGCATTATTGGAAAAGTATGGGGTAAAACATCGTGTGACTACTCCATACCATCCTCAAACCAATGGACAAGTGGAGCTTGCAAACCGAGAAATTAAGCAAATATTAGAGAAGTCGGTGAATGGGAACCGGAAAGATTGGGCGGTGAAGTTGGATGACGCCCTTTGGGCTTATAGGACGGCATACAAAACTCCTTTGGGGCTTTCGCCGTATCAACTGGTTTTTGGAAAGGCATGTCATTTACCGGTTGAGTTGGAGCATAGAGCATACTGGACAGTTAAGAAGCTGAATTTCGACTTCGAGGCTGCTGGAGAAGAGCGACTATTAAAGCTCAATGAATTGGAGGAATTTAGAAATCAAGCATTTGAGAACTCCAGTTTGTACAAGGAGTGGGTCAAGAGGTTTCATGACTGAATGATCAAGGATCGCACATTTGAAGCGGGTGAACAAGTTCTATTGTTCAATTCGAGCCTAAGACTCTTTCCAAGCAAGTTGAAATCCAGATGGTCAGGTCCATTCATAATCAAAACCGCTAGAGCTTCCGGAGTAGTTGAGCTGTTAAATCAAGATGGGAGCACATTTCTAGTCAATGGACAACGAATCAAGAAATATTACAAATTCGACCAAATTCAAACCATGCATGAAGTGCGGTTGAAAGAATTCAATAAGAACCAAAAAGGTCATCAACCTTGAGATGTAAAACGAAGCGCTTGTCGGGAGGCAACCCGATGTTTACTGTTTTTTTGTATTATTTTATTTATTTTGTGTTTTTTATGTGTTTTATGTTTTGACAGCTCAAAAGCAAAAAAAAAAAAAAAAAAACAGAAGACGATAACAAGATGTAGGGGACAAACAGAGGACGAGGGGCAGTACAATGCGATGCGGTCGAGTCACTAAATGACTCGGTCGCGCCCGATATTCAGCATAAGCCACTCGCAGGACAATGATCAACGACGCGGTCGCGTCCACCCATTCCACTCGCAGGACAGTGACCAGCGATGTGGTCGTGTCCATAAACGACGCGGTCACGTCCATCCGTTCCACAACGCTGGTCAGTAGTAGGTGACGCGGTTATGGACGCGGTCACGTCAATTCGCGAAAACCAGGTAATTAAAAAATGGGACCAGGTCAGTTTGTTCATTCTTCTTCCCTTTTCGTCTCTCACGCAGAAAAAAAAATACTCCTTTCCCCCACACACACACGAAAGCTTTGGAAATACACCACAAATTCACACTCTCAATCACTCCCACACATCACATACACCAAATCTCTCTCACCCATTCAATCACTTTCAGTTGGGCAACCCCATTTGGGCGAAAATTAGGGCTTACTCGAAAATTCTTCAATTTCGACTCAAATCTCTGGTAAGACTTGCAAACTCAAACTTTTATGTTGACTATATAGTAGTTATGATGGATTGTTGTAGAATTTGGTTATAATGGATATTTGGGATGCTTTAGTTTGCATTGTCTAGTTTGGGGCACTTGTAGTACCCCTTCTTATGATTTTAGTTTCAAATTGGAGGTTATTGTGGTGTGTTGAACGTGAATTTGATAAATTTGTGATTATGGGGATGGACAATTAACACCGTAGTTATAATTAATATGTGTTCTTCTTTGGGAAGTTCTATCAAACACGTTATGTGCATAGCTTAAAGCTAGTTTTTGCTTTATTTTCTATTCCTTTTAGGCGTCATATGTGTATTGAATGATAAAGTGCTTACACATAAGTTGTTCAGTTCATAGGATTCGACATATATTATTGTTGGGCAACTTTGATTAAATGCATAGCCTAGGGGGTGATAGAATGAGCTCCGATGTGTTTGGTAGTTAAGCGTTGAGTGTGTTTTGTGTGTGTTAGGTTCAAAATGCCACCAAGGAAAGCAACCACAAGCAAGAGCAAGGGCAAAAATAAAGTGGGAGAAGGATCTTCCAACCCTGCTCCGTCAAGAGAAGAAATTATACCAAATGATAACCGCATGATATATGGTTTTGCACTGGAGAACGCTGAGCACAAACGACAATTTGAATCACTTCGTCAGCGAACAGTTGTGCCTACCCGTTTTGGTAATCCAGAGTTTACACGAGCTATGGGGATCCACGATAATGTCAAAGCATTTCTTACCATTGCCGGATTGACAGAATTCATGAAGTATGACCTAACATACGAGCGGTTGACAATTGAATTTCTTAGCACCTTTGAGATTGTCGTGGCCAGTCAGCCTGAGCAGAAGAGACTTGATAAAATTATTTTCCAGTTGATGAGAGAGCAGCATGAGCTGATGTACGATGAGCTTGATGATCTTTTCGAGTTTTCAGCTCCAACTGAAGGAGAGCCACCAGAGAAATTCAATCCGAAAGAGTTTTGGGGGCAATTGACTGTAGCCCCTCCGTTCCTACCTCCGCAGGTGTATGTTTCGAAAAATGCTAAAGCTTCATGGATCCAGAATCCAGTTTAGGTATTTCCAAAAATTGTTGGCCCATACATTATTTGTCAGGAAAGAAACGGGAGCAGCCCGACAAAAGGAACTCTGCTACATATGGAATGTCCTTCAAAACCGACGAATGGATAATGTAGTTATTTTGGCAGAACACTTTGTCAATGCAATTACCAAGCAAAAAGACAACATTACAATAGGAGGTATTATCACTGCCATTGCTACATACGTTGGAGTGACTTTTGATGACATGGTTCCGGTTAAAGGGGACGTTCACTTCACATGGGAGTTCTTAGAAAGTATGCAGGTGGTTGTAATGGGAGAGGATAGATGGGTGCCATATGTATTCCAAAATGTGGGACCGTATTTTCGTCTACCTAATCCGGAGTTTACTGTGGTAATAACCCTTGAGGATACACTCAACCTTGCTATGTCTTCTAAGGAGCATTTAGCCCACTCACAAAGCCCAGATTTGCCGGTTTTTTAACCCGGTCACGAAGAAGAAAGCAGGCATCAGGGTCCTTGTCCAGCGAGGAAAAAGAGAGCGGCCACCACTATTGCATCCTTGTCAGAAAGAGCTGAGGATTTGGCCGGAATATTCACTTCCCTTCGTGCTGATTTGACCAGTCTTAGTACTCAGTTTGATAGACATCGGGCTAAAACTCGAGGTGCTTTCCAAGAAATCAACCCCATGTTGCGTACGATAATAGCACAAGGCAATGAAGAATGAACCTGGAGACAAGAACAAGATTGTCGTTGGGATGTGATAGCTCAATTTTGGAGCCAACATGGCTTCCAGCCACCACCGGCGCAATGAATTGTAAGTTTAGTACCAAGTCGTACCACTTTTTTCCTCCAAACTTTGGCTTTTAGCCAAGTTTGGGGGAAGGGGTGTAACGTGGGATGTCTTGGTCGCTACATTTAGATTTCTGCTGATGTTTCTAATGTTTAGTTGGGTGTTTTACTTCTCATAGGTGATCGTTTGTCTCGCTATGTCATTATGTTAGCTTAAATGTCGGGTCTGTGAGCCCACTTGCTTACGTTGCTTGTTTTGGTTTGACTTGAGTATTAGGAGTATCGGGTCTGTGAGCACATTTATCTGTTTTTATTGGAGTTGTTGGGTCTGTGAACCCAGTGTTTGTTGGTCGTAGTCTTTATTTTTTGCGTCTGTTTAGTTGTGTAGTTTGTTTGAGTATAGTATTAGGATGAAAACCCGGACGTAATCGGATGTAATCATTGAAAAATTTGGGGATTTGATTGATGATGATGTGTTAATGATGAGAAGATTTTGTGCTTAAATTGGAAAAATTGACACATAGTAGAGCATGATAGGTAATTTGAGACGAAATTGAGTTAAGCCTAGAACTTTGATCAAAATGACCCTTGTGAGGAATTGAGCCTAAAGTGACTCCTATTTTTGGAGCAATATGTTTTCTTTCGGTGTGATTTTTATTGGATATGTGTCTTGGTTTCTAGAACTTACCTTGAGACTCTGCTGTGAATATGTCAAAGGTGTAATGTGACTTAGAAAGTGATATAGGTAGTTTTTAATTGTAGCCTATTTTTGAGCCTTTTAAATGACATCCTTTTTTACCAAAAAGTTTGAAAAAATTGTCCCTAGTAAGCCCAATTGAGATTTTAAGCCTTTTTGTTTCATACCCACATATTACAAGCCAAACACCTTTTAATTTTAGCCTTTGGCCCTATATTGGACTAATTGAGTAAAGAGAGAGGTGGATTGGAAGGTAGATTGGATTTTTAAGGACAAAATGGGCGAAATAAGGGATAAGCTAAAGGGTAGAAGGAATTTAAAGTGATAGGTGCAAGTTCAAAGCAAGTATAACCTCTCCTAGTTTGTATTTGTGTTAAGTTAAAAAATAAAAATCCGGAAAAGCAAAAGAAAGAGTAAGCTGCAAATAAGTGCTTTACTGTTCTAAAGTGTTAAGGAGAGGTTAAAAGAAATAAGTTCTTAGTTGATTTGAAAGAATAGGGTAGTCCCAAGATGTGATACCCGGATCTTAGCATGAAAAGCACTCAGTTGAAAAGCATTTTTGGGAAGGTGAAGAAGTCATCTTGAGGGGTGATTTGCTGAGATTGGGAAAATGAGTTTGAGTGATTGTATTGAGGGGTAGTCGGGTTAGGAATAACTTGATTAGTCCAATAGATAGTCACTTTTGTCCAAATTTATCCCACCTTACCTTAAACTAACATTACAACCAAATAAAAGACCCACTTGATTCTTTGTCACTTATGCCAAAGTACCGCGTCTAGCTTAGACGATTGGCAAGCTTATCGTAACACTGAGCATGTAGTCCAATTTGAGAGGAATGATATTTTTTTAGCCTAAACACTTGAGAGATGAGAGAAACACTTACCTGGTGAGGATCAAATACTTCGAAAGCTTAAGTCTCGAAAATAGTTAATTTTTACTCTATCACACATGCTCATTTACACTATGTTGTCTAGCTTTTGAAAAAAATCTTTCTGAAACTAATTCATCATCTAATCGCCCTAAATACATAAGTCTTTGTTTTCTTTTATGTTGTTCGCGACGAACAACAGTTTAAGTTTGGGGAATTTTGATACACGTTGTGTATACATGCATTTAGGTCAATTTTAAGTGTATATTTATAGCATTTGCATGTGTATATGGTCGATAATTGCTAATATTTCATATCTTGGACCATTTAACGTATTTGATTTGTTTTAAGGTATTTTTGAGCATTTTTCAGGATTAAAAGCCACAATTTACGATTAAGGGTCGAAAGAACAAGTCGAAGGGAAGGCTAAACCGGACAAAACCGATCAAAACCAGTCCGAACCGGCCAAAAAAACCGGCCCAGACCGGTCTAAACCGGTCCAGAAAGCCCAACGAACAGAAGAAACCAACGCGGTCGTGTCAAGTGACGACGCGGTCACGTCAACAAGCCAACTCGGTCGCGTCGATGGGTGACTCGGTCGCTTCCGGAAGTGCGATTTTGAGATTTTCCTGTTTAAAAAAGGATTCGAATCCTAGTCTCCTGAGGACTTTTCAAAAGCTTATAAAAAAGAGCCAAGCTCGTTTTTCAGGGGACACACTTCTTATTCCCAGAGATACCTAGATAAAGAGTTACGAAAACTTGGAGGACAAAGAAGACAAAGATCATCGAGATGATTCGTTCGGGTTTAGTTTATTTTTTCTAGTTTTCAATTCTTGCAATATTTTTCTCAGAATTTTGTATTGGATTGTTGGTAGGCATGAGTAGTTAAGCTATTCGTGTCCTAGGGTTAGAAAGTAGGGAATTTTATAACAATGATTTCATTTATGTTTTGATTTATTTATTCCGTTTTTAAAGTGTTTACCTTTATGTTTGTTCTTATAACTGAATTTAGACTGGCCATCTAGGTTTAGTAATCTCGTTTAATAAATTCGCTTCGAGAGAAGGGGTTTGTTATCAGACGTACGACATAGAGCGCAGTTGTCTATGACTGTGTAGGCATAGATCCGAGAGCTTTTGGGAGTTACTAGAATTAATTAACTCGAGAGGGTAATTGTTCTAGTTAATCAACAATTTAATCACTTCGAGAGGAGGGTTAGGTTATTAAAGCACCGCTCTAGATCGGTTTAAAATCAATAATTTAAACATAATCGTTATTGAAGTAATATCCTGAAACCGAAACCCTAGGATACCTTTTCTTCTTGATTATTATTCATTTTTTTTTGCTAAGCATTGAGTTATAATTTTTTAAGTAATTTAGTTAATTAATTAAATTCTTTAGTTTTTATTGAAATCAATCTTTACAACTTAGTATCTAGTTAGGACAATCCTAGAATATTGAGATATCGAACTACTTAAATCTATTCCTTGTGGGATCGACCTTGACTGCCGCTCCTACGCCTACAACCGTACACTTGCGATACATTAGGTTAGAAAACCGACGTGTCAACTACCTCATGCGGCAGCATCCACATGATCCCATGCTGGAGCAAGCAAACCATAAAATTTGCGCACCTGCTGCTTCTTCGAGAACCCATATTGGAGGCCATTCCAAAGAAGATCCCGGAATCTTTCCCAACCTTCAACGAATAGTTCTTGATCCAATTGCTTGAATTAATTTATCTTATTCTGTAGATCTAGAATTTTTCTCGGTGAAAAGTACTTCAAAAGAAATCTTGTGCTCAAGTCCTCCCATTCTGTGACGTCATCTAGTGAATTATACTATTGGAGTGCTTTGTCCTTCAGTGAGAACAGGAACAACCTCATTTTTACTTGCTCGTATGGCACATGGTTCATCTTGAATGTTTCAGCCAACCTGCGAAACTTATTCAGATTCAAGTTTGGGTCTTCTAGAGTGCTACCACCAAATTGGTTCTGCTGCACAATATTTATCAGCGTTGTCTTCAACTCGAAGCAATTGGCATTTAAGGGTGGTGGTTGCACTCCTCCGACCGACTGATTTAGCAATGGACAAAGACAATCACTTATAGTTGTGATGTCCTCGTCTACATCATCTTGTACAATTTGAGCTTGTCTCTGCTAAACTGGCAGTTGTTGCCGCTGTGGTGGTGGTTGTTGCTGCTGCATATTAGTTGCTCTATCGTCCAAATTAGCCAAGACCCCTAATATCCGATTTAGCACATCCTCTTGATTCTGATTTTGTGGAACATTGTCCATCTCGAATATGAGATTTTTTCTCGTTTGGTATCCTCGGGCAGTTGCCTCAATCTCATAATCAAAAGGAACATTATGTTTTTTCCCTTTTAATCTAGTTTGCATGCAAAAGCCTAAAAACACCAACAAAAACAATACCACGTAACACAAAAATAAATACGAAATTAAATTAAAAAAATTAAATTGCAATAAAATAAAATCTAGTCTAGTGTCCTCCTATTACTCAAGATAAAAACGAAAGCGCTAAACCTATCCTCGGCAACGACGCCAAAAATGTAACAGGCTCTAATCCTAACCCTTAATTATCACAAGTGTACGGGTGTAGATGTATATAGTGGAAGTCAAGGTCGATCCACAGGGAATGAATTTAGGTATTTTGATACCCTAATTAGCTAGGATTATCCTAACAAGACACTGGAATTGGAAAGGATTGTTTATTATGAAACTAAATTGCATATAGTCCTATTCAACTAACTAATTATCAAAAGTTAATTTCCAATCAAAGAGAATGTATCCTAGGGTGTTGATTTCAGGAATTACGATAATGAATGATTAATCTCTAAATTATAAACCTTAAACCCAGTTTTAATATCTATTAGGAGGCACTTAATTAACCTAGCCCTTCTCCCGAAGCAACTAAGTAGTAGATTAATTAGAACAATTACTCTCCCGAGTCAATTAATCCTAACAACTCCCAAAAGCCCCTTAACCTTTTCCTACTTAGTCGTAGACAACTATGCTATACGCCGTACATCTATTAACAATCCCCTCATCCCGAAGCGGATTGTTAAATGATTAGACTAAGCCTGATTGATCAGGTTATGCTCAATCATAAATCACTACTTTCTAACCCTAGGAGACGAGTAATTTAGCTACTCATGCCTACAATCAAATCCAAACAATAAACCAAGGATAACATTGTAATAAATCAAAAGTAGACAAGAAATAAATAAATCCGAATGTAAAGCTTTTCGATATTCGTCACGTCTTGTTTGTCGATTCTCGCTCCCAAGCCTCGTACTTGAATGTATGTAAACTTATGAGATCCTTCTTAAAGTCTCAAGCTTGGGCCTCTTTTTACAAGTTGGGGAAACCCCCAAGAGAATAGGATCAAAATCTTATTTAAAAACGAATTTTAACTTGGAGACACTTTTCGGTGCGACAACGTTGCTTGTTACTGAGGCTACTTTTGGTGTGACTGCGTTGCCCTTCGGCGCGGTTAAGTCAGCCATTCAAAAACCGCTCTTTACAAATTGATTTTGACAGGGCCACGTCGAATCTTGGTGCGGTCGCATTTGTTCATTGACGGACTAGGCTCAACTTTTGGGCCCAATACGAACCATTTCATTCCTTCTTGACTTGTTTGTTCATGTAGCCTTCGTAAAACCTTCATTTTTATCTGAAAAACATTAAAAAAAATTACAAAACAAGCCAATACACGTTAAATGGCCCAATATATCAAATATAAGCAATTCTCGACCATTTATGCATGCAAATATTATAAAATAAGTACTTAAATCAACCTAAATGCATGCATACACAATGTGTATCACACCATGAACTGCCAAAAAGGCATAGGCCTTGACCGATTTCATCCTTGAGTTCATGCCCAATATCCCAATACAAGGAAAACTTAGCAAACCCTGGGAGTTATACGTTGATGGCTCGTCAACCAATACTCACTAATACTTCATATTTTACATGATTTTTTGGCATATATATATTTCTAATTCAGTGCAAAAATACGTGAATAGTACTTCCTAACCCTTGTTTTCGTATGTTTGGCAGATTTTACGTGTTTGTTGATATTGTAGTGTTTTCATTACAAAATAGCATATATCTAAAGGAATGGTGAAATTCAGGTTCAAATTAAGTAAAATGGAAGGTTTTGATGGAAATAAACAAGTAATTGGGACTAAAAGAGACTTCAAAAGTGGAGCCTAGAAGGAAGAGCAAAAAAAGTGCTTGACGGATTGAGCAATTGCTCGACCGGGCATAAGTCTTTCCCGGTCGTGCATTCATGTCAATGGAAAACTTGCTATTGTCGTGGAGCATTTTCTCGATTGGGAATAAATCTTGCTCCGTAGTGCAAAATTTCGTCGTCAAAGAAAGAGAGATACGTGGAAAGAGATTTTATCCAATTTAATCCCTACTCTAACCTAATATTGTATACGTAGACCTAATTATTCATCACATACATTTTGATGAAGAGTTTTTAGTCTTAATATTAGTTTACACTAGACAGTCTTACGGCATAGTTAGGGAGTTGAGGAAGAAGAAAGGAGATTCATCATCCCGTCTTTATAGGTGAGTTTTAATATCTGTTACTTTATTATATTGTATATTTTTCTGAAAATGGTTTTACTTATGGCAATTACTTTTATAAATTCTTCTATGGAGTAGTTGTTTTATATCTTAGTGTTTAGAGATTATGTTCCAATTACACTGTTATATGCCATCCGTAATTCTATGAGTTCTGTTATTATTCGATGTGTTGCATTACGGTTGATGTTAAGTTAGTTTGATCACCTAGTCTAGCACTCATGCATCATATATCCAAAATACGGAAAAATAAGGATGTTGATGGCCAAACAACACATAACACAATATGTCTGAGAAACCGAGAGAGTAAGAAGATATTTTAGTAGTCATTCCTAGGCACGGTTTAGGAGTCATATACACTTCTTCCAAGAATTTGGTTCTACTCTGAATGATCCGCAATTCAATCACTGCCAAAATAGGGGTTGAGATACCAAATTGGTAAGCCTCATAACAATAGAGACATACAAATCAGAGATAAATATATGTGTCTGCATGTGCAATTGTCTATAGTCGCACAATAATTGATTTTGAAATCAAATACCCTAAGATAGCTTTTATAGTATAGAATTTCATTTTAGTTATTTATCTGTGATTGCTCTATTTTCTACTAGCTAAAACGACAAGTTTACAGTGTAGTTGGCAACAAGGGCGTGTGCCAAAGAGACTATTGAAAATGACATAATCAGAATACTGCAGTTGTGGTAATACTGAAATATCTAGGCAGATCAAATACTGGATTGTTGGGTTGTTATACTAATTACTAATGTCAAGACCCTAAAATAATAGTAACATAATAACAATTTCATAACTAATTGCAACTAAATAAATGCAAGTTTTAGTTAATTTGAAAGCTATATTAGGATGTTCGATTTCAGAATGGGCTATTGTGCGATCATAGACAACCGCACATGCAGACACGTATATCTATCCATAATTTATATGATCATATTGTTATCAGGCTTTGTGATTTGGTATCTCAATCCACCTCTTGGCAGTGATTGAGGTGTGGGTCATACACAATAGACCAACCTCCCGAAAAAAGGTTATATGAATCTTAAAAGTGTGTAGTCATTACCCCCACAATATATCCTTACCTAGTCAGTTTCTCAGATATATTATTATGTGTTATTTGTCCATCAATACCTTTCCGATCAGTATATTAGTTATATGATTCATGGGTGCTAGACTAGGTGATCAAATAACCTAACAACAATCATATCGTAACACAACAAATTGCAAAAAAAAAAAAAAAAAGGATGTAAGTTATGGAAAATAAATAAATTCTACATTGTAATTGAAACCTACTTTCTAAACCTTAAGATATAATACGACTACTCCATAAGCGAATTAACAAAAACAACTATTATGATAAATAAAAGCATGTTCATAACAATAAACTAAATAAAATGGAGAAATACTACAGTTCACGATGAAGATGACAGGACGAATCTCCTTCTTCTTTATCGAAAACTCTAACTATGCTCTCAAAAACTCTCAATCGTAATAATAATGATGTCTTTGACAAATAACTAAGTCTAGGTATTTACGGTAGCACACAACATTAGGTTAAAGTAGGGATCTAACTGACAAATGTCATTTTCCATGCATCACTCATTAAGATTGACGGTAAGGTTTCTACGTACACGGTCAAGCAAATACTTCTCGACAAGAATAAGTTTGGCCCTGACATGTTTGCATGACCGAGCAATATTATTTTCTGGTCAAGAAAATTCTACCTTTGTTTAATCTTTTTTTAGCCCTTCCTTCTATATCCAATTTCATCTTAGGCTGATCCAATGCCTCTTTAGAGACTATTTCCTTGCTTCCTTCTACCCACACATTCCTTTTAGTTGTTTGACATAGGGATTTCACCATTACTCCAAATAAGTTCTTTTCTATTCTAAAAATACTACAAACTAAACAAACAAGTGAACCCCCCCAAACATTAAAAATGATGGTTAGAAAGTACTTTCAAGCATTTTTGCACTATTTTAGCTATGAATATATGTCTAAAAATCACGTAAAATATGGAGTAGTCAAAATCTCCCAAACTTAACCATTGTGCGTCCTGAACAACTAACAAAAGAACACAATAAAAATTAGAACACACACTGCTTTATTATGGATCAATGGCGATGAATATTGCACCAGACTTAGTTTTTATGAAATATATATACAACACGGAAATATTGCACTAGACTTTGTTTTTATGAAATATATATGTAACACAGAAACAAACTTCAATTAATCATAAGACCTAAATCCCTCCAAACAAATTATCATCACTAGGTGTGTGTATCACTCTTCGCTCAAGTGTATATAATAGGAATCATTCATCGAGTTGCATCATGCATACAATCATGCATACGGCCTACCATATGCTTGCATATTGTCTAGTCCTTCATCACACTTAAACGTACAGCTTAGGATGAAAAAGTTCTTTTCATTTGGTTGTAATATAGGCTTTTTGGTAAAGGTGAGATAAAATATTGATAAAGTGACTCGACTTGGACTAAGTGAGTTGGCAACTCTCAACAAAATCATATCTCATTAAGATGCATCTCTCAGTAAAGTTAAGCAATTAGCTTTCTTCACTCTTGTATACTGCACTCATCAAATATCAGGACTAGTCTTTTCTTGTTAGCCATTTTGCTAACTCTTTCTAATTTATATGAAGCCCTTACTAGACTCTTTTAACTGCCTTAGATTTTCAAAATTATCTAGCAAATTCTAACCCTTGTATATCCATAGAACTTCAGAAATTTCCTAACCATCAATTTTCTCTCTATCAACCATTACGTTTCTCACTCAATTTTATTTTCCCTTCCTAGGAAAAAGGCTAAAATAAGACACGGGCTTGAATTACAACTATCACTACTACAAAAACTGTTAATCACTACGCCTAAAAGACAACGGTTGTACTTATAAACCGTTGTCTTTGAGAGATCAACCGTAGTGGAACTCAAATTTTTTACGCTCAACGACAACGGTTTTGTACAACCGTTGTTGTTCAACCGTAGTCTTTTTGTTATTTTTCGCTTAAAGACAACGGTCAGAATTTCCGTTGTTAAAATACCGTAGTCAATTTTTTTTTTAATTATATTAAATATGAATGATATTTTTGTGTGATCATCAACAACGGTTATCACAACCGTTGTTACTGGTGCGTTGTCATTATTTATATTTAATGTCCTTATTTTTTTTTTAAATACTTATTTTACAAGATTAAAATACTTTTTATTGTTGTACAATTAAAAAATGTTTATTATAATTTTTTTTTAAACTTTATTTTTCTTGATGTTTCGTATTTTGGCCTATCTAGTACTTTTAAGTTAGTTATACATTTTTTTTCTGCGTATACAGTGTTAATATATAGATTATTAGTTATTTTATATTCATTACTAGCTATATATTTAACATCATTTATGTATATTTTAAAATCTTAATATTACATTTTTTTTTTAATATTGATTTTGATCCAGAATAACAACCGATCAAAATGAAAGTTGTACTGCGCCAAGTAAACCGAACACTATGAAATGATATTCTGCCTAAACCAGTCGAGCTACGGAAAATGATATATAGAAAAATATATATTTTTCTTCATATTTTAATTAATATATGTAAATGTAATTGAAAGTTATCATATAATTATTTATTCGCATAAACAAATATTCAAAAGTTGTGACTGATGTTCTACCTAAATCAGTCGTGCTACGAAAAAATGATATAAATATATATATATATTACTTCATATTTTAATATATTTAAATGTAATTGAAAGTTATCATATAATTATTTATTAGCATAAACAAATATACAAGTGATGTCAAAGTTAAGATTTAAAAAAAAAAAAGGGGGCTATTGAGATTTGAATCCTGGACATATATGCTCATATGCTAATTACTAACCAGTCAGGCTATCCACACCTTCATGAGATGAAACGAAAACAAGGTTACTTATTAGCTTAAACCAATATACAAATCATGTCAAAGTTATATAAAAAAAAAGGGTGGCGCTGGGAATTGAACACTGGACCTAATTGCTTATATGCAAAGCACTAACCAGTCAGGCTACATACACTTTCATGATATGAATGCAAACATATATTATTTGTAACGTTTTACAGACTAGAACTAAACCTTAAATAATATCTTCTCCCAACCTCACGTACGTACATAAGTGTGGAGATTCTGCTCCGCCGCTGCAATTCACTTTTCTGCTCCGCCGCTGCAATTCCCTTTTCCGCTCCGCCGCTGCAATTCCCTACTTCTACTCCGCCGCTATTCCTGATTTGATTTTCCTCCGCCGCACGATTCCTTTACCCTGCTTCTCCTTCGCTGTTTACCCTGATTCCCCTCCGTTGTGCTACCGTCGACGCTGCATCTTATCCTTCGTCTCGGTGGTTGTTTGTCGTTTACAATATTCAGGTTTTCATCTTCGTCACGTTCTTTTTGAGATTTGTATTCTTAAATAACGTTAATTAGCTAATTTGTGGATAAGTTGGTGTTGTACTTTGATGATTAGTAGTAGAAACTGATGCTGCTCTTTTGATTTAGTAGCTGTGTTTTAGTTGGATGTGTCGACGTGTAGTATTGCTTAAATTTAGGTGCTCATTGTCTTGATTACAAAACATAATGTGTTGCAATCAATTTTTTTCTATTTTTCGTCTTCCTGATAATCAAGGTTCACATATTTCAATTATATTGTTATTATCTTATCTTGCTTCGGTTTAAATTGTGAAAAAGCTGCCATGAACCACGTCTTTAGGAATATTTATTATGACGATGAACTCATTCTGATGATTCTTATTATATTTTGTCTGATTAATCTTGTCGTTGATTTTTAATTAAATGACAAAAATGTTAAAGGAGGAAAAGAACAGTTCTTGATTAACTTTTCAATATGTAACTAAAAATTTATTAATCTCTGGTATATATGCTTGTATTATTGTTCAAAGATCTTTATTGCCTTTGAGAAAGCAAAATTTGGTTTTTAATGTGATGTTGTAAATACATTGCTTAAGTACGGAATTTCTTTTTATTGATATCACATGCTTTTAGTATACAACTCCGAGGCAACAATTTCAAGAACCTTAAGTAATCTAGTTGTTTAATGCTCCCCCAAGTTTCTGGAGTATTACTTTTGTTTTCGTTTTAGTCATTTTAGGCTATGAATATTATTTGTATGGCATAGAAAAAAATTAAGTGATTGGAGAATTGAAATTCGACAAACTTTGATTTAATATTAGCGAAAACTAATAGTTACAGTTGATGATGAAAAACTTTTATAATTATATAATAATGGGAGAAATTCGATTGAATTAACATGTTTCTTAACTTTGTAACGTTATTGAACACGTAACAATTGATGATTACATGGATTCCGTTGGCATGAAGTATTTTTTATTATGAGATGTATAATTGAGTGTCGATTGTATATATATATATACATATATATATAATATATATATATTTTTTTTTACCTTATTTCTGTATATATTTGAATTTAATTGTTTTGTAGTTCTCTAGAAGCATACCTACACAGTATGCAATTATTTGTTGTTGTTTTTTTTTTTAGGGATCATATAGTGTCGAAATGGAAAAGGAATGGATGTTTAAGGATAGGTTATCAGATGAGTACAATGTTGGTGTACAATACTTCACGCGTTTCGCAATGCAGAACGTTGATGATCTGAGTTCAATGTCCTGTCCGTGTGCATCATGTGGTAACCTACAAAGGAAAAATTATCATGTTGTGAAGATGCATTTGTTGGCAAATGGTATTGATAAAACATATATTAAATGGATATGGCATGGAGAAGATCCTACATCAGACCAGTTAATGCATGATGATGATCAGGTAGAGATGAATGAACATAATTTGTTAGACGAAGAACCTATAGAGATGGTTAATGATGCATATGACGAGAGTGATAATACAGATGAATTCCTGAAATTATTAGAAGATGCTGAGAAACCTTTATATCTTGGATGTTCTAAATTCACAAAGCTATCTGCAATCATGAAGTTATATAACTTGAAGGCAAAGCATGGATGGAGCGATTCTTCGTTTAATGAACTACTTCTTCTGATTGGACAATTACTGCCATAGGCGAATGAATTGCCTTTATCATTATATGATGCAAAGAAAAGCTTGAATACATTGGGTATGAATTATGTGAAGATTCACGCTTGCCCAAATGACTGTGTCCTATATTGGAAGGAACATGATGAGAGAAGTGATTGCCCTACTTGTGGGGTCTCAAGATGGAAAATCGACAAAAATTCCAACATAAGTGAAGGAATCCCTGCTAAGGTCTTATGGTACTTTCCACCTATTCCAAGATTTCAGAGAATGTTCAGAAATAAAGTTGTGTCGAAAGATTTGACATGGCATGCTGATGGGAGAGTTTATGATGGTCATTTGCGTCATCCTGCAGATTCACCGTCTTGGAGACTAGTTGACCGTAAGTGGCCCGATTTTACCTCGGAGAAAAGAAATCTTAGATTGGCATTAGCAGCGGACGGGATCAATCCATACAAGACGTTGTCTTCTACCTACAGTTGTTGGCCTGTACTATTGATCACATACAATCTTCCTCCATGGTTATGTATGAAGAGAAAATTTATTATGCTCACTTTATTGATATCTGGCCCTAAACAGCCGGGGAATGACATCGATGTTTATTTGACTCCCTTAATTGATGACTTAAGGAAATTGTGGGAAGTAGGTGTTGATGCGTTTGATGGATATCGCCGTCAAAATTTTGTACTTAGAGCGCTTTTGTTATGGACGATTAATGATTTTCCCGCATATGGAAACCTATCAGGGTGTAGTGTAAAAGGATATCATGCGTGTCCTATTTGTGGTGAACATACATATGCAAAACGACTAAAGTACGGGAAAAAAATGTCATACACAGGCCACAAAAGATTTCTTCCGCATAATCATCCTTTTCGAAAGCAGAAGAAGGCATTTAATGGAGAACAAGAGTTCTACTCGGCACCAACATCATTGAGTGGACGGGAGGTGTTAGATAAAGTTGAAGGAATTGACTGTTATTGGGGTAAAACGAGTAACAATTTTAAGTCGAAAGTGGATGGTCGCAAAACATGTTGGAAAAAAAAGTCCATATTTTTCCAACTTGAGTATTGGGAACATCTCCATGTGAGACATGTTCTAGATGTGATGCACATAGAGAAAAATGTGTGTGAAAGTATAATAGGTACATTGCTAGACATTCCCGGTAAAACGAAGGATGGAATAGCAGCCAGGCGAGATCTTGAGGAGATGAAGTTGAGGACTGAACTGGCACCAGTTGTGCAGGGAAATAGAATTTTTTTACCACCGGCTTGTTATTCACTAACAAAGGAAGAGAAACGTAAGGTTTGTACATCTTTTTCTAAAATAAAGGTGCCTACGGGTTATTCGTCCAATGTAAGTAAATTGGTGTCGATGAAAGATTTGAAACTTATTGGTCTTAAGTCACATGACTGCCATGCTCTGATGCAACAGTTACTCCCAGGCCATTCGTGGTGTGTTACCGGATAATGTTAGACATGAAATTACCCGATTGTGTTTCTTTTTTAATACTTTATGTAGCAAAGTGATAGATGTCTCAATGTTAGATGAAATGCAATCAGAGATTGTGAAAACTTTGTGTCTGCTAGAGAAGTATTTCCCACCATCGTTCTTTGATATCATGGTTCATTTAACAGTTCACCTAGTAAGGGAGGTCAAACTGTGTGGACCGGTTTGGGCTATATGGATGTATCCTTTTGAACGTTACATGAAGATTTTGAAAGGTTATGTTCGAAACCGAAATCGGCCTGAAGGGTGCATAGCTGAATGTTATATTGCTGAGGAGGCTGTTGGATTCTGCTCGGATTATTTGTCAAGTGTGCACTCAATTGGGATTCCGAGTAGTCATCGAAACAATAATCTTACTAAACCTTTGTCAGGAGCCCGATTGGAAAATGTCGATCATGAGGAGTGGGTGCAAGCTCATCGTCACGTACTTGCCAATGATCCCGATATAGAACATTATATCAAGTAAAATCTCTTAATCGTTAATATATGTTTTATGTGTTTGAGATAAATACAGAAAAACTTACTGTTTGCATCATATTACAGTGAACACATGGAGGTTTTGAAGTCATCATCCCGTGCTAAAGCTAAGTCACAAAAATGGTTGATAGACCAGCATAACCGTTTGTTTATCAAGTGGTTGCGCGATAAAGTAAGTTACTTCACCATTTTGGTTTTGTCTTAATTAGTGTTCTTAATGTTGTTACTTGACTTAATAATCATTACGTAATAATCTTACAGGTGGCATTTGAAACCAATGAATCTGTCAGCATAGTTTCAGACTAAATAAAGTGGCTATCGCAGGGTCCTAATACTTTGGTCGCAAAATATAACGCATATTTGGTTAATGGGGTCACTTATCATACAAAGGATCGGGACAATGTACGAGTGTGCCAAAACTCGGGTGTAAGCGTAGTCGCAAATATTATGCAACTCAGTAGTGCAAAGGATAAAAACCCAATAACATCTGATATGGAGTTTTACAGAGTAATTGAAGAAATATGGGAACTCGATTACATTGGTTTTCGAATTCCCATATTTAAATGTAAGGGAAAATTGATAAAAATGCCCTTTAACTTTTGCGTAATTAAAAAATTACCCTGTAACTTAGGCCATTTAAAAAATTACCCTGTAACTTACAAAATGTTGAAAAAAATGCCCCGCTACCGGCAATCGCCTGTAACGCAGCAGGTAACCTGTTGAGGTGGCGTAGGTCTGCTGATGTGGTCCAGATTTTTGTACACGTGGACATTGATGTGGATTTTTTAATAGGGAAAACTACACCATGTGCTAGGCACATGCCCAAATTAGGGTTGAACTCACTTCCTCCTCCCTAATTGCAATTTTGTGGTTTCTCTAGCTAAACACAACTCCAGAAATACGGCGACCATTTTGGTCACGCTCAACACCCTACCCATACACAATCAACATCTTCGCAGAAATCGCGATTTCTAAAAGAGGATGCGCTGTCGAGATCGAACCAAAAACGATGCTCCTTGCCCCGATTATGGTAAGTTCACCTTCGACATGTTTTGGGTTTTTTGGATTATGTTTGATTATTGAGCTTCGTGTACTATATTCCCAGATTTATTGAGCTTTATTCGAAAGTTTAGTTGTGGTAATTTAGGGTTTAGGGCTATTTTATTTAGAGATTTTGGAGTGGGGGACAGCAAACTGAAATTGTCATGTGTGGGGTCTTTCGATTCTGTTTTTTATTCAGTTTAGACGACAACATGTTTCGAATAGGGTGAAGATGTTGTTTAGTTTCCAAGGGAAAGGTTTTTTTATTCTGTTATGCTCTTTGGTGGGGGGTGGTTTTTGTCTGCTTTTGTGATGTTGTTGGGTGTGGTCCCAGCCAGCATTTAGTTCAATTTCTGAAAAAATAATGGGTGACAATTGTCTTTTGGTCAAAATTTCTTGTCAGTATACCCATATGTTGGATTTCTTTATTGCGGGTTGAGGGTTTTCTTGGCACACTTGCCCTTCACTGTTATTGTCAACTTGTGGTTTATGGTGTCTTTATTTACTTGTGACAGGACCTAACCATGAATTGTACACATTCTCCATTAGCTAAGGGGGAATAGTCGAGAATTGGGAAGGGGCCTATATTGGAGGCGAAGTGGTGAAGTTTGATTATGTTGAGGCTAATAGGTATACGTTGAAGGATCTAATTAAGTTTATTGCTCATCTGGAGAAGTGTAAGGAGCCATTGTTGTGGGGTAGGGGTCAATACGATAAGTATTTCACTCCGTTAACAAATGATATTGAGCTGCAGCTATTGCTTAAAGATGCCAATGTTAGTAGGGAGGTCCACTTGTATTCAGAAAATACTTCTGTAGGTAATAAGGAGGGTGAAGACACCGGTTTACATGATGTGGTTATTGAGGAGCTAGTTGTTGAATCTGAGATTGAGGGAAGTAGTAAGAAGCATAGGGCTAAAAAAAAGAGGGATGAAGTTAGGAGGGGTAAGCGACCAGTGGACGTGATAGATGCTGACGACGATGAAGGAGACGATGATGAGTGCAGGGACAGCGACTATGAAGAGATTGAAGATGAGGGAGAAGCAAAGGATGATCAAGATTTTGAAAAATTCACGGACAAAGACGCTGAATGGGCTGGAATTCGTAACGATGTGGGTGGTAGTGGCGGGGACGAATCTGGATTTACCCAAAAATTAGGATGACAGTGGTCAATACGAAGCTGAAAGGGCAGACATGAAGAAGATCCTCCGAGATTGTGGACTGGAGGATATTGATGAGGATGAGGTTCTAGACCAAATTTTCAACGATGATAATGCCGACTTGAATGAGGCAAGTTCTAAATGTCATGGTTCATAAAATGTTCATTATTTTATCGGTTGTAGTTCTTGGTTGTAAATTTCAGTTATAAAATGCTCAATTTCATTTGCATTTAGGATAACAATGATGATGGAGGGACCCAAGAATTTCCAGTTAGTCAGTTGACTCAAGCTAACATTGACTCTGAAAATATGGTAATATCAGTTTTACTGATATATTAATTGATGTAATATTATTGTTTATCAATCCGTCTTGGTGAATTCACATTTGTTATGAAATTAATTGATTTAGGGGGAGGGTGAACAGGCAACAGGAGTCATGGGCTCTGGTACCTCCACTGGCCCATATAAACTTCGACCGAAGAGGAAAAGTGGAAAGAAGCAAACTGACCCCGAAACGACTGATGCACCAATGGCAGCGGAGCTGCCGGAGGCCGTGAATATCTGTGATGATCTTCAGGGGAGAATAGAAGAAGAAGCCAATATACTACAAAACATCCACCTCTCGGTGATGAAAGAATTTGCATCGGGGAGTAATGTTCCTTTCACAGCTGGGGTGCCCCCTGGCTGCAATCTCATGTGATAGTTTGTGGTGTAGCATATTTTCAATCTTTTGTTATTTTGTGGCAGACCAATATGCAACAATTTAGAACTTGTTGGCAACATTGGACAGTGATTGCTTTTGATGTGTCACTTTTGAAGTATGGGTTAGGCTACTGCCATCATTTTGGTGAAGACATGTTTAAGGAACTTCTGTAGGGTTGCTAAAAGTAAGATTCCAAGTTGAATTGTTGCATATTATGTACATTTGGGATGTAAACTGCCATTTCAAGTAATTCAAGTAGTGCTTGTAATTATTGCAATTCCCCTTTCTATTGCAATCTTTTTTGTTATACGAAACATTAGTTAAAAAAACAACAAACGTTTAAAGTGGATATCCCAATCATTTTCCACACTCAATTGAAGTAATATATCCCAAATACATAGAAAAAGGTGCTCCAAATTCATAGCAAATACATTTTCCAATTACATAGCAATTACACTTTTACATTAACAAGCAAATACAATACAAGACTAAACAAACAGATTACATCACAACCACTTAAAATAAGCTCTTATATAACTCAGAAGATTGCAAATGAACCACTTAATTACTCTAAACATGGCAGCTACACATTTTCCAAGCTGCTCAGAATTTTTTCCAGCAACTGATCAGCAGGGCCAACAAAAGAACCCAAGTGACTGTCGAAATAAGCTTCACAAGCTTGATTTTTCTGCTAATTTTATCCAGTTTTTGTTGCATAGCATCAAGCCTACCCGACAGTGCCATCAATTCGGCGTGCAAACCAACAGCTCCTGAACTAGACCCAACATTGTTGGGAACGTCGACCCACTCAAAAAATAAGCAACCACCCCTCTGCCATTGAAGGGTTTAACAGCATAAAACAACAATTAGAATCTCAAATCGGTTTTACATTGACAAATCAAACTTAATTTCGTATAATGTAAAAAAAAATTTATACCAGTTACTATTTTAACAAAACTAACCTTCCAATTACGACACCCATAAAATATGTGGCCAAACGATTCCTCTTTCTTGGATGTTTGGAGAACAGGCCTCAAACCGCAGTCACAAACCAAGAAGCCCGCCGGTGATGTGTTCGAGAACGACATGTCCGACGGAGAAGACACAAATGGGTCACCGCGACCTGAAATCTTCTTGGACTCTTAGCAATGGAGCCTTGCGAAATAAGAGCTGCAGAATTAGGGCATGAGAGAGCTAAACCCAAATTGGGGGAGGGGGGAGAGAGATAATAATGTGTTTGCCTCTTAAAGTGATGTGGCCTATTAATTTTTAAACTTTTATTTAACTGATTTTCGTCAATGTCCACGTGTACAAAAATCTGGACCACATCAGCAGACCCACGCCACCTCAACAGGTTACCTGCTGGGTTACAGGCGATTGCCGGTAGCGGGGCATTTTTTTCAACATTTTGTAAGTTACAGGGTAATTTTTTAAATGGCCTAAGTTACAGGGTAATTTTTTAATTACGCAAAAGTTAAAGGGCATTTTTATCAATTTTCCCTAAATGTAATTGGGTGGAGAATAATACTGGTGTACAGGTAGATGAATTGGGGTTCACATTAGTTAATCTCAGTAAAATTGGGTTAAAAAATGATTCGTTTATTTTGGCTAGACTCGTTAAACAAGTGTTTTACATTGAAGATCCTAAAGATCCTGCCTGGCATATCCGTCTAGCAACTCCTACTCGAGAATACTTTGAAGGCATAGAAGGTGGTGATATCGATGTTTCTTTAATTCAACATCATTCGTTTAGCAAAGGGTTGCCCTCAACAGGTGATGTCTTTACAGATGAAAACGAACCACCTTGTGTTCGTGATGGTTGCGAAGGAGTATGGGTTGAAAATACAAATGTATAGATTATTTTTCATGTTACATACTCACATTTGTATATGTTTTTCCTTCTTTTTTTAGTTTATTCTACTAAGCTTATTTGTTGACACTAGTAATTAATTTGTGTTAATGTTTTTACCTTTTTTTTATTAATTTTTTGTTTTTTTATTATGTTTTTTTAAATAATAGTTAAAGCGTGGAGAATAAGTTTTTTCTATATATTAATGGTCAATGGAGGAAAAGGGCCACAATTGAGTTTATTTGTGAGAGCGAAGAATCATTTGAGAAATAACTTGTTAATTTAATTTATGAAATAAATATTTATTGAATGTATGATTTTGTATTATTCACGGCCCCATCTGTTAAAGTTAATCTCTTTCTCTATCTCACGTAACACTTGGCATCTCTCTTTCAAATAGCACTTGACACCCCATGTCCTTATATATTATTTCCTAGTGAGTATTATAATTTTTAATTTAATTACTTGTTGGGATTTTTCGAGGGGTCCATTATGGAGTTGGTCAAGTACGTACAATCATACGATCAATTTTAAATTTTTTTTACGCTTTCTCATCTATTATAATATATAGGGTGTTTCTACTATAAAAGCTAGTGTATTAATACACCTTAGAGTTGGACCTGTAATAATGGGTTACTAGCACGCAACTTTTTATTTAATAATCTAAGTTATCCACTTATATGTATCCTATTATATTTGATTCCACTCTCATATTATATATCTAATCTCTTATTTAAAAGCATGACATCTGTTCTATATAGATTACACCAAATTGAATCATAAAAGTTAAAATTAAAACCACGAGCTAGTAATCATTTTTTTTTTTTAAATTTTTTTACTTATTTTGCTTATCATCTCAAAATATTTATTATTTTTCAATTAAATTAAATTGGCAAACAAAAATAGCTCCAATTTATGAAGATGACAATAATAATAATAATAATAATAATAAAAATAATAATAATAATAATAATAATAATACTAATAATAATAATAATAAATTATTTGAGTACTAAATCATATATGTATATATATATATATTCTCGCACATTTTTTACTTTTTATATAGTGTAGTCTTAAAATATATATATATATAAGTACTATAATAAAACCTTTGCATTACCCATTCATATGTTTCATTAATTTCTTAATAAATATTTAACTAATAAATGGTATAATCACAGTAAAAAAAAAAAAAAAACAACCCGAATGCTAGATCCGTGCAATCCGAGCTATGGGCAAATAGGTATTTAAGTTACGCCTAAACTATTACATATTATGGGTAAATGTATTATGGGGAAAATATATTAATGTTTATGACTTAAAGGTATTACCTTGTTATGGATAAGTGTATTATGTAATATATCACAACTTTTGCTATAACTACAATCTCCGTCACCTATATTATTTGGTGAAGAGAATACATATTCGATATAGTAGAAGAACCCTAATATATATAGATAAAAATTTAATATATACAAAGTTTAGATAGTTCTATTTTCGTTTAAAGTCCCAACTAATTTCTTTGATTGATCCATTTAATTTTTTTTTTTCGTTTATTTATGTTTTTATGAACATATTTTTTTGGAAGAGATGGATTTAACTAAAATAAAAAGTCAAAATATTTATATTTTACATAAAATTTCTTTTTTTAAAAAAAAAAAAAAAATTGATTGTTTTTTCAAATAGAATTTCACTTTTACCTTATGTTAATTAAGAATTTCCACTCTTTACTTAAAATTTTAAAATTAACTTTTTAATTTTTAATATGTTATTATAGAACTCATATTTTTATACCCAAAATATTTTTGTATTTGTTATTTGTGAATAGATTCATTTTAAGCAAATAATCCCTTATGCTGACAAATCGAAGAACAATATATAATCGAAACATTCAAACAAGTTTCGAAGATGAACTTAGATTAATTGGCAAGAGACCATGCTGTGTACTGCGAGACCCGTGTTCGAATCCTAGCGTGAACAATATGCAAAATGTGCTGATTTTTTAACTTATGTTCGGATTGGGCTTTAGGGTCAGTGGCCCGTTTGGCCCATATTTTATTTTGGAGAGCAGTTTTTTTTTTCCCCTCTAACAGGCCCAAATCATGTTTTACCCTAGAAAGTAAATTCAGTCCAAAAAACTTCAATTCCTCTTCATTGCCGCGATAAACAGCCGCGGTTAAAAGCTTGACAACGGTGAAAACGTGGTAGTGGAGAAGACGAGATTCAGGCGACGATAACAGAAATCTAGCATCGGGTTTGATACGGTATCCTGCTTCTGGACGGCGAGGTTTGTTTTTACGGCGGGATTCAAGGAGATTTTGTAGATAAATAACCAAATTCTGCCATACAAAATAATTCTTCTGAAAAATCCGGGTATGTTTACGATCATCTTGGATTTAATTTTGTTTCGGGTTTGTTCTTCTGAAAAATCCGATTGTCTGTTAATATCTGACAAAATCTGTTTTATTTTGATTTTTATGTTGTTCCGGGTCTTTCATCTTCATTCATGTATATAATTCTCTATCTCTGCATAAGAATAATAATAAGGGTACACGCCTGGGATGACAACACGGGACGACTGATATGCTTTTAAATAATGTTTCAGATTTCAGAATTTTTAATAAGCTCTGTTAATTCATCGGCTGAATAGATATAGATTTCAGATTCATCCTCTTTATTTGCTTTCTAATCTAGTTCAGATTTCAGAATCTTCCTCTATATTTGATTTCTTTTAACGGGCTTGCATTTGATAGAATGTCGAACTATTTGTATATGCTGGCTACGACAATGCACAGGTTTTGGTGCGAGTATGTTTCGTTTAGTTGGTCTAAGATGTAGTTAGAGAATATAATATGATGTGGAAGGATTTTACCTGCCTTTCTTTTGGTTTTTGTTTCTGTAAAAGAATCAAAATTAATACCAACGTGACAATCTCTAGATCTCTCCCTCTTAGCTTTCTTTACCAGTATGCCTGCTTAAGTCTTGGGGTATCCTTATTTATATAAGCAAGCTAGCTGTATTTAACTATGATACGCTATTTTAATAACCCAAGTCAAACCGCATTTACCAAATTACCCTACAAAATTATGTAAACATAGTAATTAAGTAATAATTTGATACTACATGACAAGGAACTGAATGATGTTGATCTTACAATAGAGCAAGTACATATTAAATAAAATAATCTCTTTGCATGTGACCAAAACCATGAGTACCATGGAAAAATTGTGTACTTATTCTTGATATTTAGATACATTAATGTTGTTTGGTGTGTGAAGGGTTCAAATAAATAATGGCCTTCTAAATAAATAAATTAAGGAGTCTATTCTTGATATTTAGTACATTAATGTTGATAACTACAATACAGCAAGTACATAGCAAAATATTCTATTGAGGAGTTGAAAATAAGATTAAATTCGTAAAATTTGAGTCTTAAACGAATATACTAATTTTTTGGAATTTTTAAAACAAATTAATATATCAGTATTTGCACTTAAATAAGTATTACGATTATATTTTGTTTATTAATATAGTTATGAGAGGATTTAATAAGTTGTAGTTTGTTTACAATATCAATTGTTCTACTAATTACATTCTATTTATGATTAGGATTGGATAATGGCAAAACGTAGACGGAGTAAACGAAAAGATGATCACCAGGCTACCCCCGAAAAGAGTAAGAAGTCTAGGTGTAGTTCAATCTCTGAAGAAGACAAAACATAACATAATGATGATATTCAGTTACCTGATCATGAGGAGCCTGCTTCGGAAACAAATACAGCTCAGTCGACGAAATCGACAAAAAGTAGGACGCCGAGAGGGCGCTCCCAAATGCATGTCTTGGCCATACAAAGGGCTAAAGGTATCAAAAAACCGGTGGAATTGAATGCTCACAAGCAACCAGTGGGGAAAGAATCTGATAAACTGCAAAGCTACATCGGTGTCTTGGCACGGGCCAAAGTAAAAATCACTTACGATGATTGGCAGATCGTTCCGGAAGACGTCAAGGAATGTATATGGGCATCTGTTAAGGTAAATGAATTCATAATTTATTTTACGATTAAAATAGAATTAGAGAGTAATATATCGATTAATCTTACAAATAAATAACTTGTTGTAGTTGGTATACAACTTGTCGGAAGAGTGGAAAGCAAAGTGTTTGAGTTCTGCTGGAGAGAAGTGGAAGCAGTGGAAAGGGAAATTGACTAGAGATTGGGTTTATGGGAGGATTGGGAGTTCGGATCTCAATACTCCTCCGACTAAATATGTGATTGACCAGGCGGATTGGAGTGAATTTGTAATTAAGCGTTTAGGCGACAATTTCAGGGTACAAAATGTATTATTATTCTTTTGTTTCATTAGATTAATAATTGTATTTTTTACAATTAAATAATTAATTGTTATCATTGTTTATTTTTTTGTTTTTCCGTCATAGCAACTAAGTAAACTTCAATCGGAAAGGGCATCGACTTCAAAAGAATATCCTTATCGACTTGGTCGGAAAGGATATGCGCGGTATGCTAATGAGAATGTAAGTATCTAATATAATATTAATACAGTCGTAATTGCATTGTTATTTACTTTGTTGTAATCTTTTCTTTGGTGATTATTCTTTTTCTTCTTATATACTAGCCTCATATACTATGTGATGATGAGGACATTAACCGAGCAACGTTGTGGTGCGAGGGACGGAAGAAAAAGGGAAAGATCGATGGAGAAAAGCTAAAGGAGACAGTAGATAAGATTGTGAGCAACTCTTTAAATACTTTCACTTTAATACTTTATTACTAATTTTGCTTATATTCTTATTTTTTAAAATGTTCGTACATATTTCGTGTATCAGGGTAATTTGGTAGAAAAAAAGAAATCTGGTGAGCTGGTTACATCAAGTGCCAAAGAAAGCATCCTTAGTCAGGGCCTTGAAAAGCCTGAACACTCCGGACGGGTTAGGGGTGGAGGTAAAGGCGTCACTATACGGTCATACCTTTCTACCTGTAGGAGTACTACAGAGAAGCAGTTGGAGGTGGAGTTAATGGAGGAAAGGAAGGAGAATGCCATTAATAATGAACGACTAATTAAACTGGAAGCAGCCGTTAGCAAATTAGTCGGGTTCGGTATTAACCATGAGGATAAGGCCAGCTGCTCTATGCAAGTGCAACAGGTAGTTCGCGAAGCTGTAAAGGAGGAGACCTACGGAGCTGTAAAAAAGGAAATCGAGGATGCTGAAAATGATAGCGAGAGTGAGGATGTGAAGCTTGTTGATAATGAAGAATACCTACAGGTTTTTTACATTTCATCAAAATTAGTGGTTCACAAATTTTAAATTTTAGGTAGCGTTTTACGTGATATGTGTTTATATAATAGCTGCATATAATTGTTATGTGTGCATGAAAGAATTAATCAGAATATAAGTTTTTATATAACCGTAGCTTGAAATATGTATAATGTCTCAAAAAAGGGAAGCATTATTGAAAGAGTAGAGTAGATTATATTATAGTTATGAAAAAGACAAGATATTTGGAGTTGGGGGTAGCAGTAGCAATCTTATACGTGTGTGTGTGATTTGAGACAATGACAATCTACTATCTGGTCATAAACTTTTCCATCCATTAAAAGATATACTACCATTATCACATCATAATATAAAAATAATAATTTAATGTTTTTGTATGTGTGTTTTGACAGTTCACAATTTCAAAAGTTGATGAGTGCAGCACCATACAATTAATACTCATTTTGGTTTCTTAAACGTTTGCATCTCTTGGAAAAAAACTTTTTTTTTTTTTTTAGTTTGACTTGTAGTATGCAAGGGTATATATTCTTTTGTAACTGCTAGGAAAATTTAAAATTATGTTCCAAATTTGAGCTATGAATTTGTAAATCCATATCAAATCTACTGATCTTGTTTGGATATAATCTTTTTTTAGGGTAACTTGCAAATTTATTGATTATTAATTATGTGCCTCTTTGTTCATTGGATAGGAAATATACAAAATAATTACATGAAATAGCTTGGCCTACCTTTTTAATTCGAACTTGATTAAATGTTTAATTGCGCTTATATGATCAAATGGGATTATCCAGGGAAAAGCTGTAGCATTGACACTTGAGTCAACGACCAAAGTTGCTGCATATGGGGTCGTTCCAACTTCGAATGAACAAAACAAGCTTATACATGGGAAAAAGATACCTGATCGCTGCATTCGTGTGTCAATTGATGAAGCAGTGGATAAAAATGCAAAGTTGCCAATACCAACTAGTGAGTTGGAAAGTGTTGGCGATGCAGTTGGATCATATGTGGCTTGGCCCATCCACCTTATGAAAGTTAGAGAGGAGGTAAAGATTATGAATTATAATTTCATTACTGATAACGTTAATACTATATTAACATATTGTATTTTTCTTGTAAACACAATAGAAGCCGAAAAGGAGGATCAAGGAACCGAAATGTCCCACAGTTGACAAATCAGATATGCCTAGAAGTCTGCACATGATCTATGTATACACTAAGCGGAATGAAGAGATGGATGGGAACATACCCATAATCCTAGATGACGAAGTCTTCGGGCACGACAAGACCCTCTATATTCATTTAGAAGATGTTAAACCATTCTGCTAATTGTTACCAATATCCGGAACATGTATAACCGTCTACGTATGGTATGTTTTCTTCTAACTTAGATTAATGTACTTTGTTTCCCTTGATATTCCTCAATGTTTATTTGATGAAAAATATTAAAGATTTTTATATTATTAGGTTGTTGTATAAAAAGCTAGTGCGTGACAAGATGAACCACAAATACATATTTGTGGATCCTGATACTGTAGCTTATTTACGACCATCTCGAAAAGACAAAACATTTGAGGTTGAGCAGTTGGATAAGAGGGCGAAGGCATTAGCATCTAGAATGAGGAGTACAACTCACGATCAACTCGTGTTGGTGCCATGTAATGTGGGGTAAGCACCTACTTAATATCTCTTAATTTCGTTAATCAACTCTTCTAATGTATTTTTTCATGATGCATACACAGAGATCATTGGATTTTAACATGCATCAATCCCCACAAAGAGAATGTACATTTGTTCGATCCGCTCCATCATGACATTCACGATTCTTTGTGGGCAAAAGTGGTGAATCTGTAAGTTTTATGTTTTATGTTTTATGTTATTAATGTTTGTGTGTATATTAAAAAAACAAAAAAAAAATTGTGGACCGTGAGGCGATTATACCTTTACGTTTGTTTAGTTTAATGAACATTGAGTAATATATTTCTTGACAAAGTAACTGTGTTACTAATAACGGACATTATGTTTGTTAATTTTTAGTATAATATATTAAATTAATGTGTAATTAATTTTTTTAGGGCTTTAAAAATATTCAATGATGATATTGGTCGGAAAGGAAGGAAAAAACCGACATGGGAAGTAATCAAGGTGACTACTTGATAATTTTTTCATATGTTATAAAAATTATTCTGCATTGGCTATAATAAAATTATTTTTATGTAGGCTCCTCGACAGCCCGATGGGTTCCAGTGTGGTTTTTATGTAATGCGTTACATGAAACAACTTATCGAATCAAATGCATCAGCGGACATGGACTCGCTGCAACCCATAGTTAAGATTTTTTTATTTTTTTTTTATTTACTTAAAGACAATCTAAATTTGGTTGTCTTGCTAATGGAAAAAAAAAATCTTTGCATCGTAGTTCACAGGATTAGTTTACACCAAGTCGGACATTGATGATGTGCGGGGAGAGTGGGCCGAATGCGTTCAAGACAACATATATGAATAATCAGGTATTAAGAAATCTTTGTGATTGTTCTTTCTATACTTATGAAACGAAATTTAGATTACTTGGTAATATATTGCTAGACATTTGACCAATTAGTTTTAAGTATTTTTTTGCTTATTCTTTTCATCCAATTTTTTTAGTTATGAAATGGTGGTGTTTTTGGATTCTATGATGTGAAGGGTGACGCAATTTTTAATATTTACTTCTGTTTCATGATGATAGATTATGAGTTCAAATGATTTTTTATCTCCTTTCTATGACTTTGCCCTATTTTCGTCTTGGAATTTATATATTCTTTTATTCGATTTTGCCGTCACTACTGTTAATAATGAGAATTTTGTTTGTTCTTTCTTTAAAACTTAAATACAGGATGCTATCTCTTTTCAGAGAAGAATACCGAAGGAAGACGAACAACATGTTTGTGTGGAGAAATTTTTTTGGTTCTTCATTTGCAATCCAAGTGGGAGTTGATTAGATAATCCTCCTTTGTTTGCGTGATTTGAACACAACGTTGAATTATTGTAGTAATTGTTGAATGATTGATTTGAATCGAATGGTGAATTATTTTTGTGATTGTTGATGTTGATTGTAGATGTATTCACATGTTGGAGAGAATGAGTTATCATTCATTGTCTATTTACTTATATTTTTTTTTAATGCAAAATAATTATCTTATGTTTAATTATATTTTAATTTCATTAATATAATAAAAAAATGTAATTCAAAATTTCCAAATTATAATCAACAACCAATTTTTTTAAAAAATTTTAAAAATTTATCACACCGGTTGTAAACCGTAGTCGATGAATAAAAAGAAACCGTAGTCTTACTTAATTTTTACTACATTTCAAACCGTGGTGAATTAGATCCAAAACCGTAGTCAAATCACTATACAACTACAGTTGCCCCCTCCAATTACTACGGTTAATATATCCAATTTGCACCGTAGGCCTTCATATCTATTACTACGGTTCCAGCCGTAGTAAAATAAAATTGTTGACCATAGTAGTACATACCGTAGTGGTAGACCTTCTACATATAACTACGGTTGGAAACCGTAGTCGTAGATATCTATTACTACGGTTCCAACCGTAGTAAAATGAAATTGTTGACCGTAGTAGTACATACCGTAGTGGTAGACCCTCTACATATAACTACGGTTGGAAACCGTAGTCGTTAGCCTAAAATACTACGGTTGCAACCGTAGTCATATTAAATTTCTAAACCGTAGTCTTATGCTGTGCGAGTACACTTCGAGAACGACTACGGTTCATAACCGTAGTCTTTAGTATTAACCACTATGGTTTTGAACCGTAGTTATATGTAGAGGGTCTACGACTACGGTATGTACCACTACGGTCAGGATATGCCTTTAACTACGGTTTTTGACCGTGGTGTTAAACAGTTTTTGTTGTAGTATATATATCAAGAACAAACTAGGGCTCAAAGTTGGCTGACTAGGGATAAAACATTGATTTTGGTATAAAACAATTCGCTGAAGTAGGGTACAATATTATTCAAAGAATCATTTTCCAAGTTACATACAACAGACAATTTATAAAAAACATAAGACAAGTTCTAGAGACACATTATTACATGATCAATGAATCACAAGAAAAAGTAATTATTACGTTAAAAATTTAGAGTATCAAATATAGCTCAAATCTCACGATTTTTTATCAACAACACATGTCAACAACAGTCATTGTCTAAGTACTGAGTTAGAACAGTGTGGCTAGATGATGTGTGGGGATATTTCCCACTTATTCTTAGTCTTCCCGGTGCGCCATGACCTAAGGCCGAAAGACCAATTGAAAACGTAATGTGAGTACCAACAATTTTATTCCTCCGGTCCACCATAACATAAAACATAAATACTAATTAGGCACATGACATAAGTACCAATGACCTTATTTCCTCCTGGGTCTGTCATGGCCTCAGGCTTAAATACCAACTAGATGTCCATGCATGCGATGCATATGATGAATATTTTGTATAATAACTATAATATGTAATGAAGTTTGTTATGAAATTTATGTATAGTTTTTATAATGACAAAATCATTTTGTAAAGGTAGGAGATAGTGCCCCCACATACTCTATAATCCTAGTAATAGATAGGACTAGTTATACTTAGGCATAGGTCACAACAAGCATACAATAAAATCATCAAGAAAATATGCATCAAGGAGTCTGCAACAAGAAATAAGGAACAGAGGCTGTAGAGAGCATGCATAAAGGAGCTTATGTATTCGCAGTATACAAAAATTCATATTGTTAGAAAGATCCAATAAATTTCTGAGTTAGGATCTTGCAGAATACATGCAACAACCATGTAACCAATGAATAAGTCAAGTCAAAGTCAAAGATTCAAAGATTAAAAAATATAGCCAGTGGAGAAAAGAAGCAATTCTTGTATTGACTATTCAATTACATGAAGACACGTGTTCTGATAAAAGGAAAAATAACACTGCATCACTAATATCAAGTCGCACTAACTCCGACCTACTCTCTGCCAAAGGACGACAATGGCTAGAAAGTCGTACGAAGAGCATTAAATGTAAATGGAAACTTCTCACTCTTCAACAAAGAGGAACCTCCATTTCTATAAATGGGAGAAGATGGAGGACGAGCAAAGACTACTAAAATTACCACCGAGTGTTGATGATCCAACTAGAGATAGAGTCTACAAGTTGAAGAAGATATTGTTGGCCTGAAGCAAGCACTTGAGCATGGTATGATACTCTCTCACAGTATCCAGTCCAAAGCGAATTCCAAAACGATTTTGCGTACAAAACCTTATTTAGAATCCAGATGGCAAGAGTACATTGCTTGTCCAAATTTATGTCGATGACATTATCTTTGGATCAACTGACAAAGACTATGCAAGAAGATCTCCCAGCTGATGCAAAGCAAGTTTGAGATGAGCATGATGGGAGAGTTAAGCTTCTTTCTTGGAGTTCAAGTAAGACAGTTGGATGATGGCATTTTCATCAATCAAGTCAAGTACACAAAGAAGCTTCTCAAGAAATATGGGAAGGACAACTCCACCTCTGTGAGTGTTCCTATGAGCACAACAACAAGACTTTACAAAGATTAAGATGGAAATAATGTAGCTATGACACATAACATCAGACTTATCAACTCACTTCTATATCTCACAACAAGCAGTCCTGAGATCTTGTTCGATATAGGAGTTTGTGCACATTACAAAGCAGCGTCCAAGGAGTCTCACCTCCTAGTAACTAAGAGAATTCAGAGGTATCTAAGGGGCACAACAGGATTTCTTGTCAAAGTGGACCAAGTGTCGTTTTTTAAGACAATAGTAAAAGGTCATATATACCTAAACTTAGAAAGTAAGAAAAGTTTTTTGATCACATCTCTTTACAAAGAAACCCTAATGATCCAATTTTCCGATGTTCAAACATTCTTCACAACAAGAAAATGGCACTAAAGAAATCTACTCCTACTAAGAAGAACCAAGAGATCATCGATGGACAGTCCTGCTTCTCTCGAGTATCTGGATACGTATGCCTAAGAGAGACAGAGCATCTAGGTTGATTGAGTCTGAATGGCATAAGCTAGAGGCCAATCATCCGACCTTCTTCCTCGGTGCACACTCACTGATATATCAAGAAGATTTGATGGAGCAGTTTTACAGTACTGCAAAGATCACCAAGAACCAAATGGGTGGACCAACCACCATTATATGCTGTGGAGGAGACAAATATTGAGATCTCTTCTTCCACACTCACTAAGATTTATACAATTCCAGAATAAGGGCTTAGTCCGACATTGGCGGAGACCTATAGCAAGGAGCTCCTACTAGAATACTGGAGGGTGTTTTTAGGAACCAGCGAGCAGAGAATGTGCATGAATCATGTACCAAGGTCACTTTCGTCCTTGAGTTTGAATATCTGCAGGATATGTTTAGTCGCAACATAGAATGCAGAACAGGGAGTTATGATCATTGTACCAGTCCAAGATTTGGACTAATGATGGCAGTGTAGAAAGAGGAAGTTGTGAACTGACCACACTTTCTTTTCTCTCACTTAGTTCAGGAGATCATTAAGACAAAAGGCCACAAGTGCTACCAAATCGTGCTCAACTACATTCTATACAATTTGAATATTGAGATTACTGGTTGCCTGTAACCAGGCAAGGGTAAATGGATTGGAGGTACAAGAAAGGCTCTAAGAGGAGGAGAGGTGCTAATGAAGAGGGAGAGGTCACCCTTATACAGGCTTTCGTGATCAGCAAGAGAAAGGCCATTTTCTTGAATCCCCCTGACTAAGAAGAGAACTCAATGGCCGATACCTATGAGGAAATTGACCATTTCTTCTGAAGTTGTAGAAGAAAAGGAAGTGGGAGAGAGTAGTGTTGATGACCAGCCCCTACAATAGAAGAGACACAGGCTGGTCACAGCCCACGTCAAGCAAAACACTGTTAGACAACTCTTTGATGAGCCTGACATCACCCTAATCTCAACGTATCACCTTCTCTTGATCTTAAGACAATTTTTGTAATGGGGCAGCAAGAATCAACTATGATTGATACATATGTTGTTCTCTCTATCCCGCCACTAAGCCAGAACTCACCCTTGCATCATCACTATCTCAAGAGGTTGTGGCAACAACTTTGGTATTACCCCAACCACCAGTCCTAATAGTTAAGGCAGAAGCTAAAAAGGAAAATGAACCTACTATGGAAGAAGTGGTAGTAGATGAGGCAGCAAACACTTCTTAGCTTATCGATGAATCTGTTGCAGAAGAGCAGTAGACAAGGCAGTGACTATCTCTCCAATACCAAGTGTACATGCGCGAAGAAGTATACAAGGTGAGGCCCACAAAGAAGACATACCAGGAGTTGAAGATGATACTTCACCAATGCAGCAAGCAATGAAAGCTGAAAATGAGCAAGAACAAACACCAAGTACTCCTGCTGAAGTTGTTGAACCTACTGATGCTGACCAGGTTCATACTACTGATGGAGCATAAAATACTGAAGAAGCTCCAAATCTTCAGTCAATTGAACAAACTGAAGACAGACGACTTCTGGATTATGGTGATAGCCCATGACCAACTCCTTCCAAAAGTAATGTAGATGAGGGAGAAGATAATCTGCTAGAAGAGAGTACATGAAGATTGATCCAGAATCTAAAACCATCATTGCAAAACTAAGCCTAAAAACAAAGCCAGATTATACTAAGAAAATAAAGGCTGATGCAATGAAGATGGAGAAAGAAGAACAAGAGAAAATGCCCAAGGAGCAGGTTGATGTTGTCTGTACTGAAGCAGGCACAACAAGCGAAGCAGCAACTCAACACAAAAAAAGTGTTGCAGTCGACACTGAGCAACCACATCAGCCTACTGAACAACCATCTGGACAAGTTGAGGGGGAAAACAAACACCTGAAGGAAACGATGAGGAGCACCATGATGCGCATCATCATGAGGAGGTCACTACTAAAGGTATAAAAGATATTGAAATCCACGGGGAGAATATCCATGTGAATCGGCTTTAGCGCTTTCGAATTAAGTAGGTCAAATACAAATTGAGAGAGTGGACTAATCTAATAACATAAAGAAAATAAATAAAGCAAGGAAGGAACCTATCGATGAGGAGATATTCCCGAGGTTCGGTTTCACACAAGCAAGATGGAATTAACAATTCAAAGATGACTAAAGGAAACTAGTATGAGTTCTATGTGATTGAATTCTCAAACCAATCGACATCCTAATTGAGTGATAATTCTGGAATACGGTTGAGGTGTCGTATTCCCCTAAGAAAGGTAAGTAATCAGGATTCAATGTAGACTATCTACACGAATGAAATTTACAAATTCAACGCGGGCCCTAATTACCAACTACGTAAGACTAGAAGAGGTTAGCCCGATTTCTCCTACGCTAAAGACCGACATAGGGATGTAGTTTCTACACACTTGACTAAACCTAATTTCGTCAATCCTAACCAACATCCCTTAGACTCTACTCCCCCGCTCTGTAGAGTTTCTCCTCCATATGTATCCCTTCTACCAATTGAGTTTTTGTTAATATAATTATTCAAGGTTAACTTCCCACCCGAATATACTAAGGCGTAACAATTAACCTCTAAGCTCAATTAAATTCTAGTCGACACAATCCTCGAAAGAGCAGCTATCCCTAGCCTAGGGGATCAACTACCATCTTTTAATTGCAGGATTAATTAAAGTGATCCTAAGCCACCGAAAATCGAAGCGACCGTGAAGTAAACCATTGGTCGAAGGTTCAATTCCAATTAACCATTATTACAAATTAAACAAATCATAACACTAGGTTACCACAACTCATAACAAGTCTAATAATCATCAAAATTCATCAGCATAGGCAATATCAATATTAAGATGTACGATGGTGTGGTTAGAATGTTGTGTAATGTGAGGCATGTTCTGGACATGGAGAAGAATTTAATTTCGTTAGGAACTCTCGATCTAGCAATTTTACTTATAAGGTTGGGGTGGTCATATGAAGGTGACAAATAGTGCAATGGTGATGATGAAGGGTGAAAAGGGGTCCAAAAGTATCTACAGGTTGTTGGGTAACACAATTGTAGGTTGATTTACCATTGTTAAGTCTGATGAGGATAGAACTACCTTGTGGCATATGCGGCTAGTGCATATGAGTGAGCAGTGTATGCTAGAGCTTCACAAAAGAAATATGTTGAAGAGTGTGAAGCTGTCTAAACTTGAATTTTGCAAGTTTTGAGTGCTTGGAAAGCAACATAATGTGCGATTTAAGATAGCTACACAGAATACACAGGGTATTCTTGACTATGTTCATACTGATTTATTCTTGACTATGTTCATAAAGACGGCATCACGAGGAGGACATGCTTATTTTGTGACGTTTATTGATGATTTCTCCAGGAAAGTTTGAGTTTACTTCATGCAGCATAAATCAGAGATATTTGCCAAGCTTAATCTGTTGAAGAATGAAGTAGAAAATCAAACAAGGATAAAGGTAAAGTGTTTGAGCTCAAACAAGAGGAATGAGTACATGGATGTTCGGTTCATGACATTCTATGAAGAGCATGGTATCTTAAGACACTATACATTTTGCGAGACACCACAACAAAACAGTGTGGCGAAGAAGGATGGATAGGTCTCTAGAAGAATAGGCGAGGTATCTTAGATTGAATGTGGGGTTAGAAATGAAGTCTCGGGCTGGTGTAGTGAGTATAGCGTGTTTCTTGATTAATGGATCACCAAGGTTAGCAATAGATGAGAAATTTACGGAGGAGGTGTGGATTGCAAAAGATATAGACTACTCTGGCTTGAGATTGTTTGATTGTCCAGCCTATGCGCTTGTACCTGGTGAGGAACAGTCAAAGCTTGGCGAAGTCTAGACAATATATCTTTCTCATGTATGAGAAATAAGTGAAAGGTAATAAACTTTACGATCCAAAGGTAAAAAAGGTGGTGATTAGTAGAAATGTGGTATTTGGCGAGCAATTAATGTTGAAAAGTACTCAGGGTGAAGAAGCACAACAGCCAGAAAGTGGAAGCAGTAATGAGTAGTTGATTGAGGTGGAGTTGGATACATATGTAAGATGACCTTAAACCTGTTGAAGAAAGTCCTACACCTAACGCCGAGGAGTAACAGGCGGTTGCAACTGGAAGGCCTAAACTCGCTATTAAGCCACCAGTCAGGTATTGTTCCGAAGACATGGGTTCATATGTTCTCAATATTAGTAGCAGAGATCCATCATCTTCTACGAAGCTATTAATAGTTTGTAAAGAGATATATGGATGGAATCTATGGTAGAGGAGATGGAGTGGCTAAGAATGATACTTAGGATCTTTTGGAGGTTCCTAAAGGGAAGAGGTCGCTTGGTTACTGATGCACTAATTTATACCCTAGTATTCCGCAAGTGTATGGTTCTAAAGTAGCTAGCGGCATACAAGGTCGATCCATAGAGACTGTATTATGTAAGCTTAATACCCTAATTATAATACCTCTACTCAATCTAGACTTTCGAATAAGTGGATGGATTTGATATTTTCTAAACCTATTTGCATATAAATAACAAAATAACAAAGAACTGCTTGGAAAACAAATAATCAGATATCAAGGTAGACTCAGATGGATAAAGATGTATTCTAGGGCATAGAGTTCAGTTATGAACTCCTCCGTAAGATTAACCTAAAATTCTAGTCTTTTAAACCAATTATATTGTTCATTAGGCGGCACTTATGTTGACTAACCCTCCTCTCAAAGCTTCTAGACTGTTGATCTAACATGAATAATCACCCTCTCGAGTCAACCAAACCTAATCTCCGAAAAGCCTCTACACCAATGCCTACGTAATTATCTCACTCCTTTCGGATAATTATTGATAACTACCTTATGTGTTGTACGTCTATTAACGAGGCCCTTCTCTCAAAGCCGAATTGTCAAACGTGTAGATATTATTCAAGTGATCAATTTAAACATATCATTGGAATCAAACAAACACATAGAGAAACGAACATAAATTGGAGTCTAGAATTAAAGATAACATCAAAACATAGTCATTCACAATCTAGTTTCTAACCCCAGAACAAAATAGGTGTTTAGCTACTCATAAGCAAAGTCATAAACCAATTAAATCCGCAGACAAACATAACTGGAAAAATAACTAAAGAAAAGAAAGAGTAAAACCCGAATCTTGCTCTACAATCATTGTCTTGTCACTTCCTTGCTCTTCGATCTAGCTTCCAAATACTTCTTTGATGATAATTGTGTGTTATTTTCGAACTTGGAGGCTTGTATTTGTATTAGGGGTGAAACGGGCTTGAAAAAGGCCAAAACGCGTAGCTTGAGAATTAGACTACCTCAATCGACTCGACTGAGTCGGAAATCCGCCTTGATGAGTTGGTTGCCTCGATCAAGTTGCTTTGAGCCTCGGCCGAGTCAATGCTCACTACCTTCTTCGGGGTTTTTCCTTCAACTCGGCCTTGATCGAGTTTCCAAATGGCCTCGGTCGAGTTGACTCATTCTATCCAAACGTCAATTTCTATTTGTTTCTTCCAACCCTCTTGCTCGTTTCTCGTCTAGACTTCGTCCAAACGGACTATTTAGCATTTTTATACCTGATTATCACTAAAACAAGCACAAACACGTCATCTAGCTCAAGATAATGAATTTAAAGCACATTCCAACTTGATACACATGCAAATGATATCAAATATGTCCCTAAATCGACCTAAATGCATGTTTAAATGAGGTGTATCAATTGCAAGTGGATCTTCAAGAAAAAAGAAGTAGTTTTAGAGATATATTTGTTACTACATCTCGATGATATGCGCATTGATTCTAAAGTACGAAGGAAGTAAAGAAATTCAAAAATTCGTTGAACAAGGAGTTTGATATGCAGGATTTGGGTGCAGCCAAGAAGATTCTTGGGATGGACATTCGCAGAGATGGGATTAACAAGAAGTATGGTTATCTCAAGGAAATTACGTAGTAAAGGTTCTGGATTGGTTTAGCATGGGGAATGTAAAACCAGTGAGCACTCCGTTAGCGAATCATTTTCTTTGTCTGCCTCATATTGCCTAAAGACCGGTAAAGAAGTTTAGGAGATGTCAAAGGTACCATATGCAAGTGCGGTGGAGTGTTTGATGTATGAGATGGTTTGTACTAGGCCCGACGTAGCACAAACAGTTTGTATGTTTAGCAAGTATATGGAAAATACAGATAGAGAACATTGGTAAGCAGTCAAATGGGTTTTCCGATACTTAGGGGCACTACGGATCTTGGCACTATGTTTGAATGTGGAAAGTTAAATACAACAGTGGAAAGGTTTGTGGATGTAGATTATGTGGGTGACCGGGATAATAGACGATCAACTACATGTTATGTATTTACTCTATGATTCAGCATACGGTTGGGTTGTCCACTACGGAGGTTGAATATATGGTAGATGGAGAAGCTGCTAAAGAGGCTTTGTGGCTCCAAGTGTCGATCGAAGAGCATGGTGTCGAGCAAGGTGGAGTCTTGCCACATTGCGACAGTCAAAATGTTACTTGTTTGGTGAAGAATCAAGTGTATTATGTAAGAATCAAACACATTGAGGTTAGATATCACAATTTAGAAGAGTTTACTGCTTCAGGTGAAATCTGTCCTAAGAAAGCGTACATTTTTGACAATGCAGCTGATATATTGACAAAGTCAATTACAGTGGACAAGTTCAAACATTGTTTGAGCTTGGTTAATATCTCCAGGTGAATAGACAAAGAGATGGAGAGAGAGAGAGAGAGAGAGAGAGAGAGAGAGAGGTTGATTGTCCATAAAGTTCAAGGCGGAGTAGCGAAGTTCTTTTTGGATGAAGTTTAATGAATCTTTTAAAAGGTGATTTCTCGCCAAGGTGGATACTGTTGAATTATGGCTCAAAATAGTGGAAGCCTCTAGTATTACTTAGTTTGGGGATCAAGCTATTGTGTTGGAGACCATGTTTTGGATAAAGATTGTTGCCTGGACTTTTCAAGATTTTGTCATTCCCTAATTTAATTAGGATTACTTACATCTTGGTTTTAGGGGGTTATAAGTAGATGTATTGGCCAACATAGCTCTTGTACTCAATACAAATCTCATCAAAAAATCTCTCTCTCCCGTGAACATTGATAATTTGTCAAACCACGTAAATCTTGTGTTCTTGTTTTCTTGCTTTACCGTTTATATATTTCCACTACATTCTATATTTCTATGGTACTTGTTTCAGAACAGATATGAATTGAGCACTTGCTTACCAAAAAAGTTAGGGTGCCCAACTGGCACTCACATTCAGTGAACCATACATTTAGAGAAGACCGGCCCCTTAAGCCGAAGGTTATGAGTTCGATTAGTTACAAGCTCCTCAGCTCCTCGAACTCGTTGTGATGTCCCCTCCTCATCTTGTCGCACTCAATGCGATGTTCACTTGCTAACATAAACACCAACCGATTGCATCATAAATGGAGCATAATTGATTATGTCTTCCTCCGTCCCATAAAAAGAGTTGTATTAAATGCAAATGTCTCATTTTCTTAGTTCAAGTAAAAAATTAAATATTTTATTTAACTAATTACTTATATATAATTGAATGTCAAATAAATAAATAAATAGTTCGTGTAAGTCAGAATTGATGATTTTTTGAGAGTTGTACATTCATTAAATTGACCAAAAATAAAAAAAAATTGTACATTTTTTAAATATGACGCTTTTTATGAGATGAATGAAGTACTTCGTAAAATGCTCCTTCTCATTAAGTGAACGACTTTATCGTACTTTTCTATGTGGAATATTAGCTTTCTATAATCCGCCACTTTCTGAAACCATCAAGTTACGTGTATGTTATAAGTCACTAACTTTAGATTTCATTCATCCTAAAATATTTTTTAAAAAGTAAATGCACTAAATTTACTTACTCAAAGCGTAAAATTCAATTATACAACTTGTTTTAATTTTATCAGACAAAAAAACAAGTAAAAAAACTAGTCAAAGATTGATTAGAGTAACTTCTAACCTAACCTTTTTCTTATCATGTAAAACATCGATCTTAATGAAAACATGTTTTACTTATCAAGCGTTCAAATGCTTAGATAATTGAGGCACAACAATAGGTTGTACAATTTATTGCTCACAATCGGTGGACAAACACGTAATGGATTGAGCGCAATCCACAATCGATTGGCTCAACCCTAAACAAACATGGCCTAATAAGAGTCCCATATTTTTTGCTAATTTAGTGACGTAGACACTATCAAAATACATATAAAAGTAATTTTCGTTTTCAAAATTAATTTTTTGATAGAATCCGTTTCTGTGCTCGACTTAGAATCAAATCCAGTGGGATAACATATTAAATTTGTGGAAGATAAGAACCATTATTTTTATTTATAATAAGAAATAAAATAAAGATTATACTTTGGTGTAAATTTAATATTATATGAGCTTGCAATGCTGAGAATACAGGCAAAATGCACTGTATCTTCCTTATCTAATAACAACTGGAAGGAAGCATAAGAAGATTCCGGTGTTTCAGAAAAGTCTTGGCCAATAATTTTCAGATAAAAAACAAAAACCAACAAAAAAGAAAAAGAAAAAAAAAAAGAGATTGACGAGTGTCCACTTGAATTTCAGAAACGAAAAATAAAATTCATGTGAAATTCACTCCTGAACATAAAGTCAAATCTCCCAGAAAATGATGTTAAATTACTGCTATAGCAGTGAAAAAAATCTGAAGAAAAAAAATTCAACCTCTCCAATAAAACTCGAACTAGGATTAATTACATAAAAAATCACGATATTTTAATTAATTATTCTTTATAACATTATTTTTAACATGTGATGTTAAAATACATTACCTATTAATTTTTATCCCTTCAATATACACGGACTAAATTAAGACTCAAATTGCTTAGGTGGAGCTTGATGTTCATTTTTCGAGCTCCACGTGGACTATGTCATTTTTCCTCCTTTTTTTTACTAACTTACAGACAAATGTGATTTTCAATTGACATTTTAAATAACACATAAAAAATACTCCCTCCGTCCCGCTCTAATTTGCCTACTTTCCTTTTTGGTTTGTCCCAATCTAATTTGCCAACCCATAAATGACAACTTTCTCTCACAATCTTCACCCTCAAAATCTCCACATTCAATCTCCACCTTTAAAAAAGTCAAAGATTCCACAAAATCTGCTTTTTCTTAACCTCCGTGCCCGGCCAAGGTAGGCAAATTGGGCCGGGACGGAGGGAGTAACTAAAACACATGAAGCATGTGGCTGATCGGCGACGTCGGGATCTGAAGAAAGGGAATTTTAAAACGGTAGACCTTGGGTTGCTTTTTAGAGAGAGAAACTGTGGATAGGAGAGAGCGGATAATTTGTTTTTCTTCCCTATTATGAATTATTCTGCAAATACTTGCTTTAATTGTATTGCATCTGTTTCATTCACCATTAACTAAGATTATGTTTTCGTTTTGATTGTGGCTATTCGTAAAAAAAATTCACAATACAACCTATTAAATTAAGTAATAAAATTTATATTATTAAAAGACTAAAATATTCTTACTAAAATAATTAAAGATTTAATTATTTAAAATATTTAATCGATTGATAATAATAAATTGAAAAGTTTGTCGATCTCATCTTTCTCTCTTTCATCTTCTCCTCTTTCACCCGTATCACCATTTCTGCAACTTTTTTTTTAACAATTTCTGCAACTTATTCGTCTCGTTTTTATCTTGTTTTTACTTATTTGCTATTCAAACATTCTCGACTTCGACACCCTCTTCATATCACCGGAAGAAAACAAGTGCATTTTGTTAGAACCACGATTCCTATCCGATCCACAATATAGAACATTGAAGATCAGATACATCGTTGTAGGATCGACCGATTTATCATATGTTCTACAATTAATTAATTTACGCTAGAAGGATTAAATTAATACCTTTGTAGCGTGTTATTATCTCAGTATCTTAACTTCAAACCTCCAAGTCTTCTCCGGTGTTCTCACGAACTGCACTACAACATACGATGTGTGGACACCTCCTTGGAATATATGGTATACACGATAATGTGAAGCAGGAAGAATAGTAGCCGTGACTTTATATATATAACGTCACATTATATTCTTTATTTCCAAGCAGCATATCTTAATAGATATAGGAGATCTTGAATATCTATATCTTTTATATCTATCAATATCCAATATATTTATTGTATTGCAATTATAAATTATAATATGTATAGTTTATTCTAGTTCATATTGCGCCACCGAAGGGACTCGATCGGACCCAATTAAATCTAGCTCGAATAAATTAATTATGACCCGATCAACTCTTGACTTGTCATATTAATTTATTAATTATATTATATTCCACTAAAAGAATATAATTGCACTCTTAATTTAATCGGAATTATTGAAACAGTATATCAACAATTATTATCCTCTGATTGGTCGATCCAACATATTGCCCCCCTCGATCAACTAAAATATTTGCAATATGCTACCATGACCAATAAGCCTATGTTCAAACACTTGTTAATCTCAACACTCATCTTCTATCTGACAGTTCTGTGTGACTACGTCACACAATGTGATTCGACAACAAATGTTGAATACTGAGCTCAGATTTACTGTTCATAGAAGAACTCGTGAGATCCTGATCATGCCTATTGTATAGGTGAAGGATTCCAATATTGTAAATATATGTTCTTTATTACTTCACTTTAATTCCCAAAATACGGAGGTATTGATCAATATAACAATATCACTCTTTAGTGTCTCAAAGAATATCCAATTAGTAATAAAGGAACATTATTCACTCAGGATTAAGGTAATACAAACGTTAATCAATGAATTTTTAATTGTATGATCAAATCACAATTTAAATTCCATGTGGTCCTATCCAATACACTATACATGTATCCTCAATTCAATTACCAAGTCAAAGACAAACTTTAATGAAATTGAGACGATCTTATCAAAATAAATTGTCCAAAATTATTTACTGATCGCGAACAAAAATTATTTACGGATCGAATAATAAATCGAATCTTTCTGTGCTGAACAACTCAAACACTCGATTTAAATATATCTACCATCCACGGACACATGCAAGCTCATAAAGAAATAATCAAAAGAACAACTCATAAATTCATTTCAAAACGTCAAAAACAAACAAGATAAAGTTTACTCGAGGGCATCTAAGTAAAAACAAATAAGGGCACTCATATTATCAAACATTTTCTCCCACTTGCCCTAGAGTAAATGAGACATGTCTAGTATACCCATATTTCTAATATGAGGCTCAAATACACCAGCCAGTAAACCCTTTGTGAAGGGATCAGCAAGATTTTCTGCAGAAGTAATCATACACACCGTCACATCTCCTCTCTGAACAATATCCCTTATAAGGTGATACTTCCGCTCAATGTGTTCCCTGCGTTGATGGTTTCTAGGTTCTTTTTCATTTTCTACAACTCCACTATTGTCACAAAATAAAGGAATACTTTGAGATGCGGAAAGAACCACCTCTAGGCTCTGCAAAAAATTCTTAAGCCAAATAGCTTCTTTGGCTGCTTCACAAGCTGCCACATACGTACTCAGCTTCCATAGTGGAATCAGCAATACAATACTGTTTTATGCTCCTCAAATCTCACCAATTTCTTGTTGATGTATGAGCTTGGGACAAAGCAATCCTTCTACTTTTCCTATCTCGTAAGATCTGGATTCCCAAAACATAGTTTGCTTCACCCAAGTCCTTCATATCAAACTGTTGTGCCAACCAGTGTTTTTCGATGTTAACATTCCGACATGATTCCCAATCAAAAGGATGTCATCCACATACAGCACGAGAAAAACTATTTGTCTTCTATCTTTTTATAGACACAAGATTCATCAGGATTCTGATCAAAACCATAAGTTTTCACAACTTGATCGAATCTGATATTCCAAGATCTAGACCCTTACTTTAGTCCATAAATGGACCTTTTCAACTTGCATATTTTATGCTCTTGATCCTTTTGGATAGAACCATCTGGTTGTATCATATAGATCCTCTCGTCAAGTTTTCCATTAAGTAATGCAGTCTTGACATCCATTTGCCACACCTCGTAATCGAAATGTGCCTCTAAGAAAGTTGCATTTGTGCTTACAAAAACCTAAGAAAGTTGCATTGTACTTACAAAAACCTTCTTATCATGAGGACTATAGAAATAGTACCCTCTTATTCCTTTCGGATATCCTATAAACACACAATATTTTGATCTTGATTCCATCTTTTCCGTCTTACTCTTCAGCACATGTGTTGGACAACCCCATGTCCGAAAGTGTCTTTGATTAGGCTTATGCCTATTCCACAACTCCAAGGGTGTCTTAGGTACAAACTTAGAAGGAACCAAGTTTAGTAAGTATATTGTTGTTCGTAGGGCATATCCCCAAAAACAAGTTTTGAGAGTTGAGAAGCTTAGCATAGACCTAACCATGTCCAACAAGGTCCTGTTTCTCCTTTCTGAGACACCATTTTGGTTTGGGGTCCTTGGTGCATTCAATTGGGATAAATCCCATTATATGTCAAGTATGTCCTAAAGTCATTGGATAGATACTCTCCACCTCGATCTGATCGAAGTGTTTTAATGTTCTTACCTAATTGTTTTTCCACTTCCAATCTGAATTCCTTGGATTTCTCAAGTGCCTCAGATTTGTGGACCGTAGGTAAACATAACCAGATCTTGAATAATCATCTGTGAACATGATGAAATACTCATATCCACCTCTAGCTGGAACATTTATGGGTCCACATACATCAGAGTGCACTAATTCTAGAACTTCTTTGGCCCTAAATCCTTTAGATTTAAAAGACGTCTTAGTCATTTTACCCTCTAAACAAGATTCACATACAGGCAGGGATTCCACCTTCAAGTTACTTAAAGGACCATCCCTTACTAGTCCATGAATCTTATTAATATTAACGTGACCAAGTCTTGAGTGCCATAAGTAAGTTTCATTAGAAGGTGACAGTTTTATATGCTTAGTTGTGTGATGCAATGAGCTGTCGGTTGGTTTTAAGATATATAAATCATTATCCATATGCCCCTTACAAAAAATCGCTTTATTAAAAGAAATATCGATTGCCATTAATGAAAAATGAACATAATATCCTTGTTTGAATAATAAAGCAACAAAAATTAAATTTCTAGTAATATCCGGTACATAATAACAATCACTTAAAACCAAATACTTTCTATTTAAATAATAAAGATAAATAACTCCGACAGCTTTTGCAGAAACCACAGCTCCTGTGCCAACCATCAGAGTATGCTCCCCTTCATTACGTTGCCGAATTACTTGGAACCCCTGCAAAGTATGCAAACATGGTTAGTGGCTCCAGAATCTACTATCCAAGTATCCGTAGAATCAACCACTAAACAAGACTCAATAAAGGATAACTCACCCTTAGCTTGCTTCTTAGCTATGAGAGCCAGGCAATTTCTTTTCCAATGGCCCTTCTCGCCGCATCCAAAGCACTTCCCCTTAGGTTTCCCATCCGTTTTGTCCTTCTTTGTTGGTTGCTGTGGGCCCTTCTTATTAGACTTCTTCCTTTTTCCACCCTTACCTTTCGGCTTGGATGAGGATTGTCCAACAGAAGCAACAACAAAAGCATCACCATTTTGAGCCATAAGAATGCTTTCCGTGTTTTGGAGCTCTTTCATGAGTTCATTCAGTGACATGTTTAGCTTATTCATATTATAGCGGACCTTGATCTGGGAGAACATCTCAGAGAGAGTCTCCAGTGCCATGTCTACCTCAGTATCCGAACCAATTTCAGCCTCTAAAGCCTCAACCACATTCAACATTCCGATCAAACTTGGCATATGATCTCTAACGGGCATCCCGAACGTCATACGCTCAGTCATAGTGGCTCTAATAGCAGCCTGATGTGCTTGACGTCTTTGATGAGCGAAGATATCTTTAAGACTCTCTATGATCTCAGCAGATGTCTCCATGTCTCCATGCCTCTGTTGCCACACATTTGAGATAGAACCCAAAATGTAACAACGAGCCATGTCATTGGCATGAATCCACTTGTCACGAGCCTCACGTTCCTCGTCACTGGATTCCTTGGTCGCTTTGGGACAAAGTCCAGTTAGCACAAATTTCAACTTCTCAGCAGTGAGAACAATAATTAGATTACGTTTCCAATCAACGTATTTTTCTCCCACTAGTTGGTTTTTAGTCAATATCACAGATAATACGCTAGATGACATTTTTCAGAAATAAAACAACACATATGAGCTTGCATAGAATGAATAAATGCATGTTCAAAACATAAAATAAAACTTGTAATAAGTAGACCCAAAAACTACAGTATTATGTGACTACCTAAAACTCCAAAATCAAGGCATACCCCTCTATAGGAGTGGTAAATGTTGATTTACAGCTAGGTTGGAATCTCCCACTAAATCAAATATCCAGCATCTCATGCTATATTGACTTAGTATCACATCTATTTGACCCTCAATAATATTGTTCGGATATTCTATAGTAAGTCCTTACAACATTTCGATTTAAGTGTATAACCTTTATATTAATAAATTTAAAACTATCAAGTAATTATGGTATCTACAGGATAATCATAATTAATTGAAATTTAAAATTCACTACCATAATTGGGCTCAATCAAGTAACCGAAAACAATGCAGCTCTCCTATAGGGAGACTAATTGAATTAGTACGAGACATACATACATTCTTACTTATGGCTAATAAAGGAGGTCACGAATTTATAAATAAACCCTCACACACTTAATATTTTATAAAATAAATTTGGGTTTTATTCAATTAATATCAAACTATTTTGACTCTCAAAATAATTAAATATTAATTACTTTATTAATTCTCAAATATAATTCTAAATTAGAAAAGAAAACAAATAAAGAAAACATGCATTATAATTTAGTACCTAGAGCGGTGTTCATACAATTCTATATGGCATGCTATGTGAATGACAATTAATTTCAAGCATAATCAAAGCAAATAATAAGCAATAATTAAACAAGAACAAATTTATGGCCATCCTAGACTCAAAATTACAGAAAATTTGAAAAAACTAATTGAACCGCAACACGGCTCAATATTTCACGATCTATCTGCAATTTTTTCTTGGTCCAAAATGAATTAATTGTTGAATTTTCAGCAATCCAAGTAACAGGCCCAACAACTTAATTAATTTAGTCACTCCATTATTCAATTGAACCTCAACAGGCCTATTTTTAGAAAATTAGCCCATATCCAATTGAATACCAATGAGCCCACTTATTTAATCCATCTGCACCAGGACAACAACCCACGACCTGAGTCGGACCGACCCGACTCGGGTTGCGACCCGATTGCTGAACCCTAACAGCAGAAAGTGCCGCCGCCATCACTTCTAAGTTGCTGGAAATCTGTCGCGCCGCCACCATCATCCTCAACCCTGCTTCTGCTATGCCGACGACGATTCACCGCTGCTGCTGACATATCGCGACTGGACACGACCACTGCCACCGTTGAATTCGTGGCCTCTCTGTCATTGTATAGCCGCGTTTAGGTCGCGGCTATGACGGGAGCGACCACCACCCTTTCCCTTTTCGCGTTTGATTCTGTAACAAATTGATTTCGAAGCTCCAAGTCCTTCAATGACAGAATTTAGGACTTTTGCAGAAAATCCCCTCAGTTGTGGGGAAGATGAACATCAACCCCCATTCTTTTGTCAACAGTTCCTGGACATATTCAATTTGACCCCAGAAAATACAACAATGGACAAAAACCACCCAGACGCGAAAATTACAAAATATATATATATATATATATCTATTTCAAAATATAACAAGGGAAAATCATGGAGTCGTAATCCACCCCCTTGTGTACAACTAAAAAATAAACAAAATACAATTTTACCAATAAAACTAGACCATAAATTGTTAAATGAAAATTAAAACATTCATCCATAACAACAATAAAAATTGCAAACCTAAACACCACTCAACACTATATGCATAATTAAATTAATTAAATAGAGAACATACAATAAAATCAAAACCTAAGCTCTTACAGCCTCTCATATCACCGGAAGAAAACAAGTGAATTTTCCACAGCAAAATATAAATTCAGATCTGACTATTTTGTTTCGCATGATTAGTGATATTTTTTTCCCTTTTAGTTTTTTTTTCTTTGTTTAAGTAGGGAAGAGGGCAAGATTGGAAATTAGGTGGGTTGGATTGAGAAATTTAGATATTTTTTAAATATAAGTAGAATAGATTAAGAATTGGGTTGTATTGAGAAATTTTGTGGACTGCGAATAGTCCACGCCTTTCATTTTTCAAGGAGAAAGTCTTATTTTAGTGTCAGGTGAGAACAACAGACATGTCTTAATGAAAAAAATATGAAATATTTCACGTGGAGCTCGAAAAACGAACTTCGAGCTCCACCTAAACAATTTGAGTTCTAATTTAGCATGTATGTATTGAATTGATAAAAATTAATAGGTGGTGTAATTTTACGTTACCTTTTAAAGATCATGTAGTAAATGATAATTGACCAAAATGTCGCAAATTTTTATGTAATTAACCAACTGAACTATCATTAGTCATTCTCCATTGACACCATTAATTGAATATTTATATTAGCATACATGGCCCCAATGAGCTCAATCCCGATCCTCCATTACAATAGGTGTTTCATCTTCTGTTACAGTCAATTCAATACATGACACATATTAATTCGTGACATCATCAAATACACGTGTCAATTGATGAATATGGTGAAACAAAACACTACAAGAAAAACAATTGACTACGACAGAAATTTCCGTCACTAAACTGAAAAATTCCGTCACAATGAATGAGTAGTGACGGATTAGTGGCGGAAATGTTTTGTTACGAAAACCTTTGTCACTAAACCGATAATGAAGGATTTTTCATTCCGTCACTAGTTTAGTGATGGAAATTCTGTCACAATTCTAAAAAAATCCACATAAAGTTATGACGGAATATTTCCGTCACTAAATGACAACGGCTAAAATTCCGTCACTAGTCCGTCAATATAAGATTAATGACGAAATATTTATGTCACAAATTAATGATGGAATATTTCCGTCACTATCTTGCCTATATTAGTAACGAAATTATTTCGTTACCAAAAAAAGAAATTGTCTCTATTCCGTCACTATACTATCTAATTTTCTTTCTATAATTCTATTTATATTATAACGTAGACAATTAATTTACGCTTAATAAAATTTAAAATTCGTAGCAAACCTTATATAATACGATAAACGACATGCCAATCTATCAAAGTTTCAAAATGTTCAACATAAAATATAGTTTTTTCATCAAATGTCTAATAAGAATCAAAACATATAGTTCAAGCATAAAATATAGTTTAATCATCATCTAAGCAAGCATCATCCTCCTCAAAATCATCACCACAAGCATCATCATCCTCAACATCATCACCACAAGCATCGTCATCCTCAACATCATCACCACAAGCATCTTCCTCCTCAACATCATCACCATAAGCACCGTCTTCAACGTAAGCATCGTCCTCAACATCATCACCATCACCTGAAGTCCGGGGGAGGGGGGAGGGGATGGACAAACGATGGAAGTGAACATTTGGATTTAAGTTCTTGTAACATGAGTGTGACAGTCGATTGTACTCGAGCATCGAATGTTGCCTCAAGCTCAGCAAGTATCTCAGCTGTTATATCAACTTTCATGGCATCTACTCGTTGAGTGACTTGTTGGTCCACTTGGTTCTCCATATGCCTCTGCATTGCATCTTGGTCAAAGGTTGAGGTGCTTCTTTTACTCTTAATGAGTGAATGAGCCACTCTCCCCATCCTATATAGACGTTATTTCTCATCAATTCCACCAGCCTCTTCCACGTACGCCTTTAATGCAGTTGAATGCAGGAGAAAAGCATGGAGAGAGTCAGGTAGTAATTAAATTATGTACGTATTAATGAATCCTATGGTGAAATCCCGTTTAGACCCGATCATTTCTGCCGAAGCCCCAATTAGATGCTAGACCTTAATCCGTCATCATACTAGTGCCTAGCGTCTTTTAAAATTCTGGATAATAGCAATATCAACTCACATTTGAACTCTTTCTTGATAAATATCTCAACACAATCACCATACGATAGCTTTATATCTAATGAAGAATCTCCAGAAAAATTCTGAAGCATGTGAAAGGAAAGGCATAAGCACATGCTGATACATCCACTTAAAATTAGTATCTCAACATCCAAAAATTGCAGTCGTGCCAAACATTTTTTCAACAGAAGAAAGAAACTAAATACCATACTCCACAGACATCAGAACCTACCAGACGAAAATCTCAATCAAAACTGCAAATAGATGAACCAATCCAATTCTTAATTCTAATACACCGAGGGGCTAAAAGAAACCAGAAAAGTAAATAAAACAGTTCATTTCATTTCAATCAAGTTGCAATCCAAGCAACTACAGAAGCAGCATCAACGAAAGTTAAAAGTATATTCCAAAAATAGCTGGAAGGCGATTAACTAAAGCGAAAATGATGAAGTTACTAAGATGAGATTCCTCAGAGCCGGATCCCACTTGATAATCTTTGATACGCAAGGCTGCATGGCGATAAACAATTAAAGCTTGAAATCCACTTTTAATTGAAAAAGGAGAATCTCTATAGCAGAGGAAAAGATAAAGCGGCGGCTATGTTATACAGTTCTGTACTGCGGGACCACCGCCACGAGGGAGGACAACTATAGCCTCTGCAATGAGCCAAAGGTCAACACCGGTCACTAATTAAGTGCTGAAGAAAATAAAAAACAACTCTTCTTTCCGGAATCTAAAAAAAAACAGATCTAATGAAAAGCAGAACCAGTTTCAAATAAAATTATCACCTAATTGAGAAACAAAATCGACATGTAACTACACTATAGTCTAAAAAGCTCACAGCAAAGGAAAAAAAAGCACTTACTACCAACCAAAGCGAAATCCAAACGCAGAAACGGCTAATTCCTTCAATGAGCACACCGAAATCACGAACACGAATATGAAAGCAAAGATTTTCTAGAGAGAGAGAGAGAATTTTTAGAGAGAGAGAGTTAATGAGAGTCAAAAGATGAGGAGTGCACGGTGGGTGCAAAATGACTATAAGGTGGTAAGTTTAGGGGAAATCTGAAAGTGAAAAACTAAATATGTAAAAACCAAGCACACAATTCTAAAACATTAACAAATGTCCTGGTGGTAAGCAACTTGCCTTATTTCCACCCAGGTCAGGGGTTCGAGGCTGGCGCGTAACACTTTTAATTTTTTAAGCATTGGAGGTCTAAGACGACGTTGTTTGGTATAGTGACGGAAATATTTCCGTCCCTAATTAATTACGGCCAAAACAATGTCGTTTAGGGATATAATGACGGAATTTTTCGTCATTAACTAATGACAGAATTTTCCGTCATTTACTAATGACGAGAGAATTTTCCATCATTAGTTAATGACAGAAAATTCTATCACTGAATAAGCGTTATTTACATGGACATTAAGTAATGACGGAATATAATCCCTCACTACATAGCAACGGCTACGATTCCGTCATTAATCCGTCAATACAAGATTAATGACGAAATATTTTCCGTTGCTACATAGCAATGACTACAATTCCGTCACTAATCCATCAATATAAGATTAATGACGGAATATTTTCCGTCACTACATAGCAACGACTAAAATTCCGTCATTAAACCGTCAATACAAGATTAATGACGAAATATTTTCCGTCACTACATAGCAACGACTAAAATTCCGTCATTAATCTGTCAATACAAGATTAATGACGAAATATTTTCGTCACAACCTTAAAATATTTTATTCCCATATTCTTAGTGCCTTTGTTATTACAGTTTACTGACGGATTTTTTTTCCGTCACTAAATTTCGTTATAATTCCGTTACTATGTCGTTGCTAATACTTGAAACACTCTTGTAATCTCTATCTGTGGGTATTCTGTCACTAGTCCGTAATTAGATTGTGATGGAAACTGTCCGTCACTAAAATCAGTCACTATCTATACTATTTCTTGTAGTGAAAGATGAAACACCAAAAAATAACAGATTATCTTATGGGCAATGAGCTTGTCACAGTTTGAGCCTTTGCTTAATTTCTAACAAACCAATATAGATGGTCTTAAAATATTAACTCTAAATAAAAAATAATATTCAAATTTTATATATTACCAAAAAATAGTAACAAGGAACATAAAATATGAATTGGATTTTAGATTTATGTTCTATTGGACGACATTATACTGGTGTGAGTTGAAAATTGAATATGCTCGTATCCTTTCAATGTCATTAAAGTTTGCATTATAAAAACGTAAAAGAAAAAACAAACAAGATTTCAAATCAAATATATCCATAGATAATATTAGCTATATTTTTTTCTATTGTCAAATTGGGCAACCTGAAAAGAGAGATTGAGTGATTATGCGATGTAAAGATTTTATTCTTAAATTAGAAATTAATTAATTTACTTTTATAAAATTTTAAGACATCATGTGGTTTTGATGGGTAACGGCGCAAAACTACAATGATTATACTATTGTTGGTTGGGGGGAAATTAAAATTTGTGATGTTATAGATATCATTTGCAATGCTCAAAATATTTAAATTTTATTTATTAATTTGAAGAATGATCAATAACAGTTTTCTTGTGTTGCAGGTAAGTCATACTGACGTGCGCGTCCACGTTATGTGCAATTGACTGACAAACAAGAAATTCCCACTCACTTCACTATAATTGCCATTTTCGTATAACAAAAGAACCTATGGTGATGAAGATATATTTGACTTAGTTTTATTTATTAATTAGGATAAAAATTTCATCTGTTTTCTTTAATTAGGATATGTTTTCATTTGGTTTATTTAGATCATGATTAATTTCGTAGGGCCTAAGTTATTTTATTAGTAGATATGTGTTTTTATTATTGTATTAGATCATGGAATTTGATATTTGATAATATAAAATGGGGTTTGTTCCAATTTTTTCTATTTTCTGGTATTTTTAGAATCAACGGTGTTAGACCAGCGTGTTATTGTATCTTTCGTCTTCTTGCTGCATTAGTTGATATCTGGAGACCAGTTAGGAGCTAGTATCTAAAGACCAGTTATCATCCTCGATGATGGTTTCGAGGCATCAACCAATGTTCTATACTTTTTTATGAATAGTTGCACGAAGACAATTTTATGCAAATCCACAACAAATCAATTTGTTGGCAACTGATCATTGTGGTTATCATGTACCACCAATTTACGATGAAGAATTGTAGGTCAATACAATTTTAGTTGATTATCTATTTTCCCCACCATGTGAATCTTTCTCGAATGAGATTGACGATGATAGCTATGATGGACCGACCGATTTTTTACGATGAGAAGATTGATGGTATGTTTGTGGAGCCTCCATAGTGGTTATGATGAACCGTCATTTTTTATAAGGATCGCAAAGATATATTCTCATTGATTGTCAATAGTGATTACGAAGATTTATCACTTCTAGATATGCTTTCTAGTGATCCAATTGAAGAGGTTCCTCCCAATGTAGTTTTACTCAAAGTTAGAATTCCCTTAAATTCACTACATTGTGCCTGCTTAATTTGTCATTCACATTCTTCCAAAATGTGTACATAAATTTATGTACACCGTTATTGGTCTTTGGGAATTTAAGGATGTTCCAGCCTGCCTTCGGACCCTTGAAGTTTGTCATGGGTATGATTTGAGGGTGAATCCTCTTCCAGGAGAGGAGAATGATGGAGATGAAGATATGTTTCTCTTTTCTCTTTTTTTTCTTTTTTTTTTAATTAGAATAAGTTTTTCATTTGTTTCCTTAAATTAGTATATCTTTTGATTTGTTTCTACAAAATGAGTTGTATTCCCACTTTTATCTCTTTTCGGGTATTCTTAGAATCAACAAAGTAAGATCAGCGTATTGTTTCGTCCGCGCTTCTCACTGCATCAAGGACTAATTTGAAAAAATAAAGATATAATAAGATTTCGTTTTGATTTTTATTTTTATTAGGACTAAGATGCAAAGCACTAATTTTAACAAGATCAATTTAACATTTCCTCTTTCATAGAACTAAAATTTCGAAGCACTCGTTTCCACAAGACTAGTTATACATTTTTTCCGAGTGAGAGTGCTCCTTTTGCCAATTGATAATTTGAACACTCCCAATTGATGTCCCTTAATCCATAAATAGATAAAGAATACTTTGCTAAAAGAATATAAAAAACCATGTGCACTACTGAACCGTTCATCAAAATCGGGCCCTTGAAAAAGTGTAACTTCTTGCCTACTCGAGAAGTATTATTGTTACACTAAATGATTATATTGCTAATTAGATTTTTAATATTATTATTTATTTATATAGAATTTATTACTAAATTATCTAAAAAATATTACTCACTTTGTGTGCACGACTAGAGACTTGCTAGTATGTATCATTATGTTCTATGTGAAGAAATATATGATACCTTTTATATCTCTAACCATTGTAAAAAGAAAGGGTGTTATATTTCATTATGTTCTATGTTCTATGTGAAGAAATATATGATACCTTCAGGCTAGTTTAACTTTTTTTATATTAAATTTGGGAATCCAAACAATGATCTACATCAATCGGTTGAGGCCTTAATGTCTACAATGTGCTTAAATTCGTTAGGCATGGCGCCACAAAATAAATGGAGAAGTAAGAGGAATACGAACCTAGCCAACAGATTTGTTGTTCTATGAACACAATTAAAGGAGATAAATTGGAAATAATAAAACTGGAGAACTTCTTCAGCTAATTCCCCCACATAGGAGTGCTCTTTTCTTGGCTGAAAAATTCCCCCACAACTCTTGGTACCCCATCTGATGTAGCATTTGTAGCCCCTCAGGTACCGCCTTTGCTTAACCAATTTCAAACGAATAAATCTTCCTAGTCAAGCTCGCAAAACTTGGCCATTACTATCTCGTACCACACCACCGAATCATGTACCCACCTTTGTACTATAAATGCGTCCATATTTAATTTAACAATCCCCTCCGAAGGAGCACTCCAAATAGCAGCAAGTTGTTCTCTACTAACAGAAATCGGAGGGCGCTTTGCATTTTAATATGCATGGACCACCTGCATTGCCCGTTGTACGCATGTCTACTGATCTGCCACACATGCAAGCAGCGGGGAAAGATTAGATCAAGATCAATCCTGCACCGTTGCAGCTGACATTGTACCAGAATATCTCCTCTTAGACATCTCCAAAGAAACACCGCCACCTCCGGGGGAAGGGTCAGACTCCACAACCACCTCCAAATATTCCAGTCACTCCCTGACATACATACCCCTGATGCCGACTCAGATTTAAAGTTGATTGTTATTTAATATCAAAATTTAACTGAATAAATTTTATCTTTAGAATAAAGCCAAGTAAGTATGTCCTTCGGCCTTGACCTTTGGATAGGTAGATAGAACCTTCTCGCTATCTCATCCTCCTGGTTTATCCCAGAGCAACTCATCCTTCATTGTAATCGGCCAATGTAAACATGATGAAGGAATTATGAAATCTCGACGTATACCTCTGCAAAATCTCACACCCCGCTATAATTCTTCGACATGTGTAACTAGGATTATAGACCACACCTACTTCAAGAAAGGATGACTGTGGAAAATAATGAGCCTTCAACGTTTTAGCAAAAATCGACTGATCGTACGAAATCATCATCTATCCTTTCTTAGCTAGCATCGCTAAGTTTAAAGCCGAAATATCCTTGAAAGCCTCTCCCCTTCCCCTTTCAGGTTACATATGTAATTCTTACGAACTGCACTCCAGTGTTATAACACTTCAATATAGAACAATATAACTAAAAATTAAACAGTACAATTTCAATTTGGGGACTAAATCCCTTATTCCCCTCCAACTTTGAGTTATTGATAATAATGCCAAATAGGCTAGTTTTTACAAGAAGACATGACTCTTCTATACCTAACCTATTCTATCACCAATAATGCCCAGCGACTTTCGTCGACTTCTTCGACTCTGACACGGCACACCATCGAAGGTCGCACAACCTTTCCCGAGCTCGCCTTGAAGTAGCTTCTCCCGAAGACACTTTCACTTGACACACTATGACTTATCCAACTATAACACTCATCAAACTATGTTATAACACACTGAAAACCAGATCCAAACACTATAAAATAAGACAACTAGAATACTGAAATACATATTTCACTCCAAAATATTCTCACGTTTTCAATGTCTTTCTGAATGAGAAGAGTCCACATATATAATCTCCAATTTGGATGAGCTCAACTTTCTGTCCAAGCAACCGCGTACCACAATAAGTTCAGATCTTCTTGGTATTTTCCAATCATGACCCAGAATTAACAATCGGAGCTTCATATTTTCTGCATGCAAAGTTAGTTAATAATTAACAATATATTTTTTACAATAGCACAAAATTAATATCTTTTACAATCTCCCCCTCTTTGGGATTTTTTGTCAAAACAACTTAATATAAAAAAACACAATGCAGAAAGAAACATAAAATACTTTCCTTATAGATGGCACTCCCCCTTAGCTTTACATACTTCCCCTCAAGTACAACTGTCAAGTGCATGAACCAACCACAAAATATATTCAAGGACAGTAAATATAAAACTCCACCATTCTAACATAAAATGCAAAGTTCAACTAATAACATAGTAATAAAGCACCTATGTTAAACAACTTAGTCCAACTAATCATTACCCAACTAAACAGCAACATTAACCAAACCAAAAAGAAAGCATTAAGTACTAGAGAATCATCAAGAACAAATATCCCATAAATAACAAAACATCTAGAAGGACATCCATGATCTTCAAAATGCATCAGACTCAAATTCGAACTTGGGCTCAGATTCCTCGGACTTTCCCCTTAGTCGAAGCTACCTTCTTAGCCTTCCCTTTCTTCTTAAAGGCACTACAAATATTCTTCCCCATTTTTGACAAAGAATGCGAAGATAAAATTCGATCGTCAAATCGTTTAAGGTCATCCAAGGACAACTGCATGGTATGGATATAACTAAGAAAGAACTGAGTAATAGCAGGAACTATATTATGAAGATCAACTAGCATGATAGGAACAACCAAAGATGGTAAAGGTCCCGCAGTAGCCCGCTTAGTGCTCCGACACAGCTTCGTAGACAAGACAAGTGGTGGTCCACTAGGCTCGGATATATCATCCGGTCAAGGAATAACCTTCTAATGTTGAAGCAGATGCAAAATGAGGCAAGGAGAGCACAATTTAGACCCAGGAGTAGGAGACTCGGCATGCTTGAGAATGTATGAATAAGCCACTGTCCAAAGTAGACCGAAAATACCTTTGCCCACATAGTACAAAAACTGAGCCAACATCAAGGCGGATTTACAGGTGATAGGAGTCCAATGCATCATACCAATCTTATGCAAAGCTAAGCCATAACCCAGTTACTGGCAGCCAAACGACCATGCCAAGATTTGTAAAAACCACCAATAATAGTATCAACGACAATATCAGAGGGAAATAACTCCAAGGAAAAACTATCAACATGCGGAGTATGCAGAAAGTCATTGATTGCTTTTGGAGAAAACTCGACAATGGAACTATTAACAAAGATAGATTTAAACTTAGCACTAGCAAGGTTTGCAGACGACATTAAAAGATTGGCATATAAAGAATGTACCAAACCCGGATAAAAATCAGTAGCATAGAAAAAGTAGGCAAAAAACCCGATTTCTCAATCAACGAAATAATCCCAACAGAAAAACTAACAAGATCAGCCAACACTTCCTCATGAAACTTTAACAGTCGAAGTTTTCTCAAAGGTCCTTAGAAAAGTGATAAAATTGATAATAGGAGATATGGCTAAGAACAAAAACAAGATTCTATGGAACCAAATTAACATCAAAAGAAAGTCAATAAGTGGAAAGGTTACCCGTTGAAACCGAAGAATCGATTCCACTATCCCCTTCGGCAGAATCAAGCCGAATCAGAGTTCGACTGGAAGACGGACCCGACGAACCGCCTGCTGCCCAAACCCGATTGGACCTGGGAACCAAAGAGGGACCCTGAGAGGGAGTGATGCTGGACCCGAGGTAGTGAACATTCGGTGATGCAGCCGAAATAGAGGGCGGAACAAAGACAGGCGACACGAAGTTGAAGATGGAAAGACACCCATAGGAGAATACCTCGCGGAAATGACTGACTTGGGGCATCGCCGCAATTTCTTGATGGCAGACATGGTGGAGGATGGTTGGCACTAAGTGGAGCTATTGTTGTCCTTATCCGTGGTGATCAGCAGGGAGCGATGATTTAGGTGAAATTTTGTTTCTTGCTATGCCGAGAAACGAGATTTGTGCCCACAAAGAAACATCCACTAGATGTACTCTTCCTATCATCTACATTGTCTGCCTAATTAGCATCTCACTAAAACCTGCAGGCTCGGACAGGTATCAAACGAATACCAAATGCCAAAGTTACTAGTACCAACAAGATAACGGATGATTCGCTTTACGGACTTTAAGTGCGACTCTTCTGGGTTAGCCTGATATCTAGCACACAGTCCCACGCTAAAGCATATATCAGGTCTGATGGCAGTCATACAACAAGCTCCCAATCATATTGCAGCAGAGACTTAGATCTACAGATACTCCTTCATCATCACTTGAATGTTTAGCTGGTGTTCCAATAGGGGTTTTCATTGATTTAGAATTCTCTAGACTAAATTTCTTAATAAGATTACGAGTATACTTACTTCGAGATAAAAAGATACCATCCACCATTTGTTTAATTGGTAAGCCCAAAAAGTAAGTTAACTCACCAACAATACTCATCTCGAATTCATTCGACATAATACTGACAAACTCATCAACCAATATTTTCGAGGTGGAACTGAAAACAATATCATCCACATAAATTTGTGCAACAATAATATCTTTTCCAGGATATTACACAAAGAGAGCCTTGTCAGCACCTCCTCGTGAATATCCTTTCTCAATCAGATAGGTTGTAAGTCGTTTTATACCAAGTACGAGGTGCTTGTTTATTTTCATATAATGTATTTTTCAATTTAAGCATATGATTAGGGAATTCAGGGACAATGAAACCTTTTGGATGCTCTACATAAGCAGTATTTTTCAAAAAACCGTTTAGAAAAGCACTCTTAACATCCACTTGAAAGAACTTGAACTGTTTTAAACAGGCAAAGGATAAGAGAAGACGAACAGACTTAAGCCTAACAACAGGCGCAAATGCTTCATCAAAACCAATTCCTTTTACCTGAGTATACCCCTGAGTAACCAACCTAGCTTTGTTTCTAGTAATGTTATCAAATCCGTCTGTTTTATTCTTAAAAATCCATTTCGCTCCAATTACATTATAATCACTAGGTCTCGGAACTAATTCCCACTCATTATTTCAGGTAAATTTTTCAAGTTCTTCTTACATAGCCCTAATCCAACGATTATCAATAAGAGCTTCTTTCACATTTTTTGGCTCAATTTTAGAAGTATAACATGTATACAGAGTAAGACCAACCAATTCATGCTAGTTTTGTTTCAGAACATATCAAGTTCTCATACCTTCACCTGTATGACCTATTACGTCCTGAGTAGGATGATATTTCTGAATTTTGGAAGGGGGATCCCACCTAGGTGGCTCATCCAAAAATGTTATAACATTTCCTTCTGAGTTGTCATTCTGAGATTCTTCCTTTTCAGCTCCAGAGTTTTTATCATGTTCTAATGTAGAGGGTCTCATTTCGCCATTCTGGATCTCCCGAGAACATCCACTGCTCCTACTTGTCTTCGGTGTTATAACATTTGAAAATATCATCAAACACAACATTCATTGACTCCATCACAGAATTACTCCTATATACTCTATATGCCTTGTTATTCTGTGAATACCCAAGAACATGAAAAGAGCCGACATTAGACTTCTTACCTTTCCATATTTTGTGCAGCGTTATACCCATACCTGGTTGGAGATAAGCCTGGTTTATGATATGATAGGCTGTACTTACTGCTTCTCCCCAACACCATTTAGAGATATTTTTCGAGTGTACCATCACTTGAGCCATCTCTTGAAGTGTTCGGTTCTTTCACTCAATAACACCATTCTATTAAGGCATCTTTGGTGCAAAGAACTCATGATGAATTCCATTCGATTCACATAACATGGTAAATTGGGAATTCTGAAATTCTTTCCTACGATCACTTCTGAATCCCATTATCCTGCTACTTTTCTCATTCTGCAATCTAACGCACAATTTTTCAAACACATTAAATGCATCAAATTTATCTCTAAGGAGATTTATCCATGTATATCTAGAGAAATCATTCACACTTACAAAGACATATTTCTTTCCTCTTACGCTTTTGACTTGCATAGGTACCATAAGATAAATATGAAGAAGTTACATTATTTGGCAAGTTCTAACTGATGGTTTTAATACATGGGACTCATGTTTCTGTTTTCCTAGCTTACAAGGAGCATAAATTTCCTCTACTTTGTTTTTCAGTTTTGGCATCCCTCGGACTGATCCAGATGAGGACAAGGTGATCAGTTGTTTATAGTTAAGATGCCCTAGTTTTTTTATGCCAAACTTCAGTATCAGACATAGTAGTAAAATGACACATGTAATCATGTTCAAGGATATAAAGAAAGTTAGCAGATCTAGTCCAGTCAGCACACACTTTTCCTTTTGATCATACACAACACACTTATCTTTGTAATTTTAACATGCAAATTCTGATCATACAAGTGGCTGATGCTAATTAGATTAACTTTCAGATTTTCAACTAAAAAGACATCATTTAACCTAGGAAATCCTTTAAGGTTCAGAGTTCCTTTTCCTAATACCTTACTTCTCACTCCATCACCAAAAATCACAAACTCATTACTCAGTGGTTCTATGTTAACTAAATATGAGCTAATCCCAGTCATGTGCCTAGAGCACCCACTATCAAAGTATCAAGCTCCCATAATAGCAACATTCAAAGATAACATGGTGGTAACCGTGAGTTTTTGCAACCCAAACTTGTTGTGGCTTTTGTGGTTGTGAAGGTGTGAGATCCACCATTTTCCCGAGGTGTCCTTCATTGATTACTTCCATAGTTCCAACATGTACACGACAAGAGATAGTTAGCCTTCATTCATAACAGTTAGGTTGAAGATGCCATATGATACCACAATAGTGACAAATTAGAATAAATGGAGTGTTCTTTCCAAACCACTGCCTAGAATGTTGTAAAATTGTATTGGGTTGACGTCCTTTTCTCATTGCAGTTTTCTGGACATTTTTATTCTGTCCTACAGATAAAGAGTATCTTTTCAGCAACACTAGTTGCGCCTATGTCAATCTCATTAGTCAGATTAGTTATAGTAATGTCGTTTTCTTTTGAGGCAATTTGTGATTTTTCCATCTCCGCCTGAGATGCTCGAAGTTGCGCTTTGAGTTTTTTTATCTCCTTGCTCCCGTGAATGCACTCAACTGACACCTTTTGTACATCATCTGCATTTCTTCTATGGTTGGACACGTATCTTCATTAGACGCATTAGATTCACAAAAGTTTGGTATTTCATATTGTAACATTCCTGATGCATCAACTGAATTAGGTTATATTGTATGAGCACTGCCTAGAAGACACGCATATGAGGTGGTAAATGCTGCAAGATAGCTTAAGTGATCCATCTGACATCTCTTCCTCTTCCAATTTATCACTCCAAGTAGCTACAAATAATTTATTTTGCCTTAACAGAAATGTGGTGTATTCCTTCTGAACATGCCCCCAACCACTACATTCTCTACAACGTACTTTTCCCGCCTTTGTACCTGCAAAACTTGATGAAGGATTAGAATTAGCATTTACAACATTATTTGTACCTAGCTTGCTTCCTTCAGTAGATGGTTTCATGTCACTCTTCCGAATTTTTTTTATCATGTTACCAACTTTCTAGTAAGGAGAATCATATTCACAGCAAGTCCGGCCAAATCAGGTTCATGCGACCCATTGTTTTCTTCCTTACGCTGGAGTTCTGCCTTGAGAGCAAATCCCCCACTCCCTTCCTTCTTTTCAAAGCCTTTGTTCATTTCGAAAGTGAGGAGATCTCCTACAAGCTGATCAATTTTCATGCTCTCTACATCCTTTGAGGTGTCAATGGCTGTCACTTTTTTTTAGAATCGATCCGGAAGAGATATCAGAAATTTGTCCACCATAAGCACTTCTGGAACTGCTTCCCCTAGCGATAGTCTTTTGTTCACGATTTCCATGAACTGTGTATGATATTCTTTAATAGACCCACTTTCCTCCATTCTGAGATTATCCAACCGGTTTCGTAAATTTCTCAATTTGGTCTTCTTTACTTCCTTGGTACCCTCGAAGTAGTTTTCAAGGAGATCCCAGGCCTCCTTAGTAGTTTTGCAGTTACAAATCTTTGTGTACTGAGTCTGATTTACAGCCATTCAGATAACGGCAGGGTCTTATGGTTTACCTTGTATTGCTCCTTTTCAGTAGTGGACCATTCAGACTTTGATTTTGGAGTGGTTGGATTTTCAGTAGTAGGTGCAGACCACCCATTTTCATCGACCTCCAAGTATTCATGGCCTATGGCTTCAAGATGTGTCATGGTCGGAGATTTCCAATAATCGTAGTTTATTCCGTCAAGCAACGGAATACGCGTGGTATTTTCCCGAAAATCCATACTGATGCAATTCTCCAGGATCATCAGTATAAGAATACGAACGAGCTCTGCTGTCAACTGTAGTTCCTACGAACTTCACTCCGGTGTTATAACACTTAAAAATAGAATAATACAAGTAAAAATTAAACACCACGATTTAAATTCAGGGAATAAATCCCTTAGTCCCCTTGGACTTTGTGTTATTGATAATAATGACAAATAGGATATGTTTTATAAAAAGACACGACTCTTCTATACCTAACCTATTCTATCACCTATAATGCCCAACGACTCTGTAGACTTCTTCGACTCTGACACGACACACCACTGCAGGTCGAACGAACTTTCCTGAGCCTGCCTTGAAGTAGCTTCTCCCGAAGATACTTCCACCTGACACATTAAGACTTATCAAACAAAAACACTCATCAAACTATGTTATAACACACTGAAAACTAGATCCTGACTCTATAAAATAAGAATATTCGAATACTCAAATACAGATTTCACTCCAAAATATTCTCACGTATTCGATGTCTTTCTAACATCGGAAGAGTTCGCATATATAATCTCCAATTTGGATGAGATCAGCTTCCTCTCCAAGCAACCGTATATCAAGATAAGTTGAGATCTTCTTTCCATGTCTTCTTGATATTGTCCAATCATGATCCATAATTAACAACCGTATTTCCATATTTTCTGCACAGAAAGATAGTTAATAAATAATAATATATTTTTTATAATAGTCCAAAATTAATATCTTTTACAACATATAGTACTCCATTTTTGCCCAATAAATACACCTCTCCTCCAGCTGCTGACCCTACTAAAAAGATGGTATAATAGAGTCCAATCAATCACATATCTGTTGTAGAAGTACAGAACATCCCATCATATAAGTTGGGATGACTTGTGCCACCGACTTAATGAGTGTCATTTTACCGGCCAGAGACATCAAGCACTCCTTCCACCCTTTCAATTTCTTCACCACCCTATCCACCAATAATTTAAAAATATTCTTTTTGAATCTCCCCACCTCCGTTGACATTCCCATATAATGTTGATGTTAATCCACCAACTGTGATAAAATGAGCAAGATAGTTGGAAGCTCCTAGACGACTATTTCAAAACATGCGTGCATGTAAAGGAACACGTGAGCAGTGGAAAACTTAGGGACAACTGTCATAATGTGTTGTTGCTTTCTGATTGGTCTGTTTACTGTTCACACGGATCACCAAGGTGTGTTTGTTGTAGAAGAGCCAAAACTGACTTCTGTAAATAGGAAGAAGCACACTAGCTTTCACTCTCATACAAACTTTTCTGCATTTGTAAAGCTCTCTAACAGAGCATTGCTTTTGTATGGAAGCTTTCATGGAAAATGAAGGAGGATTGACCTGCATTACCAACCAATACGGAAGAATCTGGTTTTGGAAACAAACAAGCAATAATAACTGAGTAGCATTATTTGCTAAAAACAAGCTAGGCTTCACCACAGCAGAAATAAAACCTCCAACGGATGACAATGATGCTTTCAACCCTAGAAAAGAGTAGATTCCATGGTGGTAGCATGGATCCTAAACTAAATCGCAAAGGAAATTATTGATGCCATCTTATATACTAACTCAGCAAAGGAGCTATGGGAGGATCTGACTCAATGCTTTGGTGAATGCAATGGTCCAAAGCTGTATCAGTTACAAAGAGATATCAGTAGCATGAGTCAAGGAAATGATTCAGTAATGGTTTACTTTACAAAACTCAAAAAACTATGGGATGAGTATGCAATTCTGATGCCAATTTCTAGTTGCTCATGTGGTGCATCAAAAGCTATGAGTGATTTTGAAATTAATATGAAATTGCTGCAATTTCTGATGGGATTAAATGAGAGTTTCGATGTAGCAAGGAATCAAATACTGATCTCTGATCCCTTGCCTACTGTCAATAAAGCCTACTCTATGGTGCTTAGAGTTGAGAAACAGTGGAGTGCACATCAGAATTATCCCGAGACCAATCAAGCTCCTGCATTTTTCTCTAAAGCTGGAGGAAATTCCATGGGAAGGGGTTATATTAGCAAAAATCAAGCTGCTTGTGGCAACACAAATACTGGTAAAGGAAAGCAGTTTCAAAGGAAGACAAAGGAAGAAAAGACATTATTGAAATGCACTTATTGCAATGCTCCAGGACACGAAGTTCGGAATTTCTTCCAGCTAGTTGGATACCCTGAATGATACAAAGGCAATAAAATTTAGAGAGGCAAGACTATTGCAAATTTTGTGGATTCAGGCTAATATAATGTCAATTATGAACAACAAAAGATTGTTTTCGACTAACCTGAGATAGCTGACTTCATACAGAAGAAAGTAACCAAGTGCTTAATTAGTTGGAAAGGAAATCAAGCTGAAATAGGTCCATCCTTTGCGCATCTTGCAGAATACGTAGGTATAACAACATACTATGGTTTAACTGTTTTCGAAAATGTTGAGCAAGGATCATGGAATTTAGATATAGGAGCTAGCAAACATATGTTTAACAATTTGAGAATGCTGTTAGAAATCCAACCTGCCCTAGAAGATATACATGTGTATCTTCCTGATGGAACAGAAAAACCAGTCACACACACAGGATAATGCATTTGACAGCAGGATTAACACTCTGATGTTCTCTATGTTCCATGCTTCAAATACAACCTTCTTTCTATTGCTCAACTTACCCAAAATTCCCATCTAAGAGCTGTTTTTTTTTCCAACCTATTATGTGTTGCAGGACCTGCAGAGTGACAAGTCCTTGGCTGTTGGTAAACTAAGAGGACAGTTGTATTTTTTCAAGCCAAAAGTTACACTAGTTGGTTCAGCTGTATCTTCCCAAGCCTCTACAGAGTCTGTTGTTTCCTGTAATATCACTTATGACACTTGGCATAGTAGGTTAGGACATGCTTCCTATTCTACTTTTTCCCATACCAAGCCATTAAGGATTCAATATGATTCTGATGTAAATAGTGAGAATAAAGCTTGTGATGTCTTTCAGTTTGCCAAACAGAGCAGAATTCATTTTCAACTAAGTGAGATTCATACTAAAAATGTTTTTGAACTCATTCATGTTGACATTTTGGGACCATGTCATGAGAAATCTGTTACCAACACCCCCTATTTCTTGACCATCGTAGATGATTTTAGCAGAGGGGTATGGGTATACTTGATGAGCCACAAATCACAGAGTACTTAAAATTGTTGCAAAATTTCTTGACAATAGTGCAAAATCAGTTCAAAACTACTGTTAAAATCATATGGACTGATAATTGGACATAATTTACTAGTCATAGTTGTCAAAACTACTACAGAAACTTGGAATTTTGGATAAAAAAGCTTGTGTTTATACCCCACAACAAAATGGGGTAGTAGACAGAAAACATAGGCACATCATGAACACAACACGGGCATAAATTTTCCAATCCAAAACTCCCTCTATCTACTGGCCCTTTTCTATCCTAACAACAATTTAGCTTATAAATAGAATCCCTTCTGCAGTACTGAAATGGAGAACACCTTATGAAATATTATACTATGAGCTTCCAAATTACAATAAACTGTGAGTTTTTGGTTGTTTAGTATTTGCTACCAATGTGACACCTCATAAGCCAAATTTCTCTCCAAGAGCTTTCAAGTGTGCTTTCCTGGGTTATATAACTTATATTAGTGGACAAAAGGCATATAGATTGCTTGATATAGAGAAAGGAGAAATGTTCATAATTAGAGGTGTAGTGTTTTTTGAAAATCAGTTTCCTTATCACCAACAAGGCCCTACCCACAGATCATATGCCTCTGCCTAACATTCCTTCCATAGATCCTGTTGATGTTGACATTACAGCCACTGTGCACAACAATACTGGTAAATCAACAAGAAATGCCAGAGAGGAAAAGTCAGCGGACAAAGGCACCACCATTATGGCTGGCAGATTACTACACTGATGCAGAATTACAAGAATTGCCAATAGCTGGGGAGCTTGCTTGCTCTTGCAGTGTCACAATAGGTTTCTCTAATCCCTCTCCTACAACTCCTTTCATCTCTAACCCCAAGATCAAATCATTCTATGGTTGTTTCTTAGCCAACCTAAATAGCTTCAAAGATCCATATACCTATGAACAAGCCAGAGCAGTACCACAGTGGGAGGAAGCCATGGCCCAAGAAATCATGGCCCTAGAACAAAAAAAGACCTGGGAGTTGACCACCTTACATAAAGGAAAGAGAGCTATATGCTGTCGCTGGGTGTACAAAACAAAATTAAAAGCCGATGAGAGTATCGAGCGACATAAAGCAAGGTTTGTCACCAAGGGTTATCACCAAATCCAAGGGGTGGATTATTTGGACAGCTTCTCACGGTTGCCAAGCCTGTCACAGTAAGAATGCTCATAGCACTCGTAACCAAACATCAATGGCCCTTGTGCCAATTAGATATCAACAATGCATTTCTTCACGGATTCCTCAATGAAGAGGTATACATGACACCTCCGGCAAGATATTCAGTCACCAAGCCAATTGCCTCAAGCAAGCTTCAAGGCAATGGCACACCGAGTTTTGCAGCAAGTTACTTGCCTATGGATTCATCCAGTCCTCACATGATCATTGCCAATTCATGCCTTTATTGGTTGATGTCGACGATGTTCTGATTACTGGTTCAGACATGGACGTCATTGACAGTTTGAAGCATTATCTGGATAAAGCTTTTACAATCAATGATCTTGGCCCTGCAAAATATTTCTTGGGTCTGGAAATTTCAAGGACCCGTTGGAACATATTGTCACACCCACCCTTGTAAAAACTTATTTTATACTAGTTTTTAATCTTACAAAACCTGTATATTTTTTTTTTCTTATCAAAATTGGAAATTTAGAATACTACTTCAACACCAAAATCTCACCTGCATATATTTACATAGATCCAGATCAAGTAAAGATGTGTCACACTTCATTCAACACTATATTTACAGAAATATACATATTAAAGTTCCTTAGTTTGAACATGTCCAAAAAAAATTGTTAAAACGCTAGCAAAAACATAGCGAGTCCAAGGTTTAGCCCCACAGATCGTCATTCATATACACGGGGCTTCAAAACTTGCATCAGCTCTAACAGCATGCCAGATCAGTCCACGAGCTCATGCATAGTCAAACTCACCTACAATGCAAGAACTACGTGAGCTAAAACTCAGTAAGCAGAAATCATGCATGACCAATGCGTGAATGATGAGATGCATATCACAAAACCATTTCTTTCAACTCTTTCTCAAAAATGAAACCTCTTTTTGGTGGGAAATGGCTCCCTTCACTGGCACAACCTCACCAGAATATCCCTCCATACCCGTGACTACCAAGGGTCCCTCCTCCCCCCTTATAGTCCACCCGAGACATTAGTGATGGTTGGTACGACCAAGTGGCTATCCTTCCGAGACTACCAGGGGTCCACCCCCTGCCTGCCCCCGCAGTCCACCGGGAAGTCTACCTCTTCCCGTACCCATCATCATAAAGGTGCTGAAGTGGGAACCTCTTCCGCGTGCACGCTGTCACCGGAAGCATCCCGAGAGACACCACATACAATATGTATAACTCTCAATGTGCCAGTGGTGACCAACCCCAAAACATTATCAATCTGTGAAATTACGTTATTTTGACTTCTTATACGTACACATGTAATCCTTGTAGATGCTAAGGCTCATGATTGATGCACATCAGTTTGTTTCTAGCAATGGAATAAAACATTTTATACAAAGGTATGCAACAACACATATAACAATCAATTATCCCAAATAGTAAACACAAATACTATGTTCAAGCATTGTAGTTGGAGATGGATTTCTACTTACCTCTCCTCCGGAGTAGCTTTTGAAATTTCCTATTCCACAGTGGTAATCAATCTACGACAATTTTAAATCGAATTAATACACAATTTATCAAATTCCAGGTTGTTAAGTATTTTTAATTCGAAATTTTACAGTTTCGTCGCATATTAGTAATAAGGCTCTAACTATTTCCACAAAATTGATATTTATATGATTCAAGTTGGGTTATAAAGCTAACACATAAGGCTACAACTTTCGTGTTTTACACTTTTCCTAATTCAGCTCATAAATTGGTCAAAATCGGCTAACTATTGAACATTAAAAATCTGGGCAGATTTAACAAAAATTAAATCTAGGCTATTTTGATTACCACTAAATTAGTCCTTGATTATTTGAGGGATTCAAGATTAATGAGCATATGTAAATTATTCCTAATGATAAGTCCTAGCACCCAATCTTCATTTGAATCTCATGACTTCAACAACTTAAACTAATTAATTTGGAGAAATAATCAAAGAATAAACATTTACCTTGTTTCCATCAATCACCTTCGTGCTTCTTACTTTTCCTTTGATTCCTTTTTTTTTTTGTTTCTGTGTTGTATATTATCTTAATTCCTTTGACCTATGAGTTGAGATAATGTATTTAACCCCATCTACATGAGTTGCCGACTTGATTAGTTTGGCGGTGGTAAAAGCAATAATGTCATTATTGTTATCCACCGCCATCAAATTCTTTCTTTTATTGATTTTATTGTTATTATTATTGTTATTGTTGTTGTTGTTGTTTTTATTATTATTCTGACAATAAAATCTTTTACATATCTGATACTTCTACGTACCAAATAATGTTCCACATTTTAAACTTGTCACGCATAGTCTTAAATTTTGTAGCATGTCCCAATATTTTTAGACTAGGGGGTTCTTGACTACCAAGGTAAACATCTCCATATTAGTCGCAAAATATAATATAACGCAATAAATGTAATAAATTAATTACTATAAAACTATCACGCAAATAGCACATAAAAATATGGAATGCATGAAATGCAAAAATTATATTGGCCAGTGAGTTGTGAGAGGCGCGGGTATTACATCCTCCCCCCCTTGTAAAAATTTCGTCCCCGAAATTTACTTACTTGAAGAGTTCAGGATATTTGGCTCTCATTTCATCCTCTCTTTCCCAGGTGGCTTCTTCGACTGATTGATTTCTCCATAGCACTTTGACCAACGGAATTTCTTTGTTTCTGAGCCGTTTTACTTCCCTTAATAAAATTTGTACTGGTACTTCCTCATATCCCAAGTCTGCTTGTAGTTCTACAGGTTCACTGTTCAGGACATGAGACGGATTTGCAACATACTTCCTCAATACTGACACATGGAACACATTGTGTATTTGAGACATTGATGCTGGCAAATCGAGTCTGTAGGCAACATCACCAACTCTCTCAATAATAGGAAATGGACCAATGTATCTCGGACTAAGTTTTCCTTTCTTACCAAACCGCATTATTCCCTTCATTGGTGCAACTTTCAAGAATACTAGATCTCCCACTGCAAACTCAAGTGCTCTCCTTCTCTTATCCGCATAGCTTTTCTGGCGACTCTGAGCTGTTTTCATTCTTTCCCGAATCTGTGACACAGCTTCTGACATTTCTTGTATTATACTTGGACCCAAAAGTCTTCTTTCACCAACTTCATCCCAATGTATCGGTGATCGACACTTCCTACCATATAGTGCTTCATAAGGGGCCATTCCTATAGTAGATTGATAACTGTTGTTGTAGGAGAATTCTATCAAAGGTAGGAATTTGCTCCATGTCCCTGGAAATCTAACACACAAGCTCTGAGCATATCCTCTAGAGTTTGTATCGTTCTTTCTGATTGTCCGTCAGTTTGCGGATGATATGCAGTACTGAAAGACAATTGTGTCCCCAGTGCCTTGTGTAAACTCTTCCAGAAGGTAGACAGGAATCTTGAGTCTCTATCTGAAATAATGGATAATGGTACTCCGTGAAGTCTAACTATTTCTTGTACATATATCTGAGCATAACGATCCATGGAGTAAGTAGTACAGACTGGGAGAAAATGAGCAGATTTTGTAAGTCTGTCTACAATTACCCAGATAGCATCGTGACCCTTTACAGTTTTCGGCAATCCCACCACAAAATCCATTGTAATGTTTTCCCATTTCCATTCCGGAATCAGTAAGGGCTGTAAAGTTCCTGCCGGTCTTTGATGTTCTGCTTTTACCTGCTGACAAGTCAAACACTGTTCTACACACTGAGCAATATCTTTCTTCATACCTGGCCACCAATACTGCACCTTTAAATCTCGATACATTTTGTTAGCTCCTGGATGTACTGAATATAGTGTCGAATGTGCCTCTGCCATAATATCTCTACGAATGCTATCTACATTTGGCACACATAACCGGTTTTTGAATCTTAAGACATCATTCTCTGACAACTGAAAGTCTGAAGGCGTCCCTGAAGCGGTATCCTTCTTTACTTTAGCTAAATATTCATCTTCATTCTGTCCCTGCTTAATTCTATCAAGTAGGGTAGGCTGAAGGGTTAGAGCTGCTAGTCTTGCCTCTACTATTCCCAGTTGAACAATCTCGACATTCATTCTTTGAAAGTCTAGTAACTCTGGTCTCTGAATTAAAGCCATCAAGGTTGTACTTTGGGACGATTTTCTGCTTAAGGCATCAGCTACGACATTTGCTTTACCAGGATGATAGTTGATAACACAATCATAGTCTTTCACGAGTTCTAGCCATCTTCTCTGTCTCATATTCAGCTCCTTCTGTGTGAAAAAGTACTTCAGACTCTTGTGGTCTGTGTAGATCTCACATCGTTCTCCATATAAGTAATGTCTCCAGAGTTTTAGCGCAAATACTACTGCTGCAAGCTCCAAGTCATGAGTAGGGTAGTTCTTCTCATACTCCTTCAATTGTCTGGATGCATATGCTATTACTTTGCCGTTCTGCATTAACACACACCCTAAACCATTCTTCGAAGCATCACTGTATACCACAAAGCCTCCTGTCCCCGTTGGTATTGAAAGGATCGGCGCTGAGGTTAACCTCTTCTTCAGTTCCTGAAAACTCTGCTCACAAGCCTCTGTCCACTTGAATGTTACACTCTTTCTAGTCAACTGTGTTAAGGGAGATGCAATTTTCGAGAATCCTTCTACAAATCTCCGATAGTACCCAGCTAACCCGAGAAAACTACGTACCTCTGACGGGTTTGTAGGTTGTGGCCAATTGTTAATTGCTTCAACTTTACTTGGATCAACTGAAATTCCTTCTCCTGACACAACATGCCCTAGAAATATTACTCGATCCAACCAGAACTCACATTTCTTGAACTTAGCGTACAACCGTTTTTCCTTTAGAACGTCTAAAACCTTTCTCAAATGCATAGCATGCTCTGCTTCATTCTTGGAGTAGATCAGAATGTCATCAATAAACACGATAACGAACTTATCCAAAAAGTCTTTGAATACCCGATTCATCATATCCATGAAAGCTGCTGGGGCATTTGTCAAACCGAATGGCATTACTAGAAACTCATAGTGCCCGTATCTTGTACTGAATGCTATTTTTGGAATATCTTCCTCTTTAATTTTCAGTTGGTGATAACCAGAACGCAAGTCAATCTTGGAGAATATGGCAGCTCCTTGGAGTTGATCAAACAAGTCATCAATCCTGGGTAAGGGGTATTTGTTCTTGATCGTAACCTTGTTCAGTTCTCTGTAATCTATACACATCCTCATAGTACCATCTTTCTTCTTGACAAACAAAACTGGTGCACCCCATGGCGAAAAGCTAGGTCTAATGAAGCCTTTGTCCAGTAAATCTTGCAATTGAATCTTCAACTCTTTCAACTCTGTTGGCGCCATTCTGTATGGTGACTTCGATATAGGAGCAGTCCCTGGATATACGTCAATTACAAACTCTATCTCTCTGTCTGGGGGTAATCCTGGGAGTTCCTCTGGAAATACTTCAGGGTATTCTTGCACCACTGCTACCTCCTCAATAGTCGGATATTGCTTCTCTTCCATACTCATAACACTTACTAGGTAGCCTTCGCAACCGCTTTCCAATAACCGTTTTGCTCTTACCGCTGATATTGTGTGATATTTAAACCTTTTTCTTATTCCCATAAAGACAAAAGATGTGTCACCAGGCGGCTGGAACATGATTACCTTGTTCTGACAATCTATTGTAGCACCATATTTCGATAGCCAGTCCATCCCCAAAATCACATCATAATCATTCATATCTAATATGATCAGATCGGCATAAAGTTCTCTTCCTTCAATAGAGATAATACATGCTCGCAGAATCTGGTTAGTTTGTTTTGACTCTCCGGAGGGGATCACTACATTGTAACTAACGTCTGCTACATCAGGTTTCCTACCCAGCCTCTTCACATACTCAGTGGATGCAAATGAATGTGTAGCTTCAGAATCAAATAATGCAAATGCAATCGTATCACAAATGGGAACTTTACCTGTTACTACAGATGTATTTGCTTCCGCTTCCTCCGTGGTCATGGTAAAGACTCTAGCTAGCGTCTTCTTTTGTGTAGCAGGGTTTGACTTCTCTGGACATACCGTGGAAATGTGTCCTACTTTTCCACATTTAAAACAAGTCCGATACTCTGCAAAGCACTTCCCACTATGCGAACCTCCACATGTGGGACATGTAGGTTGTGTAACTGGTGGTTTTCCTTGTTCACCCTTTTGGCGCTTATTCTGATCCCATGTTTGTTGTCCTAGTTCTGGTTGAGAACCCGGCCTTGGACCTTGCACTTGCAGCGGCCTTTTCTTTCCATCTCCTACAAAACGAGGTCCTTGTCTATGTATAAACTGGCGCCTAACCTCCTGAGCACGCTTAATTTTCATTTCTGCTTGTTCGGCAATCAACGCTCGTTCAGCAACTTGTGAGTAAGTTACTCCATGTATACCAGCCATACACACATCTCTATATAGCTCTGGCCTCAGACCTTCTAGGAATCTCTCTACCTTCAATGCATCAGTACTAACCATGTGCTCCGCAAACCTAGAGAGTTGCTCGAACTTAGCGATGTAGTCTGTGACATCCATTGCCCCTTGCCTCAACTGTATGAACTCGTTCATTTTCATTACTCGAACTGGGGCAGTGAAATACTTGCTTCTAAAAAGTTCTTTGAACCTATTCCACGTCATTGTCGCCACATCCTCTATAGTTTTCATTGTGTCCCACCAGTGTCCCGCACTTCCACGTAACATGAACGATGCGCACAATACCTTTTCCCCCTCAGGAACTTTACTATACAAAAACATGTTCTCTATAGTTCTAAGCCAATCCTCTGCATCAGTGGGATCCGTTGCACTCTCAAATGTTGGCGGGTTAAGCTTTCTAAACCTCTCTCCGATGACCTCTAAGTATTCATCTCGAGGTTGTTGTTGATTTACACCATTTCCTGGTTGTTCACCCACACCCCTTTGTTGGATAAGTTGTTGAATCTGTTGCGACTGTTGTTCGACTAATCCTGTCAACCGAGCCACAATCGCTTCCAGGCCAACACCCACTGCTGGTGCATTTTGTTCCTGTTCGTTATCTCCTCCAACACCTTCTCCTCTAACGACCTCCATGATTTCTTTCTAGTTTTATTGTCCCTCTGTCACAGGCCAATATGATTCATGAAATAATGAATGCAAATTACGAATAAGTAAAACTTACTGGCATGTCTGCGCTTCAGAAGTTTTGAGCTCATGTATATGAACTGTCTACAGGGCACAAACCGGGCTCTGATACCACTCTGTCACACCCACCCTTGTAAGAACTTATTTTATACTAGTTTTTAATCTTACAAAACCTGTATATTTTTTTTTTCTTATCAAAATTGGAAATTTAGAATACTACTTCCACACCAAAATCTCACCTGCATATATTTACATAGATCCAGATCAAGTAAAGATGTGTCACACTTCATTCAACACTATATTTACAGAAATATACATATTAAAGTTCCTTAGTTTGAACATGTCCAAAAAAAATTGTTAAAACGCTAGCAAAAACATAGCGAGTCCAAGGTTTAGCCCCACAGATCGTCATTCATATACACGGGGCTTCAAAACTTGCATCAGCTCTAACAGCATGCCAGATCAGTCCACGAGCTCATGCATAGTCAAACTCACCTACAATGCAAGAACTACGTGAGCTAAAACTCAGTAAGCAGAAATCATGCATGACCAATGCGTGAATGATGAGATGCATATCACAAAACCATTTCTTTCAACTCTTTCTCAAAAATGAAACCTCTTTTTGGTGGGAAATGGCTCCCTTCACTGGCACAACCTCACCAGAATATCCCTCCATACCCGTGACTACCAAGGGTCCCTCCTCCCCCCTTATAGTCCACCCGAGACATTAGTGATGGTTGGTACGACCAAGTGGCTATCCTTCCGAGACTACCAGGGGTCCACCCCCTGCCTGCCCCCGCAGTCCACCGGGAAGTCTACCTCTTCCCGTACCCATCATCATAAAGGTGCTGAAGTGGGAACCTCTTCCGCGTGCACGCTGTCACCGGAAGCATCCCGAGAGACACCACATACAATATGTATAACTCTCAATGTGCCAGTGGTGACCAACCCCAAAACATTATCAATCTATGAAATTACGTTATTTTGACTTCTTATACGTACACATGTAATCCTTGTAGATGCTAAGGCTCATGATTGATGCACATCAGTTTGTTTCTAGCAATGGAATAAAACATTTTATACAAAGGTATGCAACAACACATATAACAATCAATTATCCCAAATAGTAAACACAAATACTATGTTCAAGCATTGTAGTTGGAGATGGATTTCTACTTACCTCTCCTCCGGAGTAGCTTTTGAAATTTCCTATTCCACAGTGGTAATCAATCTACGACAATTTTAAATCGAATTAATACACAATTTATCAAATTCCAGGTTGTTAAGTATTTTTAATTCGAAATTTCCAGTTTCGTCGCATTTTAGTAATAAGGCTCTAACTATTTCCACAAAATTGATATTTATATGATTCAGATTGGGTTATAAAGCTAACACATAAGGCTACAACTTTCGTGTTTTACACTTTTCCTAATTCAGCTCATAAATTGGTCAAAATCGGCTAACTATTGAACATTAAAAATCTGGGCAGATTTAACAAAAATTAAATCTAGGCTATTTTGATTACCACTAAATTAGTCCTTGATTATTTGAGGGATTCAAGATTAATGAGCATATGTAAATTATTCCTAATGATAAGTCCTAGCACCCAATCTTCATTTGAATCTCATGACTTCAACAACTTAAACTAATTAATTTGGAGAAATAATCAAAGAATAAACATTTACCTTGTTTCCATCAATCACCTTCGTGCTTCTTACTTTTCCTTTGATTCCTTTTTCTTTTGTTTCTGTGTTGTATATTATCTTAATTCCTTTGACCTATGAGTTGAGATAATGTATTTAACCCCATCTACATGAGTTGCCGACTTGATTAGTTTGGCGGTGGTAAAAGCAATAATGTCATTATTGTTATCCACCGCCATCAAATTCTTTCTTTTATTGATTTTATTGTTATTATTATTGTTATTGTTGTTGTTGTTGTTTTTATTATTATTCTGACAATAAAATCTTTTACATATCTGATACTTCTACGTACCAAATAATGTTCCACATTTTAAACTTGTCACGCATAGTCTTAAATTTTGTAGCATGTCCCAATATTTTTAGACTAGGGGGTTCTTGACTACCAAGGTAAACATCTCCATATTAGTCGCAAAATATAATATAACGCAATAAATGTAATAAATTAATTACTATAAAACTATCACGCAAATAGCACATAAAAATATGGAATGCATGAAATGCAAAAATTATATTGGCCAGTGAGTTGTGAGAGGCGCGGGTATTACACATATGTCAACCAAAACAAAGATGTGTTTGACATTTTACAAGACACTCAATGCCTTGAATGCAAAACCTCGTAGCACACCTCTGCCTTCTGGTCTTAAGCTCACATCTGCAGGAATCTCACATCCCAATCCAGAGTCATACAGGCGTCTGATTGGTCGGTTGCTTTATCTCAACTTTTCACGATCGGATATTACATTTGCAGTCCAACAACTGAGCCAATTCGTGGCTTCTCCAACCACTGAACACTTGGATGCCGCCTTGCATTTAGTATGATATCTCAAAGGCTGCCCCTCACTTGGACTTTTCTAGTCTTCTAAACCGAATTTTTCTATCACAGGATATAGTGATTCCGATTGGGGTTCTTGCCTCGATACTAGACGTTCTCTTACTAGGTATTGTATCTACTTAGGGGATTGCTTAGTCTTATGGAAAAACAAGAAGCAAAATACGGTTTCACGCTGTTCAACCGAAGCCAAATATCGAGCCTTAGCCTCTACCATCTGTGAGTTGCTTTGGACCTCTTATATTGCTACAGATTTCTGTCTCACAGTCCAAAGACCACTCACTCTTTGGTGCGATAACAGGGCTGCCATGCATATCATTGAGAACACTCTTTTTTCATGAGCGCACCAAGTACCTCGAGATTGACGGTCACCTGGTGCGTCTCCATTATAAGTCTGGATTTATTCATCTCACTCATATCTCTTCCACTCTCTAGCTGGCCGGCTGATTTACCAAATCTTTGGGGCCTTCTCAGTTTCTCGCTTCGTGGCAAGTTGGGCCTGCATGATCCCCACGCCCAACTTGGGGGGGGGGGGATGATAAATTGAGCAAGCAAGCTGGGAGCTTCTAGAAGACTATCTCAAAACATGCGTGCATGGAAAGGAACATGTGAGCAGTGGAAAACTTAGAGACAACTGTCATAATGTGTTATTGCTTTCTGATTGTTCCGTTTACTGTTCACACGGATCACCTAGGTGTGTTAGTTGTAGAAGAGCCAACCCTTACAAACTTTTGTTCATTTGAAAAGCTCTCTAACAGACATTGCTTTTCTATGGAAGCTTTCATAATAGAAAGCTAAAGTACCATACTTCGTTGCTTCTTTTCTACAAACCGTACATCTAATCCCCCCGCCAATTCCTCCTTAATCTCTCTCGGCAACCCTACACTGAATGCAGTATTTGATTTGTCAAAATTATTGCTTGCCCTGAAGCTTCCTCATAATTCTTGATTAAGTCCTTGACTATGTCAATCTGATCATGTGCAACATTATTAATATTTTTTACAGAACTTTATAATGTTTTTTTATATATCTTTTCTTTTTCTAATTTCATATATATATATATATATATACATATATACATACACACACATATATATATATTGCTTTCTGTTTTTATTATATTCATCTAAAGATTTTATGTTTCTTTTTTATTAATAATTTCTTCATTTTTTATTTTTATATATTTCATTTTTTTAATTTATATTTATAATTTCATAAATTCATATTTTTATATAGTTATGTGTTTATACTATGTTTTCATAATTTTTTTATGTTCTATATATCTTTATTAATTTTTTTATTTCAGTACTTGTATAATTTTTTTTGTGTTATGTTTTTATATATTATTATTATTTTTATTTTTCAAAAAAAAAAATTCAAATTCAAATTTTTTCAATTTTCTTATATACAGTGTATTACACAAAAAAAGTTTTTAGTGATATTCTTTTAGACAACTAATTGTTGCCTCTAATAATAAGTTTATATGGTGACATCACAAAATGCTCCACATATTATTTAATGTAATTTTTACACTATAATTAGAAACAACTAGCTATAATAATATTTGATGGCATTTGAGAAGACTTTTGTATTCTCAAATAATATCATTTGCAACCGGATTATTGAGATATCTAAATAGTGATAACATGTTCTCTCTACTAATGTAGTTGTCACAAAAAAATATTATTTGTGATATCCTTTTGTTTTTACAAAAAATCAATTTTCTTGTAGTGTTTATGTTTCTATATGTTTATGTTTTTTTGAAATTTTTCTACATCTTTTAAGAATTGCGTGCAGTAATTTTTCTCAATAAATTGTTCAAGTGCAAAAGAAATTTAACATAATTTACGTGATTTCTGTAATAATTTAGGGAGGGCGTTATATCTTATTTAACTTAGACCATCTTTATTGGTGACCCTCCCCAAGGGTCATAACAAAAAGATAAAAAATTTAATCAAAAAATGAAGAAATGATATTGAACAACCGATCGGTTGTGGGATGAGTTGATCAACCAACCCAAGTTAGCCCCACAACCTGCCACATGTCCAATTTCAATTGATTTGTACTAATTTATTTATTAGATATAGTTTAGATCGATGATAAATAAATGACATAATTTTTTATTTTAAAAAGATTATCAAAATTCTTATTTTTTTCTCTACAACTAGAGCTTAATGTTGATATATTTTGAATTAAAATTTGAAGTTCTCTATTTCTCTCAATCTCAAATTCTCTCTTATTTACACGATTGAAATTCTCTCTTATTGTAGTTTCGAAATTAAAATATTAAGTTTTTTTTTTCTTTTAAATATATTAAAACATACTTTCAAAATAACGTGCAATTATTAAATAGTAGCTCAAAAATATTGACTTGGTTGTGAAATAGATTGTCAATGTGGATGAAAGAAATTTGTTATAATCAATTCCTCAAGATCAACTTAAACATCACACAAACAAATTTGCAGAAACACTCCAAGAAAAACCAATGAAGAGAGAAAACTGAAAACAGAAAATGAAGAACATGAAACACACAAGATTTTACGTGGTTCGGATTGAACTCCTACATCCACGGATAGAGATGATTCCTCTATCAATTCACTAGGCTTTGAATCAGATTTACAACCACTTAGAACTCCCAAGAACTCAAGTAGAAAAATACAAGAAAACCACACTTTTTCTCTCCTTCTACTAACTCTCTTTTCTAAGAACAAATCTGATTCCTTGATAACTAGAATGGAATGGAATTATATTCCTTGATGTGTTGGCTAATGAGTATGAGCGACGGTTTCTAGCAGCTGAAGTAAACCGGACGAAATAAGTTGCAACAGATTAGCAGTTTTTCTTTCCAGAAGATTCGCAACAGTTTTGATAGCAAACGACAACAGTTTTAGCTAAACGACAACGGTTCTAACTGAATAACCGTTTTTTGATGACAGAATCCTTCCAGCTCAGTTTTAACTGTTTCCTCATGCTTCCAACCTGAATTTCTTGCTTCCACTCTAACTCTAACTGCATTGTGAAGCCATACATACACTCTAAACTCACAATCTCCACCTTGGCTTCTCAATCACATCAAAACATAATCCTTGTCCCACTTCATTAACATGAACTGTCATCAGAACCACTCCACCTCTTCCCATGCTTCTTTCAAATAGTTTGAATTCTCACTAACTGAAGACAATACTGAAACTTGTCTCGAGTTAATGATTTGGTAAGCATATCAGCTGCATTTTCTTCAGTCCTTACCTTTTCCAAACATACTGACCCCTTTTCAACAATATCCCTCACAAAGTGTAACCTAACATCTATGTGCTTACACCTCTCATGGAACACATGATGCTTGGCTAAATGTAAAGCACCCTGTGAGTCACATTTCACCTTGACTGAGTCTTGTTTGATTCCAAATTCTGATAATATGCCTTTAATCCATACTGCCTCCTTCACTGCTTCAGTGAGTGCAATAAACTCTGCTTCAGTAGTTGACAAAGCCACTACAGACTGAAGCATGGACTTCCAACTTACTGCCGAGCCAAACAAAGTAAAGATGTATCCAGTTTGAGACTTTCTAGAGTCAAGATTTGCTGCAAAATCTGAATCTACAAAACCTATAACAACATCACCTTCTCTGTCCTCTTCTTTTCTGAACAAAATTCCATAATTCCCAGCTCCTTTCAGATATCTCATGACATACTTCAATGCTTCCCAATGAGCTTTCCCAGGATTTGACATGTACCTGCTCACTACACTGATAGCATGAGATACATCTGGTCTTGTACAGACCATAATATACATAATACTTCCAACAGCATTTGAATATGGAACTCTGCTCATTTCTGATTCTTCATCCTCAGTCTTTGGCTTCTGATGTTCAGAGAGTTTAAATTGTTGTCCTAAAGGAACTGTAACAGACCTACACTCATGCATGTTGAATTTCTTCAACACTTTCTGTACATAGTCAGTTTGATGCAGCAGCAAATACCCTTGAGACCTGTCTCTCAATATATCCATTCCCAGAATTCTTCTAGCCTGTCCAAGCTCCTTCATTTCAAACTCAGCTTTCAACTGTTCTTTTACCATTTTAATTTCTGCTTTGCTTTTACTTGCAACTAACATGTCATCAACATATAAGAGTAGAAAAACACTCACTCCCCCTTCACTGAACTTCAGATATACACAGCTGTCATACCTTGATCTTTCAAACCCAATGACTCTCATGTAGCTATCAAACTTCAAATACCACTGCCTTGGACTTTGTTTAAGTCCATATAATGATTTTTGTAGCAAACAGCACTTATCTTCATTTCCTGGAACTATGAAACCATCAGGTTGAGTCATATATATCTTTTCCTTAAGCTCTCCATGAAGGAATGCAGTTTTGACATCCAGCTGCTCCAATTCAAAATCAAACTGAGCCACTAAGGCTAATAGTATTCTGATGGATGTATGCTTTACTACTGGGGAGAAGATTTCATTAAAATCTATTCCTTCTTTCTGAGTAAAACCTCTGGCAACCAATCTGGCTTTGTATCTGATTTTCTCCACCTCTGTGACCTCAGTTTTCCTCTTGAAAATCCACTTACAGCTTACTAGTTTTTGGTTTCTGGGCTTCTGAACAAGTACCCAAGTTTGGTTCTTTTCAAGTGATTCAATCTCCTCTTGCATTGCCATGAGCCACTTTTCTTTGTCTGATCCCTGAATTGCTTCTGAATAGGTTCTTGGTTCTGGGAATTCAATCTCCTCTTCAGCTGTCATAAGTGCATATGCTGTTAAATAATCCTCAGCATATCTTGTAGAAGGCTTCCTTATTCTTCTTTCTCTATCCCTTACCAGCTGATAACTTTGAATATCTGATTTTTCCTCTTGAGTTTGTTCTTCATCAGCTGAATCTTCTGATTCTGAGTCAACTCTGTTCTTAGACTTCTCCTCCTCAGACATAGGATCACTGATATTCTGAAATACTACTTCTTTTCCAGTTTGTGCTGGTTTGTAGGGCAATATTTCTTCACAAAATACTACATCTCTGCTGATGAGAATTTTCTTCTGTCCTTCTTCTGTACACCAAAGCCTATACCCTTTCACTCCATTTGGATATCCAACCATGATGCATTTTACTGCTCTTGCATCAAGTTTGTCTTTCTTGACATGAGCATATGCCCTGCATCCAAATACCCTTAAGTGATTGTAGCTGGGTGGCTTTCCAGTCCATTTCTCCTCTGGAGTCTTGTTTTCCAAAGCAACTGAAGGACTTCTGTTGATCAAATAGGCTGCTGTAGAGGCAGCTTCTCCCCAGAATCTTTTCTCAAGCCCTGAACTTAGTAACATGCACCTCACTCTTTCTAACACAGTCCTGTTCATCCTTTCAATGACCCCATTCTGTTGAGGATTTCCTGGGACAGTGTTGTGCCTCTTTATCCCCTTTGTTTTGCAGAAACTGTTGAACTCATCAGACATGAATTCCAAACCATTATCTGTCCTAAGACACTTGAGCTTGCTCCCTTTTTCTGTCTCAACCTCAGCACACCAGTCTTTGAACTTCTCAAAGCATTCTGACTTAGCTTTCAGGACATACAGCCATAGCTTCCTACTGAAATCATCCATAATGCTCAAGAAAAACCTTCCTCCACCTAGAGTTTGAGTTCTAGATGGTCCCCAAAGGTCAGCATACACATAATCCAGAGCATGTTTGGAGGAATGTTTTCCAACAGGATAAGGTAGTTTCTTTGTTTTTCCTAGTATACATTCTTCACATGTTCTGTGAGCTTTCAGACTTCCAGTATGATGGATCAGTCCTTGCTTTGCTAGTTGAGTTATGCTAGATTCTCCCACATGCCCCAGTCTTGAATGCCACAGATCATAATCAGTGTGAGAAACATTTGCAGATTCACCATGTATCACTTTTCCATCAAGATAGTATAAGCTATTTCTCTTGATGCCTTTCATTACTATTTTGTTCTCCTTTAAGACATATAGGCATCCCTTTTCTGATTTGAAATTACACCCTCTGGATTCTAAAGTCCCCAGACTAATTAAATTTCTCCTCAGGTTTGGAATGTACCTGACTTCCTTCAGAACTTTTATTGTGCCATCATGGATCTTCAGCTTTATGTCTCCTATTCCTTTAACTGGACACACTTCATCATTCCCCAGCATGACATTTCCTGAGTCTTGTTCCTTGAGATTCTCAAACCAAGATAGAATTGGGCACATGTGAAAAGAGCACCCTGAATCAAGAATCCATTGCATTTCTGGACTAGATTCTGTTATGTTTAGAACTTCTGGATCTTCAGATAGGGCTTCAACAGCATCTGCATTGTTAGTTGAGTGAGTCCCTGCTTTTTGTGATTGTTTCTTCTTGTACTCAAAGCAATTTTTCTTGAGATGACCAGGCTTCTTGCAAAAGAAACATTTTCTTGTTTCTTTTCCTTCAGTGTTCTTTGACTTTGAATCAGGGGCTTTCTTTGGTTGATCTGAATTTGGACCTTTCTTTGCTTTCTGAAACTTCCCCTTCTTCACAAATAATCCTTCTCCTGCAGTTTCCTTTGGATCCTGATTCAGTCTTTGCATCTCCTTTGATCTTAGAGCTGATTGTACTGCAGCAAAGGAAATCGTGGTGGTTCCACCATACATCATTGCATCCTTCAAATGGTCATAAGAAGGGGGTAATGAATTCAGGAGTAGAATTGCCTTATCTTCATCTCCCATGGTCACTTCTACAGACTCCAAATCATCAAGAGTTTTGTTGAACTCTTCCAGTTGATCTTCTGCTGATCTTTCTTCTGAGAACTTGAATGCATACAGCTTCTGCTTCAGAAAGAACCTATTGGTCATGGATTTCTCCATGTACAATTCATCCAGCTTCTTAATTACCCCTGCCGCGGTGCTTTCCTTTGAAACAAGCCTCAAAACTTTATCAGACAGACACAAGATGATCAGGCTGTGTGCTTTCTCCTGGATTTCCATCTTCTTGTCATGAATTTCACGTTTCTTCTCTGGATCACTTATCTCTGGATTATCTCTCTCATCCTTCAGAGCTGCAGATAAACCTTGCTGAACCAGCAATGCCTTCAGTTTCAGTTTCCAGAGTCCATAGTCATTTTTCCCTGTGAATTTTTCTGTTTCCAACTTGGAGAGTGACATTTTTCCAGATCTCGATCGCGTGCGTTCTTGTGTTTCCCACAGACGGCGCCAATTGTTATAATCAATTCCTCAAGATCAACTTAAACATCACACAAACAAATTTGCAGAAACACTCCAAGAAAAACCAATGAAGAGAGAAAACTGAAAACAGAAAATGAAGAACATGAAACACACAAGATTTTACGTGGTTCGGATTGAACTCCTACATCCACGGATAGAGATGATTCCTCTATCAATTCACTAGGCTTTGAATCAGATTTACAACCACTTAGAACTCCCAAGAACTCAAGTAGAAAAATACAAGAAAACCACACTTTTTCTCTCCTTCTACTAACTCTCTTTTCTAAGAACAAATCTGATTCCTTGATAACTAGAATGGAATGGAATTATATTCCTTGATGTGTTGGCTAATGAGTATGAGCGACGGTTTCTAGCAGCTGAAGTAAACCGGACGAAATAAGTTGCAACAGATTAGCAGTTTTTCTTTCCAGAAGATTCGCAACAGTTTTGATAGCAAACGACAACAGTTTTAGCTAAACGACAACGGTTCTAACTGAATAACCGTTTTTTGATGACAGAATCCTTCCAGCTCAGTTTTAACTGTTTCCTCATGCTTCCAACCTGAATTTCTTGCTTCCACTCTAACTCTAACTGCATTGTGAAGCCATACATACACTCTAAACTCACAAAATTAATATTATTAAAATATTGAGTTTGAATTGGGTTGAGTTGTTGATAAAATATAAATATATTGGAATTAGATTGTGGAGTAGGCTGTGTATGCAGATGACAGAAAAATGAATATTTTTTTTGTAAATTGAATTGTTAGATAAAGATGATCTTATGTTGAGCGACAAAATTTAGGGGTCAAAAGAAGACAGACTGAGAGTTAATTTCTTGTGCATCGGATGCAAAATGGTGAAAGGGGAAAAATTGAAATGGGTAAATTATATGAAATAACACTACCAGAAATATGATATTTTCAGATTATAAAACATTATCTTAAATAATAAGAATTGCTCACAACTATATAATTAGAGACACAATATTATTATTCATTAGTTGTTTCAATAGTTGTTCCCAAAATAATATTATTTGAGATGATAAATGTATATATTTTTTTTACAACAATTATTTGTCTTCAAAGATATTCTTGAAATAATGTTAAATAATTTGTAGAGCGGCCTATTATTATGACAAGTGGTGAAATAAACTTTTGACTAGAGGCGACAATTTTCGACTCAAACAAACATGTTGCTATAAGTCTTTTTTTTGCAGTGTAATAAGTTTTGGTAAAAGAGTAATACTGTTAAAAGACCTAACTAATTAATAACATGTTTCAGTGTAAAAAAATACATGGCAGGTAAGGTAACATCGAAATAATTACACAAGCAACACTCTGGCATTTGAAGGCTAAAAATGATTTATACCTCTTTCGCTTTACTTCATGATCCGGTTCTCTTTGAAAATATTTTCCTACATTATGAAATCCGACATTGATACAAATCTTTTTTTCTAAGTATCCTGAGATCTAGGTAGAGCGGAACTGTTCTCAGCCAAACTAGCAACAGACAACTCACCCCTATGCCAAAATCCATATCATCATAAATTATAATGAGGAATCAATTCATGCCCACAGAGTGTTATAAGGTTCTTATAAAGGAACGCCAAAATATATATTCGATGTGTTTGTTGATGATTTTTCCTAATATATTGAGGAAGACCAATCTACGTTTTCACCTACTCTAATCACATTATTTATCTTGGTCAACAATACTTCAACACTTCCCATTCTTATCCATTATTGTAGTTTTTTTATGTTGTATAGTACTAGTGCTTCTTTATATAGAAATATTAATTAGATCCTCTTTGTTTATATATGGATTCAACCGTTCAGGATTTAGCCCAACCCATGTCTGTTTAACTCTAGGTTGTGGACAATATATTATGTTCATCCTAAAACTACCCAATAAGTTATTTTAATCATCAATCCACTAACTACCTCTTACACATATCATCAATCAAACACAATTCTCAATACAAACTTTAATCAATAACCAATCATTCACTAATTACCTCTTACACACATCATCAATCAAACTCAATCCTCAATACAACTTTAATCTATAACCAACCATTCGCTAACTACCTCTTACACACATCAAATTACTTTTACCACCTTTTATATTATAATCTCTCAACAACTCGACCTCCAACCAGCATAAACAAACACTCACTTATTTACTCCAACTTATATTCCACTTTATTCCTCACACTTTACAGCATTCCAACTACCCACAGCCATAAACAAACAGAGCCTTACGCTTAAAGATTAGGGAGTATTCAAAGAAATTCCACATCCCTGCACAAGGTAATAATCATGTACAAAAAAGATGGATCTGTCTGAACTTTTTTGAGAAAGCCAAACATAAAGTTGACGGATAATACCTACGGCTCTCAAAATGCGTCTGGCACGATTGATCAGCCCGTCCAATTCGAAAAGAAGACTAGACTTGCCCGATTTGTGTAGTACTCAAAATCCACATTAGTACTATCTACAAATTACTTAACTTATTTGAGATAACAATAAATTTTGCTCCAATTAATGTTTAGAGGGAAAAGTCTCCATATTTTTTAAAATTTTAATATACATAAATAATAAAAGTGAATTTTGAATGTTTGAATAATGTAAGTCCCTTATCTTATTTCACTACAACATAAATGGCTTTATGTAACACTTCGTTTGTAACACTTTTAAAATTTTGACTTTTATGTAACACTTTTGTAACACTTAGGAATATGTAACACTTTTATGTAACACTTTTGTAACATCTGCGAATATGTAACACTTTCATGTAACACTTTTAGAATATGTAACGCTTTGAACGTAACACTTTTAAATTGTAACACATTTAGGTAACACTTTCAAATAAGTAACACTTTTTACGCAACACTTTTGAATAAGTAACACTTTTATGTAACACTTATAAATAAGTAACACTTGTAAATAATAAAATTATTTATTTTATTTTAAACTAATTAAATATTTGTGGATTATTTTTCTTATGTGACTTTAATTTTTATTTGTCTAATGTGTTACATTTTAATTATCACAACAGAATATCTGTAACATAAGTGGTGAAAGCGATCAACTCAGATCTACAAAAATAACAATTCATTAGAGCACCTAAAGATTTACTTATTCGTTATCAAAAATAAATTAAATTTTATTTGTGACTTATTTGTGTGTATGTATATAGATATACACACATTATATTTTTACTAAACAATTACAAAATAGACTTGTAGCTTTAGCCTTTAAGAATTTGAATACATTTTTTTAAGTGTGAGAGCCTAGACTTGGGACATTTGGTCATGTCTCTTCATATTTGTAAGTTTATTTTTTTATTTAAAATCTATGAAACACAACAATTAAGGTGTCTTAATACATAAAATTATGGTAATTAAAATTAATGATAATGTCTTAAGATTTATATACAATAACTAGATGTATAAAATTAATGTGATATAAAATAAGTTATATATATATGAGTGGGTGAAAATGAAAAAAAATAAAATAGTGAAAATATTGTGTCAAATTGATATGAATAACGTAAATAAAATTAAGTTAGATTGTAGTTTGATGAAAACTTAATTTTGAGTGTATTTTATTGATGGTATAATAAAATCTTGTGTATATATTGTTTTTCTTAAAATAATAACTAAAAAAGTTATTGTAGCCTAGTGGTTAAGACTTTGCGCTTAAGCTCCTGCAATCTAGCAACCTGGGTTCGAAACCCCAACAATGACAAATTTTTAATTTTTTCTTTCAATTAAAAGTGTTACATAAAGGGGGTTATATGTAACATTTTTTAGTGTTACCATAAAGTGTTACAATTTAAAATCTAATGTAACACTTATTAAAAGTGTTACTAAAGATCATCAAAAGTGTTACATTAGACTTTAGGTAGCACCGGCAAATGTAACACCAAAAAAGTGTTACCTAAAGTCTATAGTAACATATTTTAGTATATATGTAACACTTTTTGGGTGTTACATTAGCCCATTTATGTTGTAGTGTTTCTTTATTATATAAGCATATTTTATTATAAGTTTGAATTTTTAATAGTTTTAATTTGTTTTTGTATTGAATTTGTTTTTGTAAAAATGCATTGGGTCGAAATAGACCCGATAATTCGATGGGTCGAGGATGAGTTGGGTTAGGATTTCTGCAGCCCGAAAAGATCTGGTCTATCTTAACCTGACTTAATTTTGTCTGCTGGTCAGATTGCGCAAGATTGAATTGACACAACTCGGCCATTAATAATACCATACCAATGTAATGATTGTGACCAAATAGGGACCAAGATGAGCCAAGTGAAGGATAAATCCGCTGCTAGCATCCAACTTATCTTGGCACTTTTACGTGATAGTGATACCAAGGACGAAAATATCGGTGATTACGGAGATATCGGTATTTTAATTTAGAGAGATTTCGGTGAAATCTCGATTAATATCGAAATATCGGTGTAACTTTTTAAAAAATGCCGGAAAATGTATTACAATAGATCATTTATCACGATATTTTATAGATTGTTATAAACCTACTTAAATTCAAATATTTAATCTAAATATTGAGTGAAATTCACATATTTACAACTAATTGACAAATAATAAACAATAGAAACATTATCAGGCCACACAAGATACACTATGAACTCTTATTATCATGAAGGATGTTCAAGTATTTTACAATAATATTCTAATTTATTAAATCTTTGGACTGCATTAAGAAAATTTAGTGGATTGCGAATAATTTAAAAAATTTACAACTAAGGACCATGAAATTTCGTCGATATTAATCAAAATTTTACAACTAAGGTTGCATTAAGAAAATTTTACCAAAATTTCACCGATATTAACCGAAATCTCACCGAAATCAATCAAATTTTATCGAAATTCACCGATATTAACCAAAATTTCAACGATATTAATCGAAATCTCATCGAAATCAATCGAATTTTACCGAAATTCTCCGATATTAACCGAAATTTCACCGATATTAATCGAAATCTCACCGAAATTAATTGAATTTTACCGAAATTCACCGATATTAACCGAAATTTCACCGATATTAATCGAAATCTCACCGAAATTTTGGTAAAATTTTCACGAAATTACAACAAATTATACCAGGAGATAGTCCAAATCGAAATTTTCGGAGATTTCGGAGAGATTTCGAAGATTTCGGAGAAATTTCGGAGATTTCGGAGATATATCGGAGATATTCTGACATAAATTTATTACATTCGAATTTCGTTTCGGTATCGCCAAAAAAGAGAGATATCGGTGAATATCGGAGATATTTTAATCCTTGCGTGATACAGACGAAAGTCAAGAAAGCAATACATCTAAAAAAGTGATGTATGCATGTTAAAACATACATGCATATATATCATATCATCATATGCGTCCAGCAACAAGACATGTGGATCCCAGAAATAAAAAAGGATCGCTTGCTTTCCACGTGGACCCTCCATCAGCGCGATAATGATCTTGAAGGGACGGGTTGATGTGGTTTACACTGTTTCGGTGATAAACTGACCCAAGGTTGTACAGACACGTCAGGTGCACTTCACGTGCTGCGATGTATTTCACGTGGCTCCTTGTTTTGTATGCTTATGTACTTCACTAAACTTTGATCATGCATGTATGGATGTTGACACATCCTTCTCTAATATCTTCACATTCTTTCCAACTCAATTTTAGGGATATACTCTATCCAGCTCAAATTTGACTTTATTTATAGGCACTCATTTTGTGCGTGACGATGTTAGTCCCTCTATAATTATTAACCATCATTTTTATGTGGGAGAAAAATTTATATGTCCCTTTCTACAACTTATGTATAGAATTTAACCATTTTTACAATAAATTTGAAATATGTTAATTTTTACTTTTTTAGTCATACCACCACCAACCCCCACCCCCCACCCCTCCCTAACTGACTACCCCATGTACCCAACCCCACTAGCACACGTCCCCAAAATTGTCTGCCACCCCATCAAACATCAACGAAATCCAACCCACCCCTTCAACTTCACAAACTAAACCTCTCATCTCTCTCATTTGAAAATTCACCGTCTGTCAAACCTTTCCCTCTAAAAAACGAAAAATCACCGTCCGTCAAACCTTCGTATCCGTCGTCAATCCACCAAAATCTTTGAAGGGTTGTAGGCTGTATAGGTTAAGAAATTGTGTCCGCTCTCAGATGTAGGGTCCTTTTTGTTGACCCAGAGGTCGACCCTGTTGTCGACGCGGAGGACCCAGTGGATATACCCCCGTCGACACCGGCGTCTGTCATCGCCGAGCCCAGTACAGTGAAGCCCGGCATAGTTGAGTCTTCTTCTCAGCGCACGCCACAATTCGTGAGCCATCGCGTGCGCACGAGAGACGCTACCGCAAGCCCTGGGGTTCGCACGAGGTTCGCCGCCGCAAGAGGAGGGGCAATGACTTTGACGGTAACCGAAGGACATGCAAACGCACCCCCCAGCAACCCACCAAACATTCATGCCGCCGGACCTTCAGGCACGAAATTCACGGATTCACATGCCGGTCAAGCGGGTTCGGTGGGTGATTCCCCGCCTGTGTCCTCCGCGAATAATGATGACGGCCAGGTAACTTGGGCTTCGTATCCAGCTTTCTGTAGTTGTTTCAGTGGTTTTATCTTTTCCTGTTGATATTCTGGTATGATTACGGATTTTGCATCTCACTGAACTATTATTCGTTGTTTTTTGTTTGATCATTACGGAGTTTGGATAGTTATTCTGAAGTAGCTATTTTGGCTGGGTGGTGGATTATAGTTACTGTTCGTTCTGTGAATTTCTTCCAATCCATTCATAATCGTGACATAGTCTGTGTATGTGCTTGGCGTTTTCATTTTCCACCAGCGTGCCTCCAGAGTATCGTGCCTGGTTTGGTTGAAGGGTGATATATGCGGGCAATGTGTTTAGATTTATTGGTGCTGTGAATTGACTGAAATGTGACATCCAGTCGTCTGATGTAGTTGTTATTGTACTGGGAACTATCACCTTACAATCGAGCATGAATGTCTCATTTTTGTTGTTGCTGGCTCACTTTTTTTCTGTTCGAATTCTCTTTATTTACCACATGTGATTGACGTCAACCACTGAAAAAAAAAAGGTGACCCTCTCCAGTCGTGGGTAATGTGCGTGATTCTAAGTTATGTTCATATTATGTGTTCGATGCATATTCCTGTCTCTTTTGCAGCTAGTCTTCATAGTGTTTAGTTTGGTGTTAGACGAGAGCACATATAGCATTTTGATTGATCAGTACGTGGTGTGTGTGCACGTATGTTTTCTCAGTAATTCTATTTGACACCAACGACATAAAACAACCATTTGCACGCGTTGTCGACCCAAAGATTGACTACGCACGAAATATGTGTTTGCTTGTATTAAACGAACATGTTACTGTCTGTCAATTGTGTGTGAGCACGCGTGTGGTTTTTATACGTGCCAGTATGATCATGTTTCTGCTTGCTCACTCATTTTTTTTTTGGGCAGTGGGTATGGAAGTGGCCAGATATGCAAGCTCAACAACATAGAATTAATGGATATTGTCGTTTTTCAGTGGCAACCCTGATTAAGCGGAATCTCAACGAGATCGGGGAGGATGCCGTCGAGGCTTACAGGAGAACGGTGTTCGGGCCCCTTCTTGTGTTTGCCGGGGATGATCTAATTATACCGAGCGTAGCAATGGACGCCGTTGTTTCTTTCGAGATTGTCAAAAAAGGTGTTATGGGTACACCAGAGCTGTGGTTCCAAGTCGGCACGAAACCAATCAGATTCGGGGAAAGAGAATATGCACTAGTAACCGGACTTAGCTTTGGAGAATTTGATCTTGAAAATTATCAAGACCCCCCTGTTGACGGGGTATTTGGTCGTAGGATTGGGCCAGGGCCGGTTCGGATGAACCGTTTAAGGGCAATGTTTGAGAGCCGTGTGTTTAGTGATAGTCTGAATGACTCCCTGAAAGTTGCGAAGGTTTTGTATTTGTACTACATCCTCCTGGGGTTAGATGCACCGAAATCGTATGTTGATCCATGGGTGTGGACTTTAGTAGAGGACGACAACGCATGGGATAGTTTCCCTTGGGGAAAATTCACTTATATGAACCTGCTACGCTACACGATGGACCTTACACTCCGAGTTACCAATGAATCGAACCGCTACCACTTCTATGGATTCACAACCGCTTTCCTAGTAAGTGGCTTCGATTAAAAAGTTAGATTTTTGGTATTGTACAGTCGCTGCAACTAACTTTTACGATTAACTAACATGGCATTCACAATCTAGGTATGGATATTCGAAGCTATTCCTCAAATCGGTGCGGACTGCGCTGAAAAAGTAGATTTAAACATGGATATGCTACCCCGCATGGTCCATTGGAGGCCTAAGAGGAGTGGGGTGAATTACAAGGCTGACAGGTTTTTTCAGCAAGAGGTAATAAATTTTGAAAATGTCATATAAAAGTGTTCTTCGACCTCTTTTATCATTATATATTTTCCCATCCTCACTTACGTAATGCTGCCTCAATTCTGTATTTATTTGTTTTTTCAGCAATTCTGTTTTACAACCCTCGTGCCAACGCCTGCCAAGACAGAGTCCATGTATTGGCTAAGTTTAGGCCCGGAACCCCAACCAATCTTTGTTCCACCGCCAGTCCCACATATTATCCCAGTCCCTGCTGTCAATGTGGATCAAGGGGACCCAAATGAAGAAGGACAAGATGCCCCCCCCCCCCAGACCGCATGGATATACTTCCTCCTATTGATCCAGCTCCTAATCGTCACCGGGCAAGGGAAAACTCTCCCACAGGTTTACGACGAAGCATCCGTATCAGGCTAGTTGGTCAATATACCTTTACAAATGATTCTGACGAACCCATAGAATTGAGTGGTGACACATCGAGCGGGAGTGAGGAAGAGGACGAATTTGACTCTGGTGGAAACCCTGGCCACGGTGAATGAACTAGATCTGTAGCATCCAGGCGGGGTTCAGTTAGTGATGTTTGCAGAATGCTGAGACAAGAAATGACGGCTGTTGTTGAAGAAATTATGCCTGCCCTGATACATCGCGAACTAATCGAGGCATTGAAGATAGAGGTTCCGGTCATCGTTCGGGCAGAAATTAATGGTTTTTTCGAGAAGCACGGTGGTGCCATGGGGGGCTTGAGCCAGGTAATAATTGTTTATTAGGTTGTTGCCAAAATATTTGTCAAGCAATGTGTTTCAATCGTGTCAGTTCCTGACAATCATATTGTTCTCCAGGGTGGTACAACTGCTGGAACTGCGGGTCCAACCAACACCCCAACTGGAGTTGCAGGTGTCGGGTCCTTCGGTTCGCCGCCGGTTAGTTATTAATGATTCAGCACCATAATTCTTCCCCTCACCTTGACTCCTTATGTTTACACTATACTTAATCTGTCGACTATTTCATGCGATCGGTCAGGGCCGAGTTGTTGATTCCACTCCGACAGCCGGCGATGCAGTTTTGCCAGACGATTTAGGTGGCACCTCCAAAGATGCGGCACAAACTCCAACTGGTAGGCAAGATGCCATTGAGAAGGAGATCCCCATTGCATCCCAACTTATTACTCCTGTCGGTACTGTACCCATGCTACAATCTGACCCAACTAGGAGCCCTGAAGGAGACTTAAGTGGGTTTGATAACAATCGACAGGTTGATGCAAGCACTGTGAGTGATATTGGTTTGGATACCGCTGACATTGAGTTTGACTTACCAGCTGAGGACCCTCCGGGAGTTGTTAATGCATTAGAGATTGGAGAAGAAGAGGAGCCAATAGGCCCCATATCGATGCCTGCTGAGCCGGATTCGTCTGATCGAGGAAGGAGAGCTGTAAGAACTCGAACAGTGTCAGCGTTAGTGATGAGTCCGTACAGGGTGTTTGAACGGAGGCAGATGGCGGATAAGCGTGCTTTCATCGCTTTTATGAGATCTGATAATTTGTACTGGTCTTACAACTTAGTCGTTTTACGTGGGTTGTTATGCGCGTCTTATAGGCATAATATTTGCTCTAACTCAGTTCTTTACTTTGCAAATTTTTTGTTCTGTAGACGGAATGTGGGACTAGGCTGGAACGTGGGAAAGGACTTTTTTGAGCAGATTATCGATCCAACTCAGCAGTTTGAAGAGTCGGTATGTTCAGCTGGTTTGCGGTGTAAATACTATGCTAGCCATTCCACACATTCGACTTCCCTGATCTTTGTTGTGTTTATTTTTGTCGTCCAGCATTTGGATGCATATCTTGGAATTCTGATGTCTGACCCAGTCATGGCTAAGGTAAAAGTAAACGAGGACGTTGCTGGGCGATATGTTATTGTAGATACTGTATTTCAGGTAAATGTGACAATCTATCATTAGTGTATTTTATTTTATTCAGTGCTGAAGCCCAATTTTGTGTTGGACCTTCATTGAATCCGGCTGCCTTGTTTTGGTTCATTTCGTCTAGAATCAATTCCACATTCAAGTGTGCGAGATAGTATCAATTGAAAAATTTGCTTTCTCACAGTTTAACTAGTGTACGGTTAACAATTCATCATGAATTAACCGCTCACCCATTCAATGCGATTATTGTGCAGTTTAGATGATTGGCTTATTTTCGGTTGGATTCTCTAGACTATTTTACTCTTGCATGTGACCCGTATTACTTCTAACTTAACGTGCATTTGTTTGATTTGGCCTTAGCAAATTTTGAAAGAGGTTTGGGAGACCCGATATCCGCTTATAAACAATGAGCTGCGATACACGAGCCATAGAGAGTTTGATCCTCGAATATATGAAGTCTTCAGCAAGATTGAATTGCAGAATCTGATTCCTTACGTCCACGGACTTACCCCCGGGTGGCGCAACATAGTCCCTTGGTCACGAGTTAATACGGTACTGATGCTTGCTCCCCTAATTATTCCATCAACCAATTCGTAGGTTTGTATCCTGTATTTACGTTGCTAGTCTTCCTGGTCTTACTCTGTGTTTGTGCGTCCCGTATTAGGTCATTACTGCCTGGCATTTTAGAGACCACTGGGCATGCATAAGGTTGCGGCTGGATCGAGCAAGAGTTGTAATTTATGATTCGTTGAGGCATAGATGGACCCGTGAGATTGAGGATAAGCGTTTCATTCACCTACTCCCGTTGATACGCATATTGCCATCGTTGCTTGTCGAAGGTGGATTCTATGCAAACCGTCGTGACCTCCAGCCGGTGCTGCGGCAGTGGTCAGTGACCGCTGCGATGGACATTTTCTGCTATGACCAGGAAGATTCAATCCAGTGCACTCCGTATTCTTTAGCTACAGTCGAGTGTTTACTGACGCAGACCGAACCTGCTAAAGAAAAGGCCGAAAGTCGGATGTGGGGGAAGTATCGTCGACATGTGAGAGACACAATATTCCGCTACAGCACTCCGCCGGACACGTTAGGTGATCGGGGTCCTTCTGTGCGTGGTTGAATTGTGACATTCAAAGACAATGCAGGTTGCCTGGGGGTATGAGTTCGTGTTTAAAGGTTGGATACGTGTCAGTGTTTTGGGTTGATACAATAGTTGTGTGTGTTATTAACACTTTTTTGTCTAGGCTGGTGAAGTTATTATTTTTATGTGAATTTATGGACTAAGTTATCTTGGGTGGCCGGATGGTTTTATAGGTAAGGTAAGGGAGTGATTTAGGTTGTGTGATACATCATGACGTTCACACCCTTTTGAAAACATTGTAGTATGGTTTTTTTTTTTTTTTGCTATGACCATATATGACTTTAAGTCCCTTTCACAATGGACTCTCGTGTCTTTGTTTCATATTATTATATATTCGCGAAGTTTTCCGATGAGTACCTTCTATGTACAGATTCTAAAATTATAAGTGACCGTGTGAGGCTCAGTGTGAGGGGACAAATTCATAAATTGGTATGAATTATCAGTGACACATAATTACTGATGTTCGTGCCAGGCGTTAAACTGGCACGCCGTAACATGCTGGGTTGGCACGAACGCAAATAAAAATTGAAAAATGATAAGAATACGCTCTACAAATATTGCCTAAACGCCTAACCCCAATGCTAGCATGCGTGCAACAATTGGGGCCACCAAGTGTATCCGGCCATGCCGGACCCGTCTGTCATTTAATGACTTTCTAATTTCAGGGCTGTATACCTACTCGAAACTTCATCAAGAGAAGATTTCCAGTCATATTGTGTACAATGCTCATACTGCAAGTAGTGTAGTTTGCAGCTGAATCCCATCGTGTACAGAATATAGAGTTTGAAGTGGCGTTTTAAATAATGATGAGGAAACATATATACAACTTCTTTTTTAAAATAGGAATACAACATAAATCGAGTTCGTGCCAGGAATTAATCTGGCACGCCGTAAAATTGGGTTGGCATGAACGAAAATACATATTAATTAAGGAAAATAATATGTACAACAAACCCTGGAAAACGCTGGATCATACTAGTAGAATGATGTCACTAGTTCGTGCTACCAAATGCATCTGTTCACGTGGGCCCCTTATGTCCCTCAATGATTTTCCAATCCTAGGGCTCTTTTTCTTCACAAATCTTCATCCAGTCAGGCTCTCCGTTCAAATCGATTGCTGCTCATTTTTTAGGGGTGGGGAGGCAAGGGGGTTGGTACTTCGAGGTACTACTTGCGTCACTTTAGGGTTCCAGTGTATATTTCCTATTCATGTCATCGCACCCCAGAGTGTTCACGCGCTACCTGCGATATCTATTCAACGCTTAAAAACGAGTAAGGTTGCGATGCTAGTTGCAGAGTCATCGTTTAATCCCCTAAACTTCTCTCCGCTATCACCAGCAACGCACGCCCAATCGGAGGTAAGCCATTTTCTGTTTTCTAGTTGACAATAACCTACGGAGGGTGTAGCCACCAGGTGTTTGAAAATAACCACTATTCTGGGGTGAATGTTTAAAACAATTTCGTGGCCCTGTGCCACCGTAATGATAACAATATTTATAAAGCACTGTCCATTTCCGGCGAACTAGAGTATATAGCCTCATTTACATACGCCCACGTTTAAGGTGTTCTTTTCTGTCCCCCTATTTGAGATTTATGTAGCCGTTCTCATTAAAAACTGGATTATAACTTGGTTGATAATGGATGGGCCAGAACCGGGGTGTTGAATTATGAAGCCATAGACAATGTCGGCTTCAATATTTATTAGCAGGATATTGGTTATCTAATTATAGGTTAGGATGGCTTGCGGCATGATAAAAATGAAATAATACCTGCTTACAATCTAGTTCTGTGGTGAACTCTGTGTCTTAATATACACGTTCTGTAAGACCCGAGATAATCTAGCGGATATTGTTGTTCGTTATGAACTAAGATGCTGTTGTTCGTGCCAGATTCTGAACGAGGCACGATCCTATAAGTAGCCGACACGTTAATGTTGTACACGGTGGCCGCTGGGATGGACTGAATTACGTAGACGGAGACGAGGAGTCATTCCGCATTCGACACTCGGGGTTCACTAGAGATCAACTATTAGAGATAATACACGAGGTAGTTCAGGCAAATCAGGCAACCCATGACTATGTGATTTATGGTTTGCTCCAGAACCAGGAAGACCGGGTGTTGAAGGTAAGATTAGTTTGTGATGATGATGTTACAGATGCATTGACAAGTTCCGCTAGCCCGTCAGTATATGTCATTACCAGACGCCGTTGCGGTTCAGAAGAAAGTGGTCAAGTTATGTTGGATACCAATACCTAGAGGGGCCACAAGAGCTGTCGTTCCCAAGGGCACTTTTTCAATGCCCACCGTCACCAGAGCTCATATCGCAACCATACCCGGTATATGAAAGGCCATTCGGCCCTGTGCATAACCAACCTCCCTCCATCAACGGGTCGTTTTACAGTAAGGACTCTGTCAATGAAGAATACGGTCTGGATAAACATGATGGGCTTAATGGTGAATTGCGTGTTCCCATTGTTGTGGACGATGGAATAGAGGTTATGCATGTGGACATGGCGGGTGGTAGCAATACTACGCGAAAAGAGAGATTGGATGATTGGCACGGTAACGACGAAGTCCACATGACTGTCGGTACTGAAGAGGACGACGACGAAACAGAGGAAGACGTTGAGATGGAAAATATGAATTTTAGAGCTCGGGAAATGGACCGTCTTGAATACGCGAACTGGGTACGGGGCGATGATGACGAAGTTTCAAATGAAATCCTACAGAGACAACGGCAGACAACCTGCCTAAAAGTGTACGCACCGCCAACTACGTCTACTAGTGCACGCTGGAATATACCGGGAGCTGAATACCATCGGGACGATGGTACGGTGCACTCATCCGAGCCTTCCGTTACGATGGATTCGAAGATAGTGGTTGGCAAAACATTCAATACCAAAGGAGACCTTATTTGCGCCGCCGGACTATATCACATTGCTAACAAGGCAGAATTTCGAACAAAACGTTCAAGCCCGTCTAGGTACTACATAATTTGCAAGTTCAAGTCATGCAAATTCAAGATGACTGCGTCAGGTGAAAATGGGTTCTGGCGCATCATATGCTTGTCCACACACACCTGTGATCACGAACACACAAACACAGGATCATGTCGGATACCTGCCAAAACAATCGCAGCGTTGTATGCACCAAAATTGGTCGAGTGACACACTCTTAACGCCAGGGCAATGCAGCGCGACATGAAATGGGACCATAAATTCGATGTTGATTACCAGATTTTACTAGGAGCCCGACACTTGGCACATGAGATGGTATACGGTGAGTACGAGAGCTCCTTCCATAGGATACCGGCCTATCTGTCAATGCTAAAGAGTCTAAATCCAGGTACGTTCACAACACATTCTGAGGATAGCCAGGGTCGATTTGAGAACTGTTTTTACGCGATCGGTGCTTGCATCGAAGGCTTTCTGAAATATAATCGGCCGGTAGTTGTAATCTATGGCACGCATCTTAAAGGACGCTACAGAGGTATTCTTTTCGTCGCTGTATCCAAGGATGGGAATGAGCAGCTATGGCCCATCGCATACGGAGTTGGGCACGTTGAGAACAATCCAGCCTGGGGTTGGTTCCTTAGTAGGTTGAAAGATGCTATTGGCGTTCCCAAAGACTTGTTAATAATCTCAGATAAACACCAAGCGATTATAAGGAGCGTGAAGTCAGTTTTCCCTGGGGTGCCTCTCGACCTGTGTTATTACCATCTGAAGGGTGCTCTCGCGTCTTATGGCAAGCACATATCGACGTTGTTCTACAGGGCAGCGTACACCTACAACCAAAATGAGTTCAATTCCTGCTTTGAACAGATAAGAGTGAAGTCAGAATTCGGTGCTCATGCTAAACTCAAAGACATTGGAGTACCTGCATGGGCCCGGATAATGTGTCCGGTGCGACGGTACAGTTTTATGACTTCAAACGCAGCGGAATCTTGGAACAAGCGAGTTTTGTGGGGACGGAGGCTGCCAGTCTGTTCACTTCTGGAGTGTATCAGGTCCGTAATCGAAGATTGGTTTAGCGAGCGGCGTCATAAACATGAGGCACGCACAAATGAACTGACCGAGGTCGTGTCCATTAAGGTTGCGGCTAACGTTACGGCAGGAAGACGTTTTACTGTGAAGGCGCTCATCGGTTCCAAATATAAGGTTGAAGACCCTCCTAAACTACACGTTGTTGACCTCCACGAATTAACATGTACGTGCATGGAATTCCAACTTGGCCAAGTTCCTTGCCCGCATGCGTGTGCCTGCATAGGGTAAGCAGTACTCGTGATGTCTAGATCAAATGGGTGCAGTGTGCCTGCTACGGGGCCAGCGAAACTCGTCGCGCGTTATGTGTATCAATTAAAGTTTATTTTTTCATATGCATTCACATTTATTGTTCTACGCACGTATTTATTTTCCTGACATTCATTTATGTTGTAGACATGCGCGAGAGAATATCAATAACTATGTGGCATCGTACTACAAGACCGAAACTTTGCGAAGCCAGTACGGAGGAGTGGTGATTCCAGTGCCACGACCAGACGACTGGGCACTCCCGGCCGATGTGTCCGCGTTCAACGTACAACCACCTAATTGCCCCAAGCAAGCGGGCAGGCCTAAGACAACTCGGACGCCACACCCTAAAGAGAAAAAGACTGTTACAACAGCAACCGATCGGTCCAAACGTACATGCGGTTGCTGCGGAGAGGAAGGCCATAACATCCAGAACTGCACAATACATATGCCAGTCACAGTCGGGAGTCAGAGTGCAAGTTGGACTGGAAACTCACCGCCGCCGGATGGGCATGAAAAAAAAAGAAGGAAATGCAGTCTATGTAGAGAGGCTGGGCACCGCACTAACAAATGTCCGGGCCCCGTCGTGAGCGACGACAGCGATGAAACTGTACCCCAGCCAGACGGAGGCCTTAAAGGAACGGATAAAACGGGTGACGAAAATTGTGCAGCGCCCGGCACGAAGAATCATAAAGGACCGCTGAGTCCGGTGTTGTCAAATTGTTCAGACTCCGACGATGCCACAAAAGACTGGACTAGCCGTAATCGTGTTATTTTTAATTTGAACGAGTTGCCCAGGCTGGACGACGAAGGGTTGGTAGAGCCGGCTACAAACGCGACTTTGTCGCAAATGGATAGATTGAATGAGTTAGAGGGTGGAGATGATTACGTTATATCGCTTTGAACTAAATAATCATATCTAGTTTCAACTGAAACTTTAATATCAGAACGTTGTGAGTGCGTGAACCCATTGTTTTATTATTACTTCTAACTTAACGGCGTTGAGATTAATCAGTAGTATTACAATGCTAAACTAAAACGCCATGTGCAAATTATGCATTGTTGTTAGTCGTAGCATGCATTAGTTCATTTTTTCAAAAAACTTATGATGCATAAACACGTCGAGACGAAGGTATCCATTATTCAAGATGGCATCCCATGCGAACATGCTTCTATTATGTAACTGGGGCCGGCCATATGACAATGAGGGGGCGTGGCTTAGGGTTTGGGTGTGGAGGATATCATTTATTGTATGCATACTTTCTCACGACAACATTTAAACCCATACATCAAATAGGGAGATGGATCCTACTTAAATGATACTAGTAATTTTGATAATTAATCTCCAACTACCACTTATTCATTGACTACGAATGGCTGGTGAGGGTATTAACTACGCCCCGCAGATCACGGGCTCTCCAATGTATATTAATATTGGATTTCCACAATCCAAAACCACCAAAAGAAACCACCTACCTAAGACGCATTGTCCATCCATTTATACTGATTTATCGATAAACAACCATGCCTAGAAGCCCGTCTGATCTGTGGAGGCCGCAAAGTGAATATTTCTATACCAAAGGTTGGACCATCGAGATAAACGTAGCACTAATCGAATCTCTCGCTTGCACCTGTATGCTTAGAGGGCGCCTCCTCGATGAGTGTTACGACGAAGCAATATCCAATGGCGTCTTCGACGTGGCAGTCGAGACTCTACAAGTTTGGCCGAAAATGAAAGTCGATTTGGAGGTGGAAAAGTTGCATACCCGATACGATGTCTTCAGATGGATAACCGACGACCCAAACGTCCGTTATCGTCAACTTGACAACAAGGTGGTAGCAACCAATGCAACATGTGAACGACTATCAGAGGTATAACTTCATATAATATATTTGTCACTACCCGTCTGACCTAGTAACTTTACGTCCAATAGTATTGTAGGTACGTATAACGTCTAAATACCACACTCCTCTACAGAATTGTGTTTTTGCAGCCGCGTATTATCACAACGGCGAACCAAGCTGGGAAAAGTTACAGGAGATATTTGGGCGGGTAGATGGGGTGACGCCATCTACATCATCTTCTTCCGGTGGAGACTCTATGGTGTACGAGGTCGACCCTATTGAAGAAGAGCTTGCCGAATGGACGGAAGGGTTAGACTACAGTGCATACGACGAGCCTAAAGACAATAATGGAGGCGATGGTACCTATTAGAAAGCGGTTAGCCGGGTGGTAATAGGGGTGTCTTCGGGTGGATGGTTTAAGGGGTCAAATTCTAATGTCATCATTATATCAGCTAGTTTATAGTGGATATATTTAAGTATGTTGTATGGGTCCATAGTGGTGCAACCGTAATACCGGTGCTTATCCTCGGGCGTTAGACCTACAAACGCCCACGAGACGTTAAATTTTATTCAGGATATTGTAGTTTTTTTTTACCTGTCGCGCTTAAGCTTATTGTTATACTGTTCTAGACTATCTATTTGACTGGAAGTTCATACTTGGATATATATATACCAGATATTAGGCACATTATGACTCATAACCATGCTCTTACAAAATACGTACAATTTCGCGGACGACATTGTTATGCACCGATGCTCATGCATCGAAAAAGCAATTGACTACCCACCTTCAGGCAACATATACTCAGAAATCAACCAACGTGGCTCAGCCCTTTCCATACATGTATGTATAGATCATTAGTTTATATTATGTGCATCGTACATTTTCGTACCTGGCTTTTGATGTAACGCTTGCACGAAACCACATAACTGGAATAGTTTACTATAAAACATACGCTCACCATTACTCCGATTCCATCACCAACAAAGAACCACACACAACAAGCCTCCAATGGCTTCCGATCTATGGAGACCTCAGAGTGAGTATTTTTTCACGGAAGGCTGGACGAAGGAAATGAACGATGCGCTTGTCGACTCTCTAGCTAGGACATGCAATACCTTAAACTGCCACCTTGATGAATGCTACTCACCGGCACTTGTAAACGGGAAGGCTGAGGTTGCCCAGAAGGTGATGAAATCATGGAACATTTCCCGGCTTGACCTAGAAGCTGAAAAACTACGATTTCGGTACGAAGTCTTCATTTGGTAAATGACCCACCCACTGGTCGGGTTTATACCGAGTACGAACAAAATCGTAGCATCAGCAGATGTATGGAAGCGTTTATGCGAGGTAAGTGATATAGTCATCATAAAGTGAATTGATTACTATATTTTTAATTTCATCGTTACAACAACAGGAATGCCTTCTCGCGGCAGCCTATTATCATGCTGGAGAACCCAACTGGGAAAAGCTACAAGAGATATATGGAAGGGTCGGAGTCACCCCAACAAGTTCGACAAGCGAAGTCTGAGGATCATATCAATTTGAGGCCGAATATGAGATTTTGAACTTGGGTTAGGTGAAGCAGCAGTTATGAATTAGAACGGTTTAATAGATGATAAAGCGTAACCCGATTATCAAATAAACTCCGAACGTAAAACCCCTTTTCGCAACGTAAATCAATGCAAGAAATTTAAAGAACACAGGATGTACGTGGTTCGATCCGGAGATCTACGTCCACAGGCTGAAAATATCACCTGCCAAGGTGTTTCTTCACTATCCTTTTGAAATTACACGCAACTGTTTCAGAATACAAAATGCCAACCCCAATTCTGAGTACAATTCTCCTACTTATACTACTCAACTCAAAACCCTAACTAACTCCCTAAAATCGCGCCTATTATCGTTGCATGGAGGTTGGAATCAGATCGTGGGCCAAGAACGTGGGGTACGCCGCAATTGGGCCACGCTTTTTTGAGCACACGTTTCTGGGCCAGTTGTTGGGCTTATCCTCCTGGGCTCAGTTGCTCGGGTCGGGTTGATCTGGTCCAGGGTGTCAATCCGACCCGGAGTTACTGGGCCATACCTATCAGATGCCCCCTCCCCCCAGCCGGAGCGAGGAGGGAGCTACGGTTATGAGCAGGGTGAAGCAGTAAGCAAGATGAGCTGTTGTCAATTGTGAGCCGAAGTGTACTTGGGAGCCGAGAATTTGCTGAGACTGAGATAATCCATGGTGGGGTCCGCGGGGACCAAAACGAACTGGACTGAATGACCCCGAGGTGACGGCGAGGGCCCGATCTATGGTGAAGCCCCCCGGAGGAAGGAAATTGACCAGAGCCGAACTAGAGCACCCCGAAGGCAATAAAGTGTAGCGGAAGAGAACAACAATCTGGCCGAGGTGAAGGGGGCACCGGAGAGCTTCCCAAAACTTCCTGGCCAAGAATGAGGTTGATGTGACTGGCGGCGCCATCATGAGAGAGAGAGATGTGAAGTGACACGCTTTGTAAATTCCAAGGAGCCTGTCCCCCACGCGCCTTGGGAACTGTTAGGCGCGTGTGCACTACGTTCAAATCTGAAACACAGAATTTGAAAAGGCCGTATCTAGACCGTTAATTTCACGAGTATATATGAGGAATAATGGCCCAGTATACTTCATCTTCTTCATTGCGATTTGCAAGTTACAGAAAGCGGGAAAAAAGGAGAATCTTCTGTGCTTTTGTGATTCATCTCCAATACAAACCAAGTAAGTATGTCTTCTTCATCATCTTCTTCTTCAATTAAGGAAGTAGGGACCGAGAGGTCTCCGTTAGATGTACCACCCCTACGCTTCGTTATTCCAGAGAGGAGTGAAATTAGGACAGTGGAAAGAGCCGATGGCATGGAAACCAACATCAGGGTCGTCGGTTTTTATGAATGTACGGAGAGTGACTTCGAAGTGTCTACTATAGCGCCGCGGATGATGCGGGTGCAGATAGAAAACTTAATCCCCTCCTTTTATTTCCCATTTAATTTAGAATACATAGTGCCAGAACCCGGCATAGGGCCTGTTGCCCGCCGAAGGGCTTCATTGGCGTATATATAGACCCACTGAGGATAGGTTTGAGATTCCCCCTTTGGGACATTGTTATCCGGCTATTAAGATATTATAATATTGCCCTGAGCCAATTAGCGCCAAATGCCATAAGGCAAGTAGTCGGGTTCACCGTGGTATGTAAGAATGCCGGGGTGAAGCCAACTGTAGAGCTTTTTAGGTATTTTTTCCAACTGAAAGCATTCGGGAAATCCAAAGGCTGGTACTCCTTCAGTCCCCGAGCACGAGGTGGTTTCAAAGTACAAAACCCCAGTAAGGTGGAGGGGTGGAAGGAGAAATTCATCTTCGTGAAGACCGGAGTGGCCCTCCCGAGGTGGAGAAGGGAGGAGGTGTTAGATACTGCCCCGGTGGGGGATCCGGAGGCTGAGGTGGTGGACATATTCCGTGTAGTGGGGACTTTCAAGACCCTTTGCACCGAAGCAGAGCTGGAGAAGGCGGGACTGAGCCCATACTACTTGGGCGATGCGGAGGGGATGTCCGCCCGGGGTCAAGAGTCGGGAGCCAGGGTTGCCGAGGAGGGTAGGAGTTCTTATATCTGTGTAAAATTGTTGCCTTGTGCAGGACTAACTACAATTTCTGTATGCAGTGGGACGCTTTGGAAAGGAGCCGGCTGGAAGCCCCGATGTGGCTGCGGCAGCCAAGAAGAAAGGGAAAACGGCTGAAGTATCTCCCCGGGGGAAGATGTCACCCAGTCCAAGACCCTCTGTTGGGCCGGAGGAGCGAGTGGTGGCGGCGGGGTCAACCCCCGGAGTAAAAAGGAGGTCGGAACCGTCCGGGACACCACCGGCGGCAGCCAAAAAACTCCGCACGGGGGAAAGCGTTGAGGTAAAGCTGACATAACTGACTCTGTGAGTTGCTGTTGCATAAATGGAATGTTTGTTACCAGTATTGATTTCGGTATATTCTTTTTTTTTTCTTTTTTTTTTTTCTTTTTTTTTTTTGAAGGAGGAAGGGCCCACAAGTCTGCTGGGATTGGAGGGGGCGGACGCCGAGGAGCTGTTGCACTTGGCACGGGGGATTATGGAGCTCGGCCGGAAAAGCGAAAAGGAGGCCAAAGAAGAGCTGGCCGTGGTGGCAAGGGAGCTGCGCGCGCGCAATGATAAGCTGACACATGATCTGGCCGAAGCGCGCAAGAGGGCGGCCTTGGTGGAGAATGAAGTTGCGCGATTGCGCGAAGTGGAGGCGGAGGCCGGGGCTCTCCGTGGAGAAACGGCTCAACTGCGGGCAGAGATGAAGGCCCGAGAAGCGGCAATTGTTGAAGGTCAAGAGGCAATGCTAAAAGCGTTTGCCGAGAAGTTGTTCCAGACGAGCACATTTCTCAACTTCCAGACCAACTTTGTCGCTGTCGGGGACACGGCCACGCGATCGGTGTTGTTGGAACAGATCAAAGAAGTCTACCCGAATGTGGACGTTTATCGCCCAGAGTTTGGGTATGACTACAATGTCGTAGCCGAGGTGGAGGAGGCCTACTATCAAGCTTTAACGCACCTCCCGGAGTGGCCCCTCGTGAAGGCTCTAGCAGAGAAGAAAGAGATTTAAAGGCCGAGGAGGTTGCAAGCTGTGAGGCGGACCAAGACCAGGAGTTCCTGGCATTCTGCCGGGGTGATTTCGTCTCTGAGCCCCGAAACAAAGAGCCACCCCCCCGCATGGAAATTGCCGCAGGAGCTGCAGGAGAGGAGGCAGGAACGGCGAAAGATCGGCAGGAGGTGGAGCCCGATGATGCTGAGGGGACCGAGGAGGAGGAGGTCAGTCGTTCCCCGGCAAATTTGATATAGTAGATGATAGGAATAATTGTAAATCCCTTGTACCACACTACCGATAATGTACTCTGGTTTTGTTGAATATAAATGTTTGTTGAATAATTGAATAGCTGTCCAACGATGTATTTGAAATTCATCTTTCCCACTGATTCTTTTGCCCGCTCAGGACATCGCGGAGCTGCATAACACAATAAAGAAGCTCATGCAATCATTGGATTGGTTCCGCGGAGAGAAAGATAACTTGCAAAGGCAAGTTGTGCCGAGGTTAGAGAAATGGGTGGCCGTTGCGGAGAGAAGAGCGAAGGAAGCCGAGGAGGCAAGAGCTAGAGCTGCGGAGAGGGCCAGAGACCAGGAATTAAAGTACCTGGCGAAAGTTGCTGAACTGGACTGCGTCCTCATCCATCAAAGGGAGTATGACCGGATACTGACAGAGTACGGCTTGCTGACCTTTGAGGAAGTTGAGGAGCGAGTCACCGAGATTCAAAGTGAGATTTCAGCACTGATGGCGACGGGTTCGGCCGAGTCCTCGGAGCTTATAAGAAAGCGAGAGGTGCTGGAATTATTGCTCGGTATGTACGAGGGACTAAAAGGCCGCGGCAGGTGGCGGCACACAGCTGAGGAGTACATCGCGGGCCCTAGCCGGAGCCGAGGTACTACAAAAGCCCCCCGGAAGGGTAAAAAGAAACCGGTGGGGAAAAGCCAAGGAATTGTAATTCAAGAGCCGACTTCGGTAACAGCAGTCGAAGAAGGGCCCATGGTCGTCGCCGAAGAAGAAGTCGAGAAGCTGGCTGAAGAGATCCAAGTGATGGACCCCGCGGAGTGGGATCTCGTGAAATGGGCCCAAACACCGAGGTCTACACCGCAGCCGAGTCTTCGGGGCCGTACAAGAGGCGAAGCCCCCAAACAAGTATCAAGGATGAGTCCACGACGCCGAGGGGGCCGCGACGGGGAAAGAGCCGGGGCTCAACGCCGGGAAGCCACAAAATCCCGGCGGACACGAAGTAGGTCCGGAAGCAGATCTCAACGCCGGAGCGCCGAGTACTGGCTCGGAGGCCATAGATAGTTTTTACTTACTTTTTTTTTTTTTCAAATAATATGTAAAGAACCTTTTGGCTTGTAATCGAAAAAATGTAAAAAACCGTTTTGGTCTGCAAAGTTGTGTACTTTGAAAGGAAAATAATGAACTGTTAACCAGAATGCAATAATAATTGCCTTAACAGGTGCTCGGGAACACCATATGGACAGGGCATAGAATCTCCCCGGACGGATCGGGTGGGAGTGAAAAACCTCTCCGGTTAAACAGACGAGAGGGGACACAAGTCCAGGGACCAAACGTGAATCTCCCCGGACGGACCGGGTGAGAGATCCAATTGTCCGGAGACGAATGATTATAGTACGACTACGCTAGGGCGTCCTCGTAACGTAGAAGAAAGCACAGTAAGATGCACAAATAAAGAACTTTTATTCAAGGTGAGTGCCGGAACAACTTAAAAAATACAAAGAGAAATCCCAACGAAAAAGAAATGTACAATGAATGTAAAGATAGGAACTGTTAGTGAAAACAACTCTTGAACATACAACACCAAAGAATCTGGAAATTGTACAAAGAAAATACTTCGAATTCACACATGCAGTTCGGCCAGAGTTGTGGCCGAATTGAACTTTCGCAAAATAGGAAATAGAAATGGATCAAACACAGTTTTAACGTGGTTCGTTCAAGATGAACTACATCCACGGAGGCAAGGCACACCTCAATCCACTAAGAACTTCAATCAATTACAGAGAATTAGCTCAAGAAACGAAATGCCCAATTCTGAATGCAAATTAGGGCACGAACACTCAATCTCTAAATACTCTCTCTAATCTAAAGTACAGGAGATAATGCTACGTAGTTATGTTCTCCTCAATGAGAGCTTTACAATGATATATGGATTGAAGCTCGAATGCAACTGGATTGGAAGTTATAACCGCAAGAAGTTCACGCTGTGTTCGTTTAGCTACAGGACAAATGTGACGGTTTTGCTTCGTCACAAACTGAAACTGTTCGTCACAAAAGGCAGTTACACCAACTAACTCGAACCCGGTTTGCTCATGACCAGTCTGTCTTCTTGATGATAAATCCCGGTTTAAACCGCCGGTTCTCCACTCCCTAACTCCGGTTCCACATTCCCAACACACCATATTACAAAGTATAGGCTCACTTGATGAAATTGAACATCACCTCACAAATCTCCACCTCAATGAATCATGTGTGCCTCTTCCTGCCTCACCACTGCCTTGTCTGTTAATGCTCTTCATGACATTGCTCAAGCTGCAGCAGGCTCGAGCAATGCTCCACTTTGTTCCCAGGTACACCCTTAGTAAGAAAATCAACAGGGTTATGCAATGTGTGTACCTTCTTTACTTCCACAGAACCAGAATCAATGATATCCCTAGCAAAATGCAACCTAACATCAATGTGCTTTGACCTTTCATGAAATGCTTGGTGTTTCACAAGGTGTAGAGCACTTTGATTATCACAGTAAATCGCCACACACTTTTGCTTGATGTCCAAGTCTCTCAAAATCCCTTTAAGCCAGATTGCTTCTTTGATGGCTTCAGTGAGAGAGATATATTCTGCTTCTGTGGTAGAAAGTGCTACAACTGATTGTTGTACACTTCTCCAGCTAATGGTTGTTCCAAATAAGGTGAACACAAATCCAGAAATAGATTTCCTAGTGTCAATGTTTGCTGCAAAATCAGAATCAGCAAACCCCTCCAATGCAACAGTGCTTCCATTCACTTTCTTCTCAAACTTCAGTGACAAGTTCACTGAACCCTTCAAATACCTCATCACATGCTTCAAAGCTTCCCAATGTTCAACCCCTGGGTTTGACATGAACCTGCTCACTAAAGAAACAGCATAGGCCAAGTCAGGCCTACTACAAATCATCCCATACATGAGACTTCCAACTCCACTTGCATAAGGAATATTGCTCATATGTATGACCTCCTCTTCAGTCTTTGGGCATTGTTCTTTGGTGAGTTTCTTCTGCAGATTAACTGGAGTGGAGAGAGGTTTGGATTCATGCATGTGGAACCTCTCCAAAACCTTCTGTAGATATTGCCTTTGAGATAACCAAAGAACTCCAGCTTCTCTTTTCCTCAGAATGTCCATGCCCAAAATCTTCTTGGCATCTGCAAGATCTTTCATGTCAAATTCAGTGTTAAGTCTGTCCTTCAGCCATTGTACACTCTTCTTGTTCTTGCTGGCAATCAGCATATCATCCACATACAAAAGAAGGAAGACTTTATCTTGCTTTGAACACTTGTTGAAGTAAACACAACTATCATAAAGACTTCTTACAAAGCCAACACTGATCATGAAGTCGTTGAACCTCTTATTCCACTATCTTGGACTTTGTTTGAGTCCATACAGTGACTTCTTCAGCAAACAAACTTTGTCTTCTTGTTCAGGAACAACAAAGCCTTCTGGCTGTTTCATATATATTTTCTCAATGAGTTCTCCATGTAAGAATGCTGTTTTCACATCTAGTTGTTGTAGTTCCATGTCCTCTTGAGTAACCTTTGATAAAAGCAACCTGATTGAGCAGTGCTTTACTACTGGAGAGAAAACTTCATTAAAATCAATCCCTTCCCTTTGTGTAAAGCCCCTAGCCACCAATCTTGCTTTAAATCTCACTTGTTTGGATCCTGCAGTCTCTAACTTCTTTTTGTATATCCATTTAGAACTCACAAGTTTCTGACCTTTTGGTTTGTCCACCAATGTCCAGGTCTCATTCTTTTCCAGGGATTCCATCTCTTCAATTATTGCCTGAATCCAGTGTTCTCCTTCTTCACAATCTAGTGCTTCTTTAAAACTACTAGGCTCTTGTGATTCCAGGTCTTCAGCAACACTCAAGGCATAGTAAACACTCCCTGCTTGACCATAGAAATCAGGTCTATTGATTGTTCTTCTAGGTCTGTCCCTTCCAATGCTATATTCTCTAACATTTTGTGAAGGTCCAGCTTGTTCTTCTTCTTCAGATGATGAATCACTATCTTGTAGATTCTCTTGTGGTTGTTGAGATGTGTGATCATCTTCAGCAGGATGCTCCACCTGAATTGGTATCTCTTCAGTCTCTTTAGCACCATCAAGTTCTTCCTTATAGCCTGTTGAAGTATAAGCCATCACATTCTCATTAAACTTTACATCTCTGCTTGTGATTATCTTCTGATTTCCCTTCTCTAGACACCACAATCTGTAGCCCTTTATCCCATCTGGATATCCAAGAAATACACATCTTAGAGCTCTTGCATCTAACTTGTCTTGCTTGACATGGACAAAAGCAAGACAACCAAACACCCTTAAACCTTCATAACTTGGTTTCTGTCCACTCCACACCTCTTCAGGTGTTTTGAACCCAATTACTAATGAGGGTGACCTGTTAATGAGATAACATGCTGTAGCAATGGTTTCACCCCAAAATACCTTTGGCAACCCAGCGTCCAACAGCATACACCTTACTCTTTCAAGAAGAGTCCTATTAAGCCTCTCAGCAACCCCATTCTGTTGAGGATTCATTGGGACAGTCCTATGTCTCTTGATTCCTCTTTCTTCACAGAAGTTTGTGAACTCAGTAGAGAGGTATTCCAATCCATTATCAGTCCTAAGGTGCTTCAGCTTCTTCCCTTTGACATTTTCCAGTTGAATCAACCATGTTTTAAACTTATGAAAAGCATCACTCTTATTCTTCATCAACATGATCCACACCTTTCTACTGTAATCATCAATCAAAGACATGAAATACCTTGCTCCACCATGAGTCTCTGTCCTTGCAGGACCCCATATGTCAGAGTGGACATAATCTAATGGCTCTTGAGTTGTGTGAACACCCTTTCCATAGGGCATCTTCTTGGACTTGCCCAAAGCACACTGATCACAGAACTCCAGGTTTTGGTTTCCCATGTTTCCAATTACACCACTTCTTGACAATTCCTTCAACCCTTTCTCTCCTATGTGTCCAAGCCTCTTGTGCCATTTAACAAGCTCAGAACTGCTCAAGACCATATCAACACTCCCAACAACAGGTGAACCAATCAAGATAAACAACCCATTATGCTGTCTACCTTTAATCACCACTTTACCATGTTTAGTGATATGCAAGAAGCCATCCACTGAGCTAAACTGACAACCACTAGTTACCAAAGAACCAAGAGATAGAAGATTTCTTTTAAGGCCAGGAACATATCTTACATTAGAGATGATTCTGACCACACCATCAAACATTCTTATGCTCACTGATCCATTCCTTTGACCTTGCATGATTGGTCATTGCCCAGGAGAACATTTCCACCATCTTCTCTCTTCAATTCATCAAACCATGACTGGTGTGGACACATATGAAAGGAGCAGCCTGTGTCCAAGACCCATTCCTTCACCATTCTTGATTCAGTAACATTTAATACCTCTGGAGGATCTTCTTGAAGGTCAATGGCAGCAGCTTCTGCCCCTTGGTTTCCTCCTTTCTTGTTTCTTTTAGGGCAATCCTTCTTCAAGTGACCAGGCTGCTTGCACTTGAAGCATTTCCTTTTCTCAACCCATTCATTTCCCTTCTTTGGATTAGAATCTCCTGCCTTGGAGTCCTTAGAATTCTGTCCCTTCTTCCCTTGCCAAGGTTTCTTGAATTTAATATTCAAACCATCTCCAGATTGCACCATGCCTTTAGCATCTTGAGTCTGGAAGCATTTAGACCTCAGAGCCTTCACTATCCCATCATAAGATAGCTGCTCATCTCTCCCATACATCAAGGCATCCTTAAAGCTTTCCATGGATTTTGGAAGAATGTTTAACACCATCAATGCTTTATCATCCTCCTCCATTTTCACATCCACGTCTTCCAATTCCTCAACCATCTTAATAAACTCATCAAGTTGGTCAGAAATTACCTTATCTTCAGTGATCTTGAAGGCCAACATCTTCTGCTTTAAGAACAGCTTGTTGGAAACTGACTTAGATTGATACAACTCCTCCAACCTCTTCCATGCTTCTAAGGAACTCTTGCATCTTGAGACCTCTCTTAGCGGTTTATCACCCAAACACAGAAAGATAAGACTGAGGGCTTTCTTATCCATGGATCCAAACTTGGGTTTCTCACTTTCTTCCCAAGAATCAAGAGGTATCAAAGCAAGATCAAGGCCATTGTGAACCAAAACTGCATTCATCTTGATCTTCCACAGTGTGAAATCATTTCTCCCTGTAAACTTCTCAAAGTCCATCTTCATACCAGCCATTCCTTCCCTTCTTCAAGCTGTGAGAGTTGTTTCCCACATACGGCGCCACTTGTTAGTGAAAACAACTCTTGAACACACAACACCAAAGAATTTGGAAATTGTACAAAGAAAATACTTCGAATTCACACATGCAGTTCGGCCAGAGTTGTGGCCGAATTGAACTTACGCAAAACAGGAAATAGAAATGGATCAAACACAGTTTTAACATGGTTCGTTCAAGATGAACTACATCCACGGAGGCAAGGCACACCTCAATCCACTAAGAACTTCAATCAATTACAGAGAATTAGCTCAAGAAACGAAATGCCCAATTCTGAATGCAAATTAGGGCACGAACACTCAATCTCTAAATACTCTCTCTAATCTAAAGTACAGGAGATAATGCTACGTAGTTATGTTCTCCTCAATGAGAGCTTTACAATGATATATGGATTGAAGCTCGAATGCAACTGGATTGGAAGTTATAACCGCAAGAAGTTCACGCTGTGTTCGTTTAGCTACAAGACAAATGTGATGGTTTTGCTTCGTCACAAACTGAAACTGTTCGTCACAAAAGGAAGTTACACAAACTAACTCGAACCCGGTTTGCTCATGACCAGTCTGTCTTCTTGATGATAAATCCCGGTTTAAACCGCCGGTTCTCCACTCCCTAACTCCGGTTCCACATTCCCAACACACCATATTACAAAGTATAGGCTCACTTGATGAAATTGAACATCACCTCACAGGAACGATACTTGTCATTCGGTGTTCATAGATAGAAACGTCTTAAGTTGGTAACATGCCAGCTTCGGGGAATTGGGGTTCCATCAGGATGCTCCAACTGGTAGGACCCAGAATCGTGCGCAGCAATGACACGATAAGGACCTTCCCAGGTAGCATGCAATTTCCCCTCGGGGGCAGCTTTGCTGGCTGAGTTGAGTCGGAGTACCAAGTCCCCAACATTAAACTGAGTACCCCGAACCCGGAGGTGGTGATACTGAGCTGCACGTTGCTTACACTTGGCTTGCTGGATGAAAGATTGATCACGACGATATTCAAGCTCATCTAAGTTTGTACGGAGAGCGTCATCATTATCCTCGGGAGTCAAAGTTACGAGGTGGGGGCTAGGTACGCTGATTTCCGCCAGAATAACGGCTTCGGAGCCGTAAGTAAGACTGTAGGGGGTCTCCCCAGTAGAGGTATGTGGCGTAGTGCGATAGGCCCAAAGAACCTGCGGAAGATTCTCGGCCCAGAGACCTTTAGCGTGATCCAAACGTTTCTTTAAACCCATAAGGAGTGTACGATTAGTGACTTCAACTTGACCATTGGCTTGCGGATGAGCGACCGAGGTGAAAACTTGCTTAATGTGGAGCTCCTCGCACCATGACCGGAAGGGATCATTGGCGAACTGTTTGCCGTTATCTGAAATAATAGTGCTCGGGATGCCAAAGCGACATATAATATTTCGCCAGACGAACTTCAAGATGTTCTGACCAGTGATGGCAGTAAGAGGTTCGGCTTCTACCCACTTGGTGAAGTAATCAACGGCGACCACAAGAAATTTCAGTCCACCCGGAGCGACTGGAAACGGGCCCACAATATCAATTCCCCATTGGATAAATGGCCAAGCACTTTGTATTCCAGTGAGCTCGGTTTGTGGCAGATGTTTCACACGGGAGTGTATCTGACACTTGCTGCACTTGGTCACTAATTCATGGGCATCGTTAAACAAGGTTGGCCAGTAGTACCCCCACCGAAGAATTTTTTTGGCCAACGTCCGTGAGCCGATATGACTGGCGCAGGCCCCTTCGTGAACCTCCCGAAGAACCTGATCAGCCTGGGCAGGAGCAAGGCACCGAAGATTCGGTTGCAAGTACGACTGTCGGTACAAGATTCCATCATGGAATGAGTACTTGGGTTCCTTTAGAACTATCCGCCGAGCTTGCAGCTTGTCATTCGGCAGAGTTCCATCTCGGAGATACTGAACGATGGGGGTCATCCAATTGGAACCACTGTCGGTCAATACTGAGGCCGTTGCCTCATGAATTGCCGGATGAAAGACATCTTTGACTATAATATCCGGAGACACATTAGTGAGGACCGCGGAGGCCAGTTTACTGAGAGCGTCAGCTTGAACATTCTGTTTCCTTGGTACCTTCTGGATATCAACCGAATCAAAAGTTGACATAAGTTTAAGTGCTAAAGCGAGATACCTGATCATCGTTTCATCCTTAGCGGTATAAATGCCCTTGATCTGATTAGAAACAACCTCGGAGTCCGTGAAGAGCTCAAGATGGGGGATTGCTAAGGATTGAGCGAGCCGGAGCCCAGCGAGAACTGCCTCGTATTCTGCTTCATTATTAGTTACCTTAAATTTGAATCGAATGACATACTTAACTTCAACTCCCTCGGGGCCAATGAGAAGCACCCCAGCACCACTCCCTCGAGCCGTGGAAGCACCATCCACATATAGTTGCCACTTGCGAGGTGGGGATTCAAGGGCAGCAGGGTGATGACTATCATTATCTGCGGAAGATTCATGATTATCCACTGGGGTCTCGGCCAAAAAGTCTGCTAGTGCTTGACCATTGATAGCTCGGCGTGGAAGAAATTGAATATCATACTCTCCTAGCTCGATAGCCCACTTAGCGAGGCGCCCTGACACCTCGGGCTTGACAAGAATTTGACGAATGGGGTGATTAGTTAGAACCCGTATCTCACGTCCTTGGAAATATGGCCGCAAGCGCCGAGCCGCCATGACGAGAGCGAGCACTATTTTTTCCACCGTGGAGTACCGAGTTTCTGCCCCGTGAAGTACTCGGCCTGCAAAATACACCGGGTGCTGCACACCATTGACTTCGCGCATAAGAGCCGCGCTAATGGCTTCTTCGGCGGAGGCCAAATATATGTAAAGCGGCCACCCTTCCCCCTGGTGGTGCTCGCTGCAGCCTCGGGGCTCTACGCTCCTCCATGGCTGGTTGCCGGCCAGCCTGAGGGGAGAGTGCCCTCCTAGTCGAATTTACCTCCGTTTGCGCCACGTCTTCCACAGGGATAGACCTTCTGGCCATGCCCTGGACCTGCTCCCTATTCTCCACGGGAGCGAGGCCAGGCGATGGCCCTGAGAGTCCCCCCTATTGGCCAGTGCACTGTCAATGGCCATTTTTATTAGGTAGTTGAGATGCCCTGTTGTCATTGTCACGGTTGTGCCCCCCGATGGAGGGGGCAAGGTGACTCCGTTTTGGCCCTCCGTAGCCGGGGCGGTGCCCACAGAAGCACCCGCCGGAGTGTTCCCTGGAGGGGTAAGCCCCATCCCCTCTGTAGCCTCTCCTTCGAATGCAGTTGTCAAATCCCGTGCAGTGCTATCTCCAGCCATGCTCTCACGCCTTGAACCCAAAGTTTCCCACAGACGGCGCCAGTTGATAGAGGCGGTTTGTAATCCACCTCTCAACAGTGTTTGAATGTTCAGAGGAATACCTATGAATGATCCCCAAAAAGAATCTGTGAGCTAGGTGCAAATTCCCTCTCCTTTGCTGCTTCTTCCACGTGCCTACAAAACAGAGCCGGGGGGTGCCCCGGCGAAAACCCTCCGACGCTCAAGTCAGTGCTCTGCTTGAAGATTGATATTCAAGCAAGAAGAATAGTGAGTTAAGAGTATGTGACCTTTTTGAAGATGAATGAACCCCTATTTATACTTGCTGTTTACTAGGGCAAAGGGCAAAAATGTCATTTTGGGGCGGCCCAATAAAATCGTGCCAACTGTTCCTCTGTACCCGGCGGCGGTGTCAAAGGGTACAGTACTTTTTTCAGTACGACCCACAGTTATCTGTACTTGTTGTCGGAGTTCGGGGAGCGCATATCTTGGTCCCTAAGTAACCAATGCAGGCCCCTCTGTCTACAGGGCTCCGGTCCTGCTTCAGCGCTTTCCACTGGTGCACCTGGAGGATCACATTGAATCCTTCCGTTCAGGGCCAATGACCCAACTGAGGGGTCATCAGAGCTGAATCCCTTCCGCCAGGGCTGGTACCAACAATAGTCACGCCATGACACCTCAACCCTGCAGGGCTGAACCATACCGGGTCGGCACATGAGACTCATCCCTGCAGGGGTGACACAGCTCTGTCGTGCTCCCGAGGCACCAGAGCTGGCGGGATCTCAAGTCCTTAGGTCAAGGGCACTGTCTTTGACCCGTATCCTCAGTGGCCAGATTCCCGTGCAAGGGTAAAGTATATTTCTCCCCTATCAAAGACCAATGTAGACTCGTCATCTGGAGGTGCTTTACTTGTTAGGTCCACTAATTGCGCCATTGCAATCCCTGAGGACATGGAATTTTGAGGAGGGTTACCCAAGTATTCGAGAAACATGCCATAGATGCTGATATGGACTATGAAATAAGTAGTCACATACTACATTTGAAGAAGAGCAGAGGATGAGAATCACACCCAAATTCAGGCGTAGGTTGCATGAGGCAAGAAAAAGTAAGAAGATAGAGTGGATACCATCACCACAAGATAAATTGGGACTGCTTGAGCAACTTGGAGGTTTAGCCAACGCTAAATGCCGATGATGACTACATGCAGAAATTAGGAAGCCATGATGATGTACGGACACTAGGGAGTGACCGTGCAAGGAAATTAGCCAACGTACCCCAGATTAACAATGACAATGATAAGCCACCAATAATCAGATTTAGACTGAACAACATCCCTGTATGAGATCACTAACTAAGATCAGAACAATATATATTGGACAAAGTGTCTCGTGCTTATACTGAGCCACCAGAGTATATGAAACAAATGTTCTAGATTCAAATTAGGAATGTTGATGGAGAGAGCTAACAAAAATAGGATGAAAGACGAGTCATTACTAGGACATTTGGTACACACAAATAGTCTTGGTGAACATATTTGCGCAAGGGACCAGAATGTTACATTAATTGACAATGGGATGTTCATTCTACGGTGCACGGTACAGAATGAACCATGTGACTTTAGATCATACCTTATGGATCAGACAGAGATAACTAAAGGGAGTCGCCCTTGATCAATCAAAGGTAATATAAATGAGCCATAAACATGAATAGAATTTACAAGTTATAGATTACGTCGTTTTACCTTATTCTTTTTGAAACTTTGGACAATTTAAAAGGGTCATAACTAGCTAGTTCTCCTTGAACTCGTAAGTTGTTTCTCTTATGAAAATCCTTTGTTCTTGAATATGGTTTGAAGATTATATGATAAGTGTATAAAGGTATGAGGATGTATCATGACGATCAAAGTTGGAATACAAAGTGTGTGCATATATGGACACGAGATTTGAGATTGGACAAGTTTCCTTGTTTTGCTTCAACCAAATTGGAAGATGTGCCGCATGTATTCTAATATCTTGAATCAATTTGGCTTAAAATGAATGGTTGCATTGATAAAATGGTGGTGGCCTTACGTGAAGTTGACGTGACCGAGGAGACACAAGTTAGTGTCAATGTACTCTTTCCCCGGATAACTCAGACCGCATGTCCTTATTTCTTAAGGTAATTACTACATTTATATATATAATTGGGTGTATGATGTCGTGACTTTTTATTATTATATATTAATAAAAATATATACTAACACACTATATTTAGTATAATATTTGTATTTTAATATAGTTTTGAGAGTAGTGTATTATTTTGTATTACGATGATCATGGTATTCAATGTGTTGTATCACTATATAGATATTGTTTAAGTATTATCACATAATAACTAGATCATGAATTTCAATAGAAGTATCAACTAGGATGCTATCAAGGTAGTGCAATTCCTTTCCCCGAAAATTACATTAAAAACTAGGGAAAGTGGTTTTGAAAATATTTTGATTACATCATACGTGTACAAAGAGTCACGTAAACTCATATAAATGACGAACAAACTAATCATATTAAAAGTATGTGCGTAAATCCTCATGTATACTAAACAAAATGAAAATATCTTTCTATATCCGTTATCTTTTGTACCTTTCTTTCATATACCGAACAAGTGATACCGGTAGACTCGACCAATATGAAAACTTCTCACGTAAAACTAAGTAAAAATACTTTTTCCTCAAAAATTCATTAGTCTCAATATTTAAATAAATATATAATTTGACATTAATTTTTTTAAAAATAAAATAAAATTTAAGATAACTCTTTACAGAAAATTGATTAAAAAAACAATCTAGAAATTTAGCTGTTTTTGGCTTTGGTGTGTTACTTAAGATATACAAATGCATAATATCAATTTCCATTGTAAATTTTCCTCCAGACTGAACGCATACAATGTTGATATTCAACAATTCTTGGGTTGGCCTGTTCTTAACCCTTGGAAATCACAAAGAACTACTCACAATCCATAAATATTAAATTACTCATCATTAATTACACAAAAAAGTTGAGCATTCAAGAAGAGAGGGAGAGAGTGTAGATATCAATAAACGCACAATTAATACAAAATAGAAGATGAAAGCTCAGTCTTATAATATTAATGGAGGAAATCTTCAATAAATGTAGCAAGAAGCTCTAATCCACCATATCTCTAGCCAAAAGGTATATTATCTTCTAAGATATTGAAAACCCAAGAAGGAATTTTTCAGTAAAGCAAGAAAATCATAAAAACCTAATTCTAGAGAGGAAATTTAAATCTAATAATGAAAAGCTTGTTAAAGATAAAGAAGAGAGAGCGGGAGATAATATCTCCCCCACTTTCTCCTCTCAGAACCATCCCCCAACATTACTTAGGAAGGCAAAATAGTAAAATCAACCTATTACAAATTGAGGATATGAGTAAAGGTAAGTTAACATCTTCACACGTGAGTAACTTAAACTTCTTGAAAATTTTGAAAATAAATGGCTCAACAAATTTTATAAAGTTGTAGAACTCTTCGTTAGCTTTTCGTAGAAACTTGAATTACAAGAATCGGACATCAGACGAGAAAGATATGACCGAAAACAAATTGCAATAGGGTGACTCGACGAGTGGGGTTGAGTCACACCCTAAACCCGTACCGGACCGGTATGACCGCTCCACCCTTCAAGCTAAGGTTTTCCCCATTTATACTGGTAGGGCTTACAAGACCAAAACTAGTGGCCGGTACCGGTTGTACGGTACCCGTGGGTGGTACCGGTGGGGTTATCTCTACCGGTATTCGTTTTTTCCTTTGCACTTCATTCTCTTTTGCCATCTTTGTTAGCCTCTTCTACTTGTTTCTTTCCGGCCCCTTTATGATTTTTGTTGGATGACTCAATAAAATTAAATTTGGGCTAAGCCCGGGCTCAATTTGGGCCACATTGTGCTTTAAAATGCATGCCGGAATGGACAGGTCTTGTCTCTACGTGTCTTTTCCATTGTTCATCATTTGACCCCTTTTCTCCTGTTTTCTCAGCTCGACTTCTTCACGATTTTATTTTTGGACTCAATAAACTTTGAACTAGGCTAGACCCGTGCTAGAGTACGAGCTGTTTTTACCTAAACATATGGGCTAGAATGGATGGGTGTGTGGGAATGGCTTATTTGGTATTTCGAATTTCTTTAACCTAAAAAATATGGCTTAAAAATACCCAAAAGTGCATCAAATCATGAAAATAAGGAAAATTAACCCAAAAATACACTTTTGCACGTTATTGGACTTAGACACATCAGATGAATATAATTTTAAATGAAATAAGAACGTGAGATGCATATTGAATACAATCATTTTGACATTCATCATTTAATAACTTGAATTATTTCAATGACGGAGAAAGGAATGAAAATGAGTGAGTATACGTAGTGGTTGAGGGAGTGAATAATATTTTGGGTAGAATAAACGTTATTTTTCTTTTTAAGAGATTAGAATAGACTAGATGATCTTGGTTGCCTTTAATAAACTTTGAGAATTTTTGTGTAAGAAATGTGAATATCATAAAAAATATACCCACGTATTTGTGATTTTTGAACAAAAAATAAAAAATAAGGCAATTAAGAGAGTCTAGCAATAGTATGGGTTGTATAGATAAGAGACCTATTAAGGCAATTAAGAGAGTCTAGCCATAGTTTAGAAAGACCCATAGATAGTACTTGGTGAATGTAGTGTACATATAAATTAGAGAGAAAGTGTGAAGAAATTTATTTGGATTTACTGAGAGATGAATTACTAGGAGAGTCTGATTCTATTAAGAGTTGTTGAGAGTGGCCAACTCAATTAGTCTAAATCGAGTCACTTTATCTATATTATATCCAATTTTTACCAAAGAGCCTACATTACAACCAAATAAAAAGTCCTAATTGATTACAAACTGCTTATATTAAAGAGCGATGAAGAGCTAGAAGTGCAAGCATATGGTAGGCCTTACGGATTATATGACTCGAGAGTGAATTTGAACCATCTCATACACTTGAGTGAAGAGCGATACACATAATTCATGTGGATCACATACTTAGGGGATTTAGCTCTTAAGAGTAGTCAAAGTGTTGTCACTCACCATATCCCCGTATTACTGTATCGTATATCTTTGTAAAAATCATGCCTGAACCTATGTACGTCACCATAGATCTTAAATAAAGGTTGCGCATGTTCCAGTTTTATTGATGTTTTTTTGTTGTTCGAGACGCACAACAGGTAATGTTTAGGGGATTATGATAACTCCATAGTTTACGTAATTTTTAGGCATTAAATCATAGCTAAAACTGTGCAAAGTACGTGAAATATGGCTCGCTAAACCTTGTTTTCGTATGTTTGACAAATTTAACTTGTTTGCTTGTTTTGTAGTATTTTGATACATAAACAGACTTATTTTGTGTACTTTTTGGATCCCCGATAAAAAATATGTGAAAAGAGGGCTTTAACAGAATAGTAGAAGTAATCGGGCTTAAGAAGGACCTAGGAACGACCTGAAAGAGCAAGGAAAAGATGCCAAAAAGGGAAGAATAAACCCCTTGGCCGGGTAACACTTTGCTCGGCCTAGAAAAAAAGGAAGGTGGAGAAAAGATATAAAGCATAGAAGAAGGTGAAGAAAAGATAAAAAACAAAGTAACATAATGGACCGCCTGTCCGGGCAAGACTTTGCTTGGCCAAGCAAAACACCTTCTCCGTAAAACGGCTCATCCGAGCAAGATCTGCCTGGCCGAGCAAAAGTTCGTGTAAGCTTACACATATTTACGTGTTTTAAGGCCCATACCCATTTTACTTTCCTAGAGACGGAATTTTGATACATGTATTACTTTCGCAATTCTTAGAGAGTAGTTTGAGAGATCCGATAGGGAGAACTTGTAGTAGCAGGTAATTGGAAGGAGCATTCTGTGACATCGTCTACCATCTCTGGTGACTAGTATTATTTAGTTACAAAATATTTTCTATTTCAATGAGTGTCTTTATTTCTTTAATTATGGAGTAGTCTTTCTTATCTTAAGGTTGTAGAAACTATGTTTCATTTGCAATGTAGACAATGAATGTTTTATCGTTTTGATTCATGATTTCTCCTTACGTTATTATTTGTGATGTTGAGTTATGATTGCTACATGATTAGCCTCATCACCTATATTGTGCTCACACGAATTAATATCCAAAATCCAGGAGGTGAGGATATTGATGGTCAAATAATACATAACATATTATTCGAAAGACCGGAAGATTGGTTTATTGTATGTAATCTACATCTCATGCATTACAGAAGGGGGTTTGAGATACACTTAGAAAAGCCTCGTAATAATAGGAACAATCTGAATTAGGAGATAATTGTGATCGTTGAACTTGTAATTGATTCTGAAATCGATAACCTTAAGATAGCTTGTTTACTATTGAATTTAGTTTATAATTGTTTAGTGTTATAATTGTCCAGTTGCTTTGACAAATGGTCTAATTGGAGTAACTAGGATAATACAAACAATCACTTAATTGATCTGCCTAGATATACTCAGATTAAATCATTTTAGTATTTTGCTTGCCACAAGGCTATTTACTACACCGTGCATTTGTGTTATAGCTAATAGAAAATAGAGTGATCCATAGGTTGGAAATCACTATTTTTTGTGATGTTTGGTTCTCAACCAGATTATGCTTTTCTCAAGCCATTTTGGTCTCTTACATTTGCTACAAATGTTTCTCCTCAAAGCCCAAGTTTAACCAGAGAGCATGCAAGTGTGTTATGCTAGGTTGCACACCTAGCTAGAAGGCTTATAGGTTATGTGACATGGAAAATCACCACGTCATGGTATCATGGGATGTTGTTTTCCTTGATCACGTCTATCCTTATAACACTGAATATCCAGAGGATGTGGGACCTATCCTTCCACGTCCCTATTCCACATTTGACAATGCATCAGAGCTAATTGTTTCTTGATACATTTCTATCTAACCTTGGCTGAAAGCCAGTGTTTGGAGGAAGAGAGTGGTACGCCTTGGTGTGAACTTACAAATCACTGTGGTGGAGGCGGTGGTTGGAACCCATGCTGGCTCCAAAACTGAGCCAAAGCCTCCCACTAAGTCCTCTACTATTGTCTCCACTCTTGTTCTTCAGTACTCCTTTAAAGGAGTATGTTCAATATACCTCTTTGGTCATGCAACTCTGTGTGGATCATTTGAAGCGCTCCCCGGACTTCCGTTCGCTGCCTTTCCATCGAGGTGTAACCTGATTGCACCGACTTATTGCATATGCGAACGTCGTCCTGAAAGGAAGTGATGATGTCTACCATATCCTTAGTGTACTTGGACTCAAAAGCAACGACTGCTGCTGCCCGTTTCTTCTTGGGTGGTCTCGGGGTTTGGCTACTGCCTTTGGCTATTTGTCCGGGATGGAAGACCTCAAAATCAGATGGTTGGGATAGCTGAAGATGCTCTTCAATGGATAAGGAGAGATTTGCTGTATCAGTGATATCTTTCACAGCTGTCCCGAGCTCGAATTGAAGGCGAAGGTGGTCCAACCTTCTGATACACATATGGGACCGTACCATTTTCGCCTAGGACCATGACTTGCATAGCTTCTAGCAAGTCCCATTTAAATTGGACCTCACCCTTTACCGGCACCATGTCAGCTAAGTCAATATCATCGAATGAAGCTGCTATAGGAGTAATTAAGCCTCCAATCATGATGCTATCCTTTTGCTTCCGGATGACGCTTGCGAAGTGCTCCATCAGAATCTTTGCATAGTCAACTTTATACCCGTGCAGTATGTTCCAGAGCATTTGCAGTTCATTTTGTCTCATTGCTTCTATTTCACACATTGTAAATAAGGTGTGAGCTAGCATCTTCTGTATGTATCGGATGACGGGATTGCGAATCCACGAAGCTTTTTCTGAGTTTGATACATATCGTTGTGCTGCCACAAGGGGTTGTGCAGCTGTCAGCGAACCCAGAATGCAAGGGGGTCGAACAACTCCGGTGGCTCCTCCCTAGAAGCTTTCAGAAAGCCATAAATTTGGTCCAGTTGGCTATACGTCAAAGATCGAGGTTTACGCATCAACTGGAAAGTGATGCCATCAGATCGGCGTGAGTCAAAGGAGCTGGCAACTTTGATGCCAAAGGTACTCAAGAACTTGAGGGTGATCCTCCTATAAGTCTGCTGGACACTCATGCCAGAGTAACCCAGCTTGGGTAAGCAAAGCACGGACATTGTTGTGGATGCTCATCGCCCGAGTCAAATCATCACTGCTGAATCGGGTTGGTAAGATTGTGCGATAACGGAGCTCATCAAACCGAGCTTCGTGTTCGGCCCTTGCCAAAGAAAATCCGTACAAGGCTTGGCTGTCATTTGGATTTACGTCCGGAGTGTCTTTTGTCATCACTTGTTTACCCTTACTTCGACTGGAACTACCCTTTCTTGGTGCCATTTTAGTGAACCAATTGACACAACCCAACATCAAACAATAAAAAATCACACAACTTTAGTGTGTATCACAACTAGCTTCTAGAACTCAATAATTCCTAATTAATCAAAAGATTTCCCTAGGCCTAATTGATTCTTTAGTAATTTCGATCTTGTGCTAGCAATAATTTAGTGAATTTCACATTGTATACCCCCTTTTATGTGCTCAACTCCTAAACTAATCAATTGAATTCATTAGATGGTGAAATTTTGACTCCTACAAACCTGAGACATGCATCGTAAAACTCAATTCATCATTGTATCACTTATGAAAGCACAACAAGAGGCATAAACTAGGTAAAAAGCTCATTCCAAGTCAGGCATACAACATGCTCGATAAAAGTCCTCAATGACTAAAACATATGAAATTCAATCTTGTTGGTATTATTCCACTCCAACCACAAATTTTCACTTCAAATTCAACTACAATCAGCACAAATCTTATTCATAAAGCAAGACCCAATCGATTATCTAGCACTTTCACACTATAGGGGCTAATATATCTCAAATATACACAATATTGTTCTCAACTTCGAAATTTATCAATCTTCAACAATAAGCAAGCATAAACAATGGATTAAAAGCTATAAAAGTTCGGGTTAGCTTCACTTACCGGAGAAGTTTAGTCGAAGAATGGAGAATTGAAGTGTGCCCTAGTTCCATCTAATTTGGGTCGAAAAAATTCGAATTTTTGTTGATGCAATTAATGAATATGTGTGTGTGCTTGTGTTTGTGATCGAGTGTGTGTGATTTGAGTATTATTTGTGCAAGAATTTATGAATTGTGTGTGAGGGTGTGTGTTTTCGTGCTTCCAAGAGAGAAGAGAGGGAAAATAGACTAAAACTTGGACATCCCGTTTTTAAACAGGTCTGGCTTCAACGTGGCCAGACGAGATGTGTAACGTGGCCACGTTCAGTTGAACTTGATTCTAGCCTTGTGGAAATGATTTTGATGCGGTCACGTTAGGTAAGGGAAGCGGCCGCGTTGCGCGAATAGTTTCAAATTCAATTCCTGAAGGCTTTTGATGCGGCCGCGTTGAAGGCTTGAAGCAGCCTCGTTGAGTTGAGCTTAAATATGGCTTTGGGGCCTTACTTTTGACGCGTCCGTGCGAAAGATTCGACGTGGCTGTGTTGGGCCCACAACGCCAAAATGCTTTCCAGTTGATTTTTTACGCGGCCGCGTTGAGTATGTCAAGCGACCGCGTCGAGTTTGTCAAGCGGCCGCATTGGTTTATTCTTCCTGAGCTCGAGTTTTTCGTCTTTTTGACCCCCGTTTCTTGCAACACTCGTCCATGTTGGTTTCTAAAAACATAAAAACACTAAAAAAACAAGTAAAAACATATAACTAATAAAAACAATTAAAATTAAATAAAATGGTAAACATCGAGTTGCCTCCCGACAAGCGCTTCATTTTACGTCTGAAGTTGGACGACCTGTTTGGATTTAATTGAGTTCTTTCAACCGCATTTCATGCACGGTTTGAAGTTGGTCTTCTTGATTCGCTGTCCATTGACAAGAAATGTGCTCCCATCTTGATTTCGCTGTTCTACTACGCTGGAGGCTCGAATAGTCTTTATAGTGAATGGACCCGACCACCTTGATTTCAGCTTTCCCGGAAATAGCCTTAGTCGAGAGTTGAACAATAAGAGTTGTTCACCGGCTTCAAAAGTTCGATTCTTTATCATCTGGTCGTGAAACCATTTGAGACGCTCCTTATATAAACTGGAATTCTCAAAAGCTTGAATTCAAAACTCCTCCAATTCGTTGAGCTTAAGAATTCGCTCTTTCCCAGCAGCCTCAAAGTCGAAATTCAACTTTTTAACCGCCCAATAAGCACGATGCTCTAATTCCACTAGTAGATGACATGCTTTCCCAAAAACTAGCTGATACGGCGAAAATCCCAAAGGGGTCTTATAAGTCGTCCTATACGCCCGTACTGCGTCATCTAACCTCATCGACCAATCTTTCCGATTTCCATTCACAAATTTTTCCAGGATTTACTTAATCTCTCGATTGGAGAGCTCCGCTTGACCATTCTCTTGAGGATAATATGGCATTGTAACTCGGTGCTTCACCCCATACTTGGCTAACAATGCGGATAACCATTTATTGCAAAAGTGTGACCCCCCATCGCTTATCGAAGCTCTCGGAGTACCATACCTTGTAAGAATGTTCTTTTGAAGGAATTTCAACACCACCTTGGCATCGTTTGTTTGGGTCAGAACGACTTCCACTCATCTTGACACATACTCTACAGCTACCAAGATATATTGGAACCCATTCGAACACGGAAAGCGTCCCATGAAGTCTGTGCCCCACACATAAAATAGCTCAACTTCAATGATTGTGGTGAGGGGCATCTCGTGCTTTCGTGATATTTCTCCCGTTATTTGGCATCGGTCACACTGCAAAATAAAATCATGACAATCTTTGTTGATCGTCGGCCAATAAATCCACTTTGGAGCACCTTAGCGGCTGTCCTTGCTAATGCAAAATATCCTCCACTTGGGGAAGAGTGACACTGTGTGATTATGTCCCTTACTTCAGTATAAGGAACACACCTTCGGATTATAGTGTCTGCACATCTTATGTAGAGGTAGGGATTGTCCCATATGCAAAACTTGGCATCATGAAAGAACTTCCTCTTCTTATGAGGTGATAGGTCCGGTAAAATGCCACTCGCTATGTAGTTTGCTATGTCGCTATACCACGGACCATTTTCTACAACCATCGCATGCTCATCTGGAAATATGTCATTTATGGCTTTCTATTGTCCCTTGGCATGTGCTTTATTCTCAATTCTTGACAAATGGTCAGCAACTACATTCTTCCATCCCCTTCTATCTCGGATTTCCAAGTCAAACTTGTGTAATAGCAGTATCCATCTTATCAGCCTTGGCTTCGAATCCCACTTAGCAAACAAATACATAAGAGCAGCATTGGCAGTATAAACTATTGTCTTTACCTGTATTAGATATAATCGAATTTTATCACATGCATAAATAACAGCTAACAATTCCTTCTTCGTGGTCGTGTAATTTGTTTGGGTTGAGTCAAGAGTTTTGCTCGCATAGTAGATGACTCGAAAAATCTTTTCTCTCTTTTGGCCCAACACAGCTCCCACAGCCATATCACTCGCATCACACATTATCTAAAAGGGTTGAGACCAATCTGGTGTTATTAGTACCAGCGCAGTGATCAATGTTTTCTTCAATGTTTCAAATGCCTACATGTACAAATCATCGAACACAAAAGCAGTATCTTTTTCTAGTAAACGAGATAAAGGTTTAGAAATTTTTGAAAATTCTTTAATGAACCTTCTATAAAACCCTGCATGTCCTAGAAAACTTCTAACTCCTTTTTCATTCTTTGGAGGTGGTGATTTCTCTATGGCCACTACCTTAGCTCTATCAAATTCTAGCCCTGCAGACAAGATCCTATGACCAAGGACTATACCATCCCTAACCATGAAGTGACATTTCTCCCAATTTAGGACTAGATTGGTATCTTCACACCTTTTCAATACTTGAGCTAAGTTATCTAAGCAGTGATCAAAAGACGACCCAAAAATAGAAAAACGAGCATTACTTGTCCTTTTGTAGACTTCGGAATAGTCCTGAGGAGGTTAGGATCCAATTCCTACTTGAAACAGGAAAGTTCTTCAAAACCGAGGCTTTTGACGCGGTCGCTTTGCGCTTCTGACACGGCCACATTGCATTAAACTTGAAAACACTTCAAAATGCAACATTTTGACGTGGCCGCTTTGCGTATGGGACGCGGCCGCGTTGTGTCACAGTGGTGATTTTCTTTGCAGGTTGATTCTGTCGCGGCCTCATTGCATTGCTAACGTGGTCTCGTCAGTTCGTGTCTGGTTTAACTTCTGTACCGGTTCAGACCGCTCTAAGTCGGTCTAACCGGTTTTGGCTGGTTTTGACCGGTTTTTGCCAGTTTTGACTTCCCTTCGACTTTCTTTCATCCGTTAGTCGAAAAATACGACTTTTAGTCCAAAAATTGCTAAAAAATACATTAAAAAAGTCAAACACGTTAAATGGTCCAAATTATATTAATTTATATAACTCTTGACCAAATATGCATGTAAATGCTATAAAATACTATCCTAAATCGACCTAAATACATGCATAATTAAGGTATATCAATCTACCAGCCATGACTCGAGTGTTTGATTGATATAAATACAACATATGAGTTGCGTGTGAACTTAACCTATAAATCATCCTCGCACAACTGACTAATACTAATTATATTAGTAGATAGTCCCTCTACATGGTAAACATTTCGCAATTTAGGAATACCTGGAACATTTAATATAACGACCCGAATTTTCTAGTTGCATTATTTTATTTGAATATATATTAGTTGCATTATTTTTGTGCGCATTATACTTGTTGTGATTATTTTCTTACACGTGCATAATTATTGATCCTTGTAAGTAATGGTATGAATAATATTTTTTAACGGATCGGGATATGGAATTTTAATTAGACAACACTTAGACGCTATATTACCCAATGATAAGAGAAGTCTACATTTTATGGCAAGTCCTCTCCATAGGATTATTTCCCAAAACTAATGGCTAAATTCCATGGTTTTATGCCCACAAGATTTCCTAAAACTAATGTCTAAATTCCATGGTTTTATGCCCACAATATTTCCTAAAACCAATGGCTAAATTCCATGGTTTATGCCCATAATATTTCCCAAACCAATGACTAAATTCCATGGGTTTTATACCCACATTATTGCTCAAAACTAGCAGCCGATACCACGGTTGCATTCCCACGGTTTTGTGCTTGATAGGTCTATAAATAGAGGTGTGAGGAAGTCTTCATTCCATCACCTCCTCCCACCAAAACATAGCTTGAAGTCTTCCTTTCTTCTCCCACAAAGCATAGCTGGTAAGTCTTCTTTCTTTCCATCTCAAATGTTTCATCCCCAGCCACCGAAATACGGCGAAGTCGCCGGAAAACTGACCCGACGGCTTTTTAGACTCGTCGGATCAGCTACTGCCCCATTTTTATTTTCGTCCCTTTATCAAAACCCATATTTTATTATATAATATGATAGTGCTTGGCGAGAGGATTCCGGAACAGATTTTGGAATTTCAATCCGAGCTCTAGAACTCCGGTTATGGTTGGTCAAAATTTAGGCGAAACCTATATAACCGAACCACCTTCAAAGAGTCATAGCTTGTTGTTCCAAACTCCGATTCTATTGTGGTTGGTCATTTTGGAAAGCTCTTGACGAGAAATTTCCATAGCCATGTCTTAATTATAATTCCGAAGACCGAGTCATCGGTAAAGTTTGGTCAAAATTGCTGTAGAAATTCTTGTACCATTTTTAAAAAAATAAATAAATAAATTAGATATTCTTTAAGGGCTAAAATGCAATTTTTTATTTCAATTTCTATCAGCCTTTTTTTTGGAAGTCAACAAATCCCTATATTTACGAAAATGCCACTACCCTTTTTATACAATTTTGCCACTATTTTTCTAGAAATTACAAAATGGTCCCTCAACTTTTATAAAATTATAAATTTTGCTCCAATTCTTCAATTTATGTTTAAAGCCTAGTACCCACCTATGCTAAGATAAGTATTCTATATTGTACGACTAAAAGAAGTTGAAGTAGAAGAGGACCTCTGTCTAGAGAAGGACTATACAACCAACTAGTCGTACACACTTCTAGGTGGGGTAACTCTATGTGGCTATTTTATGTTGTCTACTTGTTTTTCATGCAAATTATAGTTATAATGGTTTTTACGTGAATGTTGCTTACGCCTATGCTCATGTGACGAGTATGTGAAATTTATGTGAAAATTGTGTGAAATTTATGTGAAGTCATGGGTAAGCCATATTATGTGTATTGTATATGGGTAATACCGTACTAGCTATGTTAGGACTGCGGGTAACACCGTACAAATCCTCGGGTCGCTCCCGAATATGCTATGCTTTTAAAAAATCTTACGGATAAAACCGTACATGCTACGCTTTTCAAAAACTTTACGGGTAAAACCGTACATGCTATGCTTTTCAAAAACTTTACGGGTAAAACCGTACATGCTATGCTTTTCAAAAACCTTACGGGTAAAACCGTACACATTATGCTTTTCAAAAACTTTACGGGTAAAGCCGTACATGCTATGCTTTTCAAAAACCTTACGGGTAAAACCGTACACGCTATGCTTTTCAAAAACTTTACGGGTAAAACCGTACACGTTATGCTTTTCAAAAACCTTGCGGGTAAAACCGTACATGCTATGCTTTTCAAAAAAAAAAAAAACCTTACGGGTAAAACCGTACATGCTATGCTTTACGGGTAAAACCGTACACGATAATGCTTACGGGTAAAACCGTATATGATTATGCTTACGGGTAAAACCGTATATGATTATGCTCTACGGGTAACACCGTACATGTTATGGATCGAAAGATCACCCTCGGGTCGCTCCCGAATATGCTATGCTGCTCGAGCGGGGCAACACATGCCCCACCTATGTGCTCCTATGTGTATCTATATAGTATGTATTTATGTGTATATTTATTTTAATTTAGAGTCCATCATGTTTTCGGGTGTGTTTTATGTGTTGATGGTATATGCATTGTTTATGTAACTGTCCATCATTGTAATTCTTTGTATGACATCTAAGTGGGCAACCGAGTGAACCCACAGAGTGTTTTTCTCGAACACTCACCCCCTCCTTTCAGGTACTAACGTGGAAGAGGAATGAAGATGGATGTGGGCCCTCGTCCGAAGTGAAAGTTACTGATAATTGATAAAGAACTTTATTAAACTCTATTTTGTGGGTCATGTAAGCAAACTGTGAAGATCTTGTTACGCACTTCCGCTTTAAACTTTGTTAAACTACTTTTTCAAACTATGCGACCTCTATTTAAAAGTTATGTTGAACTATCTTGAAGTAATTATGAACTTCCGCTTGTTTTAAGATTGCGTCAATGTGACTTACAAACATCTTTTGAGTATTTATTATTTCGAGCAAGAAAAATAATTTTTCATCAATTAAAGTTCAACGATTTTTTTTATAGATCTTAGTGATGTTGCCCATTTTTCTAATAAATATAAGTTTCTTTGAGATGGGGACGTCACAGTGTGGTATCAGAGCCAGGTCTACTTTTTTTTAGACTTGCTCACTAATGTTTTCCAAAGATTCGTCTCAAGAAGGGAAAAAAAAAAAAAAAAAAAAAAGGTTCTCCAGAATTTATTTTCAAATTTATGTTCTCCAAATTTCTTTTGAAAGGTTAAAAGTGTTCTAAAAGTATTTCCTTTCAAAACTCAAACTCAAATCAAATAGCACTTCGAGACGAGACTTACAACCATTTTCAATCCGCCCCGAAGCTCGGTATGTTTTCTTTCTTTATATATGAGGTTTTGAACTTTTGATGCATACTCTATGAGTCGTATCGTATACGAACCTCCCCTGGTATTAAATGAGGAGTTAGGATGAGAAAAACGGGGTTAACTTGGGCATTTAAGGATTTTGCTTGGTTATTGGAATAGACCATGGCACGTAGAGGTCGCCCTCGTCGAAATGAGCCACCTACCCTAGATCCGCCTACTCCAAGACGAAATAGTCCAGCTCAGGAGCCAGTTGCACCGAATGTTGAGTTTCCAACCCAGGATTTTATCACCATACTTAGGGGACTGGCTCAACACTTTAATGCCACCCAAGCACCTGTTGCACCCACAACACCGCACGCCAATGAAAACTCTGTAGTTCATCAGTTTTGAAGGTTTCAGCCACCCACCTTTAATGGAAAAGGAGACCCTGCTGAAGCTGAGGAGTGGCTTAGAGCGCTTGATAGACTTTTCACTCACCTGAACTGCACCGATAGACAGAAAATATCGTGTGCCACCTTCCAACTTACAGAGGATGCTGGATTTTGGTGGGAGTCCTACTGTAGGACCCGAACTCAGGCTCAGATGGAAACAATGACGTGGAATGATTTCAAGGAAGCGGTCATGCAAAACTATCTGCCACGCTCTTATCGTGAGGGGAAGGAAACGGAGTTCATGTACCTGAAGCAAGGGACTATGACTGTAATGGAATATGAGAGGAAGTTCACACAGCTCTCCCGCTATGCCGTTCACATGGTCGATTCAGATGAAAAGAAGTCTCGTCGTTTCGAAAGGGGACTACGTCCCGAGATCGGATGCATTCTAGCTGGACAAGGGGCTATGACTTATGGTGAAGTGGTCGAACGAGCTCATGAGATTGCTACCAGATTAAGGTTGGACGATGCACTTAAGAAGCCAGTAGGAACCACAAGCAAAAAGAGATGGGCAAATCCGGTGCCGGTTTAGAACAAGCAAGCTAGGACCGGGGGCAATCGTGGACCTAATACATTCAAGGATATACCTGCTTGCCCTAGGTGTGGGAAACACCATGGTGGAGAGTGTCTCTATGGATCTGGAAGATGTTTTCATTGTCACCAGCCGGGCCACACCGTTAACAATTGTCCAAACCCAGGGAACAGAGACAATGACAAAGGAAAGGCCAAGGTAGGACAACCCATTGGCGGCAGAGCTCGTGCTTATGCTTTGACCATAGAAGAAGCAGCTGAGGACCCAGGAACCATGAAAGGTATGCTAACTGTATACAATATACCTGCTCTCTCACTTTTTGATACTGGTGCCACACATTCTTTTATTTCTGCCCGGATGTGTGAAAGGCTGAGAGGCAATAACCTCAAAGTAGTTAATGATGATCTAGAAGTTAGTATACCTTCTGATAAAGTTATTAGAACGAACTGGTTGTGTAAGGATGTAGTAATCTGTATCTGGGATAGGGTCTTGAATGCCGATCTGCATGTCATTAACATGAAGGACTTCGATATAATTTTGGGAATGGACTGGCTTCAAACACATCATGCGACGATCAAGTGTCGGGAAAAGGAGGTGTTGTTCCAAAAACCCGAAGGGGAAGAGTTTACCTTCATTGGTTTAAAGGTGGGGTCTAGTTCCTGCGTTATATCAGCAGCGAAGGCAACCCAATTGCTAAAAAAGAAAGGCGTGCAGGCTTTCTTGGTGAACGTAATGGAAACCAAGAAAGAAATGCCAACAGTTGAGGATGTGCCAATCGTAAGGGAATACAGTGATGTTTTCCCAGAAGACTTGCCCGGTTTACCACCAACCCGACAAGTGGAGTTCACGTTAGACCTACTTTCAAGAGTAGCACCTGTGTCAAAGGCGCCCTACAGAATGGCACCAAAGGAACTGCAGGAACTAAAGGTTCAACTACAAGAGTTACTGGATAAAGGATTTATTCGACCAAGTGTGTCACCTTGGGGAGCTCCGGTATTGTTCGTTAAGAAGAAGGATGGGACCTTTCGAATGTGCATTGACTACCGGGAATTGAACAAACTCACGATTAAGAACAAATATCCGCTTCCCCGGATTGAGGATCTTTTCGATCAATTAAAGGGAGCCAGCGTGTTCTCTAAGATTGACCTTAGGTCGGGTTATCATCAAGTGAGGATTAAGGAAGGAGATATACCTAAGACGGCGTTTAGAACACGTTATGGACATTATGAGTTCGTGGTTATGCCTTTTGGACTCAGCAATGCACCGGAAATATTTATGGATCTCATGAATCGAGTTTTCCATCCTTATCTAGACAAGTTTGTGATTGTCTTCATTGATGACATTCTGGTCTTCTCACGAGATAGGACTCAACATGAGGAACATTTAAGGGTCACCTTAGAAACCCTTCGCAATGAGAGACTTTATGCCAAATTCAAGAAGTGTGAATTTTGGTTGGACAAGGTAGTCTTTCTTAGACATATAATCTCAGCCAAAGGAATTGAAGTGGACCCAGCTAAAGTAGAGGCAGTCAGTAACTGGAAGACGCCGACTAATGTGAATGAAGTTCATAGTTTTCTTGGTTTAGCAGGGTACTACAGAAGATTCATCGAAGGTTTTGCGAAGATTGCAGTACCCCTAACACGTCTAACCCAGAAAGGTGTTAGTTTTCAATGGACGGATAGGTGTGAGAAAAGTTTCCAGGAGCTGAAGAAGAGGTTGATTACTGCACCAGTCCTGACTATACCCGATGGAAGTGAGGGATTCGTTATCTACAGCGATGCATCTAAACTTGGTCTTGGTTGCGTCTTGATGCAAAATGGAAAGGTAGTAGCCTACGCCTCTAGACAATTAAAGAAACATGAGGAAAACTATCCAACCCATGACTTAGAACTTGCTGCTGTTGTTCATGCTTTGAAGATATGGCGACACTACCTCTATGGTGGGAGATGCGAGATATACACGGACCACAAGAGCCTCAAGTACCTATTTGAACAGAAAGAGTTGAATATGAGGCAAAGGAGGTGGTTGGAATTAGTCAAGGACTACGACTGCACCATCCTCTATCATCCAAGGAAACCTAATGTGGTTGCTGATGCTTTGAGCCGTAAAGGAGGAGGAAGCATAACTTGTATGTTGACTAGTCAAGAACGACTGGTTGAAGAGTTCAATAAGATGAAGCTGGAAGTTGTAGTGCCACCAGCTAGGACTAGCGCTGTCATAGCAGCCTTCGTTGCAAAGCCCACACTTCGAGAGAAGATAGTCGAAGCTCAGTGTAGAGATGAATTTCTGGAGAAGCTGAGGAGAAGAGCCACGGATGGTACCATCAAGGGATTTATGATAGCTGCCGACGGTGCTTTACTATTTTGCAGTAGAATATGTGTGCCAAAGGATGAGGATATCCGTAGAGAGATTCTAGAAGAAGCGCATAGTACTCCATATGCTGCACACCCGGGAATCAATAAGATGTACCAAGATTTAAGGAAAGTCTTCTGGTGGAGGAGTATGAAGAGGAGTATAGTCTTGTTCGTCCAAAGATGCTTAACTTGCCAACAGATTAAGGCCGAACACCAACGACCAACTGGTCTCCTACAACCGCTGGAGATACCAGAATGGAAGTGGGAACACATCACAATGGATTTTGTCGTTGGATTACCAAGATCGAAACGTGGAAACGACGCAATTTGGGTGGTTGTGGACCGTTTGACCAAGTCAGCCCACTTCTTGCCAATCAAGATGACATTTAGCTTGGATAAACTAGCGCAGATATATCTGGAAGAAGTATTAAAACTCCATGGGGTCCCTGTATCCATCGTCTCCGATCGAGATCCAAGGTTCACTTCTCAATTTTGGCGAAGCCTGCAGAAGGCCATGGGAACTAATCTCAACTTTAGCACTGCTTTCCACCCACAATCAGATGGACAGACTGAGAGGACAATTCAAATACTGGAGGATATGCTAAGAGCATGTGTTTTGGATTTTGGAGGAAAGTGGGAGGAATATCTACCCTTAGTCGAATTCGCCTATAATAATAGTTTTCAAGCCACCATAGGAATGGCACCCTATGAAGCACTTTACGGGAGAAAGTGTAGATCGCCTTTGTACTGGGATGAGGCTGGAGAAAGAAAGATTCTAGGCCCCGAGATAATTGAAAGAACAATTAAGGCCATTGAGAAGATCAGAGTGAGGATCAAGATGGCTCAGGATAGACAGAAATCCTATGCAGACCGAAGGCAGAAGAAGTTGGAATTTGCAGTTGGGGATAAAGTCTTTCTCAAGGTAGCATCCACAAGAGGAGTTGTGCGTTTTGGCAAGAAAGGGAAGCTACAACCGAGATTTATTGGACTCTATGAGATCTTGGAACGTGTGGGAGAGGTGGCATATCGCCTTGCACTGCCACCCGATCTCTCCGGTGTACATAATGTTTTCCATGTTTCCATGCTGAGGAAGTATGTATTTGACCCGAAACACGTGATTCGCCATGAAGGGCTAGAATTTGAGAATGATTTGTCCTACGAGGAAAGGCCGATTGCTATACTCGATCGAAAGATCAATAAGCTACGAAGCCGGGAGATTCCCCTAGTAAAGGTCCAATGGAGTCGCCATGGCAAAGAAGAGGTCACTTGGGAGCTCGAGAGCAAGACTTTGGCCCCATACCCAAACTTGCCAAGATTAGGTAACTTCTAAATTTCGAGGACGAAATATTTTTAGAGGGGGAGGGTGTAACGACCCGAATTTTCTAGTTGCATTATTTTATTTGAATATATATTAGTTGCATTATTTTTGTGCACATTATACTTGTTGTGATTATTTTCTTACACGTGCATAATTATTGATCCTTGTAAGTAATGGTATGAATAATATTTTTTAACGGATCGGGATACGGAATTTTAATTAGACAACACTTAGACGCTATAGTACCCAATGATAAGAGAAGTCTACATTTTATGGCAAGTCCTCTCCATAGGATTATTTCCCAAAACTGATGGCTAAATTCCATGGTTTTATGCCCACAAGATTTCCTAAAACTAATGTCTAAATTCCATAGTTTTATGCCCACAATATTTCCTAAAACCAATGGCTAAATTCCATGGTTTATGCCCACAATATCTCCCAACCCAATGGCTAAATTCCATGGGTTTTATACCCACATTATTGCTCAAAACTAGCAGCCGATACCACGGTTTCATTCCCATGGTTTTGTGCTTGATAGGTCTATAAATAGAGGTGTGAGGAAGTCTTCATTCCATCACCTCCTCCCACCAAAACATAGCTTGAAGTCTTCCTTTCTTCTCCCACAAAGCATAGCTGGTAAGTCTTCTTTCTTTCCATCTCAAATGTTTCATCCCCAGCCACCGAAATACGGCGAAGTCGCCGGAAAACTGACCCGATGGCTTTTTAGACTCGTCGGATCAGCTACTGTCCCATTTTCATTTTTGTCCCTTTATCAAAACCCATATTTTATTAAATAATATGATAGTGCTTGGCGAGAGGATTCCGGAACAGTTTTCGGAATTTCAATCCGAGCTCTAGAACTCCGGTTATGGCCGGTCAAAGTTTAGGCGAAACCTATATAACCGAACCACCTTCAAAGAGTCATAGCTTGTTGTTCCAAACTCCGATTCTATTATGGTTGGTCATTCTGGTAAGCTCTTGACGAGAACTTTCCATAGCCGTGTCTTAATTATAATTCCGACGACCGAGTCATCGGTAAAGTTTGGTCAAAATTGCTGCAGAAATTCTTGTACCATTTTTGAAAAAATAAATAAATAAATTAGATATTCTTTAAGGGCTAAAATGCAATTTTTGATTTCAATTTCTATCAGCCTTTTTTTTGGAAGTCAACAAATCCCTGTATTTACGAAAATGCCACTTCCCTTTTTATACAATTTTGCCACTATTTTTCTAGAAATTACAAAATGGTCCCTCAACTTTTATAAAATTACAAATTTTGCTCCAATTCTTCAATTTATGTTTAAAGCCTAGTACCCACCTATGCTAAGATAAATATTCTATATTGTAGGACTAAAAGAAGTTGAAGTAGAAGAGGACCTCTGTCTAGAGAAGGACTATACAACCAACTAGTCGTACACACTTCTAGGTAGGGTAACTCTATGTGGCTATTCTATGTTGTCTACTTGTTTTTCATGCAAATTATAGTTATAATGGTTTTTACATGAATGTGTTGCTTACGCCTATGCTCATGTGACGAGTATGTGAAATTTATGTGAAACTTGTGTGAAATTTATGTGAAGTCATGGGTAAGCCATATTATGTGTATTGTATACGGGTAATACCGTACTAGCTATGTTAGGACTGCGGGTAACACCGTACAAATCCTCGGGTCGCTCCCGAATATGCTATGCTTTTCAAAAATCTTACGGATAAAACCGTACGTGCTACGCTTTTCAAAAACTTTACGGGTAAAACCGTACATGCTATGCTTTTCAAAAACTTTACGGGTAAAACCGTACATGCTATGCTTTTCAAAAACCTTACGGGTAAAACCGTACACGTTATGCTTTTCAAAAACTTTACGGGTAAAACCGTACATGCTATGCTTTTCAAAAACCTTACGGGTAAAACCGTACACGTTATGCTTTTCAAAAACCTTACGGGTAAAATCGTACAGGCTATACTTTTCAAAAACCTTGCGGGTAAAACCATACATGTTATGCTTTTCAAAAACCTTACGGGTAAAACCGTACACGTTATGCTTTTCAAAAACCTTGCGGGTAAAACCGTACACATTATGCTTCTCAAAAACCTTACGGGTAAAACCGTACACGTTATGCTTTTCAAAAACCTTACGGGTAAAAACCGTACACGCTATGCTTTTCAAAAACCTTGCGGGTAAAACCGTACATTCTATGCTTTTCAAAAACCTTACGGGTAAAATCGTACAGGCTATACTTTTCAAAAAACCTTACGGGTAAAACCGTACACGTTATGCTTTTCAAAAACCTTGCGGGTAAAACCGTACATGCTATGCTTTTCAAAAAAAAAACCTTACGGGTAAAACCGTACATGCTATGCTTTACGGGTAAAACCGTACACGATTATGCTTACGGGTAAAACCGTATATGATTATGCTTACGGGTAAAACCGTATATGATTATGCTCTACGGGTAACACCGTACATGTTATGGATCGAAAGATCACCCTCGGGTCGCTCCCGAATATGCTATGCTACTCGAGCGGGGCAACACGTGCCCCACCTATGTGCTCCTATGTGTATCTATATAGTATGTATTTATGTGTATATTTATTTTAATTTAGAGTCCATCATGTTTTCGGGTGTGTTTTATGTGTTGATGGTATATGCATTGTTTATGTAACTGTCCATCATTGCAATTCTTTGTATGACATCTAAATGGGCAACCGAGTGAACCCACGGAGTGTTTTTCTCGAACACTCACCCCCTCTGTTAGACAAATCAACTCCTAATCACACAACACTAAGAATCTGAAATGAGTTCGAAGATTATCAGTTTGAAAAACACACAACTGTTCGGCCAGAGTTGTGGCCGAAGTGAGCTTCGCGCAGAACTGAAAATAAATGAATCACACAATCGATTTTACGTGGTTCGTTCAAGATGAACTACATCCACAGAAGCAAGACACACCTCAATCCACTAAGATATCCAATCAATTACAGAAATTACACTCAGAAATGAATATGCCCAATTCTGGAACAAATTAGGGCAGAAAACTATCTCTCTCAAATTCTCTCTGTAATCTATGAAAATTGGAAATTGCTCGACGTAGTGTTGTTCTCCTTGAAGAGAGCTTTCCAATGATATAGGTCTTGTAGCTCGAATGTAACTGACCCAAAAGTTCTAACTGATTGAAGATGAATGCTGCTACCGGACAAATGTGACGGTTTATTCCGTCACAAACTGTAACAAACTCGTCACAACTGACGGTTATCCTTCAACAACCCTGAACCCGGTTTATTCTGCACAGACTCACTTCTACACGCTAAAACCCGGTCTATCCACCCGGTTCTTCACTTCATGATCCCGGTTCCACATTCTAGACACATCCTATTTCAAAATATAGCTCACTTGATGAGATTGAACACTTCCTCACAAATCTCCACTTCAATGAATCAAGTATGCCTCTTCCTGCCTCTTCACTGCTTATCTGTTACTGCTCTTCATGACACTGCTTAAGCTGCAGCAAGCTCGAGCAATGCTCCACTTTGTTTCCAGGTACACCCTTTGTAAGAAAATCAGCAGGATTACGCAAAGTATGCACCTTCTTCACCTCCACAGACCCAGAATCTATGACATCTCTAGCAAAGTGTAACCTCACATCAATGTGTTTTGACCTTTCATGAAATGCTTGGTGTTTCACAAGGTGTAAAGCACTTTTATTATCACAGTAGATTACCACACACTTCTGCTTGATATCTAAATCTCTCAACACCCCTTTCAACTAGATTGATTCTTTTATAGCTTCAGTTAAAGAGATATATTCTGCTTCTGTAGTTGATAGTGCCACAACAGATTGTTGTGCACTCCTCCAGCTGATGGTTGTCCCATATAAGGTAAACACAAATCCAGAAATTGACTTCCTTGTGTCCACGTTTGCTGCAAAATCAGAATCAGCAAACCCCTCCAATGCAACAGTACTTCCATCTGCTTTCTTCTCAAATTTCAGTGACATGTTCACTGATCCTTTTAGATACCTCATCACATGTTTCAAAGCTTCCCAGTGTTCAACTCCTGGATTTGACATGAACCTGCTTACCAAAGATACAGCATATGCCAAGTCAGGCCTGCTACAGATCATTCCATACATAAGACTTCCAACTCCACTTGCATAGGGAATATTGCTCATCTGTATGATCTCCTCTTCAGTATTTGGGCATTGTTCTTTGGAAAGTTTCTTCTGTAACTAACTGGAGTGGAGAGAGGTTTGGCTTCATGCATATGAAACCTCTCCAATACTTTCTGTAGGTATTGTCTCTGAGATAACCAAAGTACTCCAGCTTCTCTGTCTCTTAGAATGTTCATTCCCAATATCTTCTTAGCTTCTCCCAGGTCCTTCATGTCAAACTCAGCATTGAGTCTATCCTTCAACCATTGTACCCTCTCCTTGTTTCTGCTAGCAATTAGCATGTCATCCACATACAATAGAAGAAAAACTTTATCTTGCTTTGAAACTTTGTTGAAGTAAACACAACTGTCATAAAGGCTTCTTACAAAGCCAACACTGATCATGAAGTCATTGAACCTCTTGTTCCATTGTCTAGGACTTTGTTTAAGTCCATATAGTGACTTCTTCAGTAAACATACTTTGTCTTCTTTCCCAGGAACAACAAAGCCTTCTGGCTGTTTCATATATATTTCCTCATTGAGTTCTCCATGTAAGAAAGCTGTCTTTACATCCAGTTGCTGTAGTTCCATATCCTCCTGTATGACTTTTGATAAAAGCAACCTGATTGAGCAGTGCTCTTTACTACAGGAGAGAAGACCTCATTGTAATCAATTCCTTCTCTTTGTGTAAAGCCCCTGGCTACCAACCTTGCTTTAAACCTCACCTGTTTGGACCCTGCAGTTTCTAGTTTCTTCTTGTATATCCACTTGGAGCTTACAAGTTTCTGACCTTTTGGTTTCTCCACCAGTATCCAGGTCTTATTCTTTTCCAGAGACTCCATTTCTTCAGTCATTGCCTGTATCCAGTGTTCACCTTCTTCACAATCTAATGCTTCTTGAAAGCTGCTAGGCTCTTGTGATTCCAGGTCTTCAGCAACACTTAAGGCAAAATATACACTCCCTGCTTGGCCATAGAAATCAGGTCTGTTGATTTTTCTTCTAGGCCTATCCCTTCCAATGCTGTATTCCCTGATATTTTGTGCAGGTCCAGTTTGTGCTTCTTCTTCAGATGATGAGTCACTGTCTTGTTCATCTGCTTGTGGTTGAGGTGTATGATTATCTTCTGCAGGTTGCTCCACCTGAATTGATATCTCCTCTGTCTCTTTAGCAGCATCAAATTCTTCTTTAGAGCCTGTAGAAGTATAAGCCATCACATTCTCATTAAACTTCACATCTCTACTTGTGATTATCTTCTGATTTCCTTGTTCTAGGCACCACAATCTGTAACCCTTAATCCCATCCGGATATCCAAGAAATACACATCTGAGAGCCCTTGCATCTAGTTTGTCTTGCTTGATATGAGCAAAGGCAAGACACCCAAACACCCTTAACCCTTCATACCTTGGTTTCTGTCCACTCCACACCTCTTCAGGTGTTTTGAACCCAATTACTGATGAGGGTGACCTGTTAATAAGATAGCATGCTGTAGCAATGGTTTCTCCCCAAAACACCTTTGGCAACCCAGCATCCAACAGCATACACCTCACTCTTTCAAGGAGAGTCCTGTTAAACCTTTCTGCAACTCCATTCTGTTGAGGATTCATTGGCACAGTCCTGTGTCTCTTGATTCCTCTTTCTTCACAGAAGTTTGTAAACTCTGTAGAGAGGTACTCCAGTCCATTATCAGTCCTCAGATGCTTCAGCTTCTTCCCTTTGACATTTTCCAGTTGGATCAACCATGTTTTGAACTTATGAAAGGCATCACTCTTGTTCTTCAGCAACATGATCCATACCTTTCTGCTGTAATCATCAATCAGGGACATGAAATATCTGGCACCACCATGGGATTCTGTTCTTGCAGGGCCCCATATGTCAGAGTGAACATAATCTAATGGTTCTTGAGTTGTATGAACTCCCTTTCCATAGGGCAACTTCTTGGATTTGCCCAGAGCACACTGATCACAGAACTCCAGTTCTTGATTTCCCAGATTTCCAATTACTCCACTCCTTGCCAATTCCTTCAGTCCTTTTTCTCCTATGTGTCCAAGTCTCTTATGCCATTTAGCAATCTCAGAATTGTTCAAGACCACATCTACACTTCCAACAATAGGTGAACCAATCAGGATAAATAGTCCATTATGCTGTCTTCCTTTTATCACCATTTTTCCATGTTTTGTGATATGCAAGAATCCCTCTACTGAGCTAAACTGACATCCACTGGTTACCAATGAGCCAAGAGATAGAAGATTCCTTTTAAGGCCAGTAACATACCTAACATTTGAGATGATTCTGATCACTCCATCAAACATTCTTATGCTCACTGATCCAACCCCTTTGACCTTGCATGATTGGTCATTCCCCAGGAGAACATTTCCACCATCTTCTTTCTTCAGTTCATTAAACCATGACTGATGAGGACACATATGAAAAGAACACCCTGTGTCCAGGACCCATTCCATCACCATTCTTGAATCAGTAACATTTAATACTTCTGGAGGGTCTTGTTGATGATCAATGGCAGCAGCTTCTGCCCCTTGATTTCCAGCTTTCTTATTCTTCTTAGGACAGTCCTTCTTCAGGTGACCTGGCTGTTTACACTTGAAGCATTTCCTCTTTTCAACCCAGTCACTCCCCTTCTTAGGATTTGAATCCCCTGACTTTGGATCCTTAGCATTCTGACCCTTCTTGCCTTGCCACGGTTTCTTGAATTTGACATTCAGACCTTCTCCAGATTGCACCATGCCTTTGTCTCCTTGAGTCTGGAAGCATTTTGATCTCAGAGCCTTCACTATCCATCATAGGACAGCTGCTCATCTCTCCCATACATCAAGGCATCCTTAAAGCTTTCCATGGATTTTGGAAGGATATTTAACACCATCAATGCCTTGTCATCCTCCTCCAGTTTCACATCCAGATCTTCCAATTCTTCAATCATCTTAATGAACTCATCAAGTTGATCATAAATTACCTTGTCTTCTGTGATCTTGAAGGCCAACATCTTCTGCTTCAGGAACAGTTTGTTGGATACTGATTTTGATTGATACAGTTCTTCCAATCTCCTCCATGCTTCTAAGGAACTCTTGCATCTTGAAACCTCCCTCAACGGTTTATCACCTAAACACAAGAAGATAAGACTTAGGGCCTTCTTATCCACTGATGCAAACTTAGGTTTCTCTGTTTCTTCCCATGATTCCAGAAGTATCAGTGCAAGATCAAGGCCATTCCAGGACTATCAATTACAGAAATTACACTCAGAAATGAATATGCCCAATTCTGGAACAAATTAGGGCAGAAAACTATCTCTCTCAAATTCTCTCTGTAATCTATGAAAACTGGAAATTGCTCGACGTAGTGTTGTTCTCCTTGAAGAGAGCTTTCCAATGATATAGGTCTTGTAGCTCGAATGTAACTGACCCAAAAGTTCTAACTGATTGAAGATGACTGCTGCTACCGGACAAATGTGACGGTTTATTCCGTCACAAACTGTAACAAACTCGTCACAACTGACGGTTATCCTTCAACAACCCTGAACCCGGTTTATTCTGCACAGACTCACTTCTACACGCTAAAACCCGGTCTATCCACCCGGTTCTTCACTTCATGATCCCGGTTCCACATTCTAGACACATCCTATTTCAAAATATAGCTCACTTGATGAGATTGAACACTTCCTCACACCCTCCTTTCAGGTACTGAAGAGGAATGAAGATGGATGTGGGCCTTCGTCCGAAGTGAAAGTTACTGATAATTGATAAAGAACTTTATTAAACTCTATTTTGTGGGTCATGTAAGCAAACTGTGAAGATCTTGTTACGCACTTCCGCTTTAAACTTTGTTAAACTACATTTTCAAACTATGCGACCTCTATTTAAAAGTTATGTTGAACTATCTTGAAGTAATTATGAACTTCCGCTTGTTTTAAGATTGCGTCAATGTGACTTACAAACATCTTTTGAGTATTTATTATTTCGAGCAAGAAAAATAATTTTTCATCAATTAAAGTTCAACGATTTTTTTGATAGATCTTAGTGATGTTGCCCATTTTTCTAATAAATATAAGTTTCTTTGAGATGGGGACGTCACAGTGTGGTATCAGAGCCAGGTCTATTTTTTTTGGGACTTCCTCACTAACGTTTTCCAAAGATTCGTCTCAAGAAGGAAAAAAAAAAAAAAAAAAAAAAAAAAAAGGTTCTCCAGAATTTATTTTTAAATTTATGTTCTCCAAATTTCTTTTGAAAGGTTAAAAGTGTTCTAAAAGTATTTCCTTTCAAAACTCAAACTCAAATCAAATAGCACTTCGAGACGAGACTGACAACCATTTTCAATCCGCCCCGAAGCTCGGTATGTTTTCTTAGTTTATATATGAGGTTTTGAACTTTTGATGCATACTCTATGAGTCGTGTCGTATACGAACCTCCCCTGGTATTAAATGAGGAGTTAGGATGAGAAAAACGGGGTTAACTTGGGCATTTAAGGATTTTGCTTGGTTATTGGAATAGACCATGGCACGTAGAGGTCGCCCTCGTCGAAATGAGCCACCTACCCTAGATCCGCCTACTCCAAGACGAAATAGTCCAGCTCAGGAGCCAGTTGCACCGAATGTTGAGTTTCCAACCCAGGATTTTATCACCATACTTAGGGGACTGGCTCAACACTTTAATGCCACCCAAGCACCTGTTGCACCCACAACACCGCACGCCAATGAAAACTCTGTAGTTCATTAGTTTCGAAGGTTTCAGCCACCCACCTTTAATGGAAAAGGAGACCCTGCTGAAGCTGAGGAGTGGCTTAGAGCGCTTGATAGACTTTTCACTCACCTGAACTGCACCGATAGATAGAAAATATCGTGTGCCACCTTCCAACTTACAGAGGATTCTGGATTTGGTGGGGGTCCTACTGTAGGACCCGAACTCAGGCTCAGATGGAAACAATGACGTGGAATGATTTCAAGGAAGCGGTCATGCAAAACTATCTGCCACGCTCTTATCGTGAGGGGAAGGAAACGGAGTTCATGTACCTGAAGCAAGGGACTATGACTGTAATGGAATATGAGAGGAAGTTCACACAGCTCTCCCGATATGCCGTTCACATGGTCGATTCAGATGAAAAGAAGTCTCGTCGTTTCGAAAGGGGACTACGTCCCGAGATCGGATGCATTCTAGCTGGACAAGGGGCTATGACTTATGGTGAAGTGGTCGAACGAGCTCATGAGATTGCTACCAGATTAAGGTTGGACGATGCACTTAAGAAGCCAGTAGGAACCACAAGCAAAAAGAGATGGGCAAATCAGGTGCCGGTTCAGAACAAGCAAGCTAGGATCGGGGGCAATCGTGGACCTAATACATTCAATGATATACCTGCTTGCCCTAAGTGTGGGAAACACCATGGTGGAGAGTGTCTCTATGGATCTGGAAGATATTTTCATTGTCACCAGCCGGGCCACACCGTTAACAATTGTCCAAACCCAGGGAACAGAGACAATGACAAAGGAAAGGCCAAGGTAGGACAATGTGACTTTCAGGTACTAACGTGGAAGAGGAATGAAGATGGATGTGGGCCCTCGTCCGAAGTGAAAGTTACTGATAATTGATAAAGAACTTTATTAAACTCTATTTTGTGGGTCATGTAAGCAAACTGTGAAGATCTTGTTACGCACTTCCGCTTTAAACTTTGTTAAACTACTTTTTCAAACTATGCGACCTCTATTTAAAAGTTATGTTGAACTATCTTGAAGTAATTATGAACTTCCGCTTGATTTAAGATTGCGTCAATGTGACTTACAAACATCTTTTGAGTATTTATTATTTCGAGCAAGAAAAATAATTTTTCATCAATTAAAGTTCAACGATTTTTTTATAGATCTTAGTGATGTTGCCCATTTTTCTAATAAATATAAGTTTCTCTGTTTTATACACTTGAGTGCTTCAATGATACACTTCATATTGAGGATATTGTGATCATTTCGAAAATTCATTAACTTGTATCATTGCATGGATGGTTTTTTTTTTTTTTTTTTTTTTTTTGAGATACTCTTCCAAGTAAACTTAATGATACCTACATGTTTTCCGCCGATTGGAAAATAACAACCTCAATATTTATTTTTAATTTGGGGACGAGCAATGATTTAGTTTGAGGGAATCGACAAACGGCTTTTTACCCCTTAAAAACATGCTAGAACAGGTATTTTTTATCGTGTATTTGTATATTCTAAGCTCCCGCTTGTTATATTTTCCATATTTTCTTTCTCTCATATAAAAATTTCGGTTTTCAAGTATATTTGTATGTAAAATATGCTAAAAGTACGACGGATTGGAAAGAAGTCGGAAAAAATAGGCGAGAAAGAGGCAAAAATATAGAATTTCAAGCTGACACACCTTCAGTACTTTGCTCGTTTCTTGAGATATACATATCTAACTGAAGTGTAATCTATAGCATTGAAAAGCTAATTCAAAGGGCTACGAGTTTATCTGAAATAACTAAAGCCAAACTCGGACCCAAAGACCTCCGAAAAATGGCTTTGAAGTTTGCCTCCAGGTGCAGTTTTGAACTCGCATGGCCAAACATGCACCGCTGCCCAAATGTGCACAACCCGTGCATCAAGGTAGAGAGGAATTTGACATCAAGGCCATCATGCACCTCAATTGATTTGTGCATGGCTCCTGCACGAGTTAGCAGATTTTGAATTGGCTTGGCTCAAAACCTTCCCATTTAGCCCTTAACTCCGAAAAGCCCAAAAAATATTTATAGGATTCTAGATCATTTGTTTAGTTTTATCATTGAGTAGAGAGCAAAAGGGAGAACACAAAAGATCAATATCAATACAATTAGGTTTCATCAAAGGAAACAATTATTAATAGGACGCCAAACTATTTATCTTTTTGGACTAAGGCATACAAAGTATCAATCTTTACTAATAGGCAACTAAACTATTGAAAAGTTGCACTGTGGAGTTTGTCCTCTAGTTTTCTTTGTCAAACGAGAGTTACAAACCTTGCAAGCATTTTTTATAAGTTAAATTTGTTTTTCTCCATTTAAATTAGCCTTCAAAGTAATAAAAAATTAAATTAAATAAAAGTTTTTTTTCACAAACACAAGCCCTCCCGTATGAGTATGGTCATTCCAATCATATGTCGACTCAAGAGAAGACGAAGATAAATTAGGGTTTAATCTCTCAAAATCATTTACACAAGAGACAAAAAGATATTAATCCTTGGTAAAATGACTAAAACTAGCGAAACAATTTGATGAAAGTTTATTTATAAATTTACCTTGAAACCATTAATCCAAAGTTGTATTACAATTTGTGTTGTAGGGTACCTATTGGGATTTTGGGAAATATTATATTATGTGGTATAATGTAAATATTTATGAGACATGTCTTCTTGCTAATGTTAGGGCAGAAATCAACGAAGATAATTTGTAACCCATCAAAATATGAATATAAAACGGAAAAAATATTGTTAACCTTATTGATACACGTTAATTATGCATGTATTTAGGTCGATTTAGGATTATATTTGATAGGATTTACATGCATATTTGGTCGAGAGTTGTGTAGACTTGTTATATTTGGACCATTTAACATGTTTGACTTGTCTTGAAAGTATTTTGAGTATTTCATGGTTAAAGTCATATTTTACGACTATCAGACGAAAGAACAACTCAAAGAGAAGGAAAAACTAGTCTAAACCGGTTCGAATCAGTCTGGAGATGTACCTGCGGTGAACCGTCGCGACCGCGACACAAGAAGGCGCGCGGCCGTGATGAAAAGTGGCTAGGAAGTGAAATTGGCACTGTCTAAGTATCGCAATCGCGATAGGGTTGTTGCACGGTCATGACAAAAGGTTTTGTTTTAAGGCAGTTTTGAGTTCAAAACGTCGCGACTGCAAGAAGCATGTGCGTGGTCGTGTTAAAAAGCCGTTTCTTATGAGGTTTCATGTTCCAAGTGGGAATTGAAGCCTAAACTCCCTAAGATTCGTCCAGAAGCCTATAAAAAGACATAGAAGCTTAATTTTTTAGGATCACCAAACATTACATCAACTCATTCTCATACTATTACATTGGAGTAGAAGGCGTCAGAGCGAGCAAGACGAAGATTAAAGAGCCGAATACTCGGGTTTAATTATTTTTTGTTTAATTTTACTTTCTTGACAATGTGTTCATTGAATTCTTGTTTTGATTTAGTAGTAGGCATGAGTAGCTAAACTACTCGTGTCCTAGGATTAGAGAGTAGGGTTTTACAACAATGTTGAATTGATCGTTTAATTTATAGACTCCAGTTTTTTGTTATCTATCTATGTGTTTGTTCTTATTTTATAACCGAGCATAATTTAATCAATTAGGCTTAGTTTAATCTTTAAAAATTCCATTTCGAGAGAAGGGAGTTGTTAATAGACTTATGACATATAACGTGATTGTCCATGATCATGTAGGCAACGGTTAAGGGGCTGTTAGGAGTTGTTAGGATAAATTAACTCGAGAGAGTAATTATTCTAATTAATCTATGACTTAGTCGCTTCAAGAGAAGGGTTAAATTAATTACGTGCCGCCTAATAGATAGTAAAACTGGTTTAAAAGTTTATAAGTTAGAGCTTAATCATCATTAGCGTAATTCCTGAAATCAAAATCCTAGGGTACACTCTCTTTGATTGGAATCACTTTTATAAATGAATTCGGTTTGTTAGTTTACATGCAATATTTGTTTAATAATTAATTAATTATTCACAAATTCCAGTGTCTAGTTAGAATAGTCCTAGATAATTAGGGTATCGAACTACGTTAATTCATTCCCTATGAATCGACCTTGACTTCCACTATATACATCTACACCCATAAATTTGGGGTATTTTAGGGTTAGAATTAGAGCCTATCAAGTTTTTTGGCACCGTTGTTGGGGAATAAGTTTATCGTCTTAGTTTTTATCCTGAGTAATAGGAGGATACTAGACTAGATTTTATTTTTCTGCAATTTTATTTTTTTTGATTTAATTTTTGCTTTTTATTCTATTTTAGTGTTACGTGATATTTCTTTTTGGTAGTATTTTCAAGTTTCATATGCAAACTAGGTCAAAAGGGAAAAATAATCTTCTTCCTTTCGATCCTAAGATTGAGGCGACTGCTTGCAGACACCGAACCAGAAGAAATCACATAGTCGAGATGGATAACACTCCGTAGAATCAGAATCAAGTCGAGGTCCTGAATCGGATATTAGAGGCTTTATCCAATTTGGATGGTAGAGTTGCTAATCTGTAGCAGCAACAACCACAACAACAGCGAAGACAAACTCAGATTATGCAAGATGACGTAGACGAGGACATCACACCTTTAAGTGATTGTCTTCGTTCCATGCCAAATCAGCCGGTTGGAGAAGTGCAACGACCATTGTTGAATGCTAATAGCTTCAAGTTGAAGTCTGTTTTGATAAATATTTTTCAACTTGGAGGGAGTGCGCTAGAAGACCTGAATGTACATCTGAATAAATTCCGCAGGTTGGCTAAAACTATAAAGATAAATCATGTGCCACACGAGCAAGTAAAGATGAGGTTGTTCCCATTTTCACTAAAGGACAAAGCATTGCAGTGGTATAATACGCTAGATAATGTCACATAATGGGAAGATTTGAGCACGAGATTCCTTCTAAAGTACTTTCCATCAAGCAAGATGCTAGATCTACAAAACAAGATAAATCAGTTCAAGCTGATGGATCGAGAATCGTGCCGTGAGGCTTGGGAACGATTTCGGGATCTTATCCGGAGTTGTCCCCAACATGGGTTTTCAAAGAAGCAGCAGATGTGAAAGTTTTATAATAGTTTGCTTGTTCCAGCACGAGATCATGTGGATGCTATCGCAGGGGGTATGAGAGAAATCAACCAAGGAAAGTGGCTAGTGTTATAGAAGCGGAGCCGAAGGATACTCTTACATATTAGTTGACCGCTCTGACGAATCAAGTAAGTTTGCTAAATGTTCTGATGTTAGGACAACACACTGATACTTCATTACAGCAGTAGTGGACCAGGAGGATGTTAAAGATGTTAACTTTGTAAACTAGAGGAATTTCAACAACTTCCAGAATAATCCACCAAGGTACAATCAGTACAGACCTAACCGGAATAACCAAAACGTTTCTTATGGAAATGATAAAGCGTAATCCGGTTATCAAATAAACTCCAAACGTAAAACCCCCGGGTAACGAAAATCAATGCAAGAAACTTAAAGAACACAGGATGTACGTGGTTCGATCCGGAGATCTATGTCAACGGGCTTAAAAATATCACCTGCCGAGGTGTTTCTTCACTATCTCTTTTAAAATTACACGCAACCGTTTCAGAACACAAAATGCCCACCCTAACTCTGAGTACAATTCTCCTACTTATACTACTCAACTCAAACCCTAACTAACTCCCTACAATCGCGCCTATTATCGTTGCATGGAGGTTGGGAGAAGATCGTGGGAGAAGATCATGGGGATCTTGTTTCCCCAATACGCCGCAATTGGGCCGCACTATGTTGAGCGCACGTTTCTGGGCCGGTTGTTGGGCTTATCCTCCTGGGCTCAGTTGCTCGGGTCGGGTTGATCTGGTCCGGGGTGTCAATCCGACCCGAAGTTACTGGGCCATACCTATCAGATGCCCCCCCACCAGCCGGAGCGAGGAAGGAGCTACGGTTATAAGCAGGGTGAAGTGGAAGTTTGAGCAAGGCGGCGAATTAGCAAGCAAGATGAGCTGTTGTCAATTGTGAGCCGAAGTGTTCCTGGGAGCCGAGAATTAGCTGAAGCCGAGATAATCCGTGGTGGGGTCCGCGGGGACTAAAACGAACTGGACTGAATGACCCCGAGGTGACGGCGAGGGCCCGATCTATGGTGAAGCACCCCGGAGGAAGGAAATCGACCAGAGCCGAACGAGAGCACCCCGAAGGCAATAAAGTGTAGCAGAAGAGAACAGTAATTTGGCCGAGGTGAAGGAGACACAGGAGAGCTTCCCAAAACTTCCTGGCCAAGAATGAGGTTGATGTGACTGGCGGCGCCATCATGAGAGAGAGGGATGTGAAATGACGCGTTTTGAAATTTCCAAAGAGCCTGTCCCCCACGCGCCTTGGGAACTGTAAGGCGCGTGTCCATTATGCACAAATCTGAAACACAGAATTTGAAAAGGCCACATCTAGGCCGTTAATCCCAAGAGTATATAATTAGAAATAATGGCACAGTATACTTCATCTTCTTCATTGCGATTTGCAAGTTACAGAAAGCGGGAAAAAAAGAGATTCTTCTGTGCTTTTGTGATCCATCTCAAACACAAACCAAGTAAGTATGCCTTCTTCATCATCTTCTTCTTCAATTAAGGAAGTAGGGACCGAGAAGTCCCCGTTAGATGTACCACCCATACGCTTCGTTATTCCAGAGAGGAGTGAAATTAGGACGGTGGAAAGAGCCGATGGCATGGAATCCAACACCCGGGTTGTAGGCTTTTATGAATGTATGGAGAGTGGATTCAAAGTGTCGGCTATAGCGCCGCGGATGACGCGGGTGCAGATAGAAGCCTTGATTCTCTCCTTTTATTTCCCGTTTAACTTAGAATATATAGTGCCGGAGCCCGGCGATAGGGCCTGTTGCCCGCCGAAGGGCTTTATTGGCGTATATATAGACCCATTGAGGATAGGTTTGAGATTCCCTCTTTGGGACGTTGTTATCCGGCTATTGAGATATTATAACGTCGCCCTGAGCCAGTTAGCGCCCAACGTCGTGAGGCAAGTAGTCGGGTTCACCGTGGTATGCAAGAATGCCGGGGTGAAACCAACTGTAGAGCTGTTTAGGTATTTTTTCCAACTGAAAGCTTTCGGGAAATCCAAAGGCTGGTACTCCTTCAGTCCCCGAGCATGAGGTGGTTTCAAAGTACAAAACCCCAGCAAGGTGGAGGGGTGGAAGGAGAAATTCATCTACGTGAAGACCGAAGTGGCCCTCCCGAGGTGGAGAAGGGAGAAGGTGTTAGATACTGCCCCGGTGGAGGAACCGGAGGCTGAGGTGGTGGGCCTATTCCGTGCAGTGGGGACTTTCAAGACCCTTTGCACCGAGGCGGAGCTGGAGGAGGCAGGACTGAGCCCATACTACTCGGGCGATGCGGAGGGGGTGCCTTGTGCAGGACTAACTCCCGGGGTCAGGAATCGGGAGCCGGGGTTGCCAAGGAGGGTAGGAGTTCTTATATCTGTGTAAGATTGGTGCCTTGTGCAGGACTAACTCTAATTTCTGTATACAATGGGACGCTTCGGAAAGGAGCCGGCTGGAAGCCCCGCAGTGACTGCGGCAGCAAAGAAGAAAGGGAAAGCGGCTGAAGTATCTCCCCGGGGGAAGATGTCACCCAGTCCAAGACCCTCTGTTGGGTCGGAGGAGCGAGTGGTGGCGGCAGGGTCAACCCCCGGAACAAAAAGGAGGTCGGAACCATCCGGGACACCGCCGGCGGCAGCCAAAAAACTCCAAACGGAGGAAAGCGCCGAGGTAAAGCTGACATAACTAATCACTGAGATGTAACTGTTGCTCAAGTTAAGTGTATGTTACCAGTATTGACCCTGGTTTTTTTTTTTTTCGTGAAGGGGCAAAGGCCCACGAGTCTGCTGGGATTGGAAGGGGCAGACGCCAAGGAGCTGTTGCACTTGGCACGGGGGATTATGGAGCTCGGCCGGAGAAGCGAGAAGGAGGCCAAAGAAGAGCTGGCCGTGGTGGCAAGGGAGCTGCGCGCACGCAACGATAGACTGACTCATGATCTGGCCGAAGCGCGCAAGAGGGCGGCCTTGGTGGAGGATGAGATAGCGCGATTGCGCAAAGTGGAGGGGGAGGCCGGGGCTCTCCGTGGTGAAATGGCTCAACTGCGGGCAGAGATGAAGGCCCGAGAAGCGGCAGTTGTTGAAGGTCAAGAGGCAATGCTAAAAGCTTTTGCAGAGAAGTTGTTCCAGACGAGCACATTTCTCGACTTCTAGACCAACTTTGTTGATGTCGGGGATACGGCCACCCTGTCGGTATTGTTGGAGCAAATCAAAGATATCTACCCGAACGTGGACGTTTATCGCCCAGAGTTCGGGTATGACTACAATGCCGTGGCCGGGTTGGAGGAGGCCTACTATCAAGCTTTGACGCACCTCCCGGATTGGCCCCTCGTGAAGGCCCTAGCAGAGAAGAAAAAGATTTTAAGGGCCGAGGAGGTTTCAAGCTGCGAGGTGGACCAAGACCAGGAGTTCTTGGCATTCCGCCGGGGTGACTTCGTCCCTGAGCCCCGAAACAAAGAGCCACCCCCCCGCATGGAAATTGCCGCGGAAGCTACAGGAGAGGAGCCAGGAACGGCGGAAGCCCGGCAGGAGTTGGAGCTCGATGATACTGAAGGGACCGAGGAGGGGGATGTCAGTCGTTCCCCGCAAATTTGATACCTATCATTATATAGTAGATGATAGGAATAACTGTAAATCCTTTGTACCCCACTACCGATAATGTACACTTGTTTTGTTGAATATAAGTGTGTTTGTTGAATAATTGAATAGTTGTCCATCGATGTGTTTGAAATTCATCTTTCCCATTGATTCTGTTGCCCGATCAGGACATCGCGGAGCTGCATAACACGATAAAGAAGCTCATGCAATCATTAGATTGGTTCCGCGGAGAGAAAGATAACTTGCAAAGGCAAGTAGTGCCGCGGTTAGAGAGACGGGTGGCCGTAGCGGAGAGAAGAGCGAAGGAGGCCGAGGAGGCAAGAGCTAGAGCCGCGGAGAGGGCTAGAGACCAGGAATTAAAGTACCTGTCGAAAGTGGCTGAACTGGACCGCGTCCTTATCCATCAAAGGGAGTATGACCGGATACTGACAGAGTACGGCTTCCTGACTTTTGAGGAAGTTGAGGAACGGGTCACCGAGATTCAAGGTGAAATTTCAGCACTGATGACGACGGGTTCGGCCGAGTCCTCGGAGCTGATAAGAAAGCGAGAGGTGCTGGAGTTACTACTAGGTATGTAAGAAGGACTTAAAGGCCGCGGCAGGTGGCGGCACACAGCCGAGGAGTACATCGCGAGCTCTAGCCGGGGCCAAGGTACTACAAAAGCCCCCCAGAAGGGTAAAAAGAAACCAGTAGGAAAAGTCAAGGGATTGTAATTCAAGAGCCGGCTTCGGTAACTGTAGTTGAAGAAGGCCCCGTGGTTGTCGCGGAGGAAGAAATCGAGAAGCTGACTGAGGAGATCGAAGTGATGGACCCCGCGGAGTGGGATCCCGTGAAATGGGCCCAAACACCGAGATCTACACCGCAGCCGAGTCTTCGGGGCAGTACAAGAGGCGAAGCCCCCAGACAAGTACCAAGGGTGAGTCTGCGACGCCGAGGGAGCCGCAACGGGGAAAGAGCCGGGGCTCAACGCCGAGAAGCCGCAGGATCCCGGCGGACACGAAGCAGTTCCCGAAGTAGGTCTCAACGCCGGAGCGCCGATTACTGGCTCGGAGGCCATAAATAGTTTTAGTTTTTGTTTGTTCTAAGTAATATGTAAAGAACCTTGTGGCATTTAATCAAAAAAAATGTAAAAAACCGTTTTGGCCCGTAAATTTGTGTACCTTAAAGGAAAATAATGAACTTTTAACCAGAATGCAGTAACAATTGCCTTAACAGGTGCTCGGGAGCACCATATGTACAGGGCATAGAATCTCCCCGGACGGATCGGGCGGCAGAGTAAAACCTCTTCGGTTAAACAGGCGAGAGGGAATACAAGTCCGGGGACCAAATGTGAATCTCCCCGGACGGATCGGGTGAGAGATCAAATTGTCCGGAGACGAATAATAATAGTACGACTACGCTAGGGCGTCCCCGTAACGTAGAAGAAAGTACAGTAAGGGTCGCAAGTAAAAAACTTTATTCAAGGTGATTGTCGGAACAATTTTTTTAAAAAATACAAAGATAAAACACAACGAAAAAGAAATGTACAATAAATGTAAAGGTAGGAACGATACTTGTCACTCGGTGTTCATAGATAGAAACGCCTTAAGTTGGTAACATGCCAGCTTCGGGGAATCGGGGCTCCATCAGGGTGCGCTTACTGGTAGGACCCGGGGTCGTGCGCAGCAATGACGCGATAAGGACCTTCCCAGGTAGCATGCAATTTCCCATCGAGAGCAGCCTTGCTGGCTGAGTTGAGTCAGAGTACCAAGTCCCCAACGTTAAACTGAGTACCCTAAACCCGGAGGTGGTGATACTGAGCTGCACGTTGCTTACACTTAGCTTGTTGGATGAGAGATTGCTCACGACGATATTCAAGCTCGTCTAAGTTTGTACGGAGAGCTTCGTCATTATCCTCGGGAGTCAAAGTCACGAGGCGGGGGCTAGGTACGCTGATTTACGCCGGAATAACGGCTTCGGAGCTGTAAGTAAGACTGTAAGGGGTCTCCCCAGTGGAGGTATGCGGCGTAGTGCGTTAGCCCCAAAGAACCTGCGGAAGATTCTCGGCCCAAAGACCTTTAGCGTGATCCAAACGTTTCTTTAAACCCAGAAGAAGCGTGCGATTAGTGACTTCAACTTGACCATTGGCTTGAGGATGAGCTACCAAGGTGAAAATTTGCTTAATGTGGAGCTCCTCGCACCATGACCGGAAGGGATCATTGGTGAATTGTTTGCCGTTGTCTGAAATAATGGTGCTCGGGATGCCAAAAGCGACATACAATATGACGCCAGACAAATTTCAAGATGTTCTGACCAGTGATAGCAGTAAGAGGTTCGGCTTCTACCCACTTTGTGAAGTAATTAACGGCGACTACAAGAAATTTAAGCCCACCCGGAGCGACTGGAAACGGACCCACAATATCAATTCCCCATTGGATAAATGGCCAAGCACTTTGTATTCCAGTGAGCTCGGTTTGTGGCAGATGTTTCACATGGGAGTGTCGCTGACACTTGCTGCACTTGGTCACTAATTCATGAGCATCATTAAACAAGGTTGGCCAGTAGTACCCCCCACCGAAGAATTTTTTTGGCCAACGTCCGTGAACCGATATGGCTGGCGCAGGCCCCTTCGTGAACCTCCCGAAGAACCTGATCAGCCTGGGCAGGAGCAAGGCACCGAAGATTCGATTGCAAGTACGACTGTCGGTACAAGATTCCGTCGTGGAGTGAGTACTTGGGTGCCTTGAGAACTATCCGCCGAGCTTGCAGCTTGTCAGTCGGCAAAGTTCCATCCCGGAGATACTGGACGATGGGGGGCATCCAATTGGGACCACTTTCGGTCAATACTGAGACCGTTGCCTCATGAATTTCCGGATGAAAGGCATCTTCGACTATGATATCCGGAGACACATTAGTGAGGACCGCGGAGGCCAGTTTACTGAGAGCGTCAGCTTGAACATTCTGTTTACTTTGTACCTTCTGGATATCAACCGAATCAAAAGTTGACATAAGTTTAAGTGCTGAAGCGAGATACCTGATCATCGTTTCATCCTTAGCGGTATAGGTGCTCTTGATCTGATTAGAAACAACCTCGGAGTCCGTGAAGAGCTCAAGATGGGGGATTGCTAAGGATTGAGCGAGCCGGAGCCCAGCGAGAACTGCCTCGTATTCCGCTTCATTATTAGTTACCTTAAATTTAAACCGAATGACGTACTTAACTTCAACTCCCTCGGGGCCAATGAGAAGCACCCCAGCACCACTCCCTCGAGCCGTGGAAGCACCATCCACATATAGTTGCCACTTGCGGGGTGGAGATTCAAGGGCAGCAGGGTGATGACTATCGTTATCTGCGAAAGATTCATGATTATCCACTGGGGTCTCGGCCAAAAAATCTGCTAGTGCTTGACCCTTGATAGCTCGGCGTGGAAGAAATTGAATATCATACTCTCCTAGCTCGACAGCCCACTTAGCGAGGCGCCCTGACACCTCGGGCTTGACAAGAATTTGACGAATGGGGTGATTAGTTAGAACCCGGATCTCGCGTCCTTGCAAATAAGGCCGCAAGCGCCGGGCCGCCATGACAAGAGCGAGTACTGTCTTTTCCACCGTGGAGTACCGAGTTTCTGCCCCGTGAAGTACTCGCCTTGCAAAATACACCGGATGTTGCACACCATTGACCTCGCGCACAAGAGCCGCGCTAATGGCTTCTTTGGCGGAGGCTAAATATATGTAAATCGGCTCTTCGGAGAGAGGAACGGACAGAGTGGGCAGTTGCTTAATATGATGCTTTAGAGCCTCAAAAGCTTCGGTGCACTGCGGGATCCACTCAAATAACTTCGCCTGCCGCAAAATTTTGAAGAATGGGAGTTGACGCTCCGCGGCCTTAGACAAAAAACGGTTTAAGGCCGCCAAACCGCCAGTGAGGCGTTGAACGTCTTTTACTGTCCTCGGTGGTTGCAGGTCTAACACATCCCGAAGCTTGGCCGGATTGGCCTGGATGCCGCGCTGCGAAACCATATAACCGAGAAATTTTTCGGAGCCAACACCGAAGGTGCATTTTGCTGGATTGAGACGCAAATTATAACGCCGCAAAGTACTCAACGTTTCAACAATATCTTACACACATGAAGATTGAGAGGTACGTTTTATGACTAGGTCATCAACATAAACCTCAACATTGCGACCAATTTGACCTCGGAAAACGCGTTCTTGAGCCCGAAGGGCATTTTCTTGAAGGCAAAGCATCCAAAGTCAGTGATAAATGCCGTTTTGAGGGCATCCTAACGGTCCATGTGGATTTGATGATATCCCTTGTATAAGTCCAAGAAGCAAAGCGCCGCGTGCCCAGTAATGGCTTCGGCCTTTTGGTCGACAGAGGGCAGAGGATAACAATCCTTTGGATAGTGTTTATTAAGATCGGAAAAATCGACACACATTCACCATGCCCCGCTGGACTTTGTTACCATCACCGGATTAGACAACCAAGAAGGATAATGGACTTCAAACAAGATATCTGCATCTAGGAGTTGTTGTACCTCAATTCGAATGGCCGCGTTTCGCTCCGGAGCGAATTTCCTTTGCTTTTGCTGCATAGGTTTGACATTGGGATCGATGTTCAACTTGTGGGTTATGACATCAGGAGAGACCTCGGGCATGTCCAAGGGAGACCAAGCGAAGACGTCGGAGTACTCCCGCAAGGTCTGAATGATGGCACGATGTAGCCACGACACGTCCACAGCGCCGACGGTTATAGTTTGCTCGGGCTTGGATGGATCAAGCGGCACCTGGACAGTGGTGTCCTCCAGCGATGTACATGAATTAGGTTCGAGAGCCGAGGTTGTTACCTGGAGCTGCTGCTTAGGAGGAACCTTTGTTGCCTTTTTGAGTGCGACGTACATGCACTCCTTAGAAACCCGCTGACTGCCGCGGATAGCCACCTCGCCATGTGATGTAGGGAATTTCAGTGCGAGGTGGTATGTGGAGCATATGGCTCTTGCTGGAGTAAGCCAGTCCCGACCCAAAATCATATTATACGGGGACGGAGAGTTAACCACGTAAAAATCCACAAAAATGGTTTTTATCGCCGGATAAGTTCCAAGAGATGCCGGGAGATTAATAACTCCGTCGGGCTGAACTTCACCCTGGGTGAAGGTCTGTAACGGTCCGGGGGCCGGTCGAAGCTGCTCACGAGGAATCCCCATTTTTTTATAACAGTCGGTGAATATGACACTAATTGCGGCTCCATTGTCTACAAAGACTCGCTTTACTGTAACATTAGCTACAGCCATGTCAATGACGATAGCGTCGGTATGGGGGGTAAGCTCGGGAACGGGGTCTCTATCTGTAAAACTGACAGTTTCAGATTGGTGGAGGCGCTTGTGACGCGGCTCCTCGGGAGGAGGACGGCGTGCCTCTGCCTACAAGGCATTTCGAGAAGCCCCAGTGGGGAGGGCCCCGTAAATCACGTTTATGACATGGGTAGGCAAATTGTCTCCGGGTCCTCCCCGAGGAGGTGGTGGTGGCAAAAAATGGGGCTGTTGACGATTTTCGTGGTCCTGCCGTGCATAGTTGTTTGACCCCGGCCTATTATTCTGCCATTGCGGCCTGTTTTGACGTGAACCACGGTCATTATAGCTTCCACGGTTTTGTGATGAACCCCCATTCTGGCTTGACCGAGGCTTGTCGTCGGTCCGAGCAACGTATTGTCGCAAGAAACCTTTCTTTAGACAATCTTCAATTTCCTTGCCGAGCTCTCGACACTCCTCTGTCTCATGTCCATGATCATGGTGGTATGCGCACCACTTCTCGCGGTTTCGCTTTTCAGCTGGAGCAGTCATCCGCGGACACGGCCGTAGATCGTTCTTGTGAACAGAAAGAATTTCGGCCCGTGATTTTGTAAGCGGGGTGAGTTGTGGAATATCTCCTCGAGATTCTGAACGTCCCCGGTTCAGACGAGAAAAGGCACTGGGTCGCGTACTGGGCCCAACTGGTGCCCTATCGGACTGCCGTTTGCTAGCTTGCTTCTCACGCTTACGACGAGTCTACTCCTCGGCCTTAGCGTATCTGCACACAGTATTAAACAAAGCCCGGGTTGTGACTGGAGGGTTTCGAACCAACTCGGTGTAGAGCGGTCCGGAACGAAGGCCATTCATGAAGGCATTGATGATAACATCATCCGAGCGGCTTCCTACTTTAAGACTCTCCGTTGTAAAGCGGTCAAGAAATTGGGTAATGGTTTCTCCATCCCGTTGTTCCTGTTAGTGAATTCAACTCCTAAACACACAACTAGACAGAATCTGGAATTCGCACAAAGATCAATCTGAAAAACACACACTCAGTTCGGCCAGAGTTGTGACCGAACTCGACTTGCGCAGAACAGGAAATAGAAATGGATCACACACAGCTTTTACGTGGTTCGTTCAAGATGAACTACATCCACGGAGGCAAAGCACACCCCAATCCACTAAGAAATCCAATCAATTACAGAGAATACACTCAAGAAACAAAATGCCCAATTCTGGAACAGATTAGGGCAGAAAACGTTCTCTCTCAAAATACTCTCTCTAATCTAAGAAACAAGGAAATTGCTCGACGTAGTGTTCTTCTCCTTGATGAGAGCTTTACAATGATATAAGAATTGGAGCTCGAATGTAACCGTACAAAAAATTCTAACTGAATCAAGTTGAGCTCAGCTACCGGACAAAAACGACGGTTTTCTTCGTCACAAACTCAGAAACAAACTCGTCACAAATGACGGTTATCCTCAACTGCCACGAACCCGGCTCATTCTGAACAACTTAGCTTCTTGATGCTCAAACCCGGTTCAAACCTCCGGTTCTTCACTTCCTGATCCCGGTTCCACATTCCCAACACACCATATTACAAAGTATAGCTCACTTGATGAGATTGAACACCACCTCACAAATCTCCACCTCAATGAATCAAGTGTGCCTCTTCCTGCCTCACCACTGCCTTTCTGTTTAATACTCTTCATGACATTGCTCAAGCTGCAGCAAGCTCTAACAATGCTCCACTTTGTTCCCAGGTACACCCTTGGTAAGAAAATCAGCAGGGTTATGCAATGTGTGTACCTTCTTCACCTCCACAGAACCAGAATCAATGATATCTCTAGCAAAATGTAACCTAACATCAATGTGTTTTGACCTTTCATGAAATGCTTGGTGTTTCACAAGATGTAAAGCACTTTGATTATCACAGTAGATTGCCACACACTTCTGCTTGATATCCAAATCTCTCAAAATCCCTTTCAGCCAGATTGCCTCTTTGATAGCTTCAGTTAAGGAGATATATTCTGCTTCTGTTGTTGACAGTGCTACAACTGATTGTTGTACACTTCTCCAGCTGATGGCTGTTCCAAATAAGGTAAACACAAATCCAGAAATAGATTTCCTTGTGTCTATATTTGCTGCAAAATCAGAATCAGCAAACCCCTCCAATGCAACAGTACTTCCATCCACTTTCTTTTCAAATTTCAGTGACAAGTTCACTGATCCTTTCAAATACCTCATCACATGTTTCAAAGCTTCCCAATGCTCACCTCCTGGGTTTGACCTGAACCTGCTTACTAAAGACACAGCATAGGCCAAGTCAGGCCTGCTACAAATCATTCCATACATAAGACTTCCAACTCCACTTGCATAAGGGATATTGCTCATATGTATGATTTCCTCTTCAGTCTTTGGGCATTGTTCTTTGGAGAGTTTCTTCTGTAGATTAACTGGAGTGGAGAGAGGTTTGGCTTCATGCATATGAAACCTCTCCAACACCTTCTGTAGATATTGCCTCTGAGATAACCAAAGCACTCCAGCTTCTCTGTTTCTTAGAATGTTCATGCCCAAAATCTTCTTGGCTTCCCCCAGATCTTTCATGTCAAATTCAGTATTAAGTCTATCCTTCAACCATTGTACCCTCTTCTTGTTCCTGCTGGCAATTAGCATATCATCCACATACAATAGAAGGAAGACTTTATCTTGCTTTGAACCTTTGTTGAAGTAAACACAACTATCATAAAGACTTCTTACAAAGCCAACACTGATCATGAAGTCATTGAACCTCTTATTCCACTGTCTTGGACTTTGTTTGAGTCCATATAGTGACTTCTTCAGCAAACAAACTTTGTCTTCTTGTTCAGGAACAACAAAGCCTTCTGGCTGTTTCATATATATCTTCTCATTGAGTTCTCCATGTAAGAATGCTGTCTTTACATCCAGTTGTTGTAATTCCATCTCCTCTTGTGTAACTTTTGATAAAAGCAACCTGATTGAGCAATGCTTTACCACTGGAGAGAAAACTTCATTAAAATCAATTCCTTCTCTTTGTGTAAAGCCCCTAGCCACTAATCTTGCTTTAAACCTCACCTGTTTGGATCCTGCTGTCTCTAGTTTCTTCTTGTATATCCATTTAGAGCTTACAAGTTTTTGACCTTTTGGTTTATCCACCAATATCCAGGTTTCATTCTTTTCCAGGGACTCCATCTCTTCAATCATTGCCTGTATCCAGTGTTCACCTTCTTCACAGTCTAGTGCTTCTTTAAAACTACTAGGCTCTTGTGATTCCAGGTCTTCAGCAACACTCAAGGCATAGTAAACACTCCCTGCTTGACCATAGAAATCAGGTCTGTTGATTGTTCTTCTAGGCCTGTCCCTTCCAATGCTGTATTCTCTGACATTTTGTGAAGGTCCAGTTTGTTCTTCTTCTTCAGATGATGAATCACTATCTTGTAGATTTTCTTGTGGTTGAGGTGTGTGATTATCTTCAGCAGGATGCTCCACCTGAATTGATATCTCTTCTGTCTCTTTAGCACCATCAAATTCTTCCTTAGAGCCTGTAGAAGTGTAAGCCATCACATTTTCATTAAACTTTACATCTCTATTTGTGATTATCTTCTTATTTCCCTTCTCTAAGCACCACAATCTGTAGCCCTTTATTCCATCCGGATATCCAAGAAATACACATCTTAGAGCTCTTGCATCTAGCTTGTCTTGCTTGACATGGACAAAAGCAAGACACCCAAACACCCTTAACCCTTCATAACTTGGTTTCTGTCCACTCCACACCTCTTCAGGTGTTTTGAACCCAATCACTGATGAGGGTGACCTGTTAATGAGATAACATGCTGTAGCAATGGTTTCTCCCCAAAATACCTTTGGCAACCCAGCATCCAACAGCATACACCTCACTCTTTCAAGAAGAGTCCTATTAAGCCTCTCAGCAACTCCATTCTGTTGAGGATTCATTGGAACAGTCCTGTGTCTCTTGATTCCTCTTTCTTCACAGAAGTTTGTAAACTCAGTAGATAGATATTCCAGTCCATTATCAGTCCTAAGGTGCTTCAGCTTCTTCCCTTTGACATTTTCCAGTTGAATCAACCATGTTTTGAACTTATGAAAAGCATCACTCTTATTCTTCATCAACATGATCCACACCTTTCTGCTGTAATCATCAATCAAGGACATGAAATACCTTGCACCACCATGAGACTCTGTCCTTGCAGGACCCCATATGTCAGAGTGAACATAATCTAATGGCTCTTGAGTTGTGTGAACACCCTTTCCATAGGGCAGCTTCTTGGATTTGCCCAAAGCACACTGATCACAGAACTCCAGATCTTGATTTCCCATGTTTCCAATTACTCCACTTCTTGACAGTTTCTTCAACCCTTTCTCTCCTATGTGTCCAAGTCTCTTGTGCCATTTAACAAGCTCAGAACTGCTCAGGACCATATCCACACTCCCAACAACAGGTGAACCAATCAAGATAAACAACCCATTATGCTGTCTACCTTTTATCACCATTTTTCCATGTTTTGTGATATGCAAGAATCCATCTACTGAGCTAAACTGACACCCACTAGTTACTAAAGAACCAAGAGATAGAAGATTTCTTTTAAGGCCAGGAACATATCTTACATTTGAGATGACTCTGACCACACCATCAAACATCCTTATGCTCACTGATCCAACTCCTTTGACCTTGCATGATTGGTCATTTCCCAGGAGAACATTTCCACCATCTTCTCTCTTCAGTTCATCAAACCATGACTGGTGTGGACACATATGAAAGGAACAGCCTGTGTCCAAGACCCATTCCTTTACCATTCTTGATTCAGTAACATTTAATACCTCTGGATGATCTTCTTGATGATCAATGGCAGCAGATTCTGCCCCTTGATTTCCACCTTTCTTATTTCTTTTAGGACAATCCTTCTTCAAGTGACCAGGCTGCTTGCACTTGAAGCATTTCCTCTTCTCAACCCATTCATTTCCCTTCTTTGGATTAGAGTCTCCTGCCTTTGGATCCTTAGCATTCTGTCCCTTTTTGCCTTGCCAAGGTTTCTTGAATTTGACATTCAAACCTTCTCTAGATTGCACCATGCCTTTATCCCCTTGAGTCTGGAAGCATTTAGACCTCAGAGCCTTCACTATTCCATCATAAGATAGCTGCTCATCTCTCCCATACATCAAGGCATCCTTAAAGCTTTCCATGGATTTTGGAAGAATGTTTAACACCATCAATGCCTTGTCATCCTCCTCCAATTTCACATCCAGGTCTTCCAATTCTTCAATCATCTTAATGAACTCATCAAGTTGATCAGAAATTACCTTATCTTTAGTGATCTTGAAGGCCAACATCTTCTGCTTCAAGAACAGCTTGTTGGAAACTGACTTTGATTGATACAGATCTTCCAATCTCCTCCATGCTTCTGAGGAACTCTTGCATCTTGAGACCTCCCTCAACGGTTTATCACCTAAACACAGAAAGATAAGACTTAGGGCCTTCTTATCCACTGATGCAAACTTGGGTTTCTCAGTTTCTTCCCATGAATCCAGAGGTATCAATGCAAGATCAAGGCCATTGTGAACCAATACTGCATTCATCTTGATCTTCCACAGTGTGAAATCATTTCTCCCTGTGAATTTCTCAAAATCCATCTTCATACCAGCCATTCCTTCTCTTCTTCAAGCTGTGAGAGTTGGTTTCCCACAGACGGCGCCACTTGTTAGTGAATTCAACTCCTAAACACACAACTAGACAGAATCTGGAATTCGCACAAAGATCAATCTGAAAAACACACACTCAGTTCGGCCAGAGTTGTGACCGAACTCGACTTGCGCAGAACAGGAAATAGAAATGGATCACACACAGCTTTTACGTGGTTCGTTCAAGATGAACTACATCCACGGAGGCAAGGCACACCCCAATCCACTAAGAAATCCAATCAATTACAGAGAATACACTCAAGAAACAAAATGCCCAATTCTGGAACAGATTAGGGCAGAAAACGTTCTCTCTCAAAATACTCTCTCTAATCTAAGAAACAAGGAAATTGCTCGACGTAGTGTTCTTCTCCTTGATGAGAGCTTTACAATGATATAAGAATTAGAGCTCGAATGTAACCGTACAAAAAATTCTAACTGAATCAAGTTGAGCTCAGCTACCGGACAAAAACGACGGTTTTCTTCGTCACAAACTCAGAAACAAACTCGTGACAAATGACGGTTATCCTCAACTGCCACGAACCCGGCTCATTCTGAACAGCTTAGCTTCTTGATGCTCAAACCCGGTTCAAACCTCCGGTTCTTCACTTCCTGATCCCGGTTCCACATTCCCAACACACCATATTATAAAGTATAGCTCACTTGATGAGATTGAACACCACCTCACAGTTCCATATTCATGAGGTCGGCCAAAGTGGCCATGGGCTTTGTCCGCGTATGAAAACGCGCCCAAAACTGCTCGGCGGGATCACGAAAAGAAGTAACGCTGCACCGTGGTAAAGAGTCAAACCAAAGTCTGGCCTCGTCCTGAAGGTATTCAGGAAACACCTTGCACAGATGGTGAGGAGTGCAGTTGCGATTGAACATAGCGTACTTAAAGGCGTTCAGGAAATTACTCGGATCCCCAGTGCCATTGTATACAGCCACTGGAGGGAGTTTGAAACCATCAGGGAGTGAGGCCGCAAGAATCTCGTCCGAGAATGGGGTGATAATTTCTCCGTTAGCATCAAGGTCCAAGACCTTGTCGAGCTCCGCGGCGAATTGAGCCTGCTCTTGTTCCACAGGATCCAGCACACGAGATGGGTCAAGACGAGGACGCTTCGGAACGTCAACAGGTCGACGGCGAGGTGCACCGTCATATACGTCTCGGGGCCTCGACCCATTAGAGCTACGATTATCCACCGGAGAAATTGTCCTTTGTCTTTGGCGTTCAAGTCTCGCTCGATGAGGGGGATCCTCATCCAAGTCACGCGATGAGTCCCGAGGCGGATTTCTTGCCCGTTCAGTGCCATTGTTGGCACGCTCACTGGAGTGTGCGCGACGGTTATTCCATTCTTGGAACAAAGCAGCGTGTTCCTGAAGGAAGGCCTGCTGCACATGCGACAGCTCGGGAGCTGGCGGGGGATTAACTTGCACTGGGTCCTCAGCAGGAGGATGATTCGGAATATTAGTATGCTCCGCTGGCAGAGTCTGGTGTCGTTGACGGGGCAACGGAATCTGGTCCACAGAAGGATCACGACGGGACCGAGTAGGATTAGTGCACCTACGAGTATTCACCATTGCGACTGTGATGAAAAACTAGGGTTTTCCCACAGACGGCGCCAATTGATAAAGTGTAATCCGGTTATCAAATAAACTCCAAACGTAAAACCCCCTGGTAACGAAAATCAATGCAAGAAACTTAAAGAACACATGATGTACGTGGTTCGATCCGGAGATCTACGTCCACGGGCTTAAAAATATCACCTGCCGAGGTGTTTCTTCACTATCTTTTTTAAAATTACACGCAACCGTTTCAGAACACAAAATGCCCACCCTAACTCTGAGTACAATTCTCCTACTTATACTACTCAACTCAAACCCTAACTAACTCCCTACAATCGCGCCTATTATCGTTGCATGGAGGTTGGGAGAAGATCGTGGGAGAAGATCATGGGGATCTTGTTTCCCCAATACGCCGCAATTGGGCCGCACTATGTTGAGCGCACGTTTCTGGGCCGGTTGTTGGGCTTATCCTCCTGGGCTCAGTTGCTCGGGTCGGGTTGATCTGGTCCGGGGTGTCAATCCGACCCGACGTTACTGGGCCATACCTATCAGATCAACCCGACCCGAGCAACTGAGCCCAGGAGGATAAGCCCAACAACCGGCCCAGAAACGTGCGCTCAACATAGTGCGGCCCAATTGCGGCGTATTAGGGAAACAAGATCCCCATGATCTTCTCCCACGATCTTCTCCCAACCTCCATGCAACGATAATAGGCGCGATTGTAGGGAGTTAGTTAGGGTTTGAGTTGAGTAGTATAAGTAGGAGAATTGTACTCAGAGTTAGGGTTGGCATTTTGTGTTCTGAAACGGTTGCGTGTAATTTTAAAAGAGATAGTGAAGAAACACCTCGGCAGGTGATATTTTTAAGCCCGTGGACGTAGATCTCCGGATCGAACCACGTACATCCTGTGTTCTTTAAGTTTCTTGCATTGATTTTCGTTACCAAGGGGTTTTACGTTTGGAGTTTATTTGATAACCGGATTACGCTTTATCAGGAAACATAAAAAATTCACTTAATTTGCCACCCGGATCTTCCATCATGAATGGTATGATCCATGATGGTAAGAAGCCAACACAAGAAGAGATAGTGCAGTAATAGTTCGCCAAATATAATGAAAAACTAACTCAACTGAAAAGAAAGATGGACGGTAAATTTATTTAGCTAAATTAGAACATGACTGGTCAGGGAGCAGACAGAAAGCGACTTGAGAGTAGTATTACTGAAATTTCTACCAATATGAGTCAGCCGAGAAAGATTATTGGAGCCCAGCATAAGCAGGGGCAATTCCCGAGTGACATAATGGTGAATCCGAGAGAGCAGTGCCAAGCGATTTATTTAAGAAGTGGCACTGAGTATGAGGGTCCGAAGCTTCCAGCTACTAAAGAAAAGGTAGTGGAGAAGGAGCAGTTGGAAGAAGAAAGGGGGATGCAAGGAAATCAAAGAAGCAAAAAGATGCCTTGAAACCGAGCGAGGGGCTAGACATCAAAGCCAACATACCAAAATATGTCCCTCCGATTCCATTCCCACAGGTCCTAAAGAAGAAGAAGGTATATGAGCAGTTCGCAAAATCGTTGGATGTGCTGAAGAGAATCCAAATCAACATCCCTTTTGTTGATACACTACAACAGATTCCTAATTATACGAAGTTCTTGAAAGAGGTAATTGCAAAGAAGAGAAAGTTGGAAGAGTATGAGACGGTGAATCTAACAGAAGAATGCAGCGCGGTGATCCAAAGGAAGCTACCATTAAAGCGCAAAGATCCAGGTAGTTTTACTCTTGAATGCACAATAGGAGCTAGTATCAACTTAATGCCTTTGTCTATATTTGAAATATTGGGAATAGGCACTATGAAATCCACTACAATCGCCTTGTAAATGGTTGATCGCTTTATGAGTTGGCCAAGGGGTATTGTGGAGGATGTTTTATTAAAAGTTGGTAAATTCATAATCCCTACTGATTTTGTAGTCCTAGATAAGATAGAAGACAAGGAAGTCCCCTTGATCTTCGGTCGCCCGTTTTTAGCAATGGGTAAAGCTCTAACAGATGACCAAAATGGGGAACTAACTTTAAGGGTAGATGAAGAGAAGGTCACTTTTTCTATATATAAAGCTCTACAGCAAAACGATAGTGAGGAAGTAAATCAATTGAAACATGTAGCTCTATACAGTCTTTAGATGCCACATTGTATAAACACTTAATCTCACCTAGTGATTGTGATCCCCCTTGAAGTTTGCCTTGCTGATTCTATATTTAATTTTGATGACCATGACTCTACTAACCTTGATCTTGTGGAAATTTGTAGTGCTCTTGATGCTTTGGAGGAAGCTCCAAAAGGAAGCTCAACCCAAGAGGACATAATTAAGAAAGTTATTGAGGAAGTACCAAAAGGGGGAGATGGATGCCTAGATCTTAAGTCATTACCAGATCATCTACGGTATGAATTCCTTGATCATGAAAAAAGATATCTGGTAATAATTTCTTCCTCTTTACAAGGTCTTAAACTAAAAAATTACTGCGAGTTTAGAGAAGGTATAAATCTGCGATATGCATCCACAAAATCCTAATACAGGATAAGTATAAACCCTCAGTTCAAAATTAAAATTCTGTCGCGGCCGTGTAAAATAGACCTCGTTGTCATGACCAGCTTAACCCTTCTCCCGAAGCGACTAACTCATAGATTGATTAGAAAATTTAATCTCTAGAGTTAATTGATCCTAAACACTCCAAACAACCCCTTAACCTCTGCCTACACGATCACAGACAATCACGCTATATGTTGTACGTCTATTAACAACTCCCTTCTCTCGAAGCGAAATTGTTAAATGATTAAACTAAGCTTAATTGATCAAATTATGCTCAGTTATAAAATAAGAACAAACACATAGATAAATAACCAAAAATTGGAGTCCATAAATTAAACGATCAGTTCAACATTGTTGTAAAACCCTACTCCTAATCCTAAGACACCAGTAGTTTAGCTACTCATGCCTACTACTAAATCAAAATAAGAATTCAATGAGCACATTGTCAAGAAAGTGAAAGTAAACAAATAATAATTAAACCCGAGTATTCGGCTCTTCGATCTTCGTATTGCTCGCTCTCACGCCTTCAACTCCAGTGTAAAAGTATGAGAATGAGTTGATGTAATGTCTGATCATCTTAAAAATCGATCTTCTACGTCTTTTTTATAGGCTTCTGGATGAATCTTAGGGAGCTTAGGCTTCGTCTCCCACTTGGAACAGGAAACTCATAAGAAACGGCTTTTTGTCGCGACCCCACACCATGCTTCTCGCGGTCGCGACGTTTTAAACTCAAAACTGCCTTAAAATAAAACCTTTTATCGCAGCCGTGCAATAACCCTGTCGCGATCACGATACTTAGACAGTGTCAATTTCACTTCCTAGCCACTTTTCGTCACGGTCGCGCATCTTCCTGTGTCACAGTCGTGACGGTTCACCACCGGTTTATCTCCAGACCAGTTTGGACCGGTTCGAACTAGTTTTGACCGGTTTTTCCTTCTCTTTGACTTGTTCTTTCATTTGATAGTCGTAAAATACAACTTTTAACCTTGAAATACTCAAAATACCTTCAAAACAAGTCAAACACGTTAAATGGTCCAAGTATAACAAATCTACACAACTCTCGTCCAATTATGCATGTAAATCCTATCAAATATAATCCTAAATTGATCTAAATACATGCATAATTAATGTGTATCAAAACTCCCCAAACTTAAACTGTTGTTCGGGACGAACAACAAAACAAAAGACCCAAAGAATACAAGTGATTATGCCATGGTTTAGGGCGATTAGATGATGAATTCAGTTTCAAACTGATTTTTCTTCAAAAAGTTGGGCAACATAATACAAGTGAGCATATGTGATGATGCAAAAATCAAACTTTCGAGACTTTGAACTTTCGAATTATTCAATCCTCACCGGGTAGGTGTTTCTCTCATCTCTCAAGTGTTTAGGTTAAAACATATGTTTGCTCAAATTGAACTACATGCAAAGCCTACCATATGCTTGTCAATCGTCTAAACTAGACCTCTTACTCGATATGTGTGACAAAGGATAAAAAAGGTCTTTCTTTTTGGTTGTAATGTGGGCTTAAGGTAAGGTGTGATACATTTGGATAAAAAGTGACTACTTTTGGACCAATTAAGTTATCATAACCCGACTACCCCTCAATAAAATCACTCAATCCCACTCTTCAAAATTCAGCAAATCACCCAGCAAAGTGTCTTCTTCACCTTCAAAAGTCGTTACAACTTAAGTGTTTTTCTTTTATGTGGGTACCACATCTTGGGACTACCAGACTTTTCTATTCAAATCAATCAATTAAACACTTTATTTCCTAGTCTCTCCTCAAAAGTACTAAACAACTTATATTCAACAAACTTTTTCTTCGTTTTCTTTTCTCTTTTTTTTTTTCTTTTCAAACTAGAAGAGGCTATTCTTCTCGTCTTTTCACCTATCATTTTGTTCTTCCCTCCATGTTTTTAAATATCCACTAGTTTTTCCTTTTTCTTCCCAATTTTATTTTTATCCAATTACCTTCCAATCCTCCCCCTCCCCCCTTACTTGATTAATCCAGTTAAGGTCAAAGGCTTAAATTGAAATGTTTTTGGCTTGTAATGTATGGCTATGAAATAATAGGCTATTAAGCTCAAATGGGCTAACAAGGGATAAATTTTGAACTTTTGGTATAAGGGTAACTTTTCAAGGCTAAAACAAGAACTGCCTAAGATCATTTATTAAGTCACAACACATGCTTGACACATTCATAGCAAAGACTCAAGGCAAGTTCTAGAGACTAATACACATATCCAATCAAAATTCACACTGAAAAAAATCATATTACTCCAAAAATAGGAGTACAATAGGCTCAAATTCTCACAAAGTTAATTTTTAATCAAATATTCTAAGTTCTAGCTCAAATTTGTCTCAAATTACCTCTCATGCTCTACTATGTGCCAATTTAGCAACAATTTTCAAAATCTTTTCATCATCCATCTTTCCCTATTTTTTTTCTTTTTCCAAATCACTTTTTAACGAACCAAAACTCGGGTTTTTTTTTTCTTTTTCTTATAGACTGCAACTAATAATTAAAAACATAGAACCTAAAACTAAACTACAAAAACACTTAAAAAAAAACTAAACTAAAGACCACTACGACCCAACATGATAAATTACTAACACAAACGGGCTCACAGACCCAACAACTCCAATAAAACAATAAATGGGCTCACAGATCCGATACCCAAATTAAAGTAACTAAAACAGGCAAGATAGTGGGCACAAAGACCCAACAATCAACCCAAAACATGAAACAAACAAAAGAAAATAGCAAACAAACAAGCAACAAGGAACTCAAAGGTAAAAACAACAAATAAAAATAAAAAGCAGCCAAGACGTCCCGCGGTACACCCTCTCCCCCAAACTTGGCTGAAAGCCAGTGTTTGGAGGAAAAGAGTTGTACGCTTTGGAGCTAACTTACAATCATTGTGGCGGTGGTGGGGGTTGAAAACCATGTTGGCTCCAAAATTGGGCCAAGGCATCCCAGTGAAGGTCCTGTTGTTGCCTTCACATGCGTTCCTCGTTGCTTTGGTCGAGGAGGGTATTCAGCTCGCTGATCATGCAACTTTGTGCTGATGGTTTGCATTGCCCCTTAAACCTCTGTTTGGTGTCTCTCCATATGGGTGCCAATCGATTGCACCTCTTAGTGATAAAGTTGAACATCATCCCGGAGAGATGCTATGAGTCCTTTCACGTCCTCAGCCAGCTCGGACACGGATGTAACTACTGTCGCTGACCTCTTCTTCCTAGACGGTCTAGGAGCTCTACTGCTGCCTTCGGCTACTTGCCTTGATCGAAAGACATCGGAGTCCGGCATTTGGGATACCTCAAGGTGGTCCTCAATAGATAAGGCCAATTTGTCCGTATCAGTGATGCTCATAATGGTTGCTCCTATCTCGAAGGAGAGTCGAATGTAGGGTCCCACATTTTGGTAAACATACGAGACCTTCCCGTCTTCTCCCATCACCACCACTTGCATAGTCTCTAGCAACTCCAATGTGAATTGGACCTCACCCTTAACCGGTATCAAATCATCCAACTCAATATCATCAAAAGAGGCGGCTATAGGCGTGCTCAATCCTTCAATCCTGTGTTGTCTTTCTGCTTCCGGATTACATTCTCGAAACGCTCCATCAATAGCTTAGCAATATCAACTTTATGCCTATGAAGCATATTCCAGATCATCTGCAACTCCGCATATCTCATCACCCCTGTTTCTCTTCGTGCAAACAAGGTGTGGGCCAACATCTTCTGGATGTACCGGATCACAGTATTGCGAATCCACAAAGCTTTAGCAGCATTAGCAACATACCTTTGGGGTTCTACAAGAGGTAGAGCGGCTGTCGATATACCCCAAAACTCTTGAACATTAAAAAGCTCTGGTGGGTCTTGTTTGGTAGCCTTAGGGAAGCCATATATCTGATCCAGCTGGGCATAGGTAAGTGAATGTTGTTTGCCCATCAGCTGGAATGTGATGCCGTCTGGTCGGCGAGAATGCAATGCACTTGCCACAGTGATGGAAAATGTACTCAGAAACTCTAGTGTGAGTCTCTTGTAGGTACGCTATGCTTGCATGAATTTGAGCAAGCGCCCCTGGACTAGTAGGGCTCTAACATTATCATGGATTCCCATCGGCCAAGTCAGTTCATCTTTGCTAAACCTTGTTGCCACAACCGGGCGGTGGCAAAGCTGATCAAACCGAGCCTTGTGCTCGTCCCTCTCTAGTGTGAACCCATACAAAGTTTGGCTATCATTTGGATTCTACGCTGCCGGTTCTTCAACCATGGGTTGCTTGCCTTTGCTACGGCTAGAGCTTTCCTTTTTAGGAGCCATCTTAGTGAACCTACACATAAAACACAACTCTAACTTCAACAACTAATGATGTTATATAAATCATGAACTACTTAGACAACTAACTATCATTCCTTTAACAAAATATGCGATCAAAACGCATTTACAATTAAGCTCAAAGATTTAAGATTGTAAAGATTAGTTCAATCATCTTTGCTCAACATAAGCACCACTTAAGCAACATGTAGCATTGTTAACTCAACTTTTACTCCCTAGAGTATGCATATAGTCAAATGTGATCAAACTATTGTGTAAGACGACTCATATGAACATCTAACAAGTAATATGAAAGTCATTCATCATCTTATTACACACATAAAACCTAAGAAGATCATAAAACCAAGTTAAAGCTACATTCAACTTGCGCACATAACTTGTTTGATGAAATTCCTTAGTGAACAAATCACGTTAAATTTCATATTGTTCCTATTCAACCAATCCAAACACCATCAACAACATAATTTCAGCTCTGTGGAACACCAATACTATCTACATTATACGACCCAAATGATTTCATCAACTAATATGCACTACAAGTGCCAATGACATGCAACTATGAACCAATACTTCTTCAAACTCGAAAAATCAACTAGCTTCGATGATAAATAAGCATAATAAATAGATTAGAGAAAATAAAAGCTTAGGTTAGCTTCATTTACATAGAAATTTAGTCAAAAAATCGAACTTGGACGTGCCCTAGGTTCGGCTAAACGGGTCGAGCAATCTGAAATTCGTGGTGCAAGAGATGAATCTTTGTGTGTGCTTGTGCTTGTGATTGTTGTTGTATGATTGTATGGTGTGTGAACAAGAATTTTAATGTGTGTGAGTGCGTGTGTTATTCATGTGTGCAAGAGAGAAAAGAGGGAAAGCGAAGAAAAATCTGGTCTGTCGCGATTTTAATCCTGATTATAAGTGTCGCTGCCGCGCGATTTGAGTTCGCGGTCGCGACAATTTAATCTTAAATTTGAGCTTTCTAGCCCCCTTTTGTCACGGCCGTGAGAAGGGTCGCTCACGGTCGTGATACGTCTACAGCTTCGAACTCATTAATGGGGTCATTTTTGTCGTGGCCGCAAGGAAGGTCCCTCACGGTCGCGTTGCTTCAACAGTTTATTTTCTTAATTACGACGTTTTTTTTTTAGCGGCTGCAAGATGTGTGCCTCGCGGTCGTGACTCCTCTGCTTTACCCCAGCTCGATTTTCTCCGCCTTTCGACCCCCGTTTCTTACTACGCTCGTCCATATTGGTTTCTAAGAACATTAAAAACACTAAAACACACGTAAAAATAGTAAACATCGGGTTTCCTCCCGACAAGCGCTAAATTTTACGTCTTCAGCCCGACGACCCTCTTGATTTCTTTATTATCCAAAGCCCAACTAGCTATCTTTACTTGATCTCTGATTAGTTACGACTCTATTTAGCAACTATGGACTCTTCATAGCAGTATAAACGACACAACATTTGTCCTTTTCTTTTAGGCTCGTCCTATTATAAATGGGGAATGTGACTACTTTATTTTGAATACGAAATGTCAACTTCCCTTTAGGCATGTCTATCAAAGCTTGACATGTTGCCAAGAATGGTCAACCTAAAATGAAAGGGACATTCATGTTCCTTTGCATGTCAACAATTAGAAAATCGCTAGGGAATTCAAAATTTTCATATTTGATAGGATTTACATGCATATTTGGTCGAAATTTGTGTAGATTTGTTAAATTTGGACCTTTTGACATGTTTGACTTGATTTGAAGGTATTTTGAGTATTTCAAGGTTAAAATTCGTATTTTACGACTATCGGACGAAAGAACAAGTGAAACAGAAGGAAAAACTGGTTCTAACCAATCCGAACTGGTCTGGAGATGAACCGGTGGTGAACTGTCGCGCTGCGATACAGGAAGGCACTCGGCCGTGATGAAAAGTGGCTAGGAAGTGAAATTTCACTATTTAAGTATCGCGATCGCAATAATTTTGTGAATCCTATTGTACCTGCATCGAAAATTGATCGATAAATAGGTAAGCGGAAATCTCAATGAAATCTTACCTAATATAATAAAAAAATCGTCCAAGAATAGTAACTTGGACATTTTCAAACAAAACACCTTGCTAATTCTGGTATAGCTTTCAATTTAATTATTGTCTCTGTCCAATAATGAAAATGTTTAAAACTATATAAGTAATTATTTGTTTATTAATTTGATGAAGGTACAACTCTCCAAATATCATTGGTTCTCACTTACACAATTTATTTTATTTTTTAATTTGATATATTCAAGCATATGTAAATAATTTGTAAAATGAAAAGAATTAATTTTTTTCTTAGAATAATAAAACGAGATATTGATTTTTAGACCTACCTCTAATTTTGGGATATTGTTTTTCTAAAATGGGACTATTATTATGAAACCGGGTAAGTATTATTTTTCGACAAAAATCATCTACAATTTTTTATATGTTATCGTGTTTATAATTATATAAATAAACTATGAGCATATAAAATTAATAAATTTTATTATATACTGATTTCTATTTTCACTGTATATTTTGTCATAATACTAAACAATTCTTTCATTTTGATAAAATATTCTATCTTATTCGTAAATTGTGCATCACACGGGGCCTCTTTTTAATAAACATCAAAACTCAATCATAGCTACTTAAATGATTGTCATAATACTACACTTGATATCAGTTTTCGATACAACTGTCAAAATGGTCGGGCCAGGACAGCCCAGCCCAGTCGGGCCAGCAGATAAAGCGAGTCGGGCCGGACCAGATTTTTTCGGGCAAGATTTTTTCGGGCCTAACTCTGCCCATCCTTGGGCCATCGGGTTATCGGGCCAGTTTCGGCCCGCTGCATTTTATGCATTTTCTCTAAAAAAGATTGTTCAATACATAATTCCAACACACAAATTAAAATTATTAAAAATTCAAATATGCTTATATAATAAAGAAATAAGACGAGTATTAACTATAATGAAAATAATTTTATAGACAAGCAATCACTTTCTTTCGATTTTTTAATTACTTGAAAGAAAAAATAAAGGATCCCTCTGTCGTGGATTAGGAAACATATGAGACAATTAATTGGAGGAAAAAATAAAAAAAATTCCATCTAAAAATTAATTTGAGGAAAAAAAATAAGAGAAAAAATAAAGTCGGGCCATTTGGCCCATCGGGCTGCTCGGGTCGGGCCAAGTAGGCCTAATTTTTTTTCGGGCCAAAGAGACTCGGGCCAGACTTATTTTGACAGCTCTAGTTGCCGATCCCTGTAGGATTGACCTTGTACTTGTCCGATTACTGTAGTAGCTCTGGAGTGCTGCCCAAGGTAATCGACATGAAAGATATGGACCAGATTAGGATATATGGGCTTTAGTTGATTAATAAGTTAGAGTAATTAATTAATTAAAGCTGAGAACACAAAGAACACGAAGAATTCAGTAAATGATTTCCTAGCAATCACTTATTGAATAATTTTACCAAAAATTGTTCCTGCATTGGAATACCGAAAATTTTTCATGCATCAGACATATATCATACACGTGGATCCTGAAATAGTGTATCCAGTTGCAAGAAACAGTCCGATCCAGTTGCAAGCAACTAATTACGCAACAAGTAAGTGTCCTAAATATTGCGTAATCAAAACGCAATCGATTAAATCAATTGTAAATCTTGATCTGTATTTGTGATTGTTTATTCCATTGGTATATTAGATGGGATCAATAATTCTAACAATGTTATTAGAGCCCGGGGCTCGATTTTTAATTAATTTAAAATTAAATTAATTGTGGATAAATTCTACAATTTTGTTAGAAATTATTTTGCTATATATATATATATTTTTTTTTTAGAACTGTTGCAAATAATTTCAAAACAAAACTGGAAACATGTGCTGGAAAGCAACGATTGGCATGTTAGTGCGCTGTCCACTCCGACAAGTCCATCTCGTCTCTCTGAATTGTACATCGTTTTCAACGAAGAGCTTGCGGCTGCCACTGTTGTCGGCGGCAGAAGCAGCGGCGTATTAACTGAATCTATTTTTTATGTTAGACAGGAGTAGAAACTAAATCTGTCCCCGTCTTTGAGATCATTGGGAGTGGGATGCTGCCGCTGCTGCTGCTGCGGCGGCGGCGGCGGCTACAAGATCAAACTTGTTGCTACTGTTGGCGATGGCGGCGGCGGCTCTGCTGCCGCTGCGCGAGTTAACAACGAAGGCGATGGCAGCGGCGGCGGCAATGGCCCTGTTCTTGCTGCGCATTGGCGGCAGCGACAGTGGCCTGCTACTACGCGCGATGTTTTGTCGGCGACAGCGGCGGCGGCAGCGGCGGCGGCTGCGCGACTGTTGATGTCCAGCCCAAACCCTAAAACCCTTTAGGGTTTGGGCTGGATTAGTTTTGAAATTGGGCTGGGCTTTGGGCTTAGGCTTGGTTGCTGGGCCGGATAATTTGATTTCTGGATTGGGCCGGTTATGTAAAATGGGCCTGCTGTTATTTTAATAAAATTAGCGTGCTAATTTAACCAATTTTTTTTTGAAGTGAGTGATTTTAGGGTTCAGGCTACTGAAGAGGACACCCTCTCTCAAACCTCTTAAAAAGCAAAAACCTTGGTTTCGCCTCCAAGGGCCGGCGGCAAATGTTCGTTATTTTTCGCTTTTCTTTAGCATTTTCCTCAGTTCTGTTGATTTATTACCCTGTCTTTTTGTCTAGTTCTTAGGCTTATCATTTCATTTATTTCGTGAGAACTTTTTGTTTCTGCTAGTGTGGTCTTCTTTGTATGATTCCGGACCTTTGTTATTCTCCGTCATATCTCGCCGGATTCCGCTTCTTGGATTTGAAGGTCCTGTTCTGCGATTTTTCTCGCATCTGAAACTGATTCAAGTCGCGATCTACAGTTCAAGCTAGGAACTTCGTCTCGGTGGCTCATCTCGCGACCTGAACAGGAGTTATACATGACGGCGTCTGAGTTCTGTCCGTCATTGCTGGTGGCGCTGTCAATCTCAGATTTACTCACGGTCGCGACTTTGTCGGCGACTGTGGATCTGAAAGCTTTTTGTCGACTGGGACTCCATCGAGTTACATCTTTTGGCCTCCATGAAGTTGTAATGGGGTGCTGCGACCCGGTGAACCAGATCCGGTTTCTCTCTCAAGAGTGGATCTGTTGATGGTATTTTCGCACCTCCCTGGTCGGAGATCATACACACAAGTTTTTTGCAGCTCTGTTCACTCCATGGCGGCTTCCCTGAGTCGGCCGCCCGTCTTCTCCCTGATCTAATCCACTGAGTCAACTGCTCCCGCTGAGCCGACTCACCCCTTTGTTTGTAACCGCGTCTCTAGCGGCGCATGCATTAGGGATTCCTTTGCCTTACCCGACCCGATTCATGGGTCCTGGAGCGACCCGATCCCCTTCGTGATTTAGTGAATGGGACCGACCGAGCCGGTTTAGACCCTGATTTCTCAGCCGCGTCTTCTTCCCATAGCTACTTACGCAGTCCAGGTTCCATTGTTGTTAATCTTTCTGCAGGCCTATGTGCCATGTCGTTTTCATTTGAATTCTATTTGATAAAGCATTTGAGTGTTGGACCTTCATTGAGTTACTGTTTCTGATTAATGGTATGTGTAACATTTATTTGGACGGTTTGTTGTTGCTCATGGCCATGGTATTATCGTTGACCAGCTGACGATTGATTCTAGGTTGGTGTTCTTCGAAGCTTTGCAGCTGATTTTTTGAATATATTATAATGGAATGCAATCTTCTCACATTTGAATTAATATTTTGTTTAAACTTCAATTGATACTAGCGTACGGCATTTGGGGTGATTGGTGATTATTTTGGGGGGCGAACAGTCAACATTTTCATCACCAGTGTTATCGCTTTGTTATTATGAAGGCATTGTGCTTGTCCATGCCTTTCACAGGAATTAGAGGGAATTTAAGGCAGCGTGCTTGTCCATGCCTTATTTTCAGCGGCTACAACTTGGTTGCATTGTTCAGATATTCTTCATTTTTGGTTTGGATAGCAAGACCGTGGGTTCTGGAAGCTTATTTTGGGTTATTTTGCCGGTCTTGTTTGGACATTGGTGCTGGGACATTAGTTTTTGGTGAGAATTGTTCTCGTTTTAGAATTTGTCGTCGGGTCGTACTCATAGATTACTCTGAGCTAAGGCACTGAAATCATCAAAGGAATTTTTGGATTCACACTGATGTAAGGAGCGTTGCTAATCCCCCACGCTCGGGTTTCGTGACATAGAGCAACATGTTTGGGAGCTCGACTTTTGTAGTTTGTTCGACGACAGCTCTAAACCGGTTCTCGCCAATCGATCCGGCCAGTTCCAGTTTTCTTTGCACTAAATTGGCTTTGTCTTGTAATTGCTTTATTTTCATTAGCTAATTTTCGTTAGTTTCTTTTTTTTTTTTTTTTTTTTTCTGGATACCTTTATCTGTCAGTTTGTGGCATGAAAAGATTTTTCGTTTGGCTTTTGTGAGCGACCGTCCTGTGGTCTCCACATTTCTCATTCCTTTGTTTTCTTTTCTTCATTTATAATATTACCTATTTAGCTGGGGAACTTTTCCTTTGTTTTCTTTTCTTTATTTATAATATTACCTATTTAGCTGGGGTCCTTTAGTTTTAATTTGGGCTAGGCCATTTTAGAATTAGATGGAAAATTTAATACTGAGCTGAATTTTGAATAGTGGGCTATATAAAAAGAAAATCAGATTTTTAGAATTAAAAAAATAAAATTATTAATCAGATTAATATATTTTAATTTGAAAATGTATATTTATAGTGATTTAAAATTAATATACAGTTTTAATCCACAATTAATTGAAGAATAAAATTTTAATTGGATTAATGTATTTTTTTTCGTTGAGCTTTATTTGATTTCCAATGTGATAAACTAATATTTGATTTTGTGCTTATACAATTTAATTATAGTAATTAATGACCGCTTGATTGCTTGGGTAGACAGCGCCCAATGTATGTAGTCTGTGACATTATGTATGGATAGGGGCCGCCCAATATGTGTGGTCCACATTTCTTATTCCCGAGTAGACATCACCCAGTAATTGTGTTTTAATTTAATATTAGATATTAAATTTTAACAATTAGTATCACATATCTTTCCCCATTAGAAACCAAGTCTTATTTGGAAACAAAATGCATCGTCCATCATAATTGGTTGAGATTCCTAATCTTTTCGACCACGAGTTTTACACAAAAAATGTTTACTCTAAAATTACAAGGTTTGGGCTCATAGATAGATGCATGGTTGAAATCGTGTGATGGAATTGACTTGCTTAAATTATTTTGAAATGCCAAAGCGACCAAAATAGTTTGAGGATGCATATTAATTGGATTAATAAAGCAAGAGTTGCAAATTGTTATTGCAATTGGTTTGGAGGCCAACTACGTGATATTATTGTGGTCATCAGCGAAAGCAGAGGCTACACTAATATAGATTTGGATCTTGGACCACTAAGATTTATAATTATTATAAATCCGTATTTTATGTTTGTGACGCAAAATATGTTAAAATTAATGGGAGCTAATCATTATAATAAACCCTTGTTTTGATTAGTGATACGAATGTGATCTTTGTTTACTTTGTTCTAATTTACTTTCCCATTTATTATTTTTCTTCAGATAAAATGTCGATTTTGGCTTATAAATAATTGATGGAAAAAACAAGTTGATTGAATCTAACATTACAGATTGGCTCCATTGCTTGCGCTTGGTTCTAAGGCAAGATAAGGTTGAGTAATTCTCGGACATACCGATCAGTGCTATCCCCAACAAAACTTCTCCTGAGTATGCTAAGTTAACGCAGATGCTCACAAGAAGCATGTTGAGGATGCCCTATCGGCTCAGTGTATTATGTTGTCCTCTATGAGTATTCAACTAGATAGGCAACATGAACACATTTTCTCTTATGAGATGCTAAAACACTTGGAGAGTCTGTGCACTTCAGAAGCTTAGAATATGGAGTATGAGATACTCAGTGATCTCTTCAAGTGGGGGCCAGGTTTCTAAACATGTACTGAAGATGATCAGATTAATTTAGAGGTTGGCATCAATTGGAACGTTGCTACCCTCAAGTGTCTCAACTAATCTGATCCTGCAGCCACTTTCTAATTCATTTGAAAACTTCATAGTGAACTTCAACATGAACAACACAAAGGTGACTTTGCCAAAGCTTCACAAAATGTTTAAGACCTATGAATTGTTTATTTCTAAAAGTAAATATGTTCTCATGGTGAGCTCTTCTGCGAAATCTTTCAAAAGGAAGAATAAGCAGGAGCAGAAGAATAGAAATGCCAAATATTATCAAAATAATATTTTATTTGAAAAATTATCTACTTTTTTCTAGAAGATTAATTTCTTTTATTTTAATTTTGTCCTATTATAATAATTTTGGTGAATCATTTTGTTTTACAGAAATTCGAAAAAAAAATGGGTCGATTTATTAAAGTTACAATTTACAGTCAAAAGTTTAGATATAATAGTTAAAATGATTTGAGGACTGAATTTGTGTCTCTTTTGTGAAAAGAAAAATGATGTTACAAATATAATAGATTGATTATTTTTTTTCTTTAAATACGTCACAATATTATATATTTTAGCACCATTGATTAATGAACTAATACCATTGCGCAATCTCATGATAATATTACTAAATACGAAATATAATATATGTGACTTCTGGCATTGCGTTGCCTTATACGAATATGTAATTGCATTAGTACTCCATCCGTCCCGCTTAAAGCTGCTTACTTGCCTTTTTGGTCCGTCCCAACTAAAGTTGTCACCCCAAAAAAGGAAACTAATCCCACAATCATCACCCTCAAAATCTCAACCCCCAATCTCAACCGTTAAAAAAGTCAAAGAACTGTTTTTTCTTAACATCCGTGCCCGGTCAAAGTGGCAACTTTAACCAGGACGGAGGGAGTATATTATTTAAATATAAAAAATATACAATTATCGCATAACCAGTGTCATGCAATATATTATATACTCCACACGTCCCGCCTAATTTTGCATATTTTCTCTTTTGGCCCGTCCCGCATAATTTTGCACACCCCTAAAAAAGAAATTTCTCTCACAATCTTCTCCCTCAATCTCCACCTTTGAAAAATTCAACTAAAAAACAAAAATAACTTTTTCTTAATATACGTGTCTGGTCAACCGTGTAAAGTTAGGCAGGATGGAGGTAGTGTCAATTTTTTATCTATTATAATACATTTCGTACACGTCACATCTCTAATATATTTTATTCATTACTTATTTTAATTTTCATTATTATACATATTAATTTTTATATTTTAATAATAATTTAATAAAAAAATTCTAACCCGTGCATCGCACGGGTGGAAAACTAGTGTTGCTAATTAGCTTTAATTTAGCGGGAATTTATAGTTTGTATTCTTAGAAGATTTTCAATTGAGATATTTGTTACTTTGATCACATTCTATGTAATTTGATTTTGGGTTATATGCATTTATTAGAATAATACTTTTAATTGTTTGTCATTATTCTTATATCTGTTCCCGTGAATCATTCCTGTCATTTATGGTGTGAGACATAAATGATATAGCATGATTCTAAAATAACCATAACCGATGGTCATCAAGAATGAGATATTGATGATATGCGATAGGTTAGCATGTGAACTGCATCACATTCTTACGGAGTGTAGTGGGTCTAACGACTACGCGATATTAGACATTCGTGATGGGTACATGAATACATTAGACAGTATTGGTATACCCTACTATTAAACCGTTTATTGAATGTCTGTTGTTTCTTAGTGCGTAGAGTATGTAATGATCCTTTGACCTAGGTCAATACTCATTTTGTTTGTTAAAATGATGTACTTTGAACAAGTACAAAACTTGACTCCCAAGGAGGACAAGACATGTCTGTGTTAGCAAATGAAAATGGTAGTTGAGCCAAGATTGAGATTCATTTCTCGATTGAAATTCGAGAGAACACTCATATTTCTCTATATTATTTGACAATAAAGTCATTGACCAATGCAAAAGATATATTCAATTAATGTAATTGAATATGATCGAATGTGTCATATAATAAAGATGAGAAAAGTGATTGAGCTATTTGGATAGACACATGACAGATCCTAGGCTCAATTGGGTGGTTCGTGAATGAAAGGATATTACATACACTCCATATACAGGTTGTTTATCGGATCAACGTAAACATCATATATATTTCGAGTTCGTTGCACAACGCATTCTAGGAGTTTTGTGCAAAATTTAATAAGATTATCGTCGATAATGAGGGCCTAAAGGATCACACTTTATGTGTATAGTTGTTCTGGTCAAGGGTACAAGGTTAGTACTTCGAATTATATATAATGCTACTCCAAGTGGGAGATTGATATATATAGACTAGATTAGGATATATGGGCTTTAGTTAATTGATAAGTTAGACTAATTAATTAATTAAAGCTAACTTTGGTAATAGGACCATATACCTAGGATTATATGGAACTATATAAATGCATTCTCCATGGTAGAGAATAACCAGTCTTTGTCAGAAAGAAACGCAGAATACGTAGATTCAGTACGTGATTTCCTAGTAATCACTTATTGAATAATTGTACCGGAAATTGTTCCAACATTAGACAGAGAACATACACGTGGATACCTGCAGTAGTGAATGTAGTTGCGGATACCTGCAGTAGTGGATGCAGTTGCAAGAAACAGTCCGGTTAATTAAGCAACAAGTTTTCTAGCTATTGCGTAATCAAAGCTCAATCGATTAAATCAATTGTAAATTTAGATGTGTATTCTTGATTGTTTATTCCGCTTCTGACACAACAAATTTGCGAGGATCAAGCATTATTGAAATTTCAACTAAATATCAACTTTTGCTTTCTTGTTTTCATTTTAAAAAATCATAAAAAGAGGAGTGGAATATTAAAATAGGCATAGGCATGCAGGTAAAAGCACGGTATTGAAAATATTCATGGTAGCCTAGGTGTACAAGGCGGTAACACAGATATGGGAGTGATAAGAGGATAATGGGGGGGGGGGGGGGGGGACTCTGTACATGATCACTATAAACATATAATTTTCATAGTAAACCTGGAAAAGTGACTTTCTTATGAAACTGAGGGAATATAATTCAGTGACTCTTGCATGTGGTCGCTACACGAATCTCATTTCGTGTAGTAAAGTCCTATTTATTCAAACTAGATGTGTATCTGTGCGATGCACAGAATAAAAAGAATATTTTATTAAATAGTTATACATTACGAAATTAAAAATTGCAAAAAAGAGCTATAAAATGTGTAAGCATCTTGGTATGGAAAATGCATTTAATCTGGTCATAATTTTTCTTTCAAGAGGTCCCAATTCAAAAGGCAATAATATATATATATATATTGTCTTTTTCTTTTTTTATTTAAGATTAAAAAACATCCACCGCACCTCTCATCTTGATCTCCGGTAGAAGTATCAATGAGTTAATTGTGATATTTTAATAATTTAGCATATGTAAAAACCTCACCTAAATATGTGCTCACTATAATTGTATAATATATCCATCTCTATATGTGTGTATAACTATAGATATATAATTTTGAGGGTTAATTACAGTAATTCCACCAAACTATCATTTTTTTTTGCGCAAAATCACTAATTGTTTTTGTATCAACACATACAAATTATATGGGTTTGACAGATAAATCACCAAACTAATTTTCCGACCATTTTTTATCAGAATTTTGCACGCGATTTGTGTGTGATATACTTTTGGAAATTTTTTTGTCCAAACAATATTTTTAGTAAGTAGGGGAGCTCTTCATCTTTAACAATGTAGGTTTTAGATATTGGGGAAGAGAACCGTTGGTGATTCAAATGGATTGTTAAGGAAAAAAAAAAGCGTACATAAAATTTTATCATGTGCCGAATTTCGACAAAAGATGATCGGAAAATAAGTTTGGTGGTTTATCTGTCAAATCCGTATAGTTTGTATGTAATGGTGCCAAAAAAATTAATTGAATAATTTATGTATAAAAACGCTAATAGTTTGGTGGGGTTGCTGTAATTAACCCTAATTTTGATATGGATTATAGAAATTTGAATGGTTCAAGCCTTCAAGGAACTGAAGTAATATAACAAATATAATAGCTTACGTACTAAGGCCGAAATCAAATCAAAGTATTGTTAAAGCACCATAATTTTATATCAACTGTGTTTCGTCTTTTTCATTTTCCTTTATCAAAATGTCACTCAACAACTTAAGCGAAATGTTCCATGTTAACCAATGCAGCGCTATTTAATATATATTTTTAATTTGTGATCAATGTTGCAATGTTATAACAACATAACAAAAGAATGGATACTAATTATAAAATGAGCGTAATAAAGAATCAGTACAAATAAGAAAACATCAACCATTTGAATGTAACATCAAAATTTCCAACTAAAATTACAGTCCAGAAAGAAAAAACAAATTGTTTATCAACATTATTCCCGCCGATGGAATACTCTTTCATCTAGACATCTTGTATAAAAGTGAAGTAAAATTACAAACTTAAGTTTGAAACAAAAAATCATTAAGCAATCAAGATGTATCGCTCAATACATTATCGTTTTTTGGAACACAATTCTTGAATTCTTTCAGCTTAAAAAAGATTCGGAGTAGCATGCATGCATGGCCAGAGTACAATTGAAAGAAATGTCCAACAGAGATACCTGGAAGAAATGGAAAACACATAAGAATATGAACTCCAAACAAATAATGGGCACTATGCATTTCTAATAGGTGCAACCGAATATATTTCAACTCAAAACAATTAATCATTACTACTTTCTCTAACTTCTCCTTAAGTGCAAAGTCTTATACGAAAATAATACTCGTACTCCAATAATTTTCTGTATCTATTTGAATTGTTATTGAAGTCACCACTGAGATTTTGCTATCCAACAGGGAAAAATATATCCATAAAAGTTCTCTAAATAATTCAACAGAAAATCATTAGTTAATGAATCATTACATAAAAAATAAATCCACCTCACTCAAAACTCAATTCTTCATAAAATTCAACATAAAAAGAAATTTCACTAATTGATAGAACAAATGATACCATACACAAATTGGAAAACAGCGCAAGAAAACGCAATCAACTAAACTGATTAAAACTACATTGGAATATCATATGAAGCATATACAAAGAAATATAACTCAGGACAAATAATCACTTAAATAGCAAAATATGTAACAACCTTCAACAATTCAATACTCCGGTTAATAGGATAAAGACGCTACTTCGATCCTGGTAGTATAATCCCTGGTTGAGGAGGTTTAGGTCCTCATAAACAATCCAACAATCAAATTTTTATTGGTTTTACTTGAATCATAATAGTTACAGAAACCATCAATAATAGAATGACCATTGCAATCACGGGGATATCCAAATGAACCCAAACCAAGATATTGTAAAGAGGGGAAGGCAAACCTGGTATTTCAGAAAAAAGGCTGGAGAGAAAAATATCTGAACATGAAAAAAAATGTAAATGGTAATCTATTATTTTCTCAAGTGTTGCTTAAGAAAATAATTCCACATAACAGGTGATGAATTGGCTATTAGCCTATAGGTAACTCCAAAATTTATCCATATTCATGATGACATCAATGATCAAGCTTAAGGTAATGCACACAAGGAATAAATATACATAGCGAAAAAAGGCCTTCCACTAATATAACCTTAGCACCAAAGCCATTTAAATAAAATAACTTACCATACCCAAAGTCTTGATACCTTTTCTTGGAACATGCAAGCACCAGAGGGTCTACAGAATATAATAGATAAAAAAGGCCTTCTCCATCTTCTACGACAGAATTTTCCTAAGCTTTCTTGAATTCATGTAGAATATTAAATGCCTTTTGTAGGTTCCCTGAATTAGCATGGACAAATATTTGCTCTTTTTTTGGCTGATGTGTCCACAACAGAGAATGGTTACACTACAACAATTCTGCAAAACGGCAACGGTGGAAAACCATTGTCGTTTGCGATAATTAAGCGTTGTCGTACCTGGCGTTGTAGTAGACCCCTACCTACCACAACGGTTTTTAACCGTTGTCGAAGACCTATATCACAACGGTTTTTAACCGTTGTAATTGACATTTACAACAACGGCCTTTATAACGTAGCTTGACCGTTGTCATTTGTATCGCAACACTTAATTTTAACAACAGTTATTAACCGTTGTCTTTTGGGCCTTTACAACAACAGTCACTACAAGTGTTTTTAACCGTTGTGGTTTTAATTTTTACAACATCGTAAAGACAACGATTTTTTACCGTTGTCGTTTAACCTTTAGAATAGAGGTCTGTGGTACCTGTTATTAGGTATTATTTTCCTATTTTAATTTTTTTAATATTTTTAAATAATAAATTCTTCAAGAAAAAAATACATCATTTAAAAGGACAACATAAATAAACTAAAATAAAAAAATAAATCGTCACATCATCAAATTTAACAAATATAAAAAATTAAGTACATAGACCGAATCAATTGTATATCTAACAAATGATCCAAAATCCAGTTTTAGCAAAAAGTCCACCAATATGCTTCCTCAGCACAACATCCTCAATAGCAGCTTTAAGATTATCACTTTCATCTCTTGTACAGGCTTCAGCTCATGGTTATTGGCGTTGGTAGATAATTCAAAGGCTCCAGTTTCCAGATAAATTTAATTGAGACATACAAAATACGTTTTCTAATTTCTTATCCCATATTCATAACTTCAATGAAAACGTAAAAATCTGTGTTCAAGCACGACACAACTATCTGTTTCTATTGTTGAAAGAAATACATACAATAACATGGATATCCTGAATTATTTAGAATCACTAAAGAATTTTTATCATGATAAGAACAGTAACTGGTAGTTTTCATGGGCAGCATATCTGATCAAACTCACTTAGGAATAGCTGTAACTGTCAAAGCCAAAACTGGTATGCCGAGCAAATGATTCCTCAACAAAGAAAGCTTTCTGTAGCTTGGCCTAGATTATTGAACAATTGAGGAAACAATTTAGAAATACTTAAACAGTTGTAGTACAAGAAAGCCCTCATAAGCGAAGAATTCATGTATAAAGAAATAAATATTCATGTACATAAATTTTGTTTTTGTGTGTGTGAGAAAGAGAGAGAGAAGAGAAGGAGGTTTATTCATAGAAATATAGTACGAATGCAGTATATTAAGTGTGCCTCTGCATCATATTCCAATAAAGGACTTTAAGAACAAGCTGAAAACTAATTCAAAACGCCAAATTGAGAGGTCAAGTCACGAGATGATGCAAAAGTGTATCAAGACCTCAATGTAAATGGGAACGAGATAAATCCAAACCAATTAGTGGTTTGATAGGGGGTCTGATCAACATCGTACACTGATGGAGTGACACAATGCTATTATATATATTGAAGAATTTCTATTACAATTGCTGACACATTCTAATACCTTCAGCTTGGCACAATTCACGAGCCAAAGCTGGAAATTGATGTAACAACTCCAATGGGTAAACAAAAGCTCAAAGATTTCTCAAATTACAGTTTTCTCAAGTATAAAACAGAGATTAAAAAAAATTATGATTGTGTGAATGGTACTAACTGCGTTAACAGTGACTTTTACAGCTCACTAAAACTACAAAAGAATGAGGTATAAACAAGATTTGTTGTAATAAAGAATAGGACTCAGATTCATCAGTAAAATATGAAGGATATCGGAGAAACAAATATAAGTTCAGTATGAGAAGCAACCTGAAATCATGGCCCCATGTTGATACACAATGCGCCTAAAGATAATCAAGTGTAAGTAAAATCAATAAAAGAAAAACACAATCTACTATAACAACCTTTGGCAGCAATCATTCATATTAGAACTGAGGGATCAAACCTCGTCAACTGCAATAAGATTTAGCAATCCTCTGCCGTGAATCTTTGTCAACTCTGCCATAAACCCTGATGTGGCTATTAGTTCTGGTGTGACATACAGTAACCTTAAAGATGGCTTTCCCGATTCAAGGTTTTCGTATATCTGAACAGCAAATAAGTAAGAAGATCAAAGGAGTTTGTAGGTAACAATATGGTTTGTTACAAGTCTACAATCATCTCCTTTTATATAGTTAAAACCAAGAAATATCAGATTTATTATTAGTCTATATAAATTGATAAAACAAAAGGCTGGATTAAATGTTTGTAGCTATGTAATTATATACCTGTTTGTGTGGTGCAATCTTGAATTTTAATGTTAGTGGAAGAGAAGATGTCAATCCCATCAGTGTTGGGACTTTGTAAACAAGCAGAAGAAGAAAAGCAGCTTACGTTATATCTTGATCACGATAAGCACGGTATACTCGCTGTGAATAATATTAAGAATCAGTCAAAAAATAACTTGGCTGATCAAAAGGGCAAACTAGTTCAAAAATAACAATCTCGGACTGAAACTTTCAATTGAGGGCACCTTTCAGACTTCAGCATTCAGCATTCAGAAAGTAATAGACGCATATTCAGCATAACTGAGATGCAGAGTTCTAGAAATAAAATGATATATTCAGCTTCTATTAAACAGAACCACAGTCCACAAAACCAACAAGAGAGGAGAAAATGCTGGTGAAAAAGTAGAAAGAAGACTAGGTAATTGAAAGACGATGGATGTCGGACAAACCATGTTTTTTTCCTCTATTTTAGTTTAAAGAGAAGAAATTGGAGAAATAAACTAAAGAGGGTCTAATTATACCAAGCATATTACAAGCTCCCAAGCAACAGGGAAGTTCAATAAGTAGCTGTTACTTTTGGCTGTGTTTGAAGATAATTAAGCATATATATATAAAATACATAATTGATGACTTAAATTAAGTGGGGAAGTGGAAGAGCTAATAAAAATTAGAAAGAAAAAATTGAAATTAAATGCTAGATGAATCAGAACATGTCTCTAGATTGAAAACAATGACAAGATATAATCCATATAACCACTCGATGAACAACTTAATTAGTTATGTTGTAAAGAAGCATAAGCCCATGAAGCAAAGACTAGCCATCCACTATATAAATGAAATTGCTGAGAAATTTTTCCTTAATGTATTGCACATTTAAACTAAATTAATAGGCTTTATAATAACAATATAAATTGAAGACTTAATTATCATTAGAATAAATAAAATATTTGAACCAGCAAAATCGGAAGTTAGGGCGTAGCCAATTGCCATTATCAAGGATCTTGGCACTGTGAAATGTGTAATAAACTTTGCTCTAGTTGTTGTTTTCCACAAGAAAATGAATATTCATTACTAAAAGCAAGAGCAATGAGAGCAGATCCAAAAAATTATCCAGTTAGGATATTCTATTCCAAACTATATTCCATCTTGTAGTCCATGTGTATATTTATGACATTACTCTATACACGTGGCATGTAATGGAAGTTGTTGAATATAAGATGAAATAAATTATGAAATAGAAGATCTCATTAATTAGAGAGCTATCATCAGTAAAAGACAAGCCTGAATCCAATCCGAAATTGAATCACCATCTACAATATTGGGTAACGGATCCTCGCTAGAGCAGTTTACCTAATGTAAGAAACTAGGGACATAGGAAAAAAAAGGTAGTAGATTCTTATTTCATGTCAACAAGGAGAAAATGTATGTTATATATAATACCATAAGAACTGGGGTGAAAAATGACCTGTGCGGGTCTCCTTATCTTTGTGTTTGGATCATCCAAAGACTCTCGCCAGTGAGTAGATAGCCAGCCATTCCAGGAATTGCAAACCAAACACGTCATAGATTGAAACAAAGAAGTAAATACAGAAATTAAATAAAAAAATAGGAACAAAGAATCTTAAATATAAGGTCAGGCTCACACTCTTTACCTTATATTTGGTCTTTGTTTTTAGGCTCAACCTTCCCAATTAAACTGCATAATGTATGGCTGCAATGACTATACTAAACAATTGATACATTAGATTCCTCAAATTTAAGAGTACTTCAGCATCACCAAGAAAAAGGCCTAGGAGAAGTGTTTAGTGCTTCACAACATAAAAAATAATAATCATATGCTAAGTAAAATCAGAACATTATCCACTAAATTTACATCTATGACCATAAGAGTAATTCCATTTCCTAAATAAAGGGGCAGTGCTAAAAGAAATTAAAGAAAACAAAATTATCAAAATTAAAGCATAGCATTCATGTTCAACAATATAATTGTAATTTCCTTTCAATTATCTATTCCCAGCAACTCTTATGGGGTATTTTTTTGGCAAAATTACAAGAAAAAACTGACCAAAATTTGATCAAATCAAGAAACAAAGGTAGAAAATAATATTACCAAATCTCTAGTATGCTCCTTGGCAAATTTAGAACCACGTGTGGAGAGACAGTCCTGCTCCGGGCCCATCGATCTCATTGTGACGATTTGTTGATGCTTGCTCACTTTTCTTGAATTCAGGAGACCTCTAAAACTTTACATGGAAAATATATGAGCTTAACATAGGGACTACAAGTAGAGTACATACAATTAGTATATTGAAATAAACTTAAACTACATTTTGGTTGCCAATGAAATGTAGAGAATGTATAAGGGACAAAATTAGTTAATGGAATCAAAAAACAAAATCGCTCACCTATGTTAATCATTATCTGTTTCGTAAGTATCAATATATTTGCTATAGAGTTATTTTCAGGGTGTATAATGATGCAAAGAGTTTGATTCTGAATCAGATTATCAAGAAGAGGATAGAAAGGGCCAACACCTCAAGATAACATATTAATAGAGGATATAACCTTTACTGCTGAAATAAAGCTCTATAAAAACTATAAAAATGCAGAATTTCAGAATAAATGCATTTCAGACTATCAGTTTTATCGATCTCTTCCTTGTAAACCATAAAGCTCTATAACAAACAATAAAAATGCAGAATTTCAGACTTAAAATTTCCAATACTACTGAAGTAAGAGTGTCCAAAAGATGATGACTCATTTTGCAATCTAAGCTAATGATTGTACTTTATTTCATGAATACTCACTTGTACTTAGACTACTGATTGCATATACCAAGGACTCTCACATAAAGAACAAGGAACAATAAATCGTGAAGACTAATAAAACTAACAAAATTATCAGAAAATATACATGCCAAAATAGCTATTGACAACTACCAATAGAGATGCAAAATAAAAAAAAAAAAAAATAGAATATGCCATACCTGATGGATACTAGAAACTGGGTGTCTTCGCCACCTAGGGTTCCTTTATCCTTCACCATTAAACCTCAACCGTGGAAGAAGAGAAAAGATTAGTCAAATTTTGAACAGGATATCTGTATAGTGGTGCGTGTGTGTGCTCGTGAGGAAGGAAATTGCACAAAATTACAGGTGAAATTGTGTGTCTTCAGAGGTGAAGATTGTGTGTACGCGCTCGTGAGGAAGATCTAGATGAATCGAATATAAGCTGACAAATAAATGGTGTTGTTCACCATTTCTTCTTGGAAGAGGGACAGTAGGGCAGCGATAGAGACGGCGATGGCAGGGAAGACGGTGACGGCGAGGCGGAAGAGAGACAACAACGACGTGGCGGCGAAGAAGACGGCGACTACATGGCGGTGAGGAAGACGACGACGGCGGGGCGACGAGGAAGACGACGGATGGTAGGGTAGCGGTGGAGAGACGATTAGGGGGAGAAACGGGGAAAGGGTTTGATATTTCTCTCTCAAGGTAAGATGGGCCAAAAACATTATGGGTTAACATACTAAAAATTTTAATTAGGTTTATTTAAATTTTAATTATAAAGAAAAAGAAAAAAAAAAAAGGTCCAAAACAACAACGGTAAAATACAACGGTATGGTAAAACCGTTTTTATTTTGCGCATTTACACGCTAAACGACAACGGAAATATCTACATCAACAGTGTTTTGTTAATAGACAACGGTTTTTATATAAAACCGTTGTCGTATAGGCGTTGTCGTTCTGCATTTTTCTTGTAGTGGTACGTTCAATTTTTGAAGAAAAATAAACACTTAACTTTTTCAAGAAAAAAGAGGAGACCAGAAAATAGAAAAAGAAAGAATATGTAAAAAAAAAATGAAAAGAAGGAAAACGCTAGTTCCAAAAGAGAGAGAAGAAAAATGAAATGAAGTTACCATTTGTAGTAGACATATTGTGCTTCGTTTATCAGCTATAATCATTCCCCATTCCCCACGGCAAGGGATATGTATCCAACCTCCTTATAATTAAACGCATCACTTTCATGCCCCCGCCTACCTAGATTAAAAAAAGAATACAACATCGAAACCATCTTCATCAATTCCACAATTTACAGAACAACGCAATTCAAATTTAAAATAAAATTTTCGAGATCCCTCCCATTTATATCCTTCCATTCTTACCCTGTCGAGAAGGGTCTCCCCTTTTCACTCCGCCATAATTGCCCCGCTGAGAAGGGGATTTCAATTTACACATGTAAGTAATTATAATACTTGACAGATCTAGAGGAGTGACAGAAAAAAAATATAAATTTGAAAATGTAGATGCTGCAAAAAGTGTTATTACCTTTCAAGGCAAGAAATTCTTATATTCAAAATTAATCCGATCAAACAACGGAATTTCTGTCGTATACGTTCTAGGGGTTGAAATCCTTTATAACACCCTCTTGTCTTTCAATCGATTTGATCTCACCTGTTTCTTCAAAAAAAATCTGCCCACGATACACTCCACTCCCTCTTCTGTGGCTCCCTCTATCTGTACCGAAGATGTGTTCAGTAATAATTCAACTTTGACCCATCATCAAATTACACAACTGACGTCATTCTTTACAGTACGAATCAAACACCGCGCAAGTGGAACTCGAAAATAGGAAAAGATTAATTTCCATTTTTCTTTTCAATCTGAGGATTGTTCAGCTTCCCTTCTTTTCACCATCACCAAAAATCCACAAAGAATTGGAGATGATGATACAAATACTACCATAAACCCTAGATTATTTGCCGCCCTGTTACCCCTGCGTCAATTTTGGAATGATAACATAGATCTTCTGCAAGATTAAATCGAAAAGAATTGCAGGGATAAGATTTGCATGAGTGAATAGAGGATGAGAAATACAGACTGCCGGTTATGAATAATAGAGACAGTTTTAATGTCAAATGATCAGGCTAAAAAGAAAGGGGAAAAATAAGAGGACACACGACAGAATAAAATGTAGCGAATTTTAAGGGGTTTTAAGAAAGGAATGATGGACACGTACATGCGATTCTTCTTTAATAGTAAAGGAGGATTAAAGGAAAAAGAGACAGAGCCCCATATACCAATTTTCCTTGTTACTATACTTAGTTGACCCGCTATACTGAATGAGATCCGTGTAGCTGGCATATAATTTTTTTTTTAACGATACGCATTCAACAATGATCATACAATGCGAGTCGATTTTTATCGTGATAACCAAAAGGGACCATGAGAGTATTAACGACTTAGAATCGTTTAAAAAGAAATCACACACTCCAAGATTGCATCATCTCTGGATCCGTTCAACAAAACAAGTAAATCCTATTAGGTACGAAAAAATACTGACAATCTAGAATGTTTCACGCATATTTTACTGTATAATAAAAGAGTATCCTCTATAATAGAAAATCATACATATTTTCTCGTCCATTTTACCTTCTAAAAATAGTATTTTTAAGATCATAGCTAATATAATAAGAGATTTGTATATATATAGTAAGATGTGTATATATAATGTAACATATTAAAAAAAGTAGTTTCAAATTAATTTTGTTGACACTTTGATATATAAAAATTAATAGGTGACAATTTTTTATTGATTTATTTTATAATAAAAAAAAGCAAATAATTTCTAGTTCTTTCCCCTTTTTAATGTAAATATAGCAAATAATATTTTTCCATTACCTTTAATTTGACATCTACATTGCATATTTTAAAATTAATTATATTAAAAAATAAAATTGTTCGTCAATGATTTAGGTCAGATTTGTGTATGTAATATGAGTTGAGTTATTTGATTGGATGCAAGATACAAATAATAATTAAATAATATTAATAATTGAAATATCGCATTTCGTGCGCGTGTGTGATGTTCTTATGAAGCATGAACATAAAAAGAACAAGAAAATAAACATGCAATCTTCTTAAGAAGTAGGAACAACGATAAGACAATGGGAAGAAAAGTATAAGAAAATTTTCGAGGAAGAATCCCTCTTCTTCTCGGGCCTCTTATATTAGTGAAGTGTTGTACACATATACAATTTGGACTTACAAAACTTTAGGACTCTCTCCAAAAGTGGTTAACACTATATGAACTCCGCCTAACTACTTGTCTCGTCACCTGGTCCCTCAGATGGACTTACAGAGAATCCCTCTTGATGCACACAAAAAGTTGTCCTGAACTTTACAAGCTCTCCTGAACTTGCTAGACACAAATCTCCTAAATTATGTCCTAATAACGAGATGGTGATCCTAGGCAGGACGAACACCAACTGTACAACACAACTTGATTTTGACTGAATACCACTGATGTGTGTGTGAGTGATTCAAATTTACGATCATATAACCAAGAGTCCATAATTGAAAGTACACCGATAATAAGAACAAGAAATCAAACAACGTATGATTGTGCAAAAGAAACTCGAATCATCCACACGCTTTATATATACCTTTTCTGCGTTACCTGCAAAAAAGTCCACCGTTGGGTGTTCCGGTGAAGAAACCTTCCATGCTTAAGTCAGTGATTGGAGAAAGAGAGAGAATTACGATAATATAGTAATAGCTTAAAGTAAGAGGGAGAGAGTGTTTGTTGTTTGAAAAGAGGGGGTATTTATAGAACCTTACCCCTAAGGACATAAGGGAGAATTCCTCCTTTTCCCCGAAAACCCTACTTCATTGGGCCTTTTTCGCTGGAGCTCATAAATACTTGATGGGGCCTTCGCCAGAACCCAGAATCCTAGCTCTCACCTTGGTACGCCCGCTAGGTTTCCCATTCTGTCTCATAAGACGTGCACTGTCAGCTCTGTTGTACACTCTGAGCAGGCTGAATCGTGTTTGCCTCCAACGAAGTCTTCCTTCTCTAATTTTGCCCGCTCTGTCTCTGGGCATCATGCCGGTCCATGTGGCCTGATCATTCTTTAGAAACTTGAGTTAGGTGTCAGTCCGCTATGTAAACCCTTTTAGCTCTTCATTAAGTTCTGGGCTGCACCTTACTCCCACCTCAGTACTCCCCCCACTCTAAGTCCAACCCCAAACTTGACTTAGTAGTAATCCTCCTATCTTTACATGGATCTGCCCATCTGTGACCCCCTTATGTGACAGGAAACTGCCGTATACTTGCACGCCTCAAGGTTTCGCTTGGTGACCTTCCATTTCCCGCCTTTTCTGATAGGACACCTGACGAGTGATGACAGCACGTGTCCGTTCCACTTTCGAGGTGCCATCTAGGCCCTTGGCCGTGATGAAGTGGCTGCCACATGTCGTCATCGCATGCCTGCGACGGTTGGCGTCCCTTACATCATTCTTCTTCCATTACTGCTCCACTCAACCTCTGATTCTCCAGCGATCATTTCCTTCTTTGTCTCAGGCGGTCGAACTCCGATCAAAACACTTTCAGGTACCTTACTTGCCCTTTCTTTCATTTTCTCTTACTTTTCACCTTAAGAAAAACCATAGATTCCTCTTCTCCTCCTAAAACCCTGATTACCACCACCCATTCTACTCCTGCCACCACAACCCATTCTACTCCGGCCACCACGACCCCCACTTCAGCCACCGTAATCCCTATTCCGGTGCCAGTAATAGAGGTGAACAGTACTTCCAAGGCCACTGCTTTGGACTACTCTGACGACAGCCCAAACCCCTCAATACATTAGATGGAATTCTGCGTGCGGTGGGCTTGAATCGCCCTCATCCTCCCCGCCCACTTGGGTGGCAGTAGGCGGATCGTCTCTAGCCACTTCTATTTCTGCTATCGAAACATCCGCTCTGCCTGAATCCCAAAAGGACGTTGATCCCACTGATGAGGAGGCCTATGCCTTGCCTGTAGATCCCGAGAACCCTAACTGGCACCAGCATCCCAAAATCCGAACTAATTAGCACAGAATCCCGAAGATCGCATGTTAGCAGCGCCTTTAGTGTTTACCTTCCTGACCCTAACGAACGTCCTAACTTTCTAAAGGGCCCCTTCCTAGCCTTTTGGTTGAGGCAGCTGGACGCCGTGCTGCGATTTCCTCTGCCTATTTTTCTTTGCGATTTATCCAACTTTTACGTTGTTTCCCTGAACCAGTTCAACCCTTCGAGCATACGACTACTACTCAATTTTTACATCATCATTCGAGGGAATGGGGGGATAGTGGACATGGCGTTGATCCATAGTTGCTTTTATCTGAAACGCTAAGAGGTGCACTTTTTCCTATCAACTCGAAAAGGAGGGCCGGTTAACTTCCTGGGCAAGCCTCCGAGCATAGATAGGGCTTGGCAGAAAAAGTATTTCTTTGCCTACCCTCACCAAAACCCTTGGGGATTTTCCTCTGACAGCTGGTACCATGAAGCAGGTAATAATCTCGGGCCTTCTTACGCGTTGTCCATGGATAGTTCTGACTTCATTAACAAGCTGAACAAGGATGTCATATATAACGGCTCCTTTAACCTAACAGAGTTAACAAGCACCGAGGGGATCCTGTATCTCTTTGGTTTGTCCACTAAGAAATCCAAACTTTCTCCTAATGGTGTTGTGTTGATTTGTAATTTCTGATCCAATATCTTACCTAATTTGCCTTTTTTTTTAGAGAGATGTCGTGGAAATTGGGTATCTCATGAAAGAAATGGAGCCAAGGTGGCTCCAACTCCGAGCAGATTATCAACGCCTCACCATACAATCTTATCCTCTCATTCCTACGGTGAGCAGGAGTGCAATGGCACAGGGCGTCTCCAGCGCTGATGCACGCCTCCTCCAAAGAAAAAGTGCCTCCACCCTCTGCTCCAGGTCCGCTACATAAGAAGGGGAAAGGAAAGGCCACCAAAGAGCCAGCCGCCCCAAGGATCGGACAACCTTTTCTGTTTCACCCGTGGCGCGAGAGTAGGTTTGCCACTATGGGAGGACATGTTCACTTTGGAGCTGCCAAAGTTGCTCCTGAACCTTACTCCTGGCGATTCAGTCAACTTTGTCCAGAAGTTGTTGACCTCTGACAACAAGTGGCATTTCAATACCAAGGTGGACAAGGAGAATGAGATGTTCACCACATATCATCTAGTCAAGGTAATCATCTCCGCTCATTTTTCTTTACCTGCAGCTCTATTTTTCTTGTCTAACATTAGGCTTTTCCTTTGCAGTTTTTGGTGGACTACTCGCAGATGATCCAATTTAGGCCCTACCTAGCTCTAATCGAGGCCCTGGCTATCGAGGCTGAAGCCACCAACATCAAGGTAGAAAAATTGGAATCCAAACTGCTTGATCTCGAGGCGACCATGGCCTCTTTGATTTAGGAGAGGGCCTAACTATTGGAAGAGAAAACAAGCTGGGCCGGCCAGCTTGAGGCTCTCAAGGCGGAAAATGAGGCGTTGAAACAGAGAGCCGAACGGGTGAGGCATGAGATTGTTGCCTCGGAAAGAGCGGAAGGACCACAAGAGGCCTTGGCCAACTTCAACAAGAACTTCTTGCAAATGGAGAAGGGGCAGACCTTTTTGAAACAACTCCTGTGGATGTTAGTTCAATTTCATCAAGTGACTCATTATATGAAGTAGAAGTTGTGAGGATTTCAGAACCGGGTTTGGTGCTTGAAGAACCGGGACATAAAACCGGGTTTGAACTCAATTCAGTGAAGAGGTTAAAAGGGAACCGGGTTGGGGGTTGTTATAACCGTCGGATACAACGGTTTTAATCCGTTGCGAGATAAACCATTGTAAAAGCCCCGTTTCTGCAACTTGGAGCAGTTGAGTCAAAGTTGGTTATTGCTCTCTCATCTTCTAGATTCGAGCTCCAATACTTATATACATTGTAATCACTTGTAAATGTGAGCTAATTGATATAGTTTTCCCTCTGTAAACATTATACAATTGAGAGAATTAGATCTCTAGGGTTTCTGTTCCAAATCAGGTTATGATTTGGGGTTTGCTAGATTTCTAGGTGATTCTTATAATTGATTGTGTAGTGAAGTGAATTGAGGTGCATAGAACCTCCGTGGATGTAGATCATCTTGGATCGAACCACGTAAAATCCCTGAGTTCATTGTTTCATTTCTGTTCTTGCTCTTGAATACTATTCGGCTGTTTCTTGGTTATTTTCGTTCGAATTTTGTTGTTCATTTATCTTGTGTGAGTTTGAGCTGATCATAACAAGTGGCGCCGTCTGTGGGAAACATTCTCACGCAAGAAGAAGGATAGGATGTCAGGAATGAAGATGGACCTGGACAAATTCTCAGGGAAAAATGATTTCTACCTATGGAAGATCAAGATGAAGGCGATCCTGGTGCAGAATGGGTTGGTAAATACTCTCAAACAAGAAAATGATGGGTAGAGACTGAGAAACCCAAATATGCTGAAATACATCAGAAGACATTGAGCCTGATCATTCTGTGTCTTGCTGATAAGCCTTTGAGGGAAGTTTCGAGGTGTATGAATGTAATTGAGGCCTGGACCAAACTGGAGGATCTCAGTTTCAAACAAACTATTTCTCAAGTAGAGGTTACTGGCTTTTAAGATGGGGGATGAAAAGGAAATTTCTGATCAACTAGATGAGTTTACAAAGCTTCTTGATGAACTGGAGGATCTTGGGGTAACCATGGAAGATGATGACAAAGCTCTGATGGTGCTAAATTCTTTACCAAGATCTATGGAGAGTTTCAAGGACACTCTGATGTTTGGCATGCAGGATAAGTTGAGTTATGACTCAATCATTACTTCCCTAAAGACCAAATGTTTGCAGAATCAGGGAGACAAGAAAGTAACTCAATCTGGTGAAGGATTAAACATTAAGTTTAGAAGAAACTACCAAAAGAAGAAGGGCCAAACCTCAAAGAACTTTAAGAGTGGTAATAATGTTCAGAAGAAATCTGGAGAATGGGTAGAAAACAGGAAGTGCTTCAAGTGTAAGCAAATTGGGCACCTAAAGAAGGATTGTCCACAGAAGATGAAGAAGAAGGAAGGCCAGGGTGCTGAAGCTGTTATAATTGAACATGAAGAGGGCACACCAGAAGTCCTGAATGTTACTGAGTCAAAAATGGAGATGGAGTGGGTATTGGACACTGGTTACTCTTTCCATATGTGTCCTCATGAAGAATGGTTTCAGAATCTCAAGAAAGAAGATGGAGGGTGTGTATTGCTAGGAAATGATCAATCCTGCAGAGTTCAAGGCACTGGATCAGTAAACATCAATATGTTTGATGGAATTACAAGAATAATCACCAATGTAAGGTATGTGCCTGGTCTTAAGAGAAACTTAATCTCTTTAGGATCTCTCATTGCTACTGGGTATGAATTCAAATCAGTTGATGGTCAATTACACATAACCAAAGGGAACAAACTGGTGATCAAAGGAAGACAACATAATGGTCTGTTTATTTTGATGGGAAAACCTGTGGTTGGTTGTATGGGAAACATTCTAGGCAAGAATGAATTAACAATGTGGCATAAAAGGTTAGGGCACATTGGGGAATGAGGACTAAGATAACTATCCAAGAAAGGCATAATTGGAGAGGTTGGAAACCAGACACTTGAATTTTGTGATAAATGTGCACTAGGCAAATCACAGAAGTTGCCTTATGCTAAGGGGATACACATTACTCAAGAACCTCTATACTATGTTCACTCAGATATCTGGGGACCATCCAGAACTGAAACTCATGGAGGAGGAAGATATTTCATGTCTGTAATTGATGACTTCAGCAGGAAAGTGTGGGTGTTTGTGTTAAGAAACAAAAGTGATGCCTTCACTAAATTCAGGACATGGCTAGTTCAGATGGAAACTTTAAGGGATAAGAAACTCAAGCATTTGAGAACTGACAATAGCTTAGAGTATCTATCTACTGAGTTTACAAATTTCTATGATGAGAGAGGAATTACAAGACATAGAACAGTTCCAATGAATCCTCAACAGAATGGAGTGGCAAAGAGATTCAACAGAACTATACTTGAAAGAGTGAGATGTATGTTGATTGATGCTGGACTGCCAAAGGTTTTTTGGGGAGAAACAATCAATACAGCATGTTATTTAATCAACAGATCACCTTCATCATCTCTAGGGTTCGAAACACCAGAAGAAGTGTGGAGTGGTAGAGTTCCAAGTTATGCAGGTTTGAAGGTGTTTGCATGCCTGGCTTATGCACATATGAAGTCAAACAAACTTGATCCAAGAGCATACAGGTGTGTGTTTTTGGGGTATCCAAAAGGAATAAAAGGATACAGCTTATGGTGCTTGGAACCTGGGAATCAGAAACCTATGATAAGCAGAGATGTTAAGTTCAATGAATCAGTTATGGGATATCATTCCACTGGAAGCCAAGAAGAACATGATGGAACTACTGAAGCAGAAAGATTATCAGTTCAGGTGGAGACTCAGATGGATCCTAATTCCGAAAGGGTTGAGAACTTGAGTGAACACTCAAGTGACAGCTCATCAGAGGAAGAAGATGTGCAATCCAGAAATACAAATTTAAGAACCTATAGAATTGTCATAGATAGACCAAGGAGGCAAATTCAAAGACCAGACTTCTATGGGCAGGCTGGGAGTGTACATTATGCACTGAGTATTGCTGAAGACATAGAACACCAGGAACCACAGAACTTCAAAGAAGCAGTCAGTGGTGGTGAAAGTGAGTACTAGGTTAGTGCAATGGTGGAAGAAATGGAATCTCTGGAAAGGAATGGTACTTGAAAACTGGTTGATAAGCCTAAAGGTCAAAGTTGGTAAGTTCCAAGTGGATATATTAGAGGAAAATTGAAGCTAAAGACTCAGAAAGGATAAGATATAAAGCAAGACTGGTGGCAAGGGGTTTTACTCAGAGGGAAGGTATTGATTTCAATGAGGTTTTCTCTCCTGTGGTGAAACATTGTTCTATCAGACTACTGTTGTTAGAAGTAACACAAGAAGACATGGAGTTGCAGCAGTTAGATGTTAAAACAACATTCTTGCATGGTGACTTAGTTGAGAACATATATATGAAGCACCCTGAGGGTTTTGTGATTCCTGGAAATGAAGAGAAGGTATGTTTTCTCAAGAAATCATTGAATGGTTGAAACAACGTCCAAGGCAGTGGAATAAAATGTTCAATGAGTTTATGTTAAAGGCAGGTTTTGTCGGAAGTCTGTATGACAGTATTGTATACTTTGATAAGAGTACTAGTGTTGATCCTGTGTATCTGTTGCTTATGTGGATGACATGCTTATTGCAAGTAGGAGCAAGCATAAAATACACTTGCTGAAGAAGAAGTTGAGTTCTGAGTTTGACATGAAAGATTTAGGAGATGCAAAGAAGATTTTGGGCATGAGAATAATAAGAGATAGAAGTTGTGGAAGCTTATGGTTGTCTCAGAAGCATTATCTTCAGAAAGTGGTGGAGAGATTCAGATGCATGAGGCCAAAGCATTGAGTATTCCAGTAAGCCAACAACTTAAATTATCCAAGGACCAGAGTCCAAGAACTGCAGAAGAAGTCAGATACATGAGAAATGTACCATATGCAAGTGGTGTTGGCAGCTTGATGTATGGCATGATCTGTAGCTGGCCAGACTTAGCATATTGTGTATCTTTGGTTAGTAGGTACATGTCAAATCCAGGGAAAGCTCACTGGGATGCTTTGAAGCAGGTGTTGAGATACTTAAGAGGAACAGTTAACTTGGGGTTGAGATTTCAGAAACAGGCAAATGTGTCTATTCCATTGGTCGGATTTGCAGATGCTGATTTTGCAGGAAATGTTGATACCAGAAGATCAATTACAAGATATGCGTTTACTCTATATGGTACTGCAGTGAGTTGGAGGAGTGTACAACAATCTGTAGTAGCTTTATCTACCACAGAAGCTGAATATATAGCATTGACAGAAGCAATCAAGGAAGCTGTGTAGTTGAAGGGGATCCTTAAGGATCTGGGAATTAAATAGGAGTGTGTGACCATATTCTGTGATAATCAGAGTGCACTTCATCTGGTAAAACATCAGGCTTTTCATGAAAGGTCCAAGCATATAGATGTCAGGTTACATTTTGCAAGGGATGTGATAGATGCAGGGTCCATGGAGGTTAAGAAAGTTCATACTAATGACAATGCTGCTGATTTCTTAACCAAAGCAGTGTCTGGGAACAAGGTAGTGCATTGTTCGAGCCTGATTAGGCTTGAACAATGTGGTTAGTGTTCAAGGAACAAACACAGGTTGAGGTAAGGATATGCACTTGAGTTCATTGAGGTGGAGATTTGTGGATGTTAGTTCAATTTCATCAAGTGACTCATCATATGAAGTAGAAGTTGTGAGGATTTCAGAACCGGGTTTGGTGTTTGAAGAACTGGGATATAAAACCGGGTTTGAACTCAATTCAGTGAAGAGGTTAAAAGGGAACCGGGTTGGGGGTTGTTATAACCGTCGGATACAACGGTTTTAATCCGTTGCGAGACAAACCGTTGTAAAAGCCCCGTTTCTGCAACTTGGAGCAGTTGAGTCAAAGTTGGTTACTGCTCTCTCATCTTCTAGATTCGAGCTCCGATACTTATATACATTGTAATCAGTTGTAAATGCGAGCTAATTGATATAGTTTTCCCTCTGTAAACATTACGCAATTGAGAGAATTAGATCTCTAGGGTTTCTATTCCAAATCAGGTTGTGATTTGGGGTTTGCTAGATTTCTGGGTGATTCTTGTAATTGATTGTGTAGTGAAGTGAATTGAGGTGCATAGAACCTCCGTGGATGTAGATCATCTTGGATCGAACCACGTAAAATCCCTGAGTTCATTGTTTCATTTCTGTTCTTGCTCTTGAATACTGTTCGGCCGTTTCTTGGTTGTTTTCGTTTGAATTTTGTTGTTCATTTATCTTGTGTGAGTTTGAGCTGATCATAACAACTCCATTTAGGAATCTACCAGAGCAGCCGCTATCTGTTCGATCTGGGCCCCCACATTAGGTTTTTCTACAATTTTGGCTTTGATGCGGCTGAGGCCTAAGCCGGAGCTGTTGGCTTTGAGGGGACATTCAACCGTGATGGTCAGCTCCGAGATATGCCCGACACTCCCCCTGACTTCACCAGCGATACTTCAACTGAACAGCGGGTCTTCCCTTGGTGTCTACCCCCCATGTGTCATGCCATCGAGCTCTCCAGTGCTTCATCCAACACTGACTTGACTCCTGCTGCCGATCTTTCATACCCTCTGCAACTTTCGGATGATTTTCCCCTTCTTGTTGCTGTGTCGCCTGCTTCCGCTTCTGCCAAGCCATCCTCTTCTGGAGATAACCTCTCTCCACTACCTAATATTTCCAGCACTGACATCCCTTCCTCAACGAAACGCCTCATGCACAAACATGAGGACGTCTTCTCTTTGTTTCCTTTATCTTGTACTTGTGTTTTTCTTTTCTTTTTTTTTCTATTTTTTTAACCGTCCTCATTAACGTAAATAATTTTTTGATTCTATTGAATGGTGTTCCATTCTTACTTCAATATTATGTATGTTTTTTTCATTTTCCCAGAGCGTAGTATGCCTCCCTGGATGGTCTTACTGAGCTGAGCCCCATCCAGGGCATACTACTCCCCAGTCACATATTCAGAGTTGTAACTCTGAATGTGTCACTCAATTCTGAACTTTATACTTAAGCGAAAAAAATTTGATTTCTCGATGCATAGTATGCCTGCCTGGATGGTCTTATCGAGCTGGCCCTATCCAGGGAATACTACTCCTCCGGTCACATATTTGGAGTTGTAACTCTGAATGTGTGATTTAATTCTGAACTTTCATACTTAAGCGAAAAACTTTCCAATTTCTTGAAGCATCGTATGCCTGCTTGGATGGTCTTACCGAGCTGAGCCACATCTTGTAACTCTAAATGTGTGACTAAATTCTGAACTTTTATACTTAAGCAAAAGAAATTCCAATTTTTCGGAGCATAGTATGCCTGCATGGATGGTCTTACCGAGTTGAGCCCCATCCAGAGCATACCACTCCCGTAGTCACATATTCAGAGTTGTTCTTGGGATTACACGAAATTCAATGCAACCAGAGAGGTGTTTGGGATTATGCAAAATTCAATGCAACTAGAGCGGTGTCTGGGATTACACGAAATTCAATGCAACCACAGTTGTGTCTGGGATTACGTGAAAAATTCAATGCAGCCATGGCTGGGTGCTTGGGATTACACGAGATTCCAAGAGTGTTTTTTGTTTTTTAGCGAATCAAGATATTCAAGGCATACATTTCATTGCAAACTGCGGCTCAATTGTCTGCTTGATTTTAACACTGCTTCTTCTCATATTGTATTCAATGCTTTACAAATAATATTTCTTCAAATTGGAGATGTTCCACGCTCTGAGCAAGGTGACTCCTGCACTTTCATTCAATAAGAATGCCCGCTTTCCTAACTCCTTGGTGATGCGATATGGTCCTTCCAAGTTGGGCTGCAGCTTTCCCACGTGCATAGAGCGTCAACTCCTTTTAACACCTAGTATCCTGTCTTGAGATCCCTGACCTTGAATCGGCGTCCGATAGCAGCGTTTACCTAACTCCTGTACTGCTTCATCCGTATGAGGACTGTATCTCTCAATTCTGGGAGCAGGTCCAGTTCCTCCCTTCTCAGCTCTGCGTTCCTTTCTTCATGGTAGCTCATGACTCTGGGAGAGTCCCTACCTATCTTTGCTAGAATGATTGCATCTGAGCCATACACCAGGGCAAAGGGGGACTCCCCCCATGGCTATACGTGGGGCGATCCTGTAAGCCCACAGAGCAGGTAGTTCATCTGTCCATCTCTTCCCTGCCTCCTCAAGACAGCACTGTAGCTCGGACACTATGGTTTTGTTGGTCACCTCGACCTGCTCGTTCGCTTGTGGATGCGCAACACCGGTGAAGCGCTGCATGACCTTCATTTATGTATACCATTTTGCCACCTTCTTCCCATAAAACTAACGACCGTCTTTGGATACCCAGACACGAGGCATCTCGAACCGCGTACAAATGTGCCTCCACGAGAATTTCATGATTACCTCTTTAGTGATCCATGTAGTTGCCCACCCTTCACCCACATGCTGAAATAGTCCACCGCCACAATCAAATAACTTTTTTGGCCACCCGAAGGAGGGAACTCCCACACTATATTGATGCCCCACTTATTATAAGGTCAAACACCTCGGATTACATTTAGTTCCAAGGCCAGCTCATGGATTTGTAGGCCGTGGCGCTGGTAACTTTTACATTTGCGAACTAATTTAGACACGTCCTGCCCTATCGTGGTCCAGTAGTATCCAGCCAGTAAGACATTCCTTGCCACTGCTCGAGCACCCTCGTGGCTGCCCCCACAGCCCTCGTGAATTTCTCGTAGGACGTACTCTCTATCAACATGGGATAGGCACTTGAGATAAAGCCTAGTGAAGGACTTCTTGAATAATATACCTCCAGTGATACAGTAATGCAAGCGGTACTTCTGCCCTTTCATTCCTAGACAATATCACATAATTATATTTGAACATAAGTGTATGGGTATATACTTTTTGGTTTTGCGAAGTGTATGTATCATTTCAAAAATATAACTCGTATCTTCCACCTGGCTGTTTCGGGAGTCAGTAACGATTCATGTGAGACAATTTAAGATTTCGACACGCGAATCCTCCTCTTCCTCAATAGTGTAGTCTGCTCCATCTGCCACGCAGCCTGGTGTGTTGATCACGGTAATTTGCCTTTCAGGGCCCTCCTTGATTGTTACAAAAAGTTTCGCCAAATAATCAGCCCTATGATTTTCAGTGATGGGGTATTTGTTGTGTTTTCAAGCTCTGAAATTTTTTCTTTAACATATCAGCCTGCCGTGCATAATTGGCCATGCTATCATTATGCACTTCATAATGCATGCAGCACTGTTGAGAGAGAACTGAGAGTCAGAGTGTACAACGATGTGGGAGATCCGTGCCTCCATCTCTATCTTGATTCCCCAAATCAGAGCTTCGTACTCTTCCTCATTGTTTGATATCCTTATTGTAAACTTTAATGCGAAATATAGCTCCTCCCCTATATGTCCAACGAATACTACTCATGCACCTCAACCAGCCATACACGACGCGCCATCCACAAATGCTCTCCATACTTCCGGCTTGATTTATGTGGTCGATTCCTGGATGAAATTTTCAAATGCTTGTGCCTTTATCGCAGTTCTGGGCTTGAACGAGACGTTATATTCACTTAATTCTACCATACATTTCACCATTCTACCGGATAAGTCCGGACGGGCCATATTCTGTCACAAGGGAATGTTGGTTCTAACCACGACCTGATGTGAAAGAAAATACGATCGTAACTTCTGCATAGCCATCCTCACGACCATCGCGCCTTCTCAATATCTGAGTACCGTGATACACGTTAATTATGCATTTAATTAGGTCGATTTACGATACTAATTTATAGGAATTATGTGCATAGATGGTCAAGAATTAGATAAAATGTTATATAAGTGACCAATTAATATACTCGGCTTGTTTTTAAGGTGTTTTTGAGCATTTTCAGGATTAAAAGTCGTGATTTACGACTACCGGACAAGAAAACAAGTTGGAACAGAGTGAAAACCAGTCCAAAATAGTGAAAACCAGTGAAAATCGGTCCGAACCGTCCAAGAACCGCTCCAAACCGGTCCAGACCTGCCTGAACCGGTCCAGGAGCAAAACAGAGCAAAAATCGACACGGCCGTGTCACATAAGCAACACGGCCGTGTCAAAAGTGTTGCGTAAACATCAATTTGGCTCTGGAGGAGTAACACGGCCGCGTTAGATTTTCAACATGGCAGTGTCAAATTATGCACAGAATTGAAGATTTTTATAAGCAACACGGCCGTGTCGATCAATGTCAAAAGGCTCTCCGTTAAAAGAAATCCTGTTTCAAAGGGGCTTGCCCAACTTTATAAAAAGGACCCCAAGCTCGAAAAATCAGGGTATCAGAGAGAAAACATCAAGAGGACAAAGAAGACGAAGATCATCGAGACGGATTCATCCGGGTTTAGTCGTTCTTTCCTAGTTTAATCTTTTACAATGTTTTCCATAGACTTTTGTATTGGATTATTGCTAGGCATGAGTAGCTAAGCTATTCGTGTCCTAGGGTTAGAGAGTAGGGATTATTATGACAATATTTTGATTATGATTTAATTTATTAATTCCCTTCTTTATGTGTTTATCTCTATGTTTGTGCTTATAACTAGATTTAGCTTGATCACCTAGATTTAGTAATTTAGTTTAGCAATTCCTCTTCGAGAGGAGGGAATCGTTATCAGACTTATGACATAGAGGTCAGTTGTCTATGACTATGTAGGCCGTGGCTTAGGATCGTTTGGGAGTTATTAGGTTTAATTGACTCGAGAGGGTAATTAGCTTAATTAATCAATGGTTTAATCGCTTCGAGAGAAGGGTTAGATTATTATCGTGCCACCTAATAAACACTAGAATTGGTAAATCTATAGGTTAGTCATATTCAACAATGAAGTAATATCCTGAAATCAAGGCCCTAGGATACCCTTTCTCATTGATTGTTAGTTCTTTTTGTTTGCCAAGTCATAAGTAACATAGTTATTCGTTAAATTCCTCATCTTTTGTTAAAATCAACCTTTTACAACCTAGTATCTAGTTAGGACATTCCTAGAGTATTGAGGTATCGAACTACCTAAAACTATTCCTTGTGGGATCGACCTTGATTATCGCTACTACACCTACATCCGTACACTTGCGGAGCACTAGGTTAGAAACCGACGTGTCATACCGCATCTTAGCACCCTGCATGATGCGACCTACGTAGTATATAGGACTGAATGCCGCCCCTTCCTCTTTGAGTATAACTGAGCTGAGCGCGTGATCTCCTATTGGTATGTACAAATACAGCATGTCACCAGATCATGGTTTGGTCAAAAGGAGCAGAGATGCTAGGTGCTTCTTCAATTGGTCGCATGCCGCCTGGAATTCCACCATCCACTCAAATCGACATTCTTTTCTTAGCACTTGGCAGAGTGGTAAACTCCTGCACCTTTGAAAGATTAACCTCAATCACCCGCTCTGTCACCATAAAGCCTAAAACCTTCCCCGAGCGTACCCTAAATGCGCATTTGGTGGGGTATAATCTCATCCATACCGCTTTGATCACTGAGAATTGTTCCACCAGATCCCGAGTATGATCTACAGCCCTGGCGCTCTTCACGAGTATATCATCCACATAATACCCATTATTTCATCCGAGCTATTCTTCAAACACTTTATCCACCATCCTTTGATATGCATCTTCTGCGTTCTTGAGCCCGAAGGTCATCTTGTGTCGGGTTCGTTATAGCAGCCCGAGTTAACGTAGTGGAATTTTAAAATATTTATTTAAACACAATAAATATCACATATATATTAACTTGGAAGCTCGAAAGGATTTAACAGAATAGGTATTGAAATGAATGCAAAATATATTAAATCAGTGTGCGAAATTATACCTGTGATAATCTCCTTCTTTTGACATAGAGGTTAGGAAGAACCGATTCCTTGTCTGACATCGGAACTCGCAAGGATCCCACTTGTGATCCCTCTAATAAGTCCACCTATTGAATGACAACACCAAATTCAATATTTCGCTAGTAATGTTGAATTTTTTTAATCAATAAAGCAACAATGTAAATAAAAGGAGATGTTTAAATTGGAAGAACTGTTCTTCCTTTTTCTAAACTGCCGACAGTATAAAAATCTATATTCTCGTATGTGTTATATATCACTATATATTTATCTTTCTCACTTATATCATGTTTTGGTAAAGAAATTCAAAATAAACCTAAACTATCGCCGTCATAATCCAGAAGATAAAGAGGAATCAGTCAAAACCCCATTCCATTATTGATTGTACGGACACATCAACAAAGTGGTTAGCCCACTTATCCATATCCCAATATTTAGATGGAGTCCAACTTCATTTGAATTTTACTATCTCGGCTAAATAAATGGGTCTCATTTATCCCCATTTATTTTAAAAATGTACATCTATATATATACACATTGTGTGTATATATATATTAAAACTATTTAAAATAAACTAGTTTATCTAAATAGTAGTATCTCCTTTATTATTTGTGGGCTTTCACAAAACCTGTTAATTTTAGTATTAGGCTTAGACTAATTAATCTAATTAATTAGTTAATTCCCGATCACTAATAATTTTAATAAAGTCAATTGATTGACTCTTTTACACTATTAATATCAATTAAAAAATCTAATTTCTAATTGAATGTATATATATATATATACACACACATACACATAAACATACTTCATCAATTGAATTGAAATATAAATCTAACTAATTAATCATTATTAATTAATTATATCTGACAATTGGAATATGCTTATTGATGAATATTGTCATTCAAATTTAGGTGTGACCCTGTAGTTTCACTACTAACACTAACAGCAGGCTTACAACTTTTACAATTTTGCAAATAATAATTATTTGATTATTTAGAATTAACTCTTTAATTCTAAAATCTACAAATCACGGGAACACCTAGCAAGCAGCGTGATCACCCAGTGTTAAGTGAAATAGCGAGTAAAGCTATGTAATTGCGATAAACATACATGTAAAGTCCTTCCAACTACTAATCTCCCAAATTATTTTACGGTATGGATTATCAGTCGAAACCTCGTTAAATCAATAATTGTGTTATTCTATTCAAGTTAAAGTGATTCTTGATGAATTCATATTCACCCTGCCTTGGCCAAGGTCTTCGAATCAAGAACAATAAAAACGCAGGAAATTCCCTTGTCAAAGACAAGTGTCGGATTCTATGTTGACTATTGTCAAGTCTCTACGTACATTTATTTAATACCCAATATATCTGTTGTGATTGTCAAGCAATCAGAAGATATATCTAAGTATTGCATAATGTACATAAGACTTCCGTCATGCCTCAATTCTTAGAACTAATCATGTACTGGTGCAATTAGGAAATTCTTATTTCGATAGGATATCTCCAATTAAGAATTTTCCACGTATCAAGTCCAATGAACCTGTTCTATAACAAACAGCTGCATACATGAACTCATGTCATAACACTAATGCTTATGGAATATAGTATTCTCGTCTTATGAGTATTTATCGTATGCACAAGTCTTACTAGCTACTCAATGTCCTATCTTGAATAGCTTCGACTTGGGACTAATTTAGGATCAAAGCTTCTAGAGCATATTCCATGATCACCATCACATGTGTGACCATGCCCCTTGACTTATTTTGGTCTAGGGGCTTTATCTAATATTTTGCATATGTGAAAAACAATATAAAAGATAAAGAATAATACCTTTATTAATTAATTCCCAATAAAATTATTTGCATATAAAATATGAAAGAGTACAATAAGTCAATCTAATTGGTACGCCGGTCACACTACTTTAACATCTTGATATAATAGTATGTTCCGCACGGGACCACCAGACTCTCTTTAGGTTTGTCAGCAGGATTCAGCAGGAATTAATGGTAGCCATGGTAGACATCCATCATACTTAGAAGTTTGCAACCTGAAGTAAAGTCCACTAATTGATCAATCCAGGGTATTAAGGATGCTATGTATTTGGTGCATGTGCATGACAAAGGCAGAATGCATCTACACAGTAATACCATGAGGAAAAGCCACAGTAAACCGGATCCCACAGCAAATAATGAAATCAAAAGAGCACCTGCACAGATCCGTAACTAATCCTATAAGTGGCTAACACGTGTCTAGGGCATAGCTGGCTCTAGGGTTGATATCAGATATAGGTTTCTATAAATAGTGTAATGCTGTAATGGTTCAGAATAAATTAATGCAATACAACAGTAAAAGATGAGCTGCTCTATTTCCTTATACGTTGAGTACTGCAATGCTTTGCTTGTCTTGTTTCTTTTCATGGTATCAGAGCACAACTGTTAAAGCTGGTGCCTGATCCAGACTACCTTTCTTCCCTTTTTTACTATTCCTTCAAATGGCTGAGAACGAACCAAATACTCCACAAACACCATCTCAAAACATCTCTCATCCACCTCCTGTCATCCAGCCGCAAGCTCAACTCATCACTATTAAGCTAGGAGAATCGAACTTCCTAATCTGGAAGCAACAAGTTTTGGCAGCAACAAGAGGGTATGGCCTCGAAGGCTATCTCACAGGATCCACACAGTGCCCAGAAAATACAACAGAAACTTTTCTCCAAAGAGATGCATGGATCAGACAAGATCAGTTGCTTGTCTCTTGGTTGCTTTCGTCTCTCTCAGAAGACTTGCTGGTTACAACGGTTGGTCTGGAGACATCTCATGATGTTTGGGAAGCTTTGACATCCAGCTTCACTAGTCAGTCGATTGTGAAAATAATGCAGTATAAACTTCAACTGCAAAATTTGAAAAAGGAAAATATGGGGATGAGAGAGTATCTGAATAAGATTAAGGCTTGTTGTGATGCTCTCACTGCGGCTGGCCATACTATATCAGACACAGACCACATCCTATATATCCTTGGTGGACTGGGTTCAGATTATAACCCAATAATGGTCAGTGTATCAGCCAAAATAGGAGGGTGTACCTTAAGGGAGGTATATTCCCTCCTTTTGAGTTTTGAAAGTAGGATTGAAAGCCTAGAAGGAGTGCAGATCAATCCTGATGGGTCATTACCAACTGCTAATGTTGCAACTCAAGGAAAAGGTGGTGGTACACAGTCTTGGAGAGGTAGAGGATCATCTAACAGAGGAGGAAGAGGTTCTCCAGGGAGAAATGCTGGAAGAACTAATTCTAGAGGAAGAGGAGGTAGGTATACCAATAACAAGAAATGGTGTATTTACTGTACCAGGGATAATCACAATACCGCTCAGTGTTTCTATAAAGATAATCCAGATCATCCCTGTATGTTGGCCCAACAGCAAGGTAGAGGATATAATAGTGGAGGACGAGGTCCATCAGCAAACGTTGCATCAGTACCTGGTCATGAATATTACAATGAGAATGAGTGGTACCCTGATTCTGGAGCAACAAACCACCTCACTTATGATTTCAATAACCTTAACATGACTGCTGAGTATCAAGGAAATGAGAAAGTACAGGTTGGAAATGGATCAGGTCTGTATATTTCTCACTCTGGTAATACAATAGTAAAGTCATCTTTTCAAAACTCTCCACATTCTTTTCTTCTCAAAAATCTGCTTCATGTTCCAGAGATTACTAAAAATCTACTCAGTGTTTCTCAATTTGCTAAAGATAACTCCGTATTCTTTGAATTTCACCCTACTTTCTGTTTGGTGAAGGATCAATCCACAGGGGAAATTCTACTCAAGGGGACTGCTAAACATGGCCTTTATTCTTTTGCTTTGACCAAGCAAGATTGTAGCTCTCACTCATCATCGTCCTTCCAGTCTTTCAATCCCAAGAAGTCACCTGCAGTTTACACTGCAGAGTCACAGAATAACACCACTCTTAGCTTGTGGCACTCTAGATTAGGACATCCTTCCTTTGATGTAGTAAGAAAAGTCTTGCAACTTTGTAATGTTTCTCTTCCATCTAATGAAAGTGATTATTTCTGCCCTACTTGCCCTATGTCCAAAATGCATAAATTACCTTTTGGAGATTCCACATGTCATGATTATAATATTTTAGACCTTGTCCATACCGACCTATGGGGGCCATCTCCCATTAAATCTTATCAAGGTTTTAGTTATTATGTAAGTTTTATTGATCAATCTACCAGATTCACATGGATATATCTTCTCAAGCATAAGTCTGAAACCGTGGTTGCCTTTTCTCATTTCAAAAATCTGGTAGAAAATCAGTTTGGTAAAACCATTATGCAAGTCCAAAGCGATGGTGGGACAGAGTACAAACCTCTCCTTGATCTTTTTCAAAAATCTGGTATAATTCACAGGTTATCTTGTCCCTATACACCAGAACAAAATGGATTAGCAGAAAGAAAGCATAGGCATATTGTAGAGGTTGGATTATCTTTGCTATCTCATTCTTCGGTTCCTACCATCCACTGGGACAGTGCTTTTCTCACTGCTGTCCATTTAATCAACAGACTGCCATCTAAAGCACTCCATCACAAAATACCCTATCATACACTCACTGGTAAACATCCTGTATATTCTGATTTTAGAGTGTTCGGTTGTCAGGCATTTCCTCTTCTGAGACCCTACAATAAACATAAGCTGCAATATAGAAGTGAACCTGGGGTTTTTCTTGGTTATTCTCTTCCACATAAAGGTTACAAAGTTTATCTTCCTAAGAGACATAAGATAATAATTTCCAGACATGTTCTCTTCAATGAGAAATCCTTTCCATATCAATCTCATGCATCTCAAATCCCTACCACTCTCACCTCAGCTCCTTCCATCGCCAATTCACCACTGCCCTTAGTTACTAGTACACCTACACCACCACTCCCTCAAGCTTCACCTACCACTTCATCTTCCACATCATCTTCCCCATCTCCACCACAGCTTGTCCCTAATGATGACAATACTATTGTTTCCCAGCCTGAGGTTAATGTTCAACCTGAGGAAACTTCCAACATTGCACTTAATCCTTTGCTTGATGCTGCAGGTTCTGAGCCCATTCCAAGGGGACATCATATGACTACAAGGTCCAAGGCTGGCATCTTTAAGCCTAAGACTTTTGGGACTGAGCTTAGAAATGAAGTGGAGGAACCTGGAAATCACATTCAAGCTTTCCAAAATTGTCAATGGAGGAGAGCAATGGCAGATGAATATGCTGCCCTGTTGAAGAACAAAACGTGGAGGTTTACAGAACTACCACCCGGACGAGATGCAATTGGTTGCAGGTGGATTTATAAACTGAAGAAACATTCGGATGGTTCAATTGCCCGATATAAGGCAAGATTGGTGGCCAAAGGTTATAGTGAAATTCCTGGATACGACTATTTTGATACCTTCAGTTCAGTGGTAAAGCCGGCCACTATGAGGTGTGTTCTCTCTATTGCTGTTTCGAAACATTGGGATATAAGACAGCTTGACATTGATAATGCTTTTTTGAATGGCGATATTGATGCGGAAATCTATATGCAGCAACCTCCTGGTTTTGAAAGGGGAAAGAACCTTGTTTGTAAACTGGAAAAATCGATTTATGGTTTGAAACAGGCCTCTAGATCCTGGAGCATGAAGTTTGCAAATGCTCTTCTAACACTTGGTTTCTCTCAGTCCAAGGCAGATTCTTCCTTATTCTTAAAATTTTCAGGACGGTCCATCATTTATGTTCTAGCATATGTGGATGATATTATTGTCACCGGCAATAGCAAAGAAGGAATGCAACTGTTCATTGCTGATTTGAAGAAGTTCTTTTCACTTAAAGACCTTGGGAGACTGAGTTACTTCCTCGGAATGGAAGTTACTTATACTAAGGAGGGCCTCCACCTTTCACAGAAGAGGTATATCAAAGAGATTCTTGGGAGAGTGAAGATGATAGATGCAAAGCCTCTTGCTGCCCCCATGATAACAAGTCCCAGTTTGTCTAAGGTACGTGGGAATCCTATAGAAAATGGGAAAGAATATAGGTCGATTGTTGGTGCACTGCAATATGCCACTTTGACAAGACCAGACATTGCTTTCTGTGTTAATAAAATCAGTCAGTTTATGCAAAGTCCTTTGGATACTCATTGGAAGGCAGTCAAGAGAATTCTCAGGTATCTCAATGGGACACTCGAGTATGGAATACATCTTAAAGCCTCAGATAAGCTGCAGCTTGCGGCTTATTGTGATTCAGACTGGGCCGCCGACGTGGATGACAGAAAATCTATTTCAGGTTATTGTGTTTACTTGGGAAAATGCCTAGTTTCATGGAGCTCTAAGAAACAACCTATTGTGTCACGTTCTTCGACCGAGGCGGAATATAGAAGCTTAGCAAATACAGTCTGTGAAGTTGTCTGGATCAGGAACTTACTATCAGAGTTGCATTTCACCCAGAATACCACAACACCAATCTGGGTGGATAATACAGGAGCAGTATCGCTTTCGTCCAATCCAGTTTTTCATTCCAGAACGAAACACTTTGAGATAGATTTACATTTCATACGTGATAAAGTTAAAGAAGGAACTATCAGTGTACACTATATCCATTCTCTGGATCAGATAGCGGATGGACTTACGAAGCCTTTGAGTGGACAATTCTTCGGCAGAATTCGGAATATGATGAATGTTGTTCCAAAAACCAGCCTTGAATTGAGGGGGGATATTAAGGATGCTATGTATTTGGTGCATGTGCATGACAAAGGCAGAAGGCATCTACACAGTAATACCATGAGGAAAAGCCACAGTAAACCGGATCCCACAGCAAATAATGAAATCAAAAGAGCACCTGCACAGATCCGTAACTAATCCTATAAGTGGCTAACACGTGTCTAGGGCATAGCTGGCTCTAGGGTTGATATCAGATATAGGTTTCTATAAATAGTGTAATGTTGTAATGGTTCAGAATCAATTAATGCAATACAACAGTAAAAGATGAGCTGCTCTATTTCCTTATATGTTGAGTACTGCAATGCTTTGCTTGTCTTGTTTCTTTTCACGGGGCAACAAATAGTGATCTTTTTGGCATGCCTGATTTAGATCCTTGAAATCTCCACATATACACCACCAATGTTGTCAAAATCTCGAGTTAACTCTTACGATTCTATGAGTTTACGAGTTATTTCTACCTAAACGAGTTAACTCGTGATAAAATCGAGATTTGATGAAATCGGAGTAAACTCTAGAGTTTGCTCATGCGATCTTACGAGTTTTACGATTTTACGATTTTGTGACGAGTTTAACATTTTGTGACGAGTTTAACATTTTGTATCTATTTTACCAATTAAAAAAACATAATACGAATTTTAGAATTTATGCCAATTTAAAATTGGGATTTTAAAACTTTTCTAGATTAATTTTTTTTTTTTTTCTAACTATCAAGTTCTAAATTAAAATCTAAGCTTCATAAAAAATATATCTTTTTATGTAGTAATTAATTTCACTAAGTTTATTTTTTAATTTTCTCTTAAAATTAAAGTATTCATAATTATAATTTAGGAATGCTTTACTAAATGTCTATATTAACCATAACCTAATACATTTCTCCATATTGTATTTTTTTTCTTTTTGATTAATTGTGTATATAGTATGTATATCTTTTATAAGTGATATCTATCTAGAACCTGTTGTAATTAAAATATATTTTGAATAATTTATATATATGATTATTTTGTATAGGTAGTAGAATCTTACGATTTTACGATTCGATTTTGCTGACACGCCATTGATTCTACTTAAAGTTTTGAGTTTGACAACCTTGTACACTACGCCCCAGTCCCTTTCGTCACCATGACCACATTCGACAGCCACTCCGGGTACATGATCTCTTCAATATGCCCTGCCGCCACTAACTTATCAATTTCCCCCTTTATGGCATGCTCCTTCTCAACTCCGAAATGACGTAGCTTCTGCTTGATAGTCCGGACCCGCGGCTTAGCATTGACATAGTGCACCGCTATAGCGGAGCTGATATTACCCATTTCTTCCGGGTAGAAAGCAAACATATGGGCATTTCTCCTCAATGTTTTCATCAAATCCTCCTCCTAGCTAAGTGCCAATTCGGGTGGTAAAACCCTGCTTCTCGGGAAATAATTCTACATTCATCAACTCGCCCTTATACTTTATTCTAGTCTCCGGTACATCATTTAACTTCTCCCATTTTCTCTATCTCTTTCCGTCTAGGTCTTCCTCATGCCTTGCCTGCTCCGACGCTGAGGTCATGGCCGCCTGGACAGACTCCATATATCACCTCCAGGACCTGAGCTCAGCTGATCTCCAATGACTTCTCCCTCCCCTTCCCTAGCAGGAAACTTTATTTTCATGTAAGACACTGATATTACTGCCTGTAAATCATTCAGTGCTGGCCTACCTAGAATTACATTATATGTCGACGGCACATCCACCAGTAATAAATTTACTGCCTCTACTCTCTATCGAGGCTTCTTTCTAAGAGCCACTGCTAGAGTAACTTGACCCAATGGCTGTATTAAACTGCCCTTGGAACCGAATAGCACTGTGTCCACTGGCTCAATCCTCAGCTTAAGTTTCATTTGCTAGAAGCACTATAGAAAAATGATGTTCGTCGAGGGCTTCGTTGGGTGCTTCCAGGGCCATGGCCTTCTCCTCCCCGGATTAGCGATCCACTCCTCTATAACCCTTCTCTTCGGGTCGGCTGGCTGCGATCCTGATAAACAAACTCCTTGAGGTTCCCCGTGCGTATGAGGCGCTCAATCTCATCCTTGAAATGGTAACAATGGTCAGTGTTATGCCCGTATTCATTATGGAATCTGCAATACAGCTTGGACCTTAGCCTTCAGGGATGGTCAGGGTTATTAGGCAGATACTCCATGGCCGCGTGATTTTTTGCAATGTTCAACACTTCCTCCTTGCTTTTCTTTAACGAGGTGTAGCTTTCATAACGGATCCCTTCTTGCTTCCTATGGGGGAAAATGTGTGGCTTCCTTTCGGGAATACCTACCACCGCTCGGGGTCTATCGTTGTCCATCTTCCTTTTCGTCCTGTGTTTATCAAAGTGCTCCTGCCTGTCACTTGTGCATTCACTGCCCCTGTTGGTCATCATAATATCCTCCAAGTTGATGAATTTTTCTGCCATGCTCAACAACTCCTCAAAACTCAGGGCTGGCTTTTTAGCCAGATCTCCCTCTTTAAGGTCGTTTGTTATAGCAATAATCTTTACCTTTAAGGTGGCCTGAGGTATTGTCATGGCCTCCATGTTGAACCTATGGATGAAGTCCCTCAACATCTCATTGTCGCGCTACCTTAGATTACAGAGTGAGAGAGGTGTTTTTTGCTATCTCCTGGCACTAACAAAGTGCCGTAATAAAAGCATGCTGAATTCTGAGAAAGTCTGTGCCAATCCTGGGTCAGCTGCCCAAACGCTGATGGGCCGCCTTAGACAGAGTTACCAAAAACACACGACACTTGACCCCATCCAATATACCCGTGTAGCAGGGGAGAGTTTTCAAAGTGAAATAAGTGGTCATTTAGGTAAGTTGTTTTATCATATTCGGATGGGAGCTGCTTGAATCAAGAGGGGAGCTCATCCTGCAATATTTCCCTGGCAAACTGGCAACCCATCAATCGTCTCTCCTTTTTTCCAGGCTCTTTTAGTCTTCTCCTCATCCGACTGACTTCTCGTGCAAGGGCCTCTTGCTTGTCTGAGTTGTCAGTCGAGTCACCCACCTCCTTTCTACTCTCGGCCTCCCCCAATTGATTACGTTTATGGCATACTGCTTGGGCTTCTTTTCGCCCCATCCTGTTCATTGCCCCAAGACCATGCACTTGTTGACCTAGCGCGGGACACCTCCCTCTCTGGGTATGGCATGGGAGGTGGCGGTATTAGCGGAGGAGTGAACTGTGGGGCGGGGGAATCCTTGTTGTCGCCGCATGATTAGTCATCGTGGTACAAACTAGGGTGATTATATAAGCGCGAAGCTGCTCAGCTCTGACCGTGACCATCTCGGGGCCTTGAGTGGCTTGCGTCGTGCCAGTAATGGGATTTTGTTCTACGTCTCTTTGAAAAGGTTCTGCAGCTCAATTTAGCTCCTTTTCCTGGTTTCTTGCCATGGCTGGGTTAACCTTATCCACCATTTTGAGAGAAATAATCGGGATGTCGAAAAGTGCAAAAAGAAGTCATAGGAGAGGTGAGGCTATCTCCGAGGGAAAAACAGAAGGAAAAAAGACGAAATAATAAAACCACAATTCTAGCTAACATTCCTAGGCCCTCATACAAATACACCAACCAAAGAAATCATAAAATATTAACACATCACGACTTATACTCATAAACTTTACCACAGACGGCACCATTTGATGTGTGTGAGAGTGATTCATATTTAAGATCATATAACCAAGAGTCTATAATCGAAAGTACACTTATAATAAGAACAAGAAATCAAACAGAGTATGATTGAGCAAAAGGGAATGGTCTCAGATAATCTATGTGTTTTATAAATGCCTTTTCTGCGTTACCTATAAAAAAGTCCACTGGTGGGTGTTCCAGTGAAGAACCTCCGATGCTTAAGTCAGTGATCGGAGAAAGAGAGAGAATTACAATAAAATAATAAAAAATTGATATAGACCACCATTCTACATCATCTCTATGTATTAGCCGCATTTATCATCAGTTATCTCTTGATTCCAATCATTCCTTCATTAGCCTCTTGTGATTATGACTCCGATAGTAAGCTATACCTTCCGTCCTTAACTTAGGGAATATGTGGGTAAGGATCCTCTATCCCACATTTACCTTGTCCCAACCGTGTCCCACTCTAAAATCGAACCATAAAACATGAATCGTGAACCCCGAACACATGAATCATGAACCCTAAACTATGAACTATTGAATTATAAATACTGAACCATTAAATCATGAACCATGAAATGTGAATCGTGAAATCATAACTTTACTATAAAAAATAAACCCTAGTCCAAGAAAGTCGAACCCTAGACTTTAAATATGGAATCTAACCATGAATCCTTTATCCTGAACCTAAATCATGAAGTTTAAATTCACAAATCTTAAAAAAATATTTATAATTGATTGGATTTTGGAGTTGGACACGTTGGGACAGGGTAAAAGTGGGATAGAGGATCCCATATGGGAATATGTTGGCTTCATTATAGGAGGAAGGAATTGATTTTCCAATCGTCATGGAGATTCTGTATTCTGATTTGCGTTTAGTATCTCAATCAAGTCAACATGCCAAACAAAATAGACAACAAGAATATTTTTCAATTGAATGCCACAAGATTCTAGATTAACAATAATATTTTTTATAAATACTTATTTACTAATTTTTTAAAATTATTAGTTTAGTTTTTTTATATATTTTAAGACTTTAGTTCTATTTTATGAACAAATCCATATATTTTTATTTCCTACAATATAACAATTCTTTAGAAATAATGAAAACTGACTATTTATCAGTTTCTAAGTTAAGAGATAATATTTAATTTTTTATAAGGAAGAAATAGTAAAATAATGGAGGAATACATGTGTCCACACTAGGGATGGAAATAATTTCATGTTCTGCTTTATTCTCTGCTACTCTCTCACTCTCTCTCAAATGTTTTAATTTTTCTAACATCCTAAAGACACTAATAATTATTTTTGAAATCCATTTCTTTTATTTATAATAGATAAAAATCAAACCTTTTTTCTTAGTATTTAATTTGATACTGATATTTAATATTTTGATATAATAATTAAATATACAATAAACAATTATTTTTGGTTGATTATTGTGTTATATTATTTAAATATTTAGTCGCAAATAAAAATAAATTGAATAATTATTTTTATTAATAAACTTAAAAATTATTATATAATTTCATATTATTTTATTTAACAAACATTAAGTTATTCATTTATTTTTTTCGATTATTTGATAATGATTTTTCTTATAAATAAATAGATTTCAAATCGTCCATCGCATGATGGGAAATTCTAGTATAGAGAAAAGATGGAGAAATGTAAATGCTCTTGAATAGAAGAAATGATCACTTATTAGCATACACTACATATTTTACATCCTAAAGCACTCCTCTGCAACTCCAACTTTCCCATCATTGTGCATCTCACCGTTAATTCTCATGAAATTGAGCATTTCATTTCACTGATTCCATCTTCAAATTTTGAGTAGTAGCCATCGACTCCCTCTTCTAAGTTAAAGACATTATTGAGCTAAAGACATTATTGAACCCTCTAATGAAATAAACTGGTACCTATATTGCGAACTCAAAGATGGAGCATCAGCTCCATTTGAGCCTCATAGGTCATCATTTTGGTACTAGCATTTAGTAATGTTGTATGAAAAGTTTCAGAATATGTATTATAATGTCAAGCAACATTTATATTGTTTAATATTTATAAATTAGTTGTAAACATTTTCATTTGTATCAAAATTTTCTCTAAATATGTGTATTTAAGTTAGTTATAAGTTATAACAATCCGTTAAATATCATCTTAAATTTTTAGATATTTATTACATTTTCAGTTATTTCAAAATTTCACAAGTATTTCATATTTCTTCAAAATTTTCGTAAAATTAAAATACCGATATTTCCGTAAAAAATGAAATTTTAGTTGTTGTTCACACTATATGCTGAACTGTTGAGAAATGAAACAAACATATTTCTTGATAATGGAATTACTCACGCCTCTAATCTCCTTATAAATTGAAGTTCTTACAATACACCTCTTTTTTATACATATTTTAGTTTCAGTTACCCTTTTTCTATGAGCACACTAACTCAAGAAAGATAGCCCATGGCAAATTGGTAGTTCTTGTTCATGTAAGTTTAATTATGTCTATGTAATCGAGATTATAAATAAAATATGGATCTTTGAACCTTGTGTATTAACCTTAATGCACCATGGATTGATTTTTTTATGGAAGAAATTGACTCCTCTTGATTAATGAAAGGAATTGATTTCTCCCCCCTAACCTTTTTTTAGAACAGAGCACTTTATATGAATCAATTAGATGATATAAATTATGTGATTATGTTATCTTTTATAGGTGGCGCGTGCACCAATTTCTGATAGGATTAGAATCTTAATGCAATTAGGGTTGCTATTAGTTTACGGTGTATCAACGTGAAAATCATTTCTCGATATATCCTGGCAAAAAAACTTATCTAGAACATTATTTATTAAACCATAAAGATATCTAAAATATCTCAATAACTTTATATGATGACACTTGGGCCACAAAAAATCTTACATTCTCCAACTTGGCCAAAGTGACAAAACTAAGCTTTCATGGTTAAATAAGGACATAATTTGCACAACATAAAGAAAAATATTTAGTTCATTTGTCAGATCATAATGTTGAATACCATGTATAGACTAACACGAGTCATGGTAGTTCTACGTCATTCACTAGACACAATTCCTCCCATGTACCTCAATATTAATTTTTTACGTAATATGACTTCATAATTTTCATAATAGTCCACATTAATATCTTGGTTAGAGACTAAATCCTATTAAACTTGTATGTAAACATTCATGTATACATTAACAAAAAACAAGATATCATTCAGTTTCAAAAACAACTTATAAGAGAGCTCAAAGTATCAATTGCACGCCATAAGTTCATTAAGACTTTTAAATAATGAGATTCATTCGACATGTCTTGTAAATGTCTTTGGAGGAAATCATTTAGTCAATGGATTCATAATCGTAAGGTCGGTCCTAATATGCTCAATTGACACTTTTGTTTTTGAGTTTCTTCTTTAACAGCAAGATACTTTAATTTCATATGCTTGACACCTTTCGAATACTTGTCGTTTTTAGAGAACAATATTGCTGCAAAATTTTTACAATAAATTTTCAGCAGGTTATCAACAATGTTGACATCATCCAAGTCGTGAAATAAAGTCCCGTAACTAATTACCTTAAATTGTAGCTTTACACCATACCACAAATTCATCTTTCATAGTGGATGCAACAATTATAGTCTGATTCGCACTCTTTCATGAGATTGCTCCTCTAGCTAATAGAAACAAGTAGTCAATTGTATACTTTTGAGTATCAACACATCCAACATAATGTGAAGTTGAATATCCATTAACCTCTATATGATCAGATTTTTGATAAGTAAGCATGTGATCTTGCGTTGCTTTGAAACAAGCTAAATATTCTAATTGCTTTGAAACAAGGTACCTTACTACTTTCTTTACAGCTTTCAAATGGTCCATTCTTGGATTGCTTTGGAACAAGCCAAATATTCTAACCTTGTATTAGTTTGTGCATACATCAAGCTAGCAACAATTCATGTATAAGGAATATATTTCATTTGGTCACGTTCCAATTCATTATTTGGTCATTACGTAACACTGAATTAATCTCCATTCTGGATTGGAACAATGTTTCATGAGCAGTTTTCTATCTTAAATCTCTCTAGAACTTTATTGATATATGTTTTATGAGACAACCCTCATATTCATTTTGATTTATCATGAAATATTTTTATTCCAATCACATAAGTTGCCTTACCATATCTCCCATTTAAAAAATTCCTAGATAGCAGTTACTTAGTTTTAAATAATAAACCAAGATCATTCATTACAAGCAAGATGTCATCAACATTATAGAATTAGAATAAAAAGCTTACTATCACTGACTTTCAGATACATACATCAGTCAACAATGTTTTTCTTATATCCGAATGAAGTAATAATATCATTCAACTTAAGATAACATTGGGGGGAATCTTGCTTAAGTCCGTATATTAATTTTTTTAGTTTACACACCATATGTTCATTTCTTTTGATGGAGAAATCCTCAAATAGGTTCATATAGACTTCTTCCACTAGCATTCATTTAGTGTAACTCTAAATCTTAATGAGTCACAAAGCCATAAAAATTCTAAACGAGCCTTTATAAGACACTGGCGGAAATGTATCTATGTAGTCAATTCCATTTTTCCGAGTGAAACCATTGGCAACTGGTCTAGCTTTATATCTTTCGATATTTCCATTTAAGTTGCGAAGGTCTTGAAGACCCATTTATACCCAACTTTTTCACATCCTTCTGTTAATTGTACAAGATCCTAGAATTCATTATGAGCCACTGATTTCAACTCTTCTTTCATAGCATCAAACCACTTAGTAGAATTATTACTTCTCATGGCTTTTGAAAAGAAAATTAGATCATCTTCAATTTCTAATGTTAAATTATGACTCATAACTATAGTCATCCGAAATAGCAGATTGTGTTCGCCTTATAGATTTTCTTACTATTTGTCCTTGAGGTTTATCTATTGCAGGTTCATCAATAACATGTCCATTATTGGGAATTTAATCATTTATATGGTGTTCCCATAAGTTTTTGCGATTCTACAATTATAGAAATAAAAAATTAAGATGAAGTTTTAGGTAGAGGAATCTCCACTCTTACTTCTCCATGATCCGCGATTCGTGGCTAAACACTCCCATTAATTTCATCATTTTAATGAACCTATCATTTCCAGTTTCAACAATGCAGTCCAGTTTCTTTTCTTGTGGATTATAAATTCTAATCTTTTCCGAGCAACCCCAAACATGCAGGTGCCTTAAACTAAGTTCCTTACCCGTCCGCAGTTCAAAAGGTACTTTAGGAACTGCTTTGCTAGGAACCATGTTTAACAAATACATGATAGTTTTAGGGCATACATCCACAATGAGGTGGGTAAAGAAGAATTACTTAACATACTCCTAACCATATTCATAAGAGTACGATTTTGTCTTTATGCTGCACAATTTTATTTATTGTACCTGACATAGTGTACTGAGCCAAATGCGATGCTTTTCAAGGAATTTAGAAAACGGGCATGGGCATTGTCCTAATTCAACATTAATTTTCATAATACTCACCCCCTTTGTCATACCTAATGATTTTCACTTTCTATCCAATTGTCTTTCAACCTCATTCATAAATACTTCTAATGCATTTATTGAATGATGCTCTCCTTCAAATACATAGATATAACTATAACGTAAATAATCATAATAAACGTGATTAAACATATTTCCTTTCTAAAACAAGGACACCAAAAGGCCCCCAAATATCTGTCCTTCATTATTAACCAACCTACATAATCTATCTTTAAAGATTTGCTCCAAACGTTTATGTCACAAGTAAGCAGAACTTTGATAAACTAAATTAGGTTTAGTTCCAACATTATGATTCAGGATCAAGACACTGACTTTAATAAAGAACATCAACTAAGCTTGAATCGAAACATACTACTACAGTCAGTATACTTTTCTTTTCAAGCCATTCCTTACATTTCGGACGATCGTATTTGTGAAATTTCTAGGCTTCTTACAAAGCGTATACTTAGGGATGTCATGTTCCTTTTTCTGGATTTGGACATATAACTCATTCACGTTGTAGAGTCCTTCCTTGCCATTTTATTTCCTTCCGGCTTTCTTTCCATCTCACTGATTCATTAGTGAGGTGAGCAGAATGAGAACCCTGATTCTTAAGCATTGTTTCCTCATGAACAAAAAATATGTGAAGTTTATTCACATTCCATATATCTTTCATAGCATTGTAGATCATTTGGGTCCATTCTCAGGGCCGTGAGTTTATTATATAACTTCACAAGTAAATTATCACCCACTTTCATCCCCTAATGACTTAAGTCTTGCTGCAATATTCGCCATCGCAGAGATATCTCATGTATGTTACGAGAACCATCAAACTTCATGGTGGTTAAAGTAGACATTAATGTCCCAGTGAGAGACTTATCAGCAGTTTCGGAACGTTCTTTCACAATTTTCAGTAAATCCTTAGCACTTTCAATTTGTGGTATAGTAGATTTGATATTCTCTACTATACTCATTCGCATAAACATTACACTTAATCTGCTCGATCTTATCCAACACTTTTTGGAGTCACTGATTTTGTTAGTGATAGCATATTTTTCGACTTTAAGTGAATGATCAAGACCCAAAATACTTAGATGAATTTGATCTTCTTAAGAATTATAATAGTCTTGACAGTTAAAAATTTAAACAGGCACAACACGCGAATAAAGAGTAAATATATAGATACTACAAGGATACATAATTATTCACATTAATGCTTTGATTAATGTAAATATAGATTGATGACCAATAATCGATAAATGTACATTGATGTATGCGGAATCCATTCCTATCACCAAGAGCTCTTCGATTAGCTCGTTAGCTGCACCGGCTGAACCTGCCATGTGCTTCATCCGATAATGCAAGACCCACTCCACAAAATTCCATATATAACCAACGATTGCGCTAATGACAGGCGTCGACATCGGCTAATGGAAAGGATTTAAATCGATCTCCTCCTACGTCTCCACAAATCCTGGGAAGTTAACTCCGATTAACCAACATACCCATTTAGCCAAGACCATCGTAGAGCTGCCGCGTTGTACCACTGCAGTTATCCCGTGCTTTTTAGCTCTCTTTATGAAATGGGATGGAGCGCACATTTTCGAGCATTTTAAGTTATTAAGAAATTGCAAGAACCATGATGACATTAATAGGAATAAAGGAATATCGGCTCTTACTCTATTCCTTCCTTGAGTCAGAAATAGCGAGCTGCGGACCAAACTCAATAAAGAAAGAATGAAACAAACTCCAGCAAGATCCAGCTAAGGTAAGGTTGAGTCGCGACTTTCACAAATCACTCTGAAGATCTAGTCAAAGAAAAGTGAAAGGATTTTATCCACTAAGTATCGGATGGGCGACACAACAATATAAAAATCATAATCAATGATGTCTATAAAGTTTACAATAATTTGATAAATTGAATACACTTACTGAACTATTTTGTCATCTTTAGATGTACAAAACAGTCAACATAATATATCAATTATCACATTGCATTTAGAATTTATAAGAACTAATGATCCACCTTTGGGTGACATCTAATGTCATATAATTATGAATTTTGATTACCCATAAATTTAGAGATTAGTCAAATCTCAAGCATCACATTCTTATGGATAATCAAATGTTTATTATATGATTTGAAATTTATTAACTTTCAGGTCAGACCACTTTGGTGATTAACAGACCAACATCAGATAAATTCAAATCTTATAATACTAACCACTGATTGAGGCTGAAATAAATTCTTATCGTGGCCTGATACATAGATAATTTGATAGTTGAATATTCATCATATGATTTTAAAGTTTATTGTACTTTTTAGTCAAATCAAAGTGGTGATTAACACACCAACATCATATAAATTTTAATCATATAATAGTATCATTAATTTTTTTTTCTCCTAATCTAAGAACAAAGAAAAAACACTCTCCTCCCCCCATGGTGACTCGAACCCAGGACCAAAGGCCTAGGTAGTAGATGCTCTGCCACTTGAGCTATCCAACTTCGTCATATAATAGTATCATTAATGAAGGCACAAAACCTTTTATCATAATTTTGATTTGGTTAAACATGATATAATGCTCGAACACTAATGACCAAACCTCATAAGGTTACAAATATCATTAAAAGGTCATGGAATTCGGGGCAAGCATATATAATCTTGATAAATACAAAACAAAACAATTGCAAAACGAAGTTTGTCAAATAACTTAAAGAAAATCAGAATAGTGACCATGATTACTAGATAAGTGTTTAATATATGTGTATATAAAAACACACTTTGAGATATATGTATAAAGCATATGAAATAAAATAAAATAAAAGTTTCGTAGTCCAACTCCGGCAACCGCCTAGGCAAGGACCAAGCTACCTTTAGGCAGGATTTTTATAACACTAATTTTAAGTCTCAAATTATGTGGTTTGAATCACTTGAATATTTAAATTAGACTATCATATGATTATAGCCTTGAGTCAATCCAACATGGAATCGTTAATTCAGTTTGCAATCTTTAATACAATTCCTAGATTATATAAATTGCATAGAAAGTCTAAGTTACAGCCTCAACTATTGGATGATTTCTATTATGGCCTCAATTTGCACTAGAAAATTTAACTAATCAACAGATAATTTCAATTGCAGATACCCAATTACTTTCTAGAATTCATCAAATTAAGGAATGGAAAATCAAGAATTGACAAATCTGGCTCTCATAAAACCTGTAAGTTTAATCATGTATACATAATCGAGATTATAAATTAAAATTAATCATGGATCTTTGAACTTCATAATTTTCAGATTCCATATAACATAAAAAGTTAGAGTACCAACCTTGATGCACCATGAATTGATTTCTTGATGGAAGAAATTGACTCTCTTGATTGATGAAATGAATTGATTTCTCCCCCTGGCCTTTCTTTAGGACAAAGAACTTTATGTGGATCAATTAGGTGATAGACATTATGTGACAAATATATTTTATAGGTGGAGAGATGATCAATTTCTGATATGATTAGACACTTAATGCAATTAGGATTGTTATTCATTCATGGTTTACCGACGTGAAAATTATATCTTATTAGATATATCCTGACAAAATTTCATCTGGTACATTATTTATTTAAACTATAAAGATATATAAGAAAAAAGTCAATAACTTTATATGATAGCACTTGGGCCACAAAAAAATTACTACTGGCAACTGGCAACTCTTAAATTCATGTTATGGGATCCATTAGTTAGTGTAATTCTCTTAACTGAAATTGATGAAATATGTTGTGCCCCAGCTCACGTTCCAGTAACCTGAGTTGCCAATACTTACCAGGTCCATTTTTTTTCTTTTCTTTACTTACTTAGCTCTCGTTTCATACTTAATATTTTTACAATTTTATCTTAACTTACTTTTTTACTCGCATCGGAGTTACGTAGCGGAAGAGAAAATCATAGCCTAAGCTTTTCTAAGTAGAAACTCGCATGAAAGGATACACAATACGATACGTTATCATAACTCTTTTATAATGTAAGGTAAATTTTGATTTACATGCTTACAGTATATTTCTTATATAATCACGTACAAGAACATAAATAAACCATATGAGGCACTTTAGTCACAGCTGCAGTCATAGGTCCTGACATCGCCATCACCTGAAAAGTGGTTTTAGGAAATCATGAATTTTTTACTCAGTGAGATAAAGCTGGTACTTAGGTAAACACTTTAAAACATGTGTGTCCGCTTCACAGCGTTGTGCCTCCCCCATAACTAGGGTTGGACTCTCGGCACGCTTGCCCCTCATCATACTTCGCATAATGTCTTATCTAGGTCAGTTGCCATAAACCTTACTTGCGGCCCTTGTGGAGGCTCAAACTTATAAACATATATAAAGTAAGAATTTGAATCACAGGTTTACCATCTTCCATAGTTAAGTTGTGGTGTTGACTGCGTGGAACTATCTGTGCCACAACCCACCTTAGTGTGGAGCATATTATTATTCAAATGTTTATTTGTTTCTTTTATTAGCCAGGTTTACGTTATTTACCATTTCACAAGTTTTATCTAAATATTCATAACTCAACTATCAATCACTTATCACTTAATTGTTTAACTGTCAACTTAATCTTATGATTGCCTTGAGAATACCATATCACATTATCATCTCTTGGTCATTCACTTGATCAAACATCATAACATCATCATCAATATCGTACTCATTCTTCATTGAACATTATCATTTATCAACATTTTTATCATTATCATTCTAACTTCATTATTCTTCTGACTTATAAAATTTATTACTAAGTCATTCTTCCCCAAATCCACCTATTTTCATTTCATTTCCTATGTTGTAACATATTTCATTATCTAATCCTAAATTTGCATAATAATCGAAGTTCACATATATCATAATAATTTAAATCATGTGGCATGCTTAACCTTATAAACTAATATCATAAGTTTCATACAATCTTAATAAGTTGTACAATTAAATCTAACTCATCATCATAATCATCAAATTACCTAATCAACACATAACATTTTATAATTCCACATAAGATCACCCGAAATCACTTAAACCCTATTTCTAACCCTAGTTTCAATTCGAAACCCTAATTTCGAATTGTAATGCTAATTATTTCCTAAATCTTTTTCCCTTTCCATTTCTATCAGTTATTCATCTTATACCTAGGTCCAAATTCATTTTTAATTTTAACCTAATTTTTTCTACTTTACTTAAGAATTTCCTAACTTGTATTATTTTATTTCTAATAATCATCTAATTAATTCATAATCACATTTACATCTCCTAACCTTTCATTTTAATTCAAATTAGTGTCTAACTTAATTATTCAAATTTGGTTAAGGCTAACCTGACCCAAATTCAACCTAAATCGACCCATTCGGCACGAAACCCATGTTTTGGCCCAATTAGGGTTCGGCCTTCGACCATTAATGCCTAATCCTACCTAATTATTTTCTAAGCCACTTTCTATATTTCCGATGTCCAAAACTTTTTATTTGGGCCCAGAGTCCATTTCTTTTAACATATTGGGACCAATCCCATTCCTTAACCATTTCTAGCAAAATTAATTCTAAATCTAATCACCTAATTCAACTATTCAAAGGTCCATTTAATTATGAAAGTTCAAATTTTGATATTATATAATTCCAACTAAAATATTTTCTAAGTTCACTTGTTCACCTAATAGTACAATTTCACTTAAGCTAATCAAACTAAGCATATTATCACCCTAACTTCATAATGCCGAAACATACACATGCATCCTTTCACATAATATTCAAAATAAAACTTTTTAAATCGTTCTTTAAGGTTTTTCATAGTTGGATTCATATGAGTCACATAATAGAGTTCAAAAGTCAATTTAGACATAAATCAAATGCTAACTTAGAATATCCATTTAAAATTGCAAATTAGCCTAAAAATTATGAAATTATTACAATAGATGAAAAAGATTAAATCCCATAACATACTCAACTAGTTTCTTAATATTCTACAAATTGAATTTATAAAATTATTAAAGTAACATTTATCATAAATTAAATAAACTAATATGTAATAATATTTTGTCACTCAAGCCCATATATATGATACAAAAATATGACATATAAAAGTCCCATAATTTATTTAGTAGATACAATTGCCCAATTTCGCAATTTAAAACTAAAAATTAAAACTATATACATTAAACAATTAACTACTCTTATTATCTAAAAACACTTAAAGTATACACCAATTAAGCACATTTAAATATATTTACAATCATATTAATATGCCCAAATAATGTGTGTAATATATATATATATATATATATATATATATATATATATGTATATATATTAAAAGTACGCATTAAATGCATGATATGATTATTAGGGGTAAAGTGGTCATTTTAAATTAATTAAAGACTCGTAATGTAAGTTGTTAATTCCTAAACTTTATAATATAATTATTAGGGTAGTTTTAGTCGGATTTTACTATAATTGAACCTCCCCAAGGGTCTAGAACATGTTTGGGGCAAAAAGGTAATTAAAGAGGCTTGTAGTGGTATTTTCATCATTTTACAGAAACTGACCCGAACGTTTCTGGACAGAACATATTGGGGTTCGAGAAAAATCTTTTTGACACTTGTTTGAGATAAGAAATGAAGATTTTATAAGCGTTTGAAATTTGAGAGACTAAATTGTCACAAAAACCTTTAAAAGCTTATTTACAATTTACTCCAAAACTTTATCTAAGTTTGTTCTACACCCCAAAGTTTTGAACCAGCCTTCCAATCACGTCCCAATCACGTCCCAATCCCGTTTCTGATAAATCTATTCTAGACCAACCCCCTGGTTTTGTCCCCCCGTCCGTGGGAAACTACCCCCAACCTCAGGTGACCTAATTTCGGCAATGGATCGCCAAAATTTGACAAATTAAAATTCAAAATTTAAAATTGTACTTTAAAGCTTCAATTCTCGACTTAATACTCAACCACTTTCCAAGTTCTTTATGTCAAAAATTTCTTTCAATTAGTACTAAAAAAGTCCTATCACTAATTGAAACAAAACTGCGTAAATTTGAATGAATTGAAGGTAAAGTGTTCATTTTATTACAGAAGCGGGGCTATTCAGATTTTTAATCTTAAGAATTCAATTGCCAGAGTTTTACTTAACGAAATATGACCCATAACTTATAAAAATGCTCCTACATTCAAGTCCTATCCAATTCCTCAATCAATTCACTGAAACAACCAATAATTGTTAACAAACTAAGGTAGAAATGAACGATTTATACCAAAAGGGTGACGAAACTTTAAAATTCAATTCCTGTCGATCGCGGAGTCCAACCTCCAATTGGATTGAGGGATCTTTTATTCCTACCTCTGGGCTACAAAATAGCATAGGTCCCATTGGTCGAATCCGAGTGAGCCATCGACAATTAGGTTTTGAAAAACAAGGGTGTTTATCACTATTTTTTAAATTAACTAAAATTGGCAAGAATTCTGGTGAAATTGATGGTAGAATCACAATTTACTGGTCGAGAGGATGATTTTGGTATATCAGGTTCGTATTTTCTAGGTACTCGTCGGAGTCCGACCGGCGTTTTTTAGGACTGACATGGCAGGTTTTGGTATAAACACGTCTGCAACAAGTGACACTACTGAATTGAATGACGGTCCATTGCCACTTCTCCTGCAACCTGCGACACCTCTCATTCTCACCCCATGCAATTTCTTTTTTTTTTTTTTACTCACATGATAGCCTAATTTACTTTTAATAACACTTTGTATTTTGGACAAAAATAATTTTTATCTCTATATCATTTTTTCGATACAACTTTAAAATTTCAAGAAAGCTTCTAAAATAAAACTAGAATATTAGTCTCATAATTTTTTTAGCTAACATGTTTTACTCACACATACATACATACATATACATATATATATATATATATATATATATCTGGAATAACATCATGCAAAACAATCAAATTAATATAGTTAGTGAGTTTCGATCCCTTATACCCTATTATATAAAAAATCTTCATCAAATCATGATAAAACTGATGTATGCTTCAGCAACAAGGAAATTAAATAGGCATATAGGCGGTGACACATAAGGTACAACGCATTCAAGGTACAACATATACTTTAATTCCCAATTTAATCAAGATACAAGCAACCTAGGGTACAAAAATATAAATATATTCCGTCCATATTCCGAAATATTAATTACACTTATGTAAATAATTCCGTGCATATTTTGAAACATTAATTACACAATTAAGCAAGTATTAACAATAATCATATGAATACGAACATAATTAAATGTAAAAACAAATATTTCCATTATTATTTATTAAGTTGAATAAGTCATTGGTAATTTTATGGTTGTTTGTTCAATATTTAACCTTATTTGTTTATCCAATGTTATTGTCTTTTATTAGTTACTTTAATTCTTTATTGTATTCCACACCGGTTCCTGGTACGTACGGATGTTCCTGCGTACTTAAGTAAACGGTAAATAACACTAGCTTAAGATAATGAAATGACACCTATATTTATGTTAATCTAACTAAATGGCATGCAATAACAATTAAAATATCAAATAAACGTGAAATGCATGCTAAAATGTATTTCGAGGGTGTTACGAAATAAGTCTATTAAGGCTGATGGCGAAGGAGAATGAGTAGGAAAAAATAAACCGGTGAGAAGAAGAAGAGCGGGTGGAAGGCATAGGAGATCAATGCAGCATTGAGAACAACAAAATGCGTGGCAGAGAGTCCAAAATAGCACAATGGCACACGAAAAAACGAGACAGTCCAATGCACAACCAAGGAAGAAGAAATTCCTCCGCGTCGTGGGCGTTCAAGAAGGATCTCTTCGTGGGGACTATGGAAAGGCGACTGTCAATGTCCTCGTGCACTGTGTCGCTGAACTTCGTCCATGAGCGGCACCTGTTTGCTAAGTCGTATGGAGATAGAGGTGGGGATGCAGCGTGTGGTGGACCAAGGTGAAGCACTATAGGGGCTGTAAGCAGCAGCAGAGCGCTAAGGGCGGCAACGGAATGACGGAGGAGTTGCTAGGGTTTCGAGTTCTTATACCTTTAAGAAATATGTTAGGCAAAGGAAAATAAAGTCCTGTGCAAAATTGATGAATCGTGTTGCAAACCTTTTTTACTTTGACTTTATATATTTTTAGAAGACAATCGACTACACAAACTAACCGAACTTAATAGACTATAGGTTCACAAAATCATTGACGAAAATGTAGTCTATCTGTGTGTTAATATACTATGCTTTTCAGAAACCATATAATGACAAAATCGTGGTCTATTAGCATAAAAATATGCTAATATTAGACTACAATTAGTAAAAACCGAGGGATATTTGTACTCTAGTTGTGGAAATAGACTATGGATTAAGCAAAAAAGCATAGTTAGAACTCTAAAATACTACTCCCTCCGTCCCGGCTTAAGTTTCCTACTTTGACCGGGCACGGAGGTTAAGAAAAAGCAGATTTTGTGGAATCTTTGACTTTTTTAAAGGTGGAGATTGAGGGTGAAGATTTTGAGGGTGAAGATTGTGAGAGAAGTTTGCCATTTATGGGTTGGAAAGTTAAGTTGGGACAAACAAAAAAGGAAAGTAGGAAAGTTAGAGTGGGACGGAGGTAGTACAATTTTATTCAAAATCGAGGTCTATTGGGTATAGGCTATTAGCAAGAATTTTGTAGTGACGCTGGCGATCGGGCTTATGACCATTTTAAGCTGATATTTATGTATACTTATATCGGCATATAGAATTACTTTGGTCTCCTAAAAAACTGCAATTTTTTTAGAATTCAAATAGATTGGCTCTTCCTACTTCTGAAAGATCCTATCTTATTGACGATCTAAGACATGATTACCTTAGTTACCTGCAATCTGAACAAACCAAAATTTTTAATCCTTAAATAATTTGATCAAAGATTTTAGATTGCAATCACGTGAACAACTATCTTTCAACCAAATAATTAGATCTTGATTATTAGATTGGTATTCAATATATTGCTTTAACAAGGCAACAAATTATCCGGCACACGTGAGAATATGGAAAGGTGGTTTTTAGCTGGTTCCATGTTGATTTAGTAATTTACATCCGATTAACGTGGCACGTGGACAACAAAACAACTGAAGCACATGATCCATTCTATCAGCCACCTGTATACACGTTCTAAGTTGATGCTACGTTATTCATTTACTTGTAACCTAAGATTTGTATACGATGTGATTTAACTTTAATTTTGCTAAATCCAACTTTAGATTTATATTCACCCATCAATCATATAGCTAGCTGTGGAGGGTTGAATGTTCTTTGTTGGTCTTAAATAATAGAAATAATTTGGAACTCCTTAAAACAGAAGGAAAAAATCAAAGGAATTGATGATAGCTCAATTGATAAAGTCCTTTATAATTCAGATCATTAATCATTGATCAAATCACATAAAAAACTCCAAACCAGTCAGGACTTGTACTTTTAAAGAGAAAAAAAAAAAAGAGAAAAAACCCATCTTCGAGAATTTTATTTTTTATTTTAACTTTGGCTAAACTTCAAATAGCGCTCTAATTTCATCAATTTGATGCAGTTTTACCAACACGTGGGCTACGTAATTACTAATTAAACTAACTAGCTGTAAATCTAATTTTGAAGATCTTAAATACGTAATTGGAAATGTGGATTTTTGCAGACACTCTTCTCATATCACAAATGGCCCCTAAAAGGAAAACATATGCCAGTCACAGCTCAAGCAACCCTCCACCTCCATTGCCCGAGCCCACTGAACCACCAAGTGCCTATGGTATCAACTTATGTCCCCATTGGGATAACGAGAACGTGAGGGTGTAATGGAATCAACTGTGTCAACACATTATTATTCCCACAACATACCCAGACACAACATCATTGTTAGAACTAGAAATAGCCGAAGATGTGTCCATGCTCAGTGAATGAATGCAATGGACATTTTTTATGCGGGGCTTATATGTCCGACATACAAAGAGCTTGTATTGAAATTCCTTAGTACATTCACACTTCATACCAATGTCTGCAAGACCCCGACCATCATGATTTTCAGGTTAAGCGGAAGGGAGTTTGTATTGTCAAGATGTGATCAACATCTTCAGGTTCCATATCTATGGGGAATATAGAGCTCCAGGGATTTAACTTCCAAGGGTTCTTGGAGGAGATCACATGGAATGCATCATCTTACCTTGCCATTCACATCAACGCGACATATATAAAAAAACCCGATACTTCAATAAATGGGTGTACTTGTTGCGAAATTCGCTCTAAATGGATGTGATTAGAACGACCTTCTCAAATCACAAGTGTACGATTTGTGACAGAGATAGGATAAAAGATATCGTATCCATAGGGAGGATATTCCGTGAGAATCAACTTAAGCACGTTTGAACAAGTAAGGTCATATGCAAATTGAGAGTTCAGACTAATCAAATTAATAATAAGCAATAAATAAAACAAGGAGGGAGCCGATCGATGGGGAGATATTCCCGAGGCTTGGCTTTGCACAAGCAAAATGGAATTAACAATTTGAAGACGATTAAAGGAAACTAGTATGAGTTCTATGTGGTTGAATTCTCAACCCAATCGATAAACAAATTGGGTGATAAGTAATCGGGGTTGAATGTAGACTACCTACACAAATGATATTTACAAACTCAATCCCGGGGCCCGGGTTACCAACTACGTAAGACTAGAAGGGGTTACCGAATTCTCCTACGCTAAAGACCGGTGTAAGGGTGTAGTTCTACACACTCGACTAAACCTAATTTCATGCATCCTAGTCACGACTCCTTAGGCTCTATTTTCCTGTTTGGTAGGGTTTCTCCTCCATATGTGTCTCTCCTAACAATTGGGTCTTGATTAATTTCGGTTCCAGAATAAATTTCCCTCCCGACTAATCTAAGGTGTAAAAATCCAATCCTAAGCTCATTTAAGATCAAATTGAATCTCCTTGAAAGGGTGGCAATCCCTAGCCTAGGTTTCGATCATCCCTTCTCAAATGCACAATCAGGCTAAGTTATCGAAAGTCGAGCGACTGAATCAAGTCTATAATCAAAGCCCTAATTTCATATGAAAATCATAACAAATCAATCAACTCCAAACCCTAGGTTACCACAACCCACAACAAATCCTCTAATCAACCTAATCATCAACTCGGACTTCGGACGAGGAAGCTACGACCGAAATATGAAATAGTGCGCTGAAAGACTGGGCACATGCACGAATCGCTGCCGGAACCACTGTTGGACCGGCAGTCAGTCCGGTCGGAGTGGCGACGAACCTGGAGGCGACTTTGGACCAATTGCCGGAGCCACTGCCGGCCAGCAGCCAGTGCGACAGTTGGTTCAATCCAGCCCTACTTCACGCCTTCATTTTTCGTCGATGTTTCGGAGCCCTTTCTCTCGTCTTCTCAACCAGACCCCTTCACGGCTTTTGTTCGCGACTCAACGAACATTGATTTGAGATCTTGTTGGGACTGAATGTGGAGTATGTGGGATCGTCCTTTTCTTCTTTCTTTCTCCAATCTGAGGCCTTTTTATCCATTTTGTCGGCCCGACTCTTTCACGAATTTTACTCATGCCTTGATGATATTTAGTTTAGCCTGACCCCAACCCATTTTGGGCCCAATTGGGCCTCAGGATGCATGATGGAGTATGAAAATGGATGGAAGCAATCTTATGATTTCTTCCAAGTTACCTAACCTTCAAAATGCGACTCAAAAACACCCAAAAGCGCATCAAATCATATTAAAATTATCACTCTCAAGCAAATATCGATAGTGATTGGAGTTCATTTTTTGTAGATTTTATTTTATTTTTATTTTTTTAATAATAAAAAGAAATATGACATAATCTAACTCTAATTGTGCTTACACTACAACAAAAACTGTTAGTTACTACGCCCAAAAGACAATGGTTTTACGCAATAACCGTAGTCTTATAGCGCTCAACCGTGGTCATTGTACAAACCGTAGTGTTTTATATTTTTTTTTTCCGCTAAAAGACTACGGTTTCGTAAAACCGTTGTGGTTTAACCGTAGTCGAATACCTATTTTTCACTAAAAGACTCTGGTTCGCAAAACCGATGTGGTTTAACCGTAGTCGAATACCTATTTTTGCTAAAAGACTACGGTTCGCAAAACCGTTGTGGTTGAACCGTAGTCGAATACCTATTTTTTCTAAACGACTACGGTTCGCAAAACCGTTGTGGTTTAGCCATAATCGAATACCTATTTTATGCATATATTAATATATTAAGAAAATATTAAACTTTTAAAATTACGACTAGATATTGACAAAAATAAGAAAAAACTTATAAAACACTACTATAATAATGGCCTATTATTACGTTATTTTAGTATCACTTTAAATTAAATGCCTTTATAGAGTCATTATTAATACATTAAATTACAAAGTAAGTATTACTACACTTATTAAAACATTATGAGGTACTATAGAATAAGTGCCTTAGCATAATTTAAATAAGACACAAAATAAAGTGCCTTGAAAGGTTCTAAAGTATTTTCTCTCATCTCCATATCTTTTTTTTTTTTTTTAATTTCTTTAATATTCTTATTTTATTTTAATTGCTCATGTTCAAATAAAAGTCATCCACAATTTTTTATATTTACAATTTCGCACACAACAGATGACAAAATTTTATGTTTTTATTTTTTTATGGCATTTCATTTTTTATATTTATAATAGAAAAGAAAAGGATTGCTTGGGAATTAAAACCCCAGCGGAAACCCATTTTTATATAGTGATATACATACACATTAAAAAACTTTCGATCTTTATTTAAAAATGATTAAGTATATTATTCATATTGTAGTTTTGGATCTGAATTTTTAGAAATGAAAGGGAAACGAAATTGAAGCTGAAAAGAAAATAGAAACAGTGGATCCCTAATTCTAGTCTATTTTTCATCCGCAAACCGCCTCTCCTCCGGTCCTTCACTTTTTCTCTATCTCTTCTCTTCTTCTCTCCTCCGATCACGAATTCAGCCTCTCTTCTTCGATTCTGAATTTCGTGTCGTCCTCTCTCACTTTCTCGCTTATCCACTGTTCGTCTATTAGTTTTTTTATTTATGTCATTAGGTTTTTTTCTCCCCCTCTCTCCTCCCTCTCTCGATCACTCACAAGGGTATTGAATGTATAGTTGGATGATCAAACCACATCCATAATTCACTACAAGAAAATCCACTTTTAGTCACAAAAAATTAGTGAGAGTAGAAAAAAACTCTCACTATATGTTACCTTTAGTGAGAGTAAAAATATACTCTCATTAAAAATTGATTTTTAATGAGGATAAGTCCATTTTATTTCAAAAGAAAAAAAATTACGGTCACTAAAAATACTAAAAAAACTGGCAGAATGTTTCCCACCTAAAAACCTCCAACTGTTGAAGATTCATTGAATTAGTCAAATAAAAAAAAAAAAAAACAAATATGAAATAAAAGAAAAAATTAGTGAAGATAAGAACACTTCATTCTTTTCTCTGAATCCGTCTCCCCCCACAACACCCCCGACCACCACCTCCTCCTGAAAACTCAACCGGAAAATTATCTTTTTGTCATCGACCGATGCCTCTTCGCCGCTGGGAATAGGGCAACTAACAGGTGAGGATCTTTTCCCTTTACTGATTCTCTGAATTGAACCCTAGTTTTTCTAGTTTTTTCAGCATGATAAGATTTTTCTTCTGAAAATATTCTGCCCAGAATCTCTAATCTTGTCTTTTTTTTTTTGTTAATTTGGTCGTGAATCTATGTTTGGATTGATGGACGAATACCAGGCATACTACTACCTTTTTGCCGCCGTCCACCAGCCGCCTACCATCCAAAGTAAGTTAATGTACTTTTCCTAGTTTATTTTTATGTCTATAAATGTTCCAGTTCATATCCTTAGTTATTGAGCGATTTTTTGGTTGTTTATATTTTCTTTCGTCCCTTCCTGGTGTTGAATCGAATAAGTTTATGTTGTTTTCTTGTTGTTTTGTTCTAATGCGTTATATAAGTTGTGTAAAGTATAGATCTTGACTTCATATGTTGATTTCAAATTTTTGTTTAGACCAGTAAAATCATATATTGTTACCAATATTCTAAAAGATGCTAAGTACTAGTCGGGCAGTAGACTAGGGTCTAGTACCTAATTAGGATCTAGGAGGGTTAATCGGGTCTAAGCGGGGTTAGAAACATAGGGGGGCAAAGACCGTCTAGCGCCTAGACGAGGTACAGTCGAAGGCAGATGGAGACTTTTAGAACATAGATTATTATTGATAGGTAGATTCTGACTCTCAATTCCTTCAGTTACATCTTTTTAGATGATGGAATTATATAGTTGGGCATCTAGTTAAGCTTTTTCTTTTCTTGTAAAATCCATGTTGTTAGGTCTGATAAGATTTTAGAATAGAATAGATTTTCTCCACTGTAACAACACAGGAAGACAAATTAGTGTGAATAATTTAAGTTGTTCTTTTAATGAAATACCTTCTTGGATATGAGAGAATTTGGTGTAAACTGATACTTTTGTTTTAGTGGTACATGGTTTAAGAAAGGAATTATTGGAGTCTACTTTAGTAGTTAAGCATTTGTCTTTTTGCTGAATTATCTGTCTAGAAATTTCTGAATTTATAATGAATCCTTTGTAGGGAAGATGGTCGCTTCTTCAAGCCTTCGGAGGTCACCGCATCCTGTTGTTTCAAGTCCACTGAATGCATATACATGAACATTCGTAACTACCGAACTTTTCTTGTCTTTTTTATTTACAAATTGCTATAACATAAAATTTCTAGTTTTATCGAGTTATTTCTAGTATCAAAATTTGGTTATATTTGCAGATTGATGAAGCTCGCAATGCTGAGTAACTCTCCCAGTTGATCAGGTTATCAATCATAAATTTGAAGAAGACATGAGATACGCAAGAAACATATACGCTTGATGTTTAGCCATCTAAAAAAATATTTCAAATTCAAGCTTGTTATTGCTACACTAGATTTTAGAAAAATTAATTAAAATATATTTGTGTTTTTATTCGATGAAGGTGATAATTTGCTTTTCCTTTTTCATGTATTTCCCAACATGTTTTTGCATATAGGTTACTAAAGGTTCTTTGGTCTTGTAGGTTCAATTGCAGCACAAGACTATACAAGAAGCTGGACAAATTCGACAAACGGAGGCATCTCGAGAAGGAACTACTACAGGTGTTATTGCTGCTAAGACCTCTACTTTTAGAGAGAAGAATGAGTTTGAATGCTACATTAACTAATAGATCACCTGAGCAGGAATTTCATAATTCGGCAGATACTCTGGTAAGTTTACTTCTTATCTTGAGGGAAGATGGTAATAATTGGTTGGAAGTAGAAATAATATCTTAAATAGTAAGTTTCATCTGTTTCAATCAAAATTATGATCATGTGTATTATTTTCTGTGTCAGGTCTGTGTGTGCTGCTATACATGGTTTGACATACTATGTTAACGTCGCTAGATAGACCTTGCGTTAGCTACCTAATTGCTCTCCATTCCTTAGCCAGTGGAAGTGAGGAGGCAGGTGGTCTTCTTATATACTTAAATACTATTTATTTGGGAGAAGAAAGAGCCACCGGTAAGCTGTAAGCTCTTCAGAAACTTTCTAGGCTAGAATGCATTTGGCCTTGTCCTTTTATTTTCTTTGAAATCTAGCTGGTGTCTTTTTTTTTCTATTGCTTGCCTAATGTGATCATCAAGAAGGCTGTTAAGTTTCCTATCACCCCTTTTGTTGTTTCTTAAATTTATATAATCATCAGACGTTCTAATTTCTTTTTTCTCTACATTTTTTGCATGCGACTAGTTTGTTTAAATTTGATTAGAAATGGTTTACTTTATTTTGATTTTGTTATGGTGAACCCTTCTGTTACATTGGAAATTTTCTATTACAACATATGCCACTTGCACAAGAAGTCGTCTGCTACTTTAATTTGCTAATATATTATGAAATAAAACATTAGTTTGTAATAGAATCTTATGTGGTTACTTTTACCATGATTTCGAAATTATATAATTATGTCACATGGCGCAAGAAGCAATATTTATACAAGTATATCATAAGCTAAATGAAATGAAACAAAAGAAAGTGAACGTGATACCCCACCAATTGCACTCACGTGATCACCTCCCATTCCCAACAAAGTAAACTCACAACAAGTTTCTTCCCAATATATTTTTATTTCTCTCAAGCCCATTTCATTTTTTGAATAGACATAACATTCCCTCACACATTCTTCTTTAATTTTCATCTTTTTATTTATTTATTCTTTATTGCTAATTTGAACTAGGAATCATTTACCGCCTACATTGTGATAGCTCAAGAATATTTATAAAATAACTAATACTTGCTCTTGTTTTTTTCTTTCTAATGTGTACTAGTTTTTGAAATGCAGGTTGAACATTGCATATTGGATGGCTTGGTTGAGGGTAGGAGTAGGACACATGCTCCTAATGGTTACTACTTCATTCAGGATAGTGTATCTTTCCCTAGTCAGGATTCGGAATTTCCCAAGCTTGGAATTGAATATGTGCTGGTAGTTATGTTTGAATGTGCTCCTTATCCATGTATTATACATGTCATTTGTACATTTCCATGTCATGCATCCAAAGCCATTAATTGATTACGCTTTGAAGGTTGCTAGTGGAAGTTTAACAGCTATTCCTGGGCTTTCTGATATGATTGATGTAAGTATTGATATAATTCCTTCTTAATTGAGTGTATTTCTTGATTGCTTGGACTGACTAGTTACATTATTTCTTTAAGGACACTGTCAATAATATTGTTACAGATATGCTACAATGGCCTCACAAGATTGTTGTGCCTATTGGTGGAATACATGTGGATACAAGGTAAATTAGTGATCTACCTATTTCTCTCAACTCATTGAATTGACCTTTTATTAAGTTATTATTTTAGATATCTGGTGTAAACTCATATGTAACTGCTAGACCGGAGGCGCGGGGGAGAGGGGGGAGGGGTGTTCAATAAAAAATTAAAAGTAAAACCAAAAAAAAAATACGAGAAGCTGGATGTCATTAATGACACCAGAAATTTGTAGTTCACAGTTTGTTTAGGATATTTTCAGTTAGTCCGGCATGTTGGCTTGTTAACTAGGTTATCACAATTATGACCGGAAACATAAATTTATTGAGATATGTCTAAATATCCTTGTTTACATCATGCTTCCAGCAACAATATATTGAACTACATGTAAATCAATTTTTTTTCATCTTTTTTTCCATATAATTGTTGATGTCCTTAGTTAACTATGAAGATATAAATATGCCATCGCATTGTTAGTTTTCATCAAGTTTAGCTTTATTAAAGAAAATACAAATGAAATGTTTTCATTTGTATCAGTGATATTTCCAAAGAGTCCTTTGATATCAATTAAAATATGAAAGTATTCAAGTATTTTGAAGAACTCACGGATTTTAATCTATTATTTGAATCATTAAATAACTTTTAGAATTTATTTTGTTAAGGTAAAGATTATTTAAAAATAATAAGTATTTAAGTATATTTGAACTCACCAAGTAAAATGTTAGAAGTTGCAAACGAGAATTTTTAGGAAGGAAAAAAATTCAATAATTATATTAAAAATTAAAATTTATTTAGATAAATTAAAATTATAAAACAAAAGAAGGAACATAAATAAAACATATAAAATTTATATTACATCTGAAATATCAAAATAAATTATTTAATGTTTCTTTTATCATATATGTCATGATTATTTTTAATTATTTATTGTTAAACTGAAAAATTATTTCCATAAAATTAAAAATCTATGTATGGTAATTAGCATTTTTCAGCCTAAAATTTTAGACATACCTGGTAAGTAGTTGTCACGTTGGTTAGAATCAACATTTATTTTACTTTTTGAAGTTGAAAATAACTTTTTTTTTCATTTCTAATCTATGTACTAAGTATAATACATCAAATAATTAATTTTTTTGACAATGTTTCATTCTACATTTATATCACATATATTATAATAAGATATTTAATTTAAAATATTATATCATTTATTTGTTTATTATTTGAGTTATATTTTAGTGTTTCTTGTGATTGTATTATATAGTATTGGTTCATAATACAACTAAAAATCAATCAAATAATTATCTTATAATAAATATTTTAGTTCACTATTTATTTTAAACCATAACTAATCAATTTATTTTATCGGACATGAATTTTCTCAAGTTATCTTTATTTATTACGTTGAGAGTAACACCAATGTATATATAATAGAACATGTACTTTACTAAATTAAAAGTAAAATTTAATATTTGATTTATAATAAACTTATTAAACTATTTAATATGCTAATATTTATTTGTTATAATAATAATAAACTTCATTAGATTAATCACAGGCCTATAAATTTTTTACGTATTTATGATTTTATATGTGATAATTAATTTTGAAATTATTGTTATTACTTATTGTTATTTTTCATATTTTACTTTTACTAATATTTCTTTTATAAAGAATTATAATTACCAACTTAAACTACGATTTTTTACGTGTTGCAATCCAAACTTCTTGGAAACAAGTAAAATTAACCAACTTAAACAATGGTTTTTTACGTGTCACATTAACCAATCACACCTGTCTTTTTTTCACATTTGATACCTAAGAAGTTTTGTTTACATTAGTTAATATGTATCTTTACATAAATATACTATTTACAATATAAATGTATAATTTATTTGGAAAATTTCAAAATTTATATGAAAATATTAAGAAATATTTTAAAAAAAAAAACTCATATGTTTTACTCCCTCCGTCCCGGCTTATTTTGCACAGGTGACCGGGCACGGATGTTAAGAAAAAACAATTTTTGCTTTTTCTTTGACTTTTTTAAAGGTGGAGATTGAGTGTTGAGATTTTGAGGGTGGAGATTGTGGAAAAAGTTTCCTTTTTTGGAGTGTGCAAAATAAGGTGGGACGGCCGAAAAAGGAAAGTGTGCAAAATAAGGCGGGACGGAGGTAGTATTTTGTTATTTCAACTATAGATTTAGTATAACTAAAATCATCAAGGACAATGTTAAGATTTTTTAAGTTAAGTATTTATTCTTAGAATTTGAAACTTTATTTACATAAATTAAATTAGTTAAATAAAATCAAAAAAATAAATGGAAAAATAATTTCTTATTATATTATTTTTTATTTTATTTAATAATATGAGTTGATATCTAGATATCTCTGTTTGTTTGAACATCTATAATTAATTAAGCTATTTCTAAGGTCAAGAATGACAGAGCCACCCTAAATGTGTGTTCGGGTCACAAATAAGAAATGATCTTTTTTTAAAAATAGATATATTTTATTTTTAAATTTATATGTATACATATATTATAAAGTAAGTTATATTAAATATATATATAACGTGAGAAATTTATATATCTACACTACTTTCGTGTAATTAAAAAATTACCCTGTAATTTTGGCCATTTAAAAAATTACCCTATAATTCGCAAAAAGTTGATAAAATTGCCCCGCAACCGGCAGTAACAGGTAACCCAGCCGGTTACCTGTTGACGTGGCGAGTGACTGCTGATGATGTGTGCGTAAATTTGGACGCGCTGTAAATGACGGGGCATTTTAGGAGGGAAAAGAAACCATGTGTCACTCACATGACAAAATTAGGGTTAAACAACTCCCTCTTCCCTAATCGCAAAGCCACAAGGAGAAAAAAAGGGACCACAATCGACTGTAAAAGCCCAAACCCGTCCACAATCAACATTTTCGTCAAATCGCGCTAGCAATTCAGGATGCATTGTCGAGATCCCACTAAAAATGTCGAGCCCTGCCCCGATTATGGTAAGTTTAGTATATTCTGATTTCTTTTAGGATTATTGCTTATGCTCGAACAGTGGGATTTGTTGCTTTATTTTGAGATTTGCTTTGTTTATTCTACTATATTGTTCAAACAATGTGATTTGTTGCTATATTCTGAGATTTGCTTTGTTTATTCTACTATTTTGTTGTTATCTAAGTTAATGTAAGGTTTAAGGGCTAGTTTATTAATTTTTTTAGGGTGGCCCAGCTCTGTTAAATTGCCATGGGTGGGGTCTCTTGCATATGTATTTGTTTGTTTAGGGGACAACATATTTCGAAACTGAAGGAGATGTACTGTTGTGGTCCACATGATTTAGTTTTTTAATCTTTTTGTGCACTTAGGTGGGGGGTTTGGGTTTTGCTGCTTCTGTGACGGTGCTACTTGTGGTCCCTAGTTGTATTTAGTGTAATTTCTGAAAAAATGTTGAGGAACGGTTATTTTTTTGGTCAAATGTTGATGACAGTTGTGTTTCGTTTGGACTACGTTTTGAGGGGTTTTGGGTATTATACACAGTGCCCTGCATGTTTCATTAATTGACTGTAATTTACTAAATCTAATTGCGCATTTATTTATTTATGACAGGGCCCAACAGTGCATTGTACACTTTCTGCATTCATTACGGGGGCATAGTTGAGAATTGAGAGGGGGTCTATGTTGGAGGCGACGTTTTGAAGTTTGTAAATACTTATTTTTCATATAATAAAGGTTTTAGTGGTCAGTATTATATTGTAATATTGGTGAAAACCATAATATGAGAAAATGATTATAATTATCAAAATAAGGATGATTTTGGCCAATACGAAGCTGAAAAGGATAAAATGAAGAAGATTCTCCAAGAATGTGGTCTGGAGGATATTGATGATAAGGAAGTTCTTGAGCAGATATTCAACAACAATAACACCAACGTGAACAAGGCAAGTTCTTCGTACCTAAATTCAAAAGCTGATTTGTATGACGTCTAGTATAAATGTCTCATCTTGTCTTTTGGAATCTGATTTGTATATAGGAAAATTATGATGTTGGAGGGACTCAAGAATTTCCTTTTAGTCAGCTGACCCAAGTTAACATTGAATTTAACAATATGGTCAAACTAGTTTTACTGTTTTAGCTATTTAATCAATTATATAGCACATTAAATTGGGAATTCAATTTTGATGTTGGATTGATTGATCAGGATGCGAGTGGGAAGACCACTGGGGTCATGGGGTCTTGTCCATCAAAAGGGCCAACTGAACTTCAACCATAGAGAAAAGATGGAAAGAAGAAAAATGCTTCTGTAAATAATGTTGACCCAATGACCGCCGAGCTGCCAGATTCTGCCCATGTGGTGACGATGAAAGAGCTCAACCCGTGGAGGACACTTATTTGGATGTAGCCTTTGCAGAGTACTGCAACTCTATTTACCAAAACATAGAAGAAGAATCCAACTAGTTTCAAAACATCCAACTTTCAGCCATGAATGAGTTGGCCTCTGGGAGTAACGTTCCTTTCAGCGATGGGTTGCTGCCTGGCTATAAATTCATGTGATGAATTGTGATGAAGAAGTGTTACAATATTTTGTTATTTTGTGGCAGACCGCTCAATTTTAATTTAGGACCTGTTTGCAACCTTAGGCAGTCTTTGTTTTTTATGGTTAACATTTGAATTATGGGTTATTTGGCTGCCATCAGTTTGATATTACCAACATTTAGGGGCTTAGGATATGATTGATGTTAATAGTGTGACAGGCTGAATAGTTGAGTTTCTGAACATTTTGGATGTGTTAAACTGCCATTCTTTTTTTGAAAATTTTTTTTTCTCCTAATCTAAGAACAAAGAAAAAATCCTCCCCTCCCCTCACGGTGACTCGAACCCAAAACTAAAACAAAACTAAACTAAACTAAACTAAACTAAACTAAACTAAACTAAACTAAACGATCAAAGACTTAGGTAGTAGTTGCTCTGTCACTTGAGCTATCCAAATTCCTCATGCCATTCTAGTAATGCTTAAAGCAACTATTGCAATTTCTCTTGTTATTCGGTTTTTTGTTATTTTTTAACTTGATAGCTGCTTCTTTTTGTGTTCACCTGTACTTGTGATAACTACATATTTTCTAACAATATAGTGTATGTTGGATTTGTTTGTTATATGTTGGTGTTCATATCATTAGCTAACCAATAGAATATGTGAAATTCGAATCACAACATTTACGATGCTCTGTTTTGTAATTAGTCAGTTTGAAGCAATATGGGAGATGAAAAATGAAGGATGACAGTGTTTACTTGTTTTATTAAGATGTCATGCCATCACAAATAATGGAGAAGCTTGTGGACAAATACCAAACCATGAGCTGCTCATCCTTGAATTAGCTAAAAAAAACTTCATCCAATAATTAGCTAGAGTAAACAAAAGCAAAACCTGCTAATCCAATAATTAGCTAAAAAAATAATAGAACAAAAAAACACCTATCAATTACATTACTCTCCAAATTTGGATGAAAATAAGACATTACATAACACAAATGATTGCATGTTACCCGCTTAATTAATCTAAACAACATTGCTAGCCATTTTCCTACATAATCAGATTTTTTTCCACATATAGAAAAAAGTGCCAACAGAAGAACCCAAGTGAGTGTCGAATTAGCTTGACCAACTTGATTTTTCTTACAATCTTGTCAAGCTTCTTTGCATAGCGTCGAGTCTATCCCCATTTCCTTCAATTTGGCGCATAATCCCGCAGTCACTAAACTAGTCCCAGAATTGTTGGGAGGGCGATCTACTCGAAAAATAAGCAGCCACCCATCTGCCGGAAAAAGATTCAAACCCATGTGACCAAAAGAAGAAACCCAAATGAAACCTACACATCATAATGCAAACAAAACTTTTTTATTAAGGGCTAGGTGAAGAAAACTTACACTCCAATTGCGACACCCATAGAATCTCCTTCCAAAATTTTCCTCTTTCTTGGAAGATTGGAGAACAACCCGTATGTCGAAATTGCAAACCAAGAAGCCAGCTGGTGATGTGTTCGAGAAGGACATACTCACCAAACCACGCCGTAATTCCTCCTTCAACCCCTAACAATGGAGTCTTTAAAACCTACTGCTCAAGAACTAGAGCTTCAAGAAGATGACCAAATTGGGGGAGAAAATATGGTATTTGCCCTCTTAAAGGTGGGTGATGTGGCCTTTTATAATTCATAACTCATTTAACCTTTTTTCTAGTATTACAGCGCGTCTAAATTTACACACACATCAGCAATCGCCACCACGTCAACAGGTGACTGGCTGGGTTAGCTGTTACTGCCGGTTGCGGGGCAATTTTATCAACTTTTTGCAAATTACAAGGTAACTTTTCAAATGACCAAAGTTACAGGGTAATTTTTTAATTATGCGAATGTTAAAGGGCATTTTTACTAATATTCCCCTACTTATATCGATTAAAAAAATAACGAGACTCAAACAATGTAAAAGTTATCTTAAGATGTTCGATTTCAGAATCAACTACTGTGTGACCATAGACAATCACACATGCAAAACGTATATTTACCCATAATTCACAAGTTCCTATTGTAATGAGGCTTTGTGATTGTGCATCTTAAACCCCCTTCCGAGGCGCCTAGGGTGTGGATTATAGACGATGGATCAAACCTCCCAGAAGAAGTGTCTATAACTCATTAAAGTGCCTACCCTTAGTCTTCCAATTTCTCAGATATATTATGTTATGTGTTGTTTGACCATTAATACCTTCACTTTCCAATATTTTGAGAGTGTAATTCGTGAGTGCTAGATTAGGTGATCAGGCTAACCTAATAACAATCATAAATCAACACAACAATAATAATAGAGTCATGCAAATCATGTATAACATACAAACATTGACATAGTAACTGAAACCTACTTTTTAATAAAAAAGAATAAATATTATTAATGAAAACATGTTCATAACAATAATCATAAATGAAAAGGAGAATACTATAGTCATTGATTGAAGACGACATGATGGAAACTCCTTCTCCTTCTTCAGCTCTCTAACTTTCTAACTCTTTAATGTCTATAAAAACTGATAAAGCTTAATCGTTTTACAAATACCAAGTCTTGGTATTTATAGGATACATAATAATAGGTTAAAGTAGGATTAAAATCGGATAAAACCTTTTAACACACGTAAGCCTTCAATTAATACATTTTGCATGACTGAGCTAAGCTTATGATCGGTCGAGCAAATGCTCCTCTCTAAACATGTATTAGGCCTTGTATCATTTGGATGCTCGAGCAAGATGTTTGCTCGGTCAAGCAAATGATTTGCTCATTTAATTCTTTTATCACTTCTTCTAGGTTTATCCAACTCCATCTTGGACCTATCCAATATTACTTTTGACCTCAATTATGTATTTCCTTCTTTTCAAGCCTTCCTTTTGATCATTCGGCACCAGGATTCTACCATTACTTCATATAAGTGTTATTTTGTAATGGAACCACAAAAAAATCAACCAACGAGTTAAGTCCGCCAAACATACAATAACAAAGGTTAGGAAGTGTTATTTCACTTATTTTTGCATAGGTTTAACTATAAATATATGCCTTAAAATAAAATATGGAGTGATCATTAATCCCCCAAAGTTAATTGTTGTGCATCCCAGACAACTAACAAAAGAAAACATTGAAAAATATATCATGCATAACTTTTATTATGGATCAATGTTAACTAATATTGCTTCAGACTTGATTTAATAAAACAAATGTACAACACAACAATGTGGACATGTAATGACAAACACACTTCATTTATTCTTAAGAGCTAACTCCCTTTAAGCAAATGATCTTCAGTAGATGTGTGCATCTCTTCACTGAAATGATCCTTACTGGGTATGCGTCAAGAAATATTCGCTCATTGATTTGTATCATACGTAAGCCCTACCATATGTTTGCATATTGTCTAGCCCTTCATTGCACTTACATGTACATAGCTGAGAATAAAAAAAGTCTTTTCATTTGGTGGTACTATAGGCTCTTTGGTAAGTGTGGGAGAAAATATAGATAAAATGACTTGTCTTAACCTAATTAAGGTAGCCTCTGTCATTTATTCTCAACAAAACCATATATCTTCACTATGCATCTCTTAGTAAAGCCAAGTAATTCTAACTTCTTTCACCTTTGTACACTACACTCACCAAATATTAGGTCTACTTTGTTGGATTTGTATACTGAAAGCAAGACCTTTTATATATAATGTTTCCAGTTATTCATAATTAATCTCCTATCTGATTCTGTTTACACTAATCACTATATATATCCCTATATCTCTCTCTATAAGTAGATCATATGGTGTGTTGTAGATCACAGAAGATCATATGATTGGTTAAACTTAATGAGATATAAAATATATATCACAGCTGAGACAACTTGAGGATGAGTTGTTGGTATAGGTTGCAGTATCAAGTAGGAATAATTTATCTTGACTATTTACTTATACTGGTACGTCTTTACGTATTGATAGGATCGCGGTGAGATAAGTTCTTCTGTCTGACCTTAGTGAAGAACAAGAGATCTTGGTGACTTATTGTAATCTATCCTAAATAAGTTTACAGTTATGTGTGCATGTCTGTGTGTCACTTTGATTTACTATGGGTGAGAGTTAAGTGCTAACTCTTTATACTCTATATCTTGAGTGACAACAACTTGCATATGATAACTGGTAATTTGTGTCTAGGTAACCATATATGTTTAGGATGATGATATCCCCTTAAGGAGCTCAAAAAGTTTATTGTACTAAACCCTGCAGGTTGATTAAGTTCAGGTACAATAATGAAGTTGAGTGGTACTACTTAAGGAATTAATAAGCAACTAATTAATTTAGGTTGTCAGAGGCTTTAATTAATTAATGGATATTCAATATCTTAAATACTGGGATTAATTAAGTCTAATTCAAGCCCCGACTCAATTCGGGAATAAAGGGGTATGTCAGTATTAATTCTTTAGTGGAATGAATTAATATTTATGAATTAATTATGTTCTGGGCTGAACAGAGAAGAATTAATTCATAGTTAGACCCATCTTTATTTCTTGTATTTGATCCCTGGACCGGCCCATCTGGCTACTAGTCCAGTAAGGAATTAAACTACTAGGACAGGCCCACACTCAGTTATTATGTATTAAATACATAACTCTCCGTTTGTGAAATATAACATACACACGTAAAAAATCAGAGAGCATAAAAGAGAGAGTGAGAGGGTGGTAGTGGCAGTGTTGGTTCCCACACTTGGGATTTCTCAAAGTTCATCGTCCATCCGCCGTTGAGGATCGAGCAGGGATACAATCGAGAAGGTCAATCCTGGAGTCTAACATCAAATCGTTGTGCACACGATTCTCAAGTCAACTTTAAAACACCTATGTGTTGTATTTAAATTAATAGATGCATGTTTAGGATTAATCAATGTATATATTGAATTATGACAACCAAGAAGGTCCTTGGAAAATTCGGTAATTCCTACATACTCTTTTCTACATAGCAATTTTGCTAACCATTTTCAAGTATAAATGGTCCTTCCTAGACTCTTTTTATTGCCTTAATTTTTTTTTCTTTTTGTTTTTTTGTAAAATCTCAAAGTGGCGGGAGTATGGTTATGATGTTTTATACTCCTACCTACACATAAATTTTCATTTTATTAAGGCAACTAAAATTATCAAGTATATATTCTAACCTTTTGTATACATAAACTTTCAAACTCCCTAACTATCAAGTTTATCTCTGATCAACCATCGGCTCTCTTGCTCACTTTTATTTTCTCCTCTCCTTTACTCAAATAGTCTAAGTTATATGAAAATTTCTAAAATAAGATATGAGCTGGAATTAAAGTTGTCAAGAAAAGGTTAAGGCTCAAAATGGCTAACTAGGGATAAAACATTAACTTTGATATGAAAGTTTTTAGCTTAAGTGGACTATAATATTATTCAAAGAACGCTAAAGATCATTTGTCAAGCTTATATGCACAAGACAATTTAGAACAAAGACAAGACAAGTTCTAGAGATACAAAATGACATGATCAACAAAACATACAAGAAAAAACAAGTATTACTCCAAAAAATTTGGAGTATCAATTATGGCTCAAAGCTCACGGCTTCTTTAACTGTCGAAAGAAATTAGCTTAATTTTGGATCCCTATGTCCTACAATATCTATACTTAATTTTTTTTTTTAAAAATCGTCTTATCCAAAACTCTTCACCAAAATCCTTTTATTATGTCGTCGGGTTACAGGCCTCTTTGACTTTCTAATCCTAATAAATAAGTAAGCATGTATAGTATAAAATAAATGTAAGCTTGGAATCTATATGTAACAATGTCATACGAATAACATTTATTTACTAAGTGTGATAAGTCTTCCAATTTTAATTAATTCAAATTTTAATAATTTAAACTACCTATTATAGGCCAAATAAAAAATTAGCAAAAAAACCTAAAAAACTTAAAAAGAAAATTTAAAAAAAGAAAAATAGATAAGAAGAAAATAAAACTGCCCACGAGTATACCACTCTATCCCCCTCGGGTAAAACTTATTTTGTGAACAAATTTGTAGGGACAAGTGGTACAATATGGGTAGGAGGCCGGTAATGCCAATGTCCCTTAGAAATGTGCCATGCCCTAATATCCTCTAAAGTCTTCGTCTCGGATCACATCATAGTACGGATCTCGGTCCACTATCTCGTAAGACAGTCAAGGAGGATATTTATGGAAATCTCGAAGTTCTCCATCTGGCCTTCCAACCACTGGTATCTGGTTTTCGTAGGTTGGCAAGAATTCTTCCCTCTCTCGCTTGAAGTAGCAGTGCTCAATTGTGAGTGGCTCGTCGTCATCAACCAGGGCCCTAGCTAGAACATTATCAGATGACAGTGAAGGTTGAGGTGCTCGGCAAACTGCTACTGGCTAATGCATAGAGGTATCCATTAAAGATTCCTATTATTACCTTGTGGTAGCAAGGTATTTAGAGATGCATTTGGGGGCTATACCCAGTCCTCATGGGGCTGGATGAATAGTTAACAATCTCTTTAGACTTCAAGGAAATACATGACGGGCAGATCCCGAATAGTCAAATTCGTACTACCCATAAGCATCTCTAACTCCTCTAGTCGCCCCCAAGATACGAGGGACAACATTGATAATCCCTCCAACCATGGTCTACTCCTTCTAGTAGGTGATGATGCGTTAGAAAATAGTAAAGAAAAAATCTCACTCCATCCACCTTATGCCATTCGTGGGTATACCAGAGAATAAAAATCTCATGTGATCTGACATTGTTGGTGTCCTTTCTAGCTAAAACATTCATTTCTAGTAAATTCTGTAAGTATCATAGCACTGGGTTCCTGATCGATGATGTCTTCTTTTGGTTGGTCAACTCTTTCCTTGGCATTCCAAGTGTCTTAGAACATGTCAACCTCTCCCATATAACGGATGTGTCCACGCAAAATCTGTATGTTCTCTTGGTTGAGAAGTCAAAACATGTTATGAGTTGTCCATCGAAACTATATATTGGTGGTTCTATAGACAAAATGTGATTTTCGTGGGTGTTTGTTGTTTGTTATTCGTCATGTCATACTTGCTCAAGAACACCATAATGAGGCTGATGTACGTAGGTGATCTACCTCCCAGAACACCTCTCCATCTAATTATACCTATGAGAGGTAAACTTGAATACCCAAAGCCTCAAGAGTAGACAATGTAGAACCAAAAAAGGGTGATCATGGGCCGGATAAAGTAAAAAATAGCTAAAATCTGTCAGGCCGATACATGCTACTCGACCAAGTGGAACAAGTCCACTCAAACGAGTGGGACTTTCTAGATAACTTAATATTCTATGTCACTTAACTCGACCGAGTGGCATGATTCCACATGGCGGGATAGAAGTTTATGCCCAGCAATTTTTCTTTACTCATACAGTCACACGACTGAGTAGGATTAGCAAGCTAAATACTTTGCCTCATCCATTGTCCTGCTTACCCACTCGACGGGGTGAGCTCATCTCACTCTATCGAAGTTTTCTCACACGGTACAATCTCTTACGGAATTCGACATTTCACCTCTTTTGTTCCTCGTTTCTTCTTTAGGCTTTGTCAAAATGGAATTTTGACCTTAAAATCACACATTTGATTTTAAAAAATGCACACACATTACTCTGCACAAGATAATCGCAATTAAACACAAAACGGTCCATTATAAACATAATTACTACCTATTTCTTCATCTAGTTGAGCCCATAGAACGCATAACAAACGTGTATCATTTGTAGAAAAAAATATAGATACAGAGTGGATGTCACAACCTTTAATTAACCCGTGCATGAAATCATGTTGTTTCAAACCATTTACACAACCTCTTATTTAGTTTTTTTTTTTATTATTATTAATTATGTGGAATAAGACTATTTTGTACTAACGTGAAAGGTATATAGGCAGACAATGTTGTGTACTGATAAAACTCCTTAGAGGATAATTTACGACTCCTTGTAGGACTGGTTGATAGGTCAAACAAGGTCACGCACCTTTTATGTTAACCAATTATCCTTTCAAGATTGTTTGCAGAAAAAAATGTGGAAAGAGTGGATATCATAAATTTTTATTGACCCGTGCATGAAATCATGTTTTTTAAACTATTTAAACAACCCTTTATATTATTTTTGTTTATTATTTAATTTGATTAATTGTGTGGGATAAGACTATATTGTGTCCTCACTTGAGTGAAAATATGTTTTATATAACTTCCTTTTATAATTATCCATTTACCTATTTGAGAAGTTCTATTTTTTTATTAAGTAACCTGAGTTACTTTTATTGTGTTGCTTGAAAAAAGTTGAACCAAGGGGAGTATATTAGGGCATAAATTGACAAAGTGCGTATTGAATGGGTTGAATGCGGTTCAAATTCTATTTCATGCTTGAGTATATCAGCCATTTTAAATTTATATTTACTTTGAGGAAAAATTATTTGCGTATACCATTTTGTTTAGCTTGGAAATATCAATCATTGTGTTTGGAAGAGCATGTGGTGTTATTTGTATGTTTTGTAGATTATGTTTGTGCCTTTGTATTGTAATTTTGGTTTATTTTTTGGTTTAAGGATTCTATTTTTGTATTTGGGTTTTGTTTATGCCTATTGTATTGTTGTTAAGGTTTAATCCTTGGTTTGTGGACTCTATTTGATGATTGAGTATCACGGACATGAGGATTCTATTTGTGCCTTGTATTTGGGTGGACAAACATTTAGGTTTAATTCTTGGTTTTCTGGCCTGCTTTTGCATTTGGATACTTCTTTGTGCCTTGTAGATGTTATTTTGTGCTTACATTTGGATTCTATATTTGTGCCATATTTGAGGCTTGATGTTTCATATAAATGTTTATGTTAATTGGTCATTTAATTTTTATTAATATATTTTGCATTCTTGATTTGAATAAATGCCGGAAAAACATATTAAAGGAGTTACATGGTGTCTGGTTGGAGTTGGGGGTAATAGTAATTTGAGATGTCAAGCTGGTTGGAAGGAAAAATATTCTTTTCACATACGGGTGAATGTTGTACAATTTATTGTCTTTTGGGAGTTGCTGGATTTGTTGACGTTCCAGTACATTTTGTTATCTTTTGGAAAATATTGTTACTGTATTTGTTGATGTTCTAGTACATTTTGTTTGTGTAGTAGTACATTGTTCCTTGTGTTTTTATGAAGATTCAGTCATCATTGAGCATTTCGACATTCATCTGCTCACTTCTTTGGGCTTTCACCAGAAGATTAGGGCTAAATCCGAGATAAAAAATTTTGGTACGCGATTTATCAAGCGCAGTAGCAATTTTTCTGATTAATTGGATTTAGATATGTATAGGTTTAGATCTAGTAATTTTGTGCTTCATATTTTCCATATTTCTTTTTATTGTATTGATTGTTTCTTCTTGTTCAATCAGTGCTCGCTGATTCCAGCAATTTAATGAAATTTTATCATCCAAACAAATTCTGGGGAACATTAGCTTATGTGTTGGATTGGATATCTAACTAATGTGAAAAAAAAAATATGTTATTTTTTGGCAATTCTAATTTTGTTGTTTTTGGATATTATTGCAGAAATTATATTACATGCAAACAAACTATGAAATTTAAAAGTAATATTTTTAAAGCACTGAAATACAAAAGATATAAATGAAATAAACAATGTTTAATTTTCATTGTGGATAGAAGACATCGATTTTAAAGTAATTAAACCCTATTGACAATTATAGGTAAAGACAACAGTTTTAAGCCGGAGTCTATTACAGTAGTCTAAAGTATAATAGACATGACTTTTTGGTTATTAAATCTAGGTGAAGCAATAAAATACGTCGGTTTCAGTCCTTCAACAAACCATAGCCTATACATGAACAGACAAAAAATTTTATGTATAGACTTTGATCATTTCCTATTGTAAAAGGTTAGAGTATCGGTTTAGAATAGTCTATGGTTTAAATTATGGTATATCAAAGAAAACACCTAGGTTCAAAAATATTATGAAACCTGTAGTATATACTATTATAGATCTCGGTATTCCATCCATAGACAACGGCTAGTTTGGATATTGGAATATTTGGTTGATAGTTGGATAAAGTTAATGGTTAAAAGTCGCGGTCTATATGTCAATAGACCTCGTGTTACACCCGCTGGATGAACTATGGTATATCTCGGGATATACCACAGTTTTCCCCCATAGTTATAGACCTAGAATATACTACACCATTTTATACCTCAATTTTTTTTTTTTTTTTTATTAGAAAGACCTCGATGTATTAGCGAAATTTTAGTAGTGATAATACAGTTATTCAATAAGACTAGAAGACTGAGGGAAGTTGTGGGGGTAATTCTTAGTAATTGTTGGGAATTCTTTGTAGCAGGCCATACAGGGAGTCGACCCATGCTTATAATCCACACCTTAATCATTCTAGGAGGAGGATTAAGAGATATTAAGTGAAGCCTCATAATAATAAGAATATGATCATTGATAAATTATCCGTAGTTGCATGTTAGTATAACAACTAAAATTGAAATTTTAGAATAAAACGTGATATCTAAATACACCCGACATACGTAGGTATATATATATATACGTAGTGCATATATATATGTATGTATACATATATTATCTTTTTTTCTTTGTTTAGTTTATTTAATTAATAATCATATAAAATCCATCAAACTCAGTAGTCTAGATAAACTAGGCCTAGGTAACTGTAATACTTTACAAAAAGTTATATTGGTCCTTGTGTAATACGTCTTTTCTAGTCGCTAACAATTAATTGCACCATCACTTGTAATTAGCTGATAGAAAATTAAAACAAACATAGATGATAGAGAACTAAGTAAACAAATTACCTATGAGTGATGTTTGGGGAGAAAGAATGAGAAAAATGTGTGTGTATGTGGGGGGAGGGTGAGGGGGCTTAAAAGTCGGTTATATTTGAAGACTAAAAAATATATATGATTTTCTCAAGGTGAAAAATCAAAGTAAATGATACAATAAAGAATATAATTTGAATTTGTTGTCCCGCTTTTTTAGTGTATGGTATGTGTACCACTCAAAAATTGAACCATACAACATGAATCATAAATCCTCGCATGAATCATGCACCTAAAAAATGAACCACTGAATTACTAATATTGAACCATTAAATCATGTAACCATGAATCTTGAATAGAAGATATACCTTAGTCCCAAAAAATAAACCCTTGATCCTAAACATGAATCACGAATCTAAGCCTATATCAATGAACCTTATAATAACAAAACCACAAAAAAATTATAATTAGTCAAGTTCTTAGGGATGAGTATATGGTGGGACAAAAAAAAAAGAAAAAAAAAAAGAATAGAGGATCTATGTGCATTTTGACTTATGTTTTTGCTATTATATACTTCACAGTTTTAGTGCGATATAACCACTAAAATATCACGATTTTTTACATCAATTATCAATCTACTTATTTTCTAAAATTTCACGTGAAGTGTACTAAAGTAGGTTGCTTAGCAATTCATTCACTAGCGACAAGTATTCTGGCAAAAAGTTCCATATGCGGCATTTTTCATCTTTCATAAAAATTCAATGACAAATTAGTTATTTAGGGCAATTATAAGCTTGTGCATGAATTTGAATACAATAAGAGCGATATTTACGATAAAATTTTTACTACTTAGTTAGAGAACAAATTTAAACCAAAAATGAATTGTATCAAAATTCATTCTAAACTTTGCTCTAATTGCATTGAAGTTCATCCCTAATCTTTTACAAATGATGGCAACAACTAATTTATCTTTAAATCTTTATTAAAGATATGAAAAATTGCTAGAAATTATTGTCCACTTTAAACTTGTCGCGAAAGTCGCTCCAAATCGCAAGGATTGGAGACCTTCTTAAACCGCAAGCATGCGATTTTTTACAGAGGTAGTATAAAAGATATCGAATCCACTAGGAGAATTTTCCATGAGAGTCAGCTTTAGCACTTTTGAATTAATTAGGTCCAATGCAAATTGAGAGGGTGGGCTAATCAAATAACATAAAGCAATAAAATAAGCATGGAGGGAACCGATCGATGGGAAGATATTCCCGAGGCCTAATTTCACACAATCAAGATGGAATTGATATTTAGAAGCGGAAAATAAGACATTTTTGTGAGTTCTATGAGATATAAGCTAATCATAAAATCTCCAACCCAAGAGAATATTGCCCAGGGAACGAGGCCTAGGACATTCTTCGAGATCGATTAATTCTAGGCAAAAGATTGAGGTGCTCCTAATACCCTAGAATAAGTGAGTAATTGGGGTTCTATGTAGACTACCTACACGAATGAGGTTAGAAGAGGTTAGCCCGACTTCTCCTATGCTAAAGACCGGCGTAGGGGTGTAGTTTCTACACACGTAACTAAACCTATTTTCGTCTATCCTAGCCAACGCCTCCTAGACTCTAGTCCCCTGCTCGGTAGAGCTTCTCCTCTGTAGATCTCCCTTCTACAGATTGAGTTTTAGTTAATTTAATTATCCAAGGATAATTTCCCACTCGAACATACTAAGGCATAGCCATTAACCTCTAAGCTCAATTAAAATCTAGTCGACACAAGCCTCAAAAGGGTAGCTCTCCCTAGCCTAGGGGGTCAACTATCATCGTTAAATTACACAATTAGTTGAAGTGATCCTAAGCCACCGAAAGCCGAAGCCATCATGAAGCAAGTTTGTGGTCGAAGGCTCAAAATTTCAACTAACCATCATACAAATTAACAAACTCGTAATCCTAAGCACCACAACTCACAACAAATCCAATAATCAATCAACCAATCATCAATGCCAAAGCATGGGCTACTCCCCGAGCTTCGGGAAATAAGAAAATCACTCAAAAATCATCATAGAAATAACAAGCAATAAAAACAAGAAAAATCGAAAAATAAAGAGCAGAGATAGGGAAAGCTTAATGTATTGAAGAATCCTCGTATTCTTTGATGAAAATATATGGGTGTCACAAGCCCACGAGCAATCCCCAAGTTCTTCTCCAAAGACGGCCTCCTCCTTGAAGAGGAGGAAGAAAACCCTACCCTAAGCTACTAAAATATGAAAATGAAGAGAAGAGTGCTGTGGAATTTTTCAAAAGGAGGCAAGGGAAAAGTTATCCTTACAAATCAGAGGGAAAGGGGTATATATAGATCCCCCAACCCTAAAATCTGCAGAAATAAGCCCTAATAATAAGACATAAAAATAAAATACAACTAAGAAAGCAAGGGATTATAAGTTGTTAAGTCAAGTCCTTCGTGTGCGCTAAACTCGGGCTTCTCACAATTTCTTGGAATTTTTAGTTCTTAAATGGCTCTTTATTTGAAAATGAAAGTTTTAGATCTTCATTTTGAATCACTCAAATTCGAGTCCGGATGAAAAAGTTACAACCAAAATACGGAGAAGACGTGCTGAAATGACGGGAGTGCATGAATCGGTTGACTATCGGTCCGAAAATGATGATTCCTGGAGCCTGGACTGACTGCCGGCCCGGTAATGGTCTGACACCTCTTTTTTGTGCTCCTTTCTCGTTCCATCTTCTTCTATCGCCGTTTTGGACCTCTTTCTCTCGTCTTCTCGACCCGACCCCTTCACAACTTTTGTTTGCGACTCGACAAACTTCAAGTTAAGATTTTTAGTGCCTGATTTGGGCCCGTTTGGGCCTCGATTTGTGGGCTAGAATGGGGAAACACGTTCTTTTAACCTCTTCTTTCGTGTTTCGCTATTTTGAAGCCTTTTCACCCATTTTCTTGGCTCGACTTCTTCACGACTTTTGTTCAGTACTTGGTGAAATTCAACTTAGGCCTATACCTAGCCCAGTTTGGGCCTTAGGATGTGGGCCAGAGTAAAAAAATGGGTGCAATCGAGCTTCTTGATTTCCTTGAGTTTTCCCAACCTTCAAAACATGACTTAAAAACACCCAAAAGCGCATCGAATCATATCAAAAAGGAAAATCGACCTCGAAACACACTTACACATGAAATCGCACTTAAACATATTAAATACTCGCAATTCTAATGAAAGTATGGACGTGAAATATGAAAGAAAAACAGTATTTTTCACATTCATCACACTCTATAGAGGTTTTCTGGTCAAAACTTTCAACCAAAAGTGGGTCAATTAATTAATGTTGAGGCTGCAAACATTAGTGGATCTGAGGCTAAAAGAATCAATCAATGATTAATGTCAAAATATCATGATGGTTTAGTGGGTATAATGCAATAAACACTACCTAACATGATTTATTTTTGGAAAAATATATGACACGATGTATCAATACATATACAATACCTTCACCATTTAAATAAATTATGATGCTGGGTAATAAAAATCGCAATCGGACTAAGCCAACATTACTGCAATATCTATGGGTTTTTCTACCCCCATCCCCGTGTGTAACGTTCAAATATCTTATACACCATTGGATTGGATGTGTAGATAAAAAATAAAGGTGAATATTATTTTGATTTACATGTACGCACCAATCCAATGATAAAAATTCATTCGGTATTGATATATCGCTACCGAACATATAATAATTAGTCTCTAATTATAAAACCAATGTTGAAAATGTGACCGACTAACAAATTAATATTATACATCATATCTTCAATTGATATTTAATTTGATATAAATCATTTAAACATTCTTACCAAAATTACCAACATTATTAATTCCATATCTTCTATATTAATTCTAAAGAATCTCTTAACCCTTATATATAGCAACACCATATTACCATATCATCGTCATCATTTCATTCATATTCTTCAATATTTTCCTTGTTAATTTTTTTGCATCTATACTCCTTTGTCACCATGACAAGGAAGAAAGTGAAGCTCGCATTTATCACAAACGACTCAGCTCGAAAAGCCACCTTCAAGAAGCGAAAGAAAGGGTTGATGAAGAAGGTGAGCGAGCTGAGCACCCTCTGCGGCGTTGACTCGTGCGCTATCATATACAGCCCGTACGAGTCACAACCTGATGTGTGGCCCGATGGACGCGGGGCCCAGCACGTGCTGGCACAGTTCAAGCGCATGCCGGAGATGGAGCAGAGCAAGAAGATGGTGAACCAAGAAACATTCATCCGCAACCGTATCTCGAAGGCGGCAGACCAGCTGAAGAAGCTCCATAAGGACAACAAAGAGAAGGAGATCACTCATCTGATGTACCAATGTTTGATCGGAAAAGGGCTACATAGGTTGGGCCTGCCGGAGTTGAATGATATGGGGTGGCTTATTGACCAGAACTTGAAGGAGATATATAAGAGGATTGATGAGATGAAAAAGGTCGCGCCTTCACCGACGGATGTGGTGGAGCAGAAGCAGTCTACTATGGTGGAGGCTGATGATGCGGATGGTAGTGTAACACAGAGGCAGCAACAGTTGTTCACAGAGTGGACAAGGCACCCTAGTGATAATCAACAACAGGTGGGTGGTTCTTTCGGGCATGGTGGTGGAGGCAGCGGTAGCGGTTGTGGCGGTTATCAGATGATTATGCCATTCAATGATGGGAATACTCATGCATCCATGTGGTCTAGTGTCTTCTTCCCTTGAGGCTATATTCCATTTACATTTGTCATGATTTTCTCTTATTATGATTCATGAATTGTTTATCTTTCCTTAATTTTTTATGGTATCTTAATTTTCTTGTTATGGGTAAAGTATTTGTGGCTGCACTTAGACCATATTCAATCGATAGTCCATATTTAATAATGCGGTGAGTATAAAATATAAATAAAATAAAATTTATATTTGATATTTACAATTTTTGTAATGGTCACTAAAGTTCTTCAAAATAAAAATTTGTTACCTATATTTTGCCACATTTGGGATAGGTTTTAAATATTTTAGCATATAAAGTAAATACTAAGAGCGTCTTCAACAATACGTTACTCTGACATTAGGCATCATTTGTTCAGTCCATCGGTGCACCTTTCATTATGTTAACTCCAAGGCAGGTCAATATTTTGTGATACTATTAGTGTAGCGTTAAAGCTACGCCACTTCAATTCTTGTCTTTATCCTCTTTGTTACTTTAATTTTATTTTTTAAATGCTTTATATTTTGTTTTTGGTTGTCTTGTATGTTTGTAAACATGGTTTTATTTTCTTTTGTGTCTGATAGTTACTTTAACTAAAATTATTATGATAGTATATATTTTATAAATAAAGAAGTTAAATAATAATGTGAAATTTCAATATAATAAAAAAATGATACTCTAAGATTATTATGCATGAAATTTTATGAATATATATATATATATATATCATAAAATTATAAAATAAAAAATACATAAAATATAGAATTACAACATTGAAAAATAGGTAAATAGAAATCCACAACATCATTAAATATAAAATTATTGATACAAACATAAAATAAAACCAAGAAATACAATATTTTTTTAATAATCTGACAGTGCACCTCCACACCCTCCAACATGAGGATAATAATGTCCAAACATATTAAATGAATTAGTCTATTTGTGTTGCTTGTGCTCCTCTTCTGCAAATTTGTAGTATGTTCTACTTGCAAGTACTTGTGTAGTGCGAAATCATAAAATGGTGCCTAACTTCATCCTCGAAGTTTTGGTTTATTATGTTATTATCTCATTCGAGTCTTTATTTTGGCCCTCTAGTAATAACTCTAAGCTCAAAAAGTAATGTATATATGTTTTTATTGCACTATATTTTGAATTTCAATATTGATTTTGCACTAATTTCACTCAATTTTGCATGTTTAGTTAACTTTGATTAATGTAGAAAATATAAATTGAAAATATTTATATCACAGTTTTATATTTAATAAAACTGTATGTATAATGTGGTTTAGAAGATGAAGTAATAAAAGTAAATATAGTATAAATACAAATATAAGGAATATTAAGGATTATTCCTTTTTAGTGTGGAAAGTATTGCAAATTGTTAGCATGTGCAGTTTTTGCAGTAAAGTAGTTCAAATTCTATAATATAGTAATGCAAACTCTTGGAGATGGTGTAAGACCACGTGATTTTGAAGCAAAAGAATTTCGCTTAATTTTGGGTTTGAGATAATTACGGGCTACAGATTACTGAAAACAAGGTTAATGGGATTCCTTAGTTAAATATATGGTTTTGGAAATTAGAACAACAATGACCATATATCATGAAGAATGATATTTTACGAATTAAGGAAAAAATATATTTTTGCAAGTTTTGCCTTTGCTAGAGATTTTGCTCTTCCATCAAGATTGTTAAAGATTCTTTCTCGACATCTTTTTATCAATCATCAAACTTTAGTGGTAGTAATTTCAGAGTCCAGATCGGCCAAGTTTGTCGGGCCAACATCATATGTAGGTCGATTTAGACCAGCTAAAAATTTCATCGGGCTAAAAAGTAATGACCAAAGCTCGTTCCACCCCCTATAATATACTATGCTTTTTGGGCCAGCCAGTTGGGCTTTTTACCTAATAGGTCGGGCCTATTATGCTTGAAATTCTTGGGGACAAGATTCATATGGCCCAACCCATCTAAAATATCAGGCGAGCTGGGGCCGACGCATCAGTGTTGGACAATATTGCCACCTCTACATCTGATCATATCATATCATATCATATCATATCATATCATGTGTTGGAAAATCAGTTTTATTAAAAGGGTATATATCTAGGTTTAAACTTATGACAATGTGGTAATTTATTTTGAGTTGAATTTAATAGTAAATTAGGAAACTGCGTTTCTGTGAGGATGAATTTAGCTTTTAGAATTTCTCAAAACTAATTTTACGTGAGTGATGAATTGATAATTAAAGTAAGCCATGTGAAATTAAGTGTAGCCACATATTTATACAGTGGTTAAGTGATAAGCGATGTAATGACTCTTCTACATTGGATAATTAATTTGATTTCAACTACTTTTAATCTAGTTAAGTGGTGTATAAAAGTAACAAACATCATATAAAGTGGATTGCTAGTGTGAAGCTCAAGTGCGCGCTGTGAAGCTCAGCCTTGGCGAGGGCTGGGCCTGGTTTTGTTTTCTCCGTCTTCTGTCGGACACTACAAAGTTGGATTTTGCATAAAAAGAACAATTGAATCGAGGCCAGAACGGTTCAACATATGATTCGTAATTATCCAGGGTGAATCTGGACTAACTTGTCTCCATATTAAGGCTCTACATTTACTACCTAGAAATCAGTGGTGTCACTACCTGAGGTATCGGGTAATGGGGCATTTAGTTCAACAACAAGATTCTTAAGGAAGAATTTCGACAAGCTTATGTCCAAATTTAGGCAGTAAATTACAACCTGGAAGTTATTGGTGCCACTACTTGAGTTAGTGGGTAGTGGGTTATTCAATTGCACAACATATGATTCTTAATTTCCAGAATGAATCTAGTGAATCTTGTGTCCAAATCCGGAATCATGTTTCCAAATCCTTGCTCTGCAATTACTACCGGGAGAGTGGGGCATTCAATTTCTATGGTGCCATTGCCAAGATAATGGGTGGTAAGGTACTCAATTGCAGAGTGTGGCTAGAGGTTACCTCTTAATAGGCCACTAGCCTACCACCGAAGGCCATAATTATTTCCTGCTTATACTTCCTCCTTATTCACTCACATGATCCTTATATTATCGAAGTTCACCCAGAATGAAACTCGTATCCGAAGTTGTACCAAACATGAACACACACAAAAAGAACATAGAAACGAAAAGTAGATTTGTAGATAAGTCAAGTGACTTAATTGTTCAGATTTCCATCATTACTTCCTTCACCAGACATCAGACTTTCCCAGTGGGTATTCCTACCTCAAGCCCGCTACTTGAACCCTTTTGAGATCCAGTCTCTCCACACCTGTTCTCAAAATAAATGAATGTGATGCACCAGTATCAAAAAGATTATTTACGGTTAGCCCATTGGGGCTTCCTCCTCTTCTTCTTCTTCTTCTTCTTCTTCTTCTTCTTCTTCTTCTTCTTCTTCTTCTTCTTCTTCTTCTTCTTCTTCTTCTTCTTCTTCTTCTTCTTCTTCAAAGAACTCCACTATGTATATGTCTTCTAACATTGCGTTCAAATGCGCTTTAGCCTGGGCACTGCTTGTTGTCATAGGCTTATAAGCGACTGCGATTTGTCGGTGTATTTGAGGCACTGTAGTGATGCGTAGGGTTGTCACAGTAGCTGAGGTTCCTGCATCACTACGAGGCCCTAGGTGTTCTGCCATTCGATGTCCTAGTGAGGACATTGAAAACATATGAACTTTCTTCGGAGGTAATTCAATGAGTGGAGCTTCCTGCACGAGGGGCATTTTGGCCTTGGAACTATCGTCACTCACCCCACCGGCACCAGAAGGAAGTTCCTTCCACCAAACTCTGGTCGAACACCCATCTCTGGCATCCCTTTCCGGTTGTTGATATTGGTGGCAGTGGCAACATCTCTGTTCCATTCCTAAGCTCATCGAGATGACTTGCGCTCTTTCAAAGACTTCCCGACATGTTGGCAACCTAAGCCTATACACGATGCTCCTGATCTCGGGTTGTAAGCCTCATTTGAAATGGTGGGCTTTCCAGTCATCTTCCTCACCATGTGTGGTGCATATTAGGAGAGGTAGTTCAACTTGCGTTCATACTCTGCCAAAGCCTTTGTTTCCTGCCTCAGGCTCATGAACTCTACCTCCTTCTGGTCTCTCAGTGCTTGCGAAAAATAACGATCTAGCACTAATTGCATAAACTATGTCCAGGTTAAGGCATCCTTTTTCTCCTGGGTTAGTATCCTTTTGTGTGATTTCCACCATTGATTGGTATCTCTCGATAAATCAAATCGAGCGCACATGACCTTCGGCTACTAGTTTTATATATGTACTCAAATAATCACTCCATCTCTGTTATCCAACTCTCCATCTCCGTGGGTCCTTCATTCCCATGGAACCTAGGGGAGTAGAACCGTCAAAATTGTTCGGCTACCCCTTGGTTCTTTACTACACCACTCATTGTTGTTGCCTGATTCTGAGTAGTTGCCTGTTGTAGTATATGTTGTAGCACCTAACACAAGTCTCAAGCTGCATCTTCCCCAGATACGGGTACCTCTCACCCTTTATCCGGGGTATTCTTTTACCCTCGAGACCCTTCGACTTTTTTTGAATCAATTCTCTTTACAGTTTGTCGTTATGTTCCCGCCATTATGAATCTGGTATGGGATATTCTTTGTTAGAAATCATGTCTACATTATTTTCCCATCATATTCCTACTCTAATTGGATGGTCCGTAAAGAAGAGACATGTTCATGTTGACTAAAAGAGATATCATCGTAGTGGTTTCAAGAAATCACTGATGTGTGTGCAATAACTGTGATGGTTTTCAAGGAAATGATTTTAGTTTCACTAAGTGTAATAGTTAGATCATCACATTTACAGGAATAAGTTAGAAATTTAAACCATACGGTTCATTAATCTAAGAGTCATAATCCACATCAGTTCAATGTCAGCAAACAATGAAGGGAGGGGAAAATAGAGTAGCATAATTCATCATACTCACCAAATTCAGATAATAGTAACACCTCAGTTGGCTTAATCCCTCTGGTCAGTGACTACTAGAGGTTCCTGCCCTCGAATGAGTCCCATATGTCGACCCTGGGCTAGAGGGATCTACAGGAGCCGAAGGATAAAGAGGGTATCCCCTGTAAGCCGTATGTGGGGAAGCGCAGGCACGAAATCCTAGTACACTATTCTGGTCCGGTTGTCCTCCACCATATGGTAGGTACCGACTTAGCAGCTAGACGTGGACCAGTGGCTACTGTTAGATAGCATCCCAGCCATCTCTCGGAGATCAGCCTCCCAATCTCAGTAGCCCTCGCTTGCTCCCATCGAAACTGAGCCCCCATCGGCTTCTAGGCACCTTGTAGTCCATTGGCCATCTGTACGTAGTGGCCACCCTGGGATTGGAAGGTGATCCTCCTTTTCACGGTTTGAACAAGCACCTCACAGTACAAGTCGTAGACACAGTATGTAACGATCGCCCCATTCGGAGGGTCAAAACAGATGTAGCAATCAGGGCTACGGATCATAGCGCAGGCAACACATGTTATCTCAGATGATGTGCAGCCTCGGTTGAACTGGCACCCAATACTGGATGCCTCAAGAGACATACACATTAAAAAAACTTGCATATATTCTCTCCTAGCTCCTGAAAGCTCAGATCATAAATAATGATCTCAGTGGGCTCCTGAAAGCTCAGATCATAAACTATGGTCTTACCCCTGTATCATCCACCGTAATATTAATACTTAATACTAAGCAAAAAAATTGAGGAGGTTTGTCATGATATGTATGAGTGCATGCAATAGTAATATTTTATGTGTTTCCCAAATAATTTCTTTAATTTAGGTTAATGCACATATCATTCCCTTTACTTCTTAGTCCTCCTTTATACAATGCATGTATACTAGAAATCAAAGGCCATATCTCCAAAAAGAAATTTTCGAGTAATACTTGGCCACGAATTCTGGAGTAGGAATGTACTAGCCTCTCTTACTTACCTCTTAGTTTGGTTCAGCTTTGATTACGAGTTTCTTCTGAGAATCACGCTTTGATATCACTACTGTAGTGCACCAATTCCCGTTAAGGAATTTGAGAACAACTTACAAAAGATGGGGCATTTTTTTTCTTTCCTTTTTTTTTCCTTTGCTTATACTTTCTCCTTATCCATTCACATGTTCCTTATGTTATTGAAGTACGCGTAAAAGGAAACTCGTAGCGAAAGTTGTACCAAACATGAGCACAAACAAAAAGAATGCAGAAATGGAAAGTAGATTCATAGATAAGTTAAGTGTTAATCATTATTTTCAAATGCCAGTTAATATAACTACATGAAATACTTATAAAGATTTCCCTCAACAACCGAAACAGAATTAACATAAAAAAACCCCCTACGAGGCACTTAGTCACTGGTAGTGCTCTCAAAGTCGGTGCCACCATTATCCAAAAAAAGGGTTTGCGGAAAATGTGAGTTTTAGACTCAGTGGGATAAAACTATACTTTATCTAGAAATTTGACCACATACGCATATTCGCCTGAATGGCATTATGCTTACAATTTTGCCGATCGAACTCTCGACACGTCTGCCCTTTGCTTATTAACCCATACCGATTAATTGCCATATGGGTGGGCCTCGTGGCGTGCTCATTTCACAAACATACATATTAACTAAAACCGTAAATACAACGCTAACCATATCTATAGTTCAAGTTCGTTTCAGAGAATGTTGGAGAACATCCGAGCCGATCCTCGTCACAAGTGTGCAACCTATAAATCACTGCGATGTTATTCGTTTTCCCTCGATTACTCTATATCCTTGTTGATACCCCATTTTATTAGCATCCTAAGCCAATTATGCTTCATATCATTCTTATTTCACCATTATTTCCAACTAAGTCAGTAAGTTTACACATCCAGATTGCCAAGTCATATTACTTATACCTCTACACACATCATACATTATCAAAACATTAAATAGTGTAACACACATATTCAAATTGCACTATTCGACCATTTTAAACAATACTTCACACATTATTCAAATTGCACAATAGAATTGTTGGACAACATTTCACACATACAATAAAATCATAGATTATCTTCTAATCATATCTTTTTTGTCATTCCATAATTGTACTGAAACTTAGGTATTTTCGAATCTTTCTTTATTCCCAATATATATGAAACAGTGATCAACTTAACTCTAATTCTATTTAATAACATGTAGATTAGCCCTATTTTATCCAAATCAATCCTATTGTCAATAAATAAGACTAGGTTATTTACTTATGTTCCTAAGTGTACTTCAATTACTCTAATCCTACTTTAATCCTTCGAATTAATCCTTATTCCTCTCATTTCGTTTGTCCTAAAACTTATACTAGTTTTTTCTCTATCAATTAACCTTACCTAAGTATTCTTAAACTTCTACGTTAATACTAATGATCCCTTAAGACTTAATTTGATCACTTTAACACCATACCAGTCTTTTGATCACTAAAGTCATACAAGTGTGGAACCTAGTTAAGCTTTTAGTTGTTAATAATTGTTATCATCTAATCACTTCAATGATCAGTAATCACTCTTATCACCCTAATCAAATCAACTTCACTTCTACTCCTTTTCAATTTGGGCCCCCCGGCCCATTTAACTCTTGGCTTCGGCCCAAAGCCCCGATGCCCAAGTAACGGCTCAAAAGTCATCTAATTCAGCCCAAAACCCTACAGTACTGACCCAACCCACAACCTCAATTACACTAAAGCCCTATAAACCTAATTCTAATCCCAATTCTCCCACAATACACCTAAGATCATTTTTTATACTATATTTAACACATGTAATTTATTTTATTACCATTTTCGTCCCTTTTTAATTAATCAATCCTTTTAAATCGTAGGCTTACTATTTCTAATTTCGTTAATCAATTCTCAAGGCTAACCATTCCAAATTACTGAAACCTTCTCAAATGGATTACTAAATCACACATATCCTCCTCATCTTTACTTTACAACCCCTAATCTCAACTTAAGTAGTCCAACTATTTACATTAAGGCCTCCTAAAATTCTCTAAGGTAAAAAACATCCCTCCATCCCGGCCCAATTTGCCTACCTTGGCCGGGCACGGAGGTTAAGAAAAAACAGATTTTGTGGAATCTTTGACTTTTTCAAATGTGGAGATTGAATGTGAAGATTTTGAGGGTGGAAATTGTTAGAGAAATTTGTCATTTATGGGTTGACAAATTAGATTGGGACAAACCAAAAAGAAAAGTAGGCAAATTAGAGCGGGACAAAGGGAGTACTAAGTTATCAACACTCATCATATAGCACCTTTTCCTCAACATAACGATTTAACTATTAAAATCACATATCAACCTCTCATAAGAACATACATAGTCTCCCTTCAATTATCAACATGTATTTCATAAAATCTTACACACAACCATGTACTAAACATGATTAGCCATTTTCATACCTTTATGTAATAATTAACATATCACACTCCTCAACTATAATCAATTCAAACACACATATCACATAAATCATATTTCACTCAAGAATATTTCTCACAATGGCACCCTCCCAACTTTTAGCATGCTTATACTAAATTATCTTAATCTTCTCAAGATACACATGTAACTACAACATCATATACTCTTCATATTTGCATGTCAACCTCATCATCCGTTCGAAACATCTACATGCATGTATCAAGAATAATAACTTCAAGATCATCACAAGAGCCTTACAGACACAAGTTACATATGATGGCTTGAATCTTTACAAAACATGTCAGATCACAATATGCTTTGCTAGGCTCATCACATGCCTTCTACTATGCGCCGGCCTTAAGGAAGAAGTTGAGGTGGGGTTCATATACCTTAGAATGAACCTTAAACCTTAGATGAAAATGATAAGCAAAGTATGTTGTATCTTCTACTCTAATGCTAACTAGCTCGATCTCCTCCTTTCCCAAGCTTCACTTCATTTTTGGACCAATAGAAGAGGGGCTACAATTTAGAGAAAGTAAGTAGAGGGTGGGTTTGTTTAGAGGGAGGGCTTCTTAAGAAAAATAGAATCAGAGAGAGAGAGAGAGAGATGTTCGACTTGAATGGGAGAAAGAAGAACAAGAGGGATATGAGCGGTTTTGTTTCGAACAAGAGATGATAGTAGAAGCCACTATTCCTATTTTATTTTGGCATAATGTGGCATTGCATGGCATGCCAGTGTGTTAGTGTGTGTGTGCTACATGTGGGCCTAGGCCCACTATGTGCTGGGCAACAAATAAAATTTTAAGCTAGGGTAGTTCGAGAAGCATGGCTGGGGAGAGGGTGTATGGTTTAGCCAAGGCTCAAAGCTAGTGCTTTGAGTCTTAAATGAGGGTATGGTTCTGCTAGAACAAATCCAAGATCCAAGGCTTCTTGGTGTTCAAATTACATATGATTTGGAGTCCAGAGCATGGAGGAATCATATTCTAAAAGTGTGTAGATGTGTAAGGAAGGAACTAGTGTTGTCATGTCCTACATTTTTCAAATTGTTCACTTATTCTATTCTAAGGGAGGAGTTATCTTATATGCGTACAAGGATCTCTTAAGATTAAGTGAATCAAGAATTCTAATCATCTATTAAGAAAATGGGATGGAATTCGAACCTATAAGGTCTCTAAGTGAGCTACCTAATTTTTCTTTTATTCGAATAAGCTTGAGCTCATTTAATTAATAAATCTCTAAGTTAAAGAGAACATAACTATTATCTCAGTTTTATTATGAATAAACAAGGTCAAATAATTACATTACTCAAATTGAATCAAAAGTTTCCGCATTAAATCAAAGAATTCAAACATAATAGAATAAGTGTGAATATGTGCATATGTGTGTACATTATTTCAAGTGTTTGGTACTATTTGCATGGAATCATTTTATAAAAAGCATAAAAAGAGAATTCTTACTTTATATAGTTACTTCAATTGAAGCATCCTACATGTTTTTATTTGATTTCTTCATCATCATCATCATCGCACTATAAGCCATAACATGTACATATATTTGAACATAAATATTCGCCTTCTCACATACACATGCATTCGAAACATAACTGTGTAATTTATCTCATGATATTATATTACTAGCATGCTTTATCCCTAGGTAGAATATAATTGATTCCTTATAATAATTTCTAGCATTAAGTGTAGTGGTTATCTTGATCAATTAATTTCATTCAGCTTTTAACTCTTGAGATATTTGATATCTAACCTTTTTGCTTTATCAATGACTTGGATCAATTTAGGGTAGCTACTATCCATTTTGCATATCAATCCATTTCCACTCTATTGACTAGATCGTCCGAATTTCCCTATACGCTCAACAAAAACACGACATTGATACCCCTCAAAATAAAACGCCAATTTAGCTTATCGAAAGAATTCATTTTAGGTGGCATAAAATGTCATAATATAACTTAAAGTAAACATGATATACATATGCATAAATTGAGGTGTTACATGGAACATGGCTAGTTTCTCAATACATTCCAGATTGTCGGACCTCAAACTTTATAGTCGTACTACATTTTAAACAATCATCAGTTTTATCTTAGGGACGTTGTGCCAATAACCTTGAACAGTGCATATTTTCCTAGCAGTAAGTGTCCTACACTTGTCTCGACTGCCTCTTGTTCTAACATGTATTTTGCAGGTTCTGTTTTGCTAGTTATGTGGAGCAAGGGGCTCTAAAATTGCTAGTATCAGTTATGATGTAACATGCTGAGTGCAATATCTACAAACAAACACGTGTTGTTATCCACTTTGAACATATGATGTTCAAAGTTAATTTGCGGTCTACATCTAGTTGTGTTAGATCAAATTATATTTTTTTGAAGGAGTTTTGTTTCAACATTGGTATAAGTTGTTGTACTAGTAGTGTCAATAGACAAGATGTATATTGTAATGTCACTGTACCCCGTTCTTCTCCAACATCAAGCATGGTGAACTTCTTGTTATTTCGCTACTTCTTCCATTTTTGTGTTTTTTCTTGGTTATCTCACTCGACGTGTGATTTCAAGTGTGATTTGGAAAATTCTTGAGAGTTCTTTTCCATTCGAAGACTAGCCACATGTTCCTTTGGTTACAACAAATAACCAAGAAGCATGACTCGTCTATTAAAGATATATCCTAACGATAAAGAAGGAGTATAAGACTGGAGTATAAAGATATATGACTCATCTGATAGATAATAGTTTCTTCATGGCATGCACTATGTTATTGTTTATATTCATCACACTTAACTAGAGAGATACTTTCTTTGTTAGCTTTTGAATGTTCCCATGTCTGTAGGGTGTACTTTCTAGAGGCGGATTCCGGTACCCCACCCAATCCATGCGGGTTCACTTAATTGGGTCTGGTATTTTCTTGTCCTACAAGTATTATATACAAACCTGACACACATCCCCCTAGTTTAAGTCAGGTCAGATTTTTAAATTATCGGGATTTATTCAGGTACCCTATTTTTACCAAATAAAATTAATTTCGGCGGGTTAATAGGGGTTTTAGAGAAAGAAATAATAATAATAATAATAATAATAATAATAATAATAATAATAATAATAATAATAATAATAATAATAATAATAATAATAATAATAATAATAATAATAATAATAATAATAATAATAATAATAATAATAATAATAATAATAATAATATTTTAAAAAAAAAATCTACTAAACCCATTCTATTTTCCACTGCCATTCGACCTGTGTCAGCTGCTGCCTTCACCACAACGAGCATTATCTATTGCTCTAAATGTTTTTGATAGATTAAATTCTTTGTTATGATCTTAGGTTCTATCTTTCTCGTTCATCTCTAAAAGTTCCCTTGACATATTTTGATGTGTTGGATTGATAACTATTTTAGTTCTTTGTTTAACAATTCTAATTTATTCATCTTGTAGATGTCAAGTTCAAAAGGAAACCAACAGAAAGGTAAGAGACAATGGTAGAGAGGTAAGTTAGAAGACTCTTCACATTTTGAGGCTCTAGATAGTTTAATGAGATATTGAAAAGGAGTTAGATATTGAGGATGATACTCAAGCTTCGAAAAGACATAAACTAAATCCAATTCAGGAAGAAGTTGGTCACAACATTGGGCTTATTTTGAAAAGTTCATTTGTGAAATTGATAAAATAAAGAGGTGTAGGTGCAAATGTTAGGAAATTTATGTCTAGTTTTGATTATGCGAAACCACTTTATAAGGTAGGAACTAGGGCTCCCTATATTCTGCAATCATTGTAAAAGATAAGGCTAGCTTTCCTTAGGCAAAAGCCACAAAAAAGTCATCGGCAACATACGAAAGAAAGTCACTATGAGAAGATAGGTTCTGACGTTGTACAAAGCAACTATGAAAAGCTCACGCAAAGAATGCAGACAACAAAGTATGCTACAACACGCTCCATGTCAACCCGATATTAGGATCGTACAGCATAACATGCAACAAGTAGTCAATAGGAAAGAACTAAGAGTTAAAGTCAGCAATCTCAAGATTAAAAAATCTAGCCATTAGAGACAAGAGGCAATCTTATACTAATTATGCAATAACGTGCAGACCACGTATCCTGATAAAATCAAAAGTAAATTTGTAGTCTGACTCATTGGTTTAGCTACTCTAACCAAATCCATCAGCTAAAGGATAATAACGGCTTTACAAGAGAATTAAATGTCAAATGAGAATCTCCTCACCCCTTCAACAAGGAGAAACACAACTGCTATAAATAAAGAGAGACTGAAGACCAACCAAGAGCCTGGAAATATCGCAAATTCTCATATCTTGAAATACTAGAAACTTTGAGCAACTGAACAAGAAGAGCAAAAGCAAGAAAAACACACATCTATTAACTACTACTCAATCATACTTCTCAAAAGCTGCAAAGGATTCTCAAAAAGGATAATTACAAAATGGCCACCAAACTATTAACACTTTTTCACTTCAGTATATATAAACTATTAACGTTGACTAAATTGCCACCAACCTATTTGAATATTACCACTCAAAAGCTGCCAGCCAGAATACCGTCCAAATTCTATCGCAAAAGGTGGTTTTGCAAAACCGAGTGTGCAATAGATTTGGGCGGTATTATGGCCGACAAATTTCGAGTAGTAACATTTAAATAGGCTGGCGGCGGTTTGGTCAATGTTAAAAGTTTACAAGCTGAAGTGAAAAAGTGTTAATAGTTTGGCGGCCATATTGTAAGTATCCCTTCTCAAAATGTCTACAAAGCTCACTCAATCTTAGTCTTTCTCAAAATGTCTACAGTAGCACCGTACACTTGCGGATAGAACTCGTATGTCAGTTAACAACCCCCCTTCTCTCGAAACCGAACTGTTAAGCAAATAGAATTATTCAATTAGTTAAATTAAATAATTCATAAAATAAGAACAAAATATATAGATAATCAACTAAGAATGGCGTCTAGAATTAAACAAAAGTTATCAAAATATAGTTGGTAAATAACATATTCTCTAACCCTAAAACAAAAAAGTGTTCAGCTACTCATAACTAAAGTGAAAAACCAATTAAGTACATGGACAAACATGATTGGAAAATTTAACAAAAAGAAAAGAGACAATAAAACCCGAATCTTGATCTTCGGTCGTCGTCTCGTCACTTCCTTTCTCTTTGTTCTCGCCTCCAAAGTGCTTTTTAATTATGATAATCTCCTAAATTTGGACTAGGAAGCATGCATTTATAAGTTGGGGACGATTAGGGTTCAGACGGGCTTGTAACAAGCCAAAACGCGTGTAATAAAATTGGGCCACCAGACTGCCTCGATTGAGGCACATTTTAGCCTCGACCGAGTCAGGCTGACTCAACCGAGTCTCATTTAGCCTCGCCCGAGTTGGGGTGTTCTGTCCAAAAACCCTATTCTGCCTAACTCGGCCTCGATTGAGTCACATTTTGGCCTTGATCGAGTTGGCCTATTATGCCCAAATGCTAATTTCTCTTTGCTTTTTCCAACCCTCTTGCTCATTTCTCATCCGGACTTTATCCAAGTGGACTTTTTAGCCCTTCCATACTTGATTAACACTAAAACAAACACAAACACATTATCTAGATCAAGATAATGAATTTAAGCTTATTACGACTAGATACACATGCAAATGATACCAAATATATTCCTCAATCGACTTAAAATGCATGTATAAATGACATGTATCAACAACTTACTGAATTTTTCTTGTGTGAGCAAGTTTGGTCATAGAAGGATTACCTCCACCTTCAAACCACAATAATGTTGTGTATGTTTATTTTCATATTTTATTTAATTGTTGTTATAACCCACTAATATTTTTTTTTATATTAAAAAATATTTTACTTATTCCATTGTGTGTAAAACGCATAAGCCATTGCTTGGCGTATGTCTTGAAAAGAACAACTTGATGTAAGAAAACTACTCTGTAGGAACTTATCATTGTAAAATGTGCTAAAAGAACAAGTTTCTTACAGTTAACAACAACTTAATGCCTACTATTTGAAAAGAAAAATCGCTAAAAGCTAGAGATTCATTCACTTCGCCCCCTCCCCCCCCCCCCTAAGTGGTATCAGAGCGATTAGTTTCAAACCCCAAACGTTTTTATAACTTAACCATATCCATTAAACTTTTCATAATCGTTATAGCAATGAAAATTCTTCTTCAAAACCTTCGATATTTTCTTTTGCAGATTATAAGGATTGGACTATTAGAATAAAGGCACATCATTCATCCATGCATGATGAAATATGGATAGGTCCACCAATAATTAAGTAGGTGAATACAACTACTAGAGTGGATGGGAACCCAACACCTTCTCCTAAGGTGGAAAAAACACATTATGAATGGATTGATGACGGTAAAAAGAGATCAAACCGGGATAACCTAACAAAGAATCCTCTCCTCGCCATAATGGACAAGGGAACATTTAGTGAAGTCAAAACATGCAAGACTACTAAGGCCATTTGGGGCTTGCTGAGAGAGATTTTCATAGTCTTAGCTCTACTTCTTGAGATCAAGATGGAAACTTTGAGCTCTTCATTACAAAACTAGAAGAATCTCTAAATAAAATAGGGAAAATTGGTTAAAATATCCTTTATGTTTCACATAATTAGTTACATATCCTTCATGTTTTGACATAATTAGTTACATATCCTTCTGACTTACAAAAAATTGATTAAAAGGCCCTGCAACTGGCTATTGCTTGTAATCAGCAGGTTACCGCTGATGTGCAGCGCGACTTGATGATGTGGAAATGTTTTTTACCCCCCTCTTCACCAGAAACAACAGTTTTCTCCCAAAAAAAAATGTCATGTCATTAACTTTCTGGTGAAGAGGGGGTAAAAAATATTTCCACATCATCAAGTCGCGCACCACATAAACGGTAACATGTTGATTTATAGGTAATAGTCGGTTGCAGGGCATTTTAATCAGTTTTTTTATAAGTCAGAGAGAATTTTAAAGAATACCAAAACATAAAGGATATGTAACTAATTATGTGAAATTTAAAGGACATTTTAATCAATTTTCCCAATTAAAAAAAAAAAAAAAACACAAGGTTTACTGCAATTCTTAATGAGATGGACTCCATTGACAAAGTATACACCTAGAAGGAGATTAACACAAAGCTACCAAGGTCTCTTACGTCAAATTGGGATGTCAAGTGGTACACGTGTTTATGCATGCATAATAGGTCGAGTTAAGTGTCTATTTAGTGACATTTGCATGCGTAATTGACCGTGTATTTCTCGTATTTGCATTATTGGACAATTTGATGTTTGTGACTTGTTTTGGAGCTCGGCCGAGCCAGTGAGTCTTAGCCGATACATAAGGCGGCCCATGGAAGATTTGCTCGCGGATACTCATTTTCCAACCCAAATTGAGCCTAATTCATCCCCAAGTCCGAAAACATAACTTTTACATTGATTTTGGAGCGTGGAATTGGGGATTTCCGATGAGCACGAAGAATCAAGATTCGACATCTCGGGTTTTCTAGTTTTATGTTTTTCATTATTACTTTGTTCTTCGCGATCAAACCGGGACAACCTAACAAAGAATCCTCTCCTCGCCACAATGGACAAGGGAACATTTAGTGAAGTCAAAACATGCAAGACTACTAAGGCCATTTAAGGCTTGCTGAGAGAGATTTTCATAGTCTTAGCTCTACTTCTTGAGATCAAGATGGAAACTTTGAGCTCTTCATTACAAAACTAGAAGAATCTCTAAATAAAATAGGGAAAATTGGTTAAAATATCCTTTATGTTTCACATAATTAGTTACATATCCTTCATGTTTTGACATAATTAGTTGCATATCCTTCTGACTTACAAAAAATTGATTAAAAGGCCCTGCAACCGGCTATTACTTGTATCAGCAGGTTACCGCTGATGTGCAGCGCGACTTGATGATGTGGAAATGTTTTTTACCCCCCTCTTCACCAGAAACAACAGTTTGCTCCAAAAAAAAATGTCATGTCATTAACTTTCTAGTGAAGAGGGGGTAAAAAATATTTCCACATCATCAAGTCGCGCACCACATAAACGGTAACCTGTTGATTTATAGGTAATAGCCGGTTGCATGGCATTTTAATCAGTTTTTTTAAAAGTCAGAGGGAATTTTTAAGAATACCAAAACATAAAGGATATGTAACTAATTATGTGAAATTTAAAGGACATTTTAATCAATTTTCCCAATAAAAAATAAAAAATAAAAAAAAACACAAGGTTTACAGCAATTCTTAGTGAGATGGACTCCATTGACAAAGTATACACCTAGAAGGAGATTAACACAAAGCTACCAAGGTCTCTTACGTCAAATTGGGATGTCAAGTGGTACACGTGTTTATGCATGCATAATAGGTCGAGTTAAGTGTCTATTTAGTGACATTTGCATGCGTAATTGACCGTGTATTTTTCGTATTTGCATTATTGGACAATTTGATGTTTGTGACTTGTTTTGGAGCTCGGCCGAGCCAGTGAGTCTTAGCCGATACATAAGGCGGCCCATGGAAGATTTGCTCGCGGATACTCATTTTCCAACCCAAATTGAGCCTAATTCATCCCCAAGTCCGAAAACATAACTTTTACATTGATTTTGGAGCGTGGAATTGGGGATTTCCGATGAGCACGAAGAATCAAGATTCGACATCTCGGGTTTTCTAGTTTTATGTTTTTCATTATTACTTTGTTCTTCGCGATCAAACCGGGACAACCTAACAAAGAATCCTCTCCTCGCCACAATGGACAAGGGAACATTTAGTGAAGTCAAAACATGCAAGACTACTAAGGCCATTTGAGGCTTGCTGAGAGAGATTTTCATAGTCTTAGCTCTACTTCTTGAGATCAAGATGGAAACTTTGAGCTCTTCATTACAAAACTAGAAGAATCTCTAAATAAAATAGGGAAAATTGGTTAAAATATCCTTTATGTTTCACATAATTAGTTACATATCCTTCATGTTTTGACATAATTAGTTGCATATCCTTCTGACTTACAAAAAATTGATTAAAAGGCCCTGCAATCGGCTATTACTTGTATCAGCAGGTTACCGCTGATGTGCAGCGCGACTTGATGATGTGGAAATGTTTTTTACCCCCCTCTTCACCAGAAACAACAGTTTGCTCCAAAAAAAAAATGTCATGTCATTAACTTTCTAGTGAAGAGGGGGTAAAAAATATTTCCACATCATCAAGTCGCGCACCACATAAACGGTAACCTGCTGATTTATAGGTAATAGCCGGTTGCAGGGCATTTTAATCAGTTTTTTTAAAAGTCAGAGGGAATTTTAAAGAATACCAAAACATAAAGGATATGTAACTAATTATGTGAAATTTAAAGGACATTTTAATCAATTTTCCCAATTAAAAAAAAAAAAAAAAAAAAAACACAAGGTTTACTGCAATTCTTAATGAGATGGACTCCATTGACAAAGTATACACCTAGAAGGAGATTAACACAAAGCTACCAAGGTCTCTTACGTCAAATTGGGATGTCAAGTGGTACACGTGTTTATGCATGCATAATAGGTCGAGTTAAGTGTCTATTTAGTGACATTTGCATGCGTAATTGACCGTGTATTTTTCGTATTTGCATTATTGGACAATTTGATGTTTGTGACTTGTTTTGGAGCTCGGCCGAGCCAGTGAGTCTTAGCCGATACATAAGGCGGCCCATGGAAGATTTGCTCGCGGATACTCATTTTCCAACCCAAATTGAGCCTAATTCATCCCCAAGTCCGAAAACATAACTTTTACATTGATTTTGGAGCGTGGAATTGGGGATTTCCGATGAGCACGAAGAATCAAGATTCGACATCTCGGGTTTTCTAGTTTTATGTTTTTCATTATTACTTTGTTCTTCGCGATCAAACCGGGACAACCTAACAAAGAATCCTCTCCTCGCCACAATGGACAAGGGAACATTTAGTGAAGTCAAAACATGCAAGACTACTAAGGCCATTTGAGGCTTGCTGAGAGAGATTTTCATAGTCTTAGCTCTACTTCTTGAGATCAAGATGGAAACTTTGAGCTCTTCATTACAAAACTAGAAGAATCTCTAAATAAAATAGGGAAAATTGGTTAAAATATCCTTTATGTTTCACATAATTAGTTACATATCCTTCATGTTTTGACATAATTAGTTGCATATCCTTCTGACTTACAAAAAATTGATTAAAAGGCCCTGCAACCGGCTATTACTTGTATCAGCAGGTTACCGCTGATGTGCAGCGCGACTTGATGATGTGGAAATGTTTTTTACCCCCCTCTTCACCAGAAACAACAGTTTGCTCCAAAAAAAAAATGTCATGTCATTAACTTTCTAGTGAAGAGGGGGTAAAAAATATTTCCACATCATCAAGTCGCGCACCACATAAACGGTAACCTGCTGATTTATAGGTAATAGCCGGTTGCAGGGCATTTTAATCAGTTTTTTTAAAAGTCAGAGGGAATTTTAAAGAATACCAAAACATAAAGGATATGTAACTAATTATGTGAAATTTAAAGGACATTTTAATCAATTTTCCCAATAAAAAAAAAAAAAAAAAAAAAAAAAAAAAAAAAAAAAACACAAGGTTTACTGCAATTCTTAATGAGATGGACTCCATTGACAAAGTATACACCTAGAAGGAGATTAACACAAAGCTACCAAGGTCTCTTACGTCAAATTGGGATGTCAAGTGGTACACGTGTTTATGCATGCATAATAGGTCGAGTTAAGTGTCTATTTAGTGACATTTGCATGCGTAATTGACCGTGTATTTTTCGTATTTGCATTATTGGACAATTTGATGTTTGTGACTTGTTTTGGAGCTCGGCCGAGCCAGTGAGTCTTAGCCGATACATAAGGCGGCCCATGGAAGATTTGCTCGCGGATACTCATTTTCCAACCCAAATTGAGCCTAATTCATCCCCAAGTCCGAAAACATAACTTTTACATTGATTTTGGAGCGTGGAATTGGGGATTTCCGATGAGCACGAAGAATCAAGATTCGACATCTCGGGTTTTCTAGTTTTATGTTTTTCATTATTACTTTGTTCTTCGCGATCAAACCGGGACAACCTAACAAAGAATCCTCTCCTCGCCACAATGGACAAGGGAACATTTAGTGAAGTCAAAACATGCAAGACTACTAAGGCCATTTGAGGCTTGCTGAGAGAGATTTTCATAGTCTTAGCTCTACTTCTTGAGATCAAGATGGAAACTTTGAGCTCTTCATTACAAAACTAGAAGAATCTCTAAATAAAATAGGGAAAATTGGTTAAAATATCCTTTATGTTTCACATAATTAGTTACATATCCTTCATGTTTTGACATAATTAGTTGCATATCCTTCTGACTTACAAAAAATTGATTAAAAGGCCCTGCAATCGGCTATTACTTGTATCAGCAGGTTACCGCTGATGTGCAGCGCGACTTGATGATGTGGAAATGTTTTTTACCCCCCTCTTCACCAGAAACAACAGTTTGCTCCAAAAAAAAAATGTCATGTCATTAACTTTCTAGTGAAGAGGGGGTAAAAAATATTTCCACATCATCAAGTCGCGCACCACATAAACGGTAACCTGCTGATTTATAGGTAATAGCCGGTTGCAGGGCATTTTAATCAGTTTTTTTAAAAGTCAGAGGGAATTTTAAAGAATACCAAAACATAAAGGATATGTAACTAATTATGTGAAATTTAAAGGACATTTTAATCAATTTTCCCAATTAAAAAAAAAAAAAAAAAAAAAAAAAAAAAAACACACAAGGTTTACTGCAATTCTTAATGAGATGGACTCCATTGACAAAGTATACACCTAGAAGGAGATTAACACAAAGCTACCAAGGTCTCTTACGTCAAATTGGGATGTCAAGTGGTACACGTGTTTATGCATGCATAATAGGTCGAGTTAAGTGTCTATTTAGTGACATTTGCATGCGTAATTGACCGTGTATTTTTCGTATTTGCATTATTGGACAATTTGATGTTTGTGACTTGTTTTGGAGCTCGGCCGAGCCAGTGAGTCTTAGCCGATACATAAGGCGGCCCATGGAAGATTTGCTCGCGGATACTCATTTTCCAACCCAAATTGAGCCTAATTCATCCCCAAGTCCGAAAACATAACTTTTACATTGATTTTGGAGCGTGGAATTGGGGATTTCCGATGAGCACGAAGAATCAAGATTCGACATCTCGGGTTTTCTAGTTTTATGTTTTTCATTATTACTTTGTTCTTCGCGATCAAACCGGGACAACCTAACAAAGAATCCTCTCCTCGCCACAATGGACAAGGGAACATTTAGTGAAGTCAAAACATGCAAGACTACTAAGGCCATTTGAGGCTTGCTGAGAGAGATTTTCATAGTCTTAGCTCTACTTCTTGAGATCAAGATGGAAACTTTGAGCTCTTCATTACAAAACTAGAAGAATCTCTAAATAAAATAGGGAAAATTGGTTAAAATATCCTTTATGTTTCACATAATTAGTTACATATCCTTCATGTTTTGACATAATTAGTTGCATATCCTTCTGACTTACAAAAAATTGATTAAAAGGCCCTGCAATCGGCTATTACTTGTATCAGTAGGTTACCGCTGATGTGCAGCGCGACTTGATGATGTGGAAATGTTTTTTACCCCCCTCTTCACCAGAAACAACAGTTTGCTCCAAAAAAAAAATGTCATGTCATTAACTTTCTAGTGAAGAGGGGGTAAAAAATATTTCCACATCATCAAGTCGCGCACCACATAAACGGTAACCTGCTGATTTATAGGTAATAGCCGGTTGCAGGGCATTTTAATCAGTTTTTTTAAAAGTCAGAGGGAATTTTAAAGAATACCAAAACATAAAGGATATGTAACTAATTATGTGAAATTTAAAGGACATTTTAATCAATTTTCCCAATTAAAAAAAAAAAAAAAAAAACACAAGGTTTACTGCAATTCTTAATGAGATGGACTCCATTGACAAAGTATACACCTAGAAGGAGATTAACACAAAGCTACCAAGGTCTCTTACGTCAAATTGGGATGTCAAGTGGTACACGTGTTTATGCATGCATAATAGGTCGAGTTAAGTGTCTATTTAGTGACATTTGCATGCGTAATTGACCGTGTATTTTTCGTATTTGCATTATTGGACAATTTGATGTTTGTGACTTGTTTTGGAGCTCGGCCGAGCCAGTGAGTCTTAGCCGATACATAAGGCGGCCCATGGAAGATTTGCTCGCGGATACTCATTTTCCAACCCAAATTGAGCCTAATTCATCCCCAAGTCCGAAAACATAACTTTTACATTGATTTTGGAGCGTGGAATTGGGGATTTCCGATGAGCACGAAGAATCAAGATTCGACATCTCGGGTTTTCTAGTTTTATGTTTTTCATTATTACTTTGTTCTTCGCGATCAAACCGGGACAACCTAACAAAGAATCCTCTCCTCGCCACAATGGACAAGGGAACATTTAGTGAAGTCAAAACATGCAAGACTAGTAAGGCCATTTGAGGCTTGCTGAGAGAGATTTTCATAGTCTTAGCTCTACTTCTTGAGATCAAGATGGAAACTTTGAGCTCTTCATTACAAAACTAGAAGAATCTCTAAATAAAATAGGGAAAATTGGTTAAAATATCCTTTATGTTTCACATAATTAGTTACATATCCTTCATGTTTTGACATAATTAGTTGCATATCCTTCTGACTTACAAAAAATTGATTAAAAGGCCCTGCAATCGGCTATTACTTGTATCAGCAGGTTACCGCTGATGTGCAGCGCGACTTGATGATGTGGAAATGTTTTTTACCCCCCTCTTCACCAGAAACAACAGTTTGCTCCAAAAAAAAAATGTCATGTCATTAACTTTCTAGTGAAGAGGGGGTAAAAAATATTTCCACATCATCAAGTCGCGCACCACATAAACGGTAACCTGCTGATTTATAGGTAATAGCCGGTTGCAGGGCATTTTAATCAGTTTTTTTAAAAGTCAGAGGGAATTTTAAAGAATACCAAAACATAAAGGATATGTAACTAATTATGTGAAATTTAAAGGACATTTTAATCAATTTTCCCAATTAAAAAAAAAAAAAAAAAAAAAAAAAAAAACACAAGGTTTACTGCAATTCTTAATGAGATGGACTCCATTGACAAAGTATACACCTAGAAGGAGATTAACACAAAGCTACCAAGGTCTCTTACGTCAAATTGGGATGTCAAGTGGTACACGTGTTTATGCATGCATAATAGGTCGAGTTAAGTGTCTATTTAGTGACATTTGCATGCGTAATTGACCGTGTATTTTTCGTATTTGCATTATTGGACAATTTGATGTTTGTGACTTGTTTTGGAGCTCGGCCGAGCCAGTGAGTCTTAGCCGATACATAAGGCGGCCCATGGAAGATTTGCTCGCGGATACTCATTTTCCAACCCAAATTGAGCCTAATTCATCCCCAAGTCCGAAAACATAACTTTTACATTGATTTTGGAGCGTGGAATTGGGGATTTCCGATGAGCACGAAGAATCAAGATTCGACATCTCGGGTTTTCTAGTTTTATGTTTTTCATTATTACTTTGTTCTTCGCGATCAAACCGGGACAACCTAACAAAGAATCCTCTCCTCGCCACAATGGACAAGGGAACATTTAGTGAAGTCAAAACATGCAAGACTACTAAGGCCATTTGAGGCTTGCTGAGAGAGATTTTCATAGTCTTAGCTCTACTTCTTGAGATCAAGATGGAAACTTTGAGCTCTTCATTACAAAACTAGAAGAATCTCTAAATAAAATAGGGAAAATTGGTTAAAATATCCTTTATGTTTCACATAATTAGTTACATATCCTTCATGTTTTGACATAATTAGTTGCATATCCTTCTGACTTACAAAAAATTGATTAAAAGGCCCTGCAATCGGCTATTACTTGTATCAGCAGGTTACCGCTGATGTGCAGCGCGACTTGATGATGTGGAAATGTTTTTTACCCCCCTCTTCACCAGAAACAACAGTTTGCTCCAAAAAAAAAATGTCATGTCATTAACTTTCTAGTGAAGAGGGGGTAAAAAATATTTCCACATCATCAAGTCGCGCACCACATAAACGGTAACCTGCTGATTTATAGGTAATAGCCGGTTGCAGGGCATTTTAATCAGTTTTTTTAAAAGTCAGAGGGAATTTTAAAGAATACCAAAACATAAAGGATATGTAACTAATTATGTGAAATTTAAAGGACATTTTAATCAATTTTCCCAATTAAAAAAAAAAAAAAAAAAAAAAAAAAAAAAAACACAAGGTTTACTGCAATTCTTAATGAGATGGACTCCATTGACAAAGTATACACCTAGAAGGAGATTAACACAAAGCTACCAAGGTCTCTTACGTCAAATTGGGATGTCAAGTGGTACACGTGTTTATGCATGCATAATAGGTCGAGTTAAGTGTCTATTTAGTGACATTTGCATGCGTAATTGACCGTGTATTTTTCGTATTTGCATTATTGGACAATTTGATGTTTGTGACTTGTTTTGGAGCTCGGCCGAGCCAGTGAGTCTTAGCCGATACATAAGGCGGCCCATGGAAGATTTGCTCGCGGATACTCATTTTCCAACCCAAATTGAGCCTAATTCATCCCCAAGTCCGAAAACATAACTTTTACATTGATTTTGGAGCGTGGAATTGGGGATTTCCGATGAGCACGAAGAATCAAGATTCGACATCTCGGGTTTTCTAGTTTTATGTTTTTCATTATTACTTTGTTCTTCGCGATCAAACCGGGACAACCTAACAAAGAATCCTCTCCTCGCCACAATGGACAAGGGAACATTTAGTGAAGTCAAAACATGCAAGACTACTAAGGCCATTTGAGGCTTGCTGAGAGAGATTTTCATAGTCTTAGCTCTACTTCTTGAGATCAAGATGGAAACTTTGAGCTCTTCATTACAAAACTAGAAGAATCTCTAAATAAAATAGGGAAAATTGGTTAAAATATCCTTTATGTTTCACATAATTAGTTACATATCCTTCATGTTTTGACATAATTAGTTGCATATCCTTCTGACTTACAAAAAATTGATTAAAAGGCCCTGCAATCGGCTATTACTTGTATCAGCAGGTTACCGCTGATGTGCAGCGCGACTTGATGATGTGGAAATGTTTTTTACCCCCCTCTTCACCAGAAACAACAGTTTGCTCCAAAAAAAAAATGTCATGTCATTAACTTTCTAGTGAAGAGGGGGTAAAAAATATTTCCACATCATCAAGTCGCGCACCACATAAACGGTAACCTGCTGATTTATAGGTAATAGCCGGTTGCAGGGCATTTTAATCAGTTTTTTTAAAAGTCAGAGGGAATTTTAAAGAATACCAAAACATAAAGGATATGTAACTAATTATGTGAAATTTAAAGGACATTTTAATCAATTTTCCCAATTAAAAAAAAAAAAAAAAAAAAAAAAAAAAAAAAAAAAAAACACAAGGTTTACTGCAATTCTTAATGAGATGGACTCCATTGACAAAGTATACACCTAGAAGGAGATTAACACAAAGCTACCAAGGTCTCTTACGTCAAATTGGGATGTCAAGTGGTACACGTGTTTATGCATGCATAATAGGTCGAGTTAAGTGTCTATTTAGTGACATTTGCATGCATAATTGACCGTGTATTTTTCGTATTTGCATTATTGGACAATTTGATGTTTGTGACTTGTTTTGGAGCTCGGCCGAGCCAGTGAGTCTTAGCCGATACATAAGGCGGCCCATGGAAGATTTGCTCGCGGATACTCATTTTCCAACCCAAATTGAGCCTAATTCATCCCCAAGTCCGAAAACATAACTTTTACATTGATTTTGGAGCGTGGAATTGGGGATTTCCGATGAGCACGAAGAATCAAGATTCGACATCTCGGGTTTTCTAGTTTTATGTTTTTCATTATTACTTTGTTCTTCGCGATCAAACCGGGACAACCTAACAAAGAATCCTCTCCTCGCCACAATGGACAAGGGAACATTTAGTGAAGTCAAAACATGCAAGACTAGTAAGGCCATTTGAGGCTTGCTGAGAGAGATTTTCATAGTCTTAGCTCTACTTCTTGAGATCAAGATGGAAACTTTGAGCTCTTCATTACAAAACTAGAAGAATCTCTAAATAAAATAGGGAAAATTGGTTAAAATATCCTTTATGTTTCACATAATTAGTTACATATCCTTCATGTTTTGACATAATTAGTTGCATATCCTTCTGACTTACAAAAAATTGATTAAAAGGCCCTGCAATCGGCTATTACTTGTATCAGCAGGTTACCGCTGATGTGCAGCGCGACTTGATGATGTGGAAATGTTTTTTACCCCCCTCTTCACCAGAAACAACAGTTTGCTCCAAAAAAAAAATGTCATGTCATTAACTTTCTAGTGAAGAGGGGGTAAAAAATATTTCCACATCATCAAGTCGCGCACCACATAAACGGTAACCTGCTGATTTATAGGTAATAGCCGGTTGCAGGGCATTTTAATCAGTTTTTTTAAAAGTCAGAGGGAATTTTAAAGAATACCAAAACATAAAGGATATGTAACTAATTATGTGAAATTTAAAGGACATTTTAATCAATTTTCCCAATTAAAAAAAAAAAAAAAAAAAAAAAAAAAAAAAACACAAGGTTTACTGCAATTCTTAATGAGATGGACTCCATTGACAAAGTATACACCTAGAAGGAGATTAACACAAAGCTACCAAGGTCTCTTACGTCAAATTGGGATGTCAAGTGGTACACGTGTTTATGCATGCATAATAGGTCGAGTTAAGTGTCTATTTAGTGACATTTGCATGCGTAATTGACCGTGTATTTTTCGTATTTGCATTATTGGACAATTTGATGTTTGTGACTTGTTTTGGAGCTCGGCCGAGCCAGTGAGTCTTAGCCGATACATAAGGCGGCCCATGGAAGATTTGCTCGCGGATACTCATTTTCCAACCCAAATTGAGCCTAATTCATCCCCAAGTCCGAAAACATAACTTTTACATTGATTTTGGAGCGTGGAATTGGGGATTTCCGATGAGCATGAAGAATCAAGATTCGACATCTCGGGTTTTCTAGTTTTATGTTTTTCATTATTACTTTGTTCTTCGCGATCAAACCGGGACAACCTAACAAAGAATCCTCTCCTCGCCACAATGGACAAGGGAACATTTAGTGAAGTCAAAACATGCAAGACTACTAAGGCCATTTGAGGCTTGCTGAGAGAGATTTTCATAGTCTTAGCTCTACTTCTTGAGATCAAGATGGAAACTTTGAGCTCTTCATTACAAAACTAGAAGAATCTCTAAATAAAATAGGGAAAATTGGTTAAAATATCCTTTATGTTTCACATAATTAGTTACATATCCTTCATGTTTTGACATAATTAGTTGCATATCCTTCTGACTTACAAAAAATTGATTAAAAGGCCCTGCAACCGGCTATTACTTGTATCAGCAGGTTACCGCTGATGTGCAGCGCGACTTGATGATGTGGAAATGTTTTTTACCCCCCTCTTCACCAGAAACAACAGTTTGCTCCAAAAAAAAAATGTCATGTCATTAACTTTCTAGTGAAGAGGGGGTAAAAAATATTTCCACATCATCAAGTCGCGCACCACATAAACGGTAACCTGCTGATTTATAGGTAATAGTCGGTTGCAGGGCATTTTAATCAGTTTTTTTAAAAGTCAGAGGGAATTTTAAAGAATACCAAAACATAAAGGATATGTAACTAATTATGTGAAATTTAAAGGACATTTTAATCAATTTTCCCAATAAAAAAAAAAAAAAAAAAAAAAAAAAAACACAAGGTTTACTGCAATTCTTAATGAGATGGACTCCATTGACAAAGTATACACCTAGAAGGAGATTAACACAAAGCTACCAAGGTCTCTTACGTCAAATTGGGATGTCAAGTGGTACACGTGTTTATGCATGCATAATAGGTCGAGTTAAGTGTCTATTTAGTGACATTTGCATGCGTAATTGACCGTGTATTTTTCGTATTTGCATTATTGGACAATTTGATGTTTGTGACTTGTTTTGGAGCTCGGCCGAGCCAGTGAGTCTTAGCCGATACATAAGGCGGCCCATGGAAGATTTGCTCGCGGATACTCATTTTCCAACCCAAATTGAGCCTAATTCATCCCCAAGTCCGAAAACATAACTTTTACATTGATTTTGGAGCGTGGAATTGGGGATTTCCGATGAGCACGAAGAATCAAGATTCGACATCTCGGGTTTTCTAGTTTTATGTTTTTCATTATTACTTTGTTCTTCGCGATCAAACCGGGACAACCTAACAAAGAATCCTCTCCTCGCCACAATGGACAAGGGAACATTTAGTGAAGTCAAAACATGCAAGACTACTAAGGCCATTTGAGGCTTGCTGAGAGAGATTTTCATAGTCTTAGCTCTACTTCTTGAGATCAAGATGGAAACTTTGAGCTCTTCATTACAAAACTAGAAGAATCTCTAAATAAAATAGGGAAAATTGGTTAAAATATCCTTTATGTTTCACATAATTAGTTACATATCCTTCATGTTTTGACATAATTAGTTGCATATCCTTCTGACTTACAAAAAATTGATTAAAAGGCCCTGCAATCGGCTATTACTTGTATCAGCAGGTTACCGCTGATGTGCAGCGCGACTTGATGATGTGGAAATGTTTTTTACCCCCCTCTTCACCAGAAACAACAGTTTGCTCCAAAAAAAAAATGTCATGTCATTAACTTTCTAGTGAAGAGGGGGTAAAAAATATTTCCACATCATCAAGTCGCGCACCACATAAACGGTAACCTGCTGATTTATAGGTAATAGCCGGTTGCAGGGCATTTTAATCAGTTTTTTTAAAAGTCAGAGGGAATTTTAAAGAATACCAAAACATAAAGGATATGTAACTAATTATGTGAAATTTAAAGGACATTTTAATCAATTTTCCCAATTAAAAAAAAAAAAAAAAAAAAAAAAAAGAACACGGTTTACTGCAATTCTTAATGAGATGGACTCCATTGACAAAGTATACACCTAGAAGGAGATTAACACAAAGCTACCAAGGTCTCTTACGTCAAATTGGGATGTCAAGTGGTACACGTGTTTATGCATGCATAATAGGTCGAGTTAAGTGTCTATTTAGTGACATTTGCATGCGTAATTGACCGTGTATTTTTCGTATTTGCATTATTGGACAATTTGATGTTTGTGACTTGTTTTGGAGCTCGGCCGAGCCAGTGAGTCTTAGCCGATACATAAGGCGGCCCATGGAAGATTTGCTCGCGGATACTCATTTTCCAACCCAAATTGAGCCTAATTCATCCCCAAGTCCGAAAACATAACTTTTACATTGATTTTGGAGCGTGGAATTGGGGATTTCCGATGAGCACGAAGAATCAAGATTCGACATCTCGGGTTTTCTAGTTTTATGTTTTTCATTATTACTTTGTTCTTCGCGATCAAACCGGGACAACCTAACAAAGAATCCTCTCCTCGCCACAATGGACAAGGGAACATTTAGTGAAGTCAAAACATGCAAGACTACTAAGGCCATTTGAGGCTTGCTGAGAGAGATTTTCATAGTCTTAGCTCTACTTCTTGAGATCAAGATGGAAACTTTGAGCTCTTCATTACAAAACTAGAAGAATCTCTAAATAAAATAGGGAAAATTGGTTAAAATATCCTTTATGTTTCACATAATTAGTTACATATCCTTCATGTTTTGACATAATTAGTTGCATATCCTTCTGACTTACAAAAAATTGATTAAAAGGCCCTGCAATCGGCTATTACTTGTATCAGCAGGTTACCGCTGATGTGCAGCGCGACTTGATGATGTGGAAATGTTTTTTACCCCCCTCTTCACCAGAAACAACAGTTTGCTCCAAAAAAAAAATGTCATGTCATTAACTTTCTAGTGAAGAGGGGGTAAAAAATATTTCCACATCATCAAGTCGCGCACCACATAAACGGTAACCTGCTGATTTATAGGTAATAGCCGGTTGCAGGGCATTTTAATCAGTTTTTTTAAAAGTCAGAGGGAATTTTAAAGAATACCAAAACATAAAGGATATGTAACTAATTATGTGAAATTTAAAGGACATTTTAATCAATTTTCCCAATTAAAAAAAAAAAAACACAAGGTTTACTGCAATTCTTAATGAGATGGACTCCATTGACAAAGTATACACCTAGAAGGAGATTAACACAAAGCTACCAAGGTCTCTTACGCCAAATTGGGATGTCAAGTGGTACACGTGTTTATGCATGCATAATAGGTCGAGTTAAGTGTCTATTTAGTGACATTTGCATGCGTAATTGACCGTGTATTTTTCGTATTTGCATTATTGGACAATTTGATGTTTGTGACTTGTTTTGGAGCTCGGCCGAGCCAGTGAGTCTTAGCCGATACATAAGGCGGCCCATGGAAGATTTGCTCGCGGATACTCATTTTCCAACCCAAATTGAGCCTAATTCATCCCCAAGTCCGAAAACATAACTTTTACATTGATTTTGGAGCGTGGAATTGGGGATTTCCGATGAGCACGAAGAATCAAGATTCGACATCTCGGGTTTTCTAGTTTTATGTTTTTCATTATTACTTTGTTCTTCGCGATCAAACCGGGACAACCTAACAAAGAATCCTCTCCTCGCCACAATGGACAAGGGAACATTTAGTGAAGTCAAAACATGCAAGACTACTAAGGCCATTTGAGGCTTGCTGAGAGAGATTTTCATAGTCTTAGCTCTACTTCTTGAGATCAAGATGGAAACTTTGAGCTCTTCATTACAAAACTAGAAGAATCTCTAAATAAAATAGGGAAAATTGGTTAAAATATCCTTTATGTTTCACATAATTAGTTACATATCCTTCATGTTTTGACATAATTAGTTGCATATCCTTCTGACTTACAAAAAATTGATTAAAAGGCCCTGCAACCGGCTATTACTTGTATCAGCAGGTTACCGCTGATGTGCAGCGCGACTTGATGATGTGGAAATGTTTTTTACCCCCCTCTTCACCAGAAACAACAGTTTGCTCCAAAAAAAAAATGTCATGTCATTAACTTTCTAGTGAAGAGGGGGTAAAAAATATTTCCACATCATCAAGTCGCGCACCACATAAACGGTAACCTGCTGATTTATAGGTAATAGTCGGTTGCAGGGCATTTTAATCAGTTTTTTTAAAAGTCAGAGGGAATTTTAAAGAATACCAAAACATAAAGGATATGTAACTAATTATGTGAAATTTAAAGGACATTTTAATCAATTTTCCCAATAAAAAAAAAAAAAAAAAAAAAACACAAGGTTTACTGCAATTCTTAATGAGATGGACTCCATTGACAAAGTATACACCTAGAAGGAGATTAACACAAAGCTACCAAGGTCTCTTACGTCAAATTGGGATGTCAAGTGGTACACGTGTTTATGCATGCATAATAGGTCGAGTTAAGTGTCTATTTAGTGACATTTGCATGCGTAATTGACCGTGTATTTTTCGTATTTGCATTATTGGACAATTTGATGTTTGTGACTTGTTTTGGAGCTCGGCCGAGCCAGTGAGTCTTAGCCGATACATAAGGCGGCCCATGGAAGATTTGCTCGCGGATACTCATTTTCCAACCCAAATTGAGCCTAATTCATCCCCAAGTCCGAAAACATAACTTTTACATTGATTTTGGAGCGTGGAATTGGGGATTTCCGATGAGCACGAAGAATCAAGATTCGACATCTCGGGTTTTCTAGTTTTATGTTTTTCATTATTACTTTGTTCTTCGCGATCAAACCGGGACAACCTAACAAAGAATCCTCTCCTCGCCACAATGGACAAGGGAACATTTAGTGAAGTCAAAACATGCAAGACTACTAAGGCCATTTGAGGCTTGCTGAGAGAGATTTTCATAGTCTTAGCTCTACTTCTTGAGATCAAGATGGAAACTTTGAGCTCTTCATTACAAAACTAGAAGAATCTCTAAATAAAATAGGGAAAATTGGTTAAAATATCCTTTATGTTTCACATAATTAGTTACATATCCTTCATGTTTTGACATAATTAGTTGCATATCCTTCTGACTTACAAAAAATTGATTAAAAGGCCCTGCAACCGGCTATTACTTGTATCAGCAGGTTACCGCTGATGTGCAGCGCGACTTGATGATGTGGAAATGTTTTTTACCCCCCTCTTCACCAGAAACAACAGTTTGCTCCAAAAAAAAAATGTCATGTCATTAACTTTCTAGTGAAGAGGGGGTAAAAAATATTTCCACATCATCAAGTCGCGCACCACATAAACGGTAACCTGCTGATTTATAGGTAATAGCCGGTTGCAGGGCATTTTAATCAGTTTTTTTAAAAGTCAGAGGGAATTTTAAAGAATACCAAAACATAAAGGATATGTAACTAATTATGTGAAATTTAAAGGACATTTTAATCAATTTTCCCAATAAAAAAATAAAAAAAAAAAACACAAGGTTTACTGCAATTCTTAATGAGATGGACTCCATTGACAAAGTATACACCTAGAAGGAGATTAACACAAAGCTACCAAGGTCTCTTACGTCAAATTGGGATGTCAAGTGGTACACGTGTTTATGCATGCATAATAGGTCGAGTTAAGTGTCTATTTAGTGACATTTGCATGCGTAATTGACCGTGTATTTCTCATATTTGCATTATTGGACAATTTGATGTTTGTGACTTGTTTTGGAGCTCGGCCGAGCCAGTGAGTCTTAGCCGAGACATAAGGCGGCCCATGGAAGATTTGCTCGCGGATACTCATTTTCCAACCCAAATTGAGGCTAATTCATCCCCAAGTCCGAAAACATAACTTTTACATTGATTTTGGAGCGTGGAATTGGGGATTTCCGATGAGCACGAAGAATCAAGATTCGACATCTCGGGTTTGCTAGGCCATGAATTCATAATCCGTAATTATTATGAGTTTATGTCTAAGAGTAGCAAATAGTGATTTATTCGGTAGGATAACATAAGTCGCGGTCACTGGTACCGAGCTTGCTAGTACAAAACCGTACCTACTCTGTTGCCTTAGTTCCCTATGCATTTGATTAATGGTGTTCTAGTGATCGTATCCTAGGACTACTTAATTGCATAGGATTAATTACTAAGAGGACCTGTGATTAATTATACTTAACGGGTAATAAGGATTAGCTAAGCGACCTGTTAATTCTTGGGGTAGGGGTCTCAGAACTAGTTTGTCAAACGGTTGCAATAGTTACAAAAATAGTTCGGACTAGGGGGATACTAAGTTAAAGGCGGGAATAACTTTTATTCATATTTTAATTCATCCCAGTTTGTTAGTTTAATTGTAAGTTGCTTAGTTAATTTACTCCCCCACACTCTAGTATATATTATATAATCTGTTAATTAGTAGCATAAATTGGTTAGTACAATAATACAATTAGTTCTTGTTCCTTGTGGGATCGACCCTAACTTACACTACCTACTATTAGGAAGGAAGTTAGGAAAATAATAACTAATTTAACGTATCTCGACAGCGCGGTCATCAAGACCATTCGGATGAGGACTTCCGAGAAATTTTGTAAGAAAAGCATCAATGAACTCTTTCTAGATCTCAAATCCTTTAAACACGATATTTATTACTATCAAGACGTAGAATTATATATCGACTACTCCATGGATAAAGTAATCAAATGAATACAATTGAGAATTATTGTTCTTGATACAAAGGAAAAGAAATAAAAGGATTGACAAAATCACAGAATAGCGGCATTGAGGCGTACTCCTCCCGAATACGCCACTGCTACTCCTTTTACTCTCCCAACTATCCTATGAACACCTTCCCTCTCGTATAAAGTGCATAGTATTAGAGCCTTAGGATATTTATAGGAGTATATAAACTAGGTTAAAGTGGAAGAAAACCGGATATAGGCTGAAAATCACGTAAAAATGTATATTCTCGCCTGAGACAAATGCACGACCAAGCAATGTTTTTACCCGATCAAGTAAGGGTGACCGACTGCATTGCTGACCCAACTTGAAGCTATTTCTGGAGGTCTTCCAGTTGGAATTTGATAATGGTTAATTCTGTCAAAATTGTCGATATTTGAATTAGCTTTCGAGTGACACTAGCCTCAAATCGATTGGACATGTATAGCTCAAAATATGAGTAAAATACTAGAGGTGCATCATATTTACTAGGTGGAACATTTCTGCACTACTTCGACCTTCTTCGTGATTGTTGTTATTTTAGAGAAGGAATAAAAAAATATCGTCAACATGAAAGTTGCAGCTCTCTCACTTATCTTTCCAAGGAATTAGGAATCCAGAGATTTTGTCTTCTACGTTTAATATTATACTCATTCTCCTACAACTGTGTAGTTTAACTCCACTTTGTCCGTCTTTGTTTGGGGGCAAGTCCAAGCTCCTTCTTGAGCCCAATCACTTCTAAATACCTTCTTAAGCCCTCTTTTCACACGCTTTCTATTGGGATTCCACAAGTACTATAAATTAGTCCATTTTTGTACCATAAATACAATTAAAAAAATAAACAAGTGAAATCCACTGATCATACGAAAACGAGGGTCAAGAAGCATTAATTCGCGTATTTTTACATAGTTATAACTATGATTTAGTGCCTAAAAACACATAAATATGGACTGATCAATGGTCGAATAAGTTAGTAGAAGGGTGAGGTAGAGTTCGATTGATAAATAGGAGGAAGGCCTAGTCTTGGTAACTCGAGTCATCTAGTCCAAACTTGTACCATTGTAAGGGATTGCCACACTTGATCTGAAGGGAAGAAGGGATTATTCTCCATAAACTTTTAAACAAGTTTGTCCACTATCTATTTTATTTATTTCAATACTTTCATATCGATTTGCTTTTTATATTCAGAATTCTGGTCCAAAACACTGTAGAGTGTACTCTGATAGGACTACCCGCCTTGTTATCTATTTTCGGCAACCTTGTTTGAACATAAGGCAAGGAGTACTTAGAAAATGCCATTTTTTAGCATCTTTAGAAGCTCCCTAAACCTCTCCCATTGTAAAAAGTCTCTCCATCAAATTGAATTTTTTTTGTAATCTCACTCTTTAACTTCAATATCTTGTTAGGTGAAAAGTATTGGAAAAGAAACTTGTGGTAGAGGATACCTCAATTGTTAATTGTTTGTGACTGTAGCCATGTCTTCGCATTGGCCCTTAATGAAAATGGGAGCATGCGAAGCCTTATTGCATCATCAGAGGCCCCATTGATCTTGATTGTGTGGCATATCCAAAATGGGGCCAAATGCCTATTGGAATCCTTTGTAACGCCGCCTTCAAATTAGTTCTGATGAATCATGGAGATTAGTGTAGGCGCCAGATCAAAATTCTTAGCTTGGTCTGGTGGCATGTGAATACCGTCAAATATTTAGTTTACCATCTGCCTAAACAAACTACAAATCGGTGGCTGGACCTCGCCTTGCTGCTTAACATTCTATCCATCATATTGGGGTTGTCTTTTTAGATTGTCAGCCATTGGGAATAAGTTGCGTCTAATCATGTTGATGAACATCGACATACTCATTTTTCTTGTATTGTCTACGTTCATTTTCTATTATTAAATGTGAGTGTTTACCATGTTTAGGTGAAGTTTTTTTTTTTTTTTTTTTTTTTTTTCATTTCTAGGTTAAATTTTTTTTATATGATTTCATGCACTTTCTGGTGTTTTTGAGTCATGTTTTGAAGGTTAGGAAAATCGTCTATTACGCCCATTACCTCACTCCAACCCACATACTAAGGTCTGAACATGCCTAAATCAAGCTTGGGTTATAACTTGGGTTAAGCCTGACTTGAAGTTCATCAAGCCGTGAACAAAAGTCGTGAAGATTTCAGGTTGAGAAAATGAGAAGAAAGAGATCAAAACGATAAAAAATGGAAGAGGCACGTGAAGATAGGAGCTGAGGTGATTCAAGTCAACATGCATAGATGAGACAAAGATCAACAACTTTGTAAAAGATGTCAAAAGCTGATTCCAAATGGAAATTGTCCAGGATTACCGAGAAGGGCGAATTGAGCGAGTTCTACGGTTCCAACTCTACACTTTATGAAGACTAAGCAAGCTCCCGTTGTAATTTTACAATTTTACCTTACTAAGGGCTTTATCTCTTCAGTGAGGAATGGGAATATGTCTCCTATATTGGAAGTCCCTTACTCCCATTTTTAAAACAACTAATTCATTAGTAAATTTCCACCATTCTAATTACCCCTATCTTGAATCTATTCTCTCTAGAATTAGAACTAGGTTTAAGGTTATCTTTCTCCTCTTCAAGGAGAAAGCCATCTTTGGAGGAGAACTTGGAGATTATTCAAGGACTTGTGACACTCGTCAAGATTACTGAAGTTCTACAAGGATTCTTTAACCCATTGAGAATTTTATTTTCCCTTCTCTTTATTTTCTGTTTTTAGTGTTTTCTAACTTGGTTTTATTGATTCTTATTTATGCTTGGATGATTTGTGAGTAGTTTCCTTGTTTTCCGTGGGTAGGGAGTAGCCCAACGCTAGGATTTTGAATTTTAGTATAATATGTTGATGTGGGTTTGACTAATGGATGGAATTGTCAATGTGGGTTTATATGGAGTAACTAACCAACGATGTATCAATCCTCCCCGATGAGCCCATGGGGGATGACGAGCAGACTCGAATCACATTCGTCGATCTTGTAGGATGTCTTAAGGCCTCGCTCCTTAAGCAAGATCCGGTTGGGGTGAGGTTCAACGGGTTAATTTGATTCTTTTATTAATTCACTCGCCTTATCTGTATTAATTCCATTGCCCGTCTTTAGTAGTAGGGATTAAGGTGAATTGCATTGTAATTGGTTAATTTATTGATCCCTCTTGTTTGCCCACTTGGATATCTAATTTGGTAACATGACCTTTCCTCATTGTTCGTTCTACTATTAGCTAATATTTACTTGATTTATTTCCTAGCTTGTGTAAAACCAAAATCAGGAATATTTTCCCAAAACTCTAAAGTGCTTAAGTCGATTCTCACGGATAATCCTCCATGTGCTTCGATAATCTTTTATACTACCTCTGTCACAAGTTGTACGTTTGCGGTTTGAGAAATTCGTTCTAATCCTAATGATTTAGAGCGATTTTATTGAATAATAATGGCTCCATTGCCGGGGAGAATTTTCTTCCCGTGAAATTAGCCAAGTCACGATTAGAGTTAGATTGGGTCGTTTATATTTTTCTTGTTAAATTCTTTAAAAAAATTAAAAAATGGATCCCAATCACTATTGATACTTAATCGAGAATTATGCTCTTACTCCATCCGAAGTTAACACATTTCCTTTTGTACTTAGTGATGGTTCTTATTCTCCTAGTTTTGAAAATGTCGAAGTAGGGAAATATGAAGTTTGTGGGGAGAAGGGTCACGTATCTACAGATTGTGACTCTCTCAATCATTTTTCTCCTCATATGCACTATCCTCCCACCACCCCTTCTCAATTTATGGACTATAATTCTTTTTCAAATAATCGTGAGTTGGGATGGAGGATTATAAAAAAAAAAATTCCTCAAGTCATCAAACCTTTGAGTCATCTGAGTCTTACCGAATTTATTCAATCGAAGCATTGAAAGAATAAATGAAGAAAGACAAGGATGAGTACAATCAAAAGTTTGATGAACTTTTGGCACACTCTATGGTTTTGGAAGCCCATCTCTTCAAACATGTTTTTGAGAAAATTGAAAATGAAAGTGTGCTATTGAGGAAAAGTGAGAAAATTTCAATCTCCTCTCATTTGAGCCATCATTGGAGAATAGTGATAATTTTTTCAACCAAGACAATGCGTCATCTTGGGAAGAGCAATCTCAATGACTCAATAAAATGTGTAACTATGATCTTATTTTGATTAATGATCATTTTATTAAAGCACCGTGTAGTAGACGGGATGCAAGTTTCGAATTATCATTTCCATCATGTTTTGTAAAACTTGCTTCAATTGTGGATATTGAACATTTCTTCTTGCATAAACTTTATGTTCATAATGTTATTCGTATCCATCATGTCATGTTAATTATGTTGGTGGATCAATTCTCTTTCTTGAGCAAACAAAACTGTGGCATCATAGACATTTTTTCTTGGATCCTCGATAACACTTGTGAAAGTCGGGCCGTTGATTGTAAACTGAGCGCTTCATGGAGACAACCCAAGTATTAAAGTATTTTATTGCTTTCTTAATTTTTAATTATTTTTTGTGTAGTCTTTCCTTTTAAGATCTGATGATGATTTTTTAGTTGTGTGAATAGGTAATTGACTTTTGGGACACAACCGAGGAAAAATAACATAAATCTTGAAGAGAAGTCACCAAAAAATGGTGATAACAAACGAAGGTGAGCAATCCTTGAGGAATTACCAAGCGAAGATACAAAGACTTGTGATGAAAGTGTGAGTTCAAGCATCGGAGATCACGGTTGAGGCCACAACTGCTATTTCCAACCCTTGAACAATGTTCCACTTCATTCACTCATGAATTCTCATGGCACCCCAAAGTAAATGTTCCACCAGTTGCATTTCAATTACAAAGTCAACTTCAGCAACCGACTGTACTCATACTAGTACTAAGGAGGATTCATCTCGAAGCACTGGAGACACTAGGTTCGCATTCATTTATCTTTCTCCATTTATTTTCTTTGCATGTGCATGTTATTCCTTGAATATTTCTTGTTGTTGGTTCCCATGGTTAGATTATTGTGACTTTGAGTATATATATGCTTACTTGAGTTTGTGCATTTGAGTTCATATGCCTACTTAAATGCCATGCTTGCATTTAATTTTGTGGGAGATGTGAGATATTATTTGCATTAATAGAGGTTTCTATCTTGATATTCGCATAGTCAGTCATGGAATCTTGTATCTACACAATTTATGAATATTTGAATCTTTGTTTGAATAAATGGTAGATTTGGAAATGTGTTGATTGTGAGTTTTTTTATTAAGTGGGTATGTTTTGAAATGACATTCTTACATGCACTGGGCTTCAATTACATAATTATGAACTTATTGGTTAGTCGATGCATGTGTCCAACCTCATTTACTTCTTGGGCTTGAGAATTTCGCCCAAGCTTCAAGGGAGGGGGAAGAGATTGCCATTTTTATATGCTTGAAGAGGATGCTCCTCAAATTGATTGAATTGCTCATAATTATGATCTATGCAATTCTACCATGTTGTGTTTTTTGTGTCTTTTATTGCTTTAAATGAATCATGGTTGCTTGGTAAAAAAGGTGTTGTATTGATCAATTGACTGATTCGTGAGGAAGAAGTATTGGAAGTGTCCCAAACCTTGAAAATTTTAAAATGAATTCTCTAAAAAGTTATGCATAAAAGAAACTAGGGGATTCCTTGCCTAAGAATCAATAAAATTGATAGGTTGATAGGATTCACGAGTAAGGGGACATATAAGCTTAGTAAATAGGATTGCAAGTGAATAAAATAACATCGCTCAAAGTTGTGTCACTTGTATGCATTACTATGATTCCAAAACATACACGACACGATTGAGGATGTTCTTGTGAAAAATAGAATGAATTGGCTAGGTGATATAAATGAAGGAGATGTAGGAAGGAATCATAAGGGGGATAAGGTCGTCGGGCGAAGTCAATGAAATTCATTGTTTATTTGTTAGATTCTAGTTAACAACTGTATACTCCAATCATTGAGTTGATCTTGTAAGAAAAAGGAAATTGTATGCAACGTAGAAAATCAACTCAAGAAGTCGAGTGTTGTTATCATTGAAAATCTTGTGTAACTCGAAAAGAGTTTTTAGGAAATTTATGTTTACTTTTGATGATGAAAAAAATCTCTAGTTGTAAGGTCGAAACTAGTGACCCCATGAATTTTGTACTCATTGTAATAGATAAGGGCTAGTTCAACTTAGGCTAAATCACAGCAAGAATGAAGCGAGGACATCAAGGGTACATACAACAAGAAAGTCAAAGGAAGTAGTAAGGAAAGAAAAATTGCAGCAAGAGTGCACATTGGTTGCTTATACTAATCGAGGATACAGCATTGCTTGCAGCAAGGAAGGGACACCCAACAAGCAAGCAACAGTCATGTCCAAAATTGTCAAGGCCAATGTTAAAAGTCAGGGATCGATTTAAAAAATATAGCCAGTAGAGACAATATTCAAACCTTGCACTGACTATTCAATCATGTGGGGACACCTTACCTGACATAAAGTGAAAGCAACACTGGACACTATCTCTTACCATCCGAGGAAGGCGAACATTGTCGCCGACACCCTTAGTCAGAAAAGTAGTTCTAATAAGGGGGTGCTATCCGCTTTTGGGAAAAGCGTGTGAGAAGAGTTAAGAAAAATTAGGGTCGAAGTTAGAACGAGTATGAAGATGTTAGGATACTTAGAAGCTTTAAGACTGCAACCTACCCTAAGAATAAGGGTTAAAAATGCTTAATGCAGCGATATATTTTTAACTAGAATGGAGGAGTTATCTCTCTCTATTGTTCCAAGGACGAATCTGTGTTCCAAATGACCTGGAAATACTCAAGAAGGCGAAGGACACAGCATGTACTGCCCACCTAGGTGGTAGTAAAATGTACCAGGATCTTAGAAAAGGATTCTGATGAAGAGGCATGAAACGTAGTATTGCCCAATATGTATGAAGATGCCTTGTGTGTCAGCGAGTCAAAGCTGGTTTTGAGAAACCCTTAGGATTACTACAACTCTTGCCTATCACAGGATGGAAATGGGATAGTGTTAGTGTGGATTTTATAGTAGGATTTCCTGGAACCCCTAGAGGATATGATGCCATTTGGTTATAGTAGATAGACTCACCAAAGTAGATCACTTCATCCCTGTTAGAACAACCTACTCCCTTAGTCAGTTAACTAGGCTCTACATAGATTAGATAGTTAGGCTCCACGGTGTACAATCAGTGATAGTGTCGGATAGAGACGTTATATTCATCTTCAAGTTCTAGAAGATTTTGCATGAGTCTTTGAGGACTACTCAGAACTTCGGTTCGGCTTACGTCCCAAAGTCTGGTGGACCAACTGAGAGAAAGAATAAGACACTTGAGGATATGCTTAGGGCATGTGTCTTAGAATTTAGAGGATCATGGGAAGAAGAAGATCTATCCTATGTCGAGTTTTCTTATAACAATAGTTATCAACTGACCATAGGGATGTCCTCATTTGAAGCCCTATACAGGAGGAGATGTAGAACCACATTGTGTTGGGACAATACGGGTAAAGGACCTACTCTAAGGACGAAAATGATCCAGGAAGACACAAAGGTCGTGGAAAGGATCAAACAACGGATCCATGCAGCCCAGGACTGTCAGAAGTCTTACGCTGACAAGCAACGTAAGGACTTGAGGTTCGAGGTTGGAGACAAATTCTTCCTAAAAGTATCACCAATGGAAGGCTTAGCCCAATTTGGTGAGAAAGGTAAACTTAAACCTCAATATGTAGGACCCTTTGAGATCTTAGATAGGATTGGCGAGGTAGCTTATCAAGTAGCTTTACCACCCGATCTCTAAGGAACGTATGACGTCTTTCACATTTCAATGCTTCGAAAATATGTTCCAGGGCCAAATGATAGGTTAACGTTAGAGGCGTGACGTTAGGACCCCAACCTTACATATCCAGAGGAGCTAATGGAGATAATTTAATGGTGGGAGCAAGTCTTGAAGAGTAGAACAACACCATTTGTTTTAGTTCAGTGGAGTAGACATAGTGAGAGTGAGGATGACATTACGAATTGTTACCCTTATCTTTTCAGTTAAGGAAAATGAAAATTCAAGGATGAAATTTTAAAAGGAGAGGGGAATGTAACACCTTGGAATACGTTTTATCATGCATAGCACATTTAATTGGCATGTTAACTTTCATTGCATCCAATTTAACTAGTTAACAAGAATATATGTGTAATATCATTATATTAAGTTTGTGCCGTTAACCGATTACTTAAGTGTGCAGGTACATCCGTAAGTACTAGTCTCGGTGTGGAATGCCAAAAAAGGCTAAAATTTATAAAAGATATAATTTGATAAGCTTAAAAGGTTAAATATGAAACGAACAATTGCATAATTAGCCTAGTGACTTATTTGATCTAATAAATATTAATAAAAAAATGCATGATCAATTACACGTCTATCTTAAAAAATAGGTCATAATTGCGTGAATTGATTGCTCAACATGCTTCGAATTTATGAGTTAAAATGCATAAATGTGTTGATTGTTATTACATGGTCTTATAATGGATTGAAATTATATGAGGTGCTTGTAGCTTGTGACTTACTTGTTTAATGTTTAATATACTTGCACCTTTTTTTCCATTTTGATAATGCTTGCATATTTGGCATGTCACACACTTATACATGTATAAAATGAATTAAAATTTGGGACTCTACGTAGGTATAGGGTTCGAATTCCCCTTAAGACCAAATAGCCAATTTATTAATGCCAACATATGTATAAAATTCGAACTATAAGGTTACAAAATTCGAACACTCCTAAATTGACACTCTAAACTAGCCCAACACATCGCAACCTCATTGCTGAGCTAAAGACCCCCCTAACTTGGTGGCTAAGTTGGTAATGGAAGCAACTATTCCATGGTCCACCTAAGCCTCCAATTCGGCACCACCTCACCCATGTCCCTTCCCATCACACACCATGCAACCCCTTTTCTTACACCTCTCAAGGATGAATAGTAGTCGGCACTAATTCACTACTTCCCTCAAACCCATTCCAATATTGCAACTCTCTCATAATTTCCCTCATTCTCTCACTCACCCATACTCTCTCTTAAGCATATCATCCATTTGGAGCTTAATTAGGGTCTCATCGGGGAAGGCTTGCAGCTCAACATCACATCTTAGGATTGAACTAGATAGAGGTATGAAATTTAGAATTTTAGCTTGGCAGTTATGTTGTAAGGAAAGGGGACTATATAATTGTATTTTGTAACAAACTCACAAATGCAATAGTAAAATCACATGCATGCATGTAGGGTAGATTGTGGGGATGAGCATGTTTAATTTCAAGTATAGCATGTGTTACTCTTGACGATTTATATGTGGTCGTGCTTGAATATACGTTAACAATGCTCTTGATGTGTTGCATGGCAATTAGATGGAATATTTGAAAATTGTCCTTAACTATGTTGCGGGTAAATGATGAAGTAATTGCATGTTAGATATGGGTCAAAATGATTTAAATTGGTCAAATATTGATCAAGGCTAATTTAGTTTTTATAATAAAATAATTTTTCAAAATGGGAGTGACGTCTCGACAAAGATTTGTGAAAGTTAGATGTTGGAATAAACAAATGCTTATATGTGATGATGGTTTGAATAATTATACAATTAATTAGCACAATGAAATTGATTAGGTTAGAAAATATGAACTTAGGTTAGATAATGTGATATGGTATAACATTATAAAATGAATTAGAGATAGGTTGATTTGAAGAATAATGAAATAAGTAGGAATAAGACTTAGGAGTAAATATGATGTAAACTCGGGCTAAATAGTTAGAAAATGAAAATTGATAAGTGTTAAGAAAGGTACAAGTATGATGTTGATTATGTTACAATGATAAACGAGAAGGATAAAATTAATGAAATATAATGAAGAGATTGGGGTTGAATAAGTGATATGCGAATCATAATTGAGTTTGAATATTAGATAATCAATGAAAGAGGTATATAACGTCAACACGGCTAAAATAAGAAGTAGTTTAACGTTATAATAATAACTGGGTTTCCACATTTGAGGTGAGGATACGACACAGACAGTTCAGCCAGTTAATCTCCACGACTTAACTATGGAAGTGGTTAAACCTGTTATTTAAATATCCCATTTTATTTATGTTTAGTAAAAATGAGCTGCCACAAGGGCCGCATGTGAGGATTATGAAATGGCCACTTACCGAGGCCTGACAATGAGCACTAAATGGTTGTTGATCCCCAAAAAAGAAGGATGCGTAAGTAATGATGAGAGGGCAGACGTTCCGGAAGTCTGCCCCTATTTAATGAGCGGCACAATGTTGTAAAGCGGGCTTATGTATTTAAAGAGTTTATTTATATACCAGGCTTCCCCACTGAGTCAAAAAATTATGTTTTTCCCAAAACTACTTTTCAGGTGATGGCATCGCCTTGCTATGGAGCAACGACCTTATCTAGATGCCTTGTAGGAGTCATCATTGTGTTTTTTATTTGTTGGCTCTGTCAGAAAATCTTCTTGAAGCATTTCCCATAGACTAGAATAATAAGGTGTACAGAATGAAAATATGATTTTTAAGTAAATGAAAATCTATGTTATGAAATAGATTTTAGGTTAAATTTAATTATTGTACTTCCTTTAGTGTGAGTTTCTATTCAGATTAACTTAGACCATGAGTTTCTCTTACGCTACGTGACTTTGATGAGCGAGTAAAAGAGTAAGTAAGAGTTAAAAGAGAAATGATAAGTAAAATAAAGAGAGAAAAGTGAGGATGAGTGAAGAAAGAAAAAATAGACCAGGTAAGTAGTAGCAACTCAATTCACTGCAAAGTGAGCTAGGGCACCATAGGGGTGATATCAGAGCAGTTGGTTTCACACACCAATCTTCTTTAGTAGGTAAACCAGATCCAACTGTTTTCTAGCCAAAAACATGTTTTTAAAAGAAAAAGTGTTTTCCAGTCAAAAAGCCCAAACAATAGAAACTTCTTCAATGAAAGCTCCTATGTTTTCCTGAGGAACATGAGGACTGGTCTATTACGATGCTAGCACACTTGGCATCTATGAATGATGAGATGTATAAAGTCATCATCGAAGGTCAACACTTTTGTACGAGTGGATGGTCAACCTGCACCTTCTTCCATGGTGTAAAAGACACATATTTAATGGACTACTAATGATTGAAATGGGTCCAACTTGGACAATCCGGCAAAAACATTTTGCCACGTTGGACAAGTGTACCTTTTAGTAAGGTCAAGGCATGCAATACTGCCAAGGACTATTTGGGACTTGCTGAAGGATATCTGTATACGCTCAGCTCTACTTCGTGAGAAGCTACTGCAACTTTAAACTTCTAGTTCTTCAAGGTGAAACTAGAGAGTCTTTGAGCGATCTAGATCCCATATGCACAACAATCCTGAATGAATTGGTCTATCGGGAAAGACTACACCCAGCAGAAGATAAATATCAAGTTCGACTGGATAAATAGTACTATCAAATAAGGAATAAAATTCATAAATAATAAATAATAATTATATGAAATTAGGTTTTGCATGAATTTTATTATTTACTTAGAAATGATTTCTTTTATTTAAAACTAGTTATAAATGTTGTTTTAAATTTCTATTTGTGATTTTCAACCATCTTATGTGCCAATAGATATGATTAAATATTATATGAGATGCATGTGATGAAATATGATGAAATTACCTTCAATGTATGATTTTTTTTTGTGGATTGATAAACCTAGGGTTGTTAGATCTATTTAGCATGTTGTTCTTATTATGCTAGGTGTTGGGGTTTACGAGCCATGAATTGTGTTTCTTTTTGTTCGACTGTCCTAGTACAACTACACTATTTAGACTTTTCATAAGCGTATGGAGAGCTACGATATGGAGAAGAGAAGGTTTGGTCAAAATATTTCGAGAGATGTCTTTGCTCTGTTCGTAATTGTACTATGAATTCGGACGCCATTTTATAAAGTGTGTAATATGTGGTGTAGTCACCTCTACGTGATCGCATTGATGAAACCTGGCAATCTGTACTTTAGAAATTTACCCTCACTTAGGAATAAGGTCATATCCTTCTCCCCTAAGTCAGAATTGGTCGATCTTTAAGATACACCCGAACCACAAATGAGTGATAACAACTTTCTAGGGTTTGATTCACAAGGACATGACACCTCTCACCCATTAGTTCCAGAATGATTCATATATCACTTTAATACATTATCCCTTCTAGGTTCTTTTGAAAACACCCCTTGGGAAACTCTTCCCCGTTAGTTCCAAAATAAGTCGTACTCTCACTTTAATACATTACCCCTTCTAGGTTCGTTTGAAAACGAACCTTGGGTAACTCTTCCCCATAGTATTCTTTTATTGTTTAGTTTCATGTTCCATATACACTCATATACACATTCTCAACTATCGATTTTGCTAAAATTATTCCAATCAATTGACTTAGCTGGTTGATAAAGGGAATCCTCCTCATAGTACAATAATCTTATATGCTACCTATGCTTGCTACCTGGAATGATTATTAGTTAGGACATATTTCCCGACAAGTTCAACACTCCCTAGGTTATAGGATACTACTTTACTAATTGCATGTGATGGCTCCAAAAGCGTTTAAGCCAAAAGGCTTGTATAGCTACTATACAAAATACACCATGATTGATACAGAGTGCCCAAGTCTATCCATGATCTCCTCTATTGCATGCACCATGCTCACATTAAAAAATATGAACCTGACTCATTTTCGCAATAGTTTCATTTCCCTATTGTTGAGACTTCTCATCTTGTCCTCCATGACATCAAATTGTTGTGATGATAATAGCATTTAAGTACTTCAATCGCTACTGAGTTGGATAAACATCAGGAGGGGAACATAGGTGTTTCCTTTCTCTTCAATAAGCATATCCATCATACTGCTTGTTGTAGACTCCACTGGGGTTGATGTTGACTATCTTTATTGTACTCTCCTCCTATAGCATCATATATTATTGTTGCTTAAGTTTCTTCAGTAGCTTCTGTTGGGGAATCGGGAGTTGTGCCAAGGATCTATTCGGGATGTAATTTAAATTTCTATTTTCAATAATAAAACAACAATGATATGAACGATCAAATCATAAAATTCATGTAATTGAATCTAGGTAATCATACAATAGGCCCTAAACATACGGAACTAAGGTATTATCGTATTTTACCTTCGAATAGGAATCATACCGTTGCAAAGAATTAATCTTTCAACCCAAAGATCTTCTTGAGTATTCCCGAAGTCTAAGCTCGCTAATTCGGTGGGAAATCAAACGAACTTTTTAACTCTCAAGGAAAGGATTAATTTTCTAGAAAAACACCCACTCACTTATGCATCTCTTATGGCATATGGGAACCAAGATTGGTCCCCTATTTATAGGGGATAGGGGCCGAAAATTTCAGCCATTTTAGGATTAGGAAATCATCTCCCACTTGGGAGAGGAAAATATGGATAAATCCTAATCACCTTAGAAGATTAGATTCCTCCATATCTTTTATTTCCTTATCTCCTACTTCTAATTAATTCTTATCTTTTAATAATGGTCTTCTATTGGCCTACTCAACGGGCCTTTTCGAGGAATATGATTGGGTCTCCCAATGGGCCTAGATATCCATTAATTAAGTGACAAAAATTAAGAAAACAATAAACAGTGAGATCTAATTTTTCCTTCAAGTCAGTCTTGAAAAATTATCTCGTTGTTGGTCCAATTCAGTGCAACAAGTGCACTAGTGTAATCTCTTAGCCAAGACAAACCATTTTGAGCCTTAAACATCAACTTCTACCAATGGATTGTTCAACTCCATCTAAGTTGTGAATCTTTGTACTTATACAAGGAATCGACAATGTGATCTTCTCTGATCTACTACACACCACATTGTCTACAATGTAAAGTATTCAAACATTATGAAATAAATAAATATATATATATATATCATTCATAATATTTAAAGCAAATAGTGATAATTTATTCTGATTCAATAAAGTGCAAGAAACAGTTTATGTACAAAGCAACACTTAAAAACATGTTTTACAGTATAACCCTAACAATCTCCCAAGCTTTTAAGTATACTGCAATATGTCCTAATAATTCTCCCACTTATACTCAAAGCACCGTGGAAACACACTTGACTCCCATTCCTTCCACATGTTTCTCGAATATATTCTGAGGTAGACTCTTTGTGAAAAGATCTACTAGGTTATCCTCCGATGCTATCTTTGCCACCACTATGTCTCCTCTTAAAGATTTCTCATATGAGATGGTATTTTCTTTCAATCTGTTTGCTCCCCTTGTGGGTTCGTGGTTTCTTCAAATTTGCAACCGCACCCACATTAGCACAATAAATTGTGATGCTTTTAGGCAAATTCGGAATCACATCTAAGTCCACTAAGAAGTTCTTGAGCTAAACTGCCTCTTTCGCTGCTTCACAAGCAGCGACGTACTCGGCTTCCATGGTAAGTCAGCAATGCATTTGTGCTTTATACTTCTCCATGTGATGGCTCCACCTCGTAAGACAAACACACTTCCTGAGGTAGATTTTCTGGAATTTATGTATGATTGGAAATCTGAGACCGTGTAACCCACATGACATAAATTGTCCGATTGAAAGACTAACATTCTATCTCTAGTTCTTTTCAGATTCTTCAGAATGTTCTTAATTGTAGTCCAATGTCCCTTGCCTGGGTTACTTTGATATCCGATCTCGTGCACAACATTGCGTACATGAGATTTCCAACTGCCGAAGCGTATGGAACCTTCCTCATCTATTCTATCTCGTTTTGTGTCTTAGGACACATGTATTTTGATAGATGAATTCCATGCCTGAAAGGTACAAAAACCTTCTTGGCATCTTGCATGTTGAATCATTTTAGCACAGTATTGATATACGAGGCTAAAGATAAGCATATCATCATTTTATGGCGATCTCGAATAATCTTGATTCCAAGGATATGACCAGCCTCTCCTAAGTCCTTGATATCGAACTGATCTGATAACCATACCCTTACGTCTGACAATACCTTTTTGTCGTTTCCAATAAGCAGAATATCATCTACATATAATACTAAGAATACCAAGGCATTTCCGATACACTTTCTATAAACACAACTCTCAAACTCATTCTGATAAAATCCATAGGATTTTATTACTTGATCAAAACATTGGTTCCAAGCTTGCAATGCTTGCTTTAGGCCATATATTGACTTCTTAAGCTTGCATACAAGGTTTTCTCGGCCTTTTTCCATGAAGCCTTCAGGTTGACACATATAGATGTCGTCTTCAAGACTTCCGTTTAGGAATGTTGTCTTAACATCCATTTGTCAAAACTCGAAGTCTAGATGCGCAGCTATTGACAAGAGAATACAGATCGACTTAAGCATAGCTACAAGTGAAAAGGTTTCCTCATAATTGATTCCCTCCCTCTGAGTATACCCTTTTGCCATAAGCCTAGCCTTGAAGGTTTCAACCTTCCCGTCAGTTCCTCTCTTTCTCTTGTAAACTCACTTGCATCCAACAGGCTTTACACCTTTGTGTGGTTCAACAAGCTCCCACACTTTACAGTGATCCATAGATCCCATTTTTGCTTCCATTGTAGTTTGCCAAGAACTTGCATCCTTGTCTTGGATTGCCTCGTTGTATGTCCACGGGTTAGATTCATCTTTACCGGGGAACAAGTCCGAAGACTCTCCCACGAACATGAATCGCTCAGGCTAACGAACAACCCTCCCACTACGACGAGGTTCCGGTTGCATTTGTGTATCATGTGGTATATCATCTTGTACTACTGGTATAGGAGTGCTCCCTCGTAATTTATTCAAGGTAATCTCACTCTTGGGCATTCGGTTACTCATACAGTCTTCTTCCAAGAAACTAGAATGTGTGTTCACCACGATCCTCTGATCATTAGGACTATAGAATAAATCCCCTTTCGTTCCTTTGGGATAACCTATAAACAGCCTTAATTCTGAACGAGGTTCCAACTTATCAGCTTCCTTGTCTAGCACGTATGCAGGACATCCCCAGATTCTCATGTGTCTCAAACTAAAATTTACGTCCAGACCACAATTCTGAGGGAGTTTTCAGAACTGATTTAGAAGGTACTAAGTTAAGAATGTAGTTGTTGTTTTTAACTTCGCTCTGCGACCCCATTTTTTTAAGGGATTCCAGGTGCAGTTAACTAGGATACAGTCCCTTGCTCTGACAAGTAACCCAAAAATTCATTGATAAGGTATTCGCCCCCACGATCGGATCATAGAAACATGATACTCTTTTTCTAATGCTTTTCTGCTTCAGCCTTAAACTCTTTGAATTTATCAAAAACTTCAGACTTATACCGCATTAGGAAAACGTATTCATACCTCGAGTAATCATCGATAAAAGTAACGAAATACTCGAAAGCACCTCTTGTTTGAATCAACATTGGACCATATACATCAGTATGAACGAGTTCTAACACTTCAGCGGCTCTAATCCCCTTAGCCCCGAAGGCACTCTTAGTCATTTTACCCTCTAGACATGATTCAGATGTTGGAAATGGCTCTACTTGGAGTGATTCCAACGAACCATCACTTACCAACATTTGAATCCTTTTTAGATTAACATGACCAAGTCTAAGATGCCAAAGAAGTGTTTCGTTCAAATTTGAAAAATACTTTCTTTTTCTAGAAACAATAGATGTGTTATATGACGCATTTTGTATGATTGTGGGTTGTGCACAATTAATAGTATAGAGATTGTTCACTAATGTTCCAGAACATATAACTTCATTATTACAAGTAATAATAACATTCTTATTAAAAGAAACTGAATATCCATCCAAAAACAATTTAGAAACTGAAATAAAATTATTTCTAAAATTTGGAGCGTAAAGAACATTTCTCAAAACTAAGGTTTTTTTCCATAAAAGTTAAGTGTACATCTCCTGCTTCAACAACTGCTAATCTTGCATCATTACCCACGGCGATAGTGATCTCACTCCCACTATGTTTTCGGGTTTGGTGGAACCCCTGAGAATTGAAACAAACATGATCAGTGGCTCCCGTGTCACCCACCCATAATTGAGAAGAACACGCCGCTAAAAAAGTTTCAATACTAGTGCATGAGATTTACCTTGTGTTCCTGCCATTTTTACGCCGAGAACAGTCCGCCCTTCAATGTCCTTTCAGACTGCAGTTGAAATACTTTACCTTGTTATTTTCTTCTTAATACCACCTTCAGCGAGGATTTTTTCCTTACCTTTGAGATCAGCCTGTTTTTTACTTTTAGTTTTCTTCTTTTTCTTTCCACCTTTCGGCGCAGAAGAGGAAGGTGCACCGCTAGTCATCAAGGCTTGACTTCTCGGCCCCATAAGCATCTCTGCTGCTACAAAAGCTTGCATGAGCACAGCCAATGTATACGCTTAACCATTCATGGTATAGTTTTAGCTTAAACTTCTCAAAACATTTCGGCAGAGAATGGAGTATGATATCGACTTGGGTATCTGCATCGAAATTAGCACCAAGAATCTCAAGCTTGTTAAGGTATCCCATCATTTTGAGAATGTGATCCCTTACGGGCATCTCTTAAGCCATTTTCTGCGACAACAAATCCCGCATGGCCATTACCTTGCCGTATGATTATGGTGAGAGAAGAGTTCATTAAGGTTCATCATAATGTCTACAGCGGTTCCCATGCTCTGGTGTTGGTATTGCATCACATATGATATTGAAGCCAGAATAGTGCACCTAGCCAGTTCATCGGATCTCAACCATTGCCTATGATATTCCCTATCTTCCACACTAGTTTCGTTCGTAGGCTCAGCTGGTCTAGGTTCACCAATTACAACCTTGTGTCCTTCAATAGTCAGACTATCAATAAGTTTCTTTTCCAATCTACATAATTCTCCCCTTCTAATTTGTTTTCTTTCAGTATGTTAAACAGTGGATTACAGCTTGACATATTGAACTGAGAATAAAACATAAATTCATATTAACATCCAATTAACACAAACATTATCACAAAATTTAATCACATGTGTTATATTAAAATCTCACAAAACGATATATACATACATCAGCCAAAATCTTAAAACAATTTAAGCAAGTCATGTTAAGTGTGAACATTTACTTAAATACATTTAAGCACGTTACAAACAAATCAGTTACAAACCTTTAATTCTGAAATTAATAATCGGCTCATTTCTTGGCCTATATAAAATTGACAGGGACTTCGTGAGGAAGTAAATTTCATCAATTTTACATGATTATTAGTTAGTTTTGTATAAGTCTTCGTTGGGAAGGTCATATCGCCATTTAGAATAACCCACAGTTATCTTACAAAATTTATTCGAGTGAATTCATTTTCGACATATCGGTTAGGGAGAAAGGCGCATGCTAATGCGTAGCCAAAAGTTCACTTTAATAAATTAGTTATGGAGGTCTTTAATTAATTTATTCTCCATAATAAGTTAAAATTAAAACACTTAGTAATTTTGATCATTGAGATTTTTTAGACTCCTCATACACAAAGAAAGAAAACGTAAATTAAAGACATATTAGACAATTAAATCCAATCATCATGGCTTAATTTTTCCATGTTGAAATGAGAAACCAACTGCTCGAAGATCACATCGTTGCACCCGTCGTGGTCGCGCGCTGCACCTGTCGCGGTCGTGTGTTGCTCCCATAGTGGTAGCGTCTGGCGCTCGTCGCAGTTGCGATGAGTACCCGTCGCGGTCGTGACCCCTTGGCGTAGAGAAGGCTGCAGTTTCCACCGTCTCCGATTCTTTTAATCCATCTTCGTCTTTGACCCGTTACAATTTATTTAAGAAAAATAAATCTAACATCAAAACTAATCTATTACATAATAACAGACCTAATCTACTCGTGAATTTTCTCATGAGAAAAACGAATCTGAACAAATCAGATAAAAAAAAATATTCAATCCAACATGAATTAAAAATTTACATAAAAAACAATGATAATTGGATTCCAGCAAAACAGATCTAACAGTTCTACTAACCAATTATACATAAATTTAATTTTTGAAAATTAAATTCAAGAGTGAGGAATCGAGAGTTGTGTCAAGGATCTATTCAGGATATAATTTGAATTTCTATTTTCAATAATCAAACAAAAATGATGTGAACGATCAAATCATATAATTCATGTAATTGAATCAAGGTAATCATACAATAAGCCCTAAACATGTGGAACTAAGGGATTATAGTATTTTACCTTCGAATCGGAGAGACACCGTTGAGAAGAATTAATATTTCAACCCAAAGACCTTCTTGAGTATTCCCTAAGTCCAAGCTCGCCAATTCGGTGGGAAATCAAACGAACTTGTTAACTCTCAAGGAAAGGATTAATTTTCAAGAAAAACACCCACTCACTTATGCATCTCTTATGGCATATGGGGACCAAGATTGGCCCCCTATTTATAGGGGATAGGGGCCAAAAATTTCAGCCATTTAAGGATTAGGAAATCCTCTCCCACTTGGGAGAGTAAAATATGGATAAATCCTAATCCCCTTAGGAATTAGATTCTTCCATATCTTTTATTTCCTTATCTCCTATTTCTAATTAATCCTTACCTTTTAGTTAATGGACTTCTATTGGGCTACTCAAGGGCCTTTAGGAGGAATAGAATTAAACTCTCAATAGGCCTAGATATCCATATTGAGCCATCAATATTATTCTAGCACATTAGTATTAATTCATTCGAGTAGAATTAATATTGAACTGCCCATCTTAATCTATATTACGAAATATAGCTCCTGGTTATTTTTTTCGTGTTTAAGATTCAATGTTCATTAATTAATTTAAGCTACTGAATGCTTTAATTAATTAATATCTTTTATTCCCTTAGAACAAATAGCTCAACTTTATTATCACACCGGAAGTTAATCCACTGTATAGGATTGATATGATAAACATTCTAAGCCCACTAAGGGGACTTAATCCACTTGTTTTACAAAGACACAATTTTCTATATTAATTTAGCAATATGTCATATAATTAATAATATTGCCCAAAATATAGAGTATTGAGTTCCAATGACTCTTTACCCGTAATAAATCAAACAACATTAATCAATTACATACAATCCCAATTAAGAGGCAGAAATTAAGAAAACAATAACCATTGAGGTCTAATTTTTCCTTCAAGTCAGTCTAGAAAAATTATCTCGTTGTTGGTCCAATTCGGTGCAATAAATGCACTAGTGTAATTTCTTAGTCAAGACAAAGCAATCTGAGTCTTACACATCAACTTCTACCAATAGACTATTCAACTCCATCTAAGTTGTGAATCTTTATACTTATTACAAGGAACCGACAATGAAATCTTCTGTGATCTACTAAACACCACATGGTCTACAATGTAAAGTACTCAAACATTATACAATAAATATATATAACATTCATAATATTTAAAGCAAACAGTGATAATTTAATCTCATTCAATAAAGTGCAAGAAACAGTTTATCTACAAAGCAACACTTAAAAGCATGTTTTACAGTATAATCTAACAGCTTCTAACTCAACTAATCCAGAGGGTTAATCAGCAGTAATAGTATCTTTAGTTGATTTTGCTTCAGCACTTGCATTGCTTTGGTCCTTTGTTTCCTTTGCTGCTTCCATTATTGTAGCGTCAACTTACACCTGGGCATCTTTCTGTCTTTCTTCCACCTATGCGTATTCCTTCTACACTATTGTCTTCATCTTTTCCACAAGGTTAGGATCTCTTCACTTTCCTGTACATCTCTGCGGTAGCAGTAGCATCATCGTCTTCTAACTCTCCTCATCCAGCAGATACTCAACCTCTTCTTTGCCATCCTTGGATGAGATGCTTGTTGACTCTCTCCCTAGTCTAAGAGTTGTTCCTCCTCTTCTTTAGTAGCATTAGTTGAAATGGGGGTTTTCAGAGGTATAATACTCCAAATATCAATTGTAGCTAGTTCACTAGCAGTAGCTTCAGATGCAGCAAGAGTAACAAGTTCAACATCTACTCCATTGCCTCTTGCATCAGCTTCCTACTCGTCTAAAGTAACTATCCTACTTTAGCTACTAGTTCTTATGCGTCTCCACTTATTGGACTTCCTGGCTCCTATACATCAAGTGTTTGGGTGGTAGTGGTTGTCTCGTCTATTGTAACCTCTCATATAGATTCATTAGTTAGACCTTGTCGTTAGGTCTTGAATACAACGTATAAAGGAACATTATTATGATCAAGACTTTCTAAAGCAGTTGGTTTTGCTACCGCAATTTTAGCAGGTTGCTTCCAGCTACTTGCTTCACCTATGACACAAGCCCTAGATTGTTTTTAACAGCGACTTAGGTGTTAAACCATACTTGCCCTTGATGAACGACAAAATACTCATTTTTCTAACATTATCTGCATTCATATTTGATTGTGAAATGAAAGTATTTACCACGTTTAGGTGTAATTTCATGTTTTATTACATTTCCATATTGAAATTCCTTTTTGATATGACTTGATGCAGTTTTGGGTGTTTTTTAGTCATGAAAGGTTAGGAAAATTCGGGAGATCAAGAAGGTCAATTGGACCCATTTTCTCAATCTAGCCACAAAAATTAGGCTTAAATTAGCCCGAATCGGGACTAATTTCAGCCCAAACCAAAGTTTGTCAAGTCGCAAACAAAAGTCGTTCACAAATTGAGTCAAGAAAATGAGTGGAAAAAGGTCAAAATGTCAAAAAAATGGAAGACGTATGCGAAGTCGGGAGCTGAAAGACCTGGCGCTCGAGTGCCAGGAGCAGTACCGTCGTGGTACCGTGCCTGGTACTTGGCCACAAGACTCATCCCGCGCGACGGTACCACCCCTACGAGGGGAAAAAAACTAAAATTATCCCATGACTTTTTACTTTTTTGTATTTAGTCCCACAACTTATTACTTTTTAAATTTAGTCCCACATCTCTAGTAATTGCTCAATATTAGTCCAATTTTGACCTGGTGAACAGAAAATAGCACGTGCCACTCATGTGCCGGCACGATTTTGGGACTTTCGGTGAATGTTGACACGTGATGCCGGAAGCATGATGCGGCTTTAATTTTTTTTTTTCAGTTTTCTTATTATATGACACCTCAGCATTTTAAATTAACATATCAAATAACTAAATTAATGAAAAAGAGTGTTCTTGTATGTGCATTTCAGATGTGAGTAATTAGGATTAGTAAGTTATTTTGCTTTTTGTTTTTTCAGTAATAGCAATTAGAGATATGAGTTTGTTGTTTCTATTTTGCGTTTTTTTATTTAAGAGTTTAAATCAGACTATCTACAAAATAATTATATGGTGTGTTAATTAAATATGCTAAGGTGTCATATAATAAGAAAAATGAAAAAAAAAAAAAATTAAAGCCGCATCATGCTTCCGGCATCATGTGTCAACATTCACCGAAAGTCCCAAATTCGTGCCGGCACGTGTGTGGCACGTGCTATTTCTGGTCACAAGTTCAAAATAGGGTCAAAATTAGACTAAAATTGAGCAGTTAGTAGAGATGTGGAACAAAATTGAAAAAGTAATAAGTTTTGGGAACAAATACGAAAAAGTAAAAAACTATGGGACTATTTTGGGCTTTTTTCCCCCACTACGAGTGTGGCGTCGCCCGGCAGATTTTATTCAGCCATTGCATTTTTGTATTTTAGCTATAAGTTCGCCATATGATGTTTAATCAAGGTGAATCAGGATGCTACGAGTAGCCGAGACAAAAGTCTACAACTTTGTAGAATTCTTTAAAAGCTGATTCTGGATGAAAATTTCTCAAAATTGCTGAGAATGATGAATCGAGTCATTCAAGGGTTTCGACTCTACACGTATGAAGACCAAACAAGCTTCTTTTTTAATTTTACCCTTTTATCTTTACTAAGGGCTTTATTTCTACAGAATTGTATGGGCGAGGGATGGGAATGTGTCCCCTATATTAGAATTTCCTCGCTCCTATTTTCAAGCAACCCAATTCATTTGTAAAAATTCTACTTTCTAATTACTCTCTCTCTCTCTCTCTCTCTCTCTCTCTCTCTCTTTCTCCCTCTCTCTCTCTCTTCTCTCTTCTCTCTCATTTTTTTCTAGGGTTAGGGTTATCTTCCTCCTCTTCAAGGAGGAAGCCATCATTAGATGAGAACTCGAAGATTATTGACGGGCTTGTGACACCCTTCAAGATTATTGAAGTTCTACAAGGATTCTTCAACTCACTCAGCATTCTCTTCTCCCTTCCCTTTATTTTCAATATTCTTTTTTTTTTTTTTAACTTTCTTTCTTAATATTGTTGATTCTTATTTATGCTTTGATGGTTGTGAGTAATTTCCTTGTTTCCCGAGGTTAGGGAGTAGCAAACCCTAGGATTGTGAGTTTTAGTATAATATGTGTTGGTGTGGGTTTAATTGATGGATGGATTGATAATTTGGGTTTGTATGGCTTGTACCTTATAGGAGTAGCTAACCAGCGGTATGTTGGTCCTCTCCAATGGGCCCATGGGGGTCGACGAGGGGACCCGAATCACATTTTTTTATCTTGTAGGATGGCTTAAGACCTCGCTCCTTAAGCAAGATTCCCTTAGGGTGGGGGGGGGGGGGGTTATTTTTATTACTTATTAATTCACTTAACTTATCTTTATTAATCCTATTGTCGGTCTTTAGTAATAGGAATTAAGGTGAATTATATTGTAATTGGTTAATTTATTGATCCCTCTTGTTTGCCCACTTTGATTTCTAATTTGGTAACATGACCTTCCTTTTTTGTCCATTCCACTATTAGCTCGCATTTACTTTATTTACTTTCCTAGCTTGTGTGAAACCAACCCTCGGAAATATCTCCCATCGATCTGTTGCCTCCTTGTTACATTTATTTTTATGTTGCTTAGCTTAATTTCTGCTCTTATTTGCATTTGGCCTAACTTACTCAAAAATTCTTAAGCCGATTGTCACGGATAATCCTCCCCGTCGTTCGACAATTTGTTATACTATGTATGCTTGTTGTTTAATAAGGTCACTCTAGTCCTAGTGATTTATAGCAATTTCCATGACGAGTTCAACCCGCATAGTGAATCACTACCACTCACCACCATAGCAACTTCCATTTATTCAGTCTTTTGCAATTCTAAGTCGGATATGTTTCATATGGAAACTTCTCCTAAAGCGTATTTTGAAGTTACCTTCTCCAACTGTATCGGCCTCCAAACTACCCTGATGTGGTCAATGAAACATCTAGACGTAAGTTCTATAATATTAGTTGTTCCATCCGATTCACTGCCAGCTTTCCTCCTCATTCCGATTGTCCCACTGCAGAATGACAGGGTATAACCTTACCCTGTTTGAATGTCATTTGTCATTAATCTATAAGAAATTACAACCGAAATCATTAAATAGATAGTTCATTTTTTATTCAAGGTGGGATGGTTTCCAAACCGATAGTTTCAACCGTATGGGCACCTCTAATCAATAATGGATTCTCACTCCCCTCCTCCCCCCCCCCCCCCCCCCTCTCACTTGATATGTCATGGAGATCATTCATAAATTAAGATTTGATAAATTTCACTAAAAATAGCTCAGACATCAAACAGACGGTTGTTTTAGTGGAAATGAGAGTATGTTCGAACCTGTAACCTTCACCATAAACCGGTAAAGCGATATTAGTAGGCTATCAATTCTATTAATGCGTGAGCATCACACTAAAGGGTCTTGATATTGAAGTGATACAAGGAAAAGACATTGAACAATATAAATGGTTTAATCCATGTTAACGCAAAATATACTCTGTACTACCTCACTTTTTTTCTTTTAATTATTAAGTTTAGTTTAGGATAAGAAAATTATGAAGTAAATTAAATGGTGAAATAAGCCCTCAATTAAAGTTTCTCTCCCTAAAAGCCCCTAAGGATTCTCCACTATTTTTCCCTTTTAAAATTACTAAGGAGTACTACTAGAATAAAACATAAAAATATGGTATAATAACAATTATGTATAAGCATTTCACAAAACATAAAACTTGGGGTGACACTTTTCAGCAAGACCCAATAGCACGACACGAACCCGTGTGATATTTTTGGGTTTGAGTCTAGGTCTATCGGGTTTGGATCGTTATCGTGTCAATCTGAAAGACATGATGAAATTTGGTCCATATTGGGCCAACAAGATATAACACGATAATGACCGGATAGTTTTATTTTCTTTATTATAAAAAATATATTAGTGCCAAACACTTCCATGACTTCATTTAGGATAAGAAAATTTACAAATTGCGATACTGATAGAATTCTAATAATAGTGTTTTTCAATATTTTTTAATTTATGATATTTGTTTAGAAATATTATAGTTGATTGATTAATTGGATAAAAATTACTAAAAGAAGTGTTTAAAGACATGCGGTCTAGGTCTACCCACCTAGAAGGGTAAACTTCATTAGGAAATATAGAACCATTTTGTGTAATGATTGTTTCGTATGGTCAATACATTGTAACGATAATTTTTATATGTGTTTGTTTGGTTATTAGGTTATTAATATTTTAGGTTCGGGTTGTTGTTTTCATCCCAATAAGTTAATAGGGCGAACCAACACCATCTATCACCCTACATAAAACTACAACTAGAAGAAAAAAAAATTAGGCCAAGGTGATGTAGTATGTCACTTTTTTTTTTTTTTTTTTTTTTTTTTTTTTTGAAAGGGAAATTATATTAGATTAGCTGGATACGGCTATTATTGATTGAGTTACAAAAGACGGTGGCCACAACTAGACTGAACAATCAACAGGACTAGACTTAGCGTATTGTGTAATAGAATAAGCTAAAAGATTTTCAGTACGGGGGATCCTAAAAACTTCCTATCATTATTCTAAGAGAGGAGCTCCTTGATGACATGCAATAGGAGAAGAGAGACTATGGAGCAGTCAGCTTCGCCCATAGAAGCAACAGCGGCCGTGCTCGAGTCGCTCCGCAAGAGAAACCCCACCAAAATAAGATATTGGACATGAATCAAAGCTTCAAGAACAACAAGAAACTCAACATACTCAGGACCTGAAATTCTTAAAATCTTTAAGGGAGTGGGCAGACAAGGGAACAATAATAGAAGCGTCAATTTAGCTCTCGCGTAAATTGAACGGTTATGTTAGTACCAAATCCTATTCGCAATTGTAGCAAAGAACTCCACAAAAGATGATGATGCGGATATGAAGATATCCTGTACCAAAGTTCAGTAGAGAGTTTCTGAAATTACGAAAGAAATTCAAAAATTCCTGCAGGATGCCAGACATGTACCACGTTCGGACACATAAAAACTAGATAAACTGAGTTATGGTCCGAAAGCTCCCAAAATGGGCAGACCATCGAGTGAGGTAGGTGGCAAAGATCATGGTACTCATTCGTACGCAAAGACAAAGAACAACAGTGCCATAAGAAGTGAAGTATCGAGCTCGGGAGTTGTAGCTTCCAAATTTTCTTCAATCCAGGTTCGAGGAACTGTTAGAGGTCGGGAAGGCAGGCTGATCGAGGAAAGAATTAGGGTCCGCCATAATCCGCTGATAAGCCGACTAAATTGTGATTTTTCTAAAGAAAACAGAGTGCCAAACCCATCTATCGGGACTATTCAGATTCCACAACGGTAAAGATAAAATGAGATTTTCTTCAGAAGCAGAGAAAGAGGACCTGATCAACACTGAATTCTAATTTTGCGTCTCTTGGTCAATAAGGACCTCTACCAACGAATTAGGAGGAAGATTGGTCGGGGTACTATGAACTTGAAAATCCGGAGCATTGGGCAACCACGGGTCAGACCAGATGTGTGTTTGAGATCCCGAACAAATAAGTCAATGGAAACCAACTTTAATAACTCTTTCGCCCATCTAAAAAACTTCTCTAGGAGAAAGAGGGCCGATAACCAGCTCGGCTTCTAGAAAAGAAGAATTACGATGGTAGTTTGATTGCAAGATGCGCACCAACAAAGAAGAAGGGTAGACAAGCAACCGCGAAGCTTGTTTACTCAGCATCCCCATTAAAGGCTTTAAGATTTCGAAAACCAAGTCTGCCACTAGATTCAAATATTGCCAAGAGGTCCACTAAATCTTTTTGAATAAGAATTATCACCCCACCAAAAGGATCAGCACATGATTCCCATTCATCAACAATATATCGGGGATGCGAAAATATGACATAGAATAGAATGGTATAGTTTGAATAACCGACTTGATGGGAATTTTCTTTTCCGGCCTTACTTAGCTACTTTGCTTTCCAATCAAAAACACGCTTCAACATTTATCCTTTATACTAGAAAAAAGATCATTTTTGTTGCACCCGACCACAGAGGGAAGGGCCATATGAGACGACACTATCGAAATGTCAAAGATGGCAGAGATAGCGTCAATATCAGCCTGAGGTGTGTTTGGGCTGACGATAAGCCCAGACTTATAATAATTTATATGCTACCCCGAAATACGCTCATACAGATTAACAGAAAATGAAAGAGTCATCTGCAAAAAACAGATGAGAGATTGTCGGGGCTGATGTAAAAACCTTGATCCCGTGAATACGACGATAGATTTGCAAATCTTACAAGTTACAGGAAGAACTTTGGCGCAGATAACAAACAAATAAGGAGATAAGGGATCTTCCTGAACGATGCCTCTTTTCATTTTAAGCGAGCCAAAATTCATACCATTAAGTAAGAAACTAAAATCTATAGTAGAGATGCAAGTACGAATCAAATTACAAAACTCCACTGGAAAACCCATAGCAATCAACACATCATAGATAAAAGACCACTCCACCATATTGAAAGCTTTCCTCATGTCTAATCTAAGAGACATAAGCCCGACCAGCCCCGAACATTTGTGTTTCATATGATGATGCATCTCGTAGGCAACAAGCACATTATAAGTTATGAGCCTCTCCGAGATAAAATCCGGTTTGGACTCGGAAATAACACGAGGTAAGCAAGGTTTTATAGTATTAGCTAGAACTTTAGAAAGAAGTTTGGATTTGTATACTGAAAGCAAGACCTTTTATATACAATGTTTCAAATTATTCACTATTGATCTCCTATCTGATTATGTTTACACTAATTACTATATATGTCCCTATGTATCTCTCTATAAGTAGACCATATGGTGTGTTGTAGATCATAAAAGATCATATGATTGGTTAAACTTAATGAGATATAAAATATATATCACAACTGAGACAACTTGAGGACGAATTGTTGGTATAGGTTGCAGTATCAAGTAAGAATAGTTTATCTTGACTATTTACTTATCTTGGTACGCCTTTATGTATTGATAGGATCACGGTGAGATAAGTTCTTCTGTCTGACCTTAGTGACGAACAAGAGATCGCGGTGACTTATTGTAATCTAAACCCTAAATAAGATTACAGTTATGTGTGCATGTTTGTGTGTCACTTTGATTTACTATGGGTGAGAGTTAAGTGCTAACTCTTTATACTCTGTATCTTGAGTGACAGCAGCTTGCATATGATAACTGGTAATTTGGGTCTAGGTAATCTTATCCGTTTAGGATGATGATATCCCCTTAAGGAGCTCAAAAGGTTTATTGTACTAAACCCTGCAGGTTGATTAAGTTCAGGTACAATAATGAAGTTGGATGGTACTACTTAAGAAATTAATAAGCAATTAATTAATTTAAGTTGTCAGAGGCTTTAATTAATTAATGGATATTCGATATCTTAAATACGGGGATTAATTAAGTCTAATTGAAGCCCCGACTCAAATTGGGAATAAAAAGATAAGTCAGTATTAATTCTTTAGTGGAATGAATTAATATTTATGAATTAATTATGCTTTGGGCTAAACATAGACGAATTAATTCATAGTTAGGCCCATCTTTATTTCTTGTATTTGATCTCAGGACTGGCCCATCAGGCTCCTAGCCTAGTAGGGAATTAAACTACCAGGCCAGACCCACACTCAGTTATTATGTATTAAATACATAACTCTCAGTCCGTGAAATATAACAGACGCATGTAAAAATCACAGAGCAGAAAAAAGAGAGTGAGAGGGCGGCGGCAGCAGTGTTGGTTCCCACACTTGGGATTTCTCAAAGCTCATCTTCCATCCGGCATTGAGGATCGAGCATGGATATAGTCTAGAAGGTCAATCCTGGAGTCTAACATCGAATCATTGTGCACACATTTTTCAGGTCAACTCTAAAACACCTATGTGTTGTATTTAAATTAATAGGTGCATGTTTAGGATTAATCAACGTGTATATTGAATTTTGACAACCAAGAAGGTCCTAGGGAAATTCGGTAATTCCTACAATTGGTATCAGAGCCTGGATCAGTTTTCTTGGCTCTGTCAGATATAATTCATTTATTGATTATATGTGCGTTTATTTTATTGTCGTTCTTCATGGCTCGTTTTTTATTGGTACGTCATGTTTGTTGACGCTGTGATTATAATTCAGCACGAGAAAATCCGTGGTTAGAATAGGTTCCTTTTTGCTTGTATTTTTGTTGAAAAATCTGTAAAAGTTGAAGAACGAAGACGAAGAACACGAAAAATGCGAAAAATCCCGCAGCAGAAGCCGGGGCCTGGCAGAAGAGGCAGTCGGTGCCCGGTAGCAGCAGCAGGCAACGCCCGGCGTCCGGCAGCAGCAGGCGCCCGGCGACAGCAGCAGCCAGCGCCCGTCGCCCGGCAGTAGTAGTCAGCGCCCGGCAGCAGCAGCGGTGGCGGCTAGGGTTTTGCACGGGCCCGGGCACGTGCGAGGCGCTAGGCTTCAACCCAGCAGGTCCCGGCGGCTCGACAACCCATCGGCCCACGCAACTCGTCTTCAGCCCGATGTTCCATTTTAGCTCGGTCTGTACCCGAGTACGCGAGGCCCGACATGAAGGTCCAAAAGCTTGAAGACCTGTATTTTCTAAATTATATAATAATTTAGGATTTATTTTTTCTGTTGAGCCACGAAGAATGAATTTTATTTATTTTTTATCGTTTCTTTTCGCTCAAGGATGTTTAATATTTATTATTATGTCAAATATGTCTACGTGATTTATAAATTGTGCTTAGACTATCATGCTAGGAACATCACGTATTATTAGCATATTTAAATTCTCCGAGCATGCTTTACTTGTTGACTTTATATTTATGCTTATGATTATGTGTTGTTCCATGGACAACCCTTTTGGAGTAAAAAACTAAGCAAAACCCGACTTTTTTTTTAATATTTCCTTTCAAATAGTCAAAGACCTCCACAACCGGTCTTAATGCAAAGTGAATAATAATATTAGTAAACGTCCACACGCGTGACTTGCTAATATTTATTATTCATAAGTTTACCAGCTGAGACTTCTAAATAAATCTTTTAATTCTAAAAGAAAAGGTGGGAGTTACACGCGTAAACGTCCACATGCGTGGCTTACACGTATAATTTTCACAAGTTTTCTAGAAAAATAAAATTAAATGGGATAACAAAGGTTAAATAAGTTGGAAGCGACATGGTCCGCGTAAGTGTGTCAAATCCAAGAATTTATTTACAAGGGTTAGGTTGTGGTCATTGTTTAGATATTATTTTAATTACCACTCCCCGAGGAGCCCCTTCTTAATAATAATATGGTCTAGTTTAAAGGTCCAATTATTAATTTCATTTGTCCAAATGATAGATTGACATGGATTGAAATTAAATAACTAGGTGTTTTAGTCTGGCCGAGGGATTTACATATAAACGTCCACCCGCGTGGCTTATATGTAGAATCTTTTGGGCTATTGGAGGATTCTATCAATATTGTTTTATTGAAAGGTTGCAATATTGTTGTTTCAAATTATATGTGATTGTGTTCTTACATGTTTATTGTTCATATATTTTCAGATATGTCTTTTTCATCTGTCATCAATATTTTTGCACAACACCCTTGAACTGGTCCTAACTATAAAGAATGAAAACGTAATCTGGAGTATATTCTTATCTTTGAGGAACACTATTTTGTGTTATTTACTCCTCGTCCGGATCCCCTTACTGATCAGTCCACTGATGAGGAGCGGGAAAGGCATGATAGGTGGCATAAGTCTAATAATGTGGCTAAAAGCTACATGTTGAACCTTCAAGAGGTGTATGGGGAGATGGACAGAGCTGCTCGGTTTGACTTAATGAGGCAAATCATGGAAAGTCGCATGACCGAGGGTAGCTCAGTGCAAAATCATGTCATGCACATGATTAACCTCATGGACAAGCTTGACTTGATAGGAGGAGGTATCGATGGCAAGGCCAAGGTCAATATCATTCTCAACATACTTCCCAAATCCTTTGAGAACTTCTGTCTCAATGTTGTTATGGCCAAGAAAGACTACACTCTTAATGAGTTACTCAATGACCGAGTTACAGCAGAAGGGGTTATGGGGGTGCATAGGCTTTGGTCACTGCCAATGGGCCCACTGTTCCACCGAAAGGTGGAAACAAGAAAAAGAGGCAAAAAGGCAAAAAGGTCAAGGCAAATAGTGGGAGTAAAGTAGCGGACCCTAGTGGTGGAGTAAAGAAGCCTAAGGGAAAATGCTTCAAGTGCGGTAAGACTGGGCATTGGAAGAAAGATTGTCCGGTGCTAAAGGCAAAGGACCAAGGTACACCATTAGCTTTAGTAACTGAAACATGTTTGGCCTCTATTTCTACTCATTCCTTGGTAGTCGATACGAGTGCGACTAATCATGTTTGTTACACCTTGCAGGGCTTTCAGCCGACAAGGTAGCTTAAGGATGGCAAGATCACTATCTCCATGGGCAATGCAGCAAGGGTCGCAGCAGTGGCAGTTGAAGATTTTTCTTTATGTTTTAATAACACAGTTTTAGTTTTAAGAGATGTTTTGTTTGTGCCAGATTTTCGGCGGAACTTGATTTCAGTTTTGAAACTTTATTGTGATGGATATTCAGTTGTTTTTTTGTAGTAATGTTTCTATCATGAGAAATAACATAGTTATCTACACTGATGTTTTGAGCAATTCTCTTTATACTATAATCTGTCTACATATTACCCAAAACTTAGTTGCATCTACTTCATCAAACCTAAAAATTAGAAAGTTATCTTTTCAATAGGATCAAACACATCTTTGGTACCTAAGATTAGGTCACATCAGTCTAAACAGGATCCAAAGACTAGTATCTGATGAGGTGTTGGATTCATTCCAACCAGTTCAGACTCGAATCTGCGAATCTTGTACAGAAGGAAAAATGTCGACAAGTCCTTTTAAGGCAAAGGGGAGTAGGGCCAATGAGGTGTTAGAGCTAATCCATTCTGACTTGTGTGGATCGATGTCCACTGAAGCTCGTGGAGGGTATGAATATTTCGTCACTTTCATTGACGATTACTCAAGATACGGATACGTTTATCTACTTTGACGCAAGTCTGAATGCTTTGAGAATTTCAAGGAATTTCAGGCAGAAGTGGAGAAGAAGTTAGGGAAAAGTATCAAGTCATTGCGGTCTGATCGTGGTGGCGAATACCTCAGCAACTAGTTCCAACAGTACTTGTCAGAGGTTGGGATTACGTCTCAATTGACTACACCGAGTACTCCTCAACAGAATGGTGTAGGAGAGAGAAGAAATCAAACTCTACTTGAGATGCAGATCAATGATGAGTTATGCATCTTTGCCCATTTCGTTCTGGGGATATGCCTTAGAAACAACCTCTTATGTGTTAAACCTTGTACCATCCAAGTCGGTGCCCAAGACCCCTGTCGAGCTACAGTTAGGGCGCAAGCCTAGCTTGAACCATATAAAGATTTGGGGTAGTCCAGCACACATGCTGAACAAGGACGCTGACAAGTTGGAATCTAGGTCAGAGGTGAGATTGTTTATAGGGTATCCAAAGGGAATGAAGGGTGGTTATTTCTATAGTCCTAAGGATCAGAAGGTCGTTATTAGCACTAACGCCTGATTCCTAAAAGAGGACTATATGATTAATCACAAGTCCAGAATAGACATTGCCCTTTAAGAACTCGAAGGGAATGTCAATACGATTCCATTTCCACAGCCACAAGTGCAAGATGCAATAATACCAAGTACTGCACAACCTGTTGACATAATGCCTACACAGCCTCGACGTAGTGGGAGGGTTGTTCGTCAACCTGATCGATACATGTTTGTGGGAGAATCTTCGGAATTGATCCCAGGAGACGGACATGCTGATCTAGATCTCTGGACATATGCCGAGGTAGTAAGTGACGTAGATGCGAAAGAATGGCATCTCGCTATGGATTCTGAATTTGAATCCATAACTGCTATGGATGTATATGAGAAGGATGTATTGCCAGATGGTTGTAAAGCTATAGGCAATAAGTGGGTATACAAGAGAAAGAGAAGATGGGATGGAGAGGTCACGACCTATAAGGCTAGGCTAGTGGCGAAAGGGTATACCCAGATCGAGGGTAAAGACTACGATGAAACCTTTTCGCCGGTGGCAATGCTCAAATCCATTCGGATCCTTCTCGCCATAACAGCTCACTTAAACCTTGAGGTTTGGCAAATGGATGTCAAAATCGCTTTCTTAAACAGTTACCTTGAAGAAGGTATGGACATCTATATGCAGCAACTAAAGGGTTATGTGTGGGAAGACGAAGAGCATCTAGTGTGGAAGCTCAAGAAGTCCATTTATGGACTCAAGCAAGCTTCCAGGTCATGGAACTTACGTTTTGACGATGTAATTAAATCGTATGGATTTGCTCAAAGTGAAAACGAAAGTTGTGTGTATCGCTTAGATGTCAACGAAGATAAAGTATTTCTTGTACTTTATGTAGATGATATTCTCCTAGTTGACAATAACGTGGAGGTAATATCAGACATACAGATATGGTTATTCGAACAATTTCAAATGAAGGACTTGGGAGAGGCAGCTTACATTCTTGGGATCAAAGTTATACGAGATCGCAAGAAGAAGATGTTGAGCTTATCCCAAGCGGCCTATATTGATATTGTGATCACTCGTTTTAGCATGCAAACCGCCAAGAAAGGATTGCTACCTTTCAGACATGGCATTCCACTTTCTAAGGAGATGTGTCCTAAGTCACCTAAGGAGAAAGAGGAAATGAGACAGGTACCCTATGTTTCCACAGTAGGTAGTCTTATGTATGCCATGTTATGCATGAGACCCGATATCTGCTATGTAGTTGGCATAGTAGTAAGATATCAGTCTAACCCTGGACAGGTATATTGGACTACGGTAAAACATGTACTCAAGTACCTCAAGAGGACTAGAGATTACAGGCTAGTTTACCAGGTAGACAGTCTAAATCCCTTAGGTTATACGGATTCAGATTTCTAGGCTGATCGGGATGAGAAAAGATCTAACTCGGGATATGTGTTTACCTTGGGAGGAGGAGCCGTTTCATGAAAGAGTGCAAAGTAGAGATGTACTGCGGACTCCACTATGGAAGCCGAATATGTGGCTGCTTCAGAGGCTGCTACGGAGGCAGTATGGCTCCGGAACTACCTCTTGGATTTAGGCGTGGTACCTAGTTTGCCTAAGAGTATCACAATCTATTGTGATAACTCAGGTGCAGTGGCAAACTCCAAGGAACCTAGGACCCACAAGGCGACTAAACACATAGAGAGAAAGTACCACAGAGTACGAGAAATCGTAAAACGTGGAGATGTGCGGATAGAGAAGATTTGTACAACAGAAAATTTGGTTGATCCATTCACGAAGAGCTTACTGTAGAAAGTCTACGACAAGCATGTTCAAGGAGTGGGGCTGCGATTGATCCCACCCACTTAGTAAAATTTCAGTATAAATGGGAGAATATAATAGCTAGATAGTTAGACACCTGGTATACTAAAAGTTTGCTTTAGTATAAGTGGGAGATTGTTGGATTTGTATACTGAAAGCAAGACCTTTTATATACAATGTTTCCAGTTATTCATCATTCATCTCCTATCTGATTCTGTTTACACTAATCACTATATGTCCCTATATCTCTCTCTATAAGATCATATTGTGTGTTTTATATCATAGAAGATCATATGATTGGTTAAACTTAATGAGATATAAAATATATATCACAGCTGAGATAACTTGAGGACGAGTTGTTGGAATAGGCTGCATTATCAAGTAGGAATAATTTATCTTGACTATTTACTTATACTGGTACGACTTTATGTATTGATGGGATCACGGTGAGATAAGTTTTTTCTGCCTGACCTTAGTGAAGAACAAGAGATCTCGGTGACTTATTGTAATCTAAACACTAAATAAGATTACAGTTACGTGTGCATGTCTGTATGTCACTTTGATTTACTATGGGTGAGAGTTAAGTGCTAACTCTTTACACTCTGTATCTTGAGTGACAGTAGCGTGCATGATAACTGGTAATTTGTTTTTTAGGTAACCGTATCTGTTTAGGATGATGATATTCACTTGAGGAGCTCAACATGTTTATTGTACTAAACCCTGTAGGTTGATTAAGTTCAGGTACAATAATGAAGTTCGGTGGTATTACTTAAGGAATTAATAAGCAATTAATTAATTTAAGTTGTCAAAGGCTTTAATTAATTAATGGATATTTGATATCTTAAATACAGGGATTAGTTAAGTCTAGTTCAAGCCCCGACTCAATTCGGGAATAAAGGGGTAAGTCAGTATTAATTCTTTAGGGAAATTAATTAATATTTATGAATTACTTATGTTCTGGGCTAAACATAGAAGAATTAATTCATAGTTAGGGCCATCTTTATTTCTTATATTTGATCCCTGGACTGGCCCATCAGGCTCCTAGCCTAGTAGAGAATTAAACTACCAGGTCAGGCCCACACTCAGTTATTATGTATTAAATATATAACTCTCAGTCTGTGAAATATAACAGACACACGTAAAATCACAGAGCAGAAAAGAGAAAGTGAGAGGGCATCGGCGGCATTGTTGGTTCCCAGACTTGGGATTCTCAAAGCTCGTCATCCATCCAGCGTTGAGGATCGAGCAGGGATACAGTCCAGAAAGTCAATCCTAGAGTCTAACATCGAATCGTTGTGCATACGATTCTCAGGTCAACTCTAAAACACCTATATGTTGTATTTAAATTAATAGATGCATGTTTAGGATTAATCAATGTGTATATTGAATTATGACAACCAAGAAGGTCTTATGGAAATTCGGTAATTCCTACACCGGTGCAGGGGACTTAAATAGATGCATCTCCTTCAGTGCCCTCACAACCTCATCCCTAGAAAAAGGCTTCAAAAAAGCCAACTTCATGTCTTGTGTGAGTCTCAATCTAAACGGGTGAAGGGCATACCGGATGTCGGATGAGTCAGAGTAGGAAGAGGTGAATATGTCGCCAAAGTAAGGTAGAATAATGTGTTGAAGATTTTTTTTTTCATAGAAAAGCTCACCAAGTCCATTCTTTAAGGCTGAGATATGTTTAATATCACGACGGGCCGAAGCATGAGCATGAAAGAACCCCGTACTCCTATCACCTTCGCGAAGCCAATGTTATTTCGCGCTTTGTTTCCAAGCAATGTTTTCTTGATCTAGGAGCAGATTTAAATGTGTTTGTAGGGTGACATTTTCCTGTATGATTTCAAGAGTGATATGCCCATTTTTCAAGGAAGTAAATTTATTCTTCGATATCTTTCTTCAGCTCCGAATGAATTCAGACCCCCTTAATGAAGTAGACTGGTAGAGCATTGCTTTAGTTTTGCCCGCCTCGACTTGGTGCTACGAGCCTGTGTATTCACAATTTTGTCCCCTCGAGTTGGTGCTAAGATCCTGTGACTTAAAACGGATTCGCTCCATCAACTTATTGCTACAAGCCTATGTAGTCGCAGTTTCATCCCCTCTGCTTGGTGCTATGGGTTTGTGTAGTCACAAATTCCTTAAAATAGATTTGGCCCCAGGGATACAACCGCTTAAACAAAAGTAATAGTTCTCGATATTGTATCACCCCCTCAACTTGGTGCTACGAGCTTCTGTAGTCATAGTTTTCTATAAACAAATTCTACGAGCATGTGTAGTCACAGTTAAACAAAAGTAGTAGTGCTTGATATTGTATCGCCCTTCAACTTGGTGCTACGAGCATGTGTAGTCACAGTTTTCTTAAAACAGATTCTATGAGCCCCTGTAGCCACGGTTTTTTTAAAATAGATTCGTCTCTACGAGCCTGTGTAGTCACAATTTCCTTAAAATAGATTCGATCCTCCAGGAACACATGCTTAAACAGAAGTAGCAATGCTCAATATTGTATCGCCCTCTCGACTTAGTGGTACGAGCATATGTAGTCATAGTTTCCTTAAAATCGATTCTACGAGCGTGCGTAGTCACAGTTAAACAGAAGTAGTAGTGCTCGATATTGTGTGGCCCCCTAGACTTAGTGCTACGAGCCTGTATAGTCACAAATTTCTTAAAACACATACTACAAGCCTGTGTGGTCACAGTTTCCTAAAAATGGATTCGCCCCTACGAGCCTATGTAGTCACATTTTCCTTAAAACGGACTCGCCCCCTATGAAGTTTCTTTAAGACATATTCGCCCCCAATCCTTAAAATAGATTTGCCCCAAGGATACAATGGCTTAAACAAAAGTAGTAGCTCAAAGTAACCCCCGCCCACCACCTACCTCCCCCCCCCCCCCTCCCCCCCCAAGGATACAACCTAAACAGAAGCAGTAGTGCTCAATATTGTATCGCCCCAGGAGATGGAAACAAACCTGAGCAGAAAAATCCCTTTGCTATTTATTCATAATCTCTTAGAAGGCAAAACATATATATACTCGCAATTTTTTCTCCACATTTCCAATGTGGGGACAAATTTATCACTCTTACTTCTCATACTTTTCCACTTCAATTATACATCCACCCAAACTTCCACTTGAAAAAGTAATATACTGTCTCGAACCTCTTACGGATGATACCGTCTAGAGATTCCACGTTCCATTACCGAGTCACACTCAGAAATTTGTCCAAAACAAATTGCGCAAAACTGGGCATTATCCAACGAGAAGTGAATTAAAAGTTTCAATATGTTATGGATCCTGCTACTATAAGTTCCAGAAAATGGAAGTTTGAGTGAATTTATTTTCTCATATTCATCATTGTGTCTAATTCAAAGCTTGCCATATATCCAGATGCAATATAAGGGAATTCTGCTGAAGAATGAATTTGGATACTTTAGAGTACACTACAAGAAAACTGTCAAATTCCAACGGAAAAAATTCCAACGGCATAAAAACTGTTGGAATTTTGAAAAATTCCAACCGCAAATGAGTCGTTGGATTTTTTTCAAAATTCCAACAGCAAAAGTCCGTTGGAATAGCTGTTGAAAATTAATTCCAACGACGGAAGTCGTTGGAATAACTGTTGGAAAAAAAATTCCAACGGTAAAAGGCTCCGTTGGAATTTAATTGTTGGAACAAAAAAATTCCAACAGCCACTTTTCCAACGGTATAAAAACCGTTGGAATTGAAATTCCAACAAAAATTTACCATATTCCAAAGGTGTTTTGTAAATTACCATTGGAATTTTAATTCCAACGGCAATTCCAACGATTTTTATGCCGTTGGAAAAGTGTTTGTTGGAATTTTTTTGTTCCAACAATTAAATTCCAAGGGAAAAATGATTCCGACGGTAATTCCAACGGATCCTTTTACTGTTGGAATTTTTTTTCCAACAGCTATTCCAACGGCTTTTGCCGTTGGAATTTTTTTCCAACAGTTATTCCAACGGACTTTTGCTGTTGGAATTTTTTTCAAAATTCCAATGGCTCATTTGCCGTTTGAATTACCGTTGGAATTTTTAAAAATTCCAACAGTTTTTATGCCGTTGGAATTTGGCAGTTTTTTTGTAGTGGTACTTCATAATGTGTCTCGAAGAAGAGTAAGTTTAGTGTGTGGCAGTCATACGGATTTCATTCTATATGCGCAATTTCATTTATCCAACCAAGGAAAAGAAGGTGGAGCCCCACTTACCCAGTTTCTGTCTTAGAAAGAAAGAGTGACATTGTTCATCTGGGTCCACTTCAAAATGAATATGCATGCATAGTGGGATCAATTTGGGGGGCTTAAAGGGGTTGTCGAGGAGAGGAGAGGACAGGAAGCAGAGGAATAGTAGGTAGCATAAAGTTGTAATCAGATGGCTATCCTTCAACTCAAAGACTACAGCTGTACAAAAGGCAAAATGTACCTATCTCAGTATCTTTTAAGCTAAAGGTTTTGTTTGACAAGCAGGAGTATGAAATCTTGACAGTGGGCCCAACTGATACATCAGGAAATTCATATTCATCAAGAATTAATCCTTTTGCCATGTCTATGCTTCAATATCATATAAAGGGCTTCCTTTATATGATGCCAAAAACACAAGCTGTAGGAGCTATGCCTAATGGAAGGCCTCAAACAATTCCTTCCATTTTGTAATTCATCTCAATTTAGAAACGAATAACTCAAAATATCAGTGTGTACGTAGTACTTCAATTTTCTCATGTCCAATATATTCTATTCTTAATAACTTTACTAGCATCCTACACTTTGAAAATATTTCAAAATTATTAAATTATAAATGCAAATAAAATGATGGTTTATATACTGCAAAATCAACTCAAATAATCAATATCAAAACTAATGTTATGAAATACAAAAATAACATCATCTTTTGCCTCCTAATTTTTCAGGTCGAAATTTTTTAACTATAATTTTAAAAGTTACGGGTATTTCTATAATATACCTGATGTATTAATACACCTACATTTTTATCTGTTATAGTAATTTATTAGCAGGTAGCTTTTGTAGTATCTTTTGAACTTACGTAGGTCCCACTTTTTTCTTTTTTATATTTTCTTAAAATAGACAAACATAAGACAATCAAGTGGAAATAAAATATATAAATTTCACTATTTTACCCTTAATATCCTATTTAGCTACATCCCCAAAATCCAATCAACTTCAACTCGTTTTTCCTGGACAAGCACTATAAAAAATTATGTTTGAGAAATCTCTTCATAATATTTAACAAAATAAATTAAAATTAGAAAAAATCATTCGTATACTTCAAATTGAAATCCACCAATCATCATTTTGCAAACAAGTTTGATGAATTTATGTATTTGCAGTATATGAGAATTGAAACAAGTTTGAAAGTAACACTTTGCAAACAAAAAAGTTAAACTTTTGATGAATTCAGAATTCAATTTTTTTTCGATTTGTATCACAAAATTTATGTCCATCAATGCAAAATAAAGAATTTTTGCAGCCTAATTTCCTACATTGGAGGTTTTTTTTTTATTTTCAATAAGAAATATTTTGTCATCTCGTTCTTATGACTTAAACAATTTGCAAACGTGAGAAAATATAATATTTGTTCGAACAAAATTTAAAAATCATGGAGGGGTGACTACAGAGAGGAGAAGAAAAGCTAGAGGGTGATTAGGGATTAAGAGACTGTGAATAAAGAAATGAGCACGATAGAAAATATTTATGATTTTTTTTATTACTTAATTTGAAATAGTGACTATAAATAGTAGAAGGGTGGTCGCATTTAGAATTACCCTATATTAAAAAAGACTAGTTGAATGGGTACGAGATGGCCCAAACAAATTTGATATTTCGGAGATATAATTTTATAGTTTTAAAAGATTTAAATCCACCAATTACTTCTATTATTCAGTTCTTCCACCACTGCAAAGTTCAGATCTCAATTAAAATGCTCCAAAGTAGCATACTTAAATACTTTTTATATACATAATTAATTAAATATTATTAGGTAAAATATATATACATATATTCTAAAATGGTTGGAAACGGCATATCAGAATGTTTTGTACCAAAATATCTTATTTTAACGACAGGTCCGGCATAACATCCAGAACAAGATTGATAACCTTTCTTAAGAACATAAAGTATATCTAAAAAATAAAATGTAAAAATAATTGAAGTTTATCTAAATTATCATAAGAATACGTTAGGAAATAAAGTTTAAAATTTTTACATTAGAATTTACAAAATTGTTATAGAATCTGACAATTATATTTAAGAGTTAAAGAGTATTTAGTAACTCCGTGATGACAAAGTAAAATATAATCTACTTTTTTTATTAAAAAATATATGTAAAAAATTAGTTAATCCGTAAACTAGATTTAATTCAAACTAACTAAAATTACAAAATAAAAAATATTTTTCAAGTAAATATAAAGTACGTAATAAATATTTATAGTTCTGAAAGTAATTATTACCTTACTTATTAATTAAATGAACTAAAATACAAAATAAAAAATAATTTTCAAAGAATTATAAAGTACGGAGTAAATACTTTTAACCATAATACATTAGAAAATATTAAATGAATGAATATTTTTTATTAAATCCTATGACGATTTAATTAAATACTACCTCCTTCCCACCCAAATTTTCACACTTTCCTTATTGATACGTCCCACATTAATTTGCACACCCTTAAAAAAAAATTTCTTCTATAATCTCCACGCTCAAAATCTCCAACTCAATCTCCACCTTTGAAAAAGTCAATAAAAAAACAAAAAACTGTTTTTTTTCTTAATATATGTGCCTAGTCAAACGTGCAAACTCCCGTGGAACGGAGGGAGCATAAAATTAAGAAGTAAAATATGAAAAAATAATAATTAATAACAAAAAATTATTTGTCAAGTCATTGGAATCTAGATACATATTGAACATATAACTGCTTAATTGATTTAATGGTTAAGATTACATTAAGATGATCTAGGTAACATACATAGGTGTATTAATACGCCAGATGTATTATAGAAGAACCCAAAAGTTACACAAACTAAAGATAATATTGCGATTTGATGCAAAGAAAGCCAAGAAACTTTGAGTCGTCAAAGAAGAAGGCAAATGGGAAAGGCAAGGTTGTAGAAGATAAAGATTCCAAGAAGTGTTTCTGGTGTAAGAAGCCTGGTCACTTTAAGAAAGACTGCATAGAATGGAAGAAGAGGATGGCATAGAAGAACAATAAGGCATCAAGTTCTGCAGAAGCCAAGGAGGAAGATCCTCAGATCTTAAATGTATCAGAAGCTAAGGGAGAAGGTAGCTGGATCTTGGACTCAGGATGCAGCTTCCATATGAGCCCAAACATCCATCGGTTTTATGATTTTAAAGAACTCCAAACAGGCACTGTTATGCTAGGAAATGATCACATGTGTCCTGTAAGAGGAATATGATCCATTAGGTTGAAAATTCATGATGGATCTGAGAAGGTGCTCAAGAATGTGAAGTGTATGTGTGTGTCTTCAACAATCACATGGATTAAGCTGGAAAGTTAAGAGAAGCTGAGCAAGACAGAAGCACAAAGATAAGCAGTTCAGGAAAACAGTTTTTAAAGCTGGAAACACTGTTTTATTGATAAGACAACGATTTTAACTAACTTAACCGTCAAAACCGTTGTCTATGAAGAGGATAACCGTTGTCTTTGCTGTGTTGTCTTTTAACCGTTGAAGCAAGTTGGTTTTGACTTGTGATTACGTGGAGGCTGTGATTTTAACTTTCATTTTCTTGTTAGCCAAGTACAGCAAGTGGGAAATACAGTTATAACTTGCAGTTTAGCACTTGGTTAGGATTTATTCTCTCTCTACAAAGTAGTTACTAAGATTAGAGCTAAATATTCTTATTTCATGCTCTTGGAACTCTATTGTAATTTGTAATCTGAGATCTCATTTAGTGAAAATCCTTCTCTCCTTGATCCATGGATGTAGGCATTTGCCGAACCACGTTAATTCTTGTGTGTTCAAGCCTTAATTTCTCAATAGTGTGTGCATTGTATCTGTTGCACTCAAGGTGGTTGTTGTATTGTTTGTTAGAGTTGATAGGGTTCTTTCTTGGTTTTCTTTGCATCAAATCGCAACAGATAATATAAGCATTTTGTGCCAATTAACATATGAATCGACATAATATGAGGTATTGAGCCAATGTTGACATAAACAATATTAAAGCAGTATCACGTGTAGCGATTTTGTTGGGTTCGTTATAGCATACTCGTATGGGCGTAGCGGAATCTAAAATTAACACGCTCATAAACTGAGCTGTTGGTTTTGATTTTTGTTTTGGTTTTTTTTTTTTTGTTTTTTAGGAAAGAAATATTTTAGTTGGTTACATCTTGAATTGCCGGTCTTTCTTCAATAGTCACTTAATCATGACCGTTCATCTCAAACGGTCACTTAATCTTGGTCGTATGTGTTAATTTTAATTTTTTTTGGGTTTATGATTTGGGGATAGGTCGAATCTACACCGAAGCTTAATTTATCCAATTATTGTTCCAATTTCGAACGAAACCATGTCAATAATTTTGAACTGTTAACTGGTGTTGGTTTACGATTTTCGGAACCATTTAGCACATCTAGATACATTTGACCTATTATGCATACATAATATCAGTATCTTAGTATCAGCACTTTACAAGTATCAGCTCGAAACTATGAAAGTCCAAGTAAGGCAGGTGATTTGATTTTGATTGATTGTGGGAGTCCAATTAAGGTATGTATGTTAAATTGCAGAATGAATAGCTAGTCTAAATGCACTAAATCCCGTAAAAGGACAACATTTTTCTTACTTGGTACAATCGAGAAAATTGTAATTATGGTAAAGAGGTTGCAATTTTATGAATATGCCAATTAAAATTTTCAATTAGGTTACATAATTAATATTTGTAATTTCAACACAATATCTGATGCGCTCCTCACGTGCCAATTAATATGATGTTGCTTCTACTTGTACACATATGTGAGGATGACATGGATATTTTAATGAAAATTTAATCGCTGCACAGCCTAGTTATCATGAAATTACAACCACCTTAGAGCATCTCTAGCCCAGCGCTCGCTGGGCGTGGAGATGCCACTATGCTTTAATTTGATGCCCCAGCGTTGCGCCCGTCTTCACGCTGTTGCAGTGTGATGTGAACAGTTCGCGTTCAAACGAACGCGACATTGTTCACACACGCTGCCCTTCCCCCTCCCCCCTCCCCCCTCTCTTTCTTTTTTTGTTTTTTTTTGTTTGTGTAACTGAATTATGTATTTGTGTTGATTTTGTAACTAATATTATGTATTTGTGTTAATTTTGTTGTATTATGTTAATTAATGTGTGTACCCATTATATTTTAAAACTAATATAAATTAGTTTTATTAAAATATAAAATTTATTCCGACTAAAATTGAATGTTAGTTATATTTTTTACATCCTCTAATTTATTTACTTAAGTTTATTTTAGCAAATTATGAAATAGTTAATTATTATAAAATAATATGTTAAGATATTCACAAAATTACAATATAAACATACACATAGATGTTAATAATCGAAGTACTAAATTACAAATTCAAAATACACCACCACTCACACATACTACAATTATCGAAATACTACTAATACAAATTTAATATGGACCATCAGGCCCCCAAATATCTCGAAGGTTTACACCGTAAGCATCGAACATATTGTCAGTAGGTGCTGGCTGTGATTGCATCTCTCGCTTTTGCATAATTTTTATCTGCTCTTTCCGAAAGAACTCACGGCGGGCGAAATCTGGGATGGTTTCTAGATCCATCATTAGGATCTTGTTTTCCTCTGTCCAAGTGTTGGTATCAGCTAATTGCTTATGTGCATCGGCCATTTGTCTACGTGTTGCAGCCTTTTGTTTTTCTGCCTCACGTTTTTCAATCAGAATTTCAACGCTTAAATCCCTTTTTAGATTATTTTGCATCATGAGATCACGAAGTTTTTCATTTTCGCTTCTGATCTCATTTAGTGCAGTGGAGACATCATCGTTTATTTTTCTCTTCAATTTTAATTTTTTCATATCTAATGGCCGCCCTGAACCTGAAGAAGAACCACCGCCAGCGTTATCGTCACTTAGATTAATTGAAAATGTAGGTACGTCTGGAGTAGGTGAGAGTGGTGAGTCTGGCATCTCATCAGATTGTGAGTGGTTAACTTCACGGCGAGGCTTTCGAGACACTGTTTCGAACTTTTCTATGTGTCTCATCAGTTCCCAGACATGCTCCATCCTGAACGTTCCCTTGTTTTTTAGATCGTTTTTTGTACAAAAACCTTGCTTGTTTAACCTATATAATAGATAATAACGACGAGTTAAAAAAAAAAAAGGAATAGCGATATACATTGAAAATTTAATCGAGCTAAGAGACTACTTACAATGTCGCTTTCATTTGCCCTGCTAGGGTGTAGCAGTTCTATTTGTTCGTAACTAGCTTTGAATTTGGCGATACTAGTCAGGATGGTACCAATGCGACAATCTACGGATCTTTGATTGCGAACTGGCCACCCCATTTCAACAGCCTTCGAGTTGTATAAGGTATGGACACGCCCCCAAAACATCTTTTGGGGTTGATATCTCCCTACTTCTGGATCCTCTGAGATTTGGATCTAACTCTCACACAGGAGGATATCTTCTGGGGCATTGTACTTGCCTTGGTTAGACATTTGTAAGTGAGAAGGAGAAAATTAGATATTTGAAGTGTAGATGTGTGTGAAAATATGTGATGAGGTGAATGATATTTATAGAGGAATGCATATGTTGAGGTAGGTGAGAAAGTTAGTGGGAAATGGTAGGTGGGATATTATTGCTGAGAAAGTTAGTGGGAGTGGTAGGTGAGAAACGGTAGGTGGGATATTATTGCTGAGAAAGTTAGTGGGAGTGGTAAGTGAGAAACGGTAGGTGGGATATTATTGCTGAGAAAGTTAGTGGGAGTTGTAGGTGAGAAACGGTAGGTGGGATATTATTGCTCAGAAAGTTAGTGGGAGTGGTAGGTGAGAAACGGTAGGTGGGATATTATTGCTGAGAAAATTAGTGGGAACGGTGAGTGATGACACGTGACTAGGGTAAATTACGGTTTGTTAGCTTACTTTACCTTGGTTGGAGAAATTATATTATAAAAAGAGGACCATCATAGGCTAGTTTTTGCAACCCTCTCATTTCTTTTTCAATCCCTACAAACAACACCACAAATATGAACCCAAATCATAGCGGCCTTCTTATTTATTTTCTTCATCAAGCTCATCCGATGATGAAATTGAAGAGCTCATAAATAGTTACGATTTAGATAACCAAATCATAGCCCAACAGATTTACAATAATAACCTCAGCATTGCCTCATATCTTACTTAGATTGATTCAACCTCTCACGGCGGATCGGTCCCTGGTCGTAGAACGGTTAATCGTGACCGTGAAACTGCAGCACGAAGGATATTCAACGACTACTTTGCTGAAAATCCCACTTACGATGAAGATCAATTTCGTAGGCATTTTCGAATGTCTCGGAACTTGTTTATTCGCATTGTAGATGTTGTCAAAGCCCACGATGAATATTTTCTACAGAGACGAGATGCCACCAGGAGGCTTGGACTATCCACACTACAAAAGACAACAACTGCGATACGGATATTAGCATATGCATTACCAGCCGATGCAACGGACGAGTGCATCAACATTGGTGAGTCTACTGCAATTGAATGTTTACAGAGATTTTGTCGTGTTGTTGTGGAGATATTTAGTGACCAATATCTTAGGGCGCCTAATACAAATGACATTGCTAGACTACTCCATATTGGTAAACAACGTGGGTTCCCCGTAATGTTGGGTAGTCTAGATTGTATGCATTGGTGTTGGAAAAACTGTCCAGCAGGATGGGCGGGGCAGTATGCAGGTCGAAGTGGTCATCCGACTATTATTCTTGAAGCAGTAGCTGATTATGATATTAATGTGTTGGAAAGATCTCATCTTTTCTCTAATCTTGCAAGAGGTATTGCTCCCCCAGCATTGCGTTCTTCGGGGGGAGGAGCACTCTATGGGATATTATTTAGCCGACAACATATACCCCAAATGGTCGACACTTGTACAAACAATTCGAGAGCCAGGCAATCGAAAAAGAGAGTATTTTGCACAGAGACAAGAAGCGTGTAAAAAAGATGTAGAACGTGCATTCGGATTTCTCCAAAGTCGTTTTGCTATAGTAGCAAATCCTGCTCGCTTTTGGAGCAAATATGACCTTTAAGATATTATGACTGCGTGCATAATTATGCATAACATGATCATCGAGGATCGACGAGATCTTGATGCACCTATTGTATTTGCACTAGAGGTACCAGAACCAGGGGTCAAGATTTTAGACAGAAATAACGAGCAGGTTTTTGAAGCATTTCTATCCCGATTCCGCCGAATTAAAGACAAAGATGCTCATTACAAGCTCCGTAATGACTTGATCAATCATATGTGGGAAGAGTATTCTAATAATTTAGTAAATTGACTATGATTACTACCAGGTGTCTGTAGTATTACGGTTATCCCTTAATTTGTGAAACTCTGATGTATTTTGTAATATTTATTTATTTTGTATTTTTTTATTTTATGTAATATTTGATTTTAATTATAATATTATGAAATTTATTATCTCGAAATCATGAAAATATCAAAATTATATAAGTATATTAGCAAATTAGAATTACGTAAGAAAAATAATACATAAAAGAAATTATATAAAGGGAATATTCTATGTGGCGCGAAATGCAGCGCAGACGGCTGGAGCTCCGCGCTGCATTTCGCGCTGGACTAGAGTATCTCCAGCGCTGGACCAACGCCAACGACTGGAGATGCTCTTACAGTGTAGCTAAACAGTGTAACTTATAAAATTAAGGAAAAAGATAGATACATACTATAGGACAAAAAAAAAAGCGATGAACAGAGTAAGGAGAAAGAAAGCAAGTGGCTTTTGGGATTCTTGTGAGTCATCCACCACACATCACAAAAAGTGTATTGAAGATCAATGGTGTTTGTATTTTTTATTTAAATAATTATGAAAATGGATGGTGGATGTTCCCACTTTGGTATTACCTAAGTGGGTAGGGTAGAAAAAGGCGAAAAAGAGTGAAAGAAAGCAGGTGGCTTTTGGGATTCTTGTGTTGGTAAAAGCACAGATAATAGTAGTTTGTACTTAGCTACTCCTACTAGCTCTTACTGCCCAGCCTGGATGAACAATAATATTGTTGTTTTAGTGATGTCATTTCCACTATCTACTTAAATCCAAAATTACATCGAAACAAATCAAATAAATTGTCCTTACATTTATGGGACTGCATCACTTAAACAAAAACCACAACCAATTCTTATTTTTTAAGAATTCCTAACTAACTCCGATTAATCTTCGCTTTGGCGTTAGGCTTTTATTGGCCGCTTATGATTATTTTTCGATTTCCCCCCGCCTAACCACGCCTATGCTCCAATTAATCTCGTCCAAATCCCGATTAATCGTTAAGACCCAGCTCATCGCTTAGCTAGCGTTTAGCGACTTTTGCAACCTTGATTATAACTAGTTTCCATATAGTTGCATAAGACTTAATATTTTTTATTTGCCATGATTCCAAGATCAATTAAAGTAATATGCTAGCTAGTAGCTAGCACATAAAAGTAGGTAGCATGTAAAAATAAACTTTAGCATAATTAACGATCTTCCATCGTTCCATTGAATAATAGTACACTTGGACTTTTTCCACTTCTAAATTGTGTTACGTTTCGTTTGCTAACTACACTAAGGGTCTGTTTGTTTAAAATTGGACTCAGTAGATTTAGAGAACGAATCCTAATAAAGCATTTTTATTAACTCCTTCAACCAGATTTGATCCAGCACTCCCCAGTCTTAAGCAAACGAACCCTAATATATAGTTATCTTTTTTTGTTGCACAGTGAGGATATTTTCGACTAATTCGCATAAATGACATTTAATGTTACCACACTTGTCAAAATGTCCTATATATTTGTTAGAATTATCAAACAAAGTTTCATATCAATTAAAATAAGAGAATTATCATGGACATATAATAAAAGATATATTTTCATTGGAACCCATGAACAAAATCGTGTGAATTTTGCCCAAAGTGAAAAATATCATATCAAAGTGGATATCAGGAGATCTATCAAGACCCAACAGTGGTATCAAAATCATGGTCCCAAACGAAGTCGATGTGGTGGAATTCGTCAAAGTGCCAAAACAAAGTGGTGGTGGAGCCTCAAGGAGAGGACAGGTCCAGCTCACCTGGGTAATGGCAAGCTCTCTAGCGGCTTTAAACCATTGACTCAGCGTAAGACATGCATGTACCCTTAATGTATTGACAATAGGTAGTCAACTCAGTCGAGCAAGTATCTTCTTAATGAATGGAGATTGATGGAGATGAAGATATAGATTAGAATATATATTTATATACTACTTCATCACTTGTGCAAATTGCACGGATTGATTATTTTTTTAATTATTTTAAATAATAATATAATAATTTTAAATCATAATAATTATAAAAATACTAAAAGAAAAAATCTTATATTTTTGTCAAACAATATAAATATTCACAAAAAAAGTACAAACTACACATTTCGAAACACTTCTGGTACACAACATGCTTGGTTAAATTATGTACAACATTGTATTCATCAAAACTTAAATATGTCTTCGCTTTGTTTCCAATTCTACACGGTCTTCATCAACAACCACTTTTTGTATTTAAAATTTTCTTTGTGAGTTGTAATACTCTGCAATCATCTCATAAATAAGATGAATTTATAGTTGCATGGACGATATCTGATCTTGAACCCAGTGGTACAACAAGAAAAATATGTTTAAAAATTCTATTCACAGTTTTATTATTAAGGAATTTATAATTAAAAAAATTCATAAGTAAAGGAATATTTATTTTTTAATTTTAACTTTACAAATTAAAGTACTTTGAAAAAATTTATAACTACAAAATGTTGAGATATATGACTGAAAATTGCTTAATATTCTTAAATAGTTATTGTAAATTGTATGAAATAAAATGCGCCTTAAGAGTGAGCAGACTCCAAAAAAATATTATAATTACTATAAATGATAATTATAATTATAAATGTCAAAGGTTAATTGTACTAATTTACAAAAGATGATTAGTAAATCTAACTTTCAGATATACTTTTTAGTTAAATTCAAATGTAGAAAACAATATTTATTGATCATCAAGATTGAAGAAATTCAATGAAATTTATAGCACAATTAAATATTATAATCAATTCTCAAAATATGAAATTGATAATAGATTAGTGAAACAAAATTAATCAACTATCGTTCAAAAAATAGAAACTTTCAAACACGTTCATATAACTCATCTAGAACATACATCCATCACACTATACAACTTTTAATTTTTCGTAATTTTTATGTTTATCATTTATGTTGGGATTGAAAAACCTTATTTAATTTAGAGCAAAATTAGATACTATAATCATTTGGAAAAAAATGGAACTGGTCCCTTCTTAATGTACTTGAATTCTTCCGAACTGCAGCAAGTTTTCCCGACCTAGACAAGATACTGATCTCCCGAACAATGTCTTGACAACTGATGTTCCTACAGGGTTTGAACAACAATAGTCCTATTACATGCAATTGACGAAATGTACACAGTATAGACTCAAAACACTCGATGCATCTTAATGTTTTCTCTTCACTCTCTATACTGCATTCTTCCAGCTTTTCAATCAATATTTCTCCAGCAATTGTGGGTGATTGGAAGTAATTTGGGAAGCGTTGACCTTCCTTCTTTGTTTTGCTCTTGATTGATTCCTTGATATGAGGAACAAGATCACCTTCTTTGATCTTCTGAAAATTCTCCTTGTCCTCTTTCCTTTCTTCGCTTCGAATCTTCATGATCCTATCAATTAATTAATTTTATGTGACAAGAGTATTTTTTAATAAATGCCATTTATATAAAAAGTAATTTTTACACATTCTTTAACATAAATTTTGTTGTTTTATTCTTTAAACAGATTTCCTAATTTGGTTTTTAATCTACGTGACTTATCATCATCTTCAGCATCATCCAAACAAATAATATCACGATTGTCTTGATGAACAACCTGTATATTGGTGTCTACAAATATTAAGTAACCAAAAAAATCAACGATCTGTGAAACACATTAAAATTTTGAAAAACACACAGTTCATTACTAATATTTGTTGAAGTTAAGTGTTTCAGATGATGGGGATAAATTGCAATTTGACCTGCTGCATATTTTTTATACAATAATTTGGATGATCAAGAAAAATCAATTACAAAGAAATTAATTCCACCATCATACATATACAGAACAACATCATCATCATAAACCAATTCATTTGCACTTGCAAACTTTTTTCCATCCAAAAGTGAACAAATACCGATCAATAATGTTCTCAATCAACACCAACCAATATTTCCTATCTATATTCTCCAACGGAAAGCAATTGAGAATTTTAACCTCCAAATTTTTTACAATTTTCTTCGGTATCAACACGGTCTGAAAAATAAAAATTCGAAATAAAAATTAAATATAACCAACAAATTAAACACGTATTAACTAAAAAAAAACAACTTTGTTTAAATCAATGTCGGATTATGTAGTATTAATATTCTCTCTATTACCCTATTTCCAAGAACTACATGGTAATTAAAAATCACGTAGAATGACCTTATTTTTTCCAGAACATCTACCACACGTCCATCATGATCATGTATATCAACATATAGTTTAAAGGAGGCAAAGTCATATTTGATTACATGTAATAACGATATTGCAATGCATCCTCATCTACAAATTGTCTCCAACCTTTACTTAAATAAGTTTTGGCATATGCAGCCAATTTCATATCCATATCCCACTTGATATTTGTATTTGTTTCGACCGTGAAATTCTTGTTGAAATTTCCAGGCAAAGCCTACACAAATTCAGTAGGAAACTCCTACAAAATTAAAATATATTGAATTAACAATAACTATTCAACATCTTGTTGAAATGTATAATCAAATTTCATGTTATTAATTCCACATATCAGCTTGTCGTAGCAAGAATTGTAGGTGAAAATAGTTACTGATAGTTCCATAAATCTGCAATAGAAAACAAACAAAACAAAGTTACTAATAAATAAAATCATAAATCCCGTGTTCAAAGAAAAAATATATCATCAAATAAAATAAAAACCCCTAAAATTATACGAAAGACATGTACAAAAATAATCATAACTAAAAAATTTATTATTACACATAGTTCTAAGCATTTTTCGAACACTAAATAATGTATACAACTACATAATTTATTAAAAATTTAACCTAAATTGTAAAAAATACTAAAAACATTATGATTTTCACATAAAAAAAATTACCTCTGTTTGCACTCCTCGATCTTCGTCCGACCATTGATTCGTCTAAATTTCAAAAACAAATAATATAAAATAAAAATGTATAATTTTATGTCGCAAGTGTGTGTGTGTGTGTGAGAGAGAGAGAGAGAGATGGAGAGAGAGAGATCCACATATAACGCTATAAATTTCATTGACCTTCTTATTGCTCCAAAGATATATAACGTTATATAAGTTACGTAATTGATATTGCCTATCTAGGTATAGTTTGATTTATAATTTACTAAATAATTGGGTATCCTTTTAAATAATAGGTCATTTAAAATTGAAGAAACTTTAATTATACTTTTAAAATTGGTACATCCGACATACATAGTTGATATATACGAAGACTTCCTTTATATAATTATGATATATTCTTAAAGTATTAAAAGAATATATAGATTTTAACATTGAAGAGATATATAATATTATTTTGAGACGAAATTTTATAGAATACATATTACCTTTAATATAAAATTAGTTGATAAAATTTAAAGAATCTCATTATAATTGGATAAAATATTTATTTTATTAGATCTATGTTAAATTTCATAGATATGGACATATAAGAATATAAAGTACTCCCTCTGTTCCACACAAATTTGCACACTTTCCTTTTCGGTACGTCCCACACCAATTTGCACACTCCAAAAATGAAAAATTATTTCACAAAATCAACCCTCATATCCTAGACTTATTTACAGAAATGACATTACTTAAATCAGGATTTAAAAACTAAAAGAAAGACGTTTAAACAACTTAATTAACTAAACCTAATTAACACTAACTAAAACACTAACCCAACCTAACCCAAATCCAAGCCAAGCCTATTAACACCATATCCACTACCCTTTCTTACTCCCCACCCCCTATCAAACCCTAATTCATCTAGATTTCTCTTCTCTTCATGAGAAGTCAGCCACACTTCATACTCTCCACCAAATCTTTACTCCTTCAATCTAAGATTGTCAATCCAACTCCTTTCCACACGAGATCCTAGATCTTGTTCCCCTAAAATCTCGCAATATTCGTTGGTGGTGGGTTTTCATAGAAGATTCGCTAGATTTGGACCTTATGGTGTTGTATTTGAAGGAATCGTTCGTGGTTGAAACTCAGTTGTCAGAGGTCGAGGTTCTTCCTTTCATGGAGATGGGGCCAGTATCGGACCCAAATCTGAGCTCCGGCTCAGATTTCGAAGAAAATCCTATGTCAGATGCGGCACCTTCGAGCAGCGAGTGGTTTAAAACCAAGGAACTGAGGAGACATTACATGCAATGTCTTGGAGTTTGGGTTCCGCTTATTTTTCAGGTATATGTATTTGTTCCTTAATCATTTTAGGGTTCTTTGACCCAGATTCAATTCCAGTTGGTTCCGATTTACACGAATATCTGCTTGAAGTTGATTCTATTGGTGATACTGGTTGTGTTTTGATGAATGTAAAAATTACCGTTTTTCTTGCACTTTTCACGTTCATAATTTGTGAAGAATTACTTGTAATATTTACAGGTTTATTTTCCTTATGAATACGATTTGATGCACTTTTTGATATTTTTTAGTCGTATTTTGAAGGTTAGGAAACTCGGAAGAATTTAGAAGATCGCTCCCATCTATTTTCATACTGCTGTCCATATTCCGAGGTCCAAACATGCCCAAATTGGGTCAGGGTCAGACCCAAACTGAAGATCATCAAGTCACGAGTAAAAGTCATGAAGGAGTCGGGCCAAGAAAATGGATGAAAAAACCTCAAATTGGAGAAAGAAAAAAGAAGAGGTCGATAGCACATATGCCATGTTCTGGCTTGCAAATTGAGGACTAAATGAACCCGAATCAGACCCAACAAGAGCCCAAATCAAAGTTCATCGAGTCGCAAACAAAAGCCATGAGGGGTCGGTTCGAGAAAACGAGAGGAAGGGCTCCGAAACAGCGACGGCGCGAAGCAGGGCCTGGACTGAACCAACCCGCCGCAGCACCTACCGGACAGGCTGCCAGACTGGCAGGACCGTCGGCAGTTGGTCCAGTACTGACCCAGGATCTCAGCCGCCGGACTACCGTCCTGATGGCAATTCCTGTGGTTCGCGCGCGCCCAGTTTTTCAGAGTGCTATTTTCGTATTTCGATTGTAAATTCCTCGTCCGAGCTCTAATTTTAGTGATTCAAGTTGCCACGTGTATCCGAGACGAAGGTCTACAACTTTATAGTTGAAGATGAAGGCTGCAACTGGAATTTTTTTTTCAGAAATCACGAGAAGGCTGAGTCAAGAGCGCATAAGAGGCTCGACTCAACAACTTATGATCCGTTACTTTTCTATTTTTATTTTACTTTTATGCCTTTACTATTAGGTCAAGTTTCTACATATTTTAGGGTTTGGGGGACCTATATATATCTCTTCCCCTCTCATTTGTAAAGATCAATTATTATCCAACTTTGTCTGGCCTCTTTTTTAAAAAATCTTCTCCTACACTCTTCTTCTCTCTTCTCTTTACATTTTCAGACTTTAGCTTAGAAAACTAGGGTTTTCCTTCCTTCTCTTAAAGGAGGAATCCGTCTTTGGAGGAGAACTCGGGGATTACTCGGGGGCTTGTGACACCCGTCAAGTTTATCAAGGAATTTTGAGGATTCTTCAATCGATTGAGCATTTTTTTTATCCATTCTCTTTATTTTCGGTTTTTATTATTTTTATTGCTATGTTGTTGATGATGCTTGTTATTTCTTTGATGAGTTGTGAGTAATTTCCTTATTTCCCAAAGCCCGGGAGTAGCCCAATATTTGGGGTTGATGATTAGTTGATTGATTATTGGATTGTTGTGAGTTGTGGTAACCTAGGGTTTGGATTTTATTGATTTGTTATGATTTTCATATGAAATTAGGGCTTTTAATATAAGCTTGCTTTGGTCGCTCGGGCTTTCGATAACTTAGCCTTATTTTGTATGATTGTGCATTTAAGATGGGATAATCAGAACCTAGGCTAGGGTTTGCCACATTTTCGAGGAAAATCGATTTGATCTTAAATGAGTTTAGGATTGAGTTTTTGTGCCTCGGATGTTAGGGAAGGGAAATTTAATCCGGGAACGTAAATCCATCAAGACCCAATTTATTGGACGGAGACCTACGGGGGGAGAAGACCTATCGAAGGTGGGAGTAGGGTCTAGGGGGTCTTGGCTAGGATGGACGAAATTAGGTTTATTCGAGTGCATAGGAACTACACCCCTACGTCTGTCTTTAGCGTAGGAGAAGTCGGGTTATCCTCTTCTAATCTCCCATACTTGGTAACCCGAGGCCTGGGGTTGGGTTTGTAAATCTCATTCGTGTAGGTAGTCTACATTGAACCCCGATTACTTAACTATCCTAGGGCAATACAGCACCTCAACCATATTCCGGAATTACCAACCAATTAGGATATTGATTGGGTTGAGAATTCAATCACATAGAGCTCACACTAGTTTCCTTTAATCATCTACGAATTGTTCATTTCATTTTGCTTGTGTGAAACCGAGCTTCGGGAATATCTCTCCATCGATCGGTTAGCTCTTTGCTTTTATTTATTTCATTAGATTTGTGTTGGTTATGCTGAAATATTGAGGTTGGTAGCTTGAATTAAATGATTGTGTTATTTTGATAATTTAATGTTGCCCTACCTTCGCTTGGATCTGTGATGGTTGCTTTAATTAAATGATGGTTTTGATTATGTTAATTTGGAGTTGCCACTGAAGTGCTATTGGCCGAAGTGCACAACTCCGTCTGTGCTGTTGGCCATGAGAAACTAAGCGATCAAGGTTCGATTTGATGGAGATAACCTTTTCTGTTGTTGGTCATGTTTGAGTTGTAATTTTCTGATTTTAGTAGAGCTGTTGCAACATTGAATGTTGTCTTGAATGCTGATTTGTTGTATTTATTGGGTTAGATTGATGTTCTGAAATTTTAGGAGGATTTCAGTTTTCATTGGTGGGGGAAAATTCCCAGATTTTGGGTTGTATAAATTTGATGTTTTTGGTAATTTCAATTTTCTCAGATTTGAATTCTGATTTCCAGATTCTGTATTTTATTGAATGAACATGTTTTTTTTTTGGTGAAAAAAGGGAATAAGATTAGTACACTAATCTTTGCCCAAAATTTCAAGCTAAACACCTTTGAAAAGTCAAAGAAAACGCAAAAAAGCACATTTTTCTTAATATACGTGTCTTGTCCTACGTGCAAATCTAGGTGGGACGGGGGGAGTATTTCGTAACTAAATATAAAGCTTAACATCAAATACACTATAAAAATCAATAAGAACTTACATTTCTTTCCATAGTTTGACCTTTTGCCGGCCATTTTTCGTCTAGTTTACAGAATCGGAGACGTTCAAATAGGAAAAGATGTTTTGTTTCGAATTTTTTTTGGAAGAAATATATATATATATATATGTGTGTGTGTGTGTGTGTGTACATATTAAATGCAATAGGATGTTGATGTATTGGAATTTACATGGTATTTAAAGAAATAAAAAAAGGAAGCAAATAACAAAAATAAAAAAAGAAATTTAAAAAACTTGTTTTGATAAGTTTTTGAATCGTGTAACTTCTTTAATAAATAAGGATGTTGCTTTATTGATTTACAACACATATAGCTTAAATTAAATATATATTCAAATCTTCCAACTAAATATTATATGTTACAAATCAATGTTTTAGGCAGAAAATACGATTACAGTACTACATTTTCTTAGTAAATGATTTAATGTAGATTTCAAAAAGTCAATAAAAAGAAAAAAATATATAGGAGTAATTACTAATCAAGACATATGATTATTTATATCAAGAATTTTAGAAGATTTGAAATTTTAAGTTAAATATGATATATTATGATTTTAATCATATCAAATTTACTAATGATAAAATTGATTGGGTTAAAGATTCATTTGAAATTGTTTCCATGTTAATGTTAATATCATCTGAATTAATTATAGTGTTTAATTCAGGGCGATAAATTAATGTGCAAAAATGAGATATATTTTCTTAAATTATCTAAAATTCTATTCACAACTTTATTATTAAGGAATTTATAATAAATTAAATAACATTTTTCTTAACTTAAATAATATTTAATTTATAATTTCAACTTTTTAAATTAAAGTACTTTGAAATTTTTTCTAAGTACAAAATGTTGAAATGTATAACTAAAAATTGTTTAATATTCTTAAATAGTCATCGTAAATTGTATGAAATAAAGCAAGGCGCCTTAAGATTGAGCAGACTCCAAAAGAATCTTCAATTAAAATGTTACTGCAAACAATACAAACTAAAAACAAAGTAAACATTACGCATTCAACGATGCTTTAAACACTAAGTTTGTAGAATCTAAAACCTTAATCTTAAATTCGACTCCCAAACTTATTTCAATATTTGAGGGAAAATAATGTTTGAAATAACTACTAAGTTTTTCGAAAATATTCTATATCACAATTTTATTTCGGTTATCTTTTCTTTATTGGAATAGAACAAGGTCAAATAAGTGAGATAAAAATTACGCAATTAATAATATTAGCTTCATAGTGTTTGATAAAGAATTAATTATAAATAATGTTACAATGCAGTGTTTTGTTTTGCTGATGAAACAATTTAAGGTTCTTTTAGACATGTTCTATTATACTTTGTGACCTGTTTCTCAAATAAAGAAAAAACGATTGACTCATTACATTTTTAACATATGTCTATTAAGGAGTAAAAAACCCTTAGCATCCTTCTTCCTCCATCATCTCCATCTCCTGAAAGTTCAGATCTCCTCCTCCTTCTTCCCTCATCCGCCGATTATAGGAGGATAGGAAATACTTCGAACATGTTACTGGTTATCTATTTTGATTTTATTTTGTATCGTCTTGTTTTTTTTTTTTTTTTTTCCTCTCCTCAGGTTTGCATTTGTGAGATTTATCCACGCCTTTGTGCATCTTTCTACGGCGTGTACGGCCTCCAATTTATGGTCTCCTATGAATCTTTCAACTTTGAATGGTGTTGTGATTGACAAGCATCCAAGATGAAGTTTGATGAGATGGATGACCTTGATTCAGAGTCGAATGTAGCTGCTTGTGCTTTTCCGATTCGCTGCTTGTCGTGCATGCAGTCATGAGGCAAAAATCAGGTTTTACTGTTATTGGGCTTCTTGTGGATGATATTTAGCATATGTTTTTAATGGATTATTTAATGTAGTTGCTCATAGGCTTGCACATTTTTCTATTCTTCAGTCTATCTGATTGTGTGGATGGGTCCCGATTTTCTTGATTGGGTTGAGAGTATTGTACTTGATATTGATTAATGAGATTCTCGATTTTATAAAAAAAATACATTTTTGTTAAGGTTTGTTGCTATATTTTAATATAACTTATAAAAACGTCTTCAAATATTTTTATTAGGTATTATTTCATAAGCATTTAATTAGTAGTTTTACTAAAAATAATAACAATAATTTAGATTTAGTAATATTATCAATTTACATTAGTGTTTTAATAAAATATATCAAAAATGTCTGCCTTACATATTACTTATAACCAACGTTGCAGAAATCGAAAATCGGTAGTCGGCCGGAGAGTGCCCTACTACTCGCCGACTAGTCGGTCCGACTTTTTTCCTTGCCCCTCTAATTCATCAACTGACATCCAAAATGGCGAAAATAAAAAGTACTTTCAAATGCAAATATACTAATATAGATATACACTAGTTTGTGAGAAACGAGAATTAATTTTTTATTTTTTATTTAAGTACTAAAACGACGCCGTTTTAATAATTTATTTTTAAAAAAAAATAATAAAAAATAAATTATTAAAATCGACTTAGCCGACTAGTCGGTGCCTAGCCCGACTAGTCGGTGCCTAGCCGGCGATTAATTCACATAATGACTAAATGGGCCGACTAGGGTGAACTCGGGTCGGCCAGTGGCCGATAGCGACTAGGCACCGACTAGCCCGAGTTCTTGAACACTGCTTATAACATTTATGAATGGAAAATATTAATAAATAAATATCTAGGATTTAAATTTTCTTAAACTTTTAATGTCGCAAATTTGCAAACCTTATTATCTTTTACTTGGTTGATCATGGTTACATAGGTTTTCAAAATTTATAAGACCACGATTGCTACATTAAATCGTGCAACTATTCCCAATAAATACTTAAAAGCTAGTAAATTGGGAAATAAATTTGGGTGGTCATAAAGTATAGATAGATATTATCATGTGAAGAATCTACATGCATGTGTATGTATATGTATACTAGTAAACAACTACATGTAATATTTTAATATAACCGATTACTACACAAAGTATTAGTACTCTTCGATTGATAGGTATGGCCCAGTAATTTTGGGTCGGGAACCGGGCCCAGGAGAATGAGCCCAGCAACCAAGCCGGCCCAGAAGCGCGCACGAGCCTAGCACAGCCCAGTCGCGGCATATTTGGAAAGTGAGATCCCCACGATCTCCTTCCAACTTCCATGCAGATTTGGTGGGCGCAATTGTAGGGATTTAGTTAGGGTTTTGAATTGAGTAGTATAAATAGTAGAATTGTACTCAGATTTAGGGTTCGCACTTTGTACTCCAAAACTACAACGTGTAAGATTGAAAGGAAGATAGTGAAAAACACCTCGGCAGGTGGTTGTTTACACCCGTGGACGTAGATCTCCGGATCGAACCACGTATATCTTGTGTTCTTTGCTTTTTCTTGAGTTTGGTATCGTTGTTAATCGGGCTTTATTTCGAATTCCTGGGATAAGCGGATCGCGCATTATCAATTGGCGCCGTCTGTGGGAAAGATTCGAAAGAAGTACTTCAGTGTCATCACAACCGCTATGGTGAATACCCGTCGATCTGCTAATCCTACTTGGTCCCGTCGCAATCCTCCTGTGGATCAGAATCCTCCACCCCGTCAACAGAATCAAGATCCGCCCACGGAACACTTTAACATGCAGAATCTCCCTCCTGCCAATGATCCGGCGCAAGTTAATCTACCACCTGCCCCCGAGTTGTCGCAGGTGCAACAAGCCTTTCTTCGGGAGCACGCCGCTCTATTCCAAGAATGGAATAATCGGTGCGCTTACTCCGGTGAGCGCGCCAACAATGGCATCGACCAAGGTGTGAGAAATCCGCCCCGCGATTTATCACGTGAATTGGATGAAGATCCACCTCACCGAGCAAGACATGATCGTCGTCGACAGCGAACAGCCTCTCCAGCAGACAACCGCAGCTCTACTGGGTCGAGACCCCGTTACGCCCACGAAGGCGTAGATCGCCGCAGACTTGTAGACGCACCAAAGCATGCTCGCTTAGACAAATCCCGTGTGCTGGATCCTTTGGAACAAGAACAAGCCCAATTTGTTGTGGAGCTTGACAAAGTGTTGGGTCTCGATGCTGACGGGGAGATCATCACCCCGTTCTCCGAGGAGATTCTTGCTACCCCACTCCCCGAGGGAGTCAAGCTTTCCCCCGTGTCCGTCTACAACGGCACCGGAGATTCAAGTAATTTTTTGAACGCCTTCAAGTATGCTATGTTCAACCGCAATTGTACACCTCACCACTTGTGTAAGGTGTTTCCTGAGTATCTCCAAGACGAAGCTAGACTTTGGTTCGATTCTTTACCCCGAGGCAGCGTTACCTCTTTTCGGGATCTCGCCGAGCATATTTGGGCGCGTTTTCATACGCGAGCAAAACCCATGGCCACCTTGGCCGATCTCATGAATCTGGAACAACGAGATGGGGAGACTGTTACCCAATTCTCTATCGCTTTACTGCAGAGAGCCTTAAAGTTGGTAGCCGGTCTGATGATGTTATCATCAATGCTTTTATGAATGGCCTTCGCCCCGGGCCGCTTTACACCGAGCTTGTTCGAAACCCTCCTACTACGACCCGGGCTCTTTTCAGCATTGTGTGCAGGTTCGCCAAGGCTGAGGAGCAAACCCGCCGCAAACGCGAGAAACATGCCATCAAACGGCAATCGGATAAAACACAAGCCGGGACCAGTACCCGGCCTAGTGCTTTCACTCGTCTAAGCAGAAGACGTTTGGAACCTCGCGGAGATATCCCTCAGCTCACTCTGCTTACAAAATCGAGGACAGAAATTCTTTCTGTTCACAAGAACGATCTGCGACCGTGCCCACGGATGACTGCTCCAACAAAGAAGCGTAACCGTGACAAGTGGTGTGCGTACCACCATGATCATGCACATGACACCGAAGAGTGTCGCGAACTTAGAAAAGAAATTGAAGATTGCTTAAAGAGGGGTTTCTTACGGCAATATGTAGCTCGGATCGAGGACAGGTCTCGGTCAAACCAAAATAGAGGTTCACAACAAAGCCGTGGAGGCTACCATGACCGAGGTCCACGACAAAACAGGCCTCAGTGGCAGAATAACAGGTCTGGATACAACAACTATGCTCGACAAGACCAGGGAAGTCGACAACAACCCCAGTTGCTGCTGCAACCGCCTCCTCATGGAGGACCTGGCGACAATCCGCCCAATCACGTTATAAATGTGATCTACGGGGCCATTCCAACAGGGACTTCCCGAAGTGCCCTGAAGGCGGAGGCATGTAGGCCTCCTCCCGAGGAGCCGCGCCACAAACGCCTCCACAAATCTGAAACTGTAAGTTTCACTGACGAAGATCCTGTTCCCGAGCTCACCCCTCATACTGATGCCATCGTAATCGATATAGCCGTTCTAATGTTATGATAAAACGAGTTTTCGTCGACAATGGAGCCGCACTTAGCGTCATATTTGCTGATTGTTTCCAGAAAATGGGCATCCCTCGTGAACAACATCGATCGGCCCCCGGGCCATTATAGACCTTCACCCAGGATGAGGTTCGGCCTGAATGAATCATCAACCTTCCCGCCTCGGTCGGTACTTATCCAGCAATAAAAACCATCTTCGTTGAATTTTATGTGGTCAATTATCCATCTCCATACAACATGATTTTGGGCCGAGACTGGCTCACCCCGGCGAAGGCCGTTTGTTCTACATACCACCTCGCACTAAAGTTTCCTACACCCCATGGCGAGGTGGCCATCCGTGGCAATCAGCGGGTCTCTAAAGAGTGCATGTATGTAGCACTTAAAAAGACAACAAAGGTTCCTCCCAAGCCACAGTTTCAAGTAGCCACCTCGGCTCCTACCTCAGATTCGTCTGCATCACTCGGAGACAACACTGTTCAGGTGCCGCTCGACCCGGCTAAACCAGAGCAAACTGATTCATTTGGCGCTGTAGACACACCATTGTTACATAATGCCATCATCCAGACCTTACGCGAATATTCTGAAGTTTTTGCGTGGTCTCCCTTGGATATGCCAGGGGTCTCTCCGGACTTCATTACTCATAAGTTAAACATTGACCCCAGTGTGAAGCCCATACAACAAAAAAGGAGGAAATTTGCTCCGGAGAGGAACGCCGCCATCCGGACCGAAGTTCAACAGCTCCTAGATGCAGATATCCTGTTTGAAGTACACTATCCTTCCTGGCTTTCTAATCCCGTGATGGTGACGAAGTCCAGCGGGGCATGGAGAATGTGTGTTGATTTCTTTGATCTCAATAAGCACTACCCGAAGGATTGTTATCCTCTGCCCCCCATCGACCAAAAAGCCGAGGCCATCACTGGGCACAAGGCACTTTGTTTTTTAAATTTATACAAGGGGTATCATCAAATTCATATGGATCGCCGTGATGCCATCAAAACGGCCTTTATCACTAATTTCGGGTGTTTTGCCTTCAAAAAAATGCCCTTCGGGCTCAAGAATGCGGGAGCCACATACCAACGCCTTATGGACCACGTCTTCCGAGATCAAATCGGTCAAAATGTTGAGGTATATGTTGACGATCTTGTTATCAAAAGTTCCTCCCCCACCACATGTATACAGGACATTGCCGAGACGCTGAGCATGTTGCGACGCTATAATCTACGCCTCAATCCGGCCAAGTGTACCTTTGGTGTTGGCTCAGGTAAATTTCTAGGATACTCGGTCTCGCAGCATGGTCTCCAGGCAAACCCGGCCAAAATCAGAGATGTATTGGATCTTCAGCCGCCGAAGACGGTGAAGGATGTCCAGCGTCTCACCGGTGGTCTCGCGGCCTTGAACCGTTTTTTGTCTAAGGCCGCGGAGCGTCAGCTTCCATTCTTCAAAACTTTACGTCAAGCAAAGAAATTTGAGTGGACTCCGCAGTGCACCGAGGCCTTTGAGGCTCTCAAGCAACACGTCAAGCAGCTACCAACTATGTCCGCACCTGTCCCCGGAAAGCCCCTTTATATATATCTGGCATCTGCCGAGGAAGCAATCAGCGCAGCCCTCGTCCGCGAGGATCGTGGGAGTCAGCAGCCCGTGTATTTTGTGAGCCGGGCACTTCAAGGGGCAGAGACCCGGTATTCTGTGGTAGAAAAAATAGTGTTGGCCCTCGTCATGGCTGCCGCCGCCTGCGGCCTTATTCTCAAGGACGTGACATTAGGGTTCTCACTAATCACCCTATTCGTCAAATCCTTGTTAAGCCCGAGGTGTCAAGACGTCTGGCTAAGTGGGCCATCGAACTCGGGGAATATGATATTCAATTTCTACCTCGCCGGACCATCAAAGGCCAAGCCCTCGCGGATTTTTTGGTAGAAGCACCATTCCCTGACCCCGGTTCGCCTGCACATGACACTACTCTTAATCACTCCAATCCCGAAGCTGAAGCCGTAAGTGGCAATTGTACGTGGATGGAGCCTCTGCGGCCCGAGGTAGTGGCGCCGGGGTCCTTCTCATTAGTCCCGATGGTGTTGAAACTAAGTATGTCTTGCGATTTAAGTTCAAGGTCACCAACAATGAAGCGGAATATGAGGCAGTTCTTGCTGGGCTTCGGCTCGCCCAATCCTTTGCAGCTTCGCATATCCAGCTTTTTACGGACTCCGAGGTGGTCTCTAGTCAAATTAAAGGCGCTTATGCAGCCAAGGATGATATGTTGAAAAGGTACCTCGCTTTGACACTTAAGCTTTTGTCAACTTTTGCTTCGGTAGATATCCAGCAGGTGCCTCGCAAAGAAAATGTTCAAGCTGATGCTCTTCGGACATAATCGTCGAAGATGTTATCCACCCTTCCATACATGAGGCCACGGTTTCTGTATTAACTGAGAGCAGTCCCAATTGGATGACTCCAATCATCCATTATCTTCAGGATGGCACACTGCCGGATGATAAATTACTCGCTCGATGCATAATTCTTAAGGCACCGAAGTATGCACTCCACGACGGAATCCTGTATCGACAGTCATACTTACAGCCGAGTCTTCGCTGCCTTGATCCAATCCAGGCTGACTATATTCTTCGCGAATTTCACGAGGGGGCCTGTGCCAGCCATATTGGCTCGCGGATGTTGGCCAAGAAAGTCCTTCGATGGGGATACTACTGGCCCACGTTATTTAATGATGCCCATAATTTAGTGACAAAGTGTGACAAGTGTCAGCGACACTCCCGAGTGAAGCATTTACCACAAACTAAGCTCACTGGCATACAAAGTGCTTGGCCATTTATCCAGTGGGAATCGACATTGTGGGCCCGTTTCCAGTCGCTCCAAGAGGCTTAAAATTTCTTGTGGTTGCAGTGGATTACTTCACCAAATGGGTTGAAGCCGAGTCCCTCACTGCTATCACCGGTCAGAACATCTTGAAGTTTGTTTGGCGAAACATCATATGCCGCTTCGGCATCCCGAGCGCCAATATCTCAGACAATGGCAAACAGTTCGCCAATGACACCTTCCGGTCCTAGTGCGAGGAGTTGCACATCAAAAAAAATTTCACCTCGGTCGCTCATCCTCAAGCCAATGGTCAGGTCGAAGTCACCAACCGCGCCCTGCTTACTGGTTTAAAAAAGCGCTTAGATCAAGCTAAAGGTCTCTGGGCCGAGAATCTTCCGCAGGTTCTCTGGGCCTATCGTACCACGCCGCACACATCAACCGGAGAAACCCCATACAGCCTCACCTATGGCTCCGAGGCTGTCATCCCTGCTGAGGTGGGGGTACCCAGTCCCCGCCTCGTTACCCTAGATCCCGAGGCTAACGACGATGCACTCCGTGCTAACTTGGATGAGCTCGAGCACCGCCGTGATCAATCTTTCATTCAACAAGCTAAATGTAAGCAATGCGCAGCTCAGTATCACAACCTCCGAGTTAAGGGTACTCAGTTTAAAGTAGGAGACCTAGTACTCCGGTTAAACTCTGCCAGCAAAGCTGCCCCCGAGGGCAAACTGCATGCCGCATGGGAAGGGCCTTACCGCGTCATTGCCGCGCATGCCTCCGGGTGCTATCAGTTAGCACATCTAGATGGTATGCCGATTCCCCGAACATGGCATGTTACTAATCTACGGCATTTTTATCTATGATTACCGATTGTCAAGTATCTTTTCTACCTTTACGTTCTTTGTACGTTATTTCGTTTCCGTACTATAACGTTTTCTTTTATGAGTCTCTTTGTATTTTTCAATTGTTCCGACAATTCCTTTGAATAAAGTTTTCACTTTACGTATATTGCTGTACTTTCTTAAACGTTGTGGGGACGCCCTAGCCTAGACTCATTATTATCTGTCTCCGAATTCACTGATCTCTCGCCTGATCCGTCCGGAGAGATCAGCATTTAGTCCCCGGACCTATATTCCCCCTCGTCCATTTAACCGGAGAGGTCATTCAATCTCGTCTGATCCGTCCGGAGAAATCATTAACTCCCGCCCGATCCGTCCGGGGAGATTTTCTGCCTTGTTTTCTCTACCAGGCCTTATCTACATATTGTACTCCCGAGTACTAATTACCTCATTATTTTCATAATGACATGTCAAAATCATTTAAAGCAATTGCCTCATGATCAAACATTAACCATTCTTATTTAACATACTTGTCAAGCATATCAAAATATTTTTTCCATTTTGCTTCCCAAAAAGAGTTCTTTACATATATGCATACGTTATTACAACAACTAAGCATTATCTTCGGCCTCCGAGCCAATACTCCGCGCTCCGGCGTTGGGACCCGTCCCGGGAGCGTCTTCGCGTCCTCCGGGATCTGGAGGCTCCTCGGCTTTGAGCTCTGGTTCTTTCCCTGCTTTGACTTCCTCTACGCCGAGGACTCACTCTTGGCACTGGCCTTGGAACGTCGCTCCTCACTTTGCCCCGAGGACTCGGTTGAGGCGCTGGTCTCGGAGTGTTAGCCCATTCCGTGGGATCCCATTCCGCGGGGTCCATTACTTCGATCTCGTCGGCTAGCTTCTCAACCTCCTCCTCCGCAACAGCTACTGGGGTCTCCTCCCCAACGGCCAACGGGGTCGGCTCTTAGATTATGATCCCTTTGCCTTTTCCCGCCGCTCCCTTTTTACTCCTCCGCGGAGCCTTCGAGACATCCTGGCCCCGGCTGGAGCTTGCAATATATTCTTCTGCAGTACGGCACCACCTGCCACAGCCTCTCAGGCCCTCGTACATATTCAGGAGTAATTCCAGTACCTCCCGCTTTCTAACAAGCTCGGAGGAGTCTATGGGACCGGCCGCCATCAGCTCCGAAATTTTCTCCTGAATCTCGGTTGTCCGCTCCTCGACCTCCTCAAAAGTTAGCAGGCCATACTCCGTCAGTATTCGCTCATATTCCTTTTGGTGGATGATGACGCGGTCTAGTTCGGCGACCGTCGACAAGTATTTCAGCTCCCGGTCTCTCGCCTTTTCCACAGCTTTAGCCCTTGCCTCTTCGGCCTCCTTGGCCCTTCTCTCCGCTACGGCCACCCTCCTCTCCAACCGAGGAACTACTTGGTTTTGCAGATTATCCTTTTCTCCGCGGAACCAGTCTAATGACTGCATGGGTTCTTTATTACATTATGAAGCTCCTCGGCATTCTCCTGTTTGTAGTACACAATCAGTACTCGTATGATATTCTCAGACCAACAACAAATCAGTAACTCAGCAATTTTGACAACAACCGACTTCATATTCAAAAACAACAAGTGTATACATTGTCTGCGGTCATTACATCAGAAATATAGATTTATCCTAGCATCTACTATATATACAGTTCATCAAAATTGCGGGGAACGAACTGACCTCCCCCTGATCGACCACTCCAGCTGCCTCTGGCACCTCCACCTCCACCTCGTGCTCTTCCTCTAGCAGTTCTTGGATCACCCCCGCGTTCCCCTCCGTTGCCTCCACGGTGATCTCCATGCGCGGGGGTGGATCCTTGTCTCTGGGCTCCAGGATGAATTCACCCCGGCGAAAGGCCAAGAACTCTTCGTCTTGATCCACATCGCAGGCAGCGATCTCCTCGGCGCTCAGAATAGTCTTCTTCTCCGCCAGAGCCTTCACCAAGGGCCACTCCGGGACACGACCTAGTGCGTTGTAATACGCCTCCTCCACGGTGCCGACGGCGTTGAAATCATATCCGAACTCTAGACGATAGACATCCACATTCGGATAGATTTCCTTGACTTTTTCCAGCAGCACTGATCGTGTTGTCGTGTCCTCGACCGCGACGAAGCTTGTCTGATAGTCGAGAAAGGTGATTGTTTGCAACAGTTTCTCGGCAAATGTCTTCAGCACGGCCCCCTGGCCATCCACTACGGCCGCCTCCTTGACTTTCATCTCCGTCCGCAGTTCCGCCACTTCGCCACGGAGCACCCTTCCACCTCGCACAGCGGCGCCACTTCCTTCTCCACCAAGGAAGCTCTCTTGCGAGCCTCGGACAGGTCGTGAGTTAACCTATCATTCTGGGAACGCAGCTCCCTCACCGCTTCAGCTAGCTCTTCCTTGGCCTCTCTCTCACTCCTTCGGCCGAGGTCCATGATCCCCTGAGCCAGCCGTAGAAGCTCCTCGGCATCGGACTCCTCCAGGCCCAGCACGTTTGTGCGCCCTTGCCCTTTGAAACACAAAACGTAAAACGAACGTCAGAAAAATGCTACAACAGTAGTTTTTCACCCCAGCAATGGTTATACATGCTTTACCTCAGGGATCGACTCCGTACGCAGCCTTATAGCCGCTTCGGGGGGAGTCACAGACGGCTCCGACCTCCTTTTCGACCTCGGGGTCGCTCCCGCGACCACGACATCTTCCTCCGTCCCTGCTGACGACCTTGGACTCGGTGACACCCTAATTCTAGGTGCCACTTCGACTGCAGTTCCCTTCTTCTTTGCCGCCGCGGGCGCCGCAGGGCTTCCCGAAGTCTCTTTTCCGAAGCATCCCACTGCAAAAGAAATTCGTGGTTAATCCTGTGCAAGTACAGTCAGTTACACAATTTTAAAGTCCCTACCCTCCTCGGCTGCTCCTGCTGCCGACTCCTGCCCCCGGGTGGGATCCTCCTCTGCTCCGCCCGAGTAATACGGGCTTAACCCCGCCTCCTCCAGCTCCTCCTCGGTGCAGAGGGTCTTGAACGTACCTACAGTACGGAATTGTCTTACAACCTCCGGCTCCGGCTCTGCCACCGGGGCATTATCTACTACTTCCTCCCTTCGCCACCTCGGGAGGACTACGCCAGTCTTCACATAAATAAATTTCTCCTTCCAACCCTCCACCTTACTCGGGTTTTGCACCTTAAACCCGCCTCGAGCCCTGGGGCTAAAGGAGTACCATCCCTTCGATTTCCCGAAGGCTTTCAGTTGGAAGAAAAATCTAAACAAATCTACGTTTGGATCCACCCCGGTATTTTTACATACCACGGTAAATCCGACAACTTGCCTCACGGCATTGGGTGCTAATTGACTCAGGGCGATGTTGTAATACCTCAGCAACTGTACTACGAAGTCCCAAAGGGGGAATTTAATCCCTATTTTCAGATGGTCTATATACACACTTATGAAGCCTCTCGGCAGGTAGCAAGCTCAGTCACTAGGCTCCGGCACTATGTATTCTAAATTAAAAGGGAAGAAAAAGGTTGGAATCAGGGTTTTTATTTGCGCCCGCGTCATTCGCAGTGCTTCCAGGGCCACCTTGAAATCCTCCTTCAAACACTTACTAAACCCTACTGCCCGGGTGCCGGATTTCATGCCGTCTGCCCTATATACCATCCTATTCACTCTTCTTTCTGGAATGATATAACGCAGGGGTGGCACATCTAACGGGGTTTTATCGGTTCCTACCTCCCTAATTGAAGATGAAGACAATGAGGAAGACATACTTACTTGGTTTTGATTTGAGATGGTTCACAAATGGCACAGCTGAATCTCTTTTTTCCCGCTCTCTGTATCTTGCAAATCGCTAATGAGAAAGATGAAGTTTACTGTGCAAGCCTTCTCTATATATACTCCTGCATCAACGGCTTAGATCTGGCCTTTTCAAATTTCGTGTCTCAGATTTGCGCGTGGACGTCACGCGCGTTACAGTTACCAAGGCGCGTGGGAGACACGCTTCATGGAATTCTCAAACGCGTCACTTCACATCCCTTTTCCTAATGATGGCGCTGCCAATCACATCAACCTCACTCTTCCCCAGGAAGTTTTGGGTCTCACTCCGGTGATCCCTTCACCTCGGGCATATTCTAGTTCTATCTCACCAAACCTTACGACCCCGGGGATACTCCAGCTCCGCTCCGGTCAACCCCATGACCTCGGAAATACTCAAGTTCGGCTCCGGTCGACCCAATGACCTCGGGGTACTTCAGTTCGGTCAAGTTTGGTCCTCGCGGAGTCCTTCACTCCGGGGATGCATCATCTCGGCTCCTGTCGATCCCCTGACCCTAGAGGATACTTCGGTTCGACAAAGACAACATCCCTCCTTGCTCGCTACGTCATTACTTTGCTCAACATCGGCACCCGTTACACCCTGCCCTACTTATAGCCGAAGCTCCTACCTCGCTCCGGCTGGTGGGGGGTCATCTGATAGGTATGGCCCAGTAATTCCGGGTCGGGTTAACCTGCCCCAGAGCAACCGGGCCCAGGAGAACGAGCCCAGCAACCAAGTCGGCCTAGAAGCGCGCACGAGCCTAGCACAGCCCAGTCGCAGCATATTTGGAAAGTGAGATCCCCACGATCTCCTTCCAACTTCCATGCAGATTTGGTGGGCGCAATTGTAGGGATTTAGTTAGGGTTTTGAATTAAGTAGTATAAATACTAGAATTGTACTCAGATTTAGGGTTCGCACTTTGTACTCCAAAACTACAACGTGTAAGATTTAATGGATGATAGTGAAAAACACCTCGGCAGGTGGTTGTTTACGCCCGTGGACGTAGATCTCCAGATCGAACCACGTATATCTTGTGTTCTTTGCTTTTTCTTGAGTTTGGTATCGTTGTTAATCGGGCTTTATTTCGAATTCCTGGGATAAGCGAATCGCGCATTATCATCGTTCAAACTAATTTTGTTATTAAATTATAATATAAAAATACCAAACATGTGGATGCACGTGTATATGACTAGTTTATTATAAAAATATAAGTACACATTAAGCACTGCACCGATGAGGTGCCGATTACATGTAAGAAGAAAATTTAAGCTTGTACTAAAAAAATCAAGTAAATAAACTATTTCATACGTCTTTAAAAAGAGATATTTATGTAACACGACTAGAGCTACACACAGGGGCAGGTAACCACTAGGCTGTAAGCCAACAGAGTTTTCGGAACAGTTCTTGAACAAGCTTGGTTAATGTTCGTCTTCATGTTCTTTTATTTAGTTAAATAGACATAAATGAACATTTTTTCAGCTCGGTTCATAAATGAACAGAGTTGAACATCCAATGGCTCGTTTTCTAATAGCTCGCGAACAAACTCATTCGAACTCGGCTGATGATGATGATGATGATGATGATGATGATGATAATGATGATGATGATGATGATGATGATGATGATAATAATAATAATAATAATAATAGTGAGTATGAGCTCTTCAACTTACTAATGCAAGTTGTCTCTCCCTATCATGGACGAATAACTCAAGCAACAACCAAAACTGATTTTTGGACAAGTTACAATGTGGGAAAGAAAAGAATGCAAGGATTGTTCAATTCAGTTGACAAGATCAGCATTACTGCTGACATGTGGACATCAAATTAGAACATTCAATATATGGTGATAACTGCCCACTTCGTAGACTCGGATTGGAAGTTGCAAAAAAAGAGTTCTGAACTTTGTCGATGTGCCTTCCCTCATACCAGCATGGTTCTTTTGTGATGCATTGTATGGTTGCTTGCGAGAATGGGGTATCCAAAGAAAATGTGGACAATTACTGCTAATAATGCATCAAACAATGATTCAACTTTGAAAGTGCTAATGGACATCAATTCTTTTTATAGGATGTTATCATTGAAAAGGTAAGTTATTTCACGTTCAATGTTGTGCCACATATTGAACCTTCTTGTGCAAAGATGGTATTTCCGAGATTAAGGATATCATTGAAGTGTCAGAGAGAGTGTAAAGTACATCAGTGCCTCAACTCAGCGCTTCCACAACTTCACTGAAATTTGCAAACATCTTTAGTTGCCACAAGAAGTTGATTTTGATTGTTGCACTAGGTGGAATGCAATGTATGCTATGTTGTCATGTGCCCTTGCATTCAAAGAAGTATTACCTCAGTCTAAGGGATCAACAATATAAGCACCTACCCAGTGATGAAGATTCACTCAAAGTTTAGGAGATTTGTTCATTTTCGGTAAATTTCAATGAAATTACCAACATCATCTCGGGTAAAGTCTAACTTATATATTTTCTAATATTTTTTTTATAGTTATTCATTGTTCATATATGAGTATGATACAACTAAAAAGTTATTTTATTCCATAAATTTAGGTTCTGAATATTCAACATAAAATTTGTTTCTTCTGAGCTCTAGAGTATTAAAGAATTGCTTCTTACAAAGTCTCTTAGTTAAGAACCGTGGCTGCAACTCATGGTGAAGAAGATGCAAAAGAAGTTTGAAAAATATTGAGGTAATATCAATCTCTTAATCACTATTAATGTTGTCCTGGATCCTAGGAATAGGTTGACGCTAATTGAATTTGCATTTCCCTTCATTTATCCGACGGGTGAAGCAACAAACCAAGTCAAGGTTGTTTGTGATAGTTTGCATAAGCTATATGAGGAGTATTTGGAAGAACATCAAGAAAATTTTGATGCCAAACCTATGCAAACTGATTCACAATCAAGTATGATTGGTCGATACAAGTTGTACTACTAGTGTGAAAGGAAAGGGAAAGTTATTGAAACGGGAAGGTCAAAATATGAGAGGCATGTTAGGAGTGTCGATAGAATCCAACAACTAAAGTCTGAATTGGATACCTATTTAGAGAAAGGGTATTCATTTTCCAAGAAGACTCTCGTAACTTCAATGCCATAGAGTGGTGGAAATCAAGCAACTTGAAGTTCAGAATTTTATACAAAATGGCTTGTGATATCTTGACTATTTCCATTACCACGGTGGCATCAGAATCAATATTTAGTGCTGGTAGGAGAGTTATTGACAAATATCGCTCATCTCCCGGAACCAATACAGTCCAGGTCCTACTTTGATGGTATTTAAAAAAAAAAATTGCAAAAGTAAGTTTTAAGTTGTTTTATTCTCTAATTTGATATGAACAATATTTGATTTATTCATAGTTTCATAAAATCCTTCGTAGAATATATTTTTTATGTAGTTTGCCGAAGATGTGAAGAAAAATTCTCTAACTGGAACTTGAAGGTAACTGCTTATAAGGTACTTTTTAGGTAATTACTTTTAAAATCTCACTAGCTTAAGTATACCCATACATGCTCTTGCTATTACTAATTTATTTGTCTTGTTGTGTTGCTCTACAACTTGGAAGATGATTGTGTCTGGAGTCTTTCTTCTTTGCTCGTTGCTAGTTCACACTAAATTGTAAGTGACTATTGTTCGATAGTTTGAATTTCATCTTTCTTGTAAGTAATTATGTGCTATAGTTTGGTATTATGTGTTTAATCATTTTCTGTTATTATATCAACAGGTTGATAATGGATTTGAAGTATGAAGCGTAGCTGGTTTTTGTTGTTTTGTTAAAGCATTTAGACTTGTTTATTTTTTTACTTTTGATGGTACTAGTTTGCTAAATGTTGATGGAACTTAGGAGTGAGAAAAATTGCTGGTTTTTGTTGATGTTTCATGTGAAGCATTTGAGTTCTTTACTATGTGATTATTACTGATCAATACTTTTGTTGCATATATTTAACTGATAGTGTTTATGTGGTTTGTTTTACTTATTTTATTGGTTTGTTTCTATAAACTTTTAGAAATGCTTGGTTGTTTAGTGTTCATGAATAGGGTTTTGTATCACCTCAAAAAAAGAACAAGGTTTTGTAGTTGTTCAAGAATGCGTTCACGAACAAAAACGAGCATTACTAATAATTTTTGAGCCGAGCTCGAAAAGTAATTTTAGAGTTTAACCAAGTTCATACACTTGAAATAACTAAACATTAGATGAACATCCTCTGGCTCGACTCGACTCGTTTACAACCTAGTAACCACCACCCACCCACTCCCCAAACCTGCATCTCTTAATGTAATTTCTTTTTTTTTTTTTTTTCTGAATAGCTTACAAATATCATGTGCTTGATTTGACTTTTGTTATATCTTGACTTCAAATGTAGCAGGATGCTCCTACACTGCCGTAGTTGGATCGTAATATACTTGGATTTCTTGTTCTTGTGATTAATATTGGTAGAACATCAAATTATTGATTGCAGTTATGATCTATTGGAATTTTGACATTCTTAATCAATTTAATGCAGAGTAGATTATATAAGTACATGTTTATTAATTTATGTTTTTCGGCCCCCTAGTTTAAATTCCTACATCCCAGACGCTCCTCTAATGCTCTACACAACAGAACACAGCAGCATATGACTGAGTTTGACATGATACAAGTATCAACCATCAGCTACAAGCATACACCATACCCTTATAAATATTAAATATTACATGCATAGCCCTTAGCCTTTCTTAAAAACAACTCATGACTACAGGGCTTATGTTCAGGCAGCTTCAGCAAAGCCCAGCTGGAGATTCCCATAATCGAACACAGTGTGGTACGCGCCCATGAACACGTCTCCAAGAATCCTACAACGCCGTGTTTTAAGTTCAGGAAAAGGCCCCATTGCAAGTAGGATACTATCACATATTATAGTTCATTTGATATCACAACGTATTGAAGATTATTGTGCATACCAGAGGGGTCCGCGAGGAGCTGGTATATCCAAAGCCATAAATCCACTGATGCAAATAGCAGCAACACCTTCACCCGTTTTTAGTATGTACTGCAAATAAGATAAAGCGGTAAATAAAACAGGATATTCAACTGTTGAAGAAAAATGCAAAAACACTGCATAAGGTATCTTATGGTCAAACCTCTTCAGGAGTCAGAACGTAAGGCTTTTCGCCAATGGTGAAGGTGACATTCGGCATGTTCGGTATTTCGTTGCAATCGATGAGAGACTCTCCTCCTGGACTCGGTATGCTGTCGCAAAGCTATAAAAAAGAATATGTTTTTAAATATAACAATTCCACCAGCTGTTTCACTTGTAGGAAAAAAATTCAAATGCTAAGGTCACCTGATTCACATATTGTAGCACTTTCTCCTTCACCTGATCATTATTTAGCTGATTCTTCATCCAAACAACAGCCATCTCACATGCAGTGCACAACGGGTCTTTCCCATCCGACTTTCCTTCAGTTTTCTCCTTATCAACCACCATTTCAATATTCGAGCTGCAATTAAAATCCCAATTCTATATTGGTACCATAACGTATCGTGATGAAATTTAGGAATATAAGGTAGCAAAAATCTCAAGGAACAACCTAAAGATGAGGGGAATAATCAAATTTAGATCCAAGTTAATTATCTAGGCTTTCAGTTAATTATATAACTCCACTAAACATAAGTTACAGCAATATATAATGGAAACAATGGTTAAGACCAAGAAGTTAAGGAATTCTGACCTCATAGACTGGGCTCCGTTGAAAAAGCATAAACCTATCTGGGAACAAACTTTATCAGGTTGTACCTGCACAAATACACAGTCTTTATCTTTCATATCAGAAGCTCGTAGTAGGCTGAATGGAGCAGCGGAAATTACTCTGTTAGTGCATGTATGTAATGTGTAGCATGTGCGTCTCTCTGTTAGGGTGTGTGTGTGTGTGTGTGTGTGTGTGAGAGAGAGAGAGAGAGAGAGAGATGCACCCCAGATACTAAGAGATCCCATATCATATCTCCATATTGGGAGACAATTTCCTTACATTCGGTGCTCACAACTCCTTGTGCCCCAATGGCATGGTTTATTTGAGTCACAATTGTCTGAAAATTGTCGGTCAATAAGAACATATCAATACAGAGAGAGAGAGAGAGAGAGGGGAGGGGAGGGGAGGGAAGGGCAGGAGGAAGGAATTAAGAATATAGTGATCTCAATACATACAGTTGGGCCAGCAAGCAAGGATGTCCCAGAATCCACAATAGCAGCACAACCGCCTTCACAAAAACCTGTAGCAACAATTGATAAGAGAATATTCATAGTCTAAAGTTTCAAATCCAACCAAATGCGTTGCAAGGTAACACATCTGCACTCAAAAAGACTGCAGATATGCAACAGCACTATACAAAATACACCTTTGTTTAAGAATTTGAACCAAAGTCCAATAAGTGTAAACATAACAAAACATACAAAGCAATTTCATAATTTGGTACAACGTTATGGTTGTGCAATAACCTTCTGTCCAACTGAAGAATCACTTACCGGTTGATTGGTTTCCAATGAGAAGGTCGCCCATTTCAAACTGGTATAACAAGATTCAGACAAATATGTGAGAAGAAAATATTAAAAATTAAGAATAATGGATGTCGTCGTGGTTCTAGTACAATGACAGTTTATCTGCATATACCTGCCAGTACCCCTTTTGTGTGACAGGAACATAATTATGACTTCCTTTGTAGTGGTCCGCATCAACTCCTCCAAAGACTATCTCACCTCCCACTTTAGCTTCTGGGTCACGATTAAGCCAGAACGAAAATACCTTCTCTTCAACAAGACCCTGATCTACCATATTGTACCTGTCAGGTAGCAACACAAATCAGTTGGCACAGATATGACGCACGACAGAGATGGTGGGGAGGGGGAGATAACATACCATACTGGCACTGCATCGCCAACAGAAATTTCCTGGAAACCAAGGCCAAGTATTCCATCAAATTTGGCCAGGACAAAGGTAAGGCTGCCTTCCCGTGTAGTCTCGATGAATACCTGACAAGGACAAGTGTAATCTTAGAGCGCCAATATAGAGAGGGGGCGGGGGGGGGGGGGAGGGAGGGGGGAGGGGGAGCAGAAGGTGGGAGAAGAAGAAGTAAAGAAGAAAAAAACTAACTTGATCTTTGATAACAACATCACCAACTTCAACATGGTCTTGGCTAAAGTAGCCAGAGATTGATCCAGAGCCATACTGAATTGAACAAGGCTCTCCTGAATCACAAAAATATGAATTGCAAGTGCAAATCATCAGCAACAAGCAAACACAATTATGTTACATATAGAAACAGAGAAAAGAAAAAAATAAATAAATCAAATAGTATAGTACCATTCTTAGTATATGTACTCGACTTGCTCGCCTTGTATCTACTATGGAAATAGCAAGCAATCTGCAAACAGAAGTTCAACTCAGCAACAACACGAAAGAGTAGAAGCAGCTTACGCAGTTCAAAATTAGTTGGTACTCACAGAGAAATAACATTTGGAGGAGGGAACCCATAGGTTTGAACTGCCAGTGTCAAATATGACGGTGAATTTCTGAGGGGGTGAACCTATACCAATCTCTCCATAGTACTGGGCATCCATGTAATTCTTCAAATACACTATGTCTTCATCTGGCTCAGCCAGTTTGATCTGTCTATCTTTCGAGCCTATCCCATACTTTCCCTCTAATCTAGCTCGTGCAGCAGCCTTTACGCCGAGCAGGTCCAAAGACCTCCTTTTCAGGCTAATTCTTCTTAAAGCATCAGCGGAAGGAAGTGAGGAACATACGATTGCCAAAACGCAGAATACAGCAATCAGATAGTTGGGCTTCATGTCTCAAATTTGCCTGTCCAAACAAAATTTGAAAGAGAAAATCATTCTTCAATTAGGCAACAGTGAAGTAGAGTGGTAAAAATGTAATGACTTGTTTAAAGAGATCAATCACTGCAACAAAAGCACTGATTAATAGTTGGAGTAAATGAGTACTGCATAAATGATAAACCACTAACTTAGTAAACTAGAATTTGATTGAGAATAGGCATAATATCCATATTTCAAAAATCCTATTTAGTGCAAACAGGAGTATGAATGAACAATAAATGACAGAATTTTCACATTACATATCATGTACAACTACAATATTCATACCTCATAAACAGGGTTTTTAATTTAACGCAAAATTTATCAACAGCTCACATTGAGTAATCATCACAAAAGCAAATTCCTGGCCATGAATAATATAATTAAACCATCATCTATTACCGATTTACCTCCTCAGGGGACAGACACATGAACTGAGAGAGAGAGAGAGAGAGAGAGAGAGAGAAGCAAATATGGAAACGATAACATTCTTAAGTTTGGTTCATGTTTTCTTATTCTGTTTATATCATTCAAAACCTTCATATGAAAGGGGTAATAAAATAAAGATCATAGATTATTAGGAGGTCCTAAGAGATAGATAAATTACTACTTAAATACATAGTTAGCTTTACAAGGCGTAGTGACCGAGTTCAAACAGAACAAACTCAACAACCTACAAATAATAATTTCAAACTACAGTTTTAATACGGTGCAAAATTATGATCAAATAAAGAAAAAAATCAAACCTCTGAAAAAACTCAAAAGTTACACATGTTAGACTTTATTTACAATAACAGTAGATGATGAAGGAAGTTGAACAAAATCGTCGATCATGAAGAAGGTAAATATGATGAAGAAGAAATAAGATTCAACCTTTGTATCCCAGAGCTGAACAAGTTACCCAGGCAGCATTCAAGTGATGGAAGTTTATAAAAATTCAAAAGAAAAAGAGATTAGATATTTTGTGGCCCAAGTAGATACTCTTTTTCGTCTTTTAGATAAATACACGTGGCACTAGATGAGTGGTGCAAGGGGACTGTAGCGCGTGTAATCAAATTGCAGTGCTGATGATAACTACTTTGTTGGAAATTGCCTAGAAGTTTCACCCTCACAGAGACAGACAGGTGGGTGATTAAGCCACCAACTTCTGATATTCATTTTTGTTGTGAACAGAAATTCCAACCAAAGATCAAACGTCTGGATGTGATCCATTGTCACGTGTCATCATCCTACAGTGTAAAATTTTCACAAAATTATAAATGGACACAGAATAAGCACAGAGTTCATCATCATCTAATTTATTTCTTTCCTTTGTAGTAGAAAAATATTTTTCAATAACTTCTTCAATTTCCTTATTTTTTTACCATTTCCAACTTAATGAAATAAATTAAATCATGATGGACTTCAATCTTATGTGTTGCACTACTCAACCTTGTTGTATATAAAGTATTTACATATAATATGTGTCACATTAGAATCTGATAGGGAAAATGGCTTGTAACGAAGGAGAGATCTTCACTTCGCATTAGTCAGTCTAGTGTTCAGCGCTGAGGAGTCTCAATACAGGAAGATGTGGTCAGCCCTGAAGGTTTCCAGAGCTGGATTGGTAAATCTCGTCCCAAGGATATCTGGTCCTTAGTCCTGGAACGCTGGAATCTAAGTTGGAACCATGGACTGACACTAGGACCTGTGAAGAGCGAGAGAACACCCGACCACTGCACTACACTGAAGTCCGAAGGAAAGAGAGCCAACGCTCCTCTCTAAACCCAAGAGGTGTTAAGGGGATAGTTTTTCCCCTGCATCGCATGATATCTGTTGTACTTGGGGACCAAGATAAGTGTCCACTTTCACCCCGAGAAACGTATCAACCACTATTGGTCTTTTTGACAAAAGTAGTGTACCTTCTGGTGGCGCCGCCAAGTACAGTAGAACACGTGTCACAACGACATTGGGTGAAGTTGAGTGACTCATTTACCCCTAGCCTAGTGAACATTGATAAATAGTCTCTCATTTCAAAGATTACAGGCTATACATTCTCTAGTTAAAAACTTACTATTCCTTTGTTTTTACTCTTCACGAGTTATAAACTTATAAACTGACTTGAGCATTGGAGGGTCTTCGTCGGGGCAATCCCCGGCTCTATTTTGCAGGAGTTCGAGTGCTAAAAGGCGACGCGACCCGACCCAATTCTTCAATGCATTTGCAACACTTTCATAGGTACTCTTTTATCATGTGCTCATCCAAGCACTAGTGAGGGCTGCCTTCAAACAGTCATCATCAGAATTTATCGTGCCTCTGCATTGCATCATATATTATTATATATTATAAGTAGTTAATAAAGAACCAAATTATAATATAATGAAGCCAACTGAAACCAGTAATACTCAATCATCAATGAATAGCTCATTTATAGTCTTTCCAGTTGCGAGTGCATCGGAAGAGTGCAAGATTTCATTCCATGCATAACTTATTATGACTATATTAGAAGAAATTGTTGGAACAAATTATACAAGTTCTGCACTCTAGAATTTAAGAAGTCTGAACTTTGTATATTTTGTAAAGAGATATAACCATTCACGTGAACAAACACGTCTTTTTGTTAATCAAATTTCCAAAATCTGAATTTGACGGAAGTCGCGTCACTTGGTCGCAACTTTTTAATAAATCACTGGCACTAGATATTACCAAAAGGATGTGTTTCTTCAAAAAATTGAACTCACCAAATTGACTCGTCTTCTACTTAATAGATATTATATTATTTAATAATTAAAATTGTTAGAAATTAATGCATATAAAAACACATACACACGTATATAGGGAATCGATATACCTCAATTGAGTTGCAGCGGAAAAATATTTGGTTGATTCCCCAATCGATGAATCGTACTCTGATTCGTCTACTAGCCCGTCTTGACGAACACTACTAGAGCATCCGCCTTTTTGCCTACACACCTTAGGCTCTTGGAGGACTTCGGTGATACTCCAAGAACAAGATTAGAGAGAACAATTGGGAGAATGTATTATGTGGTGTATTATTTCCGTAGGCTACGAATATAAGATATATTTGTATATATAATGGTATGGGAGAGATCTGTCTCCTATTATGGATAGGATCTCCATCCCTATCAGGAATATATTTAATAAGTTATTAAAATATCTAATCAAATATATATCTCAACTATATTGGGATCCATCAGATATGGATGCAACCAACATCTCCCACTCATATAAATCTGATCTGACTCATTCGAATCTAAAGACTCCACAATTCTCATCATCACATCTCTTCTTTCATACAGAGACTAAGGCGTGCGACCGAGCGAGAACAGAATGGAACAAAGTAAGGAGAGTTATATTAAGTTATCACCCAACTAACATAACTCATCAACTCAGGAGACTCGCTGTGTACCCGAAACTACGTGGTTGCACTAGACCAAACATATCTGACCCCTCTTATGCATATAGAGCATGTTTCACCCCTAAATTGTATCTATGATCATGACTATGTCAAAAATAATTCGACTTAGTCGGCCGGCCTATGAGCCATAGTACACAAGTGCATTACCAACTTAGTTTTTCCTTGGCCTCTTATGTCAATCTGCTTGGATTTGATAGTTTTCTTAGTCATGCTCCAACAGACTGTATCACCATGGCCATAGAACACACGCTAAAGTAGCATCATCAAGCTTACACTTCATGACAAAGTCCGAAGTCCCAAAGGGCACAAAGATCACTATCAGAGCTCACACAGTGACGAAGCAAGGATTTATACGGTCACTCATCTTACTAAGGTCGTCATTGAGCACATGTAATATGAATACATGCTATGATGGAGCTCCCACTCAAATTTGGGCATGTCATGCTCTGAACATCATACGAGTCTTAGTCCAGTCGCTCTTCTAACGTTTGACCTACGTATCACTAGAAGTTTGTCTCCAACACAACATCTGATGATTCGCACACTCGACTATTATGAGGCTTATATGAAGTTAGGACATTCTTCATAATCGATCAAGTGTGATCTCATCCTGGCCTTTTCCCAAGGCGACTATAGGCAACAACCTCTCGTGTTGTTCCTTTCACGAAGGTGATCACTTAAGCGTTTGATCCGCCAGTCTCATCCTGCTCGCTTACCAAAGCACCAGGGTGATTTTCCGTGTGAGTGGGATAATCCAAGCCTTTTGTGACATATCATATATAATAGACACATTACTTCTAACATATAATAAGGGCACATCTCATTGATAAATAAAATTGTTCATACAGGCTAAAAGAATTTTAAATTCTACGAAGTCTCATACTCCTTACATGCCTTTGAAATACATCTATACTTAAAGGTTTGGTGAAAGGATCAGCTATCATTTCACCAGTTGGAACGTGCCTGAGAACCACTTGCCCCTGCGCAATATTATCTCGGATGAAGTGGTATCTGGTGTCAATATGCTTGGTCCTCCCATGATACTTGGGGTCCTTAGCATATGCTAGTGCAGCTGTGTTGTCACAAAGGACAACTACTGCATCATCTACGTGCGTCATAACGCACAAAGTCTGGAGAAATCTTATCAACCAGATATCCTCTTGAACTGCAGACGTAGAGGCGATGTACTCTGCTTCCATAGTGGATAGAGATATACAAGGCTGCTTCTTGCTACAACAAGTGATAGCAACGCCACCCAACAAGAATGCATATCCCGATTTGAATTTGCGTTCATCTCTATTCGTTGATCCAGCAGCATCGCTGTAACCAAGTAGCTTCAGACTGCCACCGTGATAGCACAAAGCTAAATCACTTGTCCCCTTTAAATATCAAAGTATCCTTTTGACTGCTGCCCAGTGAGCACGTCCGGGATTACTTTGATACCTACTCACCATCCCAACTGCAAAGCACAGGTCTGGTCGAGTACACATCATTGCGTACATCAAACTCCCTATTGCGCTTGCATAAGGAACCTTAGCCGTGCTTTATTTTTAATCATCTGTCTTTGAGCATAAATCTTTGCTAAGAACACAATGTTTTTCCATAGGCGTGTCAACGGGTTTAGCATTATGCATACGAAATTGCTCCAGAACCCTCTTAATATAAGTCTCTTGAGACAAAGTTAAGAGTTTCTTTGTGCGATTTCGGTGTATCTTAACACCAAGTATGTATTATGTCTCTCCCATGTCTTTCATCTCAAAAGTAGATGACAGCCACTGCTGAGTGGTGACAATCATCTTCGTATCATTTCCAGCCAACAAAATGTCATCCATATATAATGAGAGAATTGTGAATTTTTTCTCATCCCTTTTGACATACACACAGTGATCTTCCTCAACCATCCTAAAGCCTATCGAAGTGATAGCTCGATGAAATCGAAGGTACCACTGTCTTGATGATTGTTTCAGTCCATAAATGGAACGCTTTAAGCGGCACACTTTGTGCTCTTGTCCTTTTACCTGAAAACCCTTAGGTTGATCCATATAGATCTCATCACCCAGTTCTCCATTTAGAAATGTTGTCTTTACATCCATTTGGAATAGTTCCAAATCGAGATGGGCGACAATTGCTAAAATGAGACGGATAGAGGCAAACTGCACCACTGGGGAGAATGTCTCTTCATAGTCCACACCTTCTCTTTGGGTAAAGCCTTTCGCCACTAGGCGAGCCTTATACTTGTCTATCGAGCCATCTACTTTTCGCTTGACTTTGAGAACCCACTTCTTCCCAATTGTCTTGCGTCCAGACGGTAGATCGACTAGCTCCCAAACTTGGTTCTTAGCCATTGAACTCATCTCTTCCTCCATAGCACTTATCCACTCTTTAGCATTTGGAGAAGTTACAGACTCTTCAAAAGTAGCTGGCTCATCAACATCCATCGTTGTGCATATGAAAGATTCCCCCTCGAGTTCAAAACGTCTTCGGGGCACCATTCCACGCTTGCTCCTGCGCAACTCTAGATCTTGAGAGTCTTCATGCAATGGATTTCTCCCACTGACTCTAAGATTGCTCTCATTATTCCCGTCGATTGCTGAATTTGCTTGTGAAACCGCATCCTCGCCAGGTTTTACAGCGTTGTCTTCAGGATCTTGTAACTCATAAAGTTTAAGATCTCCTTTAACTTCTCTAATTGTTGAAAATTCCTCCTCGAGGAAATTGACATCGCGTGACTTAATTTTTTTCATTCTTTCGTCAGGATGTTCACCATACATCACATAGCCTTTCGAGTGGCCACAATATCTTATAAACATATGTTTGACTGCTCTAAGACCAAGTTTCCCATTCTTATGGGAAGTATTATGAACAAACCCAGCTAACCCCCAAGGGCGCAATCCCTCTAAGTTAGGCTTTCTTTCATGCCACAACTCATACGGCATCGAAGGAACTGACTTAGATGACACACGGTTCAATATGCAGGCAGTAGTTAAGATTGCATCTCCCCAAAAAGATATTGGTAGATTTGCTTGTGCCATCATTGATCTGGCCATGTACAGAAGTGTCCTATTCCTCCTCTCTGCAACACCATTTTGTTGCAGAGTGTAAGGAATTGACAGTTGTCTTATGATCCCTTTTTCCTCACAGTATTGTCTGAACTGATTAGACAAGTATTCTCGCCCCCCTATCAGTGCGTAAAGTTTTAAGTTTCCTATCTCTTTGGTTCTCAACCTCCACTAAGAATCGCTTAAAGCAATCAAGCGCTTCTGAGCGGTGAGATAGGAGATACACTGAACCTAATCATCAATAAATGTGAGGAAACAGGATCCACCGTGTCGTGCCTTCACATTTACAGGTCCGCATATGTCCGAGTGAACTAACTCTAGAGGTTGAGTAGCTCTTTTTGCCTTTCCAAAAGGCTTCCGGCAGGCTTTTCCCGCCAGACATGGTTCACACACAGGAAGGTTGACTTTAGCGAGATTAACTAAAAGACCTTCTCAAGCTAACCTAGTCATCCTATCACGTCCTATGTGTCCTAACCTTGCATGCCATTTATTAGAATCATTCAAAACATCAACAGACGAAGAAACAAAATAAGTGCATGCAATAGATAAATCCAACATGAAAAATCCATTGTTCATATGTCCTATGCCATAAAGGTTGTTGCCGAGAAAAATGGATAACATAGTCTTTCAAACAGGAAAGAAAAATCTTTACTCAAAAGTGCTGAAACTGAAAGTAAATTACACCGAATACTAGGTGCATAAAAAGCACATCACTAAGGAGCAGCTCGCGCCCAGTGATAAGTTTGAGCTGGTATGACCCAACTCCCACCACCTCTTCTTGCGCACCATTCCCATAGCAATGGAGTGGCTGCCCGCTGGTACTCGATGATAATATACAAATCCTGCTCTATCTCTTGTCACATGTTTGGTTGCTCCCGAATCTATAATCCAACCATGGAGAGAATTAGCAACGAACACATGTGAGCAAACAAATGAATCAGAAGAGCTAGGAGCAGGTCTTACCTTCTTTGGCTCAGTACAATTACGAGCAAAGTGACCCGTCTTTCCACAGTTATAGCAAGTGTCTTTCTTCTTTCCGCCCTTTTTACCACGGTGACGCTTTTTAGCCATTTCACCTTGCGGGCCTAAGTTTTGGTTTTTGGCATTACTTTGTCCTGCATTCTTTTGTTTTTCCAATGGTTGTTTGTGTTAGGCTTGCGTTGCCCAGTGTGTGCAACGAAAGCAGCCGCTTGTGCTCTTTCCACCTCTCGACGGTCAGCCTCAAGTCTAAGATGACTGGCGACACTATCAAAGGTCTGGATTTGTTCGTTGTGTGTGAGCACAAGTTTAACTTGTCCCCAAGTCTGCTCAGGTAGCGACCTTAGGACTGCCAAAACTTGTTGTTCATTGGTGAGTTCATTTCCAGCATTTTGAAGCTCTCGAATCATGTCTTTCATGACATCAAGATGCTGGCCCATAGTGTGCTTAGTGTCAAGTACGTACTGATTGAACTTAAGGGTTAAAGCCCTTAGTCTCGCTGCCGAGGTAGTGTCGTACGTGACCTTTAAGCCGTCCCACAACTCTTTAGCTGTAGGAAACGTCTCGAACTCACGAATTAGATGATCCTGCATGCAGTTAAGCATAGTATAGCGCGCAGATCGATCTTGATTCACCCACTTATTGTACGTGTCCAAATCGCGACGATATTGGGCATTTTGACCGTTCTCTGGCTCAACCGGCATAGTCATAGTCTCGGTGAGATGGTCAAGGACCTTCATATTATGTATCAGAAACTGGATCTTACGGTGCCATATGGCATAGTTCTGGCCATCTAATTTGCCAGAACCGTAAAGATCAGAAAAAGCTATTTGGGCATCCATTTATGTTAATATTATGCGTAATATGTTAGAAGTTTGTCTATTTAATATTTTTATTCGGGTCCATATAAAATTTATTATTTCTCACAAGTGAATAAGATCGAAAATTTGCCATATAGGCTCATAATCATCTCCCAATTGAAGAAGATAATAAAAAATTAAATGATCGCGAATAAAAGGAAATATGTCCATTTTAAGAAACATCCATAAAAAAAAAAAAATAGTGAGATGTCAATGACCTATGGTGGTAAATATGATACAACAAAAAATTACATGGCCTCAAAAAATGGCCCCTCTAATACATGTGCCCTAGTGAGAAACGAAAAATGAATAAATAAATAAAAATACAATTTTTGTTTCTACTACATGATTCTATAAAAGAAAAAATACGACGGGACATCATATAACCACCATTGTCATCAACACCTCATACATACATCAACATCACATCACGTAATAAATACGCAAACAATTAAATTAAATTACATAACGCATGTAATTAATTTAAAGTAAATGGCCCAACACAATTTTTTTTTTTTTTTATAAAAAAATTCCAGGCCCCAAAAATCTGGCCCAGTAAATAAAGGCCCCAATAAACCATATTTAAAAAATTATTCAGGCCGAAAAAATGGCCCAACAATAAAAGCCCCAAAGAGATTTTAAAAAAATAATCCAGGCCCAATCATAGGGCCCAAGGGCCCAGCCCAATTTCCTAAAAACCTTAGTTCAAGCTGCCGCCGCCCGCCCGCCGCCGCTACCGCGAAGCAGCGTAGCAGTAGCGGAGCAGCGAAGAAGCAGCGGAGCAGCAGAAGCAAGACAGCAGCGGCGCAGAAGCAGCAAAGCTGCGCAGGAATAGCGCAGCCGCGTGCGCAGGCGCCCGCGTCTCCAGCGCCGCCTTCGCCTTCGCTGCCGGGAAAAAAAAACACGCACTGGGATGCCGAAGTGCACAGCGCGGGCGTGTATCAGCAGGCCGCCTCTTCTGCCGCAGTAGCGCGGAGCTGCCGCAGTAGCGCGGAGCTACCGCCGCGCTGCTGCCGGAGTCGGGCAGCAGAAGCAGCGCTGCAGCGCGGTCGCGCCGACGCCGCCCGCGTCGCAGCGAAGTAGCGCATCCTCGTGCCCGTCGAGCCTTGCCTGAACTCGTCACCGCCTCGACGTAGCGGCAACGCAGCAGCGGCGAGCGAGAGGGAAAAAAAAATTATGTTTCATGGTTTTCATACCTGGAAATGAAAAAAGGATAGGGATAGGACTCTGCTTGTTTTTCTTATGCAATGTAAAAAACTTTTTTTCAGAAAAACAATAATAATATATCTCAGCCCCTTTAATATGTTACTCCAGAAAATTCCTCCATTAAAAAACCGAAACAGACAAGCATACATTAAATAGGTGAGATCGAATCAACTCTCGCTCTGATACCACTGTTAGAAATTTATGCGTATAAAAACACATACACACGTCTATAGGAAATCGATATACCTCAATTGAGTTCCAGTGAAAAAGTATTTGGTTGATTTCCCAATCGATGGATCGTACTCTGATTCGTCTACTAACCCGTCTTGACGAACACTACTAGAGCATCCGTCTTTTTTCCTACACACCTTAGGCTCTTGGAGGACTTCGGTGATACTCCAAGAACAAGATTAGAGAGAACAATTGGGAGAATGTATTATGTGGTGTATTATTTCCGTAGTCTACAAATATAAGATATATTCGTATATATAATGGTATGGGAGAGATCTGTCTCCTATTATGGATAGGATCTCCATCCCTATCAAGAATATATTTAATAAGATATCAAAATATCTAATCAAATATGTATCCCAACTATATTGGGATCCATCAGATATGGATGCAACCAACAAAAATGTCCAATAATCTAACTCCAGCATGCATTTCACTAAAGAAGTCATGGCATGCTTACAGTAAAAATGAAGAAGCGCATCGCTAACAAGGTTACTCAGGCCGTACAGTTGTCGTCCTAGGCTAGTACCATCCTACCCAGAGCAGCCATGTAGACTCAAGATTGCTGTTACTGCTTGTTTAGTCAGCCCTTTTGAACACCCACTTATCAATGTGGTACTGACTTTATCCACGCTCTTCGAAGCCAGGTCGCGACAAAACGACAATAAAATTATAAAAAAGGAAATTTAGAAATGATATTGATAGTTATGATTCTAGACTAATCCATTCTATAACTCAATCTCGTTTTACAATCTGTTACATGTCGGTATTTTATTTATTGTATTAGATTATTTATTGAATATAGTTTTAATGATAATATAATTTTTATATTATAAAAATTAAAAAAAATTATCAAAATTCTTTTTTTTTTTCTCTATAAGTAGAGCCTAATGTTGATATATTTTGAATTAAAATTTGAAGCTCTTTATTCTTTTCCCTTTGTAAATAAATGGACTCGCTCAATAAGCAATTTGAGATTTGATTCTTTTATTTATTTTTTCGGGACTAGCCAAAAAAATCGAGACTGCTGAAAGAAAAAAATGACTCCAAATCTTGATTAAAGTCTTGTTTTAGCTATTAGGTTTTGTTTCTAATATTCGAGTATACAGTAATTGAATGGTTGATTTACCTAGTTATTAACTTTTTCGTGAACAGAAATTGGATCTTCGGAATTTCAAAGTAGCACGATTTTTGGTATATAAATAGGATATGTGATAAGAATAAAATTATCATATTAGAATTATATCGGATAATAATTAGATATGTGATTAGAATAGAATTATGATTAGAATTAGGATTAATGGAATATACTAATGAGGATATGTTAGGAAATGACAATATGTCCTTAGAATATTTAAACTTAAAAGTGGTAAAATAAGTCAATTTGAAGCAAATATAATAATTAGGATATATTAGGAAATTGCAATATTACCCTTAGAATATTTAAACTTAAAATGAGTAAGTAGGCCAAACTAAACTAGTTGAAACTTAAGACACTTTTATAATGTAAAGATATATAAGGCATAGAGAAACAAATAGATTAGATTGAAGGGGAGAGGAAAATGAGTAATCAAAGGGTACTAAGTCAATAGGTACTTAAATGAATAGGTGCAAATTCATTGCTAACATTCATGGAGAGATACTTCATTGTTTCGATGTATCCATTAAAGACAACTAGCAGTATTCCCCGTGTGGCACGGTTTAGAAATTTAAATGAATAAATAATAAGAATTTTAATATAATAAAATATTACAATTAATATATAATAAGAGATGAAAAGTTGCATGTTAATAAAAGAAGAGCCAATGAAAAATATTAAAAAAGATTGAGTAAGTTACATAATATCATATTTGTTTTTCTTAATGTAAGAGTATCTCTAGCATCCATGTATATAGGCCATGTTGACAATCTTGTACAAAGGATGAGTGTATATATATTTATATTTATAATTTTATGAGAAATGTTTATATTTATCCAAAGTATCTAATTTTTTTTCAAATATAATTCAAAAGCTTTTAGTGAGTAACAATATCACTACATTCTAAGTTTATTAATTTTAATTTGTAGCACAAACACACTAATAATTAATCCGCATAAACAACCGACAAACAATTATTTATCTTTAATTTCATTTATTTATACAATATGTCGTCAACCTATAGATAGATAATAGATGACTAATTTAATTTATTACACAGAAAAATCACATTATAAATGAAGAAAAAAAAAAGATATTTTCTATTTCAAAAAAAAAATTATATTAGTACATCATTAAAAAAAATAATAGAAAGAGGAAAACAAAATCCAAATTAAGCTATTTCCAAATAAACTGCTTTATACCAAAAATAATGTTTTCCAAAAATGGAAAAAATAATGTCATTTATTGGATATGTTATATTTTCTAAAATAACAGTGGGGTATCAATTGCACAAAATCGTGGCATTTATTGAATATGATTTATTTTCTAAAACGTGTCTTACTAAAAGTGGATTGTTATGTGGGCGGGAAAATAGATGTTTTTTTCCCGGATATAGACTTAATTGTTGTTGTATATAAGAAGATTCTTCAAAATCAATATATACACTATACGAGATAAACCAAATAAGTGAAGCAAAAAGAATCAGAGTCCTCCACACGAGTTCTCTCTATACTTTCATATTATTTATTATTTTTCAATAGACGAATTCCTCAAAACCATTTGCACCGTAGTGGGAGAAATTTAAACCTTTAAAGATAACATCATTTGAGATGTGTCTAGCCTATACCAAATCTATCACCCACTACAAAAATGTTTGAATTTCAATATACAACATATTTTAAATGTATACAAGTTTCTACGGTGGATTCTGTATTAGCAAAGACACTTCAAACATATTGCCGAGCGAATTCGGCCTTTAGGCGGGCAAAGCAGCGCGGCCGCACGGGGGCTCCTAACAACGAGGACACCCATTTTTTAATTTATGCATATATGTATGTATATATATATATATATATATATATATATATATTATGTATTTAATATATGCAGTAGTATAACAAAACTTGTTGTAACTTAGATGGTTAGTTACTCAAGCAAAGTAATGAGAATGCGTGAAGATGTAGGATTGACGCCTCTTTAGTGTAAAAACAATCTAGCTTTTTACAGATTAAATAAATCATGTCATGGGTCTATCAAAGTTTGAGGTCCATTCGATTAGCAAATTACTTATTTAAACAAGAAATTGATGCAAATCAACACATTTCTAACCAATTGCAGAGTATTTGTTATTTATAATTTATTTCAGTTAAGTAATTATATTACTTTATTTTATTTCCATAGATAATTGTGTACAATGTATATATTGTGAAAATTTATGTTTCTTGGTTTTAAAATTTTAATTTCATTTGATCATTATTTTTTCTAAACTTTGTTTATTTATTGTTTTAACATATAGTTGAGATGTCCCGTCAATAAAAAAACATAAAATAAGAAAAGAAGGATGAAGAACTTATTTATTTTTATTTTGACTAGTATCACTCTCGTGCGATGCACGGAAATTTATTTAAAAAGTAATTACTTAATTAAGTTAAATATTATATAATCTAATATAAAAAATAGAATTATTATCTTCTCACTAAATGAATATTTGAATAGTTGTTTTTTTTTTCTTTTTTTTTTTTATGATCACAACAAGAATATTGCGTTTTCCCACCTTTGCAACCTCTGGTAGCAATTTTTGAAGAGAAAAAAAATTATTTAAAAATAATAAAATGTTTAAAAAATACAATATTTATTTTTGAATTCTAAGAATTTATTTAAAATATAATAAACTTAACTAAAAAAATTTAGAAATTATTTTAATAAAAAAATAATTTTCATAAAAAAAAATCGAATAATTTTGATATTATTTGAAATAATTTTAATTTTTTTAAAAGGATTTATTTTTTAAAAAAATAATTAAAAAATACTTGCATCATAAAATTAGACTTTTCATAGATACTTTCACATATCTTAAAATAAATTTTAGAGATTTTAAAATAATTTTCCAAGATAATTTTTAAACAGTTTAAATAAATTTTTAGAGTTTAAAAGATAATTTTCAGAAATTTATAATAGTTTTATGATTTAAAAAAATAATAAATTTTTATTTTCTTGCTGAAAATGATTTGATTTTAACTTTTTTTTATAAAAAAATCAATTTTTAAATATTTTCAACATGTTTAAGTTAATTTTCTGATTTTTTAAATGAAGTTCAGAATTTAGAAAATATCTTTTAGATTTTTAAAAAAATTTATGTTATTTAAATATGTTTTAATATTCTTTTAATTTTCGCACTTAAATTGCTGGCAGAGGTTGCAAAAGTGAGAAAACGTATAGTTCAGGTTGTGACTGAAAAAAAAAAAAGAAACTGAAAAGATGCGCATACTACATATGCAAAATGATATAAACCCAAAATATAAATAATGTAAATATTAATTTCTCATACGTGATATATGGATTTAATATTACTTACTTTTTATAAAAATATTACTTTATAAATTTAGATTAAGATAAAATATTAATTTCTCCTAATATTGAAACCAAAACATATATTTATTGTTTATGTTTCCACATTAACCTATGTGAATACTGCAATAGCTTAATTGAAAATGAATGTTAAAACAAACACAAATATATAAATATCACAAGACACACCAAAATATATCAAATAAAATAATTTGAATTTTGTTATAAGAAAATTATTGTTTTCTTTTGTTTTTTTTTTTTCAATTTTTGTAAATATTTTAATTTATCCAAATGATTTTTCAAAATTTAACTATAACTATTTAACTTTATTTAAAAAAGTTAATTTTCAAGTTTTAATATTTTATATGGCACTTTAATATACTCAAATAGTTTTTAGGTTTTAAATAAATCTTGATATTAATAAAATAAATTCAATGATTATTCTATAGTTGGACAAACAAAATAAAGCATATGAATTCTTCAATATATCTGAATAATATCATGTATTCATTGAAATTTATTTAAACAAATTCTACATTTTTATTATGAATATTAGATTTATTTAAAAATAAAATCAATATTATATATATGTGTGTGTGTGTGTGTGTGTGTGTGTGTGTCTGTATATTTTGCTTAGGTTGTAAATTATGGAAAAATACGACAAAGTTTAGATTGCAAAGCTATAAAGCTCAAGCATGTTAATTTTATTTTTTAAATTGAATATAGATTGTAGCACATGTAAAATCTCATAGTTTAGATTGCAAAGTGTAATTATTTATAAAGAAATAATATTAATAAATAGAAAATATGAATATGTAATAAAAACTAAATACCAAATTTAATTATTATATATTAATATATGTGAAAGTCGTAGTCCCATGATTAAACATAACAAATTAATATCTGTAAATACTATAATTTAATTAGTCAATCATTAAATTATACATTAACTTTTATTTTTTATTTAATAAAGTATATATTCATTTATTAAGGAAGATAATACTTAATATTGTTTTAATTTGAAGAAAAAAATATAGTTAATGCTGTAGAAGAAATTAAGAATGCATTAAAGAAATATTTTAAGCGGGAAATAGTAAATTACATAAAAGCCCCTCATTTAACTTTTATATATATTGATGAGATTGAAAAATGAGTCATTTATATATTTGATTTTTATTTTTAGATGATTAAAATTATTTTCGAAACAATAATATTAATATCGTAAGGGCGCTATTTTTGTTTCTGCACCGGACCCTTCGAGAAATTGAACCGTGTACCCCTTGCATGACATCATCAGCTGATGACTAAACTGTAATTAAGGTACGCGTAAATCTTGTTAAAGGCTCAACTACAAAACAACGCACACATAATCATATATGCTAATGAATTGATGTCCATAATAAAAAAATTATTTTCAAGACTATGCCGATGTTTATTTATGGTCGGAGGAGTTTGGAGTATTGTAGACTGGGAAAATAAAGTGGAAAGGGAAGGTTGGGTTAAATAAATGGGTGTGTGGTTTTATTGGTTGGAGATTGGGTTGGGGTTTGTTTTTAATGTAAAATGTGATTTAAAAAAAAAAGGTGATGTGATGTGTGTAAATATATTGCCAGCAACCCTAAAAGAAATACGGCTTGGCTGGCTCAATCCTCAATAGATTGGACCAAGTCATAAATAAACACGCCATGATGTCTTCTAAATGAAAATGAAAAGGGCAAACTAGGGAAATCTCTTTCCTCTTCAAGCATTACCGACCACCATAGTAGATAAAATGCTATGAAGTGTGATCGTATTCAATATATGATTACTAGAGGAAAGAAGTAGTGCACTAACAAAAATACTTCTACAAGGTCATGTTGGGATGTGAGACTACTACCGAAGATCAATGTCTAGACTGAAATCAATTCTATCTTGGGGTACAAGTCACACATTTGTCACCTCATGTCTTAGAGTTAAAAAAGAAATTCAATACTTGACGTTGGTGAGGTGGAAACTTGGACACATCTCAAAGTGCATAACTTGGAAATAGTAAGGGTGTCACTATTTTGAAAGTCTCATATGTGATCTATGCACTTCTTTTTACCACATCAAGGTAGGCTGGATTTTTAAATCCTCAATAGACATGTAGTTATGTGGGATGCTGTTGTGGACATCTGTTAGCCCCTTAGGAAGTCGGGTGTTGGGCATTGGGTAAACCTGGCCAAGTGTTGAGAGACATGTGCGGATGTCGGGTGACAGGTGTGGCTGTTGGGTAAACTCGGATGTCGGGTACTGGGCAAGTGTCGGGAATGGGACACTTGTATTTCTGCGAAGAATGTGTTAGTGTCATAACACGAGTCAGGATTAGATATATGAGACGTAGATATAGATTGTCGGGAACCTGTTGGGTCAATCTGTCGGATGTCGGGGAAAGTGTGGCCAAGAGTCGTGTACATGAGTTTGGGCATTGACGCATGACAGGTGTCCGAGTGTGCAATGATTTGCATGCATGTGTGATTAACCTTACAGGTGTCCGAAGATGGTGTCAAGCACCAGGTGATGATGCTTGCGAGCATCGGGCAGTGTGGCTGCCGAGCATCGGGTAAGAGTGTTGCCGATTGTCGGGAAGGTTGTTGCTGAGTGCTGGGAAAGGTTGCTGCTGAGTGTCAGGAAAAGATATTGCCGAGAGTCGGGAATGATTTGTGAATGAGTGGCGCGAATCACGTGCGTGTGCCGGGAGACTTTGTCTCGCGGGGGAAACTACGAGCGTCAGGAGTTGGTGCGCGCACAGGTGTGCGAGTTCTGGGAAACTTTGGCGCGCGCGGGTGTGTGAGTGCCGGGAGTTTGGCGTGCGTGCGCTGGGTGACAGTTGCGGGTTCCGAATAATGTTGAGTTACGGATAAGGTTCCGGGCAGTTACGGGAAACTGCCTCATCCGAGTTGTGAGCTGCGGGTGCCACTTGGCATATTTCTGAATAGTCGGATATTTATGCCTATTGATGGGGGATGTCCATCAACTGTTATCTTTATATATTGATCTTGAGTGCACAACTCGGATATAAGGAGTTAGACTCGAGTTTTGTGTGCAACCGAGATTCTCCTTGTACTTTCTTGAGTTGGTGAAGTACGGGTTGGGTAGAGACGCCAGTAAACTGTTGTGTCTCGTTAGTTACTGTTGTGTACGTGCTCTGGGTAATCTGTTGCATACATTCTGTAGGGTAACGGGAGAATCGAATACGGGGGTGAGAGATTCATTCGAATCAAACACGAATGGTGTGAGATTTGGTAAGGCTAACTGGTTTCGTGGTGAAATCAGGCCACACGACGGGCGAAAAAATTTCGCTGGTTTTTCCCGGTTTGACAAATGGTATCAAAGCCCGATTTACGGGTTCTAGGGTGCGAGTTCCGTGAGAAAATGGCTGAGTAGAATCGATTGGTGGTGGCGTTAGAAGCACGAGTTCAAAGGCTGGAGGGCTTACTTGGACAACCCCTGGAGATTCCTGCCGTGGGTTCAAATTTTCAACGGGTTCAAAGGTGCCGGACCCGAAGCCATTCGGTGGGGAACAGAATGCCAAGGAACTTGAAAACTTCCTTTGGGATATGAAAGTGTATTTTTCGGCTGCTTGGGTGCTGGATGAGGAGAAGGTGTCCATCGCAAGTATGTATCTAGCGGGTGATGCAAAGCTGTGGTGGGAACCCGACAGTCGGATGACGTGAGCGCTGGTCGGGAGAAAATCTCGACTTGGAAGGTGCTGAAACGAGAAAGGGGCAATTCCTGCCTTGCAACATGTCGTGGCTTGCAAGTGAGTCCCTGTGGAATCTGAAACAATCGGGTATCGTACAGGATTATGTGAAGGATTTCAGTTCGTTGCTACTTGATGTTCGGGATATATCAAATGAGGACAAACTGTTCAATTTCATGGCGGGTTTACAGCCTTGGGCTCAAGCTGAGTTGCGGAGGCAGGGAGTGAAGGATCTAGCTGGAGCCATGGCCTCGGCTTATAGGTTGATAGACTATCAGGTTGTCGGGACGGGTTCAGGTGCGAAGCTGAACGCTGGGAAGGACAAGGGCAAGATGAAGTACCAATACAGGCCGGATAATAGCAAGGGTACTGCGTCGGGGGAGTCATCGTTGAGCAACGAGGATAGAACTAAGAAAGGTTGCTTCATTTGCGGAGGCATGGACCATCGGACGCGGGATTGTTCGATGCCCCGAAATTTGAATGCGCTGGTGGCCAAGTAGGATTTGGAGTCAAGTGAAGCTGATGTGCGGGTCAGTGGGATGCATTTGCTGAATTCCTTAAGGGTAGAAAAGGAGTTTCCACCGTTTTCCAAGGCAATGATGAAGGTTGCTGGAAAAACGGCTAAGGCAAAAGGCCGAATTGCTAAGTTCGATGCCAAGGCTCGTGGGGAAAAGGTTGAATGGACTGTTGGGACAGGTCTGATGCCGCCCTTAATTAACCAATCTGTTTTGCAGGTTCACAAGAAAGGAGTTTTTTGTGGGTGAATTCTGTCGGGTCAGGAATTAGCACTAGTGAGAGTGTTAAGACCAAATTTGGTGAGTTTGGGGTTAGTTCGACGAGGGCGTCGGATTCTTCTGGTGGGGGAGGTTTGTTAGCCCCTTAGGAAGTCGGGTGCCGGGCGTCGGGTAAACCTCCTAGCCAAGTGTCGGGAGACATGTGCGAATGTCGGGTGACAAGTGCGGTTGTTGGGTAAACTCAGACGTCGGGTACTGTGCAAGTGTCGGGAATGGGACACTTGTATATTTTGGGATGAATATGTTAGTGTCATAACACAAGTCGAGATTAGACATATGACACGTAAATGTGGGTTGTCGGGAACCTGTTGGGTCAATCTGTCGGATGTCGGGAAAGTGTGGCCAAGAGTCGGGAACATGAGTTTGGGCATTGACGGATGACGGGTGTCCGAGTGTGCAATGATTTTCATGCATGTGTGATTAACCTTACAGGTGTTCGAAGATGGTGTCGAGCACCGAGTGATGATGCTTGCGAGCATCGGGCAGTGCGGCTGCTAGGCATCGGGTAAGGGTGCTGCCGATTGTCGGGAAGGTTGCTACCGAGTGCTGGGAATGGTTGCTGTCAAGTGTCGGGAAAAGATACTGAAGAGAGTAAGGAACGATTCGTGCATGAGTGACGAGAATCATGTACGTGTGCTAGGAGACTTTGTCGCGCATGGCAAACTACGAGCGTCAGGAGTTGGCGCACGTGCGGGAGTGCGAGTGCCGGGAGTTTGGCGCGCGCGCACCGGGTGACAATTGCGGGTTCCGGATAATGCTGAGTTGCGGATAAGGTTCCGGGCAGTTATGGGAAACTGCCTCATCCGAGTTGCAAGCTACGGGTGCCACTTGGCACATTTGTGGACCGTCAGATATTTATGCCTATTGATGGGGGATGTCCATCAATTGTTATCTTTATATTTTGATCTTGATGCACAACTTGGATATAGGGAGTTAGACTCGAGTTTTGTGTGCAACCGAGATTCTCCTTGTACTTTATTAAGTTGGTGAAGTACAGGTCGGGCAGAGGTGCCCGTAAACTGTTGTGTCTTGTTAATTACTATTGCATGCGTGCTCCGGGTAATCTGTTGCATACATTTTGTCGGGTAATGGAAGAATCAAACACGGGGGTGTGAGATTCGTTCAAATCAAACACGAGTGGTGTGAGATTTGGTAAGGCTGACTGGTTTCATGGTGAAATCAGGCTGCACATCGGGCGAAAAATTTCCGCTGGTTTTTCCCGGTGTGACAACATCCATGATAGGTCTACCTATGCAAGTACAGGAGTGAGTAGCCGCTCCTTATGAATTACCCGGTATAATCCTAGAGTACCTGCGAAAACCAGGATCAGCACTAGACCCGTAATATTGGTGCTGCCTCTGTGTAGGAGCAAGAATCATACACAGTGATAGTATGTTTCCTTAGTGTTTCACACTCAACCATAAGCTAAAGGTTAAGTCTACTTCATAGTTATTCACTGCGTAAAATAAGTTAATATATTATTTTCCTATTATATACAAATAAGTGAGGGGTTATTGTATATAAAGTATTTACATATAATATATGTCACATTAGAGTCCATCATCCATTTGCATTGCATCATATATTATTATATGAGAGAAAGGTAGAGAGAAATAAATAGATTAAATTGAAGGTGTGAGGGAAAGGTGTAATGATCCCTAAGGCTACGATTAAATATGTGCTTAAATGAATAGGTGCATAGTCATTGCAAGCATTCATGAAGAGACATCTTAGGGTCTAGATGTGTTCATTCAAGACAATTCTTTAAAATCTATATATACACCCTACGAGATAAATCAAAGAAGTGAAGCAAACAATAATCAAATTCCTCCACATGAGTACTCTTTATACTTTCATATTATGTATCATTTTCAAATAGACCTTGCGATTCTTACTCAATGTAGTTCGAGAGAATGCAACTTTCAAGTTACAAGTAAAATATATTTTTTGTATCCTGAAAGGTGAATTTCTCAAAACCATCTGCACCTTAGTGGGAAGAATATGTACCTTTAAAGATATCATCTTTTGAGATGTGCCTAGACCATACAAAATCCATCACCCACTACAACAATGTTCAAATTTAAATATACAACATAACGTATATATATTGGTGCCCACCAGTGAACGTTCACCGGTGAGCAGATGATCAGTTTCGCACATTTGCATATTTGCATTACACATATTTGATAATTGGGTTACTTAAAATGATATACAATATTTATTTCCCCTTTAAATTTAGTACGTGATCTTTTTTTTAAAAAAAAAAAATTGGCAATCCAATGTACCACGTGATTTTTTAGATAGAAATATTGATGACATAATTTTGGAGTTCAACATTCACTACCATGGTACGAAAAACATATATCAAAATCTTTTGAAATACTAATATATACATGATTTACCACGTATTATATTTATATACGATATGCGATCATAAATATTAATTAGTCATATTAGATAAAGTCACTTTGTTGCATAAAACATGTTACTTTAGCTAAATAATCACGTTTATTCCAATATTAGGCTTAGACATATCCAACAAATATTTCTACAATCTCCTAACTAGCCTTAAGACATGTACACAGTATAGAGGTGTCCAACCGATTATACCGTTGGTTTTGGTTTCGAACTAACTGTTCCAAAAACTGCCCTTTCTCCAAACAAAATTAAGCTGAATATCATGATTTCCACCACGGTTGACTCGTATACAACTAATTTTCATCTTTCCTCGTAAGACTACACTTTTAGCTTATTCTTCTCAAAATAATTAGTCTTATTGAATTCCTAATTAAACCAAGACTCCCTATACCTCACATAAAGACATTGATATATACATATATATATATATATGTATATCTATGTATGTATTTATATAGTTTGTTTCTCGAAGCTGCCTCTAAAATTTTGTGCTAAACTCGTAGATAAGCTGCTTAAATGAGGAATTATGGAAGTTGAGAAAACAATTTGTAGAGATAGCTTGTTTGAAGTTCTGCACTTGTAGATATTAATGAGTTGTTTTGTTTCTTCTCTAGTTTTTTAGAATCCTCTATATATAGCGGGGGATTTATCTTATTGAAAAAGACAAATTTGTCGACATTCAATGCAATTGTACAACATATAACTATTGTTGTCCTTTTGTTGGGATTAGGTCAGAGTAGTGGGCAGGTCTCACGCCAATATTTGTTTTTAGCTTTTTGTCAGTTAATTGTGTATTCACGCTATTGTCTAGCAGATACGAGATTAGGTATTGTCACTACTGACTATTTTCAAATTTTAAATCGATCGACTTTTGACTTATTCAATTCTTTGATTGATTGTCTGCAAGAATGTATGTTGTACGATTATTGTGTTGCTTACAGGGAATCATGTTGACTGTTAGCAGTTGCATGCTTTCTCTCGGGCTGGTTGTAGCCTTCACCTATTTACGGCGGTAAAACTCTCTTCCAACAGCAGATTGTCATGATGGTTGTTGCAACTCTTGCAGTAACTCATTTCTTCGTGTAGCAAACTAGCACCCTAACTATTATACTTGAATACAAAATATTAGAGGCCTTTAGTTGCTACAACAAGTTAGTTTTGCATCATAAAAATCTATACATACATTTTGTGTTTTTTTTAAAGTTATATTTCAGCCATGACAGGTTATAAGTGCAATCTCAAAAGTCACTAACCGTGTGTAACAAGGACGGAAAAAACAGTAATATGACTGAAAATATTGTATATGAGGATGCATTTCAGAAAATGTAGCCACATTACATTTGTATTAGTTTTAATATCATAAAAAATGATGTGATTTATGATTGTGTATTGATAGAGATAACAATTTTACATGCATTATACGTACTTGAGAGATAACTAAGAGATAACCTATCAACATACTTACAAAAAATAAGATTTTCTTAGTGTTTAAATTCTCTAATATCATAACAAAAATCAGAAAAGTATAATATACCTGTGCATTGCACGGGCGCACTTACTAGCAGGGGCGGACTTACCACCATGAGCGAGATGGCCCTTGGCCCCCCAGCCACACCCTGCACCACTAATTTTACACCTAAAATATGTATAATATGTAAATAGCATTTTATTTTTGTATAATATGTGTGTTATTGACCCCCTCAAAATTATGAAATATTATGATAAATATAGATAATTTTCATAATATATAATAAAAACACTCTGTTTTTTAATATATAGATAAGTAATGATACATTTTGACATTTTTAATAATAAATTTCATTGATATTCTATTTAAATAACAAATACAATATATTTAATATCTATTATCACATATATATTAATGTTGGCTGGAGGTTCTATATTTGTCGGTCGCCCTAACCATATGGTCTGTGTCCGTCCCAGCTTACTAGTTCTTATTATTGGATAATGTTTGGTTGGGGTTGGCCCAAACCTAAATCGGTTGGCCCAACCCCTCCCCCATATTTGTTTACAGGGTTTGCCCGAATCACCCCCAAACCCTCATTTCTCTCTTCACTTCATGGCAGATTCTCTCTCATGTCCTCTCTTTCATTTCCCTTTCTCTCTCTCTCACCCTCTCTCTCACACACAAACACACGCTACTGTAAAACATAAAAATATTTGGTATCCTCTAGAATAGCTTCAACCTCTGCTTCCCCACAATCATTTTTCCTCCGCTGCCAATGCCGACAAACACGACGATATTCCGGCCACAGCCAATCCGAAACTTCTCAAAAATTTCAAATCACTATACGACACAAACTACTCCAACTTCTCAACCTCCAAATCCTTCACCTTCTTCTCCACCACCGTTGCCGCAGAAGATGACCTCTTCTCTTCCTCCTCCTCCGACAATCTCGTCCCCGATTTTACCTCTGCCTTCGCCTGCCATGGTTTCTTCTTCTCCTCTGACATATTAAACTCCATCTTCCAACCGCTCGTTCCACCACCAGCACTACAAGGGTCCGCCGCTGATTATCTGATTATGGAAGAAGGGGAAAAAATTTAGTATCCAAGAGGTAAAAGACTTGAGACCAGAGAGAAGGAGCACATGCAAGGTTTGAAAAAGCAGTAGTTTAGAGAGAAAAGGTAAAAAAGAAATATGAGTTGGTTGAATAAGTTGCTGATGGCAGAGAGAAATTGGAATTTGGAGATGAGAGAGAGCGAAGATTGCAGTGGTGGAATATAACTGGGAGAGAGAGGCGGTCCAACTTTCCATTTAATGAAAATACTCGATGAATATGCTCAAATACTCAATTAATTAATTACAAAATTAAAATGGCAAAATTAAAGTATCGTATTAAAGTTCACACAAATTAAAGTTGATATTTATAATTTCCACTGATTTTGTAGTAAAAGAATAATAATCATTCATAAAAAATTAATTCAATATTAAAAAAATAACTAATCACAAATTAATTAAGTTATAAAAAAAATTGTCACATAAAACAAATTTAACAAAAACAACCAAACATCATCACAATTCTCAATACTACACTAATCATTAAACTAATTATCAATAACAACCTCTTACACACATCACATTGCTTTTACAATTAAATAATTTCTCCTACACTACAACCATTTCTACAATTACCGAAACAAACACCACATTTCACTTTCCCAGCCACCTTACCCAACCACTTTGTCCAGCCAACAGTGTCCTAGCCGTTCCCAGTGCCAACCAAACATACCCGTGGTGAATAACCATCCAAGCTCGATCTAAAAACCAGAAAGAAATTTCATTACCATTAGTAAGACCACACAATAATTAAATAAAAAAAACTCATAAGTCACGTGACATGCACATTACGCAATTTGATGCAGTTTGGCTGTATGTTCTTGGCTTCGATTGCAACAGTGTTCCGTTTTCTTTATTCAGTTGTTATGTCTCCCACACCACATGTCGTCCTCATTACCTCATCATTACAATATCTTCCCCATTAACCTACAAATAGCCTCCCCTGCACCCGAATTCAAATCCATCTCCCTACCAGAGATCTGCTCCAAGTTCTACCATCGCCGACATAAATAACGACAGCTTCGGCTGCTACCCCGCCACCATCTTCGCCGCCCAACAGCGCCACCATCATCACCGCCGTCGTCCTCCAACACTCCACTTGGTCCTTTCTTTTCCTCCATCTCCCACCCCAGCGACGTCGTCCTCATCCTCCACTCATGGTCGTTCCTTCCATGAGGCGACAGAGGCGGTCGCCTTAGGCCCCGAGAAAAATAAAATATTTAGGGGGCCCCAATATTGTAATACTATATATGATATAAATATAAAAAAATATTCATACTTGTGCGGTGGTAAAGTATCGTGCAAAGAAAATATGCTACCAAAGTTCAAATTTTATTGTTAGCTTTTATAGTTGTTTTTGCTTAAATTTCTTAAATACAAGATATTGAATATATATTTAATAAATAACATTCAAAGCTATATGTTCTAGCAGTGAGAAACTTAAGTTAGATAATAAAATAACCAAGGAATGAACCTTGGTTTGAGATATTTAATCTATTTTATCTTTTTTTGTGCTCTTTTTTAGACTTGAAGCAGAAAATTTTGACATATTTACTTTACTGTGTCATTTTTTTTCTTTCTTTTTTGGCCCTTTTTTTAAATACATTGGATTTGCGCAAAGGTTTTATTGATTCATATTTATTTTCAAATGTATGATAGAAAATTGGGGGACCTTTTTTTTTCCTTTAACTTGACTCAGGTCCCTAAATTGTTAGGATTTATGTCCTATAGTGCCGTGAAGAAGTCCGTGAAGGCCTACATTTCCGGTGTTAGTGGCCATGTAATCGAGGTTAATCTTTTTTTCCCTGTTAAATCTAGGTCCGAAACTGTTTTGGATTTTCAAAAGGCCCTTGAATTGGGAAAATCAAATAGGTTAGTTGTAATTGATGACAATCAATATTGGTTAGGATGTGTAGAGATGAGGGCGTAGATGGGATCTTGATGGAAATTGATGTGAATGATATAGGCACTGAGTTTTACACAAGTTGTTTGTATTGTATCTGACGAATACGGTAAGGGGCTCGCAATTAGAGTGGCAGAGCCTATTATGGGGTATGCAAATGCAAGTGCAAGGATTTCTACAATGTGATTGAGTATTAATTTCGGGATAGATGTTGTGAATACATTAGTAGAACAAGCTCCCTGTTTTTTCCCTATAACTCAAATTGATGGCCTCGCTTGCTTGTTTACACTTACACGATTACCTCTGCCTTTCAAAGTTGTTCAACACCGCTTCTGTGCTACTTTCTCATTCAATCCAAACTACTTTTCTTTCTTCATATTACTATAGATCAAGGACCAAAATTACCGTATTTTTATTTTACGGAGAAATATTAATATCTGAAAATTTAAGATGATAGTTTATAGATTGTTATAACTAACTTAAATACACATGTCTGACAATGTGAATAATTATACACATATAACTGATGAAAATATTTATAACTTATTTATAAATATTAAACAATATAAACGATATTTGACAATATGAATAATGATACACATTTTGAAGTTTTTCCATACAACATTATTACTTGCTAGTACCAAAATGTATAGTAGACTCAAATGGAGTTAATGCTCCATCTTTGAGTTCGCAATATTGGTACCAGTTTATTGTATTAGAGGGTCCATTAATGTCTTTAGCTCAAAAGAGTCTCTATTGCAGACCTTGTCATCCATTTAAAAAAAAGGGATAAATAATATCAGAAATTGGTGAAATTTTTGGATATTTCCGGATGAAATTTCACGAAATTACAACAAATTGTACTTGGAGACAACCAAAATTAAAATTTCCGGAAATATCTAAAAATCTCGATAAAATTTCTCGAAAATTCTGACAGAAATCTATTACATCCCAATTTCATTTTGGAGTCGTCGAAAACAAAAAAATTGGCAAAATTTCGAAGAAATTTTCGTATATTTTCATCCCGGTAGATAAACACTGGTGTGGCCAATGAGTAAGGTGTTGTGTATATTATTATCTCCTATTTCGTTACATATGCCAAATTGGGAGTTATGGGCCCAACTCATAAATGCAGAATAATTTCACATTTTGTACCTACGGTTTTTTTGAACTTTTTAACAAAGTTACAACTTAAAATTACGGAGGTTAGTAAACATGAAAGACAAAAATATTTCGTGTGGCCAGGCCGACCCTAAGGTCCGGGCCAATTTAGTCATCTCTAGTTCTTTTTTCACGGTAAATTACAACACAATTACAAAATGTAAATATATTCCCAAAAATTCTTCTAAAAGGAACAACTTAACGTTTTCTTTTTTCTTATTGAGCGGGTCTACTGTTGCTATTGGCGGAATCACTTTGTTTTTAGTTCTTATTATGATCTTTATTATAAGGTTATATATATATGATTAGTTGTTAAATATGGCTTCAATTGGTGAACCTTTAAAAAGTAGGGTTTATGGAGTTCAAGGAAAAAAAGTACACTGGGATGACACAAAAGAAAAAGAAATTATACATTTTTGAATTATATATATTTATATATTTTATTTTTTAATTGATTATGTTATTTTTTTATTAAGTGCGTTGTAGTATTTTACTAATAGCATTCCAATTTATTAAATTAATTGGTTGCATTAAGAAATTTTGTGGGCTGCAAATAACCGCTCTCTATTAATATCCATAAATTATTCTTGAGTAAAATATGACTTACAATAGTAATCTTTTTTTGTCCAAAGTATTACGATATCACTTGTGTGCCCTTGATGCACATAAGTTGTTATGTGCACCTCCTACACATGGGCATTAAAAATACACTCAAACACACATTAAAGCACATTTCACGTTTGCCCAACCTGTCTAATTCACCAACTTTTTGCATGTCGTTTTATTTTTTTCTGTTTTATGTTAAAAGTATATTAAAAACATCTTTTAGCAATAATACTGGATGCCTAACCGGTTAGTGCACGCGCTTAAACGTTGTGAGGTCGTAGAGTTAAGACATGATGACCTCCAAATTTTATTAATTATAATTGTAAATACTTAATTAAATAAAAAATGCTAACACTCAAATTGTGAATAGAAGTAGTTGGTAACTAGGTGGTGAAAATGCGCACTTTAAATTTATGAGGTTGTAGGTTCAAGACCCAGTGGGCTCTATTTTTCATTAATTATTTTGTGAGTACATTAATTATACTTTGATTATTTAATAAATTAATGTTAATTAGTGAATAAAAAGTAATTAATTCAATAATGTGAAGTAAATCCATAATTAATTGTAGTATTTGTTTTTTATTATTGAATTTTTTAATATCTTTCAGTTTTTGGAAATTTGAATTTGTTTTTCTTTTGTTCCATTTCTTTCTTGTTGCGCATTTAACTTGTTTAGCTAAACGTGTAATTTATTTACCCGAATAACATTATGTGTAATTTTGTAGGTGTTTATTTTATTTTTTTTGTTGCGGATCCATACAATATAACGTGTTTCAACAAAAAATATTATTTTGTTTACCTAAGCAATATTATTTGTAATTCTTTAATGTTCTATTTTTTTTCTTCTTGTTGGCGGATCTCATATAGTATAACTTGTTTAACTAAAATATTTTTTTGCTTACCTGAACAATATAATATATAATTGTTTAATTTGTTGTTTTTTCTTCTTGTTGTGGTGGATCTCATATTGTATAATTTGTTTAACCAAAACATATTATTTGAATACTTGAATAATACTAGTTGTATTTCTTTTAATTTTTACTTTTGCAGATTCGATATAGTATAAGTTGTATAACAAAAAAATATTATTTGTTACTTGAACAGTACAACTTGTAAATTCATAAAAAATTAACATAAAAGAAGTTAAAAAATTAAAATTATAATGAAATATTTTTTTTTGTTATTTAATTAATTAATATGCATATACTAATTATTCCTATTAATTTATAATAAGTTAATTTCACATAAGATAATTAATAAAATATAAAATTAATTAAAACATTAATTTGCAGCCATGAGATTTGAACTCATGACCGTACAAATAGAGAAGCAACATGTACACCATCATGCTATGAATACTTAGAAGTATTGAATCACCCCTTAATTTATATAAACTAATACAAAAAAATCGCAGGCCATGTGGTCCAAACCATCAACCTCGCAAATACAGAAACGTCCTCGCACCATCCGGTTATTAAAGGCGTGCTGAAATTTATTCACGCCTTTAATATATATATACAAAGGTAACAGAAAAATAAAACAAAATTCAAAACACTACAACCCTCGCAGGTTGCAGGCAGCTGGAAGAGCAGGGTGCACAGTAACAACTAGTATACACAAGTTTTTGAAATTGGTTTCATTTTTTTGTAAATATAAAAAATTTATTTGACACTATATAGTTTTATATTATATTATTATTCCTAAAAATAAATTACTTAACCTCATTTTTATTTCATAAAATACATAAATCGCCACTAATACATTCAGTAATTACAAGTTATTATATCTTCCTTTTCAATTTATATAATATCACTTTAAGATAATTAATGCATTTTTATATTACAAATATATAGATTGGTATTTAACATTGAGTGATACTTAAATAATTGTCATAATATTTACTTTTAAGTATATGATATGTGCCTATTTTTATGTATATTTTTAGAATATTAATCAAAATGGAGTATTGTTTATACAATATTTGATGATGTCAGGAACCAGAACGGTCAGATTCTAGGTCTGGCGACGCTTGAGATTTTCAAGGTTAGTCGAACGTCGGTATCAACTTGCAAAACAGAACCCCGGGGTTGTCCCCAGGGTAGATCCTCTGATACTTAAGTTAGTCTCTGGCGGCGGTTTAGTGAGGGTAGGGTAAAAAAGTATATTACGTCTGCTATTTGTTACTTACCCCTGCCTTACCTTGGCCGAGGTCAATATATGAGAGACCTTGGACACCTCAGCTCTAGGTCAACACCTCAGCTGACATCTCCCCAGGGTCTAGACTGGGAGACCTTGGACCTCGGCCCTGGCCCAACACCTCGAATGGTATCTCCATATTATGTCTACTTGTAGTCCATGTGTCACAATCTTATGTTGCCACGTGTCAACCTATATAATTACGAAATTATCCCTCATCACTTGCACTTCTTGAGTGCAAAGTCATGATGCACTTAAGAAGTATCAGATACGGGTCTAGAATAAACTATTACAATACTACATCTTGTATTATATTGTAGAATATTTGTTCTCTAATAATTTTCCACCCCCTTATAAAGTGGCTTGTGTGTCAAAAATTTCTTCATTTCACCATCCTCCATTTCAACTAGTAGAGAGGTAAAAAAAATATTGGAGATTCAACCACCTTAGAGTGGAGCACTTAGAAAGAGTGTACAGGCACCTCTACTCCCCGGACCTCAGTTGAAGCAAGTTCGCTGCACCTCGAACCTAAGGTAATTCTCTTTACTCTCTTTTAGAGAGATAATATTTTTATTACATATGTGCAATAACCTCCTTAGAAGACCTTGGGAATCCTTAAGATAATCCTTATCAATTATTGACACACATTAGGAGCCCTTTGGAAATACTCTGGGAGTCCTTGGAAAGCTTTAGCTAACTTTAGGAGTCCATTAAAAAGCCTTTTGGATAGACCTTTAAAAAATTTAGTGCATCATAGGAGTCCCTAGGATAGTCCTTAGAAAATTCTAGTACATCATAGGAGTCCTTGAGATTGTCCTTAGAGACCTTCAAAAAATTATGAGAGCTTTTGACACACCTTAGGAGTTCCCTAGGATAGTCCTTAGAAATTTTTATAACACCTTAGGAGTCCTTGAGGTTGGTCCGTAAGAATTTTGAGCATATTTAGTAAGACATTGGAGACCCTCGGAATAGTCCTTCGACCTTTGGAAAGTCCTCCAAAATTTTGAGCACAACTTGAGACCTTGGACCTTTGGAATAGTCCTTAGACCTTTGGAAAGCCCTTGGACAACATTACTATGAAACCACATCACCTTAGTCCCAAGGTCTAAGGTCATTGTTGTGACAAGAAATCAATTGCAATGTAGCTTCCTAAGTAAAAAACCAATAGAGGAAACTAAAAGAGATTATTTCAAATATTTCATTTCCATGAAAGAGGTAGCATGCTCCTGTCACTAATTAATTAGCATGTTCCACTGAAATTTTCAATTTGCTTTGTTGATTCGCCGTCTCTCTATCTTTCTTTAGTTACTTGATGTGATAAGGATGTTGTCTGACATGGGATTCTCGTCCCCTGATCCCTTGAAAGAGGCCTTAGGCCTTACCATAGTAAGAATTAGTTGTTGCCATACAACTCTCTAATGTACAACATACATAGCAAATAAGTGTTGTACTCTATTGACCCTTAAATTTACCATTGGAGCCATTCACATGGCCTTTGTCCTATTTGAAAAAGTCTCACTGCATTTCTTGTTATTCCTTTGCCAATTCATTTTTCCTCTATCACCGAGGACTACTCTCCACTTTATCCAACAGTTGAAAATTTTATTTTGTGTAGTAGTAAAGTCCCTTTGCCAATTAATGAGCATTCCCAATTAACTAGGAACCACCTTTAGGTCCTTTTCTTCTATTCATTTTTTTCTATAAGTAAATAAAATTTACTTACTTGATCTTTATTTCTTCCACAGATTGAGAGCTTAGAACACCTTGGGAAAAATATCTGCTTGAGCAATCCTCTCCCAAGGCCCTTGAGTAAGGTTTCTAATCTTTTCTCTTCTGTTTTGTTGCAATGTTGGATGAGTATATTGATGATATCCTAATAGCCGAGCTCTATCCATCCCTAGACATGATTTGTAGTCATAGAACTAAAACTCTTAGGCCTGAAGACATGATTTCCAACCTTACAGAGGCCGACATCTTAGGGTTTAAGCATAAGATGTATTTTCCTAGTCATTGGGATTATAGTATTCCCGAGCCCGAGAGCGGGGGTTTGAGTATTTTGCCACCGGGGTGGCTTTTCCTATATGAGGACATGTCTGATGCATGGTTTAGGTTTTCATTGCACCTCACAATTATACCTACCTTTGATATAAGTCGTTTGGTCCCTCTGACAGTGGTTTTCCTAACCTAATTTTTCGCAAGTATACGGTGTTAAGTGCAGGTAGCGGTAGTGAAGGTCGATCCCACAGAGACTGACACTAGACTTTAGAGTAGTTCAATACTCCGAGTAATTTAAGACTCTCCTAACTAGACTCTGAATAAGTGAATTGGTTGTTTGTAGACTTAATACTAATTTAACTAAAAATACTAAATAAACTGACTAATGAGAATTCTTGGAAAGCAAGCAATCAAATATTAAGAACAACTTAGATGGGTAAGATGGTATTCTAGGGTATAGAGTTCAATTATGAACTCTTATGCAAGAGTAACCTAAAACTCTAGACTTGTAAATTAATTATATTATTTGTTAGACGACACATATATAAATCTAACCCTTCTCTCGAAGAGATTAGACTGTTGATCAATTAGGATTACTCACTCTCCCGAGTCGACCAATCCTATAGATGCCCAAAAGTCCCTAAACCGATGCCTACGCAATTATCTCACTCCTTTTGGACAGTTTCAAAAGCTACACTATACGTTGTACATCTATTAACAATTCCCTCCTCCCGAAGCGCAATTGCTAAATGTGTAGATGTATTCAAGTGATCAATTTAAATAAATCATATGAAGGAAACACACACATTGATAAACAAACATAAAACTGGAGTTTGAAATTAAAGATAAAATTAAAACATTCACAATCTACTTTCTAGCCCTAGAACACAAAACGTGTTTAGCTACTCATAATCAAAGTAATAGTCCAACAATATTCATGAATAAACATAGAAAATTTAACTAAAGAAAAGACTAGAAAAACCCGAATCTTGAATGCCGATCTTCGTCTCGTCACGTCCTTGCACTCGCTTTCGAAACTTCTCCGAATGTGTATTATATATTATTTTCGGACCTAGAGACCTGCTTTTATAATTGGGAATGAGTTAGGGTGAAGATGAGCTTGAAACAAACAAAAACGCGTAAATTCCATAATTGCACCACCATACGAAACTTGCCCGGGTTGAGGGTAACTCGCCCGAGTTGGCCAACTGAGTTAGATGGGCCTCGACCGAGTTGGACCTTGCTGTCCTCTCTCTTGTTTCCCTTTAACTCGGCCTCGAATGAGTTGCCAAATGGCCTCGGTGTAGTTGACTCATTCTGCCCAAGCTCCGATTCTTCTTCGTTTTTTATTTCTTGCTCGTTTTTCATCCGAACTTCGCCCAAATGGACTTTTTGGTCTTTTATACCTTATTATCACTAAAAAAAGCACATACACATCATCTAGCTCAAGATAATGAATTTAAGCATATTTCAACTAGATACAAATGCAAATATTATCAAATATGTCCCTAAATCGACCTAAAATGCATGTATAAATGACGTGTATCAAACTCCCCCAAACTTATATATTGTTCACCCGAACAATAAAACAAACTAAAACAACACAAGGAGTATAAGCTTTTAGGCCGATTAGATGATGAATCTAGTCTCAGAGGTATTTTCCATCAAACCGACAACATAAACTTCCGAGCATTGGTGACATGGCAATTTTAAACTATTTTCAAGACAAGAAACTTAGTAACAAAGATCCTCACTGGTTAAGTGTTTCACTCATCTCTCAAGTGTATAATATGGAAAGTGTTTACACTCAAATTGGACGACATGCACCGTCTACCATATGCTTGCCTATTGTCTAAATTAGACCTCGTACTTGACATGTCTAACAAAGAATCAATAAGGTTTTCATTTAGGTTGTAACGTTGGCTTAAGGTAAGGCAGGATAAATTTGGATACAAATGACTAATTATTGGACCAATCAAGTTATTCCTAATCCGACTATCCCTCAACATTGTGCACTCTATCCTCACTCTTCAAATTTCATAAAACCACTCAATATGACTTCGTCACCCTACAAAAGCACTTCTTTTATCAGCCAAGAACTTCAATGCTTATTTTTAATCGAGTACCACATTGGGACTACTCGGTTTTCATACAATTTAAATATACTTAGGCACTTTCTCATCATTAACCCTCCTAACAACTAAACACAACATGTATTTACAACTTTTTTTTTTTCTCTTTTTCTCAATTTTTATTTATTTTTTTTCTTTTATTTTTCTTCCTTTTTCTTTTTTCTCAATGCAAAAAAAAAAAAAAAAAAAAAAAAATACAACTAGGAGGGGTCATCTATTTCTTTTCTTTTGCCTAATTCACGTATCTCTTCACCAAATCGTCCTAAACATCCATTCCACCTGATACTTTTACTCTATCTACCTTCTACTCCACTTCCCTCTTACTCAATTAATCCGATTAATGGACCAAAGGCTAAAATAAAGGTATAGGCTTGTACTATTCGACTTTGAAGGATAAGGCTTAAAGCTCAAAGTGGCTAACTAGAGATTTTTTCAAGTTTTGGTAAAAAGGGATTATTTTTAAGGCTCAAAACAAGTTTTTTTTATTTTTTTTGGCAAAAGGATGTCTACTATCATTTTCTAAGCCACAACGTGCACTTGATACAAAGACGCAAGAGAAGTCCTAGAGACTAAATACATTGTGACCAATCAATTCACACCGAAAGAATGATAAAATTACTCCAAAAATAGGAATACATAGAAAGCTCAATTCTCACAGGCTCATTTTGATCATTGTTCAAGTTTAAGCTCAATTTCGTCTCGAAATACCTATCATGCTCTTATTATGTGTCAACATTTTATTTATTCAAAATTCAACTCTTCATTGACACATCATCATCTATCAACGCTTTTTATGCCTCTTAAGACTGACTTTTTTAATCCAACTTAACAAAGTGTAAACTAACCTGATAAAACAATAATTGCACAAACTCAGACAAAAGCCTTTTTATCATGAACAGTCAAATTAGCAATTGGGCACACAAATCCGATAATTCTCATTACTCAATAGGGCTAACAGACCCTTCATCAATGAACACAAGAAAGACATAGAATAAACACAAGCAAGAATAATAATAAACTCGATAACGCTGAATGAAATAATAGCAATAAACATAAAAGCGACCAAGATGTGTCACTATCCACCCCCTCCCCCAAACTTGGTTGAAAACCAAGTTTGTGGGGAAAAAGTGATACGCCTTGGTGCTTACTCACAGTGCTACTGAGATGGAGGTGGTGGTGGTGGGTTAAAACCCCATGGTTGCCAGAATTGAGCATTGCATCCAGCTGCTGCTGCTGATAAGCTTGTCTCTCCTCATGTTGGGTCCCCCTCGCATCTTGCTATTGTCGCCACGCTGTCTAAATATTTCATCTTTCATCCTGCTGAGCCCACATTGCCTCTATGCTCTTCACTGTTTATCTTCCTCTATTCTTTGATGTTTGTGTGCCATCAAATTGTTCAATGATATGGTCAATAAAGAGAGTACCTGAGCCATGTTTTCGTGGCTTTCTTTCCCCGATCTACTAGGGATGGCAGCTTGACTGTTGATTCGGTGCATAAATTGATAAAGTCGAAACTTATCTGGAGTAGGGTCGACTTCTTGGGCTTGATGGGCTGGTGAGTTCATCTTTCAATTATCTATGTCCTTGAGCCCCTCAATCTTACTCAGGTGGGGGTTGGGAAGACGGAGGAATCTACCTCTATTCTGCAAAAGTTAATATTGCTCCTCACGTCTACTCCAAAAAAATCATCTTCAATCTACACACGTCTTCCACGGATATATGGGTGTCCCCGGCTACTCTCTCAGCTGAGTCATCGTTAGTGACAATTTGAAAATGGTCAGGTAGAGGGGTAATAAGACCCCCAATCGAAATATCTCTCGATTGTTTCACCGGTTGGCGATCAAACTGCTCCATCAAAATTTGGCTGAGATCAATTTGTCGTCCTGTTGCCACACACCATAAGAGAAACATCTCCTTCTGAGTCATAGTGCCCATCTCAAGTAGAGCAAGCACGATATAGGCAATGAGGTGATGCAAATACCGGAATCCGATATTTCAAATCCAAGACACCTTATTTTGCGATGGATCGCTCTTCATCCAAGGAACAAGTCCGGGGACTTCTACCATGTGATTCCAAAATGTGTGCTTATTGTAGTCGTCCAACGGGGTGCAATCGCCGGTATTAGGCAGCTTCTAGATATCATTTAGTTTAGCTCGAGTGAGTGAGTATGTCTTATTACGAAACTGGAATGACATACTGCCCGGCTTCCTATCTTGAGCCGAGGTGGGATGTAGGACTAGAGTAGTAAGAAACTCTAGAGTATCATTTTGGTATGTCACCCAATTTTTGCCTAACAATGTCCCCTAACCTACTCTCTTGATTAGCATCCATAGATTCTTGTGGATGCCTAGACAATCTTCTGTTCTGGATTCGGTATATTTAATGGGTATTATCTTTTTCCCTATGATTTTCGTTCATTTTCTCTCCTCTTTCAGTGTTTGCAATCTGATGTTATAGAAGAGAGCATTATCCGGTGAAAATGCTGATGCTTTAGACGATGACTCTTCACTAGTGTTCTTCCTCTTTTTCCCTTTGTTTCCTTTAGGTGCTATTATATGTCTACAAAACAACTTTCTCCAATTAGTACCATAGTACACACAAGCAACACCTTATATACTAGTCATAAGGATTTTAACTCACTCACATACTATGTTAACGATGAATTTGTATCAAATTAGAACGAACGAGATGTAAACATCAATATTAACTTCTATATCACTCTCCATTAACATGGAACACAATTGAGCCAAATAAAACTAGCCTATACTCAAGAATCATAAAGTGCATTACACGTTCGATAAAATGCCACAGTGACAAATTCATGTTAATTAACTTTATCATCAATTCACAAAAGTAAAATCATAATAAGTATTCACCAATCTATAATTGGTAGAATTTTTGCATTACAAGTGCATACTACAATGCCATGCTAAAAAAACAACAAATTGAACTAAACTTCCAACTAATTAACACAAGAACTATACTTGATAAAAAAATAAGTTCAAGTTAAGCATTCTTAAGGGAAATGTTTAGTCAAAAGGTCCTTTTCGGAAAAGAGCCCTAGGTGGAGAATGAAGTCCCAAATGGCCTCTTTTAGAGGATTATATTAGGTGCGTGAGTTTTTATCTTTTCACAAGATTAGAGGTTGTGAAAAGGTAATGTATGGGAGGGAAGAGGGTATTTTCGAGTTTGAGAGAAGGAGAAGAGGGAATAAGTGAAATAGAATGAAAAGAGAAGGGAAAAAAATGGATTTTGAACCTGACCTGTGACTCAACCGAGTTGAGAAAGGCCTCAGCCGAGTTGGTGTGTTTTGCCCTGAAATGAGCCTTGGCCGAGTTGTGTTTGGCCTCGGCCGAGTTAATGTATACTGGACTCTGCCACTTTAATACGACTCGGTCGAGTTGTCTAAGGCCTCAACCGAGTTGGGGCTTACTGTACCAGCGCTTTTTTTGCTCAAACTCGCCTCGGCCGAGTTGTTTTAGCCTCGGCCGAGCTGTTGCTTACTAGATATCCCCTGTTTTTGGCCTTCTAGACTCCGTTTTTGCTCCTTTTTCTCTCATCTTCACTTTTTTCATTGCCTCTTCGACTATGTGATGTTAACCTATAACTCACGAACAAACAAATTAAAACAATTCAAAATACTAAAAAAAACATAAATTGAAATGCAAAAAATTAAATAAAAATCGTAAACATCGGGTTGCCTTCCAACAAGCGCTAAGTTTTACGTCTTCAGCCAGACGACCTTTTTGGTGTTTTATCAACTGAATTCCAACCGACCATATTTACATGCATTTTGAGTTATTAAAGTTCTAGTTGGCAGTTTTGGGTTCCGTACAACGGTTTGGGCTTTTTGGCAGACACTATATACGACACAATAGTTGTGTTTTTCTCTTAGATTCGACTTATTTTATATTGGGAGTGTGACAATATCATTTTGAATACGAAAAGTCAACTCTCCTTTGGCATATCGTTACAGCTTGACTAATCGCCAAGAAAGGTCGACCAACGATAAAAGGAACATCAGTATTCCCTTGCATGTTAACAACTAGGAAATCGCTAGGGAATTCAAAAATTTCAACTCTTACCAGCACATCCTCTATTACTCCAACTGGCGCTAGTAAGGATCCATCCGCCAATTCAATAGTAGTAAATGATGGCTTCACTACCCCTATTCCTAATTGCTTATACAACTTAAGAGGCATCAAATTTACACTCGATCCTAAATCACAACACATTTTGGAACTTATTACTACCAATAGTACAAGAAATCGAAAAATGTCATGGGTCATTTGATTTCATTGCTCTTTTTGGGTGAATACTTGTGTACATTCTCTTTTTGGGATGTGCGACTTTCTTCTTCTTTTCCTCTTGTGCTCAGTCAGCTTTTTCTACAAGCCGGTCCGGGGCCTTCTTCATTGCCCCCTTCTCCTTAATGTTCCCCTTTGATTTTTCCTGCATCATAGATAGTGTACTAGTGCATTCTACAGGATCAAGATTAGCAAAGAATGTGTCATGTAAGCACAATTCAGATGATTCATCAACAAAAGAAGGTAAAATTTTCTTATCTATGATAGCACTGAATCCCTCTTTTTTCTTGGCGATTTCAACTTTCTCTAACTTTTTTGTTTGCTTCAAGTTCCTCCGCAAGCTTTGCACCTTTGATGCGAATTAGCTCTTCTCTCATTTTATACCATGCTAGAGAAAATTGGATAGGAGGTATAGCAACCTCAAAGGCAATTTCATCCTCTTGATGTTTCTCAGTCCAATCTTCAGTTTTAAGCGGCTTTTGGCTCTCATGTTCAGTCTCATCCATCAAGTAGATCGCATTGCACTTCTCCCTTGAGTTAACTATAGTGTCACTGGGAAATTTCCCCTGCTTATCTTTTGATCCAATGAGTTGTATCAATTGACTCACATTAACTACAACCTCCTTGATATCCGCCCCTTGACTAGTCACCTGTTTGTTCAACTCGATGATTTTGCTATCCATTTTTCTCTCTAATTGAACAAACTTCTCATCATATTTGGCGAGATGTCACTTTATTAACTCCTCTTGAGTTGGGTTTTCTCCATCATGAATCATGCCATTAGTGACGGAAAATCCCAGTGGTGGTTGAAGTGAACTATTGGCATTGGCATAAGAGAAGTTCAGATGGTTCTGATTACCTTGTGGATACTGATTGTATTGTTGTTGATTGCCTTGGAAGTTGTTGAAGTTTCATTGATTTACAAAATTCATTCTTCAACTTCTTCCTTTCCCAATGACTGCTACGACGGTGGGTCTGTATGCTGAGCTAGAGCCAAATTAGTTAACAAAATCACTTGATTTGTCAATGCAATCAACTGAGAAGTAACTGTCTCATTTGGCTCGGAGTCAGTCACGCTAACCACTCTTTTTAGCTGATTTCTCTCATTCGGCCACTAGTAATTCATTCTGGCCATTGCATATAAAATAGAAAACACAGCTTGTATACTCTTCTCCATTAAACTACCCCCTGCTGCTGCATCTACCTACTTCCTTGCGGGTGCAAGTAACCCATTATAGAATTTATAGACTTGTTGCTTCTTCGTAAACCCAAATTGAGGGAAACTCTAAAAAAGATCTCGAAATCGGTCCTAAGCCTCGCCAAATGGCTCTTCATCTCTCTGCTTAAAATGGTTGATCTTACTTTGCAGCTCTAACATCATACTCGGTAGGAAATATCTTAATAAAAACTTTGTGCTCAAATATTCCCACGCAGTAACATCCTCCAATGAATTGAATCACTGGAGTGCTCTATTCCTCAACAAGAATGGGAACAAACTCAGATTGACTTGCTCATGTGGCACATGATTGATCTTTATCGTCTCAGACAGTCTACGATTTTATTCAGATGAACATTGGGGTCCTCTAGTGCTCCTCCACCGAACTGGTTCTACTGTACTATGTTAATCAAGGTTGGCTTCAATTTGAAGCTATTAGCATTCAGCAGTGGTGGTTGGACTCCTCTGACTGTCGGGTTGGGTAAAGGTCGAAGACAATCACTTATTGGTTTCATGTCTTCACCAAGATTATCTTGAGCTGGCAGCTGTTGCTGCTATGGAAGCTAGTTCTGTATACCTGTTATTTATTATCCAGAGCTGTCATCATATCGACTAGTCTCTGAATCACCTAATCTGGAGTCAAGTCTTGTGGTAGGTCTGTCGTCTTGTATGTCAACTTCTTCTTTACTTTGTTTCTTCTAGCAGTCGCTTCAATTTCTGGATCAAAGGGGATAAGGTGTGCTTTCCCTTTTGACCTAGTATGCATGCACTACCTAAAAACACAGATAAAGAAAACTCGACGTAAAAGGAAAACTAACTAAAAATAAAACATAAATAAATTACGTAAATTAAAGTGCAGAAACTTAATGTCTAGTCTAGTGTTGCCCTATTTATCAGAATATAAACTAAGACTCTATAACTAGTCCCCGACAACGGTGCCAAAAACTTGACCGTGATTTTTCTAACCCTAGTTTTCCGCAAGTATTGGTGTAGGTGTAGGTAACGGTAATCAAGGTCGATCCCACAGAGACTGACTCTAGCGTAATTCGATACTCCATGTAATTTAAGACTCTCCTAACTAGACTCTAAATAAGTGAATTGGTTGTTTGTAGACTTAATACTAATTTAACTAAAAATACTAAATAAACTGACTAATGAGAATTCTTGGAAAGCAAGCAATCGAATATTAATGAACTGTTATGCAAGATTAACGTAAAACTCTAGACTTTTAAACCAAAGTATATAAATCTAAGCCTTCTCCCGAAGAGATTAAACTGTTGATCAATTAGGACTACTCACTCTCCCGAGTCGACCAATCCTAAAGACTCCCAAAAGCCCCTAAATCGATGCCTAAGCCATTATCTCACTCCTTTCAGACAGTTTCGACAACTACGCTATGTGTTGTACGTCTATTGACAATTCTCTCATCCTGAAGTGAAATTGATAAACTTGTAGATCTATTCAAATGATCAATTTAAAGATAAAATCAAAACATAATTATTCACAATCTACTTTCTAACATAATTGATAAATCATATGAAGGAAACAAACACATAGATAAATAAACATAAAATTGGAGTATAAAATTAAAGATAAAATCAAAACATAATTATTCACAATCTACTTTCTAACCTTAGAACACAAAATGTGTTTAGCTACTCATAATCAAAGTAATAATCCAACAATATTCATGAATAAATATATTGGGAAATTTAACTAAAGAAAATAGTAGAAAAACCTGAATCTTGAACGTCGATCTTCTTTCACGTCACGTCCTTGCTCTTTGATCTTGCTTCCGAAACTTCTCTGAATGTGTATTGTATATTATTTTTGGACCTAGGGACCTCCTTTTATAGTTGGGAATGAATTGTGGTTAATATGGGCTTGAAACAGACAAAAATGCGTAAAATCCATAATTGCACCGCCATACGAAACTCGCTCGAATTGAGGGTAACTCGCCCGAGTTGGCCAACTCGGCTGAGTTAGATGGGCCTCGATCGAGTTGGACCTTTCCGTTCTCTCTCATTTTTCCCTTCAGCTCGGTGTCGGCCGGGTTGACTCGTTTTGGCCAAGCTCCTATTCTCCTTCGTTTCTTCTAACTTTCTTGCTTGTTTCTCATCCAGACTTCGCCTAAATGGACTTTTCTAGCCTTTTTATACCTGATTATCACTAAAACAAGCACAAACACGTCATCTAGCTCAAGATAATGAATTTAAGCATATTTCAACTAGATACACATGCAAATGTTTTCAATATGTCCCTAAAATCGACCTAAAATGCATGTATAAATGACATGTATCACCCTCCTAAAGACTTCACCTTTGATTCAGACATGGAGGTTGAGAGGGCTGATGATGCCCGTGCAGAGGACACCACCTTATCCCCCCACTTCCTATATAGAACCTCTGTGTGGTTTCTCCTATGACCTTTGTTGTTTATCATTTTGTTGTTGTTAAGATGTGGCCATAGAGCCCCATGTTGTCCTTATTTTCTGTTCTAAGACTTCTTCGTCAACTCTTTCCCAAGAGTCATTTTATGATTTGGATTACTAATTTGTGGCTGTCCCTATAATTTCTGATTTGAGATTGTCCCGATCAGTATTTTCATACTTGTCATAAATTAAGGTAGAGGGTTCCTTTTTCTCCATGAGTAGGGCATCCCAACCCTCAACCTTCGGAGGCTGCGATTATTCTATCCTTAAAGATCATGTCAAAGGACGAATTGCCGGAGCTTGGAAGTTCCTACATAATTTCCTAAGAAGTTTCTTGGATGGTTGCTAGCTGGTTGATTAATCCAGGCGTCACCACCTCTTCTTAGGACCCAACAAGGTTAGGACTTTTTGATACTGGAAGTGGTAGTTGGTACACATGGTAGTGCACACACTTTTAGGTCAATTTAAGTGTCCTTTTACGGGCTTTTGTGTGCATTTTCACGTGTGTTTGTGCGTTTATTTCTCATTGGGACAATTTGACGTGTTTGGTTCATTTCCATGTCAAGACAGGAGAATTAAGGCCGAAAAACAGGTTCGAAGATCTCAAATTGACAAATCGAGCTCAAAGGAAGAAGAAAACAAGGAAAAACAGGGGATCATGTCCGAGGTGATAGTGCCACGCCCGTGCCTCAGGCTACGGCCGAGGCAGTCTAATGCCACGGTCGTGGTAAATCTTCCAGAGAAGGCCAAATTTCAGCTCACCTGCCACGACCGTGGCGAGCCAATCACCACGACCGCGGTCAGACTCTACCGCGGACGTGGCCAATCCCCCAGAAGAAGGGCAAATCCAGCCAATCAAGACCACGGCCGAGGCTCTTACTACACCACGGCCACGGCCCAAAAAGGGCCCAAACCCTTGTTTTCACCACGGCCGCGGCCAACTTTGTACCACAGCCGCGGAGGGTTCCCTGTTTTAAAAACCCAAACACACTTTTGCCTAATTTGGAGCTAACACTTTCTCCCCTATATATATATCCTCCAATTCGAAAATGACCTATCTTAGAACACATTTCCAGCCACTTTGAAGCCTCCATCCTCATCAAGAACATATTGGGAAGAAGATTGAAGGCCAATTCATCCTCAACCCAAAGTTCTTGGTTTAATCTTTAACTTTATCCTGTTTTCTTATGTTTTTAGTTATTTTATGATTGTATTAGTTAATATGGGTGGCTAGCACCCTTTAGTTCATCCTTGATCATTGTGGAACCTTGAGTTGAAGACATTGATGTGATTATTGCGGTTAATGTTACCGAGATTATTGTGTATTCAAGTGTTTTGTGTTATTTGCTGTTATTGAGTCACATTTATGAATTGATTATTGGATTGATCATCCTTTAAGGGATTTGTGAATGTGTTGCTAGAATAGGAAATTACTATCCGTAATTGTAGGATTTCCGATTCCCGTGTAGCAAAGAATAGATTTATTTATTGGGGATAACACAAAGTTCAACCACTAAAACCGAGCTTGCGAGTTTTATGTTGAATTTATCTCGTTGTCCTAGTGTTTAATGCATTTGGTTATTGGATCCAAGAGAGCTTGTTCGAGGATTCGGTTAAATTGAATAGGGTTAGTCGAAGAGCTTTTTTTGATTAACTAAGATTAAGGGACAACAAGGCTATTAGAGCTTGTTAATAGCCTTGAGATAAGGACTAGAATCACAATTTAATCGGGCATTAACATAGTTGCATCAATCGTCCAAGACCAAGGGGAAACATGATCAAGGGTGAATCGTTTTATTACTTGAAAACCAAAAACCGAAAAAGATCTCTTCTATTGTCTTTGATTATTTGTTTCTTTTAATTGTGTTTAGTTGCTTTTATTTGTCACTAGTAGATTGTTAGTTCCTTATCAATTCCCCCCATCTTTATTGCTTTCTTAAGTATTTACTTATTGCATATTTAATCATAAATTGCTTAACATTGGAATCAAAACTGTTCGGCCGTTCCCTGTGGGATCCAAAAACTTGACACGTCGGTTTCTAACCTAGTGTTCCGCAAGTGTACGGATGTAGGTGTAGTACTATTGTCAAGGTCGATCCCACAAGAAATAGTTTTAGGTAGTTTGATACCCTAATACTCTAGGAATGTCCTAACTAGATACTAAGTTGCAAAAGATTGATTTTACTAATTAAAATACTTAATTAAATATAACTTCAACTTAGGAAACGTAAAAACTAACAATCAAAGAGAATAGGTATCCTAGGGCTTCGATTTCAGGATATTAATTCAATGTTGGATATAATTAACCTATTAATTTACCAATTCTAATGTTTATTATGCGGCACGACAATAATCTAATCCTTCTCTCGAAGCGATTAAACCGTTGATTAATTAAGCTAATTACCCTCTCGAGTCAATTAAACCTAATAACTCCCAAACGATCCTAAGCCACGGCCTACACAGTCATAGACAACTGCGCTCTATGTTCTAAGTCTAATAACAATTCCCTCCTCTCGAAGCGGAATTGCTAAACTACATTACTAAATCTAGGTGATCAAGCTAAATTCAGTTTTAAGCACAAACATAGAGATAAAACACGTAAAGAACGGAATTAATAGATTAAATCATAATTAAACCATTGTCATAAAAATCCCTACTTTCTAACCCTAGGACACGAATAGCTTAGCTACTCATGCCTAGTAATAATCCAATACAAGATTCTAATAAAAACATTGTAAAGAATTAAAACTAAGAAAAGAATAAATAAACCCGGATGACTCCGTCTCGATGATCTTCGTCTTCCTTGTCCTCCAAGATGTCTTCTAGGTAGAATGATGTAATTGTTGTTCTTCCATGATTCCTTCCTTTTCCTAGAGCTTGGGGTCCTTTTTATAGAGTTGGGGACGAATTTTGGGGAAGATAGGATCAAAATCCTATAAAAAATATGAAATCTTCGCATAAAAACCCTTCTGACACGGCCGTGTTGCTTTGCAAATCTTCCTTTTCCAGCAACAATTTGACACGGCCGTGTTGCTTTGTAACACGGCCGTGTTCTATTCCAGACCCAACAACACTTTGTAAGCCACTTTTGACACGGCCGTGTTCTAGGTCTGACGCGGCCGTGTCGGTTCTTGCGTTGTTTTGCTACTGGACCGGTTCGGACCGGTTTGGACTGGTTCTCCGACGGTTTTCACTCTTTTGGGCCGGTTTTTACTCTTTTCCAACTTGTTTCCTCGTCCGGTAGTCGTAAATCACAACCTTTAATCCTGAAAAAGCTCAAAATACCTTAAAACAAGTCGAAACACATCAAATGACCCAAATGTTATTAATATACATAAATGCCGGTCAAATATGCACGTAAATGATATAAAATATGATCCTAAATCGACCTAAATACATGCATAAGTAACGTGTTATCAAAATCCCCCAAACTTAAACTGTTGTTCATCCCGAACAACATAACAAAAGGCACAAAGAATACAAGTGATTATGCATTTGTTTAGGGCGACTAGATGTTGAATTCAGTTTCAGTCTGATTTTTCTTAAAACAACTAGGCAACACAATTCACTTGAGCATATGCGATAACGCGAAAATCCACTAATCTCGAGACTTTGAACTTTCGAATTATTCAACCCTCACCGGGTAAGTGTTTCACTCATCTCTCAAGTGTTTAGGCTAAAATAATTTCCACTCATATTGAATTATATGCAAAGTCTACCATATGCCTGCCAATCGTCTAAACTAGACCTCGTACTTGATATGTGTGACAAAGGATAAAAAAGGTCTTTATTTTGGTTGTAATGTGGGCTTAAGGTAAGGTGGGATACATTTGGAAATAAGTGACTATTCATTGGACTAATCAAGTTACGTCTAACCCGACTACCCCTCGATACAATCACTCAGCCTCACTCTTCAAATTTCAGCAAATCACCCCTCAAAGTGACTTCTTCACCTTTAAAAGTCCGTACAACTTAAGTGCTTTTTATTTCTGTGGGTACCACATCTTTGGGACTACCCGACTGTTCTAATCAAATTTAAGCACTTTATTTTCTAGCCTCTCCTCTATAATACAACTTTTCTTCTTTTTTTTTTTTTTTTCTTTCTTCTTTTTTTTCTTTTTCTTTTTCTTTTTTTCTAAGAGAGGTCATTCTTCGTTTTTCACCTATCACTTTTGTCTTATTTCCTTCATCTTTTGAAAATATCCCTACTTCCCATTCCTTCCCACAATTTGTTCACCCAAAAATTCCTTCAAATTCTCCTCCCTCTAACTTGATTAATCCAATTAGGGCCAAAAGAGTTAAATCAAAAGGTTTTGGCTGATATTGTTAAGGTTATGAATAAATAAAGCTATAAGGCTCAAGTGGGCTAACTAGGGACAATTTTTTTCATTATGGTTCAAAGGTAATTTTCATGGTTCAAAGAAATAGGCTTAAACAAAAAGTTGCCTAAGATCATTTCCTAAATCACAACACATACTTGACACATTCTTAGTAAAGACTCAAGGCAAGTTCTAGAGACTAGTACACATATTCAATCAAATTCACACCGAAAGAAAGTATATGACTCCAAAAATTGGAGTATAATTAGGCTCAAATTCTCACAAGGTTACTTTTGATTGAATATTCTAAGTTCAAGCTCAATTTCGTCTCAAAACACCTCTCATGCTCTATTATGTGCCATTTTTCATCTAAATCATCTCATCATTAACTATTCATCATCCATCTTTCCCTATTATTCTCTTTTTATTTTTTTTTCACTTGTTACCTATTTCCGGGTTTTATTATTTTTATTGACTCTAAAAACTGCACTACTAAGACTCTAAACTCTAACTCCTAAGACTCAACATGGAAATGATATGCAATCAAACTTGGGCTCACAGACCCATCAGCACCAATAAAGCAGATACATGGGCTCACAGACCCGATGACACCAATCGAAACAATAAAACTCAGCACAATGGGCACACGGACCCACAATTAACAGCAAGACTCTCGAACGAACACATTAAATCAATACTAGAAATATAGCTGCCAAGACGTTCCACGGTCTACCCCCTCCCCCAAACTTGGCTGAAAGTCAATGTTTGGAGGAAAAAAAACGTGGTACGCCTTGGTGCTAACTTACAAATCGTTTCGACGACGGCGGCGTTTTGAAACCCCTACTGAATCTTGGTTCGTCCGTCTCCTCATCACGCTCTGAATTTTTGCATCTTTTTCTGCTGAAGTAATGACGCGGCCATGTTGAAGGTTTGACACGGCCGTGTCACCTTTTTGCCAAAATTGATGTTTCTGGGGCACTTTTGACGCGGCCGTGTCGTTTGTGTGACACGGCCATGTTGCATTCCAGCATTGATTCACGTTTTGAGCTTGATTTTGACACAGCCGTGTTATAAGGCTGACACGGCCGTGATGCTGTTGAACCAAAAATTGATTTCTAGGCCTGATTTTAACGCGGCCGTGTCGTTTGTGTGACACGGCCGTGTTGCTTTACAGCATTGTTTCACGTTTTGAGGAGCCTCTTGACGCGGCCGTGTCAATTGTGTGACACGGCCGTGTTGCGTTGAACCTTCATGACGCGGCCGTGTTCATAGTGTGACACGGCCGTGTTGCCTCTTCTGCTCCTTTTAACGCGATTTTTCGTCTTTTCGACCCCCGTTTCTTGCAACACTCGTCCATGTTGATTCCTAAAAACATAAAACACTAAAACACAAGTAAAACATAAAACTTAACGAAATAATAAAAATAGAAATAAAAATAAAACGATAAACATCGGGTTGCCTCCCGACAAGCGCTTTGTTTTACGTCATCAGCCGGACGTCCTTTTTCTATCAACCATTTTCTAGCCACCCCGAGTCGGATGTTTTCTGAACGATTAAAGAGCTATTTGGGACATGAGGATTTTCTACAGCAGCTAGGGTAGTGTAAATAATGCTACAATTGTGCCTACCCCTTAGACCCGACTTATGTATTTTGAGTGTGATTATTTCGTTTTGAACCCGAAAAATCAACTCCCCTTTAGGTACATCTATTAGTGCTTTGCTAGTCGCCAAGAAGGGTCTTCCTAAGATAAAAGGAAATTCATCATTTCCTTTCATGTCAACAACTAAGAAATCACTAGGGAATTCAAAATTTAACACTTTTACCACTACATCCTCTGCTACTCCCAACGGCGTTAATGAAGATCCATCCGCCAATTTGATAGTAGTAAAGGACCGTTTTATTTCCCTTAATCCTAATTGCCTATACTGCTTAAGAGACATTAAGTTTATGCTAGACCCTAAATCACACATGACATTATGAAACTCATGACTACCAATTGAGCAAGAAATAGTAAAACTCCCTGCATCTTTTGCTTTTGTTGCTCTTCTCGGTTTCATGCTTATGGTTGCGTTCTTCTTGGGCCTGCTCGGTTCCTTCTTCGTCGTCTCTTTTCCATCCTTCCACTCCTTTGTTTTCTCTTTAACTTGGATTCTCTCCTTTAGTGGTTCCTGTTTCACAACAATAGCTCTAGATTGCTCTAAAGGATCAAGGTTAGCAAAGAACGAATTTTTAAAACAAAACTCAAAAGACTCATCAAGAATAGGAGATGAACTTTTCTTATCTATGATTGGGTTGAACTCCTCCTTCTCCATGTTTTTTACTTCCTCGCTTGATTCCTTCGCTTCTTGGTCCTTCATGCTCTCTTCATGCTCCTCTAGCTCCACAATATTGCAGTGCTCCTTAAGATTAACCACTGTATCACTCGGATATTGGCCTTGCTTGTGTTGAGCTCCTACTATCTTTATCAGTTGGCTCATGTTTGATGATAATTCTCCAATGCTAACTTGAGTCTGCACCAGTGTGTTCTCGAGCCTCTTGATGTCTGCCCCTTGCCCAGTGATATGCTTGTTTAGCTCCATAAATTTTCCATCCACTTTCTTCTCCAACTGAGCTAACTTTTCATCATACTTTTCAAATTGTGACAGCGCGATCTCTTCTTGTGATGGCTTCTTACCGTCATGGATCATGCCATTTGTAACAGCAAATCCGGGTGGCGGATTAAGTGTATTTTGCGCGTTCCCATATGAAAAGTTCTGATGGTTCGGATTCTGAGGGTACTGATTGTACCGAGGCTGATTGTTCTGGAAATTGTTGAAGTTTCATTGATTCACAAATTTGACTTCTTCAACTTCTTCCGGACCCCCTGGCTGTTGTGCTAACTTTAGATTAGTTAGCAAATTCACCTGGCTCGTCAATGCTGTTACTTGTGCTGTGAGCTTTTCAATTGGCTCATTATTGACGGGCTCGACTTTTTGGACACTTGCTACCCTCCTTGGCATGTTTCTTTCATTCGACCATTGGTAGCTCGTTCTGGCCATAGCATCCAGGATTGAGAATGCCATCCTCACTGACTTCTCCATCAAACTTCCACCCGTAGCTGCATCCACTTGGTTTCTAGTCGAAGCAAGTAGACCATTGTAGAACTTGCATACTTGCTGCTTCTTGGTGAACCCATGTTGAGGGCAACTCCGGATAAGATCCCGGAATCGCTCCCGAGCCTCTCCGAATGGCTCTTGGTCCAATTGCTTAAACTGGTTGATCTGGTTCTGCAGGTCGAGCATCTTGCTTGGTGGAAAGTACTTCAACATAAAAGAAGTACTTAAGTCTTCCCAATCTCTGATATCTTCCAGTGAATTGAACCACTGTAGTGCTCTGTCTTTCAGTGAGAAAGGGAACAGTCTCATCTTGACCTGCTCGTGCGGCACATGATTGATCTTGATTGTGTCGGCCAGTCTGCGAAACTTGATTAGATGCGCGTTCGGATCCTCCAAAGCACTTCCCCCGTACTGATTTTGCTGCACTATGTTGATTAGTGCAGGCTTCAGCTCAAAATTGTTGGCATTCAGTGGTGGAGGTTGCACTCCTCCTGCCTGCTGGTTTGGACTGGGCTTCAAGCAGTCGCTAATGGGAGTGTCATCTTCATCGCCTGCAGCTGGGTCTATCTGAATTGGGCCGTACTGCTGTTGTAGCTGTGGCCCTTGTGGAGGTAACTGCTGCTGTATATTCGTGACTCGATCATCCAACCGTGCCAGAGCTGTCAGTACTCTGTTAAGTGCGTCATCCTGATTCGGATGCTGTGGTGGGTTCTCCATCTCAGATGCGAAGTTTCTTCTGGTTCGGTGTCTGCGAGCTGTCGCTTCAATTTCTGGATTGAAAGGAAGAAGAGTTTATTTTCCTTTTGATCTGGTGTGCATACGACGCCTAAAAACACCAAAAACAAGAACTACCGCGTAATACAAAAATTAACCCAAAAAATAATAACGAAAATTAAAATTAAAATTACGAAAAAAGTAAAATCTAGTTTAGTTTCCTCCTATTTTTCAAGATAAAAACTAAGCGCTAAATCCTATTCCCCGGCAACGGCGCCAAAAACTTGACACGTCGGTTTCTAACCTAGTGTTCCGCAAGTGTACGGATGTAGGTGTAGTACTATTGTCAAGGTCGATCCCACAAGGAATAGTTTTAGGTAGTTTGATACCCTAATACTCTAGGAATGTCCTAACTAGATACTAAGTTGCAAAAGATTGATTTTACTAATTAAAATACTTAATTAAATATAACTTCAACTTAGGAAACGTAAAAACTAACAATCAAAGAGAATAGGTATCCTAGGGCTTCGATTTCAGGATATTAATTCAATGTTGGATATAATTAACCTATTAATTTACCAATTCTAATGTTTATTAGGCGGCACGACAATAATCTAATCCTTCTCTCGAAGCGATTAAACCGTTGATTAATTAAGCTAATTACCCTCTCGAGTCAATTAAACCTAATAACTCCCAAACGATCCTAAGCCACGGCCTACACAGTCATAGACAACTGCACTCTATGTTCTAAGTCTATTAACAATTCCCTCCTCTCGAAGCGGAATTGCTAAACTACATTACTAAATCTAGGTGATCAAGCTAAATTCAGTTTTAAGCACAAACATAGAGATAAAACACGTAAAGAACGGAATTAATAGATTAAATCATAATTAAACCATTGTCATAAAAACCCCTACTTTCTAACCCTAGGACACGAATAGCTTAGCTACTCATGCCTAGTAATAATCCAATACAAGATTCTAATAAAAACATTGTAAAGAATTAAAACTAAGAAAAGAATAAATAAACCCGGATGACTCCGTCTCGATGATCTTCGTCTTCCTTGTCCTCCAAGATGTCTTCTAGGTAGAATGATGTAATTGGTGTTCTTCCGTGATTCCTTCCTTTTCCTAGAGCTTGGGGTCCTTTTTATAGAGTTGGGGACGAATTTTGGGGAAGATAGGATCAAAATCCTATAAAAAATATGAAATCTTCGCATAAAAACCCTTCTGACACGGCCGTGTTGCTTTGCAAATCTTCCTTTTCCAGCAACAATTTGACACGGCCGTGTTGCTTTGTAACACGGCCGTGTTCTATTCCAGACCCAACAACACTTTGTAAGCCACTTTTGACACGGCCGTGTTCTAGATCTGACGCGGCCGTGTCGGTTCTTGCGTTGTTTTGCTATTGGACCGGTTCAGACCGGTTTGGACCGGTTCTTCGACGGTTTTCACTCTTTTGGGCCGGTTTTTACTCTTTTCCAACTTGTTTCCTCGTCCGGTAGTCATAAATCACAACCTTTAATCCTGAAAAAGCTCAAAATACCTTAAAACAAGTCGAAACACATCAAATGACCCAAATGTTATTAATATACATAAATGCCGGTCAAATATGCACGTAAATGATATAAAATATGATCCTAAATCGACCTAAATATATGCATAAGTAACGTGTTATCAGGATCGACCCTTATTTACCATTCTACTAAGTAGGATAGTTGGTAAGGTTTAGTGTATATTTCTATACATTAATTTGGTAGTAAGAAACGATGCTACCAGTAGTCCATTGCATTCCTATAAAAAAACGATAGTAGCAATGGTAAGCCATTGCAATCCTATAATTTCCAAGCGTCAAACAGTTGCACAATTTGAAAGAAATAAGAACTTGAATTCCATTGTCATGTTCAAACTAAATTTGAAACAAAAGCTGGCCTCAACTATGGACCAAGCAACAAAAAATTACTACGAATCAAATAAAGCAAGAAACAAATGTCCAGTCTAAGGTCCAAGGACTAAAATAACCTATTGGCAGTACTTCCTAAGATGCTCAGCGTTCCAAGACCTCGGAATTGGCTTTCCCTCAAGATTTTCAAGCTTGTAGGTATCTTCCTTCACCAATTCATGAACACAATAAGGACCATCCCAATTAGGAGATAATTTATTACGCCTTTCTTGGCAGTTGAACTCAGCTTTTCTAAGGACTAGCTCCCCTGGGTGGAAGTACCACGACTTGACGCTGGTGTGGTAATATTTGGCCACCCTTTGCTGATAAGAAGCCATCTTCACCATAGCCTTTTCTCTTTGTTCATCAGTGAGGTCAAGATTGGCATGGAACCTTTCATCATTCTCTTCTATGTTAAAGTTTTCAACGCGTGGGCTTGGGATTCCAATCTCCACAGGAATGACTGCTTGTGAACCAAAGGTCATGCTGAAAGGCTCTCATCTGTTGCAGTCCTCGGTGTTGTTCGGTAAGCCTACAAGACCTCGGGTAGGATATCCGCCCAAAGACCTTTAGCAACATCAAATCTTTTTTTCAGAGCCTACAAGATTGTTCTATTGGTGAACTCAGCTTGACCGTTGGACTGTGGGTAAGTAATGGAGGGCATCCTAGGGTTAATATACTAAGGCCTGAGCAAAACTCCGTAAAATGCACATTATCAAACTACTTCTCATTGTCTGTGACAAGAGCCTTTGGAACTCCAAAGCAACGCACAATAGACTTCCATACAAAGCTTCAAAATTGTTTCTCCATAATGCTGGCCAAAGCTTCAGCCTCTACCCACTTGGTGAAATAGTTAATAACAACGATCAAGAACTTTCTTTATTTAGTGGCTTAAGGAAATGGTCCAAGAATATCCATTCCCTAGACGACAAAGGGCCATGAGGTGGAGACTGAGGACATTGGGACCACTGGTGAGTGAAGAATGTTAGCATGCATCTGACACTTCTCACACTTTCTGACCAAGCTCATAGCATCTTCTTTTATTGTTGGCCAATAGTACCCTTGACGTAAGATCTTGTGTGCTAAAGATCTACCCCCCAAGTGATTACCACACACCCCTTCTTGGACCTCTCTTAGAGCATAATCAGCTTCACTCGGGTTAAGACACCTAAGGTATGGCAATGTGTAAGAACGTTTGTACAAGTTGTCACATACCAGTGTGTATCGGGCAAACCGATAGACAATCCTTCTCGCTTATAGTTTATCCTGAGGTACAGTCACATCCTTCTAATAGTCCTTGATAGGATCCATCCAAATAGGCTCTAGTGCCAAGCACATGACTTCAGTTTACTTTATGCTACACTGAGGAAGAACCTCTACTAGGACTTGCGTAATGAGTTCGTGGAAGGGTGAGGTTGCGAGCTTAGACAATGCATCGGCCTTACTGTTCTCTTCTCGGGATATATGATTAATTTCAAAGTATTCCAACTTGGCAATCATGTTACGGACCTTACCAAGGTATTGAGCCTTAGTGGAGCCTTTAGCTTCATAATCCCCTTTAACCTGGTGAACCACCAATTGTGAGTCACTATAGGTTGCCACCTACGTAGCACCGACCTCTGTCACAATCTTTAGCCCTGTGATAAGAGCTTCGTACTCAGCCTCATTGTTTGATGCTTGAAGTCGAACCTCAATGCATATTCAAGGGTATTTCCCTCAGGACTGGTCAAGATTAGACTAACACCACTTATGCCAAGGTTGGAGGCACAGTCAACATACAAGGTCCATAACTGATCTTCCTTCGGTCTATTTGCTTATGATACGACCTCTTCCGTGGGAGCATGGGTTCCATCCTCAGCAGTGCACTCAACTAGAAAATCAACTAAACCCTGAGCTTTAATGGTTGGCCGAGGTTGATAGTGAACATCAAATTCACTAAGCTCAATAGACCACTTATCCAACCTTCCCGACGTCTCCGACTTCTGTAGTATTTGCTTCAAAGGTTGGTCAATGAATATAGCTATAGTATGTGCCCAGAAATAAGGTCTCAAATTACGAGGCTAGACTACGATTATGAAAGCTACTTGTTCTACCTTAGAGTAGCGTATCTCAACACCTCTAAGGACTCGACTTACATAATAGATTGGTCGTTGAACATCATCCTCTTCTCTAACCAGCACTGAGCTCACTGCTGTGTCCGAGACTCGAAGGTAGAGGTAGAGCACCTCTCTCGACCAAGGTTTAGTCAAGAGTGTTGGAGAAACCAAGTAAGACTTAAGATCATCAATGACTTTCTAGCAATCCTCTGTCCCTGAAAAATTCTTCGCATTCCTTAGGATTTTGAAGAATGGCAAGCTCTTCTCCGCAGACCTCGACAAAAAATGACTAAGGGCTAGAAGTCTCCTAGTGAGCTTTTGTACATCATGTACAGTCTAAGAAGGTTTCATCTCCAAGAGGGCTTTAATTTTGTTTGGATTGGCTTCAATCCCTCGTTGTGTAACCATATAGCCCAAGAACTTTCTAGAGGTCACTCCAAAGGTGAACTTGTGAGGATTTAGCTTCATATTAAAGTGCCTCAAGACTGCGAACGCCTCACTAAGGTCGTTTATATGTTGATTTGCATGTGTGCTCTTTAGCAACATATCATCGACGAACACCTCCATGTTTAGCCCAATTTGATTTTTGAAAATTTTATTGACCAATCATTGGTTAAGTTGCATCTGCGTTCTTTAGACCAAAAGGCATGACCTTGTAACAATATGATCCCTTCTCAGTCACGAACGTCGTCTTAACTTCATCATCAGGGTGCATTCTGATCTGGTGATATCCTTGGAATGCATCCATGAAACTAAGCAATTGACACCCAACCATAACATTCACTAGTTGGTCAATCCTTGGGAGAGGCAAGCTATCCTTTGGACACACCTTGTTCAGATCCTTGAAATCAACACACATTCTCCACATGTCGTTGGCTTTTAGGACGAGGACAATGTTCGACAACCAGTTTGGATAGTTAATCTCTCACATAATCAGCTTTCAAGAGTTTGTCAACCTCTACGTTCATAGCTTGAATCCTTTCTATAGCGAAGCTTCTCTTCTTCTGTCTTACGGGTCTAAATTGGGATCTACATTGAGTCTGTGGACAAATAACCTTGCGATTAATGCCCGACATATCTGAGGGACTGCAAGCAAAGACATCGGCATTTTCCCTTAGGGATCAGACTAAAGCATCCTTTAACTCCTCCGGCAACAACGATCCTATCTTAACAACCTTATCCTCATCTCCTTCACAGAGTTGAATAGATGTGAGGTCTTCAACCGGTTCTGCCGAATTCTCCCATTGATCATCGATTTCCAAACTATCAATAGCCAACGTCTTTGAAATCTGTTGCTTCCATTTAAAAGAAGCAACATAGCATTATCTGGCTACTCCCTGGTCTCCTCGGACTTGTCCAGTTCCATGCTCCGCAGGAAATTTCATTACCAGATGATATGTTGAGATAATTTTCCTAAAAACATTCAACCATGGTCGTCCCAAGATGACATTATAATTAAATGGTACCTTTACCACGAAAAAATCGACCATGATGCTGGTCTACTCAGGTTTGTCCCCTGCGACCACAGAGAGGGAGATCATACCCTCCGGCTCTACGCTCCTCCTGCGAAACCAACTAGAGGAGTCCTCATAGGCGTCAGTCGATCCTTTCTGATGTTCATTAGTTCGAAGGCATCATAGAATAAAACATCAGTAGAGCTTCTATTGTCAATAAGAATTTTATGCACTATGTAACCAACTATTGCCAAAGTCACAACCATAGGATCATCATGTGGGGTGAAAATCTCACCCATATCCTCGTCTGTAAAGGTAATTGAATCCTCCGTCCGTGGTCTCTTTCCCAATGTTACTCCTGTCTGAGGGTGCCGAGCATAATTTTTCCTGGATGATCGACTCTCTCCACCGGATGGTCCTTCAGCTATGAAAATAATGACTCCTACCGGTGGAGGGGAATCATCTCTCCTCCGAGGACTTCTACCCTGAGGATGGTTTGGACTTCGTTCTTTACGCCCCTGCTGAGGTTGTTTGTGTATGTCGTCCACAAATCTTGAGAGATACCCTTTCCAGATTAAGTCCTTAATTTCTTTCTTGAGAAGTTCGCAGTCCTCAGTATCATAACCATGGCCGCGATGGTATTGGCAATACTTACTACGATTTCTCTTGTTTGCAATGGTCTGCATTTTCCTAGGGCACTTTACATATTACTTATCTTGAATGTACATAAGAATTTCATTCTTAGAGGCATTCAATGGAGTATATATGTAGAACGTCTGTGGGCTCCTCTGATTCTTAGACAAACCAGTGGTCACCGACATTCTATCCAAGAGCTTCTTCTTCTTATCTGGACCATCGTTGTATCATCCTTTTTGCGCAGTTTGTTCGAGGACTCGCGCTTAGCTTCAATCCCTGCCTTGGACATCTCTTCGACATTAATGTACTTTTCTGCTCTATTGAAGAGGTCCGTCAAGGTTAGATTAGGCTTCTTCCAGAGAGAAAGAAAATCTAGAAGACTTCCACACTCCATTCATGAGTGCCGCTAAGGCCACTGATTTATCAAGATCTTCCACCTCAAGAGCTTCTCTGTTGAACCGTTGGATGAACTCTCTCAAGGACTCGTCTAGCCTTTGACAAACACCCATTAGGTGTGCCAAGGTCTTCTTATATCTCTTACTACTTGCAAAGTGACTGAGAAACTCCTGAGCTAGTCTCTTTAAAGAACCGATTGATGCGGCTGGCAACAAGGAAAATCAAACCCTTGCACTCTTCCTTAGGGTGGCGGAGAAGGCTTAACATTTGATGGCGTCGGTCTCCCCATGAAGTATCATGAGAGCTTGGAAATTCTCAAGATGATCATCGGGGTCCGAGGTTCCATCGTAATTCTCCATTTGAGGCATCTTAAATTTCGGTGCAACTTCCTCCCTCATGATGCTCTCCACAAAAGAAGATTCTATAGGAGCTAAGAGGCCAGTGCCCGACCTCTTAACCTCATTCCAGACCGCCCCCAACCTTTGATCCATCTTTGCTAACTTCATTCGTAGGTTATTTTTGCTATCTCCTTCGATGACGATTGTGGCGGCTTTGCCTTGATGTTGCCATGACCAGAGTTAGGGTTTACCCTTCTATCTTCACCACGGGTAGTTCGACTGGCATCGGTATTTTTTCTCCTATGTGGTGTCATTGCTCAGATCGGATCACCGACCCCACGGTGGGTGCCAAACTGATGATGTTAGGAACCAGAACAGTCGGATCCGAGGTTTGGCGACGCTTGAGATTTCCGAGGTTAGCCGAACGTTGGTATTAAGCTGCGAAATAGAACCCGGGATTGTCCTAGGGGTAGATCCTTCAATGCTTAAGTTAGTTTCTGAAGGGCGGTTTAGTGAGGGTAGGGTAAAAAAGTATATCACGTCTGCTAATTATTACTTACCCCTACCTCACCTTGACCGAGGTCTATATATGAGAGACCTTGGACCTCGGCCCTGGGCCAACACCTCGGTTGACATCTCCCAGGGTCTGGAATGGGAGACCTTGGACCTCGGTTCTGGCCCAACACCTCGAATGGTATCTCCATATTATGTTCACTTGTAGTCCATGTGTCACAATATTATGTTGGCACATGTCAACCTGCATAATTACGAAATTATCCCTCATCAGTTCTAAAAGATCATTACAAATTACAAGTATATTTGAATATATTTAGAATGTTTATGAGAAATCGGAGTATTTTCAATTTATATGCCGATATTATATAATTATAATATGCATATGCTTTATAACAAACAAAAGGTCTGGCCAAGATATTATTGTTGGCACTTTGGAAAAGTATAATGTAGTAGAAAAGAATGTAATGCTCATGTAAATTATGATTAATAAGAAACATTCAATTCTTTAAAAACCGACTAATTCAAAACACAAGTTTTATAGCATAAGCATTTAAAAGGTTTCATTAGAATAATAAACTTACGTAATTTATAGTTTGGGCATTCACAATGATCATTAATAGAACAATAAGTCATGCATTAATTATGAATTGAATAAATCATTTAAATGTTATAACAACAATAATAATAATAATATTAATAATAATAATAATAATAATAATAATAATAATAATAATAATAGTAATAATAATAATAATAATAATAATAATAATAATAATAATAATAATATATTTAACACTATATATAGTTAAAAACATAAAATTGTTTATAATGCTATACTATATATATATATATATATATATATATATGAGTAATATTATTTCTTTTGAAATATAAAACTTTTCATACTATCCCCACATACAAAAGAAGAGTAGGTCTTGGGTGCACCCACCACACAATAAGCTTATTGTGCATTCCCCAATTTAATTTTGTAATTACATATATAATAAGGGCTGTGTTTGGATGTCACCAAACTGATGGTGGCGCAGTGGTATAGCGCTGTTGTGTGCACACTGAGGTCTCGTGTTCGAGCCTCGCGCAATGCGCAACCTTGATTTTTTTTTTTTATTCTATAAATCAAATAATATATATATATATATATATATATATATATATATATATATATATATTAAGGCATGTTTGATATCACATAAGAGACATTAGCCTAGGTGGTAAAATCCTAAATTGTTAGTTATTAGGGCACGAGTTTGAATCCCATCTTCTCCAATTTTTTATATATGTGCACTTTTTATATTATTTTAGACAATGTAATATATTATTTAAAAAAATTATATATTATTCAAAAAAATGTGTATACCTGTAACATAACATATACTATTACACAATATAACATATATTATTAAACAACAGAATACTTAAAAAATTTATATATCATTCAAAAAAAATGTGTATACCTGTAACATAACATGTACTATTACACAATATAATGTTACATACACTATTACACAATATAACATATACTATTACGCAATATAACATATACTATTAAACAACAGAATATATTATTAAAAAATTGTACATGTAACTATAACATATACTATTGTGCGATATAACATATACTATTGCGCAATAGTATACTATTGAACAACATAAAAAGAGGTAAAAACAGAGCAAAATCAGGGTTCGAACCCGCGCGCCTGAACCGCACCTGCGCGTGTCTCACCGCTGCACCACATGTTGTTGTTGTGAATTCATCCAAACAAGGCCATTATATATATTCTTAATTTCAAACTAAATAGGAGAGTGCACAATAGTGCAATTGTGTGTTGGGTGCACACAAGTTTTTGCCACAAAAGAAAGTATTTTATAGAAAATAATGAAAAATTTATATTGTTGGGCTAAGTGTGTAGAATGCATCGAATCTGGTGTCTTTTGGATTATGAACCAAACCTAGAAAGACAAGATATAACCCAAATAGCTTTAATGAAGTTTTTACTTCTATGAACTAAAGTCTCTTCGGTGTAAGTTAAAATTCTTATCAATCACATCCCACACACGATTGTGTTGAGCTTTATCGGTCGTGTGCGTGCTAGTTCATGAGTGCTCTAGAGACTTAGTCAGTATCTCATAGGAGCGGCTTCACTTCACACTCATAGGTGAGTCCATTAAGGGATATGAAACTCATTTAAAGCTTTTAGCTTATCCTCACAATTTTGTAGTCTAGCATCACACACCCCATAGGAAGGGACAAGATTATAAGGTGCTAGCAGAGACTGACAGGTGACTTGTTATTACTCATATGAACCTAATTCTTGGGATCTCCAATCACACATGTTGTATTACCGGCATCGTTAATCTCGAGTTGGCTTTTTAAGTCCCATTCCCCTTAATGTTTTACAATTTTCCTCTCTACCCGAATCTTGTAAGACGACTAGCCAAATTCTATCCTGACTCACATAATCCATATATATAATTAAAAATTGTGTTTCACAAATCATCTATCAGATGAATCTGTTTATTTTCACCATGAAAGTTTTGTTCTTTACAATGTCTTGTGCCACATGTTAAACATAATATCGACACCAATTGTGTCAGTTTACACCAAGAGAAATACTAACAAAGAAATTTCTTACTCACTCAATGTATCACCCCAAAGTCAAAAGCAGCTGACATTCTTGTTGGAATTTTAATTAAATTTTTTTAAAAAGAGTTATTTAAAGTTTATTTATTTAAAGTTTTTCAAGTCAAATTATTTATTCAAATGTGGAGGCTAATGAACTTTCAAGAAACAAAGTATTTTTACTTAAATTTTACAGGAGGATTTATCAAGGAGACCGAACCCACTCGTATCACTCATCCGATATATGAATAAAAGGCTAAGAAAATAAGACACCTACTCTGTAGAACTCACTACATGCACTTGTTGACTTTTATTGCCGCTAAATAAAATTTCCCTTGCCATGTCCATGTCTAAAAACCCAAATACTCAGCCCCGTCAAGTATGAAATATTATAATAATAAAAAGGATATACATTTTTATATGTTATTAAAATAATACATGTAAAAGCCTAGTTTGTTGCTGTAACGACCCGATTTTCCTAAAAATATTTTAAAGCCTTTTCAAATAGAGATAAGTAATTGTTTTTTTTTTTTTTTAAAGAACCAAATGAAAAATGCATCTAAATCTATTTGCGAACACAATTATCTTAAATAAGGGATTATTTAGTATCATACATTGACATGCTTATAATATAATTAACTAGCAATACATAATATAATACTGATCGTATGGAAAAAGACCCATACGAATGCACTTACATTGACCGTTTGGAAAGAGACCCATACGAGTGTACTTTAATTTATCCTATTAAGTATAGGTGTTTGTGTGTGTGAATGTACAAGCATACCTAATGTACCAGCCTATATAAAATGCAAATCAGTTCCTACTTAATCAGATTCTAATAGCATTCACAACCAAAATAATTCACAAACTTTAACTAAATTTTATAAGTACCACAATCTAAGAAAGAACTTGAATCATTTAAATAAAAAAAATATATATATTGTTTCCAACTCATAACAATTAGCAAAATCTAACTTTTAAGAAAATAATGTCTCCGACTAACTTGCAAATACAAAAAAAAAAAAGGGAAAAAATCAATTTATATTTGGAGCATATGATTTCACCGTACCGCCATCTCCTCTACGTCCAGCCCCTTAACCTGAAAATATTAAAAGTAGTGGGGGGTGAGCTACATCCAGCTCGTGCTTGTCAAAACTAATTACACCCTTGATAGTATAACATGTAATAACAATTATAATCATGACATAAAACTTAAGGGTAAGTAATAAATACTTACATGACTTATAACTTGAGGGTGGGTAACGAGTATCCACATAACTTATAACTTAGGGGCATGTAGCAAAGTAGCATGCAAAACTTGAGGGATTGAACCAATCATACTTAGGGGTGCAAGACACAAATCATATAATAAAAGTTAAACATGTACACATATCATACAAACATAATTAATAATGACAAACAAGTAAGAAACCCCCACCTTAGAAAAACAATCTCGGTCTAATCGCCGTGTACTTGATCAGAGAACCCAGTTGTCGCAGAAGAAAAATAAGGAGGAGCCGCTGTCTATTCTTTCTTTTTTTTTTTTTTTCGCTATATCTATTCTTTCTTTCTTTTTTTCGCGTATAAAGATGGCGTGTGTTAGGCGTGAATATAATGGTGTATTTATAGTTAGGGATTAATAGGTCACCTATTAGGGTTTCATATCTTATTAGATAAGGCTATATTCTGATAAGATAAGGATTAGGGGATCAATATCTAAGTGTATATCTTAAAAGATTAGGAATGTTAATTCTTGTATATATCGGGATCTGATCAAGAAACACGGTAATCTACAACACTTTACGGATGTGTAACAAGAAAATAAATTAAATAAATAATATTTTTATTAAATATATAATATAATTGTAAATAAATAATATGCAGAAAAATGTGGGGTATTACAGCTGCACCACAACAAATATGCCAATTCACAACACCTGAAACACAACGCTTTCATGGTTGTTATGTTTCTTCTAGTCTTCAACAACAGATTTTGAGAAAGTTGTTGTGTTTAATAGCAAAACATGGCAGTAGACAATGTTCCTCGTGCATTTTAAATCAGTTTTTTCGAAATGTTGTCTGTGTCCAAGTTTTTGCGCTGATACACGACGCTTTTTACAACGATTTTTTAACTGTTGTATATTAGCGAAAACAAAACAGTAATACACAATGGTCTGGAGATAATAGACAACAGTAATTTATGACAGTTGTCTTACACCATATTTTTGCACTGATAGGCAACACTTCTGACTACGCTTTCAGAGGCATTATCTATTAGCGAAATTTATATCGAAAGACATCAATTTAAACAACGTTATTCTGAACCGTTATCTTCATGATTTCAATGAATAATAGTCTATAATAAATTAAAGGGAAACCTGGAATTGTGCAATGTACCCTTACACCTATAGGAAAATAGTACATAAGTTATTTCTTAATATTAAAATTATAATATATTAAACTACTAATAAAATAATATGAGGATATTAACTTTAACATAATATTCATAATGTTTCTATTTAATTTTTTTAAAAATAGAGTGCTTTAAATTGCATATTTGTAGATTATCTAATTTAATACCTAATCTTTTATTGTAATATATATATATATATATATATATATATATATAGATTCTCTTTAAATATGATATTTAATATATAAATATATACTCCATCCATCCCACCCACACTATCTGTTTTCGTCCTTCCTAGGTGCACGTGCACACCCCTTCAAAAGGAAAATTATAACACAATATCTACCCTCAAAATCTCCACCCTCAATATTCAACCTTTGAAAAATTAACAAAATCTCAACTTCCCCTGTGCAAGATAAGGTGAGACGGAGGGAGTAATATTTTTGTGACTTAATTTATATTGTATATACTGATGACTATATACTAGCATATTGTAATAGAGTCCTGCTCCCATATCCATCTTGATTTGCTCAACTAGTTAATGTGTCAAAAATCGCATAGAAGGAATTATATTATACTACCCAAAATTCTAAAATAAGATGTTGGTAGATTAGCAGTGAGTACATTATATTTTAATAATATGTGCACATGGTGGGTAGGGGAACAATTTCATATTATAGTATATTTAGTAAAAATATGAGTCTATCCCCGCCTAAGCTGCTCTTAGATGCCTCTGTTTTCCCGGCTCCATCCGCCCGACCTGTCCCTACATCGAAGTCTATGAAAAACCTAGAGATGTCAGAACAAGCCTGGCCCTGTAGGATAGCCCTAGCCCGGCCTAAAAAATAAAAGCGTTGAAACTTAGTTTCACAGATCCTTATACATTAAGAGATTTTAGCTCGGCCTTACTCGACCCTGGGCCTACTAGGACTTTTTTTGGGTAATAGACTCCTCTCATTATTCAATAGAACTCCTCTCATTATTCCAAAGAAATCAAAATGCCCGTAATTATTTGGGACAAAATACTAGCTCTCACTTTCCTCTCATTTATTTTCATGATTAAAATAGAAAAAAAAAAATTAAATTTAATAAAATGCTTATATTAATATTTTCAGCCTCAAACTGAATCGAAACCTCTAATTTGAAAGCCCTAACCTTCGATAGTTTACTCCAAACCCTTATCGGCATCACGCACACTCTGACTCCGACTCCGACTCCGACTTCGTCGTCGACACACTTGGTCCCCTCGTCGACACACTCGGCATAGTTATGGTCGCGCTCGCATGGTCTTACAGAGCCTGCCGCTCTTCTGCCGTGCTGAAACTTGTTGGTGCTTGTCGTCGCTGCTTTCCTCCTTGCCTAAGTGTCTTCACCGTCGTGCCTCTCTCGATTGCTAGCTGCTAATTCTGTCTGAATTCTAGGTGCCTTAGTCTCTTAATTTTTTTTACTGCACACCTTAATTTTGAAATTGGTTCCGTGCAAATTTTCGTTTACTAAATTGTTAGTTTGAACTTGTGTTAGGTTTATTGAAGCTTTTGCCAAGATCACCATGTATTTTATGTTTTTATACCGGTGAGTTTGTTTCTAGGTTCTAGTATCTTCCCGCTTTCATTGTTAACTCATGATCACAATTTTTCTTTGTAATATTCAGTCTCTAAGTATTTGTGTTTGTATGGGGATGAGAGAGAATTATGGGGGATAGAGGTTTTTGGGAGTGATGATGCTTGAAAGCAATCCGAGATTAACCGCGCATGTTGTAGATGGAGAAAAATAAAGAACTATGAAGAAAGCTAAGTGTATAAGTGTGTGCATTTTATTTTGTTTATGTAAAAATAAAAATTGTATTAAATTGTAGGTTGCTCTGTTGTACCTTTCTCTAACTTATTTAGTATTACATCCTCATATCGTGCTTTTATGTGGCAACAACATGGGAGAGTCCTAGATACAAGCTTGATGCCATACCACTTGGAAAAGAATTGGTAATTAATTACTAATTATCAACTTAGTTGCTTGAAATCTTAATTGACTACTTTTGTTATTCAAAATAAGTTCTTTTGATTGAAAAGATTGAGCTTTTATTAGCTCATACATAGATGATCAGGGTTGATTATGGAGATCATATTATTTATGATTTATTTACATAAATCTTGATAACTTTTGGAGACATTGTTAGAAAGTTCAAAATATACAATTTCGTATATTAAAACTGATCATTGAGTAGGAAGTTGAAAGTACAAGAGGTAGAGTAGTCGTTGAGATGTCACTTCTATGATGTCGAACCGTTTCTGCCAATCCAATTGCTCATCTTAGATACCTGTTGTACAATGTCAAGAAATTTCACTTCATGTATCAACATTTGAAAATCTATCTTCCAAATAAATTATTATTGTACGTGAAGAAAAGTTGCCAATGACATTCCTATTTTTGAACGCCGCTGATAATGTAGAAAAAGAAGACACTGAAGAGAAATCCAAACTAATGTTGTGCATGTTTTCGTACATAATGTTTAGTGTAATATCTTGAGCATATGGATAAATAGATTGCACTAGCTAGTTATGGTCCTACTCAATGTTTTTATGAAATTTCATTATTTATTCATACTGTGATAATACGTAAATGTTATCCACTTAGTAATACAATATATTAAACCTCATGATTATAAAACATAAAACAACATATTGAATTATCGTAATGTATTAATATAGCACACTATACATTATTAATATATATTAAGTAGAGCTATTATTATATTATTAGCAATCAAGTAATCAAACTAATGATAAAATTAATCACTCTTTCCACCTCACTCAAAGCCACATTTCATTTCTTAAGTGTAGATATATACTAAATTTTAAATATTTAAATAGACCTTACTTCATGATAAGTAGGAGCTACTGATTCTCTCCTCCTTTCATCCACGTTACCCATAAAGATGGGATGTGTATCTACCTACATCTCTATAAAGATTTACAACAATTTTTAATTCAAAAAGGAGGGAAAATGACAAAACAAAATAACTTTCATATTAATCTTATGTATAAGAACGATTGAAGATTAGTTTATGTGTCCAACTTCTCTCTCTCTCTGTACATGTACACACCACCACAACCATTAGTATATCATCGACCTTCTATGAAGAAGTTTCGATTGCGAGCTCGAGAATTAGCAGCTAGTTCTGACCCTTACAAATTATCGAAGGTTTCAAGAAGAATAAGGTAAATAGCTTAATCCTTAACTGGTAGATTATATCCATGTTTTAAGGCTTGCTTTATTATGTTATTTAATAGATTGCGGGTGATTTCCTATATTTTTAGGTTTGTGAATATTGATTGGTAGTATACATGAGTTAGGGGTCTTATATGGTTAATCATCGGTTTACCAATTTTGCTACGCGATGCAAGATTGGTACACACATGTTGGTCGAATATATTTTGTATCATGAAATATGTTAATTATTGATTATCAAAAAAAATTGCACAGTTATTAGCATTCTAGAAGTAAAGATTATATTATCTAAATGTGTGGGTTTACTAGACTATGTGGTCATTGTAACACATGTTTTGCATGCAACTTTGAAAATTATATAAAATTAGTTACTAGGATTTTATCAATATTGTTTTACTATGTTGTACTAGATGATGTTAGGAGTCTAAGGTTAAAATTTGAAGATATTTCGTTGAGTTTATGATTTTAATGGATTTTACAAGATAAGTTGATTTTAGGTCTAAATAGTGTCGATTTTGATTTTAGAAAATATTTTCTATAAAACAATCCCTTTTGACTCTTGTGGAACTGTTTTACCAAGATAAACTATCTGGTGTGAGGATTCTACAGTTAAATTTTGAGGACATTTGGTTAAGTTTATGATTTTTAGTGATTTTTAAAAGACAAGCTGAGTTTTAGTTCTAATATATGTCAATTTTGATCCTAGAAGATGATTTTTATAAAATAATTCTTTTTCGAGTTTTTTTAGATATTTTTCACTAGGTTATATTATATGAAATTATAAGTCTATAATTAAATTGTGAGAAATTTTAGTGACATATATGATTTCCAGTGAATTTTACAAGACGGGTTGGTCATTAGGCCTAAAGTTATCAATTGGTGGCTCTAGTAAAAGCTTTTTATAAAAACGTATGCTTCATGTATAGTATACTTCTTCTAATATATTCTTATGTATACCGGCTTGACCTTAGGGTCGTTACGTATATTCTAGTTTTTTTCTTTATCATATTCCCTCATATAGCTAGGTTTTACCAAATGTGAAAACAAAAAAATTGTATATAAACTTGTAATTTTAAAGCCTTGTATTTCAACTTTTTTCCTTTGAACTAGGAATGGGATGGTTTGATGCTATTAAATTTTACACTGGGCCAATAATTACATATTGCAAGGCAAGAACTAAGTCATGCCCTATATCAGGTCAGAATTTGTCAAATGCTTTATAAGTTCTCTGTTTTAACATTTGGCTTGGTATATTCTGTTTACTAATTTTTTCTTTGGTCCCTTGCAACATGATGCTTCTTTTCGTGTTATTGAAAAGTTTAAGAAGGAAAGAGACGAGGCATGGGCGTTACTACAGTAGGCTGAAAGACAAATACCCCATGTCTATAGCTACTTCAGATACTGGCAAGTTGCTGATCTAAGCAATGAGAAAAGAGGTTCTTTTAATTTTCACTTCTAAGTTTATTTTTGGTTTGAGTTCTTGCGTAGGATATTGAACGTCCCAATTGTCCTTGCAGCGGGTGAGGATGGTGAAATGTTCGAATAGTTTGCTCTTGTATTGAACACATTGCAATAAATGTTGATGAAGTGTGTTGGAGGGGCGTAGAGTTCAAGAACATATACATGAGTAGAACTATAGACCCGTTTTTTTAATCAAAGTTGTATTTTGTCTCGATTTTTTTTTATAACTTGTGCAGCCGTTGGGTATGTACTATAATTATTTTATTTTTATGATATTTTGTGAGGACAACGCGCAAAGCATGGTGTGGGATAATGTTTGTTATTTAGTTTTACAATACAGTTCAATTTTTTTTCCTTAAATTTAATTTAAATACAACGAATATAATTGTTATCTAAGATTGGAAATTGTCTAAAAAGGGTAATAGAAAACAAATAAACCCGATGTCTGTGAATGTAAAAGACAACGAGTTTAAATTGTTGTCTTTGATAAAAAAATAATTGTTGTTAAATCCACTGTTGTCTTTGACTACTAGTATATACAACGAGTTTTAACTGTAGTATATAAGGAGAAAGACAACGCCTCAAACCATTGTCAGAATGTTGTGGTATAGCTAAAAGACAACTGATCCAAAGCGATGCAGGACTGTTGTCTTTGTGCGAAAATACAACGATTTTAAAATGATGCAGAACCGTTGTCGTTTTTTGGAAATACAATGGTTTAAAGCCATAGTCTTTTACTGGGGTAAAAGACAACACTGGATTCAACAACATTGCTTCTCTGTCATAGACAACGGCTATCAGCATTTTTCTTGTAGTGTTGCCATCTCTATACCACAAACTCTCTTGAAGGCATCCCCATGCATGCAATCATACCTTCTTTTTAAGTAAATTATGTTGGAAAATTGCAATTAAATTTCTATTTAAATGACTTCTGGGCAACCCGGTTTGGGCATGTTTTGGGTGGGACCCGGTAATGAAACTGACAGGCTCTAATTCTAACCCTTAATTACCGCAAGTGTACGGGTGTAGGTGTACAGAATGGAAGTCAAGATCGATCAACAGAGAATAAGTTAACGTAGTTCCATACCCTAATTATCTAGGACTATTGGGCTGAAATCATTTTTGTTCCCGTAACTTTTCACTTGTACAATTTTGGTCCCAAAAAAAGTTAAAAAATTAATTTAGTCCTGTAACTTTGGAATTGGTCCAAATTTAGTCCCTTTTTTCGTCGTGGGTGATCAATTTGGCCGGAAAATTGCACGTGCTGGCCACCAGACTCATTTTTCCATCCATTTTTTTAATACCTGGCATCGGCAAGTGATTTTGAAGTAAAAATAACAGTAAAAATTAAAAAATTTAAAAGAAAGAGGAATTTTTTTTTTTTTTTTGTCGTTTCTCATCACTTGTTGGTGCTACATATTAAAAATTATGTTGGAGAAATGAGTCATGTGAATGATACATGCAATTTTCCAGCCAGATTGGTCACTATCGGAAAGAAAAGGGACTAAATCTGAACTAATTCTAAAGTTACAGGACTAAATTGAATTTTTAACTTTTTTTGGGACCAAAATTGTACAAGTGAAGAGTTACGGGACCAAAAATGATTTTAGCCCGGACTATCATAACTAGACACTGGAAAGTTGGAAAGATTGATTAATTATTAAACTAAGTTGCTTATGACTATTAACTGAACTAATTAAGAAAAAAGGGATATCCAATCAAATAGAGTGTATCCTAGGGCGTTAATTTCAAGAACTACACTACTGAAGATTAATCTCTAACTTATAAACTTTTAAATTAGTTTTCATGTCTATTAGACGATACTTAATTAACTTAACCCTTCTCTCGAAGCGACCAAGTCGTAGATTGATTATAATAAATAATCTCTCGAATCAACTGATCCTAACAACTCCTAAAAGCTCCTTAACCTTTGTCTACGCAGTCATAGACAACTACGCTATATGTTGTATGTCTATTAATAACTCTCTTCTCTCGAAGCAGAATTGTTAATTGATTAGACTATGCCTAATTGATCAATTTATGCTCAATCATGAAATAAAAACAAATACATAGATAGATAGATAATAAACTGGAGTCTACAAATCAAAAGATTATTCCAAACATTGTTGTAAAATCTTACTCTCTAACCCTAGGACATGAGTAGTTTCGCTACTCATGCCTAGTATCAAATCAATAAAAGAATTCAAAGAAAACATTGTAAAGAAATTAAGGACTAAACAAGAAATAATTAAACTCGAGTAGTCGGCTCTTCGATCTCTGTCTCATCTTGCTCGTCAATCCATGCTCTCGCTCCTTCTACTCTAATGTACGTAAAAGTATGAGATTCTATGATGCGACGCCTGATGATCTCTAAAACTCGAGCTTCTATGCCTTTTTATAAGCTTCTGGACGAATCTTGGGGTCTCTAGGCTTCGATTCCTACTTGGAACAGGAAACCTCTTAAAAATCATTTTTTTATTGCAGCCGCGCGCTATGCTTCTCGCGGTCACAATGATTTCAATTCAAAACCAGCTTAAAACGTGACTTTTTGCCGCGATCGCGAGACAAGCTTGTTGCGGTCGAGATGCTAGCACAACCTTGAATCCACTTCCTAGCCTCTTTTCGTCGCGGTCACGACGGTTTTTCACCGATTCATCTCCATACCGGTTCGAGAGAAGGGTGATTATGCAATTTGTTTAGGGAAATTAGATGATGAATTCATTTTCAAGCTGATTTTTCTTCAAAAAAGCTAGGCAACATAATAAAAGTACTTTCGAGACTTTGAACTTTTGAATTATTCAATCCTCACCGAGTAAGTGCTTCGCTCATCTCTCAAGTGTTCAGGTTACAACATATTTCCTCTCGAATTGAACTATATGCATAGCCTACCATATGCTTGTCAATCGTCTAAACTAGACCTTGTACTCAATATGTGTGACAAAGGATCAAAAAGGTCTTTCTTTTTGGTTGTAATGTGGGCTTAAGGAAAGGTGGGATACATTTGGATAAAAGTGACTACTTTTGGACTAATCAAGTTATTCCTAACCCGACTATCTCTAAATACAATTACTCAATCTCACTCTCAAATTTCAGCAAACCACCCCGTAAAGTGACTTCTTCACCTTAAAAAGTCCTTACAACTTAAGTGGTTTTCATTTATGTGGGTACCACATCTTGGGACTACCCGACTTTTCTATTCAAGTCAACAACTAAGCACTTATGTCCTAGCCTCTCCTCAAGAATACTAACAACTTATAATCAACAAACTCTTTCTTTTCTTTTCCAAATTTTTTTTTTCTTTTTTTTTTCCAAACTAGGAGAGGTTATTCTTCTCGGCTTTTCACCTATTACTTTGGTCTTCACTTCACCTTTTCGAATGTCCACTAGTTTTCCATTTTTTTCTCCCAACATCTTTACCCAACTACCTTCCAATCCTCCTCCCTCTTTACTCAATTAGTCCAACTAGGGCCAAAGACTTAAATCGTAAGGTTTTTGGCTTGTAATACAAGGCTATGAAATAATAGGCTATTAAGCTCAAATGGGTTAACTAGAATAAATTTTGAACTTTTGGTACAAAGGGCATCTTTTCAAAGCTAAAAAATAGGCTAAAAACAAGAACTGCCTAAGATCATTTCCTAAGTCATAACAAACACTTGACACATTCATAGTAAAGACTTAAGGCAAGTTCTAGACACTACTTCACATATCCAATCAAAATTCACACCGAAAGAAGTCATATTACTCCGAAAATAGGAGTACAATTAGGCTCAAATTCTCACTAGGTTAATTTTGATAAAATATTCTAAGTTCAAACTCAATTTCGAAACCTAGTTTGCATTCGAAACCTGAAAACACCAAAAAAACGAATACCACGTAACACAAAAATAAACAAAAACAAAATTAAATAACAAAATTTAAATTGCAGAAAAAAAAAAATCTAGTCCAGTATCCTCCTATTATTCAGGATAAAAACTAACCTATTCCCCGGCAACGGCGGCAAAAACTTGACAGGCTCTAATCCTAAACTAATTAACAAAAAGGGATATCCAATCAAAGAGAGTGTATACTAGGGTGTCGATTTCAGGAATTACGCTAATGATGATTAATCTCTAACTTATAAACTTTTAAACTAGTTTTAATATCTATTAGACAACACTTAATTAACTTAACCCTTCTCTCGAAGCGACTAAGTCGTAGATTGATTAGAATAATTACTCTCTTGAGTCAACTGATCCGAACAACTGCTAAAAGCTCCTTAAACTTTGTCTACACAGTCATAGACAACTACGTTATATGTTGTACGTCTATTAACAACTCCCTTCTCTCAAAGCGGAATTGTTAAACGATTAGACTAAGCCTAATTAATCAATTTATGCTCAATCATAAAATAAGAACAAACTCATAGATAGATAATAAACTGGAGTCTGTAAATTAAAAGATTAATTCAAACATTATTATAAGCCCTGCTCTCTAACCCTAGGACATGAGTAGTTTAGCTACTCATGCCTAGTATCAAATCAGTACAAGAATTCAAAGAAAACATTGTAAGAAAATTAAAGACTAAACAAGAAATAATTAAATCCGAGTAGTTGACTTATTTTCGTCTTGTCTTGCTTATCAATCCTTGCTCTCACTCCTTCTACTCCAACATATGCAAATGTATGAGATTCTATGAGATGCCCGATGATCTCTAAAACTCGAGCTTCTATGCCTTTTTATAAGCTTCGGGACGAATCTTGGGGTCTCTAAGCTTCAGTTCCTACTTGGAACAGGAAACCTCTTGAAAATAGGATTTTTGTCACGGCGGCACGCTATGATTCACGCAGTCACGATGATTTCAACTCAAAACCAGCTTAAAACGTGACCTTTTATCGCGACCGCGACAAGCTTGTCTCACGATCGCGATTTTTGCACAACCTTGAATCCACTTTCTAGCCTCTTTTCGTCGCGGCCGCGAGCCCTCTCTTATCGTGGTCGCAATGGTTTTCAAGTGGTTCATCTCTAGAACGGTTCGAACTAGTTTACATTGATTTTTCTTCTCTTTGACTTGTTCTTTCGTTCGATAGTCGTAAAATACAACTTTTAACCCTGAAATACTCATAATGCCTTCAAAATAAGTCAAACACATTAACTGGTCCAAATTTAACAACTCTACGCAACTCTCGATCAAATATGCATATAAATGCTATCAAATACATTCCTACATTGACCTAAATACATGCATAATTAACGTGTATCAGGAACGTAGAATCTTAAGAAGGTATCGTGCTCTCCTCTAAAAGAGGTTCGAGACGATATATTATTTGCCCAAATCAGAGCTTCGGTGAATGAGAAATTGAAATTTAAAGTTAGAAGCTTGAAAGAGGTTTTGGTGCTTATCCCACATTGGAAATGTGGAAGGAATTTGGCAAGTATAAATATATTTTGCCATCTAAGGGTTGTATGAATGAATAGTAAAGAGGCTCTCTCTCGCGCACCCAGGTGCGGGGGGGTGCAAATCAAGGGCCAAATTAGAGCCACGGACCAAGGGACTTGTGTGCGAGCGCGACCTGCGGACACGAATGTCGGTCCGGTCGAGGGGCGGCCTCGCGGGATAATTTTTGCTATTTTTTTCCTTCCCTTTCTGCATGCCTCTTCAAATTTGTAATTGTTGTCTTACTATTTTCTCCACGTTTTTTAAGCCTTGAAGGCATTAAACTTCAGGTTTAATAGACATTACTGCAAGAGTAATTGTGAGGACATGGGGTCCTCCAAGAGCCTTTTACAACCTATAAAAGGTGGTTGTTTTAGCTCATTTGGCACCCACTTGAAATTGATATACCTTAATTCCAGCATTCTGCTATCATCTCTCCTTCGTTTTTAGTTGTTTCCTCTTTCGTCCTCCAGTATAGTTCGTGATACAAATCGAATACTAAGTCAGTTCGCCAGTTAGTAGAAACTCAGTGCTAGAGTTTCTGCTTAGCTACCATTGTATCCTGGGAAATGGACGTCCACGAGTCTCTTAGCACGTGAGAGCGGGCGAATCTATTTTAAAGATACTGTGCTTGTCACATGCCTCGGGTTATTGTTGTTTCAGTTTGTTATCATCCTAATTTTATTTCTACAAATTAATCAATATTTCCTATGAATTCTCATACAATATAGCTGCCACTTTCTAAATCAAAATAGAAGAACCCTCTTTGTCCCACATCGGTAGAATTGCAAAAAGGGCACCTACATCTTTCTATAAAAACAAGTTTAGGTTAATTATTAGAAACATAAGTAAACTAATTATATAGTTATATAATGTGATTCCTTTAATTAGGAGGTTCTTAGTAAGTTTATTTTCAAACGGTGTTTAAAGGTCTAGTGTGCCCAACAATGTTTGGAGGTTCGGTGTTTTTAGGCGTCGTTGTTTTAGTGTATCTATTTTAAGGTATATCTTCTTAATAATTTTATTTTCTTATTGTTGTAATTATTTAGAATGTTAGAAATTTAATTATTTCATAGTAGGTGCTAGATAGGATACATAATAGTTAGTATACATGGCTTTGGAATCTCATATGGTTGATTTACCTATTTTGCTAAGTGATGCAAAATCGGTATACGCATGTTTGGTAAATGTGCTTTGTTACTTATAAATATTTTTATAATTGATTATTTTTTAATTATATGATTATAAACATTATATAAGCAGAGATTATACTATCTAAATATGTGAACCTTATTTAAATACTTTATTTGTAGAAGTTCATATTATTTATGCAACTTTGAAAAATTATATAAAATTATTTACTTATTATTTTACTAAGCTATTATACTATGCTATCACATATGACGTTAGAATTCTATGGTTAAAACTAGTCGGCGTTTCATCGAATTAATGATTTTCAATGAAATTTACAAATAAGCTAATTTTAGGTGTAAAGTAGTCGAACTTGCTTCTAGAAAATAGTTTTTATAAACTATTCCTTTTGATTTATAAAATCCTATTTTACTATGTTATATTATATAAATTTAGGAGTTTATAATTAAATTTTTAGAGGTTTTTATGAAATATATGATTTATAGTGAATTTTACAAGATATGATGGTCTTAGAGCCTAAAGATTATAGTTTTCTATAAGGATGTGATTACCATATATGAATCTAACTTCTTAGTATCATATCAACATGTGTATTGTTAGGAATTTGTGCCTTGAATCTGGTTTGATTTGAATCGACGTTCACATCGAGGTGGAGGCTTGGATTTGGACGTCATTGGAATTGGGCGTGTCGGAGGACACGGCCGCGACGGAAGGTCGCGGCCGCGGCGAGATGTGCAGAAGATGGGCCTCGGCCGAGGCGAGGTAGACTCGGCCGAGTCTAGTTGGGCAGAAAGATCGCCTCGACCGAGGCGAGATGGCCGCGGCCGAGGCGGACCTGGCGGCACAGAAGATGGGCCGGCGCAAGCCTAGGCCCAATAGGATTCCTTTTGTGTCTAGGATTAGGTTTTGGGGCTTATAAATAGGCCTATTGTCTTTGGAATTTGTATTGGCCATATTGGTCAGTCAATTGTTTTGGATTGGTCAATCAGTTGATTGATCAGTCATTGAATTTGAGTTGAGAGACAAGAGAGAGGTTGTCTTTTGATTTGGGACTCTATTTTCGGGTTTAGAGTCGTTTGGTCATAGAGTGTGGAGAATTTATTTTGGTCGAGTATCAATTGATTGATACTCGAGTTTGTCTCCGTTTGTTAGGATGAAGAGTTGGATAGTTGACCTAGGGTCAAGTTTGTCTTTGTCCTATTTTGTAAGCACTCTTTTGATATTGATTGGTTCCTCTCGTTTGGCCGTGGACGTAGCTAACAAGTTGTTAGTGAACCACGTTAAATTTGGTGTCTTCGTTTTGACTTTGTCGATGGTTCTCGTTTATCGTTCTTTATTATTTGTATTGTTCGTAATTTCCCAACATGTATAACATTAAGTTAGTTACGTTTCATATATATTGCTATGTTATTATGTTAATATATTCTAAATGTGCTTAAGAGTATAAATATAAATATACATGTGCACTAATTATATGTACAACCTAAGATTATAATAAACAGAATGAGCTATGATAAAGAGAAGAATATTATAGAAAACTATAAGACTAAATGTCTCAAATCAGTGAGTGCAGTACGAGTTGGACCGAATAACCTTGGAGCCTCTCCAGAATAAATCAGTCAAAGAACATCAACATCAATCAAAGAAAGTCTTCTGGAAAAGTGGGAACTACGTGGCTTTTATACTATTATGTTCAGTACTATGATTTATATATTCGCCTTCGAGCATATGATTAATCTCAACTCATAAGATGGGCTTTTGAGTAAAGCTTTTGAGTCGTAAGATTGATTTATAAGCCAAACGCTTTCGAGTCGTATGATTGGCTTATAAGCCGAACGCTTTCGAGTCATAAGATTGGCTCTTAAGTAATCTTAAAAATATGGCTTTGACATATGACGGGCTCCTAGTTAGACTTTTGAGTCGTAAGATTGGCTCCTAAGTTACGCAATATAGCTTCTGAGTCGTACGATTGTCTCCTGAGTTAAAGGCTTTTGTGTCGTAAGATTGGCACCTAAGTCAAGGATGTATTTATTATGGTGCATATTTATTTAGTGCAACTGCTTACAAAGTTTTCTCATTGGATTGCATAACTCATGATGCTATGCTTAAAACATTTTTAGGAACAATGGATGTCAAGGGATATAGCTGGCGTGGGCAAGTTCCCAATAAGAAGAAATAAGAAAGTTAAGCAAATATATTTTTTAAGTTTAAATATCAAAATAGAACAAGTATTCAATTTATATTAGATAAGTTAAAGATACAAGTATTTTAAGAGTTTAGTAAAAGTTACTGGTTTTTGAAGTCATAAGTGTTGCATCTTCTAAATACTTTTATGAAGATATTAGAGATTTTAATTCAAAGATGTAGGTTTATACGAGTTAGTTTTATGTAAATAATAGTTTAAATTAATCAAGAAAAATTTCTAACTCGTATTTTTATTAAAAGTCTTCCGCTAATATATATTTTATAAATTAAAGTATATTTTAGTGCCCACCCTTCAGCTGCTTGGGGGGCTGGGGTGCTACACTCAACCTCACTGTCAACTAATTTTCCATCAAAATATTACAATCACTCAATAATAATTTTGTTGGTTTTTAAACTATTTTATCCCATCAAATGTGAAAATACATCATCATATCATTACCGTGTCTTTACCACAATAGAAGACTCATTGCAATCGCACTAAAATTTATGACATCTCTTTACTTTTTCACATTGAGCTTTAGGCATTAAATGTTAGTTTCAAATATCACAAAATATATAATTTAACATTCACCAATTACCAGATGTATACAAGCATATTTTTTATTTCATAGAAGCAAATGATCAAGATATGTGATCCAATTATTTGTGTTACTATTCATGTTCAACAAGAAATTATGATATAAAAATCTAAGAGAACTCCAAACTTTATTCCCAAGGTAAGTAAATTGAACTTCATTCTTTATGAAACATCTTTTAGAGAAGCTAATACAAAAGCTAGAAAATGCAACATAATAGTATGTATCAAAGATAGAGAAATCAACATATTGGAATTTTCAATATCTGTATATCATACACTAAAATGAAATATTTTGTAACATGTAAATTTATTATCAACATTAATAATATTTGAAAGAAAAAACTTGTAACCTTTGTATTTAAAACTATTAATGGATATCTTCTATTTTGGCAATTGTTGGCATAAATATACAAAATAAAGAGTGGAATGCCATCACCATAACAAACACAAGGTAATCAAGTTAACTGATATAACATCTGACAGAGAAGAAAAGTGCAGCTTAGTAGAGTTTAATATGTTCCTTTTTCATCTTTAAAATAATCCACAAAACTAAATTTGCAACCAATAACATCATTAGGTTCTCGACAAACATCCTAATACTTACAGATTAATATCACAGTTGCTATAACCCACCACCATAGTTGGTATCATATCTACTAGCCACTGCCACTACAAGAGCAACAAGGCCACATTCGATTCACAGATTGTATCGTATCTGTCATAGTAGTGCCAACATTGAAGATTCTCAATACTTATAATAAAATAAAATTTCAACTATTTTGTGTGTGTGTGTGTGTGTGAGAGAGAGAGAGAGAGAGAGAGAGATCAAAAATAGCCTCACAACCATAAATCAACAAGAGAAAGGACAATCGAGAAGAAGAGATAAGAGAGGAGAAACGAGAGTCATGAAGGTATGGTTTGGGACTCTGGTGGTACAAGAAGGAAACCAACACTAGTTGAGAGAGAGAGAGAGAAAGCACGCCTTTTGTGGAGAGATGAGCAAGAAAAATAGGATGGTTTGCGTGAATAGGGGAAGAGAGAGAGTAATTTTTGCAGGCTTTACTTTAGGACTGGATGGAGCGGGATGGGCTCGATCCCTATCCCATTCTAAGACAAACATACACAAACATGCCCTCTATACTTATTCTTAAAAAGAAATTGTAGCGTCACTTAGGTTGGAGCAAATAGACTCGACTATTTTTTGGGCCTATATATATTGCCCCATCCAATCATATAGTCAAGCAGCTTGGTCTACCAGTTGAACTAAGAGGGTGGCAACTAAATTTTTTTCAAACATCTTATGAGCTCCAACATCTTATAGTTATTTCAAGAGCTTATAAGTTGTAACTTTTCAAGAGCTTATAAGATAATAAAGTGTTTGGATAAATATAGCCTATAATCTTGCAATTGAATGCGGTGATTTAACTATGCATTTGGAGACTAATTTGAAAGCAACTATCAAACACACATTTTGATTAGAGCGGGAGTGTGTGTAATATGTGTGAAGTGTGTTTATTATGTGTGAAGTGTGTGTAATTTTGTGTGAAGTGTGTGTAGTGTTTGTGAAGAGCGTGTAAAGTGTGTATTGTGTGTGTATAGTGTGTGAAGTATGTGTAGTGTGTGTGTGGTGTGTGTTTAGTGTGTCTAGTGCGTGTGAAATGTGTGTATGTGTGTGTAGAATATGAAATTTGAGTATAGCAATTAAGATCTTAAAAAATAAGTTGTAATAGATAAACTTATTTTTTTGGAGCTTATAAGCTCTAAGAGCTTATTTTTACATCTTATAAATTGTTTAACATCTTATTTTGCAAACACATTTGAAGAGTTTATAAGTTGTCCAACATCTTATGGTTAGTTTAAAAATGCAACCTGTACTATGCCAGTTTTTTCCCTTTTTTTACCAAAACTAAATATTTTTTCGATCACAACTTGTATGACACGTTTTTTTTGCAATTTGCAACTCCGATCATATTTTTCGGTTATATAGGTTATGTGCTTAGCACATGCCAAAAGGGGCCAATAAGATGGCGACACGTGCTCATCTATCTAAAAAAGTAAAATAATTTATTAAAAGTATAAATATAATTTAAAAATAAATAATTTTATATAAAAAAAATAGATATATAAAAAATCAAAAAATAAATATTAAATTCAAAAGTTATTTTAAATTTTTTAGAATTCATTTAAAATTTAGAAAATAAAAAAAATATTTTTAAAAATATTTTTATAATTCTGAAATTCATTTAACAGTTTCAGAGAAATAGAAAGGAAAGAAAAATTTAAATTTCTTATTTCAGATTGTTTTAAGTAAAAATAAAAATCTCAAAATACTATAAAAAAGAAAGAAAAAATAAAAAATTAACAACATCCACCCAAATTTTTGAACCTTTTTTGAAATTTTCAAAAGTTAATCTAAAAAAAAAGAATATTTCAAATTATTTTCCTCAACAGTTCACTTTTCTTCTTCCACTCATGCAAAATTATTTTCCTTCATTGTCCTCCTAGTTGAAATTGCAGAAGCCTACAACTTTCACCGCATGAGCTCCTCGAGCTAAATCTCCGTTCAATTTTTTCGACGAGACCTCGACTTCTGTCGAAAAAACTACACTCGAACTGAATTAGAAGATCTGATTCTTCTCGTTTCTTGATTGATGGCTCCATTTTTGGCTCTTGCAAAGTACAAATTAGTGTTCTTGGTAGATCAATCCGTCAGAAATACGAGTATTGTTCTTGGGATATCAATTCGATTTGTGTGGTGTTGATATTGGTGGTAAACACTTATCAGTGGTTGTTGTTAATTTGGGTGGTGTTAATTTCGAATGGAATCGTAGGATTCTCTGATGCTATTAGCTGACTGTTGAGTTTTTTAGCATAAAAATTATGTGGGCATGGAAGTAGAAAATTTGTTGATGGAGAAGGAGGTAGAGGTTTTGGTTGAGTCTGAAATTAGGGTTTGGATACATTAGGATTTGATTAAATTTGAAATTGGGGAAGACTGGAAAAACTACATACAATTTCAGGGCACGAAAGTAAAAATAAAAAAAAAAAAAAAAAAAAACTGGATTTTGGATAAATTTTATATATTTGGATTTTCATAATTTTAATTTTTTTTGGATTTCATATAAATTTTTAGAAATTCTATAAAACTGGAAATATATTTTTAATCTAAAATAAATTTATTGTTTTTATTTTTTAAAATTTATTTATATTTTGATAATCTAAAATTGAATTTTAATTATTTTTTTCATTTTTTATTTCTAGTTTTTTTTTTTTTTTATATGTAATACTAATTGCCTTTTTTTATTGTTGGTCACGTATCGCCATCCTATTGACCTCTTTGGCATGTGCTAAACGCATGGCCTATATAGCTCGAAAATATGGCCGAATTTGCAAATTGCAACTAAAACGTGTAATATAGGTTGTGATCGGAAAATAACATATTTAGTTTAGGTAATAAATGGGAAAAAACTCGCATAGTTCAGGTTGCATTTTGAAATTAACACAACATCTTATAAGATATTTTGAGTAGCTTATAAGTTTAGCCAAACACCCTCTAAGCCAATTTTACCAGTTCTAGATGTCAAGCATGGACTTTCTTATTACGAAAATTACTCGTGGTGTGATTATAGGTATACTACGGTAAATTATTATTTATTTATTTCTTCGGAAAACAATGAGCATATTTGTTTTTGGTTGGGGATGTTCAGCAATTGTTGGCTGAAGTAAATAATGTTAGAAAAAGTAAGTTGGGGGATACAAATGAGTGTTTGGTTATATTGGTTGCAGAAAAGATTGGCTGTTTGTTAATATTATTTAATTAAAAAAGGTATTAAGATATGTGTGAAAGTTATAAGTTGATTTGTTAAAGATTAAACTAGGTATTGAGAATTGTGATTGTGGAGAGCAACATATCTCAAACCAATTTAGCACAATAACCATCTAACAAACACCTCTTCGTTGGGTGCTCCCTCAATGGGTTATGCCCAACTTAAAAGAAACACGCCCAATATACTCTATCCGTTTAAAAAAATCGTGAAGATAATTTTCTTCTTTTTATCAATTTTATAAAGGTACAATCTTTAAAAAAAATATAAAATTCTCGTTTATGACATTTCTTTTATCTGTTAATTTGACTTTTTAAACTTATTTGAGAAATGAAAATTTTATAGTTTCTACTTTATCTAAGAAAACAAGACATCAATTTTAAGGCATGACATTTTTTAGGCAAAATATTTTTAGGACATTCTTTTTATGAGCCCAGTAAAGCAATATTTAATCCAATATAAAAAGATTTTCCTTATTAATTTTAATATAGATATATTATTGATCTGTGAATATAAGGGACTAAAATGAGATGTTCAGCAAATGAAAAGTAAAGATGGGGGATCAAAGGATCATGAAACTTGTATAGTCGATATGTATGAATTCTCAAATATACAACAAATTGAATTCAACTCTAAAAGTAGGTTAAAGTTGTGAATTTCTATTGTGAACCAACTTAATCTCATTAACGCAGCTGTAATAAATATATTTCTTAATCTATTTAAAATATGAAAGAATTATCATTGAAAAATGGAGATAACACAACCATTGTTTTTTCTAGCACTTATATATAATCTCAAAATAAGCATATAATTTCTCAATTCATAAGGATTTGTTAATCTCAACATGACAAATGCGTGATTTTTTTGTAATCCAAACTCAGCTGTAGAGGTAGCAAAATCGACCCGACCTAATAAACTAGCCCAACCCATGAAGAAAACCAGATCTAACTAAAAGAAGTAGTAGACTACTGGATTTAACTAAGTAGCCAAAAGAAGATATGTTTTCTCATATAGAACAGTGGGTCCAAGTTAAGCTGCTATTATGCAGCAGATATTTCTGAAAAGATGATACAATGAGTTAACCACCTCCTGTTTATAGATTTTAACCTCTAAACAAACACAAAGCATAATCCACGTGAATAGTATCTCAACCAATCAATATATTACATGTGGCAACTAAAAGATCTTTCTATAACCGACTTGACAGCGCATGCATGCAAGTTTATCACGTGCCCTTCCTTATGCTTATATGCTCTGGTCTGTTTCTTCCCTTTATTTTCATTATCCACCCTCAAGGTGGAGCCATCGAATCAAGAAGCCCCAACTTGGCACGTAAAGCCTGTAATGGAGCTGAACCCAAGGACTTTGTCAAAATATCAGCAATTTGAGAAGCAAAATTGACGTTAGCAAGTTTAACAAAGCCGTTTTTGTAGTGAGTTTGAACGAGGTGGCAATCGATTCCTAAATGTTTGTTGCATTCATGAAATACGAGATTGTATGTGATATGAACCGCAACCCGATTATCACACCATAAAGTTACCGGAGTGGGTATATTGAGTGTAAGATTAGAACTGATATAAGAAATCCAGAGTAACTCAAGGACGGTAGAGGCAAGAGTCATGTACTCCGCTTTGGCAGAGGAACGGGACACGGTATTCGATTTTTTTGTCTTCCAGGAAACTAAACAATCTCCTACATACACACAATAACCCATAAGTGAACGTCATTTATCAAGGCAGGAACCCCAGTCCGAATCGTTGAAGCCCTGTATGTGTAAAACCAGTAGAAACATGATAGAAAATACCCAAAGAAGGGGTGCCTTTTAGGTAGCGAACAACATGCAATGTTGCATCCCAATGAGAAGAGTAGGGACTGTTCATAAACTGGCTTAGTTGTTGTACACAAACATGATACCTTGTCGAGTAAAATTATGATAAAGTAAGCGTCATATGAGACAGTGATAGGCTTTAGGATCAGTAAGGATGATACCTTCATTGTGTCTAAGCTTGAGTTTGGAGGGGAATGGAGTAGCAGCTGGTTTACTATCAAGGCAGTTTGTTGAGAATATCCAGGATGCATTTGTGTTGATTAATTAACGTTCCTTGCTTGCTGCTTGATATTTCCAGGCCCAGAAAATTCTTGGCAAAACCAAGATCTTTAATAGTGAACTGTTGATCAAGATATCCTTTAAGATAAGCAACAACAGAGGCATTAGTTCCGATTATAAGGACATCATCAACATACATGAGAAGAGCCATAAAATCAGCACCTTGTAGTCAAGTGAAAAGGCAGTGATCACTAGCAGATTGTTTAAAGCTATAAGCAAGCAACTTGGAGCAAAATTCAGTATTCCACTGGCGAGACACCTGTTTTAGACCATACTAGCTGCGAAGAAGCTTGCACACCCCGTTTGGCTTTTGAATATCCTTCAGGTGGGAGCATGTAGACTTCTTCACTCAAAAAACCCATGAAGAAATGCGTTGTTTATATCCAACTGCCAAATTGGCCACTGAAACGTAGTAGCTATAGAAATAAGAATCCTGACGGTGAGTGGTTTAGCAATAGAAGAGAAGCTTTCCATATAGTCAATACCAAGGACTTGGTGATATCTTTTAGCCACAAGTTGGGCCTTGTACCTGTCTACACTTCCATCAGGCAACAATTTGTTCGTATAGACCCATTTACATCCAATAGCTTGTTTGTTCGGAGGTAATGGAACAAGCTCCCAGGGATGATTTTGTTCAAGAGCAAGTAATTCCTTGTTCAAAGCATCTTCCCAATGTGGTTGACCTCTGGCTTGTTTGTAAGTGTGGGGTCTTGATAGGCATCAGTTAGCCAAGAAACAAGCATATGATTTGTTGATGTGGGGGTTGTTATGAAAAGAAAAAGTAGGAATAGGGTAAGAGTAACCTGACCTGTCAATGCAAGAGTAGGCAGACTCACTTTTTGTTGTCAAATCTAAAGAATCCACATCAGTAATGTAGTCAGGAAACCATGTAGGTGGTTTAACTTATCTTTTACTTCTGCGAAGAGGTTGGTGTGGGATAGAAGGAGGCATATGACTATCTTGATAAGATTCAGTAGAAATGGTATTAGGAAATTCAAACACATTAGGGAACATGGGGTTTGGCAGAGGAGTTTGAGGAGTAGAGGAATGTTCAGTGTGATAAGGAAAAACATGTTCCATGAAAATCACATCTCTAGAAGCAAAGATTTGATTTGTGTTAATATCTAACAACCTATAAGTTTTTTTACCGGTGAGATTACTAAGAAGCACACACTTATGTGATCTTGGTCAAAATTTCTGCTTATGAGGAAAGACATTTGTAGCAAACACCAGACATCCAAAAACTCTAAGTCTAGAGTAATCTGGAGGTTTCGAATAGAGGATGGTGTAAGGTGTTTTCCACTTGAGAATAATGAAGGGTAGCCTGTTTATTAGGTGGGCTTAGGAGAGAACCACATAAGGCCAATAGAGAGATGGAACCTTGGATTCAAACATAAGTGCTCGAGAAGTGTTTAGAATGTGTTTCCTCTCCATAACACCATTTTGTTGTGGAGTGAAAACACAACCTTTCTGGTGTGTAATTCCAAAAGAGGCAAGCAAATTTTGGCACTCTTTCCTAGTGATTCTGAGTCGTTATTGGTTCGAATGGTCTTATTAGGGACACTAAATCGAGTTTGGACCATTTTAAAAAAATCTTTGAGCAAGGGAACTATTTGAGATTTGTGGCTCATTAGATAGACCCAAGCCCCCCTACTATAGTCATCCACAATAGTAAAAAAAATAGGGTGTGTTTGTTATAGCTGGTTCAAGATAAGGACCCCAAATGTCTATACGTATGAGTTCAAATACAGTAAAAGTTTAAATGATGCTCAAAGAGAATTGGATGCGAGTTTGTTTAGAAACTTGACAAATGGCAAAGGCCTTATTCAAGCTATTTACAGAAGCTTTAAGTTGGTCTATGTGCTTTAAAGCTGCCTCAGAAGCATGACCGAGCCTACTGTGCCAAATAGGAAAAGGAACAGTAGGTACAAAGTTTGATGTCGATGTAACAGGAGCTAGGAGTGCAGAAGCAGTGTTTGAAGTGGGTTGAGTAGCTCTTAGACATATAATCTTCCTTGGATTTTGCCAACAACAAGGATCTTCTTATTCAACTGGTCCTTCAAATGATAGTGGGTAGGTGAGAATATGGCTCTTAAGTTGGATTCTTGTGTAACATGTGCTATGGATAGAAGATTGTATCTAAAACATGGAACATATAAAACATTTTCCAAAGTGAGACCAAGGCTAATAGTAGTTGTGCCAGGAAAATTCATAGGTTTGCTTGATCCATCAGGGAGATATACCATGATATTTTCAATTGTTGGTGTGATATCAGAAAGAAGTGATATGTCAGTGCACATATGTCTACTCGCTCCCGTGTCAAAAATCTAATAGCTTGAATCTATTTTATCCGAGGCATTAAGGGAAAGTGTATGCAAGTACCTGTATAGTCAACAAGGTGACCATATGATGGACCTGTTTATGGTGGGTGCCCCTTGATAGTGCTCATGTATTTTTCTACCTCCCGCTGGATATAACTAGCAACCTATGGAGAATCATGTACACCTTTCTGGCTATTCATGTTCTGAGCACCAGTGCCTTGCTCCACGAGATTGGCAGTGGCTTTCCCTTTACTTCCTTTCAACTAGTCTAGGTATCCTACCAATGGAAACAACTTTGCACCTCATGACCTTGCCCATCGCAGTAAGTGCACTTGAGAAATGCTTTCTCTTCTTTTGTCCTTTTTTGAAAAGATTTGCCTATGCCATGTGCTTGTCCTTGATTATTTCCATTGTGCCCTTTATGGACAAAACCTCTTCCAAATCCATTATTCGAACTCTTTGTGAATAAGGCAGTATGTTGCACATTTTTTGGAAACACCAAGTGTATATTTCTTTGTTTTTCCACCCTCAATATCATATAGTAGGCTTTGGTTATGGTTGGTAGGGGATCAATAATGAGAATCTAGTTTCATATGGTGTCAAAACTGTCATTTATTCCCACCAGGAATTGCATAAGCCTAGAACTCATTTCATATTCATTCATTGAATGAGAAACACCACAACAACAGTTTGGAATCGGCATAAGCAAAGTATATTCATCCCATAGTTTTTTCCGCTTGGTGAAGTAGACCATAATTGAATCATTGCCTTGAGTTATGATGCTTATTTCCTGCTGTAATTGATACAAATGTGGGCCATTGCATTCGTCGAACCTTTGCTGTAAATCCTCCCAAAATTCATATGCTGAATTGGTATATAGAAAAGTGCCACAATCTCCTTTGCTATAGAATTTAATATCCATGATATGACCATTGAATCCACTCTTTTCCACTTGCTGAACTTCTCTGTTTCATGCTCAGGAGGTTTTATCGTTCCATCTATAAAAACCTAATTTATTTTTTGCTTGTAAAGCGATTTTCAAGGACTTGTTCCATGGTAGAAAGTTGCTTCCGTCGAGGGACTTCAAAACTATAACCATCCCTGGATGGTCCAATCCATATAATGTGAATGGATCACTTTCTTGAATCATGATTTGCTTCTACTTGTTTGCATCAGCAATCTCCTTCTATTTTCTTGATTTGGTTGCCTCAGTATTTAAGGCTGGCCATTGTTCTCCTCTATTCCAAGAGTTCGTGCGTTGATTCGCCATTAATTTTCTAGAATCTACTTAAATCTGAGTCTAGTACCATGAAGAAAACCAGATCTAACTAAAAAAAGTAGTAGACTACTGGATTTAACTAAATAGCCAATAGAAGTTATGTTTTCTCATATAGAACAGTTGATACAAGCTACGTTGCTAATATGCAGCAGATATTTCTGAAAAGATGATACAATGAGTTAACCACCATATATTTATAGATTTTAACCTCTAAACAAACACAAAGCATAATCCGCGTGAATAGTGTCTCAACCAATCAGTGTATTACACGTGGCAACTAAAAGATCTTTCCAGAACCGACTTGGCAGCGAATGCATGCAAGCTTATCACGTGCCCTTCCTTATGGTTGTATGCTCTACTCTGTTTCTTCCTTTTATTTTCATCAGCCCATAGAACATTTTAGGTGAGTTAGAGAAAAAAAAATTTAACTCAAAATACCATCGAACCCAACAGGTTAGACCTAAAATTATAGTATACTTTAGGAAAATGGACTAGATTGAATAATTATTGATCAGATTAAATTTTGAACCTATTAACTTGTCGCGAAAGTCACTCTAAATCGATGTGATTAGAAGGACCTTCTCAAATCGCAAGTGTACGATTTGTGACAGAGATAGTATAAAAGATATCATATTCACAGGGAGGATTTTTCGTGAGAATCGGCTTAAGCACGTTCGAGCAAGTTAAGTCAACTGCAAATTGAGATAGTGAACTAAACTAAACAACACAAATCAATAAATAAAGCGAGGGAACCGATCAATGGGGAGATATTCTTGAGGCTTGATTTCACACAAGCAAGATGGAATTAACAATTCGAAGACGATTAAAGGAAACGAGTGTGAGATCTATGTGGTTGAATTCTCGACCCAATCAATATCCTAATTGGGTGATAATTCCGGAATACGGTTGAGGTGTCGTATTCCCCTAAGATAGATAAATGATCGGGGTTTGATGTATACTACCTACACGAATGAGATTTACAAATTCAACCTCAGGCCCCGGGTTACCAACTACGTAAGACTACAAGAGGTTAGCCCGACTTCTCCTACGCTAAGAATCGACGTAAGGGTGTAATTCCTACACACGCGATTAAACCTTATTTCGTCCATCCTAGCCAAGATCCCCTAGACTCTACTTCCCCGCTAGGTAGAGCTTCTCCTCCATAGGTTTCCCTTCTACCGATTGGGTTTTGGTTAATCTAATTATACAAGGTTAACTTCCCACTCGAATACACTAAGGCGTAGCAATTAACCTCTAAGCTCAATTAAAATCTAGTCGACATAATCTTCGAAAGGATAGCAATCCCTAGCCTAGGGGGTCAACTATCATCTTTTAATTGCACGATTAATTAAAGTGATCCTAAGCCACCGAAAGCCGGAGCGACCGTGGAGCAAGCCTATGGTCGAAGGTTCAATTTCAATTAACCATTATTACAAATTAACCAAATCCTAAACCTAGGTTACCACAACTCACAACAAATCCAATAATCAATCAACTAATCATCAACCCCGAAGCTTGAGCTATTTTCGGGTTTCGGGAAACACGAAAATCACTCACAAATCATCAAAGCAATAAAAGGAATCATCAACATCAAGCAATAAAAATAATAAAAATAAAAAATAAAGAGAAGAGAGAGAAAATGCTTAATGTATTGAAGAAACCTCGAAATCTTTTGATGAAATAGTCGGGTGTCACATACCCGCGAGCAATTCCCGAGTTCTTCCCCAAAGACGGCTTTCTCCTTGAAGAGGAGGAAGAAACCCTAACCTTTCTAAGCTAAAATATGAAAATGTAAAGAGAAGAGAGAAGAAGAGTGTAGAAGAAGATTTTATAAAAAGAGGCAAGACAAAAGTTGGATCCTTACAAATGAGAGGAGAGAGATATATATAAGCCCCCTCCCCCCCCCCCCCCCAAAAAAAAAAATCTACTGAAAAATAAGACCTAGTAAGGGCAAAAGTGTAAAAATATAAAAGGGAGTGTTTGGTCCTTTAAATTATTGAGTCGAACCCCTTGAGCGCGCTCGACTCGTTCTTCTCGTGATTTTTGGAAAAAAATCATCTAGAATAAATCTTCCACTTTAACTGTGAAATTGTAGATCTTCATCTTGGTTACGCGTGAAAACTTGAGTCACTCGAGTCGAAGCTCGGACGAGAAAGTTACGACCGAAATACGAAAATAGTATGCTGAAAAACTAGGCGCGCACGCAACTACCGAACTGCTGCCGGAACCGCCACCGTAGTATGGGCGGCTGCCTTCCTGGGTCGATTCTGGACCAACTGCTGGCAGTTTGCCGGTCCGGTAGGTGTTGCGGAGGTTTGGTCCGGTTCAGTCCCTGCTTTGCGCCCCCGTCTTCCGTCACTGTTTCGGAGCTCTTCCTCTCGTCTTCTCAATCCGATCCCTTCACGGCTTTTGTTTGTGATTCGGTGAACTTCAATTAGGACTCTTGTTGAGTCTGAGTCGGGTTCGTTTGGGCCTCGATTTGTGGGCTAGAACGTGGAGTATGCACAATCATCCTTTTTCTCTCTCTAATTTGAGGCCTTTTCATCCATTTTCTCGACCCGATTCCTTCACTACTTTTACTCGTGACTTGACGATTTCAGTTTGGGCCAGAGTCCAACCCAATTTGGACCTGTTTGGGCCTCGAGATGCGGGCCGAACTATGAAAATGGATCAAGCGATCTTCTAAATTCTTCTGAGTTTCCTAACCTTCAAAATACGAATCAAAACATCCAAAAGCGTATCAAATTATATTAAAAAGAAAAATTAACCCAAAAATACAGTAAAACACAAAACCGCACACACCACAATTACATGTAATTCTTAACAAAATATGAACGTGAAAAGTGCAAGAAAAACGATAATTTTCACGTTCATCAACCTACCAAAGACAAACGATGCCCACAAGAATTGCTACCTCAAATATTTGCACAGTGCACTCCTATATAATAAGGTTATGTTTGCTTACGATTTGGGGTGCTGTGACACTTTTGGCTGTAGTAAAATGGAATAAGTGGTTATGGAAGTGAGAAAATTGTGTTTGTTCAGGTAGTTGTGAAAGTGGTTGTAGTGTTAGATATATTAATTCATTGTAAAAGATATTAATTGATGATTGATTTAATAATTAAAGTGGTACTGCGAATTATGATTGATTAATTAAGTGACTATAATGTAGAATATATTAAAAGGTTGTTATTAATTGGTTTAATAATTAAAGTGGTATTAAAAAGTAGAAGGGATTGAAGGCTTTGAGATAAGATTGGTTTGGCCAAAGCCAAGCAAACATAGCCTAGTAATCTTTGGGGGAGGGTGGGAAATAAGTTGGACGTAAATGTTACTCCTTCCGTCCCGCCCTAATTTGCACACTTTCATTTTTCGGTCGTCCCACCCTATTTTGCACACCCCTAAAATGGAAAAGAATCTTAAAATCTCCACCCTCAATCTCCACCTAAAAAAAAGGTCAAAGATTCCACAAAATTTGTTTTTTCTTGATATACGCATCGGAGCAGGTGTGCAAATTAAGCCGGGACGGAGGGAATATTTTGCAAGAAGTGTTAAAATTCTAAACAATCGCCACCTTTCCCGCGTTCAGACGTTAACGGCTTCCCCTCGCCATTTTATTTCTTCTTCTTCATTAAACCCTAACCACCAAACCCTAATAAAATAGTAATCCCCGTATAAATACACACAATTTTGATTCTTACAGACTTTTCTCGTTCGACATTCTCAAATAAATAATTCAGTAAATATGCTTCTGAAACCCGAGCACACCGCCTCCCCCAGTACCTCCGACGCGACGGCGTGCACCAACTGCGGAGTGGACGACCGTCTGCTGCTCCTCGTTCGCCACCGCGGAACCTTCCGCCGCGTTTGCGCCACCTGTGTTCTGCGCCTCCACCCGCAGTCTTTCTGCCCTACCTGTTTCCAGGTCTATCCGCCACCACCCCCAAACGGCGCCGTTCTCACATGCTTCAAATGCTACTCCTCTACTCACTCCCACTGCGTCGCCTCCCCTCCCAGTCCCTACACTTGCCCCCTCTGCCTCAACCCTAACACCCCCATTTTCAAATTAAAAACCTTAAAGGAGGCCAATCTTGAAGGTTTTAGTGCAGAAAGTAAGAAGGAACCTTGGGTGATGGACAGAGATGCCGCCAACAAGTTGGTGGCCGCGGCAAAAATCGTTTCTGCGTCTATGAATAAAGCAGCAAAGGCAACAACGGCAGAGGCCGAGAGGCGGTCCAAGGAGGCAGCTTTCGCCAGGAAGAGGGCAAAGGAGGGATTGGAATATGAAGCACATATTGTTATGAAGGAGAAGTTGAGGAAAAAACAAGCAGCCTCACTGCCATCAACTGGGTCGGGGCTCGGTAGAATCGGTGGCAATATAGTTTATACAAACGGGGGTTTGAAATCAAACCCTGTTATTGCAGAGGAGAAGATGAGAACATTATCAAGAGCGAGAGAAGATGATGTTACGGATGTGGATGAAGATGGTAGAACAACGAAAAATGCTGGAGATGATGTTGAAGGATTGATTGTGGATTGGAGTGACGTTAGTGATATTGATCAAATGCTTTTTTCAGATGAGGATACTGGAGCGGATAATTGATTTTCAGTAGGAGAAACAAGAAGAGCAATAGCCGGGGCTAATGCTGGGCAGTTATAGTTGATGCTTAAGTATCTAAACAACACAGATATGATATCAAATTTGGATATTATGAAGATTCGTTGTTGAACTAGTTGGATTACGTTGTTCACTTGAACTCCTTACAACAGTTGTCAGCCTAGGTTTTGGACGGTGTTTCATATTAAATTTTGCAGGACATAGGACTGAATATGATTGATAATAATATTATTCATTCAATTCTCTTGTCAAATTTTGTTGAACTTCTTGTTTCCGTTGTTAGTCGAGACCATTTTGCTGCCATGGTCGGTACTGGCTTTGTAAAGAATTTCGTGAAATTGCACATTTCTGTCTACTTCTCAGCTTCGTCTTAAATCCAATTCTTAACTATCTTGCATTTGATGTTGTATTCAGATAAATGTGTTAAACTGCTGTTCCTATGAGTTTTATATTCGCAACACTTTAAGGTTATGAACTTATGATTTTCATGTGTTCTGTACTACCTACTAGAATGCTACTGAATACCATTGCTAAAACAATTGTTTGTACCACTTCTCAAACAAGAACTATATGCTGCTATACAGTACTATTGCCACTATGTGTGACAGAAACCACTACTCACAGAATAAAGTTTGAGCTGATGCTTACGCGAATATTAAGAATACAACTTCTTGTGTCAAGAGTTCATTGACCGTTGCAACATCTGAATCTCAACACTTAGCAGAATAACAATGCTCTTCAGTGGGCCCACTTAGACTCCTTTAGCAAGATCCATGAGTACCTTTAGTTTTGAAGTTCCTCAAGCAAACCTGAAATGGTAATAAAAAATTAATATAATTCTTGTCTGTCTAAACTTCTTAAGAGAGGAACAACAAAGACAATGTTGAAGAGCTCAATAACTGAAGAAACAAAACAAGTACCTGGCCAACTTTGAGCTTCTTTCGCCATTGATGACTGGAGCTTGCGATGTTTTCTGCAATTTTCACACTTCTGTATCCAACAATTACCAGTGTCCCTTTAGCAAGAAATGCAAATCTATCACATTTCTCCGAGGCCCTCATCAAGTATAGAATTAACATTATCGTGAATGTCAAAATTTTCTTTGGCAGACTTCCTGCCAACAACTTCGTTTTTTTCACTAGATCCCATTAGCAACGCATGTGTAGAAGCATCTGGGACCCAACCCTTTTCCAGCATTAGATCCAGCAAGTGGCTTGCCTCAATTCTGTATCCCTCTCTCCAGAGGCTATCGATGAGTACATTATACATAGTCGAATCAGGATTTTCAAACTTGGAGATAAGTTTGTCTATTGAAGGGATAATCAAGTGCAATTGTGAATTCTTAGTCAAATAGGACAAAAAGTAAGCTAATGTTTCTGAATCAGGCACCAAGTCCTCACTTAACATTAAGTTGAAGACAGAAATGCAGTCACCTTTTCGAATAAGTGAAATCATGCACCGGAGAAGGATGCAGTAAGTTTCCACACCAAAAGCACATCCTGCTACTATCATTTGCGAAAGAATCGTCAAGGAATATTTTTCTTTCCCTGAACTGAATAAACCTCGGAGAATACTATTGTAAGCAGCACATAAAGAGGATGTATCATCATAGGAAGCCAGTGATAGTAATTTGATTGCTCTATTAACCTCTCCAATTGCACAGATTTTCTCTATCAACAAACTGAATGAAGTGGCTTTGAGACCACAACCTTTATCAGACATATAGAGAAACACATCAGCAGCTTCTTGAATGCGTCCCATCTGACAAAGACATTCAACAAATCCAGCATAAGAGACCAAATCCAACACCCAACATTTCGATCTAATATGGCAAAATAACTCTAATGCACACTCAGCTTTTCCCATTTTGCAGTAACCAAGAAGAAGAGCACAGTAAGTAGCAGAGTCGGGATCAAACGAAGAAACAACCATTCTACACAAATACTGCAGTGCTTTTTTAACCCTTGCATTCTCGCAAAGGTTTCTGATAATGATATTCCAAGACTCAGCATCAGTTATATTTCTTTCAGACATTTCATCAAACACCACTTCTGCCATAACAAAATTGCCACTGTCACAATAGGATCCAAGAAGTACATTATGAAAAGAACTATCCATTATATCACTCTCCTCCAAAAAATTATCCGTTATATCACTCTCCTCCAAAAATTTACGGGCTTCAGCAAGCCTATTCAGTTTACATAACCCTTTTATAAAATCCATAAACACTTGACGATCAGGCAATAAGCTACTATCTACCATCTCTTCAAAAAGTTCAATTGCATCATTCATTTGAAGATGCTCGCACAAGCATCTTATCATAGCCCCATAAGTGATCGAATCTGGAGCTATAGTAGAATCTCTCATCATTTTAAACAGCTTTTTTCCCATCTCTAGATTATGCAAACTACAAAATATAGGTATTATACAAGTATAGAAACTAGAATCAGGCTCACAATTACAATGAAACATCTCCTCCAATATAACAACAGATTCTTCCACTCGATTCCTTACAGCAAGACCACTAACGACGATCTGGAATGTCTTAATATTGGGTTTACACCCTTTCCTGTCCAATCTCCTATACTGATCTACAGCTGTATCAACTCTCTCAGATTCAAACAAAGCCTCTAACAGGTAATTCAGTGTGTCAATATTTGGAGCAATTCCAGCTTTCACCAGCTCCTTGTACACAAACAACACATCCTTAAAATCCCTCTTTCCCACCACAAGTGCACCCATTAAAGCATTGAAGATCCCTATAGTAGGCTTAAAACTACTTGAGTTCATAACATAAAGAACTCTTAGAGCTTCACTAAGCCTATGATTACTAACAAATGAATGAATTAAAGCCAACAGAGACATATCGAATCCACAAAACTTCTGCCTTACCATTTCGTTACAAAAACCCTCCATCTCCTCCACGTTTCCAGCCATCCCCAACTTCAAAATCATCATCTGATATGTATCTGCAGTGTGCGTGAATCTTTTCTGAAGTGAAGCCCATTTGAATAGCATAATTGAAGAGTTCAAATCTGGTGTGATGTCCAATACGGAAACCAAGCTATCTGGATGAAGCTTGTTCTTCAAAAACTGAATCTTGGCTTCATAGTCAGAGGAATTCGATTGGCTTTGGTCGAATTCTAGGGTGGATTGTAAGTTCATTGCGCATGATTGTGACGAAAAATAGGCAGTCACAGAAACGCAGTTTGGGATTCTCCTGGAGAGGGACAAACAGGAGAGCCTCAAAGCCATTCAAGGTGTATCAAATAACATGTGATGTGTATGCCATGCGAGTTCGTGCGTGCTAGTACTAGTACTAGTACTAGTGACTAACAAATTCATTTTTAAATAAGTTAGTAAATCAACTAAACTGTATCCTAATTTTGCTAAAAATTCAATGAAGGAAATAATATAGTGGCCTTGTTTACTTAGGGCTGGAGGTGGCTGGAGTACTGTAGGTTGGGTTGAATATGGAAAAGTTTACTTTAGTTGGTTGGAGATTGGGTAGGAGATTGTTTATATTATAAAAGGTGGGAAAGATGATGTGATTTGTGTAAGAGTTAGTTAATGAATGATTGGTGATTGATTAAATTGAGTGTTGGGAATTGTGTTGATTGATTGTGTGTAAGAGTTAGTTAGAGAATGGTTGGGTGATGATATGTTGTTTATGAGTTAAGTTTTTTTGTTTTTATACTAAATATAAATTTAATTATATTAATATATACAAGTAAAAATGTTTATTTAAAATAAAATTTGATTAACAAAATTAAATCCGACATTATCATTGATTAGTTATATACTTAAACTGTGACGACGTTTTTAATTTGGTTATTTATGTCTAACACGTTTTAAATTTTTTTATACTAGATATAAAATGAATTATATTAATAAATACACGTTAAATTTTTTTTATTAAAATATAATTTAATTAATAATTATAAATTCGAAATAATTTTTTATTAGTTATATTCTTGATTTGTCCTGAATTTTAGCATTTGGTCGTTTATGAGTTAAAGTTTTTTCAAAATTTAAACTAAATATAAAATTAATTATTTAATAAATATAAGTAAACATTATTTAAAATTAAATTTAATTAATAAATTTAAATCCAAAATTAACTTTTATTAGTTATATACTTGAGTTGTACTTGGATTACAAAATAAACCAACACAACAAGCAATTAACTAAAATGTAAGCATCAGGGGGGATTGACTTACGCCTCCACTCGAAAGGTGGAGGCACCCCGTCAAGATGCGGTTCCTAAAATATGCAAGCCCGGTACCGTACAGTACAACGCATTCCAAGCGAACAGACCACCTCAACAAAATTCATGCAATACTGAACACCCAAAAGACAGTTCATACCAAACAAGCATTAATGTATTAAGAAAATTTATCCATTTTTTTTTTAGCACAGTTCATACCATCCAAGCTAAACTGTTTGCAAATTTTGCAGAGCAAACAACAGAGGATAAAATTACACAAACTACATCAAATAGGGCGTAAACACATAAACAAAAATTCATCAAAACTTAAGAAAGATTCACCTTTTTTTGCGAAAAAGTTGAACACAAATTGCAGCAGCAAATTTGTGTCGACAGACTCAGTTCTTGAACACAAATTGCAGACAGACTCAGTTCTTGAACACAAATTGCAGCAGCAAATTTGTTCCTCCCTTCTAGAACGCAGAAAATAGGTTGCCCTCTTACGATTTGTGCACTGTGTGTGCTGTGTGGTAACAAAAGAAATTGCCTTCTTCGCAGATCGAAGAGAGGCCTTTTTAGATGTGCGCGTGTGCGAAGTGTGAGAGAGGAGGGACTCCATGAAAGCAAATATAAATAGACATGCAGTAACCCAAATCAAACAAGAAGGCAATTAGTAAGCCAACTGCAAAATTTAAAGCAAACAGTGTTGAGATCACGGGTCCAGATCTTGAACCAGACAAGAAAATCTTAAAACCGTAACCTAGACTCGCTTTGCAGACTTAAACAACAGAGAATCTCTGTCTAAAGTTGAAATCACGTACAAAAAGGCCTTGACCGCCATTAAAGAGAAAGCTCGGTGGTGTGTGGTGACTGACAGGGGCAGTTACACCCCCTGCCAGCCTAAAGCTCGAAGAGCTTCCCAAATCCAAGAACAATGAGCAATAAACAAGCATAAATTCAGTCTATATCTAAACCAAATTAAATACGAAATAAGCACAGCTGTAGAAATTGGTAGAGTTGCAGAAGAGAGAGGGAGAAGTGGAGAGACAGTAGAGAGAGGAGACGAAGGGACGTTTCGGAGTGAATGGGAGGTGAGAGGAGAGAGAGGGCTGTTTTAAAAGGTGAGCGCCGCTACCTAATTCACCCCAACCCTAATTGACAGCAACTTATTCAGCTGAACCCACAAGTAAAAATAGGAAGGTTGGCCCAATCCTCAATGGATTGGGCCAAGGCCTAAGTAAACAAGGCCAGTGTACTTGGTTTCTAATTAAATTCCGGGTCTTTTTACTTTATCAAATATTTGTGGACGTAAAAGATAAATAATTATTTTTTTGGAAAAAATCATAAAAATATTTTGAATTTATACCAAAAACTTGAGTGTATTTAGTTAATGCTGATGAGTGCTGAGTTAATGTTGGCTGATGAAAGTTTGAGTGCCCTCGATGAATTGAGAACAACTCAAAACAAACATACCCTTAGTCATTCTCTCTCTTTGCATCTTACACCGTATTAAGTTGCACATTTCCTTTTTGGTACATCTCGCGACAATTTGCACATCCTCAAAAAGGAAACTTACCTCACAATCTTCACCCTCAAAATTTCCACCCTTAATCTTCACCCTTAAACCACCTTTCAAAAGTCAGCTTAAAAAGCAAAAAAAACAGATTTTCTTAGAGGTGCAACTTCATTCGTGTTGGTATGACTCGGGCCATCGACCCGGTCCACCCGGGCCATTACACCCTGTCGAAGGCCGCCCAAGTGGGTTGACCCAATTACAAGATGTGGGCTATTGTGGGAGGCCCATCTCCCATAATTAGAAGCCTACATTTTCACCATATATACACCATCAAGTGTACCGGGTACACTTGAGAACAGTTTCTCACTTACGTGAGAAACAGAAAGGGAGAAATTAAAAGTGATTTCTCCCACACTAAAAGTGTTTTTCCAAAGCTGTCGGAGATGACTTTTGGATTGTGGATCGTAGTGGATTTTTAATCGTGATTCTCACCCCGACTGAGAGAACGGATCATCGAGGTGAGGCCGTGGTTCGACTCGTATACGATCCGAGGTTCAAATCAGCTGCAATCAAGGTACCCCGATCGTAAATCCAACATTGGTATTAGAGCAAAAAGGATAGAATTCAGTTCTCAATGATTTTTGTTGATTTTCTGTTATGAACGAAAATGTGCAATCCCGTTTCTGCCCGATTTCGTCAGATTTTTTTTATTCTTTATGTGCTATTGATTAAATGTCATAGTAATCGTTAATAGCTACGTTCTCCAACTTGAATCACTCAATTCCGTTAAGAAACGGTTTTTTTTATGAATTTTTTAAGTTGGATCTATGAATCTGAAAAACTGTTGCTAAAATATTTTTTCCAATCTGTTCGGGTGCGATTTTTGTTTAATTACTGTTCTGATACTTGTGTGTAATTGATATGATCATGTTCAATGTTGAATGAGCTTTCTATAGACGTATTAAATGAATGAGATATGGCTTTTTAAATTTGGACGAAAATCTTGTGATTCTGAAATTTTTTCGAAAACTTTGAAGATGTTCTTGTTTCTTAAAACCCCGATTTGAGCATGTTAATGTTCGATTTTACACATATATGTGGTATGTATGCGTATTTTATCAAATGAGCTTCGATTTGATATATAATTTGTGTTAATCGGACCTGTATAGCATTATATAACGTGCTTAGAAAAATCAGAATCGGATCAAATATGTTCTTGATGAAGAACAAGGTTCTTCACTCTCCAAGAACACGTTTTTTTATCCAAACACGTAGTTAAGATTGTCGGATCGAAAAACCAATGGAACCGTTGAACTCGGAATAACCGAGAACGGGGGGTAGCCGGAGCGTCGCCGGCCCGAAACATCGGGAAGACGGCGCATGTAGCTCATTCTCCGGTCAGTGAGAGTAGGCCTCACTTGGTTAAAGGGGTGACACACCAGTGCCTAGTCAGCACTCGTGAACGAATGAAATTGTGCCACGTGTGCCACACCAATACACACTCAGCGTCAGCAGCCACGTCGCACACGTAGACGAATTACATAGTACCACGTGTGCAAGCCGTAGCCGCATCAGCAACACGTGGTGACACGTCATACAGAGAGCACCAAGGGATGATACGTGGCATAGGTGCCACGTCAGCCATACGAACCGAGCTGGCTCGTTAGTCGGTTCAACGCGAGCCGAACCGAAATGCCGCTGGTTCAAGGCAGCTCTCCGCCGCAAACCAGTCGCCGGACTGTCGGACCACCACCGGACCACCGTGGAGCCACCGCAACTCCGCCGCCGACCACCACCGGTACCCTGCCGGCGCGTGGAGGCTCGTGTAAGCGCGTGACGGCGCATGAATCACGCGATGAGCACGTGGCTGCGCGTGGGATGTGCCCAGGACGCGTGGCGGCATGTAGTTCATGTATTCGGTGCATGGAAGCGCGTGTGAAGCGCCTGAAGCTCGTGTGCCGCACGTGGGGCTCCTCTCGACAGTGTATTTGTGCGTATGTTGTTTTGACGTGTACGAGTACATGAGGCACATGTTTTGTGCGTATGTATATGTGTGTGCGTGTAGGGGTGCGTGTACGTGCATATAAATGTGTGATAGATGCAATGGAAGCTTGGTGATGCGGGACGTAGCGTGTACTGGTTATGAACATGCGTCAGGGGCCATGATCATGGATTTTTTCACCTGAAAAACTCTTGTGACATTTTTCACATCCTATTTTCTGTGATTTAAATTATCCTCTATGGATTTTTCAAAATTTTCAAATTTGAAGATATCTAAGAGTTTAATCAAAATCTAGAATCTGGGTTGGGTTGTGAGAATGATACAGTATTTTTTGGGAGAAATTGTTGAAGTGTCTCCCTGACCTTAAACTTATTAGTACATTTAACTAGAACTAATGAGCAATGAATCACATATGATTATTGGCTATGTTCCTTAGTGAGTGATCTGAATAAGTTTACAATGGGTATTGATTGGATATGTCTAATCTAACCTTATCTTTATCGTCCGATTTTTCAAGTGGGTTGACTTGCCTCTAAGCTGACTAAGTGTTAGGCTCAGATCAGAAGTGATCAAAGGCTAAGTCAATATCTGGATAGATGTTACATCTGGCGATGAATGAAGATGGACTTTATTGCTATGTTGATATGAACGTCTTTACAGATACTTCGTAAGCATGTAAAGGGAAAGTCATCCGTCGTAAATGGGATATAGTTAAAAGCATTAACCTGCTTTCACACTTAATTCCCAATTATATGGTGCATATGTTTATGATCTTTGACATTCAACTATGTGTTGAACCCCATGTTATGTGTGATCAACTTGTTGTTTATACAACTTGAGTATGGTCAACATAGTAAAATCATGTTGAGAACATGATTGGTTATTTGAGTGGGGGTTATGGGTTGGAAGAATCCTTGCATTCTCACCCATAATAGTTGTAGATTTTTTTTCCCTTTAGGATTGAGTTGTGGTAATACGACGGTTGGATATGGGTGATGATTGAGAACATAGTGAATTTTCGAGGTCATATCTTCCATTAAGTTACCACAATGTCAATTCTAAGAACAAAATCTTATGTACATTTAGTTTTAGTAAGCATATACGTGTGCATTCACCTTACTTACACCAAGATCATGGCGTAGAACACAATTAGTTAGTTGCTTCTTAGTTAACATTGTCTTTGGTGATAAGTAGTTTATGACTAGGAGGTCATAACCATTAGATATGTACTAGACTTAGAGATAGTCTTGAATGTTTTCAACTGAATCAAATGAACCCTAGAAGGGTGTTAGTGCTGGAACAGAGAAGAAACCGGAAACAGTTCTAGTAGGATGGAATTAAATGGGATTCCTCTACCGACGAAACCTTGGATGATCAACAGACACTGCACCTGGTAATAATTCTCATTTAATGAGAATAATACTTTAACTCAAGATATCATGGTATATTAGAGTAAAAGTTTGGTACTTTTACAGCCACCAATCAGACGTTGATAATCCAAGTCTTCTTTATGAACTATAGATTAAGGCTTAAGTTAGAGTCTAGTATCTTCTTGTTGAGTGGGAGCATCTAAAAACCGATTATGCCCATTGGGGTGGCTCGAATTTTTGGGGTGGCTCGAATTTTTGGGATGCCACTCATGATTCTGAGCAAATGTAGTATAGTGTGAAAGACCCATTTTCACCCGTTTGATGCGAGCTCCAGTTTGATGTGAAAGACCCATTTGCATTCGAAAAAATTGTGAGATGCATCAGGGGATACCAAATCCCAAGTTCCATTCTGTAGCAAAATATTAAACTCCGCCAACATAGCTTCGCACCATCGACTGTCAGAGAGAGCCTGAGACACATAATTTGGATCAACATCATTCTTAATAGTAGAGGTACGCAATACCTCAAGTTGGGTATGTGAATGTTTTTCTTTGACCTCGTGGTCATCGAATGTTGAGATAGAGGAGGCGGTAGACCAAGTGATGGCGAAATGGTCATTGAGGGGACAACAGTGGCGGAGCAGGTGGCGTGTGCTCAATCGGGGGTGGTAATGGGAGAGGTTCAACGTTGCTCAGATCATGGGTAGGGGAAGGTTGTGTGGTTGGCAAAGTAGCAAAGGGAAAGACGTCCTCAACAAACTCAATATGTTTAGAGGTGTAAAGCTTGTTGGAAGATGGATCAAGATGCAGATAGGCACTCTGTGTGAGGGAGTACTCGACAAAGACACAAGGATTGAAGCGATTGTGAAGTTTGTGAATTGAGTACGGTTAGAACCAAGGATAGCACCAACTTCCTAAGACATGGAGTTTGAGTATGTTTGGGGGATGGTTTAGGAGTTTCTCAAAGGACGACCTCACAGATAAGTCGGCCTTAGGAAGGCGGTTATGAGATAAGTGGCAGCAGACATGGCATAAGACCAATATGAAAAAGCATGGATGCTTGATGAAGTAAGGCAAGTCCAGTGTCAACAATGTGAAGATGCCTACGTTCAAAAGCTCCATTATGTTCGGGTATATGTGGAGGAGTGGTAAGATGTTTTATGCCATGAGTAGTTATAAGGGGACGAAGAGCAACATATTCCTCCCATTATTAGTATATAGTGTGATGATCTTTGTTTTGAAGAAATTGCCAACTAATGCTTTGGATGCAGTAAATGTAGCAAGGACATCAGATTTATTTCTTCTTTGTGCAAAGGTTTTTTCTCCCTTAATTAGATAGATGGAAGAGAGTGGTGCATTACATGCGCCTCGGATATGTCGGCAGGCCCCTCCTATTTCTCACATTTTCTTTGCAGACGATAACCTTATTTTTGGTCGAGCTAATACAAGGTAAGTGCAGGTTATCGGGGATATTATTAAAAGCTACAAGGAGGTGTCGGGTCAATTGATCTCTTTAAAAAAGTCGATGATTTATTTTAGTGGTCGAGTGGATATGGAGGTGCGGAAGAGTTGGGTTGGGATGATAGGAGTCCAATTGGTGGACAAGCATGATATTTTTGTTTGGGTCTCCCTGCTAAAGTGGGGAGATTTAAATCATCCATCTTTAGTGGGGTAGTGGAGAGAGCGCAAAAGAAATTAAAGAATTAGAAGTGTCGAACCATGTCTAGTGCCGGGAAAATGGTGTTGATCAAGGAAGTTGCTCAATCTATTCCTACGTATATTATGAGTTGTTTCTTAATACCTCAATGTCTATTGATTGCTCAATTTTGGTGGGGCCAAAAGGATCAGGAGAGATGGATACATTGGGGGTCTTAGGACTTACTGTGCAAGAAGAAGGACAGGGGGGTTAGGTTTTCGGGATTTGGTTGCCTTCAACGAGGTAATGCTAGCGAAGCAGGGGTGGCAATTAATGAATGACGAGAGCTTTCTTCTATCCAAATTACTAAAGACGAGGTACTATCCAAACTCAACGCTCCGAGACGCTAATTTAGGCTATAATCCAAGCTTTACATGGAGAAGCATTTTGGCAGGTAGGAACGTCATCAATAGGGGCCTCATTTGGAGAAATAGGTTGGACTTGAATGTTGATGTATGGTGCAACCCCTGGATTCCAAATCAGTCGTGATTCTGCGTCACCATTAAGTGACGGCAAGGGTGTTATGTGACGAAGGTACGAGACTCAATGAAAGTAGGTGAAGATGGGTGGAATATTGAATTGATTGATACATATTTTGGGGATGTGGAGGCGGAAAATATACCAAGGATACTTTTACACATGCACCTTGGTCTAAATACACTAATATGAGGTTACACCAGCTACGGTAAATATTCGGTCAAGTCGGGTTATCAGGTTGCTCGTTTGTTGGTTATGCAAGATATAGCTATTTCGTCTTCCGGGGGAGGGGGCTGTCAAGAAGCTCTCGGAATATGTCTGGCAGCTTAATGTTCCACATAAGGTTCGATTTTTCTTGTGGAAAGCGGCGCATGAGATTTTTCCATTTTAAGTGGTCTTATTAGAAGGGGAATGGATCTAGACCCCGATTGTAAAAGATGAGGCAAAAAGACGGAGACGGTAATTCATGCTCTCCGGGATTGTATATGGTGTGACAACTCACTACTAGGATTAAGGCTTTTTGCCACTACAAAATGTAGTTACAAAAACGGGAGAGTAGTCACAAAAATATTTTTAGTAAGCAAATGTCTAAATGTGGTTACTATAGGGTAGCCACTTATAGTAAGATGCAAAAAGTTTTTTTGTAACTACTTTGTAGTTACTAATGTATTTGTAACTATTTTTTGTAACTACTTGTAGTTACAAATACATTAGTAACTACAAAGTAGTTGCAAAAAAATTTGTCATATTATAGCAAATTTGGTTAAAATTGTATGAAATACTTTATGTAACTACTAATAGTTTCAAAAGGGGTTAATTTTAGTAACCAATTTTGTAGTTGCAAAAAGAGTAGCGGCAAATACCCTTTTTTCTTGTAGTGACTATTGGCGAGCTTCATCGATTCGTCTCCAACCTGATTTTCTGTTGCCAACAGCTTCCATGGCAGACTAGTTCAAAAGAGTAGCGACGATTCCGAAAGTTGAGACACAACAGATGTTGGCGATGTTGTTATGGATGTGTTGGAGGGCCCGAAATATCTTGTACTTTGAGGGGAAAGAAATGAATGCTTAGGGGTGTTATGCGGCCGCTGCTCAAACATTACAGGATTTTGCTGCAGCAAAACGACCACCGTTCGCTGGTCTGCAGCGACAGGTGGCGGAGGCTTGGGAGACACCAGATGCGGGTGTTTGCAAGATAAACACTGATGTTAGCATTAAGGCCGATCGAGGGATGGGTTTCGGCAAGGTGATAAGGAATAGTTTGAGAGATGTTCAACAGTCAGCTATGATTTTGCGGAGAAACCTAACGGGGGTGGAGGAAGCTGAGACTTTGGCCAGTAAGGAAGGAGTTAGGTTGGCGGTGGAGTTGGGTGTGCAGCAGGTTATTATAGAAACGGACAACTCTAATTTGTTCCAGAAGTTCCTAAGAGGATTTGGAGATTCCACTTACATCGGTACTATTGTTTCTTGTATTTTGGCTATGTTTAATTCTTTCCTTTCTGTTGAATTATCGTTAGTCGGAAGATCGGCAAATGTGGTGGCTCATCTTCTAACTCAACATGATTTTTATTTATGCTTTTTGTTTAGAGTGACTGGTGATGTCCCAGAATCACTCAAGTACATTGTCATTTCAGAGCACTCTAGCTCTTGAGTTTTATGAATGAGATTTGCTCAAAAAAATTATTACGTAGTGATTCCAATATTGTTGGATTATGTGTTATATATAAGGCCTAAAAATAATCAATTTTCAACTCTATTGAAAGATTTTATAAACAAGTACACTTTGAATTTTAGTGAAATGTTTTTGTATATTAAATTATAGAATAGTGTATATATATGTGTATATATATAGTTATGTAAACTTTTATAATTTTAGAAGATTATATGAATTATGTGCATTTTTGTACAATAGGTTATCAAAGCTGATAAAACACTATTTCTCCGAACTCTAGGAATTATTTTGTTTCTAAAGAATGGAATCTATATGCATGTAACATTTGTGAATATGAGTATAGTAATAAGTTAGTTAAGTTATATGTAGTGTACTATATTATTATTACTTAGTTGTATAATGTGTTATGTGTTACATACTACTATGTTAATGTGTTCTAAATATGATTAAATGTATACGTATAAGTATATATGTGCTTAGTTATAGTACAAGCTAAGATTATCATGGATATGATAAGTTATACTAAATATAAGAATAGCAAAGGAAGTTATAAATTAAAGGTCGACGTGGAGAGTGTAGTTCGAGTTGGACGGACAACCTTGGAGTTTCTTCAAAGCAATTCAATTAAAGAACATCTACATCAGTCAAAGAAAGTCTACATCAAAAGTGGGTAACTTTTATTTAGTATCCTTCTGCTTGTATATTCTTATGTACGCCGGCTTGATCTCAGGGTCATTCCATTATATAGGACCTTCGGGTCACCCAGCTTGGTCTCACGGTCATTCCGTTATATAGGACCTTACGGTCATCAGCTTGGCATCATGCTATAGAATACTAAATAAGTGTTATGCACTGGGTTCACATAATGCTATGCTAAAATATTTTCAGGTCTAATGGGCGGACGGGGGATCTAGCTAGCGCGGACAAATTCCTAATAAGAAGAATAAGAGAAAAGTAAATGCAATTAAAGTTAAGTATCACAGTTTACATTGATTGAGCTAGAAGTTATAGGTGTTTTATCTTTTAAAGTTTTAAATTGGAGGTTTCTACTATTATGAAATTGTAAATGCCAAGTAGAGATCTTGACTCAAAGTTGTGAGTTCTTATGAGATAGCTTTTACATCAAGAATACTTTAGCTATAGAGGAATTTTCTAACTCGAATTTTTATTTCTTCCGTTGTTATTTAAAAGTAGAACCTTGTTTTAGTTACAACCTTTCACCTGCTTGTGGGGCTAGGGTGTTACAACATCTTTCATGCTTTTTTCTCTGGAAGCCAAATTTCTTAATCTCTTGTTCAAACTTTTTATACCACTTTCTAGGTGTTTGTTTAAGACCATACAAAGATTTATTCAGTTTACATCCTTTATGTTCTTCTCCTTTAACAACATATCCTTTAAGTTGATTTATATAAATCTCTTCCTCCAAGTCTCCATTTAAAAATGTAGTTTTTGCATCCATTTGATGAACCTCTAATCCATAAACAGATGCAATAGCAAACATAGTTCTAATTGAAGTAAATTTAGTAACAGGAGAAAAAGTCTCGAAGTAATCAATATTTTCCTTTTGACTATAGCCCTAAGCTACCAACCTAGTTTTGTATTTATCAATTGTACCATCAGATTTGTGTTTCTTTCTTAAAACCCACTTACAACCTATAGGTTTAGTATTGTGAGGAAGATCAACAAGTGTCCAAGTGTTGTTATCGATGATAGACTTAATTTCATCATCCATAGCTTTCTTCCACAAAATAGAATCAGGAGCACACATAACTTCTATAAAAGATTTTGGATCTTCTTCTAAAACATATGTTAACATATTAGGTCCAAAGTTCTTCTCAATCCTATGTCTTTTACTTCTTCTTAATTCAACTTCTTTATTCTTATTTTGTTCTAAGTTTTTAGAATTTTCACCATCATCATTTATTTGTTCACTAGGGGTATCCTCATTAATGTCGAATTCACTTCATAATTTACTATTAATATCTATCTTATCAGCATCATGAATACTTAGGTGTTCAAAGAATATGGCATGTGTTGCTTCAAATACACTGTTATCATGCAGTTTAAGAAACCTATAAGCTTTGCTAAGTAATGAGTAAACAATAAACACATATTTTACAACTTTATTACCAATTTTCGGCCTTTTCAAAGTTGCATGTAGTGAATATGCTATACAACCCCAAACTCTCAAATGTTTGATACATGGATTGTGCCCATGGAATAACTCAAAACGTATGATACATGGCTTGTGCCCATGGAACAACTCATATGGGGTTCTCATGTGTTTTTACTCAATATTCTATTATTAATATAATAAGCACTTAACAGTGTCTCTCCCCAATACTTCATTGGTAATTTGGAATGTATAAGCAGAGCACTGACCATCTCCATCATGATTCGATTTTTCCTTTCAGCCACTCCATTTTGTGGTGGAGTATTAGGTGCTGAAAACTCTCTAACAATTTTGTTTTATAAGAAAAATCCAATGAATTAATTAGAGAGATATTCACCACCCTTACCCGACCTTAATCTTTTTATTTTCAATTTTTTTTATTTTCTACTTCTTCTTTAAATATCTTAAACTTTTCAAAGGACTCATCCTCGGTTCTAAGCAAATACACATAAGTCAACTTAGAAAAGTCATCAATAAAGGTTATGAAATAGCATTTTCCACCCCTAGTTATATGTTCTTTATTATCACATATATCTGTATATATGAGTTCAAGCAAACTCGATGTTTTAGCAACATTTCTAAAAGATGGCTTAGCAGTCTTCGATTGTGCACAATATTCACATGTTTTCTTTGAATAAACAATAGATGAGTCAGGAATCAAATTATTATTAATCATACGGTTCATAGCATTAATCTCAATATGAGCTAATCTATAATACCAAAAATCATGACTATCAACATTGTAAAAGGAGTCAGGCAAGTAAGTAGAACACTAGTATTATTATTACTATTCATACTGCATGCGCAAATACATATTATCTTTAATTTAGCCATTTCCCACAAATGTTCTCTTTTTAGTTATGATAACCTTCTGGGACTCAAAAACTACTTTAACGCTATTTTCATCTAATTTGTACATTGACACAATATTTTTCATCATTGAGAGAATGTGATAAAATTTGTTAATGTTAAAGTTTTACCGGAAGAAATGGAAAGAAGCTCTGTTCCTTTGCCGAGAACCTCAGGGCATCTCCAACGGTCCCCTATTTTGGTGGTAAACACCACTTTTTCGTCTCCAACGGTGCACTATATCAAGCACTATTTTAGTGTTTAGGCAATTCTGACACTATATATAGTGCACACTACTTTGCTGCACTATCTATTTCTTATTCTTTTTTCTTTATTTTTATTACTTCTTTTATATTGTATTTAATTGTTATGTATATTTTAAAATATTAGATAGTGTATTTATGTATCGAAATTATTTTTTTTGAAAAACAAATATTTACATAAAATTTTGAAAAAAAAAATTCAACAATAACAAGAAAAAACATCATATGATTTAAACACCATGTGATTTTATACATATATTGTGATTTATATTACAAAAGAAATAAAAGTAAAGAGAAAACAAATGAATTATAAGGAATATTCTTTTTCAGTGCAAAAAGTAGTGCAGATGGTTGGAGATGGAGTGCAGATTTTCCACTTAAATAGTGTAAAATCTGCACTAATTTAGAATGATTGTTGGAGATGCCCTCACTAGTTGAAGAGTTGCCCATATAGACAAATTTAGCATCTGTTAACTCTTCATAAGTTTTGAAGAGAGCTGATTTGGTGTAACATGACAAGTTGATCCTGATACGATCCATCATAAAGTGTCACCATGACTTACAAGGCACACTTAGGCGAGAACGACAACCAAATCATTTTTCACTAAATTAGTGTGATCATTCTTCTTCAGTTGTTGCCCCTTGACATACAGACGTATTCTAGCAAAGTGATTCATTTTGCTGCACACAAAGCAAGACCCTTTCTTCCTCTTCTTAGGATTCCCATCTCTACCACCATTCAGATGATTTTTCCTCTTCTTGGATTTTTCAGAAGGATTTCTCTCTTCAATCTGATTCACATTATCAATCTTCAAAGAACCCTCTCTCTTGAGACTTTTCGTCTCCCTTTGGATTCCCTGGAGAAGTTTATCCAAAGATATTGCTTTCTTCTTATGTTTCAACTTTCTTTGGTAATCCCTCCATGAATGTGGAAGTTTACCAATGATAGTTGAAACTTGAAAGGTTTCAGAGATGGGTTCCCATGTATTAGCACATTCCATAGCAATATCATTTAGTTCATTTATTTGATCTATAACAGGCCTAGTATCCACCATTTTCTACAAGACATATTTATTTACTAAGAAAGATTTTTTTTTCCAGCATTTTCATTGACGTACCTGCATTTGATATCACTCCAAAGATCAATAGCTGTCTTGTGGATGTGGAACACGTTGAATAGACTGTTGTTAAGTGACTGAAGATTGGTGTAGCGGCAGATAAAATAATTATCCTTCCATTTTTTTTATTTTGTCTACAGCCTCTTCATTGTCAGGCTCTTCCACTTTTTTATATTGATTCCAATATTGTTGGATTATGTGTTATATATAAGAATCTATATATATGTGGGTGATGGATAAAATGAATATAAGCTAGGTACATTGTAACGATGCTATCTTTAAAGGTATAAATTCCTCCCACTTTGTACAAATGGTTTAGAGGAATTCACCTTCCAGGATACAAAGCCTATACATGATAGATCAAAAGTTGCACTCTTTTGATCTATACAGAGCAAGAATCACAAGCTTGTTTTGAAATACGAAGGAAAGAATTGAAAAAAAGGAACTACGCTCAGATTGTATAATTGTAGGGGATTAGTGCAAATTAAAATTTTCGTATCTTGATTTGTCAATCTTCATATATTACACAGATTTCCAAGAGATACAATCTTTCATAGCATTATGCACACATCATCTTCTTTTCTAGAGGTGTCTTTTCTCTAGAAGAGTCACGTCCTCTATTGAACTCTCCGAACAAACGCATCCCCTTTCCTTTCTTTTTTATTTATATATATAATAATAATATTAAAATAAAATAAAATAAAAAATAATTAATATTATATATAAATATTATTTATATATAATATATAACATTATGCACACATCATCTTTCAAAGGAAATATACGAAATATCCAACAATAATCTTAATAATTTAACCATATCCAATCAATTATATCAAATTTTAATATATGTTGAAAACTTGGTGATATTGATTAGAGGATCGGGTCGGGCCCGTCAGGCCAACGACGTATTTCGGGCCGGTCCGGAGCTCGTCGGGCCGGCCCGGTCCGGCCTATATTTCTATGACCCAGCCCATCTAAAATATTGGGCCTACTGGTTTGAGGGAAAATTATATAAAGTAGTTACATCATTAGTGTGTTGGCTATAAACAAAAATATTGAGTTGTGTCAACCAAATACATCGTAACTTTCGAATCTTGAACTCTATAACCTTTGTGAATTCTTCAATTTCTTGTTTGAGAGGAGCTCTAAAAGAGGCTGAAATTTTCAAATTGGCAGTTAATGTAATATGACTTATTCAGTTGTACGCACTCCCTCGATGTAATAAAATATAAACAGATCTCAATGATATTTATGAATTAAAATATATAATTTAATTAGGTCAAAAGTTCCGTAACTATTTTTTGTAAATATGGGAATAAAATAAAGCGAACATTTATTCCACCATAATTTAAGGAACTAACTTAATTGATTATTAATAATTTAGACCGTGTTCTATTTTAAAATTTTAGAAATTATATAAATTGAGAAGTCGCCACTTGTCGCAAGTGGTTTCTCTTTTAGTATATAAAGTGAGTGTATATGTGTGTATGGAGGCCGAGAGGAGAGTAAAGGCAATGTCGGAGCAGTCTACAGATGTTCAAGCAACAAGACATCGTTGTTTTGAGATAAATTACAATTGTTCTATAGAAAATATTTTTAGTGTTCCGAGTTTTTCTTTATTTAGTTTATGGAGTAGTTTTTATTATTCTAGGAATATGTGACAATAATTTCACGTATCTAGTTATTGTTTTCTTTTTCTATTTATGTGTTTGTTTCTTGCGTAGTTAATATAGTCAATTGATTATTCATATTTGAATTAACTGTTTAAGATTTGAGAGATACAAATAATTAAAAGTCAATAGACACATAACATGATTAGTTAATAAGATCAATATATTGAGGTTAATTTCGGGGTCTAATTCTTAGCTGTTGTTGGAAGCTATATGTTGCAAGTTAGATAGAGATGTCAACTTATGCATATAATTCACACTTCAATCACTTTGAAATGGGGATTTAAATATATTTGTGATGCTTCATAGTAAATAAAACAATAATAACTAAATAATTAAATTGAGTTGCACATGAAGAAATAACTAAAATCAAAATCCTAGAATATCATTTGAATATTGAATTTGTTCTGTTTTATTAGTTGATTGCTTCTGTTTTAGTTCTTGCTTTTGTTTTTTATTTATTGATATTATAATTAGGTAAAAATACAACGCATTCAGTACAATAGTCTAGATAAAGTTTAAATAGTACAAATGTAGTAATCATAAGGTTTTATACTAGTCTGTGTGGGATGCGGTCTTGCTCACTACTCTCTATTAACTATACTGTACACTTGCGATTTAACTTGTACAATCATGAATCAGGGTTTAAAACTCATATTTTAGTTTTAAAACCCATTCCATGATCACTAGAACTTTTTCGTACTTCTTGAATAAATATAATATCTATATTAAAAGTATAAAATTTATTTGAATAAATTACAATACCAAATAAAATATGAAGATATTTAAATATTTTGAGGAAGTCACATCCTTTATATTGTCATTCAAATTATTGTATAATTTTTAGATTTTATTTTGTTGATGTTAGGATTTATTGGAAAATAAGAAGTATTTGAATATATATGAAATCATCACGTGAAATGTTAAAGTTGCATATGAGAATGTAATTTTGGAAATAAATAATTACAGAGTTATCATTAAAAATTGAAATTTTGTTTGGATTATAATTTGGTAAGTTTATGTCAATTTTGGTAAGTTTTTTGTTTCTATTTTTTCAAGCTTTTTATTCCAAATCTATTTTTAGTGGATAATATTATCAAACTATTTATCTTTTTACGAGCTTCAATTTTACATCCATATCATATGTATTATAATGTGATATTTAATCTAAAACAAGTTATTTATTGGTTAGTTATTTAGGTTAGATTTGAGGGTTTAGTGCGAATTGGAGTATAGCATTGGGTCTAGACTGCAAATAAAAAATAATGAAGTATTAGTTGAGTTTTTTTAAAGTACAACAAGTCAATTTATTTGACATAAATTTTTAAATATTATTTTTACGTAAGTTATGTCTGGAAGAAAAATCATTGTTAAAAGGAAGAAACTCTTATTTTATTAAGTTAAAGAAGGTTAATATTTAGTTTTATTAACAGTTTATTAAATCATTACATATGGTTATATATATATATATATATATATATATATATATATATATATATATATATGATCACGTAATTTTACATGCTTTTTTACATAAAATCATAATGAAGTTATGATAAAAGCTTATGAAACTACATTTGTTAGCCTTATATTTTATATATGGAGTGAATTTCAGGAGTTTGTTGATTTTGTAGCATTTTAGTACAAAATTAGACGTATTTAGGTACAATACGAACCTCGCGCGAGGAGCTCAGTGAAGAGAAGGCCCAACAAGAAGAAATGAATTGAATGGATTTGAAGAAGGCTTTGGAATGGGCCAAAACTGAGTTGAAATGTCTTAAACACAGAGAGGATCAAGAAAACACAGAAAACGGCTCGACCGAGCCAATGCGTAAAGGTGCTAGGACAACAGCTTGACTGAGCTAACGTGAAAATGACTTTAAAGCAAGGACTTAACCAAGGCATTTTGGCTTGGCCGAGCCAATTTAAGAGTCTATTTTCGTATTTTCCGCAATCACTCGTCCCTTATCCAGTTTTGAGTTTTCTCCATTTTTTTTCCTAATTGATGTACTCTTATAAATATCACAAGCTCTGATACATTAAGAGATTTCAATTTTTATAGTATTCACATATACATAGTTCGTGAGATTAGAAGAGAGTCGGGAGTAAAGAAGGAGTAGCAGCGAGGTGTCTGAATGGAGCATGCCGCGCCGTCAGCATTCTTAGGTAAAAGTAGTATTAGATTTTATAGATTAAAATGATATTTTTATTTATTATTATTATTTTTATTATTTTGTAGACGGAGTAGTCATTTATTGTCTTCAGATTTCATAGAATAGGTTTTATGTACGATGTGGATCATGAATATTTGATGTTCTTAATTTACAGTTTCCCTTACATTATTGTTAATGTGTTGCTGATATGATTTCTATTAGAAGAGCTTGATCACCTAGTTCTAGCACACATGAATCCATGTCCAAGAATAGAGAGATGATGACATGGATGACCAAAAAACACACACAACATAACCATTCATCAGATCGAGAGCTTGAGAAGATTATGTGGCTATTTTTAGGCACTTTTTAGGATTTGTAAACACGGGCGGAACCAAGAGGTTGGTCTACTGTGTATAATCTGCAACTCAATTGCTCTAGGAGGAGGATTGAGATACACATGCCAGAAGGCTCACGGTAATATGGATAATATGATCTAAGGCGTTATGATCGCTTTATTCCTACCAGCTATACCGCAAGTGCAAAGTGTAGGTAATAGTTTAGTGGCAAGCAAGTTCGTATCCCACATAATCTAGTGAAGATGACCTACCTAAATTCCTGTGGTATTATAACCATAGTATATTTCAGCATGTTGATTAAGTGATTGGTTGGTATTTTCATATTACTCTAACTATGACCCTTCTATAAAAGTGACTGGACAATTCAAGCAAATTATAATTAAATAACTAAATTCAACAATAATATACTATCCTAGGGTTGTTAATTTTAGAATCAATTACAACTTCAATGACAAGTGATTAACTCCTAATTCAAGTTGGTCCTATTGCTATGAGACTTCGCTATGTGTATCTCAAACCTCCTCTCGGAGCGCATGAGGTGTAGATCATGTACAATGATCTATATACAATAGACTAACATCTTGGTTCTGTCTGTGTATACTATTCCTAACAGTGTTAGGGAATACCTCCATAACCATTCTCAATATCTCGGTCTGTTGAATGGTTATGTTATGTGTAGTTTGGCCATCAATATCCTCACCTCTTAGATCTTGGATATCGATTCATGAATGCTAAACAAGGTGATCGGGCTCATTTAACAATAGCTATATTGCATCACATAAATAACAATTCACGGATCAAACATAAATTAAAAGCCTTAATCATACAATCATCTACATCGCAATGATTTAAACGACTACTCTATAATTTAAAAGTAAAAACATGCATTGAATTAAAACAAATAGTTTGATATAAATCACCAGAAATTAGAAAATTATGTAAGCGTATTACTCTCGGATACCTGCTGATACAACTTCTCCTCCCCGACTTTCTCTAAACTATTCTACTTGCTTGAAATAAAAGTCGATTCTATATTGTATGATAAATTTCTGCTACTGTTGGTATTTTTTGTAGTATATGGGTCTAGGTATACGTAGGTGTGCACAAAACTAGGTTGAAGTGGGGAGAAAACTGGACTGGACTATCGAAAACAGACTACACGTGTGAAAAGACGGAACATAGCTCAGTGGGGCAAAGGCTTGTTTGGTCGAGCCCATTGTTGCGCCGCTATTCTGCTTGGCCGGGCAAAGTCTTGCCTGGTCGAGCCAAGCATTCTCACTCTCCAAGTTTTTTCGCCTCCGCCCCTTCGCTTGGTCGAGAGAGGCTTACCCGGCCGGGCTATTTCTTTAATGGCCCAATACATATTTCTGAACCTTTGATAGGCTAGCCCGACTCTATTTTGGCCGATTTAAGGTTCTTTTGGAGCCCAATCACTTCCAAATACTTTTTGCGCCATCTTCAATCATGATCTTCACTGGGATTCCCCATCTACTTCAATTAAGTTCATTTTGGTACTAAAAATAATACAAAATAAATAAACAAGTGAGATCCCCCCAAACATATAAAAATAAGGACTATGAAGCATTAATTCACATGATTTTACACAATTTTAGCTATGATTAAGTACCTAAAAATCACATAAATGAAGTGATGAGTTAGCAATCATTGTTGAAGTTTTGATTAAATTCAAAATCGATAATCCTAAGATAATCTGTTAGTTATTAAATTCAATTTATGTCTAGTTAATTGCTTTAATTGTCTAGTTACTTTAATATAAAGTCATAATTAGAGTAATTATGGGTAGAAATATTGCAGTACTTTAGGTAGGTCATCTTCACTAATCTATGTGGGATATAATCTTGCTTGCCACTAAGTTAATTACTACACCATGCATTTATGGTATAGGTTGTTAGAAAATAGAGCGATCAATATTTTTTTATAATAAAAATATTTGTTTGATTAGTCTCAGAAGTACAGGAGCTTCGCACATATGTATATTTATATCATAATTATTATTGAGATGATTTTTTATTACTTATTCATATTTTTATATACTCTATATTTTGTTAAAATTGCTTTATTAAGTAAGTTTTCACTTTGCAACCTAGATTATGACATTTGTTACACTTTTCAATCATTTTTTCACGTGAATTAACCTCAACTATATTTTTTTTTTACAGTTTGCAACCTAAAAATATTTTGACATACTTACTATCTTCAACTATATCTTTTTTCACTCTTTGCAACCTAAACAATTTTGCTCATATTAATCAATTCTTATCTTTAAATAAATATAATATTTACACTATCCTAATGTGATCATCAAATTCCCTAGAGGCCAGCTCAGCAATGTCAGTAGACATTGCCCAGGTGGTGACCCATTTCTCTTTGTCAACTCAGTCTTCCCTATCTAAGATGGCATGGTATATCCTCACACTATTTGTACGCTATCTATAGTACCTTTCCATCTTCTCCTCCGGTAACTCATCTATTAGTTCATCACTTCCTTCTTAAGGAGTTCTCACTCCGTAGTTTGGGTTCCTCTGCTGCGTAGGCGTTGCCTTCAACCGGTGTAACATTGTAGGGACTACTGGATGATGCACATACTGAGGCTCACGGTTATGGCAATGACCTTCTCTTGCTCATTACTGCTGCTTGCATGAGAGAGACCTATTCCTCTCTATCAGCATCTCCCCCTCTTAGAGTCTTCCCTTGTACCTCCAATTCATTTAGCCTTACCTAGTTCCACGCTTCCCAGAATGCCAATGTTGAGATTGTACAGTATATAGTTGAGCATGACTCCATAGCACTTGCAACCTTTTATCTTGGCAATCTCCTCAACTATAAAAAGAAAAAAAAAAAATATATATATATATATAAATAAAAAATAAAAAAATAAATTGTGTCCAGTTCACAACTTTCCCTTTTTTACACTATCATCATCAGTCGGAATCTTAGACTAGTACATATATCATAACTCCTTATTTTGCATTCTATGTTGGGACTAAATAAATCATGCAGATACTTAAACTCAAGGGATAAAAGTGACCATGGTATAGGATTCATGCACATTCGCTATGTAATAACCCTAGATTTTAAATAAATTTTCCAAGGATTTTTTTTTTTTAATTTAATTTTCAATATTCCAACTTTTCCACATCAAATCATTTACTAAATTAATCAATGAACATTAATTTCGAATAATAAATTTTCCATAGTCAACGATCCAAATAACTCAGTAAAATAACTAACTTTGTGAATATAAGTAAAACATAATTGAAATGCGGAAGCGATTATTCTAGAAAGATTTATTTTAATGAAAATTCAAAAATAAAAATTGAGACACTAATCCATCCATTTTCCTCCGTCGGCTCCATCAACCTGAAAATTTAATTTCAGAAAGGGGGTGAGCTACATCCAACTCGTGCGGTTCAGTTTGTCAAAAATAAATATAAAGACAAATAAAGTAAATTGTGCGCATAGTGTGCGTGTCTGTGTTACACGAGTAACATTTGAAATAATTTCCATCATTCGTGACTTTCGTCAACAATTGTAAACATACATATCATCAACTGGCCAGGATATCATATTGGGGGATCATAAAATGATCACATATTCACATGCATACACAAATATACAATCATCTTAAATATTTGAATTTAACAAACTTGGAATTTAAACCCCACCTTAAACTTGAGTGCGTGAAGAAAGTTGTCCTAAGTCTCGTAACTAAACTAAACTAAACTAAACTAAACTGAAATAAACTAAACTAAACTAAACTAAACTGGACTGAACCCTAAACTAAACTAAACTAAACTAAACTAAACTAAATATTTGAAAGTTTATTAATAAATTAAATATTTTATTTTAAAATTAATTTTAATTAAAGTTGATTAAAATAAATTGAGTGTCTGTGTGTGTGTATATGTATATATATTTATATGAATGGGAAAGCAGACTTGTATGAACTTCAATTAAGAATACATAAAAAAAAAATGTTGACTTAATTGAAAAAGAATTAAAAACACATAAGAATAGTGTAAAATTTTAAATATTGGAAATGTTTGGCCCTAAATAATAAAATATAAAATTAGATGAAACAAAAACAGACTCACATATCCGTTTTCTTTTCTCTCTCTCTCTCTCTTCCTTTGCAGACGCGGATGGTGGCGTCTCCCCCTTCTCTCTTTTTTTTTTCTTTTTTTTTTATACTGTATACATATATATATATATATACACACACACATATATATATATATATATATACAGGTACCCCTTTCCAGAAATTTATAAAAACACACACACCAAAAACTAGAATTAAAACTGGACTGACAAAGGCGGTGGCGCAACAGCAGCGGCGCGACGGCGGCGGCGCAGCTCGTCGGCAGCGACAGTACGTCGGCCCTTCTCCATTATTCCAGGATTTATTTTCAATAAAAAAAACAGATGAAGAACGAAAAAGAAATGAAATGAAAATCAGATCGGTGAGGCGAGCGACGGCAGTGACGGCGGAACGCCCGTCTGCACATACCAATTGCTCAGCCCTTCCCTCATTTATAAAAATATTCGTGCGTATGTATGTGTGTCAATGGAGCAAATGAAGAAAACGCTTTATTTTATTTTATTTTTACCTTTGAAATTCTGAAATTGCTTATGATTTTGTGTGAAGAAGATTATTGTGTGTTGAATTTATAGAGGTTTGAATTGGTTATTGAGAGAAAATGTTGATGTTTTGGCTAATCTAGAGCTTGAATTAAAGCAATACTTATTCCTTCTTCCATGAATGAAAGAAGTGAAAAGAAGGAAGAAGAAGAAGATCCGGTTAAATCCACGCTAATTCTGTTTTTTTTTTTTTTTAATTTATTTATATATTAGTTAAAAGATGTCTTGGGCTAGCTTATCTAAGAGAAATACCTCTATTTAGACCAAAACTCAATTTGGACTATAATATTTAAAATTTTGGGCTTCACCAAATTACAATTAAAATTTTGGCTATATTAAAAAAAAAAAATGTTAACAAGACTTATAGAAATTAATTTTAATAAAGTTAAAATATTGTATAATATAAATAATCCTTATAAATTTTTATGTGGATCTTTATAACCAAATTGGACCTTCAAGACCATTACTAAATTTGAGCCTTTTATACAAAAGATTAGGATTGGGCTTATTAACTATGAGACTTAAGCCAATATGAATCGGGCTTATCTAAAATACATGAAAAATCAATAGATTAATATCTAATATGTCAATTAAAATTCGGGGTGTTACATCTTAACCCCGTTGGAAAAAAATTCGTCCTCGAAAATTCATGACATACCGTGTGTATAGAATTCGGGATACTTAGCACGTAACTCATACTCACGTTCCCACGTAGCCTCTTTGGGTCCATGCCGACTCCATTGTACTTTAACAAGTACAATATCTTTATTTCTAAGTTGGTGCACCTTCTTGTCCAAAATTGTTTCGGGTCTTTCCTCGTAGGATAAGTCTTTGTTCACCTCGAGATTGGAATAATTAATTACGTGCCTAAGATCATGCACGTACTTCCTTAACATAGATACATGAAACACATCATGTACCGCTGAAATCTCCGGTGGCAAAGCAAGACGATATGCCAAATCCCCGATACGTGCTAGAATTTCGAAAGGTCCTACGTACCTCGGCCTTAACTTTCCTCGTTTTTCAAAATGAACTACTCCCTTAGACGGAGCGACCTTCAAATATACCTTCTCGCCAACACCAAACTCCAAATCCTTTCTACATTTATCGGCGTAAGACTTTTGGCGATCTTGCGCCATTTTCATTCTCTCTCAAACTTTCTCCACCACTTCCACTGCTTCCTTCACCATATCCGGTCCTACTAATTTCCTTTCTCCAACATCATCCCAATATAATGGAGATCTACACTTTCTTCCATACAATGCCTCATAAGGCGGCATACCAATAGTTGACTGATAACTATTGTTATAAGCGAATTCAACTAACGGCAGATATTGCTCCCAACTGTTACCCAAATCCAGCATACGAGCTCTCAACATATCTTCTAAAATCTGAATTGTCCTCTCAGACTGCCCGTCCGTCTAAGGATGGTAAGCTGTACTGAAACTCAAAGTCGTCCCCATAGCTTTCTGCAAACTACCCCAGAACTTTAATGTAAACCGTGGATCCCGGTCTGAGACGATAGATACTGGCACTCCGTGTAACTTCACTATCTCCCGAACATAAATTTGAGCATACTGATCTACTCGAAGATTTATCTTGACGGGGATAAAGTGAGCTGACTTTGTGAGACGATCCACTACTACCCACACAACATGATTTCCTCTTTTCGATTGAGGAAGTCCCACTACAAAGTCCATAGCTATGTTCTCCCATTTCCACTCCGGGATGTGAAGTGGCTTAAGTAGTCCATAAGGTCGTTGATGTTCTGTCTTCACTTGCTGACAAGTTAGACAACTCCTAACGAATTCAGCAACATCTTTCTTTAGACCTTCCCAGGAGTAATGACTTTTCAAATCCTGGTACATCTTCGTTCCGCCAGGATGAGCAGTGTAAGGTGTACTGTGAGCTTCTACTAAAATCTCCTTCCTTAGTGTCGTATCCTTCGGCACACAAATTCTTCCCTCAAACAATAAAACTCCATCCTCTGCCACCGAAAACTTTTCATTACTTTCGGTAATAGCGCGATCTCTGACCTTAATCAAAACCTGATTCCGTAGCTGTACTTCTTTGATCATTTCCCTTAATGTCGGCTTCACCACCAGCGATGCTAAAATAGCCTTTGCAGACTTCGGTGGTGCCAAGATCTCAAGTCGCATCTTGGAAAATTCCTTGATCAGTTGTTCCTCTTTGGTCAGAAGACATGCAACCTTCCCCCTAATCTTTCGACTCAAAGCATTGGCTACCACATTCGCCTTTCCAGGATGATAATGTATCGTGCAGTCATAGTCCTTAACAACAACCATCGACGTTGCCTCATATTTAGCTCCTTCTGTGCGAAGATATATTTCAAACTTTTATGGTCGGAGTATATCTCACACTTACCTCCATAGAGATAATGGCGCCAAATCTTTAAGGCATGCATCACTGCAACTAGCTCGAGGTCATGCGCGGGATAGTTCACCTCATGCTGCTTCAATTGTCTTGAAGCATGCGCCACCACTTTGCATTGTTGCATAAGTACACATCCCAACCCTTGCTTTGACGCATCACTGTATATTACGAAACCTTTCGTAGGATCGGGGATTGTCAAGACCGGTGCTGAGGTTAACCTTCGTTTTAACTCTTGAAAGCTATTCTCGCATTTCTCATTCCACACAAACTTCTCATCTTTCCTCGTCAACCAAGTCATAGGTGCAGCTATTTTCGAAAATCCCTCAATGAATCTTCAGTAATAATCGCAAGACCCAAAAAGCTGCGAACTTCACTCGCACTAGATGGTGCCTTCCAATCATTCACTGCTTCTACTTTTGCCAGATCAACCTCTATTCCTCGAGCAGTTACCACATGCCCGAGAAAGACCACTCTATCAATCCAAAATTCGCACTTACTGAACTTCGCATACAACTTCTCTTGGCGAAGTATCTCAAGGACTAATCTCAGATGTTGTTCGTGTTGCTCCTTGTCCCTTGAATACACTAGTATGTCATCTATGAATACGATGACAAACTGATCCAAGAAAGGATGAAACATACGATTCATCAGGTCCATAAAGACTGTTGGCGCATTACTCAGTCCGAATTGCATAACTACAAACTCGTAGTGACCATATTCGGGTTCTGAATGCCGTCTTAGGGATATCACTTTCCCTAATCTTCAACTGATGATAACCCAATCTTAGATTAATCTTAGAGAAAACTCCGGCACCCCTGAGTTAATTAAAAAGATTCTCAATCCTTGGGAGTGGGTACTTATTCTTTATCGTGAGTCGGTTAAGTTCACGATAATCGATACACATCCTCATAGACCCGTTCTTCTCTTCACAAACAAGACTGGTGCGCCCCATGGCGAGACACTGGGTCGAATAAAACCTATGTCAAGTAGTTCCTGAATTTGTTCTTTCAGCTATTGCAATTCTTTTGGTGCCACCCAGTATGGAGCTTTGGACACTGGAGTAGCTCCAGGCACCTACTCTATGGTGAACTCCACTTGTCTATCCGGAGTGATTCCAGGTAAGTCATTCAGGAAGACATCTGGAAACTCGTTTACTGTTGGTATGTCAGCCACTATCAACTTCTCAGGTGAGGCTCCCATAACATTCACCAAGAACCCTTGACACTGTCATTTTCTTAGCACCTTCATAGCCTTCATGGCCGCGAGAAACGGGGTGTTGACTTCAACTTGGCTCCCTAGAAGATCACCTCTTCGCCGCTTAGTGATCTCAGGGTTATCAATCTCTCGGAACACTTAATATCCGCTTGATGTTTAGTTAACCAATCCATACCCAAGATTATGTCAAAGTCATTCATGTCTAACACATATAGGTCAGCCTTAAGACTAGCGTTATGCACTTCTAAAGGCAGGTTCCTTATGATTGAACTAGCAATCATTTCCTTAGCCGAAGGTATGCTTATTTCAAGTGGTTCAATAGCTAAACTACTCTTCAAACCAGTCATTGCACAAAATTTAGTGGACACGAAAGAGTGTGTGGCACCAGTGTCAAAAAGTACTAAGGCAGGTATATTAGCAACATTCAACATACCTGACATAGAATTAGGGTCCTTCTCAGCTTCCTTCTGCGTCACCCCGAACATCCTAGCCCTTCCTCCCGAACCTGGCTTAGGCTCCCTCCTATCAGGTCCTACTTGATTCTTTAGGCAGTTGTGTATGGTATGGCCTGCTTCATGGCAACGGTAAGACTTATTCTAACCTCGAAGACACCCCTATGACCCTTTCCACAGTTAGGGCAAGTAGAATTACTTGTTGCTGGTTTAGACCCCGATGGTCCCCCATTTCTTTCTCTTTTGTTATTATTTCCTCCCATGTGCTCATGTCCTTTAAAGTCCTACCCTTTTCTCTTGTTAGCATTATCCACTGACCTCAACCTCACCTTTTCTGCTTCAACACTAGCAGATATATCTTCTGCCCTTTCAACTGCGTCTTCGTAAGTCATTCTACCAAGTCCGGCCAGCTTATGACGAATATCAGCACGAAGACCATTACGAAATCTTTGTGCCTTCTTTTGTAGCGTATCTACCCATTGCGAGGCAAAACGACACATATGGTTGAACTTTCGCTCATATTCTATCACCGTCATACCTCCTTGAGTAAGATTTAGGAACTCTATCTCCATCTTTTCTCGATAAACACGAGGGTAATACTTTTCCTTAACCATCTCTTGGAACTCAACCCAAGTTAACCCTTCTCGTTCCTCCACCGTTCTTAGCCTCCACTGGTCATTCCACCATGTTCTAGCATCCCCTTTCAACTAGAACGCAACACATGATACCTTTTGCACATCAGTGCAAGCCATATAGTCGAAAATGCTTTGTAGAGTAAGCAACCATTCTTCAATAGCCGTCGGACCTTCAGTCCCTTGGAATGTAGGTGGTTTGAAGTTGTTAAATTGGGCAATTATCCGAGGTTGAGTAGGTTCGTGGTGTTGTGGGGCGTTCTGAACTGCTCCTTGCAACAATGCTGTGAGGCCCGCCAAAATTTGTTGTCCATCTGGCGCAACTGCCTGCGCCCCTGCATCCTGGTTAACGGGTGCATTCATGTGATTACCGTTGGTCCTTCTAGCGGTCGTAATCCTACATTCCCCAAATAGAACATCTTATAGCTTTGCAACAAACTGAAGACGATAAATGAACAGAAGAAAAGGGAAACGAACGAATAAAGAATTAAAAGAGAAACCAACAAAGAGATAGAAGTTCCAACTAAATATAAATGAACAACTTTTATATAATGAAAATTTGAAACTTAGAACAAGGGGAAATTGTTGCTTCACCAAAGGAAAAGAAAAGTACAAAACACCAAATAAAAAAATAAAAAAAGAACATCTAGTCCAAAATAATAGGATGATCCGGGCTACTCCCAGGTATGGTCCAATCACTACATGAGTCCTCCTTCTAATCTTCCGGCTCAGGTGCCGGTGCAGCCCTTGGTATCACAGGATTCTCGATCTGAATCTCCCCGAAGGCATACATTTGTAGCAACCTCCCAACAACATACTGGAAACCATCAACCGCAACCCTATCCTCATATGACATGTCCCTAGCCTTGTTCCAGAGTTGGTACACTGCCACACTCCAATGATGTGGTAAATCTCGCATCAATTCCACAATCTGCCAGTAGGGATTCGCATTTCGTCCAAAAGCGAACCACGCATTCAGTTAATCAACTAAGTGGTGTGGGATGTTTTTGGGCCTATTGGGACCATTTCCCGAAGCTGCCCTAGCCCCGGAAGGCTCTTCAACCTCAAATCTCACACGTTTCCTTGGTCCCATTGCCTTTCCCGCCATTCTATACACATGGTCATGTTCGTATGTTTTAAGAAAAGAAAAGAAAAATACACGTTGATAAATTATGCACAAAACTTTCATGTTTACAATTTTTCTTGAATTGTACATGTCTATATTCATACCTTGAGCCAGTGACGGAGCGTGGATGGATTGTGTAAAACTTTTTATTTTATAAAACATCATTTTTTTTAGGACCGTATAATGCTCTGATACCAAATGTAACAACCCTAGATTTTAAATAAATTTTCCAAGGATTTTTTTTTTAATTTAATTTTCAATATTCCAACTTTTCCACATCAAATCATTTATTAAATTAATCAATGAACATTAATTTCGAATAATAACTTTTCCATAGTCAACAATCCAAATAACTCAGTAAAATAACTAACTTTGTGAATATAAGTAAAACATATTGAAATGCGAAAGCGATTATTCTAGAAGAATTTATTTTAATGAAAATTCAAAAATAAAAATTGAGACACTAATCCATCCATTTTCCTCCGTCGGCTCCATCGACCTGAAAATTCAATTTCAGAAAGGGGGTGAGCTATATCCAACTCGTGTGGTTCAATTTGTCAAAAATAAATATAAAGACAAATAAAGTAAATTGTGCGCATAGTGTGCGTGTCTGTGTTACACGAGTAACATTTGAAACAATTTCCATCATTTGTGACTTTCGTCAACAATTGTAAACATACATATCATCAACTGGCCAGGATATCATATTGGAGGATCATAAAATGATCACATATTCACATGCATACACAAATACAACAATCATCTTAAACATTTAAATTTAACGAACTTGAAATTTAAACCCCACCTTAAACTTGAGTGCGTAAAGAAAGCTGTCCTAAGTCTCGTAGCCTTAATTGTCCGCTCCTACATAATTAAATATTTGAAAGTTTATTAATAAATTAAATATTTTATTTTAAAATTAATTTTAATTAAAGCTGATTAAAATAAATTGAGTGTGTGTATATATATTATATATATATATATATATATATATATATATATGAATGAGAAAGCAGACTTGTATGAACTTCAATTAAGAATACATAAAAAAAAATGGTATTGAAAAACAATTAAAAACACATAAGAATAGTGTAAATTTTTAAATATTGGAAATGTTTGGCCCTAAATAATAAAATATAAAATTAGATGAAACAAAAACAGACTCACATATCCGTTGTTTTTTTTTTCTCTCTCTCTCTCTCTCTTCCTTTGCAGACAACGATGGTGGCATCTCCCCCTTCTCTCTTTGTTTTTTTTTTCTTTTTTTTTTAACACTGTATACATATATATATATACACACACATATATATACAGATACTCCTTTCCAGAAATTTATAGAAACACACAGACACCAAAAACTAGAATTAACACTGGACTGATAGAGGCGGTGGCGCAACAGCAGTGGCGGCAGCGACAGTACATCGGCCCTTCTCCATTATTCCAGGATTTATTTTCAATAAAAAAAACAGATGAAGAACGGAAAAGAAATGAAATGAAAATCAGATCGGTGAGGCGAGCGGCGGTAGCGACGGCGGAACGCCCGTCTGCGCATACCAATTGCTCAGCCCTTCCCTCATTTCTGAAAATATTCGTGCGTATGTATGTCTGTCAATGGAGCAAATGAAGAACACACTTTATTTTATTTTATTTCATTTTCACCTTTGAAATTCTAAAATTGCTTATGATTTTGTGTGAAGAAGATTATTGTGTGTTGAATTTTTAGAGGTTTGAATTGGCTATTGAGAGAAAATGTTGATGTTTTGGCTAATCTAGAGCTTGAATTAAAGCAAGACTTACTCCTTCTTCCATGAATGAAAGAAGTGAAAAGAAGGAAGAAGAAGAAGATCCGGTTAAATCCACGCTAATTCTGTTTTCTTCTTTTTTTTTTTTTTAATTTATTAATATATTAGTTAAAAGATGTTTTGGGCTAGCTTATCCAAGAGAAATTCCTCTATTTAGACCAAAACTCAATTTGGACTATAATATTTAAATTTTTAGGCTTCACCAAATTACAATTAAAATTTTGGCTATATAAAAAAAAAATGTTAACAAGACTTATAGAAATTACTTTTAATAAAGTTAAAATATTGTATAATATAAATAATCCTTATAAATTTTTATATGGATCTCTATAACCAAATTGGGCCTTCAAGACCATTACTAAATTTGGGCCTTTTATACAAAAGACTAGGATTGGGCGTATTAACTACGAGACTTAAGCCAATACAAATCGGGCTTATCTAAAATGCATGAAAAATCAATAGATTAATATGTAATATGTCAATTAAAATTCGGGGTGTTACACGCTACTTGCTGGTGCCAAAAAACACCCTCCATCATTCTAGTAGGGACTTATCGCCATAGGTCTTTGCCTGTGGCAGAGTAAGCCCTTCCTATAGCATATTATATGTTTTGGCGAGTTTGGAAGGAGTGATATCAACTTTCGTCTCCTCCACAGTGCATATGATGGTGGTTGGTTCACTGTTACGGTTTTTAGTGATCCATGTAGTGCTGTAAAAATGCTCCACCAAGTCTTGTTGGTATCTCGGTGGGTAGGCATCGAGGAAGAAGGTTAGATGATTGTTCTCTAACCTGTGCCAGATGGTTTCAATCAATTGTGGTCCTCTATTTCTCTCCGCCATCGATATCTGAAAATACTCGAGAGAAGCAAGACGCCCATCGATAATCTCTGTATTCTTCTTTATGGGAGTAGATTTCTTTGGTGCCATTTTCTTTTGTGAAGAAGGTTTGAAGATCTGAAGATTGGATCTTTAGGGTTTCTTTGCAAAGCGATGTGATCGAAAAGTTCTTCTTACTTTCTAAGTTTAGGTATGCATAACTCTTTTTACTGTCAGAAATGACTCTTGGTTCACTTTGACAAGAAATCCATGCGATTTGAATGGCTCAGATACATTGATGGAAAATGAATTTGATTAAGTGGTTGTGATTTAATGGTTGCATTTTTTAAGGTCTGCGCATTAAATGCTAGGAAAGCTTTGTTAGATAAGAAGGAATGCTTGACAAGTTTTAAGGTTCAGCACACTTAATGCTATGAGAAAGTATAAATGACGCAGTAATCATGTTGTAGGTTTTAAATATTGTAGACATTGAATACTTAAAATAACTGTATCATAATAAGGCTACTGTGGTAGGCTTCAACGGATCACCGTATTTTAGCATAATGTGGTTCTTTTTTGTGTTTCCAAATGTAACATTTTCGTAAATCACCACGAGATGTCTATTGCCATCCTACATACAACTATCTTACTTATAATATGCAATGTATCACCATGCAATACTTAGAGCATTCCCCCTTACTCCAGTAGGATTACATTATCCTTTCGAATGATTGTTCTAGTTTGCTCTTAATGTTTCCCACAACAACAAAGTTTCCTACATGGGTCTCCCTACAGAAGTAGCATCTCTAGTTTGCTCCAAAGCAATTGGAATTTTACACATAGAGGTTTAGTGAAGATATCAGCTAACTGCATGACTGTGTGGATCTTTTCAAGTTTAACATCTTTCTTCTCCACATGATCGCGAATGAAGTGATAGTAATTCTATATGATTGGTCCTTGAGTGAAGAATTAGATTATGTGCGATAGCAATTGCCACTAGGTTATCACACATTATAGGAGTTTCTCTTGTGAGTATCCCATAGTCCTTCATTTGTTGTTGCATCTAAAATATTTGTGCACGACAGCTTCCTGCAACAATGTACTCCGCTTCTACTGTAGGATAGATTGCTACTTCTTGCTAAACCATGAAACTAGACTATTTTAAAGAAATTAACTAGTTCACTCGTGCTTTTGCGATCAATCTTGCAACTAGTGTAGTCAAAATTTGAACCCTTTAAGCTCGAATTCTCCATCTCTCAAGTACCACAACCCAACTCTTGTTGTGCCCCTTAAATCTCTCAGGATTCGCTTTGTGGATAAGAGGTGAGAATCCTTGGGTGATGCTTGATAACATGTACAAACTCCTACAGCGAACAAGATGTCAGATTTGCTTGCTATAAGATACGAAAGTGAGCCAATAAGGTTTTTGTTGTAAGATATCAACATCCTTTCCATCTTCATCTTTGTCAAGTCTTGTAGTTGTGATCATACGAACACTCACAAAGGTTGAGTTTTCCTTCCTAAAGTTCTTGAGAAGCTCATTTGTACTTGACTTGATTGATGAAGATGCTATCATCCAACTATCTTAATTGAAGTGCAAGAAAGAAGTTTAAATCTCCCATCAATGCTCATCTCAAACTTTCTTTGCATCAGTTGGGAGAACTTCTCGCATAGTTCTTTTCCAATTGACCCAAAGATGATATCATCGACATGAATTTGGACTTACAATGTACTCTTGCCATCTTAGATTCTAAATAGAATTGTCTACAACACCTTTATGGAATCCGCTTTGGACTAGATATTGTGAGAGAGTATTATACCATGCTCGAGGTGTTTACTTCAGGCCATACAGTGCCTTTTTCAGCTTATAGACTTGATCCAGTTGGATCATCAAAACTTGGTGGTTGTTCAACATAGACCTCTTTACTTAGAAGTCCATTCAGGAATGCACTCTTCATGCCCATCTGATGTACAACGAAGTTACTAACTGCAACAAAGAATAGAAAGATTCTGATTGCTTCAAGTTTGGCTTCAGGGGCAAAAGTTTCATCAAAATCTAGGCATGCCTCCTAACAGTAGCCTTTAGAAAATAGCCTTGTATTGTTCCTGATAACAAGCCTTGTCCCATTTTGAACATCCATTTGGTCCAAATTACACCTTGATGAGTAGGCCTGGGAACCAAATTTCATACTTCATTTCTGTAGAACCCATTGAGTACCTCTTGTATGACTTGAACCGAATTAGGATCACTTATAGCTTTCTCAATGGTACCAGGTTTCTTTTAAAATACGAAGTAGGAGAACATGACTATGTAAGATGCAGAACTTTTTTCCGTTACACCATCATTTATTCTCCATATGATCAAGGCTGGTGGGACTCTGGGCCATCTTTTGTCTAGTTCCAAACCTTGATTTACAGCAACTGAAAAGTTTCCTTGTTGTGCTATAAGCTCAGGTTCTATAGCCTCTGCTATAAGGTTCACATTTCTTACTGCTCTTACTCCATCTTCTACAATAGATTCTTCCTCAGCTAGAGATGGTTGTAGGATCTCCACACAAGGAACATGTTCCTTATATTTTTCCAACCTAATCTTTTCAATCCTTTTTTTCGTCCCGCCTATTCACTCAGGGTTACAGTAAGGTTAATCAAAGACCAAATGAGTTGAGTCTTCCACCACAAACGTTCTTTTGTTGAACACTCTAAGCAATTTGCTTACAATAGAGTTTCCCAAAAATATTCCTTCATCTGATTTAGCGTCAAATGCTTTTAGGTGTCTTTCCCATTATTCAACACAAAACATCTAAAACTGAAGATATGGAAGTATGAGATGTTAGGTATTCTACCATGCCACATCTTGTAGGGTGTCTTATCTTGATCCTTGTTGATGAGATATCTATTCTGAAAATAACATGTTGTGTTAGTTACCTCTGGTCAACATCTCTTTGGTAGTTGTGCTTCATCAATCATGGTTCTAGCAGCTTCTTTTAATGTTTTATTTTCCCTTTCTGCTACACCATTTGGTGAGGAGTTCTTGCAGCTGAATATTCATGATGAATCCCATTCCTACTACAGAAACTCTGTATGAATTGGTTGGTGAAATCATTACCTCGATCTGATTTGATCTTGACAAAGTTGAGGCCTTTTTCATTCCGAATTCTCTTCATAAGATCTTATCTAAATTTCTAACTTCTTGGGTAAAAAAAATAGTCCACATGTAATTCAAGAAGTCATTTACTACTAGTAGTCAGTACTTCATCCCACTTAAGCGTACTGGCTCAATAGGTCCAAAAAGGTCCATATGCAGTAGGTCTAGGAGCTTGTGAGATGACCTTACACGTTTATCGTTGAAAGACTTCCCGATTTTCTTGCCTTTCTGACACACGTTAATTATGCATGTAATTAGGTCAATTTATGATAGTATTTTATGAGAAGTATGTGCATATTTGGTTAAGAATTGGATAAAGTACGATAAATTGGACCATTTAACGTGTTTGACTTGTTTTAAGGAATTTTTGAGCATTTTCAGAAATAAAAGTTATGATTTACGACTAAGGGACGTCTAAACCAGACAAAATTGACCAAAATCGGTCCGAACCGGCCAAAAACCGGCCCGAACCTGCCTAGACTCGTCTTAACTGGCTAAGAAGGCAAACCAGAGTAGAAATGACACGGCCGTGTCATATATACAACACGACCGCGTCAAAAGTGACTCGCAAAGTGTAAAACGGAACTGTACTCCAACACGACCATGTCACTTAGCCAACGGGGCCGTATCAGTTTGGTTTTCGTTTAGAATATATGAGCATAAAGAGACAAGGCCGTGTCACTTACCAACACAGCTGTGTCAAAAGTCCAATTTTGAAGAAAAAGCCCATCCCAAGTAGAAATTAATTCCTAACTCCCCCAGGACTCTTCCGAAGTCTATAAAAAGGCAAGGAAAACTCGTTTTTTAGGATCATCAGAGATATCATCATTCTACTTAGAAGAAGATTTGGCGGACGAAGAAAGACGGAGATTGACAAGGCGATTCTTCCGGATTTAGTACTTCTTTCTAGTTTTATTCTTTAGGATGTTTTGCATAAAATATTGTATTAGATTTATGCTAGGCATGAGTAGCTAAGCTATCGTGTCCTAGGGTTTAGAGAGTAGGGATGTTTACAACAGTGTTTTGAATTATGTTTTCATTTATAGAGTCCGTTTTATGTGTATATCTTTATGTTTGTTTTTCCAACTGAATTTAGTTTGATCACCTAGATTTAGTTATCTCGTTTAACAAATCCGCTTCGAGAGGAGGGAATTGTTATTAGACGTACGACATAGAGCGCAGTTGTCTATTACTGTGTAGGCATTGGTTTGTGAGCTTTTGGGAGTTATTATGATTAATTGACTCGAGAGGGTAATTATCTTAATTAATCTACGATCTAGTCGCTTCGAGAGAAGGGTTAGGTTATTGGAGCACCGTTTAGTAAACACTAGAATCTAGTTTAAAGGTCTATAAGTTTAACATATTCATCATTGAAGTAAGTCTTGAAATCAAATCCCTAGGATGCATTCTTGTTAATCGGAATTTCTTCTTGTTTGATAAGTCATATTTTAAGTAATTAATTGGTTTAAGTGCATTTGAAACTTAGTATCTAGTTAGGACAATCCTAGAGTATTATGGTATCAAACTACCTAAAATCTATTCCTTGTGGGATCGACCTTGACTGCCGCTACTACACCTACAACCGTACACTTGCGGTACATTAGTAGAAAACCAATGTTTCAAGTTTTTTGCGCCATTGTTGGGGAATAGGATTTAGCACTTAGTTTTTATCTTGAAAAATAGGAGGAAACTAGATTTGATATTATTTTTCGTAATTTTAATTTAATTTTTATTTTTATTTTTTGTTTAAATTTTTGTGTTACGCGGTATTTCTTATTTTTTGTGTTTCTTTGCTCTGCATGCAAATCAGATCGAAAGGGCAAGAAACTCCTCTTCCTATTGATCCTGAAATTGAAGCAATAATCCGTAGATACCGAACGAGAAAGAACCCAGCTTTCGAGATGGAGAATCCACCACAGCTAGTGAACTAGGATGAAGCCTTAAACAGAAAACTGACAGCTTTAGCACGCCTGGATGACAGAGTAACCAACATTCAGCAGCAGTTGCCTCCACAACAGCCACAATTACCTCAGCAGCCAGAACAGGTTCACGAGGAACCTGGGGAATTAGATGAAAATGACACTCCTATAAGTGACTGCTTGAAACCTAATCCGAATCAGCAAGTGGTGGAGTACAACCCCCAACCACACAATGCCAACAGTTTCGAGCTGAAGCCTGCACTAATCAACATAGTGCAGCCAAACCAGTATGGGGGAAGTGCTTTAGAGGACCCGAATGCACATCTGATAAAGTTTCGCAGACTGGCGGACACCATTAAAATAAACCATATGCCACACGAGCAGGTCAAATTGAGACTATTTCCATTTTCTCTGAAAGATAGAGCCCTACAATGGTTCAATTCGTTGGAGGATATTACAATATGGGAAGACTTGAGTACTTCATTTCTGTTGAAGTACTTTTCGCCAAGCAAGATGCTTGACCTGCAGAATCAGATCAACCAGTTCAAGCAATTGGACCAAGAGCCATTTGGAGAAGCTTGGGAGCGATTCTGGGATCTTATCCGGAGTTTCTCTCAACATGGGTTTACGAGGAAGCAGCAGGTGTGCAAGTTTTATAATGGTCTACTTGCTCCGACTAGAAATCAGTTAGATGCAGCTGCAGGTGGTAGTTTGATGGAGAAGTCTGTGAAGACAACTTTCTCAATTTTAGATGCTATGGCTAGAACTAGTTATCAGTGGCCGAATGAGAGAAACCAGCCATGGAGGGTAGCGAATGTGATGGAAGTGGAGACAGTTAGCAATGAGCCGCTCGAAAAACTCACATCACAGCAGACAACATTGACAAGTCAGGTTAATCTGCTAACTAGTCTAACATTAGCACAACAACAAGGGGGTCAGGAAGAAGTTGAGTATGTTAACTTTGTAAACCAGAAGAACTTTAACAACTTCCAAAACAATCAGCCTAGGTACAATCAATATCCACAGAATCGGAATCACCAGAATTTCTCTTATGGGAATTCCAAGAATACAATCAATCTGCCGCCTGGGTTTAGTGTTACAAATGGTATGATCCATGACGGTAAGAAACCAACCCAAGAGGAAGTTGTCCAGTCACATTTTGCTAAAATATGACGAAAAGTTAGCTCAACTAGAGAGAGAGGTGGACGGAAAGTTTATTGAGCTAAATAAGCAGATAACTGGACAAGGAGCTGACATAAAGAGGCTCGAGAATACCATGACTCAAACACAAGCAAGCCTTGGTGAGTTATCTTCAAATATGAGCCAACTGATAAAGATTATTAGAGCTCAACATAAGCAGGGGCAGTTCCCAAGCGATACAGTGGTGAATCCTAGAGAGCAGTGTCATGCAATTCAAGTAAGAAGTGACATTGGTTATGCAAGCCCAGAGTTGCCAGCTGATGATGGAAATGAAGAGCAGAAAGAACACTCAGTTGAAGAAAGAGGGATAGACGAAGAAGTGAAGAGGCCAAAAGCCAATATACCAGAATATGTCCCTCCAACTCCATTCCCACAAGCTCTGAAGAAGAAGAAGGTAGATGAGCAATTTGCAAAGTTTTTGGATGTGCTAAAGAAGATCCAAATCAACATACCCTTTTTCGAGGCATTACAGCAGATGCCCAACTATGCGAAGTTCTTAAAAGAGGTGAATGCTCAAAAAAAAAAATGGGAGGACTATGAGACGGTGAACTTAACAGAAGAATGCAGTGCAATTATCCAAAAGAAGTTACCCACAAAATGAAAAGATCCAGGTAGTTTTACTCTTGAATGCAAAATAGGTAATTTAACTTGTGATAAGGCACTGTGTGATCTAGGATCGTGTATCAACTTAATGCCTTTGTCTATATATGAACAATTAGGAATATGCACATTAAAACCCACTACAATCGCCCTCCAAATGGCCGACCGTTCTATAACGTGGCCATGGGGCATTGTAGATGATGTTTTAATAAAAGTTGGTAATTTTATAATCTCGGTTGACTTTGTAGTCCTAGATATGGTAGAAGACAAAGAAATTCCCTTAATCTTAGGTCGCCGGTTTCTAGCAACGAGCAGCGCACTTATAGACGTTAAAAAGGGGGAGTTAACTTTGAGGGTAGAATAGGAGAAAATCATGTTTTCAATATACGAAGCTCAAAAACAACACGAAGGTGAGAGGGTGAATCACATTGAAACATGTGGCTCTATACAGTCTTTAGATGTCACAATAAATAAGAACTTAATCTCGCCTAGTGATTGTCATACCCCTTAAGTGTACTTTGTTGATTCTACATTTCATCTTGATCATCATAATTATGCTAATCATGAGCTTTTGGAAAAGGATAGTGTTCTAGATGTCTTACAGGAACCTCTAAAAAGAAAGTCGGCCAAAAGGCGTAAAAAGAAAAAGAAAGATGAGAAGACATTAAAAGAGAACGAAGGCTGCGAAAACAATGAACTGTTACCTAAACATCTGAAGCCAAATCCAATGATGAGGGAAGCATTTAAGAAGAAAGTGCGGCTGAGGAAGCCGAATTAGTACTGAAAAGGTCGTCCAGCTTGAGACGTAAAATGAAGCACTTGTCGGTAGGCAACCCGATGTTTACGATTTTATTTTATTCTAATTATTTCTTTTTAGTTATAAGTTTTATTACTTGTTTTGAGTGTTTTATGTGTATAGGATTCAACATGGACGAGTATTGCAAGAAACAAGGGTCGAAGAGACCAAAAACTCAAGCTACGGGAGAGGAAAAAAACACGGCCGTGTCATTTATATAACGCGGCCGCGTTAAAAGTGAGCTAGAATGAATTTTAGCACTGAGGGACCAACACGGCCGTGTCACACTCTGGACATGGCCGTGTGAAAAGACTAGCCAAAGTCAAAATTCAAGTCTAAAACAACACGACCGCGTCACACAATGGAACGCGGCCGCGTCAAAAAGGTCCTCCGCGTACATATTCAGCACTGGACTAGAACACGGCCGCGTCACAAAAGCAACGTGGCCGCGTCAAAATCGAGTCCCGTAAGCCAAGTTCAGTTCAAATGGAACGCGGCCGCGTCAAGATTTCAACACGGCCGCGTCAGTTCTTTAACAGCTTAAAAACGCGAAAATTCCAGGTTTTATCCCTCCTCCCCCTTCTCTCACAATACGCGAAAGAACACACACTCACACACACTTCACCAATTCACGCACAAAAAACACTCAAAATCACACACTTTCAATCCCAAACACAATATCACACACTAATTCACACATTGCACCCAAAAATTCTCAATTTTTCGACCCAAATCAAGGAATTAGGGCACACTCCGAATCTCGACCTTCTTCGACTAAACATCTTCGGTTCACTAAAATGGCACCACCAAAAGGTAGCTCTAGTAGAAGCAAGGGAAAGCAAGTTATGGTAGAAGAAACCCCGGCTGTTGACAGTCAAGCTCTTTTCGGGTTTTCATTGGCACAAGGTGAACACAAGATTCAGTGCACCTCGGTCGACAGGCACCAAACAGAGGTCCGGGGAGCCATTCAAACGATCAACACAGAACTACATTACCAAAGAGGAATATTGAACACACTCCTTCAAAGGAGCAATGAAGAGCAAGAGTGGCGACAGCAGCAAAGGACCCAGTGGGAGGCCATGACACAATTTTGGAGCCAGTATGGGTTTCCACCACCACCGCCTCCACAGTGATTTGTAAGTTAGCACCAAGGTGTACCACTCTTTTCCACCAAACATTGGCTTTCAGCCAAATTTGGGGGAGGGGGTACACCGTGGGACGTCTTGGTAGCTATATTTATTTTGTTGTTGTTTCTTTACTTTCAGTTGGTCATTTGTGTTATTTTGATGCAATTTAAGCTGCTTGATGCATAGTTATTACTTTGAGTAATTGTCGGGTCTGTGTGCCCATTTATCTATTATATTGGTGTTGTTGGGTCCGTGAACTAGTTTGTGTTAATTAGTTTCCATGTTGAGTCTTAGGAGTCTAGAGTCTTATTATTATGTTAGTTTTTTTAGAGTCGTAAGAAGAATTAAACCTGAGTTGTAATCATTGAAAATTTAGGGATTTGATGGATGATGAGACGATTTTGTGTATGAATTTGCAAAACATTGACACATAGTAGAGCATGATAGGTAATTTGAGACGAAATTGAGTTAAGCCTAGAATATTTGATCAAAATGACCCTTGTGAGGAATTAAGCCTAACGAGACTCCTTATTTTGGAGCAATATATTTTCTTTCGTTGTGATTTTGATTAGATATGTGTATTGGTTTCTAGAACTTTCCTTGAGACTTTGCTATGAATATGTCAAGTGCGTAATGTGACTTAGAAAGTGATATAGGCAGTTTTGATTTGTAGCCTATTATGAGCCTTTTTAAGTAATCCTTTTTGCAAAAAAATTGTTGAAAATTATCCTTAGTCAGCCCACTTGAGCTTTTAGCTTGTTTGTTTCATAACCTTACATTACAAGCCAAGTACCTTTTGATTTAGCCCCTAAATTGGACTAAAAGAGTAAAGAGGGAGGTGGATTGAAAGGTAGTTTGGATAAAAAAAATTGGGACCAAAGTAGGTGCAAAATCAAGCTGGTATAACCTCTCCTAGTGTTATGTTCAGTGTTTTTGGTGTAATTGTTGCATATGTATAAAATAAAAATAAAAAAATAAAAAAAAAATAAAAAACGCGAAAAGCAAAAGAAAGAGTCAGCTGTAAATAGTTGTTTTACTGTTTTAGTATAATAAGGAGAGGTTAGAAGAAGAAGTGCTCAGTTGATTTGAAAAAATCGGGTAGTCTCATAATGTGGTACTCGAATACTTAGTAAAAAAAGCACATGGTTGGAAAGTACTTCTTGGGAAGGTGAAGAAGTTACCTTGAAAGGGTGATTTGCTGAAATTGGGAAAGTGAGATCGAGTGACTGTATTGAGGGGTAGTCGGGTTAGGAGTAACTTGATTAGTCCAATGGATAATCACTTTTATCTAAATTTGTCTCGCATTACCTTAAGCCAACATTACAACCAAATGAAAGACCTACTTGATTCTTTGTCACTTACGCTGAATACTGAGTCTAGCTCAGACAATTGGCAAGCCTATGGTAAGCTATGCATGTAATCTAATTTGAGTGAAATGATATTTTTTAGCCTAAACACTTGAGAGATGAGAGAAACACTTACCTAGTGAGGATCAAATACTTCGAAAGTTCAAGTCTTGAAAGTAGTTAATTTTTGCTCTATCACACATGCTCACTTACACTATGATGTCTAGCTTTTGGAAAAATCTATCTGAAACTAATTCGTCATCTAATCGTCCTAAAACATTGAATAAATCACTTGTATTTTTGTCTTTTGCTATGTTGTTTGGGAGGTTTTGATACACGTTAATTATGCATGTAATTATGTCAATTTATGATAGTATTTTATGAGAAGTGTGTGCATATTTGGTTAAGAATTGGATAAAGTACTATAAATTAGACCATTTAACGTGTTTGACTTGTTTTAAGGATTTTTTTAGCATTTTCAGGAATAAAAATTGTGATTTATGACTAAGAGATGAAAGAACAAGTCGAAGGGACATCTAAACCGGACCAAATTAACCAAAATCGGTCCGAACCGGCCTAGATCGGTCTGAACCGGCTAAGAAGGCAAACTAGAGCAGAAATGACACGGCCGTGTCATATATACAACACGGCCGCGTCAAAAGTGACTTGCAAAGTGTAAAACGGCACTGTGCTCCAACACGGCCGTGTCACTTAGCCAACGCGGCCGTGTCAGTTTGGCTGTCGTTTAGAAGATTTGAGCATAAAGAGACACGACCGTGTCACTTTACCAACACGGCCGCGTCAAAAGTCCGATTTTGAAGAAAAAGCCCATCCCAAGTAGGAATTAATTCCTAACTCCCCCAGGACTCTTCCGAAGTCTATAAAAAGGAAAGGAGAGCTCGTTTTTTAGGATCATCAGAGATATCATCATTCTACTTAGAAGAAGATTCGGCGGACGAAGAAAGACGAAGATTGACAAGACGATTCTTCCGGGTTTAGTACTTCTTTCAAGTTTTATTCTTTAGGATGTTTTGCATAAAATATTTTATTGGATTTATTCTAGGCATGAGTAGCTAAGCTATCGTGTCCTAGGGTTTAGAGAGTAGGGATTTTTACAACAATGTTTTGAATTATGTTTTGATTTATAGAGTCCATTTTATGTGTTTATCTTTATGTTTGTTTTTCCAACTGAATTTAGTTTGATCACCTAGACTTAGTTATCTCGTTTAACAAATCCGCTTCGAGAGGAGGGAATTGTAATTAGACGTACGACATAGAGCACTGTTGTCTATGACTGTGTAGGCATTGGTTTGTGAGCTTTTGGGAGCTATTAAGATTAATTGACTCGAGAGGGTAATTATCTTAACTAATCTACGATCTAGTTGCTTCGAGAGAAGGGTTAGGTTATTGGGCGCCGCTTAATAAACACTAGAATCTGGTTTAAAGGTCTATAAGTTTAACATATTCATCATTGAAGTAAGTCTTGAAATCAAACCCCTAGGATGCATTCTTGTTAATCGGAATTTCTTCTTGTTTGATAAGTCATATTTTAAGTAATTAATTGGTTAAGTGCATTAATTAGTTACAAACAACCTTGAAACTTAGTATCTATGTAGGAAAATCCTAAAGTATTAAGGTATCAAACTACCTAAAATCTATTCCTTGTGGGATCGACCTTGACCGCCGCTATTACACCTACAACCGTACACTTGCGGTACATTAGGTTAGAAAACCAACGTGTCACTTTCAAGTATGCATCACACACACCCTCCTTTCTATATGCTACATCTGAAAATCCTCTTACTAGACTCTTGCATGCCTGCTTGTTGATAGTCTTGAAGTTCAGATGGCTCATTCGCTTGTGCTACAGCCAACTGAGTTCAGGAATGCTTTTAGCTATGAAGTAAAATAGTTTGCCTCTAGTAGAATCCCAGTCTTGGACTTGTCGTCTCTAATCAAGCATTTCCCTTGAGTGAACCCCACAGCATGTCCCTCTACACAAAACTAACTTTTGGTTAGAAGATTGTATTAAAAGCCTTCAACGAAGTAGACATCAGCTATGTTGACTCTGCCTTTAGAGAATGTCCAACACCTTTGGTGATGCCTTTGACATTGTCTCTAGAGACTACCTTAGGTCCTTTGCAGTCCTTGAAAGCTCTGAGGGATTTCTTGTTGCCTGTCATTGTCTGATACACCCATTGTTGACGTACCATATGTCACTATATCTAGCAGGCAACTTGACTTGCAACGTAATCAAGTGGACTTAGGTACCCATCGTTGAATGGGTCCTTGCGTATTAGTCTCTTGACACCCATTCATTTCTTATAGTTGGATCACTGCTATATGTCTTATTGGAACTCTGAACAACAAACTATTTTTCTTGGCCAGCTTGCTTGTTGTACACTTTAGTAGAAGGTTTCCATTTTACTAGTGTACTGAGAGCAGGTTGTTTCCTTGGTCAGTGTGAACTTGATAGTTTCTCTTGCCCTTGTATGGAAACTTGCGAGCGACGAGCATAGTCTTCTGCTGCACATTCTTAGGTTGTTGTAGGCAGTTACTGCACACAGTAGCCAGAGCTTGCCATGTGTTGTTGCTTCCTACAACACTGTTGCCTAGTTTGCTTACAACAATTGATTTTCCCGTGTCAGGTTTACTCCTGACCCCAGACTAGATGCATCTCAAGGGATATTCTCCATCCTTCTTGGTTTTTTTGTTTGTTGTTTAGGGAGCACTTGTGTTTCAAACGTACTAACTGTTGGAACATCAGTAGAAGTCCTAGTTGCTTAAGAGTTAGGAACCGCGTTAGAAAAACCTATCCCTGTCATGTCAGATAGAATCCTCTGACCATTCAGTATCTCATCTAGATTCCTAGATGATCTACTAAAAGATATGGTGGTTGATATTAGTTCCTTTTTCCTTCTTCTTCTAAAGGATAAGTGACATCTTCAACTTACTAACTTCCTCTCGAAGAAATGCACAATCAATTAGTACTATAAGTTTTTCAACTTCAGTAGTAAGCACTGCATTTTCTCCAAGAAGCTGCATTTTCTTAGCCTTTTTCTCTTCATACGACTGGGTGACTAAGTTAAAGTCAGCAATAATCTGTCTAAATAAAATGAGTAAGCTTTCAGAGTCAGTTCTCTCTAATCGTAAAGAGGCACTGAAAGAATCTACCTCTACATGATTGTCATTCTGTTTTGCCATGAGGCAAATGAGTATTTCACTATAAGAATATGAAGAGTCACTATCGAAGTCTGATTCTTCACATATTGTAGATTGCCTTGATGCAAGTGGAATAGCCTTGATTTCTTCTATTCTACTCAAGAGAGCATTTAGCTGAGTTTTCTCTAGCATCCTTATGTCCCTTCTTTGATTCTAAACTTCCTCAGGATACTTGCACACTTTAGGGCATGGACATTTCCTAGCAAAGTGTCTATTTTCCAGCAGTTAAAGTAAAAGTCTCCAGCTTTCTTTTTTGTTTTCTGCAGGCCTGAAATATTGAGGCTTTGGAGGGTTGCCTCTGGGATGCTTCTTCAAGAGTAGGGTCTTATCTTCTAGCACGAACTCCTCCTCAGCAGGAACTTGAAGTTGCTACTGGAGCACAATGGTGGTTACTGGAACCATTTGGAGTTGTTGTTAGAAGTTGCTTGCTTCTAGGGCTTTGGTTACAACACCATTCCCTTCTTATTCCCTCCTTCGACAAATATCATATTCAAGGGATTTAAGGTTAGAGAAGAGTTCATGGATGCTCTTCATACCTAGCTTATTTAAACTTCTCATCATAATGATTTTTACATCCCAGTCACATGTGAGAGCTCGTAGCAGCATGGTGTTTATCTCCTACTCGGAGTAGTATTTCTAAACAGACACTAGCTCATTGAGGATTGTTGTGTATCTAAAATTTATTTTGTTTAGAGAGTCTCCAGGTTTTTCCTTGAAGAGCTCAAAGTTTTGGGTTGTTGTAACTACTCTATTCTCACGTAGTAGAGTTGAGCCAACACATATTTCCCTCAACAAGTCTCGAATATCCTTAATTATCTTACATACCTTGACGTTACTAAAGTTGCCTTTGTCCAGTATGGCAATTGGCAAAGAGAGCATTATTGGAGTTGTCCAAATTTGAACTTTTTCTATTGTCAGCAATCCATTCATAACGTGTTTTTCACCATGGGAGGAGGTGCTGGTTCACCTTCCACACGAGCAATCCTTATAGCCCAGTCCTTATAATCCTCAAAAGAAAATATAGGAACCTTAGTTAAAGAAGTTTCCAATGTTGTAGCTTTTTGGAAGAATTTTACATTTTGCAAAAATGCTTTTGGATTAAAAAACGGTTGGATTTGGTTAAGCTACCAAAGGCGATTGACGTGTGAAACCAACCTCTCTGAATAAACCTATAAGTATATCAAATGTTCTTTTTAAATACTTAAAGTAAATAGTTACTGCTTGTTGTAGGAAACTAGTTCTTACCACAAAGTTAGAGCAGTAAGTAACCTTGGAGCAGTAAGCTTACAACAAACTATTCTTAGGGTATTTACAACAGGAAATGCTCAGGTAGAGTTTCGTGCAACGGAATATACAAATATGTCTTCCAAAAGTTATGTAGTATGCCACAACAGTTATAAAACAATAAGAAAATGCTCAATAAATTATAGAGGTTTGAAGTTAGGGGTAATCCTTCTACATCCACTTTCCCCTCATACAAGGAAAACTCACTAAGTTGTTCACACAGTACAATCTTAACTACGTCGATGTCCAAGTCCAACTTGGCACCTTACAGTAGTTTTCGTCTATCCTAAAAAAGCTACCCTTCTGCTACACATGTTCCTCAGAACAATCCTAGTCTACTTTGAATCATTGATACAAATGAAGACTCTCCTTTAAAACCACATGTTAGAGAAGGTTTAGTGAAAGGTTTTCTTCAACTTCTAGAAGTTGTCTCTAAAATTGAATATCAGTTGAGATGTGGGCTAGATTTCTTGGTAAGAAGGATTAGGACCGAAACAAAACTTTTTGAGAGCTAGTTGGATTTGACTTTGAGAAGTTGCTGTAAAATGTTGTGTGCTGTCATTTGCTCTCTGTTGCTAAATACACGCACACAATTAAAATGATCTAGAGTGATGAGTGATTGGAGGCTTTGAATTTGGAAGCTCGAAGGTGAGAATACTCAGTATTTCAGTATCAGTTTCAGTAGTCTTTACTCATCCTCCATCTCTTTCTATTTATAGTATTTGAGATTCCTTCTTGTTGAAGAGTGAGAAGTTTTTCGTTGACAATTAATGTTATCCATACGACTTTCTGGTCATTGTTGTCCTTTAGCAGAAAGTAGGTCAGAGTTGGTGCGACTTGATGTCAGTGATGCAGAGTTTTTTTTTTTTTTTGGTCAAATACGTCTTTACACAATTGAGTAGTCGGTACAAAAATTGCATCCTATCTCCACTGACTATATTTTTAATCTACTAACCACTGGCTTTGACTTGACTTATTCACTGTTGACATGGTTGCTGCATGCTTACTGCAAGATCCTGAGTTAGCGAATTATTGTATATTCCTTATAACATGCATTGATATATGCTACAAATGCATAAACTCCTTGTTGCGTAATCTTTACAACCTCCATTCCTTACTTCTTACTGCGGGCTCGTTATTGTATGTGTTCTTGATGATTTTGATTTATGTTTGTTGTGACTTCTGTCTAAGTAGAACTAACCATATATATTACAAAGATAACAGAGTATGTGAGAGTACTACAATATAATTTTATCATCATTTAAATTATATATAATTTTTCTAACAAAGACATCCAACGATTTACGTAGAGAAGTTTACGAGGAACGGAGGCTGACAAAAAATAATTAAGATTAAATTTGAAGTTTTGATTATTAAAAGAAGAAGTGTAAAAGGAATAATTGTAACGATTCAAGAGCAAAGACCTCCACGTGTATATATGAAGAGTAAGATTTGGCGCGCTAAGGTGATCCTGACCAGGTTCAAATCTTGTCATTTTCGCAATACCCTCCGAGCCTTAGGTTCCGCTCCCTTTTTGTCTTAACTAGCATTATTCACGTTCTACTCACTCTCTCTCATTGTCGGCTGGTCCGCACTAAGTACTATTTTCCTCAGTTTCCAGCCCTCGATCATCACCCACAATAAAACCCATCGACGGCTCTCCACTTCTTCTTTAATTTATATCCAATTAAATTAATTGACTTGGATATTTTGTTTTATTTTATTTTTTGTCTTGTCATTCTCCCTCTCCCTTCTCTCTCTCTAACTAAAGCTATGCATGTATTGATTGTCTCTCTCTCTCTCTCTATATTATGATGAGCGTAATTTCGTAGCCGATTCAGAAACCATTGATTCACAGGTTTTGCGTTCCGCAATTTCTCCTCTCTCTAGTGTAAATGTGCATGCATATGTCGGTTCATGTGAGGTGGCCGCAACTGTATTTATTGAACCCTTTTGAAAATTCAAAGCAACAAATGTGTGGCTGCGATCATTTGCCTTGAGGTTGAGTTAGATTGCTGTTATTTTATATTAATTTCTTAAGTTCGATTTTTTTTAAAATTTTGAATAGTGGAGTAAAAGATATAGTCAACTAGTAATAAGCTAAAATGGGATCATTAATTATCTTATTTTAAAGGTATTAAATACAGCACGCAATCTGTTCACATGCAGCGAGCAATTTGATTTTGTGTGTGTAGGGCTGGGGGTTAGCTTTCATTGATTGCAAGGTGGAAAACAATAAAGATCAGCCATTAAGTAAATTCCTTTTTTTATTATTCAGGCCAATTCATTGCATCTCCGGAGCAATTAAGCGGCGTCGTTTTAGTGATGTCAGCATCGCAGAGGGAAGTGGATCCGTTGCTGAAGGATCTGAATGAGAAGAAGCAGAGCTTCCGGCGGAGCGTTGTCTCGCTGGCGGCCGAGCTCAAGGAGTTGCGCACCCGCCTCGCTTCTCAGGAGCAGTTCGTTGCCAAGGAATCCCTAACTAGACAGGCATGCAAACAATTTCTGCTCACTTGATTGCGTGGAATCTATGTGTTTTTTCGAAATCAATTGCATTTGAGATGATTGTTATCTTTTTGTTTTGGAAAGTGGTGTTCTATGGATGTGGCCCCCATCTTTTTTTTTTTTTATTTCTTTTTTTTGGGGATTGGATCTTTTCTGTTTGAGTTAATTTGTATTAATTTGTTTCTTTAATGGATTTCAATTTATATAGGAAGCAGAAAATAAATTGAAGAACATGGAAAAGGAGATCAGTAGATTGGAGAAGAGTCTGGAGGAGAGAACTGTGCAGTTGCAGGCTTCAAACTCTGCCGCTGAGATGGTACTGTATTTTTTTTTTTTTAATTCTAGACGCTTCAGTTGTATCTATCATCTACGGAGTGGAGAATCTATTTTTTGAATTGGGGGGCGATCTGATGAGCTTTGATCTAATACATGAATAATAAAATGGTATTTAGGTGTTTTAAATAGATGCATTCCATTTCCAAACACAACTGGTCCTTATCCACTTTTTGTGTGCATTTTTTGGCCTTTTCTTGTTTGTTGTTCATGGAAAGAGGGGATTCTATTCAAATATGTTGAAACAACGTAGAATAGTATTATGATTTGAATGGTTCTAGGAACTTGTCTCATTATTTGTAGCATATAGTTGGCGGAATAGTGGAATCTCCAACATTTATTAATCTGAGATGTTTGTTACTTTATGTTAATGGTTTCCAATTTCCTTTGGTTGCTCATACTTATTACCCGATTGTTTCCTTTCCGAACATTATCATATCCTTTTCACTTTCCTTTTTTCTTTTTCTGGTAACTATTTGTTACAAGGTTTCCTTGTAACTTTTAATAGTGATACGTCAACCACTCTAGATTGATGGCAAAAATAGGTGTGTTATTTTAGATATCGTTCTTGAAAAGCTATTGTTGCTCTCCGAGTGTTTCGATTTTTGAAGATTCAATAGAATTCAGAAGAATCAGAACCCTTATACTGGTTTATCTTCTTGCGATGCTCTACATTTTCTAATTGTAGCTAATTTGCCACTTTTTGTTACAGTCATATTTTTACCTAGTGTACATTTGCTAGTATCATTAGGCTTCTGCATCATTGTATTGAAGAACATACTGTTTCTGCTCTAGCAAGCTCTTGCTCTACATGACGATGTTGTGGATTTTCGTTATTTTTACAAGAATAAAATTATCTTTTCTTCTTCGTGGCATGAATGTGATAACAGCCATAATTCTATTATCACGTAGAAATGATTCTTTTTTCTTTGTTAAAAAAAAATCTAATGCAGTATGTCAAAGAATTGGATGATCTAAGACTGCAGTTATCAGTGACCAGAGCAACTGCAGAAGCAAGTGCACATTCTGCCGAATCTGCCCAGTTGCAGTGTTCGGCACTGGTGAAGGAATTAGAAGAGAAAAACTGCTCTTTGAAAGACCACGAGACTCGTGTCAATAAACTCGGAGAACAACTAGATCTCCTGCAGAAGGATCTTCAAGCTAGAGAAGTTTGTCAAATGCAACTAAAAGATGAAGTCTCAAGATTCGAGCATGAGATTTTGCAAACATTAACCAAGGCTGGAGCAAATAAAGACTGTGAGCTCCTGAAAATTTTAGATGAGGTGTCTCCGAGGAATTTTGAAAAGATTAATAAGCTTTTATTGATAAAAGATCAGGAAATTGCTAAGTTGAAGGATGAAATCCGGGTCATGTCCACTCACTGGAAGCTTAAAACTAAAGAGCTTGAATCCCAGGTTCCATTCACTTTGTTTACCTTCATCCGATTAAAGTTTACCTCAACTAACTAATGAGTCCTAGCTTGCTTATTGCTATTGCACAGTTAGAGAAGCATCGTAGGGTGGATCAGGAGTTGAAAAAGAAAGTTCTGAAGTTGGAGTTCTGTCTTCAAGAAGCACGAGCTCAAACTCGCAAGCTCCAAAGAGTAAGGCTGCTTCATGTTTCATATATTGATCTTTGATTAAAAAAAAAAATTGTTAATTAACTTGCATGAGTTCGATTTCTACAGATGGGAGATAGAAGAGACAAAGCTTTGAAGGAACTTAGAGATCAGTTGGCAGGCAAACAACAAGCGGTGCCCAATAGTGAGAAGCCGAATTTCTGGGAGACCTCAGGTTTCAAGATTGTAGTATCGATGTCGATGTTGATGCTGGTTATGTTCTCGAAGCGATAATACTGTAGATTATGTAAATGAATGTGAGGATTAGTGTAGATGGACGAGTAGGGTAGTGAGGGAAGGTCCTTGTATTATTTGTTGTAGAAACGTGTAGTTGTCTTGTAGGGTCTCTTATCATTTTTATCAAACAGCCGAGCACCCTCAATTATGATAATATAATGAAATTATTGATGTAGTAGTTCCAATCATGACCGTTTGATTGAGAGGGAGAGGTGAGGATCAAAAACTCGAAATGGTGGTAACACATGATTTTACATCCAAAATTGATGTTTCCACGTCATGGTCCACAAATTCCCCTACCCCTTCACCAATATAAAGGAAAAATAATTGCAACATCCAACAGAGTCTGCTTTCAACCAAAAAGAAAAACGAAAGGAAATTGGAAACCTCCCTATCTAACATATGCGAACTGCGGATGTGTAAATATATTATCCCTAAATTTTAGATAATGTAATTAACTATTTGTTGTTAGGTTTTGACACATTTGTTGGTGGACAGGATAATATAACATCTGCCCTTCTGCCCACGGTTGGGAGTAAGACTAAAAAGAGAGAAAAAGAGGTGGGAGACAGAGGCAAGTAGAAGGGCATGAATGAATAGTCATAGAGATGAAATTGAAATGGTAAACAACCTTACTAATCATTTCTACACAACTGTTTTTCTCTAATAGTACTACTATTAATAAGATGTAGTAGAAAGAAGCCCCTAGGCTCTACGTGCCCTCTTATACATACATATATATATGAACCTGAAGAACAAGTAGGAAGCAATGGATATGTCTGCATCAAATGCTGGACAAATTTGATACTTGAGGAGATGTGATTGTACACTGGAAAGTCTTACTGCTTACAACTCTAACCTCCCAAAACTGTGAGCAATGAGATTCTGATCCTTTACTTTTCTCTACATAACCATTCCTCCTATGATAATGGATGCCACCACAAGAATCGAGCCAATAAAGGGCTGCAGGCTGCTCGACTGGGAAACCGAAGAAGTCATGTTGACAGCGGGAGGACTGTCACCAAACCCTGTGGTGACGCCTCCTAAACCAGGGTTGCTTCCATTCAATATGGTTGGAGGTACACCTGAACTGCTAATAAGTCAAGGGAGTGAAAACAATGCTTTTAGATTGATAACTAATAATACTTAAAAGAGAAAAGAAAAAGTTCATGGAACTGGTCTATACCCAGGTGGTGCTGCACCAGATGAGGATGCCGTGGTTGGCGTCGAAACCGGAGTCATTGGAGTCGGAGTAGCTGGAGTCTGATTCACTGGAGTTGGAGTAGCTGGAGTCTGAGTAGTTGGAGAAGTAGTAACAGGAGATGCCGTTGTTGGTAATGATGAAGAAGACGATGTTGGGAATATGCAAGAACCGGAACCTACATGTGGTAAGATTCAATTAGAAATCAGTTACAATGTGTTACTAGCAATGTTGTAAAAGTAGGCAGTAGCAGCGCTGTAAAAGAACAAAACATTCGGTGCACAACTTGTGAATAAGCTTACTTATTCCGTTAAACAAACAAATTTTGAGCCCGCTGAATAAACTAATTGATTGACTCGTTTATCAATGCATCGCAAACAAGTTATAGTGATAATAATAAAAACAATATTCATGTTACATCTTCTTCTAGTAGACATTTGGTTAATTTATGAAGAGAGTTGTTAGTAGTTGACGAGCAATTAATGTTAACAAACATGGTTGCGAATAAAAGCAAACACCAAACACCTCGGGTGTGTTTGAGGTTGATGAAGAATAAAAGAAGCAAAACAAAAACCTAGTAGCTTGTTTGGGAGGCAGTATAAGGCTTATTAGGCCTGACAAGTAGAGGAGATCTGGTCAGAAGTAAAAGTTACTTGGATTGGTAGTGGTGAGCATAGCAGATCCGGCGAAGTCACAGCTGGCGGGCGCAGGATTCCGCTGATAGTAAGTGTTGAAGGCGAATGAAGCATGATTCTGGAGGGTGTTGGGATTGTAGCAGCCGGCACCCTGCTGGATCCCTGAGCAATCTGCTTTCCCAATCCCACAGGCGTAATCAAGTGCTGCTTGGAGACTTTTCTCCGCTACTCCGCTCTTGGCAACGCACCACTTCTGCCCTGCATTGGCGGCGACAGGCGGAGTTGTCACTGGTTGTGCCCCCGGGGTGTTGGTGGAGGGCGGCGTTGGGGTTGCTGAGGGAATCGTCACTATTGTGGGTGGGGATGTTGCTACTGGATTAGTCGTCGGGAAATTAACAAAATCATGCTGAATTGACTTCAAATCTTTGCCTGTTCAAATTAATAATATTCAGTACTCTCACTGTTGGGTTATCAGGGAAATTGCATTGAGAAATGGAGGTAGAAACAAACCTGTGGAGCAGAGAATGAGAATTGAAGTGAAGAGAGAGACGAAGAGAAACTTGGGAGGAGAAGAATCCATTTCAGTGAGCTTGGCCTGCTCTTGTGTTTGGGATTTCTATCTATCTCAACGGGAAAAAGATGGGTAATTGGAGAGAGAGAAAAGCTACAAGATAAAAGTAGGATGATAAAGTAAAAGGAGGAGGAATATGTCACTATTATAAAAAGAAAAAGTGATTCCTTTGCCATGAAGTTTGAACATACTTCTTATTTATCAGCCGAGAGAGAGAGGAGGAGATCAATGTCTCACACAAAATAGTGAATCAAGAGGAAGATGGAGGAATAAGTAGCAACCTGTGGCCTGTGGGTGCAATGGGAATGGCAGGGCCAAAAATCGTGGGATTTGGAGAGTGGCTTATACACTTTGGCTCTGTTTGTTTATGGCTGTGAGTGGCTGGAGTACTGTAGGCTGTGGAGAATAAAGTGGAATATGAGGTTGGGGTAAATAAGTGAGTGTTTGTTTAGGTTGGTTGGAGATTGGGTTGTGGAGTGATTATAATATAAAAGGTGGTAAAGGTGATTTGATATGTGTAAGAGGTAGTTAGTGAATGATTGGTTATTGATTAAAGTTGTATTGAGAATTGGATTTGATTGATAATGTGTGTAAGAGGTAGTTAGTGAATGATTGGTAATTGATTAAAGTTGTATTGAGAATTGGGTTTGATTGATGATGTGTGTAAGAGGTAGTTAGTGGATTGATGTTTGATGTTTTGTTGTTTGGTGTTTAAAATAATTTATTGGGGGGGTTTTAGGGTTGGACACAATATATTGTGCACAACCTATAGCCAAACACATATAAACTGTGCTAAATCCTGAACGGCTGTGTCAATCCATAAACAAACAGTCCCTTTATATTGGTCCCACGTGTTTATATTTTATTTTCAATAAAATGTGTCACTCTTTATTCAAAATACATAATTCAAAGAGCTGTAAATGCGCAGAGCTAAAGTAATGACTGTGCATGTCCCAACATAATGTGTCTTGTAGGATTTAGGTGGAAATATTTTCTCAAGTAATCATCTTTAATTAATTTTCCTTTGACTATAACACAACATTTGGGGATACTTGCTTTGAGATGTTGTGACATTTGTCATATTCGTTGTGACACATTCACAAATGGTACATTCATTTAAATAGTAAAAATGTTTTTTAGTTTAAGGGTAGAGTAGGGGTATGATTTGTATAGGAAATTGTAAAAGTTGTATTGAGATTTGTAAAATGTGTATTGTAAATTATAAAATGTGATGTAAATACTAGGTAGGGATGTTGAGGGATGTGCAAAACCTCAATTTTATGGTGTAAAGTGAAATACATCGCCGACGGACCATGCCCAATTCGAATAGCCCCCATTCCAATTACCCCCTTAGGGCTCGACTCCTTTAGGTGATTAGGGGTGATCGGACAAATTTATCACCCCTAATCACTGTCTACTTTGGGGGTTTGGTTGCCCGGTTTATCCCCGAGATATACCCGAGCCCGAGTAAAAACTTGCAAATGAAGGACAAATTTCAGGATTCATATTCCTCCTAAAGAGGAGGGATACAACACATTCTTGTTACTATAGCAAAACTAACCCCCCCCCCCCCTCCCAAATACCATTTTCAAACCTAAATCAGATTTGAACCTAAATTAGAATTATCTCCTTCAGCAGCTACGACCCAAAACCTAGACCCAACGGCTTGCCCAGTACTGACGGATTACGTGCGCCTCTGTCCGATTGTGGTGCCGTCTAGAAGAACACCATTCAATTGTGGAATCATCCCGTAGAAACGTACATTTTCTCGTTCCGATTTCTTGGCCAAGAAAAATGTGAAATTAATCATCTATACATGTTCTGTGATAGTTCATCACATTAAGAATGTTAATTGTAACAATTAATTCCATCAAATACTTCATATCTTAACTTGTTAAGATACAACAAACGAATATAGTTCTGAAGACTGAGAGGATGACTGGCCAGGCGAATGTTGGCATATCAGCGTCGGAGTATGGCGGCATCTGTCGGTGGCCATTGGAGCTGTAGTAAAGAATCCGTTTGTTTTGAGAAAAAATGGAAATGGGGCAACTGTAATTTTGAGGAGTTAGTTGGATTAAGATTTAAAGCAAGGGGTTTTATTGGCATTTCAATAACAAATGTGGGTGGGTGACAAAAACTATCCCTTCTCTTAACCCTGAAAGGAGACAAGAGATAATAAGTCTCTCTTGAATCCCAACCCCCATCTTGTCCTTGAATTAGTCATATCCCATCCTAAACCTAAACCGAAAGGAAACGAGGCCTCAGGGTTTTCGATCCATGTGCCTGTTTCTTTAAAAAGAAAGAGGAAAGAAGACTAGGTAAGTACGGATCATCATTTTTCATAATTCAAATTATTTTACAAGATCGAGCAACGCAATGCAAAATGAGATGTTGGATAAAGATGGGTATATTCCAATCCAAAATGTATGCTTATAATAGAATGAAGTAGGATAAGATGTGTATTATAGATCTTAAGCGAATAGATTGGTGAATGGTACGCAACAACTATCGCAGTCCATAATTTTTTTTAACGCATCCCACTTCTCAATGCAGTCCAATCTTATTTTAGTACAAATTTTTTGATACGGTCCACTAAATAACAATTGTATCATTTCTTTATTAAATTAAATAATTTGAATTAAAACATTATAAGTAAAACAATAAAACATTAAAAACAATACATATTGTGTTGTCTTCTGCAAACTCATCCTTGCCATCTTCTTCAATCCAATTGATTTTGTAATGTTTCAATTTTTAGTGAACTTATGACAGAAATTCCTACCCCCTTTGTAAGTATAATAATTTCTTTAAAAAAACAAAGTCCAATTTAGAACTTAATTAACAGGTATAATAGTATCGTAGATTACATAACACCTAATTTAGTAATCCCGTGACATAATTATTAAATCAACCTATCTCATGTTCTATCTAAAAAAAAATTCAACATATCTAATATTGGAAAAATCTGCACCTACATCTTTCTTGTTGGCGTCTTCTTCAACGGGAGGCTTCACAACGTCATCCAGGCTACTATCATCCATCGCTGATCAGGTCTTCACAAGCCATGGCTTGAGTGCAAGCTCAATCGCAAGCCAGCCGCAGGCCAAGGAGCCGAATAAAATTACAGCCGATTTTGCCGACCTTGTATACGCCATGCAATATTTATGTCCTCCATTGATGAAGGCAAAAACTTGCGTGCACTAGGTGCACAATAAGCCCTATTGTGCACCTAGGGGGTTTTAGTGATTTTATGAATTTTTAGAGGTTTTATGGGTTTTAGGATTTTTTAGGATTAAAGGTTTTAGGATTTTTTTAAAGGAAACGCTCGAGACGGGTGGGGGATTAAGGTTCGGTCCCCAACCAGTCAATAATCAAAACAAGAACCAAAAGAAGTACAAACATACATACATACATACAAGGATGTAGGCTAAAAGTGCCCATAATCCCAAATCAGAGGGGTTGGCCAAAAGTGCTCAAAACCTATGGTGGGAGGGGGAATAAGAAGCTTTCCTCCCTTTTCCGACTAACTGGCTGATCACGGTGATCGAAAGTAGAGAAAAGAAAGTAGAAGGCTCAAACGACATATGAAGCCACAACATAAAAAGGGGGTACAACGGGGGATCCTGAATAAATACATATGAAAAAACATAAGTGAAGAAACATAAAGAAACAACCAGCTAGAGGCTAATGTGAACAAGAGCTAGGAGGTGGGTCGAAGCGGTCGTCGTAGTGTAGGTGATGAGGGGTTGGGTGTGGTGCCCAAGCTCAGAGAGGTGGTCAGCTGGTCGATTACCCTCTCGGTAGATGTGGGTAATCCGAATAGTCTTGTTTTTGTGTAAGAGAGTGGGAGACTTGCCAAAATTTAGGGAGACTAATGTGGCTAATTCGGAAAGTCTTGTTTCTCAGCAAGCCCCGACCCTGTGTAAGAGAGTGGGAGACTTGCCAGGATTTAAGGTTTGTAGTTGGTTTTAGGGTTTTTAGGGGTTTTAGTGTTTTTTAGGATTTAGGGTTTTAGAGTTTTTTGGGATTTTTAGGGAGGGTATACAATAAGCCCTATTATGCATCTTATGCACCCAAGTCCCACTCATTGATGAAATATAAGTAGATTAGAGTTTATGAAGATTTAGAAAAAAAATGACACCACCTGATTAAGATGATATAAAAGAAAGAAAATGATATATTTTTAATTTATATATATATATTTATAGTTTTAATTGATTATGTTATTTTTTCACTAAGAACGTTGTAGTCTTTTCCTAATACTAATTCAATTTATTAAATTAGTGGGTTTCACTAAGAAATTTTGTGGGATGCTAATAGCCACCACCTAATATATATTATTATTGTTAGATTTTATATAATACATGAATTTACAAGAACTAAGATAGAGACCATCAAACACTTTGTATATATAAAACTCTTAAGAGAGAAGGGCGTTTTAGGTCCCTTTAAATAGAGTCGACTACAAACCACAAATGTGGAGTTTTCTGATGTGGGACAACTAAAAAATAAATATACTGACAAACATACAAGAGCTAATATAAACAAATACTAACATCCCCCTCAAACTCACGATAGTGATGTTAGAAGTATTGAGAGTTTGCCAAGAAATAACCAGTAACGCTGGAGGGTGTGCGATTTTGTGAAGAAGTCTGCAAGCTGCATCGAAGATGAGACAAAAGGCAAGGAAAAAGTGTCTTGCTCGAGATGGTACCGAGTAATGTGACAATCGATCTTGATGTGCTTGTTACATTCATGAAAAACAGTGTTGTGCGTAATGTGAATGAGACTCTTATTATCACAGTGCATTAGTGTTGGATCACTAAGAGAGACACCCATATCTGTCAATAACCATCATAACCATACAATCTCACAAGTAGTAGAAGCCATAATACGATACTCTGCCTCGATGGAAGAGCGAGAGCTAACATCTCGTTTCTTACTTTTTCATGAAATAGGTGAATCTCCAAAGAATACAGAATAACCAGTAGTGGATTTCTGATCAGTTTAGTCACTGACCCAATTTGCATTAGAAAAGGCACGAAGCTCCAAGGATGAAATACATGGAACAAGAGACCATGATACAATGTTCCCCTAAGGTAGCGAAGAATACCCATAACCTCATCCCAGTGAACAGATGTGGGAGCACAAATAAACTAACTGACAATGTGAAAGTATATGCAATATCAGGGTGAGCAATGGTGATGTAAACCAGACTACCCACAATAGAACAATACAAAGTGGGATCAGGAAGAGGTTCCCACTAGTAGGGGTGTAACGAACATTGACCTCAAGAGGAGAGTCAACTATATGTGCATCCGTGAGACGAGCCTACTTAAGAATATCCTTGGTGTACTTAGACTGGGAGAGAAGATATCCCTTCTCATATGATAAGCTACCTCAATACCAAAAAGATAGCGAAGATGACCTAAATCTTTTATCTCAAACTGACGAGATCAAGTATCTTTTAGACATGTAATACATCAACATCATCACCTGTAATAATCATATCACTCAACATATAACAAGAGTAGAATATGACCTGCAGGGGACTATCTAACAAATAATATCGAATCATTGGTACTCTAGGTAAAACCAAGCGATAATAAAATAGTGTAGAACTTATCAAACCAAGATCGTGGCACTTGTCTTAGACAATACAAGGTCTTCTTAAGCTTGCGCACTTCCTAGGATGATGAGAAACACCCGGTTGGCGGAACCAAGTAGACTTCATGCTTAAGATCCCCATTCAAGAATGCCTTTTTAACATCTATTTGTAAGATGTGCTAATGATGGACATAAGCAACTACAATAAAAACCAGGACAGTGGTCATCTTATCAATAGGTGCAAAGGCCTCCTCATAATCCATACCATATTCCTGAGCAAAGCCCTTACTGGCTAAATGAGCTTTATATCGCTCAACAGAACATTCAGACCTGGTTTTAGTAGAAAATAGACAACATATTATAGAAACAATAAGAAAATATACAACAGATTATAGTGGTTCGAAGCTGGGGGTACTCCTTCTATGTCCACTCTTCTCTCACACAAGAAAAATTCAATAACTTGTTCACACAGTAAATCTTGGCTATGCCGGTGTCGAAGTCAACTTAGCACCTTAAAATGGTATTTGCCTATCATCGAAACGGCTACGCCTCTACTATACACAATCCTCATAATAACCTAGTCTACTTTGTATCCCTAATTCCAGCGAAGACTCTCCGTTAAAAACCAATTGTTAGAGAATGTTTGATGAAATGTTTTTCTCCAACCTCTGGTAGCTGCCTCTGAACTTGAATATCAGTTGAGATGTAGGCTAGCTTCCTTGATGAAAAGGATTAGGGCCGAGACAAACCTTTCTGAGAGCTAGCTGGATTTGACTTGAGATGTTGTTACATCTTTGAATCTTCACTTGTGTAAAATGTTGTCGGCGTGCTGCTATCTTGCTCTCTGTAACTAAGCACACACACACACTTAAAGTGATCTTGAGTGATCAGGGAAGCTTTGAGTTTGAAAGCTCGAAGGAGTTAATGCTCAGTATTCAGTAGTAGTTTCAGTAGTCTTTGCTCATCCTCTATCTCCTTCTATATATAGCAATTGGGGTTCCTAAACCGCCCCATGGTAATACAACCCTAATTCCTGATAATATTAATGTATCTTTTTTTGAATATAGAGTCGGAAACTTGTAGTGTGGACTTAATCAAGCAAGTGTTCAATCCGCAAGACGTGCTTGGCCTAGTGATAAATTATTTTGGAAATTGACGGATAATGGAAAGTTTACTATTAAACGGCTTATCATTTAGCCATTGAGACATTTTCAGAACTTAGCCGGCATTTGCCAAACACGAGTAATCCCACAAAGGCATGGTTAATAATTTGGAATGTGTCAATGATCCCAAAAGTCCGCCATTTCTTATGGCGTGCATGTTCTAATGCCCTTCCCACATGATTAAATTTGACCGAAAGGAAGATCACAACCGATGCTTTCTGCAGTTTATTTAGTGAGGCAGATGAATCTATAAAGCATCTATTTTTTTTGCTGCCCAGGTTTCCATGAGGTTAGAGGACGAAGCTCGATTGTGTTCCCACGGACTGATGCTTCAGTGGGAGTCCAACTATGGGATCTTTTCGAGAAGCTCCCATGTGAAGGCATTCAATTTATGGCATGCCTGTTGTATCAAATGTGGCTGGCCCGTAACAACTTTATTTTTAAAATAAGTGAACTTGTCAACCATTCAAAAATGTTATTTTCAAATAGCTTTTCGTTCTTGCAAGCGTACGAGATCAAACAGAGGTAGTAATAAGTCGAACCACAAGGAGGACATCCATGTGAACTACCCGAGCCATAATTTCTTAAGTTTAGCGAATCGGAATTGAGAGTTAATTTTTACTAAAATAGAATCAAAATATAGAAATGGATAAATGATGAAAAATACTTCCCGAAAATTGGTTTCACTCAATTTTGAGGGGTCAATGTCCAAACACGATCATGTCAAGGTAAAAAAGGAGTAAATGGTCGAATTCCTACCTAAATAGCGTCCCAATAGGTAAAACAAATTTGGGATATGGTTTAGGTGCCATATCCCCCTAGAGTTGGTGAATAAATGGGGTTCTACAAAGAATACCTAAATGGATAGCAAACAAAGTCAACCCCGGGCTCCGAATTACCGATTACGTAAACTAAAATAATTTGATGTGGCTTCTTCTACATTATAGACTGATGTAGGGGTGAGATTTCTCTGCACCCACAACTAAGATACTGTTGTTAATCCCAAGCGAGACTTCCTACGCTTTATTCCCCCTTTTGATAGGTCTTCTCCTCCATAGGTCTCCGTCCTATAAATTGGGTATTTATTGATTCACGTTCTCTAATTAAATTCCACTTCCCTAATAATCTAAGGTACAAATTTTCAATCCTAAGCTCATTTAAGATCAAATCGAATTTTCTTGAAAGGGTGGCAAACTCTAGCCGAGGTTTTGATTATCCTTTCTCAAATGCGCAATCATACAAAACAGGGCTAAGTTATTGAAAGCTCAAGCCACCGAGTCAAGCCTATAATCAAGCCCTAATTTCATATGAAAACCATAATAAATCAATCAAATCCAAACCCTAGGTTACCAATTCCAAATTAAATTAACAATCAAAATAATATGCACATCAATCCGAAAGCTCTGACTACTCCCTTGCTTTGTGAAATAAGAAGAACTACTCAGGAAACATCAACGATAACCTAATAAGTATCATCATCAAGCAAAAAAATCAAATAAAATAAAATAGAGAGATGGGGATAAGAAGAGCTTATTGATGATAATAATCAGGAAATCTTCAATAAAACTTCAAGGTTGTCACCCCCTTGGAGTATTTCTTACAATCTCACCAAGAACCCTAGTTCCTCTCTTTAAAAGAAAAGAAACCCTGGTGAGAATCTGAAAATTCCCTTTCTAAAACTAATAGAAGAGTGAAATCTAGAGTAAAGTAAAAGTCAGAAATGTTTGGAATAAAAGGGGGAGAAGGTACTTATAGAGCCCCACTCCCCACACATACAAGGATACAAATATGCTTAAAAGTCCCTCAAAAGTAAGGGTAAAATAGTCAAAAGCAATTTAAAACACAAGGGATTCTAAGTTGTTGGTCGAACCCTCCTTTGTACACTCGACTCAAGCTTCACGTAAATTCTAGGAAAATTCAGCTCAGAATTGGCTCACGATCTAAACATGAAAGTTGTAGGTCTTCGTCTTGGCTACACGTGGCCACTTGAATTGCTTGAATCAGAGCTCAGACGAAGAAGTTACAGCCAAAAAATGAACAGGTGCACAAAACAAGCAGACCGGCCCGCGAACCACCGGAACCGCTGCCGAGCCGGTAGTATGGCCAACTGACTTCTTGGGTCGCTTCTGGACCAACTTCCGGTGGCCTGCCGGTCCGGTAGGTGTTGCGGCTATTGGGTCCGGTTCAGCCCTGCTTCGCACCTCCGTCTTCCGTCGCCGTTTCAGAGCCTTTCTCTCGTTTTCTCGACCTGACCCCTTAACGGCTTTTGTTCGTGACTCGACAAACTTCGATTTGGCTCTTTTTGGGTCTAATTCGGATTTTTTTAGGTCTCGGTTTGCGGGTTGGAACACGAAGCATGTGCGATTGCCCTTGTCTTCTTTCCTTCTTCAATTTTGGGCTTTTCTGCCAATCTTCTCGACCCAATTTCTTCACGAAGTTTTCTCCTGACTTGATGATCTTCAGTTTGGGCCTGACCCCAATCCATTCTCGTTTGAGCCTCGGGATGTAACTCGGAGTATGAAAATGGACACGAACAATCTTTTAAATTCTTCCGAGTTTTCTAACCTTCAAAATACGACTTAAAAACACCCTAAAGCACATCAAATCATATTAAAAAGACAACCCGAAAATGTAATAAAACATGAAATCGCACATGAACATAGCAATTACACGTAATTCTCTACAAAATATGAACGTGAAAAGTGCAAGAAAATCGGTAATTATTACGTTCATCAATAAACCAATTGATCCTCTCTAGATCCTTCAAGCTACTCACTGCCACATGGACGAATTCGTTATTATCTTTCAAGCCATGGAGCATACTTCAACAAAATCTCCAGCCGAGCCTGTTAGCTGGTCCCCACCACCGTCGGTACTGTGCAAACTGAACTTCGATGTAGGCATTTTTTACGACAACACGGTGGGCCTGAGCTTCATCATTCATGACGAACATGGGGTTGTGATTATTTCAGGATCTTATCGGATGGGCGTTCGGAGTAAGGTCATTCTGTTGGAAGCTTTGGCTCGTTGTATGTGTCAATTACTGCTTCGGAATATGGCTCGTTGCCTAAACACTTTATCTATGATAATGGGATTTCCTAAAAAAAAGGATAAATTATTTTTCCAAATTCTCTTGAGTAACGCTTGTCTGCCATAAATGCATAAATTTAAGTCCATATAATGAGTCTACCCGACCCAATCGGACTTCAGATTTTGCTCAATCAAAATAAACTAAAAAATTTGCATCCATGACAAACATGTGAAGTAATAATTTTTTAAAAGAGATTTTAATAATTCATGCGTTATTTTGAATAAATTATATGTTCCTATGAAGTTTATATAAGTTTATAATATCAAGATTTTATATGTTTTCCTTATAACCCACAAATTGTATTCATCTTTATTTAACTGGATTGGTTCAAAAGTATTACTTAAATATTTTTTTCGGGTGAAGTATTACGCGTTCAAGAAAAAGTATTTGTTACTTTTATAATCAATAGTAATTTTTTTTTTTCTGAAAAATATAAATTAGTTGTGTTTTTGTTTAAAGTTGGGAGTGATGAGTTACTGTTGGCTGAGTGGGTATATGAGTGTGTTTATTTGGGGTTGAACCACCTCAATGGATTGGAGGAAACCCCAAACAAACACATGTAATATGTTTCCAGTGTAATGCAATTTTTTTTTATATAAAACTTGATAATTCTTATATTATCTCGTGTATCACATGGGTGCACATCTATTATATTTATATATCATAATTACATAAATAAATCATATGAGACTAGAGAAAAATAAACCGATACAAATTACATGAACTGCTCAATCAAAACGTAGCTAAAATATTTTGGAATTGACTTTGTTTTTTAGTTTTATCTTATTAAAGTGAATAATTTAAAATTACAAAGAGACCCCATCAAATTGTTAAAATTGATGGGTCCAAGGACCTCCCTAGACCTCGTCTCCCTCCATTTTTTGGCAACGAATTCAACCAATTGAACTGGACACACTTGACCCCAATAGGGATGGTAACATGACGAGTATGACACCACAATAAAAGACGTCTTTTTGTATAATATTCTTTTAGATCACAATTGTAGTCACTAATAATAAGTTAATTTGTAATCACTTGTTGTAACAAAACTCTCTAAAAATTATTTGATACTCATTTTAAGACTAGTTTTAGAGATAACTAGTTATTGCAAAAAATATTTGAGACGCATTTGAGACCACTTTTGTCGTTGCAAATATATTATTTATGTTCTAGTTATTGAGACAGTCAATTAGGGACGACATGTTGTCTCTAATAATAAAGTTGTGATAATATATTCATTATTTGAGACCAATTTTTGTTGTCTCAAAAGATAATTTTTCTTGTAGCGTGGGACGAGTTTTGCTAAACCTCTAATCACCTTCGTAAAATAAATTAAATTCCTAACCCGCTTCACCCACTGGAAGTCCAACAAAATTATATCAAGCATCTAATATTTGATAGATGATTCTTAAATTAAATATCAAATAATCGCAGCAGCCTAATTTGTATTTCATAAAACGAAGACACATGAACCAAATAACTCAAATAAGCCACATACATTAGTTATTAAACACAAAAATAAGCATATATAGGGCGTTCATTAACACATACCATATTACCATCTCATTAATCATATGAAATATATCCTGCAAAAGATTAAATACAAAAATAAAGCACAATCGCTGGTGGTGAGAGTACTATATATTTTAAAGCAGTTTGGTTTGTGATATTTTTTAACGTGTGATCTTTAATTGGGATAAAAAAGAAAGCCGATTAATTAGCATAAACCGGATTGTAGTGGTTGTATTAAGGGGATTACTTGTCCACAATCAGAAAATGATCGTGATTGGCGATCGATGAGGTAAAACTTGTAAAAAGTGGTCGATCAAATAAGTAAAAGTGCACAAAATTGACCTAATATAATGATCGTTGCGATCGATGTAGCACTGATAAAGATGTTCTTCAGCTTAATTATTTTCTCTCTTTTGTATAATTGTGTTTTTGCACTCGAGATTACAATAGGATTTACTATGAGCGCATGTGGGGTATTTATAGAGACTGAGGTGCTCTTGCATGATCAACGTGTGGCACCCAGGTGACAGGCTTGATTGACGCGTGTCCATCACCTGGCTTGGCTCGTGAGGATAATCATTCGACAGGGTACGGTCTTGGCTATGTTGTCGATCGAGGCTCTCGAGATCGTAATTTGTCTGCCTTAGTACGGGAATAGCGGTCCTAGGGTATGTGATCCTTCTTGAATGGGATCTACCTATTTATATGGATGGATCCTGTCCCTGCTATGTGTGGGGCGGTCTTGGATCGCGGGAACTGTAAGTCTTGGGCCCTAATCGGGGTTTTTTGGTGAAGCTTGGTTTTACATTCGAGGTTTTGGCGATCGTTATCCACAATATTTCTTTAGAAATTATTTTAGCTAGACATAAATATACATGGGCCGATTTTGTAAAGTCGTTAAAATTTGTTTAACCAATTTTTTAGCAAATTTAACCAAGTCGAATTTTATGCAGTTCAAGTTAAACATGTCGCATTATCTTCCTAAATTATAAGCGGGAGACAATTTTTTAGACAAAATGATTAAGAGATAAAAGCACATTAGAGGTTTGAACATGCTTCAGAAAAGTTAAAACACGAAATAATATATTTTGTTTCTGCAGAACTCAGAAGTTGTTCTCTATTAATATATTAAATATTTTTTATATAACATATGTAGAATTTACCTTTTATAAATATTTGTGCAATTATAAAGATACTTCTCAATTTTATTAAGTATCCATTATATATCTTGTGATAATAGTAATCCATTTTGATAATTTCATTTACAATTACTGATAAAAATCAAATGATCTTTTATATACTAAAATACGCGTTTGTATTGCATGTGATCTACATTTTTTAGTTATAATTTAATGTATAACATAAATTTGAATTAAGTAACACTAAATTTACAACATGTAAGAATTAAACAATTTTAAATCCTAAATTAAATTTATTTAAAAGTAAAAGATCATAGTGGTTTAGACACATATTCCAAAAGAAGATTATAAAATTTTTCTCTTGTTTGATCTTCAAGATAGAATTATTGTGTGAGGTATTTGATGCATTGAAATTACTAAAAAAATTAACATAGAACTACTAAATTATTTTATTATGATTTGATGTTTTTTCACTATTATATTTTACATTTTACACATAAATAATTTAAAATTATAAAAGATATGTATCTATTAATTTTCCTACAATTTAACCAACTCATCATTCAAAATAAATAGGCTTAAATTGAAAAATAATCACAATCTTTTATAAAATTTCAATCTTAACACTTACTTTTTAAAATTTACTAAAAAAATCACGAATTTAACGTAGTTTTGAAATTTGATTCGCGGTCGACCTCTTGACGAAAATTGTCCAACTTGTTGTAAAAAATTTACACGTTAGGTCTCGTCTTGGCATAAAGTTTTGAAGTCTTTTTACAAATAATAATATGGACAAGATGATGTAGTTTCATCTCTTCTCAACAAGAAGAACTGAGATAGATATTGCATTTTACAATGATCATAAGAAAGGTTTGGGGTCATTGGTTTTATGAGTGGTGATTATCTTTTTGTGCGGAATGTTGGACGTGATTCGAATTGCAGAATTATGGTGAGGTCATGTTATATTTGCTAAATTTTAAAAGTTGTGTTAAAATTGCAATTTTGTGAACAACGCAATATATGTTGCAATAAATTCAAATAAATATATGATTTAAGTGATATGCATGTGGGATATGTCTAATATATTTTATTACAGGACTTAGATAAATCGATAATATTATGAATTCAATATTATAATTAGTTTCTTTAGTAAAAGTAATAATATAATGCGGAAAAAAAACCTAACCAGATATTTTTGACATATCAAAATATAACGTGCGTATATTCTAAAAATGTATTAATCACATAGTTTTTATTTTTCCACAAAGAAAGAAGTCACATAGTGTTAATGAAGCATATCTCGAAGAACTCTAAATTGTTACCTCAACAAAATAAAACATCATATGTGACATTACTTATAATTAATTTTTATTATATCCAAAAATATATAGTTAATATTATTTATTGCTTATTATTCTTGGCAATTATTTACCTTAGTTTCATGATATAGAATTATCATTGAACGGCAGTGGTTATTTATAACATTTTTTTCTCAAATATTGAATTTACATTTATTATTTTAATGCTACTATAATTTTGAACATTTTGTTGAAAGTTAGATCTAATGGTAGAATATAATATTATATATAGACAAAACATAATATTCTGATAAATTAAGAAGTTAATGTCTAATTAAGAACATTATTACGGACAATACAGAAGTATAAATTGGTAAATCATGTTATTATATATTTCCGATTATAATGAATTTTTATGACTTATTCCTTCCTAAAATAAGAGTTTGATATCCATTATCTAACAAAGAGGTTGAACTTTAAAATACTAAAGTTCTGGTATACTTTTTTTTCTTTAATTTACTATAAATTTTGATTAAATGTTATTTTTAAAGTAGAGTCATTTATACATTATTAGTATTTTACATAAAGTGGCAAACCAAAAACAAACTATACAACACTATGGCTATCTTATCAATATTTTTGTTGTGGTTAGTAGAATGAGTGTACAGATATTATAATTGCAAAACTTAAACAAAAAATACATTTTACTTTCTCAAGACTGTAATGAGAAATGAAATTTTTAAGGGCTTTTAGCTTTGAATACTTGTATACATTGTTTTTTAATTATCTTTTGTTAATCTCGAAAAAAAAAATACTTTTTTTTTATTTACCATCAGAGCACCTAAATCTAATTATTTTTTGGCAAAAACTTGGGTGCATAAAATGCGCCATAGTGTTATTGTACACCTTGTGGGGCCCACTGGTTCAGCCCACATAAACCGGACGGTTCAGACTGGTTCAGACCGGTCTGAACCGGCCAATTTTACCTCCGTTTTTTTTTTTTTTTAACTTTTTTACGCCTGTTTTCAATTTTTTTACCGTCATATAAAAGGCGGTTGTCTCTCTCTCTCTAACTGCGTGTTATCTCTCTAATCTCTGGTGATTTTCGCGAGTTTTGCTGTCGATTTTTGTCTGTGGATTTTTTGTTTCGTCTGTAATCGTCCGGGTTTCGCTGCTGCTGGAGTTGGTAAGTTATGTTTTATGGTGTTTTTTTGAGTTTTTTTTCCTGGATTCTTCTTCTCTGTTCTTCATATTTTTTTTCGCGTTTTTGTAGTGAAGTTTGGCTGTGCTGTGGTTGTTTTATTTGTTTTTTACCTGTTAAGGCTTTTTGTTTTGCTGGATATTTCTAGGGTTTTGCATGTTTTAATATACGCAGTATATGTGATGTAGTATGTGTTGATAATGTGTTATTTTTAAACAGGTTGTGTTGATATGATTTAATATATGCAGTATGTTAATAACCGGTGCAGTATATGTTAATAACCGGCACAGTATATGTGAATAAACGGTACAGCATATGTAGTTGTTTGATGCAGTATATTTTTTTATACATCAATCTGTTTCACAGTTAGAGTATAATTTGGTATTTAAATCTTTAAATTTGTCTTTAATTGTCTGACATTATTGTTTTAATGTTATAGGTTCATTTTCTTATAGTGAAATGGATAAAAAATCTAGTGAATCAGTAAGTAAGTCAAGTCGTGTCAAGCAACAGATTTCTAAACCTCCTAGAATGAAGAAGAGAGTTCTGAGATCTTCCAAAAATAAGAAAATAGACGAATCTGCACCAAAAGTTGTAGAGAAGAAGAAGAAGAAGAAAAGTACGGATAAACTGGTTGAAAAATCTGAGAAAGTTTCCAAGAAGGCTACTACTGTTGTAGAAAGTCCCAATAAGGAGAAAGTTTCCAAGAAGGCTAGTACTGTTGTAGAAAGTCCCAATAGGGAGAAAGTTTCCAAGAAGGCTAGTACTGTTGTAGAAAGTCCCAATAAGGAGAATAGTACTGCTCCCTCAAAAACAGGATAGTCCTGGAAATAATAAAAAGAGGAAGGGAAGAGGTGAAGGTCTTCGTGTTGATGAACCCATTAAGAAAAAGAGTAAAGGAAGAGGAGAGAGGAAATCTGGTGAAGATAATCCTGTTATTGAAGAACCAGATAAAGGAAATTACATAATTATTGATGATGGTGAACATTCAGAAGAAAGGTAATTTTGTTTGCAATTTTATATTCATAGTATGTCATTTTGACCCTCATAGTATATGAGTGATTATAGGGTAGTGTGTGAGGAGTGTTACTTTATTATAATATTTTTTATTTATTATTAAATCTTTACTCCCTTTTAAAATTGCAGGGTTTTTAATTTCCAGTGCAGAACAACAAGTCTTGTAAAGGTTATGAGTAAATTTTCTGATGCTCAAAGAAAGGACGTTGAGGATATGGGTTTAGGTGGTTTGCTGCAAATCAATATGAAAAAGAATTGTCATGCAGGGATGCTGAAGTGGTTGGTGTCCAATTTTGACCCTAGTTCTAGGATGTTGAGATTGGATGATTTCAGGACATTCCTTGTCACGGCTGACGATGTATACGATGTTTTTATGATACAAAGGAATGAGGGATCTGATGTTCCATTGTATGTCTTTACAAAGGAGAGTTCGAAGTTGGTTTCAAGACTACAATCTGAGTATGGGATAGCTGCTAGTACTCTTGTCAGCAGCTTGGAGTCTTTGTTTGTGGATAGATTGATTGACGGTGGTGATGATTTCAAAAGAATTTTTTTGTTGTATTCTTTGTGTTCATTCTTGGCCCCAGCACCCAATAGGTCAATAACTATTGGTGCTTTGAAAGCTACAGAGGATGTCTCTTTGATCGCAAAATTCGATTGGTGCAAATATGTTGTTGAGAAACTCTGCCAATCTGTTGATAACTATGTGAACCATAATGGTAAATACGTAGGTGGCTACATAGTTCTATTGCAGATCATGTATTTGCACAGGGTCAAGTGGCAAGGCGTGGCTGCACCGTGCTCACTTTAATTGTCATTGGAACGATGATAATATAGCTAAGAGGTGTCGTGAGGAGGCAAGGGCAAAGAGATACGGTGATGGCTATCTAATCACCGATACATATCCAATTTCAAGGAATGGCCGAGTTTTACCGGGTAGGGGTGATGTGGGGTCTAGAAAGGATGGCGGGTAGTTGTATGAAAATGTTGAGGAGGGTGAATTTATTAAGTTTTCTGTACCTAGCAGTGAGCCAAAGAAATCTGAGATTGAAAGAGTAGCTACTGATGTAAGTATTGTTGTTTTGTAAAATATACAGTATATGTTTATATAATGTGCAGTATATAAACATATACTACACAGTATATGTTTATATATAATGTACAGTATATAAACAGTATATGTTATTTTTCTGTTATTTAATTATTTTCCTATTTTGCAGCGGCTTCATGAAACTCTTCTTTTCTTTAAGAGGGATGCTTCAATACTTTCAAATTTTTATATGTCAAAGTTGATGGAGTTGAAGAAATGTTCAATTGATGAAGCTAGAAGTTCTCTGACACCAGAATCGTCAGATTCACAAAAATTCTGGTCGGATGCGAGAGTTCATGAAATTATTGATGATGTTGTCAATAATTTCATGAAGTTTAAGAAGATGGAATTTGATGCTCCTACTTTTCACATCCTCACACCATCACCTGATGTTGGGAGTTCTGGTGAAAAAATACCAGGTGACGATGAGACTGCTTCAGCTAGGGAGATAGTGGATGCACTAAAGTCTGTCAGTGCAAGGAAGAAAAATGTTGTACCTGATCTGGACGTTCAGAGTTTGAAGATTGATAAGAGTGTTGGTTATGTTTGCCCACTGTTTTCATCATTTCACCATTTGTTCACTTCAATGGATGCAAACCATAAAGAGATCATTGATTATTGCTTATACAGTGCAGATCCTAAAACAAATTTGTAAGTATAATTCTTTTTGTATTACAGTATATTTAATTCATCTTTATAGTATTTTGTTTTTTACAGACATAGTATGTGTGTTTTCTGGTTGCAGGGCTGTTTGTTTTAGGAGTGGAGATTGTTATAGTATTGTTAAGCAAGATATGATTTCTTTGAATCCATCGACAGAAGTTTACAATTCAATTATTGATGCATGGTGCTTGATGATTAACAAAGGGGATGGGGCTGAAAATCGATGGAGCCGATTCAATTTTAATACTGAGCACAGTGTAAGTTGTTAAATATTTATTTATTATTACGTTTTTCAGTAATTTTACATTTTCTTGCTTGTTTTTAAAAGGGCGCATTGACAAAAATTATCGGACAAGTCGGTGAAGAGAACGAAAATGTGAGAGAATTGATAGGGTCATTGAAGTTGTGGGCTGAACAAGATTTAAATCTATTGAAGAATGCCGAGATGGTAGTTTCTGCTTATACGTTTTCTGTGTGATATGATAAAACATGCATAGTAGATGTTTGTATATTACGCAGTATATATAGGCTCTGTTTGTTTATAGCTGAGAGTGGCTGGAGTATTGTAGGCTGTGGGGAATAAAGTGGAATATGAGGTTGGGGTAAATAAGTGAGTGTTTGTTTAGGTTGGTTGGAGATTGGATTGTGGAGTGATTATAATATAAAAGGTGGTAAAGGTGATTTGATATGTGTAAGAGATAGTTAGTGAATGATTGGTTATTGATTAAAGTTGTATTGAAAATTGGGTTTGATTGATAATGTGTGTAAGAGGTAGTTAGTAAATGATTGATAATTGATTAAAGTTGTATTGGGAATTGAGTTTGATTGATGATGTGTGTAAGAGATAGTTAGTGGATTGATGTTTGATGTTTTGTTGTTTGGTGTTTAAAATAATTTATTGGGGGGTTTTAGGGTTGGGCACAATATATTGTGCACAACCTAGAGCCAAACACATGTGGACTGTGCTAAATCCTGAACGGTTGTGTCAATCCATAAACAAACAGACCCATAGTTACCCGATGCAGTATATACATTTTTTATGCCCGAATTATTTTCTTTAAGCAGTTTGTTTTTATGATGACCACTTTTTGTCTTTTTTATGTTGTAGATTTTTGTCCCGTTTGTTCTGAAAGGACATTATGCTTGTGTTGCTATAAATTTTGTTGATAAGAAGTTTCACTACCTGGATAATCGGAAGTACGACAATGAGCCTAACATCTTTGCTCAAGCTGCCACAATATTGGTAAGTTCATGTTAACAATATGATATTTTTATGTGGTTTTGTTCTTATAAGTTTGTTGATGTTATTTTAATACCTTTTTTTGCAGCAAAAGAATTTGGCTGAATTTCTTCGTGGAATACAACATTCGAAGGCCAAAGATATTTTGCAATTTGTGTTTGAGAATGTGCTATTTAAATGGCAGACGAGGAAGATGGATTTGGATTGCACCATTTACTTGATGCATCATATGATGTATTTTGATGGTGTTATGTATCTTGAACCAAATTTGTTGAAGGTATTTTTCTAGTTTTTTGTTTTTTTTTTTAAATAGTACTTATTTGATGAACTTAAATATTTTTATTATTTTTTATGTTCATTTTAGGTTGATGTTCGTCGTGCTCTCCGGGGGGAATTCTGTAAATTGTTATTTCACGTTTTAATGAAGCAAAAAAAGACCTTCTCCAAGATGTGCAGAATTTCAACAAGGGCAAGATGGATTTAATATCAAGAATTGAGGAAACGAAGAAGAAAGCAGCACAAGATAGGGGGAAAGCTCTTGGTGAGTTGCGTAAGGCAGGGAAAGGTAAAAAGAAATGAAAAATGTGGGTTGATTTTGGGATAGATGTGAGGATGCGAAGTTATGTTGGACAATTGGTGTTTTTTTTGGAATATTAGTAGTTTGTACTAGTTTTTTTATTATTTTTATTGTTTGAAATGATCTATTTTATAAGGCAACATAAATATTTGTCAAAATATTCAAGAAAAAATAATACAATCTTACATATACTGTGTTACATAATAAAATATACTATGTTCAAATATTAACTATACTGTGCAGCTTGAAAATAATTTTCAAAGTATAAACATTTGTGTTGTGTACAATCCACGACGTATACTGTGAAGGGTTATAACATATACTGTCAAGGTTGATACCATATACTATCAGACATTATAACATATACTGTCAACGGTTATAACATATACTGCCAAGGTTGATATTATATACTGCTCAAATGTACCATATACTATCAGACTTTATAACATATACTGTCAACGGTTATAACATATACTGCCAAGGTTGATATTATATACTGCTCAAATGTGAAATATTATCCTGTATTATAACATATAATATCAAGGGGTATGACATATACTGGCAAGGTTAACATAATCGATTGTGTGTCAAATTAACTAAAAAAAGTATATTGTATTGTCGCTCATCACAAAATGTACTGCATTCAAATATTGAATATACTAGCAGGCTTTATAAAATATACAATCAAGGTTTATATAATATTCTGTTTAAAACTATATCTAAAAAATACGAACATTTGGCGTTGCTGAACCAAATTCATTGTTATTTATTTCAACTTCTTCTCTGGCTTTCTTCTTCCTTCGTTTTTCAAGTTGACTTTTTGGCCTTTGTGCCCTCCTCCCCTTTGTAGTTGATTGAATTGAATCAAGAATGTTGTTCAATGACTTAACTGCAGCCACCGGTTCTGCAGTTTCGAAGAAAGCATCAATAACTTGCTTGTCTCTCTTATATCCTTCTTCCATGATTCTCCTTGTTTCTTCATTTTCTTCGCTCTTCAATATCATGTTGTAGTAGTTGTGTACGAGTTGATGCCTCCATTGAGTGGCTGTGTGATTGCCTTCTTTGTTTGTATCTGTCTTGCTCCATCTCTCCCAAACATTTGATTTTGCCATTTTTGTCCATCTCTTTTTGATGTAATTTTCTGGAATGCTTTGTGCAGAATTTATGTGTAACACTCTCAAGCAGTGGTAACAAAGAATTCCACACTCTTCGTATTTCTTGCAACTGCATGATATTAAACTGAGTGTGCTGTCATATATTAGTGTGCTTCTCTTGGCATCAGTAATGCCTGATGAAACTTGATAGATCATTGTACTGTCTTCTACTCCAACTATGATTGAGTAACTTGAAATGCATTTCTGAAATTCCTCCTCAAAATCTTTGAAAATTTTTGTAGTATAGACCTCTGATGCTTGTTTTATGATCCCTGGCATTGGTAAACTTGAATAAGGCTTTGATGTTGAACAATTGAACTCATCATATTTTTCTGTGCTTCGCCAACATTTTATTGTTTCTTTGAAAATACCATAGAAATCAGTCAAACTTGTTTTCTTCTTTGCATTGAATGAGATCATTTTGTTTGTGATTTCACTTCTTTGGGATGGCCGTATTCCAGCAGAAAAGAAGTCTTTGCTCAATGCAGTGCACCATTTGTCCTTTAGAGTATACAATCTTGTAAACCACTCATTCCTTTCAAGGTTGTAAGTTGTTATCATATTCTTCCAACAAGTTTCAAACTTAGTTTCATCGACACAGCCTGATAAGCACTTGTTGAAGGTGTCCTTGAATGTGTTGTTCCCCTTTAAACTTGCAAATCTTGTTATAGCATTTTGGTAAAGATGCCATTGGCAAAGTCTACGTCTTGAATCAGGGAAAACCTGAATTAAAAATAAAACAGATTATTTATAGTGTGCTGAAAAAGATTTATGTGAATGTGATGTAATATGCAGAGTATATGTTTATATACTGCACAGTATATGTTTATATTTTGTACAGTATATGTCATCAGTACCTTCTCAATTGCTTTTGCGATTGCAAAATATTGATCTGTGAATATTGTTACTGGTGATTTCCTCTCATTGACTTCTTGAATGCTGTGAAAAGCCACTCAAATGACTCCAGTTTTTCATCTGATAGAAAAGCGCATCCAAACATCACGTTCTTCCAGTGGTTGTTTATGCCTATGAACGGAGCACAAATCAAATTGTACTTGTTTGTTCAATATGTTGTGTCAAATATAAGAACATCACCATATATATCAAAATCCTCCATCATTAATGAATCCCTCCAAAAGATATTGCACAACCTTCCATCTTTCATCTTCACTTTGTAGAAAAACTCACTGTCTTCTTGAATTTCTTCTTGTATCATGTCTATGACAGTTTCTGCATCTCCTCCTTCAATTTGTTGCATTTTCATACGATTTATGAAATTTAGGTGATCTCTCTTGGTGTGGCCAACATTCTCTTCACCCCCAGCTTCATGAACCATGTATCTGTAGGTGTCCATTGGCTTTATTCCAGAATCAACCATATTCGCTATCGTCTCTGCCTTTTCATTTGTGATTTTCCTCTCTGATCTGTGTAAGTGGTTCAAATCTGCCCTAGTTAATTCATGATTGTGGAACATATTATGTTTCACAACTTCAAACAGCCCTCCTGTAGTCCTTGAAACCTTCATTTCTGCCATACAATTTGTTCGTAATCCTCTTTTCGTCTGATCTTCTTTTTTCCCTAGCATTAGAACACACAAATGATTTTCCCACAAGTTCTCCTTTTGTTGAAAATCGATTTGTTGACTTTCGAACGCTGAAACCTTGACAACGAGCATGCATGCGGTATAAATCATACATTTCAGTAATTGTGCTTCTTTTAACCCCAAGTAGCGAATCAGACATGTCTATTGACTCATTTGGAATTTCTGTAAAAAATCCCAAAAAGTGAAGAGCATAAAGTATATTGTCAAGGATTTCATGGTGTACTGTTATTTGAATAAAAGTACACTGTCACTGAACATATTAAAAACTAGTAACTTTAATGCAATATAAAAGCAGCAGTTAAAGTATACTGCTAGGTAAACTAATGTTTACTGTCATACAGAATAACATTTACTATCGGGTTTTTACCTTCATTATTGTTGTTCAAACTATCGTCCAATATAGATCTGCTGGGTATATCTTCAGAACTTGATTTCTCTGTTTCATGCTCATTACCAGTTATTATTGCAAGAGAATCTGAACACATTAAAACGAAACACATGAGCAGTTAAAGTATATTGCTAGGTAAACTAATGTTTACTGTCATACAGAATAACATTTATTGTCTCTTGTTACCTTCATTGTTGTTGTTCAAACCATCGTCCAATATCGATCTGCTGGTTATATCTTCAGAACTTGACTTCTCTATTTCATACTCATTACCAATTATAATAGCAAGAGAATCTGAACACATTAGAATAAAACACATGAGCAGTTAAAGTATACTGCTTGGTAAACTAATGTTTATTGTCATACAGAATAACATTTACTGTCGGGTTCTTACCTTTCTGATGTTCTTGCACTGTTCTATCATCATAAACTTCAGTATCCATATCTACGAGAAATCATAAAACAAACCTCTTCAAAACATTTTCGAATTTGTAATGAAAACAGAATTCTAATGTTTAAATAATGAAATGAAAATCATTAATAGCTCATGTTCATGATTTTTTTTATGCCAATTGACAATTACTATGATTGATTTTTTCCAGATTTTGGCTGAATTCTGTTTCTGAGAGAATTGATAGAGGATCAATGACATATGTTGATGAAGATCGGTGAAATCGACCTGAGAAACTGCAAAAATCACGCGGCCTGAGGAATGAGCGTAACAAATCGCGCTGCTTTGATGAAGAATGTGAGGTTTTTGGCTTAAAAATCCCGTTGCTTGATGAAGAAGAAGAGGGTTTTGCATTTGACTTAAATCAAGTTTGACCAGAAATTTACTTATTTATTTTTATCTAGTGGGTAAAAAAGTTCAAGTGGGCCCCACATGGTGTACAATAACACTTATGTGCATCTTATGCACATGAGTGTCACTCTTATTTTTTAAACCTAATACATCTCTTGTAGAAGAAAGTTATGTCTAATGATATAATAATATATATATAGATAAAACCAATTGTTCTGACAAAGAAAACAATATATTCAAATAATAAAAAAAAATTAATATGGAAAATAAAAAAAGTATAAATTAATTTATAAAACAGTAAGAGTTTTGAACATTTATATAGAATGTTCTAGTCATATTTTGTATTTTGTTAATCCTAAGAGAAATCAATCGTTTTTTATTTACCAAAAGAACGCCTAAACTTAATTGTTTTCCCTACATTTCTTACATAAACAACTCAGTTGTATTTTTTAATTGTTTAATATTTTGTTACTTATAAAATTAAATTTCTTCTACTTATGATAGAAGTTCTTATGTAGATTGCTTTCCAATTTTAATTTATATTCGTCAGTCGTTTTCTTTTGTCTACAACTACAAAATAATTCATTCATAAAAGTGGGACGAAATGTATGAGGTTATGAATATTTAAATTCAAATTACATTACATGAATTACATATATAACAAAATGGAATAAAGAATTTCATGGATTTAGTAGACGAATTAAATGTTATACGTGTTGAAACCTAGACTTCACAAGGTGTTATATACAAGTGTTGAATAAAGTGTCACCACACCTTATGGAATACATCTAGGTTTCCATCTCTTTTTTTTACCTTGTTGATCTGTCTTTTATACTTTGTCATGTATTTTGTGTAATATATGTTTATATCCTCAGATGTTGTTTTGGTGATAAGAATAAGTTAACAATGGACTAGGATTTGTACGCATACCCTTATCCAAATCAATAATCCTTATCCGTTTAACAGTCTTAACTAAAAAAATTCCTTGGAAATTTTTTCGGTTATTGGTTGTTCTCTTCTTATCTCTCAGGAAATCATTGATACAAATAAGTACAAATAGAGGAGAGAAAGAAGAAGATTGGTGAAGAACTACGAGAAGGAAGAGAGAGTGTTTAATATAACCACAAAGTTGTTACTTTTCTTACTCACATACTCACTTGTTTTCTGTGAGACTTTGTGAATTCTCTTGTACGTGTGTTAGATCAGTGGTGAGAGAGACAGGGATTATTCGATTGATTTAGTTCAATCAATTTTTATTTTGTAAGACATGTACAAAATAAAGTGTTCTTGTTCAGACTTTTGTCTGTTATTGATATTCCCTTTGATATTTTTACAACTGTTTTGTACAAATTTTCTTCATTGACTTTGAGTGGTTTTCACATTGTGTTGCAACACTTTGTGCAACACCTTTAAATTCCAGGACATAAATTCCTTCAATATGAAATGGAGTAGAAAGTTTCATGAATTAGTAGATGAATTTAAACTATACACTGACTCTAACTAAACAAATATAACATAGAAAATAATATTATCAAATTAATTAACTGTGAATCGATGACCCCAAACATCTTCCAAGAACTCAACACAACAGAGACACACACACATAAACTCAAGCAATCAAAACAGATTGCTAAACACTCACAAATGAAATAAGAAAATGAAGAATCAGACAAGAGAGGATTTATGTGGTTCGGCAATTGCCTACATCCATGGGAGTTGATCAGTTCTTCACTATTAATGAACAATTACAGAGATTCTAACATTCACTAGATCATCTTCTTCACAAACCGAAGAGATGATACACTAGTTACTCTCAAGAAGGATCTCACACACTCTCTTGTGTTTTCTCTCTCTCTCTAACCTCTATATATCTCTAGTCTGGAGTATATTTTGGTTACAAGAGTTCTACAAACAACTGGAATGAAATTGAGTGTTAAACACGTTACAAAACTGGCTGAATCAAAACTGGAAGAAAAACGGTTAAAAAATAACCGCCACAAAGACAACGGTTTCTTGACTGCTGTTGTAGAAGAACCGTTGTAAAAGGCCCGTTAACAGAATTAACTGATTTTTTTTCACAGCTTCTTCCAGCTTATGCATAAGCACTTTTTAGCCTTCCCACTCAGTTGATAAGCCATATTTTATAACAATCTCCACCTTGGCTATCAACGAAGCCAAGATTTTCAACAACCAATCATCCACTTCAAGCAAAAAAACACAAAACAGCTCCACCTTGCCCCTTGCAGATTATGGGGCATTCATTTCCTATTCACTAAGGTAAAACATTCACTAACTCAAGGCAGTGCCTAAACTTATCCAAAGGCAGTGACTTGGTTAGCATATCAACAACATTATTCTTAGTGTCCTCCTTATTCAACTCCATTGATCCTCCATCAACAACATCCTTCACAAAATGATGCCTTACATCAATGTGTTTGCAACGTTCATGAAACACTTGATGTTTAGCCAGGTGTAATGCACTTTGTGAGTCACATAGAACACTTACTTTGTCCTGAAGTATTCCAAATACACCCATAATCCCTCTGAGCTAGATTGCTTCTTTTACAGCTTCTGTCACAGTAAGGTATTCTGCCTCTATTGTTGATAAGGCCACAACTGACTGCAGCATTGATTTCCAACTTATAGCATATTTGAACAAGGTAAATATATATCCATTTTGAGATTTCCTTGAGTCTAGGTTTGCTGCAAAGTCTGAATCTACAAAACCACATAGGTGATCTTCTGAGTTTGCTTCCTGTCTCTTGTACAGAATTCCATAGTTTGAAGTACCTTTCAAGTTTCTAAGCAGCCACTTAAAAGCCTCCTAATGACCCTTTCCAGGGTCTGACATATATCTGCTCACCACACTGATTGAGTGAGCCACATCTGGCCTTATACAGATCATTGAATACATGATTGAACCAACTGCATTAGAGTATGGGATTTTGTACATCTCAGCTCTCTCTGCATCATCTTTAGGTTTATGTAGCTCTGACAGTTTGAACTGTTGACTCAAAGGAATGGACACCCTCCTGCATTCATGCATGTTAAACTTCTTCAAGACCTTCTCAATGTAAGAGTGTTGATTTAACCACAGGCTTCCTGACTTGTTGTCTCTTACAATGTCCATTCCTAGGATCCTTTTGCTGATCCCAGGACTTTCATCTCAAAAGCAGATTGAAGGTTTGACTTTAAAAGTTGAATTTCTTCTAGGCTTTTTCTAGCTATCAACATATCATCCACATACAAAAGCAGATAGGTGATCATAGTTTTTCCAGTTTTCTTGAAGTACACACAGTTGTCATACCTACACCTGTGGAATCCAATACTCTTCATGTGGTTATCAAACATGATATACCACTGCCTTGGGCTCTGTTTCAGCCCATATAAAGACTTCCTAAGTAAGCAAACCTTCCTTCATTTCCAGGTCAACAAAACCCTCAAATTGAGTCATATATATGATTTCTTTCAATTCTCCATGAAGAAAGGTTGTCGTCACATCTAATTGTTATAGGATTACATCAAACTGAGTCACAATTGCTAATAGAATCCTAATGGAACAGTGTTTAACCACAGGGGAGAAGATTTCATTGTAGTCTACTCCCTCTTTTTGAGTGAACCCTTTAGCAACCAACCTTGCTTTGAATCTCACTCTTTCTGTTTCTGCTACTTCAACCTTTTCCTTGTAAATCCATTTACAGCTTACAAGCTTCTGTTGTATTGGCCTCTTAACCAATTCCCAAGTTCCATTTTTCTCAAAGGATTCTATTTCCTCCTGCATTGCTATCAGCCACTGATTTCTTTTGGAGCTTGACATAGCTTCTGTATAGTTTCTAGGCTCACTATTATCAATGTCCTCAGTAGTTATAAAAGCATAAGCCATGAGGAAATCCTCCCCATATCTTGTTGAGGGCTTGGGGACTCTCTTTGATCTGTCCCTCACCAATTGATAGCTACCAGACTCATTCATCTCAGCTTGTTCTACTTCATTAGTATCAGGAGCATCATCAGTGTCACTTTCAACATCAGATTGTGGAGTATGCTCCACCTTGAATGGAGAACCAGTAGATTGTTCTGTAATGATGACTCCATCAGATTTCTGTTGCTTGAATGGTTTCTCATGCTCATAAAACACCACATCTCTGCTCACAATTATCTTATTCATCCCTGGTTCAATGCACCACAGTCTGTACCCCTTAATTCCTTTGGGATACCCAAGCATAACACACTTGAGAGCTCTTACCTCAAGCTTGTCTTGGTTTAATGTGTGCAAATGCCTTACAGCAAAAAATTCTTAAGTGTGAGTATCCTGGCCTTTTACCAGACCACTTTTCTTCAGGTGTCTTGAAGTCAATGCCAGAGCAAGGACATTTGTTGATCAGATAGGCTGTTGTAGATGCAACCTCTGCCCAGAATTTCTTTACCAAACCAGATTCCAGCAGAATACACCTTACCCTCTGAAGAACTGTCCTATTCATCCTTTCTGAGACTCCATTCTGTTGGGGGGTTCCAGGTACAGTTTTATGCCTCTTGATTCCTTTGGTTTTGCAATACTTGTTGAATTCCTCAGACATGAATTCCAGGCCATTGTCAGTTCTTAGATACTTGAGAGATTTTCCAGTTTCACTCTCAACTTCTGTGTGCCATTCTTGAAACTTTTGAAAAACTTCTGATTTTTCTTTCAAAACATGCAGCCACAACTTTCTAGAGTAATCATTAACTATACTCAGAAAGTATCTCCCTCCACCTAGAGAAGCAGTTCTAGAAGGACCCCATAGATCTGAATGTGCATATTCTAAATGGGCAGTTGATGCGTGTTTTCCAGTAGGATTAGGTAGTTTCTTACTCTTTCCTAAGATACATGTCTCACATGCTTCAATGGCAAACTTATCCTTGTGCTGTAACAGATTTTGTTTGAGGAGTTCATTTAACCCATTCTGACTCACATGGCCTAGCCTTGAATGCCATTTCACAGATTCCAAATCTACTGTGTTATCAACTGATCTTGTGATAACACTGCCATTTAGGTAGTATAAACTAGATTTTCTGACTCCTCTTCACACAGTTTTCCCATCCTTAACAACATACAAGAAACAATCCTGAGATTTAAAACTACACCCTTTGTTTTCAAGAGTGCTTAAGCTGATTAAGTTTCTTTTAAGCTCAGGGATGTACCTTACATCTGTTAAGATTTTAACAGATCTATCATGAACTTTAAGGTGAATCTTTCCTATTCCCTTGACCTGGCACACCTGATTGTTCCCAAGCATCACAGATCCACAATTTTGCTCACGGAAATCATGAAACCACTCCAGCTTGGGGCACATGTGAAAACTGCATCCACTATCAAGAATCCATTGGTTCTCTGGCCTTCCATCTAAAACATTCATGACCTGTGCTTCATTTTCAGTTGTTGCAAGATCCACTGTGTTCTGATTTTGCTCTTTTTCAGCCTGTTTTTTCTTCCATTCATAGCAATTCTTCTTAAGATGCCCTAGTTTCTTGCAATGATGGCATTTCCTTGTTTCTTTGCCATCATTGGTCTTAGGCTTATTCTGTGTATCTTTCTTGGTTCCATCTTGAGGTTTCTTCTTGACTTTGAAAGGCTTTCCTCTTGTGTTATTCAGGTCATCTCTAGTTACACCGAGTTTTGATTCATTTTCCTTTTGCAACTCTTTGGATCTGAGTGCAATCTGCACTTCCTCAAGTGTGAGTCCTGTCTTCTTGCCATAAAGGAGAGTATCCCTTAGGTGATCATACGACTTGGGAAGAGCATTCAGTAGGAGTATGGCTTGTCTTCTTCCTCCACTTTGACTTCAAGGCTCTCAAGATCATCTAAGAGTTTTGTGAACTCGTCAAGCTGATCATCCACAGTTTTGTCTTCTGTGAACCTGAAGGAGTATAATCTTTGCTTTGTATAGAGTCTGTTTGCCAAAGACTTGGACATATACAGGTTGTCCAGCTTATTCCATACACCCTCTGCAGTAGTTTCTTTTGGAACCTCCCTGAGAACCTTATCCGTCAAGCAAAGTATCAAGGTGTTGTGTGCCTTCTCAAGAATATCCTGTTTATGAGCTGGTTCAAGCTTTTCTGGCAGAGCTTTTTCTCCTCGAAGTGCAGCAGCAAGCCCTTGTTGAGTCAAGAGGGCTTTCATTTTGATTTTCCACAATTCAAAGTCGTTTTTCCCGGAGAACTTCTCAGCATCGAACTTGGTTGCAGCCATGATGAGAGCTTCAGATTGAATTCTTCTTCAAGAATTAATTTTTTAATTCAAACCAATATCAAACACAATGTGGGCACGATTCCTTTTAACACAAACGACGCCAATTTGTGAATTGGTGACCCCAAATCTCTTCCAAGCACTCAACACAATAGAGACACATACACAGAAGCTCAAGCAATCAAAACAGATTACTAAACACTCACAAATGAAACAAGAAAATGAAGAATCAAACAAGAGAGGATTTACGTGGTTCGGCAATTCCCTACATCCACGGGAGTTGATCAGTTCTTCACTATTAATGAATAATTACAAAGATTCTAACATTCACTAGATCATCTTCTTCACAAACCGAAGAGATGATACACTAGTTACTCTCAAGAAGGATCTCACACGCTCTCTTGTGTTTTCTCTCTCTCTCTCTCTCTCTAACCTCTATATCTCTCTAGCCTGTGGTATATTTTTTGTTACAAGAGTTCTACAAACAACTGGAATGAAATCGGGTGTTAAACATGCTACAAAACTGGCTGAACCCAAAACTGGAAGAAAAACGGTTAAAAAATAACCGCCACAACGACAACAGTTTCTTGATTGTTGTTGTAGAAGAACCGCTGTAAAAGGCCCGTTAACAGAATTATTGATTTGTTTTCACAGCTTCTTCCAGCTTATTCATAAGCACTTTTTAACCTTCCCACTGAGTTCATAAGCCACACTTTATAACATTAACCTTAAAAGTAAAATTCATTAAGAATATAATAGGCATTTAATTTTGTAAGAACCTATTCCTACTTTTATAATAGTAGTCTATGATACACTTTCTTGCAAATATTTTGTTTAAGTTAGTTGAATGAGCATAGAAATATTATAGTTGCAATCTTAAAGAAGAAAACAAAGAAAAAAACATGTTAATTTTCTCTTGAGAATGAAATGAGAAATAAAATAGATAACGGTTTTGAATGCTAATATACATTGTTTTGATTGTTTAATTATACTACTTGTCCACCTACATGATGCACGAGATAGAACATATAGCACGATACTAATCTATGTGATGATTATACATTTATAATATTTTATAATATTTATAATAATATAATAATATGACCCTAAAAAATATACTACTATAATAACGTATTCGTAGAAGGCGAAACAATGTCAAATGTTGTTAATATATATTTGTCCCGAAGTCCCATATATTAAATTTAGTGATATTAACATCATATCCCACAATCATATTAGTTCATTGAACACATGGGGATTAAGTTGTATTAATGTAACTATTTAAATAAAATTAATTGATTTATTATTTTTGTAGTTAACATAATTTTTCTTTTCACAAAAAAAATTAATTTAATCAATAAATTATTTTAACTAATATAGCTAAGCTTTTTGTTGTAAATTGTAAACCTAACAAATTAATACTTTTTTAATCAATTTTCTTTGAAACAAAATAATTCAAACAATCCAAAATATTACAAAAGGAAAAACTAATGTAAAAAATTTAATCTTCTAATAAAAGTAGATAATATTTCTCCTTCAAAAAGTTATTATTTTAAAATTATCTGACATTTTTACTCTTTCTTTATCATAATAATCCTTAAAATTAATTTACACATAATGGTTTTACTCAAATGTATGCATAAGGGATGTCAAATCGGAGATTGTGAAAGGAGATTAATTCAGTATATTTTTCTTAAAAATGGAGTTGAAACGAAAATGTACGAGACTTTGAAATATTCAGGGAAAAAAGAAAAAAGAATCTTATTGATTAGCTCTTAACTACTCTCCTTTGAGTTTGCGCTTCCAACTCATTTTTTTCATTTTTCTTCCTTTTTTAGAAAAAAATTAAGAGAGCGACACGTCAATTTATCCAAAATAAACCATAGAGCGACACTTGTCGGCAATGAAATTGTTACGGTCCTCATTTAGTATTAAGTAGGAATGTTGTATCTTGAGAATTCTAAAACAAGATATTACTTTATATTCACCATTAATACACCTAAACTTGATCGTCTTTCAAACATCACATTGCTAAATAGACTCTTATAAATGAAAATTAGGTATAATGATGAGATTCACAATTTTATATATATTAAATTATTATTCTACAAAGAATAAATCTTTAAATAAGTATATAATTATGGGCAATATTAAATTATAAATTTAAAAATCATGTTATAAATTATATATAATTATTATTGAAATTATTACTTTTTAAATCCCCAAAATAAGAGTCGTGTATCCATTATTGTTACAAAGACGTCAAACTTTAAAATACTAATGCCTTTTAAAACTATATCATACTCAATTTTCTATAGATTTTGATTAAATATTTATCTTTAATTTTGGTCATCCTTATATTATAAGAATTTAAAATGTAAACTAGATCTTAAATATGATACACTATCATTATTGTATCATCGTTTTTATTATAGTTGGTGGAAAGAGTTTATGGTTGTGTGTTTATGGCTGGAGATGACTGGATTATTGTAGGCGGAGGAAAATAAAGTGGAAAAAGTAGGTTGGGTTAAATAAATGAGTGTTTGGTTTTGTTTGTCGGAGATTAGGTTGGAGTGTATTTATATTATAAAATTTGAGATAGGTGGTGTGATGTGTGAAAGAATTACTTAGGGACTCATTGGTTATTGGTTGGAGATTGGGTTGGAGTTTGGTATATTATAAAGGTGAGAAAGGTGATGCGATTTGTGTAAAAATTTGTTAGGGAGCGATTAGTTATTGACTAAGGTTGTGTTTACTACCAGCTATTAGCTTGGATTGGATAAAGATAACTAACCAAGTCAAGTCTTTACTTGGAAAGCTTCTCTGACACAAATACTTTCAAGATCCGGTTATAAATTAAAAAACACATTGTTCGTGGGATATTAATCCCTTGCCTTGGGGTCTGATTCACGTATCCCCTACTTAGAGATAATTAAAAATAACAAAATTGCCCCTCCTAAGATTTGTTAAAGACAGATCTAGCCCTTTTGTAATTCTTATTTGCGAACAACATGGATAAGTAAAATTACTTGTCTTTCCTAGGGCATCACAAATTGTATTCTTAAGGAGGCAGCGAAGAAGACAAACATGATGGTCTACGGCTTTGAGAGAGTGACCTGACTGACTTTCACTTCATCTGTGGGACGATTTCCGACTCCACCTCGAACCTTTGTGCTCTCTCACTGTTTGCATTCTTATCTTATGCGTTGGAGGTTGTTTCTCTGGGGAAATAATTCAGGGTAGGTATTTTTCAAAAGACCATTCTTAAGGCATTGTTCCGCAGGTAATTTGTATTTTTTTCCCTATTCGGTTCAGAAGTTATTCATATGCGTTAATCAGTGGTTCAGTCTTACACATTCGCTAAGTTTTTCCTTGTGTTTACTCTGTGATTTATCTTATCTACATGTGCAAATAGTATGGTACATATTAGATTTGCTTTGTCTATATGCAATTTGACTACATCCGCTCTAGTTTACAATGTTGTCTACCAGATCATAGTGATGCCTGATTTGTAGATTAATTAGTCTGTGTTGTAATCAGTACTTGTTATGTTATTCATCTTGGGAAAGAGTGTCAAAATAAGTGACACCGACATAGCAGAATTGAGATAAATCTTTTCCCACTAGTTCCAAACCCAGAAAATAAATTTGTGCAGAATAATAAAATATGTAGACAAGGGTTTTACGTGGAAAACCCAAATCGGGAAAAACTACGGGTCCAGACCTTAGTCTAGAAAACTTCCACTATGTGTGTATAGTAGACTTACAAGATTCTCCCAAATTAATAGGGGTATACAAAATATCTCAAGTTTAATAACTTGGAAACACTCTCAAGTTTAGTAACTTGGAAACACTCAATAACTATTTTAAGAGGGATAGAAAAAAATACTCGCTATTTTTCTCACTTTTTCTTCTCTCAAAATGAACTCACAACACTCTCGTGTCTCTCACAAACAGCTACACTCTTGCACTGCTCTTGCTGTTGTGGTATATCTTGTTCTGCAGAACTGTCCTCTATTTATAGGCAAAAGGGGCACCACCAAAGTTCACTTTTATTGCTAAATTTTCTTCTTCATTTATTAGCATGCATGCGTGCAACTGTTTTGCATTGTCCCTTTCAACAATTGTGGCTACACAAGTCAAAACATGTTGCATTTTCTCCAATGAGTGAACATGGGGTGGACCCCAACAATTCTCCCCCTCCACCACATGTGGAGATTCAGTTAAACTCGCTTTACGCCTGCAATTTTCAAACTTGTCTTTGGGTAAAGACTTGGTTAGCATATCTGCTCCATTATCATCGGTGTGAACTTTTTCAAGCTGCACCAACTTCCTCTCCAGTGCATCTCGAATCGAATGGTATCTCACATCAATATGTTTCGATCTTGAGTGAAACGTAGAATTCTTACTCAAGTGGATTGTGCTCTGGCAATCGCAGTAGAGGGTGTACCTTTCTTGCTTCAAGTCTAACTCCAGTAGGAAATTCTTCAACTATAACATCTCTTTAAGCTTCTGTTATGGCTATGAATTCTACCTCAGTTGTGGATAACGCCACACACTTTTGAAGCCTCGATTGCCACGAGATAGCTTCATCTGCAAGTCTCATCAGGTATCCAAATGTGGACTTCCTAGAATCAACATCACCCACTATATATGCATCTATGTACCCATCTAACACAATTTGGTCATTTCAAAATATTAGACATAGTCTGGGAGTACCTCTGAGATATCGAAATATCCATTTCACTGCTGCCCAGTGTTCTTTCCCAGGGTTGGAAATAAACCGACTGACCACTCCAATTGCATAAGCAATGTCAGGTCTGGTACATACCATATCATACATCAAACTGCCAACTGCAGAAGCATATGGTATCTTTTGCATTTCCTCCTTATCTATCTCATTTGTGGGGCACTGCACCGAGCTGAGCTTCATGTGACCCTCAAATGGAGTGTTGTCTGGCTTTGACTTGCTCATGTTGAATCTTTCAAGAACTTTCTCAATGTATTGTTCTTGAGATAACCAAAGCTTCTTGCTTTTCCTATCCTTGTAGATCTTCATTCCAAGGATTTGCTTAGCCGGACCCAAGTCTTTCATCACAAAAGTCTTGCTAAGCTCTTTCTTCAGCTTTCGAATCATGTTGACGTCATGGCCCACAATCAACATATTTTCTGCATATAATAACAAGATTATAAAGTTTCCTTCGAAAATTTTCTTGAAGAAAACACAGTGATCCGAGCTGGTCTTGTTGTTGCCATGGTTGAACATGAATTAATCAAACTTCATGTACCATTGTCTGGGAGCTTGTTTCAAGCCATACAAGCTCTTCTTCAACCTGCATACAAGGTTTTCTTTTCCTTTGACTTCGAAACCTTCAGGTTGGTTCATGTAGATTTCTTTGTCTAAATCTCCATGCAGAAATGCGGTCTTCACATCAAGCTGTTCAATCTCCAGATCCAAGCTGGAAGCAATCGCGAGAACAACTTTGATTGAGGACATCTTCACCATTGGTGAGAAAATTTCTTCGAAATCAACACCCTTCTTCTGACTGAAACCCTTCACAACTAGCGTCACCTTGTATCTTGGTTGTGAGCTATGTTCTTCAGACTTCAACCTATAGACCTACTTATTTTTCAGTGGTCTCTTTCCAGCTGGCAACTTTACTAAGTCGTAGGTGTGATTTTTCTGTAAGGAGTTCAGCTCCTCCTTCATGGCTCTAACCACTTCTCTTTTTGGTCATGTGTAGCTTCCGCAAAACGTTGTGGCTCTCCTCCATTGGTAAGCATCACATACTCACGTGGGTTGAATCTGGTGGAAGGTTGCCTTTCTCTAGTTGACCTTCTAACTGGAGGGACATCATCTTGTACAGGTGGATTCTGTTCGTCACCTGCGTCATCATCAACCGCATCATTATGCTCTGGTTGGGTATCTCTCCCGTAATCCTGGATCATCGGTGAAGGAACTGGATCTAAGTTGACAGGAACTTCTGAAATGGATTTAGGCTTCTCTTTGGCATCATCAGGAATTTGATCTTCAAGGTATACAGCATCCCTACTTCTGATGACTTTCCTGTTAACTGGGTCCCATAATCTATAATAAACTCTTCATGGACATATCCCAAGAAGATACATGGTTTGGTTTTGTCATCAAGCTTGGCTCTTTCATCTTTTAGAATATGTACAAAAGCCCTGCAGCCAAACACTCTTAAGTGTTTGTAAAAACGTCTTTCCCTTACCAAACTCTATCTGGAATATCACCACCTAGAGGAGTTGACAGAGAAAGGTTGATCAAATCAACTGCAGTCCTCATAGCTTCACCCCAAAAGGATTTCGGCAATTTAGGATATGACAGCATACATCTGATTCGCTCACAGATTGTTTAGTTCATCCTTTCTACCACACCGTTATGTTGAGGAGTCTTTGGGACGCTGGTCTCAAGCTTGATACCATGGTTCTTGCAGTGTTGCTCAAACGACCCTTGGTATTCACCGCCGTTGTTTGCACGAACACACTTCAGTTTCCTTCCGGTTTCTCTCTCGACTTTTACTTAAAATTGCTTAAAGACCTCCAACGTTTGGTCTTCAGTTTTCAAAGCAAAACACCTGACTTTTCTCGAAAAATCATCAATGAAAATGACGAAGTACAGTGCGCCAGCAAGAGTCCTGCCTTTCATGTAGCACAAGTATGTGTGCACGAAATCAAGAGGCTGAGCTCTTCTTGAGGGGTAGAAGCTTTTGAATGCAACTCTGTGTTGTTTCCCAGGAAAACTTGTACACGTGTTCGTGCACACACTTTAGGACGCTTTAAGTCTCCTTTCAGTGTTGTTTTTGTGCAATTTCACGTGTACTTCACGCATATTATTCTCATTGGGAAAAATAATGCATTTGGTTCATTTTTGAGTTAAAACAGGTGCAAAGGAATCGAAAAAAAAAACATCAAAAGATCACGGAGTCGGTGGATCGATTGAGGCAACAAAGGGCAGGCCTAAAGGATGATCTCGGCCGAGACAGGATGCAAATCTCGACCGAGATGACTCCCTAGGGAAATCCTGATGTTTTGAGAAGCTGAAGATCTCGGCCGAGACAGGCATTGCATCTCGGCCGAGATGACCCTCCAAGGGAAAGTCCAGAAATTCAAGAGATCAAGATCTCGGTTGAGATGAAACCTAATCTCGATCGAGATAAGCCAAACCCTTAAAATCCCTAAAATCCTCTTTCTCACGTCTCGGTCGAGACACATTTGCATCTCGGCCGAGATCAACCCTCGATTCACCAGCAGGAAAATCCCTTTTTCACGTCTCGGCCGAGACACACTTGCATCTAGGCCGAGACACACTTGCATCTCGGCCGAGATCCTCGACTCTGTTTTAAAATTGTGAATGCGAATTTGCCCAAAACTAAAGTGACAACTCTTTCCCTATATGTATAAGTTCCATTTAGAATTTAACCTATCTTTGGACATCCAATAACTCATTTTCCAGCCTCCATCATCCTCAAAGACTACATTCTGAAGATGATTGAAGGCCTTTCATTCCTCAACCCAAGTTCTTGGTTTATTCTATAATTTTATCATGTCTTATTGTATCTCTTTCAATGTACTGATTATATTAGGTGTAATGGGTGGCTAGCACTCTTATTTCAGCCCTTGATCATTAGTTGAACCTTGGATTGAGAATGTTTATGTAATTTCTACGGTTGTTAACCGATTGGATTATGTTTTTGGAATGTTCTATGTTATTTGGGTTTGTTGATTCACACTATGAATTGAATTGTGGTTTGATCGCCCACTTGGATATTTCTTAGTGTGTTGCTAGAATTGGGTTTGTAATCCGTAATTGTTATGAATTCGATTCTCATGTAACAAACAATAGATTTATTTTATTGGGGATACCATAGAGTTCGACCACTAGAACCGAACTTACGAGTTTTATGTCGAATCTACTCCGTTGTCTTTATTCTTAATGCACTCGACTATTGATTCTTAAAGAGCTTGTTTTAGGATTTGATAAGTTGAGTAGGATTAATTGAAGAGCTTATCTTGATTAATTATACTTAAGAGACAACAAGATTGATAGAGCTTGTTATCAGTCTTGGAGTAGGAGTTCTAAGGCTGACCAATTGGGTAATGACATTAATTACATAGATTATTTGAAACAAGGGGATACTTGATCAAGGGTTGAATACTTTAATCATACTTTAAAAACCCAAAAAGCAATCTACTTATCTTGTCATCTTTTGTTAATTGAATCTTAAGTTTATTTGGTCATAGTTTAAATAGTTGTTCTTGGTAATCATTGGTAACTTATAGTTTGAAAATTAAAACCCCCCACTTTTATTGCTTTCGTTATTTGTTCCTTCTCTTATTTGAATTTTACAATTGCTTGATCTATCGAAATAACAGTAGATTGCCGCTCCTCGTGTGATCGACCCTTACTTACCGCTCTACTAGTTAAAGTTGTAGGCTAAGGTTTAGTATATATTCATCTATATATACAATTTAATTTGGTGCAATACTTCGACAGAACATCACAAACAATCAACACAGGTTTCCAATTGCACGCCTTTTACATCAGGGAGGAGGTTCCTTCTTGCCAAAATTTCTAAACCTTTCTGGCTCATATGCCTAAGCCGTTTATGCCACAACTCAATGGAGGAATTCTTGTCAACAACGTTCATGTCTCTAATGGAAATAGTAGCATTTGTCAGGTACAGTGAATAATGCTTTCTACCCTTGAAAACAATGAGAGAACCTTTGATGAGCTTCCATTTTCCGTCACCAAAGTGATTCACATAGCCATCATCGTCGAGCTTTCCAGCGGAAATAATATTGAGTCTGATATCAGGAACATGTCTGACATCCTTGAGAATAACTTTGCATCCTATATCAATATATAGGACAATATCTCCCATACCAATGACCTCCGTTACAGCTTGATTAGTCATCCGGACTTTGCCAAAGCTACCACTGGTGTAAGATGTAAACATATCACGACTTGGAGTAATGTGTATCTAGAGCTTTTATTTTTGCTTCTCCCTCGATCAACGTATTCAGCAACCATCGCCTTTGTCTCAGAAGAATGATTCTGCTCCTTTCTTCTGGATTCTTCATTAAGAAGACAATCTTTGACCATCTGCAAGGTCATTGCTCCGTCTAGAGCCGAGTTGCTGATTGACACCACAAGAGTGTCCCAACTATCCGGCAACGAACTGAGTAGTAATAAAGCTACAACTTCATCATCAATAGAGATCTTCATATTGATGGATTGATTAATAAAACCCTGATATGCATCGGTGCTTTGTCATGTTGGAACTCTCCGCATATCGCAATCGAACAATTCTTCTGATGATAGAAGCTTTATTTAAGGCATTTTTCCTCTCAAACATAGCTTCCATTTTCTTCCAAAGAACATCAGCATTTTCCTCATTTGCAAAATGATGGAAGATATTATCCTTAATGAAGCGCCGGATGTAACCAACAGTTTTTATGTGCATGATGCTCCATTCAACATCACTCGTATCTTTTGGTTTGGCATCATCACCATGTAAGGGCAAATAGAGATCCTTTCAGTAGAGAAGAACCAACATGCTTGGTTTCCAAATTGAGTAATTTGATCCGTTCAATTTGAACATACTGCCAAGTGACGATGATTCTTCCATTTTTGGATCCGCTAACAGAATCAGTAGTATGATTCTAGACACCCCAAGTGAACCTGGGGCTCTGATACCACTTGTTGGGAAAGAGTGTCAAAATAAGTGACACCAGCAAACGAAATTGAGATAAATCTTTTCCCACTAGCTGGATTAAAAAATAGGACCAAACCAAGAAAATAAATTTTGCAGAATAATAAAATATGTAGACATGGATTTTACGTGAAAAATCTAAATCGAGAAAAACCACGGGTCCAGACCTTAGTCTAGAAAACTTCCACTATGTGTGTATAGTAGGCTTACAAGATTCTCCCTAATTAGTAGGAGTATACAAAATATCTCAAGGTTAATAACTTGGAAACACTCTCAAGTTTAATAACTTGGAAACACTCAATATCTATTTTAAGATGGATAGAAAAATACTTATTATTTTTCTCACTTTTTCTTCTCTAGAAATGAACTCACGACACTCTCGTCTCTCTCACAAACAGTTGCACTCTTACACTGCTCTTGTTGTTGTGGTACATCTTGTTCTGCAGAACTGTCCTCAATTTATAGGCAAAAATGGCACCACCAAAGTCCACTTTTATTGCTAAATTTTCTTCTTCATTTATTAGCATGCATGTGTGCAACTGTTTTGCATATGTCCATTTCAACAATTGTGGCTACACAAGTCAAAACATGTTGCATATTGTCCAATGAGTGAACATGGGGTGGACCCCAACAATTCTGAGCTTATTGTATTATACGTGCCTTCCTACACAAAATTTTGTGGATGTCTATGATTGCTGGAATAACGTGTCACACTTGCTCTTCCAATGCACTATGGATGAGCAAATGAGCAACGATGATATATTTGGGGTTGTCCATGCTATTCTGTTGGATTGTGAGATATTATTGTTTATGTGCATGTTGTATCTCAATAGAGATAGCGGTCGCAATGTTAGTAATTTGGCACCTCAATTGACCGCCAGAAGATATAGTCTAATTGGTAGAATCACAAAGCAGATCGATGGACTTCAGGACATCATAGGCATTAATGATACAGAATGTGTTATTCACATGCTTATGAATAGGAATGCCTATGCAAATTTGTGTATAATCCTATAACACCAAGGTGGCTTACGTACTAGTAAGAATGTGAGTGTTAGTGAGCAGGTTGCCTACTTCCTCTATGTTCTCTCCCATCATATTAAGAACCGTGTAGTACGTAGTTATTATAATAGGTCTGGCCGTATGATCAGTAAATATTTTAAAGTGGTTCTAAGTGAAATCGTGAAGTTGCATCGTATATTCCTGGCCCATCTCATCCCTATCCTTGAAGACGAGCCTAGTGAGCATTGGAGATGGTTCAAGGTAACTAACCTAATTGAACACCTCTATGTTTTATTCACTTGATATTACACTTTTTATTAGTATTTCGACCTAGATGTGTGCAAAAATGTTCGCAGTGCTATCTCTGGGCTATTGATGGGACGTATATAAAAGTTATAATCGTGAAGGCCGAGAAAGGACGATATCGGAATCATAAGGGGGATGTTAGTGTTAACGTTCTCGGCATATGTGAGAGACTACAAGTTTATATATGTTCTTAGTGGATGGAGGGTAGTGTCGCCGATTACAGGGTCTTGCAGGAGGCCATAGTTCATCCTAATGGTCTACGAATCCCCTGCGGTATGTATGCACGTACAATTGAATTTATGGAAGTCACGTTATAGTCCTTATCCCTTATTCTTCAATATTGAAGGAGTCTAATACTTCATTTTGTATGTTGTTTCTGTTTGTGTTCTCCAAAGTGTTGTTATGTTCAGTTTGAATATGGATTGACTAGCTCACTAGTTGGAGCTACACTAGCTTTACAACCATCAACCCACGTGAAGACTTTGTGTTTCCGTAAGCTCAATCTCCATATCTACTTTCTCTATTTTCAAAGATACGATTCATGAGAATCTACATTATAGAAGCCCTGCATATTTGTTGGACCCCTACACTAGATGGGACTCAAGCTTGGAGTGAGAATCTACACTATTCCCTCGTGAACCACCTTTTACTAGTGACGTGACCGGGACTAAATACAATCGAGTTACAACAAGTGGTATAAGACACGATGCACGCAAATCTCTTTAGGTACATTAATTAGTTGTTGGCTTTCACTGGTCAAGTATTAGGAATGTCTAAGTACCCCATCCCAGAGGTGCTATATGCCAATAAGTGTTATTTTACCCCCAGACAGTGGAAACAATGTATTGATAAGAAATTTTTGAGTGCACAAGGGGAGGCTCGACTGTTGGGCAACCTGTGCCATGATGGTCCAAATAGTCGAGCCATCACATACGCCAAGAACGTCATAAATAGAGGGTTTGGTACTTCGTTCAATTATGATTATTGTCTAGTCAAGTTCAAGAAGTTGCAGAAGCGCTACAAAGTGTTCAACTGGATTGACTTATGATCCCATCTCTCACACATGTTATGCAAAGAAAACATTTGGGAGGAAATGTTCAAGTAATTTACACGCCAATCTTTTGGCATAATGTGTATTCATGCATAGTTCTCTAACCGATGTTTTTTTTTTTTTTACTAATTAAAGCCTAATTAAGATCATTCGGTTGACTGCCTAATTCGATTTTGTCATTTTTGCAGGAGGAGAAGCATGCTATGGCATATGGGAAAAAGGGAGAGCTGGATTTCCCAGGCATTCAGAACCTCTTTAGTGGGGAACCAGAAGACTCATTTTGGGAATGGAACAAGTATAAGAGAACATTTGAAAACCCCCTAGTTGCCCCCTCATACTCAAACATCTGTTTGTTGATGATGAAGAAGCACCCGACTCAGAGGAGGAGTGTAATGACACCTCATTTTGGGACGAACTAGCATGGTACAATTTGAGCGAATGTGATGAGAGCGATAGTTCGGGACATAAGGGCATAGCAAGGTTGGCGTTTTCTTCAACTGCAGACTAGAACGGAACAGGAGACATTTCGTCCCTCACCCCCCCCCCCCAAAACCCCCCGGTACTTCTAACAATCAAGCAGGTTCCAGACCAAGTTCAGTAGCATCAAGCTCACCGTTTAAGAGACATTGAGTGGGGTTAGTTCTACCTTAGCATCGCATTTAAGATTATGTAAATTTGTCTTGTATGTTTCTGTGTTTTATAATGAACACTACTGGTCTTTCTTGTACATGAGCCTAAGTATCTCTTTCCTAATCTTGTGCGAATATGACGATGCTAGTTAAGATGGTGATCTCACAAGCTATTGTATTATGAAGTGTCTATGTACTTATGCTACTATCCGTCTCAAATCGAGCAAGTTTCCCTTAACCACGTCTACAAAACCATTCGTATTTACTGACCAAAATTGAGCATAAACTCTCAAACAGAATCATTTTGAGTATCAATTACAAATGACCAAGGAAAGGGTATCCAGTACATACAAAAAGCAAATCACTTGCAGGATTTTAAGACGCATATACATCAGCAAATTCGTATGTATGTTGGATTACTGAGTAGCCACTTTAAGGGAAAAAGGTGTTGAGTTGTGGAGCCCAAAACATGCCCAGGAGTACCTCGGCCGAGGCAAGATGGACAAAGCAGAGGAGTTTCTTGCTAGAAGGTCATCTCGGCCGAGACGGAGAGATCTCGGTCGAGACGAGAAGGAACGCGGCCGCGTTGGTGGTATGGCATGGTCGCATCATATCTGCAGTAAAACGGGAGATTGACGCTAGAGAGCAGGCTCGGCTAAGATGAGCAGTCTTGGTCGAGAAACTTTTATAGAATTCTCGGCCGAGATGCTTTTATATAGGGGTATTGTCGCGGCCGAGGCGGATGGCCACGGCCGAGGCCTGTTGCGCAGCCAGTTTTGCATAGGCCTCAAGTAGAGGTCGTTTTTGGGGCCCAAGGAGCTATTATAAATAAGTGGTTTCCTTCATTGCTTATTGTAATCTGATAATTCATCATCCTAGTGCAGATCTTGGCTTGGTATCGCCCCCTGACGTAGTTACACATCGTAACGAACTGGGTAATCAAATTGTTGTGTTCTTTTGTGTTCGATTTATTTGCTTTTCTTTATACGATTATTTAGTCGTATCGTGGTTGTGGGTGGGTTAAATTCCTAACAACTGGTATCAGAGCATCAGGATAGTTTCCTGGGAGTATTCAAGATGAACGACGGATCCGTGGAGAAATTCGATGGGACTGACTATGGCTTTTGGAAGATGCAAATCGGAGATTACCTATACGGTAAGGATTTGCACCAGCCCCTCAAGGAGAAGCCCGAGAAGATGTCTGCGGAGGAGTGGGAGTTATTGGACAGGAAAGCGATGAGCGCGGTGCATCTGTCGTTGTCCAAGGAAGTGGCTTACCATACCACTGGCGCAAGGTCTACACGGGAGATACTGAAAACCTTGGAGGAGATGTATCAAAAACCATAGACGGCAAACAAAGTTTATCTGATTAGACGGTTGTTTAATCTGAGGATGAGGAGGGAACACCAGTACAGCAGCACTTGAATGAGTTCAACATGCTAACCTCGCAGTTGGACTCGGTGGACATAAAGTTTGATGATAATATTCGAGCCTAATAATGCTATCTTCTCTGCCAGACAGTTGGGCCGGTACAGTGACAGCCGTTAGCGCTACAGACGCTAAGCTGAAGTTTGACAGGGTGAGGGACTTGATGATCGGGGAAGAGATTCGGAGAAACGAATCATGATCATCCTCAGGGTCAGCGCTGAATACCGAGAATAGAGGCAGATCGAAGGGAAGGCAGTTTAGGGGGAGGTCGAAATCCAGCGGGAAGAGTCAGACGAAGAAGGACGGGAGTTCAGTGAAGTGCTGGAATTGTGACAAGGTGGTCACTATAAATACCAGTGCAAGGCGCCGAAGAAGAACAAGAGGGAACAAGCAGACAGGAAGACAGCGAACGCAGCCACAGATGAGGATGATGGCGATGCGTTGGTCTTGAGTGTGTGCAATCCCATGGAGTCTTGGGTCTTGGATTCCGGCGCGTTATTCCATTCATGCGGTAATTTTAATATTATGCAAAATTACGTTTCTGGTGATTTTGGACAGGTGTATCTAACTGATGATGAACCCCTGAAAATCATGGGGAAGGGAGACGTAAAGGTTGAGACATCTAATGGCTCGAAATCGATGTTGAATGGAGTGAGAAATATCCCTGGATTGAAAAGGAGCTTGCTTTCGGTTGGACAGCTTGACAAGGAAGGTTATGTGGTAATGTTTGGTTGTAGCAACTAGAAGATTACCAAGGGGGCTATGGTGGTAGCTCATGGTAAGAAGGAAGGAACGTTATACATGACTAGTAATTCGCAGGATTCCCTTGATCTTGCGAATGGTAATGGTGATGTAGATTTGTGGCACTGTCGATTGGGCCATATGAGCGAGAAAGGGATGAAGTTGATGTGCTCGAAGGGTAGATTGCCTGGTTTACAAACTGTGGAAGTTGGAATGTGTGAAGACTGTGTCTTCGGGAAACAAAGGCGCGTGAGTTTCTCGAGGAGTGGTAAGGCTCTGAAGAAGCAGAAGCTAGAGTTGGTCCATAGCGATCTATGGGGACCAGCTCCGGTGGGGTCCATTGGAGGATCGATGTATCACATGACATTCATCGATGATTCGACCCGCAAGGTATGGATTTATTTTCTGAAAAATAAGTCTAATGCATTTGATGTTTTCAAAAGGTGGAAAGCCTTGGTTGAGACTGAGACGGGGTTGAAGGTGAAGTGCTTACGTTCCGATAATGAAGGAGAATGAGTTCAAGAATTATTGTGCTGAGCATGGGATTCGTACAGAGAGGACTGTACGTGGAACGCCCCAGCAGAATGCAGGGGCGGACGGGACGAACAGAATACTGAATGAGCAGGCAAGGTGTATGAGACTGAAGAGTGGCTTGCCTCAATCGTTTTGGGCGGATGCAGTGAGCACAGTTGCATTCCTGATCAACCGAGGTCCTTCGGTTCCCTTGGATAACCAGATACCCGAGGAGGAGTGGACTGGAAAGGAGGTAAACTTAACTTACTTGAGTATTTTTAGTTGTATTGCTTACGCTCTTGTGGATCATGTTGATAGAAATAAGTTAGATGCCAAGTCCGTCAAATGTACCTTTATTGGGTATGGAGGTGATGAGTTCGCCTAATGGGATGAGCAAAGCCGAAAGGTGATTCGCAGTCGGGTTGTTATATTCAATAAACAAGTTATGTACAAGGATAGGTTGAAGGATTTGGGCACTAATGCTGCAAAGCCCTGCACTGTCGAGTTGGATAATTTCAACTCGCGTGGGAGCAAAGGGAGTCCGGTCGATGAGGAGTTTCTTGAGGATGAGCCAAGAACACCACCACCTCAAAGACCTATTAGAGATCGAAGGCCACCAGATAAGTATTCGCCCTCTAACTTTTACTTACTGTTAACTGATGGTGGTGAACCTGAGAGCTTTGCAGAGGCAGAGCAGGTTAGTGATAGACGAAGATGGATGGCTGCCATGGAAGATGAAATGGCGTCTCTTCGTGTGAATGGCACTTGGGAACTGACTCAGCTTCCCAACGGCAAGAAGGCGTTGCACAACAAGTGGTTCTACCGAATCAAGAATGAGGCCGATGGTAGCAAGTGCTACAAGGTAAGGTTAGTTGTGAAAGGGTTCGAGCAGCGGTATGGTATTGACTATACAGATGTGTTTACTCCTGTTGTGAAGTTGACTACAATTCGCATGGTGCTGAGTATGGTGGTTGCGGAGAACCTATTATTGCATCAGATGGATGTGAAGACGGCTTTCCTTCATGGTGATCTAGTGGAGGAGTTGTACATGGTACAGCCGGAGGGGTTCGTGGTAGACGAAAAGAAAAGTCTTGTGTGCAAATTGAAGAAGAGCTTGTATGGGTTGAAGCAAGCTCCGAAGCAGTGGTATATGAAGTTCGACAATTTCATGTGGGAGATTGGTTACCATAGATGCCACGCTGATCATTGCTGTTATTATAAAAGGTTTGACAATAGCTATCTGATCTTATTACTTTACGTTGATTATATGTCGATTGTAGGAGCCAATCCAAGGGAGTTGGAAAGGTTGAAGAAGCAATTGTCTGAGAGGTTCTCCATGAAGGATCTTGGAGAAGCAAAACAGATTTTGGGTATGAGAATCGAAAGGAAGGCGGCAAATTTGTTGTATCTTTCTCACGCGAATTATGTCCAGAAGGTCCTGGAAAGGTTCAACATGGAGGATTTGAAGCCGGTTAATGTGCCCTTGGGGGCTCACTTTAAGCTATCGAAGAAGGAGTCGCCGAGTACTAAGGAGGAGCGTACCCAAATGATGAATGTGCCATATGCATCGGCAATTTGGAGTATCATGTATGTCATGGTTTGTACTCGTCCGGATATTGCGCATGCAGAGGGAGTAGTGAGCCGGTTCATGGATGATCCAGGTAAACAGCATTGGGAAACGGTGAAGTGGATTCTAAGGTATTTGCGAGGTACCACAAGTAAAGCCTTTTGTTTTGATGGAAGAAATTCTGAGTTAATTGGTTTCGTTGATGCGGACCTAGCACCGAACGATCTTGATTGGAGAAAGAGTACAACCGGGTATTTTTTACTTATGGTGGTACGGAGATTTCTTGGACATCAAAGTTGCAAAAGGTGGTTGCACTGTCCACCACGGAGGCGGAGTACGTAGCCATGACGGAGGTAAGTAAGGAGATGGTGTGGTTGCAAAGTTTTTTGGGTGAACTTGGGAAGGAGAATGGAAATAGTGCACTCTACAGTGATAGTCAGAGTGCAATTTTCTTGGCGAGTAATCGGACTTTTCATTCAAGAACGAAGCACATTGAATTGAAATATCATTTCATCTGACACCTATTGGAGAAGAAAGCCTTGCGACTTGTGAAAATTCTCGGGAGTGATCCAGCTGACATGTTTACTAAGGTTGTAACCTTAGAGAAATTGAAGTTGTGCATAACTTTAATTGGCCTCGGAACGTGAAGAAGAAGAGAAGATGGTGATACCAAGTGGAAACGGGAAGGAGAAAAGAGGAGGATATTTGCTTTGAAGGTGTTTTAGTCTCCAAGTGGGAGATTGTTGAATTGTGGAGCCCAAAACACGCCCAGGAGTACTTCGGCCGAGGCGGGAGGCCGAGGCCGAGGGGAGATGGACGAAGCAGAGGAGTTTCTTGTTGGAAGATCATCTCGGCCGAGACGGAGAGATCTCGGCCGAGACGAGAAGGAACGCGGCTGCGTCGGGTGTATGATGCGGTCGCGTCATATCTACAGCAAAATGGGAGCTTGATGTTGGAGAGCGGGCTCGGCCGAGAAACTTTTATAGAATTCTCGGCCGAGCCGGGTATTTTCGGTCGAGATGCTTTTATATAGGGGTATTGCCGCGGCTGAGGCCTGTTGCGCGGCCAGTTTTGCTTGGGCCTCAAGTAGAGGTTGTTTTTGGGGCCCAATGAGCTATTATAAATAGTGGTTTCCTTCATTCCTTATTGTAATCTAATAATTCATCATCCTAGTGCATATCCTGGCTTGGTATCGCTCCCAGACGTAGTTACACATCGTAACGAACTGGGTAATCAAATTGTTGTGTTCTTTTGTGTTCGATTTATTTGCTTTTCTTTATACGATTATTTGGTCGTATTGTGGTTGTGGGTGGGTTAAATTCCTAACAAAAGGTTGTTATGATGCCACACGTAGTTGTTTACAATAGTAAGACGAGATTTTACGGGGTTTATTTGCAAGGTATAAGCAGGGATGACTACCTAAACCATTGTCGGTTAGGGAGTTAACTGAAGCAGCACCATGATCAGCCTGTGTTATGGATGACCGGTAGAAGCATTATCTGAGATGGTTGTTGTAACATACCAATTCCTACCAAATATATCGTCTTGAACATTGCTATAGAAGAGGGATCTATCTCTGCTCTTCAAAGCCATGGGATGTGTCACGTTTCTATGTACTAATGCAATGTATCTGCAGTTAAACAGTCGGGCCAGTATTTGGTTAACATGCGTTAAAGAAACCGTATGTAAATTTCAATCCTTGTGAAGAATTGAGATTAAAGTTGCTTCACATTTCTAGGCAATGTTTAGTTGGGGCTGGGGTGGCTGGGCTGGGGGAAGTGATTGGAGTTAGTGGTTGGGGGGTTAGAGAGTGATGTTTGGTTGGGTAGCTGGGGTTGTGGTTAAAGTGTGAGATTTAATTATTAATTGTAAAAGGTGATGTGATAGGTGTAAAAGGTAGTTATTAGTAATTGTTGATATGTGATGTTTAGTTGTTGTTGGGTGAAAATTATTTATATTTGATAATTTTAATTTGTTAAATATTCATTATATTAATAAATAAATTAATGTGATTAATAAACAATTTTGGGTTAATTAATTTAAATAAAAATAAAAAACGTGGAAATTAAATATTTATAATTTATTATATTTGTCTGAATTATTTATTATATATTTTTTTTTTTCGTTTTAAAAAAAAATCCTATCTCTTTCTTTTATTTTATTAATTTTGAATTACTACTTTACGAACCTTTTAAATAAACAATTTCATTTTTTCCTTTTGCATTATCGTTTGAAATAGCATATTTGAAACCATCTTAAGCATATGTTAAACTTAAACCACATCTACTGCAATAATGCAACTTAAATAATAAAATAAAGTAGCAATAAATACTATTGTGGAACATAAGTGATAAAATTTCAGGATAAAAAATGAAGATCATTATTATTGCTAGGTTTCTCTGTCTTCCTTCACTCCTCAGTTTCCCTCTTCTACTAGTTCCCTTCAGGTTAAAAAAATGAAGACCATTATTATCTCTTTTCTCATTCTCTCTTTTTTTTCTTTTTTTTTTTTCTTTTTTCCTTGTATCTCTTTTTCTCTCTTTCACATGTTTTCTCCCATGGCAGCCGATCTTCTAGAAAATAAAATAAGAATGGCGGATGGGTGGTTGGTTAACAGTCTTCAAAGCCTATTCACTGCCAAATTGACGAAAATTCTAGAATTAAGGATGGCGGACTTGAGGAGATTTGAATTATGTTTTGATGGAGAAGTAGCTGGCGAAGACGGACTGATTAAACGATGAAGGTACGAAATTGGGATGTCGTGTGTGGGCTGCGGAGCATGGGTGGTGGTTTTCTGGGACAAGCTTCTTGATGGACGAGAGCGAGATATGGATGTTGTGTAAGCAGGACAAGCTTCTTGACGGACGATGGCGGTGTTGATGATGAAATAGAGGAGAGAAAAAAAGAGGAAAGTGAAAATCGAATCAGTATTGATGATGGAGAGAGAAGGAGGACTGTTCAAGTTGGGAAAGTGTGCCCCAACCTGAATATGAAAGGCTTAGGGCAACCACCCTAGCCATCACAATGGGTTGGCAAAATCGATTATAGATTTGGCCAACCCCAACCAAACATCCCCCTAGTGTTTAAAACCAAAGTTATTGTGTGGTGGGAAATTAAGTACTAGTTTGGTAATGTCCCTAATTTTTTTTCTTTGTCTCGGAGACATGTATTAACATGTAGGCATATGTAGTTGATACTTGCCAACATCATGAGCAGCCCATATTCTAATGGAAAATTGAAATTCTGATTTTTTTTTTTTTTTTTTTTTGGTAATTTATTATTGTTTCTCATATGTAATTAAGATTTAGTTGTTAAGATATTATGTATTTAACATCAACTTGTATTGATATGTAATATATACTTATGGGCAACCAGATTCTAGTCCGATCAAAGATGTATATAAATGGAGGAACATGAAGGGAGGGTTAGGGGGTTTAAAAGACTCCGGAGTCAATGCTACGCGGTGCTAATAATTAACCCCTCGTGGTGGAAATAACACTTCATGTTGCACCGATGATCATGTGCCTGTTCGTAAATTGTAACATTTAATTATTTCATAACAACACATGAAATATCATGATGAAATTTAAAAATGATTTTTGTAATTAAAAAATATTTTTTTACCAAAATTTCAATTAGTTAGAAAATTCCAGGGGGGTATTATCATTAATTTTCCATTTAAGAAAAATGAATGCATCATCAACAATTGTTAATTGAGGGGTTTTTATATTTTTGAAAATTGTAGGGAATAATAGTTAAAAAATCAAGTTGGCTATAAGGGATTGTTTCCAATTTGAAGAAATCAATCCAGGTAAACATCAAAAGTTGAGAATAAAATGAATCATGGAGAGGCTAAATGTTATAGTATGCAGCCTGATAAAAGGCTTATCACTTCAGAAGCCCACCTCATATCACTTGGATAGCCCTATAAGGTTATCCCTCATCCCTCTAGTGAACAACCCGTAAAGTATCAGTTGGGGATTGACTTTGATTGATGATATGCGTAAGAGTTAGTTGGAAAATTGATGGGTAACATTTTGTTGTTAGCAATATATTGCTAGCTACCCTTAAACAAACACGCCATATATATTATAATTGCAAAACTTATAAAAGTAAACAAAAAAAAAAAAAAAACACATCTCAAGAATGAGATGAAAAATGAAATCAACTTTGAACATTAATAGACATTATTCTAGCTTTTATATCTTAAGTTGTATTACACCTAAACTTAATTATTTTTTAGATGTTCCATACCTAATAACTCTCTATTATTAATTTAATTATTTAACATTTTGATAATTGTAAAACTAAAATCTTCCTATCCATTGTAAAAGTTTCTCTAAGTAATTTTCTTCTAAAAAAAGTTCAATTAGTCGAGTGTTTCTCATTTCTCATCAACTATAATTAATTATTTTTCAGATGTTCCATACCTAAATAACTCTCTATTATTAATTTTATTATTTAACATTTTGATAATTGTAAAACTAAAGTCTTCCTACCCATTGTAAAAGTTTCTCTAAGTAATTTTCTTCTAAAAAAAAGTTCAATTAGTCGAGTTTTTCTCATTTCTCATCAATTGTAAGAATTTGACCATAAAAGAGAGAACAAATATATAAAATATAAAAAAATGAACATGATATATATATATATATATATATTGTATTATAAAAAAAAAAAGAAAATCAGGAAAATGTCTTGTGAACATGTATGTTTAACTTATGCCATTAGGCAAATTAAATATCATCTAAAATGGATTAGAAAATTCATGAATTAGTGAAATGGCATTTGAACTATAAAAAGATTATTACCAAAGTAATATAACATAAGAAATAAGATTACTATATTATCCTAAAAAATAATTTTTTTTAGGATATAATAGGCAGATCAAAATTTGCAAGAAGTTATGCAAAATTTTAATAGATTGAGAACACCATATCTACAAAAGTATCACTCTGAAAGGAAAATAGAATATGCATGTGACGGGGAAAGTCCAGAGTTAATTTAGCTACCAAATAGAAAGCAGGAAAAAAAAAATCTGCTACCAGGCCAATTTTGATACTCGTATAATAGTTGAAGGTAGAAAAAAGAAACAAGATAAACAAAAAGAAATACTACTTCCTTCCCGACTAATCTTGCACAAGGGAGGTTAGCACAAGTATTAAGAAAAGTTATTTTTTAAGTGTTTGTTGACTTTTCAAAGGTAGATTGAGGGTAGAGATTTTGAGGGTGGAGATGTGTTATAACTTTCCTTTTTAAGGGGTGTGCAAGTTTGCCTGGGACAGACGAAAACGGAAAGTGTGCAAGATTAGCCGCGACGGAGGTAGTAATAAATTATAGGCCACGACTATTCGCAACCCACTAAATTTCTTAACATAGACCACTTCTTAATGTAGTTCACTTATATTTAAATATTAATAAAAACTTAACACAGCCCATTTATGACCAATTCTACCGTTTTCTTTTATTAAATCAAAATAATTAAAGTAAAGTTAATAAAATAAAACAATGAAAACATTAAAAACAAAACAAAACAAAACAAATAAACAAACAGAAAAAAATGAACATGTTTATCTGAGAATCGAACTTCTCTCAAATAAATATAATTTCGTTAGTTAATCTATATAACAAAATAAACGCTAGTCAAGAAACTACATGTGGGTAATTTTTTTTCTTTTTATGTAGCTTTCAAATTACAAAACAAATCAAGTTGATCTGTAAATCAATGGTGGCCCAGTAAAGTTCTTGTCGTTCTGTTCTTTTATTTAGCTTTCAAGTTACAAAATATATCAAGTTAATCAGTAAATCAATGGCGGCCAAGTATAGTTGTTCTTCTCGTTCTGGTCTATTACCATTAGATTGAATGTTTTGTGAAAATCAATCTGATTTTTTGTGCTTTGTAAAAATATTGAAAATATGTTATTTTCCTTTTGAATATACGAAACCTGGTGATCGAATGAATTGACCATTGTTCGATCACCATGACTGAATAGAGTAAGTATCTGTTGAACTTTACAATCGAACAGGGTGAATATGGTGTCTGGATTCTTGCTTGTTATTTAGACACTCCATTGATGAAAGCTTGAAAAACTTAGGGTTTATGGAGTTTAGGGAAAGAGATAGTTTGGTAGAAGAATACACAGAAGAAGAAAAAAAATATTTCTGAGTTTTTTTTCTTTAAATATTATTTATTTATTATTTTTAATTATTTATGTCATGTTATCATTGAGATAATGATTATGCGATTCACCTTGATTGAGGTGATCGGGTTTCCACTATATATATAAACGAGTACAACAGAGTACAATAGAAATTAGAGAAAATCAAGGGGAAGTTACAACAAATAGATCTCCAAGATATTTATAGAATATCTATCCTAATTTACACTCGATTTATTTACAACAATTTTATTTACATAATTATTCTCTATTACCCCCTCCCCCTCTCAAGCGAAGTGTGGGATTGAGATCGACACAAAGCTTGGAACGAATAAGTTCAAATGAGGGACGAGGTAAGCTTTTAGTGAAGATGTCTGCCAGTTGGAGATGAGAGGGAACAAAGCGAGTTTCCAACTGATTCGCAGCTACTAGCTCACGAATAAAGTGACAGTCCAAGTCAATATGCTTGGCACGTTTGTGGGCGATGGGATTCTGACTGAGAAATAATGCACTTTTGTTGTCACAAAGTAGAAGCGGACGAGAAGAAGGCAGTGCACGCAATTCGGAGAGAAGATTGGTGAGCCAAGCCATCTCTTGAGCAGTGTTAGTCAGTTCATGGTATTCGGATTAACAGTACGAGCGGGCGGCAGTGGGTTATTTCTTTGCACTCCAAGAAACCAAGTTGCCTCCCAAAAAGATCGAATAACCATAAGTCGAGCGACGGGTTTCAATGGAACTGGCCCAATCAGCATCAGAGTAACCAAGTATTATGAAATCGAAGAGCGAGTGAAGGGTAGACCGTAGTGAATTGTGCCCTTGACATAGCGAAAGATTCGCTTGACAGCAGTGAAGTCATCTGTAGTCGGACGCTGTAGAAACCAGCTGACATGATTTACAACATACGAGATGTCCAGCCGAGTAATGGTTAGGTACTGTAAGGCCCCACCAATTGATCGATAAAGAGTTGGGTCGGCAAAAGGATCACCAGGGCTTTGCAAGGATTCAACAGCATGCAGAGGAGTGGAAACCAGTTTAGAGTCAAGAAGTTGAGCTCTAGACAATACGTCATGAGCATAGTTGGCTTGACCCAGGAATAGGCCAGTGGGCGGAGATATCTCAAGGCCCAAAAAATAGTTGAGACGACCAAGATCCTTGATCGCGAATTTAGAGTTGGCTCGAGCTATAAAGCGGCGCGGGCGATCAGGGCCACTACCTGTAACAATTATATCATCAACGTAGAGAAGCAAGTAAATTGTAAATCCAGGGCGATGAATAAAAAATAGAGATGTGTCGGAACGACTGCGAATAAAACCTAAAGAAAATAAAAAAGAATTGAAGCGCTCAAACCAGGCACGAGGTGCCTAACGCAAGCCATATAGAGCCTTATTTAATTTTCAGACATGGTTAGGAAAACATGGATCGATAAAACCTGGAGGTTGAGTCATGTAGATCGGTTTGTCAAGAACACCATGGAGGAAGGTGTTCTTAACATTCAATTGATGTAAAGGCCAAGATCGTTGGGTTGCAAGAGACAGGATGACGCGAACGGTGGCGGCCCGAACAACGGGGCTAAAGGTATGGGTGAAGTCAAATCCAGGGAGCTGAGTGAAACCCTGAGCAACTAAACGGGCCTTGTGATGCTCAATCGAACCATCCGAGTGATATTTAGTTCGAAAGAACCACTTGGAGCTAACGATATTCTCGTGAGGAGGGCATGTAACGAGATCCCACGTACCATTAGAATGTAATGCATCCATTTCATTGCGCATGGCGCACAACCAATGGGGAGATTGCATCACGGATTTAAATCCTTTTGGTTCTGCGGAAGAGGTTAGAGACGCAAGAAGTGCAGAAGCAATATCAACAAAGTGACGAGATTTAAAAATGCAAGACTTTGCACGTGTTTGCATAGGATGTGTGGATAACGTAACCTGGGTAGGAGGTGGAGCAACCGGCGGCGCAGCGGAGGAAGCTGTCGAGTCGGAAGAGGGTGGCCCGGTCGGTGGATTGGGCTCAGCAGTGGCGTGATCGAGCGAATTAGGCCCAGCTGTGGTGGGGGGCGAATTGGACTCCGCATACGGAAGGGAAACAGGGGACTGAGGTGAGTGAGGGCTGGGATAGTGGGCTGGAGGGAGTGGAGCAGTGGGCTGGGCTGCATGGGGATGTAGTGACGTGGAATGGGTGGAGAAGGGATGCATGGGATGGAAGTTATATTGGGCTGATGAACAGGTGGGCTAGCGGGAGGGGCTGTAGGGATTTAGGGTTGGACTTCATCTGGTACCAGTAAGCTCTGATAGTAGGCTGATGGAGGCCCAGCGAGAGATTCAACTGTTGGTGAGAAGGGATAGGGCCCAAAATGGAAGTTGATTGTGGATTGGCGGTGTGAATTTAGTGGGCCGATAGGGTGGGCGTCCAGTGGAGTTAACTTGAAATTCAGAGAAGCTCGAGAAATCCAAGAGATCAGTGGATGACGAAGGTGAATTATTTAAAAACGGAAAAACACTTTCATCAAATTGGGTGTGACAAGTACTGTAAATATGACGAGAAATAGGATCGTAACAGCTGAAACCCTTGTGTGAACTGCTATATCCTAAGAATATGCAAGGTAAACTACGAGGGGCCAATTTACGCGAAACGTAGGGATGAAGATAAGGGAAAACACGGCAGCCAAAAACATTAAAAAGATTATAATTAGGAACACGGTTAATAGAATTTCAAAAGGGCATTTATTGTCAAGAAGAGGACTAGGAAGCCTATTAATAATATAAACAGCAGAAGAAAACGCATCAATCCAAAATTCAGCCGGAACATGAGCATGAAATAAAAGGGAAAGACCAGTTTCAATGATATGGCGATGTTTACGTTCAGCTCTACCATTCTGTTGTGGGGTATAGGGGCATGATAAACGATGCATAATACCAAGTGAAGCAAAAAGAGTTGAGACACGTTTATTAACAAGTTCACCACCTCCGTCACTTTGAAATGTTTTAATCGTAGATTGAAATTGGTTATGAACAGGAGATAAAAGGCGTTGTAAAACATTAAAAATTTCAACTTTAGCACGCAATGGATAGAGCCACAAAAAATAAGAAAAGTCGTCGATAAAGACAGCATAATATTTAAAGCCAGACGAAGAAGCAATCAGGGCGGGACCCCATAAATCACAATGCACTAATTCCAAAACATGAGAGCCACGTTTGTCATTCAATGAAAAATGAAGTCGAGTATTTTTAGCCATTTGACAAGACGTACACAAGCTGGGTTTGGGAAAAATAGAATTAACAGATAAATAACCTAATCTATTTAATAACTGAATAACGGAAATAGACGTATGTCCTAAACGAGAGTGCTACAATTCAAAAGAAGAATTAAAAGTACGAGAATTTAATGCAGCAACAAAAGCAGAAGATCCTTAATCAAGAACATAAAGATCGTCCTTACACCGCCCCTTTGCTAGAATTTACTTTGTTATTTGATTCTGAACAAGAAAAGAATCGTTAGAAAAAACAACAGTAACAGGCAAATCAGAAGTCAGTTTACTAATAGATAGTAAATTTTTAGTGATATGGGTTACGACCAAGACATCTGATAACGGTAAAGAGTGAGCAACAGAACGAGAACCTAAATGTGAAATAGACAGAGAGGCATCGTTACCAACGGTGATCGTAAAATTACCGTTATAAGGTTCAAACTCGTCGAGGGCATTTGTTGATGTCGTCATCTGGGCGGTGGCGCCGGTGTCAACATACCAGTCTAAGGGAGACGAATTAAGCGAGTATTGAGCATCGAAAGCCTGAGCGAGGTTGGCGGAGTTAGACGAAGTCACGAAGGGCGATAGCGGTCGAGGCAATTGTTGGCATAATGAGCTCCTTGGCAGATCTGAAAACGAGGGGGCCGACCAGGCTACTGGGAACCGCCACGACCAGAACCTGGAGTGCACTGTCCTGGAGAGTTTCCATGGCCAGAATTGTTACCACCGAAGGCAGGGGAGGTGTGACCACGGCCAAACCCGGAGCCACCACGACCTGCAGCGCCACGACCGAAGTTGCGATTGGAGGGCAAGCCTCGGCCGGAGCTTCCGCGATGGGAATAGAAGACGGCGGCGGTAGGCACCGCATCAGCGACCGCGTTTGCTTTATCCTGAAGTTCCTGGTCGCGTGCTTGACTGATTAAATCATTGAAAATAAGAGGAAATGGGAGGGCGAGACGAAGATCGACAAACGCACGAAATTTCGGACCGAGACCACAAAAGAACCACCGGCACTTGTCGGGCTCAAAAAGGGAATGGTCGATGGAAGCGAGTTGGTGGCACAAAGATTTAAAGCGGCGGCCAAATTATAAAACCGACTGCGAACCTCGTTGCAAAAATTGTAACTCATCACGAAGTTGGTTCGCCCGGGATGGGGTATTCGGGCTGAACGCAACCTCTAAGGCTACCCAAACAGCAACGGCAAATCGGAGACCAATTACCTCCGATATCGCCTCCTCGGAGATGGAGGAGAAAAGGAGGCTCAATACTTGATCATGGCGCCGAACCAAAAACAGATGGACCGGGTTCGGCAGTGAAGCGGGCTTATCGCCGGTGGGAGGTGTGGCAGCAGAGGCAGTGTCAGGCGATGGAGTCGTGGCAGGAGGAAGAAAGACAGGTGGTTCAGGAGAAGAGCCGTCGAGGAAGACGTGAAGCCCGTCACATTTAAGCATGGCATATACTTGTTCTCGCCAAAGAAAATAATTGGAAGAGGTCAGTCGTATGTTAATGAGATGCAGCATAGTATTGAGTGGGAGGGAGTTGCTTTCGGAAGCCATGAAGGAGAAAAGAAAGAGCAGGAAAAGACGATCGAAAGAAAGAGAGAAGAGAGGATTAGGGTTTCAGAGGTGTTTACGCTGATACCATGAGATAATGATTATGCGATTCACCTTGATTGAGGTGATCGGGTTCCCACTATATATATAAACGAGTACAACAGAGTACAACAGAAATTGGAGAAAATCAAGGGGAAGTTACAACAAATAGATCCTCAAGATATTTTCAGAATATCTATCCTAATTTACACTCGATTTATTTACAACAATTTTATATACATAATTCTTCTCTATTAATCATCAAGGGTGTTCTAGGCATTTGATAATAATATTTTAATTTATACTGGGTTGCGTTAAGATATTTAGTGGGCTGTGAATAGTCTCTGCCTAAATTATACTCCCTCCGTCCCGAATGAATTTGCACACTTTCTTAAAAAGGAAACAAATCTCACAAATTCTACCCTACAATACACATTTATTTACCAAATAAAGCAAAAAAAATAGGTTTTAAAAGTCAACATAACCCAAAAAATAACTTTTTCTTAATATGTGTGTCCACTTGTCAGTGCAAATTCATTCGGAATGGATGGAGTATTATGATAAGAAGAAATAAAAGGCGAGGAGAGGCAGCTATCAAAGAGAAATAGGTATGCATCAAAGAATTAATCTACAAAGTTTTGTATTAGATGTTTCTCTTACAATTATATCCTTGTTAACGTCTTATTTAAGAATATAAGAGGTAACATAAATTGTAAGACACTATTTATACTTTTTTATAATAGAAGTAGATTTTACTATATAAAATTATATTATTGTATTGTATGAAAATTAAGACTATAAAATTTTCAATCGTAACTAATTGATGTAATAGTTGGCATAAGCTCTCCCCTGGCCCTCTTGAAGCACTAATTATTGGAAGCGGATCCGGTACTGTGAGCCCAAACACAGCATATTTCACAGTTTTCAAAAGGCGCCGTTTTTTGTGTTGATTTACTTTTTTTTTAAAACCCCTTAAACCGAACGCTACCGTTTTTGTCTTCTTATATCTTCTTTCTCATTTTCCCGCGAAATACATCAGAACCCCCATTTTTTGTTTTCTGATTTCCTTCCTCTGCAAGACTCGAATGAATTTACTGATTAATGGAGCATCTGGATACTAGTCGCACAATGGGTCGACTTGGATGCCAAAAACACCGAAATCACCATGAAGAGGTAATTTATTACTCATAAATCTTTTCTTTTTTCCAATAAATTTGACAATCTACAACGCAAAATCACTTATTTGTTATAATTTTAATAATCAGAATGGTAATCTACTTTTCTACATCACCATCGTTTATTGATTTTTCAATGCCAGTAAGGAATATTAGTGATCAGCCTTACAGGCTGAGGAGATCTAAATATGGATTGGTTTATGCATCTGAAATTCGGCAGCGATATACTGAGGTACTCTCATTTTGAATATTTCAATTTTCAACTGCTTTCAATGCTTGATGATGAATGTAACTATTAAGTTAACTATATGTAGAAACATATATTGTATATAAATGTCTGTACACATGTACTTGATCTTAGTGTGGATGCTAGTCGGGCTACAGGCTTGGGAACATCACTTAATTGGATTTTAGACGGGATTAATCGAATCTAAGTCGAGTTATACAGGAAGGAGTCGGGAAAAAATGGATAGCCAAGAATAGTCTAGCTCCTGAACGGGATATAGTCGGAGTTAGACAGGGACTTTTAGAACAAGGGTGTGGATGGAATATTACCAAAATATCTTAGCACATACAGGCGTAGAGTTTAATATAGTAATTCAAGCTAGAAAAATATGTTGAGGGCCTTGTGAGAAGCCTTAACCCTGCCAAGAACTTAGTTGCATTTCTTTAAAACTCACTTCTAGGAAGTTATCAAAATTTATGAAATTTTGTTAGTGAACTTATAAATGCATATAATGGTTTCATTACTTTATCTATGGTTACTTAAATTAGATTTTAAATAATATATTGCTTTGTTATACTTGTAACAGATTGTTGGTAGGTTGATCTTCTTGGCTGTGAATAAGTTGGGGTTACTACCTGGATCAATCTTTGTTTGTCTTGATGGATCATAAATTTAGATATCGGATTAAAGCCTGAAATTGATATGAAATTTAATAGCTTAGATGAGGCATGGAAGTTTTAGATTGAATATGGTGGCAAAATAGGATTTGGAGTGAGGAAGCACTATTTTAACAAGAACAAGAACACCGGCATTATAACGTCTTACAAATATGTTTGTTGCAAAGAGGGTATTCGCAAAGAAGAGAAACAAGATTACGTGTCGCTGAAACCGCGCCTTGAGACTCGCACAGGTTGTAAAGTAAGAATGGGTGTCACATTTGTTGATGGTAAATATAAAGTTAATAAGTTTATCGAAGATCACAATCACCCTCTCCATCTTCAGGAGACGATTCACATGTTGACTTCACAACATAAAGTTTCCGAAGTTCAGGCGTATGAGATTGATTTAGCTGATGATGTCGGGCTTAAACAAGAATTGACCTTTCAATTGATGAGCATACGGTTGGTGGAAGAGATGCTATTGGTTATACCTTGTTGGATGCCAAAAATTATCTCAGATCAAGGAGATAAAGAAACATGGTGTATGGGGAAGTCGGTTATCTAATGAGATAATTTCAATAGCAGTTATCTAGAAATCCGTCATTCTACCATGCTAATCAAATGGATATGGAAGAACAGATAATCAATGTTTTCTGGGCCGATCCAAGAATGTTAATTGATTATGAGTATTTTGGAGATGTTGTGTCACTCGATACCACTTACTGTACGAACCGTGCACACCGACCGCTTGATATCTTCTCAGGTTTCAACCATCATAAAGGAGCGGTGATTTGGTGCAGCACTTTTGTATGATGAGACTGCAGCATCATTTAAGTGGTTGTTTGAAACGTTTCTAGACGCACACAAGTAAAAAAGGCCTCTTACTATCTTCACTGACCAGGATCAAGCTATGGCAAAGGCCTTGCGTGAAGTGATGCCCGATGCATTCCATAGATTGTGGCACTTAATGCAAAATGGCATCAAATACCTTGGAAACCTAATGAAAGATGAGTCACACTTTTTAAGTGATTTTAAGAGGTATATGTATGGCATTGATGATGAGACCCAATTTAAGGAGTCATGAAGCATCTTACTAGCACAGTATAATGTTCATAACAACACATGATTACAGTCAACTTACAATGTCAAGGGGAAATGGGCTGCCAGCTACATGAAGCATGCTTTCGCACTTGCTATGAGAAGCACACAACTTAGTGAGAGCATCAATTCGGATATCAAGAGTTGTATGAAACCTGACTTGGATATAGCTCAATTTTTTAAGCACTTCGAACAAGTGTTGGAGGACAAGCGCTACAATGAGCTCAAGTGTGAATTTGATGCTCGACAAAAGTTACCGAGGTTGAAGCTAGAAAGTTCGCCTATGTTGTGCCAGCTTTATAAGATTTATACTCCCACAATATTTCATAAATTTCAAAAGGAGTTTGTTTTGTCCCTAGCTGCTCACATAATACACAGAAGTGAAATTCAAACATGCTTTGAATATGTTGTGGGACTAGAGGACAAAGATGGAGAGTGGAAGGTGACATTTGATCCCAATACCAAGAGGATTTCATGTAGCTGTCGAAAATTCGAGATGACGGGATTATTATGTTGTCATAATGTAAAGATTTATGATGTGATGGATGTAAAAACACTTTCTGAGCATTATATCTTAAAAGGGTGGACCAGAAAAGCTAGAAGCAGTATTGTTCATGATTATAAAGGTAATGAAGTTGAGGAAAATCCTAAGCTGCCAATTACAGAATGTTACAGAAATCTATGCATGATGTTTATAAGACTAGCAACTGAAGCATCCGTCCACCCATCAACATTTTATTGGGTGCATAAGACAGTGTGCGATCTAAGCAATCAAGTTATGGATATGTGTTTGACAGAAAAGGGTCAAGACAACAATGTCAGTTCCAGAACTTCATCATTACAACCTTTCATGTCGCAGCCAAAGGGATTCAAGAATAGAGCTGGTGCAAAAAAGTCAAGACGACCGAAGAGTTGGGTGGAGCTTAAAAAAAGTAGAAGAAAAACAAATCCTAAATTTAAGGTACATAGGCTTTCTTCTATTGACTTTGGAAATAAGTTGTGTTGTTGTTTAGATGATTATTTGGTACAACATTATAGGAACTTGGAGCGGAGAATGAAGTACATGTATCTTGTTTCGCTCCTCCAATATCTCATTCATCTCATCAAGCAATTGGAAATCAATTAAGTTTCATTGAATTCTTGATGGTATTAGTTTTTCTCTTTATATGTTAAACGTTTTTTTTTCCTTTTTATATCGACTTAGTTGTAATTTGTGTTCTTATTTATTATAGGTGCCACTTGATTTCGAACCAATGAACTCTGGTGAAGATATATCCAGTCCCTGTACTCAGTATTAGAATATTTTTCATTTTGGGGGGATGAGTGATATATAGTAGAATGTGATCAATATAGCTTTTATTAGTGTATCAAATTGTAAGTGTATAGGAAGCTCACAATTGGTTTTTTGTCCATCTATTTTGTCAAATATATTGCCATAGTAGTTATAGTGGTATGTTGTTCTGTAAAGCAATTTTATGAAAGCTCACAAATGTTGCTTTGTCTGTCTATATTGGAATATTGTTTGTTGAAATTGCTTTATGTTGTCTTGAAATTTACCCGATAAAATTTATAATATATGAATTTTTTGTTATGTTTAAAAGTTGTTAGGAGTAGTCAGAGGGACAATCAGGGCCTAGCATCTAGATCGGGTTTAGTCGGCAGTAAGCGGCGCATAGGCGGCGTTAGTCGGAAAGGAATCGTGGAAATAACATAGGCGGCTAATACGAGTCTAGGGCTTAGGCAGGGATTAGTCGAAGCTAATCGAGAAGTTTTTACATTAAAAGTTTTTTGGGCAAGGATTAGTCCAACCTAGTCGGACCGAATAATGTATACGATGAAAAAATAATAATAACAACAAAGAGAGCAATTTAAAAGATATTGAGTTTTAAAAAAAGAAAAGTCAGTCGGTTTAGTAAATAAGCACAAAAAACGACAGTGTTTGAACAGTGTTTTTTTTTAAAAAAAAAAAAGTAAATCAGCACCAAAAATGGCATCGCTTGAAAACTATGAAATATGTTGTGTTTGGGCTCACAGTACCAGATCCACTTCCCTAATTATTAGTGTTATCATTTCATTTCTGACACTAAACTGTCATTTTTTCCCCCTGATTTTCCGCATGATCCTATTGCCCTTTACATCTTACACCATGGCACACAACACATGCCTATGTACAACTGTGAGGTTCAATTTTCAGTCAAAATCGAAAAATATTGACCGAACCGATGATTATATATTTTTGGTTCAATTTTGAAATTTTTAAAAATTCAGTTATTGATTTCGGTTTGATTTTATACTGAAAATCCGATATTGAATAGAAACCGAACCAATAATTAATGACTAATAAATTTTCTTATAATCTTATGTTATTTCTATTTTTACCCTTTGATTTTTAACAATTGACTAGGCCACCCACCAAAGGAAAATATATATATATATTTAACATTTGATGATTCTTTAATGCAAAAAATTAAAAACTGAAAATTTTGAACAATTATCAGTTATTGGTTTTAACCGAAATGGAACTGAAAATTTTCGGTTTGGTTTCTAATATTCTTAGATTGGTTTCGGTTTTCAACTTGAACAATTATCGATTATTGATTTTGGCAAATCAGTTCATTCAGTTTTCAACCGATGACGATTCAATATTGAGCGGACTTGATTCTATAATACTAGTACACTATTCAATTTCAATAAAAGGGACCCTCCATGTGGTCTCACTTTGAATCCAAAAGTAGGGTATTATCTTACATCAATCAGTGTTATAAGGGTGATTCATGCAATTGCTCTTTCCATCTCTATGCCTAATCCAGTGGTATAGTTTCATATGTTAATGACTGAAAAGCAAGATGGTTGTATTTACTTCAAAAGCAACTTCTCTACCATTGAAATAAGTCGGCAAAGAAAGGATCCGACACGCACTCTCTAGCCGAACCATAATTGTTCAACCGCTTCTTCAGAGAACGCATTTCTCTCTCATCTCTCGAGCTTCTCTCCTGAAAATATTTTTCATGCTTCAAATTTCAATTCATATGTTAAAAAGAAAATTGAAATGCAATCAGACTTACATAGGATTTCTTCAACAGCAAAATGTCCACCAAGTATTGCACCCACAACACATTCGTCTTTGGGAAACTGTAAATCATTACATCAATATCTGGATATGAGAATCACTTGATAAGGACGTACACCTAACAGACTATAACTCATTCCAAAAATGGGACCAAATTAACAATGCTCAAATGATCTTCCCACATCTACACTGCTTTTCTACTAATGAATTACTTGCACACAACCCTGATGTTATTGAGAAAAATTTGCACTCGAAACCCATGAATCATCTCAACTATGTTTGGATCATAAATCTTAGTGAAAGAAACACTAGAGGCAACTTCAGTTTTACGCACATCCACAAGATTTTGTTTCTCAAATTAAGAACATATAATTAAACTGATTTCAGTTTCCTTTTTCCTTCTATATCGAATGCTAGTATGTTGCATCATGCTAAACATACTTAAACCAATTTCAACAGTTCTACTCTAAAAGACAGGCTATGTTCTATGTTCAAAATCGTGGTATGGGTGCTATAGGTGTTCTTCTCCACCGACTTCTGAGATATTCCCGACAGTACAAAACAAATAACTATAAAATGCTTAGTTTTTGGTAACACCAATTTTCATGAGCAGTAGGCTTTTACTAACATAGAAGAAAATTAATCGGTTCCTCAATATTCTTGCAGATCATCCCTACGACAATAATGCCATCGGTTCAAGGTACTTAAGAACTAACTGCCTTTAAATAACGTAGAACAGCAAAATCATATTGTAAAGATTTCCAACAGAGAGATGCAAATTTAAAGCAGATATACAATAAAGAAAAAATGACAGTGTAGGACATTATCAATGATAAAGTGAATTTGAGATATTTTTACCTTCCTTCCCAGCATTCATCAGTCACGTCCCTCATCTTCCTATAAGTATCTGCCTGCATTTATGTTGCAGACCACTTTATCATAGAATCCTGGACAAAAATCATGCACATAACTTGTTTTACTAACTTGTTTATCTCCCTGAGGCCCCTCAAAAAGTTCCGGGTCTGATGATAAGTCCAGAAAGAGTATATCTTCACCTGACAACACGTCATATTCTGTTGTCTTAGTTTCAGCCAAATCTGGACCATTAAAATATGTAGATAGATTTAAAAACCTGTATTAAGTCTAGAGAGGGTAAAATCAATAATGGATATGACCAATCCAAACGTTCTGACTTGCAACTTTTTCCCTTCAAGAATGAATTGCAGAGTAGCAGAATCATTCCGACTTAATAGAATATTTCCCCTGTTTAAAATGCATCCCCCAATTAAACAAAATTTTAGGGAACAAGAAACAAAATGCTGCAACTGATAGGAGGGATGACAACTAAACCAGTGTAAATCTCGGTGTTCGAATTCATATGCAGCCTCTGCTACAGCTAGTGCTAAAATGACCTGCAATATATAGTTATAGTCTGTAAGCAAAACAGGACCAACAGGTGGAAATTAATGCAGCCAGGTGGACATGTGAGAAGAATGTACCTGAACTAATAAACTCCGTGCTTCATCAAAATTCAGAAGCACAAAGCTCTCAAGATGCCGCCCACCATCTTCTTGAACAAAAACAACATAGTACTGGAAACAATTTCCATAGCTGATTAGAGAAGGAAATATAAAGCCTGACAAAGTAGTGAAGTATAAACTTCAAAGATAAATATGAACCATATTTGATTCAGAGAATACAGCTCATTGAAGAGCACCATTGAATGGGTACCTGATCAGCAGGAAATTCCTTGGGATGATCATTTTCTGAACCATGCTTTGCATCCCAGTCTTCCCATGCACTTATTAGAGCAGAATCGTAGCATCCTTGGCAAACCCTCAAACTATGGGAACACAAAGTGATAAGCGTCAACTCTTCTACATAAATTGCTGATGGAAACTTAAATGTCTTTCATGAAAGAATTGAAAGGGAAGGAATGTCCTGCAGATACACCATCATTATTGCATGTTGAAGATCGAACATGGGTACAAAAATTTAAAAGAAAAAAACCAAAAAAGAAAATTGAAATTGAAATAGAGGATCTAGCAGCCATCCAGGCAGCAAATAGAACTCAATAAGAAAAAAATAAGTATAGAGCAGGTAATTTTCCAGGACAGGGGTAAAATGATAAAGTATAGCAAACTGAAGTCAGACCATTTCCAGAAACCATATAGTGGACACTTCATTCATCATAGAGGCAATGGACCAAAACATATCCAAATTAAAAACTCCTTTCTTTAGCGCTTCAGTTAACCTGGGCAGCCACATCACAAGTTAATCAAGGTCTTTGTTCTCTAATGTTTTGCACTCCAAGTTCTCATGCTTTCCACCCAATCTATGGGTATTCTTATGTGCAGATCATTGATTTAGGGTCAATTTAGTCCAGAGTTAAACCTTAAATATGTCTGAAGCTGGTAAGCCCGAGAGAGTTTTCTATTGCAATAAAAGACCAAAATACAGTTAAAACATTAAAAACTAGAAAAATGAAAACAATGAGATTAAGTAATGGAATTTTATACAAATCAGCCTATCAGCCCTCTTAGTTAATTATTTACCACAAACTACTGGTGGATGTTATAATCACACTGGTTGGGTGAAGTTTTTATCCGCCTTAAATCAACTGCAACATCATAGTAATGCAGCTTATAACCTATAAATGACTGTTCATGGCAGGACAGCACAGTTTTTACTCACCCTACTCCTTAGTACAAAAGCACGAAATGCCTATCAATGACGCATTAGCTCCTAAAGAGAAACTATACAGCTGACCAAGAAACAAGAAAACCTACCCTGTTGTTTGTATGAAGGTAGTGCAAGCATTAGATATATCACCATCTTGCCTCCTTAGATGATTGAGCGTGCACGAAAGAACAACTTCCACCAATAGCTCTTCCGCTTTCTGAAGCACATAAAAGCACCAAGATCAAACACTAAACTTTGTAGACATATGAACTTAAAATCACAATGAAAAGACTTGGAAGGTTAAGGCGGACAAGCCCACAGAAGTGGAAACAAACAGGCAAGATGTCTATTTTCTTTATCTATCTAGGCTCCTTGTCAGATATTCCTGATCATAAAGAGATGTGCAGGGACGAAATGCAATGGTGACGACACCTTCCGATCACCAGCTGTAACTGAGTGCTGCATTCTAGAAAAGAGAAAGAAAATTGCACTGCAAGAAAAAACATTTAGCTCTAGCAGCATGTAACCCATTTTGCAAAATGGCCGAATGATCTAACTCATCAGAGCTCTTGACCTATACAGAATAGTTTTTTACATGGTTTCCAGCTAAAAGAAAAAATAAATAAATTTAACAGATATACACACACTCACTCACCTTTTGCAGTTCTCCATTGACTCGTAAATTGCCATCGAATGGGACAATCTTCCAAACATTATTTCCGACCTTGAAAGCTTCTCCATATGTTCCTTCCCCAAGCTTAGTGATATTCATGCGGTCACTGATTTCAGATAGCATATTTCGATAAAGATAAGGAAACAAGACAGGTAAAAGTGTAAACTAGCATAAGCCACAACGTTACAATGACATTCTATCAATTGTTTAACGATATTCATCACAAAAAGAAGGCTATGGACAACTGGAAACCCTTTAGTCAAGCATTTAGAAAGCAATGATACTCCCCTCACCTATTCACCAAAATTCCCAAAAAAAAAAGCACAAGGTGACCAGCAACTACAAGCCCCTGTGTCCACAATTTAAAGCATAAGATCGGAACCAATGCAAGATAGAGGGGGAAAGAAGCCCAAAGTAACGTACAAGATAAACCCTAGTTTAATGTCTATAAAACTTTGCTCCCAAGTCAATATGACATCAATATTCATTCAGGACTTCTCCTCGGATTCCTCCTATTGTATTATATTGGTAAGACACATTCAAAGTTGATTTATAGTTGCAGTTATGTAGTGTTAGAAACTGGACATAAAGCAGCCTATCAGTCCCAAAGCCCTTGAGCTAAATCTGTTTTCATTCTGAAGTTTTGTTGTCTTGAATATTTCGTCTCCAACAGTCCGAGATGCAAGAAAAGGCATCTAAATTCAACCACAATCATTTCTAAAAACTAGAGAAGGCAGCCCAACAGAGATATAAAGAAAATTAGTTGAAGCATGTAAAAGCTACAGGCCTAGAGTTCATTGTGTTAGATATAAAATAACCATTTTGGGTTTAGTGAATTGTAAAAAAGCTATTGATGCAAAACCAATCTGAACTAGGAGAAAGAGAAAAGATCTCAGTAAGGTAGGAGGAGAAAACAAACCAGTAATCCAGTAATATGTCTGTCAGTGTTGAAGGAACTGACTGCCCACACGCAGTCAAAAGAGCTGTAAAAGAACTCCAACCATAACCATTTGGTGAGGAATCTCTTGAAGACAACGAGAGTTTACTAACTGCAACATCAATATCTTCACATGTCTCCTCAATAGGCATGCTAGAGAGAGGTTTCTCATTCAAGCTGGATTTATGCCTATCCCAAACAGAATGAAAGCTAGATCGAACTCCCAGATGATCTTTTCCTGAGGTCTTGTTAGTTGAAGATGAAAAGCTATTATGACAAATAGGTCCGGTAGATGATACAGGAGTTTCCAATATTTTAGAAATGGAACCAGGAAATGCATATGATTGGTTCAGTTTCTTGGAAATCAGCCATTTCTGCAGCACCGAGGACAAATGTGATATGACAACATTATCTACTTCGGAGCCCATGGTCCAGGTACTAGGTTTCTTGGGTGAGGGGCTCTCTTCTAGCAATTGAAAAGCATCAACATCTCGAAAATAGGCTCGCTCATCATCATAATTGGGGAGTTGCACAGCTTTTCCCTATCCAGACCAGAAAGAAATGCTCAGAAGTAATCAAGTATTTACAAGATTTTATCACAGTGTATTGGATATTTAGTGTCATTTATCTTATTTTCTGGTCTTATCGATCCTGCATTTGTCTGTGTCAGTATACTAAACTGATAAATACTTTACTATGCCACATTATACTAAACAACTCATGCTAATAACATCACTGGAAATTAAAGTTAATTTGAAAGGCAACATTTGAGACCCATCATAGTCACTGAAAATGTCAAAAGGGAAGGAGATAGGCTGGTTATACTCTAGGAAGTGGTGGTTTAGCATTTCTTCTAGGTTTCCTTTGTTGTGGCTGATGATCCACACATGCAGTTGCAGCAATGCTAGTCCGCCCTCTGCCAGCAGGAAAGCGATGTTCTAAAACTGTTAAACATGTTGCTTTTTTCTTTGCTAATCAATAAATAAGAAGATGAGACTCATAAGAATAGGCATTAAGACTAATCCTGCAAATAGAACAACAATGTTGCAGGAAAAATAACAAAATTATAGAACAAAGACAAGGAGTATAAGAATCTGGAGAGAACTGGCAACAAGATCGACCATGTAGACATTGCAATGGCAGTGGCATCAAATAATGTGCATATCAGGAGTACAACTGCTCTACCACTTGTTCTCTTCTCCAATCTGATACACCCTCCCCACTCTAGTTTTTCTCTTTTTGATGTCAAACTATCGTAAAGATAATGTTATTATTTCTTACATGTCTCCTTTTCATCCCTGATTTTTTCTGCTCAAGTATTACCTGTATCTTACACCCGAAGTCTCATGTAGCTTTCAAATACGCCTGAGCTACTTACTGACACTTAAAAGACCATATTTGAATTAAGTAACAGATACAAACTAGTGGACTCACATGTCCAACACAATTACCATAAATAGTTGTATTTAACCATCCCTGAACTCAAACAAACTGAAGTGTAGTACATAAACTTATGTGCTTATTAAGCGATCAAATCTGCTTCAGTGATCCTTAAAGTGCTATAAAACGACATATATTTACATCTATGTTCTGTTTCCATGAACACTAATACTCCCTCCGTTCCTTTTTATGTGTCCCATTTTATCCAAAACACCATTCCTTTTTATCTGTCTCATTTTCATTATTGATGTCATTTTACCATCTTTCTTCCATTAATAACCATAATAAATGAAAAAAAATTGTGAATTTGATAAAATCAATGAGTTCCAATAATTAAGGGAGTGGTTAAAAGGTTGCGGATGTGTTTTGGGATGTGTTTTGATATCCTAATCCTAATTAATGAAAAAATTGGTTTGTGTAAATGCATAAAATGTGATAGATAAAAATGAACGGGGGGAGTATATAACTTATGTGTTGAGTTATAACAAATTTTTAGTATTAATTTATGGATTGAGCCATATTGCCTATAATCACAAAGATCTGCAGCAGAGGAACTTTATATAAATATAGACAACATAGAGATTGGAGAAGCACGTACTCTCTCACCATCCTGCATGTCTTTCCTAAATCTTTCAGATGCATTTTATATAAACTGATTCATCCCAAACCTAGAAAAACTTAATTACCATTATCATTGTATATGATGTATGTGATCAAGAACAGTTTGCTTCCGATCACAGCTACTTTGTTCCAACACAACCAAATGAATTTGAAAATTGTAATATAAATAAAAATGAAAACAAAGAAAAAATAAAATTAAGGTCATTATGGCATAAGGCCTACATTCTTTAAATTTGAATCAACAGAATAAGCTCAAGAGCAGATCAAGTTAAAACTCATTTTGCATTTCCTGAAAAATAATCACAATTCACATCTGCAGATACAAAAACCAAAATTTTTACACTATTCTTCATTGGAGATAGAGTGAGCCAAGTTAGGGCACCAACCTAATGGAAAGGGAACGATTCCAACTCACTCGCGTAACAGGTGCAAGACTCTTCCGGCTCCCATTCTCACTACTTGAGTTGGATTGCCTCCTGCAAAGGAAAATGAAAGAAACGAAAACCAACAATGAGGAGAAAGTAGGCATATTTTCTCCGAACAAACATGCACACAGAAACACACCTTGGTGCACCTTTATGAGGGATAAGGTCGGCCTTTTGCCTCTGATAAGTGATAGCTATTTCGGGGTCGGAAACTAATCCATCTGATCGCTGGCATTCCTCTTCTTCTTCTGCTACAATTTCTGCCCAGAGGTCAACTGCATTTGCAAAAGAATGAAGTTTAAAATACGGCAATGAAAATGCGGTAAGAAAACGTATCTGGTTCTTTGCGCACCAGTTGTGGAAGCCATGGTTGTAGTTGTTGATTGAGATTTGAGTCAGAACGTTCTAAATTCCTGTCTTCTCAGCAACAGTAACAGATTTTGAAACAAGAGGGCTTATTTAAATGGGCGGGAAATGGAGTCGGCCGTTTTAAGGGGTATTACACTTGAATAGTTGAATTAGAATTAGAATTTGACCTTTATTTATAGAATATGCCTCAAGTTTAATTATAAATTACAAATTATAAATATATTATTAGTAAAAATAAATTACAAATCCTTAAGATCATAATACGTACTACAATTAATTGTATTTTAATTAGATAATTCTATTTTAATAACGAATAAAATTACGCTTCATTTCTACGAGCTATCACACATAGCAATGGCAGTTGGGTGGATACTTGCGAAATTAAGAATATTCAAACCCTAACCATTTATAATGTGTGCTACCTAAATTCATCTCAAACCCATTTAGAAAGGTATTTACAATATTCAAACTCACTCAAACTCATTTACTAATACACATCGGGTACCCTAACCTACCCAATAAGTATTTAATTTTTTCAAAATATTTTCCGGATTATCTAAACAGGTATTGAATAGGTACCTTAACCATCAATATAAATCGAACACGAGACTATAAAAAAGATCCAAAACACAAAAAAAAAATAAAAAATAAAAAATAAAACAATATGTCTATCAATTCGAACGAATGGATTTAGGGATGAGTTTTTATAAGTGGACTATTGTTATTTTGATATGAATTATTTCATATATATTAATTATTTGTTATGACCAAAGCACTATTAAAATGTTTAACAAATAACCAGGCACTTGGATAAGAAGAAACGGGGGTATTGAGAAGAAAGAGAGAGAGAATCAGCAGATCACATTTCTCAGAAAATGCAAGACTACATGGTACACCGTACACTGTGGCCATTTAACAATCTTCATTAGTAAAATGATGTTGGTTCACCTACTCCTCAATTCTAGCGTTTTAACTAACAAAAACGTAATAACAAAATGCAACACTCATGTTTAATGTAAATAACAAGAATAACGGGAATTGATAAAAAGGTAAAGGGATCAAATCTTGGGTCTCCAGTTCCTATCACAGCTCCCTCCTTCAGTTCTGTCTTGTCCTCAAGACAGAAGGGCTGGGTATTTTTCTGCAAACGGCTCGTAGTATTCCTAAGTAGCCTCTTCCTCGGGCAAATGAGCCCACTGACCAACAATTGAGTAGCTGCACTATTGTGTTGTTTCACCATTCTTCTAGCCAAAATTTTGATATGCTGCAAGATCAGCTTCTCTTCATCATCAAATGTAGGCAACTCAGATGTCACATTAGAAGTAGCTCCAACCTTCTTCTTTAGTAGGGACACATGAAATACTGGGTGTATTTTCGTTCCACCATCTAGCAACAGTTTATAGGCCACTTTTCCAATTTTGTTAATCACCTTGAAAGCCCCAGCATACTTAGGGCTCAACTTCCACATCTGGCTCTTATGCGAGTTTTTCTTTCGATATGGTTTGAGTTTTAAATAGACACAATCCCCTTGCTCAAAGCTTTTCTCCCTCATCTTCCTATCAGCAAATGTTTTCATCTTGTCTTGTGCCTTTTTAAGAGTTGTTTGAGCTGATATTGTATCTCTTGTTTCTCCTTAAGGAAAAAATCCACCCTATTCACTGAACATTGTATGGAGGAACCAAATGTCGATGTCATGGACTTAAACCCATAGAGAGTCTCAAAGGGAGTCATCTAAATAGACGCGTGGAAGGAAGTATTGTACCAGAATTCAGCTAATAGGAGCCATGTAGTCCACTTCTTTGGACTAGCACCACTCCTACACCTTAGATAGTTCTCTAACCACTTGTTCACCCTTTCAGTTTGCCCATCAGTTTGTGGGTGATATGCAGTACTCATGTTTTGTTGGATTCCAAGAAGTTGAAATAGTTGCTGCTAAGACTGGCTAGTTATACCTTGTCTCTATCTGAAATAATACTTTGTGGTAGCCTATGTAACTTGTAGAGTAGATCTAAGAAGAGTGAGGCTAGCTGTGAGGTAGTGAAGGGATGAGTCAATGCTACAAAGTGGCCATACTTAGTGAACATGTCAACAACTACCCAAATGGTGTCTTTTCCAGCTGAGTTGGGTAACTGTTCAATGAAATCCATAGATATGTGTCTCCAGGCTTGATCTGGGACAGGCAAAGGCTGCAATAAACTAGGGCATCTCAGATTCTCATGTTTACTGATCTAGCATTGATGACAAGCTGATACCAAATCATGAACTGCCCTTCTTACTTCAGGCCACCAAAACAAAGCTTTAATTATGTTAAAGGTGGCTAACTCTCCAGAATATTCTCCTTCTACGGAAGAGTGTAAATATTACAAGATCTTTTGCCTTAGTGTTCCAGCCTACCCTATGTAGAGTCTCCATTTTGTATCTCAATAGCCATTCTTGGTAAGAGAAAAATGACATATTATACGATTTGGTAAGACACTCCATAATCTTACTTTGCACCTCAGAATCTACCTCATAACTGTCCTGTATTTCCTCCATCCACACAGGCTCTAACATCGTTATAAAAGCACAATTACCCTCTTCTCTCCTGGATAGAGCATCAACTACTCTGTTATATGTTCCTTTCTTATATTCAATGGTGTAGTTAAATCCCAAGAGCTTGGTTCGATGTTGTAGTGGGGTTGATATATTTTGTTCCAAAGATACTTGAGGCTCTTTTGGTCTGTCTTTATGATAAATGTCCCATGAAGTAGGTATTGTCTCCACTTCTCCACTGCCAGTAGTATAGCCAAGAATTTCTTCTCATAAATAGATATCCCAAGGCTCTTTACTCCCAAATATTTGCTCAAGTAAGCAAAACGGTGTTTGTCTTGCATCAACATTGCTCCAATTCCCCCATAATATGCATTTGTCTCTACCACAAATGGTTTGTTAAAATCTGGAAGTTTAAGGACTGGAGTTGTCATCATAGCTTCTTTAAGCTGGTTAAATGCTCTCTGAGCTGATGTACGCTAAGAAAATTGTTCTTTCCTTGTCAGCTCGGTGAGTGGCTTGGCTATAACTCCATAATTCTTCACAAATTCCCTGTAGTATCCTGTTAAGCCCAAAAACCTCCTTAGCTTTCACTGTCTTTGGCGTAGGTCATTCTTTCATGACTTTGATCTTCTCAGGATCAACACTAACCCCATCTTTGCTGATAACATGTCCAAGATATTCCACTTGGTGCTTGCCAAAAACACATTTAGATAATTTGGCATAGAGCTGATTTTTCTCAAGAATCTGGAACACTAACTTCAGGTGCAGAATGTGTTCTTCCAGTGACCTGTTGTACACAAGGATGTCATCAAAAAATACTAGGACGAATCCTTCAAATAAGGGTGAAACGCCTTGTTCATGAGAGGTTGGAAGGCACTGGTGCATTTGTCAAGCCAAATGGCATGACTCTAAACTCATAAAGTCCAAAGGTAATAACAAACGCAATCTTGTAGATGTCTTCAAGTGCTACTCTGATTTGGTGATAACCTGCTCTCAGGTCTATTTTACAGAATACACTAGCTTGGCCCAATTCATCCAATAAATCCTCAATCAGTGTTGAAATTTGGTAACTATATTTGATGGTTATGGAGTTGAGCTTCATGTAGTCCACACTTAACCTCCAGCTTCTATCTTTTTCTTCACCAACAACACAGAAGATGAGTAGGGGTTGTTGTTGGGTTGAATAGTCTCACTTTTTAGCATTTCATCCACAAGTTTCTCAATCTCTTGCCTCTGTAAAAATAGGTATTTGTAAAGGGATAGCTTGATAGGTTCTGCACCAGCTTTTGTGGGAATTTTATGATCCCATTGCCTTTGAAGGTGGTAGCTCAAAAACTTCTTTAAATTCCTCCAGAATTTGTGTGATTTCCTCCCTCTTTTCAACTTCTGCTTCAGCTTCTTTTCCAGTTATCACACATAGAAAAAGCTAAAATTTCATCCTTGTTTTTCCTGATCACCCTCTTCATTTTTTATTGTAATCATTTCTAATCTAGCTTCAATCTGAGTTTGGGCTCCTTGAAGTATAATAACCTTTCCTTTGTTTTCAAATTGGACCAATTTTTTTTGCAATAAAAGGTCATTGGCCCCAACTAACCTAAAAGGTCCACACCAATGACCATATCGCACAACCAAGCTTAAGAAATCTCATTGAGGTGCTGAATCTACACTTTCATATTTCCCACTCAAAATGAAGATATATTAAATCACATTCTACTTTTCCTCCATCAGCAACAGTCACTACCAGTGGGGTAGTGTATTCTATCAAACATCCCATTCTTTCAACACAACTAGGATCCAGAAAAATGTGTGTGCTTCCAGTATCCAACATTATAGTTTTATTCTTATTTTTTGCCTTGCCTTCTAGTTTAATTATCTGAGGGCGTTTATGTCCAGTTAGAGCATTTAGTGACACTAATGGCGGCTCTTCATCACTCTCATCAGCCTCTTGTAAAATCAACTTATTAGGTGGATCCTTAGTGTCTTCCACCACATGAGAAAGAGTTTCTTGCATCTATGACCAATGTGATACACTTCATCGCAGTTGAAATAGAGATTTTTCTTCCTTCTAATTTCAATCTCCTCTAGGCTCAACTTCTTCACAGATTGGTTGACAAATGGTTTAGGCTTATTAAACCCCGCACTTTCACTTTTCCACCCAGTTTGTGCAGTTGCGTTTGTTGGTTTAATTATCCTCTTTTGGTGTTTAATCAACATTTGGAGCATCTGTTATTGTTCGGTGGCTAGCTGCCTATTTCAGCTTTCAAACCACTGATATTACTCTATATGAAGTATTCTTTAGAGAGTGACTTGTTCATCTCCAGCATGAAGGCTTTTAATTCTTCAAACTCCTAAATACATGCCTTTACAATCCCATGTTGTTTCAATTTGTTGAATTGTCCCACCAGGGTAGCTCCCTCACTGTTCATGAATCTACTCAAAATCATTTCAGATTTTTTTTTTCCTATGGCATGTTCTCCTTCCCCTCCACATAATCTACATACCACTAATCGGCCACCCCATCTAGATTCAGAGTGGCCAACATGATCTTCTCATAATCAGACATATGATTAAAAGTAAAATATGCACTTTCGAAGCCATAACCTAGGATTTTCACCATTAAACCGAGGGAAATCAAGTTTTGGCATTCTATGGTTAATATTCTGCTCATTAGTTCTCATATTAGCCAGTGGTGATAATCCTCCTTCCCCCTCCCTCATATTCGGTGTTGGGGAAAAAAATACCAATCTTATTTCTCACAGAAATGACCATATTACCTGTAACCGAGCTAGAACTACTATAGGTTGGATTGAGAGGCTCTTTACCTTTGCTAGCATTCATGTTCATCTCCTTGAGGGCTTCGGTGATTTGAGTTTTCACCATCTCCGCAAAGCTCTCCATCTTGGTGTTCGTTTCATTCTGCTCTGAAAGAAATGTAGATTGGCCCTGGACTAAATCTGCCACCTGCTCCTCCAAAGCCTCGATACAGATAGTGTTGTTTTTTGCCATGAAAATCGAAAGAGGGATCGTGCTTTGAATACCATTTGTTATGACTGAAGCACTATTAAAATGATTGAAAAATAAGCATATTAATGAAACGAATATTCTCAAGTTGAATTTAGCTTGTTTATTTTAACGAATGCATTAAAAGAGTCTGATCGAGCTTTAATCGAATTAAGCTTCGAATAGTTTATGAATGGCTTGGTTTGGTTACATCTCTAGCTAGTTCACTCTATTGTGATTGTTTCTTAATTTGCTTTTTGTTTGGAAAAGAATTTTATTTATTTATTTAATTTAGATTAACTGAAGCCTTTTTTTTCCTATCCGAAAAAAAATAGCCCTGTCATTTTGATGAGTTTTTTATTTGTTTGGTTAATTCCTAATCATGCTGAATTAATGTTTTATAACATTTGACTTTGGTAAACTATTTTGAGTTAAACTTAAACTTGTGTTGAAAGAAGTAAGTTTAGGTGAAAAGTAAAAGATATGTTTTCACTTATTCTTTTAAGTGTTATAGTTTTTGGTTGTCATAAGTCATTTGAGCATTTTGGAATATATATTATATATTTTTAAAAATAAGTCAAACGATAAAAATATAGTAAAAAATGTGTTTCCTTGATTTAACTATTGAAGAAATGAATAAAAATATAAGGGCAATTCTTATATAACCATATTTTTCTTTTAGAAAATCACCATATCAAATAAATAAAATACACTGATTCTCCTAGTTACCTGATCGCTCTATTTTCTACCAGCTAAATCACAAGTGCACGGTGCAGTTAATGGCAGTGGCAAGCAAGAGTATCGTATCCACAGGGATCAACAGTAGTAAGTACTAAAAAATTAAAAACCTACTCTTATGTAGATGATCGTCAATTGATTAAAGCAACAAAGAAAATTAAACTAACAATTAAACAAGAACAAGAATTAATTAAGACGATTCCAATTAATAATGTGATAAGTAGAAAATTGTGTGTTATTTAGATTGCTACGAGTGTGATTTAATTGCATTTTATTATCACACTCCTATAATTTTTCTACTTATCTGTACCTTGAATCCAAATACACCAATTGTTGGTTTTTCATGTTAAATACAGTGGCTTTGAAGTAATTTTGGACTTTATGGGATGAGTTTAGACTGAGAGATGGACACATAAGATATTTGAGCTTCGGAAGAAGAAATAAGTCAGCACATTGGATCCATTGGGCTGACATTGCATGATCGAATGTTGAACCTGAAAGGCCCAAGACCATAATTCATTAAAAGACATGTAAGGACCGAGCCCAAAAAGAAAGCCTTGGGGTCTGCCGCAAATGTGTCCAAAGATTATATATATGAAGAGATGAATTGAAGTAAAAAAGGAAGGCATTGGAGGCAGAGCGCCATCGGCGACCAGTGTTTGGTTTCCTTTTCAATTTATTATATGTTTTATGTTTGTCAATTAAGGAGACGTTATAAGTAAGTAATTTTGTGTAGCTAATTTCTTATTTACAAGTTTTAAGGGACGTTGAGCCTACCTCTTGATTTGTATTGAATGGCCTGTAATTGCGTTTAGATATATTTTTCGTAGTTTATTTGTGTCACTTGGTTGAGTTGTTTTATGAAATATTGATTACTTGATTTGATAGGGCCCATCAGATTAGGTTGTTGATATATCTATCGCTAGGGTATAAAATTACAATCCATAATTATTGTGATTTTATATTCACGAGTAACAATTAATGATTAATTCGTTAGGGATAACACGAATCTAGGTCATCCAAGTCAAGCTTGTGTATTCGGAGTGTACTTCATCCTATAGTCTTAGTAACTAATGCATTTAACAAGTTAAATCTAGAGAGCTTGTTCTAGGTTGTTTGATTAAATAGGGTTAGCAAAATAACTTATTTTAGTAAGTTATACTTCAGGGACGATTCAGGCCGACATAGCTTGTTGTCAGTCTAGGAATAGAGAATTGTAGGATAGATTATCAAACACTATTTATTATTTAATATGGATTAAGGGTAGGGGACACTAAACTGAGAATTGGTACTTGTTATACTGATTGTTTCAACACATATTATTTGAGCTTTTGAATTACCGTCTAGTTTGTTAAGAGTTGAGTAGATTAACTAGATAAAATCGCAACCAAAGCCCCCTATTCACATTTGTGTTATTAATTAATATTAGAAACGTAGTTAATACTCAACAATCATTTTGCATTACATCTCCTAATTTAAATGTCAATACAAATTTGGAGCTTAATGTGACATTATACACTTATTATCGTTGTTTTATGGTACAAGCGAGGATCCTTATAGACACCTAAAGGAGCTCCATTTGGTGTGTTATGTAATGAAATCTATTGGAGTCACTAATGAACAAATCAAATTACGGGCTTTCTCATTTTCCTTGAAGGACATGGCAAAAGATTGGTTGCACTATTTGATAGAGACTATCACCACATGGACTCAGATGGAGCGACTATTCATATAGAGATATTCTCCAACATCTCGAGTAGTCACTACACGGAAGAAAATATGTCGTATAATGCAAATGCAAGGAGAGTCTCCGTATGAGTACTGGGAGAGGTTCAAAATACAAATTGCAAGTTGCCCACAACATCAGATTAGCGAGCATCTATTGATTCAATACTTCTATGGAGAACTGTCACTCATGGTACGCAACATGATAGATGATGCCAGCAGAGCAACATGGGTTAATAAAACTTCCCCGGAGGCCAAGGAACTCATATTGGACATGGCAGTTAACTCCCAGTAATTCGAAATATAGGATATTCCGCCGAAAATGGTAAGAGAGGTCGATGTTTCATCTGTAGATGATAGGTTGGAAGAACTCACTTCTTTTATTAGAAAGATTGTTGCTGATGCAGGAGTTTAATAGGTGAAATTGTGTCGAATATGTGATACTATAGAGCATACAACCAACAATTGCAAACCTAACAAAGGAAATTGATGCACATGCTAATGTTGCCGGTATTGGAAAAATTTTAAAGGAAGGAGACGTGATACATGTTCTCACACATACAATCCAAGACGAAGGGATCATCCCATCTTTAGGTACGGGAACCAGCAAGCATAGCTTATCGAACAAACTCGACCACCACTGCCACCACAAAGAGGAATGTAATATTCTGGGCAGTCAATTGAGCAAAGTTCGAGTCCCTCTTTGGAATAAATAGTGAAAACCATGGCGACCAATATTGTGCAGTTCCAAAAGGACACACAATCAAGTATAAAGAATCTTGAGACTCAATTGACTCAATTGGCCACTGTCATCAGCCTATTGGAAAACCTGAATAGTGGGAAATTATTGTCCCAACCAGAGATAAATCCAAGAAATGTAAGCGCCATCACAATGTAACGTAGGAAACAACTTGGAGAGCCTAAACAACCTAGGCTAGCAGTGGAAAACAGGAAGGATGACAAAATTCCTATTGATCCAACACATACTGGATTAGAAGAACATCCTGGAACATCAAATGTGTCGCCACACATTGGATCCGAGGAGTATATTGGGTCACCCAATGTGCCGAGACCAGTTTCTGACAAAGAGGTAAAGGCCCCTGTATTCATTCCCATTATTACTAACCCATTACCATTTCCTTCTAAAATCAGAAAAATAGCAAAGGAAAATAAGGAGAAATAGGTCTTTGATGTCTTTCGAAAGATGGAGATCAAATCGGTGCACATCTATTTTTCAACGAAGATCTGAATCATATCCACCAAATTTTTAAAGCTTAAAGTAATTAGCCATATAGAGCTTGATGAAGGGTTGAACAAGGTAGCAACGGACGTGCCACCTTTGAGGCCTATTCCAGAACCACCTTGGTGTGAACTTTGAGAGGGTGAAAGTTATCACTGGGATTGGAGGGTTGACTTGAGGTGGCTCATTTTGATTCAAAAGAAATAATGGCAGTTGTCATCCACTCACTAACCTGGTGATTTTCTTTCTCTGTTTTACAACACTTCGCTCTTTTCTTATTATTTTATGCTAAAGTACGATAAGTTGAGATTATGTTTGGGGGGCATTTTGCTTTGAAGTGTATGATTTATTTTGGTAGTTATCACTTGTGTGTGTGTGTGTATATATATATAATATTTCATGTAGGCTGCATGTTAGGTCTATGATCGTCTCTAGTATAGACATTTTTTTCATCTATTTCCTTTAAAAAAAAAAAAAAAAAAAAAAGAAGGGTAAGGGTAAGAGCATGGAACTTACAATGATGACACGAGCATTGTTCTGACTTTGGGGTATACTGTTGTGCTTGAGTAGAAGAAGTTTTCTTGATTAAACTAGTGAATTATGGTTAAATTTATTGAAGTTAGATAACCCCGAAACTGTGTGAAAGGATAACATCGTGTCTGAAGTATATTTGTGGGATGTGGTTTGTCAAGTATGCTTATAATGTTTCTTTGTTTGTATCGATTCTTTATTTCTTTCTAATAATGTGGGTTGGTATTTTTGAAAGATAGAGTATTTGCGGATACCACCAAAGTTGGAAAAAATTATGTTTAGGTATATGGCGTTTAGTTGAAAAAAATAAATAAAAATATGATGAGGGGCTGAATCAGTTGCCTGCTTGTAGGGGTCCAAGTGCGAAAACTAATATCACAAATCAATAATAGCACATGGACTAACCTAATAAGTGGTGTGGAGTTTCCAACCTCATCTAAAAAATAATATGAAAAAATGATTAAAAAAAAAAAAGAAAGAAGAAAAAGAAAGAAAAGAAGGAGAATAAAGGGGGTGGGTTCTAGATACCAAGTTAGTCTTAAGTGCCAACATAGTTGTGAAAAAATAAAAACAAAGAAAGAAGAAAAAAAAAAAAAAAAAAAGGGTGCTTGACAGGTCATAGACCATTTACGGAGAAGTTTGGATTACGGTGCTCTTTCACTAGTAAGACTAGTAAGATTAAGGGGAATTTTGATTTCAATCCAGGATTCACTTGGTTCTTGGAAAAAAAAAAAGGAGGAAAGCTCATGCTTCTTCCTACCAAGCAATAACGTCCCCATGTGTAATTAGTGGGGTGTCTGAGCAAGTAATTACCCTGTTTAAACCCTACTATCACTTTTGTTCCAAGTTGCTTTAGGACAAGCAATAATTTAAGTTTGGGGGGATTTGATAAGAAAAAAATGTGCATTATTTAGATTGCTAGGAATGTGATTTTATTGTCACGCCTCTATCATTTTTCTACTTATTTGCACGTTGAATCCAAATACTCCAAATGTTGGTTTTTCATGTTAAATGCAGTGGCATTGAAATAGTTTTAGACTTTGGATGAGTTTGGGCTAGGAGATGGACATGAGAAGATATATGGGCTTGGGAAGAAGAAATAAGTCAGCACATTGGATCCATTATCAGAACCTGAAAGACCCAAGACCATAATTTATTAAAAGGCCTGTATACAAAGACCTAGCCCAAAAAGAAAGCCTTGAGGTGACCGCACTGTCGGATGCAGCCAAATTAGTTTTAATTTATTACCTAGCTTTCTAATAGCAGATAGAGCAAGTCAGGGTCGGTCCCAAAGAGAACAGGGAAACTAATAGAATTATTGTATTTAACCACTTTTATATAAATAACTATAATAATATAAATATAAAAATAATATGGGGGGAGTTGTTTGGTGCAAATTAACTAAGCAATTAATAAATAAACTAACAAGCTAAGATGAATTAAAGTAAGAATAGAAGGTATTCCCGCCTCTAACCCAGTATCCCCCTAGTCTGAATATCCATGTAACTAATGCAATTGCTTGACCAATCAGTTCTGAAACCCCTACTCCAAAAATTAACAATTACGCTTAGCTAATCCTTGTTACCCCTTAATTATAATTAATTAGAAGCTCGCTTAGTAATTAATCATATCCAATTAAATAGTTCTAGGATATGATCGCTAGAACACCGTTAATCAAATGCTTAAAGAACTAAGGCAACAGAGTAGGTACGGTGTTGTACTCGCAAGCTCGGTGCAAGTGACCGTGATTTATGTTATCCTAGTGAATAATCACTATTTGCTACTTTTAGACACAAACGCATAACAATTACGGGTTATGAATTTATGACCTAGCAACAGCTATATGTCTATTGCCCGGGTGATCAAACCAAATAGCAAACATATAAAAGATATGAAGGAATCAAATAACATAAGTAATTTCAGAACATAATTGAATTAAATAATCACCTACAATCATTCTAGGGTTCAACGTAGTCAAAGACAGAAAATAGAAAATTTAGCCGATCATATTGATGGCTAAGAACAAATTATAAATTAAAGACATAAACTAAGAAAACCCGAATTACCGAATCTTGAATCTTCGTGTTCTTCAGAATTCCCAAGTCCGTGCTCTTCAAATCAAAGTAAAAGTTATAATTTTGGACTTGGAATCTTCTATTTATAGTTAGGGATGAATTAGGCTCAATTTGGGTTGGAAAAGGATAATCCGTGCACAAATCTTCCATGAGCCGCCTTCTGTCTCGGCCGAGCTCTATGTATTGATGTCTCGTTCGAGAATTAGTTGCTCGCCGAGTTTCTTCTCCAGCCAAATTTGCTGGTTTTCCTTGATCTTCTGTCTCGGCCGAGCTCAGTTTCCTGCAGTCTTGGCTCGATTTTTCTCGATTTTTGACTTGCGGGACTTGTTTTCATATCCATCCTAAGTCGAGTTTGACTTTTTGGTCTAATTTCACCCAAATAACTTCAAAACAAGTCACAAACATTAAATTGTCCAATAATGCAAATATGAGAAATACACGGCCAATTATGCATGCAAATGTCACTAAATAGATACTTAACTCGACCTATTATGTATGCATAATTACGTGTACCAAAATCCCCCAAATTTAAATCTTTCTTCGTCCTGAACAAACCAAAATAACAAAGAAACACAAAAGACACGTGTTAAGGGCAACTTAAGTGACAAACAAAGTTTCAGACCGATTTTTATATAGAAAGACAATATGATAATCCGAGCATATCTGACATAGCAACTTAAACTACTTTTGAGACTCGATACTTTCAACAAGTGATCCTTACCGGTTAAGTGTATCACTCATCTCTCAAGTGTATATGATAAATTCAATTCACTCACATTGGACTACATGCAACACCTACCATATGCTTGCCCGTTATCTAAATCAGACCTCGTACTTGACACGTGTGACATAGGATAAAAAAGGTCTTTATTTTAGGTTATAATGTAGGTTTAAAGTAAGGTGGAAAATATTTGGATAAAAGTAATCTTTGAACTAATCGAGTTTTTCCTACTCAACCACCCCTCAAACAATCACTCAATCCTCACTCTCCAAATTTCAGCAACCCTTCCCGTCCCGCAAGAAAGTTTCTTCACCCCTTAAAAGTACTTACAATAACCCAAGTGCTTCTTCATGCTTCATTTCCGGGTAGCACAATTTGGGACTACCCAATTTTTTCATCAACTCAAACAATTAGCACTTTTAGACTAACCTCTCCTTTAAATACAAATAGAAACCAAACTTATTTACAACGACTTTTTCTTTTCTTTTCTCTTTTTTTTTTTTCCTTTTTTTTCTTGAATATCCAAAAACAAAAACCAATACTTCACACTTACCCCCCCCCCCCTCCCCCAAACTTGGTTGAGACCAACGTTTGTGGGAAAAAGAGTGGGACGAATTGGTTTTAAATACATAGCACTTAGGAGAGGTCACTTTAGTCTCGATTTTTTCACTTATCACTTGTATTTCCTTTTTCCTTCAAAACTTCCCATCTTTCATCCATATTAATTCCCAAAGTTTCCCGACTACCTTCCAATCCTCCTCCCTCATACTCACTCTTAATCCAAATAGATCAAAAGTTTCATATGGAAAGGATGTGGCATGTAAAGTAAGTCTATCAAAGACAAAGCTAAAAAGCTCAACTAGGCTAACAACGAAAAAATTTAATGGTCACAAGGGAAACTTACTAAAGCTGAATCATAGGTTAAAACTAAAAAACCGTCTAATATCATTTCCTAAATCACAACATGTCCGACATATTCACAATAGAGACTTCGGGCAAGTTCTAGAGACGACTACACATAACCAAATAATTCACACCGAAAGAATGTAGATATTACTCCAAAGACGGGTATACAAAATTTGGCTCAAAACTCACAAGGTTATAGGTGATCACAAGTCTCAAGTACAAGCTCAATTTTATCTTCATTACATGACATTCTCTATCATATGTCAATTTTTCAAACTTTAAGCACAATTTATGATCATCATTAACTCGTTGCACAATTATCAATTTCCTAAATCTTTCCTTGAAAACACGCAATTATAACCAAATTACAAACTCGGGTTGACTCTGTAATAACAAATTTCGTGTATAAATAAATAAACACAAAAAAGAATTACAAGATCGAATTTCTCGGATCAAATGGATAATGTTTACTATTTGTGAGTTCCTATCTCTAGTTCTCCTCTGATTCTTCTCTTCGATTGATTGATGTCGGAGTTGACTTTGATTTTTCCTGATTTTGGACTTTGACTTGAGTAACGTTAATTCAAAGGCTTGTGAGCTTTATTTTGAATTAAACGATACTTTTGATTCAATATGCGAAGAACGTCTTCGAAGATCTTGACGAACAACGAAGAACACCTTTGACTTGAAAACGCCGATCGGCGGGGCTTAGCACCTTGATCTCGGATCAAACGTTGAAAATCTTGAGATTGGCTTTGTAACGCCTTGAAAATCTCAAGATTGGCTTCGTAACGCCGGATTGTAATACCGGATTTTGGCTTTGTACCGCCTTAATCTCAAGATTAGTTTTGTACCACCTTTCTTGAGCTTGTGTTGTTGTGATTTTTGGTGGAGAATGAGACCCTATTTATAGTTATAGGATGGGAAAACCCTAATGGACTTGAGTCTGAATGGAACGATATGATTGGTCCTTCACAATATCATTATCCATAAGATAATTATTAAATTAATCGTATTTAATTTAATAATTACTGCAACAACTTGACATATGGAGCATTCTGATTGGTCCACCATGACTTGATATTTATCCTCATCTTCTTAGATAATTACTAAATTAATTTAATTTAGTTTAGTAATATCTGCATCATCTTGACACGTGGCGGCTTCTCATTGGTCAATAAAAAATATAGTAAATTGTCAATTAAATTGACTATTTAACTTAGGAATTTTATTTATCCAATTCCTAATATTAAAAATAATCAATATAAAATTGATATCCAACATATATTTTATTACGTGGCGCATTTTAATTGGATACAAAATTTGCGTATCAACAGACTCAATCCTAGACTCTATTACAAAACAAAATAAATAAAAAGCAACTAAATACAAACTAACTAGCTAACACAGATACTGGCTTACAGGCCCGACGATCAACCACATATTTGGCTCATAGGCCAGACGATCAACCACTAGGAAAGCAACTAAAAATGCAGACACAACTATAGCAACAACAAAAGGCAAAGTAAAAAATGACAAAGAAAGAGGAAATGCAGCCAATCCGGCCCACTTACACCCCCTCCCCCAAACTTAGGTTGAAAACCTAAAGTTTTGGGGGACGAGAGTGGTTCGAATTAGTGCTAACTCACAAAACTCCTACTGAGGTGGTGGGTGAGGCAGGTAGCCTTGACCCCAATAGGGAGGTGGTTGTGTCCAACGTTCCTCTTGTGATTTCTGCCACTAGGGGTGTGCATCGGCCCAGAACGGAACTGAACCCAACCGATAAGGCATAATCGATAACTCGTCAAAATTGGCAACCGATAACCAACCGAATAGAAATAAAACCAATCTCAAACCGAACCGAAATATCGGTTCGGTTTCGGTTATAACCGATAAACGATAATTTTTTTGAATTTTTCATTATTATTATTTTTTTTTTTTTTTGCAGTGAAGAACAATAAAAAATAAAGCACACAAAATTAAGATTATCTGAAAAATAAAACACACAAAATTTTATTTTATTTTATTTGGGGGCTAATTTCGGGTAGTTTAAGGGTTTCATTTTAAAAATAAAATACAATTTATAACAACTTTTTAGTTATCGGTTCGGTTTGGTTACAAATCGGATTTTTCAAATGAAAACCGAACCGAAATTAAATTATCGATTCGGTTCGATCGGTTATATTGGTTCTGGCCGAAATCTGCACACCCCTATCTGCCACTCTATAAGCTGCTTGTGCCAAGCCTATTGTTGTGGACATGCATCCTCCACTTGATGGTGAGACTGCATTTCTCCACACATGAGAGAGACATAATTCTGAAGAGAGGTAATCAATTTCTCCAAATGCTCGTTATATTCCTCCATAGATAGGACGAAAGTAGCCGGTCTCTTCTTCCTCGGTCGAGCTGGTCGACTGCTTTCCTCGGCTGTAGCTTCAGCCGCTACCTCCTCTACCTCAGCCCGCTCTTCCTCATTTTGGGCCTCCATATTGGTCACCTGGGCCACATGATATTTCTAGACCTCATCACTGTCCGGTATCCTCGATGCTGCTAAATGGGCCTGAGAAGCCAAGACCAAATTCTGATGGTCCTGGAGACTATTGACCAATGTCAACGGGGTGTTCGGCAGGATAAAAAATGGACCATGAGTCTGAATCACGGACATGATCGTCCGGTTAGTCAGAGTACGAGCTACACCATCCGGGAAAGAATGGACCACCATCCTCATACGTTCAAAATCGTTCCAATCAAGCTGATATCGAAGGGACACAGGGGTTAAGTCAGTCAGTGGGGCCCTGAGATGAGCGGCGATCATTGTTATGAGACCGCCAATGTAGATTGGGTCTTTCCTCTTAACCACCTGTTCAAATTGCTCAATCATTATCTCAGGCGCCTCCACTCGATAGCCCTGCATGATTGAGAACAACACTTCCATCTCTTGCAGTCGGGCAGTCCCTATCTTTTTTCTCACAAAAAGAGTGAGTGCGAGAAGCTTCTGAATATAACGAACTACTGGGTTCCGAATCCAAGAAGGCTTCGCATTCTTGGCGTAGTGCTGAGGATCAACGAGGCCGGGTGCATAAATCAGTCGCCCCCAAAATTGGTTGACGTCAAATTCGGCTATATTATGGGCGTTAGTGTTGGCTTGTCCGATGCACAGCCCATCGATACCATGTAAGGGGGTTTGGCCAAATATCACCTCCAACTCCCTCACTGTTAGAACATGAGATTCACCATTGAGTTGGAAAGAAATGGTTCCCGGTTTGCCCCCACATTTGTCCGGGTGGATGGTGATCTCCAGTGTACTGAGAAACTCGAGAGTGAGGCCGGCATATGTGGCTTGGGCTTTCATAAACCCAAGCACTACTGCTTTCTTCAACAAAGTGTGGATATTCTCAAGTAGGCCCAGCCGGCGGAGAATGTCTTTGTTGCCAAACTGAGTTAGCATAATCGGATGTTGGCATAGTTTGCTAAATTGAGCCTGGTGCAATTCTTTCTCTAGGGCGAAGCCGATGTAACGGTTGTCCGTAGGTGAGAGCACTTGAGGCTCAATGATGAGTTCCTCAATCATGGGCTCTTTGCCCTTACCCCTACCCCGACTCGAAGAACCTTTTCTGGGAGCCATATTTAGCCTATACACACATAACAAAACAAAGCACAAATTTAATTGAGAGTCATGGAAACACCAACTACATACTAAATAACAACTAGTTGCAACCAATTCATATTAATCAGTTCGAGTAATTCGTGTATAATGGCAATGCAATAAGATTCACTTCAGTATGAAACATTATTTCTCAAAAGAACAGGATAAATTTACTCAAAACAACTAACACAATCAATCTAAACTAGTAATTTCACATAACAAGGCAATGTATATAAGGTGTTTGACAAAATGTCTCAAAGAGCTATATCTCATAATTCCGACCAAAATCACCTAAAATCGCCTACCCACAACATAATCAACATGATTTTATATTTATCCCAACAAGTTCATGTCTATGAAGCACTCAAACAGATAAATTAACATAAACCCAACAAGAGTCTATATCCAAAAACCGACAAGTAATTCAACACAAAAGCCCCCAAACTTAAAAAAAAAATCTAAATTAACTACTAAAAGAATGAGGGTAGGGATAAGCTTCACTTACCAAATAAGTTTAGACGAGAGAAATTTGAATAGAGTCGATTCGCGCCCTTTTTAGCTCGTCCAAATTTTGTACCAAATCCGAATATAATTGGTGATAAGTGCATGAAATCGTGTGTGGGACTGATTTTGAGTGTATTTGTGGAGAAAAACTAGATTATAGATGATTTTTAGAGTGAAAGTGTGTGGGTTGTGTGTGTTGTTCGCTGATTTTGTGCAAGGTTTGTGTTGTATTTGCTGATTTTAATTCTGGAATTCCGCCCGTCTCGACCGAGACGAGCATTCTTGGCCGAGATCCATGTATAAGTGTCTTGGCCGAGAAGTGTTATCAGGGAATTTTTCCTGTTCTAACCCGTGGCCGAGTCTCAGCCGAGAATTTCCAGCTCGATCGAGCTCCATGTATATGTATCTCAATCGAGAATTACGTCTTGACCGAGCCGGTCTAATAGGGGTTTTGATGGGTTTTGGGAGTGTATCAATCTCAGCCGAGAAAATTTGTCTCGGCCGAGCTGACTTAGCAGCTGCGGCGTTTCACCCTTGTGACCCCCTGTTCTGCACTTTAGCCCTCGAATTTTATGACTTGGTGGCATCTGGTCATGCTAGTTTCTACAGACTTAAAACAAAATATTAAAAGCGCACAAAACATAATAAAATAAAGGAAAACATGAAAACTTTGAAAATTAACACACAATGGTAAATATCTGGTTACCTCCCGACAAGCACCTTTGTTTTACGTTGTTGGCTCGACGGATGTTACGTTCAATTGGTTGGCGGGTCCTCGAGTCGTATGATGTCCTCTGGCAGTTGTTGGAAATTTTCAAAATAAGGTTTGAGCAGATGCCCATTGACCTTGAATATCTTCCCTGTTTTTCTCACTCTTTATCTCAACTGCACCATGATTAAAAACATTAAAGACAACAAATGGACGTATCCAACAGGAGCACAACTTACCGGGAAACATCTTGAGGCGAGAGTGATAGAGAAGCACTTTTTCACCCACAACAAAAGTCTTCTGATTTATACGAGAGTCATGGAAGGCTTTTGTCTTTTCTTTGTATATCATTGCATTCTCAAATGCCTCTTTCCGGATTCTTCGAGCTCTTGCAATTGTAGCTTGCGGTGAGTGCTAGCTGCATCGTAGTCTATGTTACACCGTTTGATTAACCAATGGGCACGGTGCTCGAGCCCGACTGGTAGGTGACATGGTTTCCCATAAACCAACCGACATGGTGACATGCCAATGGGCGTTTTGTACGCAGTTCCGTACGCCCATAAAGCATCTTCAAGTCACAAACTCCAATCCTTCCGGTTCGGCTGTAACATTTTTTCCAGAATGGACTTAATCTTGCGGTTATATGTCTCGGCTTGACCACTAGTTTGAGGGTGGTATGTTTTTGAAACCTTGTGCAAAACATGGTATTTTCGCAGCGATGCTTCTACAGTGCGATTACAAAAATATGTCCCCCTGTCTGGCTTTTGGAATCCCAAACCTAAAGAAAATGTCAGACTTAACAAAATCTGCAATAACTCAAGAATCGTTAGTTCAAGTAGCCTTGGCCTCCATCCATTTGGAAAGATAATCCACAGCAAGTAAGATATACAAATTTCTATAAGATGAAGGAAACGGTCCCATAAAGTCCATGCCCCAAGCATAAAAAATTTCACAAATCATTATGGGATGTTGGGGCATCTCATTCCTTTGGGAGTTATTACCGGTTCTTTGACAGTTATCACAAGTTTTACAAAATAAATGTGCTTCCCTAAACAAAGTTAGCCAGTAGAATCCACTCTCTAATACTTTGTGTGCAGTTCTCTTAGACCCAAAATGACCCTCGCATGCATATGAATGATAAAATTATAGGATAGAATGAAATTCAGACTCCACTACACATCTCCTAATCATTTGGTCTGTACAATGTTTCCACAAAAAAGGGTCATCCCATACATAGTATTTCGCTTCACTCTTTAGTCTATCTCGCTGTGCCTTAGACATCCCTTTAGGAAAAACATGTAACATGGAAATTAACTAAATCGGCATACCATGGTACCTTGATAGGTGTATTGGGTCCACGTGTTGTGTTACCTCAAATCGTTGCTCGTCGGGGAAGCTCTCTTTTAATGGTGTTTCGCTCTCTTCAAGGGTCAACCGGCTCAAGTGGTCTGCGACCGAATTTTTGGCTTCCTTTTTATCTTTTATCTCCAAATCGAACTCTTGGAGGAGGAGGATCCACCGTATTAACCTCGGCTTCGCCTCTTTTTTCGACAAAAGATACCTAATTGTTGCATGGTTAGAATGAACAACTATTTTTGTACCCAATAAATAAGAATGAAATTTTTCCAAAGCAAAAACGACAGCTAAAAGCTCCTTCTCAGTTGTGGTGTAGTTTGCTTGGGCTGGGTTCAAGGTTCTTGATGTATGGTAGATAACATGAGTTACTTTCCCTTTCTGTTGTCCTAACACAGCCCCAACCGCATAATCACTGGCATCGCACATGATCTCAAAAGGTAAGCTCCAATCCGGTGGCTGAATGATGGGTGGTGTCGTAAGTCTTTCCTTGAGTGTGTCGAAGCAGTTTTGCACTAGGTTGTCATCTCAAACTCCACATCCTTCTACAACAGTTTGCACAAAGGAGATGAAAACTTGGAGAAATCCTTGATGAATCTCCTGTAAAAACTTGCATGACCAAGAAAATAACGAACTTCCCTCACACTTGCGGGGTAAGGCAAAGCAATAATGATACCAAATTTTTATTTATCAACCTCTATCCCTTTAGACGAGATAATATGTCCTAATACTATCCCCTGTTCAACCATAAAATGACATTTCTCCCAATTAAGGACAAGGTTAGTTTCAGCACATCTTTTCAGAATTAAGACTAGATTATCTAAGCATTTTTTAAAATGATTCCCCATAAACACTAAAATCATTCATAAGTACCTCTATGATATGACCTACGTATTCAGAGAAAAGATTTACCATACACCTTTGGAAAGTTGTTGGAGCATTGCAGAGTTCGAACAACATTCTTCGCCAGGCAAATGTCCCAAAAGGAAAAGTAAATGTCGTCTTCTCATGATCCTCTGGTGCTATGACAATCTGAAAATAACCTGAGAAACCCTCTAGAAAGTAATAAAAAGAATGTCCTGCTAAACGCTCAAGCATTTGATCAATAAAAGGTAAAGGAAAATGGTCAATTGCGAGTCATTGCATTTAACTTATGATAGTCCATGCAAACTCGCCACCCAGTGTGAAGATGGGTGGGGACCATCTCACCTACTTGATTTTCCACAATTGTGGCCCCCAATTTTTTTGGAACGACTTGAGTGGGGCTAACATACTTACTATCTGAGATGGGGTAGATGATGTTGACGTCTAACAACCTAATTACCTTCTTTTTAACAACTTCCATCATTGGTGGATTCAGTCGCCTTTGAGGCTCTCGGCTAGGCTTAACATCTTCTTCAAGGTGGATCCTATGCATGCAGAGTGAGGGACTGATTCCCTTAATGTCAGTTGTGGTCCACCCAATTTCCTTTTTGTGCTCCTTGAGCACAGCTACCAATAAACAATCTTGATATGGGGTTAGCTTTGATGAAATGAAGACCGGCAGTGTCTCACTTGTCCCCAAATAAGCATACTTTAAGTGTTCAGACAGAGATTTTAGCTCGAGAGTAGGAACTTGAATAGTGGACGGAAGTATCTTTGTATGAGACTCGGGTAATGGAATGAATCTTTGATCATGCCTTGGTTTTGCAAACTGTGGTGCTTGAAGTGTTGCCACTAACTCAACCACTTCTTTCCAAGTCTTCCAAATCTCACTTGGTCCATTCTCCAATCGTATGGTAAAGAATATTTCTGATGAGTTCCTGCACAACTGAAAAACTTCCTCGACGAGAGGGTCAATAACACTAACAGAGTGAACATCCTCGGGAATTTTATGGCATCATAAATATTAAATTTAATAATACTACCATCGAACTCCATTGTAAGGGTTCCCTCACGGACGTTTATCTTTGTTTGGAAGGTATTCAAGAACGGCCTCCTTAAAAATATAGGCGTAGAAATTATCACCATTCATATCCAAAGCATAAAAGTTTGCAGGAAACACTAAGTCGCCTACCTCCACTAGAACATCCTCGATTACCCCATCAAGATACGAAGTACTACGATCAACTAATTGAATAGCTATCCTAGTTTCTTTTAGTGGCTTGAGTTTTAGTGCATGAAAGATGGAACGAGTCATGACGTTTATAGATGCACCTAGGTCTAGCATAGTTCGCTCTATGGTGTAATTACCTATTGTACAAGGTATTACGAACATACCTGGGTTCTTGCACTTTGGAGGAATGTTCTTTTGGAAGATGGCTGACACATTTTCTCCCATTATCACTTTCTCATCTCCTTTTAACTTGCGTTTGTTAGTGCATAGATCTTTAAGGAATTTAGTATACCTCGAGATTTGTCTGATCACGTCGATTAGCGGAATGTTTATCTCGACTTTTTTGAATACATCCAAGATCTTTTTTTCTTAGTATCTTTCACTTTTGTTGCAATTCGACTAGGAAATGGAAGTGATTGGGTTTGGATAGGTGGCGCAGGACTCTGCTTCTGCTGGGAATGCGTCTCGGCCGAGAATGTTTGGCAGCACATCAGTGTCTCGGCCGAGATTAGGTGTCTCGGCCGAGCTCTGTAGCTCGTCCTGTTTGTCAGTTTTATCAGTTTTTCTGCCCCTCTTCCGAACTTTGCCCGGGCTGCTTAGGCTCTCCAAGCTCCGTTCCACTCCTAAGTGTGATTGCGCTCACATTCCTTGGGTTGATCTTAGGTTGAGCGGGTAATTTGCCACAATTTGCATTTTCTAATCGATTCACAGTAGTAGAATTGACTCATTTGAGTCTCAATATTTTTGATACTCGATCGGGTGTCTTTCTGAAATTGAACAGTATTAGTGGCCAAACTCTTGACAATGTCTTCTAGAGATGAGCTGGGTGATTGTTTAGCCGGTTGCTTCTGTTGGTACATACCCCTTAGAAAGCGGTTTTGATCTCCCAACTGTTGATTCTGCGGTGGCTGATTTCCATACCTCAAATTCATATGATCCCTCTATCCCGGATTATAGGATTGGGAGTAAGGGTCATAATTTCTCTGCCGGAAATTTTCTGAGCCAACGACATTAGCATGGGCCTCCAATTCATTCCCTAGAACTTGGCACTCATCAGTAGAATGCTCCAATGTTTCACATATACGGCAGGGCTTGATAACAGCCTTACCCCCTGAAGCAACCTTGCGTACCAGAGTTGTTAATGCTTCCAGCTTGTCCTCTATGGCTGAATCAGACATCTCTCTAACTGACTTAAGCGGTGCATCTCTACACCCAAATTGTTGCGCATTGGCAGCCATCTTTGATATCAGTTCCCTTGCTGCAGTTGGAGACTTATACCCTAGCACTCCTCCACTAGCTGAATCTATATTATTTCGGTCTATCAGTGACAATCCTTTATAAAAATATTGAATGAGTAGCTGATCTGTTATATGATGTTGAGGATAGCTCGTCCCCAATTTCTTGAATCGCTCCCAGTATTCATACAAATTCTCACCATGCAGTTGTCTAGCTCCACTAATCTCTTTCTGGAGGTTCATCGCTCTCGAGGCAAGAAATTACTTCTCCAAAAATAGTCTCTCCATCTCATCCCAGGTAGTGATGGAAGATGGAGGCAAGCAGCAGAGCCAATCCTTGGCCAAGTCCTTCAAAGAGAAGGGGAAAGCCCACGACTTGATTGCCTCTTCACTTACATTCGTGGGCTTCATACTCGAACAAACAGTGTGGAACTCCTTCAGATGCTTATGGGAATCCTCGCCCGAGAGGCCATGGAATAAGGGTAAAAGATGGATCACCCCAGATTTTAGTTCAAAATTAGTGTTCTCTCCCAAGGTAGGGAAACTGATGCATAAGGGCTGATGAGTAACTCCAGCATTAGCCAACTCTTTCATCGAATTTTCTCGTGCCATTTCAACTTGTTCAGATTCTGACTCAAACTGGTTTTTAGTAGCAAAAGGTAAGGCTTCTAACCGCTTTCGATTCTCTCTCGCTTGCTTCCGCAGAACTCGATCTCTTCGAGTAATCTCAGGAACAAATTGCAGCTCTTTATTACTGCGTGAACGAGTGATCATTCACTGCTGTAATTAGATGCAAAATACGATGTAAGTAACAAGTTATAAAGATAAATAATAACAAAACTTAAATAAAGAACGGTTAATACTAAAACACAATTAATTTCAACCGTTCCCCAGCAACGGCGCCAAAATTTGACCGCACTGTCGGGTGCAGCCAAATTAGTTCTAATTTATTTCCCAACTTCCCTAATAGCAGATAGAACAAATCAGGGTCGATTCCACAGAGAATAGGGAAACTAATCGAATTATTGTATTTAACCACTTTTATATAAATAACTATAATAATATAAATATAAATATAATATGAGGGGAGTTGTTTGATGCAAATTAACTAAGCAATTAATACATAAACTAACAAGCTAAGATAAATTAAAGTATGAATAGAAGGTATTCCCGCCTCTAACCCAGTATCCCCCTAGTCTGAATATCCATGTAACTAATGCAATTGCTTGACCAATCAGTTCTGAAACCCCTACTCCAAGAATTAACAATTACGCCTAGCTAATCCTTGTAGCACCTTAATTATAATTAATTACAAGTTCGCTTAGTAATTAATCATATCCAATTAAATAGTTCTAGGATATGATTGCTAGGAAACCACTAATCAAATGCTTAAAGAACTAAGGCGACGGAGTAGGTACGGTGTTGTACTCGCAAGCTCGGTACAAATGACCGCGACTTATGTTATCTTATCGAATAATCACTATTTGCTACTTTTAGACACAAACGCATAACAATTACGGATTATGAATTTATGACCTAGCAACAACTATATATCTATTACCCGGGTGATCAAACCAAATAGCAAACATATAAAAGATATGAAGGATTGAATCAAACAATCACCGTATTATTTACTTGAAAATCATTCTAGGGTTCAAAGTAGTCAAAGATGGAAAATAGAAAACTTAGCCGATCATATTGATGGCTAAGAACAAATTACAAATTAAAGACAAAACTAAGAAAACCCGTATTGTCGAATCTTGAATCTTCGTGTTCTTCAGAATTCTCAAGTCCGTGCTCTTCAAATCAAAGTAAAAGTTATAATTTTGGACTTGGGATCTTTTATTTATAGTTGGGGATGAATTAGGCTCAATTTGGGTTGGAAGAGGATAATCCGCACATAAATCTTCCATGAGCCGTCTTTTGTCTCGGCGGAGAATGACTATCTAGGCCGAGCTCTATGTATTGATATCTCGGCCGAGAATCTTCTCCAGCCAAATTTGCTGGTTTTCCCTGACCTTCTGTCTCGGCCGAGCTCTTCTTGTCTCGGCCGAGCTCAGTTTTCTGCAGTCTTGACTTGATTTTTCTCGGTTTTTGACTTGCGGGACTTGTTTTCATAGTCACAAACATTAAATATTCCAATAATGGAAATATGATAAATACACGGCCAATTACGCATGCAAATATCACTAAATAGACACTTAACTCAACCTATTATGCATGCATAATTACGTGTACCATGAGGGATGCCGCAAATGTGTCCAAAGATTATATATGAAGAGATGAATTGAAGTCAAGAAAGAGAGGCATTGGAAGCAGAGCACATCGGCGACCAGTGTTTGGTTTTCTTTTCAATTTGTTTTATGTTTTATGTTTGTCAATTCAGGAGACATTATGAGTAACTATGTGTAGTTAATTTCCTATTTGCCAGTTCGAAGGAATGTTGAACCCTAACTCTTGATTTGTATTGAACGACCCATAATTGTGTTTAGATATCATTTATGTGGTTTATTTGTGTTACTTGGTTGAGTTTTTTTTATGAAATACTGATTACTTGATTTGATAGAGCATGTTAGATACATTTGTTGATATATCTATCGCTAGGGTATAAAATTGCAATCCGTAATTTTTGTGATTTTATATTCACAGGTAGCAATTAATGATTAATACATTAGGCGTAACATGAATCTAGGTCATGCGAGTCGAGTTTGTGTATTCGGAGAGTAGTCCATACTATCGTCTTAGTAATTAATGCATTTAACAAATTAAACCTAGAGAGCTTGGTTCTAGGTCGTTTGATTAAATAAGGTTAGCAAAAGAGCTTGTTTTAGTTAGCTATACTTAGGGGACTATTCCGGCCAACAGAGCTTGTTGTCGATCTAGGGATAGAGAATTGTGTGATAGAGTATCAAACGCAATTAATTATTTAATATGGATTAAGGGTAGGGAGACACTGAACTGAAATTGGTACTTGTTTATACTGATTGTTTCAAGACTTTTATTTGAGCCCCCTATTCACGTTTATGTTATTAATTAGATAAATCCCAACTAAAACCCCCTATTCACGTTTATGTTATTAATTAATATTAAAAATATATTTAACTCGTCTGCTCCTTGTGGATCGATCCTTACTTGCCACTGTTACTAGTTAGTAGAGGTCGGATAAGGTATTTTAATTTTGTGTGCCTCGACAGGCGGCCATAATGATAAATCATAGGGTTATTAATTCCATCTAACATATGAAAAGAATTCGTTCAATCAAACAAGTATTCCCAAATATTCATCTCATAAGGGTAATCACAAGTATATATTAACCACTCTCATGGGCTAGTTAACACGTTGATTGACTACTAAAGTCTGTATCACTACCTCGCTCCAATAATTAACTCCATAAAACCCTAAGATTATATTCCTTATTCCCCTCATGTTTAACATCTATCCCTCGATCTAGCAATTAACTATGTCTTGCATTCCTATGTTCACTAATTAAATATCTCACGATCTCAATTCAATTAAACAAATAACCATAACCACATGGCTACTGTAATTAAACCAACAAATACATCAAGGAAGCATGAATAAGATAAGTAAGAAGAAAATACTCATAAAGGAACTACACCAATCTATCTACTAGATTACTATCAAGCCCTATAATTATTAACGACTGCTTCATAGAAAAAGCAATCAAATCAATATAATTGTAAACCATAATTCTAAATACAAAAGAAAAAAATAAAAGGATTGATAGAACCGTAGGGATGATAAATCATAATTCTAAATCTCAGATACTCCACGACTGCTCCTTCCTCTCCATGAAACAATAAAACCAACCTCTACTAATTAATTACGACTATAAAACAAACAAGAATGAAAGAAAAGAAACAATAATGAAAGAAAATTGAATAACACATCTCTAACTTGTTCTAACTCCTCTAACCTATTCTAACTCGTCCTACTGACTTGTTCCTTGAATGTATAGAGCCTTAGGTATTTATAGTAGTGCATAACTAGGCTATTAGAGGGACAAAATCTGAAGTAGAATGAGCAAATCCGCCAAAACTGCGTCTTTGACTTGTGGGCCAAGTAATGGCCCGCGTGTCCAAAAAACTGCACCATTTGTCCAACTTCAAAGCCATATCTGGCAATCTTCTGTTCGGATTTTGACATTATTTATTATGGCAAAGTTGTAGCTCTTTAAACTAGCTTTCCAATGCTGCTAACCTCACCTCGATTGGATATGTAGAACTTGATATATGATTTAAAAGCTGGAGGTGGGTCATGTCGGCAGTATTTTGCATGGCCGAATTGGTTACCCATTCGGTCGAGCAAACACTCTTCAATTACATCAATTTTCTCGAAAGACGCATGGTGCAAGACCAAGTCATAGGGCTCTATTCGATCGAGCATATGCCAGTTGTTTTAAGAACTTTCTCGAGGAGCGCAGAATGCACGGCCGAACAAAATAAGGCCATTTGTTCAAGCATATGCTGCTCGAATTTCTTCTCTTTTTAACTCGTCTTTTGGACTTCTCCACTCCATCTTAGGCCTATCCAAAGGCTATTTTGGACCCAATTCTTCAGTTCCTTCCTTCCAAGCCTTCTTTTATCCATTTGAACTTTGTGATTTCACCATTAACTCAAAAAATGCGTTGTTTTGTATAAAAAAATGCGATATTTTGTACTGAAAACACTAAAACCCGATAAAAAGGTGAAATTCGAAAAATATACAAAAATATGGGTTATGAAGTACTAATTTACGCAATAATGCACTATTTTAGCTATGAATATGTGCCTAAAAGTCATGTAAAATATAGAGTGATCATTACCCCGATTCTTCTATATTACAATTATTAATTTTTTTAAGATTTAATGACTCGCTACCCTTTCTTTTCTTTAATTATTCTCCGTTCTTATACATAGGATATAGGTAACTTTTATCTCACACAATTTTCCTTTCAATATTGCAAGAATTTTTCCAAATACATGAATTGTAATGTCTAATCCATTTGACATATTCGAGAACTGAAGGACACAATGCGTGGATATAATTTCTTAAGTTTGGCCATTCCATATGTTTTATGACACACTACTATAAAAAATCTCAACCACAACGCACAAAAGACAACGGTTTTAGCTACAAACCGTTGTCTATTTGAAAATAACTGTTGTCGTTGCTTGAACCGTGGTCTTTTTGCAGGTTTTCTCGCTCAAAGACTACGGTGTCATTTTACTGTTGTCTTTGCGGCGTTGTGGGTTTAAAATAATGTGAATAAAGACTACGCTGCATGTTTCCATTGTCTTCTATCAGTTGTTGAATGTTTATTAACTTACTTTTAATTATTAAAATATAATTACTAAAAAAAACCTAATTATTGAAGACTCTCTCTCACCAGCGCACCAAAAATATAAGAGCTGGGATCTCAATTCTCATAAATGCCCTAATATTTGTCTCCGAATATTCCACACCACCGAACCCCTCCCTCGACGCTGCAACTCTTCACCGATGATCACCGCTACCATTTCTCTATCATCTCTCATGCTATTGCAGTTTTATTCGCCATGATTCGCCCGACGTTGCTTCTCCCAATTGTTTGCCGCTGTTGCTCGCCCTTATTTGCCGCCTCTGCTCGCCAACTACAAACAATACAACTCGATGACGGAAAGCAAGGGTAGATTATTGATAATCAGAGTGACCAGGAAGCTCGGATTCAAACTTGCAAAAGCCTTCTGAAACGCATCGCATTTAACACTCGGATTAGCCAAAGAGTCGATATATTCCGATTCGAACAAAATCCAGAAACTTCAAAACATCTCCAATGCTGGCCTCGGTATTTTTCTTTTTTGCCTCATTTTGGTCGTCTAGGTTGTAAATTTATTTGAGTTGTTAGGGTTCATTGCGAGATGAAGAGAGTCTAGTGGAAGCGCAAAAGCAAGTTGATGGTGTAATCTGTGTCGTTGCATCAGGTAACTCCTTGATCAAAGTCGTTGATTTCAGCCATCAAATAGGACGGTTGCTTCAAGGTCAATTACTTTTATTAGTTGTTTTCCTGTTTTCAGTTTTTTATTACTCACAAACACACACAATACTGATGTCTGGACTTGAGATTTAGTGATGAAAATATACTGTCTAAAATATTCCAATCTTGTGGCTCTGTTCTTGGAAAGGTTGGTATGCCTCTTTTTAACTATGGGGTCATGTTTTAAGTTTTTATATTTTCTCATTGGTTTTGTTTAAGAGAAAAAAAGAAAGAATGAGTTTTGTTACTTATATTTTAATTGATTTATTATTATTCTAAATTTAGGATCTGAAATCTTGTAAGTGGCACCCTCGACCACAAGTTAAAATACACTTATTAGTCAACTTTGCATATTGCTGCTGGATCATTTGTTGGGTAATCATAGTACTTTTCACTTATCCAGTAAACCTAGTTTCGGTGAAAATGGATTATCAGGCAAGTACCATAAAATGGCTTAAGTAGTTTATTTTATTTGCATTTTAATTTTAAGTCATTTAATTGCTCTTGATCAAGTGTATATCTAACCATATGGGGTAAACCCGTCTGCTTTGACCTTCAGATGCACAATGTTCGTTGATCATGTGTGCTATACATTTTTGTAATTATTTATATATGGTCCTTGACCTATTTTGAGAGGCATGAGGAAGCAATTTGTCCTATTTTGGATGTGGATACAATCATTCTTGGGGGCTGATTTATATGTTTCAATTAGGCCAATATAACCTGTAAAATCTTCCATTCATCATTTTACCTTTGCCTTAATGCCCTTTTAATGAAGTTGATTTCACAATTTATTGTTGATGTAGATAGAGTATGCCTTCTCTAATCCTTTTCTGAATTTGAAAAACATTAGTGTTACTGAGTATACAAATAGTCCTATCTTTTGAGCAACTATATAATAGTGCTATTAATATGCCAACAACCTTGTAGTTTAATGGCATCACTCTTAACTTGTAACCAAGAGGTCATGGGATCTATACCCATTCCCCACCCCTAACTCTCCCCTAGTGTACTAAAACAAATAGTGTTATTGATATATAGTGATGTAAATTTGGTTAACATATTCAAATTTATGTAGAATAATGCGCTAAAAAATATATCTGATAACATTGTAGAGCTAGTTCGCAATCTGACATGAGATTTTTTTTGTGAAAATGGGTCAAAAAGTTTAAATTTAGATATTAACATGTGCTTATTATTGAATATTATAATAGATGGGTGGATCATTTATGCTTCAATAATTTTTTTTCAAATTAATTAGAAATAATATATCGAATTGTATGGTTTTGGACGCTTAAACTCACTACTCTAGCTGTGAGTATATTTGGGTTTTACGCATTCACTATTGATACTTACCATGCTGATCTTTAAGTAGCTAAAATGGGCACAGATAATGGACACACTACTAGAACTAAGGTTTTTTGCCACTACAAAATGTAATTACAAAAAAGGGTGAGTAGTCACAAAATTATTTTTAGTAACTACATATCTAAATGTAGTTACTATAGGGTAGCCACATATAGTAAGATGCAAAAAGTTTTTTTGCAACTATTTTGTAGTTACTAATGTATTTGTAACTATTTTTTGCAACTACTTTGTAGTTACTAATGTTTTTGTAACTACATGTAGTTGCAAAAGAGCTTGTCATAATGTAGCAAATAGTTAAAATTATATGAAATATTTTATGTAACTACTAAGGGTATAATTGGATTGGGATGTAGTGGCATGTACCACGTCCGATGGGGCACATCCATGGACGGGACATCCAAAAAGGTATTTTAGTTTAAGGGTATAGTAACTTAGGATGTGCATTGGAAATTGTAAAAGGTGCATTGGAATTTGTAAAAGGTGTGTTGAAAATTGTAAAAGGTGATGTGGGTAATAGGGAGTGGATATGGAGGGATGGGTCATCCGGTGTAAAATGAAATACGTTGAGGATGGCACATGCCACATCCGGATGGGGACATCCCAGTCCAAGTATCCCCTTAATAGTTACAAAAATGAATTATTTTTAGTAACTACTTTTGTAGTTACAAAAAAAGTAGCAGCAAATACCTTTTGTAGTGACATGAAAAAGTTATGATGATAGGATGTACAATTTTTAATGCTTTGCTTTTTGTAATTTGTTGATGCTTTGCCCATTTACATAGACAAATCGAATTTGATTTAATTAATTTGCAAAACAAATTTAAATTCTAAGCTTTTTAATGATTTTGCTGCATGGTTTGGTCCTTTTCATCTATAAGGCACCTGCTATCATTGATAACTATAAGGAATATCTTTGGTACCAATAATTAATATGTTGTGGCTCTGACTGTTATCCTTCTATTGTATTTCTACATATTTGCATTACTTCTTTTTTAATTTTTCAATGAAATATTACTGAAAGTCAGTCACAATCATTTAGTATATACGAATTAAAGAAGGTTCAGGGCTATTAGGTGAATTGTTCAATGCCTTTGCAAGTCCAGTAGCATTTACGCTTACCATTATACGTTTTAAGCTATTCTTTCCAATGTAATTTTCATTGCATTTATAATTCTTTCTAATAGTAATATAATTCATAAAATTAATACTCTTTGATGAAATTATGAATTATATTATAACCCTTGCGACGTACGGGTGCGCATCTAGTAGTTGTAATCGAGGTATGAGGTGTATATATTGTTCTCCCATCATCTTGAGACTAGATCAATTTGAATGTACTTAATTTGAAGAAACTTATTGTCCAATATATTTCTTTTGCCAGGCATAAAAGCGACTTTTGTATTGGTGTGGTCCTTAATTATAATTTTCATTTACACATTTTGCACTTTTAAGTGGATTTTTTTGCCCCATTTACTTAATTTCACATATAGACCAATATATTTTTTTTGTATTTTTTTTACTAATGTCTATTTTATCATATGAATGTTTATGTATTCAGGATATGAGTATCGACTTTTTAAGGGGAGTTTTTTTGTATTCTCGTGTATCCATTCAAGGGGCTAATGCAGGACGAAACCAAGTGGAGCCTTAACTTGTAAGGTTGAGACTATAGATAGAGGAGTTAATTAAGATTTTTCAACGTTGTGTAGTACTTTTTTTGTAGTTTATTCTCTTTTTAACACTTTGTACAATTATACTTATGTTGATATTGAGAAACAAGTTTGGAGAGTTTTTTCTTTATTGTCCATTTTTTGTTTATTTAGGGTTTAGGGTTTAGTAATTTACTAATTTTAAATTATTAATTGTGTATATATTAATTATTAAATATTAAAAAATACAGATCTTAAAATAAATACAATTATATAAAGAAAATGGTTTATGATGAATAACAACGGTTATCAACCGTTGTCTTTATTTAAAATAACAACAGTTTCGACTGTAGTAAAAAAAAGTCATTAACCGTGGTCATACATACCGTGGTGGTAGGTATTAAATCTAGCACTACGGTCGTCAATCGTAGTTGTAAGTATAAATTACCATAGGTCAAATATGAACCGTGTTACAAGAGTTTTAGGTGGTGTTATGGAATTGCCATAGGTCCAAAAATCCATTTTTGTCTTAGAATTGGCATGTATCGAGAGGAAAATTTGAAAATTATATCTATCCTAAAGAATCAAATTGGAGTCAAATATAGCACGAGATCATACCGGAAGACATCAAAGAAGTGCGTGTAGAGCAGGTGGCAACCGAGCGATGGAATTCTCTTAAAATTCATGATAAAACAAGTGACAAAGAATCATACAAGGTCTTGGTCCATTTAGGAATGCCAAAAGATAATTGAAACTTTAAGTTGTATTTTTGAATACTGCATGCAGGCTAATATTATGGATAATTGGAAATAGGCGAAGTGGTAGAGCAGTGACTGTGGTGATTCTGACAACAGACCATTAGGAGGCTACTTGCTTTTTCATAGTCGTTCGTTTCAACAAGGTATTTATGTCTCAGAATCAGATCAAATTCTCCTTCAAAATCCTCCAAACACCAAATCTTCTGTTTCTATCACAACATTAATTCTTAACAACAAAAATTAACTATGTAAATCTACTGGCTGGGTTCATTGCTTTTTCGTTTAATTCTTGTTTAAACTTTGATTTCCCCTCTGGTTGCTGAAAAACTTTGTTGTGAGTGAATTCTCTCTATCTCTCACACATACTTGCCACTAGATCCGGTGCAGTTACAACACCAGATCCAAATCCGTAAAAATAAGGGTCAAGATGCAAGGACATACAACAAAGGGGATCATTTAACATAACCGAACGTAGAGTTGTTTTTAATAGAAATTGTGGGTCTGAGGCAGATTTGGAGTGACTCATTCCTTGTTGTATGATAAATCTTAAAATGTAGACACGAATGGTGTTAGTTATTTGTACATCAATTTATATTCAATAAATACATCAGGGAAAAGGACATTCTCGTTCTTATTGTTATACCTCAAAACAAGACCAAAGTATTGCCTTGATTATTATCATGGGATGGATTATTTGTTGGTTATAGAGAGATGATGATTATTATTTATTTATTTATTTTATTCAATTTTTTTTGTGAACATTTAATTAGATGTACATTACTACCCCTCTAAATATATTGACAATTATTAAATTTTTTGGATGTACCTAATATGTAGTCCATTTTTTTTTTACTCATTAGCTAATATAACTCTATTTATAGGAGCATTATATTGAATAGTAGTACAATACTCATTAAATATGATCACATTATGAAGTTGTTTTGTTTATTTGTCTTTTTCAGCGACTTCCTCAATCCTTGTGAAAAAATCAATTAACTTATATACTACTATACTAGCACCGTCCTAAAATTATTATAGTTTTACGAGATTTCACGCAAAATATAAGTATTCTAAAATGAAATATACACCCTTATTTAAGTTTAGTCATTATATTGGAATTTTTAAAAGTTGTTTCTTGCTATATCTTATAGAAATCATTTCTCGTTTTTCAAGGCTCATTTATAATATGGGAATACTTGGAAGTTCAATTGAAATTATCTTAAATTTTTAAAATGATAATTATTTTGGGACAAAATGACAATTATATGTGAGAAACGGAGTATTAGATGACATCAAAATATATTTGTATGTTAAATATGAAAATAATATTTGTAATAGTAACACTAAAGACAATATGAGGAATTACAAATCCTGATTGATCCTCTTCTCTTCAACAGAGTGTAATTATATAGAGTCGAGATTCATCTTTGCGCAGCAGCAGGTTAAAGAATAATAATAAAAATAAAATAAAATGTGCAGAAGCGGCATGATCACTAAATCAACTCCTTAATGAGGTCCAACTTCTGAATAAATATAAATAATATAATAATATCTTCATATAATCAACCTCGCATCCAGGAATATTTCAATATAAGCATCTGCAGTATGCAAGACCATAGCCAAGTATACATATATATATAGCAAAAAGGAAATCAATCAAAGAAAACATTTTATAAAATTGTGATTTTGCAATATGACCTAAAATTATGTACAAGGTCATGAATGGACTGGTTACTACCAACCAAAAAAAAAAGAAACATCATTCACAAGTTTCTAGCAGGGGCTGCGTCGTTATCACTGGAGATGGCTTCGTTCAGAAAGCTTCCCGTTTTGTTTCTCATACTCCTCCTTCAGTTCATCCAATCGCTTGGACACCTAATTTCCAGCCACAAATAGAAATGGTCAGACGCATACAAATAGTTTATAGACAGACCTTTGGGACATAACACATAGGTCATAAGGTTTTCTTTCTTTGTGTCCTTAGATAACAGTAACAGTATGTTTGGTACTCTAATTAAATCAATGGGTGAGTGAAATCGACCAACACCGGACCAACCCTTTCACAATGACTGAATTATACATGTAATTTTACTAGATTACCCTTGGTGGGAGAGTACAAACCTTTATTGAATAGGCCATTGGTAGTAATACATCAGGATTCATAGCATCTTCAGGAAAATTGCGCAGTGCGTGTATGAGTTTTTCAAAAGGTAACTTCACCTGTTAAAATATACAAAATATTACTTAAAGAGGAAAACAAGATGAAACCTGTGAGGATTCAGATTCAGATTCAAGAGGATAATTTTTACCAGCTCATCATGGCAATATTTTAGTAGAGCTAGACCAACTTTAAAGACAATCTTCACACCCTGGTAAAAGATAATTGACAAGTTAGATCCAGCAGGATTTATAGGGATCAAAATATAAATTGACTTCGAATTTCATAGGGGTCTCTAACCTCGTAAAGAAAGACATCCCAAATCCTTAGGGCCAAGTGGAATGGGAAAGAGTAAGAGAAAACGGTTATGAACCACTGGCTTGCATACATGCTAGGATTTATCATTTCCTGAGTGAAATGCTCTCCCAACTTTGGTAAGTACTCTTTCACTAACTCGTCGAACTGAAATAGATATTGTTGCACAAGAGGTAATCCAACCTGCGACAAGTGGATCAATTTTTCAAATGATATAAATTAATACGAATTTTCAGATGATAGACACATTGTATGACAGTTAGCAAACACTTGGTACCATAAATACATCAAATCAACTGTAAAAAAATCTCATGCGCACATGCCTCCAAACTTCATAAGATTGAAGACACCTCAGTTCCATAGATAGCTAGTTTAGACAAGTTTCAACTTAAAAAATTAGATTAATTAAAAGCTAACGGTACCTTAAATTCTATTTCTCTATTTTTTACTCTTAGGCAAGAAATCAAAAGCAATATGCATCAGTCTCCTTTATCAGGCTGATACAATGCAATACACAAACATATCTTTCTTGAAGAAATAGAATAAAATTAGCTGTCAGTGAAAATGGGTCCTCAAAAGAGCGCAGTGTCTCAGGGAGAGGAATATCATTAAATCAAGAGCTTCCTTCCTTCTTGCCAGTACTAATACCCTTAAGACCAAAGAAATCTTAGGGCAAGTTTGAGTAACTCAGATGTTCTGGCAGAAATATCTTCGAGAAATGTACTTTCCTTGTGAGATTGGGAGCTGATATACACATAGTTGAATTGGTGAAATAATTTGAAGACATGTATATGTGATAGACAGGTAAAAAAATAAAATTTCATTGTGGTTGATTATACTTTAGGGAAACAACATCATTCTCCTAAATTACATTAAACAAATTTTATTCCCAGGAGATGAAAACAGATTCTGAAGATAAAAAATTGGTACTCGTTTAAACCATACCAAATATAATCCTTCCATTGGAGCATGGACAGCTCCTTTCAATAAGGCTACCAATAACCAAAATGCGTCTTCTTCGCTCATATAAAGAAGTAAGAGACCTGCTACAAATCCCATGCCCTGCAAAGAACATGGTTTCACCATTAGGTAAAGACCAAAACAGACAGACTGGTCGATGACTGATCATTATACAATACAACCTGAACGTATCCGACATCTCTGTCATACACAGAGTACGCTTTCAGAACATTATAAAGGGATCTTTGCCCTGGACCATGTCTCTGCTGGAAGAAAACATGCGAAGGAAATGTACGAGAAATATCTCGGATAATATCTAGCTCAGAAGCAGATGTCTCATATATAACTAGTTGCTGCAAAAAACACAGAACAAGTATGAGACGATAAGCCTCTGCTTTAATAACATTCATCAGTCCATGCTGGAGAGACATGAACAAAAATGCAATACAGTTCAACCTACTCCTTCAAAAGTATCTACACAATTACTAAATAAATGGAGATCATAATAAAGAAATTAATATTCAAGTAATTCAAGCAGCACAATAGACGAAGAATTTTCTAAAAATTCCTGTATAAACTAAACCAAATTCAAGTGCAGTTTTCAAAATGCACAAGCATTGAAAAAACCCGGTGCAACATGTAGACTCACGATCCCCTGTAGGTCTGCTAGTTGGGACTAAGTGCATCGGAGTAAATTAGATTATCAAATCACCAGGTTAAATGAATCTTATTAGTAACTACAATCGACCAGATCTCCGCCGTATCTGAAAGCAAATCGGTAAAAAGAAAGTATACTAATGTTCCCATTGTAGTGAAATGACAAATGCTCAGGACACTAGGTGATGAGGGATGAATTAGTGTGTACAAAAAAAAATATAAGTACAATAAATTCTCAAATAATAGAAGGTAACCATGCAGATTTTGTTTCTCATCAAAGCTATTTTAGATAGATATGCTGGAGTACATACATTAGATACCATAGCATGAAAGTAAATTCAAGGATGTTAGCATCACTTGCTAACCTTGTGTGAATACTAAATACTCTCAAACAAGTCCAATGATTCTTCATTGGCTTCGGTTATACCAACGAGATAAGCTTCTATTTCCAGATGAACTAGTACACCAATGAACAATTTATTTTATGATGAGTGAACATTACTGCCACATTTGAATTGCGATCCCTGATACTAGGGTGGTGGGTGTTGTGTCCCCTCTCCTCTGACGATTTAAATGCTGTACCAGATTTGCACCAAAGGAAGCACTCCCACAAGTATTTGACATAAACAAATGCATTATATACCTCATAGACACCTGGATTCATGAGCAGGAGGTCCCTACTGCCAGATATTAATTGCCAGACAAGTCCTCTTAGACAATCGGGAATTCCTTTTCTTATTCTCCTTTTGACAACATGGGGTTTCCTCCGAACATAGTGCTTCCAGTCACTACCTCCAACCCCTATCATCCTTCTCCATTTTCTAATTCTTCTTTCCTCCCTGAAATTTAGATATTAATGTAGCATTGTCATCTGTCGGGAGCACACGGAGAATAAATAGAAATAAATGTCGCAATATGGTTCTCAGAAAAGCAAGTGTAAGGCAAGAGACTCTGAAATATAACATACACCTTTAAAGATATCACACTGCGAAGTCCACCCTTAATTGAGCTGTTTAGCATGTTCCTGGTTAAATTGAATATAATGGTAGATTATTGGTTTTACAGTTCTATGCAGAGCTCCCTTGTTTTAACTTTGGGTCATTTTCCACTGTGCCTGATTAATTTAGAACATGAGAAAGGCACCAAAAACAATAGAATGTAAAGAATTAAACCTTCATCTTTGTCATGGAAGTTTTAAAGCATAATATAACATACACGCCAACTTTGAACGAATGTCTAATTTTCCAGTAAACCATGACATCTTCTCAGGTTCTCTACTGTCAGAAACAAGTCAACAAAGCCTTTCAAATATATCAAGAGCCAGCAAATATTTCAATTTTATCCTCACCCAAAATTACTCATTTGTCAAATGCCAAGTGTTTCATGATAGTTCTTTTTCTCTTGGAAAAATAATACTAGAAGCCAGCTAAAAGCTTGTCTTTTGTCTAAAGCGAGAACTGACTGACTTCCAAAATGTGAGAAGGAATCTCCAATGTTATGACTTTCAGACAACTGAGGTTTTTAACACATGGTAACAAACCAATTTAAGTTAACTGCTGAAGACTGCTGAAGGGAAGTTGGGCCTATTGTTTGAACAATGGAACAAAATAACAGTTCCTTTGACACAATTCATCTTGCAGGATGTAGTTAACATGTCATAAGAAACATCAATAACCGAATCATATTACAGGAAATGACAAAATTCAATTCTGCTAAATTATCCACATATTAGGATTCACCCTTATTCCGAGGAAGTCAGCAAAACAATGATGCTCACATATTAGACCTATTCAACAAATTAACAAGACACATACCATGCTCCTGCCATTTAGATATTAAGAATCCATAATGCATGAACAAAATGAAAAGAATATGACATAGCATCAATCCCAAAAAGATACAGCTAAATATGCTCCCTACATAGATAGATACCTCTCATACTCTGAGGCTGATCTGCTCTTCGTTAATCCCTCAGGTGAGTTAGTTTCCTGCTTTACGAAACCAAATCTATCGACTTTAGGCAGTGAAATGGGTATTGCATCTTGTTCATCCACTCTTCTCTTTTCCATTCGACAGGCTTGCCAAAATTACTAAACCCCTCAACTTTAGGGCATGCTGACCCCTTTAGTCTTCAGCATTGCCATGGAATCTCCTTTTCACACGAAATACAGAAACTGCTGAAGCCAAAAAAAAAAAAAAAAAAAAAAAAAAGCAGCATAAGAAACCCATTTCAAACAATATAACTAATTCTATATATCAAAATCAAGCCATTCGCAAACAACTTCGTTTAACATGGATGTTTCAGAACAAAATACGAGAGAGATATAGGGGAGATAGGCTCGTCATAAAATTGGGTATTTAATCTACCTAATTCTTATTGGCATAGATTACCATTGAGATTTCTCCAGCTACAAGAAATTGGTTTATGCTATTTCCGGATAACATTATATATCTGTGCGAAAACTTATAAAAAACAATGCAAAGTGTATCGAAAGCTGAAATTTTGAACAAAACAATGGAAATATAAACAGAGAAGCAAAAGAGAGCACACAACCTGAAGAAATCAATACCGGTTTTTTCAAATTCTGAAAATTTATTTCCTCGTTAAAGATAGATGAGTAGATCTTTTCTTCCTTATTATTCCTCACAAAATTGAGGAGAATACAGAGAGCATCGATTGTAACGTCTACGCGTGAGATCGTCCAGGTGGAAGTAGTAGTAATACGACGTCGTTGTCAATATCCCGGCCCCGCTGTATTTTGTATTTGGATAGATTTGCGGCTTCGAGGAGTACAAACATTTGATTAATTTGGTGAGATTTTTTATTTATTTTTTAGTTAGGGAAAACCAGCAATATTTTTTGTGTTGAGATAAAACAAAATGAAAATAATAAAAAATTGTGTGTTCAAGGTGCACAAATTGTTGGTACACATGGTAGTGCACGCATTTTTAGGTCAATTTAAGTGTCTTTTTACGGACTTTTGTGTGCATATTCACATGTGTTTAGTGCGTTTATTTCTCATTGGGCAATTTGACGTGTTTGGTTCATTTCCTTATCAAGGCAGGTGAATTAAGGCCGAAAAACAGGTTCGAAGATCTCAAATTGACAAATCAAGCTCAAAGGAAAAAGAAAACAAGAAAAAACAGGGGACCATGCCCGAGGCCATGATGCCACGCCCGTGGCTCAGGCCACGACCGAGGCTAACCAGCCCACGGCCGTAGCCAATCCTCCAGAAGAGGGCCAAATTGCAGCATCACCTGCCACAACCGAGGCAGCCAACGCCACGACCGTGGCGAGCCAAGCCCCACGACCGCGGTCATAATAAGCCACGGCCGTGGCCAATCCTCCAGAAGAAGGGCAAATTCAGCCCAAAACCCTTGTTTTCACCACGCCCACGGCCAACTTTGTACCTCGGCCGCGGCGGAGTTCCCTGTTTTAAAAACCCAAACACGTTTTTGCCTAAATTTGAGCGAACACTTTCTCCCCTATATATATATCCTCTAATTCGAAATTGACCTACTTTAGAACACAATTCCAAGCCACTTTTGAGCCTCCATCCTCATCAAGAACACATTGGGAAGAAGATTGAAGGTCAATTCATCCTCAACCCAAAGTTCTTGGTTTAATCTTCCAATTTATCATGTTTTCTTATGTTTCTATTTATTTGTTGATTGTATTAGTTAATATGGGTGGCTAGCACCCTTTAGTTCATCCTTGATCATTGTGGAACCTTGAGTTGAAGACATTGATGTGATTATTGCAGATAATGTTACCGAAAATATTGTGTATTCAAGTGTTTTGTGTTATTTGTTGTTATTGAGTCACATTTATGAATTGATTATTGGATTGATCACCCTTTAAGGGATTTGTGAATGTGTTGCTAGAATAGGAAATTACTATCCGTAATTGTAGGATTTTCGATTCCCGTGTAGCAAGCAATAGATTTATTTATTGGTGATAACACAAAGTTCAACCACTAAAACCGAGTTTGCGAGTTTTATGTTGAATTTATCTCGTTATCCTAATGTTTAATGCATTTGGTTATTCGATCTAAGAGAGCTTGTTCGAGTATTCGATTAAATTGAATAGGGTTAGTCGAAGAACTTATTTTGATTAACTAAGATTAAGGGACAACAAGGCTATTAGAGCTTGTTAATAGCCTTGAGATAAGGGCTCGAATCACAATTTAATCGGGCATTAACATAGTTGCATCAATCGTCCAAGACCAAGGGGAAGCATGATCAAGGGTGGATCGTTTTATTACTTGAAAACCAAAATCGAAAAAGATCTCTTCTATTGTCTTTGGTTATTTGTCTCTTTGAATTCGAATGTTAAATGCTTTTAATTGTGTTTAGTTGCCTTTATTTGTTACTAGTACATTGTTAGCCCATTATCAAATCCCCCAACCTTTATTGTTTTCTTAAGTATTTACTTCTTGCATATTTAATTATAAATTACTTGGCATCGGAATCAAAACTGTTCGGCCGTTCCTTGTGAGATCGACCCTTATTTACCATTCTACTAGTTAGAATAGTTGATAAGGTTTAGTATAATTTTATACAATTAATTTGGTAAAGCGACACACGACAAGTGCGTTACCAAATTTTGAATCTCCCCAAGTTTAGACCTTTGTTCGTCCCGAACAAATAAAGAAAAAGAAGAAAGAACACTTGTTAGGGCAGATTTAAGTGGCAAAATCGATTTCAGAAGAAATTTTCAAAAGTTAGGCAATCATGATAATATTGAGCATAAGAGATAGAGCCATATGAACTACTTTCAAGACTTGACACTCTCAACTTGAAACCGGATGAGTGTATCTCTCGACTCTCAAGTGTATTGAATAGGTAGTATATACGCTCACATTGAAATGCAAATAATGTCTACCATAGGCTTGCCAATCATCTAAACTTCGATGTATACCCGACATGTGTGACAAAGAATAAAAAAGGTCTTTAACGGGTTGTAATGTTGGCTTGGGGTAAGGTGGGAAAATTTCTGGTATAAGTGACTATAAAACGGAGTAGATGAATCGTGCACTACCCATCTACCCCTCAAACAATGGTCACTCAACCTCACTCTTTACTTCCTTAGTAAGCCAATCCCAAAAATTAATTTCTTCTCCTTACCACAAAGTCCACAACCTAAATGCTTTCTCAATTCTCCCTTGGAGTGTATTTTCTTTTGAATTTTTATAATTTTGAGAACATCGATCAAAAGGCATTGATAACACGTTATTTATGCATGTATTTAGGTCGATTTAGGATCATATTTTATGGCATATACGTGTATATTTGACCAGCACTTATTGATATTTATAATATTTGGGTCATTTGACGTGTTTTGACTTGTTTTGAAGATAATTAGGTATTTATATGCCATTTGGATGAAGTACGAAGGAGAAACAAGTCAAATAGAGTGAAAACCGGCCCAAAGGAGTGAAAACCGTCCAAGAACCGGTCCAAACCGGTCCGAACCGGCCTGAACCGGTCCAGGAGCAAAACCGGACAAGAACCGACACGGCCGTGTCAGACTTGTAACACGGCCGTGTCAATAGTGGCCTGCAACGCGTTGTGAGTTCTGGAATAGAACACGGCCGTGTCAAAATTGTTGCTGGAAAAGTGGATTGTGCAATGCAACACGGCCGTGTCACTTAAGCAACACGGCCGTGTCAGAAGTGTTTTTCTGCGAAGATTTCCTATTTTTAATAGGATTTTGAGCCTATCTTCCCCAAGATTCGTCCCCAACTCTATAAAAAGGACCCCAAGCTCTAGGAAAAGGAGTCAATCATCAAGAACATAAATTACATCATCTTGGAGGACAAAGAAGACGAAGATCATCGAGACGGAGTCATCCGGGTTTATTTATTTTTTTTCTAGTTTAATTCTTTACAATGTTTTTATTAAGATTTTGTATTGGATTATTGCTAGGCATGAGTAGCTAAGCTATTCGTGTCCTAGGGTTAGAAAGTAGGGATTTTTATAACAATGTTTTGATTTATGATTTAATCTATTAATTCCGTTCTTTATGTGTTTTATCTCTATGTTTATGCTTAAACTGAATTTAGCTTGATCACCTAGATTTAGTAATTTAGTTTAACAATTCCGTTTCGAGAGGAGGGAATCGTTATCAGACTTAGAACATAGAGCGCAGTTGTCTATGACTGTGTAGGCCGTGGCTTAGGATCGTTTGGGAGTTATTAGGTTTAATTGACCCGAGAGGGTAATTAGCTTAATTAATCAACGGTTTAATCGCTTCGAGAGACGGATTAGATTATTGTCGTGCCGCCTAGTAAACATTAGAATTGGTAAATTAATAGGTTAATCATATTCCACATTGAAATAATATCCTGAAATCGAAGCCCTAGGATACCTTTTCTCTTTGATTGTTAGTTTTCGTGTTTCCTAAGTTTGAAGTTATATTTAATTGAGTAGTTTAATTAGTAAAATCAACCTTTAAAACTTAGTATCTAGTTAGGACATTCCTAGAGTATTAGGGTATCAAACTACCTAAAACTATTCCTTGTGGGATCGACCTTGATAATCGTTACTACACCTACATCTGTACACTTGCGGAACACTAGGTTAGAAACCGACGTGTCAAGTTTTTGGCGCCGTTGCCGGGGAATAGGATTTAGCGCTTAGTTTTTATCTTGAAAAATAGGAGGAAACTAGACTAGATTTTATTTTTTCATAATTTTAATTTTCATTTTCGTTTTTATTTTTTGGGTTAATTTTAGTGTTACGCGGTAGTTCTTGTTTTTGGTGTTTTCAGGCTTCGTATGCACACCAGATCAAAAGGGAAAGAAACCCTTCTTCCTTTCGATCCAGAAATTGAAGCGACAGCTCGCAGACACCGAACGAGAAGAAACTTCACAGCTGAGATGGAGAACCCACCGCAGCAGCCGAATGATGAAGCATTAAATAGAGTGCTAACAGCCTTAGCACGATTGGACGATCGCGTCACTACTATACAGCAGCAGATACCTGTACAGCAGCAACAGTTGCCACAACAGCACGGACAGATTCCAATAGAGCCAGATGCGGGAGAAGAAGACAATACACCTATTAGTGACTGTTTAAGGCCGAATCCTAATCAACAGTCAGGAGGAGTACAACTTCCGCCTCTGAATGCAAATAGTTTCGAGCTGAAGCCTGCACTGATCAACATAGTGCAGCAGAACCAGTATGGAGGAAGTGCAATGGAGGATCCGAATGCTCACCTAATAAAGTTACGAAGATTGGCTGACACAATCAAAATAAACCATGTGCCACACGAGCAGGTTAAGCTGCGATTGTTTCCCTTTTCGTTAAAGGATAGAGCCCTCCAATGGTTCAATTCCTTGGAAGATATCATCAGTTGGGAAGAGTTGAGCACTTCGTTCCTATTGAAGTACTTTCCACCGAGCAAGATGCTCGACTTGCAGAATCAAATTAATCAGTTCAAACAGCTGGACCAAGAGCCATTCGGAGAGGCTTGGGAGCGATTCCGGGATCTTATCCGGAGTTGCCCTCAACATGGGTTCACCAAGAAGCAGCAAGTATGCAAGTTCTACAATGGTCTACTTGCTCCGACTAGAAACCAAGTGGATGCAACTGCGGGTGGAAGTTTGATGGAGAAGTCAGTAAGGATGGCATTCTCAATCCTGGACGCGATGGCCAGAACAAGCTACCAATGGTCGAACGAGAGAAACATGCCAAGGAGGGTAGCCAGTGTCCAGAAATGCGAGCCCGTCAATAATGAGCCAATTGAAAAGCTCACAGCACAAGTAACAGCATTGACGAGCCAGGTGAATTTGCTAACTAATCTAACGTTAGCACAACAGCCAGGGGGTCCGGAAGAAGTTGAAGAAGTAAAATTTGTGAATCAACGTAACTTCAACAACTTCCAGAACAATCAGCCTCGGTACAATCAGTACCCTCAGAATCATCAGAACTTTTCATATGGGAACGCGCAAAATACACTCAATCCGCCACCCGGATTTGCTGTTACAAATGGCATGATCCATGACGGTAAGAAGCCATCACAAGAAGAGATCGCGATGTCACAATTCGAAAAGTATGATGAAAAGTTAGCTCAGTTGGAGAAGAAAGTGGATGGAAAATTCATGGAGCTAAACAAGCATATCACTGGGCAAGGGGCAGACATCAAGAGGCTCGAGAACACGTTGGTGCAGACTCAAGCTAGCATTGGAGAGTTAACATCAAACATGAGTCAGCTGATAAAGATAGTAGGAGCTCAACACAAGCAAGGCCAATACCCGAGTGATACAGTGGTTAACCCGAAGGAGCACTGCAATATTGTGGAGCTAGATGAGCATGAAGAGAGCTTGAAGGACCAAGAAGCGAAGGAATCAAGCGAGGAAGTCAAAAACATTGAGAAGGAGGAGGTCAATACAATCATAGATAAGAAAACTTCATCTCCTATTCTTGATGAGTCTTTTGATTTTTGTTTTAAAAATTCGGTCTTGCTAACCTTGATCCTTTAGAGCAATCTAGAGTTGTTGTTGTGAAACAGGAACCACTAAAGGAGAGAATCGAAGTTAAAGAGAAAACAAAGGAGTGGGAGGATGGAAAAGAGGCGACGAAGAAGAGACCGAGCAGGCCCAAGAAGAACGCAAACACAAGCATGAAACCAAGAAGAGCAACAAAAGCAAAAGATCCAGGGAGTTTTACTATTTCTTGCTCAATTGGTAGTCATGAATTTCATAATGTCATGTGTGACTTAGGGTCTAGCATAAATTTGATGTCTCTTAAGCAGTATAGACAATTAGGATTAAGGGAAATTAAACGGTCCTTTACTACTATCAAATTGGCGGATGGATCTTCATTAACGCCGTTGGGAGTAGCAGAGGATGTAGTGGTAAAAGTGCTAAATTTTGAATTCCCTAGTGATTTCTTAGTTGTTGACATGAAAGGGAGTGATGAATTCCCTTTTATCTTAGGAAGACCCTTCTTGGCGACTAGCCAAGCACTGATAGATGTACCTAAAGGGGAGTTGGTTTTTCGGGTTCAAAACGAAACAATCACACTCAAAATACATAAATCGGGTCTAAGGGGTAGGCACAATTGTAGCATTATTTACACTACCCTAGCTGCTATAGAAAATCCTCGTGCCCCAAATAGCTCTTTAAGTGTTCAGAAAACTTCCAACTCGGGGTGGCTAGAAGAAGGTTGATAGGAAAAGGACGTCCGGCTGAAGACGTAAAACAAAGCGCTTGTCGGGAGGCAACCCCATGGTTATTGTTTTATGTTTATTTTTTTTTATTATTGCGTTAATTTTATGTTTTACGTGTGTTTTAGTGTTTTATGTTTTTAGGAATCAACATGGACGAGTGTTGCAAGAAAAGGGGGTCGAAAAGACGGAAAAATCGCGTTAAAAGGAGCAGAAGATGCAACACGGCCGTGTCGCACTATGGACACGGCCGCGTCAAAAAGCACTTGGAAAGTGTTTTCAGCACTGGAATGTAACACGGCCGTGTCACGCAAACGACACGGCCGCGTCAAAATCAGGCCCAAAAACCAATTTTGGTTCAAAAGCAACACGGCCGTGTCGGCCTTATAACACGGCCGTGTCAAAACCAAGCTCCAAACACGATTTCACACTGGAACGCAACACGGCCGTGGCATACACCCGACACGGCCGTGTCAAAATCGGCCCAAAAACATCAATTTTGGCTCAAAAGTAACACGGCCGTGTCACAACATTCAACACGGCCGTGTCAATACTTCAGCAGAAAAAAATGCAAAAATTCAGAACGCGATGCGGAGACGGCCGAACCAAGATTCAGTAAGCAGCAAAATGGCACGATTTCGGAGCTCGTAGGGGTTTCAAAAAGCCGTCGTCGAAACGATTTGTAAGTTAGCACCAAGGCGTACCATGTTTTTCCTCCAAACATTGGCTTTCAGCCAAGTTTGGGGGAGGGGGTAGACCGTGGGACGTCTTGGCAGCTATATTTATAGTTTTGATTTACCTCGTTCGAATTTCGTGCTGTTAATTGTGGGTCCATGTGCCCATTTTGCTGATTTTTTATTGTTTAAATTGGTTTATCGGGTCTGTGAGCCCATTTTTCTGATGTATTAGTGCTGTTGGGTCTGTGAGCCCGAGTTTGATTGCATAGTGTTTCCATGTTGAGTCTTAGGAGTTTAGAGTTTAGAGTCTTATTAGTGTTTTAGTTTAGAGTCATAAGAATAATAAAACCCGGAAATAGGTAACAAGTGAAAAAAAATAAAAAGAGAATAATAGGGAAAGATGGATGATGAATAGTTAATGATGAGATGATTTAGATGAAAAATGGCACATAATAGAGCATGAGAGGTGTTTTGAGACGATATTGAGCTTGAACTGAGAATATTCAATCAAAATTTACCTTGTGAGAATTTGAGCCTAATTATACTCCAATTTTCGGAGTAATATACTTTCTGTCGGTGTGAATTAGATTGAATATGTGTACTAGTCTCTAGAACTTGCCTTGAGTCTTTACTAAGAATGTGTCAAGTATATGTTGTGATGTAGGAAATGATCTTAGGCAAATTTTTTGTTTAAGCCTATTCGTTCGAACTATGAAAAATTGCCTTTGACCCATATTGAAAAAAATTGTCCCTAGTTAGCCCAATTGAGCCTTATAGCTTTATTTATTCATAACCTAACAATATCAGCCAAAACCTTTTGATTTAACTCTTTTGGCCTTAATTGGATTAATCAAGTTAGAGGGAGGAGAATTGGAAGGAATTTTGGGTGAACAATTTGTGGGAAGGAATGTGAAGTAGGGATATTTTCAAAAGATGAAGGAAATAAGAGAAAAGTGATAGGTGAAAAGCGAAGAATAGCCTCTCCTAAAAAAAAAAAAATAAAAAAAAAAACAAAAAAAAAAAAGAAAAAAGAAAAAAATTGTTATTATTAGTATTATAGAGGAGAGGCTAGGAAATAAAGTGCTTAAATTATGAAGGTGATTAGAACAGTCGGGTAGTCCCAAAAATGTGGTACTCGCAGAATTGAAAAGCACTTAAGTTGTACGGACTTTTAAAGGTGAAGAAGTCAACTTGCGGGGTGATTTGCTGAAATTTGAAGAGTGAGGTTGAGTGATTGTATTGAGGGGTAGTCGGGTTAGACGTAACTTGATTAGTCCAATGAATAGTCACTTATATCCAAATGTATCCCACCTTACCTTAAGCCCACATTACAACCAAAATAAAGACCTTTTTGATCTTTTGTCACACATATCAAGTACGAGGTCTAGTGTAGACGATTGGCAAGCATATGGTAGGCTTTGCATGTAATTCAATATGAGTGAAAATTATTTTAGCCTAAACACTTGAGAGATGAGTGAAACACTTACCCGGTGAGGGTTGAATAATTCGAAAGTTCAAAGTCTCAAGATTAGTTGATTTACGCGTTATCACATATGCTCAAGTGAAGTATGTTGCCTAGTTGTTTTAAGGAAAATCAAACTGAAACTGAATTCATCGTCTAATCGCCCTAAACAAAATGCATAATCACTTATCTTCTTTGTGTCTTTTTGTATGTTGTTCGGGACGAACAACAGTTTAAGTTTGGGGGAGTTTGATAACACGTTATTTATGCATGTATTTAGGTCGATTTAGGATCATATTTTATGGCATATACGTGTATATTTGACCAGCACTTATTGATATTTATAATATTTGGGCCATTTGACGTGTTTTGACTAGTTTTGAAGATAATTAGGTATTTATATGCCATTTGGATGAAGTACGAAGGAGAAACAAGTCAAATAGAGTGAAAACCGGCCCAAAGGAGTGAAAACCGTCCAAGAACCGGTCCAAACCGGCCTGAACCGGTCCAGGAGCAAAACCGGACAAGAACCGACACGGCCGTGTCAGACTTGTAACACGGCCGTGTCAATAGTGGCCTGCAACGCGTTGTGAGTTCTGGAATAGAACACGGCCGTGTCACACTATGAACACGGCCGTGTCAAAATTGTTGCTGGAAAAGTGGATTGTGCAATGCAACACGGCCGTGTCACTTAAGCAACACGGCCGTGTCAGAAGTGTTTTTCTACGAAGATTTCCTATTTTTAATAGGATTTTGAGCCTATCTTCCCCAAGATTCGTCCCCAACTCTATAAAAAGGACCCCAAGCTCTAGGAAAAGGAATCAATCATCAAGAACATAAATTACATCATCTTGGAGGACAAAGAAGACGAAGATCATCGAGACGGAGTCATCCGGGTTTATTTATTTTTTTTCTAGTTTAATTCTTTACAATGTTTTTATTAAGATTTTGTATTGGATTATTGCTAGGCATGAGTAGCTAAGCTATTCGTGTCCTGGGGTTAGAAAGTAGGGATTTTTATAACAATGTTTTGATTTATGATTTAATCTATTAATTCCGTTCTTTATGTGTTTTATCTCTATGTTTATGCTTAAACTGAATTTAGCTTGATCACCTAGATTTAGTAATTTAGTTTAACAATTCCGTTTCGAGAGGAGGGAATCGTTATCAGACTTAGAACATAGAGCGCAGTTGTCTATGACTGTGTAGGCCGTGGCTTAGGATCGTTTGGGAGTTATTAGGTTTAATTGACCCGAGAGGGTAATTAGCTTAATTAATCAACGGTTTAATCGCTTCGAGAGACAGATTAGATTATTGTCGTGCCGCCTAATAAACATTAGAATTGGTAAATTAATAGGTTAATCATATTCCACATTGAAATAATATCCTGAAATCGAAGCCCTAGGATACCTTTTCTCTTTGATTGTTAGTTTTCGTGTTTCCTAAGTTTGAAGTTATATTTAATTGAGTAGTTTAATTAGTAAAATCAACCTTTAAAACTTAGTATCTAGTTAGGACATTCCTAGAGTATTAGGGTATCAAACTACCTAAAACTATTCCTTGTGGGATCGACCTTGATAATCGTTACTACACCTACATCCGTACACTTGCGGAACACTAGGTTAGAAACCGACGTGTCAGGCATTTACATTACTAGTCTCTCCAAATCAAAAGCAACAATTAGGTATATACAACTGACTTTTTCTTTTGTTTTCTGATTTTTCGAATTTTTTTTTTTTAACAAATATAAACAAAAATTAGAGAGGACTAGTATTCTCGATTCTTTGCCTATTGTTTCAATTCCTTTCACCCTTCAATATTCTCAATAGTTTACCCCTTTCAATCCCAAATTTACCCGACTACCTTCCAACCGCCTCCCTCATACTCAAATAGTCCAATTAAGGTCAAAGGCTAAATTGAAAGGTACTTGGCTTGTAGCGTTGGGCTGTCAAACAAGAGGCTAAAAGCTCAAGGGGTTAACTAGAGGCAAATTTTCGATCTTTTGGTGAAAAAGGGTGTATTTTCAAGTTTGAAATAGGCTTAAGTCAAGAATTGCCTAAGATCATTTTCAATGTCACACACCGAATCATTCAAAATAGAGAATCAAGGCAAGTTCTAGAGACAACTAGATGCACTCAATGAATTTCACACCGAAAGAAAATTTAAATGACTCCAATTGTGGGAGTATCTTTTAAGGCTCAAAAATTCACTAGGCAACAATTTGATTAAAAGTTTTGAATTTAAGCTCAATTTCGTCCCATAGCCTATCATGTTCTACCATGAGGCAAATTTTAAATTTTGATGAAAAATTTTGTCATCATTAACCGTTTGCCACATTATCATTCCAATTTGGTCCAATCAACTTACCCAGGCGGCCAAATCCGTACACCTACCACCCCCTCCCCAAACTTGATTGAAAATCAAAGTTTGTGGAAAGAAAGGGTACGGATTGGTGCTTAACGAACTCAACCATTTAGTCAACACCATCCATCCCAATCTACTAAAAATACCAAATTATTACTACTATGCATGTAGGTAACAAGACTTCATCATATATAGATAAGAAAAATCAATTTCACTTAACCAAACAAATATGATAGTAGAAAATGGCACACAGGCCAATCAATACACAACATCCTAAAAGAAAATCCTACAGATTATTCAATGAAATCGTGCAAACAAAGTCACAAAGGCAAAAACAACAATCAAACGGCCCACACGCCGTGAATCCCAAGTATAGGCAAATCAAAAGGGGCACACATGCCTAAATATTCAACAGGCAGTAAAATATGGAAAAGAAACATGAGAGATATCAACACCGGGGTGGCCAAGAACATCCTACTTCTTACTTTTCTCCCCAAACTTAGTTGAAAACTAAGTTTTTGAAAAAGAAGAAGATATTCTTGGTACTCCTACTCACAAAGATTTGGACGGTCGTGAAGATCGAGAGCGTTGGCCACCAAAACATGCTGGAAGGCTGTTGAGTGCCTCGAGGATCTTGCTCTGATTCCCCTTGATCTCCCTGATGTCCGACTTCATCTCCCTGATGTCCCCCTCCATTGTGCTCAATCTCTCATCCACCTATTGTTGAAACTCGGTTTGGGACTGAACAGCGGATACTGGTCTTTTCCGTGATCGACGGCTGCTCGCACCCTCGCCTGTAAGGTCAATCCCTTCTGTAGCAGGTTCCGACACTTGGCCTCTCTGATATTTCCGGAACTCGAGGTCACTTGGTTCCCCTGAGGCTGGCCGGTGTGCAGCTGAGCTCAAGGCCAAGTTGGCTGTGGATCTGAGGTCTCTGATGTGGGTGAGGTCTGGGTTGGGAAGGCGTAGCATTGACCCTACATTTTGGATCACGTAGGGGACGGAGACTCCATCTTCCTGCCTCAAAGAAGCAATCCTCACGTTGGCTAAATCCTCCCAACCCAGAAGGAACGAGTCTGAAATAGCCTTGAAGTCGATCAATGGAACTCCACAATGCTCTAAAATCGGTGTGATAAGAGCTTCGCTGAAGATTGGATCCTATTGCTTTGACTCTTTCTTTCTGGTCGCCGTCAGTTCCTTCACCGTCCTCTGAAAAGACTCGATCAACACTTCTTCATAACTCTTATCGGTCCTTCTGAGGATGGACCATAGGATACTGAGCTTAGACATCCTTGCTGCCCCCGTCTCCTTCCTCCCAAAAAGTGTCAACACCAGCAGCCTTTGCAAAACCTTTACGATTGGACTTCTAATCCAGCTCGTTTTGGAGCTTTTTGAATCGAAGGCTTGCGGTTCAACTAAGCCGGGAGCAACAGTTATTAGCCTCCGGAACCGCCCGACGTTGAACTCATCGATCTTTTCCAAGTTTGTGGTGGAAGGGTCTTCCTTGAAACCATAAATCCTCCTCAACTCCGCTGCTGTGAGTGTCTTCTTTTCGTTCAGCAGATGGAACGAAATACTATGGATTCTGTTTCCACATTTTTCAGAGTTGGCTCGAACCGAGAGTGTGCTGAAGAACTCAAGGACGAATCGTTGATAGGTGGGCCTTGGAGTGAACCGTCCAATGAGGCCCGATTCTCTCAGAAACTCGTCGACATTGTCCTTGATCCCCATATCAGTTAAACACTCAGTTCTGAAATAACGGGTGGCAACAATCTGACGCTTCAGTAATCGGGCAAATCTTTGTTGGTGAACCGAGTCTTCCAATATGATGTCGAAAAGCCGGCTGTCTGGCCCTGTGGACGTTGGGACCTCCGAGGTTTCGATCTCCGGTTCCTCCGGGATGGGGTCCCGGATCACCAACTTGCCCATCCCCTTTCCTATACTTGGTGTGCCCTTGCTTGTGGTGGCACTTTTGCCAGTGGATTTTTTGGCTGTCTTCTTTGATGGTCCCATTTGGCCTACAAGACAAACACACACACTTAAATTTCGAGTTTTAACACTTATCACCAATTTAAACATCAACTGTAATCAAATAGAAGATCAATCACTCATGTTCAATCACTCATGTTCAACTAACACAGAATATCATAAGTGAATTCACAATCTAGATGACTTAGTTGATATGATTAAATGTGCATATATGGTAAACACGCCCAATCATTATCCCATTGCAGAAAATTCTACCAATGCTCAACAAAAATAGGTTAATTTCATTTCATTATCATCAAGAGTCTAAAAGTGTCTACTCTTCACACAAATTCACTAATCAACCTAATAATCGAACACAATAATAAAATCAAACAGCAAAAGAGTGACAAGAAGGAATGCATGTTAAGTGGTTGGTGATATAGCAAAATCAACTTCAATCCTCAATTTTCAATGATTCTCAAACTAATCCTCATCCATCATCAACAAATCATGCAAAAACAAAGGCTATCACTACAAATTTAGTGTTAGATTACTTAAAACCATTCAACATTGGCAAAAATTCACAAAACACTTGTGCACAACCAATATCATTATATCAACTAGTCTAACAACAAATTTGCCCCTAATCTTAACAACAAAGTTCATAATAAACAAATAAAGATAGAGGGAAAGGGATAGCCGTACTTACCGGTCGAATTTAATCGAAAAAATTTGAAGTTTGATTTTTCGCGCCCTTTTCGACCCGACCCCGACTTTACTCCAAATCCGAAATTTTTCTGATAGAAGTGTTTATGATGATGTGGGTGAGGTGTGGTGTGAATTTGAGAGGAAGAAATTGAGTAAAAATGTCGGATTTTTTTTGTGTGTGTGAGTGTGTGTTTCACAAATTCGCTAGGAGGAGGGGTAAAATGCCCTACCTAGCCCGCGTTTGCTTATTTATACCTGGCAATTGGCCGCGGCCGAGGCGCAACGAGTGCCGCGGCCGTGGCGAATGATCAAGCTTACCGTGGGCGTGGCATTTATATCCCGTGGCCGTGGCAATCCTTCCAGTGGAATTCAGGAATTTGGGGCATGAATGGCTTCGGGCGTGGTCTGGGAACACCACGGGCGAGGCTCTTCTTCACCGCGGCCGTGGGCTTTACTTGCCTCGGCCGTGGCCTTTTGTCCAGAATGGATTCACATTTTTCACTTCTTTGACCACGGGCGCGGCACCACTTGATCTCGGTCGCGACGTTTTATACACCACGGGCGTGGCAAGTTTTACCACGGCCGTGATGAATCTTCCAGTGAACTTTGTGGATTTCCAACTCATTGTGCCACGGCCGTTTCACATAAAAGCCTCGGGCGAGGCATACTTCGCCATGGTCGTGGCGTTGAAGAACCACGGCCTAGGTGGGTTGTCCAGAATGGCTTGACATTTTTCCTCGTTGGAGGCCGCGGGCGAGGCGGATTGTATGCCACGGCCGTGGTGTTTCTCCAGGGTAATTCCTCCATTTTGGACTCCTTCACCCCTATTTCACACTATCTCTTTGAATGAATTGTTGGGCACCTACACACATTTAAACAAAATAATTCAAAACACTAAAATAATAGTAAAGCTACTAAACTATGAATTTAAAATGCGAGAAAACGAGTAACCGCCGGGTTGCCTCCCGACAAGCGCCTTTGTTTAATGTTGTTGGCTCGACGGAAGCTCTTTTACTTCAATTTACCCGGAAGGGTTCCTCGGTCCCTTCCTTCCGTGCTTCATTCAATCCCCGCGGGTCCTTACGGGCCTCCCACTCTTCCTTACCATCTTCTGGCAACTTTATTCCCGGGTTAATTTCACCCGGATCCTCTCGGATTCCCAAACTTATTCTTTCCACATCCTTTGCCTTCCTTTCATGCAATCTCTTCCTAACTTTCTTGTTGTTTAAAGCAACACTATCTTTCCCAAGCAAGTCAATGAAATCAATAGAGAAAACATCATGTACATCTTCAGCGTGTTTCATGGACTTGAATATATTAAACTTCACAATTTGACCTTCAAACTCCATGGTGAGAGTCCCCTCACGCACATCTATTTTTGTTTGGGAGGTGTTCATGAACGGCCTTCCCAACAAAATAAGTGTGGAGTTTGTTGTGTCTCCTTGCATATCTAATATATAGAAGTCGGCCATGAAAATAAGATTATTAACCTCAACAAGCACATTTTCAACCACCCCATCTGGGAATGAGGTACTTCGATTGGCGAGTTGGATAACATCCTTAGTTTCTTTCAATGGCCCTAAGTTTAGGCTCTAAAACATCGAACAGGGCATCACATTGATTGATGCCCCCAAATCAAGCATAGCTTTCTCAATTACACAATTACCAATCTTACACGGGATGACGAACATTCCTGGGTCCTTGCACTTTTGAGGGAGTTTCTTTTGGAATATGGCAGACACACTTTCCCTCCTGAGTACCTTGTTATTTCCTTGAGGCCTTCTTTTGTTTGTGCATAGACCCCTAAAAAATTTTGCATACCGTAGGATCTGTTTCACAGCTTCAATCAGTGGAATTTTGATCTCCACTTTCTGAAATATTTCAAACATTTCCCGTTCTCTGTCTTTGTCTACAACTTTCTTGATTAGGCACAGGAATGGAAGTGGTGGGGTCACGGTCAGTGTTGGATTGTTGAGCTTTGGATCCTCAATGGGAATTGGTATGGTTCTTCCTTCGACAGATTCTCTTTCTCTTCCCTTTTCTTCTCCATCCTCCAAGTGAGGGAGGCTCTTGAGTGGCTTCTCGAGCACCTTTCCGCTTCTCAAGACTCCCATGCTGAAATTTTCAATTTCGCCTTGTGGAGAGTATTTCTTGACAAGAAAAGGCAGTAGGTGATCGGGAAAGCATGCAGCCACTGCCTCCCTTTGTTTTCGCAACTCCTTAGCAATCTTCCACTTAGGTGTCCGAATTTTAACTTCAGCCACATGGGGAGTTGATGTCTCTTCTTTCCTTGGACTATCATCCACTTCCTCAGTCTTTCCTTGTGAAGTGTACCCGGGCTTTTCAGGCTCTCCAAGTAACTCCTCATTCATAACAACAATGACACTCACATTTTTCGGGTTGACTTCCGGCTGAGCTGGTATTCTTCCTCCTTGTGCATTTTCTAATTGAGATACCGCTGATGCTATCTGACTGACTTGATCCTCTATGCTCTGAAATTTCGAATTCGATTCTTTTTGCAATTGAAGCGTGCTAGTAGCTAAGCTTTTAACAATGTCCAAAAGAGATGGATCACAGGGTACCTGCTCGAGTGGCTGTCTTTGCTGGAACATTCCCCTAGGAAAAGGGGGTGGGTTTTGCCCACTGTGATCACCTTGTTGATTCATGCTTGGATTCTGATTGCCATATTTGAAATTCAGATGGTCCCTCCATCCCGGGTTATATGATTGTGAATAAGGATCAAACTTTGTCCCGGATGAGTTAGGATTGAAGTTATGAACCACATTGGCATGGGCCTCCATCTCTTCTCCGAGAATAGGGCAAGTGTCAGTGGAGTGCTCGGTTACTTGACAGATTCTGCAAGGCTTTGGAGTAGTAGTGCCACCCGAGATCACTTTCTTCACCAAGTCGGTGAGTTGGTCCAATCTTTCTTCCACAGTTGAATCGATCACATCCTTGACTCGTCTCACCGGCTCTCTACATCCGAACTGTTGAGTGTTGGCGGCTATTTTGGAAATCAATGCCCGAGCCTCGGTAGGTGTCTTATCAGATAGAACCCCTCCACTCGCTGAATCAATCATATTTCGATCTGTTAGACACAACCCCTCATACCAATACTGAATTAACAACTGCAGAGTGATTTGATGTGGCGGGCAACTTCCTACAAGCCTCTTAAATCATTCCCAGTACTCATACAGTGTTTTCCCCTGCATTTGCCTCACTCCACTTATTTCTTTTCGGATGTTGGTGGCTCGAGAAGCTGGGAAATACTTTTCAAGGAACTGGGTTTCCATCTGCTCCCAAGTGGTGATTGATCCGGATGGCAAGTAGTACAACCAATCCCTAGCAAGATCCTTCAGTGAAAACGGAAATGCTCGAAGCTTGATATGTTCTTCCGTCACCCTCGATGGCTTCATACTTGAACAAACCACATGAAACTCTTTAAGGTGTTTATGAGGGTCCTCTCCGGACAGCCCATGAAAGGAAGGTAGTAGGTGGATGAGTCTCGATTTCAACTCGAAAGCAGTATCGTTCCCTATAGCTGGGAAGGTGATGCACAAGGGTTCTTGAGCAACCCTTGTGTTAGCCAATTCCTTCATTGTTCTTTCTTGACCTTGATCTTCAGCCATTTCTTCCAAGTTGATGATCTCTTCACCCCTTAAATTCAATACTTCGACTCCTTCTCGGACTTGCTCCAGATCTCGAGCTCTCCTTCTCAATTCTCGTTCACGTTCTACAATATCAGGTTCGAATAACAGTCTTTTTTCTCCTTGCGAACGCAAGAACATTCACTACAAGTAAACAAAAATAAAGAAACAAAGTGAGATTATAAAATTACTAATCTAAACAAGAAAATAACTATATATGTAATTAACCATGATGCTTGATCAACAAATCAATACTATTTTATCACCGTTCCCTGGCAACGGCGCCAAAATTTGGTAACGCGCTTGTCGTGTGTCGCTTTACCAAATTAATTGTATAAAATTATACTAAACCTTATCAACTATTCTAACTAGTAGAATGGTAAATAAGGGTCGATCCCACAGGGAACGGCGGAACAGTTTTGATTCTGATGCCAAGCAATTTATAACTAAATATGCAAGAAGTAAATACTTAGAAAGCAATAAAGTTTGGGGGATTTGATAATGGGCTAACAATCTACTAGTAACAAATAAAGACAACTAACGGAAACGCCTGTCTCAATAATCCAAAACACAACTAAAAGCACTTAACATTCGAATTCAAAGAGACAAATAATCAAAGACAATAGAAGAGATCTTTTTCGGTATTGTGCATCATAATATTGTATGAGCAAATCAATCATACTGTATCAGTCAGTAAATCAATCATACTGTATGAGTAAATCAACCATACTGATAGTGGTATACTATATGAGTAAATCAAACATACCTTAAGTGCACAAAAAATATACTACATGAGTGGTGCACCATAACAACTATTATGCACATGGTGCACCCAAACCCCACTCAATGAAAATTAATAAGTGAGATATAGGAAAATGAATTTATAAGATAGATTTTAGAGTTTACAAGAGTTTAAATTTTATTTTAAAGATGACTTGTTAAAGTTTGTTATAATAAAGTGATTGAGTTTTATAAGATATTAGTAATAATATTTTTTTAAACTAAAACAAGAAACTTTGAGGGAAATTTTTGCTGGAAGATCCAATTGTAGGTATGTGAACGCAAGGCATGAATTTGAGAATTTATTATTCATGCTCAAACGTTTAAATGATTTTTTTTTTTGATTTTCAATGTTATTTTCACTCAATTATTAAAAAGACGAGGAATTGTCAAACATTTGATGTCTAATGACACAATGATTAAAGTCATAGAATTTCAATATACACCAATAATAAAACTGACTTTAGTGAGTTTTTAACAATATGCATGCGAACAACTATCATTTAGAAATTAGTTGTGAGGATGGAACTAAATGCAGTATTTTACCTCTAATCAACGTGGAATGAAACACATCTTAGAGAAACTAATGAGTTAATCTAGTGGCATGTACACCTGTACTATTTCGATTTTTTGAATCATATATTATCACCAACAATGGACTCTGGGACACTAACTCATATGTTGCCACCAACAATAGACTTTGCGACAGTCAGTCGTACAAGCTTTGGCACAGGTTACTTGAATATTCTAGTCATGATATGATAATTCATATTTAAGATATTATATGAACATTCTTTCATTCGAGTGAAACACATAACGGGATAAAAAACCTGCTATATAAATCATACACTAAAAGATAAATCGCTCATTTTTATACCAAAAGTCTATTCTTCTAAATATCAACTTTTATTTTAAAGGTCCTTAAAGTATCCCTTTATTTCGAAAGATTCTTAAAGTATTACCTTTTGTTCTCAAAAGATCCTTAAAGTGTCACTTTTACTTGAAAGTCCTTAAAGTATCAAAAGATAGTATCTTACAGTCTTACATTAGTCAACATCCAAGTTCACCTGAGGTCGTGGCTCCTTAAAAAAGAAGGAGATGCCACTTGGTTACCCAAGGAAAATATAACAGATACGAGACAAGTTGATTTAATCATCAATGAAATGAATTATTCTCATGAGATTATGCTCGATACCTACACAAGGAAATGTCAAGCACTCTCATACATGGAGACAAGAAAGACTAATACAAAATTGTAACTCTTGAAAAAAAAAATATTACCATGGGGAACACAACAAAATCTTGAAGATCAACCAATCACAACTCATCTAGATACTTCATCAAATCACTTAGGGTTATCCTACACGAAGAAGATCGTGAGTATCTATGGTCAAAGAACTAGTGGCTTGAGTTCTACCAGTAAAGAGACTTCCCAACTTTATGAGGATGACGTTATTTTATTGTAACAAATAGATGAAATCATGCTACATCAAATGTGATAATGCAAAGCATATACCACCAATTTTTTTCTACAGCCAACAACGACATACTTTCCTCATAAATCATATATAATCGAGGTTGTGGATACTTTTAGAGCTTCTTTGATAAATGTACGTATCATGGGAGAGTGTAGACTTTAGGGGTAGTCCCAACATAGGTGTGACACACTATTTTTTCCTTCGACCAAAGTTTGTTATTTCTCACTGGGTTTTATTACGTGACAAGATTTTTTATGAGACAACAATCCTTGCACCATTCACCCTTTTGATTTGACAAAATGGAGAGTGTTGAAGGAAAAATATAATTAGCATGCCTTCGTTGAAAGAAACTTATGAGGGTCAATATAGGTATTTGTTATATTTGGTGTATTTACGTATCCCTGTATTTTACATCCTATACAAAGACGATCTTTGATGAATATAAAAGAACCGTAACTTATGTGCTCTTTTTTTTCTATTTCTCCTAAATCATACACTAAAATTTAGCCTACTAGTATTTTTGGCATGAGTTTTTCAGATGATTTTTAGACCTTTCTATTTATATATTGTATTGCTTTTATATAGATTATTAGTGTCTGGTGTGCCAAACTCTTAATGAAATTATCATTTTATCAGTTTTACCTTTTATACACTTAATTAATTTTACTTGATTAATATGGTCGAATTAGTATTATACAGTGTAGATATATTGAAGCTTAATTGGACTAAATAAGCATCGAATTGGTCTTATATAATTGCGGAGCTGAAATATTGGAAAGGAGTTCAAAGGAGACCTCGTCAACTCTTAAAGAGCAAGTCATGTCCACATTTTTAGAATCGAAAACCGGCCAACTACCCACGTCCTAAACAGGTGGAAAGGTGAATAGTGCAGAGTGTTGTCCAAACTTTTAGATGGTTTATATAAGGAGCTCAAACTATTAATGGGAGATAACGAATATCAGAGAGAAAGTACCTATCACGAAAAAGTCTGTGTTTCCTAGAGTGTAATTTAAAGTCAGTTTTGTATCAAACATTGTGTGTCCACTTTGTAAGAAATTCAGATTCCTCGCAAACTCAAATTCCTTTTCTTTGGATATTTTCAGGATAGCTTTGATGAGTTATTTTTGTATTCTGAGATGTGTTTCATCGTCTGTTTGAGACATTAGGATTTGAGAGTAGTGAATCGAAGTCTATCTCAATTCACATTTTGTATATTTTTGTAATTCACCAAGTATTATAGTGAATTCTTTCGCTCGGAGGCATCCACAAGTTGTTCAGACCTTGTGGAAAATTTTACAACGTTTGTATTTAAAGTTTCCACTGTATTTAGACTCAAGGTTGGGTAAACCTCGTATCCAACCTCTTTAGTTATACGAAGAAATGCCCATGCATAAATTATTATTATTATTATTATTATTATTATTATTATTATTATTATTATTATTATTATTATTATTATTATTATTATTATTATTATTATTATTATTATTATTATTATTATTATTATTATTATTATTATTATTATTATTATTATTATTATTATTATTATTATTATTATTATTATTATTATTATTATTAGTATTAGTATTAGTATTAGTATTAGTATTAGTATTAGTATCATCATCATCATCCTCATCACCATCATCGTCGTCGTCGTCGTCGTCGTCGTCATCGTCGTCGTCGTCATCATCATCATCATCGTCATTAGTAGTAGCAGTTGCTGCTACAATTATTATTAGGGATTGCCAAATGAAGCCAATGCACGATTTCAATCAATTTCTAATAGGTGCTTACATACAAGAGTTCGTTTGTAAGTTCTATTATACATAAGATATTATCTATATATATTATGGAAGTGTGTCATGTGCTAGGGATCTCAGTTTTAATCATTGGGTAGAGTTAATGCCGGTAATCATGTAAATGAGTAAGTAGTTGCTTGAACTTTAGGATAATTGGTAGGGTGTTGCCTGTGCCCGCCTAATTATATTAGGGAATAGTTTGAGTATGAGTTTAGTGCATATTTTTTAGGTTATTTTTGGAGATAATAGTCACCACTTAACTATTTATAGAATCTTGCGGGTTAGGTCGATCAGATTTAACATGTAAAATAACATATAGCAGGTAACCAGATATCCTCAGGTGGGTACATACCCGTCGGCTACTACTCATATCCTACATGAGATAAAAAAATCGTCTCAATGAAGTGGTTCATAACGGCCTTGCCGTGTGTTCGTTTTGGGCCAAATGCTAAAGGAAATGTTGAGGTATTTCTTGGCGGCGGCTTATTGAGCTTGTGACTATTCGGTTTCAAGTATGTCGGATGATCTTGGGCTTGGGGATTTTGATTTAGGGATTCAATATTGCCCGCAATATTTGAAGATTATTTTTAGAGTGAGAAAGTAAAAAATAAAATTGTAAAGTAATTATAAATTAAATAATCTTATTTTTTCTGGCATAAAAAAATAAAATATATAATAAGTAGCACTTATTAGGTAATTTGAAATTATTTACATTTATAATTAAAAAATACTATAAACCAAAATAATTAACCAGTTAATAACAAATAAATCCTCCACACACATACATAAAATAAATCAATCATAATTCTCAATACTACTTTAATCATTAAGCAATCATCAATCAACAACCTCTTACACACATTTCACAGTTAAATCCCTTATATACTATAAGAGAAACCACTTGAACTAGTGACATTCTTTTAGCCCTTTTGCCAAGTGACATTCTCCTAGAGTTTTGCACTATAACAAATATGTTGATTAATAACATTGCAAATACAACGATTTTTGTAATAGATTGTTGTCTTTTAGCCTTCAACAACAATTTTCATAAAACATGTTGTCTATTAGTGCAATAATACGCTAATAGATAACGGTCATGTGAAGATAGCCATCCGTTTTGCTCTATTGTTGTCTATTAGTGCATTTTCTCGCTAGAATACAACAATCTTTACAACGGTTATGAAAGTGTTGTTGCTGAATGACAACGGTTTCATCATCAACAACAACAACATTTATGACTTAATGTTGTCTATTGTTGCATTTTCTCGCTAAGAGACAACACTATTTACAACGGTTAGAACATGTTGCCTTTATGGAAGTTGTTACGCTGAAAGACAACGCTTTAGACAATGAATTTAGGAACTGTTGTCACTATGCATAAGAAGAAGTTGAAATACAACAGTACTAACAACAGTTTCAGAGCCATTATCTATTCGCATATTCTGTTATATATTATCATATTCTATCATTTAGGAGATACCTAATTTAAAAAAAAAAAAAATTATATTTTAAAAAAAATTCTTAATTATATTTCATCAATAGTAAATTATTTCAAAAGGAAGAGATTAAAAATAGTAAAGTCGAACCTTCCTATTCATTTCTCATCACCCTGTCCATAAAGAAAATATTATATTTTATTAAATGAATTTTGGATTAAGTGCATTATACACCATTATCCACTACAAGAAATATCGCTTTTAGCCGAAACATTCACCCTCTTCCATGAGGAAAGAATAACACAAAACCGATAATATGAAACACGTCTGTATCAATGAAAGAACAACGTGCACATACTTTGAACACACATGAACTAATTAAAGATCACAAAAAAAGCTTCATTTCAAATTACACGAGAGTGAACTGAAACAACTTCTTCTAGTGTCCAAATCTCATTACAATGAAGGAAAATTACAAGTTAAAAATAATTGAATATAGAGATGTAAACTCATGGATAGTTCCTGTTCTTGAAAAGTCCAAGACTCATTGGAGTTCCTTAGCTTTAACACTACAGTAGATTGTACCTTCTCAATTATAATTTCCTGATTTAGGAGGCTTACCTGGACATAGTAAAGCATATTACAATAGCAAAATATAAAGAGCATGAAACTAGCCATCACATGCAAAGTAGAGGATGTGAATGTGTGCATTGATTAGAGGTGGCAATTCAGGCCCAGCCCGGTTGGGCCGGACATGTTGGGCCAACATTATATTTCGGGTCAGGTCGGGGTGTCCAAGTTTAATTAGTCTAAAATTAATTGGCCTAACCCGACCAATTTCCCTATAATATTCTAAGATTATCGGGTCGATTCATGGTTTGTTGGGCTTTTGGGCCATCAGGACGCACTGGTCGGGCTAAGATTTTTATGGACCAACTGATCGGGCCAGGTCAATTTTGCCACCTCTAGTATTGACCAACATAAACCTCAAGATGGTCATCCCACTTGAAGATTGTCATGTAGATTTCGGTTCCTAGCACAGGCTAGGAACCGAAAGCTACCAGGGTTAGAAGCCGAAAGCTACATGACAACATAATTTTATTCAATACCAATGAATATGCTTTTACAGTCTAACAGTCAAACATGTTATGTCTACACACAATTTAATCTAACAGACGATCACAATGCTTAAAAGAGAAACCTTTAGAAGTCCAACCTTAATCTTTACACATGAAGATAAAAAATAAAAAATAATTAAAATATAAAGCATGTAAGATCTAGTTTATTTAAATACCAAAAATCTAAACACAAATCTCCAATACAAAATACAAACGTCATCTAAATTGAAAATCGAGAAAGGCCCATAACATCCATGCTTGATGATCAGAAAGGAGTATATTCATAAAATCTGCCAACAAAAAAAGAAAAAAGAAAATTCATCATCACACAGTAGTGGGAAACTGTGGAAACCACAATCCTCTCAGCGTAAGTTAATTTGTAGTTGATTATCAAGATCTGGGGAATTATCCACTTTAGCTCAAAATTTAATTAAGTAATTGTTACTTTGGGAAACTGGAACAGTGTATTGCTTGCGTCTAACTTATAAAATCGTAGCTTGGTGGTCCTTAGCCTATAGTTGAAATTAAGTATACTAAAATGGCACAAAATACATTTTCTCCTCAATTGTCTACAAAAACATAAATAAAAAAAATTAAAAGACTATAGTAGTACGTAACACAGGATTCTGATGCATTTTCTCTAATCAGAAAGTTCAATATCTACTTGAATTAGTAAGAAATCTAAGCACTGAGTATACAAAAATAACTGCTCATCACTAGTTGCAGTCTTTGTTAAAATGCAAAATGTTCGAAATGGAAATTCAAACTTACATTCATCCCATGTTTCACCATCAACATCACACCCTTTTGCAGAATACTCTCCCTTAGAAGGAAACAAAATATGATTAATCAGATCCGCACTTAAACATTTAAAAATCCACAAGAAGGAAAACAACCAATCATGAAAAACAGGATGAGGAAAAGAAAAATCCAACTGAACATGTTTGACATTCAAATTAACTAACTTGCACAAGTAGACAATAGATCGAAGTATTACTATCCGCCTTTGGCAATTATGGATATTTCAACAAAAGAACAACAAATCCACACATAGGCTTCCATGATCTAATTTGAAGTTCAGATTAGCTACATTTCTTACTTTTTATGATATTCTCATTTATAGTACTCATCTTCAATGTATTTGCATTTGGTCAAATAATTAACTAACCAACACCGAGAAAGGTCTTCCTCATAAAAATACTGCACTATGTTATGTGATTAAAGAACCAAACTCTTGTAGTAGTTCAAGTCAATAATTGATTGTTACAAGCAGTATTCATTGGGACAAACATTCAGGTGGCTTGGCTAGAGAATTCTACAACTGTGCGTATTAGTAAAGTCTAATAGTATCATTTTTCAGAATTCTTACTTCAAGTCAGAGAGCAACAATAATCATCAAGCCACAATGAATGGTAGTAAATAATAAGCCTAAAAGAGAACTGCAATAACTAGAACTCCTCCAATTACAAGCGCCGAGTCATGTTGACACATGCAGTTAACTTTAACAAGAGAAGTATAAAAAATGTTCATGCCAAAGGAAGTTTGGACTAAAGAATTACACATTGTTTAATTACTGTGAATTGCTACTCCCTATTGAGGTTGCATGTTTTTTACTTGGATTATTCACTCATCTCGAGTTCTCTTGAATAAGAGGTTGCAATCAGAAATACTAATAAATCAAATTGAACTGAAACAAATAGGAATCTATGTTCTATATATATTATATTAAGGGAAATTACATAACTACCATTAGATCTTTCCTATTAACATGAAGAGACCGATTAATACCCCCTAGAGATATTATAATGACCCCTATTTCTTACAAATGCCACTTCAATAGGTAGTATTTCTAAGTTTTCATACAAAATTAGGCCTATATATATATATATATATATATATATATATCACTTTTTAATGGCTATCAAGGAATCGAATCGAAATTCCTAGAATCGAAAAAGTCCTAACTAGAACTCATTTTTTAGAATTTAGAATAAAATTGCAAACAATAATTCAGAAAGGCAAACCTGTCAATTGCTTTTGGAAGAGAGGAGCGGCGATAATCCGATGAGAGCGCGGGCTAGAGAAAAAGTGGGAGAGATGTGAGGAACGAGGGAAGGGGCGAGGTCAAAAGGGACTGAAGGAAGAAAATGTCAGGGAACTTCGGTCCAAATTTTAATCTTCAAAGTAGTCTTCTATATGTGTGTTTTTAATTAATAGTAATGAGTGTTATTTCTAAACAAACCAAATAAATGTGGTGGGAAATATTGTCGCCAAAAAATGAGCTATTAAGATGTATAATTATGCTACTCAAGAGCTTATAAGCTCTTTTTACAAAGTACCATCTTCCATTTTTTTTTTCATAAGTTCATTTTAAATACATTTTTTTATTATAATTACAAAAAAATCTTATTTCCCAAATGCATCAATATTTTATAAGATGTTGGAGAGATCTTATAAGCTATTTGATCCAAACACTTCTACAACTTATTTAAAATAAGACAATACAACTTGAGGGTGTTTGGTTAAGCTTATTTTAAACATCTTATAAGCTCCAACATCTTATAAGTTGTTTCAAGAGCTTAAAAGATGTAATTTTAAGGAGCTTATAAGTGAACAAAGTGTTTGGATAAAATAGCTTATAAGCTTGCAACTGAATATAGTGATTTAGCTATAAATTTGGGGTCTAATTTAAAGTTAATATTAAACATACATTTTGATTAGTGTGTGAAATGTGTGTAGTGTGTGAAATATGTGTAGTGTGTAGTGTGTAGTGTGTAGTGTGTGTAAGTGTGAATTGTGTGTGAAATTTGAGTGTAATAATTAAGATATTAAAAAATAAGATAGAAATAAGTTGGAATATATCAACTTATTTTCTTGAGATCTTATAAGCTCTTAGAGCTTATTTTTGTGTCTTATAAGCTCCTAAACATCTTTTTTTGCCAAACACTTTGCAAGAGCTTATAAGCTCCTAAACATCTTATAAGATGTTTTTAGGAGCTTATAAGCTCAGTCAAACACCCTCTTATAAGCTCTAAAAACATCTTACAAGATGTGAGAGCTTATAAGATATTTTAAATAAGTTTAGCCAGACATCCTCTTAATGATATGGTTAAAAATAATAATATGATAATACAATTTTGTTAAGACACTTATCTTATGATTTTATAATATGGGTGTAGTAAACGAATTGTCTATGAGAATAAATATATAATATACACTTTTTCAAATCAGATGTCATTCGAATTGACATGGTCCGTCCGTAATGTAATTCACTTTACACCACAAAATTGACGTTGCACATCCCTCAACATCCTCACCATACTATCTACATTGCCTTTTACAATTTTCAATACAACTTTTACAATTTTCAATACACATCCTACCCTACTCTACCCTTAAACTGAAATTGTTGATGTGTCACAGTGGATGTGACATATGCCACTACATCCGAAACCAAGCATCCCCTTACTAATAAACTTATTTTAAAGTGTGTTAGTATGAGTTCTATTAGTACACTTATTTCAAAGGGTCTTAATATGGTTGTGGTAATAGATTTTTTTGGTAGTGTATAGAAAATATACTCCTTCAAAAATATTCACATCAGAAAGAATATACATATAGATTGGATTAGGATGCATTAAAAGAATGATATTAGATATTTCGTAAAATATGCTAATAAATATAAATAAAAGATATATATTTATTTATATAGGTCTACGTTTTATATAATATACCATATACATATATATTATATTAGGATGTAGATTTGGCATCTTAATCTAAAATGTATATATGAGATTTGCTTCAACCTTTTTTATTTTAACATGTATAGAATTAACAGGATGCATTCAATATCATATTCTTATAACATATAATATGTATTAGATTTGGGGATCTTATTAGTATAACTCATTTAATTTCTTAAAGGGAGGTTATTTATTTCCTGATTATAATCGTACTACTCAAGGAAAAAAAGATACCATACGAACAATCGTGACTTCTACAAATCTACGCACAAACCAACGTAAAACCCTGCTTCTCTCTGAGTTAGTTTTATTTTATCTTCATCATCAATCGATGGTTATAAAATTCAAGAAGGCTGACGAAGGTGGTGCAGAGGATATATTTGCAGATAAAAGCTCACTTCCAACGAATTATTTCTCCTCAACGTTTGCATATCCATTCAAGGTACACATTTTTTCCATTGCTGATTCGATCTAGTAGACTGTGATAGATCTATGATATGTGTGAACTCTGTGTTGAACTATTGTCATGGAACTTTTGCATTTTTAGTAAATAAGAATTAAGATGTATAAACAAGAAAATTCTCTCTATCTATTATATGTGACTCATGGAACTCGAGTTTGTACCTAGACCTATATTGCATAGATTTTGAATTTCTCACATAAAGTATTTCACAACCTCATACATATCGAAATTGAATATAAATTTTCCTACGAAATCCAGTGACATTATTTAGTCTCCATCTCTATCTACCAAATTATAAATTTAGCCCTCAGTAGTAGAACTTTTTACACAAATTCATAGCTTCTTTCACTTATGCACCGGTTTTGGACTGGTGATTCTGACGACCGCAAAGTGGAGGCTTGGTGGAAATTACCCTTTCGATTAATCCCAGAAATACCATCTCCGCCATCTAGTACCCGCCGAAGCCGCGCCCAAAACACCTAAAGCCCGAAAGTGGGTAGAATAATAATTACCCTTTGGATTCATCGAGTGATGAGAGAGAAGGGAAAAAGCAAACTATAATAATTAATGGTTCTCATTGAAATCTGAAGTAGAAAGTGGGCAGAATAATATTTTGTTTGTAATTTTGTTCGTTGAATGTGAGCAATTTGGTGAGTAAATCCTAAACGGATGGATCATGGTCAGATCTAGGGAGTTTTTGAATGTTGGAAAAGGAAATAATACTGGGCTAGGAATCTTGAGCGAATGAAAAAAAATGGCATATAAGATACAATTTTTTAATCTTTTACATGTAAAAAATTGGCTGTTATGATCAAGTCAATCTCACACACAAACAACACACACCTGTATTGAATGAAAAAGAACCAAGAACTCGGCCACTTGCAACCAAACTAAGAACAGGAAAGAAAAATAATGAACACAGGATTTTACGTGGTTCGATCAATGTGATCTACATCCACGGAGTTTCTATACACCTCAATTCACTCCACTAATCAACCAATTACAAGAATTATCCTGAAAAAACCAGAAACCCCAAATCACAGCTTGATTTGAGCAGAAAACCCTAGCATTCTAATTCTCTTGATTGAGTAATGTTTACAGAGGGAAAAATACGTCAATTAGCTCGCAACTACAAGTGTTTACAATGTATATAAATGCTGGAGCTCGAATCAGGAAGTTGAGGAAGTTGTAACCAATTTTGACTCACGAACTCAAAACTGCTGCCGCGGGCTTTTTACAACGGCTTCTCATGCAACGGATTAAAACTGTTGCAAATGGTAGTTATAACAAACTCAGACCCGGTTTCCCCTTTTAACCTCTTTTCTGAACTAGTTAAAATCCGGTTCTCTGACCCGGTTCCCTGCATTCCAAACCCGGTTCTAGAATCCTCAAAACCTCTACTACATACCACAAACACTTGATGATATTTAACTAATATCTACAAATCTCCACCTCAATGAACTCAAGTGTATATCATCACCTCAACCTGCCTTGCTCTCCATCATGTTAATCACATCGTTCAAGCCTAATTAGGCTTGAGCAATGGACTACTTTACTCCCAGGCACTGCTTTAGTTAAGAAATCAGCAGCATTGTCACTTGTATGGACTTTCTTAGCCTCTACTGACCCTGCATCAATCACATCCCTTGCAAAATGCAACCTGACATCTATATGCTTGGATCTTTCATGGAAAGCTTGATGTTTTACCGGATGTAGTGCACTCTGATTGTCACAATATATAGTCACACACTCATGCTTTATCCCCAGGTCTTTCAGAATACCTTTCAACCACACAGCTTCTTTGATTGCCTCTGTCAAAGCCATGTACTCAGCTTCTGTAGTTGATAAAGCTAATACTGATTGCTGCACACTTCTCCAGCTAACTGCCGTACCATATAAAGTGAACACATATCCTGTGATTGACCTCCAGGTATCAACATTTCTAGCAAAATCAGCATCTGTAAAACCTTCCAAAGGAATAGACATGCTTGCCAGTTTCTGAAATTTTAACCCCAGATTTAATGTTCCCTTAAGATACCTTAACACCTGCTTCAAAGCCTCCTAATAAGCTTTTCCTGGATTTAACATATACCTGCTAACCAAAGACACACAGTATGCTAAGCCTGGTCTACTGCATATCATTCCATACATTAGACTTCCAACCCCGCTAGCATAAGGCACATTTCTCATGTATTTCACCTCTTCTGCTGTCTTAGGACTCTGCTCCTTTGATAGTCTTAGTTGTTGGCTTACTGGAATACTTAGTGTCTTAGCCTCATGCATCTGAAACCTCTCCACCACTTTCTGAAGATAATGCTTCTGAGACAACCATAAACTTCCAGCAGCTCTGTCTCTGATTATACTCATTCCCAGAATCTTCTTGGCATCCCCTAAGTCTTTCATGTCAAACTCAGAACTCAACTTCTGCTTAAGCTGATGTATTCTATGTGAGCTCTTGCTTGCAATGAGCATGTCATCCACATACAGCAACAGGTATACAGGATCAACACTTGTACTTTTTTCAAAATAAACACAACTATCATACAAACTTCTAACAAAACCAGCTTTTAACATAAACTCATTGAACTTCTTATTCGACTGCCTTGGACTTTGTTTCAACCCATACAATGACTTCTTGAGAAAACATACTTTCTCTTCATTTCCTGGAATCACAAACCCCTCAGGCTGCTTCATATAAATGTTCTCAACTAAGTCTCCATGTAAGAAAGCTGTTTTTACATCCAGCTGCTGTAACTCCATATCCTCTTGTGTTACTTTTGATAAAAGTAGTCTGTATTGAACAATACTTTACTACAGGAGAGAAAACTTCATTGAAATCAATACCCTCCCTCTGAGTAAAACCCCTTGCTACCTACCTTGCCTTATACCTTATCCTGTCTGAGTCTCCAGCTTCAACTTTCTTCTTTGTAAATCCATTTGGAGCTTACCAGCTTCTGCCCCTTTGGTTTATCCACTAGTTTGCAGGTGCCATTCCTTTCCAAAGATTCCATTTCCTCCATCATTGCACTAATCCAGTATTCACTTTCCTCACCACTGACTGCTTCCTTGAAGTTTTGTGGTTCATGATTTTCTATGTCTTCAGCAATACTGAGTGCATAATGTACACTTCCAGCCTGTCCATAAAAGTCTGATCTCTGTATTTGCCTCCTTGGTCTATCTCTGGCAATGCTTTAGTCTCTCAGGTTTGGGTTTCTGGGTGATATGTCTTCTTCTTCTGAAGAACTATCACTAGAGTGATCAGCCAAGTTTTCACCTCTATGTGTTCCATGATCCACCTGAGTCTCCACCTGAACTGATACCCTTTCTGATTCAGTGTCTCCATCATGTTTTCCTTGATTTCCAGAGAACTGATATCCCATAATTGATTCATTGAACTACACATCTCTACTGATCATCAGTTTCTGATTCCCAGGTTCCATGCACCATAACCTGTAACCCTTGATTCCCTCTGGATATCCTAGAAACACACACCTGTATGCTCTAGGATCAAGTTTATCTGATCTCATGTGAGCATAAGCCAAACATCCAAACACCTTTAATCCTGAGTAATCTGGAACTCTTCCATTCCATACTTCTTCTGGTGTTTTGAACCCTAGAGTTGATGTAGGTGATCTGTTTATTAGGTAAAATGCTATGTTTATTGTTTCTCCCCAGAACACGTTTGGCAAATCAGCATCAATTAACATACACCTTACTCTTTCAAGGACAGTTCTGTTGAATCTTTCTGCCACACCATTCTGTTGTGGATTCATGGGAATTGTTCTGTGTCTGGTAATCCCCTTTTCATTGCAGAAAGTTGTAAACTCAGTAGATAGATACTCTAAGCCATTATCAGTTCTTAAATGCTTGAGTTTCTTTCCCCTCAATGTTTCCATTTGAAGCAACCATGTCTTAAATTTAGTGAAGGCATCACTCTTCTTTCTTAAGATTAACACCCATACTTTCCTACTGAAATCATCAATAACTGACATGAAATACTTTCCTCCTCCATGAGTTTCAGTTCTGGATGGTCCCCAGATGTCAGAGTGAACATAATCTAGAGGTTCTTGAGTGGTGTGAATCCCTTTAGCATAAGGCAATTTATGTGATTTGCCTAATGAACATTTGTCACATAATTCAAGTGTATGGTTCCCAACCTCTCCTATTATACCTCTTTTGGATAGCTCTTTCAATCCTCTTTCCCCAATGTGTACTAACCTCTTATGCCACAGGGTTAGTTCATCCTTACCCAAAATATTCCCCACATTCCCAACCACTGGTTTTCCTATCAAAATAAACAATCCATTGTGTTGTCTTCCCTTGATTACAAGTTTATTCTCTTTGGTTATGTGTAATTGGCCATCAAAAAACTTAAATTCACACCCAGTAGCAATTAGAGATCCTAGGGAGATCAGATTTCTTTTAAGTCCAGGCACATACCTTACATTTGTAATCTTCCTTGTAACCCCATCAAACATATTGATGCTTACTGATCCAGTGCCTTGAACTCTGCAGGATTGGTCATTTCCCAACAGTACACACCCTCCATCTTCTTTCTTGAGGTTTTGGAACCATTCTTCATGAGGACACATATGGAAGGAGCAGCCTGTATCCAGTACCCATTCCATTTCCATTTTTGACTCAGTAACATTCAAGACCTCTGGTGTATCTTCTTCATGTTCAACAGTAGCACCTTCTGCACCCTGGCCTTCTTTCTTCTTCATCTTCTGAGGGCAATCTTTCTTTAGATGCCCTATTTGTTTGCCTGTTTTCTATCCATTCTCCAGATTTCTTTGGAGCAGTGTTGCCACTTTTAGGATTCTTTGAGGTTTGGCCCTTCTTCTTTTGGTAATTTTTCTTGGACTTGACATTCAGTCCTTCACCAGATTGAGTTACCTTCTTGTCTTCTTGATTCTGTAGGCATTTGGTCTTCAAGGTAGTGATTATTGAGTCATAACTCAGTTTATCCTGCCTCCCAAACATCAAAGTATCTTTGAACCCTTCCATGGAACTTGGTAGAGCATTTAACACCATTAAAGCTCTGTCATTATCCTCCATAGTTACCCTAAGATCTTCCAGCTCATCAAGAAGTTTTGAAAACTCATCTAATTGATCAGAAATGTCTTTTTCCTCCACCATTTTGAAAGCCAGCAACCTCTGTTTGAGAAACAGCTTATTTGATATAGACTTGGACTGATATAGGTCCTCTAGTTTGGTCCAGGCCTCTATTGCAGTCGTGCACCTTGAAACTTCCCTCAATGGCTTATCCTCTAGGCACAAGATGATTAATAAAAGCCTTTTGGTCCATTTCTGCATATTTGGGCTTCTCTGTCTCTATCCATTCACTTTCGGGCTTGAGAGCACCTACCAGCCCGTTTTGAACCAGAATAGCCTTCATCTTGATCTTCCAAAGGTAGAAGTCATTCCTCCCTGAGAATTTGTCCAAATCCATCTTCATTCCTGACATCTTTATCTTCAGGTTGCGTGAGAATGCTTCCCACTGACGGCGCCACTTGTTATGATCAAGTCAATCTCACACACAAACAACACACACCTGTATTGAATGAAAAACAACCAAGAACTCGGCCACTTGCAACCGAACTAAGAACATGAAAGAAAAATGATGAACACAGGATTTTACGTGGTTCGATCAATGTGATCTACATCCACGGAGGTTTTATACACCTCAATTCACTCCACTAATAAACCAATTACAAGAATTATCCAGTAAAACCAGAAACCCCAAATCACAGCTTGATTTGATCAGAAAACCCTAGCATTCTAATTCTCTTGATTGAGTAATGTTTACAGAGGGAAAACTACGTCAATTAGCTCACAACTACAAGTGTTTACAATGTATATAAATGCCGGAGCTCGAATCAGGAAGTTGAGGAAGTTGTAACCAATTTTGACTCAAGAACTCAAAACTGCTGCCGCGGGCTTTTTACAACGGTTTCTCATGCAACGGATTAAAACTGTTGCGAATGGCAGTTATAACAAACTCAGACCCGGTTTCCCCTTTTAACCTCTTTTCTGAACTGGTTAAAATCCGGTTCTCTGACCCGGTTCCCTGCATTCCAAACCCGGTTCTGGAATCCTCAAAACCTCTACTACATACCACAAACACTTGATGATATTGAACTAATATCTAGATTGGCATATATGATACAGTTTGCCGAATTTTTAGCCCTCCATTTTGTACTAAATTGGTCTAGTCTCACATGCAAGTAGTCTTCACACACCCTTAAATGGAATACAAGTATATATATGCAAATAATGATGACGACTTAAAAAAGATATGAAATATTTATATGAGAAGTCAAAGTAAGAAGGCTTCCTAAGCCAAATCGACAAACCAACAAGCTGACAAGGAATCTAACAGCATGAAACCCACTCAATATTAGAAAAAGTTACACACTTATAGTTCCCATCATTTTTTTCTCCAACATCATGCTTCTTGTCTATCTCACTTCGAACTTTATTAATCAAAGCATAATCCAACCCTTTGACCAAATGTGTGTGCTCAACATCACCTGAATGACACAAATAACCACCGATAAGAGAAATCTTCTAGATAAAAAATACGACGAACTCAGATTCGTTTATCACTGTAGAATCTACCTCACTTGATTAGCAACAAACAACAATTTTTTTCCCTTAAAAAATCATAAGCAAAATAACCTTAGCATCTTTACATCTTTCTATTATTCACTTGCTAGAATCATTGAGTTAAAGTGAAATGAGTGCTAAAACAACTTAGAAAACAATCAAAGTATACTAACAAAATATCTTTAGAGGAGAAAATTAAGCTTAGTTGTACCTTGAAATATGTGGTATCCTTAAAAAGACATTTAACTGGATGAAGTTCAAGCCAACTAACGTGCAAAATATACAAAGGCATGCTTATTTGGTATAAAGACGATGTCTGAAAGATGGGGAAAAAGAGTATAATCCAGAATGTCTGAAGAGAAGCCAAGAATCATAGTTATAGAGTAAATTACGTTCATATGTAGTGAAGTATTTTATGAATTGTGAGAAAAAGTGGTAAAGGAAACATATAGGGATGTGAGTTGAAAGCTGCTACACAAAGCCATAGCTGGGAAAGTTTGTAGCTACTGTTTCATTGCATTAACTGATGGATATTACAACATTATATAGTGTGTAAAACCTACTACGTTGTTCCATCCAACAACTAGGATAATGACACCTATCTACGATATATTACAAGTGTATCTTTGACTATTCAAAACATAATATTCAGAATACTAAATTAACACATACTTCTAACATCCCCCCTCAATCCGAACACGGTATTGGGAATGACTTTCATCTTGTCTCTACACCGTGTGAAGGATTGGCCAGATAATGCCTTAGTCAGTACATTCGCTATCTGGTCTACGCTTGGAACATGCTGAACTCGTAGAGTTCTATTGCCAACCTTCTCTCTAATAAAATGCACGTCCAATTCCACGTGCTTCATTCTTGAATGCATGATTGGATTTATAGCTAAGCATTTGGCTCCAATGTTGTCTGTCCAGATGACAGGAGGCGCAGGCACATGAATTCTCAATTAAGATAAGAGAGATTTTATACATATAACTTCATAAGCACAATGTGCAATACACCTATATTCGGCCTCCGTACTTGATCTAGAAATGGAATTTTGCTTCTTAGAACACCACGAAATCAGATTTTGACCAAGATAAACACAATATCCTGAGACAAATTTTCTATCATCTGTTGCCCAATCAAAATCTGCATAAGCTGTCAAAGTATCGATTCGCGACTTGGATATGGCTAAACCAAAAGTAACACTTCCTGCTAGGTATCTCAACAAGCGTTTGTCTGCTCTCCAATGTGTGTTGAGTGGTTGCTGCATATACTGACTCAGCTTATTGACTGTGAATGATATTTCTGGTCTTGTTAGAGTGGTGTACTATAAAACTCCAATTATGCTTCTATAAAGAGTGGCATCTATCCCCATATCATCAACATACTTTGATAGGGGAGGAGTAGTCACCATGGAAGTTGGTGCTCCTTTAGCAGTTTCCATACTAACTTTCTTGAGAAGACTCTTGATGTGTTGTCCTTGACACAAATGAATCCCATAATCTATATAGGACACCTCCATTTCAAGAAATTGATTTACTCTTCTAAGATCTTTTAGAGAGACTTTTCTATCCAATAGTATATCAAATTCTCAACCTCCTCCTTCTTGCTTCCTGTGACCAAAATATCATCCACGTATACGAGTAAGATCATACATGATCCATTACCAAATCTGTAATATAGGGAACTATCATCAATAGAGAACTTGAAACCAAATTCCTTCAAGACACACTTCAACTTGTTGAGCCAGGCCCTGGAAGCCTGTTTCAATCCACAAACTGCCTTTGACAATTTACACACAAGACCTTGCTCTTTTCCAACTTCAAAACCTGGTGGTTGTTGCATGAAAACCTCCTTTTCCAACTCTCCATTCCAAAAGGAATTATTGACATCTAAATGTCTAATCTCCCATCCTTGGCTCACAACAACACTAAGAACTGTCCTTATGCTAATAGACTTCACCACAAGACTAAAAGTCTCCTCATAATCAAAACCCAGTTTTTTTGTGTACTCTTTTGCCACAAGTCTAGCCTTATACCTTGCCAAGGTCCCATCTGCATTTTTCTTGATCTTATACACCCATCTGCAACTAACTATTTTCTGTCCAGGTGGTAATGGTTGCAATAACCATGTTCTGTTCTTCTCCATGGTATCAATCTCTTTCTTCATTGCGTCTTTCCAGTGGGGAAATAATTTTGCTTCTTCAAAGGAGTTTGGTTCTGTTTCAGTACAAAATGAAGCACTGAAAACTATGGGTTTTCTTATTCCTGTTTTCTCTCTTGTGGTTATTGGATGGACATTTTGTACAGGTTCATCAACCTGCATCTCATCAATGGGATCAGGATTTGGCAATACCTCAACTGGTAACTCATGGGTTGTTGGTGAGGATAATACAAGATAGTGAGTGGGGACAGTGTTTGAGGGTGTTGGACTGTGTGTTGAATCAAAACTGCTCATCTGTAGATTGTTTGGACTATTATCAAGAAGTTGGTGGTCATGAGTTGGTGATTGGCCAAGGTCTGGAGAAAGGGCAGGAGTGATGGTGACAGTAGGTGGGGATAGAGCAGCGGGAGTGTATTGAATGCTAGGTGTAGGACATTTTGGATTTTTCTAATTAGAGTAAGGAATTTTTTTTAAAAAAAAAAGTGATATCTCTAGTAATTAATGTCTTACCAGATTTTAGGAGTACTTTCTAGCCTTTGTACCCATCTGCATAGCCAATGAAAGTACTTGGCTCTGACTTGTACTCGAATTTGTTTTTAATATAGGGTCTAAGATTAAGATAGTAAAGGCAACCGAACACCCTAAGGTGAGTAATGTTAGACCTTTTGTGGTAAAGAAACTCAAAGGGAAAGAAATATTTAAAGTTTTGGTTGGACTTCTGTTAATAATATGGAGAAAAATTTCAAATGAATCATGCCAAAGATGCTGCGGAGTACTTGCTTGAGCCATTAATACCAATCCAACCTCTACTATGTGTCTATTTTTCCTTTCAGCAAGGCCATTTTGTTGAGGGGTATATAGACATGAAACTCTACGGGAAATTCCGGCTTCTTGGAAGAACTTAGAGGGACTTCTATACTCACCACCCCAATCACTTTGAACAACTTTGATGTTCTTTTCAAACTGATTATTGACAGGGATTTAAAATGGATGAAGACATCATAAACTTTAGATTTCAATTTAAGAAAGTAGATCCAAGTATATCTATACTTATGGCCATTGAAGGTGACATAATATAGATGACTTGAGAGAGATTTTCTTGGGGCTGGTCCACAAAGGTCCAAATGAACAAGAGCAAAAGGTTCATCATAAATGGAAACAAAATGTTATAAGGGAGAAAATGTTTGATAAGAAACAAGCAGAACTTGGAAAAACCCTTTTATTAATAGGAATAATGAGGTTCCAATCTTTCAAAGCCTTAGCTACAATATCTTGAGAAGAGTGACCCAATCTATTGTGCCATACTTCTAAATCTACCATCTTCTTGGAAATAATAGGACTAAAAGACTTAGAAACAGTAAAATAATTTGAATAGGGACTGTTCATAAGATTACACTATGAACTTGATTGTGTTTGTAAACCTAAGACTTTAGGAATAGTGGGTTGAGTTCTCTTGGCATTAATGAGATCAAACTTGTATAATCCATCTTCAAGATTCCCTTGAAGAAGTGTTGCTCCAGTGGCTTGATCCTGAACAAAGCATTGAGAAGAGTGAATTAAAAAAATACACAATTATCTCTGCAAAATTGGGAAACACTAAGAAGGTTTTTGGTGATCTCTAGAACATGAGGAAGATGTTTAACATGCAAAACAATGTTATAGTATTGGTTAAGGGGTTTAAATTGTGAGTTACCAATATGAGAGATAACCAGAACCTGAGCCATTTCCTAGATGCAACTTTTTTCCCCCTTGGTAATCTGTTGCCACGTTAAGATCAGCCAAATCATAGATCACATGGCTTGAAGCTCCTGAATCAAGGAACCAACTTGAATATTCAGAATTTGTGTCTTGCAGAGTGAAGGCAGTGGTGGCTTGGTTAGCTTGCATATTGCTGAATCTGTTCCCTTGATTTATGTATCCTTGATTATTGGCAGGAGGTTTGTAACCTGAATCCTTGTAGTAGCACTTTTCTGAAGTGTGTGTGTTGTTGAAACCACAAATTTGGCAGAATAATTTTCCAGGAAATCTGCCTCCTCTTCCTCTGCTAAAACCTCCTATGCCATTGTTACCATTGTTACTTTCTCCTCTATTGTTGTAACTTCCTCTTCCTCTATTGGCATTTCCACCACCTCGATCTCCTCCTTGAGAGGCCATATTTTTTGTTGGGATGTTGTTCTCCTATGTGCACTAGATAAACTCTCCAACTTTTTTTCATAACTCAAAAGTAAAGCACAAACATCTCTTAAAGAATATGAGTCTATCTTTGATGTCACAGACACCATAACCGGATTATATTCACTACTGAGTCCACCAAGGACATGCATAATTTGATCTTCATCATTTAATCTCTGGCCAGCAGCAGCTAGATCATCACAACAAGATTTCACCTTATTCAAGTTCATGTTGAGACTTTCTTTTTTGAGTGTTTGTAGTTCAAGCTTATATTGCATCTTTCTGGCCTTGGTTTGGCTTGAAAAGTTTGTCTCCAATGTTTTCCACAACTCGTAGGTTGTCTCTAAGCCCACCATCATGATTAAAATGCTTTCACTCAAGGAAGAAAGCAGCCAATAAACAAGAAATTGATCCTGCCTTTGATAGAGTTGGAAATCTGGATTTAGCTTTTTGCTTTCATCTTCTCCGATGACATACTTTGTTACTGGTATTCCTCCAGTGAGATAATGTACAAGCCATAACCTCTCACAATAGCCAATATTTTTTTGTCTCCAAATGAGTTAGTTATTGTCCCCTAGTTTAACAGATATGATTTGGTTTTGTGGTTGAATGGTTTGTGTGTGATTTTGTGGGCTACCAGTTGTGTTGGTGGCTTCTTTATCAGCAACACCAGTTGTTTTACTTTCTTCTGATTCGTTAGCGATAGAGGTGTCAGGTGTTCCCTTTAAGGAAGCTAAAAGTGGTGTATAGGTTGGTGATGAAAATCAGCAGTAGGATCTAACCCTGCTCTAATACCATGTGAGAAAAAGTAGTAAAGGAAACATATAGGGATGTGAGTTGAAAGCTACTACACAAAGCCATAGCTGGGAAAGTTTGTTCATTGCATTAACTGATAGATATTACAACATTATATAATGTGTAAAACCTACTACATTGTACTATCCAAAAACTGGGATATTGACACTTGTCTACCATATATTACAAGTGTATCTTTGACTATTCGAGCATAATATTCAGATTACTACAATAACACATACTTCTAACAGGAATTAATACCAATTTTTGCCCCTGATGCTGAAGATAAGTATATTGCTGCCTCTGGACCTTAGACTTTGAAACTAACCACATCATTACAATTTTCCTGCAGTAAATTTGTTGCTAAAACAATAATGGGGCAAAAATTACTCGTAAAACTAGACATGTGAGAGCTCAAGCCAAATTACTAGTTGACTCTTTAAGAGTTCCGAGTTGCCCATCACCCTCAAGTTTCAGGGATGCTCGTTAGCCATTGAAATCATAGTGCTAAAATAAATAATAAGTCGATGAGATCAAATTATTTAGATGCCATTGAATTCAACACCATCAAAGGCAACCCAAATCCTATAAAAAAACTTCAGAATTCACTTTATTAGAGCACATATTGCATAAGAAAAAACAAGGACAAAAATATTGACAGAATAGCCATATTGTACCCAAAATAAAAAAAGATAAAATTGAAAGAAGTAGTATTATACTAAGTTCAATAACATCTCAAATCAAACTAATTTTAATAGTTTTATCTGTGCCTGCAAAGATATATCTGATTTTTTGCTACTGTATGTATATGATATGGAGATGAACGTATTGTAGAGAAAATACAAGCTCAAGGACAGAAGAAGTTCTTAGTTTCATCCTCAACATGCTGTCAAGGAACATAAAACCAAGACCTCTGAATATTCTATCTCACACAATCACAAGCATCAACCTTCTATACTAAAAAGCTACCAGGCATTTTATTACTCGCTAGCCCAAAACAATAATCTAGAAATTTCGCAAAAGGTACCATTTTATGGAACCTGACATATTTAAATAATCCATTTAAAAAATCAAGTTTTTCAAAAGCTTCAATCATGTTACTTGTTACAAGGCATGAATAGCCTAACTTTCGCAAGAACTATAAAACAAAAAAGCCAAAATTCTGTAAGTAGATCAAAATTTCCGAAACTAAAACAACCAGATTGGAAAATAACGGGAAGCTAATTGATCTTCGAGGAGTACCTTGCTATTGATTGGGGGATTAAGGTCAACATAGAAGAGGTAGTGGTAGAAATCCTCTAGAGTCAGCACATACCGCGTGAACTTAACACTGTGGTGTCATTTCTGGAGGATCTGATGCAAAATAGTGTTAGTGGCGGCGTCCTCCACCTTACCGTGAACCTCGACCAGGAACCTCTTTAGCTGCTCCACCGACATATGGCTTCCACCGTCGGCGTACTTCCAGACGCCTTCTTCACGTCCTAAGGTGGCTCTGCCTCCGTCACCCTGAACTTCCGCGTGAAATACTTGTATATCCTGTAGCTTTCCATTATTAGTCACTCTCCCTCTCTCTCTCTATCAAACCCTTGATTGCCCTTGCAATCGAGGGTTTGGGTTTCGATTCCGATTTCCATTATTCTTTTTCCACATAATGATTTTCATTTTTATTTATAATGAAATCAAATAAGTAGTGCGAAATATGCCGCTTAAAAAATACCTATTTTTTTTTATTGCCGCCCAACTTTTTTGCACGTAATTGGTTAAGAATAATAATAGGATAATATAAATCTATTGAGACACTTGTCTTATAGTGTTACAATATGGTTGTAGCAATAGATATGTCCATAAAAATAAATATATAATTTATTTTTTTCCAAATCAGGTGTCATTATAGAGTTTTATTAATACACTTGTTTTGTAGTGTGTAATATGGGTGTGGTAATAGACTTTCTTTTGTAGTTAATTACCAATGAGATGAAGGTCACCATTGAAAAACGATAGAGCGTCTGATGATAGACCCAGATGCTGGGTTTCAGAGTTATCGAGCAAGAGGTTGGAATATAACTACTCGAGAAAACCTACCATGAAGGAAGGTAGACTGGTTGGAGATGAAATGTGTGTGGATGGTGGAGTGAGTCTGGGAGGAAGATGGCGGAATAAGAGAAAACCCTAGTCGAGGTATTGACTTGCAAGACACGAGGACGACCAAAGCAACAATCTTCAAATAATTACTAGATCAGAGCCTACAACGCACAAAGGAAAAACAAAAAAATAGGTGTGAACTTGGAAAATGAGAAGATCAAAATCGAGTGACAAACCCCAGAACTACGCATGGATGCTAAGGGGAACCTAGAAGGAAATCCTAGAGCTCTTTTACTTATTGTAATAAAATTAATATAAAAATACAATATAGTTTTTTTTGTAGAACTAACATATAAAAAATAATTAATTGATTGTTGTAATAACAATAAAAGCACATGAGATTTAATACAAAGCCAAATAACTATTATTTAATGATATTCACTATATTTTATTTAATAGGTGTTGTTTATCACTTAACCTAATCCATTGAGGATTGAGTCAATTCTGTTGGGATTGTGCCTTGAATCGAATTTGATTTGGTTCGACACTCAAATCAAGGTGCAGACACCTTGAAGATATGTATTTGCACGTGGGAAGCAACGCGGCCGCGGCAAGGTGTGTCACGACCGCGATAAATTGTTGATGCATTGTAGAAATTGAATCTGTGGACCAACGCGACATACGGATGTTGCGGTCGCGACATATTGAGTTAGTTTTATCGCGATCGCGACAAGTATTGTTCGCGGCCGCGACACGTTAGGCAGTCCAAAAGTTGGGCTTCCGCGTTATTAGACCCAATTCGGTCTATTTTGAGTCTAGATCGAATTTGGGACCTATAAATAGTCCCATTGATGGCTTTAGGTCATAGAGTTTGTATTTGCTTAGTCTTTGATTTTGGTTTGGTCATTAGAGTGTGGAGAGTTTGTTTTGGTCTAGTATAAATCAATTGGTACTTAATTTGTCTCCGTTTGATAGGATAGAGTAGTCCTATATTGTAACGCTCTGTGAGATTGAATTTGAGATCCTCTCGTTTGACCGTGGGCGTAGCTAACAAGTTATTGCATTGTCATTTTTCTCATTTATCGTTTGCTTTGTGTTTGTTCTTCCCCAACAATTGGTATTAAGAGCTTGGTTCGAGTTTTCGCTGTTTGGTGGGAAAGATGTCTGGGATAAACGTTAAGATTGAAAAATTCATAGGGAGGAATAATTTTATTCTATGACAGATTAAGATGAGAGCTCTGTTGAAATCACAAGGATTGTGGGCGCCGCTAATGCTGAAGCCAAAGAAGTACAAGGGTAAGGCGGCGGATCAGGGAGAGGCCGAGGTCTCGGTGTTTGCCGGGATGGTCATTCTGGAGGAAAAAACACACTCAACGATCATGCTGTGTCTCGAAGATGACATCATTACCGAGGTAGCAGAAGAAGAAACTGCACAAGGGTTATTATCGAAACTAGAGAGTTTGTACATGACAAAGTCGCTTACCAATAAGTTGCTTTTGAAGCAACGTTTGTCCGGGCTGCATATGCACGAAGGTTAGGCTCTTTGTGAACACTTGGATCAATTGAACATATCCTATTAGAATTGGGTAACATTGATGTTAAGATAGAAGATGAGAATGTTGCTTTGATCTTGTTGGTTTCTTTGCCGCCGTCGTATGAGAATTTTGTGCAGTCATTCGTTATTGGAAAAGATTATGTGTCTCTGGAAGAAGTGAGATCATCGCTGCATTCTAGAGAGTTGGGCCACCAGGTGACTGTTCCAACAGGAGAACTTGCTACTGTGCTAGGAGTCAGTGGTAATCGGGGTTTGGAAAATTTGGGAAAGAAGAAGTTCAAGAAGAATTTAGGCCCTAAAGGACCTAAACCAAGAGATATTTGCAACTACTGTAGGGAGACGAGGCATTGGAAGTTTGCATGTCTGAGGTTGAAGCAGAAGCATGAAAGCACTGTTGATGTTGTTGAAGAAGTTGACGCCGACTCCGATAATGCTTCGGTCCTAGTTGCTGAGAAACAAACAAATAAATCTGATGCATGAGTTCTTGACTCTGGGGCGTCTTACCATATATGTCCATGTAGGGAGTGGTTTGCAACGTATAAGCAGGTGGAAGGTGGCAATATCTCTTTGGCCAATGGTATGCAAGTCGATTGGAATAGGCTCAATCAAGGCTAGGACACATGATGATAGACTGTGCACATTGAACGATGTCAGATATGTTCCATTTATGACGAGGGATCTGATTTCACTAAGTTGATTAGACAGTAGGGGTTTCAATTTCATAGGTGGAGGTGGAGTTTTGAACGTCTGCAAATGTTTGAAAGTAATTTTGAAGGACGTTAAAAGGGGAACTTTGTATTTAATGCAATGTTCAACTTTTTTTGGTTCTGCTGCTATTAGAAGTTGTTAGCTTCCCATTGTTTCGGACAATTTGGATACGAGGAGTCACTCGTATATTTTGGTATTTAAAGCGCATCTGGTACATTGGGTATATCTGGCGCATTTGGATTGTTTGGGAACACTTTGTTTGAATTTGTGAGAGGATGTTGAATTGAGGTGGAGCTTGGAGAAGTTGCACCGTTTCCGGATTCAAGTCAATGTGGAGATTGTTGGGATTGTGCCTTGAATCGAATTTGATTTGGTTCGACCCTTGTATCAAGATGGAGAACACCTTGAATATATGTATTTGCACGTGGGAAGCAACGCGGTCGTGACAAGGTGTGTCGCGGCCGCGACAAATTGTTGTTGCATTGTTGAAATTGAACATGTGGACCAGTCGCGGTCGCGACACGTTAGACGGTCCAAAAGTTGGGCTTACGCGTTATTACGCCCAATTCGGTCTATTTTGAGTCTAGGTCCGAATTGGGACTTACAAATAGTCCCATTGATGGCTTTAGGTCATAGAGTTAGTATTTGATGAGTCTTTGATTTTGGTTTGGTCATCAGAGTGTGGAGAGTTTGTTTTGTTCGAGTATAAATCAATTGGTATTCAATTTATTTCCGTTTGATAGGTTAGGGTAGTCCTATATTATAACGCTCTGAGAAATTGAATTTGAGATTCTCTCGTTTGGTCGTGAACGTAGCTAACAAGTTGTTAGCAAACCACGTTATATTCGGTGTTTTTTTTGCATTGTCGTTTTCTCGTTTATCGTTTGCTTTGTGTTTGTTCTTTCCCGACAAACCTAACCGTGTTTGTTTGTATATTCAGTACAATAAAATAGTTTCTCTCTCTTCTCTCATCTCTCAACCTAACTACTCTTACACACATCATCCCAATTCAATCTCCAACCAACAAAAACAGATACACATTTATTTAACCCAACATACTCTTTCTATTTTATTTCCCCTAATTTACGGTACTCCACTCTCTTCCAGCAATAAAGAAACGCAATCATTGTTTATCTTGATATTTTTTGGTGAATTGTACGTTGATCAGATATTTGTGTCACTGTTAGTAATTAAATTATTTGTGGTTTGGTTATTCACGCAGTTAAGAAAGATATGTATAGATCAGAGGTGTATTTGAGTTTCAAGTGATGATTGATTTAAATTTTTTAATATATTATATTTAGTATTTTACTTATTCTATAAAATAAAAGTATATCACGGGAGGAATACGAATGAATGATAAGATACTCCATACATATATTTCCTGAATGAAGATTATATGTAGATTTATAATAATAATAATTTTAATAAACTGAATCCAAATGTTAAAATAGTGAAGTGGAGCAGAAAATTTTGAGTTTGAAGTTCCCTAGAGTGCGCACTGATAGAGTTTGCCCGAAACATGCAGCTGCAGCCTACATATTTGTTTTGGTAACAGTCTGACTGTAGTTAGAAACAAGTTCGCATATTTTATCTAAATGTCAACGAACTTCTCCAATCTGGCGTGTATCAATCAGCAAATACATTAATATATTTTCTTGTATCTATCTGCATTTATCAGCAGCATTTTCCACCCCTTTGTTCATGAGTATGATGCATTCCCTTACCTCATGGTGCTCTATGACCCGACTATAAATATGGACGCAGGAATCCAGAGAACCAGGAAGCTTTTCTTTATCTGCCAACTTCTCTTTCCCTACATTTCCATAGTATGCAGATTTGGAGCTGAAACAGAATATGGATAACTTCATTGGTAGAGATGAAATTGAATCATTCACGAATGAGCTATCGGAGATTGGACGAAGCTTGAGGTCATCCTTCCGCCGTCGTACTGATTCTGCCCTCAGCTCCGCCAGTATAGATGAAGAAGCTCTCTTTCAGTGGGCTGCAATTGATAGGCTGCCTACATTTGAACGCCTTAGGTCTTCTGTATTTGATGAAGATGATGGCACTAAAGGAAAAAAGGTGGTTGATGTTACTAAAATTGGTGCACCCGAGAGGCATTTGTTCATTCAGAAGCTTATTAAGCACATTGAACATGATAACCTCAATCTTCTACGCAAAATGAAGAAAAGAATTGATAAGTATGGTTTTGTTTTTCTTCTTTTCAGCACTCAATTAATATTTTCATATTTATTTGGAGGTAATAGTTAAAGCTTCAACTCTTTTTTGTCATGCAGAGTTGGTGTAAAACTGCCCACCATTGAGGTCAAATACACCAATTTGGGCGTAGTGGCTGAGTGTGAGGTTGTTTATGGGAAGCCCTTACCGACTCTTTGGAATTCCCTTAAAAGTTCGCTTGTGGTAAGCTTTCTGTACTTGGTTAGATGTGTAACTACAGTTCTGTATTACTTTGAAGTTATCCACAAAGCTTCTGTCTATATGTAATTTATGAATTACTGACTTAATGCCAGCACAAGATCATTGTTTCCTATAAGTGGTTATGTATAGCTAATTAAGCATAGTATTTATTGACTAATATAAACAATGAATAACACGGACATCAGGCTTCCAGTAAGATTTTCCTGTATACTGGTCGTAAACTTCGACCAGAGCTTTATTTTATCTTATAGGTCATTTGGATGCCCCTTGAAACGTGCTAAGATAGTTAGACTGCTTATTCGAACATGTATTGTGTTTGGTTCAATTTATGCAATTTTTCGACTAACTAAGGAGGAAATTGGGTCAGAAAGAAAGCAGTTGGCTCTTACAGTTATTTTATGATATAATCGGAAAAGCAATTCCTTGTATTGTCGTCTTTGCATATCCTGACTGAATAGTCCATTTGATTTTTTAATAGAATGCCACCAAGTTGCCTGGTTTCCCAACACAAGAGGCCAATGTAGACATCATTAATGATGTGAGTGGCATCATCAAGCCTGGAAGGTAAAGTCTAGAAGTCTATTATTGCTAAGATAGAGCTACTTAACCACACTGAATTCTAAACATCTATTCATTCATTAACAAATTCTATGATTTGAGTATATGTAATGTAGACTCCTATCCAACAATTCTTTCTAAGGAGAAGAGTATCTCTTGAGGACTTCCGATTGAGAATCTGAAGTTGCATTTGTTCAGTTAAGAGCTCCATCATATATCTCATTATCAATTCTTTTGTTACAGAATGACCCTATTACTTGGTCCTCCGGGATGTGGGAAGACTACACTATTGAAAGCTTTATCAGGAAATTTGGACAAATCACTCAAGGTGATCTAATTTATTTATTTATTTATTTATTTCTTTCTATTTTTTTCTTAAAAGTTGATGGTGTGTACAACATAAGCCCCAAAAGAAAGGAAAAGTGATTTTAAGTTTTTATTCAGGGAGTACTTTGATCTTTGTTTGGATGATTCCATTATGAGAATGATCACTACCAATATTGGGAAATACTATGAGCTAATTACTACAAATAACATGATAACATTTTCCTTTTCTGTAACATCAGGTTTCTGGAGATATCATGTACAATGGATATAAACTTGATGAGTTTGTGCCGCAGAAAACTTCAGCTTATATAAGCCAATATGATTTGCATATCCCTGAAATGACTGTAAGGGAAACAATTGATTTTTCGGCACGATGTCAGGGTACTGGCAGCAGAGCAGGTATGTTATTAATATGACGAAACACAAATTTCATATTGAAACCATTTGTTAATGGGTGAATGATATGCCCTTTTTCTCTAAAGAAATTATGACGGAGGTTAGCAGAAGGGAGAAAGAAGCCAAAATTGTTCCTGATCCAGATATAGATACTTACATGAAGGTACACATATGTGGTTTTCATTTTGCCTTTTAAGTGAATATGAACCATGCGAAGTTTGATTCTTTTAAAGGAAATGGTGAATCTTTTTCTCTGCCAGAACCTGATGAAACTTATCCAGATAAAAGTAGAGAAAATAAAAACTACAACTGATTAGGATCTTATATTGGACTAGGATATGAATCTGTAAACCTTGTTTCACAACAGAAATACCTATTATCTCCATTTTAATTAACAATATTTGAGTGAACTATCTTTGATATGCCTCTGAGTTGTTATGCTATCATGTTGCTACATGATAATATCTGCATTATTGTACAGGCAATTTCTGTGGAAGGACAAAAGACTACTATTCAGACAGACTACATATTGAAGGTATTTTCTTCCTAAAGTTAAATTATTGACTCTGTATTCGTTCTGAATATATTGATTGTTTGCGTAATCTCTTTATATATTTTAGATTCTTGGGCTGGATGTTTGTGCTGACACGCTTTTAGGAGATGCCATGAGAAGAGGTATCTCTGGTGGTCAGAAGAAGAGACTGACAACAGGTGATCTTGATGCCAATTAAACTTTTCCTGATAATGGACCTTCTTTACTTTCTAACTTCGGAAACATTGTTGGATGTACAAATTTATTGCTGCATGTACAAATTAAGGTACTAATAAGGACTAATTTTATGCAGGTGAGATGATTGTTGGACCTACAAAAGCTTTATTCATGGACGAAATTTCAAATGGCCTAGACAGCTCAACCACATATCAGATTGTTAGTTGCCTTCAACAACTGGCACAAATCACAGATGCTACAATACTTGTTTCACTTCTTCAACCTGCACCAGAAACATTCGATCTCTTTGATGACATAATTTTGATGGGAGAGGGGAAGATTGTATACCATGGACCCCGAGACACTGTTATAGATTTCTTTAAAAGTTGCGGATTTAGGTGTCCCGAAAGGAAGGGAGTCGGTGATTTTCTCCAGGAGGCAAGTTGCATCTGACAATGTGCAATGGGGATATTTTTTTTCTTTTTAACTTAGTGATTGATTTTTCTTTTTCAGGTTATTTCTAGGAAAGATCAAGAACAATACTGGAGCGAAACTGACCAGCCTTACAGGTACATATCGGTTGATATATTCTCAAAGAAATATAAGGAGTCTGTGCATGGAAAGAAGCTTGGTAAGAAACTCTCTAAGCCATTTGATAAGTCCAAGAGCCACAAGAATGCAATTAGTTTTAGCGTGTATTCTCTTCCGAAATGGACCTTGTTTAGAGCCTGTATGTCGAGAGAACTTCTTCTCATGAAAAGGAATTCTTTTGTATACAAATTCAAATCAGTTCAGGTTAGTCAGATCATTCTCCGAGTCTTTTTTGTCATGTAATACTGGCAATACGAAGTTGCCTTGTAATTGTTATATCTATAACTCTCTCTGTCTCTCTCTTTCCCAGCTTGTCTTCATTGCAACCATAACCATGACTGTATTCCTGCGGACAGAGATGGGTGTTGATATTGTCCATGCAAATAATTACATAGGAGCTCTATTTTTCTCTCTGATCGTTCTTCTTATAGACGGAATGCCGGAGCTCTCTATGACTGCAGCAAGACTTCCAATTTTCTATAAACAGAGGGATTTACACTTTTACCCTGCCTGGGCATATGCAATTCCAGCAACCATTCTCAAGATTCCTCTATCACTGTTTGTATCTGTAGTATGGACATGTCTTACTTATTTTGTCATTGGATATAGCCCAGAGGCTGGGAGGTTAGTAGTAGATGATTTCTTATTTTTCTCTTACATTCTTTATGTTATCTTTGCTTAATAGATCATCATTTCTAGATAAATATTTCATATCCAACTACATTGAAGCAACATAATTGTCAGGTTTTTCCGCCAACTGCTGCTAGTATTTTCTGTGCACATGGCCTCAATATCTATGTTTCGTTTCTTGGCATCTGTGTTCCGGACTGTGGTTGCATCTACGACAGCTGGGAGTATTGCAATCTTATTTGTAATGTCATGCAGTGGCTTTTTGATCCCAAGACGTGAGTAATTTCATTGCGTCACCTATTTATTGTCAAATATCCCCTCAAAGGACAATGTGACTGAAGAAACTGCTTTTTTTTGCAGCATCCATGCCAGTTTGGTTGAAATGGTTATTTTGGATTTCTCCACTTTCATATGGGGAGATAGGCCTTTCTTCCAATGAATTTCTCGCTCCAAGGTGGCAAAAGGTGAGCAGTGTTTCGCTCCTTGTGATGTTTGGTTATAAAATATTTCTCCGAGCAGGCATGTCAGATTGATCTGTCAAAGAATTTCCAACATTTTTTAATTTCAAAGTCATAATGTGAATTTCTTTTAGCTTGGATCTTCCTTTTGCAATTTTTTTTGGGGGGGGGGGGGGTGGGGGTTTGAAGTTCTCTGTGAATATTATATTTGGTTTATATTCTTACCGTTTAAACCAAGAAACATTAATTTATTTCTCTATTTGTTCATAGGATCTTTCCGGGAATGTAACTATAGGACATCAAACACTAGCAAACCGTGGGTTGAACTTTGATGGAAATCTCTTTTGGGTATCAGTTGGTGCCCTATTTGGGTTCACCTTATTCTTCAACATTGGATTTACATTGGCATTGAGTTACTTGAAACGTAAGATCATTTTGTCAGTGTGGCCTGTTACATAAGTCATGTATAGTTTGTATACAATATAATTAATCAATTCCAAATGCACCAGCTGCTGGTTCTCGTGCTATTATTTCAAGGGATCAACTTTTAAAGCTACAAGGAAGTAACAAACCTGATGCAGATACAGTTTCGCATCCTAGAACCAGTGGAAAATCTCAAAGAGGCATATTCTCTGTTTTTTCTTTTCATAAAAATAAGTGACTTTGATCTGGAAATGAGGACATGTCTGGTATTATTAGTTGACATGATTTTTTTTCTTGCAGACAGAATGGTTCTACCCTTTGAACCCCTAAGCATAGTTTTTCAAGATGTACAATACTATGTCGAAACACCCGTGGTAAAACATAAACGAATTGCATTGGGATTTCCTTATGTAGTTTCGATATTAAGAGATACTAGAAATAACTGTTGCTTATTTTCTCATATCATTTCAGGCAATGAAGCAGCATGGTTACACTCAGAAAAGGCTCCAGCTTCTTCATGATATCACTGCTGCATTCAGACCTGGTGTTCTTACTGCACTCATGGGCGTCAGTGGGGCTGGTAAAACGACACTTCTTGATGTACTTTCGGGAAGAAAAACTAGTGGCACAATGGAAGGAGAGATAAGAATTGGAGGGTATCCTAAAGTCCAACGTACATTTGCTCGGATTTCAGGTTATTGTGAACAAACTGATATACATTCTCCACAAATTACTGTGGAAGAATCAGTCATTTTTTCTGCTTGGCTACGTCTCGATCCTCATATTAAGCTGAAGACAAAATATGTACGACCACATATCCTAAAGATTTAATCTTGCCAGTTTTAAACAAATTCTTCATCCTTATTAATTTCATTTGTTTTGAAATTCTTATAGGAATTTGTTAACGAAGTCCTTGAAACCATTGAGCTCGACGGCATTAAAGATGCATTGGTGGGCGCGCCTGGAGTTGATGGTCTTTCAACTGAGCAAAGGAAGCGGCTAACTATAGCCGTGGAGCTTGTTGCTAACCCCTCCATTATCTTTATGGATGAGCCCACAACTGGACTGGATGCCAGAGCAGCAGCAATTGTGATGCGGGCAGTGAAGAATGTGGCGAATACTGGGAGAACAATTGTTTGCACTATTCACCAACCGAGCATCGACATATTTGAAGCATTTGATGAGGTAAGAGAATAAATTTCTGTTTGGATAAGACTACTTCAAGGTTGACAAAGTAAATGGACTAAAGACTCGGCAATTGGAAATAGTGGACGTGGTAAAATGTCTTAATTTGCAGAAACAATCTAATATAAATACATTTTTTTGCGCTCATGTAATATTGTGGACCAACACTTATAAAATAGAATTTTAATAAATAATTTTATAAATCTGTTGAAATATAAAAAAGGTTTCTAACAAAGGTAACTGTATATGGGTGTAATTCTCTTGAAGAATTGAAGTTAAATTGCTTCTGAATGTCAATTTTATCTCATGATTTCATAGTGAATCATATGTATTATTATTGCTTCATCTCTATATACAGTTATTACTACTGAAAGCCGGAGGTCGTATGATTTATTGTGGGCCATTAGGCCAGCAGTCCTCTAAGGTGATAGAATATTTTGAGGTACGCCTTCCCTTGCAATAGATGCCTCCATGTGATAATGTTTTTTGTTTTGTTTTTTTTTTTTGTTCGACTAATTGGATGCATCTTCCTTACTAGCACATCTTATAGAAATATGTAGTATTTTCTTTTTGTAATAGGGCATTTCTGGTGTCCCAAGAATCCGAGATAACTATAATCCAGCTGCATGGATGTTGGAGGTCACTTCCACTTCATCAGAGGCTGGGCTTGGCTTAGACTTTGCTGAGATTTACAAGAACTCTACTTTGTACGAGTAAGGTTCTTTTGTGCTAAGCTTATGAATATACTTCATCTGGAGAATTACTTCATTCATTGAAATTGTTCCGTTGTCTAACTCATTTTCCCATGTTTTGATGGAAAAATATGGAAATACTTGTGTGTCCATAAGTACACTAACTACGTTTATTTTCCTGTCCTTTTTTTTGTATTTTTTTGAAGGAATAACAAAGAGCTAGTGAGAAAACTGAGTATACCACCTTCTGGATCGAAAGATCTGCATTTCCCAACCCCTTATCCACAAGATGGTTGGGGACAATTTAAAGCCTGCCTCTGGAAACAGCATTTGTCTTACTGGAGAAGCCCTAATTACAACTTGTTGCGCTCCATTCATATGCTTTTTGCAAGTTTTCTTTTTGGCCTTCTCTTCTGGGGCCAAGGAAAGAAGATGTAAGTAAATTATCCTACACAAGGCTTTATTACTTTTCTGCTGCTATTCGTGCCTGTTGGCCATGCGATGAATATTCCCCGTAGGATTTTATTTGCAAACCATGTTTTGCTTTTTTAGCTGACCTTTTCTTATTCAATTTTTTTTCTAGAATTCCTGAAATCTTTATCTATTGCTTCACTGTTTCTTCACTGGTCTAAAACATGGATTTTCTTCTGTTTTCTGTCTTAATAGACATAATCAGCAGAGTCTATTCACTCTGCTTGGTTCAATGTATTGCTCGACACTATTCTGTGGCACAAACAATGCCTCTTCGGTTCTGCCATATGTCAGCACCGAGCGAACTGTTCTCTACCGAGAAAGATTTGCTGGAATGTATGCTTCCTGGGCTTATTCAGCTGCACAGGTACGCTGTCTACCTTTAAATCTTTTGATTAGAATCATACAGTGTTATGACTTATGAGTGTATCCGTTGATTTTCACAGGTCATAGTCGAGATTCCTTATCTATTGGCACAATCGATTGCATACACAGTTATCACATATCCAATGATTGGATACTACTGGTCAGCGTACAAGGTGTTTTGGTATTTCTACACTATGTTTTGTACGCTCCTGTACTTCACTTATCTAGGAATGATGTTAGTTGCAATAACCCCAAGCTTTCCGGTAGCTGCCATTTTACAATCGGCCGTTTATTCAATGTGCAATCTTTTCTCTGGATTCTTGATCCCTCACCCGGTAAGTTCTTGCGGAAGAAACAACTGTGATGGTGGTGTTAGATTAATACATTGTGTCCAACTCATTATTTATAAGAAATTGATTTTTACAGCAAATCCCAAGGTGGTGGATCTGGTTTTATTACATGATTCCTACTTCATGGACGTTGAACGGCATGCTTACGTCGCAATTTGGAGACAGAGATGAGAATATTACGGTGTTCGGAGAAACGAAAACGATAGCAGCCTTTCTTGGAGATTATTTTGGATATCGGCACCATCTCCTACCGCTTGTTGCTGTAATGTTGATACTGTATCCTGTTGTATTTGCTTCTCTTTTTGCATTTTGTATTGGAAAGTTGAACTTTCAACGGAGATAGAGATTTCTATTGCTTCAATTTCAATAATATCCAGGAACATTAATTTATTTTATACTACCTTTTGAGCCTTTATCAAGATTTGTGGCACTTGCTCCTTGTTTGAAATGAAGACTTGAATACGAACACCAACACTAGAAAATTTCACATTTGTAATTTAATATCATAGGCTTGCCCTTTGGAACCCGTGACCTTCATCATAAATTGATAAGACGATGTCACTGCCCGGACGGACATAGGCTCGTCCCCCATTGTCTTTCCTTTCAGATAGAGCAACAACTATTACTCTTCAAAATGAAGTATAAATCATTCTTTATTTATATACTCATATCCTTCGATATAAATATAAATCATAAATGAATTTTCACAAATCGTTTTCTTGCAATCACAATAAAAAATTGTGTATAGTTGTTATCTGCCATCAGCAAGTACATTGAATAGACGATTTATGAGGCAAGAAAACCAGCAAAAACACAAAAAAGAAAAAAGAAGGTATGAAGAACGAAGAATTATCACATTATGCAAAACTTAAATGATGACTCAAGTCAGACAATACTCTGCATTCGGGGGAACAAATTGATGAATACGGGTTACGCATGTATTTTGGGGCTCATTTGATATGAATTTTATGACAAAATCATATGTCAATTAATTTTCTTCCTTTATAATCGAATATTAAGAGATATTACATGTTCCAATGTATTATAAGAAATTAAGCTTACATTTGGAAGAACTGGTGACTGAAGGAAGTAGACACTCGTAGAGTGAGTTTCGAGCACAAAGGACACAAATTTTGAAGAAAATAAGCAAAGGGTCGAATCGGTCCCACATTTGGGCCATAGAACAACCTAACACGTTCGTTAAGGACAGGACATGATGAAGGTCGTGTACTGTCCGAGATCACAAACGCAAATTGAAGATGCGACATGGACCGTACTGAGCCTTGCACGAATTTATGTGCCAGTACGTGTAGAAGACACTGTATGGACCATGTGTGAGCCATGAAAGTGCTACGGTGGCAACCAAGATTTTTTATTTCCTTTTTCTAGTCTAATTCGTCCATAAACCATGCACCCATGACATATATATATATATATATATATATATATATATATATATATATGTGACTTCTTTGACCTAAAATTAGACTTTTATCAGCGTACAATATATATAGAGCGTAGGGATCATATCGAGAGCAATTGCCAGAGCGTGAAGGAGTTCAAGAGCAAGAACAATACTATAAAAATGATTTTATCTTTTACTAGTATCATTCTCACGCAATGCACAAAAGTTTATTGAAAATGAGGGATTTAATTAAACTAAATATCATATAATCATTATTAAAAGTGTGATTGTTGCATAGGAATGTAAATATCAATTTCTCACACACAAGATATGGATTTGATGGAACTTACTTTTTATAAGTATGTTATTTTATAAATTAATATTACGTTAAAACGGGAAATATAAAAAGTGAATATATCTATTTTTAAAAAATTGTCATCCCTTATTTTTGAAACTCAAACACACATTTGATGTGTTGGTATCCTTCTTTACCTACGTGAACACCGGGAAATAGCTCAATTAAAAATGAATATTCAAACATAAACATTTAAATGTCACACAACTCATCAAAATATACTAAATAAAATAAACTAAAAAATAGTGTAAGAAAATTAGTTTTTCCTTTTATTTTAAATATTTTAATTTATCTAACAAATATTTTAAATTCTAACTATAATTATTTAACTTTTTCTTTTAAAGATTCTCATTTGTAAATTTTGATATTTTACTTGGTGATTTTATAATTTTAGGTTTTAAATAAAGCATGATCTTAATAATAAATCTAAAGTTATTCAAAGTTGGAATAATATAATAGAACACATGAGTTCTTCAATAATCTGAATATTTTCATAATATGTTGAAAAACATAATTAAGTAAACAAAAAAAAATTGAAAAATAGAAAATAAATTTACAACATATATGTAAATAAAATTATATTTTTTCTCTGAACCATTTGGTAAACTGTAAGTCCACCATGAAAGTTGAAATTGACAATAGGATTGTTAGCACTACCTGCATAATCAAAACATATCAATTGGCAAAGAAGATTCATATTTTGCTACTCTATAAAATTAAATATATTAATTGTTGCTAAAACTAATTTTAATTTAAAAGATGTTGAGTGACTCAAAGTTTAGAGTTATCTTCAGTTTTATTAAATGTTGATAGTAATTACATAATCGAACAAAATGAATCATATCAAAAAATTAGAATTATAAAAATAGCAAAATTAAAAAATATAAATATTTGAATTAAATTATCAATTTAAGTAAATGAAGCTGCTAATTAGAAAAATGTGTCTTTTTTTTTCTAAGAAAAGAAAAGGAAGCAAAATAAAACTTACCATAATCTGCTCCATTTTGATTTGCCATTCTTGATTTTTTCATCCTTTATGTCAAAACTTTCTTACAATTGTAATTTGATTTATTGAAATTGGTGTTTGAAATCCAATTTTATAGTGGTATGATTTTTTTAGGGTTAATTTCCAAAAGGAACCTGAACTCGTGTTTTTACACTTTGCCACCTAAAGAATTTATTTTTTCCGACTGGAACCTGTATTATGCGATTTGAGTCAAAATGCAATTCCGACTATATTTCAGGTTATATAGGCCATGTGGCTGACATATGACCTATTTTCAGTGTTTTTTCATTTTTTTTTAAATTCTAAATACATGTATTTTTTTAATTTTATTTTTGATTTCTTTTATGCCTCTACTATAAAAATAATAATATAATTAAACTTTTTTGGATTGATAATTAAAAATAAAAATTTTAATTTTATTTAAAATCTTAAATTAAGCATCTTCTTCTTCTTTGAGTGCCATTCAGCTTGTTCTGTAACAACATTTTCTCAAAATTTCTGCCTTTAATCCAGTGGATCTTCTCCCGCTTCTCTTCTTCATTATTTTCGCACTTTTTTCCTCTATCTTCCTCACCTCCTCAAAATTTCTTCCTCACCCCTTCAAAATCAAACCAAGATTTCGGCCCCAGTTTCACAATCTACAGGGGATCCGATAGGCTGATCCTCGGAGGATGGGCCTCTGAATTTGGGGTTGGATGCGCTTTTGATGCGGAACTCGAGGCCTGTATTCTTGCATTAGAAGTGGCTTACGACAACAGATGGAGGTATATTTGGCTCGAGAGTGATTCTGTGGCAGTGGTTGCTTTATTTGCCGGTTCCTGTCCTTCGATCCCTTGGCATTTGCGAGGCCGCTGGTCGCGAGTACGGGATTGGTATGATCGACATCATTTAGTTGTTTCACATATTCACCGGGAGGGCAACCGAGCGGCGGATGCACTTTCCAAACTTCATGTGCCGTATGTTTGGTTCCAACCACTTCCGGAGTATATCATTCGACTGGCGATGCAGGACTATACAGAGGCCTATGCCCGCCAGACGACCTGATATTTTGGGTTGGTGCTCTTTTTCTTTCGTACGGATTTCCCACTGGGTTTTGCCGGACGAAGATTTTTTAATGAGGCCAACCTCACCTGTGCTAGCTATTGGCTTGTAATAGCAGCACTTGCATGGTTTCCCATGTTACTCAGCATTTGCGTGGTCTTCCATATTTCCGTTGTAAACTGATTGCTTTTACAGTTATATATAATATCGATTAGCGCTCTCTCTCTCTCTCTCTCTCTCTCTCTCTCTCATCCCATCCTGATCCCAATCGGATGGATTCACCTCTACTAGGTTGAAGTTTCTGCCCAGCACACACCTCGCAAGTCGTCCCAGCCCAACGTCCCTCAGATTAATTCGGCTGTTCGTAGATATCCGCCGCCTTATCTCCCAAAACCCAGCACCTAGCCCTCCCTTCAATGCGGTAATGACGCAAGAGCTTTCTCATTTTCGTTGATGCCTTGACACTAATGAAAAAATTGTTGGATCTCGGAAGAAATCTTTTAGGACAACATAGGGTCTAACCAAACAGATATGGTAGAAGAGACATCTATCACCTACCAACAACTGGATTATATTATAGCGACCGTAACACCGGAGACGCTTGGCTTCAAAGTCAACAATAAGCGCGCCGCCATTTTTGTATTCCTCATGGTGAGGAGAAGCAGGAGGGGGAAGATCCGCTAGAAGGAAAAAATAATTTTTTTGTTGAAGAAGTCACATGGTCTATATAGCCTGAAAATATAGCCGGAATTGCGTAATACAAGTTCCAATCGAAAAATATAAATTCTTTAGGTGACAAAGTGTAAAAACCCGCAAAGTTCAGGTTCCTTTTGGAAATTAACTTTTTTTTTTTTTTTTTATAATGTCTCTTCAACTTATTTAATAAGTGTAAGTGAATTGAATTATTTTATTCTTGGATATAATCAATTTCGCGCTTCACTGAAAAAACCCTTGGATACTTTTTTTTTTTTTTTTTTTTTTTCAAAATCTCAAGTCAAGTTATACATGAATAGATGATGATAAATTATAACACTAAATATTTTGGAGGGATAAAAAATTGATAAGTGAAATAAATACATGCAATAAAATTTAATTTTCTTGTTTTCTAAAGATATCATAAACAAATATATAAAAAAATATTTAATTTTTATAGATGGAGTATAATAACTCATGTTATTTGCAATTAATTTTTTTTATAAGAAATAGTCAATCGATATTTTTAATAGGTTTAAATATTTAAATCAACCTGAACAATACGGATTTTTACAGTTCAGTACCTAAACTTTGTTTTTCACCGATTGCAACATGAAGTACAAGATTTCGACAAGTTGCAATCTCCGGAGATTTTTTGCGGTTTTTTTCCCAAATAAATGTTAAAATTAATTCGGATTCTATATCCATTTAATTTTTATAAATGGTGTATAGTATCACATTTCACCTAAATGTAATTTTTTTTCTTTTTTAAATAATACACGCTTTCCCAATTTTCTTAATAATGATACTGCAATTTATGCATTTTAAACAACAAATAGACTAATACTGGCTGAAATCATTTTTAGTCCCATAATTTTTCACTTGTATAATTTTGGTCCTAAAAAAATTTAAAAATTCAATTTAGTCCTGTAACTTTATATTTGGTTCGGTTTTGGTCCTTTTTTGCCGCCGGTGATCAATTTGATCGGAAAATTGCACGTGCTAGCCTCCAGACTCATTTTTCCAATCAATTTTTAAATACCTGGCATCGGCAAGTGACTTTAAAGTAAAAGTAACATAAAAAATTAAAAAATTTAAAAGAAAGAGCCATTTTTTTTTATTTTTTTTTATTTTTTTCTAGTTTCTCATCACTTGTTGGTACCGCATATTAAAAAATTTATTGGACAAATGAGTCATTTGAATGATACATGCGATTTTCCGGTCAGATTGGTCACTATCGAAAAAAAAGGGACTAAATCTGGACCAATTCCAAAGTTACAGGACTAAATTGAATTTTTAACTTTTTTTGGGACCAAAATTGTACAAGTGAAAAGTTACGGGACCGAAAATAATTTTAGCCCGACTAACACTGGGCCTTAAATGTGAACTTTGGATAAGATTTTTTTTTTTTTTTTTTCCAAAATCTTATCACAATTTGCATGAACAAATGATGGTGAGTCATGATATTAAATAATTTGAAGGTATAAAAAATTAAGTATTTAAATTAACACATGCAACAAAAATGAACTTTGGTTTTACTATAAATATGTTTTTATATATTTTGTTTATCGGTAAAATATAAATAATTTTGAAAGATTAACATATCAAATTAACTTAAGGTATATAAATGAATACTAAAAATATTGTTTTGTATTATATCATTTTATAGAGGTGTGAGTTCAAAATTACATTTTGTTTATTAGAAAAAGGGATCTTCAACTTATCAAATAAGTGTAAGTGAAATGAATCATTCTTATTCTTGAATATAGCCAAATTCAGAATTCAATGAACATGATCCTTGGATAAATTTGTTTCCAAAATTGCATTGCTCAGTAGACTTTTTAACCGAGTCATGGTTTCTGAATTAATTAGTAATACTCCCGTGCGATGCACGGAAGTTTAATTAAGAAGTAATGATTTTAATAAAATTTAATATAATATAAATTTAATATTTAAATATGTGATCGTTTTATCAGAATAAAATATATATTTTTTAAAATATAAGATAAGACATAAATAAAATTATAGGTAATGTAAATATAAGTTTCTCGGACGTCATATATGAATTTAATATAACTGACTTTATATATATATATATATATATATATATATATATTAACATTAAGATAAATATTCAATATAAATATATATATATATCTTTTTCAAAATGATAATTTCTTATCTTGGTCTGCATCATTCTTCACATATGTGCATAATATCTTAATTAATTATGAATATTAAAACAAAGATAAATATCTAACTACCAACTCATATTATTAAATAAAATAAGCTGGATAATATTATAAGAAATTTATTTTTCTTTAATTCTTTCTGTCTTACTCTAAATATTTAAAGTTATCTAGATAAAGTTTTAAATTATAACTATTACTATCTCGACGAAGTTGGATAGCTCAAGTGGTAGAGCATCTACTACGTTTTTCTCGTTTTCATGGGTTCGAGTCATCTTGGAGGGGAAGGGAGGGGTTTTTTCTTTGTTCTTAGATAAAGAGAAAAAAAAAAAAAAAATCTAATTATAACTATCTCTTTTACTTATTTAAAGAAGTTTAGTTGCAATAATATCACAGTATATGTTTCAAATTGTAATTATTTATAGACAAATAACATTAATATATTTAAAATATAAAAAATTAATTAAAAAAATCTAAGATTAATTATCATATATAAAGTTATATATATGAGCGAAAATCATGGTTTTGTGATTTATCAATATAAATAATTATTATATCAAATAAGCATTAGCAAATTCAATAATTCAATAAGCTGATTATAAATCAAATATTAACTTGAGACAATTCATATCAAATAAAATAAACGAATTAGTTGTGCCTTCAATGAAATAATCAAGTAAAATAATTTGTAAAAGAGAATTATTTGAAGAATTTTAATTGTATTCTAAACCAATACTATATTTTTTGTACTACCCACATTAAATACTGAAATCTTATGTAAATAATCAACAAACAAAAGATATAATATTTTAAATAGAATATCTTATGGATGTCAAATCAAACATCGTCAAAAGATGATTAATTTGATATAGTATACATAATAAATAGATTAGAAATGGAAAAAAAGATATTTGCAACTTTAGAAAGCAAATAAATTTTGATTTGTACCAAATGTGACAACAACTTACTAATCACAGTCTAAAATTTTAGACTGGAAAGTGTCACCTACTGTGGCTTATATGTACACACACACATATATATATATATATATATATATAGATTCTTTTAAATTTATAAAATAATTTTTAAATTCTAACTATAAATAATTAAAAATAACCATAAAATATATAATAAAAGGAACAATGTTATTTTATTTGGATCATATGTAATGTAAAGTTATGTAATGTAAAGTTTAATACTTTTCTCATTATGTCCATGCTTTTATTTTATATTTAACTTTTACTTTATCTAAATAAACTTTCAAGTTCTAACTATAATTTTTCTCTTTATAACGTTGAATTTTCATTTGCTGCTTTTAACATTTTATTTGGTGATTTTAAACATACTTAAATAATTTTTATTTAATAAAATCTTATTCTAACAAAATAAAATTCAAAATTTATTTAATGATTCGAACAACAAATTAAAGTCTTTGATTTCTTCAAAATATTTAAATATTTTTCGTATTTTATTTGGTATTGTAAATTATTTATATAAATGTTATAGTCTTCTTATAAATAGTTTATTTATTTGAAGATAAAAATTGATTAATGCGAATAAATTTGTTTGGATTGTTAAGAGTAAAAAAGGCATTTGATGTTAATTTGTGCGACCAAGTATTATTTTGCTTAGAAAGTGTAAAACATATAATTGAAGTTTTAGTAAAAGTAAAAAATTAAAAAGATTGCCAAATGTAATAAAAGTCATAAATTAGGCTACAAAGAGTAAATTTCCTTAAAAGAGTAATTTTAACAAAATACTCGTTATTAAAAATAATTTCAGTAACTATTTTAATATACAATTATATATATGCTCAAAGTCGTGATAAGAAGATATTTTAGCAAATTTGATGATTTAATAAGTTGATTATAAAATATGTATTGTTGTTTTTGCCTTTGATTTAATAAAGTAGGACTTTCATTATTTAAACAATGGATTTTCTCCCCGACTTAAATAAAAAAATAATGAAAAATTCATGTCAAATAAAATAAATTGATTAGCTGTACTTTTATAAAAAAAAAAACTAAAATTTTTTTATAAAGAAATTATTTTACTAATTTTAGTTGCAACTAAAACCAAAATATTATAGTTCAATTCACAATAAACATTAATTCTAGCACAAATAATTAACCAACAAACAATTTATTTATTCAAATCAAATATCTCATTATAATATATGTGATATGGATGTCGAATCGAAGATCGTGAAAAGATAAATAATTTGGTATGTTATGCATAAAAATCGGATTAAAAATGAAAATGTTATTTGTATTTTAGAAAAGTAAAAGAAAGTTATGAACTTACCAAAAATAAGAAAAAGTTACCAAGTTTTGTCTAAAAATTTTTGGAGGGAAAATCAAAATTACATGAATGCCCTCCATTTTACTTTTATATATATATAGATGTCACCCTAATAAATCACTAAGTCTTAATATTCAAAGTGATCTACATCTACAGATACAGAGTGTGATACAGTCAGTCAAGTACTAGTTGTTATTAATGAAGGTGAAAATTCTTGTCCCAAAAACACCCACATGCGGACTTCATAATTCATCCGAACATCCCCCAATTCCATATAAAAAATCATCATAACCACAAAATTCCTTGCAAATCACCAATTCACACCCACCTTACGGACCTCAATAGATGTCCCTCCCAAATAATCATTCTGTAGGAACCTTTCCACCAATAAACCAACACACATAGAAATAACACATCAATAATAAATACTCCCTCCATCCCAAGATAATTTGCACACTTTCCTTTTCGAGGTGTCCCGAGATAATTTGCACACCTCTAAAAAGAAAAGTATTTTTTACAAAAGTATCCTAATAACTCTGGCCTATTTACAAAAATGCCATTGACTATCTTATTAAACCTAACCTAATTAACACTAAACTTAACTGACCCACTTAACCCACCCAACCCAAATTAAAGAATACCCAGCCTATTTCTCACTCTAACCCTAACACATGATCTAGAACTTTCTCTCTCTCGTCTCTTCATTTTCTTCGCTGTTGTTCTTGGTGTTCTTCAGAAACGAGAGGTCAGATCTTGATCTCCTACCTTCTCTTCGTTCTTGCCTCAGGCGGTGTCTCGGTGGTGAGTCTTTATCTCGCTAATCACCGACTGACATCCTTTTGAGGGTTCCTTTTTGAGGATTTTCCTGTGTGAGCTTGATATTCGATGATAGCTGATTTGGCCGGATTTTTCGATGATTCCCCAGAAATCGACAAAATCGCGTACGATTCTGAGGACAGTTATGTTCCCGACACTCAGTTGCTGGAGCCGGTGATTTTGGTGGCCGATGATGGGTTTTACGATGGCGAAAAACTATCCCGATTCAGATCTGAGGCTAGCTCAGCGGCTCCAGGCGGCGAGATCGCAACCAGTCCCGAGTTGCGAGCATGGTGCCTTCAGCATCTTGCGATCTGGGTTCCAGCAGTGAAACAGGTTTATGTTTTCTATCCCCTTCTTTTTTTTTTTTGGGTTATTTTAACCCAAATAAGGGTTTTATTGCCTTTATTTTTTGGATTGGGTATCTTAATGCTCTTATACCTGTGTAGGCTTGATATTTTTGAATGCTATTGTTATAGATATGGCTGTGATTCTTGAATGCGGCTCCAGTGTGAACTTGATACTGTTGCCTGTTATAGTTGCTCCTATGTGAGTCTGATATTGTTGCATGTTATAGTTACTCCTGTGTGAGCTTGGTATTGTCGCCTGTTATAGTTGCTCTTGTATGAGCTTGATATTGTTGACTGTTATAGTTGCTCCTATGTGAGTTTGACTCACTCCTGAGTGAGCTTGATATTGTTGCCTGTTAGAGTTGCTCCTGTGTGAGCTTGATTCATGCATTCTGCTCCTGTGCGGGCTTAATATTGTTGCCTCATAATTATTGTTGCCTGCTGATATTGACTGGTTCATGTTAGTGTCCCCAAGTTTTTTTTTTCTTTTTTTCTTTTTTTTTTTTATGGTGATAAACTCCTTTGTGTGTTAAATATGATCCTTAAAATATTTGGTGTCAAATTTGTTTGAGCTGGTAGCTTGAATTAGCAAATGATAATCTTCCTAATTCAATGTTGCTGTTGATTGTAAGTGAATGCCCAGTGATGAGAATGATCTGAGGGCCAAGTATTGTTAACATTAAGTTGTTAATAACGCTTGCACTAATTGAATTTCAGAAATAGACAACTCCCTGTTTTTTATGGCCTAAGCAAAACACACCTAAATGATGTTTATGCCATAAACAATAGGTGATATACAAAAAGCATTCCCAAACAATATCATAATTGTAACCTAGGGCAGCCAATATCCCACCAATCTCGTAGCTAACATTAGTCTGTCATGTTGCTACAAGCTGATCTATTGCTTGCCTTACAATTCATTCTTTAACTTCTAGGGTAATTGGGAGTGTACCCTCTCTTGTTAAGTGACATTTGCCCAAATGTGGTAGCTTGTAGTTGTTGTGTCCAAGCTGCTTCATGATTTCTATGAGGCATGCTTGCAAACTGAAGAAACCACTGTTTCTTTTGCTTGGTTCCAACTGCTCATATGCTTGTGTGACATTTGTGACCAAATCCTCCACATTATATGAGGCCGTTTATGTCTGAAGTAATTGAATAGCCTTGAAAAATCCTAAGTCTAAAATGTCTGTGTCCGGAGAATTTGGTGGTTGAAATATTATTTGAATGTTAAAACCATTTGCAGAAGCAGCCTCTCTGAAATCTGAATCTATGTCACTTATCTGTGGTCTTGCATTATCTTGTTGTATCAAAATATGCCTACTTGAATTTTCTGGCCATTTTTGCATGATTGCCGGTATAATCTGAAAAATGAAACTTGAATGATGAGTCCCTGGCAGTTCTTACAGATACAACATATGATTTTTGTTTTAAATAAAAACTTATGCAATGTTATCGATGCAGCCCTATGTGATGTGGTGAGATATTTTGGTGACTTGTGTGATTTGTTTTTGTCTAGATGATGAGCATTTGCTCATAGCCAAAAAAAAAAAAAAAAAAAAATAAAAAAAAATAAAAAAGTGAATGGATAGAAATAACCTGGTTTATTATGCAGTCTTTTATTACATTCTTGTTGATCGTCTCAATAGGTTTTGTAACCATAGTTCATCTTGCCCGATTAACGCTATTACATAGGGCTGGTACTTGTTTTGTAAATGGAAATATACCAACTTTTTCATCAAACAATAGAGACCCCTCGGCTGAATATTGAGGTCGAGCAAAGGCACACATGAACATAACTTTCGTTATGAATTATTTGCTCTTGCAAGACCGATACACATCATCTTCTTCTTCTAACTTGTATGCCCTCTCCGTAGCTCTTTGCATATAAAATCTCTTTTCGTCTATATGAACAACATTGTACATAGTTCCAAATATGATTTTCTTGGCTGTTGTGTCAAAATTCAGATGGCTCAAACTGTATTTCAACCTTTGCACCTTGTTTGCATCCGTCAATGTTGGCTTTATTGCGTTTGTGTGTGGTTTTATTATCCCATTCTTCACCCATCTCCCGACTGATCTTTTACTTACCTCTAATTCTTTTGCCAATCTGCGTATGCTGCCCTGTCTGCAAAATGGTATTGCTTTGAAAGTTGATATATCCAACTCAGTTTTTTTCGGTCTTATTGTTCTTCTTTGCTGCAAAAGGCCACTGGTATCCCCTGTTCAATCTGTTTTTTTTCAGTTGCCCAAGTGTAATGGACCGTCCGGCGACTAACTCCAAATGATGTAGCCGTCGATCGAATCTTGCCATTATGGACGACCCCATCCGTTCTATTGGCTAATATATACAGCGTTATTCGATTACGGTCTGATGGAGACAAGTTCGACTCCTTGCTGTTGTTTGTCATAGTTCTAAAATTTGTGTTTTGGTTGTTCGAACATTTATGTTGGAATTAAATGCTGTAACAACATCATTTATAGGAGTTAGGAGGTTTAAATTCTGAACTTTTAGGAGGGAAATTTAAAGTAATCTGTACTGTTAATGAAAAAATAGAGGGAAGTGAAAATTTCAGATCTTTTAGCTGTTGTACTTTTTGAGTTTTTTCATAGATTTTGAAATTTGGATATACTGCATTCATGAATTTCTTTTTCTACAAAAATTCAGTGTTTTCTGGAAAATTTCATTTTTCCGGATATTCGATTTTCCTGAAAGTTTCCGATTTTTCAAGAATTTTTTTATTTATCTAGAAAATTGGTATCCTATGAATTTTTTCGATTTTGAAAGTAGTTTGGTATTCTATTGCACAAATCTTGTGTTTTTTAATATTTTTCTTTTTTTTAGTAAAATCAGGATTATGATTAATAATTAAGCAATTCCCTTAATTATACTTACTTTTGTTGACTTTTCAACTCAAAAAGCAAAAGCATCTCCTTTTTATTCCACGTGCCCGAAGAGGTATGCAAATTATCCTGGGACGGAGGGAGTATCAATTAGATAAAACCTATTTAATGTGTTGTGAGGAATACTCAATTTAAAAATAGGACTCACCATGCCTTTCATGTTTGACTCACATATAACTAATTACTTGGAACCATAGGTGAAAGAGGCCTTGATATATATATGAATAAGAATCTTCTAGAAAAAAAGAAAAAGAAATATAAAAAAAATTGAAACTCAATATTCTTGTCGAGTACGCTCAAGGAAGGTATGAGCTTCATGCAAAAGAATCCAGCTAGCAATAGAAGAGGGTACAATATTAGAAAAAAGAGATTTATTATATAAACAGAAAAACTTGAAATGCATGCAAAGTAGTTGTAAAGGAAGTATAAAAGACAATATCCACATACCAGTATTGATCTGAAAGGCTAATTTTAGAAACAAGAAAATTGGATCTTCACATAATCTTCTCACTCAACGTTTTTTACACCAGGATTCCAATAAAAATAACTTCAGCAAACGCTTTATGAGTAAGAATTATGTACATCTATATACACTAATGAACTGAAAGGTTGTTGAGTTAAAATGTATAATACTAATATTACCAAAAGAGAACAACATAACACCTTGCTTGACAAGCACAAAAATCAACAAAATATAATCACAATAATAAAAATAGAAAAAATATTAAAATTGTCTGACATCCTTTTTCCCATACCTTAAGAGATAAAAAATCTGGACAATGACAAAAAAGATGGAGAGAAAAGTAAAGATCCTTGCAGAGCTGCGACAATGGATGGTGAGAGAATAGGCGGATGATAGTCTTCTGCAACAAACATTCAAAATGAGTAACTTATGTGGGAGAAAATTCTCTTACAGTTTTTACTCTGATTGATATGATGAATTATGGAAACTATATGAATTCTAAAAAAGTTGAAATATGGGCATGCATTTCTATTGGGTGAATTCGAGGTGATTTTAAATTAATTTAATTAAAATACCACTAACTAAAGTTGATACACACATTGGTGTCTAGCAAGGACTTTGAAGATGATTTATTTGACAACCGATATTATAGAATCATTCTAACACAACAAATCTAACAAAAGAAAGAGTAAAAACATTAACTAAGTTGTACAAAAATTTATTAATAACAGCAATGACATACCAAAGTGTTTCTTCCGGGGGAGTGTTCCGATTGGTTCACATACTACAAACGCGAAAGAGATTCCATTGAAACCATCACTGATGTAGAGGGCATTAAGCTACTCCAACATCCAAGATCATATATCTGATAGTTTCGCTGCCTCTTTCCAGATCTGCAAATCCGATTCCAGAAATCAAATTATTGCACTGGTTTCATCAATTTTGTGCTTAATTTCCTAAGATTAGTACAAAGTCGTTTATATATCATCATAGAAAAATCATTTGAAACAAAAAAAATTAGTCGAAAAAATACAAAATCATCAACCTTTTCGTCGATCAAAATGAAATAAATTTTAGAATAAAAAAGAGGACAAAATTAAAGCAAATTCAATCCTAGAAAAGAGAATATTGTTAATCATATTCAATATTCCAACCATGCAAGAACTGCAACAACAATGATATCCCATGTGGCAGCCATTCCCATGTGTCATTCACAGCAACTGCCAATCAACAACACTTGACAAGTCATCCTACAGCTCAGCAATCTTGGAGCACAAATCTTGAGTCCTTGCAGAAAATAAATAATATGGGAAAACCATTGAATGAAGATATGGTACAAGCTTGGAGACCACTCCAAGGTTGTAAGATGAAGACAACAAATGCCAACGGATCACTTCAGAAAAGCTGCACAAGAACTCATGATCCAACGGTCAAGATGTATTGGACAAACAAAGATAGTTGACTGCTTTTGGTATTGTACAGACTTGCATTAATTTGGTAGCAGTAGCTTTCGTATAGCTGAGAGACTTCCCTTGTATAAATAGGTGAACATTATAGCTTTAAAGAAATCAAGAAATCAGCTTTGGAAATTGACAGTTTATAGTTTCTGTTTTGTTCTGTTATAATGCCTTTCTTTGCTAGAATTGTGCTATTTCTGATATGGTATCAGAGCAGGTCTTATGGCCTGTTTTCTGGTCACCATCCATCTTATTTCTTTGTTAAAATTCCTTACCTTGTTGCATACTAAATGGCTGCTAAAACAACTGAACCAATGACTGGTCTCACCACCAATGAAGCCACTTTTGTCCCAACTATCACAACCATTCAGCTCCAAAGCCAGTTAATCTCCCTCAAACTTGATGAAGCTAATTATCTGATTTGGAAACAACAGATCTTGGCAGCAATCCGAGGTTATGGTCTTGAAGGATACATAACTGGAGAAGAATCAAAGCCGCCACAGACCATTTCTACTCAGAATGGAGAGGAAGCTAATCCAAAATATATCCTGTGGATAAAACAGGATCAACTTCTGACATCATGGATATTGTCCTCATTATCTGAGTATTCTCACACTGATGGTTGGGTTGAACTCATCACAAGAGATCTGGGAAACGTTGCAAACCAATTTCTCAAGCCAGAACAAGGCTAAGGTAATGCAACATAAACTCCAACTACACAACCTGAAGAAATCTGGAATCTCCTTGAGGGAATTTTTGGCCAAGATGAAACGCTGCTTTGACATCTTGGCTGCTGCTGGACAAGCTATTCCAGAACAAGACCAAATTTTATACATTCTTGGTGGATTGGGAACTGAGTATGACTCAGTAATGGGCAGCATTGCCTCCAGAGTGGACCCCATCAGTGTCACTGAGCTGCAAGCTCTACTATTGAGCTTTGAGTCCAGATTGGAAAACAATCAACCTGCCCTTGCCAACTCTGAAGCTTCTCAAATGAGCATCAACACAGCTACTCAGTTTAAACCAAAGTCTTCAAACAACAACAATTACCAAACTGGAGGGAGAGGCAATGGATACAACAGCAGCAATGGTACATAAAGAAATGGTAGAGGAGGATCCAGAGGAGGGAGAGGAGGCATATACACTCAGTCTAAAGTTATTTGCCAAATCTGCTCTAAACCAGGTCACACAGCAGACAAGCGCCGGTATAGAGCAGACACAAGCTACATGGGCCAGAGAAACAATCAACAGAACCAAAACTTCCCAAATCCAAGAAATGCTTTACTCAACATGGCTCAAATTCCCAACTATGGAGCTGAAGTGGATAACACTTGGTATCCTGATACAGGAGTTTCAAATCATGTGGCAAATGACTTCTCCAATCTTAGCATCAACAATATGAGTGAATATCATGGAAACTCAAAAATTCAAATGGGAAATGGAGCTGGTGAGTCCATTGCCCATATTGGTAACACTCTTCTTACTACTCCTAATCGCTCTAGAGCCTTTCTCATAAGAAATTTATTGCATATCCCTAACATTACTAAAAGACTCTTGAGTGTTTCTCAATTTTCTCATGATAATGGTGTCTACTTTGAGTTTCATCCTTCTTTTTTTGTTGTTAAGGACCAAGCAACACATGTTGTCTTACTCCAAGGGAAAATTAAGCACGGGCTCTATCACTTCAACCTCAAGCCATACAAGTCTAACCCACCAAACTCTTCAACAACTTCAAGTTTCAGCTTAACTAGTTCCAACTCTACTAGTTTCAATTCCAATGTTCTTTCTGTTTCCCTAAGCAAAAGCCCTGATCTAAGTCTATGGCATCAAAAATTAGGTCACAATAGCTATGATATTGTAAAAAGGGCTTTGCACAGTTATAATTTTTCCATTTCAATCAAAGAAGCTCCTAATTTCCCTTGTCAATCATGTGTTATGGCCAAAAGTCATAGATCACCATTTCCTGATTCTACTACTGTATATTATGCACCTTTCCAACTGGTACATAGTGATGTATGGGGCCCTGCACCAAGTAAATCCAGAAATGGATTCATCTACTACATAAGCTTCATTGATCACTACACAAAATTCACTTGGATATACCTGTTGAAATTGAAAAGTGAGGTCATAACAACCTTTATTAGCTTCAAAAACATGATTGAAACCCAATTTGGTACCAAACTGAAGTGTCTTCAAAGTGATGGTGGTGGTGAGTTTCTTGGATTAAAAGGAATTTTACAACAGAATGGTATAGAACATAGGATTTCTTGTCCATATACCCCTCAGCAAAATGGGGTTGCTGAGAGAAAACATAGACATATTGTGGAAATGGGATTGTCTCTCTTAGCTCACTCTTATCTTCCAATTCACTTTTGGGATGATGCTTTCATTACTTCTGTTTATACCATCAATAGGCTATCTATGAAGTCTTTACAGTTCAAAAGCCCCTTAGAACTTCTCTACAAATCCAAACCAGACTACTCCAAATTCAAAGTATTTGGTTGCTTGTGTTTTCCCCATACCAGGCCCGTTAACAAACACAAACTACAGTTTAGATCAACCCCATCTACCTTCATTGGCTACAACACACAATATAAAGGATACAAAGTCCTTTTACCTGATAAAAAGGTGATCATCACAAGGGATGTTGTGTTTAATGAACATATCTTTCCCTATGCTGCTACTGCTCCTCTACCAAAATCTGCCACATTTTAAGGAATCTTGCCAACTCCTCCAATTATCTTTCCAACCGCACCTCATGATACCCAAACAAATTCCCATAATACCAATGAGTCCTCTACTCAATCTGTATCCAATCACAACCCACTACCTCTCCTAGATCAACCCATGCCTCAATCCCCACATAGCCCTGCTTCCTCTACTCAATCATCTCATCATTCACCACCACCCCCTCCAATCCAACCACCTGCTCATCCCATGATCACACGATCAAAGGCTGGTGTCTTCAGGCCCAAACTATATTCTACCACTCTATCAGACCCCACTGAACCCAAAACCTTCAAACAGGTTGTCCTTCACCCACACTGGAAAGCTACTATGCAGGCTGAGTATGATGCCCTACTTAAAAATCAAACCTGGATTCTTACTCCTCTTCCATTCAGCAAAAACTTGGTTGGATATAAGTGGATTTTTAAGATCAAACGAGATACTTTGGGTAACATCTTGAGATACAAAGCCAGACTTGTTGCACAGGGCTTCTCTCAATCTGTTGGTCTTGATTTCTCTGAGACTTTTAGTCCAGTTGTAAAGCCCACCACCATCAGAGTAGTCTTCTCCATTGCTGTTTCCAAAGGCTGGCCCATTCAACATTTAGATGTCAACAATGCATTTTTGCATGGTGATCTCAAGGAAGAAATTTATATGAAACAACCCCCGGGATTTGAAGTGCAGTCTTCTACTGGTCAACAACTGGTATGCAAACTTTCAAAGGCTATTTATGGCCTTAAACAAGCTTCTTGCAGCTGGTATCTCAAAGTAAAAGGACTCCTTCTTCAATTTGGTTTCACTGCCTCAAGAGCTGACAATTCATTATTTTTTAGATTTCAAGGGACTTCACTTGTCTATATCCTCATCTATGTTGATGATATTTTACTTACAGGGAATGATTCCACACTTCTTGCCACTGTTATTCTCCAACTCAGCCATACCTTGTCTCTAAGAAATCTCGGTGATGTCCATCACTTCCTTGGTATTGAAGTCACTAAAACCTCTCAAGGTCTGCATCTCAGTCCACAAACATACATCGATGAGTTGCTTCAAAGAGCAGCAATGTAAGGAGCTAAGGGTCTACCTACTCCAATGATTACATCACCTCCCCTATCTAAACATAATGGAGATCCTTGTGAGATGACTTTCTCTACAAAAGCATTGTAGGTGTTTTGCAATATGTCACCATCACCTATCCTGAAATTTCTTATGAAGTAAACAAAGTACGCCAATACATGTCCTCCCCCCTTGATACACATTGGAAAGCAGTTAAACGTATTCTCAGATACTTAGCTGCCAGTCCTGATCATGGTTTACATATCCAACGATCTCCTCATCTCCACTTAACTGGTTTTAGTGATTCTGATTGGGCCACTGATATTGATGACCGCAAATCAATTACTGGATTATGTGTTTTCCTTGGCTGCAATCTGATTTCCTGGAAATCTAAAAAGCAGCAAAGTGTATCTCGCTCTAGCACAGAATCAGAATATCGTAGTCTTGCTCATCTCACAACTGAACTCAAATGGGTACAATCTCTTCTTCATGAACTTTCAGTTCCCCTTATCAAACCTCCAACAACTTGGGTCGAGAACCTCAACACCATTGCCCTCGCTTCCAATCCTGTTCTTCATGCTCGCACCAAACATGTAGAACTCGACCTGCATTTCATTCGTGATGAAGTCTATAATGGACGGTTACAAGTTCTGCATGTCCCTTCTCAAGATCAAATTGCCGATATACTTACCAAACCACTTAGCAATCAATTCTTCGCTCGGCTTCGCAACAAACTTCATGTTGCTTCCTTATCCCAGCTCGAATTGAGAGGGGATGTTAACCATATTCAATATTCCAACCATGTAAGAACTGCAGCAGCAATGATATCCCATGTGGCAGCCAATCCCATGTGTCATTCACAACAACTGCCAATCAGCAACACTTGACAAGTCATCCTACAGCTCAGCAATCTTGAGTCCTTGCAGAAAATAAATAATATGGGACAACTATTGAATGAAGATATGGTACAAGCTTGGAGACCACTCCAAGGTTGTAAGATGAAGACAACAAATGCCAACGGATCACTTCAGAAAAGCTGCACAAGAACTCATGATCCAACGGTCAATATGTATTGGACAAACAAAGATAGTTGACTGCTTTTGGTATTGTACAGACTTGCATTAATTTGGTAGCAGTAGCTTTTGTATAGCTGAGAGACTTCCCTTGTATAAATAGGTGAACATTGTAGCTTTGAAGAAATCAAGAAATCAGCTTTGAAAATTGACAGCAACATATCTTCTTTTTAGTTTCTATTTTGTTCTGTTATAATGCCTTTCTTTGCTAGAATTGTGTTGTTTTTGATAAATATTACCTTTTCTCTGTCATGGTTTCTGAATCCTGGTTTACTACCAAGAGGAAAAATCAAAGGAAATTATAAGAGTTACCAAAAAATGAAGAAATGAAAAAAAATTCAAAGAAGCATAAAAAAGTTACCCTTAAATGTAAGGATATTTCAATACCCTATAAGCACGGATATTGCAAACCGCCGCCTCTCTGGACCGACGTAGATGCCACGGAACAGGAGGGCGTGCAACAATTCGAGGCGATTGGTTCGTCCGAGTCCGTCGATGAGGAGGAATTGAATAGAACGTGCCCGTCCCTCAGGCTATTCGATTTCTAGCGTTTAAACATGATCAGTGCTCACATTTCATAGAAGTTGACGACATTGTTGAGCGAGAATTCTTGAGAGAGAAGAATTGCGGAAATCAGAGTGATTGAATAAAGAGAGGATCTTGGAGAGTGAGAAAACAATTAACTCGGAAGATGGAAATAAATTGAAAACACAGATATGCGCAAATTAGCGGACCGGAGCCGATGGGAGAATGCAGGACGATGAAGAGAACCTTGCGAAATTCTAAAGAACGCCAATCTTGATAAATCCTTTTGATAGCTATTGTCATCTTTGCGATTTAATTGTGGAAGAAAAAAGAAAAGTATTGCGTGAACGGAGGAAAAAATTACTTGACATAGTCTTCAATTCCTTAGAGCATCCCTAAGTTATACTCGAAAAGCAGGAATATGTTTGTTACATCAACGTCACCTCAAAAGTTAAAATACTTATACCGCAAAACAAAACTCCTCCCCAACAATATACCCCAAAAGTAGGAATATATGGGGGGTCCACTTCAATATCCTATTTATCTTTTTATTTATTAATTTATCAACTAAATTAATTATTTAATTTTCGAATAAATAATAAGTGATTAATATTCCAACTATTGGAGTTTTTTTTTTTTATTAATTTTCAGAAAAAAAAAATCCCAAAAAATGATTAATAAATTTTTTATTCATATGAAACGTAAAAATACAAAACGAAGGTAAATACGGTACATTAAAAAATCCGAAGGCAACAAAGTAAATTTCGAGGGCTAACTTAATATTTTGCTAATTATTGTCGGATCGGTTCCAAACATGTTCAATTAAATTTTGTCGAAGCTAGTGATGTTTCTGCTTATCGCGTAGTTGAACACCTCTCCAGATGTAGTCATTGAATGCTCCGGTTGATCCTTGACTTACTTGTGGAGGTGGCGTAGCGTAATTGGGATCGTCGGACCAATCAGCTGCTGAATTTCCTTCATTTTCAATTATCATGTTGTGCAGTATAGTGCAAGCTAACATTATTTTCTTTAAGTTATTCTTGTACCAGAAATGACTTGGACCTTTAATCATTGCCCAACGAGCTTGAAGTACTCGAAATGCACGTTTGACATCCTTTCTAGCAGCCTCTTGCAGTACTTTGAAATGCTTTCGCTTCGGATCTTGTGGACATGGAAAGCTTTTCACAAAAGTGGCCCACTCTGGATAGATTCCATCTGTAAGATAGTATCCTTGATTATATTGCTTGCCATTAATTGTAAAATTGATGGATGGTGCCCAACATTGCAAAGTATCCGTGAATAAAGGAGACTGGTTGAGCACGTTTATGTCGTTGTTAGATCCCGCCACTCCAAAGTAGGCATGCCATATCCATAAATTAGCAGACGCAACCGCTTTGAGCATGATAGTTGAGACGCCATGATCGCTGCGTGTGAATTGATCTTTCCAAGCAACTGGATAGTTCTTCCAGTCCCAATGCATACAATTAAGGCTCCCCAGCATTCCGGGAAAGCCGTGCCTTTCTTCATGCATTTGTAACAGCCGTTGACAATCCAGGGCATTGGGTTTCCTCAAGCAGTATTCCCCGAATAGTTCAATCACACCACAGAAAAAATTAAGTAGTCATTCATTGGCGGTTGTTTCGGCAACACGTAGGTACTCATTGTAATGGTCGGCAGGTCCACCATACGCCAGTTGACGAATAGCCACCGTGCACTTTTGTAGTGAGAGAACCCTTTTTTCCCAGCTGCATCGACTCTCCACCGAAAATAGTCATAGTTGGACTCCAATGCATTCACTATCCGCAAGAACAACTCTCTGGACATACGAAAATGCCGGCGAAATACATCACTTCCGTATATCGGATTTTCAGTGAAGTACTCAAGGTAGAGTCTCGCATGACCCGCCTCACGACCTCTTTCCACATACGTTCTATGCTTCCTGACTCTACCAGCAGAATTCCCAGCACCGCCAAGTAACTCTTGTTTCTTTTGAAGCAACGACTGTATCTCTATCTCAGACGTGTCATCGGTAAAGAATTCAAGAAGTCTCTCACTACCACTTTCCCAGGATAACGAGTGAGAAGACGAAGACATTTTTTAGAGAGGATTATAAACTCAATGGAAGAAGTACTAGTGAAGTGTAATGGTTTGAGATGAGAGCTACAACAATCCGAATGGAGTCTATTTATAGAAAACAAAAGCACACAACGGCTAGTTTTGTAACGGCTAGTTTTACAACGGCTAGTTTTATAACGGCTATTTTTATAACGGCTAGTTTTACAACGGCTATTTTTATAACGGCTAGTTTTACAACGACTACTTTTAACAACGAAACATAAGCAAGAACCATAGATTAACAACAAAAGCAAACAATGAATAGATTAAAAAACGCAAGTACAAAACAGCGAATTTAACAACGACTATGCACACAACAGATAATTTTCAAATCTACAGCCCCCAATTCTTCATGAGTATTTTGTACTCACGCGTGGTGGCAAGACTCATTAGCCCTTCAAGTTTTTTCTTGTTCTGTTCTTCCAGGACCCGAAGCCTTTGCTCAATCTCGTCCTTGTTATCTTCAGAAGATGTGCTTGCTTTTCCTTTACCTATGGCCATCCTCTTTGTCGCTTTCTGGCACATAGGTTGGGTGCGTTCTACTCTGAATTCCTCCCTAGCGCTTGAATCAGTGTTGGAAGACGTCACATACTCTCCAGAAGCAGAGGTTTTTGTTTTCTTAGGTCCACGAACATCACCATCTGGATCGGCAAACTTCGGACTGTCTTTCAAGACATTCTAAGCACCCATATGCCTAAACTCAGCCCCCTCGTTTGTTGCTTTGTATTGGGCCTTCGTCTTCTCTATGATATCCGCATCACTACAACCAATTCCCCAAGCCTTCTTCGCCTGATTGAAACTGCAACAGAACGCTTTCACCTGTTTCTGTAGTGTATAGTAATGTGTCTTCAACACATCATGACTCCTAAACGGCATATTGTTGGGACGATTCCAGTTGGACGCCTCACCGATTCGGACCCACATTTGTTCTAACTTTTGTGAGTTGCCTACCACAGAGTTTGTACTAGTATCAAGCCAACAGCTTGCAAGAAGAGTGTTTTCTGCATCAGAGTAAGTTTTCTTCTTTACAGCTGGAACCCTTGGTAGATCATCGGCGGTTCCAAAGTTGCCAGAGAGATTTATCCGCTCAAGCCCTATTGGAGAGAATTGAGACGAGAAGGGAGATGAATGTTGAGAAGTTGGAGTTGGAGTGTCTCTGTCTGTATCCGACCCATCGGTACTGGGTCTTCTTGATGAATTTACGCCCATTGTCGGACGAAATCCGTATTGAGGAACTGACATGTAGGAAATTTGATTTGGACTCCCGTAGAATGATGCTCCAGATGAATTGAGTGGATTGAATTGAGTATTACCACCTTCCGAAAAATTTGAAAAATGGGCTGGATAAGTTTGGGGATGAAAATTAGGATTTTCAGGATAGTAGTTGGTGATCGGAGGACACAAATTGATATTTGGAGGCGTTGCATTTTCTCCATAATTTGAAGAATTGCACTATTGATTCCATGAATCTTTATCCATTTTTTCAGATGAGAATGGTGAAATTTTGATAGAAGATTGAAATTTTAGTAGTAGTAGAGAATGAATAAAATGGTGAATTGATGAACATATATTTATAGGAAAAAAATTAATATTTAAAAAAAAAAATCTGAAATTTGAATATAACCGTTAGGTTGAAAAAAAAAAAGAAAGAAGAAGAGAAAGTCGTTGCCAAAGGCTATTTTGTTATCAATATATGTTCCTTACATTTTCAAATAAAAAAAAAAAGCAAAAAGAAAACGAAAAAAAAAAATAATAATAGTGGGGGACAGGTCTGCGGCGGCGGGTCCCACCTCGCGCGCCGCCCATGCGCTCGTAGGGTCGCACGCGCTTGGGGCCACACGCCCATCCTTTCCCCTCAAATCCTGCGTGTCCCCTCCCATCTCCCCTTTCCCCATGCCCCTCCTCCCCTCAACTTCGTGGGAAGCAATTTTGCTCCCTGGGAAGTTATACCCTTCTCCAATTTCCCTCCCCCATTGGTAAAAAATCCAATTTCAGGTATTTTCCATAATCCAAGTCAGCAAATTCCTGAGCAATGGGGATGCTATTAGTCAACAAAGGTAAAGTCAACTGTGATTTTCCTTTTTCCTATTAAAATCTGGCTAAATTAGAGCAAATTAATATTTACCATAAAAAGAGTAATTAATTAATAAATGAATGATCAAGATGATGCCACGTGAATTTTGGATGAAGAAAGATGGTTTGGGCGGGAAAATAAGGATTGGCTAAAAATAGCACAGGGTTTTGCTTTTATATATACTAGTATCATACTCGTACTCTTTCACATGTTTGTATTTACTTTTATTGTGATACGAATTGTTTTTGGTCATTGTTAAGTGCGACTTACGTTAAAAAGTAAACACTCCGATCACCCAATAAAAAATGATATTCTTATTGACGTAATATATACTACGATGATCCGAAAAAAATACCCAGAAAATACAAATATGCATCAACTGTATATACATTAACATATAATACATGACAATAAATAAACATAATGTCTACAAATTCTGAAAAACTTCCTTATTAAGAACATTCATGATAATCTTTCTGTTAGGAAATGAAACTCTTACAACACACACAAACAATGCTCAAACCAAGAAAGAATGAAAACCAAACAAGAATTCGGCCAAACAGAAACCGAACGCAAAACAGAAACTGAAATGAAGAACACAAGGATTTTACGTGGTTCGATCAATGTGATCTACATCCACGGAGGCTCAATACACCTCAATTCATTCCACTAAACAATCAATTACAAGAATTAACCCAGAAAACTAGAAACCCCCAATTCACAGATCGAATTGAGCTCAAGAACCCTAGCTATCTAATTCTAATGATTGAGTAGTGTTTACAGAGGGAAAATAATATGTATCAACTCGCATCAACTAGTGGATCCAATGTATATAAAAGGTCTAAGCTCGAATCAAGAAGCATCAGGAGTTGTAACCAATTCAGTTTCCAACTGCACAAAGCTGTTAGACGGACCTTTCACAACGGTTTTACACGCAACGGTGCATAAAGCAGTTATAACCGTTTTAACCCCGGTTCCTTCTTAACCTTTAAAATTTATCCGGCTAAAACCCGGTTTTCTAGCTCGGTTCTTCCCAACCTGAACCCGGTTCCTGATTCCTCAAAACCTCTACTACAAACTATGGTCACTTGATGAAATTGAACTGATATCTACACTTTCTTTTCGGATCTTCGTCATCACATATTAAAATCTTCCAGCCCTTTAGGCTTGTGACGCGAGAGACATCAACATACAACGGACAATGACTAAAAACATAACTCTTCAAGAATAAACCAACATGGTTAAATGATTGTCCTTGACTCTTGTTTATTGTCATCGCATATGAAATGATAAATGAAAATTGTCATCTCTAAAATCGAAAAGGTATTCTCTTATCTGAAGGAGTCATAGACAGCCGAGGGATGAGAACCATTACATTAGCATTATCCCCTGATATCACCTTTGCCTCAACCACGTGATCACCAAGTTTTTTATTTGTCATTTTTATACTATAATTAAAATTGGTAGCAATGCAAAGTTTGAATATATTTAAAAGTGTATAACGTAGGTTTATTTAATAAGTGTAAATGAGTTTGATACGTTGTGAAAATTGAAGTTATTTTAACCTACTTTAGCCTCTACTTGCAATGTTGTAGATGTTTGAATTGTTTGTAATTGTAATATATGTTCCCATCAATGCATTATTGATATCAAGAAAAAAAAGTGAGTGAAAATGATAGGTTTAGGGTTGCCACTCAGCGGTGCCTCAATCAAGTCCTAGATGTATCTTTGTCGATTATGCAATATTATTGTGATTCAATATAGTTTGACGAATGCGGACATATGTCCAAACATAGAAGAATTGATTGGATAGTTTGCAAAGAAATATGAAAAGTTTATATAAGCTACTGGGATTTAAGGATTCAGTTTTTCTTGCGAATCCCCTGTATTTTGCACCTATATCTTTTATTAGTTAAAATGTACATTTTTTTAATTCTATTGGATATCTCTAGATATTTGTAACCCAGTAATATAGTTCCTCTTTATCGATTATGAACGGTGATGATATTATATCTAGATCTTATCATTTCCGGTGATGCAGTGATGATATTATATTTAGGTCTTATCATATTCAAATAAACGTCTTCTTATAATCAAATATATTCCTCTACAAAAATATGTCGATCAACAATAGTGTATGGAAAAAAATGGTAGACAGTTGTTTTCTAATATAACTATTTTATCAAAGAAATGATTTTTTTACCAAAATACAGGGAATATTTCCAAATTCTTATTACCCAAATTTCGGTGTCAGTTTTACCTAAAAAATGGTATGGGGCACATCATTGCAATTAGAATATTGTACAATAATTATTACGAAAATAGAACTTTGACTGAAAATATTTTTTCCTAAAATAGAAATGTGTCATTTTATTATTATTATTGTTAGACTGAATGAGTTGTTTTTCACATCTTACATGGGCCTGTCCTCGTTCTGCTTTTGAGAAATTTCAAAATCTCCAACATTCATCTTTCCGGGATTCACATCTGGTTCTCGAGAAACCTCTAGGTCGAGCGTTGCTGCATCAATGTTGAATATATTCATTCCAAATTCAAAATATATTTTTCTTATGTTTTATTTTTTGGATATTTATGTTGGGATTGGGATGACATATGATATGCAAAATAAAATATTGTAGACTTTTTATTGTTCAATGAAACTAATACTTTTAAAGAACAAATATACTTTTTAAAAAACATAATAGTACTTGTTTAACATTTGTCTTTGGAGTTATGCGTACCTTAATTTTTTTTTTAATTGAAATAACCTAGAATATATATGCAAAATAAAATATTAAGGTTGTTTTATTTTCATTAAAACTAAAAAAATACTTAATTACAATGACATGTGGAATTTGATACTCCATACTAGAGTACGAATTAATAATGGGCCTCAAAGATATAAAAATAGCATGACATAGTACAAAATAATAGTGTACACAAAATACTTACACCAGTTAAAGATTAGAAATCGATAGGTACCTACTACTGACCAAAGTAAAAAACATTGACCGAAGATCCTGATATTGAACTACAATACTTAATATTAAAAAAAAATTATAAAAAGGAATTTAGATACAATCGTTTCAAACATCACCCCAGTCTTTTTTCATGTAGTTAACAATCCTTTTGATCCATCTTCATTCCACACCTACAACCAATAATTATGTACCATTGCACCCTTACTTTTGGGCTAACAAATAGAGGACAATTTCTAGCATTAGTTGAGGTCGCAACTCTTATGTGCTCAATGTCCACTTATAAAGTCTAATAATGTGTACACTAACAACACCCAAGAACTTAACTTGAGGGGATCAACTATAGTAAATAATAAATGAATGATAAAACTAAACCATGTAGATACTATCGAATATGAATTCGTCTGGTAATAAAATTAAACAAAAAGAAAAGAAAATTATAAAGTTAAGAAAAATAGAGATTAAAAATTATATTTTAATTTAACTCTTTAAAATTCAGGGAGAACTACAACACTTAATATTAAAAAAACGTAAAAAGGAATTTAGATATAATCGTTTCAAACATCACCCCAGTCTTTTTTCATGTAGTTAACAACCCTTTTGATCCATCTTCATTCCACACCGAACACTCATGCAAATAGAAGTGGAAGTCCGTGACATCTAGTATTTCCAAACATATTGCACTATAATACCATGAAATCTATAACTCTTCCAAACACAAATCAAACTGCCTACAAAATGCAAATGATTTGCTAATAAAAGACATACAAGTCATGCACTCGTGCTTCATCATGGGCCAAAGCACTGGTGGTACGGAGTCCGACCTGTCGCTCAAAATGTCAAGTCCTCTGAGGTTGTACATGAGAATACATAAGGAGTCAACAATATTCAGAGTATGGCTAGCTGGTACACGTGATTATGCATGCATAATAGGTCGAGTTGAGTGTCTATTTAGTGACATTTGCATGCGTAATTGACCGCGTATTTATCATATTTGCATTATTAGACGATTTAATTTTTGTGGCTTGTTTTGAAGTTATTTGGGTGAAATTAGACCAAAAAGTCGAACTCGACTTAGGATGGATGTGAAAAGAAGTCCGGTACGTAAAAAATCGAGCCAAATCGAGCCAAAACTTCAGGAGGCTGGTCTCTTGTCTCGGCCGAGACAGAAGGTTAGGGAGAAGCCAAGGTTTTGGCTGTAGAAGATTCTCGTCCGAGCCACTGATTCTCGGCCGAGAAAGCGATAAAAAGGGCTCGGCCGAGCTAGTGAGTCTCGGCCGAGACATAAGGCGGGTCAATACAGATTTGTGCGCGGATTATCCTTTCCAACTCAAATTGAGCCAAATTCATCCCCATCTATAAAAGAAAGATCCCAAGTCTGAAAACATAACTTTTACCTTGATTTGGAGAGCACGGACTTGGGAATTCTGAAAAACATGAAGATTCAAGATTCGACAATTCGGGTTTTCTAAGCTTATGTCTTTAATTCGTAATTTGTTCTTAGCCATCAATATGATCGGCTAAGTTTTATATTTTTCATCTTTGACTATGTTGAACCCTATAATGATTTTCATGTAAATAATACGGTGATTGTTTGATTCAATTGTGTTTTAAAATTACTTATGTTATTCGATTTCTTCATATCTTTTATATGTTTGCTATTTGGATTGATCACCCTGGTATTAGGCATATAATTATTGCTAGGTCATAAATTCATAATCCGTAATTGTTATGCGTTTGTGTCTAAAAGTAGCAAATAGTGATTATTCATTAGGATAACATAAGTCGCGGTCACTTGTACCAAGCTTGCGAGTACAACACCGTACCTACTCCGTTGCCTTAGTTCGTTAAACATTTAATTAATGGTGTTCTAGCGATCGTATCCTAGGATTATTTAATTGGATATGATTAATTACTAAGCGAACTTGTAATTGATTATACCTAAGGGGTAACAAGAATTAGCTAAGCGTAATTGTTAATTCCTAGAATAGGGGTTTCAGAACTAATTGGTCAAGCTATTGCATTAGTTACATGGATATTCGGACTAGGGGGATACTGGTTCAAAGGCGGGAATACCGTCTATTCATATTTTAATTCATCTTAGTTTGCTAGTTTAATTATTAAGTGCTTAGTTAATTTGCATCAAACAAATTCCCCCTCATTATAGTCATATTTATATTATTATAGTTATTCATATAAATTGGTTAAATACAATAATTCGATTAGTTTCCCTGTTCTCTGTGGGATCGACCCTGACTTTCTCTATCTGCTATTAGGAAAGTTAGGTATTAAAAAGAACTAATTTGACTGCACTCGATAGTGTAGTCAATTTTGGTGCCATTGCCGGGGAACGGTTGAAATTAATTGCGTTTTTAGTATTAACCATTATTTGTGTAAGTTTTGTTATTATTTATCTTTATAAATTGTTACTCATATCTTACTTTGCATCTAATTACAGCAGTGAATGATCACTCGTTCACGCGGTAATACAGAGCTGCAATTTGATCCTGAGATTACTCGAATAGATCGAGTTCTGCAGAAGTAAGCGAGAGAGAATCGAGCGCAGTTAGAAGCCTTATCTTTTGCTACTGAAAACCAGTTTCAGTCAGAATCTGAACAAGTTGAAATGGCACGAGAAAAGTCTATGAAAGAGTTGGCTAATGCTGGAGTTACTCACCAGCCCTTATGCATCATTTTCCCTACCTTGGGAGAGAACACTACTTTTGAACTGAAATCTGGGTTGATCCATCTTTTACCCTCATTCTATGGCCTCTCGGGCGAGAATCCCTATAAGCATCTGAAGGAGTTCCACACTGTCTGCTCGAGTATGAAGCCCACGACTGTTAGTGAAGAGGAAATCAAGGTGCGAGCTTTCCCCTTCTCTTTGAAAGACTTAGCCAAGGATTGGCTCTACTATTTGCCTCCATCTTCCATCAGTACCTAGGAGGAGATGGAGAGACTATTTTTGGAGAAGTACTTTCCTGCCTCGAGAGTGATGAACCTTCAAAAAGAGATTAGTGGAGCAAGACAGCTGCATGGTGAGAATTTGTATGAGTACTGGGAGTGGTTCAAGAAACTAGAGGCGAGCTGTCCTCAACATCAGATAACAAATCAACCGCTCATTCAGTATTTTTATGAAGGATTGTCAAGTTCCTTCCCAAATATGATAGATTCAACTAGTGGAGGAGTGCTAGTTGATAGAACTCCAACTACAGCAAGGGAACTGTTATCAAAGATGGCTGCCAATGCGCAACAATTGGGTGTAGAGATGCACCGCTCAAGTCAGCAAGAGAGATGTCTGACTCAACCATAGAAGACAAGCTGGAAGCATTAACAACTCTGGTAAGAAAGGTTACTTCAGAGACAAGGCTGTTGTCAAGCCTTGCCGTATCTGTGAAACATTAGAGCATTCTACTGATTAGTGCGAAGTTCTAGGGAATGAATTGGAGGCCCATGCTAATGCCGTTGGCTCAGAAAATTTTCGGCAGAGGAAGTATGACCCCTACTCCTAATCTTATAATCCGGGATGGAGGGATCATCCTAATTTGAGGTATGGAAATCAGCCACAACGGTCGGGAGATCAAATTGCTTTCCAAGGGGTATGTACCAACAGAAGAAACCGGCTAAACAAGCACCTAATTCATCTCTAGAAGACATTGCAAATGTTTGGCACCTAATACTATGTAGTTTTAGAAAGACACCCAGTCGAGTATCATAAATCTTGAGACTCAAATGAGTCAATTAGCTACCGTTGTGAGTCGATTGGAGAATGCAGACAGTTGCAAATTACCCACTCAGCCTAAGATCAACCCAAGGAATGTTAGTGCAATTACACTTAGGAGTGGAACGGAGCTTGGAGAGTGGTGCACGTGGTAGTGCACACATTTTTAGGTCAATTTAAGTGTCTTTTTACGGACTTTTGTGTGCATTTTCATGTGTGTTTTGTGCGTTTATTTCTCATTGGGCAATTTGACGTGTCTGTTTCATTTTCATGTCAAGACAGGTGAATTAAGGCCGAAAAACAGGTTTGAAGATCTCAAATTGACAAATCGAGCTCAAAGAAAGAAGAAAACAAGGAAAAACAGGGGATCATGCCCGAGGTGGTGAGGCCACGCCCGTGGCTCAAGCCACGGCCGAGGTAGTCCAAGGCCACGGCCGTGGCCATTCCTCCAGAGAAGGCCACATTTCAGCATCATTTGCCACGACCGAGGCAAACATACACCACGACCGTGGCGATCCAAACCCCACGACCGCGGTATGAATAAGCCGCGGCCGTGGCCAGTCCTCCAGAAGTAAAGGCAAATTCAGTCCAAGAAAGACCACGGCCGAGGCAGGAGATATAACACGGCCGCGGCCCCAAACTGGGCCCAAAACCCTTGTTTTCACCACGCCCGCGGCCAACTTTATGCCACGGCCGCGGCGGGGTTCCCTGTTTTAAAAACCCAAACACGTTTTTGCCTAAATTCGAGCTAACACTTTCTCCCCTATATATATATCCTCTAATTCGATTTTGACAGAACTTAGAACAACCTAGAACCCATCCCCCACACATAATCAGCCACTTTTCTCCATTGGAAGCAAGGAAATGGAAGGGGGTTGAAGATCTTGATCTTCAACCCCTAACCTTTGGTTCTTTCTATCCTATGTTCATGTTTTTCTTTAATTATAGTTAGTTTATCTTTGTATTAGGTAAAATGGGTGGCTAGCACCCTTAGTTCACTCTTGATTATTGTGGAACCTTGAGTCTAAGACATTTATGTGATTATTACGGTTAATGTTACCGAAAATATTGTGTATTCAAGTGTTTTGTGTTATTTGCTGTCATTGACTCACATTTATGAATTTATTATTGGATTGATCACCCTTTAAGGGATTTGTGAATGTGTTGCTAGAATAGGAGGTCACTATCCGTAATTGTAGGATTTCCGATTCCCGAGTAGCAAACAATAATTATTTATTGGTGATAACACAAAGTTTAACCTCTAAAACCGAGCTTGCGAGTTTTATGTTGAATTTATCTCGTTGTCCTAGTGTTTAATGCATTTGGTGATTGAATCTAAGAGAGCTTTTTCGAGGATTCGGTTAAACTGAATAGGGTTAGTCGAAGAGCTTGTTTTGATTAACTAAGATTAAGGGATAACAAGGCTATTAGAGCTTGTTAATAGTCTTGAGATAAGGGCTAGAATCACAATTGAATAGGGCATTGACAATAGTTACATAAATCGTCCAAAACCTCGGTGAAACATGATCAAGGGTGAATCGTTTTGTTATTTAAAAACCAAAAACCTATAAAAATCTCTTTATTTGTCTTTGTTTATTTAGGTGTAGTTGTTATTTCATTAACCCCTCACTTCTTTATTGTTTTCTAGCTTATTTACTTTATGTTTCTTCATAATAATAGCTTAACACATAAAAGCAAAATTTGTTCGACCGTTCCTCGTGGGATCGACCCTTGCTTGCCACTCTACTAGTTAGAGTAGTCGGTAAGGTTTAAGTGTATCTTCATACACGATTTAATTTGGTAGTCGGAAATGACGCTACCAAATTTTGGCGCCGTTGCCGGGGAATGGTTTAGAACGATTTTGTTTTATGTGTTAAGTGTTTGTTTTAGTTACATAGCTAGTTGTTTGTTTTGTTTATTTAAAGAGCATCCGTCAAGCCAACGACGTTAAACAAAGGCGCTTGTCGGGAGGCAACCCGACGTTTATTGCTTTTCGTATTTTAAATTCGTAGTTTAGTAGTTTTAATAATATTCTAGTGTTTTAAATTATTTTGTTTAAATGTGTGTAGGTGCCCAACAATCCATTCAAAGAGATAGTGTGAAATGGGGGTGAAGGAGCCCAAAATGGAGGAATTACCCAGGAAAACGCACCACGGCCGTGGTACATAATACACCTCGGCCGCGGTATTCAACAAGGAAAAATTCAAGCCATTCTGGACAACTCACCTCGGCCGTGTCCATTCAATGCCACGACCGTGTCCAAGTAATACCGCGACCGTGGGATGTATATGCCGCGCCCGAGGTCAAGATCGTGAAAAATTTGAATCCATTCTGGACAAAAGGCCACGGCCGCGACAAATATGTGCCACGCCCGCGGCAAAGAGACCCTCGGCCGTGGTGAGTTTAGACCGCGCCCGAGGTCTTTCACTCTAAAAATTCCGGAATTGCACTGGAAAGATTGCCACGGCCGCGTCAATAAATTGCCACACCCGCGGTTAAACTTCTCATCCGCCACGGCCGCGGCTTTTGTTATGCCTCGGCCGCGGCATACTCCCAGGTATAAAAAGACAGACGCGGGCGAGGTAGGGCATTTCACCCTCCTCCTCGCGAAAATTGGCGAAAACACACTCACACACACACGAAATCCGCCATTGTTACTCAATTTCTTCCCCTCAAATTCACACCACACCTCACCCACATCATCATAAACATTTCTATCCGAAAAAATTCGGATTTGGAGCAAAGTCGGAGTCGGGTCGAAAAGGGCGCGAAAAATCAAACTTCAAATTTTTCGATTAAACTCGACCGGTAAGTATGGCTATCCTTTCCCCTCAATATTTATTTGTTATTATGAACTTTGTTGTTAAGATTTGGGGCAAATTTGTTGTTGGATTAGTTGATATATTGATATTGGTTGTGCACACGTATTTTGTGAATTTTTGCCAATGTTGAATGTTTTTAAGTAATCTAACACTAAATTTGTAGTGATAACCTTTGTTTTTGCATGATTTGTTGATGATGGATGAGGATTAGTTTGGGAATCATTGAAAATTGAGGATTGAAGTTGATTTTTGCTATATCACCAGCCACTTGACATGCATTCCCTTTTGTTACCCTTTTTGCTATTTGATTCTATTATTATGTTCGATTGTTAGGTTGATTAGTGAATTTGTGTGAATAGTAGACACTTTTAGACTCTTGATAATAATGAAACAAAATCAACCTATTTTTGTTGAGCATTAATAGAATTTTCTTGCAATAGGATAATAATTAGACATGTTTGCCATTTATGCACATTTAATCAAGTCAACTAAGTCATCTAGATTGCGAATTCACTTGTGATTTTCTGTGATTGGTTGAACATGAGTGATTGAAACATGGGTGATTGGCATTCTATTTGATTAGAGTTAATGTTTCAATTGGTGATAAGTGTTAAAACTCGGAATTTAAGTGTGTGTTTGTCTTGTAGGACAAATGGGACCATCAAAAAAGACATCAAAGAAAAGTGTTGGCACAAGTAAAGGCACACCAAGTATAGGAAAGGGGAAGGGCAAGTTGGTGATCCGGGAGCCCCTCCCAGAGGAACCGGAGATCGAAACCCCGGAGGTCCCAACGTCCACAGGGCCAGACAGTCGGCTTTTCGACATCATTTTGGACGACCCGGTTCACCAACAAAGATTTGCCCGATTAATGAAGTGTCAGATTGTTGCCACCCGTTATTTCAAAACCGAGTGTTTGACTGATATGGGAGTCAAGGATAATATCGATGAGTTTTTGAGAGCATCGGGCCTCATTGGATTGTTCACTCCAAGGCCCACCTACCAACGATTCGTCCTTGAGTTCTTCAGCACACTGACTGTCCGATCCAACTCTGAAAAATGTGGAAACAGAATCCACAGCATTTCATTCCACCTGCTGAACAAAAAGATGACACTCACAGCAGCGGAGTTGAGGAAGATTTACGGTTTCAAAGAAAATCCCTCCACCACAAACTTGGAAAGCATCGATGAGTTCAATGTCGGGCGGTTCTGGGGGCAAATAACTGTTGCTCCCGGCTTGGTTGAACCACAAGCCTTCGATTCTAAGAGCTCCAAAACTAGCTGGATCAGAAATCCAGTCGTAAAGGTTTTACAAAGGCTCCTGGCATTGACACTTTTTGGGAGGAAGGAGACGGGGGCAGCAAGGATGGCCGAGCTCAGTATCCTATGGTCCATTCTCAAACGGACCGATAGGAGATATGAAGAGGTGCTGATTGAGTCTTTTGAGAGGACAGTGAAGGAACTAACGGCGACCATAAAGAAAGAGCCTAAGCAATATGACTCAATATTCAGCGGAGCTCTTATCACACCAATTCTAGAGCATTGTGGAGTTCCGTTGATTGACTTCAAGGCTGTTTCAGATTCGTTCCTTCTGGGTTGGGAAGATTTAGCCAACATGAGGATTGCTGCTTTGGGACTAGGAGATGGAGTCTCCGTTCCCTACATGATCCAAAATGTAGGGCCAATGCTACGCCTTCCTAACACAGACCTCACCCGCATCCGAGACCTCAAATCCACAGCCAACTTGGCCTTGAGCTCAGCTGCACACCGGGCAGCCTCGAGGGAACCCAGTGACCTCGAGTTCCGGAAATATCAGAGAGGCCAAGTATCGGAACCTGCTGCAGAAGGGATAGACCTCACAGGCGAGGGTGTGAGCAGCCGTCATTCACGAAAGAGACCCGTATCCGCTGTTCAGTCCCAGACCGAGTTTCAACAACAAGTGGATGAAAGATTAAGCACGATGGAGGGGGACATCCGAGAGATGAAGTCGGACATTAGGGAGATCAAAGGAAACCAGAGCAAGATCCTCGAGGCACTCAACAGCCTTCGAGCATGTTTTGGTGGCCAAAGCTCCCGATCTTCACGACCGTCCAAATCTTTGTGAGTAGGAGTACCAAGAATATCCTTCTTCTTTTTCAAAAACTTAGTTTTCAACTAAGTTTGGGGGAGAAAAGCAAGAAGTAGGATGTTCTTGGCCACCCCGGTGTTACAATCTCTCATATTTCATTTCCATATCTTACTGCTTGTTGACTATTTAGGCCTGTGTGCCCCTTCTGTTTTGCCTATACTTGGGATTCACGGCGTGTGGGCCGTTTGATTGTTATTTTTGCCTTTGTAAACTTGCTTGCACTATTTCATTGAATGATGTATCGGATTTTCTTGTAGGATGTTTTGTCTTGATTGGCCTGTGTGCCATTTTCTACTATCATCTTTGTTTGGTTAAGATAAATTGAGTTTTGTTATTTATATGATGAAGTTTTGGGCACTTACATGCATAGTCGTAATAAGTTGATATTTTTTTAGTCGATTGGGATGGGTGTTTTGAATAAATGGTTGAGTTAGGTGAGCACCAATCCGTACCCTTTCTTTCCACAAACTTTGATTTTCAATCAAGTTTGGGGAGGGGGTGGTAGGTGTACGGATTTTGGCCGCTTGGAAAAGTTGATTGGACCAAATTTGAATGAAAATGTGGCAAACGGTTAATGATGAATAAATTTTCCATAAAAATTGAAAACTTGGCTAATGATAGAGCATGATAGGCTATGAGACGAAATTGAGCTTACATTCAAAACTTTTAATCAAATTGCAACCGAGTGAGTTTTTGAGCTTTAGAAGATACTCCCATCTTTGGAGTAACATAAACTTTCTTTCGGTGTGAAATTCATTGAGTGCATTTAGTTGTCTCTAGAACTTGCCTTGATTCTCTATTTTGCATGAGTCGGTACATTTTGTGACATTGAAAATGATCTTAGGCAATCCTTGATTTGAGCCTACTTTCAAGCTTGAAAACACATCCTTTTTACCTAATTTGATATTGTCTCTAGTTGAGCCCATTGAGCTTTTAGCCTTTTGTTTGACAACCCAATTCTACAAGCCGAAACCCTTTCGATTAGCCTTTGAACCTAATTGGACTATTTGAGTATGAGGGAGGTGTTTGGAAGGTAGTCGGGTAATTTGGGATTGAAAAGGGTGAACTATTGGAAATATTGAAGGGTAAAAGGAATTGTAACAATAGGAAAAGAATCGAGAATACTAGTCCTCTCCAATTTTTGTTTGTGTATTAAAAAAAAAAAAAAAAAAAAGAGAAAAAGAAAAAAAAGTCGAAAATCGAAAAAAGTCGAAAAATCAGAAAAACAAAAGAAAAAGTTAGTTGTATATACTCATTGTTGCTTTTGATTTGGAGAGGCTAGTAATATAAATGCCTTTTAATAGATGTTCTCAAAGTTGGAAGAATTCAAAAGAAAATACACTCCAAAGGAGAATTGAGAAAGCATTTAGGTTGTGGACTTTGTGGTAAGGAGAAGAAATCAATTTTTGGGATTGGTTTACTAAGGAAGTAAAGAGTGAGGTTGAGTGACCATTGTTTGAGGGGTAGATGGGTAGTGCACGACTCATTTAGTCCGTTTTATAGTCACTTATACCCAAAATTATCCCACCTTACCCCAAACCAACATTACAACCCGTTAAAGACCTTTTTGATTCTTTGTCACACATGTCGGGTACACATCGAAGTTTAGATGATTGGCAAGCCTATGGTAGATACTATTTGCATTTCAATGTGAGCGCATATACTACCTATTCAATACACTTGAGAGTCGAGGGATACACTCATCCGGTAAGGATTTCAAGTTGAGAGTGTCAAGTCTTGAAAGTAGTTGATATGCTCTATCTCTTATGCTCAATGTTATCATGATTGCCTAACTTTTGAAAATTTCTTCTGAAATTGATTTTGCCACTTAAATCTGCCCTAAAAAGTGTCCTTTCTTCTTTTTCTTTATTTGTTCGGGACGAACAAAGGTTTAAGTTTGGGGAGATTTGGTGCACGTGGTAGTGCACACACTTTTAGGTCAATTTAAGTGTCTTTTTACGGACTTTTGTGTGCATTTTCATGTGTGTTTTGTGCGTTTATTTCTCATTGGGCAATTTGACGTGTCTGTTTCATTTTCATGTCAAGACAGGTGAATTAAGGCCGAAAAACAGGTTTGAAGATCTCAAATTGACAAATCGAGCTCAAAGAAAGAAGAAAACAAGGAAAAACAGGGGATCATGCCCGAGGTGGTGAGGCCACGCCCATGGCTCAAGCCACGGCCGAGGTAGTCCAAGGCCACGGCCGTGGCCATTCCTCCAGAGAAGGCCACATTTCAGCATCATTTGCCACGACCGAGGCAAACATACACCACGACCGTGGCGATCCAAACCCCACGACCGCGGTATGAATAAGCCGCGGCCGTGGCCAGTCCTCCAGAAGTAAAGGCAAATTCTGTCCAAGAAAGACCACGGCCGAGGCAGGAGATATAACACGGCCGCGGCCCCAAACTGGGCCCTAAACCCTTGTTTTCACCACGCCCGCGGCCAACTTTATGCCACGGCCGCGGCGGGGTTCCCTGTTTTAAAAACCCAAACACGTTTTTGCCTAAATTCGAGCTAACACTTTCTCCCCTATATATATATCCTCTAATTCGATTTTGACAGAACTTAGAACAACCTAGAACCCATCCCCCACACATAATCAGCCACTTTTCTCCATTGGAAGCAAGGAAATGGAAGGGGGTTGAAGATCTTGATCTTCAACCCCTAACCTTTGGTTCTTTCTATCCTATGTTCATGTTTTTCTTTAATTTTCTGTTAGTTTATCTTTGTATTAGGTAAAATGGGTGGCTAGCACCCTTAGTTCACTCTTGATTATTGTGGAACCTTGAGTCCAAGACATTTATGTGATTATTACGGTTAATGTTACCGAAAATATTGTGTATTCAAGTGTTTTGTGTTATTTGCTGTCATTGACTCACATTTATGAATTTATTATTGGATTGATCACCCTTTAAGGGATTTGAGAATGTGTTGCTAGAATAGGAGGTCACTATCCGTAATTGTAGGATTTCCGATTCCCGAGTAGCAAACAATAATTATTTATTGGTGATAACACAAAGTTTAACCTCTAAAACCGAGCTTGCGAGTTTTATGTTGAATTTATCTCGTTGTCCTAGTGTTTAATGCATTTGGTGATTGAATCTAAGAGAGCTTTTTCGAGGATTCGGTTAAACTGAATAGGGTTAGTCGAAGAGCTTGTTTTGATTAACTAAGATTAAGGGATAACAAGGCTATTAGAGCTTGTTAATAGTCTTGAGATAAGGGCTAGAATCACAATTGAATAGGGCATTGACAATAGTTACATAAATCGTCCAAAACCTCGGTGAAACATGATCAAGGGTGAATCGTTTTGTTATTTAAAAACCAAAAACCTATAAAAATCTCTTTATTTGTCTTTGTTTATTTAGGTGTAGTTGTTATTTCACTAACCCCCCACTTCTTTATTGTTTTCTAGCTTATTTACTTTATGTTTCTTCATAATAATAGCTTAACACATAAAAGAAAAATTTGTTCGACCGTTCCTCGTGGGATCGACCCTTGCTTGCCACTCTACTAGTTAGAGTAGTTGGTAAGGTTTAAGTGTATCTTCATACACGATTTAATTTGGTAGTCGGAAACGACGCTACCAAATTACCCACTCAGCCTGAGATCAACCCAAGGAATGTTAGTGCAATTACACTTAGGAGTGGAACGGAGCTTGGAGAGCCTAATAACCCGGACAAAGTTCGGAAGAGGGAACTGACGGAAAAAATGATAAAACTGACGAACAGGACGAGCAACAGAGCTCGGTCGAGAAACCCGATCTCGGCCGAGACACTGATGAACGGCCAAACAGAAGCAGAGTCCTACGCCACCTATCCAGACCCAACCACTTTCGTTTCCTAATCGAATTGCAACAAAAGTGAAAGATACTAAGGAAAAAGAGATCTTGGATGTATTCAAAAAAGTCGAGATAAACATTCCTCTAATTGTCGCGATCAGACAAATCTCGAGGTATGCTGAATTCCTTAAAGATCTATGTACTAACAAATGCAGATTAAAGGGAGATGAGAAAGTGATAATGGGAGAAAATGTGTCATCTATCTTCCAAAAGAAGATTCCTCCAAAGTGCAAGGACCCAAGTATGTTTGGAATACCTTGTACAATAGATAAATGCTAGAATTAGGTGCATCTATAAATGTCATGCCTCGTTCCATCTTTCATGCACTAAAACTTGGGCCATTAAAAGAAACTAGGATAGTTAATCAATTAGCTGATCGTAGTACTTCGTATCTTGATGGGGTAATAAAGGATGTTTTAATGGAGGTAGGCGACTTAGTGTTTCCTGCAGACTTTTATGTCTTGGATATGAATGGTGATACATCTACTTCTATGCCTATATTGTTAGAGAGGCCATTCTTGAATACCTCCCAAACAAAGATAGACATCCGTGAGGGAACCCTCACAATGGAGTTCAATGGTAGTATTGTTAAATTTAATATTTATGATGCCATGAAATTCTCCGAGGATGTTCCCTCTATTTTCTCTGTTAGTGTTATTGACCCTCACGTCGAGGAAGTTTTTCAATTGTGCAGGGACACATCAGAAATAGTTTTCACCACACGATTGGAGAATGGACCAAACAAGATTTGGGAAACTTGCAAAGAATTGGTTGAGTTAGTGGCAACCCTTCAAATACCACAGTTTGCAAAACTGAGGCATGATCAGAGATTCATTCCATTACCCGAGTCACATACAAAGATGCTTCCGTCCACAATCCAAGCTCCTATTCTCGAGCTAAAATCTCTGCCTGAACACTTGAAGTATGCTTATTTGGGGGCAAGCGAGACACTACCAGTCATCATTTCATCAAAGCTGACCCCATATCAAGAGCGTTCATTGATAGCTGTGTTCAAGGAGCACAAGAAGGCAATCGGGTGGACCACAGCCGACATTGAGGGAATCAGTCCCTTCCTCTGCATGCATAGGATCCACCTTGAAGAAGATGCCAAGCCTAGTCGAGAGCCTCAAAGGCGACTGAATCCGCCAATGATGGAGGTTGTTAAAATGGAGGTAATTAAGTTGTTAGACGTCGACATCATCTACCCCATCTCGGACAGTAAGTATGTTAGCCCTACTCAAGCTCCAAAAAAATCAGGGGTCACAGTTGTGGAAAATCAAGTAGGTGAGTTGGTCCTCACCCGTCTTCAAACTAGGTGGCGAGTTTGCATGGACTATCTTAAGTTAAATGCAATGACTCACAATAACCATTTTCCTTTACCTTTTATTGATCAAATGCTTGAGCGTTTAGCTGGACATTCTTTTTATTGCTTTCTAAATGGTTTCTCAGGTTATTTCAGATTGCCATAGCACTAGAGGATTAGGAGAAGACGTTATTTACTTGTCCTTTTGGGACATTTGCCTGTCGAAGAATGTCATTCGGACTTTGCAATGCCCCAACAACTTTCCAAAGGTGTATGGTAAGTATTTTCTCTAAATACATAGGTCATATCATAGAGGTATTTATGGATGATTTTAGTGTTTATGGGGAATCATTTGAAAAATGCTTAGATAATCTAGTCTTAATTATGAAAAGATGTGCTGAAACTAACCTTGTACTTAATTGGGAGAAATGCCATTTTATGGTTGAACAAGGAATAGTGTTAGGACATATTATCTCATCTAGAGGAATAGAGGTTGATAAATCGAAAATTGATATCATTACTGCTTTGCCTTACCCCGCAAGTGTGGGGGGAAGTTCGTTCTTTTCTTAGTTACGCAGGTTTTTACAGGAGATTCATCAAGGATTTCTCCATGATTTCAGCTCCTTTGTGCAAACTGTTGCAGAAGGATATGGAGTTTGAGATGACAACTGAGTGTAAAACTGCCTTCGATAGACCCAAGGAAAGACTTACGACACCACCCATCATTTAGCCACCGGATTGGAGCTTACCTTTCGAGATCATGTGTGATGCAAGTGATTATGCGGTTGGGGCTATGTTGGGACAACAAAAAGGGAAAGTAACTCATGTTATTTATTATGCATCAAGAACCTTGAACCCGGCCCAAGAAAACTACACTACAACTGAGAAGGAGCTCTTCGCTATCGTTTTTGCTTTGGAAAATTTTTGTTCTTATTCATTGAGTACAAAAATTATTGTTCATTCTGACCATGTAGCAATTAGGTATCTTTTTTTGAAAAAAGAGGCGAAGCCGAGGTTAATACGGTGGATCCTCCTCCTCCAAGAGTTCGATTTGGAGATAAAAGACAAAAAGAGAACCGAAAACTCAGTCCTACACCACTTGAGCCGGTTGACCTTTGAAGAGAGCGAAACACCATTAAAGGAGAGCTTCCCCAACGAGCAACTGTTTGAGGTAACACAACACGTGGACCCAATACCACGTACAGAGGTACCATGCTACGCTGATTAAGTTAATTTCCTTGTTGCACATGTTTTTCCTAAAGGGATGTCTAAGACACATCGAGATAGACTAAAGAGTGAGGCGAAATACTATAAATGGGATGACCCTTATTTGTGGAAACATTGTACAGACCAAAAGATTAGGTGATGTGTAGCTGAGTCTGAATTTCATTCTATCCTATCGTTTTGTCATTCATATGCATACGGGGGTCATTTTGGGTCTAAGAGAACTGAACACAAAGTATTAGAGAGTGGATTTTATTGGCCAACTTTGTTTAGCCATGCACATTTATTTTGTAAAACCTGTGATAACTGTCATAGAACTGGTAATAATTCCCAAAGGAATGAGATGCCCTAACACCCCATAATGATTTGTGATATTTTTCATACTTGGGGCATGGACTTTATGGGACCGTTCCCTTCATCATATGGAAATTTGTATATCTTACTTGTTGTGGATTATGTTTCCAAATGGGTGGAGGCCAAGGCCACTTAAACTAATGATTCTCGAGTTGTTGCAAAGTTTGTTAAGTCTAGCATTTTCTCTAGGTTCGGAATTCCAAAAGCCATCATCAGTGACAGGGGGACACATTTTTGTAATCGCACTGTAGAAGCATTGCTGCGAAAGTACCTTGTTTTGCACAAGGTTTCCACAGTATACCATCCTCAAACAAGTGGTCAAGCCAAGATATCCAATCACAAGATTAAGTCCATTCTGGAAAAGACGGTACAACCGAACCGAAAGGATTGGAGTTTAAAAATTGAAGATGCGTTATGGGCTTATCGAACTGCGTACAAACTGCCCATTGGCATGTCACCATATCGGTAGGTTTATGGGAAACCATGTTACCTACCAGTCGAGCTTGAGCACCATGCCTATTGGGCAATCAAACAGTGTCACATGGACTATGATGCAGCTGCCACTTACCGCAAGCTAAAATTGCAAGAGCTCGAAGAAATCTGGAAAGAGGCATTTGAGAATGCATTGATATACAAGGAAAAGACAAAAGCCTTCCATGACTCTTGTATAAATAGGAAGACTTTTGTTGTGGGTGAAAAAGTGCTTCTCTATCACTCTCACCTCAAGCTGTTTCCCGGTAAGTTGTGTTCCCGTTGGATAGGTCCATTTGTTGTCGTTAATGTTTTTAATCATGGTGAGTTGAGATAAAGAGTGATAATATGGGGAAGATAGTCAAGGTCAAGGTGCATCTGCTTAAAACTTATTTTGAAACGTGCCAACAGCTACATGAAGACATCATATGACTCGAGGACCCGCCAACCAATTGAACGTAACATTCGTTGAGCCAACGACGTAAAAAAAAGGTGCTTGTCGAGAGGCAACCCGAAATTTACTTTCTATTTTATTTTTCAAGTCCTTTAATTTATTTTATTTTTGTGCATTTTTATTATTTTATATTGAGTTTGTAGGAACTAGCATGACAAGATACCACCAAACCATGAAATCCGAGGGATAAAGTGCGGAATAGGGGGTCACAAGGATGAACTGCCGCAACTAGTAAGTCAGCTCGGCCGAGATACATTTTCTCGGCCGATATTAATAAACGCCCAAAACCCATGAAAACCACTGTTAGACCGGCTCGGTCAAGACCTAATTCTCGATCGAAAAATATATACATGGAGCTCGATCGAGCCAAGCATTTTCGGCCGAGACTCGACGATTGGTAAAATAGGGGAAAATCCCTGATCAAACATCTCGGCCGAGATACTAGTTCTCGGCCGAGACACTTATACATGGAGCTCGGCTAAGCCAAGCATTCTCGGTCGAGATAGTCACGATCTCAGAATTAAAACGAGGGCTAGAAAATAGTCCCCTCACTTTCCCTTTCACCATTCTTGCGAAAAACACACACAACTCACACACCTTCACTCTAAAATTCATCTAAAATCAAGTTTTCCTCTACCATAACACTCAAAATCAATCACACACGTGATTCCACACACTTGTCACTGATTGCATTCGGATTTGGTGCGAAATTTGGACGACCTAAAAAAGGCACGAACCGACTCTATTCAAATTTCCCCCGTCGAAACTCATTTGGTAAGTGAAGCTTATCCATACCCTCATTCTTTTAGTAGTTAATTTTGATTTTCTATTGAAGTTTGGGGGATTTCGTGTTGAATTGCTTGTTAATTTTTTTTTTTTTTTTTAATATAGACTCTTGTTGAGTTTAGTCTAAATTTATCTGATTAAGTGCTTTATCTACATGAACTTGTGGGGATAAATATGAAATCGTGTTGATTATGTTGTGGGTGGGCGAATTTCAGGTGATTTTGTTTGGAATTACGAGATATAGCTCTTTGAGACATTTTGTCAAACACCTTATATGCAATGCCTTGTTATGTGAACTCACTAGTTAAGATTGATTGTCTTAGTTGTTTTGAGGTAAATTCATCCCGTTCTTTTGAGAAATAATGTTTCATACTGAAGTGAATCATATTGCATTGTCATCATACACGAATTACTCAAAATGATTAATAAGAAGTAGTGGTAACTAGATGTTAATTAGTGTGTATTTGGTGTTTTCATTGCTCTAAGTTAATCTCGTGCCTTGTTGTGTCATTTGTGTGTAGGCTAAAAATGGCTCCCAGGAAACGTTCTTCGAGTCGGGGCAGGGACAAGGGCAAAGAGCCCATGATTGAGGAACCCATAGTCGAGCCTTAAGTATTCTCACCTACTGATAGCCGTTACTTCGGCTTCGTCCTGGAGAAAGAGTCTCATTAGACCTGTTTTAGCAAGTTGTGCACACGCCCGATTATGCCAAGTCGGTTTGGCAATGATGACATCCTCCGTCAACTGGGCCTACTTGAGAATGTTCACACTCTGTTGAAGAAAGAAGGGGTGCTTGAATTCATGAAAGCCCGAACCACTTATGCCGGCCTCACACTCGAGTTCCTCAGTTCATTGGAGATCACAATTGACCCCGATAAATGTGGGGCCAAACTGGGGTGCATTTCATCCAGCTAAATGGTGAGTTTCATGAGCTAACAGTGAGGGAGTTGGAGGTGATATTCGGCAAGACCCTCTTACAGGCCATCGATAGGCGGTCCGTCGGATAAGCCAATGCAAACTCATGGAATATAGCCACATTTGACGTCAACCAGTTCAGGGGGTGATTGACTTATGCAATCGGCCTCATTGGTCTTCAGCACTACACCAAGAATGCGAAGACTTCTTGGATTCGGAGCCCAGTAGTTCGTTGTATTCAGAAGCTTCTTGCACTCACTCTTTTTGCAAGAAAAGAGACAGGGGCTGCCCGACTGCAAGAGATGGAAGTGTTGTTCTCGATCATGCAGGGCTATCAAGTGGATGGGGCTGAGATACTGGTTGAGCAGTTTGAACAGGTGGTTAAGAGGAAAGACTCAATCTACATTGGTGGTCTTATAACAACGATCGCCGCTCATCTCGGGGTCCCACTGACTGACTTAACCCCTGTGTCCCCTCGATATTAGCTCGACTGGGATGATTTTGAGTGCATGGGGATGGTGGTCCGTTTTGTCCCCGATGGTGTATCTCGTGCTCCGGTCAACCGGACGGTCATCTTCGTGATTCAGACTCACGGTCCATTTTTGATACTACCCAACACCTCTTAGACATTGGTGAACAGCCACCGGGACCATCAGAATTTGGCCTTGGCTTCTCAGGCCCATTTAGCAGCACCGAGGATACCGGATAGTGATGAGGTTTGGAAATATCATGTGGCCCAGGTGACCAATGTGGATGGCCAAGATGAGGAAGAGGGGGCTGAGGCAGAGGAGGAAGAGATCGAAGGTGCAGCTGAGGAAAGCAGTCGACCCGCTCGACCAAGGAAGAAGAGACCTTCTACTTCCGACTGATCTGTGGCGGAATATAATGAGCATTTGGAGGACTTGATTACCTCCCTCCGGAATGAGGTCTCTCTTATACATGGAGAAATGCAGTTGCAGCATCGACTGGAGGATGATCGTTGGGCACAACAACAGGCTTGGCACAAGCAGCTTATGGACTGGCAGAAAGTGCACGAGGAACGTTGGACAACGCCACCTCCCTATTGGGATCAAGGCTACCCGCCTAACCCACCACCTCAGTAGGAGTTTTGTGAGTTAGCACCAATTTGAACCACTCTCGTCCCTTAAAACTTTAGGTTTCCAACCTAAGTTTGGGGAGGGGGTGTAAGTGGGTCGGATTGACTGCATTTCCTCTTTCTTTGCCATTTTTGGTTTGTCTTTTGTTGTTGCTAGGGTGAGTAGTTGAGTATGCATTTTTAGTTGCTTTTCTAGTTGGTTGATCGTCTAGCCTGTGCACCAAATATGTGGTTGATCGTCGGGCATGTGTGCCATTATCTGTGTTAGCTAGTTCTTGTTTAATTATTTTTATTTATTTTATTTTGTAATAGAGTTTAGGATTGAGTCAACCCGTAAATTATACTTTGATAGAAATGCGTGGTTTTAAGGTGTGGTATGAGAAAATTGATAAGTGTGCAACGAGTTGATGATGATCATAAATTGTACTTAAAGTTTGAAAAAAATTGACATATGATAGAACATGATAAGTAATGAAGATAAAATGGAGCTTGTACTTGAGACTTGTGATCACCTATAACCTTATGAGTTTTTGAGCCAAATTTTGTACTCCCGTTTTTGGAGTAATATCTACATTCTTTCGGTGTGAATTCTTTGGTTATGTGTAGTCGTCTCTAGAACTTGCCTAGAGTCTCTATTGTGAATATGTCCGAGATGTTGTGATTTAGGAAATGATTTTAGGAGGTTTTTGATTTTGAACCTATTCTTAAGCCTTCATGTGTTTCCCTTTTTGACCAATAAAAAATTTCCGTTGATTAGCCCATTTGAGCTTTGTAGCTTTTTCTTTGATAGCCTTACTCTACAAGCCACATCCTTTCAATATTAAACCTTTAGCCTATTTTGGACTAAGAGTGAGTATGAGGGAGGAGGATTGGAAGGTAGTCGGGAATCTTTGGGATTGATATAGATGGGAAGTTTTGAAGAAAGGAAGGGATATAGAAAAGATAGGTAAAAAAATATGGACTAAAATAGCCTCTCCTAAGTGTTATGTTTTTAGAACCAGTTCATCCCACTCTTTTCCCCACAAACGTTGGTTTTCAACCAAGTTTGGGGGAGGGGGTGTAAAATGTGACGTATTGGTTGTTGTTTAGTAGTTAAAAAAAAAAAGAGAGAGAGAAAAAACACGAGAAAAAAAGGGAAAAAAAGAAAAAAGAAAAGTCGTACATATAAGTTGGTATCTATTTTTGTTTAAAGGAGAGGTTAGTCTAAAAAAAAGTGCTTTATTGTTTAAGTTGATGAAAAATTGGGTAGTCCCAAAATTGTGGTACCCGAAAATGAAGCATGAAAAAGCACTTGGGTTCTTGTAAGTACTTTTGAGGGTAAAGAAACTTTCTTGCGGAAAGGTTTGCTGAAATTTGGAGAGTGAGGTTGAGTGATTGTTTGAGGGGTGGTTGAGTAGGAAGACTCGATTAGTCCGAAGATTAGTCACTTTTATCCGAAAATTTCCCACATTACCTAAAACCTACATTACAACCTAAAATAAAGACCTTTCTTATCCTATGTCACGCATGTCAAGTACAAGGTCTGATTTAGATAATGGGCAAGCATATGGTAGGCGTTCCATGTAGTCCAATGTGAGTGAATTGAATTTACTTTATACACTTGAGAGATGAGTGATACACTTAACCGGTAAGGATCACTTGTTGAAAGTATTAAGTCTCGGAAAGTAGTTTAAGTTGCTATGTCGGATATGCTCGTATTATCATACTGTCTGTCTATATAAAATGTGTCTGAAACTCTGTTTGCCACTTCAATCGTCCGGGACATGTGTTTTTTGTGTTTCTTCGTTGTTTTGTTTTGTTCGGGACGAGCAAAGATTTAAGTTTAGGGAATTTTGGTACACGTGATTATGCATGCATAATAGGTCGAGTTAAGTGTCTATTTAGTGACATTCGCATGCATAATTGACCGTGTATTTCTCATATTTGCATTATTGGATGATTTAATGTTTGTGACTTGTTTTGAAGTTATTTGGGTGAAATTAGACCAAAAAGTTGAACTCGACTTAGGATGGATGTGAAAACAAGTCTGGCAAGTAAAAAATCGAGAAAAATCGAGCCAAAGCTTTTAGGAGGTTGGTCTCGGCCGAGAAAAGAAAAGCTCGATAGAGACAAAAGGTCAGTGAAAAGCTGGGGTTTTGGCTATAGAAGATTCTCGGCCGAGAAAGTGATACAAAGGGCTCGGCCGAGCTAGTGAGTCTCGGCCGAGACATAAGGCGGGTCAATACAGATTTGTGCGCGAATTATCCTTTTCCAACTCAAATTGAGTCAAATTCATCCCCATCTATAAAAGGAAGATCCCAAGTCCGAAAACATAACTTTTACTTTGATTTGGAGAGCACGAACTTGGGAATTCTGAAAAACACGAAGATTCAAGATTCGACAATTCAGGTTTTCTATGTTTATGTCTTTAATTCGTTATTTGTTCTTAGCCATCAAAATGATCGGCTAAGTTTTATATTTTCCGTCTTTGACTAAGTTGAACCCTAGAATGATTTTTATGTAAATAATCCGGTGATTGTTTGATTCAATTGTGTTCTGAAATTACTTATGTTATTCAGTTTCTTCATATCTTTTATATGTTTGCTATTTGGATTGATCACCCTGGTATTAGGCATATTACTGTTGCTAGGTCATAAATTCATAATCCGTAACTGTTATGCGTTTGTGTCTAAAAGTAGCAAATAGTGATTATTCGCTAGGATAACATAAGTCGCGGTCACTTGTACCGAGCTTGCGAGTACAACACCGTACCTACTCCGTTGCCTTAGTTCGTTAAACATTTGATTAATGATGTTCTAGCAATCATATCCTAGGATTGGATAGGATTACTAAGCGAACTTCTAATTAATTATACCTAAGGGGTAACAAGAATTGGCTAAGCGTAATTGTTAATTCTTGGAGTAGGGGTTTCAGAACTAATTGATCAAGCAATTGCATTAGTTACATGAATATTCGGACTAGGGGGATACTGGGTTAAAGGCGAGAATACCTTCTATTCATATGTTAATTCATCTTAGTTTGCTAATTTAATTATTAAGTGCTTAGTTAATTTGCATCAAACAAATTCCCCCTCATTATAGTCATATTTATATTATTATAGTTATTCATATAAATTGGTTAAATACAATAATTCGATTAGTTTCCCTATGCTCTGTGGGATCGACCCTGACTTGCTCTATCTGCTATTAGGATAGTTAGGTATTAAAAACAACTAATTTGACTGCACTCGACGGTGTAGTCACGAGCTTTATTGCAACGATTTAGGATTTTATCATAATTTTCATTGGTGTTCACTTGCAAAGTGCTAGACTAGTGATATAATCTAATCATTTCAACAACTTTTCCTTACTTTAATCAATCACAAGCATAACTAGAAGAGATACTCAACAAAGCTTCATCACCCCAGAAATTATGTGGTATGTCCAATATAATGTAAGAAAAGAAAGCAAGAACAAACATAGAAGTACCTAGTGGATTTACGTGTCTCAGTTCATGCACATAACTTCTACACAACAGCTATTGACAACCAAAGTTCAAAATGTGACTAAGGAATTAGCAAGAAAAAAAAAATCAAGGAGCACTTTCCTGAGCTTTCAACTTTTGTCAGCTTAAAATGACCCATGACCCATAAGTTTCCTGACTAATTTAAAAAGTAGAACCATAAGATTCATATGAAGTCTTGCGCCTTGTACCAGGTTAAAGAAAAGATGAGCTTCATATCTTCTTATAGTCTAACTTGCTATAAAGTGTTTTCATCCCTAAGGGTCGGGGGGTTGGGAAAGAACATGCTTTGATTTGAAATTTTGATGTACCACACAGTCAATATATTATGTGGTCATAGAATTTGATTCACAAACAGTGTTGAGAAGAAATTTATAATCAGATATTCTTGGTTAATCAATTTCTAAAACTCTAGCAGTGCAATTCTTTTATCTTAATATATCAAGAAAAATAAAGATCTAGAGAAATTGAACATAATCCATAAGACACTTTTTATCATCTACACAATAAATAGATGTGAAAGATAAGAGAATAACTCTTAATGCTATTATGCAATACCAATCCAACAACATATATGATAGACAGACATAAATTTCTTACCCTTTTAAGTTTTTCTTAATTCTTATGTTTATTGATTCAATATAAAAAATAAAATTATAAACATAAAAAAGAGAACTAATGTTTTTTATATAACTTGTTTGAAATTACCTGTGTGATCTCCCAATGATATGGATATTCCTTCAATATAAAATTTACAGTTTCCTTCACTCTCCAACTCAAGATCCAACTCAAAGCTATTATAATCATATAAAGCATCACATTTTTTTCCCTTTCAATCAGAGTGAATATACCGTTAGCTTAGGATAAGAAATTATGATGTAGGAGAATAGACACATAAGCCCACAATTTTTCTCTCTCCCCTGAAGTTCCTAAAATTTCTCCACTCTTTCATTTGCATTAGCTCTCTTTCCAATTATTAAGCGGCAGTATTGGAAGAAATGTAGAATAAAGCATATATTTGTAAATATTTAACAAAACCTGAACTTAAAACAGAAAAAATAGAGGCAGTAGTAAATATGTATAACAAAGCCGATTTCACCTAATTATATGTGAAAGAATATTAACATAGAAAATGATTTTCTTCCATAATTCGTACTTTCTTCTCAATATGGTAAAGCATAGATTAAGGGCAAAAAGAAATTTTACTTTTATTTTAAATTGAACATGTGTACAATTTGCAGCAAATTGAATATGCACTCAGAATTCCTTATCTTTAAGAATAACTACAACCTACCTGATTACATAGTTCACTAAATAAAACTTGCAGATGCCGCAAAGAAACAACCTAATTCTAGAAACTTTACCTTGATTTTAACTATACCATCATGTGAATACTTCTTACATGGTGGAAGTTGAAGTGTTTTCACCTCGAAAGTTGCAGGGAGCACTCATATTCACTGGTGCAGAAATTGAAGAACACATCCATTGAGACAAAAATGGGCCTCGGTGCTGAAGTGGAGCATTTACAACTGAGAAAGTGTGAAGGATGATTACAAATCCCAATTCCCTTGTTGCACGTTTATTCAAGGGGAGATATTTTCAACATGAGGATACTATGGAGTAGGTATATTCTGGCGAAGGGATTAATATGGTTTGTTGGAGATGGATTAATATGGTGTGTTGGAGATGGATGTAGCATTGCACCTTTTCGGGATATGTGGGTGCCTGATTTGGTTTCGGGTTGGATTATGTCACGATTGGCTGTTTCAGCAGTTCAGGTGAACTTGTTTATTGCAAGTAGAGTTTGGGATGAACAGAGGTTGAGGGCGGTGTTCTTGCCTTTTGAAGTGGATGATGTTCTGGATATACCGCTAGGTTAGTCAGTCCGAGCAGATAGATGATATTGGTGATTTGAGGGAAAGGGTGTTTACTCAGTGAAAACTAGGTATAGAGTGGCGACTGGGAGATCTGATTCGCCACCCTCGTCTGAGTCCTCATGTTATAGATGGTGGAAGTTTATGTCGGCTCTTTCTCTCCCTCCGAAGGTGCGAATATTTCTCTGGCAGGTTTCTTCTAACTTTATTGCACTTTCTTTAAATTTGTTTCGGCATTATGTTCCTTTGGAACCGCCGTGTAGTTTTTTTTTTTAGTTTTTCTATGGCTTCTACGTCTCATGGGCTCTTTTATTGTAATTTGGTGAAACATTTTGGAAGGGTAGTTGTTTCTAGCTTCCATTGAAGCGTATGAGGGGTCTACTTTTATGGAGTGTGGGATATGATCTTGGAATTGTTAGGACTAGATCTTTTTAGACTATTTGTGGTGGGTGTTTGGAGTGTGTAGAGAGCTATTTGTAATTTTAAACAATATGTTGATGTGGTGTGGCGGAGTCCCTCTTGGAGTGAAATTGAAGAACTACGAGAAATTTTCCATTTACTGAGAGGAAATTTCGTCATTGAATATCTCAAAACCATCATTAAAGATTTTTAATGACGAAAATTTCTCGTCATGAGACCGTCATTACAGGCCTCCTAGTTAAAGGTTAATAGTGACGGGAAAGAAATCCCGTCATTGTTATTACATTTCTTTTAATGATGAAATTATTCCGTCATTGTAAATGAATTTGAAAAATTATCATATTTTTTCATTATTAATTACCGGCCCCTCATTAAAGTTGTTGATAACCATAAATTTTCTCTTGTTGAACAAATATTTATCCTCATTCAGTATGACTATTAATACTTTGTATCAAATAAAATAATATTTATTGTATATATACGATCATGTTCACATTTATTCGTAAATTCAAAGTATACATAATTACAATATTGTTGGAAACTATGAGACTATATATCTAGATGGATAATGTATTTCCTAACATCTTGTTTACGAAATAAAGAATAAAAAAAATAGTTGGTCAGCATGGTTGTGGATCACTCAACTATTTCAAAATATCATGTACTCATTTCCAGCCCCTCATAGAATTCTTCATTGAGGTGACCTACAAGAAGATTTTAAATAAAAAGAAAAGAACTAACTTCTGCAACAAATAGACATTCGAAGACAAATACAATAGATGAACCTTCTGTGATTGGTTAGAAGTCCATAGGCAACATTAAAGGAACATTAATTCATGCAGATTAGATTTTTCACATGCAGCAAGTACATAGTAAATCAAGAAGTATGCTACTAAAGATGCTAAGATAAGGAAGTTAATGCAGGAATTATATCTATTATAATACTCTTTTAGAAAGTAATATAATTAATCTCTTTCCCTAGGACCCTTCTTGGTTGTCATAATTTGTATCCTTATTGATTAACCCTAGAGGTGGATCTACAAATTTATATAAACCTTAACATGCGCCTACAACCCATAGGAGTTAAGGGATTCGATCTGATAGTTGTTTACACAAAAGGTCGATTTTTGATTGAATGATTTCTGACTCCCGTCTTGACCTTCTGGACTGTATCCCGTACTCAATCCTCAACGCCGGATGGACGACGAACTTTGAAGAATTCCAAGTGGGAAGGAACACCTTAAACCGCCACCGCCTACTCTTTCTCTCTGTTCAGTGATCTTTTTTAGTGTTAATTCTTCTATATTCACAGAATGAGAGACCATGTATTTATAATACATGGTTGAGTGTGGGCCAAGCCTGGTAGTTTAATTCCTTCTAGGATTAGGAATTTAATTCCTTATTAGGAATTTAATTCTCTATTCCTACTTGGACTAGGAGTCTATAACCAGGGATCAAATACAAGAAATAAAGATGGGCCTAACTATGAATTAATCCTTCCTTGTTCCGCCCAGAACATAGTTAACTCATAAATATTAATTCATTACACTAGATAATTAATACTGACTTACCCCTTTATTCCCGAGTTGAGTCGGGCCTTGAATTAGACTTAATTAATCTCCGTATTTAATATATCGAATATCCATTAACTAATTTAAAGCATCTGACGACTTAAATTAATTAATTTCTTATTTATTCCTTAAGTAGTACCACTCAACCTTATTACTGTACCTGAACTTAATCAACCTGCAGGGTTTAGTACAATAAACCTTTTGAGCTCCTTAAGGGGATATCATCATCCTAAACGGATACGGTTCCCAAAATACAAATTACCAATTATTATATGCAAGTTGCTGTCACCCAAAATACATAGTATAAAAGTTATAACTTAACTCTTGCCCATAGTAAATCAAAGTGACATAGAAACAAATATTCATAACTGTAAACTTATTTAGGCTTTAGATTATTATAAGTCATCGAGATCTCTAGTTCTTCACTAAGGTCAGGCAGAAGAACTTATCTCACTATGATCCTATCAATACGTAAATAAACCAGTATACGTAAATAATCAAGATAAACTATTCCTACTTAATACTGCAGCCTAAACCAACAACTCGTCCTCAAGTTGTCTGAGCCGTGATTTACATTTTATATTTCATTAAGTTTAACCAATCATATGATCTTTTATGATTTACAACACACCATATGATCTACTTATTTGCAAGAGATATGGGGACACATACATAGTGAAAGTGCACATATAATCAGATAGGAGATAAACAATGAATAACTGGAAACATTGTATATAAAAGGTTTTGCTTTTAGTACACAAATCCAACAGTTAACATGCATAGCAAACAAAACATTAACATACTTTTTGTGTTAAAACCAATCAAAGAGAGGAATTCAATAGATTGGTCTAATATCCATGGAAAAAAGGATGAGTTTATAAACAAACATAGTCAATGACATTCCAAAGAAATAGTAAAAGAACAAACAAAAAAAACAGGAATCCATAATAAGAAGTTGCTTAATTAAGAGTAATTAAATAAGTCCCGGAGCAGAATCTACCAACCAAATATTATAAATTCTGACTTAAAACACTAAGAAGAATGACCTAGCAAGCAAATGCACTTATGCCAAATTGCCGATTTAAAAAGATTTTAACCTGAATGACCACTAGAGTTAGATAACCTTAAACAGGCAGTAAGCACACAAACTTAGTAAAAACATGATGTAAAAAATAGGGTTTAACCCATATCAGAAGTGATTGACAAAGTTTCTGTATTCAGCATAGACAACATAAAGGAATAATGAAAACGACTATCCAGATTTACAAACAATAAAAAAACTCAAGCTAAAGGAAAATAATGAAATAAGAGCAACAAGACTTTCCTTTTTGAAGACCAAGAAGAAGAAGATTCATCAATAGGCAACAATATAGTCAATCAGTAGAGTAAGATCAAAATGTAGTATGCAACAATTAGAGATTTATGGGCAATGTATTACCTAGTAATCTGCCTACTGTAAAATATTGAGGTTTATGTATTTTGCCTATATATACCTGGAACATTGTTAAATATTTTGCTCTTATTACGTGTGTATATACCTATATATACAAGTTCCTCCTAGATCCTTCATCCCCGTCCAAAAGAGAGAGGTAAAACAACATGCAATTGTATACCTGATAGACAGTTGGTCGCTGCGCTCGAGACAATCTCCTGCACTAGCCCTTAAAGCTCCAATTGCCTGTAAAACTTCCAATACACTCTGATTCAGCCTACAAAAAGCTGAGTAAGATGGTATTTAAATATTAACCAATTTGAGTACTTAAATCAAGAGACCTCACGTAAAACTTTATTTAAAATAACAAAGTATTGCCTTCAATGATTTTTGTTCATAAGCTCAGGTTAATCTACCAGCAATTATAAATTCTGCAGGCTTTTTGGTGGTACTCATAATACGTTTTATTGCCCTCGATAATCTACAGGAAGAAAGAAAAATAGGAAATTAGTATGAGTAGTAAGAAAAAAATGAAACGTACGACAGTTAAAATAATAGGAATACATGACATTGAATCTTAAAAAATAATTCCAGATATACCTAGAAACAATCCAAGTCAGTACTAAATCTAGAACAAATCATTGAACTCGAAATCCTGCATGAAAAAATAAGTTGACTATAAATACTTGATCTTCAAAACAATCATGAAGATTTATAAATATTAGGGTAAAAGATAGGTAAAGAGGAATATATATGAACTTTATTTGTGTTTTTGTGTGTGTGGTAGGGGGGGGGGGGGGGGAGGGTGGGGGGGTTGGGGAGGAGGTTGTACTTCTGAACAACTTCTTCTAAATTGAAAGTCTTTTACAAAAATTACCTTAATAAAGTCATGGTTTAAGTAATTTCTAAATAATATTGTACACTGAAGCAGTCTGAATAAATGCATCTTTCTATTTCTTTGAACACTGAAAAGAAACAAACTCATCTGAAAAATGCAAGAGGAGAACTACAAGTGAGTAGATAATTGCAACAAATTATAAACAATGGATACTATTAAGATCTTTAGTAACAATTCGATTCCTCACTGAAATTCATTACAAGCAAGTTATATGGTTGAAGTCACATACATGATACATCATATTATAGACGTCACAAAGTCCATAAAATGAGTAGTCTTAATACACCGGGAACTTTTTGCACTTAGTTCCAAATAGAATAAAAAAGCGTATGTACAGTTGCAAACATTAAACAAAAGCTAATTTGCAATTATACTAATGATATCACAAAAAATGCAGCTGCAACAAGTACTAAAAGCATTGATCCCTTCTAAATAGTAAATAACCATAGGACACTTAAATTACCATTAGAATCACATTCATGATTTAATTTTATGCAAGTTTCTAGAACCGTTTAGGGGCAGTATCAAAGTTTGCATCACACTAAGTGTAGTAGTTAGAATGTTCAACTTACTAGTGTCAAGATATAGCTAAAACAAGAAGGTGTTATTAGAAACCAAGTCCATCACAAAGTATTGTACATTAAAGAGAGTAAAAATCCACCTATATTCATCCTTGCAACTGTCTCTAGAACCTGATTAATCAGACCTTTAAAAGTCTTATTAAGAGACGTCATCTCTTGTGAGGTTATCAGGAACGGAAAACAACTTCAAGAGGATTGATATTAGGTAAGGAATTAGACCAAGAGAACAAAGTTATGGCAAATTTATCACTGATCAAATTTACTAAATAGTCTTTTAACAATACAATTTGGGGCTTAAATTGCAAAGGATATTAATGTTGCTGGTGAAAAGGAAACACTTACAGATTTTTATATTATGATTCTTGTAAGAAATTGAACAAAATTGGAGGGGAATTCATTACTTCCCACCCTGCCTAACTGAAATGTTGTACAGAATGATTGTTAAAATTTAAAAAAAAAGATAGAAAATCAATAATAACTCATCTGAAATGCAAGTGCACCAAAAAGAATGAATTTACATGTTTTAGTGAATAACATCTCATTCTAAAAGTTAGGTTTTGGGGAAACAGGGGCAAAACCATTTCCCTAACTTTACGTAAAATCACTAAATACCCCATGCTGAATGTAGGTATCTCTAAGACTTTACCTTCGCATAAACACACGTGAATAGATTTTCACAAGTCCCATTCCTTTATACAATTGTGTGCTTTTAATTATACCAAAAGTTTAAGATTTTAATGCCCTAAAATCACTACTAAGACTAACTTCTATTTGTTTCCAGAACTGATACCAGGCAATAATAATCATTTCATAATTCAACATTACGGGTCACCTCAAGATATAAGAAAACCACAAGATTCGGCATATGCATATGGAAGATAAGCCCTGATTTACATTATGTCAATATAATTAAATTGGATAGAGAGAAAAAGTGTACCTCATGAAAAAGACCACGACGATGATTTTCCAAATCTACTAAGGGAAAGTCGCCGCTGAAAATTTGAGCCCAACTCCAAGCTATTGTAAAATGGAATTTCTTAGAAGCATTTGTAATGGTGGAACAATGTTTCGTTTTGATAAGGTGTCGATATGTTAGGGTTTCTCCATTTTCACCAACAATTTTGGGAGAATCAGGTGTAGGAATTTCTGAATTTCCCTAGGACCTTTTTGGTTGTCATAATTCAATATACACATTGATTAATCCTAAACACGCATCTATTAATTTAAATACAACACATAGGTGTTCTAGAGTTTGACCCGAGAATCGTGCGCACACCGATTCGATGTTAGACTCCATAATTGACCTTCTGGACTGTAACCCTGCTTGATCCTCAATGCCGGATGGACGACGAACTTTGAGAATTCCCAAGTGTAGGAACCAACACTGCCGCTGCCGCCCTCTCGCTCTCTCTTTTCTGCTATGTGATTTTTACGTTGTTCTGTTCTCTTTCACAGACTAAGAGTTATGTATTTAATACATAATAACTGAGTGTGGGCCTGGCCTAGTAGTTTAATTCCCTACTGCGCTAGGAGCCTGATGGGCCAGTCCAGGGATCAAATACAAGAAATAAAGATGGGCCTAACTATGAATTAATTCTTCTATGTTTATCCCAGAACATAATTTCTTCACAAATATTAATTCATTCCACTATTGAATTAATACTGATTTATCCCTTTATTCCCGAATTGAGTCGGGGCTTGAATTAGACTTAATTAATCCCCGTATTTAAGATATTGAATATCCATTAATTAATTAAAGCCTCTGACAGCTTAAATTAATTAATTGCTTACTAATTCCTTAAGTAATACCACTCAACTTCATTATTGTACCTGAACTTAATCAACCTGCAGGGTTTAGTACAATAAACCTTTTGAGCTCCTTAAGGGGATATCATCATCCTAAATGGATACGGTTACCTAAACACAAATTACCAGTTATCATATGCAAGCTGTTGTCACCCAAGATACAGAGTATAAAGAGTTAGCACTTAACTCTCACCCATAGTAAATCAAAGTGACACGCAGACAAGCACACATAACTGTAATCTTATTTAGGGTTTAGATTACAATAAGTCACCGAGATCTCTTGTTCTTCATTAAGATCAGGCAGAAGAACTTATCTCACCGTGATCCTATCAATACATAAAGACGTACCAGTATAAGTAAATAGTCAAGATAAACTATTCCTACTTGATACTGCAGCCTATACCAACAACTCGTCCTCAAGTTGTCTCAGCTGTGATATATATTTTATATCTCATTAAGTTTAACCAATCATATGATCTTCTTTGATCTACAACACACCATATGATCTACTTATAGAGAGATATATAGGGACATATATAGTGATTAGTGTAAACAAAATCAGATAGGAGATTAATAGTGAATAACTGGAAACATTGTATATAAAAGGTCTTGCTTTCAGTATACAAATCCAACATTAGGAAGGGAAATAGTATGATTCGTATCTATTTTAGAATTAGAAAAGCCCTTTTTCGTTTCTTTTTTTTTTTTTTTAACGTTTTGTGTGAAGTAAAGGGGAATAATTTTGGAGGGAATACACACCGCCTAAATATCACTTGCTTTAAGTTGACCGCCCAAATGTTTTCACATATAATGACAGGAGTTTAGTTTTCTAGAAGTAATGACGGGATTATCCATCTATAGCTAGGAAATTAGAAGTTCATCATTAAAAATAGTGCCTTTTAACTAGGAATTCCTTTTTCTCTCATTAAAATTACAAGATAAATGCTTTTAATGACCATTTTTTCATCTCGTCATAAAATTTTCGTCATTAAAAATTGTTTTTCTTGTAGTGATCAAGTTTATTTGCTTTAATATGATCATGCAATGTTGGCGGTGGGTTTGCCAAAGCTTTGACTCTTTTCTATGTGGGTTTCTCGGTGGCAGCCCCCATCTGTGGATGTACTGAGATTGGACGTTGATGCAGCTTGTGATGAGATTAAGGGGAGGTATGGTGTTGGTTTTGTTTTGCGTGATCATGAAGGGAAGGTGTTAGTTGCTGGTTCTCATAAGTTGTGAAATCCTATTTCAATTAAAGCGGCGAAGTTGGAAGGTTTGCTCAGTGGTATCATTTTTGTGTTGAATAAGATTTCGAAAATTTTACAGCCTTTCCGGATTCGTTGCTCGCTATGCAAGCGGTCACAGGGGAAATGGATTCGCTAGATTATTGCAGTGTTTTGGTTGAAGAGCTTCGAACTTTGATGGACAGGGTTGAGGTCTTGCATATAAATCGACTTTGTAATTCAGTTGCTCATAGCTTAGTCTAGTTTCCTTTTTCATCGCCCGATCCATGTGTTTGAGTGGGGTTTGATATTCCCTTATGGCTTTAGAATCTTGTACTTAAGGATCTTTGTTAAGTAATGACATTCGTGATTTTCTAAAAAAAAACTTCCTACTTAATTTCAATGGTTTTTTTTTTTTCTCGGGCTTATAGTTATTTCTAATAGATCTGATGTGATGTTGTTAATCTAACTCATGAAGACACTTAAAATATTCACTTTCATAAGATGAGTCATATCCGCCAATTGCCTCTTCCATTCTCAATGTTAAACTCTATTTATACTTGGAGATCAAACTTTTACGTTTTACTAATGTTTTTTAGTATTTAACATATAATACATTGTAACATCATGAGAAAATATTGTCTACAAAAATAACCGATTTAATTAAATGCATAAAATATACACAATTTTAAAGCTTTATGCATTTAAATGATTAAAGATATTTATTTAATTGAATTACATTATTTTCCAAAATATTATGTCTTTTGAGATTCGTAGAAAGAAGTGAGCCGGAGCCAGGTTCGTCTGCATAGCCGATACTGTCAAATAATTAACTAATGAATAAAAAGTTGGAATTTTGGAGTGTGAATGGGGAAGTGCCTAATAGACAAAAATGTGTCCTAAAAAGTCGTGTCTATTCAAGTGGAATAGGTACGAACGGAAGGACATGAATATTCAAAAAACAATATTAAATTATCTCCACAATTACAAGAAAATTTGGGGACTCAAGAACTGGAAACAGAAGAACGTTCACAAGATCCACGCTCTTCAATGTTGCTAGAATCACCAGGATCATCGGCACCAACTACGAATGGATCGATGATTTCATCTAGGATCTCCACCAAGGAAAGTCAAATCGCTAAGAGAAGTATACAAGACTTGCAATTTCATAGCTGAGGATCCAAGCATCTTCAAAGCAGCAACAAAGCAAAAGGACTGGGCCAATGAAGGAAGAAATTAAAATGATAGAGAAAAATGAGACATGGCAGCTTGTGGAGCGACCAAGAGACAAGAGATTGTTGGAGTCAAGTGGGTCTACAAGACAAAACTTAATCCAGATGGCACAATGGAGAAACACAAAGCAAGGTTGGTCGCCAAAGGCTATTCACAACTACTAGGTATCGTCTACAACAAAACTTTTTCTCTTGTTGCACATTTAGATACAATTCGAGCATTATTTGAACTTGCAGCAGAAAAGAAATTGACTATATATCAACCATATGTCAATTCGGCATTCTTAAATGGATATCTCGAAGAAGACATATGTCAAGCAACCCCGAGGGTTCATGGTCAATGGAGAAGAAGATAAGGTGTTAAAATTGAAGAAGGTTTTGTACGAGCTAAAGCAAGCACCACGAGCATGGTACAACCGAATTGACGGATGCTTTACAGATCAACGATTCAAAAGGAGGAAAAGTGAGCATACCTTATACATCAAGACTCAAGGTAACAACATATCATCTTTTCTCTATATGTGGATGATCTTGTTTATACGAGAAATAATGAAAAAATGATTCAAAAATTCAGACAAGAATATTAGAAGACATTGGAGAACAACAAAAAGAGCCGGTGGAGATTTTTTGCGACAACAATCTCTCAACAATTGCTATGACTAAAAATCCATCTATCATAGGTGAACTAAACACATAGCCTTACTATATCATGCTATCCGAGAAGCTACAATAAATAAGGAAATTGAGCTAAAGTATTGCAAAACCAACAAACAAGTAGCTGATGTTTTTACGAAGGCGCTATCAAGAGCTCAATTTAAAAAACAACGAGAAATGCTTGGAGTATCTAGGGATGGAAATGGGTCGGGTTTGGCCTTTCCTAAGACCCGGCCCGCATGAAAAAAACTAGATTCGTAACCTGCTTCGCCCCACCTTCTCAGGAAACCCTCCCCCTCCCCCTCCCCCACTTGGCTTCACTAACCCAACGGGTTTACTCGCCCCGCCCCGCCCCGCCCCGCCCCATGTTATTTTTTTTTCTTGTTTTCAATATGTACAATATTGTTGCAACTAATTTTTAATATAATGATTCTAGAACTAAAAGTAACTAAATAAGTTCTCAAATTAAGACAAACATAATAAAAAAATAAAAAATAAAAAAATGAATACATTGGTAGTAAAAATTAGTAGTAAATGGAATACATAACTATAATAAATATATATATATATATATATATATATAATATTAATATAAATAATATATTCGGGGCGGGTTTAGCAAAATCCACAACCCGATTCAAACTGGGCAATACCAGTTTGACCAGGTTTAAACCCGCCCCGTAACCTATTTGATCAGGTTTTTACCTGCCTCATACAAAGCGGGTTTAGTGTGAATTCGAGTTTCAACCCGATTCATTGCCATCCCTTGGAGTATCAGACAAAGTACATTAAGGAGGAGTGTTAATAAGTAATGCACATGTATAAAATTAATTCTGACTTTATCACAAATATTTGACATAATTTTTTTTTGCGTGATTCTTTTCCCTATTTTTCAAGCATAAGTGATTTTTAGCAACAAATAATTAGTTTGGTATGGAAAATTAGCTTTCAAGTTGAAAAGAGAAGTTCCTCGTGACTTTTATTTGAAATTTCATTAATAATTTTTTAATTTTTTTAGCTCAATATGTCATCCTATATCACTATATGATGTAAATTAATTTCCATATGATAGGTATGGCCCAGTAACTTCGGGTCGGATTGACACCCCGGGCCAGATCAACCCGACCCGAGCAACTGAGCCCAGGAGGATAAGCCCAACAACCGGCCCAGAAACGTGCGCTCAAAATAGCGTGGCCCAATTGCGGCGTACCCCACGCTCTTGGCCCACGATCTACTCCCAACTTCCATGCAACGGTAATAGGCGGGATTGTAGGGAGTTAGTTAGGGTTTGGAGTTGAGTGGTATAAGTAGGAGAATTGTACTCAGAATTAGGGTTCGCTTTTTGTATTCTGAAACAGTTACGTGTAATTTCAAAAGGATAGTGAAGAAAACACCTCGGCAGGTGATATTTTCAGCCCGTGGACGTAGATCTCCAGATCGAACCACGTATATCCTGTGTTCTTTAAATTTCTTGCATTGATTTACATTGCGAAGAGAGGTTTTACGTTCGGAATTTATTTGATAACCGGATTGCGCTTTATCAATTGGCGCCGTCTGTGGGAACGACGATTGGATTTTAATATCGATACTGCACTTGTTATACCATGGTAAGCACTCGCTTAACTCAATCTCGCCAAGGTGATCAAATCAATCAAGATCCACCCGTGGATCAAACTTTGCCGCCGAGGCAATCGCTGATGCGGGATACATCTCATCATCAGGGCAACCAAGGCCCGGTCGTGAATCCGGACGACCAATTTTTACCTCTACCTCCACAAGATATACAAAATCCTAACCCCGCTGTCACACAGCCGCATGTTAATATTCAGATAACTCCGGAACTACTCCAGGCTTTCTTACAAGAATATGCTCATGTTCTCCAAGACTGGGCAGCCAATCGCCTAAATCCTGATGGACCTGCTGGACGAGCTACCAACCCCGTAGCACATCCACCTCGTCGAAACCCGCTCAACCAACAAGATCCAGTGCACCCTGGGCGTCAGGACCGACGACGAGAACGACCTGGTTCTCCCGACGCTGATCGTCGCCGTCCACTTAACGTGACTAAGAAAGTTCGTTATGCCAATCCCCATACCCTAGATCTTCAGGAGTATGAGCGAGTACAGCGCAATGTTGAACTAGATAGAATTCTAGGCCTTGACGCCAATGGAGACATTATCACCCTATTCTCCTAAGAAATACTGGCTACGCCCCTTCCCGAAGGGTTCAAGAGACCTGCCATACCACCTTATGACGGCACTGGAGATCCGGCCAATTTTCTTGGAGCTTCTAGGCACAACATGCTCAGTCGAGATCATACCACATCTCTTCACTATTGTAAGATCTTCCCCGAGTATCTTCAGGACGAGGCTCGAGTTTGGTTTGACTCTCTCCCCCGTAATAGCATATCCTCTTTTAGAGAACTTGCTGAGCACTTTTGGGCACGTTTCGAAGCACGAGCAAAGCCCATGTCCACTTTGGCCGATCTGATGAATATGGAACAACGGGATGGCGAAACCGTTACCTAATTTCTTGACCGCTTTACAGCGGAGAGTCTTAAAGTAGGAAACTGTTCGGATGATGTTATCATCAATGCCTTCATGAATGGCCTTCGTCCCGGACCGCTCTACACCGAGTTGGCTCGAAACCCTCCGGTCACAACCCGGGCTTTGTTTAATACTGTGTGCAGATATGCTAAGGCCGAGGAGCAGACTCGTCGTAAGCGTGAGAAGCATGCTAGCAAACGGCAGTCCGATAGGGCACCAGTTGGGCCCAGTACGCGACCTAGTGCCTTTTCTCGTTTGAACCGGGGACGTTCAAAATCTCGAGGGGATATTCCACAACTCACCCCGCTTACAAAATCGCGAGCCGAAATTCTTTCTGTTCACAAGAACGATTTACGGCCGTGTCCGCGGATGACTGCTCCACCTGAAAAGCGAAATCGCGAGAAGTGGTGCGCGTACCACCATGATCATGGACATGAGACAGAGGAGTGTCGAGAGCTCGGTAAGGAAATTGAAGATTGTCTAAAGAAAGGTTTCTTGCGACAATACATTGCTCGGACCGACGACAAGCCTCGGTCAAGCTAGAATGGGGGTTCATCCCAAAACCGTGGAAGTTATCATGACCGTGTTCACGTCAAAACAGGCCGCAATGGCAGAATAATAGGCCGGGGTCAAGCAATTATGCACGACAAGACCACGGAAATCGTCAACAACCTCGTTTTTTGCCACCACCACCTCCTCCAGGAGGACCCGGAGACAATTTGTCTACCCATGTCATAAACGTGATTTACGGGGCCCTTCCCACTGGGGCTTCCCGAAATGCCTTGAAAGCCGAGGCACGCCGTCCTCCTCCCGAGGAGCCGCGTCACAAGCGCCTCCACCAATCTGAAACTGTTAGTTTTACAGATAGAGACCCAGTTCCAGAGATTACACCCCATACCGACGCCATCGTCATTGACATGGCTGTAGCTAATGTTACAGTAAAGCGGGTCTTTGTAGACAATGGAGCCGCAGTAAGTGTCATATTCACCGACTGTTTTCAGAAAATGGGGATTCCTCGTGAGCACCTTCGACCGGCCCCCGGGCCGTTACAGACCTTCACCCAGGGTGAAGTTCAGCCAGACGGAGTTATTAATCTCCCGGCATCTCTTGGCACTTATCCGACGATAAAAACTATTTTTGTGGATTTTTACGTGGTTAATTCTCCGTCCCCATATAATATGATCTTAGGTCGGGACTGGCTTACTCCCGCCAGAGCCATCTGCTCCACATACCACCTCGCACTAAAATTCCCTACATCGCATGGTGAGGTGGCTATCCGCGGCAGTCAGCGGGTTTCTAAGGAGTGCATGTACGTCGCACTAAAAAAAGCAACAAAGGTTCCTCTAAAGCAGCAGCTCCAAGTGACATCCTCGGCTCTCGAACCTGAGTTATATACATCGCTGGAGGACACCACTGTCCAGGTGCCGCTTGATCCATCCAAGCCCGAGCAAACAATAACCGTCGGCGCCGTGGACGTGCCGTGGTTACATCGTGCCATCATCCAGACCTTGCGGGAGTACTCCGACGTCTTCGCCTGTCTCCCTTGGATATGCCCGGGGTCTCTCCTGATGTCATAACCCACAAATTGAACATCGATCCCAACGTCAAACCTATACAGCAGAAGCAAAGGAAATTCGCTCCGGAGCGAAACGCGGCCATTCGAATCGAGGTACAACAGCTCTTAGATGCAGATATCTTGTTTGAAGTCCATTATCCTTCTTGGTTGTCTAGTCCCGTGATGGTAACACAGTCCAGCGGGGCATGGCGAATGTGTGTCGATTTTTCCGATCTTAATAAACACTGTCCGAAGGATTGTTATCCTCTGCCTTCTATCGACCAAAAGGCCGAAGCCATTACTGGGCACGTGGCGCTTTGCTTCCTGGACTTATACAAGGGATACCATCAAATCCACATGGACCGTCAGGATACCCTCAAAACAGCATTTATCACTGATTTTGGATGTTTTGCCTTTAAGAAAATGCCCTTCGGGCTCAGGAACGCGGGGGCCACATACCAACGTCTTATGGACCGTATTTTCTGAGGTCAAATTGGTCGCAATGTTGAGGTTTACGTTGATGATCTAGTCATAAAAAGTACCTCCCAGTCTTCATGTGTGCAAGATATTGTTGAAACATTAAGTACTTTGTGGCGTTATAATTTGCGTCTCAATCCAGCAAAATGCACCTTCGGTGTTGGCTCCGGAAAATTCCTCGGTTATCTGGTTTCGCAGTGCGGCCTCCAAGCCAATCCGGCCAAGCTTCGGGATGTGTTAGACCTGCAACCACCGAAGACGGTCAAAGACGTTCAACGCCTCACTGGCGGTTTGGCGGCCTTAAACCGTTTTTTGTCTAAAGCTGCGGAGCGTCAACTCCCATTCTTCAAAATTTTGCGGCAGGCGAAGTTATTTGAGTGGACCCCGCAGTGCACCGAAGCTTTTGAGGCTTTAAAGCATCATATTAAGCAACTGCCCACTCTGTCGGTCCCTCTGTCCGGAGAGCCGCTTTACATTTATTTGGCCTCCGCCGAAGAAGCTATTAGCGCGGCTCTTGTGCGCGAAGTAAATGGTGTGCAGCACCTGGTGTATTTTGCAAGCCGAGTACTTCACGGGGCAGAAACTCGGTACTCCACGGTGGAAAAAACAGTGCTCGCTCTTGTCATGGCGGCTCGGCGCTTGCGGCCATATTTCCAAGGACGTGAGATACGGGTTCTAACTAATCACCCCATTCGTCAAATTCTCGTCAAGCCCGAGGTGTCAGGGCGCCTCGCTAAGTGGGCTGTTGAGCTAGGAGAGTATGATATTCAATTTCTTCCACGCCGAGCTATCAAGGGTCAAGCACTAGCAGACTTTTTGGCCGAGACCCCAGTGGATAATCATGAATTTTCTGCAGATAATGATAGTCATCACCCTCCTGCCCTTGAATCCCCACCTCGCAAGTGGCAACTATATGTGGACGGTGCTTCCACGGCTCGAGGGAGTGGTGCTGGGGTGCTTCTCATTGGCCCCGAGGGGGTTGAAGTTAAATATGTTATCCGATTCAAATTTAAGGTAACTAATAATGAAGCAGAATACGAGGCAGTTCTCGCTGCGCTCCGGCTCGCTCAATCCTTAGCAATCCGCCATCTTGAGCTCTTCACGGACTCCGAGGTTGTTTCTAATCAGATCAAGGGCACCTATACCGCTAAGGATGAAACGATGGTCAGTTTCCTTCCTCCGGGGGGTTTCACCATAGATCGGGCCCTCGCCGCCACCTCGGGGTCATTCAGTCCGGTTCGTTTTGGTCCCCGCGGACCCCACCGCGATCTCAGCAAATTCTCGGCTCCCCAAAACACTTCGGCTCACAAGTGACAACAACTCATCTTGCTTACTGCTCCACCCTGCTCATAACCGTAGCTCCTTCCTCGCTCCGGCTGGGGGGGGGGGCATCTGATAGGTATGGCCCAGTAACTTCGGGTCGGATTGACACCCCGAGCCAGATCAATCCGACCCGAGCAACTGAGCCCAGAAGGATAAGCCCAACAACCGGCCCAGAAACGTGCGCTCAAAATAGCGTGGCCCAATTGCGGCGTACCCCACGCTCTTGGCCCACGATCTACTCCTAACTTCCATGCAACGGTAATAGGCGCGATTGTAGGGAGTTAGTTAGGGTTTGGAGTTGAGTGGTATAAGTAGGAGAATTGTACTCAGAATTAGGGTTCGCTTTTTGTATTCTGAAACAGTTACGTGTAATTTCAAAAGGATAGTGAAGAAAACACCTCGGCAGGTGATATTTTCAGCCCGTGGACGTAGATCTCCGGATCGAACCACGTATATCCTGTGTTCTTTAAATTTCTTGCATTGATTTACATTGCGAAGAGGGGTTTTACGTTCGGAATTTATTTGATAGTCGGATTGCGCTTTATCACCATACACATTAGCAATATATCATAGAAAATTGACTAATGATTTAAATTGCAAAATTATGTCAAGTTTGTGATTTATTTTGAAAATTTGAAAAGTTATGTTAAATTTACAATTTGATGAAAGTTTGTGTTTATTTTGCAATTTAGCCTTATTAATAATGATTCATCAGTCTATCATCACAAATATTACAAGTTTTGCGTTAATAGTTAGTTACTATTTCTGTTAAAAGATACTCCCTCCGTCTCACTTCAATTTTCATATTTTTTTTCCTGATTTATCTCGCTTAACTTTACACATTCTTAAAAAAGAAATTTCTCTCACAATCTCTACCCTCAATCTCCACCTTTGAAAAAGTCAAAGATTTCCCAAAATCTATTTTTTCTTAACATTTGTGTCCGATCAACCGTACAAAATTAGTTGGGACGGAAAGAGTATTTTTTAATGAAATGTAGACGGAAGGAGTATTTTTTAATGAAATGTAGTAAAATTTGCACCTAAATCTCATAAAAAACTACGTACAAGCAGCAGATTCCTGGCAAACTGCACAAAAGCTTCTCATGAAAAATGACACAAACGGTACAATAGAAGGACTCTTGCGCTTGAGAGATAGGCCTGTATTGTACCTTAAATCCAGCCTGAAAGACGCTCCTCGGCGAACTGTAGTGAATTTTACCCTATCAAAGTGAGTAGTGCCTGACTTGAATGATTCATCACACACCCAAAAAATGTATGAAGATCAAAATGCAATTAGTCATTTGATCTCTTTACACTTTTCAAGTATATGGTGGATCACTCACTTAGGTACTATCCAAGTGGGGTAGCATAGAATAAGCCGCGAACTGGAGTCAACAAGAAAGACAAAATAGTTTTTCCTTTTCATTGAAAAAAGGGTCAATTACCAAAAGCAACCTGTATTATGAGCCTTTTTCAGTTTTGCAACCTAAACTTTTTAGTTTTTCCGATGACAACCTGTATTAATTATTTTTTTTCAATTAGCAACCTCCGGATATATTTCCGGCTATATAGGCCATGTGACTTGCACATGTTCTTTTTTGGACCAATAAGATGGCGACACGTGGCGGCTAATAAAATATTTAAAAAAATATTAATAAATATTTTAAAAATTTCAGAAATTTCATTAATAAATCTAGAAAATTAATAAAAAAAATCTGAAATTCATTTAGAAATTCTAAAAATTTATTTAAAATTTAAAAAATTTATTTAAAATTTAAAAAAATTATTTATAATCGAAAAAATAAAATAAAATAATTCTGTAATTAATTAAAAATTTCTGAAAATTCATTAATAAATCTAGAAAATTAAAAAAAAATCTGAAATTCTTTTAGAAATTCTAAAAATTTATTTCAAATTTAAAAAAAATATTTTAAATTTAAAAAAATGATTTATAATCGAAAAATAAAATAAAATAATTTTGTAATTAATTAAAAATTTCAGAAATTTCATTATAAATTCTGAAAAAAAAATATTATTTCTAAAATTAATTTGAAATTCTAAAAATTTATTTAAAATTAAGAAAAATCATTTAAAATCAAAAAAATAATTTTAAAAACAGAAAATAAAAAATAATAAAAAAATCGGAAATTACATTTATAACTCCAGAAAATTAAAAAAATAAAATAAAATTATTTAAGAAATTCTAAAAATTTATTAAGAATTCAGAAAATTTATTTATAATCCCAAAAATTAAATACATAAAATGCACTTCTTAAATTTATTTATACCGGAATATATGAAGTTCCCTCTCTTTTATACTAATTTTCTAAAATTTATAATTATTTTTTAGTATTTAAAAATTAATTTCTAAAATAAATTTTTTTAATTAGCTATCTGATTTTAAATGATTTTTCTTAATTTTAAATAAATTTTTATTATTTTTTATTTTCTGTTTTTAAAATTATTTTTTTGATTTTAAATGATTTTTCTTAATTTTAAATAAATTTTTAGAATTTCAAATTAATTTTAGAAATAACTTTTTTTTCAGAATTTATAATGAAATTTCTGAAATTTTTAATTAATTACAAAATTATTTTATTTTATTTTTCGATTATAAATAATTTTTTTAAATTTTAAATATTTTTTTTAAATTTTAAATAAATTTTTAGAATTTCTAAAAGAATTTCAGATTTTTTTTTAATTTTCTAGATTTATTAATGAATTTTCAGAAATTTTTAATTAATTACAAAATTATTTTATTTTATTTTTTCGATTATAAATAATTTTTTTAAATTTTAAATAAATTTTTAGAATTTCTAAAAGAATTTCAGATTTTTTTTATTAATTTTCTAGATTTATTAATGAAATTTCTGAAATTTTTAAAATATTTATTAATATTTTTTTAAATATTTTATTAGCCGCCACGTGTCGCCATCTTATTGGTCCAAAAAAGAACATGTGCAAGTCACATGGCCTATATAGCCGGAAATATAGCCGGAGGTTGCAAATTGAAAAAAATAATTAATACAGGTTGTCATCGAAAAAACTAAAAAGTTTAGGTTGCAAAACTGAAAAAGACTCATAACACAGGTTGCTTTTGGTAATTGACCCTTGAAAAAATGACCCAACAACACAACTGTTCATATACAATATTAACTTGACAAAGTTGAGTAAGTATAGTATATTCACACCATCTCTGCAGCCCCACCTGAAACCTTGTGCGGCGGCATCGCATCGCCACCATGCTTGTTAGAATCATACTTTTCTCCGTCGCCCCACAATGCATACGCCTCCTCCCCGTGCACGACGTCGTCCCCTATCAGCAACTCCTCCTCCGACATACGCAACGGCACAATAAAGCTAATGAAGACACAAATGATGGAGGTGACAAGGATGTTCCACCCGATGATGAAGCCTCCGCCAACAATCTGTTTGAGAAATAGCACAGCACCGATGCCACCGTATATGGCGCCCCGTGAGTTGGTGACGGGCAAGAAGAGGGAGCAGAGGACGGGCTCGGCAAAGAGGCCGGTGAGTATGCCGCCAAGGAAGCCGGCAACGGCGTGAGTGTGGAAGACGCCGAGGGTGTCGTCGATGGAGTGGAGGAGCCACCATTTCTTGTGAAGGATCATCATTGTGAACCATGGGATGCTGCCGGAGAGAATTCCCATAATTATGGCCGCCCATCCCTGCACAACCCCTGTCATAACAAATTTCATGCTCTAGTAAAGGGGGAGGATTCCAAAAGCCATGTCTCTACATCTCTCTAATCTCACTGTTGGTCTAGTTGGACTGAGTTTGGGTACTGTTAATGCGCAATCCGGAAAACACCCAATCAAACAGTAATTAATGCGAAAAGAATGTAAAAACACACACAATATACGTGGTTCGATCCGGAGATCTACGTCCACGAGCAGAAAACGGCAATCGCCGAGGTGTTTCTTTCACTCCAATGTTGAGTTTACAGTGCGTGTTACCGAAAACAAAGTCCGAACCCTAATTCAGAGTTCTTTTCATCTATTTATACTACTAAACCCAAACCCTAACTAAATCCCTATAATCTTGCCTCCCAAATCTGCATGGCCGTTGGGAAAAGATCATGGCAGTTGGGATTTACGTGACAGATTCGCATTCGCTGGGCCGAATGCGTGTTGCTGGGCCTGTTGGGCCTGTTGGGCCTGGGCCTTCGCGGTTGCTGGCATGCTCAGGATTAACCCGACCCGAGGTAACCCGGCCCGAGGTAACCGGGTCATCCCTATCAGATGCCCCCCCCCCAGCCGAAGCGAGGTAGGAGCTTCGGTTGTCACCGGGGTGGAACCTTAAGCAAAGAAGACCGAGATCACTGGTAGGCCGAAGTGCTTGGTACTTGTAATGAGTTACCGAACTTGCTCGAGGCGTAAAACACGTCTGAAGTACATGACAGTCTGGCCGAGGTGTAGGGTACACCGGAGTGAGATATTGGGCCGAAGTGGTTGGAATACCGGAGTGTAGTGGTATGGCCGAGGCGAAAAGTACACCGGAGTGTATCTTGAATCTTCCTGAAGAAGGGTGAGACTGATGTGACTGGCGGCGCCATAATGAGAGAGAGGAGCGTGAAGTGACACGCTCTGCGAGTTCCAAGACAGCTGTTCCCCACGCGCCTCGGCAACTGTAAAGCGCGTGAGATGCACGCATGAATCCTCATCACTGAATTTGAATAGGCTGCATCAGGGCCGTCGGTGTTTTGCCTTTATATAAGGAATAACTGCACAGTAACTTTTCATCTTCTCTATTGCGATTCATCTGTTATAGAAAGCGGGAAAAAGAGGAACCTTGCGTTTGTGATTCATCAGAGATCAAAAATTTCTCAATTCCATCCTTTCGAATTCAAATCAAGTAAGTATGTCATCCTCTTCATCTGCTTCATCTTCTGCCCCTTCTTCGGCCTCGGTCAGAGTAGTTGGAGATGCGGACACTCCGTTAGATGTCCCCCCCATATCGTATATTTTTCCGGAGAAGGATTCCATAAGAACCATAGAGAGAGTTGACGGTGTAGAGTGTAATACCCGGACGATATCGTTTTACGAATGTCCGGCGGTTGATCTTGAGGTATCCACCATAGGTTTACGGATGTCGCGGGGGCAGCTGGAGAGGGAACTCCCATCTTTTTATCTTCCGTTTGACCTTGAGTACATTATTCCGACCCCCGAGGATAGGGCCTGCTGCCCACCGCGGGGGTTTATGACCGTGTACATTGACCCTCTTAGAGTAGGATTGAGATTGCCGTTGTGGAGCATAGTCGTAGAGCTGCTAAGATACTACGGCATTGCCCTCTGCCAGTTAGCACCGAACGCGGTGAGGCAATTGGTAGGTTTTACTGTAGTTAGTAAAATGGCCGGGGTAGAACCAACGGTAGAACTTTTTAGGTTTTTCTACCAGCTTAAGAACTTCGGGAAGTCCAAGGGATGGTACTCCTTTAGTCCTCGAGCCCGCGGAGGGTTCAAGGTTCAAAACCCGAGCAAAGTAGAGGGGTGGAAGGAGAGATTCATATTTGTTAGGAATAAAATAGCCCTCCCGAAGTGGAGGAGTGACGAGGTGCAGGATTCCGCTCCTGTGGAGAATCCAGGGGCCGAGATGAGGCACATATTCCTGCAAGTGGGGACTTTCCAAACCCTCTGTTCCGAGGAGGAACTGGAGAAGGCTGGGCTTAGCCCATATTATTCAGGGAACGGAGATGCCGAAGAGGGTAGGAGTTTTTTGTCCTGTTATTCAATTTTGCCGTTGTGCGCAAACTGACCTTTGATATATATATTTGCAGTGGGACGCTTCGGAAAGCAGCCGGCATCGGGAAGCCCTGCAGCGTCGGCAGCGGCAAAGAAGAAGGGGAAAGCCACCGAGGTGACTCCCCGAGAGAAGACGTCTCAGAGTGTCCGACCGTCATCAGGGTCGGAGGAGAGGGCGATGCCGGCGGGGTCTCCGGTGTCATCGAAGAAGAGGCCGGAGCCTACTGGGGCTCCGCAAGCACCAGCCAAAAGACCCCGGGTTGGGGCAAGTTCCGAGGTAATATTAAGAATGCTGATCAGTAGTTTATCTTACACGAGGTGTGTATCAGAGGTTTAACCCGTGCGCCTCGTTGTGTATTAACTATTTCAGGGGGAGCAGGTGATCCCCAGTACGCTGGGGTTCGATAGCGCGGACGCCGAGAAGATTCTTCGGCTGGCCAAAGGTATAATCGAGGTCGGCCTGAAGAATGAAGTAGAGACCAGGGAGGAGCTAGCTGCGACAGCGCGAGAGCTTCGCGCCAAGAATGACAAACTCTCATACGACTTGACCCAGGCACGCAAGAGGGCTGTCGTGGTCGAGTCCGAGGTTGCGCGTCTGCGCAGCATAGAGACGGAAAACCACAGCCTCCGAGGCGAACTGATGCAACTGCGGGCCGAAATGGAGGCAAGGGAAGCCGCCGTGGTTATAGGTCAGGGAGCTCTACTGAGGGCGTTTGCTGAGAAATTACTTCACTCCAGCACTTTTTTGGACTTCCAGACAAAGTTTGTGGCGATAGGGGACAAAGCCACGCGGGCCATGGTGCTGGAGGAGGTGAAGGAGGTATACCCGGATGTGGACATCAATCGTCCAGAGTTCGGGTATGATCCCGAGGCGGCGGCCGAGGTGGAGAAGGCGTATTACGCCGCGCTGGCAGAGCTGCCGGAATGGCCCCTGGTGAATGCGCTCGGGGGGAAGAGGCAGCTCCTGACTGCCGCAGAAGTGGCCAACTGCATAGTGGACCAAGATGAAGAATTCTTGGCCTTCTGCCGCGGTGAACTGGCCCCGGCGCCTCAAAACATCGAGCCCCTCCCCCCGGTAGAATCCGAAGTCCCCGCTGAAACCGAAGCTGTCGTTGCGGCCGAGGGGGGAAATACCGAAGTGCCTGAGGGCCAGCAAGAAGAGCTGCCCAAAGAAACAGAGGCACTTGAGCGGGAGGTCAGTAGATCCCCGCAAATTTAAATTTGTAAATCTGTAGAATTGATAGGAATGATGTAACTGAACCGTTGTATTCTGACAATGTGAAATACAATTTCTCTTTTCGGACCCTTGCAATCGTTTCATTTTAATAATCCATTGTGTGTTGCCGAACTGTATCAACTCTTCTATGCCTGAGAGTAATTCTGTTTGATTCTTACCAACTGTCTAGAACACCGCGGAGCTGCACGATACAATAAAGAAATTAATGACATCACTTGAGTGGTTCCGCGGAGAGAAGAACCGCCTGGAGCTGCACGTAGTGCCCAAGTTGCAAAAGCAGATAGCCTCGGCGGAGAGGAAGGTGGTTGAGGCCAATGAAAGGGCCAAAGACTTCGAGATGCAGTATCGAACCACTGCTGCCGAGATGAGCCGCGTCCGCGTTCACCATAAGGAATATGAACGGATCCTGTCCGAGTTCGGTCTGCTAACCTTTGAAGAAGTAGAAGAGCGGACCGTCGAAATCCAGAGTGACATCGCGGCGCTGATGTCGAGGAGCTCAGTAGAGCCTGCGGAGCTGTTGAGGAAAAGAGAAGTCCTCGAACTATTGCTCAGCATGTATGAAGGGCTAAAGGGCCGAATCAGGCGAAGGCCTACTGCTGAGGAGTTTATTGCGAGCACTAGTCAGGACCGGAGTACTCAGAGAGCTCCTCGAAAGGATAAGAAGTCTAAAGGCCAGAAAAAACCCTCCGTGCAGAGCAAAGGCATAGTCATTAGGGAGCCAGCTTCGGTGGCCACAACTGAAAAACCTCCAGCAGTTGCCGAGGAGATAGTCGAGGAGCTGGCCCAGGAAATCGAAGTTATGGTCCCGGAGGAGTGGGACCCTGAGCAGTGGGCTCAGACACCGAGGTCAGCACCACATCCCGGCAACCGGGCACGGACCCGAGTTGAAACCCCGAGGCCAGCGCCTAGGGAAAGTCCTCGTCGAAGAGAGCCTAGGAGAGATGACCGAGCCAGGTCCCGAGAGGGTAACAGGGCCGGAGCCCGAGGTCAAGGGTCTTCAAGATCCCGAAGGACCCAGCGTAGACCGAGGGGTGGGTCCCAGCACCGGAGTGCGCAGTATTGGCTCGGGGGCCATAGACGTTAGCCTTAGTACTTTTGTTGTTGTTTTTGTTTTTTTTTTTTTTGTTTTTAGTGTTATGTAAAAACCCATGTGATTTGAATATTTTGTGGTTTGTAACAAGACTGTTGTAACGTGCACAAATTGTAGTGAAAATAACTTGTTACAAATCGTTTAAATTGGGTGTTCGGGAACATGATATAAAATCTGTTAATTGTTTTAAGTAGGTGTTCGGGAACACGGTATGGACTAAGCCAATCTCCCCTGACGGATCAGGCGGGAGTAAAAACTCCCCGGACGGATCGGGCGGGAGTAAATTTCCTCCCCGGACGGATCAGGCGGGAGTTAGCTTTTCTCCGGTTGATAGGGATGACCCGGTTACCTCGGGCCGGGTTACCTCGGGTCGGGTTAATCCTGAGCATGCCAGCAACCGCGAAGGCCCAGGCCCAACAGGCCCAACAGGCCCAGCAACACGCATTCGGCCCAGCGAATGCGAATCTGTCACGTAAATCCCAACTGCCATGATCTTTTCCCAACGGCCATGCAGATTTGGGAGGCAAGATTATAGGGATTTAGTTAGGGTTTGGGTTTAGTAGTATAAATAGATGAAAAGAACTCTGAATTAGGGTTCGGACTTTGTTTTCGGTAACACGCACTGTAAACTCAACATTGGAGTGAAAGAAACACCTCGGCGATTGCCGTTTTCTGCTCGTGGACGTAGATCTCCGGATCGAACCACGTATATTGTGTGTGTTTTTACATTCTTTTCGCATTAATTACTGTTTGATTGGGTGTTTTCCGGATTGCGCATTAACAAATTGGCGCCGTCTGTGGGAACGACAAGATCGCATTCAGTAATACCATTGCCTTCTGAAATCATGGTAACAACCCGTCAGAACCAATCCCGCCGCGGAGATCAATCTAACCAGGATCCACCCGTGGATCAAGTGGCACCTCCGAGACAATCGCCGGTAAGAAGCGCTTCCGCTCATCAGGGTAATCAAAACCCTCCACCCCCTCAGGATCAGCAAAACCCTAATATTGCTGCTGCTCAACCACCGGTAAACGTCCAAATTACCCCCGAATTGCTCCAGGCTTTCCTAGAAGAACATACACATGTTCTCCAAGATTGGGCAGCCAACCGCCTACATCCATCGGAGCCTGTCGCAGAGCCCGCTAACCACAATGACGATTCTGGTGTGCCTCTACCCCGTTCCCGTGGTCAGCGGAACCCTGGATACCGGGGACATCAGGATCGACGAAGGGAACGACCCGGTTCTTCCGAGGACCTTGGGAGTTCAAATAGATCACGACCTCACAACGAGGAACACACCGATGTGGATCGCCGCCGTCCACTTAATGCGGCTAAAAGAGTTCGTTATGCAAATGCTCATACTCTGGACCTTCAAGAGTACGAGCGAGTTCAACGCAATGTTGAACTGGATAGGATCTTGGGCATGGATGCCAATGGAGAGATTATCACACCGTTCTCCCAGGCAATCATGGACACCTCCCTTCCCGAAGGGTTTAAACGGCCAGCCATACCTCCTTACAATGGCACTGGGGATCCGGCCAATTTTCTGGGTGCTTTTAGGCACAACATGCTTAGTCATGACAACATTACATCTCTGCAGTACTGCAGGATTTTCCCGGAGTATTTACAGGATGAAGCTCGGGTATGGTTTGATTCTCTCCCGCGAAACAGCATATCCTCGTTCAGAGAACTTGCCGAGCACTTTTGGGCAAGATTTGAAGCCCGGGTGAAGCCCGCGGCCACCATGGCCGACGTCATGACTATGGAACAACGGGACGGTGAATCCGTTACCCAATTTCTGGACCGTTTCACAACAGTAAGTCTCAAGGTGGGAGACTGCCCCGACAATGTGGCCATCGGCGCCTTCATGAATGGACTCCGTCCCGGAGCGCTACACACCGAGTTAGCTCGGAACACACCGGTCACAACTCGAGCACTGTTCCAAACAGTGTGTAAATTTGCGAAGGCTGAGGAGCAGACTCGACAGAAGCGTGAAAAGCACGCGGCCAAGAGGCAGGCCGACAAAGCCCAAACTGGGCCTAGCACCCGAGCTAGTGCATTTTCCCGTCTGACAACGGGGCGCTCAGAATCCCGGAGTGAAATTCCGCAATTGACTCCGCTGACGAAGTCACGGGCTGAAATTCTTTCACTCCACAAAAACGACTTCCGACCTTGTCCCCGGATGACTGCGCCTCCTGAAAAGAGAAATCGTGGCAAATGGTGCGAGTACCACCGAGATCATGGACACGAAACGGATGAGTGCCGGGAACTCGGCAAGGAGATTGAGGAATGTCTCAAGAAAGGATTCTTGAGGCAATACGTCGCACGAACTGGCGACCGACCTCGGGCAAACCATAATGGAGGCTCGTTTCATACCCGAGGAGGTTACCATGACCGAGATACTCAACAAAATCGGCCGCATTGGCAGAATAATCGGCAGGGGCCCAATAACCATGCACGACAAGATTCTGGCAATCGCCAGCCGCCACATCTCCAACTTCTACCTCCTCCTCCTCCGGGAGGACCCCGGGACGACGCACCCCCTCACGTGATAAACGTGATATACGGAGCCCTACCCACCGGGGCTTCGCGACATGCTTTGAAAGCAGAAGCTCGACGTCCTCCACCCGAGGAGCCACGTCACAAACGTCTCCATCAGTCCGAGACTGTCAGCTTCACGGATAGGGATCCGGTCCCCGAGATAACACCCCACACTGACGCTATTGTCATTGACATGACTGTAGCTAACATAACAGTACGGCGGGTCTTCGTAGACAATGGGGCCGCAGTGAGCATCATATTTGCGGACTGTTTCGAGAGGATGGGGATCTCCCGAGATCAACTCAAACCGGCCCCCGGGCCACTACAGACTTTCACCCAGGGTGAAGTTCGGCCAGAAGGTATCCTCACCCTCCCAGCGTCGTTGGGAACTTATCCGAAGGTGAAAACAATCTTCGTGGATTTCTATGTGGTGAATTCCCCATCACCATATAACATGATATTAGGCCGGGACTGGCTCACCCCGGCAAGAGCCATATGCTCCACGTATCACCTCGCGCTGAAGTTCCCCACCTCGCATGGTGAAGAAACCGTCCGCGGGAGCCAACGGATTTCAAAAGAATGCATGTACGTGGCACTCAGAAAGACTGCCAAGGTTCCGCCCAAACAGCAACTTCAGGTAACATCACAGGTCCTGGAACCCCGGGACTGTACCCCACTGGGAGATGCCACTGTCCAAATCCCGCTAGATCCGTCTAAGCCGGAGCAGACAGTGACAGTAGGAGCCGTGGATGTGCCATGGCTACATCAGGCCATTATTCAGATCCTGCGAGAATATTCCGATGTTTTCGCATGGTCTCCTTTGGATATGCCCGGAGTCTCTCCCGAGGTGATTACCCACAAGCTAAATATCGATCCTAGTGTCAAGCCCATCCAGCAGAAACAGAGAAAATTTGCCCCGGAGCGAAATGAGGCCATTCGAGTTGAGGTAAAACAACTCCTGGACGCGGACATTTTATTCGAGGTATTCTACCCCTCTTGGTTATCCAATCCGGTAATGGTTACAAAAACCAGTGGGGCCTGGCGGATGTGTGTCGATTTCTCCGATCTCAACAAGCACTGTCCGAAGGACTGCTATCCTCTACCTTCTATCGACCAAAAGGCCGAGGCCGTTACGGGGTACGTGGCACTTTGTTTCTTGGATCTATATAAAGGCTATCATCAGATCTTTATGGATCCACAGGATGCCGTCAAAACGGCATTTATCACTGCCTTCGGGTGCTACGCTTTCAAGAAACTGCCCTTCGGGCTCAAGAATGCCGGGGCCACCTACCAGCGTCTAATGGACTCCGTCTTCCATGACCAGATAGGTCGCAATGTTGAGGTTTACGTTGATGACTTGGTCATCAAAAGCTCCTCTCATCCTTCATGCGTGCAGGACATCGCCGAAACCCTGCGCACTCTGCGGCGCTATAATTTGCGCCTCAATCCTACAAAATGCACTTTCGGTGTTGGCTCCGGGAAGTTTCTCGGATACATGGTATCACAAAGCGGCCTACAAGCCAACCCGGCTAAGCTTCGCGATGTGTTAGACCTACAGCCACCAAAGACATTCAGGGATGTTCAACGCCTTACAGGTGGCCTAGCAGCTTTAAACAGATTCTTATCAAAAGCAGCGGAGCGCCAGCTACCATTTTTTAAGATCCTCAGACAAGCGAAGTCCTTTGAGTGGACTCCAGAATGTACTGAGGCCTTCGAGGCCTTGAAACGACATATACAGCAGCTGCCCACCTTGTCAGTTCCTCTCCCCGGAGAGCCGTTGTACGTATATCTGGCTTCTGCCGAGGAGGCTGTTAGCGCCGCTCTTGTGCGAGAAGTGGAAGGGGTTCAGCACCCCGTATATTTTGCCAGCCGGGTACTTCATGGAGCAGAGACGCGATACTCCGAGCTTGAAAAAACCGCCTTGGCCCTCGTTATGGCAGCTCGGCGCCTCCGACCATACTTCCAGGGACGCGAAATACGAGTCTTGACAAATCATCCTGTGCGCCAGATCCTTGTAAAACCCGAGGTGTCTGGGCGCCTCGCCAAATGGGCCATCGAGTTGGGAGAATATGACATCAAGTTCCTTCCCCGCCGAGCCATCAAGGGTCAAGCCCTCGCTGATTTCCTGGCCGAAGCTCCGGTGGACAGTCATGAGACACCCGCAGACAAAGATACACAGCACCACGACACACTCGCCCCTTCACCTCGGAAGTGGCAGCTATTTGTGGACGGCGCATCCACGGTCCGAGGAAGTGGCGCCGGACTACTCCTCATCGACCCCGAGGAGGCTGAGTTTAAATACGTCATAAGGTACAAGTTTAAGGTAACCAACAATGTAGCGGAGTACGAGGCAGTCCTCGCCGGACTCCGGCTCGCTCAATCTCTAGGTGTTCGTCACCTAGAGCTCTTCACGGACTCCGAGATCGTGTCTAATCAGATTCAGGGGACTTATGTCGCCAGGGAAGAAGCCATGGTCAGGTACCACACTCTAGCGCTTAAGCTCATCTCAACTTTTGATACAGTTATTATACAGAAAATCCCGCGGACCCAGAACTCCAGGGCAGACGCACTCAGCAAGCTGGCCTCCGCGGTCCAAACAAATATATCCCCGGACATCATGGTCGAAGACCTCTTCCATCCTTCAATTCATGAGGCAACAGTTTCTGTGTTGACCGACAGCGATCCGAACTGGATGACTCCGATCGTTCAGTACCTTCGAGATGGGACTCTGCCAACTGACAAGCTACGAGCTCGGCAAGTTGTGCTCAAAGCCCCCAAATACTCCCTTCATAACGGAGTCTTATATCGACAATCGTACTTGCAACCAAACCTCCGGTGCTTGCCACCTACCGAGGCCATTCAAGTTCTGAGGGAGGTTCATGAAGGGGCCTGTGCTAGCCACATCGGCTCCCGAACACTAGCAAAGAAAATCCTTCGCTGGGGATATTATTGGCCTACTCTGTTCAATGACGCTCATGACCTAGTGTCCAAATGCAGCAAGTGTCAACTACACTCCCGTGTAAAGCACCTACCACAAACCGAACTCACGGGAATCCAGAGTGCGTGGCCGTTCATTCAGTGGGGAATTGACATTGTCGGACCCTTCCCTGTTGCTCCGGGGGGGTTGAAATTCCTGTTAGTCGCCGTAGACTACTTCACTAAGTGGGTCGAAGCCGAACCGCTTACTGCTATCACTGGTCAGAATATTCTGAAGTTCGTATGGCGCAATATTATCTGCCGCTTCGGTATCCCGAGCACTATTATCTCAGACAATGGCAAACAGTTTGCCAATGATCCATTCCGCTCATGGTGTGAGGAACTCCACATCAAACAGATATTCACCTCGGTCGCTCACCCTCAAGCAAACGGGCAGGTTGAAGTCACCAACCGAACCCTCCTCACGGGAATAAAAAAGCGCCTGGACAGCGCCAAAGGCCTTTGGGCTGAAAACCTTCCACAAGTCTTATGGGCCATCCGCACAACGCCGCACACCTCCACCGGGGAAACTCCTTACAGCCTTACCTACGGCTCCGAAGCCGTCATTCCAGCCGAAATCAGTGTGCCGAGTCCCCGCCTACTTACCTTAGTTCCGGACGATAACGACGAGGCACTTCGCGCGAATTTGGATGAGCTTGAGAATCGCAGGGAACAAGCGTTCGTCCAGCAGGCTAAGTGCAAACAGCGAGCTGCACAGTACTATAACCTCCGGGTCCGAGGTACTCAGTTCAATGTCGGGGACTTGGTTCTCCGACTCAACTCGGCCAGCAAGGCTGCCCCCGAGGGCAAACTACATGCTTCTTGGGAAGGTCCATACCGAGTCGTTGCCACGCATGACTCCGGCTCTTATCAGCTCGAACATCTCAACGGGGCCCCGATCCCCCGAAGTTGGCACGTCACAAACTTGAGACGGTTCTATCTATAAAAGCTAAATCACAAGTACTTTCTTTCCTTTAATTTCCTTTATAGTTGTTATTCCTTTTTGTACTCTTTAATTAGCTCCGGCATCTATCATTGAATAAAATTTTTCTGTTCATACACCTCGCTGTGTTTTTCTTTACGTTACGGGGACGCCCTAACACATATACACTATCATTACTAGTCTCCGGACAATTAAACCTTACTCTCGGTCCGCCCGAGGAGGTTCGCATACTAGTCCCCGGACTCACACTACTTTCTCGTCTGTTTAACCGGTGATAAAGCGCAATCCGGTAACGAAGCACTATAACAATAATCTATGCAAACATAATGTAAAAACACACAAGAATTACGTGGTTCGATCCGGAGATCTACGTCCACGGGCAGAAAACGACAATCGCCGGAGTGTTTCTTTTACTAGAATGTTGAGTTTACACGGAGTAATTTAGAATACGGAATTCGAACCCTTAATCAGAGTTCTTTCCTCCTATTTATACTATCAAATCAAAACCCTAATTGACCCTGCTGGGCCTACGCGTGTTGGGCCGGTCGGTGGGCTCAGGCATTAACCCGACCCGAGCTGATCCCGTTATCCCTATCAGATGCCCCCCCCCCCCAGCCGGAGCGAGGTAGGAGCTTCGGTAGTCACCGGGGTGGAAGAAGGACCGGGGTCGCTGGCGGGCCGAAGTGTTTACGGAGGACCGAGTTTAGCCGCGTCGCTGGGACTCTGCGGAGTCGTTAGCGGACGCAGTGCCGAGCTAGGCCGAGGTGCACGGGGCATGTAGTGAGACACCGAACTTCTCAAAAGCGAAAAACGCGATGTGACAACGTGGCCGAGGTGGAGGGTACACCGGGGTGATTACTCTGGCCAAAACGGAAAGGACACCGGAGTGTAGTAGTTTAATCGTCCGGAGACGAGATGCAAATCTCCCCGGACGGATCGGGGAAGAGATTTAATCGTCCGGAGACGAGATGCAAATCTCCCCGTACGGATCGGGGGAGAGATTTAATTGTCCGGAGACGAGATGCAAATCTCCCCGGACGGATCGGGGGAGAGATTTAATTGTCCGGAGACGAGATGCAAATCTCCCCGGACGGATCGGGGGAGAGATTTAATTGTCCGGAGACGAGATGCAAATCTCCCCGGACGGATCGGGGGAGAGAATTGATTGTCCGAAGACGGAGATTTAATTGTCCGGAGACGAGACGCGAATCTCCCCGGACGGATCGGGGGAGAGAATTGATTGTCCGAAGACGCGAATAACCTCTTCAATTGGTGTTTGGGAAATGATTATGACACGGCCGTGTTCTAAGGCTGACACTGCCGCGTTGCTGTTGAACCAAAAATTGGTTCCTCAGCATGATTTTGACGCGGCCGTGTCGTTTGTGTGACACGGCCGTGTTGCAATCCAGCATGGTTTCTCGTTTTGAGAAACTTATTGACGCGGCCGTGTCGTTTGTGTGACACGGCCGTGTTGCTGTTGAACCAAAAATTGGTTCCTAAGCACGATTTTGACACGGCCGTGTCGTTTGTGTGACACGGCCGTGTTGCAATCCAGTGTGGTTTCTCGTTTTGAGAAACTTATTGACGCGGCCGTGTCGTTTGTGTGACACGGCCGTGTTGTTGTTTGAACCAAAAACTTACATGGCGGTGATGATGCCGAGGCAGCGGAGTGCGGCCTGGCGGCGGCGATTATGATGCCGAGACGGCGGAGGGCAGCCTGGCGACGGCGGTTAGGATGCCGAGACGGCGGAGGGCGGCCTGGCGGCGGCGGTTATGATGCCGAGACGGCGGAGGGCGGCCTGGCGGCTGCCTTGTCGTTCCCACAGACGGCGCCATTTGATAAAGCGCAATCCGGTAACGAAGCACTATAACAATAATCTATGCAAACATAATGTAAAAACACACAAGAATTACGTGGTTCGATCCGGAGATCTACGTCCACGGGCAGAAAACGACAATCGCCGGAGTGTTTCTTTTACTAGAATGTTGAGTTTACACGGAGTAATTTAGAATACGGAATTCGAACCCTTAATCAGAGTTCTTTCCTCCTATTTATACTATCAAATCAAAACCCTAATTGACCCTGCTGGGCCTACTTGTGTTGGGCCGGTCGGTGGGCTCAGGCATTAACCCGACCCGAGCTGATCCCGTTATCCCTATCAGGTACCTAAATGGCCTCACCCTATTCAAAGGTTTCTTCTCCATCACTTTTGGTCCCAAAACAAAAACTTGTGACGAAAAAAGTGGGATTATAAGTGATGAAAAATAAAAAATGTGGGATAAAGAGTTTCAACTTTCAATCCTATTCTTATGCGACCAAAAATAAAAATTTCCTGCTGGATACCTTATTCACCTATGTAAAGGTCATCATGATAGAAATTTTGAAGATCAACTACGCACAATTCTTTCTAGTTTGCTTATCAAATTATTGTGTAGCGCAAAAAGTTTGTGAGTGTGTATGATCAAATTACTAGTGACTTGCATTTCACCACTGAAGAGCGTAGTCGAATTTACGAAGACGATGTAATTTGCAATAAATAGATACATGCTTCCTCCGTCCTGGTCTAACTTGTCTACATTGGCCTGGCACGGAGGTTAAGAAAAAACAGATTTTATAGAATCTTTGATTTTTTTAAAGGTATAGATTGAATGTGGAGATTTTGAGGGTGGAGATTGCGAGATAAATTTGTCATTTATGGGCTGAGAAGTTAAGCTGTGACAGATTAAAAAAGAAAGTAGACAAATTAGGTCGGGACGAAGGTAGTACTACATTAAAGATGATAAAATGAAGCATGTAATGCTAGAGTTTTTTACAACCAACAATGACATATTTTCGTCGAGATTCAAGTAAGCCAAGGCTTGTGTAAACTTTAGGAGAGTCTAATATAGACGCGTTACACTCTTTCTTCATTTGATGAAGGGTCAATAGTGACCGATAAATGATACTTTAGGTAGTCACTTATTTATATGTATTTGTGAAATCATGATATTTGACACACTGTATAAAAGAAATATATTATGAATAAAATAATCTTAATTTATGCCATCACTTTCTTATCTTCTTTTTTATTTCTCTTGATATATGTAAAGAAAATTAATAATGTTCCTCAAACAAAATTATTATAAAAAAGGCTAGAAATATAGATGGATCTTACTCGACATTCTGCAAAGGGTTAATTGCAGCAACTCTATTAAACTATCAGCGTTTTTACACATAAATCATTATTTATTTATTTATTTATTTATTTTGTGACATCGGTACATATAATTATACAGATTTGATAGATAATCCATCAAACTTATTTTTCAATTGGCAGATAAACCCCCAAACTTATTTTTCGATAATTTTTCATCGGAATTTCGCACATTTCGCGTGATAAACTGTTAATGACTTTTTTTTTTTGTACAAGCAACATTTTTAGTTTGTCAAACGTGTAAAATTCTTTCATATCTTTCCTTTCCGCATCAATTTCTTTGAATCATCAGTAGGTCTCTTTCCTAATATTTAGAACCTTCATTGTTGAAGATGAGTGGTTCATCTACCTACTAAAAAGCATATTTGGACAAGAAAAACTCTTAAAAAATTATAACGCGCAAGTCACATGTGAAATTCCGGCTAAAAATGGCTGGAAAATAAATTTAGCGGTATATCTGTCAAAAACTATATATAAAGTTTATATGTGTGAGTGCCAAAAAAGAATAAAAAAAAAATTAGTGATTTATATAAAAAGTACTGATAATTTAGTGGGATTGTTGTAACAAATACTGTCCCGGCTTAAGTTTCCTACTTTGATCGGACACGGAGGTTAAGAAAAAACAGATTTTGTGGAATCTTTGACTTTTTTAAAGGTGGAGATTGAGGATGAAGATTGTGAGAAAAGTTTGTCATTTATGGGCTGGTAAGTTAAGTTCGGACAAACCAAAAAGAAAAGTAGGAAAGTTAGGGTGGGACGGATGTAGTATCTAAGAAGAAGCCATGAATGTAGCAAGAAGATAGAAATGCATGTGACATTATTGGGAGCTAGGAAAGTAAATGATTCAGTTTGTTTAGCAAGCAAGCATATGTATACCTGCAGCAGGAGTGATTGTGACAAGGCCAGTGATGATGCCCTGAACAGAACCAATGAGAGAGGGTTTGCCGAAGAAGATGACATCAAGGCAAGTCCAGACAAGAAGGCTAGTAGCGGCACAAATGTTGGTGTTGAGCACCGCCATGGAGGAGTCGATGTTGGCGCTGTAGGGGTCGCCGCCGTTGAACCCCGCCCATCCCATCCACAGCAACCCCGCACCCGCCACCATCAACAAAATATTGTTTGGCGGAAAGCTCTCCCTGTCTACTTTTGATCTCGGCCCTACCTACAAAAGAAAGCATGCATAAAGGCTTGTACTTAATATATATGGCTTCACCCAAACAGAAAATTACCGACCCAGTAAGCAGCGGTTAAACCGGCGATCCCTGAGGAGAGATGGATGACATAGCCGCCGGAATAATCAATAACCCCCCAATGGAACAGAAATCCCCCTCCCCACAGGCTGAACGCCCCCACCGTGTACGAAAATGTCACCCACAGCGGCACAAACATCATCCACGCCCTTATATTCATTCTCCCCAGCACCGACCCCGCCAACAGCACCACCGCTATCGCCCCAAACACGCACTGGAACCACACCATCGACGCCATCGGGTAGTACGGCGTTGCCATTGCCGTCTCCACTGTGCCGTCGTGGTGGTAGTGGACGGTGGCCGGCAGCGCCGCCTGCTTGATCAAGAAGTGCTGGCCGAGAGCGGGGCCGGCCCTGCCCCAGAAGGGGAGGAGCTTCTCCCCGAAGGACATCTTGTAAGCCCAGGCCACCCAGCAGATGACGACCGCAGCGAAGGCGTAGAGAGCCATGAAGGCCGAGTTCACGGCCCATTTCTTCTTAACAATGCCGCCGTACAGGATGATGAGCCCCGGGACGGTCTGCAGGCCCACAAGGGTGGCTGACGTCATCTGCCAGGCATTGTCGCCTTTGTTCAGCCAGTCCGGGACGGCGGCAGAGGTGTACGCTTGGTATGCCTGGGGGACTGCGGTGGCGTTACCAGCCATTGTTGATCACCTTTTATTTTTTTAATGCTCATTAATATAGCTACCTTACGGGGAGGAACTAGCCTACAGGAAGTATATAAAATTAATTAAGCATCGTTTGTTAGCCAGGTGACATATATGAAATTTAAATATAATTTATTATATTTGAGGCTGATAATGAAGTTTTTCTATTATTAAGGGAGAATCACATAAACTACACTTTAGGAATCTATTGTCCTGCAATTGAAGTGCGAAAAGCAAATAAAATATTATACTCCCTCCGTCTCACTTAACTTGTCACAATTGATTAAATAGTAGATTTTGTGAAATATTTAAGTGGAGATTTTAAGAATGAAGATTGTTGACAATGAATGTGAAAAGTTAAGTGAGACGAAACAAAATAAAAAATGTGACAAATTAAGTGGGACGATAGAAATATATTTTTACACCATATAAATATAAATGAGAGCTAAGGTCATTTCCAACGATACACCACTTCAACATTTGGTACTATAATATCACATCCAACAATGCATCACTTCGATCCCCCACTATTTTAGTGTTTGCCGGGCTGGGGAGAAATTCCTGGATTTACCGTGAATTCTCCTCGCATTTTTGCGACCTGATTAATTTAACATTTTAGTGTTTTAACTAATTTAACATTATTAGTTGTGCACACTACTTGTTGCACTGTTTATTTCCCAACCTTGCTCTCCTACCCACGGTAGTGGTGCTCATCAGTTTATGCTTCAAGATCTCATTGAATGCAACTAATTATCTCATTCATAATTTAATTAGGAAGGAGATCCCTACTCATCCCCATGAAATCATCTGTTACACTTTGGTGTTACATCTTATGTTTCACTATATTTATTAATCGACACGTGTATGGTATAATGCCACAAATTAATATGTGCCACGTAGTGAATTGAGAATAACAGAGGATGAAACACATACTGTAACAGAGAATCTGAATTGCTACTCATCAGCCGTGGACACAAACTTGTGTCCACAGTGGATAGTGGAGCATTTTCCACTTAGTTCCATATCTTTTTCACTTCTTTATATTGTATTTAATTGTTATGTATATTTTTTAATATTAAACAGTGTATTCATGAATCAATATTACTCTTAAAAAAATTTAAATTATAATAATAATTGCGAAAAAATATAATTTCAATAATAACAAGAGAAAACACAATATAATTTAAATTAGTGCACAAGACATTATAAATATAAAATAAAGTTACAAAAGAGCATGAAATATTAAATTAAAACGATAAGAAACATATATATATATATATATATATATATGTATATATGTAACAACTAGATAAAATTACGCAACATAATTTTAAAAACAAGATTACTAAAATGGAAATATAAATTGAACCTAAAAATAAAAAAATTTTACCTAGTAATTAGGCAGTCCACTTCTTGACCCTCCTCCAACACCGATTTTTTTTTTTTTCCAAACGTAGTAAAAGGATTGCCATGTTCTTTTGATGCTTGTTATTGTCTTCTCTTTTGCAAAAATCATCGTAGCTCCATCCGGAAGTATTCACTTAGTTCGAGATCTTCAATGGTTCTTAGATTAATTTTCAATGTTTTATGGGCTGAATTGCATTAATTGAGCATCTGTGAGCCGAATTTTTTAATTAAGGTTGTTTGCACTATTATTATGAATTTCAATTTTAATCTCGCATTAGTTTTATTCAAGTTTGCATATTTTGTTTTAAATTTGATTAATATTAAAAATATAAAGTGAAAATATTAGTATTAAAATTTATATTAAATGTGATGTTATACATATGGTGATTATACTACAAAGAAATAAAAATAAAAGAAAATCAATGAATTATAAGAAATATTTTTGGAGAGCAAAAAAGTGCAAGTTATTAGAGAAAGAGTGTATATTTTAGGTTAAAATAGTGCAAATTGTAGACTAAAATGGAGCGGGGTGGTGGAGACGCCCAAAATTACATACATGTCTTTTTGGTAAAAGATTGTTAATATACTATGACTTTGTCTTATATAGAAAAAAATTGATAAAGAATGTAGGGATCTAAGTTCCAAATGTGGAATCTCATAAAACAAAAAGGAACAACATTAATTTTATTTCTATAAATGAAACAAAATGAATGTCAAATAAGTAATCTAG